>JAKOOJ010000001.1:249740940-259433440 GCA_022577455.1 Arizona elegans
TGTGGACAGCTAACAAAGAAAAGAAAAGGATCATCAAACAAGTCAACCAAGAGTTTTGCCACAAATGGCCAGACTTAGATTATCTTGACACCTTATGCAAAGACCTAGCTCTTTGGAGAAGGCTCTAATGCTGGGAAAGATGGAAGGAAAGAGGAAGAAAACAGCAAAATGGATGGGTTCGGTTACAGTTTCACGGTGTACAGTTAGAAGACCTGAAATACCAGGTTACAGTTAGATTGTAATAGAGAAAATCTATCTACGTGGTTTCTAAGAGTTAAAACAACTTGACAGCGTATAATCAATGATCAATCAATCATAATATATCAATTTATAATATTTACTAAAATTTATGGATTAGTCCAGGCAGTTGCCAAGAGTCAATAAAGGCTTGAGGCACAAAAATACAAACCCTATATTGGCAATTGTAGCAATTTAACACTGTTATCAAGTTAATGATCAAAATGTAAATATCACAGCTTACAAGTTCAAATATTGAGCATTGAACACTTTATTCAATATATCAGATACAGTAGGTTCCCCAGGTAAGAATTATTTAAAACAAGTTAAGCCCATTGAACAAAGTTTGAGAAACTGGAAACGTGAGGGAGGAAGTCTACCATTCTGGTTTTAACTGTTCATGCAAATTGTGAAAAGGAAACATCACACAAACAAATAGCCTAGGAAAAAGGCCAGAACAGAACAAAGGATCAAAAGAAAAGGCGTAGCAAAAGAGTGTTACCCATAAAGAACTACAGTTGGGCTGCCTCTGTTCATTCCTGATATTTATGATTACTGGCAACATCTAATGACCATAAAAGTTATCCATTATTTTTAAAAAGGGTTAATTTTTACAACTTTCCCTATCGAAACCTCAATCGCTCTTGTAGATATCATGCAAGATCTGAACCTATGGTCCTAGCTATAAACAACAGCTTAATATCTCGACCCCATTCGGCTGGATAGTTCTCATTCAAGTAATAAATGCCAATTATAATAAGTGTCTGATTATAATAATAGAATGTCCAATAATATAATATAATATATAATAATATAATATATTATTATATATTATAAAATTATTATATATTATTATATTATATGAGGGACGTGGTGACTCAGTGGCTGAGCTTGTCGATCGAAAGGTCAGCAGTTCAGCGGTTCGAATCCCTAGTGCTGCATAACGGAGTGAGTTCCTGTTCTTTGTCCCAGCTTCTGCCAACGCAGCAGTTTGAAAGCATGTAAAAAATGCAAGTAGAAAAATAGGGACCACCTTTGGTGGGAAGTTAACAGCATTCCCTGCGCCTTTCGTGTTTAGTCATGCCGGCCACATGACCACGGAGACATCTTTGGACAGCGCTGGCTCTTTGGCTTTGAAATGGAGATGAGCACCGCCCCCTAGAGTTGGAAACAACTAGCACATATGTGCGAGAACATTTACCTTTACTATATTGTATTATATATTATATATTATATATTATATATTATATATTATATATTATATAATAGTATAATGTCCAATTATAATAAGTGACCAATTATAATCCATGCATCTTTGGCGTTTAGTCATGTCGGCCACATGACCATGGAGACATCTTCGACAGCGCTGGCTCTTCACCTTTGAAATGGAGATGAACACCGCCCCCTAGAGTCGGGAATGACTAGCACATATGTGCGAGGGGAACCTTTACCTTTATAAAAAGTATCACAGCAGGTACAAAAAACAACATTTGAGATATTTAGCACTTTTTTTGCTCTGTTGCTTCCAGTGTAAAAATATTAACATGATACTTCTGCATACATGAAAAATTAGAGAAAGAATCAGAACTAGTCAAGAACTTAGTTGATGAAAAAGCATCTTGGAGTTTCGGAATTAATTTATCACAGGAAAAAAAATTATAGTAGCATAAAATCAGAGGAATAGTATTAGAATATCCAAGACTTTTTAGGTATCTGATGGGCTTTTAAAATAAATAAATTTATTAAATTTATCAGATGTTTAGTGCATCTTTTTTAAAAAATTGAGGAAAATCAGGCTATGTTCTGGCATTTTGCCATAATTTCAGTCATGAATTTTTTGTCAAGGGGACAAGATGGCTCAGTTGGAAAGCTGACAGCACTGCTCAACGTGTAAGCTCCCATTACTTGTCCCACCTAGCAGTGAAAAAACCTGCAAATGCAAATAGATAAGGAAATACCACTTTGGTGGGACCGTAACAGCGTTCCGTGCACCTTGGCATATAGTCATGCTGGCCAGATGACCACAGAATTGTCTTTGGATACCACTGGCTCCCTCGGCTAAGAAATGGAGATGAGCACCACCGGTTAGAGTCGGACACAGCTGGACAAGGGAAACCTTTACTTTTACCTTTTAATTTTTGTCAAAAAACAAAAAAAGCAAGAAAAATGCATTTGTTTCTGGATTCAAATGCTTATCCTTTTGAACACTTTTAGTTCTACTGAGAAACAGAACATAATAATAAAAATACAATATTTTCCTCAGAAATAATTTACAATAAATCTCACCTAAAGTACAGTGAAAACTAAACCCAAAATATATTTACATTCTACACAACGTAACAATTCTTCCATTTCTCATTATTAAAGTCTCTAGTTAACTTTCCTGAGGAAGAAAAGTTCAAGTAGTCTTCATTTAGCAACCACAATTGGGATGGGTAACTTGGTCATCAAATACAATGGTCGCTAAATGAAACTACAACTGTGCTTATGATCTTGCTTCAGCTTTCCTTTTACTTTACAGAATTGCAAAGGTCGTAAATCTGAGGATGGGCATAAACTTATTTTTTCATCATCATAATTGTGAAAAGTCAGTAAAAGAGGCAGAAGCATAAGAAAGACTAACTATATACACAACTGCAGCCAATTGTATAATCAACTTAATTAAATTAAACAAAAAATTACAGGTACATAATAGAAAAACACATTATCCCAGTAAACTTTACAAGATTCTATTTACCCAAAGTGTTATTACTAACATCATGCTTTATATTACAGGTAAATTCTATCTGGCACATTTTTTAAAAAAACTCTCAACCAGGAAAATAAAACTCAGTATGGGGAGATTTTCACATACTACCACAAAGGAGTCTGGAATTGTAGTCATAAGTCACTGCAGACATTTGTCAAGGCACCATGTGACCACATTCGATTTTACAACTTTTTTTATGATGGGCACAAAAGTATGTCACCGTAGCCCTTAAGTTAATCACATGGTCATTAAGGGAAGTATGTGATTGTTAAGTGAAAACAGCATATCCAATGAGTATTTTTTGCTGTTCTCTGCTGTTCATAAATCGTGGTCATATGACCATGGGACATGCAACTAGTGATACATGCGAGTCAGTTACCAAAATACGAAATTTGTCAGTTATCGAAATATGTAACTTTAAGGATGGGTTATAAATAGCTCTTTTGAAATCCATCATAGCAGTAGCAATAGCATTTAATACCGCTTCACAGAGCTTTGCAGCCCCCTCTAAGCCATTTACAGAGTTAGCATATTGCCCCCAACAATCTGGGACTTCATTTTATCGACCTCGAAAGGATGGAAGGTTGAGTCAACCTTGAGCCTGGTGAGATTCAAACTGCTGAACTGCTAGCAGTCGGCACTCAACAGAACTGGCCTGCAATACTGCATTCTAACCACTACGCCACCACGGCTCACTACACCATCAGAGCTTCAAAAAGTCATTATGTATCCATATATGTATTCAATAACCTTTGGGTTTTTAGACCATATTGTAATGCCCTTGTAATGAAATGCTGGTTGCTGCAGCTGCCTGTAATACAATCTCTCTAAATATTCTTCTCCCCAAACATTTCTTCAAGATAAGCAATGGCTTATAGTTTTGTAAAACAACTGTTTTACAGTTGTAAAGGGAGGGAAGAGACAAAAATTACATTTCTCATCATTACTGCCTAAGACCACATCAGCAACAAGCTGACTGGCTGTTTCGGATAGATACTTCAATCAAAGTAGTATGCCAGCAATGCAGGTTCACTATAGAATGCAAACCTGAAATTAAGTGTCAGCCAGGACTCAGAGGGAAAAAAGAACACTATTTTCTCATAGCAGGAAGAACGGGAGGCCATGAACATTTCCTGTTATGCGGATGAAACAAGCAAAGACGTCATTGCCTTTATGCTCCTGTAGGTTGTCAGCAAATTAAGGGTCAACGTTCAATCGTGTCCAATTGGCCATGAGAGAGTGTATGTCTTTTTCTTTTTTCTGCCTCTGCCATATACATGTATTTACACCTATACAAAAGCAGCAATGGTATCTACATTTGGATACATAACAGTTTTCAAAGCTCAGTGATGAAACCTACTATTTCCCCTCAGGGAATTAGAATTGGATTGGAATTAGAATTGCATTGGAATTTGTGCACAGAGCACAATTTCCAGAGAACCCAAACCTACATTCCTATTTCCTGTACCTGCTCTGAGGTATGGAAAGCCTGTTTTGAAGGCTCTATGAAATAAGTATTTCATAAATATCTTATCTGAATATCCAGAAGGTGAAGAAGGCAGAAAACAGAAAGTGTTTTAAGAAGAAATTACTTTTTTTTAACATCATCTCTTGTGTTTCTAAGACATGAGGCAGGAAACGGAAGAATGTGCTTCAGTTTTGCTGGGCAGATATATGTCTTTATGAAGATCTAAATCCACACTATGACAAACTTACAGCTCTGTCTTCTGTTGTACATGTAAACATTTGGAAAAAAGCAACAAGGTAAGAAAATGGACATTGGTCTTACCATGATACGCCCTTTCTCTGCGTCGTCCCAGGAGTGGCCAAGAATGGGTTGAATCGTCTGTTTCCTGTTGAGATCGAGCTGTCTGTTTCTTTTAGCCACGCCTCCTGTCTCCACCTTCCTGCCCCAGTTTCTGCGAGGACGTAGCTGTAAAGACAACACAAACCATGCATGCATTAGTTCCTGGATCACAGGCCAAGTGGAAGCAGGGTGGGGCTTGGCCACTCCTGGGACAACGCAGAGAAAGGCTGTATCACGGTAAGACCAACACCCATTCTCCTGCAAGGTCCCAGGAGTGGCCAAGAATGGGACTTACCAAAGCTTCCCCCTAGTTACGGGTGGGAAGCCGCTTGGCCAGAGCCTGAAGCCTCCCCATGAACACGTTGTAACACCCTTCGTCCAAACGATGCCTCAGCCGAGACATAGACATCAATCTTATAATGACAAATAAAGGGTGAAGGGGAAGCCCATGTGGCGGCTCTGCAAATGTCCTCAATAGAGGCCTGCGTAGCCCATGCTGTAGATGTGGCAGCACTGCGGGTGGAATGGGCCGTAACCCCCCCTAGGGGTTGGTAAGGCTTGAACCTGATAGGCCATTGTAATGCAAGCCCACAACCAACGGCCTATGGTAGATGGGGTCACCTTGGCACCTCTAGATAAGGGAGGGAAGGACACAAAAAGAACTTCTGTCTGGCGAGACTGGGATGTTCTCTTAATATAAATCTTAAGGGCCCTCCTAACATCTAAGGTGTGCCATCTTTGCTCCAGGACATGGGAAGTCCTGGGCAGAAATCAGGCAAGATAACCTCCTGAGCCCTATGGAACTTAAGTTCACCTTAGATGAATTATGGATTCATCTGGAGGACTACCCTATTAGGATGGAAAAATGCATAAATCCTGATGGACTGAAAGAGCGGCCAGTTCGGAAATGCACCTGGCGGAGGTGATAGCCACTAAAAACGCAACCTTAAATGTTAAGAGGTGCAAACTCACAGTACGTAAAGGTTCGAACCAGGGCCGATATCAGGGCCTGAAGAACTCATGATAAATCCCATGTGGGGTATCAATTGACAACCGGCGGTCGGAGGTTAGCAGCTCCCTTAATAAATTGCCTAAGAATGGGTTCATGAGCCAATGATGTCCTCTTCCCACACCGCAAGACCGTGGACAGCGCTGCAACCTGCCTGCGGAGCGTGTTGTGGGACAGACCTTTGTCCAACCCGTCCTGCAAAAAAATCTAAAACATGTGAAACTATAGCAGAGGTGGGGTCGAGATCCCTAACTCCACACCAGGTAGTATATGCTGCCCATGTTGAATCATAAATATGATTTGTAGAAGACCTGCGTGAGGCCTGGATATTTCAGTGACCCTGGAAGAGAAGCCATACTTCCTCAGGAGTCCCCGCTCAAGTGCCAGAAGGTTAAGTAGAGCCACTAGGGCTCCGTATGTTGCAAGGCACCCTGGCTGAGTGATATCTTCTCCTGAGGAATCCTCCAGGGCCGAGAAACTGAAAGGTCCACCAGGTCCGCAAACCACTGGCGCCTGGGCCAGTGAGAGGCAACTAGGAGGCGTTCCACCCTCTCCTGAATTACCTTCCAGACTCCTGGAATTAGCGGAAGAGGTGGAAAGGCATAAAGTAGGCTGCTTGGCCAAAGACTGGGTAAGGCGTTGGTCCCCTCCGCCTCTTGTGACAGGAACCTGGTGAAATACCTGGGAAGCTGAGCATTTTGCTGGGAGGCAAACAGGTCCACTACTGGCTGACCGAATCTGGTTGTCAGTTCCAGGAAGAGCGTGGGGTGTAACTTCCATTCTGTATTGTCTATTGTGGACTGGCTGAGGCAATCCGCCTGAGTGTTTGCCATCCCCGTGATATGCTCCGCTTTGAGGGAAAGCAAAAGCTTTTCCGCCCACCTCCCCAGGAGCTCCGCTTCCGTCATGAGGCTCCTCAAGTAAGTGACTCCTTGACGGTTTATGTGTGCCTTGGCCGTGATGTTGTCCGTAAGGATGAGAACGTGTTGGCCCTGTACTAAAGTCTTGAAGTGGCGAAGGGCAAGGTGTGCCGCCCGAAGCTCCAGCCAACTAATGTTGTGGGTCAGGTCCGCTGGGGTCCAGCAGCCCTGAGCCATGTGGCCCTGAAGATGAGCCCCCTAGCCATAGAGGCTGGCATCTGATGTTATCATGATGCAACTGGGCTCCCGGAAGAGACAGCCCTTGTCCAGTGCAGGAGACACCCACCACTCGAGGTAGAGCAACACCCCTGGGTGAACATATACCTTGGTCCCAGAACTGCTATTGCCTGACCGTTGGTATGGAAGCAGGAACCAGTGAAGGGTTCTTGCATGCAGCCGTGCCCAAGGCACTATCAAGATGCATGATACAAACATCCCCAATAGTCGTGTTAATAGGGCAATAGGGACCGATGCTCTGCTCTTACCTGTCGGAGCAAGGAAGTCAGGTTGTCCTTGCTGTCCTGGGAAAGGAAGATCCGTCCCAGCCTGGTGTCGATTTCCATCCCCAAGTGTAAGTCTCATGGCCGGAACCAGCTGACTCTTTGGAAAGTTCACGGAGAACCCGTGCTGTCATAAAACGGTGATTGTTGCAATGCTTCCCTGGTCTCCTCAAAGGATGATACTTGCACAAGAATGTCGTCCAAATAGCATTGTAGATGAATAGGAATTGATCGAAGATAAGCCACCAACGCTGCCAGAACCTTGGTGAAGGCCCGTGGTGCCGACGCTAGTCTGAGGGGCAAGGCCCTGCATTGGTAGCGGGACTGCTTGAAGCAGAAGCAGAGATACTGATGATGTGCCGGGAGGATTGGCACATGGAGGTATGCCTCCATAAGATCAATTGATGCCAGGAAGTCGCCCTCCCAAATTCCTTCTAGGATAGTGGTTAGGGAATTCATTTTGAACCTTTTGTAGACCAGATACAAATTTAATTTTTTTAGATTTAGAATTGTTCTCCATCCCCCTTTGGAACCATCAAAAGGGTGGAGTAAAACTTCCAATCCCTCTGGCCCCGCCTCGATTGCCTGGATTTCCAGCAAATGCTGGATGGCGGCTTCCAGCAGACTTTCCTTTTCACTGCTTCGGGATATCGGGCAGCTGACAAAGTGATTTGGAGGAATGGAGAGGAAGTCCAAGTTGAGGCTGAGCCTCACTGTGTTGAGGACCCAGAGGTCGCTCATGATCATCTCCCATTTGGGCACAAAAAGAGCCAATCACCCATCAATGGATGCGCTTGGCATGTAATCATTGTGGTCTACGAAAGGCGTGACCTCCTGCCTCTCGAAAGGGCCATTTGCTCTGGAGGGTCTGCCTGGGCTGGGTGCGAAACCCTGTCCTATCCGTTTGGCAGTCAGAACATTGAGGAAAAGGTCGTTGAGAATGTTGAAAGGAAGAACTGGAATCTTGCTTCTTCGCTCTATGCCAGCAGCTCTTCCCACCATTTTGCAATTTGAAAAATGCAGCCGTTACAAACTGTTTGCAGACTCCTGTAGCCCAAAACCTCCTGCAATCAGTATACCTAGCCGAGACCAGGCAGGGACTTAAAGCCAATTAGGCTAGCAGGGAAACCTGAGTGTGCCTAGCCGAGACTAAGCAGGGACTCCAATAGTCTCCACTGAGGCTGTGGCTCTTAAGTATGCCCAGCAGCCACTGGATAGGGACTCCATGCCTCTCCTGAGGCCACCGCCACTGAGTATGCCTAGCCATTCTCAGGAGCAAGGAGGGACTCCTTGCTCCCGCGAGGAAATTGGGCCCGTAAGGACTCACCCGGCTCCGCTGTGCAAGCTGAGAAGCCGATGCTCTTTACTGGGTCCGAAGCAAGCAATCTGCCCAATTCCAGCCTTCTGAGGCCTGGGGAACGAGTTTGCCTAGCCAAGGCTAGGCAGGGGCTTCGATAGCACAGCTGCGTCGAAAAGGAAAACCTCAGACAATTTGCGCAGCCCAGAGGACTGTAAAGAAGAAGCCGACGCTTCCACCGGCTCCCAGGTCTTCATTCTGCCTTCTGCTTCAATCCAGGCCGATAATGGCTCCCAGAAAGGAAAACTGACGATCCTGCCGGTCTCCTGTTCCTAGCGATCGGCTGCTGGCAACTGCAAGCCTGCAGTTGTCTAGCCCTTATCTTAAAAGCCAATCGCTAACACACGGCGGAAAGCCGCAGCTCTAAAAGCCAGCCACCACCTCTAATAGTTAATATAAACAGAATAAAGAGAAAAAATATAAATCTCACGACCCTAAAGATCAGAAGTGACCAGGAATGCTTTGAAACATCTCGTTCAGGTTAAAAACGAGCCAAAACTGGGGCAGGAACATGGAGGCAGGAGGCGTGGCTAAAAGAAACAAACAGCTCAGTCTCAACAGGAAACAGACGATTCAACCCATTCTTGGCCACTCCTGGGACCTTGCCGGAGAAAAAACATACTTTTAAATACAGAACCATAATCAATGACATCCCTAAACAACAGATTGCATGTATTTAGATCCTAAAAACATTTAATGTTTATTATCTAAATAGGACAGCAACCGCTTTTTTATGTTCTTGATATATACTAAGGAAATTGAGAAAAAGAATATAAGAAGAAATAAAAATAATATATATACATAATGAAGTGTATCATTTTTCTACATAAAGGTGTAGAATTCCTATAAATAGCAAAAGGATGCTATTTCTTTTAAAAGGCCTACAAGACCTACAAAGATCACACAGGTCCAACATTGCACACAATTTAAATCAGAACAGCTGAAAGTCAAAGAACCTCATACATAATACAAAGAGAAAGAATCATTTGCCCTTAGAAAGGCAAGAGTATCAAATATGCCAAGAAAGTGTTATCAGACTGCATAGAAGACTTCATTGCACAACAGTACACAGTAATAAAACTACCTGGGCTGTATCTGTTCAGATTCATTACTCTAACACCACACTTTTTAATCACAAAATATAGTAAGCTGTAGTACAAATAAGCCTGTGCTGAATGTTAAGCTTTTGGTAATTATCTCTTGTTGATCTATGTCAGTGGAAGAACTGTATTAAACCATCTTGGCATAAATCTGGCAGAGGAAAAACACCATCTGCTTGTCACAGCAAAATATGAATCTTGAACCTTATAAAATAGTATCCAAACAACCATGACTAATATCAAAGGTAGTTATAATCCACTAGAACTACAGTCTATTTAGAAAGGGAAAACCAAATCTCCATCACGCATGGATTTAGTACATCCAGATTGAGAAGAGATTCCTGTGCTGGCCTTTAAAGCAAATTCTGCAATTTAAACTGGTAAAGAAGGTGTATATTCAAATATTTATTTAGTCTAAATAGTTGAAACATGAGTACTAACTACCTTTAAAAAATGATACTGTCTTTCTTGGGTCACAAGATTTTTAGGCTAAAACCACAGTACAGCACTGGAAGACCCCAGCCTTGAAAGAACTGAATTAGCTCAACCAGTCCAGTCAGCTAGACATCAAACTGAAAGCCATCTCCTACCCCCATGAGGTATATGAGGTGTTGGGAGATAGGAAACCTCTTTGCTGTAGTCCCAACTTTGAAGAATATGCTCCCCAAGAGGTTTGGGCAGCTCCCACTTAGCTCATGTTCCAGAAATTATTTTAAAACATTTTATTTCAATGACCCTTTGGTACCATTGAAAACACTTATTTTTATTTTTGTTTCTGATTGTTTTCCCTTTCTCATGTTTTCTTGATTTTTTGATTTTCTTGATTTTTTTATTGTGTATTACCCAGTCTTTTAGAATTGCAGGTTTCAAGATCCTACCAAATAAATAAATAGATAAATAGATAAATAGATAAATAAATAAATAAATAAATAGAGCTTTGATGGTACAGTGGTCTAAGCACCCTGTTATTAACACAGCTACCTGCAATTATTGCTGGTTCAAATCTCTCCAAGGCTCAAGGCTGACTCAGCCTTCCATCCTGTCTAAGGTAGGTGAAATGAGGACCCAGGTTGTGGGGGCAATAAGCTGACTTTGTATAAAATATACAAAAGTATGAAGGCTATTGCTTAACGCATTGTAAGCCGCCCTGAGTCTCTGGAGAAGGGCGGCATATAAATCAAAATTAATAAATAAATAAATAAATAAAACCCATTTGCTATCACAAGTAAAACCATACCTTTTTGGAGTTGAAATTATAGTCTGTTACAACATCACTTCGGGAGAATAGCCTATACCCCAAGATCAGACCATCCCGCATCTTGTTAAATTTTAGGACAGTCACTAAAACCTGGCTTTTTAAGAAAGTCTTAGGAGGAATCTAGTATAGGTTAAACCTCCCTCCACCCTGGGCTGTGGTTGGATGTTTTGTCCTCTGGATTTGTTTAGCAGCTTTATTGTTATTATTCTGTGTTTCTCATTTTATTATATCATTTTTATATTTTAAGTTTTACTCTAGGAAGGTAATCTACTCAGAATCCTGTTGGATTAGACTGGCATGCAGAAGGAAGGAGGGAAGGAAGGAAGGAAGGAAGGAAGGAAGGAAGGAAGGAAGGAAGGAAGGAAGGACTATGACACCCTGTGTTAACATAGCCACAGCATAACAATTACACCAATTAGAAAGTATAGAAATAGACCCATGTTAGTTTGTAGTGACAGAGAATCAGAACAAGTTTATAACACCTTTTCCAACTAAGAAATGTTATTAAAAGGATTTTGTGAGATACAGTTCACTTAATCAAATGGTTAGAAAGGCATTTTCAGTCCCAAATCAAAAAGCTACCTTGGGCTTTTAAAGATCTGAACAGATTGGGGCAATTTATTTTATTCTATGAATTTGGCAGAGCCTTAAAATAAGCAGTGGCCATCTTCACTGATGGTTCGCTGTCACAGTCTGAAAACCAGCAAATAGAGACAGTTACTATTTAGCATTAGTCACTAAATGCAACTGATATGTAGCAGGGTCAGTAAATTCTATCCTCAAAAAATACTTAAGAAGCTAACCAATCTGGTGGTCTCCAAAACTGAAATGCAACTGACATAAGCTTCTAATTGCCTATGCTGTTATGCAAACCTATTTTGATTTTAGGGTGTCAAATACGATCTTTTCTTGAAATATTAGTACATTGTTTTACTATTGCTGGACGGTCTTACACTATTGGAGTTGAGATATTATGGTATATTATATTCTGGAGGCTGTCTTGAAGAAAACGTGGTCCTGAAAGAATTTCCACAGACACTTGGTCCTGAAAGATTACTTGTCCCAAAGGATTATAATTTGATTTCATTGAAGTAGAAAAATCTTTATCTAAAACCTGTTTTTAAATGGTTTCTTAACAACTAGAAGAGGATTTCATAAATTTCTTGGACCACTTGTGGTATTGACCTTACAGTCTGAAAACTGTGATGTAGCTTACGATACTGCAAGAACAATATGGGAGTGTTAGGACAAGCAAATCCTTCTTCTTCATACCTTATTTCTCAGGGAAAAGCAAAACTATTGGACCAGCCATAAAACATTTAGACACAAGAATGTTGATTAAAATTGTAAAAGGATTCTGGGAAGCAAAAACAGCTCTGGAAAGCAAGGTCATTTTGTCAATAACACGTCAACTGTAATTTTTATTCCACATAACCCATCCTTTGTCTGCTCAATTCATCATCTTTGCAATATCACCTTCATTACCTAATTATCCTTACCTCACTAGCAACCTGATGTGCTATTTTATCCAATCTATTACTATGTTGTATCCAATCATTTGGATATTCTAATTTGTGTAACTCTCTATAGAGAAGTTGCATTCCCACACCTTTTTAGATCTGCTTCTGCTGCCTCTGGCACTATAATAAGCAATCTGTGCTTCAATGGAAGAAGGGGTCTACTCTTCCTTGTTACCAAAGAACCATGTGGAAAAATTTATCTTAAAATAACAGATTAATTATACTGTACTTCAAGAAAGCAATGAGCAACATTTTCTGATATCCATTCAACCAAGGGCCTCATTAGGTTTTCCACTATAGGCTAAGTAGGCCATTTTAAAAATGATGTCAGAAACAAATGAATATCTGGTTGTATTCCTAATCTAAAATTTGACAGCTCATAACTGAATTCAGTCTTTTCTGAATATATATTTAACTAAGGAACAATCGAATCAGAAGTAGAACAGTTACTCACAAATGAAGTATCTGTGGACATGTGGAGGGAGGGGAGCATTTTTTATTAAGGAGTGAGGAAATTTTCAAGTCATCTCTAAGCACAGGAACAGAGAGATAAGGTAATAGTGGAATTTTTCTTCCCTTTTCCTGCCCACTCCTTTTTATATAAAGAATAAATCTTTTTAACAGTATTTTTATTAAAAATTATAATCACTTAAATAATACAAACTAAAAAATAGAAAAAAGAATAGAAAATGCAAAAAAGAAAAATATAGAAAAGACAGAATAAGATTATAGTTAAAAAAATAAAGAAATGATTAGAAAAGGAAGTAGATGAGCCCAGTGACCTTTGGAAGGCTTCAACCATGGCTTGAACATGATGGCTATTTCTTTGTCTCCCAGAGCTCTAAAGCCACCAGAGACTGACATCTTATGGTCTCCTCATGAGAAATAGCTGTCTGACATATTTGTGTGTGATGTCAAGTCCTCTCCTTATCTAGAAAAGAATTATGAAAAACCAGCTTATTCACGGGCTCTATTCCACCACCATCTTTAGCTCCACTTTTCACAGCTGACTTCACTCTGCCATTTTGTCTCTGGAAGTCCACAAAGAGAAAAGTCGAGTAGAGTAGAGTGTAGAGTGCAATAGAATACAATAGAATAGAATCAAGAGACAAGAGAAGACAAGAGACAAGAGACATTCCTATTGGTCAGGCAACAGGCTAGAAAGCCAAGGACTGTTGAGTTCTAGTCCTGCCTTACCCACGAAAACCAAATGGATGGCTTTGGGCTAGTCACTCTCTCTCAGCCTAACTAACCTCACAGAGTTGTCGTTCTGAGGAAATAGGAGGAAAAAGGTGTCTTAGATATGTTCACTACTTTGAGTTATTCATATAAATAATAAAAATGGATATGAATTTTTAAAAATTAAATAAAAATTGAAATAAAATAACAGTATCATCAGAAAGAAGCGATTATCTTTTATCATCTTAATATCTGCAGTGAGCTCCAATTAGTGGTTTTCAGTTTGCAATAGTAGTTTCTAATGAAGATAAATTATATGTGTGTTTTGGGTGAAGAGAATGTGGGTATGTTTATAAAGCAATATAATCAAACTTCAGGAGAAGATAAAGCAAATTCTTTTATAAACTTCAACAGGATTTGGATAAAGCCTTCAGGGACCAGAAAAATGTGGTTTACCACAGAACTTCTTTTCTGCCACACCCAGCTGCCAAGAGCAAGGGTGCTCTGTGCCAGCAAAATGTTTGTGGTGGCACTACTATGCTTCTCCCTGCATTTGTGTTCTCTAAAAACAAGTTGATGCGAACTTTTTAGTGCAGATGCTGCCGATGAATTTATCACAAAGACATACAATTTTCATGGAGAAGGCACAAAAAAATGAGGCCGTATATCTTTCACTTTTATGTGGTTTGGATTTTTTTTTTTAATTCTTGAATACAAACAATTTTCACTGAAAATGGCCAAATGAAATATTTCAAATAACAGAATACCTAAAGAAAAACCACAACAGAAGACTCTTCTGGACTATATCAACTGGATTGGTTGAACAGAGAGAACTGTATTTAAGCAAACATGTTACAGTTTAGCTCTTAGGTGAAAGCCGTAACAGGAAGGCGCATGTCAGCATAAGACGCAAGCAAGTCAAAAGTTCTTCCAAGAACCAAATTGAAGATAGCTTCTTACCAACAGACTTTGGTCTAATAATTAGCAGGCCTTCCTTCAGAGACCATTCTGCCAAAAGAAAATGGATTCTTTTACAACTCCTAAAAAAAAATCGTTTTAATCCCTATAGTCAAGTATGTGCGCTTTCTCCTGAGCAAACACCACACTCCAAAATATAAAGCAAAGAAGTAAATTTCATTTCACTTCTATTTAAAATTCAGTATAGTTGATAAGATTCTTCTTCAGCCATATTTTAATTTTCTATCCCAAAATTATTATTAGTTAGTCAAATTAATTAACTAATTAATCAAATTTGTATAACTATCCATCTTACAAAAAGTGACTTACGATTTAATGCCAGCTTCTTTATCTCTGGAGGATATTCCAAAGATTCCAGGAAAGTATATCAGCCTGGGATCTGAGGTTGTACACTTCTGCATTATGTTAGAAATAAGGAAAAAATTAAATGTCCTTGTATGGATATTATAACATGGCATGCATTTATCTTTTATTCCCCAATGTGAGTCTATGTTTATCAATTGTAATATAATTACAGAAGGTCACCATTCTGTATTTGGTTTACATCCCAGAGCTTCTATATACTAAATCAGAACCTTGGTTTTTCATTCAAGGCCTTAAAACTTAGATATCCTAGGCAGAATTAAATAGTCATCTGCAAGACTATAGCCTGGGATTCTCTTCTTAGAGAAGTCGGATTTGCTCCTGAATATTTCAGCCTTTAGATAATTGGTAAAAACAAAACTGAACTTTCAACAATTATTCTCACCTCTTTGGTTTTAGAAAATAGTAACAAAATTTTTAATTTTCTGCTTGGAATTGTGTTTGACTGTTTATTGTAAACAGCCTGGAGTGTTCAATATAGGGAGGTCTATTCAAAATATATGTGAATAAATAATTAAAAGACACAGGACTTCTCTGAATTTTCTATTCTGACTTTAGCTCTTAATCCTTTATCAAATGGCAGCTACAGAAATTCCACCAGACTTTTTGGAACGAAGTGCAGAATACATAATTAATTTATTAGGGAACTAACTGCCATAGGATGTGTGAAGGTCACAGGCTTAGATGGGTTTAATAAGGATTAAACAGATTCATGTATACTGTCAAACTATGATGGTTATTGATGATGTTTGTCTGCAGTCTCCAGATTCACAGGCAGCATGCATCTAATGGCGGAAGATAGATGTAATGACCCATTACTGCCTTTTATGTTCTGTATGTAGACTTCTTTCAAATATATCATAAACCATCATGAAAAGCAAAATGCCCGAATAGATATTTGCATACAGTACAATGAATTCAATAGGAATTTATAAAATTGTGCAAAAGAATAAATACACTTAATAAGTGCTGAAAATAAGCATGTTAGCTCCTACTTCTTGATTTTTTTTAAAAAAAAAATGAAAATATGGAGAGTCTGTATTTGAGAAAATGTTTTTTTCCAGCAATTGCCCAGGTTGCCTCCCATACATTCAGGGTGCTTATTAGTGATATCTATCAACCAGAACCTTTTTACTTTCCTCTTGTTTTATCCTTAAAAGATGGAACAGTGAGAAAACAAAGAAGACTTACACATGGAAAGTCATAATTATTCTTTTTTTCTATACTCCAAAATAAAAAAATCTGTTAGAGACAGGATGATTGCTCCACAAAAGCATCATTTGGAACTACCCTGGGAAACTAAAACATCTCCAATGTCTGCTTTTCCATGTTTCTGCACTTGTACAATTGTTGTTTCTCTCCACTGAAAATAGAGCAATGAAAATAAATGCCCATCTATTATTACAGATTCAAGCATTATCTTTTTACATAAACTGCTGGTAGCATAGTTTCCATTATGTTTAATTGTTTTGCCTTGAATTGATGAACAAGCACATTTGTTTGGAGAATTCCGAAAAAGGCCACCTACAGATTCAACTCTTTGCTGAAGGCCCAAGTAATTCTGATACCAATAGTTAGGCTTGTGAATGGTTTGAGATTATTGTCACCTGGGAAACACAACCTCTGACCAAAGATGAATCCTTCCAGATAAGCGTGACATCTTTTGTGGGAATCAAAAGGATAAAATCAGTCAGCATTGCAAACGTTCAACATAATATGCCATCTGTTCTGAGTAGAAAGCACATTAGAGTAACCACAGAGGATACACTATGAAAACCTACTGCCAAAAAACAAAAACTGGATAGAGTAAAACTCTGGAATCTAGCACAATTATATATCTGCAATTATAGCAAATGACCAGAATCAACATAATTACTAGTAAGAATTTTTAAATTTCTTGGTATAGTAAAACAAAACCCACACTGCCACTTCACGAGGGAATCTTCTTGAAAACAAACAAAAGCAAATGCCATAGCACAAGTCCTCAATTCTCAATAACTTCCAGTGAGGTTTCTGTACAGAATAGTTTTACTTTCAGAATTCCATATAAAAGTATATCCCTTATACAACTGTATTAGGAACTGGCTGATCCTACTGACTGAAATACTGTTTCAGTACTTCTACTATTTACTGATTAAGTATAAGTAATAAAATAATATATACTATTAGAAGATGAATGAGTGCATTATACTACTAAAGAAACATTTAGATTTTTTGCATATCTAGAGAATCCATGAAGAAGATATGAAGAGCGCAACTGTTGAAATAAATCCTTTACTAATAATCCAGTGAGCTCCAGTGAGTAATTTGCAATTACTACATAGTGTACACATATTTCTACCTGTACAGTAAGAAACATACTAAAAGAATGTTCACAAACTCAGTACAGGTCCTACAGGGTTAAGATCCTTATCAGATAATCAGGTTGCTTAATAATGTGTTTTGTTAACTCACATCTTTTGCCCAAGGTTATAATATTTTCATGTATTCCAGAGTATTTCCTTCTAGCATAAGATGAATAATCACCTGTTCTTACTTCCCATTAACTCTGTACTGATTAGGTTCATATTTTGTGCTAAGTCCTGGTATATTTTACCATGATTAATTGAACAAGGCACACTGACGAGGTTAATGCATCATCCAACATACTTCAGTGGGAAAACTGCTGGAATTTTTTTTTTAGGATGAAATTAAAAACTTGTCATTAACTCTGCTATTGAGAGCAAGGTGCCTTGGTTGAGTGGGTAAATATTTATTTATTTATTTTATAAAATTTGTATGCCGCCCTATCTCCAAGGACTCAGGGTGGCTCACAACGACAATCGACCAAGCGACTGTTAAAATATATATTTTATATTTTATAAATATATATATATATATATATATATATATATATATATATATATATATATATATATATATAATATTTATAAATATATAAAATATATATTTTAAAAATTAGAAGTAGAATATATAAGAATTAAAGCAAATATGACAGCATTCAGAACAGTCATGTCTCAATCCATGTTTCTCTTGCTTATACTCTAAATTTCCTAGCATTGTTGAATGGCTTACAAGTTTAACACATTTCTTCAGTAAAAATATAATTTCCTAGTATATTCATGAAGAGAAAAGTTTTCTTTTTCTACAGGAAAAGCTAAATAAAATGCTTTCATTGTCATCCAAACAGATATAACTTAACACTTTTTAAAAGTCTGTTGAACAGACTTTGCCTAGGTAGCAGAATTGCAATTAGAATTATCATGTTTCTAAGGTGTGAATATTGGCATTTAACACACATACATACACCTTTAATGAAGACACAGAATAAATCTGTGCAGTTTGTATGGACTCCTATACATATTTTTAATTCTTCCACACTCCTCACAAGCTGCTGTGATGCCATCTATTGAAGACATATTTTTCTTGCAAACCATGTCTTTATTATTACATAATAATTTATTAAACTTAGATGCCCTCTGACTCTCAACAATTCTAGGTATTTTAAGAAAGTATCTTAATATAGAACACCATAACTATCCTGTTTCCCCCAAAATAAGACATCCCCTGATAATAAGCCCAATTGGGCTTTTGAGCACATGGCAATAAGGCCAAGCGCTTATTTCAGGGTTCAAAAAAATATAAGACGGGGTCTTATTTTCGGGGAAACACGGTATTACAGATTTAACTTCACAATTATCTCTAATTTATATTAATTATTCATTAACAATGGCTTCTTCAAATTCTGGTTACCAACATTTTTTTCTAATGAAACTCAAATATTTTCCAGCCCCCTATATATATTTTAATTTCCAAAGCCATTATTTTGCTTTCCTGTTAAGTGCAAACATGGTTGATATGGATGTGTGCTTAGTAGACTTGCTGAAATATCCAACCTCTTTTCATCTTTAATTTCTTTCCTAACTATGGAACATTAGAATATATGGATATATAGTCGAATCCATTCTTCCTTCCACCTACACAGTGTATTCTGGGTAATAGGCTGCCAAATAATCTTAAAGTACAATAAAGCCACCTTGGGTTTAACATTTGGCAAGGTATTCTTTTCTTCAAATATTCACCTTTTTTTCTCCAAATATATTTTGCATAGTTGTAACAAACAATTTTTTTCCGTTCATCAGTCCAAAGTTCTTTGCTTCAAAATATTTCAAAATTTTCCTCTCCATACTTTAGTTTAGACCATTATTTTTGTGAGGAAGCTGGAAAAAATATTTCTTCTTCCCCAAGCAAATCATTTTTATATAAGCACCACTGCACTATGGACCTGTGGACAACTACTTCAATGCCAGTTGAATTTTCCAACAGGTTATCTGAAATTATCTGTGGGTTCTATGTTGCTAAACTGTCTAGTTTTCAGGCAACATCAGCAAGAGGTTTTTCTTGGTCTTCGAGCTAATACCTCATGGTCAGTAAAAACTGAAAATAGATTTTTCAGCAAGACAATAATGCAAAACATCTCTTCAGATTGACCGTGAAATACTTAAGTAGGAAAAAAAAAGATAAAAAGTTTTGAAATGGTTTCCTTAGTCCCCAGATTTTAATAATGAAGGTATGTAGGAAGGTCTCAAACATGCAGTTCATCCAAGCAGATCTAAGAATATTTCTACCCTAGAAAAGTTCTGTAAGGAAGAGTAGGGAAAATAATAAAATAAGTATAGAAAGGCAAAAGGAAACATTTGAAAGCTGTTATTCCTATCAAAGTAAGTGTTACAAACTACTCAGTAAAAAAGTGTCAGCTACCATATTCAATGTTTTCTTATTTTGAATCTAAAAAAATCTGCACATAAATAGTAAACACCTCTTGAAATTTGTTTATCA
This sequence comes from Arizona elegans, assembly GCA_022577455.1. Lineage (NCBI taxonomy): Eukaryota > Metazoa > Chordata > Lepidosauria > Squamata > Colubridae > Arizona > Arizona elegans. The sequence continues at coordinate 249,760,757 of JAKOOJ010000001.1, forward strand.
GACATTATGCCAGCTTCTGTTAACTTATGTTTAGACTTCTGCATTCTCTCTATATTCAGATACAACTGTTTTCAATGACGTTTTTTATCCAAATAGGCAATATACTATAGGCTGATTTTAAAAATAAATGTGTTGATTATTTTTGAAACTCCTAATTCATTCAAAAAACTTTCTGTGAAAGAGTATATGTAATTGTGATTTAAATCAACTTGATTTAAATTGTGATTTAAATGAACTTGATTTAAATCAAATCCACCCATATTACTTCAGAGGATTCCTTAATTCTCAGGAATGGCTTTGGAAAGAGGTCACCAGAGAGAAGGCTGCTTTAAGAAGTAGCAAGAGACAGCAAACAAATCACCCAACCAACCACTGCACAAATTCAGTTCTTTTTGATAAAACTTTTATATACACAAGACCTAGAGTACCCAACCTGCTGCAAAACATTTATCAGTCCCCCTATCCACATACCTAAAAAGAAAAGGAAGTACAGTTGGAAAGAGAGATGCATCTGGAATAGAAACAACCATAAGAACAAGCAGCTCCTGCTATGAAAAGTAGTTCAAGAATACAGAAGAATAGATTAAAAAATGTTTTCACTCTGCATAATTTCCCAAGATTTTAGAAAATAATACTTAAGCCTTCAGGGCATATTTAAAGGAAAAAATATCACTATTTACGAACTTTCTCTCAAGACCGTAACTCTAAATGTCTTCCCGGTATCAACCTGAAACATATGGGAGCCTCCTGTGCTCCAGCACACATACTTGTAAATAATCCCAGTGTCTATTTATTCCTCCTGTGGATTGCCATCCACAATCCATTTCGTCGGCAGTGTCATGTGATCCAAATTGTCCTCCACTGTTATAGCCTGCCTTACAGACATGAACTATCAACCAGGATCAAGTGACAAACTGCAGATATTGTAAAGCAAAACTGTGCTGAGCAAATATAAACAGAAATTCTCTTTATTTTGTGCATTTATTCCTCATGTTTACAAGCTATTCATCTCACAGAACATGATTCTGGCAGTGTAGAATAAATCATAAAACTGTTAACAAGTTAGAAATATTAAAATTATGATTAAAAGGCAAGAAGAGAACAACAAATTAGAGCCACCTCAGCAACTCCCCATTCCCTTGAAACTCCAAAGCCTGATGATATAATCATGTTTTGAAAGACTTACAAAAAAATTAACAGGGATAGAGCCAACTTCACTTCAGGGAAATATTGTTCCATAAGGTGGGTGCTTCAGCAGGAAAAAAAACACCTTCTCCTTAGTCTCACCAAATGTAGCTTTTAGCAGGCAGAACCGATGGGCTAGATAGGTGTAATCAGGAAGGCATAGCGATAGTCCCTCAAATAACCCAGTCCTATGCCATCAAGTGTTTTTAAAAGTCAAAATGAAAATATTTAAATTTAAGATATGAGGTCAATTCAATCTTTTTTTTTATTGAAAAAGTTTTCAAATACAAGTTTTTCCCCCTTTTCCCCCCCTCTTCCCTAACCCCCCCTCACCACCCATCCCCCCCTGTGACTTCTTCACAACAATAGGCTATTTCATAACTAATTACATACATAATATCTTTCGTTTCCCTTACTCCCTCCTCAGAATACTGACCCTTAGCATATTATTCTTATAACTCCAATTTTTACGATAATCTGCCCTTTTTCTCCTCCCCTAAATTTATAGTGTATTATTACAATTTAACATTTAATCTTTTATATATATTAATATAACATTTTAAAGCAGCCTTCTCCCTACATCCAGATTTAACGTTTATTCAGTTCTATCCAATTCCTCCACTCCCCTAAATATATGACTTAAGGATCCTTTTTCTTAGACTAATCAATCAGTAAACTAACCTATTTCAACCCTTCAATTCCTACAAAATCATGCAATACAATTCTAAATATAACCCACTGCCCACTTTACTAAAATATACACATATCTATATATGCATTCCATTTTATAAAAAAAAAAAGACAATAACTTTAAATTTATAATCCATATAATATCTTCTTTGATGTCTTTCCACTGGATCGTTAAATCCATCACCCATAATAGGGTAAAATAACATGCTGGTGCAACAGTTTGTTCAAAATCTTCAATCATCGAGGTCAATTCAATCTTATTCAACATAATATTGCGTAATATTTCATATAAGACAAGTAGTCATTTTTTAAAAATCCTTAAATTAAACTCTAAAAAAAAATATTCAACTCTTTAAACTGCACTTAATTTCATATTCTAATAAATTGCTTTTGGTGGGCTGGTTGCAAAGGATGGATGCCTTTGTTTCTAGATACAACCTGGAAAGCAGCAGCCGGAAATATTATAGTATTTTACCGTTCATTCCAACTGAATACAGAATTAAAGAATAGGTAAATGGCAAGCTTGTTCCTAATTCTCATAAGGAGAAGTAGGCGAGAACTAGTAATTTCCAACTGTTCACAGCCATCAAGCTGAAACAGACCAATTTCGCATTTTCACCATGTAAAAACAAATGCAAAATTTGTCCATCACACATTACCACAGACAGCTAAAGTCAACACTGTACAGTGCTCCAAAGCAATTCATATGGTGAGTTAGGATCACCAAGTGAATAACAAATATTTTTACAGGCATTCATGTATAAGCCACATTTTTGTTGATACACTTGTTCCTCTGGACATTGGGATAACTCCATTTTTTTCCTGTTAAAAATTATTAAAATCATTGGGGAGACTTTTGCCCAGCTCTCTCGTTGACTGTGCACTAAAAGAAATAATTAGTTATATCTGCTTCAATCTGTTAGGCTGATTTCTATAGCAAGAGACAACATGCACTTTCACACCCATTATTCCTGGAAAGATAGTCATTTCTGTTGTGCTTATTTCAGTCTGACCTGACTTTTCTTTTGTATGCCAAATAAATTCAGACTTGAAAAATATTTAGACCTGATATGGCTCTATGCATTGGTTAGTCCAAACTAAAGACAGTGTTGGTGTTTTAAATCACTCAGTTGTTTCCAACTCTCCATGACCCGATGGACCTCATTTTGCCAGGACTATCAGCAACTTGTAAAATCAAGCTAGTGTCATCAGTGCAATCTCTAATCATCTTGTTTTCTGCCAGTCTCTTTGTTTGGTTGCCATTACAGGTGTTCAAAGCAATATCTTTCCTGAACATACATTTTGCAACACCTGAATGGCTTTAAAAAAAAAAAAAAGCTTTGCAATATTTAAAACTGAAAAATCCAAAGTACTGCACATATTCTAATTTGGGACAGACAATGAATGATGAAATACAGGTGGGGAAGCCATTATGTGATCACAAACATCTAACATCTGCATATTATTGTAGTTGTTAAAATTAAAATATAAATAGAGACCTTGGAACACAATGAGAAGAATGCATCATTTCACATTCTATAAACAACCATACAGCTTCTACATAGATCACAGAAATTAATTTGCACAAAAACAATATCACAATGCTCTTATTAAACTGGGTAAGTATTTCCAACACTTAATATCATCATATATAAAATTCCATAAAGTTTTTAAAAAGAGTTAACAACAATGTCACAAAGAGGATCCCTATGCTTGGCAGAAGAAATAGAGTAAAACTAAGAAACTAGTGAATTACTGAAAAGACACTTAAAGTCTTCGTATCGGAAGTTAATTTTTAACTGAGCAAGACTCAATCCATAGCCCAAGCCAATGCACTACATAAACTGCTTTCAAGAATGCACATAATTTCCCCATCAATAACTTCATATCCCTGAAAGCACAGGCATGTTTCCTGAAAAAAACAGATAATGGGGTAGGAACAAACAGACAAAATGTGTATCCATAATCCCTATCACAAGTTGGCAATTGCCATCAATGGTAGATTATATCTTAACTTCAAAATGAAGCTGCCCATTTTGCATCCTATTTCTCATGTTAAACTCAGTACTGTATTTTGTACTGAGAAGAAATGTTTACTTTGTTTCCTGAGTTTTACCCATATTCCTAAAAAAGGGATATGGACATTTATAGCAGTGATATGCTACTGGAAGAATAAATCCAGCTTTTTCCACCCTATTTCTAGTTTCTCTTTTTCCAGATCTCCTTTTCATTTGCCAGTTCTATACCCACTCCCCAATCTACTCCACTTTAGCAAACCAGCTCTTGTTGCATAATCTTCTCCTGGCATGGTTACTCTGAAGTAAGCAAAAAGATCAATTTAACATAATAATGCCAAGTATACTTAATTATTTAGAAATAAAAAGGATGGATAGTAGGATACACAGGCTTCCATAATGGGGAGAGGCTGAAAGAGGGGGAAATGAATGTGTACCTGGCTGCCAGCATACATGCAACAGAATTTAGGTATTTATGTTAAATGTCAAGATGCCATTACAGTCATAACATTTGAACTATGCCATAACACCAGTGGTGGGATTCTGGGGGTTCTAGGGGCTTCAGCTGAACCCTTTGTAAAATTGCTGGCTCGCCCTGCCCCTCCGCACTACTATTTATTCCCAATAAATGGGGCGAGCGAGCCAGCAATTTAACAAACGGTTCGGTGTTTTTTTGTAATTTATTGGCCCCGCAGCACACCGAACCATTTGTTAAATTGCTGGCTCGCCCGCCCCTCGCCTCCCACCCGCACAGCGCCAGCCTACTGTAGCCAGGGGTAGGCAATTGTGGCTCTTTTACAACCTGTGGACTTCAACTTCCAGAATTCCTGAGACAGCTTGGCTGTCTCAGGAATTCTGGGAGTTGAAGGCCACAGGTTGTAAAAGAGCCACAATTGCCCACCACTTCCCTAGCCTGAGTTCCACTGCCTGGGATCCACGTGGGCTGCCACTTGGTTCCCCACCGGCTCCAGACGCAAGAGAGCAGGATGGAGAAAGCAGCTTCCACGCCTTCACTCACCCTCACTCTCTGCTCTGTTGGATCGCCGGCCGTTCACTTATCCCGCCCACTCCCAATCTATTGCTGCCTCCGGAGTCCCAGCTGATGGCTAGAGGAAAAAAAACTTCAAATTCTTGCTGCGGGGCTTCAAAGGGCCGCCCTACAGCCAGTGGTGCAGCCGAACCGTTTGTTAAATTGCTGGCTTGCCCCGCCCCTCCTCACCACTATTTATTGCCAATAAATAGTGGTGGGCGAGGGGCAGGTGAGCCAGCAATTTAACAAAGGGTTCGGTGTTTTTTTGTAATTTTATTGGCCCACGGAGCTTCAGCATAGGCTAATTAGCCCCTTTATTCTATTGGCCTCCCGACTCTCAGCTGATTTGTCTCAGCTGTTTTGCTCAGGGCTCTGCTGCTTTCTTGCAAAGAGTCCTGGAGCAGATTTTTTTTCCCTTAGCTCTGCTGAAACACGAAACTGAAACTGCTTTGCTGTTGCTGCAAGGTTGGAAAATTAGGCAGGCAGAATTCTTTTCTTTTTCCTCACCAAAAAAGGTAGGTGCAAACAATGGGAAATTTAGGGAAAGATTTTAAAACACAAAAGAAAAAAGCTCTATTTAACTAGGGAATTGTAATAATTGAAATACTATTAATTGTATATTTCTGAAAGCAGAAATGATTAAGTTGTGGTTTGGAGGAATATATGGGGGAAATTATTTGATTTATTATTATTGGTAAATATAATTAATTGATTTGTAAGAAATTGGATTGCATGGAAATAATTGGAATATTCATGTTCATATTGATTAATATACAAAAAAGGTAGTTATATAACTAATTGATTTATATTAAAATGTTGAATTTATATTAAACAACTAATATTACACCAATTAACCAATGTGAGGATGGATATAAAAATAGATGACAATGGGAAGGGGTATATTATAGAATAGAAAGGAAAAATTGAATTTGATTAAGATTAGGGATGAGGATGAAGGGTAATATTGGTTTTTTACAAAAATAGATGAGGAATAAATATGGCAAAAAGGAAATATAGAAATTTTAAATTTAATTGAAATGACTAAACACTGTTTAAATTTGTGAACCGGCCAAATACTCTGTTCAAAGTATGTTTGTATGTGTGTTTCTAATTATTGCTATTCATATTTGTTCTCTTTTATTCTTTAAAGTTTAACAATTCATTCTTTATCTTAATATCTTTATATTTGCTTGGGGTTGGCTTTCTTCCCTTTCATCTTTTTTATTGTACAGCAATCTTTCTCCTCAAACCTACCACCTCTCTCTTTTCTTTCCTTCTTACTTTCTCTTCCCCCCTCTTCTTCTCTCTACTTCCTCTTTCTTTCTCCTTCTCCTCCTCTCTTCCTCCCTCTCTTACCCTCCCTCCTACTCTAATTTCCCTTCCCTTCCTTCATCCCTCTCTATTGCTGTATCCTTTTATGCATATGGACTACTCAGAGGGCTGAAAAAGTTATTTCTGACTGGTCCTCACACTTTTGACCAGTCCTCGAACTTACGACTGTCTTCACATTTTACGTTTTTGCCCTATCTTGTCACCATGGTAAAGAGAAGCAGTTGTGAAATGAGTGATATGGTTGTTAAGAAAGCTGCACGGGCATAAATGTGAGGATGGTCATAAGTGTGAGGACCGGTCAAAAGTGCGAGGCCCAGTCAGAAATGACTTTTTTCAGCCCTGAGTAGTCCCTATGCACGTAGCCACGCCCACCCAGTCACATGATTACCAAGCTACACCCCCAACTAAGCCACGCCCACAGAACCTGTTGTTTAAAAAATTGAATCCCACCACTGCATAACACACATGTCATAATGTACATGGTGTTATTTTGAATTATCATAGCTTCTTAATGAATACCACTAGTTATATTTACCATTCCCCAGCTCATCACAACAGCTGAAGACAATTCTGAAGAAAGCAAGAGAGATAGTTGCACATCCAATTCTCCAATACAGATTAAGAGTTGTATATTCCTTTTAATGTATGGCTGTTAAAAAATACATAGAGACCTAAAACATCTTCTGCACATCATGGAAACCAATCAGCAAGCCTTGTGCACCTACGGTGTAATGTTACACAGATGCATCCTAAGAAATGATGTATTTATGACACTAAAAGTAAATCCACTGAAGAGATTATATAAAGTTTTATTGTCGGCAAAGTCCTGTATCAGCAAGCCTGTGTGATCTTTTTCTAAACTGGCTGGTTGAAATCCAAGTTGGGAGCAGGGGACTTGAAAGGGTGCTTGTCCTATGAATAACACAATGACCCCAAACACAGGATGGCTTCACTTGTACTTCTATATCAGGAGTACAAAAGACGAAAAGACCAATTTGCAAAGGTTGCACAAACAGGTGGTTTTTCAAAATGTACAATGTCTTGACACTATTTTGCCCTTTGATTCTTCATATGAGTGCAAGATTCTTGTCTAGTAAAAGATCCATATGTTCAATCGTAAGTGGCTTGGACCTTTGTTAGTACTAGCACTGTACCCCCTCCCCCCAAGGTAGAATGTGCCTATTCTACATGATCTAGACATTTTGGCTGTCCACCTCACAAGGGTTCAGGAGGCTGGAAATCTGAATATGAACTCCTCCAATACAGCTCTCCTCACTCTCTGAAAAAACACGTCCCTTAAAGCCAATAACCTAGCTAGCCAACACTGCTGTTTTTTCTAATACTTCCAAAGGCATTCATTTAGGAAGATGTTAATTAAACACTGTTTTCAATGTTATTGATTGCATCTTTGAATTATGTATTACTTTATGATTGTTTTTAGACTGCATATTGTAATCCATCTATACTTACTAAATTAGTGGCATATAAATTCTGGTTATCTGTCCATCCATCCACAATAAAATTCAATAAAAAGTTGTCTTAAAATTTATCTATCCTTTTTGTCAGCTGTAAATGTTTATTTTATTTTATTTATTTTCGCAAAGCATGTATTTTATGACAGATATAAGTGTAAACATAATTATAAATACATGAAAAGGATACAAATAAAAGAAAACATTAGGACAGGGACGGTAGGCACGCTGGTGCACTTATGCATGCTCCTTACAGACCTCTTAGGAGTGGGGTGAGGTCTACCGTAGACAAGTTTTGGGGATTTGGGGAAGAAACCAGAGAGTCAGGTAGTGCATTCCAGGCGTTGACAACTCTGTTACTGAAGTCGTATTTTCTGCAGTCTAGTTTGGATTGGTTTACCATAAGTTTGTATCTATTGTGTGCTCTAGTATTGTTTTGGTTGAAGCTGAAGTATTCATTGGCTGGTAGGACATTGTAGCAGATGATTTTATGTACTATGCTTAGGTCAGACCGAAAAAGGCGAAGTTCTAAATTGTCTAAGCCCAAAATTTCGAGTCTGGTGGCATAAGGTATTTTGTTACAAGCAGAGGAGTGGAGGACTCTTCTTATGAAATATCTCTGGACTCGTTGGATTGTATTAATGTCCGATATGCAGTGCGGGTTCCAGACAGATGAGCTGTATTCAAGAATTGGTCTGGCAAAAGTTTTGTATGCCCTAGTTTGCAGTTCAATATTACCGGAGAAGAAGCTACGCAGGATTAGGTTAACAACTCTTAATGCTTTTTTAGCAATGCTGTTACAGTGAGCTCTGGCACTTAAATAATTTGAGATGAGTACTCCAAGGTCTTTGACAGAGTGAGGGTCATCTGTTAGGTCGTATCCATCCAGCTTGTATTTTGTGTTCTGATTTTTTTTGCCAATGTGTAAGACAGAACATTTGTTGGTTGATATTTGGAGTTGCCAATTGTTTGACCATTCTGACACACAGTTGAGGTCTTTTTGTAGAGTAGCAGCATTGTCAGTGGTATTAAATAGTTTTACATCATCCGCAAGGAGAACGCAGTTGCTTATAATATGATCGTGAAGGTCATTTATATAAAGTATAAAGAGTGTGGATCCTAAAACACTGCCTTGGTGGACACTGCTGTTAACAGGTGTAGGGTTAGCTAAGGCGTTACCTATTTTGATTACTTGCTGCCTGTTTGATCGGAACGCAGCTATCCACTTATACAGGAATCCGGAAATGCCATAAGATTTTAGTTTTAGAAGTACCTTGTCATATACCACTGAATCGAAGGCTTTACAGAAGTCTATATAAATTGCATCTATTGATTTACCCTGGTTGAGTTTTGAAGTCCATATGTTTTTGCAGTGTAATATCTGCAAATCCAGTAATTTAATTAGTTCTTTCTCTTACAACCACTTTTCCTTTCTCTTCAAGTCTTAGTATCTCTATATACTTTTTTATTATCCTATGGTTCTATTTGGGCCTTAGGATTGTACCCAGGATGGATAAAAATCAATGATTTTTTTAAAAAAAATAAAAAAACAGATTTTTTTTGTTTTAAATCGGATTTTTTTTTATTTAAATTGGATTTTTTTTATTTTTATTGAATTTATTTTAATAAAAAACTTTTGGGATAAAAATCTATCGTAAGATAGTTTTCTATTTAAGATACATAAATAATTTAGTTTATTCAGCCTGAAATGGAGCTTAGTTATGTAGCATGAGGCTGTATATTCTGCAACACTGGGACTATCAGTGAGTCAACAGTGGGTCAAAGGAGTAGCAGAGATGACAGTTGCTCTTTAAAAATTATGATTTAAATCGAGTTGATTTAAATCAAGCCTTTTTTACTAGTGATTTAAATCATGATTTAAATTGTGATTTAAATCAACTCGATTTAAATCAAATCCACCCTGATTGTACCTGTCCTCAAGATTTGCCCCCTCAGCTCAAAATTGCCACCAAATTCTATTTTTAATAGGACAGTAAAGAAAAAATTAAAGTCATAGGGAGTAATCATATTAATTGCATTTAATTTAATTCAGCTTAAATCTAAATTTAATTTAATTTAATTTTTCATCCTGGATTCCTTTCCTTTTTTACGATGGCCAGTCTCCTTTTTGGAGGTTAACCCATGGTCTTGGTGCCCAAAATATTGAGTATCCTTTCTTTAGCTCAGTTCATTAGCCCTCAAACACCACATCCTATGACTTTCCTGGTCCTCGGCCCACCTGATAGAATATTTTAATGTATCCAAATTGACCACATTTTCCTTCTCTTGTGAAGAAGGGATCCTTTCATTTTCTTAACCCTTGAACAATGTTCAGCCAATCACAGTCAGAGAGGCGTCACTGCTACCAGCTCAATACAATAGATTGCCTTAGCACAGTAGTAACTCACAAAGCACTTATTAATAATCCCACATGGGCTCCAAGTAACTGCTGATACAGTTTGTGTGACGGGCTGCACACTCGGCAATTAAGATACTTATATTTCTGCAGCTATAGTGTGATGCGAGATGGAGAAGAATATACAATAAATGAGTACAAATGTAATAGTGGCTTCCAAGAAATGTAATTAGTCCTACCAGAAATATTTCCTTCAAGAAATATTTGCATTACCCCCTCCTCAAAAAAAGGAGCAAAATAAAAAATAAGAATCAGGTAAATTTTCTAGTGTGTTTTGTTACTAATATGACAAATCCAAACAGTTTTCAAAAAATCAACTGAAATACTACTGCATTTAAAAGATTTAACTCCAAAATAATTTGTTTCATATTAACCGTGTGTTCTATATCATAAGCTTGATCTTATCAATGTATTGCTTATACAACAAATAAAGAAAACAAGGCTAACTTAAAATAAAATTAATATTTTTAGGTTTGTTTATCCTGCCTTTATTATTTTTATAAATAACTCAATTAGGCAGCAAATATTTCATTTCATTTCATTAGATTTCTATACCGCCCTACTCCTGAAGGACTCAGGGCGGTGCACAGCCAAACAATAAAAACACATACAATACAAAATTTAAAAAAATAGAATAAAATCAAATTAAATAATTTTGGCCCTGACAAATTTAAAACCCCAAACTTTTAAAACCAATTTAAAATTGAATATATAAAATACTAAAAGATATTTAAAATTTTAAAAATCTTTTATAAAAGAGGGGGAAAATTAGGCCAGGCCGGCCTGGTGAAATAGTAAGGTCTTTAAGGTGCGGCGGAAGGTGCGTAGATCCGGGATCCTCCGTATCTCTGGGGGGAGCTCGTTCCAGATAGTAGGTGCCCCCACAGAGAAATATACCACATATTCCTTCCTCTTCCTATTTTCCCCTATGCGCTGGATTGGGCTGAGAGTGTTGACTGGCTCGAAGTTGCATAAATTCATACCTAAGGGTGAGACCGGAACTCATTCTGTCTTGGTTTCTATAGCCAGATGCCTTAATCACTAAAGATGGCTCTTCCAGTAGACTAAACTGGACCACACCAAACTTATTTTCTGAATAAGTAGGCATACTAATTGGTTGCTATAACAAATAAACCATATTTGTTTACAACTAAATAGAGCCTTTATGCTACTAAGAAATATAAACCAAAAACTTTGAACTATGCAGCCCACATACCTTTCTTACAACAGTTTGCATTTGCTTAGAGGAACAACTGTCTAATTAAGGGTTTCTATCAGCACCCTCTCTATATAAGTAGACACTACTACTTACTAGAAGATGAGAAATATAATAACAAATACATTTCCACCTGAACCCCATGGCACACATGGCATAGCTATAAAAAATTATGTGGCTTGATGTTGCCTTCCTCTTGATGGCTTATTAAACTTCTCAGATTAGTATACATTAGGGAAATCTGTAGGGTGGGTCAAAAAAGTCAAGATGACTATAATAATGCCCTGGCTCTTTTGTATGTAAATTATAATATATATAAATGAGATCGTGTGACTGAACAATTGGATCTTCTTTTTTTTTACACACACACATACTGTCCACATGTATTTGCTTGTCTCTGGCCTATAGCTCTAAAATGTCTTCTTTGTCTCCTATCTAAGGATTAACCATAGTGATCTCCTATGCAATGATTAACCAGATCCGTCCCTGTTTAGTTTCTAGACATCAGCCAATCAGCTGGACTCTGCCACCTAGTTGAAGTTAAAAGAAATAAACAATACATACAAGCATATACACTACAACTGCAGTGTAGGGACCATTACTTTCACAGAGCAAGGTCTATATGACTGGCCACTAATATGTTGTTGTATAATATGGATATTACTGTATCTACGGTCTTTTGCTGGTCCTATAAAACTAAGGAAGAAAATATCATGTTCCTAAAAGTGCCCCAAAGGAAATAAAGGCAAAGAGGTGATTAAAGTGGAAGAAATCAAACACTGAAAGGAATAAGTTGCAATCCCTCTCCATGGAGGCCAGTGATTTGTCCCCAATAGTCAGTGATGGCACCAACTGACTATATCAGGACGTCGGAAACCATAGCCAATCAGTCTTGGATGGGTTGAGCCTGAGCCTGTTTCTCCCCATCCAGATCCGCACAGCCTCCAGGCACCGGGACATCACTTCAAGGGCATCATTGGGGGATCCGGGGTGGAGATGTACAGCTGAGTATCGTCAGCGTACTGATACTTCACCCCGAAACCACGGATGATCTCACCCAGAGGCTTTACGTAAATGTTGAACAGAAGGGGCGAGAGGACCGACCCTTGTGGCACCCCACATATGAGGCGCCTCGGGGTCAACCTCTGCCCCCCTGCCAACACAGACTGCGACCGGTCGGAGAGAAAGGAGGAGAACCACAACACAGTGCCCCCCCACCCCTAACTCTTCCAACCGGTGCAGCATGATACCATGGTCAATGGTATCAAAAGCCGCTGAGAGATCTAATAGGACCAGGACAGAAGAGCAACCTCTGTCCCGAGCCCTCCAGAGATCATTGACCAACGCGACCAATGCCGTTTCTGTGCTATACCCAGGCCTGAAGCCCGACTGGAACGGATCCAGATACACCGTTTCATCCAGGTGCTGGGGGAGCTGTCGTGCAACCACACTCTCAACAACCTTTGCCACAAAGCGAAGGTTGGAGACGGACAATAATTAGACAACACTGCCAGGTCCAGGGAAGGCTTCTTGAGGAGAGGCCTCATGACTGCCTCTTTCAAGGTGGCGAGAAAGTCACCCTCACTCAATGAAGCATTTATAATCCCCTGGAGCCAGCCTTGCGTCACCTCCCGAGAAGCCAGCACTAACCAGGAAGGACACTGGTCCAACAAATATGTGGTCGCGTTCAGTCTACCCAGAATCCTGTCCATGTCATCAGGAGTCACAGGATCAAACTCATCCCAGATAACGTTCTCAAGACCTGCCTCAGTCATCCCCCCTAAAACCACCCAGTCAGAGTCCAGACCTTCCCGAATCTGAGTGATTTTGTCATGCAAATACTGTAACTGGAACGCAGTTTGGTACAACCGTTCGGCTACATAACACAAGTTTAAAATTATCTAATGTCCAATAATTAACAAATTATCTAACTGATTAAAATTAATAATAGTTTGTAAAGTTTGAACATGGTCCCAAGCTTTAGATGATCACAAAAAAACAAAAGGAAAGATCTATAATGCCTGGCAATAACCAGATATTAAGTGGTTAATATATCCAGGGCTAGAACAGGATATTGGTCTATCTGCAGTAGCCTCTTTCTCTGTGCACCAGTTATTTAAAATAGCTTTAGATGCTGTGTTTATAGAATGACAAGTACATGGGTATTCCCATCATTTCATAAGCCATCTCAACACCAATATCACCAATGAAGAAGCATCCTTTCCTTCAAGCCAAGCAAAGGATCAGGAAGACTTGTAAATTCACCTGCATACCCTCACTCTGCCAAAAAATACAATTATATTTTGTACCTTTTCTATAATTTCTACAATTTATTGTTTGGTGAATAAGGAAATTGGCCTGGACCATATAAGAAGAATCTTTCCATTATACCAAAGGTATCTCTCAAGATTGTAAAACCAGGACTTACTTTGATTTACTAATGACCAAATTACTGATTTATTAAGATTTTTTTAAATTAAATGACATAAACCATGTTAACTTACTAGTAGAAAGTCAGCGTGATTATCAGTACAAGATGATCCAAGCAGATTCATGTATCATTACTCAGCAAGAAGCACATGAATGCAATTTTTTTGGCTTTGTTTTGTCTTCATAGTAACAGGGACTCTATAAACAGACCTCACACATGTAAAAATGTTGTAATCTTAAAATCCTTTAAGGGTTCTTTCTTGTATTGCCCTACAGCTTGAATTAAGTATTAAGAAAGCATTTCTTCAGTTACATTTGGTCATCTACACCTATTATGGAAATGGGAAAGCCAGGGTCACTTGAGCCAAACTTGTTAGACTTCCAGCCAATGTTTGGCTGATTACATCAAATAAATATTTGAAGGATAGTTCCATGAATGTATTGCAGCTCAAATAAAGTCTCTTGTAATCATTTGCAAACTAACAAATGTATTATGACATACCGGTAATTCTATCTACCAAAATCCACTTCATCAGAGACAGAAAACGCTATCTTGAATTAAAGTCAAATTGGGACATAGTGATAAAGGGAAGAGATTGTAAACAGTAACGAAAATATATACCTTTGTCCTATTTGGACTGACCCTTCACTCCCTTAGCTACTATATCTTACATGCCCATGCCATCAATTCAATAACTACACATATCCAATCTTGTTCTAAAGACTGAGCTTTTTTCATTAAATTTCCTTTATTGCTGTGGACTCATGTTGCCATCTTAACCCTTAGATGCCCCCAGTTAAAAGAATCTGAGCATGTTGTTTATGTTTAGAAGGTTGGTTCTGTCTGACACATTTGTGTATGCATAAAACAGTCTTAAAGGAAAAACTTACTTTAATTTTTTATGAAAGAAAAACAAATATTGTACCTTTACAGGGAGGATACATAAGATGAGGGTGTGGCTAATTGATGAGGCCTTATAAGGCCGAAATAGATCTATCTTAATCTCCCAATGGGCAGCAAAGGGTCTGCTGGCTGCCAGAAAAAGAAGAAAAAAGCCCAGAAACTAGTGAATTGTGATTTCACTGAACTAGGGCTGCATAATATCTTGGTTTACGTAGGTAGAACCTGGCTAGAGAGACATACACATAAAACCTACGAAAAAAAAAAGATATATATATATATATATATATGTTTTCTCAGGTTTTCGCGGGTGTTTGTATGTAGGTCTTTGGTTATTCGGGTCTTCTCCCACGTAAAATTGGAAGTGTCTTGGCGACGTTTCGACGAAGTCTCATTCGTCATCTTCAGGCTGGTGTTCTCGGCTTCGTGCTTCCAGGAGCACGAAGCCGAGAACACCAGCCTGAAGATGACGAATGAGACTTCGTCGAAACGTCGCCAAGACACTTCCAATTTTACGTGGGAGAAGACCCGAATAACCAAAGACCTACATATATATATATATATATATATATATGTGTGTGTGTGTGTGTGTGTGTGTGTTTTTCCTCTAGCCAGGTTTTTCCTATGTAACCAAGGTTTTTCTGCAGCCCTAGCTCAAACAAAAACCTTGGTTATGTAGGAAAAACCTGGCTAGAAGAAAAACACACATAAATCCTACGAAGAATATATATATATGTATATGTATATGTATATATACATATATACATACATATACATATACATATACACATACATGTCTTTCAATCTCTAATATCTCTCACATTCTGCTTTAGTTCCATATATTACCAGTAGCACATTTAATTTTTTTTGGTCCTCAGACATCATAAGAGCTTTCTTAAATTAATTGGCAGTTTGTTTCCATCAAGGAAGTTGGTGGGAGGGCAGGGGGCATCAAAAAACTCAAGCTGGCAGCCAGGTCTTGACTTCTTTAACGTCCTAATCTGCTGTTTTATCAACAGGTTTTCAACAAAACCTGCCACCCACCAGAATAATCTCCTATCAACTGAGATTACTTAAAGTGATGCTGCTTGAGAAAACCCAGATTCAATTTCTGAGTTAAAATGAAGCTTATCAGATAGCTCTTACAATGCGGGAGCTGTATTTCTACATACATAGAATACCAAAAACATTCAATCTACATTTTAGCCTAGTGTGCTGCACAAATTCAAAACCTATAGTTCAATTATTATTCAAATTGGATGAAGACTCCAGTATTGTTAAATAAAGGATCATTTTCCTACAAGTAGGCTCATTCATTATAATCTTGCAGGAGGAATGAGCTTTGTAAAATCTATTAATTCCATCTACACTCCTGATAGTATAGCTCATCACATTTCCAGGCTGATTTGTCAAAGACCAACAACTGGGCAAGTCCAAGACAAATTTGAAATGCTATTAAGATTTCAGTGATAGTGTATTTAATAGTTTTTCTCTTCAGTGAACACATCTGAAGGGCACCAGGGGACATATTCAAAGCTTTTGGAGAATTCTTGTAAGTTTCACCATCATAAAACATTTTGCCCTCAATATCGCATCGTTACTGAAAAGGTTACAGTATATAGGCCTAACAAAAAGTATTTATTTATATAAATTATAGGTCACCCATCTTACCTCAAGATATCTCTGGACAGCTTGAAATCCAAATATGGGCTGCAAAAATGTTAATAGCTACTAGATGGTGGCAAAGGTGGAGAGAATACTAGCTGTTTATTCCAATCTAGTGGCAATAGTTAACAAAGACATGTACAAAGTTAGAATTCTTGGGAAGTTAGAACCATTTATTAAAACTGATTCCCAATTGTATCTGTTAATTAAGACTTCACCATAAGAGAAAATTCAAATCCTCTTCAGTAACAAAACCACACTTTATACAATTCATATAGTTCTCTCTGCGCTATTTTTTAAAGATTTGCCAAGAACGATGTCTAATCTTTTTTGGATTTATCTTGTGTCCTTGTTTCAAGAGGTAAAACTATCGCAACTGAGATTTTATAATACTAAACTAAAACAAAATAATAATTGCATTTCAATTGTAACTTCTTAATCTCCAAACTATTATCATAAAAAAACATATAAATCTTTTTCAAACTTCACACAATATAGAAATACTAAAAAGTAAGTAAAAAGTAAGTTTGGAGATTATGACAAAAATCAGATCCAAGGAAACATTCTATACATACTATCATTTATTATCAGTAATACTTCCAGTGCTATTCCTAAATACGAAAAACTGGTAACATGCAGGTACACTATCAACATTTCATTTGAGTACAGTAAATGAAATGACGACTATTTTCCCTTTACAACAGAAACTTTTTAAGAAAGTTGCTTTTTAATCTATGTAGAAATGGTGCAAACTGGCATCGATTTTTAAAGTATGGAAGCTTTATTGAATGGCAGTTTTTTGACAAAGAGCTAGATGGAGCAATCCTATACATGTATACTGAAAAGTAAGTTCCATAGTGTTTTATAGAATGTACTTTTATATTATACAGAATAGCATTATTTCAATAGCATAAGTGGAGAAAAATCAAAGCTTGAAACATATAGCACAGACATTTCTTTTAATAAAACAAAAATAAAACATGGGTCTCGTTCATATTTTCCATTTGTAAACTCCCGCGTGTATCTCCATCATAATACCGTAAGACTAAGGTTATAAAAGTATTTTCTTGCCATTCCATTGAAATGAATACAATGCTATAAACCAATCATTTTAAAAATTTGTGAATGGGTAGCTTACTAAACACAACATATTTCTAACCCTAATAGCAACAGGCAATATTTTCTATTAAATCATCTAATCATAAAAGCCCTTTAGAAAGTTCAGGAAAAAAATGTTAATTGATTAATTGGCAAAAAATGAGAATATTCTGCAAACTGCTGAACAGTTTTATTTGTAATATATTATGCATTAATACAGACTTAATTATTACATACAGATCTCACACATTATCAAAGAGAACATGCATCATTTAAAAGAACAAATGTGGGCACAATGTAGAAAAAAGTAACTAACAAGATCTTCTCCCTTATAACAAATAAATGAGGTCTGGCGCTACAACACTGTTCTTAGTCCTAAACAATTTTATGTACAGTATTTTCCTTAGAGCTACATAAAACAGAAGAGATAACATCTTTTTTTTCCCACATTGCTCTGTATTATTCATGTTTTCCAGGCAAGGAACAGCAATGGTGTATCTGACAAGTATTTTAAGTATGAAATTATTGAATATTTCATGTAGATCTGTGGAAAAAAAGGTGGCATTGGGGACCAGGGATTTCCCCTTCAAATGTTGATTTCCCATCATTAAAGTACAAAGGCAACAAACGCTGGGGAGAAAGGGCAAGAACAGGCTTTATTCCCTTCCCTCCTCCTTCAGTTTCCCCAAGGACAATATCAGGCAAGTCTTTAAAGGACTCTTCTCAGTCTCTCCTCCAGCCCCGCACCCTTCTTCACACTTCCGCACAGACATTTAAGGGCCGAAGATTACATGGAGCAAGCATGGATGAGAGCTCCTGTGGGTTACATAATCGTATCTAAAGATCCATATGCGTACCGATTATATAAGAGAGGAGGGAAAAAAACACTTCTTTGCAAGAGACTACCAACTGGGGGAAGGGGGCGGAGGCGAGAGCCAAGATTTCGTTGCAAACCCCTAAGGAAGCCAGCATGCAGAAGAGGGGAGAGAGGGAGATCACATCTGCTTTCGCAGCCCTCGCAGCAGCAACAGCAGCAGCAGCAGGCAGAGCCCCTTGTTAACCCCCTTCCTGTGGCTTTTACACGTCATGGAACATTCCCGGAACGGGCCAACGTTCCACCCACTTCAGGGAACAGACATAAAGGCGCAACACAGATATCCTTCTCCTCGGCTTGTCCGCCCTCTTCCCCCCCCCACCACCACCTCTCCCCTCCGTTCGCCCTGCACATTCATTTCCCCTCCTCCCCCGCGCGCACAGCTGCTGCCGCTGCCGCCACGCGCTTTTTCCTCGGCCCCCACCAGGGGGGCTCCCACATGCCACCTCCGCCCCACAAGAAGTATAACGAAGCCAAGCTCAGGCGGTCGCCACAAGTCACCCGGACGACCCTTCCCCCCCCCCTCACTCACCCACCCACCCACCCACCCAGCGCAGGAAGCCCAGGGCTTTGAAACGCTTTCCGACTTAAGCCAAAAAAAAAAAACCTCGCCGCCCTTCGCAAGCTCTAGCCCCAGCGCGCGCGGGCGTTTGCGCGCGTGCCCTCTTCGCCACCTCGCCGCTAAGCTACCTTGAAATGGGCGAGAGAGAGCAGCGATGCCTCAGCCGGGACCCCGGCGGCAGCAACCTCCCTTCCTTTCTGAGCTCCGCGTCCTCTCTTCCTCCGCCTCCTCATCTGCTCATTAGTAACCATGCACATACTTCTTCCCCACAGGAGGAGATTACGCAAGCCCGCTTTGCTCCTTAATCTGCATACACTTACATGCTGGGTATTCCCCACATTCCCTAACAGTAGGCCACGAGCAAAGGACCTCGTTCGCGCGCACCGGCGCGCGGGCGCGCACACACACACACACACACACACGCATATATATTCACATACAAAACAGAAAGGGGGGGGAGAGGATTGTCTACCGGCGGGGGGAAAGGAGGAGGAAGGGAAGGCGGTTCTTTTTAAGTCAGGTTGCCAGATCTGAACTTCGAATATGCAAATCAAGAAGCGCCACACACTGGAACAGCATGTGACAACGCTCGCAAGGGTCTCTGCAAGATCGGTTTCCATTAGTCAAATGTGCGCTGCATCGCAGGCGGTAGAGAAACGCTCTCTGCGACGCGCGGCTTGTCTGACCAGCCCTGTTACCCACATGACAAGCGAAGCGAGGGACGTTACACATACGTCTTGTCTCCCCCCCCCCCCCAGACACGGAAACCTTCCCTATCTCCCCCGCGGGAACTGAATAGCCCGGAGCCGGACGCTGTCCCCGACCACTCCCTTGGTCACCTCACTTGACAACCCATTCATCTTTCCAACTATGGCTCAAAAAGACACCACAGGGCAGCGCATCGTTATAACTACAAGCCCTTGCTTTTCTATTGCTCCCCCCCCCCATATACACACACACACACACACACACACACCGAAAGGCAGGCACCTAATGAAACAATCCGATCCCTTCTCCGCTTCCTTATTTTATGGCCAACGTAAGCTCCAGTAACAAGGATCAGGGCCATGTCAAAGAATTGTCAGTTGTTTTTTTCCCTCCCCCGAAGAGAAGGATTCGGTATTGGAAATAAACGAGGTGAGCGGGGGAGACAGGCAGGTAGGCATCTTTGCAGCAAAAGCTCACCTGGGAGTCAACGAGAAGGAAAGCCTTGTGCACCGCGGGTCATTTCTTGTTGCGCCCTTACTAAGCTTGGGTCTGGAGTTGGGGTGCCTTGCAGCTTTGCTTTAAATAGCGACAGGTATTCCACAAGCCAACGGGTGTCTGATTCGTGTGTTTCTGTTCAAATCGATCGTCCCTTTCTCCTTTTATCCTCCTCGATTAAATAGAATGAAAAATATCTACCCGCGCTGTCTTTCTCGCGCCGTATACAAGTACATACACACCCGCACAGATACAGATACTATTCGTATGTGTAGTACGTATGTCTATAAATATATCAGCCTTAAAGGACGAGGGCCGAGAGGCCGCAGTGGTCGGTTGCGTGTGCGAGTGTTTGTATTTTTCCTCCCTTCTGGATGATAGGAGCCTCTCTGATCTGCAGACGGACTGGGTTATTCCTGGCACCACTTCCCAGAACAGAAGTTACAAGGGGAGAGAGCAAGGGGAGAGCTCAGCCAGTGATGTCATCGGATCCCCCATTGCGTCCCGGAGAAGGGAGGGGAAATAGGCTGAACCAGAAGATCCAGTCCCCGAGAGCCCTGGCTCGAACGTGTGTCTGTTTGACAGACGGAGCGTGTACGAGAGGTGCTCCGTGCAAAGCGGGGGAGGGAGGGAGGGTAGGGAAAGAAAGGAAGGAAGAAGGCGGGGCTTCCCCGATCGCAGAGGGAGCTACGAGTCCCTCCGTCGGTCAGGGGAGATCTCGCTTCCTCTTCCCTCCCCCTGCAAAGGGAACTCCCCGGAGAGCCGGTTTCAACTTGTCATGCGAAAGTTGTGCGTCTTCCCAGCTTGAGAATTTCCTTTAAGGATGTGGGTGGGATCTACTGTTCTGCTGCCCATTTTCCCTCCTCCTCCTCCTCCTCTTTCCCTTTTGTTTCTTTCTTTCCCGGTTCTGCGCCTCCCTGGGCCGGCCAAGGTCATATTAAGTGCCGAGAGAAGATTTAAGAACCAAATTTAAGAACAAAAAAAAAAAAAAACCCACCCCAAACCACCCCACCACGCCGACCGCATTCCTGCGGCATTTTTAAAGTTTGCTTTTTTGCAGCTGCTTCCAACCTTTAGGACAACCGCCTGTTTTGTGAATCGTTTTTTATTCCGTTGGAAAGTCGATCCGCAGTTTGCAAAAGCGTCGCTGGTTTTGCATATGACCCTATATATAATGTCTCGCGTTCTTCGAACAGTTTAGACGCCCTGCCCATTTCCCCACGGAAAACAATTCGCTTAGGAATTCTGCTGCAGGCTTTAGAATGTATAATTAACTCTTTTGTTCATCTCTTAACTAATCCGTATTATTTTGATATACGTACCGGGGAATGTAGAATTTACAGTAAAAAAAAAGATCTTAAAATAGGTTGAGTTTATTTCGTCTTTCGGGTTAAGGGAAGTAAGCAGGTCGTGATAAACTCGTTACGAGATCGAAGGTCTGTTAACGGCTGTCAATCTAACCGCAGCCTTATTATATAATAGGGTGAGTTGTTGCGGTTCTTCCCCGATTCGCCTTGGGACCTTGTGCTCCAACTAGAAAGTCAAAAGGTTTGACGTCGGCTGTGCTTGCCTGTTCCCAAGGCGGGTAGAAAAACTGATGGAACGCATTATGGAAAAATCGGATGTAATGGAATCAAAACAGATCCACCTACGACTCATATGACTGTAATGTGCTGACCCGAGAAAACCACCAGAAATCACAGTTTATATCTGAGCTCAATAACTGTGCAGTCTCCCATACTGGGTTGCTATTTGGCATAAAATCTTGCTCTGTGAGCATAATTTCACAGGGCATCTAGTTGTTCTTTCCTGTTGGTATTTCTTCCAACTTTTCACACTATTTCTGCTGTCAAGTTTCATTCCTGTCCATTAAAGAGCAGATTCTTTTTGATTTCTAATTATAAGGCTTCCCCATCTTCTATTAAAAAGCTTAAGTTCCTCAGGTATTCAAATGCAACATCCTCCTACCTGGGCGTCAACAAAAATAACTGTACAGACGAGTGTCCTGGTGCAGGCCCATCAGTTTGATTCAGTTAGTGGATTTTGCAATGTTGAAAACTATAAGGAGCTACATTTCAACATTTTATGCTATTATGAAATCGGAATAGATGTCTATACAAGTGGTTGGTAGAAATGGATGTGACCCACTGATCCATGTTTTATAACTTATTTTATTTCAGGAATAACAAAAAAGTTGTGTGTGTGTATTTGAAATGGAAAATTCCTCCTAGTTTTTATGGTGTTTGTATAATGTGTGGCTACTTACAATTTTTGCACACAATGCCAAATTTTGTAGATAATTTCTGCAGTGTTTTATTACCTTTAAAAACACTGTCTCAACTTAAGAGTTAATCAGACTGCCACAATTTGTCCTGGCAGTACAGAAGAATTGCAGAAGCTCTCTTAGGCCTATCTGTAGGAACAGTTCATAACTGCTCGCTGCAGTCTTCACTTTGGTGAAGAGCAAATTGTTTTGTGATTGGAAATGCTGAAAGAAGAACATGAGGTCACACCATCAGACCTCTGTAATTTAGGATGTCAACTATTTTGCTATCAATTACTTTCTAAATCCATGATGGCGAACCTATGCCACGCGTGCCACAGGTGGCATGCAGGGCCATTTCTGTGGGTATGCGAGCCATTGCCCTAGATCAGCTCCACCACGCATGCACATACGCCTCCCACTGGCCAGCTGATTTTTGGGTCTCTGCCGCACATATGGGAGACACTCGCACATGCCAATGCCACCCCGTCCCTCCCAGGAGTCTCCACGTGGCCCATTTTAGATGCCAAGTAAGTACAGGGTTTGCACAGAGGCTCTGGGAGGGCGAAAAATAGGCCTACTGGAAGTCCGGAAACAGGCTATGGAGCCCCAGTGGGGCAGGATATTGAGGGGAGAGCATCGGGGTGAAATTCACCAGATTCTGACAGGTTCTGGAGAACCGGTAGCGAAAATTTTGAGTAGTTCAGAGGATCAGCAAATACCACCTCTAGCTGGCCCCAGACTGGGGTGGGAATGGAGATTTTGCAATATCCTTCCCCTAGGAGTGGGGAGGAATGGGGATTTTGCAGTATCCTTCCCCTGCCATGCCCACCAAGCTAAGCCCGCAGAACCGGTAGTAAAAAAAATTGTGTTCCACCACCGTGGAGCATGAGATATCTCAGTGGGTCAGGGGAGCCTTGGGTGGTTGGAAGTACTAGGGCCCCCTCTCCATGGTTTTCTCCACCCTGTGATACCTCATGTGCACTTAACAACCTGAGCATTTGATTAGCGAATGCATTGTCATGTTCAATTAACACAACTCCATTAACAAATTCCTCAGGTTACGAATGTATTTGGCAGACACTATTATATTCGTCTACTTGCATGTGCCTTGTGTTGTGGTCCGCCAGTAGCTTGCGGACCTGGCAGCAGAGTCGGACAGTGAAGCTGCGGAGGACAATGGGCCAGTCCTGGAGTCAGGGGAAGGCCCGGACGAGGGCTCTGCGTTGGAGGCAGAGATGGGGCCAGGGCCATATGGGAGTTATGTGCGGACTCCAGAGCCTCCAGAGGCAGACAGCAGAGAGGCAGAGGAACAGGAGGAACCTGTTCCTAGTGCATGCATGCAAAGAGCTGCCAGAAGGCAAGAGCAGCTGAAGCAAAAAGGACAACTCAGGAGTAAGGCCAGAAGATGATTGGCCACTCCGATAAGGCTTAAAAGAGCAGCAACAAGCTGTTGGGTTCTTTGTAGAAAAGCAACATTGATTCCAGTGCTTCTTGTCAGCATCTCTTGAACTTTGTGGGGGGTTTGCCAAGAAAAGCCTTTGGCAGGTTGCCAAGACATCAAAGGTTGGCGATGAGGCCGACGGACTGGTTATTAAGAATTTATTTTGGACTAAGCTGAGAATGAATTAATTCTCAGCTGTTTTAATAAAATAAGTTTGTTGAGGACTGAATTGTGTTTGGTAATCACTACTTGGGCCTCGGTCACAACACTTTGATTGTCACACTTGCATACTAAGAAGGATTATAAATCAAAGTAAAATAACACCATAATAAATGCAATAACATAATGAAGTAGATTCACATCCAGACATTCTTATTTCCTTTATTTTACTGGTCTTTAAAATAACAATATTTACTGTGTTGATTTTTTATTTTATTTAAATTTATTATAGCCATCTAACTGTAATTAATTCTTGGCGGAGAACAATTTTCTAAAAAATCCATTAAAACCTAAAACTGGACAGACAGCTTGAACTAAAATAATCTAAAAATGACACAAATCAAAGAAAAGAGAACATTGCAAAAATGAGACATTTCAATT
Source organism: Arizona elegans (assembly GCA_022577455.1). Lineage (NCBI taxonomy): Eukaryota > Metazoa > Chordata > Lepidosauria > Squamata > Colubridae > Arizona > Arizona elegans. The sequence continues at coordinate 249,785,153 of JAKOOJ010000001.1, forward strand.
AATCAAAAGAAAGAAAAACAAACAGCACAAGAGTTATTTAATGAATTTTACTTCAATGTGGATATTGGAAAAGCAAGTTTTGGTTGATAGATTTGAGTATATTTCTTATATATATGTAAGAACACATAAAATACTGCAAATTTTTTATCTGAAAGAAAAATACACCTATTACACACTTAAGCATATTTGATTAATTCAACATCATTTCCACAGTTTGATTAATTTGGGGAAGATAATTCACCTTTAAAAAATTATTCACATAATACATAATCCCTGCATTACGAGCGTTCCCTAAGCGAATGTTTGAACGTTATGCAATCAGTGCCTCTTAGTGTTTCTGAACAAGGCCTGAAACTATGAATCTTGCAGCACACGGCAGTTGTTCGCCCTTACGAACAACCGCAGATGCACTGCAACGTTTGTCCTGCACATTGCCGGCCGAAATGGAGCTTCTAAAGGGCGGATCCTCAGAAGCCCTGTGTTGGATCCGGCCCGCTGAGCCTCCGTTGCAGGACTGCCTGTATATAATAAATCAGAGAAATATGATCCATATTTGAGTTGGGAGATAGTAGGAATACAAAATAATCAAGAGATAGGATAGTAAGAAGCCATACCAAATTTAGCTTTAAACTTCTTCTAAATAACTAAATGTGATGCAGCTCAAAATAATGAAAGCTAGATCCAGGTAGGAAATGGAACCACAAAGATCTACTGGATTGGCATACAATTCTATTGGTAATCTAAAGGGCCCTATTTAGGTTGCTTGCTGCCAGGGTGTTTTCAGGTAGTGTGCTACTCCTCTCTTGACATATCTGGCAAGATTTTTTACAGGTGGTCTTTCAGGGACCATAAGATGTGATCGGGGGCATTGATTCTGTCACATCAAAAGCATAACTTCAAATGACAGAACTTTCTTCTCTTCATGGTATTGTATGGTAAAAAGTTGATGGCAAATAAACCACTGAGTCCAGTGGTAAACACTGAAAGTAACTAACAGGCTATTTACATCCCGTCAGACAAACTACCCTGTGGGCAGTGATTGAGATAAAAATTCTTCCTTATCTACCAGCATTTCATCTGCCCTGGTAATCAACACATTTCTTTCAAGTATTTACAGGCCCATCAAAAACATCCAGTGGACAGAGCATTGAAAACCTCAGAAGTTCATTATGAATAATTATATACAGATAGGATTGGTCCTATCTATTCCAATAGCCTTGATAGTTACATCAGTCAAAGAGGAATGTATTTACAATACTATCTACGTGAGCTACATAGCTAACTTTTAGTTTGTATAGCACAAGAATGTGATATTGACATTGCAAGGAGATCTGAGACCTATCACCTGCCCAATAGATCTTTGTCCCTCCTGTTAAAAACAGCCAGATGTGGAAAAACTATGAGTAGGCTACAGAAATGGTCAATACTGCAATAATACAACTCTCTGGTTAGCCTTATAAAGAAGACATCAGTGTCTTTAATGTCGTGGATACTGCTTACCTGGATCTATTTCAGTCCACCATTTAGATTCATCATGGAAATGTGACTATTGAACCAGCTAAATCAGGGAATGATTTAGGGGTTCACTATCAATCAAGAATACTATGCCTATTTGATTCTCCAGAATTTCTCAGTGGCTGCTTATACATTCAGATAGTAACTTGAAGACTTGTCATGTGATATGCCCACACATTGTGGAAAAATATGCCTCACGGGTTGTATTTTCCAGGCACACATGGGCCCAACTTCCTAGCCTTTGTAAAGGTTGCAAAAATCATATGGTTCCACTTAGAATTTAGTAATTAATGTAGAAGGCTATTTAATTGTTTAATATTACTTTTGACATCTCGTGACTTATTATGACTTTACCCAATACTCTTTTTATTTTTATAAATCTTTTTTAATATCTTTCATTTTAACTTCAGAAGACATGGATACATTCAAACTCCAATAAATCCAAAAATAATAATTTAAAGTACTATTTCAAGAATGAACAAATAGTATAATGAAACTTTCACAATGCATCAATGCTTATGAAAGCGTAGAAAACAAATTAATTTCTGAATTAATATTCTTAAATATAACAGCATCATACTTAATAAGAAATGCTAAATATAAATGAGGGTTGTCTAGAAGAACTATATAAAATAAAATACTAAAGAGGCATTAATTGGCCAGGCAGACCAGATATCCAAGCTATCCAAACTTCAGAAATTTAAAAGCAAACCAACAATGTACCATAACTATTTTATCACATTGTAAGCCACCCGCAGTCACTTTGGACAGTGAGATGAGTAGCATATAAATTAATAAATGAAATCCTCAGTGCCTTTTGAGCAAACTTCCTCATCTCCTCTGTAAACCTTCAGGAATGCCGACAGTGATGGGCCAAGGGAGGCTCCCTGTGTCACTCATCACTTCAGCAATTGTGGTCGCTGTCCTGCCCTGGTTCAACTCTCTTGGGCGCCCTTCAACTGGCTTTGGAAGCTTCACTCTTCTATCTGCTCCACCACATTCACTGTCCACTCCAGCCTACTCCAGCCTTGCTCTGAATGCCCTGCTTAGCAACCAAACAGACTGACTCATTGGGTTTTCCAGGTAGCCACCATTCCATTCGTTCAGCCTCAGCTGGATCTGCAAAACTCCAGAAGCTGGCATGGTAAGGATCTGGGGACAGTAGAGAATTGGAGAAAGTAGGCAAAGATCCGGGCAAAGTTTAAAGATTAGGAGACACACCTTGACTCTGAAAAACTCCTCTCCACACAGCTCCACAGCCACGCCTAGGCACCCTACACTACGTGTCTACTCCTGTCTGCCACTTTAATTCATCAACTTATCAATATATATTACTATTTGACATTAATACACCAGTGATGATAGCGGGATCGAACAAAATGAAGAATGGCTAAAGTTCTCAGAAAACAATAATTATAAATCAGAGACTTTTCTTTTAGGCTTAATGGGCAAAAATCTGGAACTCTGTTTTTATAATGTTGACAGCAGTGAGAACGCTCTATGCACAAAAATGAAAAGAAATGCTAATTCCCACAATGAAAGAATTGCTGGAAAAACTGATGGATTAGCAAAGATGCTTTAATCAAAAAAAAGAATACATCCAACTTTGTTTCTACTTGAAAACGCTTCTGGATTTTGTGCTTTAGATATAAAAAAATTAAACGTTGAGATTTGCTAATTAGACAAGTTTGTTGCTATAGAAAGGACCAATACATATTAAATATGCAAAAGTAAAAAGTTGAGGTTGTAATATTATTTTACTCCACTGCACTGAAGAGTCAGAAGATAATGATTTTTTTCTTTTTTCCCCCCTTTTATCCTACACTTTTCTCTTCTCCCTTCCCCTTCTTCATTATCTCACTACTCTCACTTTCATCGGTATTTTATCAGTTGATAAGTTTAATAAAATTGTGTTTTTGAAAAAGAAAAGTATAATAACGACTATTGAAACTTTAATAAGAAAATCATTTAATAAGAAAATCAAAATGTTTCATTTGCATAATACATGTTTTGTTTGTCAGATTATTTTTCCTCCTCTGGCTAAATAGCATATTGAATGGAAGCTGCCAAACCATTTGCATAAAGCCATCCTCAATATTTGCCAAACATTAAAAGCCCTTGGAATCTCTGATAAATGAATGTCTTGAGTACCACCCACAGCTTGAATTAAATATGTGTTTTATTAAAAATAGATTATTTGATAAAGGGGGGAATTAATTTGGTCATTTACTACTATACTGATATTAAAAAATGCAAGAAGTTAGCTCCAGAGACAAAACATATACAGTATGGAAGAAAAGTTATATAGGATAGGAAACCTGAATTAATGTTCAATGTGGAAAGCAAACAAGAAACATGTGGAAATAAGTAGAAGCAACCTTACAACAATATATTTTGCCACATCTTACAACCTGTATAAGATGGCATCTGTTACTATCTTGATCAATTTGTTACTAAGCCTCTAAAGCATCTCTTATTAGGGGCATTATAATATACAAAGATCATGTCACATATAATAAGTTTTAGTTTTGTATGCACAGACCAATGGGCATTAATTATAGGAACTATAAAATTAAGCACATCAACAAAATTGTAAATACAAATAAGGGTGCAAGTAAAATGCTGGAAGATCTAATCTGTTAGCCCATTTCTCAAAATGGACAGCTAAATATTTCCATTAAACCAAATAAACAAGATAGTAAGTTATATCATTCCTCAATGTTTATTCTCTGAGCAGCAGCATCCAGGACTTTATTTCTGCTGGTTATTTGGTTATTTTAAAACAAAATAGTAGGAATGGTTATAAGAATTCTCCATAAGATCTGAAATGCTCCACAAATAGATATGTACTTCAAAGAAAAATGTTGTGTTATTTTTATATTTTGTAGCAGCATGAATATGAAATGCTATTCCATTTTAGTGCAGTATTGGGGATCTTTATATATCAACATTAAGAAGTGCAACTACTTACATATAAAGATTAGGAAAAAATAATTTAGTCCAACTAAAATACTTAAGCCAAGGTAAACTTTGTGCATTTTATATATGCTAATAATTTCTGTATGTGTGTTGTATTTTGATAATTCTAATTAATCTAAAATTAAAATTCATATAATTTTACAGATATGGGTTATCAACTATAAATTCAACTGCCAGGATCTATCTTCCTTCCTTCCTTCCTTCCTTCCTTCCTTCCTTCCTTCCTTCCTTCCTTCCTTCCTTCCTTTCTCAGACAGACAGACAGACAGATCTAAAACAACTCTCAGCCACATTATCCTAGGGGAGCACTGCATATGGGCGATCTGGAGTGCTTTAACCCAATGTATCATTTTATCTGTTGTTTCTCTTGAATTCATACACACTAATGCAGATGTGTAGATTATGTTTTCCCATTGGCTGCATATGCAGGTTACTTTTCCATACACTAACAGTGATCTGCAGAATCTATAAACTTCAAACATTTCATGTCCAGCTTTTCTTGTGGGCCAATTTTTATGTGGACATATGAGTTGTCCCTACATTTTCTAAGAAATACAAAGAAGAAACATGAAAATTGCACTACTGTCATTATTAGCAAATAAGCTGGAAAACTATAGCACTCTGTGATTTCTCAGCTTTATTCTTTTTTTAAAAAAAATAGGAATGAAATTAACAGCAATTATAGTATGCGAAGCAGACATTCTTAGCACCTATATCCTGCTCCAGACAAAACTTGCCGATGCAAAGAGAGTTGGTATGCTGGTGTGAATGTTTGATTCACTGTTGGGTTTAACTAGAACACTTTGTATATCGTGCTTAATTCTTTATATCAACGTTCTAATCATCTTTACCTCTGAAGTGCAATGCTGCAAAAAATGAAATAAGTGATAATTTGAAAATATTAGAATTAGTTTTATTTCTTGGACTTTTTGAGAGTTTTAAAAAGCCTGGAGTATGATATATGAAATAAAAACAACTCTAAATACTAAGTTTTGTAGTGTGTGTGTGTGTGTCTGTGTGTGTGTGTGTGTGTGTGAGAGAGAGAGAGAGAGAGAGAGAAAGAGAAAACAAAAGAGACAGAGACAAAGAGAGAGTGTGTGTGTGAGAGAGAGAGCACTTTTATAAGCACTTATATGTATACCAAAGCTGGTATATCAAACAACTGGATTCAGTTGTATCTGTCCACTGATTAAAAGTAAGACCATAACACAAAAACATGAGCAACATCCTGCTTGATCACACCCTTGCCAGAGGTGGGATTCACTTATCTTCCCTATTGGTTCGCAAATGTGAGCACCCGTGCCTCCTCTGCGCATGCTCATGGCCTTCTGTGCATGCGCAGTGCTCGTGCATTATGTCCGGGCAGGTGGGCGGAGCCTCTCACAGTCGCTGCTACTAGTTCGCCCAATCCAGAGAGAACCGGCTGAATCCCACCTCTACCCTTGGCCCTTCTAGTCCAGCATTCTGTTCTCATAGTGGCCAACTTATTGCACAAGGAAGCCTACTGGTCTCCCATCTGATCATTTTTAAAGGCAGCAACACATCAAATCTAATAGCCATTGGTCCCTATGATTTACATGAATTAGTCCAATCCTTTTTTAATGGTAAAGAGCCAGTAGAACTTTCCATGACCAAAAATATTCCCTGCTTCCTGAAGCCTGCTACACCATTTTTCCTGTAGTTCCGAAAGATCCTTCCATCCTTCCATTTTCAGACAGAGATCCAAGACAGGGCATTATGTTTATATAGCTCTGTCAATATAACAAAAATGACTACCAAGCCTTTGATGTGCCAACCATGCACTGTGCCAAAAAAGTCCAGAAGACCTCATCATTTCAGTATGCCTGATGATTGTTGATCACACTGGAAAATTTGGCCACAGTTTTTATCCTGAACATTTCATAATCTGGCTTTCTCTGTATGAAATTCTGGCTCTGCATGTAGAAGAAATTAATATTTAGCAGAACTTACTCTATTCTGTTGTATTTAGTATTACACTTATGCAGCAAAGAAACGGGGAAGTATTTGTGAAAGTTTATGTGCTTGTTTTCAGACTTCATGATCTTGTCTTTTACATTCATTCCAGCTATATTTAATGTTACCTATTATTCTTCTCATCTTTTCATCTTTCTTATTACCTATTTCTTTTGCTTCTTATGACTATAACTTTGTTGTATGTATCTCATGATTTATGTTGATTGTCTTTATTTAGTATCCTATTATGATTTATGTTTTTTGCTTATCTAGTATCCTATGACTATCATTGAGTTTGTATCTTATGATTTATGATTGTATTTTATGATTATGATTGTGATTTATCACTTGTTGTTTGTATGTATGCTGAGAGCTTATGCACTGGAGACAAATTCCTTGTGTGTCCAATCACACTTGGCCAATAAAGAATTCTATTCTAGTCTATTCTAGTCTATTCTAGTCTATTCTAGTCTAGTCTAGTCTAGTCTATATCGGGGAGAAGAATGGCAGGAAAGATAGGATAGCCATGCAGATTCACTTTCTTTCTCCATATGTATGTGCACATGTGTAAGTATGAATAGATAAGCATCTGAGTATACATACACATGCACATACAGTTACATACATTCATGCATTGCTTGGGAGTTTGTGATATGGAAAATTTTCGTACAGGTCCCGCATGTAAAATACATCCAAGATACATCTGGTGGGTCAGTGTAGAAAGCAAGTTATTAGACTTGATGGTCTTTAGTCTAAAAAATATGGATTTACTTATGTTCTTATGTAAAGGACAGCAAGAAAGAGAATTCCCAGTTGTTTTGCAGATTCTTCTACTACACAGCATTACAAACGTGGCTGCTTGCCATGCACATTCCTTGTGGTACCTTGCAGCTGAGGTTAGATAACCTTTTAATCTGTTAAAAAAACTGAATGTTTTTTGGAATTAAACCATGAAATTTGTGTTTCCTTGCTTAAGTTTTTTCTGTTGATAAGACATGCTCAGCAAGATAAAATGCAAGAAAATAGCCTTGTTATTTCTACGCAATTGTAAAGAGAATTTATTTCCAGATTATTGCTCGGTTCTGCCTCTCTCTTATACGGTAGTATTCTGAATTTTGTCCTTGCTGAAGTACTAGATGTTGGGTTGAATTCCCCCTTTAGCCCCTCCTGCTCTTCTTATTTTTATCCTCCTCATACTTTAGTGTTTTTCCCAAGTTCGCCAGAATCTCTCTTTGTTATGCCAAAAATGTCATTCCTTTCTATTAAAATGGGCATTCAGAGCTTTGACTTCATAGTGGAAGGAAGAATTATACTACTGTAGTCACCATCATGCAGCAGAAAAGGTTACAGAAGTTTATTGTGAGAAAATGCTGCTATTTTGCACTCGGTATAAATGCTTAATGTGCCCATAATTAAGAATACCTCTCCAAAAAAGTTGAAATTGCTGTTTTAAAAAACCAATTACTACAAATGCACTACAAACATAAACAATAATATTTATGCTTATATCCTGCTTTTCCTTAGTTGCCTCCTCTCATTCAATCACTCCTCACCTTTCTACCAACTGTACTTCCAAAGTGCTGTAATATGAGGTATCATTTAGCCAACAGGCAAGTCTTAAAATGTATCGTATGTATGTATGTATGTATGAAGGTAGGTAGGTAGGTAGGCAAGTATGTAGGGAAAATAATAATGGGCAAGAATCCTAACAAGATTGCAAGTGACAATGATCACCCTGAGGTGGAAACAACATAACAATAAGGGTTGAGATTCAGAAGGGCAGCAAAATGCACATAATTATAAAAACTGTCTAGGATCATAGTAATATAATTTAATACTGAGCACTGACTTCTTAATTGTGATAAATCAGCCATATAAATAATGATAGAGCTCAAAAAATATGCCAACGTTAAGAACTTTTTTCCTGATCTGCATCTTGTTTGGATTCATCATAGAAGAGTTTGTTTTCGCAAGCATGTTTATGTGCTTATAAAAATTAAGCAAACCACAAATGAACAGAAAATCTTACTCTTCCTAAGTGAAATAAAAATGAAAAAGGACAGGTGGCTTAAGTGCTAAAACTTCTACAGAGAGTTATATGTCTCAGAGAATCAATGTATCAGCTAGTAGTAGTCATCCAAAGAAATGCCATCCAGGCTGCATAAAGGAAAAGCAGTGATTAGAAAGAGAGAGGGAATGAAATGACCCTAAATTAATTTAAATAATTATTGTAGCATAGTAAATGTTAGTCTGGCATATTGGAAAAAATATGAATCCTTTGGGGGAAAATCCACTTATAACCTAGTGCAAATGTCAACAAATACTTTTCTATGAAAAGTAAACTATCACCCTTTATTATTCAGAGTGTAGTTAACAAATCCTTCCCTTCATTGAGACAAGACAGGACAAATCCTTCCCTTCTATCATATTCAAGTGAACAGCTAACATACAATCCCAAATTACAGCAGTGGGGCAGAAGAGTTCCTACCGACTACAAAACCCAAGCCTCAAAAAAAGCTGAGTTTGAGACCAAGAAGAGAAAGAAAATTGGGGATGTTAAGGAAAGCAAATCACCTGGGAAAAGTAAGGAGGAAAGTCACCAAAGAGAGAGAAATGGAGACTGATAGAAAATTTGAACAAAATTTGAACAAGATGAAAACTAGAAACAACATGATCATGGTGAGCTAGTTTCCAGGAGAAGCTTTGACAAAAGGAACTGTGGTACCAGCAAAGTTGAATATTTCTAGGACTAAACTTGAAGGACTGTGTCACTTGGAGGCAAGAACAACTTCAGATAGCAAGAAATAAACCCTGTTCTAGGCAGGGATAAGGTAGTGAGTCTAGGTCAGGGGTAGGCAATTGTGGCTCTGTTACAACCTGTGGACTTCAACTCCCAGAATTCCTGAGGCAGCTTGGCTGTCTCAGGAATTCTGGGAATTGAAGTCCACAGGTTGTAAAAGAGCCACAATTGCCCATCCCTGGTCTAGGTAGACAAAGTAAAATTGAATTTCATGGAAAGAGCAAAGCAAGGTATCTCTGGGCTGGAGATCAGAGATTGTACCCTTCTGTGACCCAGAAATCTCTAGGGAAAAATGTAGCTATAGACTCAATCTGTATATAATTGGGCAAAACTCACTTAAGAAATGTCTCACTTAACAACAGAAATTTTGGGCTCAATTGTGGTTATAAGTCAAGGACTACCTGTGAATGATACCCTACTATAGCAAAAGCCTGTAAGATATCCAGAACTTGATGTAACATGAATATTCATATGAAATAGGTACTGTAGTTTTAAGATCGATTTGAACCAATATTTCTCATGAAGCTATTCACAAGATTAAAAAAGTTCAAGAGATTAAACACCATGTTTTGGTATCAAATTTACTTATTAATGTTTTTAAAAATGCATTGTATATAGAGACTATGCAACGTTATTTATTCATTTATTTAAGGATTTACAGATTGTGTTTCAACCATAATGCACCATGATCAAATAGTAAAATAAACTAAACAGCATCTGCCTTTAGCTGAGGCAGCTGCCTGAATCCTGAGAGAATTTTGCACTGACTGTAATTTCAGTAAGATCTACTCTCAGTGGGGAAGAAATATTACTGTAATGATCTCAGATACCTCCATATGCCAGAATTATCTAAGTGCGCACTGAATTCTGTGTCACACTCGATTTAATTATTTGAGCAATTAATAATTTTACAATGCAAGCATATAAAGAATACAGATAGTGCCAAGTGCCAGAGAAATCAAGAGATCCAAATAGGTCTAAAGATTTATTACTAGCTTAAGCTCTCTACAATCATCTGAATTACTAATGGTTAAAGCAATTTGGTGGTACATAAAGATTTAATGGTGGGCTGGACTTAGATGACTTGTGGGCACGAAGGGACTCATGACTGATGATGCATTTGACCCCTCCCTCAGGCTCAGCCTAATCATCTCCTACATCTAGTCCTCAACTCACGACCACAAGTTAGCCCAAAATTTCTGTTGCTAAACCATAAATTTATTAAGTAAATTTTGCCCCATTTTATGACCTTTCTGCCATAGTTTTTAAGTGAATCACTGCAGTTGTTTAACGCCACAGTTGTTAAGTGAATCTGGCTTCCCCATTGACTTTGCTTGTCAAAAGGTTGCAAAAGGTGATCACATGACCTTGGGACACAGCAATGGTCATAAGTATGAACCAGTTGCCAAGCATCTGAATTTTGATCACATGACCATGGGAATGCTGCAACAATCATAAATGTGAAAAACAATCATAAGTCACTTTTTTCAATGTTGTTGTAACAGTTTGTCACTAAGCAAACTGTTGTAAGTCAAGGACTATCTGTACTATGTATAATTTTGTTCTCTGCAGAAAAGGGCAATCAAAATGAGAAAAGCTTTCCAATCAGGAAAGGGTATAACATAATTGATTTTGCAATCTGGAAAGACATGAGATAAGAAGTAGTATCTGAATATAAAAACAATACATAGCAAGGAAAATCATATATATATAATGCATATGTATATACAAATAATGTCTGTCTCTCTGTGTGTGTATATATGATCATAGATATGTAATATTTTTCTTCCTCTCAGACACAGTGAGATTTGGGACCAGTCACTGAAGTTTACAGTAAAAATATTCAGAATTGCTAAAAGGAAGTTTCCTTTTTTATTGAATATAGTAACAGTAGTTGTACTGCTGAAATTATGGCCATGAGATGTGGAGGTACCACTGTTTTTTTTAAAAAAAAAACTTGTCAAATTCTAGGAAACTTCTGTCAGTGGCTATCAACCTTATTACATGTTTTCTTAACACTCATAATATGAGTGTTCTGGCATATTGTCTCTGGATATAGTGTATCCAGGGTCAATATGCCAGAGAATCAGTATAAGAAGACTGTTACCCTTATATCCTCATATTATGAGTGTTCACAAAGCATCTAGTTAGCGTCTGGGTAACACAGAATGGTGATTGGGGAATTCTGGGAGTTGAAGTCCACACAGCTTAAAATTGCCAAAATGAACAAACACTGCTGTACAGTATGGCAAACATTCAAACTTAAGAGTTTTGTTCCTGGGGGTTTTTTTCAGGTTGGTTCATGTTCTTTGAATAAAATGATATAATGAGTTTGGCTGCTTTCCATCAGAAACATCAAACTGAGGCAAAAAATCTACTTAAGTTTTGCCAAAATAAAAGAAGAGATTTGCATATGCATACAACATCAAATAGATACTAAATACAGTGGGCTGGCTGAGGAATTCTGGGAACTGAAGTCCACAAATCTTAAATGTTGCCAAGGTTGAGAGAACCTCTTATAATAAATACAGAAATGTAATTCATATTACCAAATAATCTATACTGTTCCACTGTCTACAGTGTATGGATCTTATCTACCAACTCCAGGTCATCATCGACTTATAACCACAATTGAATTTCTGTTGCTAAGCAAGACAGTTGTTAAATGAATCACTGCAGTGGTTAAGTTAGTAACCCAGTTGTTAAGTGAATCTGGTTTCCTCATTGTCTTTGCTTGTCAGAAGGTCGCAAAAGGTGATCACATGACCTTAGGACACTGTGACTGTCATAAATGCATTCCAGTTGCCAAGCATCCAAATTTTGATCAGATGACCATGGGAATGCTGCTATGATTGTTAAGTATGAAAAACAGTCATAAATTCCAATGCCACTGTAACTTTGAACAATCACTGTAAGTCAACGATGGCTGTAAGTCAAGGAGTACTTATATTCTTTTTGGTCAGAGTCATTCTACTCAAGGTGAGCTATAGTTTCTCTAGTCAAAAAGCCAAAGAATAAAAGTTGCTTCCAGCCCATCACAGCCATTGCACTGGTGCTGAATATCCTGTTTGGTCATGGCATAAGTCAGTGTTTGCTGGGTCTTGTGAACTCACTTTCTCCATCTTTAGAAAACGTAAGAGAGACATGAAGATGAGCTTCCTCTCTGCTACACGTGAGAATCTTCAGGGGAGAAACAGTTGGGAGTAGCCAGTATCTGCTGCTAACCACAATACATCTAGATTTGGGTGGCTGAGATGAAATGTTGCCTCCAGTCAAGGATCTTTATAATTAGAACAGTATTTTATTTCCAAAAACTTCTTTAATGCTCCAGGCAAGGGTGTTTCCTACTTATAACTGCATTTATTTCCAAGGTTTGCTTCAAAGCTGAAATTAAACTCTTTTCCTATTCAAAATACTATTTTATTTTATAAATCTGCCTCAGGCCAGGGTATTTCCTATACAGAATGGTAATTTATTATTTATTTTTTTTAAATTGCTGTGGGTCTGAAATAAGGCACTTCCCCTTTTAAAAACAATACTTTACAGTATTTCAAAATCTTATTGCTGCATTATACCTAATCAGAAATCCAAGCAAAAACATCATGAAATTACATTCTCTCTCTTTAAAGAAATTCTAAAAAGGGGATTTAAAAAACTGTTTCTAACAGGAAATTCATAACTTTTTTGCAAAATGTACTTCAGACATTTTAGTATATTATAATAAATTCATCATGTATAGGATTATATGTGGAGCATAGAACAAATGCAAAAATTCAGATGAACTTAACATCCTTCCAGCACTGTACAATGATTGGTTCAATCCACATAATAGAGTGGCAAAAAAATGCGAAACTTTTTAACAGTAAGGAATAAAGTTTCTGAAAACCAGAAGATAGAATCTCTCACTCATTATTTGGATGTGTTTTAGGGAAAGGCTAATTTCACAAGGACAAGGACTGCATTAGCTCAATTACTAATGTTTTATTTGGATCTAGGGAAGGCAGAATGCATTCTGGGGAAGGAAGGGAAAGCCAATAAATAAAAGTTAACCTACTTCTGATCATAAAAAGTTGGTACATAACTGATGATCAAATATAGAGCCTCACTGTTTCTTCTTCCAGTTCTTTATCACAGATTTTAAGTCATGGTGCCTTAAAATATAGGATTGTTTTCATATAGGGGACATATATGGCTACATAAGGTTGGAACCCTATAGTGAGATATCAATGATGTTGTTAAGTCCTCGGGGTTACGTCCCCACTCAGGCTGTCCTCCTCAGGAAGGTGTTGATTGGTTCAGCAGTTAGCAACAGAAGGAGCGGGAAGTTATCGGTTGTGGATTGGTTAGAATGTATCTGACAGCCGCTATTTAAGCGCCTGTCAGCAGGAGTTCTGTGTCCCATTACCAGAGAGTTCTTGTTATGTGAAGAGTTAATAAAGCCTTGTTTGAAGCAGCCGGCCTCCGAGTGCTGTGTTCGGATTTAACAACTGGCGACGAAGGTACGGGTGATCGTGCCGCGCTATGGCTTTCGCTCTTCCACCGTTCTCACCCTTCGAGCCAGGGTCTGAATCCTGGGACGAGTATCTAGAGCGTTTTGAATGTTTTCTCCAGGCAAACGATCTGGCCAATTTACCTAGCTCTAGAAAGCGGGGCTACTTTCTGAGCTCTTGTGGCCGCGAGATCTTTGTGACCGCCCGTGCCCTAGCCGCACCGCAGCCGGTTTACTCTGTGCCATGGGAGACCTTGCTCCTGAAGCTTAAAAACCATTATTCCCCCACGCCGTCTAAGATCGCCCGCCGCCATGCATTCCATCAAAGGTCCCAGAGGGCTGGCGAGTCCATAAGTGATTACGTTACTTCTCTTCGTGCGGCTGCTGTTCACTGCGACTTCCGTGACCTAGATGATATGCTTCTGGACCAGATTGTTTGCGGCGTGCGGGATTTAAAGCTTCAGCGACGACTGCTGGCCCGTCCTGACTTGACCCTCTCCAGCGCTTTAGATGAGGCAAGGGCGGCGGAAATGTCCGCTCAGTCGTCAGCGGAGATTCAACGCTCGCAAACCACTGGCCCTTCCCCCCGTGATGGCGTCACCTCACCCGCAGCTCCGCTGGTGGTCCATCATGAGGATTCTGAAGATGAGGACTCCGAGGCATCGGAAGGGGATGTGTGCTGCCTCAAAACTGCGCGGAAGTCAGGAGGATTTGCTCCGACCAGGCTGACCCAGGGTACTTGTCTGGGCTGCAGTGGTCTGCATAGCCGCGCTGACTGCAAGTTCAAGTCAGCTGTCTGCCGGCGCTGTGGGAAGCATGGCCATTTGTCGAGAGTTTGCCGGGCAACGCTCCCACGTCTGGATGTTCCAGGGGAGCCCTACTCCAAGCGCAGGAAGACGAAGCGGGTCGGCCACGGCGAGAAAGCAGGCGAGGTGTCTCTGGACGCCGAAGTTGACGCCGTGAACGTCAGCCAGGCCTCCACGTTTTCTCCTGGGTCCAAAATCTATCTGGAAGTCTTGCTGGAATCCGTTCCCTGTCGTATGGAGGTGGACACGGGTTCTTCTCGTTCCTTGATTGCATGGTCCACGCTCAAGAAGCTGATTCCTGCTTATCCCAGACGTCGTCTGAAGCCATGTCTGGTCAAGCTGCGAGACTACCAAGGCCGCCCAATCCCTACTCTCGGCTGTGACTCATTCTATGTTGTTTATGATTCCTTTTCAGGTTGTCTTCCCTTGATTATAGTGAGAGACAGTCTCCCCAGCCTGTTGGGGATGGACTGGTTTGCGGCGCTACATCTCGGGGTGACTGGCATCCATTCCACCTGTGCAGATATCTCGGCAGAACTGATCCGCGAGTTCGTGGAGGTGTTTGATGGGCGTTTGGGTAAATACAAGGGGCAGCCAATTTCCTTCGCTTTAGACCCACAGGTAGCCCCGGTCCGGCTTAAACCACTTGCTTTGCGGGCCAAGGTGGACCACGAGTTAGACAAACTAATAGCTCAAGGGGTGTTACAGCCAGTGGAGTTTGCAAAGTGGGAGACCCCAATTGTTATTCCATTGAAGCCCGACGGATCTGTAAGGATCTGCGCGGATTATAAGGCGACCCTGAATCGGGCCCTTCAGGCCAACCATTATCATGTGCCCGTGGTGCAATATTTGCTGCACTCGCTGGGCCAGGGACGTGTCTTCGCGAAGCTGGATCTTGCTCAAGCATATCAGCAGCTTCCAGTCGATGAGGACACGGCTCTTGCCCAGACGATAGCAACCCACCGGGGAGCCTTTAAGTGCACTCGGTTGCAGTTCGGGGTGTCAGTGGCTCCGGGCATATTCCAGTGCCTCATGGAGCGCCTGCTCCAGGGGTTACACGGTGTTGTGCCCTATTTCGATGACGTCCTGATCGCTGCTGCGGATCAAGCGTCGCTCACATCCAAGGTCAGGGCCGTCCTCTCCCGTTTTAGGGATGCCGGGCTGAAACTCAAGCCCGAGAAATGCCATTTTGGGGTGTCACAGGTAGAGTTTTTAGGATTCCTCATGGACGCAGCCGGAATTCGGCCAGCGCCTTCCAAGGTAGCTGCAATCAAGGAAGCTCCAGTACCCAGGTCCAAGGCCGAACTGCAGGCTTTCCTAGGCCTCCTTAATTTTTACACGGTATTCCTTCCGCACAAGGCTTCCCTCGCGGAGCCTCTTCACCGGCTTTTAGAAAAAAAGACACCCTGGACATGGACCAAGGAGGCAGCAGCCTCCTTTCAGGCAGTCAAGGACGTGCTCTCCTCAGACGCCGTCCTAGTACAGTATGACGCCGACTTGCCCTTGTCACTAACCTGTGACGCTTCCCCATATGGGGTGGGTGCCGTACTGAGTCACCTTCTGCCAAACGGGGTGGAGGCCCCGATCGCTTATTACTCCCGCACGCTCTCTGCAGCGGAGAGAAATTACAGTCAAATCGATCGGGAGGTCTTGGCGGCGGTAGCTGGAATCAAAAGATTCCATGATTACATCTATGGCCGCCAATTTTTCCTCGTCACTGACCATAAACCTTTATTGGGCTTGCTGGCATCAGATCGCCAAACGCCCCCTGTCTTGTCTCCGCGAATGTCGCGGTGGTTGGAATTTTTGGCTGCCTATACTTACCATCTGCAGTACAAACCAGGGAAGGATATTGGACACGCAGATGCCCTTAGTCGTTGTCCCCTTCCGTTACCTGTCATAGATCCATCCCCCTCTTCCTCAGTATTCTTGGTGGGGGAATTAGCTCCATTAGTGACTGCGGAAGACGTTAGTTCCCAGTCTTTGGCTGACCCTGTCTTATCACAGGTCCTGGACTGGGTGCGCCGCGACTGGCCACATTCGCCCCCTGATCCCGTTTTTGTACCGTTTTTCCGCAGACAACACGAGCTGTCTGTGCAGGCAGGCTGCCTCCTTTGGGGGCATCGGGTTGTGGTCCCTTCCGCCTTAAGAGTAGGGGTGCTGACGTGCCTTCACAACGCTCATCCTGGGATGGTTCGGATGAAAGCATTGGGCCGGGCCTACGTCTGGTGGCCCGGCCTTGATAAGGATATAGAGGACTGGGTCGCTAGGTGCTACGCATGCCAGCAGTCTAGACCAGCCCCACCATCTGCCCCCGTCTTGGAGTGGGAGAATCCCAGAGCCCCATGGGCGAGGGTCCACCTGGACCTTGCCGGCCCATTCTTGGGTCGTATGTTCCTTATACTGGTGGACGCTTATTCCAAGTGGGTGGAGCTAGCACTCATGTCTAGCACCGCCACAGAGGCTGTGACTAGGATTTTGGAGAGGCTCTTCGCCACCCATGGGCTGCCAGACGTAGTGGTCACTGACAATGGTCCACAGTTCAGGGCCGCAACCTTCCAACTATTCCTGGCCAGATTGGGGATACGTCATGCACGCACAGCCCCTTCCCATCCGGCGGCGAATGGATTGGCGGAACGGGCTGTAAGATCGGCGAAAGAGGCATTACGCCGTTTGAGTGGGTCCGATTGGCACACTAGAATTTATCAGTACCTCCTGGCACAACACTCCACGCCGTCTCATACCACCAAACATAGTCCCGCCGAACTCCTCATGGGCCGGCGGCTCAGGATCACTCTGGATCGACTGCACCCAGGGTATGCAGTATCGGGGCAGAAAGGGTTCCCTATCCCCGCTAGGACCTTTGTTGTGGGTGATCTAGTTTATGCATTAAACGTTAATCAAGGGGAAAAATGGTTCCCGGGGTGGATTTTGCAACTAACGGGCCCCTACTCCTATAGGGTCCAACTCAATGATGGGAGAGTGTGGAAACGCCACATTAATCAACTAAGGCGGCACGTTTGTGAGGATGGGGCTACCCCGCAACGGTGTCCGATAACATCCAGTCCTCCGTCTTCGGCCGAGCCGGATCCCATCATGTTCCCGTACACACCTGTTCCGCCTGCTGCCTTGTCTCCGGTTCCTGAGGGGCTTGCCATTTCCGCCGGCCCTGGTCATGACAGCTCGAGTGCCACGACTTTTCCCGAGACCGAGACTCCGGCCCCGCCCACCACCACAGCGAATCCTGAGCTAAGAAGATTGGGGCGTTGCCGCCGCCGTCCGGCATACTTAGCTGACTATGCCTGCACGGTCCAGGTGGGAAGGGGTGTTAAGTCCTCGGGGTTACGTCCCCACTCAGGCTGTCCTCCTCAGGAAGGTGTTGATTGGTTCAGCAGTTAGCAACAGAAGGAGCAGGAAGTTATCGGTTGTGGATTGGTTAGAATGTATCTGACAGCCGTTATTTAAGCGCCTGTCAGCAGGAGTTCTGTGTCCCATTACCAGAGAGTTCTTGTTATGTGAAGAGTTAATAAAGCCTTGTTTGAAGCAGCCGGCCTCCGAGTGCTGTGTTCGGATTTAACAGATGTGATGTCATGAACCAGCTTTGGCATACTGATATCTAAGATTTTAGGTAGAGTGAAATAGAAATACATTCCTCTGATGACATAAAGCCCCTAAAATGACCAGATTAGATGAGATACCCCATTTTTCCTCTAGGAACTTAAGCAAAGCTCTGTCTTCCAACTTTTCCCCCAATTTTTTTCCTATAAGATGGGTTGGGGTTGTTTTGAGGGCATGACTCAAAGTCATCTAGCAAGTTTCCATGGTAGAGACATGGGCAATTGCCTGGGAAGGCAAAGTGGACAAGTGTTGATACATTCAGAATGGTGTCGTGCAAAATTGTGATATGTACCTACACCAGACATTGCTGTACAGGTAAAAATGACAGCATTTCTTGATTAAATCACAATATGCATGTGGTCATTTTGATGTAAAATGTCTAGGGGTAGACCTGATCTTGGATCTTGCCAGTCCTGGTGAAACATCTTAAATATTATATTACACTGGCTGTTGGCCTAAAACCTAATATATGCAAAGAGCTTGATATCTTGAAACATTTATTACTAAGTGTATTTTAAAGTGTTACAATAAACAACAACGTTTAATCCTGAACCAAAATGTTTATTAAAATGGTATCAGGAATTCTTTCCATGAGAGGACATAACAAAATTGGGGTATCTTATTGACACAGCTCACTTTTTACTCTTAAAGTAGTAATAGAGAATGTTTGATTGTGGCAAATTTTATGCACAAAGAGATTGATACAGGAGACATACTCCAATTTTCAACTCACTCGCCTACCCAGTCTAACAACCATGTTGGTAAACCTGTATTTTACAGGTTCTTGCTTTTATTTTTCTGTGATGTGGCTCTTCAGAAAACTATATTGGAATATGTATTTATACTGTGGTGTACCGGTCCTTAATTTTTTAGCAGATATGGCCAAAGAGGCTTTTCAACCTCTCAAAAGGATCAAAAGTAGCCTTGGGACTACCAAAGACTTATCTGTGATTTAGATGAATCATCCAGAGTTTTAAACATTCAATTCTGAATTCAGAATTTGAATTCCTTTCTAAGAGCAGATCACATATAAAGTAATATTCAATCTAGATATAACAGCATATGAATCAGTGTAGCCAGCCTATCTCTCTCTCTCTCTAACCAGGAAATCTGATTAAAAGCAAATCATTAGCTTCATAGATAATATCCTGATGCATACGAGAAATAAGATAGAACTCACTGAAATGGAATGCTAGTTGGAAGGGTTGAAGTCAGTGAGACAGAAAGGCAGTTTGCAAACAAGTACAGTAGTCATATGGCTATTGACTTGAAAAAACAAGAGGAAAGACCTCTTGTATATATTAGACCAAGTCTAATATATATGAAGGGCAGAATTCATTCCTAGATGTTGTAAGATGGAATACTTTTTTAAAGGGTGGCTTCCTCATTTTCTGCAGGAAATCTACTTACCGGTACCTAATTTTGAGCTTGTTAGGTAATGTGGAACAGGAGGAAGGTCTAATGATACAAATCTACCAACTCACACATTGTTGTGGTTGTTGTTGTTGTGTTAGGATGAAGGAATCTTTGGTTATCAAAGCAATATAAAAATCTTTGAAGCCTTCCTCTTCCACCTCTAAAATTAATATTCTCACTCCTGTCAAATTAATATTTTGATATGGCTACCTGTGAGCCCTTGACAGTTCCTAGCTATCTTGTGGTTTTCAAAATTCTTCTTGAAATCATAACCTGTAACTGTATTCTGAAATACATTATGCTTTTAAACTCTATTCCCACCTTCTCTTAAGGACTTGCTAGAGCTCCTGCATATAACTTCCCACGCTTACCTCTGGGTCCCAAATTTCTCATCACCAGACATTAGTCACACTCATACCGAAAGTCTCAAATCTTACTTAAACAATAAGTTACAGAAACACTTGGCATGACTCACAATATCAGGATTTACTTTTGAAAGCAGGACTTACTACCTTAAGATTAATGTTCATGCCTGATAGTTCACACAGTCTCCAAACAAAAGAAAGGTTGTCACCATTATTCTGTTGTAATGATGAGCCTCCCAGTTCTCAGTAGTCAAAACCAAGAAGTTTATGCATTTAAGTTTAATAAAAAGACATGAACTTTTCCCCATTGAAAACTAATGTACTGAGAGATCCTATGTACCGTATTTTCCGGCGTATAAGACGACTTTTTAACACATGAAAATCTTCTCAAAAGTCGGGGGTCGTCTTATACGCCGGGTGTCGTTCTCCTGTAACCAGGCAGACCAGCCCGAAAGGCTCTGACGAGCCTTAAATGGCTCTGGCGATCCCAGCTCTGACAATCCCAGCTCTGACAATCCCAGCTGAGTTCCCTGCAACTCAGGTGGGATCGCCAGAAATCATGTAAAAGGAAAAAAGTTTTTTCCCTTTTACTCTGACGATCCAAGCTCTGACGATCCCAGCTGAGTTCCCTGCAACTCAGCTGGGATCGCCAGAACCATGGCTCTGACGGTCCCAGCTCTGACGGTCGATCCCATCCCAGCTGAGTTCCCTGCAACTCAACTGGGATGGCCAGAGGCATGTAAAAGGGAAAAAGTTTTCCCCCTCCAGCTTGCTTACCTCAGCTGCTAGTCGCAACGCTTGCCTTGCTTCGCTTGCCTGAATCTATTCCATCAGCAAGCAACTCCCTGCCTGCAATCAAGCAGGCAGGGAGTTGTGGACTTCAACTCCCAGAATTCCTCAGCCAGCAAAGCGGCTGAGGAATTCTGGGAGTTGAAGTCTACAAGTCTTAAAGTTGCCAAGGTTGGAGACCCCTGTTCTATTGGGTAAGTTTTATTCCCCTTTGGGAGCTTTAAAAAAAATAGTCAATTGGGGTTTTTTTAGTTGTTCTTTTTTAGACCTAGCCATTTAAAGTTTAGGAAGTTTTAAATTTAGCTTTCATATAAAAATAAAAATAAAATAAAATAAAATAATATTTGTGCAGCTTTCTGAGATTTAGTGTGTTTCTGTAGTGTTTCACTCTAACTACACAAACACACAAAATCTCACAAAGCTGTATGTGGAATTTTGTGTGTGCAAAGTGTGAAAGTTGGTTTTTTGGACTTTTTGTGGCTGTGTGAGGTTCCTGCTTGTTGCAGGGGCCATTTTGGGACTAGCACAGCTGCTTTTACATTGTGGATGAGCCAGTTGATGTTTTTTAATTTTTATTTGGTGTGCATTGGAAGAGGGGTAGTCTTATATGGCGAGTATAGCCCAAACCCTATATTTTAACAGAAAAAGTTGGGGGTCGTCTTATACGCCCAGTCGTCTTATACGCCGGAAAATACGGTAAATATAAATATTTCCACTTAAATTTAAGTATAAGGATTCATTAATACATGCATAGCAAAGTAGAGGAATAACATTTCTGGAAAATTATACTAAGAGAAATTGAGGATGATAAAGAAAAAAGAAAAAGAAAATGACTTTAAACAAAATCAACATATTTCCTTAGCATTCTTTTTTGATTGAAAGATACTTCTTACTCTGGAAATATCAAATATAAAGTGTATAATTGTTTATTAATAAGGTCATCTGTATATTATATTTAAATATGGTTGATTCATACACAAAAGTATTGGAAAACATTTCCATAAAAAATCAGAATAAGTATTAAATCCAACATATGGCTTTAATATGAATTAAATACAACAGCTCAGCTATATATCAACAGATATATTGAATTTAGAAATCACATGATTCTATATAATTTTTAAAAAATGCTTTGTGCTATTTGACCATTTGTAGCTCTCAAAAAGAGATTGTCAGGGCCAGAATAAGTTTCTTAGATGTTCTCTGTTGTCTCAGGAAAACAGGATGATCTTTTTTTTTTTAGTTAATCTCCATGGAGATAATTCATCCCACTGTATTCCTGATACTTTTAGTTGTCAGAAAATTAAGACAGAAAGACAGTATTTACCAACCTCTTCAAAAAAGGAAGCTCATTGAGGAAGATCCAACATGGAACTAAGGAGAAATTTCCTGAGAGAGAAAAATCAATCAATGGAACAGTTTGCCTCTGAAAGTTGTAATTCTGTGCCACAAGTTTAATATTTTTCACATAGAGCTGTCTTGCCCTCCCTCTCAGGGGTGAAATCTACTTACCTTCCTTACCAGTTCGAAAGCGTGCACGCATCACAGGCACGTGCAGACCATCTGCGCATGCGTAAAACCTTCTGCGCATGCGCAGAAGGTTAAAACCAGGAAGTAATGACACCCGGCCAGGTGGGTAGAGCTATGCTCCGCCGTCACTACTGGATCACCAAACCACCAGCCAAGATCATTACCAGATCGGGCAATCCGGTCCAATCCAGGAGCATTTCACCGATGCTCCCTCTCCAATATCCCTGTCTAAACCCTTAAATCCTCTAGTGTTGTATGTTTCTAATATTGGTTCTGAAAAGTAACGTCATTAAATAATAAATAAAATAGATTTTAGAAAGTTGAAGGCAGCGTTAATGTTGTATTTCAATTCACCATTACCTTTGGTAAATAACTTTTGTAGTCTTTCATATTGTTTTAAAATTCAAGCAACTTGCTCGTCTAAGTTCATAATGGGAAAAAGTAAATGGATGTGAATGCCAGAACAATTAAGTTTTTGTATCATAATATTATTATACTTTTTAAAAACACATGACTTTTCTTTTTCATAGTTAGTCATGTTACCCATTACCCAGCTTTTATTCACCTTTTATTCTTACAAAATCTGGTTGGAGAAGCCAAATAATTTATGTCATGTTAAGGATTCCCTCATTCCTTTCATATGCCAAATCAGGTGAGCATTTTTCGTGTCATAAGGCAATACAGTAGGTTATCCCTAACAAGTACAAACTTGTAAAACCAGAATGAACTTTACAAATAGAAAGCAAGAGTATTGCAAGTCCAGTAATGAGTTGCCTGCAGCAAATTGCAGAAAGAAACAGAAAATAATTTATCTCCACTGTCATGTGAATAGATTTCCATTGGTGCAATAGAAGTATTCTTTACTTTTCTCTTAACTTATCCCTCAAATCTGCTCAGGAGGGTCTCCCAACGTCTTGGATTAGATCTATGATGGCATTGCATGGGAACTTCAGTGAGGAAGGAATATTCAGGACAATTTACCAATTCTGTCCATTCTACCGGCAGATAGTCTCAGCCAGATACAATTTAGGGAACTGAATAGACTGAGATATAGAACAGACTGACAGGTATACAGAGAAAGAATGCACAGAGACATACACACAGACATGTATGTAAGAAAAAGTGTTGATATAAACGGTGAGATTGGTCTTTCAGGGCAACCCAGTTTACCCAAATATGGAACCGAGCATACTGTTTCCGCTTTCGCCTTTCAGTCCCAATCCAGGAGCCTTCGCAGGCTGTCGCTTCCATGACAACTATTTTGTGTTAAATTTAAATTTACCAACAAAGTAATAAAGGAAAACTAGTATAGCTATTTCAAGTTTTTTAGCTCTCATCAGCTAGCCATATCCTTCTGGGATTCGAAAAGAAATGTTGATGTAAACATTTTCAGACCTGAGCACTTTTCAATAGCACATCTGAAAAACAATGTCAGCCTGGACTATTGCTGTTTATATAAACTATTTAATAAAAAGTGAATTCTCAAAGAGATCATGGGGCTAGGATCCTGCACAATTAGATTACAGATTTCTAAAAGCTATTTACTTGCATCGTCCCTCGGATGCTAGGCTTTCACTTATCTGAGGAACCATTGAATCACAGGCTATTTGCAGACATTTGCTTGGAATGTGTCCATAAAACAGGGTATGGTATCTTTTTATAATTTGATAACACATTTAATTGGACCTGATCTATTAAAACAAAATGCAATCCAATGCAGTATTCTCTGAAAGCAAACAGTGGAGCTGACAGAAGTAACACTTGTAATTTGTATTTTCCTTTCATCTATATTTCTTTTCTTTCATGCAAGAAGAAAATACAGATTTTAGTGCTAATGTTATTCATAGAGATATTTGATATGGAACAAAACTTCTTTTGGACATTAGCTTATTCATGTCGCTTAAATGTTAAAACCAAAGCATATTACTTTATTTAATCTAAGAAAAAAAGAATGACTCTCAATCACATTGAGCAAATAATACTTGAATGCATGAGACATCATATATGTGGGGTATTTGAATGGATTAAGAAAAAAAGGAAAAGGTAGTATTAGGAAATATGCATGTGGACATAAATTGTGACAACAAAAGTAACACATCCATGTGAATAGAAGAAAATCAATGTTTATTAAGAAAAATGTGTTTATTATAGATTACAAAAATTCATATATATCTGGTTAGATTGTATTGGTAAGTTATTTTTTCCTATGGAACTGCCAGCTCCAATTTTGATCCATCTCACTAATGTGAAAAAGTATGCATGTAAACAAAGTAATTTGTTTAATATCAATGGATTTTCAATCCCCCCCCCCGAAGTAACAAACTACTATGAAAACTAGACTTAAAAATGTGAATGAAGAAAAAAATGATGACTTTAAACTGTAGTGCTAGAAAAAATTGTTGAGACTACCTTGGACTGCGAGAATTAATAATTCAGTTGTACATAAAATAAAACCAGTCTCCTCATTGGAAGCACTAAAATTTAAGATAAAATTTAAATATTTTTGACATATAATGTGAAGACAAGAATCATTGGGAAATGCTATGATCATTGGAAAAATGGGGGGAAATGAAAAAGACATGTGCTTGATATTATCATTGATGACACAAATGAACTTATGAGTAGTTGATTATTGATAGATGATCTTAGAGACTTGAAGCATCAGAAATTATTTAACAGCAGTAAAGGAAGGAGACTATCAAAGTGCATCATGAGACAAGGAGGAGACGTGATCCAAGAGATTTTAAATTGTTTATATCATGCCTAGATGGTTAAGAGTCAACAATGATTTGATAGCAACTACTTAATTTACTGAAATAAAACAACAAAGGATATTGTGGCAATTTAAGAACAACATTTTTATTGCTTATAAAGTTTTCAGGATGTTAATCACTTTTACCAAATGCATGTAACATACAATATTTCAGAAAGAAGTATTATATATTCATTAATTTAGGATGGACAAGGAAATATTAGCTCATAATATAATGCAATACAGGAACTGCAAGCAATGAAAATTGAGTCATTAAGAAATCAGTGGCTGATCATAATAAATATATTCTTAATAAGTTATCTTAAAAGTTTTTCTTAATATTCAGTCAAAATCTTTCTTTCTGACAGTTAAATCCATTATTTCCCCTCCTACACTTTGGAACAATATAGAAGAGATCCTGACATTCTTTTGTAACATTATTTCACATACATGAAGCATGATATATTTCTCCCTTTTATACCATTCTCCCCTTCTCAAGGCTAACACTGCCAATCGTTTAATATCAAATTTGTTTGAACTCTCAAAGTGTGGTGCTCAGAACTTGACTCAAGGGATCTGCCCAATACAGAATAATGCAGCACAATTACTTTTCATTATTAAAAACTACTTTAAAAGCTTCTCTTCGTGAAGCCAACATTTTCATTTGTTATTTCTGCAGTCACATCACCCTTCAAATTACACTAAACTGATAATCAACTACTATTCCAAGATCTTTCTCACAAGTACTACTACGTGGAGAATTATCCCGTCTTATACCTATACATTTGATTTCCGTTTTCTAAGAGAAAGGTTTTGCCTTTGATTCTGTTGGGTTTCATTCTATTATTTTCAGCTCACTTTGTAAGAACATTTAAAGTGAATACTGAACTACAACCAGATACCCATGAGAAAGAGTTTATTGCACAGGACTGATTTTAAATCTGAATGGCTTACCTTTATATAGGTAATGAATAGTATTCTTTTTTGGTTCTTGGGCTTTGTTGATATATATTTTCTCTATTTTATTATAGTTTCAAAATGTTCACTAGAATTTTTTTCATTGTTTTTTTTTGATACGTTTCAACAGAAATGATTGTATATTATTATTGTCTGCTATGTTCTAAACTAAAGTTCAAAGCAGGCAAATATTCACAATCAAAATTGACAAGATCTTGAGAGATTTCATATAAAAACAAATCTTGCAAAATCTAACCACAGTATCTCATGAATTCTGGGATTTATTGGTAGGTAACTAGACATCACCAAAAGAAGACATACAGAATATGGAACAACAGAGTTGGAAGGTACCTTGGAAGTCTTCTAGTCTTCATAAATGCACCACCCCTGTCTACTGTATTGCTGCCCCATATTCCCAAGTAAGGAGATGCCAGAATAACTTTCTCAAGGTACGTTTTGTGCATTTGGGAGAACGTTCTTCAGAAAGTCATATAACTCCTTTTGGCATTCTTCACCATCTGTACCACCTCAATATCTCTAAAATGAGGTACTGGAGCATTGTTTCAATAATCCAACTTCCTTATGGTCATGAGTACTCCCCCTTTATCCACCTCACCAAGAGAAGATTGTTTTTGATATTATAGATGGCTCAATCTTCTGCAATCTTAAGAGGTATGAGATAATAATGCTGTTTGCTAAGTACCTATAACTGTCTGAATGCAACAGAATCATTCTGTATAAAACCTTAGGCATATTGCAACCACCTGAAAAGATCCATTTGGAATTCTGCTTGCAACCATTGTGGATATTTGCTCTGAATGGATGCCATCTCCCCCCCCCCTCTCTCTCACACCCACCCACCCACACACACACAAATCTCTCTAATTGATCTATCTAGTTATATTTATCTATATCTATTGCTTTTAACTGCAAGGCATTTTCTACATAGCTGAATTCTTTTTATTCATAAAATAAACTTCTCAACAGTGAAGAATTTTAGGGATGCCAGATACTACCAGGTTCTGTTGAAGAGTTTATTCAGGGAATAATTCACAGCAGGAAAGTACACAATGAATAAATGCAGATGACAGTGTCAGCATCTGGGGGAATTTTGAACTACTTTTATATCCCATTAACTGATTTTTTTATTTATTTTAGTAGCTTTGTGGAAAACAAAAAGGGGGGGGGAGCTGGTTTTGAGATGAACATGTGCGTTAGAATAATCCCAGGTTAGGAATAATTTAAGAAGACAATCAGACCGAGGTGACTCTGAGAATGTTTCCGAGTCCAGCAATCGACATCACCGTCCACATCTTGGATATTCTCAGGGTTGAACCGATTCTGAAGTCTTTATGACCCCCTTAATTGTAGTCAGCTACTGTAGAGTTTGGGAATCACGATCTATTCGTCTGAAGACGAAGCTTCCTCCTCCTTTCAATAGTGCTATACGCACTTAAACGTGACGTGCAGGTAAACGCGCTCTCTCTATAAAAAAAAAAAATCTGAAAAAGAACTCCAGAAATTTAGTCGAGCTATAAACGGACAACCTCATTTCCCCGGAAAAAGAAAAAGAAAGGATGTTATTGCAATTGATAATGCAATGCAACATAGTTGTGTGGGTGTACGTGCGTTTAGCTTTTAAATAAATGAAATCTGCTCTGCCACTTTCAATGACTCCGATCAGGCTGAAGACATCAGCCCCTTTATGCTGGCGGAAATTGTGGTTTTATTTCCCTATTTATATGGGAAAGTGAAAGCCGGGCGGGAAATGCAGTCCCCAATTCGATGCAAGAACACCGGCCAAGTTGCAGCAAAGATCTCGTACTCCAAACTTCAACCTGCCGAAGCAACCTCCTTCTGTGTTACACTGGGACTAAAAGCAAATGCAAGTGTAACGGGAGCGATAGAAGCTACGGACGCGTTCATTTTTACTTTCCTGCAACTTTGCATTGTCGCTTCCCGGAGGAAGAGACGGAAGGATCCTTGCCGCCCAGGTGCAGCCCAAGCCTTCCCTGCTGTTTCCTATGGGCAATTCTCTCTCTCTCTCTCGGGCAACATTAAACATGGCGTCCAAAATCACCCCGGAAGTGGGGCACAGTGGGTGGATCTACACGCCAGAAGTCTATGGCTCCGCTCGCGTTGCTTTCATTCCCCGCGGGGAACACTTGAGCGGCGCCGAACGCGCGGCGACCTTTTTCGCTCGCGCTCCGCTTCCCAGGCTCGGCGCGCGCCCCTGAAGCGCGAACGAAGCGCGCGCCCGTCGCTTTTAGCCGCCCGCTTCGTTCGGCGCTCAGGCCTTAATTGTGTGGGGGGCGGGGGGGGGGCGGGGGACACAACATGGCGCTCGTGCCCGGGCAGGTGCTGCGGGTCGCCATCCTCCTCTCCTATTTTTCCATCCTGTGCAATTACAAGGCCATTGACATGCCAGCGCACCAGACCTATGGAGGCAGCTGGAAATTTCTGACCTTCATTAACCTGGTAAGTCACCTTGCACGCCGCCACCTCCGCCTCCTCTTCCTCGGGATGTGAAGGATGCGATCCCGTATCACGGGCAAGGAGAGTGGATGCTTTCCCCGTTTAAAATTTTGCCCCGGGGATGAGGCCTCTTTTGCGCGGAAGGACTGGTGACGGGCAGCGCTTTCAAGGGGACGCCAGAAGGGGAGGTGCTGTGAAGGAAGACGCTGTTCATTCGCACCGTCGTTTTTTTTTTTTAAAGAAAGAAGAAAAAGGCACCGCGGTCGCAACGCTGCCGTTTGAAGATGTCTGTTTATTGACTACGCACATGAACAGTGCTAGGGAAGAGAGTGAAATATATTAGGATTATTGGCTCCCCCGCATTTAGAAATAGCGATACGAGGCACTTCTCCAAAAAAATGAAAACTGCAACTCTGTAAGGAGAAAGAGAATGATAGGTAGCTGCTGAGGCTAGCAAGCCCAATGAATGACATTATTGTACATTAGGAAAAGGAGAAACCAGAAAGTCCAGTTGTCTCTTGAAAAAAAGCACCTTTGGGATATTGTGCATTATATTATTTCACAAGCAAAATGCTTTCCAAGAAGCAGTTCATCAATTTAAAAAGGTTGGCTGGTTTCTTTTCTTTAAAATTGCCACATATTTCGTGAACATCCAAGTTAAAATGTCACTTACATTCTAACTATTTGTTTGATTATTATTTTATTATATTATATTATTATTATTATTAATGCAAAGTCACAGTTTACCAGTTCGTTAGCTGGTGTTGGCCTTCCTGCCATCAGTTCTTCCCAAGGATCTAGGTCCTAGGATATTGTAATGGCATAATATATGTGTGAATCTAAGCAGTGTGGTCTTTTGCAATTGATAGTTGGAAACTTCCTTCGTTTGCAAGTTTTCTTAGTGCTGGCCAAGATTTTTTTAGTTACCGCACCCAGCGTAACGAAGCTTTCTCCTAGTAGGAACACATAAAAATATTATTCCAGAATTTCCAGCCACGCTAAAGTATTTGAACTATTATTTATCCTGCCATAGTTAGCTCTGCCCATTCTGGAGGAACTACCTGAAATTTTAAAGAACCTTGTCTTATTTTGTAGTCTAAAGGCTGAATTTGAGTTGCCCATAACTGCCCATAGCTGTCACTGCATATTTACGCTGCAAAGGAGTTGTTGGGTAACTGTAGGTTGCAGATAGCTGCAGATGGGCTGACGCAAACACTTCCCAAATCCCAACTGCATGTTGTGCAAAGGTGCACATCCTGCTGATTGGTTGATCCGACTTCCTGTTTTGTGCTTTGCTGTTTGGGTGCCCCCTAGTCAGAACATTATATTTTCAGAAATGCATACTTTCCCTTATGTGTAGTGCTGGAGAATTCTGCTAGAAGGTTCAAATTGTGAGAGTAGGAAGGTTTTGTTCATTTTTTTGACTCTGTATGAGAGCAAGATACCATCTTCCAGTTTCGAAGGTCCCACTAAAGTAGAGTGTCTTTCCCCTAAAGATCTGAGACTCAGAAGTCATAACAGTGATTCATGACTCTTGATAGATAAAAAAAGCGTCAAGTATATCTCCAGTGTTTTAGTCTACCTCCTCAAATCGTCACTCTCCGATCTTGGGTACAGTAGGACTGAATATGGATATAAATAAAAAAGCAAATAATTTGCTTCCTTGACCCAAAGTTCAATACTAAATTTAAGCTCAATCTTTTGCATCACAGAGACTCAAGGTTGGGTAGTTGATCTGCAGTGATATTTAAAAATTTGAATTTTCAATCTTTATGTAAAAATATTACCCAAATCTGTTTTAATCAGTTTTTGATGGTTTTTATTTCCGTTATTTATTTGTAACTATTTATTATTTTCTATTTTTAAGTGTGTGAGTTGCCCAGAGTCATATATATGAGTTGGCCACTTTATATAAATAAAATGGATAAATAAACAAATAAATCCCTTTCTCAGCATTATGTCTATCTTTTCAAGAATGAAAAAAACTTCCAGGTAACCAGGATAGCCTTGTATTTATGTCATGTCTTCTTTTCAATTATTTGAGGTTAGACGTAATACAGTCTCTTGCTGAGAAAGTGATCCATGTTAAATTGTGTTAAATTGTTTAGAAAAAAGGGGGGAAATAACTACATTTCATAAAGATAACTTTTTGCTTTCTCAATTGATGACAGCACATATTTGACCTTGTCTGGGCTTGGAGGCTAAGTAGTATCGAGACTAGCTGATACTTAGGTGACCTACAGATAGTATCAGAGCTGTGGGTAGAGTGGAAAGCAAAAATACATCCCAGTAGAAAGTTATGGCAAATTGCTTCCAAATCATTATCAAGAAAATTGCATGAATCTCTCAATGGAGTCACAGGGAGTCAAGCTCAGATAGAGGAAACTTTATTGTACTTTATTTTTTAATATTCTAACAATACATTGGAAGCCTTCATAAATGCTTAGGGCAGAAAACAAATACTTGATGAAGGAAGTATCAGACTGGGCTTTTCCTGTAGAGTTTAATCTCCAATAAATTGTTCTTTGGTAGAATAATGTTTCCCAACAGGATAAACCAATTTTACATACTTTCTCAAAGAAGTGTAAATTATAGTGTTCAAATCTGCAATTTATGAGAAATCTTCTGATTTGATAGCACTCTTCCTTTCATCATAACCAAATTACACAATTTTATTTTTAGCACCTCTTTCTTCATACCTCCAGAGTTTTGATAATTTATAAAATCGATAAATCTCCACTGGCATTTTGCTAAATACAGTATTTAAGTCTCTCTAGCTAAGAAAGAAGGCAAGTGAGGGAATACAATAAAATGCATAAAATTATGCATGCTGTAGATAAGTGAACAGAGAAATTTTCTGCATTTTGCATGGAATTGTCTATTAAAGCTGCATGTGCAGCAATTTACCACCAATAAAAGGAAATAATTAGAGTTGTTGGTAAAAGAAGTACAGACATAAAGGAAAAGACTATCCGGTATCAAAACTACCATATTTACCTTCTACTTGCTAGGAGCAACGTTGGAAGAGAGCTATTACACTTACCTTACTCATCCCGAAATGCAGCCTCTTGGCCGCTATATACAATAACATAAATTAAAACAATAGAAAGACAAAAACCATTAAAAATGAAAATGAAATTGAATGGAAATGAGTTTGGATAGGTTTGACTTATTTTGGATGGTTTCAGAGGCTCATAGAATATATCCGAAAAGAACATAAATTGTCCCTTTTCTTCTTAAATATTGCATTACAAAGATATTCTGATACGATACATTTATGCTTTGATACAGAACTGAACAAGCATTAGGTTAATAACATCAATTTTGTCTCTCTGGGAATAGGGACACTAAATCTACAAAGTTTTAGAGACATCAACCAAATTTGTAGAGTGCTACAGATCCTGCTGTCTACATTTTGATGTTGCACATTAGGCTTGTATCATTATGCATCATAATATAATATTCAGTTATTTGGCTTTATGCTGATTCACAAAGCAACACACTTTAAAATATTTGACCGTGGTATTTTTATTTCATCTGCAGAAGAGATTTACTAATTTTAACAGTTCTTTTGAGATTGCTTTTGAAAAAGAATTAGTTATTTTTGGACACTTGCCTTGTTCAACGTGGCAGTGGCATATTAAATGTCTACATATTTTTAGTAAACCTGGAAGTGCCTTAATTCTCAATGTTACCTCTACCAAATTACCATTCATAGCTGCTTCTTAAAATAAATAAGATTGCTTGAATGTATATATTTGAAGTTCTTGGAAATTAGCGTACTTGGAATTTTCCTAGGTTCAATTTTTTAAAAAAAATTCCAGAAGGTAAAAAATTTAGTTCTCAAGTCTAGTTCTCAAATAATGTGTTCAGGCATTCTAATATATACTTGTATTCTAAGTGGAGGGTTGTATACCTAATTGTATTTATTGTATTGTATTGTATTTCTAATTAAGACAAATAATATCTGATATGGTAAACTCATGTTTAGTTTATTCATTTTATTTTCCGCCGGTTTTCATAATATTTTCTTAGCAACATTTTTTAGAAGTGATTTGCATTGTCTTTTTACTAAGGCTGAAAATGATTGTCAAAGATTACCCAGTTGATTTCATATCAAAGGCAGTATTAACCCTTTCAGTCTTCCAGTTTCTAGCCTAGGGTCTGTAACCATTATACCAATCTGGCTCTTGTTTTGCTATTACTGTCTGTTAGAAGAAATATCCTTCTGGGTTCAGCTCCAAGTGGGGAAAAAGACACTGGAAATATGGAGACTGCTTGGAAAGATGGTTTAATGGTGGACAGGATCACATGGTTTGAGTTCCTGAACAGAAAAAGGGGCTGAGATGCAGTGAGTCCCCAGGTTTTATGCCCTCTCTGGCTTTGAATTTCCTGGGGCCCCGAAAGAGTATCCTGATTGGTTGTCAGACTCCCAGGGGGTGGGGTGTTAGCTAGCCTTGCTGACTGATGTAATCTTCCCAGGTGCCATGTGGTGAGTTTCTGTTGCTAGATGGGTCTTACTGTGTTGCAGATGATGGTCCATTGACAAAGATTGAGTTTCTGCCTCTGGCCCATTGACAAAGGTGGGGGCAGGAAGATGGGAACTGCTTCTTTAAAACATGTCTTTAAAACATGCTTCGCCATTTCTCATCCAGGAAAACATAATATTCTGTCTTTTTAATATTTCCCAAAATATTTCATTCCTCTAGGAAAGCGGTGGGTCTTAACTTCCTACTTGTCTTTAAATATTAATAAAGTTAATTCAAAACATCAAAACCATTCTCTTGCACTCAAAAACAGGGAGAAGATTGTTGTGGGGATAATAGGAGGAGAAAGGTGCATTGGACCTGTTTGCCACCTTTAGTTATTTTTAAAAATAATAAAGGCAGGCTACAAACAAACAAACAAACCTGAAGTATGTTAAGG
Organism: Arizona elegans; assembly: GCA_022577455.1. Lineage (NCBI taxonomy): Eukaryota > Metazoa > Chordata > Lepidosauria > Squamata > Colubridae > Arizona > Arizona elegans. The sequence continues at coordinate 249,818,544 of JAKOOJ010000001.1, forward strand.
AAGAGAAGTACAGTATTATCTACTGTGCAAAAATGATTACATTTTTATAAAGCTGGATTGAGCATCTGGATCACGATCATTTGGGATCGTGTTTCATGTCATTCTGCATTAAGTTTGCCTCTGCATGTAGATTTTGTTTTGTTTCTAAATCTATAAAAAAGACCAAATGATTTTTTCCCCTAGGATTTCCTCATGGAAATTTCAGTTTAGTTTGTTTTTAAATTGAATCATTTTAATAGTATTGCATCCTTTTCCTATTCAGCTCCATGCATTCTGATATTATAGAAATGGGGACATAGATGAGTTTTGTCAGAACAGTCCAAATTATTTAGTACTGTATTTTGCATTTTTTTCAGTTTGGCTAATTAAATATATACATAACATTTTTATTTCCTGATGATATACAAAGTATGGATCTAAAATTCAGAGATAACAAAAACAAAAATTAAATGTATTTGATGGACAAAAATAATAAATTTAAAGCACTTCAAAGGGAAATCTTGCTGGAAACAGTATTTTCAAAAATTACTGGATTAATTAGGGATGAACAGTCAAAGCTTATGATAATTTTTGGAGTCATAACGTTGTAGATACTTTGTGAATGGCTTTAGGAATTCCTTATCATACTCCCAAGGCTAAGAGTCTAGAAATCTGGCGTCTTTGGTGTTTCTCTAATTGCTTCTATCTAAAGTTACTTTGATATAATGTCTCAGACATCAGTGGTCTCTAGCTTTATTGGTGTTCTTGTTTATTACTATTTTATATTTATTCAAATAGTGCAAGGATGATTACATGATTTTAGTAATACCTTATGCTGTATTTATGGTTTATAGTGATTAAGATCCGCATTAATAAATTAATAGAGAAGAGAAGATCAGAATGAAATTGAGACATAATCTGCAAGCTGAGGTGGGTAAATGAAAATTGAGTAAAAATAACTGAGCAAGAGGATAATAAGTGAAATAGGCCAGAAAGGCCAGAAAGCCAACCAAAAACAGTCTTGTAACATAAACAACACACACAATGCTAATGTACTGCTTGAATTGGTGTGCAACTGGTGTGTGGCAAATACCAATTAAAATAACTTCCCTTCTCCCCCATAGAATATTGACTTCTGGTAACAACATGGGTGTGTTGTTTCTATATAGTAATGTAGTTTTATCCAAACCTTTTGTCTTCCTAAAGTTATAACACTTCTAGGAATATATGAAAAGCCAAGAATCATTTGAATATGACAAAGTAAGGAAAAAATTAATAAATAATAAAATATTTATTCAAACAGTTACAGATTTACTGTAACATTCTGATGTCACAGGGCATCAGAATGCCAATAAGGCAAGATTTTGCCTTCATCTTACTTAACATTAATTAGGAAAGCCACTTTGCTTTGGACCATGTGGTATATTCTGTATATTTTAGAATTTTCACATAAATAATTTGTTTGGTACTTATCAGAGAAAGATTTCTCTAAATCATTCTATTTTGGTTGAGTAAACTATTTGTTTTAAAACATGATAAGAATTTTAATGTATTGTAAACTTAATCTATAAGTACAACTTAGTATAAATATCTGCAATAAATGTTTCTTTCCTTGGTCAACAAGTTAAGCCAAAGTTTACCTGTTGATGGCCTTTTCTAGTATTAATTGATGTTTGGCAGGTGGCCTAGGACAGTGATGGCTAACCTTTTTGCCATTGCATGCCAGGAGAGGGGGGGCAGGGAGGGTCACGCGCGCAGGTGGCCATGTGCATGCGCACACAAACACCCCCCCCCCCCCACTCCTGGCACATGATGACCTGGTAGGCCTGTTTTTCTTTCTTACCTGGTTCCAGATCCTCTCTATTTATCTGGGAAGGGTGAAAACAGCCTTTCTCACTTTCTCAGAGGTCCTCCAAAGGCCTGAAACAGCCCATTTCCCAACGCCCGGTGGGACAGGAAGTGACATTTTTTGCTGTCCCCAGCCTCCAGAGCCTCTCTAGGAGTCTCTAGGAGCCTCTCTAGGCGTCTCTGGAGGCTGGGGACAGCAAAAAATGTCACTTCCTGTCCCACCGGGACTCAGGAAATGGGCCCTTTCAGCCTCCGTAGGGCCTCCAAGGGAGTGGGAAAGGCTGTTTTCGCCCTTCCCAGATAAATAGAGAGGATCTGGAGCCAGGTAAGAAAGAAAAACGGGCCTTCTCCAACCCCCCCCCCTCCCCAGGCCCTCCAGAGGCAAGAAACAGCTTCTGGTGGGCCCAGAAGGCCTGAAAATCAGCTGGCCGGTACGCGCATATGCCCCAGAGCTGAGCTGGCGTGCCTACTAATATGGCTCCGCATGCCACCTGTGGCACAAGAGCCTATCACCAATCACAACTCTAATATTGTATGTAATATAAAATATATTTAATTCAAAATAATTGTATATGCTGAATAGGAGTCAAGCAAAATTAAACTTTAGAAAAGATAATATGAGATGTGATCTAGTAAAAATACATTCCACATAAACACATATTTGCTAAATGGATAAAAATGCCCTGTATTGTAAACAGGACATGGAAAGTAATAAGGGCAGATTTTATACGTACAGTTCAGAAGAAACAGAAGAAACAGCATATAATTTAGAGCTTTTTAAAACAAAAGGTGATGGTTACTTAAGTAGATGTCAGGGTGATTTTTATATTTTTCATATATGGCAAAAGTGCAAAGATGATGTTGACAGTGGGGACCAGAAATGAAATGTTGGTGCGTTAAGGGAGAAAAACATCCACAGAGACAGACAGTATAGTATTTTTTTCAGAATGATGCCCCTTGTTCTCAGAATTGGCATTAATACCATAACTGAAGAGGAAGAGTTCAGGATAAATGCACATATCCTGTCTATTCTTCCATAAAGAAATACACTCACACTTGGTAGAGCAGAAAATGAGAATAATACATTTTCATTGCATATTAGAAATAGTGTTTGACTTATTAAGCCAGAGTTACTCTGGATAGTAAAGATTCTATTCCTCCTATTTTTTTTTATAAAGCAAGGTTTCAGAGTAAGCCTGAACAATATCCAGCCTGAGCATTTTAAAAAGCTCAATAAATTCACTGCTGCCAAATGTCACCACCACCAGGAGGGATCTACAGCTAAAAATGATAATATCGAGACCAAGATATTTATGTTTAAGTATGTTTATATTTCTAATGCAGGTGGTTCAAGCAGTCTTTTTTGGGATCTGTGTACTGACTGACCTTTCCAGCCTTCTGACTAAAGGAAATGACAGCCAAGAACAAGAACGGCAACTAAGAAAACTCATCTCCCTCCGTGATTGGATGATGGCTGTCTTAGCTTTTCCCATTGGGGTTGTAAGTACCATGGAAAGAAAGGAATTTCCTTCTAATTTGGAGTATACCACCCTTGGTTTTTAATCTGTTTTTTAAAATGTCAGGTATTTAAAGGAAAGCTCATAGTCACCAGTGCAATTTTATAGACTAAAATGTGCCATTTATTTACTGCATTTATAAGTAATTCTATTTATTCATTTAATGTAATTGTATTAACAAAAATGTTTAGTACATACTGTAAGAGCTGTGGATAATATAGGACTACTATACAGAAAAAGAAACTATTTCCCAGCTTTAAATGTATAATTTATCTCTATATGCCTCCAAATTCACATGTAGGGACACTTGTAATATAAAAATAATGATTAAAACAATTAAAAGTACTGATAATCAATTTAAAGTGCATTTGTAAGAGAAACAAAACAGCAAAATAGCATAGAGTACTTAAAAGTTTTTGAATTGTTTTTAATTTTCAAAATTTCAGCATCATGACCTAAAACTGTTCTTTACACAAGTCCTAAAACTAAAGAGGATGTAATTAAACAAATGAGTCAAAACCATTAGACTTGTTCATTTATTCTTTGAGGAAAATGATCCCAAGTTACATATTTATGTGTGGCAAAAGTATGTGAACTTTTGCTTTCAGTTACTAGTGTGGCTCTCCTGCAGCTAAACATTTCCAATTACTGTTAATAAATCCTGTGCTTTGGCTTGGAGGAATTCTAGTCCATTCCTCCTTATATATATCAGCTTTAACTCCAGGATGTTGGTGAGCTGCCTCAGGTCAGTTCTAGGATTAAAGTCAGGATTTTGACTTGGCCTTTCCAAAATATTTATTTCTTCTATTTCAATCATTCTTTGGTTGTGCAACTTATCTATTTAAGGTCATTGTCTTGCTGCATGACCCACTTTCAGCTTCAGTTCACAGCAGATACCCTAATATTTTCCTGTAGAATTTCCTGGTACAATTCAGAGTTCATGGTTCCCATCCCAATCCATTGATACCTCGTGGTCAATGATGGCAAGTTTCCCTAGTCCTCAAGAGGCAGAAAAACTGATACAAACCATGATACAACCACCATCGTGCTTCACAGATAGGATAAGATTCTTACACTGGAATCGTGTTTACCTTTTGTCAAACATAATACTTTTCATTCAAGCCAAAACTTTTCTATTTTAGTCTCATCTTTCTACAGAACACTCTTCCAGTAACCTTCTGACTTTTCCACATGGTATTTTGCAAACTGTAGATGGGCAGCAGTGTTCATTTTGGAGAGTAGTGGCTCTCTCCTTGCAATTGTTCCATGCACACAATTGTTGTTCAGTGTTCTCGCAAAGGGTGGGTGTCTCTTGATCACTGGCGTTTGCCATTGTGAGAGAGGCTTTTAGTTCCTTAGATCAGCGGTCCCCAACCTTTCCGAGTTGGCAGCCCGATGAAGAGGGGGCAGAGAGAATGGTTTTGTGTGAGGGACAGGTGCGTGCACGTACACAGTTTCATTTGTGTGTGCATGAGTGGGGCTGCTTGTGTGGCCCAATTCTCAATGGGCTACAATTGAAGCCCAATAAAGGGCCACAGGCCAGGAGATTGGGGACCCCTGACTTAGATCTTACTCTGGGTTTCTTTGAAAGCTCTGGAGTATTACACGTTTTGTTCTTAGTGGATCTTTGGGAGAGGGTAACATTGGTGTTGAATGGCCTCCATTTGTACATGATTTTCCTGATAGTGAACTGGTGGAGTCCAACTTTTTGGAAATAGTTTTGTAACATTTTACAGCCTAGCTGTTTCCTCAGAAATGTGACTTTGTTAAAGTCACTCTTCTATATATCTGTATGGTGAGGATCAGACTTGGTTAATGAATAGCCAGAATTCTGTACTTTAAGTAAGGAAAAACTTTCCACACTCATACCTGCTGAACATGCGATTGATTGAAATGCCTGACTCTAATGTCTCCTTAAAATGAAATCCTAAAGAAATGCAGGCAGACCAACAAGGGCTACAGATGGGCTGGCAGAGACTATGGGTGGGTGTTAGGGAGCATAAGCAGGTTGGTGCGGGCTGCAAGCAGAGAGATTGCTGCAGGTCAGTGCACGGTATTAAGAGGACGCTGATGGAGTGGGTGCTATGGAGTACGAGATCTCTGGGACTTTGCTTCTGGGAAGCCATCAGGGAAGGTTATCAATACCGATCACATGATTGTGAGATGCTGCAGCTGTAATAAGGGTGAACTGGTTGCCAAATGCCCAGATCCGATCATTTGTCTATGTGAGTGCTGTAACATCCAAAATTTCAAGTACTGGCTTAAGTACCACTCATTCAGTGCCATCCTAACTTTGAACAGTCACTGAACTGGGGATAGCTGCATAACTTTGTATATTAATCATCATTGTATATGTGATATTACCAAGATATCACTTTGTATATCAATTTTGTATATCTTGCATTATCAATTTCATTCATTATACACATTCAGAAGGCTTTTGTCCATTAAAAGAGTTTTGCTGCATGAAAAGTCCTTTTCTACTTCCTGAGATGAAGCCATCAAATTTAATAAGTGCAGTTTCTTAAAAAAAACACATTTTAATACTATCATTGCAATTTGGGGGCAGTGATGTCTGAGTGAACTTTTAGAAAACTATGTTAAAAAAATTGAACAACTAATGAAAATATAAGTAAAGAATCATAAATAGGGAAATAGCAAAGACTCAATTAAAACCTTGGCAGAATAAAAAAGGCTTCAAGCACAAGGGAAGGGGACCAAAGAGAATGTATGAAAATCATTTTCTGTTTTATTATATTTTTCTATATTCCTAGAGTTGATACATCTTAAGGAATTGTTTTGATCCAGATGGGATACTATTGAGTTTTAAGAAATGTTGAATTGGCAACTTGACTAAAATTAGAATAATTTGCTTAAGCATGCTTTTTTGAACCTACCTGTTTCATTAAAGAAGTTCTGGCCACCTGGAGCAGCAGATGGTTGCAACCAATTTTGCATACTTTGGCCGACTTTGACGGGACAGATGGAATTTCTTGTCTTTTCCACTTTTACCTCACAAGCAAGGTCAATAAGCTTTCTGTTCTTCAGAAAATATTGAAATACATGTCAGCTTTTTAAAATCTTCTGTTAATATCAGATTTACTTTTTGAAATCTAGCACTGGAAGTTTCTTTTCTAATGCTTTTGTTCCATCCTTTCGAGGTCGGTAAAATGAGGACCCAGATTGTTGGGGGCAATATGCTGACTCTCTAATCCACTTAGAGGGGGCTGTAAAGCACTTTAAAGCAGTATATAAGTCTAAGTGCTATTTCTATTGCTAGTGTGCTGCTGTCAAGAATATCTCAAGTAGGCAACTCAGCATCTTACGTTAGAATATATAGGGTTCGCATATTTCTCAGAGTCATTTGTTCATAGCTACTCCGAGTGTAAACTGCATTGAGCAAGAATGAACTGTAATACTTATAAAGTGTGGTATAGTTTAGTACTTCAAGTATGTCTATTTAGAGGGATGAATCTGCTAAGATTCAATTAGTTCATGCATTACCCTAAAGGACCAAATCTAATGGATTATTTGTGGAAACTACTATATCCAAAATATCACTCAAATTGCATATAATATAGATCGTAGTACAATATTAATACAGATAATCCTCGATTTATGACTATTCAAAGTTATGACAACACTGAAAAAAGTAACCATTCATTCAGCAATCATTCAAATTTAACCATACCACTGGACAAGGAGACTTACTACCAGTCCTTGTAGTTGCAGTTATTGCAGTGTCCCCACAGTCACGTGACAACGATTCAGATACTTGGCAACTGGCTCACAATTATAAAAGTCATAGTAGCATCCTGCAGTCACATGATCACCACTTGCAATTTTCAGTACAAGCTTCCAGCAAGCAAAGTCAATTGAGAAGCTGGCAGGAAGTTGCAAATGGAGGTCATGTGATGCCATGCCTAGCGGCCATGTGGAATTAGCTTAACAATGACAACTGAAATTGCTCCAAGGCAGTTGTCCTTAACTATGGGGTTGCCAGTCCCAATTACCATTGCTAAGTGAAGACTACCCACATATGTATAAGCTAGCCAACTTAGATTTAAACTACTTTGTACATTAAAAGTATACACAACAGAACAATAGTAACTGGTTGATCAGTATCAATTGATACTGATAAAATGTAATTCTTAGAATAAAAGTGTGATTTTATGTACCTGAATATATATATATATATATATATATGTATTCTTTTCTCTTTGCCCTAGTTTGTTGTGCTAATGTTTTGGAGCATCTATATCTATGACAGAGAACTTGTTTACCCCAAGCTTCTTGATAATTTTATACCAACCTGGCTGAATCATGGAATGGTAAGTATAAAAACAGTGTTGTTTCTTTTAAATATTAAGGGGCGGGGAATCAATTTTTTCATCTGTAAATAATCAAATACATAATATGAAGTGTCCATGGATGTCTACAGCATAATAGCTTAAAAATGTCTGGTATTTTTTTAAAGGAGTAACTTTTCTATAACAGCTTATTGTCACTTACTATTAATATCAATAGGGAATTAGTTTTGCCAAAATTAAGGTCACAGACATATATGAAATCACAAAGTTATTAGACAGCTGTTAAATCTCCCAAGTGTAAAACATGATTATTTATAAAATATACATAATACATTAGTTCCCATTAATGGCATTATTCCAATTTTAGTATATATGCTGCTGAAACAAGCACAAGTCCCATTAATGGTGACATTAAATAAACATGTTTTTTTAAACAACAACTTCATTTCCCTTCTCTCTCAATCTTCTTAAAATTGTAGAAGAAAAGGCTGAATATTTCTCCCAGCGTTAAAATTTATGAAAACTTTATTTCTTCACTGAATATTTTTATTGTATTCATGATTTCATGTATTAACTGTCTGAAATGAATATCTTTACTCAATTTTGAAATACTTTAACGCTGCGTTTTGTTTCTCAATATTAAAAACTATTTAAGTTCTTAGTACAAATACTTAAAAATATGTTAACAATTCTTATGTTAACTTCTTACATAAGTATATATTTCTGCATAGTGTCTCAGATTCATAGAGACATGGAATTCCTTTTTTTTTCTTTGCCTTAATTCTTCCCACAAGAAGTTTGTGATTCAAAATATAAGTACAGGTAGTCTCAATTTACAACCATTCATTTAGTGACCATTCAGTTACAGTGGCACTGAAAAAAGTGACTTACAACTAGTCCTCACACTTACAACACTCACAGCATCCCCATGGTCACATGATCAATATTCAGGCACTTGGCATGTATTTACAATTGTTGTAGCATCCTGGAGTCATAGGACCACTATTAATAATCTTAACTAGCTTCTGACAAGCTAAGTCAGTGTGGAGAGGAAAGCCAGATTCACTTAACAATTGTGCGATTCACTGTGCGCAGTGATTTGCTTAACAACTCTGGCAAAAATCATAAAATTAGGTTCAATTCACTAAACAGCTGCCTTCCTTAACAATGGAAATGTTGGCCCCTTTTGTGGGTATAAGTCACAAATCACAATCTGTGATGTTAGGTAAGGCTTTGCGAAAGACTCTCAAGAGGATGCATTTTATTTATTTATATATTAAGTCAGCATTTAGAATCCCCCATCCCATCCTATAGAAATTGCAGAGATATTATATAGATAGCCTTATTTAACAACTGTTCATTCAGTGACCATTTGAAATTACGACAACCATTGCAGCTCTCCCCATGGTTATTTGATTGTGATCTGGATATTCGGTGCTCTGAAGTCAAGTGACGGCTATTTGCAATTTTTCCTACTGGCTTAACCAGAAAGATCAGAGAAGCTGGCAGGGAAGGTTGGAAGTCACTAGCCATCCTGAAATTTCTCCTTGGATTTCAGGACAGACATTTTTCAGTGATCCTTGACGAGAGCACTGCTTGGTAGAGAGGGTCTGCTTCACATGGTCTGTCTGTCAGACAGCACTTTTGCTCTCAAAGAGGTTGGACAAAAGTCCCCTGCAAGAGTTAGGGTTATATTACTTCAGCTTTCCTTTGCTTTACAGACCTGCAAAGTTAATAATTACAAGGATTAGTTGCTTTTTTTAAATCACTATTGTAATGCAAATGGTTGCTCTGTGAGGCTTTTGGTAAACAAGGACTATCAGTGGAAGGAATGAAATCTTATTTTGGGATAAATCAAGTAAAACCATCCTGTTAGTGAAGCTCAATTCATGGTCTGTCTGGTGCAGGCAGGTCGCAGGCAAGAGGGTAGTGTAGCAGTAAGAAAGAGCATCATTTTGACAAAATCAACAAGTTTATAGATGCTTATAGTCCAGTGATCAGTAAAGACCGATTTCTAATTATTGTATTTTACCATCCTAATATAAAAATAATTTAGATACTAGAGCACCTTTCTGACTACTTTAAATTTACAGGTTGAAAGGCCTTGCTGGTTAATTAATTGCACTATTATGAAGGAAAAAGTAATATATGATCAGAGGATATGTGTTTATGAAGGCTTCAGTCTGAAAATGTGACATTCCAAACATTTGTGGTGGGAATATAGATGTCTGACATAGCAACTTAAAATGTTCATAATTTGTGAGGAGCAAGGAAATGTAATGGAACGAAAATGGGATTTTCTCTAGACTGGAATTGTTAAAATAATTAGTATATAAAATAATTAGTTTTTCCCTTATTGTCCCCCTCATACCCTGTTTCCCCGAAAATAAGTCCCAACCGGAAAATAAGCCCTAGCATGATTTTTCAGGGTGCTCGTAATATAAGCCCTACCCCCAAAATAAGCCCCAGTTAAGATCGTCAGCAGACAGAGCTCTGCATTTAGTACTGTGTTTCCCCCAAAATAAGACCTAACCAGAAAATAAGCCATAATGCGCCTTTTGGAGCAAAAATTAATATAAGACCCGATCTTATTTGGAGGCGAAACACGGTAACAAATAATGTGAACATTCTAATTGTACATGTGGGCCTATTATTAATTTTATATGCAACTCTGTACAAGGCCTTGCTAAAAAAAACTTTAAAACAAATAGTCTTGTCAATTTTTGTTTTTTCAAGTGTTCCTCTGTCTGAGTCACTATGAAAGTATTTTGCTGTTGTGGTGTTTCAGCACTGTCTAATGCTTTCTAATGCTTTAACCATAATATTATCTTTACTGTTGATTTTCATTTTAATTCATTCTGATTCTTTGTACATCATAGTAACCCATTTGAGAAAAGGGAGGGGGGATTTCCTAACAGAATGTTTTATTTTTAAAACATTAACTCTTTGGAGAGAACCATGATTTTAGAGTGGACTTCAAGAACTTTCATTGTATACTGTATCTTTTGAGATGAATTATAAATCTGAACATAATTTTACAGTGTCTAAGGGACAAATGTATGTATCTAAAAGATGGCAAGAATGGGGGGAGGGAAGGGTGAGGGAGGGTTAGGGAGAAGGGAGGGAGGGGGGGAAATAAATAAAAGATGGCAAGAATTCTATAATTAAAATAGATGTTTTGAGTGCTGCTATAGTAGCTATTTTTAGTACTTTAAAAGTATCTCTTCAAATTTAGTGAAAGGACCCCAAAATGGCAAATGCAAGTCAATGTCAGGAAGTGTAATGTATATTGAGCTAGGAATCCATGCTTCATTTACAAAATGTTGGTGATTGAACTGTCACAAGTCAACCAACAACAAGCAGATGTTTAGATCACTGGAATAGTTCAGTGAAATAATCTGCACAGTGTGCAGCAGCTGTAAAGAAGCAAATTCTATGGTACAGGTAGTTAGAAAAGGTATAATTTAAAACAAATGTAGATTTGAAGTGCTAGTCTGGCTGATCTCCAAGAACTGTTTAGGCTTATGTGCTTGTTTAAACAGTTTATATGAAAGTAAATTCAGTTGATTTGCAAATATGCTCCTTATCACCTAAATATTATTGCCATTCGTAACTATTCAAGCAGAAAAAGATATTTCTCCAATAAGGCCCATCATACTTTTATAATTTATATTATTATAACCCAGAAATGCCTGCATGGAATTGATTAAAACCCATTGGCAATTCTTTGCTAGTAAATAAATGTGTTTTGTTTTCTATCAATTCTCCCTGGGATACTTCAGATGCTGCTGAGAGGGCTTCAGCTCTCCAAAGCTGGCCTCCAAGAAGCACAGCATGAAGGAAGAAGATCCCCATCTTCCCTTCCAGTTTTAACAGTGCCCATGAATAGTACATTCATGCAGAAAATCTTAATAAATTTGGTCTTAATAAAATATGGTTAAAATCAGAGAATTAATATTTTAAATTGTGTTACCTTTTAAATGCTTTGAACTAAGTAAGCATTTATGTCTGATATCAATTATCTAAAATGTACTGCTCTATTGCTTAGTTTTCTAATCTTGCATAACAAGAAAAACAGAGTAAAATCGAAAAAAATACATAAATAAGATACTGATTTTTTTAGAAATCCAGATAAGATTAATGAAAAAATTAAAATGAGCCCCAGTCTAGTTGAATGAGCAAACGTAATTCATTATTCATTCATTCTAATGCAATTCTACATCCTTGGATATGAAGTTTTAGATAAGTGAAGTTAAGAATACACCATAATTATTCTTATATAGATTTTTTTATCTAAAATAGTTTCCATTCCCAAATGATGTCATTGATAAAAATGAATAAGTCTACATTGGTATTTGGTTTATTTATTTATTTATTTATTTATTTATTGTGATACAGCTAGTAACAACAAAACAGTAGAGAAAAAGATGGATTGGAAGAGGCAATGGAAGCACAAAAATAATTTCCTTCTTAATGATAAGTTTTGACTTATCATTAAGAGTTTCAGACTCTCTTAAAGGAGTGGTATTGATTTTTGGAAGGGATTTTTTTAAAAAATGGAACAGTTGGAAGGAATTTGAGGCATAACGGAAAAGAAAACAGAATATTCAAAATTGTTTGAGAGTAGAAGACCTTTGGGCAGTTAAGGAAATTAGTAATGAAAATGGCAGCCAATTATAATCATTGTAAATAGGTTAATATATGACAAAGAAAGGGTAGTTCATCTTGTGTGCTTGAAGAAAGTAAATGACAGGTTTCAGCAGGATCATCTTAAGAACATCACTCACAGACCTTTTTGAGTACTCTTAAGAAAATATTAGATTGACAGCTGCTTGGAATGCTAAACTTTTGCCTGCACCTAATACTTCAATAAATAAATTACATGAATTACATGAACACTCTTCTTCTTCTTCTTGTGCCATATCCGTCATCAGACATTAGCGATCATGTTGGCAATCCTATTTTTGTCAACAGCCGTATGAAAAAGTGCTGCTGAGTTTTGTCCAAACCAGTCCCTTAGGTTTTGAAGCCATGGTGTTCTTCTTCCTGACCTCGTTTGCCTTCAATCTTTCTCTGGAGGATTAAGTGAAGGATGCCATATTTTTCTGGGTGTCACATCACATATCCAAAATATTCTAACTTTCGTTTTTTAATGGCTTTAATTATTTCCCTTTGCTTTCCCAGGCGGCTTGTCACCTCCTCATTTGTGATTTTGTTAATCCAGTTTATACGTAACAGTCATCTGTAAATCCACATTTCAAATGCTTCTAGTTTCTTCAAGTGGTTTTCTGTCAGAGACCAACTCTCTACTCTATAGAGCAGGATAGAAAAGATGTAACATCTGACAAGCCTGATTTTCAGTCTTAGCCTTATGTCGTGACTGCAGAAGTCCTTTTTCATTTTGAAGAATGCTGTTCGAGTTTTCTCTATCCTTGTCTTTACTTCACTGATCATGTCCTAGTTTTCACATAAATTAAAACCGAGGTACGTGATCCGTTCAACTTTTTCTAATATTATTCCTTCCAAATTTATGAGTGGTAAATTAATGGGTTATTTGCTGACGATCATGGTCTTGAACATGAACATTCACTGCTCCAGAAAGTTACAGGAACATAAGAACTGTATTGGATCAGGCATGCACATTCTTATCATTTTTCTTCAACTCTCCTATCTATATAAATAGCTACAGAAACCAGCACAATCCTACCTTCCCACTCATGGAAATCAGATCTCATAGAGCATAACAAATACATGCTGTCAATTTTCACAATTTTTTTCAGTCATTTGTGCAAGCCTGATAAAAATTTACTTGTTTTAGGTGTCATATTAAGAGTTTTAAACACCAGTGGAAATATTTAATTTTTCATACGTATATAGGATCCTGGTTTACTTATTTATTGCATATTCTGCAAATCATAGAACTGTAAACAATTATAATGTTGTAGTACATTTTACAGCTAAGCTATATAGAAATGGCCAGGAAGACCATTACTGGAATTATGCAGAAAGAAAATAAAATCCCTTGTGGAAAAATGCCCTACTGCAAATGTAGGCCTAGAAACTTGATAATTATAGGAATTATATGTCAGTGTATTATATACAATTTGATCCTCTCTTTGTAGTTTACATGCTTGTTTCCTTGCAAGTTTTGTTTTGCTTTCTTCAAGAAAAGTAACTCAAAAACAATATTAAAAACTTTATTGGAATTTAGGCACATAAATGGCCATATGGTCATGTTTTGCACAGAAGAGTAAACAGGCAGGCTTCTGCACACATGGTCTTTGTACGTGTATTTTCATTTGATTGTTTTTAAGATTGAGACTAAGAATGCACAGTGTGATGCATTCAGATGCAGCTAACATTATTACTTATGGTCATCAAATTTTACACATTTAATAAATGAAGAAAAACCATGCTAAGAAAAATCCCAGTTCACCACTACACCATCACTAAAAATGATTTAGATTGAATTTAATATAGTAGCAATATATAAACAATATTCTTGCTACTCCTAAAATAAAATTCAGTCATCAGATAAACCAAATCATGACTCACAAAGGAATGAATTTGGGGAAGTGGTGGCTGCATCTGTACTACTGGCTGATGTGGTCATGTGATCTTCATTTTCAATGTCCTATGACAGTTTCTCACCAATCTTGCAATCTCTCCCTCCCTCCCAACCCAGCTGTACCTGCCTGCTGAAAAGGGAAAGGAAGGAGGAAGAAATCCCTGTCCATCTTTCTAGGCCCATGGTATATCTCAGTATGCTCCTCCCAACCTGGGTTACTTCCCATGACCTCCACACCCCTTCGTGACCCCTACTGTACTTCTCGCCCTTCCTGCCCACCCACATGCCCTCCATGTACCATTCCTGACCTGTACCCCCGCCACCTAGTTTTGAACTTGCAACTTCCTGCTGGTTTCCCCAGTGGTTTCTTCCTCCAAGCTTCCCACCAGCAAAGCAAATGGGGAAGCCAGGAGGAATTCTAGGAAGGGAGAGGGGAAAGAAAGGAAGATAATGATAGAATGGGAGGGAGGGAGGAAGTTTTCTGATGCTCCCTACCCATTTCCCACCAGAAAACTCAGTGGAGAAAACATCAATAACTCAGAAGTTGCTCACACTCCATTGCTTTTTTGCCTACCCGTAGTCACTCTATTTCTCTGTTTAGGTAAGGAACTATCTCTGAAATGATGAGCAAATGGCACAGGTTGTCTAATTATAAATAATCATATATACTTAAATTGCAAAGGAGAATTGAAAAAGTTTAGGATAAGTCTCTTGAGCCAGTTGGTGGCCATCACTGTGTTGTATGATACAATTAGAAAATACTCAGTTCTATTGTATTTCTCTCTTATTTGTTTTTGCCTGAACTAAAGATTTATGTTTTGTAACCTTTTTTGATCAAACAATAATATTTTGCCTGCATATTTCGTAATATTGCCAGCTAGAGCTGCAGTATATTTTTTGAGATGAAGAAACAAAAACACACATAATATTGAAATGTGGTTACACATCAGTGGTAAAATCTGAACCGGTTTACTGTTGGTCAGTCCACCATTACAGTTTTGCAGAAAACGGCAAGTGGATGAGTAAGAGTTCCAGCATTTTAAGACTATATACTTCTTTTCTCCTCCTTCCCAGCCCTTCCCTTTTCATAGTCTCTTTTCCTTTCATTTATGCAAACACATACACGAAACTTAGAAGAAAGCACTATACATCTGTACGTGGAAGTGCTTTTGAAATATAGTATCAAAAGGTGATTAGAAAATTGTCCTTTTTGTGAAATTGCAAAAACATTATAAATACACTTTTGCTAACTAATACTTTTGTCCAGTGGTGGGGTTCAAGTAATTTAACAACTGGTTCTCTGCCCTAATGATTTCTTCCAACAACCAGTTTGCCAAACTGCTCAGAAAATTAACAACCGGTTCTCCCAAAGTGGTGCGAACTGGCTGAATCCCACCACTGCTTTTATCACACACAAAGTCCTCCTTAATAAACTAAAACCTGCTTATTTAAAATTCACTGTGTCTTAATCAGACCACAAATATTTCTTTTTAAGCATTCCAAAGTATTTCATTTATTTGTTTAATTTGTTGCTATAGCAACTGAATTCCATCACGTTTAGCATATTGGTGGTGGTGGAGGGTTTTTTTCCCCAAAATCACAACTGTGCAGTATGATCAAGTTGGTTTAGGCTTGGCAAGGAACATTTCTTTCAATTGAAGACATATGCAAAAAAATTCAACAATCCCCATAAAAATCCTCTGTAATATAATAAGAATTATTTTATAGACTAGTGATGTTTAAATTGCCTTAGTTACACCAGGCTGAGAAACTAAACAAGGTTAGATGTGGGCAGTTATACTTATATTGGAGATATCTACATGATTAGATTAGGAAATTGAAACATCTTAGAAAAGGTGAATAGCAAACCACTTCAATATATTTAGTGGGGAAATTGCATTTACAAAACTGGGAGACTTTACTTTTTAAAACTCAAATTAATGCATGGGTTTTTTGGGGATAATGGTAAATTAGAACATTCTTCCGATTTTTGGAATGCTTCTTGAGAATACGTGTATTCTGTATAAAAAGGACTGCATTCAAATATTAAAGAAATTTGAGATGCCTTTGACTCTGCCCCTATCCAGTTTCTAATCATCACTGTTTCTGCGAAGTGCTTGAACTGGCTTGACATTGATCATGTTTTCATGAACTACAGTAGTCTTCAACTTACGACCACAATGGAGCCTGAAATTTCAGTAGTAAGTCATTGTGGCCATAAGTTGAGATATCATATGACTGGACTTAAGGTTATGATCATCTTTACAATGGTAATAAAGTGGGACACCATGGTTGTAAAGTGAATCACATGGTTTTTAAAAAAATTATGTCATTGTTTGGTAAATTCATTCTTCCAAATGGTCGTTTTTTAAAATGGGAAACTGGAAAAACATTATTGGAAACGGGAAAAAACATTGCAAATCATGACTACAGGATGCTGTAACCAGTTGTAAATGAGAGCTGGTTGCCTGTTACCCAAAATGCAATTGTGATTCTAGAAAGGAGAGTGCAGCAGTTGTAACCCCGAGGATGGGTTGTAAATAGCTTTTTTAAAATAACTTCAAATGGTGGTTAAGTGGCCGGTCATAAATTGAGGACTCCCTATAAATGTTTCCTGCCTCACAAGCCTTTCATTTCACAACTTCTTTTTCCTTTGAAATAAATTTTATTTACTAGTCAAGATCTCTGTCTTTCCTTCTTTCTTTCGTCCTCTGCAGAGAACAAAAGTCAATGACAGCAGCTGCAATTTTTTATTTAATAGGAAGTCAGGGGTTTGGGCAGATATTTTCATAATCTAGTACTCATTAGTATCATGTTGATCAAGAAGGGCCTCAGGAAGTTGTTCACAGATGGGCTACCAATGCTGAAAGGCTGGAGGTCAGAATATACAATAGCAGAAAGTTAGTACTCTCTATCAAGTAAAGGAAGTCTGAATACATTTTGCATTCGGAGCCATTGTAGATGATGAATGGAACAGCTACTGCCATGGATCCTTCTGTGGGCCTGATGGTTTGTTCTCACTAAATCTTGTATAATTCAGTTGGGGCATTCCCAGTTTCAGCATATTTACATTCCCTTCATATCTTATGAAGAAGGAAGCCTCTCTAAGACAGATAATCTCTTTTAGAGTTTTTAAAGTCTTACATTTATACTGGTATAGAAAGACTCCTTTTTGATGCTTAATAAATTAATCAGTGAATTCTGAGTATCATTTTTGAAATAAGATAGATGCTTTTTGGATAAAAAGGATGAATGTAAAAAGAAAAATTATGTATTAATTGATTTAACAATTAGTATTTTTTTATACAGAAATATATAACAAAATTATGCCCTGGTGATAAGAGTGAAGCAGAAACAATGCTGCCCATTTGTGAAACTTTAATAAAATTTCAGTGTTTTGAGTTTCATGAGGCTGTTCCATAAAAATTAATAAATGATTAGCTAATTCTTTTTTTTTTTTTTTGAAATTTGACTGGTTCATGGTGCTCTGATCCTAGAATGTTTTAATGATGTAGATTTCTGCATTGTATACAATTGTATACAGTGAAACTAAAAAAAAAGTGACATGAAACATATCCTATCTAACATAGCCCAAGATGTTAATTGTGCCTTTAAATTACAAGTTGATAATTTAAATAATATTTCATTGGTAATTCAATAGTTTTATGTTTTTTTATTTGATTTATATGCCGCTCTTCTCCGTAGACTCAGAGCGGCTTACAATGCGTTAAGCAATAACCTTCATACTTTTGTATATTTATACAAAGTCAACTTATTGCCCCCACAATCCTCATGTTCTCTTGAAATTGTCTATCTGTTTGCTGTAAATTAAATTTCTTCTATCATAACCAAATAGAATTTTGTGGCTTCTTTTGGATTATTATGAGGTATTTATAAGAAAGATTGAATATGTATGTATAGTTATAATTCTTTGGAGAAAAAGAAGGAATATACAGTAGGTTTTTCATTATATTCATTTCATATGAATGTGTTTCATGAAGGGGGAGAAAAGCTTCAAAATCTCCATTTTCATTTTTACTTGAATTGTTAAAAATGCTCATTAGATAAGGGCTAGGAAAGCAGACTTTATGAGTAAGTCAATGTCTTTCAAAAGTGAAGGGGGAAGTTTAGGGGGCAAACTAATTAATTCAAAGAAAAAGTATCAAGAGTAATAGCAATGACATCAAATTTTAGTGCTTTAATCTCAAAACAGTCTTCTTTAAAACCAAAGAAAAGAGAATTGTGACCTGGAGTAATATTTTTTTCTTTTTTAAAAAAATAAATAAATATGTAGCTAATCTCATCAATATGTTATGCATTTTATAGTCAAAGTTAATTCTCGCTCCAATTCTGTTGGCTGCCATGGTTTAGCATTATGATGTGCTCTGAAGATAGCCCCCTCCTTCACCTAGATCTGAAATAAGGATTCACATAAATATTACAAAAAAAGTTTCTTACCTTTTCAATAATAGTGAAAAGTATTCTTTGGCTATTGTGTTGTTTTGTAATAGAATCTTGCCAGTCTTGTTAAGCTTCAGCTTCTCCTTTTCTTATTCTCATATAGATTAGAAGTGTCTGAGACATTTACACATACCGAACCTTCTTCTTGTCTTGAACTCAAATTGTGAAAACATTCATCAAATTTGAGGATAATAAATTGAAGTCATAACAATAATGTCAGTTATAAAAATAATGTCAGTTATAAAAGTTTACATCTACTTTGAAAAATACCCCTATTCAGATAAAACAGTGTTTATTAGTTATTTCTCAAATGTGGCTTAGTTGGCATAATTACAAATATTCACAGCTGTAAAAATGATATTACTGAGATCACAACAGTAGTCATGGATACCTGCATAGTTTATTACTATATTAATGTCAAATTCATTTTTCTGGAAATAACATTATTGTATAGGAAAATGAAAGGAAGTTCCAGTAGTAGTATTTTAAATTTGAGAGCAAGTGTTAACAGAATAAGCTTTTATGTAATTTATGGGTAATATCACTTATATTGCAGGGACAGCAATATATCAAGTGAAAAAGGACCTTCAAAGTTCTTTGTTATTTTCATTTGATGACTTATCATTAGAAAAATAGGTTGTTTAATTTTTTTGACACCAAAGCAACCTACATTTCACCCATTTGATTTCCTGTGTCTTTGAATTGAATTTTCTTCCACTTCCTTTCTATGCTCTCCTCTAGTTCTTTCATTTTTAAATGATGATTGGAAAAATATCCTATAAATGAAACTTAGTTTTTAGTGTTACAACTTTATTATCCGAAGGAAGGGAAGGCAGTCAGACTGGGGAAGGACTTCCTCTATGCAGCATTGATCGAGTCTTGCCAATCAGAATAACTCCGCCCTCATGGCCCAGTGTTTCGACTCGATCTATGCTGGATAGACGTGTCTTCCACTATCTCCTACTAACTGCTAGATTACCTTGCCTTTGGACTTTATTTCATTTGTTTTAATTGAGTTTTACGGCTACAGTTTAATTGTGAGTAAAGTTATCAATGGATATAAAAGTATTATATTTTTTTAAATTAACTATAAAAATTGCCTTTTATGTCCATAATTTTCTGAATTCTTAAGTTATCCCATAAGGATTGAGTTTGGCATTTTCAGTTAATTTACTGCCACTGCCCACTGTCAACTATAGATTTCAATTCTTACTTGATGTGTAAAACAATCATTTTATGATGAAATGTACAAAGAGGGGTAGATCTTAGCTGATGGGGCCACATAGAGGTTGACAATGTATCTTACTTAATGAATAGTAAGTAGAGATGGGCTACGTATAAAAAACTAAACTAAACTAATAAATAAATAATAAAAATAGTGTCAAAGGGACAGAACCAGTAGAAAAGAATGGTATAGCAATACCACCTGGAAAGAGAAGTTGTTGGCTCTTTTCTTCATTTACATCTCTGCCAGAATTATGTTCTCGATTCATTTTGTTATTCACCTCATTAATGAAATATCAACAGAATGTTGTGTTACAAAAAAGGCATTTGAAAACTAGCTTAGCAACATTGCACAATGTTTTTGCTGTTGATTTTGAAATCTCTGTGATCAAGTATACTAAGAATAAAAAGAGAGTTTGGTTATTGAAGAGGAAAGAGGAATAATTTAATTTAATTTAATTAATTCAATTTATATGCCGCCCCGCTCCGAAGACTCAGGGCGGCTCACAATACATTTTAAAAAATCATTATAAAAACATTTAAAAATTAAAAACATTAAAAACTCATTCACGCCATTCATGTCCGGATCTCGCCAGATCACAAGAGCGAGATCAACGGCCCCAGGCCTGCCGGAAAAGCCAGGTCTTCACTGCTTTTCAGAAGGCCAATAGGGTGAGGATGGTCCAGACCTCAGGAGGTAACTGGTTGCAGAGAGCTGGAGCAGCCACAGAGAAGGCCCTCTCCTGCGGGCCTGCCAGCCAGCATTGTTTAGCTGACGGGACCCGGAGAAGACCAACTCTGTGAGATCTTACCGGTTGCTGGGAGCTATGCAGCAGAAGGCGGTCTCGAAGATAACCTGGCCCTGAGCCATGTAGGGCTTTAAAGGTAATAACCAACACCTTGAATTGTGACCGGAGACCAATAGGGAGCCAGTGCAGCTCGCGGAGAATTGGTGTAATGTGGGTGTACCTAGGTGCACCCACGACAGCTCGCATGGCTGCATTCTGGACCAACTATAGTCTCCAAACACTTTTTAAGGGTAGCCTCATGTAGAGCGTGTTGCAATAATCTAACCGTGAGATGACAAGGGCATGAGTGGCTTGAATGAATAGAGTTTGATTATTCTTTGACACATATTTGTGTTGTCTTTATCAACAAACCTTCAATGACATTTTGAAGTTAATATTCCAAGCCTTGAATCAAGAAGGATTTTTGTTTGTCTTTCACATTCAGACTCCAAAGTCATGAGCTAATCAATGACTTTGGCCATCCTCTGCTTTTAATCAAGGAATGATCTCAAAATGCATGATGTGATATAATGTGATGTAATGACCAACGGGGTTATACACATTTCAGCCAGAAAAAGCAGCATAACTTAGTGTCCGCTTTCATGCTTCAGATTTAGTTAGACCTGTGCAATACCAAATGAAATATATGACCACCTGTCCACAATTCCCAGACATCTTGTGCAGTTGCTGGCAGTTGGAAGAATAGGGGGAGGAAGGGAATTTCCTCTGAACTTGATGCCACTGAGCGTGGGTGGCAGGGAGGTTCTTGGTTGCAGTCTGTTTCATAACCCTGATCTTTCACTGCCTTATGTTGCTTTTTGATTTGTATCTTTATTTCTGTCTCTTGTCTTTATGAATACGCCTATATTTTTAAGATTATTTGTAGTATAATTTGGCATATATTGTATTGATCTGAAAAATCTTTTTCTTCAATAGATTCCCTATGTGCCTGATGTGATTCTTATTTATTTATTTTATTTGTTTGTCAAACATATACAAGATAACAAGTATAGGTATGGACATAAACATGAACATGAACAAAGGAAGTAAATACAGATAAATGGGGACAGTAAGACAGGGACGGTAGGCACACTGGTGCGCTTATGCATTCTTGTCAATTTAACCATTTATTTATTTGCGTCTTTGGATTCCATCTTTCTAGGTATTTCAGGAAGTTAAAAGGTATTTTTCTTTTTAAAGTCATTTACCAAATTAAGATCTTTCACTAAAATTGACAGTTCAGTTCTGGTATAGCACTTTGTCATCCATCTATACACTCAGTCTTAGCTCATCCAGAGAGGGAGAGGGGTGGATACATGATACAAACTCTGCCTATTTTGTATGTCCCTAGTGAAATTACACACAACGCAGAACTTGAATTGCAACATTGTTTTGTTTTTGTTACATAACTGTTGGATTTTGCAGATATCCATGAACCCAATTGTTCTATAGCCTTATATTAAACATAGTAGTAAAATCAGGTTATCATGAACCTGGATACAAATTAAGTATAGGTGTATGTTGGGCTGTGGAACAGTCCATATCTGCTTAGCAAGTACTTCCATTTTTTCTATACATTTCAGAAGCTGCATGCAAACATTGGTCTACTATCTGCCCAAACTAGGCTTTGAAGAGTATTCACTCTTAAGGACTACTTTTTTTGATTCTCCCAAGCTTTGGTTGCCACTGTCATATACTGTATTTCTCCTGTTTCTTGACTTTCATTTAGCTTAGGGTCTGGGCAGGGGGAAAAAAACCCAGGATTAATTAATCAATTTAAATAAGACTTTTCTAATGAAATATGAGATAAAATCATTCATCAGAGCACCCCAAAGATTTTGCCTGTGCTAATCTAGTTTATTTTAGATATCAAGAAATTGTGATAGTAAATATAATAGAATTTTCTGTGTCTGGGAGGATAGTTTGCAAAGTATTGCAAGACAGACAATCTGTGCATTCCTTTCTTATCAGGGAAATGGGTGGCAACATTTCCCTTGCATGAAGAGGCAATCAGGCAGAGAATGAGCGAGACCAAAAAGACCCCTCCTTGAAATACTTACTGATTAATGGAGTGCTAAAATTTAAATATCCAGTTTCCTAATCTCTTGTTTTTAATAAATACGGCTAGTGAGAATCTTTGAGAAACTTATATCATAGTGCACCTTGTTTCTCTTAAGGAGCTCTAGGAAATGGAAAGAAGACTCAGCAACTGTCAGCAGCTTTTTGGGAGGGGTGACCTATTCCCTATTGAGAAAGTAGTCAATCAGTTGTTGCAAGGAACGTAGAGGACCTAGATAATCTGTACACATTTCAGTCATATTTCAGGCCAGGGTAAAATATGAGCACAGTGTAGGTCAGGCAGTCCTTCATACTTTGGTTCAGAATGGGCCAATTCACCGCAGCCAACCTGTTGCAGCCAACTTGCTGTGGCTAGTGTGTTGCAGGACAACTAGTTTAACTTTTGTATTACTCATTTCATTCAGTTTCTTTTATTTCTGTTGACCCAATTTTCATCAAAATTATTTTATCTCTTGTATTTTTTGATTCACTTTTAGATTCACTTTTACTATTTTATTATTATTGGCGATGGATAGAAATTAATTTAAGTTTTATAGTTCACATTTTCAGTTAGTTTTCTAACTGAAAATATCAATTCCATTGTGTTGTTTTATGTGTTTTAATTTTAATCTTTGTCCTTTAATTTTATGTGTTTTATTACTTATGCAAACAGCTTTTGGTTTAACTTATCAATAGAGCAGAGAACCAGTTTTACGTAGTGGTTAATGATGTCATGGTTAAAGGCAGTGGTGGGATTCAGCCAGTTCGCACCACTTTAGGAGAACCGGTTGTTAATTTTCTGAGCAGTTTGGCAAACTGGTTGTTGAAAGAAATCATTAGGGTAGAGAACCGGTTGTTAAATTACTTGAATTCCACCACTGGTTAAAGGCACTAATCTAGAAATTCTTTACTGCTTTAGGCCCCAAAGCCAGCTGACTTTGGGGTAGCCATTTTCTCCCACTCTAGGACAAGGACCATGGTAAACAAATTCTAAAATATTACTAAGAACTTGACAAGGCAATCACCAAAAGACTGATTTAAAGATGCACAGACACACACACAGCAAAGACCTCTACAATGGACTAGGCACTGTGATGGCAAACCTATGGCATGCATGCCAGACGTGGCACACAGAGCCTTCTCTGTGGGTATTCACGCTGTCACTCCAGCCCAGCTCCTGTCACGTTTCTCCATTGCGTTTCACTCAATCAATTCCAACTTCTTGTGAAAGAAAAAGATCTCTCAAAATTGGAATTGATTGATTGAACTTTTTCACTTGCGCGCTTCACAATGGGGGAGGCAGGGTCCCATCCTCCTCCTGAAGCCCATTATGATGCAGAGCCACAATGCGACCCATGCGGCTCTTTCACCCCTCTGCTGTGGCTCCCTGTTGCCCTGTCACGGCATAGGAATGAAAGAGCTGCCACCCTGTTGTGTCGGGGGTGATGGGCGGAGCCTTAGTGTGGGAGCAAAGCGTCCCTTCACTTGCCTTTGTGCGGCAATAGCATTCCACCTGTGTCATGGTACATTTACTGTTGCCGCCAGCAAAGAGGGCTGGGAGAGAATGGTGGGGGCAGATCAGCCTGGCCTTGGGGGATGGCCTTGTTGGCGGGGCCAAGAGAAAGAAGGGGATGGCGTGGAAAAACGCTCCCCTCCCCTGGCTGAGCACAAAAGCCCAGTGGGGGTGTGTGGCTGGCCCAACAGAAACGCTTCCATTGGTGAGTCGGATGGTGGAGAGGCCTGGCCCACCTCTCGCAGCTGTCCCACTGTTCATCACTTCCACATAGGAACTTCCGCCTTTGAAATGTGCCGTGCCTTTGAGGAAGCTGGGCAACGGGGGCTGCTCCCACCCTCCTCAGCAAGCCAGGCCTGGAGGAGCATGGAGAGTTGCGGGCCAAGCACAGGAGCATAAGAAGGTGCGCTCCCACATTGCCCCAACACACGTTTCCAGTGCGCAGTCCTCTGTCCCAAGGTGGAATTGAGTGGGGAATAGGGGGAAGGGAGCAGGGGGAAGGGTAGGGGGGCTTCTAGGAGGAGAAGCCCGGCTGGCTTTCTTTTTGGCGTGGGTCGGGGGCCCCATGCACTATTCTCCCATCATTCCTGAGTTGTGCTGTTAAAGAAATCCAGTGCCACCAGGGAGAAGTCAAGTTGTAAAAGAGTGATTGAAATTCCTCACAAAACCTCATTATTCAGGTTAAATTGCCATGTTGGCACTTTGTGATAAACAAATGGGTTTTGGGTTGCAGTTTGGGCACTCTGTCAGGGGTGGGTTCTAATTTTTTTTACTACTGGTTCTGTGAGCGTGGCTTATTTTGTGGGCATAGCTTGATGGTCATATGACAATTATTTAGGATTTAGCACAGGTACTGGTCTACCAGGCTTTTAACTGCTTGCAGAGCTGTACCGATCTACCCATTTATTTTTGCAGGCACTGGTCTACCCATTTATTTTTGCAGGCACTGATCTACTCATGTATTTTTGCAGGCACTGGTCTACCCATTTATTTTTGCAGGCACTGATCTACTCATGTATTTTTGCAGGCACTGATCTACTCATGTATTTTTGCAGGCACCAGTCTACTCATTTGTTTTCTTTTAACACTGATCAGCTGTAGGGTGGCCCTTTGAAGCCCCACGGCAAGAGTTTAAACAGGTTTTTTCCTTCTAGCCATCAGCTGGGACTCAGGAGGCAGCAATAGATTGGAGATGGGGCCAAATAAAAGGTAAGAATAACGTGGGGGGCTGCGGGGGGCTGGGAGGGCCAGAACTGGTTCAGTGACGTCATATTGTCACCGCTACTGGCTCGGCGGAACCGGGAGGAACCCACCACTGCACTCGGTCCCTAAAAGGTTCGCCATCACTGGAGTAAGGGATTCATGATATCTCTATTGGTTTGCTTTTCTGTTAGGTACACCTTTGGCAAATAATACTCCTACTTTTTTTTTTTTTAACATTACTAACATTTTGGTAATTCAGGTAAGACAGTCATGAAATAAACAACAAAGCTGCTACCTTGTTGTGACCAATTACCTACTCTTTAAAAATAGCTGTCAATTTATGTTCATACCTTGCAATACGCAAACTTCTGTATATAAGTTAGTGACTTTTTTTTTGTTTTCTTCAGATATCATAAAATTGTGTTCATCAGTATCTATGTGTTTGCCTGCCTGCCTACCTGCCTGCCTATCTATCTCTACATCAGAGGTGGGGAATAATGGCCTTTTTATAACTTGTGTACTTCAAGTCCCAGAATTCCTGATCCAGGAATTGAAGCCCACAAGTCATATAGGGCCATTGTTCCCCACCTCTGATCTACATGGTGTCTCTTAAGCAATCCCATGAAAGGGTGCTAAAAACATTTCAGTTGAAAGCTCCTACAGAAGTGGAAACGGGTGCACTCATTTTTTTTCCTGCATAGCCAGTATTTCTGCTGGTGCCTGAAGTATTTTACCAAACATGATGTGGAACAAAGTTCTAATGCAATTCTGAGTCTTCTTGCTGAATTTGGATGTGTGGCTGGATCTTGCTCTCTAGCTCATCCATAACAACTGGGAAAATATTTACACTGCTTAGTACAGAAAAGGGTAATTTTTTCCAAAGTATTATACAAGATCGGAATTAGAAAATAGACAATGAATATTTTTAAAGAGTTTGGTTTTATGCATCAATAATTTTATTGAATCGTTTTCCAGAGACTCATTAGAACAGAGCATCAGTCTGCACCATATTGTACTTTGGTTAAAAGGCAAGAATTAAAGAGTTGTCACTATGAGATAACTAACTCATTTGGTATGAGCTTCATATAAGCTACAAAATATGAATATATACCAGCATATAAACCTAAAAAAAAAAGAAAAGGTATTTGATGTATGTTTCAAATTTTGTAATGTAACTTAATAAGTAATATGAGCAATGGAAAAGGTTATGTAAATAGGACAAAGTGCATTCTGTCACTTTGCAGTCAATGCATCTTTGTAGGATATATTGCAGGCTGCTGAAAGAAACATAAACACTTCCATCCTAATTCCAAAAGTGTAGCATATTTCTAAATTTTATGCATAGTTTTTAAATGGCAATATAATACATTTATATTGAGAAAGTCTCATTAATCTCATGTAATTTGTGTATCATATACTGTAAATAGCTATGAAACTGAGCTATTTATTTTGAAATTCTTAGTTCATCTTTTTTTTTGTCTCTATACTTTCACACAAACAGGTTCTCTGTACACAGTGCAGCCTTTCATCATCCACTGCGTAAGTCTCCTGTCATCTCCTTTTTCAGGTGCCTAACAGTAGATAAATGCATTCTCACTCAGTAATTATATTTCTTCACTTTCTGTAAATGTCTAAGTCTCAGGCTACATCTTCAGAGAAGAG
Organism: Arizona elegans; assembly: GCA_022577455.1. NCBI lineage: Eukaryota > Metazoa > Chordata > Lepidosauria > Squamata > Colubridae > Arizona > Arizona elegans. Next base: position 249,845,675 of record JAKOOJ010000001.1, read on the forward strand.
GTTTACATTTACAGCTACAATGCTTTTGATTTATAGTCCTGAAGTCATCCTTCAGAAAGTGGATGTGCTGTGATATCAAATTATTTGAAATCCCTTTGATGGATTCTACTTCTGTCTTTTGTGTCTGGCAAAGGACCCATAGTAGATGCATAAGCTCACTGTTGCCCTGCAGTTGTTGGCAATACAAAATGACTACCTGATACAGGATTAAAGAGGGGGAAGCATTTCCTCTGAATGAGATGCTATTAATTGCTTAGAATTTTGCAGAAATCCTAATCCAGCAAAATGTCTGCCCCATGCTGTTCAGTATATCTAATATATACTTATCAGAATAGCATCAGCATTAAACATTGTACTCCATGAGCCCTGCTGTAAAAGGGCAGATAAAGATCTGGTAGAACTTCTTAATTAACTCCATGATTTCCAACAACACTGTTGAGATCTTCTTCAGCTTGATCCAAATGTTGCATGTTAGCTGGTTCTTCAAAGCCCTGCCCTATCCTCCTCATCTGAGAATTCATCAGCAGTAAGCAATATTTAGCTTTGATCCAACCTATACATCAATCTCCCAATATTATTGAAATTAGACACCCACCAACCCCCCATTGGTGCTGATCAGGTTGTGTTTTTTCTTTCACCAACCGTCACAGCATCCAGCAACAAGCTCTTATTTTGAATATTATTTCAGTGCCAATTCTACTTGTGTTTTCTCCAAATATTCTCATAGGATGGGATGGAAACTATAGTTATCTCATTTCTCAATATAATTAGGATCACAATTCCTGGATCATCTGCTACTCAGCACTACAGCTCAAAGGAAGCTAAAACTGTTTCAGATATGATATACCTTAGTTCCACCCCACAGAAAGTTGCAGGATATCTGATTAATCCATGCATCATTTTTTTTACAATTCTCAACTTCCCTATAAAATGCTGTTGCAATATAATTTTGCAGTAATTGGGACTTCATCACCACATCTTCCTCCTTGTAGAGAATTAATACGTCCTCAAGATTTTGTATGCCAAGATTTTGTACAATATAGTCCTTTCCCACTTCTTCACAAAGTCACTAGAACAAGTAACTTTAAAATTAATAAAATTGTAGTACCATGAATTCTACCCCTGATATTTCATAATTCTAAAATAGGACAGAGGCATCTATTCCATTTATGAGCTTTGCACCTCAGTTATTACATTGATAGCCAACAGTTCCAGTTGATGACTCTCAAGTTCATCATCCCACTGCAGGATAGTGGTTTAATCTTAGTCCATCAGTGCATATGCCCTAGTAGTGGCATATCTCCATCACCGGGGATCATGGGTGTTACCCTAAATTGACAAATTATTTCTTGTTTTCTCCAGAAGAACTCATCTGATAGGTAATTTCATTCAGGCTCTGCCATACTCTCTGCCTTTGTGTTCATAAACAATAGTATGTCTTACTCCCCCTCACACTGTCCAGTTATTTAGGGCTGTTCATATCCATTTTTCATGAACACTTTGTTTATTCAAGAGGCTAATGTGAAGAAAACATTTCTGGAAATTCAAATGTCCAAGTAAATAATCATTTGATAAAGGTACAATGATCAAATATGTTGATATGTTTCACATGCTAGCAAAATAATAGAATCATCCAAAGCAGATTAGAGCCTTATGGAACGGAAAGTTGTATGTTGGCTTTTAAAAAGGCTGAGGAACTAGATAATAGTACTGCTAGTGCATGCTGGATAATTCAGAAAGCCAAAGAATACAAAAAAGAATATATAGTCAATATACAATACGTTTCATTGACTATCGAAAGATTTTCACTTGTGTCAATTATGACAAGCTTTGAATTATATTCTTAGAAAAATGGGAATATCAAGACATCCAAGTTTCCTTGTATGAAACTTATAGATAGGAAGCCACAGTCTGGACAAAACATGGCAAAGTAGTCTGGCTCCAAATTAGGAAAAGAATGATATAATCTAAGTTAAAATAAAGTATGCTCCTATTTGTTCATCATATATGCTGAATACAAATCGAAGGAAGCTAGAGTGCAAAAAAAAAGACAAGCATGGTTTTAAAATTGAAGGAAGAAATATTAATAATTTTTGCTATAGTGAATCTACTGCTCAGCTGAAAATGGAAATCATCTGCAAGCTCTCATAATGAAAGACAACGAGCACAGTGGAAAAAAAGGAGCTAATGATAATAATTACAGCCTTAGAATCGACAATGCCTTAGAATTGACAATGAACATATTGAAGTGATAGATGTGATTGCCTTTTAGGATCAACTATCAATCTAAAAAAAAAATGCACTCAAAAGAACAGGCATTAAGTCTTTAGAAAACATAATTAGATGCCATGATGTGTCTGTACTTAACAAGGGTCAGAAATCTGTAGGCAACAGTTTTCCCTCTGACACTGCATAGAAGTGACAGTTGATTTTGTGGAAGCAGGATAGCAAAGATATTGATGATTTTCAACTTTGGTGTTGGAGAAAATTCCTGGGAATACTATGATAGTCAAGAAAACAAACAATGGGATTTAGAATAAATCCATAGTTTTCATTTAAGGCATAAATGAGTTGGCTCAGATTTTCATATTTTGACATATTATGTGAAGACCCAATTCCCTTCAGAAGTTGGTAATTCTGGGAAAAGTAGGGGAAAAAAGGATAATTAGCAGCAAGGGGATAGACTCAGTTATGGTAATCCTTGGGGGACAAATCTTCCTGAAGAAGATATACTTAGATGCTTCAAAGAGTTAATCCTAACGTGGTGTCTCCTAATCAATAAAAAAAAACTAGATATGTTAGATTATTAAAATAATTTTTTTACAAAAAAGTCAGATTTTTATCAGTCTTTTTGCATTCATTGATAATGAGTATTAAATAATCTTTCTTAGGATTTTAAGTCTTTTGCAGACTACATTTTTATGTCTCTGGATTATTTTAGTGCAAAATATTAAAGATATCTCTAAATATGATAAGCAATTTTATTAAGTTTTCCCATTCCCAGATTAGTTCAGAAATAACTAGTTATTCAAGTCTTATGGTTTACAACCAAATAAGTTTATTTGGAGGTTTTGATCTTTTAATAATGTTCTGGCAAAATATACTCATAGTTATCATTGCATTTGAATGCTCTGAAGTCATATAATATTGTTCCTCTTGCTTGAACTAAAAAAAATTTTTTTTTTCCTTGCTGCCATTCTAAGGAACAAAATAAAAGTCAAATGAGGTTTGTATAGTGGTTTAGAAAGCTTTTTCAAAAAAAAAGAAAAAAAACCCCAAACAACACTGACGAGAGTGATGTAATTTTGTGGCTTTGAATGATTGTCTTTTGCAAAGCTAGTGCAGATTTAGCAGCAGGCTGCAAAAGGCAGCAGCTTTCACGTTTTTTAATAAAGTTTAGAGTTTCAATAAAGGCTTCCGTGATCATATATGATAGGTATATATTATGAATATCACATTTGGAACATAGGGAGGCTGACATAGATAATAGATGATTAAAAAATAGATTTGCAAAATGGACAGCATTGGCTTTAAAATTTATTTATAGGTGAACAATGAGATATGTGAAGAGAATTTTTGTTATAATATTAGAGAAGGTTGTAAATTTTGAAATTGTATTTGTTTTGATGAAGGGAGGATTCATTTCTTCATATATCTTTTTTCTTTTTATTGGTTTTTTATTATTTACTATTTCTTAATTTTCCTTTTTAAGTATTTTTCTGTACTTTTTATTTTTCTTAGTTCTTCTAGTTTTTTATTTTTATATTTGTAATTGTTAATAAAAATTATTGTAAAAAAGAAATAATGGTTATAAGGATAGAAATTTGGATCATAGCTACTATAATATCTTTTAAAAACTAAGCCAGTTTTGAGCATTCCTTTTTGAGCATTCCTTCCCCAGAAATTTGCCACTTGTGATTTATTTCACCAATGAGTTTTTTGGAAAATCAGATAAGATAATGGATATATGAAATCAGGATTCTCTACCATTTTCTCTTCATGCTATTTAGAGATATAGACCCTCAAATCTTGTGTTTTCTAAATTACATGTGCCATATAAACTATTTTTACCTGTGATTGCTTTTAGTATTGATTCCTAATATCTGCTTCCTAAAAGATGCCCATTTTTGTGAAGGGTTTTTAGAACCACTCTGTTGCTTTATGTGAAGAGCCAGTAAAAAAGCAGTTTGTACAGGTAGACTTCAATTTATGATGATAATTGGGGTTGTAATCTCAGCCGGTGAGTGAAGCGGTCGTGCATGAAGGAGAAATCCAGCACCCATTCTTCCCCTCTGCTTGCATTCTTTTCTGCCAGCTTTCCCATTGACTTTCTGTGGAAGGTGGCAGAGAAAATTGCAAATGGCGATCACATGATTGTAGGCACTTGGCAATCATTTATAAATATGAGCCAGTTGCCAAGCACCCTAAATGCGGTCACACTAGAATTACTTTACAATTCTTAAGTTGAGGACAACCTGTAAACGATACTAGTAATTTAAGTGGATTTAAGCTGTTCTTTACCACCCTCTCTTCTTGTATCCGCTCATAGTCTGTTAGATATACCTTAAACTAAGCTAGTTTGGCAGCCATACATTCCATCTCTGTAGTTTCCAGCAGCAGGAAGCATCAGTTCATTCTGGCATCCTTAAGCCATCTGTTCCAGGCTACATCCTTTCATGAACACGCACTTTATTTTTTTAAAAGAAAAGTGATTATTGCCAAATAAAATATAAACTACACTGAGGTTTTCTGTGGTGTAATACATTGGAACAGTATTAGAAAGGGTGGCGATGTTTATTACCATTCCCTTATCATTCTCCTCAGATTTTATTATTTCTTAGAGTTTCTCTGATTAATTTTCCTTCTCTAATAATTTACAGAATAATAATTCTGTAAATTTGAGTTGTATAGGTAAGAAAAATCTAAAATGTAAAGTTGAATGGTGATTTTAGGACCATTTGCCATTTTAAAATGTAGCGAATTATGCAGTAGATTCTGGCTAAGTGTTCATCTATATTGACTGGGCAACATTTTAGTGGAAAGAAAAGAATATTTGGGATGGTAATAGCCACAGTATTTAGGCCAATGCTATGCAGTGAGCAGGATCTCAAGATAGATTTGATGCAGCTTGATTTGAAATGTCTGCCCTCCTTTTAAAAAAATTCATACATAATGGTTTTATATTTTATTGTCTACTTTATTATATATTTTTATGAGAGATTGGTTTTTTTAGTGAATGATTGCTTTTTTAGAGTTGTGCCAACTTCAGTATCAAAGAAGGCTCGCAGTTGAAAACTGTTCGCAAGCTAGGGCCATGGGTTGTCTGACTCTGTACCTATCATCAAATACATTTGAGTTTAATTTAGACTACTAAGAATATTTGAAATCCTTGGAATAAAGGAAAAGAATCATGTACTAAATAAAGAATAAGAAATCATGTGCTAAATATATTGGAAATCGTGAACATAAGATCACATTATACTAGCAGACTATATATTTTGTTTTCCTTCTAGATTCTCTTTAGCAACTGTAGCACATGGCACTGTGAGAACATAAAGAATAAGGATTCTTTTTAAAAAACTAGAAGCTTTATTTGGACTTTTTACAGAACAAAGATGAAACTGATGATTTATGGCTTTGGGGATTAGTGTTAAAGAGAAAGGGAAAAGAGTAAGATTGCAATTATTTGACAGAAAGAAAGGCAGAAGTTAAAATTGTGGGGTTTTTTCACTTCTTTCCTTCTTTCCTTTTTTCCTTTTTTTCTTCTTTTCTACCTTTTTCCTTTTATTTTGTTTGATTAATATGTTATACACTACATCATTTATTCTGTCATAGAATTCTAATAAAATATGAGAGGGAGAGGGAGAGAGAGAGAGAGCGTGCACAGGACTGGGGAGGGCCTTGTCTGCAACACATATTCAAGTTACAGTTTCTGGCCTGTACTCAAATTTCTTCCTTTGTTTTTGTTGTGGTTCTTCCACCTGTTCTCAAAGTTATCCCTTCTTCCCATTATATAACCCAAAGCTTAAAATCATCTAATGAGGCCCTTCTCCCTGTCACCTCATCAAAGAGATGAGGTGGGCTTTTGTGGGGGAAGTTTTTCTGCAGTAGCATCCTATTTATGGAATTTTGTCCCCAGAGTGGCGTGACTGGTACCCATAGTAGTATAATTTTGGCACTAGGTAAAAACCTTTCTATTATCCCAGCCTTTGTCCCTGGTTTTTAATTGTACTTTAATTATGGTTTTAGTTTTGGATGGCAGCCTCACATTCACCTAGTTTATTTGGTGTTGATTTTATGCACTCTGTTTTTATTCAAATAGTTTTAGTGTACTTTATAGTAGAGAGCTTCATTTATTGGGTGGTTTAAAAATGTAAATAAAAAACTTCTACCTTAACCGTTTGTGCATCTAAAGAGGCAGTTTGCCTGATTTGTTATTTACAATAATTTGAAGTTAGGTTGACTTGCCAAAATTCTTCTCTAGACCCGGGAGCCTATTTGGGGATTTCATCCGGGAACACATGTGATATAGAGTCATTCCTGGGGCATTTAAGAAAAGCAACTGCTTGCTTGTACATTATACAGCCAGAGAGATGAGATCATATGGGGGCTGAGCTAAAAGGAATGTGAAATCCAGATGAAGCCAAATCAGAAATACTGCTTTGTTCAGTCATCTGCACCTGTGAATATGGAGGTGGGGAGTTATGAAGCTACTGGACAAGCTCAGGAATGTTCTAGTAATCTTCCTTCTTCCCACCACTTATTTGCCATTCCTTCCAGCATCCAATCTCTTACTCCTGTGTATTTTCATCTTTGAGAAACCTGAAAAAAAAATTACATTCAATCTGATGACTAATTACTGATAGGTACTTGCCTAATACAAGTCCTAGTAGTTGCGGCGGTGATGGTTCATGTTTCCTTCTACTGCAGTTCTGTTGATGATCGTCGGAGTCTAATGATCCTAAAAGTTTTCTGCTATGTTTGGTTCTTTGGAATGAAAGACGTGGCAAACTATATGTATTCCCAAAAATGTTGTCCTCAGTCCACCTTATGGTGATTTTTGATTGCTCCACTTTAGGCAGAGACTACATTATCATAAAATCAACCTCAAGTAGTTTGTTTTATGGTCTGAATTATATATATAGCTTTAAAAAGAGGAAATAGTGTTTTTCCAAATAATGAATAAACATTTTCTGACAATTTTGAATTGTTATGTTGGAAGCCCCTAAACTTGAATCACCAGTTCCTTATTCTGCCTACTCTGTAGCAACTGATCTAAAAAAAGTATTTTAAATATTCAAGATGTTACATCTAGAAACCCAGATGTAGTTTTGTTGCACTAGTAAGCACATTTCACACATTATATATAAAAAGATGGTACTTACGACATCATACTGCTTTTGTTATTTTGATAAAAGCCTATACAGAAGTAATCCTTCTGATGCCTTTAACAGCAGTAAATATAGTGTCCTGTTGCTTATTTTGTCTATGCAGGCTCCTGCCCTAAACAAGAGTACTGCTTTAGTTCTCAAACCATCTGTTCATGGTTTGTTAATGGTAAAATGTCTTTCAAACACAACTTGTGTACAAATCTTAGTAGCAACAAACCCTAAATAAAATAAATACAATAGATTCTGAGTGGCTTATAAAATCCAAATGCATATTGTGTCATTTAAACATCTTACTCTGCATTTAATCTCTCCAGTTCTTCCTTCCGTATATACTAACATTTGTACCAGAGATTTGGGTATTGTGCTAAGTCACTGTTTGGCTTGTTAGATTTAGTTTTGAGGCTGTGTGAATCCAGGAAGCTTGGGTTTGTTAAACAAATATACAAATTAGCATGATGTTTGATGATTTCAAATCCTGTAGTGCTGCTTCATTGTGAAGAAAGGATGTTCCTAGGAGAGATGAGTGAAGAATGCTGGTGGTATATTTTCCCAGCAGATTCATACAAGGTGTGAAGCAGTGGTGGTTGCCCCAAGTTCAGACGTAGTAAAACCAGCATGAGGTCCCGCCCACTGCCCCGGATGTCATCATCAGCGATCTGCACATGTGCAGAAGCTTCTGTGCAGGAGCAAGGCGCATGCACTCGCTTTGCTCACACACGTGCATGATCCCATTGTGAACCGATAATAAAGGTAAGTAGAACCCACCCCTGGTGTGAAGGTCATCCTAACTTCAAGCTAAAGCAACTAGAGTTCTACATAGGGCAGTAGGGATCTAGGAAGATGTGGATGATCACTTTTGAGACAGTGGCAGAAGCTTAATTTCATACTGAGCAAAAGAATCCAATGATAAACCATTCCTGTATTTTATCAAAAAAACACTACAGACAGGAAATATAAAGTGATTAAAATGGTACACAACATGCTACTAAGGAAGAGCTGGGGATCTTTTGCAATACAAATGGTGTTTATTTTATTATACAGTATGTATAATTTTATTAAGAATTTTAATTATAATAGTAAAATCTAATACAGGGCTGTCAAACTTGCAGCCCACAGGCTGGATGGGTCACACGCTGGCCATGCCCACACCCAGTTTAGCGAAGAGGGGAAAAGTTGTGATACATCACGAGACACCGCTGTAATGATGTGAGTTTGACACCCCTGATCTAATACAAACAAAAGAAAGAAAAAACAATAGAAAGGAGTAAAAAGTACAAGAAAAAAGAACAGAAGAAAGAAAAAAAACTAAGAATGTAATAAAGATAAAAGAAATATATAAGATCATTTCCAAACTTCATCACAAGAAGTATAAACCAATTTAGTAACACTCTGTGTTACACGGTTCAAAACAAGGAAAGTGGAATATTGGATTTACCTGATTGGAAATTGTATTTTATAGCTTGTTTTTTGGTTTGAATAAGAGTGGATATTGCTGAGAAATAGAAGACTTTCAGAGATAGAAGGATATGACCTGAGATTTGATTGGCATGGATATACCACAAATTTGTGGTACAATAAATTCAAGGTTAATATAGATTTCAGAAATCATTATGGTAAATGTATTATACTGAGAATATGGAATAATGGGCAAACACAGATGGTTAACATCACAAGATGCTAGAATTCTGTCAAAGGGATTGTAAAATAACATCAAGAGAGCAAGTGATGGCATAGCTAATGGTTTTCTTATGACAGTTATCAGAAAGATTTAATGTAGATAAACAATGTACAGTGTTGAACATTGTAAAATTGATTTTAAAACAGAATTGTATACAAATGATGAACATATGATTGCTAAAATGATAAGATATAATGATTGCTACAATTTTGATTGAAATTTGAAATAGAAAAACAAGTTAGGGAAGGTATGATAAAGTAGACTAAAATAGTTGATTCTAGAAGATATTCCTTACTTATTTAGTATTAAAAGATAAAGTTAGATCAATACTCCAGTCACTACCAAATACGAAAATTGCAGAAACAGATGGAATATATACAGAAAGCAAGCAACAGAAGAAGTATCATTAAAAATTGTTACCAAACTATGGCAGTAAATGTGGAGAATGCAACAGTGCTCAATGAACTGGAAGAAGTCTATATATACCAAAAAAGGAGATTTAACACAGTATGTAAACTATCACACAATTTCCTTAATTACACATGCTAGCAAAATAATGCATAGAACCATTAAATATAGATTATAGGTTTACATAGAAAGAGAAATGCCAGGTATTAAAGCTGATTTTAGAAAAAGCCAAGGAAGAGGCAACTTTATTGTTGATGCTTACTGGATAATTGGGAAAAAATAATATAAGAAAGAAGTCAGTATGTGTTTCATTGATTATAGAATAACTTTTGATTGTTCTGACCATTTCAAATTGTGGAATGTGCTTAAGAAAATCGGAATTTCAGAACAACTCACTGTTCTCATGTAATATCCATGCATAAATCAGGAAGTCATAATCCGGGAGGAACACAGCAAAATAGTTTGGCAAAGGAGGGAAACAAGGCTGTATTACTCTCCTATTTATTCAGTCTTTATGCAAAATATATATTGAGGAAGCTGAATTGGAAGAATATGAAAAAGTTTTATTGTTATGGCTGTTTTTCAGTGAAATCTATCATATTTTATGTGCAAATGGACATTCCCCATTGGGAATGGGGTTAATATGGTTAGTAGACAATAGACAATAAATTTATTTTAGTAGCTTCATTCAGAATTTATTGAACGCAAGAAATGTCAGCAGAAAAGGTCAGCAAGGACAATGCTGCATTAGCCTTGCCAAAGGCCACTTGAATGTTAGAAAAAGCTTCCTAATGGTAACAACAGTTTGTCAGTGAAATAAAGATTGTAGAATCTTCTTTGTTGGATATGTTCAAGGAGAGGCTGGGCAGGGGGTTGGACTTTATCCCTTAAGTGGCATTTTCTGACTCTATGATTTTTGTAAACGTAAGTAAGTGTTTTCGCCCATTCTGATTCTCTTATATGAGTTTGCTAATTTTAACACTGTTCCTATTTGGCAGTGATAGTTATTAAAGGAATAGAATATCATTCTGGCAGAAGTAACAATACATGCTCCTAGATTAGTTTGCATCAGTGTATGCACCTGAAGCCAAAAGTCTTATTACTAAGCATATTAAGTTTCTATTTAACAGGTGGTATTTTCATATTAAAATACATATTGTGTAATTTAGCTGGTTGCACAAGAGTGACCAAGAAGACGTGATGTTTATCTGGAGTATAAAATTTTCAATTGGCAATTAAGAAGTATTCATAACAAACAACAATCAAAAGCTCTAAATCAGGATTCTGCCTTGATGAACAGAAAATTTCTTTGCTGAATCGAGTTTAAGGATTTTGCCTTGATGAACCAAAAATCTCTGCCAAATCAAGGTTAAGATGATTTTGGGAGTAACTAAAAATACGTTTAAGCCTTTGTAAACTCACAACATAGGAGTATAACTTGTATTGACAATTTCCACATTTGGTTGAATTAGCTTCTATGCGCATATCATTCCAGAAACTTCTTTGGAAGGTATTGTAAATATTGTTACACTACATTAAATTTGTGGTTGCTTTTTACAATAAATATGTTTAAGTGGTTCTGTACATGTGTAGATGTGAGGGGATCTAAGTTGACATATGTGACACAATACTACTTAAAAAGAAAACTAGTATTTAAACAGTCCATTCATTCAGTAACTGTTAAAAACTGCAATGGTTCTGAACAAAGAGATTTACCTGACCTGTACCTGAAGTTTGCAGGTGCTGCACCACCCCTGCAGTTATGTGAACAAAATTCAGAGCCTTGGCAATCCGCCTGCATTTATGACTGACTACAGGGCTGCTGCTGTGGTCCTACTCCCATCCTACTCAGCCAAGTCCTTTGGACCCATCTTCCACCCAACTGGGTCCCCACAGGTCTTGGGCCTGCTTCCTGCCCCAGTGGGTCCCACATCTTTGAACCTCCTCCTTCCCCCCCCCCCCCCTTTGCCTCTCTTCACTTACCTTTTCTGAACATCACTTTTGGGAAGGAGAACTGATTGATCTGCATACAGCCTTCATATCCAAAGGGACATGATGACATCCTGGAAGTAGATGCCGTTTTGGGAGTGGCAGAGGTCTCTTCATGACATTCTGGAGTGGACTGACCACAATCTCACAACTGTTATCTTTCTGCCTTTTTGTCCCTGCATGGAATTAAATGATAACAGTTGTTTTTAAATACAAAATAAATATCAATTTTATGAAAATATGCAAGGGTACTTAAAGAATAAAAAATATCTACTTTGTTTGATATCCAGTTCATAGGTTGCCTAACTATTTAATCTAATAATTTGCTTTTGTCACTAAACGTATTAGTTCATAATGAAGGCTAATTCTCAGATTCACTTTTTTAATTTAATTACTTTCTGTTTAATTGTTTTCTGTACATGAAAATATAGCAGGCCCAACAGTACATATAATGAATAACAATTGCCTAAATTAAAGTGAAATACCATAATAGCTAAATCTATTATTATAATCGTAAAAACACAATAATAATAAATCAATCAAATACAAAGTGAGCGCCAATGAGATTTCTGTGATAAGTAAACATTAACATCACTCCATCATGTTTAATATAACACTTTTCTATACAAAGCCTGCTGTATACATGTCAGTGTAAGTCAATATATCTTTAACAATAATGGAAGTAGTTGTTTATGGCCAAAAATGAATGTAGATTGATTATGTTTATGAGTTATATTTCTAGCATTGGTACATGCAGATATATACTTTTTTTCCGTAGTAGAACCAGAAACTAATATCTTCCTTCCCCTTAGTACCAAATTAATAAAAATGAATGCAACTGAAGAAAATTTATTATTTGGATCTTTTGTTAAGTTCAAACGCTATTCTACCATCCTACAGTAATTGGTATCCTAAACCATTTTTGGACCAAATTCTTATACTAAATTGCATAGGCTCTGCCAAGATAATCATTATTATTCATGTTGTTATTGGAAAACATTTAATTTAAGCCTTCACAAATATCTCCCAAGTGTCTCATATTATGAGCAATGTTAAAACATTTGGCAAAGTTCTTTGTTTTGTAAAATGTTGATGGGATTGAAAAAAAGAGGCACAATTATTCTCAGTAGTCTTCAAAGATAATGGAAACCCAGAAAAACATTTTTTGGTATACAATCCAAATGAATGTATATAAAAAATAATAGTTAGCATGGTCAACACCCTATTGATGCATCAAAGAATGAACTGAAGACACATGATAAAGCTTTCATCCAGAAGTTTTTTAAAAAGTTCTAGCTGTCAAAAAATGGTCATCATTTGAGAATTTGTGTAAACTATTTCAGGATGAAATTATCTTTCAAATTTTTATTTAGCATTATAGCACCATAAAGTTGAAATGTGCTATTTAGATATCAAATCCATCCCCTTGTTCACTGCGGGCATCCAGATTAAAGCAACTCCAATATACAATTTTCCAATCCTTACATGAAAACCTCTAATGAAAGGGAACCAAACACTTTCTGATCATTGGTTGTAGTGCCCATTCTGCCATTTCGGGTAGGTAATTTTTCTAATAGTTGGTCGAAATTTATCTTCTTATAACTTAAATTCATTATTTCTTGTCCATTATTTCTTCTGGAACAAAAGAGAAAAGGTCTTGATTTTCTTATATGTGACTTCTTGTCAGATACAAGTACTTCCTATGTTTATCTGGTTTTATACCATGGCACATATGGTCACCATTTAGATGCAACCAGATCAGAAATTATTGCCCTTGATAGACTTAAAAACAGAAAGAAAGAATGTTAAAGCAAGGTCTATGTAGACTTATGAACCAGAAAAATACTATGCTAGGAAAACACCAATTACTGTTGCTTGAAATAAAACATTTATTCATCATATAAAATTATTTTAACCATGCTTAATTTTTTAAAATATCATAATAGATACAATATATAATGTTCAGGTGAATGTCTGTAGCAGGGATGTCAAACTGGATTTTTTTGAGGGCTGGATCAGCATTGTAGTTCTTCAAAGGCTGGCCGGTGGGGTGGAAAGTGGGGTTGGGGAGATAGGACGGACACCTCCTGTCCTGTCTCCTTTACCGGCCAAAACGGGCCACGGAGGTCTGCATGTGGCCCATTTGGGCCAGCAGAGGCACTGCGGCCCAGTCCTTTGAACAGACCAGAAAAGTTAAGGTGTAATCCAATTCCCATTTTACATAGGCATCCAGTAATGTAATGGTACTAGATAAATTGGAAATGCTTATAAATCCATTTGGGATTGTGGTTGGACTGATACTGTTTCAGAAGTATGCTTTGACAATAACATGTAGAAAGCATTCCATTGAAATGACTGGTTGTCATGCTAGTCATTGGCATGGTGCTTGACTGCCCATCTGTTCTTCTCTGGAATCTTCATCTGTCAAATAAAAAATAATAATCCTTTTCTTTGTTTCATAGGAGAACTACTTAGAAATGAGCATTGGACAATGGGTACATAGCATTTTGGGGAGCTTTACAAAAATGTTGGGTTTTTTTATATATCTTACGTACTGTATGTATAAGTGATGCATAATATGTGTATTACAGTATACTATATATAAAATAACCTACCAATCTGGAACATGGGGAAGGAAATTATTAATGTTAATAATACAACATTAATGTTTTTATTGTGGTTTGTTTAACATACTGTCCCAGGCTTGCGATTCTGCGCGTATATTATATAGCATTGCATATGTTTAGTTCTCTTCTGTCATATTCTCATAAAATGCTAAATAATAATTAATAATTAGCACTGCATAAAATATTATTTAACATTTAATTCTTTGAATGAATATACTTCATGTTGCTGCAATCTTATAGTATATGTATAATTTTACATAATGATATTTGTAATAGGTATGTTATCCTCTGAAAATTGGTCCCCTTACTTATCTGCTTTTGATTATGCTCAGAGCATACCGAAAAACTCCTGTATTAATTTTGTCCAAAACTGAAGCCACGTAGTTCATGCATGAGACTGTCAGACATGAGTAGTTGCAGATGTCAGTGCGTCAGTGGCAAGGAGCCAGGAAGATGGATTAAGGCTTAGTCACTGAAAAATGCATGCCAGCACATCTGAAGCACCAACACTGCGCCACCTCATAAGGAAAATGTGTCATGACCAGAAATCGATAACCTCTTGGAGGCAATATATTTGATTAATTATACTGGTGCATGCTTGGCAGTGTAGCTTCATCTAGCATTAACTTAATACTGTTTGCATGAGGTAGTATTCTAACCACATTCATAAGTCAAAAATAATTTAGCTTTTAAAAGTTCAGCGCATAGATATAATAACGTCTCTGTTGCAGGTTTTATTGCATATATTGGTAATTGCATGTTTTTTACTTATAAGCTACAATAGCATTCATTTAACTTAAATTAAAATAGCATAAAATGGTTGCTTTCTAGAATAAAGATGCTGTAACAAAACAAGAACAAGAACATACCATGAAACAAGTTCAGATTGAAGGAATAGCTAGTCTCGCAAGGGAACATCTGTCCATAGTGGACAGCTAGCTAGCAAGGAGAAGTCCACTCCTGCTTGCATTTTCCATCATAGTTATTCTGAAGTTAAGAAGAGAACCACCGGAATGGCTCTTTGTTAAGTACTAAACTTTCCATTTTTCATTCTTTTTTTACTCTGACATTTCTGTTTCATTTGATAGCTTATAAAATAAATGGTAGGTGTTCCATGTTTCAATTTTAGAAATTGAAACATGGAACACCTTAAGCCTTGGGTTACTTCTAGAGATTGGATGAGAGTTGAACAAAGTGTGGCAACTTATAATATAATTTATCTTGAGATCTGGAAGGCAGGTATTCTGGTTGATGACATTTGTTTATATTTTTCCCCATTTAAACTTCCGTTAAGTATTGAAAACAATTTGCAGCATGCACCATTATAAAAGTCAAAACTTGGCTATTTTGGAGGATATGCTGTTTCCTGGACATATGCTTGATCTCGGGGCAGGCAGTGGAAAGCATGAGGGTTGAGAAGTTGCTGAACATTGACAAAGGATGAGGACAGGAACGCCTGTAGGAGGTGTCCAGAAAGTCAATAAAGAATAGAATTAAAAGGGACCTTGGATGTCTTCTAATTCAACCCTCTGCTCAAGCAGGAGATATTATACCATTTTGAACAAATAGTTGTCCAACCTCTTCTTGAAAATCTCCAGTGATGGAGCACCCATAAAATCGTTCAATTAATTAATTGTATTCACTAACAGGAAATTTCTTCCTAGTTATAGGGTGGATCTCTCTTTAATGATCTTTCACCCATTACTTCTTGTCCTGCCCTCAGGTGCTTTGGAATATAGGTTGACTCCTCTTCTCTGACAGCCTGTGAAATATTGGAAGACTGCTATCGTGTTGCCCTTAAGCTTTCCCTGTGATAGGCTAGATATGCTAATTCTCTTAACCATTCATCATACGATTTAGCTTCCTAAACCCTTATTGTTTTTGTTGCTCTTCTCTGCACTCTTTCTAGGGCCTCAGCATCTTTTTCGTATTGTGCCAATCAGAACTGGACTCGGTATTCCAAGTGTACCCTCACCAGTACAGTATAGAGGGATATTATCACTTCTTGCGATATTGTTGCTATCCCTTTGTTGATGCATCCTAGGACTGCATTGGCAATTTTAGGAGCTGCAGCACACCGCTGGCTCATACTTAAGTGGTGGTCCACCAGGATGGATACTTCTGTGTGATCAAAGTCCATTCTGAGGGAATGTATTTACATTTAACAAAGTTTTCTTTCAGAGGTTTGTTTTAAGCAGACTACCTACTTTACAGTGTGGAATTTGAATTTTGTACTGATAATTGTATCTATTACAGAAAAACACAAATAGGATTTCTTCCTGCTGCTCATAATCAAACTTTCATATCTCACTCTGAAGCAGACTAACCTATAGTTGGTCTGCTGTTGATTACTGCGATATTTGGTCATCAGCTGATGGGAAAGTCTATTAATGTAAGTATAGGAAGTGAAAGTAGATGAATTGTGAACTGTTCATTCTCTGCTTACCCATCTAGTGTAGCAGCTCGGATAGCATTAGGAATTATATACAGCATTCTAAATTATATCATTATGTATCAATTAGAAAAGGACATCTAAATAAAATCGTTATGAATGGATTCTAGACCTGTTCCATTTCTGATATATTAGTAACAAGAGCTGTTTAGAAGAATGGAAATTTTGTTAGTAGAAATAACAAAAGAATAATGACTTTCCAATCAATCAAAATAACTCAGCAAAATATTTTATAGTTTATACTGCATGAATCTATAATAATGGACCAGAGGAATGCTGTCAATATAATTTACTTGGACTTCAGTAAGGCATTTGACAAAGTAGACCATAACCTACTACTTGATAAAATAGAAAAATGTGGGTTAGACAGCATCACCACCAGATGGATTCGTAACTGGCTGACCAACCGCACTCAATGTGTAGTCCTCAATGGAATTGCATCTGTTTTAGGCCCAGTACTCTTCAACATATTCATCAATGATTTGGATGAGGGGATAGATGGGGAACTCATCAAATTTGCAGGCGACACCAAGCTAACAGGAATAGCCAACACACTGGAAGTTAGGCTTAAGATACAGAAGGATCTTGACAGATTTGAACATTGGGTGCTATCCAACAAAATGAAATTCAATGGTGAAAAAAGTAAGGTTCTACATTTAGGCAAGAAAAACAAAATGCACAGGTACAGTATATGTGGTATCTTGCTCAAAAGTGGTGACTGTGAGAGGGATCTTGGAGTCCTAGTGGACACTTAAATATGAGCCAGCAGTGTGCTGCAGCTGCCAAAAAAGCCAGTTCTAAGCTGCATAAACAAAGGGATAGAATCATGATCATGTGAAGTGTTAATACCATTTTATAATGCCTTGGTAAGGCCACACTTGGAATACTGCATCCAATTTTGGTCGCCACAATGTAAAAAAGATGTTGAGACTCTAGAAAGAGTGCAGAGAAGAGCAATAAAGATGATTAGGGAACTTGAGGATAAAACATATAAAGAACGGTTGCTGGAACTGGATATGTCTAGTGTTATGAAAAGAAGGACTAGGGGTGACATGATAGCAGTGTTCCGATATCTCAGGAATTGCCACAAAGAAGAGGGAGTCAAACTATTCTCCAAAGCACCTGAGGGTAGAACAAGAAGCAATGGGTGGAAACTAATCAAGGAGAGAAGCAATTTAGAACTAAGGATTTCCTGACAGTTAGAACAATTAATCAGTGGAACAACTTTTCTCCAGAAGTTGTAAATGCTCCAACACTGGAAGTTTTAAAGAAGATGTTGGATAACCATTTGTTTGAAGTGGTGTAGGATTTCTTGCCTAAGCAGGAGGTTGGACTAGAAGGCCTCTAAGGTCCCTTCCAGCTCTTCTATTCTATTCTAATCTTAAACACTTAATTTACGGATTTCTGGAAGCATACATAGAAATTAAATGTACTTAACATTCTCATTAGAAACAAGTATAATTGTATAATTATTATTAAAGATATACAGACATCAATGATATCTGTAGATAGCTTTATCCTTTATGAGTATGTCCTACCATCTTTTATCCCATCCAAATACTGCCTGTAATGATCTCTTTGTTTGACAAATCACATTAACTGTGTCCAATGAGAAAAATACTTCTGTTCTGAATATCTATCATTAGCTAATCAGAAGAATTTGGATTTTAGTATTATATGAGAAAGGTATATGTGTGTCTATTCATTTTCTCCAGATGCACATTGTTTTTATACACTTCTGCCATATTCTCACCTTTTTTTCCTTAAAACTATAAAACTATAAAAATATTGTCATTCATCATAGAGAAAACATTTTGATGTTTTTCTGCAACTTTTACCTCTACAAGTTACATTTTTCACACAATATTTCAAGTGTGCTCACACCATAAGATTTGTTAAAAATTATATTGGCAATATTATTTTAATTCCTTGTTAATCCTCAATGTGAAACTTTTAACTGCTCAACACTCCAGTTTATGTTTCACTGAGCAATTGGGGGTGGGTGGGGGGGCAGGGTTGTCATAATACCCATTGACATTTACCACCTGCGTCTTGGGTTTTTTTTAATCAGCTACCAATGAACCAGAGGACATTTTTCCTCTGATCCCATATATGCTTAATTTACTCAAATGTCTACTTAAGATTCTTATGCACTTGGGACAACGGTAACTCTTTCTTTCTTGTTTACTGTCTTTCCTTTTCAGTAAGTTTGTTTCTACTGCTACTTCATACTGAAATTCTTGCAACTGAATCTGTATTTATACTGATTTTTATTTGGTTGCCAACTGTGACTCTAAACATCACTTAAAACTTAATGCTCCTGTATATAATAATTAACAAATCACACCATGAAACTTAACATTCTGTTTAGGCTCAGTCTTTACAAAAAAAAAGTAGTGATTATGAAGCAGTGTATATAAAATAGAAACATAATTGTTCTTCAGTTTATGTTACTGATTGCATTGTTACCACCAGCACTTTTAAGAGCTGGTGAGCAATTCTATTATATTAAATAACAGGCGTTATTTCTAAAAAGTCATTTAACTGCAGCCTATGGTTGCAGAAAGCTGGACATTGAGAAAGAGCAAGAAAAAGAAGTTACAGTAATTAGTTTCAAGAAGGCCAAATGATCAGCATGTAAAAATTTATATAGTTTGGAAAGTTGATGAGAATAGATAATGGAATAGAAGAATGCTTGGCTAGGTTGAAGGAAGTTGAACAAGGGGAAACAATAAATAAAATGAATAGCTGGAACTAAAGGGACCATTGCAATGTTCTTGAGAGAGTTAATTATTATTGCTAATTCAATAATTGCTTAATAAATAAATTTATAGAAAATGCTTGCATGAATTGTTTTCTCCTATCTTGCTTTCATTGTAGCATACAACTGTTTTACCCTTTATATTAATTGAGATGAGAACGACCCATCATGAATATCCCAGCAGGACCTACGGACTGATTGCTGTGTGCACTATTTCAGTTTGCTACATATTATGGTAAGGAATGCATTTTCACATTGTGTAATCTAATCACTGCTATCTCAGTTTTACCAAGCAGGATTTGATAAAAAGTTTCACACTGGTTTTTCTGATACTATATGGCATATATTTTTAGGACTCTCCCCCGCCCTTCCATAAGACATTATTTAGGAATTTGTTCTCTGCCCCTCTCTTTTTCCAGCCAATGCAATTAAAAATAACTTTCTATTTCTCTCATCAATTTTTACCGTTCAGTTTCACAAAAGTGAAGTGTATTCAAGTAAAGGTGGATGCAGACCACAAGAGTTAGCTTGGGTCTCAATGTGAGGATTTATGCAGAAGAGCACTTTACCTCAAAGCAAATGAAACATTGCCCAATTCAAGCTGGTATCTTAATCTGAAACAGGATTAAGAAACCCAAAGTTTTGATCTTCTGTATTGATTAAAATAGGAAAATACAAATTGTAACCTTTGTAAGGCTTTTCGGAAGAATAGATAAAAAAAAAACCTAATTTTTAAATGAAAATATTAAGTGTTGCATTTTTCATCTCTGACATAATTATATGACATATGGAGGCAAAACTGTGCCTTCTGAGGAGATTTATTGGCCAGTTTCGAGCTAATAAATGCAAATTGGGGGATTGCAAAAGGGCGTCTTCAGTCTTCATAGTTTGGCTGAAGAACTTTTTGTTAATTCCTTTTGTTGCTTAACTGCTGAGTGGAAGGAAGGAAGGAAAGGGGAGGGAGGAAGGAAGGAAGGAAGGAAGGAAGGAAAGAAACCTTCCTTGGAAGAAGGATGAGCTATAGAATCAGGAAGAAGTATAAATAATGCAAGATCACAATTTTGCCCCATTCTACCCAAAGCTAAATCAGTTCTGTGAGAAGACTAATATGCCCTCCTAGTTCCAGAGCTATAACCTCTACTTTCAGATTCTGAAACCATAATATTTCAGCATGTAGGTTTTGTTGCCTTACTTGCCAAAAAGCATTTCTTTTTAGGCCAAGACTATTTTCACAAATCAGGGAATAATCCAGCAGCAAAGTAGATTTCTTGAATATCTGAAAACAGTTTGCAGTGTTAGTAAATGTTGTTAGTCTATAAGCAAAAGTTGAAATTGCTATGATTTCTCTTTTACAAAGAAACAAGAATTTCATTTTGTGTTCCCATATTAAAAATGAAATATGTGCATTTAAATTCTTTTTTTCCCCTTTTTCCTCTTTGCTTACCTTGACTAGAAATTCAGACCATTTCTTTTTTCCCCTCAGGCATATTCAATATTAAATTGCCTGTTATTTTATAAGACCGGAAAGTGGTAGGGACTCAACCAAATGGCTACAGCATGGGACTCTAAAATGAATTTTAATGCATGTTCCATTCTGCTTATCTAATAATAAGCAGTACAACAATTGTACTGTTGAAGGCATTCATTAGAGTTAATAACAAATAATCTTGTATGGAAGCTTTATGCCTAAGGTTGATCAAGCCATTATTGTGTAGTATTGAGTTAGCATGCATTCAAGGAGGAAAGAACTCGTCAACAGAGGCTATCAGGTAATGTTTCCATGACAGCAGCACTACCTTTTGCAATTTTCTACATAGACATTGCAAGAATATTGCTAATGCCACTCTTCCAGAGAAGAGAAAGATAGTGAGACTAATTGTATACAGCAGATCTTAGCTAGTCTAACTGGCTAGTCATAGATAGTTCTGTCTTTATATTTGATGTAGAATTTAAGTCAGTTATTTTTTCATTGTTAATATGATCTTTCACTTATTTGTAATGTTGCTTTGAGGGCAACAGTGACAATTTATTCAAGGATATAGATTACAGGGTTCAAAGGCTCTAGGATTAATCCTGTACTGCTTCCAGCTAGAAATCTATTCCAAATTTTGTTGAAAAATTGTTCGTAGAGACAATGTTAATTAGAGAATAAGATTACTATATCTTAAAGAAGTGTTCTAAAAAATGAATTCAGCCCCACTATCCTTCATCCCTTCAAAATAAGTGCTATTAATCAGAATATTCACATACAAAGCTTCTGCAGTAAAACTTAACAAATAGGTAAGTATCAATTTTTGCTATTGGAAATATAACATCTAAGATAAGAGATGTAGTTTCTCTTGATAACAGCACAATTAAAGGGGTGAGAAATTTTCTACTGATTTCAATAATGCTTTTTCGAAAATATGCTTAGCACATCTATCTTGATTTATTAGGGCGTAGTGAAACAGATGGAAACATTTTCTGAGAGTTTCTCATACAAAGCATTTTGGGACACATCACACTATTTCCCCCCCAAAAACCCCATATTTAAGGAACATAGTTTCACCTTAAATTTGGAATCATTGTTCACTTATATCTGTATTGTCTAATCCAAAAGTTGTGAATGTGCGATTCCAAACTTGTTTTTTAAACAATAGAGCTACCTTGACCAATTGCAAACTGGTGTGTAGTCTAAAGTACAATAAAAATAGGTCATTCTATGCAGCTTCAGGCTGGTTTCCAGATTTATTTTCTCATTATGAACTTTTTGTGAACTGATTCTGTTACACCAAAGAGGGGATCAGGCAGGAAAAAAGAGACACAAAAAATTATGTGTGGTGACGCAGTGATTAAAATGCAGTATTTAAAGTAACTCTGTCCACAGCCAGGAGTTTGATCCTGACAGGCTCAAGGTTGACTCAACTTTTCATCCTTCCAAGGTCAATAAAATGAAGACCCAGATTGTTGGGGGTAATATGATGACAGTGTAAACTGCTCAGAGAGTGCTGTAAAGCACTGTGGAGCGGTATATAAATCTAAGTGTTATTGCTATTGCTAATTTTGTTTCTATCCATAGAATCTACCATCCACCCATCCATCTCTCTCTCTCTCTCTCTCTCTCTCTCTCTCTCTCTCTCTATATATATATATATATATATATATATATATATATCTACATATATATATATCTTGTTTTAGTCACTTGAATTATTTCATTATAGCTTCCTAACTTTTTTTTCAGTAAAGAAGTAAAGATTACTTATTGAAATTCTAATGAGCTTATGTAAATAATTTCATTCCTTCCTTTTTGAATGAAGCATGGATGCATGGATAGAAAGAAATGGATCTCTGCAGTGGCTTCAAAGGCAAAAATAGGTTTTAGAGCCTGAGGGAAGTTACACATAATACTTGCACTTGCACTCTCTGAAATCAGATAGCTTTTCTCAGAGCTCAGTGCTGAGAAAAAAATGCAGCTGCTTTATGGAATTGCAGACAGGTGTTACACAAGCACCCACACACACGTTTTGGGCTTCAAATCTGAATATATCAGTGTTGCACAGGCCTGATATAGACTGTTCTGACCCAGCCTTAGCAGAAACAAGAAACGGACTCCTTGTCCCGAAAAAACCCTCTTTATTTAACTACTGTGAATTTATGACATTCACACACAGAAAAGTCCAGGCAATAATCTTTCCAAGGGTTAATTGCAATAACAGACCTTATCAGTCCTTGGATAAATGCCAGGGAGAGAGCTTCCAGTCGCAAAGCTGTAAATTAATTCCTGGCAAGAAGTCTCTGAGGCAAGAACCACGATAAGCAAATCTTCTAAAAGAAATAAGAACTGTTGTCTCCTGCAACCACCACTCTCCTTTTGCTTCTATTTTTTCCCCAGCCAGGGAGAGGCCATTCATTATCCACATGTGCCTTTCTTCCTGAATCGGCCCCTGTTCCTCAGTTGTTCTCCTCTCCTGACAGCTCTGTGCATACGCACATCTGGAACAGGCCCCAGCTGTTGTTCTTCCCCACTCTGACTCCAAAGACAGCTGGGAAATGTCAGACAGCCCTGGCTCTATCTCTGCTTCCGACGCAGAGCATCCATCAGAGCCTTCCCCAGACTCCAGGACTGGCCCAAGTGCCTCCCCAACCTCCTCATCGTCCGAGTCTGGCGGGCCACAACATAGACAACAACTTTGAAAATGCGTCAGACTGTCAAGAATCAACTTCATAGAGAAGCTAAAACTATTTTTATTGAGAGTGGCTATAAACAGAATTTTTGAATTTAATTGTGCTGTTTCTCTTCCCCTTTTTATACTCCAGTGTATTAGGGAGGTGTCTATATATTGGTTCTGTACTTAACTTACGTTCTTCTCCTTGCTGTTTTGGTAACAAATCAAACCTATCTCTGTTGTGATTAACTTCCTTGCGTTCTACAGATATCTCACTTTTTGTTGCCTTTGATTGTAAGTAATGTTAAATATATTGATTGGAAATCAAACAATATTACAGTTGATGCATAGAGTGGGTTAGGTCTATAGGTCCTTCTGTGGAGGAAGAGAATCATTGTCTCCTACTCAGGATAGGGTCTATGAAAGCTGTAATCCTATACTAATTTAATTGGGAATAAACCCCATTGTGTGAATTGTTTCTGAGCAATCGTGCATTGGATTGAGCCCTTAGGAAAACAAGTGAATTATTTATTTTGTTTTTAATTGAATACTTCATTATTAATAGTATTTTCTGTATGTGTTTTTTCTTAGGGTCTGTTGGATATATCATGTGACTGGGGTTTGGGTATATCCTCTTCTGGATTACCTTGGTTCAACTGCTAAAATTGTCTTCTTTGCCACTGTAACTGTAGTGATAAATACCTTTTACTTGCTGGGTGAAATACTAAACAACTGTATATGGGATACACAAAAATGTGAGTATCAGATTGCGATAAAAAATCGTATTTTAGTTACTTTTATTATATGTCATACTTTTACTATTACTGTTGAAATATTTTTGCAAAGTAACTCCAGTATTTCTTTAAATGTAAATATGATAATTATTTCACATATTAGTATTACAAACAGGATTGGACAGCAAATGAGGTACTTAATGCTAGCTCGTAGCTAAAAGCATCTGCCTGATTAGCCTTTTTCCCTTTTTGCTGATTTCTTAACTGATGCTGGCTATGCTCATAGAAATACTAAATCTAATTATTGAATTAACCTTTTTACTGGGTTTGATCAATACTCAACCAGATCCCCTGGGTATATATAATATAACAAAGTCATACTCACCCCATCCCATCCATAAAGTAGAACAGGAGTAGGCTGTATGAAGCCATTTAAGTGTGTTCTGAAGATCTCAAAAGCAAATACAAACATTGGTTTATTTTGGTTGATTGTAATTATAAAAGAAGTAGCAAAGTCTCTCAGTAGGTGGCAGAATCTTGCTGGGCTTAAGAAGGTAAACATCATTGATAGAAGATTTCCATGAAGTAGTAGGGAATAATTTGTCTAAGTATGCAAGAGGAAGAGAGGAGCAAACAACATTTCTATTGTTGCTAATAAAATGACATGAATGTAACAGTGGTGGGTTCCTCCCGGTTCGGCCCGGTTCTCCCAAGCCGGTAGCGGTTACGATATGACGTCACTGAACCAGTTCTGCCCCCGCTCACCCCCTGCGCCTCCCCACCCACCCCTCGCGCCCCCACCAACCCCCCGTGTTATACTTACCTTTTATTTGGCCCCATCCCCAATCTATTGCTGCCTCCTGAGTCCCAGCTGATGGCTAGAGGGAAAAAAACTGTTTAAACTCTTGCCCTGGGGCTTCAAAGGGCCACCCTACAGCTGATCCGTGTTAAAAGAAAACAAATGAGTAGACCAGTGCCTGCAAAAATACATGAGTAGATCCGTGCTTGCAAAAATAAATGGATAGACCAGTGCCTGCAAAAATACATGAGTAGATCAGTGCCTGCAAAAATAAATGGGTAGACCAGTGTCTGCAAAAAATAAATGGGTAGATCAGTACAGCTCTGCAAGCAATTAAAAGCCTGGTAGACCAGTACCTCTGCTAAATCCTAAATAATTGTAACATGACCATCAAGCCACACCCACAAAATAAGCCACGCCCACAGAACCAGTAGTAAAAAAACCTTGAACCCACCCCTGGAATGTACCCATGAATACACTCAGTTAAGCGGTAACCTAATCGCATCAGTGAAGAGACTGCTTAACTGTATTAACTTTGTATTAACTGTATTAACTTTGGGGATTGATGTAAAATATTGGGAAAATATTCATCAATATCTTCTTGCAGATCACACAGAAAGAAGATTCAGAAATATACATGTCAGATACTGTTTTAAATAGTTTGCGAGTTCCTAACGTATCTTAAAATAATGCAATGTGTACATGCCAGATGTAGGAAACAAGATGACAAAAATAAGAATTCCACAAATGGAAATTCTTAATCTGAACATTTTTTTTCTTTTTCAAGAGTTATGCTTAAATACCAGAACAGAATAAATTGCAGTTGGTTTTTCCAAAGTAAACCACTAACGTGAGCAAAATAAAAAATAAAAATGCCCTATTCTCCAGGCCAGATTTGATTCACAAGCCTGAATGCTAGGATTTCGAACACTGGATCCATCTGCAATGAAATATTTTTTAACAAAGCTTAGATGACATTTTTATAAAAGGCAAATAAAATTGTGGATATTTAAACCACTCAGTGGAAAATGTTCCTCCAGCAGCAAAGAAAACAGAAGACCAGAAATCGGCACAACTGTAGTAGCCAAAGCCAAAATGTGTTCTTAGAGCCATACCGTTGTTTGTTTTCTTAAACCTTTGACTGCAATTTGATTGTTTTGAGTTTGTCAGTAATACACAGCTCACTGTATTTAAACTATTGGTTTTAACCAACCTCAATTGTTTTCTTATTATGTATTTCATTACTATCAGATTCCCTTGCATGCCTGCGATAATCAAAACCAGAATATGAACATCTTTAAAAAGAGCCCATAGTTATTTTAAGGTAGCCAGCTCTCCACACCTAGCAATTAAAAGGGTAAAGAAAGGGTCACATTTCTTTGCATATTATGGTATAATAATGGCAGTCTCTAGATGATCATTTTTATAATTATTGGGATTTTTCAACTCAATAAAATTATACCAAAAAAAAGTAAAAAGAAAGAATAGCAGTATTAAAATGAATTAGGCTTCATACTATAGCTGCATTTCTATACATATTTATTTCAGAGAAAGCCTCCTGAATAAACATTTCTAGAGTTAGCAAGAAGCCCTGAAATGGAGAACAATTTGTATCAAGAATTTAACTATATCAACTATTTGCTGAATGTTTCCTTACAGATAAAAGTATGTTGTAGTATTATAACTTAAAAGAATAGCAGAAAATGTACTTATCGTTTGTTAGTTCTATATAATAAGATATAAATATATATCTTTTTATAAGATATAAGAACATTACTTTTTTTTTTTACTTTTTAGAAAAATACATTGTTAATTTTTAAAATCTGAATAAAATGTAGCTTGTTCACAGACGAACCATTCTAAGTCTTACTATTGTACCTCAAACTGTTTCCAAGGGATGCAGGTTAATATATGAAAGAAATACTTTTATTGAAATTTATCAATAAAAATATTTGGTTGGAACCTTTGTATTTTGTTAACATTCAAAAATCAGAGTCTTGGTAGGCACCTTTTTAGATCAACAATTTGATTTGATAAAGTGAACTAAAAAACTTCTGCCTTTTAATAAACTATGTTACTCAAAATGAACTATCAGACTACTCCTGATTTTTGTTTACCATAGACCAGTAGTATCAAACTCAAGGCCCGCATGCGGTCCCCCAAGCTCTGTTTTCGCTGGCAGAGGGTTGCAGGAAGCTGTCGCAGCCAAAAACGGAGCTTGTGAGGGCAGCACACGGTCATCCCGAGCTCCATTTTTGCTGGCAGAGGGTTGCAGGAGGCTTTTGCAGCCAAAAACGGAGCTCGGGAGCCCGTTTTTGCTGGCAGAGCACTCGGGCCACCACAGGCACCCCTGACACGAGTGATGTCAAGGTGGCTATGCCCACCCTGGCCACACCCACCCCAGACCCCCAAGGTCAAACACAACCCCGATGCAGCCCTCAATGAAATTGAGTTTGACACCCCTGCAATAGACTAACATAGCTCTCCTCATTTATTGGGAAGACCAGTAAATTAAAAACAATTTATGCAGAAGAAAAATAACAATATTCACATTCTTGTTTACACAAGCATTTCAAAAGCTGTTCTTTTGTTGTTGTTGTGATCAGGTATAGAAGAAGGAAAAGGAAAACCTAAATCAGACTGAACACAGGATAAAAGAAGAAAATAGAAGACCTGCTGTTATATGAATGACATCTCATAACATCAAAAGAAATTTCAAAGAGGCATTTATATTAACAGTGCATTCAAAATACTTTGTTTTTTAAAATGGGATGTTGATTTTATAATCTTCTTAATACCTTTGCTACAACATTGGAGGAATTGGGAAATGGGTATACCTCATGTGCTGAATATGATATTATTTATACAGAGAGAGGGTGTGAGTGTGTGTGGGTCTTTCCGGCAACTGCTTTAAGAATGAAGAAATATCTATTTTGTCTTAGACTTGGAAACATTAGAAAAGTCAAACTTGAATCATTTGGGTTAAGTCATAAAGCTGCATCTGTGAAAGGATGGATAAGCCCCTTTGAACAAATTCAGGACTTTTGATTATGAATCAAAGAGTTCTGAGTTGCTGCCAATACATCCGGATACAGTGGTGTGTACCTGAAGCATAGGGCATTCAGGTTTGGGGGTTGTCTGTGAAAGATTTACAAATCAATAAAGATCAATGAAAGATTCCCCTGAGTTATAAAACAAAAAGGGAGCATCCTTAATTTTTTAGAATCTCTTTTTAAATAATTCATTGAAGAATAATATAACTTCTTCAAGACAAGGAGTTGGTTTAACTCATGATACCAATCATTATATCGTCTGAAAAAGCCACTTGTAATTGAAACATATGCATATTATTTCTTGCATATTAATAAAGAACATATTCCTTTCTCCCATTACCTAATGGCCAAATGTTTTTCTCTATTTAGGTTTTTATAGACAGCGTCAGGTATCTTGATGAGCTTCCACCATATCAAGAAATGACAAAGTCCATTCTCATGAGGCTTTTTTTCATTAAAACTTTTCCTAAATGAAAAATAACTCATGGGATACTGCTATATAGTAGTTATTTATAACTTGGTTTATAATCCATATTACACAAAGAAAACTGGAATGGAGATGCATCTAGTGGGAACAACTGAATTAGTACTGATTCTGGTGCCCAAATGATTCAGAATGACAGAGGGAGCATTGAGCAGGCAGTGTGAGAAGTGAACAATACAGTACAAAAATTTTGGGAGGCCTTTGTTGTGACCTAGGTTCACTTAATCATTACAGGACACAATTATTCTCAAACAAAACTATTTTATTATAACATCTGAGAATTACTTCATTCCCAGCTTAGTCCAAATTAATTCCAAAACAAGTCCTTCAGAAAAAGTCATTCAGGCTTATCACAAACCTTTATCTTCTTTGGCACCCTGCCAAAGGCCTCTCTTGGCAAAGCCTCACAAAGTTCAGAAATGCTGATTGGAAAACAGATTTAGCAACGTTGCTTTCCTACAAAGAGCCCAAGAGCCTTTGGTGCTCTTTTAAGCCTTCTGGGAGAGGCCAATCATCTCCTGGCCTTACTCCTGAGTCATCCTTTTTGCTTTAGCTGTTCTTGCCTTCTGGCAGCTCTGTGCATGAGCACACGAGGAACAGGCTCCTTCTGTTCCTCTGCCTCTCTGATGTCCGACTCTGGAAGCTCCGGAGTCCACACATCACTCCCAGATGGCCCTGGCCCCATCTCTGTCTCCGACGCAGAGCCCTCGTCTGGGCTTTCCCCAGACTCCAGGACTGGCCTATGCTCCTCCCCAGCCGCCTCACTGTCCGACTCCGCTGCTTGCTCCGCAGGCTGCTGGCAGATCACAACAGCCTGCTGTAAGTTCCCAGGAGAAAAACAGGCAACTTTTATAGTGTTGTACACTAGAGAATTGGTTGAAATGTTCTAATTGTGCCAGAAGTATGGTCCTTGAAATGGATTGCTCTAACTGCATGTTGATTCAAATTAGTATTAATAACTTCACAATTGTAAAACAGCCTGCTTCCAACACACAAGCAGCACGTGTGTGTGTGTATAACGTTTGAATGTAACATTTGAAAGTACACGTAGTCCTCAACAACAGTTCACACAGTGATGTTCAAAGTTTTAACAGCACTGAAAAAAGTGACTTATGAGCATTTTTCACACTTACGACTGTTATGGCATCCTGGTCACATGATCAAAATTCAGATGCTTGCAACTGACTCATATTTATGACGGTTGCAGTGTCCCAAGGTCATGCAATCCCCTTTTGCGACCTTCTGACAAGCAAAGTCAATGGGAAGGCCAGATTCACTTAACAACCTTGTTACTAACTTAACAACTGCAGTGATTCACTTAACAACTCTGGCAAGAAAGGTCATAAAATGGGGCAAAATTCACTTAACAACTGTCGCTTAGCAATAGAAATTTTGGGCACGATTGTGGTCATAAGTGATGGACTACCTGTATATGTGTTTTACTTGCCAAGGAAATTTTGTGGAAAATTCTGATGAGACCAATACAATTTGGTGTGGCAATAGTGAGGAAAGTGGTGGCAACTCTGATAAATGATCACATTTGCCAACAGAAGTTCCTATTACAATATAATGATTTTTCATCTAAGGGCATCCCCTGAAAAGATTATAGTAAATCATTGGAATGATTCTCCTAGACCTCCTAGAGCTAGAAAAATATTTAGCAACAATAGTTCAAAACAAAATTCATGGTGGACTAGAAAAGAACTAATAAAGTACTGAAACATCCTGAAATAAAAGGAAATAGTCAGAAAGGGCAACTTTGAAATACATGCTTTTAAAGACAAAAATGAAAGAAGAAGTAGGTAACACTCAACAAGATGGGAAGAGCATCTTGTGTACCAAAAATGAAGGGTTGGTTCAGTTAATGGAAAAGCTTTAAAATGAGTAACCAAATTTATACCATAATACAGTTTTTCCCATATAACTGAGGGATTTATGATGTAAACCTATTTATGTCTAAGTGAGAGATCGGAATGCTGTATTGGGGCTTTTTCCTTGGTAAGTGGCTTATGACTGCATTTACTATTTGCAACAACGGCTAAAAGATCTCAGTTGAATCACATATTGTTTATCAGGAAATATTTACAGATACTGTAAATTGAAGATATATAACACTTCACTGGTACAATGTAAATTAAGGCTTCGTTGTCAACAATGTAAATTCAACTTGATAAAAAATAAATGCCTGCAGTTTTGTTAATAGTACTCAAGCATGTTCATATGGCAAGGCTTACATAATTCATTTTTTTGCTGCTGGTACTTTATGTCTGTATTTCTCATTCTCATTTTTTATTCATTAACTAAGTGTATCTTCTGAGTTCTTGTAGCAACATCGCTCCTTCCTTCCTACTTCTTGTTTCCAAGGAAGTGACTGATGCCTAGAAACTACAGTGTGAATTCTTATTACTGGCCTGAAGCCTCATGTTTATTTTGCTGATAAGGATAATGTGAGGATAGGTACTTAGTGTGCCACAGCTGACCAAAGGATGTACAAATAGCCAGTTACAAATACCACCACTTGATAAGTGGGAAGGGTGGCCACCAGTGCCCCCCCTCTTCAACAAAAAAACAGATTACAGCTATAATCTCGGTAAATTTAATAGCAGATCTCTTGGGAACATTTTAAGTATTAAGATTACAAAAGAGCTGGTACAAAGTAAAGAATTATGAATGAACTGAATATAAATTTCAATAGATCTATTTTTGTTTATAAACTGGACCTTTTTCTGATTTTAAAAACTGGTTCAGAGTAGCTTGTTTTCTATGTTAAGGGGGAAAGTATTGGACTTCGGTAACAAAACAATGTTTTCTGCTTTACAGAGATGCTTATGCTTTCTTACAAAATATCTCAAAAATCAGTCCAGATACGAGTCTATAATTGTAGGGTCTTCTTCTAAAGATTTATATAAAAATGTATGGTGATTTGGTCTGTCAAACATGCTAAAATAATACAGGTTTAGATTTAGTACCACTCCATGAACAGCAGCTTTCTTGTCAACAAAAAAGCAGGAACAAAATCTGGATCAAAAACATATTCTTTTGCTGAGCTTTCCCAAGCTAAGACTAATCTTTGTACTTGTCATGTTTAGTCTGTAAATAATTGGCCAAGATTGAAATGGTTAATACACATGTGCAAATGTATCTTGTTTGTGAATTTCAGTTCAATGTGATAAGATTTTTTTAAAGTCTGTTTAGATACCACTTTAAGTAGAAATCATGTCATTTACACATATTTTTAAAACACAGTTTATTAAAATGTTAAACCTTTACTACATGGATAATATTGCCCAATCTTTCTATTGCACAGTCCATAAGCAGAGAATGAACACAAGTCAAAGATTTTATGTTGAGGGTGACACTGACCTTCCATCATAATAAAATAATCTTTGCTATACTTTGTGCTTTCTAAATTGAAGTTTTTCATATATCGATAATGTCTACATTTTCCAGTGCGCTGCTTCCTACATTCCATGGCTGGGACTTCACTTCCTTGTAGCTGATTACTGGGTGTTAGATATTCAAATTTTTTACTCTGGTCTCCGCCCCCTTTATGCTGATTACCCCAGTCTTTTCACTCAGTAGCTGAAACCGCCATTTTGGAGAAGTTTGGGGCGGTTTGCATGCTGCGGTTCGGCAGCAGACTAATTTTATTGAAATGAGTTCTGACCTTCCCTGAGGGGACTGGAACGTTTATTTATTGATTGGGGAGAGCCGCTGAGCTGCGGGAGTGCCCTTGGAGAGAGATTTGCCCGTGTTTTCCTGGCGGCCGCCATTTTGTTTCACCCTCGTGGCGGCCGCCATCTTGGATTGGCACTAGTGACGGGCGCCATTTTGTCTGGCCCTTGTGGCGGCCGCCATTTTGTTTCACCCTCATGGCGGCCGCAATCTTGGATTAGCATTAGTGACGGCCGCCATTTTGTCTGGCCCTTGTGGCGGCCGCCATTTTGTTTACTAGTAAAAATGGCAACTTTAAAGTTAAAATTTGAAATTGTGGAATTTCCCTGGCTCTTTGAGCTGTATGTGAGAATGGAATGTCTTTATTATTATTTTTACGCTGCCTTGCCACCTGCTCCTGCATATTTAAATGTAGGCCTATTGCAGGATGGGCTTTATACCAGGACTTATTAACGGTGCACGGGTCCTTATATATATTAATGATTGTTTTGCCTCACTATTTTACAGAATCTTTTGTTCTGCTGACATGGCTGATCCTGTCATTTCTTCTGAATTGGAAGAAGAAGGCAGTCCACCTAGAGAATTGCCAGCATCCCCCCCCAGGGGCTCTAAGGCCAAAGACAAGACTATGGGGGCCAGATCTCGCAGACCCTCTAAGAAAAAGGCTCCTGCCAAAGATAGATATGCTCTTAGAAGGCATAATGCTTTAGAACTCCAATATAACAGGGCTAGGCAGTCTTCTCAAGTGAGATCTTCTCCTGATTTTCCTGCTGATCCTGTAATTTCTTCTCTCCCTGTCTTTGGGAATTTACCTCATCATCTTCCTCCAGAGATGTCTAGTGTGATCCAGGAAGCTGGTGATAGTCAACAAGAAGTGACCAGACCTTGTACCATGGAAGTCCCTGTTATGGTTCATCAAGCTCAGGAGGCTGAACCTGAAGGGGAAGCTGTATCCATTGCTTCGCATACTGAGCCTTCACCAGCTGTGTCTGCAGAACCTTCTACTGTGACTGAGCCACAATTGAATGTTCAGGCTATGTTGTCAGATGTTTTGGCAAGAATTCTGTCCACAGGGTTGCAGCAAGGTGTGCAGCCTGGTCAACATTCTGTTCCACCACCTCTGCGAAGGGGTCATTTGTCTGAAAGGCCTTCTACATCTGCGCATCATGGCTATGATTCCAGTGATGAGTCTGAGGTGGAGGAAGAAATTCCTGAGGAGATGGAATTGTCAGAAGATGAGGACTTCGTTCCTGAGCAACCAGTTTTCACAGGCCTGTTCAGACCATCGCTTTTCCGATCTCTCCTTCACAAGGCCAAAGTGACCACTAAGTTTGGCTTGTCTTCTGTTTCTTCTGCTGATGCCTCCAAAGAGGCTTCCGTACATGATCCTTTATTCCAAGTGTCCAAGCCAGATAAGGATGTTATTCCTTGTCCACCTCTGTTTGCTGAAGTGGTTCAATGTGGCTGGGCTCAGCCTGGCTCTTTGACTGCTCCTAGTGCTCTTGATAAGAAACTTTACTGTTCTGCTCCCGAATTGGAGAACATTTTGGCTTTGCCTTCGGTTGACACTCCTGTTGCAGCTCTAACTTCATCCTCTGTCATTACTATGGACATTGTTGATGGACTTAAAGCAGAGGATCGGAAGGCAGAGTTGGCCTTTAGAAAGACGCATCAGGCGGTTGCCTGGGCGGTCAAGGCAGCCACCTCTACATCCTTCTTTACTAGAGCTTCCTTGCTCTGGCTACGCCAATTACAAGAGAGGTTGCCTCCTGATGACATCAGATTGCACCATGATGTTAACAAACTAGTGGCTGCCGCTGAATATTCAGCAGATGCTTCTCTGAATGCTACTAAGTTTGCCTCTCGCGCATTGTCCTCTGCGGTGACCTCTCGTAGGTTGTTTTGGCTGCGTAATTGGAGAGCTGATGCTAAGACCAAATGGAAGCTGGCGTCTGCACCTTACTCATCTTCGAAGTTGTTTGGAGCGGCACTGGATCCTTTACTGATAGAGGACAAAGATAAGCGCAAGATCCTTCCGTCATCCTACAGGAGACAGGAACGCAGGTATGCCCTATACGGGCAGCGACATTCCTTTCGTCCCTTTACTGGATCAGGGATGTCCTATCATCAAAGACCTTATTCACAAGGTTCAGATCGACCTTCAGACAGACAGTCCTTTCGAGACAGAGGCAGGCAGCATCTCCAGTCCAAGCGCCCATTCCGGGGATCCGGTTTCAGGCCGTTCAGACGAGGCAAGTGACTCAAGGCCATCGGCTCCCATTGGTGGTCGTCTCCAAGGTTTTCATCATCAGTGGGAGTCTTCCAGGTGCGAACAATGGATCCTTCGCACCGTGACTTTCGGTCTGTGTCTAGAATTTCTCTCCACCCCTCCAAGTCGTTTCATCCGTTGTCAGGTGTCACCGCTTCCGGAACAAAGAAAACTAATGGAGGCAGAACTCCATCATCTCCTCTCCATCAATGCCATCGAATCAGTTCCCGTGCCCCAGCAAGGGACAGGCTTTTATTCGACAGTGTTCCTGGTGCCCAAGTCCTCGGGAGGGGTCAGGGGCATTTTGAACTTAAAACTTCTCAATCAATTCATCCTGTATCGACGGTTCAAGATGCAGTCTTTGAAGTCAATTCTGGCATGTGTCAGACAAGGCGACCTTTTGCAATCTGTGGATCTCAAGGAGGCATACTTGCATGTGCCTATCCACCCAGCACATCGCAGATTCCTACGCTTCGAGTACAATGGCCGTCATTTCCAATACTGCGCGATGCCCTTCGGTCTCTCTTCTGCTCCACGAACATTTACAAAATTGGTAGCAGTTGTCGCAGCTCAGCTCCGCCTGATACCAGTGAGAATCCTCTGTTACCTCGACGACATTCTCGTCCTTTCTTCTCACCCACAGCAGGCAGTCCGAGACATTACAGCTGTGATCACCGTGTTTCAACAATTCGGCTTCACCATCAACTTTCCGAAGAGTCATCTCACGCCCACCACTCGCATTCTTCATCTGGGGGCGATCATAGACTCCAGCAAAGGTCAGGTGTTTCTTTCACCAGACCGGATCCGCAGCCTCAGAGATCTGGTGTCTCAGGTGAGATCTCTCAGGGCGGTGTCTCCTCTGCTGCTGTCCCAGCTTCTGGGGAAGATGGTGTCGTGCATAGCTATCGTTCCTTGGGCACGCAAACACTCCCGTCAGTTGCAGTGGTTCCTGCTACGATTCCAGAAGTCGGGGAGAGGCACGTCCAAGACACCTGTGTTTCTCCCACCTCTAGTCCAGACATCACTCATCTGGTGGCTGTCACCGGCGCTGTCAAAGGGATGCACGTTTCTGGAACCAGACCGGCTCGTGGTGACATCAGACGCGAGTTTGCAAGGGTGGGGTGCTCACCTGTTAAACGAAGTGGTGCAAGGTCTTTGGTCTCCGGAGGACAAGATGCACAACATCAATTGGTTGGAACTGCGAGCGGCGCGCCTGGCCCTCCGGCGGTTTCGTCGTCTCCTAGAGGGTCAACATGTTTTGCTCCTCACGGACAACATGACAACGAAGGCCCATGTGAACCGAGAAGGGGGAACTCGATCCAAACCCTTGATGTTAGAGGCGGAGAAACTGTTGTCTTGGGCAGAGCGCCACACGAAGTCTCTTCGGGCGGACCACATTTCTGGAGAAGACAACGTTCAGGCAGATTGGCTCAGCAGAGAACATCTAGATCCGGCAGAGTGGCGCCTTCATCCGGAGACATTTCGGGACATAACCCAGAGGTTCGGGACACCCCTGGTGGATCTCATCGCCACGCCTCAGAACGCACAGCTTCCCAGGTTCTTCTCCCGGTTTCCCTGCCAAGGTGCGGAAGGACACGACACCCTTCGTTGTCGGTGGCCCCCGGGCCTGCTTTACGCATTCCCTCCACTGCCTTTGATCCCGAAGGTCATCAGGAAGGTCCTGAGGGAACGGGCTGAACTCCTTCTCGTCGCCCCTTGCTGGCCGCGCAGGGCTTGGTACGCAGACTTGGTGAATCTTTCCACAGCTCCCCATTGGATTCTTCCTCTGCACAAGGTGTCACTCTCCCAGGGAGTCATCGCCCACCCAGACCCCCAGTGGCTCCGGTTAACTGTGTGGCGCTTGAGCGGGTGTTCCTAAAGAAGGATGGCCTTCCAGATGATGTGATACACACCATTCAATCGTCCAGGCGGCCATCGACGGTGCTTATTTATGAGGCTTCTTGGAAAGCCTTTACGGTCTGGTGTTCCAAGCACCATGTTGACCCCACATCGGCCGATGTTCTGGAGGTCCTGCAATTTCTTCAAGCCGGTTTGGATAAAGGACTGGCTCCGGCAACGCTGCGGAGACAGGTCGCGGCTCTGGCCACAGTCTTGTCTCGCGACCCTCGTCGGCCTTTGTCTCATGATTCCAGGATTCGAGGTTTTCTTCGGGGGGCGACTGTCATCTCGCCGCCTATTGTACATCGTTATCCTTCCTGGGACCTGCCTTTAGTTCTTCAGGCTCTCACTTCCGATCCGTTTGAACCTTTAGCCTCCATCAGTTTGAAGTTCCTGTCGTTCAAGTTGGCGTTTTTATTGGCCATTACGTCTGCAAGGAGGATTTCCGAGATTGCAGCGTTATCTGCCCGCAAGGACCTTTGCATCTTCCACGCGGACAGATTTGTACTGAGATTAGACCCTTCCTTTGTTCCAAAGGTGAATTCATGGTTTCATCGAGCCCAGGAGTTGGTCTTGCCTGATTTCTGCCCTGACCCTCACCATTCCCACGAGAAGCGCTGGCATACGTTGGATGTACGCAGGGCTCTGCGGAGATACCTTAAACGAACGGCTTCCTTTCGACAGACTGAGGCCCTCTTGGTGTCTTTCCATCCTGCTTCCATGGGTCGTAAGGTGTCGTCTTCAACTGTGGGTCGTTGGATCAAGGCGTGTATTTCAATGGCGTATGAACGCCAAGCCAGACCGGTTCCAGGCAGAATTTTTGCTCATTCTACTCGCAGTGCAGCGACAACGGCTGCGTGGGCTACTCAGGCTTCCATTACTGACATCTGTCGTGCTGCTACCTGGTCTTCAGCTTCACAGTTCATCCGTCATTACAAGATTGACTCTTTTGCCTCGGCTGAGGCTTCATTTGGCAGACGGGTGCTTCAACAAGTCCATTCTGCCGGGGTGGCCGAGAGCAGTCAGCCTCCCACCCTATAGTTGAGCTTGGGTATATCCCAGCCATGGAATGTAGGAAGCAGCGCACTGGAAAATGGACGTTGGCTTACGTGAACGTCCTTTTTCAGGGCGCTGCGACTACATTCCATTTCCCGCCCTTGTTCCGGCTTCTTGCTCCGGCCGGCTTGTTGTTGGCGATGTTTGTGTTTTGTTGTTTGTTTCCTTTCTTATAGATTCCTGGTTTCCAGCTCCTTCGTGAAAGACTGAAGTAATCAGCATAAAGGGGGCGGAGACCAGAGTAAAAAATTTGAATATCTAACACCCAGTAATCAGCTACAAGGAAGTGAAGTCCCAGCCATGGAATGTAGTCGCAGCGCCCTGAAAAAGGACGTTCACGTAAGCCAACGTCCATTTTCATTTTACAGTTCAGCATCAGTATCACTGAATTTTGACTAAAACAAGAACCAAGACCTTGCCATCATAGCAGATGTTTATGTAATAATCAGAGTTGGGATTCAAAACCCATCGCTACTGGTTCACTTGTGGGTGCGCGCGTGCTTGCGCACACTGCTGCGCATGAACTGCATGCGCAGAAACGTCCAGGCAGGTGGGTGGAGCCTCTCGCCGCTGCCGCTACCGTCCAGGGTGAACCGGTAGCAACCCACCAATGGTAATAGTATCCATAAAGGTCTTAGAACTGATTACTTGGATTCCCAAATAATTTATCAGTCTTTAAAAGTAGGGGCTGTATTCTCTTTTTTTATAGGTTTTTTTTTTGTTTTCTTCTCTATTATTGTATGTTAAAGCATCTTTTTAAAAAATAGACAGAGACAAAAAGATTAGAAAATTAATACATTTCAAATATTAACAAGAGTTCCTGATTATTTCTTCAGAAATCCTTTTTTCCTTCCCTAATGCTCTAATGTTTTAAGAATCTAGTGCTACATTTTTGGACTGAGTACATTAGACTCTAATATTAGATAAACATCTGGGAAACTCCCTACAAAGCAGGTGTAAGAACAGTTCTTTCTAGCATTGGATAGAAATAACATCTTCATTATAGCAATTCTTTCTCTCCAACTTTTCCCCAAATGACCAAAGGAATGTACTCAGCATACTGATGACACCTCGCTCTATGGCAATGGATGAGCTCACCCAGTTAGCTTGCATAGATATTGAATAAGAGAGAGCACCGATTTCTGTGGCATCACACAGGGTAGGTACCAGGAGTAGGATCCCTCCTCCCCAATCACCACCAACTGGAATCAACCCCAGAAATAAGAAATGAACCAGCACAACATCGTGCCACCCAGCCCGAATCAAGAAGGATCCTGTGTTTGATGAATTGAAGGCTGCCGAGAGGTGAAGTAAGGCAAGGATGGATGCACTACCACCATTCTGCCCATGCCAGATAGCACACAAAAGTGTGACCAATACCATTTCTGAAACTTGACTGAAAAAGATCCAGATAATCTGCTTCATCAGGATCTTCTGAAATTGCTGCACAACTACCTTCCTAAAAGGGGGAGGTGGGATCCTGGGCAAAAATTGCCCAGTATTCTGGGATCTAGTGATGGCTTCTTGAGGATCTGAACCAAGGTCTCTTTAAGAAATAAAGGAACAACTCCCTCACTCAAATAATTCACTGCTACGACCCAGTCATATGACACTCCGTGGGCTGCTTTCACAAGCCAAAAGGGGCATGGATCTAAGGAGCTTGTGACTCAGCTCACAGTCCTAAAGATTCTGACCACTTTCTCAGGTCCAACAGGTTCCTGAGATAACTGAAGAAGAATCTAAGAGCCGTGGAGACACAGTGGTTAGAATGCAGTACAGTGCAGGCTAACTCATTGCTCACCACCAGGAGTTTGATTTGGACTGGCTCAAGGTTGACTCAGCCTTCCATCCTTCCAAGGTCGGTAAAATGAGAACCTAGATTATTGGGGCCAATATGCTGACTCTGTAAACCACTTAGGGAGGGCTGTAAAGCACTTTGAAGTGATATATAAGTCTAAATGCTCTTGCTCTTGCTCTAGGCATCTCTTCTGAACCTGCAACAAGGCAAGCATCCAACTGCAAGAGAATCTGGAGCAATTTTGAGCAAATCCCTCCACACAGCCCTACAAAGGTTTTCTCGGGGTCCCATAACCCAAGATGGCTCATATCACCTTAAAAAGAGCTGTGGGGTGGCCATCTGAAGATGCAATAAGGATGGAGAAGTACCGCCCCAAGGTAGGCCATAATAGCATCTCTCACCTATATTCAGCCATGTTTGATATGTGTTCGTCCTTCGTGAGCACCCTAGATATCTCTTCTCCTGTTACACCTCTCCGTAAACCATGGGAGTGACAAGATGCATAGGAGCAATCCAATCCAAAGCCTCAGCAGCCCTTTTTGTTCCAAGCACTATCAAGGATTTGCAACATCATGCAGCAGACCAGCAGGAACAACACTCAGCTCTCTCTGGAACAGCAAATTAGCTGTTGTTTTTGCTAGAATATATAATTTATCAGTTGTAGAGGAGAAAATAAATCATCTGTGTAACCAAATCATGCATCTCTGGTCAGCATCAGACACTTAAATCGGAAGCGAAAGGTACTGTTCAAAAATGGAAATACAGGTCCAGAATATTTCTGCCTTTCAAGGCTTTAAACTGAATAAAAATTGTTCTAAGTTAGATGATGTAAAGGAAACTAATAGCAGTTTGGAAAATGTAAAGCAAATAGCACCAACTTTTGATTCTATGATATCTGAATTCTGATCAAGCCTGTCAATTGCTTTTTCAAAGATTCTTCCTATAGATTCTAGCGAGTATAGAAATGTTTCAATAAAAAAAAAACTTTCCAGGTAAATGTCATCATGTTGGTAATTTAGGAAAAGGTAATTTAATATCCCCCCCCCTCAAAAAAAGTCCAAATACAATTAGCTTATCTAAAACCTTATTGGGGGCAAAGGTATATGAAATATTTGTGAATAAAGGTATCATTAAAGTTCAGTAACCAATCTGGTCCTGAATGGAAAAAAACTAATTAATGTATAATTAATGTATAATATTCAGAATAAAGCTAATAAACCCCAAGAAGCTAGAAATATGCCCTAGTAAAGTCTTGAGTTCCCAGCTCTCCAAGACCCTCTTCACAGGCATACATGATTTCTCTTTCCAAATAAATCTTAGATTAAAAAGAAATCCTTGTGTTCAGGCAATTATTCTGGGTCAAACTGTACTTTAAAAGTTAGAATTTAAAACACTTTATTTCAGTCACTATCTTTTTGCTGAACATTATATGAGAAACCTGAATGTAATGTCTGCATCAATACTACCAAATGTCATCAGCTGCATTTTTATTTCTCCCAGTTAGTTGTTTCTAAAATACCCCTATGCAACAGAACATGGTTAAAAACAGAAGGACCATGCATGGATTGTTTCAGAAACTTGTATTATGAATACAAACTATAATTGCATTTCATGTGCACCTCCACATTATCCTTTAAAGCAGTGTTTCTCAATCTTGGTAGCTTGAAGATGGGTGGACTTCAACTCCCAGAGTCCCCCAGCCAGCAGCGCACTGCTTTAAAGTGTCAGCAATACCATAATGCAAACGGTGAAAAGTGTATTGCCCTAAGCAATTTTACTTAAAATGTTCAATTTCAGTTTAAATATTTATGCATTTAAAATAGGATAAGATGGGAATCTTCCGGGATGTATTTTGCATAATATGGGATTTCTGTCAGGAATTTGAAGTTGGAGATATGAGGGTGGCACAAACCACTGTTAAGATTTCAGCAGGGTGGAGATGAACCATGGAAAAAGAAGGGAAGATGCATTTATGGGTTTGATAACATAGTAATATGAGAACATGTAAATTCTTTGAACTACAGTATTCTCTTTTACATGTATAAATGCAGATGCTTACAACGTGCAAATTTGTGACATTGTGTGGGAGGCTTGTTCAATTGCATGTTCTCCTATATAGGTGCCAGGAAAAAAAATGTTGTCATGGTAATTGTTTCTTTTGCTGAATATTAAATAAATGGAAAAGCAAGACACTTTATATTAAAATAATATCATGCCAACTTGATTCAACCAAAATTGGTTAGGACATCAAGGCCAAAGTCCTGTTCCGCTCACTCACTGGACTTTTGAGCAGCTGGAACTTCAAGGGTTGGTCTTTCTCCTTCCTTTTTGCCCTTATCACCAGCAGCAACCCACTGGTTCATTTGACCAGCAACTTGGAAAGACCAGATCATGCTTATGG
Source organism: Arizona elegans (assembly GCA_022577455.1). Classification (NCBI taxonomy): domain Eukaryota; kingdom Metazoa; phylum Chordata; class Lepidosauria; order Squamata; family Colubridae; genus Arizona; species Arizona elegans. The sequence goes on from JAKOOJ010000001.1 coordinate 249,887,297, forward strand.
CAATGCCAAAGCAATGATCTAGGAGAATTAAAAGCCTCCTGGCTTCTTCCTTTTACCCAAGGCCCCTGCTTTAAGCTTCTTACCTTTCTTTTTCATCCAATCAATACTGCTTGAGGAACATCTCTAGAAGAGCCTTCTTTATTGCTTTCATGCAACTGTGGCAGAGGTGGCATTCAGCAGGTTCTGACCAGTTCTGGAGAACCAGTAGGGGAAATTTTGAATAGTTTGGAGCACCGGTAAAAGCCACCTCTGACTGGCCCCACCCCCATCTATTCTCTGCCTCCCGAGTCCCCCAGCTGATTGGGAGGAAATGGGGATTTTGCAGTATCCTTCCCCTGGAGTGGGGAGGGAATGAAGATTTTACAGTATCCTTCCCCTGACATGCCCACCAAGCCACAACCATCAAGCCATGCCACGCCCACCAAGCCACGCCCACAGAACCGGTAGTAGAAAAATTTGAATCTCACCACTGAACTGTGGGTGGCAAAACACTGGTTCTGCTTTTCCAAAAATAAAAAATTTGGCTTTGAGGAGAAGTTTGGGAACACTTAAAGAGGCAGGATGCTTAACCCTTTCCCCACAACCTTTTCTCTGCTCTATCTCATCCCCAAGGATCTCTCTAGAAAAGGGATGAGCAACTCTGGCCCCTTTATGACTATGAATTCCTGAGCTAGTCATGCTGGCTCTGGAATTCTGGGAGTTGAAGTCCACAGATTGTAAAGGGAGCATAGTTGCCCACCTCTGCTCTAGAGTTCCAAATTTACTCTTTACCTGCTATTCCTATTTCTGGCAGATGTGCTGGATTATAGTACCCATATTCCTTATGTATTTAACCCAGTGGCAAAGAATTGTAGTCCAAGATACTTAAAAGGTACATGTGCCTATTTGTCCTAGCATTTCTATCTCCAGTGGAGGGAGGAGGCTATAGATATGAACCATTTGGGAAATGGAGAAGGAAGCAGGAAAAGTAGTAAATTGCCCATTCTATATGTTTTAGAACTTAGAATTTTCTTCTATAAAAATGTTTAAGGCTCCCAACACCTCTGATCACCTTTGATTCACATATTATATAACTCCCTTAGGAACTCTGAATCAACCATACACATAACTCTGCTGCATTGAAAGGAGAAATGTTTAATTTAGTCAAAAACAAATTCCAACCCACTGTTGCTAATGAAGTGAGTCACAATTAGTTGTCGATAATTACAAAAACAACCATCTAGGTGGATGACAACCCTGAAGCCAGACATAACGGTCCCATACAGTACTGCATTTCCTTTAAAGCCCAATTAAGGTTTGGAAATTTTGGAGAATCAGGCTGAACTACATGAAAACTATTTTAGGATGTTTTACAGACTTGTCTCAAAATAGCAATTTTCAACACATTTCTGAAGGAGCTTTTGACTACATCATCCTAATAAGCAGGGGGTCTCCTACTTCCCCCTCCTCCTATGCTGCAACCCATCATCCTTTTCTACCAATCACTGTCACATGGAAGAGTCAGTGTTATGACATGGATAGCCATATAAATCACTTAAATAAAATAATGCAAAAAAAAATGTTAATCCCAGACCGCATAGCTCCTTTCTGAGTGGTAACCTCTTTCAGATGCCTTGTCTTCTGGATCTTGCTGCTTCTTTCTTCTTTCTGTGTTTAAGAGCCTGATGTTCTTAAATAAGGCTAAAAGCAACAAGTAAAAAATATATTTCTTGGCAAATATTTGAAGTACACTGGTGTTGATTACTGACATTTTTTTGAAAACCTTAACAAAATACATACTGTGAAATCTCTCTTGAAATCAACATTGTTCTTGTTAATGTTCAAAGCTGTAATTGTGTGGATATTGCACAAATACTACAGACTAAGCAGAGCAACAAAACTGTTTTCCTTCTTCAATGAACTTGACGCTACTCCTGCAACTTTCCGAACAGCAGCATTTGTAATGTAAATGAACCAACAGGTGTTTAACATTTGTGCTATGCTTTGACCAAATCAACACAACTCTGTGTTTGTTCAGTGATGTTCAGATGGCTGTCAATTGCAGTCTGAACTCAGTGGGTGCCATCTCTGAATAAACATCCTGACATTCACACATACATATGGAAACATCGTGGTGACTCCTCCTGAGGGAAATACGCCTACTCAGGTGTCTTGTTTGAAACCAAAGTCACATTTGCTGTCCATAATGAGAATTCAGACTTTTTACTTGCTTTTTTTTTTTCTCTTACTGAGATGCAAACAGTCCAAATGACAATTTTGCATTTGGTCATCAGCAGACTTACAGAACAACTCAAACCCAAGACAGGTTTTTAGACAGATCCTTGTTAAAGTTCAATCAAGGCAACCAAAGGAAAACAGAAAAACAGAAAAATGGGACCTGCCATCCTTACGCCATGTTTCAATAATTGTGGCAGATCACTCTGCTAACTTGTCGCTAAGGAAGGCCACCTTACTACCAGTCCAGGAAAACTGTAGCCGTCTGGATATTAGCATACTACAGCTGCAGAAAATCCCATTCAGTAAGGCTCATGGAAAGAAATGCAGTAGAATAAATGGGCACCAGCTATTGCTAGAGCATAAAAAGTAATGCAAGGTGAATCCATGGGTCTGTTTATTGGATGTTCATGCTGCTTCATAGTCCTTGCAAGACTGCCTGTCGCAAATATTTCCCTCATAGAGCAACTCTGGGTGGTGTACAAATAAACATAAAAGCAAAAGCCATCTATAAATAATCTAATTGAATAAAACACTTAAAAATAAGAATAAAATAATTAAAATTTTAAAGGTGTGGGTGGGGCTTCAGGATGCTAACCAGTCCCTCGGCGACATGCTCTTCTGTGGGCTCTAGCAAGTCAGCTGAGCCAGATCTTCAAGCATTTACGGAAGGCCAGGAGAGTGGAGGCTCGCCTCACCATTTTATGGTGGTGCGGGGAGGGGGAGGGAGGGAGGTTGAGGATATACAGGAACACTAGACTAAATTGTGGATTAAACTATTTTTTTTCCCATGCAGCAGCTTAAATATTCTCATCAGAACAATATGAACAACTTAAAAGCTCAGCAATGTAGTCATGGAAACAAGCACAAAGTCAGTGGTGGGGGGGAGGACTTGCAAGTGGCTGAGGCCAACAGCTGAATCATAAAAGGATAACTAAGAAACCTGTTACATTCTGAGGGAAGCTAAAACAAATCTGTCCAGTTTCAGGTCTGTGGAAAGAAAACACACCCATTGCTGGTTATCTTCAGAGCTGTCAAGGAGAAGGAGAAGAACGAAGATATGCTCAAAGGATTCTAGATGGCCAGAAATAATGGAGAAGATGCCCTGCAAATCACTGCCCCATATATGTGTTGCAACTATTAATTACTTTTTTTCAAATAGAGTTTTTTATTATCTTCCCTGTGAAAATCGCAGCCTTTGGAAACTCTTTAGACATTACCCCCATCTGCTGAATGAATGCTATTAATTTCAAAACCGGAAGGCAATTTTATGAGATGCTAGTTCCACAATATATGGTTTGGCACAAGGAGTGCATTAACATAACATCAAGAATCTGTCTTAAGTGGAGACAAATACCATCACCTTGGAAATTGTAAAGTTAAGCTTATCAACTTGAAGTTCTCTGTTCTCACTCGATACATTTTGGCATTACAGATGATAGATCTAGGTCAATTACTGAACCCTCCACAAGGCCTGGCCAAGCTCCATTTGACTCAATATTTTCAGGGAGGTAAAGAACGAATAGCCATTTTCATCTTGTCTGAGTTGCCATGGAAAGGTTCCAGTCCTTCAGAAGGTTACCGTAAGTCAGATGTTTCAGTCTTTTTTCAAAAATATCTGTGGCTGGAAAATAATTTTTTTTTTTTCAAGAATTAATACAAACCATTCAGGACTTTAGCGGTATCACTGTTGTGATCCGCCAGCAGCTTGCGCAGCTGGCAGCGGAGTCGGACACTAAGGAGTCTGGGGAGGAACATGGGCCAGTCCTGGAGTCTGGGGAAGGCTCGGACGAGGGTTCTGCGTCAGAGGCAGAGATGGGGCCAGGGCCACCTGGGAGTTACACGCGGACTCCAGAGCCTCCAGAGTCGGACATCAGAGAGGCAGAGGAACAGGAGGAGCCTGTTCCTAGTGTTCACATGCGCAGAGCTGCCAGAAAGCAAGAACAGTTAAAACAAAAGGGACGACTCGGGAGTAAGGCCTGGAGATGATTGGCCACTCCCATAAGGTTTAAAAGAGGAGCAAAGGCACGTGGGCCCTTTGCAGGAAAGCAACTTTGTTAATTCTGTTCCCAGAATTAACAAAGTTAACTCATTGCCTGCAAATAACACTGCTTTTGAGCTCATCTCCCTAATGAGAAAGCAACATATGTAAATGATCATTGTAATTTTCTGAATTGATACTCAGAAACATTTTTCCTCAACCTAATGCTCTCCAAGTTCACTGGACTACAACTCTCTAGTTCTAACATTTCCGCCAAGGAGTTCTATCTGGGCACATCAGTTTAAATTTATATATTGCTGCATCTATTTTGACATGGCCTGATGCATAGGTTCTGTTTATATGGATACGTCTAGACTTCATGATAGCCCTTGTGAGCCATAAGGATTTGATACTGAAGAAAAAAAAGCAATAGCCAAACACAAATTTCTAGAATTTTTTTTACTGTATTACACATTCTATTTTTTTTTTTGCAGTGTTAGTTACAAGTTACAATGGCACAGAAAAAAAAGTGAGTCCTTGCAGTTATAACTGTCAGACCATCCACATGATCATGTGATCAAAATTTGGGTGCTTGATGACATCATTAGTTTGTAGTTTCTTTCCCAAAGTTTTTGCCAATTGTCAACAACATATAAAGAAAACCTTTACAAAATGTTCTAGAGATGGCATTTGCCACCAGCAAGAATGGCAAAGATGTTCCAAAACATTTCCAGAGTGCTGGAAATGTAAACAGATACCGGGTTCCTATTACCATATGTGGTGGACCTGTCCAATGGCAAAAAAATATTGGTTAAAGATAAAAAGATTGTTAGAAGAAATGACAACACAACAAATAGATTTAAAATCAGAATTGTTCTTGCTAGTTATATTACTGGGAAAATATAATAAAAGAATTACATATTTAATATTACATGTGATAACAGCAGCGAGAATTATGTATGCACAAAATTGGAAAAACAAAAATATATCTATAGATGAAAATGTAATAAAGAAAATATTAGACTGTGCCGAAATGGACAGTTTAACAATGAAAATTAAGGATAAAGAGGAAACAGAGTTCTATCTAACTTGGGACCTATTTTATAAATAGTTAGAAAATAGAAGTAGAAGTTAGTTAGTTATAATTAAGGACAATCAATAAAATAAAAGTAAATGTATATCTAAACAATAATACCGTAAGCAATATTATCACTGGATTATACCAAATTATAGATTAAATTGTATAGGGCAATTAGAAAGGAAGATTATATTGTATGTATTATGAGGAAAATGGTTATAATTATGGTGTGCATAAAACTACGTGTATTTAAAATAGATTTGATACAAACAGTACACTGCCGTTGCAGAAATGGAAACATGGAAAAGGAAAATACATAATAAAAATAATTTTTTTATAAAATATGGGTGCTTGATGATTGGAAATTCTGGTCTCAGTTGTGGTTGTAAATTGAAGACTACCTATATTGAATCTATCTTTGAGGACTACCTGATTAGTCCTCAAAGAACCCAGTATTCCTTAGAACAGAATTTGTAAACCACTGGAAAAATATACATGAAATGCAAATAGATAATATAAATTAAAGCAGTACAACAGGAGTATGCAATCTTGTCTTTAAATGGAACTCAACTTCTGATGAATTACATGAATAAATCCATTCATTTATATTTACAGTTGTCTTCCAGGATGGTGTGGTTTTGTTGTTTACTTCCCAGTCTTCAATGCAAAAAGTCTATATTGAAACATGAAGAGGGAGCTTTGTGGCAGTTATCCATATAATATTACATAAAATGTTCAATGAAGATCAAGAGATTAAACATTATTGACATCCTATTCAGGGGTGGGTTCTATTTACCTTTACTACTGGTTCGCAGCGGAGCCACGCGTGCGCTCTTCTGTGCATGCGCAGAAGCGTTTTGGTGACATTGGGGTCGGTGGGCGGGGCCTCCCACCGGTTTTACTACCAGTTCTATAGAACCGGGGCAACCCACCACTGATCCTGTTGGGTATCAGCATTTCACATCGGGGAACAAATCTACCAAGAACTTCTAAAATCAAATATTCCACTCTTCTACCTCAGCAGGTGATCAGCACTGGCAAGAGCTAGCATCAATTATCTGTTTACCATAGAGATCTCCTTTTTTTCCCCAGATAGATCCTGTGCAAATATATTTCAGATGGATCAGTCCATGAAAAGTTGTTTTTAGAAGGCTACCATAAATCACAATTCAACTTAACATGGGGAGATTCCGGAGAAGAAATATGTGAGATGCATTACCATTCCTCCTTTCCCAAATTAACAACTGACAAGTTATGTTCTCTAGGGTTATCGGATCTCAGTTGACCACTAGAGGGAATTTCTGTATGTCTACTTTTGTCAAGCAATTGCCTGACTTTGTCCAGCATGGATCTGCCAGCTAGATCTACCATCCTGCTACATTACACCAGTGGGTTGCCCCCGGTTTGCACTGGTTCTATAGAACTGGTAGTAAAACCAGTGGGAGGCTCCGCCCACTGACCCTGACGTCATCAAAATGCTTCTGCACTTGCGCAGAAGAGTGCGCATGCGTGAGCGAAGTGAGCACGCACGCGCGGCCCCGTTGCGAACTGGTAGTAAAGGTAAGTAGAACCCACCCCTGCTTTACACCTTAGTGTTTTCATGAATATTGAATACAGAATTGCCTATTAATTGTACTTAATTGTGTCATGGAAGCACAGTGATTAAAAAAAAAGAGGATAATGGGTTACAAGAAGTTTTCTTGACAACAGTATGGAAATGATTGCCACTGTCACTTTCTGTGGGAAGGTTTTTTTTTTTTTTTTTTTTTGAAGGTGGGAGGTTTCACAGTCTAGCCAAAATTCCCAGGTGATCTCCCACTCATGTCTGATCCTGATCAGTTCCCAAAGTCATCCAGTGTCCTCCCACTGGATCCCTTTGCCCTATAGAGACGGTCTCTACTAGAAGCTACCACTGCTAAGTTAAGCCATTTTAGAGTCTCAGCTGAGGAACTCTTGTGAATACACTTCAACTGTCCTCCCTGAGGGGAAAAAATAAAAACTATTATAAAACCAACTGTTATTAAGTTTCAGCTCTCTGCAGGACAAAACCATCTAAGCCACCTGGGAGATACTTTCTCTCTCCCACTCCTGTGCATAATTATTCCCTTTTCCCTTTTTTTTTTCCAGGCCAGTAATGAAGATAATGTACAAAATTTCAGGTTTATAAACTTCTGAATAGGCTTCTGAAAAATAACCTGAAACCTTTAATATCTCTGAAGAAAACAGCTTTACAGGTGTCTTTATATGAATTGAAATAATAGAATAACGTGGAACATTAAGCACTTAAGAGCCATTATCAGCTCTTCCTTGCTTTTAGCTGCTGTACTTGGGTTGATAAATATACTGCGACATATCATTGCTGATGTGTAAGGCAAGTATGACTTTTTCAGCATATTAAAATTAAAATTGGATGTTAGAAGCATCCATCTAGCTATGAGGAAGAATTACGTTAAATAAAATTAGGACAAAGGAAGCATACTTGGGAGGTATGAACAAGTTTGAGAGTTACTGCTAAAATCTTTTACTAAAAAATAACTCTGTTATTTGAAGCCACAGTTGGACTCTCCAACCCAAGTTACAGAACTCTCTTAGAAAAGGAAAAATTTCACCAGTGGCTGCCTTGTTATGGTTACCAGACCTGAGATGCAAAATTCTGGATACCTATTAGCTGGTCGCAAAAAAGAGATAGCCAATTCTAATTCTTTGCTGCCATTTTATATTTGTGGAGGAATTTTTGCAGTCCTGCTGTAACCTTCCTCCTCCTCCTCATTCCAAGAGAGGGGGAAAAAACCCATCCAAATGATGTTTCTAACAAAAGGCAAACACAAAAGCAGAACAGCAGAGAGCAGCTGTATGAGTTGTGTTGTCTTTGAGAGTAGGAAGGAGAAATTTGTCCAAATGCAGCCCACGGGACTCTCAAAAGATGATGTTTACAATTTGCTTTTCAATGCAAGCTAGTTAAGACACAACCAAACGCAGAATTAGCAGGAGATCGTTTTGTCAACACTTTCCACATAAGACTTTCTACCCTCCATATTTGCAAGGGTGTGTGTCAAGCGAGGATGCTCGCTTTAAATTGCAAGTGCCCCAGCTTTTCACAGCTCATGAGTTTTGTCGTTAAAAAAACCCATGTGCATATCCCCATAGTTCTTTTTTTCGTAACTTTTATAACTCTTTTCAAAACTCTTTCATAGTTTTCTTTCTTTTCTTTTCTCTCTTTCTTTTATTTATGTACACTGAGAGCATATTCATCAAGACAAATTCCTTGTGTGTCCAATCACATTTGTCCAATAAAGAATTCTATTCTATTCTATTCTATTCTATTCTATTCTATTCTATTCTATTCTATTCTTTCTATTCTATTCTAGTTCAACTGCATTTTGCTTTCCCAGCAAGGCATATGGCACCATGAATTCAATTGTACTTCTTAAGACACTGAGCTTGTTGATCAGAAAGGTCAGCAGTTCGGCGGTTCGAATCCCCAGTACAGGTCTCCTGCGTGAGCAGGGGGTTGGACTAGATGACCTCCAAGGTCCCTTCCAACCCTGTTACTGTTAACTTAACCTTGACACAGAGAGCTCTGACAATTAAGTCATATAGTCATGTGAGTGGTTGAGGGTTTTTGTTTTGTTTTGTGTGTGTGGTTTTTTTTTTTTTTTGTAGTTTTGACTTGCTTTGTTACCTAGAACAGAACACCATATCAGAGTCAGACTTTTCTTAAGCCAGAAAAGAAGGTGGAAGCCTTCAAGCTCACTCTTTCTCTTTATCCAGCTGAGCTGCCAACAAAAATAAATTGGAAAGAAGAAGGGGGAAACAGCTGGCTGATGTGAAAGCGGCATTTCAGCACAGCCTTTGACTGAAATGTGGGAGGTTGCAGGCATTTCAGTTCGGCTCCAGTTATTGAGTATAGGGGTGGTTTCTGGATATCCTTGGATTCTCCCTTGCACAGGAATGAACAAAGGGCAAATTAACTTGCTTGCTGGTAAATGACAAGATGATCTGCAAGAGATTATCTACAATCTCTTGCTCCTTTTCCAGCTATTTCTCTTTTGTTTTCTTTTTCGCCAAGCAATGTTGTCTCTTTGAAACAATTTTCGAGTCTTTGACTATCTGCATGGAAGCTTTTCTTAAGCCTTCAGCAATCTTTGATGCTTAAAGCTGCTCAACTGATCCAGGCAAAGGGTGCAGGACTGCAGAATGGAAATCTCTTCTCTTGGGAGAAGTTTGGTCCATGTCATGCCCGCCTCTCTTGTACACAATATACATAATGTGTCTGAAAGCATACATATGCATCCTATATTTGTGTGTTAAATTTATGTTCTACCGACAAAGAAATAAAGGGGAAGCAGTATGCTCCATCCCATAATTGCGTAGACTATATAGGTTGCCCTGATAAAAAACACTTAGTGCATCCTATATGCTCAAAATTATGCAATATCTATTACTACATATAGAATTCTACAGTGGTAAAAGTAACATTCTTCTCCATATAAAATATGGACATGTGTTTATTTATATATAAATAAATACATGTCCATATTTCCACACCTGACACAGAGTATCACCTAAGGCCGTGGTGGCAAACCTATGGCACCCATTCCAGAGGTGGCACACAGAGCCCTCTCTGTGGGCACATGTGCCATAGCCAGCTGCTGTTCCGGTTTCTGGTGCACCAGCTGGTCTTTACATGCGCCAGAACACCGGAAAACTGCCTGAAAACGGCCAAAAAAACAGCCAAAAAACATGTCATTTTGGGACCATTTTCAGACTATTTTCTGGGCCATTTTTGGACCATTTTCGGGCCAAAATTGGCCCCCCAAACAGCCTGAAAAACAGCCTGAAAATGGCCCGAAAAACGGCCTGAAAAACAGCCAAAAGATGCTGGCCAGCTAGTCTTCAGGTTTCTGGCGCTCCGGTGCACACACAAGCATGTGCATCCACGTGCGTTTTGGTTTCGGCACTCGGTGCCGAAAAGGTTCACCATCACTGACCTAAGGGAAACATTTAAAAAACAAGTACTGTAGTTGGGCCCAGGGCAAAAAATAAAGTTTATTTGATTACATTTTATTTACATTTATATGTGATTAAATTAAACCTAGCTAATATACTACCAGCCACATATTTAATAATAATTTATCTTCCGTTTAAAATGTCCATTTGATAACTCTTTGAGGCTTCAAGTCCCACCCTCCAAGGTTGGCCCCCTCAGGAAAACAAGACTTTTGACCCCTTTGAATTGAATCAAAAGAACTTTTACTGAGAGAAACTGGATGCAGTAAAGTCAGCAGAATCTGAGGTTTCCGCACAAAGTAAAAGCAATTATTTTGGTTTCCGAGTCCCAACCCTCCCAGTCCACCAGCAGATGTTTTGAGAACACTGAGGTGCTAGGCAGATAACAGTTCATGATAGTGAAAACTGGCTGGGAAGGAGTCAGTCCCGTCTCCGAAGACAGTTGCCCTCCCTAATTCCCAAGCATACAGCAGAAGCAGAAAAATCTCAAGTATGCCATCCCCCCATACCCCTTAGCATAATGGTGGACCTGACAAAAGATTGGGGGGGGGGCAAATGTTGTCTTTGAACCAGAGTTCCAGCATTTCATTTTTACTCTTCAGACAAAAAGAGTACTCTAAGACTGGTTCCGAGGATGCTTAAAAATCAGTAAAAATAAAATGATTCCCTTATTCAGAATTTTTAACGGAAAAAAGGAAGAGGAGGTATAAGGAAAAGAGGCACCCATTTTCAGGTGAAATGTTTCTATAAAAGTAGTTGCAGTTGCTCAAAGCTCAAGGGAAGGCTTCAGTGGGCATTCCAGCATAGTGATAAACTAGATGCAATATTGATCACTGCAATCCTTCCATCTATTACTATACGACTAACACACATTGTGGTTGGCTCATATATTAAGCTAAACCATAATGCAGCTTTGGCCTCTAAGCAAAAGGAGATCACCAGGAAGTATGATGGATATTTGTGGATGTGGAAGAACTGGGTCATGGGTTTCCTGCTCTCCAAGTGGGGATAAAGGTAAGGAGATCTAGCTTTTATACCAAGAATTGCTTGTGGTGTAAGAGATTTGATCAAGGAATGAACTTATTTCCCCCTACAACCTCCACCACTTCCAGTCTGCACAAAACACATTGTCCAATTTGTTTGGATTCAAAAACTGAGGCAATTTTTCTGAATTAGGCAACTAGGGTTTGGCTCTATTTTGTTATTGTCTGGCGTTATCATGTTCTTCAGCCTAACTGTTTCTGTCAGCTACATGACAAGTTGGGTACGACATCAGTCTGACACTGTTCCTTCCCCCCTCCCCAAAACAGAATGTTCCCTCAGCTGTCCTAGCCAAGCGGGACTCTTCTACAGCGTCAGCAGGCCCTCTCTTCCAAAGGCTGTCTCTAGAAATTGTACATCTTTATTTATTTGCTTGGATTGAATTATGCCTTGTTTTTCCTCCTCAAGAGAGCACTTGGAGAAACTAATCAAAAAGCTTCAGAAATAAGATAATTGAAGCAACGCTAAGAAATTAGGATTTGAAGGGCAGATGATGATACTCTTTATATATTAAGTATTAAAAAATAGATAAATAGATTAAGTATTAAAAAATAAGATATAAAAAAATAGAAAGAAAAAGAAAATTATGGCAGAAAATGAAATATGTAAGTTGTATCTGGAAAAAACAAAAAAGAAAATTGGAATAGATTATAGAAATCAATATGTAATTATGTTATAAGTTGTAAAAGTTGTGACCCGGTCAATACTCTGTTCATGAAGTATGTATGTAAAAGAAAAATTTAATAAAATTTGTCTAAAAAAAAAAAAGCTTCAAAAAAAGCAATGCAAATGATTAAAACATGGCAGGAATACTAACACCAGCACTTGAGAAATGCTCTTCCCTTGCATTGCTCCCTGGCTAAAGGGTGCCCTTAGCCTTTGTGCCCTGAGAATGCTTTAGCCTCGGGGACCTGCATGCCAGTGGTTGAATTTATGACAGCAGAGGCATCTTCAAAAAGGCTCAGCCAAAGAGCTGGACAGGTTCGTAGTGGGAAAGGCAATTCTTGTCACAGGCAGGCCCTAAGGGGTTAGGACCTGAAAGGTCAATGCATCCAATATCTTAATGTCTGTGGCCTACTAATTGACCACCAGTGCAGAACATACCAGGCAGGCGTCCTGTGACCTCTGTCCCTTGGACCAATTAGCAGCTCAACAGCTAATTGCCCCCTTTCCAAAAGAAACTCCATATTGAATGAGCTGTGTTGAAAAGAAGACAGCTAGTGGAATCCTCTCTCTCCAGCAACATATGCTACTGGGTGAATAGAGATGAGCTTCTGCAAGGAGAAAAGGTTTCAGATGAAGACTTCAGACCTTTTCCTGGATTTCTGTCTACAAGTCTCCAGGAACACTTTTAAGCCTAATGCTTAAAAAAAGAGGTCACAAATCCTAGGATTAACGTTGCTTCCTTTTTTCTATGAGGTAAATTCCTTCGGACTCAGCTTGTGGGTCCTTTTCAGAGGTGAGTTTCAGCAGGTTCTGACCAGTTCTGGAGAACCGGTAGCAGAAATTTTGAGTAGTTCGGAGAACCGGTAGTAAAAATTCTGACTGGCCCCACCCCCATCTATTCTCTGCCTCCTAAATCCCAGCTGATCGGGAGGAAATGGGGATTTTACAGTATCCTTCCCCTGCCATGCCCACCAAGCCACGCCCACCAAGCCTAAGGTGACCAGACGTCCCGCTTTTGGCGGGACAGTCCCGCTTTTGAGCAATTTGTCCCGCGTCCCGCGGTGTTTTAAAAAAGTCCCGATTTTTCATTCTGCCTCCTGAATCCCCGCTGATGGCTAGAGGGAAAAAAAACTCTTTAAACTCTTGCCGCGGGGCTTCAAAGGGCCGACCTACAGCTGATCAGTGTTTAAAAAAAAAATGAATAGACCCATGCCAGCAAAAATAGAAAAAACAGCCCCTGTTAACAGCTTCTGCTAGGTTAATTAGCTGCAAAAAGCTGCAAAAAGTTCCTGGAGCAGATTCCCCCCCCCCCCCCAGCTATACTGAAAACAAAGGCGAAAGCGAAACTAAACCTGCAACATGACAAAATGAGGCAGAGAGAGATTTCTTTCTTTTTCTTTTTCTTTTTCCTCACCAAAAAAGATAGGTACAAAACTGCAAACAATGGGAAATTTTGGGCAAAAGAGGAGAGTTCAAGATTTTAAAACACAAAAGAAAAAAAGCTCTATTTAACTAGGGAATTGTAATAATTGAGATACTATTAATAATTGTATATTGTGTTGAAAGCAGAAATGGTTAAGTTGTGGTTTGGAGGAATATATGGGGGAAATTATTTGGTTTATTATTATTGGTAAATATAATTAATTGATTTGTAAGAAATTGGATTGCATGGAAATAATTGGAATATTCATGTTCATATTGATTAATATACAAAAAAGATAGTTATATAACTAATTGATTTATATTAAAATGTTGAATTTGTATTAAACAACTGTATTACATAATTACATAATTAACCAATGTGAGGATGGATATAAAAATAGATGACAATGGGAAGGGGTATAATATAGAATAGAAGGGAAAAATTGAATTTGATTAAGATTAGAGATGAGGATGAAGGGTAATATTGTTTTTTTAAAAAAATAGATGAGGAATAAATATGGCAAAAAGGAAATATAGAAATTGTAAATTTAATTGACATGACTAAACGCTGTTTAAATTTGTGAACCAGCCAAATATTCTGTTCAAAGAAAATACATTGCATGTTTGTATGTGTGTTTCTAATTATTGCTATTTATTCATATTTGTTCTCTTTTATTCTTTAAAGTTTAACAATTCATTCTTAATCTTAATATCTTTATATTTGCTTGGGGTTGGCTTTCTTCCCTTTCATCTTTTTTATTGTACAGCAATCTTTCTCCTCAAACCTACCACCACTCTCTTTTCTTTCCTTCTTACTTTCTCTTCCCCCCACCCTCTTTTTCTCCTCCCTACTTCCTCTTCCTTTCTCTTTCTCCTCCTCTCTTCCTCCCTCTCTTACCCTCACTCCTACTCTAATTTCCATTCCTTCATCCCTCTCTATTGCTGTATCCTTTAATGCATATGGACTACTCAGAGGGCTGAAAAAGTTATTTTTGACTGGTCCTCACACTTTTAACCAGTCCTCGAATTTATGACTGTCCTCACATTTTATGTTTTTGCCCTATCTTGTCATCATGGTGAAGAGAAGCAGTTGTGAAATGAGTGACATGGTTGTTAAGAATGCTGCACGGGCATAAATGTGAGGATGGTCATAAGTGTGAGGACCAGTCAAAAGTGCGAGGACCTGTCAGAAATGACTTTTTTCAGCCCTCTGGTTAGTCCTTTTGTGCATATGGACTACTCAGAGGGCTGAAAAAGTTATTTTTGACTGGTCCTCACACTTTTGATCAGTCCTCGAACTTACGACTGTCCTCACATTTTACGTTTTTGCCCTATCTTGTCACCATGGTGAAGAGAAGCAGTTGTGAAATGAGTGACATGGTTGTTAAGAATACTGCAGGGGCATAAATGTGAGGATGGTCATAAGTGTGAGGACCAGTCAAAAGTGTGAGGACCTGTCAGAAATGACTTTTCAGCCCTCTGAGTAGTCCCTATACACATAGCCATGGCCACCCGGTCACATGACCAGCTAGCCACGCCCACCCAGTCACATGGCCTCCAAGCCACGCCCACACAATAAGTCACACCCACAATGGTGTCCTTCTTACCAATGTTAAAATCTGTTCACCTTACCCTATACGCATAGCCATGGCCACCCGGTCACATGACCAGCTAGCCACACCCACCCAGTCACATGACCAGCTAGCCACGCCCACCCAGTCACATGACCAGCTAGCCACGCCCACAAAATAAGCCACGCCCACAATGTCCCTCTTTACCAATGTTAAAATCTGGTCACCTTAACCAAGCCACACCCGCAGAACCGGTAGTAAAAATTTTGAAACCCACCACTGGTGCTCTTCCAAGTCAAACTGACTTCATTGAATATTGCTTGCTATCTAATCTACTAAACTTCACAAATGTATTGAATTGTGTGTGTGTGTGTGTTTGTTCTCAGGAATGAAAGAAGGACAAACATCACTAATATATCATAGTATTCTTCTTTCTAATAAAATTGATGGTCAGATTCTTCCAAGGTCCAGCTTGAAGCCCTAAAAAATCCTATAAAACCAGTAGGAGCAGAAATCATAAACACCAACATAATGGCAGTCAGTCATAATATGCATGCTACAGTTTTAAAATACCACCTATAAATCCTTAAAACAAATAAAATTTTGCACAATTCCCCCTCCCCTTTCAGTTTTAAATTGGAGTTTGTTCAATGAAAATATAAAGAATGAAAATATGGTACAACCTGGTGCAATTTAGAAAATGATTTTCCTTAATAGATGGCTCTATTTAACTATTCTGCCAGGGAGAGGATTAGAAATTGGAGAGCCTTTCTTGGATGACCCTGAAAATGGTCATCTTTTCCAGAATATAAGTGTTCCAGAGGGAAGTAAATCTGGAGAGGGTGTGGGTAGGAGTGCAAGGCATATATTTTAGACAATTTAAGGAGGAATAACTGAGAAATTAATCCCCAAGGACCAGGGAAAGAAGCAAGCTGCAAAAGAAAAGAACTCCCATCCAAAACAAAAGAGCTATTTAATATACACAAATATGCCACAATTGGCCTGACTCACATATAAAGCTAAAATATGAACTGTAATTTCCACAACGGTTAGTTTCACATAGGATGGATGGATACGTAGATAGAAAGATAGACACTGGTAATACTGTAGACCAGCAGGTGCTAAACCAGTAGAGTCAGCTTTGAGATCCTGTGGTCCTTCAGATCCACTTGAACAGCTCCCACAAGATCCAGCCAACATAGGCTAGATACAAATGATACCAAATGCTAGCAACCATTGATTATCAAAATATCCAAAGTATAGCTTTGCTACACATCATTAATTCTGTTATTCAGGGCCAACTAAGTTTTGTAGAAAAGACATTGGCTGGATGATGAATCATAACATGACTTACTTAGTTTTAGCTTAGCACATACTGGTAGTTTATTGCTTTAGAACTGCATAGCATTATATGTGTGGCTAAAGCCAGTTATGGCTTAATTAATGGTAAAACAAAACTATTTTAATAGGATGAATAAATTGATAATATTCATATTATTATTATATTAATATAAAAAGTAGCAAGAAGATATACATATGGAGGGAAAAAACCTGATACGCTAATATTTTTATGAAGGGTCAATAATAATTTTGATTGATTGAAAAGCTTACAATAGCTAGGGTTAAATTTAGCTGCATGAGAATATGGCTACCATGTCTGAACTATCATCTAGAGGTTTTATTGTTTATTTATTTATTACATTTATAATAATGAATGTAATTCCTGTCACTGATAAGGTGATTCTTGGCACTTTTTCCTGCCCAAATGACCACTGAATCCTGGAAACTGAAATCTAGTAAGGGGAAGCACTGGTGCTCTGATTCTGAACAGTACGATGGGCCGAAATGCATTTTAATCTCATTCTCTGCTGAACTGCTAAACTCACTGAGTGAGTTTGGGTTCAATGTTGTTTCTGAGCCCAACCCAAGATTGCTATTATGGAGAAAAAATGGAGAAAGAGTACTGAATATGTCACTTTGAATTCCTGAATGAAAGGGGTGTTAGGCTAAGAATGGATATCAATTTAATAAATTTAATTTAATTTAATTTAATAATAATAATCAATTTAATAGATCTGAGGTGGCACAATGGTTAGAGTGCAGTACTACAGCTACTTCAGCTGACTGCTAGTTGCAGTTCAGCAGTTCAAATCTCACCAGCTCAAGGTTGACTCAGCCTTCCATCCTTCCAAAGTGGGTAAAATGAGGACCCAGATTGTTGGGGGCAATAGGCTGACTCTGTAAACCGCTTAGAGAGGGCTGTAAAAGCACTATGAAGTCTAAGCACTATGAAGTCTAAGTGCTATTGCTATTGTTAATAACATTATTATAATAAATTATAATGACTGGTTAGAATAATAACTAATGAGAAAATTTGAAATATATATATGGGTCCTCATTTTACCTACCTTAGAAAGGATGGAAGGCTGAGTCAACCTTGAGCCTGATGAGATTTGAACTTGCAGTAATTGCAGGCAGTTGATGTTAATAACTGTTAATAACAGTGCTTTAGTCTGCCGCGCCACCAGGCTTGTTTTAAATAACTTGTTTTAAGTTTTAAATAACTTTCAGCAATTATTTTCTTGTAAGAGTAGATATTCTAATTATTAGAACTAGGCTGCAAAAATCTGCACAAGGGGACAACAACTGCAGCCCTCATGTGGGAGTCCTAACTCATGAATAAAATACATCTCAATTTTATATGCTGATCTACACAGAATGTACCACACTTTGGAAAACAAAATGAACAAATAGCAAGGCAAGCATCTGTAAGCCCATGATGCAACAGACCAGGACGAAAGTTCATCAAGTTCACATTCTCTTTACTAAATTAATCAATCTAGTATTAAATTCATTGCTTATGTATATTGTTTCATTATTGTTTATATACTGTGTATTATTATTTTTATTATCTTTTACAGAAGTACATGTCCTCTTTTTAATATATTTGCAAGTATCTTTGAATGTAATTAATAAATGTACAATTATGACATTATTGATTTATGTGTCCATTTGTAGGTGAGAGGGCCCATATTAGTCTTGTTTCAGCACTTAATAATCCTCTTGGCGGCCCTGCTCTTTAGAACCTCATTAGAAATGGAAGCTGTGAGAAGTTCTGCAGGATCTGATTCAAAGTCTCCCAAGCACAACAAAAAAAAGCTTATAGTCCTCCAAAGTGTAAATCTCATAGAAGGGGAAAAAATGAGCCAAGGCTATAAAATCCTTAAATTCTTAGTAAAAATGACTTTCCAATTGTCTTAGCACTCTCTTCCCTTATAAGATCTGAGAAAGATTACTTTAAATTAATTTGCAAAGTTTGTTTATACCATGCTCATCTGCTTCAGCATCTTCAAATGAATTCAAGTGTATCATCAAACAACATTTGCCGTTAGATTCATATGTTCGGTTTTATCTTCACATAAAAACATGTAGAATCACTGAAAGTGGAAATGAAAATATTCCAGAACTTCTCACATTTTGCAGTTCTTGGCTTTTATAATAATAAAAAAAAGTGGTTACAGGAAGACTGAATTTAAGACAAAATGCTTTCTCTATTTTTTTCCCTCATAAAAATGATGATGGTTGAGAATCGATTGAAATCTCGTACCTCTAAAATGGTCTGATTCTTTGCAAGTTGTTTGTATTACTTTTCATTACTGTCTCGCCTGCTTAATTTATAGACCAGTCCTCTGATGTTTGCTTGGGAAACTTCAGCCTTTTTGCTGTGTTATAAAAAAGACTCAACAACAGGCTTTCAACAAAGATTTTGCAACCAGACATGAAAGTATAATTAATTCAACAATTAATTGTTGATGCGCATATTGCCCATCTACCTATGTTTTGTCCTTTGAAGTATTTCAGCTTAATCCGTAGCTTCCCCAGGGTTAAGAATCACTAACTATAATTTGACACCAACCACTAGCCATGGATCCAGCTTCCAGGAAGTGCCAGTTGGAAAGGACAATCGGACAACAGGTTTTCACTTTAAGAGAAGGCACATTGTTAAAGGGCCATATAGGACAGAAGATAACATGATATGACAATGGAGTCCCATTGACACTTAAACTTTTGGAGGCTCACTTATTGTGGGATAATGTATTGTGGCATCTAAATTATCTTCTTCAACTGATTAAGAATAAGCATACAAGAGTGGGAGTAGAGCTATAGATGAGACTCAAATGACGAAAAAAAGGTCCAGATTATAAAAGCTAAAACACATGTAAACTGACAAGAACACACATTGTTAATCATCTCTCCTAAGTGTACAACATGTCCACTACTCCTCTGGTATTCTGCCAACTGAGATTAACGTATCATGCATGTAACACAATGGACTCTCGGCTACAAAAAGTTATGCGGTAATAAAACTGTTGGGCCTTGAAGTAACACCGGACTTTTTCTGAACTTGAAGACAGATCTGCCAAGTTCTGCAAGATTTATTCCTAAAATGTGCACGCTGGACTGAGACCTCAGCCTTTCTGTAATATGAGGGGGTTAGCAAATCTAAATAATAGTCTTGTGATTTTATAGCAGACCTTAAATTTTTGTTATCTCTAAACTGCAGCTGGGAGGCATGATTCTGCAAGGGAGGACAGGCAGATTATTATAGTAATTGTGTATTTTGAACATTTTGGCAAAAGTGGTTGAGACTTCTGCATTTATACTTTTTATAAATAAAACTGTATGAATTAGAAGTGTACATCTGTTGAAAAAGTAGGCCCAAATAACAGAACAGTTTTTGAACAGATTATCTTAATTCAATCAACCTGTTATCTAAAGCAGCAACAGCAGACTTCTGTTTTTAGAAGGAACATGTTTACGGCAGGAAAGTACCTGACTGTCCTTGAGAAGGCTTTGCAAACAAGTAAATAGATCATCCTATTTTTTTTTAAGTCAGTTGGATTTGCTGAGTGATTTACATTTTCAATATGACATGTTCTTAAAATAGCCACTCAAGGTTTGTCAACATACTGAAAAAAACCTCATTGTTTAAATACAATCAGTGTGGTGCATTGTGTAATGATGAAAATGTAAATCACTCAGGAAAACAGTTTGATTTTTTTTAAAAGGAAGATCTATCCATCTACCTACTTACTTGTTTGTCTCTAAAGGCTCCTTCAGGCAATTTTCTGCTGTAAAGAAATGGAATGTCCCTTCTAAAAATATAGAAATCTGCTGTTATTGCTTTAGATTCTCCAATTTTGGCAACTTTAACTTGTGGACTTCAAGCATAGCTGGCTGAAGAATTCTGGGAGTTGAAGTCCACAAGTCTTAAAGTTGCCAAGTTTGGAAATCTCTACTTTAGATGATGTGATGTTAGAGTAGGGCTGGGAGACCCAGGTCCAAGTCTACCCTTGCCATGAAAACTACTAATTGACTTTGGGCCTATCTTCCTTTTTCAAGTGAAACCTACTCACAGAGTGGTATTGAAACAATAAAATGGAGAATCCATATAAGAGCTGGTGAAAAAGCAGAATCTAATTCAAATGAACTTTTTTTCTGTACTCGTATCAGAAGCACCAAGGCATTTCCAGGTTGAAAGGATAAGCTCAGTAGGGGGCTTCTTCCACGTTCCCGGCAGGAGCTGGAGCAAAGGCCAGGAGCTCAATCCCACCCCATGGCAGCACTCGGCTCTCGAACATGGGCTTGCTAACTTCCATCCCAGGTTACTAACTATGTAAACCACTGTGCTCCTTACTCAAATGAATGCAATGGAGTAACTACAGTAAAACCCAAAATCCTTTCCCGAACTCATTCTGGGAATATTTCTGGAAAAAGCATTGTTTCAAACTAAAAAGAGTAACAGTCATTTAGGACAATTTGTGTCCAAAATAAGCCTATTGTCTTTTTATTACCTTCCTATTTGCAGATGCCAATCGCTGTCAGTGCAAAGGTTATCAAATGAAGTGTGGTCAAAGGCATTTTCTTAAACTGCTTTTTGACTGTTCTGCAACACACAAACACAAATCCAAAAATGTACACTGCCTTCTGATCACTTATCAAACACGTTAATCTAATTACAGAGCCTCACTATTTGATCTAGGTAGCTAGGAGTAAGAGAAAGAGTTGGATATGAATTCATAAAAAGTAATTTCATTAGTAGAATGTAAAGTGCATCTATTCGGGGTCTTCTTAATGATTAAAAATATCTAGATTTAAAATGCATACACTTAAAGCAACCTTGACTGACAAAATTGCAGATCTGAAACTGGCAAAAATGATCATTGGCTAGTTTTCCCTTTTAAAAATCCAGGACTGACCGTCTTGCCAAGATAATACTGGAATATTTTCTGGAACTAAGATCTAATAGAGAAAGGGGTTGATTTATCGGCTGTTGGCTTTCTTTGGCAAATTGCTGTTGAGCCAGAAAGCAGGGAAGAAAAACTACATCCTTGCGGACTACGATCCTCTCCGGTGCAAGAAGATTCAATTTTAAGAATCCAAGCAGTCAAATTTGCAGACATGCAGGTCAGAATTTGCTCTCACGTACATTTAATCACATATTTTAAGGACAAAGGGGGAAGAGAGCACAGCCCTGAAAAACATCCAGGGTCTCTATGGAAACACAGGAAACACATTTCCTCTCAGACCAGTGTTTAACATCTTCTCAGATCATACAACGCCTCTTGAGGCTCTGATAGATGTTTAACAATAAATTCTAGGATGCCAGAGAAAGACTTTGGCAGTTCTTGCCCCCTTCAGACTTATGCAACCAGCCCTAATTTAGCAGAGATGGCCTGATTGCAGACATTTGAGTCTGGCAACTGTAATTTCAGGGCAGGGAATTAGTCTAATGTTCCTCTATCCACTACGTCACACTGGCTACCAATACCAAACACAGCAGCCAAATGTTTATTTTTGCAGAAGTTTGTTGCTAAGGGAATCTTTGGTCTGCAGCAACATCATGATTACAGCTTTGCCCCCTCCTGTTAAACAGATTTTTTTTTCCTCTTCCCAGCTTGCACACTGTATAGTTATTTTCCCCACCAAAGCATTCTGCCAAAAAACTTATGTGCGGAAAGCACATTTTGAATATCAGGTTCAGATGTTTAAGTGGAGGAAACAGGGAGGTAAATTTCATTTTCCTCCTTTTTCCCTTTCCATCAAAAGTGCTGAGTGGCATTACTGCTGCTTTTCCAACCAGTATACGTAAAGCTCCAGCAACTACTCAGACTTATGGAATGATGTGCTGCTTCTTCCAGAAGTATGAACATATAAAGCCCTCGTGGGACCATTTAGGCATCTTCTTAGGATTATAGGTTCCAGAGGAATTATTTGTTTTCTGACTCATGATAATCAATACATCATTTATAAGACAGCTTTGAACAAGGCAGCAGCTGAGAAGCATCAACTTGATTTCTTTATCTGTTAAAATATTTATAGCAGGCTCAATATTGGAGCAAATTATAATCCACGAAATAATACGATAAAATGAAAAAAATATATATGCGACGTGATTACAAATGAAATGAGTTTAAACTCCCAGATCCTGGGGAAAAGAGGAATGATTTGATCTGGCATCTAAGAGATGCCACCAGAGCATCTTATAAGGAGGGTCTGCTCAAAAAGTTAGGAATATTTGCTTGATTCTCTCCCCTGGACCCACTCAATTTCACTGAAGAAAGGGAGAGGATGACATACTCAGAAAAGATCCTGGAAGGCTTAGCCAAGAATGCACAGAAGGGGCTAGCTACTCTGACCCCAAGCCAGCCCAAGCTTGCATCATATGACTGTATCACTCAATTCTAGCTCTGCTTTAAAAAAAAAAAAGTTCATTCCATAACTCTGCTTACTTTATGATAGATGGCATTTGTAATATTCCCAGATATGTAAAAAGGGGGATCACCTTTCCACAAATGTGGTTTAAACTCCATTTCATCAAGTTTATACCTACAACCGCAATCATATAGAACAGGGGTGTCTGTAAAATTTATACCTATTAGCTGCAATCATACATACTATATGACAGGTGTCCAGCCTTAGCAAATTTAAGACCTGTGGACTTCAACTCCCAAAATTCCCCAGCCAGCATGGGGAATTCTAGGAGTTGACATTCACAGATCTTAATTACCAAGGATATCCCTGATATAGATGCTTCTCAGGGGACAAGTCCCCTTGAACACAGTGGAACCTAATTCTGTGCTCACCTACATTTATGCACACTTGCAGCGTATTTTTCTATCCACACAAGGAAGACATTACCACCAGAAAAACTCAGGGCAAAGCTGAAAGATTTTTTTTAAAAAAATAGTTCTTATGAGTAAGAATAATTTCCTAGACCTGCTATGCAAAGATTTGTGACCTGGTCTCCTCACTAGTAAATATAGGTGTCATATTGTGTCTCAAATCAATTTAAAAATAATCTCTATCACTCTGTAATCCTGTACAGTTTGAAAACCTATAACACATGCACTAACCTGACAATAAATTCTATTTAACCAAACGGAGTTTGCTTTCGAGTGGATCTGAAGAGGATTATGCTACAAGAGCAATAGAAATGCAATCCTATCCTGCTGCTCTTAATTGTATTAATAACACAAAGGGGTACCAGACCCTATACAGGTAGTGCTCGACTTACAACAACAAGTGAACCAAAAATGTCTGTTGCTAAGTGAGACAGCTGTTAAGTGAGTGTTCCCCCATTTTATGATATTTCTTGCCACAGTTGTAAAGTTACTCACTGCAGTTGTTAAATTAATAACATAGTTGTTTAGTGAATCTAGCTTCCCCATAGACTTTGCTTGTCAGAAGATGGCACACTGCAAATGTTGTAAATATGAACCAATTGCCAAGCATCTGAATTTTGATCACTTGGCCATGGAGATGCTGCAATGGTCGTAAGTGTGAAAAAAGGTCATAAGCCACTTTTTTCAATGCAGTTGTAACTTCACATAGTCAGTAAATGCATAGCTGTGTAAGTCAAGGACTTATATAGTCCATAATGAGATAAGTTTTAGCTAAGAAACCATACAGTCTATGGCTAAATAAATAAATATTTATTTATTTATTTTATTAAATTTGTATACCGCCCTTCTCCTGCTGGACTCAGAGCGGTGCACAGCCAAAATAAAAAACATCCCAATACAAAATTTAAAATTGGTTAAAAGAATTACACAACTTTGGCCCAAAATTTAAAACATCCGACTAAAACCCATAGACAATTAAAAATCTAACATCTTAAATATGTTTATTAACAATCCTTACCTCAGTGTGGTAAACTATTTTCTGGAATCACACATGGTGGCTCTAGGACCAATTCCGAGTACAGTTAAAAAAACACACACATTTTTAGCAATCATTTCAAACTTCTGACAAGAATGCTCTATGAGTGCCCCCACTTCACAAAAACGGAATCGGGGGCAAGAGAACAGCTATTGGAATCTTGCACCTCCTGTCGCTTACTTCAGTCCTCCTACTGGTGCATTTGAAGTCAATGGGAGATACCGGTAATTTTAAGCTTAACTATTGAAGACCAACATGCTAGAACAGCTGCTTAAAAGCTACCAATTTGTTTTCCTTCTTTCTATATACGGTGTGAAATTACTACATGAAGAAAGACAGCCAGGATGATGGATATTAGAAACACATATCTTGATTCCTATGTGTGTCCAATTACACTTGGCCAATAAAGAATTCTATTCTATTCTATTCTATTCTATTCTATTCTATTCTATTCTATTCTTTTCTTATTCTTATTCTACTCTATTCTACTCCAACAAAATACTGGGGGGGAGGGGGGAGGTTCAATACAACCTGTAACATTAAAATCCAGGAGGCACAGGCAAGTGTTTAATTATTGCTGAAATATTTATTTGCTCAGCAAGCACATTTTGGGAGAGCTTCCCTTCCAATCTTCCTGAACTATTCATTGCTGGAACACTGAGGTCCTCTTCTGGATGTGCCTCACAATACATCTAAAAATAATTCAATGAAGTTTTCAAGTGTGAGTTCTGAAACTTTGGCTTTGTGTTTCCTTGTTGCCCGTCAATCCTTTTGATACGGGCCAGGTCAGGAAACAGACACTGCAAGGACTGTCAGAACTCTATTGTTGTATAGTAACAAAGTCTTGAAAGCTCTCAAAGTTACCTTCTTCTCCCTGTAACACTACCCAGAATCAAGGTGAGCTTACACTCTCTCCTTTCCCAGGGATGACATTTATGGTCTTTTTAAAAAAAAATAACTTTACAGTTCTGGCATTCCTTCACCATATTATCTCTATATTCCTCTACACTACCGCCATGGTCTGCCTTTTACAAGCTACGATGTCCCATGTGAAATGACTACAGGCTCATTACCCACACCCAAGCTTAGTGGTTCCCACTAAGGTCAACAGACCAATCTTACCGCACAGTCAGATGGAAAAACATCCCTGTATTTTCTTCTTGTTGCACAGCAACCAACCCTGGAGAGTATATCGTGGCAGAAAACAGGAAATTCCCTTCATCCTGGAATTTGTTTACTGGATCACCGATGACCCACTGGGTCATCCTTTTAGAAAAAGATAGTGCAGCATGATGGAAGAGTCATTGTAGTGGCAAATGAACGTCAATAATACTTACCTAAAGAGATAAACAGAATGACCACAGGTGGCCAAAACAGCAGTGGGAAGTAGGAGTGATTTCTAACTTCCTGTCAGCTTTCCCATTGACTTTGCTTGTAGGAAGCTGACAGGACGTGTCATAAATCACATGGCCTCAGCTGATGGAAGAAGTACAGCAGGGCTGCCTACATAACTACATAACCCTTCCAGTATACCTGGTCTGAAGGTCCTTGAAATTTCACTTCCACAGGAGTAATGGGTCCCAGACTTTGTATGCGTTCTTTAAGGCAGCAGATTTGAGGTTATCTTGATTCAAAAATTATTTCACTATGATGTACCATTTCAGCTAACTGAACTTGACAATTAATAGTAGAGTGTTTTAGTAGTATACACATTTAGTAGTGTATAGATAAATCTATAGTATGTACTATAGATTTACGTATATAGTAGTATATAAATCTATACTATATAGATTTAGCAGGTCCCAGGGGCAATGCCTAGGTGGGAATTTCACATGGAAATGATGTATATCTGACATAAGATATAGATATCTGCTGTAGCTTCCCATGACTTCTCAGATTCAGGGTAGCCCTTATGGTGAACCAAATATTCTAGGCATTTTCCCCCTGGACCTACAATGCAGAATGTGCCAGCTAAGATCTGGGTCTCTAGCTTAGTTAAATTAGATCTTTAATTATGAGACAAATAGTTCCTTCCTCCTCCCCAAAACATCAACAAACTCCACATATTTTTTTTCTGGCATAGGGAAGGAGAAGAGGGAGAAGGTATAAGAAGGAAGCTCAAAAATGGTGCTGTTGACAACAATGTATTCCTTCAGTAACATTACTTCTGCTGCCTTCTGTATGGCCCTTTTCCAAATATTGTATTTTGGCAATATAATTAACTTCCTATACAGTCATTATTAAATGACTGAATTTAAGACTGGGCAACACTAGCATATTTAAATATAACTTCAACATTTCAGCTACCCATATGTTCAGAAAAGGTAGTCCTTACAAATAAGGTATTATTGTAAGTGAACCCAGGTACACAAGTCCTGTATTGGTAATTCATTCAATAAATTCCCTCAGGTTTACCATGACTCCTGGTGACTTCATGGTCACACTCATGTTATTTTCTCAGCAACATTACAGAAGTGGTTCTCTCTTGCCTTTTTTTTTTTCTGGAATGTTTTTTCAACTTTGCAGTCAGTCCAACAGTTCTGGAATTTCCAAAGAAGAAACTATCTGGCCCTGCTGAGCTTTTCAATACTGTCCAAGATCGGATAGATGCTGCTAACCTGAACAGCTTGCCTTCAATATTATAAGGAGTTTTCTATTGCAAATATATTAAAATATAACTAAATCAACTGATCCTTAATGGTGATTGCTACCACAACAGGAATTAATCTGAAAAGAGCAAGTATGGCAGCAACTGATCAGGCATGAGTACAAGCCTTTCAATTCAATTATCACAATATTAAGTTTAATAATGCCAAAATTTTCTACCAAGATCTGAATGCTGTAGTCTATAGGAAGATCTAAACTTGCCTTGTGATGCACTGAAGAATATGGTACAAATTAGACATTTATACATATTTGGATTATTTCACTGAAAAAGTACCGGTACATGGTTTTTATGTAGACGGTCCCCTTCTTATCTTCGGTATTTCCAGTTGAATATATCACACATAGGAAATTACAGAAAAGCCTCTGTTAGCACTAGAACAGAGTCAAGTAGATTAAAATGACTAAATACCTGGACTATATTATATCTTAATAAAGTCCTAATACTAATCAGACTAGTTCCCAAGAGAAATTCCAATGTAGCAGGTGACCTGGAAAGCTTGATTCAGCATGTATAATTTAGTGAACAATTTAGCAAACTGGAAGATGACAGAGAGTTTTATAGAGAGTTCTTATCCAAATAATTTACAAGACAATAGAAATCAGCAAGAGTCTGTACTGGCAAAGCATGCATTATCCTAATTAGCTGAACTCCTTGTCAAGTTCAAAATCAATAGTTGCAAGAGTTCAGCCTTAGCTGGTATTGTTCTTTCAATAATACCTTTCCAGTTGGCACTCAGGGGAAAACAAACTAGACATTTTGACCCACAACTGTATTTGTTAATTTATTATAACTTGCATATTATATTCAACCACATATTAAAGAGGGACAAGTATGTCATTTTCTACCTCCTGGAGCTAAATAATTTAGTCCAGCAAAGGTCAGCATTGTGAAGATCATTCAAGGATTTATTCTTCTTCTAGACTGGTTAACTTTACAACAGCCTCTCATTTACTGAATTCCTTTTTCCGAACTTTTGATTTTGGTGCTGCCAAAAAGAAGAAAAAAACCTGAGGTCACTAATATTCAAATCTATACACGTCTACATGGATTAAAATGCTGATATGAAGTTTTTACCATTTGGATTCTCTTGTCTGTAAAAGGTTTTCAGCATCTCCACAGCTTCTTCAGATCGATAACCGGCTATGCACTAAAGAAATTAAACATATTGCTCACAAATGCATCTGAAATGAAGATACACCATCAGCAGAATTTTTCGATTAAGACTTCATTATTTTTAAGAACTCAAAAGTGGGAGTAACATAGCTTCATAGTTACATTTCATGGGAATTTAGGGTGACAATTTTTTTGGGGGGGAGGGCATTTTTATAATCTTTTTCCCCTTCATTTGACTGGCACAAATTCTTAAATAAGTCTTTTCAGAGTCCAGATAGCTATGATTGGAAATAAAACTATTTAAGTGGATATCTAACATCCCGCCCGCCACCCACCCCCATGCGCATGCGCGGCGGAGCTGAACTGGGGCGATGGCTCACGTGCCCATAGAGAGGGCGCTGCGTGCCACTTCTGGTACGTGTGTCATAGGTTCGCCATCACGGTTCTAGAGCAAGCTCTTCATTGCTATATCAGTTTGATATATCACATTCTTATGAACATATAGAAAGGCACCGTAATGAAGTACTCACTTGAAATGGTTCTCCTGTATCTGTTAAGGTAGCAGAAGAGATATTCAGAACTGAGCCGCAGCCTCCAAACCGTTCATTTTGGCAACCATATACAACCAACGGGATTTATGCAGATCAATTAAGGCATTAACTAGGTTAGATAAGAAATACTACACAGATAGTATATAATATACAAATAGTAACAATCCTGTTTGATAGTCCAGCTATTTTGATAATGCCAACTTTCCACCACTACCACCACCATCATCAATACGTGAAATCACAGCTGCCAGTTTTTAGCTGGGCCTTCATACACACCGAGTTCTTCCTGAGGACCTAGGATATTGGACCATATTGGCATGATAAATGTTCAGATCCAATTAGTGGGGATTTTTTTGTGATTGACAAATGGAAATTTTGACAATGCACAGATTTTCTAAATGCTATCCAAGTTTTTTTTCGTATGCCAATAACCACTGAGATCAGCACAGCTGGTTTATACCATAATCTTTCATCTTTGATTTTCAGATCTCGATAGTTTTGTAATCTCCAGGTCCTTGTCTTCTATTCTACTATCTCCTAGTATTGCCATATCAATTTTCCACATTTCCTTCTTTTCAACCACGGTTAAATCTGGTGTGTTATCAGCCAAGGCTTTATCAGTTTGCATTTGGAATTCCCAAAATATTTTAACTTGCTCATTTTCAACAACTTTTTCAATTATATGTTCTCACCAATTTTTCATCAATCCTTTTCACGTGATTTTTAACCATTTCTGCTGTTATTAATACAATAGTTCTTCCATTTGATTTTTACTCAATCCATCTTCAAGTTCTTTTATCCATCCAGCATTTTTAATATAGTCTTGTTTCATTCATGGATTGTTTCATTTTTTGGTATTCCATTTTCAGAATTTCTATTGCTACTTATAATTTATATTATTATTAAATAATTATCATTATTATTTACATTTGTATATAGTACTGCCCAATTCCCAATGACCCCAAAATACAACATTACAAGCAAAAAGCAATGTAGTAATAATAATCTCCTTTCATTTACAATACATACATTTATCCTTTCCTTAGACATATTATTACAAAAGTGATAACTTCCCCAGATAAAATATTTCTCATTTTCCCCTGCTTGGACAAAAGATATCTTCCACCCATAAATTGAGGACAAAAATATCCAGACATTTAACAAAATGTTTTAAAGAAAAGAATCTTAAATTAATGTATTCCTGTCGTAGGAAAATTCCAAAATTTCATATACCACACAAGCACTTGTCCTGCCTGATGTAGACTTGACCCTAAATGTCACCTTCTTTTCTATCCTATCCATATCAACATTTGCTAATAAAAATTCAGAGTTCGTATAACTCCAAATACCCAGTTGAAGTAGCATAGAGGTTCCCCAAGGTGGGAAACAGAATCCCGTATTAAGGATTAAGTGACCAACATTTGGAGAAGGATACTCATCATTCGAAGCGCAGCTGCACACATAATACAGGGCTCAACTGTGACGTATAATACTGTGTGTGTAAAAACTTCCTCAGGTTGCTTCTTGTGTTGTTGACACCAATCTAAGACCTGATCAATTGCTACCATTTCTGCATGGCGAGTAGCCTATGGGAATAAAGAAAAAAAAATCAGAATTGG
This sequence comes from Arizona elegans, assembly GCA_022577455.1. Lineage (NCBI taxonomy): Eukaryota > Metazoa > Chordata > Lepidosauria > Squamata > Colubridae > Arizona > Arizona elegans. The sequence continues at coordinate 249,917,453 of JAKOOJ010000001.1, forward strand.
TGCCACATAAAATGGGTTACTTTGCATATAAAGTAGCCTGACCTTCGGTAAAAGCCTCAAAACCTGGCATTGCCAATTGGCCTGGTGCTCCAATAGGGTCACATTGGAAGTGATGGAAAGATTAATAACAGATCCAAATACTCCCTCTACCCATCCTACTCCCACCCTCCCCAACTTTTAGTTAGAGTTAATAATTTATGCTTTTATAGCACTTTATTCTTGTTATATACATGCTTTGTATAGTTTTATCCTTTTTAATATTATAAGCCGCCAACTGTTACACTGTGATAAGATGGGCAGCAAACAAATTTAATAAAATAAGGAAAACACACATATAAGGAAAAATAACTCTTATTTTTTAATAAAATTATAGGAACTACGGTTTGGACAAAATGGCCTAGGACAGTTTCCCTCAATTTACTGCCCTCTAGTGTATGGAGGTGAGCATTCTCAGTATTACAAGACAGTATGGCCACCAGTTGAGAAAGGTTAGTTTTCCTTAGCTCTGCAATTGTATTTTCCATGCTTGCCACAGTTCCCAAAAGATGAAAACTGATGTGCTTGGTTCTATTTGGATTAAGGCAATTAAAACAATTCACTGAAGCATGGAGTGAAATCCTGTCTTATGCTTGCTATATTGTATCAAGAGACAAGGGCAAGTTTATAACTTAATGTCTTTTAGAATTTGCTTTATAAGCAAAATAAAACAAAATAACACACATAAGACTGGCTCTTGTTGGAAATTTGTTACAAGTTATTTATTTATTTGCTAGGTTTATATCCTGCCGTTTCATCGGAAGCTCAAGATGGTCTACACAGCATCCTCTCCTTCAACTGTTTTTCACAACAGCCTTGTGAGGTAGGTTGAGCTGAGAGATGATAATTGGTTCCAAATCACCCAGGAAGCCTCCATGGCTGAGGGCAAATGCTGGTGTCAACTCAATGCCTTCAAAAGTATACCATGCTGGCTCTTTGACTGAAAGAGAATGACTGGCCAGGTCATTCAGGAAATTTTGGTGGCTGAGAGTAGACTTCAGCTTAAGCTTCCCCAATCCTAGACTGTCACTCTAAGCCTCCTGGCTGTCATATACCGTATTTTTCGGAATATAAAACACACCTTTTTTCCTCCTAAAAGAGGGTGAAAATTTAGGTGCGTCTTATACACAGAATGTAGCCCTACCCACTGGCCCCCACCCTTTGGCCTTTGCCTTGCAGCAGTTACTTCCTTGCAAGCAAACAGCAAGAAAAAACAGCTCCTTTCAGCTTCAGCACAGCCTAATTAGCACAAGTTGATTGGATCGGCTTCCAACTCTCAGCTGATTTGCTCTCAGCTGTTTTGCGCAGGGCTCTGCTGTTTGCTGCAAAGAGGTAAATTGCTGGAGCAGATTTCTTCCCCCCTTGTGCTAATCAAACTATGCTGAAAACGAAAATGAAAGCAAAGCAGGCTGTTTGCTGTAATGAGGCAAAATTGCTTAGAGGCAGAGGCAGATTTCTTTTTCTTCTTTTCCTCACCAAAAAAAGTAGGTGCACCTTATATTCCGAAAAATACGGTAAGTATCTTCATACTATCAAAGCAGCCTATCAGAATCCAGGCCTCATTAAAAAAAACAAAAACAAAAGTCATCGTAGAATAGAGCACAATATTTAAAGCACCTCCATAAACCAAACAGCTGCAGTGGTTGCAATTCTTTTTTATAATGTATTCTCAAAATTTCCACTGTAGGGTAGGGAAGGTCAATGACAACCAATATAGGTGAGGTCTTATTTCACCACACTGATGTTATTTTATACAGTGCCTTTTGTTTTTATTTTAATGGAGCAATTGCAAAAGCCAATCCCAGAACAGAACAAAAAAACCTGCAAGAGCCACAGAAATTCAGGGTCAAAACAATAAAGATCATCAAAAAAACAAAACAAAAATCAAAGGCATGGAGTTGTGTCTCTGCTTTGCTTTCTTTTCCTTCTCAGTGTTTGAAACAAGGGCAAAGAGGACAGGAGAAAAACAGCTGTTTGATCAAAAACAGGATTGACCACAAGCAAGCTTTTTCCTCTATCTGTCAGGGATTAAGTTCATATTTTCTATTTAATCTTTCCAACAATTAATGCAAAGAAAAAATTGATCTACCAGTCATAAAAAGCAAATAGACAGCATAGGAAATACTCTCATGAGCTTTATGCATGTTCATGGATTACATCACCTGTTTTTTCCCCCAATTATGGCAGCATTTGGCACCGTATTGTATAATCTACATCAGCGGTCCCTAACCTTTCTGGGTTGGCGGCCCAGTACAGGGGTGGGTGGGGAAGAGGGGATAGTTTTGTGCGTGGACCAGGTGCGTGTGCACACGCACACAGCTTCATTTGAGGTTGACAAGATTCTCAAAGCAATTTATAAAGATAAAAACAGCAGTCATCACATCAAGAAAATAAAAAGCAGAGCAAGGATAAAAATCATCAGTAAAATCTAGAACTTCCTGCAGCTTTACCTTCAGTGGCAGGAAGGATCTTAGAAAAAGTTTTGAAAATAATTCTAGTATTTGGTAGATTTAAGCAGGTGAAGGGAGCCCTGAAGGTGTTCAAGAAAAAAGTTATTTAAACAAACACCTTTATGAATTGTGCCTGGTAACTAAGAGTTAGTTACACCTTTTTTCAAATTAGCAGGATATGATCTCTGTTTATGTTTATTCAGCAATCTCGTTGTTCCATTCTGAATTTCCTGTAGTTTCCAACTAATCCGAAAGACAGCTCATGGTCAAAACATTGCCCATAGAACAATTACGCAAAATTGCATCATTGGTCAATGTATCACTTTCGAAGAAGGGTGATTTGTAATACCACTCTAATGTTTTAATAAAACATATAGTTACAAAATAGGAAATGATTTTTGTTTAGCAAAGCATGCACAGTCTAGATATTTAAGATTCTACCCTTACTGTTTTTTAGCTTATGTATTTCACGATATGCTTCATACTATAAATTTGTAAGTATAAATTGAAAACAACGGCCTAATTAATTCTTAAATATATCGAAGAATGCTATTCAATAAAGGGAACTGAATATATGTGATAGATAGCAAATGTGAAGCAAATAGAATGCATTTAGCTATAATCTATTGTTATAATACCATCTTACAAATTAATTTTAATGTGAATAGTCCTTCAAGAGATTGTGCTTAGCAGGTGCCATAAATGCTATAACACACTCTAGGGTGCAACTACAATCGCTTCCCGAGAGCTGGCAGAATTCCTGACTTAAAATGCTCTCTGTTCTTATTAAGAACTGTTAAAATTCTCCCCTCATAAAATCAGTTAGATAGAGTTCATTGTTTTGAATGAATTGCCATGGACATCTAAGTTTTCATTATCTCCAACTATGCTGAAGTCTTCTCAAGGGGCAGGGGTAGGGTTATAGTGTATCATCATAAACAAACAAACAAACATGTATTCAAGCCAGGTTTGGCAATTGTTCTTATTTTTGTACTTGTTCTCTTCCCATTCCACGTAGATGAATGGTTAACCCCATAATGACCGAATCTGTACACTCTTTTGCAAATTAGAATCTTCTTGTGAAATTCATGACATGTTCATTTCTGCATTGAACTTCCAAACTTTGGGAAAGCTGTGGCTACTGGCTGCTGTTGTGATGCCACTGTAGTCACATGATTTTCATTTTCAACATTTTGTGAGAGTTTCTCATGCAGTCTCACAATCCCTTGGTCCCTGCCAGATTCCCATAAGGAAATTCAATGGTACAGTCAGTGCAAAGTCAGAAGTCACTCCTGCTCCCACTATTTTTTGCCCACCCTTGGTCATTCCGTTTCTCTGTTTAGGTAAGGAAATATCTCTGAAATAATGACTCAATGGGTCATGGGTTTCTAGTTTATTATGAAATACTGAAAGTTTAACTTTTATTGTTTGAACTCTTTCAGTTTTTATTTCATTATACATGTAATATATATTGATATAATATATCCACCAGTCTTTCTCAATCTTGCTAAAATTCAGTTCCCATGATTCTCAGCCAATGGCTATTCTGTCTGAGGTATTGTGGGAATTAAAATAATTTGAAAATTGGGGCACTTTGAAATATTATCACTACATTTTGAAACTTGGTCTTGTCTAGGTAACAGTAACAAAACAAAATGTGGAACATTTGATAAAAGAAAAAGAAAACAATCCACAAATAAAAAAATACTAATAACTGAAGTTCACTAGCATTCAGAGATCAAGACAAAACATTTTTATTACAAAAAAAGTTACCATGTCCCTCTTAATTACAGGTAGACCTCAGAGTACAACAGTAACAGTCAAACTTTGAGGACCAGTCATGGGCACCCTTTATTCAAGACCAAGGCTACTTGTAATGTAAGAAAAATATAAAATGGTTTTCCAGAATTGAGTTTAGAGAATTGAGAATTAAGAAAAGAAAAATATAAAATGGTTTTCCAGAATTGAGTTTGGATGTGTTGAGATATGTTTATAGAGAACACAGCATTTTTTCACTAGAATTTTAGAAAACAGGAACTCAAAACATAAAAATTCCAAAACAGTAATTTGCTATACAATTCCCAAATTATACAAGGCAGGTTTTAAACACAGCTGAAGTAGAGGAATTTCTTGAGGATCTTTCTATTTATATATGCAGTGCAAAGGATAGGATTCTCACTTACATTTTTTGTTTCATTAACTTCATTCCTTCCTTTCCCCACAATCTCATTATTGTAGACCATGAGGCAACCAACAGGTACTTCACCATTCTCAAGTGCATCTTTAGCCTATCAATACAAAGTAATTAGCAATAGCATTGTTAAGAAGGATACGGTGTCATATTTATCACAGATTGCAAATTCAGAAGCATAACACATCCAACTGCATTGACTCCATCACAGGTAGTCTGGGACCAGAAACTTGGGTCAATAAGTGACACAAGACACTAAGTGGAAAATCATATGACTCAGAGTATGCTTATGACTTAATTTCAGCTTTCCTTTTTCCCACTCCCCAACCCTTCAGAATGCTCACCCAGATACAGAGATAATTAATAAGGGAATTGTTTTGCATTCGTTGTAGAGGAAAACATTAAAAGAAAGTAAGCAAGCATACAATGGAAAAACACATCAAAAGGAATGCATTGGCAAACAACCAGTGCTAGCACATTCCTTTTGATATGTATTCTCCACTGTGTGCCTGTTTATTCTCCTATAATCCTTTCTTCTCCAATCTCTCTTCTCTGCAAGAAAAGGGGAAACAGTCGCTGCATGAGACAGTCAGTAAACAAGGTCTATCTATGCAACTGTTTTTCCTAATACAAGAACAATAATATACAACAATGCCTATAAGAAACCAACATTTCTGACTGAATGGATCACATACATAGCAAAATAAAGGACAAAGTGCAGAGGCACTTACCTCTTCCTCCCCACCCCCCAAAGTTCTCAAAAGAAAAACAAACCGAAATTAATACATAGCAAGAAAAACACCACACACAACTGTGATTTATTGGCTGACCTAGACCTATACCTGAAACAATAGTTTACTCTGATTTAATTACATTTTCATTTACAATTACTTTGTTTAATCAGTCAAAGCAACTGCTACTCATGTAATGCGGCATGATTTGTTTAGTCTAGTGGTTAAGGCACCAGGCTAGAAACTGGGAGATTGTGAGTTCTAGTCCCACTTTAGCCATGAAAATCAACTACGTGATTTTGGGCCAGTCACTTTTTCTCAACTCAACCCATCTCACAGATTGTGGGGAAAATAGGAGGAGGAAGGTGTGTTGTATATTTTCACCACCTGAGTTTTGTGAAGTTTCCGAAAGATGTCCTAATTAATTCATGAGCCATGAGCCAAACTTCAAAAGAAATACAGTCATTTATTAGGCGCACCATTCCGGCAGTACTCCTATGGAGTCAGAACTGACCTCACATAAATTTACGGGCCCCCATGACCCTGTCTCCCCCCTCCTCCCTGGGCATGTCATAAATCACATTCTCCAATTAACCACATTGGCAGGTTGTGAAACCCTGCTGACTCCAGTAACCTAGAACACAATCTATAGAAAGGCATTTGTGGAATGTAGTTTCAGTTAGGCATTTGAAATGCCATCAAATACCAGGATCTTATTATCATATGTGGTGGACATGTTTAGAAGCTAAACTCTTATTGGAACAGAATTAAGATTTGGTTAGAGGAAATAATCCAACAACATATTGATTTAAAACCGGAGCTGTTCCTACTGGGTATCCTACCAGAGAAAATTAATAAAGAAAATGTTTATTTGATTATTCATATAATAACTGCAGCGAAGATAGTATTTGCGCAAAGATGGAAAGTAGAGAAAATCCCGTTGGAAGGGGAAGTAATTAAAAAAATGTTTAGACTGTGCAGAAATGAATAGATTAACCTTGATGATTAAAGAGAGAGAAGATACGGAATATTTTAAGATATGGGGGAAATTTTATGATTGGTTAGAAAAGAGAATAGATAAAGATTTTGATAACGAAATAGGAGAATGTTTATATTAAATGTATTGTCCTTGGGGGGGGAAATATTGTTAATAGAGAAATGGGAATTATAAGGGAAGAAATGAAGATAGGAGGAGTAATCAAAAAGAAGAAGTTACTGAAGAAACACCGAGATGACACATGGACAGATTGATGTATTATGTGTTTGTTTGTGTAAAAAAAAAAAGTAGTAGTAGTAGTTCTGGGAGCTTCATCACTGCAAGCTTTCAAGAAGACGCTGGACTGCCATTTGTCAAAAATAATGTAGGGTTTCCTGCTTGGCCAGAGAGATTGGACTAAATGGCCTACAACAATGTTTCTCAACCTTGGAAGCTTGAAGATGGGTGGACTTCAACTCCCAGAATCCCCCAGCCAGCACCACTGGCTGGGGGATTCTGGGAGTTGAAGTCTACCCATCTTCAAGCTTCCAAGGTTGAGAAACACTGGCCTACAAGATCCCTTCCAACTCTGTTAATCTGTTAAATATGTTAACAGGTATACTCCCAAACAATTCACGCGTGGATGTCGCCCATTAAATGCGTTAGTCTTTTCCACCCCCACTATCTCCCAAGTTCCGAAAAGCTGGCAACCCCGAAACCCGTTTGTTTTTCTTTCTTTCTTTCTTTCTTTCTTTCTTTCTTTCTTTCTTTCTTTCTTTCTTTCTTTCTTTCTTTCTTTCTTTCTTTTTCTTTCTTTCTTTCTTTCTTTCTTTCTCTAGCGGGACGACCGCCCTTCTTACAACAACCCCTTTCGGTTGCTTCTGTGCGAGAGAGCCGCCCTCACCATATCTACAGCTCTGTCCATCCAGGCCTCCGTTTCCCCCGCGCTCACCCGCCACCTCTTCGCCGCTTCCATCATCTCTGGAAAGGAAAAAAAAAAGCAAGCCTCGCTTGCTTACGGAACGAAAAGTGAAGGGGGAACAGATCCGAGGGGGAAAGAAATGAAGGGAGAACCAAGCTGCTGGTGTTGGGGGTGGGGGGAGAAGGGGAGGGGGACTCGAATTGCGGGGTGGACCGTGGGCCGAATGAAGCCGGCGTCGGAGACGATGGGCGGGGCTTCCTGCGGCGTGCTGGGGACGAGTGGGCGGAGCGGCGGCTCGACTGAAAATCCTCATCTGCCGCCGCCGCCGCCGCTGCCGCGATGCTGCTGGCCGTGTGGGGCTTCCTGAAGCGTCACAAAAAGAAATGCGTCTTCTTGGGCGCTTTTCTGGGCGGTGAGTTTCTCTTCTCCCCCCCACCCCCAACCCGGGCATTTTCCGAGCCTTGGTTTGCTGCGCTTTGCTGCCCAGAAACAGCTGTTAAACAAGCATCTCCCCCCCTAATCTGATCCCGAGCACCTCCTGCGCTCTTCCTGCTGCCCCAGAGCCAGAAGCGTCCGCCCCCTAAAATCTGCAGGACGTTTCCTGCTCGCCCCTTTTAAGTTTGGCTTCGTTTATCTATGCCGAGTGAGCTTGCTCCCAAGGATGGGTGCATGCATGAGGATTGCCATCTTCACTCCTGATTAATTTACCGATTTTCTTCTTAGGTTCTGTGTGTGTTCACTTAGGTGGGCTAAAAATCATCATCATCACCATCATCATCACCATCACCCCATTCCTAAGAGGGCGTGCATAAGTGCCCCAGCGTGCCTACCGTCCCTGTCCTAATATTCCTTTTTACTTACTCTTTTCATGTATTCAAATTATGTTTATACTGTTATCTTATATATGCTTGACAAAATAAATAAATAAAAATAAATAAATAAATAAAATCTTGCAGGAGATATGGGGAGAGTGACCCCACTTACTGACCCCACTTTCCTCCTTTCGAGACGGTCTTTCTTGCTCCTTGTTGTACATACCCTGATATTTCTGCCTTTTTCCAATGGATAATCTAAATAAATATACTAGGGTGAATTTATTTACGTAGTATTGGTTACAGCAAACCAAGTTAAAATAAACTCAAAGCACTAATGAACAGGAGGAAAGAAGATTCAAGCATATTTATTTATTTATTTTAGTTAGATTTATATGCCGCCCTATCTCCATAGGACTCAGGGCGGCTCACAGCAATTAAGATATACAATCTCAATCCAAGTAAGAAACATGTTAAACGTATATTAAAATGCATTAAAAATCAAAACCCCATCAGTCCAGGCTGGGCAATTTAAACAGCCATGTGCTTTACCTGAGCTCTTATTTGCCAGCATCGGCTTGAAACAATTTTCCCTTTAGATAAGAGTTACGAACCAGGCAAATTTAGCTGTAATTCCAAGAGCATTATCTTTAATAGAAGAGGGGAAAAATAATTTTCTGTTGCTCTGAAAAATAAGTGACAGGTTGTTGGTTTTTTTACCTGGGACCTTGTACAAATAGGACAATGAAGAAAAGGAAGATAGAGAGCTACAGTCACATTTGCTGGGCCTGGATGAAGGTGTGGATTAAAGGCAATGTTTCAAAACCTGTCTTGAAGCACTGTTAATGATAGTATTTGCTTTTGCAACTGAGTTTAAAATTTCTCTCACTAGAAGATTCTGGATTCATAAATATGTTTCATTGAATGGGGATTTGTAATTAAAGAAAACCAAGTTGCCAGTTTACATAAATAAATAATGAAATGGAAAGTGATACATAGTACATCGGGAGAGTGCTTGGTTAAGGAATGCTTAGTTAAGAATTTATCTTGCCTGAGAAGTTCCCCCAATGGAGATGTAGATCCTACTGATGAAAGAGGTTCAAGTTCAGACAGATTCTTTAATTAGTTCACATGCTCTGCATCAACCTCCTCCTTCATTCACAATTGCATGAACAGACTTGTACAATATTTTCCTGTTCCAAGTGTATCTTGTCACCCACTTGAGAAAGTATCATTTTTTTTCTAAATACAGAAGCTTCACCACTTCACCACTAAATACAGAAGCTTTGGTCTTGCCAAATGCAAGACTTGAATTGACTTGAATTGAATTGAATTGAATTTATTAAACTTTTATACCGCCCTTCTCCCAAAGGACTCAGGGCAGTGTACAGCCATATTAAAACACATATAAACTCACAAAAAGTTCTTTGTTTAATGCTTCTCTGGACGTATATTATTCTTGGGCTGATCAACCATATTCCTAATTGTCAGTAGCTTGGTATTTCAGAGAGTGTAGTGTGATATGTATGTGTGTATGTCTTTTGTAGGGGTTTATGTACTTGGAAAATATGGCCAGAAAAAAATGAAAGAAATTCAAGAAAGAGAAGCAGCAGAATATATAGCACAAGCAAGAAGGCAGTATCATTTTGAAAGTAATCAGAGGACTTGCAACATGACAGGTAAGGTGGTACTGTAGCTATTTTGTTTGTCAAAGAGACCAAAGTCTGAAGCTTGCTGTCAAATTCCCTTTTTTTGGTACTTGTTTTAACATCTAATTCCTGTTTCTTTAATGAAACAATTGCTACAGACCAGGGGTGAAATGCTCCCGCTTCAGACCGGATCGCCCGATCCAGTAGCGATGGAGGCAGGTGGTTCGGAGAACCGGTAGTAAAAATCCCTGCCCCCCCCAATGCCCAGCTGAGCCACACAATCATCAGAGGCTTTTTTTTTACTTTTAAAAGCATTTTTTCTACAACCTCTTTCTTTTAAATGCCTCTGACGATCCAAGCTGAATTGCCTGATCGTCAGAGGCATTTAAAAGAAAAAAAGTTTCTACCGATCAGGCAACTCAGCTGGGATTGTCAGAGCCTTTTGAAAACATTTTTTTACAACCTCTTCGCCGAAGAAGTTGTAGAAAAAATGCTTTTAAAAGTAAAAAAAAAAAAAAAAGGCCACGCCCACCCAGTCACATTATCCCCCCACCAAGCCACGCCCACAGAACCCACAGTAACAAATTTTATATTTCACCACTGCTACAGACGAGACAATGCTTAGAACAATGTTTGCTAACTCAGGCAGGTCATCAAAACGTAACTACCATAAATACGAATAGATTTGTAAGCTATTTTTTATATTTCTAAATTGTTAATTGACTATAAATCATAACTGAGCAATTTAACATTCAAAACATGATTAGCCTTAACAGTAGTTTGGTACTATGTGTGAACTACATTGGTACGGTTAGTCATGCTAATATGGACAGGTTAGTATAATAAATAGGATTCAGAAAGTTGTATGTCTAGTTCTGCATTTTCAGGAGGGCTCTTTTTTTTTTTACTAGTATTGTATAATCTCACATAGCAGATTCCTTTTGAGACTGATGGGCTGTCAGTGATCCTTACATTTATTGTTTTCTAAAGGTTATTTTAAATAAGCCTTAAATATTTTCCCAATGTTAGATTTATGTTATAGAGATCTTTACATTCAGTTCTACAGTAACATCCTCACTATTATATTCAAGTTATTATTTTTACTTTGTTGATGATGCTCCGTGCCTTCAAACAATTTTTCCTATCATCTACTTTTTAGTACTATCAATGCTTCCAACTTTAAGAGACACTTTGATGTATCAGCTGAATTCTGAGAGTCTCACTTCCCTGCTGAAAAACAAGTAAGCATAAATTATCAAGAGATTATTACAGTTTGTTTTGAATGTCTGTCCTTTAGATTTTGGTACTGTGTATGTACATAACGTTAGCATGGACAAAACTATTTGTTTTCTGTTAACACTCTATTGACTTTAGGGGAGGAAACTTTGCCATTGAAGTGTCTGAATCCTTTTTTCATGCTATTATTTTATGCATGAAATTCATAGATGATTCTGCATTCTGGTTAAATTACTTTTTTTTACATGTCTTCTGAAATACTTATTACCAAGGCAACCTAGGGCTACACATTTGTATTTTTTTCAGTATCACAAAAAAATTGTGATTTATTCCAGTGCTATATGAGCAATCGTGCTTATGCAGTTGAACTTCCTGTTCCTTTCCAATGTGTGCAGAAGAATGGGTAGGATTAAGAATCCAACTGAATCTCTCAACTGAATGGCATCATTGCATAAGTTCCTGTGCTTTGCAAGCATTCTCCTTATTACAGTATTACTTTTCAAAATCCCAGTATTTTTCTCCATCATATTTTTATGTTTGATTTTTTTGTTTTGTTTGATGTGCATGCTCTTCAATTAATTATAAATGTGTTTATTCTGCTCTTTCTGTAGGCCAGCCAATAAATTAGAAATATGGGAAGAATTGAAAATTATAAGTAAGTCAAATGAACCATTGTGCTTGTGATCCATTGAGCCTCTTTAGGTGTACATAAAATGAGACTTTTCTTTCTTCATTATTGGCTATTTTGCTTCAAATACTATCCCAATAAACATTATAATTTGTCATGAAAAAAGCATATTTATTCAAAAGTAAGCCTTACTTTTGTTAAGTGGAACTCTGTTGAATTAATTTTGAATTCTCATAATGGCCATAGTTATCTCTCCTGAATAAGTGATTTCTATCCATAGATCAGGGGTGAAATCCAGCAGGTTCTGGAGAACCGGTAGCAGAAATTTTGAGTTTGGAGAACCAGTAGCAGAAATTTTGAGCAGTTCAGAAAACCGGTAGCGGAAATTTTGAGTAGTTCAGAGAACCAGCAAATGCCATCTCTGGCTGGCCCCAGAGTGGGAATGGAGATTTTGCAGTATCCTTCCCCTGGAGTGGGGTGGGAATGGAGATTTTGCAGTATCCTTTCCCCTGCCATGCCCACCAAGCCACGCCCACCAAGCCACATCACGCCCACCAAGCCACGCCCACAGAACTGGTAGTAAAAAAAATTGGATTTTGCCACTGCTTTAGATGTGTAGTTATTTTCCACCTTATTTTATTTTCTCTAATTTTAAACCTTCTGTTTGTAATGGTGTTTTAAAAAAATATCCTCTCTCTCACTTCAGCCTTTACCACATAGTATCATTTAAAATAAAGTAGGAATCTCAGCTCACCAACACAAAGCACAATTGAAATTTTAATTCTGTGTCCTTCAAATTCTTTCTTCACACTATTGTCAAGAGCAGTTGGGATGGTAGCTTGGCTGAGTAGAAAACAGTCATTTCCAAAGACTTGTAATAAGCAGGTGTTGTTTGGTATTAGAGGTATTGTCCCAAGATGTACCCTGTTCCAAATAAAGTTGCCTTTTGCAATTGACTGATGGTAATTTTATCAATGCTGCTGGTGTTCAGTGGTGCACCAGATGTTTTGGGATTACATCCAAGGTGCCTCTTTCTATTGGTAGAATCTTTGCTTTCTTTTCCACAGTCATTCTACTTGTATTTGCAGGTGTTTGTATTTTGTGATTTTCTCCAGTTCTTTCTTCTTCTGTTCTGCTGTCTCCAGGTACTGCAACATCCAAACTTTTTGTCTTTCTTATCAACAATTTTAAGCCTGGGGTGTTATGTATTATTATTATTCTTGTTTAATATAGCTGCTTGCTCCGAGAGACTCTTGCCATGTCTTTGTCTTGTGCCTTTGTGAAAGCCTGCTTACCTTAAGTGACCATCACCAGGATGTGGCAAGGACTTGAACTCCAGCTGCTACACCCTCTGTGTATTATGTTAGAAGCTGTGGCCAACCTTGGTGTTGCTTTGTCCTCACTGTGGTCCTAGTGGCCAATGTGCCTTTTATCCAAAATTACAGGAACAAGAGCTTATTAGTGACTTAACCTTTCTTTCTGCTTGACCTTTGTCTTCAAGATTTTTCAACATGTGCTTCATGATGCTTCCTCTTTGGTGTCATCTTTGCTACCTGTGTCTCCTGCCTGGACACACATATCTTCAGTCTCAACAAGTCATCAGATTCAGTTATTGTTTCACACCAAAATACTCTTTCCTTCAACTTATATTGTACATCTAATTGTGATGTTTAAAAATAGTTTTGTTCCATCAGCTACTATCCAATAGAAGCAATCTTATCAGGAATCTCCTTAACACATGAACATGATGATATTATATTTACCTCAGTTCAAAAGGATGTATTGCAATAGTAAAAACACAATTTATGGTTGTCATAATTAATTAGAATGTGTCATAATAGTGAGAATAATGTTACATAGAATAATGTAAAATTTTTGAAATTTTCCCCTTTGGGAATCCTTTTGGGAATTGTGGATTTTTTGTTTCCTCCATGTTTTGCATTTTAAGTAAAATCTTGTTTTTTAAGTCTATGGCTTCAGTAAATCCATGGATATAATAGCTTTTATTTAGCTAAATCTAGTGCTTTGATTAGCTTGAGATTCAAATTATGCTGTTCCTTTAAAGATATTTTTAGAAAAATAAATAAAATGGAAATTTGCCCTCCAAATAATTTATAGAAGTATAGCCCTGACTTAAGTCTCTAAAAAGCACCATTACAATTTGATGTTATTAATAAAATATATTATTTTTAAAGATAAGTTCAGAATTTCATATAATTTTTTTGTTTTATTAAAGGTTTTACAAGGAGTATTGTAGCAGTATACAGCACATGCATGCTTGTAGTTCTTCTCCGAGTCCAATTAAATATTATTGGTGGATACATTTACTTAGACAATGCAGCAGTTTGCAAAAATGGCACTGTAAGTAGATTGTTTTCAAATAGATAAAATTTCTGGGTTGAAAACTCCGAAAGGAAATTATACTTTGAATACTCTAGTATATTTTTATGCTTGCTTAAATCTCATTGAAACAGACCCATGCTGAAAATACTTATGATTACTGAAATGAAACTATGTAAGATGGAGATTTAATTTTTTTAAAATGGAATGATGACCAAAAAGCATGGAATACCAATATTAAAATACCTTCAAAAGACTATATTGTAACCTGGCACCAATCTCCCTTTATATCTGGAAACTGCTTTTAAACAGTTTTTCAGGAGGACTGCAGAGGATATGGTTGTGATGCCATGGCACCGTTAAAGAGATGTGATTACAATTTTCAGCTCTTTTTCATCATTTGGACCAGGAGTGGGGTGGGGGCTGGGGGAGAAATGAAGATTTATTGTAAAGTAAAAGAAACCTGTCAGAGGGTAGGCTTTTTGTGTGTGGCATTTTATACCTCTGGCAGGTGCCTAGACAAATCCCTGTTTTCTGGTAACATTTGAGAAGTGGTTTGCCATTGCCTTTTTCCTAGGATTGAGAGAGACCGACTGGCTCAAAGTCACTCAGTTATTATTATTTATTTATTTATTTATTTATTTATTTGATTTTTATGCCGTCCTTCTCCAACAGGACTCAGGGCGGTGAACAGCCGAGATAAAACATAACATATAAAATTTAAAAAACAGTTTAAAAGACATTAAATAATTTCGGCCCTCAATTTAAAACAACCCAGTTAAAAACAATTTCAAATTAAAACCGAAAGGATGGGATCAAGCCAGACTGGCTAGATGAAATAGATGTGTTTTCAGGGCCCGACGAAAAGTCCGGAGGTCTGGTATCGTGCGTATCTCTGGGGGTAGGTCATTCCAGAGGGCAGGTGCCGCTACAGAGAAGGCTCTCCCTCTGGGGGTCACCAGCCGACATTGTCTGGCCGACCGCACCCTGAGAAGGCCCTCTCTGTGCGAGCGAACTGGCCAGTGGGAGGCTATTGGCGGCAGAAGGCGGTCTCGTAGTTGCCTTAGTTGACTGGAATTTGCCATCTCCTGATTTTTAGCCCGATGCCTTGAATCATTACACTAATCTGGTTCTCATTGGAGGTTTAATACACCTTTTTTTGTAAAAAAAAAAAAAAAAAAAAGTGCTATTCTTGTTTGCTACCAAATTTGAGCAGCATAAACTTGGGCGTTCAGTGGCTACAAGAACCCCAGGAAGGCTATGGATTGCCTGCCTTTGATCTAGCTGTGCTTCCTAGATAGCTTTCATGTAGCTTTTAAGGGGGGCGGGGAGGGGGAATGAATTGTTCTGTTCTACTTTAAAAGATGACAAGAGCCCTTTAAGAAGTTTTTAGCAGCGACTGAAGAGGTAAAGGAAGAAGTCTGTGTTCTGATTTACTGCAAGATATGCAGGACAGTAGTGTTCCTTTGGTAGCAGAAATGATACAGAATATCTTTCTTCTTGCAGACACTTTTAGCTCCCCCAGAAGTTCAACAACAATATTTATCAAGTATTCAACACCTCCTAGGAGATGGTAAGTTATCTGTAAAACAATTTTACCTAAAATTATATTATGACGTTTGAACTAGTGGGAATTGATCTTCAATCATCCTTCCTCTTCTACCGTAGGCTTGACTGAATTAATAAGCGTGATTAAGAAGACTGTGCAGAATGTATTTGAGAGGTATAATAGGGTCTTTTAAAAATCTAAACTACTTGGTTTGAATGCACACTACTAAGTTTAACTCTTCTCCTTGCAGTGTTTCTCTAAAGCATGCCCTTTGCCTCTTGGAACTGGAACAGAAGCTAAGAGAAATTAGAAAAGTAATTGAACAGCCTGATGTTTCTGCCTCTGAAGAAACGGCATCACAATCCAAGCTATGTCATTACATGATGCCGGATGAAGAGAATCCTTTAGCTTTCCAGGTATTTTGCATGTTATTAACAGCAGGGAATCAGTCTGACTCTGAATTACAATTGGGGGTTGGTTCTGTATGTTTTTCATAGAATTGGAAGTTATCTTGAATCTAACATCTTTTATTTGACGTCAGCTTTTCCAAACTAGGATAGGGAAAAAACACATTACGGTGTGCAATGGTTTGTCAATGATTTCCTCATCTGTCACAAACAATGTCTTTGGCAACATCACGTATAGGCCAGGGCTGTCAAACTCGTGGCCCATGGCCCGGATGCGTCATGAGCTGGCCACGCCCATGCCTGGTTTAGCGAAGGGGTTGACGACGTGAGTTTGACACCCCTGGTATAGACAGTAAATTCTACTCCGGAACAGCTCTTGAGTAGGGTCACAACAATCATGGTGGAATTCAAGGCAGATAAAGTCAGTTACCCTAATTGTGAAAACATTCAGGTTGCCTTTATTCTCTGTCTTTCTAGGCTAATGAACTGACAGAAAAGGATGTTGCTACCATTAAGTTACTTAATGAAACAAGAGATATGTTAGAAAGGTAAGTAGCCAAAGTTTGAGGACTTGAACCTGAGTTAATGCTAAACATCCTATGACAAACAAGAAGAAACGGAAATGTTAATGAATTGAAATTTGGATATTTTCAACATTTAAGATGTTAGTAGTTTTAACGGTATTTTCTATAAATCTTTACAAATGAAAGATCCATTTATACAAATAACAGACAATAATTATAAGACTTCAAGAGAGAAATCCAGTAACCTTTGTGCCTTACATCCCCTTCATGCCCTAAGATACTTTAATTTTCACTTCTGTGTTGAGCGAATCAATATCATCATGGACAAGGTGTGTGGATGGAGATCAGATTTGCATCAAAAGCATTGCAGACCCTTCATTGCAAATTGCACAAATGATGCAAAATGCAGGTTCCTGTGGATGTTGCTGGGCCAAACCATAATTATTATTGTAACCAAATGGCCTGCAATTTGGTTACTGAAACAACTTGTTTATTGTTTATTATTGTCTGAGTGATAAGCAAACTGATTCATACAGTAAAACTGAGGAGAAATGTGTATAGTTGTTGGAAGCTTTGACATGAAAAGTAATTGCCTTAATTGGCATTTTGTGCTGATAAATGAAATGGATGTTTCTATATGAGTTTACTGGCAAGTATCGTTTTGAACTATGGTGTTGAGTTTATTTCCTTTATATGTGTGGTAGGAGGGTGGAATGGAACTTCTGTCCCCCAATATGTAATATCTATAATTCCCTAGAACTGTGATGGTGAACCTATGGCACGCGTGCCACAGGTGGCACGCAGCACCCTCTTTCTGGGCACGCAAGCCATCACCCCAGTTCAGCTCTGCCATGCATGTATGCGTGCCTCCCGCTGGCCAGCTGGTCATTGGGTCTATGCTGTGCAATCGTGGGGGGCGGGGCATGTGGAGGGGGCACTCACGCATGCATGGGGGGCATGCACACATTCATAGGGGATGGTTCACGTGGGTGGGGCCACTGTGTGGGGGGCTGCACACATGCAATGGGGGAGCACACATGCGGGGGGCAGAATGTGTGTGGGAGCACCTACGCATGCGGGGCACGCACACATTGCATTTTGGGGGTTTGGCTGCGCATGTGCACATGCTTTCAGCACTCGGTCTGAAAAAGATTAGCCATCACTGCCCTAGAACATGTACTGCCTATGTTGTATAGCCTATGACCCATCAGGGTTTGGGAACTGCAACTGAAAAGTTCAGTTTGTGCATAAAAAGGCAGTATGATACAACTTCAGTTTTTCCCCAAGAATTGTGAATAATACCAGGGAATTTTTTCTTCATCCCAGCCCAGATTTTAATAGAGTTTTGAGCAGTTGCTTAAATAGAGGGTTTAGTCGATTACTGGATAACATGGCAGAATTCTTCAGACCTACTGAACTGGACATATGCCATGCTGGCTCTGTGAACAGGTAAAACTGATTTTAATATTACAAATGCTTCCAACTGTTATTAGAGAATAGTGTTTTTTTTTTCTATCCACTATTTATTTATTTATTTGTTTGTTTGTTCTTATTTCTATACCGCCCTTCTCCAAATAGGACTCAGGGCGGTGAACAATACATACAAAATTTAAAAGCAGTTTAAAATAATTAAATATTTTGGTCATAAATTAAAACAACCCAATTTAAAATCAATTTAAAATTTAACTCAAGCCAGCTCAGCTAGTTGAAATAAATGGGTTTTCAGGGCCCGACGAAAAATCCGGAGGTCTGTTATTGTACGTATCTCTGGGGGGAGGTTGTTCCAGAGGGTGGGCACCGCCACAGAGAAGGCTCTCCCCCTGGGAGTCGTCAACCGACATTGTCTGGCAGACGGCACCCTGAGGAGGCCCACTCTGTGCGAGCGTACTGGCCGGTGGGAGGCTATTGGTGGCAGAAGGCGGTCTCGTAAGTACCCCGGCCCTAAGCCATGGAGTGCTTTAAAGGTGGTCACCAACACCTTGAAACGCACCCGGAAGACCACCGGGAGCCAGTGCAGCTCGCGCAGGAGAGGTGTTACATGGGAGCGCCTCGTCGCCCCCATAATCCCCCGCGCGGCCGCGTTCTGGACCACCTGGAGCCTCCGGGTGCACCCCAGGGGGAGCCCCATGTAGAGAGCGTTGCAGTAGTCCAGGCGGGAAGTGACGAGTGCCTGAGTGACTGTGCGTAGGGAGTCCCGATCTAGAAAGGGGCGCAACTGGCGTATCAGGCGGACCTGATAAAAAGCCCCCCTGGCCACGGCCGTCAAATGATCTTCTAAAGACAGCCATGCGTCCAGGAGGACGCCCAAGTTGCGAGCCCTAAAGGGCAATTTCACAGTGGTATTTCAAGAAAAACTCCCTGCAAATCATCTCAAAGAATCAGAAAAAGTTATTTAAAGTAGATGCATGGAAGATGTCCATCACAACAGCTTCACTATAGTTCTAATGAAAGGGTTTTCACTGTGTGCAAAGCAGGCAAGAGGCAGAGTGGTTGTACAACATGATTACTTCGAACTGAATTATCCCGGTACATATTTTACAACCCTTATAAGCTAGAGTATTTTCTAGTTACTGTTTCTCATTTTGTTTTTATCACAAGCTGTCAATTTAGGTAAAATGTAGAAAAGCAACTATTTTTGTTCCAGTCTAGGAAGAGGCACACATAAATGGCTGCTCTTGCATTTTTCCATTGCCAAAAATCTTTTGAGCCGGGTTGTATTAATATGGGTCTTTTCTTGTTCTAACATTTTAGTAGAATCTGCTTGGCAGCCAACAAAAAACTGTGATGCGTATACTCAGCTCACACAGAGATTGAGAAATGCTGAGCGTGTAAATGGAAGAGTTGGGATCAATCTATTTGAATTCCCACCTGCTTATCACTGTTGCATTGCATAGGGACAGTTTGTATTGCATATGTTCTTGATGTCAATATTCAATATTTGCAGTCTTATGGTGGCTGTGATATCAGTATATTGCGAAAGTAATTAAACAGACAAAAGTCTTCTGTATTTTTTTCCCTATCCTCGTCTTCCCAGTGCCAGTCTTCCTCTAGCCAAGATAATCCCAATAATAAATGGACAGATCCATTCAGTCTGCAGTGAAACACCTAGCCATTTTGTTCAGGTAAAAAGCCTCTATTTTATTTGTTTTAAAATGAATTCAACTGTTTGAAAATAAGTCTGATTTAGTTTGGTAGGATTTATTCTTAGGTAAATGTGTTTAGCATTTAGTTTATTTTAAAGTTATATATCATCCTTGCTAAATCTAAATTGCAATGAGCTTTAACAAAATTAACAAAAATTAAAATAATAGGAATAGGGACCATTACCTCAAATCATGAGCAAATTAAGATATTCATAATTAAAGTGAAATATTTTATCAGCTTATTCTTTATTCTCATGATTAGACAGCAATAAAGGAGGAAAGCCTAATCTTTTTGACACAGAAAAAAGTCTTTAGGTTTCCTTTATATTCCCACCCCTTCCTAAATGTTTTACATCTCTTCTATTCATTATATTTTAATTTTGATTTTAAGCACTTGCACTGCTTTAGTGTAGATATACTAATACTGCGAAGGTTCAATTTCCGTTCTTGATATCATGGTAAAAATGGTACACCATAATAAAACAGAGCAAAAACTGACCTGAATATTCTTTTTAGGACTTATTAATGATGGAACAAGTGAAAAACTTTGCTGCTAATGTATATGAAGCCTTCAGTACCCCACAACAACTAGAGAAGTAAACGGCTGTTCAATATGTACAGAATATACTATTTAGTATCGTTATTGTGACTATTCATTTTGATAATGAAACTCATTAACAAAGTGCCGTAGAATGACTATCCTTGTAAAACAAACACATTTTAAGAAGTTCATTTCCAAATTTTTTATACTGGAATTCCTAAAGCTGACTAAAGTAATTATTAATATAAAAAAATCTTTGTGCTGTAAGCCTTTGCATTGAGGCAGTCAATTTTGAATAACTTGTTTACAAAAAACAAAACAAAACCAGTGCAATAAGCACTGTGTCAACAGATGGTTTCTGAAGATTAATGGCAGTTTTTATAATTGCGCAAACTACCACAAAAATAGTATGATGGGAAAACTATGTCCAGTTGATTTTCAGGCTGGAGTAATAAAATCTTTCTGCAGTCTCTCTCCAATTCAGCAACTTATCAGTTGTATCAGAAACACAACATGACAGTGGGCAAATGGAACAAGAATAACCAAGGCCAACTCTGGTATACATGTCACCATTTTTCTCCTTCGGTAAATGAGAATGGCTTTTAGTTAAAGTTTCTCTTGCCACAAAACCACCATACAATTCTCGCTCTACAACTGAGTAAAAGGGGCTTTGATCAAAAGATCATCATATACTCCTATTATATTTCTGGTGGTGGATGAGTAATTATGCTTTTCTCTCTTTTAACCACCAAAATGTTTTTCTTAAGTCTTAAGTTTCTTAAGACTTGGGGGAGCAGATAAGCAACCCAGCAGTTGGGCTAGATGGCTTTTAAAGTTTTAGGTTCTTCAAACTGGGACTACTGACTATGCTAAAGATCTGCTGGTAACTGAAAAGTGCAATGTTGAGCTTGCTGTATGAGTTTGGAGTTGAAATGTATTGTTTCTAGCAAAAATTATGTTTACACTGTTTATAAATGGCTATTGCTGTATACATTCATTTTGTAAATATTTTTAATTTGTATTTACTTGGAGCTCTACAAAATATCTGAATCACAATAAAATATTTTGACAGATTACATGCTGTCCTGATCAGTGCTGTTTATGGAATTAGAAATTTATTGTTTAGAACGTATCCCCAGTTCTTTGAATATAGAGTGAAACATCAGATAGTTGCAAAGCTGCAGTGTAATCAGTTAATACAAATAATAAAAGATCTAATGTAACAATAGGAGGTAACAGTAGCTAAATCTCAAAATGAATTTATTCCTTTTGAAGCTAGTGAATTGTAGACAATTTCACTAGTGATGCTCTGCACAGACATATATTATAAACATTTAAATTAAAAACTTATTTTTAATGATAATAATCTCTGTATTTTAAAGTATGAACTAGATCACTTAGAAATAAGAGTGCATATAGAAAGTCTATACAGCCCTATTAAAATGCCAGGTTTTTGAAAAAAAATCAGACCAAGATAAATTACTTCAGAATTTTTTCCAACTTTTATCGAAAATACAAGCTGTACAATTCAATTGAAAAACTGAAATCTTTCAGGGGTAAAAAATAAAAAAACATACAATAATGTGGTTGTGTAAGTGTGCACACCTTTAAACTAATAATTGTTGAAACACCATGGATTTTGCTGTAAGAGGCAGCTGAGTAAATGTCAAAAAATCCTACTAGAACAGTTGAAAATGGGCTTGATCAATCATTTTAATCACTACTGTGTACTACTATTTAACCACATTTTGAACGTGAACAGTTAATTCTGAACATAGCCACATCCCTGCTTATAGGAGGGTGTGTACCTTTATGCAATCATGTTATTAATCATGTTAAGCTATTTATTCCTCCCCAGGAAGATTTTAGTTTGCTTTTCAATTGAATTGTACAGCTTATGTGTTATATTAAAGGTATTCTGATGTAATTTATCTTGGTCTTGATTTTTTTACATCTTAAAAATCTGACATTTTAACAGGGCTGTGTTTAACAGGATTTTCTATAACCACTGTATTTATTTATTTATTATGACATTTATTTGCTGCTCATTTCATATCTGATAACTCTGGGTGGCTTGTAACATAAAAATATTTTTAAAAAAACATTAAAATCATCATTTATAAAATAACACAACAGATAAAATCATCAACACAAGATGGCAAAGGATGCATGGGGAGAGGTGGGATTAGGTTTTAGTCAAACACATCCAGCGTGAAGTTTCCTCTTTAGGTCCCCAAGTATCTGGCAGAGCCAGGACTTAAGGCTCTAAGTCAGGAGGGTGGGAGCCAATCTTGCCTCAGGGAGTAAGATGTTCAGAGGGCAGGAACCATGTCATAGAAGGCTCTTCTCCTGGATCCCACTAGGCCGGAATTCCTTGCCTGACAGAATCTGTATCATAACCCCTCTGCCAGCGTATGTGAGGCAGGCCAGTCCCATCAGGACGGTCCAAGTAGCCTGCACCCATCCCATGCGGGGTTTTAAACGTGTATTCAGAGTACTAGATCACTTTTATCTCCTCAAAACTAAGATCTAAGCGCTAATAGACAAGTTTCTAACCTCTTTGGAATTCTTTGAGGTAGTCAAAATAAGTACGATAAAAGCTTATTGTGGGGGGAAAAGATTAAAACCCCAGTTTTAAAACAATTCTGAAACTCCCTTCCATGGTAACAGCTTTTACTGAATTCAGTATTCTATTTCACAAAAGCAAGATTGTATCAAGAACTGTATTTAACACCATAAACTTCAATACTTCTGTTATGTCTATCAAGAGACATGGTGGTTAGAACACAGTACTGCAGGTTACTTCTGCTGACTGCTGGCTACCAGCAGTTCAAATCTCTCACCGGTTCAAGGTTGACTCAGCCTTCCAACCTTTCGAGGTCAGTAAAATGAGGATCCGGATTGTTGGGGGCAATATGCTGACTCCGTAAACTGCTTAGAGAGGGCTCTAAAGCACTGTGAAGTGGTATATAAATCTGCTATTGCTATTTCAGTACCTCAGCATTCACTGGACAATATAAATTTACTTAACCTTTCCTATTCAGCTTTTGTGATTGCTATATGCATTCTTCCATCAACCTTGCTTTAAAAATATTAAGAGAAGAAAAGAAGATTGGTGCCTGAATTATTTTCTATTTTAAATCTATCCTTATTTCTCCAGTTACAAAAATTCAGCAGAGCAAGATTCTGTCACTACTGTATATTAGTAAGCTGTAGAGTCCAGGCCCACTGATAGGGATATTTGTTGAATGGTAACAGAGGTGCAGCCATCATCATTCCTTTTTCTCCCGTAGAAATCCAGGGCAATGATTCTTCATATCCTATTAGTTTCACCTGAAATTTTAAAAAGCTATTATAAATGGGAGGAAAGTAGGAAGAAAGCTTTTCAAATGATAAATGGATTCATGTGTAATAAGAAGTAATAATTAGCTGCTTTCATGGATTACATAAAACCATGGCTTGTTTGAAGTACAATTTAAATTATAAATATGTTAATTGGTGTTTCAAACCTGTAGTTGCAATTTTCCCCCCTGAAAATCCGTTCAAATTCCCACACCATTCGAAGGAAGTTCATCACAAAATAGATAGCTAAATGTCTCTGTAGATTCTCAGTCATCCTGGTGATGGTTATCCCAAAAGTACTTTCCTTCAAAAGGCAACTGGTCTTTCTTGCTTTGCTTGAAGACATTTCACTTCTCATCCAAGAAGCTTCTTCAGTTCTGACTGAATGGAGAATTGCAAGACTACAGGATTTAGGTAACCCTGAGGACACAGATAAGTGGCTTCAACAACTTTCAGAAAGAGCTAATGACCATATGACTGCAAGGAATATAAATCCTTCCATTCTCCACAATTCAGTCAGAACTGAAGAAGCTTCTTGGATGAGTAGCGAAACATCTTCAAGCAAAACAAGAAAATCCAGTTGCCTTTTGAAAGAAAGCAACTTTGGGGCAACTATGACCAGGATGACTGAGGATCCCTACAGACATTGAGCCACAAAAACAAACCAGGAACTAAAACTATGGATCTCTGTCCATATATCATCCTCAGCCACAGTGGTAGTGGTAGGCTAATGGCTATCTTGATTTGACAGTCTAAAACTCTGTTTTTTCATCCACCTTCCACATAGCATATTAAGTAAAAAAACAAAACAAATCTCATTATGTAAATTTAGTAGTGTTCTGCACATTTGCTTGGTGGTGACTTAAGTTTCATGCAGAGAGATTGCTAAATTACACACCCAAATAAAGTTCTAGGAAACCCCAGACCTTCGAACTTCTTCCACTGCAATAAAATTTGTTTTGACTACAAGAGTTATCATGCATCTTTGGTTTAAGCGTACTTGAAAATAAGTCATTCTATCATGTAAACTTGTTATTGCTACCCTGTGCTATTATGGTCTTTGTCTCAGCACTGTGAAACCACTCATGCCTAGGCTATTTGGTTCCTGAAACTTATTACACATTCTAGTTTCCCATTTAGATTCCTGAAAGGAAATTTGAGGCTGGAGTAGGACATGGTGATAGAGATGAGATGAGCAGTTGCATCAATTATCAGATGTTTCTGATTTACTGAAAGATCAGAGTTAGTGGTGGTACTTAACATAGTCCAGTCTGACATAGCATGTTCTGTATGCTAGTTCTAACTATTTTTCCAAAGTTACACCTAAGCATCAATAAAAATAACCTTAATCCATGCTCACAAAACCCCAAAAAGATAGACATAACAACCCCTATTCACTGGAAGAGTAAGTGGATGAATATGAAGGATCTATAGATTGCAAGGAGGCTGCCTATTGGCATTTTCTGATGTCTTCAGCTATAATCAGAATTGCTTACCTTTGTTTTCCCAAGAATAGCTTTTGGTTCACCCAGCGTCAGAGTTCCGGAAGTTGGCCACTTAAGGAAAATGGCATACAGAATGTTTTCTTTTGGTTTGAATGTGTACCTGATGGGGATATTTTATTCTATTATGTATCTTTAGTCTTTCAGAATAAACATCTTTCCAAGACCTCTGAGAATACAGTAATAAAACTATAACAGATATTTTAAACATTAAGTTTTTTGGGGCAAAAGGAAAATCTAGGGGCAAAAAACAGCAGATTCCCCCCCCTCACTTGTTATCCCAAATGGGGACACCTGATGTGTGAAGAGAGGATAAAATGAGGATTGAGTTTTGTGATGATTATTTCCACCAACAAATATCTAATAGTCTACCAATACTTGGTCATTAAATGTTCTAAAACTGCATTTTTGTGAAGGAAGAAGAAAAAAAATGTTCATTAATAGCTTGCAGATTTTAGAAATGCTAATAACACCGAGACTGAAATATATGTACCAAAAGTCCTAATAAGTAGCAGATTGGAGGTGATAGGAGCCAGGGCATATTCTGGAACATATTATAGCAATCTAGGGTTGTTATCTAACATCAGGAAGGAAGCACATCTTGAAATCGCATCTTGAAGCAAACAGCAGTCTCAGGAAGTGATTAATTTGGATCAGAATAAATAGCGTCTCTCCCACATATATTTAGCCCTTATATCTACTTCTTTCAAATCTTGTATCTACTTCTTTCAAAACATATTAGAGATCAAACAATGTACAAGTATGAATTAGCAATTGATGTCTGTAGCCAATAATCTACAAATCCATATATAACCAATCCTACTGGAAACATCTAAATGTATGTTTTCTTTTAATTCACTCTATTTTAAATGTAGCTTTTTATCTAATCATTACTGCCCTGCACATTCTTATTTCTGACAGAATTTTTAATAACTATGTTATCTGCAAGTTATGTTTTCAGAGCATTTTCCGCTGATGAAATATTGAGCACAAGTTTTATGTATGTTCAAAGCCAAACTAAATGTGAATAATTAGGAAATTGTAACTGTTCATCTTTAGCTGAGCATCTATTTTGGCTTCCTCCCACTTTTGCAGCCATCTAAATATAAAAATTCAGGTGCAATCTTGCACAATTTTAACAATATAACACTACCTGTATGATTGCAATGTAAAGCCCAGATTACTCACAAGTAAATCTTGTTCAGTTTAAACATGTTTAAAGCTACTTAGTTACTTTAATATTGTAATATCACTGATCTCATGAACTCACCAGACTCCTGGTGTTATACTATCATTTTGGGCTCTCCAAGGTTTAGTGCTGAAAATAGCTTCACCGTTCAATGCCAACCAAGTCCCCATTTGCTTCAGACGCTCTTCAAATATAATAGGAATGCGACCGTCATGGGTGGGCCCAATATTCACCAAAAGATTTCCTCCACATGCTACTGTCTCTACAAGTTGCTGAAACAATTTTAAAAAAATGATCAACACAAGATTCTAAAATTCAAAACATGTGTTTTTCCGGTCTAAATCAATATTTCTGTTATAATGCTGCCAGTGCACTGCTGTAGGTTGAAACAAAGTACAACTATTCAAGTGGAATTGCCAGTTCTATGAATCACTACAAACTTATTCATGAGCTCATCAACATCCTGCTCTGTACTTTACATTGTCCTTTCGCCCTATGTGTGGCATTGGCCAGCTCTGTTCATCTACCTAGTAGGTCAGGTTTCTCTTACTTCCTGGTATTTCCTTTTGCTCATTTGACCGAAGAACAGGTCTATGTTCTAGAGCAGGGGTGTAAAACTTGATTTCATTGAGGGCCGCATCAGGGTTGTATTTGACCTGCAGGGCCGGGTGTGTGTGTGCATCGGGGGGGGGGGGAGGGGCGTGGCCAGCTCAATGTCATGTGCAGCCTTCCCGGGCTCCATTTTCACTGGCAGAGAGCTGCAGGAGGCTGTCGTGGCAGAAAACAGAGCTTGTGGGCCAGTCCTTTGCTGTTTCCAGGGTAGCCTCATGGGCCAGATTTAAGCACCCCGGAGCCCGGATCCAGCCCCTGGGCCTTGAGTTTGACACCCATTCTAGAGGGATACACATTTAGCAGATTACTTACAGATTACAACTGCAAAGTTCCCATACCTATATCTATTTAAAATCCACTGAATTCATAAAAACGTAAACTGGTTAAAACTTATTATTTTAATACTAATTATAATATATATTATATAAATAATATATAATATTAATATACATATAATATAATATATATATATATTATATATATAATATTATATATATATATAATATATATTATATATATATATATAATATATTAATATTAATGCAATATCAGGGATTTTCAATTCAAGTGCATAGAATGTGAAGGATGTGTGTTTTGTTTTATTTTTTATGTATAATGTGCACTGAAGATGGCATTTAATTTTGTTGTACGAGGTGCAATGACAATAAAGTAAACCTAAACTTAAGCATTTGTATAGCTTTTTCCAAGGCTGAAATTATGAAGTTACAGAATAACATATTCAGGATTATGAGGAGCTGCTTCTAGCATTGCCAAATTGCTCAAAGAGATAACCTCAAGGTTTCTGCTGAGAGAACTTTGTTTCTTATTGGAATTGACCTGATGATTGGACATAAAATAAATTTTTAGTACAGCATCTTAAACCATAGAACTTTATACAAACAGAGGTGATACAGCTGGATCACACATTTGAGCTAAGCCCATTTATGCTTATTTGGTTGATTTTATGAACCAAGGGACTGTAATTTTTGTACCATGATTTATGGTTCAGTGCAATGTTTGAACATATAAATCTAAGACATGATAGATGTAAAAGATCAGGGTTTTGAATGGATCTGGATGTTCTTTGGGAATTGGCTAGCAAAAACTGAATATATTCTCGCTTCTCTTTGTATTTGAGAAAACAGATCACATAGTACTCTGACTTAAATTTTGTAACATGATATCAATAAGAGAATGGTTCTAAATCAGATTGTATAGTACCTACATCCTGTATTTGCAAAGTTTCTCATACAAATCAAAGAAACAAACCAAAACAGAAAGAGTAAAATGTGGAGTGAAATTGGGTAGAAATGATGAGTGAAAAGATGGGAAATATTCCCATTTAAGAACTTTTTGCAACTCTTAGGATAACAAACTGTAGGGTTTAATTAATTTATAAATTAGTTTATAATCTGTATTGATTCTTATTGACCACATAAATAGATTTTATCCAGGATAATCTGTCCTCAGCCTACTCCTTCAGGTCTTCCAATGGTGAAGCCACTGCTGTAAATGAATCCATCCACTTTACTGCAAGTCATACTGCTGTCCCAACGTTATAGATTTCTCCAAAGGGTTAGATCTTGGATTACTAGTGATCTGTGCCTCAAGATGGAACTTTGGGTTCATTTTTTTGATGATCCATTTGTTCTCTTTGCTAACCACATAATTTTAGTCTTTTACAACACCAAAATTCAAAAATATCAATACTCCTTCTAGCCTACTTCTTTAAATTACAATTTTCACTTTCATTAGAAACCTTCATTTCTTACAGAGAAAAACACTGCCTGCACAAGTCTGATAAATGTAGATATAAACACATTCTAGTATATGAATATACTTTCCAAGGTCTTTATTGCTACTCTGCCAAATGCAAACATGTGACTTATTTCTGCTGGTTCTGGAACAGTTAAAAATTGATCCTAAAAGGCAGGAGCCATCCACTGTCTTCATTGTCAATTCTGAGGCCGGTTCTATACCAGTCATCTTTTAATTTTAGTCCCATTTTTTTCACTGTGCCCTTGGTTTTTATTACTAGAATTTGCAGGTCCTTTGTATTTTCACCTATCAGAAGGGTATCATCAGCTTGGGGCAGATTAGTGATACGTCTTCCGCCAATTGTAAAGACCACATTCATTTTCTTCCAATCCATCTATCCTTAATATGTATTCAGCATATAGGTTTGATAAATAAGGGGAGAAGATACAGCCTTCTCTCCTTTGCCAATCTAGAGCCAGACTACTTCACTGTATTCTGTCCATACTATTGCTTCCTGACCTATGTATAGGATATGCACGAGGACAGTAAGGTGTTCTGTTAATTAGTTATTCTAACTAAATATATAATTTGTTACATTTTTGAAATAAGCTATTCATGTTGTCGGAAAAAATAAGAACTAGTAGTCCCCATACAATTACAGGTACCATTTTGACTTGCATTACCTGTATGAGAGCTTCAATAGTCAGATAATCACTTAATTGTGCATCCCTTCGGTATCCCCAAGACTTTTTGTCAATTGTCATACAGTCCTCCCACTTATGGGACAAGAGATGTTTAGGGCTGTATCGATCTGCACAAGTGAAAAAACCTCCGTGTTTGCAGATTGTGCCAGCTCCCCAGCGATCGTTTGTTACAACTGTTTTCTGAACAGGGCTGAAAAATTAAAACACATTGTTGGTATGTGGTGCCAACTCAAACCTGCAGGCACATTTCTTCATTTATATTCTTCACTGAATATAAAAAATAAACTTGAGAGGAAAGGCAGGATATAGGGAAACTTACTTCAACTGAACTAAAAGAATAGATCCATTATTCCCAAATGTCAGATCAGTTTCTGTCAAGTAATCTTCAGGTTACAAAGATGATCGGGACCATAATTTCCATTGCTAAGGAATGCAGTTGTAAAGCACAACATCATGCAACCGTGTCGCTTAGTAATGGGAATTCTGGCATTCCCGGTTTCATTCAGCGCCACTGTAACATTGAACAGTCAAACAATTGCAACCCAGGGACTGCCTGAATTTATATGCTGCCCATCTTGTCAAAGATAATTCTATTATGCTGCCAATGATACAAATGACCAATGTCATTCCTTTGATACAAACTAATACAAATGACATAATCGGCATTATTTAAATGATATTATTACACAAATGACCCAAACTGGCATTTACATAATCTCATTTGCATGCGAAGTCTGTTGTACTGAGGTCTGGAAAAATCAAGCTTTCACTGTAATCGTATCTTTAACAATTAGGTAAAATCTTAAAATTGTCCCTGGTCAAATTTAATGTTATTTGTTCCCTGAATATGCACGTCAGATTAATTTTTCTTCCATTCTGATTTTCAGAATTTTAAAACAATAAATGCCTGATGTTACTTCTATTGTCTAATTCTTTCCTCCTTGCTATATAGTGGTCCTTCAGAGCAGAGCAGAGCAGAGCAGTGATGTCTGTAGGGAAAGGGAGAGAGGGATCAAAATAACACAAGCAGTATCACATGGTGATGCAAGCCATGCTCTTTTTCTACATGGGTTGTGCTGTTGCACAGTTTCCCTAAGAGGTGGAGCTTGCAAAATGATAGTACAACACTGTGGTGTGAGCCTGTTGCACCAATTTAGCAGAGATAGGAATCGGTGACCTGCCAGATGGCCTTAATTTTATTGCCCATCAGCTCCTATGGCAATGTGAGAGATGCTGAGCAGTGTGGTTATACCACTAGTCTTGGCCGTTCTCTTTCTTCAAGCAAAAGTAATGTTCAAAGGGGCATAATAATGAAGGCAAACTTATCACATACATGAAGTTTTCAGACTGAAAATACTCAAAGTGCATTTATCTATAATCTTGTGCGTGGTTCACTTTAACAAAGGGCACAGAAGAACTTAACACATGCAATTTGCTATTCTGAAATTCTCTGCCAAGTAATATACTCTCATTCTGACACATTTCCAGAAAACGTAGGTTTCTCAAAACAGTTATGAATTCTTGGGTTAGAATTTTTAGAAATGCCAGTTTTAAATCCATTGCTTCTCCATCAATTTTGAAGAAGTGCCAGTTCTCTTGATTGTCTGATACTTGGTTTTTGGGAGGCCCACTTGTAAGCATATTGCAAATGTTTTAAACACAAGATAATTAACTATAAAATCAGAGATAAAACAGTAAATATAAACATAACACCGTGGAACTGCAAATCTTTGCAAATAGAAAGAACAATGTTTGTGGAAGGCACAAAACTGAAATGCAGGAGTTGCAACCTTATGATGTATTTAGGCAATAGTTCCCAACAGGCTCTGGATTAAATCTCTGACTTTAAGCAGGGTGAAGGAAAGGAGTGAGTTATGCATTAAACTATTAATTCATCCTGTACCCGAATTCATCTTTGTAGCCACTACAAATTGAGAATATAAAATGCCAAATAAAGAAATAATGAAAAAAGCATCATAAAAGTAAGATAAGAAGCTGCAAGAACAGTAATAAAAATGTAGTAGTAATAAAATGCATCACATAAAACTAGAGTAAACCATCAACAAAATAAACAGTATGAAGTTCTAAAAGAAATATTAATGGCTGGGAAGATAAGGCTTCAACAGATGCCAAAAAGTAGTGTTAAACCCCAGGGAAGCTGCTCTAACCCATTACCAACAGTATAAACTATGCAAGTAACTCAGAGATTAAATTATGTGGCAGCTCTGTGAAGAGAGTCAGACTTTTTCCAAAGCTGGCTGTGATTGGATGGTCACAAGAAATATTCCTAAATGACATGTGAAATGTTTAATTTTTTTTCTCACCATCAAGATACTGTTTTAGATCATAGAATCCAATTAAATTATTTTAGAAGCAATATTCTAATCCTAGTACTATTTAAAAATAAGGGAGCAACGTGAGCCAGGACTGAAGTTTAAAGCAATCAAGAATACAACATTATGATTGTATGATAAAATGGGCACAAAACTTTGGGGAACCAATAATGATGGAAGTATGGGAAAAAATATGGGTTAGAAATATAAAATTTACCCAAGCCCAAAACCTGAGAGAAAATTTTTATAAAATGTTTTATAGATGACATTTAAATCCCAAAAAGTTAGCTTGTATGTACCCAAGTTTACTTTGGAGATGTAAATGTGATGATGCAACGTATTTTCATATATGGTGGACATGTAAGAAAATTAAGGCATTTTGGATTAAGATATGGTGGATTATACAGAATATTCTTAAAACGGAGATAAAATTTACTCCACAGTTGTTTTTATTGGGTATAACTGCAGACTGTACAGTTATAGAAACTAATCTGATTTTGAACTTAATAACTGCAGCCAGACTTCTGGTGGCGCAGTATTGGAAGAAGAAGAACTACCTACTATTGAAGAATGGACATTAAAAGTAGCTAATTTGGCGGAGATGGCTAAAATCTCTGCATATTTGAAGGATCGTTCGAATGAAAGATATGTATTGGAATGGCGAAGATGGATTGACTATATACAAAACAAATATGGGACTAAAAAGTTGCAAATAGCTTATGAATGAAATATTTAGGTGAATTTTTTTTATTTTGATATTTTGGTATGTATGGGGGAGTTAAAGTGTAAGGGGGAGTTAAGAGCTTATAGTTAGTTTGTTTATGTTTGATTATGTTTGTTAAATTCAATACCCTGTATTTTGCTCTGGGAAGTCGGGGGAGGGGGAGGGAGAAGGGAATGGGAAGGGGGAGGAAGGGGGGAAATTTGTTTGTAAAATACTTTAAACTTTTCAATAAAAAAAAAAAAGAATACAACATTATGATTAGGGCACAATTTCCTTCTAAATATTTAGGTGAAATGCACTATTTCAATACGAAAATAACCCATACCTCTCATTATAAAGCCATGCTAGGAAGGCAGTGCTGTTCCAGTAAGTATCTGGAGCATTCCCATCACCATCTGACCACAGAACCTCTGGCTGATATCGCATCACAATCTCATAAAGCTCTGGGAGAGTTTTGACATTTGGAAACTGTTGTTTCTTGAATTTGCTAGCAGCGTCATCACAGAAGAGAGGATTGAACCATTCAAACAATGAGTGATATAGCCCGAAACGTAAGCTTGTCTGGTTTCTAATGGATGTAGCTAACTCTCCCACAAGGTCCCGTTTTGGTCCCACATCCACACTGTTCCAAGCCCAGGAATATTTCGACCCCCACAGAGTAAAACCTGGTCAAAGAAAGAAAATGGTTAGGAATGAACTATTTTGGGTGTGTATAGTATATGTTCTGGAAACCTTTGTTTCACACTTTTTTTTTTTGCCATTGTTATCGCCTCATATGAGACTAATGAGACTGCAGTGTATAAGGCATCTTCAACAAGATGATCTAAATTTAGTTATCACTAGATAATACAGGATCGCTTGTCCTACATTATTTCGACCCTCTCTGCAGTATCATAGGAGAAAGTGTAAGATGTAAGTGATTTATTATTAACACATCATACCAAGCACACAATATGCTTATTTTGAGCCTAGCATGACATATAACTCCATCCTTTACAGATTAGCACACAAACCAAACCATTTTGGCTTTTTCTGTAGAAGGGTGTAAAGATATTGAACTGGGATCTTTTTTGGCTGGGTTACAGAAATGGCTTGCCATTGCTTTCTTCCATGAATTTTTACTTTTGAGATTTTCCAGTAATTCTGTATCCAAATGTCAACCAGAGCCAATTCAATTTAGCTTCTAAAATAGGGCTATCTACTTCTGCTATCTGCTGCCTGATTTCTTCCATTGCATCCTCTTCATCTTCATCATCCTGGCTTAGCATTATAACATTACTTTCAGTCATCTTTTTCTTTAGAATATAATGAGGATATCTTACCCAAGCCTTTCATCTGGTAAAATAACTAAACCAATTGAGTTCCAAAAGAACTGTGGCCACTTTACCTTCATGATGTTTTGAAGTCAAGACAACGTATTTGGCACCTGAAGCACTCAGAATATCTGCCCACTGCTTGGCATCAAACAACTCAGCTGTAAACATAGGGCCGAAATCTTCATAAGTGAATCCAGGATGGTAGTTTTTCTTCATAAAAGTTACATAAGGTTCCTTCTTTTCTGCTTGCCAATACCACCTGCAAAGGAACATCCCATGTATCTGCATACAATGTTAGAAGGACTAACAAAGATAAGACTAAAGCAAATTCTTACACATATCTTGAACATAGTATTATATGTGCAAGCTTTGTGCAAATGCAGAACCAGTATTTTAAAATATTTTTTCTGATAATCTCAAGATGCATTCTCTAAATGAATCAAATTCAAAGCCTGATAGCCCACAGAATTCTGGAAATATAGCTTTCGATGATAAATATAAAAATCTAAAGTTTGAGGTAAGCGGAGTATAATTCAGTTCAATTTGCTAACTTTCCCAAGAACACTGAGGAAAGATGCTGGGAAACATGGAAAGAAATAAGATGACCAGTAGCAAATCGGATGGACTCAGTTATAGTGGTGATAAGTATAACTTTGGAAGACGTGAAATACCATGTTAAGGATAGATTATGATGGGGAAAAATTATCTATGTGGTTGCTAGGAGACAATACTGAGTTGATGGCACATAATCAATCTATCAATGCCTGAGGGAAAAAATAGATTTTTGCAACCTTCCAGAAGGTCAGTGGGATCAGGCTATCCACTCTCAGGGGGAAGCTGTTTCATAGGTACTGTATTGCAACAAAGGCGGCCTGTTTCCTGGGTCCTATAGTTGAAACCATTGGAGATGGATGGTCCTATGCCACGCAGGATTTTAAAGGTGGTAACCAACATCTTCAATTGCATTTGGAAATCTACAGGGAGCAAGTGCATCTTGTACAAAAATGGTGTCATATGGATAAATATTGATGCATTGCAAACTGTGTACCATTGCATTCTGTATCTGAATATTGTTCATACCCCATGTAGAACCAATTTGCTATAACAGTAATTCCTCTAGGAAATAAAGTACAGAAGAAATGGACATGACTGCTGATTTAAACTATACATATTTGAGAGCAAAGTGACAGGGCAATTAACAGCAGGGTTTATTATATTATTATAAAATGTTCCCTTTGGACAGGAAAATCCTTCCAGGCAAACAGAGCCTGGTTTGATAATGATTTCAACATCCTGGCTTGACGACCTCCAGTTCTGTCTTTGACCCACTACCAGGGTTCACACTGAGTTATTCACATCTTAAAATTAATCCATAAACTACATTTCAAAATCCATTTTGTTGTTTATCCTTGCGAGTACAAGCAGCAAAAATTATGTCAAAGGCAGGCATTTCCCTAGCATGCAAGCATACACAAACCTTTAAATTAAAAATAGAAATAAAAGCAGAAGTTGCCTAAGAGAACTAAGAATGACAGAGTTCTCCAAAGGTTCAAGAATAATGAAATCAGCTGAGAACGTTAGCTGGGAAAAAAAAAGTAAAGGATGAAGGGGAAATCCTGCTATTCAAGATTTTCATTTTCAAACGGGGAATAGGCAATACAACGCCTATGGGTGTCTCTCCTTGAATCTTCAAAGTGTTCTGCAAACACCCATGATTTCCAAACCTCCAGACCAAGACAGTCTGTAGAGTGCTTTTCTACAGAATTAGAAGGGAGCCAGTACTTTGGTGTGAGACGGATTCTCACATTACCCCAAGGAGGGGTGGGGGTGGAATTGCAATGAGATTCAGAGCAACTCATGCCCGTTTCGTTTTACGCCCGTCTTCCCAGCAGAGAAGAATCCTTAAAGCACTCACTGCTAGTTGCAAGTAACCGAGGCGGGTAATAAATAAAACAGGGAGGCGAGGTCGGAGAAAACGCATGGCAGAGCTGGCAGAGGGGAACCTCACCAAAACCACTCGCTGCCGAAGCTTGGCACGGAAAAAACACCCCAGTGGATGAAAATCCCAAACTTGGCTTCATCGAACCAGGGCGGAAGCGGCCGGGAGTCCAGAGACTCCCAGGTGGGATCGTAGCGACCACCCCGGCCACTTGAGGGTAGCAGGAGGAAGATGAGCAGCGGGGGTAAGAGCAGCAAGAAGCGAGGAAACTCCCGCCGGAGAAAGGATGAACCGTCCGGCTGAGCCATGGGAACCCGGACTGAACTCCCAACGTTTCCCGCTTCGCTTCTCTGCCTCCCTCGAATCATATGACGCCGAGTCACATGGCCGCCGGACCGGCTGTGGACGCCGGCCCTGCTGCTTCCGCCCGCGAAGCTTTGAGTTCTGCCTTTCTGCGGAACAGGATTGTCTCGGGTGGTTGTGCAATCACACACAATGGTTGGGTAACAAGTGTTTTGTGAGAGGGTGGTTTATCTAAGGCTGCAGGCTCGTTAAGGCGCCATCTTCGACGTTTATTGGCAGGTTCATCCCCACCTTTTAGATGTGGGAGGGAAAGAAAGGTGCCATCTTAACAGAATGACACAGTTGGAAGGGACCTTGGAGGTCTTCTAGTCCAACCCCTTGCTCAAGCAGGAGATCCTGACCTATACCATTTCAGACAAGTAACTGTCCAGTCTCTTCTTAAAAACCTTCAATGATGAAGCACTCACAATGTCTGAAGGCAAGCTGTTCCACTGGTTAATTGTCCTCATTGTTAGGAGGTGTTTCCTCAATACCAGGTTGCTTCTCTCCTGGACACATCCTGGCACTTTTCAAAAAATGATTTGCCATTGCCTGCTCCTTAGATTTGAGGGAGAATGTCTGGCCCAAGGGCTCCCAGCTGGCTTCATGCCCACTGTCTCCCAATTTCTACATGGTCCAAACTGGCTCAGTTACTACTACCATTGTATAAGATTGTGATGTGAGCCACCTTCATCATCAGCCATTTTCATATGATCCTTCTTGACTATGCAACTGGCTCTCGGATGTTTTTTATGCTGTTCTCTTATTGTGATTTAATGCCTGCTCTTCTTTTAATATTTAATTTTCTCTAAGATAATAAAAACCTGGTGAATGATTTATAAATCCAATAAATGCAAGTCTGGTAAAAAAAAATAAGCATCTAAAGTATTTCAGCAACTAAGGACAGCTATCTTAAAATGTATGTAATTTTGAATAGTTATTTTTAACGAAACATACTGAGGAAAACTTCATTTCAGGTGTCTTCTTAATCTAGTTTTAATTTCTCCCACTATTTTATTGTCTTAAGCATGCACACTGACCTCAACTGTCAAGGGAAAGAAGCAACTGTCTTGTAATGCAGTAGAGCAGTGCAAGCAATACAGTATAGTATTGTTGTCATGCTTACATGTCACCATTGTTATTCAGGCTGCATTGGTTGCTAGTTGACTTCCGAGTGTGGTGTAAGGTGTTGGCTATTACTCTGTATGACATAGGGCCTGGATATCTCAGGGACTGCCTGTCTCCAATCAATTCTCCTTGCCAGATACGTTCCCCACAGTATGTGCAGTGCACCCCAGGTTTCCCACTATTAAACATTGTCATCTTGCGGGACTAAGAAAGTGTGCCTTCTCTGTTGTTGCCCCCACTCCAAGATAAGGATCCAGCCTCTCTCCTGAAAAGTCCTCAATACCTAGCTTTGGTCCCAGGCTTGGGGTTAATGTACAGATAGTCCTCAACTTACAACAGTTCATTTAGTCAAGTGATCATTCAGCAGCACTGAAAAAAGTTACTTATGACCGTTTTTTACTTACAACTTACAACCGTTGCAGCATCCCCCATGATCATGGGGTGGGGGCGGGGGCAGGAAATCTAATATTAATACTAAAAATGTCTGACCAAGCCCATGAATTTCAAGCTCATTGGATTCATTCTTATTGATCAGGATTAAATCTAGTATTAAAAAATAATATAATCCATCTCTTCAGAAATTACATATCAGCAAGACAAGAATACATTAGATGTTCCATTAGGACTTCAGATCTTAATTTCATCCTGGGGTTTTTTTCCCCCCTGTATGCATTAGTATATAGGTATTGGATGCTATGAATATTGCATCTTCCTAATTTCCCTATTGTATTTACTTGAAGGTCATTTGGCCTCACTGCCACTCTCTTTGTCATGCATATTTTTGTCTCTAATATTTTGTTATTTAGCCCTAATGTTTTTGCCACCTTCCTCAGCAAAATTTTGTTATAAACATCATCTGCTCAGGTTGAGATCCATTTTTCTGTCCCATCCAAAAGAAATACTGTTCATATAGTTTCTTGCTATATTGTTTATTTCCACCTGATCAGCAGGATAGAACTATAGTGAGCTAATTGTATCAGCCTTAGTAGCATCTGATCTTAGTTGCTTCTGATCTCAGGAGAGATCTCCAAGTATGTATGTTTTTCAGTTTGGTGCTTAGATTCCTTTCATCCAACTGATCTTGAGCATTTTCCTTAAAGTTTTTTGGAAAGCAGGGTGGCCAATCACCAGGGAGTGGCCAAAAATGTAAAAATTATTGCCATGCATGGCATAATATTAGTGGCACTAAATGTCCCTCCTGTTCCTGTTTGTCAGATTTTTCTATTCTCCTACCTCTTGCCTTTTACTTCTCCTTCTTGAAACCACATCCCTTTCTAATGATCGTTCAGAAGGATTACCTACATCCTACAAAAAAGCCCATTCATGCTGATAAACTGAATTATACAGAGGCACGCCTTCAAATGTTTTATCTTCTCTTTTTGCAGAGTCATTGGCTTGCACTTGCTATAATTATAATCCATTCAAGCTGTCCCTGAAGAAATATGGAAATTAACTTAATATATTATCCTCCAGATATTTGAAACAGGAGGAAATACAAATCTAGCAGATAAGTGCTACCTATGTCAAGTGTTTCACATGTGTAAACCATAGCTGGCCAGGTTTTCTTGCAATGCTGCTTTAAAAAGTAAGATAGGATGATGTAGGATGTCTCGTTCACATGCATTGAAGATGACCAGATGACTGTAAATAATATAAATCCTTCCATTCCCCAAGAGTCAGTTAGAACTGAAGAAGCTGCTTGGGTGAGAAGCAAAAGAGTTTTCAAACAAAAAAACTAGAAAGTCCAGTTAATTTTTGGAAAAAGCACCTTTGAGACACCTTACAGTAAAGTATAATTGCAAGCAAAGTTCCTTTCTATTCAGAGCAGATGCTAGTTTTAGAGGGATATGAGATGATATAATGATAAGGAGCCTACAAATGACAAGGAATTACAAGGTTAAAAGAAGGAAGGACTTCATTGGCATCACAGCTGTTGAGTCCTGGTGATTGCATCTTAGTAGTGAAGAATCCCAGAATAGCTGGTGTTTTGCAAAGTCCTTAGGGATATCTTGTGATCAGTTTGTATCCATGCATGGCTAATTCAGATATGAATTGATCACAGGCATTATTATACCCTGAAAAACCCCAGTGCTAAGCAGGATCGTTTAGCTGGGAGCCTGAAGCAATGTTTCTTAGCTTTGGCAGCTTTAAACTGGATGGACTATAATTCCCCAGAATTGCCTAGCTAGCATGCTGGGAGTTGAAGCCCACACAGCATAAAGTTGCCAAGGCTGGGAAACACTGGCCTGAAGAAACAGGCAGACTAAGAGGCACTTGGGACAGAACAAGGCTCTATTTCAAATGGCTACTTTCCCATTCCAGTTTATATACCTAGAGAACACCATTTTCCTTACAATTATTTTCCCAAGAGGAAACTTGCTGGAGCTCACAACAGGCTGGGCTGATTTTTCAGATCATTTAAGACTTAAATCTGTCCTATCTTTGCATAGATTTCCATTTTATACAATGATACATAAACTATATGATGGAGCATATGGATGTATATAAACGATCTGCATTGAAGAATATCTGTTCTGACAGCTATCAGATATCAAGCAACTGTTTCATGTTAATCTTTTGAAAATTCTTTAGCTTTGAATGCTGCCAGAAACTTTAGCTGAGTGACTTTTGCCTATTTACTTGCTCATTCAATTATCTTTGAATGAAGAGCCGCTCATGTTTAATGCAGCATAAGTGTAGCTTTTATCAGTAAGTGCCTTTGATGGTCTGAATATAGTTTTCTTATACAATACTATAGGCATGATTGGCAGACTCTTACATTTTGAAAGGAAGAGTGCTTCTTAATGGATGGGATTGCCTCCTTAACCTTAGCTTGCATTGACTCCTGCTTGATTATTTAGTATCAAAAGGGAAACTGACCCAATGACTAATGCATCATAACATCAAATGCAATTATTCAAATAATGATAGAATGACCTCTGGCTTCTTTTATAAACAACAACAGGTAGTTAATGTTGATTGTTCGATCAATGAATCAGTTGGTTCAGTCTTTTGGTTTTATGCGATTAACTTACTTATTTTCTTATTTGAAAACCAATTTGGTGCAGTGGTTAAGGTAGCAGCTTAGAAACCAGGAGAGAGACCATGAGTTCTAGCCCTTCCATGAGCCCAGGTGCCTGCCACACAACCAGTCACACACTCTCAGCCCTAGAAAGGAGCAATGGAAAACCACTTCTGAAAAACATTGCCAAGGAAAACTGCAGGGAGTTCTCCAGGCAATCTCTGAGAATCAGACACAATTGAATGGAAGTATTTTTGTTTCTTATTTTAAAAAATTATAATCTGCCATTCAATTCAGCTTAATTCTCCAAATAAGAACGTTAATAAGATGTAAGATATAATTTGAGGGAAATAAACAAGGATCTAATGTTCATCCATTTTTAAATATTCTTTGAGGGCTTCAACAAACCTAACATAATATTTTAGATCATTTTTTAAAAAATCATATGAAGTAAATTTAATATTTTAATGAATAAACCCATTTATTCTCTAAAATTTGTTACTCCAATCTTTCTTTTCACAGTTGAAAAGTAAAAATGACATTTTTATTTCACCTTTTAATACCCTATAAAATTGAACTGTTGGTTTCCAATCAAGGAAATAAATAAGTTAGAATTGCAGGTGTCATGGAAATTAAATTACATGTGCCATGTAAAGCCTGCAGGGTATACTGTTCAGTTAGTACATGCTTCATTTGTATATATTGCCAACATATACATGTGATAAGTCAAAATGCAATCTCTCAAAATCTTTAAAACAAAGTGAAAAATCAATAGATTTTTATCTTTATCCCTTGCAAGCATTCCAACCAGACAAATTCCTCCTGAGGTCCGGACTACCCCCACCCTATTGGCCTTCCGGAAAGCGGTGAAGACCTGGCTTTTCCGGCAGGCCTGGGGCAGTTGATCTCGCTGTTCAATCTTGCAAGATCTGGCCATGGATGGTGTGCATGTGTTTTTAATGTTTTTAAAATGCTTTTATAATGTTTTTTTAAACAAATTTTTATGTCACTGTTTGTATTATTTCTGTTGTAAGCCGCCCAGAGTCCCTTGGGAGTTGGGCGGCATAGAAATATGATAAATTAAATTAAATTAAATTAAATTAAATTAAATTAAATGCCCCATTATTTTCAAGTTTGAGTTATACCACGGCACCAGTTCCTTATGTGATTCAGGATCAAATGCAACTACTTACCTATAAATAATGAGATATGCCTAGCACCTTTCAAAGGAGGAAATTTTGGTAACTGCATTCCCCCAAATTTATAATCAGCCTATTGTTTATGAAAAAACCCATATAGCAAACATTTGAGATGAATACTAAGTAAACTTAGCTGTGCTAGTCAAATTCCCATACCTAGAATCTCTAAAGCTGTATATAGTTCTTTATATTATCTACTATTGCAGAAAAGGTAGCTCAGGGGTACTCAAATATATTGTGAGTATCAAGATGATACTAGCAATTCCTAATGATAATCAGCCTCTGTTTTGCTAACTGACAGGTTTCATTTTAAATGTTTGTTTCTAATAGGCCTCCTGAAAGAGTAGATCAGCAATCGTCCTTATTAGTCAACCTAGAATAGTAACTATATGGACTTATTGTTTATATGTTATATTGATGTTATTCTATACATTGTGAGCTTAGCACAATTTAAGAATTACTCAATCCTAGTGTTTTCTGGATCCTGTATATCTTTAATTACATCATTATTATTATATTGCAAGTACACTGAGTGCTTCTTTATTGGAGATGAATTCCTTGTATGTCTAATCACCCTTGGCCAAATATTCATTTAAATTCAATTATTATTTAATAGTCTCATTACATTCATGATGTTCCATTAATGGAGTCCTAATACTTGGTGTTCCTTTTGTAACTTTCCTGTTTTCCCACCAATTGGCAGAAAGATGTAAATGTTACTAATAAATAAATGTTCCTCAATGTTTTTATTAAAAAATAACCTGTTAATTATATACTTGTATACCTGCCCTTTGTGTCCCAATCAGTGTAGAGTTGAGGACCTCATGACAACATGACAGAACACAATGTTGCTAGTTTATGGGCAAGATCTCTTTAATTCATACATATTTTAATCTTGTATTTTATATTTTAAATTTTATAGTATGCCTTATTTTAATTGTGATGCTTCTGACATGAATAAACAAACAAACGTCTGTTAAGGAAATACAAAAAAGTTGTACTGCAGCTTTTGATAATATTAGTGCTGCTGAGGTAAAAAAAACCCACTTGAATAAACCATGATTTTGAGTTTCAAGACTCCAAAATTGAGGTAGGACAAAGCAAAACAAATTAAGTAGGATGACATGGCTCTCTTGCCCAATTCTGAGATGTTCAGCTGAATGAAAGAATAGCCAAAGATTCTTCTTGATCATCAGAAATAAGAAAGGCTGCAAACTGAAAACACCTATCTGGGTGGAAGTGTCTTTGAGATCAAAGTAATTTATTTTTTATAGATATGCATGATATTGCATATGCTGCATAATAGTTTAGGAGGAAAGAAACCCAGTTTAGGGAAGAAATATATTGGACTCTCTATACTGGAATGGAACTATTTGAATAATTCTTAAATAGATAAGTAGATAATGTGTCATCAAGTCAGTGTCAAGTGTTAGAAGCAACATGGATAAATCTTCTCATTGATGATTTTATGTTTGCAGGGTGGGGGGAATGGTTTTAGCTCTCCTTATAAAGGGTGTGGACTGGGTGTTATGTTACACATAAAAATTCAGAGGAAAATAGTAACCAGATATCAATAGTTCAAAAGGATATTTTCAAATTTTATTTATAGTGAAATATATAAGATGGTTAAAAAGAAAATTCCCTGTCAGAAGTTGTAGGCCAAATTTTTCTTCATCTACTATAAGGAAAAAGAGTTTCCATGTAACTCCTAAAAACACATAGTTCAGAAATGTCAATTGTCTAATTTCTCAATTAATTGGGAGCAGTGGTGGGTTTCAAATTTTTTTACTACCGGTACTGGTTCTGTGGATGAGACTTGGTGGACATGGCATGGCTTGGTGGGCGTGGCAGGGAAAGGATACTGTAAAATCTCCAATTTCCTCTGCAATTGTTTTTAGGATTAGCAGTGCAGTCATAACACAGAAATAAATCCCAGAGCATCCAGGGCAGTCACTTCTATGTAAGAATGCATAGGATTGGAGCCTAAACGTCATAGATGATGGCATTTTGCTTTATTTAATTTGAGATTGTCAAGTCTTGAAATTTCCAATCTTTTATAAGATGGCTACAAAATAAATTATTTTGGCACAATTGCATATTTGTATATCACTCACGTTTCTTACCCGTGATCTCAAGTGCTGAAGAAGGATAAAATGGCACTCTTAGAAACTATATTATGCCAAGCAGAGTATTTCCTTCGATCAGCAATAGAATATGCTAAAGTCAATTACATACTCCCAATCAGAGGTGGGTTTCAGCAGGTTCTGACCAGTTCTGGAGAACCGGTAGCAGAAATTTTGAGTAGTTTGGAGAACCGATACTAAAAATTCTGATTGGCCCCGCCCCCATCTATTTTCTGCCTTCCATGTCCCAGCTGATTGGGAGAGAATTTCCAGATGAAACCAGCTATCATAATTAGAACCCATCACAGAAATGTTATCCAGAAACATTGACTAAGCAAAAAGACTGGTTACATACTTCATTTTGTGACATGCACTTAACTGTATATACATCGACTGAAAAATAAATGCTAAGCCTGATCCTACATAAGATGTTATTAATTTCCTTATGGTTTTCCATAACAAGGTAAGTATCAGTTGTGGGTAAACAGCAATTCCTATTGGGAAAACCACAGGAGAAGAGGGAGGTAACACATATCCACAGGTGTTTGAACTTCCAAGTTGTGATCTTTGATTTCTTTCAAAATATATTTTTAAAAATACTAAATGAGATATGAGATTACTCAAAGATATCCTGTCCTTTGGGATAAGTTCTAGATGCCCAATATTTATAAACTTACAGATATAGGCGAACTATGTTCCAGTAGTATAGATTGTGAATAGAGTGCTAATATTCTATGTTATCAAAATACAAGACAAGATGACAAGAAAATTAAAGAATAAAAGTGTTTTATACTGTAACTGCTGATTCTGGAAATGGACATTAAAGCACTTTCCATGCAATTTTAATGAAACCATTGATTTTATATTCACTATCCAAAGATTGTAGTGTCAGATACATTAGCAATACATAAGAGAGACATTATAATATCATATGTCGATACTAGAAAGTTTACTTATATATTCAGAGTCATTAGCAAAACTAAAACGTTGAATCAGCCATCTTCGATTCTCTTGCAGAAGATTTTCAAAAAAGGAAATAAGTGGAATCAGGAAATTACAAAGCAGTCAGCTTGACATTAATACCTGGGAAAATCTTAGAAAATATCATCAAGCAGCAGAATATCATCAAGCAGCAGAGAACCTAGAAATGAACAAGGTGATTAATAGAAGCCAGCATTG
This sequence comes from Arizona elegans, assembly GCA_022577455.1. Lineage (NCBI taxonomy): Eukaryota > Metazoa > Chordata > Lepidosauria > Squamata > Colubridae > Arizona > Arizona elegans. Next base: position 249,962,000 of record JAKOOJ010000001.1, read on the forward strand.
GTTTGTTAAAAACAGATTGTGCCAAACAAATGTATTGCCTTCTTTGATAAAGTGACTACATTTGTAGATCAAGGAAGATCAAGGAAATTTTATGGATATAGTATACTTGGACTTCACTAAGGCATTTCACAAAGTAAACCACAATGGTTAAGGGAACTAGATATGTGTAGCCTAACAAAGAGAAGGAGTAGGGGTGACATGATAGCTATCTTCTAGTATTTGAGGGGTAGTCACAGAGATGCAGTGGTTGTCTTATTCTCCAAAGCATCGGAGGACAGGACAAGAAGTAACAGGTGGAAGCTTATTAAAGAGCAATCCTACCTGGAATTACGGAGAAATTTCCTGCAGAGCAATTAACCAATGGAACAGCTTGCCTCCTGGAGCCATGACTGCTCCATCGCTGGAGGTTTTTAACAAAAGATTGGGCATTAATTTGTCTGGGATGGTATATAAGGATTCTTGCCTTGGGCAGAGGGTTGGATTAGAAGACCTACAGGATCCCTTTCAGCCTTATAATTCTAGAAGATATTGCACATCTTTGTACTAATGTTCATGATTTGATTATGGCCAGGACAATAGTGCTTTGTATCACAGAATCAATGTATTTTTCATTTTGAAACTTTGTTATTGTTCACAAGTTTAGGACAGAAAGTAACTTTATAGCAGTATTTATAATATATTTAAATATACCATAGAGAGAAAACATGCTTCTTTTTCAATATTCCTTTTATTAGTTTATGGCTATTTCATATGTAAAAGTTTTATTATTGTCAGCTACCTTAAATTGCTAGAATATATTTCTTAAATAAATAATCAGTTTTTGAGGAAAGACATTCTGGTGGAGTCAGATTTTTATGAATGAAGTTCAACTTAACCCCTCCTTCATTTCAGTTCAGTGAGTATAGTATGTCACAATTTTTCAAAGTAGTACAGGTTTGCTTTTATTGGACGAAATAGTGAGTATGCAATAAGATCCATTTTCCTTAATGAACTAACAACAGATCAGTACAGTCAACCATTCTATTGTGATATGACACACACACACTCATACCCCTGATCTATTTATTAGCAATCTTTCTCTATCCTCTTCAACCCTAAAAAAGTAATACAGTGCATCACATTCAGCCCAAAAAAACAGATAAGGCAGACTGTGTAAAATAAACGTAAGAAGAATAGATATTAAAATGGAATGAAGCTGGGGTCAAACAGAGAAAAGCCATATTTAAAAGGCTTGGACAAATAAAACCTAAAGCAAAAAGACCATAAAAGAAGCACAGCATTCTGCTCCCAGAAAGAACCTATCCTAGAAATCCTTGCCATATTTCTGACTCCGGGTAGATCCACAGGACCTCAAAAAGCACACAAGCTATTAAATTGCTGCTTGTATCTCTTCCAGACACCTAATTCCAGGCAAGGTATGGTAGCTGCCAAGGCATCAGGCTCAGTGGTGGGTTTCAAATTTTTTTACTACCGGTTCTGTGGGTGTGGCTTGGTAGGCGTGGCGTGGCTTGGTGGGGGTGGCTTGGTGGGGGTGGTAGGGGAAAGTTACTGCAAAATCCCCATTTCCTCCCAATCAGCTGGGACACAGGAGGCAGAGAATAGATGGGGACGGAGCCAGTCAGAATTTTTACTACCGGTTCTCCAAACTACTCAAAATTTCCACTACCGGTTCTCCAGAACTGGTCAGAACCTGCTGAAACCCACCTCTGATCAGGCTAGAAGCCAGGAGGTTGCGACTTCTAGTTCCGCCTTAGCACAAAGCCAGCTGCCTTGGGCTAGCCAGTCCCTCTCTCTCAGCCCTAAAAAGAGGGCAAGGACAAGCCGATTCTAACATCTTGTACAGAAAACTTCAGGGACTTGGCTAAGTGGCCAACACACACAGACATACACACAGACACACAAACCTATCTATGTTATGTGTTGCTCATGGATACTTTCCTGGAAGCAATTTCCCTTAAAAAGCACATCACCGCATTCAAAATTCATGCCTTGCCTAAAAACATCCCACCCACCCCCCCTGAAACATGTGGGATTCCAAGTGCAAATCCTCAAAGGGTCACCGAAGGGCAACCACGCCTCTTGTCAAATAAATGGACGCAGCCCCCATCTCGGCGCGCGAGGAAGGGAAAAAGTCCCCATTTCCATTCCCTGCGATGTCTTTGCTAAGTTGGGACGGTCGGGAGTCTCTCTTGACCACCCATCCACCCTAACTCCCCGCCCCGCCTGGGGCTCTGGCTTTCGGCTCCGAGTCCTGCGTAAATTGGGGGGGTGGGGGACGACTCCCTGCCCCCGAGGAACCTCCCGCTTGAGAATGGCTGAGCGGCAACAACCCCGGGCAATGGAGGCGGCGGCGGCGGCTGGGCTGACGGCGAGGGAACTGAGCGAGTGGGGGCGGTCCCTTCTTGTCAAAACTTTTCTCGCGCGGGTCCCCTCCGGGCGGCTGCTCGAGGGAGGCGCTGCACCTGCTGCGGAAGAAGGCGCTAAGCGCGCCCAGACAGCTCCGGGACCGCGAGAGGAGGAAAGGAGACGCAGGGAGCGATGGAAGGGAAAGAAGGGAGCCCTCAAGCCGAAGCCGCTGCTCCTTCGCCTCGCCGGTTGCCGCTTCCCACCGAGGCCGCACCCAGAGGCCGCACCCAGAGCGACATCTCCGCTTTCCGGACCCTCAGGAAGAGTCCCTTGCTCCGAGCGCCGCTCTCAGGGTCAGGTAGGGCTGGGTGCGTGTGGGTGCGTGTGTGTGTTTGTGTCATCGGACGATGTTCTTTGTTGTGAGGGACCAGAGGTGGGCTGCGGAAATCCTGGCCGTTACAAAAAGAGAGATCACTGGCGTCCCGGATTTGGCAGCTCCCACCTGCTAACCCTTAACTTTCACATAAATCTTTTTTTTTGACAGGCAGGGTTTCAGAAGGCTACTTTGCCTTCAGAAGTTGAAGGGACTTCATCTCTGGAGGTTTTTAAGGAAAGAGTATAGGGTCTCCTGCTTGAGTAGGGGTTGGACCAGAAGACCTCCAAAGTCCCTTCTAGCTCTATTCTGATTGATTGATTGGGTTTTTTTGGCTTGCTTCATCACTGGATGGTTTTAAGGAAAGACAGGACAGCCACCTGTCTGAGATGGTAGAGGGTCTCCTACTCGAGCAGGGGACTGGACTAGAAGACCTCCAAGGTCCCTTCTAGCTCTATTATGATTGATTGGTTCAGAATTCTTAGCTTTTCCTAGTTACTTGGCAGGCAGAAATTCAGCGGGGACCCTGCAGTTACCTTGGAAAAAAATGGCATGTACTGAATGGGTTCGTTGTTCACTGATTTTAGTCTCCAGATGAATCCTTTTATTAGCCACAGGATTGCATCTACAAAGGCAGTGGTTCTCAACCTGTGGGTCGGGACCACTTTGGGGGTCGAATGACCCTTTCACAGGGGTCGCCTAAGACCATTGGAAAACACATATTTTCAATGGTTTTAGGAATAATTTTATTGTTGGGGGTCACCACAACATGAGGAACTGTATTAAAGGGTCGCAGCATTAGGAAGGTTGAGAACCACTGTACAAAGGACTTTCGCTCGAAGTGTTGTTGGCTGAATTGTTACTTTCTCTTTTAAGAAAAAAATGTGTAGGGCCTTGGATGAATAAACTTGTGTAGCAGAAGGTTATGGATGGCTTTTTCTTCCTCATTTATTAGTGGCTCCTATAGGGTCTTGGCAGATGCCTTAGAGCTTTTTACATAGAATGGAGACACTATTTGTTATTATTAAATTATTATTTACTAAATTTTTATCCCACCCATCTCCTTTATTGAGGTGACTCTGGGCAGGTTGCATTCGAGAAGCAATATTTCATGTGGTGTGCAGTGACAGGAAAGAGCTCTGCTTGTTGAACCATTTGCAAGTTGTACGGCTGTTGAACTTAGTGGTTAACAGGTTAGATTAAAAATAGCAAAACTAATTGGTAGACTCAGATTTCCTTAAATACAAATTAGTCTCTTAAAGCAACTAAATGCACTCTGTTAAAAACAGGAACATCTCTAGCAAATCAGATGGCGAATTGATATAATTATATGGGTGAGTGTGAAGGGAAGAATGACATAGTTACTGGTCAAACTTGAATGGAGAAAAAAGATGTGATTTTTTAAAAAAAAATTATCTTAGGCATATTCTAAATTAATAGATTCTGCAATAGGCCATGGGCATGACAAACTGTTAAAAAATCTGACGTGCCCAAATCCCATTTAATTGTTTTAATGATACTGACCTACTTATAGTGGTACAGGAAGAGACCTTTTAAATTTAAACATAATATTTTGAATCCTTAGGAGAGGTAGAATGATTATTGCTTTATACAATATTTTTAATAAGCTGAGAGAACGTAAGAACTAATTTCAAATTTTATATTGTGAACAATAGTTTAACTTCAGTGGGAATGGTAAAGGAAAGGATTTGAACCAAGAGCCTACACTAAATAGGCTGTTGGACATTCTTACTCTTTATTTATAAAAGCTGAATGTGCAGTGTCTGTTTCCAGAAATGTGGCTAGAGATATATGGCTGTATCCTACTTCTATATCTGTCTATACCTTCTTTTGGGAGGGGGGCGCAAGAAGAACCAGAACAATTGTAAAAGGACCAAAATCTTTGTACAATTTGTTTCCATTTGTCCTTCTTAGCTTTTAAAAACAATTTGCAATCCCATTGCTTAGTGTGATATGTGCATACATTAAATAAGTAATAATGCTTAATTCTTCACCAAATGTTACTAGGCTAGAAATTCTCAGTTTGGATAACTTAGAACTGCATCACTTGCGGTCAGAACTTGATATTGCATACAAAATTATACATAGTAATGTTTTACCTGTAAATGACTTTTTCTATTTTAATCGTAATAATACGTGTGCGAACAACCGCTTTAAACTCAATGTAAATCATTCTAAACTTGATTGTAAAAAATATGATTTCTGTAATAGAGTTGTCAAAGTCTGGAATGCCCTACCTGATTCAGTTGTCTCATACAAATTTTCACAGTTTCAGTCACAAATTGACTTCCGTGGACCTTACTTCATACTTAAGTGGTCAGTAGAGGGGGTGTGCATAAGTGCACTAACGGGCCTATCATCCCTGTTATTGTATTTTTATTCTCTTAATCTTGTTCTCGTTTTTGTTTGACAAATTCCAATAAACAAATAAACAAACAAACAAACATGCCTCCCACATATGAGGGCTGGGGTGTAAAAATGGAGACAACCACTAGATGGGAGACATGTGTTAGTGTTTTCATTGTCTCTTGCTACCATCTAATGACCAGTTAATAGACCTGTTATCCGAGGCTTGTACGTTTATTTTCATTATAGGATACTATTTTTATTTGTTATTGAAGTGAATATAAGAGCTAATTTCCCCTCTCCCCTCCCCTGCAACAACAACCCTGTAAGATAGGTAGGGACAGAGTGACAGACCCTAATATCATCTTGTCTACTACCAAGGCTGAGCTTCTTGTATGCTTCGTTGTGTAAAAATTACAACTTTGCAATTAGAACTCCTCCTAATTGTTAAACATTTACATAGAGACCTACAGTTTGGAGAAAAAAACTGCTGGCTGAAGAGGATTGAGAAGCACTTTCATACAATTTTGTTAGTCTTTTTTCCCCCAGTTTATTTTAAGCATTTTGATTTCAGTTCAGATTGCAGCAGTATTTAAGAAAGAACCCTTAACTTACTACCTCCAGAAAGGTTATTTTGTGAATTTTCTTGTGAAGCTTCTGTTTGGGTATAGGGTTTTCTTGAATTTCTGATCTCTGATATTCTCAGGGGGAGAGTAACTTTTTATAGAAGATAATGGGAAACCTCCTTCTATCTTTATTTATATCTGAAGCAGAAAGCTTGTGGGGGAGGATTAAAATAAGTAATTGGCAGCAGCACATGTCATAAACCCTAATTGCTTTGCTCCAGTGAGTTCAGCAGTGCAGGAAAAAGTTTAGGAAAGAAAAAAGTAAAGGAGAGCCGATACTAGTAGATATTGTCTTGGACTGGAAAAGGGTGTAGACCAAGTGGATAAAGATAGTCTGGTAAGTGTAATCATACACTAATTTTGAGAGGAGAAAAGATACTTTAAAGCAGGGTGGATTTGATTTAAATCAAACTGATTTAAATCACGAGTCAGTAAGGCTTGATTTAAATCATTGTTTTCTACATAAAGACTAATTCTTGCTGGTATAACTTTAATATGCAAGTAGATGAAGTTTTTTAGAATAACAACTTTTCATATTAGTTTTTTTATCCCCAGTTTAATAGGTTAATCATTCATATTTGGACAACTTTTCTGTTCTACTTAGGAAGGAGAAAAATAATCATTACCTTAATAATAACAATTTAAATAGATTTATTCAATTGAAACAATAACATTACAACATATGTTATTTGCTTAAACAAACATCCATGTTTGTTAACTAATTTGGCTAAACAAAATATATATATTTTAAGAAACTTAGACTGTCAGCCCAGCCTACACATGAAAAACTTAAATACTGTCCTCTGTAGCTCACTTGTCATCTTCATCTTCTTCTTTGTTCATAATCTGGAAAAGAAAAACAAGCTTTCCTGCTTTATCGGGTCCCAAACGATTTCTCAATTTAGAATGAATGAGTCCAAAGGAAGAGAATATTCTTTCAATGCCTGCAGAAGAAGCTACTGCTGTTAAAAGTGAAATCATTACTTGAACAGTCTCTAAATCCAAGTGCTTAAGTGACTTCCACCAGTTCACTGGTGTGACTTCCTTTAAAATATCTTCAGCAAACATATATTTCTTGAATGGTTCCCCCTTAGCTTTGAAATTTATTATAGTTGGCATTACAGATGGATGATTGCTGGATACCCATGTCATAGCTAACTCCTCTTCCTCAGCACTTAAGTTTTGACCCTGATACTGGATATCGACAATATTTGCCAAAAAATGAGCTGGAGACAGTACTTGTCCCATTCTTTTTTTTAATGCTTGTAATTTAATTCTGTCCATGTGTTATTCTGTTTTTAAGTGTTCATTCAGTTCCTTCCAAATTTCAACAGCATCAACAATAAAACAGCTATTTTTCTGTATTTTGTTTAAAGCTTCAGAGATGGGTTTCAGGATGCTCAGCATATGTTCAACATTTCTCTTAAGACCAATGTTGAGGATTTTGGCCGTGACAGTGCCATCTATTTTATCTCGATTTCCTTCACAAACTGTCATCAGAATAGGACAGTTCTTGATATACTGCTCAAAACAGTCCACCACAGAGTTCCATCTAACATCTTGTGGGAGCGTTAGCTTGGTTCCACCCATCCTTTTCAGAGTTGCTGCAGCAAAATGATTGTTACGGAAGTATTTAGCAATTTCAACAACATTAGTCTTTATTTCTGGAACACTTAAGTCTTTGGCTAAGAGGTGCAGCAAATAAGCACTGCAACCATATGTTATTAGCTTTGTATTCCCTTCCTGCTCTTCTAAATTTCTTCTCATCTTAGATACATTTGCAGCATTGTCTGTGACCAAACTGCGTACTAGACATTTGAATTTTTGTTCACGTTATTATAGCTTTTACTGCCACTTCTTGTAAGTATTCTGCTGTATGTGCATTTCCTGACGTATCAATTGTTTGTGCAAGGAAGACTTTCCCTTCTTCTGTTGTTATACAACCACATACAATAGGATCATTGTGGACATTACTCCACCCATCAATACTTAGGTTAACAATTCTACCCTCCAGAGCTGTTGCACATTGCTCCAGTTCTCTGTCATACATTTTATCCAGCAGTTTCCCTGCAACATCTGCTCTGCTGGGTGGACTGTATTCTGGTCTCAGTGACTGAACCATATTAATGAAATGTGGGTTCTCAGTCAGACAGAAAGAAGCGTTTGTTGCATAAACAAACTGGGCAATTTTTTCATCAATTAACTCTTTTTCTAATCTGCTAGTTTTTATCACAAACTTATCTATGGTGGTTCCAGGAGGGAAGGGTTTTGTCTTTCTTTTCGGTGATTTTTTTTTTAATTTTTAATTAGATTTATATGCCTCCCTTCTCCGGAGACTCAGGGCAGCTTACAATGCGTTAAGCAATAGCCTTCATACTTTCGTATATTTTATACAAAGTCAGCTTATTGCCCCCACAAACTGGGTCCTCAATTTGCCTACCTTAGAAAGGATGGAAGGCTGAGTCAACCTTGAGCCTGGGGAGATTTGAACTTGCAATAATTGCAGACAGCTGAATGTTAATAACAGGCTTTTAGTCTGTTGAGCTATCCAGGCTCCTTTAGGTGATAGTGATATGTGATAGTGATAGTGATTCAGGCGATAGTGATATGTGGCTGTGGGTGTCTGATGATGATGATGCTAATGAAGCACTATCCTGGATGGATAACACTGAAACTGTAGAACAGGAGGATGGTGATCTTGAAGGTGGATAGTTTCCAGAATCCATGAATTCCCCTAAACAAAAAAGTCAATGCTGTTATTTTATTGTTTATACAATTTCTGCTTATTGTATACAGCACTGCCCCAAAAGGAATATTTGCTTTTCTTCATAACTGTACCAAATGACAGTAACATGCAGTAATAATAAGAAATATAATTTTGCTCAAACATGACAATTCAAGGCAGTCTTTAGAAATATGATTCAATAAAAATGTTTACCAACCTGAAGATCCTGCCTGTTCAAATGTGTTTCTTTGGTCATCTTCATCACAGCACTTCTCATGATGTTGCCTCATTCGGGCCACCAGGCCCTGCATTTCTTTGTTGCAGTTTTTGCAGTTTGCACGCATGCCTGCCTTACCGATAGGTAAAGGAACTTCATTAAAATATTGCCAAACTGGGTCTCTCTTACGGCCTGCTGCCATTATAGGTTTTTCCTCCAAGAAAAGAATGTGATAAACCTCAGGTCATACATACAAAAAGATCCAAAGACTTGTCTGTCTGTGGCTGTGCAGTATTGTGCTCAGAAAGTTTCACTTTCATTTTGTACTGCTTGTCTGCTTGCCCCTTCCTCCTCACACTTAGTTTCACTTTCTTTTTGTGCAGATCTATTCCACTCCAAACAATCAGAAAAATATTGCTTCTATTCTATTCACTGAACTTCTTGAAACTTAGCACTGAAGGGGTTGATTCTGTATTCGTAGGTTTGTAGAACAATAGGATTAAGGTCTTTTTCTCAACTCTGTTCATATTATAACATTTTTGCTGTGAAGAAGAGGCATGTGATCTCTGCTGAGTCAAATTCAGTTTTGAGAACTGCAAAAGTAAACCAAGCATCTGTGATAATATCTTGTAGGCAGAGAAACTGCCCAATAATCTTACAAAAACCTCTGGAAGAGCATGACATTGTGAATGGATTAATGGAATTTATTTACCAAAAAAATTAAACATATACAGCCTTATTCTACATAATTAAAAAACTAATCTTTATTTCATGATGGAATAACCTTTGGATGGTAATATATTTTCCGCAAAAAGCATTTTATTTAAAAAAATCTGATTTAAATCAAAAAAATCCGATTTAAATAAAAAAAATCTGATTTTTTTGATTTTTTTTAAAAAAATTGATTTTTATCCACCCTGCTTTAAAGCTAGTATATTGTACACAGTAAAAATATACAAGAGTGCAGATAAGAAACAATTTTTAACATGATGAAATTTCTACTTGGTAAGTCATATTTTTAAAGAAGGAATTGAAGTAAGAAACAATATTGGGAAATCATAAAAGATAAGTTTTAACAAGGCTTCTTTAAAGCACATGAAAAAGGATACAGATAGTTCGGATAAATGAGTATACATTGTTTTCATTTATTCAGTTCAATTTAGACACTGCCCAATTCCAAACTGATTTATATAGTTGTAATGACGATATTAACAGTAGATTTCCATTCCCTCCAAAAAATAGGCATGCTAGATTCTAATGGTAAGCCAATATTATACAGTACAATATTCATTAGACTTTTGCACCTGGAACTGCTGTGCAAAAGAAATGTGACCTACCTTCCATTATGACACCAAAATATTGGTGGAATCTATTGACTGTAATCTTCACTACTATGCACAGAATTAAGAAACACATCTATTGCTGCAAGAAACTGTTAAAGATAAAATTCTGGTTAGCGATACAATATGCCTTAAAAGCTATTCTGGCAATGATTCACAGAATCCATCTGTCTATCATTCTGTATAATCTATGCATCTCTAAACAGATAATTGGTATTTCCCGCATAGAAAACAATATCCTGCCATCTGTCTATAGAGTTCTGCTAAGATGTAGACCTTGTTAAGTAGACTAGCCAATTAAATGGTTGGCTTTATATTGATACTGTCTAGATGGTTTTCTGCACAAAATGGCAATGATAATCCTATGAATGCTGTTCTAGGCACAGTATAGGTTCCATTAAGTATAGGAATGAGATGGATATGATTGGAAATCAAGATCTGATTGTTCTATTGACAAATCCAAAACTGAAAAATTCAGGATAAAAACAAGAACTCAAAGAAAATATTCCATCAAATTCCTATGCCATTTATTTGAGTACTTATCCAATTTTTACTTAAAAACAGGTCAGAAGTCCACATGTAAATTTGGACTTATAAGGATCCATATATGGATCGAATTCGATCCTGGTAGGATAATTTATCATGTAAAAAATAGAAAGCTATGAAGATTTTACTTTTACCCCAAATATTAATCTTTTCTATAACTCAAGGGTTTTGTTTATTTAAAAAAAACAAAATGTCATTCAATGTTTATACTCATGTGACTATCCTGTTTCCCCAAAAATAAGACATCCCCTGATAATAAGTCCAATTAGGCTTTTGAGCACATGAGCTGAAATAAGCCCTCCGTTCCGAAAATAAGCCCTTCCTGAAAATATTTAACCACATGCACAGCCGGTCCCCAACATTTCCCCTGGTTAGGGTTAGGGAGATAGAGTAGGAAATCAGATAAGATGGCAAGAAGAACCCCTTCTTGCACCACACTCCTTAAATTAATAAGACCTCCCCAAAAATAAGGCCAAGCGCTTATTTCGGGGTTCAAAAAAATATAAGGCAGGGTCTTACTTTTGGGGAAACATGGTACTTCAATCTTATTTTAGCATAAGGAGATTAAAGACCTGGAAGAAAATTGTCTTTTGATTTTTCAATTGACAGAAATTTTACCAATTCATCGCAATACTTGATGACGCTTGAGATTTTATATATGAGTTGCAATTTTGGCATGCAGGTATAGAAGCTTTAAGGTTTCTATTGATGTCAAAACATAATACTTATGATGCTTATGTATTAATCTTACATCTAACCTTGTTTATAAATCCACTGTAAAGCTTCCATATTGGAAATTTGTAATAGTTGTTGATATTCCAGCTGACATTTATGGACAGTTGAAATCAACATGTGCAGAGATTTTGTTGGATGGTGAAAAAAATTTAAACTTCTGTGACTGGATCCTGAATCCAGACACCCAGAATCATGAAATCTTGCAGAAAAGCTTTAATTCTGCTGTTTTTCAACTTCTGTCTTAGGTTCTACAACTCGTTTTATTGCTAGTAGTCCCAAGGGGAACAGCCAAGTAATATAACATAATTTGTTTGGAATTCAGAACTGCCCTATTATTAGAATTTGTATTGAAAATTTTCTTTGGAATATAAGGTAAAGGTAAAGGTTCCCCTTGCACATATGTGCTAGTCGTTCCTGAGTGGGCAGCATGCTAAATGCCAAACATGCACAGAACGCTGTTACCTTCCCACCAAAGGTGGTCCCTATTTTTCTACTTGCATTTTTTACGTGCTTTCGAACTGCTAGGTTGGCAGAAGCTGGGACAAGTAAGAGGAGCTCACCCTGTTACATGGCATTAGGGATTCGAACCACTGAACTGCCGATCTTTCAATCGACAAGCTCAGCATTTTAGCCACTGAGCCACCGCGTCCCTCTTTGGAATATAGGGGACAGTAAAATGGAGTATCTCTTTCTGTTGTTAATATACACATAAACTAGTGAAAAAGGCAAAAATGCATTTGAAAATAATTATTTTAAAATACGTAGTGCTTTCTTCAAATCAGAAGTTGGACTGCTGTGATTAGATAACATTAGCGCCAATTCCTAGTCAGCATGGCATATGTATTGTATAAGAAAAATTGGGGAAAACAAATTCAGTATTCCGTAATTGGACAATGTAAACTAATTATAGACCAATTATATCAAGTTGCACTATTGTATTTAATCCTGATGTTTTTGACTTTACGTAGACTCAAAAATACCTTTTACAATTTAGAAGATGTTTTAACCATTTTGAAAAATCCATTTTTGATGGTAGCATATATTCTTTAAAGACAATAGCTTTTCTTTCTGGATACTCTATATCATAAAGCTTCTTGTTCAACCATATAGTAAATTTCTACCTAAAATTGAATCTATCTGCAGAACAACTTCAAGTAAGAGGGACAGAACAAATATCACTGAACTTTTTGTTGACTTTATATGTAAATTCTGTCTTAACTGCTCCCAGGGCATATTTGCAATTTCCTGTTTCTTTCTGAAATCAAGAAATGACTGGGCTCAGGAAGTACTGCTTTCAAAATTGAGGGTTTATTCTCTTTTGATCTCCATTTTGTCTATTTTATCCTAGACATTGTAGGAAGAGAGCTGTATTATGGCTGCGAAAAGTCAGGAGGAGTCTAGTAATAGTGTTTCATACTAATACAATTTCTTTAAAGGCATAAGCTTTTCTGAATTGTATCTCATATCACAGATGCATGGTAAGATTAAACTGATATAGGCTTTACATTGATCTGGGTGGATGATGATGGAGAAGGAGTGGTTATGAAGTTACTATACACATGATTCAGATTATAAATATCTCCTCAAGTAACAGATTAAAACACCATCGTGGTTGTTAAAATCTTCTGAGATGGCCTGAAAACTTTTAATGTGAGTTGTGCAGTTTCTCAAATCTATGGTGCTGATGTAGTTTGGTTCTTCTGAAACTTCTATCTTAAGATTTTAAAAACAGTGCTCTGGAAGATATCCTGTCCCATTCGTGTCAGAGGCACCGTTTAAGGCACTTCTGGGTTGAAAGGAACAGCTGGTGACCTCACCGTAGCTCAGGGGATGCTATTGGGGGCTACTTTCATGTCCCCATCAAGGAGCTGGAGCAAGTGACAAGAGCTCACTCCGCCACGCAGCAGTACTTGGGTCTCGAATGTGGCCTTGCTAACCTCCAACCCAGTGTCCTAACTACGTGAGCCACCATTCTCCTCCCTGGAAGGTTAAAAGGCTCTAATAATACTTTGTCCTTGCTTTGAGTCCTGATACTAAATTTGTATCCATTAGTTCTTCTGTACAAAGTTTGTCCCCTTTACCCTCGGTAGAATCTAGAGGGACATTACTGGAAGATGAAAGAACAGCATGTGAAGCTACCTGTAATCTTGTGTGTGAAATTATTGGTGTCTATGATGGTGCTGATATAAATGTAGGGGCAAATAGATATCTGGGTTTATTGTGGAATGAGTAGAAGCATTGTTCCATACTTTATTGTTGCTTGTGAGAATCTGATATTTCCTTACATTTTTCAGTAATGCTTTTAAGATAGCTATATTTCAGATAAAGTGATATTATAGTGGCTGTTGCTGGTACCAAATTTCTGAAGAGAAGCTAGTAGAAAAAAGGCCTAAATTACTAAACTATAATATAGTTATGAAAAAAGATTGCTGTGCAGAATTAGCTCACTAGATGGAGCATTTGCCACACTGATAGGTAAACTGTTTTTACTGTAATATCAAATGCCAGCTTGAATTTTAAATTTCTCAAAGTGGCTTTTTAATTAAAATGCATATTCCTAAAGAAGAGATATAATGCTGGACAGTTGTATATCCAAATATAAAAACTCATTGGAACTTGTAACATTTTAAGGTTAACATATTAAACTTTTTAGCACACATTTTGCAGATTTTAATAGTAGTATACCTTTTAAATAAGCATCTGGAGGTCCAGAACTTTCTGAGAACAAAGATATGGTGCATTTTGATATGTCTAAAAGATTCATAAAGTTAGTTTACCATCCAAAGCCAACTACTACTATTATTATTATTATCTCTTTTATTCATTAAACATGAAACTCAGTCAACTGAACATTTAAAAATGTGTCACAAATACGATTGACTGGTGCCAATGGCTGATACGGGTTGCTGCCAGTGTCCCAGGTATTGATCAAGTATCATCATCTTCTTCTTCTTTTCCTTCTTCTCCTTCTTCTTCCATTTGTATTTTAGCTCTTTGGATTCATTCTTAAGTTATTACAGTATTTGAATTGGACATATACTTCAGGTTTGCAACATTACTGATGCAGGTTAATCTGTGAAAAAGTCTATTTTGCATATTTGGTATACCTATGGACAGTGACTGACTGAGGAACCGGACACATTGTGATTGTTGCTCATGCTATATAGCCCCATCTTGCTCTACAATGATTTTCTGCAATCTTCCCAGGACAAGTTATCCAGCAGGGTGGCAATACAGGTAGTCCTCAATTTACGCCCACAATTGAGCCCAAAATTTTTGTTGTTAAGTGAAACATTTGTTAAGTTAGTTTTGCCCCATTTTACGACCTTTTTGCCACAGTTGTTAAGTGAATCACTGCAAGTTAGTATCCTAGTTATTAAGTGAATCTGGCTTCCCCATTGACTTTGCTTGTGAGAAGGTTGCAAAAGATGATCATTTGAACTTGGAACACAGCAATGGCCATAAATATGAACCAGTTGCCAAGCATCTGAATTTTAATCACATGATCATGCTGCAAAGGTCATAACTGTGAAAAATGGTCATAAGTTACATTTTTCAGTGCCGTTGTAACATTGAATGGTCACTAAATGAACTGTTGTAAATTGAGGACTACCTGTACAAAGGATACATCACAGCCAAGGAATCTGAACCCAGATCACCATGTTCAGTTTTGAATAATCCTTCTCCAACTACCCTCCCTGTAACGAACTCTGGCCATATTCTAAAATCCAAGATTTTATTCCAGCAGATAAGAATAACTTCTTTAAGCTGATTTTGTCTTGGATTCAGTATGCATGACTGTTGTTTCCCCTCCTTTTTTTCCTGATATTTCCCTTTTTCTAATGTTCCTTTCTGTATTTAGATATGTAGCTTCAAAGGTTTAAAAGAATTTTGCACTTAAAACTTCCCTACAAGCAAATTTGCATGATTACATTGCCACCCTGGGATATCTGAAAGGTATGGTTAAATAAGTGAAAAATGACATGACAGTGTAATCAAAGCTCAATGTTTTTTCTTTTAACCACCTGCTGTGGATATCCTTATAGCTCCACCTTATATCCTAAGGCTGGCAAAAGGTTTGTTAACTTCATGTTCTTCAGTAGCTTGGCCATTATTGTCTGCCTGTGATACCAATATATATTCTGCTAGCCAGATCTAAGCATGAGTCCCTTTGAAAGTGTATCCATCAAGGTTCAGATTGAACAAATATTTGCCAAGAATATTTGTTGCCAAAAATTGTTCTCCCATCTTTTAAAATGGCCAAAGTGCTGCATTATTGTTATTATGTTCATGGCCCAGTCAGCCAGGTGTTTAAACTGTATTTGGCATTTTCATCCACCTACCTACTTAATCTTTCCCAAGGATCTGGACTAGGCTGATATTGTTTGATGGTGTTAAAAGTATCATCACAGGATGTAAATTGTTCCAATTAAGGCTGCCTTTTGCAATTTACTGGTGATTTTGTAAGTGCTGTTGGTGATCAGCAGCCAGAACAGAACAGAACAGAACAGAAGCTGGAAAGGACCTTGGAAGCCTTCTAGTCCAGCCCCCTGCTTAAGCAGGAGAACCTATACTATCTCAGATAAGTGACTGTCCAGTCTCTTCTTAAAAACTTCCAGTGATGGAGCGCCCACGATTTCTGAAGATATCAAGTGGTGTTCCAGATGTTTTGAGGTTGCACCCAAGGTGGCTGTTAGTATTAGTACTATCTTTGCTTTCTTATGTTACAGGCATTCTACTTCTATTTGCAGGTCTTTGTTTCATCAGTTCATCCTCTTCTCTTCTGCTGTCTCCAGGTATTGCCATCTCCACTATTCAGATTTTTTTTTTTTTTTCTTATCAACAAATGTTAAGTCTTGGGTGTTATGTCCCAGAACACTTTAGCTTCTTCATTTTCTGTGACTTTCTCTATTTTGTGGTCTCACCAGTTCTTGCTTGCAGGCAAATGATATTTCTTACAGATCTTCCAATGCACCATACTTACTACTTTTCCATGCCGTTGCTTGCAGTCAGTCTGTGCAATCTTTTTGCAGCAGTTAACTAGGTGATTCACTGCTTCTTCAGCTTCTTTGCAGATTATTATATTATTATGGTTTTAATAAAAGAAATATTCTTTACTGCACTGCTTGGATTTTTTTTTTTTTGGGCTGATTTAGCATCCCACTTATTCAATTATAACTGCAGTCATGCTTTACATTAGTTGGTTTGTTTCTTGCAATGAGCTGGTGCTTATATTTGATATTATAGTAATGGCATGTTTAATTACTTCTGCTGACTGTTTCTTTGGAACAAACCTCAACCCAGGGAACCTTATTCTGTTCTTTTTACACTGTTTTGGATGCTCAGGTATTCTTTGTTTCAATTCTTTTTTATTTAATGTTGTTTCTGAGGAGAAGGCAGAAGGGATGATGTCTGATTTGAGAATGAAAACAATTTAAATTAAAGCTATGTTGGCTTCTTGTACTGTTATTCTTTATTTCAATTCTTCTACTTCTTTATTTGGAAGGCTTTGTTCTTTCTGAGGCAGAGGAGAGGGTGACAGGTTTCCAAATGAAAACAATTCTATATCTCTGCGGGATTCCTCTACTTCCAACTCCTCCTGCTTTACCTCTACAGTCTGAGCTACTACTGGCAAGGCTTTGATTTCTTTGCCCTAGGTAGACCTTTGCAGTTCTTCCAAGTCTGCTTCTGTGAATACTTTATTTCACATTATAAATCAATGTTGATCTACTAGCCTTTCTTCTGTAATTTTGGATTCTGAATGTTGTCCCTTCCAGAACTGGTGCATTCTTGTCAGATATCTTCTTATTGGGCTTAATTTGTAATAGCAGAACATTACCTCTTTGTTTTCAATATTTATATCTTTGCAATGTGTAAACTCCTTTTCTTCCAGTAGCCTTGAAGCTGCTGTCCCAGGATGCTCATCCAAATGTCCTAAGTTCTATAGGTCACTTGTCATCAGATATTCAGGAACTCCAACATGTATGTAGCACAGTCCTTGTTGATTTGGGTAAGGACCAATCTGGCATGGATTTCAGTAAATTACATCTTGCCATATTGGTTATTGGGGAGACATTCTTCATCTGGCTTTCCTGATGAATTCTGTCCATACAGTTGAACCTCTGGCACAGTGTGAAATGTAAAATTTGTTACTACCGGTTCTGTGTGTGTGGCTTGGTGGTGGTGGTAATATGATTGAGTGGGTGTGGCCAACTTTTTTTTTTTAACTTTTAAAACCATTTTTTCTACAACCTGTTCAGCTGAAGAGGTTGTAAAAAAAATGCTTTTAAAGCCTCTGACGATCCCAGCTGACTTGCCTGATTGGCAGAGGCTTTCTTTTTTTAAAAAGCCTCTGATGATCCCAGCTGAGCCGCGCGATCATCAGAGGCGCTTTTTTTTTACTTTTAAAAGCATTTTTTCGGCCAAAGAGGTTGTAGAAAAAATGCTTTTAAAAACAAAAAAAAAAGCCTCTGATAACTGCGCGGCTCAGCTGGACAATGGGGGGGGCAGGGATTTTTGCTACCGATTCTCCGAACCACCCGCCTCCATCGCTACCAGATCAGGCGATCCGGTCCGAACCGGGAGCATTTCACCCCTGCTCTGGCATAGCTCTCATCTTCCTCAGAGCATGCAAGTCCCATAACCACATCAAGGTAGTGTCTCCCTGGGGGATTATTATTATAATGGTTTGTTACATAGTCAATGAGAAGTTTAAAATGGACTGGTCATTTTTATCTACCTACTGAGTCTTTCTCAAGACCTGGGATAGATAGATGTTATTTCATGGTGTTAAAGCTATTGTCATAGGATGTAAGCCAGGGGTGAAATCTAAATTTTTTTGCTACTGGTTCTGTGGGCGTGGTTTAATTAGTGGGCGTGGCTTGGTGGTAAGGTGACTGGGTGGGCGTGGCCAGTCAATGTCACTTCTTTGCCCTTTTTTAACCTACAGAACACAACACAACACAGCTGGCTCACCCACAATGTAAAAGCAGCTGTGCTAGACCCAAAATGGCCCCGCAACAAGTAGGAACTTCACACAGCCACAAAAAGCCCCCCCAAAAACAACTTTCACACTTTACACACACAAAATTCCACATACAGCTTAGTGAGAGGGGGGGGGAGAGAAAAAAGAAACTTTTTTTTCTTTTACATTGATTTTTGCTACCAGTTCTCTGAACTGACCGCCGCCATCGCTACCTACTCGCCCGAGCCGGTCCGAACCGGGAGCATTTCACCCCTGATGTAAGCAGTTCCAAGTAAAGCTGTCTTTTGCAATTGACCAATGGTGATTTTGTCAATGCTGATGATGTTCAAGTGGTGGTCCAGATGGGATTGCACCCAAGATGCCTATTACTATTATCTTTGCTTTCTTTTGCCACAGTCGTTTATTTTATTTGTCATCTATATTTTGTCATTTTTCCAGTTCTTCCTCTTCTATTCTGAACAATTGTGGACTCTTCGGTATTATATCCCAGATATTTTAGCTTATTCATTTTTTATGACTTTTGTCTATTTTGCAAGAACCTCACACCAGTTCTTGCTTGCAGGCAAATGGTATTTATTGCACCATTGTTACTATATTATTATATGGTTCATCACATAGTCAGCCAGATATTCAGACCCAATTTGGCATTTTTATCTACTTATCAAGTCCTTTCCAAGGACCTGGGATAGGCAGATGTGGATGTTTGATGGTTATTATTGTTAGGAATGATTATTATTGTGGTCTGTCGCACAATCAGCCAGATATTCAGACTGGATTATGATTAGAAGTAAAACAATATTCAAACATTTTTTGAGAAAGGAAACTGCCAATGGAACAATTGTAAAAATGTTATTCAGTGATGAAATCAAAGGATCAGTCACTGGTTATCTGGATCAAGAGAAAGCAAGAAAAAAGGTTGAAGTGTCAAAAAGTTCTGAAAAATGAAACAAAATGGAAAAGTGTCAAAAAAAAAAAACTTCAGGAAAATGAAGACATGTTCTCAATAGCGATTTTATTTATTTATTTATTAAAAATGTCTTAAATAAATTTCCGGTGTATTATTTAACTTGGCATCACTGGGAATTCCTTTGTCCTGGGATGCCTCAGTTTTCTCCTGAAGCAGGTGCTCCTGCTGAAAATTGTACCTTGGGGGTAAAGTAAAGAAATTATATTACTTCCCCCATCACATTCAGGGTCTTAATATAACCTTGGATGTTACAATGCTAATTACAGTATCTTCAGCTTCACTTCAAACAAGTAGTTAAAGTACAAGTGCTAATGGATGCTATTGTGAAGGAAAAAGCAAGGAATACAGTGGATTATTAGCCTGATTACTACCCTAGGAACACGTCATCCAAACAACATTGACTTGTGATCCCTTCAGAAATAGAGAGAATCCTGTGGCACGCTGTGAATGGTGAGCAGCCAGGTGGAAAAAACAACTGTATAATAAACAATATGTTTTTTGTCTCCCACCCTCTAGTGTGTTTTGCATCATTGCCAAAGACTTCAAAACAATAATAGTACCTGCATTGCAGCTTGCTGGTGAGTTAATCACAATTTCAGAATACTTAACAGAAGCACCAATATTCACTTAGCAGGTCCTAAAGTTAGATTACTCCCTAATGGTATAAAAAAACAATGAAAAGTGGAATTGACTCAGAGACCTTGATGCCAAGTACAATATGGCTGACATTTGTTCCTAGAGCTGTGATGGTGAACCTATGGCACGTGTGCCACTTCAGGCACACAGAGCCATGTCACCTGGCACATGCGGCAGCCCCTGTTCCTCTTCTGGGTTTCTAGCGCACATGCACGCGCGATGATCAGCTGGCCTTTCTGCTTGCGTCAGAGCTGGTCTTCCATTTTCTGGCATGACCATGTGCACTGGTCAGCTGATTGACACGTGTGCATGAAGACTTGCCGGCTGGTGCACATGTGCATGCCAGAAACCACAAGTACATTTTCTGGTGTGCGCTGGCCAGTTGATTGCCGCTCGGCAGTAATCTGAAGACTTGCCAGCAGTAAAGAAGAAGAAACCTGAAGACACCGCAAGTACATTCGCCAGCGCGCGCATGCCCCGGGCAACTCCTATTCCTGGTCTCAGCCCAGATAAGCGCATACACGAAGTGCTCTCTTTTCGACACTTGGTGCCGAAAAGGTTCGCCATCACTGTTCTAGAGCAAATGAGTCTTTTTTTTTTTAGTATCACCTGGCTCTGGCAATATCAATTACAATCTTCTGTGCCTATCTTTCCTATTTTGGAAAAAAAAATATTTCTCCCTTTTCCACACATAATGTTTATATGCTCAAAGTACATAAAAAGATCTGGTCTGGTACAATGTTATAATGCGTTTGCCCTCCAATATATATAGCAAAATTTTATACAATTTCATGCATCATGCAAAAAAAGGATATATGCCTGTGATGGCGAACTTATGGCACCCGTGCCAGAAGTGAAATACAGACCCATCTCTCCAGACACGCGAGTCATTGCCTGTTACTCTTCTGGGTTCCGCGTTGCTGGCCAGCTGGTCTTCACACATGCGGGAGCACTGGAAACCAGAAGATCAGGTGATGAAGATCATCTTCACGGCGCGTGCTTGCGCGCTGGGTGGCTGCTCTTCCGGTTTCTGGCACGCGCATGCACACTGGCCAGCTGGTCTTCATACACGCATGCGCGGCAGAAACCAGAAGACCAGGTGGCCAGTGTGCATGCACATGCCGGAAACCAAAAGAGTAGCTGCCTGGCGTGCACATGCGCACCGGACGGCTGCTCTTCCGGTTTCCGGCACACGTGTGCTCGGTCCTGTTTCGGCATTCGGTGCTGAAAAGATTCGCCAACACTGATATATGCATTAATTTACTTGAGTTCCTCCTAATGTAGTAAAAAAAGACTTTTGGCAGCTTACGGTCTTATCAAATTACATTAAAACATCCATGGAATAAAACAAAAAGATGAAAAATGATTTAAAAAATGCAACCAATAGATGACAACATTCTTCGTTGAAAAAAATTCCCTCTGCTTACCATAATTTCCAAAAAGGCAATACATTTTTAATTCTTGCATTTTATTGTCTATATTTCTAAAAGGATCTGAATTATAGCTTATATTTACTATAGCATGCTTGCTATTTTTGTTTCATATATGCAGAAAAATCTACAATTATGACTACGTCATCCCTTTATGTTGCTATTTACTCACATTTCGATTTTGCAATGATGGACGTACAATAAATTACAAATAATATTTTAAGGATTTATTATATATAAGGATTTATTTATTCATTACAAATACATAAGTATCCTGTTTACAAACAGGATAAGGAAGCCACGTTGGTCGATATTTTTGCAATATCGTTAGTAAATAATTTAGCTTTGCAGTTAAACAAAGATACAAAAGAAAAAAAAGATTAAACTAGAAAGGCAATAGTGTTATAAGAGCTTTCCAGAGACTGTATAAGAAGCAGATTTAAATCCTTAAATGCTTGAAATAGAAATCTCTTCACATGTGAATAAGCTCTACTAAATTACATAGGATTTAATTACAAGAAAATACATAATGCAACTGTATGGCTGCATTCTTCTGCTACTTAAGTAAAAGTTTAAAGGCAGTACAAGCATAGTTCTGGGACTTAGGAAATCAGTAATGTTCACAGGGTGACTTCCATCAGAAGAGATCCAAGGTTAGGACATTTAGCACTGAGTTAATGGATGTGCAGAAGAAAATCTTAAAGAGATCCCAAGTTTCCTGTTAAGCATTTTTTGGCAATCTTCTAAGTGCTAAAGATGCTAATGCTTTGGAATTCATAATTCATTTAAGAAAGCCCTTCTTATTAATAGAGATATGCCCTTACCTATCTGCCAAAAAGACAAGAAAAGAAACTAGGGTTTCATACATTGGAAATATTTATTGGCTTTCACGTATAGCAGAGGTAATTTATTTTAGCATGAATTAATTAGTCTTATTATGTCATGACTTGCAGTATTGTCAATTTTTCCAGCTGCAAACTTGCATAAATATTTGGTCCTTTTCCTCTCCTTTTTATATCTATTGAGCTTCCATCTGACATGGGAACATGATGATTGCAAAAGTCAAGGAAGTTGGGATAGATTCCTCTTCTTTTGTTATATCTTCAACATTAAGGTTACTAGATGTCCAGCAAATGAGGTCATGTCCTCCTTTGTCTTCATGTATTCCATCCAACAAGCATAGCCTTGAAATCAAATATTTCCAAGCTTTTTGAGAGTCTGGTTGGATTTTTTTTTAATTGCACTCTTTTTAACAACACTAGTCATTCAAACTTTGGTCTACTGCATTGTGACTTTGTACATTGTCTGGTGATTGTTGTTGTTGTTTCTTTTGCCTATTGATAGACTCAACTGTCAAGATCAGGGGTGTCAAACTCACGACACATTGTCGTTACATATGGTAATTTCTTTTCCTTCTCTAAACTGAGGGTGGGCGTGGCCAGCGCGTGACACATCTAGCCCACAGGCCGCGAGTTTGACACCCCTGCTCTAGATTTACATTATTCAGTCTAGCCTTTCAAATCCATGGTCCCTCTAATCTGTAAATTACAGTATACATACAGTTCAGGGGTGAAATTCAGCAGGTTCTGACAGGTTCTGGAGAACTGGTAGCAGAAATTTTGAGTAGTTCAGAGAATCAGCAAATACCACTTCTGGCTGGCCCCAGACTGGGGTGGAAATGACGATTTTGCAGTATCCTTCCTCTGGAGTGGGGTGGGAATGGAGATTTTGCAGTATCCTTCCCCTGCTACGCCCACCAAGCCACAACCACAGAACCGGTAGTAAAAAAAAATTGAAATCCAACACTGATACAATTCCATGGTGAAATTTGAAAAGTGCATTGTCATTGAGCCTATATTATTGCTAATGTATGATCTTGAAAATAAAGACTTGTTGGAAAAATATTGTGGTTATAAAACCAGTCTTTCTAATGCTGGAGAAAGTAATTTCATATACATGTAGGCTTGAGTACAACTTTTTGCTGTAATTTTTGTTGCAGATGCAACAAATCATAATCAGTGTGATGATGTTAACTAGTTGGATAATGACACATCTGCAAACAATCAAGTTCTGAGGCTACCAAAAACTCCGCATCATGTCTCTCTCTTGTGTGTGTGTAAATGCTAGTGCAAAAGTCTTGGCACAAGCCCAGACATACCTGCTAATCAAATTCTATCCCTAAAATAGCACATAATCATTCCCATTTCTAAAGAAGAGCATCCCTAAAATTTCTGGGTTTTTTAATATTGCTTTTCATTCTTGTCTCATATTCCAAAAGAGGTAGCTTGGATATTAATTATCCCTCCTTCACTACTTATTTCCTGAAAAATATTTGGGGCAAATCCTATCATTTGGTTGATTTTTTTAGAAACACAATTAAACATAAATCCTGAGAAGGTTGGGTTATTTTTTCGGGGGTGGGAGGGTTCAGGAAGTGTCTCTATCCAAGTCTGCCCTTTTTTATTATTATTAATCATATTTCTATGCCTCCTACTCCCTGAGGACTCTGGGTGGCTTACAATAATCCACAGTATACTAAATAGCATATTGCCCCCAACAATCTGGGTCCTCATTTTACCCACCTCGGAAGGATGGAAGGCTGAGTCAACCTTGAGCCTAGTGAGATTTGATCCGCTGATCCGCTGAACTAGCAGTCAGCTGAAGTAGCTGCAGTACAGCACTCTAACCACTGCGCCACCTTGGCTCTCGGCTTTTTAAAAAGTTGATATCTATGGTTTGTGACTGCGGGATCAAGGAGTACTGCTCTGTTGCTATATAAAGAGAAAAGGAATAACAGAAAACACTCTTTTGGCTCTCTCCCGATTCTGTCAAGCCCGCAGTCATTCCCAATTGTTATGCATTTTACTTAGATGGTACGGCTAATAGTGAGAGTATCAGAAGCTGGTAAAATTCTCCATAGAACTGATAGATCCGTGATGGCGAACCTATGGCACATGTGCCCAAAGTGGCATGCGGAGCCATGTTGCCTGGCACGCATGGCATCACCCATTCCACATCTGGGTTTCTGGTGTGCATGTGCGTGTGACTATTGGCTGGCCAGAGCACATGCTCACGCAGGAAAACAGAAGACCAGCTCTTTCAGTTTACAGCACTGCCGCATGCAAAAAGGCCAGCTGATCATTGCACACGCATGCATGCCAGAAACCCAGAAGAATATCTGGCTGGTGCACATGCACATGCCAGAAACTAGAAGTTAATTTTTGGCCACGCACATGCGCCCTGGGCAGCTCCTCTTCTAGTTTGCGGCCCAGACAAGCGTACACGCTCCCCTTTCGGCACTTGGTGCCGAAAAGGTTCACCATCACTGTGATAGATGGTGACTTAGTTGGACTTTGAGAATATATTTGTTCCCATGTTTTTGGTAATAAAATCAATATTTTATATTATTTTCTTTTAAAAACTCATCATCAAACAGCAGTAGTATATAATATTGTGATTATAACCACCTCGCTAGAACAACCTTCCAGATTTTGATAAAATGAGTACCGTATTTTTTGGAGTATAAGATGTACTTTCTCCCCCTCAAAAGAGGCTGAAAATTTGGGTGCATCTTATATTCTGAATGTAGCTTTTTCGAAGCTTTTTTTCAGCCGTAATGAGGCACTAACGAGTGAAGCGATTTTCCTCTTCTGAGCTTTGCCTGCTTCCTTCGACTCTCAGCTGTGCTTTAGAAGCTTTTTTTCAGCCCTAATGAGGCACTAGCGAGTAAAGTGATTTTCCGAGCTTTGCCTCCTTTTCTCATTTCTCAAGCAGGGGATAAAAGGTGCGCACACGCTCAAAAACAGCAAACTAATCTGGTAGGCAGATTTTTTTTTTCCTATTTTCCTCCCCCAAAACTAAGATGCGTCTTATACTCTGAAAAATACAGTAAATATGCTTTGAAGTTTGCATACTGACTAAGAGGGCTCTGAGCAGTCTTGACCACTGTTCAGCTTCGGAGCCTATCAGCTAGGTATTACCATCTGCTGCAACATTATAATGAAAAGAATTCTGCAAATAGAAATACTATTTTAGTGTTTACTGCAGTCTGACAATGAAGGGAGAAGTAAAACATTGTGACATTCTTCTTCTCTGCTAATATTGACAACTCCAAATGTCACTATGTGACATTCTCATGTCAAAAGGTAGACTAATTTTTAACGTTCTCTATCTGTACCGCAATGGAGGAAACACTTTCAAAGTCAGATAATATCAGTGGTGGGATGCTGCCGGTTTAACAACTGCTTCGGTGATTGCGTGCTTTGCAGTTTTAAAAATACTAACCTTCTGTGTTACCACTTGGGAGTAACATAGCTGAGGCGCAGCAATCCGCTCTGCCATGCCAATCAGCTGAGAAGATAAAGGTAAGTAAAGCTGAGGAGCAGGTGGGGAGGCAATCTGATTGTCGGAGCGAACTGGTTCACTCCCAGCTGATTGTTGGAGTTACTGGTTCTCCCGAACCGGTCCGAACCAGTAGAATCCCACCCCTGGATAATATACTACAGAACAAACACCATACGGTAGATTTTAATTGTTTTACACATACAGGTGAATATAATGGTATTCATTTTTACGATCTATTGTACAATTTTCTGATTAGAAAATTAACTGATAGGATTAGAAAGTAGAAAAGTTCCTATTGATAGGTGGATGGCTATATATTATATACCATATTTTCGCTCCATAAGATGCACTATTCCCCCCCAAAAGTGGGTGTAAATGTCTGTGTGTCTTATGGAGCAAATATTGCCAGTCCTTTGGTGAATAGCAGCTGGGCCGTGGCAGCAGGGTCCTTTTACAGTGCTGAACCCCGCCTCTTCTATCTTTGTCATTGCCCGCCTCTTCTGTCTCTTTTCCGCAGTGCAGGAATCAATTGGCAGAGCTGGCACATGAGAGGACACCTATCTGTGGTCCTCTCAGGCTCCGCCTCCTGCCCTTACTACATGGTTTAGAATATTTTTTTTCTTGTTTTCCTCCTCTAAACCTAGGTGCATCTTATAGTGCGAAAAATATGGTACTTTTTTAATAAATACATTTATAAATACATTTAATAAATACATTTATTAATTTTAATTTTATCAATTTTTATGTTATCTTTTGATTTCCCCAGAAGTGCTACCTTAATGTATTTTATTTTTGTTTTCATCTGGTTCTTTTTTTGAGGGTTTGTATTTTTATATTTTCATTAGCTTTAATGTTTTAATTGTACAGTTGCTCTGTGATTGAGATGGGTCTTACCCAAATTCGAGAAATAAATAAATAAACAAACAAACAAATGCTTGCTTTCTGTGATATCTTGTAATGGACAGATATTGTATATTTTCAAGTTCTAAAAACAATAGGATATTTGGTATGATAATACATGCATTATCGGTTGCATGCATTCATTCGATATACTGTTTAGTAACATGAAGTGTATCTCAAGGCCCTCAATCATTTTGAGTCACGCTGGGCATTGACCTTAGTAATTAGATTTGGAATAACTTGATCCCCTCACTCTCCTTTTTTTCTTCATACTTTCCTTTGCCATCTGAAATAACTTCTTTAATATAGGTAACTATAAATTTATAGATTGGCCTACTGGTAGTCCTTGATTTACAACAATTAATTTAGTGACTGTTCAAAGTTACAACAGCAAGGAAAAAAGCGGCTTATAACCGTTTTTTACACGTATGACCATTGCACCATCTCCATGGTTATATGATCAAAATTCAGACATTTGGCAAAGCTCACTTAACAAATGTCTCACTTAGCAACAAAAAATTTGAGCTCAATTGTGGTCATAATTTGAGGACTCCCTGTAGAAGACTTCACCACAGCGGATGTTTTTCAGTCATTTTTCCTATACTTCTAATGTCAATTTCTTTTTATTTTGCCTGGGTTACAGTACTTACAGTATCTCAAAATCTATAATGCCATTTGTTTCATTTGGGTTTCCCCCCCAGTTCATTGTAGAGTCTTATTTCAGTGCCTTACCCTATGCAATACCTGTATGCAGGACATACAGTTGGACCCCAGTCATGGAGAGATATTTATGTTTGTTTATCGAATTTAAATACCATCCATCTCACCCTCAGAATAACTCTGGACAGTTTATAGATAAAATTATTTAAAAAAGAAGATTCTGTCCTTGTCATCAGAATGAACATGAAACTCTATTGCAGGTATGAAGTCCACTGACTTTTTAATGCTAATTCATAAGCAGGCATCCTTTTTATATGCATTTTATTGTTATGAGGTAAAGGTAGTTTAAAATCCCACCATTAAACCCCCATCATTGCTGATGGAGTTACTATGTTCGTATCTGCAGAGACTTGCAGAAGAAAGCATAAAATGTTCTAATTTTAGCATTATGATAATTTCTATTATATTTTATTGTATCTTGATACTATTCTATTGTATCTTATGATTTACAGTATGTTGTTTTGTTGTGTCTTGCTCAAGTTTTTATTTTTTTTAGGTCTTCGCTTTAGGGGTTTTTTTTATAACCAATGCATTGCTTTAGTTGTATTTGGTCTTTGCTTTTGTGTTTTTAATTTGCCGATTGTTGTCCTTAAATAAATCCAAATTTGATTCAACTTTATTTGTTCAGGTTTGGTTTAATATTGTGGCTGAACTCAATCTTTGACTAGGCCAGCTTTCCTAAGCTTGTTGTCCACCGCAAATTCAGTCCATCATTTTTTTTCTTAGGAGAATCTCATAATCGTGAAAGGCTTTCAGAAGTCAAAGTAAAAATAGCTGTTTCACGTTTCCTGATTCAAGGACATACCTATCCCTATTCAAGAGGTTTCTTTCTGGACTTTTTTTGCATCTACTTTAAGGAAGTTTTAGGTGCAAGAGTTTGGGAAGTGGTTTCTGCTGATTTTGAATTCTCCCTCCTCTTCCATTGCATCACCTCAGGGAATATCATGGGGATTTCAACTATCTTATGATATCTATGATAGGCTTGCACAGTCTGCTGATAATGGAGCTAATGGTTATTTGTCATCCGCAGAGAGAGATAAATTTCCCTGGCAATGTTTGCTATAGTCAGGGTGTGCACTAACCGAGGCAAGGTCTAATAAACTGGCAGAAGCTTTATAAGTGGGGAGGGGGGAAGCGAAGAGAGCAAGCAAGGAAGCACAGAAGAGGAAAACAGAAAAGGAGTAATAGCAGCCTGCTGGCTCTGGGATAAAAGAGGAAATGGATACTGCCGGTAAGTGAAATAAACATTAATGCTTGGCTGAACTACAAAATTCATTTGTATCGTGTGTGTGTGGGGGTGTGTGTGTATACACACTGAAGGTTTGCCTTTTCTGTTTGTATTATTGGCCATCATTACATTACATTATCTTTTTAGCATTCACTTTTGTAACCCTTTAGGGGTATTTTCCATCTCTGAAGAGCAAAGATCATGTAAACTGTGAAATAAATTGTAGCTCAGAAGCTGCTTAAGGGATGGGCTAACTTGCATCCTTTTCTGCCTTCAGATGGGCGAGGAGAAAGCATACATGTAAACTCTCAAATACTTTTCAACTGTCATACTAATTTGAAGAATCATTACTATCAACTCACCTAAAATGTTTTTATGTACATGCGCATTTTAAAGCTATTTATAGGTGTGCAGTTTCATTTCTTTCTGATATTATTTTTAAAAATGTGATCTTTTCCTAAGATAACACTTCTAAAGTATGAAAAGGAGAGTTACACAATAAGGAAAAAAGTGAACTTTTAAATTAAATATCTGATTAGTACTTAAACGAGAATAATTCTTTCATATTTTCACTGTGATGCATCTAATGATATATAATTGCATTATTTTACCTTAGTGACGCAACATTTCCTTGGATCACACAATACAAAAATGTTTAGAAGAGCCCATTGTACCTTTTTTTTTTAAAGAAAATTGCCAATTCGAGCTAAGCAAATCTTTTATGTTTGTTTAACTTACATGGCACAGTAATTATATTAACCTTTATTCAGAAGAAATTGCCTTTTTATTCAGTAGTGATTACATTTTTAAAAACGTGTTTTAACATTTTAGTCTTAAATTCAATTCTCACAGCACTCAACAAACATAAAAGCAAAATGCAGAAAGAGGATGTAATGTTGGTTCAATTTATATTTATAAACAAAATCAGGACATTTCTAACTTTACAATAAATATAGGTTGTTGAAACAAGACAGCCAGACCAAACTGAAGTCCATTAAGGTTTCAGAATACTTTTGTTTATTCTGTATATACTGGTTCTGGATTATAACAGAATGACATAATAATGAGCCATGACTAGACAAAATTTTCTTTACTCCTCCAGCTTCCTTTAGCAGTAAATACTAATTTCATACAAAGAACTTCTGATTTATCCTAGTTTTAATTATCATGCTGTAAACTATTATAGTGGCCTTTCAGGCCAGTTTAATCCTAAACTATATAATAAAAATATCAATATAATCCAGTTATAAGACATGTTATGAAAATAGAAGTAAAAGAACACTAGTGTTTTTTGAACAGTAGTTGTAGTACTATTTGAAAATGAATGGAAAATAATTTTATATATAGGTTTTGTTCTTTTTATTTTATTGAAGCTTTAGGTCTTAGATGATTCTTATTTGGTTAAAGATAAATAAATATTTTAAATTTGTACTAAGAAACTGCCATTTGGATTACTTCCATTAACTAGCATTGAGCAGCCTTACACAGGTACGTATGGCTACAATTGAACCCAAAATTTCTGTTGCTAAGTGAGACATTTTTAAAGGTAGCTTTGCCCCATTTTACAACTTTTCTTGCCACGGTTGTTAAGTGAATTATGGCAGTTGTTAAGTTAGTAACACAGTTGTTGAGTGAATCTGGCTTCCCCATTCACTTTGCTTGTCAGAAGGTCACAAAAAGTTATCACATGACTCTGAGACATTGCAACTATCATAAATATGAGTCAATTGCCCTGAATTTTGCTCATGTGACCATGGGGATGTTGCAATGGTTGCAAAGAGTCTGGATAGCTCTGCAGACTAAAGCACTGTAATTTAACACCAGCTGTCTGTAATTAAAGTAATTTCGAATCTTGCCAGGCTCAAGGTTGACTCAGCCTTCCATCCTTTCTAAGGTAGGTAAATTGAGGACCCAGTTTGTGGGGGCAATAAGCTGACTTTGTATAAAATATACAAAAGTATGAAGGCTATTGCTTAATGCACTGTAAGCCGCCCTGAGTCTCCAGAGAAGGGCGGCATATAAATCAATTTTTTTTAAAAAAAATGTGAACAACCGTCATAAGTCACTTTTTTCAGTTCCATTGTAATTTGAATGGTCATTAAATGAACTGTTATAGGTCGAGGACTACCTGTATAGCTGAAAGGAGCAACAACTACTGCTTGCTTTTTTTGTCATTATGAACAACCATATTCAGGTAATTAAGATTTCAGTTATCAAATAGTATCTCTCAAATGCAGTATAGGATTTTCCAAGAAAGCATTGTTCATTGGTTTCTCTGTGAATTTCATGAATAAAGCTGTGCACTTGCTGCATAAAAGCCTGATCTGGAAATACCCACAGACTTTAAGAGAAATTTATTGGTAAAATTCCTGTTATTCTGATACAGTATATAATACTTTCACAAGGATTCTGAAGCTTCAAGTAGATTATTGTTCCTCTATGCAAATGAATGAGCAAGTATCTAGACTGTGGTTCCAGGCTAGCAAAAGCATTTTTAGAGTTATTATCCACTTCTTAATTAAGGTTTTGCCTGCATGCTCTAATTTAATCTTCCTTAGTTGAATAGACTTCATCTCTCAGTAGTCCCCAGCCAGAATAACCATTACTGAGACTTTTGGGAGTTGAAGTCCATAAACCTAGATGTCTCCCAGGTTGGAGAAGACTCACTCTGGAGGGTATCTACTTTACTTAATGATATTAGTCTCATTTCAGTACAGTGCTCTCCAATTTAAATTACAGTATTAGGGTTGTATCAGATTTTTATTAAAATAAAGCAAGCAAGAAGCCAATCAATGGACAGATCTAAAATATACCTGCACATGAACAGATACACTGTTGGCTTGCTGCCTACTCTTGTGAAGCATCTCCATATACAATACCCCTAGAGGTTTAGCTGGGTATGGAAATTAGGAAGTAAGACCCAGCAGTTGTGTTACTGTAATACCAGCCACTCTGGATGATTTGAAAGAGGATTAGATAGGTTCACAGATGACTAAGATATCAATGGCTAATGATTCTGACAATAGTTTACCATCTCCTGATACTCATAGGCACCATGCCTCAAACATTGGTTGCTGGTAAATGAGCTATCAGAATAATAGGGTTAGAAGGGACCTTGGAGATCTTCTAGTCCAATTCCCTGCTCAAGCAGGAGATGCTATACCATTTCAGACAAATGGCTGTCCAATTTCTTCTTAAAAACCTCCAGTGATGGAGCACCACAACTTCTGGAGGCAAGTCATTCCACTGATTAATTGTTTTCACTGTCAGGAAATTTCTCCGTAATTCTAGGTTGGATCTCTCTTTGATAATCTTCCATCTGTTACTTTTTGTCCTGCCCTCAGGTGCTTTGGAGAATAGGTTGATTCTCTATTCTCTATGTCAGCCCCTCAAATATTGGAAGACAGCTATGTCAGTCTTAATCCTTTTCATTAGACTAGATATATCCAGTTTCTGCAACAGTCCATTGTATGCTTTAGCCACCAGTCCCTAATCATCTTTGTTGCTCTTCTCTATATTCTTTCTAGAATCGCAACATACTTTTGGTATTGTGATAACCAAAGCTGGACACAGTATTCATAGTGAAGTCTTACCAGTGCAGCATAAAGTGGTACTAGTACTTCATGTGTTCTTGATACTAGCTCTGTATTGATGCAGCTTAGGAGTGTAGTACTTTTTAACTGCTGCAGCACACTGCGGGCTCATATTTAAGTGGTTGTCCACTAGGACGCCTAGATCCTTGTCACAGTTAACTGCTGTTGAGTCAGGTACCACCAATTCTATACTGTTCATTTGGTTTTCCTTGCCTAAGTGTAAAACACTTTTTGCGTCACTGAATTGCATTTTGTTAAACAGGGCCCAGTGTTCAAGTCTCTCAAGATCCTTCTATATCTTGAGCCTATCTTCTAAAGTGTTGGTTATTTCTCCCAGCCTGGTGCTGTCTGCAAATTTGATGAGTTCCCTTTCTATCCCCTCATCTATTTTATTTATGCTTTGAGCTTCCCAAATGCATCCAGTTGGTTACTGTATGACACAGATGTTTGGACTAGATGGGCTGTCTTGATAAATCTATAGCAGAAGTGTTTTTCATCAGCCAAGGAAATACATGTGAAAGCAAAATAACAGTGGAAATATTATGGTGCAATGTTCAGATATTTTTTAAAGGTGACCTTGCCCACGTTTTAACTTTTAACTTGCTAGCCTCACTATTACTCCTTCTGGAGAACAAAACATATTTCTTCTGCTAACAGCAATTATAACTAACAATCAGTGATAATGTGGGTGATAATCTTCTCTGTGTTTATTTAAATAAAATATTGCCCATGAAAATCTATGTCTTCTATCCATATGTTTTAGTGAGGAACATGAAATGGTAAAAGATAGCCAAAGACAGAAATGCTAATCAAGAGAAGATGCATGAATGAGAACTCCAAGGAATATGCATAATGGCAAACATTTGATGGCTGCTCTAAGTAATACTTTTGCATCACATTCATACATCTGTCAGGTCCTTGGTACTATTTGAGCTTGTTTGCTTGTGGACATTTAATTATCCAACTAGGTAATATCAGTGTGAGTGAGTGTGAGATTTGCTCCTATTTATATATCGTGGCTTGCCCACCCAGTTTTACAAGCAAACAACCAAGCTCAGAAGACTCTACAGTTGAACTCTGAACTGTTGTTTACATGCAAACATCCAAGCTCAAAGGGCACTGACTCTATAGTTCATTCCTGAGTTACAGATATTCTCTTCTGTTTAAATGTGTACATCTGCCCCTATAAGAGTGTGGTTTTACTGACTGGCATGCCACAATCATTGCTTCACATAATTTACTGCGAAAAGGAGAGGAAAGAAAATGCCCAATGTAACCACCCTATGGATAAGTGAATCTGAACCTTACAAGATTAATACTGAAAATGAGACACAGGAAGGCCGTTTTTAACATCTATCCACAGTTGTTAATCCATACATTATCCTTGAGAAATCTATCTACTTTGTCCTTACTTCCTGGCTGGCTTCATAACTTCCTTTGCTTTATAGCATAATCAGTTTGTGTTGGCCCTTTAAGTGTATTGTTCTAATGGTCAAACAAATTTGTTTCTGCAGATAAGGGGGAAAAGTCCTGTAACAACTTCTACAATAAATGAATTCTTTTAGTATTACATGGTAAGCATAACTCCCATAAAATATTTGGAAAAACTCTGCCTTGGGCTGTAAGATTAACATGGATTCTTTCCCCCCCTCCAGCTAAATTATAAACTAGTGAGAAAGATTGGTGTTTTTTTTTTCTTTTTCTTTTACGTATTCTCCTCAAAGACTGGTCATCTACCTGACATCATTTCCTGGGCAGCTATTATTTCTGACAAAAGACTAGGTGATCTGGCACACAGCTGCTTGCTCTACTGAGTCCTAGAGACAGTAATTTAGGTACACAAACACTAATGACTCAACCTTTTGTTGTCATTTACCCTTTTGATAGACTATGAATCAGATGAAGGATAATTGTTTAGGAGAGGGACCGTTGAAGATAAAATTTATTTTAATCATTAGTGACCTCCAAATTAATAACAAAGGGATAGATCCCTTCTTTTGTGTAAGAAACACCTCCATCCAGTTTCATGTTTGAATTGGAATTCCTGATCCTAGTACCCCTTTTGTGAAGCTGTGTCTTCCATACTGATATCTAGTAAGCCATTGGGAAGTGTCTCGACATGGATGAACTCCAGCTGCAAAGAAATGATTTTTCAAGCATCCCAAATTTTGCTTTATCAATATTTTTTTAACTTGTTCAGGCCCACCCATATGTTGAACTACAACCAATTTCCTTCTTGCTTAAGTCATGGTTACAAAGAAAACTGCCTACTTTCTCTTGGAGTTAGAGAAGCATTGAGTTTATTATGTTGCCTTCAAAGCCATTGTTGGAATGAAATATTATGAATTTACTTGCACCAAACAATGAATATGTATTTGGAAATATTTCATTGAATGGAAACAGATAAACTTAAGACAATTCTTTTAAGCAGGTTATTCTCTGAAGGAGGATATATCATGTATCTTATAATGCTTGCCTGCTAGGGAGCCAATGGGCATCCAGATATTGTTGAACGATTATTACAAGCAGCTCCAATTATCCTTGCCAATTGTAAGGAACATTTGGGGTTTTAATTCAACAGCATCTTCAAAGCAACATGCTTTGTTTACTGAAAAATTATTTAATGTTTTCTGATTTTTATTTCAAATAATTTTTAAAGCGTGCAGGAACTCTTTGCCCACAGTGCTCGTTTTTATTCAATTAATTTACTCTAAATTAAAACCTTCCTCTTTGCTAAAACAAGGAACTAGTCCTGTTAGTAATGGGCATGGGATGCTTATTACTTGCAGAGCCAAATAATGATTTTGGTATCAGTCCCAAAGCTCTAAACAACCTGGGACTGAGATGTTTTCCTATCCCATCCTGCCTGTGTTTTATAGACATCTAAAGTTCTTGTTGCCACTTCCATTATTGAAAGTACGTTGGGCAAGAGTCATTTTTTTTTCAGTGGTATTATCTTGTTTATGGAATATCACAAGAACATAATTAATTAGCAGTTCAAGTGCATTATAACAATGTTAGCATTTCTAAACCAAGAGTGATTTAGAATCAGTAATTATTTCTTAGTTTAACCTACTTCCCAAAGTTGTTTTGAGAATACAAAATAGAAGCAGAAATATAGCAAATTTATTTAATAAAAGTATATGGCCACATCTCATTTATTCTGGATGGCTATCAATTAAAACAAACTCAGGATAAAACAACCAACATTTAAAAAACAAATTTCTGCCAAGAACCATTCATAACAACCCATCTTCAGATTAACCATAAAAATGGGTTTAACTTCACTGGCAGAGCCTCCAACTACATGGCAAAGCCAGATTTTTAATACCTTGTGAATGTTTAACAGGACTGAAGCAAACCTAATCTGAAGGGGAGATGATATTCCAGAGGGCCAATGCTATGGCAGAAAATACTCTCTTCCTGGGTCCCATCATATGGAACTCTCTAACCAATAAGACCTAGAACATGTGTCACCTGCCAGATCTAACAGGATGGGTACATAATACTGGGGAGACAGTCCCATAATTAACCTGGCCCTGTGCCATGGAAGGTTTTAAAGGTATTCACCAACATCTTGAATTGCATCCAGAAGCATACCGGTGCAGTTTATGGAGCAGAGGCAACACATGTGGCAACCAAAACTTTCGCCACTGTTATCTTTCACTAGCTGAGCTTTAAAATACTCCTTAAGGACTGCCCCAAGTAAAGTGTGTTGTATCAATCCAATCAGGAGATGATTAAGGCATGCAGCCTTGCCATTTAAATTGCTGTGTGAGCCTACGAAAAGCTGTAACTCTTCTAAGATGTTGCAGACAGATGCCACATTCAGATTCCCACATACTCAAGAGCATTTTGGAGACTGCATCCTAAGCACTACACAGCCCTAATATCTGGATCTAAGATATTTTATCCAACTAAAATTCCTTAAATTAAATTACAACCTATCTTTCTTTTGGAAAGAAAAAAATAATATTCCTCACAGATAAGGGGAAAATCTGTTCTATTCCATTGGCCTGCTGTCATTGTTTTCCTCTCCTTTTTTCTTCCAGTTGCAAGATTTGCGGGCTTGCTGAGGAGCCTTTAATATTGTCCTGATAAAAGCAGTGATTATTTAGCTGATCAGGTTTGAGATCTAACAGCTGGTCAAGGCCAAGAAGAGGGATACATATATATATAAAAAAAATCATTGTTTGAGACCTTTAAGATAAACCTACTTCTAGTAGATGTGCATAATTTTATTACAGGATTGAACAATTATTTAAAATGGCAAAATTCATATATCATTTTGGAAATGGGATTAGGATTAAAATCACAAATGAGCCATGGTGGCCCAGTGGTTACAGGCTAACTCTGCCAATTGCCAACAGTTCAGTCCTGACCAGCTCATGGTTGACTCAGCCCCCCATCCTTCCGAGGTCGGTAAAATGAGGACCCAGACTGTTGGGGGCAATATGCTGACTCTGTAAACGGTTTAGAGAGGACTATAAAGCACTGTAAAGCAGTATAAAGGTCCAAGTGCTATTGCTATTCAGATTTTCTTTAACTCCATATTAAGCCAAATTCCATAAGTGTTTGTAATCAATCACTAGCTCCCAACTATTCATTTACAGTGAAGTTGTGCTTATGCAATAGTATTATAAAAGATTTATATGATGATATCTTTGTTTTTCACACACATTTTTTCAATTGGAATTTTATATATAGCATATTGATTTGTATGCTGTCTTTCAACATAGTTTATCAAATGCTAAAAAAGAGAGAGGGCTATGGTTTTTAAAAAAACCCAGTAGAAACCATTGGTTAACACTGTTTTTGAGAAATAAAAAGGTCAGGAAAATAACTGCTTTAATGTTGCAGACAGTTATACTAAGGAAACCACTCAAGATAGGAAGTGTCACAATTTACGATCAGAAAGAGAAAGCTTTCCAGTTGCCACACATTTTGTGAAATGACAAGTGTAATTTTCAGAGAGTTTGTATATCAAAAATATAAAAGTACTGATGAAACAGGAGGCTTTAATATTTCTTTCTGCAGCATAAACTCAAAGGGACGTCTGGGAAATAATTTACCAACTGCATAACAGTTACATGCCCCATTTTCTTAGGCAATCCTGGAGTGGCCAACAATGTTTTCTTCTAGGACCCCTGTATTTCTAAATTGTTACAGTGTATGGATATATAATGTCCTAGGCATTTCAGCTTTACAAATCTGTTGCTTTTCACAAAATAATGAGCAGAATAGTGCTTCTGTTAAGATCATTAGCATTTTTTCTTGTAGTGCTTAGCAGCATGCATTGAAAGAGCAATAATTTTTAAATCTCGGTAAAAATGCAATGAAATGAACCAAAAATATTGAGTACAGAGTCATTTCATAAAAGAAAAAGATGTTTTTTGGGGGGGAAATCATTATATTCTTGCCCATTTTTGCTCAATTAATGTTTAAATACCACAAAAAGAAACCTAAACTAGCTTTCAATGAGCATTGCACACTTTTAAGTGTTACTTTACATTTAAAATTCTAAATGCATATTCCAATTAGTTAGATTCCATTGAGTTGGCTTTGATTCCTGGTAACAGCATAAATGCCTAGCATTGTGATCTGTTTTTAGTAATAATTTGTATGGCTTTCAGGAACATTCCAGCAATTTATTTTCTTGTGCCCATCTACCTTATTCTTTTTTGGTCCATCATCTGTATTTATCACATCTTCAATAACTTCTATCACATGTCCTCAATCTCTGCTTGCTGATTATCACCTCAAGGAAACCAACAATTGGGTTTTATTTGGTTCAGGCTGAGTGATTGGTTCTTCTGCAATCTTTGGGACCCTACATAATCATCTCCAAATCAAGAATTCAAAAATGACCATCTTCTTTATTTTTTTCTTCATTAATCATAAGTTCAGTAAGCATGTAAATTACCATTACCTTTGTTTTCTTAGTATTTATCATTCAACTTTATTTTTTGCTGTTTTTTACTTTCTTTTTGTCTAAGAAATGGTGCGGTCTACTTATCTCAAATCATTAGAAGCTTGACCACCAATTTGCATCCTGACTATGATTTCTTCCAATCTCTCATTTCTTCTAATAGATTTGCTGTGTATGCTGAACAGAACTGGGGACTATATGCACTTTTGTCTCACTTCCTTTTGTATTCTGAATCTATCAGTTTCTCCAATTTTAATCCTTATAATAAATTGTTCTTTTGAAGAATCTTTTGCATTAAAAACAATCAGATATTTTCGTACTATTATTAGGCACACTGAGTTCCATATTCTAGGACACTACAAGTGCTATTGCTATGGACAGATTAATAGTGTTTTAAAAAGTGGTACTTTTCTGCTTTGTTCCCTTTTCTGGTCTGCCAGAGGTCATCCATAAAAGCCACTTCAGTTTAAGCTGTGGTCAAAGAGCTTAACATTAGCAGAAAATAAACTGCCATTCTTCCCAGTCTGTGGTGATTGAGGTACATTCAGGTGAACCTGTAGAAAGCAAGATCAATTGATCATCTATTAGTCATTATGGATTGATGCTATACATGTCCATATCCATAGATGACCTGTGACAGAGCAAATGTCTGATTTTTGTCCTCCCTGATCACCTAGTAGCTTTCAATGGCCTAACTTGGGCCTGAATCCAGACTGAAAAAAGATCCACATAATCCAATCATAGCTTCCAATCAGCTATCTGTGGAGGCAATAGGAATAAGCACATTTTACCTCACATCCCCACAAGATAATCCCTAATAAAGGCTCATCCCTGTGGCACCTTTCCTGAGAGTGGCCCACTCCCTGTCTACCATTATATCTCCTTATTTTAATCTGATTTTCATTTCTTCTGGCTGAATGACAGATGGAGAGAACTTTAACTAATCAATGGAGCAAAGCCCTAAGAGTTCTTACTTATTTTTCTCTAATTAAATAGCACGTTGTTATGGTATAAAGTCTAGTCAAAATAGCCCAATTTTAAAAATTCTTATTAGAATTAGAATAAGAAAACTTAGGAGTTATCAGAGGATATATGCTAGCTAAGTAGTAGCATAGAGGGATGTTAATATAAATTATTGTCTCATAAATGCAGAGCTGGCTTAATCTATCTTCCCTAGCTAGCAAAGAGAAGAGTTGCTATCAATGAATGGAGAATTAAGTTGATCTGCTTGGAACTAATGACAAACAGCAAAAGTCCAACTAAATTGTAAAAAAAAAAATTCCTATGACATTAAAAATCGTATAATGAACAAGAAGTGTTAATAATGTTAATGCTGTAATGTCAATCTATATGTGTATGTATGAAAGCACATATGTGTGGGGAGTTTCCTCTGAATCAAACTTCGTGACCTCATGGACAACTCACTGTAATTTCCTGGGAAAACACATATTTATCTTCTATATTGTTTTTATTGTATTTAAGAAATGTTTTTCAACTTTGCCATCTGGCCCAACTCATTGGTTCTCCACAGTGGACTTGATCCAAGTATTAATCAGATCTAGCTCTGCTTATTTTATTTATTTTTTATCTACCAGCACAAGCTCAGTTCTCCCAGAATTTACCAGGAGATAAAAGTTCATTTAAATTGAGGGTAACCAAATCTACATTTCTACATTGCAAGTTGCTCTTAACCTTAAAGTGACATGCTAGGGTTTCATTGTTTAGATTTTATTTATGATACTAAATATTTAATATAATTATGTATTTAATAATTTTTCTCCTCAGTCAAAACCTAGATCTCAGTTCTCACAGATCCCTCAAAATCTTAGTGTTGTTTTCAGGAACCTCAAAAGTTATTGATCAATTGTAATCCTAATGGGGCAGATAAGAAAAATGATTAAATCTCTCTCTCTCCAAGAGAGATAGATACAGCTTTTGAAAATACATATAAATTGTTTTATAGATGGTTCACATTAATGCCCATCTGCAGCTTGCTAAAAGCAAACTTAACACTTTTTAAAAAAAGAATTCCTAGTAGAATACTGTTTTCACAGTGCTATGGTTTTAAAAGCTGAAAAGAGCCTTGGTGGCGCAGCAGACTAAAGTGCTGTTAAGTAGCACCAGCTGCCTGCAATTACTGCAAGTTCAAATCTCACCAGACTCAAGGTTGACTCAGCGTTCCATCCTTTTGAGGTAGGTAAAATGAAGATCCGGATTGTGGGGGCAATAAACTGACTGTGTATAAAAAGAACACCGCTTGGGGGGGCCGAAAGCCCTACTAAGCAGGTATATACAAAAGTATGAAGACTATTGCTTAACGCATTGTAAGCCGCCCTGAGTCTCCAGAGAAGGGCGGCATATAAATCAAACCAATAAATAAATAAATAAATAAATAAATAAATAAATAAATAAATGCAGAATATTTAAATATTAGATAAAATGTTGAATTTAAACTGGAAAGTTCAGTTTTAGTATATGAAAAGTATGGGTGTGTATCTGTATATATTTGCTTCTGTATGCACATTTGCATATACTTTTTGAAAAGTTTAAAATAAGCACTTACCATATTTGCTTAGAAAAGTTGTTTTTTTATAAAAGAGAAGGCAATTTATGGAGATGAAACATTATTTTAGATCAGGGCCCCCAACTTTTGCTTGTTGTGGCCTGTCGGCCGCCGGCCTCTCCAGCAGCCGAATCCGATGAGGAGGCGGAGTGGGAGTCGGGGCCAGCATCAAGGCAATCGGAGAGCTCTGAGGGGGAAGATGGAATGGAACTGTCAGAGATAGAGACAGAGGCGGAGCCTGGGCTGTCCATCAGCCCAGTCTGGTGGTGGCTGATGAGGAAGAGGAGGAACAGCTGGGTCTCATGCCTGATGCATGGATGAGCAGAAGGCAGAGGAGAGGAGAGCAGCAGGAAGCTATGGGACGGAAGAGCCACTCAGGCTATCTAAGCCCCACCCTAGCTTTGGGGATAAAAGGTAGGGGGCAGAGACGAATAGGTGTGGCAGACAACTATTTGTCTTCCTATCGGTCAGCCACTGAAAGTCTGAATTTCTGAATCCTGTCGGGAACTGTATCAGAATCCTTTCTTGGAATCTGCGGCGCTGAGAGCTGGGCGCACCTTCGGAGCATGTTTGTGTGTGTGTTTATCTCCCCACTGCTGAGAAAAGAGCAAGCACACCTTCCAGGACTTG
Source organism: Arizona elegans (assembly GCA_022577455.1). NCBI lineage: Eukaryota > Metazoa > Chordata > Lepidosauria > Squamata > Colubridae > Arizona > Arizona elegans. The sequence goes on from JAKOOJ010000001.1 coordinate 250,003,200, forward strand.
TGTTATGAGTGTGGTGAGAGAGAGAGACTCCTGATGTGTTGGAGCCATTGCAGGGGTAAAGGGAGCGAGATTCGCTTTCCATAGGTACTTAAGAGATTTCTTTAGCCTGTTGTGAGAGAGAGGGGGATTGCTGGCACTTCCAATGAAGGGAACGTTTAGTTAAAAACAGTGTTCTTGTCATATTTGGGAGCCCAGTAAGAACACCGGTCTGTGGACCGGCACTGGGCTACGGCATGCCAGAAACCAGCCCGTGCAAACAAGCAAAGCTCTATCTGCAGGATGCAGGCAGCACTCAAAACCATACCCCCTCCCATCCACGGAAAAACCTCTCTCCACGAAACTGGTCCATGGTGCTCAAAAGGTTGGGGGCCGCTGGTTTAACTTGTGAACAATTAATAATCTTTCCACTTTGCTGTGCTTCTTTGTCAGATAACGGAAATACAAATCACTTAGTATTTCAACAAGTTTGCTTTTTTAATAAGTTCTGACAAATGTTTTAAATACTTACAGATGTTTAATTCTTATGAGTGCTAAAAGAGATTCTTTGAACATAGGCTTTTCCATAATGTTTTACATCTCAACAGGTGGCAGCATCTAGCCAACTTTACCCACACTTGGAAAGTTAGTAATGTCAGGCTGGTTAGGATGGGAAACCAACAGGAAATATTAGGTTAGGTTGGGAAGCTATATTTGCCTTGTATCTGAGAAACATTATCTGGATGTTTCCCTATAATTATCAGGAGTTGAACTCAAGGGCATCTTTACTTTTGCTTAGAAACTGATATCACATGTTGATGTAATCATTAGGAGTTGAACTCAGTTCAAAGGTGTCTTTATCTTTACTGTGGAGATTTTAGGCATTTATTTAGGCAACATTTCCTTTTAAATATTTTCAGTGGAGGGTTAAAAATAATAAAACCTACATTATTAGAAACAAGTTGTTGGAAAGAGGCTATTTTCTGTACTCTGTTGGTGCTAGCAGAAAAATTGGAATTACTATTTTTCATCTCACATACATTTAAATACAGGTAGTCCTCGACTTACGTTCACAATTGAGCCCAATTTTTTTGTTGTTAAGTGAGCTATTTAAGTGAGTTTTCCCCCATTTCATGCTGCAGTTGTTAAGTGAATCACTGCAGTTGATAAGTTAGTAACCCAGTTGTTAAGTGAATCTGGCTTCCCATTGACTTGGCTTGTCAAAAGGTTGCAAAAGTTGATCACATGACCTTGGGACACAGCAATGGTTGTAAGTATGAACCAGTTGCCAAGTATCTGAATTTTGATCACATGATCATGGAGATGCTACAAAGGGTGTAACCGTGAAAATGATCATAAGTCACTATTTTCAGTGCCGTTGTAACTTTGAATGATCACTAAATGAACTGTTATAAATCGAGGACTACCTGTAATAATGAAAGTGGTACTCTCTGAGCTTGGCTATTTGCTTGCAGTTATTTCATTAGACATCGCCACACTGATATTATCTAGACTGGTAACTATGAAATGTCTGCAAGCAAACAACCAAGGTCAGAGAGCACCCAGGACTCCAGAGTTCAACCCTGAGCTACATATATTCTCTTCTATTGATAAATTATTTGCAAGAAGTTACCAATTTCAAGAGACTAGTTTATGAAATTAATTTTAGATGTTGCTTTTCTCAGATCTCTTCAGTGCTAAAATAAATTCTAAATGTGCAAAGTTTTGTTTTAGGGGAAATATTCTGCCCTTTTAATATTTCTAGGAGAGGGGTGGATTTCAACTTACTACAGTATACCGGCATCTTTGGAAAACCTGATGTTTAGCTCTTCCAGGAAATGTTGTCAAACATGATAAATATTGAATGTTGTTGTTTTGACTCAAGACAATAGCTGTGTATGGGCTGTAACATAACTGTAAGTAAACAAAAACAAATCCTACAAAATGGTGGGGGGGGGGAGCATTGCAACAGTAAATAGAGTGTCGACAGAAAAAAAGACGGCCCCAAAAACTGCACAGATTAGACTCTTCTAATCTATCTGCCCATCAAAAAAAAGCAAAAACCTAGCCTTTTGAACCTAGGAAAGGAAGTGGGAGCAAGCACTTTTTAAAGAACAAGGGACTCGGTTCAAACGAAGCGTCATTCATGCTTTCTTACTCCTAACCTAGAATTTCAGGTCTTCCAAGGGTGCACACATCACCGTTGTAACTGAGTCCATCCACCTTGCTGCTAGTCGTCCCCTTCTCTTTTCTTCTATTTACCCCAGCATTAGCCTGCAGCTGCCTCCTTTGTGTTGGAGTTGCGGGGAGTTACAGATTGCAGCGAATTGCTGCTGTGCGGGGGGCGCTTCCCGCCAGTCGGCGCGGCGTGGCTGCCCCGGATTAGGGACTCCCTCCCCACGACCTTTGCTTCCCCCCCGCCCCACTCTCCCCGTAATCTGCATAGAGGAATGACAGGCATTTGGTTGAACAGGAACAGTTTGAGTTGGGCTGCGGCAGCAGCAAGGAGGAGGAGGAGGAGGAGGATTTACAACTAGCTCGGCAAGAGGAGGCAGAAGTTGCACGGAGGAGGCTGCTAAGATTAAGAGCTGGGAGAAGCTGCAATGAGTTCTCCGAAGTTTCTGTGCGAAAGGAAGCCTGATCAGAGGACCAAGAGAGCCGCCTGATTGCTGGATCCCGGCCCTCCTCCAGGACGCGAGATGGGCCAGACTTCAATCTCCACTCTTTCGGCAGAGGCTAATGGTAAGTGGAGCTGGAAATCTGGAAGAGAAGGCGACCTTTTTGGCGGATTCTCCCTTCCCCCAAGCGGGAGCTTGAGCGTGCGAGCGCTTTTGTGGCTAGAAGAGAATCCGGCGTTTATGGAAACAACATGGTCGAGGTGCAACCTCTAATAGGCAGACCACCCTTATTATACGCTGGGTTCTTCCAAAAGAAGAGCAGGCTGCCTCTTGGGATCTCGACAAAAGTTTCTCTTAAAGGAACAGCCCTTTCTTTCCACGAAGTTCTCTTCGAAAATAGTGGCTTTTGATTTTTGTGTTCTCCTCTCCCCGAAGTTTATATGTGATTTAATTCTTAGAGAAAGGCCCTCTTTCTTGTATTTTTCGAATCGGAACTGCGAGGTACAAAAAAAAAAAAACCAAAATATTTTTATTACCGAGATTTGTAGCACGTAAATCCTTACAGTCCACGCTCAACTTCTCCTTTTACACATTCTTATTTTGTTACTACGAGTGTGGTTTCCTATCATGTATTTGTATTGTTTGTGTAAGTTTAGTTAGCTCTAATCCTCTTGTACACATTCGTCTTTCACTTTTGAACCACGTAAATATTTAGGTGTACTTTAAGTGTTCAACTGTTGTTTTCTTCCTAATGTGTTTTATAAAAACAAATGGATCGTTGATGAGATAGATAATATACCACAGGGGCAATACATAAAATATTTTAATATAACACTTTTTGGATCTTCTGAAATGAAAATTGTAAAAGCTAAAGAACTATGTAGAATCTTTATGTAAGATATATGTTAAGAGTTCCTTAAATACTACATAAAACGTGTAACCATTTTTGGAACATTTTATCCAATAGTATGATTCCAATTACTGATTAATATGGTATATTTTGAAATCTCAGCTTAAAGACATATGTTCCATCAGACAATTTAAATGCCTGTTCTGTTCAGAAAAGTGTCCATAGTGTAAATGAATCTATGAAAGTGTATAAAACACAATTCACATTATACAGAACATTGTTTAGGAAAAAGCATGTAGTTGTTTTGCTGTGGGATATTAATTCATGTCTTCATTTTTTGTAGAATAGAGATGCAGTGACACTCCTAGTAATTATGAGTCAGAGCAGTTGAATACTTTACAATTAGGGGCTGTTTTTTTCTTCAAAAGACACACAAAATGTGAACATTAGTAGGTCTTTTTTATATTCATAGAATAAGGGTTTAGCAGCTTAGGGTATTAGGGCTTTACAGTTGTTTCACAAATTATTCCTCTGTTGAGGTATTTCAGATATTTAACAGATGCAGTAGAATAGGAAGTATAACTCATTCCTTCCTGTTCCTCTTCAACATCACTGGTTCAGCAAGGTGTTAAGATCAACTAGTGTAAATCTTAATTGTTCTCCTTAGAGCAGTAAATTTCTTGAGCTGCATAGCAAATCTTTGACAAAAGTACCCACCTGGAAAGCTTTAGGGAACAAGTAGCTGCCATTTATAAGAATTGCCCAATGGCAGTTGAAAACTTCAAAAGGAACATCTGTCTGTTATGTACTTAGGTGCTAAGAAAGCATAAAACAAACATGTTTTCTGTTAGTGGTGATATTGTGGTATGGCGTTTTTGTATAACACATGGAATTTGTTAAACTTCCATTTGCTTGATGGCCAGTTTCAACTCAAAACCAGCCTTCTGAAGTCTTCCTGGAATTGTGTAAACCAGTAATCTAGTTTTATCCATGTTATTAAAGATTGTAGGATATGCAAGTAATGCAGAATAACAAAGATAACAAAGTTGGAGGTCTTCTAGTTCAACTCCCCTGCTCAAGCAGGAAACACTACCATTGGACAAAAGGACTGTCCAATCTTGTCTTTAAAAATCTCCAGTGATGGAGCACCCACAATTTCTGAATGCAAGCTGTTCCACTGACTAATTGTTCTCACTTTCAGGAAATTTCTCCTTAGTTCTAGGTTGGATCTCTCCTTGATAGGTTTCTATCCATTACTTCTTGTCTTACCCTCAGATACTTTGGAGAATAGATTAACCCACCCTTTTCTGTGATAGTCCCTCATTTGCCCACCAAGCTCAGGACAGCCCCTGACCTCCTTTCCTTCCGTCGTGAGTTGAAGACGTGGCTCTTTCATCAACTTAACTGATCCGATATGGGTGTACATTGTTATAATTTTAAATTGTTTTAATCGGGTTGTTGATTTTAATTTTATTGTGATTTGTATTGGATATTGTTTTTGTAAGCCGCCCTGAGTCCCTCGAGAGAATGGCTGCATATAAATCGCAATAATAAATAAATAAATTTTAAGAATTTAAACATGTTAAAAATGCTTTCAAGAAATAATATTAAGACACAAAACTCAAGGTAGATCTTCTTGAATTAACTCATTTTCTTTTAAAGTAAATTTTTTGGGTATGTGAACTCCTGGGTTTGCTTTCTCCAGTCTGGATGAAGTGTTACTTGGCCATTCTGGCAGCAATAGGTATTGTATAATGGCTAATGTTTTGTAGGATCCTGGTTCAGTTCCACCCTCAGTTACAGAAGCTTATAGGATGATGTTCAACCAGGCACTGTCTCTCAGCTCAGCTTACTTCACAGAGCTGTTAATGTGGGGAATATGGAAGAAAGGGTAACCATTTACCTACTTTGATCTTCTGGACAAAAAGGACAGAATATATGCTAACAAACACATTTACAACAAACCAGGATCTGTTAGTTGTTCATGTATAATGCTTTGTTGGAAGAAATGTCCATCTGGGTTCAGTTCCAAGTGGGAAGAAAAACACTGGAAACATGGAGATTACTTGAAAAGATGGTTTAATGGTGGATAGGACCACCATTGGGGTTTTTGGGTCCTGGGCAGAAAAGAGCACATGGAGTGGAGAGGGGGATATATTTATATACTCTCTTGGGCCCTGCCTTAGAGTTTCCTGTTCCTGTACAAGAAATGTATTCCATTGGCTGTCAGACTCCCAGGGGGCGGGGTCTTAGCTAACTTTGTAAGCTGTCTGTGTCCCAGGCCTGGTTGAATGTTGCTGGGTGATGATGTAATGAAGGGGCTTTGGACAATTTCTATTATGGCTTAATGGCTTTGTCCTGGTTTGGATCTTGAATGAGGGCTAATCCTATCATGCCCTGAGGGCCATGTCTTTTGAGTTGTAGATAAATTGGCTCAGCCTTTTGTCTTGTAAATAACCAAAGTATCTGCTGGGGGCAGGGAGCTGGGGCTGAGTTTGTCTTAAAATTTCTGCTTCTCTTTTAGGGAAATATTCTGCCTTTTAATATTTCATTTTTCTAGGAGAGGGGTGGGTGCTAACGTCTCACAGCTTGATGGGATGATGCTCCAAAACCTAAGTTTAATGTGATAGTCCATTTAGTCAAACATTATTAATACTTCTGAGAATTGCTAGAGTCAAAATGGCTGAAGAAAACCTTTATTTGTTACTTAGAGATCTGTGCTTAGTATGCATTATTAAACCTATAAAGAAAGCATTCAGATATTTGAAAACAGCCAAGCCGTTTCTGCTGTATGAAGAGATCCACAATTTGCTTAGTGTCTGTTCTTTTTCTATAGATGTCAGTAATTGCAGCATAATCCTTTTATAAAAAATCTCTGTGTTTGGATGGAGAGTCAGAAGAATAATCAGTCATACAGGTTTAGAACTGTTTTACTAACAAAATTTATTAGAGGTTATATATTCAGCAGCACACTTCAAAAAAATTATGATTGATTAGGAGCTACTTTAAAGAACATATTTTTAAAAAGTGAATTTAAGTTTCACCAAGGCAACAATAAATAGTAAGATATTGGGTTCCTACAATTTACTGTTTTAGTTGTTTATTTCTTTGCATGGTTGCTTTTCCATTGATCACTGGATAGTTTGCATGCTTTCAGGATGCTTTCCTCTGTCTGTGTTTGTACTTTCTTTGCAAATATCAGAGTAGAGTTGTGTAGAGTATTCTTCTGTTCTGAAGCAAAGCAGATGGCCATATTCAAAAATAAGGTGTTTTTTGGCATTGACTGCCGGGCTCTAAAATTGTATTTTCAGAGAAACAGCCTTGTTTGTATTTGTTTCTTGAAAAGGCTGTTTAAGAGAGTTTTCAAATTAGCTGATTGACGTGCATGGTTTTTAAATAACGGGGATTAGATAATAAAATGTGAATGCTTTATAATCATAAATTTCCATGGATTGATTATGAGATTTGATTGTAAAGTTAAAGTTTAGAAGTTGGAAGGGGTAGTCTGTATTAATATAGAAAGACACATGATAATAAGCCACATTACATCTGACATATTTTGTATTCTTGAAGTGTGATACAACAGAATTTTAATGGACAGTTGAGTCTTCCATCCATCGTCTCTAAAGTCTAACAATTTTGACTGCTATTCCTATTAGCCATTGGTGACTGATTGGAGAAGAACCAGAGCTTTCATTGAAAAATTCCATATCTATTAAGTAAGTGCCCTTCCTATATATTTCAAGGATTCTTTGGGTTGTTGAAAGCAAACCAGAGCTTTCCCCTTAAAGCTAACATTTGATAGTATATCTGGATATTCCAGTGCTATTTATCAGTAAAAAAAGGAGTTGATTTTTAAAAAATTACATTTTACTTACACCCAAAGTCCCTCTACCGTCATCCCCCCCCCCCAAAAAGCCAAATAATTGTTGGATTCTCTATTATTGGCCATTTTGTAACCAAAGTATTTTATTTGTCAGAGTGTTTTCTTATGATGAGAAGATGGCCCTAACTATCTTGTTTCCTCTTTCCTGTGGGCAAAGAGTTTTACTCCATAGAATCCTGCTGTTTGTTGTGTTTGGCAGTCTACAAAGGCATTGTCTTAGGTCAAACATTAATGTGCGTTTGAACTAGTTTGCTTTTCAGTCTCCTGGGTTTAGGGACTTCCTGTTTATGAATGTAGGAAGAGCATTTTTCCTATGTGGCTACAGAGGAAATTGATCTTACACTGACCAAGGTGATCTTATGCTGTCACCATCTATTACTTGTACATAAGCTGCAAAAACTAGGGTTTTTTTTCTGTTTCAAGAAATAATTTTTGAAATCATATTTTTAAAAAACCATACAAAAATGCTAATGAGAAATGGCCCCCTGATAATTATTTAGACTGACAAATCTGAATTTCTTCATATTCTATGCAACAGTTGTTTTAATGCAGAGAAAAACTCCTTGCATGAAAAGGAATGTGTCTGAAAAAAGCCATTTCTCTTTCTCTACGTAGTTGAAACTCAGTTTTCATTTTGGAATGGAAACTTTCTGATAAAGAATCATGAGGTGGCTATCCCCCTACTGGTTTCCTTGGGCCTCTCAGAGCTCCTCCATGAGAATTCTGCATCAGTTTGAAAACAGCTGCATACCTCTGTATTTCCACAGTGTCAGCAAAGTTGGAGAATTCTTATTTCCTGCTCATCTGCAGTGTGATAGTAATTTTGTGATTGATCGGTTTTTTGAGGCGCAGTGATTCCATTTCTCCATGGAAAGAACTTCAGTCTTTCTGTAGAGACTTGGCTTTGCCTCAGGTCTTGTAAGAGAAATGCTGGCTTGATGGTTTTGTTGCCAAGACAGGGACAAGGTGTGAAATTGGCAAGAGTTTGGTCAGTTTCCCCCATGAAAGTCAAACAGAATCAGTTGCCAAATGACCAAATTTTGATCAGGTGACCATAAGGGTGCTACTGTGGTGGTAAATGTGAAAACTAGTCATAAGTCAATGTTTTTAATGCTGTTGTAACTTTGGTCACAAAACGAATGGTTGTAAGTTGAGAAATACCTCTAATGGAGGGAAAGGAACAAGAGTATTTGCACAGTAAAGCAAAACTGCAAGAGCAGATTTGTGAAGCAAGACGAGTAGCTCTTCAGAGGAATCTTCAATCTTAACATGAGTTTATATTGAAGTACAGGTAGTCCTCAATTTACGACCACAATTGAGCCCAAAATTTCTATTGTTAAGTGAGACATTTGTTAAGTGAATTTTTCCCCATTTTACGATCTTTCTTGCCACAGTTGTTAAGTGAATCACTGCAGTTGTTAAATTAGTGACATGGTTGTTAAGTGAATCTGGCCTCTCCATTCACTTTGCTTGTCAGAAGGTTGCAAAATATGGTCACATGAGCGCAGGACATTGCAACCGTCATAAATATGAGTCTGTTGCCAAGCATCTGAATGTTGATCACATGACTATGGGGATGCTGCAATGGTAGTAAGTGTGAAAAATGGTCATAAGTCACTTTTTTCAGTGCCTTTGTAACTTTGAATAGTCACTAAATGAACTGTTGTAAATTGAGGACTACTGTACTAATAACAGAAAAACGATAAGGTGAAACTTAGAGTTTCTGTGATAGGTAGTTTAACTATGTTATATTCCCCCTCTTCAGAAGTGGTTTTCATCTTTCCAACCACTATAGGGCACTTAATGATTGGCGACACAAATTGTCCCTCTGACTCGGAGCACCTGTATTTGGCCTCTTGAGACAGAAATAGTCTTCAGATAACCAGGCTGTGAAACCCTCCTGTTTGATGCATGGTACACAGTGCTCCTTTTGCAAAAATCCAGCCATTCTAGTCAGTGCAGAATATAAATACTTGAGGGAGCTAACTCAGTGGCATTTTTTGTACCAAAGCTTTGCTATATTTATTGGGTTTAAGTTCATTTTCAGGGTCTCCTCAGTTATTTTTTTAAAAGGCTTTCAAAATACCTGCCATTCTGTATATGTGTATCTGTTCAGATCTTGAGAATTTCTGGGAAGACCAAAATTTTCCAACTGAGTGAGCCAAATTAAATATACTTCAACCCTGTTACAATTCAAAACAGGCACTTGCTGACTTAGATGGAATAAATTATAGTTAAAATATGGTGCAATTTAAAAAAACCCAACAATCAGATATATAACACAATAACAGTAACCAACATAAGCAAAATATAATACGTTAAAAATAAGAAATATAAAGGATATTTCTAAATATGTTATTTTATAATTAAAATCAAGATTTCTGAAAATTCAAAGTGCTTTGATTTGAAACAGATATGTGCATTATTATTATTTAGTGTTGTATATATAATTTTCACTATGTACTGACCTTAAAAGTTCATCTATATCTTTCAAATATATGCACAGAATTTCCTAAATGCAGCCAGGAGTTACTGCTATTTTCAAATATTCAAGCTGATGGTCGACAAAATATTGTCAAATTAAGTGGGTAGATATTACTTGAGTAAATGTAAATTCAAAATACGAACAGAACATTTTAGATAAGATAAATGATTGTGTGAGGTAATGAAATTGACCCTCATATTATTGCTGTGTGAGGTTGTGAAAATACTCAAAGTAATTCATGTTTATATTAAACAAGACCCATTTAGTTCCTCCTCTAGTACAGTAATGATACCACTACAGTGACTTGCGTAATACTGATCAGGATTTAGCTATGAAGGACATACAGAAAATCCTGATAGATGATTGCTAATGTTTTCTACTCCAGCGTTCAGTTTCAGTACTCCAGCATTCAGTTTCAAAGTGCCAGGAGAACAGTATAATAGAAACATGTCACGAGAGCAAATGGTGTTTTTGTATTCTCAGTAGCATTTACAAGCATGCAAACTTGAATAAACTTATTCTCTATCAATTTATTAAATCTCCTTTGGAAATGTTCTAAGTTGGATCCACCTTGGTAGTAATTTCTATGCATTTCTAGGCAGCATACGATGCCATCTTTTTGCCCTTCTTTTTTTAGATAATGTGGGCATCTGTTGCGCTAAAGTGAAGATATCTGTTTTATGAAAGAGTGAAGATTTCTGTGAAAATCTGTTCTTTTCCATAGATTTTTTGTATTTTTTAAGAAGTATTTTAAAATTAGAAAGAAAGGAAGAATTGTCCAATTAAATCCACAGAATGTATCAACCTATAATTTTATATCACCGTGTTTCCCCGAAAATAAGACCTCCCTGAAAATAAGCCTGAGTGCTTATTTTCAAGCCTAAAAGAAAATAAGACTCGGTCTTATTTTCGGGAAAACACGATAAATATACTTTTACTATACCCAAAACATGTCTGCTGAGAATAATTATTATTATGGTCTTGTATTAGTATTCTGATAACAGTATAGAGGTAATCCTCGACTTATAACAGTTCACTTAGGGACCGTTAAAAGTTATGAAGGCACTGAAAAAAGTGAGTTATGACAATTTTTCACTCTTACGACCTTTGTAGCATCACCATGGTCATGTGATCAAAATTCAGATGTTTGTCAACTGATTCATACATAGGACCATTGCTGTGTCCCAAAGACATGTGATCATCTTTTGCAACCTTTCAACTAGCAAAATCAATGGGGAAGCCAGATTCACTTAACAACCATGTTACTAACTTGTCAACTGTGGTGATTCACTTAACAACTGTGGCAAGTAAAGGTCATAAAATAGGACAAAACTCATTTCACAAATGTCTCATTTAACAACAGAAATTTTGGGCTCCATTGTGGTTGTAAATCGAGGACTATCTATATAAGCCTGGTAAATGCACGATAATGTAGGTAGTCCTCAACTTACAATAGGGACCAGAATTTCTGTGGCTAAGCATGTTGGTTGTTAAGTAGTGACCAGTTTTACAATCTTTTTTGTAAAACAACCTTTTGTTAAGCAGATCACTGCATTTAAAGAATCACATGGTGATTACAGTATTTTTCAGACTATAAGACGCACCGGAGTATAAGACGCACCTACCTTTTTTGGTGACGAAAAGAAGAAAAACAAATCTCCCTCTGCCTCTGAGCAATTTTGCCATGTTATAGCAAACAGCCTGCTTTACTTTCATTTTCGTTTTCAGCATAGCTTGATTAGCACAAGGAAAAAAAATCTGCTCTAGCAATTTACCTCTTTGCAGCAAGCAGCAGAGCCCTGCGCAAAACAGCTGAGAGCAAATCAGCTGAGAGTCGGAAGGCCGATCCAATCAATTGTCGGAAGGCCGATCCAATCATCCTAATTGTGCTAATTAGGCTGTGCTGAAGCTGAAAGGAGATGTTTTTTCTTGCTGTTTGCTTGCAAGGAGGTAACTGCTGCGAGGCAGAGACCAAAGGGTGGGGGCCAGTGGGTGGGCAGGGCTACATTCTGTGTATAAGACGCACCTAAATTTTCACCCCCTTTTAGGGGGGGAAAAGGTACGTCTTATACTCTGAAAAATACGGTAAGTGAATCCGGCTTCAGCCATTGACTTTGCTAGCCAACTGGCGAAGTCGCAAATGGCGATCACATGACCCCAGGACGCTGCAACCGTCGCAAATACATGCCAGTTGCCAAGTGCCAGAATTTTGATCACGTGACTGTGAGGATGCTGCATCAGTTGTAAGTGTGAAGAAGACCGGTTGCAAATCACTTTTTTTCACTGCTGATGTATCTTTGAACGGTTGCTAAATGAATGTGGTTGCAAGTTGAGGACTACCTGTACAATGAATATTTACAAACAAAATTTTACACAATATTTCTGCTTTTCTTTTGAGTTTTTGCTTGCGTGTGTGTTAAAATGTATAGTATTATTGTACCTGACGTTTAAGAGACACAAGCTTTCTGAATGTGACCTTTTCCCAGGGGTGAAATCCAGCAGGTTCTGACAAGTACTGGAGAACTGGTAGCGGAAATTTTGAGAAGTTCGGAGAACCAGCAAATGCCACCTCTGGTAGGAATGGAGATTTTGCAATATCCTTCCCCTTGGAGTGGGGTAGGAATGGAGTTTTTGCAATATCCTTCCCCTTGGAGTGGGGTAGGAATGGAGATTTTGCAGTATCCTTCCCCTGGAATGGGGTGGGAATGGAGATTTTGCAGTATCCTTCCTCTGCCACACCCACCAAGCCATGCCCACAGATCTGGTAGTAAAAAATTTGGATTTCACCATTGGCTTTTCCCAAATACTCATAGGAGTTAAAAAATTTAAAAATATGTATCTCCCTTTGAAATGGATACAGACAACTTTGTTCTGGTTTGTTCTACTTTTAGCAGAGTATTGCTCTGGTGGAAGTATTTGTCATTGTTTTCTGCATAGAGAAATGCACATAGCACGCGCTGGTGATGTGAGAGGCCCCTGACGTTTTTCTTAAGCAATGCTCTCTACTACTATGTTCGGTCTTTCTAATATTGCAGGCAGAATAACTGATGCAACTGTGCACTAGTTGGCAGACAGGAATCCCAACTGTTGGTTTTTGACAGTGAAATGACTGTCACTGTGCAGTTGACTTGCAGGGGAAAACAAGCAGCTAAGACCAAGGAACAGAGTTGCCTGTCCTCAGGTTATTTTTAAAAGTATTTGGGTTCTTCAATGCAAGTTTACAGCATCTGATTTGAAGCTAGTTGAGGGGTCATGTAAAAAAGAGTGGGTGCAAAAAGGATTGAATAGAACACTTTGTCACCCATTTCTATTTAGTTACATATTACCCATCCCTGATTATTTATACAGTTAGTCCTCAGTTAATGATAGTAATTGGGGCTAGAATTTCCATTGCTAAGACATGCAGTTGTAAAATGTGACATCATATAACCACAGGGTAGATTTGATTTAAATCACGATTTAAATCACTAGTAAAAAGGCTTGATTTAAATCAAGTCAAATTAAATCATAATTTTTAAAGAGCAACTGTTATCTCTGTCCCGCAGCAGCTCCTCCTCTAACTTGCTGTTGAATCACCAACAGTCCCAATATTGCAGAATATACAGCCTCATGCTACATAATTAAGCTCCATTTCATGCCTAATAAACTAAATTATTAGTGTACCTTAAATATCTTTAGATAGATTTTTTACTCCATTTTATTCAAATAAATTTGATAAAAATAAAAAAAAATCTGATTTAAATAAAAAAAATCCGTCTTTTAACTTTTTTTTAAAAAAAAAAACATCAATTTTTATCAACCCTGTATAACAACATCAGTTGGTGACAAAAATCCAGCAGGTCCCACTGTTCTTGTTCAATGAGAATAGCAAATCATTAGGCTAGGCCACGGGTGTCAAACCTGATCATGTCACGTGACGTATCATGATGTATTGCGATGTTTTTTGCCTTTGCAGAAACGGGGTAGGCATGACCTGCATGTGACGCATCCGGCCCGGAGGCTGCCAGTTTGAAGGCCTGGGCTAGGCCATCCTTGTGACTTCTTGCTGGCTTCCAGGAAGCAGTCAGTGGGGAAGCTGGCAGGAAAATGTGAATCCCGGGTGGATTTGAAAGCCTGCTGGTGGATGCGTAAGTGGCTGCTTTGGCATAGCACAAACACAGCCAGGCCTGGAATGAAAAGGCGAGCAAGCTGCCTTGGGTTCTGCCATCTTACTGCTCCCAGGGACCTTCACTGTTGTCTTCTTCCTGCTGGTGAGGTGGCCTGCCCAGCAAAGGGTGGTGAAGCATGGCGGGCAAAGCATGGCGGGGATGGCAGAGTACAGGGCAACAGAGCAGTAGAGTGCAGGACATGCCAAAGGGCAAAGAGAGAGGGAGAGAGACAGATGGGTGGAAGTTGAAGTGCACCCTGCAGTTGTAAATGCAGGTAGACTGCCAAACACCTGAATTTTAATCATGTGACTGGGGATGCTACAGCGGCTGTAACTTCAAAGACTGGATGTGTCATTTGTTCAGTGCCAGCATAACTTCAAATAGTTGCTGAATCATTAAGCAAGTGGTAGATTAGATTTTAATATTCCTCTATTATAATTCTGGGGATTCCACTGAAAATTTGAAAACTATAGCAATAGCACTTAGATTTATATATTGCTTCACATTACTTTACAGCCCTCTCTAAGCAGTTTACAGAGTCAGCATATTGCCCCCAACAATCTGGGTCCTCATTTTACCGACCTTGGAAGAATAGAAAGCCGAGTCAACCTTGAGCCTGGAGAGATTTGAACTGCCAAATTGTAGGCAGCCGGCAGTCAGCAGAAGTAGCCTGCAGTACTGCATTCTAACCATTGCGCCATCAGAGCTCTGTAGGAAAACTATAGGGAACTTCTGCTAAACTATGTTGTAATCTACAGTTTTAGAACCCTGGGTTCTAGCAGGGAAGGAACAGGAGACGAAGTCTTTAGATATCAGGGCTGTCTATAGGAAATACATAGCATCATTTATAAATTGGAATTGTATCAATTTTTATCTTGTTTGTATGATATCCAAGAGTGGCAGTTGATGCTACACCAAAACTCTGAAAGTAAAACACCCCTCTCCAAGATTTCAATAATACATCCAAGGTTGACCCCCCTCATCCACGATCAAGTCACAAAATGAGGAATAATCTTGTTACAGACTGACCTGGCTTTCAGTATCCAGCAGCTGAAATCCCGGGCTCTCAAAAGTTTGCTGACTGACTCTTTCTGTGTTTGATTCAGAAGCTCAGAATATTTTTAGAGGCAGCATCAATAACATTGTTTAGTTTAAATGTATTAGTTTTGGAATTCAGTACAATATATGCACTGCAAGAATATTTTTATACTTAAGTATACAGTGCAAGCTATTTTAAGGGCATTCAAAAATAGTGTACAATATAATAGTCTTCTATAGCAACGAGTTCTCAGAATTCTGCTACTGTTAACATATATTCTTTATTTTAAGAAAGAAAATAGAATTATGAGGAGGGGGAAAGCAAACAGAAGTACATAGTTTTTGCCAAATGATCCATTCCAGCAGCCTGGGAGGTTAACAATAAATTTAATTCTTTCATTACATCAGTTATGATTAATCAATAGGAATTTTGAAAATATTTAGAGAAGCAGCAACTTAGTCTTCCTTTTTCTGTATTGTCTTTTCTATTAATGTTCTATTGGGAGATGTGATGCAGTGAATAAAAATAAAAAGAGCCGCAAGTACCTGTTCTGCACCCATTAAGGAATTTATTAACTTGTTGAGATCATTGTTAAGAAAGATTTTAAACTTAATCTGTTAAAAAGAATTAACATTCTTTTTGGATTAGGTTTAAAATATTTCTTCAACAACAATCATCCTGTGGACTTCAGAGCTTATTAAATATTAGGAGGGAAGGATATAAGATAGATTGTGAATCTTTCTATGCTATCATCACCACTTCAGAATATATTTTTTTTCCTGGCAAAGTGGCTAATATGGAAGAAGAATGAAGCAGTAAATTTCACTGAAGCAGAAAACACAGGAAAATCATTTGTTTTGCTTTTGCTGATAACATGACTGTTTCTGGCAAAAGAAAAAAAGGAAGGCTTTTTTAAAAATTCTTTTGCCTGTCCTGTTTCTCAACCCTTTACAGAGAACTGCTTGAGTCCTCTGATCTTACATACCTCTGACTGACTGAAGACAAATTTCTCTTTTGTAGTTGTGTCATCTCTGTAGACTGCCTTCCCAAGATCTGTGTTGCATGGGCATTTCCCTTTATCTGTTGCACTATGAACTGATGATTATGAACAAGGCGCTATGCATGTCAGGATGTTTGGCATCTCATTGGAGACCAGAATTATATTTTTATTTTATTTTTATTTATTTATTTTTGTCAAGCATGTATTAGATAACAGACATAGGTGTAGACATGGTTGTTAATACATGAAATGGATACAAATAAAAGGGGACATTAGGATAGAGACGGTAGACATGCTGGTGCGCTTATGCAGGCCTCTTACAGACCTCTTAGGAATGGGGTGAGGTCAACATTAGATAGTCTAAGGTTAAAGTTATGGGGGTTTGGGGAAGAAACCACAGAGTCAGGTAGTGCATTCCAAGCATTGACCACTCTGTTGCTGAAGTCGTATTTCCTGCAATTGAGTTTGGTGCAGTTTACCATAAGTTTGTATCTATTGTACTGTGGTTGAACCTGAAGTAGTCATTGACAGGTAGGACATTGTAATGGATAATTTTATGTACTATGCTTAGGTCAGACCGAAGGTGGCGTAGTTCTAAGTTGTCTAAACCCAAAATTTCAAGTCTGGTGGCATAAGGTATTCTGTTGCGAGCGGAGGAGGCTTATTTACTTATTTGCGTTAAGTACCTTGCATTTAAGGTCAGTAGTGGTTGGTATTGAGGAAGTTAGGGGCGTGCATGTCTAGTTTTGGATGATGGGGAGGTTGGATGTTAGGATGTGGGTTGCGTGACTTACTTTTGATATAGTCAGCACACTAGTCGGTGTATAAGTCAGTCTCTCCTTGGTCTTGATATCTTTTAAGTTCTGTGCGGAGATCACGGGAGCATGCTCATTGCAGTATGGATAGGTCAGGCCATGTATACATGAGAATGTACCATGAGAATGGAAAGATCCAGGCTGTCGATACTATACAGCCATATAGTTTTTTCGTTTATGTACATTGTTCTTTGCTGTTGCTAAGTTGCTTTCTGAATCAACTTGCTTTGTTTTTTCCTCAATCGTAAAATATCCAAATGGATAGAGTTAGCACAACATACCCCGCGAGTGAATATGTGTGCATGGTCACATACACAAACAGGTATACAACATTAAAAGGAAACTTGCTATGTTCCTCAAAGATAGCCACAAGATCTTCAACTTGATGAAGTATCTCTATTGCTAGTAGGGTTCTTCAACTAACTTGGTTAAGCATTTGTGTGAATATAGCTGTCTCTCATTTTCCTACTCGCTGTTCAGACACTCCTCAGAGTGGGATACGATCACTCTCATTTGCACTGCTGAGTGTCAATCAAATCCCTCTGGAGCCGGATCCTCCTCACTTCCTGCTCCTTCCTCAGACTTTTTCACTCAGCCATTGCAAGTGCATTGAGTGTCTGCTACTCCTTTTAAAATTATTATTGTTTCTAATTTTGTCCTTTGTAATTTGGCTCAATTTTAAATTCTTTTGGCTGTGGAAGTGCTGCGCTTTATCTGCCTTCACCTGGGTGAAGTTTTAAGCGCATTTTTGGCGGTTTGGGGCTCCGGCCGCCGTTAGCGGTCTGGCTTGGCTGGCGGCTAATTCCTCTGCCCTTTTCGGCCGCCATTTGCCTCCAGTCATTGCGCGAGGCTTTGGATCGAGTTAGAGGCCATAGAACTTAGCGGCTTGAGTCCCTGCCGGCTGGCATACTCATTAGCCGTTTTTGGAGCGTTTGTGACCGCCCCCTGCGTGCAGCTTCAGTCCGGCCGTAGGCGCTTTGTTTCGCCTGGCTTAGGACTCGTGGGAGCTCTCCTAGCGCCGCCATTTTGGAGACCAAACATCGCCGCTTCTTGAGCTGCTTCGGGGGCACAGCGACCTGGGCTTTGGTTTCCAGGGTCGCTAGCTGGCTTGCAGGTCGGGACGCTGTCCTGCTCATACCTGCGCTTTCCAACTATCTGCAGTGGCGTGCCTGAGGATATCAAGGGAAGTACATATTCTTTAAATTTGATTATATTTTTATAAAAAAAAAAAAAAAAAGAATTAGATTGTTTGGCTGTTGCCTCGTTATATCTGAAGCCCCTTTTCTTGTAAAAAGTTGTTTGAATCACCTTAATTTAAAAAAAAATAAAATAAAATAAATAAATAAAAAAAAATAAAAAAATAAAAAATAAAAAATATATATATATCTATATATATAATCTTAATTAATTCATTATATTTAGAAATTAATAACTGTATATTACAAATTATTGCTAATAATTGTTGGGGCTATTGACTGTGATTTCATGGAGGACAGGGAGGCAGTCGCTCTTTCTTCAGACCTGGACAACAGTCCTCCTCCCTCCCCAGTACCTTCCCCTAAACAGCTCAGGGGGAAAAAACCTAAAAACCCCAAACAGGGGAAGTCCTCCAAATCTGCCACTGTGGACAAGGATGCCCAACGTAGGCACAAGGCGCTAGAAAAGCGGTTTGCTAAGGCCAGGCAACAGGTTCAAGAACCTTGTCAGGGGCCTATGGAGGAGGATTTAGGCCTGGAAGTGGCTCCTGACCCCTCGGCCTCCCATACCATTGATACTTTGGCTAGTGGGCTAAGGGAGGAGTGCCCATCTATTTCTCAGGGGTTTCCACTGTCGGCTACTAATCAGCCCTGTGCCAGTGCCAGGTCACGCTCATCCAGCTTTGCTAGCCACCCTTCTCAGGCTTCTAGGTCTGCTCCTGAAGCTACATTTACACCCACTGCAGCTGGTCTCCGCCCTGAGGCGAGTCCTGTGTTTGCTCAGCCTGTAGATTTTCAGTCCTTTTTTTCTCAGGCTATGTCCCATATGTTCCAAATGGGGTTACAGCATTCCACGGGTGCCTTCCCTGGCCCAGTTTGTCCCCCTGCGCCTGCTTTTCATCTGCATCCTCCTAGTACACATCAACAACAACGCCAACCTGTTTCCCGTGGTCCTGTGTCGGAATCAGCCCGGGAGGACGATTTCCCAGATGACTTTGAGATGTCGGAGGATGAAGAGGAGACTCAGGATAAGCCAGCTTTTCCAGGCCTGTTTAAGCCCTCTTTGTTTCGCTCTTTGCTTCGCAAAGCAAAAGCGGCCACTAACATGGATTCCACCCCTCTTCAGGGTTCTACTTCATCTGTTCCACCAGGCCCTAACAGTCATTTGTTTAATCTGCCTCAACCTGATGAGGACTTTGTTCCGTGCCCTGACCTTTTCTGCCAGGTCATCCAGAAACCTTGGGACCGCCCCGCTTCTTTATCTGGTCCGAATTCGTTTGATCGAAAGCTTTATGCCTCGGCTCCTGCGCTGGATGCACTTCTGCAGTTACCTACGGTTGATGATCCGGTGGCTAGCCTCACTTCTTCTTCCATCCTGGTAGGTGAACCAGGGGATGGCCTCAAGTTTGAGGACAAACGGGCCGAGATGGGCTTCCGTAAGACACACCAAGCTGCTGCTTGGGCCATTCGGGCAGCGACCTCGTCATCTTTCTTTAACCGTGCTTCGTTGGTGTGGTTGCGTCAATTGAAGGAACGGCTCCCTCCTGAAGACGCGCGATTGCAACAGGATCTAGCCAAACTTGTTGCAGCTGCTGAATATTCGGCCGACGCATCTTTGGATGCGGCTAAGTTCGCTTCACGTGCGCTGGCATCGACAGTGTCCTCAAGACGTCTCTCATGGCTCCGTAACTGGAGAGCTGATGCCAAGTCCAAGTGGCGCCTGACTGCTGCTCCTTTCAGGGGCCCTTCCTTGTTCGGATCATCCCTAGATTCCGTACTGGTGGAGAACAGGGACAAGAAGAAGGTGTTGCCTACTTCCTTTCGCCGCCAGGACAGACGCTACGTACCGTATAGCCGACAATCCTTTCGGCAGGACCAAGGCGCCGGTGGCGCCTCTTATTACCGGTCTTCGCAATTCCAGTACCAGCCATCTTCAGACAGGGCGTCCTTTCGTGAACGTGGTCGCCGACAGTCCAACTTTAGACGACCCTTCAAGCAGTCTGCTGGCCGCTTCGCCAGGCGTGGAAAGTGACTCACCGTTCCCGGTCCCGATCGGTGGCAAGCTTCAGGCTTTCTCTCACCTGTGGACAGCTACCACCTCGGATGCCTGGATTGTCCAAACTGTCACCGAGGGATTACGTTTGGAATTCACCACAATGCCACAGGACTTTTATGTTCACTGCCCTTGGCCGCTTCAGCCGGAGAAGCGATCTCTTCTGTCGCTCGAAATTTACCATTTGTTGCAGATTCAGGCCATAGAACAGGTTCCATCGCACCAACTCAAAACCGGCTTTTATTCAACGCTGTTCCTGGTCCCGAAGAGCTCGGGCGATTGGAGAGGCATTTTGAACCTATGACGTCTCAATCAACACATCGTATACCGTCGGTTCAAAATGCATTCCCTCAAGACCCTGCTCGGCTGCATCCGACGGGGGGATCTGATGCAATCTGTAGATCTAAAGGAAGCGTATCTGCACGTGCCCATTCATCACTCACACAGGAAGTACCTCAGGTTTGCGTTTGGAAACCACCACTTCCAATATCGAGCTATGCCGTTTGGCCTTTCGTCCGCTCCGAGGACCTTTACAAAGTTGCTAGCGGCTGTAGCGGCGTCGCTCAGAGAGGTTCCTGTTCGTCTGGCATGTTACCTCGACGACATTTTGATACTGTCGTCTTCTCCAGAGCAGGCGACCCACGACCGGAAGTTAGTACTTCAGACCCTTCAAGACCACGGGTTCACCTTGAATCTTGCCAAAAGTCACCTGATTCCCACGTCTCGTATTCTGCACCTCGGAGCAACGATAGATTCGGGCCTCTGTGTGGTCTTCCTGTCTCCAGACAGACAAGTAAGCATACGGAAACTGGTGTCTCAAGTCTTACTCCACAAATCTGTGACCTTACTGACTCTCTCCCAGCTTCTGGGAAAATTAATATCATGCATAGACATTGTCCCGTGGGCGCGTTTCCATCTTCGTCGCCTTCAATGGTTCCTGCTCCCTTACCAGAGACAAGGGCGAGCAGAGTCTCTTCTCAAGGTAACAGTTCCAGCTCCTGTGCGCCTTTCCCTGAGGTGGTGGTTGTCTCCGGCTCTCGACAAGGGCTCCCCCTTCCTGGAACCAGCTCGGTTGGTATTAACCACGGATGCAAGTCTGCGAGGCTGGGGGGCGCATCTCAACCGTCAGTTAGCCCAAGGCGTGTGGTCGTCGACGGAACTGCTACACAACATAAATTGGCTCGAGCTCAGAGCGGTCCGTCTCGCTCTGATGCACTTCAAACACCTTGTATATCGCCAGGATCTTCTGATTCTAACAGACAATGTGGCCACCAAGGCCCATATCAACAGACAAGGCGGGACCCGCTCCTGGACTCTAATGCAGGAGGCGGAGCGTCTTCTGTCGTGGGCGGAACTCCACCTCTCGTCGATAAAGGCCGAACACATTTCGGGGACTTTGAATTGAGAAGCAGATTGGCTCAGCAGAGACCAAATAGATCACACCGAGTGGAGGTTGGACCCCAGCCTGTTCCAGGACCTGTCCAGGAGGTTCGGTCTGCCCATTGTGGACCTGTTTGCGACGGCTCAGAACACTCAACTGCCGAGATTTTTTTCCCGCTACCCGGATCCAACAGCGGAGGGTCTAGACGCACTTCGGAGTCAGTGGCCCCGGGGACTTCTTTATGCCTTTCCTCCCCTTCCTGTCATCTCCAAAGTCATTCGAAAGGTTATTCAAGAGCGGGCGAATCTTCTGCTGGTAGCGCCGTATTGGCCTCGTCGAGAGTGGTTCGCAGACCTCAAGAACTTGTCTGTCGAACCACCGTGGAGGATTCCACCCGACAAGATTGTGCTAACTCAAGGGGCCATCCGTCATCCAGAACCAGAATGGCTTCGATTAGCCGTGTGGCATTTGAGCGCATAAAGCTCTTCAAGGACAACTTGTCTGATGACGTCATTTCTATCATCCAGGCAGCTCGAAGACCATCAACAATTCGAATTTATGATGCTTCGTGGACTGCCTTCACTAGATGGTGCGGAGATTATCACGTTGATCCCACAACGGCATCTGTCCCGGACATTCTGCGTTTCCTGCATGCGGGGTTTTCCAAAGGCTTGGCTCCTGCGACCTTACGTCGACAAGTGGCGGCTCTGGCCACTGTCCTGTCAGGGGAGGCTCGAGTTCCTTTGTCGCAAGACCCCAGGATTCGTTCTTTTCTCCAAGGGGTCTCCAACTTGCGGCCACCGCCGATTCACCGCTACCCCACTTGGGACCTTATTTTGGTGTTACAGGCCTTGACGGGTCCTCCGTTCGAGCCCATTGCTTCGTCCAGCCTCCGCTACCTGTCTTTAAAGATGGCCTTTTTGTTGGCAATCACTTCGGCTCATAGAGTTTCCGAAATTGCAGCTTTGTCCATGAGAAGTGACCTCTGTGTCTTCTACCCTGACCGGGTTGTCCTTCGCCTAGATCCAGCTTTTGTGCCTAAAGTGAACACTCGTTTTCATCGAGCCCAAGAACTCGTCTTGCCTAATTTCTGCCCGAACCCGCGTCATCCTGCTGAAAAGCGATGGCATACTTTAGATGTGCGACGGGGATTGAGAAGATATCTTAAAAGGACTGCCTCCTTTCGCAAGACTGAAGCCTTGTTGGTGTCCTTCCTTCCCTCCTCCCTGGGTCAGAAGGTTTCTTCGGCTACAGTAGGCAGGTGGCTCAAAGCTTGTATATCTAAGGCATATGAAGTGAGGGAGGCCCCTGTCCCGGGTGGTATTCTGCCCCATTCTACCCGTAGCGCCGCGACATCAGCGGCGTGGGCCACCCAGGCTTCAGTAGATGATATCTGCCGGGCGGCCACATGGTCTTCCCTCTCTTCCTTTGTAAGTCACTATAGACTAGATAAGTTTGCCTCTGCAGATGCTGCCTTTGGCAGAAGGGTATTACAAGCTGTAATCTCTCCACAAGGCCAGCCTCAGGCTTAGTTCCCTCCCTTTCTCCTTAACTTGGGTATGTCCCACTCTGAGGAGTGTCTGAACAGCGAGTAGGAAAATGGTCGTTGCTTACCTGAACGACCCTTTTGTACTCGCTGTGAAGACA
Organism: Arizona elegans; assembly: GCA_022577455.1. Classification (NCBI taxonomy): domain Eukaryota; kingdom Metazoa; phylum Chordata; class Lepidosauria; order Squamata; family Colubridae; genus Arizona; species Arizona elegans. Next base: position 250,026,294 of record JAKOOJ010000001.1, read on the forward strand.
CTCCGTCCCTCCCTTATCTTCGCCACGTCTGGCCTTGGAGGAGGTCTTTTTTCTTTCCCTCTGTAGCCAGCTGCTTCCTGTTCGGCGATCTGGTGATGTGCTTCATGACAGTCCTAATGCTCTTGGACCAAGTGTCTTCGTGAAAAGTCTGAGGAAGGAGCAGGAAGTGAGGAGGATCCGGCTCCAGAGGGATTTGATTGACACTCAGCAGTGCAAATGAGAGTGATCGTATCCCACTCTGAGGAGTGTCTTCACAGCGAGTACAAAAGGGTCGTTCAGGTAAGCAACGACCATTCCAACCTCACTAAGCTCCCAGGCGGAAGCCAGGATATGAATGTAATTACTGTAATGATAATCTTGGAGAAGAGTCATGGCTTGCTGGGGTACTGGGAATCCTGGATTGGAGGTTTTGGGATATTCTCTGGTTCCTAATGCCAGGGGACTTACGTGGGACTATTTACAACACAGAAATGTCCTTCCCAGAGTTATGGGAAAGTGGTCAGGCCACGTTGTCATGATATAACACTTGTCAGTTACAGAATTGTCTAATTCTGGCGGCTGCTGCTATGTACCACATTGCCTTCTTCATGCCACCACAGCATGAAAGTAGGGTGTTTGAAGCCAGACTGGCATCTTTCCTACCCTCTGCTGTCTGCCCAACGGATATAAGACCCGTGGTGGCGCAGTGGTTAGAATGCAGTACTGCAGGCTACTTCTGCTGACTGCCGACTGCCAGCAGTTCAATTCTCACCAGCTCAGGGTTGACTCAGCCTTCCATCTTTCCAAGGTCAGTAAAATGAGGACCCAGATTGTTGGGGGCAGTATGTTGACTGTATAAACCGCTTAGAGAGGGCTGTAAAGCACTGTGAACCAACATATAAGTCTAAGTGCTATTGCTATATGCCATGATTTTGTTGCTATGATTTGCTTGGCAAACTCCATATGGCTTATGGACATTAGCAGTAGGACAGTCTTTAATAAGTAGGCTCTAGCAGTATTTCCATTGGAAAGCTTAAAGGTTTTTTTGTACTATTCAATTTCTCCTGTTATGTGTTATCTCCAGTATACAATAAGATGTTCTGTGGGCGTTCTGTTTTTGTAGTACAGATGAATTTCTTCAACTTCCTTTCCCCCAATCTAACAGTGAGCAATTTGGCATTAATGAAAATCAGTATATATGCAGGCAATTTCCTGGCTATCCATTTGGCTTCCTGACCTACCTAAGTGTTAATTTTTTTAAGGTTATGCAAAATTAAGCCCCAGTTTTTAAGTACAAGTCTTCAGCTTAGTGTTTAATGCCAATGTTTGGGATCAGGAGACATTCTTAGAATTTTTTTAAAGCTGCATTTTAATGCTTTGTTTGAAAATTTGATCTGCATACCTGTAAAGCTGAGACAGGTAAATAATGGAGGTAGACAGTATCCTGGTTGGTCTAGAAAAGATAGAGAGTTAATTTGTTATAGTGGTTAAGGCACCAGGATAGAAATCGGGAGAGCGTGAGTTCTAGTCCCACTTTGGGAGTGAAGCCTGCTGAGTAAGTCAGTCATTTTCTCTCAGCTCTAGGAACCAGGTAATGGCAAAACATTTCCAAGCTCTTATGAAAAAAACTGCAGGGATTTGTCCAGGCAATTGCCAGGAGCTAGTACTGACTTGAAGGCGCACACATAGTACCGTGATGGCGAACCTATGGCATGAGTGCCACAGGTGGCACGCTGAGCCATATCTGTGGTTATGCGAGTGTTTCCCTAGCTCAGCTCCAGCATGCATGTGCATGCCAGCCAGCTGATTTTTGGGTCTTCCGGGCTCACTGAAGTTGAAAAACGGGCTGTTTCTGGCCTCCAGGGGTGGTGGTGGGGAAGGCCGTTTTTGCTCTCCCCAAACTCCAAGAAAGCCTCTGGAGCCTGGAGAGAGCGAAAAAACGGGCCTACCGGGCCCACAGTGCCATTGTGTGCCAAAAATGGGAGGAGCGTGTGGACATGTGTGGGGGGACATGCGTGACCCCCCTGTGCTCCCCCCCGCTTTTGGCACACAATGGCAAAAAGGTTAGCCATCACTGCCCTAGTAGGAAGCAGCCTCATAAATGATATGGCTTTCTGGTATTTTTTTCTTTTCTTTTCTTTTCTTTTCTTTTCTTTTCTTTTCTTTTCTTTTCTTTTCTTTTCTTTTCTTTTCTTTTCTTTTCTTTTCTTTTCTTTTCTTTTCTTTTCTTTTCTCTCTCTCTTTCTTCTGGTAGTGCTTACTACCGTTCCTAGCTAACCAAATTATTCCACCTGCCTTTTATCCATTATGAGTATTTGCTGATGTTAAAATATTATGTTTAAATCATCCATTAAATTTTATGGATTTTCAAAGAAGGATATAAAGTGCTTTGGTTTTAAAACTCTTCAAGTATAAAATATGGCTTTATAGTTAAATTTCTAAATATAAATGAAAAAGGTCTTCTTTTGTTCTAATCTTTGTTTTCCATATTTTTCATGTTCTAAATAAGAAAGTATATACTAGCAATCCCCTACATAATATAATAAAAGAAAACAAAATTAAAAGCTTAAATGCAGAAACGGTTGATTGTGGGCAGGAACAGGAACAGAATTTGAGAAATTACATTGTGCAAAATACTGGTGACTAAGCCTTTGTTAGGCCTTTACAAGTTAAAAAATGTCACCAACCACTCCTTTTAAATGCTTTAGAAAGGCATTCATTTTAATGGAAGGAACTTAAATCTGGGTTGTATAAAAATAACCATTTCTTGCACCATTTGTTTCTGTAATAATACATGCTTCGGTGAAAGAGAACACATGGCTGTAATTTGAGAGTTTGTTATTTTAATTTTATATTGTAAATCATATTAAACAATATATGTTCAAAGATAATAGGGAGGAATTTCAAAGAGAAACTGGCCTCCTAAAGAGCTCTGGAAAGCAAATACAGTATAGAGCAGCGGTTCTCAACCTGGGGGTCGCGACCCCTTTGAGGGTCGAACGGCCATTTCACAGGGGTCGCCAAAGCCCTCTCTCGCCCTCCCCCACGCCTTCACTCACCCTCACTCTCTGCCTCTGTTGGATCGCCTGCCGTTTGCTTACCCCGCCCACTCCCAATCTATTGCTGCCTCCGGAGTCCCAGCTGATGGCTAGAGGGAAAAAAACTTTAAATTCTTGCCGCGGGGCTTCAAAGAGCTAGCTGCAAAGAGGTAAATTCCTGGAGCAAATTTTTTTCCCCCTACCTATGCTGAAAAAGTGAAATTGAAAGTAAGGAAGCAGGATCTTTGCTGCAACGTGACAAAATGAGGCAGAGAGATTTCTTTTTCTTTTTCCTCACCAAAAAAGGTAGGTGCAAAACTGCAAACAATGGGAAATTTAGGGCAAAAGAGGAGGTTCAAGATTTTAAAACACAAAAGAAAAAAAGCTCTATTTAACTAGGGAATTGTAATAATTGAGATACTATTAATTGTATATTGTGTTGAAAGCAGAAATGGTTAAGTTGTGGTTTGGAGGAATATATGGGGGAATTATTTGGTTTATTATTATTGGTAAATATAATTAATTGATTTGTAAGAAATTGGATTGCATGGAAATAATTAGAATATTCATGTTCATATTGATTAATATACAAAAAAGATAGTTATATAACTAATTGATTTATATTAAAATGTTGAATTTATATTAAACAACTGTATTACATAATGACATAATTAACCAATGTGAGGATGGATATAAAAATAGATGACAATGCGAAGGGGTATAATATAGAATAGAAGGGAAAAATTGAATTTGATTAAGATTAGAGATGAGGATGAAAGGTAATATTGGTTTTTTTTAAAAAATAGATGAGGAATAAATATGGCAAAAAGGAAATATAGAAATTGTAAATTTAATTGAAATGACTAAACACTGTGTTGGAAGAAATATCCTTCTGGATTCTGCTCCAAGTGGGGAAAAAGACACTGGAAACATGGAGACTGCTTGGAAAGATGGTTTAATGGTGGACAGGATCACATGGCTTGAGTTCCTCAACAGAAAAGGGGCAGATACAGTAAATCCTCGGGTTTTTATGCTCTCTCTGGCTTTGCATTTCTTGGGGCCCCGAAAGAGTATCCTGATTGGTTGTCAGACTCCCAGGGGGTGGGGGTCTTAGCTAGCCTTGCTGGCTGATGGTCACATGTGCTTCCCAGGTCACATGCTTCCCAGGTCACGTGTGGTGAGTTTCGGTTGCTAGATGGAGCCCATTGTGTTAGTTTCTGTTGCTATTGTGTTGCAAATGTCCTTTGACAAAGGATTGACTTTCTGCCTCTGGCCCATTAACAAAGGGGGGGCAGGAAGGTGGGAACTGTTTTGTCTGTAAAATATGCTTCTCCATTTCTCAACCAGGGAAATATAATATTCTGCCTTTTTAATATTTCCCAAAATATTTCATTCTTCTAGGAAAGGGGTGGGTGCTAACCTCCTACAACTGTTTAAATTTGTGAACTGGCCAAATACTCTGTTCAAAGAAAATACGTTGTATGTTTATATGTGTGTTTCTAATTATTGCTATTTATTGCTATTTGTTCTCTTTTATTCTTTAAAGTTTAACAATTCATTCTTTATCTTAATATCTTAATATTTGTTTGGGATTGGCTTTCTTCCCTTTCATCTTTTTTATTGTACAGCAATCTTTCTCCTCAAACCTACCACCTCTGTCTTTTCTTTCTTTCTTACTTTCTCTTCCCCCCTCTTCTTCTCTCTACTTCCTCTTTCTTTCTCCTTCTCCTCCTCTCTTCCTCCCTCTCTTACCCTCACTTCTACTCTAATTTCCCTTCCCTTCCTTCATCCCTCTCTATTGCTGTATCCTTTTATGCATATGGACTATTCAGAGGGCTGAAAAAGTTATTTTTGACTGGTCCTCGCAATTTTGACCAGTCCTTGAACTTACGACTGTCCTCACAATTTACGTTTTTGCCCTATCTTGTCACCATGGTGAAGAGAAGCAGTTGTGAAATGAGTGACACGGTTGTTAAGAATGGTACAATGGGCATAAATGATGACCAGTCATAACTGCGAAGACCGGTCAAAAGTGCGAGGACCTGTCAGAAATCACATTTTTCAGCCCTCTGGATAGTCCTTTTGTGCACAGGGACTACTCAGAGGGCTGAAAAAGTTATTTTTGACTGGTCCTTGCACTTTTGACCAGTCCTCGAATTTACGACTTGTCCTCACATTTTACGTTTTTTGCCATATTTTATACCATGTTGAAGAGAAGTAGTTGTGAAATGAGTGACATGGTTGTTAAGAATGCTGCACAGGCATAAATGTGAGGATGGTCATAAGTGTGAGGACCAGTCAAAAGTCCGAGGACCTGTCAGAAATGACTTTTTTCAGCCCTCTGAGTAGTCCCTATACACATAGTCATGGCCACCCAGTCACATGACCAGCTAGCCACACCCACCCAGTCACATGACCTCCAAGCCACGCCCATAAAATAAGCCATGCCCAAGAACCAGTAGTAAAAAAATTTAGAACCCACCTCTGGTTGGGGGTCACCACAACATGAGGAACTGTATTAAAGGGTCGCAGCATTAGGAAGGTTGAGAACCACTGGTATAGAGTGATCTTTGCATGTTTTATTCAAGTAGTCTTTTTGTTCTCCCTGCAGTTCAGGCAATAGTCATAACTTCAGCTTATGTTGTTTGGTAGAGGTTTCTGGAGTTGAAAGTAGATGGCATAATTTACTCCCAGTCACTTCATCATTGTGGACTATAATCCTATCAGAATAACCCAGAGGGGAGTAAATCAAGTCTGTGTAGCAGAACATTTATTTACCGTGTTTCCCCGAAAATAAGACAGGGTCTTATTTTCTTTTGACCGCCAAAATATGGCCTTTACCTTATTATTGGGGGGTCCAGCAGAAAGAGGCTCTCTCCATGAGCCATCAAACCCTGTCCCTCCTATGGGAGGGAATGCAAGCAACTCGAAGGTGCCAAGCCACGTGAGCGCCTGTTCCCTCCCCGCTTGCACGCCTCCCAGGCCTCACCATGTTGATGTGGGTGAAGTCAGTGAGCACCCGACTGGAAGCCGCTGGAAAAGGAGAAGACACCGGTCAGGCCAGCTGCCTGCTGCCAAGTCTTCCGGCAGCCAGGGCAGAGAGGAGGCGAAGGGAGTTGCAGCCCCACATGGGGAGACTGTGCCGCTACTGCTGCCATCTGAGCACTGAGGATGGCTTCCTCTGCGGCTTCCAAAACCTGGTTGAATCCAAGAAGAGGCCGGTTGGGCCAGCTGCCTGTTGTTAAGTCTTCTGGGCAGCCGCATGGAGTTGGAACCATAGAGTGGGAAGCGGCCTGCTCTAGGGTTCCAACTCCATGTGGCTGCCCCGGCTCCCGAAAGACTCGACAGTAGGCGGCTGGTTTTGGAAGCCATCCTCATTGTTCGGATGGCGGTGGCGCAGTCTCTCCATGTGGGGCTGCAGCTCCCTTCGCTGCCCTGACTGCCAGAAGACTCTCCGCTCCGGCTGCTGGAAGACTTGGCAGCAGGCAGCTGGCCCGATCGGTGTCTTCTCCGTTTCCAGCCGCAGGGGAAGCCACCCTCAATGCTGGATGGGCACAATGTGGCAAGAAGAGCCAGGTGGCTGCTCTCTTGAGAGTGGGGCAGGAGTTTACAGGTGAGGGGGATGGATGGATGAATGGATGAGAGACGGGTGAGCGCCAAGAACGCTGGGGGGAAAGAGAGGCAGCTCCCGATCAGCTCAGCTGATCTGCTGGGCGCAATTAAGGGGCCCAGCTGCCATTAGCTGACGGGGAAGGGAAGGCCTGTCTCTTGCGCTGGGCATGCCCAACCCTTCACTGGGGCTTATTTTTGGGGGAGGGCGTCTATACACCCACCCCAAAAATCAGGCTTGGCCTTATTTTTGGGACATGTCCTATTTTCGGGGAAACATGGTATTTATTAGATATTTACCCCACCTTTATTACATTTATAAGTATCTCAAGGTGGCATATCTACTTAATATTCCTTCCACATCTTATTTTCCTATGGTTCTCAAATAGCTTGCAAAGAATCATTCTGCTGGATGAATTTCTATTGCACATTAAAACATGATTTAGTTTTGATATTTTAATTCAATATTTTTTCTCTTTCATTTCTTATTACAGTGAAATGCAAAAGTACAGTATCAACATTGACTTAGGACTGTCTGTCTCAGCCTACATAGATCAAAAGTGGCTCTCAATGAAATCAACCAATCCTACAAAGTATTAATCTGAAAATTAAACCAATCATAGTTTTAATTGTTCTATATTAGAGTTTATCGTGAACAAAATTGCATTCCTAAGACTTATAACAGAAAATATTTTATTTGAGGGGGCTGTAAAACACTGTAAAGTGGTATATAAGTCTAAGTGCTATTGCTATTGTTATTGTGAAAGAGGAGTTGAAAAATCGCCTTGGGGCCAATTAATTGAGGAACCACCGATATCCTGTAGTTTCTACCTGGCTGAATAGAGCTGACAGAGTGGGCATACTCCGGGTTCCGTTGATTAAACAGTGGGGCCCTTGGTGAATTCTGAGCTTGGTTGTTTTCTTGCAGACGTTTCATTACCAAGCTAAGTAACAATCACATTAAACTGGGTTATCTTTTGGAATTTATAAAATGGTTCTCCTTTGCCATGGTCCCTGCCCTCTGGAATGAGATTCTCTCCCCCTACTTCCCATCCTCCCTTCCCCCAATCTGGATAGCTCCCAGTCTGATGATATTCAGACAACCTTAAAAGAGCTGGCTGTTCTTCCAGGCCTTTGATAGGGTGGGTACAACCCCCCCACCCCCATTAGAGAGAGGTCTGTGTGTGTGTGTGTGTGTGTGTGTGTGTGTGTGTGTGTATGTGTGTGTTGCAGTGGTGGGTTCCTGCCGGTTCAGCCCAGTTCCACCGAGCCGGTAGCGGTGACGATATGATGTCACCGAACCGGTTCTCCCCCCCCCTGTTATTTTTACCTTTTATTTGGCCCCATCCCCAATCTATTGCTGCCTCCTGAGTCCCAGTTGATGGCTAGAGGGAAAAAAACTGCTTAAACTCTTGCCCTGGGGCTTCAAAGGGCCACCCTACAACTGATCAATGTTAAAAGAAAACAAATGAGTAGACCCGTGCCTGCAAAAATAAATGGATAGACCAGTGCCTGCAAAAATACATGAGTAGATCAGTGCCTGCAAAAATAAATGGGTAGGCCAGTGCCTGCAAAAATACATGAGTAGATCAGTGCCTGCAAAAATAAATGGGTAGACCAGTGCCTGCAAAAATAAATGGGTAGATTGATACAGCTCTGCAAGCAGTTAAAAGCCTAGTAGACCAGTACCTCTGCTAAATCCTAAATAATTGTCACATGACCATGAAGCCATGCCCACAAAATAAGCCACACCCACAGAACCAGTAGTAAAAATTTTTAGAACCCACCCCTGGTGTGTTGATGTCTAGACTGCCACTGCTGTTTTCTTACTGTATTTGTATAATGTATTGTATCATGTACTGTATTTATATCATGAGCCGCCCAAAGTCATTCTGGAGTTGGAGGGCTAAAATCAAAAAGATATACATATATATTTTCATGAATAAAATCAGTCCTGAAATTAACAGTGTTCGGGAGTGGGGCCTGAAAATTAGGGGAGAGCTATTCGGCGCTGTGATTCTTATCTTATTAGAAGGGTAACACTGCTTATTGGGTTCTGCCAGGATTTTTTAAGATTTTTAAATTTAAATAATCCCAAATATTTCATTGTGCTAAGAAAGAGTGTTCCTTGTTGTTGGTAAGGTGAGGAACAGTCAGCACATTTTAGCAAGTGTTCCACAAGTGCAATTAGAGCCCAGCTTTATTCCAACTATGCATATACTTTTCTGTGCAATCTAATACAATCTTGCCTATAGCCTAAATAGGAGGTATATACAGTATGCTGACATATTTAAGAGTGCTGAACCCAGATTAAGTTTTCTAATATTAGTATACCAAAGTAAATTCTTTGTTCTTGTAGACTGTAGACAAGGCTTAATTACAGTAAATAAATGATGTTTTGTGCTGCGTATGGCATATAATTCTTTCTTGCTACCTAAACATTTATTCTATGAATTTGTTCTTATTTATAGAGACTGCTAAGAAATGATGATGTGCTTTATCATCTGTGTATTTTAGGTAGTCGGTGGCAATGTCAGTGATGTATTTTCGCTGTTTAAACAGAGAAGAGGTATATTTGAGCTAAAAATTGTGTACTTGACACTTCATGAATTGCTATTCCTGCTGACAGTTTGTGACGACTGGCTGGGAGGGAGAGGAGTGAGGGAAAGAAGGCCATTTACAGAGTTGCTTGGCTGCAATCCATGAATGATTATAATCTAAATCATATAAAATTATGACTTTAAAACTCCATAAATTAAGTCTTTCCTGTTACCTGATACATGCAATTACAGTTTATAATGTCAACAGAGGGGTCATTATTCAGACCGACTGGTCAGGAACGTAATATTTCTGAGTTTTTAAGCTTTTAAAATATAGCTGAACTTCTTTATAGTTTCCAGCATTTACTTTTCAGTGTGATTATTTTTTATAAACACATTGGATAAAGTATATAACTGAGAAGGCTTGTGTGGAGTATTCACCATCCTTCTTTTATTTCATAATTCCCCATTGTTAGTTCTACACTTGAAACATTCGATGAAACAGCTGTTTGCCAGAAGTTGAAATGTGATACATAATAAAAATTATCTTTAGTTTAACACCCGTGGTTTTCTAGTGAGTGTTTGTCAGCAAAGGATTGTTCATCAATTCTTATCTTTGGTGAGATCCTACTTGTTTGTAATCAAAAAGCATTCTTGATTTTGAAATCGCACCACAACCTTATCCGTTTTAATTTATCATTTTCAAATTTCAAATTGGCAAATTGAAATTTGGGGCAGATTGTTATTATACTGTACTTCCTCTGGTTCTGTGGGCATGGCTTAGTGGGTGTGGCAGGGGAATGATACTGCAAAATCTCCATTCCCACCCCACTCCAGGAGAAGGATATTGCAAAATCTTCATTTCCACCCCACTCTGGGGCCAGCCAAAGGTGGTATTTGCCGGTTCTCCGAACTACTCAAAATTTCTGCTACCGGTTCTCCAGAACCTGTCAGAACCTGCTGGATTTCACCCCTGGATTTACACATTAAATCCAATTTTGGTCCTGAAGAGCATCTTACATAAAGGTAATACAAATTGGAATCTGTTATTGAGTGGGCAGAATCAGTAAGAAATCAGACAGGCTTCATATACAATTACAAAATGGCTGAATAAGCATATGGACTAGTTTGTGCTAATGATTGAGAGGCAAAGTTGCTTGCCATTTCACTGAAAAAATGTACTTAGTCTACATTAGGCTACGATAGAAATGGTTGATATATTTTATTGTATTCTTCCATATCTGATCTAAAATCAGTAAAGGCGAAATTACTAAAATGATGTATTCTCAGCTGATGCATTAACTTCAAATATGTTAAAGTTGAGATTTGTCCCCTTTTTAGGATTTTAATCCTGGTATCTATCACTTTACACCAGGATTTATAAAATAAACCACAATTGGTTGGGTGTGTATAATATAGTAAATAAATACTGGCTTATAAACCACAATGGGTGGATTCGCATAACATGCAAAACTAAAACCAAACAGACAATATTATTACTTAAGAATGATGTAAGAATCAAATCAAGTAGAACCAGCTGGGCTAAGAGAGTTTTTCTTGATCCCCACAGCACTTACTGTATGTGCACACACTGCCTCCCTTCTAATGCAAAGGTATTTCAGATATTGGGGATCCTAAACGTTTTAATATCTAGTAAATACCTTTTTGAAGATATTTAATTGAACCTTGCATGTTTGCTCGCCACTGCTTTACTTTTGTTTTAAAAATATATTGACAATTTCTTAACTTTATTTAGGCTGGTATAGCAATAATTATGAAAAGGAAGAATATTTGAGGCAATTAATGTTGTATTTGCATGTGTTTTACAACCTGCTCTACATGGGGCTGCCCCTAAAAAGCATCCGGAAGTTCCAGGTGGTGCAAAATGCAGTGGCCCGCATGGTTTTGTGCAAACCTCAATATGTATATGTATCACCTCTCCTACAGGAGCTGCATTGGTTGCCGATTTGCTTCCAGGTCTAATTCAAGGTGCTGGTTGTCACCTTTAAAGCCTTTCATGATTTGAGAGCAGGTTATCTGAGGGACCATCACTTGCCACCCACTAGAGCAGGGAGGCAAGGAATGTTGCAGGTCCCGTCGCTTAAGGAGGTATATTTGGCGGAACTCAGAAGAATGGCCTTTTTCGTGATGGCTCCCTCCTGCTAGGAATATCATTCCTCCAGAAACTGGACTGGCCCCACTCTAACACTCTTTCGGAAGGCCCTGAAGATGTTCTGCCAGCAGGCTTGAGGAACCCAGAGCAGGATGGAGCCCATTAAATGACTGGTTTGAATGTGTATTGTTGCCTGGGTGGTTGTGGGTTATTATTTTATTATTTTTTACTTTTTATTATTTTTATTTCTTTTATATTGTGCTTTTATGTCCTGTTGAGTCGCCATGTACAAATAGACAGCAAGATAAATTTTATAAATAAATATTTAAAATTTGAGGGTTAAGTACTCATTTTATAATTTAAACTTGTATTTCTTGACATGAATACCTTTTTGATTGAAAACCCTGGCATGGATGAAAACGACTATTATGCACTTAATTATGTATCATGATATATTATTATATCTAACATGCACCACTTTGGAAGGGGAAGGAGACAAAGGCAAAGACGCGCTGCTTGGCTGTAACAGCACCAGTCCTCTTCAATGACCTGCCACTGGACGTTAGATTAACCCAAACTTCAATCTTCCATTTTCATGAATTGAAGATGGAACATTTTCAGAGAGTGTTTGGGGCTTAGCATATATTTTAGAGGATTGTTTCTGAATTGTTTTGACTTTGGTTGGTGAAAGGGTTTTTTTCCTCTTGAATTTTATTAACTCTGATCTTTTCATGTTTTTGACAGTCAATTTGATGTAGTGATTAAAGGCATTATGATATCTTGAGTTCCAGTCCTACCTTAGGCCAGTCCCTCTTTCTCAGCCCTAGAAAGAAGAAAATGGCAACCCATTTCCAAAAATCCTGCCAAGAGTACTGCAGAGACTAGTTCTACATTTGGGACACTGGGGAGAGCTCAGTGGGAATGTGACAGGATTCAAATGTACTAAATAAACAAATTATCAGGGGTGGGATTCTACTGGTTTGAGCGAAGCGGTAGCTCCAACGATCAGCTGGGAGCGAAGCGGTTCACTCCGACGATCAGGTTGGCCCGCCCCTGAGCTTTACTTACCTTTATTTTCTCAGCTGATTGGCATGGCAGAGCACCTCAGCTGTGTTACTTCCAAGTGGTAACACAAAAGGTTAGTATTTGTAAAACTCTGCATGCGTGCAAATCACATGATCACCGAACCGGTTGTTAAACCGGCAGCATCCCACCACTGCAAATTACCAACAATTCTCTATCTATTAAGTTGCTTGGTGTGCATCAGGATATGTGTAACTGTGCCTTGAGAGCATGTATGCATATCAAATAATACAAACACAATTAGTTGTGGATTAAGAAGACCTCTATTGTATTAGACTAACAAAGCCATATACTCTAGTAGCCTGCTGCTAGCAGCAGCTGGCTAAATGCCTTTAGTGAGCACATAAATGGAGACGTGATGGCAGCAGGTTCTCTCCTTCGTCCTGCTTCCAGCAGCTGATGTTCCTGCACTCATTTGTCTCTAAATGCAGTGACGGTTCATATTCAGAGACTTACTGTCTGAGACTATGATGGCCCTGCTTAATTGCCATTCATAGACATAGACCAGAGCTTTATGAGGCCAGTTGGCCTCTCTCAATAAATGTCACTGAATTATGATTTTAGCGTGTTAGGAAAAAAATATTAGTACATAGTGATTAATCTTACGCATTTCATTAAATTAATTATACTTAATTTCAACTTAATCCAATTTAGTTTTTATCCTACCCTCATTACCTTGCTTGTCCTAGTTGTTTGGGTGTCGTTGGCTTGAAAAGGGCTGGGCATCAGGTGCCCTACAGGCTCATTGACATCAATAGTTGTGAACTCTTCATTGCTTCACACTTTTAGTGTGAGGCATCTGCGATGTCTGTAGGCTTCACTACTTAACTAGTATTTGACTATATGAGACACTGCTGCATATGGCATTTGTAAGCCTGGTTTGAGTTAATCAATGGGCTGGCTGTCATAGACTGCAACACAGCTATTTCTTGGCGCTGATAGATTCTGCGAATGAGATTTTAAGTATTTATAATGTGACAAATTGATGTCAAGTTGCAGGAAATGAATGAGAAAAGCCTCTGCTTCCAGTAAATCTGAACTCTAATAATACCTGGAAAGCAGATGTTTTTACAGTGAGATCTCCTCCAAATCTATATCGTACTTAAAACTTTTTTAAATACAATACTATAGTCTTTCCTATCAATCATTAGTTTTAGACTGTGTCATATGGGAACATCCTGGTACCTTGTTCAGTTGACCTTTAAAGTTCTGGAATGGCAATGACTTCAGGGTCAGACTCTTAATTCCACTGAAGTATTAAAATACTTAAAGTCATATTGGTATGGCAAAGAAGAGCCAACAGTTGCCTGGACAGAAAAGCCTTGCTTGGACAATTGTGGAGGGTAGTAATCATAAAAGTCAAGTTGGTTCTAGTGGGCCTATGGTTGACTCTTTGTCACCTCCTCTGCAGATGACCCTGTGAATATACAAATCTTCCAGAGACTCTTGAACCCAGCTCGTATACAAATCTTTGTACATATTAAAGACAGACCTTGACTTATAGCTATTCATTTAATGACCATTAAAATGGCACTGAAAAACTGACTTAAGACCAGCCCTTTCACTTGCTATCCTTGCAGCATATCCATGGTTATATGATCAACATTTGGGTATTTGTCAACTGGCATCCATCTATGATAGTTACAGAGTCCTGGGTTACAGTGTCCCAGGGTCACGCCATTCTGACCTTCCCAGCTACCTTCAAACAAGCAAAGTCAATGGGGAATGCCAAATTCACTTCACCACCACAGCAAAAAAGGTCATAAATTTGGGTGCAAATCACTTAACAGCTACATTGCTTAAGGAATATTCTCGTTCCGATTGTGTTTGTAAGTTAAGGACTGTCCGATTGGGAAGACTCCTACTTTCAGAAGAGAGGACCATTCATTGCTATTTTAGTGATAAACTATATGCATCTTTATAGTCCATGAACAAAAAGCTTCTGGGTCCAAAGAGTTCAGCTGATGGGAAAAGAAGATCTCATTCCCAACTAAGATGAAGGGAAGCTTAAGTTTGGCAAGGTATTTTGTGAAAGGTACAGTAGTTTGTAGTTGAACAGCCCCTTATCTTTTATTTAGCATGCTTTTCAGACTTATGCAAATGCTCAGTGAAGGATGAGAGTTTAAAGACAACTTGTAAAAAAAAGATTCTTAAAGAATTTGGGCACAGTGCCACTTCACAAATCTAAAATCTTCTCTCACAGGATGCATCCTAGCAATAACTGGGCAAACAAATGTGTGAAGAACATTATGTGCTTACATACCAACTGTCACAAATTTCCCAGAACCGCCATGTTTCTCAAAGTATGGTCTTGCAATAAAACTTTGTCCTACATAAATCCTAGATCTCAAATATTTGAAATCAGCAAACTTATTTTGAACATGACATTCCATCCAGATTTTGTTTTATTCATCCCCTCTCCAAGATAACTTTTCTGGGTTTGGTCACTTAATCTCAATTTTATTGACACAGGATTTATTATATTTATCCAAAAAGAAAGACAAACTTTAATGTATGATGGTTCCCTTGAAAAGGACACACAAACAAAAAATTAAAAACACAAAAAAAGTCTTCCGTGGCACCTGCCATCTCTATCTTGCCAGTCTAGCATCATCTGAAACAATCTTATTTCCTCTTACCCTTCTGATATGTTGGACTGCAAGGACACATCTATATAATATGATTCTCAGGATATTTCAGAAGTGGTTTGCCCTGCTTTCTTTTAACTTCTCAGTTAAAATATATACCTTTAGTTTTTTTCCTAGCAGTGTCCCATCAAAATAACAAGTTTTATCTGTGTTCTGTTGTTTTGAAATTAGCCGAGGTCAGAAAGGTGCTGCCACCTTCTGAGGTAAAATAAATTGAAATATACAGTAAATATTTCCCTTTTTCGATTATGGAAAGTTGACAAGTATTTAAGTCCAAACACTATGCATATACAATTACAGCTTCTAATCAAGATGGAGTTTCCACTTTTGCAGAAACAACAGGACTGTTACGCTGTTACATATTGTTTTAATTTAAAATGTCCAAGCCTTCTTCCTTTAACAGACAACCTTGCTGCTTTCTGAGAATCAAGATGAAGCTGCATTCCAGAGAGCATTTCAAATGTGACATTATTGATGTAATTGCATTTGTAAAACAATCAAGAAGTACTGCATACAGAAATTCTGTCTAGGCAAGTAAACATATTTCCCAGATTTCATTTCAAAGTTTGTGTGGCCGTGTATGGAAATAAACCACATAAACTTTCCACAGGATTAACTCAGAAATTAATCATTATGGGTAGAATAAGTACAACTAAACATTTAAAAGCTGGTTAGGATGACACACTGAAATAATTTTTGAACTCTGGAAAAATCTTAGGCAACCTTGCATATTTCAAGGTCAAAAGTAGTAAATATATGGTAGCTTACCTCTATGATTACATTTCTCTACCCACATTCCCAATATTAAGGCAAAAGTCAGGAATCATTTGCAAGCCCAACTACCTACACTTTTAATCTCTTCTCTAGCAGGAGGCTTAATTAACATTTTGTAGCATTGGCAGCCCCATCTGGAAATTACTATTCAGCCACCCACATTAATACCCAAGCTTTTCCCCCTTTCCTTTAATTAAAATGCTGTCAGAATGCTTAGCTCATGAAAGAACTTCCTGAAGTTAACAGTTGTATAGCGACATGTTGAAAACTGCATGGAAGCTTGTGCTGAGCTATACTTAGAGTATAGCTTTTTTTCTCTTTGACAGTTTTATTAACTATAGATTAATTGTGTGTGTGCGCAGGCCACTTCAAAGTAGGAAATAGACAAATGAAAGAGATTTATTAGGTATATATCCTTCCTATCTACCAGGAGTTCAGGGTGGCATATACAGTACTATGGCTCTGCATTTCCCCACAACAATCTTGTAAGGTGGGTAAATCTGAGAGAAAGATTAGCCTAAAGCCACCCAGTGAGGTTATGCAGCTGACTCTGGGAAGTTAAAAAAAAAAAAAAACAACCCAAAACATCTGACCAGTGCCATAGCTGCCTGGTTCATTGTTTCACAGCCTTCATCTTGCAATGAACTAATTTAGGAGGAGGATGACATCTGAACTAGTCTTTTAAATAGAATGTACTGAATTTTCTATTTCCTAATGAACTTGCATACTGTATGAAATCAAAGTATAACCAAAAGAATGGATAGGTGAGAGAATTAAAAATTGGTGTTTCTCTAATAGCTGAAGAAATACAATAAAATTAAGGAAATCTATACCTAGGCTGAAAAAAATATAATAAAAATACACACATGATTAATTGCTTTTATTTATAAATCAGTAATTTTTTTAAGCGGAGCTGCTGTATCATTTTTTATTTATTAAATTTATATTGGAAGATTATAAAGAACAGAGAAGCACATCATGGAGGGAGTTAAAATGATGAGGTCTAAAACAGTGGTCCCAACCATTTTGGCACCAGGGATCAGTTTTATGGAAGACAATAATTATTCCTTGGACTGGTGTGGGTGGGAAGGAGAAGTGTGCAATCTAGATCCCTCACATGCAGAGTTTACAGTAGGGTTCATGTTCCTATGAGAGTCTAATGCCTGATGATGTCAGGTAAAGCTGAGGTGGTTATGTTAGAACTGGGGAGCGACTGCAAATACAGATGAAGCTTTACTTGCTCGCCTGCCACTCATCTCAGCTGTACAGGCCCGTTCCTGACAGGCCATTGATCGGTATTGGTCCCTGGCCTAGGGGTTGGGGACCCCTGGTCTAGAAGACAAATGTTAATATAATTGTAAAAGCATTTGCCATGCTTAGAATAAAATCCAGTGCAGATAGTCCTTGACTTACAACAGTTCTGTTGTGGTCCGCCGGCAGCCTGCGGAGCTGGCAGCAGAGTCAGACAGTGAGGAGGCTGGGGAGGAACATGGGCCAGTCCTGGAGTCTGGGGAAGGATCGGACGAGAGCTCTGCATCAGAGGTAAATATGGGGCCAGGGCCATCTGGGAGTTATGTGCTGACTCCAGAGCCTCTAGAGTCTGCCGTCAGCAAGGCAGAAGAATGGGGGGAGCCTGTTCCCAGTGTGCGCATGCGCAGAGCTGCCAGAAGGCAAGAACAGTTAAGACAAAAGGGGTGACTCGGGAGTAAGGCTTGGAGATGATTGGCCCCTCCCATAAAACATAAAGGAGGAGAAAGGCATGTGAGCCTTTGCAGGAAGGAACTTTGTTCGTGCTGGTCGGTTTAAATTCTAAAGCTCCGTTTTGTCTCTGTGTTCTGTATAGCCTTGCAAAGCTAATTGCCAATTAGGTCTTTGACAGTGTGTGAAGGGAGATAAAGGTGCGTGCTTATCAGCCTCATCCTGAAGGACTGTGGCAGACTTATGTCAGACTCTTTACAACTACACTGTTTCCCCAAAAATAAGACATCCCCTAATAATAAGCCCAATCAGGCTTTTGAGCACATGCACTAAAATAAGCCCTCCCCGAAAATATTTAAATGCATGAGCAGCCGGTCACCGCCATTTCCTCTGGTTTCTTCCATGCACCCCAAAATAATAAGACCTCCCCGAAAATAAGGCCAAGCGCTTATTTTGGAGTTCAAAAAAATATAAGACAGGGTCTTATTTTCGGGAAAACACGGTATTTGTGACTCATCATGGGCTGGGAATGAACAGAATTACCTTAAATTAAGTTACCTTAAATTACCTTAATCTATAAAACCTTAAACACAAAGAACACAAGACTATGTATACCAATTACCATGAATAGAAATTAAAGCAGTAACAATAGCACTTAGACTTATATACGGCTTCATAGTGCTTTACAGCCCTCTCTAAGCAGTTTACAGAGTCAGCATATTTGCCCCCAACAATCAGGGTCCTCATTTTACCAACCTCGGAAGGCTGATCAGCAGATGTAGTCTACAGTACTGCACTCTAAACACTGTGCCACTGTGGTTCATTACCACTGCGCCACCATGGCAATCCTTCAACTATGATGTAGATAATCTATATGAATTTTGGGAACATAGAATATCAGAGTTGGAAGGAGACCCTATACCAGTGATGGCTAACCTTTTTGCCATTGCCTGCCAAAAGTGGAGAAAGCGGGGGGTGTTGCACGTGCACATCCCCATACCCATATTTCTATGCGCCCCATCCCCTGTGCATGTGACCCCGCATACAACCCCTGCTTTTGGCATGGTGGGCCCAGTAGGCCCTTTTTTTGCTCTCTCCAAGCTCCAGAGCCTTTCTAGGAGCCTGGGGAGAGCGAAAATAGCTTTTTCCACACTGCTGGAAGCCCTCCGGAGGCTGTTTGTGGCCTCCGGGGGGGGGGAGGAAGGCCGTTTCTGCCCTCCCCAAGCTCCTAGAGAAAATGTGGAGCCTGGGGAGAGCAAAAAACGGGCCTTCCCCACCCCTCCAGGCCCTCCGGAGGCAGGAAACAACCTGTTTCCCTACTTCTGGTGGGCCCAGAAGGTCCAAAAATCAGCTGGCCGGCGTGCACATATGCACCAGAGCTGAGCTTGCATGCCCACCGATATGGCGTGCCATAGGTTCGCCATCAGGGCCCTATACCATTTCAGACAAATAGCTGTCCAGTTTCTTCTTAAAAGCCTCCAGTGATGGAGCACCCACATATTTTGAAGTCAAGGTGTTCCACAAATAATGAAAAATAAGTATGTGCATCATTAACAGTAAGTTTAGGTTTCATGGAATAATTACTCATGCTGTGAAAATCTGGAAAATAGTAGAATGTGAATTTCAAGTTAAAGTAAACTTTTGAACTTAAAGATTTTAGCAGTGAGCAAGGGACTTGGTGGCCTAGTTACATAAATCTTTCCATTTCCTTAATTCTAGGGTTCTATATTAGATAAATAAGCAATTTTTCACAATGGAGTAGTGATGTGCTATTCTCACGTGAGAATATTTTTCAGTTTGTGCATGTACTTGTTTTAAACAGTAAGATAAATATTAATGCTGAAGTTATTATATGGTGTTGACTTGAACATTAACACATTAGTTTTAAACATTATAGTATGTATGTATGTATGTATGTATATATAAATCTGATATTTTAACCTGCTGCTTCTGCATTTGGTGCTATATTTTCTGGTTGTGAGCCAAAATTCATTACAGGTAGTCCTTGACTTATGACCATTCGTTTAATGATCGTTTGAAGTTACAAGGGCAGTGAAAAAAATGGTTGCCACACTTAACAACTGTTGCAGCAACCCCATGGTCACGTGGTCAAAATTTGGGCACTTGGCCTCTGGCATGTATTTATGACAGTTTCACTGTTCTGCAGTCATGTGATCACCATTTGTAACCTTCTAGCCGGTTTCCGATAAGCAAAGTCAATGTGGTAAACCAGATTCACTTAACAACCACATGACTCACTTAACAACTGTCAAAAAAGGTTGTAAACGGAGGCAAAACTCACTTAACTGTCAGTGGAAGTTTTGGGCTCAATTGTGGTTGTAAGTGAAGGATTACCTGCACTGATGCGTGTTTGGGTATGTAATACCTTATTAAGTTTTAACATTAGGTATTTCTTATAGTTTACTATGTTTAAAATTAATTTTAAGAGGCCTTAGATTAGCACCACCACAAACTGCCTGGGCTCTTGTGTCAAACTAAGTTACTAGATGGCATTACTCGGTTTATGGTTTTGTATGATGTGTGGAATCAGCCAATTATGAACTGTTTAGCAAACCCTTAATAATCAACCAATACTATAATGCAGTACATGAATTTATCCTGTAAGGAGTGTCTTATTTCCCTTATAAATTAATGATTGAATCTTAAAACAGAAACTTGGATGGTCTTCATACATTGTATATATTTTGTATATATATGTATTTGTTTTTTGTTTATATACAGTTGATGGGATTGACAAAGTATCAGTTGCCAACTCAGATGGGACGAATCCGGGATCTCAAACTCCTCCTTTTAAGAGGAAGGGCAAACTTTCAACAATTGGTAAAATCTTCAAACCGTGGAAATGGCGAAAGAAGAAAACAAGTGAAAAATTTATAGAAACCTCAGCAGGTATGATTGTTGATACTGACAAATACTTTATGAAACCTGAAAAGATTATACAGGTAGTCCTCAACTTACAACACTTCATTTAGTGACTGTTCGAAGTGACTGATAACCATTTTTCACACTTACAGCCATTTCAGCATCCCCATGGTCATGTGATCTAAATTGAGACTCTTGGAAACTGACTCATATTTATAACGGTTAAAGTGTCCTGAGTAATCCCCTTCTGCAACCTTCTGGCAAGCAAAGTCAATGGGGAAGCTAGATTCACTTAACAACTATGGCAAGAAAAGTTGTACAATGGAGCAAAACTCACTTAACAAATGTCTCACTTAGCAACATCAATTTTGGGCTCAGTTGTGGTCATAAGTCGAGGACAACCTGTAATTGCTAGAGTTGCAAAGAACCATGTAATTAGTTCTACCATATTAACTTTTAGATTTGATCGCTTTCAATGTTGTTCCCTACCTCTCATGAAGATTTTTCCCAGTTCTTCAAAACTTGCCTGATGTTACCTATTTTCTTGCATTTCTGTCCTTCAGCATTTTTGTACTCCTGCACATTTGCCTCCCATGGATGAACTTTGTAGTTGTGCCAAAATACTTTTTTATAAAATGCTTCTTACCCTCAACTCCTGACTCCTGATTTATTGCTTTGATACTGTGTCTTAATCCATTGAATGCCACCCACACTTCAGCTTTCTCTTTATAGCAATTAATGAGCTATAAGATCCTTAAAGATCAAACATTTGAGTGAAAATTATTCTTCCCAGATTAAAGCTCACATGCTAAATCTTTTAGAACTTAATTGTTTTAATGTAATTAAAATGAAACAGAATAGCATATTCCAGATGTGCATTTATAGTGAACTGTCTTATAATATCTTTTGATTTTATTTTTATTTATGTAAGTTTAATAGCACATTAATAAATTGGTGTTTTTTAGAAAAACGTTCCTCCTTTTGTTTGTGTGTCATTAAAATATAATTTTGTCTCAACAATGTAAATGAAGATGTATAAACTTGAGAGAAATATTTATCCTCTGTGCATAAACACTTTCACTGGAGGAGTGACTTTTCTATAGTATACTGAGAAAGAGGAGATGATCGTAGTTCATTGGTGATGTTTGGAATATAATAATCCTGATAGTTGCCTTTTGAGATCAAGAGACACTGCACATTTAATATATTTTTACTATTAAGAAAGAGGTACAAATAGGTGAAGAATTATGCTGTATGTGCTGTACATATCCTGTTATGTATATACAGTTCTGGATTCTAAAAGAGTTGAGTTCAGAGTACCTTTGCTCCTTAGAGTAGTCAGAATACTGATCTAAATTATGTGTGCATACTCTTTCTCTCTACCCAAACAACGCTTAAAAGCCACTTTTTCCATGTTGCATAATTTTTTAGGACTTGTTCCTACCTTTATTAACTATACACACACACACACTTATATATACACACATATACATAACACAGTGTGTGTGGGTGTATATATACACCCACACACACATGTTTATAAATAAAAGATAAAATATTTTAAAAAGTAAGAAAAACGTAAAAAGTAAGGAAAATGAAAAATAGAAGGAAGAGAAAAAACAAAATACAAAAATGGGGCGGGGGGGAAGTTATATAAAAGATGACTCCCATTTCTCTCCAGACAAGAATAAACAACCTTAATAAGTTAATACCTTCTCTAATATTTTAATAAGGATAAAAATATTTCTTTACCCAAGACTCATCTCTTGTCAATAATTAAATTATAAAAAATATCATTTGATCCTCATCAGCAAAATATCTGATTAAGATCTGCCAGAAATAGTAATGTATTATATTTTCACTTTAATCTAATATATCATTTTTGTATTTCAACTTTCTAAGAAATAAAGCAAAAGAAAGCTTTCCTCATTTATAAACAGATCTGAAAAGCCTTGTCATTTAGTCATGGTCAAAAAGAAATTCCATTAATTGCTATCAGAAACCACTACACATATACATGTAGTTCTCAATTTAAAGGAATTCATTTACTGACTATTCAAAGTTACAATGGCACTGAAAAAGTGACTTATGACCGTTTTTCACACTTATGACTATTGCAGCATCCCCATGGTCACTTGATCAAAATTCATATGCTCATGGCGTAACTGGCTCATATTTATGATGCTTGCAGTGTCCCGGAAACGTGACCATCTTTTGCAACCTTTTTGACAAGCAAAATCAATGGGGAAGCTAGATTCACTTAACAACCTGTTATTAATTTAGCAACTGTGGCATAATTTTTAACACTTCCCTTTGTATCCAAGTTAGAAGACTTTCCAAAGCATTTTTCTGATTTATTATTTGTATGTCCTTTTTACTTATTAAGGCATCAGCCGATTTCAAATGTAAAACTCTTGTGGCATTCTCTTCCCTATCACTCTTGTAGTTTGGTATCTAAAATCCATTTTCAAATCCACAACTTTTTCCATAGCATTCTTATATTCTGGGAATTTTTTTAAAAATCCATTTTCAAATCCACATTCAAATCAGTCTCAGTCTCTGTTTTATCCAGTAAAATCGGTTCTTCTCGTATAACCTTTTGCTGTTTAAGATAGAATGATTTTTTAAATAATTTGTTTATTGATAAGAAATGAGATATGGGAAGAAGAGTTTTTTAAAAATTGAAATATTAGAGAAGGTGTAAAGCTACTAGAACTGCTTATTCTTGCCTGGAGAGAAATGGGGAATTTTATGCATCTTTTTTCTCATCTTTTTTTTTTATTTTCCTTTTTCTACTCTGTACTTCTCTTGTTCTTTACTTTTTATATTTTTCCTAGTTTGTATTAGTCTTTTATCTTTCTATTTATAAACTATACTAAAATTATTATAGGCAGTCCTAAGAAACAAACAAAGAAACAAACAAAAAGGGATAAAAAGCATGCAAAAAATATAAGGGATGCTTGTGACAAGCTATCATTATTGTTCTTTTAATATTAATTTCAATTTTATTTATTTTATTTTTATTTATTTGATTTGATTTCTATGCCGTCCTACTCCCAAAGGACTCAGGGCGGTGCATAGCCAAACAATAAAACACATACATACAAAATTTAAAAGTAGAATAAAATCAAATTAAATAATTTTGGCCCCGACAAATTTAAAACCCCAAACTTTTAAAACCAATTTAAAATTGAATGTATAAAATACTAAAAGATATTTAAAAATTAAAAATCTTTTATAAAAGAGAGGGAAAATTAGGCCACGCCCGCCTGGTGAAACAGTAAGGTCTTTAAAGCGCGGCGGAAGGTGCGCAGATCTGGGATCCTCCGTATCTCTGGGGGGAGCTCGTTCCAGATATCATACCACACATACCTTCCCTAATGTTTAGACCAATAGAGCAGAATCATACTTGTAGGCGGGTTTCTGATATATCACACTACATTATATAGATTATCATAAAACGAGTATTAAAATGTGGTATACATATCACCAAACCTTGGATGAGTTTGAAGAAATTCTCCTGGAGTTATAATTATAGCATCTCAATCCTTCTAGATAGAACAGACCAGGAAATCAACCCAGGAACTAGCTTTATTGAGATTAGCTATAATAACAGAATTTTGCAAGTCTGATTGTTCTGTACTTCCTTCCCTTTTTTTATATTCCAGTGAATCGGGGAGCATCTTCCTCAGCTTCTTCTGAATTTTATCTTTCTGCTCTGGATTTTAAAAAATGTTTTGACCTCTTTTGCCTAGATAATTTTTCCTACATAAAGGATGTACGAAAACATATGTTTGGATAACATGAGAAATATCTCAAAAGTTAGTTGCCTCTTTCTGAAGTAAAGCAAAACACAGAAAGGAGAATTAATAATTGCAAAGCTTTTTGAAGTACAGAAGTGGAATGCAGATAGGATTTTAGAAAGAGAAGCATTCCATGACTGGCTTAGAATTTAATTTATTTATTATTTGTTTTTTATACCTCATACTTCTTAACATTAAAGTTGTCTGTCTCCCTCAAGAGGCAAATTTAGAAGGTTGGGATTTGGAAGGGCAGGCTATGCATAAGCCGTATCTGGGAAATCAGTGATAATAGCAAAGTTTAAATTCACTTGGAATGTTAGTCTTATAAAATAAACTGAGGCAAAATTTTAAGGGATTAGAAGGGAGGATTTGGGCATTGCTATCCTTTATTTGTATATGATGTTTGCATCATAATTTGCAGTATATATATAGCCATAACATATAGCCATTAAAAGCAGAGATTACATTGTTTATAATTTAGTGCAGTGGTCCCCAACCTTTCTGGCTCCATGGACCAACAGCCACAGCAGAGTTGGGGAGAATGGAAAGGATGGTTTTGCACACGCAACCTAATCCTGCACATGTGCAAATGAAGCTTTATGTGCTTGGCTGCCACTTGTGTGGCCCAGTTTCCAAAAGTCCGCGGGCTGGTACTGGTCCACAGACTTGGGGTTGGGGGGGCCCTGATTTAGTCCATCAAAGCATAAGAAATGTTTAGGAAAATTCCCTGGTACAAAATTTAGGCTGAAACTAAATCTTAAGGCTATGATTCATGACTCTGAGCCAACATCATGTTGTCTATTTGTTATGACATATGCTAGTGATATAGAATAGACTAGCTAAGGGAATCTGTACAAGAGAATTTCCTGAACCATGAGGCTGTAAGTGATGTAAATTTCCTGAACCATGAGGCTGTAAATGATGTTTTAGTTTTCAGAAGTAAATTGTTTTTAAATTTTCATTTAACTTCTATTTTAAGACAGAAATATTTGTATTCAGCACAAATGAAAACATAATTAATGCAGCTTCTGTACTTGAAGAGAGAATGAATGTATCAATCTAGTCATATACATTTGCTTACTATCTTTCCATAGCACTATCTTCTGACCAATATACCTTAATAGGTAATTACATACATATCCATACTTTTCATGTACTGCTCTATACATTGATTTTTGCTATTTAAACTCCTCAATTTTCTCTTTTTCAGCAATTCATCAACTGCTTCCTGTTATTCTCCTTCCTTTTGACCTATCCACTCTTCCTTCACACGCTTGCAATTAGATCCTAGTCCTCATTCTAATACTGCTAAATAATAAATATGGAAGCCAAGATTACCTTTACTTAATTTTTTTTGTTGTCTTAGTTTATTTTTTACTGAATAATGTCTTAATTTCTCTATTTTTTTTAAGTGCTGGAAAGAAAGATATCAACAAGGCAGAGCAGAGAGGAGCTAATAAGAAGGGGTGTCCTAAAGGAAATAAATGAGCAAGGTGATCACAATTAATGTAGATTAATAGACCTTATATTTAATCTGAATGATGACAAATGTTATTCCCATTGCTTTACAATGTATATATCGGTAGTTCATTGACAAAGTTTGCAGTTAAGACTGACAGTAAGACTGTTACATATCTCTTATAGGGTTAGGTTGAAAAATAAAACTGAAAAAAACAGTGATTTTAACTCCAGGAGCTTTGGCCACCTCTTTTCTTTTCTCCTCAGAAGCACTCAGATTGTCTTGCAAAGCTAATAAAGCAGAGACTCAAAGGTCTGAAAGACAAAGGAAGGGAGAAAGAGAGAAAGGTGCTTCATGATAAACTAGGGACGCTGGGGAGCAACAGAAAACAACCTAACATGGGAAGACAGTGGGATTTCATATGGGACAGAGAAAAGAAAAAGATGAGTGAGTGGCTTGGGTGTGAGTGAATTTTGGCTGGTAGAAAATGGAGTGTGAGAATTGGTGGGCCGATTTTGTAAAAGAGAGAACTGTTTAGGGGTTGTAAAGGAATAGATTGGGTTTCTGCCCCTGAACTCCCACTTCTACCTTATATTCAGACTCTTGGTCAGGTTTTTAATCTTCCTATCCCTATCAGTTAATCTTTCTATGAAATTTCTTTGACCAAACTGATCATGGGAGACATTTGTGAATGGTCACCCGTTACCCAGAGCTATTTTGGAGTAAAAATATCAGGGGAGGGAGGAGGAAGGATACTTTGTGAAAGGTTTCTTAAAATTTTTCCCAATGTAGAGATGAGTCCTCTGTTCTAGCACCACAACACACCTTAAGTATAAAAGAAGATATGTAGAAATGCATAAAGCTAAAACTAGCTTTAATCAGGATGCTATGCATTGAACAATCCTATCCCAGATAGCAGCACCATTATGAAAATAAAAACAACTTAGTTGCATATAATGAAGGTAATGCTTTCAGAACTAGCCAACATTCTTGTTTTCGTTTCAGATGTGGATGCCACAGTGAATTATGAAATCTCTAATGGTCACACGATAGTAATTACAGAAGAAGCCATACAGGAAGAAAATGTAAAAACTGTAGAAGACAATGGTTCATTATCAGCAAAGGCAGTTGTTTCTGAAGAGAAAAAGGAGGATAAAAAAGGTATTTTAAATGCAATGTATCACAATGAATATGCCTATTTAAAAATAACTATCACCCAGTGTATATTATGAAAAATGAAAACAGACCTGTTTATAACTACAAAGGATAATGTGTAATTCTATGGAGAAGAGACAGCAGTAAGAAAACTTAATTTCTGTTCAGAGGCAGACATTTTTAATAACACATAAACTAAAAACTTGAGTTCACTATTGGAATGGGAGGAAAAGTGCTAGGTCTTAAAACAAGAGCAGATTTCTGATTGTCCTACAGGAGGGGTCCCCAATATCTGGGCCGGAACCCACTAATGGGCCATGAGGGAACAACAATCGGACTGCAGAAACAGCAGGCAGGTGCAGCTGTACTCACGTGCATCCCCACTTGTGCGAGCAGCGGGCAAGTGCATGCCCATGTGCTCCATTTGCATGAGTGGCAGGTGCATATAAATGGAGCTGCGTGTGTACTTGGCAGCTGCGCGCACGGAACCATCCCCTCTTCCCTCCCACTCCATTGATCCGCAAAGGGTTTGGGAACTCTGTCCTACAGTACTACATGGAACTTTGGATGTTACGTGATCTATGGGATGTAGTTCAAACCAGGTTTGAAGTCTTACTTAGCTGTGAAGTTCAGGGGTGAACGGTTTCTATCTACCAAGTTAGCATACAGTTTCACTGTTTATTTGGGATAAAATAGGAGGATAAAAATAAGAAAGCTGGATAGCAATAATACTTTTTTTAAAAAAACCTAATAACCGTTGCTGCTGTTTTTTAAAAACAGTAGCTGGAGAGTGGGATGGGGTAGGGATAAAGAGATTTGATTTATTTAAGGAATTTCTGCTCTTTTTCCATTATTACATTAGTTGATTGATGCATGCTCTCACTAACGTGTCATTTACGAGTTATCATCCTCATCCATGTCAATGTGATCGATTTGAAGACAGAGCTCAAATGAAAGAAGGCTAAGCTCAGAATCTTAATAAACAATTGCTGTATATTTCGGAAGTTAACATGGAATAAAATAATCCTTAACAAAGCTGCTAGTCTTATCCTAGCTTTTCTTAGGCCGTGTTAAAATACCCTTGGACATAGAAGCACACATATTTCCTATGGGACTTGCTGCTAGCTGCTGTAGAGTTAGGTGATCTGTTACAAGACGAATTGTACCCATGAAAATGAAAGAGAAACCTTTTCCTATTTTAGCCAATTTTAATGGAGGTTAATGTGCTTCTTTGCTCATTTTAATTTTTAAAGCGTATACTTCTAATGTTTTCTGTCTGACAAAGTTGGACATTAAAACATGGCTACAATTCTGCTCATGGACATATATCTATACCAGTGATGTCAAACTCATGGCGTCACGTAACGTATTGGGACTTTTCCCCTTCGCTAAACTGGATCTGGACACATGACGCATCCGGCCCAGAGGCCGGAAGTTTTACAGCCCTGATCTATACTGATATCAGGAAAGCTTTATACATAACAAAATGCCAGATTATGCATTGAAAAAGACTAACAACAGAACAAATGCAGTTACTGTAAATCCTCACTTTCCTTCATCTCAATGCAATTTTGCAAATTTCTGCTGCAATTTTTTTCATTTTTCATAATATCATAATTTATACATTTGCTTGATAATGTCAGACAGATAACATGAATTTCCTCAGTGCCATTGTTCTTTGAGTTATTGACTACCCCACCCCCCAATTAGTAGTTCTAATTATGTTAAGGGCATAGGTGATTAGAGCTTAATAGGCTGGTACAGGAAAAAAGATTTCAAGGGAACACTTTTACATCTAAACAGCTCTAGAAACAATCCTTCTGAAGCTTATACAATAAATGCTTAGGAATACTATCTATGTTTGAGTAGTGGTCTTAATGACAATCAACAAAGGAAAAGGAAGCTATTTTCTTGAACCAAAATAAGAAATGCTGACAATTTTTCATTTCTTAGGTATTTTAGGAAAATGTTTATTGATGGTATACTCAATTAAGAAATTTGTCCTTGATCTTTATTTATAAATCTGATCAGTTTTTCCTAACATATTTTTAGAAAGATAGATATACCCTGTTTTCCCCAAAATAATACATCCTCTGTTAATAAGCCCAATCGGGCTTTTGAGCGCATGGCAATAAGGCCAAGGGTTTATTTCAGGGTTCAAAAAAAAGATAAGACAGGGTCTTATTTTCGGGAAAACATGGTAATTAGATATAAATTATCCATAGTAGAATCAAACAATATTGTAAATATAAATGAAAGCTATCATAGTGATAATTGTCTGAAGCTTTCCTTGGCTAGGAACTTGTTACAAAAAGTTATATTATAATGGTAGTCCTCAATGTATGACCACAATTGAGCTCAAAATTTATGTTGCTAAGTGAGAAATTTGTTAAGTGAGTTTTGCCCCATTTCATGACTTTTCTAGCCACATTTGTTCAGTGAATCATTGCAGCTGTTAAATTAGTAACACTAATTGTTAAGTGAATCTGGCTTCCCTGTTGACTTTGCTTGTCAAAAGGTGGAAAAGGTGATCACATGATGTCAGGATACTGCAACTGTCATAAATGTGGCTGAGTTCCCAAGCATCTGAATTTTGACCACATGACCATGGAGATTTTACAGCAGTCATAAGTGTGAAAAACGGTCATAAGTCAATTTTTTCAGTGCCAATGTAACTTCGAACAGTGACTGTTGTAAATCAAAGACTTCTTGTAAATGATCTTTCCCTTCCAATAAATGGAGCTATTTTGCTGAAAGCCATTAGGGCAAAATGGATGTTTTGTACCATGTGTACCTAATCACACTGCTTGTCTTCATCTACAAATCGTTTTTAATGAGAATGCTGCTCATCTTTCGCAAGTTGGTGACCAAATGTTGGGAAATTCAATTAGGATAGCTTAGAAAACATTTTAAAATAGTGATTACTGCCCCAAACTATTAGCAGATTTTATCTCCCTTCATTGAAGGAAGGATTATTTTTGTTTTTTTTAAAAAAAATCTTTTTGATTCTGCATTTTGAGAGCCATTCTGAACATTCTGTTGAAATCTGCACTAGATGGTGAAGTGTAGTTTGGTGACCCTTCTTTTTTTAAAACAAAAGCAGTCCTTATTCTCAAGAAAGCAGAGCAGCAGGGAGAAATCTGTTTCTTTGTCTAGTATAGCCTTGTTGTCCGTTTGTCAGTTGCTTGTGTTCACTTTCTTATTTGTAGATAAGCCTCTTCCTAAAGGCCTTGAAACATCAGCCGTGTCTGTTTCTCCTCTTCCTCCTCCTCTACCACCACCTCCTCCTAAACCTAAGCCTAAGCCTAAAGCTAAAAAAGCAGCCATTCCTCCAAAAAACGCTGCTGCTGCTACAACTAGCCATAAAACTACTGAAGTGCCACATGCTAAAAAAAAGGGCAAGTCTCCTTCCAAGCAGACCTCTGCCCCTCCTGCCAAGCCAACAAGCCGCAGTGGGACTCGAGAAGCTGGTAAGTATCACATGTGGCTTTGAA
Source organism: Arizona elegans (assembly GCA_022577455.1). Lineage (NCBI taxonomy): Eukaryota > Metazoa > Chordata > Lepidosauria > Squamata > Colubridae > Arizona > Arizona elegans. Next base: position 250,056,570 of record JAKOOJ010000001.1, read on the forward strand.
TCTGTGCTGCTTTATTGCTTGCTTTAAATGTTGCAGTGTCCATATTCTCCCTGTGGATAGTTATTAATAAATTGGAATTTGTGTTATCCAAATTGGATTTTATGTTTATTCATTGTCCTTGTCTATGGTTTTTCAGCTCACCTTGGCTCACAAAATCCAGTGTTGAGCATTAAAGTCTACCTTGTTTTCCCCAAAATAAGACATCCCCTGATAATAAGCCCAATCGGGCTTTTGAGTGCATGCACTAAAATAAGCCCCCCCCCAAAAAATAAGCCCTCCCTGAAAATATTTAAACGCATGCGCAGCCGTCCCCTCCATTTCCTCTGGTTTCCTCCATGCACCCCAAAATAATAAGACCTCCAAAAATAAGGCCAAGTGCTTATTTCGGGGTTCAAAAAAATATAAGACAAGGTCTTATTTTTTGGGAAACATCGTAATAGGAAGCAATATTTCCCAGATAATTTGGGCAGAGCTAAACAAAAGCTACAGCTGCATAAAAAAAAAAAACCACAAGCATATAACATTAGTTGGCTGTGAATGATTATTATTAAATCTGTTGTCTTATCCACTGTCTCCATAATGTGTGGGTGGATAACTGGGGCTTCCTATACAGCAGCCAGATGCAAGACCTTATTTGGTGGTTACTGTATTAAGTTCTTTTAATCTAAAAATGCTTGTAAGAATACTATTTATTTCCATCCCTCTCAATCAGCAAGACCTATCTGAAGATAAAATAGTATAGTAGAAAGACAGTTCTGGGATGTTGTTCTATATAGGAGAGGAGTCTCTGAGGATTGTACTCCGCTAATCGTTGCCGACTATGGTGGGGGGGGAGGTGCTCATCTCCGTTTCAGGGGTCTTTGAGCTAGCGCTGTCCGAAGATGTTTCCATGTTCAGATGGCCAGCATGACATCATGGAGTACTGTTACCTTCCCACTGAAATAGTACCTATTTATTTACTCACATTTGCATGCTTTTGAGCCGCTGGGTTGGCAGGAGCTAGGTGAGGACGGGGCGCTCAACCTATCAGGCAATGCTCAGGTCTCAAACCTGGCTTTTGGCAGGTACAGAAACAGGATAAGAAAAACAGTAAGCTAATTTATTATTATTTATTATTCATGTCTATTTTGCAAACCATCCTTGCTTCCATCATGTCTGTACATTGCTTAATAATTTTCATTTCGCTCTTCTTGAGCTCTACACATCCATGGCTTTCTCTCTCTTCCAACTCAGTTATCAACTCACATATTTAGCTTGCAATTTGTTCCTCATTTACTCTCTATATGGCCAAACTATAATTATTTCTATCAAATACCATTTAGACTTCAATTAATTTTATAAATGGATTTGGAAAATATGCGAGTTAAAAGATAATAAAAAATGATATGGTTTTCTTTTATTGTTTCTGTACTTTTGATTCTACCACAAATATTTATTAATCTTACTTTCAAAAATACCTTAGGAATAATCAGGTTGATTTAGTTTGGTGTTTAAAGGACCCAGATTTCAATAAGAATGATTAGTATATATATACAAAATGGAAAACATACTTTGTTTTTAAGCTTATCCTAGAAAAAGATTTCACAGAGCATTAGTTATGTCCCAACAGAACAAAATGTTTCAGTTGTACTCACTAGAAGAAACAATGAGAATATGAGACCCATTTCGAAAACATTAAAATCAGTCTCTTTAGGAGACGGGTACACAGCTCTGCTTTCACACCTGAAAAATAAGTTTAAATTAGAATCTGTAATCAAAAAATTATCTCCAGTCAATCAACCAAGAAAACAGATAGAGATATTTCTACTGAATTAGATTAAAGGGCAGAAACATACCTCTTTCACATTCCTTTGAATTAGCACATATTGCCTAATAGATTACTTTATTGTTCGGATATTTAAAAAAAAAAAACTCTTTGCCAATTCTTCTGTAGTCATTGACATTCCACTTATTTAGCAAAAACAAATAACAGATTTGGCATGCTTTATTTTTCCAGCCTGCCTGCCAAATGCAAACTCAGCAAAAGCAACCATGTTGTTCTTTGCTGATGTTTTTTGCTTGCACATAGAGTTGTTGCAGGGTTATTTTAAAAAAATGCTTACTCCTTTTACTGTATTCAAGCAGCAACCCAAATCAATAGACTCTTTACATTTTAAAATGTATCTTGAATTTTAATGACACCAGGTCATAACTATCACATGTACACCGAAGCTTTACAATCCTTTCCCCAAAAATGTTTGTTGGGAGAACGTGCCCTTGCTATATTAATTTCTTCATGTTTATAGTTTAAAACTTATTGTAATGCTAAGTAATTAAGAATCCTGATTGGTCCTGATGGTCCAACAGTGCTTAAAGTTCATCACCTATGTTTTAGTCCAGAAGACAAATCATATGAGCCATGGTGACGCAGTGGTTAGAGTGCAGTACTACAGATTACTTCTGCTGCCTGCCAGCTGCCTATAATTTGGCAGTTCAAATCTCACCAGGCTCAAGGTTGACTCAGCCTTCCATCTTTCCAAGGTGGGTAAAATGAGGACCGAGATTGTTGGGGACAATATGCTGACTCTATAAACTGCTTAGAGAGGGCTGTAAAAGCACTGTGAAGCGGTATATAAGTCTAAATGCTATTGCTATTGCTATATTCCAGAGTAAGTAGAGGGGAAGAGCATTGCTATTATATTACTTATATATGATAAAACGTAATTATTTACATACTTCTACATTAGTGGTGTAGGTGCCATTTATTTACCTTCAGGCTTTCCATTACAGTGGTACCTTGGTACTCAACTACTTTAAAACTCATAGAATTTGGTACTCAACACATTTTGATGTGAAATTTTTGTCCCAGTACTCATCTTTTGTTTGGTACTCAAAAGGTAAGCTAGAACTAGTCATTGTCGGCTGCCTTGTGATTCACTACCTTATGGGGAAAAAATTGTTTGGTATTCATCATTTTTGTACTCATAGCACCTCCCAGAACCAATTAACGATGAGTACCAAGGTACCACTGTATTAAGAAAGAAAGACTTCCTAGCAATACAAGGTAGGGTAATGCAAACCTTCTCTTACGACAAAAAGCTTTGCCCTCTCGTTTCAGCTATTTCCTCTAATTTAAAGAAAGGACATGCTTCCAAATCATCATCTCCATCTGCCACATCATCTCGCTCTAAACCTTCTAAAGAACCAACAACAAGCAAAAGCAGCACAGGGACTCCCAGGGATAAGAAGAAACATGGGAAACAGATGACGACACGAACACCATCTGATGGGGATATTACTTCTGCCTCCAGCACGACAGTAGAGAACTCGAAGACCAAAGTGGAACGCTTTAAATCAGAAGAATCTCTCCATATTATCTCTGAAGCTGGAGACACAACCCAGAACAGCACTGTGACTGTTCCTCCTCCTCCTCCTCCTATTCCGGCTTCTCTTCCTCCATCCATTCCAACTTTGTCTCCAGGCTGTGAGCCCGCTGGCTTCTCAGGCACAGAACAAGTGCCAGTTAGTATTGAAGCAGGCCCATCTGTTCCTGGCACACATTTAAACGATCTTCATATAAAAACTGAAGCAGACAGTGAAAGCTCTTCAAGCAGTGCTGTCTTAGACCATAGCCCGGAGATTGGGGGAGAAAACACAGAATGGTAAGACTACATGTTTTCAGCTAGTTCTGTAATTCTGGGGTACCCATGCATTTGGGAAGATGGTGGAGCAACTCAGGTAGGCTTTTGTATACCTTGACTTTGAATTTGAACATGTATCAAAACAGGAAGATATGAGTAAATATAATTCAAGTAATACTTTGAATTCTATTTTCATACTTCTAAGCAGAAAAGGAAAAGAAAATTAAAATGGCTTGGTTGGACTGATTTGATTCCATTTAAATCTTCAAACTTGTTTTCAAAGTTACAGCTTAAGATTCAAATTTACAGCTCTTTTGGAGATGCTTGCTTGGAAATCTTGACAGAATAGCTCTCAAAACCTGTGGTGAAATGGCACCCTCAGCATGTATTAAAAAGGCAGGTACTAAGTGGAATCCAGCTTAGCATTCCATTTATTGAAAATAGGGTAGCAGGTTGAAAAGAAAGCTAATGGAAATAAATAACAAGCCCATTTGTGAAGCATCAAAGGAAGAATTAAAATGAGTTCAGCCCCTCCCTGGACATTTACAGAACCAGTTTAGAAAATTCAGCCCTTCCCTTTTCATTTACAGAACCAGTTTAGAAAGTACCATTTCTGTTCCAGTGGCAGGATTATTATACCTATTAAAAGCAACTTTTCTTCATTTGTTTGTATGTTGCCTCCTGCTTCTCTTCTATACCTCTGTGAATATACTTGGTTGCCTATGTGCAAAGTAAATTAATTCAATTTAGAACAATCCAAATGTAGTCTGCATTTAGAAAACACAAATTGTAATGCTCAGAATTACTTATATCTCAATAATGAGAGTATATGCACCAAAAACAAATTCCTTGTGTGTCCAATCACACTTGGCCAATAAAACATTCTGTTCTATTCTATTCTATAATTGTCCTTCTAAGACCAGCATCAAGGATGTTCCATACAAGGGGAAATATTTACCTAAGAGAGAATGGATAAAGATTATGAAGAAGGAAAGTTGTAGTGAGTTGGATGTAAAACAGAAAAAAGAGATTGTGTTGGCTGCTATGTATAACATAGACCGGGAAAAGTTTGTGGATTATTTAGATACAGTTTACAGTATGTCTATCTATATCTTGTTGAATATTTCAAATGAGCACTTTAGTAGTCTGTAAAAATTGATGGAAGGTAATAAAATTATATAGGCCACTGAACAATTCAACTTTGAACATCCTGACCAGATCAAAGTTGACTTAGCCTTCCATCCTTCTGAGGTCGGTAAATTGAGGACCCAAATTGTAGGGGGCAATATGCTGACTCTGTAAAGCACTTATAGAGTGCTGTAAAGTACTATGAAGTGTTATATAAATCTAAGTACTACCGATAATGCTATTGCTAAGGGGCCACAGTGGAAAAAATTGAAAATTGCAATGGCACTATAAAGTGGCAGCAGTTGGAATTAATTTTTCTGTAGCCCATCTGCTCTTGGCAGTACTTCTGATTACAAATTACTTTAAAATTTCAGGAATGATTTTCATCAGCCTTTCCTAATCAAGTATTCTCCAGATGTATTATACTACAACTCCCAAGATTCTTAGCAAGTATGGTCAAAGGCCATACTGACTAGCATCAAGAATGAAATGGCCCACCTGAAAACCACCAGATGGAGGAATGTTGCTTTATATGAGCTTAAAGCTGGTCAGACATATGCTTAATATTATATATGACTGATTTATGAACTTATTTTTATTTTCTTAATTCATCTATATGATTGTGAGAGTTAGAAATTTGCTTTCTGTTCATAAATGGAAGATTGATTCTTAAAAATTTAAGCTTTTAATTTGAATGGATTTAAAGTAAGATTCTTAAAACTAGTAACAATCATATTGATATGCCAGAGTATGGGAAAATTTGAAATGTGTTGAGTTTGTGGGGAGCTTAGTTTTAAGTCTTTAGAATTGATTGTTTCACAAGAGTCGCGTAGTTTGATTTATGTTAAATTTCAAATCATAAATTATTATCTTACATATTTTTCCTGTATGGTTATATTATACACTATTATAGTATGGTTATATATGACTGGTCTTCTGTATTCTGTAGTAGTTCTGCTATCAAAGAAGATCAGGAAAAAGAAATCCCTGAGCAAACTAGTCCTCTTCTGACAGATGAACTTTCTGAAACTTCTGAAGAAAATCCAGAAATTGGAAACAGCAAAAATAATCATACCAGTGACTCAGATTCAGATGGGCCTATACTTTATACAGATGATGATGAAGATGATGATGAAGATGCAAGCGGTGAAAGTAAGAAGATTTGATAAGCAACTGTTTGCCATTTTAAATGGAGAAATAATGCATGCTGTGCAATTTGTTTTACTTCTGAACCAAAACATCTAGAAAAGTTTCTAAAAATGGAGGTTACCGATTGACTTGTTGCCTTCATTGGAAAGTGATTTCTCATTGCATTGGCAACAGATGCTACATACTTGTTCTACAGTTGGAATGTCCCTATTGGAGAGTTTGATCCAAGTTCTTGCTATTGTCCTTAATAAGCAAATTGGGAAATATGTGAACTCACAAGCGCATATATTGGATGTATTTCTGGGGGCACAATACATATTTGCAAGCCTTATTATTTGACATGTGTTTTATATATATTTTGCTTCCCTCCTTTGGAATCTTCATCCACGAAGATGGAATCACTTAGCGTCAAAGGCTGAAAATTGGTTTCACTAGCACTGTGATTATCCCACAAATGCTGCACTTTCATATTTTAGATGTGAACATAAAAGGTTTTAATTTAATGAGTGGCATTTCCATGTAGGGCTAGTAAAGCCATTGCCTTTGACTGCTGCGATTAACGTAGCTAGGAATGTAAGAAACTCCTTTATTCAAAGGACATTCTTACACTCCTAGCCACGTTAATCACAGTAACTTATTTATATGAGAGCAAAGATAAAAAGGAAATGTATACTAATACCTTAATTAAGGAGAAACAGGCTCAAACTCAACCCCTCCAAGACTGAGTGGCTGTGGCTCCCGGTGGCCCGGTATAGTCAGCTGGCACCATCGCTGACTATTGGGGGTGAAACCTTGGCCCCCACAGAGAGGGCTCGCAACTTGGGTGTTCTCCTGAATGCACGGCTGTCTTTGGAAGATCATATGATGGCCGTGGCCTGGGGAACTTTTTATTGGTTCACCTTGTACACCAGTTGCATCCCTTTCTGGACCGGGATGCCCTGCACACAGTCACTCGTGCCCTCGTCACGTCACGTCTGGATTACTGCAATGCTCTCTACATGGGGCTCCCCTTGAAGAGCACTCGGAGGCTCCAGCTGGTCCAGAATGCGGCCGCGCGGGTGGTTATGGGTGCGACTCGGTGTACCCATGTAACACCCCTCCTGTGCGAGCTGCACTGGCTCCCATTGGTCTTCTGAGTGCGATTCAAGGTGTTCTCCTGGATACACAGCTGTCCTTTAAAGCGCTCCATGGCTTAGGACCGGGGTATATACGAGACCGCTTTCTGCCAGCAACAACCTCCCACTGGCCAATATGCTCCCACAGAGAGGGGCTCCTCAGGGTGCCGTCGGCCAAACAATGTCGACTGGCGACACCCAGGGGGAGAGCCTTCTCTGTGGGGGCACCAGCCCGTTGGAATGAGCTGCCCCTAGAGCTTTGTCTTAGCCCCGACCTGCGCACTTTTTGCCGCGCCCGTAAGACCCTTCTGTTTCAGCAAGCCGGACTGGCCTAATATAAATTTTAAATGGGTGTATGTGTGTTTTAAATTGAGGACCAAATTTTATATATCTGATTTTAATTGGTTTTAAATTTTATAAATTCATGTGTTTTAATATGGCTGTACACCGCTCTGAGTCCCTTGGGAGAAGGGCGGTATAGAAATTTAATAAACTTAAACTTAAACTTAATTTTAAAGTTTAATATTTATGTATTAATGTAAATAGGAATTTATGTTGATCTGAGAGATAAAGCTGTTCCCTTCTCCTTATAATCTAGCTCAGGGGTGTCAAACTGGATTTCTTCAAGGGCTGGATCAGCATTGTAGTTTTCCATGTGCTGGCCGGAGGGAGTGCGGGGGAGACTGGATGGATGCTCCTGCAGCATGCTAGCCAAATTGGGGCATGGGAGAGCTCATTTTCAGCCTGGATGGCCTTCTGCAGCATGCTGCTGGCCAAAATGGGGTGCAGGGACCGCACATGACCTCCACACCCCATTTTGGCTGCCAAAGGCACCATGGGCCGGTCCTTTGCTATTTCCAGGTCAACCCCATGGGCCAATTGCGGCCCGCAGGCCTTGAGTTTGGCACCCCTGATCTAGCTAGTGAGGTTCACGTCTGCTTCTAATTGCAGAAACTCAGCCTAAAAACTGGAAAGCCATGAATTCAAGTCCTGTCTTAGGCACAAAACCAGGTGGGTGACCTTGGACCAGTCACTCGCTCTCAGCCCTGGAAAGCAGATAATAGCAAATCACTTCTGAAATGTTGCCAAGAAAACTGCAGGGCCTTATCCAGGCAGTTTCCGGGAGTCAACATTGACTCAAGGACACCTTTTTCATTCTGTTATCCTCCAGTTTGCTAACTAGAATATTCCTATCAAATTATTTCATAAGCATTTTTTTTGGGGGGGGGGGGATTGAATGTTCTAATTCTACCTTAGTTGGCAGATGAATTCTAAGACATTAATATAATATATTAATATATTATAAAGGAAAAGTGATTTTGATATGAACTAAAATTGCCCCACACAAAGGGACAAAAAGCTAGAAAGAGATTTTTTAAATTCATGTACTGAATGTCCAAATTGTGGCTGGATCTTGACATGCTTAAGTGTGAACTTAATGAATTAAAAAATTCATTCTCCATCCAGGCTCTTTAGCAAGTAAAATACATCGTAGGGATACTCTCGCAATCAAACTTGGCAACAGGCCATCCAAAAAAGAACTGGAAGATAAAAACATCTTACCGAGAACATCTGAAGAGGAGAGACAGGAACTCAGACATCAGATCGGCACAAAACTAGTGAGGTACTGGCTTGGAGAGAAAAAAGGGAGAATAATAAAGAGGCTTCAGGAATAGGAAAAACTGTTTTTCAGCTTTTTGAATAGGTGATATGAAATAAATAAATGACCACTGTGATAATTAATTTATAATCCTGCAGTTCAGTCTCAGGTTTTCACACTTGTTCTATTCAAGCTAGACCGAATACCTAAGCCCCCACTCCCCATTGCCAAAAAAAAAAAAAATGATTGCAGGCAAGTTTTGCTCAATTAGACACTTCACAGGTTCTTTTGATACAACAGTTATGCTACTTGCCATGAATCCAAGATAATTTTGTCTTGAAAGAACAGATTTTTTAAAGCTGATATGCAGTATAGTCTCTCTCCCCCTCTCCCCCCCAATATCAAAGAGAGTGACATCTTTGCGAAGTGGGAGAGGGAACGAAACGTCGTTCCAAATATTCCAAAATTCCAAATATTCTCTGCTAGGAGCTCTTTTTGGGCAGTTCCGATCCTGGAGAGATCGGAAAACAAAAGGGGAAGGTCTGAAGACCCCGGACAAACAGCAATCGACCGGGGAGATAAAGACAAACCTCTTAAATCCAGCAGAGAAAGAGTTGGCCTTCATAGTATACTCCCCCCCCCCGTAATATCATCTGAATAGGGTTTTTGATTATTTCTTTTATTTCAAGTAGATATTTCCAAAAATGCAAATCACATTTTGTAGACAGTACCATGGTATATATTCATAAGCAAGTGCAGTTACAAAATTCATTATATGCTTAATTTATGTGATTTCTATACACTCATCTAGTTCAGTAACACTAAATGGTAATTTGCAAATTCAAATTAATGCTCAGCATTAAAAGTAATATGTAAAGTCATAGTATTTGGTCATTGGTATTTGAGAAATTGTTTTGGCAGTGATTCTTTCTAAAGTTATGCCTTCATAAGAAGTTGTTGTAACTGGGAGAAAATATCTGTGTCTTCCTTTTTGCAGAAGGCTTAGTCAAAGGCCCACCTCTGAAGAACTAGAACAAAGAAACATCCTGAAACGTAAGACTTTAAAACAATGCATCTAATTCTGCAATGCCAATAATGTTATATTTTCACAGTGATCACACTTACTGGTTTTATGAATGTGAATAATTCTGCAAGTTCTTTGCTAAATATAGCCAGAATATTAAACCATATATAGTGGAAGAGTGTGAATGTACAATTTGCAGCTGAATTCATTGAAACATAAGCACTTCTGCAGAAGTGTACCCTGCCATTTGGTGCCAAGGCAGGACTGGAGTGGCCCTCAAATAGTAAGCAGGGGGACAATAACATTTGGGAACTACAGATCCTAACATGAGCATTAGATCTAAAAATCTTAGTATCGAGTGCTAAATTATGAATCAGTTTATTATATCATGCCCAGTAGTTTGAACTGAGCATCCTGATCATGCATTACATAGTAAATATATTAAATATGTTTAACTATATGTTTTATAACTACTTTAAATATGTAAATATGTTTAACCTTTTACAGTGTACAGACATTGTTTATTTAGTAAATCGCAAGTATGGAGTCTTAGGGCAGTAAGTTTGCTATTCTTGCCAAAACTGGCTTTCTAGAAACATAATGTAGCTCTTTGTGCCAGATGAGAATAAGGATTATCATTGTTTGAACAACTATTGGGTAGAATAATTTCTGTGGCATTCCAGTAGAGTAGAGCTTTGTTTGTTTTAGGTTTTTTGTTTCCTTAGCAAACATGCATTGTTACCCAGATATATAAATCCCCACAGGATATAGTGGAATGTTCAGGTTTAATTTCCTGGATTATATTAGGGCACAAACCTGAATGTCAAAAGCAGATGTAGGCTGATGGAGATCCTCCCAACCCAAGTAGATCAGACAGACACTTGGCATAAAATGCCAGCATTTGCTCTTCTCACAAAAAAGTGGCTCTGAAATTGCAAGCGTATTTTCCTAACTCAATCTGTATTAACCACATCTTCTTTCAATCTGCTTTCAGCGTTTTCATGATGTGATAAATAGTGTGGCCAATATAAACTATTGCTTAACGCATTGTAAGCCGCCCTGAGTCTCCGGAGAAGGGCGGCATATAAATCAAATTTAAAAAAAAAAAAAAAAACAGTTGGTGAGTGGCAACTGTGGGTGAATAAGTTATTTTAGCAACAGTGTAATCTGGTCCAAACGGCTTCATTTCTACATTATCATCATGTCATGTTGATAGGCTAGAACTACTGATTTACTGAAACTGAGTATTTGCCACATCTACTGCATAATTTGCTATCGCCTATATACCAGATGAGATGTAACATTTAATTCATCCATCCAAAATTAGTATCAAAGTTCCAAAACAGCCAAACAACAAATGCTTAAAAGTGGATAGGAATTAACGTACAGAAATATAGTGATGGGCCACTATTGAGAGATGTTCTGCTCAACTCTAACATGTAGTGAGAGATCCTAGCTCTTAGTTCATTAATCTTGAGATGCACAGGCACAGTTTAAGGATACCTGAATGTGTCATAAATTCTCCACCTTGTCTTTGGTGGCAGCTTTCTAGATGAATAGCAAGAGATTTACTATCCTGAATGGCAATCAATGAGAAAGATTGGGCATCTTCACTAAGCCTGTGCATTACCATTCTCTGAACAGTATAGGTTGCTATAATTATATAAATACACAGAGATAGTGCAAGTAAAAACAGAAGCTGTGATTATATTTCTACCGTTGGAGTAATGATGGACAGGAAAGTTCTTGCACAGTCGAGAGTTATCATAAGTTGAAGACAGGTATGGTGGCATAGGCTAACCAATTTCAGCTTGTTTGCTTCATTCTGTTGCTTCTCTTTGTTCATTCCACTTGCTTTTTAAATAGGATGAGCATTTTTTCTAGGTCTCAAATATATAAATATTCTCACCAGTACAGTCCTTGGAAGCTCCTACCCTTCAATTGAATGGTCCTTTCTAAATTGAAATAAACTTGGGAGATACCACTCGTGTTCTTACCAACTTACTCAGTATATATGTTTATAACATATGGCTTCAGAAAAGGCAGAAAAAAATTATGCCGATGAAGAAGGATGAGAGTGAAGGGAGAAAAAGAAATGATTTTTTCTCTAACACATCATTAGATAGAATAATTGTTTTAACACACATAGCTTAACTATTGCTTCCTTGGAAGGCTCTCTATTTGAACCTTAGGAATAGAAATTAATGGAGGCTGCCTACTCTCTGTTCCTTATCCTATGACTGATCATAGAAATGAGAAGACTAGTTTAAGAAATGAAAGAAAATGCAACTTGGAATGAATTTGAAATATTAATGAGGATTATTTTCTTACATTGTAACAAGTCTGTCACCTACTTATCATGCTGTAAGTATGCCTATGTTTCTTCTTTCATTTGTAATAGAAAAGAATGAAGAAGAAGAACAAGAAGCTAAAAGAGAATTGAAGCGCAGTCTCAGTCGAAAGGTAACTTAAATGTTTTGTTCAATAGATCCTTTGCATTCTTTCTTTCTTTGTGTCAGAAACACCTATAAAATATACCCTGTTTCCCCCAAAATAAGACATCCCCTGATAATAAGCCCAATCGGGCTTTTGAGTGCATGACAATAAGGCCAAGCGCTTATTTCAGGGTTCAAAAAATATAAGACAGGGTCTTATTTTTGGGAAAACATGGTAGATGTATAACATTCAACACTGAGCAAATAAAATGAGTATAAAATAGGTAATAAAAATATAGCATGTGTAAAAAGTATGTAAAGTACAGGTAGTTCTCAACTTACAACAGTTCATTTAATGACCATTCAAAGTTACAACGGGACTGAAAAAAGTGACTTATGACTGTTTTTCGCACTTATGACCATTGTGGTCATGTGATTCTCATTCAGATGCTTGACAACTGACTTAACATCTATGACCATTGCAGTGTCCAGGGGTCATGTGTTCCCCTTTTGCGACCATCTAATAAGCAAAGTCAATGGGGAAACCAGATTCACTTAACAGCTGTGTCACTAATTTAATAAAGGCAATGATTCACTTAACAAATGTGGCAGGAAAAGTTGTAAAATGGGGCAAAACTCACTTAACAAATGTCTCACTTAGCAACATCAATTTTGGGCTCAATTGTGGTCATAAATTGAGGACTACCTATAAATAGGATTAAACCTAAATGACCTTCATCCGGTATTGGGCCACATTGACAGGATTTTCTCTCACCAGCATGAGGTGTTCCTCCGTACATGTACACATAGACATTCTTTGCATTGCCAACTGATAAATGCTGGAAATTTTGTTCTTTTGAGGAAAGATTGAATGAGTTGGGTGAGTCATATTAATGGGGAGAGGGAATGATGACGGAACTATTTTCAAATGTTGGAATAGCTGTTACGTAAATAATGAGAATGAGTTCAAGGAGGAAGTGCAGCTCCAGAGTCTCAACAACACTTAATTTCACAAGTGATGTTTGAAATGACATTAAGATGAAAATATAAACAGGCAGGGTACATTGGTATGTTTACCTGACAATGGGTGGACATAAAAAGAGATTTGGCTGTGGTGTTACAGTTATACATATCAACTCATATGACGACCTACAAAATGGGGAGATTGACTAAGAAAATCCTGAGTCCCAACTGGACTCATTGCAGAGGCCAAATGGAATATAAGTATGTGATGAAGTTAATTAACATTATCCAGATGAATAAGACAATGATGTATAAAATGAAGTCAGTGTGTGGAATTCTTTGCTCAAGAAAGCTAAAGAGCTTTGGTAGCACAGTGGACTAAAGCACTGTTATTAACATCTGCTGCTTGCAATTACTGCAAGTTCAAATCTCACCAGGCTCAAGGTTGACTCAGCCTTCCATCCTTTCAAATTGAGGTAAAATGAGGACCCAGATTGTGGGGGCAATAAGCTGACTTTGTATAAATATACAAAAGTATGAAGACTATTGCTTAACGCATTGTAAGCCGCCCTGAGTCTCCGGAGAAGGGCGGCATATAAATTAAAGCAAAAAAAAAAGGTGTGGTTGTCTGAGTCCATTGATTTGACTTCTGAGAAACGACTAAATTGTAGGGATTTCTTACAATGCAAGATTGTCCTGCAATCAAAGCTATGTTGCTTTATCAGTGAATTTCCTTCATCAACATGATTTTACCTTTGTGGTTTTTTGTTTTTTTTTTAATTCTATTCCCTGTCTGTTTTCGATGATGTTTGTATTAGGATAACCCTAACCTCCAGATTCTTTGGGAGAGAGTTTATGAAATTTCTTTCTTTGCAGCTTAGTTTGAGACCAACAGTGGCTGAACTTCAGGCACGAAGAATCTTACGATTTAATGAATATGTGGAAGTAACAGATTCACCAGATTATGATCGACGTGCTGATAAACCCTGGGCAAGATTAACACCTGCAGACAAGGTAAAAGGCATAAATCCTGCATGAATTGAATATGAGTAATGAACTGAATATGAGTGAGTGAGTGAGTGAATGAATGAATGAATGAATGAATGAATGAATGAATGGCTGAAGAGCTGAAATTTTAAATACATTATCTTTCTGTATCTCAAAATAAATCTCCATTAATTAAGATTTCATGCACGTCCAGACATGATTTCTTTTAATGTGATTGTTCTAGAATTATTTTAAAACAAATTGTACAGTTCTGTTCAGAAGGAACAGTGCACTAAATCTGGCTCCCTTGTCTCAGTAATTATTTTTCATATCATAGTATTTGTGGAATGTTAGAATATAGGTAGTCTTTTGTTTGACAACTGTTCATTCAGCAATTGTTCAGCATTACAGTGGTGCTGAATGAAGGGACTTACAACCCAAGCCTGAAGTTACAATTGTTGTATCACTATTGCACTCCATAGTCACATGATGAAAATTCAGGCACCTGGCAATATGACCTCCACCACTTGTTGGGTTTATGCCAATAACATTATGCTTCAATGTGTCTTGCGTTTTGTTTATTGTTTCCAGTCTTGCGTTTTATATATCTCTCTAGAGTAGAAGATGCTGAAGTTCTAGGAGTAGTTTGTTCTTTTGAGAGATGTAGACAGATATTTTAGACCTATGTTAATTGTAAAGGAAATTCTACCAGAATGATGTATGAAATAACTCTGAATTATTCCTCAGCAATGGTTTGACAGATTTGAAAATCAGAGTAACTTTGGGGACCTCTCTGTATTTTGAGTAGTAGGTTTCTCTTAATATACTTTATGGGTAAGTTTGAGTGTTGCTTTTTAATTAAGCTTGAAACACTACACTGTCCAATTTCACAAAGTAAAATATTCTATATAAAGTAAATATAGAATCACATATATAAATTGAACAAACAAATAAAACTTCATGATATAAGAACAGAAAAAGCAAGTTAGCTAACAAGAGTAAGTAAGTAACTATTATCCTTCAGAGCTTTTGACTAGCTCCCATAAACCCTTAGAAATTTAGCCAATGGTTAGGGATTATGAAATTTGGCTCACAAAATGTATTTTGCCACATTTTTGAGATTGACCACTTTGTTACATTGTAGATTAAGACAATCTGAGTTTATGTTTGTGTTTTCTTTCATCAGGCAGCAATACGGAAAGAATTGAATGAATTCAAAAGCACAGAAATGGAAGTACATGAAGAAAGTAGACAGTTTACAAGGTAGGAAACCATTCATGCACAGATAGCAAAGTTTCTTCTTTTCCACTTTTGTATCACATGAATACTTTTGCATATTGCTGGAACTTGTGATGGTGGTATATAATATAGTTGCATCAGCATGGTTTTATTTTTCCTGCAATAAATATTGTGACTCAATTTCTGACATTGCCTTGACAGAGTAGGCATTGTATTTTATTCAGATTATTTAGTTTTGTCTTTTTGTTGTCCAAAAATAGTTCTCCAACTACAACTTTATTGACTCAGATGTTTTAAACTGCTGGCTAAAGTAATCTGGTACTTGTCATATATGTGCTTACAGTTTCAAATTATTGCAAACATGATAACAGGAAACAGACAAGAATAACTTATAATGATGACCTATAAATTTGAAATTTATAGAGGCACAAATGATGTGTTTCTATGAATACCTTCAGAAATGATCAAAAGCTTCTAAAATCCTAGTTCCTGTACATGTATCCAATGATGCAAGACTTTTGTTCTATCATATTAGTTCTCCCATCTCTGAAGCAAATGAAATAATAACAATAATTGGGCAACATTCTGTTCTTAAATTGAACAGCATTAAACTGTGTTTCACACAGTTATGTGAAACAGTATCTAAACAAAAGGTTCCCATCAATATTTTTTTTTGCCCATGGGATCTCAGTTCATTGCTAGTTTGGAACCATTTTGTCTTTCTAAACTTTTCAAGATAACTCATTTTAATCTGTGGGGTTGTTAAAATATTATTCCTGATAGCATAGCACACAAAGAGCTAAGAAGTAAATAAATGTATTCATTAATACTTAAAAATTGAACAGCAATGTTAGTCAGACTTGAATATGCATTTGAAATATGGATTCAATCTATTTTATAAAGAAAGTGGTATGTATGGTATGGGCATTGTGTGGATGTTTTAGCATTTGGAATTTGAATATTTGAACTTTACAATTGCTCTGATCTTGCTTGTACCTTGAGGATGATGAGAAAAAAAAATCAAAACATTTTATTTCTCACCTTCAGGTTTCATCGTCCTTAAGTGTTGAAAATACTCTGCTGTTGAGCACAACTATCTTTCCTGAGGAAAGTCCTCCATCTTGAAGCCCAGAGTACATCACAACTGAAATGTCTGCAGTACCTTGAAACCTGAAGTTACTCTATGTTGTGGGTCCTCATATTTAACAAAAAGAGACAACTAGAAGCGATACAGAAAAGAATATAAAAATGGCCATGTAATATGAATGTTTACTCTTTTGTTTTGAATAGAAAATCTTACTGTTTTTTCCTTACCAACAGTTAACTGGGGTGAACAGAAAATGACTATTGACAGGAAGGAAGCACAATCCATTTTCAAATAGAATGGGAACAGACATACCTGAACTATTATTTGTGGGCCAACTTATATACTTAGAATTAAAAAAAAAAAATCTTCGTGGAAGTAAGTTTATACTACATTAAGAGACTGGATTACTACAGCAACATGAAAAACCAGGAATGTGAACAATTCTCTTTCTGTCTTCCAGAATGTCTTTTTTGGAGAATTGCCAACTCTACTTCTCATAAATAGTACAGGAATTTCATGTAATATGTGAATTTGGCAGTAATTAGTACAATTCACAGTTATGTTTATGATTGTATGATTATGACCTCTAAATTGTCCATTGGGGGTTGCAGTTTTGAGTACAACTAGATTATATGAGTTGTACAACATTAAAATCGCTAAGTGTATCTTTATTATTTAGTACTGCAACACAAATTCCTTTTTTTAAAAAATGTGATGAATTTAAAAGAAGCGCCAAGGGTTCTGTAATCATGAATCAATTGAAAAATATGCTTAGAAATTTTTTTTAAAAATGAGACAATAAGAATGCTGTGAAAAGAACTGATGATCTTTAATCTTGCTTGATCAGACAATAGTGATAATCGGATTTTCAAGCCAAACTCAAAAGTTCAACAAAGACGAAATACACATGGACACTCCCCCCTCCCGTTTTGATAGTTGAGCTATATTTAATTGGTCCTTAAATCAGTAAGAACAATGTAAGATTAAGAGGATGATTTATATTGAAATCAGGATTTATTTCTATCAGAATAGGAAAGGTCATGACAGGAGTTTTCGGGGAGGGGAGAAGGGGGCTGGCAAATCACATAGAATAAATTGGCATTATATTGCTACGTTTGGGACTACAGTAAATATTTGTTGAAACAAACTAATGGGATAGAAGAGGGTGTCCTTTACACTGAAATGGCTGTTCAAAGGCACATGGGAGTTTATGCACAAGTAAAAACGTCAATATACATATGTACAACAAGTGGATTTTTGTTGAATCTGAACCATATCCAATTAGTTTGAAGTTTTATTGCATTTGCAAATAAAACTCTTACAGACGCAAGTCTTCCCTGCTTGAGCACACCACCTGCACATGGATCGATTCCTACCACAACAGTGCTTTGTTTCCCTTTCCTTTGCTTCTTTGACATCACACCAGTCAGCCTGGGGAATGGGAGCCTTGCCCACATTTATTTTTGTTCAATCTATCCTTCCATTGTGGACAAGAGCAATAATGGGGATCTCCAAAAGGAAGAGTTATTCTGTTCCCCAAAGAACCTGTTGCACTGAACATCTCCATGCTAAGGAAGCAAAGGGACAAAGCAGAACACTATTATATGAGAAAGATCCCTCATCACAAGAGTCAGGGAACACACAAACTCTTATTAACCTAGAATTTGAAATATTTCTTGACTAAAAGTATTCAGTGTTGTAGTTTAGCAGCATTTGGAATGATTCAGGTTTTGTCCTTTGCCTTAGCAAGTTGATGGCACGCTTTAATGGGAAAGGGACTTGCTGCTGTAGACATCTATTAAATCCTCCTCTAGGTCCATGAGAAAACTACCAAAAGGGGCTTTAAACTTACAGCCTTTGTTGTGTATGGTTATGTGGAGCAAATGGTCAGTCTACTTTTATATTATCTTGTAACTGTATTTGTGAATATCCAATTAGTATAACAGTAAAAGGTGGAGTGCTTTATTATGTTGATCCTAAATATGGTGGTTTATTACAAGCCGACGACATTGTTTACACTAAAAATTGTCTTATATTAGCACTTATTTATCCTTTTAATGTACACAGTAAAGCTTAAGGACCTGAAATATACAAGGGCATGTACTGCAGTATTACAATATATGTGTATTATTTATCCTTTTTAAAGTCTGTACATACTACCATTTATTTTTGTCCATGTGTTCTCTTTAGTTCCTAATGATAAAAGATACGTATTTTTTTCAGCAATAAATGATCTCTGTCATGATTTCTTAACGTCGGAACTTTTATTCCTTTCTTTTGAGAAATAAAAAATGTATCAGAATTACTTTATATGTGTGTACTTAGAAATAAGATCTACTGAGTTTACCTAGAGCCTAGCCATATGCCTATATAAATGTATACAGCATTATACTCTAAAAATATTTTAAACCAACCTAAGCAGGGGTGGGTTCTAAATTTTTTTACTACCGGTTCTGTGGGCGTGGCTTATTTTGTGGGCGTGGCTTGATGGTCATGTGACAATTCTTTAGGATTTAGCAGAGGTACTGGTCTACCAGGCTTGTAACTGCTTGCAGAGCTGTACCGGTCTACCCATTTATTTTTGCAGACATTGGTCTACCCATTTATTTTTGCAGGCATTGATCTATTCATGTATTTTTGCAGGCACTGGTCTACCCATTTATTTTTGCAGGCACTGATCTACTCATGTATTTTTGCAGGCACGATCTACCCATTTATTTTTGCAGGCACCGGTCTACCACCAAACTGCCTTTTACCACTGATCAGCTGTAAGGTGGCCCTTTGAAGCCCCCCGGCAAGAGTTTAAACAGTTTTTCCTTATAGCCCCTCAGCTGGGACTCAGGAGGCAGCAATAGATTGGGGGTGGGGCCAAATAAAAAGTAAGAATAACGTGGGGGGGGCAGAACCAGTTTGGTGACGTCATATCGTCACCGCTACCGGCTTGGCGGAACTGGGCCAAACCAGGAGGAACCCACCACTGAACCTAAGTGTGATTTAACACAACAGAGGCTGTTCAAACAGAACTATTTGTAACAAGAAACTGAAGATTCGAACTAGGCTTAAGAAGATTAAAATAAAATAATTAGGGGAGGGAATCCCAGATGATCTACGTTAGTTTTGAGGATGGTTAATGTGGTGGATTTTCTTTCTGAGTGTGAAAGTTAAGCAGGATCAGGATAGATTATTATGTGGATGAAAACTTCCAGATAATTTCAAGGCTGTAGGTTTGAAGTAAAACAATCTTGAAGAATATTTTTTCTGCACTGTTGCCAAGAAAACCATAGATGTGTCCACATAGTCTAAGCTAAGGCTAGTTTAGGCAGAAAAAAATCCAGATAACCACTGGTTTCATAGATCTTTTTTGCCTTTCTTGTGTCATCTAATGATTATCCAAATTTTTGCAGATTTTATAGATGGTTTCAGATATGATACCTTTAATAGTTCCAGGAGTCAAACTCAAATGAAAAGATTCATTCGTGCTCTCTGAGTTTGGATGTTTGCTTGCAGATATTTCATTAGCCAACTATGTTGAAGATACTGTTGATAGTATTAATGTGTCCTCTCTAGTTGTTCCTTGTTCCAAGATCAGAGAGCACCAAGGACTCTACAGTCCAACCCGAAAGTAGTGTCTTCTATTGGAATCAAATGAAAGAGTTATTCTCTATTTTTCCTTTTTTTTTTACAAGTTACAAAAATATAGCTATACAGCACCATCCACAGACTAGCCATACTTAGAATATTGTGCAATATTGGAGTATTAAAACTTATTTGAATTGTAATATCCAATTTTAACAAATTTTGGTTGTGATATAAAGTTAAACAATTAAAAATTAGTGCCTTCCCTCTCTCTTTTCTGATTGCTTTTATTTCATCTTTTTACATTGTAATGTTTGAAGGCAGATACAGTCTGAGATCCTGTCTGGTCTAAAAGCAGGAATATATATAAGCAACCTAGTTTGATGTTAATATTATAAAGCAGGGAACTCCTGTAAATATTCAAACTCATAGTTTAACTTTTTAAAGTTACTTTTAACTTTAGAAGCTCTTTACACATAGACCATATAT
This sequence comes from Arizona elegans, assembly GCA_022577455.1. Taxonomy (NCBI): domain Eukaryota; kingdom Metazoa; phylum Chordata; class Lepidosauria; order Squamata; family Colubridae; genus Arizona; species Arizona elegans. Next base: position 250,076,982 of record JAKOOJ010000001.1, read on the forward strand.
CTACCATGTAAGTCACCTCTAGGCAAGATGAGTGACATGTAAGTTTACGAAATAAATTAAATAAATAGTAAAGATCACTTTAGTACAGTTAAACTCAAAAACAAACAAAAACATCATGCCACACAAACTTTTTGCATTCTTTAACAAAGTAACTAAATTAAAGTGGGCCAGCAAAATTTGTGGACATAGTATATATTTGACTTCAGTGAGGCATTTGACAAGCTAGCCCATAGCTTACTTCTTGGTAAGATAGAAAAATATGGAATAAACAGCATCACCACCAGATGGATTCATAACTGACTGACCAACCACACTTAATGTATTGTCCTCATTGGAATCACATCTACATGGAGGGAAGCATGCAGTGGAATACCACAAGGCTCTGTCTTCGGCCCAGTAAGTTTTCAACATCTTCATAAACGATTTAAATAGATAGAAAGGGAACTCATCAAATTTGCAGACAACACCAATATCCAACACTTTAGAAGATAGGCTCAAGATCCAGAAGGATCTTGACTAGACTTGAACATTGGGTCCTACCTAACAAAATACAATTCAGTGATGAGAAAAATAAGATCTTATACTTAGGCAAGCAAAGCCAAATGCACAGGTATAGAATAGTTGATATCTGGCTTAGCAGCAGTAACTCTGAGTGGGATCTAGGAGTCCTAGTGAACAATCATTTAATACAACAGTGTGATGTAGCTGCCTAAAAAGCCAATGCAGTCCTAGGCTGCACTCCCAGAGGGACAGCATCAGTATCATGTGAAGTGTTAGTACCACTTTATGCTGCACTGGTAAGGCCACACTTGGAATATTGCATCCAGTTTTGGTCACCACAAAAAAAAATATATATGTTGAGACTCAGAAACTGAATAGAGAAGAGCAACAAAGATAAATATAGAGGACAGGAGGCTAAAGCATTTGAAGAGTTGCAGGAACTGGGTATGACTTGTCTAACAAAGGACTCAGCATGACATAATAGCAATTTTCCAATATTTGAGAGGCTATCAGAGAGATGGGTTGACCTATCCTCCAAAGCACCTGAGGACAGGACAAGAAGTAACAGATGGAAGCTTTACAAAGAGAGATCCAATCTAGAATTAAGTAGAAATTTCCTGTCAGTGAGAACAATCAGTGGAATGGCTTGTCTTCAGAAGTACTGGGTGCTCCATCACTGGAGGTTTTTAAAGAAGAGACCAGACAGCCATTTGTTCAGATTGTCTATATAGATCCTCTGTCATCGAGGCCATGGTTGTCCCCAAGGTGCTTTTTTCCAAGAGGCAACTGAACTTTCTGTTTTTTTTTCTTTGAAGACGTTTCGCTTCTTATCCAAGAAGCTTCTTCAGCTCTGGCTGGATGGTGGGAAATGGAAGCATCTTGCCACAGCCAAAGAAGCTTCTTGGATGAGAAGCGAAACGTCTTCAAATAAAAAACAGAAAGTCCAGTTGCCTCCCTCTTGAAAAAAGCACCTTTGGGATTTATTCCGATTGGTAGTGTCTCTCCTGCTTGAGCAGGAGGTTGGACTAGAAGACCTCCAAGGTCCCTTGCAACTCTTGTTATTCTGTAATTCAATATTACAAACTGTAATATTTATAGTGGTTTAATAGTCTTTCACATAGTGACGCACATCACTCAGACAAAAGACCACGTGCAAAAAACGCTACATCTCATCTTTATGGGCACTTCCGGTATACCAAAGGTTTTTTTTCCCCCAATAAAGAGACATCTATGATATCAACTATGCCGCTCTAGCCCTTTCTAAATCGTTGCTCTTTTCTACCAATACTTCCGCTGGAAAAGGGAGAGCGCATTGTTGAGGCTTATGATTTTGTTGGGATCATTCCAGGCATGAACACGCTATTATTGCATTGAAAGAAAAATTGTATACTCCATTCTCTCTGGGCGATATTTCTTGAGCTTGCTGGATATTGTAGCCAGCCGATTTATTTGCTTGCCCCCCTTTTCAACAACAATTGGTATATTCCAAGATGGCTAGAAGTGCACCAACGAGATCGGAGACTAAGAGCGACAACTTCGGGAACACTGACGATCCGTTTCCGGAACCGGAAAAACGGGAAGCAGCAAAGCGCGTTAGGTGTGGAGTTGCCCGTTTGAGAACTCGGCTCGCGAGTTTCCGTAGAGCATTCGGCGGTTGACGGCCATTAGCGTCGGAGACTCGCACAATGGTGAGCGGTGCGTGAAGTTCAGGCTTGAGCAGGCTGACAGTCTTGGGCTGCGATTGTCAGTTCTCCCGCCCTTTTATGAAGGAAGATGGATAATCTGAGAAAGAAATGTCGGAATTCTTCCAATTGACGTTGACAGAAATGGTGTAGGGCAGGGGTCCCCAAACTTGGCAGCTTTAAGACTTGTGGACTTCAACTCCCAGAATTCTCCAGCCAGCTATGCTGGCTGGAGAATTCTGGGACTTGAAGTCCACAAGTCTTAAAGCTGCCAAGTTTGAAGACCTCTGGTGTAGGATCTCCTGCTTTGGCGTGGGGGGGGGGAGTGAGTGGGTTGGACTAGATGACCTACAAGCTCCCTTCCAACTCTGTTAATTTATCTCACAAGTGGCAGATCATTTATGAACTTGCTGTAACTTTTGGGGGGAAGGGACATTTTGGGATGGGTGAAATCCAGGAAAATTCAGATAGAGGCACCTGCACATGATGCCCTGTAATGCCACGCAGGCACTGAATCTGAGGCCGCCCTACTTAGAAACGCAGCGAATTGAAATACGCAGCTGTGCTGAATGGACCGTTAATGAAAATGGTATGGAATCAAGAACAGCTTTGCCATTTGAAAACTTAAGAATATTTTTTTTTTTTTTTAAAAAATGGATATATAACCAGATTAATTAGGATTTTACCAGCAGGAAGCCTCCCACGGAAATCCAAGTGGTGACAGCGTCTGGATGCTACACATGTTTTATGGCCTCACACAGCAACACTGAAAATCTTAACTTTTTTTTTTAGGTTTTCAGGATATAATTTCCTGTGAACAGATAAGTTTTTCCAAATTATGTGAAGCCATTAGATATGTGTAGTTTCCACAATCTGTCACCACTTGGATATCTGTGTGAGGTACCTACCTGGTAAAAGTAGCTGTGAATTGCACATGATATGGGACTTCACCAGGAAAAAGTAATAATGACTATCCTCTCCTGTCTTCTTTCATGAAGATTGGAGTAACTGTGACACTTGGAAGTATTTGTTCACCTTACTTTCCTAGATGCTGTTAGGGTGGAGTCAGATTCTTATACTGAAGGCATTGTGTTGGTTGCTGATTTGTTTCCTGATGAGACATAAATTACTTATTATTTTTAAAATCTAAATGGTTTGTGTTAGGATTAACCGAGCAAATGTCTCCTTTATAATGTCCATTGTTCCCCCTCCCTGATATGCTGGGATTAGCTGATATGATTTACTTGTGATGAAGGTTGTCTCTTGGCAACTTGCATTTCCGTCTTCTCTGTATCAAGTTTACTGGAACTGTGGAATCTAACTTCATTGTTTGTATTTTAGGAATGCCTTAAAACAAAACTTTTAGGGAAAAGTTCTTTTTATTTTAATTATTGTCCTTTTTGCTATCTTTGGCTTTGATTTGGTTTTATGCTTTTTGTTATACACTTAAGAGATATTTCAGTAGTATGTAGTATATAAAGTCAAGTAACTTGAGAATCATCTCAAGTTATAGGCATAAAATTTACCGTTTCAATGGGAAAAACATTCACTGTGGAAATTCTCTGCAGTGGGATGATCCAAACATATCTGTGACAGAAGATGTCTAGAGCACTACAAACTACTCTGTGTTCTGGACAACCCTGGAACTAGACAAACCATCCCAACAAAGCTCAGATCAATCTATTCTGGTTACATTTAACACATTCTAAAAAGCTAAAAGAATTCAAAATACTTAGTATGCATCAGTTAACTAAATAAAGATGAAACAGATTTGTTTATTTATTTGGTCTGTGTGATTGCCCAGATCAGAGACTACGCAGCATTAAAAATTGTTATTTTTTTTTTTACAATTATATTCCTAGGGAGGATTTGAATAACCTGTTTAGGTAGATAAACTGAAACCCGTATCAGTTTTGTTCCATTTTCAGAGAACTGTCTCTTGTTTTGTAGCCTCACAGACGGAAAAAACCATTCATAGAAAAGAAAAAAGCTGTAACATTTCATGTAGTGCATAGAAGTCAGAAGGACCCTTTGACGGCGGATGATAGTGCACCTCAGAGAGTTCTGTTGCCTACATTAAAGGTAATAAGCAATGACAAAGCTGAAGAAAAGCAGGCTAATGCTTACTTTAGGTGAAAGGATGGGGAAAGGCTATCCTGCTTATGGATTGACTTTCAGGAGACACTTGAGTTGACCATTGTGGGGAAATGATGCTGCAGAAAAAATGTCAAGACTATTACTAAGTGTTGTATCTTTTTATTTTTGATGAATGTATTTTATTCTCCTTATGTACACTGAGAGCATATACACCTAAGACACATTCCTTGTGTGTCCAATCACACTTGGCCAATAAAGAATTTTATTCTAATTCTATTACTATTCTACTCTACTCTATATGTTTTTTCTAATAGAAGAATTCTGAATTCTCTGAGCATCAACATTGCTACAAAGATGTGTAGAAAGTACTTGGAAATGCTTTTTTTTTTCTTTTGTTTGACAGCAACATTAGCTAAATTCATTAATTATCTTCTTCAATGCCTTTAGAAAAATGATGAAAAAAGAAAAGAAGAACAGCGGAAATATGGAGTGTTCTTTGATGATGATTACAATTACTTGCAACATTTGAAAGAAGCTTCAGGACCTTCTGAACTTGTTCCATCAAGCTTCCCAAATCAAGGCAGGATTGTAGTGTCTACAGAAGGGGAGGTAGAAGATGAAATTCAACTTATTCCAGTAAGTAAAAATGTTCTTGGCTACCGTGGTGGTATTTCCTATAATTACTATTATGTATGTTCAAATCAAACTAGTAGTAGTTCTTAAATTTAATGTTTACATTTTTAAACAATGTTTTTGATTTTCGCATACCTTTTTCAATCACCCATTGAATTCTTTTATGATAGATCTAAAAACAACCTCATTTTGATACATTGGTGCTGCTAATAAAATTATTGACAGCATTCCAAACATTTTTATTATAGGACATGAACAGATTTATACATTGTATTATTGAAAAGTATATGCTAGAAACTCAGTTGAGGACACTTGGTCTCTTGAACATTTTAAAAGAAAATGTTACATCTTGTTTGTTCTTTAGGCTCCCACCATTAATCTGCCCTCCTCAGTATTTGCATCAGAATTTGAAGAAGATGTGGGACTATTAAACAAAGCTGCTCCTGTTCCAGGTACTTCATTTACACTACATTTTTAATGTACACTTATATTTCGATGTGTAAAATGAAACTTTTTCCTTAATTTTTTTTAAATCTGTCCTTCACATTATTACATTATGTACATGTGATTTGAGGAATTCTGTTACTGTCCTAATCTGTAAAAAGAGATAAATTATAAGGGTTTTATAGGATAGCTGTTGTTTGCCTTGATGGATACCTTGTGCCACTGAGCCAACACATTATTTTCATCAAGGCAAGAAGACAACACTGTTCACGTTTCCATTCAATTCAGTCTGAAAATTTTTTGAAAAATGCTCAGTTGTGATCTGAGGGTAACAAGAGAAAGTAATTTTCTAACTATTTGCTATTGTAGTGAGTTATTTTTTTCTGTTTGGTAAATAACTTGTGTTCAGGGAAACTGAAAGTTCTGAGAAATTACTTAATCCTGTCAAAACTGCTTTTTAACGTGGTCTTTTATCTAACAATAGGGCCTAGACCGGATCTTGATCCCGACATTATTGCAGCACTAGATGATGACTTTGATTTTGACAATCCAGATAATCTGCTTGAAGATGACTTCATTTTAACAGCTAATAAACCTGGAAACCTAGAACAAGAGAAGGAACTATCTTGGTAATGGAATGAAAAACATACTACTATATTTTTATTATCTTACTCAGTTTTCTCCTGGGGAGGGAATCCCAATACTGGGTGTATCAAAATTATTCCACTCTTTATACTTTTTTCAGGTCTTGATTGATTACTATTTCATTCTTAGTTATACTGTACAGTAGTACATGAAAAATCATGAAGTATTAATCAGCATACTAGTCAAATGAAGTGTAAATCTAAGGAAGCCAATTAATGTATATGCTATTGCCAGCTTATCTGAAGACGAAGATGCTTGGGAAGATGTGGAGGAGGAAGAGGATGGGGAAGATTTTCAGAGTGATGAAGAATATGATTCTGAGGGTCCTTTGTCAGATGACAGTGATTTTAAAGGGAAGATGAAAGAATTTCTCTTCATGGAAGAAGAAACCAAGAGCCGTTTCACAGAGTATTCCATGACCTCTTCAGTCATGAAAAGAAATGAACAACTGACACTTCTGGATGAAAGATTTGAGAAGGTGAAATAAACTTACAACAGTTATTGTAATTATTGGCATATACTTGGAAAATATTACTTAATTTTAATTCTGATTTCTTAACACCCCTTGTATGTAAAACTACTGCTCTATTAATGTGCTTATCTTTAAGAATTTTAAGGAGTTTTATAATACTGCATTTAATGCTGTGACTTACCTTGACTTGTACCTTATTTTTTGCCTAAGAAAAATTAGTTTTTTACTTTAATATTTGCCAGTAATGATGGTTTTAGATATTTATTGTTTTAGTTTTGTTGTATGCCATTCAGAATCACCTGTTTGTGAGATAAGTGGCTATATAAATTAGATAGAAAGGGGATCACTGGGATAACAGTAACTTTTGTTTCATGAGCTTTTTTCATCAATGGAAAATGTTGGTTATGTAAAGGGGAGGGAATGTAAAATAATTGTTCTCAAATACATTTTAAATTTGTTTTAAAATGTATTTGAGGGTTGTGATCTAAGTTTGTTATTGAAAGCATATGGAATTGATTTAAATATATATATATATATACTTACATTTAGTTTTTCGAACGATTTGATGATGATGAAATTGGACCACTGGATAATGCTGAATTAGAAGGTTTCATCCAAAGTGACAGTGCTCGATTACAGGAAGTTTTGAATGACTACTTCAGAGAGAAAGCAAAGGAGTATGTAAAGTGTTCTTACTGGGTAGTATGTTTCTTAGAAAATTTCTGCATACCTGTTTAACAGTGAACAGTTTATAGATAGAACAGTAATATTACTAATGTCAGACTTGTGATTTAAAACATAATTAATTCAATCCTTTAAAAGTAACTTTAGGAAGTATTGCCTCATGCCCAAACAGCAGTGTAGGCTTTGGCCAAGCTTTTCTTCTCTATGTAGAGTTTGAGCAATGATCGTCTTAGGTGGCTTGAGCTTCATCTTTTCTGCTAATCCTAAAGGGAGGGAATCTTTTTAATTACTGGTATCTTTTTATATTGATCTCTAGTGAGTTCAGTAAAACATCTGGTGATAAAATGAATATATTTTTTAAATAATGAAAAAATGAATATATTTTTTAAATAATTTTTAAATAATTCATATGGCTGTGGTACATTTGGGGAAAGAACTTAGTTAAGACTTTGGTTATATCTGGATTGATTACTGATTACAATGTTAACAGGTTATGAACCAGTTGTTTAGCAACCAGTCTAAGTTACAATATCCTTTCCAAAAGATATCTATGACACTGTTCCAAACTATGAATGCATTTTAGGAGCTCAGTAACCAGCCTGCATTTACAGTCATTTGCAATGGCTGGTGTTATCGCTGACTATTGGGGGCGAATCATTGGCCCCCACGGAAAGGGCTCGCAACTTGGGCGTCCTCCTGAATTCACGGCTGTCTTTAGAAGAGCACTTGACGGCCCTGACCGGGAGGATTTTTCATCAGGTTCGCTTGATCCGCCAGTTGCGTCCCTTTCTAGATCGGGACTCTCTACACACAGTCACTCATGCCCTCGTCACCTCTCGTCTGGACTATTGTAACGCTCTCTACATGGGGCTCCCCTTGAGGTGCACTCGGAGGCTCCAACTGGCGCAGAGTGTGGCCGCGTGGGTTGTTATGGGAGCGACGTGGAGTTCCCATGTAACACCTCTCCTGCGCGAGCTGCACTGGCTCCCAGTGGTCTTCCGAGTGCGCTTCAAGGTTCTGGTTATCACCTTTAAAGCGCTCCATGGCTTAGGACCTGGTTATCTACGGGACCGCCTGCTACCAACAATAGCCTCCCACCGGCCAGTACGCTCCCATAGAGAGGGGCTCCTCCGGGTGCCGTTGGCCAAACAATGTCGACTGGTGGCCCCTAGGGGGAGAGCCTTCTCTGTGGGGGCACCTATGATCTGGAACGAGCTCCCCCCGGAGATACGGAGGATCCCGGATCTGCGCACCTTCCGTTGCGCCCATAAGACTTCATTATTTCATCAAGCTGGCCTGGCCTAAATCATCTCCCCTTTTTTAAATGTAAATTTTAATTTGTTTTTAAATTATGGGGTATTTTAAATTTGTTCAGCCAAATTATTTAATTCATTTTTATTCTGTTTTAAATTTTTGTGTTTATGTGTTTTATTCTGTGGCTGTTCACTGCCCTGAGTCCTTCGGGAGTAGAGTGGTGTATATATATATATATATATATATATATATATATATATATATATATATATATATAAATAAATGTCCCATGGTCATATGACCGCAATTTATTATGTTTTTGTCAAAACCCAGCATTTATTTCAGGTTTCTGGCAAAAAATACTTTATAATCGCAATGTTTATTTAATAACTCGCCACTAAAAAAAGTCGTAAAATTGGGTCAGTCCCTTGATTATCTACTTAATGACCATAACTGTCAGGTAAATAGCTAGTCTAAATAATACTGATTTAAGTAAGAAAAGCTGACAGGTTTTTAAAAATCACAGTATTTTAAAATTTTAAATTTAGCTTTTTTTCCTTCTGTATCTTTCTTTTTCTTTAAAAGTTGCGTGAAACTTGATGATATTGAAACCGAGAAAGAAACAGAGTTGCCCTTGAATGAGGAAGAAGATGAGATTGAAGAAATGGTAACTTTAATCATTGAAAAACCAAAAGAAAAATGGGATTGTGAATCCATTTTAAGTGAGTGTTTGTTTGTTTGTTTGTTGTTTGTTTGTTCGTTTGGTCGTTCGTTCATTCATTCATTCATTCATTCATATATATTTGTATTAGCTTCCCATTTCATATAGTTACTCTGGATGCCATGCACATAATAAAGAATATACTGTATAAAAACCATTAAAAACTTCACCCATGTTAGGTCAAGTTCACTCCTCATTGAACTCCAGAAACACTCCAGATATCTCTTAGCCCGTTTCATCTCCCTTAGCTGTTCCTTGAATCTTGGAAAGTGACAGGATCCATGAACCAGGAGAGGTTGTATGGTCATGATCTGGTCCAAAGCCTTGCCTCTTATTCCAAATGACAGCCAGAACCAGAGTGTGCTGCAGACCATTAAGAACAACCCCCATCTCCCTCTGGAACCCTTCCGGGCCCATTAGGTGCCATAGACGAACTGATCGAATAGGTCCAGCCTTCCTGTGATAGATAGAGGGCAGTACAAGAGAATCTCAAGGTTACCATGACAGGAGAGCCACAGAGAGGTTTTCCAATTCCAGATCACTATGCCACTGCTGCCACAAGAACAGTAAAACAAAAGGTCAAATGTGTGACCACTGGTCCTAGATGACCTGGGATAGGCCCACAGTTGTCATAGTGACTATGAACTCCTGAGGGACCTTGAAGCCCATTCCCAAGGGATGCAGATTGAAATTCCCCAGGCCTAGGGATTTCCACTATCAACCCTGAGATGGAGTCAGGGCGCTCAGGCAGGGATGTTGCTATGCAGCAGGATGCAGGGATTTCAACTGATCCTTAGACCCCAATTTAATGAACAGACTCTCACATCCAGTAACTTGTGGAGCTGTGCTTTTGAAAGCCATCAGAGACTCCCATATAACAATTGCTTCACCCAGGACTCACATAGGCACATTTCCAAGAGAAATTTCCAGACTTAGTCACATCTCAACAATCCGCATCAGGTCACCCATAAAAGGCTTTCTTAATCTGGCATTTAATAGCAACAGCAATATGCAGTTACCTAGTTTGGGTAATAAAACAGAGAGTACTAAGGGCGCCTCGTGCAGAATTATAAATATTTTTATAGGAATAATGCTACTTTTGCTAAGGGTCAAGTTTACTTATTTCCTTTAAGCAGCTTTTGCTTTTTTAATATACCTACTTATCATACACATTCATTAGCCTCAAAGACCTCCATAGATATTTTGAGGTTTAAAAATTGTTTATTAATAACATTTCAAATCAAAAGTTCAGGAGAAAATTAGTTTGTTAATAAGCTGACCTTTGATATTATGTCTTCTCTTTAAGGTACTTATTCAAATTTATACAATCATCCAAAACTTATTGAGGTGCCAAAAAAGGTGAGTGGAAGTTTCCATTACACTTTAAAGACTTATTATTGCAATGAATGGGATCCAAAGAATTATTAGCAGTATATTCAAAAAATTGACTAAGGGGATTTTTAATTTAATTACAGGTAGTCCTTGACTTACCACCATAATTGAGCCCAAAATTATGGTTTGTAATCATTGTAATGGTACACTGAAATATCTGTAACTGGATTCAAAGTTACAAACTTTTTTATGATAGTTAAGGGAATCCATTTTCTCCAAAATGTTGCTGGAAACTGGAAATAAATGCCAGTACCTGGCAAAAAAAAGTCACAAATTGACTTCCCTTTAGATATAACAGGAAAGACGTGTTATGGTTTCCATCAGCCAGGGATTTGCCTTAGATGGGTCCCAGGAGGCAGGCCTTCTCTGCCAGGACATTCTCCTTATAAAACATTCTCCCCTTCGGAAAGTTAGGCTCACCCGTTCCCTGCTATTCGTTTAGGAAGTTCTTCAAGACCTAGTTATATCATCCGGCCTTCAGGTTTTTGGGAACGGGAGACAATTTTAGTTGCCTCCATTGTGATTGCTATTCTTGCTGTCTCCATGAGGTTTGTATATTTTAAAATGTTTTGATAATATTCTTATTTTAATTATTTCTTTTTATCCTTTTATAATTATTGTTTTTATCCACTTGCTGTTTTATTCAATTGTTATACACCATCCAAAGTTATTTTGTGTGAGTTGAGCAGCCATAAGTGTGTGTGTGTATGTGTGTGTGTATGAGAGCGAGATAACAAGATAACATATTGTAGAAATAATGTAGAGTTTGTGGTCTGCCTCTTTGAAAGTTAGCCCTTTCCTAGTAGTCCTCACCTCCAAAATCTAGATGCATATAAGTTAAGATTTAGAGGGAGGGAGGGGAGGGAGGGAGAAAGGAAGGAAGGAAAGGATTAAGCTTGGACCCAACTTTGATCCATCTTGTAATTTATCAAAGTGCTGAACAGGGATGAATGAGTGAATGAAAATATACTGTATGTATAAGGAATTCATATATCAAACATGAATTAACATACGGTAGGTACCAATTTTTCCCCCCAATGGCACCTAAACATTTTATTCAGTTTATTACCTGGCTTAGTATTTTGGCTTCTGCAAGTTTCATTGACCCAGTTAACTCATTGTTTTAAAAAATTCATTAGTTCCATGTATTTTTTATAGCTTAAATCAATTAAAGTGTCTAAGAAGACAGGAATCCCACTAGATGTTCTGCCTCAGAGAGGACCAACAGCTAAACAGACTGAGTGCATGCAAAGGATTAATGACTCTGATTTGCCAAGAATATCCACACAGCCACGCTCTAAAGATGAGAGTAAGGAGGATCGGAAAGCTAGGAAACAAGCTATCAAAGAAGAGCGAAAAGTAAGTTTTATTTTAATTTTTAAAATAAATTATTTAATTAACTTTATTAACCTGTAATTGACTGAAGCAAGGTGGATTACTGTTATGTCATAACTCAAATATATATTAAGTAATCGAAATGTTGCTTAGTGTATATATTATTCCCACAGAATGAAACTCAAAATAGATTATTTAGGATTCCCATTTAGGTACTGAATTTAGCTTTAGCGATATTGTGGCTTCATACACACGTAGAACTTGCAATTGTAAAACCATCCCAATGAACAAAGAAATTACATGAACCTAATTAGAAGTTGTGCTATGGCAGGCCTAAGGTAAAATTAAAGGATAATATCAATAAATTAGTTGTTTTTCTTACATGGTAGAGACACAGGGGGATTTTAAAAAAATATTTTAAGTTACAGGTAGTCCTCCACTTACAACTACAACTGGGCCCTGAATTTTGGTCGTCTACTGCACCCTACTTTAAAAAGTATGAAGGGAATGATTAACATCTGAAAAATTAGGCCTCCTTTCAGTGCACTAAGCCTCTTCTGCCAAGAGTTCTGAGCCAGATATTGCTGACATTGTATCTGCAATGCTGATTGCTTTGAGAACACTTTCATGAAGCGGTACATTAATATTGTAAATTATTTCCCCATTAGGAACGCAGGATAGAAAAGAAAGCAAACAAGTCGGCCTTCAAGCAAGAGAAGACAAGGCAAGAGAAAGAGCTGCTTAACGTGAAACAGAATCTTCAAGGACTCAAGCTGTCATAATGGAAGAACTGCTTCTTGTTAAGGACGATGGCTATTTCCTTCTGGTTGCTAACTGGAAAAGATACTTTTGATTTAACACACCAGAAGAGTAAAAATAATGACAATGTGTTGTTTAAACATGTCTAACCACCAGTGTTTACTTACATGGAAACAGTTTTTGGTTACCACAACAATAAAATCAGGGTAATGTATTTCTATTTTCACAGCAACAATAAACCCCCTTTTCAAATTCATCTGTCACCTTTCTTTATAATAAAAGTAATTCACTTTTATAGTTTAAAAGGATGGTATGCCCAGTAGCTTTTTATGGCACTGAATGCTGGCCAATCACCAAATTCATTGAGTGCTCTTTACACCCCCTGGAGCTGCGTATGCTTTATTGGTCGTTAGGTGTCTCTCTTCCTGACCATGTCAGCAATGACACAGTATGATAGCAAATGGGCATTGCGCCAATAGCCAAGAAAATGCAGGAGAAACACTGGTATGGCCATGTCTTATGAGCAGCCCCCCACACCTTCCATTTTAACACAGGTGGAAAACACCGGTGGAAAGCTGAAGCAAAGATGGCAAGACACAAGAAATGCAGATATGAAAATTGCCCAGCTGGACCCGGATGCTACGTTTGATATACAAGATGGCATTCATCAATTCAAAAAGCGAATCCTGCACCTATTGGGAATAATGCTAGGAGGAGGATGAATTTATTTTATATTTCTTGGTATAACAGGAGAGAGATTCAAGGAAAATTACTGGGTTTAGGTGGCAGAAGTTAAGTTTAAGATTTTACCGGAATCTGTAAAATTTCATATTAATGGGATCTATTTTGGTACCGCTCTTTAAGAAGCTGTCTTTAAAAGCAGCTTTGAAACTGGCTAAAGGTTCCATATTTATTTATTTATTAAATTTCTATCCTCCCTTTATTATTTTACAAGTAAGGCAGCAAAAATACATAATACCGTGCATCATTACATGATGGGTGAACTGTGTCATAATTGTTTAATTGGTCAGCCAATGACACTTCACTTGGAATCCTGCAAGCAAGGGAACTAGACAACAGAAAGTCAGCTATTAGGTACATCTGTATCCCTGAAAAAAAAATAATATTAAAGAGAACCTGAAAGCACTGCGCTATGAAATGAGTTTGGATTCTGAAAACAAAGCGTATGCCACAGGTATGAAGTACCCAACAACATAGCTATTTTGAATGTTGGGTAACTATATCACAGTGAAACAATTTTTCAGTGTTTTTATATAAAAGTATTTCAAACTGGTATCTGCATGATGTGTTTAGAAGTATCTGTAGCCTTTATTCAATTACTATCTTATGATAAATCCCATGCAGTGATGTAACTGTTAAAAAAATCTTTCTATTGGTTTAGGTAGCCATTGTTGACATGTCTTTTTTTTTTTTCCTGGATGGTTTCTTAGGAGAAGAACAAGCCTAACTTTCTCTAATACTCTTGCTTTTGGATACCAAAGCAATAGAATAAGGATAAAGGAGAATTTTTGTAGCTCAGGCTGAAATGAGGGGTCCTTGGTGCTCTCTGAGCTTAGTTGTTTACTTGCAGAATTGAGAACAAATCCAACACCCCACTTGTACTGATAATACTAATACTGTCTGCAAGTAAACAATCAAGCTGAGAGGGCACCAGGACCCCTCAAATAATTTTAAGTTCAGCATAATGTAAAGATTGTAAAGAATTAAAATATAAGTGCACAATTAAGAATATTTAATTTACTCCTGTACTATGACGTATATTTGATCAGGACTATGATAATTAACCATACTTAATGGGAATCACAAGGACTGCATAGCCATGATTCGCTAATATACAGTAAATGCACTGACAGTCAGGTTTGCAAATGATGCTAAGGAAGCTGATAATTTTTGAATAAGCCACAGTGCCAAAGCCAAAAGCCAAATAAACTCTTACGTTTTTGTATGTGCTGTCATTCTCTGATAATTTCAGATGGATTCCTAAACAGTTTTTAAATAGCCCCACAAACTATTTATTTTTGTAAACTGTTGTACCTTGAGGGTATTGAATTAAAATTTGGGATAAAAATATTTTAAATGACTTACAGAATATTTATTTAGTGTAATTTAAAGAAATATCTACTCTACTTAGCATATAGACTCCTATTCCTAATATTCTATCTCAAGCATTTGTTACGTTTCTTTAGAATCCTAAAAGCAATAAATATGTAAATGACTTGCTGCAATATTTTATTTTTTAAGGTATCTGTGTTCAAAGAAATCTGTACGTTGAAAGAAAATTCCTGAAATAGCCCCTGCAAGATGATGCCATTGATTTTGTCAGTTTTTATCTTAAGCTTCTGAGGATTTTCCTTAAAACTCTGCATCCTTTGCCTCAAAGTTACATTAAGATTACATTAAAGTTACATTTTAAAGCTATAGACATGTATAACCTAAGAAATATAAAATGGACTGTTCTTGCAATGCAATTCATAACAGTATTACATCATTATATTCTGCCTGAATGGGCAATCTTGTGTGTACTGATTTAGAATTAAGTTTTATTGAGCCCTGGAACTTACTTTTAACTCAGCTGTAGGGTATACTATTCAGTTACTCCTTCATAGCAGATAAAATAAGTTCTGGATACTACATATTGATCTATTTCCTTTAGACTTAGGAAGGATGCTTAAGACTATATTTACAGAGATGTTTGAAAACTGCTTATACTTTAGAGATAAATAGTAATTTTTCCTGTTCCACACAGAGGCTGGCGCACCAAATTTGTTTCTTTGCGACACCTGTGGAAGGCATTTTGCACAGGAAGCACTGGTAAAATAAGAGCATTTTGTACTGAATGTATTTAAGTGATAAAAGAAAAAGAAACTGTACCTGTTTTGAACACACTCACTCAATGAACATCTCAGAAACAAGGGAAATAAAAACAGAAAGATGTTTAGCAGGAAGATTGATGACAATTGTACTGATTTATGCAAGCAAAACAAAAGCCTTTGTAAAGCACAGACTTGTTCATTAAAGTGTATAATTCTGTACTAAATGAGAGTGTTGATATATCCCAACTCCGGAAATTCATGTTTATTGATTCAGAATCAGGATTCAAAATCTTATGATTCGTTTTACAACTGTAGTGATTCATGTAACAATCATGGCAAAAAAAGTTCATAAAATCCAGCATGATTCACTTGATGACTGTCTTGCTTAGCCACAGAAATTCTGGTCCTAATTTTGGTCGTAAATCAAGAACTACCGGTAACTACATATTAAGGAAGGGAAAACCCAAAATACTTAAATTGAGGGAGGGTTCTAAGTCATGTATTATAAATCTTCACAGCATCTGTATCACAATTCAGAGAAAATTAAACAGAACATTTGGAATTACTAACTGCACATGGCACCTATAATTAAGTGATAAACAAAGTGGGATATAAATCCGATACATACAGATTAAAAATAGCCACCGGCTCAGTTTTTCTCTGTGATACGCAATCCTTCCTAACTGTTAAACTGGACTCAAAACAGATTAGTCAATTAGCCTACCAAAAACAGTGATTACATGCCATGAATTGGGGCATATAGAAGTAACCTGTAATTTTATGTGACATACAAGCACATAATTATTCCCAGTTAAGCATCAAGGTACTGTAATACACTAAAGGTTGAAATGATCATAATTCCCCCCCTGGGGGAGGGAAGAAAGAGTTTGAAGTACAATCAAAAATAATATATGATTGCGCCAGGGGTGGGTTCTACTTACCTTTACTACCGGTTCACATCATGCCCGAGCATGCACTCTTCTGTGCATGTGCAGAAGCTTCTGTGCATGCGCAGATTGCTTCTGATGATGTCTGGGTCAGTGGGCGGAGCCTCCCACCGGTTTTACTACCGGGGGCAACCCAGCACTGGACTGTGCTAGTTTCGGAATGTGACCATATGACTTTTTCTTTGCCTTAGGCAAGGCACAATCCGATATGCAAAAAAATTTTCAACAAGAAGCGCAAGCCATTCAATTCCTTGAAACAACGACTACAGGGAACTGACATCCCAACAGTGAAAAAGAAGCCACCCGTGAAGGTAGACCTGTCAACACCATTCCCATGTTTTCATCAATATGTTTTAAGTCTTGCCATTGGGATGATTTGGAGCTGGAGAAGGGGGTGTCTGGATTCTTTATGTAGGTTGGGGCTGTCCTAATATAGAGGTTTGTAAGATCCCATAACATTTATTACTTGATCACCAATATTTAGCTAATGCCTGGAATTCCAATCTTTTGTTATCTGATATAAAATGGAGTGAACATTATTTGTCTTCTGCTTCCCTGCCAACATTCATTTGAAATAAATGCTGTTAACAGGAATAGCATTAGGGGCTCATCATGGGTGGGTTCTACTTACCTTTACTACCAGTTCGCAATGGGGCTGCGTGCGCTTCTGCACATGCACAGAAGCTTCCTGTTGGGGTCAATGGGCAGAGCCTCCAGCCAGTTTTACTACCGGTTCTTGCGAACCGGTCCAAACTGGGGGCAACCCACCACTGGAGCTCATCCCTTATTAGCAAAGAGATGACATTTGTATTTCCAGGCCTAGAAATGTAAACTTTAAGGGTGCACCTTTTTTTGCCTCATTCATGTAGCTGCTCTCAGGATTCAACCATGTTCTTCCACCTGGATGAATGAATTTAGCTTCTTACCTTATCCATATTTTCAGCCACGGCAAATAAATGGCTCTGGGTCAGTTATTCCGCCTCAGCCCAGTATATCTCTCAGGCTTGTGGAAGGGAAAAAAATGGAGTATTAGGTACGTTGATTTATGTTCCTGTAGAAAAGATGTGATGTAATGGACTACTCTCCTTCCCTTCCATTTGTCCTACTCTCTCAGACTTCCCATGCAATTTTCTTTTCCAAACTATCATTCCCATCCAATGACTATTGGATCTCCTACAACAAAGCAAACCTGGGAAATTCTGTTTGTCCTAAACAGATAATAATAATAATAATAATAATAATAATAATAATAATAATAATATACGTATTTTGTACCTTCAAGCCAGTATTGACTCCTCGAGACTGCTTGGACTAGTCCCTGCAGTTTTCTTGGCGACATTTTCAGAAGTGATTTGCTATTGCCTGCTGCCTAGGGCTGAGAGGGTGTGACTGCCCCAGGGTCACCCAGTGGTTTTGTGCTTAAGGCAAGACTAAAACTCATAGTATCCCCATTTCCAGCCAAATGGCTTAAACCTTAACCACTACTCAAGCTGCCTCTTATAATAGTCATTGGAATTCTTTTATTATTCATAATCTGTACAAAATCTCTTAAAATTGTTTTTCAAAACAACACCTGTAATTAATATATGCTCCGATTGACGAAAGGGAAATCTAATTCCTTTGCAGAATGGACGGGAGAAAAAATCGAATTGGAGACAACAGCATGAAGATTTTATTTCGGCCATCAGAGCAGCTAAACTTGCAACTCGTGCCATGAAAGAAGGCCGTCCTCTTCCACCACCACCACCTCCGTCCATTAACCCAGGTGATTTACTTGTACTGCAACTATACCTTGGCTTAAAAACAGAAAAGTTGGTTGGAAGAACCAAAGCAGATCCCTGGCTCATGGTTGTAGAGAGTAATAGTCTCTAAAGGTTTCTCAGCCTAATTTTTTCCTAC
Organism: Arizona elegans; assembly: GCA_022577455.1. Lineage (NCBI taxonomy): Eukaryota > Metazoa > Chordata > Lepidosauria > Squamata > Colubridae > Arizona > Arizona elegans. The sequence continues at coordinate 250,095,281 of JAKOOJ010000001.1, forward strand.
TATAGGATGGCTGGAGATGGTGATTCTTTCAGTGAATAAATAGCGGCCCTCATATTTTCAAATAGTGTTTCTATCCTAATCTCAAAACTTGAAAGAGTTGAAAAAATAATTTGAAATGTTTTTCAATAAAACATTCTGGAATATATTAAGTAACCAGCTGTCAGCCTTTGAGGCAGGGCAGGAAGCTTTGGCTTTATTGATATAGTTATAATAATTAAAATCTTGAAAGCTGGAGTGTCTTTGCCCTTCCCTTCCTCTCACACTCCAATGAATTAGAATTCAGTCTGTCTGAATTTCTTTATCATACTTTCTGTTTCTTGGATTTAATGTTTGTCTTTGTTTTGGTAACCATTTCTCCTTTTCGCCAAGGTCATCTCTGTGGCTCTTTACGCTAAATATTCTTCCATTTGGTTACTGTTTCCCAGCAAAGTAATTTAAAAAAGAAGAAAAGGTTATAAATACTCAAGAGAATATGACTAAAATGACCAAATATATTTGTATATGCAATCCATTCTTCTCTGAAAGTAGATAACTTTCTCAGTCAAAAGCTGATATAATTCTGACAATTACTGAACAATTATTGTGAGAAGGACATTTCCCTCTTCTTGCCTAGGGTTTGAGGAATAACAGCTTTCTATAGCATTCTCTTAACAGTAGAACTATGGAAATATCATTCATTCATTCATTTGCTCCATTTCTATAAAGTTGCCATTTATACACCCATCCTCCAAGTATCATTTGAGATAGTCATGTTGCTTTATTGTATTCAGATTATATTCAGTGTCCTTACTGTATGAGAAGGTTTAATCAGACTGCTGGAGAAAGGCACATCAACTTTTGCAAAGAACAAGCTGCCAGACGATCCTTTGCCCCAGGCCAGAAGGGAGGCAAACCAGCTTCAGTAAGTAATTGGACTCTATTCAAGCTCTTTGCTTCTACCATTTTTCTCTCATCCTTTTTTGAAGGATCATCAGTCTTCGGCTGCGATTGTCAGTTCCTCCCTTTTATGGAGGAAGATGGATAATCTGGGAAAGAAATGGAGAGAAATGTCGGAATTCTTCTAATTGACATTGACAGAAAATGGTGTAGGGTCTCCTGCCTGGGCGGGGGGTGGGGGTTTGACTAGATGACCTACAAGATCCCTTCTGACTCTGTTAATCTGACTAATTTTGACCAAAATCCTGTCATTATTGTGGCTTTTTCACTTCAGGTTCAGGAAATAACAAATAATCCTTTGGAATAAGGAACAGATGCAAACTACACTTTTTCTTTTCCAGTAATGGTTCTTCACTTTTCCTTTAAATTGTTTTAGAATTGTTTTTCATTTATTACATAAACGCTTCCTTTGGGGTAGAATATTAAATTAGAATTCCTAATGGTCACCTTTTCCAAAACTTAGAAAAAGATGGTGGATCAATTATGTGAATAAAATATTCAGAAGCCATATTTTTTTTAAAAAAGCTAACCATACTCAAATGTATTCAAAGTGAATGTTTTGGGGAGAAGACAACAGTTCTTCCACTGGCCAGAGGAGGATTAGGTTGTTTACATGCTGAGCTTAAAACAAAAAAATTATAAGGAAAATCTTAGAAGAAATTTGGGTTCTGTCATTTGGAACCTCACTTTCTAGTGAGACTTTTAAACTTTTCTGAAGGTTGTAAATGAAAAGAATTGGCTTTGTTTGGCAACAAACAAGTATTATGTTTTTATTAATATACTATAAACTGTGGTTTATTAATAAGCCATTGAGGCACAGTGGTTGGAACACAATATTACAGGCTGACTCCACCCCTGCCAGGAGTTTGATCCTGACCAGCTCAAGGTTGACTCAGCCTTCCATTCTTCCAAGGTTCATAAAATGAGGACCCAGATTGTTTGGGGCAATATGGTGACTCCATTAACTGCTTAGAATGCAGTTAACGCTATTGCTATTCTGTCCAGTAGCATGGTTATGAGTAGAGCTGGAATAAAAAAATTGAGAATACATGAGATTTTAAAGCTCTATTTGGAAGCAAGAGTTTGATGGTTTTCTGCAAATATTGTCGTGTTTATCAGGACTCACAGAATTGTCCTTTATAACCTTTAGCCTATTTATCATTCATATAATTACCTGAAAATCGCACTAGATTGTAATACTCTATTTTACTACTTAGCAAGCAAGGAGTAGAACTAGTAGTTTCTCCTGAAATATTCTAGGTTTTGGTTGGGTTGGGATGCAAAAGTTTTAAAAACTTGCAGTCTATTTGCGCAACAATTATAAAGAATTTTCAATTGATTTTTGTTACGACAAAGTCAGTTAACTGAGAATCAAAGTTATGCGGTAGACAGTAATGAATTAGGAAAATTATTTAGATAGGAATTTCCCTTCCAAGCGAAGTTTACTGGGAATATTTAAAAATTGCTCAATCAATATCAATGTCTGATCTTCTTTTATTCTCGCTCCTTTGAAGATATTTTTAAATATAAAAATGATTATATTACACTCTGAGCCTCTGTGGTGATGCTGTTTAGTTATGTACACTCTGTTTTCTAGGGGAAACAAGGAGTCTCCAAAAAAGAACCAACTTTAACAAATGCTGTGGGGACACTACTTCAGAATAGATTACAAGGGGCAAATACTGGCCAATCTGTAACAGGTAGGAGGCAACGTATCTGAAATGTTTAGAAATACTGAATGCTTAAAGCCATCCCATCAGAACTACAACACCTACTGCTCTATTTTACCAGTAATGCCATCTTCGCAGATACTATATATCAGAAGTGTCCAACCTTGGCAATTTTAAGACCTGTGGACTTTAACCTGTGGAATTCTGGGAGTTGAAGTCCACATGATATAAAGTTGCCAAGATTGAAACCTTCTGCTGTATATGTAGAATTTTATGTCCAATACAGAATTTATCGAAAATCCTTTTTAAAAAATCTTCTCATCATAGAAATCTTATAATATAAAATCAAGTTTAGCTAATAATACACCAACTGAAGTAATTTATAATTATGTGATATTAATTTGACATATAATGGAACAATACATAATCTAGTCTAATGTATAGTTTTCAGTTTTTTTGCTGTTCTATAGTATTATTTTAAAAACAAGGTTGATTGTATAATTTTTATTCACGTAAGGTGCTTAAAAGAAAGAAAATTAATTTTAGGACAATCTAGCAAAAGCATGTACAGTAATATAAATTGGAGAGGTAACTGTTCTCATTGTTTGCTTTCCCAGTTATACTGACATTCATATTAGCATATTTATTTAGTTATTTATTTATATAGTATTTGGGTGAGCTAAAATTGATGCTTAACATCTCTGACTTAACTTTAAAGTGAAATCATACAAACAGCACAAATCATACCTCTATTTGAGTAACGTTCAAAAAGAGGATTTAGGATGAACAACTACTGAGCTACAGTTAAATTCCATAGCATTTAATGTAAAATGGGTGAATTAATACTTCAGGTCTGTAATTTGAACCAACAGTGCTTTAAATTGCTTGAATTTGCTGATTATTCTCAGGATATATTTTTCAGAGCTCTTTACAGATATATTGTTGTTTTAAAGGACATGGTATTGAAATTTCAGCTGGAGCAGTACAGAAAAAAATATCCCCTATTTCTTCTGGAACAGAAACTGGGTAAGATACGTTTTGTAGATTAACAGGCTATAATTTAATCCAGCATATTGATCTGAGGATTTGGGCCCGTATAATTCTGCCCTGGTCATAACATATTAGGGCATTTCCTAGATAAGTGGAGTACAGGTAATCCTTGATTTAGAACCATTAATTTAGTGACTACTCAGTTACATGGCACTGAAAAAAATGATTTACAACTGGTCCTTATACTTACAACCATCATAGCATCTCCAGTCATGTAATCGAAATTCAGGCACTTGGCAACCAATATGTATTTATGATAGTTGCAGCATCCTTGGGTCACTTGTGACTTTTCCAGCAAAATCAATGGAGGAACTCAGATTCGCTTAACCACTGCATGATTCACTTAACAACTATTGTGATTCATTTAACAAACATGGCAAAAAAAGGTCATAAAAGGCCTTGACTCACTTAACAATTGCCTTGTTTAGGAATGAAAATTCTTGTACAATTGTGTCATACAGTATGAGGACAGTATATTTTGCTTATCGGAGACAGTTACGTAATAGATAAATACCAGGATTATAAATGGGAAACATAGCTTTAAATCACCCAGGAATCATGAAATTCAACTCTTCAGGTTATTTACCCTTCCAGAAAAGACTAGGCTGTTATTTCACTCATAAATAGCAATAATTTTGTTGCATAGAAATAAGCTATGAAATGGAAAACTGTAGCATTTACTATATGCTTCATATCTGTGACATACTAGTTATTTCTTAAATTTTTACTTCATTTTCATGTTTTTGTTTACATAAATAAACATACCATTTGCATGACTTGTTCTTATATACATTTTACTCGAAATACCAAGCCACAGACCAGTTTCATTAAACATACTGTAACTACCGTACTGAGTTTTCTTTATCAAAGGCTTGTTATAAAATATTGTAAAATTGTTCCAAAATTTTGATACTTCGTGTGAATTTTTAAGCCTCCCTGGTCAGTTTATTTATACTCAACCTTTTTAAAAAAATATAAATAACCCAAGGTGGCAAACATGCCTGAAACTTCTTCCACACAATAATAACCCTATGAGGAGTGTTGGGCTGAGAACGACTGGCTTGTTCTCTCAGCCAGTTTTCATGCTCAAGGCATGATTAGGACAGTCTCCTGGTTTGTAGGCCAGCATTTTCACCACTCACTACATCAAACTGGAACTATCAATAGCACATTATTTCCCATTTTTTTCCCACTCTTCATCCTGTACATACTTAACTAATTTATTTCCCTCAGCCTCTTAATTTTTGTTTATATTCTCTTTTCTCCTGTGCTACTTGTTCTTCTATCTTCCAAAGATGCAATGTAATACTAGAACAAATATGTCCAGTAACCAACTGTGAAACCATACTAAGGATCCATGAAACTATACTGCAGTTTCTCAAATTGGCCAGTGCATCAAGCTGTTGTGTTATCATCTGCTTTATTTCAGACTACCTAAATTAATGCTTGCCTGCTCTTAGGGCTCCAACTCAGGGAAGAAGATGAGGAGAACATGCCCACCAAACTTCTGAATAGCAGCCTTTACTTTTTACAGCACCTGAATTAGAAGAGCTCAGCAAACCAGTTTACATACATTCAGCCTCCCATCTCTCTTAAAACTTGTATGATGGATTGAAGTGTGATAATAAAACTAGCATGGTCATATTCCAGTTTTTACAGGTGATATCTTATGTAAGTAAGAATGTTTCCAGCTTTATGGCCTATGTTTTCTATTTTTTTTCCTTTGGTCAACTCCTATGCTGCCTTAATCAAAGTGACTCTAGAGACTTTACACAATAGGACTAAAATGTCCAGAAATAACAACTGAAAATGAAACAGTATCATCAAATATTATACATAGGATTTACTGGGAAGCATACCACAAATATATTTTCATATTACAGACCAGTCTATTCTCCTGCAGGTATGACAAGAGCCAGGTTTTTATGGAAGTCTCTAAGTGTTGGGCCACAAATAACTCAGTGGACATGTTGTTCCACAGGACAGGACAGTTACCAAGAAATGTCTTCTAGGTATCACAATGTCTGTGTTTTATAGCCAGAAACAAGTGTTTCCAATTCTTTCAGATCTTACTTATGCAATAACCATAGGAGAAAAACATCCCTGTAGCTAACTAGGAACTGAGCTGTTAAAGAGCTTTATAAGTAATTAACATAAAGAGCTAAAATCCATGAATTGCAACCAGAAGCCCTTTGGCAAGTCAGTGCCTTTAACAGAGCAGCAGTTTTGTGCATCCACTCAGCATTTTGGCTACTGGCTTTGGAGCAACCTTCAAGAGTAGACCCACGTAGAGCATTTTGGTGTGCTGCCTTTGAATCAGTCTTAATTTCTGGTGACTGCTGAGACTGGTTCCTGCAATTTCTTTTGCAACATTTTTCCAAAGTGATTTGCCATTGCTTTCTTCCAAGGTCTGGGATTGACTGGCCCAAAGTCACCTTGCTACTGTTTAAGACTAGAACTCTCAGTCCCCTAGATTCTGCAGTCACATGTTGCTTTAACAACTAAACTGGCTCTTGTGAAGAATATTACAATAGTGCAAATGAAAAGTGATTAAGGGATGAATGACTGTATGAATTGCATGCTCATCAGGAAAGGACATAATTCGCACACCAAATAGATCTGTTCAAAAGCCCTCCTGATCACAGCTACCTACTTTCTCATTGACCAGGAGCCCCCTGAAATTTTGTACTGGTTTTATCTGGGCAGCACCACCAAGTTAGGTATCATAAAATACGTTACACAGAACAGTTTTACATTAGTCTACTGATCATTACACTGGTTAACAAATATAAACATTTGGCTTTATCATTAAATCTAATTTAAAGTAGTATGGCCACCCGTAGGGATCTTTGTACAGAAGCCATCTTACAAATGGCCAATTACACATATTTTTTTTTACCAGAGATCACTCAAGGGCTGAGGTACAAATCGAGATGATTTTGGAGATGCATTAATACCACCCCATCTGTCAGGAGCTGATTAGCTTGCTATTTCAATTGATTACCCACACATTTGTTTTTTTTTAAAAAAAGCATAATCTTTTATTAAACCGAGTTGTGAAAATGCCTCCCAAACACTCCAAAATGGGGAATGATTGGGGGGAAAAAAAGATGCATTTGCAAGTCTTCAAAGCAAGCCACCCCTGTGCCCCGTCTGCGTGAAACCATCGGGCCTCGCTCTGCTCCGTCTCCGTCCCAAGTCCACACAGGCTACAGAGGGCAAAAGTTCAGAAAATGCCCTCCCCGCCATGTAAGGGTCTACGAAACTCGTCGGGATCAATTTAACCGCGCAAGTCCACAAGCAGTCACGGGCGGGTGGAAAGAGGAGGTGCAGCATCGCAAGGATTCCGCAGGGTCGGCGAGGCTGAGCTCCCTCATCCATCCTTCTTTCCTTCCTTCCTCGTTCGGGGTGGGCTGCACGGCTGCAAAGCTTAAGACTCGTCGGGCTTGTCGGCGGGCGGCCCGCAGGGTTGCAGCATCTTCTCCATGAGGTTGAAGCGGACGCGGGCTTTGCTTTCGTCCTCGGCGATGGCGAAGTAGTTGAGCAGGTCGAAATGGCCCATGTAGGAGCAATAGGAGTCCCGGTGCTGGTTGACGAGCCACTCCCACTTGGTGGTGTCGGCGTGGCCGGTCCCGATGTACTTGGACTGCAGATGCTCCAACTGGCTGTGAATCGTGTAACGGTCCGTCATGATGCGCGAGGGAGGTTAGGACGCCACCTCAGAACAGGGCCCGGTGCGCGCCAACGGTCCTCAGAAAATGGAACCTGAAGGAAAAAAGGCGGCCCGGCGACGTCACTTCCGCTTCCGGCTTTACCATCCGCAGGTCGCCTTGCGGCCAATGTTCCTCTCTAGCCATCCTTCGATGGTTACGATCATAATTTTCGCGAGGTGGGAAGGGGCCGGCTTTAGAGCCTAAGAAGCCCAGTCAACGGTTGTCCCCGCCTTCTTTTTAAACGAATGGAAGGGCCGGTTTCCTTTTTAATTTTAAAACGTCAATTAAAAAAAAAAAAAAGACAGTCGAAGTGCATCTTGGGGGTTGGAGTCTTCGGAGAGGAATTCTCATGTGACGTTGAAGGAGAAGACGAATAAAATAACAGAGTTGAAAGGGACCTTGTAGGTCATCTAGTCCAACCCCCTGCTGAAGCAGGAGACCCGCCTATAGCATCTACTGTAGTAATTTTCTCGGTAGCGCTACGAAATGCTCTAGCTCTGCCACCCTCTGGGATTTCTAGTTTACGGGAAAGGAATTTCGGGATAGTCTCCTAGGCAGAAATTAAATAGGTGGAATTTTGCTTAGTGTTCCAGATAACTTCCCTTGTGGGAAGTTAAAAACTCTTAGTATTATCTCTAGATTAAGTTGGATGGCTGCTTTAAAGCAATCCCTCAAAGAGAATTACTGTCTCTTCATTCTTACTATTGAATGTGTTTATCTATTAGCTAATTCCAAATCATTCTTGTGCGAGCCAGGTCTTCATTTCTCAGACTAGCCAAGTGTTTTTACCAGCGTTTGTATGAAAGATTTGAAGCAGCAATTTAAGAAAGAATCTCTGACCGTGTGCCAAATGTTTACTGTTAGTTTGTTTACTACCGTTTGTAGGAGATCCTTCCTATCCTTTTGTTTTGATACAGGAGCCGACCCATGAAAGCAAAACTTTACAAAACTTTCATCAGAGCAAATGATGGGGACAGATAGCTATTCGGATTTCCTTCATACATTTAACAACTATATTTTTAAAAAGTGTTGAAACTACTATATTTTAAAAAAGTTTTGAAATGTTGCTTGGATTACAAGCACGTCTGTCTCTGTAGTTAAAAAGAATAGCCGCTGGATGTCATAATTTCCTACTTTGCACAGAAGTTACAGTAATACATGTGTGCATGGTTTCTGTGCCTTGAGAATCAGAAAAGATCTATCAGAACCGTGTTGTATAGTTTCTGCAGTACAAGTGGGTCCCTTCGAGCTAATTTTATAGTATATTTTGGATGGTTTTTATAGTTTTTTTTTACTGTTTTAAAATGTTTTTATTGTTTTAATTCTAGTATATATGTTTGAATTACAAGCCACTCAGAATCATTGATTGAGATGGGAGCCTATAAAAATTTAAATAAATAAATAAATGTGTGTTCTTGGATGGTAGAATGCTGAGTTGCAATATCTTTTTTCCACTCTGGTAAACAAACTTGTGCACACATACACCTTTTTAAAAATATCTTGTTCTTACTCAAAATATTTTACCAAAGCAGTTTCAATATTAATACATTCTTCAATGCAATATTTTTAATGCTACCTCATAATGGAAGATGGTGAGAAAAGATTCTTCAATCTGCTACACCTATTTACAATCTCAATGAACGATTTAGTAATTGGACCCTAGAAGCTCTAAAAACTGCATGAATTATTTCTGTTTAATCAAGGACAATTTAACTTGAGAAATAATTCTAATTGTTTGAGTTCATATAACATTCATTTCAAAATTCAGAGCTTGGCCAGATACAGGAAATGTACTCCTGTTTTGTTATATTCCTTTTCTACATTGAATAACTGTATTTTGACCAGGGTAAAAAAATACTTGTTTTCTTAGGCCTGTAAAACAGGTACTGCAAGAATTCTTATTATATATAGGTTCTTTCTGGAGTATGGGAAAAATACTGGTTATTGTGGGCCAAATGGCAATTGTCTTTTGGACTGGAGCGCTACGGTATTTCATTGAGAATCAGGTGTAAAAGTCTCTAATTCTTGTACTAGCTTTGTACTAGTTTCATTTTTTAAAAAAGAATAACATGACAGCCGGTGAGAAAGAGAAGACATGATAATAAAATGTAAATGCATATTGGACTGCAAATGTTTGGTGATCATATTTATGATAATACAATCATTTAACATTGTCTGGTTTAGACAGGAAATGTCAAGGATCTATTTGTATGACCAACTCATTTGTATACAATCTGACCACAGTATGTTTATATTATAGATCTTCTGTACAAATCAAAGTATTTTGTTAAAAAAAACAACAAAAGCTGTATTGATCATCCAGGGAAAATGAAAATTTGGAGGGAACTCTATCACTACTGGTAATACTAAACTAAACTACTCTAGTACTGGTTTCTTTATTAATTTTATTTGGTGCAGATCCATGTGAACACTTTGAATTCACAATTAAATGCACTGATATGAACATACTTTCTGAATTAATGGGTCATATTATCCACACAAACTACTTACTACTTACATCTCAATAAGCATTATTAGTAAGTAAAAATAATTCTTACTCTGCATGGAAGCTAGTGTTTATACAATTGCCAAGTGCTAACTATAGAATAACCTGCATGGGTGGAAAATGGTTCAGATCTAGTTCAGTCATAGTGAACTTCAAAAGGAGAACTAATTCATCCAGGGAAGAGGATTAATTAAAAGGACACAAAAAGACACAGTTCCTATAGTCAGATCCTTCCTGAGAAATACAGGCAATCAGTAAACCGAAAATCAAGTTCTTGTTTTTAAAGGCTGTAGAAACATCAAGAGAGCAGGGTGTGGGGTGGGGAGTTTCTTTTTCCTTCTTTTTGCCTCTGGCCTGTTTTATCACATTCTAGTTTGTTTTTTTTCCTTAGTTGACCTGATTCCAAGTCAGAATATGTCTACTTCTGCTATCTCACGCACACTTTACCCCTTACATCTGTAAAAGACTAGTATTGTGGAAATAAGGAAGAATTGCTTCTGACTATTGTATGAGTCTCTTTTACAGGAAGAAGACACAATTTCCTGCTAGCAGAGTGCAACTATCTCTGGCTGAAAACTCCTGAGTTAATCCTCCAGTTCTTTGATAAAAAGGTCAGGAAGCAGATGGAATGAAAGAACCTAGGGCAGGGTGTCTCCACCTTGGCTGTTTTAAGATGGGTGGACCAACTCCCAGAACTCCCCATGCTAGCTAGGGAATTCTGGGAATTGAAGTCCACTCATCTTAGAACAACCAAGGTAGAGAAACACTGACTAAGAGAATTGCTTTGAATCCAACCAGGTCAGATTGCCATGGTCTATATGAGAGCATTATATAATCCAGTGGGCTTTTCATGATTAGGAGGTAAAGCTAAAATGATGACTCACAAAGTGATAACAAACATCTCTTCCTAGGGTGAGTAATCCTGCTCTCTATGTACTCCTGGAATGCTTAAACAATGGCATTACAACCAATACAGAAAGACAGATAAATGACTGGATCCCAGTTGAAACAATCACAAAGAGCCTTAGTCGACAACCTCATTTGGCTGTGATCTCAGGGTTACAAAAGGCAGAACCTCCAGAAAAAAAACATTTACCCACAATTTTTATGTGAGAATAACCCTAACTATGGTGTGGTTTTCTTTATTTATATTTCCTGGGGAGGGATGTTCCTCTCAATTTCATTTATAAAAACTTGTGTGTGCATGTGTGTAACCGCTCCACACTTTTCTAAATCCTTCATCCCAACAGATGAAAAATAAATCTTAAACACATAGGATGGATGAGCATGCATTTGTACATGTATGTGTAGATGTGGATGTGGGTGTATAATAGAATAATAATATATTAACCGTAAAAGAAGAATATGAAATCTAGTAACCACAGCCCTTAGTGGCTGGAAGTGATTTCCTGACTAGGATATTCCCCTGTAGGAACATGAACATCTGCTTGCGAGAATATGTACAAGATGCAACTTAACTTGGAGTTAATTCTAGATGGCATTTTCTGACGCCACTGCCTGTTCTTAAAAACATAGACAGGAAACTCCCCATTTGTCCTGATCTAAGATTTTAAAAGAATACCTTACTCTCTACCATTTCCTAGAATTACATTAGAAATCTAATGAAAAGAACTCCACATTATTCCTGCCCAAACAGGTTTCTTCTTTGGATCTGATGAATCCAAGGCCATTTAAAATCTTGATTGCTGGGACGAGGCACAAAATATTCCTTTGAACACATTGACTTTCTTCTTGCTGTATCATACATGGCTTAATTTTTTCCCCCCTCATTGTATTTTGTCCACTAAATTATTGATTCAGTTATTGGGAATGTGTGGGGGAAACAAATATACTGAAATAGCTCGTCAGAATATCTTGAAGGAAAAATAGGGCTTCATTTGAGTATAAATAGATTCCCTATTACGTGTGGGGCCTGGGTAACGGTATCTTTATTGACCCAGAAAACAATGATCTAGCTAACCAAAGTTTCCTGAATTTCTGAAGAACACAGTACACTCCTGCTATTTTTAAAATACCCTCTTTTTTTCCACACTTTCACATCTGCCTAAAATAAGGTGTGGCTGTTCTAACAACTTCATTAAGTTTAATGACTATTTGCCACTGCAATTTTTTTTTTTGGCAGCTTCTCCTAGCAATTCAGAGAAAGATGTTGGGTCATATTATCCACACACAGAAAGATGTTGGTGAACTCAGAATGTCAAAAGCATTTCTTTTGAATAATTTTTCACGTATGCTAGGCCAGCACTGTTGTTGGGTGAAAATGGCAGTAGCAACTTGAAGAGAAAGGGCCTTCAGTGGAGAACAGGATGGAATTCCAGAATCATCAAGTTATTTTCATTGCTGGAGAGAAGGGTGATCTTACACAGTGTAGCATGTACTTATGGGTTCTAGGTGGGAATAAAATAAGGCAAATGTCTGCTTTTCAACAGAACCAGACAGCTCCGCCCAGCATCAGCTCATCATCACTCTTAATGGAAGTTAAAATTTTTCAGATATGCAAAGTGTCTTTTCTGAAGTCTTGGAACACCTTCTGATCGTGACAGGTGGTCATTGCTTAACAATGTTAATTTGGACAGAAAACTGTCATTAAGCAACATGATTGCAAGTTGAAAACCTACATCAGGGGTAGCAGCTGTAAGACTTGTGGAAGAGCTATGCTGGCTGGAGAGTTCTGGGAGTTGAAGTCCACAAGTCTTAAAGCTGCCAAGTTTTAAGACCTCTGACCTACATAGTCATAATCAAAACTACATAATTGAACCACAGAAACCTAGGGACAGTAGTTCCAGTAGTCCCAGTTGCTATTTTTAACTGAGACCATGGAAGTCACTAAGTGAGGATCTCATGTGACTGCAACTTCTGGGTTCCTGCTGGCTTCCCCATTGATTTTGCTTGTCAGACATCAGCAGGAAAGACTGGAAAGCATAATCACATGACTGTGGGATGCTGTGATGGTTGGAAATATGGGCTTCCAAACACCTGGATCGCAATCCCATGACCACAGGTGGTGACAGCTAAAATTATTGAGGACTAGTCATAATTCCCACTTGTTTAGTTGTAACTTTGAACAGTCACTGAATGAGTGGTCATTAAACAAGAATCATCTGTACAGGTAGTCCTCAACTTACAACAGTTTGTTTAGTGACCTTTTAAAGTTGTAACAGCTCTGAAAAAAGTGATTTACGATAGTTTTTCACACTTATGACCGTTGCAGCATCCCTATGGTCATGTGATTGAAATTCAGATGCTTGGCAACTGGTTCATATTTATGATGGTTGCAATGTCTTGGGGTCATGTGATCCCCTGTTGTGACCTTCTGATGAGCAAAGTCAATGGGGAATCCAGATTCACTTAACAACGTTGTTACTAACTTAACAAATATGTTACCAGCAACTTAACAAATGCAACGATTCACTTAACAACTGTGGCAAGACAAGTTGTAAAAAGGGGCAAACTCACTTACATTTTTCACTTAGCAACATAAAGTTGGGGCTCACTTGCGGTCGTAACTCGAGGTCTACCTGTATTGCAAAAGGTTGGGAATTGCTGCTGAAAATAATGTTAAGCCTTTTCAACCTCTTACATAAGAGCCTCTTACATAATGCCAGAATTATATGCCCGTCATAGCAAAACCTGCACGAGCAAAACCCACAGTGCCTCCGGCATTTGTTCATCAATGTACTTGTGGTTGAACATCCTCATCCCCAGGTTAGTCAACTGGGAATGCACACCAGATCTTGAGATGAACTGCTGGTGAGTACTGTAGCAGCAAATTACGATTACGATATGGCCAAAGCAGTATTACCATGCGGAGCTCATTACAAAGTCACAGGAATAGATACAGGTAGTTCTCCGCTTACATCAGTTCATTTAGTTCAAAATTACAATATCACTGAAAAAAGTGACTTATGACTGTTTTTCACACTTATGATGACTGCAGCATCCCCTGGTCACGTGATCAAAATTTGGATACCTTGCAACTGATTCCTATTTATGGCTTTGCAGTGTATCGGAATCATGTGATCAGCTTTTGCGATCTTCTGACAAGCAAAGTCAACAAGAAATCCAGATTCACTTAAGAACCATGTTACTAACTTAAGAACTGCAGTGATTCACTTAACAACTGTAGCAAGAAAGTGTTGTGGTCCACAGGCAGCCTGTGGAGCTGGCAGCAGAGTCGGACAGTGAGGAGGCTGGGGATGAACATGGGCCAGTCCTGGAGTCTGGAGAAGGCTCGAACGAGGGCTCTGCATCGGAGGCAAAGATGGGGCCAGGGCTATCTGGGAGTTATGTGCTGACTCTGGAGCCTCCAGAGTCTGACATCAGTGAGGCAGAGGAACAGGGGGAGCCTGTTCCTAGTGCACGCATGCGCAGAGCTGCCAGAAAGCAAGAACAGTTAAGACAAAAGGGTCGACTTGGGAATAAGGCTTGGAGATGACTGGCCCCTCCCATAAGACATAAAGGTGGAGCAAAGGGACATGAGCCTTTGCAGGAAGCAACTTTGTTCATTCTGGTCGGTTTAAGCTTTGAAGTTCCATTTTGACTTTGTGCTCCATTTGGCCTTGCAAAGCTAATTGGCAATTAGGTATTTGGTAGCATTTCAACGTGAGTGCTTATCAGCTTTATCCTGAAAGACTATAGCAGACTTCTGTCGGCTATTCACAAAATGCTTGGGACTCATTACAGGCTGTGAATGAATGGAATTCATAGCCGTTGAAATAAAAAGAGGGTTTTTGGGACTAAGCGTGCAATTGTTACTGTCTCAGGAAGCCTTGGTCACAACAGAAAAGTCATAAAATGGGGCCAAACTCACTTAACAAATGTTTCACTTAGCAACATAATTTTTGGGGTAAATTGTGGTTGTAAGTCAAAGACTATCTGTACAGAAAACTGTGCCAAAGACAGAGGATTCCTTCTCAAATAATTCCAAAACATTTTGCCAAGTCAAAGAATAAAATGTTATCAGCTGACTTGTGCTATAATGCTGCCCAAGGGACAGCACCCTCCATCATGTCTCAGGCTATCTGAGGGGGTGGGCCACCTAGCACACAGCAGTACATTTAAAAGAAATAAGCATCTGGAAAAAAATGAGAATAAACTAATGAAGCTCTTGCTCCTTTCTCCTCTAGCATATATCCAGGTATTAAAACCAGAGAAAGCAGTCTCACTCTGCCTAACAGTAGGCTGGTCTACTGTTAGGCAGAGTGAGACTCCAGCCTTGAAAATAGTTACATTTACATGGTAAAGATATTCTGCTGACTGGAATTTGATTTCCACTTGGATTTATAAGTGTAGATACTTATAAGATATTGTATGACTCTTCCTCCCTTAACATTTCTTGTCTTCTATTTGAAGAAATTTATTTCCTTACTCTTTTCTATTCCAATCAACAAACCATGCCATCAATTTAATTTTACTTGCCCTCCTATAGTTAAATAATTCAGTCTCATTTTGGTTTTTTTCCATATTGTGAGCAGACCACAAACACTATGTGCTTTACAAGTCATTTCCCCTGCTGATTTTTCATTGAGCTTAATAAGCCATATTATAGAAACATTCCACTTTCCTTACCTTTACCTCTTTATCTGAGGTCCTTATGTCAAGATTTGATCGCCTACATCTCAAAGAATTAAATGAAGTAAGCAAGCTCAGCACATTTAGTTAAAACACATTTTTATCAATCCTTCCGAGAGCAATCCTTCACTTCTTTAACTCAAACCATAGCCTCAGATGTCACATGATTCTCATTTATGCCATCTGCCTTGCCAGTTGTACACTGGTGTTTATCCTTCTTTCCCTTTCTAGTTCTCTTCTAGAACTGTATGAATGGGAAGTCTGTCTGAGCCCTTGGTGCTTGAATGTCCTTTCTAGATCTTCCAAGTAAATAATGATAAAATGGTAATTATTCTTTTTCATATTATATGCTCCCACGTGGGCTAGCAGAAAGAGAGGAATCTTAGCTAACATCCCTGATTCTTGCTCCTGACATACAACACACTTCATAAATAATGGCTCCAATTAACACATATTAATTTTGCTCCTCATTTTAACGAGTGCCAGCTATAACAGTTGTTCTTATTTTCTTATCTGGCAAGGTGCATCTCCTCTGCTTTTCAGGGACCCATTATAAGGGCAGGAGAATCTGATCTAGCAAAAATGAATTGTTGGAAAATAGATAGATATAGAGAATGTAACCTTGTAAATGTCTTCAATAGATGAAATACATCTGTGCTCTTTTTGTTAGCCTTCCCCCATTAGGATGTGTCTTCTCTATTTTTTATTTATTTAATTTATAAGCTTGTTTGTTTATTTCTACAAGTCTTCTCTGCAGCAGAAGGGAAAAGCACAGGCTTTGAACTTGAAGTACAAGTCAGTACCATTTCCTGCCTGGTTAATGGAGACAGCTAATTTTCTGTTGCAGCTGCTGTTCAGAATGGCAATTAAGCTATAGTTTCTTGTTGCGCTCATCCAAGTCTCTGTGGAGTTGTAGCCTAATTTGTCCCTGCTTTGGGTAAACCTGACATTCATCATCCTGTCTCCTGTTCCAAACTGACTATTTTTCTTACCCCGAGGGTTTAAAACCTGTTTTTCCTAAGAAACAGCCTGGAAACCATTCCAGCAGGACTCCAAATCTATGATTTTTAAGATCTACTACAAGCTTGCACTTGATTTACATGTCATGTCAATCTAGCCACTGTTGACTGAAAACCTGGTTTATGATTAGAACATTGAATACAGGTAATCAGTTATTATCGAATTCGTGGCTTAGCATGATTGTCACTGCGTTATTTTATTTCCCAGCATTCCCAACATGCATTTTTGATTTGGTTCACATTGACATAGTTGGTCCTTTCCCGCCATCATTTGGTGGTAGAAAATATTTTCTAACAATTGTTGATAATTACTCTAGATATGGATATGTATATCCTATGAAAGAAAAATCAGAGACTTTTCAGATCTTTAAAGACTTTGCAGCCCTTGTTTCTACCCAACACCAAGTTCGCATCGCCAGAATCCAGAGTGATCGTGGTGCCGAGTTCATGTCTCAGCGTTTCCAGGACTGGATGCGTAAGAATGGAATTATTCATCAGACTTCGGCCCCTTACACACCGGCTCACAATGGAGTCGTAGAACGAAGACAAGGAGTACTGCAAACCATGATGTGTTGTCTCCTAGAAGACGCCAATCTTGATATGATATACTGGGATGAAGCTATCAAGTATGCAAATTACATTGTCAACCGTACTTGGAACTGTGTAACAAATCAGACTCCTTTCTTCATGTTGTATGGCTACAAGCCTGATCTTAAAAACATCCATATTTTTGGTTCATATGCTATGGTGAACATTCCCTTAGCTCAAAGAAGAAAAGGAGGTCCAGCAGCAAAGAGACTGAGATTTATGGGTATTGATGATAGCTCAAAATGGAGAAAATTTATTGACTCTAAACATGCAATTGTGATTTCCCAATCTGCTAATTTTGAGGAAGATATTGACTGGTCCAGGATTCATTCCAATGATCCTGGAGTTTATTTTCCTAGAGATGATACCGCTGATGCTACGCAGATTGATGATCAAGATTCCACTGATTCTTCTCAACCCGATGTTCCGTCTTCGCAAGCCGCGGATGCTGATGCTAGCGACGAAAGTGAGGACGAGGACGAAGAAGAAGAAGATTGGACAGTTGTTCCGAGACGTTCCAAGAGGGCCACAAAAGGAATCCCTCCACAACGATATTCTTGGCAACTGACAAAAGCACCCTTGCCTTTGATTTGCAATGTTACACTTCCACCTGATAATTTCACACAAATCAAGCAGCTCCCTGATTCAGAGCAAGACAAATGGTATGAAGCAATGCAGGTTGAAATGGACAGTCTAAAGAAACTTAAAGTATTTACACCTGCAAAACCTCCAGCAAACAAAAAGGTCATTGGCACTCGATGGGTCTACAGAATCAAAAAGAAACCAAATGGTGAGTCATTGTACAAGGCCAGACTTGTAGCTCAGGGTTTCGCTCAACGTTATCCTGAGGACTACACAAATACTTACTCACCGACAGTCAGAACTGAGAGTGTAAAAATTGCTTTAGCAACTGCCACTATCCTTGGTTTAGACGTTTTCCAGTTTGATGTTGACACGGCTTATCTACATGCAGACCTAGATGAAGAGATCTACGTGAAAAGTCCTCCAGGATTCCGACAGCAAGAAGGGGATACCTGGTTCCTAAACAAAAGTCTTTATGGCCTGAAACAATCTGGTTTAATGTGGTATTTATGTCTTACTGACAAACTAAATTCAATGGGCTTTATTAAGTCCGAAACTGATGAGTGCGTGTTTACAAAAAGATCTAACAATGCATATGAGATAGTTCTTGTTTATGTTGATGATATTGTTTATATTGGTCCAAATAAGCAAATGAGTGAAATTTTTGCCAAAGCTTTGCAGAGATACTTCACATTGAAATCATTAGGTCACATTAGCACTTATTTAGGTGTTCAGATTGAAAAAACACAGAAGGGGTTTAGTCTTTCACAAGAAGATAAAATTGAACAAATTTTGCATCATTGCAACATGAAGGATGCTAACACAACAAAGACACCCATGCAAACAGATTTTCACAACTTGACACAAGAAGAAAGTCCTGAGTTCGAGGATCAAACACTTTATCGTTCAGTCATTGGGTCACTGTTATACATTAGTAGTTGGACCAGACCCGACATTGCACTTAGTGTTAATCTCTTATCACGACATGTAGGTAAGGCAAAACAGTTTCATTGGACATGTATTAAGAAATTATTGAGATACCTAAAATACACCAAACACATGAAGTTATTGTTAGAACCAACACATACTGATTATGCAGAATTATGTTGTTATGCAGATTCTGATTGGGCAAGTGATAAGAAATCACGTAAAAGTACTTCAGGTTATATGATGTTCTTAAATGGATGTCCTGTTTATTGGCAAGTACGTAAACAGAATTTTGTTTCTTGTTCATCTACTGAAGCTGAATATGCTTGTGTTTCAGATGCATGTAATTCTCTAACTTGGTTTGATGCTTTAGTCACAGATATCTGGACACACCCAATCCGACCGATCACCGTGATGGAAGACAATGAATCGGTGGTTTATATTTCTGAATCTCATTTTACAGGTTCTAGGTCCAGACACATTGACATTTGTTACCAAAACATAAAACATTTAGTGAAAAAAGGTTTTGTTAAAATGCAATATGTATCTACACATGATCAAATTGCTGATATGCTCAACAAACCACTCCCAGCAGCTCAACATGAGTATCTGCGTGAGAAGATGTGCCTTATTTAATGATGTACTGATATTCGCTCAACTGGCAAAGAAGGGGAATGTCACTGCGTTATTTTATTTCCCAGCTGAGCTTCATTATTTTTGGACTAATAGACTTACTGTAGTTTGCCAAGTTTCTTATCAGTGTTTTACTACGCATGTCCGCATTCCTTCACTTGCTTCACACTCTTTCCTTTTTTCTCTTGCCAGAGGTCCAGCTGGACCAGCAGGAGATCTCGCTTGCCAAAATGTAACAATTACTTTTCTTAGTTAGTGAGGTGTTTTATTTTCTTTATAACAAATAAATGAGTTTTATTAGAAACTTTCCTTCGCGTTTTCTTTATCAGAATATTGCGACTTGGAATAAACCACGATCCATCTCCTCTAAACCAGGGTGATTTTTCCCAGAGCCAAACATGGGATTAATTGATGCCCTGACAATGATAAACTTTGTAAGATCAAATCAAGTATCAAACTTGAGCTTGCTGTCTCACTTATTATATATTAATTCCTTAATCAGCAGCAAACCATGATTACTTGAACCGTCAAACCCCCATTATCCCTGCTTAGACATTTACCACGTTTGCATTTATACCCTTCTTTCACAGAAGGAACTGCTCTGCCACTTATATATTTTTTTCACAGCCCTATCTTTAATTTCTGCACTCTTTCTGTTTTAACATAGCATTTGTCTTTTTAAGACCTATTCCTAACTATGCTTTATTTTTTGTGTTTTTATCCCACGTGCAAAGCTAATTTTTCTAAATTAGGACCGTGGGTTTTTTGGAGTTTCTGATGCAAGCCTGGAATTCATTTGTTACAATTTTTCTGCCATCTGGACATTTCAAAGAAGAATTAAGTAAACTCAGTATAAGGATAAAAGTTGGCAGAGGGGAAACCCAACATGACAAAGTTTTCAATCTATAAACTGTAAAGGGTACCCTTGTGCTGCTTTTTCAAAGTTTGCAAAATCACAGAAAGAGGGAAGTCCGTTCAAAGCCAAAGTGAAAGGAATAGCACACACCACTCATTATACTATTTGCAGGAAATGAATAATTTCGCCACCACCGAAAGAAAAAAAAACCCTGCATTTCCTAGAACTGCCAATATGTTAACTAATGTGTAAAAATAAAACCCATAGACTCTTAAATATGAGCAAGAAAATGATAACTGGAAAGATCCCTTAGCTAACCTTTTTAATGGAATAAAACACGTTTAAAATTGATACTCTGATCCCTTCATGTGCACAAGAAGTCTTGGTATATTTACTCAGAAATCTCATACTTTGTTAGTGAAGATGATCTCTAAATAAATGGACATAGAAATGTAAGTTGATTGGGAAATAACTAGACCAAATAACTAGGCCACCCAATTGCATAAGCATGCATAACTCAGCAGGGAATGTTTTAAAACAGGGATGTCAAACTCAAGGCCCTGGAGCCGGAGCCAGCCCATGGGGTCATTAGATCTGGCCTGCGGGGATGCCCTGTAAACAGCAAAGGACCGGCTCGCTGTGCCTATGCCAGCAAAAACGGAACTCAGGTAGGGCGGGGGGTTGCGGCAGAGTTACAGGAGGCCATTGCAGCCAAAAACAGAACTCAGGAGCCTGTTTTCGCTGGCAGAGTGCTCGGGCCACCACAGGAGCCCCCAACACGAATGACGTTGAGCTGGCCACGCACACCCCTGTCCCAAGGTCAAACACAACCCTGATGCGGCCCTCAATGAAATCGAGTTTGACACCTGTTTTAATAGGTTAACACATAATTACTCAGTGTAAAAATGTAACTCTCCTTATCAAAGATAGAAAAACAATATATGGCAATCAATTTTTGATCATTACATGACCTATTATGGTACTATTCAATATATGTTAGGAAATAAGGATGTGCATTACAGGAAAAGCAAAATGTAACCTTGCCTAGGATCCTGATATCATCTACTTTTTAGAAAATGTTACGTTTTCTTATGGAATTTGAGGAGAAAATTAATTTAGCTGACCTCATTCAACTTCTTTTGAAGAATTTAAATGTAATATATATAACACTCTCTTTCACCTTTATTACTCCTGGGCCTAAACCAGAGGTGAAATCCAGCAGGTTCTGACAGGTTCAGGAGAACTGGTAGTGGAAATTTTGAGCAGTTTGGAGAACCGGCAAATACCACCTCTGGCTGGCCCCAGGAGTGGGAAGGGAATGGGGATTTTGTAGTATCCTTCCCCAGGAGTGAGGTGTGAATGGAGATTTTGCAGTATCCTTCCCCTGCCATGCCCACCAAGCCACGCCCACAGAACTGGTAGTTAAAAAATTTGGATTTCACCACTGGCCTAAACATAGAATAACTGCACATTATCTTGTGGTTAGCAGCATCTGAAATTATATATAAAAGTATAGTAAAAACAGTATACAAACACACACACACACACACACATAAACACACACTTTTAAACATTTTATTTATATTAGTGGTTCCTTCCCATTAATAAGAAAAATATTACTTTTGAAATGCTTTTTAAAATGTGTTTATACCTATGATATAGGTATATGAGCTGATTCCAGTTCACACTATTTACATAGTGTTATAAAGTGTTACTTTAAATGCAAAAAAAGAGGCAAAAAAGAAAAGGGAAGAAAAATAACCAGGTTCATATTAACAAATATAAGTACTCTCATACAGTATATGAATAAAAAATATTTCACCACATATATTCATCTTGTGATGTACAATTAAATTATTAACAATTTTAGGGAGTATAACAACAGGGAGAAATGGGAAATCAAAACAGAAATGAGTATATGCAATTCTGATTTGTAAAGAGTCTTGTGTAGGTTTCCAACACAAATGGTGATGGTGACTTTTTCAGAAGGTTGAGTTTTCGTGTGAGATGGGTGTCCATATAAACGTGATTAATAAATATTATTCCAACAAGAACAAAGGGTTGAGATACATGTACAGTATGCCTATTCTGATAAAACTGCACAATACTCCTTTCTCCCGCCTTCCTTTTAATGCTCAGACTTTTGTTTCCAAACAACTTGAGCATCTACCCAACCCAAGGAGTCTTCCAGAATGGAATCAATCCGTGAAATAAACTTGTGTTCTCCAGGGAGCTTTTTGCTGCACAAAAACACCCGTGGAATTAAAAACAAAACAAAACAACCCAAAACTGAAGTAGTCTTTACACGTTTTGTGTCCATCTTTCCTTATATATTCTCTGCGGGTAATCGGCAGTAATTTTGCCCGGCTTTTTGAAAAAAATATAACTATGTGGATGGGAGGATGGATGGATGGATGGATGGATGGATGGATGGATGGATGGATGGATGGATGAGAGGAATAGAAGTAGCGCAGTTGCCCTGATGCTGACACCGGGGCTTCAGGTTCACGCCTTTGCTGCGATGACATCTCAGGGGAGCCTGCCAAGAATTCCGCAGATCATCGACGCGGGGAGCCCGGCATCTGCCCCGCAGCAGCGACCGCCGCCGTCTTTCCAAGCAGCTTCCACCCACCCGCTCACCGTTCACAAGACGAAGACTCATCACTCCACCACACGTACCAGAGCATCGCTCATCCCTGACGCACTCAAAAAAAAAAAAAAAGCAACAAGAAGCAGCCAATGGGCTTCGCGCAGGCGGGGCCAGGGGCGGGGATAAGACTCGCCGCGTGGAAACTCCCAGGATGGAAAGGCTTGACAGGTGCTTCTTCCCACGAGGCAGCGTAGTCTTGGCTGGACAGCGACGCGGCGGGAAGTCGGTTACTCTCTTCTCGGCTCAGGCGGGTAAGTGTTTGCTTGATTTCCCAGGTGGGGGCTGTGGGAGATACCCTCTGCTTGAAAGGAGTCTTTATTGCACAGTCCCAAACCATGACAATGGGGGCTTTTTATCACCTGCACTGGGAGTCTCTTTTGTGTCTATGAACTCACAGCTGGCTGATTTGATAAAGTTTGGAGTCAAAGGTTTGGAGTTCAGTCCGCGGAGGCATCAGCAGCCTGAACCCTGTTTTCTTAGGGGAATGGTGGAGAAATAGAAGATCCAGGTGCAGTTTAATCATCACACCTATAGCTGGAGAAGAAAGGGCTACCAAAATCTCTCTTGTGTGTGTGGCTTTGGGGCTTAGCAAAGAGGCTGAGATGGAAGTGAGGGCAGAGATATGCACATTTTTATTTTTATTTTTTTTGCTGGGAGTTGAGTAACAGAAATGACTCCAGCTGACCATGAGAAAACTGAAAACAAGCAAGAGGAAGTTTTAAAGGCAGCACAGAGTTCAGCTGTAGTATCTGCTAGGGGGCTTTAAATGGTTGATAAAAATTCATGGAAAAATAAGATTATCTGTGGCTACTAATCATGCTAGCGATTACATAACTAAGTTCCTACTTTGGGAACAAATTGGACCAAAAGTGGCTCTTTCTTCTGTTCTATAGAATTTTGGTAGATGTTTTACTTCTCTATTAGATATGTCCTGAGCACCCATGATTTTTAAAGCTGATACGTTTTATTGTGAATAGTACTTACTAGCATAACATAGCAATTCTAATGTGAAAGTTAATTATAAGAAAAAAAAACTTTTCAGTTTTTGGATATTTTTAAAATGTTATTTGATTAAGAATTTTCATTCTGAAAGAGATGTTTTCACACATTACCCATGAAATAAGAACTTGCACTGGATATTTTTTCAATAAATATTTTAAATTCAGACTTTCAGTAGGATTAAATTTATTTTTCATAGCTGGTTACTTTCAAAGCTTTCCTTGTAGTTTTTCATATTTAGCAGGAATGCCTACTAAAGTTTTAAAATCTTTTGTAACTTTAAAGGAAATGTAGAATACAATACAAATATAATCTGCATTATACTCCCTATAATGTTTATTAGTGTATATTAGTATGATATTGTTGCATTCCTTAATTCACACATTTGCACATGATGAAATTACTATCTTTTGGACATAAAATGGTATTTTAGGAGAATATTTCTGCCTTTTCCCAAACTGATTCAAAATGAACTTTGTTCCTTTACTGTCATGAGCCAAATAGCTAAGGGGAACCTCATGTGGTCCCCACCAGATGTGTCAGATTGATTCTCCCATAATCCCCAGTTAGCAAGTTTCTGGCTTACTTTTCTGGATATTTGTACTTCATTTGGAGAATATCTCATAAGTATCATTCAAAGATGCTAGGCCAGAATACTATACTCCTAGTTACCTTCAGCTTGAAATTAAATAATGGTCTACTGGCAAGAAGTGTATTGAGAAGAGGTGCAGGGCTGGATCTTGGGTGGGAGGTGAGGGAATATAAGGAGATCCAAAGGAGATCTCTCAGCTCAATGGAAAAAAATGTGATGCGAACATGTAAAAAGAAAAGGAAGTAAATTTAGAAGGTCGGCAAGCACAGGTGAATCAGGATGAGGGAGCATGCAAATAGCAGTATATATTGTGTGAGATAAGTGAGGCTAGATGTTTAAATATGTGCCTTCTACTGCTATTAGGACAGAACATCAGGCCCAGAGCCCTGCAGGCCTGGATAATTACAGTATAGCACATGATTGCTCAGAGACAAAACCATCCAGTCCCAGTATGGTATCTGGACTGGCACAGACATGCTGACATTTTCACCCTGGTGATGAAATTCTTCAAGGCAGTATAATTTTTTAATTTCTCATTTTTAAAACCACTTTATAGCAAAGGGACAACTAGTCAGGCAGACCCAAAGGTGCTTTTTCAAGAGGCAGCTGGACTTTCTTCTTTTTGTTTGAAGACGTTATGTTTTTTATCCAAGAAACTTCTTCAGCTTCTTTAGCTTCTTGGATGTGAAATGAAACGTCTTCAAACAAAAACCAGAAAGTCCAGTTGCCTCTTGAAAAAGCACCTTTGGGACAACAATGACCTGGATGGCCGAGACACTCCATAGATAGTCAGTCAGACATACAGTTACAGATATTAGTTTTGTTTTTACCTTAAGGGTGTGCTGTTATTTTCTACAACAAAACAATGCTGGTTTCCAAATAAATGTTTTTAGGATTAGGGCAGCAGAAGTAAGTTCCAGTGGTTGTACCCTGTTTCCCTGAAAATAAGACATCCCTTGATAATAAGCCCAATTGGGCTTTTGAGCTCATGCCCTAAAATACCCTCCCTGAAAATAAGCCCTCCCCGAAAATATTTAAACGCATGTGCAGCTGGTCCCCGTCATTTCCTCTGGTTTCCTCCACACGCCACAAAATAATAAAACCTCCCCGAAAATAAGGCCAAGCACTTATTTTGGGTTCAAAAAAAATATAAGACAGGGTCTTATTGTCAGGGAAATACGGTATTGGTATTACACTTGACCTTGGATTAAAATGAGATATGGAGTTGCACATACTCCGTAAAATGGTTGCACAAGAACCTTTTTAAAATAAAGTTCAGCGCTTTGCTCTAGTCTAGTATATCAGGATGCAGTTGTAAAATATGGATTGAAAGTTGAGGGAACGGAAATGTTAGTTTCATGCTGTGTAATCTAAGAATTGTAACATGGAAGAATTCTATAAGACTATGCCTCCAAGACATTTGTTTGAGTCCAGAACTCGATCTGAAAAAGGGAAAGTTGGGGCAGGAAGTGAATGATCCCAAAGTTCCCGTAAACTAGCATCTATTAAAGTTACAGTGTTTGCCACTTCAAGATCCCTTCAAGATCAACCTTGTCAAAGATGGAGAGATGTTACAGTTACCTGCCTGAGATATAAATTAAGGCAAATGTGGTTAAAAAATAGCAAGTGTTACCCTTGCTGAAATTTAACAAAAATATGAAGAATACAACTTGAATAGTTTTTCGGGAAGCCAATGTGTGGGGAGCATGTTTACTAATTATTCTTACGTGATAGGCCTCACTTAGATTACAGATACTAATTTTAATTTTATATAACTACTAATCTGCTAGGGATTATGCTTCAACGAATTCAGTGACTCTTATTTCTGAGTATGGAAGAATAGGATGCTGTTGATAGTGCATTAAGAAACAATGACCATACGACATAGTTTCTTCATGAGCAATAATAAAGCTGTTTAATTTTTAATGTAGTAATTAATATGTTTAATTTATTAAGATTTTAATTTATTTTAATTTTTAAAATTTTAACATATGGTATTAAAAACAATATACTTTAAGGTTTTGGAGCTTTCTTCCAAATCCTACCTTGTTTTAAGATTTGTAAGGAAGGTCTCAGAACGTATGGAAAAAACCACGAGGTCAGAACTAGCAATCAATTATTTTGTTATTTGGAGTGCTATTTTAAATTTTGCATGCATTTCTTGCTTGTTATAAATTGTCACATTTGCATTTCAGCATTCTGTATGCCTGGGCATGAATATACATAGATAGACATCATAAAAATGTATAGGATAAAAACAAAGAATCTGAGATATGCTGGGAATTTGTGCTCAGTAATTAGATATGTCATGTTAGTATTTGTGTAATCAACTTTATTATGTAATGCGTCTAGCACTTGTGAGCATGAAAATCATGAGGTTTTGTGTCACTTATTAGTATATACCTTTTATAAGGGTGATGTATCAAGTGACTAGATAATACAGGTACTGTAACTGAATGCAGAATGTACAGTGCTCTCTGTGCTTAGTCATAATACGTCAGTGCATATTTTGCTTCTTAGCTGTTACAAGACAACTAGAGATTAACTTGGAAATTACAAATGGTGTTTTATGACTCGCATTACTCTGGTAATCGATGAGTTTAAGAGATATTAAAAGGGATATGTGATGACATTTGGCACTAGATACAAAATTTAAACACAGTGAAGCTGTTAACATGTTTTTTTTCACACTTCCTTTATTAACAATAGACCCCTGCCTTCTGTTTTGCTTAGATACAATTTAAATAGGGGATGATAAGCTGTGGCAGGCCCCTAAAGTCTTGAGCACAGTCCCTGAAGTGCCCCCCCACCACACTTGCTGTGAAATGTTAACTTTCAATATGACAAGGGGAAATTATTTCATACATGACGAGGGGATCGTATTCACTGTGTGAATCATTTGACAATCTCTTCTGTATCAGCTTCTTTTAGTGACTGATGAAAATCTCGGCATGGTTCCTTTAAGACCTGCTGGAATCGCCTAGGTAGACACCTGAATGTTCAGAAGGCACTTTCATCTGGATAGCTAAATTATTTGACAAGCCTAGTAATTATTTCATTTAATTAACTTTAGATGTGATGTATGTCCTGTTTTTGCTACCTTTTGGCATACACCCTCCAATCCTACCATATCTTCTGCCTTAAAAAAAAAGTTGTGTGCTCCTGGGTTAACTATCTTACACAACAGAGCCATTTATCTGAATTTCTTTCTTACTGAAGCAAGCTAGTGTCTTACTTTCTCTCAGTCATGCTCATATGTACAATGTGAGATGTGATCATCCCAGTTTAGCAAAAATAGAACCTAAGTTTACATTCTCTGCCAGCTGATGCCTTCTTTTGAAAAGGTCTCTAGGAGGAAGACTGGTGACAGGCTGCTTGAAGAAAGGAGTTGAATGTCCATTAATCAGTCTCTCAGTTAAAGTCACCCACCCCAATCGGCTTTCCTCCAGGACTGCTACTGCCTCATTGAATAAAATGTGTGATCCAAATTAGAAGGAAATGCGGATTTTCAGATGAAAAACAATGAAGCAGGAGAAATATAAAAATACCCTTTCCCAGCCAAGCTCGGATCCATGCAAACAACCACAGATCAATAGTGACTGTCTGAAGAAACCCTTGGAGACTTAAAAAATGATCAGCTAATTCTAAGGTGACCCTGAAGGAACACTTAAAGTATTAATCAAGCAGAATTTAGTATATTTCATTGAAATCCAAGTAAGCATTTGCTGAGTTGTTTTGAGTCCCATGTGACTACAGTAGTCCTGTTGTCATCCTAAATCCAAGATCTTAGTGATAGATCAAATGTGCACTAAATCTATTTCTTTAAATTGGGAACCTGAATAAGACTTGATTAGTGCTTTGGAAGGTCCTGGTCAGGTCTATATGTAGGCCAATACCTCTCTGGAAGCAGATATCCAATCGCTGCTGAGGTTCAACCCACAAAAGGCCATGTAGAACAATACTAAACCATCAGGGAGGAGGGGAACAGCTTAAAGTGACCAATTTGGCATGTGGTCCGAGCCCTCACAAAATGATTGATCACAATGTCGGCAAAGCGTCATTGATTGATTGTCAAGGAGAACAAACACTGTTGAGAAACTACAGTCATAGGCCAATGCAAGCTCGCCTCTGCGGTGGGTTGGGAACATGATAAAGACAATATCTCAAGGACACATTCTCTGAGAGTGGTTAGTGGGATGTCTTTGTACTAGAGTTAGAAGGATGTGACAATGAGTTCTATAAGAGCCTGCCCCAAAGAGTTCTGCTGTCACAGCATTACTAGGCAAAGCCATATACAGTAACAGTTTGGTCACTTTGAGGCTTTCGTGATGAAAAACGGAACTGCCAGCTGTGAGCAGAAAAGCAGCTACAGAGGAAATTCATGTATGATTATCTTAAAGTTTCATACTGAGAATGAAACTCTAGAGCCATGATGGCAAACCTATGGCACGCGTGCCACAGGTGGCACGTGGAGCCATATCTGTGGGTATGCGAGCGTTGCCCTAGCTCAGCTCCAGTGCCAGCTAATTTTTGGGCCTTCCTGGAAGTCAGGAAATGGGCTGTTTCTGGCCTCTGGAGGGCCTCTGGGGGGTGGGGAAGGCCGTTTTCGCCCTAGAAAGCCTCTGGAGCCTGGGGAGGGCAAAAAACGGGCCCACCGTGCCATCATGTGCTAAAAGTGGGGGGAGTGCGGGGGGTGGGGGACATTGAATTATGGGTGTGGGCCCACGTGTGTGTGACCCCCCCCGCAACCCTCCGCTTTTGGTATGTGACGGCAAAAAGGTTAGCCATCACTGCTCTAGAGGATACCAGCAATTCCTGTCGTAAAACATGGAGCAAATTCTACTTCCAATGGGAGAGGTTTCTGAAGCAGAATGTATCATGCTAAATTATTAACCATTTAAATCAGGAGTCCCCAAACTCTTCAACTCATGAACTCCTTTTATGAAGTTCCAGATTGCTCATCAATTCCCAAACACTTATTATAGGGGATGTGATGACTATGAAAATGTATATGAAAATAATTTAATAAATACTACTTTAATAATTCTTTGAAAAACAATAATGACTTCATAAAAATAGGCAATAATTATGAAAGTATCAAATTTAAAATACCATTTTTACTGAAGTTGTTAATATCATAACTACCGGTAGGTGGGATGCATCTGATGAGTATCAATAAGGGTACTGATATATGGATGGAGATTGGTATATTTTAGTAGTCACCATGCTCTTTTACTCTAGATTCAGTTTGTTGCTATTAATTATCATACATTTACTGACTCCCCTTGACACTTCCAGCCTTTTATCAATCCCAAAGTTGTTGATATTGACCACTTTGGGGGGTTCCAATTTAAATCAATGCCAAATCTTATAGAATACAAGCTAAGACTCAGTAGAAAAGGATGGGATGAGATTAGTGAAAGGTCAGTTTGAAGGAGAGAAATCATGGTTTTCCTCTCATTTCTGCTTTAATCAATTCTCTTCTTACTTAATTTTCCTTTTATGTATCCTCTAAGCTGCACCTCTTCTATATTTCTACAAAAAAAGATTTTTCCCCTTACATTATTAAATCACCTAGGGATCCAAATGGTAGCCATCCACTTTTTAAAAACAGAAATATAATAAGAACTATAAATGGATGGAATTGTAACTATTCTAATTTTGTATTGTT
This sequence comes from Arizona elegans, assembly GCA_022577455.1. Taxonomy (NCBI): domain Eukaryota; kingdom Metazoa; phylum Chordata; class Lepidosauria; order Squamata; family Colubridae; genus Arizona; species Arizona elegans. The sequence continues at coordinate 250,125,265 of JAKOOJ010000001.1, forward strand.
CCTGGATTTTGAATTTTGGGAGGCCAATGCAAACTGTAAGTTTATCATGTGCATTTGAAGCTTGTCTGATTGAAACAGTTCACAGACAGCACAAAAATTTTCAAATATTTTGTGGCTGTAGTGTTAATGCAACATAATCTTCACGACTTTCCAAAATGTGTACTGTGGCTGTTGTATAAGAACTGTGGGTTGTTCCTGCATGAAGATGTGATTAGCAATATTTCCTTTAGGTGATGAGTCAGGCTGCCAGTGGTTTACCTATGAATTTAGGATTTAATCAGATGTGTGATGTATTGTGGATTGTGCCATCTCATAAAAACACAGGGAGGAAAATGGTTAGAAGCTTTCCTTTTGTCTTTCTTCTAAACCACATCTATCTATGTAGCTCCCACAGACCTCTAGAAGCCCTTATCAAATTGCCATTTGTTCTGTGACAGAAAAGGCACATGATTAAACACTTGACAGGAAGCTATCAAATATATTTAATTTTAAGTATAAGTGAAATTGAATGTACGTTCTGGCCCAACCAACTATGGTATTTTGGAATGGGATGGACTCAAAGATTTGAGGGTGAATCCTATTAGAAAATCCTTGACTTCAGTCTTCACAGAATTCTTGTAGACAGAAGGTGTCTAAAGAATTATAGCCCCATAGAGCTAGAAGGGGAGTTGTTTAGACCAGCATTTCTCAATGTATGGAACCCTGAGAATCAGTCCATACATCTTAAAGTTGCCAAGGTTGAGAATTACTGCTTTACAACATTGAGTCTTGTTGAAAACCTTGAGCTTAGTGCTGGATTCCAACTAGTATTCCTGGCAAATAGTTGTCTAACCTCCTTTTGAACACATCCAATAAAAGGAACCAATGGTGTCTCTCTGGGTCCACCTTTTCAGTTGCTCTTATATTAGGGAGGCTTTGCTAATAATCTCTTGGCATCTGCTTCCTGTAATTTAAATCTGATTTTCTGCCCTATCATCTGGAATGCTTGGGAACATGTCTTGGCCTCATACAATATTCAGGTATTTAAAAAGTACTATCATATCCTCCTCAGATTCAGTGCTAAACACTGGAAATGCTTTTATTCTTTATTGCTATTTCTCTTCTTCCCCAACTTTAATCCTGAGTTGGCAATCATATTAAAACATTGACAAGCCAATAAAACAGTGATATTGTTAAAATCAGTCCCATAATTAAAGCTGGACAAAGTGTTCCATCTACTTCCACCTGTTGGCAGAACTGGCTAAGATACAGTGAGTGTGCAACGTGACTCAGCTTGACACCAGGCTTAATATCTCATGTCAACGGATTCATTTCAAAATTGGGCAGAATTAGGATACATTTTTGAGGGGAAATTTTAGGAATTTAAAAGATGGAATAGCTGCTTTAAATCTTCAGGCACTCATTTTATAGCATGTTTATATTCAAAAAATGTGGGGGGGAATCCAATCAACCCTAACCCAAAACTACACCCCCCCCTCCCCAAGTTTCACTCACTTGGGGCAAGGTTTTCACTTGGGAACATGTCTTGGTCTCATACAATATTCAGGTATTTAAAAAGTACTATCATATCCTCCTCATCTTCTGTGCTAAACATTGAAAATGCTTCTATTCTTTTTTCCCCCCACAGGATTTAATTACTAGCTCCTGAGCCATCCTGGTTGCCCTTCTGTGAAGTAGTTCCAGTTCTTCTGAATCCTTCTTAAATAGTGGTCTTCTGAACTATATTTAGTACTTGAGGTGAAATCTCACCAGTGCAGGTATATTTGTAATGTCTTGCAATGCCAAATTTCCTGCTTGTTATTGCAACAGTGATCATTTTCAAAATAGTGCACATGTCTTGATTCTTGTTTCAAAAGAATAAAAAACATGTTACGCTGTGAATACTGAGTGGAAGGACAGAGATTTCTTGAGTAATGTGTCAAATGTAGAGGTAGCATGAAAAGTGTGGTAAGAGTAAGGAATGCAGTTTGACTGGAAAGATGGAAGCATCACTGTCAACTTGACGTAACCTTACAGTTTATTTGTGGATACCTAGATTCTCTTGTACTCTATTCCACCCTGCTGTTGTTTATTATAAAGTTTTACTTTAAAGGCATTTTCTTATGAAACATTAGTGGTGGGTATTTGGTTGACCAAAAAAAGGATGTTTACTGAGAAGCCAAATGTTGGATAAATATTTTTAAAAGTCATTTTACTGAAATAGTAAATCTGAAACAATCTAATTAGTCAAGTTTTATTGTGAAATTATGAATTGATTAACTACTACAAAGTTTAATGAGTCTGTAGATGCGATTAATTTACGGTGCTGCATCTGCTCTCTAGTTATCAAGCACTTCAATGTTTAAAAAAGGAAATAAAAATTCGTATATATGATTACTAAATAAAAGCTGGGTTTTTAAAGAAAAGTTATGCTAAGGAGGAATTTATGCTGCAACTCAGCAGCAGATAAATAGTTCAAATTTAGTCAGTATGATAGTTTCATACAAGAGTATAGTGCCACAAGTGGTTAGGATGCTGGGCAGGAGGTTAGCAAGCCCATGTTCGAGACCCCGAGAGCGGCCAAGAGGTGGGGTTGAGCTCTTGTCTTTCACTCTAACTCCTGCTGGGGATATGAAAGGAGCCCCCAACTGGGCATTCCCAGGCCAAAGGTACCTAATCCTTTCAGCCCAGATGTGCCTCGGGGCTTCTGACTCAAGTGCAAAAAAAAAATATTAAGCTTCATGGAATAATTTACTCTAGTCAAGTATTGATTCAGCTGATAATATTTAAAATTTAAAATGGAAGATATTTGCATCTTTGACATTTTAATTCATCTATGTCCCCCACCCCATGAATGATGTTTGACTGATTGACCAGCATGACAATTCCAGTAAAGTACGGGTCCCCAAAGTGATCAATATTGACTTCTAATGGTCAATGTGACTATTCAAAGTAATTATTACTCATAATACTTCATTACTTTAAGTATTACTCATAATACTTAAAGTAGCATGGGGTTCAATCAACAATGTGGAATTTCATGAAGGGATCAATAAGATGAAAAGTGTGGGAATCTCTTCAGTAAATCATTAGCATATTTAATGTCCTCTTAATAAATTAATTCTGGGTTATGGGTTCATGTCTAAGAGGTTTGAGCTTGTGGCTATTATCTTTATAAACTCAAACTCTGACCAGATGGAAGTATTTATTTTCCAGCTGCCACTTGGTGTCCAAGAGAAGCAGTCTATTGTAGTGGACTGAATGTAGTGCTAAGGTAAGACAGAACCTGAAGCCCAGCTCAGAGTTTAAATTGATCCATTCACTATTCTCTCAGCCCAGCCTATTTTTCAGAGCTGTAATCCCCCTGAAATCTTCAGATGAATAAAAGTTTAATGAATAAATGAAATAGTGGAAGGCCTTGGATGATAAATAAAGAGTAATATCTTAACTATTTGACTGACTTTTCAAAAGTGGACATAAAACAGTAAGTAGACAAGTTTATGAGATCAGCTCTTTTGAAGTAGTTAGAAGCGAAACTGCACAAATAGCAAAAATATCTCCTGGAGAATCTTCTTAAAATAACTCCAATATCAATAAGATTTCCCCCAGGTTTTTGCTTTAAATTTCATGTGGGAAATTCTGCTTTTGTACACAATTAATGTACAGAAAACCTCTTGGTTTCGATATACATCAGTTTTGTTTTCTATTTGAATAGCAATGTACATTTCTGTGATTTACATTATTTCTCAGCCTAGTATCCTCTATGTATACCTGTGAATAGTTACTCAGAATACTCTAAATTCATACTTGGAGGGCCTTAGAATGAGAAAGGTTGAGTTAAATATTTCCTACTTCTACAAAGGGGATCTATAAATATTCTGATTTATCAGTAGAACAAAGGGATTCATGAAATTCAGTAATTAATCAGAAAGTTAGTGTCTTTCTGATAGATAGTATTTTTCTGATTAATATGGAATATTTCTGATTAATATGGAAAATGTGGTATATCAAACTTCAATCTATATATGGTAATTAAAATAAATCTATCTTCATCACTGCTATCTGACTTATTCACTTTTTCTTCCTAGGACAAAAATGAGAGACAGACTCTTGGAGTTTTATGAATTATCTAGGCTGTACAGTCAACATACTGGAGATGCTGAGGATGACTTTCAAAGACCTCATGAAATGCTTCTTTTTGAAACTGACCATGCCATAGCAAATCTTTACAAAAACATTCACGAGATTCGAACAAACAATTACCGTCTGAAGGAAGATGTGAGACGCTTGGGAAAACAAAACAGTCGCTTCCTGACATCAATGCGTCGTTTCAGTAGCATAAAGCGAGACACAAACACCATAGCAAAGGACATTAAGGTCCGTGGGGAAGAGATCCACAGAAAACTTCAGGTTCTAAGAGATCTGAGTGAAGATGCAGAAACAAAATACGGTGAAAATGCAATTGTAACCCGTGTGTGCAAGGACCATTATGTCGATCTCATGCATGCTTTTCAGGAAGCCATGTTTAATTACAATGAAACTGAGATGAAAGAGCGAGACAATTGCAAAGTTAGGATTCAGCGGCAGCTGGAAATCATGGGCAAAGAAGTGTCTGGAAACCAGATAGAGGACATAATTGAGCAAGGCCGCTGGGATGTATTCTCTGAGAACCTGCTGTCTGACACAAAAGGAGCTCGCTCTGCCTTGAATGAGATAGAAACCCGGCACAAAGAGCTGATGAAGCTTGAATCTCGAATCAAAGAAGTCCATGAACTTTTCCTACAGGTGGCATTGCTGGTGGAAGAGCAGGCCGACACCTTTGATGTCATTGCGTTCAACATGCAGAATGTCCAAGAATATGTTGGAGAAGCTAAAGACGAAGTGAGGAGAGCGCTTGAATATCGGAGAAAACATCCTTGCCGAACAATCCTTTGCTGCTGTTTATCATGCCTTAAAGGCTAACTACCTTCTTGAAGCCACTAGATCAGTGTTATGGGAATGCTTATAATTTGTGCTCATCTCTTTATGGTTATCATATTTGTTATTAATTATATATGTGTATGTTTCTTATGAAAACCAAAGGACAGTAGCAGTATGGTACATACCAAAGTTGGGACCTGTGACTCCATAGATGTTGTTGGACTACATCATATCTGACAATTAGCTATGCTGGTGGATTGAAGTTGGAGTCTGAAAACATCTAAAGGGCCACAGATTCCTACCCACTCATATATTTCAACTTATGTAATAAGAAACAAGATTACCAACCCCCACATTGCTACCAAAATGAAAGGCATACCAGAACCTATGTAAAACCACGGGAAATTTTGATGAGGTGGGTAATAAATTATTCCCAAATAAATACATCCTATGGATTTTTAAGAGAGCAATTGCAATTGCCAGGTTTTTTTTTCTTGGAGAAAATAAATATGGAAGAAATTATGAACCCTAATTATAAATGATATATATAAACTGTATTACATGGATAATGCAGTTTAGACATCTCGTACTCATAGTTGAGTTTAGAGTTTTGATAAAAGATTTCCTATAAGGTATACATTTCTAAAATGCATTGTTATAAAATTACATGAGAAAAATATTTATCCTAATTATTATATAAAGAAAGTCCTTTGCTTTCTACCCCATAGTTTAGATTGTCAGGGAGAAACTTGTTGGTAATGGAACCAAAGTACAGTCCCCAATATTTGAAAATGTGGTCTCATTTACACAATATGTCAAAGTTAGATTGGAGCTATTATCTCTGTAGCTAATAGCAGTCTGGAAGTCTTACAGTAATGACAAATAGAGGGGATCAGAAATCAGACATTGTGAAATTGTGTGGCTGTTTCTTGTGCTGGCATGCAAAATGTGCAGCCTAGGGACTGCCTACAACCTGCTAGCATCCCTTTTGTGGCCTCAGCAGATCCCTAAAGGAGATGGGATTTGACTCATTCTTTAGCCTTTGTCTGAATTTTAGCAATCTGTGTCTGAGGAAGCAAAAGGGATGCTTTCATCTGTATATTGGCTGGGGTGTAGGGGAGATTAGAAAAAACCCATTAAGTCAAAAAGAAACATCCAAAGCAATAGGTCTTCCATGCTTAAGATTTGTTTTAGTCACGCTAGTTTATCTGTCTGTTTGAGGATAATCAGAGCAGAAAAAGTTGAAACCAAGAATCTCCTTCATTTAATTGTTGAAAGACCAGCTTCAAAAAAAAAAAAAAAAAGGATTCATTCATAAGTCTGAGACTTGTGGGTAAAATTCATGTTTTCAGTGTATCACGTTTCTTCAGACAAATGTAAATAAGTAATATAAATTTGGTTGCAATATTTTGTAAGTTTATGATAATTAAATCACTAATTAAAATATTTTTCCAAAAATTGATAAGTTTTTCATTTATATACTTGCACCTTCTTCTTTAAATGAGTAATCACCATTTTTAAACAATGAATTTTTCAAAGCGTTCGGTTACTGAAATTTATGCTTTTTTGTTAAACAGATAAACAAAACATTAGAAATGAGAGTCTTCTACTCTCTTACATATGAAAACATCCAGTGGTGGGATTTAGCCAGTACGCACCACTTCGGGAGAACCGGTTATTAACTTTCTGAGCAGTTTGGTGAACTGGTTGTTGGAAGAAATCATTAAGGCAGAGAACCGGTTGTTAAATTATTTGAATCCCACCACTGAAAAAAATCAGATTCAGAGCAAAACATTTGTTGTTGTCATTATGATTACTGTCATCCTACAAATCTGTCATCATTACCTACAAATCTTTGGGTTATCAATATTGTATGAATTCTCTAGAAGAATAGTGGGGTAGGCATCTGTGGATCCAATTTGTTTTTTTAACTGGAACACTAAGATCCATTAACTAATAAATAATGATGTTGAAGGAAATGCATATTTCTTCTTCCACACATACATAATTACTTTTCTCTGTCTCCACCTTTTATTCATTTCAGCAGTAATACACAATTTAAATGGAAAGATTGTGGGGGCTACATAGCTGCTGATTAAGTAATGACTCAGAAATTCTTGCTGATCTGTGTAAATCCTCCAGAGATCTACTAGCTGTCCACACTGTAAAGCACAGGATCTTATTAACACATCTTGCTAAATTGTTTGTTTGGTTTTGACTTTGTATATTGTGTCAACCGAACCATTTGTGATTCCTTCTGTAGACCTTGGTTAAGCCATTACTCAGTGTAATGTGTGTGTTCTGAATGTGTATTCTGTACCATATCTGAAATTCAGTGTGTGTAGTAATAAAACATACATATATTATTATTTCATTTTGGCTTGCAAACACAAAATCACTTCTCAGCCCATTTCACATTTTAGAACTACATAAAAGTAAAAGCAAAGTAAAATTGCTTCAACTAAGTGAATGACAAGAGAGTTGTACTTCTGTCTTGCCCCTTTGACTGAATAAGTACTTTCTTCTAATCAAGGGAAGAGAGGTGTATATAAAAAACAGGATTTAGTATGCATACTTCACTAAAGATATATGAAGCTGTGCAATTGTAACAGATGTGAATATGCTGTGAATAGAATGAATGAATCTGGGCATCATGTGTTTGCATGGAATGCTTAGTCTCTGTAGATTGTGGCAGGGCTATTAATTACATTTTTATGCTGCCCATCTCCCCCTACAAGGTGACTATTTATTTATCTAGCCAATTGACATAACCATCCATCTCACAAAACATGTAACTCTGGCCAGCAAATAACAAAGCTTAAACAATAAATAAACCCCAAATCACCATCATCATCAAACATTAAAAATATAAAAACAAAGCTAAGACCAGAAATAGTAGGCAAAGGGATGCTAACAACAACAATAGCAATAATGTCTTCTGGCTTCCCTAGGCTGGCTGACATAACCAAGTCTTGAGGGCTTTTGGGAGCTCAGAAGTGATGGAACCAGTCTCGTCTCCCCAATAGTCTGCAGCTCTTTAATCATGCTTAAAGCACAGACATGATTTGTCTATAGCAGTTACCATAACTGGTTTGCAGGAACAACATGTGAAGCTAGAGGCATACACATTACACAAACACAAACACTGCCATTTTCAAAGAAAGATCCACACTGTGGTAAGTCAAAAATCATAATCATGGTTTATTAGAGAAAGAGAAATCATTAGAACTAAGCATAAGAACTAAGCATCCAATCAACATTTGTATATAAACCAGTGTGTTTTTCATACAATGGAACTGTAGAAGGGTAAAAAGTCAATACAGTAATTGTCACAGTCTATCAATCAAAACCCCTGCTTATGTTGCAGACACGTGGGTGTTGCACAAATACACAAAGAGGTGTGGCTTTGATCACACTGCCATCTTGATTTTTTGACTGCCCCCTCACCCCCATTTTACTGTTCTTGTCTATGCTGTCATTTATTTCCTTATATAAAAAGTTGTCTCTCCATTCTTAGCATTCTTAGCTGATTTTGCACAAATCTGCTTGGTAACCTCCTCTTGAAATGCAATGGTTTTGTATCACTTTAGTAAAAAAAAAAAGACATAATAAACACTACTTTGTTTTTCCTGGACTCTATCCACAGAACAATTGTGTCGTTTTCCTTAAGGAAGCATTAGATCTAATTTATTTGTCAAACATATCAATCTGTGTCATTTCCAAATGGATTACTGTAACAGAGAATTACCCTAGCTCTATTAACCATCACAAAGTCAACCTATAAAATGCAAACCAGAGAGTGTCACAACAAAAAGGATGTGCATTTTAAGAAACTCTTAGCAATTTGGAAATAATTTGAAATGACTTGTGTGATTGCCCAAGTCTGTTTCTTTTTTTGTTACTTTCTTATTGAAATAATTCCCAGATGGAATAAAAACATGACTAATGGATTCATATATGTATGCTACATTTGTATCTCATTGTTCTTGTAGTTTAGGGCTGAAAAACATGGGGCCCTATAGCCACATTCAATCTTTGACTTAATTTCATAATTTTAATGTTTACATTATACTTTAATATAGTCAAGATCCTGCATCCCTCTTATAGATATTAGTTAACTGATTTTTAATTCTCTCAAACTTTATTTTATTATTTGTATTAGTCTCTGACAGCAATAAGCTGAACTGATTGATTGACTGAATTGATTTAATTTTATGTGGACCAACATCATTTCCAAAGTTCTTTCATCTGATTATGTTTGACATTTAGAAAAGTTAGCTAATAGCCTGTTGAATGTAGAAGGAAAAAAGAGAGGAAAAGAGGTATCAGAGGTGAAAAGAAGAGTTTAGGAAAAAAAATGTAAATAAGTGGCTCCCATTATCTTTGGCTCTGACTTTCTGTTTTCTGCAGAAAACATGTGATGCAATTCCTAGCATATTGCCCATGCAGTCATGTTGCCTTTAACACAGAGGTCTTCAGACTTGGCAGCTTTAAGACTTGTGGACTTCAACTCCCAGAACTGGCTGGAGAATTCTGGGAGTTGAAGTCCACAAGTTTTAAAGCTGCCAAGTTTGAAGACCTCTGCTTTAACAGATTAAAACAAAAGTTTGCCTAATCTATCTTTCCTTTAAGAACTCATAATACACATGATTTCTCTCCCACTTCCTATTGATAACCTGTGAGGGTGGTTAGGTTGGGAGATAATGAATGAGGATACCCATCTAGTCAGCCCCACTGATCAGGGTTTCTCAGTCTTGGCAACTTTAAGATGTATGGACTTCCCCTCCCAGCATTCCCCAGCAGGCAGGCTATCTGAGGAATGCTGGATATTGTGATCAGTTGTGATCAGTTATATTTTTATAAGTTGTGACTCAGCAGTTGGGAAATGGCCCTAAAAACCTCAAAGAGCTTTAAATGTCAAGGTTAAGAAACTCTAGTCTAGTAGAAATGTGAAATTATTAAGATTTCCAAACTGTAATTTAACAGGGCCTATTGCTACACAATCAACTGAATCGTTGACATTCTCACTTTTTAAATGTAGCCATAACTGCAAAAATGCAATTTGTATGCATTTTTTAAAAATTCAATGAACAGCTACAGGAAATTGGAGTATGTGTGTGATGGTAGAGAGCTTAATCTCAATCTCTCTCTCTCTCTCTCTCTCTCTCCCTCTCTCTCTCTATGTGTGTGTGTTGAAAATTCCTTGTAGGGATATTTTCTCCTGCCTGTTTTTTGCATTGGAAGTTGAACCTCAGGAAGTGGCCTTTCAGGACTGTAACTATAGATCTGTTGTTTTTTGTTATTTTTTTAAAAATGCACATAATAAGCATTCATGCTCTATCCGTCATTTGACTTGGACTCTGTCACTTCAACTAAAAAGTGTTAAAACGGAGGTAAATTTAATTTTGAAGTGTCACATTACCATACAAAGTAGCATAAAACCATCTGTTGATATTTAAAGCTCTTTGAGGTTTTTAGGGCCATTTCCCAACTGCCGAGTCACAAGTTATATTACATAATTGGGGGAAGGGACAACAGCCTGCAGTCAGAATTAGAATAGCAACCTTTACATCGGACAGAGAAGCAAAAGCTGGAATCACTTGTGGTTTCTTGCTTACAAAGTGGAAAGTTTTACTCACCTCCATATATTTTATTTGTGTTTGTATCAGTATTTGCATTAGATTATACTCTATTTGTTTTTAGATACATACATTCACATCTCACTTATTGGTAGTTCTTTCACTTTAAGAACTGGTTGGTAGCAGTAACCAACCACATCTGGTTGGTTAATGTAAGAAACCAAATGTCTGATTCAATAGGACTGTTCTTATGAAAGTTCAAAGTAGTTAACTAACAATGGGAGGAAGATGATCCTATTAGTGACAGCAGCAAAACCATCATTTTGTATTGTGTAGAAGACGACAATGGTAAAGCACTTCTGTATTTTACTAAGAAAACCCCCACGAATAGACACTATAAAATTGGAGTTGGGTGGCCAATACATTTAAATAAATAAATTAATAAATGAAATTACTGATAATAGTGCCAGGTGATGGGCCTGTCAGGTAAAATGATACACTACATGCTACTAGAAGAGCTGAGGATCTTTTGGAGTACTAATAGTATCTATGATGCAGCTCCATTAAAGCCTTCCAGCAATCTGGTTGCTAATGTTGCCATGCAGAGAAAGAAAACCAAAGTTGCAAAGAAAGAATTACAGAGCGAATGTGGGACATAAATATGAACATGGAAAATTCAACTCAGAGATAAAATGGATCGTAGATTGAGATACTAGGCATCAATAAACTGAATTGGATGAAATTGGATACTATTCATTACATGAAAAAGAAAGAAGGAACAGCATTGTTTTCATAAGGCTATATAGCAAAGACACTAATTAGATATAATGCCGTCTATGACTGAGTAATATTAATCAGACTTCACAGGCAATCCTTGGAAAAGATACTCAGATGGCCTAACTAACATGTCTGTTAGATCAGAACTGCACAGAGCTAGGTATGAAATGAAGAAAATGCCAAAGATACAGGATTAAAAGAATACTACTGCTTCTGAATTTTGGTGCTGGAGAAGATTCTTGACAGCATCATGTATAACCCAAGAAAACAAATTAATAGAGCATAGAAGAAATTAATCTAGAGTTCTCATCTGAGGCATAAATGAATCAGTTCAAATTATATTTTAAGCAGGAAAAAACTTCCTTAAGAAGTCCATAATGTTACAAAAGGGGGAAGGATAGGGAAGAGGATGAATAACAATGCAAAAATGGACTCAATTATAGCAATAATTGGTGCACTATGGGAAGATATAAATGGCCAGATTGAGGACAGATCATTCTGAAGAAAATGGTTGTTAAGAGTCTCTTATTGTTTTTCTACTTCTCTTGTTTCTCCCTGTATAATACAGGCAAGTCCTTGATTTACAACAGTTCATTTAGTGACTGTTTGATGTTACAACGGTACTGAAAAAGTGACTTATGACCGTTTTTCACACTTACAACATTGCAGCATTCTCCATGGTCACGTGATCAAAATCAGATGCTTGGCAACTGACTCATATTTATGATGGTTGCAGGGGGCTGGGTCATGTGATCAGCTTTTACGACCTTCTGACAAGTAGTCAGTGGAAAGCTAGATTCACTTAACAACTGTTACTAATTTAACAACTGCAATGATTCCCTTAACTGTGGCAGAAAAAGTCATAAAATGGGACTTCAGACTTGAAATTTTGAGTTTATATCAGTAAATGTAAATATAGGAGAAATATGGGGGAGCTTAACTAATATTTGCAAAATACATTTGGGCAATGCCTCAATAGGAACAATTCAGTTTACTTCAACACAATTCGTTACTGAGTTTGAATTCTTTCTCTTTCTCGAGTTACTTGCTTCCTTTTTCTTTCACACTATGAAACTGGAACGGGGACGGGCCTTTACTTATTCATTTATTTTGACACTAGTCATTCTGTTAACTAACTCTGTAAACTATTCTGTAAACTAGCTATTTTTCATTTTTTCACATAAATTATTCTGTAAACAAGCCAGTAAAGTTTTACACAAAAGCTTAGGGCTATCGTAATCCTGAAGCACAAATACATAGACTGAAGAAGAAGGAATGCAAAAAGTTATTTCATTCAGCAGGTTAGCATATCCTGTAAAACAGCTTTTCTTTCCCCAAGGACCTAGATTCATGCCCCATTATATTAGAAACCAATTCTGAAAGATCCCTCACTTTCAAAAGCAGCTGCATGGCCGACATCAAAAGGGACCTGATGGGGAGGAAACCTAAGAGGTTTTAATGAACTATCCCAGTGATGGCTAACCTTTTTGCCATTGCGTGCCAAAAGCAGGGGGAGAGCAGCGGGGTCGCGTGTGTTTGTGCCCACATCCATAATTCTATGCACCCCGCTCCCCCACACATGCATGCGCGACCCCCCACACTCCCCTGCTTTTGGCACGAGATGGCCCGGTGGGCCCAGTAGGCCCGTTTTTCACCCTCCCCAGGCTCCAGAGGCTTCCCTGGAGCCTGGGGAGGGCAAAAATGGCCTCCCCCCACCAGAGGCCCTCTAGAGGCCGGAAATAGCCTGTTTGCCAACTTCCGGTAAGCCCAGAAGGCCCAAAAACCAGCTGGCTGGCGCATGCATGAGTGCCAGAGCTGAGCTCATGTGCCCACCGATATGGCTCCGCGTGCCACCTGTGGTACGCGTGCCACAGGTTCGCCATCACGGAACTATCCCCATAGCCCATATCTCTTCTCCTCTCCCTCTCTCCTCCTCTCTTCTCCCTTCCTGTCTCTCGCCTTCTCCCTTCCTCTCTCTCCTTCTCCCTCTCCTCTCCCCTACCTTCCCTTCAGAAACACATATTTATTTAGATCTATGTTTAATATTATATTTCAGTATTAAATGACCAAAGAAGCATATTTCCAAAGAAAAGTTAGCATTAAAAGTACAAGCAAGGGAACTACAGGTAGTCCTCAATTTACCAAGCCCAAATTTTCCCTTGTTACTAAGTGCTAAATGAGTTGTGCTCCGTTTTACAACCTTTTTTGTTAAATGTTGTTAAATGAATCACTGCCATTAAGTGAATCAAGTGGTCATTAAGTGAATCTAGCTTCCCCCCCCCATTGGCTTGGCTTGTCAGAAGCCATCTGAGAAAGTCAAAAATGGTGATTATGTGATCCCAGGACAGTGCAACTATCACAAATACATGCAGTTGCCAAGTGCTGGAATTTTGATCACACTGGGGATGCTGCTACAGTTGTGTGAAAACTGGTCACACATCACTTTTTCCAGCGCATTTTGAACGGTCGCTAAAGGAATGGTTGTAAATTGAGGACTACCTGTACAGTACAGCCTCTAATACATCTATTATCAAAAAAGTGGGAGGGGAAGAATAAACACCTCCTCAGGTAAGAATCATGAAAGCAAGGTGGACTAGATTAGGTTCAGGAAAAGACTTTCCAGAAGTCAGCAAAGCTTCACAGATTCTCTTATGCCATCTTGGGATGTGTTTGGACTCTCACGTTAACTGGTCTCAACTCAGCCAGGCACAGTTTCATTCAAACCATCACTAAACCAACTTTAGTTAGCTTGCTGTGCCCAAGCCAGCCAGAGGTGGCAGAGTCTTCTAAAACAAACCTGGGCTTTATACAATGTGTGAACCCAAACATTTAACTACGTCACTGGCCATGTAATCAGCCCAACCTTCCTTCAGTGGCAGGAACACGGTTGTGCGACTTGCTTGGCAGCGAAGAAAGGTTGTAGCTTTTTAAAAAAAGCTGCTTTCGCGAAATCTGCTAAAGGTTTGCCAATTGTTTGAGGAAGGTACTTTGAAGGAGGCTACTTCCGACCGCTCGCGTGCTTTTTTTATTCCCTTGAAATCCGGGTTGTACTTTCCTCTCTTTCTGCGCCCTCCCGCGCGCCGAATAAAGAACGCTTAGAGCAGGCGGAGGGAGAAGAGAAGGAAGAAGTCGCCGAGCGCGGTTAAATCTCTCCCCTCCGCCCGTAAATTCGACTCAAGCGGGGCCCGCCGTACCTTGGCAGGAGCAAGCAAAAAAAAAAAAAAAAAGACGAGACGGTGACCCAGGAGCTCGCTCTATGTAAGAGTGCCTGCTGGTGGGGCTTATAACCGTACCAGGATGGCCGAGTGGTTAAGGCGTTGGACTTAAGATCCAATGGACGCATGTCCGCGTGGGTTCGAACCCCACTCCTGGTAATGGCTTTTTTTCTGCCCGGCTCCTCTTAAATTAAAGAGGAAACGGAGAAAACACCGCAGAAGATGTCAGGTGAGGCTTCTGCCTTTGGACGGACGCCCGGCAGGACATAGCCGCCACTTGAGGGAGTCCTCCTTCGCCTCCTCCCGCTGGGTGCCGCTTCTCTGCAACGATAACCGAAAGCAAAGCCAGGCTGGGTTGCACGAAAATGAGTTCGCGTCATTTTCCTGGGGCTCCGTGTAAATATATGAACGAAGCCGCTTCTCTTTTCCCCCTCCTCCACTTCCTTCCTTCCACTCTGTGCAAAGCGTGATGGATAAGGGGTGCAGGAATCACCGACTTTAAAGCGTCCATATCACAAAAAAATATATATATGCTAATTTTAAAAGGGTTTGATCTGGGAGGAGAAAGTGGCCAAGGGACTGTTTATTTCGGTGGTCTTCAGTTGTGTTGGACTACAACTACCATCATCTCTGGCCAGCCCAACTACCCATAATCTAATTTCACCTGGAGAGCATCGGAACAGAGACGAACGATTTTCTTACAGAATCTCTAGAAAGATAACTGCAAGCAGTTTGATTTTCATTCAAACAAATAATAGGAATGTTGGGGTTTTTTTTGGGGGGGGGGCATTCCTATATCTTTCCTTTTCCCTTTGCCCTATCAGTAAAGAATAATATTTGTAGCTCAGAGTTGAAATGGGGGGGGGGTCCCTTGGTGCTCTGTGAGCTTGCTTTGTTGTCTTGCAGAGGTTTCATTACCCAAACTAGGTAACATCATTAGTGTTTAGGAGATAGCTCACACCAAAGAGGCTGACATGTTTCTAACAAAGGCCTCTTACCTCAGAAGTTTTTATGTTGGAAACACTTTACTTTGAACCAGTGGTGAAATCCAAATTTTTTTACTACCGGTTCTGTGGATGTGGCTTGGTGGGCGTGGTATGGCTTGGTGGTATGGCAGGGGAAGGATACTGCAAAATCCCCATTCCCTCCCCACTTCTGGGGGAAAGATATTGCAAAATCTCCATTCCCACCCCACTGGGGCCAGCCAGAGGTGGCATTTGCAGGTTCTCCGAACTACTCAAAATTTCCGCTGCTGGTTCTCCGAACTGCTCAAAATTTCTGCTGCTGGTTCTCTGAACTGCTCAAAATTTCCACTACCGGTTCTCCAGAACCTGTCAGAACCTGCTGGATTTCACTCCTGCTTTGAACTCCTGGTTGACCTTGGCAGATTCGCAAAAAAACCCCACGGTGGAATCTGATTGCATTCAGTTCATTATATTGTGTTACATTGCACATATATATGCTATATCATACATTATTTTGTAAATAAAATGATAAAACATACCCTAATTATGTGATGCATCATTAAATTCTGGTTCCCATTTACTTAGGACTACCTGTCTTTGTATCCTCACTTTCCCAATGTTTCCAGCGAGGCACGAGAAGGATGGAGGACAGAGAAATAATGGAGGTGATCATAGGATGGGTTGATGGGTTTTATTGTGATTTTATTGTCTTTCCTTGAGTTTATGAGAAGACCATATAAAAAAAGTAAAAAATATATAAATGTCTTGGCCTGGCTCTCATGATAAGGCCTTGATACAATATGAGATCTGCAATTAAAATGATACATCAGGGAAGTATCTAAATAGAAAGAATGCAGTCCAGAAATATCAATGTGATGATACATCGGTGATGATCCATTGATTAATCAATTTATATTGTGAAGCCTGTCACGGAGTCTTAATTATGAATAGCAAAAGGTATAACATGAGACAATTGACAATAACAGTTGGCATTTAATAATGAAGGAGACCAATTCTTAACTGAGTTGCAATTTAATCACCTTTACTTATATTTCCCCCTATGGGTGAGGATTAGTCTGACAATTCAATTGGGCTATGGCTAAACCATAAAGAGCCATTCTGTATATTACTTAATGAAATAATGTATATTATTGTTTAGGAGGATGTAAATGTTTTATGTTAATACTTCTGCTGTAGGCCAACATATGTCAACATGACTCTGCTAGTGGTCTTTCTTTGGGAGAAGACATTGGTTTTATTTTTATTTTCTTTTATTTATTTATTAGAACAGTGTTTGTCATCCTCAGCAACTTTAATCTGGGTGGACTTTAATTCCTAGAATTCTCCAAGCAGGGGAATTCTGGGAGTTGAAGTGTGGACATTCTCTAAACAGTGATTTAGCAAATGAGCCAGATAAAAACAAATTTCCTTTAAAAATAGATATTTGGGCAAGTATAGAGATATGCCCCGATGGTAATACTGAGAACAGAGCAGTCTGTCCCATTTAGTACCATTTACTATAAACATTTGTCAGTTTTAGAAACAGACTCAACATTTAGATAGTATTTGTTCCAGGGTGAAATGTGTGGCTTCAGCAAATAAAGAAAAAAAATATATTTAGAGGAGTGACCCCTAGTGGCCCTTTGTGGTTATGAAAACTTTACAAATGCTTTGGGAATCAAGGATTTGCAATTTGAGCAAAATGTCCATGAATTAACATACATACATACATACATTGAAGTGCTCCAGAATTGTTCATCACAACAGTATAGTATAAAAAGCAAGTTTTTGTTTGGAAGGAGAAACAGAAGAGTTTGAAATGTACAACAAACTGTCATTTTGCTTGAAACGTTTTGAAACCCACTGCAATTTTTTTTACAGGTAGTCCTTGATTTATGACCACAATTGAGCCCAACATTTCTGTTGCTGGGGAAGAATTTGTTAAGTGAGTTTTGCCCGGTTTTATGACTTTTCTTGCCACAGTTGTTAAGTGAATCACTGCCCTTGTTAAATTAATAACACAGTTGTTAAGTGAACCTGTCTTTCCCAGACTTTGCTTGTCAGAAAGTCATAAAAGGTGATCACATGACCCTGGGACACTGCAACTGTCATAAATATGAGTCAGTTGCCAAGCATCTGAATTTTGATCACATGACCATGGAAATGCTATAACGATGGTAAGTGTAAAAAAACAGTCATAAGTCACTTTTTCAGTGATGTCTATGGAGATTCTCAGTCATCCAGGTCATGGTTGTCTCAAAGGGCCTTTTTTTTTTTGGGACTTCCATTCCCCACCATCCAGTCAGAGCTGAAGAAGCTTCTTGGATAAGAAGCAAAATGTCTTCAAAGAAAAACCAGAAAGTCCAGTTGCCTCTTCAAAAAAAAGCACCTTTTGGTTTTTCAATGATGTGGTAACTTTGAAAGAAGACTGATAAACTAACTGTTGTAAATCGAGGTGTAAATGTATAGGTGTCATTCACATTCCAGTGAGACTTGGCTTTCCTTTCCAGAGACAGAGCTTCATTTTGCCAGATTCTACCTTAATTAGATTAGAATGAGGCTTCTCCCACCTCACAGCCTTCAGGGGATTGCTAGAGTTCCCGGTGGCCAGTTTTTATTTATTTTATGTGCAGATCAAACCTTAAACTACCGAAACGAGGCCACCTTTTTGGCTTCATCATTGGCCAGAAACAAATAACTTTCAGTGGATACTACTGTAGTAATCCACACACCAACAAGTGGGCCAGACTCTGCGTCTCTCCACATTTACACAGTGTGTTATTATCCTCCAGCAACTTCCACTTAGGAACTCCCATCCTCAACCTATTCAATGTCCTTCAAGTAACACAGGGGTGATCGGATCCCTCAGCCATGTCAGTTATAAAGGCAGATGGATTGCCAAGCACCCGAATTTTGTTCACAGGACTCTGGGGCCACTGCAGCAGCTATTAACTTTGGCTAAAATTTGTAAATTCATTCAGTGCCATCATAATTTCAAATGGTCACTGAAAGAACTGTCAAAAGTTGAGGATTACCTGTATCTATTTCGTTGGAAGATGTTGCGTAGGTAGTCTGTTTCCTTTTTCTGATATTTTGGGTTGCTGCAGTGCATTTATATTCCTCTGAAAAATGTTCTTACACAGCTCCTCTGTGGGAGATTGCTTACTACTTTGGTAGTGAAGCACTTGGTTAGTGTGGGTTGTTTTTTTTGATAGATTTGTGTTTTTGATTTGCCATCATTTCCTCTGCTGATAAGGATACCCAGGAAAAGGTAGCATGTTGTTGTTTTATTCTCTCCTTGTGACCTTTAGTGCTTTGAAGCTGTTGTTGATGGAGGTAGTCCTCGGTTTATAACGATTTGTTTAGTGACCGTTTGAAGTAGAAAAAAAGTGATTTATGACCATTTTTCACATTATGACTGTTGCAGCATTCCCACGGTCATGTGATCAACATTTGGTTGCTTGGCAACTGGCATATATTTATGACAATTGCATTGCCCCAGGGTCATGTGATCACCTTTTGTAACCTTCCCAGCTGGCTTCTGACAAGTCAAGTCAATGGGAGAAGCCGGTTTCACTTAACAACTGCACGATTCACTTAACAAGGTCATTTGCTTAATAACAGTGACAAAAAAGTTGTAAAATGAGGCACAACTCACTTAACAACTGTCCCATTTTGGGCTCGATTGTGATCGTAAGTCGAAGATTACCTGTAGTCTCAGGTATCTTCTCCAATTGCTTTTCTATTATGATGAAGGTATCATCTACATACTGGGTCCATACTTTTGGTTATAGGTATGAGAGTGCTATAGTTTCTAGACACTGTACCATGGTCTTTGATATTGTAGAAAGTTAGCACTCACCCGTCTCCTAGAAGAATGAAATATTCTAGGAAATATTAAAAAGGCAGAATATTATATTTCCCTGGATGAGAAAAGGAGAAACATGATTTAAAACACAAAGCAGCTCCCTGCAGCTCCCTGCCCCCCACTTCAGCTCCAGGGTGATGGGATTAAGACCTTCACCCTCAGGACATGATATGATTAGCCTTCACTCAAGATCCAAACTAGGACAAAGCCATTAAGCCATAACAATAATTGCCCAAAGCCCCTTTATTACATCATCCAGCAAGATTCAACCAAGCCTGGGATTCAAGGCAATCTACAAAGTTACCCCTGCACGGCCCCATGGGAGTCTGACAACCAATCAGAATACATTTCTTACACAGGAACAGAAAGCTCCAAGGCGGGGCCCAAGAGAGGGTATAAATCTCTCTCTTTCATCCATGTGTTCAATTGCCCAGGATGTCAAACCATGTGGTCCTGTCCACCATTAAACCATCTTTCCAAACAGTCTCCATGTTTCCAATGTCTTTCTCCCCACTTAGAACCAAACTAGATGGACATTTCTTCCAACATTATGAATCGTGAGAATGGTGATCCCATGGGTTTGTTGATATATTTATCCATCAAACTGAAAATAATTAGTAAGACAGTGGTTGATGAGGTCCATGATTCTTGGTATTTCATATATTTGGCTAGATCAGATCTGTTGTGCAGTATCCTGCATGGATTCTTTTACTCGTTCTTTATCTATGGATGTGAAGAGTTCTATATCTTCAAATGAAACTATAATTTCAACTTCTATTTTTAGGACTTTTGATTTAATAGAGGCACTATATTGGGGCGTTTTAATGGTATGTATGAAAGGCCTTGGGAGATGGGGGAAAACATGCTGCCTAGGAAAGATCAGATAGTGGGGTGGAGGGGGCAGGGAGTTAGCCTGCAGCTGCATAACAAGCAGGAAAAGAAATCCAGAAAGGATCCTCTCTATCTTATGGCTGTGAAAAGAGATGGTGGGATATTTATACGGTGTTTTCAAACTTGCAAGATTCTACAAGTAGTCCTCAACCGAAAAGGAGATGCCTATGTAATTATCTTCACCGCACAAAGTGCCTTTTTCCTGGACGTCTACGGAGATTCTGAATCATCCAAATCATGGTTGTCCCAAAGGTGCTTTTTCAAGAGGCAACTGGACTTTCTGGTTTTTCTTTGAAGACGTTTCACTTCTCATCCAAGAAGCTCCTTCAGCTCTTCTGAAGAGTTGAAAAAGCTTCTTGGCTGAGAAGCCAAACGTCTTCAAAGGAAAACCAGAAAGTCCAGTTGCTTCTTAAAAAAGCACCTTTGGGACTTTTCCACTGGGACGTTTGACTTCCCAATCTTGCCTATAAAAGCCCTGGGATTTCTTAGTGGTCTCCCATCCAAGGACTAATCAGGCCATCTTTTGTTCGTTTTTAATTCCCCAAAGTCATCATTAGGATGCTCTCTGTGTGTGCGTGTGTGCGTAGCTTTCCCTCCTGGCAGGATTCGGTGACATCGACTTCGGACAAGCGGCAACACCTTCGGCTGAGGGAAAGGGCAGCGGCCCCGGTGATTGACAAGACGAGCGGTCACGTGGCTCCTGTCACGCCACCTCCCTCCGCCGGAGCGCAGGTCTGCTCTACAAGGGCGGGGTGAGCGAGAGGATAAGAGCGCGGGCCCGCCGAAACAAACTTCCCAGCGCAGCGGAAAGTTCGCTGAAAGAGTTCAATGCCCGGAGTTGCGGGCGACTCTGTTAGCTACCACACACGCCTCCCTTTCCCTTTGCAGCGGCGGCCACCGAGCAGCCGGGGCCAAAACCGAGATAACTCTTCCCGGAGTTTCCCCCCTCTTCCCTGCTCCACTCTGCCTTCACCTAATAACAAAGGGGGCCGGGACGAGCCGAGGGACCGCCCCGTCGCTACCGCCCCCTTCCTCTAAAAGTTGAGCTTGCCCGGCTGGTGAGAGAGAGAGAGAGGCGCTTCCCTCCCTCCTTCCCTCTTTCCTTAGGGCGAAGCAGCCGGTGGAAGCGGAGGAGAGAAGCGGCCAAAAAGAGTTCGCGGGGCTGCAACGAAAGACCAGCCGAGCACGTCGGGAGAAAGTTTGGCTTTGCTTTTAGCGACTTGTTTAATAAACAGCGGGGGCGGTTTGCCTTTGGCGTTTCCTTTCTCCAGGGGCGCTTTGGGGTTTTCTTTTGGAAGGTTTTTTTTTTTTTTTTTTGCGGGGGGGGGAAGTCTTTAGAAAAAGAGCGAAGCCGCAGCAAAACCGCCACGGAGCGAACCTGAGGCTCGACCGTCCGGCGCACACCAAAGTCTCAGCCTCCTCTCCTCCTCCTCTTCCCCCCCCCCCCCTCCACCCTCCGGCAGGTAAGCTGGTGAATAATTGACGGTGAAGGGAAAAGGGAAAGGGGGAAAAAAAAGAGCAATGTGATTCCTCCAGGCGGAGGGCTGGGAGGACAAAAGGACACCCGAAGAATTCACTTCTCTCTTCCCAACTTCTCTCCCGCCGCCGAACTGTAATTGAGTCTCGCTTTTTTTTTTTTTGGGGGGGGGGATACTTTCCTTTGAGTAATTGCTACGGGTGGGGGGGTTGATCTTAGCTTCGGGTAAAGCCAGAGGTTGGGAGCTGAGCGGATTTCGCTGCCAAGTGACAACTTTTGTGGAGAAGTTTTGCTCCACGTGGGAACTGCACTTTTATTATGAATTTGGCTTACTTAGTCGGTCCCAGCGTTCCTTTTAAGAACTTCTCTGACACTTGAATGTTTGGAATTTCTTCCCCCCTCCTTATCCTGGCTTCCTTGTAGCAAATGAAAGAGGCGAGACCTTTACATTGTTATCTTTGAGAAGGACCTTTCGGGTGCAATTCGACTAAGCAACCTAACTCTTCAAAAGCTCCCCCCCCCTTCCTTCCCTTTGGCATACATTTAAGTGATTTGACCTCCTGCTGTTAAATGTTTTATTTAGAATGATCTAGGGAACTCTTCCCTTTGAGCGCATTTTGTGGGATTTATTACCTACCTGTAGTGTTGGTGAGGGATGTTGGAGACTGAGATATCAAATGCAAACTGTAAAACTCTGGGCAGCCGCTAGTCAGCACTAAATATCTCTTTGCTGCCATCAAGTGATGCCCAGATTTTTGTAGCCTTTTTTAAAATGCAAATACCTTTCATTGGATTGTGATTTATGCTACATAAAGGTTAGTTGCCTTCGAATCAAGTTTAACTCCTGCTGACTCTATGGATTTCTTTTTTTGAGAGGTGGGCAGAGCTGACCTCTGTTAACCTCTTGATAAATAGTAAATTTCTGCAAATTGATTTCTTGTCCCACTCACTTTTAGATTTCTTGGCATGTCAAAACTATTTATCAGGTTTCAGAAGAAAAACATTTGCATGCATTTTGGGGGAAGGGACAGGTAACAGTCCTGAGACTTAACCTTAGCCATGTCATTGGTACTTCCTGAATTGCTTTAATATGGGAGGAAACACCACTGGAAGTACAGCTTCTGTTTGTGATCCAGTTGCACTGCAGCCTTCCCCCAACCCTCCAGATTTCTTTGACTTCAGTTCCCAGAATTCCAAAATTCTGGAGTGCACCAGTTTGGAGAAGGCTACTGTAAAGTGAGTGAAGAAGACAGCTGTTGCTTTCACTTGAAGTGGAAAGTAATTGCAATCCTCTTTATCATCCATCTTAGTCCGCCTCCTTCCTGATACATATCTGGAGGGTTTTTTTGGGATAGTCACTGGTTATTTTAAGGAAGAATAGCATGACCTAATCTCTGTTGGAGTTTTCTAATTTAAAATCCTTGCAAGTTCTGGTTGCAAGTAGAGTGGAACCTGAGTATAGGCATTAACTTGCTTGCTCTGGAGTGTTTGGAGGACCTCAGAAAAGACTGAAGTGGGCTTCTGTTGGATGGGAAGGCAAATTAATAATAACTTGAGTAAGAGCTTGGCTCTGTTGCTAATTTTGAGGGGGGGGGGGCTTTAAAATATTTTCTGGAAGAAAGTCACAGTGACACATTTGAATGAGCAACTGGAGTATCCATTACACACTGTGTGCTTGTAGAAGAGTGTGTCCACGCACAAGTTGCTTGTAGAACTGGAAAGGGCTGAAAGGTAAATTGGGTGGAAACCAAATTCTGTGTAATGTGCAAAATCTGATTTGGATACTTCTCTTTGGTAACGGAAATGATCATGAGTTGAATAAAATTCTAAATAAAATTTCCTTATTTTAAACATTATTTCCATATCTTATTATTTGATCGGTTTCCTGTTTCCCATTGTAGTTTTATATTTATATTAGTAGAGATCTCCTGATTCATGTTTTTATTCCTAATATGATTTAAGTTACCCCAAGAAATTCTCCACTATATTCCCAGCCCCACTGAACTTTACGAGGTGTAATTGTATAAACATGTGGTATAGAATTGATTCTGAGCCCTTGAAGAAGGTTGCAGAAAAGTATTCATCACACATTGTGCCTTTGCTAATGTATATAACTCCTATTTTATAGAATTTAAATCAACAAATGTGAGGTTGATAACTAGTGTTTAGATAACTAATATTCCCCAATGTAACCTTGCAAGAGTTATCCAAACTCCTCTAGACAGGATTTGGGTAGAGGGCAAAGTGCTTTCTTTGCTACTTTTTGTTAGTAACGAATCAGTCCTGCCACTCTAGACAGTTTTCTGGTCTATAGACATATAGGGCTAATGATAAAAAAAAAAAATGAGGTTGCAGGTTTGTCTATATTTTTATGGAAATATCCGCCGGACTCCATTCAGAGAAATAATTGTGTACAATTACACTCCGTATGTTGCATTAGAATGTATATGGAATACAATAAATACAGTATGTAGGTTCCAAAATAAGTATATTTATGTTTTTTGCATGTGTGTTTACATTTCAGATATTAATTTCATGACAGCCCAGAGTGTGGGTTCAGCATGCAGAGGTTTTAAATAATTCTATATTCTGATCTTGAACGGGGAGGAAAAAGATGGCTAAAGTTTTGGATATTGATAAAGGATCTGAGGGAGGTAACAATGAATTTAGCAACATCATTAAATCCAGATCTGGTAAGTTTCACTTACAAGTAATTTTTTTCTCCCTAGGGAACATTCCACTGTAAAAACAAAGGAAGTGCTATTTATTTGACTGGAGTTGAAGGGCCAGAATGCATGTTATGTACAAGTGCATGCTGATGTCCCTTTAAACAGGAAAAACTAGTTTAAGAAGGGTGTGATTTGGAACAGAACAGCAGAAGTGCAGGGCAGAGCCTTTTAACTCTTTTTTTTTTTGTCCTCTGTCTTTTTGCCATTATCCCCGTTTCTGCTGCTCTTTTTCACTCCCAAACAGTGTCCCATATTTGCAGTAGACGTATGTGTATTATACAGTGCTTTTGAGATAAATTTCAGTGCTTCAATTGACTTTTCCAGTCTCTGATTTTAACAACAAAAAAAAGGGATCATGTTGTGTATTGTGCAGTTTGTCTTTCTCGTTCCTTTCTGATTCATCTGCTTGTCAAAACTTTTGTTAGGGACTTGAATCCCTGCTTTAGTTTGACAAACCTCTTGAGGCAATTGTAATGTAATAATAATAATTACAGGCCTCTGCTTTTCTGCGGTGCAAGTCAAGTCTGTTTATTTAATCTCCTCCCCACTCCATATTCCGATTGCACTGGCTTTTATAAAGTGCCATATGTCCAGTGCGCCTTTATAGAATTATCTAGCAGCTTGTGCTGTTTGAGGCTTGGAAAATGTACTGTGTGCACTATTTAATACATTTAAATATACTAATGAGAGTAAAGGCTGCATAAATCTGCAGGGGCAATTTCATGGCTCACAACATATTGCCTTATTTCAAAACCAGAACTGTAGCAATAAGTGGGGAGGAAAGTTTTGTGCACATTTTGGATGTGGGGCTTTCTTGCTTCTCAACGTTTCTCAAACTATGTTAACAAGGCAGAATTGCTTAAATTGAAAGAGCTCAGGTGTAAACTTGCACCATTCAAGGATCAGCCTAAGACCGTGATGGCGAACTTATGGCACATGTGCCACAGGTGGCATGCGGAGCCATATCTCCAGGCACGTGAGTTGTTGCTCTAGCTCAGCTCCAGCGTGCATATGTGCACCGGTCAGCTGATTTTTGGCTGGCCACACTGCCCCTCCTCTCCCAGAAGTCTCCACGCAGCCCGTTTTGGATGCCAGGTAAGTACAGGGCTTGCGCGGGGGCTCTGGGAGGGTGTTTTCGGCCTCTGGACAGCCTCTGGTGATGGGGGAAGGCTCTTTTCACCCTCCCCAGGCTCCAGGAAAGCTTCTGGAGCCTGGGGAGGGTGAAAAACGGGCCTACCGGACCTACCAGAAGTCTGGAAGTGAGCCGTTTCCGGCCTCAAGGCTTCAGGGAGGCCTGCTAGGCCCAAAACGGCATGTGTGGGGGGTGTTTGTCATGCGCACATGCACAGGGGAGTGCGGGGGGGTGTCACGTGCACTTGCACGGGTGTGGGGCGCATGGGGGCATTGAATTATGGGTGTGGGCGCACGCACAAGTGCTATTGCACGGGCGCACTTTCAGCACCTGAGGAAAAAATGATTCGCCATCACTGGCCTAAGATAACTGACGTGCATTAATGCAGAAAATGTGGTTTTTGATAAAATGCTTTTTGATTCTTGAAAAGTAATTCTATTGAGTATGTTTTCTGTGAATATCTTCTCCTTATAACCTGATGATTTAAAATCTAAGCATTATTTTTCAGAACTTTATAATGGTATAGTTGGGTTAAAATCCAGTAAGATGTTAGTACAAAGTACTCCTATTGATTAAAATAGTTTTCCTACCAAGTAGATGTGTGTAAAGTTCTTTCATTTCAACTGATTTAACCAGAAAGGAAGTGTTAAATTCTGTTTACAAACATCAAAATAAGTTTGCCTATCTTGTTTATTTATAAAATTTATAGTCTGCATCTTGCCATGAGGTGACTCTATCAACCTTTGTGGATTGTCCTGTCCTCAGTTTATTTATTCGTTTGTATACCTGAGACATGAACCAAACCTTCAGGAGAATTTCCTAGGAAGCGTTCATGAGCTTAAGATGCTGGGCTGACAATTACCAGGCTCATGTTCGAGACCCAATTGTTGCTGCAAGATGGGATGACCTCCTGTCACATGCTCCAGCCAATCCCGCAGTTTGAAAGCAGGCAACCACGTGTAGATACATGAGTATTACTTTGGTGGCCAAGTTCATGTAGATGTGAAAGGAGCCTCCATTGCCACCATTCCCCCAGGCAATGGTGACATCACCGTTCAATCCTTCCAATCCAGAAGCACTTCGGTGATCCTGACTGTAGTAGTAGAAGAATTTCTTGATGGAAAAGTCTCCATACTTTATAGTATACTAGGCAACAAGTTAAAAACCTGTTGTCAAAATAGACATATGTATATTTGACCTTTATTCCACCTTCTTGTGCCAAAAAGTATATCTGTGAGAGGGCTAAAAATAAGAATGGGAATTCCAGCATAGAAATAAATGTGTTCAGTATTTAACATAGTTATATAGAAGTTATTAAATGTTTAAATTTTACTGTAATAATTCTCTTTGTTAAATTATATGTAAAGAAACTGGCTGATTTAATAGAAATATATATATTTTTTCTAAGTTGTATATTTGTGCTAACTTTTCTGAAGACTCAGCTGCACAAATTTCAGCTCTCAGAATTCTGAATGGGCCTGCTAACTAGGGAATTCAGGCAGTTACGATCTGTACATTTGCAAAGTGTCTACATTGGGTGACCTCAGCAATCCTTTTCGGCCTGGCATTTTCATATACATTGACTACAGTACTCATAATTCAAGTGGGAATTTCAATGAAGTATATCTGGAGAAGGCAATGAAGTATATCTGGAGAAGGAATTAGTGGATTATGTACAGAGTAATTGTATCTGTTAACTTGAATAATTGATAACTGCAAAACTTCCTGTTGTCATAGTACTGATCCCTGGAACTAATTGGGGCCTCCAGCAAATATTTAACTAGAGGTGGCTCAGCACAGAATATTTCTTAAACCAGGCTAGATTACGGATCCAGCTAGGCCGGTATTATCTGTTCTGCTTTCAACTGCTCTTGGTTCTCCTTTTAACTGATCTCTGACCTTTTTAATTAGATACATCATGAATCAAACAGGCAATTTTTGGGGGAGCAAATTGGTAGCTCTGTCATAAAACTAATGTTGCTCACCAAAAGAAATACTGGCTTGAAATCAAGTATGTACAGCAATAAAAAGTCCTTTCTCTTCTGCAGAGCAGTCTTATCAAACACAGATGGTCCCTTGACTTTTATAAATGGCTTTTTAGGAATGCAGGGGCTGAAGTGGGAGAAGGAGCCAAGAAAACTGCAGAATGAAAATGATTTTCTTCTCTGTTTTGGAGCCAAATCATGATATTTACAATTAGTATTTTTCAAGCAAAACCTAAACAGTAACCATCTCTTTGAAACATGAGTATTATTGCTTAGTAACATCATCAACAATCAAATACACTTCTGGTATGTAGTTTGCTATAATTCTGGTGTATTTTGGTACAGCTACATAACTGAGCTACAAAAATCCAGGTAGCTACAGGATGGCATCACTGAACAAGAGTTTTCTGTTCCTCTTGTCTGCCGTTTTGTGATTGTTGGTTCTAGGAGTTATAGTGTGCCAATAGATAATTGAAATTCTTGTCAGACAAAGCTAAGTTGCTATTCTGAAACTAATATTTTATGTTACTAATTTTGGATGTTTTTTAAAGCAAGAAAGACCAGAGCCAGAGAAGTATGGAGGCTTAAAGCTTGTTTTTTGGCCATTGTGATCCCTATCTCCCTCTTGCAATGGATACATAAATAAATAAATAAATAAATAAATAAATTATAAATAAACTTTATTGTCATTGTATGTGTATACACAGTATACACATACAACGAAATTTACTTGACACCCAAAGACTAGGTCCCACACACATAATCCCCAAACACACTCCCACCCACCACAATTCCCCACCCCTAAATCACCCAAACAGCCACACAACAGACCAAGTAATACTGTCCAATAGCTCACTGATGGTGGCCCTTTAGTTCATTGTTGAGTGCAATTATAGCTCTGGGATAAAAACTATTCAGAAAACGTGTGGTCCGAGTTTTAATTGTTCTGTATCTTCTGCCAGAAGGCAACAGTCCAAAAAGATTGTAAGCAGGATGGGAAGAGTCTCTGAGAATGTTATGCAACTTCCTCAAACAGCGAGATTTGAAGATGTTGTCCAGGGTTGGTAGCTGGAGTCCGATAATATTCTGGGCAGTTTTAATGATTCTCTTTAGAGCTTTTTTGTCCGCTACAGAGCTGCTCCCATACCATGCAAGAATGGTCAGGACACTCTCAATGGTGCTGCGATAGTAGGACAGAAGTAGAAGTACATATAAGAACATTTTAAAAAAGAGATGCAAAATTGGAAAGCTTGATAGCAAGGTATAGCAAGGACTCCCTACGCACGGTCACTCAGGCACTCGTCACTTCCCGCCTGGACTACTGCAATGCTCTCTACATGGGGCTCCCCTTGGGGTGCACCCAGAGGCTCCAGTTGGTCCAGAATGCGGCCGCGCGGGGGATTATGGGAGCGATGGGGCACTCCCATGTGACACCTCTCCTGCGCAAGCTGCACTGGCTTCCTGTGGTCTTCCGGGTGTGCTTCAAGGTGTTGGTGACCACCTTTAAAGCGCTCCATGGCTTAGGGCCGGGGTATTTACGAGACTGCCTTCTGCCGCCAATAGCCTCCCACCGGCCAGTTTGCTCACACAGAGAGGGCCTCCTCAGGGTGCCGTCGGCCAGACAATGTCGGCTGGTGACCCCCAGGGGGAGAGCCTTCTCTGTGGCAGCACCTGCCCTCTGGAACAACCTACCCAGAGAAACGCATGATACCAGACCTCCGGACTTTTCGTCGGGCCTTGAAAACACATCTATTCCATCTAGCCGGGCTGGCTTGACCCCAACCTTACAGTTTTAAATTTATAATTGGTTTTAATTGGGTTATTTTAAATTGATGGCCAAAAGTATTTAATGTTTTTTAAATTGTTTTTAAATTTTATCTGTTGTATTTTTATCATGGCTGTTCACCGCCCTGAGTCCTGTTGGAGAAGGGCGGTATACAAATTAAATAAATAAATAAATAAATACATAAATAAATAAATTTATACCAGGTATGTGTGAAAACTATGTCTTCAGGCCAGTGGTGGTATTCTGCTGGTTCTAAATGGTAGTGGTGGCAACGGGAGGCTCTGCCCATTTGCCTGGACATCATCATGTCGCATTTTTTTATGCTCTGTGCATGCGCAGAAGGTCTTGCACATGCACGGAAGTGGCACTTGCAAGTGAAGCAAGCACGTGCTCACATTTGCGAATGGGTAGCAAAGGTAAGTGAATATACCACTGCTTCAGGGTCTAAAAGCTAATTGAAAAGTAGCTTTATGATGCTTCCCGTAGAGTAAGTAAACAACCAAGCTCGGAGAGCACCATGGACTCTCCAGTTTCTGGTGCTTATTGTTTGAACCTCTCTTAATAAGAAAAGTATGTGTCTGATCAATGATTTAGATAAGGGGTATCAAACTGATGGCCCATGGGCCAGATGCATCATGTGCAGGCTATGCCCACCCCAGCTCCGCAAATGGGAAAAACGTCGCGAAACATCACATGATGGCAACGTGACATGGCAAGTTTGACACCCGTGATTTAGATTTATTAAATGGGAAGAACTATCAGGAAAAACAATCTAATGTATGGGAAAAGTGAAGTTCATTTTCAGATAATTACAGTTGTTTCATGGGTATTCTCAGGATTTTTTTTCAGGAGGAAAAACTACAGCATAGTATATGACTGATTTCACTGTGATCTTCTCAAGAAATAGAGAATCCGTTCTTTATTTTTTGCTCTGATTAATTGTTTTAGTAGCATCAAACTTTTGTGTAAATTTGATTATTTTGTATGATTGCTCAGGAAAAGAGTCATGTGTTCTAGCATAAGAACATTAGAAATGCCCTTATACAAAGTTACATCCTGGTGTTTAGGTGAGTTTTTCCCAATTGTACTTTAAACTCAAGAATTAACTCTGGGTCCTTAACTCTGCAAAGTGGAAACTTTTTCACTGAATGATCACCCTTCTGGCCATCTTTGAAATATACTGCTCAAAAAAATAAAGGTAACACAAGCAGAAGACATCAGAGATCTGAATGAATGAAATAGCCTTATTAAATACTTTGTTCTTTACACTGTAGTTTATACACTGCTCAAACAACTAAAGGGAACACAAAACTACTGTACGTAACAAACAAAGTATTTAATCAGGCTATTTCATTCATTCAGATCTCTGATGTCTTCTGCTTGTGTTCCCTTTATTTTTTTGAGCAGTGTATATTGAACATTCTTGAGAGTATAGCAGAATCTGATTCATCTCTTCTGCAATGTGGACAAAGGAATATAATTGGCCAATCATCATATTTGGTTAATCAAGACATAATAGTTCTCTTGAATAAAGTCTTCACAGGATGAAAACCATCAGGCTCTGAAATAGTTTTTTAGAATTAGTTCTTCTTGTAGCTATTATTATTGATAATATTAGGCAGAGGTGTTCTTGGTCAGACAAAAGGCAGATCAAGGAATTGCTAGCTGTCTTAATTGGCATCTACTGAGAAAGAAAATTGTTTTCTCTCATTTTGCTCAGCTTGCATTCCGCTGCAGACTCTTTGCTAGACTGTGATGTCTTTATAATACATTTTTACAAGAAAGAAACCATTAATTCTGAGCAGTAGCATACCATACCAGACTGCATCTTTGGCCTCCCCCTACATGTGTGAAATTCCCCAGAATGCTCAAGCTAACAAGACATTATTGAGAATTCTGGAGATGGAAATATACACATCTGAAGTATGCCATGGTGAGGGAAGGCTGCCATTTTGCCTCAACACCACAAAAGAGGAAGTGGCTCCATCCAAAGTCAAAGAAGAAATCTGTGATCTTCTTTAAGCTAGTACATTCATGTCAGAACTGCCTTCAATAATAAACAGCACAAACTTTTACAATTCTTGCCTTGCAGACTTGCATCATGCTCATAAACTGATAGTATGCCTTTCCTTTTTTATACAATTTATTTTTAATGTTTTGGTTAAATAAACCAATTATAAACATTTCATATTTCCTAGAATTAAGCCCTGAATAGTAACAGAAAAGTATTCTGTGCTAATAATAATTTATGATTCATTAGTTCATTCTTTTTACCTGTTCCTCTTTCCTCTGTCCACTCTTAAGTTATGCATTATATCAACACTCTTTTTTACTTTAAGGAAAATGCTGATAGGATGGATTGCGCTTTTTATATGTAATGCTGTTCATACATTTGACTCTTCTGAACAAGACATACTTTTGGCAACTGCATGCCTAGGGCTGGGAATTTATGCAGTGTTAGCTGTGTCAAATGGCAATCGATTGCATATTGCTTGGATTCTTTGTAATAGAATTTCAGTAGAGCCTGCAGACAGAATTTCTCAGTCAGTTGTGTACAATATAATCAAACCTCTCTATTTCAAACTGTCATCTCACCTACATGCTGTTTGTATGTGGTAATGGTCAGTTGGAATGACCTTGGGAGATGGGGAAGAGATGCTGCCTAGGGAATGATCAGAGGAGAGAGGCCTTAGCCTACATTTTGCATTTGCATACTGGGCAGAGGAAAAAAATTTCAAAAAAAAAACAAACCAAACCCCTCCCTAAATTATCAGGTTGTAAAAGAGACAGCAGGTGATTTGTACTATTAAACATGCAAGATTCTGTTAATCTATAGCCTTTCTATAAAATGAAGTGTTGATTTAGTTGTGTTGCCTGTCTGTTCTACTGGGAAGGTCTAAATTGGATCTATAATATTTGGAGTAGATGGATAGGTCAGATGGGAAGGAGAAATGAAACTTGTCTATGTAAAATCTCCTTTCAATCAAGCTTGACTTTAGGTGTCTTCAGAATATATCCATGGAGCTCTCCTAGCAACAGTACAGAAATAATTTGTCACTGTTGCCTTTTTGTATAATTTGGGGTTTTATTTTTATTTCTTAGTTTTACCTTGTAGCAATAAAGCAGGGGTGTCAAACTCACGGCCTGCGGGCTGGATGTGTCATGTGTTGACCCCGCCCCCCGCCCAGTTTAGCGAAGGGGGAAAAAGTTCCAATATGTCACGTGATGCTGCTGTGACACCGCGAGTTTGACCCCCTGCAATAGAGGGAATCTTCCTGAGGAAGATTCTGCTGCTATAATGAGCAAGAGGTTACTTAATCCAACACTGGGTCTGGTTTCTGTGCTCTTCTTTTTCTTTAACACATATACAGGATGCCAGGGGTGGGATTCAAAAATTTTAGTAACTGGTTCTCTGCCCGGTTGCTGGGTGGGCGTGGCCATGCTGGGCATGGCCTACTCGACCTTTGCACCATGGCGGGGGGCGGGTGTTTTCACCCTCCCTAAGCTCTGGAGGCTTTTCTCAAGCCTCTGGGAGGGCAAAAATGACCTTCCCCAGGTTCCGGAGGCCCTCCGGAGGCCGGAAACGGGCTTGTTTCCAGACTTCCAGAACTTTCGGGAGGCCCGTTTTTTGCTCTCCCAGAGCCTCTGTGCAGGTGCTGCACTTACCTGGCATCCAAAATGGGCCACGTGGAGACTCCTGGGAGGGGCGGAGTGGGTGGGGCTACCCAGTCCTTGCAACTACCGGTTCGGCAAACCAGATGTAAAATTAGCATCTGGTTCACCCAAACTGGTCCGAACTGGCTGAATCCCACCCCTTCAGGATGCCCATATTGGACTGGATTCTCATATGGCGCAAAAACCTATTGCATAATTTGTTTAGGCTCATCATGTGTGAAATCTGATATTTGTGATTTGCTCAATAAGCCACAGTTAAATAAACCACGGAATAAATTGATAGGCGAACCTATATATGCCCCCATATTTGTACTTTTCATATCTTAATCTTAGGGCTTCTGAACCTATTTAAAACATATGCTGTATATTGGAATTAAGATAGGAAATGTTTCCTTCATCTCATCCTGAGTAATTGAATGTTGGCATGAAATGCCAGAAACCATTTGACTACTGTAAGCACATGCCCTCATTTTAAACATCCACTTCTAAGTGATATTGGCATACATGGGTTTAGTTAAGAAATTGGGTCCTTGGGGTAATGCTGTGGGGCACAAATATGTTTGTTGACATTTCCTGATGACATTGCTAGACTCTCTACCACTCCTTGACTTTTAAAAAACATTATTTTAACTAAAAAGAGTAGGAAATTTGCCTGCTGAAAAGCAAAATGATAGCCTCCGGCATGATTTTTATATGCAAAAAAGCCAAAGGGCGACCAATAAGCTTTCTCAGAGATTAAAAAGAATGATGATGTTCTGGTAGTTTAGAAGCCTTAAGAGGGAGCATCAGGAGAGCAGGTCATGCAATATTATGTACTTTTCAGTTGAACCAAACTAGTTTGCTGTAAATACGATTCACACACCATTCAGAGTTACAGTTTGTTTGGTAGCTCACAGCTGTCTAGATTCAGATAACACCATACGCAAACAAATCCCATGAAGGATTAGGGTGATATGTGAATCAGGTCCACACGTGTCTTTCTATGACCATTCCCTGTTATAGTTTTGCTTTGAAACGTCTAATCCTCGCTTCCTTCTGACATAATTCAACCGTAAACATTTGTCTTTGGTATGCAACTTTAGATTGTCATTGCTTTAGATTGTCATTATATTGAAGTCTGTATTGGCTGCTAAAATGCCTATGTATAATTCTTCTTTCAAAATGGACAATTGGTTAGTATTTTCTTTTGTGAATTTTCCCTCCCTCTACCCCAGTTTGATTATGTAGACTTAAAAGATTGCCTGCTACAGTGTTGTTTACTGTGTGCCTCCCGGGAGTCAGTAACTGTTTCATGCTGAGTTGTAGGATGGACGGAAAGCATTATTGAAAGAAAGAATGCTGAATACCATTTCTTCCATGTTATTGTTTTCTCAGAGTTGGTGAGTGTAGTGTTAGATATTGCTTTCATGATTATATTCAAAACAAGACTTCTTTGTCCACGAGCAGGAAAAGTGAGTAAAATGAGATTCTAACTTTCCAATATTGCTAGCTTGATCATCATTGCACATAACTATTCTCTCCTCTTTTTTGTGTGTGTCTGTAGCTAGGAGGAGTCTTTTGTGAGACTTGGAAGCAAACATTTTAGGATTCAAGCATAAACATAAACACACTTTTATTTTTATCTTTTTAAAATTTGGCCATTGATTTAATTTTCTTTTACAATATCAGGTAGCTGCATTAAGATAATTCCAAGATACATAAAAAGCATAAGGATACTCTTGGTTCCCTTTACTGAAATGTGTTGTTAATGAGGAGAGAGATTGCTTGGCACCATTGCAGAAAAAAAAAAAAGACAAGAAAAATAAGTAAAAACCATTGAGATAAAGTAATAGCTTGATTCAGCATACATATAATGCGGCAAGAAACAAGTACACATACTATCAATGAACTTTAGCTTTTTGGAACATTATGTCAACAAGTACATGACCAAATAAATAACATGTGATATGTGGAATATGAGGGAAAGGGCAATAGATGCACAGACTTCATTTTGGAAATGATTTCTTCCTTATACCTTGGGATAAGGCAAGAGTGGGCAACTATGGCTCCTTATAACCTGTGGACTTCAACTCCCAGAATTCCTGAGCCAGCCATGCTTGAAGTTGAAGTCCAGCTTGAAGTAAAGGGGCCACAGATGCCCACATCTAGGATGAGGTTACAGAAAAATGGGTCCTGTGGTATTTAAATCTGCATGGTCTTAAAACTGTTTCTACTTCATACATAATAATTAGAAATAGGAGGGTTTTTTTGTAGAGAGAGAAACAAGAATGCATATTTCAGATAAAGATTTGTACTAATGATAGCAAGCTTGGATAATTGGATAAAGGTTTGAAGTGGGATTGTGCATTCATCCTGTTTATTTCTTTTATCATGTTCTTTGCATGTTTGGGAAAGTACTTGCTTTAGAATGTACATTCCTGCTTATGTATGAACGCAAGAACCTTTGGTTTAAAGTTTAAACCCTGTCTTCTCATTGGGATACAAAACCAGAATTGTTTCAAATTTGTGTACACTGAAACTCTGTGATAGTTACATTGTAACTTTTTAAAAGGCTTTCATTTATTAAGCTAAGACCACTTTATTTATTGGATAAGAATCCTTGAACCAGATAGTATCTATCATACTGTAGTATTCTATATATTTTATTTTTTGTGGTTTTTGTGATGGGAAAATATATTATCCATGGATAGAAGATTGCAGAAATGAACAAATTTTTAAAAAATTGTTCAGGATTGGAAATTTTATTGTTTTCCTTTCCTTTGCAGTTCAGTCATTCCAGTTTTAGTCATATTTGCATTCAGGCCTTTGAAATGGCATTATTCTTACTCAGCAGTTAAGCAGTCAAAGCTATCCAATTAAGCACTTATAAATAAGCCATTTATTCATCAAAGCTATGCTCGTTTTTGTATCAATTCATTTTTAATACTTCCATCTCCCATATGGTAAAGAAGATTTTGAAGTATAAATTGCTCACAAAGGGCCTGATATCATTGCAATAAAGAATGGAGGACCAGAAAGCATAAGTCAAAAGCCTTATGGTTGAGTGGTTTGTCTGCCTCAGAATGTGGTAGTTCACTCCATAGTCACATCTTTGCCTTTTTTAAACTTCTGAAGTAGCAAATGGATATTTGATACAGCACTCTGTGCTTCTGTTCAGATTTTTGGAGCAGAATTAAAGGAGCAGAATATGAGCCACTGTGGCGCAGTGGTTAGAGTGCAGTACTGCAGGCTACTTCTGCTGATCTCTGGCTGCCAGCAGTTTGGCAGATCGAATCTCACCAAGTTCAAGATTGACTCAGCCTTCCATCCTTCCGAGGTCGGTAAAATGAGGACCCAGATTGCTGGGGGCAATATGTTGACTCTGTAAACCGCTTAGAGAGGGCTGTAAAGCACTATGAAGCGGAACATAAGTCTAAGTGCTGTTGCTAAGTGCTATTGCTAAAGAACATTTGGATCTCTCTTGTTTTTAGGACAGATCTATTCCAGTATTTATTTTTCCAGGTTGTTCCCTGGCCTAATTCATATGTATCACCTTGGCTTCCTTAGTCATTATTTTGGAAGCTGGAAGCTACATTTATCTGGAGTGTACCCACATTGGGTACATTTGGAATGGAACATTCTTCACTTGTCCCTTATGCAGACTTTCTTTGCATGATTAGATAGATTTGGCCCAGTGAAAGTCAATAGGCAATAAATAAAATGGCAAGAAGAAGCATGACTATTTGAAACCTTCCCTGTAATCACAGTGTCCCATTTTGCTCAAACTTTGAGTTTACCAGGACAAGTACGGAATGAAAAGAAGGAAAGGGGGGAGCATGGGGGCTCAATGCTATCTGCCTTTTCATTTATAGGTTTAGCAGATCAAAATTGAATTTCTGAACTGGCCTAGTAATTCTGTTGTAGTTAGCAATTACTTCTTGGCCCTCAGTTCCTTTCTGTAACAAAGTGGTGAGGAAGTTAGAAAACATGAATGCCATGTTCATGCTGGTGCTTTCTGGATGAGTTGAGCTACAACCCCTCACAATTTGCAGACATTATGACCATTTGGAAGAATTGTTAAAAAAGCTCTCCGTTTCTATTTTAGCTCGTTAAATTTTCTGCCAGTGCCCTGTCATATAATATTCTGTCTTGCATCATTACACTATTGATCCATCTAAATTATTTCTGTCAACACAATCTGATCTACCAAGTTTCCGGCAGGCATCTTTTCCAGTCCTACTTGGAGGAGACTGGAATTAAATTTGAGATTTTGTGCATGTGAATCAGAAGCTCTACCATTGACCTTCATGTTGAGCATATGTACTATATGCGTTCTTGGAAAGCTGTACGTGTACAGCAATGTCCAGATTATGAAATAGAAATAGAAAACAACATTAGGATTGTAACCAGCAGGCTCCACTATAGTCATAACTCAAGGATTATCTGTAATTGAATTGTTAACCCATATATCAATGGTTAAAGACTAGAGTGAGTTAACTCAATAGATTATACTTTATGTGTAAGTGCTGTGTTTGTTCTTTGACTTATGCTCTGAGTAAAATAATAGTTTTCAGACAGAGTCACATTTTCTACAGCATAGAACAATCTCCATTTCAACCTTCTCATTTGACATTTCCCTTTGCTACCCACTCATAAAAGCAACTTACATGTCACTTTTTTAGGTGTAGTGCCTAAGTTAATTTTGCTGTGAAATGCTTCCCCATTCTGAAATAGTTTTCAAAGTGGTACCTGCAACAATGTATGTGTATTTATTTTGTATATTTATTTATTTATTATTCATTGGTTTGATTTATATTCCACCCTTCTCCGGAGACTCAGGGCGGCTTACAATGCGTTAAGCAATAGCCTTCATACTTTTGTATATACCTGCTTAGTAGGGCTTTCGCCCCCCCCCCGAAGCGGACCCACAATCCGGGTCCTCATTTTACCTACCTCGAAAGGATGGAAGGCTGAGTCAACCTTGAGCCTGGTGAGATTTGAACTTGCAGTAATTGCAGGCAGCTGGTGTTACTTAACAGTGCTTTAGTCTGCTGCGCCACCAAGGCTCCCTCCCTCCCCCCCTCTCTATATATATGTTCAATAAATAAAGCTACAAGGCAAACTAACCCCCCAGCCCCACCTTTGAGGAAAAATAGAACTAAAACAAAAATGAAAGCAAATTGAAAAAAACAAAACAAAACTTGGGAACAAAAGAATATAACTTGAGATATATTTTGATAAATACATAAAGTGTGTGTACACACACAATTTATTAATTATATCCTCACTCCCCAAGAGTGGTTCTGGCCAGCTAGAAGAACATTAAAAATAATAATAAATAAAGCTAAAAATATGAATCAAACATACATTCCAGCCGACAGCCATATCGTTCATTTTCAGGACATGAACATCTAATATTCAGGCTCACAGGCCCGGGGCAAAAATATTGTATTGCTTTAATTGTCTTTGATACTTGTGTCTTCAGTTGGATTCCCTAGTCATCAGTATCACCTTTTAAAACATTGCTGGTTACTTTTTGAGTCATTGGATAATTTCATAATTAACTCCTGCAGAACAGAATGAACTTCACCAACTTCCTGATTTTCATTATAAATAATAAGTGTTATAATTATATTTCCACAATAAAGTGTTCAATGGTGTAACAAGATAGAAGGACTTTTCTTTAATTCTGACTTAATAATAGGTGAGCCCTGTAATTACAATTTACATTTTCCCATAATCTAATAGGCTTTTGTTGAAAATATATTCTAAGCTTTAAGAACTAAGAGCTTTGTTTTAAAGTATCACCTGCAATATAGAAATAATTCAATTGTCTATAAACACTCATTATTGTAAACGTAAATATATCCAACATAAATTTAAATAAAAACATAATGAAAGTAGGTAAAGGTTGGGCTAAAGATGATTATTATTAGATATTGGTACTGTTTGGTTATTTGTAATAGACCAGTAAGGGTGGTTGAATAACAACAAAAATATTACAGTCTTTGTGTGATTCATGGACCAATGATATAGTTGTGGTTTCATTGCTGCTCAGATCTGAAATGAGACTTTATATTCTTTAAATATCTATCTGTTATCTATCTTTCTATGTTAAAGCTTTTGATTGACATGACAACTGTAACTTGTGATTATCTACTATTGAATGTAGGATCTGAAAAATCAACAAGTTGTGGCTTGTTGGAAGAAGCCATTTAACCACTGAATTCAGTCCCCTGCTCCATGCAGGAATCCAAAATGTAAATATCAGCAACTTGTTCACCAGCCTTTGAGTGAAGATAACCAATGAAGCCCCCCCCCCCCCTTGTCTGAGTAATTGGTTCCACTGTCAAACATGCCTTACAAATTCAGGCATTCAATAGCTTCAGTACAGAATACTCCTTTTTGAAAGTTGGGGTCATTATTTCATGTCTTCCACTCTGAAATGATAGAGAACAGGTCTTTAGAGAGAGAGAGAGAGAGTGTGTGTGTGTACGACATTCCTTACAGGTGCTGTCTTATCCTTCTTTCTCTTATCCTTCTTTCTCTTATCCTTCTTTCTCTTATCCCTCCCAAAGTTTCTAGTTTCTTATTTTTCTACTTACAGGACTTATTTTCTAAAGCCCTGATTATAATTGCTGTCCTTTACTGAATAGATTTAACATGGTTTGTTTGAACATGTTGCGATGAGTTTATAGTTTGTTCAGAAGAGGCTGTCATTTAACATTCAACAGCTGCCTTAAATTAAGGTGACCAGATTTTAACATTGGTAAAGAGGGACATTGTGGGTGTGGCTTATTTTGTGGGCGTGGCTACCTGGTCATGTGACTGGGTGGGCGTGGCTAGCTGGTCATGTGACCGGGTGGCCATGGCTATGTGTATAGGGTAAGGTGAACAGATTTTAACATTGGTAAGAGGGACACCATTGTGGGCGTGGCTTATTGTGTGGGCATGGCTTGGAGGCCATGTGACTGGGTGGGCGTGGCTAGCTGGTCATGTGACCGGGTGGCCATGGCTGTGTGTATAGGGACTACTCAGAGGGCTGCAAAGTCATTTCTGACAGGTCCTCACACTTTTGACTGGTCCTCACACTTATGACCATCCTCACATTTATGCCCGTGCAGCATTCTTAACAACCATGTCACTCATTTCACAACTGCTTCTCTTCACCATGATGACAAGATAGGGCAAAAACGTAAAATGTGAGGACAGTCGTAAGTTCGAGGACTGGTCAAAAATGCGAGGACCAGTCAAAAATAACTTTTTCAGCCCTCTGAGTAGTCCATATGCACAAAAGGACTAACCAGAGGGCTGAAAAAAGTCATTTCTGACAGGTCCTCACACTTTTGACTGGTCCTCACACTTATGACCATCCTCACATTTATGCCCGTGCAGCATTCTTAACAACCATGTCACTCATTTCACAACCGCTTCTCTTCACCATGATGACAAGATAGGGCAAAAAACGTAAAATGTGAGGACAGTCGTAAGTTCGAGGACTGGTCAAAAGTGCGAGGACCAGTCAAAAATAACTTTTTCAGCCCTCTGAGTAGTCCATATGCATAAAAGGATACAGTAATAGAGAGGGATGAAGGAAGGGAAGGGAAATTAGAGTAGGAGTGACGGTTAAGAGAGGGAGGAAGAGAGGAGGAGAAGGAGAAAGGAAGAGGAAGTAGGGAGGAGAAGAAGACGGGGGGGGGAAGAGAAAGTAAGAAGGAAAGAAAAGAGAGGTGGTAGGTTTGAGGAGAAAGATTGCTGTACAATAAAAAAGATGAAAGGGAAGAAAGCCAACCCCAAACAAATATAAAGATATTAAGATAAAGAATGAATTGTTAAACTTTAAAGAATAAAAGAGAACAAATATGAATAAATAGCAATAATTAGAAACACACATACATACAATGTATTTTCTTTGAACAGAATATTTGGCTGGTTCACAAATTTAAACAGTGTTTAGTCATTTCAATTAAATTTACAATTTCTATATTTCCTTTCTGCCATATTTATTCCTCATCTATTTTTTTAAAAAAACAATTTTACCCTTCATCCTCATCTCTAATATTAATCAAATTCAATTTTTCCCTTCTATTCTATTTTATACCCCTTCCCATTGTCATCTATTTTTATATCCATCCTCACATTGGTTAATTATGTAATTATGTAATACAGTTGTTTAATACAAATTCAACATTTTAATATAAATCAATTAGTTATATAACTATCTTTTTTGTATATTAATCAATATGAACATGAATATTCCAATTATTTCCATGCAATCCAATTTCTTACAAATCAATTAATTATACTTACCAATAATAATAAACCAAATAATTTCCCCCATATATTCCTCCAAACCACAACTTAACCATTTCTGCTTTCAACACAGTATACAATTAATAATATCTCAATTATTACAATTCCCTAGTTAAAAAGAGCTTTTTTTTCTTTTGTGTTTTAAAATCTTGAACTCTCCTCTTTTGCCCTAAATAATTTTCCATTGTTTGCACTTACCTTTTTTGGTGAGGAAAAGGAAAATAAATCTGCTGCCTAATTTTCCAAAGTTGCAAGCAAACCGCAAAGCCAACAGCCTGTTTTACTTTCAGTTTCGTTTTGAGCTTGGTTTGCACAAAGAGGAAAAAAAAACTGAGCAATTTAGCAAGAGCAGAGCCCTGTGCAAATCAGCTGAGAGGGGGAAGCCGAGCAAATTAACGTAGGGCGGCCCTTTGAAGCCCCGCGGCAAGAGTTTAAACAGGTTTTTTCCCTCTAGCCATCAGCGGGAATTCAGGAGGCAGCCGGGAACCAGGAGGCAGAATGAAAAATCGGGACTTTTTTAAAACGCCGCGGGACGCGGGACAAATTGCTCAAAAGCGGGACTGTCCCGCCAAAAGCGGGACGTCTGGTCACCTTACCTTAAACATGTCATGGACAGATGGTTTGTAGTACCTGTGCTATTTCTTGGTACATTTTTAAGTACAAGCCACACTTAACATGCTGTCTGAACCCAAAGTAAATACATTAATCTTCAACTTTTTCACCAATAAGGAAAACAGTATTCCTTCAAGAGTTGGTAGTGTTTTCTAATCTTGGGATGCTGAGCCAGGATATGGTTTTCCTCATTCTCCAATGAGATTTGAACATTTTCAAAATTAGCATTTCTGAATTAGCTTTTGAAGAGTTGGCGTTATTAAGTTGATGCCTTGATGCCTATTTCTGGTTTTTACTGGTGGCCTTTGACAGCCTTGGCACAGGTCTATGCAAAGTTTATAACCATTGAGGAGTAGAATTGTAATCAGTGTAGCAAGTGCCAGTCATCCTAGATTGACTAACTGTCATTCACCCTTTGAATCATACCCTTGGATGCTCATTTCTGTCATTTGACATAGGTTAGTGAACCTCAGTATCTAAATGGATCATGGGAATCTTTGGAGTTTCCTCTCTCTGTAATTTACCATTCTGGTGCTGAAGGCTGAAATATAAATTAGAAGCTATGAATTCATTCATATGATTGTGCAGTATGGTAATGCATTAGTGAAGAGTCAGCTGGTGTCACTGATGGTTCTTCAGTCATATGATGCCAGCTGTCTGGTCTAAAAATTAAGAGGTTGCATGAGACCTAAAGTTAACAAATGAGAATTCTTGGGAATTGTGCCCAAAACATTTGTATCCACTTAGGTGGAAATAACTTTTTCTTGTCCATTTTATTGACATCATGCATAATTTTTTACACCACAATCACGTACCCTATGCTGGTTTCAGTTTTAATATTTTTTTCATAAATTTGTGATATAGTTCCAGGTTACCTCATTTCATCTTGAGCCCAGATTTTTTTTTAGAGCTGATGAGCCATATATATCTAATGGGAAGATGTACTTGAGAAAACAAGCAATGGTCATCTGTTGCTGAAAGCAGGCAGATGGGTGGGAGGTGCAAATGTCTACAAACATCACTGCTGAAAAGTATGAAAGTCTTTGAAGATAACCTGCAGGATTAGAGGGACTTCATCTGCCGAATTTTTTTTTAATACAGTATCTATCAAGGCATCTCTTCTCTTCCCTGCTCCATTTCTTCATCCTCTTAATCATTTTCCTCAAGTTTTGTTCATTTTCTTTTATCCATCTCCTGTTTTCCTTCCATCTCCAGGACAGCTGTCCTTTTCTGTTGTACTTTCTTTTTGTCTTATATATATATTCTTTTGTGCTGTTTGTGCTGGAAGGTGGTAGACTGTGTGTGTGTGTGTGTGTGTGTGTATAAATGGTTCGTTTCTGAGAAAGATAATTTATGCAGATGGGGAATGAATTTTAGAAATGTGTCATTCTTTATAGTGTATATAGTGTAATATAGTATATAGAGTAATACAGTGTAATTTCTGGCATTTGCATGTATATATATATATATATATATGCATGTTTGTGTGTGTGTGTATACACATGCACATACACACACACACAAGCAAACAGATTATATGAAGAAGTTTCTTGAGGAGAGGGAAATAATTTCATCTGGAACTGGCAATCTTAGATGGCCAATTCTAAGTTTTTTGTCTGTTCCCTTGTTTGAGGAAGGGTTATCTTCAGTGGTGGGATTCAATTTTTTTAACAACCGGTTCTGTGGGCGTGGCTTAGTTGGGGGTGTGTGGCTTGCTGGTCATGTGACCGGGTGGGCGTGGCTAGCTGGTCATGTGACCGGGTGGGCGTGGCTAGCTGGTCATGTGACCGGGTGGGCGTGGCTAGCTGCATAGGGACTACAGAGGGCTGAAAAAAGTCATTTCTGACTGGTCCTTGCACTTTTGACCGGTCCTCACACTTATGACTATCCTCACATTTATGCCCATTGTAGCATTCTTAACAACCATGTCACTCATTTCACAACTGCTTCTCTTCACCATGGTGACAAGATAGGGCAAAAACGTAAAATGTGAGGACAGTCGTAAGTTCGAGGACTGGTCAAAAGTGCGAGGACCAGTCAGAAATAATTTTTTCAGCCCTCTGAGTAGTCCATATGCATAAAAGGATACAGCAATAGAGAGGGATGAAGGAAGGGAAGGGAAATTAGAGTAGGAGTGACGGTTAAGAGAGGGAGGAAGAGAGGAGGAGAAGGAGAAAGGAAGAGGAAGTAGGGAGGAGAAGAAGACGGGGGGGAAGAGAAAGTAAGAAGGAAAGAAAAGAGAGGTGGTAGGTTTGAGGAGAAAGATTGCTGTACAATAAAAAAGATGAAAGGGAAGAAAGCCAACCCCAAACAAATATGAAGATATTAAGATAAAGAATGAATTGTTAAACTTTAAAGAATAAAAGAGAACAAATATGAATAAATAACAATAATTAGAAACACACATACAAACATACAATGTATTTTCTTTGAACAGAGTATTTGGCCGGTTCACAAATTTAAACAGTGTTTAGTCATTTCAATTAAATTTACAATTTCTGTATTTCCTTTTTGCCATATTTATTCCTCATCTGTTTTTGTAAAAAACCAATATTACCCTTCATCTTCATCTCTAATCTTAATCAAATTCAATTTTTCCCTTCTATTCTATATTATACCCCTTCCCATTGTCATCTATTTTTATATCCATCCTCATATTGGTTAATTATGTAATATTACAGTTGTTTAATATAAATTCAACATTTTAATATAACTCAATTAGTTATATAACTACCTTTTTTGTATATTAATCAATATGAATATGAATATTCCAATTATTTCCATGCAATCCAATT
Source organism: Arizona elegans (assembly GCA_022577455.1). NCBI lineage: Eukaryota > Metazoa > Chordata > Lepidosauria > Squamata > Colubridae > Arizona > Arizona elegans. Next base: position 250,169,942 of record JAKOOJ010000001.1, read on the forward strand.
TCTTACAAATCAATTAATTATATTTACCAATAATAATAAACCAAATAATTTCCCCCATATATTCCTCCAAACCACAACTTAACCATTTCTGCTTTCAACACAATATACAATTTAATAGTATCTCAATTATTACAATTCCCTAGTTAAATAGAACTTTTTTTCTTTTGTGTTTTAAAATCTTGAACTCTCCTCTTTTGCCCTAAATTTCCCATTGTTTGCACCTACCTTTTTTGGTGAGGAAAAAGAAAAGAAATCTGCCTGCCTAATTTTCCAGCGTTGCAACAACAGCAAAGCCAACACCCTGCTTTACTTTCTGTTTTGTTTTTCAGCATAGTTAGGGGAAAAAAAATCAGCTCTCTTTGCAAGCAAGCAGCAGAGCCCTGAGCAAAACAGCTGAGAGCAAATCAGCTGAGAGTCGGGAGCCGATCTAAGCAAGGGCTAATTAGCCTATGCTGAAGCTCCGCGGGCCAATAAAATTACAAAAAAACACTGAACTCTTTGTTAAATTGCTGGCTCGCCCGCCCCTCGCCCACCATTGCCAATAAATAGTGGTGTGGAGGGGTGGGGCAAGGGGCGGGGCAAGCCAGCAATTTAACAAAGGGTTCGGCCGAACCCCCTAGAACCGGCAGAATCCCACCACTGGTTATCTTACATTCATAACTGTGCTTTTTTGGGTAAATGTGCAGACTGTCAGCAGAAGTAGTATGATATGCTTTTTCTGCTTGTTTACTTTATTTTGGATGAGTACGATGTATGAACAAATTGGACGAATGTTATTTGTGGAGTAGAAATCTCTATTGTATCCCTTTCCTCCCACTTGTAGCCCCAATCCCTCATGTCCCTACAAATATCCATTAAAGAAGCTTCCCAACCTTCCCCCCCCAGCAGATTTTGGTGGTTTTGGTAAGCTGTGCAGTACTTCGTTCTTTCTTCTACATATGGACATTGCTCTTAGAAGATACATGCTTGATTTCATCCACAGGATATAAGAGTTTGGCAAAGGAACCTTGAGCTGTTGGTGGGAATATACCGGGTCAGCTAGATCTTTATTTTAATACTGTACGTCAGAATTAATGTTATGTTCTTATCCTCCCATGGAAAGGGTTATGAAGTTTTAATACATGGTAACAGATTTATAGTAACATAAACTTGGCTATTTCTTGTACTCTAAACTTTTCAAAAGTGAAATATGACATTTTAAAAAAAAATTGGCCACAGCAGAGTGATAACTATTTTTTGTTTCTCAGTCAGAATTCATCATTATTTATACTTGTGCTTGGTCATTTATTTTTATCTTAATGTCAGAAACATATATAAATAGTGCATGGGCATCCAGAGTCACTTAGGTGAGAATGGCAGGGTAGAAATATGATGAATAAAATAAATAAATTGCATTTCTGGTGCACTTTTGTTAACTGAATGAGCTTAATCAGTTCAGTTTCAGGTGATATGATCTTTATATTTCTATGTAATTATTATTATTATTAGTGTTTTTATTATTATTTTGAAGAGCCTAATGCTGGGAAAGATTGAGGGCAAAAGAATCAACAGATTCTTTTGCCCTCAACAGAATGAGATGGCTGGATGGAGTCACTGAAGCAGTAGGCATGAGCTTAAATGGACTCCAGAGGATGGTAGAGGACAGGAAGGCCTGGAGGAACGTTGTCCATGGGGTCGCGATGAGTTGGACACGACTTCGCAACTAACAACAAATTATTATTTTAATGTCTATTTATTTGTTCAGCATAGTCTACATAGAAAAAGAACCTAAATTTATTATGAAGTATAAATAGGTCTTCTGGAAATATCTGAAGATTGTGTGTTGGTATTTCATATATAGGAATCAATTCAAGGGATTGCTTGGATGGAATTCACTAACACCTTCATAATGTATTTAAATGTATAAAATACCTTTTCTGTTTATCTCACATCACTTCTAACAGGAGATTTATAGTGGATGAAGATGCTTGTGCTTTACTTTTATAATCTAAACATGATTAAATTTGGTGTACAACTTTTATATGTGAAAATAAGTAAGGTTTTTATATTGCTGTTCCAAGCCAATTAAAGCTGGAGTTGATTTAAATCTTTAAGACATAAAGGTAGGCAGGGTCAACAAAATAGTGCTTATGACATTTAAGAGTCTCAGTCACTCCTAAAATTAGTGCCTGTAAATCTCCCAACGATAAAATTGAAATTAATTTTAATTAAAAATGATAAATGCTCAAAATCTTACAAGACTGGCAGATCACCTGATATTTTTGTGTAAAGTCTCATGCCTGGGTTTCCAGAATAGGAACTTTTGCATGATTCAACAATAGCTTTACTACTGGAGAATGCTGCCTGTGGCCTGCACATACTGAAAGTTTTTCTCCTCCTTTCTGGCAATTGTTACCTGAAACCAATTATTAAACAAATCTGCCTTTTGTGAGTCTTATCAGACTAATATGTTAAAGTTACAATCTTATGGTTCTTAAGAAGGAACACTTTCCTTTTGAGGATTCAAAAAGGGAATGCGAAACAGCTGACTGGAGAAGGAAATATCAGCTGGATGTTCCTTTCCTGTTTTTTCCCCATGAAACGTTCATGTTTAATACTTCTCAGAATTGGAAAATTGGGCTTATGGATCCTTGGGTATGACTTTCCAATTTAGCAACAGATTACTTCAGCTGTAGAACCAGTGTAGGTTTATGCTGTCCTATTCATTTCTGTGAGAATTTTAAAAAGGGGAAGACTTGCGGGGGGGATCCAGATTTCCCCTTCAGTTACTTACCCCTCTTGTGAAGAATATGACAGGGTCTTAGGTTTCTTAAAGGCACCCATATCAGAATTCTCCACAATAGAAGGAAGGACTTGTCAGCCCATTCGATAAGCTATTGTTGTGGTAGTTCATTTGCTGCATTTATTTGCAAATTGATACCGAGGCAGATTTGTAGGTTCATACAGAACAATGCATTTCTTAAGAAAAAATAGTTGAGATTAAAAAAAATTTTTTAGGGAAGTGCCAGGATACTACCTGCATGATTTTTGAAAATGAGAAGAAAATGCCACACCAAATTAGATATTTGTCTTGTTTCTTCTAACATGCCTTTTACTCAGTCTGCTTTTGAAATGGTTTATGTTTTAAGTATGGGGTTTGGTTTGTTGTGTTAAATGGGTGGGTGGTGAAAATGGAATTCTTTAAATTCTTAAGGACTCTTAAACAGTTCTCTGATTGGATCCGGTGAATGTTCTTTTCTAACAGGGCTACAAATGATAACCTGGAACAATTTTGTTTGTTTGGATCCAAGAGTTGTTGGTATTTATGGTGATTTATATGTTGTCTTATGCCTGCTTGCAATTCATTTCAGATTTTTAAATAAGCTTGTCAATTGTCTAGTTCCACATTCAGGGTTTTTAGATGTAACAATCCTGGCACTGACTAAATATCACAGCAATATTTCATGATACTGGGCTGGGTTTCCATTCCTGAGCAAACGCTGGAATTTTTAAGGAGTTAGTTTGCAGAATATTTTCTTCCTTAATCTTTCCAAGCTGCTGACCTGCTCAGAATAGCCTTGATTCTTCCAAGGCAGTCTGCCCAGAATGGGCAGTATTAGAAATGACAAATATATTAAGTGAGAGCTTGGCTAATACACACGGTTTGCAATTTTAAACTACAAAATAGACCTGGTTGCTAATATGGCTCAATTTGCAGGGACTGAAATGCTGTTGGGGAAAACAGACCCTTTCTTTTGTCATGTCATACTTGACCTATTGAGCCTTTATTGCTGGCTGGTTGTGGCATAGACAATGTAAACTGAACTGTATTCTAAATTAAATGGTGCTGAGAGAAACATTCCACGCAAAATCCTTCCCACTGCTGTCCTGAAACTAACTTCTATGATGCTAATTAAACATTCATAGTCAAGATCAGGAGCACCATTAACCTCTGTTGTTTCTTTATAAACCAAAGTAATCCAATGGTTTGTTAAACATTTACTTTGAGACCTAGTTGTCTTAAAATCCTTTCTATTACTGAAACTAGCTTCTCACAGAGGTCATATACTTGGGTTGTACCACTTCAGAATGCTAATCAGTGTGCAGGGCTGAATGTTCCCTCTTCACTGGAATTCCATCAAACACTTACTCTATAGTGCTAAAGTTGTGCATGGATGGGTTTTTGTTCCAGGGAATCGATTGTAAGAATTTTAATCTGTGTCTAAAGTGGGAGTGGCATGATTTTACTAGTGGCACTCTATGCATTTATTAAGAAAAGCTTGGGAAAACTGTTTCATTGATGTCCCATATCTCTTCCCTCCCCAAAAAAGGAGTGAGATTTCAAGGGAAAGGGGGAAAAAACATAGATGAAGATTGTGTTCTCTCTTCCATGAATAGGAGCCTCCACTGGCTTGAAAACTCAGGCGATCACAAAAGAATTCCTTGTTTAAACAGACGCATATTTTTGTTTCTACTTTACAAACTAAACCATCGTAGAATGGGACTACTTAAATTGTTTTATGATAGTAACATAACCAGCTTGTTGTGCTTTTTACTGCCAGCCATTCTTGGAATGTTAGTGGGCATTTAAAGTATGAGATGTAAATGTATTAATTATATTTATATGCAGATTTATTTTGTGTAACTCAGGGCAGAAAAAACAATGTTTCCACCTCCTATATTCCAACAACAATCCTCTGTGATGGATTGGATTGAGAGAAAGTGACTGGCCTAAATTCATTCAGTGGGCTTCCTTCTTAAGGGGACAATCCAGTTTCTAGACCAGTGCTTTGACCACTGTACCAGAGTAGCTCCTGCATAACTGCAAGGCACTGATGGAATTGTGTAAATAATAAATAAAAGTTCCACAGTCACGATGAAAGCCTGTTTAATTGACTGCTTGCTCAACATGTTGGAGCACAGAGTTTGCAAGGAGATCTTGAACTTTTTCATGACACGGACAGTTCAGGGACAATTTATCCAGCTCTTTTTATACGCTGCTCATGTGAATAGACTGTGACTTTTTTCTAGTTCAAATAATCCACTCAAATGTAGATGGACTAATTACAGATTCTATAAAACAATATTCTGTTGAGGACCTGCAGAACAGGAATAGAATACTTCTGTATTTAAATACTCTTCCTTGTTCTCAGCTGGGCTTGATGTTTTGATTAGTTCTTAATTTGATGAAGTTGTTTGTACATGACAAAATAGGTCATAAGAGCAAGTTACATAAGTTTTGCAAATACATGAATGGCAATTGCTTGCTTTAAGGACATGATGTTTAAATTAGACTAAGTTATTCAATCCTTAGAAAGTGCTTAATTGTCTTGTCTGTTGGGCAAAAATGTTTTGTAGTAAACACTACATTATCAAATGGATCTAACTCTTAAACTCTTACTTTTCTGGGCTGGATTTTGAATTTGAACATCTTTATTTTATTTATATTTTTTTCTCCCTTCCTTTTAGACACAGTACATTTGTTTTCTAGTTCATTCTTTCACAAAAATAAAAACACTCTTCCGCAGTTGAGCTCTACAGCGACGGTAGGGTAGAAGGATGCAATTTCATAAAATGCCTGGAAAGTTTTATACTAGAACTGAGACATAAAGTGTTCTCCACCCATTTGGCCAGCCACAAAATAAGTACTATGACTTTTGTGGGACAGCTCCAGTTGGCTAGCAATGAGGAGGCTGGTTCCTTGTTAAGAGGGCCTGTTGTCTCTACCAGTACCTAGTATATGACAGCTTTAATTTTTTAAAAATATTTAAACGTATTTTATATTTAAAACATCTGTCTGCTTTCAGCCTGAGGAAAAACTTGTAAAATCCAAAGTTTTGGCTTTGCATTTATCAGGACTGAGACTTGCTTCCTGTTATCCTGGCGAGTTGCTCCAGCAAAACACTGCAAATTACTCATGCATGTACAAGGCTTTAAATTCAATAAAATGGTCTGTGAGTGGAGTAAAAAACAAACAGATGACAAGCAACCTGGCTACTGTAGATGAATAAAATGAAGAAATAAAAACTTCTGATGAATGCAAGGTGAGGCAGTGTTGTCCTCTCCAACGTCTCCATAGCAGTGCCTGCTATGTTCTCTGACACATATGATTTTATTTTTTAAAAAAATTTTTTGCTTTAATTTATATGCCGCCCTTCTCCGGAGACTCAGGGTGGCTTACAATGCGTTAAGCAATAGCCTTCATACTTTTGTATATTTATACAAAGTCAGCTTATTGCCCCCATAATCTGGGTCCTCATTTCACCTACCTTTGAAAGGATGGAAGGCTGAGTCAACCTTGAGCCTGGTGAGATTTGAACTTGCAGTAATTGCAAGCAGCAGATGTTAATAACAGTGCTTTAGTCCACTGTACTACAGGCTCTTCACTTTAAAGTATTTGAAAAATACTTTAATAAAAATTAATAAAATGGGAAACTGACATGTTGCAGAGCAATGTAACCAGCTTCCAATTTCATATTTATTTCTAAAGACTTCCTTGGAAAATGGGTGGTAGCTTAGCATTTTGTTTGGAAGGATGCCCACTTTTTCAAGAGAAATAGATAGGAAAAACTACTCCATCCCTTTGCACATTGTTTTGCAGGATGTATAGTGGGGAATTTATTTATTTAGCGTATGGTTGGTCACATATGTATAGTGGGGAAAAGAATAGAGCTGTGCAAATCTTTGAAGGGAGGATGTGTTTTAATGAAGTTTAAGTGGAATGCAAAATGCTGTGGTACCCCACTCCTAACTGATAAAGAAGAATGGTTGTTGCGCTTTGTTCATCATCAAAAGTGCTGCTTCTCATGTCTTCTATATGAACTATGTCATACATGAATAAGTTCATGCTTTCCATCAAAGGAAAATGGATGGTTGAGAAAGATTGGCGATGTCTCAGTGCTTCCTTATGTTAAGGCTGAACAACATACTGCTATGAGGCAAAGAAACCTATTGAAATTGACAGACTTGATCTGAAGAGGCTTAAGAAACAAACATGGCTGCCCTGACCACATGCAGTTTGCTTCTTATTCTTACACCAATTTGCTTATTTAAGAAGCTGATTTTCCCAGACATTCCAATTATTGCACAAGACAATGAAGTAATAATAGAGTATCTGTTCCATTCAATAGTAGATTTCATTTTTCAAAGATAAGAACAATATGAATATTGATATGCTTATGCTTAAGCATAATATTCTCTGTAGTTACTGTATAGCTAAATAGAAAATATATTCTTGTGTACCTAACAATGTGCACATGAAGTATATTAAACCTCCATTTCTTCATTTTGTTAGTTTAAAAACTCTGAACTGATGTTGTATACCACTTTGTAAGCTTAGTTTGAAAAAAAGGCCACACCTGTTGTTAGTTCATCAGGACATAGGAATTCCATTGCAGTCCCTACTCACATCCTCTTTCCTCTCCAAGTTCAGGCCCCTCAGTGGCTTGTCTTTCTCATTTTGTAACTGATACACACTGAACAGCCATTCTCACTGAGTTGTTTACTGTCTCCAGATTGGAGTTGAATTAGAAGTTGGATACGAGGTCTGGATGCTTCTATTGCTAGAGCTTGAAGAGACTGAGGGGTGAGCCAAGAGAAGGGGTGGGATTTTCAACAGCTGCTGTTTTCTGAAAATTTGTACTTGCATCAGAATTGAGGAGGGTTGCAAGTTTGCCAATTGCAAAATTTTTACCTGATGAGGCAGGAAGCAAGGATTGGAGAAAATGTTGGGGAGAAAAATGAAGGGGAGATACCACAGACATTCTTGCAGTTTGAATTTTTAAAGCTGATTATTTGCATTGGGCTGTACTTTTATTGACTCATTGGTTTTTTACAGTATATCAAGTGAATCATATGAATACACATTTACTTTGTGCAGTCACAAACCCTTTTACAACTTACCAAAAATACTTAAAGAGACGGTGAGTCAGTTTATTTGGTTTAGTGACTTTGGACAGCAGAAAGAGTTAGTGGCCATGTTTAGGATTAATAACCTATAAGGTCTGAGGAAGATTTTTTAAAGTTTTAACTTAAAGAAAACTTTTTAAAGAAAAGTTTTGAGTCATAGTTGCTAGTTCAAATGATGGAACTACAGTCTTCTACAAATTTGACAAAAACAGTTTTCAGAATAAGTGACTAAATTGGTTGAACAGCCTGTTCTTGGTATATCTTTCTTGTATGAAGTTTCTCACACATAATACTTTAGAAGACAGAAACAAAATTCAAAATAATCTTCATAGAATAGAGAAAGATAAATGCAAAAATATTCAGTAAAAAGAATGCTGAAAGGCTCAAGTAGAGGATAGAAAACATCTGGCTTTGAAAAGAAGCCTGTGAAAAAAAAATCTTGGAAGTGAAATTGATCACAAGTTGCATATGAGTCAGCTGCAATGTGACATGGCTGTGATACAACTAAAGCAATTTTAGTTGTAAAATGCACCAATAGAAGTCTAGTTTTCAAATCACATAAAATAATAGTTCCACTACATTCTGTATTGGGCAGACACCTATTTGATCTCACTTCCACTGTCACACACCATATTATGAGATTCAGAAAGTGCAGAGAAGGACAGAGAATGATCAGGAGACCATAGAAGTCTTACAAGGAAAGACTGAGGCAATATTGTAAAACATAAAATATGACAGGTGGAGTATGATAGCAGATATCTGAAGGGATGTCACAATGGAAAAGGGTATTCTCTTTCATTCAAGCATTCAGGATTCAGGACAATCACTTTTAAGTTGCAGGAAGACCATATCTGACTGGATATTAGGAGAAAAAAACCTTACTAACAATAAGAGCAACTTCACAAAAGGCAAAAAAGGCAAACCATAACCAAAGGGGGTGATATTCAAGCAGAGATTGTAAAGCCATTTCTGTGAGGTACTTTAATTTGCCTTCTTGCACTAAGCAGATGATTGTATAAAAGGTAAAGGTTCCCCTCACACATATGTGCTAGTCATTCCCAACTCTAGGGCCAATGCTCATCTCCGTTTCAAAGCCGAAGAGCCAGCGCTGTCCGAAAATGTCTCCGTGGTCATGTGGCCGGGATGACTAAATGCTAAAGGCACATAGAACCCTGTTACCTTCCCACCAAAGGTGGTCCCTATTTTTCTACTTGCATTTTTTAGGTGTTTTCGAACTGCTAGGTTGGCAGAAGCTGGGACAAGTAACGGGAGCTCACCCCGTTACGCGGCACTAGGGATTTAAACCGCTGAACTTTCGATCGACAAGCTCGGCGCCCTAGCCACTGAGCCACTGTGTCCCAATGATTGGTTACAATGACTTAAATGTTAGGGCTGTCTATACACATCTTCCAGGGTTACTCCATATTGAAGAAACATCACAAGCTCCTTGCTTCTGAAAGTGTTTGGGTATTTTTATAATATAATCTCAATTTAAAACTACAACTTAAAATGCCATATTTAAAGCGTCAGTGGTCCATGATATTTAAAACCGTCATTGGCACCTCTATCTGAAATACTTAAATCAACTTCACCGAGGCCTGTAAAAGCAAAATGTTTCTAACACCACTTAAAACAAATTAATAAATAACTTGATTGGTCGTCTTTGAAGCTAGTTCCAGAGGACCAGGGCTAATTGGGAAAAGCTCTCAACCATGATATGACTCTTTTAGGACAAGGCAATGCTAGTTAATAATGACTGAATAATTGGACTGGGTACATACAGTAGGTTCATGAGTCATAAGCAGATTTTTCAAATAGCTGGGTGTGTCAGAAATGATCCAGAATCTAATGCTTCTGGTTAGCCACAGAGAGCCTCTTCTGGGATTTGCAAATATCAGTAGAGGTTGTGAGGTGTATCATCTTTTTGTCTCAGTGAGGTTTGTTGTATTGTGTATGTGGCATAAATTGCCTGTTGGAGGAAAATCATAGTTATCTCGTGCACTCTTCCAAAATGATCCCTTCCATTTTGTGAACCTAACTGCATCCTAGTAGATGTATAATTGCAATAATTTATTAGTAGTGATTTGATTTCTTTGTACTATTTAATCAATCAATAAACGACAGACACATTGCAAAATTATTTAAAAATTAAAAGTGGTGTAAACTATAACCTTAAGGATTTTTCATAAATCTCATATAAATGACAAAATAAAAATAAAATGATTTTCCAGTGTGCTGAAGGTTTTTTAAAATGTAAAGATAGTTACTGCCTTTATTTTTAATAATAATTTTATTACAATTAAAATAATAAAAGGCTTAACAAAATAAAAATGTAAAAGAATAAAAGAAGGTACAGAAAAGAAACAGAAAATATAAAAAAATATTTAAAAAATCACACAGTAAAGAAAAAAAGAAATATTTAAAGAAATTACTTTTTCCTTTATCATAACAAGCATAAACAATTTTAATAATTTATTACATTCTCTTAAATCACAACAAATGATTTCTTCTTCCCATATTCCCTCTTTACCTACTTTGTTAATTTAAAGGTTCCTAATAGCTGAAAAGCAGTTAACAAGCAATTTCCAAAAAGGATCTGAAAAGGAACTGCACAAACCATTTTAAAAGTGCCAACTGTGGTTTGAATTGTACATGCAAATGAGTCAGGGATCCAGGTCCTAAATTAAGAGCTTGTTTGGACATTAGGCGAATACTTTAGTTTATTGAAAATATTGAAAAATCTTATCCTTTAAGAACCTATTGATTTTGCATTGGTGAAAAAAAAGGCAGTCAATCTGATACTTAGTAGAAATTGGTCTATCCGTTTAACCAAATATAATACAGGTAATTCTCACTTTACCAACCACAATTGGAACTGGCAACTCTATCCCTAAGTGCCACGGTTGTAAAATGAAAAATCATATGATGGTGCCCAATAGTGTTCGTCAGATCCAGCTGTGGTTTTTAAGCGAATCATGACAGGTTAAGTGCTATCATGTGGCCAAAGTTTGCAACCTCCTGCAGGTTTCCTTCTGACTGAAGCTAACTGTGAAGGTTACAAATGGCAATTGCATGATCATGGGATGTTACAACCATCATGCAAACCATCAAGTTTATGCTAGTTGCCAAGCACTCAAATTGCGATCATGTGACTGTGGGCATGCTGCTACAACTGCAACATTTAGGACTAGTCATAGGTCTCCTTATTCAGCACCGTTGTAACTTTGAATGGTTACTGAACAAATGGTTGATAGGTGTTCTGACTCAGCCTTAGCAAGTGATGATAAGCCGCTTACTCATGAGTACAAACAAACCCCTTTTCAAACAGGATAGGAACAGTGTTTTATTCACATGGATAAACAAAAATCAAACGCAATTAGTCCCAACAGACCTGGCCAAGAAATCCAAATTGCTTGCTGTATCCTAAAAGCGAAGAGTTGTCTGTGACAACCGGCCATTCTCAGACCCCTATTATTCTTTTCTCAGCCAGGGAAGGGCTGGCTAGTGTCCACATCTGCTTTTCCTTGAGAGCCAGCTTATTGTTTTCCTTCACTCTCCTCTCCTTTCCTCTCTGTGCATATATCTGGGATGGGCCCAATCTGTTCGTCTCCCTCATTCAGCTCAGGCCCCGAAGACAGCTGCTTCTCCACCTGGGGGAGGACAGAAGGCCCCGGCTCTGTCTCTGATGCTGTTTCCTTATCAAAGCCTTCCAAAGGCTCCGAAGTTGGCTCAGGCGCTCCCTCAACCGCCTCCTCATCTGACTCTGCAGCTGGTTCTGCTGGCAGCCGACAGGCCACAACAGAGAAGTGAGGACTACCTGTATTGAATCCTAGACTAATATATAGGTCCACTTTACTCTAATTGTAACTGCTAATGCTTCATCTCTTCTTCCACTTTCACGAAAAATATTACAATATTCAGCTTGTATCTTATTTCCAACCAGATTTTATTATTTGTGTAAACTTAAACCACCTTAATTTACATAATCATGATTGCCCTGGTACAAGCAGTAAGTGGATTTTTCCAAGTCGAATAGAAGAAGAAAAGAGACATCTGGAAGTTGACACTTTTTCTAGTGAATCTCTATAGTACTAAATCATATTTTGGCATTATTTCCTAGCAGCCTTCTATTTTTAGGTGAAAAGAGACAAACTCAATTCACATGACTGAGAAAGCCTAGAGTTTGGCACGATATTTAACTATTCTGCTTGGCAGACTAGAATGAGAACTCAGTAGAAATCTGCAAACTGTATTTACGGGGGACTCTGAATTGAGTTAAGAACTGAATTGGCAGTCAGTTTTGGGCATCAGTCCTGATTTCTTTTTCAGCTCAGTTAAAAGTCTCCCTACTTTAGATTGACAATAACATAAAGATGCAGCATCTTAACTAATGGTATGTTAAAATAAGTCTGCTTTATAAGCTTTAGTCTGGAATTGGTTTTTCCCCACTAACTGTTGACAAAACATTGTTTAAATTCAGATGTCATAACAAGCCACAGTTACTCCAAAATGAAGGCAGAAACTCCCATATATGGGAAAAGGAGGGAGAATATGCAATCTGCAGTATCTGCAGTTATCATAGTTTAGTAGGAAAGTAAGACTTCTTCAGCATTTGCTGAAAGTTCGAAACAAATTGATGAATGGACAGCAGAGGAAAGAACACACTTGCTGTTTAAATATTTGGAATTTAAACGGCCATTTGATTTTGTGTATTTCATTACCATGTTTTGGTTTTCGAGATTATAAATTTTCATTTTATACTTTGGGATCCCAGCAGAGTCTGACGTTTGTTCCCATCTTGGTTGCCTGCAAAACAATTCTGGATGGTACTGGTTGAACTAGGTGAAAAGTTGACATCGTGAGTGTCATTGCACTGCTGTGCCACCACCCAAGGGTTCAGTAGACCAATCCTGCCCTATCCCTCCAGAGGCCAAGTAGATCAGCTCTTCCTTTGGCTGCTGGAGATTGGGTAGACCAGTCTCCCCCTAACGCTCCAGAGGCCAGGTAGAATGATCCTTCTGTCAGTTGACATAGAGTGGTCAGCTGCACTCAGGCTAGCAGGAAGTTGGCCATTGCTCAAATTCCCACTGCTTTTTTGCCCTTGGTCATAGGGATTTTCTGTTTAAGTAAGGAAATATCTCAGATGAAGGCACAATGGGTTGTGGAATATAATGCTAAATCATGATCTTTAATTTTGATCTGAAGCAGCTCTTCATCCAGCAATCTAATTTATTTAGTGCAAAGCAGATGTTTTGTTGCATTGCCTGTTTCTTCTATTATCAGGAGAATGGTGGAAACATTTCTTACAGAAAGGAATTACTAATATTTTAATAACTTTCAAATGTATTTTCGATGAAAAATTGTGGAAAAAGTGTTTGGGAAGGAATGTTCTTTTTCAGTAAAATAAGGAGAAGGCTAAGCAAAAGCAGGTGGGGTGGGGATGTTTGAAATAATGGTACCTATTCAAACCTTTTTTTTTGCTGAAGGCTTAAATATATTAAAATAATCTCTTCTGAAGTCACATATTTGTGAACTGCATATTTTGTATATTGTCAGAACTTGTTCATATTCAAACGGAACGTGCTCCTGTATTGATATTTATTACTCAGAAATGTGCTGTGTCTTGCCATAATTTACTAAAAAAAAAATTTAGTGTGGATAGTTGAGCCATGGTGGAAGACTTGTATAGCGATCTATTTTTGAAGCATCTGAAACTATTCAATAGTGCAGCTATCAGGATTTGTTACAGGACAAGGGGGATTCACATGTGTGTCTGAGCAGGATAGATGGGAAGCTTTGCAGATACTATTAACTGGTATCCTGAAAATAAGCTGAGCCAATTAGAGAAAAAGAGTAACAGAATAGTTGAAGCGAGGCTTCACCAATGAGTAGGAATAACAGCCAATGCCACTAACATGAAGATGGCAGTAAGAAAGGTTTCCAATTAATACACCAGCAACACAAAGCTAATAGGATGATAGGTGTGTATAGTACATATACTACTGTATGTGTGTGACACACACATATTGAGCTGCCAAACTTAACTGGATAGCCAAGGAGCCTAGGCAACTGCCTATTAAAAGACTGGGAGTCATTTGAGCATTTTGGGAGAACTTCAAATACAGGTAGTCCTCAACCTGCGGCCACAATTGAACTCAAAATTTACGTTGCTAAGTGAGAAATATGTTAAGGACTTTTGCCCCATTTTACAACTTTTCTCGCCACATTTGTTAAGTGAATCACTGCAGTTCTTAAATTAGTCACACGGTTGTTAAGGGAATCTGGTTTCCCCAGTGACTTTACTCGTCAGGAGGTCGCAAGTGGGGAATCACACGACTCCAGGTCGTCACACGAGTGCAGCCATCATAAATGTGAGTCAATTGTCAAGCATCTGAATGTAAATCACATAACCGTGGGAATGCTGCAGTAGTCATCGGTGTGAAAAATGGTCATCAGGCAGTTTTTTCAGTTCCGTTGTAACTTTGAATGGTCACTAAACGAACTGCTGTAAGTCGAGGACTACCTGTATTAGTTCGGGAGGATTCATAGACATCCCCTGTAAAGCTGCTTTCCCTTTAAACACAATGCACCAAAAGATCAGCTATCTCATTAACAGCCATGGACTACTGAAGTGATATCACTGAAACTTTAATGGTAAGAAGGATACAAATAAAACTAGAAGATGAGTGGGTAGGTTGGTGGGAGCTTTTCAAAATCAATGTAGCATGTGAGATTTCTGATTTAATTTTCCAATGATCACAAGCTCCTTTACATATTCTTTCTTTTTTAAAAAAAAAACTTATATAATAGATGCATTCTCATTAGTTTGTTATGGTTTTAAAATAATAGGTTGGGATATTTTTGGTTTGGGAGGAAAGAAGAAAAAGGTTAAGATCATGCTTCACATTTTTGAGGTTTCACACTGAATTCTTGGCTTCTGGTCTGGGATGGAAGCTTCTAGGAGTCCCTGGTGAATAATTTTGTTGCAGTTTTTGTTATGTAAAAGAAAGAATGAGTGGATATAAGTAAGTTCACAAAATTACTTATTTTGGAGATACTATATGTTTGTTGTTTTTTTCTGATTTTAATAATAAAATCAGGAGCCTGTAGTACAGTGGACTAAAGCACTGTTATTAATATCTGCTGCTTGCAATTACAAGTTCAAATCTCACCAGGCTCAAGGTTGACTCAGCCTTCCATCCTTTCAAAGGTAGGTAAAATTAAGACCCAGATTGTGGAGGCAATAAGCTGACTTTGTATAAATATACAAAAGTATGAAGGCTATTGCTTAACGCATTGTAAGCCGCCCTAAGTCTCCGGAGAAGGGCGGCATATAAATTAAAGCAAAATAATTAATACTAAATAAATAAATAAATAAATAAATAAATAAATAATAAAGGAAACTGATAATGAGTTTCAAACGTGCTTCCAGTATTTTGTTGTTTATCTATAAAAGCTTTTAAATTGAAATATACTTATTTTATAGGAATGGAACATGCCATTATTGAACAAAGTTATATGGAGACATAAACATAACTAAGATTAATTCTGAAAAATTTGAAACACTGCTTTAAAGTTTTTATAAATGTTCTTAAATGTAAATGGACAGTCTTCTTTTTTTTAATATGGATGGGAGCCATTAGCCATTGTTACACACACACACACACACACACCAGCCAGATTTCCTTGGCACGATATTCTCACAAAAGTGAAAACTTTAATTGTGTTAAAAAGGAAGGAAATGAGTCATTGTCCAAATTTTCATAACATGCCGTAGTTCAATATTTATTTGAGTGAACTTCCTTTTATCTAGAGATAAAAGGACAATGCAGAAAAATATTCAAAATGCCTGTATTTCTAGCAGGTTGTAGCCACCAGAGTATGTAAAAATGTAATTCAATGCTTAGTTCTGTATTAAAATATTAAATATGTGATTTTGTTAATAGGATTATTGAATGCAATGAACTTCTTAAGGTTAAAAAAACAGCTATATTAGCTAAAGCAATTTCAGAACTTAAATCAAAGTTATTGTTCGTGTTTATTTTCTTTACATTCATAGTCTTGTCTCCATAATCATAGATATGTTAATTAAGTAATACAATAGATACATTTTTAAAAGATGCAGTTCTAGTAGTACTCATTTGGAATTTGATGAGTAGAAAAGTTGGTTAGCACCATGGTTTGTGGACACCACAACTTATTTCTAAAAAGTTTCAGAAGATCTTGTTACGCTCAACAGATTTGTTTCTTAGATTTTTAGCCCACCCTTAATTAATTCATAAGTAACTCAAGGCAGCAAACATAGATAATACTCCTTCCTCTTCCTATAGCCCCGTCTGAGAGGGAGTAACTGACTCAAAATCAATCCAGCCAGCTTTCATCCCTATGGTAGGACCAGAACTCTCTTGGTTTCTGGGCCAGCACATTAACCACTATACCAAATTGGTTGTCTGTCCATTCCACCATGATTACAAAGGGTTTTAGCTTTTTCTTTTTTAAAAATGGTTTAAATTTAAATAATTTTTCGGGGGCCTTTAACTGATTCTGGGATTTTGTTGTTTTATCTGTGTTAGCTGCTTAGAGGCATAACATGGCAATAGGCAGAATACACATTTTTAAATAAATAGGTTTCTTGGGTTGTTAGGTCTACAGGAAAGCAGAAAAGATTGAGAACATATTGTACAATGGGAAGTCTACAACATTTGATTCCAGTTGTATGACATTTGAGGAGTTCTAAAATTGGGAAAGTTACCTTTTCTATAATGTAAATGAAGATAACATTTATTTAAGTGAACCAATAAAACTGCTAGTGATATTTTTTTCAACATCTTTTAAAATGTTTAAATGATGTGACAAAACCTTACTTTTACGACAGTAAAAAAGAACAGTGCCTAGAAAATAATTGTATACATCTGGCCTGTCATGTTTCCTCTCATGTTTTGGAAACTGAATCATACTGCATCCAAATTAAATGTTTATTTTTCTTATCTTTGCCTGGATAAGAATGCCTTCTGTCTGACAAAATCTGTTCTGATAGCTCGTATTTATGAAAAGGGGTTGACAAAAGCAAATATAGCAAAATGAGCTAGCAAAATAACAGTAGCAATTTAACAAGCATTGGCTTACTTAAAATATGGTTGTCTTCATTCTCATAATATATGAAGCTCAGTAAAGTCACTTTCTGTATATCAAGCTGAAGCTCAAGAAAAGGTCGTGTAGAGTGAAGGAATTAATAAAGACACTTCTATTCTTTAGTACTGCATTTTCATCTTTAAACATTGCTGAGCAGGTGCCAACAAATACAAAACAGTCTTTTGTGAGATTTATTTTGTAACTTACTTTAAAATTCTAATGGTACAAATTCAAGGAAATGGTACAAAACTATATTTTATATTATTTCCAAAAGAAGTAGGGTGATTAGGTTTGATCTTTTGAGAGGAATATAGAAGCAATCCAGATACAGTATTGGGTTGATCCTCATCTTTGATGCAACATCATAGCAACATGGTAAAAAACACTGAATGCTCAAAATTAATGATAAATACTCACTGATTCATTCTGACATCGGCACTCTTTTAGCAGTTACCCCAAAGGGTAGATGGGAAAGAAAGAGAAAGAAAATAGATGAATAACCTATTCTGTGGCTGAAGATGGACCTGTCTTTTCTTTAGGATTGTCCATTTTCAACATAGCTATTCTAAAGTGAGGAAGGAGGTTGAAGCTTCTGTTTTTATCTAGCTACCTTGGGTTCATCACTTCCTAGATGTGGGAAGATCTGGTGAAGGAATACACATTATAATCATTATTAAGTTGCTAATGAATTTAACATCCTGGTCACAAAATTCATTTCTTTCTAAAGCAAATTGTTACAGCTTCCAGTGATTGGATTCTTTAACTCTCTGGAGTTGAGGAGTGTTTCAATTTAAGGAAGCTGGTTATTAGATCTGCAGGTTTAGAGAAGATAACTATTGGTAGCTCAATCCCCACATTCATCTTGGTGAGAATCCTGGGGCAAAAATGATTGTGAATTTGTACCAAGTTTTCAAATTTTTAAGCCTGTAATAAAACACAGCTTAAGAAAAGTATTTTCAGTGAAAACAAAGTGACATATTTGGGGCATTGTATTGTATCTTTCTTTTGAGAAGCTAGAGTGTATAGGTACTTTTATGGAATCATAAATTTGAAGGGAAATTTCAAGGTCACGTGCTTAATCTTCTATTGACTCAAGGAATATTCAAGGATAGGAGAATGGCTCTTAAAGTCCAGTATCAAAAAAAAAAAAAAAAAAAAAAAGGGAAAAAAAAGAAAATATGGGGGGAAATTTGAGCATTATAAATTATTTTTCTGTTTCATGTTTAATGCATGGGATTAACTTTAAGTGCTAAATATTTAAGCCAGAATGATTCTGTTGCAGAAGTTATATATAAAAAAGCAAATTTGACATAGTGCTAATGGCCTAGAAACCAGGAGACTGTGAATTCTAGTCCTGCCTTAGGCATGAAAGCCAGCTGAGTGTCTTTGGTCAAGTCACATACTCTCAACTGAGCTTATCTCACAGGGTTATTATTGTGAGGAAAATATGAAGAGGAAGGAGCATTTTCTATGTTTGCCATCTTGAGTTATTTTTCAAGTAATAAAAGCGGAATAAAAGGTAAGTAAATAAATTTAAAAAATCTCTCCGTGCTCCCAAATCACTATAGAAATTTTGGCAAGTACATACTATATTTGATTTACTAAACATTCCCATGGAAAACAAAGCTTTTCAAAGAATAACCGCTTGTTGATTTTTTTTCTTACTCTATCCCTGTTTCATATCTGTGTTGTAAGATACATAAGCATCTGGTGTTTTATGCACTTCATAGTATTTGTTTTCTGAATTGAAAACAATTCAGAAGCATCTATTGATCTTAATTAAGACTGCTAGGGTTTGACTGGAGTCTCTGAATTGGACAATATTGCTTTGATCTTGTGCCTGTTTTACTGGCTGTTCATTTGCTTCTGAAGATGTTTTGGGAGCTTTTAAAATCCTAAATGATTTGGGATTATAATGCCTATCTCAAGGAATATATTTCAGGGTCATTTCCATGACCCTGCTTTAGATTCTTCAGACCAGGTATGCTTCCTCCATTGAGATAAGAGGTGTAGATACTAGAGGCATACAGATTTTTAGGTAAAATATGAAGACATGGGTTATTTTATTATTATTATTATATGATTACATATTGCCCAGAATAGCCAAGAGATGAAAGCCAGTTCATTCATGTCTTTGTCTTGTGAAATTTATATTTTAAATCAAAATACTACATTTAATATAAATAATATTGTAGAGTAATTAAGACAGGTGTAGGACAGAAGGGAGTAGGAAAGAAGGAGCTATAAGCAACTGAAAACATAGTTCTTGTATTATTATTTAAATAACTCTGGATGAAGTTGGTAAAATTGGGATAATCTGCAATAGAATAAATTTGAAATACAATTTTCCATGTATAGAAATCAGTGTGGGAACAATACTGAATTCTTCCTGATTTCTGAGACTGACAATTTATAAAATGCTATTTGATATCTGATGGATATAGAATACAGAAGGAGTATCAATATTGTTGCAAATGGTTACAGATTTAATTTCCCTTCCATCTTCTGACTGGAGCTGCATAGAGTACCGTATTTTCCGGCGTATAAGACGACTGGGCGTACAAGACGACCCCCAACTTTTCCTGTTAAAATATAGGGTTTGGGCTATACTCGCCATATAAGACTACCCCTCTTCCAACACACACCAAATAAAAATTAAAAAACATCAACTGCCTCAACACAATGTAAAAGCAGCTGTGCTAGACCCAAAATGGCCCCTGCAACTAGCAGGAACCTCACACAGCCACAAAAAGCCCAAAAAAAAAACAACTTTCACACTTTACACACACACACAACACAACACAACTGACTCACCCACAATGTAAAAGCAGCTGTACTAGACCCAAAATGGCCCCTGCAACAAGCAGGAACCTCACACAGCCACAAAAAGCGCAAAAAACAACTTTCACACTTTACACACACACAACACAACACAACACAACTGGCTCATCCACAATGTAAAAGCAGCTGTACTAGACCCAAAATGGCCCCTGCAACAAGCAGGAACCTCATACAGCCACAAAAAGCCCAAAAAAAATCAACCTTCACACTTTACACACACAAAATTCCACATACAGCTTTGTGAGATTTTGTGTGTTTTTGTAGTTAGAGTGAAACACTACAGAAACACACCACATCTCAGAAAGCTGCACAAATATTATTTTATTTTTATTTTTATATGAAAACTAAATTTAAAACTTCCTAAACTTTAAATGGCTAGGTCTAAAAAAGAACAACTAAAAAAACCCCAATTAACTATTTTTTTAAAGCTCCCAAAGGGGAAAAAAACTTACCCAATAGAACAGGGGTCTCCAACCTTGGCAACTTTAAGACTTGTAGACTTCAACTCCCAGAATTCCTCAGCCAGCTTTGTTTTTACTGGCTGAGGAATTCTGGGAGTTGAAGTCCACAACTCCTGCCTGCATGATTGCAGGCAGAGAGTGGCTTCCTGATGGAATGGATTCAGGCAAGCGAAGCAAGGCAAGCGTGGCGATTACCAGCTAAGGTAAGCAAGCTGGAGGGGGAAAACTTTTTTCTTTTTACAGGACTCTGGGCTCTGGCGATCCCAGCTGAGTTGCCTGATTAGCAGGCAAAGCTGGGATCCTCAGAGCTTCGATCGCCAGAGCCATTTAAGGCTCGTTAGAGTCTTTTGGGCTGGTCTGCCTGGTTACAGGAGAACGACACCCGGCGTATAAGACGACCCCCGACTTTTGAGATGATTTTCATGTGTTAAAAAGTCGTCTTATACGCCGGAAAATACGGTAATTAAATAAAGGAAGGAAGGAAGTACTTTCCATATACACTGTAACCATGCAACATTCACAGTGGAAAAGTTACATTTTGTTCCATGTCTCACTTTCTTTTTCACATAGTTCTAGCTGATTTAACTTGGATAAGGGAGCTGTTTTAATTCCCCAAGCTCTTTTAGTGGGGTTTCTCTTCTTTCTTTCTGCAAACACTTGAATACTTGAGATACAATAGTAGCCAACATGACTTGAATAGAAAGAAAATGCAACGAACAGTCTGTTTCTAAGAGTAATTAAACCTTTGGACTTCTTGTTTGCCCAGTTTATGTTTTGCTCCTGACTTGCACATGCTGTGGTTTCTAGACAGATGTAGCAATTGAAGTCTATTTGTTAACTCATAAGTTATTAAAAATTGGATACAATTTGGATACAGAGCAAGAGTTTCTTCCTGCTCAGTTTCTTACTTACTTCAGGAAACTGTTACTTATGATTCAGAGTTTCTCTTTCTATTGGCTCCTTTTCATGGCTCTTGAATGGCAATCTTATTTATTTATTTTATTTTGATTTATATGCCGCCCTTCTCCGGAGACTCAGGGTGGCTTACAATGCGTTAAGCAATAGCCTTCATACTTTTGTATATTTTATACAAAGACAGCTTATTGCCCCCACAAACCGGGTCCTCATTTTACCTACCTTAGAAAGGATGGAAGGCTGAGTCAACCTTGATCCTGGTGAGAATTGAACTCGCAGTAATTGCAGGCAGCTGGAAGCTAAATATTACCTTTAACAGTAGCATTAGTCTGCTGCGCCACTCAGGCTCCTATATATCAGGCATATTATCTAAATTTGAATTGAAAGAACTGTCCTTTTTGAGCAAGTATTGTTGCTTGATATAATTAATGATTATAATATATTAATAATATATTAATATTATAATATAATAATCATTGGAAAGAGCAACTGATAAGATACTACAGTGTATACATTTCTGCAATAGATTCACCTTATGGTTTTTGATAAAGATAAAGATGCATAATCATATATGCATCACTGAAAATCATGTTGTTTGAGTTAGTTGGCTTTATAAATCAGTAAATTAAAATAAAATAACAAAATAATATTTGTCCTGCCTTGATATATAGTTTATATAGCTTAATATTAAGTTTAAAGGGAGATAAAGTTTCAGCTGTATGGGAATTTGCATTTTCAGAAAAGTCTTCCCTAGCTCCTTGTTTTCCTGTCTGATATTTTGAGATAGGGAGCTTTTGGGGATATGTGACAAATCCCTATCGAAATATTAAGAATCCTCTTATTTCTAGATATCCTTGTTTTCTTGATACAGGATAGTGATTGGACAATGGTATGTATGCCCTTGTGAGAAGATCTGGGAGGAAGGATTTCAGAAGCAAATCAACTAGAAATATTTAGTACTCTCCAACTTGACTTAATTACTTGTTAGATTCTTCCCCCTCTCACCTCTACAAGTTCAAGACAATATATATTGTATTTCCTTTTCCCGTTTTCTTTGCACAACAATAGAGAAAACAATCTGGACTACCATTATATGACAGCAATCCACTGGCTCATAATGTGGCTACTGTAAATACAGGAGCTAGTGCTGCCATTTCATACTGCTTGCTTCTCAAGTAGTAAAACTACAAACCATAGTTTTATAATACGATGAAGTATGCTTAAATTGTTGCACTTGGTTTAAAACAAGTTTTCATTAAATTAGGTTGGATTTATGCCTTAAAAACATTGTAGGATTGTAGCTGTAGTAACTATTCCTATTTTCTGTTGGTCTGATTAGTTTTCAGGCAAATACTTCTGCCAGTTCAGGAAATTAGAGCACTACCATATAAAGAGAGAGTGGTATAAAGAGAGAAATCATGCATACTTTCTTACGCATTATTTGAGTGTACTTATTTGTGAATTAGAATGCTTCATGGTCTTTAGGATTAAAGATAGGGTGGAAGTATTCTGCTTCAGAAAATAAATGGTACTCTTCATTTAGCAGTTAATCATAATTAGTAGTCTTCATTTCTTCAGAGTAGAATCTTTAATGTTAGATAATGGAATATAAGTATACTTGATTTGCATTTTCAGGATGATGAAAATGATGCCATCTTTTTGCCAAAATATGATTTTGTCTCTTTCTCTGTGTCTGGTAATTCCATGTGGTAAAGCATGTGTGAGTAAGTTGTTATGGGTTGGAAACATACTTATTTTTTTATAGAAAGTTGATAGGATTTGCTATTGGTATGATTATGTCACAAGATTATGGGCTGAAGTATTACACATTGCAGGGATATTGAGGCTCATTCAGATAATCTGTTTTAATGTTTAATGTTGTATCCCCCAAAGAAAAACAAGTGCATTTTTGCCACTAAATTTAGCTCACTGTTACAATAAAAGAGTTTAATTTCAAAGTATTTCCATGACCATCTGATCATAATTTGGCACCTTCAGATAGGACTGTGATTCCCAGAAATCTGAATCAATTCCTCGTGAGAGCTGTAATCCAAACATAGCTGGAAGGTTCCAGTTTGTAAAGTTTAGTGTCTGTGTCAATCTGTATAATCTGCAAAGTCCATGTCAGGTTTGGACAATAACTTTGGTGTGCTTGGCCATTAAGAAATGAATGAAGAATTGGGTTATGTAGCACATTTCATTGCATAGATTGACAGAATGTCATTCATAATAGTCTTTGGGTGTATTGCTTTACATTCCGAATCAAGTAAATATTAACTATAGTTTAATTTGGATGAAAGACCATCTGTGAGATGTTTCTGAATATTCACAACAGCTTGGCAGTTTTAAACTTTTATCAGCTCAAAGGTTTTGAGAAAATGCAGGGCTTTGTGCTATTGTACCAAAAGAAAGTTCAAAAGTGAGAAGAATGGGCAGTATCAAAGTGTGATGAAGAATGATTTATGGCAGTTATATGTGTCTATACAAGTACTTCTTATTGCCATTTGTTTGAAGTTACCATGGAACTGAATGAAGTGACTTAACAGTTAATTTTCAAAGATATAGCCGTTGCAACACTTCCATGGTCACATGATCAAATTTGGGTGCTTGGCAGCCCACTCCCATTTATGATTATGATTATTATTATTTTTTATTGAAAAAGTTTTTCAAATACAGATTTCCCCCCCTTTTTTCCCTCCTCCTCCCTAACCCTCCCTCCCCCTCCCCTCCCCCCATGGCTTCTCCAAAATAAAATCCAAATTGATATCAAATTATATAATACTTTACCATCCTTTTACACCACCCCCCACATGCTAACCATTTCTTTCTAACATTGTTATTATATCCCCCCTATACTATACATTTCAAAGCAACCTTCAGCTATAAAACTATATAATAAATCCTAATTTGGCATTTATTCAACTCATAATCTACCCATTTCCTCCACCCCCATACATATATCTCTTAATTCAAATCTTTTACGTATATTTATATCTAAACATAACATCCCTTTTCCTAAACTAAACAATCAGTAACCTAACCTATCTCCACCCATTTTCCTACAGGTCTACCATATGATTATTATTGATTACAGGGATGCTTCAGCTCCTTCCACCTGCCTGTCTCTCCGCCCACCCCCCACCATAGCTGCCCTTTTGGATGCTCTGCGTAGAGGCATTTTTTGGTGGTGGTGGCCCAGGGCCCTCAGAAATCTCAGCCAGCTGCCACCACCCAGGCCTCTGCTTCAGGCTCAGTGTAACCTGCCCCATTGCTCAGCTTTAAGCCATCACTCTGGTTAGCCACCCCAATGCCACAGCACAAAGCCTCAGCTGCCCCACACTCTGCAAGCTCTGCTGTGCCCAGCTGACCTCCACTGTGTTCCTGCCACTGCTGACAGAGATAAATGATTAATCTTTAGCTTTCTCATCTTTCTAAAACAGGGGTCTCCAAACTTGGCAACTTTAAAACTTGCGGACTTCAACTCCCAGAATTCCTCAGCTAGCTAATTCTGGAAATTGAAGTCCACAAGTATTAAAAGTTGCTAAGCTGGAGAGCCCTGTTCTAGAATAATTAGAAGAATTACAGTGGTTGGAATACTTAGGTGGGTTTATTAGCTTATTGGTAAAGTTTCTTGTCGATGTCTTAACATGCTTACGTTGATGAAGCTGATTTTTCCATCTGATTAAAGATGTTCTTACTCATTGATTGGTTTATTACAAAGAATCTGCTTGTGATCAGTGATGCAACAAAATGCCACACTTAAATAGAATAGGATTATCTTGAATTTATATGAATTTGAGATTAGATAATAGATGGACTCATATAGTATATTGTATTAATATCATAGCATTTTAGCTAAGGTTTGTTGAAGAAGCCAAAAGGATTGGGGTTCACATATAGCAATAAACAAGAAACTATGGTTTGTAAATGACAGAGCTGGTTTTATAGATATGCTATTCTAATGCTAGATAAATCATACATGAATGATGTGAGTGCTCAAATATGAATTTAGTGACCTAAGTAACCAATATAGAATTGGTTTACTTTGTCCCATAGCAATTAATCCTGCAGGGAACTCAGGACTGGGGTTAATGGGATCGATTGACAGCTCAGATTTCAAGGTTAATGAGTGGTTAATTAGAATATAAGGACGTACTGAAGTTTGTTACCATTTACTGAAACCACAAGAGATTATTATGCAAGATGCTTGACATGAAAACTTCCTTTTCATCTTCTTCTAATTCCTTACTAATAAGGCAATATACACTGCTCTTCTATGATCAGAGCACTGAACTCCATGTATATAGCTGGTTCAAGGCACACTGGTGTTTTAGAAAGCTCTTAAATCTAGTGTGAAGTATGGTTTCTAAGGCATATTTTATAGAATGGCATCATTTGCCCATCAAACCATTGTGGCTTAGACAACAAATTATGATACATGAAATGATAGCTAGGCACACTGTGTAAACATAATCACAGAATCTAAGTAAACAAAGGTGTGTTTGCATTTGATTTAAAAATGATTCTTAGATATTCTTGTGTTTGTGATATTTGCTCACAAATGAATGGGCTTGAAATGACTTGAAATGATTCCATGGGTCCACAGGTGGTATTTAGCAGGTTCTGACCAGTTCTGGAGAACTGGTAGCAGAAATTTTGAGTAGTTTGGAGAACCGGTAACTACTACCTCTCACTGGCCCCGCCCCCATCTATTCTCTGCCTCACGAGTCCCAGCTGATGGGGAAGAAATGGGGATTTTGCAGTAACCTTCCCCTGGAGAGGGGTGGGAATGGAGATTTTACAGTATCCTTTCCCTGCCACGCCTACCAAGCCATGCCATGCCATGCCATGCCATGCCTACCAAGCCACGGCCACAGAACCGGTAGTACAAATTTTTTGAATCCTACCACTGCATGGGTAAACATGAAGACATCCCTTTTTTACTTCCACGATCCCATGCTCTTTCTAGTAGTCAAGCTATCTTTTGGGGTTTTTGACTTTTTTTTTTAAATGCAAAAGTAAATTCTTTAATAATTGGATCTTGGAAAAAGAACTTTCGCTAGTTGAGCAATCCTATTAGCAACGATTGTCATCTAAAGCAGAGAATCATGTTTAAAAATAATACTGAATAATATAATAAAAGGCATTGCCTAACTTATTAATATTTATTGCATTTTTATGCAAAAAGAATTCATGGAAATACCAAAACTAGAGGACACGTGGCTGTGTTTATGTATTCATTATTATTTATTACTTTGCAATCACTATTTGATTAAACTATTTATGCCTCACTTTTATTTCCTGCTGTCTGGATTGAATTGTTGTCTGAACAATTTACAAAATAAAAACAAAACAAAACCTGTCTGCCTTGAAAGTTATAAGGTAAATTAGACTTTAAATAATTCTCCCCAAAGAAGGAAAACAAACTAGAGAAATAGGAAAAGCAAAGAGTACCTGGAGAATGAATTTAGCTTTGGGCTTCTCACGCATTAGGATTTTGTTGAATATATTGAAGCTTGGACTGGGCTAATTAGTTCCCCAAAGTTACTGTTGTGATGGGAGTTGGCAAGGAAAGGAGTCAGTGCTCAGTTCTTCTTGTAAGGATCTACTGAAGCTCTCCGCTGGGTGCAGTTTTTCTTTTTTGGCAGTGGGCTTCATTTCTAGCATTGCTATTCCAGCCTACAGTCTTTTCTGCATAGTCTTTCCTTGCAGCTGTCATCCAAAACTATAAGCAAAAGATTATTGTTTCATCTAGATGAAGAAATGTTTAAAGTAGAAAGTGCTATTGTTATTCAGATGTTATTACCATCAGACCTCGAGGAAGCACAGCTGTCATTGCCTGTGTCCGCTCACTGATCCATTTAGAGGTAATGAGGGCTTAGAATTCAGCAGTACTATTATCTAAGACAGGGGTGTCAAACTTGCGTTGTCATGGCGTCATCACGTCACGTTTTCCCCTTCGCTAAACCAGGCGTGGGTGTGGCCAGCGCATGACGCATCTGGCCCGCGGGCTGCGAGTTTGACAGCCCTGATCTAAGGGTTGGTTGTGGGTTCTCCACCCCTGCGCTAAATGTTTTAAACAGCAGACTGCCTTCTCTTATACATGTTTCTTAATTGTTCATTAAGATCATCATTTTGATTTTGGATGGAAAATGAATGCCTGGTATCCTCTAGACTTGAAATCATAAAATGCATGAGCTGGAAGGTACTATAAGTCATATAGTTTAACCCAGTGGTGAAATCAATTTTTTTTTTAACTACCAGTTCTGTGGGCATGGCTTGGTGGGCGTGGTGTGGCTTGGTGGGTGTGGCGTGGTGGGCGTGGCAGGGAGGGATACTGCAAAATCTTCATTTCCACCCCACTCCAGGGGAAGGATACTGCAAAATCTCCATTCCCACCCCACTCCAGGGGAAGGATACTGCAAAATCACCATTACCACCCCACTCCTGGGGGAAAGATATTGCAAAATCTCCATTCCCACCCCACTCTGGGGCCAGCCAAAGGTGGTATTTGCCAGTTCTCCGAACTACTCAAAATTTCCACTACTGGTTCTCCAGAACCTGCTGGATTTCACCCCTGGTTCAACCATTTGCTGCAGGAATCCACTGCATCTCACTTATTTTGGCCGTGTCATATGGGGGAATTTACTGGAGAAAGCAATTATGTTGGGAAGATTTAGAGGTAAAAGGAAACCAGGCTGCACACTATCAAATCTGACACCAGAGAACAATTCAAAGAAGTAGTACAAGATTGGAAGAAGAATTGCCAAGAGTTGGACACAACTGAATGGATATCATCATCATCATCATCATCATCATCATCATCATCATCAATCATCATCACCATTTAAAAACGTTTTAGTGAAGGTGGATCTACTACTGATGTACTTACCAGCTCTTGCTATCATTAAATTCTTCTTAATATTCAGGCCAAATTTCCTTTCTTTTAATTTGAACCCACTAGTCTTTGACCTTCTCTCAGTTCCAACATAGGACAGGTCTGCTCCACCAGTATATTATGTCCTTTTTGATATTTGTAGATAAATATCATATATTCTCTTAAATTTCTCTTGGATTATGGTTTCTGTCATTTGCAACAAAATAATGTGATTATTGTGCTAGTTGGGGATAACAAGAACTAAACTGCTGCATACATCAAGGCACCAGTGTGGGAAGGACGGCTCTATAGGATAGGATCGTGTCAATTCTACTGCTATAAAATTCCCTGCCTAGAGGCATGTCTTAAAATCCCACCTGTTGTCTCTTAAATGGCATGTTGAGACAATTCACACAAGCATTTGGATGTGCATGATGGTTCTCCAGTGATTTATGTTTGTTAGTTGATGTTTTTATGGATTACTGATTTTTTTTAATGAGGTAATGTATAAAAATTAATGAATAATTTGGCCGTTCAATTCTTCAGTTCTGCCTGGACAGTTTGGGGAGAGGGTTGATGCATATAGATTAGAGCAGTATAATCCCAAGGCAAGCATATGGAAGCTTGTTATTCTGCAGCATTCTTGGTCTTGTGATTATTGAAAACCCACAGGCTAATTCCTGCTTTTACTTCTAAATTCCTTAAGCAATTAAAGGAAAGGGGGAATTTTAAGAACTAGTTAAAAAGAATGTTGACCTTTGTGTCTTAATATAATGGATGATGTCAGAATGAGTTTGATGTTCCAAGCACATTTTGAAATAAGCAATATTAGTCTCAAACTTCTGTTTGATAAAAGTAAAAGGAGTGAACCAAAGCAAAGAAGAAAGAGAAGCCTAACAAATGATTTCAGTGTTTTGTTTCAGCAGAGAGAGAAATCTAACTTTGATATCATATTTTTTGGGGGAAACAATGTTTAATCCAGAGAAAAAGAGGTGAAATATCCAGATATCAGTAAATACTACCTTCTACCTTTGTGGAAGGTAATTAAGGGAATTATCTCTGTGGGAGGAAATTAAGAGGACTTTCTGATTGCCTGTTAAGAGCTTCAGGGTTTGAAGCATTTCAGCCCCGTGAAACTCAGGAATTTGATAGCTCTTTCTTAGTAATTAGTTTGAATGAGCTCTCCAGAAGTTATCAGTCTTCAGAATTTGCTTCTCCTGAAAAGATTAACAGTTTGTTTTTGAGAACGCTAAAAAAAAATTTGGTCAGGAGGTGCAGAAAATCTGTTCTCTTTATGAACACCAGTTTACATTCTGATAGGGACATATATTATCCTTGAATTATGAGAGTCATTTAGCTTGAAAATCATATTCCAATCTAAAATGTTACTTCATGTCTCCATGTTCAGATGAACCTCTGGTTTTTTCTTGACAACTTTTCCTGGAAGAAAAATTTTTGGCTGGTATATCATTGCATAAAACTGAGAACGATATTTACATTTCTTAACTCTGTTATTTTCTAGATGAGCACAAAGATGTACAAAAGAAAACCTTCACCAAGTGGATAAACACTCGTTTTTCAAAGGTAAGGATGGCTCACAGTGGCTATTTTTTAATCTCTTGTCTTCCAGATGTATTTTTTTTAAATTTGATTTATATGCCGTCCTTCTCCGAAGACTCAGGGCGGCTTACAGTGCATTAAGCAATAGCCTTCATACTTTTGTATATTTATACAAAGTCAGCTTATTGCCCCCACAATCTGGGTCCTCATTTCACCTACCTTTGAAAGGATGGAAGGCTGAGTCAACCTTGAGCCTGGCAAGATTCGATCTTACTTTAATTGCAGACAGCTGATGTTAAATTACAGAGCTCTGTCTGTTGAGCTATCCAGGCTCAAGAAGTTCCATGTGAGAGCATCAGGTTGAAAAAGGCTAGCTTAAGTTATGTTCAGTAAAACATAGCATCTTCAGTTATGCATTGGATTAAAATATATTCCGATTCTAGATCCCCAGCAATATTTGTTTTGCTCTCTCCCTCTTTCTCCATTAGAAGGGCTTCGTATTAGCTGCAACCTAATTGTGCTAATCACCCTTTAAAACGGCCATTTTCTTTGCCACTGAGTTCCTTCTTCTCCTGCTCAGCTCCAGTTTGCAGGATTTGGTTAATGCATAACTTTTTGAAATACCTTTTGTTATAAAGGGCCCAGTAATAGACTGCATACATTATATGTTTCTTGAAAGCTGCCTGTGTTGGCAAAACCTTCTCCAGAGATTCTGACCTTTCTGGAAACAAATGTTTGATTCATTGTCTTTTAAAAGCCACATGCAGAAATTCTACAGTCCTTTTCAGAGAAGTATGGCATTGTCAGCAGTGTTGTTGGGATTTCGGCCAATGTCAGAATTGCAACTCCAAAGTAAATCTTTTGCTTTTTCCAGCAATAAACAAAGTTATTTCATATCCAGTGATGTGTATGGGTATGGGTGCTCAATATGACCTTTTTGCCCAGTGGAAGATTTCAGTTAAATGCAAGGTTCAGTAACTTGTATAGGATGTTCCCTTGTAGATTTGGCTGTATCTATATGCATTGACCATGTAGTGTTTCTCTACTGCAGGCATGTCAAACTCGATTTCATTGAGGGCTGCATCAGGGTTGGGTTTGATCTTGGAGGGTCGGGTGGGCATGGTCGGGGGTGGGCATGATCATGGTGGGCATGACATAGGACTCGTGTTGGGGGCACCTGTGACTTCCCTGAGACCCTTCCTCACTCTCATTATAATCACCTTCCTTCCTTCCTTCCTTCCTTCCTTCCTTCCTTCCTTCCTTCCCTCCCTCCCTCCCTCCCTCCCTCCCTCCCTCCCTCCCTCCCTCCCTCCCTCATCATTCTCCTTTCTTCTTCCTTCCCCTCTTTCCTTATTTTTCCTTCCTTGCTCTCTTCCCATCTTCCCATCTTTTTCTTTGTCTTTCCCTTTCTATTTTCCTGTCCCTTCTTATATGCTCAAATGCAAAAGGGAAAACATTTCTCCTTTTGTTTTGTTTTTAGTTTGTTTTGTTAGTCCTCTGCCAGCAAAAATGGAGCTCAGGGGGGGCTGCACGCACCCCCCCCGTGCCCCGTTTTCGACTGGGATGGCCTCCTGCAGTCCTCTGCCAGTGAAAATGGAGCTCGGGGATACTGTGTGCAGCTGTCTCAGGCTCCATTTTTGGCAGGAAGGCCTCCTGCACCCCTTAACCAGTGAAAACGGAGCTCCGTTTTTGCTGGCAGAGGCACCACAGGCCGGTCCTTTGCTGTTTCTAGGCCGACCCCGGTGGCCAGATCTAAGCCTTAAATTTGACATCCCTGCTCTACTGAGTACAGATAGACTTAGGTAAACTACAGATATACTCAATTTACAACCATTTGTTTAGTGAACGAAGTTACAACCTTACTGAAAAAAGCAACCTGTGACCATTTTTCAGACTTACAACTGTTGTAATATCCCTGTGGTCACATGATCAAAATTTAGGCCCTTGACAACTGTCATATATTTATGACAGTTGCACTGTCCCAGGGTCATGTGATCACCATTGTGACCTTCCCAGCTGTTTTTCGACAAGGGAAATCTGTGTGTGTATGTGGGGGAAGCCAGATTTGCTTAACAACTATGTGATTCACTTAACAATTCCAGTGATTTGCCTAAAAACTGTGGCAAAAAAGGTTGTAAAAGGGGACACAATTCATTTAACAACTGTCTTGCTTAGAAGTAGAAATTTGGGGCTAAATTGCAGTTATAAATTAGAGATTGAATGTAGCTGTAAATTCTATAGCATAAAACTAAGGTTGGGTGTTTGCAGTCCCTATTTCTTATCTATATATGTTAGATATTATTAGCATTGATGGCACTGTGCTCAAAGTAGCCTATGCCCTATGGCTTACTGTAAAACATCTCTGATCTCTGATTAGTGGTGGGTTTCAATTTTGGCCACTACCAGTTTGCTTGTGGGCGTGCATGCGTGATGCTTCTGCGTACGTGCAGAGACGTCCGGGTGGGTGGGCGGAGCCTCCCACTGCCGCTACCGGTT
Organism: Arizona elegans; assembly: GCA_022577455.1. Taxonomy (NCBI): domain Eukaryota; kingdom Metazoa; phylum Chordata; class Lepidosauria; order Squamata; family Colubridae; genus Arizona; species Arizona elegans. Next base: position 250,202,111 of record JAKOOJ010000001.1, read on the forward strand.
TGCCCAATCTGGGGTGAACCGGTAGCAACCCACCACTGTCTCTGATATGGTTTTTGCTTAGCAATGGAAGTTCTGGGCCCAATTGTGTTTGTAAGTCAAGGACTACCTGTAGTATTAGCAATAAATATTTCTTCCTCCCCTTCTGCACATTCAGTAAACTGCACTTATTGAGCAGTTTATTGGATGACAAAGTAAATAGCAGCTCCTCTCTCTTGGTTCCTATAACCACCATAGATACTCAACAAACAATGTGGAAATTTTCTTTGGGTCTCCTCTGAGTATATCACTTTGCTCTTCCTTAAAGCACAAATGTATTTGTTCAGGCTTCCAGGTAGCTCTGAAGAAGAAGAAAAAAGATTCCAATGCAGAAGCATCTTTTTTTAGGCATAGGCAGGAGAGAAAAACTCTTTAAGTACACAGTGAGCAATTATATTAACTTACCTAATTAAGTTGCTTAAGTATAATTAAGTAGGAATTAAATGACATTTAGTTTATATGCTGGTCCACCTGCTTCTCTGTCTTCCTGTTGGAATTTAGCTTTGGCCCATCAGTCAAAGGCCAGGTGCAGACCTCAGCTGGAGACGGTGCACGCCTCTGCTTTAATGCTGCTTAATATTCATCAACAGCGAGGAAACCGGGACAGGATTTGACAGCACAAATGCAAGATCTGCCTCAGTATAGAAAACCTAGGTTAGCACCTTTTGAAAATAAGTGAATTAAAACATGGATGACTACCCAAAAAGCTTCTTTGTTCTGTTCTCTGTTAAAAGATAGTTTAACTTGGATTAAAATCAAATTATAAGTCACAAGTCAACAATTAATAGTGTGCAAATGGATTTGCCATAAGGGTAACTGCAGCACCCAAGCTGCTCTGGGGATATTCTGCCTTCAACCCCTCTTCTTGTTTGTTTCATCAGCTAGAAAAATTAGTTTGATTCTGCTGACTTGAAGTCGTGCTTTTACATTCTGCTTTCTAGCCAATCTTTAACTGGAGTTCTGGTATTAAAATCAAAATTAAAATAAATGATTTCGCAAAAAGGGAAAGATATCCAGAAGTAGCTCATATGAATGAGCGTATGGATTTGCTCTTTGATGGGATGTCTTTGTGTGAGCTATTTAGAATTGAGATTTCTCTATAAAATTTCAAAATTATGACGGATAAAATGAAGAAATACAGGGCATGCTTCCATACACTTCAAAGGGGATACAAATAATCTTGATTGGACTAGAGACGTGATTCTGAGAGCTTTGATTTCACTTGGATAGCCTTTAGAAATCAGGTTGTTTTCAATTATGGTTTAAACTTTAAACAGTATTTTGAAAGACAAGCCTGTTTTTCCTTAGCATCATGGGAGTAAATATAGTTGTTGCTGTTCATTTCTGTTTTAGAAATAATCTATTATATATGAGTTTTTCCTGTACTGTCATTAAAATGAATAAATAAACTAACTGAACTATTTTTTGTTTTTGTTTTGGTCACAAGTATATCAAAGAGCAAATATCCAGCTCTCCCAAAATCTCAACAACATTTAATTTGTTGCTTTCTTGAATAAGTGGAATGCAAACAGGAATTCAAGCAGAAAAATAAACAGATAGAAAGCCACAATAAAATGCTTCTCATTTAAGATGGTGCACTAAATTTAGATGCTGGCAAAATGCACTGTATTTTATTTACTGAAACTGCTCTTCTCTTGCGTAGTGACCTTTCTGCTTTGTGAATCGTTTCCCACATCAAATTCTCATGCTTTGGGTACATCAAATGGAAAATCTTGACACAGATATCAAAGTACCATATTTAGATTACAGAACATGAATTAGAAATTAGTTTTCTATCTATGTACTGGAAATCTTTCCTTTCCTGAATAATAAATAGCCAGTAGCAATAATCTTCATGTCTGGTTCTTGTGAGGAGGAAAGTTTAATAAGAAGTTGATAAGAAGTTAATGTAATTAAGAGCTAAAGGAACTTCATGCTTCCCTCTTTTTAATAGGTTTTATTAAGGTACTCTTTGAGTACATTCAGTCTTTCTAGCCTTCCACATCCATTTTTGCTGCCATTAGGAAGCAGGACTAATTGTCTGTATTGGTGGATATGATGGTTGTTTCCAGTTTATGAACATAGTTTAAGATCAAAAACTTAGAGGTTCCTAGTACTACTCAATATCCAAGTTCCTATTGATTCATGATTGCTATCTTCAAATAATTTCCCTAAGCACTTTTATACAGTTCCATCAGTCAGCTCATGTGGCTTGCCTTGGTTATACCCAGGTAGGTCTGATACTGAAATTTCTTCCTGAATTGACACACATTCCATAAAGAAAAGAGTTTCAAATTATTTATCACTGATGCTACCCATAAATAGAACTTTTAAAAAAATTCTCATCCGAATATAGTTTAAATAATATCCTTCCACAACTTAGTCATATTTCTGCATTAAGGTATTTTGTAAACTGATTAACTAAACTTCAGGTATTGAGGGCCTGTGAATTCAAACTGACTTGTCCTTGTGTTAAATTTGTTGTTGGGTGACTTAGAAGGAATTAATATAGATAAAGGAAAACAAACTGGTGATAGATTGGAAACACTCAAGCTTAAGCTAAACAAAGAGTGGAAGCAAGTGAAAGAGCGTAAATTATTTGTGATAGACTTTTTCCCCAAAAAGAAGAATGCATTCTTTGTGAGCTTTATCTACATAAAGAAGGCTTTTTCAAGCTTGAATCATGATCTTATTGAAGAGGAACGTGCAGCAGAGAACCAAGTTCCTAAATACACTACTTCTTCTTCTTGCATAATGTAGCACTTAATCTTTCCAGATATAGCTTGCTTAGGCTACAGAGGATGACAATCTGAGATGGGAATGAGAGTTTGGGGAGGGGGGGAAACATTTGTTTATCTTTTATACCTTATCATTTCATCTCTTATTTTTTATGAACAGTTCTAGAGTATGACATTTCCATCTCTGGAAATGATACTGCCCAAATTACTCTCTTTTCTCCCTTATAGTCATTCCTTGGCTAGGTTGTAAGGAGATGCTTTGAAATTATTGATTACAACTTGACTTATAACTGCAATTGAGCCCAAAATTTATGTTGCTAAAAGAGACAGTTTAGAATTTAGAATTCAGAACAACAGAGTTGGAAGGGACCTTGGAGGTCTTCTAGTCCAACCCCCTGCTTAGGCAGGAAACCCTACACCACTTCAGACAAATGGTTATCCAATATCTTCTTAAAATCTTCCAGTATTGGAGCATTTACAACTTCTAGAGGCAAGTTGTTCCACTGATTAATTGTTCTAACTGTCAGGAAATGTCTCCTTAGTTCTAAGTTGCTTCTCTCCTTGATTAGTTTCCACCCATTGCTTCTTGTTCTACCCTTAGGTGCTTTGGAGAATACTTTGACTCCCTCTTCTTTGTGGCAACCCCTGAGATATTGGAACACTGCTATCATGTCACCCCTGGTCCTTCTTTTCATAAGACTAGACATATCCAGTTCCAGCAACCGTTCTTTATATGTTTTATCGTCAAGTCCCCTAATTATCTTTGTTGCTCTTATCTGCACTCTTTCTAGAGTCTCAACATCTTTTTTACATCGTGTCGACCAAAATTGGAAACAGTATTCCAAGTGTGGCCTTACCAAGGCATTATACAGTGGTATTAACACTTCACATGATCATGATTCTATCCCTCTGTTTATGCAGCCTAGAACTGTGTTGGCTTTTTTTGGTAGTTGCTGCACATTGCTGGCTGATATTTAAGTGATTGTCCACTAGGATTCCAAGATCCCTCTCGCAGTCACCACTATTGAGCAAGGTACCACATATACTGTACCTGTGCATTTTGTTTTTCTTGCCTAAATGTAGAACCTTACTTTTTTCACCATTGAGTTTCATTTTGTTAGATAGCGCCCAATGTTCAAGTCTGTCAAGATCCTTCTGTATCTTAAGCCTATCTTCTGGAGTGTTGGCTATTCCTGCTAGTTTGGCGTCATCTGCAAATTTGATGAGTTCCCCATCTATCCCCTCGTCCAAATCATTGATGAAGATGTTGAAGAATTCTGGGCCTAAAACAGAGCCTTGGGGTACCCCACTGTATACCTCCCTCTATGTAGATGCAGTTCAGTTGAGAACTACATGTTGAGTGCCGTTTGTCAGTCAGTTGTTAAGTGAATCACTACAGTTGTTAAGTTATTAACATGGTTGTTAAGTGAATCTGGCTTTCCCATTAACTTTGCTTGTCAGAAAGTTGTAAGAGGGGAATCACATGAGCTAGGAACACTGAAGCCATCATAAATATGAGTCAGTTGCCCAGCATCTAAATTTTTATCATGTAACCACTGGGATGCTGTGATGGTTGTAAGTTGAATAATAGTCATAGTCACTCTTTTTCAGTGCCCTTTTAACTTCTAACAGTCACTAAATGAACAGCTGTCAGTTGAAGACTACCTATATCTACTGCTTCTATAGTGGCGTTTCACTCCTGCAGGGGAGAGCTGGATTTCCTTGCTTGAAGCTTAAAGACTTTGCTTAAACACTAGTTTTTCATCATATAGTAGCACTCTACCGGTACCTATTATATGTGTTCTGGTGGTTTAATGTATTTAAAATGAATTCCCTAAAGCATTTCCTTGCAAGAGAAACCTCTGATTTTCTATCTCATTTCTGGGATACAAAATTTCTTCTAGTGCTACTCTTTTCCATCTAAAAAAAATAGGAATATGTGAAAAAAACAGAGCACAGCCCTGTTATAAAGATCATGCTAAGAAATCTGGAATGCTATAACACGTGTAGATAATAGTATTTCAAGATGACATCTGGCTGTAGTTTATCTTTTTATTTGTTTATGTTATATTTTGGACTCAGAAGTTATTTTTTAAAAATTATTTATCTTTTATAGTTTGGAAAACAACCAATAAAGGATATATTCACAGATCTTCGAGATGGGAGGAAACTCTTAGATCTTTTAGAAGGGCTAACAGGGAATCCACTGGTAAGTGGTAATTACCATTATTATCACCATCTTGAAAAGATAATTTAAAATACTATGCCTTTGCTTATTTACAATATCAGAACCAGCATTCTGGCTTGGGAATTTTGGGAGTTGAAGTCCACACATCTTAAAAGTTGTCAAGGTTGAATAAGACTGGTCTATTTTGCCCAGTGACAATTAGTTTAGCTAATTTTAGTATCCTCAGCAGGAAGCAAAATGAAATGTCAACATTTTAAATCTATTTCTCTGACTGTTGGAAACAAAATTCTATTCACCCTGAATTTAGTTAGTTAACAAGAGCATTGATATGCATGGTTTGTAAATTCTGTTTCTACACCAGTTTTCAATTTTTAAACAAAATTTGTAAAATGGGCTTTGCTAAACTTATGCTTGAAGAGATAAAAAGAATGCACACAACTAAAGTTTGCTACAGTGCATTTTGTACAGTATTGTTCTTAAAATGTTTTGACATATGTTGCCAAAAGAATGCATACTGCAGGATGTTGCAGTCCTGTTACTTGGATAAAGGAAAGGAATATGCATTCAGTTCAATTAGAGTAAATGTTCCAAAATCTGTATCATTGCTTTAATTGTGCTTTTCCTGAAAAGTTAATTGTAACAGTTATTATTATTTACATATTGTTTTCTCTTTTTCTTTTTGCATAGCTAAAAGAACGTGGAACTACTAGAGTCCATGCTTTGAATAATGTCAACAAAGTACTTCAGGTTTTACATCAGAACAATGTAAGTTTCTAAATTGCTCAGTTTCCTTGAAACTTGAGGGAAAAAAGATAATTGTAAAATTGTTTTCTGAAAACTCTATCTTTGAGTGGGGATATGTGGACTAAAAATTTGTACAATTTAACATGCCTCCTTTCAATTTTCCTAGTTACTTGTACTTTGCAGATAACAAAGTGTGCTATATGGCATGATCATTTACTGTAAGAAGTGAACTTGTATTTCTTGTTCTTGGAGATCCTAAGGGGCTGTAGATGGAAAGAATGAATATTTATTTTGTGAGGCTGAGCCAAATTGTAATTTTGTTTGTATAGACTTCAGTCGGTTCTCAGGTGCATTAGACTCATAAGATATGATGTTGATTCATTGGCTTGTAAGAAGTAATTATCCAATTAAATATTGCCTACTCTTAGACTTGGATACTAGCTTGACCCCATTTATCGAATTAAACACAACCACAGCACATGTCTTTCCTGATACCTATATTTTTCTTTTACTCTGTACATTCTCCAGAATCTGGAATTGTAAGCTCCTTCAGACTGATCAGATGGAGCTGGCACATTCAGCGTCTGGAAATTGCCTTTTCCTTGTAACACAACAAATTATTTATTTTCCCCAAAAGTTATTTTTGTTGTTAAAAATGATAGAAGGTAAATCCAGGCTCCCATATAATTGTCCTTTAGGAAAAAGCTCTGCTTTGGGAACGAGCTGGTAACATCAAGAAGCTAAAAGTGGTCAATTTACATTAGAAGATTTATAGTAGTGACTCAGTAATAGAACTTTTTTATGGGAAAACATAAAAACTTTGTTTCCTTATTACTGATAAGTATGTTTTGGCAATAACTTTGGAAATATTTGCAATGGAAAGGTTGCACTGATAGCATGAGAACTTTTATTTTGCAAAAAATGAAAGATTAGGATCCTGTTTTATATAGTTTTGATTTGATTTGATTATTTTTTTTTAATTTTAATATGAATGAATGAATGAATGAATGAATGAAAATTTATATGGTCACCCAATTCACTCTCTATAACTCTGGATGGCTTAGAGGGGTAAAACCCCAGTACAAAAAGCAATACACCCACCTCAACCCACCTAGTGACAACAATCAGAAAAGCCACTTGATGGGCTCCATATCACTCTGGAATCTCCAAGCCTGTTGCCAGAACTATGTCTTCAGAGCTTGTGAAAAAGTATCAAAGTGAGGGCCAATCTTATTTCCGCAGGGGTGATGTTCCCACAAGTAGGAAGCCACCGCAGAGAAGGACTTTCTTCTTGATCCCGCTAGATCAGGGTGGTCAAACTCAATTTCATTGAGGGCCGCATCAGGGTTGTCTTTGACCTTGCGGGTTGGGGGGCGTGGCCAGGGTGGGTGTGGCCAGCTTGACATCACTTGTCTTGGGGTGTCTTGTGGTGGCCTGAGCGTTCTGCCAGTGAAAACAGGCTCCCAAACTCAGTTTTTGGCTGAGACAGTCTCCTGCAACCCTCTGCCAGCAAAAACAGAGCTTGCGATGGCTGCATGCAGCCCTCCTGAGCGCCATTTTCGCTGGCAGAGGCATCGTGGTCTGGTCCTTTGCTATTTCCAGGGTGACCCCGTAGGCCAGATCTAAACATCCTGCTGGCTGCATCCAGCCTGCCGGCCTTGAATTTAACACCCCACGCTAGGTGGTCCTCCTTAAGAGGGGGGGACCCTTTGCATTCCCTGCCTCCTTACTCTTGTAGGTCAGGTATATATGATTGAGATAAATGGTCCTTCAAATACTCTGATCCCAAGCCATGTAGGGTTTTGAAGGTGATAACCAACACCTTGAATTGGACCCAGAAGCAAATTAGCAGCCAGTCCAGCTTCTGCAGGAGAGGTGACACGTGTGCACATCTAGATTTGCACAAAATCATGTGGGTCACCTTGTTTTGAGCCAACTGAAGCTTCTAGATACTTTTTAATGGCTGCCCCAAGGGTGAAATCCAATTTTTTCCCCTACCGGTTCTGTGGGTGTGGCTTGGTGGGCATGCAGGGGAAGGATACTGCAAAATCTCCATTCCCACCCCACTCTGGGACCAATCAGAGGTGGTATTTGCCGGTTTTCCGAACTATTCAAAATTTCTGCTACTGGGTCTCTAGAACCTGTTAGAACCTGCTGGATTTCACCCCTGGACTGCCCCATGTAGAAGCTCATTATAATAGCCAAGACAGGAGGTGAATAGAGCATAGGTAACTCTGAGTAGGGATTGTTCCAGGAAAGGTTGTAACTTATTCACAACTTGCAGTTGCACAAAAGCCCTCCTGATCACAACTGCCACCTGTTTATATTCTATTCATTAATTATACCTTTATATTACACACTTTCATCTTCCTGCTGGTGTTTTTAAAGAAAATAAATTCCTGTGAATTGATCATCATATTGTCAGTATATTAAAATCAGCACATTATATAATACTTCATTTGGTCTAAACTTAATGAATAATGAATGAATGAATAATGAATAATTATTCACGTACAATTAAATCATTAAGTTACATAGCTGATTCCAGGAATGTGAGAAACCATGGTGAGAGTTATAGTAGAGTAACAGCTGATAGGCCATTGGTTCTCTATTCTCCACTTTCTACTAGTTCCATTAAAGTTTGCATGCCTTTGATTAAGAAGACATTTTCATTGTTTGACAATATTTCCAGGTGGATCTGGTGAACATAGGAGGGACAGACATTGTTGATGGAAATCACAAACTGACACTTGGATTGTTATGGAGTGTAATTTTGCACTGGCAGGTGAGCAGATTTGATGCTTTTTCTCAGCCCATGTGTGTGAATCATTATTTTGCTGTAGAATGCATTGGTGGGTATTGGTGGAGTGTTAGCTAGAGATGCTATAGAACTTTCACAGCAGCTGACCAATCAGTCTTGAATTTCTGGGTACTCTAAGCCAGTGTTTCTCAACCTTGGCTACTTTAAGATGTGTTGACTTCAACTCCCAAAATTCCCCAGCCACCTGGGAAATTTTGGGAGTTGAAGTCCACACATCTTAAAATGGCCAAGGTTCGGAAACACTCCCCTAAGCAACAACTTGAAACATAGTGTGAAACTTCTTATAGAGTTTTCAGGTCCATCCCTTACGTACTTTTGTGCTACACTGCAAATCCTGTGCTAAAGAGACAGAATTCACATTGCAGCATCATGATGCACATTTTGTTATTTGCTTCCTTTTTCGCCAGTGCTGAAGATGCCATGTATAAAAAGACCTTTGTATCCTGTGCTAATCTATGGGTTTGTTTTTTAAAATGACTATGGGCTTTGAAATTTCTGGACTTCGACTTCCATCTTCTTTGTGTGCTATCTTCAGAACAATGATTTCCAGTCTATAGTCTGTAACTACAGTTAGTCCATATGGATATTACAGGTAGTTAGTGAGGCGTAGTGAGATAATGTAATAATAATGTAACTTATGTAATGTAATATTTATAAAATAGAACTTATTTTAAAAAATTGAGCTAACGTTAAGAATTTGCAAGCTAGATTTTGAATTAATAATTTGAATAAACCAGAATTTCCTCCATTTAGACAACATAGGAAATGTTTTTTTGCCCCTTTGTTTAAATGAAATGGGAAGCAACTACTTTACATTTCTTAACTTCTCATGTGGAAGGGGTCAGGGAAGATAGATTTTTTTAATGTAAGTCTGATATTACAGCTGGAAATATCATTGGAACCAGATTTTATGTGTATGATAAAGATGAGATCCGTTTAAAGTTATTTCTATAGTTTACCACTGAGTCCATTAGAGAATCTCTATTTATAATTTAGGTGTATTGGACAGAACAGAAATTTTGATTTGTTAAATCCCATGTTGCATTTCTGATTTTGGTTTGTAAATTAATTCATTGTTAACTGAGAAAGAAGGAACTTGAGCTATTTGTCATACCTTATCAGTTCAAGATTGATTTATACTAGAGTTTAGAAAATGTTTTAAATTTGAAACATGCTGTTTTCAGTTCAGTAAACTGATTCTTATTGGAAACATTTTTATGTTGTTTTAGAAGTATACTGTGCTCAAAATATTTATGGTATGGATGGAACGTTTCTGAACACTTCTAGTGAGGTCAATACAACTTCTTGTGAACTCAGAATGGGATGCTTCAAGCTTGATTTGTTTGTGTATGAAACAATTTGCCTGCCTCCAAATTCTACTGCTTTTTCAGTTGATGGCATCCTAAATACTTCTAATGAAATATAATAATATAATAATTATAAGAAACCATCAGATTATGTTCTGGGCCTTCCTTGTAGAAATATCCAAGAAAGCTATTCAAAGTGATTCCAAGGCTAAATAATTTGTTAATGGAAGACATTGATGTGTAAGCTTGGGAACCAGAGTAGGATTTTTAGGGCAGGTACTCCAGTTTTCTTAATGTACAAATCTCATTAAGGGATACAAAGAACTTAGATTAAAGTGTAAAACAGAAGAATTAATATATGGTGTAATGAGATAGAAATAATGTTTTGAGTCTTCATTTGCTGTGGTATGGCGTAATTCAATATCTATTTCCAATATTTAACACTTTGCAGCATTGTTTTAATGCTAAGATTGAGACAATGCTTTTTTGAGTCCTTCTAATTCTTTTTTATTGACACTTGGGCACTTCTTTGTAGGTTAAAGATGTGATGAAAGATATAATGTCAGAATTACAGCAAACCAATAGTGAAAAGATCCTGTTGAGCTGGGTGCGGCAGTCCACAAAGTCATATAATGAAGTTAACGTTTTGAATTTCACTACCAGCTGGACAAATGGGCTTGCCTTCAATGCATTGATCCACAGGCATAGGTAGGTGGCTGCTTCCCAGCATCTGTAATATTATCATCCTGTAGGTGAAAGGATATTTTGCTTCAAATTGGACAATTTTAACAAAAGTTTCTAGAGATGATAGAAGGAAAGCTACCAGTGTAGCATTTTGTTACAGAACAGAAAAACCTGTGCTTAGTTTTCAATAATTAATCCTTGGAATTATTTTAAAGCCATTTGGCACAGAGCATGTTTTAATGGAGTGGTTTCTAATTTGTATGAGAAGGCAATAAGCTTAATTTTCTGTCATTCTTTTTAAGAACAAACATGGAAAACATGAAGTACAAATACCTGTCTTTCTAATTTTACATGGAAAGATATAATAAACATTTTTTTCTTTGAAAATCTGATAATGTAATGATGTACTAATTGAAGTCCTACACCATCTACGGTATTTGCATAAAGAAAATTAGTCATTTTGAGGGTATATGGATTCATAGACCTCATTCCTTGTAAATATAATCTGGACTAGGCATCATTGAAACCAGTTGAACAACTCTGAAATTATTCTTAACGGTTGAAACATGTTCCGTTTCATACGCAGCATGCAGCTGACTCTGCTTTTCCTTGAAGTAGAGGAAGTACATGGGTTCTAATAAGAACAGGAGCAGTACATATTACATATTATGTAAATAACATGTGCTTCAACCCCATGTTTAGCTGTTCAGTCTCATCATTTTTTGTTCATGAAAACAACATAGGCCCATGATGGCGAACCTATGGCACGCGTGCCACAGGTGGCACGTGGAGCCATATCTGTGGCCATGCGAGCATTGCCCTAGCTTAACTCCAACGCGCATGTGCGTGCCAGCCAGTTTATTTTCGGGCCTTCCGGGCCCACTGGAAGTCGGGAAATGGGCCGTTTCCGGCCTCCGGAGGGCCTTGGGGGGGATCCATTTTCACCCTCCCCAGACTCCTAGAAAGGCTCTGGAGCCTGTGGAGGGTGAAAAGCAGGCCTTCCGGTCCCACCGGAAGTTGGGAAATGGGCCGTTTCCAGCTTCTGGAGGGCCTCCAGGGGGGTGGGGAAGGCCATTTTTGCCCTCCCCAGACTCCAAGAAAACCTCTTGAACCTGGGGAGGGCAAAAAATGGGCCTAACGTGCCCATTGTGCCCACCGTGCCATCACGTCCAAAAGCGGGAGTCACGCAGGGGGGGGGTTGTGTGTGCATGCATGGTGGGGGGCAGGGCGCATTGAATTATGGGTGTGGTGGGCATGCATGCACATGACCCCCCCCCCCGCTTTTGGCATACGACAGCAAAAATGTTAGCCATCACTGAAATAGGCACTGTTGAATATTACAATGCCTTATATCAGGGGTATCAAACTTGTGGCCCATGGGATGGATGCGTCACGTGCTGGCCAGCCCCACCCATTTTAACGAAGGGGGGAAAAGTTGCAATACATCACGTGACGACAACGTGTCGTTGCAAGTTTGATACCCCTGCCTTATATTATTGGCTCCCCCAAATCTCTTAATTTCATGTTTTTATATTAAGAGTGGAGAAAGAAAAGCAAATAAATAATGCATCTAGGAAAATCTGCTGTGTTGGAAGGAGCTTTCTTATTAAAGTAGGGGGGCCTACATTTCCAGGGAATGGTTATGTAATTTCCCATTGTTTTTCTTTCCACAAAATATCAGCAATTGTGTAGAATTTGATGTCTTCATAAACTACTTGGGTTTATTGTTATATGTAATGCATACAAGTGTTTTGTTTTATAGTATGAATAAATGTATGCTTTCTTGTTTTTTTTAAAAAAATCATTTATTTTTCTTCTAATTTTTTTTTTAGACCTGAGCTCTTCAGCTGGGATAAAGTCACCAAAATGACTCAACATGAAAGATTAGAACATGCCTTCAACGTAGCTAAAAATTACTTGGGAATAGAAAAATTGCTAGACCCTGAAGGTATAAATATGATAATACTGTATAACTGCTATATAATTTCTTTCTGTTAGAGGTAGAGAATATTAAAGATGAAAGGGGGCAGTGTTGCTCTAGACAAGAAATTAGGGACCCCTTACCTGTGGCGTTACGCAGTTTTGCAGCACAATTGGGTGATTTTAAGAACATTCACAAGATTATACAGCTGAATTTAAGTAGAAAAGTGACTGATTCTTGCTCAGTTTTAATGATTTTTGAATGGTTAATTATTTAAGGAACATCAGAACAAAATTAACTGCTAGTGACTGCATGGATGCATACTTCTCATATTGACTAGTCCTCTGCATTTATGAAATATAAATGAACAAAATAGCAACTTTTTCCACAAAATGAAGCAAAATAGTCACATTAATCTCTCTTAAAACACCAATCACTAGCGAAAAGCAGATTGGAAATTATAGCGATATGCCACATTGCTAGTCAAATTATCTTGGCTCCCTAGTGGTCAAAAAATTTCAAAATAAATGAAATTGGGCCCATGTCCAAGACATAAAATAGGTTTGTCTGCCCTTGTTGTAGGTGTTTAAACATTAATAGAGAGTTTGCATATCCTGCAGTCACTCATGTAGTGCTTTTTAAAAATTGATTTAAATCCATCTGCTAGTATAGTTATGATGGTAAAAACATGATAATGGAGAAGTGATGGTTCTCAGTTTAGTGGTTCAGGTTTTGTACTTGTTTTGCTGAATTATTGTTTTGTGGGGAATAGCTATTTTGAGGTTATGGACTTGAAGATAATGAGTGTAGTTTTATGGCTCTGTCGTAACTTTAGCCTGGAAACCTTGCATAGCCCTCAAATAAGTATCCCATTTATATGTTCTGTTTTCAGATGTTGCTGTACAGCTTCCTGATAAGAAATCCATTATTATGTATTTGACATCTTTATTTGAAGTCCTTCCTCAGCAAGTTACTTTGGAAGATATTCGAGAAGTAGAGACTCTTCCAAGGAAATATAAAAAGGAATGTGAAGAAGAAGATATACAGGTGATGCATATTGATGACTCTAATTTTTCTTTCACAGTACTGTATTTAATTAGTTTTAAAAATATATGCCTCAAAACAAAATTTTCCAGGACAGCTTATCAGTATTTTACAATCATGGCTGAACATTGAAAAATATAAAGAGTGAATAAAATATACAGAACATATTAAATGCAGTAAATATGTGTGTGTGTCTGTGTGTAATCATATATAAATTAATATTAACTCACAACCATGGTAGCTATAAGAAATGTGGATTTCAATTCCCAGAATACCTAGGAATCTAGGAGTCGAAATCCACGCATCTTAAAGTTGCCAAGGTTGAGAAACCTATCTCATATAATTACATCCTTACTGCTATTGGACTTAGTAAGATTCTGAAATAGAATTCACAGTGCTTTACAGTCCTCTAAGCAATTTACCGGGTCAGCCCTATTGCCCTCAAAATCTGGGTCCTCATTTTACCCATTTCGGAAGGATGGAAGGCCGAATCATCCTTGAGCTGGTCAGAATCGAACCGCCGGCAGCTGGCAGTCAGCAGAAGTAGCAGGACTGAAGGGACTTCCTTTTCGTCTTTGTTTATCATTAATATACCATAATATCATGTGCAGTTTTTCTCTTGTTTCTCCTGTTTTCAGGTTGGTGTTTATCTTTCCTTTCTTCCAATGAGAATACATTTTCTCTTCCTCTTGATAACCCCTTCTCTTTTTGAAAATTGCTTACTCTCCCAGTTCTCCCTTCTACTGCACATTCATGCTCTCTGACTCCAGTTCTCTCCTTTCTCTTGGTCATCAACACATATTTATCTTTTCTCCTTTATCTTTACCCAGTTTACTCCTTTATCTCTTCTAAAGTTGAACAGAGCTTTGGATTCTAAGCCACAAAAGTGCTCTGGAGCTGGCAGGATGTGCACAAAACATCTGTCGCCAGTTGCTCAAATCCATCTTTTCTCAAGACAGCGAGGGAGGGGGAGAGTTACTTTAAGGAGTTTGAGAGCATGCTGTCCCTTTGAGCCCCAAAGCACTTTTTTGTTTTGAATCTTAAATGCTGCATAGCCCTAATCACTTTGTTTTTCGTTTTAATGCTCTCAAGCCTATTCCATCCTTGTCTTTTTTGCTTCTTAGATCTTATAAACAGATTCTGATCTTCTTTTCAGAATTTTCATTTTACAGAGATTTGTTTCTCAGTGATATTTTTGCAGCAGATCTACAAGTATTCATTTTCTCATTTGGGCTTTTACTGTATAACACGTTTGATTAATAATTTCTCACTTCTTAGTATTTTGGTGCTGCTTTCTATGGTTTCCTCAGTGATACCATCTTAATTATCCTTTTACATATTTGCTAACCGTCCAATATGCGATGCAAGATGACTTAGCTGCAGTCTGTCCATGAACACCAGCATTGCTGTTTACATTAATTGATTACGGGTCTTCCCCACCTTGGTGTCTTGCAGATATTTTGGTCTGCATCTCTCCCAAAGTATACAAAGTATTTATCTCAATAAGGGAACAAGATCATGCTAAGTGGCTCCACCTCAGTATTGCATGTTTTTGCAATCCCTGCCAACCCAGTTTTTGTGTTATTTCTTGTTTGTGGATAGATAGCAGCAGCTAAAGTACATGGTGTGCAGTCAGTATTGAGAGCAGAACAAACAATCATGTTTGGGAAGGTAGTTGGTATAAAGCTTTTATGGGTTTAGTACTAAGCCTTCATCTTTTGTTTTCCAGAGATAGCAAATCAATGACTTCCTGTATGCACTTAATTTTTTCCTTCCCTCATTTGTTAGTGTTTGTTATTCCCCTCTACCTCATCACATTTCTTCAAAATGTATTTTCCTTCACCCTACTCAGCTTTTTCAACACCACTTTGTCCTACTGCAATAAAGTTGCTGTTTACCTTTTTCCTCTCATATTTTTATTCCACTCTAAAATTTTGATTTCTTCAGCATTACTTCATCCTCTAACGTCCAGTCTTGATTGTTGTGACTTTCTTTTAGTTATCACAGTAACTGGGTCATCTTAATTCTCTCAGACTGCTTTTCTGTATCTGAAATGTGGCTACTTGTAATCTTCTCTTTGTGGCAGTGATTTGTGCCATTCTTTTCACTAACTTTTTTTCTCCCTTTTTAAGAAAAAAAAATTGCATTTAACTTTCCATCACCATGATCTTCTACATTTGAGAGTATTTAAATTTTGCTAGCTGTTCCCTGTATATAATAGGCATGGGCCACCTGAGGACACTCCAGTAAGCCTTCAAACATGTTTTGCAATTTCCAAAATCCACTTTGCCTTTGCATAGCTAAAATTAGATGACACCAAACTTTTGTGAAGTGATTTATGACTGTTTCCTATTACAAATAGAGAAATAAAAGGTGTTAAATCTTTGGATTGACTTAGTGCAATGTTTCTCACTGTAATTTTTAAGATGTGTGGACTACAATTTCTATAAATCCTCAGGCTGTAGTTGAAGACTTCACATTTTAAAAGTTTTTAAGACAGAGAAACACAGCTTATTGCATACTAAATGATCAACTGCTTGAACCGTCCCTCCTTTGTAAAAAGCTGGTAACAATGACTATTTTCCTGTATATTATAATGAAATGATCAGTTTATAATACATAATAAGATAGTCCAATACGCTCATATCTTTTTATTGCAAATAAGAAACTTTGAACGATAAAAATTCTTTCCTGCATTTTGCTGTGGTTTTCGCAATTCAGTGCAGCCATATATTTTCTTAAAAAATAAGTGCGTTGGAAATTATATAACTGTACACACAGAGAGGCAGTAAATTGTTGATGCACACAAATGTACTGAATAATTTTTTTTTTACTTTGTTTTGAGAAGTTGCTAGGGTTAGAAATTAAGCCAGTTAGCTTGGACATTTTTGCATTTGATGTTCCAATTCATTTTAAAAGGAGCTAATCAGATTCTTGCCATTCCGTGACTGAAACATATACTTTTAATGTATATTTTTAATGTATAAATTTAAAAATTTGAAAAGGCAGAGGAGAATGAAATGCTCAAAGCTGTTTGACTTCATAATTATTAAGGAGTAAACGGAAGATGAAATGATTCAGATTTATAGTGTAGTTCAAAGAGCTTTGGGGGTCTAAACAACTCCCATTATTTTTAAAGCATTAATTTTGAGATTGCAAATGGGCAAACAATGCCTATTTAATCACAGCACTATAATAATGCTGGGTATTTTGTAAATAACAGACACAAATTAATGACATTCTTGGAAGTATATTTATCATTTACTTGTTTTCCTAATGACCAACAAATTGTAAACAAAGTTTCTACTGCCACCTGCTAACATCTTGCTTCTTGTTAGACTGGTTGAAAAACATTCAGTGTGTGTACTATTTAAAGTGTTTGAAATATCTGAAGGGATTTTTGCCAGGCACCTGTCAGAGATCCTAGCTGATAACAGGTTTGCGGTTACATACCATGCTTAGGCATCCGGAAACTTGACTTATGATAGACATTCATACTTGAAATAGATAGGATATTTTTTACAGATGAAGTCTCTACATAATGTAGTAGTTATAAAACATATTGGGCTATGATTTCAATTTTCAGTGTGAGCTACACAGAACATTGCTCTTACGAGCAATGCAGTTTTAGAACACGGAGTTGCATTTGCTTTGAAATTTTTATGGGCAGGGTTTTATTTAAAATAAAGGATTTCTCCATGGATTCGTGAGGGCAGTTCCCACTTCTGTCCCTATGAGTGTTTAAAAATAGTTTCTTAGACAGAAGTAGGAAATAATCTATCCAGATAAAGATATGTTTCCATTGCTTTTTTTATATTTATGTGTGACTTTTTCCTTTTGTAGTGACTCCATGTGAATTCTTTCAGTGATGGGTTTCAAAATTTTTTACTACTGGTTCTGTGGGCATGGCTTGGTGAGCGTGGTATGGCTTGGTGGGCATGGCGGGGGGGAAGGATACTGTAAAATCTCCATTCCCTCCTGATCAGCTGGGACTTGGGAGGCAAAGAATAAATGGGGATGGGGCCAGTCAGAATTTTTACTACCGGTTCTCCGAACCACTCAAAATTTCCACTACCGGTTCTCCAGAACTGGTCAGAATCTGCTGAAACCCACCTCTAAATTCTTTGG
Organism: Arizona elegans; assembly: GCA_022577455.1. Taxonomy (NCBI): domain Eukaryota; kingdom Metazoa; phylum Chordata; class Lepidosauria; order Squamata; family Colubridae; genus Arizona; species Arizona elegans. The sequence continues at coordinate 250,219,722 of JAKOOJ010000001.1, forward strand.
CTAATTATTGTTTTGCCAATTATTCTGTTGGTTTGTTTTTTAAATTTAGAGTATTTGATAAATTTACTCTACTAGCTATTACTTTAGCAACAGCTGAGTTTCCCCTGGATTTTGCTAGTAATTTTACTATATATACTGCTCAAAAAAATAAAGGGAACACAAGCAGAAGACATCCGAGATCTGAATGAATGAAATAGCCTTATTAAATACTTTGTTCGTTACATACAGTAGTTTTGTGATCCCTTTAGTTGTTTGAGCAGTGTATAAACTACTGTATGTAAAGAACAAAGTATTTAATAAGGCTATTTCATTCATTCAGATCTCTGATGTCTTCTGCTTGTGTTCCCTTTATTTTTTTGAGCAGTATATATAAAACAGGTGCCAACATAAGTAACTTCCTCAACTGGAAATGGAGTCTAATGTATTTCTCTATTTGGCTCCATATATCTTACTTTTACCTGAATATTGGTGTATAATATCATATAATAATTTTAAAACTGACCCTGGCAAACTCACTTTACAATTGTAGGTTCATTTCTTGAATTAGTACTTTTACAATGTAAGTCTATAGTATATTTGCAATAATGTAGGAAATTATGAAAGGAATATGATTAGAACCCTGAAAATGAAAGTAAAGTTCCCAAAACAACTTTGTTCCCTAGCCAAAGATTGTGAACTCTTGTAAATAGAATGTATCATATCATGCTAAACTTAGAATCCACACCTTTGTTTGGGGGAATGTACAGAATTTGGATGGAGATGTACGGAGTCTGGAAATTCTAAAACATGGACACAAATGCATGAGTTAACTTTTTTTTTATTGTATAGCAATTCATCTTGCAACTGTAGCAACTTTGGGCAACTGACAAGATTAAAAATTTAAATAAAAAACCCAACCAGAAATAGTAATAATAGATATGTATACTGTCAGCAAAGGATAACAATAATGATAATATGTTCCCCGACAGGCTTTTTTCAAGAGGCAACTGGGCTTTCTTTGTTTTTCCTTGAAGATGCTTCTTGAAGTTCAGTTCTGAACTAAAGAAGCTTCTTGGATGAGAAGTGAAACATCTTCCATGAAAAACAAAAAAAAAAATCTAGTTGCATCTAGAAAAAAAGCACCTTTGGAATAACCATGACTTTGGATGACCGAGAATCTCCATAGATGGTCATAACATTAGCACCTATCTATTTGGTGTTTAGTTAATTGTGCTGAACTTTTGAGATTTCCCTCTCCCCCACCAAACAGGCTGTTTTATATGTGGTTACTGCTTATATCATGGTCCCATAAGATATTATAAAAACTTGCTTTTTTTCAAGAAGATACGAATAGCATGATGCTTTAATCTGTCGTCAAACTGCTTTTATATTTACATACTGTTACTGATACAATAAGTTGTTCCTATAAGGAGGAACATCTGTGTTGGAAAATAATTTTGTGAGAAGAGGCCTTCAGTTTGGTTTTTCTACTTGCAGTCTGTGACATCTGAGGTTGATTGTGCAGTTCTAAAAGCAGAAGCATCTAGCACCTTGACTGAAGTGGATATGGACTTGGACAGCTACCAGATAGCTCTGGAGGAAGTTCTCACTTGGCTGCTCTCTGCAGAAGATGCCCTCCAAGAGCAGGGAGTCATATCTGATGATGTTGAGGAAGTGAAGGAACAATTTACTACACATGAAGTAGGTGGCTGGGGATGATGGGGAATTAGATTTGAATTGTTTTTTTTATTAAGTAATTAAGTTCTTTTAATATTTTATTTTATAGTATTTACAAGGGTATACAAGTATACAGATGGGAAAAAACAAAAGTCCTGGCCACTTAAATGTTAAGAAATTTGTTACCACATAAGCATCTGTGGATTTTACTACAGTAGAATAGATCAGAGGTCCCCAACTCCCAGTCTGTGGACCAGTATCGGGCTGCAGCATGCCAGAAACTGGGCTGCACAAACAAGCAAAACCCCATCTGTGGGGTGCAGGCAGCATGTGAAACCATGCTCCCTCCGGTCTGTGAAAAAAAATGCTCTCCACAGAACCGGTTCCTGGTGCCCAAAAGGTTGGGGGCCATTGAAATAGATGATAGAAACTGGAGACATGAAAACTTTTAAGATAATATATTATCTTTAATGTGCCCCAAGTCCTGTTTTTCATTCATGTATGAGATGGAGCTGACTGGAATAAGCTCTGTGTTACTGTTGTTGCTGTTATTATTATGAAAAAAGAGGTTTCCTTCAGAACTGTACCTTTATTCATGTTAAAATTCATGCAGTTTTAGTCAAGATACTTTAAATTATAATATAACTGACTGTTATCTTGATTTGTATTTGTATATTTTGCTGTTGTAGTTTTAAGATAAAAAACTTCGAAATAGGTTACTATTGTGTATTCACCTCTAAATCTATTCTCTGCCTTAATATTCACAAGAAACTGAGATGCTTGCTGTGTTCCAGTATTTTAATCAAAAAGCAGTTATCATTAAAGGACACATTATCGTGGTGTACTTATTTAAAGCTGAGTGTTTATTTTTAGCCTCGGTATGATATATACTACAGTTGTTACTATGATCTGACGATCTTTTTTTAAAGTCTTCCATTTATTTCTTTTGGAAACTTCAGCTCTCATTCATTAATTCTTAAAAATGGCTGGTCTCTGAAGAATGCTTACTATAAGAGGCTGGCTAATATAGTTTCCACTTGATGGTCTTTCTATTCCACAGATGATGAGTTAGGTTTTAATTAAGGCCTCAGAAACCTAGATTTTTCCCTTCACCCATCCAGAAAATGCTACAAAGAAACTTGGGGATCTTATGGATTAAATTTGCTTTGTGTAGTTGCTCATCTTAAATTGCGTCCAATCCTCTCCTTAGAGTTGGCTATAGTTTCCTAACAACAAAGGATTCAAGAAGGTACCTAGAGTTGCTTCTTTTACTTTTACTTTTTTACCTTTTAATATCAGCCGGACATAAGAGTATGTCAGACCAGTACTGTACTTGTTTGCTTTTTACCAAGCGTCATCTGATTGTGGAATGATTTTTATTTATTTATTTACTTATTTATTTACCACCACAGTCTTAGTCTGAATCAGAATTGTCCTCACTTCCAAAATGAAAGGGAGATAATTGAAATTAGGACCATCATGGAGCCAAATGGTTAAATGGTCCTGTCCATTTCATAGTACCAATCTGAATGAGATTGTTCTCTGCCTGGATGCTAAATTACTGTGGGCTATGCCTCTTTTGAGATTTGCTACTTATTGTATAATGTTGCAAATTACATTTATGTTTGCAAACAGCTGGCAGTTAATGCAATAGTTGAGACAATGTTTGCTTTAAGTTACATTAGTCTGAACTTTTTATAGGCATTTATGATGGAGCTGACAGCACATCAGAGCAGCGTGGGCAGTGTGCTTGAGGCTGGTAGTCAACTGATAGCCCAGGGCAATATTTCAGTAGAGGAAGAAAATGAAATCCAGGAACAAATGAAATTGTTGAATTCTAGATGGGAGCGTCTCAGAGTGGACAGTATGGACCGCCAATCCTAGTAAGTGGCATGATTTACACATGTTTTATATACATGGTCTAGTTTTCCAGTTGTGATGTAATATATTAAGCTCTTTTCTCAGTTTTTAAGGCTAAACATTTTTTTTAATGTTGATATTTTTGAAGAGTCATCTAAATCATCTTTGCAAAGAGGAAAATGAATAATGAGTTGCATATGTTTGAAAATGGGATGTTTCAAATGGTCTGTGTCTGTCTGTCTGTCTGTCTCTCTCTCTCCCTCTCTCCACATGCATGCATGCACACATGCATGCATACATACAGTCATGGCCGTAAATGTTGGCACCCCTGAAATTTTCCCAGAAAATGAAATATTTTTCACAGAAAAGTATTGCAGTAACACATGTTTTGCTATACACATGTTTATTCCCTTTGTGTGTAATGGAACAAAACCAAAAAGGGGAGGAAAAAAAGCAAATTGGACATAATGTCACACAAAACTCCAAAAATGGGCTGGACAAAATCATTGGCACCCTTTCAAAATTGTGGATAAATAAGATTGTTTGAAGCATGTGATGTTCCTTTAAACTCACCTGGGGCAAGTAATAGGTGTGGGCAATATAAAACTCACACCTGAAAGCAGATAAAAAGGAGAGAAGTTCACTTAGTCTTTGCATTGTGTGTCTGTGTGTGCCACACTAAGCATGGACAACAGAAAGAGGAGAAGAGAACTGTCTGAGGACTTGAGAACCAAAATTGTGGAAAAATATCATCAAACTCAAGGTTACAAGTTCATCTCCAGAGATCTAGATTTGTCTTTGTCCACAGTGCGCAACATTATCAAGAAGTTTGCAACCCATGGCACCGTAGCTAATCTCCCTGGGCATGGACGGAAGAGAAAAATTGATGAAAGGTGCCAACGCAGGATAGTCCGGATGGTGGATAAGCAACCCCAAACAGGTTCCCAAGCAATTCAAGTTGTCCTGCAGGCTCAGGGAGCATCAGTGTCAGCGCGAACTATCTGTCGACATTTAAATGAAATGAAACGCTATGGCAAGAGACCCAGGAGGACCCCACTGCTGACACAGAGACATAAAAAAGCAAGAGTACAGTTTGCCAACATGTACTTGAGTAAACCAAAATCCTCCTGGGCAAATGTCTTGTGGACAGATGAGACCAAGATAGAGCTTTTTGGTAAAGCACATCATTCTAGTGTTTACCGCAAACAGAATGAGGCCTACAAAGAAAAGAACACAGTACCTACAGTGAAATATGGTGGAGGTTCATTGATGTTTTGGGGTTGTTTTGCTGCCTCTGGCACTGGGTGCCTTGAATGTGTGCAAGGCATCATGAAATCTGAGGATTACCAATGGATTTTGGGTCGCACTGTAGAGCCCAGTGTCAGAAAACTGGGTTTGCATCGGAGATCTTGGGTCTTCCAGCAGGTCAATGACCCCAAACATACGTCAAAAAGCACCCAGAAATGGATGGCAACAAAGTGCTGGAGAGTTCTGAAGTGGCCAGCAATGAGTCCAGATCCCAATCCCATTGAACACCTGTGGAGAGATCTTAAAATTGCTGTTGGGAAGAGGCGCCCTTCCAATAAGAGAGACCTGGAGCAGTTTGCAAAGGAAGAATGGTCCAAAATTCCGGGTGAGAGGTATAAGAAGCTTATTGATGGTTATCGGAAGCGACTGATTTCAGTTATTTATTCCAAAGGGTGTGTAACCAAATATTAAGTAAAGGGTGCCAATGATTTTGTCCAGCCCATTTTTGGAATTTTGTGTGACATTATGTCCAATTTGCTTTTTTTCCTCCCCTTTTTGGTTTTGTTCCATTACACACAAAGGGAATAAAAATGTGTATAGCAAAACATGTGTTACTGCAATACTTTTCTGTGAGAAATACTTCATTTTCTGGAAAAATTTCAGGGGTGCCAACATTTACGGCCATGACTGTATATTGGTGCTTTCTTAAAAGTAGACCATATGCTCTTAAAAATAAACAAAGGTCTATCATATCAGTCAATCATCCCTGCCAATAGCCCTGTTGACTAAATCTTGCAGTAAACCAGAAACATGAATCTGTTAAACTGAAATTTGATGTCCAAGGCAATTTGGCTAAAACATTATTTAGCAATAATTGTATGTTGATAGCACAGATCTGTAGCGTACAACTCCCACCCCGACTAGAATTTCTTGTCTAGATTTAACATTTTCCACAAATTAGAGAATATGTCTCAAGCTGCTTGTCAGATAAGGATTTGAGGTAACAAAAAGCAGTACTGTATAACACATAAGATGGTTTAAGCATATGAGCCAAGCCTCATGATCATGCTATAGAGGGGAGAACAAAGCAAAAACCATGTGAGCTAAACTAAGCCACAACATCATGAGATGGAGGAGATGGAGATGGAGGAGAGCATTAAAAAAAGCAAAGTTTTATAGATTACTATTAGATCACTTTGTCTGGAAGACAATTCATTTCCACTTCTGATTGAAAATTTAAAACTATCCTAAAATATTTTTTTGAAAGGAACTTTTTTATTAGGATAGTTCCTAATGCCAGAGGATAGATTACAATTCAACACAATTTAATAAATCCTAACTTTAAGTAGTTATTTACAGAATTGGTTGATTAAGATGATAATTCCATTTATTTACTATAAAGTATCTTTTGAAATTGAGCAAGTGACCATTATACTTGAATAAACAGGAGTTTCTGCAACAGGGATCCCTCAATAACCTTGTAGAATAAGTTTGGAACAGGTTCTGTTCTCCAGATAGAATTTGCTTTCACCCAGTGGTGGGTTGCTACTGGTTCGCCCTGGATTGGGCAAACCGGTAGTGATGGCCGCGGGAGGCTCCACCCACCTACCAGGACATCTCTGCACATGCGCAGAACTGTCACGCGTGCCCATGCCCATGAGCGAACCAGTAGCGAACGAATTTGAAACCCACTACTGCTTTCACCCATAGATATATGTTAATTGTATTTTTCCTTAATTATATATTTGTACCATCCTACTTTTCAAGGATTCAGATTTACTGAGATCTTAGTCTTATTGATTGTGTTTGTGTTATAACACAGTTATACAAAAGGCTTGATCAGCATGCTTAGTAATTTATTCCACAGAAAACTAGGATTACCAAGTTGCCTGTATATGTTATGATTATACTTAGGCAGAATTTGTGAACTCAGGGCTCTTTGGATGAATTGCTCCTCTTTTTTGTCTGTGACTTGGGCAGCCTCCATGATGCACTGATGGAGCTACAGAAGAATCAATTGCAGCAGCTGTCTGACTGGTTGACTGTTACAGAAGAACGCATTCGAAAGATGGAATCTCAGTGCTTAGTTGAAGACTTGGAGACCTTTCAACAACAGATGGATGAACATAAGGTATTTTTACCCCTTTCTATAAGGAAACAATAGGGGAAACCCTCTAACACTTTAATTTCTTGGTTACAACTAAATGAGAATTGTTATATTTTTAAATAAGTCCTGAATTCTCTTATGTTATGATATCATGCTGTGGTTAATGGGATTCAGCAGCACTATTTATTTGGAATCTTATATTGTTTCTTGATTTCCTTTCCTGTTATATATATGTTATATATATAATTCAAATGTGATATGATACGATGCATATTTTTTCCTTGAAGAAAGACTTCTGTTGAAGGGAAATATCATTTACTGATCATTTAGAATAGGGGTGTTAAACTCGATTTCAATGAGGGCCGCATCAGGGTTGTGTTTGACCTTGGGGGGCTGGGATGGGTGTGGCCAGGATGGGCATGGCCAGGTTGATGTCAGTCGTGTCAGGGGTCCTATGGTGGCCTGAGCACTCTGCCAGTGAAAACGGGCTCCCAAGCTCTGTTTTTGGCTGCGACTTACTCCTGCAACTCGCTGCCAGTGAAAACGGAGCTCCAAGGGCCAGTCCTTTGCTGTTTCCAGGCTGTTTCCAAGCTCCTGCAAGCCAGATCTAAGGACACCGTGGGCCGAATCTGACCCACAGGCCTTAAGATTGACACCCCTGATTTAGAATGTTGCCCCTAAGAAAATGTGGCTTCCATTCTGTTCTCTGAACTTTCACTGCATCTGATCTTTGTAACATTGCAATACATTCTTTCAGGGACTCCAAAAAGATATTGAAGCAGAACAGGTTAAAGTCAATTCGTTGACTCACATGGTGGTCATTGTTGATGAAAATAGTGGCGAGAGTGCTACGGTTCTATTGGAGGATCAATTGCAAGTAAGTGGATGTTATTATTTTTTTAATTATATTGTGTATCCTATACTGGTCATTCTGAATTGAGTCATGAAGGTGAATGTTTTCAAAAAAGTTTTATGTATATATTGGTTAGATTTATATCCTGCCTTTCCTAGGAGCTCAGAGTGGCTTATATGGAAAGCCATCTTCATGAGTTGCATGGCATGAACTGTTCAGGATTTTTTAAAATAAATTCTAGTTATCCAAGATGCTTAGATGTGCATTTAAATATAAGCTGAATATTTACTTGTGAAAATTAAAAAAATACTTTATGAATGGATGTATATACGTATGCTGGGTAGTGTTTAGAATGGCAGTCAAATTAAACATTGTTTATTTTGAAAGGGAATGATGTGATGAGTATATATCAAATGTGGGTGCGAAGTTTCCAGATGTTGGTCAACATTGAACAAAAAAAAAAGAATTACTTGTAGCACTGCGAAGGTATCTAGATTAGAATGGGAAAAGATGATTGGCACATTCAGGAACACTTGAGTAGCAGCTGTCAGCAATTATTTCAGGAAATTACATCTTTTTGCAGGATTGTATATGCAGTGTGATCTGAGAAAGAACAAGTTGGTTCAGGGAGATGCTGACAGGTGTGTGCTGAATACCCTTCAGAAATCCTTCAAAGTTGCACAGTTCAATTTTAATGTATTTCAATCCTGTTGAGATTAAATAAATAACCATAAATCTAGATTCTGTCCAGTTAGCTTAGACTTGATTATTAGAATCTTCCAAACATAGCAGTCCACTTAAATGGTACAGTTTTATTTCTTAGATTTGATCTTAATTGAGAGGCCATTCCAAAGTTGGTATTTTTGTATAAAAATAATACAAAAGGCTAAGTAGGTGTGATTCTTTTAATTCCGATTTTCTGTCTGCTTTCAGAGGAAACTGTATAATATAAGACTTTTTTTGGGGTGTTATTTCCAGAGACTTGGTGAACGCTGGACTGCGGTTTGCCGTTGGACTGAGGAACAATGGCTCAAATTGCAAGAGATGAATACCTTGTGGCAAGAATTGTTGGAAGAACAGGTTAGTGATGGTAATCCCACCAATTCCTGCCTCTGTCACTGAGTGAGTCCTGAATGCCTGCACCTTCCCTTCTGGCAGGAAAATGACTGCTGCTGGGAAGTGAGGAAGTGAACAATTGTGCAGGTGGCCAAAAAGCTGTAAGTGAATGTTAAGAGAATAACAGAAGAACAGAGTTGGAAGGGACCTTGGAGGTCTTCTAGTCCAACCCTCTGTTCAAGCAGGAAACCCTATACCATTTCAGACAAATGGTTGTACAATTGTTGAAAATGAGGATCACATGTTTGCAGCAATGTGGCAGTGGCACTGAAGCAGAAGTCAACTGGCTGTGCTGAAGCTGTCATGACTTTCCCAAATTTTATTCCCTCAGGAATAATGAGTCCAGGCACTCTATAAATTAACCGATTTGAGGTATCTTAATTGAAAGGTTTTGCCTTTTGATGCATTGATTTGCCCAGTGAAAGGTTACACGCCTGAGAATTTTAGTAGTATATAGATTCTCTACATTATAAAAATCTGAAAAGGGAATTGATTTCCTTTCATATTTTTAATTCTATTTTCTTTGATCTCCTGAAGCTATGCCATTATTCAGGTGTAAAAATTAAACTGTAGTTTTCATCTGAACCAGACAAAAAGCATCTATTAGGTCAAAGATGAACTTTTAACTCTCCAGGGTGATAGGAAGCCTATTTTTGTTCTCTAAAAACCTTAATTGGTTTTGAGGTCCTAGTTCATTTTTGACATTTTTTTTAAAAAAAAGAATGGCATTGTTAAGACTCATTAGAACAAACGGGGTTAAACAGTTCTGCCAGTTTTAAAAAATATTTATATGTAAGGATGTTTTAATAAATGATGTATTTTTCCCTCAAAATGTTTTCTTTTCAAAACCTGGCCATTTTATTATTAGTGACTAATATTCATTTATTTACTGATTAGATTTCTACCCTACCTTTCCTCCAGGAGCTGTACATATAAATCCTTCTTCAGATTTCTCCCATTTTAACTACTACTTTGTGTAGTCCTTGTAGTAAGTGGGATTGGTCCAAAATCACTAAGTGAATTTCCATAGCTGAGAATGGGTTTAATTTAGATTTCCCTGTTTCTAGTCCAAATACAAGAACCAAACAGTACTGAAATGAATACAATAATCACCTTTGGTGGCACAGTGGTTAGAATATAGTACTGCAGGCTAACTCACTGCTCACGCCAGGAGTTCGATTCTGAACAGCTCAAGGTTGACTCAGCATTTCATCGTTTTGAGGTTGGTAAAATGAAGACCCAGATTGTTGGAGGCAATATGCTGATTCTGTAAACTGCTTAGAGAGGACTGTAAAGCACTATTAAGCCATGTATAAGTTTATGTGCTATTGCTATAATCATCATGGGGGATGTTTGGGCCTGACTTGATAAAAATGTAGTTTTTATTTCAGAAAATTGCATCAAGTAATGGTATTTATGAGTGAATAAAATTTATAGTGTCTAAACTTTTGTTTTTTTTACTATCAAAACAAAAAAAGTAGCTGCCTTGCTGTCTATATGGTAGCGAATAAATCTAAATATTGAGTATAAATCATGTCTAGGTACCAAAAGATGACTTCAGAAGAACTCAAACATGAAGTACCTAGACATTATACCTTATAGTAGATGTGAATAATGCTACTGCAGTATGAGATAAATGGCCTCTCCTGCTATAAATAATATGAGGATCAAACAGAATTAATTGAATTAATTTAAAGTTAACTTTAAGGTTAATGACAGTTAATAACTTTAAAAAATAGTGTTTGGGAAGACTGAGCCAAACCAGCACCAGGATGAAAAGTAGATTGATCCTTGCCATAACTTGGTTCAAAAAAAGTGTATGGGGGAAGAAAACATATGGGAGAGAAATGAAAGGTCTGGTTTTAAGATTCACAATAAATCTGCTTCTTACCTCTTATTACTCACTTTTGTCTCTGTTTTCATAATCGTTCATGTTCTCCTTTTCCTCCCGTGTACATTTTTGTCCTGCTTGTCTCCCAAGGAGCTAAAGAAAATTACAATTTACTCAATCTCATTCATGAAAGTTAAGATTTACCAGAGTTTAACATTGACCTCATTTTTCTGTTGTTGAGTAGGAATAAACAGAGTAGAAAATAGGGATTAAATATTTGGGGGGAAATTTCATTTTGCTTTCTCTGAATGATACCTTTTCATAATTTTTGTTTGGGTTGGGTTTAATGCTATGGTGGCACAGTGGTTAGAATGCAGTATTGCAGGCTAACTCTGCATTTCCACTGCCAGGAGTTCAACCCTGACTGGCTCAAGGTTGACTCAGCCATCCATCTTTCCGAGGTTGCTAAAATGAGGACCCAGATTGTTAGGGGTAATATGCTGACTCAGTAAACGCTTACAACAGAGTTCCCCAACCTTTCTGGGTTGGCAGCTTGACCGGGAGGGGCAGGCATCTTTACGTGCATATGCGAATGGAGCTGTGAGCGCACACGAACAGGGCCGTGAGTATGGAGTACTCATGGTGATGCTAGTGTGAGTGGTGTGTGTGTGTGCGCATGCACACATGTGCACGCACTGGTCAGCCACTCATGCAGCCTGGTGGCCAACAGGTTAGGGACCCCTGGCTTAGGGCTGTAAAGCACTGAAGCAGTATATAATTCTAAGTGCTATTGCTATTATCTCACGAATATCTAGCAATTGAGTTGTAAGACATTCCTACCCAATCATGGTTGTTGCATGTAGCATGATACCTATTATGTTGAAAATGGAAACAACCCATAATTTTGTGTGATTGTAACTTAAAAGGCAGCTTGATTATTGTTATGATTCTGGGGTCTTGTTTATGTATGATGCAATGGTGGTGGTGTATAAAATATAGGGGAATTAAGTAAGTATATCTGTGGATGTACTTTTTTCGTCAGTGTACGTTGAAAGCCTGGTTGGTTGAAAAAGAAGAGGCTTTAAGCAGAATACAGACATGCAACTTCAAAGATCAAACAGAGCTGGGTGCAAATGTTCGAAAGCTGGCAGTAAGTATCACTTTCTTGTATTATAAATCTAATAAATTAATAAATAAGCAAATAAGCCTTATATATTTGTCAGACATACCAGAGAAAGTGGGGAGTGGGGGGGAGTGGGAGAGATTTTTAAGGCATAAGTTGTGTCTGTTGCAGGCATAGATCATGATCAAAAACGTTCCCACCCTTTGAAACAATTTTGGTTTTTACTCAAGGAATGCCTCTGTAGTGATATTACCCATAATGTTTTAAATGGCAAAGTCTCTTCTTATGTGGGAAATTCTATTAATATTTCCAAGGTTCAATGCAGTGGAACCTCTGAATGGTAATAGCGGCCTGGAACTCATTATTTCTGTAACCACTCAAAATAACATTGCAGCCTCATCTCTCCAAACCTCCTATTTCCCAGATATATAGGTAGTCCTCACTTATTGACTGCCTTGATCAGCAGTCATTTGAAGTTACAAAGATATTGAAAAAAGAGACTTACAACTGCTGTTCAAACTTTGGCTATTTCAGGTTGTTGTGATTTGAGTGCGTGGCAGCACAGTGCATTTACTATGGTTACAGAATCCTGATGTCACATGATCACCATTTGCAACCTTCACAGTTGGCTTCTGACAAGTAAAGTCATTGGGGAACCAACAGGAAATCATAAATCATGATCATGTGACATCATGCTTAGCAATTGTGGGTGATTTGACTATCACACTCAGAATTGACATTGAAATTGTCATGGTTCCATAATATTTCACTTTTTACAATTGCATTGCATAGTGGTGGAGATTGCGGTCGGTAAGTGTGGATTACCCGTAGTGCGCTTCAGTTCATATTTTCAGCATGTTCTGTGAATTTCGGGTACAGCCCATTGGAAAACAGGCTGTTCTAGCAAGTATTCAAAATAAACAGTCTCTGTTGGAATGGATATAAATGTTCTGGAAGCTCATCTTTCTCTGCCCATAATTCCTATTCTGTTGGAATTTACGAATTTACAAGCATCTTACAGTCTAAGAAAGTAGCTGTTCCTGTGGGATATCTGAGCAAAAGACATTTCTCTAAAATGACATGGCTGTTGTTTTTTTACTATCAGAGTCTGAAAGAAGACATGGGAAAGAAGCGCCAGATGTTAGAGCAGCTGAATGAGATGGCCCAGGATTTGGCACAGCTTCTGAACAACAAGAAGGCATTAAAAAAAATTGACAGTAATCTTGAAGAACTCACACAGAGATGGGACAATTTAGTTCAGAAACTTGAGGATTACTCTAATCAGGTACCATCCAAATACTACCTTCTCTTTAAGTTTTTGTTGGGGCTTCGTTTGGATATGAATGTTGTGCTTCTGTTAATTACATTTGTGATATAAACAAAGTTGTCATTCGTTGAAGTTTTCCCCCAGCTTCATTTGATCACGATTGACCCCTGTCTCCATTGTTCCTTCAGGTTACTGAGGCAATTGTAAAAGTTGGAATGCCCCAGATTTCTCAGAATGTTCTCACCGAAACAATCCTGGTCAAGAAAGAAAAAACAGCCCAGGACATCCAAATGGAACAGACTCCACCGCCTCTACCAAAGAGGCGGCAAACTGGCCTGGATACTGAAATGAGAAAAAAGTAAGATGACATCTTGGTCTGGGAACATCATTCCTTTCTCACCGAACATAGGACTGTATTATTAACAAAAAATATTTTCTTTGCTTGCAGCGCCATTACTTTCCCTTATAGGCTGATCCATATTCTTCCTTTACACATTGGGTGTGGTCCCTTTGTGACACGCCTCTTTTTATTACTATTAACCTTCTCGTTGTTCCTATCACCCATCTCCTCCCACTTATGACTGTATGACTGTAACCTTGTTGCTGGTATCCTTAAGATTTATATTGACTGTTAGATATAACTATCATTAAGTGTTGTACTTTAAGATTCTTGATGAATGTATCTCTTCTTTTATGTACACCGAGAGCGTATGCACCAAGACAAATTCCTTGTGTGTCCAATCACACTTGGCCAATAAAGAATTCTGAGTTAATTCAACTAATTGGTGTTAAGAAAATCAAGACTTAGCCCAGAATGTACCTCAAGTTATTTCCCAGATGTGTATGTTGATTACAGATGAAAGCAGTCAGTTTGCTTTAGAATCAACAGTGAGGAGGGAGCAGTGGACAAGCTGCTTTAAGCCTTTAATGTATGATGTTTATCTCATTGCTTCTCTGGGTGTGATGCTTCCCAATTTCAAAGTACAGCCATCTTCTTTGGTCATGGGGATGAGGGTTGGTGCAACAACAGCTGTAAGAATCTTCTTGCCGCCATTTTTCAGGAAATAAAAGAATCTTGCAATAGTTTCTGCTCTAGCACTTTCTTGGCCTGCCAGTGTTTGGATCAGTCTAACGGAATATGGTTTGAATATATGATTTCATCCCCTTATTATGTTTGGAAATTATGGAACTCTCAGGCATGTGTATTTGAAGGAGGCAGCAAATTGAGAGTACTACTTTTAGGATGAGGAACAGGAGAGTGGAGAATATAGTGAGAATGTAACTATTTTCTTCAAGACAAAATGTTTCTCCCCACCAATCTAGGAAATGTTAGTTAGTTAGTTTCCACCACATTATATGCTGGTGAGCCTGTAACCTTCAATACATGGAAGAATACATTTTAGACAAAAGATAATGATTTAACTGGAAGGTTGGGGAGGAAAAAAGATGATTTAAATGTTTTAAGATCTTTTGAGTTTTGAATGGGAGGAGAAATTATTCCAAACATTGTTCTGCTTCTTACGCTAGGCTCGAGGTTGAAATTGCCGAGTTGTTGAATGGGATTTTAAAATCAAAAGCTGCCATTCAGGCCATAGAGATCAAAGAGTACAAGAAGATGAGAGAGACTTCAGGCATGAAAGAAAAACTGAAGGTAAAGATAAAAATGGGAAAGCATTTTCAGTGAACACATTGTCTTGCTAACAGCTGGAAGTAGAGTCTGATAGGAAAGGTTCTCTAAATTGAGTTCTATTTATAAATATCTTTTTGGCTAACATAATTATTCTCTACTGGCTACAAATAATGCCCTTTTACTAATGACAGGCAATGTTTAGAAGTTTAATAGGCATTTTTGGCTTCTTTTTGGTTTCCTCCCTTGTATTAAATTCCCTTTTTACTTTGGAGAAGGAAGAACGTTTTTAGAGAAAATCTTATTCTTAAATATGGACCCTGCAGAAATTCTCTGAATAAAACAGAAAATAAAGTGAAGTCATGATTTCAGTCGTCTAATAACCTTCCGGTCCACCCTGTGGAGAGAAGATATAAAAAATGGAAATGTTGACAATAATTGTTTTAAGTTCATTTTAAATGGCTTAATTAAAAATATCACCACAGAGATACTTCCTATGTGAAATATTGTCAGATATCATAGAGTTGTTTATGACCCATAATGGGGGTGAGGGACTGTGCAGCTTTGTCTTTTGTTTTAATCTTAAATGCAAATTGTGAAATATCATTCGGATCATTTTCTCAAAATCTTTGGATTATAGCAGCTACACTTTGTGAAAAATTGCAATCTGGAATGTTGCTATTAAAAGAATCACGTTACTTGCTGTTGTAATAATTATATATATTTGGAGGGTACTTCCAGAGCATCTGACACTTGTTAAATTTAATGGATTCTTTTCCATGAACCAGAATAGCCTGTTTACAAGGATCCTGACACATTATTTTACAAAGACTCATTTAAATTTTCTGTCACTCTGATTTGATCTACGTGTCACAGTAGCATGAGAGAGAGACAGAAAAATCAATGACTAATCTGGAGACACAATGTTTAGTTTAAGTAAAGATTATTTAATAAGTGATAATTGGCTGACAGTAGAGTTTCAGAGTGTGATAAGATTCTCAAAAAGATGTAAATATCTGAGGAGTATATAGCGTTTGAAGACTTAATTAATTTTCAGCTTGTGAAGTATGTTGATTTTATGAAAATATGACCTAAGTGGAAAGCATTTTAATACACAGTAAATGCATCCTCATCTGGTTTATTATTCAGTGCTGTAATTCTACTGAAAAGTTAGAATCACTAGTTACTAATTGCAGAGGTGGGAAAAAAGGTTCAATTTTGCTTAGTGGAATTTTTAAATGTTTAGGTATTCACTTTAAGTTTTATGGCTTTGATTGACAGGCAATAAAAAAAGAAAGAGTGGAAAAAGAGAAAATGTTGAATGAATTGAATCAGACTGGAGAAAATCTGCTAGATCAAATGGGAAAAGGTAATGTTACAATATAATGGAAGGGAGAAGCTTGTGTCTTTTCAATTATTTTCTCTTGTTAATATTTGGAATTTTTAGAAAGTATGAATCCATCTGGATGTATGTTAATGGAAATTTGTGACAATGCTAGTTATAATTTAATGATGATGAGTGTCCAGGTTGTATAGTCTGTGTTCTAATTATCTGGTGTCCTGATGTTTTGCCAGTAAAGTGGCTGACACCTTCAGAGGTGAAAGTGATCTGTTTTGTGGCAAACACCTCAACAGCTCAGGGGCAACAGAGCAGGAACTGACTGAACTCTTGTTTTTGTTACAAAATTAAATCTCTTAAGTGGATTTGCCAAGAAGTTTGCTACAGAGCAGACCACTTTCTCTTCTGAAGTGATCAGGCACAATTGCTGGCAAAATGTCAGGATACCAGATAATTAGATCATAGTTTATTAATCCAAAAGTTCATCACCATTGGACTGACAATGGGCACAAAAGCCTGCATTGATATACTAGTGTTAATCGACTGAAATGAAAATTGTCCAATAAATTTGAGAAGGCAGGACTTAATGAATGTAAATTCATTAAAGTTTTATATCTTTAACTTTGTTTTGAGGAAAAAAAAAACTGTTAGTGAAAATGATTTTTAAAAACAAACCATTCAGCCTTGTTTTTCCATCTTCCAGCATGTATTATAATAAGCATTCAGTTACTATGCTTAAGTCAGGGCTGGGAAATTATGGACCCACCCAGATATTGATAAATTGCAATGTCCAGCAACCCCATAATCATGTCAGAGGTGAGGGATTCTGGAGTTTTAGTTTAGTAACATCCTGGAATTCAGCTGGAATTCCCAAGCTGTGTTCTTCTCTCAAGTTGTTCAACGCAGCAGACATAAATAGGAAGGAATATTTTGATGGTCTTGACTCAGCAAAATTCAGGCAGCCACACAACCTTTATTAATATTGTATGGTTTTTAATGAAACCAGCAGTATCATCAGTAGAAATCAGCAGTAAAACTGAAACATCCAGAGCACAAGTTAATACAGATAATAGATGTCTAATAAGGAAAAGATATGTGACTTTTTTTCCTTGCTAATATTCATGTATTCAGTTCTGTTGATCAGTCTTAAGCTTTTGTGTAATTTCTTAATGCAAAGGTATACTTATGACAATGTTTTTGTCTGCTTTTTTCCTTTTCATTAAGAAGTGAGAGTTTAGTTAAATTATGGTTGCAAAATATAAACATGCTTTAATAAAAAGATATTGTTTGACCTGTCCCTTGTGTGATGCTTAGCCATAATTTGTTTTTTTGTTTGTTTGTTTGTTAGCCTATTGTGTCTTAGAACAATAAGGGAACTAATCCAACACAAACCTGTAGCTCAAAAATCCTGCTTTAGCATTTATACCTGGAATAGAGCTGAAATAAAATCTTCCATGCATTGCAATTTACACACTTGATTCCTTTTCTTTGTTCAGAAGGGCTTCCTACTGAAGAAACAGGCAACGCCCTTAAGAGGCTCTTGGCAGAATGGAAAGGGGCTGCTTGCTACTTGGAAGAAGTAGCAAGAAAAATGCAATATCAGGATGAAATCAATATTTACTTTAATGAATTGAGTAAACTCAATAAGTCTGTGAGCGAAAAAGAAGCATGGCTGCAAGACAGTTCTACAGTAGTTGAGCATCAACCATTAGCAGTGCTGCAGGAGTTGTGCCAGGTAAGCTTGACAACCTTGGTACACAAAATTCAATTATTTATGTTTGACCTATACCTCTAAAGTACAGTTGTTGTCTCATATTTATGTGCCTGGACTTGAACATGATCTTGAAAAAGTCTGCTCAGGTGTACCACCAGGTGAGGCAAGATGGCTCTAAGAGGAAAAGCTTTTTCTATTACGGTACTTCATCTGTGGAATGTTCTCCTGAGAGAGGTTCATCTGGAGTTTGTATTATGGTCTTTCTAGCACTTAGATAAACAATAGTATTGCTCTAGTCCAGTAATGGCTAACTTTTTCAGCACCAAGTCCTGAAAAGGGAGCACTGCTCGGTGCTTGTGTGCTTTGCACACGCACTCATCTGGGCCGTGACCAGGAATAGGAGTTGCCCAGGGGCGTGCACGCTCCAGAGAATGTACTTGCGGTTTCTTCAGGTTTCTTCTTCTTTACTGCAGTTCCTTCTTCTTTACTGCCAGCAAGTGTTCAGGTCACTGCCCTGCATACACATGCGCCAATCAGCTGGCCAGCGCACATGGTCATGCCGGAATATGGAAGACCAGCTCTGACGCAAGCACAAAGGCTAGCTGATAGTTGTTCACGCATCCGCGCCAGAATCTCAGAAGTGGAATGGGCGCCGCCATGCGTGCCAGGCGACATTGCTCCAAGTGCCACTTTGGCACGCATGCCATAGGTTCACCATCATGGGTCTAGTCATTATATGGATCTATTTCAGATTTAATTAATGCTGTTTTGCTCTGGTCTTTTTTGTTTTTATTATTATACTATTATGACAATAATGATATTGATAAACTTTTTATTTAAATATATAAATATTTAGATATTTAGATAAATAATCTAAATAAATAAATTTAGATAAATAATATTTAAATATTATTTTATATTATAATTTTAATCATATTTGTAAACTGCCAAAGAAATGAGGCTCTTGGAGTCTTTAAAAATATTATGTTAAAAATAACCAATGTTGGCACTTTGTCTTTCTTAGAGGGAACTCTCAAACCTCTTAAGTCTGACTCCTCAAGTGGAACATCTGAAGATCAAGTGCAAGGAGCTGACATCTCATCCTGCTGCTCCAGACTTTATTGAAGATAGCTTCTGCTCTTTGAACAGCCGCTTTAGTTCTGCCCAGCAGGAACTAGAACTCCTTCTGCAGAAGCTGAAGAAAGGTGTGCTTTGATTTCTATAAAATCTCCCTTCCTCTCCTTTGTATCGCCTTAAGTTTCCGCTTTTGCTAGGAGCAAAAACCTTGCAACTGCGGCTGCTTTCTTCTTAGATTTTGGCAAACGCTATATAAATAATCACGAGCATAATAATCTTAAAAGGGAGGGAATAGTTTGGCCTTCTTTTTGTAATGTCAGAAATATCTTCTTCTTTGCCACCCTCCTCCCAACATCATCTAGATTGGGGCTTTTCTGGAATGAATGAATTTATTAAACAAATCATTCCAAAAGCTGGTGAAAAGAGAGAGTATGGAATTTCCTAGGTGATGTCAAAACATGTACTTGTCCTTATCTATATAATGCTCTTTTTTTCTTTTGATTGTATTGATTCCAAGGTCAGATTGCCCCTTTGGTGTGCTTGAAGGACGTAGACAGAGTGGGAGTAAAGATGACCGTCTATAGTGGCAAGGTTTACTTTTGTGTTCTGTGTTCTATTAAGCATTTTCTCTTAAGTCAGACGGTCAGAGTTCAATCTGTCAAGATATCCCGTATGTCTAAAACACAAGAACTGTCTTCACTTTTGTTGACCTTGAATAGAAAGTTTTAAGGAGCATCATTTGTTATGATGGTTTAATGTATACCCTGCCAGTCTAAATGTCTGCCTTGGGCAACTAAACAAAAATCACACATATAAAATGTATTACTTAAATTCAGCAATAAACACAGAAAATGTCAGTGTCAATAAAACATTCTAGTAAAACCCAAATGTCAACACGCTTGAAGTTATTACTGCTCAATGCTGCCTTAGGTCAAGACAGCTTTTCTTTCATGCAGCTTAAGTATGCTTGCAATTCCCTGTAGAGTTTTTTTAATGCTCGGAATCAGATGCCTTTTTTCCCCGTGAAAATAGGGTTCCACTCACAGAATCTTCTTCTGCTTTGGAAGAGAACATGGATTCTGCCCATTGTTTTGATTTTTATTTGTGGATTTTGCTGCCTTTTTGTCCTTATTATATAGGTTGCTAGTATTAAACTTAATCATTATACCAAACTGAATGCACAATTTATGTTTAAGGTATGTAGAACAACAAAAGCAAATCAACTCATCTTCAAAATATATTTTAAATATTTTATATTTATATTTTATACTTAGGAAAATAGAATCCTGGATTGAGGTAACATTTAGGAAAAAAAAGGAAAAGAAGAAAATAAAAAGTAGCAGTTGCATTTGAATTATTAATTGGATATTGATTTTTATAAATAGCAGAAGGTGAACATTCTTATTAGAATTTAATAATTTGAATACTTCAAATTTCCATAAAATCAGCGAGAAACATCGTATCATAACCCTCCTTTACAAATTGTCAAATATAAAGATAAACAATTGAAGCATCTTCCCCCCCCCCAACAATTTTGAAGGAAAAGTGAAGAGGAAGAAAAAATATGAAAAGTTTAAACCTGAATTCATTACTTTAGGATACAGCCACTAATTTGCTCAGTTGCGGTTGATAAAACAAACAGATGAAGCAGACAGAGCTGTGAGACTTGATTAACATTTATGTAAATGACCAATACCGCAGGTGTTTCTTTCAATGCTAGTTGTCAAAGAGCACCAGAAAAGAGGGAGTAACAAGTTCTGTAAGCCATTCTGGACCATAATCAAATCCTATCAATATTAGCATACATTCAGAACTGTATTAAACAGAGCAGCAGTGCATCAAAGAACAGTATTTATAGTGAAAAGGCATAAAAAAGACATCCTGGGAAGGCTGCCTGCAACCATTATTTGACATCAGCCATCCAAGTAATTGGTCTTTAAAATGTAGATCTACTGTAAACTCTTCTGCAGGGATTCACAGTGCAGTTGAGAATTTTTTTGAATCAATAATTCAATTAGTCAGATTTACATCCACAGACAAAAATCCTTGGCTTCTAACCCAGCTTTTCAGTTGATAGATTCCAACCCTAATGTGATTCCAGCTGTCATATAACTATTCTGTATTTTGAATTATAAAGAAAAATCAATATTACATTGTGCATTAGCTTTCTTCAATCTGATTACTTCCAGATCCGAGCTCCTCTTGACTCTTGTTGGGAGAGGAGAATGTTGGCCTCAGATGATACATGTAAACAAACACATACTGGAGTCCTGTTTTTGTACTGGCTTCGCAAGAGTTTTAGGAAGCAGTTTGTATACATTCGCCACAAAAAAAACTTTTTTAAAAAAATGTTTTTACCTAGTAATTATCTACCTATAATTGAAAAAGTCTGTATGTACTGTAGACCAAAATTTCTGTTAGGTTATATTGCATTTATATTTGATATTTTTGGTTCAAATTGTATAAGCAAGTTGTTAACTTGACTTTAAATACTTACTTTAAATGCAGAACTTGAAAGTCATCCCCCCAAGACTTATTTGGATTCTTTGAAAAAAATTAAGGATGAGTTGAATGAATTGGAAAGCAAAGTGAACTCCATCATGAATTCAGTAAATGACTTGACTCAGGTTGAAAAAGCCTTGCAGCAGACAAAGGTATGTTTCTTCTTGGCACTTGATTAAATTCTAAGTTCAGATGAAGCAGAATATGAGAGGATTGGTTTCATGTCTTTATCATATCACATTTTTAACTCTGGTGAGTAATGTTGGGATGTGGGTGGAAAGTTTGATTGTCTTCTGCAATTTTTTAAAAAAAGTTTATATGTGAAAACTGGTGCTCAGTGACAGAGCACTAACAGAGGCTTGGATTGCAGAAATGCAGACAAAAAGAAGGCTGCATCTAAAATATTTATTGAGAAAAGCTCCTTTTTTCATAGAAACAAAGCTTTAGAATTTTTAGGAAGTATTAGCTAAATAGTTTTAAGTAGCCAGAATAATCATTTCCTTGCAGAGCTGTCAATTTGCAAGTGCAAAGGAATGGGGGGGGGGGGGGTAGCTGGGATTAAGCAGCTCATAACCCATTTAAGAAAAAAAAACATGGCGGATACACAAATGCTAATTTACGTGTTGAGATTCCAAATGACAGGCAAAATGAATGAAGATTTCATTCATTTTGCCTGTGATGAAGATTTAAGCAACATGGTTCTTACCTGTTTCTGATGTGATCAAAGCAAGGTATGAAATTGGTTCTCCTATAGATCATATAAAAATAAAGATATATTAAGGCAATGTCTTTATTAAATCAATTGAACCAAAGTTGCTTTTTTCAAAAGGCAACTGGATTTTGTTTTCCCTCATCCACTTCTTGGATGAGAAGTGAAATGTCTTCAAGGGAAAGCAAAGACCAGTTGCCTTTTGAAAAAAGCACCTTTGGGACAACTATGACCTGCGTGATTGAGAATCTCCATAGATAAATCAGTTGAAGTTATGTTAAAGCACAAAGCTATCCCATTTCTAGCAGATAAACTTGCTGAGAAAGATGACAATACCCAAAACTTTCTGTAATAATGTGTCAGTGTTGGAAAAACTGGTTGAGTCCTTTAATAGGGAGAAAGTAACGTTCAAGAAAAGCTCTTAAAGAGAATGTTGAAATGCATTGTTAGCAAGTCAGGATTTATTTTAGGCTTTTCCATCTTGGGTTAGAATTCTAGTTATAGTTAGTTAATTGTCCCTTTGATGTCAGTGGTTTGGGTTGTGTGTAGAATTTAGTTTTAGATCTTCAAATGTTGAAGGTGGATGGAATGAGAGGGATGCCTCCAGCCATTTTTATTGTGAACTGCTGCCTAAAAATAAACACAAGATGTCAATACAAGAATCAGGGTTTTGGACTAGTGCAATATTTTTAAAAGCTTTTAATTATACAGCATAACTTTCACTTTGGAACTGGACAACATTCAAATTTGACACAAAGGTCAATTCCATTGATAAATCAAATACATTTTATAGGATATAAAACATGAAGGAGCACCATTTAATATAACTATAATTAATATTTTTATATTTATTCCCTGCAGATGGTTTGTGAAACCCTAGAAAATCAAAAAGGCATGGTCGATAAACTTGTTGCAGACACACAAGTATTGGAGAAGCATATTTCTGCTGAAAAATCAAAACTATATAAGCAAGAATTGAAATGTTTGCAAGGCTACAGGGATAAATTAAAACTAAAGATTTCTAAAGATGTTCACTTATTGGAAGAAACTGTTTCCAAATTGAGGACATTTGAGGTAACTAGAAATACCTTTTGTTTAAATACTTTCTTGTAAGTATAATATTCCTCATTCTCAAATTAATTTATATTCTGCAGCAAGCTATAATGTTAGTACCTGTTTATATGATTCCAAATGATATATAATTATATGAGTCAATCATTCTGCAGCCAGAAGTGATTGCAGTGGGATGGGAAAAATAGTAATAATATACCGCCTTGTTCCATGGAGAGTCAATCTAAAAACCGAATAAGCAGAAATAAATTATTATAGTAGCTTCTTCTTGACAAAGTTTAAAATTTTGTATCTAGTTGGTAACAATGAATGTTGTTTAGTGCCTGTAAATATAAAATTTAAACTTGATGTAAAAGACTCCAGTTATTGTATGTATATACTTATCTTCCTTTATGCATTTAGACATTTCTTTATGCTAAGGTTAATGAAAGATGGCCTGAATGGTTTCCAACTACTGTTTAGTTGAGAAAATGAGGCTTGATTTATTACCTGACATTTAAAACATTTATTTCCTGCATGATTGTTTTCTTCTCTCTGCTGAGGAATGACAATGAATATTAACTGTTTCTGTAAAGCAGGGGTTATGCACGCAGTGTAATGAGAGAATGGACTAAAATAATGGTCCAACACCTTTCTGGGGTAGTTGGCACATTTGCAATTATGAAAACATGTAATTGGTGCAATCACAGAATAGTTCCAGAGGTCCAGGGCTTCTGGACTGCTACATCAGGCACTCTTGATAATGCTGTGATATTAATCATTTGACCTCTGGATATATTTCCTAAGAAAGAACCAATATGGGTGCACTATTTTTATTTTTGAAGATATTTGTGAAGGAGCTCACAGGGCACTCAGAGTTGTTATTTGAAGTGAAGTTCAATAGACTATTTGCGAGATCATATAATCATATAAACCCAAGAATTTGTCTCTCACCAGCTTGATGGGATGAAGTTATTAGTAGATATGGAAGTTATGAAACATCAAAGGAAATAGTGGCCAGAGAGAATAAGAATAAACACCTTTGAGTTTTAGAATCAGAAAAAAATATATTTTGGTGAGGACAATACATGGAAAGGGAAAATGGAAACCAACAGGAGAAACAGATGAAAGTCAAGATATTAACTATTAGTGAGGTAATCTAGAGACCTAGAAGCAAATGGTAGAATAACATTCTGACAATATTTAGAAGGGATGGATAAATCCAAGGGCGGGTTTTCAAGAACAGGAAAAATTTTGTCTTGAATGCAATTGAGTCAAAAAGGGAAAAATAAGAGATTGATTTTGGAGAGTCCAGAGCTAATGGTCCATAAGAAGTATTTAACCCTAAAATAATTCTTTTAACACCGTGTAAAAGTTAGCCAGTATATAAAGACTTCTAAAAATAGAGCAAATATTTTTGGGACTACAGTATGTTCCATCAGTTTTGGACACACTTCATAAATGAAAAATAATAAAAATTGGAGGTAGAGCTAAGAATATACGAATTGGACAAATAAGGCAGAACATGTCAATATGATCACATAATCATTGAAAAAAAATGAAAAACATACTCAAATTCCATTGGTAGCATTTCTAAAACAGGAATCCTACAATAGCCTAAAATAGTTCATTTAATTCTAAATGTGAATGTTAGTGAACACAAAATGTATGGTTCTGGTGAATGTCTGAGGCCTTAGCTGTTGTTTGGAATGAGAGAGTAACAATAGCCCTGGATCAGGGGTGAAATGCTCCCGGTTCAGACCGGATCACCCGATCCGGTAACGATGGAGGCGGGTGGTTTGGAGAACTGGTAGCAAAAATCCCTGCCCCTCCCCATTGCCCAGCTGAGCCACGCAATCATCAGAGCTTTTTTTTTAATTTTTAAAAGCATTTTTTCTACAACCTCTTTGGCTGAAAAAAATGCTTTTAAAAGTAAAAAAAAAAGCCTCTGATGATTGCGCGGCTCAGCTGGGATCATCAGAGGCTTTTAAAAGCATTTTTCTACAACCTCTTCAGCCAAAGAGGTTATAGAAAAAATGTTTTTAAAGGGGAAAAAAGCCTCTGCCGATCAGGCAAGTCAGCTGGGACTGTCAGAGGCTTTAAAAGCATTTTTTTTACAACCTCTTCAGCTGAAGAGGTTGTAGAAAAAATGGTTTTAAAAGTTTTTTTTAAAAAGTTGGCCACGCCCACTCAGTCATATTACACCCCCCCACCAAGCCATGCCCACAGAACCAGTAGTAACAAATTTTACATTTCACTACTGCCTTGGACCAAATTGTACTTGCATGGACCTTCTATGTCTTTGTATCCTGGAACCTGCACTGGTTTTCAGAGGAACTCCAGGAGATGAATTGGCATAAGAAACGCCTGTAATCCTGCTGAAGGAAAACAGTGAAACTGGTAAAGTGTGAGTGAGAACCTTTCTTAAAGATTACCTCATGGCAGTAAAAGCAGACAAACACTAAGACCCTACTAAGGAGGGTCCAGAAGAAAATTGCAGGGTATTGTGAGCATTATTCTAGGCATCTGTCAAATAAAGTCTCTTGGATTTAATTGGAGTTGGACTCTGTGCAGGCCAGTGGTATTGTTGGATGAATCTGTTAGTCCTGATAAACTGGATAAAGTCTTTGGAACTGTGAACTCAGAGTTCTGCCAGCCAATGTTCACTAGGGTACTAGTAGGTTCTGGTAGGTTCCATGGACTGGTACTGGTCCATGGCTCATTGGGAACCGGGCCACTCAAACAGTGGGTGAGCGCATGAAGTTCCATTTGTAAAAGCGGCGGGAGCACAATGTGAAATCATCTCCTTCCTCCTTCTGCTGCTGCTACTTCTGGTCCATAGAGCTGGAAAGATTGGGGACTGCTGCTTTAAGGATTCAAGACAATTACTAAACAAAATTGTAGCGGAAACAAGTCCAGATATTTTGTGAAGTAATATAAATGACAAAAGAAGGCAAACCTAATGTCCATTCTAAAGCAGACAGGAACTATAAAGCCGACATTTGACAGGACCAGGTTATATGCTGGAGTCTTTGTCTCCATTTATTTTCACCCACCAGATCTAACATATTCCAGTTTCTTCTATGAATGTGGGATGTAAGAGATGTGCTTTCTCTGTCATGGAGCCTGCTGAGTCCCATGAGATCTGAATGGCCATGACCATAAGGTTTCAAAGTCTTGGCTTTTCCCTGAAGCATTGGGGCCAGATGGTTAGGCGAAACTAGATGGTTTGGCTGTGTTTTGCTTGCCTACTGTTTGATTTGCAATGGGAAGGAGATTTTTTTAACCTTAGGCATATTGCATTTGATTTTTATTACAGTTGCTTTTAATCATTTTGGGCTGCTGTTGCTCTTGGCTTTTAACTTATTGTTAGCTGCCCAGAGTTGCATTTGCGAGATTGACAGCCATGTAAATCATTTAAATAAATAACCCTCCGTAAATGTAATAAAATTATATTTTTGGTCACATGTTTTTCTAATTTAGGGAAATATGACTCTGGTCCTTGCTCAGTTCTAAGATATGAGTCGAAAGGGTTGTTGTAAGTCTACTATTGAAGCACTCAGAAATTATTTTCTTCCTTGTTTATTGTAGTTACTACTCCATGTTGATTGTCATCTAAAAAGTTATCTCTGTAGTTGGGTTTTTGCTTAACAAATATTTATATGAACCTATTGTTATGAGCAGATATTTGTATTTTTAAAATTTACATGGCAACTAATTAGCTGTGAAAATATTTACAGACCCCTCGCATCCTGGACATAAACTGTTTCAACTCCTACCCTCAAAACGACGCTATAGCGCACTGCACACCAGAACAACTAGTCACAAGAACAGTTTTTTCCCGAACGCCATCACTCTGCTAAACAAATAATTCTCTCAACACTGTCAAACTATTTACTAAGTCTGCACTGCTATTAATCTTCTCATCGTTCCCAACACCCATCTCCTTCCACTTATGACTGTATGACTGTAACTTTGTTGCTTGTATCCTTACGATTTATATTGATATTGATTGTTTCCTGATTGCTTATTTGTACACTATGACTATCATCATGTGTTGTGATTCTTGATGAACGTATCTTTTCTTTTATGTACACTGAGAGCATATGCACCAAGACAAATTCCTTGTGTGTCCAATCACACTTGGCCAATAAAAAATTCTATTCTAAAAAAAAAATCTATTCTAATTACAGACAATTTAGTATTTGGCATTTGAGTAATACATCACATTACAGAACATTAACTTTGCTATTTTATATTCAGGCTGATTCAAAAGTAGTTCAGAAGTGGCTGGATTCTGTGAACGATTTCCTAATGAAAGACCAAATCAAGCAAACAGAACCCGAATGTCTTCAGAGACAGCTTGATCAATGCATGGTAAGATTCATAAATTTATTATACTATTGCATATGCGCATTTTGTTTATTTCTTGGCCGTGTCTAAACATTGTGAAGAAGAGTGCATGTAGTTTCTGTTATCAAGGAACTATTATTACTACATTTTCAATTTGTGAATGTGGAGTAATAAGGCAAATGCAAGATGGAAGAAGGAAGTCTCTTTTTATGTATGTCATAGATGGAATCCATTAAGCTATCTGTAGCATAGTTCTGATTGGCTATTCAAAGGAACTTGGGTGCTAATTCACTGATGCTGCCCGTAAACATCTTAATTGTTATGAGTACATGTTTAGAAAAGGAATACAGACTTTTTTTTTTTAGCATTTTGTATTTTTATGCTCACTCTCTTTGGCACATCTAGTTACCATCACTTTTGTTTTGTTCTTAGAGGGAAATTTCCCTAAGGAAATCCTCTCCTCCTTTAATTAAAAGCAATTTATTAGCGCTTTTAGCTCTTTTTGGTCCTAGTCTGCACTTGTAGGTAACAGTAATAATGTAGGTATGATGATTGGGTTGACAGATCTGGGCTTGTTTAATTTCAGTTTTACCAGCCTTTTGAACCCTTGGGGGCTTGGATCATCTTTTTTTTGCAAGCCAAATCAGATATGGTTAGAGAATGTGCTGAAAAAAAGGTCCCCCTTTGGGTTAATTATGCAGTTTTATTGATGTTTCAGAAGCAAGACTTTTTAGCAGGGCACCACTAGGCATAATGGCAAGTTCTCCACATTATAGATATAAACCAGTGGTGAAATCCGGCCGGATCTATCTCGGTTCGCGCGAACTGGTAGCTCCAGCGGCGGGAGGCTCTGCCCACCTGCCGGGACATCATAATGTCCCATTTTTGACCCTCTGCACATGCACAGAAGACTCTGTGCATGCGCAAAGAGGTGTGCACATGCATAGCGCACACGCACTCCCGCATGCTCCCCTTCCCGAACCGGTAGCGAAGGTAAGTGGATTGCACCGCTGATATAAACCCTATATGTTATGGTTTATTTTCTCTGGGCAGTAAATAAGGTTCTTCTGGTTTCCAGATGCATGGTTTTAGTTCATGAGTCTCCAGTATGGGGGCCCACAGAAAGAGAAAAATGATTAGTGAATAGCTGCATCCATTGTCACCCATACTTTCCTTTAGCTGCTGAAGTCTTCCATCATTTCCAAAAAAGAACTGAATCGGTGCAGTTCTTGTCTTCATCTTGTATTTCATAAAATTATTTCTTTTTAAATTTGTCAGTTATGCCATCACATATCTAGAACCCAAAGTTGAAAATCTGTAGCATACTCTCATATCTAATCAGGGGTGAAATCCAGCAGGTTCTGGAGAACCAGTAGCAGAAATTTTGTGCAGTTCGGAGAACTGGTAGTGGAAATTTTGAGTAGTTCAGAGAACCGGCAAATATCACCTCTGGCTGGCCCCAGAGTGGGATGGGAATGGAGATTTTGCAATATCCTTCCTCCAGGAGTGGGGAGAGAATTTGCAGTATCCTTCCCCTGCCACGCCCACCAAGCCACGCTCACCAAGTCACATCACACCCACCAAGCCACACCCACAGAACCGGTAGTAAAAAAAAGTTGGATTTCACCATTGTATCTAATGCTTACTCTATCAAAGATAGAAGTTTTATGATCAGCTGAAACTTGTATCATGGGATCTTTGCAACTAGCTTTCAGGCAGGTCACAATCGTAGCATAGTTGTCGGTATCAGTGCTAGTGTGAATTAGATGTATTCATTTTGTAACTATGTCAGTCACCAAGAATATCATGAATCTTACATGGGTTTGATCAGTATCGAATTTCTCTGGTCACAGGGAAATATATAAAATCCATTGCTTATTTTTCCTATTTTCTTGTGTTTAATAGACACCTTACTATTATTATTCAGCTTTGGTGTTAAGTGATAGGGATTATTGAGATGCATAAATACATTTATATTAAAAGAATAAAAAGAGAAGTTTCCTTTATTTGGGGGAAATGCCATTGGATATCTGAAATACTGCTCTCTGGATTGCAGCCATTAACTTGGTTAACATGGTGATGCAGTTTATTTGTTTCTGCTATGTGTGCTATATAAACACTGACATTTTTCAATGATTGTTTATCAAGCGTGCTATGTGCATCCAAATTTTTTTAAAAAAACAAACAAACCAAGGATTAAGTAACCATTTATCCTTAAATCTTCCAAGGATAAAAATCCTATCATTAATAAATGGTGATTTTGCCATCAAATTTTGGTGGTTCAATATTAGAGTGTAAAGTGTGCTTAAGGAGTTGCTCACATCTGGTTAATATGATATAAAAACATATTGTATCCTCATTCTCTCCCTCCCTCCCTCCCTCCCTCTGCTCTCCCCCTCCTCCTTCTGTCTGTGTATGTTCATGTATTAAATTATTTCATTAATTGTTTTTTTCAAACATAATATAAGTCTTTGAAATCTATAAAAGTGTCTCAGAAATAAGCAACATATCAAGTTGCATCTTTGGAAATAGATATTAAAATATGTTTTCTCATTTATAAACAGCTGTTTATTATTGAAATGGAAAAAATTGAGTCATCTCTAAAAGAGATGAAGGAAATAGATTCTTCTTTAAGAGGCCAGCCTGCTAATGCTTCGGTGAAATCCAAACTGACAGACATCCAATCCCAGTGGGACAAACTAAGCAAGCAGGTTGGTTCTTGGTACTATTACTCTTGCATTTTCATATCTGTAATTGTACTCAAGTAGTAGCATTGTTACATGCATTGCAACCAGTATAATATCCAAGCATCATATTTTATTTTCAGCATATAAAATCCAATTTTTATATTTACAAGTGCCTAAATAGAAATGCAAACTAAATAATTACATTTACATTACTGTATGAAAAACTATCTATTTTATAATAAAACCAATTTAATTTTAAAACTATAAACCAGACTGGATTTATGAACATACTCAGTAGGAAGAAGATGTTAAAAACACGGTTCCATTAAGTGGAACTGAGAGTGTTAGTAATGGGTTATTCTTGTGTGAAATGGTAGAAGTCTAAATACTTGCAACAAGTATTTGATTAGTTTTTGTCGCCATGAACATTTATACATCTGAACTAGACCGTGTTATTTCTCTGTGTCATATAATATATGTGGATATGTGGGTATATGCATATCTCTGTCTGTCTGTCTGTCTGTCTGTCTATCTGTCTGTCTGTCTATCTGTCTGTCTGTCTGTCTGTCTGTCTGTCTATCTATCTATCTATCTATCTATCTATTTATCTATCTATCTATCCTAGTCTAGGGGTGAAATCTACTTACCTTCCTTACCGGTTCAGAAGCACACACACGCTGAAACCAGGAAGTAATGACAGCCGGGCGGTGATCGCTACTGGGTGATCCGGTCCAATCCGGGAGCATTTCACCCCTGATCTAGTCATGTTTATGTAATGTGAAGGCGGTGACCTTTTGAGAGCTGTATGCAATGAAATTTCATTTTAATGCCGATTGCTGAGAGCTATGGTGGTGCAGTGGTTAGAGTGCAGTTCTGCAGGCTACCTCTGCTGACCACTGATTGCCAGCAGTTCAGCAGTTCAAGTCCCACTGGCTCAAGGTTGACTCAGCCTTCCATCCTTCCGAGGTCGGTAAAATGAGGACCCAGATTGTTGGGGACAATATGCAGACTCTGTAAACCGCTTAGAGAAGGCTGTAAAAAGCACTGTGAAGTGGTATATAAATCTAAGTGCTATTGCTATTAGTGTACATTTAAAGTGATAATGAAGTTATTCTTGGTCTAAGTCTAAGAATCTGCTGCTAGTTCACCGCTGCTAACATACATTATAAACCCTTATGATGGCTATGATCACCATCACTGCCATAGCTATCATCATGATTTCTTCATTTTTAACGTGAACAATAAACCATTAAAAATTAATCAAAACTGCATTAGTTACATTTGCCCTTTCTTCGGACTATAAAATGTTATTTCCTAGATTTCCTGTTGAAAAAAATGGAGAATGTTATTATCTCAAAATAACTTCCACCATTCTGTTGATCACGTGTTTTGCTTTCATCAGTTGTACAGCACCCTTAAAATAATAACAAGTTTAAACAATGCTGTCCGCTTTGTGTTGCTTTGTTTGAATTGCTAGATCATTAGCCATAAAAATCAATTATCGGAAAATCAAGAAAAAGCTGTCAATCTCAAAAAGGATTTGGCAGAAATGCAGGAATGGATGGCTCAGGCTGAAGAGGAATATTTGGAGAAAGATTTTGAATATAAGAATCCAGATGAGCTAGAGAATGCAGTGGAAGAAATGAAGGTCAGGAATACCTGAAAAGCTTAAATTGTATTTTAAAAGTGACATAGTCGCTAACCATGGATATGTATTAATTGTTGTTACTAATATTATTACATCAGGATATCCTTTTCTGGAAAGTTTTTCAGAACAGAGTGATTTGTTTTTTAACAGCTTGAAGCTCACTATCCTTCCTACTTAATTGTTGAAAATGAATTAATCAGATTATTTACATATTTATAAAACTGTGTTTTGTCCACCATCACTACTAGAGCTTGCATTGTGTGAAAATGTATAAAAACTGTTACCTATCTTAAAATTCTATATCATTTAAGGTGCTGCTAATAAGTTGAATATGTTTGGCCATGTACATTTTTTTTTCTCCGTTGACCCCGATTGCTGCATAGCCCTGTCATGTACTCTGCAATTTGACCAGATGGCTTCAGGCTACTGCTGTTTGATCAGCAAATACTGGTTGGAGGAGAAATTCCCAGTCTTGCTACATAGTGAGATTAGAGGAGGCTGGAGTTTGGAATGACATTTTCTTTAATTTTACAGTGTTAAAGTGAATGTGGAATTAGTGGATTTAATAAGAGAATGTAAAACTTCGAAACTGTGATAAGGATGCAGAGCCCATTTTGATTATTCTTGAAATTTCAATGCTGCTGTCACTTGATTTTATATGTGCTTATATCCTAAATTATTTCGTATGATATGCCTAATTGTAATTTAATAGTGGCTGATCAGCTCTCTGAGAAAATACGAAGGATGCATGCATGGGAGTAGCAAATTACAAATTTTAATACTTACATACTTTTGAAAAAAATAACAGCTATTCTGAGTGTAAAGAATCTTTTTAAATTTCTTGTTCATTTTATGCAGTACAGTTGTAGTAAAATTTTGGTATATTGTAAAGAACTGACATTTTCAATTGTCTGGCTATCAAACACTAAATCAGACTGTAGGATTTTTTTTAACATTAGAAAATGTGGCAGCTTTTTGAATTGAGTGACAGGATTGCCACTGGCATTTTCTGTTAAATTATAAAAGGTTTTGTAATTGAGTGCTCTGTAGCCTTTGCCAGTCTTGTGCTCCTCAGTTATGTTGACTTTGCAACTGTCAGAATTGCTAGTCAGCATGACCTTGGTGTTTGAAAAATTATTTATTTTGAAACGGTCACATTCAATGGAATGATAAACTTGGTGTAATACTCTTGATTGTAGTAAGATTATTAAAAATTACACCACAGAAATATATGTGATCTGAAAGGGGTTTTTTTTTATGTACTAGTTTTTGTTGGCCATATAAATTGGGAATTTCGAGACAATAATCTTTATGCATAGTAAGTATTTATCTTGGGATGAGTTGACTTCGTGCAACCAGATTTATATAAACCAGTTTCCAACACAATATCTCTAGAGATGAAATCCATTTGTGTGCCAAATAAGGTCAGAATGATAGTAGGCAACTAGTAGAATAAATAATAAATACATTATATTTATTACAGAGTCCATTGGAGTTGGGTGGCTTATAAACGCAAATAGATAAAATATGATTGATCTTCAAGTGAAGTGTCTTCGGAGCCATGGATTGCATCCCAAAAGGTGCTTTTTCAAGAGGCAATTGGACTTTCTGATTTTTCTTTGAAGATGTTTTGCTTCTCGTCCAAGAAGCTTCTTCAGCTCTGGCTGGATGATGGGGAATGGAATGGAATTCAGTCAGAGCTGAAAAAGCTTCTTCGATGAGAAGCAAAACATCTTCAAAGAAAAATCAGAAAGTCCAGTTGCCTCTTGAAAAGGCACCTGTGGGATAACCATGACTTGGATGACTGAGACTCTCCATAGACATGGATTGCATCGCTTCTCATGTGCATATGAAATACAGTGCTAACAATTCATTTCAGTATTTTAATTATTAGTTCAGATTCCATGGTTAGTACAGTAATTGCAATTTAGTTTGGTCCTTATTTGCTTCTTCTGGGCAGAGAGCGAAGGAAGATGTGCTACAGAAAGAAGTGAGGGTGAAAATTCTGAAAGACAGCATCAAAATGCTAGCTGCTAAACTGCCATCTGGTGGTCAGGACTTAACAACGGAGCTCAACCTTGTATTGGAGAATTACCAGCTACTGTGCAACAGGATTAGAGGGAAATGTCACACTTTGGAGGTATGGTCCATAACTAATTCTTCCTGCCCTTAACACCAATGGGAGGTTTAAGACTGTGATGGCGAACCTATGGCACGCGTGCCCGAGGTGGCATGCAGAGCCATCTTTCCGGGCACCTGAACTATCGCTCAACTCCACTGCAGCTGTGCATGCGCGCATGCCCCAACTGATGTTCAGGCCTCCGGTGTTCATGCATGCAATTCAGGGGACCCAGCTGGTCTACGGAGCTCATGCATACAAGAGTACTTGGGCATAGCACGTGCATGCGTAGATGGCATTCACACACATGCATTGCATGTGCAAAAACTGCACAGATGCGCAGATGGTGTGATTGCACATGCAGCGCATGGGGGAGCTGCGTTAAAGTCATGCACATGCGCAGATGGTGTGGTTGTGCACGCAGCATATGGGGGGCGCAAAGCGCGTACCTGTTTGACACTCAGTGAGTAAAAGGTTCGCCACCACTGGTTTAAGACATAAGTTTATACTCCAGTTAAAAGAAATCATGCCAATGGTATCTTTTTGCTCTATATTTAAAAGTTGGGGCTGGGGGCGTTGTTAGACCAGCAACTTATTTAATGAACAAACTGAAAACTCTTTTATTATATACTTAATTCTAGATATTTTAAAGCTTCCTAGAAAGCCAGTTGACATAGTGCTTAAGGTTCCAGGCTGGAAACCAGGAGACTGTCAGTTTTAGTCCTGCCTTAGGCACAATGCCAGCTGGGTGACCTTGAGCCAGTCACTCAGTCCTAGGAAGAAGGCAAGTGCAAACTACTTGTGAAATTTTGCCAAGAAAACTGTAGGTACTTTCCAGGACTCAACACTGACGTTAAGCCTCATACGTTAACACTGCTTTTTAAATAGTAAAGGATTGTAGTGGCTCCAAAATTAGTGGGACTGCACTGTTTTTTGGTGATTTTAAAATGTCAGTGAAAATCCAGGGATATAGGGATGAGAAATATGTAGCTAATGGAATGCATTTATTAAGACTCCATCAATATAGTGATTATATATTGCCTACTAAGTATTTCAGGTATATTTAACTTCTACACGCATTCCTATATTTCCTATAATATTTTTGATAGCAATGTGAAATAGCAACTGTGCAGTCAGGCCCCTTATTTAATTCTTTGTAGCTGCAAATCAGGATAAAGTCAAGTTGTTAAACTCAGTTTTTTATTTTAGTCACATTGGGCAAATACATTACTAGCTTTGGAATGTGATCCAAATCAATTTTGGGTCATGTTTAAGATGGCGAATTAGAAAATTCTATATTATTGATTAAAGTAAAGAAAGAAGTATATAATATGTATAAGCAGGATACATTTTTGCCTCTTAAATTAGGAAACTATTACTGGCTATTGTCTCCAAATGTATTTTTTCCCCATACAACATCTAAATTATCCCCATTGTAATATTCCATCCCATTGTTTTGATGTTGTATATAGTGCAAGCATCTAGAATTGGCATTGGAGATGCAGTAAGTGAGTTGAGGAATTGAGAACCCTGAGGCTGAGTGAATTGAAAGTATCTGTCTCCTTGTTAGGCAGCAACTTGTAAATTATCTGGAGTAGTTCTAGAAACCATTGCTGTTGATGAACAATATACTCTGGAAAATCTACATAAAGCTTAAGAAATAAATGTATCACTCGACTGAGAGGAACCAGCTTCTGAAATAGAATGAACCTTTTCTTCTTTCATATATTCTTTCTCTTCAGGAAGTATGGTCTTGTTGGATTGAACTGCTACAC
Source organism: Arizona elegans (assembly GCA_022577455.1). NCBI lineage: Eukaryota > Metazoa > Chordata > Lepidosauria > Squamata > Colubridae > Arizona > Arizona elegans. Next base: position 250,255,383 of record JAKOOJ010000001.1, read on the forward strand.
TATCTGGATCTAGAAGCAGCTTGGCTGAACACTTTGGAAGAGAAGATGAAAACAATTGAACACTTGCCAGAGAAAATAGATGCTGTCAGTGAAGCCCTTGAGGTACAGAAGATAGTCTGCAAAAGTAGCTTATGCAAATGAGTTTAGGGTTTTTTTTAACTGAAGACTTTTTCCCCTTTAAATACAAATGAAAATTCCTCATTTTGCATAATATTTAAGTAACTGTAGAAGTGGATGGAACTCAGACCTGTTGAAAGGGTTTTTTTGTTGTTGTTTTAATTTGAGATGGGCAAGAGAAGGCAATGCAAAATCACTCTTGATTTAACAGAAAAATCATACAAATAGAAAAGAAAAAGGAGGGGAGATGCATCAATGAGGCCCATGATGCATGAAAAAAAATCTTATTTGAGCTAAAAGAAATAGGGATGTCTGCAGGTCTCCGATCTTTGATGAAAGATCAAAAAAGGGCAAAATACCAGATGCAGCATCCCAAAGTAGACTCCCCTCTTTTTAGAATGTGTGTTTTGTGCCTACCATCTTTTTTTTTAAAAAAATTTTTTTATTGAGTATTTTATATTTTTAAAACCAAACACACAATGGCAAAAGAAAACAAGAGAAAACAAAAACAAAAACACATACAATCAAATGTTAAAATACAATACCAACAACAGATATATACAATTTTACAACTTTCTGCATCGACTTTTGTCTTTACTCTTAACTTTTATCTTCCCGCTACTTCTCTTTATTGTTAAATATTCATAATTGTGCCTACCATCTTTTATTTTTATTTTTTTACTCTCCCACTCTAGTGGACACTTTTAGGTGTCTAAACATATTTTGAAACATTGATATTTTTAGCTGTGGTGTTGTTAATAACAAATACGAACCAGGAACCTCTATTGATCTGCTATATAACACACGGTGATCTTGCAAAATATTCCAACTTTTGTTCTGCTAACTACTTTCCTTATTCTTTGAAATGTGATAGTGAAGTACATGATTTTAAAAAAAAATTAATGATGCAATAAGTTTTGTCTTGAAACAAAAGTTTTCTAAGGACACTTTAAATCTTGGTGTTTATATTGACTAATTGGAATTCTTTTAACTTGCTTTGACTGGTGCACTAATGTGTATAAAACAAACTCTTGACTCTATTGTTCAGTAGTTCACTGGTGTTTAGAGTAGGCTATGGCAATATGTACTACATAGATCTCTCTTTGAAGGTGTTTCAGAAACTGTAGTTAGAATATATTAACCAGGCAACTGTTTATTATCCACAGTTAACTGAAAGGATTCCTAGTATATTTCCATAGTTACTTCAGAGTGACAGTTTTTCTTGAATGTTTCATGTGCAGGAAATTTGAGGCTGCATTTGCTCTTTGACCCTCCATATCTATTATGATCCGCTCAGGCAGAAATATGGGATTGGGAATGCCAACATTTAGATGACTGCTAGATGGCAGCAAAAAGATATATAAAATTCTTTGTGCTGCCATCTAATGGTCCCTTAGATTTTTGCAGCCTAGTGCTAGTAACCCTAACCAGAAGTGCTCCTATGTCTGCTTCCATCGTACCTGAAGATTTCACAAACAGCACCGCCTTCTGCTGTAGAATGCATTCCCATTGGTCATGCTTCCTTCCTTCCTTTTTATTGTCTGAAGACATTTAAAAAAAACTATTATTTTTTCCATCTGCTTTCCAGTTTGGGTTTACATTTCACTGATTCCGCTGCCATCTGCTGATTTTATTTCCTCTTGCTCTTTTTGTTTTGGTAGAGTTCTTGAGTTGTTTTTATGGGTTACACTGTTTTGATGAATTTGTCTGTAATTTCCATAACTATTTTAGGGTGATAAGATGCCATATGTTTCATTGTTCTCTTAATGGCAATGTGAGTCCTCAGACACTGTATGTAAATGTATACTTTTACTGGAAAAAATGATATTTTTTAAAATGTCAGTGTTGCGTTCAGTATGTTAGAAAACAAGTGCCTACATATTGGTTTAATTATTTTCTCATTAGTCACTGGAAACCATTCTGCGCCATCCAACTGACAATCGGACTCAAATTCGTGAGCTTGGCCAAACATTGATAGATGGAGGCATCCTTGATGAAATCATCAGTGAAAAGTTGGAAGTTTTCAATGCCCGTTATGAGGAATTAAGTCATGTGGTATGATATGTCACTTTGATGGAATAAAACATTTGTTTTTACTGCTGTCAGGATCCATAATGTACAGTTTTGAATGACGCTTAAAGCTGTTCTTCACTAGCTTATAGAAGTAAGGCCTGCCCTATATTAAGATGAGATGTGCAATTGTGCATAATTATGGCAACACTATCTATATCTTGCATTATGGTCTGTCAGAAGTTTGACAACCCCATAAACTGGATGGCTGAGTGAATTCTTGATTGAAAGTGTACAGATCCAGATTCAGCTTAGTGGATCCTATATTTTTGTATAGGCAAGAAGCAGAATTATGATGCCAAATCATGGGGTTACATTCCTCAAACAAACAAAAAGAAAAAAAAATAACAATTTGGAAATGCAAATTTAAATCATGATTGCTACAAACGAGGTAAATGATCTCTACCAACAAAGACCCATCCCACAAAAATGTGTAAAATGACTGAACATCTGATTTTATATTTTAAAAAGAGTTGAAGATATGAGCAAATGTATACAATTCAGATTACAGAATATGGAGTAAAGCTGTAGCAGTTTTAAAAGTTTACCTGCTGCCTTGGAATGACGACTCCTTTTTGGTCTTGAAAAATACAGGACAGAGGATCTTGCAAGGGACAGAAAGCTGAATTGATAGTCGTTTTGAAACCGTTGTTGTCTATGTGGATTGATGGATCCCATCATGATTTCAATGGTATTAATATGTCCTCTGGAAATTTCCATAAGTTTTGATAACAAAAGTGAATGCTGAAGTCAGTGTTTCTGACTTAGGTTGCCATGCTAGGAATCTCTAAATTACGTGCCTTTCAGCAGACATCCCTTGACCATAAGAAAGTAATATTTCACTGCACTGTTGACAATCAGAAAATAACAGCATAGTGTAAGCAGTTCTGATTTACCATTTTTGTATTTAGGTTTAGGTTTATATACAGGTTCTAAAGTTTTCATGCAATATATTTTTTGTCTCTCCTTAGGCAGTCAGTAAACAGATTTCTTTGGAGCAACAACTTCAGATGATGCGAGAAACTGAGCACATGTTGCAGGTTCTTCAAGAAAGCTTGAAGGATTTGGATAGGCAGCTAACATCCTATTTGACCAATAGAATAGATGCATTCCAAATGCCTCAAGAGGCACAGGTATTTCTCTCTCTCTCTCTCCCTCCCTCCCTTTCTCTCTTTTTCTCTTTTCTTTTTTAAAAAAACCACTTTGTAACATGGTTTTTGAGTTGTAGGATAATTAAGGGAATACATGCTCTATGAAGAGATGCTGATGGTGTCTTGCACTAGAAAACCTTCAGTAATCTCTTGATTGTGAAATAAGTACCACGTTTCCCTGAAAATAAGACCCTGTTTTATATTTATTTGAACTCTGAAATAAACGCTTGCCCTTATTTTCGGGGAGGTCTTATTATTTTGGGGTGCATGGAGCAAGATGGAGCTCCTCTTGCCGTCTTACCTGATTTCCAGCTCTGCGTTTAAATATTTTCAGGGAGGGCTTATTTTCAGGGGGAGGCTTATTGGGCTTATTATCAGGGGATGTCTTATTTTTGGGGAAACAGCGTAGTCTATCCCTGAAATCAGCATAGAGTAAAGTGGATGTTATAGTCTTTATAATACATTTTAGTAGTATGATTTATTGGGTAGTCAGATTGATATCTGCGATGTCTCTTTCCCCTGTTTTCTATAATGAATGGCAGAAAATCCAAGCTGAGATTGCTGCTCATGAGTCTACCTTGGAAGAGCTTAGAAAGAATGTCTATTCTTTAATACCACCTTCACCAGAGTGCCGATCTCCCCGTGGTGGGACTCATTTGGATGTCTTGCAGGTAAACATTTCGAAAGGAAAAAAAAAAGCCATTTTTATATTTTTTGTAATTATTGACATCAAGCATTAAGGCATAATTAAAAAGAAAAGCAGAGATTATATGCATTTTTTAAATTGACTTGGTATTTAATTGATATAGTAGAATTTTGCATTCGTCTCTTAGAGTATGTTTCTTTATTTGGTAAAATTATAAAAAGAAGAGGTTCATTTTACTGCTGAGAGATTTATAATGCTTTGAATAATTTCCAGTCTTACACTAGGCAGTTTTTGGGTGAACTATTATAATTAATTGTATGTGGTATATGCCATAGATCAGAAACATATTCAGGTTTCAGATATATAAGTTTTCTGAAATTTTAAATTATATTTTTAAAATTTTGAAAACAGTGGTATTATAACAGGTACCACATTGCTCACCATCCATGCCCCTGGTGTAATTCTGCATCATTCATTAAATTGCATGATGATAACTGAAAATCCCTATCACTGCTTTCATTTTGATGATAATGATATAATAACACAATAACAATAATACAATGTTATATAAGTAGTCTTAGTTTCCACTCAGTGTGAGAAATGGGCAGAAGAAAACAAGGTTAGGAGAGAATTTGACTTTGTTTGAAAGACAAGATTTAATATGTTGAGAAGTAACCACATTCAGGCTTTTGAAAGTTAGTTTCAGGCATTCAAAATCGAAGGAAAGCATTTCGTAGAGGAAGAGACACATTCAGGTAAGGACAGTAGGACTTGAATGTGAATCAAGGTTTTCCCCATCGTGCTAATTAGTTTCCCAGTGTTCCCAGAGTTGTTGTGTTGCTTTCACACAACACATTCTGTTGTTCTATTATCACATCTGTGATAATAGAATAGAATTTTATTGGCCAAGTGTGCTTGGACACACAAGAAATTTGTCTTGGTGCATATGCTTTCAGTATACATAAAAGAAAAGATATGTTCATCAAGAATCACAAAGTACAAGACTTAATGATAGTTATAGGGTACAAATAAGCAATCAGGAAACAATATCAATATAAATCGTAAGGATACAAGCAACAAAGTTACAGTCATACAGTCATAAGTGGAAGGAGATAGATGATGGGAACGATGAGAAGATTAATAGTAGTGCAGACTTAGTAACTACTTTGACAGTGTTGAGGGAATTATTTGTTTAGCAGAGTGATGGCGTTCAGGAAAAAACTGTTCTTGTGTCTAGTTGTTCTGATGTGCAGTGCTCTATAGTGTCATTTTGAGGGTAGGAGTTAAAACAGTTTATGTCCAGGATGCGAGGGGTCTGTAAATATTTTCACAGCCCTCTTTTTTGACTCGTGCAGTATACACAATTCTACATACTATAAAGTTTAATTTATTTGTCATTTCTGTTCTTTTTCAGTTTCATTTTCTTCAGCCTTTTCCCTTTTTCGACTTCCATAGGCATATATTTGTAAAAGTAGGATAATACTTTTACATGCTTCTGAAAGTTCCTATGTGTGAAATATGCTATAATTCACTTTTCTTAGATCCTTGGGCAATTGTTACACAATTGTTACACTATAACTGTTGAACAGGATGGATATTAGCACTGCTAATAGGTAGAGAAAATATTTGAAGAGTAGATAATACTAAGATTATGGCATTTGGCTAGCTAACCTGAAGCACTCCTTAGTGACTACAGAAAACTGAGTAGAGGTGCCAAATAAATCCCCTAAAGAGAAGGAAAGGGAAAGCAGTTGTTTCAAAAAAGAGATTATGAAGAGTGGAATCTAGATGGAGGCATTTATATTTTCACAATAGGGTGAACAGTTTGGTTTTGTGAGAAATATTCAGTGGAGCACAGCAAATGGAAACCAGGATAGAAGGGTTGAGTTTGGAGTTGATGAAGAATTAAGCGGCAAACTTGATAGCATTGATTTTGAAAGGTAGAAGAAGAAGAAGAAAAGGCAGTACTAATTAGAGATGAGGAATCCATTCAAGCAAAAAGATTTTTTATATTCTGGGAAGTATTATAAATTCAGGACACGAGATGGTGCTTAAATCCCATTTTGTGAATTCTCTGATTAGATAGCTAGAGGGAGAACTGATTAGATCATGGTATTCCATGCCTGTTTTTGTGCTTTGGGGCTGACAGAAGTGAAGAAAATTTGGAAAGAGAGTACACACTGTACCTTTGAAAGTCCCCAAACATAGGCTTGGACAAAACTGCTTGATGTGGGGGGGGGCGTTTATCTTGTTTTTGAAGAGTTGGCTGTGTCATGTTTAAATAGAAAACAGAAGATCGCAGATTTAGAGATCAATTATTTTGTAAGTTAGAGAAGAGGAAAATATGGTTACAAGAAGAGGAAATCCACAGTGATGTAAAAAAGAGAGAAATGCTGAACTAGAAGAGTAAGATATAAATTATAAATAAGAACAGTTAGTAGAAAGATTTTTCATTCTAAGTGTTCAAATATGTCAAATTTTTGCTTTCTTACATAAACAGAGAAAGTTCCGGGAGGTATCCACGAAGTATCAGCTGTTCCAGAAACCAGCCAATTTTGAGCAGCGTATGTTGGATTGTAAACGAGTTCTGGATAGTGTAAAAGCTGAACTCCATATCTTGGATGTGAAGGATATTGATCCAGATATCATTCAGTTTCACTTTGATAAGTGCATGGTAATATAATGATATGACTAAATTATCTTAATTTCTCTCTATGAAACTTTGTTTGTTTCTTTACCTCCATGCAGGGGTGAAATGCTCCCGGATCGGACCAGATCGCCTGATCTGGTAGCGATCTTGGCCGGTGGTTCAGCAATCCGGTAGCGATGGCGGAGCAAAACTCCGCCCACCCACCTGGGTGTCATTACTTCCTGGTTTTAATCAGGAAGTAATGTGTTTTTTACCTTCTGTGCATGCACATAAGGTTTTGCGCATGTGCAGAAGGTCTGCGTGTGCATGTGACACTTGCGCGGCACATGCGCTTCCGAACCGGTAACGAAGGTAAGTAGATTTCACCCCGCCTCCATGGTAGTGAACTTTCCAGTAGCCTGACAGTTGATATTCACAGCAGTGGTAGAAAACATGAATGAAAGGAAGAGACTTTGTGCCTTGATTCTCCAATTTAATAGCACCTGGTGACACATTTGATATAGAGTCTCATCAATATAAAAGACTAACATGCTCATTGTGTACTTAGCCAAGATTTTAGGCATGCTTTTTCCCCCAGACTTGTCTGGAAACAGAATAACAGAATAATAGAGTTGAAAATAATCTTGGAAGTATTCTAGTCCAATCCCCTACTCAAGCAGGAGACCTTATACAACTTCAGACAAATGGCTGTCCAGTCTTTTTTTAAAAAGGCTCCAGTGATGGAGCACCCACAACTTCTGAAGGCAAGCTGTTCCACTGGTTTATTGTTCTTGCTGTCAGGAACTTTCTCCTTAGTTCTAGGTTGCTTCTCTCCTTGGTTAGTTTCCATCAATTGCTTCTTGTCTTGCCTCCTTGTGCTTTGGAAAATAGGTTGACCCCTTCTTCTATGTGGCATTTCCTCAAATACAGAATTGGAACACTGATATCATGTTGCTTCTAGTCCTTCTTTTCACTAGACTAGGTACATCCAATTCCTGCAACAGTGTTTTGGCCTCCAGCTCCCTAATCATCTTTGTTGTTCTTCTCTGTACTCTTTCCAGAGTCTCAACATCTTTTTTATATTGCAGTGACCAAAATTGGATGCAGTGTTCCAGTGTGGTCTTATCAAGGCCTTTTAGTGCATTACTACCACTTCACATGATCTGATTCTATCCCTTTGTTAATGCAGCCTAGGATTGCATTGGTTTTTTTTTTTTTACGGCTGTAGCATATTACTGGCTCATATTCAAGTGATTGTCCACTAGGACTCCAAGATCCCTCTCACAGTTACTGTTATTGAGCCAGGTTTCACCTGACTTGCACCTGTATATTTGGTTTTTCTTGTCTAAATGTACTTTTCTTTCCCTTGAATTTCATTTTGTTAGATAGGACCCAGTGTTCAAGTCTGTTGAAATCCATCTGGATCTTGATCCTATCTTCTGGGCTGTTGGCTACTCCTGCCAGCTTGGTGTCATCTGCAGCTTTGATGAGTTCTTCTTCTATTCCCTCATCTAAAATATCTGTATTGCAAATACAAAATCTCCCATTAAAGTGTGATCAGTCTATGTCAGAAAAAAAATGAGCAAAGTCTTAGCAATGTGAACAAAGCAGTGTATTTTTTTTAAACCATGGAGTTATTCCATTGCACTTGGGCTGTATTCAGATATCATTACCAGCCTTTGAACATGCTGGGAACTTGGGTGTTATTTTCCCTCTTTCTTCTTCTCTTTTGTTCTAAGCTGCCATATGATCTCCCATTCATTCTTCATGGTAACTTCTATTTGCTATGATGTTGGAGACATTTTTGTGATTTATTTTCTAAACAGAAACTATTGCTCAAAATGGGTTATTGACTAATTTGAATCAGAATTGGGCACCACAGAGTGTGGATTTGGTCTGCATAAAGATGATAACGGGGTTCAATTCTGATGGTTATTGAAAAGTAAAATTAAACCAGGAAGTTGAAATATTATAATATATTTTAATATAATATAATAAAACTATATGGTGTCCTGATTCTAGAAACTCTATAAGACCCTGAGTGAAGTAAAACTCGAAGTGGAGACAGTGATCAAAACAGGAAGGCAGATTGTACAGAAACAACAGACAGACAACCCCAAAAGCATGGATGAACAACTGACAGCACTGAAATTCCTTTATAATGATTTGGGAGCGCAGGTTAGTCTTTCATAAGTACAGTTTTGTTTCACTGTGTAAAATCCACTTGAGGTGAATTTCAAGCATTTAATTAAATATTATGTGAACCCAATTGGCTTTGAATGATTTACTATTCACAAGTTAAATCTGCAATGAGAATCTATAATGTTTTAAATCAGAGATGAAAATATTCAAATTTCCACATCAATACTATTATCCAGTAGTTGTGGTTAATGAGAAATATAGACTAATCTTATTTAGAGTAACTCTGCTCCGTTTTGAGATTTGATAAAAAGAAAAAAAAGCAACATACACATATTTCTGGAAAATAAAATAAATGATCTAAGAGGTTGTTTCTTGACAGGTCATCTTTTCCTTCATGAGTCCATCTATCTTGTAGAATTGTCATTGAATGCCTTTTCCTTATCCATTTTCCTTCATAGATGTAGTTGACTGATGAGGACAAATATTTTTTAGAGGCAAGTAACCATAGCCAAAATAGAGGTTGTGGAATAATACTAAATTTAAAGGTGCATTGAGTGCAATTCCAAAAATCTGGAACACCGCTTGAAAACCATTAGTATTGACAAAATTACCATCAGTCAATTGCAAAAAACAGTTTTATTTGGAGCAGCTCATATCCTATGAAGATAGCATTAACACCATTAAACAGCAATGTTTATCTATGCCAGGTCCTTGGGAAGGACTTGCTCACTGTGAAACCACACATAATGTTGATCAAATAAGTTTTCTTTGTTCTTGATGCTCACTCTTTTATATGCTTTTAAAAACAACAACAGGTGACAGAAGGGAAACAAGATCTAGAACAGGCATTGCAACTCTCATGCAAATTCAATGAAGTCTCCCTCTCCTTATCCAAATGGTTAGAGGTGACAGAAGCTGAACTGGTGCATAAGTCCACTTCAGAACGTACACTTTCTGATCTGGACACTGAAATCGCTTGGGCTAAGGTAAGCAGCCTGTTCTTAGCCTTCTTAGTTTGCATCTCATTTTGATACTTCTTGTTATAGTTCCGAATTCTATCTGCCAGGAGGCCCCCAGGGGCCAAGCCACCCCGGAGAGGTGACAAAAATAAAAGGGTATAGTTCTTATAGTTGAACAAAAATATACTGTCTGTTTCGCTTAGGAAGCAGTTGTGGACAAAAATCAACCTTTTTAACTTGGAGCCTAGCTTAAATATTTGAATCCAGCAGGTGGAGTGCATTCATTCCTGGTTTTATGGAGGAATCTATTTGGAAGCATATTCTATATTGCATCTGAACATCTCATGTTGAGTCTGCAAGGAATTCCAGACTCCCTTCAAGAAATTTAGCCTCCTTTCCTCTTCTTTGCTGTTGTAGGGGCATTTTTTCTCACCCTATTGTATTGTATGCCTATGGATTCCTTTTAAAGAAAGCAATTCTGTAATATACACACTGCTCATGTGCATTTATTATATTAATATTTTAGAAAAGGTCACTAAATGTTGAACTCAACTTGAGAGACTTCACTCATTTGTTTGCCATTTGTAAACATTTTAAAATTTTTACTATTTCAAACAGATGAATTCCACCAACAGAATTAAAAAATTAACAGATCCAATGCTCTACTTAGTTCTTTTTCTATTAATGTAATGCAGCTGTTGGCTTCTTGAATGTAATTGCTTGTTTTAATTATTGATTGCTATTTTAAAAATGTCATGGTTAGTCAGTTCTTTGACTAATTGAATGCAAAATGTCATTAGCCTGCTAGGAGGAGGTTTGTGCGCCTGGGACTAATTGAAAACGAAACAATATAATTTCTGTGTATTATTTATTCTGAACAAAGAACATGCGCGAATTACTAGATGTATAATCCAAAGTGAAAAAGGGCACCAAGTGGCTTCCCACTAAAATAGGAAATTGTAGGAATCATTCTGCATGTTATTCCTACACTATAAAGTGAATTGTATTATGAAGAAAAGCATATATCCTACCATAAAAAATATGCATGTGAGAAAAAGCTTGGGGATTCCTGAAGAGAACTCTAGAATTAAATGGAGATTTGATATTATTAAGCATTTTTGAGGTTTGTGTAATTCTTCCTATTTTTGGATTGGCATTGGAAACCTCATATGATACTTAAGCAACAAACCATGTCCATGTTATTCAAATATCTCAGAAATTATATTCTGTGGAACACTTACTTTGTCTTCTAAACAGTGTTTAGGCTGTAGTGTGATCTTGGTGTACAGGAAGGTGATAGTTTCAAATCATAATTTGATTTGATTCTCATTAAGAGTCATAAGGTACAACACTTAATGATAGTCATAGTGTACAAATAAGCAATTAAATCATATTAGGAAACAATCAATATAAATCGTAAGGATACAAGCAACAAAGTTACAGTGATACAGCCATAAGTGGAAGAAGATGGGTGATGGGAACGATGAGAAGATTAATAGTAGTGCAGACTTAGTAAATAGTTTGACAGTGTTGAGGGAATTATTTGTTTAGCAGAGTGATGGCATTTGGGAAAAAACTGTTCTTGTGTCTAGTTGTTCTGGTGTGCAGTGCTCTATAGCATCGTTTTGAGGGTAGGAGTTGAAACAGTTTATGTCCAGGATGTGAGGGGTCGTATATAATATATATAATACTTGTATAATATATATATAATATAATATATATATATAAAGTATATTTATGAAAAATATACCGTATTTTCCGGCGTATAAGACGACTGGGCGTATAAGACGACCCCCAACTTTTCCTGTTAAAATATAGGGTTTGGGCTATACTCGCCATATAAGACTACCCCTCTTCCAGTGCACACCAAATAAAAATTAAAAACATCAACTGGCTCATCTACAATGTAAAAGCAGCTGTGCTAGTCCCAAAATGGCCCCTGCAACAAGCAGGAACCTCACACAGCCACAAAAAGCCCCCCAAAAAACTTTCACACTCTACACACACACAACACAACTGGCTCACCCACAATGTAAAAGCAGTTGTGCTAGACCCAAAATGGCCCCTGCAACAAGCAGGAACCTCACACAGCCACAAAAAGCCCCCCCACAAAAAAACTTTCACACTCTAAACACACACAACACAACACAACAGGCTCACCCACAATGTAAAAGCAGCTGTGCTAGACCCAAAATGGCCCCTGCAACAAGCAGGAACCTCACACAGCCACAAAAAGTCCAAAAAACCAACTTTCACACTTTACACACACAAAATTCCACATACAGCTTTGTGAGATTTTGTGTGTTTGTGTAGTTAGAGTGAAACGGTATTCCCCCAAAAGCAATCTTAATGTTTCCCCTTGAAATATATGTAGTTTCCCAAATTTGCAAAAGATGTTTTGTGAAATGAATGTACTTTGCATAATATATTGCATAAAACTGCAGTTTGCATAGATTTGACATGTCATAATAGATTTTGCAAAATCAGTTACAGAATGTAATTAAAACAAAGAATAGAACTTTTAAAACATAACCTTACCAGTTACTGAAGCTACCATTTCTTTGAAAATTTTCTATTCTGTGACTACTAAGATACTTTGAATTTTAGAAGATCCCTTGCTTTGGAATCCTTTAGGTATCATATATCATATCATATAATTGAATTCCTTTCGGTATCATATATATCATTGCAATGATATGTCAATCATTTGGAAAACTGATCAAGATAGAAATTAAACCAATAATAAAATGTTTGTTTCTGTCACCTTGAGAAATTTTATTCTGTTCTGTTAATGTTGCCTTCCAGAATGTGCTGAGAGAATTGGAGAGGAAGAAAGTAGATTTGAACAGTGTAACAGAAAGCAGTGCTGCACTGCAGGCCTTAGTGGATGGAAGTGAAACTTTTCTGGAGGAAAAACTCTGTGTTCTTAATGCTGGATGGAGTAGAGTCCGAACCTGGACCGAAGATTGGTGCAATACACTTCTGGTAAACTGAAACCGCAAATGGCAAATTTTGACATTTGTCGAATTTGTTATCTGTATGGCTTTGGATAGGGTCATATGCATTGATGGTGGTCTTATTACCTTTGAAGTAGGCAATGTTTACAAATGTCAAGTTTCCGATAAGAAGAGAACGGCCTTACTCAATTGAACGCCTCCAAGATATGTTAAATTTGAATGTCCCATGGCCAGGCCAGATAGGATGATATCTCTAGTTAGAGCAATTAATCAGTGGAACAACTTGCCTCCAGAAGTTGTGAATGCTCCAACAGTGGAAGTTTTTAAGAAGATGTTGGATAACCATTTGTCTGAAGTGGTGTAGGGTTTCCTGCCTAAGCAGAGGGTTGGACTAGAAGACCTCCAACTCTGTTATTCTATTCTATATTCTAGAGAGTATTTAGTTGGGGAAGGCTGACCTATTAAATGGAAAATTGTATCAGATGATGAAGAGCTTGACAGCTTTTCCAGAAATAGTAAAATGTATTGAACAATTTGATAGATTTGCTTCTTACTTCATGCCCAAGTATCTTTGAAACTTTAGCCCAAGAATAAATACTTTAAAAGTAATTATTACATAAGAGGTCTCATTGAAATATTCTTTGAAGTTTATTTAAATAAACTGTAGCTATTATCGGTGCAATCACTATTCATTGCTTTTTCAAAATTTAAAAAACAAAAATGGATGTAATGGGCTCTGAGAATAATCTTGAAGAGGAGGATAAAGAGTTGCAGCCAGGGCAATGGTCAAATAAGAGCTGGAAGGGAATTTGAGAAAGTGTTTCAGACTTGACCGTCCATAGTTCAGGGCTGGGAGAAGAGAGGAACATTCAGGGAAGCAAGATTTTATTACTGTAACCCTATAGTCAAAGTATTTTTAGTATTCATGAGTTAGATGTTCAGGTTTGTTCTACCTTGAAGGACTGTCCTGCAACTCTGAATGTGCCTCTCACTTCATTGCTGTTATCTTATAGATAGCCCTTAGCCTTATGACCACAATTGAGCCTGGAATTATGGTAGTAAGTTGTGGCAATTGTCAAGAGTCACCAAGTGACTGTGCCCAATTTTACAACTTTTTTTTGTAGCAGTTGCTAAATAAAAGCAGCAGTTAAGTGAATCCATTCTTTCAGTAGGCATTTTTGCCAGAAACTGGAGGTAAATGCTGGAAACTGGCAAAAAATACTGAAATTTGCAATCAGAATACTACAGGATGATGCAGGATACTACAAATAGCTGTAAATGCAAACTGGTTACCAAGTGCCTGAAATGTGAGATGTCGCCACAGTCCCTCCCCTCCCCTCCCTCCCTCTCCGTCCTCTCCATCTATCTATATTTAAATCTATATATCTAATCCAAATCTCTATATAATCTCTCTCTTTATATATAATCTCTATCTAATCTCTATCTCTCTATATCCATATCCATATCCATATCCGTATTCCTATCTATATCTATGTGCGCGCTCACACGTGTGTGCAGTGTTGGAATTTTTGTTGTAAAAAAATTATCTGAAAGGAATACAGTGTATAATATGCCATCTTGAGCTTTGGGAGAAAAAATAAGCTATAAATCTAGTCACTAAAATTATAACAAATAAATACCAAATTATTCTTAGTCTTGGCACTAAAGGAGCTGAAAAGCCAAATGAAAGTGCCATTGACTGACCACTGTGAATGTTTTCTATTAAAATAATCAAATTTTATTGACATTTAAGGTATATTTTCATTGATTTATCTTTGTCTTTCCTTTACAGAACCACCAAAGTCAACTGGAGATTTTTGATGAGAATGTTGCCCACATAAGCACTTGGCTGTATCAAGCTGAAGCTCTGTTGGATGAGATTGAGAAAAAGCCTGCCAACAAGAAAGAAGAGACAGTGAAGGTAGCAAAATTGAACTTTTACTGGCATGGCTTAGACAGTAATAGTATATTTTGGATCCAAATGAAAGTCTGCCAGGTTCTGATTTTGATTTCTGTCTTGTTTCCCTTCCTTCCTTTTTTAATCCTACTGTGATCTAAACAATAATCCTATTTTTCCCCCTGTTCACAGCGCCTAACATCAGAATTGGATGCTGTTAGTCTCAGAGTTGATAATGTGCGTGACCAAGCTGTTATGCTGATGAGCGGTCGTGGCGTATCATGTCATGAGCTTGTAGAACCCAAATTGACTGAACTGAATAGGAACTTTGAAAAAGTGTCACAGCATATCAGAAGTGCCAAGGTGAGTACAGAAGTCTTCCCGGTCCCAAAGGATATCTACTGGCCTATTTTTACATTTAGATTGCTGATTTTTTACTTCTCTAATGTTTCTGTGAAATGCATGCTACGGCACTGTTTTTTGTCAAAGGGAACTACTTTCTAATATTTCATTGCATTTTTGCATTATTTAGGAGATTATCTCCTGTTGCAGATGGTTGCACAAGGACAAAAATATATAGATAGTCCTTGTTTAGCAACTGCATTTGGGGCGAGCTAGTTTTGTGGTTCGGCAAAGCAATCTCTAAATGAAACAGCACAATACTTCAGCTTTCCTTTGCTTTATGGACCTGTGAAAGCCATAAATGCGAGAGTTGGACACTAGTTACTTTTTTCAAAACTCTTGTAACTCTGAATTGTATGAAGCAGTTGATAAATAAGGACTACCTGTATTAGTTCTGCCCCACTTTGAGTGGGACAGCAATACTACTTCACCAATACTTTTTAAACATGAAAAAGAAAGAACATAATTATTTTATTTTTAAAATGTTAAAATGACATGCTACTCCAAAACTTTCTCTTTTTCTCTTCTTAGTCATCAAAAGCACATAAACTAATATATTCTCTGGGTTTTGGCACATCATTTTATTTTACATGTAATTCTGTTTCTGCACTAGCTAACCTACAAGCTATCTGCAAAAGATAATTTCTTAGTGTCAGTTTTGGGAATGAGAAATTCTACAAGGTTATTTGCTCATTTACAACTATACTGTTGCAGTTATGTGAAATGTATACAAATACATTGACTATTGATCAGGGTGCTTGCTATTTTTGTGTGTGCCAGATGCTGTTCAGTCAGGACGCTCATAAAAGGTTTGCTAAGCAGGAGCTCTGTGGAATGGAAGTGGCTTCTAAAGACCTTGATAAATTTGAATATGAGATAAAGGAAATGCTGAACATAGTGGAAAAGCACATGGAATCAAAAGAAGATGATGAAAAGGTTGGAGAACTTCATGTTAAAACAAAATTATCTTACGCATCCTTGACTTTTCTTTCTTTCTCCCCCTCTTCTTTCTTTTAATTCCCAGGCATGATTTTTTAAAATCTAGAATCCTGTGACCTAGAGGTCTATTGATGACATTGTAATTCACTTGCTGCATACAATAAATATTGATCTTGCTTGTATCAGCTGTTTCACCATTGCGGTCTTCCTGATGATTTTATACATTCAGTTCTACATGTGCAAGGGATTTGTCTTGTTTGATTATGATAAAATGTATAGTTGTGTCACACTTGAAATCATGCATTTGGAAGCTCATCCTTTTTCAAATACGAAGTCCTTGGCAAAATTTGCAATGTGTCTCCTTTCTGTGCTACATCTACAGGTAGTCCTCAACTTACAACAAATCCTTTAGTGACTGTTCAACTTTACAACAGCAACTTAAAAAAGTGACTTATGACCATTTTTCACACTTATGACCATTGCGGTATCCCCACTGTCATGTGATCAACATTTAGATGCTTGGCAACAGGTTCATATGTATGACGATTGCAATGTCCTGGGGTCATGTGATCACCTTTTATGGCCTTCTGACAAGCAAAGTCAATGGGGAAGCCAGATTCACTTAACAATCATGTTTTTAATGTCTGCAGTGATTCACTTAACAACTGGCAAGAAAGGTGGTAAAATGGGGCAAAACTCACTTAACAAATGTCTCACTTAACAGAAATTTTCGGCTCAATCATGGTCATAAGTCGAGGACTACCTGTATTATACTGGAAGCATACACAGTGTAGGAGATGTTCAACTGTGATTTCCCCCAGCTGCTGTTGTTCCTCCTGGACATTGCTAGAATGGGCAAGAGTTGCTGTATCACAGCCCCGGCTTACTTCTGCAACAAATAGAATAGAATAGAATAGAATAGAATAGAATAGAATAGAATAGAATAGAATAGAATTCTTTATTGGCCAAGTGTTATTGGACACACAAGGAATTTGTCTTTGGTGTATACATTCCAAAAGACAAGATACATTCGTCAAGAATCATAATGATAATCTTAATGATAGTCATAGGGTACAAATAAGCAATCAAACCATACTAAGAAACAATCAATATAAATCGCAAGGATACAAGCAACAAAGTTACAATCATGCAGTCATAAGTAGGAGGAGATGAGTGATAGGAACTATGAGAAGACTAATAGTAATGCAGACTTATTGAATAGTTTGACAGTGTTGAGGGAATTATTTGTTTAGTAGAGTGATGGTGTTCAGGAAAAAACTGTTCTTGTGTCTAGTTTTGATGTGCAGTGTTCTATAGGTTGTTTTGAGGGTAGGAGTTGAAATAATTTATTTCCAGGATGCGAAGGGACTGTCAATATTTTCACAGCCCTCTTTTTGACTCGTGCAGTATACAGGTCCTCAATGGAAGGCAGGTTGGTAGTAATTGTTTTTTCTGCAGTTCTAATTATCCTCTGAAGTCTGTGTCTGTCTTGTTGGGTTGCAGAACCAAACCAGACAGTTATAGAGATGTAGATGACAGGATGTTTGTTGGACAAGTGAGGAGATATAAATATAGATACAGAACATTGATTTTGGATTATTATTTTAACATTTGGTATCTTCGTTGAAGACTGTTTTGCATTGTCCCACAATTACATCTTGCAAAGTCAATAATTACAATTGACTTCCTAATGAATTCACAGCAAAATATGAATTCGCTGATTCTTTGTGGAGGATAAAACTATTATAATTAGAGTTCTGCATTCTTCAAAAAGGATTCTGAGGAAGTACTTCCAAACACATGCAACAGAACACCGCTCTGTTATTTGTGCCAACCCAAAGAAAGGTGTGATTTCTTTATGGGATTGATGCCTATTTCTATTTTCAACTATGTGCGTGGTTCCTTGAATGAATAGCAGAAAGATGCTGTGCAGCACTTTTCCTGAATAGTTTTTATGCATGCACAACCATCCTATACATGTTTTTCTGTACAGCCTTACTCTTTGGGAGTAACAAAAGCTGGTTGCCCCAAGTACTCCTGAAAACATGTCCTTCTTTCTAAAATTGTAGCTGGATGAAGAAAGAGCTCAAATTGAGGAAGTTCTGCAAAAAGGTGAACATTTGTTACAGCAGCTCATGGAAGATAACCGGAGAGAAAAAATTCGCTTGCAGCTCCTCCTTCTTCAGACCAAGCAAAGCAGCGCAAAGGTCAGTGAAAGTAGCCTTGCTGTGCAGTAGATCTATAATGTTTTAGACGTGACTTCTTCTTTCTTCCCTCAGAAGCCTTATACATACCTGAAAAATCTCACTCTTGTCTGTGAGACATATAGAATCCACCATTTTGCCTGTTCCTCTCTACTATCATTATTTAATTACAGGTAGTCCCTGACGTATGAGTATAATTGAGCCCAAAATTTATGTCGCTAAGCGAGAACTTTGTGAACTGACTTTTGCCCCATTTTCTTGCCACATTTGTTAAGTGAATCACTGCAGTTGTTAAATTAGTAGTAGCCTTGTTAAGTCAATCTGGCTTTTCCATTGACTTTGCTTGTCAGTGGGTAGCAAAAGGGGATCATATGACCGCGAGACATTGCAAACATCATAAATATGAACCAATTGCCAAGTGTCTGAATATTGATCACATGACTGTGGGGATGCTGCAGTGGTCATAAGTGTGAAAAATGGTCATAGGTCACTTTTTTTCAGTGCCATGGTAACTTCAAACAGTCACTAAACGAACTGTTGTAAGATGAGGGCTACCAGTATTAAATTTATATGCTATCCATCTCACTATCTATGTGACTCTGGCAGCTTATAATGCAGTAAAAATATAAATATAAGAAGAATTTTAAATATGACTTAAAAATTGCACATATTAAATATAGACAAAAAACAAAAGATTTGAGGAAAATGAAAATGGTGTCTTCTATGTCACTGCACCAACCATCTCCAAACTGGAGCCTCTCCATTGGGGCCTCAAATCAACCAGCAGATAGATCCAGGTCTTAAGGCCCTTCCAAAAGGCCAGAAGGTGTTGTGATCTCAGCTTCCTGAGTCATTAAAACACACGAGTAGTCCCAAAAACCTCTTTTATTGCAACAGCTGTGAATTACGTTCATTCACAGCTGAGTCCCAATTAGTTGCAAAAAGTCCTTCAGGAGAAGTCCTTCAGGATAATCAGCAACCTTGACACGCTGCCAAAGACCTACTTGGCAAAGCCACACAGAATCCAGAATCAAACAGAGATGCCGACTGGTAACAGAATTAACAACGTTGCTTTCCTACAAAGGGGCCACGTGCCTTTGTTCCTCTTTTAAGCCTTATGGGAGGGGCCAATCATCTCCAGGCCTTATTCCCGAGTCGTCCCTTTTGTTTTAACTGTTCTTGCCTTCTGGCAGCTCTGCGCATGCGTGCACTAGGAACAGGCTCCTCCTGTTCCTCTGCCTCTTGATGTCTGACGCTGGAGGCTCAGGAGTCCGTGCATAACTCTTAGATAGCCCTGGCCCCATCTCTGCCTCTGATGCAGAGCCCTCATCCGAGCCTTCCCCAGACTCCAGGACTGGCCGATGTTCCTCCCCAGCCTCCTCACTGCCCAACTCCACTGCCAGTTCCACAGGCTGCTAGCGGACCACAACAGAAGGCTGGGGGGCAGATCTCACCTTTGGTGGCAAGATGTTCCAAAGGGCAGGGACTAGAACAGAAAAGGTTCTTCTCTTAGACCAGAGGTGGGGAACTATGGGCCTTTTATGACTTGCAGACTTCAACTCCCAGAATTCCTGAACCAGCATGGCTGACTCAGGAATTTTGGAAGTTGAAGTCCACAAGTCATAAAAGGCCCTTGGTTCCCCATCCCCATCTTAGAACCTTAATTATTAATTTTATAACCTTTCTTTTTGGGTTGTAGGAGCTTCGGTCATTACAAGGAAGGCCGGTGTTAGAACTTTCACCTTCATTTACTCCATATGAAATGGAAGCAGAGAGTCACTTGCAGTGGTTTAGTGAAACAGATGCAAGTCTTTCTGGACTTCAAGAAGCAGAAGAGAGAGAGAAAACAAAGGTAAATTATTTTTAATATAAACCACTCATTTATGTAATATTTCAGTACTGTTGTTCTTAATAATACCTGGGTCCATCCCATTGTTTCCAAACTTGTGCTTCCACATAGGTTGAACTCAACTTATTTTTTGACAAGCTGCCGGGTAGTTATGACTGTTGAACTCTATCATGTTTAGGTTGCATAAGAATCACTTGGTTTGTGTTGCTCAAAATGTAATAATTTGTTCAAACTAATGGTTTTAACTCTGTTAAAGGTTATACTGTTCCCCCCCTGAGTAATTCATTTATTCTGGGGAACTAATTCAAATTTATTCCACCACTTGTCTTCTTCAAATCTCATGTACCTTGAATTTATGAGGTGACTTTTAGCAGCCTTTCCAGGATGAATCCAGGAAGGGTTAGGGTTAGGGATAGTGTTAACTATGCAAATCAAAACTGTGACTGATACAACCTGGTACTATGCTGTACAGCTTATAAGTATAACTAATACTTTAAATTGGGCTCAAAAGTCACAGGAACACATTACAGTAACCTCAGAATCACTGTCTAATCGAACAGTTCTTGAACTAATTACATGGATTTTGTGTCCCCCATGAATATGAAATACATTGGCATATAATATGAAGCAAGAGTAGATTATGAATATTTTCTAAAGCTCATCTTTAACTAAACATAAGAACGTAAGAACCTAGGAAGTGCCACACTAGATTGGACACTTGACCTCTTCTCCCAGTGGTCAATAAATCCTATAAGGAAGTTTACTAATCCCTTACAAATGACCTTCAGAGGCACTCCCGCTGCCATCAAAGCTCATAGCCACTGATTCCCATAACTTCAATTAATTTGGTCAAATGTTCACCCTTATTCTTCATATATTCAAAGAATACTCCCAACTGATTATAACCACAGAAAATGAAAAGTCAGTGTATGTATATTTGAATTATTAAAAGAGCTTATTAAATTGGCTATCAGCATCCTTTCAGTAGGTAAGAATCGCTCTTTTAAATCCCTATTACAATCAATAATATTTTTCAAATATATCTGACTCATTGGTATAAAATTCAATGAGAAAAAAGGTAACTTTTGGCTAGGGTTTTGGTTAATTGAGAGACTTGCCAAACCTTAGTTCTAATTAATTCCTGAAAAGACACACTATTTCTACAGGTAATCCTTGATTTACAACAGTTTATTTAGTGACCATTTGAAGACCAATGTGACGGTTTGTCACACTTACAACCCTTGTAGCATTCCCATGGTTGTGTGATCAAAATTCAGATGCTGGGCAACTGACTCATATTTATGACGGTTGTAGTGTCCTGGGATCATGTGATCCCCTTTTATGATCTTCTGACAAACAAAGTCAATGGGGAAGTCAGATTCATTTAACAACCATGTTTTTTAAAAACCACACATAACAAATACAAACACAAACAAATAAAAAGAAAAAAACCAAAGAACACAACAGTATAATACAATTTTACAGCTTGTCGTATCAGCGTGTATATTCTGCTTTTGTAATTCACTATTCAATATTTGCCTTCTCATAGATTTTTAATACTTCTAGTAATAATATAATAATTATGTTATAATGATATAATACATTCTGATTATACATATATACATATATCTTTATCTTGTAGTCAATGACTTTAAAACTTTTATTTTCTTGTTTTGGTTTCTATTCTCTAGCCACTTGTACAATCTACTCCAAGTTTTATAATAATCCGATTCTTGTCTTTCGTAACTCCATGGTCATCCTATCCATTTCAGTGCATTCCAGTATCTTCCTAATTACCATTTCCTCTGAGGGGGTATTTATTTGTTTCCAGTTTTGCACAAAAGCGATCCTGGCCGCGGTTGGATGTGTAATATTGTGGGAAATAAATTATAAGCTTACAATGGCTGTAGCCTATAAGGAGAATCTGTATAAAATGTTCTACTGATGGCATTTACCCCCAACGAGATTGACCAAACCTATCCCCTGAGTGATGGAGATGTAGACATAAATCTGGAACATTTTAGCATATGTGGTGGACATGTCCCAATGCCAGGAAATATTGGCTCAAAATTAAGGAATGGCTGGAAGAAATTACGGAACATAAAATAGAATTGAAAGCAGAATTATGTTTATTAGGCATATTAGATTCAAAAATGGGAAAAAGCTATCAATACATAATATTACACTTAACCATGTTATTAACTTAAACAATGATTCATTTAACAACTGTGGCAAGAAAAGTTGTAAATGGGCAAAACTCACTTAACAAACAAATGTCTCTCTTAGCAACAAAAATTTTGGGCTCAATTGTAGTCAGAAGTCAAGGACTACCTGTACTATTTTTTGTTTGGATTTTATATCAATGAGTCAGATATTTTTGAAAATATGATTGTACTAGTGATTTAGGAGAGAGATTCCTGCCTACTGAGGATGTTGATAGCTAATTTAAGAAACTCTTTCAATAATTCAAACCTATATACAATGACTTTTCATTTTCTGTTTCTAATGGACCCACTTTTTTTTCAGATTTTTAGTTTGCCATAGGATTTGTTTTACGTTTATTTATATAATGAGACTTGTGGAGCAGTAAGTAATTTTTTGGACAGGCTTGTGTATTAGGCAATCTGTCAAATCCTTTTGCATTACTGGTTATGGAGCTTCATAATTAAATTAATCAATCTCTTTATGACTCTTCTGTAACTTGTAAATCTAAAACCAATTGAGGATGAGATGAAGGAATGTTCAAATCTCAAAATGAGTTCTGTGTAATGTAGAATAATAATGGTCTGCTTGACAGTAGTAACTATATGCCTTTTCTTTCCACGAGGCTAATAGGAGCTTGGGAAGAGGTGATTTTGATCTACTGATCATATACTGAATGTTTCTTCCTTTAGTGTTAGTGTTGCTGTACACATGGCCCACCAGTCATAATAAAATCCTAGAAAACTCTATTTTTTAAAAAATTTTTTTATTTTATTTGAATTTGTATACCGCCCTACTCCCGAAGGACTCAGGGCGGTGAACAGCCATGGAATAAAACATATAAATACAAAATTTAAAATAGATTAAAACTAAATTAAATAATTTGGCTGAACAAATTTAAAACCCCAATAATTTAAAACCAAATTTAAAATTTCCATTTAAAAAGGGGAAAGACTTAGGTCAGGCCGGCTTGGTGAAATAGAAAGGTCTTAAGCGCGCGACGGAAGGTACGCAGATCCAGGATCCTCCGTATCTCCGGGGGGAGCTCGTTCCAGATCGTAGGTGCCCCCACAGAGAAGGTTCTCCCCCTGGGGGCCACCAGTCGACATTGTTTGGCCGACGGCACCCGGAGGAGCCCCTCTCTAGGGGAGCGTACTGGTCGGTGGGAGGCTATTGGTGGTAGCAGGCGGTCCCGTAAATAACCAGGTCCTAAGCCATGGAGCACTCTAAAGGTGATAACCAAAACCTTGAAGCGCACTCGGAAGACCACCGGGAGCCAGTGCAGCTCGCGCAGGAGAGGTGTTACATGGGAGCGCCACGTTGCTCCCATCACCACCCGTGCGGCCGTACTCTGCGCCAGTTGGAGCCTCCGAGTGCACCTCAAGGGGAGCCCCATGTAGAGAGCGTTACAATAGTCCAGACGGGAGGTGACGAGGGCATGAGTGACAGTGCATAACGAGTCCCGATCCAGAAAGGGACGCAACTGGCAGATCAGGCGAACCTGATGAAAAATCCTCCTGGTCACGGCCATCAAGTGCTCTTCTAAAGACAGACGTGAGTCCAGGAGGACACCCAAGTTGCGAGCCCTTTCCATGGGGGCCAATGATTCGCCCCCAATAGTCAGCGATGGCACCAGCTGACTATATCGGAACATCAGAAACCACAGCCACTCGGTCTTGGATGGGTTGAGCCTGAGCCTGTTCCTCCCCATCCAGATCCGTACGGCCTCCAGGCACCGGGACATCACTTCAAGGGCATCGTTGGGGTGGTCTGGGGTGGAGATGTACAGCTGGGTGTTGTCAGCGTACTGATGGTACTCCACCCCAAAACCACGGATGATCTCACCCAGCGGCTTTACATAAATGTTGAACAAAAGGGGCGAGAGGACCGATCCTTGTGGCACCCCACATATAAGGGGCCTCGGGGTCGACCTCTGCCCCCCCCGTCAACACAGACTGCGACCGGTCGGAGAGAAAGGAGGAGAATCACCTTAGTACGGTGCCTCCCACCCCCAACTCTTCCAACCGGTGCAGCATGATACCATGGTCGATGGTATCAAAAGCCGCTGAGAGGTCTAACAGGACCAGGACAGAGGAGCACCCCCTGTCCCGAGCCCTCCAGAGATCATCCACCAACGCGACCAATGCCGTTTCCGTGCTGTACCCAGGCTTGAAGCCCGACTGGAACGGATCTAGATACGTCGTTTCATCCAGGTACTGGGGGAGCTGTCGTGCAACCATAACAAACTCCCACATAATGTAAGCTGTGATCCTCAAGTATGGTCAAAAAAATAAGTGGTCTTGAGGGATTTGCATAATGGGTGTTTATGGGATGGGAATAAAGGGGTCTGTATATTGAGATGTAGTATTTCTTGGTGTACAGAAAAAAAAGAACATTTCTTCCAAGAACTATCCACTTTTATCTGGCTTCTGACAACTTTTTTTGAGCAGAGAGCATCACTCCACAGGTCCTTTAGGGCAACAGCAGTATTATTAAACCCTCCTTTCTTAGGATTGCTAAGAATTGCTTAATGGAAGGGTAAGAGATTCTTCATTGATTTGAAGATCAATTACACGAAGGGGGCATTGCATATACTTTGCTATTCAATAGTTACAAGTACAAAAATAATGAATCAGATAAGGCCCAAACACTGTTCTGATTTCCATTTCCATGAAGACCAGGGAATGTTCTTTACACTTACAGAAATGCAAAGAATTCATCTGTTAAATTGAAGTATATGTGAACCCACCCTACAGTTTAATTTTTATCTTGATATTGCCTAGTTGGAGTTCACACTTTCTCTCTCATGCCCCCTCCCCCACTTACTGTTGATTACCCAAACTTTCCTTTCTGTTTCAAAGGCATTTTATTTCAAGGGATCTAATCAATTATAGTTTTTCCGTTACATTTTGAATTGAACCTTGACCAGGGGTATGAGTTTCTCATTAATCTTCCCTGTTTGCCACCTACATTGTGCCAAACAATTGATCAATATTGCAACTGTCTAAGACTTTGCTACTGGGGAGCTTAATGACCATCATTCTGGAATGGACTCCAACAGTGTAATTCAGAAAACAAATAAATCACTTTTTGTGTGTCAGGATTTTGACTGACCACGTTTTAGAAATATGCCAATTGAGGATTTTTTTATCTAGTATATTGCCTGTATTTTATCTAGCAACCACTTCTAGCTAATGTGAACTCCTTGCAGGAAAGGTAGGATGCAATGTTAATTAATAGAAGCAGTAACTCTGTGTCTTGTTGAATGAATGACCTTGTGGGATCATGTTAAGAGCTGTCATCTCCAATATTATATTTCCCACAGTAATTAGCCAGATGCCCTTGGAAGCCATAAAGATTAGCATATATTATTTGGATGCCCGGGGCGTGTGCCCGAACCCCCAAAATGCAATGCACGTGTGGCCCCCACACATGCACCCCATCTCTGTGCATGTGCGCGCTGCCCCCTGCATGTGCCCCACCCATGTGCATGTGCGACAGAGACCCAAAGACCAGCTGACCGGTGGGAGACACATACGCATGTGCAGTGGAGCTGAACTGGGGCAATGGCTCATGTGCCATCAGAGAGGGCACTGCGTGCTACCTCTGGCATGTGTGCCATAGGTTCGCCATCATGGCTATAAGGAGATAGGGCCATGCCATGCTGCAGGAGCCATCTTTCAAAGTGCATCATTTGTTATCTAATCCTTTTGTTAGTAGCTATGGCATAGGAGCCCCATAATATTACATCTCCAGTCTGTTCTGATAACCAAAGAATTGATTGACTGGATAGACCACTGGTGAATCATAGTGTTGGTGACAGTGGTATGTGATTTGCTTATTTTCAAGTATCATTGAAGTGGCCTAGAAACAGGGTGACAATCTCAAAGGTACTTTTTTTCAAGTGACAACTAGACTTCCTTGTTTTTCTTTGAAGACATTTTGCTTCTCATCCAAGAAGCTTCTTCAGCTCTGAATTCTGAGCTGAAGAAGCTTCTTGGATGAGAAGTGAAACATCTTCAAAGTAAAACAAGAAAATCCAGTTGCCTCTTGAAAAAAAGCATCTTTGAAACAACCATGACCTGGATGGCTGAGAATCTCCATAGACAGAGGATGGCAATGTCTTCATTATGTATGTGTCCCCTTGGAAACAATCAAAAGTGCAAAATTGATATAAAATGGAAATAAAAACTAAACTAACATTTGTTAGCCAAAACTTGGGCAGAATCTGGTAGCAGCTTTTGAACTAACAATTTTATTTAAGGCATAAGCTTTAATGAACTGCAACTCATTTCATCTGTCAGAAGTATGAAGTAGCTTGACTGATGTGTTATTTAAATACCTTGGAATGGGGAGGCGATAGGAAGACAGGATAGTTATGCAGATGGAGTTCCTTGGCATAAGCTTAAGCCTTAAATAAAACTGTTGATCTCAGAAGTGCTACTTTTTTTTGCTATTGCTGATCAATCAAAACTTTCTACATTTTCTACAGGCTTTCAGGCAGGGGCAGGATTGATATTTGGAATTGCATGCAAAGCATGGTATGCTTTGAACAGTGCATACCAAAAATATATCGATCAGTGTGTTTTCATTAGCTTCATTATGAAAATGTAATATTTTAATATAATGAAACGAAATGCAAGACATATTAAGGTATTTGGTGAATGTTGTTTTGGTTTTCCTTATGCAGTCATATTGTTACGTATTTAAATGAGACTGGACCCTCATTTATTTGATACTGATGAGAACATGTATGAATTATATTTAGTTTAATTTTTATACCAATTTATTAGACTATATCATTTAAGCAAATCCACTGATTTCAGTAGCAGTATTTCCAAATGTACAGTGTTCTTTTAGGATCTAAATAATAAGCTTTATGAGGTTATCTTCCTCATAAATATGCAGTGAGTAGTTGGTTCATATACTCTGGATGGAGTTACAAGTGAGAATATACTAGTGGGTCCTTGTTCTACGACTATGTACTATTATGAAAAGCCACTTTGTGAACTGGAAATTGAGGTCCAGGTATCTGGTTAAAGAAAGAAACCTTTGGGTGTAAGCAATGTTGCAATAGACCTTGAAGTGTATATATTTGAATTAACTAAAGATTATCAGAATGTGGATATATACATTTCAGGAGAATAAAGCGTGTGTAGGTAGAGATAATCCTTTCCTTTTTTAATGCAACTGGAACTACTTAACTAGAAAAGGATATCATTGTTTGATTAGGATATTGTTTTACCGTATTATATACTTGCTTCTCTAGTAATTTATGTGTCATATAGTTGACAGCTAAGCAAAAGGATAAGAGGAATTAATTCATGAGAACACCTGATTTAGTCACAGTGGAAACACTTCCTTGTAATTAAAATATAGCATCATCTGAAGAATTATTTAATTAAATAGCATTAAATCTTAAGGTTAGAATATAATGGAAATGCAAATAAATGAACCTTTCTTGTATTTTTATAAAGAGGTTAGTTTTAAAGAATTAGTT
The DNA here is from genome assembly GCA_022577455.1 of Arizona elegans. NCBI lineage: Eukaryota > Metazoa > Chordata > Lepidosauria > Squamata > Colubridae > Arizona > Arizona elegans. The sequence continues at coordinate 250,283,047 of JAKOOJ010000001.1, forward strand.
AACGGAAGTTTATTTTGCTTTAGGCAACTCCACAAAGGATTCAAGGGTCTCAGTCATCAATGACCAGGGAATCTCCATTCCCTGCAGAATACCTGGTTGAAATTAACAAGATTTTGCTGGTTATAGCTGATGCTGAGCTCTTGCTAAATGCTCCAGAACTTCATTCAGCAATCTATGAAGACTTTTCTACTCAAGAAGATTCATTAAAGGTACTAGAACCTGAAATCTAATATTACAATTCAAAATATAAAAGAGCATTAATATTCTTCTCAATAAATGTTTTAACTCTGGTGCATGGCAGTACATCTCAAGATACTTTCCGACTTGAAAAAAATCAGGTTCTGTCTTGGATATGTCTTGATTTATAGGCACCTGGGTCTAATTTTTCTAAAATCATCACCAATCCTATCACTTGTTAGATTCAGGACGTATAAAATAATTCATTTAATAAACTAAACACTGGGTCATTTTAAAAAGCAGTGTAAAAGTTTGAAAAGGAATGGGAAGAAATTAGATAAAGACCATTGTGAAGTATGTTATCAAACAAACAAAGTTCGATCAAACAAAATTCACACATGCTTTTATAGATATACACATACTTATAAGGGCTCACATCCTATAAGATGAAGATTGCACTTACTGGATTTTTCCAGTTCATTCCTTATTCCTTATTTCTTTGATAAATTTATTTACTGCCCATCTTGCCATGGGACTATTCTGGATGGCTTACAGTAATAAAATAGAAAATGATTACTGTTATACATTATGTATGTAGTATTAGATACATATTATATTATGTACTCCCTAAACTGGGAGACATGGTTATTTTTGTTTCTTGAGCAAGCCTTAATGGTCTAGTTTGCTTATAATGTTGAGCTGTAATGGATGGCTTCAGAAAAGTAAACCATTTATGTCTTACATGTGTGCATCATTCCAAGCCATGAGCCAAATGATGAAAGATGTAAATATACATATATACTGATGTTTGTTGCCATCTAATCAGGCTCTATTTTTCCAGCTGGCACTTATCTTTGAGGGGATGCTAATTCTGCTTGGTATTTTTGTTTTACTATATTACAGAACATAAAGGATATGTTGGATAAATTAGAGGATCAGATTGCAGTTATTCATGAAAAGCAGCCTGATGTTATATTAGAGGCATCTGGACCTGAAGCTGTTCAAATAGAAGATTCACTAACCCAGCTTAATGCAGAATGGGATCGAATTAACAGAATGTACAATGACCGCAAGTGGTAAGTAAAAGGACTGCCTATATTTTGTACTTACCATTTTTCGCCAAAAAAATGTGATGAGTTAGGCAGAGAAGAGAATAAATCACTTAGTAGCCATTTTGTAGCTCTACTGTCCCTGCAGCAGGGGTGGGTTCTACTTATCTTTACTACTAGTTCACAACGGGAGCTTCTGAGCATGTGCAGATTGTCAAGTATGACATCCGGACAGGTGGGCGGAGCCTCCCACCTCTTTTACTACCAGTTCTATAGAACCGGACAGAACTGGGAGCAACCCACCACTGCCCTGCAGTATAAACCAGATGTGCTAAGTTTGGATGTATAAACAGGGTAATTTTAAAGCATTATTTGTAAAATATTGTTTATTTGCCAAAGTTGCTTAGCAAAGGACTATGCAAGCTAGCTGGCAGGCAACCAAGAAATGTTAATTCAGGTGGCGTGAGAAAACTATATATTAAATTTAAAATGAAAATTAAAGTGGCATCATCATGTTCTGAACTTTATGAATAACATGGAATGGAGAAAAACTTGACTCTTTTGTTTTCAACTTTTTTTCTCTGGAAATTACAAAGCAAATCAGTTGCTGCATCTTAAACATTTCTCTGTCTCTTTTAGTGTTTGCTTTTTTTAAAAAAAGATAATTTCTAGCCAGCTGAGACCTCTGTTTACCAGCATTTCTGTAAAAGTCACAAGAATGTGGGCCAATTAATTCATGAGAATATAGGAATCCTCACAAACATTATGTACACTCTTTTCATTGCATTTTCAATCTTGTTCCCTATAGTTTTAAAGGCTGCACCTGTAGAATCGCATCAGTCCCTAGCATCATCATTTGAACTTGTTTTCGAAAACAGTTTTGTATTATATCACATTTGCTTTTTGTGCACTGCAGGCATTAGAAAAAAATTCTTCCTCGGTATTTGCAGACATTTGTGCCGGGACTATATTTGAAGCCCCATCATTCATTTGGAAACTCAAATGATCTTATAAAATTAACAATGAAATAGGCAAACCTTCCCGTTTTAAAAGAGAAATTAAACTTCATAGTCAATTGGTAAAATACAACAAGCAGATTTCCTAGCTGATTCATTGCAGGATAAGACAGTTCTTGAATCTCATAAATAATGTATCTTATTTTGCATTGTACTTAAAAGTAAGTAGGCTTCTTTAAAGCCAAGACTTTAAAGCCAAGACTGGTATGAATAAGTCTTTTGTAATATGGAAGAATTCTTCTGTCAACTTCGGATACAAAAACAATTTGGTTCAATTGTAACAATACCTCACAACTGGGAATAAAAACATATCTCTAAATAATGACACAGAAAGCTGTGTTTTCTATGTGGAATATAAATGGCCTCCTATTTTTCTTCATTAGGAAGATTTTGTTGCAGATTTTGTTGAGGAAAAACACTTTTTTTTCAGCTGTAATGACCTGAAAATTGTAATATTTTCCTTTCACCCATGGAGCAGTGGAACAATTGGGTGTCTCTAAGCAAGATGTCTTTAAGACTTTCCTGCAGCTTTTTCCCTTGTTACAGGCTGTTCACTTTCCTCCTATTCAGTTTTTCCATTTATTCTCCTAAATTGATAGATAATATCAGGAAGGACTCTTTTTCCTGTCCTTCCTTTTCCTAGCCAAGTAATGGACACTCGGGGCTGATAAAGTGCCCCTGGAATGAATAATGGAATGATGGCCTACTTCATAGTGTTGCTTATGAAGCAGAAGTAGGGGGATGGATGGAGTAAATACTGGAGTTGTTATGCTCGCAATCTTACCATCTTTACTAGCTTTCCCAGAAATTCTTAGGAAGGAAAGGCCTTCCCCCAAATGAAAAAGGAAAACATCCAAGTGCTGAACCAGTTTCTGCTGATGGTTGGCTGAGCAGTACACCTAACACAAAATAACAGGAGGAGGTGGAAGAAGTAGAGGAAAAACATCTTTATATTTTCTAGTAGGTTAGATGAAAAATTGTAGTGGAAGTATCTGCCTTATCAGGTAGCACTGAGAATAATATTTCTTTTAGATCCTATGGAGACAGGTGAAGTGTCTGTTGTCTTTAGTCATGGGCACTTATCTCTAATATTATTACCTGGAAAAGAGTGATAGAAGACACACTGAAACACTCTGTTGATTGGCATGCTTGGCATAGTGGAAGGCTTACTCTTTGAAAAAGGATATTATCTGTTCTTGGTGCTTATTTTAATTTAATTTAATTTAATTTCCAATTTATATACCGCCCTTCTCCCTGAGGACTCAGGGTGGTGTACAGCCAAGATAAAAAACATAGAATACAAATATTAAAACATTTAAAAATATATATAAATTTTGGCCCGAAAGTTAAAAAATCACAGACTAATTAAAAGAATTTAAAAATTTCTTCTTAAGCCAACCCGGCTTGCTGGAAAAGATGGGTTTTCAGGGAACGATGGAAGGCATTGAGGTCATGGATTCTCCTTATCTCCGGGGGCAGCTGATTCCAGAGGGTGGGAGCCCCCACAGAGAAGGCCCTCCCCCTGGGGGCCACCAGCCTACATTTTTTGGCTGATGGCACCCTGAGGAGGCCCTCCCTGTGGGAGCGCACGGTTCGATGGGAGGTCGTCGGTAGCAGCAGGCAGTCTCGCAGATAGCTAGGCCCTATGCCATGGAGCGCTTTAAAGATGATAACCAACACCTTGAAGCGCACCCGGAAGACCACCGGGAGCCAGTGCAGCTCGCACAGGAGCGGTGTTACATGGGAGCACCATGTTGCTCCCATCACTACCTGCGCTGCTGCATTCTGGACCAGCTGGAGCCTCCGGGTGCTCTTCAAGGGGAGCCCCATGTAGAGAGCATTGCAGTAGTCAAGGCGACAAGTGACGAGGGCGTGAGTGACTGTGCACAAGGAATCCCGATCGAGAAAGGGCTGCAACTGGTGAATCAGGCGAACCTGATAAAAGGTCCCCCTGGTAACAGCTGTCAGATGTTCCTCCAAAGACAGCTGCCTATCCAGGAGGACTCCCAGATTGCGAGCCCTTTCAGTGGGGGCCAAAGACTCACCCCCAATAGTCAGTGATGGAGTCAACTGACTATATCGGGATGCCGGGAGCCACAGCCACTCAGTCTTGGAAGGGTTGGGCTTGAACCTGTTCCTCCCCATCCAGATCTGCACAGCCTCCAGGCACTGGGACATCACTTCAAGGGCATCGTTGGGGTGACCTGGGGTGGAGAAGTACAGCTGGGTGTCATCAGCATACTGATGGTATTTCACCCCAAATCCACGGATGATCTCACCCAGCCGCTTCACATAAATGTTGAACAGAAGGGGTGAGAGGACCGATCCCTGCGGCACTCCACAGATGAGAGGCCTCGAGGTCGACCTCTGCCCCCCTGCCAACACAAACTGCGACTGGTCGGAGAGAAAGGAGGAGAACCACCCCCAACTCTTCCAGCCGGTGCAGCATGATACCACGGTTGATGGTATCAAAAGCCGCTGAGAGATCTAATAGGACCAGAACAGAGGAATAACCCCTGTCCCGAGCCCTCCAGAGATCATCCACCTACGCGACCAATGCCGTTTCCATGCTGTGCCCAGACCTGAAACCCGACTGGGATCCCCGATTGGGATCATCATCTAGTTTTACCTTGTTACTCTTTGCTTGTAAATCTGGAAAATTGCACTAGTGACCTTAAGAAGTTTATGTTTCATGTTTGGCTTCCACTTGGAAATGTATGCTACATAAATATTCATACACACACATATTCAGTAACTTAGTTTCCTCTGAAATTTGGCTGTATGAGGAATGAACGAGGGTCAACCGGGCTGGCTTAACATATTTTTAAATTTTAAATTTTTAATTGGTTTGTCATTTTAAACTGGGGCCAAATTAATATATATTCTTCTAATTGTTCTTAATGTTCGTATTGTATGTTTTTATCTGGCTGTACACCGCACTGAGTCCCTTGGGAGAAGGTGTGGTATATAAATTTAAAATAAAATAAAAATAAATAAATAAACTGTGTGGCTAAGTTTGTAAAATTGATGTCCCCCTCTCCTGGAGTTCCAGTTTGCAGAACTAGTTTATTATGATTCATGTGTCCCAGAGTTACACTTGGTCTGGGCACATTTTCTTCAAAGTAGACAAACTGATTTTAAATAGGAATTAAAATTTGTAAGTTGCCTGTATGCTTATGCACTCTCTTTCTGTTTCTTTATAAGTTTGAAATGATAGAAATTATAAACTGGTGCATCAAAAGTGTGAATAGTGCTTCCTTTAAATATCTTTGTTTTCAACACAAATAAGCCAAAATAAACTATCTGCCAAGATTGCATCTGTTGTCTTCTACATATGCACACACATACACTCACTTGCATACATATTCTATTTTGTATTCTGTAGTGCAAAATTATCTTGTTTTACTTCTGAAATACCTTTCACATTTTTTCTCCTGTTCTTCTTATTCCATTTAGTGGTTTTGATAAGTCCATAGAGGAGTGGAGACAGTTCCATTGTGATCTAAATGATCTCTCACAGTGGCTAACAGAAGCAGAAGGGTTGCTGGCTGAAGCCCACGCTCCAGATGGCAGCCTGGATATAGAAAAAGCCAGGATACACCAGCAGGTAACTGATTACTGTGTATTAAGCCCAGCACTCTAGTTAGAACCTTTAATTCTACTATTGTTACAGAAGAAAGTGGCAATTGTCAGGTTTTGTAATGTTGGCAGCTAGGACAAAGCATTTAAAAGACTGCTTTGCAAAGGGCATTGGTGCTGCCTTCAAAACCCAGTGCAGTTGCTTCAAAGGTTTGTGCGTATATTACACTGATAACACTTCTGTTGAGACTGCCAGTAAATCAAAGGGGCCACCGTTGTGCTGCAAAGGTGGTGCCATCACATTTTGCCTGAATGCATTGCTTAGCCCTATTAAAACATATAAAGTCAACTTATAGTACATGAATTGTATTGAGAAATTATTCGCATAGCTTCCAATGATGCTGATGAAACAAATATAGTGATTTTTTTAAAAAAAGTAAAGAAGCCAGTGCTCTCATTTCATTTGGGGAGGGATGTTATAGTAAACACACTTACTAGGATTTCAGTCCTGTTGTTCTTAGAGCAGGCATTAAATCTGCTGCTGAGAAAGTCTTGCTCCTAGTAGAGACAATTGTATCTATGAAGCTTAGGGCAGGACCTTTATTTTGCAGAGGTTAAGTCTGTATGTGAATGAGAGGGGGACGCGTTTGTGATAGAGGAGAAGGTCTTTGCAATATTAAAAACTCAAATGTAGTCACTGAGAATATTGATGAGAAGATACAGCAGCGGTGTCAAACTCACGGCCCACGGGCCGGATGCGTCACACGCTGGCCACTCCCACCCCCATTTTAGCGAAGGAGAAAAAAGTTACGATACATCACATGATGACAATGTGATGACGTGAGTTTGAGACCCCTGAGATACAGTATGTTGGGCAAGGCTTAGAAGCAAATAGGTAGCCCTTTGCCGAAAGAGATACATGGGGCCCAAACTAATGGCTTACTAGTAGTAGATAATACTTCTCAGGTTTTTTTTAAAAAAGCAGCCCCACATAAATCAGGAAAAAGGAGGTCCAGTCCAGATGCACGAACAGCAGTTGTCACAAATCCATCTTCTTGCAGTGGACGTAACATCTGATATAGATATTCTGGGTTGAAACTGAAACCGCTACCTATATATGCATTTCCAACAGGAACTTGAAGAGGGAATCAGCAGCCATAAGCTCATTTTCTCAACACTGAGTAGAACAGGAGAGGAAATAATCCAGAAACTCTCCAATACAGATGGAAACTTCCTGAAAGAAAAACTAGCTGGGCTATATAAACGCTGGAAAAACATCAATGCTGAAATCATGGAAAGGCAACAGAGGTAAGTGTTGTATTTGAGGCTATTTTAGTAGCAGCGGAGATACATTTCTTTAAAATTTGGAGATGCCATTGTGGACTTTCACCAAGAGAAACTTCTCATATCTTTATTCTAAAAGGTTTCCTAAGGTAGTTTCCTAAAACAGCTTTATAGCTGTTACTATAGTATAGAATCACTCTGTGAAGGAGATGGGTGGTTTCTAAGTGTGATTTATTTAAATCAAATATATAGTGTAGCATAGCATAGTGTATCATATCATATATATAATGTCATATATATCATATATATATCATATATTATATCATATATTTGAGATACATTAATATTCTATATAATGTATAGCATGCATTTGTTTTATATTTTCCATGCTGTGGAATCTGAATTAATTATTAATTTACATGATTTTTTTTTTTGTTTGCTTTGGTGTTTCAACTGAAGAAAAATATTCTGAAATTGCATTTTATTAATCACTGTTGGAAATTTCTGAGTGCTTCTTAGTAGGCAAGTGGTTAATAAGTTTGAAGAAGTCTTCTTCAAGCTTCTTTAGTTGGAACAAAATCCAACTAAAAACAGATTTTGCATTAATATAAAATTTTAATGCAAGTGTGCTGGAAAACTATTTCCTCCTCAAAACTTAAATGATACCTGCTATAAAGTCCATTTCCCCTATACATTGTCATATTCATATACAGTAATATCTAAACTATATTAATCTAGTTGAGAGCCAGTGTGGTTAAGGCACCAGAGTAATAAACTAGGAAACTGAGTTTTAGGCATGAAAGCAACTGGGTGACTGCAGACCAGTCACTCTTTCTCAGTCCAATTTACCTCACAGGGTATTGTTGCGGGGAAAATAGGAGGAGGAAGAAATATTAGGTATGCTCACTACGTTGAGTTATTATTTGGCTCAAGTTATTATTTGATTATTATTTGAGTTATTTAATAAAAATATTAAAGGCAGGATGAAAAAAGCAATATGTCAATTCATTGAATTTTTCTATCAGGAAATTAAATTGATATTTTCATAAGACTATAAAGTATTGCAGAGAAAAATGTATTTTAAAGACTTAAGGCCTACATTTGAGGATTTTTTTTGTATGAAATTGCCTTTCTGGATAGGACATGGAATCAAGTTATGAAATTTGTGTCATTAAGGCATATTGTTCATTCAATCTTGTTTTTTAATATTGTACTGTAACCTTTCTAGGCCGCTTAGTAAGTTATAGAAGGAAAATTTTGCTTTCATATCTATTTCAATATTTATAGTGATTTTGTTTTATATTCCACCTTGGGGGTTTTGATTCAGACTGAAAGGAAAAAATCAGCAATTAATAGACTTCACAAGAAAACTAGAAGAAATTAGTTGCTGGATGGAAAATGTAGAAAATTCCCTGGATGAGAAACCTGCAATCAGTCATGAAGAGAATTTACAAGAATTAATGGCAAGTAACATTGAATTTATGGTATCATGTTCCTTTTTGTTTTTTGTTGGATAATATTTAGGACTACTCAGTGTCTGTTGGTGTACCACTGGATCAAAAGCATAATCTATAAGTTTCATACATAAACATTATTTCCATATACTTGCTAAACTATATATTTTTCTGTTTTAGCTTAATGTCATGTGTTATGATTAATAAAATTATGGTTTATTTTGTAATCTGTTCACGATAGTAAATATTGGTTGATTATGTTTTTACAGCCATAGAACCTGGAATTTGCTTCAAAATAAATTCTTCATTGGATTTTTGTCGTCTAAACCACTTAATGTGATTTTTTTTTGTATTCTTAGAATTTGAAGCATATTACTACCCTGATTATAAGAGATAACCAATTTTTAATGAATGAGTGACAGTGTCTTTACTCATTTAGGGTCTGATTAAGGAAATGGATATACAAGGAGAGAAACTTAAGTGGCTAAATAGAAAAGAAGCAGAGGTACTTTCAAATACAAGCATTGGGTCACAGGAAAAGGACAATATTTCTAATAGACTGAAGACCCTGAATATTAAATGGAAGAAGGTATACATTTTAATCTCTGTGTGTTAAATATGTTCCTTTAGTTGTGTTCATCCAAAATAGTTGTGACAATGGGACAGAACTGTATAACTTACTTGATAAAGTTAGTGTTAAAATTCGTAGTAACATTTTCATTGTTTTAAATTTACATGATTTTCTTCTGTGTACACCATCATGTATGTGTTCAGCTATCTTTGAAAGTAATTTATTGTATTGTATTATTGTATATTTCCACAGTGTTCAGTTTTTATATTAAGTTTTTTCAACTGTTCTTCGAAGTTCAGCTGAAATTTCAGTTCCCAAAGCCTTCTTTCTCTCCTTCCGACAACTGTTCAGAGCCACACACACAAAACTTTAGCATTGCTATAAGACTGAATATATCTCTAGTTCCCTTGCAGGAAAAATAAAAACCTAACAAGCATAGAAAAAAGCTCTGAAGTAATCATCATCTTGTAGGCAGCTTTGCTGCTTATGGAGTATCTTTTTATTAGTGCGAGTACTCAGACACATAACTCTCACCTGCATTTTGAAGTAGTATTGCAATGTATTTATTTTATTCAATTTAACACTGCCCAATGTGTTAATAATTCTAGGTCAGGCCTGTCAAACTGGCGGCCTGTGGGCCGGATGCGTTATGCACAGGCCATGCCCACCCTGGCTCTGCAAAGGCAAAAACCATTGCGATATGTCATGATACGTCATGTGATGCGATCGAGTTTGACACGCGTGCTCTAGGTGATTCACAAGAAAACAGCAGGATTATATTATATGGCTTTTCTGCCTGCTTTTTCATTTTGGGAGATAATTCTTGTTGAAAGTCATTGATTTCATTACACTGCTGAGTAATGTAAAAGTTCTTAGGCTCATGTAATGAAACGAATGATCAGTGTCCAAAAATATATCCTAGAAGACTACTTTAGCATTTGGTGAAGTATGATGTAGTAAGCTTAGAGGGAAAGGAAGATTGAAGCAGATATGAACATTGCTAGGATACAGTATTTATGGTTTTGGTGGAGGACTGAGGAAATCCAGATTCTAGTCTACTCACAGCTGTAGAAGCTCACAGAGTGATTTCAGACTAATCATTCTCATTGTTCAATCTACCAACAATTGTATGTTGGTTGGTCAGTCAGCCAGATGTTTAGGTTGGATTTGGCATTGTTTATCCAGAGATCAAGTCCTTCCCAGAGACCTGGGATAAGCAGATGTTGCTGTTTGATGATGTTAAAGGTATTGTCATTGGATGTAAGCTGTTCTGAGTAATCATTATTATGGTTATTATTTTTGGGATAACATGAAGGGAAAATATCATGTAAGCAACTTTATTTTTCTAGAGGAAAGGTATGATATAAATCCAATACATCAAAATTTCAGGAAGAATATTTGTTTTGGGACTTTTCCCTTTAAATCTAATAAACTACATGAAGTTCATTAAAATGCTTAACCACAGAAGAAAATAGTATCAATGATTAATGCCATATTAAGGGACACATAGAGTTTCTATATAAAAGATCTCCCAACCCTTTTCAGGACCAATTGCAAACAAGATCAAGGGGATCTTCTGTAGGCTGTTTAGTGAAAGATTAATTATCCTGCCCACAATTTTCTGTAGTTGCCTAATATTATTTTATTTTATTTTATTTTATTTATTAAATTTTTATACCGCCCTTCTCCCGAAAGACTCAGGGCGGTGAACAGCCAAGGCTAAAATACATACAGTATGAAAATTAAAATAATTTATAAAATAATTAAATCCAATTTGGCTTCCCAATTTTAAAACCCCTTACCCATAAAATTAATCAATTAAAATCTTAAGCCAGCCCGGCTCGCTGAAACAAGAAAGTCTTCAGAGCCCGGCGGAAAGTACGGAGGTCCGGGATCAGTCGTATCCTTGGGTCTCGTTCCAGAGGGCTCATTTCAGAGGGTGGGTGCCCCCACAGAGAAGGCTCTCCCCCTGGGGGTCACCAGTCAATATTGCTTGACAGATGGCACCTTGAGGAGACTGTGGTAGCGTATTGGCTGGTGGGAGGTTATCAGTGGCAGAAGGTGGTCTCGTAGATATCCAGGCCCTAAGCCATGGAGCGCTTTAAAGGTGAGAAACAAAACCTTGAAGTGCACCCAGAAGACCACCGGAAGCCAGTGGAGCTCGCGCAGGAGAGGTGTTACATGGGAGTGCCATGTCGCCCCTATAATCACCCATGCGGCTGCATTCTGGACCAGTTGGAGCCTCCGGATGCTCCTCAAGGGGAGCCCCATGTAGAGAGCATTGCAGTAGTCCAGGTGGGAAGTAACGAGGGCATGAGTGACCATGCATAAGGAATCCCAATCCAGAAAGGGGCGTACAGCGTATATTGTACAACGGTACCCATGATCTTTGGAATATAAAAGTTATTTTCTCTCCACACAACATTAGGTGTTCAAGGAAGCACCCACCAGATTGAGAGAACTGGAGGAGTATGTTCATCAGCAGCATCTTGTGCCAAAGTCCTCTGGTAAGTTTTGAGCAGAAAATTATGTCTTTGGAGAAACATTTAGGCATATTTTTTGTAATTTTAGTAAAATTTAAAGTAGATAAAGAAGCAGATGTGGCAGATCTGTTTATTTTGATCTTGAAGAAAAAGGATACTTTTACTTTAAAAGAGCATAAAATGTATTTTGAAAAATGCACGTGTAATATATTCACTTAAGAGAAACTAGTTCGTTGTTGCACTTTTTGAAAATTAGCATTTGGGTGGTTTTCCATTTGTATGATTTAGAGGATCAGGAAGTAAATGTTGCTTATGGAAATCAATGGCGTTTCTTTGACTGCGAAGTGCACATTTTCAACTGATTCCTTTCCCCCCTCCTAAATAGTAAATTAAGATTAGCTGCAGGTTGTGAGTTTACCCTTGTTGACAGCTTACTGCTGACTTAGTGTTTGAACGCTTCAGAACTGTTTTGAATGTGGTAATCAGAGAGTGAATTTCTCTCACCTCGCTAAGCTGTCAAAGATTTGAGATTTTGCAAAAAAAATAAATTAAAATAAATTAAAAAAAATGACAACAGCAATTTTCTAGTACTGTTATGTATCTAGAGGTTAGATTAAATGATGAATTGGTGGCTCTTTAGACATATGGAAAGAAGCTATTTTTGGAATTCTATTTCTAATAGTAAAGTCCTGACAGTTTTAAAGTGTTAGTATAGAATAGAGATACAAGAGGACTAATACGAACTACAAGAAGTATTGTGGTGTTTTGCTTTTCCAATGTAAATAAATTCTAGATAATAAGTTGAAATATCAAATCAATTATGTTGGTTGTTTAGGTTTCCCTGTTCTCCAAACAACAGTGCTCTTGTCTTCTGCCTCAGAAAATGTGGCACAAACTCAGCATCCTTTGGAAATCTCGACACCTGCTGATTTGGATCAGACTACGACAGAATTGGCTGATTGGTTGGCATTGATCGACCAGATGCTAAAGTCCAATATAGTTACTGTTGGAAATATTGAAGAAATCAATCGGACAATTGCACGCATGAAAGTATGTGATGCTCTGAACTGTATTTTTGGAAAGCCTCAGAATATTCTCTGTTAATCCCTTTCCCTGTTGGTTTTTTTTTTTTTTTTTTTTTTTTTGTTCAGTAAAATTCTGTCACGGTATTTCACAATTATTGAAAATAAATCCAAAGAAGAATAATGATTAGCGCATTCTTCTGCTTGTCAGGGTTCCAAGTTTTGGAACTTCAGTGTTGCCACTGCTTATTTTTGGTAGAGTCAAGATTTTAGTGGTATCAATGATTAGTCAGAAAAACACAATGCCTTTTTTCAATGTTCCTCCAATTCTGTAAATTATTGCTTTGTTTTCCTTGCTTGAATCCTTCTTGCCCAAGAACCTATTTTTGAATAACTGGCAGGGAATTCAGTGGACCTTTCCCATTCTTGCTCCTGAAACTTAAATCCATCCCAAAGCAGCAGAAGAATATTTTGTGTGCAGTTTCTCTGATTGCATATCATCATACCCTGTTAAGATACAGGTGTGCTGTCTTTTTTTTTCCTGCCCCAAGGAAACTTCTGTGGAGCATTGATAGAGGAAAATGGGCCATGCTTCACAGAGTCAGGCTGAGCATATATTTGCTCACTGAAAGAGGTGCACACAGCTTTGCTTGATCAGGAATGTGCACATTTACTATTAGTTTTCATAAGAAGCCCAGGAAGACTATAATGCATTTTAGAATACCTATTTCAGATTCATTCATTCATTCATTTGTTCATTCAGAGAAGTGACTCTGGGTGGCAAATAATCATAAAATCATTTAAAACCAAGTGCAAAGATATGTGTGTGTGAGAGGAGGGAGAGAGAGAGGGAGGGAGGGAGGGACGGACGGAGAGAGGGAGGGAGAGGAGGGAGAGAGAGAGAGAGGGAGGGAGGGAGAGAGAGAGGGAGGGAGGGAGGGAGGGACGGAGAGAGAGAGGGGGGGAGAGTGTCTTTTGACATAGTTGGGGCCTCAGGCCTAGTTACATAACCAGGTCTTCAAGGCCTTACAAAGGGCCAACAGGGTTGGGGCCATCCTACTTTCTGGAGGCAGAATGTTCTAGAGGTCAGGGGCTATGGCAGAGATGGTACACCTCCTACCCCCTTAGCCAACTTTCTTTGGCTGATGGGACTCTTAGCATGGTCAACTTGCTTGACCAAATTGGACTGTTAGAAACAACTGGTCCCTCATGTATTTTTGATCCCATGCTAAGAAATGCTTTAAAGATGACAAACAGCAATTTGCACCCAGAAGCATACTGGATACCAGTTCAGTTCACACAGTGGTGTTGTTAGATGTGTCAAGTATCTGACACTATTTATTACCTGTGCCACTGCATTCTGCACTAGCTGAAGTTCTGAATACTTTTCAAGAGCATCCTCATGTAGAGCGCATTGCAGTAGTCCAAATGAGAGGTCCCAAGGATAGGAGTCACTGAGCAAGGCCTCCTAATCCAAGGATGGGTATAACAGTCACATATCCTGAAACTTCTAGCTATGGGTTCCACTTGCTGTTCTAGAAGGAGCTGTGGGAATTTGTGCCTTCATATTTGCATGATTCAGTTATTGCCTTATAATAAAGTAGAATTAGTTCATCTTGTGTTTCCTGTCTGACTTACCTGGGAGACCTGACAATAATGTTGCAAACTATTATTATTATGGTTTGTCACACAGTTAGCCAGATGTTCAGACTGGATTTAGCATTTTTGTCTACCTGTCCAGTCATTCCCAAGGATCTGGATAGGCAGATGTTGATGTTTGATGGTCTTTATATTATTAGTGGTCACTTACTCCACAACCTCTAAAAAGGGAGATTAGAGACTGGAAAATTGTTCCAACTAGTTGCAAAGGTCCCTTGAGGAGAGGGCACACCACCACCTTCTTCAGAACTGATGGGACGTTCCCTCTTTCAAGGAAGAATTAACCACTGTCCAAATCCTATTATATATTCTCTTCCATGCATCTTTAGCCGACCAGAAGGGGCAACCATAGATGTGGTTGACCTAGCAGCTAAAAGAGCCTTCTCCACTTCCTCAGGCTCAATAGGATCAAAGTTTTCCAGATAAGCATGCAGGATTCTGCTCCTTTGGAGTAATCTTCAACTGAAATGTTACTGTTATCTACATATAGTTGCAGCACATCCATTCAACTTAAAATAATTAAATTCAATTGAAATAGGTTAATTGCCTTGCTCACGAATTGTTAATCATTGAGATCCAGCTGTAGGCAAGCTGCGATTGAATTTCAGGAGAAATGAGAATATTTTATACTGGCATTTACAATTTGCCAACAGAAGTTAACGGGGAAATGGTTACAGAAACCAATGCTGACATTTTCTTTGCTACTGATATTAGCAACATATGGATGCAATTAGTAGCAAATAACTTGAGGATTGAACTGGGCATAACGTATCATAGACAGCAATGGGCAAATTAACTGCTCATGAGAATATATTTAATGCAATTTAATAGGAAAATCTCAGAACTTTTGAGCTGCCCTTTTTTAGATGAAGTATTTGATTTAATACTTCATGGCCTTAAAATGGAGTTGAGCACCACCAACAACTACTGAATAAAATCTGTAGGGACTCCTTTCCTTTCTATTTAGTTTAATAGCACAGGATCAGAAATAGATATTTCCTTCTCAGCAATTTGCCATGGAAAACGTGTGTGTGTTTGTGTGTAGGAGGGAGGGAGGGAGGGAGAGAGTGCTAAGTAGCTACTGGTGTAAGCCTGTGGAGATTCTCAGTCATCTAGTACTTTCTCCAAAGGTAACTGGACTGTTTTTTCCTTGAAGAAAAATAACAAAACTTTTCATTTCTCATCCAAGAAACTTCATCAGTTGTGATGGGGGTGGGCTAGGGGGAAGGGATGGAAGGATAGGTATTTGACAATTGAAACTGGGTGGTGGGGATAGAAAGATTCCCCACCACCCAGTTGGTGGGGGGAGGATCAGAGAGTTTTAATCAACAGGGATTTTATTAAAGCTTCTGCTGTAATAAAATCCCTGTTGATTAAAACACTCTGAATATACAGTGTCTAAAATCTGGGATCAACATTGAGAACCAAATTCCTTGGAGCAGAGAAACATAAATAATGTATCTTGGAATCCTAGAAAGAGATCACAGAAAGTATGAAAGTTTGCAGCCTTTTATGAATCAACATGAATTTTATACAGCTTTATTTCCACTTGTTTCACTTTGCGAGAGCAAAATCTCTAAATTTATTATGCAGATCTAACAGGTGGTTAACCCCTATTTCAACTTCCTTAAATTGGTGGGCTCCAGGTGTGGGTTAGTATATAACTCCAAATTCCCAAACATCATGTCCTTATTGCCTGGGAATTCTGGGAATTGTAATTGCAATATATCAGATCATGATTTCTGACTGGTCTGTTTATTATTTCTTATTAATGCAGATTATAATGTAGACCTTTTTAATGCAGATTATAATGTGATTAAGACACACTTCTTTGTTAATATTTGAAGCATTGGTTTGAATAACTATGTTTTTATTAAGCTCCTATAACTAGTAGCACATCTTTATTCCATTATTTTACAGATAACAGAAGGGGATTTAGAACATCGACATCCCCAATTGGATTCAGTTTTTACCTTGGCTCAAAATCTGAAAAACAAAACATCAAGTTCTGATTTAAGGACAGCAATCACAGAGAAATGTATGTGCTTTTTGTCAGTAGACCGAACAGTAGAGAAATGGGCACTAAAATGATATAATGATATACATAATCGTTACATTATTTATTGACAAAACAATGGATACAGAATGGAATGAACCAGGTAGAACTGGGAGTAATCTAACATACAGAGATGAAGGCACAGTTAATCCTGATTCCAATAAAGGAGAACATTTGTAGCTCAGGGTTGACCCAAAATAGGTAACATCATCAGTGCCAGTCCCACTAGCATTGATGATGTTACCTAATTTGAGTAATGAAACATCTGCAAGAAAACAAAAAAGCTCAAAAAGCACCAAGGACCCCTTAATCCTGATAGGCAAAAGGAAGAAACAAGAATGAAGATGTATAGCACATATATCTCCACATTTGGCAACTTTGAAGTCTTGTGGACTTCACTTCTCAGAATTCCTCATCCAAATATGCTGGCTGGGGAATTCTGTGTGTCAAAATCCACAAGTCTTAAAAGTTGCCACATTTAGAATATAGCAAGGTATCTTGCTTAAGATGTTGCTTGACATTGGCTTCTTATATTCACATCTTTGGATTTCATCGGTTTTAAAGATTAACAAACTGGAACTTGGAGAGGTGAGTTTTTAAAAAGATTTATTAGATGATATGTTTTGAACAGTGTTGGCAAACCACAAGATTAAACAATGTTAGATCCAGTTTTTATGTACAATTTTTGTCTAATTTTCTATTTTTTATATAAAAGCGAATGCCTATATTGGAAGTTAATAAAAATGAGGAAAAAGCAGATGAAATAAAAAATACTTTGCTAAGATAGTTTGTTATCAAAGATACTGGCACTGATTTAATCAATATAACATTGTCAACCAACATAAATGGTCAAATTAAGAAAGGCATATTGTGTATTTTGGGTGCGTGTATTATAGAAGTAGATTTGACCCCCTCCCCAGAATTATGGGAATTTATAATAGTAGATTTTGGACCCAATGTTGCTTTGAGTGATTTTTTTTTTAATTGGTTAGTTTGAGTGGTAAAAAAATAAAGATGATGCAATATTTTCAGTGTCTTTTCACAGGACTAGATTTATTTTCTGTCTGTTTCAGTGGAGAAAGTTAAAAACCAGTGGGATGGTACTCAGCATGGGGTTGAAGTACGTCAGCATCAGCTGAAATGCATGCTTACTGACAGCATGAAATGGGATGAGCAGAAGCAAGAAATGGAGAAGCTAATTGGACAATATGAGATCCACCTACATGCTCTCTTACAGTCTTCTAAAGAAAAGCTTACCAAACAAATTTCAGAAAACAAAGTGAGTTCAAGTATGTTTTCTTATGCAGAAACTGTGGTTCATAGATTCAGTTTAACGTCTTACTCCTGTCATACAGTTAATTCCATTAAGATGAATAATATGATACAGCTCCTTCTGATATACCTACAAATTGAGTTTTACGAAAAAGTCCAGACAGCAAGATTTCTATGCTTCACGTCTTGAGCTTTTCTTAGATACCATCCAGATTCTTTTCCATTTTTAGTTTCAAAAAAAGCGCAACCAAAACTTGGGGAACTGCCAAGTTAGAGCTGGGGCAGGCAGGGGAGGGAATGATTGTGGTGTTCATGACCTTCTCTTGATTAAATTAAGGAGTGGTGCATGTGTCTTCTAATTAGATTAAAATGAATTTTCCACAGATATATTACTGCTTGCCAGTGCTTACCTGACAATAAATCTCATCCATCCCTGATGTAAATCTATACATTTCTCAATTCAGAATCTTGATGGGAAGATCAGACCAATTTTTACCATCTTTTTACCAGCTTAGGAACTTTGGAGATTGCTTTTTACTCTTTAAGATGAACAGATTCCTTTCCAGTTAATCCAGAGACATTATTTTTTTATCTAAAATCCTATACCTATATTTGAATGGAGGCATTGCCTGTTCTTGTGGTCCCTTTGTTGCAAAATGTCATTGATTTAGTCCAAGATCATGACTCAGGGTTTACCTGAAGTCTTAAACATTTTTTTTATCCTAACCTCTTACTGCCTCTCCTCTGCTGCCTCTCCCATCTTTGTAGAGTTAGAGAATATTATGCTGCTTTGCTAGCCCAGAGTTTTAATTTGTCTGGAGATTGATTTATCTTTGATAAAACTCCCATTGTTTTGCATAACACTCTTAATCTAGTTATAAAATTAAACCATTTTCTGGGTCCTTACAAAGTCAGCTATATATACTGGGCTCACAGAGAAGCATTGGTTCTTCTGAATATGTTTGACAACCTTTATCCTCTCAGGAAAAAAAAAGAAAAAGCCATTTGTTATATTTCAGTATCCTTTCAGTAATCTATTAGTGATACTAGATTCCAGAAACAATATAAGAGGTTAGTTTGTTAATAAATTATGACAGAAGCATCCTTTTAGCTGCTAGGCTAAAAACCAGGAAAATGCGAATTCTAGTCCTACTTTAAGCACAAAAGTAAGATGGATGATTCTGGCCCAGTCACTCACTCTCAACCCAACACACCTTACAGGGTTATTACTGTGGGGAAAATAGGAGGAAGGAGATTTAAGTATATTCACTGCCTTGAGTTCCTCTTTTTGTATTGTTACCTGCCATTTTATATAAGAATGCAAATTGGGTTTTCCTTGGTTTTGTCATTCCTATAGTTTCCAAGGAATAAACAATCATCTTGACATCATATAAGAGATACAGTATATTCATATGTCTTATCTTTATTTTTTAAAAAGATGCATTCTTAAAAGCTTACGGGTTTATCAAAATCTAAATAAAATTTGCTTTCCAAAAAGCCACTGGAATACAGAAGAATATTTAATCTGGGGAATCTGGGTAATTAATAAAATAAACATATTTTCCTTACTATTTTGATAGACTCCATATATTTGGAAAGCAACAATATTTTGTTTCTGTTAATATTTACCTGTATTCATCATTCCAGGTTAATGTTTGATTGTTCCATTGATAGTACTGTATTTGATTTTCCTATGGAAAAACTGAACCTTAAATAATTATTGAAACATAATATATGTCAATAATCTTATAAGGAAAATAAAGGAGTCCAGAATAAATGATATGTTCTTATTATAAACCTATATTCTATTTATTCTTATACATATCATAATACATAATGATTCACCAGCATTGTATTTTTCCTTTATTTAGAAAATAAATGATTTATACAGCCTTTATGCTCTTTTTATTTGACATCTCTATATTTTATTTATGAGAGTCTAAATAAGAAATAAAGTTATGATTTCAAAAGTAATAAAATAAGCTGTCTTTGTAAGTTGGCCATACCTATATATGGAAAGCAGTGCTCTGTTACTTTAAGACTGGGAAGGAAATATCTGAAAAATACCAGTTGTTCATACTTATAAAATAAAGAAAAGCCTCAAGGGAAGCATTTAAAGATTATCCATATATCCTCTTTTAAATAAACCCCTTTATCTTTCTCCTTGCTATCTTTGGTTGCAAGCCACTTGAGCAGCACCTTTCCAAGTCAGAACTTTTTTTTCCCCTGCTAAAGTTGTAAAATGTGATTTTAGTGATGCTAGCAGATGCTCTGCAAAAAGATTCAAAAATTAAATTCTAGGTCTCTGAAGAATTTGCATTCTGCAGAGGGCTTTTGTTTTAGATCAGCGGTCTCCCAAATTTTTTGATCATGTATTGTAGTCAATATTTTTTTCTTTGGGCATTTATCCTTACTGCATGCATGCATTTTTACACGCACACACACACACACACAAACTCTCTCTCTCTCTCTCTCTCTCTCTCTCTCTCTCTCTCTCTCTCTCTCTCTCTCTCATTCACTCACTCACTCACTCACTCATTCTAGGAGATAAATGTGCTCTGCCCACAATGTCATAGTGTGGAAAAGCTGGACTCAGAGAAACTCCAGAAAAGCATAAATTGGCATAGGTCAGGGGTGTCAAACTCAAGGCCCACAGGCTGGTTCCGGCCCACGGGGTGCTTAGATCTGGCCCATAGGGCTGTCCTGTAAACAGCAAAGGACCGGCCTGCGGTGTATCTGCCAGCGAAAACAGAGCTCTTGAGGGCTGTGCGCGGCATTCACGACCTCCGCTTTCACTGGCAGAGTGGTAGCAAAACTAACTACTAGAAAAAGTGGCATTTGATCACATGAGTGACATTGATCTGGCCACGCAGCCCCCCAAGGTCAAACACAATCCTGATGCAGCCCTTAATAAAATAGAATTTGACACCCCTGGCATAGGTTGACACCCCTGGCATAGGTTTCCTATGTTCCTCAACATAGGAAATGATCTTGGAGTATCAATTTTTCTCTATATGCCCTCTAGGCTGCAAACTCAATTTAACATAGTTTTTCTGCTTTCCGTTTTTCTGCTTTCTTTCATTTTCTACAGCTTTTTTAAAAAGCACAAGAAAAAGTTCAGCACATTTGTCAAATCATACTATTGTACAGGTTGCTGAATCTTCAACCTGCTTTCTACTTTTGATATCTTCCCCTTTGTTCTGCTGTTTCTTCATAAAAATCTGTTGAGTGAGTTTTGCTCATAACCCATTTCCCAGTTTGCTCTCCCCTTTTTCCTTCAGTCCAGTTATTCTAATGAAAATGTCCAATATAAGGCAGATATTTCAGCCTCCACATTGGTAATCTTGCTGATTTTCTCTTC
The DNA here is from genome assembly GCA_022577455.1 of Arizona elegans. Lineage (NCBI taxonomy): Eukaryota > Metazoa > Chordata > Lepidosauria > Squamata > Colubridae > Arizona > Arizona elegans. The sequence continues at coordinate 250,304,030 of JAKOOJ010000001.1, forward strand.
TCCTCTACTAAAATGTAAGAATTAGCTTTCCAGAAAAATAACTGCTAGAAATAATGTTCTATTCCTACAATGGGAACAATGAATATGACCTGAATTTTCATTCGTACTATTTGTTGCAACAGTTTGCTTTGCTTAATAGAAATTGTGATATATTGTTCCTTGGTAGCAAAAAGGCGGAAAGCATTCAGTCCCATGGATTAAACCACTAGGAATTTAATCCCCAGGCCCCAACTGCTGGTTTAGTCAACTTCATACACTTTTAATAAAAAGCAACAACTGAATGATTAGAAATTTTGACTACTATGTATTTACTTTTTAGATATTAATGCAAGACCTAGATAAAGGAGATGCCAGGATGATTTCATTTAATGAGCTGTCAAGTAAGCTTCTTCAAGATTATAGTGGTGATGACACAAGAAATGTGAAGGAAATTATGAATCACTTGAATACTTCATGGATTAACCTGAAACACAGGTATGTATGTCTAAATTATACATAGGTGTACTCACCTCCACATTTCTAAAATGTGAAGAATAAAAATTATGTTACTGGGCAGCAATATATGATTTAAATTGGGGACTGTTTTCTTTCTTATCATGGTATGTATGATTAAATCAAGAAGCCTCACATTTCTTATAACTGGAACAATAAAGGGAGCCAATTGGTCTTCTGACTATCATACAGGTAGTCCTTGACTTACTACGACAATTGAGCCCAAAATTTATGTTGTTAGGTGAGACATTTGTTAAGTAAATTTTGCCCCATTTTACAACCGTTCTTGCTTCAGTTATTAAGTGAATCACTGCGGTTAATAAGTTAGTAACCTGGTTGTTAAGTGAATCTGGCTTTCCCATTGACTTTGCTTGGCAAAAGGTCGCAAAAGGTGACCGATCACATGATCTTGGGACACAGCAATGGTCATAAATATGAACCAGTTGCCAAGCATCTGAAGTCTGATCACATGATCACGGGGATGCTGGAAAGGTCGTAACTGTGAAAAATGGTCATAAATCACTTTTTTCAGTGCCTTTGTAACTTTGGATGGTCACTAAACGAACTGTTATAAGTCAAGGTCTATTTGTAATTCTTAGACGCCTAATATTAGTTTACACAATCTTCTTATGAAGAGGCATATATGTGTTAAATTTAAAGCTGTATCACTGCGCACCTGGAGATAATACAACAGGCTCATGTAATTTAAACTTTGATTTGATATAGATAACATAATCACAACAAAGAAAGGAAGGCCCTACTGAAATTAATTCTCTGGCCAGTTATTTTCTCTATGACTCGGAAAAGCTCCCCCCCTTTAACATCGTTCTATCTCTTGGATAAATAGACTACTCTCATAATATATGTACCTAGATCCATACACCCAAACTATGTTCAGCAGCTGAGGAAAAGGGAAGTAATATCCAGTGCATTAAAATGGGAGAGGGAGGTTTAGTGCCATATATTATTAATTTAAGATAAGATAAGCTTGCCAAAGAGGTAAGAGAAGCTGACCAAATATGTTTTGTGACAGTGTTTTTGCTGTGCCTCGGAAATAGATGTAGCAGAATCTGTTTCCAAAAACATCCTTTAAAAGATGATAGTCTATCAAATTGACATTTAATAGACAGATACAGGATTCGTGTCCCCCCCCTCCCCCTCAATCAGTGAAAAGTCACTTCTACTTCCTGATCTAAAGCAATAATGATTTGGTCCTAATTTCACTTGAATTGAAGGAGGTTCTGCTAAGAGGAACTTTTCATTGATGGTATGTCAATTGTGAAATAGCTTCTGCAGTTGACATCCCTAGCATATATTATATTCTTTTCAGTATCAAGTGAAAACCATTTTCTTTCAGGTAATTTAGCCTTTCATATGTTAAAAATGCTTAATGTTTTAGATCTTTTCAGTGCTATAGTGTATTACTAAGGTTTTATTACGTTTCACTCTTTTTTAAAAAATAATCCCGTTATGAAGCATTCTTATTTTGGGTTTTAAATTATATAAAGAATTTTCATTATTGGGAGAGATAGAAGAATAATAAAACAGTTCAGTAAAACAGAAAATATACAAATAAATTTGTCCTTCTGGAATTTATTTATTTATTTATTTATTTTTAAAATGTTTATACCGCCCCCTCTCCCGAAGGACTCGGGGCGGTGAACAGCCAAAATTAAAAACACACAATACAAGTATTAAAATACTATAAAACGAAATTAAATTTATCTTTGGCTTCCCCAATTTAAAACCCCTTACCCATAAAATTCCCCAATTAAAAGATTTTTAACCCAGCCCGGCTTGCTGAAATAACAAAGTCTTCAGGACCCGGTGGAAGGTAAGGAGGTCCGAATTAAGTGCAGGTGCTTTAAACATTGATGTGGATGCTTCCAGTTCTGAAATTCTGATTAAGATTCAAATCTCACCTCCTTACAAGATAAGATCTATAAAAAATCTATAAAAATTGTTTAACAGTTGTAAGACATACCGTATTTTTCAGAGTATAAGACACACTTTTTTCCCTCCTAAAAGAGGCTGAAAATTTGGGTGCGTCTTATACTCCGAATGTAGCTTTTTTGAAGCTTTTTTTCAGCCCTAATGAGGCACTAGCAGTGAAGCGCTTTACCTGCTCCCTCCAATTCTCAGCTGTGAAGTTTTTTTCCAGCTCTAACAAGGCGCGCTTTGCCTGCTCCCTCCGACTTTCAGCTGTGAAGCTTTTCTTCAGCCCTAACGAGGCGCTAGCGAGTGAAGTGATCTCCGTGGTTTGCCTGCTTTTCTCATTGCTTCTCTCTCCAAAGATTAGTTGTGCTTTAGAAGCTGTTTTTTATCCTCAAGCAGGGGATAAAAACCAGCAAACTAATGTGCTGAAGCTGACTAGACTAAGGATGCTAGCCAGATGAATACCTGGTAGGCAGATTTCCACCCCCCATTATTTTCCTGCCCAAAAACTAAACTGCATTTTATACTCTGGTTCGTCTTATACTCCAAAAAATACGGTAATCCCGTGTATATTGGAGAATTGGAATTACAGAAATATAATTGGGTCACAGATGACATATGACACACAACTTCAATGATTTTTGTATTTAATTGATCTATAAAATTTTTGTTATGGATTAAAAAATGGGTGGATTTAGGCTTCTTTTATTGCCTAAATGTAGTCCTGGAGAACTAATGTTTAGTTGCTTAGCCAGTTTTATTGTAAACTGCTCAGAGTCATTCAGGTGAGGGGATAGTATAGATATTAGATAGATAGATAGATAGATAGATAGATAGATAGATAGATAGATAGATAGATAGATACCATAGATAGATGCCTTTTTCAACAAATGACTCTGGGCAGTGTACATCATAGAACAGAAAAACAAATTAAAAACAATTGAAACAACTTAAACAATATGTAATAAATATCTATTCTATGGCATCAAATAGAACAGATACTATGGGTGTTAATACAGGTAATCCTCGTCTTATGACCACAATTGAGCCCAATTTTTCTGTTGCTAAGTGAGACATTTATAAAGTGAGTTTTGCCCCATTTTATGACCTTTATTGCCACAGTTGTTAAGTGAATCACTGCAATTGTTAAGTGAGTAACATGGTTGTTAGGTGTATCTGGCTTCCCCCTGACTTTGCTCTCCAGAAGGTTGCAAAAAGTGATCACATGGCTTGCAACTCCCGGGACACTGCAACTGTCATAAATATGAGTCAATTGCCAAATGTCAGAATTTTGATCACGTGACCATGGGGATGCTGCAATGGTTGTAAGCCTGAAAAATGGTCCTAAGTCACTTTTTTCAGTGCTGTTGTAACATTGAATGGTCGCTAAACAAACTCAAGAACTACCTGTACAGTCAAGAAATGGGGCCCACAATCCAGCTTCATGGCCTTATGAAAGGCTAGTAAAATTAGAGTCATCCTGATCTCTGAAGGGAGAATGTTCCAGAGGAGAGGGCGATGACAGAGAAGGCACATCTTCTGATTCCTGCCTGGCAACATTCCTTGGCTGAAGGGTCCCATCCAGTGGTGGGATTCAATCGGTTTCCACCATGTTGACAGAACCGGTTGTTAAATTGCTCGCTGGTCCCTCCCCTCCCTGCCAGAAGTTTCCCCGCAGCCCATTTTTGCTCCCAGGAAGCTGCAGGGAGGCCTACTAGACCCAAAATGGGGCACGGGGAGGCGGCGTGCTCCCCGCCGCCTATTTTTGCTCCCAGGGGGGTGCAGGAGGCCAAGTGCTGCCTGTCAAACCCCCTGGCCACACCCACCATGGTCACACCCACCCAGCCAGTCATTAGGGCAGAGAACCAGTTGTTAAATTATTTGAATCTCACCACTGGACTCATCATATGCTGGACTGAATTGAATTGGACAGATAGAAATGACGGGAGAAGACATCCCTTAGATAATCTGACCCCAAGCCACGAAATCTTTAAAGGTGCTAATTACCATCTTAAATTGCACCCAGAAACACACTGGCAGCCAATGCAGCTCACGAAGCAGTGGTGTTTACATGTTAACGTTCTTTAAGCTCCATTGACAGATTCTAAATGTTGTACCTTTTGTGTGAATAACAAAGAAAGAAAGAACTTCCAGTTGCTCAAGTACCGGTAAGTTATAAAATAAAAAAGTTAAGTGCCACTTTTCATCAACTTTGTGATTTGAATGTATACGCAAGTTCAAAGAATTGTTTGCATTCATTGTGTGAGAAGCTGTTACATTACCCATTCACAACCTCCGACAGGTGTGTGCCGTTCTTTTCCTCATACTGGTAGTTTCATACCTTGTTCATAGCAAGAACAGAAATTGCGTAATTTTCATACATTTTCATATTATTGTTTTACTATAAAATATAGTACAATTAGGGCATAAATTTTAATAGTAAAAAGAGTATAGCACTAGTTCCTAAAGCTGTACATAGCATATAACAAATGCATGCAAAATGTGCTGAGTCACCCAAAGGGTGATTTCTTCTCACTTTCCTGTAGTCACTGATTTTTTTCTTTCCCTTCTATAGAACTTGCAATAGGCAGAATTGTTTGGAGGCTGACCTGAAGACTGTACATGCCTTGCTCAGAGACCTTGAAAAGTTCCTCAAGTGGATACAAGAAGCAGAAACTACAGTTAATGTCCTTGGAGATGCATTGCAACTTGAACCTACTACTCCGGTCAGTGGTCCTAGAAGGGAACTGAAGAAGCAGATTGAGGTAAGAGGATGACTAATTCTACATGTGGGAATATTTTCTATGTTTTTTAGACTTAAAATGGTAAAATCCACTAAATAAATGCTAAATAATCTTACTCAAGGATAACTATAAGATTAATGCAGAAGATAAAACTTGTCAGCACAAGATAAATATTTAGAGGATGGTCATTAAATGTCTGCTGAAAGAAAAGCAAGTGAGTTGTTGAAATTGAGTACCTGTCTCCTGAAAATGAACAGGGACCAAATGTTTTATTATTGGATTGATAACGCTGTTTATAGTTGCTTCAACAAAGCACCCACCAATCTTTTTGTCTATTGGAGAAAGGGCTTATATGCGTGATTAGCCATACAACAAATCCAGTGTTGGTGCCTTACGTATCTACCAGAACAATCATAAATTGAGATCTCCCCTGAATGGCAACTTCCTAAGCAACCAACTTGCCCTGCTTTTCTTCTTGTCTGACCAGAAGGAAATAAGAGGCAGTTTTTGCCCAGTGTGTTGCTATGAGTTACTTCCTTATATATGTTTATGAGGAAAAAATGATTGCAGTATGTTTGATTGGCAGTAGGAAGGAAACTGTGCAGGGATGTCTTACTTGTTCTCAACAGATTTGGGTCTTGCACTTTTCTCTGTCTCACACACACATTGCCATTCACTCCAATTGAAAAAAAAACAACCCTTGCTCTGCATCAGCTTTATATGAAAATTGACTAATGATGGGGCATGCATTTGTTATATGCTATAACAATAAAATAACAACAAATAATGACTTTTCTTGCTCCTTATAAATAAGTATGGGTAAATCCACACTAACGAAACTAAAAGAACAGCTTTAAATGCCTTCATCTGTTTCATTTTCATTCATTCATTCATTTTATAAATATACAAAAGTATGAAGGCTATTGCTTAATGCATTGTAAGCCGCCCTGAGTCTCTGGAGAAGGGCGGCATATAAATTAAATTAAAATAAATAAATAAATAAAATAAATTCAGTCAGTTTCTTTTATATTTGTTTCTGAACAAATTATTTATTTTGAAGATGCATAATTATAATGCAGTTACCCCTTTATTAATTAATCTCTATAGATTACTCAGTTCATTGCTTCCTTTTACCCCCAACTGGGTGAAGTTTAAAGTTACAGTTGCTGAAATTCATTCAAATGCCACAACAAATTTGAATTTCACATTCCTAGATGGCCTTAGATGAATGAGTAATTTAGAATATGCTCAATGTTGGTTCTGAATGTTTTTATGTTGAAAGTAATTACAAGACAGCTTTTGTGTTAAGGTAATTACAAGATGGTTTTTTATCTTAAAGCAGCCTTAAAATAATTCAAGGACAAATGTATTTTGAAGACCGTTTGGAAAATGAATGGGTGTATCTCAACATATGGTAACTTTTAATCACAGTTCATTGTGATTCCAACATTATAAAGTATTGGCAATAGTAGGACAAATTATTGTAATTCTATAAAAAGCTGTCACTCTATCTGATGAGTTTCATGATTGCTTAGGGATGCATTTGGGAAGCTGAGGACAAAGATATAACCATATTCATCTTGCTATCAATGTACATTCTGTCTGGGGAAATCCATATTGGCTTTCAAGCTCTGTTAGCTAAGTAATATAATTTAAGCATGCACAGTTTTCCTGGAGGTGTTCTTATACTAGAGAAGACTTTTATATGGCGGCCCTATATTACATCATATAAACATTTAATAGTTGTTTTCATCTTGAAGACTTTAATACATGTATGCTTTCTCTATGAATCATCTGATCCAGGGGTGAAATCCAGCAGGTTCTGACAGGTTTTGGAGAACCGGTAGCGGAAATTTTGAGCAGTTTGGAGAACCGGTAGTGGAACTTTTAAGTATTTCAGAGAACCAGCAAATGCTACCTCTGGCTGGCCCCATAGTGGGGTGGGAATGGAGATTTTGCTCTATCCTTCCCCCAGGAGTGGGGAGGGAATGGGGATTTTGCAGTATCCTTCCCCTGGAGTGGGGTGGGAATGGAGATTTTGCAGTATCCTTCCCCTGGAGTGGGGTGGGAATGGAGATTTTGCAGTATCCTTCCCCTGACATGCCCACCAAGCCACACCCACCAAGCCATGCCCACCAAGCTACACCGCGCCCACCAAGCCATGCCCAGAGAACCGGTAGTAAAAAAGATTGGATTTCACCACTGATCTGATCCCAGAATCATCTGCTATAATGTAACATTGCAAATAAATTGGACAAAATGCATATTTGATAGTCATGCCTATGAAGTGGCGAATATTGAAAAAGAACAGGCTTTTAATGGCCAGCAAAATTACATTTGGTTTTAGCAAGTAAAAACTTGCGAGTGATACAGTAAATGTGCAGAACTCATTGTGAAAACTTCCCTTCATAGGGTTATGCCTAAAATATAGAGCATGGAGTTAGATACGTGATTGCTAGTTTTCAGACAATGTCTATTGTTTGGAAAGGACATTTTTAAGAAACATTCTGGAGGCCATCCTTACTGATGGTTTCACAAAGAAATAGTTTTCTTTTTGTTGCTCATATAAACTTCTATCTTCTGTTACAATTATAATTTCTCTTTTGTAGGGCTGTTTAAATGCACAGCCTTTCAGTTGGTTTGGACTGTCCCTTTGAATGCTATTTTTTTCAGTTGGCTGATCATGGATGTTAGTGTCCACAATTCCATTAGCAAAAATTCTCAAGCACACTTCTCACATTGCCTGGATTAGAAGTGGAGGAAAAGGGGAGCTCCTTCAGGAATTTTTATTATTTTTTTTTTAAGAAAGGACATACAAAAAGACATGAATAGCTCAGTGAACAATACCAGTTCCTTAAAAATGGGATTGATTGAGGCAATGCAATCAATATGTAATCAAAGTAAAGCTTGATAGCTTGACACTCTGTCATTCCAGGAAAATATCATTTCTGTCATTTTTATTAGTTCGTTGTGTCCCTTTTAGAGTCATGCACATTTTGAACCAATATACATTATACAGCTATTTACTAGGCATTCCTGACTAACTGCTGTTGAAGATGAATGTGTTTGTTCAAAGAACAAAGGACATTCTCCATTCCCCATTCAAATCTAACTGAGATCACCCAACAGAGAGAGTATATTGAGTAAATACAATCTGAGATGGGTTTGAGCTTTGGACTAGATGTATAACCAAATTCTTCTCTTCTGACAAAAAACATTAGGAGTATGTGTTTATGTGCAAATGAGTGAGGGAGTGAGATTTACTCCTTGATGCATTATACCATTTGCATGCATTTTGATTTCTTCAGCAGGAAGAGGGTTTCTGTTGAACATTGAAGTCTGTTTTGTATTTTTTTTTCCTAAGCGTTTCATAATAATAAAAAAAAATCAGTAGCAATCCAATATAAATTAAATATCAGGATTATATAGGAGAAGAATTGCTATTTTTCTGAATTGGGTTACTAATTCTGTATGTTTCACATTTTCTTTTTATGTTATGGACACATTTAATTTTGCTCTAGAATGCTTTTGAAGTATGAATGAATGAGATGTTTGAACTGGTATGCAGTTATTTTCTGTCAGTTATCACTCTATCTAACCTTTCATTTCATATGAATTATTTTTAGCTGTTTGAGCAATGTCCATTTGCATTATATAATGAACTGCATGTAATCAGATAATTTTGTCTGAAGAGGCTCCAGTGTGTTTGTAATGAATTATACACGTAAAAGAATAAGCAACATACTGCTCATTATGTCCTGTCCTTAAGAAAAGAATTTGACTGATGGGATTTTTAACTTCAGAATTTGTTATGCATTTTTCAAGGAAGAAAATTAATAGTTATTTTTGTTCCACTGCCTATGGTAAGGCTACTTTAGTTGGTTATACCTTCATTAAGGTAAAAATATAAATGGTAAAATCTCTCAACCTGTTTATTATTTAACTATGTATTGCGAAAGAACACTTCATAAATCCAATAATACACATCTGTGTATTATGAATGACAATTCAAAGCACTGGAAAGGATGAACACATATGCCTCTTTGTGATTATTAGTTATATTTTGCTTTTTGACAGGAAGGTCAAGTGGCATACAGTATGTCTCCTTCTCTAGAGGAAAGACTTTTCTTAGTTGTACTGCATCATAGTACTCTTAGCAAACAGAAAGAGCATGATTATAACATTTGTGGGGAAGGCTTAAAATCGTTCACTGATGTTATTTCCTGGTTATTTCCATCCAGTTACTTAGAAAACTTGAAAGCAAAACATTGTAACCGCTTTGCTAGGGGTCAACCTAGGACTGTGATGGCGAACCTATGGCACATGTGCCACAGGTGGCACACAGGGTCCTCTCTGTGGGCACATGAACCATCACCCCAGTTCAGCTCTGCTGCATATTTATGCGTGCCTCCAGCTGGTCAGCTGATCATTGGGTCTCTGCTGAGCATGCGTGGGGGTGGGGCACGTGTGGGGGGCAGCGTGCGCATGCGTGGGGGGCAGGGTGCATATGGGGCCCCCATATGTGCATGAGCAGGGGGTGGGGGCATGCATGGGGCCGCACATGCATTGCATTTTGGGGGTTTGGGTGCATGCACACGTAGGCTTTGGGCATTCAGTCTGGAAAAGGTTAGCCATCACTGACCTCGGAGATGTGACTGATGCTTTCATCTGTGTGTCCTAGATGAAATTCGAATAAGGAACTGTGCCCAACGGAATCCAGGTTTCTATCCATCTATCAAAGAAAAAAAAAATGCTGGCTAAAAATTCCAAAGATGGCATTGAAATCGTATTTTTGGTTGCACGTACTAAAGAAATTTAACCTGGATCTTACTGAAATGGTTTATTTAAGCCCGAAGTGATACAGTGTCAAAATGGACTGTTTGGATTACATGTTAAAAGCGTTATAATTTTTAAAAAAACAGCTGAAAGGGTTGGCATGTAGCAAACCTGATGATGGCAGAATGAAGTAAAATATTCATATACTAATGAAACAGAACTAAACTAAAATTAGTAAAGGAGTTACTGTATGCTGTCAAAAACGTTCTTGCCACGTGTTAGAGAAAAAACATTCTATTTTAAGGAGATTGGTGATGCAGTAAAGAACACTGATTCCTAGCATCAGAAAACACATAAACCACCTGGACAAAGTGTAGGCAAGCAGATTCCTGTGCTAAGAAAGCTTAGGAAGCAAATTCATTTTCTAAGTTAATTAGAGGCCTGGAAAAAAGTGTTAGGGTGGCTAATCATTTCTGAAAAAAACAACTCCACTACAACTATAATCCATATGTGTTGTCAGTAAAATAGTCAATGTTACTGACACCCTTGTTTAATCTATAATCTTAAATAGTGTCCTGTGGGAAGATACACAGAAAGAAAATACTTGCATAGTACCTTTGTATGTATTTCCTTACAATATTCCCTTAGGAGGTAAGCATTGTTATGGATAACTCAGAAAAGGATAAGAAATATTAAGTGAAGAAAATAAGGCATGAAGTAAGAAGAAGAAATACAAAGACATCTAGTTTACTCTGGCACCATTGGCTTTAGCTCTCCATACCTTTCTATCCTTGCAAACCAGAAATGATAATTGTTTCTGTACAGTATAAGATTCAGTCATTCACTCCATTTTCCCTGTCAGATACCATAGAGAAGGATGAGCTGATAATAGTAAAATGTATATCTGACTCCCAGTAACAATAATTCTTGTTGGATCATACAATCTAACATCTGCTGCAAATCATTCAGGTTCTCATCCAATAATATTTCCTAAAAACAATATTTTCTAAAAACAATATGCACATTTATATTTATTTATTTATTTATTTATTTATTTATTTATTTATTTATTTATTTATTTTTCATATTTGTAGACCGCCCTACTCCCGAAGGACTCAGGGCGGTGAACAGCCATAATAAATACAAATACATATAGAAGTTAAAAACTATTAAAAACAGATTAAGTAATTTAGGCTCAAAGATTAAAACATCCAAATTTATCTAAAAGAGGTCTAAAACCTGATTTAAAAACCAATTTAAAAGCCAATTAAAAAGGGAGAGTTAGGCCAGACCAGCTTGTTGGAATAGAAACGTTTTCAGGGCACGGCGGAATATGCGTAAGTCTTGGATGTTTCGTAACTCCGGGGGAAGCCCGTTCCAGATGGTAGGTGCCCCCACAGAAAAGGCTCTTCCCCTGGGGGCCATCAGTCGACATTGTTTGGCTGACGGCACCCTGAGGAGTCCCTCTCTATGGGAGCGAACTGGTCGGTGAGAGGCTATTGGTGGCAGGAGGCGGTCTCGTAAGTACCTTGGTCCTGAGCCATGGAGCGCTCTAAAGATAGTAACCAAAACCTTGAAGCGCACCCAGAAGACCACCGGGAGCCAGTGCAGCTCGCGCAGGAAGGGGGTTACATGAGAGTGCCACATTGCTCCCATCACCACCCGCGCGGCCGCATTCTGGACCAGTTGGAGCCTCCGGGTGCTTCTCAAGGGGAGCCCCATGTAGAGAGCATTACAATAATCCAGACATGAGGTGACAAGGGCGTGAGTGACCATGCGTAACGAGTCCCGATCCAGAAAGGGACGCAACTGGCGAATCAGGCGAACCTGATAAAAAGTCCTCCTGGCCACGGCCGTCATATGCTCTTCTAAAGACAGCCGCGAGTCCAGGAGGATGCCCAAGTTGCGAACCCCATCTGTGGGGGCCAACGACTCGCCCCCAATAGTCAGAGATGGCGCCAACTGACTATATCGGGACGACGGAAACCACAGCCACTCGGTCTTGGATGGGTTGAGTCTGAGTTTGTTCCTCCCCATCCAGATCCGTACGGCCTCCAGGCACCGGGACATCACCTCGAGGGCATCATTGGGGTGGTCTGGGATGGAGATGTACAGCTGGGTGTCATCAGCGTACTGATGGTACTTCACCCCAAAACCATGGATGATCTCACCCAGCGGCTTCACATAAATGTTGAACAGGAGGGGCGAGAGGACCGACCCCTGAGGCACTCCACATATAAGAGGCCTCGAGGTCGACCTCTGCCCCCCTGCCAACACGAACTGCGACCAGTCGGAGAGAAAGGAGGAGAACCACCGTAACACGGTGCCCCCCATCCCCAACTCTTCCAGCCGGTGCAGCATGATATCATGATCGATGGTATCAAAAGCCGCTGAGAGGTCTAGTAGGACTAGGACAGAGGAGCAATCCCTGTCCCGAGCCCTCCAGAGATCATCAACCAATGCGACCAATGCTGTCTCTGTGCTGTACCCGGGCCTGAAGCCCGACTGGAATGGATCTAGATAATTCAATTCATCCAGGTACTGAGGCAGTTGTCGTGCAACCACACTCTCAACAACCTTCGCAACAAAGCGAAGGTTCGAGACAGGACGATAATTTGCTAACACAGCTGGGTCCAGGGAGGGCTTCTTGAGGAGGGGCCTCACCACCGCCTCTTTCAAGACGGTGGGAAAGACACCCTCATTCAAAGAAGCATTTATAATCTCCTGGAGCCAGCCTCGCGTCACCTCCCGGGAGGCCAGTACCAACCAGGAGGGACACGGGTCCAATAAACATGTGGTCGCATTTAGTCTGTTCAGTATCCTGTCCACGCTTTCGGGAGTCACAGGATCAAACTCTTCCCAAATAATATTCTCAGGACCTGCCCCTGTCATCTCTGGATCAATCCAGTCAGAGTCTAGCTGTTCCCGAATCTGAGCAATTTTGTTATACAGATATTGTACAAAATCCTCAGCTCTACCCTCCAAGGGGTCTTCCCGCGTCTCTTGATGGAGCAGAGAGCGGGTCACCCTAAACAGGGCGGCTGGGCGATTATCTGATGACGCAATAAGAGTAGAAAAGTAGTTACTTTTCTCTACTCTTATCGCCACTAGGTAATTCTTAATATGAGATCTTACCAGTGTTCGGTCAGATTCAGAACGACTAGCCCTCCAACTGCTCTTTAGGCGTCTTTTCCGGTGCTTCATCTCCCTCAGCTCCTCAGTATACCAAGGAGCCAGGTGAGACCGGCGCCGGGTCAGAGGCCGCAAAGGCACGACTCGGTCTAAAGCCTCAGCCGCCGCCCTATCCCAGGGCGTTATATGTTCTAACACAATTTCATACACATTTGTTCATACATTCATTGAACCTCTCACATCCTTGATCATCTACTTGCTGAGTATGGAGCTATTCATAGAACATTTTAGGTATTCTTCTGTTTGCTTCCATCATATATTTCTCATTTCTCATTCACCAACCAAACTTCAGCACCATATTTGCTCTGAATTCATCCCTGTATTTTCTCTAAATTGAGAAATAAATACACTTCCTCACATTCATGCATTCCATATTGCACTTCCAAAATTAGGAAACTAATGAAAAGTTTAACTAATGTATGTAATTAGAAGCATTGGGACGTACTGTAAACATTTAAATATTGACTAAATCAGAAATTCACCATTTAACAAAAGATACCATAGTACCTAAAAGCTATCCATGATCAGTGAAAGAACCATTTAGTATCATATTTGTTATTAGATGGAATATAGGAACAATAAAGAGGAAAGAAAAATAAAAATACTTATTTGGGTTTGAAATTTAATTGGTTTTGGTGACATTGAGGTTTCCTTGGATGCAATGGTAAATCGTTGTCGATTGTTACCTGCACAATTTAAGATTTGAAAATCCCCTACAAGTCCTCTTTGCTTCCAACATGGCTATAAGAAGATTGTAAAAGATGTTTACTTTCAACAACTTATTTAACTATGTGGTTGGTTAAAAAAACCTGTGATTTTTAATGGTCTGGGAAACAAGCCAATTGCTTTCTAATATTAGCTTATTTCTGCAATCTATAGTTCCAGTTCACATTAACAATAACATTGAGAATGGAAACAAACAATTCTGACATCTTCCATAGGGCTTCAATTTAGTTTTAAGTTTTAATTTAGTTTTAAGTTTTAATGCTGTCAGAATAAAGGGCAGTAGAAGTAGATGTAGTAGATGTAGTAAAGATGTAGATAGAAGTTAATTTTAAAAGTGCTCATTATGAAATTGTGTTGAAAGTAGCAACTAGAATAATGGGTAGTTAAGGACTTGCTTTACTTTGGCTTGGATTTTGCCAGACCTCAAGGGTAGGGGCGGTTTTCTCTTCCCCTTTTTGATTCTAGCCATCATTCTGTGCCTCCATTTTGAATATTCCAGTATTTTGTATGTTATTATCAATTGATATCAGATTGTTAACCAATGCAGTCTTGTCTCCATTCTTTTTCTTTCCACATAAGCTAATCAATAACTTTATATCTTTCAGCATCTTTGCCCTGTAGGGAACAATTGAATCACACTGTTAATACACAATGTATTCTAACATTGTAAGTTCAGTATATATAGGTAACATGAGCAAGCTGATTTATGTCTTTTCATTGTCAGGCATTTTTTGTGCTTCAAACAAGATCATGTTTACAAGACCTTGGAAATTTTTGGTAATTTTATTGCACTAAGTAGTTGGAAGCAAGGACAGCATCATAGAGAAATATTTATGCATACATGCATGCATGAAAATATTACTTCTTACATACATGATTTTCATTTTCATTTGAATAAGACTGGGAATTCTAGGGCTAGAAGAAAAAGCAATTCATGGGTCAGTCATTTCCATGAAATGGCTAACTAGCAGATTCTAATTACTGACATGTATTTTTATTTGTTCATAAGGTAGTATACAAAAACCTACCAAATTCTAGTTAAGGCCTTTTCATAGTTCACCATCTTGTGAACTCCTATCAGGAGTAATTTTTTTTTTTTACTTGCAATATCCTATTTTGGGAATGGCTTTTTCAAATATGTTGATATTTTAAGTGGTAAAGTTAACCTTGATCTGCTTGTATTTATTTGGTGTTGTTTGATGCATATTGATTGCTTTGTTGTTGTTTTCCTGATGTCCGATGATTTTTTTTTTTATGGTGTGATTTTCTAATATTATAAGATTTTTATTATTGGCTTGGATATTTTTGTAGAAAAATGAGTCATACATTCTTAAATGTATAGTATAACATTGCTTTATATTCCTAGAGAATCTTACAAATTAGGTTTTTTTACTGTAACATACACTGAGACCTCTATGCATAGAGTCAAGAAACTAGGTTCTAAATATTCAATGTAGTATATCAAAGCTTCCATTGATTTTGCTAATGGCTGTAAATTGGTTAGATGTACAAGAATCTTTGAAGTTCTAGCTGGTAGAGGCATACATCTCATCTTTCTGCGGAAATGGATCCAATTAAATCATTAGTGTCAAGCAACCACAATTTGCTATCTTTGTAGCTTGTGACTTTTCTATTCTGATGTCTCAGCCAATCAATATATGGAGGCTCTAATCACATGCAAAAAAACATGCACCTAAATTTTGCATGCTGGCCTTGGGTGAGCCATTTAACTTCCTTGGATTTTTGAGCAGTTGCTGGAGTGAAGCATCAATCTGCTCAGCATCCAGATGCATAAATCAATTGCTTTTTTTAACACAATTGGAATTATCACATGGAATTCAGAAAAGCAAAAACCAATGTTAAATATAAAATAGTTTTTTTTCTAAATATCTAAGCCATTTGGTATTTGAAGCACTGAAAGATGGTCATAATTTTGGACTTCTCCCAATTACTTCCATTCATGATTTTCCAAAAAGAAAGGAACATACTGTACATTCAACCAAACAGACACACCACATAGACACCACCACACAAAACATACAAATGGTACGGTAGTAGCAGATAGGAAGAACCACGAGTGGCTTCTGACCCTTGAAAAGTTCATATAATCCCTGCCTGTGTCTTGTGGTTTCAGCTTTTTCTTTGTGCTAATACTTTGTGCTAATACTGTATTTATTGTAGAATATGCCATGCAATTTTGCTACTGTTCCAAATCAGGCTTTGTAAATTGGACTTATTAGGAATTGTTTCGAGTATAACAGAGGTTCTAGAATTACTGGCTAAAATTAGGTTCTTTACACATAATAATCAATTCTATTTATGCTTGAATTCCCACATAATTTATATTGTCTGGTATGGGTCTCCCTTCCTTGAATATCACACGGGGCAATTTTGCTCATCGTAGTCCTCCGTGGAACATATTTGCTTACTGGTTTTGAATGAGCAATAAGAAGTTGATATGTTCAGCAAGATGTTGTGCTAGATGAGTTATTTGCTTCAGTGATCCAGTTCTGTCTAAAGCAGAGAGATGAAATAAGATGAAACTTGCTGCCCGATTATCAGAAACCAAGATTCCTATTGAAGTTCTATATGTCTTGATGATCTATCCTATCTTTCTTAAGTCAAGGTAACATATTAGGGTTCCTAGACATTATTCTCTTGGGTACTGGCCTGATTACACTTAGACTGATGGTGCTTAAGCTATTTTACAGCATCCTCTGCCTTTTTTTAAACATGATGTAACATGTGATAGCATTTGCCACAATGGGAGTATGTTTTTGCTGCTAAACTCACATTGTCTCTCGCAGCAAGAGAGGTTTAATGATACTACTTGTCAGAGTTTGTTACCAAGATTTAAAACACTGAAGATCCTGACCACGGAGGAGACAAGAAGGTAGAGTAATCAAATGTATATAAAACCAATTTTAAAAAAATTAAAATCAAATCTTTCTGTCTCTTGCTCAGTGGAGAAGCTCTAGTAGGAAATTCTTCTTCTGGGAGCTCTCGAGGCACATTAGCTTAGGAGAGTTTTTACAAGATAGGGTTTTGCCCCTGTAGATCTTCCTTTTGTGGACAATAATCTAGCTTTTGGAGAGCAGCCACTATGTGATTTATTGTCTTTTAATGTATGGCTGCTATAATTAGGGCAGGTATCCCTCTGTTCTTATAAGATTTAGAGCAGGCTGTGTGATTCACTTGCTCCGCAGCTCTGGCAGAGCTGCTTTCAGTGTGAGGGTGACAGCATCTTCCTCCGGAGTGAGGGAAGGAATGCCATTCCCTGTTTTTCTATGAAGCCAAGAGAAGAACTATTATGATGATGTCAGAGCAGGCTTCCCGGAGGAATTGTGCTTCATCTCTGCAGCTCTACCTCGTCAATTAATCAACGTTTGCTGGTATGTAATTCTCCACTTCGAAGCAGGCATCTCTCTCTGATCAACAACTTATCTCTTTCTGGAACTGCTAAACAAATCCAGCCTTTGAGGATGCAGGCAGGCTTTTCTTTTTTGTGTGTATTTGGCTCTCTAGAAGAAGGAATACTTTTAGCATGATGCTTATTGCCTATGCCTTTGAGTCTGTCCCTTGGAAAAGCTGTTTTGGAAGCGAGCATGCTCAGAAAGCTGGCAAATCATTGTCCAGCGACCGAAAGAAAATGCTGGGTGCTCTTCATTTATAATGCAAATTCTGAGGTGCCTTCAGAAGTGTGGCAAACTTAAAATGATGGCGGTGGTGAGAACATCACTGCAGAAAGTTGTGGTATTGCTACATCGCTTGCAGAGAATGGCAGTTTCATCACCACGATATCAAAAGCTTTGCAAGGTGAGTCAAAACTAAAAAGTAGGACTGCTAATTCCATTACAAGTACACATTGTTTGGGAATTTTGATATAAATATATTTTTCCAAACAGGTCTAATGCCAGTCATTAGAAGCATGTTTTTGCATATACTTACTCCAATTATAGAGCTGTATAGCTAATTTCTCACTTTTGTTTTTTTTTTAAGTCATAGGTAGGTATTGTTGGAAGTTCTCTGATGTGCAAAGTTAACCTAAATGTTTAGTCTAGTTTAACCATTCTTTTTCACAGTGAAGTAATATGTTGTGGAAGTTAATGCCTTAGAAAGGAGTATCTGCCATTTGCAGATTTACAACTAAACCTTAATTTATCATAGGATTTTTCTGTTAGCAATTTTACCTTTTTCTTGTTTGAATTTTCTATTAAAAAGTTACAAATAAGGCATGACTTCTCATGCCAAAGAAACCAGTGGCAACCCAGAGCTTTTGACAGTAACTTTTATTGCTCTTAACAGAATTTTTATTTCCCTTTTTGGAGTGTTAAAATTGCTGCTTCACAAACTCCTCTATTGTGGGACTTTGATTTTATAGAAGTGGTTTTTGGAATGTGGAAGATTAACTTAGTGATCTTCAGCTATATTATTAAGTTCACTAACTTCAAATTTGAAATTATGCACTAAAAGTCATGTTTAAACCAGAATTGGAGTAGGAAAGAGCAGGTCAACAAGGTGCTTCTGAAAGGTTATTGAAAAATTAAAGTAGTCTTTTTAAAAACTAAACAAAAGAAAAACTTTGGATCATTATTGGAACAAACATGAATTAATTATAAATATCAGAGTAGAAAAACATTTGATTGTGTGGGGTAGAACTTGTGAAATTCTTATTTTCGGATTTAATCTTTACTAGCGTCTTCAGTGTGAAACAATGATTTATTGTGAATAATGATTTTCTATCATTACATATGTATGAACAGAATGGAAATGTGTTGGAATCTTGGATGATAGCCCACTTTTATTTTCATTACTTCTGGGACATATGGTGGAAACAGAAAAAGATTCAGAAGTTATGCAGTAAATCAGACTATTCTATTACAGATGCAACTTTTCAAGAATGGCTGTTTGGCATTTTTGCATTTTTCAATTACAAAAACAATTGTAATATGAAGCTGCCAACTCTTTTGAGATCAGATCTTATTTGCACAGAAGATCAGATCTTATTTGCACAGAAATAGTGTGTAAACATATAGTATAGCTTTGTTAAATCCTACAAATTAAGTCAAAAGTTGCTGTGAACATGTAAAATTTAATATAGTTTTTCCTTATATAAAGAACATGAGTCTTTCATCCTAAGGAGAAAAGTTAATTCAGAATATTTTATTTTTGGAATGGAATGCTATGGAAGCTTACAGTGAAATATATCACTTGCTAATGGAATATTTAAAGGTTGTACATTGGAAACAGAATTCCACTTGTGTTCATCACATAGAAATGTATACAGCATGGAGCAGCTAATTAGATATATAAATCTTGTTTGAAATTATTAGTTTGTAAGGGAGAAAGAGTAGTACTTTAAATTGCATAAGGTTGTTTTTATTTGGCCTTTAAAGTATTTTAAGTTGCTTGTAAATTTCACTCCAGTGCCATTAAGTAAATAGCTTGCAATCCTCCACCAGGTGTCAGTGTAAGGCAATAATAGATAATTATATTCATCACTTAATGGTCTAACAAAATACTCTCAAAGAATGCAGTGTGGATTGCAAATGTAAAAACTATCATCAAAGAAGTAATGAACTGAAACCATCCTTGTGCTCATTTTATTATTACTAGATTGTAAAAAATTAAAATGAAACAAAATGAAAACCTGATATGCTGCCCGTGAACATGTGCATCAAAAATGCTCTTTATTTTGGTCCTTATTTCCAACTCTGTACTTCAGTGTGTTTGGAGTATTGTTTTGTACATTAACACTGTTTTCAGTAGTAAGTAGTAAGACTTTTAACGGGTTGGTATGCAAAACAAGAGTGGGTTTGGGATTTAAATTTATTTTAAAATTGTACATTTAAACCGTAATGCAACCTTTAGAAATAAGACTGAAAGAAACTGTTTGTAAATGTGGCATATTAAATATAAAATATTGGAAGTCTAATAGAGTTCATAAGTAAGTTTAAAAAAATAAAATGTATAATAGTTCATAAGTAAGTTTAAAAAATGTAAATGGTCTCTTATGTAGTTTAATGGTTGAATAAAATTGATAAATATATTTTCTAGGTTAGGTCTAATGATATGCCTCTAAAAGTGAACCTGCACAGAAAATAAGCTTTCATGAGTATGAATTCTTTTCTTTTAAGGCATAGGAAGAACATTTTTACAGACTATTCTGCTTTGTGACATTCCAACCCAATACTTTCCATGCTCTTCTAGAAGGTTATTCAATATGTGAGAGAGTTGGATATAATCCATCGTCAGTATTGACATGAAAAAAGTTTCTAGATAATGAAGAAGAGGAATCACATTTCTTTCGCTATGGTGTTCCCATCAGCTTTTTTGATATGAATGTATGAGATCTCTTCAGAGGAAGTATAATGTTCTTCTCCAAATCCACTTTCTGTGGCAATCATACTCCTTTCAAAGATGATCTCATTACGGTCTGAAAGCATATGTGGATTGTGAGTATGGAGCTGATCTATTCCCAGATACTAGAAAATGTAATGAGAATGGTAAATCATGCAGAAACTTCTATGGGTGGCAAATGGTGATTTGTAAAAGTTCTATACACTTTGTCATGGCCCCAGAGTGTAAGAGTGAACTACAAATCGTCTCAACCTTTACAGGAAGAATAGTAAGAATATACTTATATGCAAAGCATGATTTTATAAAATTGCCATGCTCCGAAAATCTTCTAAGGCTTGTGGATATATTCCAGTTTCAAACTGGATCTGCAGGATATCTGAAAAAAAAAGACTTAACTATTGATATGTAGTCCATATGTGTGGACCTTGGTTAATTTCTGGTTGTTCCAGTGTGGATGCCCCTAAGAGAGGAGACAGAATACTTAGTTCGAAGACCGGAGTTGCCAGGGCAAGAGATTGAAGCCAGGTGAGCTGTGCAGCTGCCTAGCACATCTAAGGGTCAAGTTGCCAGGGAGCATTGGAAATTATCACATGACTGCGACTGACCACAGTAGAGGTACAGCACTGAAGCAGCCATACCTTTGCCAAATTTCAGTCCCATCGGAATGATGGATCCTGGATTTTGGACTGTTCTGCCCCAGCTACGGACCCCAAAGAACGCAGCACACACAAAGTCTGTACAAACCTTAGTTTACTAAATTAAATCAGTCTTTTTCAAATAAAGGCTGTTAATTAACTTTCTTAACAGCCTACAAGATTCTAAAGAATAAATAATCATAATCTTACTATGGTTGGCAGAAAGCCCAGAAGCAATTTGCAGGAAACTGATAAGAGAACTAAGTTCAGGATGCGAAGGAGAGTGAACGAAGTTGTTCCCTGCAAATTGCCTCAGTTGTCATCCTTCCTTAAATAGGCTAAGGGATGGCCAATTAGCCCCAAGCCTTACTCTCGAGGAGACCTCCTCCTGAGGAACCACTCCTGCCTTTTGGCAGCTCTGCGTGCCCATGCATTAAGAAAAGGCTCCTCCTCTTCTTCCTCTTCACTTATGGGAGCTTCTGGAGGTTCTGAAGGCCCTGGCTGAATCCCTGCCTCTGGCACTACATCTTCTCCAGCCTCCTCATTGTCTGACTCGAGTGCCAGCTGCACAGGCTGCTGGCGCAGCACCACACCAGCCTCCTCGCTGTCTGAATCAGTTACTAGCTGCAAAGGCCGCTGACGGGCCACAACATGGACACATTCTGTAAATTTATCCTATTTGAGGTATGTTGATTTCAAAAATTGTTGCCCTATCATGCACCTTTTTGCTCAATTGAAGGTTACAAACAATCTAACAGACACAAAAGTTTTAGTAGTATATTCAGTAGGTAAGAACTTTAAATGAAATCATTGATTGCCTTCTGTCAGGTGAAGGTGCTGGTGGCTATTATGCCCACGCTGATGCAAGCCCATTAGTTGTTGTTGTTTTTTAATTCCTATCTTTTTTTACTTCTTAATATTTTTTTAGCAGATTAACATACTGCTAAATTTGTATTACTGTTCATCAAAGATAACAAACCTTTGGAAAACTTGTTTGTTTAATGACTGTGTTAGGTAGCTTAAGAAATATAGGCATTTCCATTGTGGTAGCATTTCCAAAGTTGGTGATACAGTTTTTAGATTTTAGATACCTTACTTTTGGAGCTTGCCTATGTTATATTTATTAAAAATGCAGTTTTTCTTTTTTAAAAAAACAAAAGGGGATTTCTGTTTTGGCTCTAGTTTCCTATGTTAAGGTTTGGCTGCAGAGAAAGTAGATCTTGGTTTATTTTTGCTGGCCTTTTAATTTAATGACCAAGCCTTAATGCCATGAGAATGTTCAGTAGTGTAAAGGAAAGAGGTTTATTTTCTTTTCCTCCTGAGAGATATGGTGGCTCAGTGGCTTAAAGACACTGCAGAAGGTCTGTGCTCTGGGGATACAAGTCCTACCACCGTCTGAGGGAATGAGCTCCCATCATTTGCCCTCAGCTTCTGCCAACGTAGCAGTTCGAAAACATGCTACGTGCAAGTAGATTAATAGTGTAGCGTCCTCTGCCTGTTGCCATCTGCATCAACTAGAAATCCCAAAAACTGTGTGCTGGGGACAACAAATTGGCATTTGGATTTTTTAAATTTGAGTCCAGTCTGCCTGAATCGGGTCAGGACAAGACGCAATCGATGAAGAAGTTGTGCCTCGCTGGTTGCAGAAACCAAAACATCATAGAAATAAGGTATGACTCCAGGTATTCCATGCAATAAGCACTCCATGAGGCTTTGGAATAACCCAGGGGCCACACTTATTCCGAACTGGAGGCGGCGACACTTAAAAGCCCCTTTATGAGTAACTATCGTTTGGGCGGCCGCAGTGGCATCGTCCACAGGTAGCTGCTGGTAGGCCTGGGCCATGTCCAGTTTGGCGAAGATGGTGCCCTGACCCAGGGAATGCAGGAGGTGTTGAACCACAGGGACAGGATATGGGTGCGCTTGCAAGGCACGATTTAGGGTGCACTTAAAATCTCCGCAGATGCGAATAGACCCGTCGGGCTTTATCGGAATCACAATGGGGGGTCTCCCACGGAGAGTGGTCAGTAGGTTCCAGAACCCCTTGAGCCACCAACCTGTCCAGTTCCTGTTCAACCTTGGGCCTAAAGGCAAATGGCACTTGCCTGGGTTTGAGGTGAATGGGGGCCACCTGTGGGTCGAGATTGAGGGAAATAGGAGAACCAGTGTATTTACCTTATCTGCCATCGAAAACCTCGGCGAATTCATTGGTCAGGGCGTTGAAAACATCAGTGGATGTTGAGTGGATGCCAGAGACTGTGAGGCCTAAAGTCTCGAACCAGTCGAGCCCAAGCAAGGTGGGGAGGTGACCCTTGACAATGATTAAAGGGAGGTGGCCAGAAAAATTCCCTTTCTCTACCCTGAGATTAGCCCGCCCCAGAATGGGGATGGTATTCCCTTGATAATCCCGCAGCCTAGTAAAGCAGGCAGAAAGGCTGCTTTTATGCAGGGTGGGCACTAGCTTGTGGAGGGTATTCCAGGCTATGATGGATTTAGAAGAGCCTATATCAACCTCCATTTGACAGGGAACCCCGTCAATCTTAACCGTGAGGAAAAAATTTTTCCTGGAACCTGGGGAAACCTGACTGGTCGACACTGCAGGGTGGGCGTTCTCTCGGAAAATTGTGAAACAGTCATCCCTAAGCTTGGCGGGACGCCTCTGGGGCTGTTGAAAAGAACGCTGGTCAGGAGCCAAAAGAACGTCCCAAGGCACGGTAGAAACGAGCAGAGGAGCCAACAGATCCCCGGCAGTCGAAAAAATCTCAAGCCTGCAGGAATTCAAAAAATGAGTCCATTTCCTGTCATTCGAGTCCTTCATAGTTGTTTGCCTGTAAGAAGCACTCAAAACGCTCCATGTAGGCATCCCAGGACTCTGTGGAAGGTTCGAAACGGGCGAATGTGGCCGAGGTAGCCATCGCAGCACGGCAGCAGAGACGGAGGCGTACCTATGAATCTCCTCAGTCGCCCCAAAAACCTCGTTGCCAGTGTTAAGTTCGTTATTGGCGTGGAATAACGACTGAGGCGATTTAACTCGAACACAAAGATTTATTGTTTAACAACTGGTAACCAGAACGCAACAAGAGAAAACTTGAGACAGGCTGCTATTTATACCAGCAGCTGTCAGAGAGATAGCCAATGGTTAACGAGTATGCCCAGGAACTGTCAACTGGTAGCCAGTCAGCGGCTAATCCTGGTTGCTGACGGCAACAGGCAGAGGACGCTACAAATAGGTACCACTTCAGTGGAAAAATAATGCCACTTTGTGCCGGAGCTGCCCAAATGTGATGCCCAAATGTGAGGCAACATTGGTGGAGGGAAAATGCCTCAGAATGGATAACAGCTGCAGAACGCTGTTAACCATTCTGAGTGTGGTGCTAGTTCACCCTTTGTAGTGCACCAAATGGACTAGCAGTCTTGAGCAGCCAAACAACTACTTTGTATTAACATTGTTGTCTCCTGGCTAATGTACCATTGCAATATACTAAATAAATAAATCTCTTCCTTCTGCATGGAAAGCATGTAACAAAGAAATTAGAACAACCCCATTTCCTTTTAAATGTAAGAGGAGCCTTACAACGTCACAGAATAGCTGGTTCTCTCAAAAATTATACATGTGTTTCCCATTAATTATTAATGTGTGGAATAAGACCCAATGGGAGAGAATGAGTTGTGTGATACATATTTGTTGCCTGAACTCTAAACAAACATAGTCAAAATGGTGTTATACATCACAGAAAAATTATACCATTTCAATTGAGCAAGCAGGATCTAGGCAAATGAGTTCCATATGGAACCCACCATGGTATGGCATATACATAGAAACATACATTTTTATTAAACAGTACTTTAGACATTTTGGAGACCCAGCCTTTTCTGTTCTTTCTATGGCCAGTCAGATAGCTCTTGAATATGGCATAAATGGCCTTCAGCCATCCACTAGATATTTGTATTGAAAATCATGCTGCCTAGCCTCTTGTAGGTATTACACCAATCAGTCTTAGTTTTTATGAACTGGTCTTTTAAAGCCATCTCAGCTGGTGAGTATCAGTATATCTTGTGGTAGCAAATTACATAGTATTAAGTAATGCAGTGTGAAAAATATTTCCTTTCATCTCTTCCAAATCCCCCACTGTTCAGCTTAATCCAATACCCAAAGTTATATATTACAGTATATGAGAGGGAAAGGGAAAAAATACCCTTCCTGTTCACTTTCTACACAGCATGTGTGCGTGCATCTGTCTATCTGTCGGTATATAAACATATACATCTATTTACAATTTTATTTTACTTTGTCTTTTTTTCTGAATGAAACATCCCAATATTTCCTTTTTCTTTTCCTTTGTAGGAAGTTGTTTCAGCTTTTGATTATTTGGTTGCCTTCTGTGTTATCTTTTCCAAGATAATAATAATCCTTTTCAAGATCTTTTGTTCAAAAAAGTACTTAATATTTTAACTATGGTCTCTCTGCCTCCCTTAAGATTATGAACACACAAGACTACCTTTGGAGTAGAGCTCATACATATAGTTACATATATCTATACCTGTAAATATACCTATACATATTTACGATGTGTGAAATATGGATCAAGTGTCTCTGTGTATATCTCAAATATATATTGTCTCAGTATATATCACACAATCTTTATTCTTTTTGGAGGGGGTGGTGGTACCTCTAAGCAAAAGCAGCTCTAGTTCTTGGGACATATTATGGCAAATGCCCTCAAAGTTTAAACAGGAAGCTTATTTCATGTTTTGGAGTAAGTATTATATGTCCTTTGCAGTGGTGGGTTTCATTTTTTTTTACTACCGGTTCTGTGGATGTGGCTTGGTGGGCGTGGCTTGGTGGGCGTGGCAGGGGAAGGATACTGTAAAATCTCCATTCCCTCCCCAATCCAGGGGAAGGTTACTGCAAAATCCCCATTTCCTCCTAATCAGCTGGAATTTGGGAGGCAGAGAATAGATGGGGGCGGAGCCAGTCAGAATTTTTACTACTGGTTCTCTGAAGTCAACATTTCCGCTACTGGTTCTCCAGAACTGGTCAAAACCTGCTGAAACCTCCCTCTGGTCCTTTGGAATAAATGAATAACTACAGATAAAATCCTTGCTCTGCTCTTTGGATGATTACAATTTTATTTTTCCTTCTGTATCTTTAAATATCCCCTAAATATTATGAACTGAACATTTCTAAATAAATTCTTAGACTCTATTTTAATTCTAGCCTGAAGCAGTTAATGGCAGCATGAAGGGATTTTATCTGAGTTATAATGTACTATTTAGGAAGCAATCTATTTTTTTTTTCATTTCTGCCTTGAGGACAACTCTTCACAGTAAAATTAATCAAGCATTTCAGGCAAATTTTGTTGTATATATCATTTAATGTGTTCACTCTAATTGGTATCTGATAATTTCTTCATTCTTCATGAGTCTTCCATGGTAATCACAAGCTATAAAGAAGTAATCAATTATAAATATTGAAATATATTTCAAATTTGTATATCTCAAATTCATGGTCTGCAAATAGCTTATTTGGCAAATTTTGCGCACTGTAGGAATGGAAACTTTCTACTTGTGTAAAGACAAAGTAGAGTCATATTTCCTTGAAGGCTAAATACACTAATCATCTTCAATCCTTTGATCAATCCTTTGATCATCCTTATCTTGTACTGAATCTTAAAGTGGGATGCCCAGAAGTGGGAGCCCAGAGAAATGAGTCTCACCAAAGAAGAGTGTAACAATTACAGTACTCATTGTGATGGAAATTGGACTTTGTTGATGCAACCTAAAGCTGCGCTTATCTTTTTGCAGCCATTTCATATCATTAACTCATATACAGTTTGTAGCATGTTTCAGAATTACTATTTTCAATAGCCATCCTCCATTCTGCAACAGTGCAACATGTTCTTGTACCCTAGCGGAGAAGTTAGCATTTGACTCTGTTAAATTTCAATCTGGTACTTTCAACCCCTTTCTGTAATCTATCAAGATAATTTTGAATTTTATTTCTATCTTTCAAAGTATTAGCTATCCAAATGATTTATGTACTGTCTCCAAATTTGATAAGCATGTCCTCTACCTCTTCATCCAAGTCATTAATCAAAATACTGAAGAGTAAAGGAGACTAGGCAAAGGACATACCATAGCAAAGCATATAATCTGTAATGCTTCAGTCTTCGAAAAAAGAGTGGCAAAAATAGAAAGTGTAGGTAAATTAACTTTTGTAGTTCCTCAGACATGCCTTAATTCCTGGTTCTGAGAGGCCAACATATTCCAAAATAATTACCCACAAGTTGGGTAATTATACTCATAATAATACTACTAAGATTACCTCAGGAATTCCTTGTGGCCTACAGACACTTTTTGTGGCTCAGTGGTTAAAACACTGGGCCTGTTAGCTGGAAAGCCGGCAGCCCAGGTTCAAGACCTGAATGTCGTGCAACGGGGTGAGTGCCCATCTTTGCCTAGCTCCCACCTACCTAGCAGATTGAAAACATGCAAATGTGAGTAGAGAAATAGGTATACCACTTTGGTGGGAAGGAAACAACATTCTGTGACATCCATGCTGGCCACATGACTGTGGAAACTCCTTTGGACAGTACTGGCTCAGCGGCCTTGAAATGGAGAAGAGTGCCGTCCTCTATAATCAGCAATGACTAGGGGAGTGAAATATGAAAGGACCTCCATCCTTTACAGGCACTTTTAGAAGTGAGATGATAGGAGCCAGCATTTCTAAGCAATTTGTCCTTCTCTTTATTAATATGTTAACACGAATGCAAAACTGTACTTCTAAAAAGCCAATAGTATCAGTATTGCTACATATAGTTAGAATAAAAGATGTGCACGTGTCTGTCTGTCTTTGTGTCAGTCTTGACTTCTCATGACACCTTTCAGTTTTCATGGTAAGATTTGTGAAAGTGATTTGCCTTCTTTCTAGGGCTAAGAGTGAATGGCTGGCCCAGAATAAACCTGGTTGACCTTTATGCCTAAAACAGAATTAGAATTCACAGTCTCCCAGTTTCTAGCCTGGCTGCCTTAAACACTTACAGTCTTTGGGCAAGAAGGATTCTAAAAATGAAGTTATAAAACTTGTATATTATTTAAGACTTAGGACAATGTCTGTTTTTCAAATATGGTCTGAAATTCTGTATTGCTTTGTCATTGTTCATACAAGTAGTTGTAAAGGTCTTTGATCCCTTTTAAACATTTTACTCTTACCTCCAGTTAAATAGATGAAATGAATTGTTGAAAGGAATGAATTGATGAAATGTGATTTTTGCAGTTTTTTTAACCTTTGTTTATAATACAATAAAGGTAAATGTATAAAAAATTATTAAGAGATAAATCCCAAGCTCAATGCAGTTTGCCTCTTTCATTAATATTTTATTATTTCAATCTGAATTGTTTGATTCTGTTGCAACAGAAAATAAACCAGATTGCCATCATATAATTTGCTTTGTGGCTCTCCAGGTTTTAAGAATTTCACAAGAACACACTGACAAAATGTGACACAGGGTTGATCAAATTTGTAGAACATAGATAGATTTTTTTCAGTCATGCTCAAACTTGTCAGATTTATTCAAATAATCAAAGTTTTCAGATGGTTACAAACACAATTAATATTGCCTATAGTATGCTAGAGATGACATTTTAAGAAACACATATTTCATGACTGTTTAAATATTTTACCTTGTTACTGGGAAGTGCTAAAATCAAATTCTTATTGGATAGCGGATAGATATTTATTTCACACTTATTTGGAGCTGCAGATGCTCTGTTTGTGGCATCGTACAAGTAGAATTTCAAATAGCTCCCTCAGCAAAGAAACTTGCAATCTAGGTTAGATTAGAAATAAAAGAATCCTAATAGAAATTTTGGATCAATGACTATTTCAAACAGATTTCTATTATAGTTGTATAATTACAGGCCAGAGATATTGGGATAAATAGAACTTTCTTGGTCTATTTCACCTCCCATCCCTTTCATTGCCAAATGGGTAGTTGCCAAGAATTGTTGGGACCAAGCAGCATTCAAACAATGTTTCCTCCCAGACATGATTTTTCAAAATGTGAGATTTGATGAGATTCCATGTATAGCTATGGGGATGGGGAGTTTACTCATAGATAGTCAATTTTCTACCCTTTTCCATTCTAATCCTCTTGATTAGGGATTCCAGGATCTTTTTGTAAATTCACTAACTTTTTCAGCATGAAAAGCTTGAAAATGCCTACTCTAGAATACATCAGCGGGGGAGGGGGGGATCAAATGACTTAAGTAGTGCCACTTTCTGTATAGGTTGAGTTGGAGTCTCTCTCTTTCTATAGCTCTATCTGAAGTGTAACCTTTACTTTTACACACGTTTTGCCTTTCTTGAGATGTTCAGTGCTTTGTGGTGTGGATTGGCAATCTGTGATTGATTCACTGGTGCTCACACCATGGCTTCTGCTCTTTAGTTAAAGCTCCATCTGCCTGATTTTTTTCTGCCTCATTATAGGTATTGCTGGCTAGTACAGTGCAAGAGTGCACCAAGCCATCGTCTGTAATAAGGACAACAAAAATCTTTCTGCATACTGGTAGACCTTGACTTATGACCATTTGTTTAGCAATTGTTTGAAGTTCTGACGATGCTGGAAAAAGTGACTTATGACTGATCCTCACGCAACTACGATTGTTGCAATGTTCCTATGGTCAGGTGATCATGATGTGGGTGCTTGACAACCATCGCATGTTTACAATGGTTGCAGAAATTCATGATCACATAATACTATTTGTGACCTTCCAGATGGCTTCCAATGAACAAACTCAATAGGGAAACCCAGAGGGAAGGTTGCAAGTTGCTGCCACATGATGTATTGCTTAATGGTGTTTTGCTTAATCACACTTAGTGACTTTACTGCTTAACAACAAATGACAAAGTCCCTATTGTAGTCGGAAATCGAGGACTACCTGTACCTTATGCTTGATCATATGTATCTTATATAGATAAGTCCTAGATTGAAAATGAATAGGACATCAGTAATGCTGATAAAATTCATGTGTGAGGGTGACTCAAAATCCTCTTATCAGGAATGTGAAACGGGAGGATGTAACTGGTGGTGAAGCAATCTCGAATTGTATTGTCAGCCTGTTTCTAAAATGGAAATAGATGCTCCAAACTTCCAATCTGGACACCTTCAAATCAGGTGTTATCTCTCCTGGAAACATGGGAGCTCTATTTTTTGGTAAATGATTATAATAAAAGATGCATGGTCTGAGGTCTCACGCAACGACAACAACAACAAACCTTGGATGCCCTCTTCAGAAACTACTAGATTGGGTTTATTTTTGAATTGTTACTGCATTGTTACTGTTCTTGTTTCCCACCTTTTGAAAGTCATGCCTTGGAGGAATCCTGCTGTGTAGTAAACAGGGCTGAGACAGAGAGAAAGCGTACTGGTTGTCCTTTATTTATGAGCGTAATGGAACTTTCACATTAGCTACCAACAGGTGTGACCAATAGCAATAGAAATAGCACTTATGTACCACTTCACAGTGCTTTACAGCTCTCTCTAAGCAGTTTACAGAATCAGCATATTGCCCCCAACAATCTGGGTCCTCATTTTACTAACCTTGGAAGGATGGAAGGCTGCCCCAACCTTGAGCCCCACCAGGATCGAACTCCAGACTGTGGGCAGAGTTAGCCTACAATACTGCATTCTAACATTGTGCTACCAGGGTTCCTAAAATGGAACAACTCAATTTTATGACATTTTAAGTGAACAATTTACCAAAATTCCAGGCGGGTTTTGGCAAAAACATCGTAAAGAATGGTCACATGACTGCAGGATGCTGTAAAAGCTGTAAATGCAATCTAGGTGCCAAGTGCCCCAAAGCAGTCATGTGACTGTGGGGTGAGGGGTAGCCATCAGAACTTTGAACCAGGGTGTAAGTACCCCTGGGAGCGGGGGTGTCTGTCGGTGGCCAAGTGATCGGTCATAAGTTGAGGACTGTCTGTATTCCAGTATCCATGCCCAGTATTCCCTCATTGTAATCCAATGCTTTAACTATTACATTTCGCTGACTTTCATATCATACAAATTGTCCTTTGTAATGTGATAAGAATGGAAAAAAACTAAATGAAAGTTTAGAGTATAGAAATGGTGACTATACTGTACCCAATTAAATATAAATATGAAATTAATTTTTTCCCCCTGATTGCATCTACAACTTTTTGGAGTGTCACTTTTATTTCTCAAAATCATCACGTATCTTTAAAGAAAATAACTGAGAATTTGCTTTTCCACATTTGCTGCTTGAAGAAGGAGGCTATTTATTCCTGTCCAAGTGGAAGGAAATCGAACTGTTTCATGCCTGCTAGAAGTGATTCTCCTTCCCTAAGTTAAATGATACTATGGTAGCTTTTTGCATTTGATTCGGGAAGGAAATAGAAAAGCAAAACTATGCAGTTAAATCTTTCAGAGAACAGTATAAGCATCTCTTTTTTATGTTTGTTCTCATCAAGGTGGATGAGATGCATTCTCATAGGATGTTCTGCATTTGTAGAGAATTCTGCAATGGATTTCATTGTTTGGATTTTTTTAAAAAAACGATACACCATCTCACCATTTTTAGAGATATATTAAAGCTCAGCTTTTGTTTCAGACTGGGCTAGTGCCATGTGCTGTGTAATGGTTGTTGAAGAATTGGGCAACAGATGGTTCAATCCATCCCACTGGGTAATGTTTGACCAATCACACACTAACAAACAAAGGTATTCCACAAGGAGCATTCTATATGCTGTGTTGTGGAGGACAGAGTCTTTTTTAAAAAAATTATTTATAAAAGAAGTCCAAAAGAGTTAAAAAAAGATGTCCTACAATTTAAGTATAATCAATCCCACCTTAGGCATAAAAGCCTGTTGGATGACTGGGCCAGTCCACTCTCTCAACCCAACCAACCTCACAAAGTTGTTGTGGGGGAATTAGGAAGGGGAAGGAATATTAAGGCATGTTTGCTGCCTTGAGTTATTTATAAAGTAATAAATGCAGGATTAATTATTTTTTTTAAAAAATTGAGCATGGAAAAGGAGCAGAGTTTTTATTTTTCTATGGATCCTGCATTTTCTTCATTTAACTTATTTAAGTTTTGCACAAAGTTAAAGGCCATGTGGCTCAGGAAGGGTTTTATTGTATGGAATGTTTTCAGTAGATAAATGTTGTAAATGTGTCTATCTGTAGATAATTATTGCTTGGCTAATCCGGCATTCAGTCAATGTAGAGTATAGCAGATGTCTTCCGAGATGAAGCGTTAATTGCCAATTCTCTGAGGGCAGATCTGATGGACAGTTATATTTATTTCCTCACATTCTTCTTGGGAAGTTGGATTATTGTGTGATTATTGTATCAGCACTCAAAAAAAAAAAAAAGCCTGCGATCAGGCACGCACCTGAGAGCAAACACCATGGAAGGCGGTAAGATTTCTTCCAAGGTGATAGAAACAGAATTGGCTTCAAGTCAAAGAACTCTGCAGCAGGGCAGGAGAAACTGGCCAAAGGTTTTGCAACCTCTCATCTAAAGTTGCATATGACTTAATTTGTTGCAGTTCCAACATGCTGGCTGGGGAATTCTGGGAGTTGAAGTCTCCACATCTTAAAGTTGCCAAGATTGACAAACACTGGTCTAGATCAGTGATGGAAAACCTGATAGTTCTGGGAACTACAACTCATAGCAGCTACAGTCAGTGAGGAATGCTTGGAAATGTATTTTCAGCAACATCTTGTGGGCATAGATTTCTTGTTTTTGATCTAACAATATGGTATTTTTAAACTCAAGGTGTATTTTATTTCCCAATTTGTTATATGCCTTGTACAACTTGAAACTTGTCCTTAGGCAGCTGTAGCTGCTGTAGCTGAAACAAGGTATTTATTTCTGAGAAGATTCACCTTTGAGGTTTCAGCTTAAAGAGTTGGAAATTCCGGTACTTGGCTGTACCAACTATTTAAGGACCTTTAATTTCAGCTTGTATTTTGCATCTGTGGTGGTGCAGTGGTTAGAATGCAGTATTGCAGACTAACTTTGCCCACTGTCAGGAGTTTGATCGTGACCGGCTCAAGGTTGACTCAGCCTTCCATCCTTCCGAGGTTGGTAAAATGAGGACCCAGATTGCTGGGGGCAATCTGCTGACTCTGTAAACTGCTTAGAAAGGGCTGTAAAGTAGTATATAAGTCTAATGTGCTGTTACTATTGCTATCCTGCATAGTCTCTGATCAGATGTAAGCACTCTCCCTAACCTTATATAGGAGAAGGCAGTATATATTAGGAACTAGAGTGGCATTACTGGAAACTAATAAATAAGAATGGATGGGTATGTCTGCATACTTTTTCTTCTTTCTGAATTTTATTTTATTTTAATTTTAGGTTAAAAAAACCAAATATTGAAGAGATTTAAATACATCCATCAAAGTAATCAAGACCTTCTGAGTAGCTTGATCTTAATTCTCTTCAGTTGCTCAAGTCATATATACATTTAGATCTGGAGATGGAAAAATGACATCTGACAGTGTTATCTGTGTGGTCTGACTGATTGACTGATTGATTGAACTTCTGCTATAGCTGCTTAGTTCTTCATTGGTCCTCTTATAACTCTTCAACTTAGGCTGGTTTTAAAAAAAATGACGTTACTGTTGGTAGGCATTGGCTGTCCTTTAGAAAACGTCTATAAATATATGATTTCCACCATCTCTAACCAGCAGGCCATTTTGTAGTAGGTATGATGGTCAGAAAGACCAGCACCAATAAGAACATTGATTTAGAACAGGAGTATGCAACTTCCATCCATCACCTGTAGAGTTGCATTAGGTTTTAAACAGTGTGCTGATGGCTGGCTTTCAGGTATAATTAAAAGATTAACCCATAACTGGTTGTAAGTACTTTTCTAAACAAGATTTTTGTAAAAAAAGAACCCAAACCCAAACAAACCAGTGCTTCTGTAGTTAAAATGGTGAGTTAGGAGGAGGAGGTAAATCAAGCTTCAGGACTATATTTCCATGTGAAACATGTTTTCAAAGTAGGATCACAAGATTTTTCCACTTAATGTCACTTAGTGATGGTCTCAGTTGTGGTACAAGAACTACCTGTACATTGTTAAAATTGAAGTAGAAAGCATCATTGGATAGCATGCCATTCTGAGAGAAGGATGGAGTAATGACCTTGTACCATTAATACTTTGATTACAGTTCTAGTCTATGGCAGTTTACCTTGACATCATTTTTCAGTCATGGAGGGAAAAGCCCAGGTTATTTCATTATTTACATGAGTTTCAACCTGAATTTGAATATCTGTTATTAGAAGTATATCATTGGGAAAGACCATCTGGTTCAATGATTTGTTAAATACAGGAAGCAAAAACTACAGGTTTGTTGACAAAAAAGTCTTAACATTTTCAATAAAGTTTGGATATGTTCTTTTTCTTTTCACACTTATCTGTGGAAAACATAAATGCATCCTATAGTTTATTGACTAATCATAAGGTTAGCAGTATTTTTTCCTTCCGATCCTTTTTTACTATTGCCATGAGATTTTATAATTTTCTACACAGTTCTTTGAAAGTGAAATTGCGCTTTTCATCAAATTGTATAAGAAAGAAAAGTGGTAATGTATTCTATCTATGTGTTTCTAATGATTTTGTTTATTCATTCCTATACCGTGCCCAACATCATCATTTTTTAAAAAGCTATTTGTAGTTTTTGTATGACGGTTTACATATTTTTTAGATTATTAGATGAAAAATTCTATTTTCTTCATATCTTTTGCCATAAAGAAAAGTTTGCTATTGTTTTGTCAAGACTGCTGAAGTAGTTCTACATCATTTCTAAAACCTATAATTTGTCTAAGATGTGGATCCCATTATTGGTCAAGTATTTCTCCATGAAAGCACTGCTCATCACTTTTTGTGAAATAAAGACAGATAAAAAAGAAATATAGGAACTTGGATACATTCAGTGAAATTTAGTTTATTTACCTTAACAATCCATCTCAAGAAATACAGGCATTCAGTGATGTCGCTTACTCTTTAAATGTATTTAACAAATTCTATAACCATTTGGCAGGATAACCTACACATATATTCTTTATTTTCATCTTTCAAAGAGCTTTACCGACATCACATCATTACAATGGACAAATCCTAACTAAAAATTGTTATTAGTAGAACTGGGTGATGCTTTGGATTTTGATTCCAAAGCGATTGTTTTGAGCATGCAAGGATAAAGACATCAATTCTTGCCTGCAGATCTTTAAAATTGTTCCATTTTGGAGGGGGGCGGGGAGGAAATCACACAACAGCCCCCATGGAGTTGAGTGGCACCTTTGTACCACCATTCATTCCTATTTCACTTTTTGAAATTGAACTGGGAACTCTCTACATCTCTGCTCATGGAGCACTTACTTCACTCCACTCAAAAAAGAGGTAACAAAACAAAACAAAAATCTTATTACCTTTGTTACCTCTTCAGTCAGAGTAGGCAGTTAATATCTCCAAATGACATTTGATGGAAAAAAAAAGTTGCATTGGGCATTACTATTTACATAAGATAAATTTGGGGAGTACTTTTAAACAGGTGCAAGCAACTTAAGCAGACCACTGAAATTTGTCCAGAAAATAATGCTTTGGGGCAGCACGTGTTCCCTATTTTAATATTCAGTAAAATAGAGTCATTGAACCTCTGATAAATTTAATGTATCTATCTACTGGGGTGTGGAACTAGCAATAAAAAAGCTAGGCATTTTTGCCCCATTCCCATAACAGCATTAACATGGTCCTTTGGAATCCTCAGAATCTGTAAACAAAGTGTGGCCCTTCAGAAGAAAAGTAGGTGAGTAAAATACTATTTTTACATTATGTTTTTCCATATGTCTTGTGACCAAAAGCAGTCATGTCTTCATAATCCCAGCAGACTCTTAAGATTTATATTTGCCAGTAGAAAAGAGTTTTAATGGAATTGATTTCATTCATGAATGAGAGCTAAATTGAGCTATCTGTAGAATTTATATTGTCTTGTCCAACATTTGGTAAATTTTGCTTTACATATAGTTCCCTATTCCATACTATTTTGTACAAAGTGGAATAAAATTAAGTTTTTTCCCCAGCCACTTTTTAAAGAAAAATCCATGCAACATAATGAAAATATGTCTGCCCCATCCCCAAATTTATTGATCTGAATGGGAATATTGAAGCATCTCCCCTGCCCCCAATAATATATATTTCTTTTTAAACAAAACCTTAAGGGAAAAAAAAGTTTTAGATTTTTCCCCTCAGCACATAATGGTCCTAATCTGCTCCTACATTTAAGGACAACCAAAATGATGGTTGTGAATATAAAGGTGTTTTTCCTCACATAGGCAGAAATAGATTGGATTAAATTCTTTCCACATAAAGCAGAGCAGTTGATGGATATTGCAGCCCAAATCTTTCCATAATTTTTAGTGCTTCTCTGAACATCTGTATATTTTAGGGGCTTTACATTTCAGCTTGAGTACTATCTAGAGAGGAAATTATTTTATGCAGTTGCTGTGCACAATTTCTTGTTTATGTGTCCCTTCCCCTTACTCCTAAAATGTATACTGTTCTAAAGAGGTGGAAGAAGCAGAATGAAACATTAGTAACTGTAATAGTAGCATATGCTTACTCAGAGATTAAACAATGCTGTGCAAGCACATATAATGAAACACAGAATGGTTCATTAAATAAGTTATGGTTTATTTGGCTGCTACAATAATAAGTGACTGATTCTGATGTAGTGTTTGCCATGGTGGGAGCAGTTTTTTTTCCTTCTAAACCCAAACAAACAAACAAAATCCTAGTAATGAAAAGCAACTAGAGCTATCTGGCATCTTTATTTGTCACAAAGATGTACAGTATGTGCCAGCTTTGAGGAATGAGTCTACTCCTTACTTAGTTCAGTCTTAATCTCAAGGATGAAGAATAAATCATGTACAGTATACTTAAATTTGACTGGCTATTATGTTGGAACTGTAAATGGTTCATTAATTGATTGTAAATCAGCAGTACCTTTTTTTGCCACTGTGAAATGTGTGCTAAAATTGCATCCAAATCACAAGAAGTAACCATATCTTGGACTCAAGGTGTGTTTCAGAATAAAAATTTGGAAAATTATGCCAATTTTACCCTGATGTGTCCATGCATACTTTCCATAACTTCGTACTTACCAGTAGTTGATAACTTTTCAAGAGGTCAAATAACATTTGCAAGCAATTGGTCTAAAACTGTACTAAGTAAAATTCTTTTCAATGACCCAATCTTCAACTTTTCTTTTTCTTTGTCCACTGGCTTAGCATTATTGAAACACTCACTGGATATTTGCATTGTGAGAAAGGGAAGTGTTCTGAATGACAATATTTTTGGAGTTCTCAAAATATTGGACCACTTTTGGTGTGTTTGCAAATTAATGAACTCTCCATCACTTATACAAGTTTCTCTGAATTTCTCAGATTGCTGAAATGATCAAAAGAGGTCAGGTCATCAGTTGGTATTTGACTTAATTTGTCAAGTTTTGATCATGTCTCTGTACTTCTGTGCCAGTAGTCTATTTACTTCCAAAGGCAAGAAATTGTGAGATTTATAGAATATTCAAGAAGGATTATGAATTAAATTGTATTGTGGTGAAGGTAGAGTCCAAATATTTCAAGATACATGAGGTGAAACTTCAGAGTAGACATAATTTTATGAACTTGATTGACAATCAGTCTGAGAACTTGAGTGAAACATCATTTTATAAACTTGGCTGGGAAAACTTATCACTAGATAATCTTCATTGTAGTGTATGATTTGCTATGAGAAGAAAAACAAATGTATACACTGGAAGAGTTGCAGCCAAGAGGTCCAGAATAAGTGAATCAAGATAAAGCATGACAAGTCCTATCCTGACATCTAGTTGGGAGAAAGATGTGTGTGTCTGAGAGGGGGACGCGCATGCACACAATCATTCATAAAAGCTCATTTACCTTTGATTCTGTGGTTAACCAACTAGCATAAAAAATGGAAGGGTTCTCAGCCAAGATTAGGGAACATTCATAGACTCACACTTTAGTGTGAGTTTCATGTGTTAGAGAAAATGTAAAGAAATAGCTTCTCATAGATAGTATTTGCTTTACATTCATTCATTCAGCAATCATTGAAAGTTGCAGCAGTGCTGGGAAAAAATGGACATACAACTGATACTCGAAGTACCAGAAGTCAAAGCATTCCCATGGTCACTTGAATACCATTTGAGACCTTCCTTGCTGGCTTCCCACAAGTAAAGTCAGTGGGGAAGCCAGCAGGGAAAATATTCTGGTAAGTCACTCCCACTTTTTCTCCTGCATTCCCCATCCTACCCATGCACAGCCTTCCCTGGCCTCCCACAACACATCTTGCATGAGACCTCCCACACCCTCCCCCAGCCTCCTGTGTCTTCCCTATGGCACATCCTTATGGCATGCCCATGATCCTTACCTGGGATTCTTGCCTCGTCCTGTTTAACAATTCACACATCTAGAGGTTCCAATGGCAAATGGGTCTGTCTGAGTTTGCCATCAACAATGGATGTCATCCTATGATGTTACATTTTATGACCATATTGCTTAGCTGTGGCAATCTCAGTTTCAGTTGCTGTTGTAACCTGAGGACTACCTGTTTGTGCTGGTTTTATATGTGTTGGTCTTCTCGTGCAATCTTTTTAAACAGAAATTGTTATTAAAATACAACAAATCACAACTCATATATTACTTCCTAAGTCGTCCTTATTAAGTTCTTTGGATAATCCAAACATTTTGAAAAGAAAGAATTGATAGTTTTCTTATTGGTTGTAGCCAGACAGTAGCAAAATTCTAAAATGCAGAAAAAGATTTGAATATTTATTATAATAGATGACGGCACAAACTCTGGAAAATTGTTCTAATGGAAAAATCTTCCCCCACCCACTCCCAAAGTGTAGATATTATTATAAAGGAAGCTTTTTTTAAAACTTCACCTGGTTTAAACTTATTAATTATGCACAACAAAAGCATAATTATTCTATGCAGTTCCAGTTCCAGTAAAGTTATATATGAGTTTTGCTTCTACAATAGATATATAGTACACCATATTATTAATAATTATTAATAATTATTAACAGAATTAAATAAAAATATTCTAATCACTCATGATTATTTTCCTTTTTAGTATATTTAAGGTGTGATTAAAACATATTTATAAGGCAGTTTATGTGTCATGAATATATAAATCTTGCCAAACACTTTTGAAAATGTCTTAATCACAGTAGGAGGTTTGTGCTATGACAAAAATAATTACTTCATGGCTAGAAACATCTGGATTAGTCATGTGTTGTCTGGAAATAGTTACAGCTTTAGTTCTTACTGTGAGAAAGCAGGGTTCTGTATTAGGTAGCAGCAAATACAGCAAATAATATATTTTAGCTATTCATTTCAGGTAGTAGAGAAATGGAAGTCATTATAAAAATAGCATTGTTATTCACATCTATCATGTCTGTTGTGTGCTGAATACAATTATTTGAAATGGGTGGATGGCCATCCAGAACAGCTCCAGCATGGTCTTTTGTAACTATTCTAAGTTTGCAAACATATTCTTTCCTCCAAACGCTTTCATTGCATTTATCACTTGTAAAGGTGATCCACATCTCAAATAAATCCCTCTTGAGTGTCTTTGTGAATTCAGCAGACATATCAGCGGTTTCTGATAGGTGTTCTGAACTTCAATTAGTCTTGACTGTAGACTGAAGTATTGCCTGGAAATGGTTTCATTGAAACATGATTGCTTCCATCTGTAGAAACTCCAGTGAGCAGTATGATTTTAGAGCACCGTCAACAAAATGTGGTACAAGCAGAGTGAGCAATTGCTTCTACATTGGTTGAAGTACTTGAAACTGTTGGGGCAACCTCAGATTATCTTTTTCAATGTGAAGTACAAAAACATCCTCTGTTATAATAACTGCATTGTTGACGGGTTAAAAGAATCTATCAATTTTCCTGACAGGTGTCCTCCTTGAACTGCTTTTCTTGTGCTTTTCCACAATCACATGAAACTGAATCAGTTGTGTCTTTATTTGCAATGGAGGTGTATGTGCTAGCTCTCTGTATTAAAGCTGGGTAGAGTTCCAGATTCAAAGGGCAAAATGTTTGCACACATAGCACATGCTGGGAACACCTTGAAGCAGCGGTACCTTTTCCTGACATTGAACAACTGCCGCCGCCACAGAGTTGAGAAAGGATGTATTTGCAAACACTTTCTCTCCAACTATTGTTGCAATGGATCTCTTGTAAATATGTCTCCTGTGTTAAGGATATTGGTGTTGTGTTACCAACCAGCAGAGTAAATGCACAAGGAAACATTGCTGAGAGCAATGAATAAGAGATATGCAAACTGGTTTATCAAAAGCTTACTTTATAGTAGAAAAACAGTCTTATAGTCTTTAAACAAATTCCAAGTCTTTGCCAGTAAATCAGTCCAGTAGTTACAGATATCTTCTTACCAAACAAACAGTAGTTGGTTAGAATAACAAACTCACTCTGGTTCACAAACCACAATGGTAGCAAATCCATTCAACAATGATTACAGATAGCAACTCCTCTCAATGGCAGCATATCATACTCCGGTAGCATATCATATCATCTTCATACACAATGGCAGCATATCATAGCAGCAACTGAACAATACAATACCTTGCTTAAATACTTTCACAACCAATGATTACCTAATTATAGCATGACTCAGCATTAAAGCCTTAAAGTAACACAATACGTTTACAGATTAAAGGTACAGTACACATATATTGCCTGGACAACTAGTTAGGCTCAAACCATATCCTAACATCCTGGTTCTATATTTATTTGTTCATTTATTTATATATTTGTTTCTATAACTATCCATGTCATCAAGTGACTCTGGGTGGCAATGTTTTGGATAGGTATTCCAAATCCATTTTGCTTTTCAAATCCAAATCTTTGCCTAGCCATGCTTTATACCAGGGGTGTCAAACTCAAGGCCTGCGGCCCACATCCACCCTACAGGGTACTTAGATCTGGCCCATGGGGTCGCCCTGGAAACAGCAAAGGACCAGCCCATGATCCCTCTGCCAGTGAAAACAGAGCTTGGGAGGGCTGCGTGAGCTTCGTTTTTGCTGGCAGAGGGTTGCAGGAGTCCATCGCAGCTGGAAATGGAGCTTGGGAGGCTGCTTTTGCTGGCAGAACACTTGGGCCACCACAGGTACCCGTGATATAAATGATGTCAAGCTGGCTATGCCCATTCTGGCCCCCCAAGGTCAAACACAACCCTGATGTGGCCTTCAATGAAGTCGAGTTTGACACCCCTCTTTCTATACCAGATTTAAGTTTTAGCTCCATACCAAATAGCCTCTATCAAAGTTTAAGTGAGAACAAAATTCCTCCCACTATTAAATTGTTTGTATGAAAGTTAAAGTCTCTGCCATTGACTGTCTTTATGCAATGAAACTTTCCAATTTTTGTTTTATCGCCTCTCTTTCTCTGAAGGAAACAAGAAACACTGGAATTTTAATGACCTCCCAAACCATGAGTCCTGGAATCACAGGGCATCATGCATTCATTGACCATTCCCTTTTTTTCTTTTCACATGCCAGTTGAGATGCCCCAGGTTTGAGATGCCTTTTCAGTGCACCACAGACAGCTAGGAATAGTTGCCCTGTTCCTTGATGGTTGCATGCATTGTACCTAGTGCCATAGGCTAACCTAGTCCTATCGTTTGGGTTTTACTTTTTGCCTGGTCTAGCTAAAACTTGAATGTGGTATAGAGAGTATCTTTTCAGAAAATCCAGATTTATGGTTATCCAGTCTTAACCTAAGAGTAAAAGAAAATGAATGTTAGGTCTTGGATCTGAGGCATTTTGTAGCAAGGGCTTCTTTAAGGCGTTAGTTGGATTTCTGTTACTAAGGTACTGCGGTTAGAAAGAAAAAAAAGACTAACTTTGGTTTCCTGAAGTTTCTTGTGGATCTTAGTATCTTATTTGCTGTCAGATCCAAGCCCAGAAACAAGATAGCATGATCCAGTCGAGTTCAATCCTTTATTTGTGTAAAACTAATGGACAGAATCTTGCCAAACTAATGCTATAATTTTCTTACCTACTAGTTATAATCTAAGAGATTCTAGGGAGTGGCTACTTTGAGCCTCTTTACCCCATTTCTCTCTGACTCAGCACCAGTGGTGAAATCTAAATTTCTTTCCTACAGGTTCTGTGGGCGTGGCTTGGTAGGCGTGGCTAGGTGGGGGGGTCATGTGACTGGGTGGGCATGGCTATGTAACCATGTGACTGGGGGATCAAAAGACAGAAACTCACAAAGAATGAGTTGGACTAGATGGCCTCCAGGTCCCTTCCATCCCTGGATTATCCTCTGAAGCTGCATCTAGTGCCAGGTTGTAGTCCTTCCTTCCTTCCTTCCTTCCTTCCTTCCTTCCTTCCTTCCTTCCTTCCTTCCTTCCTTCCTTCCTTCCTCCCTCCCTCCCTCCCTCCCTCCCTCCCTCCCTC
Organism: Arizona elegans; assembly: GCA_022577455.1. NCBI lineage: Eukaryota > Metazoa > Chordata > Lepidosauria > Squamata > Colubridae > Arizona > Arizona elegans. The sequence goes on from JAKOOJ010000001.1 coordinate 250,346,437, forward strand.
CCTCTCCTTCAAAAACAGAAGCCTGCTGGGAGCAAAAACGGACCCCCCCACCCCCGTAAAAAAAAAGGTTCCGATGATCATGTGTCACAGTTGTGATCCTCGGAACCTTTTTTTTTACCTTTTAAAAGTGTTTTTTTTATTACCTATTTGCCTAAGCTGGTAGTAAAAAAATGCCTAAAAAGTAAAAAAAAAAAGTTCTGACAATCAGTTGAGCGATGTTGGAACTTTTTTTTTTTAAACTTTTTAAAGCATTTTTAACTACTGGTTCTGGCATGTACCCCTGCATGTGCAGAGGGTACAAAACACATTACTGCCTGGTTTAAAACCAGGAAGTAACGACAACTGGGCAGAGCCTCGCACCAGGACTGCTACCGGTTCTCTGAACCACCCGCCACACTCGCTACCGGATCAGGCGATCAGAACCGAACCGGGAGCATTTCACCCCTGCTCAGGACTGCACATTATCTTAATCTGGATCTCTTTCTGAGAAAGCTCTGTGTTGTCAAAAGTCTCCCACACTGCTCCTGCACGTGCACATTCCATCAGATTTATCTTTGAATGTAAATATCCAAGTCTGAACATACAATTGCTTACCATTGCTTAAACTCCCAAAGATCACCTGGGTCATGGGTGTTTCGGGGAAAAATTTTCAATGAAAGGTTAAGGGGACTCACCTGTAGACAGCTTCTTCCCTCTGACCTCCAACCCCTCCTTAGCAAAGTTGCTCTCTAAAGAATAGATTTCTATTTAATTGCATTTTGCAGGCCGACTCTTTATGGAAAGATAGTATAAAATATGGAAAGCACTTTTCCTTTGAGCTTTGCATAAGTAATATACTCGTATGGTTTATATTTGACATTTCACACCTGAAGTAATTCACAATCTGTTGTGAAACTTAATTCTTGATTTTATGAATAAAAAAAATGAAAATAGCTTGCTATTTCTAAAACAATAAAAATGAAAACAATTCTCTCCAAATTTGATACCCATTTTCCTCCTTAGATTAATAATGTCCATTTCTCCATTGAAATTAAGTTAAAATGCAATGGGTTTTTTTAAAAAAAATCATTAAAAGTTTGACTTTGTCAGAATGTACTCTTCAGTTATAAAATTGAAAATGGCTGCTTCTGAGGCAGTAACTCAAGAGAAAAAAAGAAAAGAAAAAAAGCTAGAATAAACTAAGTTTTCCTATTAACATGGCTATTTTGGAGCACTGCAGAGATTAGTTGTTTTCTAAATTCTTTTTTTTTGTACCCCCTTTAGCAGAACTTTTTATAAAACCTCTCAGTTACACAATCTGCACATCTCTCTTTCTTCTTGGCACAATGACTTTTACCTCAGGCAAAACTGGATGATCCTGTGATTCTTTGTGTGTAATGCTGAGATCACCTTTGCTTTAGTTTGTGCAGTGGACATGAATAGAAAGCCCCATCTGTGTTTCTGTGTCACTGAAGTGTTGCAGTTCTGTGACTTGGAAGCATATCGAGTCTTGTTATATTATAAGGATCCTTTTGGTTTAAATGCTGCAATATCATTATACGCTGTCAATCCACATCCTGAAAAATAAAACAGACAAAACACAAAAGAAGGGGTTAACACCTTGTACAGGGGTTTTCTGGAACGCTGACACTATTGGGATAACTGTAGCCTGCTCAACTTTTTTCATAGTGTGTCTTTTAATGAAGAGTACATGGATAACTATAACTTTGGGCTTCTTATTTTCACAGGTTGTAAATTGAAAATGCACCAATATTTAAAATTAGAGAATTAAACATACTGGAAAGCCCTCTAGTGACTTCATTCTTTGAAGGCATTGTGCTAGAAGTTACCAGATCAGAAGTTATTTTTTTAATTGAATCTTACTGGGATTTCAAAAAGTATTTCTCATTAATTGGCTGCTTAAGACGTAAACCTGTAAATTGCATTTAAAGTCTCATTCATTCTACTACTTTTGCCTCAATGTGTCTTACTCAAGGGGTTGGCTTACTGCAAACATTCCTGAGTTAAAATTTGATCAAACTGTTTAACCAGATTAGATGTTGCGTGGGTTGTGCTAAACCTCAAACCACATCACAACACAGCTTACATGAGTTTAGCCATTGTAAATGCGTATAAATCAAACCATTGGAACTTGTCTTTTAAAGAGGCAAGGCCTTTACCTGATCTTGGTGTCAGGGTTTCTGATGAATCATGACAGGTTGATTCTTACTGCCAGCAACACATCTACACAGTGAAGTGAATCATGTATGAAAACATGGGAGATACCATTATTCTGCATTCTGATCTTTGGAATCAGTCCTTCAGTGGTGACGATTTTGCACTGAAGAAAGGCAGAATCTTAGAAGAATGAAATATTTTAGGAAATATTAAAAAGGCACAATATTATATTTTCCCTAAAGGAGAAACATGTTTCTAAAGACAGAAACTCAGAGCCTCAGCTCTCTGCCCCAAGTAGAAACTAAGGGGCCAACTTTTAGAAATGCAGATTTGGTAATCCATCCATCCATGCAGATTTGGTAATCCATTTAATCCATCCACAGGATTAAAACCCCAAGAAAGCCAGCATCTAGGATTAATTACAACTCTTGCCGCGGGGCTTCAAAGGGCCGTCCTACAGCTGATCAGTGTTAAAAGCAAACAAATGAGTTGGGTCGTAAGTGCGAGGCCCTTCCAGAAATGACTCTGACCAGCTAGCCACGCCCACCTAGTCACATGACCTCCAAGCCACACCCACAAAATAAGCCACACCCACAGAACCGGTAGTAAAAAAAATTTAGAACCCACCCCTGCCATTAAACCATCTTTCCAATCAGCCTCCATATTTCCAGTGTCTTTCTCCCCACTTGGAACTGAAACCAGATGGACATTTCTTCCAACACCTGAAATTGTATAACCTTTAGTCAGTATAATGAGAACTGCGTCTGTGTTTACCTTTTCCAAATAATTTGGCAGTTGTTAATCAATACTACAGATAGCTCTAGGTTTAAATTTAAGCACCTTTATGCTTACCTACATTAATATTTTAGAAAGCATAGTTAATATTGAAATAAACCTTTCTTATCTTTGAAGATTTAAGTTATCTAAATCATCAGAGTATTAACAAACCCTAGTCAATACTATACAAAAATAGGATATGTGTATAGAACCCCCCACCCCCCCCCACCCAAATGCAAATATCCAAATAACAGGTAATGGAACTATGAATAACAATGGCAAGTCATATGAAGATAGTTCTCATGAACAAAATTGAGATCAGCAGTTCTGTTGTTAAGCACTGCAGTCACTAAATGAATCGTCAGGGGATCGTTCAAGACTTAACAACTTTGCTTCTGATTTGTTAAGCAATTATCATGGCGGTTAAGTGATTTCTGACTTCTGCGCATGCCCCAAGATGGCGCTGTCCGGGTGAGATCCGTCCGACGATGGGACGATTTCTGGTCGTTTGGGGGTCTGGGGAGCTGACTTGACCATCTACAGCCCCAGCCCCAGTTGTGGGAGCCTCTGCCCAGCCTGTGGAGGGCTTTTTCACCCTCCGGAGTATTGTGGCTGGGCGGAGCCGACGCGAGAGGCGCTGCGGGAGGACGGCGGCCTGGGTGCGTTTTCTTCTGCGGCGGAGGCCGCGGAGGCCGGGGCGGCCTCGGCCCCAGTTGTGGAGCCTCTGCCCAGCTTGTTGAGGGCTTTTGCCCTCCAGAATATTGCGGCTGGGCGGAGCTAACGCGGGAGGTGCTGCGGGAGGATGGCAGCCTTCTTCTGCGCCGGAGGCCGCGGAGGCCGGAGCGGCGGCGGCTGTGGACGCGGCGGCGGCGGCATGGAGCGGGCCCTTCCCTCCCAGGCCCGGGATGTTGTTCCGGTGGTCCTGGGATGTGTTGAGGGGCCGGTTTCCAGACGACGTCGACGATGGCAGCTGAGGCGGCAATGGCGGCTGTGGCTCGATGGCGAGATGATGGCGGCGGCGGCCTGGTGCTTAGCAGTAAAGAAGGGGGGGAGATATGGCTGCTTTGTTTCTGGCCTTACCATCTATACCATGGAATAGACCATCGGACCTGGGGGCTGGAGTCTGGAAGCGGGAGATACAATCAGGGGGATTTATGAAGTTCTGGGGGCCGGAGAGGCTGGAGAGCGGCCAAAAAAAACTGGTCGCCTCGATTGATCTCTCCCCCCCCCCCCCCCCATGCCTTTGACTTGGTCTTCGGCTCCCCGCTTCCAGTTTGTACCCAGCTGTGTGTTATCCCTCCCTTTTGAATATCTTCTCTTCCTCGGGCTTAACATCATTATGCCTCTATGGTTTGGCTCCTTTTCCATCTTGTGCCCCAAGCTGGAGGGTGTTTGGACAATTGTCATCCGGGAGCTGAGGGAGTTGTTGCCTTTCACCAACGGAGGAATAGACCATCTAACTTTCCTAAGCCCTTTCCATCTGGGCTAGCCATCGTGAGAGGATGGCTTGGATTTTTACCTCCAATCTCGATGAACTGATACGGGACTCCTTCCACTGCAGTGAGAGGGCAGTGGAGTCCAGCTTACCGGCTTTTAGGTCCATCTTGCTCCAATACCTTAGACTATTCATCAAACTCCTGACCAGACTTACTACCTCTCATCTATGTATGGCTTATACCTCGGCAGACCTGCTTGCGCTGCGAGATGCCCCCCTCTCGCGGCGATGGCCCTCCATGTTATCAAAGGCCTACCTTAAGGACGGGCTTTGGAGCCCCGAGAGGTGGCATGTTTCAAAGCGGGGATTAAGGGGTTTTTTAATTAGGGTTTTTAATAAATTTTTAAGGGGAACCGGGAGGATGACCAAAGGGGATGGGGGGGTTAATCCACCAAGGTCAGAGCCGAGCCCGGCACGGGGTAACGGTTTGGAGGACACTGGACGAGGGAATGGGGAGAGGGCGGAGGGCTATCCCAATGAGGGTAATACCATCAGCACGGTGGCTGGGAGGGGCAGATATGGCGGGAGCAGGGGGCCATATCATGTGTTGGGGACGCGCACTTGCTGTTTGAGAGCAATTGCGCGCCCCGGCCCCCAAAGCTCCCCTCGGATACTAGGTGGCTCAGATACTCGGGACCTGGGTCTGCGGTTGATGCTGTGCAACGCTAGGTCTGTGGTAAATAAGGCCCCCCTCATCCACGATCTTATCCAGGAGGGGGGGGCGGACCTGGCCGGTATTACGGAGACCTGGTTGGGACCGGAGGGAGGAGTCCCTCTGGTCGAGATGTGCCCACCAGGTTTCAGAGCATACCATCAACCGAGAGCCCAGGGGAGGTTATTATTAAAGAAGGTCTTGGTTCGAGGGAGATCACTGTGCCTCAGATTGCTGGATGTGAATCTCTCTTCGTGAGATGGGGTCTTGGGGTTCAGATGGGCTTGCTGCTTGCGTACCTGGCTCCCTGCCGCGTGGCAGCAGCCCTGCCTGAGCTACTTGACGTGATAGCCACGGTGGCAGTTGATACACCCAGGCTTGTGGTCATGGGTGATTTCAACTTGCCATCCGTTGGTGAAACGTCTGGGATGGCTCGGGAGTTCATGGCTTCCATGACAGTCATGGACCTGACCCAGTTAGTTCATGGCCCCACTCACGGGGGGGGACACACTCTAGACTTGATTTTCGTCTCTGGCCAGTGGTTGAGTGATCTTGTTATAGGGGATATAGACATGAAACCCTTGTCATGGTCAGATCACTCACTCCTTCGTCTGGACCTTCGTACCGCTACATCCCGCCGCAGGGAGGCGGACCCAATTAGATGGGTCCGCCCCAGGCGCCTGATGGATCCTGATAGGTTCCAGATGGAGCTTGGGCCAATTCCCGATGATCTGGCACACGACTCGGCCGAGGACTTAGTAGCTGCCTGGGATCGGGCGGCTGGTGGGGCCTTGGATCGAGTCGTGCCTTTGCGGCCTCTGACCCGTGTCGATCCCTTACGGCTCCTTGGTTCACCGAGGAGCTGAGGGAGATGAAACGCCGGAAAAGACGCCTAGAGAGCAGTTGGAGGGCCAGTCGCGCTGAATCTGACCGAACACTGGTAAGGTCGCATATTAAGACCTACCTAGTGGCGATAAAGACGGCAAAGTTCAATTACTTTTCCGCCTCTATTGCGTCATCAGGGAATCGTCCGGCAGCCCTGTTCAGGGTAACCCGCTCCCTGCTCCATCTGGGAGCGCGGGAGGATCCCTTGGAAGGCAGGGCGGAGGATTTCGGACAATACCTGTATGACAAAATCGCTCAGATCCGGGGGGACTTGGACTCTGACTGGGTAGATCAGGGCAGGGTGACGAGGAATAGTCTTGAGAATGTTATCTGGGAGGAGTTTGACGCTGTGACTCCCGATGATGTGGACAGGATTTTGGGGAGACTTAGTGCGGCCACATGTTTATTGGACCCGTGTCCCTCCTGGTTGGTACTGGCCTCCCGGGAGGTTACACGAGGCTGGCTCCAGGGTGTTATCAACGCTTCGTTGAGTGAGGGTCACTTCCCCGCGGCCTTGAAAGAGGCGGTGGTGAGGCCTCTCCTCAAGAAGCCGTCCCTGGATCCGGCAATATTGGCTAACTATCGTCCTGTCTCCAACCTTCGCTTTCTGGCGAAGGTTGTTGAGAGTGTGGTCGCGCGACAGTTTCCGCAATTCCTGGAGGAAACATCCTATCTGGATCCGTTCCAGTCTGGTTTCAGGCCTGGGCACAGCATGGAAACGGCATTGGTCACGTTGGTCGATGATCTCTGGAGGGCTCGGGACAGGGGTTGTTCCTCTGTTCTGGTCCTGTTAGACCTCTCAGCGGCTTTTGATACCATCGACCATGGTATTATGCTGCACCGGCTGGAAGAGTTGGGGATGGGGGGGCACCGTGTTACGGTGGTTCTCCTCCTTTCTCTCCGACTGGTCGCAGTTCGTGTTGGCAGGGGGGCAGAGGTCGACCTCGAGGCCTCTTATATGTGGAGTGCCTCAGGGGTCGGTCCTCTCGCCCCTCCTGTTCAACATTTATGTGAAGCCGCTGGGTGAGATCATCCGTGGCTTTGGGGTGAGATACCATCAGTACGCTGATGACACTCAGCTGTACATTTCCACCCCAGGCCACCCCAACGATGCCCTTGAAGTGATGTCCCAGTGCCTGGAGGCTGTACGGATCTGGATGGGGAGGAACAGACTCAAGCTCAACCCTTCCAAGACTGAGTGGCTTTGGTTCCCGGCATCCCGATATAGTCAGTTGACTCCATCACTGACTATTGGGGGTGAGTCTTTGGCCCCCACAGAGAGGGCTCGCAATCTGGGCGTCCTCCTGGATACGCAGCTGTCTTTGGAGGAACATCTGACGGCTGTAACCAGGGGGACCTTTTATCAGGTTCGCCTGATCCGCCAGTTGCGGCCCTTTCTTGATCGGGATTCCTTGTGCACAGTCACTCACGCCCTCGTGACCTCTCGCCTTGACTACTGTAATGCTCTCTACATGGAGCTCCCCTTGAAGAGCACCCGGAGGCTCCAACTGGTCCAGAACGCAGCAGCGCGGGTAGTGATGGGAGCAGCATGGCGCTCCCATGTAACACCGCTCCTGCGCGAGCTGCACTGGCTCCCGGTGGTCTTCCGGGTGCGCTTCAAGGTGTTGGTTCTCACCTTTAAAGCGCTCCATGGCATAGGGCCTAGCTATCTTCGAGACCACCTGCTGCCACCGACGACCTCCCATCGACCAGTGCGCTCCCACAGAGAGGGCCTCCTCGGGGTGCCATCAGCCAAACAATGTAGGCTGGTGACCCCCAGGGGGAGGGCTTCTCTGTGGGGGCACCTACCCTCTGGAATCAGCTGCCCCCAGAGATAAGGAGAATCCAGGACCTCAGTGCCTTCCGCCGTGCCCTTAAAACCTTCTTTTTCCAACAAGCCGGGCTGGCCTAACTCTTTTTAAATGTTTTTAATTGTTTTTTTGTTTTTGTTTATTGTTTTAATTAATGGGGCCAAATTTATACATATTTTTAACTGTATTTTAATATTTGTATTTGATGTTTTTATTTGCCTGTTCACCGCCCTGAGTCCTCAGGGAGAAGGGCGGTATACAAGTTCAAAAATAAAATAAAATAAATAAAAATAAATTTCACTTCCATATTCTTCATTAATTCTGCTTGCTGGAAGCTAATTGTCAAGAATGCAAATGGTGATCATGTGACTGTGGGATACTATGACATAAATGAGGGAGGGGGCGATTGGTCACAAAGCTGTTTTAAACTGTAACTGTAACTTTAAAATGTAACTTTGAACAGTTGCTAAAGAAGCAGTTGTAAGCAAGGACTACTTCAGGGGTGGGTTCTACTTACCTTTACTACCGGTTCGCAATGGGATTGCGCGCCGAGGTTCTGCGCATGTGCAGATCGCCTATGATGACATCCTCCCGCTGGTTTTACTATTGGTTCTTGCGAATCGGTCCGAACCGGGGGCAACCCACCACTGGACTACTTGTATGCAGAATTTAAAATTAAGAGCTAATAGGAGAGTTGAAAGTTCTAAGGGCTGTTGGTTGTGTACAGCTACAACTTACAGCATACAACAGTGCTCTCTACAAAGAGCTGCACTTGAAGTCTGCTTAGAAACTAAAGTTGGTTCAGAACATACGGCACAGGCAGTTATGGATACAGATTGATACAGCCAGATTTGTATACTTCTGTTATATGAGATGTGTTGTAACTGATAAGCTTCCAGATACAATGCAAGATGTTGCTTTAAAGCTCTTTATATTGTGTGAATTGAGGGACCTTCTTTTCTCATTATTTGTACTCATCCAGTAATATCTGACAGAACACAGATATTATACTCTGGGTTTCATAAGTGGAAGGTCTTCTTTATGGCATCTTCCCTCTGGAATTGCACCCTCCCAACTCTACCTCCAGGTTCAAACTCCTCCACCCCTGCTATCCTTTCAGCATGCATTGAAGAAGTGGTATTGGGTTAGGAGAGAATTTTTATCTGACGTTTTGCTCTTGCATTTTTGTTCCCATTGCTGGGAATTGGGTGGCCTACATGGTACATTTGATTTATAAATAAATAAAGTAGGGCTTAGAGTAAACCATGGAGAGAGCTTTACTAGAGGAATAATGTAAAATTACATTAAGTTCTAGGAGTGGCCAGTCTCATTTCTGCTCTGTGGAGTTGTACTATATTTGCCTGGCAATATTTTTGTTTTTTGTTTATTTGATCATTTATAGTTTTAATTACATGCTTTTATTTATTTGGTTTTGCAAAGAAACATTGCAATATAGCTGTGATATAGCTGTTAGCTTGTTCAGTCCCAAGTGAACATGGGTATCACTCAATTTCTATTTGCTACTGAAAAATCCAGTTGTGTTTTAGACAGTCATGTAAATAAAATTAAATTTGCTAGTAGGCTGAGAAACACCTCTGTACAGGTGGATATTAAGTATTATTTATTGAAAAGCCATTGTAGGAAGAAATATCCTTCTGGGTTCAGCTCCAAATGGGGAAAAAGACACTGGAAACATGGAGAATGCTTGGAAAGATGGTTTAATGGTGGACAGGATCACATGGTTTGAGTTCCTGAACAGAAAAGGGCCGAAATGCAGTGAGTCCCCAGGTTTTATGCCCTCTCTGGCTTTGAACTTCCTGGGTCCCAGAAAGAGTATCCCAATTCTTTATCAGACTCCCAGGGGTGGGAGTCTTAGCTAGCCTTGCTGGCTAATGTAATCTTCCCAGGTGCCATGTGGTGAGTTTTTGTTGCTAGATGGGTCCTATTGTGTTGCAGATGATGGTTCATTGACAAACATTTAGTTTCTGCCTCTGGCCCATTGACAAAGGGTGGGGTGGGGCAAGAAGGTGGGAGCTGCTTCGTCTTTAAAACATGCTTCTCCATTTCTCATCCAGAGAAACATAATATTCTGCCTTTTTAATATTTCCTAAAATATTTCATTCTTCCAGGAAAGGGATGGGTGCTAACTTCCTACACATTGAAGGGCAAATACACTGTGTTAAATTGTCAATCAACAATATTTTTCTCCCCCCCCACTTTTACCTAAATGAAATGAAAAGGATAAGTCATATTTACAGAGATTATATGCTTATTAACCTAAAATGGTAACTATAAGCAGCACTTGGAAGATTACTTTTGAATTACATATAGAATCATATAAGCAGGAAAAGTAAACATATTTGTAATAAAATTATATATAATTGTGCAGTTTATTCTGTGATTTCAATGAATCATATCTTTGACTATATCTGCAACAATTCTTTCTACTATCTCTGTGTGTAAGCATGTGTATGTGTATTGTATATCGGCACGTGTGCACACATAAACAGCCACACAATTATTTGATATCTCTCTCAGGAGTATAACTTCATATTTTGCAAATGGGTGGTTTAACTTTGGTAAGAGCAGAAAAGTAAAAGGGTGGAAGAAATTCAAATAGAAATAATAAGGTTGGCTACATTAAATAAAAATCCAAAAATGTAACTAAATCTTTTTCAAGCACTAGATTAACATCTTCATGTGAATTCAAGATCTTTGTAATGTGAGCAGAACAAAACCAAACTGAAATGTTAGATGTTATTCCTACTGAGATCAAAGAAAATTACTCAGATTAAAATATGCTTTGGTACAAATGTTTAGACTGCCATTTCATTACGCAGAAAATGACAAAGGGTTGTAATAGCACAGCAGGACAGCTCAATTATTCCTTTGCTTGTATTTTTAGAGTCGTAAGTACCTTTTCTGCTGCTTTTTGATTTTGACTGGCAATCAAGTGTAATCCTGAAGTAATGCTTAAGAACAATGGAATAAAGATAGATTGAGTCGATTTGGTAACTGAGCTTCATCCAATATCCCTCCCCACTATATTTAGCCAAAGAAAAGAAACAGTGTAACTGGAGGGTGTAAGATCTCGATGTACTGTGAGCTGATGATCCATTTCTGAACTTCTGTCCCAGCCAAGAGAGGCAAGCTTTGAAGTTGTGTCTCCAAAGGACTGGAGCACGAAGCATCATCCACCTGGCCTTTGAGATGGATTTCATATTCAGGAAGAGCATGGAAAGAAAGAGATCCAGGCTAACACAAGATATTACCATAAACAGATGTTACCTAATAGCATCATAATACATTTGCAGGAATGGAATATTTACATCACTGTAGATAGGGAGTTTCATGTGCTTCTGTGAGTTTATTTGAAAGTGAAAAATCAGATATATTAAAATTATGATTAGCTTTTGAATCAAGGGTAAACAGGTCAGGCCAGAAAGATCTTATTCAAATATTGTTGCTAAGATATGTTTTTATTCTACCTAAGGCGGAGCATGGTGGCTTGCATGGTTAGGATGCTGGTTGACAAGTAGCAAATCTGTGTTTGAGACCTAAATGCTGAGGGTGAGCTCCCATCCTTTGCTCCAGCTTCTGCTGGGGATGTGAAAGGAACCCCCGACTGGGCATCCCTCAGGAAACAGTAATGTCACCGTCTTATCCTTTCAACATGGAAGTGCCTCAGTACTTCTGAAACAAGTGTGATGCTATTCTACTATGTTCTATCAATTTAGACAATATTTACAGATAGTCCTTACTTAATTTCCATTTGTCCAATGACTATTGGAAGTTACTTCAAATGGGAAGAGTGTGATAGAAGCTCCAATTACACCAGAACAAAAGATGGTGGCATAAAAGAAGGCCCAAGACAGTACAGCAGTAGTGTGTGATACAGCGGGCATGGCAGTAGTGGACAGGGCTGGGTGGCAAGGACAGCTGCTGGCAACATGGAGATGGGCAACCAAAGAGATAGACAGGGGAGGGGGTTCAAAGCAAAGCAGAGGGGTCAGTCACATTACTTTTTCAAGACTCAGAGGGGCCAAACTGGCTTTGAATTGGGATGGGTCCTCACTTAATGAAGATGGGATTCAGAGGTGGGTTTCACATAATTTTACCATCGGTTCTCCGCACACCGAAAATGTGAGCACGCCTTCTGTGCATGTGCTTTGCTTTCGTGCACGGCTTGCATGCATGCATCTGGCTTAGTAAACATGGCTAAATAGGACAGCATAGCGCCGAGGTGGCTGAGTGGCATGTCACCACTACCGGTTTACCCGAACCGGTCTGAACTGGCTGAATACCACCACTGGTGGGATTCCATTAACCTTAGCAAGAGTATGATGGAATGTACAGCTGAAGAATAAGTGGAAGGAATCTCCCTGCAGTTTCCCAGGGAAGAGGCAGCACATTTCAAAGAAGAGCCCAAAACAAGAGACTGCAGGGTCCTGAACTGAATGTGAGAGGGAAGAAAAGATTCAGGGTAGCCATAACCTGCAACCTCTACAGCAACCTCTAGAGCCTAAACATATTAGGTTTTAAGCAGGGGTGAAATGCTCCCAGATCGAACCGGATCGCCTGATCCAGTAGTGATTTTTCCCTGTGGTTCAGCGATCCGGTAGTGTTTTAACCAGGAAGTAATGTTTTTTTACCTTCTGCACATGCAATTTCAAGTTCAGGAAGATCTAGCTATAATCTATTTCTATTCAAAAGATCCAGGCAGTCTAAAAGTAACACCAAACAGAGTCGTAGGGCGGAAATCTGAAGATTGTTTGCTACAGAGAACTAATGATAAAAGCCAGGTCTTTAGTCTAGCCCTGATTATTGGCTTGACTAAAAACCAAATTCTGCTTCTTTTTTTCGGTTAAATGGCCTGCCTTTGCTCTTCATAATTTGTGCCATGTTGCTGGGCTTGGATCTTGCCTAGCTCAGGCTCTGGATTACCTGAATCAGCCTCTACTCATCTGTCTTTGGGGTGAGGAGACTGTCCCTTTTATCAATCCCAGTAGTTTAAGCTAACCCTCAGATGGTCAAATTGTTTGGCTTCTAAATCTGAAGACTCAGTCTGATCTCTAGTAGTCCAATTAGTGCTGACATCTCCATTTTAACACTGGAGAAGATAATATACAGGTAGTTGTCGAGTTACTACCACAATTGAGCCCAAAATTTATGTTGCTAATTGAAACATTTTTTAAGTGAGTTTACCCCATTTTTACAACTTTTCTTGCCATAGTTGTTAAGTGAATCATTGGACTTTTTAAGTGAGTAACATGGTTGTTAAGTGAATCTAGCTTTCCCATTGACTTTGCTTGTCAGAAGGTCACAAAAGGGGATCACATGACCTTAGGACATAGCAATGGTCATGAAGTATGAACCAGTTACCAAGCATTTGAATTCTGATCACATGTCCATGGGGATGCTGCACAGGTCATAACTGAAAAACGTTTTTTTTTCCAGTGCTGTTGTAACTTTGAACGGTAACTAAACAAACTGTTGTAAGCCATTGTTGTAAGGATATCCTGTACTCTATTCTTTTTTTAAAGATTTTTTTTATTTTTAAATATACATCAATATCAATACATGAACAGTGTGTCCCCTGAGTATAATTCATTTTGATACAAACATCAGTAATGATAATCGTAACAATTGTTATATTAATTAAATTTATATAATCCTAGAATTGATATACATGATTTTTAAGGCAATTATTCAATATTTCTATATTCCATTTTAATGCCAATGATGATATAAATGTACATAGTAATACTATCTTTCACCCTCTAGTCTTTCCCATCAAATAGTTACTTACTGTAAATTCTATTATGTAAAAAGAAGGGGAAAAAAACTATGTCTACGAATATTCCCCCTAAATCAGGTCACTATTACTAATCCTAATATATAAAAGTGTGTGTTCTTATTTCTTCCTCTATACATTTCTAATCAGGCCATCATTATATTAGAAAAAAAGGGAAGAAATATCTATAATAATTTATTTCTGTCCATCTCTCACCCATTTTAATACTTCAATTTTTATTCGTTTTTTTGGCTTACCTCCCAAATTCCTATCTTGGATCTTTATCTCTATTAATACCTGTATCTTCACCATTCAGATTGAATATTTCTCCCATCTCTATCCTCCTAAGCTGCCAGGTCTCCAGAATATTCACTCACGCCCCTATGTCCTTTCAAAGGTATCTTCCCAGTTATCTGATTCCATTTTTAAATCTCTTAAAGTGCTTTTCCCTTGGTTTATTTCATCAGTCATTATTTTCTTTATCATCTTCTCCTTCCCATCTTTTGGTTTTGTTCGCTGGTTTGTCCATTCTGTCTTTTCTTCCATTCTTTCTGCTATCTCCTCTCTTTCCTGGATTCTTTGATCTTCGCTCATCATTAGTTGTAGCATATTTTCTATTTTCCCATGTATGCCGTGCATTAGGTACTTTATCTCTCTGATTATTTTCTTTAGTACCCCTGATGCTTTGAAACATCAATGCCATTTCTCTTGAAATCTCACTCTTTTCCCTAGATGAAGCATCTTGTCTTAATTTAATAAGTCCTGCTCTTACTCAAGTCCAAAAGCAATATATTCCAGTCCAATGGTGGAATTCAAACTTTTTTACTACCTGTTCTGTGGGCGTGGCTTGGTGGGCATGGCAGGGGAAGGATACTCAGCTAAGGTTTCTGCATTGTTTCAAGTCTTGTAGATATAATTAATCCAAATTTAGTTCAGTTTATGGGAACAAAGTCCACTATTCAAGTAATTTCAAGTAGATAGTCCAGCATTTTTATGCCTTTCCAAAACAATGCCTACCCAATTTAAAAGTCCAGATTTTCTATGTTTTAAAAGGTTTTCACTTTTCTCCCCTTAGTTCCTTTCTTTTGGTTCTAGGATTTTTCTCTCTATGGTAGTTCGCCTCTTTAAAAAATAGTTCTAAAAGTCTCTTTTCCTGGATTTTCCTCTTTCTTTTTTTCTTTAAGGTTAGGGTCTAATCCAATCACTGTTCATCTGCATTGCTCCTGCACATTTCTTTGTTGCCTTGGCTGTCCCAGCTTTGTGGCAGCCATGATGGCTGCCTTTTCTCTTCATTGAGGGAGACGGAAGAAGCCTTGAGTCCAGCAGGAGAGTTGCTGCTCTCCCTGAACTACAGGGCACTCCTCTTTTCTTCATCACCCCTACAGAGTGGCTTTAGCTCCTTTTGGAGCCCTCCAACAAGGAGAAGTCGGCTTGGGAGACCTGCTCCTCACATCCGATACCACCGCGACATCAGCCAGAAGTCCTGTACTCTATTCTTATACTTGAGGTGTCATGTCCATGGCCTGACTATGCCATTTATTCTGTATTTTACTACTTTAATGTTTGTTCTACTGGGTTTATTGTTTTACTTTGTTTTTATGGACTATATCGCACAATGAGATCTTTAGGATAATTGGTGGAATATCTGTATTAGCAAGGAGAGAAGAAGAGAGGAGAGCCGAGCTGAGCTGAGCCATGTGCTGGGATTGCTTTAATTTGAACTCTTATACCAAATGCAAGAAACGGGGCGACCGTGAGTTCTAGTTCCACTTTAGGCACAAAGCCAACTGAGTGACTTTGGCCCTGTCAGTTTCTCTCAGCTCTAGGAAGGAGGCAAAAAAGCTACAAGGACTTGTTTAGGCAGTCTCTGAAAATTGGACACAATTGAATGGAGGAAAAAAAAATGGCTGCCTCCGGTTCTGTGTTTTTGTGATAAAATTAAAAGAAGCCTAATCAGGTTCTTTAAAATCAAAACTAAGAAAGGAAATACAAGAATCATTGATTGTTCTCAGCACTGTCTAGATTAAGCACTTTAAAGGCTGCAAGGTCATGCCATTCAGTTTTATTATTCTAACATCAAAGTGCTATTGTTTAATTTAAATTATCCTATTTACTCATGGACATTTCTGATTTCTCTAAAGGGAAACAGATGCAATTTCAGCTTGTTCAATTTAGCATTTTCCTGGTCACTAGTCAGAATCTAATTTACTACAAATGTCTTTGATTTTGGCTCACTGCCTATAACTGGCCTATCATCCTGAAAGCCTACATGTATATTTGGCAATGATACATCTTTGTATTTTTATAGTGTCAATCAACTTTTTGTTAGCTATTATTTGTTAGCATTCCATCTAATGTAATGCTTGTTCAGACATTAAAAACAACGGTTGATTTAAGACCAGAGTTAATGCTCACGTTGACTTAACCCTCATTAAACTAGGAAATTGGAAACTAAGTTAAGCATAAACTGTGAGCCTGCAGAACATTATGGTCAAGGGACATCCTAAATAGATGTGTCCATGATTGCAACCTTCTGCAGTGTCACAGATTATACTTCTTCTTAACCTCTCTGTCCTTCCACAGTGCATTTTTCAGGCTCAAATCCATCTACCTTAGAGCATTAAATGGGTCCATAGTCAAGAATGGTTCCCATATATAAAACACATCATGCAGCATGTTAAACAATCAACATTGATAGAATTTTTACTTTTCTCTTTTAATTTTTTAATATGTTAAACCTTTAAAATAATAAGATATTAATAAATATTAATCACATATAAACATTACTTCACTGAAACCTGTGTTGAAATACTACAATGTTACTCGTGGAAGTACATTATTGATAATGTCACCTAGTTGGATAATGAAAAGTCTGCAAGTTAACAACTGAGCCCAGAGAGCACCAAAGACTTCACAGTTCCACCCATATATTTATATATATTTGCTTCTAGCAGAATTATACTATCATGATTTACAACATTACAATAAAAGGAGACAAAATAGGACCATAGTCTCCTGAGCCGCCTTATTCATATGACCTTTGCAAATGGTTTCAGTTTCTGTTGGTGCTATTGTTGGAATATGCTATATATTGCATAAAAATGTTGCTGGTGGCAGCAGATGAAGTATTTTGGAAGAGTAACGTGGAAAGAGTTTGCAACCAGTCTACCAACTAAAGATGTCCTTTGTAGCTAGCTGCAGATATTCTAATCTGCAAAAGACTAATAAGATCTGGGTATACTTCCTTTGTCCTCTCTTGAATTGCTATATTTTAATGGCTTTAGAAAGAAAATGGTGTATAAAAGTAAATTACAAAATATTTCTCCTACTCAGTTTTGATTTTTCTCACTTTTAATGCAACAGATTTCCACAAACATCTCACTCCCCCAAACTTTCTTCTTGCCTAAGGTCTGCAGCCTGTTTTGGCTTTTGGCTGCAAAACAATATGTAAAATTGTCCAGGTTTTTCTGCCAATCTCTTTTTTTGGGTAATGTGAATCGCTGCTAGTTCCTGCTGTTCCCGCTCAATATTGTTTTCTTTAGAAGCTACAGTCTAGCAAATAACATGCTTGGCCTTTATCCAAGGAGTGGCATTCTAAAAGAAAAAAAAAATACTATAATTCACCTGGCTGGATCCTTCTTATTATCCTAATGAGCATATTTAATGAGCATATTTGTGTAACAGACTTAACAAAAAGCAGTGATATGATTCATAAGCCTTCCATTCATGGATTCATGATTTAAGTACATTATATGATATCGATACTTCTGGCCATTTTTGAAAACCTTAAACTAATGTGTTGGAAACCACAGGTCCAGTGTTTGCTTTTCAGTTTCCAAAAACCATGTGCATCCTGAAAACAGATGCATTGCATGTTCGTATATCAACCATGGAGAAACAGATGGTAAAGTGTGCTTTGAGGGCAGGAACTAGGCATTGTGAAAGATGTGGGGTGGTAGTCATTGTTCACCATTTTATCACTTTAGAGACCATAAGTTAGAGGTCAATTTAAATGGAAAAAAAGGACAACCGGGCGTGCAACATTGGGTACGTGGTTCTCCATCAAGAAAAGGATCATATAACAGAGAAAATCTGCTTCTATTTATTCAGAGCTCTTAACTGGGTTTAGTACCGGTTCCACTCCCTTAGTTTGTAGAGCAGAGGTCTTCAAACTTGGCAGCTTTAAGACATCAACTCCCAGAAATCTCCAGGACTCCTGCTGTAGAGATTCTCAGTCATCCAAGAAGAAACTGAAGGATGAGAAGTGAAATGTCCTCAAAGAGAAATACAAGAAAGTCCAGTTGCATCCTGAAAAAGCACCTTTGGGACTTCCTCTCCCTTAGTTTGGCTAATAAACTCAAAAGAGTGACAGGGCTGTCTACAGGCTTATTCATATTCACCCATCTCCTGGAATATCACTGTCTACCTATGGAGCTTCTTTTCCGTCTTCTATCACTGCAACCATTAAATGAGAGAATTGGGCAGAGCAAGGTAGACATTCTGTGGATTTCTTCTTCTCTGAATATATTCAGTAATACCATAGTAGTGCTAATAGCAACTTGGAGTTTGAGGAAGAAAGCTCCCTCCTTTCATAAAACCTGTGCATTAAGAATATAAGAAACAGGTAGTCCTCAACTTACAACATTTTGAAATGTATTTGAATATAAGTAGCTCGGGTTGGTAGTTGGTAGTTGGGCTGTTGGGCTGAGCTCCGAGCTTGGCAATTTGGTTGCAAATGTTTCGTCACCATTTGAGGAGAGATCATCAGTGCGCGCACTGACAATGTCTCCTTGAATGGTGACGAAACGTTTGCAACCAAATTGCCAAGCTCGGAGCTCAGATCAATAGCCCTTATCTGTTTGTTTCATGACCATTTGAAGTTAAAATGGCACTGAAAAAATTGACTTATGACAGTTTTTCAAACTCATGACTGCTGTGGCATCCCCATGGTCTTGATCAAATTTCAAACACTTGACAATTGACTCATATTTATAATGATTAAAGAGTTCCGGGGTCATCACCTTTTGCAAAGTTCTGATAAGCAAAGTCAACGGGGAAGCCAGATCCACCTAACAACCATATTACTAACTGAATAACTGCAGTGATTTACTTAGCAACTGTGGCAAGAAAGGTTGTAAAATGGAGCAAAATTCACTTACGTTTGCTGAGCAACAGTAATTTTGGGCTCAATTGTGGTTGTAAATTGAGGACTACCTGTCAAATAATCTTCAGATGGAGGTTCTTGAGATAAAACAGTAGTGAAAGAAATTAATTAAAGAAATTAAGGAAATTAAGCTCATACAGTATATAAGCAAGTTAACATGTTTGCATCTAAGTAGCTTTTGTGGCAAGTCTTTTATCTTGCTTCAAGCTTTAGCTTACTTTTAAAAAGCATTCTAAAACTTTTTCTAAAGTGGTTAAGGTATACTCTTTAAAAATACTGTACATAGTAAAGAATCCATTTTTTAAAAGTTCAAAGCCATTTAGTCCCTCTCCATTTTTTGTTTTTACAGTCATTCAGAAAGTATTTGGAATCTTTACCCCTACATTTCAATTTCAGTGATGATAGTGTTACTTAATGACAGAATCCAAAGTTCTGCTACAGCTAATCAATTTGTCGTATAATTTTGAAATTCTTTATTTTCTTCTGAAAGAAAATAGCATATCATCTGAAGCATTCTGTGAATTACATTGAGCCCAACCTAAGCAGAACAAAATTGTTATAAATAAAATTTGAGATTGTTTTTATTAAAATGAACATACCTCTTTTGTTGCTGGTGAATTACATTTTGGATTCATTATTTTGTCCAGAAATAAATTATGGGAAATTGAAGTATCTGTCATCATGAAGAACAAATAGTGGCTATTTTTAACTGTATTATAAAGTGCAATTTTGTCTTTGAACATGGCTTAAAATCATAAAAGTTGCTCAGTAGCTTGTCTATGTATTAAGAGACAGAATGGCTACATGAAAAGAAAATTATTTTCTATAATAGGAGACATCAGAAAGAGAATATAGCAATTAATATGTTGACATACCTAGTCCATTAAAATAATACTACAAAAATATCAAACTCTTCACTTCTGATGTTATTCAGACAACCAAAAGAAAGCATCTTTTTGGCCCAACTCTTGATTTTAGATGAAAGGGATCAAAATTACTATTTTTTTCTGTGTCTAAAGTGGGACACTTTATTAATGATTGTACTAGTTTGCCCTAATTGAAGTAGACCATAAGATGTCTTTCTTTCACTTCTATCCTCAAAAATACAAGTTGAAAATTTCTGGAGCTTTCTGCCACTCCAACATTGTCATCTAGTATAATCAGTAGTGGTCTTCACTTACCTTCGCTACCGGTTCGGAACTGTAAGCATGTGCACTCGCGCACTTGCTTCACTCATGTGTGATGCTTCTGCACATGCACAGAACCTTCTGCACATGTGCAGAATGTCCGTGATGACGTCTGGGCGGGTGGGCGGAGCCTCCTGCTGCTGCCGCTACCGATTCACCCGAATTAGGGTGAACTGGTAGAAACCCACCACTGAGTATAATGAACTCAAAATACGCTTAATGTGTTTTTGAAACTACAGTATTTTTCCTTAGTTAAATAAAGGCGTTTATTATTTATTTACTGAAATTTTATGGCTACCTATCTCATCATATGCAATGCTCTCTACATGGGACTGCCCTTGAAGACCACTCGGAGGCTTCAGCTGGTACAGAATGCGGCCGCGCGGGTAGTGATGGGAGTGTCCCGACACTCCCATGTTACACCTCTCCTGCGCGACTTGCATTGGTTGCCGGTTGCCCTCCGGGTGAGATTCAAGGTGCTGGTTATATAAAGCCCTATATGGCTTAGGCCCGGGATACTTGGCCGACCATCTGCAGCCAGCAACAGCTTCCCATCGCCCGGTGCGCTCTCACGGGGAGGGCCTACTCAGGGTGCCGTTGGTCAGACAGTGTCGGCTGGCGACCCCCAGAGAGAGAGCTTTCTCTGTAGGTGCACCCACCCTTTGGAATCAACTCCCTCTAGACTTCCGGGTGGCCCCCGACCTTCGCTCCTTCCTCCATGGGCTGAAAATGTGGCTATTTCATCTAGCTGGACTGGACTGATGGGATTTTTAATAGAACTTAATTGGGTTTTATTGGTTTTTTTTGTCAATTTTATCATGGACTTTGTTTTTAATGGTCTGTTTGTTTGTTTATTGTTGTGAGCTGCCCTGAGTCCTGTGGAGATGGGGCGGCATATAAGTCCAATTAAATAAACAAACAAACAAACAAATAAATAAATAAATATAATGATTCTAGGTGGCTCTCAATAAAAACAAGTATAAAAATTAACCTTCTCCCTCAGTCGCCAGGCCAACATCCTCCCAGCTCATGTCCCATTCTAACCCAATGCTTGGGGAAAGAGCCAGGTCTCAGATCTGAGGTAGAAGGCTGTTTGAAAGGGCTGGAGCAACCACCAAGAAGACAGATCTCCAAGGTCCCATTAGGTGATAACACTTAAATGTGCCCACCCTATTTGACCTTGTAAAATGGCACATGCCTTCAAATGGTCCTACAAATAACCTAGCCTTGTGTCATGTGGGATTTTCAGAGTAATAATCAATACCTTGAACTACCCCTGGAAAGCAACTGGGAATCACTGTAGCTCACACATAGTGGGTAAACTATGTTTCACTGCATTTTAGACCAGTTTCAGTTTCTGTATTATCTTAAAGGGCAGCCCCATGTAGAGCAAGTTGCAGTAATCTAAAGAGGAGGTGACTAAAGCATAAGTGATTGTGAGCAAGGCCTCCCAATCCAGCAATGGTCATACTTGGTGCATAAGATGAAAAGGATCCCTAACCATGGCTGCCATCTGCTCTTCCAGATGATGGAGTTCTCTTTAAGCCTCTATCAAAAATAATATTTTAACTGTAAACTCCTCTTTCTTTAAACCAAAAACGCGAGTTGGTTTATACAAAGATGGTTAATTTCAAAGAAAGACATCTAAGTACAAAGCGGGCTCTCTCTCCTTTGTTCTAAAACTCCACTCCTGCTAAGAGACGTAGCCGAACATTTTCACATCAGTAACTTCTTTCCTCTAGAGTCTCTGCTTTACGTTTTCTGTTTTCTCTTGCTTTCTGCTATGCTCACTGAGACACGAACCAGAATTCTGTTGTATTGTATGATGTGATCATTGTTATCAAGGAAATCTGCCCCGGGAAAGAATGAAAGGCATGAAACCAAACACCTCCACTTGTGTTTTATATTATTTTCAAAGATTGAAATGTAAAACATTGGATAGCTTATCGTTTTTGCCAGCTCTTAATTAGCTGTTAAAATTTGTTAGCAAATGAGAACACTAATGAAAACAACAAACCATATGTTCCAACTTTTATTTGGGAGAATTAATAATATTTAAAAATTAGCAGTCAGAGCTCTCGAGCAAGATAATTTTTCAGTGTAGCAGCATGTGAGCATAACATATTGTTACCATTATGTTAGGGAATAGCGGTTCTGCAATCCTGGATTGTTTTAGTAAACAACAGGCATTTTCTTCTGTTCTGTTTGTTTTTTTTTTTTTAAAAAAAGCAGAACTACAGCTCCATTGCTAAGGAAATGAATATAGAAAACAAGACTGCAGCAATTCAGGAATATGTAAATATGTAATATGTAAAAAGTATGGGAGAGTGCAAATAGATCATGTATTAGCAAGTTTTAAAGCAAGGATCAGTTGCATAATGGAACCACAACATTTCTGGGTTTCACTTACCTTTGCTACCGGTTCACTCGCGCACCCACCACTTCTGCACATGCGCAGAGCATAGAGGTGAGTGGGCGGAGCCTCCCGCCAGCACTGCTACCAGTTATCACGAACCAGGGTGAACCGGTAGCAACCCACCACTGAACCACAAGGAACATTATTTTGATTTTGGAAGAATGGTGGATGGCACAGAAAATCATCGTTCTTATATCGCTTCAAACAATCCAAGTTCGCCTGTGGCTTCTTGTTAGTCACTGTGGACACTGAGTAAAGGTTAACAGAGGAATACGTTTACAGTATTAAACTCACTACAGAGCAGTTACATGTTTTATATAATTTTTTGCATTTTCTAGAAGGTTGATAAATGTCAAGATGATGTTCACAGGCTTTCTATCTAATACAGACAGTACTTATTTTTTAAGCCTCATTCCTATGCTTAAACAGGCTAACATTACTTAAGATGCATAAATATAGCTAGATTTAATTATCTTAAGGTTTCTAGACTTCTGCCCTTGAGGCAAAACTGTTCTAGGAATATAACTAACACAGAGAAGATACTTGCTGCACTGAACAGTGAAAACTGTGCAAGGGTTTCATTATAAGATTCAAAGTTTCAATAGGAATTTCATATACCTATACCTTACATATAAACCTGACAAGCCATCCAAACCATCTGAATGGTTACTAGGAAGCGGTAATGATTCAAGCTTCATTAACCATATTTTCTTGAAGCAGTGAATATCTTTTGTTTTTATCTAGTATTCATTTTAACTTGCTGACATCTACTTGAAAGGGATGGTTGATGAAGGACCGCAGAATGCTATTAAATGAGTGAATTAAATTATTAAATTGAATTATTCTATCATTTGTCAAAATTATAGACCTCATTAAAATTAAGAAATTGAAATAATTGAAATTTGTTGGATTTACATTTTGTAATTTTTAAAATAAAATTTACTTTATTTCAAGGAAAATATATATTTTTCCATATGCGGAGAAAAAATGTATTCTAGTCACATTCATTCATTCAGTCAAATTTAGAAGTACATCCAACTCCATAAAGACTTTGTGCATAGTATAACATTAAAGCCAATAAGAATCAATAACACAAAGAAAATGATCATGTACATCAAGAAGAAGAAACACTCAAACTGACTTAAAAAAAATCTCACAAGGGGTTCACTATCCACTACCATAACCCAAGGCCTTGAGGGGAAAAGCCTGATTTTCAGAGATTTTTTTCCACTGGAGCAGTTACATTCATAAGGTGACTAGGACTACAGGGCCTCCTGGTCCATGATCTCACTATAATAACATCTGGCAGTAATGTGCTCTGCAACAAGATCATGTCGCAACTGCACTGAGACAAAAACTAGAGCTTGCATGCAACCCTTGTACATGTTGAGTGTTCAGTGACTTGAGTTAGGTCCCTAATGGCCATGACCTTTTCAGCTTGCTGCAAGGGGCAAGTAGAAATCTCCAAGAATGAAGTATCAACGTAGGGATTTCCACTACTAACCTGGTGATGGAATCTAGCGAATGAGGCAGGAATGATGCAATGCAGCAAAGAGTGATGCAGGGTGAACTTCAGCAACAAAACCTATAGTTCCCCAGAACCCAGCTTCAGCCCCTGAGTCAGATGCTTAGAGGAACAGAGCCACCACAAGCATAATTGTGATCTCCCCCACCTCTTCCCCAAGCTTGTGGCTGGGGAAGAAACCAGCTTGACTGTTTTATCCCCAATAATATCATATATCAGAGCAAATGTATTATAAACTGACCTGGCATTCAGAAACAACAGCCCAAACCTGGATCACTGAGAGTCTTCTGATCTGGTCTCCAGGGAAAATACTGAGCAGTAAATGGTGGGACAGCTTTCAGCCAGCTACCTTGTCGCCCTCAAATATTGTTTGTTCTCAGTTTCTCACTATACCTTTCTCTGCATACCATGAATCATTATTACTGCCTGTCCTACATACTGAGGAATGTATACTCTGTCACTCCCTACCACTTCACCAATCCCTCACAAGCCACAGCAGATTTTTCATCTCGGATCCCAACACCGTTCTCCTTTGCTCTTGTTCTAAGGCACTCAACTGTGAGATATGCGCTCTGCGCCTGGGGGTAGTCCCACCATATCCTAATCCTTGCTGCCATTTCTCAGTCCAAGTATTTCAGTCCAAATTCAAAGTGGGACACTGTTTCCAGTATGGATAACAAGCCTGCCACAATCCCAAACCAACTTCCAGTGCAAAAGGGCACCCAGATTTAAGAATTTCCTTCATGTTTGAAGAAAGAGGACTGGATTTGTCACAACAGAGGAAAATGGCAATCAATCTAATTTTCTAATACTAACCATGTAATCGATGATGTGAAAACACTTTAATAATATTCTGGGTGTTTATGAAGTTGTCAACAATCATGTTCTAAAAGTATAGGAAAAATAATTGTACCACAAAGCAAAGAAGGCTCAATTAAAATTAGACCCAAGCCTTAAAATAACTTGATATTTCTTTTTCTGTATATAGCATTCAAGAAAATCAACAAGACACTGTGTAGCAGGGAATACAATACAATTTCAAATCTGCTCTACTGCTCTCTCCTTTTGTTTTCCATTTATAGAATAATTTACCAAAGCAAAATCTGATCTTGCTGTTAATTTTGACACACATTCATTTCTTTGTTTTGGACAATAATCACATAATTAATGAAGTTGATTGTAGTCTACAAAATATTATGGTATAGTGAATGTGTTAGATTTGAAGTGCTTCAAAGCTGCATTTTTGTTTTTCCTGCAACACACTAATACAGCTGCCCAATAGAAAAGTACATATTTGGATCAAGTTAATGTATTTTCTGTAACCATTGTTTATTATTTTTCCAACACTTTATTACATTTCAAAGAAGTATAAAACAGAAAAGCCAAAAAAAAAAAAGAATTAAAAAGAATAAGGGAGGAATAAGGAAAAAGCAAAATTAGGGAATGCAGACAAAAAGGGGAAAAAACTATAGAAAAAAGTAACTTCTGACTTTATTCAGCACAGATCAAAAACCTAAGAATCAATAATCTTTTGAACTAGAAAAAGCGTAACAAAGTGTACTTCTGTCATCATAAACAAGACTAGCCATCAAGATCTGAGATTAAAATTTGATTTCTTTCAGTTTCATCCAAAAAATCCAAAAGTGGGTTCCAAGTAGAAATGAGCTAGACAAAATCTTTTCTTTAATCAAAGCAGTCAATTTCACCATCTCTGCCAAGTCCATTGATTTTTATCATCGATTCTTCCATTGTGGGTACCCATGAATCTTTACAGGAGCCTTGTTGCTGTTGACATACATAAAGACAAAATTCTGTGTTTTTTTTCCCAATCTGTTTGTTCACCAAACATAAAAGAACAGCCTATGGCTTCAATTTATATTCAGTTTAAGAATTCTCTGAGTTAAAATACATATATGTCCACAGGGATGATTAAAAATGCCTTCAGATTGCTTGCATTTCCAACATAGATTGACACATCTCTTAAACATCTCTGACAATTTATCAGGTGCTAAATTCCAATGGTACATTCTCTTATAAAAAATCTCTTTCAAATTGTAATTCAATGTAAATTTCAGTCCTTTAGTTACATATTTTCCCATTGATGAAGCATTATATTGCAGCCAAAATGTCTTGTCCTTTTACCATATTCATCCACCAAATTCATTTTCAGTGGTGCACAATTTATATATCTTAGCAATCACATGTTTGTCATTAGTACATAAATCCAATTCAAAATCAGTTTTCTCATTGTTAAAAATGAGAAAGTTTGGTGAGCCAGTTTGGTCTAGAGCAGTCGGTCTCAACCTTCCTAATGCCGTGACCCTTTAATACAGTTCCTCATGTGGTGACCCCCAACCATAAAATTATTCCTAAAACCATTGAAAATATGTGTTTTCCGATGGTCTTAGGCGACCCCTATGAAAGGGTTGTTCGACCCCCAAAAGGGTCCCGACCCACAGGTTGAGAACCACTGGTCTAGAGGTTAGTTAGCTGGAGACTGTGAGTTCTTTTTCACAGTCACTCTCTCTCAGCCCAAGGGTTATTGTGGAGAAAATAGGAGAAGGAAGATGTATTGGATATGTTGGCTACCTTGAGTTATTTGTAAAACTAATAAAGGTGGGATACAAATAAATATATCTAAAATTATTATCACCATTGTTTATTACTAATTATCCCATAAGCATTGTAAAAGAAGAGGATGAAAAATGTTTTTCTGTTATCTACCTTTGCACAGAGAAAATTACTTTTAAACTGTATTTAAAAAAACAGCAAAAATTGCAAGGGCTCCCTTATTTGAGGGATTACTATTATTTATATTAATATTCTAATATTACCCATTTCTTTTGTTTATTATTGTCTTGCAAGTACTTAATTTGAAGACTCAATGTATCCTGTTTTTTCAGCTTTTCTTTCTTTTGGGATCCTCATGGATCACCCCTATTTTTTTAAAATTGTCCAAACAATTCCTGTGTTATCTGTCATATGCCATATTGCTTTAGGCAATGACTGACATTGATCTAGGAATGACTGGGAGGACAGACTAGTATAAGATAAACTATTTCACTAAGATCCTCTAAGGTAATCAGAGTGAAATTGAATCTTTTCAAACTATTTCAATATAAATTATTAGGAAACACATCCACATCCACACATACCCTTTTATAAATTTTATTTCATAAAATTCATAAAGCTATCTACTCTCTAACTGCTGTCCCTGCCATGGCACAGAAGTGAACAAAAAATATACCACAGTGCTAACAGAGAGGAAAATATTTTTGAACTTTGGATTAGTTTATACAATTTTAAAGATACCCCCCCTTTTTTTTTCTTTGAGGAGTTGGATAACTGAGCCAAATGGAGAAAAGTCCAACTAGTCCATTTATAGTCAATCTGAATTTGTTTCCTAAACGAAGTTTGAACATATAGACGTAGAACTTGTCTCTCATTGGCCTATTTTTGATCAACAACAATTAATGGCCATTAGGTTGGCTGGTTAGGGTCCATAGATAGCTGGTTGAAGAGAGTTCTTTTACTGTTTCATAAATTTTATAGAAAAAATATTGCACATTTGTGCATGAATTTGGCAGCAAATTCTGGTATCTTTAAATACAGGTCAATGTGTAGTTTGATTTTGTAACAATATTTACCTAATGAACGTGTCTACTTTAAGATAAAAATGATACTTTGTGTGCCAATGTTAACTGTCAATCACTCCAATCAACAGATATGACCCTATAATTGATAAAATTTAATGGGTTATGACTCAGTTTTGATAAGATTTTGAGCCTAAATATTGTACATTGAGAAGTGAAAAAAACTTAGCGATTAGAGAACTTGCTTTCAAAATTTTCCACCACCAAATAGCCTGCTTTTTCATAGTCACCCATGCCAAGAGATGTTTCAAAGATTCTCCCTGTGGCCTCAACATATAATATGTATTTGTTACTAAAAAAAACAAAGCTGTATGTCAAGTTCCACCAAAAACCCAGTGAGATACAGTCATTTCTACAGTTTAATTTGATTTCAGAGTGGTAGAGTCATGCCAGAGTCAAATTAGGACTGTCTCCTTTTTTGTTTTTTATAGGCAATGAAATATTTTGCTTTTTCAAAATATTTTTTACTTTTATAGTTTCCTCTGGGTTGACTTGCATTCACTTAGTCCCCAATAAACAAATACTTTATGTTTTTATTAGGTCACTATATATTTTATGTTTGGCAGAATTTTTTTCACTAGAAACTGATGTTTTGCTCTGTTGTGTTAGGTGTGTGTACTATTGTTTTAATGGCCAGATTCACACATATCACTAGGCTAGCATTCTGTGTGAACCAGGATATTACACTATGGTTTGTTAAAAATCATAATTAATTTTTTGATTTAGTAGTATGAACCCATTGAGTAAGTAAATATTGTACTGTTATATAAAGAGATATATTTTGTAGAATTCTTGAGACTCTGTTAACATACTGTAGTGGTATAAATATCTCTTTTATGTTTATGCCTGGTGTTTGAAGGTCCTAATTTGTTCTTTGTTGTTGGCATTAATGTATCTTCCTGTAGTGATAAGATACATTTCATAGTAATACAGTTTCCATTGTATCAGTTTGCATCAGCATGTTTTTGTAGCATGTGGCAATCACCACAATATCTGGATGTGTTTTCATGGTACAGCGAGTCTTCACATGGAGTCTTTAGTTACAAAAATTATTTGCAGCAAAATCATTATCTTGCATGAATAATTCTTATTTATGGTATAATCTATATTTTATCTATTTCCCTTATGGCATTGTATATTGGATAGGTTTCAGTTCAGGAAATACATTTCTCATGAAACTGGATATGCATCGACAGACCCTTAATGCTTGCACGATGTAAACCTCTTTTTGTTTTGTTGCTCTTCGCAATGTTATTCTGAAGTCATTTTTCACTTGCAAATATCACTGTCAGTGTTGCTGAATTCTTGAATTCACAGAATAGGTCATTTCAGAACTTTAGTCCATATCATTAAATATTTTATTTATTTATTTTATTTATTTATTGCGATTTATATGCCGCCTTTCTCCCTAGGGACTCAAGGCGGCTTACAAAATGACAACTTCAATACAAATCACAATACAATACCAAATTAAAATCAGTAACCCAATTAAAAACGATTTAAAATTATACCAGTGTACTCCCAAACGGATCAGTTTAATTGGCGGAAGAGCCACGTCTTCAGCTCGCGACAGAAGGAAAGAAGGTCGGGGGCTGTCCTGAGCTCAGTGGGAAATCCATTCCAGAGGGTCGGGGCTCCCACAGAGAACGCCCTCCCCCTGGGGGTCATCAGCCGACATTGTTTGGCCAACGGCACCCTGAGGAGGCCGACTCTGTGAGAGCGCACAGGACGATGGGAGAACGGCTGGAGATGGTCCTGCAAGTACCCCGGGCCTAAGCCATGAAGGGCTTTATAGGTGAGCACCAGCACCTTGAAACGTATCCGGAGTGCCACCGGTAGCCAGTGCAGCTCACGCAGGAGAGGTGTTACACAGGAGTATCTAGACGCCCCCATAACTACCCGCGCGGCTGCATTTTGGACTAGCTGAAGCCTCCGGACACATCCCAAGGGCAGCCCCATGTAGAGGGTGTTACAGTAGTCCAACCTAGAGGTAACAAGGGCATGAGTGACCATGGCGAGGGCATCCCGGTCTAGGAACGGGCGCAACTGGCGCACAAGACGGACCTGTACGAAGGTCCCCCTGGTTACGGCCGTCAGATGGTCATCTAAAGACAGCCGAGAATCCAGGAGGACACCCAAGTTGTGGACCCTATCGGAGGGAGCAAGGGTTTCACTTCCGATCATTAAGGATGGAACCTCCAGATCCCGGGATGCCGGCATCCACAGCCACTCAGTCTTGGAAGGGTTGAGTCTAAGCCTGTTCCTCCCCATCTAAACCCGCACCGCTTCCAGGCAGTGGGACATCACGGAAAGGGCATCCCTAGGGTGGTCAGGGGTGGAGATGTAAAGCTGGGTATCATCAGCATATTGATGATACCTCACCCCAAAACCACGGATGATCTCACCCAGCGGTTTCATATAGATATTAAAGAGCAGAGGAGAAAGAACCGAGCCCTGAGGCACCCCACAAGTGAGAGGCCTCTGGGAGGATCCCTGACCCCCCGCCCAAACAGACTGCAGACGGCCCGAGAAATAGGAGGAGAACCACTGTAAAACAGTGCCTCCTAACCCTATCCCCCTGAGTCGCTGCAGCAGGATACCATGGTCGATGGTATCGAACGCTGCTGAGAGGTCAAGAAGGACCAGGATGGAGGAGAAACCCCCATCCCTGGCCCACCAGAGATCATTTACTAGGGCGACCAATGCCGTTTCCATGCTGTGGCCATGCCTGAAACCAGATTGGTAAGGATCCAGGTAGTCAGTTTCCTCCAGGAATTGAGGGAATTGCTGTGCCACCACGGACTCAACAACCTTCGCTAAAAAGCGAAGGTTGGAGACTGGACGGTAGTTGTTAAGTATGTCAGGATCCAGGCTAGGCTTCTTAAGGAGGGGTCGAACCACCGCCTCTTTAAGCACAGCGGGAAAGACCTCTTCCTTTAGTGAAGCGTTGACAATAGCCTGGATCCAGTCTCCAGTCACCTCCCTGGCTGCCGAAACAAGCCAGGAGGGAGAAGGGTCCAGTAAACATGTGGAAGACCCCAGCCTACCCATAATCCTGTCCACGTCATCCAATGAAACAGGCTCAAACTCAACCCAGATGTCTCCACCGAGACTAGGCCCTGTCACCTCAACGGACTCTGTCCAGTCGGAGTCCAACCCGGTCCGAATCTGAGTGATTTTATCTTGCAGAAACTGTGCAAAGTCCTCAGCACGGCCCTGTAAGGGGTCCTCCCTCGCTCTCTGATTAAGGAGGGAGCGGGTCACTCTAAACAGGGCTGCTGGACGATTTTCTGCAGATGCAATGAGAGTGGCGAAATAGTTACGTTTCGCTACTTCCATCGCCACAAGATAAGACCTAATATGGGTTCTTAGTTTTTGTTGATTTGCGAAGTGTATTCTTTAGTATTTTGCTGTCCTGCCCATTGGTACATAGACCCTGTCTCAACAATATAAATGCTTGTTAAATCTTTGTTACTGATGTAGGAAGAAAATGCTAATTTCCTCAGAATTTTTAACATCTCTTTCGTATAAAGTAGGCTGCAAAATTCATTGAGCAAAAAATGTTTTTGTATACGTAAGCTCTGATACAAGACTGCTTTTGGTGGGAAGCCAATTTTACCCTTAGAAGATTAGCTGAAACGTATTTGCACAAGTGCTTAAATTGTCAGAATGCCAGCTTCCTTGCTTTTGCTGCCTTTAATCTTTGTAAAGTGTATTTTGTTCTACGGTCCTTTTGTTATTTCACTGGCAGGATTGGATGTTGTTGTGTCCATGCAGGAAAACCAAATTATACTTTTGTTATTTTATAGGAATAGCCAGGCTTCCTGTTCTCATACAAATGAAAGTGGTCTATGTTCACAAGTCAGAATACCCACAAATCCATTGTTTTGTCTCAAATATGAGGTTCTGGAAGCTTTCATTTACACGATCTTAGTTACAGGTCCAAGAAAATTCAGTAATTGTTAGTTGAAGGTACCCATTATAAAAGATACTGTATTATAGAACGCTACGCAAAGTGGTAGGAGGAACATGTGGTCTAAAGGAATAGATAATGGTCCTCAGTAACAATTGACTCTCTGACACAAAGCCTAGTTTTCTGAATTATCCTGATTTGGTTTTTTTCTACCCTTTGTTTCTGTGACAAGACTTTAGAAGGGATTAGTGTAGTTCAGCACAAGAAAGATGCTTTCGACTATGTCCGATTCTTGGCAGTTTTGTGGACCATCTCTCTCCACAGTTTCCACTCTTGCATGGGTTCTTTCAATTGTTCAGTTGTTTAATGCTCTGTCTGATTTTGGCTTTAATTGTTATCTAGCCACCATATTTTTTGGCAGCCTTGTTTCTTTATATCACTGAACATTCTGAGCATAACTGCTTTTTCGAGTGAGTTTGATCACATGATATAGCCAAAATAAGTAAGTAAGGCACATAAGTAATTGTGCAACAGCACAGTGCTGGTAAAACTGCCTGGGTTGTGAGTGAATTTACCTAGTCTCTGTTGTGTTCTCCAAAGTAGAGTTTTCATATGGTTGATGCCAGTGATGGTCTTCAGCTGCTTTGCACCGGTTCGACTGAACCGGTTGTTAAATTACCCACCACCAACCTGACCCTGGGCAAACTGGTTGTTAAGTCCCCCCGCCCCCCCCCCCCCCCGCTAACAAAGTGGATCCTGGGTGCTGCACTGCAATGGAGAAATGGGCAACGGAGCGATCGGCGTGAAGGAAGGAGAAGGATGATTTCCTTCTTTATTCTTCCTGCTCCTCTTCCTTCTCTCATGCCAGCCACTCCGTTGCCAGTTTCTCCATTGCAGCTCAGTGCCCAGGATCCACTTTGTTAGCATGAGGGGGAGAGAATTTAACAACCAGTTTGCCCAGGGTCAGGTTGGGCCACGCCTCCCATGACAGCCAGCCTGGCCCTGGGTGAAGAGGTTGTTAAATTATCTGAATCCCACCACTGGATGATGCCCTTTCAAAGGGGTGAAAATGCCAAACTCCCTACCCTTGCATAAATGGATAAAAGTGCTCACTATATGTTCCACATCATTTTAATAGTCTAGCTTTAGATATGCATTAAAAGTTACAACAGTTTCAAGTAAACTACAAATAGCCCTTGTTTAATGACTAGTTACTAGCAACTGTTGGAAGTTACAGTAGACCCTTTCCAAAAGTTACTTAGAACTGGTTCTGTAGTTCTGATGACTGCAGACACACCTGGAAGTCATGACTGTATTTTGGCTGCTTGGCAATCAGCTCACCTTTATATGACCTATTGCAGCGTTCTGCAGTCATTTATGATTTACGATTTTTGCCAGGATCCATCCTTTTCAACTGGTTTCTGGCAACCCATTGGGATACATTGATTCACTTAATGACAAGGGGTACACTTAACAGTCATCGTATTCACTTAACAACCATGGATTGACTTAAGGACCACTGCAAAAAAATGTTGTAAGATCAGATCTTGTTGCTTGGGTGCCTCAACTTATGACTGTTGTGAATTAACGACAGAAAGTCTGGGATCCATTACAGTTGTAAGTTGAGGACTACCTGTATGAAATAACAAGGAAAATAATAGCTATTAGCACCTGTGCAACACAGACACATCATTGGTATCTTCATCTGTCTGATATTTAATTAGAATGTGTTGAATTAGAATGTGGCAATAGGATTGTCCAACAACATTACCTTTTTAGTAATAAAATAGAAACAATATCTTTGTACACAATATAAGAATAGTATTTACTTTCAGGTGGTAATTCCTGTGATCACTAGTATCCAATCACTGCATATGAGATATTAGTTGGGATCATAAGGGTACCTCTGTGATACTATCTAATCACATACTCTCTTTCAGCAGTGTCTGCTAATTTTTTTATGAACACTTACCAACAGAGACCAAGGGATTTTTTTTGTCTCCCTCTACCCAGTATTTGATATATTTTGAACTATACAGATAGTCCTTGACTTACAACCATGCGTTTAGTGGCTGTTGGAAGTTATAGTAGTACTGAAAAAAGTGACTTATGACCATTTTTCACACTTACAACTGTTGCAACATTCCCAGGGTCATTTGTGTTTAAAATTTGGATGCTTAGCAACTGGCATGTATTTATGACAGTTTCAGTATCCCAGGGTCATGTGCTCACCTAACTTAACAACTGCAGCGATTCACTTAACAACTGTGTCAAGAAAGGCCGTAAAACGGGGCAAAACGTAACAACTGTCTTGCTTAGCAGTGGAAATTTTGGACTCAATTGTGGTCATAAGTCAAGGACCCCCTGTATCACTTTCAGCATCATCTTTGTCTGACAAAGGCTATGAGCTTTGAAACCACAAACTTTGGTAGAACTGCTATGTAAGTAAGCAGTCATGCTGACTGGTTTTGTGCCATTCTTCTTTCAAAAAGGGAGTTGCTGTTTGCAGGAAAGCAGTTTGAAGCCCTCTGTAGGGTCTCCGAGATGTAAAAGAAAACATGGGTGATGATTGCAATGTGTGCTCTTCCCCTGTTTTTTTTTTTTCTTCAAATGGAATGTCTTTTTTAAACTAAATCGGAAGTGATCGCCTAGTAGCTGGCTTTAGGTGTCAAATTTCCTGCTGAAATGAGAGCAAAAAGCTCCACATGAGAACCATCTGCATGTGTGTTATGACTGAAATCATGGTAGTTGAGCGGCAACAGGCTTCGTTGCAAGATTTTCCTGTTTCTTTATTTGGGTTTTCGAGTGGCCTTTTTGTCTTGATTTAGTCTGGGCTTTTTTTCTTTTCCAAGTCACATTTAATGAGTCTGAATATCTGGGTTTCTTTTGAAAGCAGAGCAGGAGAGAAGTTGTAAAAATAGCAGGCGTGTGGATGGCCCAGGATTTTCCATTCCTCTATAGGTACCAAAACTTTTTTTCCTGTCCCTTTTCAGCTAGGGAGGGAGGGCTGTAGGAAGTGGGACTGGGCTGATCTTCAGAGGGCAGAAAGGGTGGGGAAAGGCTGGACAACTGTGCAGAGTTGTCCAGATCTGGAAGGGGGATCTCAAGGACAAGATTTCCCCCTGTGAAGGTTAGAGAGGCTAGTCTGCACTTTTGCTCAGGGGTGTTATTGAAACAAAATGAAGTGGAGGTTTCTTTTTTGTTGTTGTTTCAGTGGAAAATAGCAGAGCAGCATCCCTTAGGCTACTCGAGCAGAAGGAAATGGAGTGAAACTGGCTTGGTTATTTCCATAGCAACACAAGTCTGCTGGTTACTCTGTGTGATTGTGTGTGTGTGTGTGTGTGTGTGTGTGTGTGAGAGAGAGAGAGAGAGAGAGAATAAATTGAGGATGCTTCTTATTCAACATCCAGAGTCACAGAAACTGAATTGAAATTCTTCCTGCTTTAAGATTTGTTGCAAGTTGGTTAGTGGTATTCGTTTTATATGCATTTTTATCAGTGTAAATCACTTGTAAATGGAGAAACACTGCCACAATACGTATATGTTTCTAATTTCTTATATTGCCCACAAGGAGAGATTTCCTTTGCAAAGTGTAATTGAGACACAACACTGAGCTCAGGATTCAGGAGAGAGAACCTTGCTGATCATTAGCAAGTAGTCCTTGGCAATCTAATAAGATAAGGATCATGTGCCAGCATCATGGAACCTGGTTAACAGACCAAGCAAAATTAAGTCTGCTGACTCTGACTTGTCCAGCCTGAAAATTTTGGGGCACAATGTGTCATTGAAGGGTTGTGGTCTTTATTGTGCCACTGAAAGAGTGCAATGTGTGTGTGAGAGAGAGATGCATGATCAGGATTTTCCAAACAGCTTTTAAGAAACAGAGTTTGGGGGGAAAAAAAAGTAAACATACATTTCAAGGCAACAGACTGTTGATTTGGAAACCTTTATTAGGAAGATGTAGGCACAAAAGGGACAGTGAAGAATGATTGGCCTGAACTTCAACTTACGGGAAGTGCTGACGAGATTTGAAAAGGTATGAAAAAAAAAGCAAATTTCAAGTACTTTTTTTCTTCCCTTAGAAAGAGAACAAAGTTCTAGTTTTCATTTCTTGCAGATTCCCAGATATGAACCTTTAAGTGTTTTGCAATGGCACTCCCCGCCCCCCCCTTTCCCCCCTCTCCTCCACTGTTGGCAGTGCTGGTATAGTGTATAATTCATCAAAACTCCTCCTTCTGAGTTTTTTAATAACTAACAGAAGTGCCCAGCTATGAGAATAAGAGATCTGTTCAGGGAGTGATGTCATCTCATGCTTGCCACAGCAGAAAGCACTGCACTTCATAACTTTTTTTGCTGACAGTAATTGTGACAATTTGAGGGGGAGAAGGAAATATATTCATAAGGAATGTCCTGGCTTCATCAGATGAGAACATTGTTTTCTCCTCTTTCCATCTCTTTCCTCACTTCAGGTATTCTCCTACCAAATAACCAAATGTGAATGGAATTAAGAAAATGTGGATATTTTCAGTTTTGATCTGATGTTATTTTGAATTCTTTTTTTCTAGGTACCAGAAATGTATTTACTGTATTCTCTGAAAAGTGTTAACTCTAAAACCTGACCTAATTTTTGTATGAAAACCACAAATGTTATAAGGAGCAGGATACATTATCAGGAGTCAGATAAATGATCTTTCTTGAATATCATGAGATTTCAATGTTGTACTGGGTTATCACTAATTTATAAATAGTTTTATGAGCTATGCATGCTTTTGGTTTTTAAAGCACTGTATCTGAATGTCTGTGGGGTAATCTTTCTACAGTCTTGTTCTAATTAGTACTTTTCTTCTATAGTAAGTAAAATATTCTTGTAAAGAGTGTTGGTGAAATCTGAGATGAGAATGAGGTAAAGAATGAAGATTATGGAGCGGGATTGTTTGGGCATAATAGATACTACACTTAAATAGTTTAATCTCCTTATAAATTTAGCCAGCTAACTAATGAGAATTGCTTAGAACAAAATTGTGTTTCAAGATGTCTACAGGGAATAAACACATTTCTGGCAGAAGCAGCATGCCAGACTAATAAGGAGTTTAAGGGTTTATTTTTATTTATCTAACTCCATCCTGCCCACCAAATTTTATTTCACATCCTTTGAAACCCAATCATTATTAGCCATAACTGGTATGTTTGCAGCTATTAATTTTAAAAGCTTAGATTAGATAGTGAAGGGAGAGCAAGCATTGTAGTTTCAAATGTGCCAGTTTTCAGACCATTTCATGAAGAGTACAGAAAGAAACTTTTGTCTAATCTCTTATCTCTGTCTCTCCTTCGGTGATTTGGTATTTGCAGATTTTAGCCTCTGGATGCTAATGCTCCCAGTTCTCATTGCATTTAACTCGAATGGCAACTAGGGTAGTATCAACAAAATTACTCTTGAGTTTTACGTCAGTGCTGCTATTCACATAAAGCTAGCCTTTTCTCTTTTAAAACATGTTGCCCTACTTTGTTTGCAGTAAATGTTCAGGAGATAGAGTCTTGGCAACTTTATTTTGGTGATTAGGAATTTTAATGGGAGCCTTTCATGAGGTTCTGCCATCAACATTGTATCTACAAAATGACAATTTTAACTTTTTCAGGAGGTGACAAGCCCTTTTGCAATGAAGAAAGAAGAGAAGGGAGTTGAACAATAAGTACCTCATGTACTTATAGTAACTAATTTGTGCTATAGTTTGTGTGAGAAATAACTTTTATTTGCTCTGATCCGCATATCATCATTTGACACTCTGGAATAAATAATACTTGCAGCCACTAATCATAATATGCACAAAATAAAAAGGGGAGGCTCTAGGATTGAGTTTCTCTCTTGCCGTTTAAACTTTGACTTGTGTTTTCCTAATTAAGTGTCCCAGTTCATTCTTAATATTTAGTACTTCTGTAGTTCTCAATATGTCTTTGAAGGAGATTTTAATATTGATGCTCTCTGACAAACTAGAATGTAGAACTTATAGGTACACAAACATATTCACCAAAGGTCACATTTCTTATTAAGATTTTTTGCTGTTGGATAATTATTGTCCAACGTAATATGTAGCACTCTTAAGTAATATATGGGAAAAAATAACTGTGTGCAATAGTAATTGTTTTTAATTGTCCATTTATTTCTGATCATTTAAATCAGGGGTGTCAAACTCACATCATCACGCGGTGTCACATGACATATTGGGACTTTTCCTCCCTTCACTAAACCGGATGTGGGTGTGACCTGCATGTGATGCATCCGGCTCATGGGCCGGGAGTTTGACAGCCCTGATTTAAATTATTTTAGTTTCTCAGAGAAATCAGAGTCTAGCAGTACCTTTTTTGGCTAACAACTTTTTGTTTAAAGTCATAAGCATTTGTGAACTACAATCTTCTGATTTGTTTTTGTGCTACCATAGACTTTTCTTGTTCAGTTTCTCACCAAATTTTGTCACAGAAAACTTTTTTAGTCAATCTGCTGGATGATTTACATTGAGAAATAGAACAGAGAATGCACTATTGTCTAAATCTCTTAGAATTTTATACAGGTTTCAGTATAATTGATTGTTTAGTTCTTGGTTACCTGATTGTAATAAGTTGAATAAGGACTAATGATCTGAACCTTTTACCCCATGTTTTGTGCAGAAAACTTGGATAGAAGAATATGACTAATGTTAGATATTATTTATTTAGCCATTTGTCACCTTTATTATTTTTACAAATATCTCAAGGTAGCGAATGTATCCAAAACACCTTCCTCCTCCTATTTTCCCTACAACAACAACACTGTAAGGTGAGTCGAACTGAGAGAGAGCCCAAAGACACCCAGTTGGCTTTCATGGCTAAGCCAAGACTTGAACTCACAGTCTTTTGAATTCTATCCTGATGCCTTAACCACTAGACCAAATTGGCTAAAAGATACAGTTACATTATCCCTGAAAGATTAGATATGCAGATAGGAATATTTCCTGGTTTCTAATATCAATGTAGATTACTTTGGGATAGGAGTATCTTTTATTACCCTGTTTCTCCGAAAATAAGACACCCCTTGATAATAAGCCCAATGGGGCTTTTAAGCGCATGCGCTAAAATAAGCCCCCCCCTCCTGAAAATAAGCCCTACCCGAAAATATTTAATTGCATGCGCAGCCGGTCCCCACCATTTCCTCTGGTTAGGGTTAGGGAGACAGAGCTGGAAATCAGGTAAGACTGAAAGAGGAGCCCTGTCTTATTCTACACCCCCCAAAATAATAAGACCTCCCCAAAAATAAGG
Source organism: Arizona elegans (assembly GCA_022577455.1). Lineage (NCBI taxonomy): Eukaryota > Metazoa > Chordata > Lepidosauria > Squamata > Colubridae > Arizona > Arizona elegans. Next base: position 250,385,156 of record JAKOOJ010000001.1, read on the forward strand.
CCAAGCGCTTATTTCAGGGTTCAAAAAATATAAGTCAGGGTCTTATTTTCGGGGAAACATGGTAGTTACAGCTGAAAGTTGAACTATTATTTTAGATACAAAGATAGCAAATCAGTCACTTTCTGTCCTATCCAATCTGGATCAAGAACAGTTTTTAACATTACCCTCATTATAGTCCTGATTCACTTCTCCTCATATATTTTTGATTTGTATGAACTGAGCATGTTTCCAGTGCACACATATGGCCAATCAAAAGTGATGGCTTTTATCTTAAAGTCTTCAGCAGTTTGGGATCAGATTATGTAAAGCATTTTCTGCATTCCCGCTTCATTGTATTGATTATTATGGACCATCAGATCGATGATCACAAGAGACCTATACATTTTTAGGATGACCAAGTTAATTTTTCCTCCTCTCCCTGCTTTTAAAATGCAGTTTTAAAATCTCATTTGTATAAACGTTTACTGATGAGCTTGAAATTGACTTAGACCTCTATATTGGAATCAGCTGGCATAAGATATACATATACATATATACATATACATATACATATACATATACGTATACATATACATATACATATACATATACAATATATATATACTTCCAATTTTACGCGGAAGAAAACCCGAATAACCAAAGACCTACATATATATACACATACATACATACATACATACATACATACATACATACACACATACATATATTGGAGTACTCCTATTTATCACTGAAGTGTGCATAGAAACCAGAATTCTTTATCCTCTTACATATGTCTAATAACAGCCTCTATTTTTATGAGAAAATGTCAGTTCTACATTAACTTCTTGTCAAATCATACATTTCACTCTTATGTCATTTATTTTGATAAAAGCTGTAACATTTTTGAAGGAACATCCGTCATAAATTATAGAAACATTTATGACTGCTGGCCTGAACTGGTTCCATACATATTTGATTTACCGATCCTTCATTGCCTCAAGGAATAGCATGAACTACAGGCAATGAGAGAATATGCTTAGAGGGGGACTGTTTCACCCATTTAATCCATCAGTTTAGATATTGATCTGGATTTTGACAGACTTGTTTATCAGTTATGATAAGGGAATCCACATTCAGTTAAGCTTCTACCACTGCAAAAGCTTGAATGTAAATCTCATCAAATAGTTTAAAATTTTCATGAAATATTCCATTTCATTTTAAAAACTGTATACATGTAAAAATGTTACCGAAGCTGCTGTTAAAAGAATTATCTTTTTAAGAGGCATTGTTTTTCAGTCTTTGATGCTGGATCTATCAAAGATTATGACAAAGATGCTGCCGGCATTTCAGAAATATGACCTGAAAGTATTGTTTGATGGTTTGGCTTGAATAGAAGTAAAGAACTTCTGAACACTTCAAACACACACATATATATTCAAATGTGGTATTAAAATATGTAGAACTCTTAACAGTAGTGTTTTACAAGTATAGTAAATAGTCTTCATTACGGGGTGAAATCTAAAATTTTTCCCTACTGGTTCTGTGGGTGTGGCTTAATTGGTGGGCATGGCTTGATGGTCAGGTGACCTGGTAGGTGTGGCTTGGTTGTCAGGTGACTGGGTGGGCATGGCCAATACTAATAAATAATAAAAATAATAAACAAAATACACAAAACAATAAGAGGTACCAAAAACCAACTTTCACACTTTACACACACAGAACACAACACAACTGACTCACACACAATGTAAAAGCAGCTGCACTTGACCCCAAATGGCCCCTGCAACAAGCAGGAACCTCACACAGCCACAAAAAGCTCAAAAAGCAAGTTTCATACTTTTTCCACACAAAATGCCACATACAGCTTTGTGAGATTTTGTGTGTTTGTGTAGTTAGAGTGAAACACTACAAAAACACACCAAATCTCAGAAAGCTGCACAAATATTTTATTTTATTATTTTATTTTTTTTATATTTTTAGATAAAAGCAGCTAAATTTAAAACTTCCTTAACTTTAAATTGCTATGTCTAAAAGAAAAATTCCTAACCCCCCCAATTAACTACTTTTTTTTAAAGCTTCCCCCCCCCAAAAAAAACCCAACCCAGTTACTTACCCAATTGAAGGCACAAGGCAGGCAGATTCAGTTGCTCACCGATGAAATTGATTGCAGGCAGGCAGATTCAGTTGCTAGCTGATGCAATTGATTGCAGGGATTGCAGCAGGCGAAGCAAGGCCGGAAAAGCGAGCGAGCCGGAAAGAAGCAGCAAACGGCCAAGTGGGCGACTGGGCAATTGGATGGGCATAGGCGGGCGGGGGAGTTTTGCTACCGGTTTTCAGAACTACCCGCTGCCATCACTAACGGATTGGCCAATCCGGTCCGAACCTGGAACATTTCACCCAGGTTTCACCCATCTAGTCTATCCTAACCCTCTCCTCTCCTCTCCTCTGCATTCCATAAATGAGATACAGTCAAGAAAAGGCTCTTTCCCTTATAGAGATGGGGTATTGATTATTTAGCTCTTTTCATCCTCTGGGTCCATGTTTGCTTTCTTTAGGGCAGTGTTTCTCAACCTTGGAAGCTTGAAGCGCTGCTGGCTGGGAGATTCTGGGAGTTGAAGTCCACCCATCTTCAAGCTACCAAGTTTGAGAAACACTGCTTTAGGGACATCCGTATCACTGCCTTAAAGGGCTGGAGCCATTCCCTCTCTCAATGAGACCCTTACAACTTCCTAGTTCTAGTTGTGTTAGGCTATAGCTATCCTTAGGGAAAGTAACTTTTTGTTACACTTTTATGAGACTGGAACCTTTTTAAAAAAATCTAGCCCCCCAGATTCACTAATCTGTACACCATTTGGGTGCTTCTCTTTTCTTTGTTTTTAGAATTTCATTCCTTTTTGCTTGATAGTTGTTCTTGATTTACCAGCAGTTACAGCACAGGAATTATAAAAGCAGATTTCATCACAAAACAGTTGAGCTACAATTCATGATGGATTTAATATTATACTTGTGGATTAAACTTTGACTAAGTATCTTATCACATGGGAACATGTAATTTCAGCAGATTGTGTCACACTCGACCCCCATTTCTTTGTTAAAGGTAATAATTTATTTGTAATTTTTCACCTGCTTCACCTGTTCTACATATTTATTTCTCTCTTATACACATGTGCATATAAGAGTGTATGAATTTCAGAAGGTACGTGTAATATCTTTCTCTTAGCCCAATTCACTTCACAGGATTATTGTTGTTATGGGAAAAATGGGGTGAGGAAGGAGTATTAGATATGTTCAACGCCTTGAGTTGTGATAAAAAATGATAAAGATGTGAGATAAAAAAAAAATCTGAAAAAATCCTCCATATTATCTTAGCTTGTGATTCACGAAAAAGTTACACAGAAATAAATGCATTACTACTGAACACATCCCCAGAGAAGTTTACAGAGCTACCCATATAGAAACATAAGACACAGCTGCATGAGCAATTTGAAAGTCATAGCTGTGTTTTGAACTGGATCCTCTGTTCTATTATAATTCATTTCTCTCTTACTCCCTTTTGAGTGCAAACTAGCCATTTGTGCTCTTCCTCCTGCTACACTGGAAGCTGGATAATTTGACATTGTGAGGTGAAATTGGAATTGATTTATAGCAGGAACTATAACTAAAGTATTCAATTCAAAGTGCAGCAAGCTGTCTGGCCTGCCCTACAAAAGCTAAAGTTTTTTGTTTTTTGTTTTATCGTTGACAGCAAGTCACTGTTAGCAGTGACCAAATGTAGATTCTTCTGATTACAACTGTCTGGAAGAAAGTAATTCCATTTGATTGTGATTGTTTTCTGGAGATTGTTCTTTCAGCTTCTTTGAAAAGAGCATCCCACTTTTTTTAAAAAAATAAAATAAAATCTCTTGCAGGCAAAAAGGTAAAATAGATTGTTCCCCAGTGCCCCACATACAAAGTTAGCCTAAAAATGATCGATTATTTTATGGTCTTTAGTTTTATCTGCTTTCTATGCTTATCTGTCTGTTAAAGGTATCTTGTTAAATTTTGGTAACTGAATTTGTTTTGTTGCCTTCTCTTTATCATTCTAAAGGTATTCTGCTCCATAGATCTTTGGATTTAATTAAAAATATTTTTTGAATTGGTGTATGCGCCATTTCCTGCAGTTTTTATTTCATGTTTTCTCTTTATTGCAAAATTATGTCCCCTTTGGCATATGCTTTATGTACCAGGGCATTGATTAAATGAGTATACAAGTAAAGCGCAGTTGATGCAATTGTGCAGCTCTCAGTATTTATTTTTTTCCCAGTCATTTAACTAATGTAACATACCAGTAACAATCTTTTAGAAATACAAAACTAGATTGAGTCCATTTCCATAAATAAGTCATTCTGATGTATTTATATTTGTCACACGGGTACCACTCTGGGAACACTATCAGACAGATGAACCGTAATGGAGAAAGTTTTCTGTGTTGTTTAGTTCCCTATCCTTCTTCTTTGCTACTTGTAAAAACAGCTTCCTTGCAAGATGGGGCTTTAGACTGTGTCTTTTCACAGAGGTCATATGCTTTCTGTTGATTTAGCTTCCTTGGACTGGGCCTTAGAAGGAATACCAATGTTGGGTGATTCCCGAAGGATCAAATGGAAAAGGGGTTACCACTTTGAGAAGCCTCGGGACTAGGGGTACCTACCCCACTTTTAATTTAGGTAGCAGGAGACTGTGGCAGGACAGGATTTTGGACAGTGATTGATTGTAGCCTATTTTTAAAAGATACATCACAAAAAGGAGGACATTGCAGAATGAAAAATGGTCCAGAGTGAACACTGAAGAAGTGATGGATGGGAAAGACCTGGTATGCTTGTTTTATAGGGAAGGGAGGGCAGAGCAATGGCTGGTTTTTTTCCTTTCAGGCAACAACCACTAATGGTTCCTCCAACCTTAAATTCTTGCTCTTTAATGTGAAATCAGTTGCTGATAAGACATCTACTATCCAGTTCTGGATGACAAGCATTAATAAGTCCCAGAATTTTCATTCAAGGCACAGATAACCAGCCTAAAATTACGTTACTTTGAGACATATTATACAGAGGCCCAGCTCTCTATAAAAGGCTCTGATGCTGGGAAAGGAGGAAGGAAAAAGAAGAAGACAGCCATCAACGAGGTGGATTGACTCATTTACAGCAGTGCATTGTTGGGAGATTTGGAAGACTTGGAGAAAAACTATGTGATTGCTAGGAGTCAAAAATAACTTGATTAATCAACAAAAAACCGTCTCTCCTAACTGTCCATGTGGATGAAGCAGTTGTATTCTATAGGAGTTTCATCTTTTTGATCAGATATTCCATCCAGAAGTGTATGCATATTCTAATATATCATGATAGTGAGGGAATACTATTAGTGTATTGTTGCTTATTCTGCTTTATATTTAAATGTCTGTATTTAAATATGTAAATGTTTATTTAACTTTTCATTAATTTAATTTAAAACATTTAATTAAATTAATAAAATTAATAAATTTTTATTAAACATTTAAATATGTCAATGCTCAAATATCTATGGAGATTCTCAATTATCCAGATTGTCTCAAAAGTGCTTTCCCCCCCCAAAAAAAGCGACTTACTTGGTTTTTTTCCTTTGTTTTGCTTCTATCCAAGAAGCTTGTTCAATTCTGAAGAACTAAACTGAATTCTAGTTTTGAAGAAGGTTCTTGGATGAGAAGTAAAACATTTTCAAAGGAAAAAACCAAGGAAGTCTAGTTGCCGTTTAGAAAAAGCACCTTTGGGCTTTATGTTTAACTTCCTGAGCTAGCCAGAGTGATCTCAAACATGACATTGGATTATCCTAAATTCTTGTCTTGGGAGATTTCATTGTCCACAGTAAGTAGCCAAATCAGGAATGGCTTTACATCCTTTATGAAGGAGGTCCCAACTAGTATCTGGCCCCATACATACAGCAGGGCATAGATTGGATTTAATCTATTATTGGATTTAATATTCTGTTCAAATAAGATGGAGTTCTGAAAGCAGAAGAGTCCTGTATGGCTCTGTTGTCAAAAATAGATAATTCTATTATTAATTTAAACTGAAAACTGGTATAAGCCTTAGTAGGGATCGAGAAATAGTTAAAATAGTCTAAGTCATGGGTGTCAAACTCGGTGCATCATGTTGCTGTCACATGACATTTTGGGACATTTTTCCCATTCACGGAGCTGGGATGGGCATGGCTGCTCATGACCCATCTGGGCCTGTGGGTCGCCAGTTTGACATCCTTGGTCTAAGTAAAGAATGGTTGACATTATGGTTCTTAAGCCAATTTAGCCCCTTGGTTTACTGGGAAGCTAAAAGCAAGAAGCAGGTTGGTTATCAGCTGGAATGCAAAGGGAGAGGATTTTCTACTATGTTGCTCCTAGATTATTTCCTTTTGGAATTGCTATGTGCCTTTTATTTTCCTCTAGAAAATCTGTAAAAAGCATCTCTTTATACCATGCTTTTAATATGTATTACAATTTATGAATTAATATTAATGTTGACTTATATGTCCAATGTCATATTCTGGGTTTGTTTTTTGTTTTTTTTGTATTCACTAGAGAAAAAGTATTTAAAACAAATATATGAATAAATAAGAATAAAGTTGGGCAGACTGCAAGTCTTTTATACTCATCTTTTATTATACAAAAGTTCAACTTGAAGTTTTCTTCTCCTCTTTTTCTCAGCTTGCTATTACTCTCTAATCAGCATGTTATAGCTTTAGCTATCTCATCAGTATCTGGGTGGTGTGCTTAAGATTTCAAAAATTTTCTGTTTAACAGTTTTCTGACTGTGTTTGGCTATGCGAAAATAATGATAAATTTTTTGCATTTATTTCCAATATGTGTAAAAAATTGTGTAAAGCTCACATTATAGAAGACAAATTATAGAAGAAGGAAATAAACAAAAAAGCAATTATTCGGATAGTTTCTCTGTTCAAAGATTTGCTTTGATATTACTTTAGCCAATAAGGTATTTGCTCTGACAAACAATTTTCAGAAAATAATTGGAATTCTATTTCTATTTCTATTCTATTATTCTGTTGGTTTTTCAAAAGAATTCTTTCCATGTTACTTCCTTAGAATTTGGGTTATAGTCACTATCTGGGATTGAGAGAAACTGAAAAATTTAACTGCTGCATCTCCTGACAAAATGCATCAGAGATAGTCTTACGTTTGGATTGGGGATAGTAACAACTTAAATACTTGCAAGAAATAATCAGAAGAATTGACAGAAAGGAACAGAATTGTGTTTAAGAACAGGAATTCCATAGAAAATGTCAACATAGTTGTGTCTGTGGCCTGGACGTTCTTTACACCAACAAAGCAAGAACTCAAAAGAAGCAATGAAGTGTTAACATCGAGGCCAAAATGAAAATGTAGCATAGCCCAGGGAACTTAAAAGACTAGCTGGGGAGAGGCATGTATCATGAAATGTTGTTTGCTGTCTCAGATGATAAAAGGCTTACATCTGGTTAGTGATGCAATTCTGTCTATAGTCCCTCTGCTCCTGCCAGAGCGCTGTTTATATTTTCAGACTTAGCTATAGAAGTTTTCAGACATAGCTTCACCATCCTGACAAAAATAATGAACTCTAGCAACTTCTTTGGCTTGCTGGTATCTTAATGAGTTGATCTGTCTTTGAATTCTATGCATGTGGCTTTATATAAGGTTAGAAACTAACTGGATGACTGGATGTTACAGGCATAATTTGCATTGATTCCCTGAACCTTTTCTAGTTAAAATCAAATAGCTAATGAACCTGGTTTAATTCTAAGATATTTTAAGGATATGAGAGAAGGAGGGGAATTCTCAACTTATGACCACAGTTGTGACCAGAATTCCCATCATAAGTTAGTGCAGAATTCCCATCATAAGCAAGTCTTCAGTTGACCAGACCCAATTTTGCAACCATTTTTTTATTATGGTTGATAAGCAAATCACATGGTAATTAAGTGAATCTAGTTTCCCCAGTTTTCAACAGCTGAGAAGGCTGCAAATTAAATCATATAACTGCAGGATGCTACAGCTGGTCATAAGTGCAAGCTGGTTGCCAAGCACCCAAATTTCAACCACATGATTTCAGGGATAGTACAATAGTGGTAAGCGGGAACAGGCTGTAAATCACTTTTTTCCAAGACCATTGTAAATTTGAACCATTGTTGTAAGTCAAAGACTATCTGGAAAGAAAGATAAAACGCCTTTTTGGGAGTTAAACTATTATCACAGTTTACTTTGATTTGAGGCTAGGTAGGCCATTTTCCATAGCAATATGCAGATTGCTTGACTCTGTGGCCTACGATGTAGTGGATTGGGCCCTACTGGCTTCCACGGAGAGGTCTTAACACCTACCACCATCAGAAGAGCCAACTCTGAACAAATGCTGCCACTGGCCAGTTTACTCAAGGAACCCCCTTCTGTGACACCAGTTTATGAGGGAAAGATACAGTAAGTGGCAGTTCTCCTTCCTTCAAAACTTGACTGAATTGGAAGTTAGGTATAAAAGGTTGGCCCCTTTCTCAGAAAGAATATTTCTCCCTCCCTCCCTCCCTCCCTCCCTCTTTCTTTCTTTCTTTCTTTCTTTCTTTCTTTCTTTCTTTCTTTCTTTCTTTCTTTCTTTCTTTCTTAAATTTCAAGCTTTTATTATGTCTATCTAGGACAAAGAACAGATGGAAATAAAAAAGCACAAAAGGAAAAAGGAGAAAATAAGACAAAATGAATAAAGTACTTTTGAAGGCATTTCTTCTGCCTAGGATCTCATGCAGAGATGTGCACAAAACACAAAGTCATGCAACTTTGATCACAGTGTATTAAAGAAAATAAATTGTGTATTGTTTCTAACATTCAGCTTGCTGTGCAATTCCTTGATCTTCAAGCCGGTTTTGATAGCAGAAAAGGCAAAACACTAAAATGGTGATGGTCCGTTTAAAAGCCTCTCCCCTTCCCCCAATCCAAAACCAGATAACTGTTGAAAGGCTAGGTTTTCCTTTAATTCTTTACATGTCTGAATATAATGGAATGGAATGGAATGGAATTTTTAACTGATAACAGTGCTTGGCATTGTTTTATTTTATAACTATATTACATTTCATGATTTGGTTTTTTAAAAAGAATTTTTATGCTTCTTGGGTACATTGTATGTATGGTGTCTTAGATACAAAAGCAGAAAAATGTGATATAACTGCAACTTTTCAATACAGCAGTTATTTTAATTGGAAAAAAAAAGTAAAATAGCAAATTTACTTATTTTTTGAGGAGTATCAGAATTGGTTAGATTCCAGTCCTCTTCCCCTATCATCTTCTGCCTCCAGTTTTTCAAAAACTCTCTATGACATGAACTATAATCTGTTATAATCTATATAGGGTCTTTGTTTTATGCAGATTTTATAAATTGCACTCCAATAAAAAAATTCCTATCATATTTTGCAAATACAGTATGAGTCATTCTTCCAATTTGCAGCCTTTCACTAACTGATTTGTAAGTTTCATTCCATTTTTGTTTTTGAAAAAAGCCTTGTTGAGTGAATACCATAATGTATTTATAAATTATGGTCCCACTGAGATTTGGAGCCTTTTCCTGTCGTACTACTGAGAATAAAAGACTGCTTGTTTTCTGAAATAGCTTTATTTTATTTTTCCATTAGGCGTTATGAAAGAGATGGCTGCAGTGGAAAAAGTAATAACTGTATAAAATCAATGTTATGATAGAATTAGTTTTTTTTAAAGTTTAGTAATCCATGCTGTAGAGCATGCACTCATATAAACAGAATCTCTCCTAGATAACTAGGCATTGAAAAAATAAAACAAAAATAATTATGCAATATTACTGCTTTCCTACCTACCTTGGGATAAGAAGCAAAAATGCATATTATTTCTCTTTCAATCTGAAATATTGGCACAGTATTAAGTGTACCTGTTTCTGCCTCATTTTTCAAGGGATAACAAACATTTTTACAGCTGCATTTATATGACTGATATATGAGTCATTTCAATCTGTTCTGAATATGTATCAAAAATTCTGAAATGTCACCTGATCACTATGGATATGATATGTCCCCTTCAGAACTATATAAAGTGATGTCCATTACCACACCTAATGGCACTAAAATTCACAGATAAATTATGCATTGTGTAAAGAGATACTTCCTTTTGTTGTTCTTGAGTCTCTTCACACTGAGATTTAATTGATTAGCGTGAATTTTAATATTGTATGAAATAAGAACTTTTTTCTAGTGACACATTGCATACTATCCATGATTTTATGTATTTTTTTTTATCTTCCCTTTCCTGTTTTCACTTTAAAAAAGATCAATTATCTTTCCTATAAGGAAACTATTCTGGCCTAACTACCATGTTTCTCTGAAAACACCCCCCACCCCAATAATAAGCCAAATCCTAATTTTTTTGGGGGTGGGCCTAATATTACACCTACCCCAAAAATAAGCCCAGGAGGGATGGTTGTGGCCAGCATGAGTGACAGTGTGGGGGCGGGGTGCCCAACTGTCTGACTGCAGGGACAGCCTGCTGGCCCCTTGGGGCAGCGCAAATACTGCTTTTGCCCTTCTCTTTCTGGGCGTAGCACTTCTGCTTGTTAGGCAACTTCCCCAAAGCCAGCAGCTCCACGGGCAGCTGCTTTGCTTTTTCCCTCTTTTTGGGAGGCTCATGGGAGGAAAATGGGGAGGGGGATTTTCCTGTCTGTCATCCATTCCTCAAGCTCAGCACAGACTGAGGGAAGGATGGCAGGCAGGAAAATTACCCACTCCATTTTCCTCTCGTTCGCCAAAAAGCCTCTATTCCGAACGCTGAAGATTCAGAATGGAGGCGACGGTGCATCCACGGCGTGTCCAGCTCATTGGGTCTGGCCTGCTGCACCTCAAAAAAAGTAAGACCACCTCAAAAATAAGTGCTTATTTTCAAGTCTAAAAGAAAATAAGACTCGGTCTTATTTTCTGAGAAACACGGTATCATTTTAGTTGTTCCTTTCTAATTCTACAATATCCTTTTTAGATGTGGTAATCAGAACTATATGCAGTATTCTATACATGGTCTACAGGATATTTTAATATAGACATTAACTTATTCCCTTCCAATTACAAAGTTTATTTTTCTACAGTAGAAATATCTTGGGTTGTTCAAGTGCGACCAGACTTATTTTCCTGATTCTGCCACTGCCAGTTGTCTTTCTGGATGACTTAAATTATTTTAAAAAATTAATAATCCAAATTTTATTTTAGTCCATAATTTTGATTTAGCATTCTATGTTTCTCAGTTATCTCATATTTCATTTATTTTGTTTTCCTCATTGAGGATAATGATGCATTTCATAATATCCCAAATGAACAGGAACAGTCACTGAATTTTTAAATGCCTGTTGGGTGTATAATAATAATAATAATATTTTTTTGATGCAGTGCTGTTCTCTAGGGCTCCTTTATAAAAGCTCACTTGGGAAAGCCAAACATGCTGAGTAGAAATAGGGAAGAATCAGGTCTTTAGGGAAGTCAAGATTGTTTTCTCTCAAGAAAAAAAAAACCATGTTTGTAATATTATAAAGATTTCTCTAGTAAACTTTGCTGAATAATCCCTTGGAGATATATAGGAACTCTATGGTTTTTCTCCAGATTTGTATGTTCTCTTTAAACATCTTTTCTTAAATATTGAAAGACTTCCCCAATAACAGTGATGGCATATTTCTTACAATGTTGTTTGTTTCTTCGATGAAAAATGAAAGCTTTCTCTTTCCCTATTCCTTGGAGTCATAGAACTGGATTTATCCAACTTCTTTGATAGCTTGTAGTTTCAGGAGCAATTCTGTCCTTTGGAACAGGAATGATATGTTCTTCCAGATGTTCCTGATCTACAACTACCACACTCTTTATCACTGGCTATGTTGGCATAGATTTTTAGGAACTATAGTTAAACACTATTTTGAAAGTCACACGTTCCTCATTCTAGAGATGAGAGTTGCATATCATATAACATTTCAAAGCCCTGATGTTGACCAGGACTTGGAATATATTTTACTGATAAAGAAATAAAGGGAGACTGGTATAGATCTATTTCAAGCTTCTTAGCTCTCATATATATATCTTTAGCCAGGTTCTACCTACGTAAACCAAGATATTATGCAGCCCTAGTTCAGTGAAATCACAATTCACTAGTTTCTGGGCTTTTTTTCCTCTGGCAGCCAGCAGACCCTTTGCTACCCATTGGGAGACTAAAATAGATTTAAATTTATCCTTAGCCAGAAGCTTGCTGAGTGACTTTGGGCTAGTCACTCACTCTCATCCCAATCTTTATAGGGTTGTTATTGGGATGATATGAATAAGGCAGAACTCTATGTGAGCTACTTGAACTTTTGCAGGATATAATTGGTAAATGCATAGAATTTCCATGACCTAACAATAAAGCTTCAAAGATAATTTTTATGTTTGTATGCATCACAGTGTTATATAAATATGAACAAATATAGACAATATAGTACAGTAAACCAAAACAAAACACAGAAAAACAATTAAATTGTGCTACTTAATTTTGAATACTATACTGGATCAGGGTTGTAGCTTGAAAGCTTCCATTATATTTCTGGAACATATAAAGGCCATGTCTTCATTTAAGTCGACTCAAATCATGAAATCATGTTCCAGGTTTCAAGCTCTTCAGCATGTAGGATTGTAGGGAAAAGAAGTAGTTCTAATGAAGCTATGGGTTCAAGAAGTTGTAGTCTTAAAATGGAAAGTAGCAGAAAGTATGATTCGTTTCTATAGGTATGCTAATGGATTGCTGAGATGCAAGATAAAAAAACAATGATTTTCCTTCCTCATTTTCTAACACATACAAAAAGCAAACTAGAGAAAAATGAGACTGGGAGTTCCACATAATTATTAAGTCTGAAGTATAAATATAGGCATTTTTCACAAAGCATTCAACAGCATTATAAATGTATATCTTCCTGAAATATCTCTGAAGGTGGCAGTTTTGTATTTTTAGACCCCAGATTTATTTTTACAACCATTTCCAGTTGTTTAGTCCAAATAACAGAACAATGTCAGCAGTTTATTATTTTTTTTCTCATTGTATGTTGGATGTAGATCTGAAGTCCACATCTCTGGGTTTGGTTTAAACAAGTCATTTGTTTTGTAAGTAGGAGTGTCTTTTTTAAGACACTGAAAGATTCTAGAAGCTCACTATGCTTTGTGGAGGATTGCAATCACCTAGGATTTGTCTTTACTGACTTTCATAGTAGGAAAGTTGTGGTTCCTGAAACTTTTGTAGTCCTTGATATAAATAACAATAATGATAGTGGCATCTTGGCATATATGTTATTTTTAGTACAGGAAAGCTTCAGAACAAAGCCTTAGTTACCCACAGTTAACAATCAGCGTAACTTATTTTCTGAAGCATATCACAATGGAAAAATGCATTCTTTAAAATTGTCCCAGTGTAGTAAATTTGATATACTCATTTTTATTTAGACAGTGAGGATTTTGAATGGTTCATTTCCTTCTTCTGAGCACAGGACTAATACCAATTGTCTCTGGATTTATTAGCTGGCCTTTTTTTCTCCTTAGGACATCCAGGCTGAAATTGATGCTCATAATGATATCTTCAAGAGCATTGATGGAAACCGGCAGAAGATGGTAAAAGCCTTGGGGAATTCTGAGGAGGCTGCACTGTTACAACATCGCATTGATGACATGAACCAACGTTGGAATGATCTGAAAGCAAAATCAGTCAATATCAGGTAAGATCAGACCTGCACAACTCATACAGGCAAAAGGACCTCATTGATACACTATCAATAATTGCATGTCAGAATTGCTGACACATCAATCATCTGTTTGGCAGCTAGTGGTGTGTCAGCGATGCTGAAGCTGGCAGTCTTAATGACATCTGGAGGTGTTGGTGTCATTTAACAGTTTGTCTTTTGGGTTGGAAGTGACTGAAAAACTAGGCAGTGGTGTATCTTTCGAGGTTGCAGAGCCATTTGTTGGCACTGGATTTGTTAGCTTTCAAAAAAACACTGGCAAGTTTCCTTGGTGGCCGCGTGTGGCCTGTGGTTGCTATGTTATGCAAGGCTGGGGAACATTTAATAAAATAGATGCTACTTTTAACATTTCAATATTTTATGTATCTGCAGAAAAATGCATTGTGTTATAACAATTACAAGCTATTTTTAAAATTATTTTGTGGACCATAATTTAAGAGACTTTTCTGCAGAGTGATGTCCCTCAGGTCCAGGCCTTTAATTAGTGTGGCCTTTAATTTCAGCACAATTAAGAACATCAAGCTGAGAACAGTTGTTTAGCATGTTCTTATAGGGCAATCTATAGAAAAGAGAAGAAACATTTAGTTTCATTAACAGAGGCAATCATGTGATCCAGAAAAGTAATTTTAAAATCCTGCTGTATAGGAAGCATTAATAGCATTTGAGTTGGACAAATCCCAGATATATAGATGTACAGATTAGAAGGCCTCATGAGGCCTCCTCTGAATAAAATCTTGATAAATAAATAATATTACAGGTAGTCCTTGACTTACAACCACAATTGAGTCCAGAATTTATGTTGCCAAGTGAGAAATTTGTTAAGTGAATTTTGCCCCATTTTACGACTTTTCCTGCAACATTTGTTAAGTGAATCATTGCAGTTGTTAAACCAGTGACATTTTTGTTAAGTGAATCTGGCTTCCCCATTGAATTTGCTCGTCAGAAGGATGCAACAGATTATTGCCTGATCCGCAGGATGCTGCAACTGTCATAAAAATGAACCAGTTGTCATATTGTAGTATCCAAATGTAAATGACCACTAGCATAGAATGGTTGTAAAAGTAACCCCAGAATATTAAATTGTTCTTTTTGCATGGCGCTGCATATGGCTTTCATGGCAAATAGCTACCATGGATTCCATGGTATGCTGCTTCTGCTACCTGCCTAATTATTAAGTCAGACAAGCTTCCCTTAAAAAGAGTTGGTATACATCAGTGAAATGACCTGCATATTTCACTGTCTAACGATAAGAGAAAAACAACCTTAAAGGAGCTCATTCATTGTGCATGTAGCCTGCCAGCAATAGAATGGATGGTGCCCTTTTATTTATTGATAGATAGCTTATCTGTATCCCAAAAAACAAAACCTGGGCTGAGTGATGCCTTGTGGGGCTCAGGTCTGTAGGTGATTCTGATCATCAAAGTAAATGATATGAAGGAAACTTCATAGATGGCCTGTGAGTCTGTGTTGTATTTTTGGTTGTGTGAAATTAGCAGTGGCTCCCAGACGAAGGCCCTTAACATTGATGTTGTTGCAGGCAATAAGAGAATCAGTTTGGTATAGTGATTAAGGCACCAAGCTAGAAACTGGGAGTCTGTAAGTTCTAGTTCCAATTTAGACATGAAGCGAGCTGTGTCCTCTTGGGCCAGTCACTCTCTCTTGGCCTCAGGAAGGAGACAATCGCAAACCACTTCTGAAATCTTGCCAAGAAAACTGCTGGGACTAGTCCGTGCAATCATCAGAGGTCAAAACTGACTTGAATGCACACCCCCCACCAAAGTAATAAGATTGGAAGCAAAGATTGGATGGGGGGTTTTCTATCTCTTTAATTAGTAGCATGAATTATGCAAAATTTGCATTCATATCGAATATGTGACCATGTCTTCTGCATATGTGGACCTTCTTCTAAAGAATTTCCTGATTTAGGGATCGTATTCTGTACACAGAAGATGAAGCAGAAAGCATACATTTAAGAACCCATCTTAGCCTCACCTTAAAATAGAGAGAGATCAGTGAAACAGATTGATATTCTTGGTCCTCAAGATGTAGTAATTTCAGTTTGTCAGAAACTAAGAATAATCTCTGTTACTCCTGTGAGAAATGTGCAACTATAAGATTTATCTATTTTCATAGCATCATAGTAAGCTCATTTCTCATAACATCAAAATAAATCCAAACTTTTAAAACCTGTTGCATGGAGAACAAGGCAAAGCAAGTTAAAGAAACATGGTGATCAGCATGCTTTGCAGGATTAGGGTTTAATCTTAATTCTAACAGCATTAAAAATTGTAAGCAATTTGTCCAATAGGAACAGTTGGTCTTTATGAATGAATGATTAGATTATAAAGACCAGCTGCAGATTATGATGCATCTGGCAGTTCACTAGAGGCAGAAATATGAATTGTACCTGGAAGCAGGGATCTGAATTTGGGATATTTCCTTAGACTCTCCTATGACAGCATGTATCTCTAAATCATCCAGGCCCAATAGTTAACCTTAGCAAGCACGTCAGGTAAATGTTTTTTATTTCATTTTATTTTCAGAGACATTTTTGTAAATAATATAATGTCAAGGTAGTCTGCCCTTTATTACCTGAATTAGATAAGTGCCTCAGAGCAATATACCCTGATGTAAAGTTTCTGACCCATGATCTGTGAATATTTAAACTAACTGAATTTTGTATTTTATTTACGTTGAAAGAGTAGTAGAGTTAGTTAAAGAAAGCACTGTTAATGCCTGGTGTTTCTAATCCTTCTCTGTTAAATTAGAAAAATAGGGAGAGGTTTCTGCTAGTACATTAACTGAGAGCTACAAAATTCCAGCTCTAACATTTGAACAGCTTGGTGTTTCTTGGAGATTACTTTTTTTAAAAAATAAAACTTTTATTAAAATTCAGAAAAATGTAAAACACAAAAAAGCAAAGGAAAGGTGTTTTTTTTTTTAAAGGTAAAGGGATGAGGAGAGTGCAGGCATAAAGAGAGAAAAAAGCTATGGGAAAATATAACTTCTGAATTTCTTCAGTACAGATTAAAAAAACCTCTAGAATAAGCATTAATAAATAGTATTTCTATCAGCATAAACTCATTTGTCATTAAAATTTGAGAGTAAAATTTTATTTCTTTCAGATTCAAGCAAAAATCTAAAAGTGGGTTCCAAGTAGAAACAAGCTAAACAAAGTTTTTTTTTTCTTTAATTAAAGCAGCCATCTCTGCCAACTATTAATTTCACCATCTATTCTGCCATCGTGGGTCTACATGAGTCCTTCCATCTCTGCTCACAGAGAAGCTTTGCTGCTGTTAACAGATATAAGCACAAAGTTCCAAGTATTTTTTTCAGTATATTTGTCTATTAAACTTAAAAGAACAGCCTCTGGCTTCAATTGGGCATTCAATAATTCTCTAACTTAAAACACATATCTAATTTCAATAAGTCTTAATTTTTTTTACATGTCCATCACAGGGGTGGGCTTCAAAAAATTTAGCAAGGGGTTCTCTGCCCGGTTGCTGGGTCGGCGTGGCCATGGTGGGCGTAGCATAATCGGCCTCCTGCACCATGGTGGTGAGGGGGACGTTTTTGCACTCCCAGGGCTCCGGAGGCTTTCCTCGAGCTTCCGTGAGGACGAAAACAGTCTCCTCAGGCGCCGGAGGCACTCTGGAGGCCAGAAAAGGGCCCGTTTCTGGCCTTCCCAAACTTTCGATAGACCCATTTTTCATCTCCCCGAGCCTCCATGCACGCCCTGCACTTACCTGCATCCAAAAGGAACTGTGTGGGGACTTCTGGGAAGGGCGGGGCAGGCAGGACCAGCCAGGAGTAGGATTTGGGGGTTCTCTGAACTGCACAGAAACTTAGCTAGAGGTGCTCCCGAACCCCTGCGAACCCACAGCAGCCCACCCCTGGTCCAACATACTTTCAAATTGTTTAGATTTCCATCATAGATTTGGCATACTCTCTTATCTCTTTGATAATTTATCAGATGTTAAATACCAACAGTACATACTCTTATAAAAATTATCTTTCAAATTAGAATTCAATATAAATTTTAGTCTTTTACTCCATATATGCTCCCATTGTCCAAGTATTTCTTGGAGATCAATCATCATTTGGAAGAATGAATGGTTCTTGCTGCCTTATAGTCATTTATTTTAGCCAGGCTCTAATGTCAATGTCAGAATATGCAGATGAGATAATGAGAGTAATTCTTACGAATAGTACATTGCAATCACATTTTTTGGTTGAATGTGTGTTTGCCTGATGTTTTCATCATAATTTTCAGCTGCTCAGGTGCTTTGTTGCTGAGATAAATACAAAAAATAATTGTATGATATAGATAGTCCCTAAAATATGAAGTTTGAATTGCATTCTATAGGCAGAATCTCAATTTTAGTCAAATAGAAACATTTTTACTATTGTATCAATGGAGAGACAACACTAAACAAGTCAACACTTGACAAAGAAGAAGTGCAGTACTGAGGCAGCTGTGGGACAACCCAAAGAAATACAACAAGAATGCAACTTGGATAAAGGAGGTGGGTAAGGATAAAAAAAGAAGTTGAAATGAAAAAAAAATGTAATAACAGCAGAAATGGTAGAGAAAAGGCAAGGAAGATCAAGATTTGGTCAGCATCAGATGAAGATGAACTGATTTTTGATTGAGACATCTGACTGCTCTACACTCTACACTCATTGCCATTGCCAAGCAGTTTAACAACATATTGCAAGGAAGTGAAATTGAAGATCACGTAACATTTGGCAAAACTTACCTGATTATGAAAGATCCAACCAAAGCGGCAGCACCAGCAACTATAGGCCAATTACCTGCTTACCAACACTTTTCAGTTTGTTAACTGATGTGGTGACTGATGCAGTTCAACAGCATCTAGTTGAGAACAAGCTCTTTCCTCTTGAGCAAAAAAAACAAACAAACAAACTGCTGAAACAGCAGAAGAACAAATGGTCTTCTAATTGACAAGGTGATTTTTGGAAAACTGCAAGGGAAGGACGAGCAACCTGAAAGTAGCTTCAATTTATTATAAAATGTCATTTGACTCCCTGCCACATGATTGGATAATCAAGAGCCTAGGAATAACATCAGAAGTCAGAAGCTTTGCACAAAGATCAGTGGCACAATAAAAGACACAGTTCAATGACAGACTGGTAGAGGTTAATATCAAGAGGTGACTCTTTCAAGTAGGTTCACTATCACTACTACTATTTCTCACTGCACTGATTCCTCTCTCAACAATATTGAGTCAGGCCATGGCTATCAAACATCAAACACATCTGTCAGGCTATCCTACCTCCTTTACATAGACAATCTGAATCTATATGGAAAAACACCATCTGAAATAGAATTGCTGCTCAACATTGTTGGCATATGCAGCCAAGATATTGCAGTGGAGTTTGGACAAACATGCCACCTTCACCATCAACACAGGAAAAATAGTAAAAACTGAAGGAATCAAAATACCTTATGGAAATAACTTCAAGAGTCTGGATGAAGACCATCACTACAAATAGCTGGGCGTCCTTCAAGCTGACAACATCAAGCACGCTGAAGTCAAGAAGAAGATTAGAAATGAAATGAAGATATCATGGGACTGAAGAAGATCTTAAAAGTCCAGGAAATACCATCAAGGAATTATTTATTATTATTATTGTTTAGACTTCTATACCGCTTTACAGCCCTCTCTAAGCGGTTTACAAAGTTTACAAAGTTAACATATAGCATATTGCATATTAGCATATTGCATTAGCATTAGCATATTGCCTCCAACAATCTGGGTCCTCATTTTACCCACCTCGGAAGGATGGAAGGCTGAGTCAACCTTGAGCCGGTGAGATTTGATCTGCTTACCTGCTGAACTAGCAGTCAGCTGAAGTAGCTGCAGTACTGCACTCTAACCACTGCGCCACCTTGGCTCATATTAACACCTGGACCATTTCAGTCGTTAGATACAGAGTTGGAACAGTGGGCTGACTCAGGCAGATATAAAAGCCCTGGATAGGAAGACCAAAGAAATGACATTGAATCATGCTGTTCTCCCATGCAGCAATGGTGACAGACTTTAGTTACCAAGGAAAATAAGTGGGTGTGGAATGTTGCAAGTACACCAAAGAGTTGACGATGAAAAGGGACATCGGAATATCTAAAAACCTGAATATTTGAAGAGTACCAGAGAGACTAAACAGACCAACAATAAAGATCAAATAAAGAATAGGAAAGAGATACAACAAGGCAAAATATTACATGGGCAGCGCATAAAAAAATAGCAGCCAAAGCAGATGACATCAAGATCTGGCTATGGTAAACAGAAGAATTGAAGAAAGAGACATTGGGTTAATTCTGGCTGCACAAGACCAAGTCTTAAGAACAAAGTAAGCAATAAATTTCCTTTTGTTTTAACTATTCTTTGGCTGTACAGCTTGTGTTTTAAGTCACTGTCTTGATGCATGACCCACTTTTTCTTGAGTTTATGCCATCTAAATTTTTGAGCCACAACTTTCTATAAATATATATGGCATATTATGTACGTATGAAGTTCTTTTAATTAAGATGTCTTTTGAAGTGTGGTGACAAAAGAGAAAATTAGGTAAAATAATTTGATGTATATAAATAACACGTATACATAGATGCCTCAATACTTAATAAATGAGTGCGATTAATTAGCCAGTAGGGAATGTTGGCAGGTCATACTTTTTACTACAACAATTGGTAGGAAGCTAAACAGATAACAACATAGTTAGCAATAAAATTAAGAGATTTTGACACCAGCTTCTGGGGCATTCAATAAACATTCAGAAATGCTCTAGAGCAAAAAAAAGAAAAAAAAAAGGATATTAGTGTTTGGATGGATACTCCCTGCTGATGGATTGTTATGATTTGTTTTAACTTTAGTTTTGTTTGCATGGGGATTTTTTGTTTATTTGTTTCAAGCTGTCTTTATTGATATTAGATTTATTGTTTAAAATGCTTAGGAATTTTGTTACATTATGTTTCACTATTAGTTTCAATAAGTAAAATAAACATATTGCTCTTTCTCCTGGGCAAATACAACTAATCCTTGACATACAACCAATCATTTAGCGACAGTTAGAAATTACACTGAAAAAAGTGACTTCTGACCGGTTTTCATACATATGACTTTTGCAGCATCCCCACGGTCACATGACCAAAATTTGGGCATTGACAACTGGCATGATTTGCATTTATGAGAGTTGCACTGTCCTGGGGATATGTGATTATCATTTGTTACTTTCCCAGCTGGCTTCCGACAAGGGAAGCCAGATTCACTTAACAGCTGGAGTGTTTTGCTTTACAATTGTGGCAAAAAATGTTTTAAAATGGGGCACAACTTGCTTAACATCTGTCTTGCTTAGTAACAGAAATTTTGAGCTCCATTGTGGTCGTAAATCGAGGACTACCTGTAGCACCAAAAAACAAAACAAAACAAAAAAAACAAATGAATTTTACATTTGACACTATCTCAGTTACCTGTGGACAAAGATGTCTTCTGATGTTAGGGTTTCCACTCAATGCAGCAATATCTAGTTTTAAGTATAGCATAGTTATGATAAAAGAAGAGAACAGAACAGATAGGAAAGTTTAAGGCAAGTTTAGAAAATACTTGACCATGTTATTTTTATATTTAGCCTGGCCTTTTAAATTGAAATTAGGAGAGACTAATAGCAATAGACACCCTTATCCAAAGTTACCTTTGCAAAAACACAGAATTGCTAGATTTTTTTTTTTTTAAAAATGCTTTTTAATCCATTAAGATATAGTTCCCAGTTAATATTGCATGTCTAGCCAGAAATATCAAGCTACTAATTGATTGGCCAAGAAACGATCTTGCCAGAGTTGACGTGTTCTTCTATAAGTGCACTTTTTTTTTCTATTGGCAGCCTATAAATAAATAAGAGTGCTTGATAGAATGGTCAAAGAAACAGAATCAAAGGGTTATAAAAGTTCATTTAGTCTAAAACCTGTCTACTACAGGATTCAAGATTCTATTACCACTCAGCTACTGTTAAAATACTTCAAAGTGAATCCACAAATTCCTGAAATACTCCATTTCAATGTTCAATAGGATCCCCCCTCCCCCGATGTATAGTTGAAGTTTACTTCCTTATAATTTAAACCTATTTATTTTTGCCATCTTCTGGAATATTCTGAACAATTATGCCAGTGGTGGGTTTCAATTTTTTTTTACTACCAGTTCTGTGGATGTGGCTTGGTGGGCGTGGTGTGGCTTGGTGGGTGTGGCTTGGTGGGCATGGCAGGGGAAGGATACTGTAAAATCTCCATTCTCTCCCCAATCCAGGGGAAGGTTACTGCAAAATCCCCATTTCCTCCTGATCAGCTGGGACTTGGGAGGCAGAGAATAGATGGGGGTGGGGCCAGTCAGAATTTTTACTACCGGTTCTCCAAACTACTCAAAATTTCCGCTACCGGTTCTCCAGAACTGGTCAGAACCTGCTGAAACCCACCTCTGGATTATGCCCTACCTTCTATAGCAGTAGCTCCCAACCTTTGGGGCACCAGGGACCAATTCCATGGAGAGAAGTTTTTCTGTGGACCAGAGTGGGTGTGATTTTATGTGATGCCTGCATCCTGTGGATGGGATTTTGCTTGTTTGCACAGCCTGGTTTCTGGCATGGTGCTGGTTTACAGACTGAGGGTTGGGGATCCCTGTTCTATAGGAGTAAGCAGACATGGCATAAATTCAATTAAAGGAAAACTGAAAGAAATATTGTAGAGCTTTTTTATGGAAATGATAGCAGTATGTCAAAGAATGTAATTGAAGCAAATGCTATAGAGGTTAGTGTCCAAGGGAAAAAGATAATGGAAAGGACATTATTCTCTTACAATATTGAAAAATGGTAAAGTTGTGGATGTAAATATTATAACTAGAAATGTATTAAAATATACTTTGCAATTTTCTTATAGAATATTTATATGCCTTGTTTATGATGCATGTTAAGACTGGTGAGAAAAATATAATTATTTTTCCAGTATATATAAAGGAAAAATAGCAAGAATGAATGCAAAAGCTACAGGGGAATCGGCTGGTGAAATTAATGATTCAGTAGTAAGTAAGTGTGAGTTGAATACAAAAGTGATTAATTTATAGTTTGCTCAAATAGAATGAATGAGGATTGAATTGCTGAGCAAATGTATAAAGTAAGAATGAATGGATCAAGAGCAACACTTAAGAAAGTCGGGACTGAAAGGTGAGAATGAAATCCCCAGAGAGATTAGAAATTTAAAGAGTGAAAATCAATGTATGAAATGGCATGTGGACGTATCAGAACAAGAACATTTTCAAGGGGGAAAAATGGTGTGGAGAGCTGAAGTAGATGAAATGCTGTAAACTAGATTCAGCTATGTTTTCACACCTCATGCTTTTTGGTTTGTTTGTTTTATTAATCCATTAATCTTTGTATGTAATTTATCCCAAAGGGATAAATACCCAAAGCTTATGGTATGGTATGTCTGCATGTCTGCATTATTTTCTCTCACTCTGAAATGTTACTGTGACAGGACAAGGGGCTAGAATAGCAGTTGGGCACTGGAAGTCTTCTCTTTTTGAAGTTCTCCATTGGCTGAAGGGAGTGGAAATTCAACAAAGCCTTGGTGTCAGCTGAGCTCTTACCTTTGTACTACTTTTTTTTTTTGCTAGGGCTTATGATGAATGGAAGGGACGTGGTGGCTCAGTGGCTAAGATGCTGAGTTTGTTGATTGAAAGGTCGGCAGTTCAGTGGTTTGAATCCCTAGTGCCGTGTAACAGGGTGAGCTCCCATTATTTGTCCCAGCTTCTGCCAACCTAGCATTTCGAAAGCATGTAAAAAATGCAAGTAGAAAAATAGGAGCCACCTATGGTAGGAAGGTAACAGTGTTCCGTGCGCCTTTGGTGTTTAGTCATGCTGGCCTCATGACCACGGAGATGTCTTCGGACAGCGCTGGCTCTTCGGCTTTGAAACGGAGATGAGCACCGCCCCCTAGAGTCGGGAACAACTAGCACATATGTACGAGGGGAACCTTTACCTTTACTTTTACCTTTACTATGATGAATGGATGAATGCTGTGTTCTGATGGTTGTCATTGTAGCATGGGAACACTTCTCTTCACCTTCCCACAAAAAAAAAATAAAAATAAAATTAATGACTGTCTCTATAATCTACTAGAAAATATGAAATCTATCTTCAGACTTAACCAGGCTGGTATAGTATGTTTACTGTATATCATGCTAAATTTGTTTTGTTAAATCTTGGTTAGGTGTTTTGTGCTTTATAATGCTGTGCATATTTCCCTTGTATGGTCAGTTTATTGTTCTGTGCAGTATATGAACTGAAACAAATTGTTATTTGGTAACCAGGTTGAGGATTAGATGAACCTATTGCAATACTTTAAAGATTAAATAACACTAATTGGACAAATGGGAAAAATTATGGATTGTAAATTATAATGTCTATAATGTCTGACAATGTCTATACCCTATAAGGAAAATCTGTTCAAAATGTTCTATCGATGGCACCTCCCACCAGCGCGCCTAGCAAAAATGTTTCCAAACACCTCTCCAATTTGCTGGAAGTGTAACGCACAAAAAGGAACATATTACTATCTATGGTGGTCATGCCGAAAGGCGAAAACAATATTGGCAAGAAATAAGGAAAATGATAGAAGAAATTACAAATCAGAAGTTGGAAATGAAGCCAGAAACCTTTCTACTCGGAATAATCACAGCACAGTATGAGAAAGAAATAAAATACTTAATTATCCACATCCGAACTGCAGCTCGCATACTCTTTGCCCAAAACTGGAAACATGAATACATACCGACAGAAAACAAAATAAGCACTAAAATCACAGAATGCGCAGAAATGGATAAACTTACAAAAGAGCTACAAGAGAAAGATGACACAGAGTACTATTTAGCATGGCAAAAATGGTATAACTGGTTGGAGAAAAACTTAGAAATACATTCATAGGGACACTAAAGAATAAGGTTAATTTTGGGACAAAATTTTGAGTACCAATTAAGGAGTGTAAAATTTAAAGATGGAGCGTATATTAATGCTTCATATGTAAATACATAAATAGACAGATATATAGATAAATACAGGAAAAATAGTCTACCGATGTGACAACTTTAAGAGCAAGTCGTAAGACTTGATTGATGTTTGTTTATTTTGTATGTTGTATCATTGTATTTATGTTTGTTTGTACTTTTTAACTAATAAAATTTAATTTAAAAAAAAGATTAAATAACACTTTTTCTGCTGTTAGAATTTCATTCTGAAAACTAAAAACTTTTATCAGAAAACTAAATTGTGTCCTGGAGCCTAGGTGACATATAGGCATTAAAATTGTTTATCAGTTGTAATGCTCTCAATATTAATATTATTGAAAAGATAGATTCGAAGGCAAAGTATGGGATACTTTTACCATCATTCTAGGAAAAATGGCTGTAGAAGATTGTAACAATTTCCTTACAGTGTTTATGTTTGCCATGTGTTGACATAAACAAGGGACTAAATAAAAGAGATCTGACATCAAGTGTAGTTATACTAACAGCATGTCATTTTAACTAAAATACTGCACGGTGCTCTCGTGATTTATTGATTCAGCAAAATACAAAATATAATCAGTATCAACAGTGTTCATCTGGATGGCAGTTAACCCTCAAAAGCTTATGCCTTTCTGGAAATGTAATAGCTTAAATGGAAATTAAAACGATTGCTTTAAAAACATTGGAGAGTGGGGGAAGTTTGAGATCCATTTATATGGTGGCCAGAGCTTGGATTTGCAGGCAGTGCAGAAGTAAGATAAGTTTTTGATGCTTTTATTTATTTTTAACACATTTAGAAATCCATTAAATAAGATTTTAAACTGCATTTTAATATCATAGTGTTATTCATTACATCTTTTTTTTTACTGGATTTATTCATTTATAAATAATTTTCAAATGTATGGAAGGTGTTGTTTGTTCTGTCCTTTGCTTTAAATAAAGAAAATTGCATTCCATTCACAATGCAGTATTTTACAGCTGAAATCTGGTATGTTTTAATGCAACACAAAATTCCTAAAAAATGTGTTCAATCTTATTGTAGGGCTCATTTGGAGGCAAGTGCAGAGAAATGGAGTAAATTACTGATATCATTGGAAGAACTTATCAAATGGCTAAATTTGAAAGATGACGAATTAAAGAAGCAGATGCCTGTTGGTGGAGATGTTCCAACTTTACAGCAGCAACATGACCACTGTAAAGTAAGTTGCTTAATTTGACATTATTATTTCATCGTGAACAAGATGGATAAAAATCATTTAAAAAAAAATTAAAAATTGAATTTTTAAAATTTAAATCGGATTTTTAAAATTTAAATCAGATTTTTTTTTATTTTTATCTAATTTATTTTAATAAAATGCTTTTGGATTAAAATATATATCTAAAGATAATTTTCTATTTAAGATACATTAATAATTTAGTCTATTCATCATGAAATGGTGCTTACTTATATAGCATGAGGCTGAATATTCTCAATATTTACATTTTTGGTAAACTCATTCAATGAATCCAAGCTCTGCAAGCTGAGATAACATGTCTTGCATTGATGCATTCACACAATTTCACCGTAACCATGAGATAAATCATAAAACAAAGTTCAGGAATATTCCTTTATCCCATTGTTTTGCAAATTATGTACACTACAAACTGTATGATTGTTTGAAGAGAAATGCTTCTGTACCACTAGGCTCTAAGTGTGAGGAGGAAGGGCAAGCAGTAAAAATGAAAGTGAAACCTTCTAAGCATTTTATAAATATATTAAAGAGCACCTGTAATTTCAGATCCATCATGGATCTGTTAGCGGGCATCACCTGTTAGCGGGCTTCCACTCACCTGCTGCCTGACACATCCCTCAACTTGTTGTGTCACTGCCACATCATCATTAAAGTGTCCCATTAAAGTGAATGGGGCTGTCAGTGAGTCAGCAGCAGATCAGAGGAGGAGCTGCTGCGGGACAGAGATGACAGTTGCTTTTGAAAAAATATGATTTAAATCAAGCCTTTTTACTAGTGATTTAAATCATGATTTAAATCAACTTGATTTAAATCAAATCGACCCTGATCATGAGCATGTTTCAGTAAATCCTTGCTTCATTTAAACAAGAGTTAAAACATAAAATTGGCCTCCAATTAAAATGTTGGATACCTGCCTGCAAACCTTTCCATAACTAGCAACACTTCCTGTATTGACTACTGTAATGCTCTCTACATGGGGCTGCCCTTGAGGACCACTCGGAGGCTTCAGCTGTTACAGAATGCAGCCATGTGGGTTGTGATGGAAGAATCCCGATACTCCCATGTAACACCTTTCCTGCGCGGCTTGCATTGGTTGCCAGTTGCCCTCTGGGTGAGATTCAAGGTGCTGGTAATGACCTATAAAGCTCTACATGGCTTAGACCCAGGATACTTGGCGGACCTTCTGCAACCAGCAACAGCTTCCCATCGCCCGGTGCATTCCCACAGAGAGGGCCTGCTCCGTGTACCATCAGCTAGACAATGTCAGCTGGTGGCCCCCAGGGGTAGAGCTTTCTCTGTGGGCGCGCACACCCTTTGGAATCAATTCCCCCTGGGGCTCTGGCTGGCTCCTGACCTCCGTACCTTCCACCGCGAATTAAAAGCATGGCTGTTTGCGGCATCTAGCCTGGACTGAGGGGGTTTTCGATTATTTTAACGGGTTTTAATATTTGTTTATGGCTTGTTTTAATTGTTGTGAGCTGCCCTGAGTCCTATGGAGATAGGGCAGCATATAAGTTATATTAAACAAACAAACAAACAAACACAGAAAAAGAAAAATCATGTTGTTTTGGAGGGTTCTGTTCCATTCTGTGAATACATCTTTAGACATCATTAAACCTAAGAGGCCATGGGTACGTTGCCAACTGGGTCCAGAAGACAGATATAAAAAATTAAGTAATGAAGAAATGAAAAATAATCATAGCTTTTGGTTGATAGACAAATATGTTCAAAGTTGCCAATATTTTTTAAAGCAGAATTCAGTACGTTTGATACTATATTTTAATGCTTCAAGAAAGCAAATATTTCTGGGCTCAAGGGATGTTATTTTTTACATAGATGCACAGGCATTCAATTTCTGTGTGTTTTAAAGGAAAACGTGAATTGAACTTTAGAGAGAATTAGAGAATGTAATATATTTAACATTAAATTTAAACAATTTAAAGACACAACAAAAATGTAGCACTCATCTTTTTCTTAATCATCCAGTATTGGTACTTTAGAATATGTTCTGTCAAAATGAACAGAATAATTCTACTTGTACTGAAACTGTGAAATTTGTGAGGTGGGATAATGCCTGGTGGATCCTTTTTAATCACAACTCCTTAGTTTTGAATTTCTTCCACAAGGAGGCATTTGATTTTGTTGTCATTTAAATATCAGGCACATGTTTTAACTACTCATTTAAACTCTTCAGAACAACACTATTCACTTAAGTGTTGGATAAACTTTTTCTATATTCCTAGGTTTTAAGGTGATTTCCTTCCTTCCTGCCTGCCTGCCTGTCTGCCTGCCTTCTCTCCATCTACATATATGACTCTAGACAGTTTGCATTAAACTAGATATATTACCAGACACAAAAACACAAAATACATAGCAGCTGAGCATCATAAGATTGTGTGAATTTACAATCTGCTCTCCTGCTTGCACTAGTTTCCATACCGATTTCAACCCTGTATAACTGAGAATCAAGTAGGCATTTAGGCCTTGAGCCCATTTTTGTGGTTCTAGTTCCCTTCCAATCATGTTTTCTCCAAATGAGCAAAATGTATTATGGGAACAACCCAAACAGTAGAAAGAAAGAAAGAAAGAAAGAAAGAAAGAAAGAAAGAAAGAAAGAAAGAAAGAAAGAAAGAAAGAAAGAAAGAAAGAAAGAAAGAAAATGTATTATAAATACATTTATAAACATATGGATGATTATGATGCATTTGCTGTTGTTCCTGTCTAATATTTATAGCCTGAGATAGATCTCACTGAACGGAGATCATTTCAAAGTTAGTGTGGATTCTTCCTCCTATGAGAATTCTTGAGTTATATTACCAAATAGATTTCTTCATTACAATTTAATGGTCTCCATTTGCCTTTACCTTTGCATTTGCCTTTGAACATAAGTTCAAAACTTCTAACAACACTTTATCATTATTATTTTAACTGCTGCACTTTGGTAATTACTGTTACTCTGAGCTTCGCATGAAAATAAAGTCCACTATTTTGACACAATTTTTCATGGAAAAGTACTGGATTTAATTTGGTGCTGCAAAAAAGCTCCTCCACCTCTATCTCTCCCCCCTCCCCCGTCCCCGTTTTATTGTCCTGTTACTTCCTATCTTCATAGGCCTAAAGGACTACTAATTTCAAGTGAAGGAAGTTTGATTACAGTGTGGAGGAAGAAATCTGTTTTTTAAAAAATATCACACTATTCTTTTTAATTAAGTGAGATGAAGAACATAGGGACTCTAATAAGAAATCTGCTTTCCCCACCTCTCTTTTTAATAAGCTCTCTTTGTGAAAAAAAGCTTTGCAGAAATGATTGAACACAACCGAGTTTCATTTCTTTAAATAAGATACTTTAAATAATTACTCCAACATTAATCTTATTTTTCTTTCAAAATACCATGGGTCTGCCTTACCCAGGAAAAGGACAAATTGATAATCATATAATGTCATTTATTTTATAAATTTACAGCCAGAGACTAAATCAAGAGCCATGGTGGCGTAGTGGTTACAATGCAGTACTGCAGGATACTTCTGCTGACTGCCGGCTGCCTATAAGTTCGAATCTCAGCAGGCTCAAGGTTGACTCAACCTTCCATTCTTCTGAGGTCGGTAAAATGAGGACCCAGATTGTTGGGGGGCAATATGCTGATTCTGTAAACTGCTTAGAGAGGGCTGTAAAAGCACCGTGAAGCAGTATATGAGTCTAAGTGCTATTGCTATTGCTTAATCGGTATAATAGCAAGAGTTGTGCACACCTTAGAATGTATATGGAAAATTAGTTATATCATTGCTATCTCTTTTTTGTTCACAATTCAGTAATTTTATTAATTATCCTTTTCTGTGTAAGTACCCTTTTGTGTGTTTTGTTTCGTTTATTATCATGCTAACATTTAATACTTAGAGGACAGCTCTTTCTTGGCTTATCCTGAAAATACTGTGTTTATTTGGCTATATGTGGTCTCTGGTCCAAGACTGTAATAATAAATTGTTGTTGTTGACTATATGTAACCCAGTATGAAAATGTTTGATTCCCAAAGATTATTAAAACCGGCTTGTTAGCAAAAAAAAAAAAAAAAAAAAAAAAAAAAATCTCTAATAAAAAAACACTTTCTGCAACAGTAAAGTGGAGGGTGGGCTGGTGGAATGAAACAAAAAGAAATAAAAAGAAAAAAGGGACTAATTGAGATACCTGCAGATTACTTAATGCTTACTTTGTTCCTAAAACAGCATGTACTCTCTTTGTGAACCTCCTGCAACATTGCTGGCTCATGAATTTGCATCATTTTAGCTGCTTGACATTTATTTATTTATTTATTTATTTATTTATTTATTGGACATGTTATTCTGTGGTTATATCTACCATTGATTCTTAATTCTTAATGTCTACCTTACATACCTCTTTGCCAATCTCTTCTTTGTCCAGATTCCCATTCTTACATTTTTAATGTGGTGTTCTCATTTCAAAATACGTTGTGGCTCATTTGTATTCAAAATTATTAATTTAATAGCTCTCTCTCTCCTCTTCCCTTTCCCCAGTATCTTGCTTCAGTGAAGTAAACAAATAAGCAGCCTACAATCTAAGATTCAAATTTCCTTGCTTCATTTATTTAAATGTTGCTAAAATGTGCTTGGACTCCAAAAAAGTAATGTATTTGTTTTTTTTTATGAATTTGCCTGAAGTTTATATTATTAACAGTTATATTTGGGGTAGAGAAATTTATACAAGAAAGACCTGTGTAGACATGAGGACTGAAGAGGGGGATAAAGTCAGATGAAGCAAAAAATAGCCTCTAATAAATATACCCTACATGTAAAATATTTCTATTTCCTATTGTTTAATTACATTTCCAACTTTTAGATTTTATCATGCTCTCAAGCTAGTGAACACATTAAAAAAAAAAAACAGTTGTCTGTTCTCCATCATCAGAATTGTTTTGAGCAAAAGATGCATACATTCCTAGAAAGAAAATTCCTACAAGAAAATTTAAAGTGATTGAATACCAATTAAATAACAAGCAAATCTGGAATTTCCTTAAATGCTGTCATTTCTGAGCAATCTTACAGCAAATACTTTAGGTTCTTGAGGTGACTGCAAAGGATTTATTTATTCATGCATAAAATTAGCATGGTAGTATATACATGGAAGCTGGAAGCCATTTGCTGTATGTATAAGACGCTGAACTTTGAAACAAGGACAGAAGCTCCCACAAGCATAACTAATGTAGAATTCAACAAGGAGTATAAAAGGAACAAAGGATGTGATTAGGTAGCATTAAGGATATTGCAGTCAATTTAGACCTATGATGAAAATGACCTGGCTTTTCCCTGGAAAACTTTTACCAGGCAAAAAGGGCAAGAAAAGAGACAAAAATAAAAAACAGGAACAAATTTAGAAAAAGAATAATTAACTTCTGGTATTTAAATTGCAAAAAAATCCTGAATAATAAACCCTAAAAGTCAAGTTTTCCTAATCAAAAATACTGTTAACCACTGTAATGACACTGACTTGTTTCAATCATTGGCTTTGTTAATATTTTTAACAGATTGCAGTCGGAGAGTTTACAACAGTAATTGGGACTGGAATTTCCATTGCTAAGCAAAACGATTGTAATGCGCAAAATTTAGTTATTTGTTTGTTTATTTATAAAATTTATTGGCTGCCCATCTTACCATAGGGTAAATCTGGGCATCTTACAATTATATATACAGTTAAAACATAAAAAGTTAAAACCGGACTTTAAAATCAAGGACACATAGGAAGGGCGGGGGCAGAGTGGCAAGGAGGTGGGATCTGTTATTACTCAATTGGCTAGCTCCATTGCACTGTTCTCCCACTGGGGCCTCAAGCTGACAGGTCTTTAGGCCCTTATGAAAAGATAGGAGGGTTGGGGCCTATTTGGGATACCCCCATTGACTTTACATGTTGGAAGCCAGTTGGGAAAGTCACAAATGGTGATCATATGACCCTGGGATACTGCAATTGTTGTAAATACATGCTGGTTGCTAAGTGCCCAAAGTTTGATAGTATCGCTTTGGGGATGCCATGATGGTTGTATGTGCAAGCACCAGTCATAAGACATTATTTTCAGTGCCATTAGAACAGTCACTAAATAAATGGTTTGTATGTTGAGAACTATCTGTATACTGAAAAAGCAAGCTCTGTTGGCTCACTATGGAAATAATCATAAGCAGTACATTATGTTTTTGTTAATATTGTAAAGGAAATAGAAGTCAAGATTTACTGTGAGATACTGTGCTTTTATATTCCTGGGAAAGAGGTCCATAGTACTTTTGACATTTCCCTGATTCCTTCTAGTATAATAGGAAAACTCTTACTGAATTATAGAGTGAGTATTTTTTTTTTCTTAAAAAGGGACTGGTTTTTCATTGCCGTTTCTGATTATTAGTGAAAAGAGTATTTGGATGTGTCACATCCTATACTGATGATCAATAAAGTGAATGATAGCTACTTTGCTCCATAAGAAAGCAAAACCATTCAGAGATACACATACATGCCAGGAGTCTTGTGAGTTAAATCTTTAGATTGTAAGAATTTTATGATTTGTAAAAAACACTATGTACTTGAGGGTTCAACAAAGAGAAAGACAGACTATAACAAGTAAATAATGAATGGCTCTGAGTTGTTTTCCACTTAAAAGCTGATCCTTGGAGGCTCCTGCAGTTTGTGCCAAATCCAAGTATTTTTAGGAAGATAGTGTAGCTCTTCACTGTAGATAGTGTTTGGAATAATAAGATAAATCATATTGATTATGCAATACTTTCTGTATGTAGTGAAGAAAGGAAAATCAAAATGCCCATTTCTTGATTCTGGTTGTTTCTCTTGGAGTACTTCTCCCAGATCTACAAATATTTCTTTTAAAGCTTTTCTTTAGGGTTTGTGTAATACAAAATGAGGGGAAGAAATTTGTGTTTGGATAAACTGTATTTGCTACTAGGAAATGATATATTTTAAGCTATTTATCTCAGTTCCACTATATTATACAGCATGACCTTAATCTTTATAAGAAGCAAAGAACTGGTGCAGCTCTATAAACCTGCATTCTTCAAATACTGAAAATATTACCCAGCTTTTTCTGATCAGTCAAGGTTGATTGGGTGCTACTAGAAGCTTTTGAAATTTCATTAGGTACTATCAAATGTCTTTATATTTAATCAATAGCCATATGGACTAGAAACCTGCTTTCAAATTAAAACAAAACTCTGAAATTCTATGCTCAGTACTGCATTTCATGTTCGATTTGCGCAGCCACAAAATTTATAATGCAATACCAAGGATAAAGCAGTAGAAATTCCTAAAAATATTCTCAGTTGCCAGATTGGTAAATTTCTTGCTCTAGCTCAATCAGGGTGTGTCTGGCATTGACTATTAAACTTTTCTTTCCAGAATGAAGGAAATAAACATGTTTCCTTATTGGAAATGAAGTACTGTTGTGAGAAGGGCAAAGGAGGCACGACTTACAAAATTGGAATTCTAGAGGAACTCTATCAGGAAAATCATAAGAGAACCTTGACATCAGAGTTATTAGTTTTCTTTGCATATTTTGCTGGCCTGATTTATGAATTATTTTATGTAAATATTATCTCCAGAGGTTAATAAAGATGCCAAGTGAAGTGGTTCGGGAATAACGAGAGGCACAAGCAAGCAAGTGACAACAGCTCTTTAATATACAGTGAGACTTCAGCAAAAACTCAGAGGCTGCAGCCCTCCTTATATACAATCCTGGAGGGACTTCAGCCAATCAGAAACATAGGCAGGTTTGAAACTCCCGCTTAAAAGTATCAATACATAACACCAAGAATGCAAACATTGGTATGGATAGGAGGGATGTGACTTAGACAGATCACCTCCACCCCTTCAGTCCTTTTAAATATCTCACCCTAAATATTTACTTAGAAGCTGAGGAGATTCTCTGAGGCAGACGGCTAGGGAGCAAGAGAATTTCTTTCTTTTGCTGGCAGAACCCTTGATTCAAGCATTGCCACTAGTGGAAGAAAACATTTTATTAGGATGCGAGCCTGCAAGTTAATTCTTAGAAAGTTGAAAATGATTAACAGAATAGTGGGCAGAGAGAAACAGGAGGAAACTGAAAGTTAGACAGTTTATTACAAAGCTTACTCTAAAAGAGAATGAAAAGACTGGGATTATTTTGAAGTGCAGAGTAAAACTCTGAAATTGTCAAACCAGAGAGGATCCTTAAATGTTACAAAAGCTTAAGAGAGGTAAAAATACTGAAATTGAGGTACAAGCAGGTGTGTAATGGAATAAAAGCAATGAACGTGATAGGATTCAAAATTTGAAGATAGAGAAGAGAATGAAAAGAAAAAGAGCAAAACTATGTAACAGGCGTCAAGTTATACTTGAGTAGAAAAAGATGGGGTACAATTATAGATATTTTTAAAATAGAAAATGTACAGGTGATGGACAAAGAGCAGAGTCATACGATGTTGACTGATGTACAGAAATGGTTGGGGAGAGAAACCTTAGTGAAACTATTTTTGATGAACACAATTTTCACTGAAATCCACTATAAATCAAATATGCCCCCTTCCTTCTTAGATGTGATTACATAATAATTACTGATTCATGAATTATATATGCTATCAGCACAATATTGCCTCAGTATTCAGGTACATGGATTTTCTCCATTATGATATGTCCACAACCTGACCTTTCAGGCCTTCTAATGGTGACCTCTTTCAATCTGTTGACCCTCATGTTATTCTACAGATTTGCTGGCATAATTTGGTTAGAACATTTACTGTTTATTGTTCAGTTGCTTATCACATTTTTGTAGATATTCCTTTCATTCCTGTAGCCTTCCTACTTGGTAATGATTGGAGTGCTGATCTAACTTAATGTTCTAGTAACAGAAGATATTGTAAATTGGGACTATCTTATAATGTATGTTGGATGTAAACATCTCTACTGAATTTCATTGTATGCTGCTTCCATTGTTATTTGATTGTCACTAAATCAGTTAGTGTCTTCCCATTAGCATATTAGTATTACCAATTTGAGGTCAGAACCACCTCCTGAGTTTGGAGATATTTACTTGTTTTTCCATGCTTTTGTTCATCCTCAGTGTCTTTATTGATGTTGTTGTAATAAATTGCTTCATGTTGCTTCTAAGAGTGCTCTGAAATTCTTTGTGAAGTTCCTTTC
Organism: Arizona elegans; assembly: GCA_022577455.1. Classification (NCBI taxonomy): domain Eukaryota; kingdom Metazoa; phylum Chordata; class Lepidosauria; order Squamata; family Colubridae; genus Arizona; species Arizona elegans. Next base: position 250,420,407 of record JAKOOJ010000001.1, read on the forward strand.
TGAGAAGTTTGTCATTCTTTGCTTAGGCTTCTCTGGTCATCTTGACAATTTCCCAGCTTGTTCTGACATCCAGTTTCCTGGCTTAGGTTTTTTCATCTTTGGCAGTCTCTTTTCATGTTCATCCTTAACAACTTCTTTGATTTCATTACATAGTTCCAGTTTCAGGACTTCAAAACAATCCCTGATGTTCCATTTGAAAAGTGGGTATAAGTTTAAGATCATGTATTGGAAGTTGGTTGGGTTTGTTCTTCTACTTTAACTTGACTTAGAAATCTTTTACTTCCTTGTACCAAAAATATAGTCAATTTGATTTCTGTGTACTCCATCTAGTGATGTATGTATGTATTATTTTGGTTGTTTGAACACTGTTCGAATGAAGCAATGATGAAATCACAGGAATAGCAGAACTGATAAATCATTACCCTGCTTCATTTCTATGTCCTGGGCCATAAAACCCAATTACATTATTTCCCTTACCTGTTCCAACTCTTGAAGTTCTACTCTCTATCCACAAGCAGCACATCTATCAGTTTCAAGTTGAACTTAGTCATAAAAACCTATCTACATCCTTTTCTTCTTCATCTATGGAGCATAGGTTTGGATAATCATTATGTTAAAAGATTGTCCACAAAGTCTGATATTATTCAGTTACTGATTGCACTGGATCCAAGTACTGTTGTTGCTATCTCCTCCTTAATTGTGAAAGCAAAAGCATTCCATTGCTGTTTTTCATATCCAGAATAATTAATATGATCTTGTCACTGAAAGTATCCAATCTCACGATGCAAAACATATCATTGTGCAGTCAATTAATTTCACCTCTCAATGTATTGTTTCTAGAATAGAATAGGATAGGACAGGACAGGACAGAATAGAATAGGAGTAGGGTAGGGTAGGGTAGGGTAGGGTAGGGTAAGGTAGGGTAGACTAGACTAGACTAGACTAGACTAGAACAGAACAGAACAGAACAGAACAGAACAGAACATGTTCATATTGAAAAGTTATCCTGTTCTACTTTCAGGATCAGTTGGAGGACCAGTGATTGTTATTTCCACACTGTACTAATTCTCCATGACCATCTCCAAATGAGAGGAACTAGAAAAGTTTGGTAGGGAAAAACCTCTGCCTAAATACTGGAGGGCATTACTATTACAGCAGTTTGCTATACTTCTCTTCCTTGATATAAGGCTGCGTTATAAATTTACATGAATTATAGTCATTCTTTTTTTATTATTATTATTTCCTATACAATGATACCTTTTAAGGCAAAAACAAAATAAGACATCCTGTTAAATTTCTGTAAAGAATTGTGATGCAGAAATATTTTTGAATCAATATTTTTTTCCAAAGAATGCATTGGTAAAAATGTTTACGTAAGCATTACATTAACTAATTTTAGCTATAAAATCAATTGATTGATTGATTGTTATATCTGTCATCAAATAGTTTTCGACTCCTAGTGATTACATAGGTAAATCTTCATGACATTCAAGCCCTAACCTACACTTTCCAATCTCCCAGTTGTAACTGAACCCATCCACCTTGCTGCTGGTCACCCACTTCTTTTTCCTTCCACCTTTCCCAGCATAAAGGCCTTCTCCAGAGAGCTGGGTCGTCACACGATGTGGCCAAAGTTGGATAATTTGAGCCTTGAGCTGATTTGTTTGATGATCCATCAGTTTGTTTTCTTAGCTGTCCATAGTATTTGCAGGAATCTTCTCTAACACTCAAGTTTAAAGGTTTCAACACTCTTTTCATCCTGCTTCTTTAAAGTCCAACTTTGGCTTCCATAGAGTGTCACAAGGAATATAATCGCTTGCACAGTTCTGATCTTTGTAAATATAGACATCTATAGGAGGTATTACATTGCTGATTGTACAAAGAGATCTTTTTTGCTATACACAAAAATGGAAAGGAGGAAAACAAAATCTGTGCTGTAAAACTACACACACACACAAAATGTGTGTGTGTGTGTGTGTGTCTCTGTGTGTGTGTGTATAAATAAAATAACATGTTCTTATGGGTTTCCAAAATTTTGGGACTGGAAGACAACTTAGAATTTTGAGTGTGGGTTGGTGAACATCCTTACAAGAATTACTATGAAAAAGAGACAGTCATCATCATAATTTGTTCTATTATCTACCCAAGATGGTCCCTGGCTTTTTTGTCCCTCTTCTTAAAAGCTCCATGCAAATATTGGACTATAGTTACCTGCCTCTTATTTTCAAAGAAAGCATTTGAGGCATTTGTTGCAGAACAACAACCAAATTATAAAATGGCAGCTACCAACCAAGGCTGAGTCTTTTTTTTTTCTTCATCACTTTTGTCACCCGAGCTCCAGATGTGGTAGTTCTGTTTTGGAAATTTAATCAATGTGTTTTGAGTAACTGTGAATAAAAAGGCATAGCAAAGTAATTTAGAACAAAGATTTCAGCCCAGTGATTGTTCCTTCTTTTGGTGAAGTCTGTATAAAATCTAATTGTATGTGACTATTAGGTACATGATTAAAACTAATGGAAACATGATTTTACTATTCGTTTCTATTAGGTTGTTTTTACTCAAAATTTACAGTGGAATTAAATTATTATAGGGATTTATGAGCAACGTAATTTCACTCAAGTTATCTTTTAATAATTCAAGTTGTTTCCATCACATTCAGATTTAAGGTATTCTGTCTGATATGTAAATTACTATTTTTTCCGAAGGAAAGACTGAACAGTTATGTCTGTATTCTTTTGGTTTGAAATTGATTTTCCTTTGTGAAATTTATTGTGTAATTTTTTCATGACTTAAGTAATTCTCTTGTAGATTATAATCTTCTGAAACATGTCTGACCAGAACAGAAGAATGGGTTAGGCACATTATGCTGTTTTTTTTTTGGGGGGGGGTAGTCTTTCTAGTTCTATATTATTCCTTCAAGAATAAGGAAGAGAAGGATGTCTTTTCTATATTTATTCAGATTCTGATACATTTATTGGCTTACAGGAAAATGAGTTTTGACTTTTGTTTAGGATTGAGTGTACACCAATTAATGGTGACTTGGGAGCTGCACATTAAAAATAAAAGTGAACAAAATATTTCCTTATTATGAACTATTATTAAGAGTTCACAAACTTTTAAGCACTTCTATGAACACCAGGCTTAAGGTTAACATTCTCTTTGAATTCATATCCTTTTCTGAATCATGATATTTTTAGCATTTTCATGAACTTTGCACTGAATATATTAAAATAAGCATGCTAACAATAATTGAATAAATGCTTACTGAGTTGCAAATTATGCATTCATGTGCTGTGAATTAAACATTAATATATTCTCCTGACATAGAAAGAAGAGTTTAAATGTTTAAAGAAATATTTTAGGATAATTATATGTGAATTATAAGAAACTAAGACCCATTATATTCAATCAGGTTTACCTCTGGGTTTGAAACTAATTTGATCAATTGTGCATATTTTAGTGGATTGGTTGATGAAGTACTGGTAATTATTTTGAATAGCCTGCATGTTTATGGTTTAGAAATTCTGAGGACAGTCAATATTATCTGAATAGAAGTCAGTCACATAATTGAACTTTTTATTCTTTCCTAAAGTTGTCCCCCTGAGTCCTCATCAAACTTGCTACGGGAATTTCCTGAATTTCTAAAAGTGGCTTTCTAAAAGAGTTACAGGACAGGAAGAAGAATCAATTCCTGAGTTCTGCTGAATAAAGAAATTCAGCCATTGGACATAGAATCTTGAATTTTACTATTAGCTATGCTTAGCCTGAACTCAATAAAATAAATCTGGCTTAAATTTATCCCAGTAACCGATAAACTGGGTTACTCTACGTCTATTTTTTCATGCATATATATAAATAAAACAATTCAAAACAATAATGAGCATTTTTATTTTTAAAAAATTAACCAGTGTTCAATGTTTTTAAAGTAATAGAAACCCAGAATCCCTTTCATTTTGGATTTCAGACATGCTGCAGAGTAAAATATTAGTGTGGAAGAACAAGTTAAATTTTGATTTTTAGTAGCAGCCAAAGTTCATTGTGGAGGATAAAGTTAGAACATTAACAATAGCATTAAGTTTCCTCTTCATACAATTGCCCTTTAAAGAGCTGAGCCAGAGTGAAGCCAATAATGCCATATTAAGTAACCTACTTAGAGGTCAACTATCATTGACCTGACACCTTTGTCCAAGCAGAAGAGTGGCTCATATCAGTTCCAGGCACGTTTGATGGGAATAACCATAAAACTACCACTCCAGTTGGTGGGTTTCAAAATTTTTTACTACCAGTTTTGTGGGTGTGGCTTGGTGGGCATGGCAGGGGAAGGATACTGTAAAATCTCCATTCTCCCCCAACTCCAGGGAAAAGATACTGTAAAATCTCCATTCCTACCTTACTCCAGGGGAAGGTTACTGCAAAATCCCCATTTCCTCCCGATCAGCTGGGACTTGGGAGGCAGAGAATAGATGGGGGTGCGGCCAGTCAGAATTTTTACTACCAGTTCTCCAAACTACTCAAAATTTCCTCTACTGGTTTTCCAGAACTGGTCAGAACCTGCTGAAACCCACCTCTGAACTACTCATATTTAAGGCCTTTCAAAAATATATGTGACATATAATCTGTGAAGGATTATAATAGTTTGTTTTATAATATTATGCATGCTTAGGAATAATATTATGAATGATGCAAATATCTCTAAGGCTTCGGGGGCTTAGTAGACTCACTTGAACTTTACTGCTGAAATTTGTAAGAGAAAGTTGCTCCCTCTATGTGAAATAAAGTTATTTTTGGTTGCTTTATTTGCTGTGGTGCAAAGAAAATCCACATTTTGTATTATAAGAATGTTCTTTAAAATATCAGAGTGATCAGATAATGATATCTGATATTTTAGCCCGTAAATTATGTAAGCATCTTCCACTAATTAATAGGTGATAATATAGATATTATATGGCACGATAGCAGTACATTTCTGGTTCTTTTCTTACTACCAAAATTCTAAATCATTATTTCCTAAACTATGGTCCTAGAGTCTCTGGGGGGGGGGGGTCCACAAAATCAAAATTGTTTGCCAGTCTATGCTGAAAAAGATATTATAATATGAAAATCCCATCAAACAAGTAGTAGTGGCAGCAAATGCATCTATTTTAATTTTTAATATGGTAAATATTGATAAATATAACCTATTGAAACAAAAGCTGTTAGAAAACGTTTTGACTACTTAATCATAATTTGGACTGTAGCAAAGATCTAGACATAGCATTTGAGAAACATATTATCATCCAAAGAAATAGTTCTACTATGTTGCAAGCTTCTTTAAACGTTTTCTCAAAAGTTTTCTCAAGATGGCTACCTGTGTGTGGGAACAGCACCCTCTCTGCTGTTATTAAGCTATAAACTTTAGCCATTTGTTTCAAAAACAAACAAAGAAACGATAATGAGACCATAATTTCAATAGCTGGGAAGTCTTTGTCAATGTGAGTTGCTGTTAGAGATAGAGAACCAATTCGATCTAGTGGTTGAGGCACAAGGCTAGAAAGTGGGAGGTTGTGAGTTCAAGTTCTGCCTTAGCCATGAAATTCAGCTGGGTGACCTTGGGCCAGTCACTCTTATCAGCACAACTCACCTCATAGAGTGGTTGTTGTGTGGAAAATAGTAGGAGAAGGAAGGTGTGTTGGATATGTTTGCTGCCTTGAGTTGTTTATAAAAACAATAAAGGTGGGATATAAATAGATAGATAGATAGATAGATAGATAGATAGATAGATAGATAGATACACAAGTATCTTAGTGTACTGTATAGAATATTTTGGAGTCTAATGGACATCTAGTCCTCTGACCATTAACTATATACAACTCTACTTTTGTTCTCTGGGGTCAATAGTATACTAGGTTTCCACATGTATTCATCGTAAGCAGTGATGTGAAGTTTGCTAATGCGTTGCTTGTCTAGCAAGTAAAATACAGCATTCTTAGTACGGAGCATCTTCTTCTAACTACAAGGAAAATTTCATTTCTATTACCTGAGTGGAAGATTATTTTCATTTTACATTTGTGTAAGGCTCCTTGCAAGTTTTAACAGAACTAACTCACAAATGATCTAAGGGCAGGGGATACAGCTAAGCAAGTTCATTTATAAAATTAAAACATAACATATTTTCCTTTATGTTTAATTAAAGTTATAAAGGTCAGTTGAGTATAAATCTCTTCATTTCAAGAGAAATCAATAGGTTTGTGCCCTTAATCCAAAATATAGGACTAGATCCATATTTTTAAATTAATGACATTTGTGCTATGGACAGAAGGACAGACATGAGTATAGAAGGATAAAAGCAACCGTTTCCTGCACCAGTCAAGGAAGCTAGATATCCGTAAGGTGGTTTTTCCAAAAGACAACTGGATTTTCTTGGTTTTTTCCTTTGAAAACATTTTGCTTTTCATCCAAGACTACTTCTGAACTGAACTGAATTGAAGAAGCTTCTTATATGAGAAGCGGAACATTATCAAAGGAAATGTTTCAAAGAAAAAAGAAAAAGTCCAGTTGCATATTTGGAAAAAACACCTTTGGGACAACCCTGACCTGGAAGACTGAGAGTCTCCATAGACAAGGAAGCTTCTCCATTTCCTTATTTTAGAATAAATCACACATATTCATTTATTTGCTATTTTGGGATTTTCTTTTTTGGTCTTTTTATCCTGGCCGAGGTAAGGTGTGCTGGAATGGGACTAACATTCATATCACTTGCTTGAAAACATTTGACTTGAAAAGTTGCAATGGTCTTTTAAGGTGATATGATGTTCTGCAGCTTCTTCCTAGGTGTTTCCTCTATATTCTGTTGACAAGACATAGCCATGATTCCATAACACTTAATAATTTTGTCGCTTATCACTTCCAGACTTCAGAGGAGAACACAAGACTAGTATAATGGTATACAGATAGTCCTTGACTTACAACCACAATTGGGACCAGAATGTCCATTGCTAAGTGAGACAGTTGTTAATAGCGTTTAGCAATAGCAATAGTATTTAGGCTTATATACCGCCTCATAGCACTTTACAGCACTCTGTGGGCAATTCATAATGTAGAAGCATTATTTGCATAGTAAGTGAGTCAGGCCTGATTTTACACCATGGTTCTTAAGTGAATCACTGTGGTTATTAAGTGAACCCTTGGTCTTTAAGCAAATCCAGTTCCCCCCATTGATTTTGCTTGTAGTAGGCTGGCTGAAAAGGTCAGAAATGGCCATTAGCTGACCCCAGGATGCTGTAACCATCATAAATTGATGCCCGTTGCCAAGGGTCCAAATTTCGATCATGTGACTGCAGGGACACTGCACTGGTTATAAGTGCCAGAACTGGTTATAAATCAGTATTTTCAACATCATCATAATTTAAAACAGTCACTAAATGGTTGTAAATCAAGAGCTGTCTGTATTGTCATTAACGGTGTATCCTTTAAACTTAATCCTCATGGGCTATTTCTGAAATTGCGTGAATATAATATTTTGATTCCACATAGGATTTTTTCCCTTGCTTTTATGTTTTTAAATTTAGTCTATTAAAATGCCTGCCTTGCCTCCAGATTTCAAGTCAGTTTTGCATGTTCTTTCACGCTATATTTATTTATTCCATCTCTGTGTTTGGTAAAATGGATATTTTTGTATTATAAGTTTGATCAAGTGAATGAAAAGAGCGGACTGCTGTTCTGCAGATTGCCTGCAGTGTGAATTTACAAATTATACTTGTTTTGTTTTTTGGAAAGGCACTCAGACGTGAACTGAAGGAAAAAGAGCAAGTGATTTTAAGTGCTGTAGACCAAGCACGAATGTTCCTTGCCGATCAACCAATTGAAGGGCCGGAAGAGCCAAGAAAAAACTTACACTCAAAGTCAGGTCAGTTTTTTTGGATTGCTAAATTTGAAAATAGAGTCTCTCTCAAGTTAAAATAATTGTTTTATTGAACATGTGAGCATAATGGCTTTGATATTCTTTCTTCTTCAAAGAATGTTTAATGAATATTATATGCATTGATATAATAATGAACACGGACATATTATTGAGAATTTGTGTGCAAGCACTGTTCAAATAAAATTTAAGCTGCAGGAAAGCAGAACTCAGTAGTTTGAGAGCACAAATTGAAATTATACTTATCCAAGGGACTGGACAATTTAAACTGTGACTCTAATTCTTAATTTTGTTAGAAGCTGCCAAATTTGATACATTGAGACATGCTATCTAGCATTTCTTTCTAGCAGTCTAGACATCTCAGTAAAGATAAGTTTAATTAAAGGATATAAAACCTTATCACTCTTAATGGTTAATATGAACTGGTGTAACATTGTTGGAGAAATGTGAAAAATAAAGAATTTAAGGATGCAAACAAGTATTTGGAATTATCAATTACTTGAACTATGAATTTCTTCTATGCGTTGTTAACATATTGGTTTACTTTGGGACCCCTAGCAAATTTAGGGAAAACAGCACATTTGGATAATGAGAGCATATTATAAGTACCTCATTAAATGGCTGCCATGATGGGCCAGCCTAAACACAAACTGATCAGCATATACATTACCGCATGGAATTGTACAGTGTAGTAAGGTCATTCCATCTTTCTTTAAAAAATGTTCTCAGATATTTCATATCATTAAAACATAGATTCTATGCATAGTTATATCTATTTTTTTGATATAGTACCAATCTATGTTTTAGGTTAGTCTAAGAGTAGTTTCCAGGGTGAGTTGAAATCTGTGTCAGATTTGTTTTTAAGGTGGGGAGTTAATCTGAACATTGCAGACATGTTTCCACAACTTGGTTAGTTTTTCTTCATAGAAGGGATCAGACAGTCTTACCAGAAGAAGACATATATCTTTATTGTTGATATTATACACACAAGTAATTCAGTACCTTTTGAGAGATATATGCACTAGTGAAGTGTAATAGAAATATTGTAGGTTGAAATGGAATTCAACTTTTAAGATTAGTGTAATAGTAGTATGAATCATTTTTTAGAATTGTTGAGCTTTACAGCATTGTCACCAAACATACACACATGCATGCACACACAAACAACATACCTGATCCTACCTGCTTATAATATTCCCAGCATATTTTTTACAATAACATGCCCATTTTAGCAATCGAAACCAAACTAGTGTATCAACAATACTACATCTTTCCCAATTTTCTTTGAATATAAAATTCAGAGTAAATTTAAAGTTTTGTTCTTACAGTGAAAGAAGGCCATAAGTTTCAAAGAATTTAAATTTCATTGTATTGATAATTGCCACGTATACTTGTGGGTAAGCCCATCCACGAATAAGTTGAACCCAATTTTTCAGTTATATTTTGGAACCTAAAACTATTGGCTTTTTATGAGGAAGCATGGCAAATTGTGCAGTTGGAATGAATTGTTATCCCTCCATTAAAATTTGCCTTCTGGTAAAAATAAATATTTAATAATTATATTCGAAGGGTTTCTTTTCCTGTATTTCCTACAAATATTCAGTGTATCACTTACTGTTGCACAATCTCTTAATGGTTGTTTGTTCAAGCCAGATATATTTATGCAAACCATCTGAAAGTCCTACCATTGTCTAGGTCAACTGCTTACATATTAATGCTTTCCCAGCTCCTAATTTCGACTTCTATTATTCAACCATTTGTAAAATGAATCCCATATTTGAAACTATTCTGTATCTTCCTTCTCTTTTATCTTTAATGTCAATCTATCCATTTCTGCGCAATCTAATATTTTTAAATTACATTTTATTTATTTTATTGGATGCAATTTGTTTAACCAAATCACATTTATTTCATACACATAACCCCTCTCCCCCCAAAAAATCTGGACATATCTGTTGTGTTCAAGAAAAGATAAAATAGTTACTTTTAAATAAAGTCTCATTATTAAGATGGAATGTTAACCTTAGCCTTAATCGTAACCTTGTCTCTCGTTGTTCAGGATTTTTATACTAATACCAGTGTCCTCAACCTTGCTCAATGGGCACTACAGATTGTTTAGCATAATTATAATAAGTACATATCCCCATCAGTAATGAAGCTATTATGTTTTGTAATAATTGTAATTTCTGAACACATTCCAAGGTCATGGATTACAATACAGTCATTTAAGGGCAGCCTCATGTGAAGCAGTGAAGCAGTTAGAAGTATACTAGTGCATGAATCACAGTAGGCAAGCTGTTGCTATCCAGAAAATGCATGTAGCTGACATACCTGACAAACCTAATGGTAAATATTTCTAGCTGTGAGGATCCCTTTGACCTCTAGCAACAATGATGACCACTAGCACTCCCAAATTGCAGAACTGTTTTTTCAGGAGTATAACACAACCCCCAGTATAGCTAGTTGTTGAGTATCTAGTTTAGGGAACAATTTTTTTTTTTAAATTTGATTTATATGCCGCCCTTCTCCAGAGACTCAGGGCAGCTTACAATGCGTTAAGCAATATTTACCCAAAATTTAAGCAAAATTTACCCAGTGAATTGTCAAATACAAATTGCATTAACTAAACCTCATGAAAAACAATATTTTCTTCAACTACTGTTTTAAGTCAAATGTTATTTCTCCCATAGTTTTCAACATGATCATATCTTGAAGTAAATCTTTTAATGTCTATATAAGGCAGCTTTATATAAATTTAAAATTGTATCTTGAGAAATCACATAGTTAATGGAAACACTGATAGAATGTTCTGCAACTTACTCTACAGAACCAAAGTCTAGGATATTATGATCAGTAGCCTCAAAACCAATTGAGAGATTAAATAAAAATAATAAAATAAACAGGAGTAGTATCGATTCTTTTTCTACTCTGGTGAGATCATCTATGAAGACATATAATTTCTTTAATACTATAATTAGGACACAATACAGATTGAAAAGGATTTAGCTAATAAATACCATACAATAATGCTTGTAATTAAATCAATAACTTCCTTCATATCACCTTGCCCCCAAAACAGTATTTTATTATTTTCTTCTTGTCTTATACAATAATAGCATATTACCTATTAAACACAGAAAAGGGATTCATATCCATTCATATCCTTGCATTGGTCCTCTGAAATAAATGAACAAGTTGGTTTTATAATTTTTATGGACTTTTAGTTTTTCTTTCTTCTTTTTGTAGGTCCTTTACACTGTGAATATTTAGTGATTAAAGCAAATAAACCTTTTCTCCAGGTTAATTCTTTTGTTGGATATTCTTATTCCTAGCTATTTGGAACAGTTAAGTAAATTAATAAGCCTACATTAATAAGCTTTGATGAGAAGTTACACACATAATCTAACTTTAATCTAAATTATGACTATGGTTAGAAAAATATATTTACTAAATTCAAATTTGTCAAAGCTCTTGTGTTAAGAGAAAATAGTGATCAATAACATTTATTCAGTATTTAAGCCTATCGGGTTTGTGAGTGATAATATGGTAAATTGCTTCATTTAAAAGTCTAACTGCATTTTGAGTAGCTAATTAACATCTTGCGTCTTCCAACTTAATCAAACTTACAAAAAAATTATACAAATATCAATTTGTAAACATTCACTGTTCAAATGATGTAATTGCTTAAGAATTCAGATAAATTTAAATCTTCATTCCACTACAGACTTGTATCTTGTATCTCCTCTCCTTTGCAAACTAGAGCTTTATTTACTTTAAATAAATACTAGGGTTCTTTTTCTTTTTCTTTTTTTTTTTTTTACAAATTTTTAATTAAGGTCAAATGAGATTCAGTGAGAAAATGATAAACGAGGTGGACAGGTTGCTAACATTCAGAGGGAGATGGTGAACAGTTTTCCTTTTAGATAATTTTTTTAAAAAATTTGATTTATATGCCGCCCTTCTCCAGAGACTCAGGGCAGCTTACAATGCGCTAAGCAATAGCCTTCATCCTTTTGTATATTTATACAAAGTCAGCTTATTGCCCCCACAACTGGGTCCTCAATTTACCTACCTTAGAAAGGATGGAAGGCTGAATCAACCTTGAGCCTGGCGAAATTCGAACCTGCAGTAATTGCAGGCAGCTGGTCTTAATAACAGGGTGCTTTAGACCACTGTACTACCAAGGCGCTTTTCTTAGTAACCCTAAGAAAAGAACTTCTAATTGTTGCCAGTGGTGCTAATATTCAGTGTGTGATTTTCATAGAAGCGATGACAGGAAAGAGTTAACACCAACATTTCATCATGATCTCCAGTTTTAATTTTGATCACCCATCCTGTTATTTAGGAGATGAAAACAGAAATCTTTTGGGCAAACCCATGTTCTAACATTACAATAAGGCATCTGCTGTATGCAATATGCCTACTTGGTTGGCTGACCGACTGTGAGAAGCTAAAAAAATTATGTACTCAAAATCCTTGAATGTGGATGGAATAATATAAATATCTGTAACTCAATTTAGATGGAACTTAAGATCCCTTGTTATATATTTGGTGGGAGCAGCAGTAATTTGAATCTTTCCTATCAGTATAACATAAAATGTCACTACTCATGTGGAAATGCAATCATTCTTCATCACCATTTATGAAGACTGAGCAAATGTTAGCAAAGCGTAGTCTTCTATCACTGCCCAGAGCTTGTTAAAGTGTTCCAGGAAGAATGGAAGCTTTGCAGGCCAGTATAATATAAGAAAAGGGGAAAGACTATAGAAAAATGAGGTGTTTTCAGCATTGTGACAACCAGAGTTAGACAAAAGAAAATGGGACACTGTGTAAGAGATAATGTGCACAGCATTGTCTCAATACACATTTTAGCATCACAAACAGGTATTTTGTGCATTACTTAACAAGCAGAGGCAGGTGCTGATTTTAGTTCTGTCTCTTTTTGCATAAAAATCTTGTGCTAAGAAGAAAGAGTCTTTGCTCCTGATAGGACCCAAAAGAATTTAATGCTTTCAGGGAAAAAAAATGTCAAAAAAGCCTGGCAGATTTTGTTGCCAGGATGGACACTTGGGTGTAGTTTGCTTTCAGTGTTAAGATTTTTGTGTGTTTGACAACTGTTTGGAGAATCATATAGACAACCAAAAGGTTTTTCATTAATTAAGACTCCTAAGACCTAATCTGCAAGAATCATAATGAGCACAAGGTCTTTATTTTGAACAGATTTGTATTCTTCAATATAATCAGTTCAGGACTTTCAGTCTTGTATTTGTAGGAGAAGAGCAATCAGAACTAGAAGGCAGAGTTAAATGCATAATCAGTTTAGAGTCCCTGTGTTCTCACAAGAGACCCAAATCCAGCTCCCCCTTGAATTCCGCTGACCCTTATTTAACACCAATACAATGCTGAGCTGAGTAGTTGACTAAATTCTTGTGTATAGGTGAAAATCATAAATCCTCTGTGCTTAAACTCAATGAATGGGCCTAGTTCTTTACTCCTGACAGTATTCCTTCTTTTCTGCCTCAAAGTTATTAACAAACCCATTTTTAAAATTAATTATTATTAATATTAGTTAATAAATATGTTGGAGTTCCATTTAACAAATTAAAAAAGCAAAAATCTTTTTGACTACCCTATATTTGCCTTGGGTATTATTATCTGTAGTAGCAGCAACAGCAGCAGCAGCAGTAGTATATTGATAATATTGGAGAATCAGCAAGAGGCTATTGAATTAGAAAATAAACACTTTGTAGAGTTTGTTCTAGCATACAGTATATGCAAGCGTTTGATAGTTTATGATACTCTTCCCCTTCATACTGTCAATTATATTCAGATTTATTTTGGTTTATATTTATATTGGTTGCAAATCCCAAGATTTGTATAGCCCCAGCATATCTGAAACCACCAAATTGCAGAAGATTGACTTAATTCCATGTGTCCATTGCTGATGATTGAGTCAGAACAAGTAAGGAGACAAAATAAAATGCTCAAAGCTGATTAAAAACATCTAATTTATCAGTCCCCTCCCATGGACAGTATGTGAAAAATCATATACTTTCAATACAAATAGATGTATTTGTATGTATGGGGATTAGTGAGAAAGTACAGGAGTGGGACTAAATAGCTGAATTTGAAGAATTTTTATTATATTCATTATTTTTTTCCTAGCCTCATAGGGTAGTACACACAGTATTCTACCGTAGAACTAACCCTACTTTTTAGAAAGAAAAGCAAGTTGGGAACCAGGATAAGTTCTTCCTAATTTTTTTCTATAGGAAGCACTGTTTTTGTAGGAAAGCTTGTAAATGGGGTAGCAGTCTAAGATGATTGGTTTTAGAATGTGATTTTACTGACATAGTGTGTGTGTGTGTGTGTGTGTGTGTGTGTAAGTGAGTGTATGTGTGTGTATGGCCCAAATTAAGTATTCATTCCTACCTTTTTGCTTTGAAATTAATCTTTTGGGGATCCTGGATTGCATTGAACCCCTCATTACCAAACCTTTGTCCTTCCATAATGATGTGCTTTGAATCCCAGGATTCACAAAGAAAATCTTATGTATAGTTTCCTAAAACTAAGAGATGTAACGTAGGACATGTTTTCAAGATTTGATTTGGGATGTGTTGTCTGTGGAACTCTTTTGCAATATAGCTAATTTAGGTTTACCTTCGCCTTCAGTAATAGAAGCCCATTATTTGATGTGAGGGCAATCTCCGGCTCTCAGTCCAACTCAATTTTTTTTAAAAAAATGGGAGGGGGGAGTTCCTAGGGAAAAGCATGAGTTTGGAGTGTGCTATGCATTGCTTGGCATGCCTGAGAAAAGGCAGAATATAGTTAATAAATAATAATGGTAGCCTTTAAAAGTCATGCTTGTCATGTTATTGCTTCAGCCAACGGTAGCAGATCGTATCAGTTGTCCAAGGTTTTATTTGGCAAGGGCTTTAAGCAGTCTACAGGGACATTAAGAACAATTGAGAGTGTAAAAGAGAACATAGAAAGACAGAATGAAAGATTTTAGAACCAAGGAGGAAACTATTGAGGAAATCCAGGTAACATCAATAATTATGCAGAGGCAAAGATTATTTTCATAAGTAAAGCATTTTAAATTAAGCATTCACCATCTGTTCTGCCCCTTAATTACAAATGCAAAAGGTGCAATAAATCATACTTGAGCTATAAAAGAAATATTGGCTACAAGTGATTTACATGCATGCACCTCATTTATGTTATGTACCATCTGGAGTAGCTGTATAGGGCAGGTTTAAGAGAGTCTGTCTGCAGCTGCTGTGAAGAGGCTGCATTTGTTATGACTCACAATGCCTTCAAGTCATCATCAGAAGCTTTAAAACGAAATGTTGTGAGGGAATATGACAAAGGTCCATAAGACTTTATTGTGAGATGATCATAATAGTGCTCCTTAAGCTGTGTTTGATGCTCTGTGAAGTGCTCATAATTGTGTCAGTTACACTGCATTTGCATAGGGGCTTTATATGATGAGAGAGAGAGAGAGAGAGAAAGAGAGAGAGAGAGAGAGAGAGAGAGAGAGAGAGAGAGAGAGAGAGAGAGAGAGAGAGAGAGAGAGAGCACATTTGTATTCCCTTTGTCTCTAAGGTGAAATGGAACTCTATGAAAATAGAGATAATGCACTAATTTCCATTAGATGCACCACCTCCTAGGTCCCCCCCCACATGCACATCTGTGCAGAAATATTCCCTGATTCCTCCAAGAAGAATAGGAAGGACTTAAGGACTTCACCTTAAAAGAAAGGTGAAATTGCTCACTTCTGCTGACAGAAGAGGTTCACTGGATTCTACCCAACAAAATTATTCCAAAGGAAATCAAAACTACTCTCACAAAGTTCTTATTTAATAGCACTTTGTCTCTGCAGCCACGGCTTCCCTCTGCAGTTACTGTATGACCTCAGTTTTTTTGTAATTTTTCATTAATGCCCTGGAACGTCAGAATGGCTGGTAAATTTATGGCCAAGAAATGCCTTCTCATAAGTGAATAGTTTCTTCATTACTCATAATAGCACATACTGTATGCTTGCCTTCAATCCTTTTCTAAATGACATTTTAAATATCAAATATAAAAGCAAATCTACAACTCAACCCTGAAAAAAAAATCAGGGTGCTTATCCATGCAGCAATTCTGAATTCTGTTTTGAATCAACTTCCAGCAATCTGAAAATTCCTGCTTTTAATCAATATACTTTGAAAATTTACAATGAAGAAAAAATTATAGTGCCTATTGCCATCTTCGCTCAACTCTTTAAAACCCAAGCCCAGCTTCATCTTTCCAATTTACACACAAGGCAGCATTAAAAGGCAGCCTTTTAATTCAGTGTTAAGTTATATTAATAATTGTTCCGCTTGTAGATATTTAAATATTATAATAATACATGATAATGCAGAAGTATTATGATTATGATACCCAAGAGACATATAAAGAAGTGTCTGGCTCAGAATCAGTGCCAGATTTTGTGGGTCCATGGATATCTAATCTTCTTAATAAATCACCTTAAGGTGCTGGCATCCCCAATAAAAAAATTAATTAGCAAAGAACGTGGATCTTCATGAATGGGAACCATGCCAACCTATGGTAGGGTTGAGTATTGAAGAATGTTTCTATGCTATGCTGTGTTGAATAGGAATCACTTCAATTATCAGTTCCCTCCTGGCTTCTATCTTAATTTTCTCAAATGCAGCATGCATTGTATTGTCTGATCTCAACCAATGCCTTTGGGAAGAGTAGAGGCAGGACATAACAGCAATACCATTTTTCTTTTTTGTTTCTCTTTAATAAGTAGAATTTGGAAATAGTATACAGTAGTCTTCCAAAAATCTCTCTGTCTACCTATCACATAAAGAAAAGGCTCTTCTGAAGGAATTTTCATGGCACATAATGGGCACTCTGCAAAAATAATAATTATGATGGATATACTGTAGTCAATTTAAAAATTATTTACTAGGAGAAAACTAGTAAGATTATTCTCTATCATCTCAGTCTTCCCAAAATGCTTTCTATGTGCACCTTCTATGTAGGTGTACATGCTTCCAAGCATCAGACTGCAGCCATTCTAGAAAATGCTTCTAGGAATCAGTGTGGGGCCTTCCCTAGGCAGGTCCACCTGTAGCCATGGAAACTCACTGAATAATTTAGGGCTAGTTGCTCTTTTTCAGGCCACTCAACCTCATATGGCTGTTGTTGCAGGTAAAAAAAAAAAAAGAGTAGGGAAGCCAATATACGCTACCTTGAGCTGCTAGAGGAAAGCCAGCATATATATCTAATATAGACACAAACGTTCTACCCACCTCAGGTTATTTTAGGTACTTTGCTTCGCAACATTCTAACTTCTCATTGTTTAGAACATTAAAAATAAATAAATCCACTGAGTAAAGACCTGGTGGGAACCAAAATAGATGTAGGCAATCACTACATTGGGTACTCTGGGAATAAGATATAAAATCCTGACTATCATGCACTTCTGAAACTAAAATAAATATATACTCAAAATTGGGTTTTAAAAAGTTAAAAAATTCAACAGGTTACTTCTAATTGCCTATATTACAGGTCCTCAACCTCTGGCCATGTCCTATTACCGGGCCATGAGTCATTTGGAACCGGGCAGTGGAAGCGGTGGACGAGTGCGCACATCCCCATTTGCATGAGCAGTGGGTGAGCGGGCATGCACAAAAAGCTTCATTTGGGCAAGCAGGGGTACACATGTGTATTTACCTGCCACTTGCACAGAACCATCCCCCCCCCCCTTTGTCAGTCCACAAAGCCAGAAAGGTTGGGGGACGCTGGCCAGAAATTTGTCAGGAGAGCACATCTATTGTTATGGGTCAGTACTGGAACAATAAAGTCACAATTTACCCACTTATAATCTTTGGAGAAATAGGCTGGGAATTTTCTTTCAACAGGGTCCTTCCTCCTCCTTCCTTTAGTTTTAAAAGTGTTGTTGGCATTATTTGCTATAGACAGGAGAAATCTGAGTTCCCATTTACTCAACCCCTGAAAATCAGTTAAGAACAGTTTTAGAGCTTCATAAACAAGTAATCTGTTCAGCCTGCATGGATGATTAATGACGATGACGATGATGGAGGTAAATTATAATTACAATTATTTTGCAGTATGACAAAATTCCGAAGCAAAAATACATTAATAATAACACCATATTGCATTCTGTTTTCCTGATGATGTGAACCTCATCAAAAAAAATTTCTCCAGCAAATGAAAAACCTATTATATCTGTGTGGCTTTTAATTGTTTTCAAAGCAGGTATTTGTAATTTCCAGGTAAAGTTGTTTATGCCTGTTGAGTATATATACTGTGTTTTAAAATTTTAAAAATGGTACTGATTTAAAATGGAAAAACTTGCTTCGTTCATTTTTTTTTTTAATTTGATTTTATGCCGCCCTTCTCCAGAGACTCAGGGCGGCTTACAATGCGTTAAGCAATAGCTTTCATACTTTTTTATATTTTATACAAAGTCAGCTTATTGCCCCCACAAACTGGGTCCTCAATTTACCTACCTTAGAAAGGATGGAAGGCTGAGTCAACCTTGAGCCTGGTGAGATTCGAATTTACAGTAATTGCAGACAGCTGGTGTTAATCACAATGCTATCAGTTTGCTGACCACCAGGCCCTGGCATAGGTTAGAAGTGTTTACCCTGAACTTTTTAATGAAAATAATTTTGTAAATAATTTTGTGGGGTAACTGTGGCTTTCCAAATAGTAATAAACTATAGTTCCCAGATTCCTTTACCTTTGGCCCTAATTAATGAGGCTCCTGGGATTTGTAGTTTGAAAACACTTGGAAATCCACAGGCTGTTGATTACGGTGATATTGGGGCTAAAATCTCACCCTGGATTTAATGGATTTTCCCAGGGACAACTCCTCAAAGCATAGCCCCCCCCCCCCCAAGAATCTGATCTGATCTGATCTAGACTTTGAAGCCAAAGTCTAAAACAAATTATTCTTTTCTACTGTTTGCTTGTCTTTTTATGGCCAATATTAAGAGGTCTGCAATGCTGTTTCTAAACTTGATCCCAGATAACATCTGTACACTTGCTATATTCAAGGATGCTTTTTCCCCTATTCATAGTATTAATCATCCACAGATCAATCTTTTTAAATTGTTTTTTATCAAAGGCTCTTAAAAGTTAATATCCCAAGTAGTATTTATATCTTATTCAATAGATCTTGTAAGTTAATTACATTCTTGCCCTGGAAGCTATTTTTACATTGATGGTATAAAAATACTATTTTATTAATCGGGTATCACTTGTTAGCATTACAATTACATTACAATAATGTTGCAATTATTTATCAAATTCTCCAAAGTTAGCCTTTTCCTTTTTTATAACCCAGTTTTATTGGCACATTGTTAGGAATAAAATTCAGCATTTGCCTCCATTTGAACATTGTTTGTTTCAGCCTCTTTTCCTATTAATTTGGTCTTCCTTTGAGGATCACCTCAAAACACATGGGCATGGAAGTCCATAGTTAGTCATCCTTGGCAGCAAGTGTATTTTGAAAGCACAATATTTCTTGTCCACACACTATGAATCCCTGTTCATTCCATTGATCATTTTTCCCATTTTCAGAGTTGACCCCTGAAGAAAAAGCGCAGAAGATTGCTAAAGCTATGCGCAAACAGTCTGCGGAAGTGAAGGAGAAGTGGGAAAGCCTGAATACCTGTGCCAGTGGTTGGCAAAAACAGATAGACCAAGCCCTGGAGAAACTGAAGGACCTGCAGTGTTCCATGGATGACCTGGATGCAGACTTGAGAGAGGCAGAGAATGTGCGAAATGGTTGGAAACCTGTTGGAGACAGGCTGATGGCCTCATTGCAGGATGAAGTTGATAAGACAACTGTAAGATCCCAGTAGTCATTTAAGTGCACTGCCAGCTGATGTTTAGATTTTGGCTCTGGAAACTATACAGTGGTACTCAGGTTGCCATAATCCAGTGCCCAGCTGGATCCAGAATAGAAAACCCTTATCAGTGAAATAGCTGTATTATTCCTGCTTCATACTTTTCCATTGGGAATGTGTAACATTTCATTAAAATTATTTTGACAGCAGTAAAATGACAACAGGAGGCATAAGTTTGTAGTAATGTATATAATGAGAGCAATATAGCTAGAGGGAGATAGAGAAAATCCAAGGAACTCGGAAACTCTCTCTGTGTCCCCTGAATATTAGGCACCCTAACCATAAGGGTTAATTAATTAAATGCTATTGTCAAGCTGGACTGCAGAGATCAGTCCCCTGTCACCTCCACCTGTCCACCTGTAGATGGGGATGCTACAGATTATTTGTGAGGGGATATTTTAATTATGCAGTGAAGTGATATTTTAATTATTTAGCTCTGTTCTAAGAATGCATTGTTTTAATTGGATGACTGAAATTCCTCTTAAAATATATTTTCCACTCTGTTTTTTGAGGGGAAAGGTTGACTGTAAGTGACGTTATAAGACGGAATATTCACACAATTATCTGCCTATGAAACAAAATGAATCTATCCCCCTTAAATGCCTTTGAATTCTCAGGACTTTCTACCATAAACGATTCTGCTATGTCTAGGAATTCCAGATTATAATAACTAATAGTAGAACACCTAAGAATTTATGTTATTCTGAAGTCAATGAGCATTTTAGCATTGAACTTAGAAGCCTTTTGCCTGTATGTCCATGGATTGTCTAGAAAATGACAAATTAGACTATTTATGAGTAATGGAACATTATACATAAATACACAACACTCTGCCTGAGGCTTGTTTTTGCTTTCAAATAAAGATTAAGCTAAATTTGATGAAACACAATTTCTGTTGCCTTAGAATTAAATCAAAGCAGATTTAAATATGTTGATTTAATTATAAAATATCCATCTTTCCTTTTTTTCCTTTGAATAAAAACATAAAAGAATGCTTTTGCATACTAGTGGGAATATTTCTTTTTTTTCTTCTTGCCAGCAAGAGGTAATTGTTCACATCTTAATGGTATTTGCATAAAGAACTGTAAAGGGAAACCTATTATGTTTACTATTTCTTCTAATAGTATCGTCTGTTGAGGATTATTTCATCTATTAACAACATCAACATTGATGTTGAAAATGATATACTAGTAATTCATGGGAAAAACAGTATGAAGTTGGAAAATTGTTATCAATTTTGTAGAATTATCTGGCTTTCAGCAGATTTCATTTTTATGTTTTATTGATGAAATATAAAGATAATGAAACCCAAATTAAGAAGTTCTAACACTTGTTATTGAATTTGAAAATGTGTTTATTAAGTATCTTTGCTTTTCTTTCTTATTTCTACCATTTATTTAGTGGCTTTTTGTTTCCTGGTAAACCTTGACAATATAATTCATTACTAGCAAATTCACTGCTTTTTTTATACTTACAATAGTAACATGTATTTAAGGAAAGTCAGGAGAGATAGTGAAAGAATGAAAATGAAGGACACTTACATATATCATTTAGAGATTATAGCTTTGCTCTTCAAGATTTTTACTAAAACAGTTGTGTATTCTCTCTTCTAGGCCTTTAGAGAAGAAATTTCACCAATCAGCTTGAAAATCAAAAGCATCAATGACTTATCTAGTCAGCTCTCTCCACTTGATTTTCATCCATCCTTGAAAGTCTCACGACATCTGGATGATCTGAACATGCGGTGGAAACTTCTACAGGTAGCTTTCATTGGTTAAGAGTTAGGGAGATCCATGAATCTGTCACTGATTCCACATTATCCCTGACATCAGGGAGAAAATCCTCTGACAATATTGATAAATGACCAGAAATTATAGCCTTACTGCAATCATATCATTACACAAATGTCATAAAATGATGTAAATACAACATAATTGTCTCAGATTATATCTGCTAAACTGAATCTTCATTGAATATCAAAATGATTCAACATATTTGGGTAGACAGTAAGGAATATTAGCTTGATGGAAATACACAGATTCTGTTGTCAAGGCCATAAAGACTAAATGATAAGTCCAGAATGTCCAGACAATGTTTAGAAGATGCTTAGATAGATATTTCCTTCATTCACTGAACTTTAAAAAAGGAGGATGAGGAGGAAGTGCACCAAAATCAGACTTTTCTAATCTGCTATTATAGCCTATCTCAATAAAAGTAGTTTTAGCCTCCTTTGGAATTGATTTCATAGTCTGATCTACCTGGCGGTACAGACACATTCTTTAATATGGAAATCCCCAAACTTTTAAGTTTAAATAATGTAGCTAAACAATGTAACACACAGAGGCATTATTCAAAATGCAGATAATGCTTGAGGCTTGTCTTTTATTTTGCATTGCTCATTTGTTAAATTTAGATCCTACTTTTCCTTCATCTCGAGGCACTTCCATCTCCATTTTCCCCACAACAACCACCCTGTCATGGTTGGGCTAAGAGAAAGTCAATGATCCAAGGTGACCCAGTAAGCTTCTGTGGCTAAGGATGAACTTGAACCTGAGCTCCTAGTGTCAGTCCAGCATCTTAAGCACTACCCCATACTGTTTCTGAAATATTGTATTACTATTATGCTAATACTTCATTAAAGTAGCCATCTTGGGAGACTGTTAGGTGCCATGTAAAATATTTTGGGTTTCATTGGAGCTCACAGGAGCTCTTTAGTTAGAAAAGAACTGATAGAGCTGTTTAAAAAGAATTATGATTAAGCCCCTTGTTCTGAGGCGTTTCTAAAATCTATTTTTTCTTCCATTTCAATCAAATTTGGAGCACTAAAAACGCTTGTTATGCCTTACAAAGATTTGACTGAGTAGTTTTGTATATGTTCATCCAGCTTAATTAGCAACTAGGAGAATGTTGACCCATAAGGTCAATCAGTAAACAGCATGTTCCAGTATGGTATCTTGTAAAGATCAATAAAATCAAAATAAGGCATGTCGACTGCAGACATTTAGACAAGGGAAGAAGTGAACATTTCAGTAGACAGTATTAGGCACTAAGAAGTCCTTTATTTGATATTGATTTGCATTGCTTACAGAAGAATCATTACTAGCTTCTATTTAAACATTATAAACAAGGAAGCAGATTTAAGAGGAGAGAATATTTTCTCTTTAAATCTATTTGCACAAAAGAATAGTAAATCATTGTTTGCCTTGTTGGCTATATGCAGTTGGCTTGGTATGATCAGTTGAAAGCTTACTTGCTTTTCCTTGTTTGTATTTATACATGCAGATATCGGTAGATGATCGTATTAAACTACTACAAGAAACACACCAAGATTATGGACCTGACTCTCAAGATTTTCTTTCCAGTAAGTGTTAATGAAATAAGGACTCTAATAGTAGACCAATGAAGTATTTCAAAGGTTCTTAATTTTCTTTTCATCCCAAATATGCTTATATTTTAATAACTGGCATTGAGGAAAATGTAGAACAAAATGATTGTCACGTATGGAAGATCCTTTCAGAGAAATTTTTAGAAAGACAATTCTCAGAGAATGACAATTTAGAATTACAATTAAATTGTACTTAACCAACATCAGGAACAAGTTTGCAACCGTTGGATAGGAAACAAAAGATGATATAGAGTTAATATATGACTTTGGACATAATACTAAATCTTGATTAAAAACCACAATGAAAGAAGGAGTTCATCTTATTATCCTAGGGTGACTTTTTAACAGTTTTGCAAAATGTTAATGGTTTTGTCCTCAAGTTACTGAAACAATTATGGGAACTGGGGGATTCAAGAAATAAAAACTCACTGAAAAATATCTAGAAAGATATATTTTTAAAATTGAATCAGTGTATGCACTCACAAATTTGCAAGCAAAGAATCAAAAAAGAAAAAGGAAAACTCCCAAATCGAAGGGTAAGCGATCACCTGGTATACTGGGTCTGTTCATTAAGTGGACTGGATTAGACCACATTATCTTCCAAATAAGTGGTTTTTCAACAATTGTTTTAATGTGTTTAAATGGTGATCATTTTAAATGAGTACTGTTGATTTTGAGAATAAATGCTTAAAAAATTGTTCAGGAGAGTTTACTTTCCAGAGTTTGAATTATTTCTTCTCATTTCCTACATTCAGCATCTTTATACAAGTATATTTATTTATAAATAATAAATTATCGATTTCTTGATTTATTTACTTCCAATTTTTTATTATTTTTATAGCCTCTGTACAACTACCATGGCAGAGATCGATGTCTCATAATAGTGTTCCATACTACATTAAGTAAGTTGGTATTTGTTCTTGTAGCAATTATATTAGAATAAAATGCATGGAATTTTTAAAAGCACCATTGATTTTCAGATGCCCTTCCTTATATTTGGAGGTCATGTAATTGGATAAGACAAGAATGCTTTGGGTGGAGGTATCTATCCATCTAAATAAAAGGAATGGAGTAGAGTTGCACTCCTCCAAAAAATATCTATCTGGATTATTGCTGTCTGTGGAAACAAAGGGTTGCAAGCAGTAGCCAAGAACACCTTTTGTTATCTTTGGCTTGGAAAGTTCTGAGATCTGAACCCATTTAGGGAAAGTTATAACCAGCCTGGTCCACTACAAGTGCTGCAGATGATGTTACTCCTGAAAACTTTAGTTTAGATGAAATGTAGCCACTTGAGTCTTTGTTATGTCTATACAACAAGCTAATAGTATCTTTGTATACTTGGTATTACGGTAGTTAGCAATGGGTGTTCTGGACAGTGATGATGTAGGTTATTACTGTCATCATGTTTAATAGAATCTTATCAAATACCAGGTAGAACACTTATGGAATTGCTCTCAAAGATTTCACCTATACCTGCTTCCCCAGTTTCCACCTATCAACTCTTAACGTGAATCAGCCATCTTTTGCTGCCTCATAGTTGCTGTCAGTGGTGGGATGCTGCCGGTTTAACAACCGGTTCAGTGATCACATGCTTTGTGCTGCACACGCATGCACAGTTTTACTAACCTTCTGTGTTACCACTTGAGAGTAACACAGCTAAGGCACGGCAATCCGCTCTGCCATGCCAATCATCCGAGAAGATAAAGGTAAGTAAAACATGTGGGCGGGCGGGTGGGCTGACTTGATCGTCAGAGTGCATCGGTTCGCTCCCAGCTGATTGTCGGAGCTGCTGATTTGCTCAAACCGGTCTGAACCGGTAGAATCCCACCCCTGGTTGCCATGAACTCTGAAAGGGGGAAGTAAATACACTGGCTAACAGTCAAAACAAAAAGTGTTCTTGTTGTGGGAGCCAAGGTCATCCCAACAAGTGGCAGTTGAAGGAGGAGAGGAGGGACCAAGCAGCCTGCCAGCTACTTTCATTGTACAATGTGACTGGGGAGGGAAATGTTTGCTCTTTTAATTAGGCTAAAACCGTGGAACTTTTAGAGTTGGTTTTCACTAGTTGTGCCAATAAGATATATCCAATAAACATGTTCTTTGAGGAATCTACCTGCCTCAGAGTTCTGCTTTTGGCAGATGCATTACTCAGCTTTTCTCATTCTCATTTCTCTGCATTCTATCTGCTTTTCTCAGCTCAAGAGCCACGTTATCCGGTTCTTAGAGGCCTTTTATAGCAGCTGCAGCTACTTAATGCCAGATCTGCCCATTATGCATCTCTCTTCATCCATAACCTAATTGTGATTAGAGGGCACATTAGCAAACCTGGTTGAGAAATAGGAGAGTGTCCCTTTTTCTACAATGTGCCCTTCTGAGTTTTGGGTAAGATTCTAGCTGTGAGTTCAAGGCCAGGGAAGAAATATAACAGTTCTCATTTGAAAGACTCTACAAGTGACCAGAGGTAGATAAGTTAGATAACCAGATGTGAGGCATTATTCTTGAAGTTTGGTACAAGTGGGTGTTGCCTTTGTTGCATGATAGCATCCCTCTCTCATCACCAGAATGATATTGAAGCTTCCCAGACATTATATGTTTTTATATGCCATCTCTGGGAGTGGATGCTGTAGTTCATGGTCACGGTGTCAACCTTGGACATTTTTCAGATCGTTGTGGCTCCAGCTGGTAGAAGCTAACACATTAGACTTGGATTTCTCTTGTAGCAGATGCAACAATTTGAGGGCGGAGGACTCTTAAGTCTCTTCCATTAGGGATTGTCATCTTTGGAGGCCAGAGATCAACCTTCTCAGTCTTCCCTTTATCTTCTAAAAAGCAGATTATGTCCTGCCTTGTTAGGCATTAGGATAACTGATAAAGCATGACTTTGAAGAGAGCTTTGGATTGGGAATGGAATGGCTGTGATTAATGAAGTCCTTTGAGAGCTTCTTTTTGGATGCTTGATTGTTCCTGGGTGCCAATGTTTTTGTATTTTGTCATGCTGTTCATTTTGATTTTTTTTAACCTTATTAGTGTAAGAGGGGAATATAAATAGGTCAGAGTCCTTTTGGATTGGGACAGCATATCAGTTTAAACAAATGGTTTACAATGGCTTTGAACTGATGACTGTAATGATACTTGTGGATGGTAGGCATTATAAAACTGTATTTCACTGTTAACTGGCTAATTGAAAATTTTCATATTTAATGTGATTTAATGAATATTTGATATTGAATTGTTTTTATTTCCTTGCTTGCTGGTTGGCTTGATTCTTTATTCTGTCTCTCTACTCAAATGAGTACTCTAGCCAGCAAAGATGTAGTAAGCGATTACTATATAATGCTGTGTGCTATCATGGGGGACTATAATTGTGGCTAAAGATTTTTTAAAAGTAGAAATATTGCCATAATTAGTCTTAGTAATTGAATTTGTCTACCTGCTTTGTTAAGCTTTATTTTCTAATCAAAGCTGGCGGTTGCACTGAATAGAACAACAGTTCTGCAGGGGTCTATATCCTGTCTGATGGTATCAGAAATTCTATTAAGTTAATGATACTGCTTTTACATTAAATTAAAAAGGTGTTTAAGAAACTTCTGGAAACGATAACTAAAGTTAAATTTCTAGGTCAAAGAGAATGTTCTACTACTTCTAAACTTTGTGTTGAACACAATGTGAGTTGTGTTTGTATTTTCTTGTCAGAAAGTGATTTGGAACTACCGTATTTTTCAGAGTATAAGATGCAGTTCCCTCCCCTAAAAGAAGGTAGAAATGTTGGTGCATCTTATACACCGAATACAGCCATTTTTGGCCTCCCGAAGCACTGCCCCACTTGTCCCATTTTTGTGAAAAATGGGCCCGTTTTTCACAAAAACAGGGTGTGCAGAGGGTTTGGGAGGCCTGCAGAGTGCTCCTTGGTGCTGGGGAGGGGAAATCCATTTTTCACCCATTTTTTGCAAAAACAGGAGCATTTTTGCCCTCCCCCAGCCCCCCAGAGCACTCTGCAGGCCTCCCAAACCCTCTGTGCGCCCAGTTTTTTGCAAAAATTGTCCCATTTGCCCGTTTTTGCAAAAAATGGGGTGCACAGAGGGTTTGGGAGGCCTGCAGAGTGCTCCTGGGGGCCAGGGAGAGCAAAAACCTTTTTTTTTCTTATTTACCTCTTTGAAATCTTGGTGCGTTTTATACACCGGTGTGTCTTATAGTCCAAAAAATACGGTAAGTTTTGGCAGCCTAAAGAGAGTGTGGGAAGTGATTCAGGTCTAAAGACATCTCTGTGTTGCTTACTCCCTTGCTTAGTTTATTCCTTACTTGTTCAAAAATAGTCACCCATCCATTGAATATGATTTTAATTCCTGTCAATAGATTGAATTTTCCCCGACATCTCAGAAGCTGGACTACAAACAACCTTGTTCAGCACACAACCAAACATCCCAAGCCATTATACTGGCCAAACCAATAAATGTCAGACAATTTATCCCAGAAGCACAATACAGGTCAGACAGAATTGTATTTGAACTGGAAAAAAGAAAGAAAGAAAAAAAAAGGCAGGCATTCTATCAAAACGCAAGATTTATTTTCTCCTTAGCTTATCAATTAAAGCCCCGTATAAACTCCCAAGGCCTCTAAATCAAGAGAAGCTTCTCCACTTCAAGATTTAACAGGATTTACTATTAACTAAGGCATCCTTAATTATGACCCTGGGCTTACTCTGTTGAATGGATTGGTAGAGTCCATAGAATGCCATTGATTAAATTGAAGAGTTTCTAAATGGCAGATCATGGATTTAGCAGTTTCATTTTTTTCCCGGTTGTAATAGACTAAGATGCTTTCAAAAAAGAATAAAATGGGCGCTCTGCCATTTTTAACTCTGTACATTTTTGAGAGTGTAAGAAATAGTATTGTTAAAGCTAGCTATGGATTAAATGGGACGTGTATCATAATTTACAAGCATTCTTCAAAAGAAATCATACTTACTTTGTTTCTTGGCCCTTGCCTGTAAATGCATAGACAAGAGAAATCAATTTTGAGGTAAGATTTACATTATTATATATTCTCAGTCTCTTGATGGATAGGCCAGTGAGACAATCAGCAGCAGGGGCAGAAAGGTCCTTCGATGGTTGCCGGGATTTATCAGCTCACAAGGATAATTGGCAACAATAATGAAAACACTTCAGTTCCCCAGTCTTTTCCCCCAAATGCAGAGATTGACTGCAAGGTTTTTTTTTTAAAGTTATGTGTCTGGATAGACGAAGGCATCCAAAGACCTTGCATCTTGCAGGCCCTCTAATTATTATTTCTATAGCCCTTATGCTTTCTGAAGAATAGTCAACATGGAATTAATTTACTTACAACCTTTTCATTATTTTGTTCTCAAATTCAATTTACTTTTAAAATGTGACCCCCATTCCATATAGTAGCCAATCTTATTTGAAGCAAGAGCTGTACTGATTAGTATCTGCCCTTTCTTACATCTTGCCTTTCAGTCACGTTTTGGCATTTCAGTTCGAATCTAGCTAGGTTTTCTCTTAAAAGCAAAATTTTAGATGTGACTACTAAGGGCAAGAGGGAATGATACCAGGTGTTTTGTTTTTTTTGTTTCATTCTGTTTTGTTTTGTTTTGTTTATGTATTTCTTACGCAGCCTGAAAAGTAGGAGATAACAAATGGAGAAGCATAATGTAGTGATTAAAGTGTTGCCCTGGATCTAAGGATACAACTGGGGAAATTACTGGGTTGCTGTCTCTCAGCCTAAGTAACTTGATTGATTGGTTTGGGATATGCTTCTCCATAAAAGAAGTAATATAAATGCAATAATACAGTTATATAAATAAATGTATGGTATTTGACAGAACAAATGGTAGGTGTAACTCAGGATAGCTGGCGACAGTGAAGACCCTTTCTTAGCTGCACAGTTTGGCAGAACAAACAAGATTTAAAGCAGGGATCCTCAAACTACAGCCCGCAGGCTTGATACGACCCACCCAAGCCATTGATCTGACCCATGGGGGACCCAGAGGCTGCCCTGCCTACTTCACCCCACCCACCAGCCAGCCCCCACCCTTCAGCTGAGCGCAGGGTCACATTTAGTGAGCTCCGCAGGCTTGAACTGGAAGGTAAGGCCAGCAGAGTGCTTCTGCGGATGGGAGGGGAAAACAGGATGCAAGGAGGTCCAGGGAGGTATCTGCGCACTTTCCATTCATCCTGGGCAAAGCAGAGCAGAAGCAGAGAGGGTTGGGAGGCCTGAGAACACACAGAGCCCCAGTGCAGTGCTCTCTCCTGCCGGCCGGCCTAGCATGGGAGTGGCACATCTCCTGGTCCGGGGCTGGATGCGGGGCCTAAGGCAGAGGGATGGCATGTGGGCAGCCCTCAGGGGAGAGCACCACAATGGTACTAAGCGTGACTCTTAGAATAGATGCATAATTACGCAGCAGATGCAACCTCTCTGTTGGGACCCTTCGGCTTTTTCCCCCTCAGCGGACTGACGGTGGCAAATTTTCGAGCTCTTTCCTCGGCCGGTCGGTCTCCTGCCCTACAAAGCAGCCTCCTTTTGTTCCTGGGCCCAATGGTGGTGCTCAGAACAACCCTCCTTCCTTCCTTCCTTTTCCTTCCTTCCTTCCTTCCTTCCTTCCTTCCTTCCTTCCTTCCTTCCTTCCTTCCTTCCTCCCTCCCTCCCTCCCTCCCTCGCTCCCTTCCCTTCCCTTCCCCCTGACAACTGCACAGTGGGAGAGCTGCACGAGTGATGCAACACTGGGAGCCGAGCATGGTTCAGTCTCCCAGGAGAGGCACCTCCCGGCCCCACCCTCAGCTGAGTCCAATAGCAGCCATGTGGGGACTCGTGTTGTTGGGTGGCTGTTGTGTCACTCTGCCTCTGCTTCTTAGTTCAGGCTTCCTTCATCCCCAGATTCAGGGCGGGGATCAACCAGCATGCTCCAAGTGGGCAAGCAGCTGGCCCGAAAGAGGCTCCTGCAAGCTGGCGGGCGCCTGTTGGTGAAGTGGGGCTGGTGAGACGCAAGCGAGTTAGGGAGCTGGTGCCGCAACAACCACCCCTGCTGCCTTCTTCCCCTCCTGCTTGGCTGCCTGCCCTTCTCCCACTCAGCAGTTATGGGGCGCAAGCTGGCGAAGCTGCCTGCCTTCCAAAGGAGGATGGTCGTCTCCGCCTCTGGAGAGGGAGGCAGGAAGGGCTGGCTGGCTGGAGGATCAGTGCCGCTGAGCCTCCACTTTGAGGCTTCATTGCCAGATCTACTCCGAGTGATGCCTGCCCGGTCCGAACCTGCCTGCCAGACATGTGAAGCCCTTGCCCGAACCTGTTGCGCACATTCAACACATGCAGAGGAAGCTCTGGGGCGGGCAGTGATATTCCAAAAGCAGATTGAGACCTCCACAATGTGAATAGAATAGAATGGAATGGAATTGGATGGAAATAGGAAAGAATGGAATGGGAATAGGGATGGGATGGAATAGCAATAGCAATGGAATGGAATGGAATTCAGCAAGGTTTCTCTTCCCTACCCCCTTTGGTCTTCTAGCACATTTTTCTTTCCTGAGAGAGAGAGAGAGAGAGAGAGAGAGATGTTGGTTGTAGTCTCCTTGGGGCTGAGAAGAATTACTGCAAAACTGAGTTTTCTGAAGTGGACCACTAGACTCATAAACAACTTAAAAATGATCTAGTAAAAAGAAAAGTCAAACAAAAGCAAACAAAACACCTCCAGGAGGAAAACAAATTAAAGTTTAATTTGTGTGTATTATTTAATGGACTGCTAAATTGGCAAAATGGACTGCTAAATTGGCACGCCCACCAAGCCACGCCCACTCAGTCACATGACCACCTAGCCACACCACCCAGTCACATGACCACCTAACCATGACCACCCAGTCACATGACCACATAGCCATACCCACCCAGCCAGTCTGGCCCCCCAATAGTCTGAGGGACCGTGAAGTGGCCCCCTGTTCCAAAAGTTTGAGGACCCCTGGTTTAAAGGAATGGTGGTTGGAGCAAGTAGGGAACTAAGAAGGAAGAATAATGTCCTGTTCCTCAGCCAACATGTGGAGATTAATTGTGATTCTCATGTCATTTGCATTCTGGAGAAATCTGTGTTGGGAATGGGAAAGTGACAAACCTATGCTTAAGAAGTGTATGGGTGGGGTGGGATAGCACTATTTAGCTGATCAAAGTTTCTTCTATTAAATTGGAGGGTAGCAAAAAACAAACAGGGAATTCTATTTTCCACATTAAAACTGGAGGCCAGACAGTAAATCTGAGTAGGAGATTTAAGACAGATGAGAGGAAGCATTTATTCATCCAGCATATAATTACTTTGGGGAATATACAGCCACAAATCCTGGCCTTAGTTTAGAAGGAATTAAAAAGGACTAGACAGATTCCTGGAACACAAGCCAATGGTTGTTACTCGCTTTGATTACTAGGTATGTCTTCCAGGCATGGAATAGTCCATTTCTACATATGGGTCAAAAATGGGATAGCTCCTATTTGTGGTATTCCTAGATGCTTCTGTTAGATACGCTGAATGGATGGGCTTAGGTCTGATCCAACAGGAGTATTCTCATGTTCTCATTCCTATGTTTTGGGTTAGGAATTAACCATGAACAATTTATGCAGTAGCCTGCTTAGATACGCCCCAAAGAGTAGATGGAGAGTAGAACAGCAAATAAAATGTAAACCTTCAAGTGTACTACTGCAAATCCTTCTGAGATCAATGAGACCTATTTCCAGGGAAGCCTATATAAAATTATATAATTTAGAAAGCAGAGAATTGATTTGAGGCAACAAAAGCTTTTGAAATCTTGCTTACTTCTGGCAGCAAATATTGTAAAAGTAGAAGGTTATTATTGACTACTCCTGATGGGCTGAACGTTTTTTCAGTATAGTCAAAACTGTGTGCAGGATGAGCTAAAAGTTGCATCTAAAAGCCTAGAAAAGATTTACAGAGCGGTATAATTCCTTCTTATGTTGCAGTTGTCACATATCACTCACACCTACTGTATTTTTTGTCCCATTATCTCAACTCAACTCCTACATCAGTGGTGGGTTTCAATTTTTTTTACTATCGGTTCTGTGGGTGTGGCTTGGTGGGTGTGGCATGGCTTGGTGGGCATAGCTTGGTGGGTGTGGCAGGGGAAGGATACTGTAAAATCTCCATTCCCTCCCCAATCCAGGAGAAGGATCAGCTGGGACTTGGGAGGCAGAGAATAGATGGGGGCGGGGCCAGTCAGAATGTTTACTACCGGTTCTCTGAACTACTCAAAATTTCTGCTACCGGTTCTCCAGAACTGGTCAGAACCTGCTGAAACCCACCTCTGTCCTACATAACCAATCAATCAGGTTCCACAGAAAAGTTTCTTCACTCACGTCTCACAATCTCTTTTCAAATGAAAATGAGAAATTTGTCATGAAGTATAAGACTTACATAGTCCACGTACAGTTGTGGATAGGTCACGTCAGGCTGAAAATTGGCAATATATTTATCCCAGGTTTTACATTCTAGCACTGTCCACTTGCCCTGATAACAAGAATAATCCAGTTGAGTTTGTATGAGATAGCAATAAGGAAGCACAATTAATAACCTGATGATCCTAATTATAGTATGCAGTCAATAGTTTACTGCCAAGCAGTGGTGGGTTCCTCCCGGTTCCTCCCGGTTCGGCCGAGCTGGTAGCAGTGACGATATGACATCACCGAACTGGTTCTCTTTGTTCGGGAGCTGCCCCCCTGCCCCTTGCCCCCCTGCGCTATTCTTACCTTTTATTTGGCCCCGCCCTCAATCTATTCGCTGCCTCCCGAGTCCCAGCTGATCGGCTAGAAGGAAAAAAACTGTTTAAACTTTTGCCGTGGTGCTTCAAAGGGCTGCCCTACAGCTGATCAGTGTTAAAAGGCAGTGTGGTGGTAGACCAGTGCACTCGAAAAACAAATGGGTAGACCATGCCTCCAAAAACAAATGAGTAGACCGGAACGCTCCAGGAACAAATGGGTAGACCAGTATAGCTCGGCAAGCAGTTAAAAGCCTGGTAGACCAGTACCTCTGCTAAATCCTAAAGAATTGTCACATGACCATCAAGCCACGCCCACAAAATAAGCCATGCCCATAGAACCGATAGTAAAAAATGTTAGAACCCACCCCTGCTGCCAAGAGAATGCTTTCAGCACAAGTAGTCCTCAACTTACAACCAGTGGCTGTTTAAAATTTCAACAGACTTCCCCAGGGCTGCTTAGACCCAGGTGAAGTTTTGATCCCCCCTTCTTCTGCAGTCATATGATCATATCTGGATGCTTGACAATGGGCCTGAATTTATGGTCATTTGCAGCATTCCATGGTCATGTGACCATGATTTACCATGCTTATGTTACAAATTGGCATTTACTTCTGGCTTCTGGCAAAAACCAACCATTACAGACAATAGATTCACTTAATGACTGTGGGATTTACTTAATAACTTTGCAGTTTGGTTATAATTGCTGCAAAAAAGGTCATAAAATTGGATGACCTGCTTAATGAGCAGCATAACTTATGACTGTAATTACAGACTCAATTTCAGTCGTAAATTGAGGATTACCTGTATTCATTTTCAATGAACTGCATTTCTGAAGGTCCCTCAGAGGATCTGATTTTCAAAGACAAGGATTCCTGAATTCGCAGTAGCTAAGGCAGATCTGTGCAGAAGACCAGATTAGTGAAGTCAAGATGGATCAGTATCAACTCTTAAATTTGCATTGAAAGATAAGGTCAGTTTTGACTCATCAAGCAATCCTAAAAATGCATGGTTTTGTACAGCTGATCAAAGCTCAGTTGTCAGAGCTTTGTATAGTTGGTGGGAGAAATCATGTGATAATTATATGCAATGCATGTAATGATAATTATCATGTGTAATTATTGTCATGTGATGTCTCACAACGTTTTTCTATTCGCGGAGCTGGGATGGGCATGGCCTGCATGTGACGCATCTGGCCTGTGGGCCGCCAGTTTGACACCCCTAGTCTACTCTCTGCCCAGTGAAAGAATCTTCTACAACAGCATCCACAAAAGATGTCCAAACAGCCTCTGCTTAAATACCAGCAATGATGTAGAGTTGACTGTCTTTTAATGAGGTTCCATCTCTTGAACATCTTGTCTGAATCTTGGAGGCTATTTAAATTTTTAAAATTTATTCTGGATCCAGAACATGAATTTTTTTGGCCATCTTTTCAATTTTGTGCACAGAACCAGGACATGGAGTTCAGCTTCTGCCAAAATACTTCAGATACAAGGAAAAGGAACTGTTCTTTTGAAAGCATATGTAATCACATGCCTTTATTTGATTCACTTCAGAGTTGTTGTTTTTTTCATTTTTAATCTCTTTCTCGTGTTCAATGATAATCGTTTTTATGCTTCTGTCATTTATGTGCTCCTTTTATTGACCAGACATCAAGGAGATCAAGGAGACAGAGGCTAGTTTTTCAACTGTCAAATTTGGATGCTTTTAAGGAAAGTCGAAAATGAGTTGATGAAAAATAGACCCATGGGGGGTTCAGCATAATAAGCAGAAATAAAAACACTGGGTTTATACAGCCAGAAAAAAATCACTGATTTACTGCTATTTGTAACAGACGTGATCAGTTTAGATAAATACTTATCAGAATAAGAAACTGATTTCTCTAAGCCAATTTTATATTAAATGAATGTTATATATTTATGGCAAACATAACTGGAATATAGCAACATGTATTACAGTTTTATTTTTAAATTTATTATGTCAAACTAAACAGCAGAATAACTATCAAATCAGTCAATCTCTATTACAGTCAAAAACCAGCATAAGAGGATGGAGTACAGTCATTAATAAAAGTTTAGAAATATAGTAAATAAAAGGCATAAAAGACATACAGTATGTAAAAGCCATGTAAAGTATATAAACTAAAAATTAAAGTGCATATTAAAACATAAAAAATATAAAAAATTAAAAAGTCAAAATCTCAAAGAAGACATGGGATTATTAAAAAGGTACAGGGGAATATTAGAGGGTGGGGAGGAGACACCATATGTGTAACCACTGAGTCTAATGTTTGTAATGTTGAGTCCCAAACATGAGCCTCAAAACTTCATCACACAGATTTTAGGATACACAGAACTGGCAATGCTATAAGTTGTAGGAAGGTTGTATTCAAAAACTGCAGGAAATGTCTCATGCACCCCGTATATTTTTGATATAATTATACAATAAGACACTTATAAATGTTTATGGTACAGCACTGGAGAAGTATATGCTTTGTTGTTTCTATGTGTCCAGAGATAGGGGCATAGCTGCTTCAAATAGGGAGTCTTCCTTTATGGACTCTCAAGAATGGCTAAAGTGAAGGTATGGACCCTAAGGATGCTTAAGAGCTTCCATTTTGGGTGGGAATGCCATGAGGAGGTAGTGTACCTGATGAATTTTCTGATGAAGTTCAGGGTCATAGCTAGGATAGAAAGATACTCTGTATTTGTTATTCACTGTTTGATGCTTTGACCTATCATAATCCATGCTAAGTAGAATTCTTCAAGAGAAGTCTAAAAATGACATTGTAGTTGCTATTCTATTTTCCCCCCAAATAAATCAGAATTCATTGCCCGTATTTAGGAGGCAAGACCATGAATTTATGTTTCAGGAAGACAAATCCCAGATGAATTCTGGAAAAAAACTTCCTAACATTAAGAGTAGTTAAGCAATGAAACCAATTAATTACCCATGCACCGTTGTGGCTTGCATGGTTAGGACGCTGGGTTGGAGGTTAACAAGCTCGCATTTGAGACCCGAGTGCTGCCGTGGAGTGGGTTGAGCTCCTGTCTTTCGCTCCTCCTCCCAACTGGGCATCTCCCAGGCAATGATGATGTCACTGGCTAATCTTTTCAACCTGGAAGTGCCTTGGTGTTTCTGACATGAGTGCAATGCAATTACCCATGGAGGTTGTGACTTTCCCTTCAGTTTAAACAAAGGATAGACAGGGATGCTTTTGTTTGGATTTTTGAACTGAGTAGGGTGGTTGGACTCAGTGGTCCGTTCCAAGAGTCTGTGACCTTGTAGAGATCCTATGATTTTGCATGACCATGCATTTCAAACATCTTAAGCCTTATTTCCAATATTTGGTAGAGTGTTCGACTCTGAGATTTGAATTGGGTATGTTTGGGTTTGAAGTATTTATTCTTTAAAATATTGTGTGGATAAGGTGTTGAGTAAAGCTTCAGTCTTTCAGTTATCACTTTAAAATAACACACAGGGATGAAAATAATGAATGAAGAGAATGAAAGTTCATGTTGGATGTTTTAGAAAGGACAGGGGTGCCTCAGCACTATGAAAAGTTATTGCAGTAGGAAGTTGGGAAAATAAATTTTTAGAGACACGAGAAGCCTGCCTTTAAAAGCCTCTTTTTATGATGTTGTAAAGCTACTAGCATTTCCCTTGCAATTTTTCAAGGCTGATGAAATGCTTGATCTGTATCTTAGATAAATTTTATGATGTTACCCTTAAAAATTCAGAAGAGAAATATATTTCTGTTAGTGGCAACATAAATCTAAAATTTTGCTTTCTACCTTATAGCAGTTAACATAGAAGTTTTAGTTTGCTAAACAGTTTTACTACATTATTCTTTCTCTTCTGATATTCACAGAACTAGTCAAGAGCACATGTAAAGGTAGTCAACCCACTGAATAATTTTTGTTTGTTAAAATTTAACCCTTCAATCAGCAAATAATATTTTGTGTGAAATAATTGAATAAATATGAAACATATTACTCTGCCTTAAATATTTGTTTTTTCCTCTCTAGTGGTAAACAAAATAGCTTATTAGAAAAAAAGGCATTTAACTCTTCCTTATGTTTATCCAGAATTTCCTATTAATCTCTCCACTGATTGATAAGTCACAGTAAATAGATTTAAAGCTACATTTTTATCAGAAAATGCTCAAAAAATGAAATATAAATCTGAAATAAAATAACAGTTTATTGTCTTAAGAGTATTAGAAGGATCAGCTGGATCAACTGGAACTGTGTTGCTAAGTACTCTGAGACTTACTTGAATTGCAGCAAGATAGATAGAAATGGAATAAATTTCTTTGAAACAGAACTATTTATTTATTTACAAGCAAAACATTAATTAGATATTTTCAAATAGTAATAGTTAACAAAGACATTCTGTATTCTAGTTTGGAGAGTTGGAAAAATAGTTTATAGTGCCTGGGAAGAAAAGTATGCAACAAGAAAACCCCAAAATGAGGAAGAAAATGTAGGTGCCTACAGTATCTCTGCAAAATTATGCACTGCTTATCAATGTGGGGCCGTAGCAATTATGACACTCTTATAGTAGCAGCATACAAAGAGTCAAAAAAAAAAAAAAAGCATGCAGAGAAAGCACAAAAGGCATACAGCAACAGCACAAAACCTAAATTGTGACACATAGATATAAAAAATTAATCCTCCTTGGGTGAATAACTTGGCATTGATTGATACAGAGATTATATTATTTTATTACTTGGACTGCTCTTTATAGGTACATCATAATATATAATTATGTTAAGTTTAAATGTTATAAGTAATGCGTGAAAGCAATCCTAAACCTCCAAGGTCAGTGGCTGAAGAAATTAGAATGGCAGGGCGATAGAACTCCACTAAACGAAGGGAAGAAAGTTTATGTCCTAGGAAATAAATAACAATTTCTGAGCAATTTTTCAAGCCATCAGCAATTTAGTGCAATAGGACATTAAGGAGACAGCTTGGGAATCAGTCCATCCACAGCCAATTTGTTTTCTTAGATGAACTGATCAGCTATATCAACTGAATTAGCAGCCGAGTAATACAGCACTGGTGCCATATTACTTTATTTGGGTGGAAGTGAGCAATGAAGATGGATGTAAAGATTGAGGCGTAAATGATCGGTTAAAAGTGGAAGCAGTGATGGCCAAAACCCCTCTGGAATTTTGGATATGCTACCTCTGGAGAGTAGCAAAACTATTACTAGAGGGTAGTAATAGATGCTACCTCTGGAGAGTAGCAAAACTCTATTACTAGAAATATTTCCCAATTCTCCATTTTGACATCAATAAGAAATATATCACCATTTCTTTCTAACCATGGCTGAGTAGGCAGTGAAAAATTATTTTCTCATTGATTTTGGCTATCAACTGTGTTTAACTGAGTGTACCTCACTTATTGGAGCATGTTTAAAGAGGACAATATAATGCATTGCTCCATTAAATAATGCTTAATTTGTTAACATATACTCAATTTATGAACATTATATCATACTGGATGTTTGAAAAGTTCTTTTTTAAAATATGACCTACTATATCTAATGAAATTAGTTTTCCAGAAATCCTGAAATAAAATAATATACTGTTGTATGATTTGAATAAGGTAATTGAGCAGCTAGATATCATCAGGTCATTGCTGACCACATGTTGATTTGTTCTTAACCTGAACTTTCAAGTCTTCCATCGTTGCATTCATTGCTACTGAAACTGAGTCCATCTGAGTCCACTTTGCTACTGGTCATCCTCTTCTTTTCGTTCTTTCTATCTTTCCCAGCATAAGAGCCCCAGCATAAGAGCCTTCTCCAGAGAGCTCAGCCTTTGCAAAATATGATCAAAGTAGGATAATTTGAATCTGAATCTGATTATGAATCTGATCACTTGTGCCTTGAATAAGAGCTCTGGGTCGACTAGTTTGATGATCTACTTGTTTGTTTTCTTTGCTGCTGTCCATGGTATTTCAGAAGTTTTCTCCCAACACAGAAATTCAAAAGTGTCAATACTCTTCCTATTTCTGCTTCTTCAAAGTCCAACTTTCATTTCCATAAAGTATCATAGGGACTAGCATTGTTTGCACAATCCTGATCTTTGTAGATGTAGACATATTGAGCCGCAGTGACGCAGTGGTTAGAGTCCAGTACTGCAGGCTACTTCTGCTGATCACCGGCTGCCAGCAGTTTGGCAGTTCGAATCTCACCTGGCTCAAGGTTAACTCAGCCTTCCATCCTTCTGAGGTCGGTAAAATGAGGACCCAAATTGTCGGGGGCAATCTGCTGAACTCCAGAGGTGGGTTTCAGCAGGTTCTGACCAGTTCTGGAGAACCGGTAGCGGAAATTTTGAGTAGTTCGGAGAACCGGTAGTAAAAATTTTGACTGGCCTTGCCCCCATCTATTCTCTGCCTCCCAAGTCCCAGCTGATCCTTCCCCTGGATTGGGGAGGGAATGGAGATTTTGCAGTATCCTTCCCCTCCCATGCCCACCAAGCCGTGCCACGCCCACCAAGCCACACCCACAGAACCGGTAGTAAAGTTTTTGAAACCCACCACTGCTGAACTCTGTAAACCGCTTAGAGAGTGCTGTAAAGCACTATGAAGCAATATATAAGTCTAAGTGCTATTGCTAAGTGCTATATAACTGCACCTGAATATCTTGTCCAAGGCTTCCCTGGCTGTTGTAACAAGTGCTAATCTGTGGCTTATTTCTTGACTGCTTGCTCCTTTAGTGTTGATCCTAAAAGGCAGAAGCTATCCAGCACTTCAATAGCTTCATTGATAATTCTGAGATTAACTTTTCTACCTGTGTTAATTAGTGTGTTCTTTGTTAGCATTTCATTTTAATCCTCCCCCCACCCCCATTTGGTGCTTCATTTTTATTACTAGGACTTGCAGATCCTTTACAGTTTTCACTATCAGGGTAATGTCATCAACATAGTGTCATCAGCCAATAACCTATTGGTATTTATTCCTGTCTGTTACTCAGCAAGACAGTTGTTAATTGAGTTGTGCCCCATTTTATAGCCTTTTATGCCATGGTTGTTCAGCGAATTACTGCAGTTGTTAAATGATTCATGTGGCTGTTAAGTGAA
This sequence comes from Arizona elegans, assembly GCA_022577455.1. Classification (NCBI taxonomy): domain Eukaryota; kingdom Metazoa; phylum Chordata; class Lepidosauria; order Squamata; family Colubridae; genus Arizona; species Arizona elegans. Next base: position 250,460,470 of record JAKOOJ010000001.1, read on the forward strand.
TCTGGGTTCCCCATTGACTTTGCTTGTCAGAAGGTTGCAAAAGGTGATCACGTGAACTGGGACACTTCAACCATCATAAATATGAGTCAGTTGCCAAGCATTTGAATTTTGATTACGTGACTGTGGGGATGCTGCAATGGTCATAAGTGTGAAAAACAGTCATAAGTTACTTTCTTCAGTTGTAACTTTGAATAGTCACTAAATGAATGGTTGTAAGTCAAGGACATCTGTACTAAAAATAGTAAAAATCTGAGAAATGTAGAGCCAGGATTCAAAGAACTAATCATATTCTATAAAGGTATTATAATACATGCTCTTCAACAAAGAGATTCTGCCATTATAGTAAAAACTACTTGCTAAATCCCCCATGTCTCAACAGTGACTTAACATTTCATGTTGGATAATTGATACATGTATTTTCAATACATAAGTTTGAAACTTGTTTCAGTATAGATCGATAATTGAAATTTGTTCATTATACATTAATGCATTGCAGATTGTTTAAAGCATTTTTGCTTCCAGGTGATTGAAAATAATATTCATGTTTCTTTCTTGCAGTCATCACACTCAAACAACATCCTGGGATCATCCTAAAATGACTGAACTATTCCAATCATTATGTAAGTGCCCTTAAAACTAAAACCTCTCCATGTGCAAAAGTCCAGTTTATGCCACATAAGCAGGATACAAGTTACAAGTATAACACTCTTTCCTCCCCCTGACTTATATCATCCCAATTGAAATCCTACATCAGTTTAAGCATGCCATGTATCTGAGGAAGTGAACTACAGTTCACAAAATCGTATGTCTTTTAATAAAATCATTATTATGAAAAGGTGATACTTGATTCCTTCTAAATCTCAGTCATGGATGTTCACAGGATAATTTTAGGCCGTCATCTTCTCCTAGCCCAACCTTTTTCATTATTTTTTTTTTACAAGGTGAAAAAGTGAAAGAAGGAACATTATATATGCCTCTTCAATTTTTTGGACAAAAGTCTGGAAATAAACGTTCTAGGTATAGCCATCAAGGATTTCTGTTAAATGCATTATTAACACTTCTCATCTGGCTATTGAAATTAAGAATCATGCAGTTAGAGATTGATCATGTGGCCCTTTTCCATAGGATTCGATTCTAATGGGAAGTTGCTTTCAGGGTGTTTATCCAAGTTTTGACTCTGAAGACCTGGAACTATGAAAGTTGCTACTAGGAAGCTCTGAGGACCTTATCAAAAATATGCCACAGAGAGGACTGGTGCAGGGCAGAATGTAATACTAAAGATCTCATGCATTTCTGAAAGGCTTAGGATTGGCCATTGGAGCATCTCCAAGGGTTGTCACTAAAAAAGAAACACCTTCACTATATTTGATTTAATTTGCATTGAATCAGTGAATTGAATCAGATTAATTCACTTTTATTCTGGGTCCATCAATTACTTTGTTCTGATCAATTTTTAAAATATAATCCTGAGTATACCTGTCCATGGCTTGTTGCACATCTCTATGTTATAGCAACTACCGGTAGCCTGTTTTGTATTGTAACGTAAAAGGTTTTTTCTCATCTGAATCCATTCATGTAAATGTTAATGGGATGTTCAAAGTAAAACTGTCTAAAATGTTAAACACCTGCCATTTTAGGATCATTTTTTTCTGAACAGGAACTAACTTTAAACCTCTCATTTGATTTCTGGTGTTGCATTCCTATTATCTCTTTTTCTCTTAATTAAGAAAAGAATAAACTATTGATTGATGCACTATTGATGCATTTTGTTAAAACCGACAACAAATGTTTGATGGTATTGGGTTAATGTTTCCTTAGACTCTATTAACTTTCTATTCTTTGGCTTTTTTCAGCTGATTTGAACAACGTGCGCTTTTCTGCTTACCGTACAGCCATCAAGATCCGAAGACTACAAAAAGCTTTGCGTTGTGAGTATGCTTTTCAAAATTCATTATTTCTTTATTGTCTCAGAAATCAAAGTTATCCCGAAGAATCTGGAGATAGTTTCTTAAACTGTAGATTTCGATATTCAAAATGGTAATTCTAATCACTCCTAGCCTGAATCACTCTTCACCTAATTTGCATCACTTGTGTCATTGTTTTGGAATGACAGTGATTCATACTCTTATCTTTTTGAGTTTAAATGCCTGGAAGGCACATATCATGGATTGACTGCTTTACAAAGATTCAGAAACTGCAGTTGTTCCCAAATGCAACAGCCCAGCTGCTGATGGGATTAAGCTGCTGCAGTAGCATAACAACCTCTGCTGTGGAATCCATTCATCTTCTGCATTTAACTGGAGGCAAAATGCTTTAGGATTCTTCCTCAGGTGAAATTTGTTGAACTGGACATAGAGGCAGGTCTTCTTGGTAATTGCCCCTATTCCTTAAAGCATCTTTCTCCAGAGGTCCAAAATGGCTCCTTTTATACTGTCATTCTGGAAAGCTTTTAAAACTCCAGAGTTTAATAGTGTGCTTGCATGTCACTGCTGGTAGGATGAGATATTAGCTTTATTTATTTGAATTTTATATTCGTTTATGATCATTTATGTTGCTATGGATAATTTGTTTTTACGAATGTAATCCAATACATATATCCAAAAAGGATATAAATCATTTTGAATTTCATGGTATACAAACTGTAAGTTAGTAAATAAAGAACAAACGTGGTGCCCAGGAAATGCATGGGTGGTACAGTTCCAAGCAATTAAGGTAGGTAATAGATAAATGAGAAGAAGACGGCAAGATGGTATAGAAAGAGCTGTTCCCGATTCCTTTTGAAGCAAAATGTATGTTGGGGAAGGAAAAAATGTAGATGCCATGTCATATTGTCTACTATGTAGAGGAACAGCATACAATAGGGAAATTCCCTTGCTGTTTGCTGAAAAAATGATTAAAACATATATAAGTACATCTTTTAGTGAGCTTAATCATTTTGGATTCATGGTAGGTTATACATTTAAATAAACATTTTTTTTTTCCTTTTAATAAGTAATCCCTGCATCTGCAGAACATAATCTCTCAAGAGATTACACGGAATCAGGTAGCAGGAGGGGTATTTGGCTAATGTTAGCATTATTGAAACATCCAAGTATACCTAGAAATCCACAGCTGTCTTTTTCAATCTCTCAGCTGTTTATTTTATTTTGCTTAGCAGCAGCCAAATCTTCTGCTTTTCTTCTATCATGGATTACACTGACAATTTATGTTCACAAAGCCAAATGAGGTTTCCAAAAGCTATCAACTTGGTATTTATACAGATAGCTGAAACTGCCATAGTATATTCATTTCTGTATTGCATAGTGTGAATGCAGTCATAGGGATAATTAAATGTAAATCCACTACAGAAATCCTCCTATAATACATAGTTCAGTAAAGTAAACAAAACGGATAAGACATTTTTATTGTCATTTAACTGTAGGCACAAATGGAACACATTAAAATGAAATTTGTATGCCCAGCTCTCAAAATAAGAAACATCCCACATTGAACAATGTCACAAAAAATGTAAAACTTGAAATATATAAAAAGCATATGGATGGATGGATGGATAGACAGACAGTCAATTAGTTAGCTTGGTCTAGTGGTTAAGGCACCAGGCTAAAAAGCAGAAGACCATGAGTTCTAGTCCCGCCTTAGCTATGAAAGCCAGCTGTGTGACCCAACTCTGTCATAGCCCAATTAACTCACAGGGTTATTGTTGTGAGGGAAATAGGAGGAGAAAGGTGTGTTAGATATATTTGCCATCTTGAGTTATTTGTAAAAATAACAGAGGCAGGATACAAGTAAATAAATAACATAGAAAATCTGTTGTCTGTTATTGGCTGGCAACTATCAAATCTTGAACCAATGTGTTCTTGGACTTCTGGACTTTTAAACAAAACTTCTCTCTGATTGTTCACTGAGACATACTTTTCAGGTATAAAATAGCACTAGAACTTGTTGAAACATCAAGTGTTTTATAGACAGATAATGAAGGAAAGATAGTGGTGAGACACTTCTGGAATTGAGAACTAGGTTAATCACACTTTTATTGTTAGTTTCGTCTTCCCAGAAAGAAACAATGTAAGGTTTCCCTGTTCAGAGATAAATTACTGGAAATCTCTTTAGCACTGACGTTGTGCAGAATGACTATAAATGACTGAGGTCAAAAATCTTGTTTGGCTGCCAGGCCTCACTGAATCCAAATCCAATTTTGTTCTTTTAAACTAATCTCTCTGAAGCAGAAATGCTAACAGGTGTTCTTTTTTTTTATTATTATTACTTTCCAACAGCTCTGACAATAAAACATTTTATAATCTCTGCACAGAAATAAGAAGTCACTGTATTAGTTATTAAATATATTGAATTCAACAATAGACAGATTTTTAAACAACGCTACCTTTACAGTTATTCTCGACATGGTTTTTAAAGCTTCGTAACCTACCTCTATTTGGGATAGGTAAAGTGAAACTTGTATATTTTATTATCAGATGGCACCAAAAATAAGTTGAAAAACTTAATTTGAGGACGATAATTTTCTAACATGTAAATTGGGATGAACAACTCTGCTATGCTTCCATTTTAGGTGTCACCCAAACCAAGCTGTCATGTATAGTCAGTCGAAATGGGAAATAGTTACTATAATTTAAATTTCTAAGAATGCCCAACTATATATAGGTATTCCTCAATTAGCAACCATGGGGGAGTCCAAAATTTCCGTTGCTGAGAAAGACAGTTGTTAAGTGAGTTGTGCCCCATTTTACAACTTTTTTTTTTGTTGCCATGATTGCTAAGTGAATTACTGGAATTGTTAATTGAATCATGTGGTTGGTAAGTGAATCTGGCTTTCCCCATGGATTTTGTTTGTCAGAAAGGTTATAAATGATGATTGCATGACCTCTGGACAGTGCAACTGTCATAAATAAATGCCAGTTATCAAGCACCCAATTTTGATCACATGATCATGGGGATGCTGCAACGGTTGTATGAAAACCTGTCATAAGTCACTTTTTTCAGTGCCATTGTAACTTTAAATGATCCCCCCAAAATGGATGCAAGTTGAAGACTATCTGTATAGTGATAACACTTTAAAGCAAAGAGAATGTTGGATTGAATCACCTTTAACAGAGGTTCATCATTTGATTGTTAGAGGTGACTGTTTAGCATACCAATTGCAGAGTTCAGAGGCTTTGAGGTAGAAATTATGAAGATGTCTGAAGAATGTTAGAGTCTGTGTTGACAATAATATGCTTTAATAAAAATTAATAAAAAGTTACAATGTTGGTTTATAATAGTTTGAATATGTGTAGTCCCAATACATTTGATGAGTACTTGGTTGGGAAAAGCTATTCTACACTAATTTTTGTCTCACTGGATAATGATAATAAAAGCAGAAAGATTTGCAATATTTTTGTTATCTAATTTTAAGCACAACTAAATGATAATCCTCCTTCCTCATAACTTAAATTCTCTATAGCTGCAACACTTTTTGGAGTGCTACTGTGCCTATAATTGGGAATTGTGGAAAAAGGAATGAAATTGCCTCCTGAAACTTCTGTAAAAGAAGGGGATGAGAATTGTGTGAGAGAAATACTAACATTGGGATTTTGTTTATTGCTAGTGCTGTATCAGTGGTAGCAAATATTTGCCAATGCTTTTCTGCCCTACTATTACAAAGAGCTTTTCTGCCTAATTTCATATCAGTGATATGTAATAATTTATCTCTCATCCTAAAACTGGCAAACTGATCATATAAAACCGTTTGAAAGAAACTAAATATTAACATTCCAAATGTACATATTAGGTGAAAAGAATGTGAAGATAACACACTGTTTGCCATTTTTTTAAATCGTTTCTAGTAAAAGTTGTCTCTAAAAATTATGGGAACATTTGGCTTCCAGCTTAAATCCTTTTTATCCCCATGAAATGCCTATCTCCATAATTTAAGACTACTTGGGGAAAAATTCATAAAGAGCTTTTTTTTGGTCTCCTATCTCATTGAACAGATGATAATTAGTTTCCCATAATCACTATTGTAACTACAGGTCCTTTTGAAATTAACACATATTGTTGTCATCAGCAGTAACAAAAACGGGAGTTTCCATAATGGATGACTATCACTTCATATGTGCAAAGCCCCATTTTCACATTTTTTTTCAAGATCATTAAGGGATTTTAAATGATACATAATTTTGCATGCTCTGCTTAGCACTGTTGGATGCCAATATACAAAGCAATTGCTGAATCCTGTTTAGATATCTTTGAAATCAAGATGATTAATGCTTGTTTACATGTTGTACCCAGAAGCCCTCACTGCCATACCAGTTTAGAATTCTTGATTATAAATGGTGCTTCTTGTCAGAAATATTAAGTTTTGAACTTTGTCAGACTATCGAGGCTTTTCACCTGTCACAAAGGTTATCTTTTAAGATAACATTATCCTCATTTTAAAGGTTTTAGCTGAACTTTCATGTAGTTAAAAAGCCTGGAAGATGAAAACATTTTGATCCCATGCCAAAAAGATATCAGCATTTTGATCCCATGCCACAAAAATATCAACCTTCTTTTGGAAGAATATCACTCTCAAACTTGTATGCTTAATTTGGATGATTTCCCAGTAGATGTGCCACTTGAAATAAAAATATTTTTTGTTTCCTTAAAACTTTTATATATTTATAAATCTTGTTCATGCATGTTATATTATCCTACGCAAAAGTACATTGATGTGTTGCTTCCTCAGAATTCTAATTTAGGGTGCCTTCAAATGTTTAGCCACCCTTCGTGTTTGATATATGCACACAGAATATTGTAATGTATCTGGAAAATCAATAAATAGATAAAATGGAGATGACATACATGACTGAAATTGTGCTGGATGGGGATATGAATGACACAGCATCCTAGCTCAAGTATTTCTCATAGCAGTAAACCAAATTTCAAACAAGATTAAATGCTAAATGATTTCTCCATCTACATCTATAAAGCAGATGGCTTTGGACTGTTAAATGCAGAATGCTTATACAAACACTTTTATTTAACATCATGAGTTGGAAAATAACTGAGAAAATGCTTCTTGAGCTGTAATATTGCTTTGCTTTAGGGCTTAAAGAACTCATATATTTGTGATAAAAGAAATGTCTTTCAGTTGTCACACACAAGTATATATATATATATATTGCCAGTGGACCTCTTGGACTTAACCTCAACGAATGAAGCTTTTAAACAGCACAAATTGATTCAGAATGATCAGCTCCTTTGCGTTCAGGATATCATCAGCTGCCTCACTACGATTTACAGTGGAATGGAAGAGAAGCACGAAGATCTTGTGAATATTCCACTCTGCATAGATATGTGTCTCAACTGGCTACTCAACGTTTATGATAGGTAAGTGTGAGATGTTCAGGAAAACCTTGTAAGTGCAGCAATGTCCTTTTACTGTAATATGTGGCACATATTCTTCTTAATGCTTTTTTTTAATGGCAATGACGGCTCAAATGTGTTTACTAACTTCTGCTTGGTAGATACCCTTGATTACTATTTTCAGAAGACTAAATACCTTAAATGAAGCAGATCTAGAGATTGTTAGGTGCCTAGTTTTATGGGAAGAAGGAGATTTGAACGCAGTTACAGAATTCAACAGGTCCTCGATATTTTGCTTCATGTGGAGCCTTGCCTAGCCTTTTTATAACTCGTTGTTACTTTCCACTTTGTATAGTATGTGTTCAAGCAATGCAAAGTTTACCCTTTTCCTGTAAAATTCCACAACAGCAAAATGATTGTGCGTAACTTTATCTTAATATTTTCGCTGATGGGCTTGGTTTGTTTCTAATTCATCACTTAACATGCTCATGGTTTATATCATTGACGTATACCATTTTTAAACAATTACCCACCTACAGATGCCATCTGCTTCTCTCATACTATTAATCTGGAATTTAATTAGCATCTGTAAGACATGCTCACTGATGTTTATGGCCTTCGTAAGACATTAAGTGAAAACAATTGACAGCAACACCTATTGTCTTTTGTATTTCTGTCACATTAAAAATTATTTATTCCTCACATTAAGTCAGTAGATAGAACAAAAGTGAAATTTGATATCACTGAATATTATTTTTCAAAGAGTCATATATTTTAGAATCCATTAACATCTGCTCTGTAAAAATGCACCAGCTTTAAACATAAGCCTATAAACGTTTGCATTGCAAATATGGTTTAAGTATGTGACACTGAAAACATAGTAATGTACTGGAGCTAAAGAATAGCATGAGAAATTAGAATTCTTGCTGCTGATTTTCTTGTGGAAGAATTTCCAGCAGTGCCAGACATTAAGGACTTTCTGAATGAGGTGAATTGTTTCATAAAGAATTGAAAAGAAAAACTGGTTGCCTGTAAATTGTATAAATCAGGCAGTGGTGGGCTGCTGCTGGTTGTAAAAACCGGTTCACCCGGAACCGAAAATGAGAGTGCAAGTTTAGAGGTTTAGTCAGCCAGACCTCATCAGATCTAGACAAAGGATTGTAGGAGGCCCAACACAGTGAAGTGTCAATGCATGCAATTGAGATGTCACAGAAAGACATATGTGTATCATCTCTCTGAATTTAGCTGACATTAATCTTGAGTTTAAGATTAATATTTAAGTAGAACATTAATACTGAGGTAGTTTCTTCTTCTCTCTGCCTACTGGCTCTTAATAAATATTGCCATAAACAATGGATTGGGCTTTCAGGTTGCACCTCCATAGTGAATCCTGTCATCTCAGTTGCTATGTACCTACTTATATAGAAGCTCAATAATGGAGAAAGGCAAGATACACAACAGAAGCTGGGTCAATACCCAGAAATGTGAGTAGATCTGGGTCAATACTTGGAGATATTAGCCCAGAGAAATCCCAAGGCAATCCAAGGTCACAGCACACAACCACAGTCAAAAACAATTGCAAGCAGCTCAGGATTAGCTGACAGCTGCTAGCAATACTGAAAGATTCAGACTCAGGCTTTTAAATATTGTAATATTGAGTTGAATATCTCCTTTGAGTCCAAGTATTGGAGTCTTTAAAGAAATATAATTCTGCAAGATCTCATCTCAGTTTTCTCTTGCATGTGCTCGTCTGCTGTTTCCGCAGCCCAGTTGCAAACGGTTCATGATCTGGTAGTGATCCAGGACCTGGGGTTTTTTATTTATTTATTTATAAAATTTATGTGCCGCCCTATCTCCAAGAACTCAGGGCGGCTCACACAACAATCGACCAACAACTGTTAAAATCAACAAATATACACAAAAAAATAAATAAATATTTTTTTTAAAAAAAAATTAAAATATACTACCCCATTAGTCCAGGCTAGGGGACATAAATAGCCAGGTTTTCAATTCACGGTGGAAGGTGCGAAGGTCAGGGGCCAACCGGAGCCCCAAGGGAAGTTGATTCCAAAGGGTGACGGCGCTCACAGAGAAAGCTCTACTCCTGGGGGTCGCCAGCTGACATTGCCTGGCCGACGGCACCCTGAGTAGGTCCTCTCTGTGAGAACGCACCGGGTGATGGGAAGTTGACGCTGGTTGCAGGTGCTCCGACAAATAGCCTGAGCCTAAGCGATGAAGGGCTTTATAGGTTAACACCAGGACCTTGAATCTCACTCGGAGGGCAACTAGCAACCAATGCAAGCCACGCAGGAGAGGTGTAATATGGGAATATTGGGTCCCTCCCGCAACAACCTGTGCAGCCGCATTCTGTACCAGCTGAAGCCTCCGGGTGGTCTTCAAAGGCAGCCCCAGGTAGAGAGCATTGCAGTAGTCGATCCGGGAGGTGACTAACGCATGAGTGACTGTGTGTAGGGCATCTCGGTCCAAGTATGGGCGCAACTGGCACACCAGGCAGATCTGGGCAAACGCCTCCCTGGTCATGGCCATGATATGACCCTCCAAACTCATCTGTGAATCCAGGAGGACGCCCAAGTTGTGCGCCCTGTCTACGGGGGGCAACACTTCGCCCCCAATAGACAGCGTTGGAACTTCTTGCTCGGTCCGAGATGCTGGTATCCACAACCACTTGGTCTTGGCCGGGTTGAGTCAAAGCCTGTTACTCCCCATCCTGATCCGTACCACTTCCAGGTACCGGGACATCATATCGAGGGCATCACTGGGCTGGTTCGGGGTGGATATAAAAAGCCGGGTTGCGCATTCCTAAAGTGATCTAGTGTTTTTGGCAATATTTTTGGAAGTGGTTGGTTATTGCCTTCTTCCTAAGGCTAAAAGGCAATGACTGCCCCAAGGAAGGCAAAACTAGAATTCAGTCTTTTGGTTTATAACCTTATGCCTTAACCACTTCAGAAAGATCCACGGTCATTGTCAAGAGTCAAGACTGACTCAAAGGCAGAAAAAGTGTAAATGTGGGAGGGAAGAAACTGGTGAACTGTACAGAAAAAAAAAAAAAAAAACAGTGCCCAGCAAGTCTTCCTGATTAACTTTCCCATTTGCAGAAGCACTGCTTGACCCATCTCCAGCCACACTTCGATGTTCTTCTTTCACTGGTTTTGTTCCCAGTGATGGTTTTGTAAATACCAATGCAAAAAATTGAAGTCATATTGCTAGATGAAATCAGTACTATGCATTTTCTAATTGACATATGCACCCAACATTTTTGCTCTAATGTACATACACATCGAAGTTTGTAAAGATCAAGCTAGGCAAATCGTGCTCTGAAAAATATTAATGTACCTGTAGATACTATAATTTGCATTCATTTGTCATCAGCTCCTGCAATGCAGGGTGTCACATTATTAGGACATGCTGTGATGCTGTACGCTTGAACTACAATGCGTTATAATTAATGTGTTTAAGCTGAATGTAAATATTTAGAGTTTGCACTGAACATTTGTGAAAGAGACTCATTGATATGATTAGTAGCTAATGTCTAGAAATTGAAGTACACCAGGTGTTTTTGCTAGCTCTTTCAGTTTTTGAATTAAATTATACTATCTCCTGCCAATTATTTTAATGCTGTTTCTATAACAGTGCCCGGACTGGAAAAATCAGAGTGCAATCCCTGAAGATTGGCTTGATATCTCTTTCTAAGGGTCTCTTGGAAGAAAAATACAGATGTGAGTATATTTTAATTCTGCAAACTTCATAATTTTTTCAAGGTTTGGCAAGAGATGAAGTAGGGTTGTTTGGAACAAGTGCATTTCTCTGTCCTTTCTGTCTGTCTATCCATACCCATAGCAATGCTTGTGTGCACACACAAAGACACTTGTCACTGAATATTATTAAACTGTTAAATTTACATCCCCCTTTGATTCTGTATTTGAAGTAGGGCAATAGTCCAGCTTCAGTTTCAACGAAGTCTGCATTCCAATAAAATGTTCTATCAAAATGTAGAATCATTAATTATTAATTAAATTTATTGGCCACCCAACTTGACCACAGGCTAACTCTGAGTGGCTTACACTACTTTCTTCAGAATTTCCTTCACTGGCACAGTAAGGCACAGGTAATCTATATTTTGCCTCAGAAGCAAGTGTGCCCCTATATACCAGATGTTCTGGAAATGTTAAAGAAAACTGACCTATAGCCAAATAGCAGTTTTATTTAGTATTATATGTATTTGCAGCAAAGCCTCTGTATAGTAGAGAACTACCCAGTGGGATAGTAGTCAGTGAGGCAGTTTGGGTCAATCAATATAAATGATTGACCCAAATGGATGTTTTGTAACAAAACATAACTTCTATGGCAACCATTTTGTAAATAGGTAAGTCTCCTATGGAAAGCGTTTTTAATGCCCCATCACACCTTCACATCATTCTAAATATACAGTCAGCTGAAAAGGTCTAGCTCTAGTAAATTTTCTGTACCTCCCTCTTCTGCACATACACAGATTCCTATTAGCTATTTCTATTACTTTCCTCACTGGTTGATTATCCAGGAATACACTGCTATACAGGAGTGGGCTTCAAAAATTTTAGCAAGGGGTTCTCTGCCCAGTTGCTGTGTGGGCGTGGCCATGATGGACATGGCCTAGTCAGCCTCCTGCACCACAGGGGGGAGAGGGTTGCCTTCCCTGGGCTTCAGAGGCTTTCCTTGAGCCTCCAGGAGGGTGAAAACAGCCTCCCCAAGCCCTCTGGAGGCCTGTTTCTGGCCTTCCCAAACTTCTGGTAGCCCCATTTTTTGCCCTCCCCAAGCCTCCGTGTGTGCCCTGCACTTATCTGCATCCAAAACGGGCCGCGTGGGGACTCCTGGGAGAGATGGGGTGGAGGGGGCAGGGTCGGGCGGGGCTAGCCAAGAATTTGGGGGTTCTCTGAACTGCCCAGAATCTTAGCTAGAGGTTCTCCCAAACCCTTTCGAACCCCCAGCAGCCCACCCCTGCTGCTATATGAGAAGAACAAATAGAACTGTATGCTGTTCTGCAGCACATGATAAGTTTGACTTTTTTCTTCCTATAGAGTTAATGAAAATATAGTCTGGGCAAAATTTGTAACTTTATGTATAATTCAGCTGTTAACAAATTTCATTAATTAAAAAAATGCCTTTCAAGTAAACATTTAAGGACAATAAAATCAAAGGAAATTAAGTTATCAGAAAACAGTGGGGGATTTCTATTTATTAGAATATTTATAAACTGCCATTCCTCTTTACCTAACCATCTAGTCCTATAAGTAAAGCAAATAAACTGATTGTATTAGTAATAACCCATCTCATTGCAATGGATTATAAGTTCTGTTTTACAAAGTAGATTTGATGTTTACTGTTCATAATAGCATTGGCCTTTTACATTGTATTAAGCTAAATTTCTATCATAATAGAATTAGTAAATAATAGATGCTAATAGTGGGCACGCAGTGGGCATTCTGTGTAATTCAGATCTGCAGAATAAAATAAAATGACAAACACTGTTTTTGTTTCTTTGCTAGCAAATGATCCTTTGTGCCATATTTGTTTAATAAAAAAGGAATTCTTTTAAACCCTATTTTGATATCCCAGTCCTCTTTTCTCAAGATATGCACAAATTCCATTATTTAATTATTTAGGAAGTTCCTTAAGACTTGGCTTTTTTCTCAGGCCTGGAGAAAGGGTGTTTGTTGAGTCCCTTGTTAATATGATTATTATCGATTCATCCAAGCACTGATGTTTTTAACTATGTTTTTGTGCTTTAAATATTGAAAGTCGCTCAAAGTCTTTTCAGAGTTGGTTAGCTCTGAAAATCCACTCAATCCATCAAAATAAAGAATAAGATAATCCAATTTGCATATATTGAAAATTATTGGATCTAAAATCCAATAGCCATGGTGGCGCCGTGGTTAGAATGCAGTATTGCAGGCTAATCCTGCTGATTCCTGATTGCCAGCAGTTTGGCAGTTCGATTCCCACCGGCTCAAGGTTGACTCAGCCTTCCATCCTTCCAACGTCTGTAAAATGAGGGCCCAGATTGTTGGGGGGCAATATGCTGACTCTGTAAACTGCTTAGAAGGGGATGTTAAGCACCGTGAAGCAGTATATAAGTCTAAGTGGTATTGCTATTGCTATATTCTTAGTATATCTTCCACTCTTGAGAAAGTAACTACTTCTTTTGGTCTTCTGGGATCTTTTAGTCCACACTGGAATTTGTATAACATGTGGGTGCTCCTGCAAAATAGCTTATAACCAGATAAAGCACCACATTACATGATGTACATGCCATTTTTTCAATATCTTCCTCTGTATGTCATCTAAATGAGCCTGCTTATCTTAATTATGGGCAAATAAATGTGCTTCCAAACAAACAAAATACATTTGATCCTCAGCTAGAACCATCCATTTTTATCAATCTCAGAAGTAAAAAGTTTTGGTTGGAAGCATGCAAGCTTTTTTTCCCCTTTAATTAAAATACTTAAAAAAAAAACTCATATTATATGAGTGGGGAACTTATTGGGCAAAAAGGAACAATCCTCAGGACCACTGGAATCTCCAGACATCATTTTGGAATCCCCAAGTTAAAGAAATGTTTACTGTGACAGAAGAAGTACCACCCGCTCAATTTAATTTGGACCAAAATATCACTGAATCAAAATACAAGTAAATGAGAAAAAAAAAGCAGTTGGTTACTGGCTAATGTAACAGATTCTTGGAATACATTCAGTGGTGGGATTCAGCCTGTTCTGTCTGGATCGCACGAACCAGTAGTGGCAACAGCGGTAGGCTCCACCCACCCACCCAGATGTAATGTGCGACTACTGCGCATGTGTAGAAGGCCACGTGCATGCACGGCCTCACATTTGCAAACTGGTAGGGAAGGTAAGTGAATCCCACCTCTGAATACATTAGAAATGAACCTATACTTTTTAATTAGCTTCAAATATGATATGTAAATATTGTGTTGCTTATCAGTGGAACTCGGAGCCAAAACTGTCATAAAATAAGGAACGTTCAGTTCATAAATTCTTTGACAAACTTATGAAAAGTTACATGTCACATATTGGGAACATGATTTTACAGAAGTACCTCCACCTCGGGGTTGATAAAAGATGATTGACACGAGAATACTTTATGATTTGGAAAACGAGTTGGTGTGATTCATGTTTGTCAGCTCATAAATATATCTTAAGCATGCAGTATAAATGATTAAGTAAATATTAGACTAGGAAGAATGTGCTGAAGTCATTTCAGATAACTGAAACGGGAAAGTCTGTCAGATTCTCTTCTCTCTTCCATGTGGTATTTAAATAGATCTGCTAAACCAACAGAGTACAAGTCTTGATAGAGAAACATGCTAGGTATTTTATTATTTGAATGTTATCGTAACTTTGTAACTTTTTGATAGGATTATCTTTTATTTTAACCCATAACAGAATGTGTTTTAATAAAATAAGAAAGATACTTTCAATTTAGAGAGTGATTTTAGAAAACAAATACTCTGTGCTTAAGACCTCAGAAAGAGATTTAGGTTCTCAGAGTGAATGGTATAGTGTAGCTTGGTGCTGTACTTCAAAAACTCTTAAATATATTGAAGAGCTATTAAGCAGCAGTGAAATCCCCCCAGTTCTATCCAGCTCGCAAATCGGTAGCGCTGGCGGCAGGAGGCTGTCATTACATCCTGGTTTTTTACCATCTGAGCATGCGCAGAAACGCATGCTCCCGTTTCCAAACCAGTAGCAAAGGTAAGTGGATTTCACTGCTGCTATTAAGTCATGGGTGCCCAACATTTTGCTTGCCTGGGCCACATTGAGTGAAGATGAATTGTCTTGGGCTGGATATAAAATATAGGTAGTCCTCAACTTACAGCAGTTCATTCAGTGACCATTCAAAGTTACAACGGCACTGAAAAAAGTGAATTATGACCATTTTTCACAGTTACGATCTTTGCAGCATCCCCATGATCATGTAATCAAAATTCATATGCTTGGCCAACTGGTTCATACTTATGACCGTTGCAGCATCCCGGCGTGATGTGATCCCCTTTTGCAGCCTTCTGACAAGCAAAGTCAATGGGGGAATTTACTTAACAACCGTGTTACTAACTTATCAACTGCAGTGATTCACTTAACAACTGTCATAAAATGGGGCAAAGCTCACTAAACAAATCTCTCAGTTAACAACAGAAATTTTGGGCTCAATTGTGATTGTAAGTTGAGGACTACCTGTATATAATACAGTTAAGGTATAAAATCACATAATAATGTTAACAGTTTACAATCTTGTGGGGCTGCATTATCAGCTGTCTAGGGCCAAATGTGGCCCATGGGCCAAGGGTTAGACAGGTCTGTGTTAAGCTAACAGCTTAAATATAACAGAAATACAAAAATGGATTTTTTTAATACAATTATTTACATTTTCAAAAGAATAAAAAAATTAGCTTGTCTCTGATAAACAATATTGATGATTGCTATGAAACAGTGGTGGGTTGCCCCCAGTTCGCACCGGTTCTATAGAACCGGTAGTAAAACCGGCGGGAGGCCCTGCCCACTGACCGTGAAGTCACCAAAACACTTCTGCGCATGTGCAGAAGAGTGTGCGCACAAGCGAAGCAAGCGCATGCGTGCGGCCCCACTGCGAACCGGTAGTAAAGGTAAGTAGAACCCACCCCTGCTATGAAACTTACCTTCCCCCCCCGCCCCGTTTTGGTGGAGAATGTATCTCTATTCTTTATTTTCTTTTTCACATACTATTTGTAAGAAACAGAAAAAAATATATGGTAGCGTCTACTTTAATAGCCAACATGTCACTGTGGAATGCAGAGGGAGTATTAGTTAAGGGGCAAAACCAAGTCGAAATAGCCCTAAAACATCTCTTCCTCGTTCTGAGTGTTGAATTTAGATTGATTTTTCTGTGATCTTCCTTTATTAATAAATAAGAAATGGTAGAGAGTGGCAGACATTAAAGTGGTGCCTGAAATACAAATTTTATAGGAATTGTAAGGAAAGCTCTATTTTGCATTTCTATGCTGTGCACTTAAGGAAGAGATGGCTTAAAGTAATTCACAGGTAAAATTGGAAGAAATGAGAAATTGCTCCTTCTCAAGCCAGTGTCCTTTTTCCCTCCCTCCCTTTTTGCCTTGAAGATCTCTTTAGAGAAGTGGCCGGACCTACTGAAATGTGTGACCAGAGGCAGCTTGGCTTGTTATTGCACGATGCTATCCAAATCCCACGACAGCTTGGGGAAGTAGCTGCTTTTGGAGGCAGTAACATTGAGCCCAGTGTCCGCAGCTGTTTCCAGCAGGTAATTGTGTCTGTTTCCATTTCTGGATGCTCTAAATTCAGTACATTCAGATGTTAGTTGGGTTCAGAGGGAGTCTCTTACAGACCTCTTGAAGATTTGAAAATCACTTCTGAAGGAAGAGGGTCATAACAGAATAACAAATTAAGAGTTGGAAGGGACCTTGGAGGTCTTCTAGTCCAACCCCCTGCTCAGGCAGGAAACCCTAGACATTGGGCGCAAGGTTTATGCACCCATTACTGCCATCCTTTCCTTTAATCATTTGAAGTGCCTGGAATGGACTTTAGTCTCATAAGTTTGTAGCACTGATTGGAAATGTTTATACCAATAGTTCTCAATTTACGAACACAGTTGAGACTGGAATTTCCATAGCTAAGTAAGGAAGTTGTTAAGTGATTCACACCTGATTTTATGATCTTTTTTGCCATGATTGTTAAGTTAATATCACAGTTGTTAAGCAAATCTGGCTTTATTGACTTTGCCTGTCAGAAACTGGCTGGGAAGGTTGCCAGTGGTGATCAAATGACCCCATGGATGCTGCAGTCATAAGTACAAGCTGGTTGCAAGAGCCCAAATTTTGATCACCTGACCATGGGGATGCTGCAGTGGTCATAAGTGCGAAGATTGGTCATAAGTCACTTTTATTTAGTACTGTTATAACTTCAAGCAGTCACTAAAAAGAATGATTGCAAGTCAACTACTGTACAAGGGGCGCTTCAATTACAGAGGAAGTAATTGTCTTTTCTTCTTTGACTGAATATTGTTTCCTTGAAGGTCAA
The DNA here is from genome assembly GCA_022577455.1 of Arizona elegans. NCBI lineage: Eukaryota > Metazoa > Chordata > Lepidosauria > Squamata > Colubridae > Arizona > Arizona elegans. Next base: position 250,477,911 of record JAKOOJ010000001.1, read on the forward strand.
ACTTGGAATACATTTTTTTTTAGAAAATAGACTGGACAGGAAGCTTTAATATGAATGTTAAAATCTTTTTAATCTCATCCTCATTTATCAGCATAATAATAAGCCAGAAATTGACGTAAAGCAGTTCATAGACTGGATGCGTCTGGAGCCACAATCTATGGTATGGTTGCCAGTTCTACACAGAGTAGCAGCTTCAGAAACAGCAAAACATCAGGCCAAGTGCAACATCTGTAAGGAATGTCCAATTGTTGGCTTTAGGTGAGCAGAATAAACGCCTTTTATGAATTGCATCAGTAACGTAATCGATTTATATTCCAGCTTCATTGTACATACTATGCTAATAACTCATTTCTTTATATGTTATAAATTAGAGACTCATAAAAAGTACGGGTTTGTGCTTAGAGGTCTTCTAGTCAGTACAGGCTGCACTACAACTTCTCTGTAGTGATGACCGTCTAGCCTCTGTCTGAAGATATCTATCAAAGGAGAGTTCACCAAGTTGGGCACTTCCTTTAACCATTTTTCTTGGGGTTTGGTGTTTAGACTCTCATTATCTTGATACTCATCCTCTGAACCCTTTTTTGGTTTGCAAAAAATGAACACGAATCAATGTGTATGCTTAATTCAGTAAGTGGAAAAGCCATTGGGCGGTATTGGTTCAGAAATTCACATTCATCAGATTGTCACCTGGTTCTGGGTTATGGCCTTTAATACAACTTACCAGGTTTTTGAAACCGAACTATAAAGTAATTTACTATAGAAAACTTCACAGTACAGTAAATTATTAAATGTAGAAAATGTTTGAGAAGATTATGTAGATTAACGTCTATAGCTAATATGGATTAGAATGTAAATAGGGTTGAAGCCAGCCATAATTCATGGTAGTCTTTGCCAGTCTCATAATGCTGCTTTACAAGTAGCACTATACCCTTACGTGAGCTTATTATCGCAACGATGCAGTATTTTCATTATGTTGGGGGAAATTGCAACTCAATAACACAGACTTTGTGATAGTTTGATGTGTAAGATTTTTGTGCTCAAATTTTCTCTGAAATATTTATGGTGTTAGTACAGTAATTGAATCTGAATTCATTACAAGTGTTATTACCAGGTTTCCCAAATTGTATGAAAATTCATAACAAAGACGTTTTAACAGTAGCAGGTTTGCAGAGCTGTCTGTTCTAAGGAAGGTTTCTTCTCCGTGAAGGAAAGCAAAGGGAGGCAGCAGATAGTGACAATTCAGAATGGTCTTCCCCTATGAATGGTCACTGTGCCCACTTCCATAGGCATAGGTTTAATTATATCAGATGAAGAGCTCGCTAAGGGACTGGAGTTAGTTATCGTATTATTAGGCTAGCATTTCCTTCCTTCCTTCCTTCCTTCCTTCCTTCCTTCCTTCCTTCCTTCCTTCCTTCCTTCCTTTCTGCCTTCCTGCCTTCCTGCCTTCCTGCCTTCCTTCCTTTCTTTTACAAAGGTTTGGCATTTTTGAATCCTGTAAATTCCTGCCTTCTCAACTTCCAGCAGTATTTATTCAGTGAGTCCCATAGTTTCATTTCCATCGTACAGACTTATTCTGTCCATGATCCTTGAACCTATCTTACTATGGAAGATATTCTCCTTTGAACTGAACTTGTCTCCTAGTCATTCCACAGACACATCCATGTATTGGAGGGAGGGAGGGAGGGAGGGAGGGAGGGAGGGAGGAAGGAAGGAAAGAAAATTTCTGATGCTCCTTGCCATCTTCCCACAAGGAAACTCAAAAGGGAAGCTGACAGTATATTGGAAATCAATCTTGCTCTTGCTGCTTTTTTTGCCCACCTGTGGTCATTCTGTTTCTTTATTTAGGTAATGAAATATCTCTGAAACTATGACCCAACAGGTCACAGATTGTCTAGTCTCTATGCTAATAACAACTTCAGAGAGATACTTTTTATCACTAACATGGGAAAGATTGCAAGATTAAATCCTCTCTGTCCGTCTTTGGTAGTCTCATCGCTGTTTGATTCCTTTGCAGATTCTGTTTAGTTTTAAGGACAGTGTGCTAGATGTATTTACTTAGTATAAATGAGAAAAATGGATATAAAGTAAAGAAAATGAATGATTACAAAGCGAAGACAGGAAAAAAAGTCAATGTGGATATTCCAATTATAAAAATAAATTACATTATTTCAATGAATTACATTATTTAAATCATATTTTATGTCACACTGGAGTAGCAATAGCTGGTTCAGCATTTCTCGTCTTAACCCCCTAGATTACAGCATACAGTATATTCAAAAGTCATAGTCAAGGCTACAAATGTCGGCATTAAGACTAAAGTACATCAGTATCAACGATCGTTCAGATATTGTTTGGATTATCTAAAAGTTTGTTGCACAAAAGTATATAATCTTGCTATCTGTTAAAAATAATCATGAATTCTGGAATTCCCACATTTCTAAATGGGTCAGTAGTAAAAAGAAAACTAGATCATTATCTTTTCTATGTCACTAGGCCACACCATTAGTCACTGACTATAACAAACCACATTTAGCAATAACAATAGTACTTAGACTTATGTACCACTTCACAGTGCTTTACCGCCCTCTCTAAGTGATTTGCAGAGTCAGCATATTGCTCCCAACAATCTGGGTCCTCATTTTACCCACCTCAGAAGAATGGAAGGCTGAGCCGGTCAGGATCGAATCCTTGGCAGTGAACTGAATTTGCCTGCAATACTGCATTCTAACCACTGTGCTACCACGGCTCATTGCAGCATTTTCCTGATTCTAAAACACTGAAAATTCAGGTTATGCTGTTCTAATACAGCTAATGCTGGTTGCTATTTACCTATCTTCTCTTCACATAATATATTTAAAAATGGATTCATTTTCCCCTTTATTGAAACTCACAGTTTTATTCATTTAGATGTAAAATAATTTGTCAGCTGGCATTAACAAAAGGAGCCCAGTAACCTTATCATATATTTCTGTTGATTTTGTTATTAAGTGTTTATGACAGCCTAACAGAAATTGCCTATTTTGTAGTTAAATCTTCCACTAAAGCCAGTGCTGGAAATTTAAGTAAAACACAATATTTTTGTTAGCTGCTAATAAAAAATGCCTTTTATCCATCTGAAGCCTCCCAGGAATAAGCTCTGACATCCATGGGATGAACATTCTCAGCTTAATTTATTTTCTCACAGATCAAAGTGGTCTGGTCTATCGTAAAATTGAAATATTTTAAATACTTGGACAGAATGATTAAGAGTTGCTTCTTCCTTTTTTCAAACTCCTTCTTTTGAATTGCCATCAAAATAATTGAATAAATAATGTAAAACCTAGCTGTGAACACAACTTTGAGTACACAATATAAAACAAAGAAGAGTATGATATAAATTATAATTAAAAAAATAATTTTTAATTTTCTTTGGGTTACTTCTTTGATTGGTCCTGGTGACAATCACCATCTTGAAATAGTGATCCTATACTGAACAATCAATGTCTTCCTTCAGGAACGCATTTATATAAAAATATGCTGCATTGCTCTGCAGTGGTTTCTCTTCACCCCTGCCATATGTGAGAAAATAGTTCAACTATTGAAAACCTGTGAGAGATGTTGATTTTCAGACTAATTATAATTGTGTTATAGAAGCCATGGCATACTACTCATGGAAATGCAGTCTTTCCAGTGCCAATCAGTAAATAATTAAAAATGGACTTTAGGGACTAGAATTTCTCCTTAAATTTCTTTAAAACGTAGGTTTTTCTGGTTCTGTAGTTACATACAATTTTATTTGCTATTTCTAAGGACAAAATTGAACATGGTATTATTCATAGAATTGGTAGATGAGCATAGTTTTTGATGGAATAGTGTGCACACAGTCTTTACTCAAATCATGATCATCATCCACATCATGAGATTGACAGACCCCTGAATAGTCTCTCAATCTATTCATCTATCTTAATTAAGATGTGTTTTATACTCTATAATTTAAAATTTTGAGTTACAGAATCTGTGGAGCTTGGCATTAAGTTTTTGAACCTTTCACAAACTTGAGGATCTTCATTTTTTCCCTCCCAAACTTCATTCACAGATATCGGAGCCTGAAACATTTCAATTATGATATTTGCCAGAGCTGTTTTTTCTCAGGTCGAACAGCAAAGGGTCATAAATTACATTACCCAATGGTGGAATACTGTATACCGGTGAGTATAGAAACTTCTTCATTGATTACTCTTAATTTATTCCCTATTATACCTTTCTTCTGCTTTTTAAGATTCACTCTATTTTACCAAAGAAGCTAATATTATCTTGAATTAAACTTAATGTATTAAAGAGAACTGTAGTTAGTTTTGGATCTGGTAAAACAAATGTAAAGTTATGTTTTTGAGAATGGACCAAGTTTGTTGTGGAGTAATATTGTTTACACTTCTTTTTTTCCAAAACATTCTTTGTTTATTAGATAGAAAGAATAACATTTTGGTTTTTTTAATAAAAAGTCTCATTTAAAAGAAAATTTAAACAAAAAAATGTATTTTTCCCCTAAAATATATTTCACTTATTAATGTTAGTGTTATTTTATTGTTGTTGTTATATGTTGTTGTTGTTGTTGTTGTTGTTATTACTTTACTTTACTTTACTTTACTTTATTTGATTTATATACCGCCCCACTCCCGAAGGACTCAGGGCGGTAAACAGCCAAACAGCAAAAATGCATAGATAGAAAATTTAAAAACAAAGTAAAATTGAATTAAACAATTTGGCCCAGACAGATTAAAACACCCCAATCATTTAAAAACCGATTAAAATTTGCATAATTAAAAAGAGGGAAAAGATTAGATCAGGTCCGCCTGGTGGAATAAAAAGGTCTTAAGAGCGCGGCGGAAGGTGCGCAGATCCGGGATCCTCCGTATCTCAGGGGGGAACTCGTTCCAGATAGTAGGTGCCCCCACAGAGAAGGCTCTCCCCCTAGGGGCCGCCAGTCAACATTGTTTGGCCGACGGCACCCGGAGGAGCCCCTCTCTATGAGAGCGTACCGGCTGGTGGGAGGCTATTGGTGGTAGTAGGCAGTCCCGTAGATAACCAGGTCCTAAGCCATGGAACGCTCTAAAGGTGGTAACCAAAACTTTGAAGTGTACCCGGAAGACCACCGGGTCTTTATTATTGACTGCTCTTAATATGTTATTTAGGAATTCATGTTTATAATTTTCTGGAATTCCCATGGTGGCTATATAATCAGACACTTGTAGCATTACTTTGAGTTGGACCCAACGTACGTTCAGCAGGCTGCAATTTACTGTCAGAGTAAAAATAAATACAGAACCAAAGCAGCATACAATCCAAATTGCAAAAACAAAACCATCTAGGTAAGAACAATAAATAAAGAACAACAAGAGATGCAGGTGATGTTACTGAAAGGGTCTTTGAAAAAGCATCATTTTTTAGTAACTTCTAAAAATTGGCAGAGATGGAAGCAGCTTGCTCTCAGTGGGGAGCCCATTCCATAAAAGGTTGAACATCAAGAGAATTGAGATTCATTGCTGTGCCTGATGTGAAATCTGGCACATGGTGAGTTTTTGAGTTTCTGTATGAACATAATTAATTCTTTCAGGTTTTGGATGGATAGAATGCAACTTCCAGGGGAATGAAAGGAAATACCTTTCTTTGTGCATCACTAAATGAAGTGCTGTCTTCACAGTAATGCATAACAGCATGAATTACTATGGAACATTAGGAATATTTTTTATAGTTAGCATGAAGACTTGGTATAGTGTAAACCTATCTTTTAGTAATCCTTTTCAAAATTTGTTTTCACTGTTTCACTGCTGAAATGCTGGCTTCAACAGCAAAAATTAGATTATGGTAAAATTCAAAACACCACTAATTCAGTGATGAAATGTAAAATTGGTTACTACAGGTTCTGTGGGTGTGTCTTGGGGAGTAATATGACTGAGTGGGTATGGCCAACTTTTTTTTAACTTTTAAAACCATTTTTTCTACAACCTCTTCGCTGAAGAGGTTGTAAAAAAAATGCTTTTAAAAGCCTCTGATGATCCCAGCTGACTTGCCTGATCGGCAGATGCTTTTCTTTTTTTTAAAGCCTCTGACCATCCCAGCTGACTTGCCTGATTGGCAGATGCTTTTCTTTTTTTTAAAAGCCTCTGACCATCCCAGCTGACTTGCCTGATTGGCAGAGGCTTTGTTTTTACTTTTAAAAGCATTTTTTCAGGCGAAGAGGTTGTAGAAAAAATGTTTTTAAAAATAAAATAAAAAGCCTCTGATGATCGTGCGGCTCAGCTGGGCATGGGGGTGGGGAGTGATTTTTGCTACCGGTTCTCCGAACCACCCACCACCATCGCTACCAGATGAGGCGATCCGGTCCAAACCGGGAGCATTTCACCCCTGCACTAATTATATCCTCAGCATGATGGTTATATCCACCCTATAATATGTACCTGTAATATCAAAAAGGATTAGACAGAGCATACTTATTTCCTATTCCTAACATGTTTGTAAAGGAAAGATGAGAAAATGATTTTGTATGCTGAGATTCTTCTGTTTTCCACTAGGAATACCACGGTCCTCTTGCTTATCATTTTGATTCATCATATAGATTCATGCATTTTGTGTTTAGAATGGCTTTTGTTGTTGTTCAAAACTTTAGAAGGGTGTCAGCTTACTTTATTTATTTATTAGTTCAATTTGTATGGCCAGTCAATTTGGAAATGCAGTTCTGGGCAGCCAAGAACACACTAAAAAAGATATAAAAACGATACAGGTTAGTCCTCATTTAGTGATTGCATTTGGTTGCAGCAAAATGGTTGCTAAGTGAACCACATAACTGAGAGAGAAAGAGAGAGAAGGAGAGACTGCAAAGATCACAGGCTGTTGCCATCTCATTTAGGTAAATGAATTGTATTATCATATACAGTCTCTTTTGCCTGACCCATTTGTTGTCCCTTTCTTTTTACCCCCTCCCAGGGTGGAAAAATTGCTTAAACAATGTATCTCTTCTGATATATCTGAGCTACCACACATCCATAAAATGTGCTAACTGCAAGTTAATAAGCTCATTTCTGTGATCTTAATTTGTTAGTTAGAATCCTCTGGCCAGCAGGTAGTTGCTGCCTGAAATTGACCAGACTTTAATCAACAGACCAATCTTAACTGAAGGCTTTTGTTGTGATAAATGCCTTCATTCACTTATTACCATTTAGTTCCATTTATTTGCGAGCCATTTCTGTCTGAGGCAGTTGTTAAATGAGGACTGCCCATACTTTCAATTATTAAAATATTTATACTCAAGTCAACTGATATGGGAGATGCTTTTTGCAACTTAAGCAAATATAGAGCAATATATTTTCCATTGATTATATAAGACACTATTCTAGAATTAGGACCTAATTTCAAAATGATCTTAAATCTCACATAAAGTTTTCTTCCACTTTGTAATATGATTATAAATGTTCTTTAAAAAATTGAAACGTTGAACATCAGGTTTTTACGCTTTGGCTAAAATCCATGGATACTGAATCCCTCAGGCAATCTATTGCAGTAGACACCAATTATCTATTGGAGACAGCTCAAAATATATAAGTATGTAGACTATTGATAGACATTATTGTTTCAAGGACTTCATGATTTTTTTTTTTAAGAAGATGGATGCAAGATACTTTTGCACTGATTGCTCAGATGAAATTAAGAATTACATTATACTTAACAAAATACATTTAAATTTAAATTATTATCTTCACCACCTTTATCGACTTCTCATTTTTGAACTCATGAGGTGAAAGCGCTTTGGACAAAAACTATTTTAACTTTAATCAGAAATTCTATTAGTAAGTGAAAGCATCATTCTAGGTTCTTGGTAATCTCACAATCTCCCTCCTCCCTGATTTCCCCCTTGTAATTAGGAATTTATATATAAAAGACATTATTTTAAACTTGCATGGCAGCAAGCAAAAATTGAGAGACCTGAACTAGGACATTAATACCAAGAATGTCAACATCCATTTTGTAATGCATTCAAGTGCTAACCGCATCAATTATTAATACAGTCTAAGCCTAGGAGCATGTAATTATTCATGGAAATTCCAGATTTCCACATAAATGGGTAAGATATGATCATCCTAAATATTTGTCAGAGAGCTTATGGAATGCTTTCTAGGGTCTTGATGCACAGGGCTGGGGCACCATTGCAGTAATTTAGGCATTTGCCTAGCATGGCACAAGAGATGGGTATGGTGCAGAGTGGCAGGTGGAAGCAGATTGTGTTAATCCGGCCTGTGGGGCCATCCTGGAAACAGCAAAGAACTGGCCTGTTGTGTCTCTGCTCGGAGCTCAAGAGGGCCGTGCGCGGCACTCCCGAGCTCCGTTTTCACTGGCAGAGGGCTGCAGGAGGCCATAGCAGCCAAAAACAGGTGCCCCCAACATGAGTGATGTCGAGCTGGCCATGCCCACCCTGGCCATGCACACCCTGGCCACACACACCCCAAGGTCAAACACAACCCTGATGTAGCCCTCGATGAAATCGAGTTTGACACCCCTGCTCTATTTCATGTTGGCTGAGTTCCCACAATGCACAGCACCAAGGAAATCCTGTATTGCCTCAGTGTGTCTTGTAAATCTAGATGTTCTACAAATGTAGTAGAAAACATCATATGTAGTATCCAACACTTGCACTTTGATTTCTCTTCTGGAGATCTCAATTCCCAGAAATTGGCAATAATGGTATATAACCGTGATGGCAAACCTATGGCACATGTGCCACAGGTGGCACGCAGAGCCATATCGGTGGGCACGTGAGCGTTGCCTAGCTCAGCTCCAGAGGGCCTCTGGGAGTGTGGGGAAGGTCGTTTTTGCCCTCCCCAGGCTCCAAGAAAGCCTCTGGCGCCTGGGCAGGGCAAAAAAACGGTCCTACTGGGCCCACCATGCTATCACGTGCAAAAAGCGAGGGGAGTGCAAGGGGATCACGTGCGCAGGCGGTGTGTGGCGCATTGAATTATGTGTGTGGGCACACATGCACATGACCCCCCCCCCAGTGCTCCCCCCACTTTTGGCACTTGGCAGCAAAAAGGTTAGCCATCGCTGGTATATAATCTTAAAATTTATACTATAACAGAACCAAACAACCTTGTCCAGGGGTGAAATCTACTTACCTTCCCTACCAATTCAGAAGTGCACGCGCTGTGTGTGTGCTCCACTCGTGCGCACGCATCATGTGCGCGCTTTGACCCTCTGTGCATGCGCAAACCCTTCTGCACATGCACAGAGGATAAAAAACAGGTTACTTCCTGGTTAAAACCAGGAAGTAACAATGACTGGGTGGGTGGGCGGAGCCTCGTGCTGCCGTTGCTACCGGTTCTCTGAACCACCCACCGCCATCGCTACCAGTTCAGCCGAACCGGTCCAAACTGGTAGCATTTCACTCCTGACCTTATTTGAATCCTATTTGTCAACCCAGGGTTTCATGAATCCTTCAATATTACCTTGCTTATTAGACTCCTAAAGTAATAATTAGGATGCACTTTTTTTAGCTTTTGAAGAGCTTATTAAATTTATAGCTTACTCACCATGAAATTCATAGCTAACAGTAATAAAGATATTTATTACTCTCTGTTATTATTATAACTGTATTATGTTATTCATAGCTTTTCTTTTGTGCTATTTGTAGTTGATTTTTTGAACGGCTTCAAAAACAGCAAAAACAAGAAATTAGAATATTTAAAGCTGCCCATATGTTCTTTTTCATTCACTCTTTTTAAAAATCTGAATTTTCTCAGTTATATTTAGAAAGACAGTGATGAAGTTTGTTAAGTGCTTATCAAAAGGGACTGATAGATAATCTCATTTATTTCCACTAGAATATTCAGTATTTACAGCTCTTTCCAGCTGTTACAGAGTTCTTAAAGATGAGGATCTTCTGAGGAAAAACAATAACCACTTTAGCTGAGTGTATGAAAAATGGCTGAATCATGCAATAAGTTTAATCAAGCCAGTCAAGACCTAGCTAGCCATAATGTGAGGATATGGTTTGAGCCTAACAAGTTGTCCAGGCAATATAAGTGTACTGTAACTTGTAATGCTGAGTCATGCTGTAATTAGTTGTGAATATATTTAAGGAAGGTACTGTAAAGTATTCAGTTGATATAAGCTACCATAGTGTGAGGAGTTGCTATTCATTGTGCTATTCATTGTGTTTGATGGATCTGCTACCATCGTGGTTTGTGAACCAGAGTGAGTTTGTTATTCTAACCAACTACTGTTTGTTTGGTAAGAAGATATCTGTAACTACTGGACTGATTTAACTGGCAAAGACTTGGAATTTGTTTAAAGACTATGAGATTGTTTTTCCACTATAAAGTAAACTTTTGATAAACCAGTTTGCACATCTCTTATTCATTGCCCTCAGCAACATTTCTCTGTGCTCTACACTCTGCTGGTTGGTAACACAACAACAATATCCTTAACACATGGTATACGTACAGCATGTTAACCATGCCTCATTATAATTTTGTGAGTGGCTTAATACATTTCATGAACTTAGTCTCTTCCATCAGCTTATGATTCAGTGTTTTGAGTGAATTTAGAAAATAGTTTAATTCAGAAACTCAGTTAAATGCATTATGGGATTTAACACAATTGTAGAAGTCAAGCATTTTAAATCATTTGATAAAAGTCTGTACTGCATATTTTCCCATATGTAACATTTTTTTTTAAAAAAAATCTTGGGTTCTTTTCATCTTTTCTACACAGAATTCCGTAATTTTAAAAGCCCTGAATAATATTCTCATCAGTCCTTAACATTAAATGCCTTAAATTCTTGGTCTGTACCCTAACCTGTTGTTTCTGACTGGTCCATGGGCCAAGGTTGTCTTCTCTTGTTGTAATCAAAACCTTGTCTTTGTGTTACATTGTAATGAAAACATTTTATAGTCAAATCTAACTTCATTTTGTCATAGTTATGCTTGGGGAAACAGATGCAAAGCAGACTCCGTATAAACGCCTACATTCTAAAAAATACATTAGTGCCAGATCAATGTGCATTTTGCTATATACATAATCTCAAGAATGAAGAAGATCATATTTCATTACACCCATGTGATTGGGAAGTTCTATAATAAGAATGTTTAATTTGTAATTGATTGCTTAATTCATTCATTCATTGCAGATCAGCTCTACATTAAATTCTCTTTCTTTCTGAAGTAAACCAGTAAATTCCTGGTTGTGTCCTATTTTTCATTTTCTTTTCTGCTCAATTCAGACACCCCCCCCCATCACACCTCCATATTCATTTTCCTACTGCCCTTTCTCTGCTTATCTTTCCTAGTTTATAATCATCTGATTGTTATCAGGCGGCCCCTTAATTCCCTTCAATTCTCCAGCACACTGGAGAATGCTAAGCACAATCCTTCTGTGAAAAAATGCCAGTCTTCATTACCAGCGTATTCAAAGCCTGTACATAAGAGTTACACAATATTGATTATGCAAATTTTTGCAAACAAGGGCTTATGCAAACAAAAAAGTTTGCTCGAGGTGCCAACAACTCTTGTCACAGCCCTTCTGGTCTAGTATTGCAAAGTTGAAGGTTTTTGCCCTGGATTTGAACTTTTGAGGGGTATGAAAAGGGAAAAGGGAGCACTACTCTCCTTTGTACTTCAAATCTCTATACACAGCATAGGAAGAAGATCACAATGAAATGAAAATGGGAGGGGCAGTATTACATCACCTGACCCATTTCAGGTTTGGAAAAGGAGATATATATATATATATATATATATGTAGGTCTTTGGTTATTCGGGTCTTCTCCCACGTAAAATTGGAAGTGTCTTGGCGACGTTTCGACGAAGTCTCATTCGTCATCTTCAGGCTGGTGTTCTCGGCTTCGTGCTCCTGAAAGCACGAAGCCGAGAACACCAGCCTGAAGATGACGAATGAGACTTCGTCGAAACGTCGCCAAGACACTTCCAATTTTACGTGGGAGAAGACCCGAATAACCAAAGACCTACATACAAACACCCGCGAAAACCTGAGAAAACAAATATATATATATATATATATATATACACACACACACACACACACATACATACATACATGTTTTTCTTTCTTTTTCGTAGGTTTTATGTGTATCTCTCTTTAGCCAGGTTCTACCTACGCAAACCAAGATATTATGCAGCCCTAGTTCAGTGAAATCACAATTCACTAGTTTCTGGGCTTTCTTTCTTTCTTTCTGGCAGCCAGCAGACCCTTTGCTGCCCATTGGGAGACTAAGATAGATCTATTTCGGCCTTTTAAGGCCTCATCAGTTAGCCACACCAGAATTTTAAACATTTTAACTAACTTATTTAACATGACGCGGGAAAACACCCGAGATTTTAATTTTTTGCACATGTTTTCTGAGATTTTCACGGGTGTTTGTATGTAGGTTTTTGGTTATTCGGGTTTTCTCCCGCATAAAATTGGAAGTGTCTTGTCGACATTTCGACAAAGTCTCATTCGTCATCTTCAGGCTGGTGTTTTTGGCTTCATGCTTCTAGGAGCAATGTGTGATCACAGCTGTTTCTTCCTTTTAACTGCCAGTGGGGTTGTGAACTGATTGGGTGTATGTATGTATGTATGTATGTATGTATGTATGTATGTATGTATGTATTTCTCCTCAGCCAGGTATTTTCCTACGTAAACCAAGATTTTCAAAATGCAGCCATAGCTCAGTGAAATCACATTCACTAGTTCTAGTCTTTTTCAGATAGCAAGCATTAGTCTTCTGGGAGACTAATATAGATCTATTTCGGACTAATTAGTCCTCATCAGTTAGCCACACCCTCATCACATGTTTCCTCCCCGTAGAGGTCAAGTATTTGTTTTCTCCTCTGTGGGGAGGAAATATGTGATGAGGGTGTGGCTAACTGATGAGGACTAATTGGTCCTCTATATTAGTCTCCCAGAAGGCAGCAAACTGCTTGCTTGCTATCTGAAAAAGCCTAGAACTAGTGAAAATGATTTCACTGAGCTAGGGCTGCAGAAAAACCTTGGTTACATAGGGAAAACCTGGCTAGAGGAGAAATACACATAAAGGGCCTACGATAAGAGAAGAATATATATATTCTTCCGTAGGGTTTATGTGTGTTTTTCCTCTAGCCAGGTTTTCCCTACGTAACCAAGGTTTTTCTGCAGCCCTAGCTCAGTGAAATCACATCCACTCGATTCTGGGCTTTTTTTCTTTTCTAGCAGCCAGCAAGTTCTTCCTGCTAGGTTAGCAGGAAAGAAAAAAGCCCAGAATCGAGTGGATGTGATTCTACTGAGCTAGGGCTGCAGAAAAACCTTGGTTACGTAGGGAAAACCTGGCTAGAGGAAAAACACACACACACACACACACACACACACACACACACACATATATATATATATATATATATAAGACATATATATATATATATATAGTCTTCTTAAGTTTTTGCGGGTGTGCATATGCAAAAAATTAAAATCTCGGGTGTTTTCCCGCGTCATTGTAAATAAATTGGTTAAAATGTTTAAAACTCTGGTTAAAATCTCAGCTTAAAATCTTCTAAAAATCCCTACAGAGCACCCTGCAAGGTCCTTTAAAACCTCAGCTAAAATCCTACCTAAAATCCTACCAGTGACTTTAAAAGTCTCTCTTATAGCAACGTTTCGACAGGCTCACAACCCTGTCATCTTCAGGCTCTTGTTTCGTTTGGAAGCTATGGGTTCTATAGCTTCCAAATGAAACAAGAGCCTGAAGATGACAGGGTTGTGAGCCTGTTGAAATGTTGCTATAAGAGAGACTTTTAAAGTCACTGGTAGGATTTTAGCTGAGGTTTTAAAGGACCTTGCAGAGTGCTCTGTAGGGATTTTTAGAAGATTTTAAAATGGGATTTTAACCAGAGTTTTAAACATTTTAACCAACTTATTTACAATGACGCGGGAAAACACCCAAGATTTTAATTTTTTGCATACACACACACACGTCATTTATTGAAAAAACTAGTCTTAAGGGACAGTTACTCATACTGTTGTAGACACTTTTTTGTGCTTATATAGCTTGTGAGTTTAAGAAATCAGTGCATAAGCAATTGTAAACATTGAGATGACCTATTTAAATTGCTGATGTTTCAGGTGCTAGGCTAAATAAAGTCTCTAATTTATTAAAGTCTTCCATTGTTCCAACATGACAAATTCAGCAAAAGTGATTAGGTTCTTTGGCAGGGGTTCACTAAAATCTTTTTCTAGTTTTAAGACTCGAAGGGAAATTATGGAATTGAAAAAAGTGTCTATAGCAAGGAACGAATTGAGCAACACATCAAACAAAGTGAAATTGATTTTGTCCTTTATTGAAAATCAATAAACCAACATTAAAACCTTTCTTAATTATTTAAAAACCTTATTAAGATAGCAGCAACTACTACAATCTTTGGAAATGTATTCCCATGTTTTGTACATAGTTAGAAAATTTTATATGTAATGGAACTTCACCTCAAACAATGAACTTCTGTTAAAAATTCACTTTAGATCAGAGTTTCTAAATATCTCAAATAACCCTTAGTGTTGACATTATTCTGGATGCTTCCTGGATGCCTTTGGTACACAGGAATACATATAACGGTTGTGAATTCTCTAATACAAAACTCCTTCTTTTATTCATAGAAGTAAAATAGAATTATGAGCACAAGTGATTGAAATACCATCTCTTTATTAACCATTCATTCTTTGTGTCAGAATTCATGTTGCAATAGTGATATTATCTGCTGGAGCATTAATTTGACCTTCAAAAATTGCTCCAAGGAAGTTTTCTTAGAGAAAAAAAAAACCCTCAAAGTTGTATTGGCTTTCTTACCAATTTTACCAATCTGGGAAACTACTTTTGTATCTTAGTTTTCTTCTCTTTTACAAAAAAAATCACTCAAAATAATGAATGGGTGGTTGTTTGGTATTGTTATTCTTCATACAGAAGTAGCCATTCACCTTTTTATTGAAGCTCAGTGCACCGATATGTATATTTACACTTAAGGGGGGGGGGGGTCATCTCATTCTACATTTGATGAATTACATATTCATCCACTTTTTTATATTCCAGTGAGTGGCAATGCATGAGTGCAGCATTTTTTTGACTGAGTAATGCATATGCTCATAAAACTTTCAAATGGAGAATCAAATATTTGGGTACAGAAACAACATTGTTATGTTTTACTCTCATATATATTGATAGATTGCTGTCCCACTCTTAGCTTTGACAAGGTGTGAGTTGTCAAAGTTGTCCATGAGTCTTCATTTTATTTGGTTCTATTTTAGGAACATATGGAAAACATTTAAATGTAATTAATTTATTATATTAATTCATATTTTGAGTAACATAAGAAGAGTTTTTAGATTTTGTCTGTTCTAACTTTTGTTCAACTCACTTTGTTAAATGAGATTTTTTTTTTCTTTTTAAGTCAAGCTTTTTGTATTCTTGCTTTTGGGTTTGGCTTCTAACAGTTTGTTTCCAGTAATTTTAAATCATTATCATTTGCATATTGTAACAAGCATCAGAAGACAATATAATGTAATGCATTCATCATTTCAAGCAGAAAGTAAACATTTAATTTGTGTTTTCTCCCCCCCCCCCCCACCTTTTCCTAGACAACATCAGGGGAAGATGTACGTGATTTCACTAAAGTGCTAAAAAACAAGTTCCGATCCAAGAAATATTTTGCTAAACACCCACGACTTGGTTATTTGCCAGTGCAAACAGTTTTAGAAGGCGACAATTTAGAGACGTGAGTTTTGAACAGAGATTGGGTCTTTTCAATATAGTATTTTTTTTCTCACAAAGATGTTTTGTAAGGGTAGAAACTGCAATGAGAGAATACTTTGCAACTTCATTTAAGGCTAAACATGTTCTAACGCAAGAAGAAAGCTAAAACACAGAAGTATTAAAAATTCAGGCATAGTAAAATGTCCTTTAATAAAACATATAAGCTATACTTATTTAAGACATTTTTAAAGTACATTTCATGAAAGTGTCCAATACAGCTGAAATTACTTTGTAGTTTCATTTACTTACTGGGAATGAATTAAAGACAGCTTTAAAATTGCATACTGAACCATACCCAGAAATTGGTTTTTATTCTTTAAACAAAAAGGAGAACATACTTTCAATGTGATTGCAGTGAAAGAGAAGCATGTCACTTAAGATGGTCTCATCAAACATATTCATTCTGAAAGTCTCTTTAAATTGAACTCCAGTTTATGTGCATTGTAATGATATCATTAATGAATAGAATTACCATTAGATTTAGCTTTCTATACATTCACACTTTCTGTACACCTGTTTGTTGAATGGTGTACATGCCAAAGCTATAAAAAATGGTTTATATACTGAAAAATTGCAATCAAATCAAATTGTACAGAATGAACACTCTACATTAGTGTAATAAACTGTGAAAATCTTTATAAGCTTTATTTTTAGCCAGATACTTTAAACAAATTCCTAACAATTAAGAACTATGTAATGTTTTAATTAGTTCCTTTTCTGATTATAAGATGGGGAAAGATACTGTGTTTAAGATTATCGCTCTTCTATTTGATTACAAAAAAATAATTTTTTCCCTCTCAAATGTATTCTGAAGTGGATTTGGTTATGGGCAATTTCATTTTTTCCCTAAAACAAAATATTGGGGTAGAACAATAAATAAATATATTGTGCAGTACTTGTCTAAATAGCATCAGTGTTTTAATCTCCTGTTTCTTTTCTATACTTCTTTTCTTTCAGTCCTATCACTCTTATTAGTATGTGGCCGGAGCAGTATGAGTAAGTATCTTCCATCTTTGTTCTCAGTAAGATAGCTGAGTTTAATATATCAAATGTTTCTTCTGCAAAATTGTGGAAATGAATGAGACCATGCACAATCATGGTTCCCTCAGTCTTCCATTTATTTGACTAGAACAGGCATGAAATAAAACTTTTCTGAGTGGTGAACATTTGCTACGACAATTGTATGAGTCAAGCCTTAAAAGGCATTACATTCTTTTCTTTTCTTTTTTAAATTTGATTTATATGCCGCCCTTCTCCGGAGACTTAGGGTGGCTTACAATGCGTTAAGCAATAGCCTTCATACTTTTGTATATTTATACAAAGTCAGCTTATTGCCCCCACAAACTGGGTCCAGTATTGTGTTTAATACTGTAAAAAGTTCTTGTTTTTTATAATTTAGAAAATTCACTTTCTTTTCTGTTAAATTCCACTAGCCCCTCCCAATCTCCCCAACTATTTCATGACGACACCCATTCCAGAATAGAACAGTATGCTAACAGGTAAGAATCAAACTCTCTCTCTCTCTCCCTCTCCCTCTCCCCCCCCCTCTCTGTGTATTGATACATCGCAAAACTGAGACAGACATTACAAAATAGAAAGTATGCATTGTTTTGTATTATCATCAATCCATCTGTGTAAACGAAGAGAAAATACTTAAACATTGAAAAATGATATAATGCATAATTATAGTTGTGAGCATCATTGAATGACCATTTAATGGTTAAAAATGATGTAACTCAGAAATACATCCTTATTTACCAGTTTGGTATTTTGGAATTTTTAAAATCTCTTTTGGGAGTTGAATGGGTCTATAAAGTGATTTATCCTTTGTTCAAAGGATAAAAAGTTAAGACATACAAGCAATCTGATACCAAGCTTAGTTTATTTAACATCTGTAAACTAATAAAGAGGAAGTGAGGCTGTTCTCCTTTAAAAGTGAGTTCGAGATGTGATGAGTGACCCCGCCTTCTGTATCTCTTGGGGAACTTGAGGGGGACAGCAGGGCCGATGAAAACATTCTGTGTGAATGCAGGGCACAGTTGGCCTCCAGTTTTACTTTAAAGCCTTTTTGATTAATTCTCCTATATGAAGATTATGAATTATGAGTGAAAGTTATGAAATAAGGTTTTATTTCAAAGGAGGAAGGGAAAAAATGGGACAACGACATGGTAGCATATTTTACAAAAATGATACATTTGAGAAAATCGTCAGGTTTTTAAGTGATACAAATGAACATTTATTGTGGAATAGGCAGTCACTTGTGATTTGGTTATTCTTATTTATTTACTTACTTACTTATTTATTTATTTATTTATTCATTCATTCATTCAGAAAATTTATATTGCCGCCTTCTCGCACATGGCGACTCAAGGCACCTTACAGGACATAAAAGCACAATATAAAAGAAATAAAAATATTAAAAAATAAAAATAATAACCCCCACCCCAGCAACAACACACATTCATACCAGCCATTAAATGGGCTCCATCCCACTCTGGCCCGTTGGCAGAACCATGTCTTCAGGGCCTTCCCAAAGAGTGTTAGATGATGTTCCAGAAAGAGGGAGCCACCACAGAGAAGGCCTTTCTTCTGGGTCCCACCAGATGTATATCCTTAAGGGACTGGAACCTCAACATTCCTTGCCTCTCCACTCTAGTGGGTCAGGTAGATGTGACCTATATTAAACTGCCAATAAGTACTTCAGTTGCTAAATAGAGAACTTATCTGTCCGAAATATAATCCTAATTTATCTTTCATGAATATGTTTTTCTTTTAGGCTGGCCCAAATGGAACGGAGCAATGGTTCCTTTTTCACCGATGGTAGCTCCACCACAGGAAGTGTGTAAGTAGATTTAGTAACTGGAATTATTGTAAAAATTAATGGCCACTCATTTGATTACAAGGGTCTGACAAATCTTTTATTCATTGATATGTATTATGTTGGTTACCACCAAACAGATATTAATTAGAATTTCCTAGTGGTCTGCATTAATGACAGACAATAATAATTGCATGGCATGAAGGATGTAGCATTTGATTAAATGAAGTGAGTGACTTAGTAAAAAAATAATAATTTTGTAAGGCTGTATTTTGAGGTTGTCAGCGTTCCAGAAAACCCCCAACTCCCAGAAGATGCGGAAGCAGGCATTTTCCAAAGTTTGTTTTACTAGAATAGGTAAACTGGCACATCTGGGAAATCCCGAATCTGAAAAGGGCTTTCCTTCAGTAATCCAAAACTCTCAAAACCACCCCCTTTCTCCTCAATCAATCACATGCTCCAATCAACGTGCGTTCCACCTCAACCCAGCCTCTAACCACTCCTCCTCCAGATGCTGGATCACCCTGACCTTGACCGATAGGAAGAATGCTATTATGTCTACTAATTCCCCTCTCCTAAATCCCCCCTCCTACTTTCCCACACACGAGGAGGTGACAGCATTGAAGCTTCCAGCCTAATATGGCTTCCAAGGCTGACAGAGGTATTTACTGTAAACAAATAAATGCATTATAAAATCATGAACAGATAGTCCTCCACTTAACAACAGTTCACTTAGTAACCGTTTGAAGTTACAACAGCACTGAAAAAGTGAGTTATGACTGTTTTTCACACTTACAACTGTTGCAGCATCCCCATGGTCAGGTGAGGAAAATTCAGATGCTTGGCAACTGACATATTTATGACAGTTGCAGTGTCCTGAGGTAACTTTTGCAACCTTCTGAGAACCAAAGTCAGATTGACAGCTACGCTACTAACTTAAGAATGGCAATGATTCACTGACAACTATGGCAAGAAAATGGGGCAAAATTCACTTAACAACTGTCTCGCTTAGGAACAGAAATGTTGGACTCTTGTGGTCATAAGTTGACGACTACCTGTACAATGCATATAGTGGTATATAAGAATGATGTTGAGGAACCAGGGGAAGAGATGCTGTCTAGGAAACGATCAGAGAAGAGAAAGGGGAGCCCACAGTTATTTAATGGTCAGAGGAAGAAACTTAGGAAAGGCCCACCTTTAAGGTCAGACAGTTGACCTTAAAGATATGTGCTTTCTTTCTTTTAATACAGTATAAGCTTAAATTTTTTCCCCATGGGTTCGTTTTTAGCACCAGGGGCCTTTCTATTTCCTTCAGAATCACTAGGTCATCATGGAAACGTTCACCTGAAATTGATGTGTGTGCAATAGATCCGCCTTAAACAGTTTGGTCTCTTCAGGGATGGCTTTTAGACCAGTCAGGGGGCAAAGCAGATGAAAAATGAGAAGGCAGCGAGAAAATATGTGGCCCGATGTTACTTCAACAAAGAAGCGATTGGTTGCAAAATGCTCTCTAAATTATTTAATTTAAAAATTAATTAATTATATTTGAAAAGCAAGCAGCATACACAGAATTTTGGAAGTTCATAATGCATAATTCAATAGTGCAAAATGGGAAACCCTGCATGTTTATGGCAGTGCCAAGATTACCCATGTTTTTCTGTTTTGGGGGAGGAAAGTTTAGGGCCTATGTGATATTTGGTACGTTTTTGTCTCAAAATGGTAGAAAATTGCTTTACCATTTATTTATTTTTTTGCCATTGTGCAATTCTAGATAACTCTAGAGGGTCCCCCACCCTCTTCAAAACATTCCAAATAGGCTGCTCTTCTATGTTTCACAGGTGGCTTACTATTTAAAGCTGCAATCGATTTAATCCTTTATAAAATTGCAAGTTTATCTTCTTTTCAGTTAATACATCTTGCAATTATTACTATTATTTTTTTAGCCTTTTCAGGCAATTTTATAATATTTAAAACTATGACATTAGTTATGCATTGAGTATTCATGTACAGTTCATTTATATTTCAAACACGTAAAGTATATATTTATTCTGACCCTCTTCATCTCCAGGGAAGATGAGCATGCTCTTATCCAGCAATATTGCCAGACTCTGGGAGGTGATTCGCCAATGAGTCAACCGCAAAGTCCAACCCAAATCTTGAAGTCAGTGGAGAAAGAAGAACGAGGAGAACTTGAACGTATCATTGCTGACCTCGAGGAAGAGCAAAGGTTCCCTAACCCTGTTCTACATTCACCATGTCTTGAAGATTGGCTATGAAAAAAATACTAAGGGTCAGAGGTTTATTTCTGTGTGTCAGTAGGAAAATAGGAATCAAATATGCTAAATATAGCCTTTCAAAATTAAAATGGTGGGAATTGTTTCTTTCTTTGGTTGGCAATTTCCTTCCTTAGTCCTCTTCTTGTAACTCAACATTTCAACCAACGTAAATAATTGGCACCTGTGCAGGTTTCTCTCTGCCAACCTCCTCCTGTCCCAGTGATATTTTTCAGAGTTCTCTCTTAAACTGAATTGATTCCCCCCTTCCTTTTTCTTTTTTTACACCAAATATATAGGCAAGAGACATTCTTATCAGCCCATGGTTGAGGACAGGATTTACAATCCAGAAATCAAAACTTCAAACTCTGTCTTCCCCAGATAGAGCTAGAAAGATTCCAGATTAAAATCAAAGTCTAGGTTATATTCCCAAGAAGTGGCCAACTTTTATGAGCCTGAGGACCATCATAACCCTTTGGCTGAAACAGCAAGGTTAGCATTTTCACTGCAGTCCAAACTATAAAGTCTAGGAGGACATACTAGATCAGCAGAAGAAGAAAAAAATAAATTTCATTAAGCATAGTTAATATTATTCTCAGTGCATTTTTTTCTTTTGCATCAAAGTTATAATTTGGCAGAAATTTCTAGTGTGTGTGGGATCACGAGCGATGTTTTGTGGCCTTGCATGAATCCTTGGAATTTCATAGTACCTAAATATATAATACAGGTATTTCCTGAGTGAGGTGAATCAATTCAGTAAGAAATGAGCTTGCTGTTTTTCTGATTAATGGGGCAGAAACTGACAGAGGTGAGATTTTCTTTGGAAATCTTTGTACATAAAGATTGATGCATTTGTTCATATTTGCCACTCATTAATAGTAGCATCAAGAAGTGACTTCTCTGTTCAAATATGTGTTATAGGCCAAATTGCTATTGTCCCGTGTGAACTCCAGCATACGACTTTGCAATAAAACATTATTAAATTCAGCAGCCAGTATAAAACAAAAAAGTGATGATATGTTATGTACTATATGTTATTAACAAAATAGCCCTAACCCTAACATTTCCCAGGAGTGTTGAGGTGGTATAAAGGGGAATATTTAAAACCATGGATGGAGATTTTTCACAGCCATTTCCCACCACTTCACAAATCACAAATTGCATGGGGAAAAGTTGCATAGAGAGGTTTCTTCTTCCTGCAGCCCTCTGAGTTATTTTCTGCAGGTTATCTGCAGAAAGGGAAAAAAAAGTTCTATTAACATTATATTCTGCCATCACTAGTCAAACATTTATCTTATAAGTTGCTTTGACCTTTTCATACAATTAGATAACAAGGAGAAACTTTTAAGTGGATTTTCCTGTCATTCTTCTGCTATAAAATCAGCTGCTTTTAAAAATCCCTTTAGGATGCTACAAGTGGAATATGAGCAACTCAAGGAACAGCATCTTCGAAAGGGAATCAATGCCCTTAATTCACCTCCAGACTCAGCTGTGTCACCTCAACACACTACTGAAGATGCTGAACTCATTGCAGAGGCCAAACTATTACGACAACACAAAGGGCGTCTGGAAGCTAGAATGCAAATCTTGGAAGACCACAACAAGCAACTGGAATCTCAGCTTCACAGGCTACGACAACTGCTGGAACAGGTATTGTATTCAGTGACTTTCTCCCTAGGACAGCAGTTATTTATAGACATACAGTATGAAGCTAGTTAATTGTATTTGACTTCTTTACAGCCGTACTGTTTTGTGCTTTGTTTGGGTTCTCTCTCCAAAATGATTTTAATTTTTTGCCAAGAGTAAAGCCTTATTTATTTATTTATTTATTTATTTATTTATTTATTTATTTATAATTTATCTATCTCTACATGGGGCTCCCCTTGAGGTGCACCCGGAGGCTTCAGCTGGTGCAGAATGCGGCTACGCGGGGGATTATGGGAGCGAGAGGGCGCTCCCATGTGACACCTCTCCTGCGTGAGCTGCATTGGCTCCCGGTGGACTTCCGGGTGTGCTTCAAGGTATTGGTTACCACCTTTAAAGCGCTCCATGGCATCGGACCTGGGTATTTGCGGGACCACCTTCTTCCACCAATAGCCTCCCACCGGCCAGTACGCTCCCACAGAGAGGGACTCCTCAGGGTGCCGTCAGGTAGGCAGTGTTGGCTGGAGACCCCCAGGGGGAGGGCCTTCTCTGTGGCAGCACCTTCCCTCTGGAACGATTTGCCCCCGGAGATACGGAGGATATCAGATCTCCGGGCTTTTCGCCGCGCCCTAAAAACTTTTCTCTTCCATCAGGCAGGGCTGGCGTGAACCCCCCAACCCCCCCCCCCCGTTTTTGAGATATTAGATTTTTAATTGTTTAATGGGTTTTAGTCGTAAGGTTCTTAATTTTTCGGCCAAAGGATATAATTCTTTTAAATTTTTAACTTTTGTATTGGATGTTTTTTACTTGGCTGTGCACCGCCCTGAGTCCACCAGGAGAAGGGCGGTATACAAATTTAAATAAAATAAATAAATAAATAAATAAACAAATAAACAAATAAATAAATTTAATTAATTAATTATATTTCATGTTTCCAGACTACCTATCTGCTTCAAGGAGAGGCTTTGAGCAGTATATAGTATAATCAACATATAAAGCAGCATATAAAATTAACAATAAAATATTAAGATTAATTTAGGATTTAAAACTTTAAACATTATAAGATGACAACATAAAATTTCAAAGAAGCAAAAGCAAAAATAAAAATTCCAAGTTGGTCATTTAACATTGGTTCATAAGGCTCTCGTGGCAACAGCCAGCCCTACAATTGTGTGGACCTTTGTGCCCCTCACACAAGGCCACAGAGCCAAGTGTTGACCTCTTTACAGAAGAGGCCTATCTCACCTCTGGGGGAAGGATGTTCCATAATGTGGAAAATTCTTTGACAGGGTCTGCAGCATACTCTCCCTATAATCCTGTCTGATATTTGATTTTAAAAAGTGGTTTCCAAATGTTCTTCCAAGAGGAAAAACCAGGAAAATTTAGAAAAGCACCCTAGGGAAGGATCTGAATGAATATCTTAATGCTTACTAATTGTATGTATTGTCAACCTCACATTATCTAGCAATAGAGTTATTTTACTACTGGGATTTTGAAAGTGAGAAAAATAGAAATGTGGTGGAGCTTCAATTAGTTTGAAGCAAAAAAAAAAAAAAAGATCACCAAACTCTAAATGGGTTGGCTACTGTAAGCATTTTAATTCTCTCATTTGGTAATTCATAGAAAAAAACAAAAAGGAATATGACTTTCTTATCTTTTGTTACGATTAATAAAAAAAATATTCATTCTGAAATATGGGAGTCTAGCTCCAGTTTAACACTTCTCCTGTAGTTGAGGCATTGAACTATTTCACAAATTTTCCTTTTTTCAGAGTTCACAGGAAACATTTTATAATAGCCTTCTTTCAACCTGTTTGTGCAACTTTTGTAAGCATTAATATGCATTATTCTTTGAAGTGTTTTTTTGTTCAGTTGCATTTCTTTTCAGTTGGTTTTAAAATGGACTATGTGGTGGTGACAGGAGTTATGTAACCTTGTGGCATGTGCTACTGTTTGTTTTTATAATATGTTATTTGCAAATCAGTCTCATTTTTTAAAAAAGATTTCTTTGTGATTATGATATATTGACTGAAGAGTGTTGATTAGATTAATAACCTGTCAAGACTGTATTGTCTCTGAGCTATGGGGGAAAAAAACCCTAATTGAGGTGGTGGTATCAAAGAGAATACTGTTGTAAGATTATTTTGAATTCCTGCAGTTCATCATGCTAAAACTTGATATTTCAGGTCACAGTTTGAAGGTGTACTTACTATTTTTATTTCAACAAGGATTGATGGTTGCTGTGAAATTTGGCCATTGTGTCCAAAATATGCAATAACAAAGTCATATTTAGAGATAAAATGGAGCTGCACGAAAATAAGTTCTAACAAAATCATAAATGTGTTAACTAAATCCTTATGAAAATCTGGAAGCTTGCAGATCAAACATATTTATTACTCCATAGACAAAGAATAAGAGAAATAGGCTATCGGTAAATTAATCATTGTTTATATGGCATCAGAATCAGTTGAGTTTGTCAAAAAATGAAAGCAAAATATTTTGTGAATTCATGTCTAGCTGAAAAAAGAATGAATCTAACGGAATTATAAGCCCAAAATTTGCTGAGAATTGCTTTGTAATATGGAACAACTATTTAGTATTACATGGAATTTAGCTTCTCACTTTTGTAATCTAGTAGGAAGAGCCATCAAAACAGTCATAAAAATGCCTCTTTAAATTAACTAATGAAAAACACTTCTAGAAAAGTATGGACAAAAGCAAAAACAGTATTAGAAAACCAAGTTTACCTGCAGTATTGTAAAGAAGTGTTTCTCAATGACTGAGGAATTCTGGGAGTTGAGTGTTCATTGAGTATTTCTCAATGACTGAAGAATTCTGGGAATTCATCAAGTTGCAAAGTTGAGAAATTGTCAGGGTCCCAACGAAAACAAACTCCGAGGCTTGAAGTTCCTCAAAGCTAACTTTTATTAGAGATGTCATATTGGCACATCTGGGAAAACCCGAATCTGAGAGCTTCCGGGTTCCACACCCAACAGAAAGTTCAAGACCTTGCCCCTCTCCCACATGTCCACCACATATCCAATCACGTACCGTCTGGAATACAAGATACCTTCCTATTCTTCTCAATACAGCTGCAGGGCACCATGCCCTTGACTTTCTATAAAGAATTTTATTTTGACTACACATCTTCTTCCCTCTATGTAATCCCCACTCTCAATTTCCCATAGTAGGATTCGTGGCAGGCCTGAAGCCTGAAGGCACAATGGTAGAAAGATGGCTTCCAGGTCTCACAGAAATACTGCTAGAGACAGTGGTCCCCAATCTTTCCAGCTCTGCAGAACAGTGGCAAAGGTGGCAGCCTCAGGGGGAAGGGATGGTTTCGCATGTGCGAATGCTGCTTGCACAAATGGGGCTTTGCACACTCTCTGCTGCTTGCATGGCCCAGTTCAAGTTGTGTGATTCAGCCAGTTTGCACCAGAGAACCGGTTGTTAACTTTCGGAGCCGTTTGGCAAACTGATTGTTGGAAGAAATAATTAGGGCAGAGAACCGGTTGTTAAATTACTTGAATCCCACCACTGCCCAGTTCCCAATGGGTTATGGACTGGCACCAGGCTGCAGACTGGGGTTTGGGGACCTCTGGCTAGAGAGAATTATCACTTGCATTGGTACTGATATTCTGCTCTGTTCTGCTCTGACTCTTGGCACTACACATCTTTGAACTGTTCCAAAAATGCAAAAGCCAACACAGGATTCAGTTTACATCAAAACTGTTATGAAATATATTAAAAGTTCAATATATGTGTTCATTGTCAGCTGAGACAGTTCCAAGACTGAGTGGCTGTGGATGCCGGCATCCCGGGATCTGGAGGTTCCATCCTTAATGATCGGAGGTGAAACCCTTGCTCCCTCCGATAGGGTCCGCAACTTGGGTGTCCTCCTGGATTCTCGGCTGTCTTTAGATGACCATCTGACAGCCGTAACCAGGGGGGCCTTCGCACAGGTCCGTCTTGTGCGCCAGTTGCGCCCGTTCCTAGACCGGGATGCCCTCGCCACGGTCACTCACGCCCTTGTTACCTCTAGGTTGGACTACTGTAACACCCTCTACATGGGGCTGCCCTTGGGATGAGTCCGGAGGCTTCAGCTAGTCCAAAATGCAGCCGCGCGGGTAGTTACGGGGGCGTCTAGATATTCCCGTGTAACACCTCTCCTGCGTGAGCTGCATTGGCTACCGGTGGCACTGCGGATACGTTTCAAGGTGCTGGTGCTCACCTATAAAGCCCTTCATGGCTTAGGCCCAGGGTACTTGCAGGACCATCTCCAGCCGTTCTCCCATCGTCCTGTGCGCTCTCACAGAGTCGGCCTCCTCAGGGTGCCGTCGGCCAAACAATGTCGGCTGATGACCCCCAGGGGGAGGGCGTTCTCTGTGGGAGCCCCGACCCTCTGGAATGGATTGCCCACTGAGCTCAGGACAGCCCCCGACCTTCTTTCCTTCCGTCGTGAGCTGAAGACGTGGCTCTTCCGCCAACTAAACTGATCCATTTGGGGGTACACTGGTATAATTTTAAATTGTTTTTTAATTGGGTTACTGATTTTAATTTGGTATTGTATTGTGATTTGTATTGAAGTTGTCATTTTGTAAGCCGCCTTGAGTCCCTAGGGAGAAAGGCGGCATATAAATCGCAATAAATAAATAAATAAATAAATAAATAAACAAATAAATAAATAAATAACAAACTAATTGCCATCATGACTGGCGAAAACCAGCAGGCTCAGTGGGTGATACTTACCTCTATCAAAAGCTTGCTCTTCTTTATGGTGTGTCTGATTCATTTCAATTCTGGATATTGAATACTACAAAGTATGTTTCATTAGATTTGATCAGATATTTAATGTTTGCTCTGGTATGTTTAAATTAACTTCTTTCCATCTCTAATTTACAGCCTGAAACAGATTCCAGGGTTAATGGAGGCTGTTCTAATACTTCACCTCAGCAATCCACCCTTGGGCATTCATCTGATCAGGATGCTAGTTCACAGTTTAATCAGACAGGTAAGTTACTAATTAGTGCACAGCTAGCAGTATTATATTTCCCTTGAGCCAGTTTCCAAAGTCTATTGAGTTATAAAATTAACCCCACGCAAAATGTATGCTGAGATCTGAGATACCTTGCAATTGTATATTCAGGTTGAAATTTGAGTTATGTGGCTACCCCTTTCTGTGCCCCCACCAGTTGTATGGTGTCTCGTTCATTATATAAATATTCAGTATATGTATTTGCCTAATGCAATAACAGAGATAAAACTTTTTGTTTGGTGAGCATTTCTTCTTAAAATTAGAAAGTTAATGTACAAAGAACCAAGTAAGAATTTACTACAGAAGCTGCTTAGTGTAATATATTATTATTATCCAGGTCAGGTATTCAGTTTATTCTTAGGACAAAGTATAATTTCTTGTATGTGGTTTGTTATTCAAAATAACAAAGCTTCATAGTTTTGCTGAAAGATTCATAACTTTTCTGAAATTGGAAAAAAACATTATTCATTCATTTATCATTTTAGCCACTATAAAGCATTTTAGCCATTGTAAAGCCCTTTGGGCATCTTGCAAAAATTTAATATAAAACAATGGAATATTAAAAAGAATATAAGAGCTAAATAGATAAAACGGCCAAAAACCCAAAACCCATCAACTGAATATGTCACTACTGAATGTTCAACAATTGTGAAATGATCCCATTAAAGTCAGGCCACAGGCATGACAAGTAAAACAATTACTGTGTTATTGTTACCTCATGATGATAGATGACTTTGACTTTATTGTAATAGTTGAGATTTGAAAGGGTGAGGTTGAACTTTTTAATTAAGTAAAAGTATTGATATTAAAAATGCCAATGAATAGGATATGTTCTTTTTGCGTCTTCTCCAGTCAAGTTGAAAATATTACAGATGTTTCCACAGCCTAGAGCTGCATAGAGACCCCAGTCCCATTTTTGCAGCTTCTGGAATTACACTAAACTATGCTGCCAATTTTCAGTAGCAAAAGAAGAAAAAAAATGTTGGTTTTGTGACTTTTAATCTTTTAAACATTTTTTTAAAAAGTATTATTTGAACAAATAATGTTCATGTCCAAGCCCTTCAAAAATTTTAAATGCCAAGCCAAATCTTCTAATACTTGCATGTTTTTTGCAGTCTTCATAAGTTTGTAGCAATGGTAGAATTCAATTTTTTTACTACCGGTTCTGTGGGCGTGGCTTGGTGGGCATGGCTTGCTGGGCGTGGCAGAGGAAGGATACTGCAAAATCTCCATTTCCTCCCCACTCCAGGGGAAGGATACTGCAAAATCTCCATTCCTTCCCCACTCCTGGCAGAAGGATATTGCAAACTCTCCATTCCCACCCCACTCTGGAGCCAGCCAGAGGTGGTATTTGCCGGTTCTCCGAACTACTCAAAATTTCCACTACCGGTTCTCCAGAACATGTCAGAATCTGCTGAATAGCACCCCTGGTTTGTAGGTGAGAGATGGATGGACACACGGGTTGATACATAGATAGCTAGACAGATGGATTGATGGTTAAATGGATAGCTAAATGGAGAGATGGACAGATGGACGGACAGATAGATAAGCTTCTACTAGCCACAAAATAGTCCAGATTATGAAATGGGTGCTGGGTCAAAGAGAAGCAGATGAATATCCCAAAAATATTACAGAACCTTAGGGAAGCTAGAGAACAAGGATCCAACTGTTGCCTTCAGCTACCTCAGCTTTAAGGCATACAATTGAAGACCAGTACTTTTGTGCTCACGAAGGCAAGGAACATACATCATCTATACGGGGGTCATTTGGCAATCAGGACTATTGCTTTTCATTTTTTTTCTTCTCTTCTTTATTCAAAATATGGAGGTTCTGTCCTTTATAATGATCATTGGCCATTTGGGCACTGAGACATTCTGCTGAATATATTGACTTGAAATACAGAGCCATTCTGCATGTATCATCTACTTGATAAAATTGCAATATTTCCACAACTAATTGCCTTGGTAAAATTCTGTCTAATATCATTGCAGGCAACATGGATAAGCTTTATAGTTCAGATATGAGAAAAGGGATAAATTGATACTTTTAATTTCTATTCCTCTCTGTCCAAGCCATTATCAATGAGCCATTCTTGCATAATGAATCAGATATTTCAATTAGTGGAATTCTTTTTTAAAATTATTCTGAAAACCATAACAATAATAAGGGTAGGTGGAAGCAGCTTTTGGGATTTTAAATGCTACTTCCTTTTTTACTAAAGTCGTTGCACATTTTGTTTTCATTAGGTATAGATGACTTGCTAGTCCCACCTCATCATACTAGCACAGATTTAACGGAGGTCATGGAACAAATCAATAGCACATTTCCAGCTTGCCGCTGTAAGTATTCAACATACCAAGCCAAGAATCTGAAGCTGAACTTGAATACAATTGCCTATTCGAAAGGCAATCATTTAATGTTCTGTAAAACTGTTCACTGAATACACTTAGGAGGCTCTCCAATCTGGAATCTCTCCAATCTCTACTCTTTCAAAGTGCCTTAGTATTGCGTGTACTTTGATATTATCTAGAAGTCCCAAATTTTTGTAATTTTTTTTAATTTTTATTTATTTTTATATGCCACCCTTCTCCAGAGACTCAGCAATAGCCTTCATACTTTTGTATATTTTATACAAACTCAGCTTATTGCCCCCACAAACTGGGTCCTCATTTTACCCACCTTAGAAAGGATGGAAGGCTGAGTCGACCTTGAGCCTGATGAGAATTGAATTCGCAGTAATTGCAGGCAGCTGGATGTTAAATGCTGCCTTAGTAGGAGGCATTAGCCTCCTACGCCACTCAGGTTCCTAGAATAAGCCAACTGATCCTTTAGCCTGCCAATTAATCACCAAAAAGGAGCACAAATGTCAGTTCTTTGAGGTAGACTAGACCAGGAAACCTAAGTTATGAATACTAATTCTACTATTATTATAAGTTACAGTAATAAACCTTGCAAGTTTTGAATGGGCCTCCCCCATCCCTGCCTTACTTTCATGAGAACTAAGGAGGCTCAAGTCTAAATCAGTTTCTCAAATTACATTTCTGCCTTGGATTCAATTATTTTTTTTATCTGACCATTTTCTTTGTTCTCACTCTTGTTTCCCAAGATAACTCTTACAGTCCATTGCATCAAGTTAACATTGCTAGCATGCATTGCTTAATGCCCATATTGAAGAAAATGCTTAGTGATTAACATTATAAACACCAAAAAGTCTTAGGTACCTTGAACAAACAGTATGATCAGAGGAGAGTGGATCTTCTCATACTGTAGGAAATCTTTTTATCTAGATAAATATGCAATCTGTATTGGCTTAATCCAGATTTGTTGCTTTTTTATACAGTATGCAGAATGTCAATTTATATAACCAGCCTCTAAGAAATGTACTTTATGCAATTGATGTAACCTGTAGCTTGATTCTTGTAGTAGTTTGAAATACTATAATTCAGTAACAGATATACACAGTATGTCACATGTCTTTTATTTGTATCATTCTGTACATCCATATCCTTCATGCAGAATAACTTGGCCATATGTCCAAGAACAGAGCCTTGGTGGCGCAGCAGACTAAAGTGCTGTTAAATAGCACCAGCTGCCTGCAATTACTGCAAGTTCAAATCTCACCAGGCTCAAGGTTGACTCAGCCTTCCATCCTTTCGAAGTAGGTAAAATGACCCGGATTGTGGGTGCAATAAACTGACTTTATATAAAAAAGAACACCGCTTAGGGGGGGCTGAAAGTCCTACTAAGCAGGTATATACAAAAGTATGAAGGCTATTGCTTAATGCATTGTAAGCTGCCCTGAGTCTCTGGAGAAGGGCGGCATATAAATCGAACCAATAAACAATAAATAAATAGGTCTTGCAGTACACACTTACCTTTATTGCAAGTATCACAAAATTATGTGCCAAAAATTTTGCATAAAATTTACATTGTTTCTGTTCACGCAACTTCTCTTTAATAGAAAAAGTAGATGGGTCAGGAAGGTTTATGATACTGTCCCGTCCCCCCATGTAGAGTTTCAGTTAATAAACTTTGTTGCATTTAATGAGATACTATTCATTTAGCAGGTGACTACATGCTTTCAATGTGCCTTAGTGATGCATGTACTTTGTTATTATTTAGGAGCCCCAAATTTTTGTAAGCCTAGAATGCCAATTTATTCCTTAGCCTGCCAATTAATCACCAATCTGTGAAGTCTAGATAAAGCAATTACTGAATCCCACATGAGTTTTCACTTTTTTTCTCAGCTGAAAGTTATGTTTTTGTCACTCATTTTCCCTCCAAATACAAATTGGATGCGCCAAATTGAATTTTTACTTGCTTTTGAATTGTGTTCTTTATGACATCCTATTAAGGTGTTAATATTTGCTGCTTGGGATATGAATTTTTTATTTGTTTTCCAACAAATACGCAAGGGACGATCAGCTAAGTCAACTAAGATGATGCAGATCTGCAGAAGATGGAATGTAAAGTAGCCTCATTCTGCAACAGAAACAAACCTGCTTTATAAGTTTGATTGTAATGACTAATTTAGGCATTCCTGTTAGTGTTTTACTAATTGTTCATTCTTTGTTAGACAGGTGAATACTTTATGCTCCGCTAGGGTGATTTATTCTGATCCTTAATAGAGTGCATGAACATATAGATAGCAATTATTTTGCATAACTTTCATTGTCAATCTTTATCTTAAGTTGACCTGACATTCATTGAGAACTTATGTTTATTTCTAATTCATTACCAATTTTGTGCTGCTTCCTTTGAAATCATAAAGGCAAATGCATTTAATATTCATAAAATTAAACCATTTAAGGTATACAATCCTATGCAGAATAACTGAGATCAAATCAAATTCTATTATGTATTATGTTTGTAGTTGTGCTCTGCTCTGCTAATCGCACTTACAAGAACCTGATCCATTTACAGTATTATTAGCTATAATTCTAAACCAGATTGTATTAAACTCTCTTAAATATCTCCCATCTCTCATAAATTTCCTTCCTTTTGGCAGGACCATGATGGAGATCATACACTTTACTTAGTGTATGATCTCCATGATTTACTTAGTGATTACACTTTACTTTCTTAGCTAGAAAGCAAATTAAAATTCAGCTACTTGAATTAGTTCCTGGGGTTTATTATTTTTTCTGATAATTATTCAAATTCTATTCTAATTTAGAATATAGAGTACCAATTCTAAACAATTACTATGAGATAGAAATATGGATTACTTGCAGTGAAAAATATTTATCAGATTCAAACTCTTCATTATCCCTTTGGAGATGATCTTTAGGAGAAGCTATTTGGAATGGCTTACATAAGGTCAAAACACACTTGTACTTTCTTTGTCCTTTTCTGTTCTCAGCTGTAACCTTCATTTCCCATTTTACAGTCATAATATTATCATTAAAAACAAGGAAAAGTAGAGACATGTTTTCCTTCAGACTAAGCAATTTCAAGAATTTAAAAAATCAGCTTTCCGTATTGTTTAAAGTGGAAAATGATAGTTTGCATGAAACGTATCATTATCTTGCTTGAATTCTTGCTTCCAATTCTATCCTGGAATTGATCAATTAAAGAAAATAGTTTTCTGATGTTGGAAATTGTCAGGAACTGTAGAATTCCATGGGGTTGTAGCAAAAACTGTGAAATCGTGAACCTACTGTGAAATTTAACCTTTACACATAGTGCCTGAAGTGCTTTAGGAAACTTAAAAACAAGTTTTAAAGCCTGTTTGAACATTGAAAACATACTGAGAGTTACGTTATTTAAAAAATAAATAACTAAGCAATGTTTGGATAGCAATATCAGAGAATTTAGACTTGAGCTTTCAGTCTCTGGATAAATAGATGTATCTTACTGTCCACATGGGAAGGGAGGACGATTGAAGGAGAGATGAAAGAGCAAATGGCTATTTTATGTAGTAATCTTGCCCCCAGTCCTTCAGGATATTTCAAATTAAGCAGTTCATTGATATAGGTTTTTTTTAATTAACAATGAAAGGGGAGTTAATTACATGTTGTAAAGCAAGATCTTGGACTTCAAAAAAATATTAAAAATAATATTAAAGATAATTAGAAGAATGGATGTCCTTTTCTTATTACCACCTTTTGATGCTATTCCCCCCCCCCTTTTTATTCTGTTTGAAAGCTTTCAGTGACATATTTATTTATAATTGTGCTTTGTATCCCTTAAAATAGTTAATGGCTACAACTAGTGTTTTGCTTTCAAAACTGCCCATCTGCTCAGAGAAAAAAAATGCACTGAAGTAGAATGCCACTTAAAATAATGCCCACAGCAAGGTTTAAAATCTTATCAGTCTGGTTGGATTTGATGCAATTTCACTATTATTATTATTTTATTTTTATTTTTTTAATTTGATTTATATGCCGCCCTTCTCCGGAGACTCAGAGCTCTGTCTGTTGAGCTCAACAGCTATCCAACAGCTGGCTTTTGGGGTAGGATTTTGGAAATTTTGAGATGAGACCATTGATAATGGTCAAAATGTTTATCATTATTATTTTGCTTATTCAGAACCCAATGTTTAGACAGGCCATAACCAAATAAGAGCAAATATCTCTATTTTTTTCCATGGAGAAAGAGGTCTCCTTACAAAATTTTAGAGGAATTTGTTTTTTTAAGTAGAAATGTTCTTTATGTGTATTTCTGTGGGTTAGAGCAGCGACTGCCAACCTTTTGGGCACCACGGATGGTTCTGTGGAGAGCAGTTTTTCTGTGGACCAGGTGGGGGCATAGTTCCACATGTGCGGGGATGGGGCTTGCACGGACCAGTTCCTGGCAGGCCAGGACCAGTGGCGGTCCATGGACTGGGGGTTGGGGACCTCTGGATTACAGTACATTAGATTTATTTGTTAGCGTTCCAAGCACAAATGTGTGCATGTTAATAGTTGCACCTCCAGAACTTCATCCGGTGTTTGAATAGTCATGTAGAGGCTAGTTCAGGAAGAGGTGACTGGATGAAGCAACCTTAATAAGGATCAAGAAGACAGAAAGAAGATACAACTAAGATCAAGACAGAGTGATGAAGAACAGAAAGCAATAATCCTAAAGTTGACAAGCTATGATAGCAGTGTCAGTAGGCTTTAAAGCATCCTGTGTGCAATGGGAAAACTCTTGCCAGTTGTTTTAAAGGCAAAACCTTGTTTGTAATAAACATTACAGTAACAACAGACAACTATTTTTAATATGCAGCTTTTTCCCCCCTCAGATTAATGGCATGCAGTTCCTAGTAATCAGCCTGTGATAACTGTGG
The DNA here is from genome assembly GCA_022577455.1 of Arizona elegans. NCBI lineage: Eukaryota > Metazoa > Chordata > Lepidosauria > Squamata > Colubridae > Arizona > Arizona elegans. Next base: position 250,512,749 of record JAKOOJ010000001.1, read on the forward strand.
CTCCTAACAAATTAAATTTAATGAAAGCAGAGTCCCTCCAGGAAGACTCTCTACAGTCAAATGTTACTTTCTAAAATATAATGGGCTGTAATGCTTTGTGTTGTAATACCACTAACTGGCACCCACAGGAATAATGTCCATTATGTCCATTATGCTCAGTAGATGGCATCGCACTGACTTTTTTCCCTTAGTCAGAAAGGCATTTATTTTCCTCTTTGCATGCATGTGAAATGTAGAAAGTAATACCAAAATCCTATCTAGCCAACAGCCTATTTATCACATTGTTCAACGAAATTTGATACATAACAAAATGCCACTGGCTTTTTTTACTGTTGATCCCAGAGTTGCTATATAGATATCACAACTCTAATAGTTATATCCTCCATGAATTCATCTAGTATTCCTTTAAAAAAAAGTGATCATTAGATTTTATGGCAGTAAATTTCATAGATTTTCTCTATGGCTGATTTTCTCTTGGCTGAGACTGCCAAGCTGGCTCAGGAATTCTGGGAGTTGAAGTCCACAGGTCATAAAGGAGCCATATTTGCCCCCCTGCTCTAAGCTATTGAAGTATTTTTCCTTTGTCTTTGTGAAATCATTCACCATCGTTTAGCTTCATTGGGTGAGATTTTATGTTGTATGTTGCAGTATTTGTTAGTAGATGTCATTCAAGTGATATTCTGAAAGTGTTCTTCACATACAGGTAGTCCTTGACTTAAAATTCATTTAGTGACCATTCAAAGTTACAACAGCCCTGAAAAAGTGACTTATGATCGTTTTTTACACTTATGACCATTACAGGATCTCCATGGTCACGTATTCAAAATTCAGATGCTTGGCAACTGATTCACATTTGTGATGGTCCTGAGGTCATATAATCACATTTTGCTATCTTCTGACAAGCAAAGTCAATGGGGAAGCCAATTCACTTAACAACCATGTTACTAACCTAACAATGATTAAATTGCAGTGATTCACTTAACAACTGTGACAGGGAAGGTCATAACATGGGGCAAAACTCAACAAATGTATCACTTAGCAACAGAAATTTTAGGCTCAATTGTGGTTGTAAGTCGAGGACTACTTGTATTCATTAACACAAGCAAATAAGTTGCAGAGCCTCCACACCAACCAGTTATGCTACTGGTATTTTACTCAGAATGAACTAAGACCCTACAGTCATCATCATCTTCATTTAATGACCCCATAATCCCTTGCAGGGTGGAGTCTGGGCAACCGAATGGAACTAGCAGAGTGTTTTAATGGCCGGATGTCCTTTCTATCGCCAATGTGGAGTTTTATTCAGCAGATATATTCTCAATGTGCCCAAAGAGAGAAATATCTGCCTCTACCTAGGATCGAACTCACAACCACACGTGATTGTGAGAGGAGAGTCCACCTCTAGGCCACTGTACCACTCCAACTAAGACCCCACAGTAATTGCTTAATAATCAAACCACAAAAAAACAGCAAGAGTAAACAGCTCTGAGAAAAAAATATGGGAAACTGAAACCTCCTCCCACTTTGGAAGAGTTCTAAATCTTTTCCTTGAAGTTCCTCCTCCTTTCAAACTTCTCAAGTATCAGCATTAAGCCTAAATTACCAATTCCACTTTAGAAATAGTTCTACCGTGCCTTTGATATTCTTTAAATGATAGGATTTGCTCTTCTAATCATAGTGTGTGGAGAGCGAAGGCATCTTCATTCAGTAACCCACTGTGATCAGAACGGAAATTGAACTTCTGTCTGCTTCCCAGGCAGTTGAGGGGGAAAAAATGGCATAAGTGAAAGTATCTCCCAGAACATTTACTTTGTGCACATAACAAAATACTGTAATATATGAATATTAACCAGCAAGTGAGAACCTTATTGCATTTATTCAGAGCATCTCCTCTTCATTATTTCATAATTTGTAGAAAAAATTAAGTTCTGTTCACAGTGCAGAATTGAGCCTGCTGCTGAAGGTTTTGTGATATACATATAAAAACACACACATTAAGAAACAAGTCATTTAAAATTGGGTATATTCAGGGAAGTAGAATAGGAAAAAAGGGATCTTCTTGCTTTCTTTATTTGCAGAACTAGTAGAAATATTCTTACAATTCCTATAATTCAGTAGATGCAAAATTGATGCAGACTACATATAAAATGATTCCTATAACTTTAAATAAACCCATCCCAAGGTTTCTCTCAGGATTTTCCAAAGGAGTACTTTCTTGATTGAGGCAAGAGCTTCCATTAAATTTTATTTAAAGACCCAGACAACTTAATCCGGACTCTGTTTTCTAACTTGCCTGTCCCCACTTTGTTCTGTTCTGGGCATTGCAGTTTGAGAAAGATTCATACAACCAAACAGATGCAAAAGAAGTTAACAATGATAATCAGGGGGGTTGAATTTAGGGATCTGGAAACATTTTATCTTGAGAAAGGATGATAAAAAAGGGAGAAGATGGCATCCATTTAAGTGTCACAGTGTAAGTGCTACAATATAAAGCATGTACAATAGTCATGTTTTGATTGGAGCACCTCAAAGCCTTCTTTTTTTAAAAAAAATAAAAGATTTAATTACAAGAGTAAAATAATACAAGCTGAAAAATAAAGAAAAAAATAGAAGAAAAGTGCAAAAAGAAAAGAAGAAAACCCTGAGAAAGCAATTTGCTGTCTTCGTTATGACAAGTATAAGAAATTTCACTATTTCTTCACTTCCACTTAGTGAACAAATATAAAGCTTTTCATCTCATAACCCAACTCTTAACTATAGGAAAACCCAATAACTAGCATCTTCTCCAAACCAAGGGTCAGCAAAAAGTCCATATGGCACTCTGAAATAATATCAGTAATCAAACATGTAAACCTGATTTCTTCATATCTCAACTCTCAACTGTAAGCAGATCCACATTTAGAAGATATAATAAAGTGGTCCCAGTATCCTAGTACGAACAAAAGATGAAAATTGACATAACCAAGAGGGACAATTTCTCCTTTAAAGAGAACATCCCTTACTTTAAATGAAAGAACAATTAAATTAAATAGGAGCCTGGGTGGCGTAGGAGGCTAATGCCTCCTACTAAGGCAGCATTTAACATCCAGCTGCCTGCAATTACTGTGAGTTCAATTCTCACCAGGTTCAAGGTCGACTCAGCCTTCCATCCTTTCTAAGGTAGGTAAATTGAGGACCCAGTTTGTGGGGGCAATAAGCTGACTTTGAAAAATATACAAAAGTATGAAGGCTATTGCTTAACGTACTGTAAGCTGCCCTGAGTCTCTGGTGAAGGGCGGCATATAAATCAAAATTTAAAAAAAAAAATTCAAGGCCAAATAATTAAATGACCCATTTGGCAGATGTAGCAACATTTACTTGAGCTAACATGAAAGAGTTACATTACAACTAAATTGGGGACTACCTGTATGTCACTTGTAACATCATGTTTTCCTCTTCGGCTAGTGAATAGGAAGTCCATGCTTTGTTGTTGATTCCAGAAGTGATAAAACCAAAGAGAAGCTGTGGTAGACAGGGCATTGTTCTGCAAATTCTCTCCTCCTCTGTGTTTGGAGATGGGAGAACTTATCTCTGAAGAGGGGAAGGGGGTGAATGAAAATGGGTGCAAGTTATTGGAATTTTGGATCTAGCTCATTACACTTCCCATCATCCCTTTTAAGATACTTTATGGATCAGCTCAGTGGTGAAATCCAGATTTTTTTACTACTGGTTCTGTGGGCATGGCTTGGTGAGCAAGGCATGGCTTGGTGGGCATGGCAGGGGAAGGATATTGCAAAATCTCCATTCTCACCCCACTCTGGGGCCAGCCAGAGGTGGTATTTGCCGGTTCTCCGAACTACTCAAAATTTCCACTACTGGTTCTCCGAACTGCTCAAAATTTCCGCTACCGGTTCTCCAGAACCTGTCAGAACCTGCTGGATTTCACCCCTGGATCAGCTTGAAGATGTTGTATATATTTCATATCATAGCATCACAAATTAGTATTCAATTAACAAAGATAGAAATATGATTATTTATGGGGGCATGATGACTTCAATAGTTAAAGATGCTCAGCTTGTCAGTTGGAAAGCTGACAGACCAAATTGACACCCAAGCACTGTGTGACAGGGTGAGTTTCCCGTTCCTTGCCCCAGCTCCTCTCATCTAGCAGCTTGAAAGCATGCAAATACAAGTAGATCAGGGGTGGGCAAATGTGACCCTTTTACAACCTGTGGACAGCCAAGCTGTCTCAGGAATTCTGGGAGTTGAAGTCCACTGATTGCAAAAGAGCCACATTTGCCCACCCCTGAAATAGATGAATAGGTACCACTTTGGTGGGAAGGTAACAGCATTCCCTGTGCCTCAACATATAGTCTTGCTGATCATATGATCGTGGAAATGTCTTTGGATAATGCTGGCTCCCTTGGCTAAGAAATGGAGATGCGCACTGTCCCCTAGAGTTGGACACAACCAGGCAGGGGAAACCTTTGCTTTTATGATTATTTCATAAAATCTTACAGTAGGCCTGGATTTATTGTGTAAGAGACCTAAAGATATGAGAAACCTTAGGAAGGTTAAGGGAAGCTTTCTAGCAGAATGTCTGTTTAATCCAGTTTCAAATCTTTCTACAGAACACAAGTCCCTGTGATCACTTAGATCACCTTCCATTTAATGAACTAACACCAAATGAGTTCTGTATATTTGGATTGTGGTTTTTGTACCAAAAAAAGGTTACGTATGAAAGTTTCAACTGGGTACCAACATCAGATTTATCAAAGTGGGAGTGGCGATAAGGTGCTGTCTGTTAATTTGGGATTATCAGCAAGCATAATATTTATGTGAGGTTTATTTCCATTCTTCAGGGAAAGAATGACCAATGAAAGCAGTATAGGTAGTCCTCAACTTACAACCACAATTGAGCCCAAAATTTACGTTGTTAAGTGAGAAATATGTTCTGTGAGTTTTGCCCCATTTTGTGACTTTTCTTGCCACATTCGTTAAGTGAATCACTGCAGTTCTTAAATTAATAACACAGTTGTTAAGTGAATCTGACTTTGCTTGTCAGAAGGTTACAAAAGGGGATCACATGACTCCGAGGCACTGCAACCATCATAAATATGAGTCGGCATCCATGTCAAGCATCCAAATGTAAACCATGAAGATGCTGCAATGGTTATAAGTGTGAAAAATGGTCAGAAGTCATTTGTTTCAGTGCCGTTGTAACTTCGAATGGCCACTAAATGAACTGTTGTAAATCGAGGACTATCTATATTGCACCATTGCAATCTTTTCCTTTTGTATATACATCTAAAAGTGGCAGCATTATGATGCTGCTTTTATCATTCTGAAGTCCATGTTGGCATTATTTTTTCATAGTTGCCTAATTATCTGTCCTGCAGTCTCTAAATTTAAATTTAAACCTGTCATTTATTTGAGTGATCATCCATATATTTCCTGTGCCATCACCATGTGTTGTTATAGCAATAATGTAAACCCCTCTATTTGAATTCATTTCATTAAATATGACTATTAAAAATTTATATGCTAACATATTTGATCTGTGCAAATACTTTGTTATAATCAAATGGTTAATAGAGTGCTTAGGATTTATGGGAAGGAATTCTGACAGATTTTTTTTTAAAATAGCATGGAATGTGTCGGATATAAATTGTTTTCTGCATACAGCATAGCTACATCTTAATCTTTGAGACTGCATTATATGACAACTAATCACTGTGTTTTCTTATTTACAGCAAATCTTACTGGCAAATCACAGGTATGAAACATTTGAATGCTTTTTAAGTAGGTTTTAATGGGACAGATATTTTTATTTCACTTTTTCTCAGGGCAAATGCACAGAATTAAAATGTCTTTTTTCCTAATGGCCCTGCCCCCTGCAGAGTATGACACGAGCAGGATTTTGTGTATATGAAGGGTTACCTGGCTGAAAATGCAGCATGTAGGAATGAGTGACCTCATCCTATCTTAGTATTTTATCTGTAGCACAAAACCACACCAAATCTACTTTCATATTATTTTGGTTTCCATGGAGCATAGATCTGATTCTTCATTTCAGAGATGGTGAAAAGGAAACACTGTTTTAATTTTCTTAGATTCATATGGAGAAAAAAAATAAAGATTAAACATACACACATACCCTATACACACACAAATAATATTAACAATTCAAGGATAGTAATACTGCCACGTTTTTCATACTCTATCAACGAAATCCTGCATATGTGGTATAATTGAAGGAAATGTGTTGTGTTCAAGGGACTTGTAAAAAAATAAAAGGGGGGGGGAGGAAAGAGTATTATTTGAGTGTAATATTTTATGTGTAACCTTTGTTTTAGGTATTTATCATGAATGGCAATAATCAGTTAATAATAAAGTGATAACTTATTGGTAAATTACTACTTTATTATTAACTAATTATCCCCGTTCATATTAATATTGTACAATACTGTAACAGGACTCTCTTGCTATGCTTTTGTCAAGACACCAAGACAGACATAATCAATAAGGGAAAAAAAGCTATTATATGAAACTATTTAATCTACTGCTCTGCAGTGTAGGATGTACTGAGCTTTAAGTTTGCTCATCTTGATCCAACCCAGAGGAGTTGCTACATCATACTTAGTTAGTGCCAATACGGTGTAGTGGTAAGGTGTCTTGGACAATGGAACCCAGGTTTTAGTCAACCTACAGAAACTCCAGAGGTACTTTGGACCAGTCATACTCTCTACCAACCTATAGAATTATTATGGAGAAAAATAGGAGAACGAAGCTTTGGTTATGTTGCCTTGAGCTTCTGAGTGGAGGACAAAAGTTAGGCATGCATTCTTGTAAGATGTGTCATGCATTTTTGCTATCTGTCTTCCTAGAAAATGTGATGCCTCTTAGATAATTTAACTCAGCTACTTGACATTGAAAGAAGCTGTTGCCTCTGGAAAATATGGTCCTCAGTTGGTCTTCTCTTACTGTTTCTTTGCCTTCAGGCGATGTGAGCATCTTCTTTGGAAGATCACCTGCTCTTCCCAACTTCAGCTCAACCAGTGCCAATCACAAGTTCCAGTTATCACATGGCTGCTTGGGACCTTGTAACCTGCTGTTCAGCTCTGTGTATTCTTATTCCAAATAAGAAAACACTTGAACTACCCAAAGACGAGGATGTCGTGTTTTATATTATTCTGTGTGTGTTTCCCTTCTTCCCTCTCTATGCAACTGTAAATTAACAAACCGTGGAGTATTTGGAAATGGTTATGCATATGTACTTTGATTTATATAATTATGCAGCATCAGGAAAGGGGATGGTAGGGATTTATATCCATTCTTTTTTGATATTGCTAAAGTGAATTGCCTTTAGAGTTTGGAGCAAAGAGTTACATTTATACATTCCTTTTGGCTTTTTGCATTTACCGTTTCAAGAACCTTCTCTTCTGACACGCTGCTTTTTCTGCACAGGTCATTTATACTTAGCCTAAGAGTCCGAAAATGTCGGCAAAAAATCAGCTTCTCATAAACTGCACAGTTAGTGTTGACAAATACCATTTTTGGCGATCTATTAGGCACACGGGGCTCTATTTTGCCCCCACTGACTTCGTTCAGCTATAGTAACTGTTGGCACTCAAGTAGCATTTTAATGGATTTATTTCTCCCACAGAATGTGGAATGATTTTTCTTCCAGATTTTGTTGCTTTTAATTTTTATTGTTAGGCTGAATTTTACCTTGATTTAATTATTCTGAGTATGTGCAGTTTTTATTTTCTGTGGCGAAGATATGACCATCATACTGTGCCAAATTTTATGTCTATCATCCCATTCAAACTATGAAACCTAGTCCTGAAGTAACTGTAATTTGGAAGCATACCTAGATGAAGGAGCTCAGACTACTTCAGTACTAATTGCTCTGCCTTCCTTAGTGCCAGAGAGTTTGGCTGGACAGATACCTTTAATCAATAGCATTGTACATTTTAAAAATGATTCCCTTGCAGTCAGCGTTTCAAGGTAGAGCTAGCTGAGGAGAAAAATTTGGTCACTGTTTATGATGAGTAGCTGGGCTTGGTTCCTTCCCCATTGGCTGTGTGGCTTTGCATGGCCCTTTGCTCTCATTATAAAGCACTCACTCATTCTTTCCATGCGTTGCATGTGTGCAATAATCATATTTAAAGGACCGAAATAGTGTTGGAGAAATTCCACTGTTGGATATTATTAACGGGCCTGTCCAATATTTTATGTTATCATTTACAAGGTGAGTCCTAGCAGAATTTGACGTGATATCCCAAATGACATTGCAGTAGAAGAAGCATTAATCTCGGGGTGATGCAGAGGAGGATGTCTTGTAACCACTCAAGTTTTCTCATAGCTCATCTCCAATACGGAGGTGGTTCTAGTAGTAACTATGCTTAGAGGTATCATGAGGGTCAAATTAGATAATATATACTATATAATCAAATGATTCAAAGTGCTATCTAAAAGTATTATTTTTTTCAGCAGCGGGGAGGGAGGGGGTTGCCCAGAGTAGGAAACAGAAACAGATTGCAGGTTGCTATGTGGATTTTTCATCTAGAAAGAAATATATTTTGGTATAGATATTTTGAGAAGGAAAAGAAGTTTTGCAGAAAAGGAGAGCCATGACCACCTTTCTACCTCAAACCAATTTTCTTTTTCTTTCTTTTTTTAGTATTTAGCTTGGGAAACAGTTCAGAGATCTGATATTTTTGAGTATTTTCATTTACCAGATAGTATCAAGCCAAAGGGGGGTTTAAAAAAACAAAAAACCCACATACCCCCTAGATCCTCCTTTAAACATACTTTAGCAGAAAAACAAATCCCAGCAATGGATAGGATGGAACTTTTGTTTTTATGGAAAGGATATGTATAAATTGTTTTTTCAGCCTGTGTTTGTATGCAAATTCTGTCCTTTACTCTCTGTCAAGTAAAAATGACTTAACAATATTACATTGTAATACTCTTCCTCTGATAACACTGATAAATAAAAGGAATATGTTGTGGTAACATCTCAGAAAAAGAAACGTTTCCATTTTGTGGTTTTAAATTATTGCATTTCCCATTTCTAATCTGATTATATAGTATGATTTTCACTCGCTGAATAAAATTAATTTTTAGTGAAGACTGTTTGATATTCTTCATAGGAGTAAATAAATTTCAAAAGCTTCAATACCTTTGTAAGAACGCTTCCCATTTCAAAGTGCCTTTAAAATAAGTACAACAGCATATAGCATCATACATCAATGCATATTTTTATATCATTTTACATTTTCAGGGATCAATATACATCTTCACCAGTGAGATTGGCCTGCCACCAATCTGTGAATCTAGTTAAAGGTTTACTATTCATATTGAAAATGTATTAGCATGTGTTGCTTTATTCAGTAGTAGAGCTTAAAATTTCTCTTCCTGGCCGTCAGCATTGAACTCAAATGTTCTGGATACTGGCAAATATAATTTATACCCCAGGGTGATGTAACTTTAAACAACCTTCAACGCTAGGCATAAACAGGTCTTTAAAATCATGGCACAGCTTGAAAAAAGTCTTTCATCAATGAAATAAGCATCTGATACAGGACATTCCACAGCAAAGTTGGTAAATATATAGCCGTCTCCTTATCCTATAACTCCTAGTCAGTGACGGAGGACAGAAGATACAGTTCAAGAACACCTGGAGGATTACACCTTCCTCAGCCCTGCCGTGAGACAAAAACTGGGAGATAACCACTAAAAGATACTGTTGGGTGAAGAAAATTCTCCCTGCTGAGGGGGAAAAATTCCAAAATTTTCCCAGAGTATTTGAACCATCATCCATATTGATCTGCTCCTGAATTATCTGGTAGAGGAGATTTTTGGAAAAACGAAAAAGGTAGTGTCGGGCATGCCTTATATACAGTATCAACTGCCACTATATTAATTGGGCATGGTGGGAAGGGGCAGAAATTTGCCAAATAATGCAAAAGATATCAAAACTGGCTCTGAAGAAGGCATGCCTGATGACCTGGATGACAAATAGATGTTTAATATCTTTTCAAGAATTGATGACATCACATCTCTCCTGTCCATAATGTTGATTTTAAATGAGTCAATGAATTTGTGAATGTTTATTATTGTACATAAAACATCCTCTACCTACAGATACAGGAAATTTGTTAGCCACAATGAATACTAGGAAGAGACTAACTAGAGTAATGAGGGATTAGTATTTAATCATTTATTTACCAGTTTTTATATCATAAATTATCACAAGATAGCATCAAAACTAGAATGTATATAAAAACCATCATAATGTTCATAAAAAGCTATTGGTATACAACTTGCACTATTTCTCATTGTGTGAGAAATTTTTTTCCGTGCTTCAAAATGCACTGGCCACTGGTTTTATTTATACATTTATAATTTAAAATGTTATACACGATTTGCCCTTTTACTGAACCTAGAATATCTGTTGAGCATATAATGTGAGTCACTGCAAGTATAAGTCTAACCTTGTTTTATAAAAAGAATTGAGCTGATTTGTTTGGCTGTGTAAAAAAACAACCCGTGACTGTTTTTGAAATGTTTGGAAATAAGCACTATGGACTGCTTATATTTTCCCCCTTTTAAAGATTTTTTAATTTATCTTCTTTAATTATACAAATCTCGAGAACCTTCTAGTTATTTTTGGATTACCATATATTATGGATTACCATATATACTCATAAATAAGCCAAGAATTTTCAGTGCCTGAATGCGCTCCCAAAATTGAGTTTCCTTTATCCATGTCTTATCTGCAGGTATATAAGGTAATACTTTTTATAGTATTTACATTCTCATATAAATACCGTGAAAATACCATGAAAAATATATAACCCATGAATTATACAGAGATAAGCCTAAAGAAGAGAATATTTGTAGCCCAGGGTTACACTGGGGTTGTTTGTGTTCTCTGAGCTTGCAGATGTTTCATTCCAAACTAGGTAACATCAGTGCTAGTAGGGTGTGGGGTTTGCTCTAACTTTATATTCCATTGGCTTGGACTATCGGTCTTGCTGGGAATGGTTTTGGTGGTTCTTTGGTTGGGCTGTTAGGTTGTTTAGCAGTTCCTTGATTGGTACTGTTTGCTTCTTGATTGTTAGACTAATGTTAATCTTGGTGTTTGCTCATCTGGGTATTGATTGCTGGTTTTGTTCCTTGTTAATTGTTTCTTTGAATGGTATGTATATGTTGTTGATGTCTGGGTGCCTGTTGATGGCCGATTTGTCAGGCTCTCAGGAATTCTCTGGCATTTTTGGACTTGGCTTAGTCTAGGATGTTCACCGTTTCCCAATTGAAACTATGGTCAAGTCTATCCACATGTTGTGAAATTAAGGAATGTTCATGTCTTCTGTTAGTTGGCATTCATGAATCCACTCTTGCTAGTCTTCTTACCTGTTTGTCCTACAAGTGTCTGTTGCAATCCTTACACTGTTTATACATGATTCCTGTTTTTCCCCTCTGGAGCTGCTGGGTTTTTGGTTTATTTAGGATGTTTTGGAGGGCTTTGGTTGATTTATGCTACAGTGATGCCATGTGTAAACTTCTTTTCGGCTTTTCAGTCCGTGGGGAACATGATTATGTGTTTCCTTTGCAAATCTGAGCTCTGTGTCAAAAGTTTAGTTTTCTGGTTGAATGGAGTCCTCCTGCCAATTCTGACACAGCCTTGCTGGTTCCTGAGATGTTTTTGATTTATGGCAGCCAAAGACTATTAAGGCATACCAGAAACATATCTATATTATCTTTGCTCAAATAAAGCAACTTTATATTCCTTCGTTTTACTTCTCACAATTTTAAATAATGTCATAGAACTTGATTACTTTTCTTTTTTTTTTCTTTGTCCCTTCTCAGTACCTTGGTTAAAAAAATTAAAGGTTGCTTCTTAGTAGATGGGCTTGTATGCAAGTATATGTGATACAATTCATAGTATCTTTTGCCATTAATGATGTGTATTGGGATGAAAGGAAGTCTTATACAGAAGGAAGTCGTCAGACAGCATAACATATTACTCTGCTTCTGATAGAAAACTTCTTTTGACATTATTCACATTGCAGCCCCTTATAAACCTAATATAAAAAATTGTAAGGGAACATAGATTTGAAAGGAGCACCTTATTCCTGATTAACCACCCAACTCTAGATTCATATGTAATGATTACCAAAATTAATTCCAAAATCAAGATGGGTGATAACATCACTAAATATCATACCTCAAAAGCAGGGGTGGGTTCTATTTACCTTTACTACCAGTTCACAGTGGGATTGCGGGATCTTGCTTCTGCAAGATTGCCGATGATGACATTCAGGGCGGTGGGCGGGGCCTCCCACCGGTTTTACTACCAGTTCTTGTGAACCGGTCCGAACCGGGGGCAACCACCACTGCTCAAAAGTGTCCCAAATTAGCAACTCAAATATAACTTAAATTGAAAGGTGGTGATATCAGACTAACGAGTGGGATAATACTTGCAATACAATTGCCAAAGTTGAAGGTCTAGGCTTCTCAGAACCACTAGAGATAAATATTACAAAGCAGTTCCAAATGGCCCTGCCAGTTGTTTTCTGGGGGGAAAAAAGAATATTCTCCATTTGTCAAAAATCTAATCAGTAAAAACCCTTGGGGAATGGCTAGTAGAAGAAAGATGAGCAGCATTTGGAATGCAAATTTCTTTCAAATTTATATTTAAACAGTTCTGGTCTGAGCACCTTTTATTGGCAGAGTTGTTCATTCTGTACAACTATAAGAAACTTCATTAAACAATACAACCTTTAATCATTCATAAACAGCCAAGATAGGCTGGTGGTATGGGTACAGCTTGACCGTATGAATGTACAGTATCTACTATTGTGATTGATAGCTGACATTCATTTTGATAGTGAAAATACAAATAGTTCCTTGGATTTTAAAACTGTGGTTTGCATCAAAGAGACTAAAGTTGAAACAGCTTCATGTCCTTTTGGGCTTTTGAAAAGATTAGCAATTTATTTATTTCATTTTATTTATTTATTTATTTATTTATTTATTTATCTATTTATTTATTTATTTATTTATTTATTTATTTATTTTGTCAAGCATGTATAAGATAACAGATATAACTATAAACATGATTATGAATACATGAAATGGATACGAATAAATGGGGGCATTAGGACAGGGATGATAGGCATGTCGGTGTGCTAATGCATGCCCCTTACAGACCTCTTAGGAATGGGGTGAGGTCAACAGTAGACAATCTAAGGTTAAAGTTGTGGGAGTTTAGGGAAGAAACCACAGAGTCAGGTAGTGTATTCCAGGCATTGACCACTTGTTGCTGAAGTCGTATTTTCCCCAATCGAGTTGAGTGATTTACCTTAAGTTTGTATCTATTTTTTGCTTGTGTATTGTTGTGGTTGAAGCTGAAGTAGCCATTGACAGGTAGGACATTGTAGCAGATAATTTTATGTACTACGCTTAGGTCAGACTGAAGGCGGCATAATTCTAAATTATCGAGGCCCAAATTTTCAAGCTTGGTGGCATAAGGTATTCTGTTGCAAGCAGTGGAGTGGAGGACTCTTCTCGTGATATATCTCTGGACTCTCTCAATTGTATTAATGTCCGATATGCAATGCAGACAGATGAGCTGTATTCTAGAATTGGTCTAGCAAATGTTTTGTATGCTCTAGTTAGCAGTACAATATTACTAGAGAAGAAGCTACGCAAGATTAGGTTAACAACTCTTAATGCCTTTTTGGCAATGTTGTTACAGCAATGCTCCGTTACTGGGGAGTTAACAGCTTTTGTTTTTAGCAAACTACTTTAGCATTTCCTTGATTGGCTTTCCATGCTAAACCAATGTCACCAAAATGTGGTTGCAGTGCAGAATAATCATAAAAGAGTGTGGATATTATATTACTGGGGCCATTAATCATCTATCAGTTTCCACTTCAAAAGTGAAAGAACTAAATAAATTATTTAGGTTATTTAAAATATGTTTAGATTGTCCCTCATCCTTATGTATACAAGGGTTGTATATGTGTTTTGGGACTATACATACCCCAAAATAACAAAAGATTAAAAACCACCTTTATTTAACTACCACTAAGAAGCCAGAAAGGTTTGCCCAACCATGGCAAATTCCAGATGTGCAGATTTAGTTCTCAGCAAAGAACAGGCTAGATGGAAAATTATAGGAATTAAAGTCCATCTGGAAGTTGCCATGGTTGGGAGACACTGTGGCAGTTAAATCAGCATCTTCCTATTTGCTTGCTACATGTGTATATGTGCATCCAAGTTTCAAAGTAGCATTCGTTTCCAAAGGTTTCGTTTCTCTCAGAGCTAAAAAGAAAAGAAAAAAAACTAGGTAATCTTCCCTAAGGGTTTTAAGTAATCTGTTAAGTGAAAAGATATGCTTCCCCTTTTAAGTATATTAGCATTTCCCATCCTGAAGCCCTTCAGCTGTAAAGGGATTGCAACAACCAGAATTTCTAACCAGCATAGACAGTGGAGAGCTTGAGTTTTAACACACCTGGAAAGGACCAAATTGGCAAGGTAGCCCTACAGCAGCTTGATATCCTAAACCAGGGGTCTCCAAACTTGCAACTTTAAGACTTGGGAACTTCAATTCCCAGAATTTCTCAGCCACACATGCTCAGAATATCTCAGAATTCCTCAGCATGGCTGGACGAGGAATTCTGGGAGTTGAAGTCCACAAGTCTTAAAGTTACCATGTTTGGAGACTCCTGTCCTAAACCGTGACATTCCAGTTAAAAATTATTTATATTTCCCAAAGTTGCTTTCCTTCCTTTTTTTTTCTTTCCTCCACCTTCCTTTTCCCTTTCCCTTCCTCTTCTTCCCGTCCCACCCATCTTTTTTCCTTTCTTGGAATAAAATGGATATTTCCATGAAAAGAAGCTTGGTATTAAAAGACAAGATAGAAAGAGCTGCACATGGATTAGCGAACAAACGAAAATAGATGATATCATCAAGTGTGTGTGTGTGTGTACACACACACGTACATATACAATCAAAAATAAAATGTTAGGATAAAATGGTAATCAGTCAATGATTGTATTAACTGCATATTAAAACCCATGTACATATTTTTTTAAGTGAGATCCCAAATTAATATTGGGCAAAAGATTAGAAGTAAATTAATTTCCCTACAGAAAAGATGTACAGCTGTTTAGAAATATGCTAGTATTTATACAACTATCTTTTAACCATGCTGATTAAAATGGATTGTTTGAGAGGAGAACATTATTTACGAAGTATCGTGGTTTTAGTGTGAGCTGGGCAAAAGAGGTCAGCTCACTTTTGCTTCTTGTTGATCACAACTATTCACTTTTCCTGATTGGATGCAGGCATGGCAACTGAAGTCAAGTTTCTGAAATCAATCATCCAGCCATCAGTAAGAAAACAACACTTGGCAATCACACAAGCATTTGTCCATGTTGGATTAGGCAATAAATGGTTCATTCCATGTGAAATCAGGTCCTAGTCATTTGTATAATGCAAATTATCCTGAACTTCACAGTTCATTCTAAAAGATGGATGGCGGAGATCTATTTTCAGCATTCTAGAGGTGTGCTTGAAACACTGCAGTACTGAAAAAAGAGTGGGAATTTCAGCCAGTATGGACTAAAAAATATTATTTCCTAGCAACCTCCAGTTTGCTTAGCCTCTGGCCTGCTTTGAGTCATATCTGTCTCCCCTCTGCCGTCATATTCCTCCACTGTATATTTGGTAAAAGCTCAACTCATATAACTTAGTATGCTGGAGGCTAAATATACTCATTGATTTGAAAGTATAGCAGAACTGGAAGCCCAGGTTACTTTTTTATTATTATTATTATTCATTTACACGAATAGTGCATCAACAAAAACATTGAAAGTCAAAGAGCTAAATAATTCCCAGTATAAGAAAGAAAATGAAAACGGCACAGCAGCAAATTAACATTGCACAGCTCAAGAGTATATGTAAATATGCTTTTAAATTTAAGGACACCAAATTCTAAACACCCCATATTTTTGTCCAAAATACATCTGGAGACGTAAGGAAAGTCTATGGGGAATCTGTTAATGGAGCAAAGGAAGATCACATCCTTAACTAAGAGATTATTCAGGGTTTTTGTTTGTTTGTTTGTTTGTTTTGCTGTTGGGTTAGATTTTTAAACAAAAGAAAGAGAGAGGAAATAAAAATGCTAGCCAAAAAAAAAAAAAAAAGGTTTTATTTGGCCCGATGAGTTTCAGAAAACACATTCCTTTGTCAAGGACTGTCTATGAACTAATAGACCATGTTCTGCAGTGTTTTTTCCTCCCTCCCCTGTTTTGTTTACTTCATTGCCTTCTGCGTACTTCAGTGTTAATTTTTTTCAGTGTTAATTTCTTAGCAAATGTTAATTTCCCACCCTTTTAAATACCATTGATCCAAAGATCGATACGCTCAGTAGACACTTGTAAGCGGTGCATGTTGTGTACTAAACAGGCTCGCTGCACTTGTTCTTCTGGTCTTTGAGCTCCTCTCTGGGAACAAGCTTTAAAAATAGCAGATGTGAAAGCTCTACGCTTCCTCTTTCTCCAAGCCAAGTGCCGTATCCAGAACAGTCAGCCAGTCCCTTTTCATTTTTAGGAGATTGAACAATCCCCTGTCTGCAGAGAGTCCTGGGCAGGGGTGGGATCCTACCGATTTAACAACTGGTTTGCCGAGCGCATGTTTTGCTGCGTGCACATGCGCAATATGCAGAAAATTGAACTGAGAGCAAGGAAAACAGCTGAGGAGCAGCAATTCACTCTGCCACTCTCAATCAGGTGGGCTTCTGAAGCAGAAATAAAGGTAAGTATAATGCAAGGGCAGGTGGGCCCACTTGAAAGAAAGAGAGAACAGGTTCGCTCATGGCTGGAAGTCGGAGCTAACGATTCACCCGAACCGGTCCGAACCGGTAGAATCCCACCGCTGGTCCTCGGGTCTCTGCTGTCCTATTATCAGCACTAATGTTGAAAGTTTTCCAAGTGGCTTACCTCTCCCAATACCCAGCAAGGCAAAAAAGAAAAAGAGGCCTTCTGCCTCCTAATTCTGGTCCAACAGCATCAAGTTCTTCACAATGCCAGGCTACAGTTTTGTAACCACCACTTCTTCAGTGGTTTAATAACATCCTGTTTCTTATGCTTTCTTGTTCATTTCTGATAGTTTAAAAATACAAGAGTGATTAAAGTGTGAAATTATCAACTGTCCAACCAGTGAACCCAAAATAAGGAAACACTCGTGGGAGCTTTGAATTTCCAAAAGTAAAACTTTATTAGATACACCATTTCGGTAATGAAGAATCAAAACCAGCTCTGGTTTTTCCATGCAAATGCTTGCTTGGATAAACAATAGCTTTCCCTTTCTCCCACTCCTGGGTGACCACATTGTCCAATTATGAGACATCCTTTTGTTATGGGAACAGTCCATCTCTTTCTTAAGCACCTGAAGTGGTGACCTTGATGGTTGCCAGGCTCTCGTGGTCCATGCACACATTCTCAGCATTCTATTTCCTCCTTCCCTCTCCCCTAGTTCATTGGCAAGTTGAAAAGTGTTAAGTTTGAAAGAAACAAAGTGGTTCAATCTTGACAGAAGTAATAATTGGAGATCCTATTGTCTCTCAGGTCTTCAAGAGCTTTCCCAACCAGCTTCCCTTACACAGTGTTAAGCTGTAGTTGTTGTGGTGACTGCCTTGCTTCCTTCACTGTTAAGGATGCAATCAGGCCACTCTGAAATTATTGTTTCTTGGCATTCTTTTCTGCACTTTCTCTGTGGTTGTAATGTTAAAATGTATTCTCATACTGTAACTAGATGTTATGATCCATGCCCCCCCACCCCCATCTGTGGTTCCTATGAGCAATTTCCAACAGACATTTGATTCCTTGTCTTTGAATAAGGACATTTGAAGTGTCCCGCTTTTCACATCTTCAGTTGCACCTGCTACCTTTCATTCAACTTCTGCAGGCTGCTGACATAAGAGAATTTCTTCCCTCAGTTATGTTCTGCATAACTTCTAGGATAGGTGATTTCACAGAAACTCCCAAGAAGTGTTCCTTTAGTTTTCCCTGCCTATGTTTGGTCAATCCATCCTGTTGCTACTTCTTTAATATCTCTTTAACTCAAACTCATGTTCTCTTGAGTCTGCGCAGTTACAGTGCAAACCTAGCCAAAAAAAAAAAAAAGCTTGTTTAAGGAATAGCCAAGAAATAGAGAGGGTACCTTTTCAAAATCCAAACCATCTTTGTCCATTTCAAATTTGAATACTACACCCCATCAGAAGCTCATACCCAAGCCCACTGTATTCAAGATGCAAAGCACTATGATACATCAACAAACTCAATCTCCTTTGAAGGCTTCCAAGACTGTCTTCATGGGCAGATTATCCTGGTGATATCAGGCAATTCCATGATTCATGAATAAACAAGGTGGCAAAAAGTTCAACTCTCTACGCCTTATTTTACAGATTTGACACTGACACATCCATCACCCCTTCATCCAATTAATTTCAGATGACTTCCTTTGGAACTGCTGCTGGAATAGCTATCTCAATTTATGAGTGTATGAATGAGGGCTTCTTCCAACCAATTTTCTAAAGTCTAGAATGGGGTTATATATAGGGAGGTGGCCTTTGGGGGTGAATTCAGATATGACAACTTGAAGAACAATATTTACAGCAAAGTAGTTAGTTCTTCTTGGTCCTATTGTAGAAACTAAACAGTTGAATGGTCTTGAGCAGTATTGATCTGAGGAGTCAACATGTGGGTCCTGCATCCCAAAGGTCTCCAATAGTTATCTAAATAGTGGCAGACAATGGAGGACTGAGCCAACATGGGAGCTCTGGTCTCTCTTGAGACCCATGTTGATACACTGTAGCAATCTTTTGTTGTTGCGTTGAAAAGGTTTTATAGTCAGTGGTTTGGCAAGAGATGTTCCTCTTATCATTTTTAGTTTTAAAAATATCTTACAAAAAATGCTCTTTCTAAAGTCAATTTATTCAACATTTTATTCTTGCAGTTACATTGCTGCTATGTTTTAAGAAAGCATAAAATGCAAAGTTCCAAACACTCAGCATATTTCCTTTTTCTTCATGGTTGAAAGCATGGTTCAATATATATATATATACATATATATACATATATACACACACACACACACACACACACACACACACACACACACATATATATATATATATATATATATATATATATATATATATATATATATATATATATATATATAATATTTGTTTATCTTCTAACATTCCAGAAATATAGACACATTTTAAGTGTGGAGCCTTGTGCAATGCAATCGGAGTTTGGTTTCCTGTTAACCCCATTGCAGTTTTAGTTGACTTTTGGAGAAAGACTGAAACTAGCCAGTGTTTTGCAATCATCTGCAGGGCAAAAAGTCTTTGAATAATGAGAATTGAAATTCAACATATGTGAAAGGCACTGAGAAAAGCTGGACCAATGCATCCTGTAGATAGGAAAACAAGTTACCTATTCCCACTTGGGAGCTATTTCACATTACTCCCTGTTAAACTTTAAAACAATTTTTAAAAAATCTATGGGAAGACAAATGGCATCTCTGCAAATTGTTTGCTGAAGTAAGAAAAAATACTGGAAATGACGTAAATTTTGCCTTCAAGAAAATATGTGAGTGAGTTTTTGAACTAAATCAATAAAGTTATTGCAGGGTCAGATCTGGTCTTGAAAAGCAAAAATATTATGAAATGTGATCTAGCTTGGTGAAAGACTGATTGTTCCAGAGGTGCCACATTTGAATGAAACCCCCCCCCCCAAGCTCAGTCTTGCTGGGGCTGTTTTCCTGCCTGCTGTTGTGGCCCGCCAGCGGCCTCGGCGGATCGTGGCTGATCCTGACGACGAGGAGGCTGGTGTGGTGTTGTGCCAGCAGCCTGCGCAGCCGGCGCTCGTGTTGGACAGCAAGGAGACCGAAGAGGATGTGATGCCAGAGGCAGAGACTCAGCCAGGGCCTTCAGAACCTCCAGAGGCTCCTTCCAGTGCAGAGAGTGAAGTGGAGGAGCCTCACCTCAATGCTCGGGCACGCAGGGCTGCCAAAAGGCAGGAGTGGCTACTCAGGAGTAGGAGGTCTACTCGAGAGTAGGGCTTGAGGATAATTGGCCACTCCCTTAGCCTATTTAAGTCACACGGAGCTAGTGCTTTCTTGCTAGAAACAACGTCTCATTACTACAGAGCATCTTGGAGAGTGAGCGACTTCTCATATCTCGTTTTCTGGGCTGATTGCCAACCTTTGTCGGACTTTGTTCTTAATAACTTTGATAAGGACCCTCTGCACGGGAAGCCTGCATTCTTGAAGGGGGTTTGTTTGGAATTAAACAGTGTTTGCAAAGCTTGGTGTGTGTCACATTCTCTGGGAATCCGAAGCTGGGGCAGAACACCTGCATCCATTTTCATGGTCAGCAGCAGTGGTGAAATGCTTTGAAGTCTACTACTGGTTTGCTGTGTGTGCATGTGCAGTGCACGCCAAATGCATGCCGTGCATGCATATGTGCAGTGCACACCAAATGTGAGTTTCGCATGCATGTGCCACGCGATTTAGATTCACTAGAAAGCAAGATTCCTGTTTCTAGTGAATATAAATCACATGGCACAGCTGATTGTCAGAAATACTAGTTTGTCTGAACTGGTAGCATTTTTTTACTACCGGTTCAGGCAAACCGGTCCGAACCGGTAGCATTTTACCCTTGGTCAGCAGATGGCCAAACATGGAAAACCATCCAGGGCACTTCAGAGTTGTTTCTGCCTCTGCTGATGATGTCAAGAAGTGAAGGAATGCAATGGTCGTCCCACCCAGCTCTTGTTAGCTAACACAACAGCTCTGAGATGTAAACTGTGTGATAGAGTAGTAAAACCCTGAATGGCACTTTCTTAATTAGGTGAATGTTTTGGGGGATTCAGTAATGGATCTGCAACATTTCTTGCTTCATAAAATCTTGTATCTCCGGGACTCCAATTGACATTACAAATTCTAGATCTATAACTCATTTGGGTGCTTTAATTGAATCCTCCCTTGTTTCTTGGAGACCTTTAAAAAGTGTCTTGTCTTGGTTAAGATTCTATTCTCTTTTATGACTCCCTTTTGCCAGGTGGCCTTATTTCCATTATTCAGAAATTCAGTAATAACTAATAACTCTTCTCATAAGGATATTCAAATGTGTTAGTAAAGACCCAGTTTGATGTAGTGGTTAAGGCATCAATCTAGGAACTGGAAGACTGTGAGTTCTAATCTTGCCTTAAGCATGAAGCCACCTTGAGCCAGTCACTTTCTCTCTGTTCGAGGAAGGAGACAATGTCAAACCACTTCTAAAAAAATCTTGTCAAGAAAACTGCAGGAATTTGTCCAGGCAGTCTCTGAAAATTGGACACAATTGAATGGAAGAGGGAAAAAATTGCCACGAAAATGGCAATAATTTTTAAAAGTCTTACTTCTTGTAAGTGAGCCAATCAAATCCTCTTGCTGTCATAGAGAAAAAATTTTCAGCCTTACTTCCTGCTGATAAAATAGAGATGATATTCTTAAGTTTAAGGCAAGAACAAAGTGATTCTGATCAGTTATTTGCAAGAATGGCAATCTATGTCTGACAAAAAAAGTTTACTTTTAGAGAATCTCTCCCTTTGACGTATGAGAAATTTTTTTAAAAGGTATATTATCACAAGTAGATTGGAACATATAAGCTTTTCACAGCTTTTTCTATAAGGAATTTACAACTTGGTGTTTCATGTTTTAACATTTTAATCAAGCAATTAAGAGACAAATTAAGTCCTACTGTACTGCCTCATGATAGGGGGTATTCCTGGGAGGGATGAATGAAGAATAACTATATGCCAAGAATATATAATCCAAGCAGGGTCATCCAAAGCCTGAAGGTCATTTTAGTTGCCTAGACACCTATACAGGGCAAAAATGATCCAGGAAGATGTGGAGGTAAATAATCACTTCAGCAATAACAGCAAAGGCATTTATGTATTTATCGCATCATTTCATGCAGCGCAGGAAAAGACAATGTTTTTTTCCTGTTTTTTTTTTTTTTTTAACTGAGGAAACCAATAAATGTAAACTGATTGAAAATATAGTGCTAGGCCTCTCAGGTCAGATAGCACCCAACATGGCACTAACTTTCAGGATGTCTGATTACTGAAGTAGCCATGCAGAAAAATAAAACCCAAAGCTCAAAGGCAGAATTACGGTGGAAATATGGAATATAAGAAGGATGAACATGGGAATGTTGAAGGCAGTGAAGGATAAAATAAATTGACTACACATTTGAAGCGAAATGGACTGGAATTGAACCCTTTAGCTCAGAAGATTGGGCAGTTTCCTACCCAGGAGAGAAAACAGAAAGAAGGAAGAGTGTTGCTTTTATACAATGTAATTAATGGCCAAATAAGATCAGCGAGACTTTGTGGACAACAATATGATGATTATCCAAGCTTATGCTCCAACCCCTGATGCGGAAGAAAAGGAAGGTGATGATAAGCTTTAAGCTCAATCTGAAATTGACAGGATTTACAAGCAGTGCTTGTGGTTGGAGACTGGAATATTAAGGAGGAAAATATAGTTGGCCTAGAAAACAGAAATGCAACATCAGTTAAATTGGATTGTATCTGGTTAGTGCTTGGATGGGAGACCCCAAGAAATATCAGACCTGGAAGACATCCTGGAAGATAGACATGGCAAATCATTTCCCTATTGTTGCAAAGATAACAATAAGGACATACCCAAGTAGATGTAAGAAGTTACATTTGGTCCACAGTAACTTTTGAATTAATGACTAAGGGTAGTGTTTATGAACTTCAACTCCCAGAATTCTCCAACTAGTGTGCTGATTGAGGATTCAAGAGTCCCACATCTTAAAGTTGCTGAGGTTGAGGAACACTGTCTTAGGCTAGTAAACCTAAGCTATTAAACTATCTTTTATTGGTAGTGAGATTATTGAGGTTTTATGAAGAATAGCCCTATAATAAACTGAACTAGAGAAAATCACCAGTTTCATCTCTGATTCTTTTAAACCTGTGATGCTTATTCTGAAACCTGAATCCTTCCACTTTTCTTCATTATGTTAGATACCTTTGTCCAATGTTGTTATGCAAGTATAAAAAGCTAGTGTTTGCATCGTGACATGATAACGTATTTCATGAGTGTTTCATTGTTGCAATTCATATCATAAACCCTATGGAATCAATCTCATTAAACTGCTTAAAATCCAATGGTCTACAGATATATTAAAGAGATTGTGTGCTCCAATACAAGGTCTGCATCTCTGACTGGAAAAAAGAGAATTAGGGAGACTCTGTAGTTGTAACTTCCCTGTAAGAAACAGGGCCAACCTAAGCCAGTGATGGTTAACCTTTTTGCTATCGCATGCCAAAAGTGTGGGGAGCGTGGGGGGGGGGGGGGTCACACACATGTGTGCCCACAGCTATAATTCTATGTGCCCTTCCCCCCCATACTCTCACTGCTTTTGGCACGCTATGGCACGGTGAGCCTGGTAGGCCCATTTTTAGCTCTCCCCAGGCTCCAGAGCCTTTCTAGGAGCCTGGGCAGGGCAAACACGGCCTTCCCCACCCCCTGAAGAGGCCCTCCGGAGGCCGGAAACAGTGTTTTCCTGACTTCTGGTGGGCCCAGAAGGCCTGAAAATCAACTGGCCGGCGCACGCATGCGTGCCGGAACTGAGCTCGCATGCCCACCAATATGGTTCCATGTGCCATCTGTGGCACCTGTGCCATAGGTTCACCATCACTGACCTAAGCATATGAATCCTCCAACTAGGAGAAATCAGGACAGAAGCAGAGACAGGAATCAAACCCTTCATTTGATCCCTGGAAGCCAATAGAATAAATGTTGGGAAGAATATATCCTTTTAGTTCTTATAATAATAAATTGTATGTGGAGAGTTCTTATATCCTTTTGGAGCTGCATCTCAAATAAAAGAATACAGGACAGACCATTCTCAGGTTATGGACTGGGGTGACCAAAAAGCTGAACTGTCCTGCTTTGACTTTCAAACTTTGATTTTTAGTGCCTGATTAAGCAAGAGATCACTTATACTATCAGATACTTAAACGACTCAAAGCATATCAATGGAAACAAAGAATGGGGTCTCCAGAACTTGTCAATGTGCGTCTACCCATCCTTCACCGTATGAGGCTTATTTCAGATGAGACTATCCGGGGCTCATAAAAATCCCACAATACTCACAAAGGCCCCAACCTTTGTGACTATTGCCTTGTAAACATAGTTTACAGAAATTACCCCTGGCATTATTTTTCAATTGAACTTTTACTAACCAATAGCTAGAATCATCAGCATTTTATATCCTATTTCTTTATTTTGTGAATACCAACAGAGCCTGCCTGAGATTTTAATCCCTTTCCAGAATGCACTATCAGGCCTGTTAAACTGGCAGCCTAGGGGCTGGATCAGGGGTGAAATGTAAAATTTGTTACTACCGGTTCTGTGGGCGTGGCTTGGTGGTGGTGGGTAATGTGACTAGGTGGACGTGGCCAACTTTTTTTAAAAAAACTTTTCAAAGCATTTTTTCTAATGCTTTGAAAAGCCTCTGACAATCAGGAAACTCAGCTGGGATCGTCAGAGAGGCTTTTAAAAAAAATGCTTTGAAAAGCTTCTCTGACGATCAGGCAATTCAGCTGGGAACATCAGAGACTTTTCAAAGCATTTTTTTTTACCACCTCTTCGGCCAAGAGGTTGCAGAAAAAAATGCTTTTAAAAGCCTCTGACGATCCCAGCTGAGCTGCCCGATCATCAGAGGCTTTTTTTTTAACTTTTAAAAGCATTTTTTCGTCCAAAGAGGTTGTAGAAAAAATGCTTTTAAAAGTAAAAAAAAAAAAGCCTCTGATGATCGTGTGGCTCAGCTGGGCATGGTGGGTTCTCTGAACCACCCGCCGCCATCGCTACCCGATCGGGCGATCCGGTCCAAACCAGGAGCATTTCACCCTTGGGCTGGATGCATCACAGGCAGGCCATGTTCACCCCAGATCTGCAAAGGCAACAAACATCACGATACATCATGATATGTCACGTGACGCGATCGAGTTTGACACCTGTCCTCTAAAGGCGGGATTTGCTTAGGCTTCATTCCACCTTCTGCCTTCACTTTGACTTCTCCTCCCCTTATTACTATCTTGTTTGTTATTTTGTTGCAAACTCCTTCATAAACAGACAATAGTAAATTGACCTTAGCAATTAGACTATTAATCTTCTCAAATTGTGTTACAAAATGAGGGAAATCTCCAGATCAACTTCAGAGCTTAAATGGATATATGTGGGTAAGGGAGGAAAACATCAGAATGTCTTGTTGCAGAAACTGAAGCAGCTTGCTTAATGTTGCATATAGCCTTAGTAGTTGTGATCCTGGGATTAGGCAATTTGCTTTCTCTGCAAGCTTTGAGGTGGAAAAAAAGCTTAAAAGGACTCTCAGTAGCCTAACTATATCCAATCAGAGAACCATGGTCAAATCCTGGGCTTCCAGCTGAAATCCACAGATTTGAAACCTTCTCTTTGAATCCCTCCTCTTTGGACTAGTTAATATCCAAAATCCAATTCTGTCTCTGTCTCCTTTTCTCCCTCCTTCCTTCTTGTTCCAATTTATACAATTATCACTTTTTTCTACTTTTGCATTGTCCAATCCTACATCACTGTATTTTAAGTTTCTCCTGTCAAATTTCCAGTCCTACCTGTCATGTTTTTTTACCATCCTTGCCTTCCCTTCATTTGACAGCTGTGTTATTCCCCTGATTTTCTTTCTCTAATTATTACAAAAGTTCCTGTTTGCAGATAGACCTGGAGCAGTGGTGGGTTGCCCCCAGTTCGCACCGGTTCTATAGAACCAGTGGTGGGTTGCTACCGGTTCTCCCCGGTTCTTGCAAACTGGTAGTGGAAATTTTGAGTAGTTTGGAGAACCGGTAAATACCCCCTCTGCCTGTCCCTGTCCCCAATCTATTCGCTGCCTCCCGAGTCCCAGCTGATCAGCTAGAAGAGCCTTGGTAGTACTGTTATTAAGCTGGTTATTAAGACCAGCTGCCTGCAATTACTGCAGGTTCGAATCTCGCCAAGGCTCAAGGTTGACTCAGCCTTCCATCCTTTCTAAGGTAGGTAAATTGAGGACCTAGTTGTGGGGGCAACAAGCTGACTTTGTATAAATATACAAAAGAATGAAGGCTATTGCTTAGCGAATTGTAAGCCGCCTTGAGTCTCTGGAGAAGGGCGGCATATAAATCAAATTTTTTTTAAAAAAGGAAAAAAACTGTTTAAACTGTTGCCGTGGTGCTTCAAAGGGCCACCCTACAGCTGATCAGTAGTAAAAGGCAGTGTGGTGGTAGAGCAGTGCGCTCCAAAAACAAATGGGTAGACCAGTGTGCTCCAAAAACAAAGAGGTAGACTATAACGCTCCAAAAACAAATGGGTAGACCGGTACAGCATTGCAAGCAGTTAAAAGCCTGGTAGACCAGTACCTCTGCTAAATCCTAAGTAATTGTCACATGACCATCAAACCACGCCCACAAAACAAGCCACACCCACAGAACCAGTAGTAAAATTTTTTAGAACCCACCCCTGTATAGAACCGGTAATAAAACCAGCGGGAGGCTCCGCCCACTGACCCCGACGTCATCAGAACGCTTCTGCACATGAGCGCAGCCCCGTTGTGAACTGGTGGTAAGGGTAAGTAGAACCCACCCCTGGCCTGGAGCAGCAAATGCTTGAGAAGCCGAGTTGTCCACCCAGTGCTCAACAGAGATAATTATGATAATATAAACATCACATTTCCATAAAAAAGAAGAAATAGATGTTAATAGTTGCAAGTGACAGGGGTCAATTTTGCACTTGAAACCAAATGTATCTGTTGTGTCTTTTTTAGATTACAGTACTAAATCTCGAGAAGTTATGCCAAATAAAATATACACCATTCTTATAGTGAAATCTATTTTTCCTTCTATATGGGTGGCAATAACAGTCTTGCAGTCAGAAAGTCATGCACACAAGCATGCTTATTGGACAAAAGTAGGGTATACATATTAGGACTAAACCACCATAAGCAGCAGGGAAAAATCAAATAGTTCCATTAGAGTTACCTTAAACATGTATTCAATATATTACATTTACATCCTTGGACTAGATCCTGGTTCAAGGTGGCTGGATTAAGTCTAATCTCAATAGGTTTAATTTAACCAATTTTTACATCCTATAATTACATTGCTAATTTTGATTGACATTACAAAGGAAGAGTAAAGTTAGACTTGGTTAGAATAAGAAATCTCAGGATAAACTTACCAAGGAGATCCAAGGAAAGGAAGAATCTGAATATTATCTGGTCTGGCAAAAATGGTATAAATGGTTAGAGGGAAGTGGGGAAAAAAAGAGAAGAAGAAAGAAAGAAAAATTAAATAAAAGAAAAGATATCAATAGAGTAAAATAAATTTTTACATCAAATGAAATTTAAGAGATATGAGATATCAATAAAATAATATCATTATATAGGGTGAGAGAAATATTGTATATTGAAGAATATAGGATATTGATATTGTAACAATTTAGATATTATAGGTAGATGTTATAAAGATGATGTTTGTTGTAAATTGTTTTATTTGCATTTATAAATGTATTATGTGGTTTCTAAAATTAATAAAAATTAAAAAAAAAAAAGAAATCTCAGGTAATCTCAACAATGTGGGGAAAATGTTCCTGAAGAAAGCAAAGGAATCACTTCCCAACCTTGGTGAGCATCCATATAATACCAGGAGTACCGATAAAATACCAATACCAATAGAGTACCAAATACTGATAGAGGACAATATTTGAGGTTAACATCAAGATTAAGAGCAGGCCAACAATCAAGAAGTAAACAATATCTCAGCCAAGGAACTGCCAAACAGGCTAACAGTAAGCAGCCCAACCAAAGAACCGTTAAGACCATTCCTACCAACATTGACAGGGCAGGCCACTAGAATATAATTTGAGACCCAACCCCACTCCGTACTAGCGTTGATGATCTTACCTAATTGGGGTAATGAAATGTCTGCAAAAAAACAACTAAGCTCAGAAAGAACCAAGACACTATATTTCAGTGGTGGGTTGCCCCCAGTTCGCACCAGTTCTATAGAACCGGTAGTAAAACCGGTGGGAGGCTCTGCCCACTGACCCTGATGTCATGAAAATGCTTCTGCGCATGCGCAGAAGAGTGCGCGCACACGCGAGTGAAGCACACGCTCACACGGCCCGGTTGCGAACTGGTAGTAAAGGTAAATAGAACCCACCCCTGCTGTATTTGCCCTAAAGGAAACTACCGGTATATATTATTATTTGTGTGTTTATGTTCATTTGCTGGGAAAACCATAATACATATGCTAACGTCATATCTACTTAGTAGGGTAACACAACAAATGTATTAAGCAAAGGGAATTACAATATTCAGTGATAGCTATCCATAACAACTCAGAAGATTCTCACCAGCCTTCTGGAGATAACCATCACCACTACTACAACAGACACATAATAATTTTTTACAGGAAGAAACCCGTTGACAAAAAGCATTAGTCCTAACTGATTGTCTCTGGCCAAGTGCTAGTCTATTGCTATGGTGTGAAGGAAGAACATGTGGCATTACCTATCGCTGTCATCCAGATGACAAACCACTGTCCTGAAGAGATGTATAGCAATGGGCCATGCCATGAAGCTTAGACACACATCAATGGCAATGCTTGCTTGCTTGGTGCCTCAGTCTTTGTTGATCTGATTTCTGCTTTGGCTTTTGTTATTGCTGTGGGCTGTTGACAGTTTGTGGATTTCATTATTTTATATCCAAGTTCAATGCTGCCCTGAGGGATGTAGAGATGGAAAATAGAATCTGTATGCATATTTTTATAAATTATAGATGTTATTTTTTTCAGATGCAATTTCTCATGGAAATCCCTGACCAACAGAAAACAAGTTATATAAGAAATGTGTTAGCCACTGCTTATAGCATAATCAGGGTGCATGTAGTCTGCCAAAACTTTGGTTGCAACTCAAAGTCCTCTAAAGGTTGCCACCAAATTTTAGTGTTTAATATGACCTGTGGTAAACATTATGAACAAGATGAAGAGTGATTGTTATTAACTGTACGTAATTAATTAATTAATTAATTAAAATGTATATGGTTCCAAAAGTCACATCATGAAGAATCAGTTGCATTTGAGGATAAAAATTGTCCTTTTCCGGAGTAAAGGGACAATAGAGACAGTAATTATGGCAGCAAGCATTTTGCTGTGCTGTGCTTTACCTATTGAGGAACGGTATTTAAGTTTGGTGAATATTTGTACAATGATCAAAAGCCGACAACCTTTTTCATTCAGTTCTTAAAATCTCCAAGACTCTTAATTGTAACATTCAAGTACTTCTAATGCACTGGGTGGGGAATGGGTACGTGTATGTGTGTGTGTATGTTTTAAATGAACTTCTTGTTTCATGCAGGACAACCGCCTTTGAGGATGGAGGACCGCCTTATTAGGTGAATTTTTCCTTCTTGTCTAAGAAAAGGTGGCAGGAAACCTGGGAAGAAAAGTTACTACCAGGCTGGCTACAGATGAGCTAGCAGTTCTTCTGCAGTTGGCCTTGCTCTGCTCAGTTTACAGTCAGAAAAGGAAGCCAAGGGGTGATCTGACTTCTGAAAGTCTGGGGAAGTTTTTTACCTGCCTGCCGACCTATTTTTTTTTTTTTGTTTTTTTTTTTTTTTTTTGCTATTGGTTTCTGGTCTCTGTCCTGGGACAGAGAAGCAATAACCGAGTCCTCTTTCAAAGGCAGAGGGATTTTCCAATAGACCCGTGACATTCTTTGATGTTATGGGTGATGCTTTGTTGGATGAAAAAACACAATATTTGGGAGAGGAAGGAGAGAGGGAATGGGGCCTTATTCCTTTTTATCCATTAGAAAATCTCTGTAAGGAACAATGGTGAATCAGGCACCTTGCATAGTTTACTGGCTACATAGTCTACTGAAGTAAGACGAGCAAGATTAGAACAAGGGAAAATCAGGTGTTCTCAACTGTCAGAGGCATGAAATCTAATCCAGATGTGAGATGTGGAGGCAAATGTAAACAGAAATGGAAATGGGCAGGGAATATAATTAATTACTGGATTGATACAAAAGTCCAGAAACTCTGGGCATGATGTTCCCTTGAGTCCCAACCATGATGCTTGCAAATGAAACATGTCATGGGATTTTTTTCCCCCAGGTGCTTATGATGATATCTGGCCCAATCATTTTCCTTTTCAAGATTACTCTTTCAATCTTTTTTTAAAATGGGAAAGCCCCATGCTGGAAAGCAACACACCAATCTCTAGTAGCACCTTTATTTTGAAGAATGCCCCAGGGCCTCAGAAATATTTTTTAGGAGATAGAAATAATGGCCTGGGGCATTGTCTGGTCTGTGAGCGTGTCCCCTATTCAATAAAGGGATAAAGGTTAGCAAAGCTAGCAGAAGCAATCTCTTTAAGAGTTTTCTGGGTGTGTGTATGTGTGGTAGAATGTCCTCTCTCTGGAGTTAGATCTGGAAAGATGAGCAATTTTTGCATGGCTGCTAAGAATCAAAGTTAGAATTAATTTCCATGCATAATTTTAAAACTTTGGTTTTAATTACTGTTGGCCAGCTTGCTTACTTATTTGAGTAGAAAGCTGGGCATAATGATAGTAATAAAAGGTAAAGATTCCACTCTCCAGTTGTGTCTGACTCTAGAGCCGTGATGGCAAACCTATGGCACACAGCCATCTCTAGGGGCACATCAGCCATCGCCCCAGCCCAGGTTCACTGCACATGCGCGTGTGCTTCCCGCCGGCCAGCTGGTCTTCGGGTCTCTGCCGCGCATGCCCGGGGGGCAGGGCACATGTGGGGATCACACATGCACAGGGGAAGGGGTGCATATGCAGGGGTGGGATGGGGGAGTGCATCCCCAGGGGGTTGGGGTGCATGACCGGGGGATACTCACATTGCATTGTGCCCCTTTTTGGCTTCCAGGTTGGTGCAGGAGACTTTCCAGGCCCAAAACAGGGCATAGGGGTACCCCCCCATGCCTTGTTTTGGGCCTGGAAAACCTCCTGCACCAACCTGGAAGCCAAAATGGGGCATTGGGGGCTGGGACACATGCGCAGGGGAAGTGCGCACATGCATGGGGGAGGGCTCACATTGCATTTTGGGAGTTTGGGGACATGTGTGTGCATTTGCGCGCATGCACACTTTGGGCACTTGGCACCAAATAAGTTAACCATCACTGCTCTAGAGGGCAGTGCTCATCTCCATTTCTTAGCTGAGGGAGCCAGCGTTGTCTGAAGACATAGTCATGTGGCCAGCATGACTATACACCAAAGCTCATGGAATATTGTTACCTTCCCACTGAAGTAGTACTTATTTATCTACTTGCATTTACATGCTTTCAGACTGCTAGGTGGGAAGGAGCTGGGGCAAGTAACGGGAGTTCACCCTTGGGGTGCAGCATTTGAGTCTCAAACCCAGGCTGTCAGGTCTTCAGCTGACAAGCTCAGCATCTTTAACCACTGAGCCAAAACGCTCCCTTAATGATATCAATTCCATGGCAAGTTGCTACTTTGGTTATAATGCCATGGCAGGCTTGTTATGAATGGAAAAAGCTTCAGAGAAGCTGAGAGTATTCAGAACATGTTCTCAATATTCCAGTTCTCATCAGCTCTCAAAGGCAAGGATTTCCGATTGGTCATGACAGATAATGATGATATCAATTAATTATTTGGGTTGAGGGGGAAGCAACTCTGTAGGCTTCTGTCCAAACCATACAAACCCCAGAAACATCCCACAGAATTCAGTGGGTATACAGATTTATATCTTATTTCTGGAGCGATGATAAATTCCTAATTATCCAACCTGGGAGAGAAAACATTGAATCTGAGCCAGAGAATAAAAACACTGTCAAACAGTTATTGTGAAGGATGAATGTTGAAGTATTTTCCTCAGGAATGTATAGCTTAATTTGTTAACCTAATCAAATTTTGGTTCAGTCTAGTACTGTTACTGTTTTGTTGTTGTTTCAAAAAGGAGTTTCACTTGTGCCCCTTAAAATACTTGACTTTTAGAAACTCAACTTTCAATATGCATTTAAAATAATTGGATAATAATGACATAGAAAGAATGAAGTGCAGAAGTAAATCTCATTCTTGAATGCACAATATAACCATTAAAGTATTCATTTTTTAAAATGAAATTGGAAAATTAATTTCCAATAATTGTTATTCTTATTTTAGACAGAGGTGCTATTAAAACTGAATAAAAAATTAAATGCATTCAAATATTTTAAGGATCCTGCCCCCATCAATGGAGGACAGATATTTTTAAAGACAAATCTTGTATTTTAAAGCCAAGAATATTCTGATGTATATCAGCCAGATTTTCTTCCTTTTTGCCTAACTTGCCTAAGACTGTATCAGTCTTAATTGGGTGGAAAGTCTATGGCAGGGGTGTCAAATGTGCAGGCCATGCCCACTTCAGCTCTGTGAATGGGGAAAAAGTTGTGAAATGTCACATGACGGCAACGTGATGTGACGAGTTTGACAACCATGGTCTATGGCCGTGATGGTGAACCTATGGCACGCGTGCTACAGGTGGCAGGTGGAGCAATCTCTGCGGGTACATGAGCCGATGCCCAGGTCAGCTCCACCCCGCATGCCCGCATGCTTCCCCCGCCAGCTGAATTCTGGGTCTCTGCCAGGAGATGCGTGCGCATGCGCATGTTCAGGGGGTGGGAGTGGGGGGCCACACGTGCATGCAGGGTGGTGGCTGGGGGTTCAGCATCCCCCCATGCCCCATTTCTGGTACCAGGAAGCTTCAGGGAGGCGTGGTAGCACCAAAACAGAGTATGGAGGAGTGCAGCATGCCCCCCACCCTCCGTTTTGGTGCTAGCAGACTTCCCTGAAGCCTCCTAGGATCAAAACGGGGTGGTGTGTGTGTGCATGCACGGGGGTGGGGGGTGGGGGGGAGCATGGGGGAGCATGCACATGTGCAGGGGGTGGGGCCTGCAGGCCATTGCATTATTTATTTATTTATTTATTGTCATATTTAGATGCCACCCTTCTCCCGAGGGACTCGGGAAGGCTCACAGAATAAAACAACCCAACAATAAATAGAATTAAAATGTTAAAATCTGATTTAAAAACCCCAAATCCCCCACATTAAAATGCACAGCAGATCAGGGAATTTGCTGAAAGATTCCATGCCATTCCAGAGGGTCGGTGCGACCACAGAGATTATGGGTGTCGGCATGCGCTCGAGCGCTGGCGCGTGCACACAAACACTTTCAGCACCTAAGGGAAAAAAGGTTCCCCATCACTGGTCTATGGGATCAAAGTGTCAGGAAAATTATCCAATTCCATTGAAAAATACAAAGCCTTCATTGTAATTTAAGCTTGAAAGATTAGCAGACATCCCTGTATTTCACTGGATTCTACTCACAAAACAACCCTCAGCATTTCTTATAAAATGACCAAGGTCTTTACAAATTTGCTGGGCAATTGTTTTCCTTTCCCTTCTTTTCTGGGGAGTTTATTCATGACATAAGCTTCTTTTGAAAGTATGGTTGGCAAGGCTGCATCTTTGATTTAAACATTCTGATATTCCAAATCATCTTAAAGGACAATAATTTTTTTTAGCGATATTGTGGAACTATTGCATATAATTCTTCTCCTTATGTTTCGTTCTGTCTTCTCATACAATTGCAAGGAGGATCTGTGGAGATCAAATGTGATTATGGGGCTCTGGGTACTCTATGAGGTTGGTTGTTTTCTTGCAGACTTTCTCTACCAAACTTGGTAACATTATCAGTGTTAGTAGGGAATGGGGTTTGCTCTCATTTTATATACTAGTCTAGTATTCTAGACTAGCCTAGTATATAAAATGAGAACAAACTCCACTCCCTTCTAGCACTGATGATGTTACACTTTGGCAATGAAACGTCTGCATGAAAACAATCAACCTGTTCTGTCCCCGTCCCACATGCACACACACCAACAGATGTTCAAGAATTAAAGACCAAACCAGCCGGCAAAATCCTTTTCCTTATGATAACAGAACTTGGCAACAACCTAGTGGCTGCCTGCCAAGAGTTTACTACTTACGAAGAGGAGAGATAACTTCTCCCCACTTCTGGTACATCAAAAGAAATAGCTCAATAATTACAGAGTCAATCAAATCCAGAGATAATCCAGCAAAGTCTATAGCAAAAGTCCGGCAATGCAGAATGGCATGGAAGCTTTCAGCTTTGTTCATCACAAGGTTTGACTGGCCACCACTCTCCCTTTTATATCCTGTGGGGTGTGGTCCAGTGACTCAGCCTAATCTCGGGCACGCCTTTTCTCCTGTTGCGTGCGCTTATCTCTGCAATGCTGGCGTGGATCCAACCAAGACACATTACCCTCATCACTGTCCATCTGTGGCTGTGTAGACGTGCTTGGCCCTGGCCCTTTGGCGGACACCGAAGGCATTGTCAGAGAGGAGGGTCCTGGAGAGGGAGGCCTTGCCAACTCTTCTCCTTTACTCTCAGAGTCCTCTCCTGCCGATGACACAGGCTGAGGTAACGGAGCCACAACACAACCTCATAGAGTATCAAGAACCCCACAGTTCAATCCTGAGCTATAAATATTCTATTGCAAATATACAGTAGTTATTTCAGGATTAGAGACTAGATCTCGGAGATCTAGGCTGAATTTCCCCTCAAATGTATTATAAAAAGAGATACAGATTGTTCTCTGCTAAACCTGACCCTGGACTGCTAATCATATCTCTTTGGACACCTCTATAGCCTACCCTTATTTCCCATAAATATGAAGCTTTGGACCATCTCCAATAAATTGCCTCTGCTGAGCAGAATGCTGTTCCAGTAAGGACACAGAACTTGCGTGACCGTCAATAAACCACAGGTGCAAACTTTAACAGACCCCGTTGGAATGAAGAATTGCATTTGTAACCTTTTAAACAGTAACTACAAGAGTATCCAAGAACTAGTTTCAAATGGCATTTTATGGAGATAAATCAAAATAACATATGCATACTCAAAGTATGTGTGTGTGTATGATTAAGCATTGGTTTAATGAGGTAACTAAGGTTGAAACACGAACATTTATATAAATAGAGAAGCCTGTTGCTTGGCCCTTTTTTCTTCATTTCTATCTGCTGTAGATTTATTGACCCGTAGAGGCCAAGTAAAATAATTGTTACAGCCAACTCTCTCTGTTGCCTTATTGAAAAGTAAACAATATTTGCAATACATACTTAGCTGTGGGAGAGCAGAAAAGATTGCCAATGTATTGCCACCTACTGCAATCAAAAACAAAATAACACATGATTAAATTCATAGCAGCTACATTCACTCTTGGCACAAGTTTATAAAAAAAACTTGAAGTGGATGAAAACGCATGTGATAAATTGGTAGAACATCTTAATGTCCCATGTGCTGATCAATATATTTTATTTCTAGATATTTCTACCCTGCTTTTTCCCTGGAAAAGATATCAAATAAACTTGCAAATTAAAAAATGCCAAGAAATACAAGCCTTGGTAGTACAGTGGTCTAAAGCACCCTGTTATTAAGACCAGCTGCCTGCAATTACTGCAGGTTCGAATCTCGCCAGACTCAAGATTGACTCAGCCTTCCATCCTTTCTAAGGTAGGTAAATTGAGGACCCAGTTGTGGGGGCAATAAGCTGACTTTGTATAAATA
The DNA here is from genome assembly GCA_022577455.1 of Arizona elegans. Taxonomy (NCBI): domain Eukaryota; kingdom Metazoa; phylum Chordata; class Lepidosauria; order Squamata; family Colubridae; genus Arizona; species Arizona elegans. Next base: position 250,548,526 of record JAKOOJ010000001.1, read on the forward strand.
TACAAAAGGATGAAGGCTATTGCTTAGCGCATTGTAAGCCGCCCTGAGTCTCCGGAGAAGGGCGGCATATAAATCAAATTTTTTAAAAAATACAATCAAACAAGAAATAAAATTAGATGGGCTTCCTATGGAAGACGGTTCCAAGATTTATCATGACAGAAAATCCTTGGCTGCTTCAGTTTACTTTTTCTACTTCCAACATAAAATGGGAGGGAGCAAAATCTCGGTTATCTATTTGAGAATTTGAATAGGGTCCTTGAGGTTTCAGATGATTTAGGGTTACTCAGTTCTGCCTTTGTTTCCTTTAGAAATGTGATAGGTAGGAATATGAATTTTGTGCTGCAAATCCTTAAACTCAGCTTGTACCTATATCTACTGCTGATGTCTACTGATCTCTTTTGAACTTTTCTGTTTGATCAATCTGTGTAATATCTGAGTTATGTTACATATAATATTTTTAAAGTAAGTTTTTTTTAACTTACAGCCAAATGATTCAAATAGTTGGGTGTTGGTTTTTTTAAGTACCAGCAGCACTCTTCACTTGAGTGGGGGAGTGCAGCAACAATATCAGAATGACAAGCAGTCTCAAGCGATCAAAATGCTGCCAAATACAGTATGTGCAAAACATATTACAAAGGATCAAGAATTCCATCACCGAATTGTGTCCAATATTTTTACACCGCTGACTCCATCAAATGAATATTCTTGTCCTGCATATAATATTCATCCCCAGTGGTTAAGAATACCTTTGCGAATGGAGAGAACATAGCAGGAAGGGCCTGTGAAATTCTCAGTTAATCTAGCTCCTTTCTCATAGCTTCCCTCTTGTCAGGACAATAGTGTGGAGTAGTCGTTTGGTTGGTTAAACTTTGCACATTCAAAACTTTGGGGAAATCTAATTTTTAGTTTCTCTGGAGATACTAGAACAAATTGTCAGAAGGCATTGAGCAGAATCAGAAACTGCCTCTTTGAGATAATACAAATGAATAGTGAAGTGATCCTCAGAAAGCTGGAGAGATACAGGCAGAAGAATAACTGCTTTGGGAAATCCATAGGCCAGGATGTCTTTTTTCCATACTGTCACACTGCTGCTTTAGGGGAGAAATTTCCCTGTCCCTTGGGGTTTTTTCTCCAACTTTAATGTTGATAGCAAGTTCCACATTGCATTTCTCAACAGATGTTCTCTTTGCTAGATGCACAAGCAATGTCTTGCTTTCATAGAGCGGCACAATTTCCCCGGCTTTTAGAGTCATTTCAGATTGTGAAAGAAAACACATTCTTCCTCTCATGAAACTCCACGAAAGAAGCTTTTTTAAAAAAACCATGAAAATGGTTATATCAAGTGTTCCAGTGTTGACTACATCATTTCCATCTACCAAATAATTTCCTTTATGGTTTACAGTAGACAAGGGATCACAAGATGTCCTAGGTTTCAACTCTACTCTGGAATAAACAAGGCCACTTCCTTTGGGCCTGTCCATGGCTAATTGTTCCAGTGGCTAATTGTTCCAGTATTGTTCCAGCGGCTCTGAAAAGTTCTGTGTCTTTTAATCTCTCTCTATATAAAAGCGAAATACCATTCACGCATCATCATGAAATCTCCAGAACTGTAAAGCCTACAAACTTGACATTTGGCACGTATGTTCCTCTTGGCTTCTAGGTGCTCGTTAAGAAACGATTTTTTGAAATGACCATTCGATCATTAGTATTTCTTATATTATTATTAACACACTCTGATGCTAAGGAGTTACACATTCTATTCCACTTCCTCACCTGAAAAGAACTTTGTTTCAACTGCCACTTGGGTGTGGGCGTGGCCAGCGCATGACTCATCTGGCCTGTGGGCTGGGAGTTTAGATATTCTACTCCCTACCTGAAAGGAAGAGAAGGGGATAAGATAAGAGAGGCTTCTGTGGGGCAAGCCTAAGGGACAGAAGGGGAGGGGAGAGGCCTATTGTAACTACTCATTAATTTTCAAGCTGTAAGTGTCAATTTATCAAGCCCAATCACATAGTTTCATAGTGCAGAATGGGTATCCAGCTAGTAGGTAATATATATATATATATATAGATGATGATGATGAAGAAGAATAGATCTATCATTATAGCTATCTTATAGCAGCTGTAATTTTTAAAAAGGTCATCTCGTTAAAAAAGGAAAAAGAAAAAGAGACGATAGAATACCCTGTAATTAAGTCCTCTGTCCCTTTGTTCCCTTTTCAGGTCTCTTTCCTTCAATTTGTCCTATTTTTTCCGGTAAATATTTTTGATGTTTGCCTATGTTTAATAATTAAAGATCAAGTTATATTGTTTGCTAGCTGAAATGAGCGGTGTGCATGCTTGCTCTGATTTGCATATAGGGATTGACTGAAATTGTGCTAGTACAAATTAATCTGGAAATTAGTGGGTGTGTTTGGGACAACCATTCAATGCCATTAAGCAACATATCATGTCTAATACGATGAGGAAATATATTGCATACACAGCAACATACATTTAAAAAGCACCCTTTTAACTAAACAAAACCGTGGTGTTAAATTAATTCTCCAAAGACCGAGAAGATGCTGAATACCCTCATTTTTTCCCTCCCTATCTTTTATGAATAAATAAATAAATAATTTCTAACCGCTTTTTTCTTTTTTTGCCTGCTCTTTGAAGTTTCCCAATTCTTTGTCAGGTGGCCTGTGGTGTAGATCTGAGTCATGCACTGAATTAGTAGGTTATATCGGCTATAATTTTTTTTTTAAAGGTCATCTTCTTGTTGTTAAAAAAGAGAAAGAAAAAAGAGGAGGCAGAAGAGAAAAACAACCGGGAAAAGATGATGGAGATAAGTGTAAAATAGTTGACTCCTTAATCTGCACTAGCCATTAAGCAATCAGTTCTCTGTATGGAGCAAAAGTCCTTTACCCCCACTGAGATTAACTGCAAATAGACATTACTTTGGCCACAGTCATAAAGCAGGTAGCTTTAAGTAGATTTCTACTTAAGTCAGAAACCAACAAATTGTAGGTTGAGTTACCTACTGTTACTGTGGCAAAATCAAAGACTGCAGGAGGAGTCATAAATCTTATACATGGTGTTGATTATGAATGGTAATAGCTTGACTTTATATAATCCTGCCAGTGAGCAAAGTGAAGGGAGGACAATACCATTAATCTCCCTTTTACTTTCTGAAGGAGTTAAAGTCAAATGAATGTGTTTTCCTCCTTCCCCCAGATAATTTTTGTAAATATGGCTCTGAGTACTGATCAGTTGCCATATTTTTTTTTTGCTTTGTTTTGTTCTGCTAATGCAAATGTGGCTCAACAGCTTTAAGTGAATTAAAAAAAAAAAGCAGCTAACGATACTGGGAGGGTTATGAGCTGAACTTTCCTGATCTAAAAAAAGATGTTATGATGGTGATTGGAGCTTGAAAGTCATTCAGTAGGTGGGTTAACATTAGCACAATATGTCACTTCGGACATTTAATTTCTGGAAAAAAATAAGGTAGTGACTAATATCAACCAAACTAAAAGTTACCTTACTCCGTAAAGTTTACTTCACAGTTAGTTTATCAACAGCTTTCAACTCAGTGGCATGATGTCTACAGTAGGGAGGGGCTTTGGTTCACAGCAGCCAATGGTGATCCTGTCTCAGTTGAGTATGTCAAGTGAGGAGATGGTCTAGGCCAGAGGTGTGGAACCACAGCCCCATTATGTCTTGTGGACTTCAACTCCCAGAATTCCTGGCTGGCTCAGGAATTCTGGGAGTTGAAGTCCACAAGTCATAAAAGGCCATAGTGCCCCAGCCCTGACCTAGGCTCTGATTTCCCATGTGACACAATGCATAGGAGCGGAGCTGAGCTCTGCATTCAACTGCTCTTATGCTGCACAGTCTGAGCCATGATATCATTGCTGATTTCCACTGCTAGAGGGAAGACTCACGATGTTTAAATAAATTAAAAGAAGATTCAACAACCAGACCAAAGGTGTAACATTTTGACTGCACACTATACCACATTCTATTTACCGGTAATTGTATAGTTCCCCCCACAGGTTTTTTTTTTTTAAATCTGAATTACTGAGCAAGTACTAAATTAGCAAATGTAAATTACTGAGTGCTGAATTAAAATGAGTGTTTCTTGCAAAACCAGTTACTACAGCCATAATTGCCTATTCAAAGCAATATGAGATTATGATATGAAGGAGGGGACAGCTCAGATCCTTTGCCTCCTCCTAGAAATAAAATAACTGTTTTAATTTGTCTTTTGCAGAAGGCAAAAGTCCACCTTAGTCAGGCACTCTCCTAGCTCAGATTAAAAAAAAGCTTTTATACTTTATACCTCCAGGAGGACTCAGTAAACCTTCTGGAAAGGAAAGGTCTTTCTTCGATCTAGGTGTCCTTCCCTCCCTCAAATATTCAAAGATGTCAGGCGATGGGTGGCTGCACAGGTTAATTGCACAGGGGAAGAAGCTTCCCGTTCTAGCAGAGACCAGAGTACACAAGGGGATGGTTAAATAGTCAACAATACTGCATTGATTTAAGGGCTATAGAGATTCAAGATGCTTGTGGGGAAATTCATCCTGCAGAATTGTAAGAAAGGGAAAGGGAAAATTACAAATTACTGACAGAAGGAGAGTTCAGGGATAAATGGACTGGCAAAAAAAAAAAAGAAGGCAGAGGACCAATGACATACAAGGGTGGGAAAATGGCCCATTCCCTCCTTAAAAAAAAAAGTATTGATACTATTAATTCACTATTAAGTAATGGAGGATAAATGTGAAGGGAAAATATCTAGGCAGTCTGTCATACCTGTTTCCTGCACTGCTGAAATCAAAAGGAGAAGCCACCTTTTAATTGTTGATTTGTTTTCAGGCTTAATGATACAGTACTTATCTGCCTAAAATTTATTATTTCCTGGCAAAATAAATTGTAAAATTGTAAATCAGTCATAGGATTAAAAGGGTCACGGCTACGTTGTGGTTACGGCTGCTATCTTGACTTTTTTTTTTTTTTAGCTCTCATGGACTCCCTTGTAAGAAAAGCCTTGGCTGACCTGGGATGGGTATCTGGGAAACCCAGAGGTGGGTTTCAGCAGGTCCTGGCCAGTTCTGGAGAACCAGTAGCAGAAATTTTGAGTAGTTTGGAGAACCGGTAAATACCACTCTGACTGGCCCCGCCCCCTTCTATTCTCTGCCTCCCGAGTCCCAGCTGATCGGGAGGAAGTGGGGATTTTGCAGTAACCTTGCCCTGGAGTGGGAAGGGAATGTAGATTTTACAGTATCTTTCCCCTGCCAAGCCCACCAAGCCATGCCCACAGAACCAGTAGTAAAAAAAATTGAATCCCATCACTGAGGAAACCCAATCTGCACTGCTCCTTGAACTAATGTTGCCCTTTGCCAAGAGCACTGAAGTTGAGATGGAGAGACACCAACATGAACATTTCTAGTGCTGGTCATCCAGAGGAGAAATTAAACATATTATAGTGATACTTGTATTTAGAACCTGCCCTTCAAGATCTCTCGAAGATGGTTTTTCACTGGGATGTTGCCTAATTTCTTCTCATCTTCATGTCTTGCTGGTTCTCACTGCATCAAATTGTATCATGTTTACATTTTATTCACCTAAGATAGAAGGCTGCCTTTGAAAACGATCTTTGAAAAAAAATCCTTAGGGTTTATATGTAAAAACTGTTATGTATTGATACTTTTAAGCGGGAGTTTCAAACCTGCCTACGTTTCTGATTGGCTGACAGTCTCTCCAGGATTGTATATAAGGAGGACTGCAGCCTCTGAGTTTTTGCTGAAGTCTCACTGTATATTAAAGAGCTGTTGTCACTTGCTTGCTTGTGCCTCTCGTCATTCCCGAACCACTTCATTGGCGACGAAGGTGGGATAGAGGCTACAAGAAGCCAACCAGTGAGACCACGAGCTTCAGCTAGGCGACGAGGCGAACCACAGGAGACATACCGGACATGTCTGCCTACGTTCCGCCCAAGCCTTTTGATCCGACCCGCGAAAAATGGGTCTTGTACCTAACAAGGTTTGAATGCTCGCTAGAAGCCAGCGACATGCAGGGCCTCTCGGCTAATCGAAAGAGAGCCCTATTCCTAAGCCACTGCGGACCGGACGTGTTCGAGATGGCCGAGTCACTGTGTGAGCCAACGCCGGTTCAAACAGTCTCATGGGACACCTTGATGGCAACTCTCCGGGCTCACTACGCTCCCGTCCCCTCCAAGTTCGTGCAGCGATACCAACTAAGGCAGCGCGTCCAACGAGAGGGAGAGCCGGTCAGCGCGTACATGGCCAGCCTGAGAAAAGCCGCAACTCATTGCGACTACAGAGACTTGGATGATGCGTTGCTTGAGCAACTGATCTGTGGTGTTCGGGACATTAGGCTGCAACGGCGTCTGCTCGCCAAGCCTGATCTGACGCTTGCCGGAGCCCTTGACGAGGCCAGGGCTCACGAAGCCTCCACAAAGGCCGCTGAAACGCTACAGCGTCCGCCGACCAGCAAAGACAGCCCCAAGTCTGCCCCGGTACACAGAGAAGACGCCGGATCCAGCTCGGAGTCCGAGTCGGATGAGGACGTCTTCCGAACAGAGCACCGGAGAAAAGACACTGGCAGCCCCCGGCGAAGCTGTCCCAGCTGTGGCGGGCACCATGATAGACTGTCCTGCAAATACAGAGAGGCTATTTGCAGGCGTTGCGAGAAGAAAGGGCACTTGGCGCGAGTCTGCAGAGCCACTCTGCCCAGAAGACTCAAACCACGTGAGCGCCGCAGCCAACCGGAATCAGCGTGCCAGAAGCAGCCAACGAGAGAAGGCGGCGCGAAAAAACGGCGCGAATTTGAACCGCGAGATGGCCGCAGCATACACATCGACCAGGCCAGCACAACGGTCGAGGACAAAGTCAGCACAGTGGTCGAGATCAACGGAAGACTGTGCTCGATGGAGATCGACACCGGATCAGCTCTCTCCATCATGTCGTGGACAACCCTAAAGACCCTCCTGCCGTCGTTCCGGAAGGATCAACTCTCCAGACAGAGACTGCGCATCCTAGACTACCAGGGGAACCGAGTCCCCCTCGAAGGCGTGGGCACGTTCCGGGTCACCTACGGAGACTACGAAAGAGACCTGCCGCTGACCATCGTCACGAAGCAGCTGCCGAGCCTCCTGGGCATGGGGTGGTTCCGAGCCCTTGGCATGGGCTTCACCGGCGTCCACCTGATGTCCAAGTCAACCCTGAAAGACAGCCTCCTGTCCGAGTTCCAGGACGTTTTCGGGGACACATTGGGCAAGTATGTGGGGACCCCTATTTCACTAAACTTAGACCCCAACGTAGCCCAAGTAAGACTAAAGGCCAGAAGAGTGCCGTTCACATTGAAACCAAAGATCGATGCAGAACTGGACAAACTGATTAAGCAAGGGGTGTTGGTTCCCGTTGACCATGCCAAGTGGGAGACCCCCATAGTCACCCCAGTTAAGTCCGACGGCTCAATCAGAATTTGCGCCGACTACAAGTGCACGATCAACAAGGCTTTGCAGCCGAGCGCCTATCCGGTGCCGATCGTGCACCATCTACTACACTCCCTGGGCCCCGGAAAAATTTTTGCCAAATTAGACCTGGCCCAAGCCTATCAACAGTTACCGGTCGACGACGCCACGGCAGAGGCGCAAACGATCGTGACTCATAGGGGTGCATTTAAATGCACCAGGCTCCAATTTGGGGTGAGCGTCGCACCCGGCTTATTTCAAAGCACCATGGAGCGCCTGTTGCAAGGACTTCCGGGAGTAGTCCCCTATTTCGATGACGTCTTAGTCAGCGCCCAAGACGAACACCAGCTAGGGGACAGGGTACAGAACGTCCTGTCCAGATTCAGAGAAGCGGGACTAAGACTTAAAAAGAACAAGTGCAGGATAGCGGTCCCCTCGGTAGAATTTCTGGGGTACAGGGTGGACGGCACAGGCATCCACCCTACCGAAAGCAAGGTGAGGGCCATCAAAAGCGCACCAGCCCCCAAATCCAAAGCTGAGCTCCAAGCCTTCCTTGGACTGCTAAATTTCTACTCAATGTTCCTAAGAGATAAGGCCACGGTCGCTGATCCCCTTCACAAACTCTTAGGGAAGAATGTACCATGGGTCTGGGGGAAACCGCAAGCGGCCGCTTTTGAGGCAGTAAAAAAACTCCTATCTGAGGACAGTTTCCTGATCCAATACAATGCAGAGCTGCCGCTCGTCTTAGTTTGCGACGCCTCCCCCGTAGGAGTTGGTGCCGTCCTAGGCCATAGACTGCCGAACGGCCTAGAGGCACCCATTGCCTTCTACTCCCGAACTCTGTCCAGCACAGAACGAAACTATAGCCAATTGGACAGAGAGGCTCTGGCTGCGATTGCGGGGGTTAAGAAGTTCCACGAATACCTCTATGGCCGAAAATTCGAACTTGTGACTGACCATAGACCGTTGCTAGGACTGCTAGCAGGCGACAGGCCAACCCCCGCTGCCCTCTCCCCCCGTTTAACTAGATGGGCGATTTTCTTATCGGCCTACTCGTACCAGCTCGTCCATCGGCCTGGGCGGACCCTGGGTCATGCGGATGCCCTTAGCCGTTGCCCCCTTCCCGACCTGCTGGACAACCCAACACCGGAAACCTCCGTCCTGTTGTTGGACACGTTAACCTTGGGGCCCATCTCCTCCGGCGAGGTGGCGAAGGCATCAAATAGAGACCCTGTTATCCGGACTGTTATGGGTTGGGTTTTGAAAGGGTGGCCGGACAAGGTGGTCGGGGAGGAGTACCAAGGTTTTGCCAACAAACGAAATGAACTGTTTACGCAAGGGGGGTGCTTACTGTGGGGTGACAGAGTGGTAATTCCAGCAAAACTACGAGATAGAGTTTTAGAATTATTGCACGAAGGGCATCCTGGCATCGTTAGGATGAAGTGCTTAGCCCGCAGCTATGTCTGGTGGCCCAACATGGACCAGGTCATTTCCGAGTGGGTGGGGAAGTGCAGACCCTGCCAGGAGTCTCGCCCCGATCCCCCAGTAGCGCCCATCCGAGAGTGGGAGAAACCAAAAGGCCCATGGGGGAGGATCCACATTGATTTTGCCGGCCCGTTCCATGGCCAAACGTTTTTAATAGTAGTGGATGCCTTTTCAAAATGGCTCGAAATTGTATTAATGCCATCCACAACGGCCGAAGCGGTTATCAAGGCCCTAAGAAAGTTGTTTGCCACCCACGGCCTGCCGGATACCTTGGTATCGGACAATGGGCCCCAATTTACAGCAACCCTTTTCGAAGGCTACTTGGCCGGCCTGGGGATCCGCCATGCCCTATCAGCCCCATTTCACCCGGCTTCCAACGGATTGGCTGAACGATTTGTCAGGACAGCCAAGGAAGCACTGTCCAGATTAGACAATGGGGACTGGCAGGCCAGGATAGATCAATTCCTTGCGGTTCAGCATGCATCACCATGCACAGCAACTGGGAGAAGCCCAGCAGAGCTCCTCATGGGGAGAAAGCTCCGGTGCGTGTTGGACAGGCTTCACCCTAACTATTCGCACGAAAACTTTAAGGGAGAGACCTGTGGCTTAAGGCAGTTTCAGGTCGGGTCCCCGGTGTTCGCTCGCAATTATGCCAGCGGTCCTCTGTGGGTTGCAGGAACCATAGTGGGGATAACAGGCCCAAAATCATACACGGTGGACGTGGGGGTAGATAGACTCTGGAAGCGCCACATAGACCAACTGAGGAAACGGGTGGTTGGCGAGGCAAACATCAACGCAGACATGTCCGAGCCTAACTATGACCACTTCTCCAAAACAGCTAACTCAAGCCCGGGGCCGCGAGAATACTTAGCTGACAAGCCCTGGTTCCAGCGCCGCCCCAGCGAGTCGCCACTCCCAGCCGGGAATAACCACGCCCCGGACAAAATCCAGGAGGTTCCATTGGCGGAGCCGGGAGAGACAAAGAGTCCCTCCGACCAGCTCGACGCCTCACCAAACACTGAACTGCGCAGGTCAACTAGGGCGAGAACTCAGCCTAAGCACCTGCGAGACTTTGTTTGTACATATGTTAATTTTTGAGTGTTAGTGCCTTCTGGGAAGGGAGGGGTGTTATGTATTGATACTTTTAAGCGGGAGTTTCAAACCTGCCTACGTTTCTGATTGGCTGACAGTCTCTCCAGGATTGTATATAAGGAGGACTGCAGCCTCTGAGTTTTTGCTGAAGTCTCACTGTATATTAAAGAGCTGTTGTCGCTTGCTTGTGCCTCTCGTCATTCCCGAACCACTTCAAAAACCATATTGTATTAGCTGGTATATTTTTCTGAAAGAGAAACCCAATAGAAAGTTTCATGTTGTGACATTAACTTTCAGAATGTTTGATGTATTTTTTAATAAATAGTTAATTCCTCTAGGATTTCAACTTCTTTGTGAAGTATGAGAAGTCTGTCGCTGAAATAACTAAAGGGATCTGATTCTTGAAATAATATATTCAGTTTCATTGAAATTGATTAGGAGAGCAACCCCTTTTTATTGTGAAGCCATGCTAGCAGTAAAAAAACAACTTGAGAATAATAAATTCTCATAGGGAGCCTGGTGGCGCAGCAGACTAATAGCCTGTTACTAACATCCAGCTGCCTGCAATTACTGCTGGTTCGAATCTCCCCAGGCTCAAGGTTGACTCAGCCTTCCATCCTTTCTAAGGTAGGTAAATTGAGGACCCAGTTTGTGGGGGCAATAAGCTGACTTTGTATAAAATATACAAAAGAATGAAGGCTATTGCTTAACGCATTGTAAGCCGCCCTGAGTCTCCGGAGAAGGGCGGCATATAAATCAAATTAAAAAAAAAAAATTGTTTGAGCAAATTCTGGCTTTCATGAAATAAAACCATGCATGTGTGTGCCTTTTTTCAAGAGACAACTGGGCTTTCTGGTTTTTCTTTGAAGACGTTTCGCTTCTCATCCAAGAAGCTGCTTCAACTCTGACTGGATGGTGGGGAATTCAGTCAGAACTGAAGAAGCTTCTTGGATGAGAAGTGAAATGTCTTCAAAGAAAGCCCAGTTGCCTCTTGAAAAAAGCACCTTTGGGAGAACCATGACATGGATGACTGATAATCTGTTATGTACTGATTGGCTAGAATCTACATAAGTTTTCATGCTCGCCACGGATTGGCTAGAATCTGCATAAGGTTTCATGCTCATCGCTGATTGGCTGTCCGGACCGTGGGAGATTTAACCTGCTGTCATTGGCTGGCTGGTCTGCCTGGGGCTCCTTAAAAAGGCGAGCTTCGGCAGCCCAGCCGGCAGAGCGCAGTCACACGTTGCTGGAAATAAAAAGATGCTGAATTCACTAACGACTCTCACCTGTTGCCTTGTGCCAATCTAACAGAATCTCCATAGACATGTATGTGGGTGGGTGCAGATGCAAGTATGTGAATCTGTTTAACTGAATTTAAAGTAAATCGGTGTTAACATAGTAATAATAAACCTCAAATGTATTTAATTAAATGGGTGCCCATTTAAATGGTATTATTTCTGCATTGCATGTATGTATGTATTCACACTTTAGCATTCTCCAGGGGCAAATGCAAATGGCCCCAAAAATTTGGATGGTGATCACTTGATCAAAGTCCTAATACTTGCTAGATATGCAGTGCTCATTAAAAAGGACAGGGCTTCAACAATGCAACTGCAGCCACCTTGACTTTTTTGAACTTCCCTGCAGGCATCTCTCACCAATTTATTCCCAGGATGGGCTTTATTTATTTATTTAATTTATATAAACATATAGCCACTGATTTCCAGGAGGAACAAAAACCACCAACCACCAGCAGTTCCATCAGTATCCTGTGTATGTGTGTGGGGGAGGGGGAGGAAGTCCAGATTTTCACTGTTTTCCAGCAAATCAGCAGGATATCTCTGGGGGAGGTTATTCCATAAGACAGCTGCGATGACAGAGAAGGCAGCCTTCCAAGCAGGGGTGAAATTCATCAGATCCTGACAGGTTCTGGAGAACCGGTAGCAGAAATTTTGAGTAGTTCAGAGAACTACCAAATATCACCTCTGGCTGGCCCCAGAGTGGGGTGGGAATGGAGATTTTGCAATATCCTTCCCCAGGAGTGGGGAGGGGATGGGGATTTTACAGTATCCTTCCCCTGGAGTGGGGTGGGAATGGAGATTTTGCAGTATCCTTCCCCTGGAGTGGGGTGGAAATGGAGATTTTGCCGTATCCTTCCCCTGCCATGCCAACCAAGCTAAGCCCACAGAACCGGTAGTAAAAAAAAAATGAATTCTACCACTGCTTCCAAGGCTGACCGGGTGACACAGTTTCACTAAAGGGAGCTGAAATATGGTCATCCTACCACATCTGCTGGGATGGGGGTGGGGGTGGGGAAACATCAGAACAAGTGATTCCACAAAGAACCTGGTCCCATATCAGGTAGAACATTTAAAGATTATAACAAGCACTTTGGAAATCTACTAGGAGCCCATATAACTCATATAGTAATAATGTCACTTGGACATACAGTATCCTGTTGTGCCCAAATTTTAGTGCTGCTGCATTCTGGACCAGCTGAGTCTTCAAGGATAGCCCCAGGTAGATCCCACTGCAATTGTTCAGTTGGGCAATAAGGCATGTGTGACTGTGAGTAGTGCCCCACCCCAATCTAGGAAATTGGTACAAAAGATGTATTTGTGCAAAGACTAGCATTACCTCATGAATATGCCAAGGGTTCCATGTAGATTGTATCCCCCCCAAACCATTCTATTGCTATCATAAATCTCATAGGCTGCTGGCATTTGTTAAAGGGCAATCCTGCAGCAAAATCCTGTCTTATAAAATACTGGGTCCTAAACAGCTGAAATCAGTCTTTAGATAAGTTCACACAGCTCCTCCCAGTTTGTATTTTTATTTTGCCCCCTTAGGGATCTTTTTTGGGGCATGCTTATTTTCATAGCCATTTTATCCATTTTCTTCTTGTAGCTGAAAGGAAACCCTCTTGCAATTAAGGGCAAAAGCAACCTGAGAGAATTGTAAAAATGATAAATTAACCACATCAGCAAATTGCTTCCCACCTGCAGTGTATGTTGGCAGTTCTTCTTACACCACCCAGGCTCAGGAATTATTTGCTTGATGAATGGCCAGGAGCCGAGCAGAAATGTAACGTCCTGGCGCATTCAAATAGTGTTTTTCCTGATAACATTTTGGTTATATATTAAAAACCTGGTGAGAAGTTGCAATTAATGTACAGGAGATGGTAACATATGCAGCTGTGACCCTTGCTCATTTCTGAGGAGATTGGTGGAAGAAAAAGTTATATTACTGAGGCCTTAATGTCTTAGAGTATCTTCTTCCCCTTTGGACTCATAAAAGATGGATTCCTAAGGCCATACTTGGGCTAGGCCAGGGGTCAGCAACCTTAAACTCTCAAACAGCCACAAAGGTCCTAACTGGAAGCCCCCCGTTCTATTCTGGAGCTGACCAGAAGTCCGGTTCCCCCATCATAGAGTCTCCTCCTAGCGCGGCATCTTTTTCCTCTACCAGTCCTAACCAAAAGGCCTATCAATTGTTGAGCTGACCAGAAAACCTGCCCCCTGCCATAGAGTCTCCACCTGGCATGTCCTGCTTCCCCCCACCCAACTGGAAGTCCCTCTCAAAATTGTGGTGCCAACTGGGAGCCGCAGCAGAGAGATGAAAGAGCCACATGTGGCTCCAGAGCTGCAGGTTGCTGACCCCTGAACTAGGCAAAAACAGACCAACATTATTATGAGAACATAAGACTAGCTGTTCTGAATCAGATCAAGGCCCACCTAAAGGGTTAGCCTAAGCCAGCTGCAAAACTCTGGTTGACCATTTTTGGCAATCAAAAGTTAGAACTGCCTTATCTCTTTGCTGCTATCTAGTGGCTGTCTGGATTTTTGCTGCTTAAATATGGTAGCTCTGGCCTTAATTGAACAATTTGTTTCTCACACAGGAAAACTTTCCTTTTGTAGGGAAATGTGATTAATTTGGATCCTGCTTGCAGTCTGTCCCCCCAATCTGCAAGTATGCTTAACATAATAGCACTATGCTCACTGTTCTCTATTGGTTCCATGATCTTTAGATCTCATAACAGGTCACAATTACCATTTAGAATAAATTCAGGGTTCTTTTGGTTGATTCCAAGACCCATTTTTCTAAAACTTGAGTTTCTTTGTTATGGGCTGGGCATACAAGGGTAGTTGAAGTCTTCTATTATTGCAGCTTCTTCTGATTTCTTTCTCATCTCAAGATAATTCTCAACGTTTTATGAAATGGGTATAGTGTAGTCTAAATTCAGTCCACATTTCAGATCAGATGCTGCCACAAATAGCGATTCTGTATAAAATTCGGTACTCCAATGTTTTATAGCTTTGTAGCCTATATTGTAAATATATTGAAATATTGAGAGTAAAAAGATGTGCATTGAGTAGGCAATTGTTATTGTTTTTAAATGTAGGCCCATTGAAATAATCACATGGCTGTTTTCTGATTGAAATTTTGGCAGGTATGAACTACAGTTACCTTGTTGCATTTTAATTTGATAAATCAACCACCTTTCTTTTGTTGAAAAACATTGCTGCCTTTTCTGCATCTTTAAAAGCTCTTTTCTATCCTCGGGTGTATGGACTGGGAAACAAAAGTGAATCTGTCTGAAGCCTGATAAAAGTTGATGCTTTTGAAAGAAAATTGAACAAATTCTTTTAATTTGCATGTGGTTTAAGGCATAAACAATGTTCTGTTTTCTAAAGTATCTTTAACACTTGATATTCTACCTATGTGTTTTCTATTCAGTTTAATATTATATTTGATTTGTAGGGAGTCATATTATAGATGCCTATTGGAATTATATATACAAACAAATTTAAAACATTTAATTTCTCATCTGAGCTCTCTGTTTGTCTTGAGAAAATGCTGATTGCGTTTTCTCTGCTGATTGCATGGATTAACACTGTAAATCCTATTTAGCACCATCACCTAGAATTTTTTTTTTTTTTTTTTGGTAAGATCAAACTGTGTAGTTGAAGAAATATTCATTTTGGAACCTTTTACATTTTTGTTTCTTAGAACCAATTAGATATATTAATGACTACATTGCTTTTCCTTGATTGCCTTTAGATCTCTGTAATAAACTCTTCTTTTTTCTCTTCTCTTTTAAGACCGCTGACATTCTTATTCTTTAGATTGAATGTTTGGGATGAAAAGATTATGAACTGAATAGAAATGTTAGTGAATCATAAAGTATTTTAATTCTCAAGACAGCACTTCTCAAATTAATTGCTGATTTGTAATCTTTGAAACTATAAATAACCTCCATATTTCTTCTAAAATGAGCTTGAATGCTATTTTTCCTCTGCTTTTCTCAGTAATATTGTCTAATCTGCTGATTATAGATTCTGCTTTGTAAAGTATTGATTAATAAATCTACTTCTTAATAATAGGCAAAAGTATAAAAACTTAAAAGAAACCTGTATATAAACAACCTATTTTCTCCCCATATATATTTTTTCAAATGCACGGTCATACTTCATATAACTATACAAATACAATTCTTTAGTATAAAGTCAAAAAGAGCTCATTACATTTTCTGATGATGATTTAACAAAAATGTACAAGGAAAGTATCCATTGGAAAATCAACCTGTTAATCTATAACTTATAAGCAATATTGCTATAATTGCATATTTAAATTAGATGCAGAATCCATTTGGTGCAAACTAGCTATTGCTTTCTTTAAGAATGTAGAATAATAGTGTATTTTTAACTTATCATAATGAGACTGTCAGGTCTCACTATTTGCCCTAGCAAGTGAGAAGTAAGTACTGGAATATATCAAGAAGGAAGGAAGGAAGGAATTTTGGGGAAGACTTTGGTCTAATCTGTGTATTATTAACTATAGTTTGGAATATCTTTGCAAGATAAATTGTGAATACCTTGCATGTTTACTGGTTAAAATGAGAGATTTTCAAAACTCTTCAGACTGCAGAACCTGTTAATTAAAAAAAAAACAAAACACCAAATAGACCTTGAAGTACTTCCTCAGTGATAGAAAATTCCAATGCGTTCAAAAGAACCTTCTCCGGTTCCTCAGTCTCTCATGGAACCCCATCAAGTTCTTGTGGAACTCTATAAGAACACCCTTTAAAAACAACAACCTGATTTGGAACCTAGCAGGTCCTAGAAACCTACAAGAGAGGAACAAATTTCATCTATTTTTAGTTTGTATCTTTTTGCTTTCCCTCTGTTCTAGAGTCCTGATAACCACCAGCCTTTCAAGGTGGCAGAGAATCCAAAGTTATGCCACCCAACATGACTTGTATTAGAAAGACACAGTGACAGAATCTTGCATGTCTGGATGTTCTTTCCCTCTTCCCCACTGTGTCCTTATGAGAATCAGGGATGGTATCGTCTGATACATTTTCTTAAAATTAAAGTTCTGTTCCAGATTCAGGTTTCTTTAATCTGACCATTGGCTTCATACAAGCTCTTCCTCCTGTCTCTCAAGGCCATTTACTCAGGCCAGCACATTAACATGCTTAATCATGTGTTTATCTGCACACCACACCAAACCAAGAAATATTTTCCCTGTCCTACACACATAGACAGGATTACCAAGTTTAGAGAAAATTCCGCGAGAAGGTCAAGTAATAAAAGATTGTAGACTGCGCGGAAATGAACAGATTGACGCTATGAATAAAAGATAAAGAGGAATCGATGTATTTCAAGACATGGGAAAGATTCTATGTATGGATAGAAAAGCAATATGAATAAAAGTTGATAGATAAATGATATAGATAATTGAAAGTTAAATGAGGGATAAGATAAAAAAGAAGTAGAAACTCAGATGACACCAGAGTAAATGGAAAAGGGGGATGGGGGGGTGAAAGAAAGAAGATTATAAATATAAATGTACAATTATGAAATGATAGATTAGGTAAAATGGGAAAGAAATTGAAAAGAAAGTATATATTAGAAAATTGGAGTTGCTCGGATACCAAATAAGGGAAATATTGCACAACAAAGGACAAAGAAAGGAAAGAAGAGTAGAGGGATAGAGGAGTAGAGGGAGAGAGGAATGGAAGAAAGGGGAAGGAGAGGAAGAAAGGATAGGGGACAAGAGCAGGAGAGAAGGTGAGAAAGGGGGAAAAGAGGGGAGGAGAGGAAAGGGAAGTAGGGGAGGAGAGGAGGAGGAAGAAAATAGAAGAGAGGAGGGAGGGGAAAGAAAGAAGAAGGAGAAGAAGGTTTGTTGTGAAAAGAGAGAAAAGATAGGGTAGAAGAGCAACCCCATATGTAATTAAAATGTCTTATTTTTATGCCTTCATTAGGGAAAAAATATTACAATATTTGTATAAGAAATAAAAATAAAAAACTTTTTAAAAAAAGATTACCAAGTTTAGTAGGCATCTAAATCTTTAACTGGGATGGTTAAGTGTGGAAATCGTTTTTGTGATCATACTTGGATTGCTGTCTTTAGTATTGTTACAAATGAAAGCCTTACATTCAAGACATAGCTTTCTGTGACTTGTTCATGTGTAAAAGCAAGAATACTTTTGATTATTGATGTCAAACTGAAAAGTTTTTCTTTTCAGAGAGAAGGCAGAGCTAAAAAGCAACCAATCTTGCAGGGGGGAAAAACACTCCAAGATGAAGCACCATTATTGACTATTTCCCCTCAATTCCTTCTGAATTAACCTTTTGCTTTTCCTGCAACTTCAAATGGGTGAAAAATATTCCAACTATTATGTTGAGTTTATTAGCCCAGGGAAAAAAAATCCTGGAAAATGTATCATGCTCTTTGGATTTTAGCTTTTCTCATTAGCACTGAATTTTTTTTTTAGCTCCATTTATAGTTACTGCTTGTAACAGTCCCTGGAATCTAATCGCTGTGCTCTTTGCAACAACAAAAGGATTTATTCAGATGAATATTTTAAAGAGGTTTTGACAGATCTGTGACTATAAACTGTAATAAATGCAGGAATGAATATGAGTCATCTATCCAGATGATACATCCATCATCTGTACACCTGGGGTGTAGTAGGATTTCCTACCTCCCTCTTGGCTGGGTGAAATTATTCTTCTACATTGTAATGAAATACCCTTGGAATTAAGAATACACTAAATTGCACTGAATTGCATACAGTATATAAGATTTGGGCCTGCATTGCCCAAACTCATTTCCATTTGGAACGAGATAGGTGGCAGAAAGTTATTGGCTGCATTTTCTCTTTGTTTCTAAATAATTCCTGGAAGTATTAAAATGCTAACACTATCTGCTAGGACCAGCCTGGACTTCTGTTCTATTACCCTGGTCTTACTGTTCTCTTTAGACTGTATGTTATTTTAAGCGATGTTTTTGAAATGGCAAGTCTGGCCCATAGAAAAACTGCCAGAACTGTCTCAGTTCTGCCTTCTTTCTATTCTACTTCCAATATGCTACTGCTCTGCCACCAACTCAGGAACAGAGAGCTAACAATTTAAAAAAGTGATGTTTTGCAAGATTCTTGATTGCAAGATTTGAAGTGCAGAGGTGAAATGTAAAATTTGTTACTACCGGTTCTGTGCGCGTGGCTTGGTGGTGGGGGTTTAATGTGACTGGGTGGGTGTGGACAACTTTTTTTTTTTAACTTTTCAAAGCATTTTTTCTAATGCTTTGAAAAGCCTCTGCCGATCAGGCAAATCAGCTGGGATCGTCAAAGACTTTTCAAAGCATTTTTTTTACCACTTCTTCGGCCAAGAGGTTGCAGAAAAAAATGCTTTTTTTTTTTTAACTTTTAAAAGCATTTTTTTCGTCAGAAGTTGTTGTAGAAAAAATGTTTTTAATAGTAAAAAAAAAAAGTGCCTCTGATGATCGTGCGGCTCAGCTGGGCATTGGGGGGGGGGCAGGGATTTTTGCTACCGGTTCTCCGAACCACCCGCCGCCATCGCTACCGTATTGGGCGATCCGGTCCGAACCGGGAGCATTTCACCCCTGTTGAAGTGCTATCTGAAAGTCAGTCTTGGTCAGCCAATGCTATTAATTGGAAAATCTATCGGCTTCTCCTTCATCTTTGTGGGGCATATACAGGTAGTCCTCAACTTACAACAATTCATTTAGTGACTGTCCAAAGTGACAACATCACTGAAAAAAAGAGACTTATGAACATTTTTCACTCTTACAACCATTGTAGCATCCCCATAGTCGCACCATCAAAATTCAGATAGTTGGCAACTGACTCAGATTTATGATGATTGCAGTGTCCTGAGCTAATGTTTTGCAACTTTCTGACAAGTTTTTAAGACAATGGGCAAGCCAGATTCACTTAACCGTGTGACTAACTTAACAACTACAATGATTCACTTAACAACTGTGAAGAAAAGTAATAAAATGGGGTAAAACTCATAGAAAAACTGTGAGTTTAGTTTAACAACTATCTCGCTTAGCAACATACATTTTGGGCTTAAGATACCATCTCTGCCTGACCAGATGGGACAGTCTAATGTCATAGAATGAAGACGATTCCACAAATAGCTTGGCTGCTTGCCATGTAGAGGTTTATAAGTCACAATCAACATCTTGATTTAGATCTAGAAGCAAGCTGGCATCCAATACAGAGGTGTTACATGTACTACTTTGGTGGTCTAAAATTTCCAGGATACCCATATAAAGCACATTACAATAGTTCAAGCAGGAGATGACCAGGGCACAAGTGACTAAGCAGAGAGCATCCCTCATTGAGCAGGAGTCATGAGTTCAAGGGGTTCTTCATATTACATACCAGGTCTGTCTAGGGTAGTGCAACCCCATCCAAGACCAAAGAGGATAAACTCCTGGATACAGAGCCCACAGTCACTCTGTCTTACCCAGGTTCAGCTGAAGTCTGTTGTTCCCCATTCAGGCCCCCAGAGCTGCCAACCACCACAAAAGAATGTCCGCTGCATCACTCACTTCACCTGGGATGGAGATATATCATCATCCATATGACGGATGATCTTGCCCAATGGTTTCCAAACCCCGTGGCACCCCATGAAGTAGGAGCTGACGGCTGGATCTCTCATTCCCTATCAGCACCAACTGGGACTAACCTTGGAGGAAGGCGATGAGGTAGCACAGAACGGTGCCACCCACCGACATCCCAACTCCCTTAGTCGGCCCAAAAGTTGTTCAGTTGGGCCACTAATTATTGTTGGTTTGTTAAATTAACTCACTTAGGTTGGCCATATGTTTCATTTTATAGAGGAATGTTCTCCCTCTCTTTCTTGCCAAAAGAAAGGGATTTAAACAAATTCCTTATTTGAAGACTACCCAAATCCACTTTAAAAATCAAGAATAAGGTCTGCTTTATTTAATCTAGTTTAATCTTATTTTAATGTATTTTAAATTTTTAACATCACGTAACCTATTATACTTTGGTTTTTATACATTTAATGCATTTATTAATTATTTCCAGCTCTGTTGTATGCTGCCCAGAGTTGCTTGTTTGTGAGATGGGTGGCTGTATTACTTTGTTAAACAAACAAACAAACAAACAAACAAACAAACAAATAAATACAAATCAAGCTGTCCTTGAAAAGTGTCTGGAAGTTTCAGCTGATTCAGTGATGCTCCCAAAAGAGCACAAATTATACTTCTCCTCTAACGAACTGCACTGTCTGCCAGTTTGCTTCCAGATGCAATTCAAACAGTTGGTTTTAATCTTTAAAGGCTTTCATGGCATTGGCCCAGGTTACCATCTTTCCCCAGTTGCATCACCCCATTCTATTAAATCTGGCTGAGAAGGTATATTATCTGCCAGGGACATACATTTGATGAGTCCCAGGAGGCAGGCTTTCGCTGCTGTGGCACTCCCCCTGTGGAACATTCTCCCTCTCTCTCAAAGTCAGGTTAGTCATTATTAAAATTCCAGATGTAACAGTTGCAGGATAGGTATGTCTAGTTTAATGAAAAGAAGGACTAGGGGTGACATGATAGTAGTGTTCCAATATCTCAGGGGCTGCCACAAAGAAGAGGGGTCAACCTACTTTCCAAAGCACCTAAAGGCAGGACAAGAAGCAATAGGTGGAAACTAATCAAGGAGCAACCTAGAACTGAGGAAAAATTTCCTGACAGAACAATTAATCAGTGGAGCGACTTGCTTCCAGAAGTTGTGGGTGCTTTAACACTGGAGGAGGTTTGTAAGATGATGATACTGGACAACCATTTGTCTGAAATGGTATAGGACAGTGATGGCTAAAGTTTTTGCCATCGTGTGCCAGGAAAGGGCGGGGGCGGGGGAGGTTCACGCGCACACATACCCTCACCCATAATTCTATGCACTCCGCCCTGCCCATGCGCTTGCAACCGCCCTCCCCTCTCTGCTCCTAGGTGTCTCTGGAGGCTTGGGAAAGCAAAAAACGTCACTTCCTGTCCCACCGGGAATTGGGAAATCGGCCGTTTCAGGCCTCCAGAGGGCCTTCAAAGGAGTGGGGAAGGCTGTTTTTGCCCTCCCCAGATGCATAGAGAGGATCTGGAGCCAGATGAGAAAGAAAAACGGGCCTTCCCCACCCCCCTGGCCCTCTGGAGGCAGGAAACAGCCTGTTTCCCTACTTCTGGTGGGCCCAGAATGCCTGAAAATCAGCTGGCCAGCACGCACATGCGCGCCAGAGCTGAGCTGGCATGCACACTGATATGGCTACGCGTGCCACCTGCGGCACATGTGCCATAGGTTCACCATCACGAGTATAGGGTTTCCTGCTTGAGCAGGGGTTTGGACTAGAAGACCTCCAAGGTCCCTTCCAACTCTGTTATTCAGACTGGTTGCATTACCAGAGACATTCTTAGTTGACTCCTCTGTGATGGATCTTTTAATCTCTCCATGTGGTTTATGTATAATCTATATTTCTAAGGGCTTTTTATTTTTAATATGCCTTTTTATATTTTTATGATTATTCTTTTTATATAGTTGTTGTTTTTATTTATTATTATATGATTCCCAGAGTTATTCATTGTGAGATGGGCAGCCATATAATTGAATAAAAAGATAAACAAACAAACAAACAAACAAACAAACAAACAAACAAATAATAAGAATCAAGAGTGAAAATCAAATCAGAATATTCCAATACAGATGTCTGGAAATTGTCCCTGAGCAGTTTTCCTTTGGACATCAGATAGACTGAGCAAATTTACAAGTCACCTGATTATAGTTTTCTGCCCTGTATCATGTTTCTAATTACAATGATTTCTCCACATAAAATGAAAAACTGTTTTTTCTTTTCTCATAAAAGTGGCTGCTATAACAACATCACTTTGGGTCTTTAACAAAAATAGCGTTAGAACACCTAAATTCCCAGTGAGAATAATCTTTAAATGAAGGAAACTTGATTACCTATAAAATCTGCATTTGAGCTGTTATAAATATTTAAATTCACTTCTCCAGACTGAAATTTTATTCGTTTCATGGTTAATTATTTTCATTTTCTGTATCTCTCCTTGAATCGTTATTTGGTTCAAGATATCTTTAACTATTAAGGTAATTCCATGTATTTATTAGGATCTAAATAAGAAAACAAGTATTTACTTTGTTTTACTTTGGTTTTAATGGAGTAGTGCATTTGCTAACATTGGCTTCCATTAAGCGCTAAGGTTTTATGCATGAATAGGGAAAATAAATAGAAAGTATCCATAATCTTGGAGAAGTTAATAAGAACAATATTTTTCAGGCCCTTTGGCAACATTGCACATTGTTTATCCAGATTGTTAAGGCAACTGGAAGAGCTTGTTAGAGGAGATCAGAGAAAAGATCACCAGATGAAACTGAAAAGGTTTGTGGTTTTTTTTTTATGCCGCCCTTCTCCGGAGACTCAGGGCGGCTTACAATGCGTGAAGCAATAGCCTTCATACTTTTGTATATTTTATACAAAGTCATCTTATTGCCCCCACAAACCGGGTCCTCATTTTACCCACCTTAGAAAGGATGGAAGGCTGAGTCGACCTTGAGCCTGGTGAGAATTGAACTCGCAGTAATTGCAGGCAGCTTGATGTTTAATGCTGCCTTAGTAGGAGGCATTAGCCTCCTATGCCACTCAGGCTCCTGAGTTACATTGACTGGATTACCAAGTGCTAAAATACATAACATGACCAATTGGTCCAAAGTAATTTAGTTTCAAAATTATTTAGCACCTTTGAATAATATGGATTTGGTGGATTTCTAATTTTAAAGAGGGTAAATCATTAACAGTTTTGGAAGGTAAGGCAAATACTGCATGAAAAATTCAAGCTTTTGAAATGTGAAAAACTTTGATTTATGTTCAGTTGAGAAGATTTTTTAAAGCTTTAGTTGAAGCTAATTCCTATTTGATTCTGTGATTCAGAGCAATAAACTGTCTTGTTTTTAACATCTCATTCTATTTTCTATCTTTGTTAATATGCCAAGTACTTTAGCTTTGCTTCTGCCTATTGGAAGGAAAAGTACCACTATAATCTGAAGACTAGATACATGGAGGCAGACTCTCTTCCATGATACTATTCATTTTTGGACCAAGCTACATTATGCAAAACAAAGAGAAGGAGGAATAGTACGCCAAATAAATTAAAATCTACTTCCACATTACTTCATTTTTAATCTACTAACTTCCAATATTTATAGACCATCCCAATAAAGACAGATTCGTTTCTTCTCTAAACTTCTCACATTTTTCTTCTTCAGGATCTCATCAAGTCCACCCCACCATAATTTCCTTAGACTTTGCTCTCCTATCAAATTTCCATTTCCATCATATATCTTATTTGCACTTTAATACTAATTCATGCTTTCTATATGACCAAACCAACTCAACATACTTCTTTCATATCGATCACAGCTATTTGTTTGCAATCCACATCCATCCAGCACCCATTTGTTTTTGATTCTCTCTTCTTGTTTAAACACTCAATTTATTCTCATGGAGCTTTAATTCTATTCAGCAATCAACCTTGCATTCCATATTCAAGACTATTCACTTTCAACTACATTTTTTCTAAATCAATAAACTTGTCATAAATTCTATTTCTCAGACACCTGTCTTTGTCAATGACCTGCTGAAGAGCAAAAATATGCACTGGACATTCTGCCCAGCAATAAAACCATACTATTCTTTCCAACTTTTGATCAAAACCATCTCTAAACACAATTTCAATCAGAATTTTGCCAATAATTCCTTGTAGTTTTGCATTCACTTTTGCTTCTTTTCTCTCCATACAGGAGAATAATAACAGCTTCCACTCAACAGAAAAAGTTTGAGTCTTCATACCTACATTAAACAATTTGCACAGACATTCCACCTATATTTATTAAAGTATATCATCCGCACTTGTAGTCTTAGCATTTTTAAATATTTGCACAGCACATTCATTTTCATCAGTACCATAACATGTATAGTGTTGTTTCAATTCAATTCTTCAATACAAATAGTCCTTGACATATGACTACAATTGAGCCCAAAATTTCTGCTGTTATGCAAGACATTTGTTAAGTGAATTTTGCCCTATTTTACCAACTATTTTACCAACTTTTTTGTATTTTACCAACTTTTTTGCCATAGTTGTTAAGTGAATCATTACAGTTGTTAAGTTAGTTAAGTTAAAGTTAAGTTAAGTCACATGACTGTAGGACACTGCAACCATCATAAATATGGACCAGTTACCAAGCCTCCAAATTTTGATCATGTGGCCTTTGGGATGCTGCATTGGTTGTAAGTGTGAAAAATGGTCATAAGTCAAATTTCTGGGGCCCGTTGTGACTTCAAATGGTCACTAAATGAACTGTGAACTGAACACTCAGTGACTCCAGGTGGCTTACAAAGATAAAAACACAATATTGAACAATAAAAAGCAGTAACCACCCTCCCCAGCCCCACCCCTCCGGCGACAACAATCAGTCAATCAAATAAGCCACTTGGTGGATTCTATTCCATTCTGGGTTTCCAGGCCTGTTGGCAAAACTGAATCTTCAGGGCCTTACAAAAGAGCGTCAAAGGGCAGGCAAATGCTGGATGATAAAGAGAAACTAACATGATTCTAGTTTAATGTTAATTTATTATTAGGAACATCAGAAGAAAGTAGAAAATAACACGTAGAGAAACATGAACAATGGATTACATCCATAATCAAACATTTCATATTTTTTTTTACATTTAATTGACTGCATCAAGGATAGTGTTTTTAAATCTATGAAGTGATAGGACAAATTAGGATAGATGTCAGTTGAGCTGTCACCAGCTGCCATAATGAGAAGCATTGGGCCTGCCTAATAAAATTGGAAAGAAATGTGAGGAAATCAATTCACTGCCCAAGAACACTTTTTTTTTCTTGCTGAGTTACATGGTCAAGATTGGCAGTGTCACTAACATAATTATTTCCTAGATGACTTTGTGCTGCCATTAAGATTTCACACATTCAAAAATGACAGCCAGCTAAAATTGTTGACATGAAAGATTATTTCTGCAGTTCAACTTAACGGCTAACGTTTTTGAACACAGAGAATTACAGGAGGGAACATATTTTAGGGGCTGAGCAAGGTTCATCCCTCATGGGATCATGGAATTATATTAGATTGAGGATTAATTTCTATAGAGCTGTTTCTGCCATAGAGGGGAAGATCTTTCGAAATAAGAGAAACAATACAAAATAATAACTGGTGGGACCATATAGTAGAGAAAGTCATAGAAAATGAAGAAGCTAAAGTACTCTGGGACTTTAGAGTTCAAACTGACAAACTGTTATGTGCGATTGTATCACATAACACCCTAGACTTAACTATTGTTGATAAGAAAGACAAAAAAATTTGCGCAGTAGACATGCAGTACTTGGAGACAGCAGAAGAGAAGAGAAAAAACTGGAGAAGAAAATAAAATTCAAAGACCTGCAAATAGAAATATAACAACTGTGGCAAAAGAAAGCAAAGGTAGTACCAATATTAATAGGCACCTTGGGTGCAATCCCAAAACAACTGGAGCACCACTTGGACACCATCGACATTGAGAAAATCGCTATTCATCAATTGCAAAAGGCAGCTTTACTTGGAACAGCTTACATCCTGTGACACCCTCAAACATCAACATTTGCCTATCCCAGATTCTTAGGAAGGACTCGATAAAAATGCCAAATCCAGTCTGAACATCTGGCTGACTGTGCAACAAACCACAATAATAAATAATGGCAAGCATAAGAAGACCCTTGAAAATGCTGTGATCAGTCAAGGAAACAACAAATGGACATAGAACATATCAATCCAGAGTTCTCATTCAAGGCACACACAAAAAAGGCCCAAGTTACATTTTGGACACATTATAAGAAAACCAAGCTCTCTTGAGAAGCCCATAATTTTGGGGAAAGTGGAAAAGAAGAGGAATATGACCAGCAGCAAGGTAGATGGAGTTGATTATAATTTCTTTAAGTGCACCATTGGTGGACAGTCCAGACCAGGGATAGATAATCCTGAATAAAGCCTGCTAATGTAGTTGCTACCAGTTGATATCAACTCAATTATATGTCAACTAATGACATATAATCAGATATAAAAACTTCTGAAACATGGAAAAACAGGGAAACCAACATCTCTGGGTCCCTAAAGTGAAGGTAAAGCTTTCCCCTGTTCAGTTGTGTCTACAGTAGAAAAGAATAGAATAACAGAGTTAGAAAGGACCTTGTAGGTCATCTAATCCGAGTCCCTGCTCAAGCATACCATTAAGTCCTCTGCTCAAGCATACCCTGCTCAACCTATACCATTTCTGATAAGTGGCTGTCCAGTCTCTTCTTGAAAGCTTCCAGTGATGAAGCTCCCATAACTTCTGAAGGCAAGTAGTTCCATTGCTTGATTGTTTTCACTATCAGAAAAATTCTCCTTATTTCTAGGTTGAATCACTCCTTGATCAGTTTCCATCCATTATTCCTTATCTAGCCTTCGGGTGCTTTGGAAAATAGCTTGAGCCCCTCCTCTCTGTGACAGCCCCTCAAATATTGGAAGACTGCTATCATGTCACCCCCTGGTCCTTCTCTAGCCATGCCCAGTTTCTAGAACTGTTTTTCATATGTTTTAGCCTCCAGTCCTCTGATCATCTTGGTTGCTCTTCTCTGCACTTTTTCTAGGGTCTCAGCATCTTTTTTATAGTGTGGTGACCAAAACTGGATGCAATATTCTAGGTGTGGTCTTACTAAGGCTTTATAGAGTCAGACTCTAGGGGTCGACTCTAGGGGGCGATGCTTATCTCCATTTCTTATCTGAAAGAGCCAGTGTTGTCTGACGATCCTTCTGTGGTCATGTCACCAGGATGGCTACATGCTGAGGTACATAGAACATTGTTACCTTCCCACCAAAGTGGTAACTATTTCTCTACTTGCCTTTGCATTATTTCAAATTGCTAGGTTGGCAGGAACTGGGGCAAGTAATGAGAACTCACATAGTGAGTTGGATCTCAAACCCAGTTTCAAGAGTCCAAGCTCCAGACCGACACCAGTAGGAAAATGCCACATGCTTGAATGCAAACTGGGTTCATTCAGCTGGACTCTGACACACAAAGAGTTCATTCAGCAGCAAAACAGCAGTCTGTAAAGTCTGTTTGAAGCAAGTCTGTTAGACGCAAAGTCAGCGCTGGGAGTGTCCTCCTCCCAGTGCCTTTAAATAGGCGTGCCACATCTCTTCTCTGCGCTGGCCTCGCCCCAGTGGTTGTCATGTGCCGAAGCTCCGGCCCAGCTGATTATCGGGCCAGAACAGCTGCTCGTCACATCCTTGGTGTGGCCATGCCTCCGCACCTCACAGCTGAGCCCGCTGTTGTCTCCACCACCACTGAGGCCGCCATCATTGCTGCTGCAGCCGTCTCAACACCCCCCCATCACTGGTGCTCCGCGGTCACTGCTCTGGCATTCCTGACCCCCCCCCCCCGTCACCCATGCTGCTTCTCACCACGATATGGCAAGCCTCGGGCCTCGAGGCTTGACATCCAGGTTGTCAGTTTTTCAATGGACAAGCTCAGAGTTTTTAACTGCTGACCCATTGCATTCCCCTGCAATCCCTAGTCACTACTTAGGTACTTAAAGCTAACTGACCTGAGGTGAAATGATAAGAGTTCACTCAGCACACTATCATCTGGGTCACCCATGGGGACAATACATTGGTGCTTGTGAGTGTCCTTCATTTTCTATCCAAAACAGAGGCAGCTAATGAGAGAAGTAAATTGCAAGAGGAAGATGGTCTTTCTCATCTCAAATTCTAATATAAGTCAAATGGAAGAATAGAAAATTGCTGGATATACAGATTGTAACTGCTGATAAATGTTACCAATTTCATATAGTTACATCTTGTCTGACTGACATATTATTCCATCTGTGAGCAAATATCAGGGTCAAAAGGCCCATATCAAAAGAACATTGTCTCCTCCCATGGACACCTGCTCTTCATGTTCAATTTTGCTTATTTCTATAGTCTGACCTATTGACATTTTCATTAAAAGAAGAATGTTTCAAACAGAGAGGGGTAGGCTTTGCATTTTCAATTGCCCATACATTTCCCCTTCGTCAAATCAAAATAAGTGGCCATCATTTTAGAAGATTTTCAATTGTAGTCTAATCATAAGAGAGTAACCTGAATGACTATATTTTAATATTTTTGGCTGCTTTGTCTACTGTGTCCTTCACTCAGAATTCTCCTCAAGGAACCAACTTGACACATTCTCGTAGCTCATCAGTTTTAGCCTCTTCTAGAGGTTAACGGTTTCAGAAGCTTTCCTTCTTGGCTATGAAAATTCCATAATCTAGATTTTACTTTTTTCCACAGTATTATAAATTTGTCTTTGTCTTGTTCCAATGCAACTTGAAACACACACAAAGCTACATTGATTTTCTTAAAAACTTCATTAATGTAAACAAGGCATAGAAAGATACGAGACAACAAGGAGTCTAAGGATTCAAGGTGTCATGAATTAAAGGGCATTCAAAAGCTATTCAAATTGTACAATTGGCTTACCTTGTGGCTTTATTCTATATTTAATGTTTGACATGTTTTATATTTAGAAAGACTAATGAATCAATTCTGCCTTCAGTTTTCTTATTGTCTCCTGTACGTGCTGCGTATTTGCAAGTGTTAAAAAATAAACATATAACTGTATTGTATCAGGCCCCTGCCTCCAAATCATATTATTATTTTATTTTCTTTCTTTAAAAAGCCTGAGGCAAGGAATCAGAGGCAGCACATTATCACAACAATGCTGAATGCTATAATAGAGTACAGTTATTTATGGACTCAGGAGAAAATAATAATCCTAGATTGTTAGCTCCAGTCATAGTCCATGTTATGAATAGTATAGTTGTGTTGCAAGAATACAAGGAAAAAGCTGGACATTTCATTTTCCTTCTTTCTGTTCTGTTATTGATACCAAATGAATGTCATGAATAGTCAGATTCTCAAAATAATAATGAAATTAATGCTATGGTAAATCAAAGCACTTGACAGAGGAGAAAAATAATCTCTGGAGTCATATTCTTTCTCTCTCCTTCCCTCCCTCCCTCTCCCTCTCTCCCTCTCCCACCTCTCTCTCCCTCTCTCTCCCTCCCTTTCTCTCTCATTTATACTGTCTTCAGGAGCAAAAAATGTCAATAATTTCCCTAAAGTCTTGTGCTGTAGGCTGGGCTAAGAGAATTGGCCCCAAATCTTCCATAAATTCCTATGTCTCTGGGTGGGTAAGAATCCAGATTTGTGCATCGATAGTCCAACATCTTATCCCATAGTCACTTTCTCTATATAAGTTGGAATCTCTCTCCTTGGGGCTGTCTTGCAAACCAACATATTGTTACCATAGCCCATCAACTAAGAGATTTGTGGAGCATATTAACACATTCAGATTAGAAAGAGAGTCTAAACGTCATTCAATCAAGTGAAAGCAAGGAGACAACGAGAAGAATAAAGAGGGAGTTCTGCATTATTGCTACTCCTAATATCAGTAGGGACCTACAATGTATAGAAAGTAGGAAGAACAGATGCACTAGAACTGCATTTAGAGTGTGCAATATTGGATAAGATGTTGGACTAGCATTATCCCTATGTGTTGGGCTCAGTGGATATTAGTGAAGATTGGTAAATAAAGATTACTCTTTGGGGAAAGTTATTCAAGAAACAAGTTTTGAGGATGCTATACTTTAACCCAGAATTTCAGATCCTCTAAGTCTAACTGATTTAGAGAGCCTAGAAGACTGGAAAACAAAGTGCCTGTATGACAAAATTGGGCCACTTTTCTTGGGTTCTCCTCTGAAGAAGAAAATCCATGAGAGCTCTAGGCCAGGGCTCTGTTGATGGTCCAGGAAAGATGAGAGAGAAAAGTACCCAATGAAGCTCCTCGGTTGGTTTCAGAGACTGTTAGCAATGAAGAAGATGCACAAATGTTTTGTTTTGTTCTTTGGGTACCAATGAAGAGATTCTCTTCTAAATTTCTTAGCCCAAAATAATAAGAGTTTCAAATTCTGATTTATCTGTATAACATAAATGCATCAAATCTCTCTCACTCTCCCTCCCTCCCTCCCTCCCTCCCTCCTTCTTCCTCTCCCCTTACCCTCTCACCCTCACACACAAACCACAAAATTACACAGAAATGTTTGTCAAAAGGAAATTTTAAATTAAATTGTAATTTAATTTAAAATGAAATCAGACAGAAATATAGAGTCAAATAATAATAATAATGTCTCTTTATTATTCAATATGGAACTGCTCATGTTTGTGAGCTTTGCATACATATTAATCACATCATAGCAGCCTAGTCTATGACCTCTTTGATTCTGGAATGTGAGGAGAAGGAGAATGCACTCTTGCAATGAATTAAAAGTCAAGTGAAAATAAAAAAAGAAAATATAATTAGTATTTTTTCATTTAAGCCCCAGGAGGTTCCATGTAAACACAGAAAAAAAATGTTGTTTTTATGTGACAGGTGTTATGTATGAGAGAAAAGGCAGTGAAAATTCTACTATATTCTTCTTCTCAACTTAATCATAAAGCCAGGCAAAGACATTTCTCACAGAGAAAATAGAAAAATTTCTGTTCTAGTTCTGCTTCTTTCAAGTTGGCCCTTCATATTGAGAAGAAAAGTTGGCAGTGGGGTATAACTCCAGTTGATGCAGAGACAATCTCTTTTGTGGGCCTGTGATGCTTACGGCACTAAAATGCCCACAGACACCCCCCTCATTTCTCAACAGGTTCCCTGGCCTATCGAATTTCATTACAATGATTTTTAAAATGTGCTTTAGATGACATAAATTAATTGGTAAATTGGCAGTCATTAATTTGCTTTCTGGGAAATGGGTATTCTGTGATTGACTATGCCCATTTGGGCGCACAAACTGTGTAGACTAGAAATCTATTCCCTCACCCTTGCATATTTTTGAGATTCTTCACACATGCATTCACAATTCTAGACTTGTTCACTTGCAATATTTCATAGGATCAAGAATGTTGTAATCTATCGGCCCTACTAGGATCAGATTAGAAAATCAGCTCCCCAGGAAGATCAACATTATATTTGTTGAGGTTAGATATAATAACCAAATCTTGCAACTGTGATTGTGTTAGAGCTCCCCTCCTTCTTATACTCCAGTGAATCAAGTAGATATTTGCCTGAACTGCTTGCAGATATTGTCTTATTTGCCAGAGCTTAAAGAATGGTTTCAGCTTTCTTTATCTAGGTAACAGTTATCCCGAAGGTGCTTCTCCAAAAAGAAACTAGACTTTCTTGGTTTTTTCATTGAAAATGTTTCATTTTTCATTCAAGAAGCTTCTTCTTGGATGAAAATCTCCATATTTTCAAGGAAAAAAAGAAAGTCCAGGTGCCTTTGGAAAAACACTTTTTGGACAACCATAATTTGGCTGATTGGGAATCTCCATAGACATCTAGGTAACCGTTCTTGCATATTTCTATAAAGGTCACCTTCCTTACTTTCTATAGAACGTGGGTGTCAAACTCGCTGCATCGCATTGCCGTCATGTGACTTTTGCGACGCTTTCATGAAGCTGGAATGGGCATGGGCTGTGCGTGATGCATCTGGCCTGCAGGCCACCAGTTTGGCATCCCTGCTATAGAACTTTCCAATCAAGCATGTCCAGTAATGGAGTTCCTAGATTGCTGTGTATGACTTGAATAGAACACAGGTAGACACTCTGCCTCTGTAATGCACAAATGTACTATGAAGGATGTGCGCACATTTTTCTATTGATTTGAAAAAGTTCCCAAAGATTGAAGATGATAGGTGTTGTGATATATCATTTCCTACGTTCAGAGTGTTCAGTGAGGGATAGCACCTCCATGGCATGCTTCTGTGCTTTTTAGGACGGTTCACTCACCTTTGGCCCCTAATTGGCACTCAGGTGTCATCTTTGGCTCCAAGGAGCTATAATATTGGCCACACTCCTGTAAATTGTCTTGCAGACGAGCCAAATCAAGTGAGGGCAAACCAACAGGTGTTTGAATCTCAGAAAAATAGGGGATTTGTCAGCCCCAGTGTGTGAAGTCTGGTCTTGGTAGATTGAGTGGAGGAGACTGATCAACAGTTCAATGGTCAAGAAGGCAGATCCAGCAGACGTGATGGAGTGCTAAATCACAACAAGACACTTAGATGTTCTGGTCATCCACTGCAGCAGGAGAGGATTCCAGTCATAATAGCTCTCTGTGCCTCTGGACTAAGGTGTCTTCTGCCAAAAGAGTGGAACTGTCCCATGCAATGTCTGTTCAGCTTAAAACTCCATCATACACAGGTTTCTGTTGTGCAATGCAATTTATATCTAACTAGCTCTCAGCACTATTGTATACAATATTGTTTCACATGTGTTATCATTACAGATTATTCCTAACATTTGCAGATCTCAGATGCTTTTGGCATGCTGTTTAAATGATTGCAAGTGTGGTGCCCACAGAGTGGACCTTCATTGCTCATTCTGAGGTAGCCAATAGCTGAATCATTGCTCCAGAGTAATTCACACCATGGTGATTGCTAAAGAATTTGATTTTTTTAAAAATGTTTACAACTATTAATAAATACCTTGAGAAATCTAAGAAGCCTTCTGTTCACTATAGCATCAGATCAATATTTCAGAACGTAGCCGCTGAAAGTAGCATTATAGAGTATTGATATCTCAGTAAATCTTGTGAGTGTTGCATAGCAGCAACTTTGTGAGAATAGCTATAAACACTTTATGATTAGGTGATACCCCTAGGTCCCTAACTTAAAGAGCAACAACATTGTCTGTGGATCTCAAGTTTAGCTTTGGGACCAATTATGCTATCGTTATAAATTTATTTGTCATGAAAGAAACTACAGATCAGTCAATAAAAGCATTTTTACAAAGAACAAAAGATCTATACACTGGAAGCCTAACAGAACAGATCCTAAACCAATGGGATTTTATTGAAACTTTTAAGACAATGCTGATTGAACAGAGACTTATAAATGGAAGGCATTCTTAGAGAACTGTCTATTATATTTGACATTACATCCACTGTTGTTTTTTAATATGTCATTTTATTGGGGAAAAAAGTGTCAGAATGTGAGCATAAGTTAAGTAGAATTTCAATAAAAGCATTAGATACCACAAGAATCTACAGCTGCCTTTCCAATCTGGGGATTTACAAATCCAATAATCCCCAGCCACAACATTTTGTCTTTTGTCCTAAATGGAATTGTACTTTTCTAATTTGTACAGTTCTATGATTAGTTTGCAATTTAGGAGTCTTCAGGGGCTCACAACTTCTGCAAAATCAATTTTTCTGTACCAATTGCACATTTATCTAGATTGGGAAGCTGTTTAGACAATCACTCATGCCTTTATTACTGCATAGCATAGACCAGAGGCCTCCAACCTTGGCAACTTTAAGACTTGTGGACTTCAACTCCACAAAGCTGGCTGAGGAACTCTGGGAGTTGAAATCCATAAGTCTTAAAGTTGCCAAGGTTGGAGACCCCTGGCATAGACTATTGCAATAAATGGAGCTATATGGTGGTCCTTAAACCATTTGGAAACTGAACTGGTCCATAATAGGATGCCACCAGTCATTATGGGCATGAAAACAAACCTCCACCCTCATCCTACACCCGAGCTACAGATACTCACCACTATTGCATTATGGGCATGCCCAGTCAGGTCCAGGAAATCCCTCTGCTCCATGAGCTGCAATAGTTAATAGAAGGCTTCTAAATGTAATTCATGGTGTTGTTCATTACTATAAAACCCTTCATGACATAGGGTCTAATTTTCTAAAGCAGTGTTTCTCAACCTTTTCTTTCTTTTTGCTCATGGGTATGGGTCTTTTCTTTTTTCTATATCTCTTTTTAATGGATATGGGTCAATAACTTGTAAATTTGGGTGGTCCTTGGTGTTCTCTGAGCTTGCTTGTTTTCTTGCAGGTTTCATTACCCAACTGGGTAACATGATCAGTGCTAGTAAGGAGGGTGTCAGTGGTCCAGAAAAACCCCAACTCCAAGTAAAGACTCTGAAGCAAGCATTTTTCAAAGTTCTATTTACTAGAATAGGTAAACTGGCACATCTGGGAAAACCTGAATCTGACAGCTCTGGGTTTTCCCTCAGTAAACCAAAACTCCCAAAACCATCCCCTCACTCTTCAATCGATCACATGCTCCAATCAACCACCGTCCCATCTCAAGACATCACTCCGACTACTCCTTCTCCAGATGCAGGATCACCCTGACCTTCACCGACAGGAAGAATGCTATTATGTCTACAGACAAGCCCTCTACTAAATCCCCCCTCCTACTTTCCCACACATGAGAAGGTGGCAGCATGGAAGCTTCCGGGCTAATATGGCTTCCAAAGCTGACAGAGGGTAGTTTGCTGTCAGTATATATTCTGGTGGCTTGCCCTGTCAGTGTTTGGTTTTCAGTGTTAAATTTTTCTCGCATCAAGACAATATTTGCTGTATAACACATTTTTTTCTAGTGGTCCCTGTTATATGTTTTTCATCTGTGACGCTACCCCCCTCCCCCGGGAAATCTGTAGATGGAGAACTTCTGACTAAAGTACTGTGGTTTCTGCCTGGTTGTATGATTCTGTAGAGTTAGTATGCTCCAGAGCCCTCTCTTAAGCAGTCCCACCTAACAGAATCTAGGAAGTGTGCCTTCTCTGTCACAGCTCCAGTCCTCTGGAACTCCATAACACTGAGATTAATTAAGAGAATAACAGACTTGGAAAGGACTTTGGAGCTCAAGCAGAAGACCCTATACCATTTCAGATAAATGGGTTGTCCAATTTTTTCTTAAAATCCTCTGGTGATGAAGCACCTACAACTTCTGAAGGCAAGCCATAATCCATTGATTAATTGTTTTTACCATCAGGAAATTTCTCCTAATTTCTAAGTTGATATACACATGGCAACTACACTGGCCATATTTAAAAGAGCTTTGAAGACTTGGCTCTTTCCCCGGGCCTTTGGTTAGAGCAGATAAGAGGGCCTGTATGATCAATGATTATTCTTCATCTGGACCTTTGGGTTTTAAATTGTATTTTAGAATTGCTTTAACTGTATGCCATCTAGAGTCATTATAGAGTTGGGCATTCTTATAAATTTAATAAAATATAATTATGAAATGAAATGGTAGAGTTAATTAGTGCCATGGCCCTACATAATTGTAAGACATCAAATTGGGGAAAACTTTCCAATTAGAACTATATTTCCTTACCATAAAGACCTTCAAAGCTGAATAAATTAGATTCAGAAATTCAATTTATGTGACATTTCCCAAATATTTGTGATGGATATCTACTGTGAAGATCCAGTTGCATCTGATAATGAGCAATTGGTTATTGATATGATCCTTGCTTAGCTTGTCATTTATTGATTATAAATCAGAAAAAAATGAAATTCATTTATTCATTATCTAACTATCCACAGATGGACTTCCATTTGCCTTGTTTTCCTGTTTATTGCATTTATTTTGAACCTTATTTAAACTACTAAAGTCTCCTCCAAGATATAAGTATTCACCAGGGCATGTAAGCACACTGCTTCATTTTGATCTTGAAATCTCATTGATTTTTTAAAATCAAGTAATCTGGACATAGACTGGAAGTTTGGATTAATAATATATAGTAAAATTTGTTTGGCTGGAGGAGATGAGCCTATAAGCACCCCTTCATTGTTTGACAAGAAGGCTGTTGAAATGCAGTTGAAAATTTTCCTGAAAGAAAGCAATAGCCATCGCAATTGCAATAGCACTTAGACTTATATACCACTTCACAGTGCTTTAAAACCCTCTCTAAGTGATTTATAGAGTCAGCATATTGCCCCCAACAATATGCTGTGACGGCCACAACTTTAAGGTGTATCATTAGTCTTCTTTTTTTGGTCACATTGTAACTTTGAACGACTGTTGAATGGTTGGTTAGCGAAGACTATTACTGGAAAAACTGTAAAAAGTATTTAAAATGTTATTCTACAAAGCATGATAAATTATGATGATCAACAATTAAACCTGAAAAACCTGCGGGAGATGCAGTTAAACAATGTTGGTCTTATTTACTGCTGAGTAACTTTGACACCCTCAGCAATTAATTTCAATATCTTAAATATGTATTCATTCATAAGTTTTATACTGTTTCAGTCTGACAGACTCGAAGCAGTGTGCAGTTAATAAATTATATAATAGGTAGGCCTTTAGATTTGAAGAAAACATTGTGTTGTGCAAATCATCTGTGAACACAGCTCTGCAGTCCCAATCTGGAAGTGCAGTTTGGAAATATTTATTACTTAACTGTGAATATTATTCTGTGACACAGTTCATGGTTTTCCATCAGGTTTCAGCGGTGTCTGTCTTCAAAGTTAATGGGAGGCTTCATAGCACAGGACTCACCAGTGGATTCCATCAGCACCACGACAGAATTATAGAATTAGAATTAATGATAAATGCAATAAATCATATAGGAAATACAATAATCAGCAAGCAAACAAGAAAATAAGACTATTTCCTGGTGCCATTATCACCTTCATATTAAAATCAATTTCCAAAAACATTTTGGAAAAACCGCGTCTTTCCAGATTGCCATGGAAATAGCAGAGTCCACTTTTCATAAGAGTCCACTTTTCATAAGAATGAGAAATCCTCTTCTCAGATATGGTCTGCCACTGTGACCTCTCCTCAAGGGTGGGTTCTACTTACCTTTACTACCGGTTCACAACGGGGCCACGCATGTCCTCTTCTGTGCATGCGCAGAAGCTTCTGCGCATGTGCAGAAGCGTTCTGATGATGTTGGGGTCGGTGGGCGGAGCCTCCCGCCGGTTTTACTACCAGTTCTATAGAACCGGTGCGAACCGGGGGCAACCCACCACTGCCTCTCCTGCTATGTCTCTCTCAATAGGTGAGAACCTTCAGCAAGTATTCATAGTTTAACCATTATGGAAAGGCAGTTTTGAAAATATCTAGACTGAAAACTAGATATAGGGGTGTCAAACATGTCATCATGTTGTCATCACGTACGTATCACGACTTCCCTCCTTCACTAAAATGGAGATGGGCATGGCCAGCACATGATACATCTGGCCCACGAGCCACGAGTTTGACACCCCTGCTCTAGAACATTGTAGATAATCACCAGGATCTTGAATTGCACTCAGGAACAAACCAATAGAGCAGTTTCCATAGCAGTGGTGTGACATGGTGATAATGAAACCAGCCAGGGAACACACATTTTGCAGCAGCTGAAGTTTCCAGGTGATCTTCAAGGGCAGCCCCACGCAGAGTGGACTACAGTAATTCAAACAAGAGATGACAAAGGTTTAATTGTCTTTCCTTCACCTGTAAGACTGCAATATGGACCCTATAAAAGACCTTTCTCTAGAATAGAAAGGAGTTTCTATTTTATTCACTGCATTATTTCATGCTATTTATGCAGTTTGGAGAAACTCCTTTTGTAATCCTGTCATGAATGTAAATAATAAATCAAGCAGGTATTTGTTTATTGGCTCTTTAATACTCTGAAGTCAACATGATGCACACAGTTCTCCAATCAGACCACTTCCCCGCACCACATCCATGAATGGTAGATAGTAGCTGATCGATAATGATTGCCAAAAGGTCATGCA
This sequence comes from Arizona elegans, assembly GCA_022577455.1. Classification (NCBI taxonomy): domain Eukaryota; kingdom Metazoa; phylum Chordata; class Lepidosauria; order Squamata; family Colubridae; genus Arizona; species Arizona elegans. The sequence continues at coordinate 250,586,577 of JAKOOJ010000001.1, forward strand.
GAAGGTTTGGTGACTTTTTGTGGAATATAAATCTTCCAATTATTAACAGACACTTCAACTATTGCATCACAATCAATTTCTATTTAATGACATTCTGAAAATATGAAACTCATTTTGGAGATTTTTTTCTTACTTTACAAATCTGGCATTATAGTGGATGTTTTATATATTTCTGCCTTTAGAAAGGTGCTGTTAAAGGAAAGTTCACCCATCAAGTAGATAGATAGACAAATGGTGTGTCCCTTATTATTAGGTTTTGAGAGAGAGCCCAATGGCCAATTGTCTAAGCACTAATTTAATTGTTGACTCATTCTGCAGAATGCACTGTCATGCTACCTTTCTTCAAAGCCAAACAGCTTTGAAATGCAGGAAAAAAATGTTGAAATTCTTTTAATTTTTTAAAATCTCCTGGCTACTTCACTGGGGGGCGGGGGCGGTGGCTGAGGGGAGGAGAAAGAAAGGCAAATTGTCACAGTCAGTTTACCACAATGACATATTAGCTGCCTAAAGTCTGCTTTGCAATCATGTATAAAATTATATCAGAATGATATAGAATGCTTACAAAAGATCTCATTTTCCTATATTTAGTATGAGGGAACACTTAGGAGCTCTGGCGTATGTCTTACTAACAATGTAAATTATCTTCTGAGTTGGATGCAGCTAGGGTATGTTGGGTACATTTTCTCCTCTGAATTCATGCAATTATTTGAATAGTTGGCTACACTGCTGGAAGTTGATAGATGCCATTTATCAGGTAAATAATCTCTAAAACTAGCTCGGAGTTAAGGTTCATCTCTGTGAAGATTGTGATAACAGCTTTATATATAACAAAAAGAGTATTTTGGCGCCTACAAGAAGGCTTATGGACATCATGCATATGTTCTTTCTCCCCGTCTCTCTCCCTCTCTCCCCTCTCTCCCCTCCCCACTCCCTGTCTCTCTCCCTCCCTCCCTCCCCCTCCCTCTCTCTCTCCTTCCCTCCTCTCCCTCCCTCCCTCTCCCTCTCTCCCTTCCTCCCTCCCCCTCCCTCTGTCTCTCAGGGAGAGAGAGATGTATAATAGACAGTAAAAAAAAAATCTAGTAGTATAACAAGTTCAAGGAAGCCAGAATAGGGGCTTTATGCTGTATTTATACACACTTTTGCTAATTATTCCAGAAATGAACTGTCACATTGATTACTGGGAGTCTGAGAAATAAAAGGAAATTAAAGCTGTTTGTTAAGACAACATCTTATATACCTTATTCAATCCAAAATAAATAACTCATTTTGTAAATCATTGGATTGGTCCTTTCTGTTGCAGTGATTCTTTCCAAAACCTATCACATGAATGCTATTATTTATCCAGTTGAAGGCTTTTTTGTGTATTCTTTGGATTAAATGTTAATGTGGCCTTTTGTAGTTAGGGTTACCAGATGAGTCACTCTACATGAAAAGGCTCCCAATGCAATAATATGAAGCTGACTATTGGGCATAGGAATTCTGCTAGATCAAGACTGCCGAAATTGTGTAAGAGATGGGACTAATTCTCTTTTTGTGCTTTTACTGTAAATCTTGCTGATCTAGCTGTCCATGGAAATTTTAGCATATTAAGTAGTGCAATGCTTCTTCATCTCATAGAGGTCATGTGTGAAAGGGACTTTCTGTTAGGAAACAGTTATCTTTTAGTTCAGGTTATCCTTTCTCTCAATAGGATTAGGTGTTCTAGCAATAACGTACAGTTAAAACAAGCAAACACATACACAAACACAAAGACACAAAGACACACCTGTACTGAAGATAAGATCTTTACCTAGATGATCTGTTTATTTACTTGTATGGAATATAGTTAGGACAGAGCATTCATATTGTAATCCATAATGGACCTAAAGTATCAGCCTAATCTGGTGAGACCACAAATGTTCTTACGAGTGAAAGAGGAGTTAAAACAATTCAATGTTTCTAAAGATAAAAAGATCTACACTTTGGCATATTTCTGTGCCTGACTTTCCTTCAGTTGTGCTAGAAATAAGATATTGGAAGTTTCCTTTAATAGATTGTTTGTGGTATCCTGGTGATGATGGACCAGTAGAAACTTTAAATATGTTCTCCTGCACTTACTGCACATATTTCACAGACATTTGCACTACACTTATTCACCCCCTTCTCATAAGGGCGCCTTGCTATGGCAACATATTCTCTGCCTGTGTATTCCTTATTCCAGTACTTACAGGGTATCCACATTCAGTGTGATAGCATCTAAACCACATTAAAACCCAGAAGCTAGTAAGCATTTATTTCTATTTACTAACAATTTATATCTCAGTTCCAAGATACTTGGATATAAATAACCAAATTATTTTATGGCTAAGATTATAGTATGGTGAGAGTACAGTTATTTTATATTAGATTACTCAAACACATTTAATAGTGTTTTTCAGACATTGTCTACCAGTTTACCTATTTATAGTTCTTAGTTTTATAATGTTTATCCTTATTTTTCATTTATTCTATTGATTGATTGATTGATTCAATTTCTATAGTGGTCCATGCCAATCAATGATTCTCGGCAATTTATAATACATAATGATATGTATCTTATAGTATAAATATAATAAGAAATACATAGACTTAATCCCTTATAATTTTCAGTTTATAGATTTTTAATTTCAGGAAGCACCTCTTATATAAGTAACATTTAACAATACAGGATGCTTTTATCTTACAGGAAATGTTTCATATTTTTGTAATTGTTTGCTTTTCTATTGTTTCAGATTTTATGTTGCTCAAAAAACCAAAACAAAATAAAATTGATAGAAATGTTGTGTTATACAAGTTCTCACATTTGTTGAATTAAGTACTGAAAAATCACCTCAGTGCAAATTCTCCTGGAATAAAATATCTTGGCTTTTAAGATTTCTAGTACTCTGTAATTAGAGGGGCATTCCGTTAGGATCAAGGGACTCAGACTGAAGACTATTTTATTAGTCTGAAGGCTGCAACTCTGAAGCCTTTTCATATGTTGATACAAGAATTTCTACTGAGTCAAAAATGAAGGAAAGGAGGAGTACGCCATTAGCCATAGTATACTAAACTGAAAAAGATGTACTGAGAAATGGAGCTAGTTATAAAAGCTCTGAAAAAGAGCCATTTTACTTTAGTCATCATGTTCTTCATTAACAAAAATACCAATATTTGAGTTTATTACTGGACTGATATTCTTTCAAGATCAAATCCAGGATAATAATCTATGAAACCAAATGCTTCCCCTCCCCCCCTATTCCTTGCTGAGTAGATTCCTCCCCCTTTTGGTCTTTTTCTTGGTTTCTCTTATTTTCATTTATTGATTAGATACATCAAATCAAAAATATACAGCAGCTTACATAGTATGTCCTTCTTTTTGCCCACAATACCCTTCTTATGAGGGTGGTTGGACTAAGAGAGTGTGACTGGCCCAAAGTCACCTGGTGAGCTTCTAGGGCTAATTTGAGCTTGATCTTCCTGCTCTTAGGTCCAATAGATCACCCTACACCACACAGTCTCTCTCTATTCTCCATCTCTTTCTCCCTTTAATCTTTCTTTGCCTAGGAAAAGAATTCTGTTTCCTTACTTGCCATCTTTCTGATGACTCTGAGTAGCTGAGAAAGAAAAGGGAAGAAGTGTTTCAAAACATGAACAGTGAAAAGCAGCCGGCAAAAAAGTCATTAACCCTTCAGTAAGAAATCTAGGGGATGCGGTGGCTCAGTGGCTAAGATGCTGAACTTGTCGACTGAAAGGTTGGGAGTTCAGCGGTTTGAATCCCTAGTGCCGCATAATGAGGCGAGCTCCCGTTACTTGTCCCAGCTTCTGCCAATCTAGCAGTTCGAAAACACATAAAAAATGAAAGTAGAAAAATAGGAACCACCTTTGGTGGGAAGGTAACAGTGTTCCGTGCACCTTTGCCATTTAGTCATGCCGGCCACATGACCAAGGAGATGTCTTTGGTTCACTTATTGAGTAAAGTAAGAATTATATGTCACGGGGGGGGGCATCAGAATTTTAGAGATGCTTAGGTGGGGCATGGCCAAAAAAAGGTTGGGAATTTATTTATTTGTTCATTTATTTATTACATTTTTATACCGCTCTTCTCCCGAGGGACTCAGGGCGATGCACAGCCATAGTAAAACATGTGTATCTATAAAATTTAAAAAACAGTTTAAAACATATTAAATGATTTGGCCCTATATTAAAATCTAAAACATCCATTAAAATCCATTCTTAAGCCAGCCCAGACTGTTGAAACAGTAGAGTCTTAAGGGCACGGCAAAAGGTACGTAGGTCAGGGATCATACGAATCTCCAGGGGCAGTTCATTCCAGAGGGCAGGTGCCCCCACAGAGAAGGCTCTCCCCCGGGGTCGCCAGTCAACATTGTTTGACCGACGGCACCCTGAGGAGTCCCTCTCTGTGGGAGCGTATTGTTTGGTATTGGTCGGTGGGAGGCTATTGGTGGCAGAAGGCGATCTTGTAAGTGGGAACCACTGGTTTAACTGATATAGAAGATTCCATAGCTATTCATCAGACATATTGTATGGGAATATAGAAACAGGCAACATGGTAATTATGGCAGTAAATTGAAACACCACCCTTTTTTAAAAATGGGCAATATGTTGATGCAAGTACAAAAGGTGTGGCACTTTGATTGTGCTGCCTCTCCTCCCATTTTGTCTGTTAAGAATATCCCACCCTACCCCATCCCAAGAATTGCTTATTATAATTTCTTAGGTTCAATTTGAGTCCCTATCATCCTTGCGATATTCCTAAATGATTGTTCCCAGCACCACTCACCACCAGTAGCTCCTGTGAGGAACTGTAGTTCAAACTAAGAAAGGATCACTTGTTGAGTGGGAACAACTTAATCTGAGATGATTATAAGTGATACATGAAAGTAGCAAAATTCTGGCCATACTGTACTGTACAGTATGTAACATACTGTAACATTTGGATCCTTTACAGCAGGGGTGTCAAATTCGATTTCATTGAGGGTCGCATCAGGATTGTGTTTGACCTCGGGGCGCTGTGGTCGGCATGGCCAGCTCAACATCACTTGTGTTGGGGGCGCAGGTAGTGGCCTGAGCGCTCTGCCAGTGAAAATGGGCTCACGAGCTCCGTTATTGGCTGCGACGGCCTCCTGCAACCCTCTCCCAGTAAAAATGGAGCTCAGGAGGGCTACCTGCAGCCCTCCTGAGCTCTGTTTTCACCGGCAGAAGCACTGCGGGCCAGTCCTTCGCTGTTTCCAGGGCAGTCCTGTGGGCCAGATCTAAATACCCCATGGGCTGGATCTGGCCCCGGGCTTTGAGTTTGACACCCCTGCTTTACAGGGAAGAGTTTTAAGGGTATTTTTCAAGGTTTCCACTGGAATCTCATCATCTGGATCATTTCAAATGGAATAGGCAATTTTATTTAGAAAAATATGCTGGTTTAAAATGTACTTGATTTGCTATTTAATGAAGAAGAATAAACACCAAAGACCAATTTCCCTTTAGTTCATATTTAAAACTGTCAAACTATTTATTTATGTCGCCTGCTTTTCATATATCAACCCTCACCTTCATCCGCCTTCTAGATTTTCTTTTAACTTGTAGTCTTCCACACATGTTCAATGAATATTCATGGACCTTTCACATTTATGCTGCTATATACAGCTTACAGTTCTTGCCTCTACAATTTGCAGTGATGATCACATTGCCAGAAAATGGGTGGAATTTTATTCAGGAGAGAAGAATCTGGATTACATCTGTGCAGAAAACACTGCAAAATATATATGGGGCAGAGGCTGGCAAGAGAGGGGAAGATGAATTTGGTTTCTTGGAATAGATTTAGCAGGTATGCCTAAAACTGAGTTTGTTTCTGCAGAGTTAGAAATTCTGATTAGGTAATACTTAGTCAATTTGGTTGATTTTTTAAAGCTGAGTGGAATCAAAACTGGTAAATACTTAGATGGAACCCACTAAAGGTTTTATTGCACTCTCTAGTTAGCCTGTGGCTACACAATAACATGGAGATGTGGTGGCTCAGTGGCTAAGACGCTGAGCTTGTTGATTGAAAGGTCGACAATTCAGGGGTTTGAATCCCTAGTGCTGCATAACGGGGTGAGCTCCCATTACTTGCCCCAGCTTCTGCCAACCTAGTAGTTCGAAAGCACGTAAAAAATGCAAGTAGAAAAATAGAGCCCACCTTTGGTGGGAAGGTAACAGCATTCTGTGTGCCTTTGGCATTTAGTCATGCCAGCCACATGACCACGGAGACATCTTCGGACAGCATTGGCTCTTTGGCTTTGAAAGGGAGATGAGTACCGGCCCTTAGAGTCAGGAACGACTAGCACATATGTGTGAGGGGAACCTTTACCTTTTACACAATAACAACTATTTTTAAGGTAGAAAAAGATAACATCAGCTTTTATTCACCTCTCTTTCTCTCTTTGCAAATTGGCTTATGTAACTTAAAAATATTACTTTCTTCTTATATTGTTTTGAGAGCTCTTATCAGTATTGGTTGGAGCAATTTCCCACCATTTCATCACTTCTGCAGTCATATGAAGTAAAAAGGTTTCACACAGTGTAGTTTAACCTCAAACTCTAGGTTAGAGTGGAATTAAAAAAAACAAACCCGAGAAGATAAAGACAAGCCTGATTGCCAAGAGAACAACAGCTTCATTTTAAAATCCATTGACTTTTAATCCGTATGCAAGTAGTAAGGAAGATTGGGCGTCTGATAATGACTTTAATACATCACTTTTTCTTTCTTTTTGAAATTAACTGTTACAAAAAGGAATAATAATTGAAACTGATCTATGGAGAGGGGAGGGGGGGAAATAAGTTATCCCAGAGTCCTGATTAAAATTGCCAATAACTCCTTCAGTAAATCATTTGTTAAGCAGAAAGATGCTGTCGTGAATTTAGTCTGGGCCTGAGACATAGTAAATGAACTAAAGAAATGGTGGAGGCAGGAGGCATTCATAACTCCAGGATGGAGTACCGTATTTTTTGGAGTATAAGACGCACCTTAGTTTTTGGGGAGGAAAATAAGAAAAAAGCTGATTGGCAGGTGAATTGGCCTCCCAGAATACCCTCAATCAGCTGTTCCCAAAGGTGAATTTTAGCAACAGGTTCCTTGGTTGTGAGCTCTGTGCCTTGCTTTTTTTATTTTTTTTTGCTTTTTATTTCTGCCTCTGAAACTTCTGAAACTCTGTTTCAGAAAAAACTTTTTTTCCTGCCTCTGAAAGCCTCCGAAACAGCTTCAGAAAAAAAGCCTCTGAAACTCTGTTTGGGGGCTTCTTTTCTGAAGCTTCGTTTCTGATGCTTTTTTCAGCCTCTGAAACCTCTGTTTGAGAAGCTGGGCGGGGCTACATTCGGAGTATAAGATGCACCCAGATTTTCACCCTCTTTTTCGGGGGGGGGGGAAAGGTGCATCTTATACTCCGAAAAATACGGTACTTCACAGAATAAATGATTTTTGATAAAGCCTGCCCAGCTGTTCACAATTATATCCTCCCTCCTCACTTGTTTCAACAACAACTTAGAATAGAATAGAGCTGGAAGGGAAGTTGGAGGTCTTCTAGTCCAGCCCCCTGCTCAAGCAAGAGAACCTATGCCATCTCAGACAAGCGACTATACAGTCTCTTTTTAAAAACATCCACTATAAGCATGAATTGAATACATAAAATGAATACAATTAAAAGGAACATTAGGACAGGGATGGTAGGCACGCTGGTGCTCTTATGCACGTCCCTTACAGACCAGTGGTGGGTTCCTCCCGGTTCGGCCCAGTTCGGCCGAGCCGGTAGCGGTGACGATATGACGTCACCGAACCGGTTCTCTTTGTTTGGGAGCTGGGCCTTCCCACCCACCCCTGTGTTATTCTTACCTTTTATTTGGCCCCACACCCAATCTATTCGCTGCCTCCTGAGGCTGATCGGCTAGAAGGAAAAAAACTGTTTAAATTCTTGTCGCTGGGCTTCAAAGGGCTGCCCTACAGTGATCAGTATTAAAAGGCAGTGTGGTGGTAGACCAGTGTGCTCGAAAAACAAATGGGTAGACCGGTGCCTCCAAAAACAAATGAGTAGACCGGAACGCTCCAAGAACAAATGAGTAGACTGGTACAGCTCTGCAAGCAGTTAAAAGCCTGGTAGACCAGTACGTCTGCTAAATCCTAAAGAATTGTCACATGACCATCAAATGACGCCCACAAAATAAGCCACACCCACAGAACCGGTAGTAAAAAAATTTAGAACCCACCCCTGTTACAGACCTCTTAGGAAAGGGAATTTTAGGAATGAATTTTAGGAATGAAATCTTGATTCTATGCCTCTCTTTATATAACCCAGGATTGTATTAGCTTCTGCAGCGGCTGCTGCACACTGCTGGCTCATATTCAAGTGATCATCCACTAGGACTCCAAGGTTATCTCCCAACTGGAACAGCCTCTGCAGACAAAATGAAGAAAACAGTATTGCATTATTGCAACACAAGCTCTTCTCCTTTCATATGGTGTGCAGTGTCACAATGCAATGCAAAGCCTGCATTGTGATAGTGCATTATTGCTTTCGTCATTTGCTTTCCTTGCGTCTCCGCTCAGATGCTCCAGCTTTGATAGATGACCTACTTGCCTATTTTTATTAGTAGGCTTTTGGGATATTGTTTTGCTTTCTTATCAAAGCAATTCAGGAGAAATTTATAGATAACCAGGATCCTGACATGGTAAGGATCCCTGCAGGAGAAGTGAATAATGGAAAAGCTCTTCTTACTCTTGCCTCTGATCTGAGAAGGCCAACACGAATGGTGGTCCCAATTGTGTTTTAACCCATTTTTACAATGAGCAAATTTTCCATTTAGTATATACTGAAACATTAGTCACTGAACTAATTAGTTCAAGTTACAAGTAGTAGATTAGATTAAGAAAATCATCAACACCAAAACCTCTGCATTCATTATCACGGCAGAGGTCTTGGGGAGGTTTTTTTGCCTGATTGCTATAGCAAAATCAGATTCAGGTAATCACTGCCTTGTAAATAATTATCATACAAATATTTTATAGAAGCATTCTGGCAGTTCTTGTCTCCCTTTTTCTAAATAATCACATAACTGCAGATGTTGTCTTTCTGCGTGTTTCTGTTTTTTACAGAGTGACGTATTTCCATTTTTTACAAAGTGACAGCTGCCACGGATAGCTTTTTTGTAGTTACTTCTTTGGAAATGTGAATATCACTAATGTCAGTGAAATGTCAGCAGGTTGGATAAAGGATTACTCCTGGAGGTTTGATAAGAATTGTTTTCTTTTCATCTGGTAGAACAATTCTTTTGAGCCAATTTCAGCTCTTCTATGAGGTTTTCTATCCAAGTTTGACCTTTTTTGAGATTGTATGACCCTATAAAGCCATAAAAAATTTGGAATGAGCTGACAAAAAACATATTTCTCTGTTTCAATTCACAAGAAAACTTTCCCCCACAATTATTCTATATTCTTCAGATGTTCATTTCAGCCATCTTTTTTTTTTTTTTTTTAATTTGATTTATATGCCGCCCTTCTCCGAAGACTCAGGGCGGCTTACAATGTGCTCAGCAATAGCCTTCATCCTTTTATATATTTATACAAAGTCAGCTTATTGCCCCCACAACTGGGTCCTCATTTCACCTACCTTAGAAAGGATGGAAGGCTGAGTCAACCTTGAGCCTTGGCGAGATTCGAACCCTGCAGTAATTGCAGGCAGCTGGTCTTAATAACCAGCTTAATAACAGGGTGCCTTAAACCCCTGTACTACCAAGGCTCATCTATCTTGTGGATCCTCCTCCTCCGATTGGATACATGATGTGCCAGTCTTCTGACAGTTTAATTCATGTTTCCCCCCACCTCAGCAAACGTGTGGACTTCAGTGCTCAAAATTCTTCAGCCAGTGTCCTCCACTGAAGAACTCTGGGAATTGAAGTCCCTAGATCTTAAATTGCTCATGTGGAGAAACATAGGTACAGTTGAAGGTTAAAATACATATTTATTTGCCGTAGGGTTTAATAGAAGATGATGAAGCTGCTCCACCATTCATGGCTGCTGGTTTAAAATTGATATATTTTGGTACTCTTGTCACTAAATATTTAATCAGTTTTTTAAAAGGTGCAAAATGTAGTTTGAGGTTGTATATGGCTGGAAATTATGCAGCACAAGTGTTGCATATGTATTTTAAACACATAAATGAGAAGAACTGTTCTTGTATTATTTCTCTCTCAGTAGAAGATGCTTGCTATTAATTTCCTCCATTTCAGCTTGAAGAGCTAGGTAACAAAAGCCTCTGATTTTGTTCATCCTTGCTTTTTGTTTACTTGTTACGTTCTCTTATAATTTGGTATTTACTAAAATACATTACCTAGGCAATTTCTACAACATTTTCAAGAAGCACTTTGCGTATATGAATATAGCTATTTCATTATGTTTTTGTATCTTTAGGAACAGATTAATTTTATGAGGTTAAATAGTAAATTGGTCTGCTAATTAATATTTTTGGTCAATTAATACAACATATAATTTCAGCTTTCTCAAAATGACACAATCTTATTCCTTGAGCTTCCAATCTTTTTTTTAGAAATGGTAATTCTGAATGTTAATATATCTTAGTTACATCTTATGTTAATACATCTTAGTACATCAAGAGTCATGGTGGCAAGTGGTTAGAATGCAGTAGAATAGAATAGAATTTTTTATTGGCCAAGTGTGATTGGACACACAAGGAATTTGTCTTGGTGCATATGCTCTCAGTGTACATAAAAGAAAAGATACGTTCATCAAGAATCATAAGGTACAACAGTTAATGATAGCCATAGGGTACAAATAAGAATGCAGTATTGCAGGCTAATTTTGCCAACTGGCAGCAGTTCGATCCTGACCAGCTCAAGGTTGACTCAGCCTTCCATCCTTCCAAAGTCGGTAAAATGAGGACCGAGATTGTTGGGGGGCAATATGTTGATTATGTAAACAGCTTAGAGAGTGCTATAAAGCACTATGAAGTGGTATATAAGTCTAAGTGCTATTGCTATTAGTTCCAATAAAATTAATGAAAACTGTGTTTCTCTGCCTGAGAAATGGTCCCTCAAACAGCATTCTTGTTAAATGACTGTTGAAAGAAGTAGCTTCTTTCAAATCTGAAACTCTTCAACTCTTCTCAGTTGAGAATCTCAGTTGAATCTATTTTCCCCTTGCAAACATTTATTTTAGTCTTTACTAGTAATTCCTAGTCTCAGGGTATGTACAATGTACTAGCTGTAGTGTGCACTACACCCAGGCTATTACAGCACTCCCTGCTCATATTTTTAAAATTGCTTTGGTCTAAAGTCCTCCTAATAGATTTTAAAGTTCAATACCAGCCAGTCTCCTACAGTGTCGTTCTTTTATGTAGCTTTTAAACCACGCTTCTATTCCTTTCTCACTGGGTAACATTTAGAATGTTATTTTGATGAATTCCTGTTGATACTAATGGGAGGAACACTGTGTGTTTCTATCTCTTCTCCTGTAAGACCTGAATAATGCAGGCAAAAAGTCTATTCCTAGGAAAAATGAAAGAAACCATATTTTTTGTAGATTTATGTTAATTGCCCTCATAGGAATCTTCTCTACAAAAATCTAGGAATTATTTCTTTCCTTGCTACTTTTCACTTAAAACCTTTTTCGGTTCATTTCCTCTTTTGCAAAATTTATTCTCTTTTATTATATACATTGTGTGAATTTATTGCACCTTTGGAATTATTTATTGATAATAGAAAAAGGATAACCATATTTTAGTGTTCTCTTGAAGATTTCTTAACTGTCACTTAAATGTCCTTTTTTCTGTGTGATCCTCTTCTCCTCCTTCCATTATATTTTGAAAAGAAGAACAGGAAGGGGGAAAGTGGAGGAGGAAGAGGAGGTGGAGGAAGAGGCTATGCATATTTTTATTCAGTTGTGGATTACTATATCTCCACTCCAAATTCTCTAGAAAACCATTACTGTGAATCATATAACCCTAACCCTACCCCCCCACCTTTTAAGCCTTTTTTAGCCTTTTAAATTGTCAAATGGGTTTTAGTTTCAATGTTTTAAATTTTGGGCCACGGTTATATAATTCTTTTAAAATTTAAAATTTTGTATTGGTATGTGTTTTAGTTCTGGCTGTGCTGAGTCCACTAGGAGAAGGGCGGGATACAAATTGAATTAAAAAGAAAAAAAGAAAAAGAATCATGACTCTTTCTGTTTAAAGCTAAGTATATAGTCATTCATACATAGCAATAGCAATACCATTTAGACTTATATACCACTTCACAGTGCTTTACAGCCCTCTCTAAGTGGTTTACAGAGTCAGCATATTGCCCCCAACAATCTGGGTCCTCATTTTACCGACCTCGGAAGGATGGAAGGCTGAGTCAACCTTGAGCCTGGTGAGATTCGATTGGCCAAACTGCTGGCAGCCAATGATCAGCAGAAGTAGTCTGCAGTACTGCACTCTAACCACTGTGCCACCATGCTCATAACCCAAGTCCTTCTCTGCAATCTCATCATGGTGGGGAGAAAAGGGTTTTAGGAGGGATGAGCAAAGAACATCAGAGTTTATGTCAACAGTATATACAAGTAGTCCTTACTTAATGGTAATTGGGAATTTCTGTCACTTAGTCACACAGTTGCAAAGCACAACATCACATGACCATGCCACTTAATGACAATCATTTTGGAACTTCCAGTTGCTGTGGTTAAGTGAATACCGCAATGTTAAGCAGTCGCTATTTGCAACCTCATGCCGGATTCCCCATCATTAGAATCTGGAGTGAAGATTGCAGATGACCATCACAAGATCATAAAGTTGCTCTATTGTCCTAATTGTGAGCAAGTTGCCAAGCACCTCAATCATGATCATGTTACTATAGGGTTGCTGTAAGAGCTGCAACATATGAGGATTGTCATAAGTACCGCTCATTCAGCACCATTGTAACTTCAAACAATCATTGAATCAGTGGTCATTAAATGCGGATCCTTGTTTTTTCTTGTCTGTTTCCATCTTCAGTTTATTAATGATGTTGTTATAATCCTGCTTCTTGTGTCTTTTAACAGTTATCTGAGACTTTTTGTTAAGTTCCTTCCTGAGATTTTTATCTTTCTTGGCTTCTCTATTCTTCCTGGCAATTTTCCTAATTTGTTCCACTAACCACTTTGCTTTCTTCTATTTCTTCATCTTTGGCATTCTCTTTTCTCATTCATCCTTAATGACTTCTTTAAACACATTTCATAATTTCTCTGGTTCTTTATCAATGAAATTCAGGACTTCCAAGTGATTCCTGATTTTCTCCTTAAAAATGATGAGTCTGTGTTCAAAGTCCTATTGTGAAACTGGTTGGTTTTCTTCTTTCGCTTCAGCTTAACTTAGAACTTGCACGTCAGCAGTTCATGATCTGTTTCAAAGTCACATCTGGCCCAGTCTTTGATGCAATAATTCAGCTCCTCCACCATATTTTAGCAATATTACAGATTTTTATGGGCTCCATCTGGAAATGCCCATGCATAGATATGTCGTTATGATTGTTTAAAGACCGTGTAGGCTGTGAAGAAATTATGAGAGTGGCAGAAATTGTTAAGTTAGTCTTCTGCTCCATTTCAGTTTCCTAAGCCACACAATTTCTTCTACATGTCGTCTTTCATGTTTCCATGGAATATTTAGCATTCCAGTGTCCAATCACAAGTAGCACTTCTTGCTTGGATGTTCTCTCCATTTTAAAGTGAACTTGATTATAAGACTGATCAGTTTCCTCTTTTCATGCATTGATGGTTGGAGCATAAAATTGGATGATCATCATATTAAAGGGTTGTCCAAGAGGTCTCATTGATATTATTCAGTCATTAATTGTATTGTAACCAAGTATGGTTCTCGCTAGACCCTTCTTAGCTATAAAAACCAATGCCATTCCTTTTTGTTTTCTTTTTAAAAAATAGTATCTTGAAATCTGTATTCTAGTTTTCTATAACTATTTTCATGGAGAAAATCTGTCTGTTCAGCACTAAGAGTCAACACTGACTTGATGGCACATAATCATTCAATCAATAGTCACTCACAACCTGTTTTATAACCTGTTTTGTCAAAACATAAAGGGATTTTTTTTCTGTCCATGTAGATAGCACAGAAGTTCTTCCTTATACATACAGACATTGGAAGACTACCTGAAGGGATTTGTGGGTACTTACTTTAGAGCCCAAAATTTTAAGGTTTATTTATTTATTTGGATGACTTGTCAGGCGTCCAAAAACAGCAGAATATATAGAGAGAGTTATTAAATGTTACCACCTCCAGAGCTAGATTATAAACATTTCCCACACAAAGAAAATAAATATACCACATGCCTGAAACACAAAAATCATTAAAGAAAGATACAAATGTTAAGATTCTATTTTTTTGATAAAGAAAACGAAAAAATGGGAGTCGATATATAGAAGAAGCTGCATTAGGATTTCACAATTGAAATGCCACTATGAAAGAAATGCATTTTTTCCAGCTGTGGAAAAGGTTCCTTAGGCACTCTGAAGTAGATGAAGATGATCTTCAGGTAAGGATGGATTTTGATCTCATGAACATTCCTTCCTCTGTAGAAGAGTTCCACCTGTGCATTCCAGAAGAAACTTTGTACTTTCTAACCAGTGGTGGAATTCAAACATTTTTCCGAGCAGTTCTGTGGGTAGTGGCTTGGTGGGCGTGGTGTGGTCTGGTGGGCATGGCTTGATGGGCATGGCAGTGGAAGGATACTGCAAAATCTCCATTCCCACCCCACTCCAGGGGAAGGATACTGCAAAATCCCCATTCCCTCCCCACTCCTGGGGGAAGGATATTACAAAATCTCCATTCCCACCCCACTCTGGGGTCAGCTAGAGGTGGTATTTGCCGGTTCTCCAAAGTACTCAAAATTTCTGCTACCAGTTCTCCAGAACCTGTCAGAACTTGCTGAATAGCATCCCTGTTTCTAACTGAATGCATGACTGGCAAAAAAAAAAAAAAAAAACCCACACACACACAAAAAAACCCACAACAATTTCTGCTACTTCTCCGCCTGTAAGCAGAGCAAGTTCACAGAGTCTTGTAATCCCTATGACAAGATCTTTTACATGGAAGAAGAGGTGAAAAATCTTCAGTCCTGATAACCTCTGTGCTATATTGACGGAGGTGTAGTATGACACCTCCCATTCACATCCATTGTCTATAGCAGAAGATTTACAGCAAGCAACGTTTTGTTTATACCACTGAATGTAAGAAGGCTCTGTGAGTCCAGCTGTAGATCCAGCTATGTATGTAAGGAATACCACTGTGCAATTTTTTGCCAGCATGCAAAAGCATTGGATCCAAGAATAGTTAGCACAGCTTTGCAGAATCTCTCTCCCCTGTTGATTAGATGTGTGACTCTAATAATGTAATAATCCTTCTGTATTCATTTAAAATAACCTTAGCTTCTAATTCATGCTCCTGTATAGCTCAAACATGAACCTTGTTAATAAGTATTTAAACTAGAATATATTAACATGATCAAATTTGGAGGCAAAATTTGTGCCGTATTTGTTACAGCTATTTGGTTTGTAATTGTAGTGCTGCCCTTTAAAAGCTTATAGAAGTCATGGAACGATGAAGTCAGTTGGAATTTTGTTTGTTGCTATGAAGATTCCAATTGATCTGTTAGGACTAATGGAGTCCATAATGATGGGAAAAGTGGCATTTGAGTCAATAAGTAACTATTAATAACCATGCTCTCATCTTTTTGTTGCCCTGCTTCCCTTCTGAGCATCGCATTAACTACTCCTCCAGGATCTTGAAAAAGGGTTGGCTAAAAAATATTGCTTCTATGGCTCCAAATGATTTATAATGAAGGAAGGGCCCCAACTGAGCACTATACAACATTTGGGTTAAGGGTTTTACTATAAAAAGTTTCAGAGCCGCTTGGATGCTTTTGTGCTAGAGAAGCAGCATGATCGATGTACATCTTCCTGGCACCTACAGACTAGAGCACTACCCCAAAAATACCTGAAGCTTTTAATCCACTCGATTTCCTTCTCTTTAATGGCCCATTTAAATCTTGAGCTTCTTGGCGACAAAGACCACTTTAGTTTTCTGGTCATTAATTACCAGTAGATGCTTTTGGCAGAAGTGTGGAAAGTCCATATGCATTAATACTTCATCTATTGTCTGCATTTCCTTCTGGTTTTTACCTTAAACCTATTAATTCCCTATAGATGTTAGTTTACAAAGAGAACTGGTTCAGTGACCTCATATCGTCACCGCTACCAGCTCAGCCAAATTGGGCCGAACCGGGAGGAACCCACCACTGGTTGCAGCATTACAGATCACATGATTGTCATCTGCAAGCTTCTCAAGAGGCTCCAATAAGCAAAAGCCATGGGGAAAGTCAGATTCACTTAACAACCATGTGAGTCACTTAACTCCTGCAGTGATTCACTTAACAAACCTGGCAAAAAAGGTCATAAAATTGGGCACAACTCACTTTGCTTAGCAGTGGAAATTCTGGTCCCAGTGTTGGTCATAGGTCAAGGCCTACCTGTAAAGAAATGTAATAATAATAATAATAATAATAATAATAATAATAATAATAATAATAATAATCATCATCATCAGCTAAACATGATCGAGTTGCTAAATTAGTCCACTGGTCATTATGTAAAAAATACGACATACCTGTATCCGAAAAGTCATGGGAGCACAAAGTGGAAAAAGTTATCGAAAATGAGACAGTGAAGATCTTGTGGGACTTTCGAATACAGACGGATCATCATTTGGAACATAACACACCAGATATCACAGTTGTTGAGGGCCGAAGCGTACAGTTTATTGATATTGCTGTACCAGGAGACACCAGAGTCAAAGAAAAAGAACTGGAAAAAAACATGAAATATCGCGACCTGGCCATCGAAACTACATGGCTATGGATGAAACTTGTAACAGTGATAACAATGGTCATCGGGGCACTTGGTACCATGTCCAAGAATTTTACAAAACACATCAATAAATTGCAGCTTCCTGAAATAACACCAGCAGAACTGCAAAAAACTGTGCTACTAGGAACATCATTTATTTTAAGAAGATACTTGGTTGGTACCTAGGACACTGGCAGCAACCCGTATCAACCATTAGCACCAGTCAAGGGTATTTGTGACATATTTTTAAATGTTCAATTGAATGAGTTTCATATTTAATGAATAAAGATAATAATAATAATATAGTGAGATGATTTGGTCATGCAATCAAATACATGAAAAATAAATGGGTTGAAAAAGAAGGAGAAGACCAAGGAAGCCATGGTTGGTTAGGACTGAAGAAATCCTCAAAAAGAGGCTGATGAGTATTTGACAGAACAAAAGGCAATTTATGAAGGTGTGTATGTATCTAGGTGAAGTAAGGTAGTAAAGGATGTAGAGATACAATGAAACGTTTTGGTTGCATTGCATTCATGTCAGAAGCACCGAGGCGCTTCTGGGTTGAAAGGATTAGTTGATGACATCGCCATTGCCTGGGGGATGCCAGTTGGGGGGCTCCTTTCCAATCCCCAGCAGGAGCTGGAGTGAAGGAGCTGAGCTCATCCCATTCCATGGCAGCACTATGGTCTCGAACGCAGGCTTGCTGTTTGTCAACTCAGTGTCCTAAACATGTAAGTCAGGGATGTCAAACGTAAGGCCAGATCTGACCCATGGAGTGCTTAGATCTGGCCTGTGGGGCCACCCTGGAAACAATTAAGGACTGGCCCATTGTGTCTCTGCCAGCGAAAATAAAGCTGGGATGGCTGCATGTGGCCCACCCAAGCTCCATTTTCGACCCTCCTAAGCTCCATTTTCGCTGGCAGAAAACTCAGGCCACCACAGGCACCCTGATATGAGTGACATCGAGCTGGCCATGCCCACCCTTACCGTCCCCAAGGTCAAATACAACCCTGATGAGGCCCTCAATGAAATTGAGTTTGACACCCCTGATGTAAGCCATTGTGCTCCTTAAAGTTTTTGATGAAAAATAAATTTAGCTATTTTTTTTCTTATCTCCATCTCTCATCTCTTACAACAATTTTTGGGGTGTTTCTCATTTGTTTCCCATACATTGCATAATGCTGTTTACCACAGGAGGAAATCACATGATCAGTATGTATGTATTTATGAATCAGCTGGCTTTGTGGAGAAGTAATTACTTTTCCCCACTGGAATAAATGGAAGAAAAACATATAAATACACCAAAATTCTCCAGACAATAGAGTGAGTGATTAGATACAAACACTAAAAAATTGAAGAAGAGTTTTGTGTAAACATTCAGGGAGAACAATTGCAACTTATTTTGCCTCTGGTTCAACATTAGCTAGTAAGTTTTTAAAACAAAGATGAGAACTTGGGAATTATGATTTATCTAGAGAGATATTCCTTGGCCATTCTCTGTGGATTTCCACAGAGCTAGTGGATATTAATTGTTATTAAAATATGTGCAGTGATATGACAATGGAGCTGAATCTCCAAATTTCTTTGCACTTGGTAAATAGCTTGTGCAAAAAATGATCCTGGTAAGCAGATATTATAATGTCAAAGAGGTGATTTTTCTGATTCTTTGGCTGACCATGTTATGTGAATCCATATAATTCTGACTTACCCAATAAAACACAGCAAGTCACAAAAATATTACTATAATTCATTCAAATGCAGCCAGATCAGAGGTGTGTTTTAATAGATTCTGACCAGTTCTGGAGAACCGGTAGTGGAAATTTTGAGTAGTTCGGAGAACCGGTAGTAAAGATTCTGACTGGCCCTGCCCCCATCTATTCTCTGCCTCCTGAGTCCCAGCTGATTGGGAGGAAATGGGGATTTTGCAGTGCCCTTCCCCTGGATTGGGGAGGGAATGGAGGTTTTACAGTATCCTTCCTCTGGAATGGGATGGGAATGGAGATTTTACAGTATCTTTCCCATGCCATGCCCACCAAGCCATGCCACCAAGCCATGCCACACCCACCAAGTCACACCCACAGAACCGGTAGTAAAAATATTTGAAACCCACCACTGAGCCAGATATAGTTTGTAACATAGAGGGGCTGGCACAACTTATCTTCTTGCTTTCATTTCAAACATGTACAAATTTTTGAGAGCCAATGGAGAAGTTTGAATCGCAAATTATTTTGTGGTGTGAGTTGCTAATTCCATGGAATTCTCACTTCATTGAAAAGCATGCTGTTTTTCTTATCTTTATAAATAAACAAATGGAAACAATTGGATAGAATTGAAAAAAATGAATAGACTTGGAGATTTTATGTCTGAGGAAGGGCTTCAATTTGAGTTTCACAGTTCTAGTTCTTAAACACTGCGACTCACTGGATCCATCTACACCCTAGTATTTATAATACAAGCTTGATTTTCTGCTTAACTTGTCTATGCTATGACTGAATGTGTCATGTATACTATATATGCTAAAATTATAGATGAATAGCTGCTCATGAGTTGGCTAACATTACACTGTTATTAATATATGGATAAGCTCAGAGCTTATCCATATCTGTATATCTAGTATATCTGATGCAGAGGTAAACTCAGACCTGGTAACGTATTCCTTCACAGAGTTTATATGTAAGTCAATTGGAATCATATTATCATAGGACAGAAAATATCATCCTCTGTCATCTGCTGCCAGTAAGATAGTCCTGGCTTAACAACCTTGTTTAGTGACTGTTTGCAGGTGCATCAATGATGAAAAAGAAATGTTATGATTAGCAGGCAACTCAGCTGGGATCGTCAGAGCCATTTAAAAGAAAAAAAAAAGGCTCTGATGATCGCCTGGCTCAGCTGGGCATGGGGGGCGGGGGCAGGGACTTTTGCTACCAGTTCTCTAAAGTGCCCGCCGCGATCGCTACCTACCCACCCGAGCCATTCCGAACCAGGAGCATTTCACCCCTGGTAAGATGATACTGAATGTATATGATGAGTGAATAAAGTTATTATACTTTAAAATCATAGGTTTATAATAAAGCTATTGTGTTTTAAAATCATAGGTTTGGTATAGAAAACCCGGCTCAGCTATGAATGTTAATGCAGACATCATTGGTATAACTCTTCGTCTGGCTATGAGCTGCATCATGTAAAGAGTAGAAAAGGGAATAGGTACACATTTTAATTTATTTCCATGAATCTTCTAATTCTGCTAGACAGGTAATATACTTTCAAATTACTTTTCAGAGAGATATACATGGGTTTTAATAGGTTATATGTCAGATATAAAATATATAGGTTCAATATTTTATTAAAATAATTTGAACTTGGCAATTTCCTAAAATATATTTTATGATCATTAGTCCAAACTTCTTAAAATATTTTCACAAAAGTTTTCCATGAACAAATTTGCAATTAATAAAAATATGTCCCAGTTTGATTGTTAATTATCAATACGTATGTAGTTAGAAAAGCGTGTGTGATTAGAAAAATAACGATCTTACTTTTAATAATGAAAATAGAGATGTATCCTTCTGTAGAAATGGATCAGATTGTAAACTTTGCTGTTGAGAAGAAAGTGGCTTTAATGAAATATGATGGAGTGTTTCTTGCCATTACCTGACAGCCACTAATGAAGAAATAGGAAATGCTCAATACACCCAAACCTAAAACAGGTTGTATGGAGGGGGGAGGGAAAATTGAGAGGGGGTAGAGAAAGATAGAACTAGAGGGCTGCAAGTCTTTTTAAATTAAGCATGTAAAACTAATATAAAAATGCTACGGAATTTCTGGAAGTTTGGCATTCTGAGAAACTGGCCATCACTAGACACATAGAGATAAACCACATCTAGATGCAGCTAAAAGATACAGCCAGGAAACAACCAGACCAAGGCACATCTTCCCTAGCAACTGAAACATTTTTTTAATAATTTTTTTTTTTGAGTGTGTTAGGATTCAAAGTGTATAGAAAAAAGCTGACCTCTCCTCCTACTTCAACTCCCATGCATTCAACTGGGATCTCTAAAGTTATAATAATAATGGGCTTATGAATTTCAAGAGCTCAGAGAAAGCTGGTTTCATATTCAACTGAACATTACCAGATCACTCTTTCAGGTCTCCTAGCTGAATTCATGGAACCTAGAAAAAGTGTAATGTTAGCTAGTATATACATACCATTCTCTAACCATTTAACAAGGTCTCCCATTTTCATGGAAACATCTATAAAGAACTTTCATCAGTTCAGGAAGCATCACAGAAGGGAAGAAAGAGAGATAAAAAACAACATTGTGTTCTACTGATATTATATATCCAGAGTTGGTGGATCCCCAGATTATGCTGCATGGAGTTTGTGAAAGTTTAACATCCAACATTTTGGAAGAATTGATGGACCAGTAGAGTAATATTTATTCTGCTTCTTTCATTGCTCCAATTTTTCTTCTTTGACCAGCTGAATAACATAATAATTTTTATATTCTCACATTATGCTATGACATAATGTGATTTCCTTGATTTTAGTAAATATATTATGTAAATCCAGCTAATTGGAATGACTCACTAGATTATAATTAAACATGGGTAGGTGCTAGGTCTGGGATGGCGAACCTGTGGCACGCGTGCCAGAGGTGACACGCAGAGTCATCTTTCCAGGCACGTGAACTGTCGCCCAACTCACCTGCAGCTGTGCATACGTGCACGCCCCAGCTGGTGTTCAGGCCTCTGGTGTGCATGCATGCAATTCAGGGGACCCAGCTGGTCTTCGGAGCTCTCCTGTGCATGCGTGTGAGAGTATTTGTTCGCAGCGCGCGCATGCACAGATCGCGTTTGTGCATGTGCACTGCACGCGTAAACCATGCACATGCACAGATGGTGCAATTGCATATGCAGTGCACAGGAGACCCACATTAAAGTCACACACATGCACAGATTTATTTATTTATTGGTTCGATTTATATGCCGTCCTTCTCCTGGAGACTCAGGGCGGCTTACAATGCGTTAAGCAATAGCCTTCATACTTTTGTATATACCTGCTTAGTAGGGCTTTCGGTGTTCTTTTTTTTATACAAAGTCAGCTTATTGCCCCCACAATCCGGGTTCTCATTTTACCTACCTCGAAAGGATGGAAGGCTGAGTCAACCTTGAGCCTGGTGAGATTTGAACTTGCAGTAATTACAGGCAGCTGGTGCTACTTAACAGCACTTTAGTCTGCTGCGCCACCAAGGCAGATTGTGTGGTTGCATGTGTAGTGCACAGGGGAGGAACCATGTGTTAGGGAAGATGGCATGCATGCACGCAAAGCACACAAAGCACGCAAAGCGCGCACCTGTTCAGCCCTTGGTGAGTAAAAGGTTCACCACCACTGTGCTGGGCTGAACTTAGTTACCCCATCTTTTTGTCATTTAACTTAGCTATGATTTTGACTTTCGGCTATAAGCTACGGGCTAACATATCAAATATTTCAAATAGAGCTAGAAGCCATTGATGAAGAATAAAGTGCTGGGAGTTATATTACTAAGATTGTTTCACTAATTGTCCCAGTTTCCCCAGCTTTATGGGTTAATGTTGACACTGTTAAAATTTGTTTGCGCAACTATAACGTTAATACTTTAAAATAAAATTTTACTGAGGAGAATGATGCTCGGAAATCCATAAACATTTTTTGAATGTCTATATAAATTGTAATATCAAATTCACTGTAGTCCAGGAATGTCAAACTCAAGGCCTTTGGCCAGATCCGGATGCCCCCTGCCTCCCCCAAGGTCAAACACAACCGTGATGCAGCCCTCAATGAAATCGAGTTTGACACCCCTGCTATAGTCCATGTTGGGGAAACCTCTATTTCTTTGCCATTCTTCTACTTTGCTAATTATTCAGATAATAAGGTATTCTTTCCTCCCATTTATATCCCTGTCCATCCTTTTGGGCGCAAAGGGGATTAATTTGACCTTCAAAAGGAACTGATAGGTGCAGGGAAGGATTTCTCACTCCACAGATCTGTCAGTCATTTCCTTCAAGTAGTTTGTTGGTTGACACTGGCTGCAAAGCACATTGTTCTGTCTCTAATCAAAATTTGCCACCTGCTAAAGATAGTAGGATTAGGCAGTGGCTTTATTTGGTCAAATGAAGACAATCCAGGATGATTTATTTCCAAACAAACAACATTCCCGGCTGGGGTGGTGGTGTTAATTGCACTGGGTCATTATAAAAGTGAATGGATGGCTTGCTTTGCATATATGCGTGCTTATTTATGTAGCAAGGATGCAGTGATTAGAATGTTACTGGCAAAGAAATCATGTTCAATTTGCAGGTAATGTGGGTATTAACATGCAATTGCCATTGTGTTTAGTGAACATAGTCTACTAAAGTTGTTCTTCTTTCTGTAGTGACTTGTAGTTTGGGTCAAGGAGATTTTTGTTTTATGTGCTTTTTTTTTTTAAATTCAGGGATCATTAGGTCTTACAGCTTTACTGCTAATTAGCTCTGTCTAAAAGAAATCCTCATTAAACTAAATAGTTTCCCCCCCCCTCATTGTTATCTTCTCTGTACAGCTCATACTGGCATTGAGTTTTCCAAGCCATGAGTTGCTGATATGGGAAAATAAAATATGAGTATGCTGTGCAAGATCCATGCAAGACTTTTGATTAGCAGCAGTTTTTTTTGTTCATCTTCGCTCAATCTGACGATAAGAGTACAATTCTTGCTCATTAATCTACGTCTGTTATTTTGTTTCTTTTAAACATACGGTTTCTCAATTCCAGTTTGTGCTTAGGATAGTTTGATTTTGTGATGCTGATTTGTTTTGATGTAGTGCTTTCAGCTCGCATGATCTAAACTGATTTGGTTTGTTTTCTGATTGCAATATTATTCTAGAGGTAAAATGCACAGGAAGAGCTCCCCCCCCCCACTTAGGTGGAGAAATATTCTTGTGATTATATGCTACATGCTAATTTTCAACAGATGTTCCTTTTGTGGATGGATAGCACTGTTCCTCTCAGTCTGGGAGATAGCATTTAAAAAAAATATATATACATCTCGGTTAAATAATAGTAAAAGTAACTCAGCATGAAACGATATTGTGCTTTGCAGTGAAATTCAGGATCTTTGCTCTGGCAAAGGTGGGGGATATTAGCCCCGGTAAAAAAAAAGGGAGTTTTAATAGGAATAGTTGGTAGAGAAATATCTAGAAGTAACAAGGTAGGCAGAGAAGGAATATGTAGCCGGACAAAATGTATTTCTGAAGTGGCAATATGATATCAGTTAAAATTAGGAACAAGCAGGTGCAAACAAGCCAAGTGCATTTCAATAGCGCAGAAGAAAGGAATGGAACAATACTATGCTCAGCTTTTCATGTAATAATGCAATTTCCTGGTGCCTCACCTCAGTGTAAAGAAATGACAGTTTGTAGCAATAGAAAATGTGGAAGGAGGAGATAACCTCCAGATAAAAAGTATCTGGCATGGTACAGGCAAACTGACATATTTATCTCAGCACCAAGTAGGCTTGGTAGATGTTGGAACCAGACCTGCAGTAAATTACATAGACGTAACAGGAGGAAGTAGAATCTCACTGGGTTTTCTTTTCCGTGTACATTTTAGCTTCTGAGGAATGCCAAAGAGCAATTTGTTCTTAAAAAAATAATTTACTTACTTAATTAGGACAATAAGCAATAGGGTTCTGCTAGGGCAGAAAAAGTATGTAAGATGATTTTTTTTTTCAAATAATACATTCCGGAAATCATTCATTTAATAAACTCATAACCTTCTTTTTTGTATTGCAGACTTTTTCTTGTCATTATTAAAAACGTGGGCAATCATCGCACTGTTGCTCGGATAATATCTAAAGGACATTCAAGGAGTGGCAAAGCAGCATTCAAGAATTATGTTTTTACTTCTCATAAACTGTAGTTGTCACTAAAAGATCTGCTACTGTGTGAAATTATGAATAAAAACAAATGTGAATTAGTATTAAATATAAGCACTGGAATAGATAGAAGGAAAAGGTCACAGTCATTTATAGATGCTTTTTGAGGAAGATGGCTGGTCTCCAAATATGATAAATAAATGCTTCTGAAATTAAAATATACTTGGGAAAAATATCTAAATTCATTTCCTATGAAATAAAACAACCAACATTAATACTTTTCAATTAAAATAAGTTGACACAATAGTGGAAAACTTTCTTCCTGGAGAAAAAGATGAAACATTGGAAGAGAACCCATCCATCCCCTCAAAAAACAGAGAGCAAGTGGGGAAAAAGCTATAGACTGAACTAAGTTAAACTAGTGGATTTGGCAGAAAGCAGTGTTTATGTTGTTTGGGACAAGAGCCAGAACTCAGGAGTATTGTCCATGGCTGACATGCCTCTACAGTTTCTGGCACTTTTGGTCCCAGAGAGTAGCACTGTGAAAGAAAAACATGAAAGCTGATGCCAAATCTAAAAAACAGCTTTTTGGATAAATACATAGGAACCTTACTGCCCAGTACTTTCCCAAATCTGCATTCAGGGCCCAATATTTCCTAAAAGAAGCCATAGAATGATTTTACCTGTAGTTAAATGGGCTCCAAGCATCTCCTTCAATGTTCTGTTTGACTGACTCTGAACGTGGTTTTGTTTCAGCTTCTGCTTTTCTTTATTTACTGCAAGGGTCCCCAACCCCTGGTCTGTGGACTGGCACTAGTCCGCGGTATGCCAGCAAAGAGTTGTGCAAACAAACAAAGCCCCAACTGCAATATGCAGGCACCATGCAAAGCCATGACCCCTCCAGTCCGCGGAAAAACCTTTCTCCATGGAACCAGTCCCTGGGGGCTGCTGATTTACTGTATGTAGTTTCGGGCTGCCTGATGTAGGCTGCCAAAACCTGGAAAATCACTAAGAGATAGAATTCTAAATTATGCAAAGAGATACAAATAATTTAAATTCTGCTGTCATTTTATGTCAACAAATTTTAAACAGAGGAATGGAAAGAAGAAACGGTGAATATGAGACAGTCAAACTTTCCATTCAAGGCACCTGCTCCAGTATTGTTCAGATCTTGAAGCAAATAGCAAGAGGTCAAAGGAAGATTGATATACACAGTACATGAATGCAGCAGCAAGATAGGCATAAGGCATAACTTTTTGTTGAAATTTCATTTGTGCAACCCGATTTGCCAGAAAAAAAACATTCTGCATCTTGAAAAGACAGATAATGTTACCAAATTTCTGAAGCTTCTTTTTAAGCCCACAGCCTCCATCACATATTGGTTTAAATATGTTACACCTTGTACTAGAAGAGATTCTTCTGGTATTAACAATTGTGATAGAACTCCTATGACACCCAATTAGTTAACAAGACATACAAGTTTGAACTTGTGAATGGCTTAGGAAGACTTTTGCCTGCAACCCTTGCTAATCATTGGAATTTATTTCTACAGAACATTTGTAGGAGCAAGTTTTAATTAGCATTTCACATGGCATTTAAGTTGGTGGCAATGCTTCCACCATTAATGTTGATGCATCAGGACTACACTTTTAAATATATAGAAGTGTAGTAGTAAATGGAAATGAGGCATAGTCCATTGAGATGTTGTCTCTCATGAGTTCACAATCCACAAGCAATTACCTTTATGTACTCCTGTGAGAGTAGCTGCATCTCTAAATGCAACTGAGATATTAGTTGATATTAGTTGGAATTGATTGGATTGTTTAAATGATATCTAGTTCTACATTGTTCTAATTCTAACAGCTATTGCTATTGCTAAACTGGCCCTACGAAGATAGCTAAAACTCCATCTGGCACAGGTTTCCAAGGTTTTTCTGGATCTTCATGGCATAGGACTCTTCCAAGGTGAATTATAGAAAGCTGTGTTAAAAGGGAGGGGAAAATCTAAAATGCCTGTGGCAAATTTATGTTATTTTTACAACTTCTATAAATCAGCAGAGACTAAGTTAGTGAGGCAAGAAACTCTGAGAATGTCATAGAGAAACACCAAGGGTAAAATGTTCCATCTTTTGTTGGTAGAAATTCAATTTAATGGTGGACTTATAACATTTTTGGGGGAATTCTGACAGATTGCACTTGTCTATTTCCTTCCCCAGATACCTTGATAGTCTAGTTGGCGACATCTGTGTCACTCCTGTTTGAGGGAAGATATCATTATTATTGCTTTTAATGCAGGGCTATCTCCACATTTTGACAGAGGCATCTGGTGTCTCAGCTGTAAATTTATGTTCCAGGTTTAGCACATGCTATCTTAATTTTAATCTGTACTTCAGGTTGGAATTAGAGACAATCCTGAATATTTTGTGGGCTGTGTTGGAGAAACAAATAAATCTCTTCTCCACGAGTCAAGAAGTATTTTACTTGATTGCACAGCAAGCAATCAAATAAAGAATAATTTGTTGCCCTGTCTGACATCCAAAATTTACCTTTCTTTGCTTAATGATCACTTTTGCACTGATCTTTGTAACTGAATGCACTGGATGTTTACCATGCGTGGAGATAAAGGGACAAAGAAATGGTTCTCTCAAGAGCAGTATACATTATTAGACATTTTTCTCACAGAAAAAAAAAACCTCTAATCGTTTTTGTTATGATTTCATGTAAATGCAGCACTCTTTATCCAAAATTCAGTCTTCTGGCTCTGTGGGTGATAGTACCAAGTCAGCCTTGACTGATGTAATGGACGACCCAGAATCTGAGGGAAAGGATGACTGTTAGCAAAATATTACAAATTAGGAACATCTGCACATTCCTCCTTCATCAAGAAAATGAGTACCTACTTCCCCACTACATCATTAAGCAATGAGGATAAAGATCAAGAAATTCCATTCTGACAAATTTAAAGATACAAGGAGTTAGCTTACAGTAATGTTGACAACTGGATAAGTTTAATTAAGTGCCTCATTTATCTTTATATCAATTTAGAAACAGATTCACTGATCTTCTTCATTGCTATCCATTGATACAATGAGGAGACAGCTACCTGTTTTCCTACCAAATAAGAAACATGTAGCTTTCCAAATGTATTATTTCTTTCAACGCTCTATTCACTTTGTCAGGAACTGACCTGCCCATTACCACCAATCTGATTACCTACCCAAGTTAGCCCTGGTTAGTATTTGGATGGGGGAATTGCCTTGTAAATCCATGGTTGTTGGGTGGATTGAGAAGACAAAATAAAAAAAGTTGGTAAATTTCTGAGAACACTGATGGATGTGTCAATGTGTTGAGTCAACATGAAGGCATCTTTATCTTTACATCCACTCTACTCTTCTGAAATCCTTCAAATCTTTCTGCAGAAATGTTCATGTCTACCATATGATCTTTTGGATTCTGCATAGTAACAAATAATAATCTGGAACAATGACCTTCATTAGGCTCTATTGCTAATGTAATCAGATTTGAGCAAGATTTTCCAAACAGAGATGAATTAAAGAGCTGAGCTATGTGTGAAATTAATTTTCTTTCAGGCAGTTAAATCTATACCAGTTTAATTAATCAGAGTAGTAAGAGTGAAACTTTAATAAAAGTAAATTTAAGGGTTCACATTATGAGTGAACACAATGAGGTTACTTACAGTATGCTTTCATTTTGGATAGGCAATTTGTACAAGAATGCTCAATGTCCTATTAGTCTCTTTGTAGTAAGAATTATATAGTGCATTTCAAAAATCTGCATTTTTATAGTTTTCCTTGGTTTAGAGGAGGTTTGGGAAACTATAGGTCTCCAAATGTTATTGGATTCCAATTCCCATCACTCACTAGGTATCTATGGTCATCAATATGGTCATCATTCTCCATGCCTAGTGTAGACTTGGACCTATTCTAGAAATAAAATAGTAAAATGAAGATGCAGATGAGATATTTTACATAATTGGCAGCAAAAGCACAAAGGATTTTGTTGGCAGCTAAAGCACAGTTACACAGGTAATCCTCGACTTAATAACCATTCATTGAACTACTGTATTTTTTATTTTTAAATTTAAATTTTTTAAAAAAAATATTACCAAATTTATAGACTGCCCTTCTCCCGAAGGACTCAGGGCAGTGTACAGCCAAAGTAAAAACATAAATACAAACATTAAAAACAATTTTAAAAGATATATATAAATTTGGACCCCAAATTAAAAAGCAGTAACAAAACATATTAAAAACATTTAAAAAGCATTAAGCCAGCCCGGCTTGCTGAAAAAGGAAGGTCTTCAGGGCACGGCGGAAGGCACAACAGCATTGAAAAAGGTGACTTACAAGTGTTCCTTGTACTTACAACCATTACAACATCTCCATAGTCATATGATCAGAATTTGGGTGTTTGGCAACCAGCATGAATTTATAATGAATGCAGCATCCCAGGATCCTGCAATCACCATGTGTGAATTTCCCAGCTGTCTTTCAACAAGCAATGGGGGAAGCTGGATTTGCTTAATGACCATGTGATTCAACAAAACAACTGCAGTGATTCACTTAACAAATGTGGTTTAAAAAAAAAGGAGCAATTCACTTAACAACTGCCTTGCTTAGCAAGAAAAATCCTGGTCCCAGTTATGGTTGAGGATTACCTATAACCTGTATTTCAGTGAAATAAATATATTTAGGGGAAAAGTAGCTTTGGATAATGCTGTCATATTGAGATTATGATTATAATAATGATCTATCACTATTGTTGTATGTGCACTGAGAGTTTATGCACCTGAGACAAATTCCTTGTGTGTCTAATCACACTTGGCCAATAAAGAATTCTAATTCTAATTCTAATAATTCTAATTCTTCTAATTCTATTTCCCCCCTATTCCGATTCCTTTGCTTCAGGACCTCAGGAAACACACCTGTTCTCTTGCTACTGAATTCTCTTCTCCATTCTTCTCTTTTGCTTTCAAATCTCCTGTGGTTAAGAATCACTCCTGTTAAGCCATGGTATGAACTGGCAGGCTATAAGTATCATTAGATGTAGGGAAGAGCGATTCACAATATATAGCAGTATTATATTACTTACTTTTTTATTTTTAAAGAAAGAATAATGCTTTTGTTTCTTTAAAGCTTAAAGAAAGAAAGCTTTTGTTCTTTAATGATCGTTGTTAGCAAATGGTGGGAAAGGAGAGATTGTGATTGATTCAGTTATATTTTGAGAAGTCAAGTGTATAAAAGAGAGAGAGAGAGAGAGAGAGAGAGAGAAACAAGATTAGGAGCTTTGTACATCCTAGAAACCAAATGCTGCAAGAATGTTCACTGCTACAGTAATAGAACAGAATATTCTTTATTGGCCAAGTGTGATTGGACACACAAGGAATTTGTCTCTGATGCATAAACTGTCAGTGTACATACAAACAACAAAGTGATCATCATAGACACCAACAGGAGAAGATAACATGAAAGATGAGAAAGATAATAGTAATCCAGCCCTACTACATGGGTAAATACCCTTAGACATAAGACAGTTCTGTGGTAATTAGGTGTTCTGCAGAGTGATGGCATTAGGGAAAAAACTGGGCCCATGTTTAGTTGTTTTGGCATCCTGAGGGAAGGAGATGAAACAGTTTATATCCAGGAGGTGAAGAATCTGTAGATATTTTCTCAGCCATCTTTCTGGCCTGCATTCTATGAAGGTCCTCAATGGAAGGGAGACTAGTTGCAAATGTCACACCAAGAAAGTGGTTGAATAAAAAAGTAAGTGAATAAAAAATACTAGATGCTTCAGCTGCGCACTGGACTGTTCCATGAAGACAGTTCCACCTCACTACTTTCCCCAATATGGATGCTGTCTCCATGCTGCTACGGTCTCCCAAAGATGTCTGTCATGAGTGTACATAAAAAAAAAGTAGATCTATGGAAACGGTACATGTTTTCCTTGCCATATGAAGATACATGCAGAATAACAGAATAACAGTTGGAAGAGACCTTGGAGGGTTTTCTTGTCCAATGCCCTGCTTAGGCAGGAAACCCTATACCATTTCAGACTATTGGTTGTCCAATCTCTTCTTAAAAACTTTCAGAGTTGGAGCATTTACAACTTCTGGAGGCAAGTTGTTTCACTGATTAATTGTTCTGACTGCCAGGAAATTTCTCTTTAGTTCTAGGTTGCTTCTCTCCTTGATTAGTTTCCATCCATTGCTTCTTGTGCTGCCTTCAGGTGCTTGGAAGAATAGCTTAATCCTCTCTTCTTTGTGGCAGTCCATTAGATATTAGAATACTGCTTTCATGTTACCTGTAGTCCTCCTTTTCATTAAACTAGACATACTCAATTCCAGCAACCATTCTTTATATGTTTCAGCCTCCAGTCCTTCTTTGTTGCTCTTCTCTGCACTCTTTCTAGAGTCTCAACATATTTTTTACATCATGGCAACCAAAACTGAATGCCAAATCCCAAGTATGGTCTTACCAAGGTATTATAAAGTGCTATTAACACTTCATGTGATCTTGATTCTATCTCTCTTGTCCCTTGTTATTCATATTACAGGTAATACTCTCCTAACATTCTAAGAATTCAACACCATGTTACATTTCAGGGTTAGATAAATGTTGTTGGCTCAGTTAAAATTATTTTTTAAGTATGTCTTCTGGATTCACGTTTCAACTTTTCTGCACTTCTCTCCTTAATTGGATTTTGCAACCTGAAATGAACTTACGTGCAATTCCCCTGCCAGCCTCTTCAACTATTTCTGTCTGCTGTATTGGGATTATCTATTCTGGTGATGAAATCCTGTTTTGCTTCACTGAATATTCTATTTTCTGTCTACATCTATTGACAATATGAGTTACAATTTATGATTCATCTATTCACTGTTTTCAATGATGCTCTGAATTATTTGGTGTTTTCTAGCACATACTGGTCTTCAGGTTTCTTGCACATTTCCCCCTTCACAATGTTGATCCCCAATATTCCCATCATAATGTAAAATTATTTTCATAGGATTTGTTTTAGAGGAAGGCAGTCCTGCTGCTTGATTATTAAAATATCCCCTCTCATATGAGGGGAACGGCAGTTATTTATTTATTTATTTATTTAATTTGATTTATATGCCGCCCTTCTCTGGAGACTCAGGGCGGCTTACAATGTGCTCAGCAATAGCCTTCATCCTTTTGTATATTTATACAAAGTCAGCTTATTGCCCCCACAACTGGGTCCTCAATTTACCTACTTTAGAAAGGATGGAAGGCTGAGTCAACCTTGAGCCTTGGCGAGATTCGAACCTGCAGTAATTGCAGGCAGCTGGTCTTAATAACCAGCTTAATAACAGGGTGCCTTAGACCACTGTACTACCAAGGCTCTTGTGTTATGTGGGATAATAGCATCTGAAAGTAGCTTGTACTAGTTATTTGACTAGAAATTAGCTAGAAATGTTATTAGCATTTGTGTGCAAGGTTTAAAGATTCTTACACTTTCAATCTGTGTTAAAGGTGTTACATGTCTACAACGGTTCAATGGTTTGATGGCTAATCTGACAGTAAAATCCAGTCACAAGCAAATTTATATTCACTTTTCTTGAAGACTTACTTCAAAATAGACACATAAGTAAGACTGTTCCATTAGTTACATTGCCTTCAGCGGGAATATGTGTGTCTGGAAATTATTTTAAAATGTATATTTTTTTCCTTAATTCTACCATCACAACCTGACTGCATTGTCAGCCAAATGTTTAGACTTGGATTTTGCATTTTTATTCACCTACTGAGTCCTTCCCTGTTGCTGTTTGATGGTGTTAAAGGTATCATTGCAAGCTGCAAGCTGTCCCAAGTAAAGCTGCCATTTGCAATTGACTGGTGGTGATTTTGTCAATGCTGATGGTGTTGCAGCGGTGATCCAGATGTTCTAGGATTATGCTTGAAACAGGAAAACACAATGATAAGTTTTCCTAGCCCTATGCAATGTAACATTCTTTGTCTTTTGTTTTACTAAAGCTATCCACCCAGTGGTTAAATGTGCCTGATGCCGTCTAATAATTCAGCCATCTAATAAGTAGCATATTAGAATGGGGTATATACTCTCTGCAAAATTGCTACCATAAGTGAATTTTTCCAAGAAGAAATTCTGATATTCAGGTCAGGGTGATAATTTGAGAGGAGAATGAAATAGAAAACAAAAAACAGCAACAATCACAATGTGGTTTCCAGATTGACTATATAAAAGGCAGCGTGGAGAAGCTACACATCATCTGAACATTAAATAATAGCATCTGAACATTAAATAATAGCATAAACTTTTGCTGGTCATAAGACTGTGCCAATTTTTTTTACGCTATCTGAATTTATAGGTTTCTAACTCACCAAGTGTCATCTTTTGTTCATAACTAATAACTCAGTCAATTGGATAATAATTACTTTGAAACTTCCTTAATGGGAGAAACTAAACTCAATTGATTTATATATGCAGTTTTGTAGATTTTGAACTGAGCAAACGCTAGTGTCTGGAGCATGAATAATTTCACTTATTTTAAATTCTTAAACACTGCATAATAATATCTCCTTGTTACTCTGAAAGCAGTAATAAAATATAGAGGATGAAGCAATTGTTCCTGAGGCCAAATATATTCTGGAAAGATAAAAATAATCAAACTAGAACAACAATATATCCTAAATAATGCGGTGGCTTTGAGTTCAAAACCATTCTTATTCATTTTGTGAAAGATTATTATATTTAATTCTTCTGGGATCTTTCATTAAGAGACAAACACTCACAGGCACTTAGCTTAAGTTTTAAAAAGGTCACAGATTCAAGAACACTTCAGAATTCTAAATTATGGGATGCCTCTTATCAGAAGAATAAGTTAAACATTTTTCCTGTATATGAAAAAAGCGGTGGATAATAATTTTGAAAACTGGTTACTTGAGAAGTTCACAAAGAATAACTTAAAAGCTAAATTTGAATGTGTGAGGGCCTAGGAGCAGCCTTTCCTTAGGCAAGTCTAGCATAGTGTGGTCAGGTATATGCTTATAGGTAAAAAGGTAAAGGTTCCCCTCGCACATATGTGCTAGTTGTTCCTGACTCTAGGGGACGGGTGCTCATCTCCGTTTCAAAACCAAAGAGCCACACTGTCCGAAGACGTCTCCGTGGTCATGTGGCCAGAATGACTGAATGCCAAAGGCACACGGAACGCTGTTACCTTCCCACCAAAGATGGTCCCTATTTTTCTACTTGCATTTTTACGTGCTTCCGAAGAGCTAGGTTGGCAGAAGCTGGAACAAGTAATGGGAGCTTACTCCATTACGCGGCACTAGGGATTAGAACCACTGAACTGCTGACCTTTCAATCGACAAACTCAGCATTTTAGCCACTGAGCACCATGCCCCTAGATGTTTATAAGAACACCACAAAAGACAGGAGAGAAGAAGGTATCTCTTCCTTTTTGTGTTCAATACAAAAGGAGAATATTGCCACTAACAAAATGAGTCTGACTTGTAGGGATTAGCCTAAGAGATCACTAGTGAGCACCATAACTTAATCAAATTCCTTTTTCAAAACCATCCAAGATCATGAACATTAGTACATTTTATGATAGCAAATTTAATTAGCAAAATTTAATTCATACTTCAGTTATTCATTGTTTGAAGAAGGATGTGCTTAAAAAAAGGTGTTTTTTTACGCTTGCCTGAATGTCCCTCCATTCGCTTCATTTCACCATTCAGTTTCACCTGCATTCTATTATCTACTCAATAGATAATATTATCTGGGTTTTTTTTAATTACCTTATCTACAGAACACATAATTTCATCTGTCATGCTCCTTCTTGATTTCCCTTTTATAAGCTAAAAAGCCCTCAGAGATTCTAACACTTATTTGTTGCCTGTTATTCATACCCACGCCTTTCTTATTTTTGTAGCTCTCGATGCAGCAAACAAAATTTAAAACAAAAACAGAATAATAAATGATGCATTGTAATAAAGAATAGATTTTTCCCTTTACTAACAATATTACTAACTATATATAATAAAGTTGCTTCAAGCCCTTGATTATTTGGCCTGCCATTTTCTATACTTTTTAAAATTCTAAAATACCCTTGTTGAGTTCTGGAAACCCAAATTGTGCTCAGTCTAAATAGATTCATCTATTTCCCAATGAACTCTAACATGAAATTTGTGGTTTTTATTTATTATCTACTCACTTGTATCAATACTTTTGATAAACTGTAACCACAATCAAACCCTCAATCCTTGTCTTGGTCATGCCAGCTAAGACCCACATTTAGAATCTTGTCCGTAGTCCCATTTATCAAGCTTTACAAAGGATATTGTGCAGGTAGAAAAGTTTCAGCAAATGAGTAGTTTGGAAGCTCAGTGTGCAAAACTGAGGCATTTTTGTTGTTGTTTAAAGTATTGTTTATCTATGGTGCTCTTTTGGTATTTGTTGTCAGTCCAATAAATCAAACTCTGTCTAAAAGGTAGATTTTGGTACAGTAGCCATGTGGTGCAGGGATGGGTTCTACTTATCTTTACTACTGGTTTGCAACGGAAGCGTGCATGCGTGCACTTCTGCACATGCGTAGATAGTCAATAATGACGTCCAGCAGGTGGGCGGAGTCTCCTGCCACTTTTACTACCGGTTCTAAAGAACTGGACAGAACTAGGAGCAACCCACCACTGATGTGGTGAGCAAAAATATCATAAGTCTTGCTGAGACTTAAAAGCTAATAAATTATCCTAGCATGAACTTTTGTGGATAAAAGCCCATTTTGTCAGAGGCAGGATTATCCTCAGTTATGAAGCAGGGGACAGTTATTTGCATTTTCATTCTACTTTTAACCCCTTTTCACTGATACACATATGGATATTAACTTGAATTTGACTCAAATGTTAGAAACCAGAGACGTTGAGCAATGTTCATTGTTTTACTTTTAAAACTAATAAAATATTTAAAAAAAGAAAAAAGAAAGTGTATCTGGGGACACTCTCGTGATAGATCCCAAAACAAAAACTGACACTCAAGATTTCACTGTAATGGATTAAGCCTAAGAATTCAGAATTAACGTATTGTAGCCAACAGTGTTGTTTGCTATCAAAGGACATTCTGGTAGAGAGCAAATCCTTCACTTATTTTTCAAACAAAGGAAAAAGTCACTTGTGTGACTATGTTCATATGCTCTCAGAACCCACTCATGGATTTCAGAAAGGTCCGCCTTTCAGTTTAACCAATTAAGAAACTAATATTAGTAATCGTTAGTTTATTAATAAATGAATTATTAATGTAATAAACTAATCAAGGAGAGAAGCAACCTAGAACTAAGGAGAACTTTCCTGACAGTGAGAACAGTAAATCAGTGGAACGGCTTGCCTTCAGAAGTTGTGGATGATCTATCACTGGAGGCTTTTAAGAAGAGATTGGACAACCATTTGTCTGAAAAGTACAGGGCAGTGATTGCTAACCTTTTCGGCACTGAGTGCTAAAAGCGCGCATGCACACACCCATAATACAATGTGGGCACGACAGACATACCCCGTGCGCCCCACCCTGTGCATGTGCTTGCATCTCCCTCATGCGCCTGCCTCCCTGCACATGTGCGTCAGAGACTCAAAAACCAGCTGGCCGGAGGGTGGCGCAAGCATGTATGGTGGAGCTGAGCTGGGACGATAGCTCACGTGCCCACAGAGAGGGCTCTGGGTGCCACCTGTGGCACGCGTGCCATAGGTTCGCCCTCACGGGTATAGGGTCTCCTGCTTGAGCAGTGGTTTGGACTAGAAGACCTCCAATGTCCTTTCCAATTCTGTTATTCAGTCAATAATTCATTTTCTTATTGGCAGCCATTGCCTGTCCACCAAAACAGTTCTCAAGTCTTCATTGGTTGAAAGAAATCAGACTGTTCTTTTACCCCACCCTCAAGGCACTTATGGAATCTCTTGGTTAAAAAAAATGAGCAATGGAAGTGTAATATCTGCTTGTTTGCATACAGATCTAAAGTTTCCTCAGAATGCTAGCTTTGCCATTTCTTTATGTGTTTTCGCAGCAATGAGTCCTTTGTGCATATCAAATCAGCCTGGCACTGCAGTTTGCAATTTTTAAAGACCAGATTAATAATGCTTTTTAATGTTTTCGAGATCAGATGGCCAAGAACGTGGAAGAAGGCTGATATCTTGAAGATGCTGAATAGTTTGTTGTAGTTACAGATTAGGTTCCTATGGGATAATAACATATTACAGTTTATTTTATTAACTATAAGACTACTTGTGCAAATGCAATTCAAACAACAAATGAAAAGACGGCAAACAATACAGAGAAAATGGTGAGAGGTAAGTATGTTCTTAGAATAATACATTACTCACATACAGGTTAAAAAATTGAAAAATTGATACACAACTTGATTCAGTGTAAGCTGATAGCTAGAGGCAAATCATTATTTCAATGAAAGGAACTCACAGTTTCAGATCCCCTCCCTTTGCCTGAAACAAGCTTAGTCAATCATTAGATCTGAGTATTTGTTTTAGACACTTTTTGTGTTTCATAATTAACAACCACAAAGTTTTTTGTTGTTACAAAATAGCATGCCTGCTTGCCTTGATTTCACCATCAGGTCCATGCTGATTTCCATGCTGATTTCCGTTAATAAATACACAAATAAATAACTAGCAAAGATGGCCCCAGATGCTTGCATGCTGTTATCTGTCGCCTAGGCAACAGAGCGGAAACTCAGTCTGATAGGTGTTAAGTACACTTCTTTCTATCTTTGAATAATACACTGAACATGGAGACCTGTTGCCAAATTGAAGTTCTTTTACAAAACTGATACTCAGCATACAGAATTTATCTACTGGGGCATGAACAGATAATACTTTAATTATAGGACTGTACTTCCCGTATATGTGGTTTAAAAAAATTAATTGATTTTTTTTAACAGAATAGGAGGATAACAGAATAACAGAGTTGGAAAGGAACTTGGAGGTCTTCAAGTCCAATGCCCTGCTCAAGAGGAAACTCTACACCATTTCAGACAAATGGTTGTCCAATCTCTTCTTAAAAACTTCCAGTGTTGGAGCATCCACAACTTCTGAAGGCAAGTTGTCCCACTGATTAGTTGTTCTAGCCATGAAGAAACTTCTCCTTAATTCTAGGTTGTTTCTCTCATTGATTAATTTGATTCATTATTTTGAGAGCGAGAAATAAAGAGAGAGAGAGAGAGGGAGGGAGGGAGGGGGGGGAATGGCAAAGAAAGAGGGACAGTTCTCCCCACAGACTAAAAGTTTACTCTCTTCTTTATTACTGAAACTTGCTGTTTGCTATTGATATGTGGCTATTTCACTTTTATTTGGGCTATGATGTGACAGTACTTCAGGAATGTCCTAAAGAAAAGTATTTGGTGGAAGATGATAGGGTGAAAGAACCTGTAATAAATAAGGTATTTTAAAAAATAATTTGAAGCATATACCCACAACAGTGGTGGGTTGCCCCCAGTTTGCACCGGTTCTATAGAACTGATAGTAAAACCGGCAGGAGGCTCTGCCCACCGACCCCGACGTCATCAAAATGCTTCTGCGCTTGCGCAAAAGAGCATGTGCGCGGCCCCGCTGAAAACAGGTAGTAAAGGTAAGTAGAACCCACCCCTGACCCACAATATGACCTAAGAAAGTTGCTTCTAGAATTTCTATTCCCTGATCCTTTTCAACTTACCTTGCAATGCACTCAATTTAGATCCTGGTTATTTTGCTTATGATGATCAATTCATAATCAAAATCAATTCCCCTTTCCCTTCCTGACCAATAGTTAAGAACAGAGAACCATCAACCATTCAATGCTTATTTGCTACAATTTCAAGGATGCCAATATCTGAATGTGTCATTCTATCTCCTCAGATTCTACCCAGTCATGCCTAAATAAGTAGTTATTTCTCTTTCTTAACAAAAATAAAATAAACATCTTGTGTTTCCCCTTTTCAATGTTTCATTTTCATCTCTTGGACAGTTCATCTGTCCAATGTTTTTAATAGTAAAAGTAGTAGTAGTAATAGTAGTAATGCAACCTGTATCAACCATCAGCACCAGTCAATGCTATCTGTGATACATTTTTAAATGTTCAGTTGACCGACTTTCATGTTTAATGAATAAAAGAGATAATAATAATAAAAACAACAACAACATAGTTCAGCAGTGATTTGAGGGAATGTTCAATTCAGTAGTGGGTTCCTCCCGGTTCAGCCTGGTTCGGCCGAGCCGGTAGCGGTGACGATATGACGTCACCGAACCGGTTCTGCCCCCCCGTGTTATTCTTACCTTTTATTTGGCCCCACCCCCAATCTATTGCTGCCTCCTGAGTCCCAGCTGATGGCTAAAGTGAAAAAAACTGTTTAAACTCTTGCTGCAGGGCTTCAAAGGGCCTCCCTACAGCTGATCAGTGTTAAAAGAAAACAAATAAGTAGACCGGTGCTGCAAAAACAAATGGGTAGTCCAGTGCCTGCAAAAATACATGAGTAGATCAGTGCCTGCAAAAATAAATGGGTAGATCGGCACAGTTCTGCAAGCAGTTAAAAGCCTGGTAGACCAGTACCTCTGCTAAATCCTAAACAATTGTCACATGACCATCAAGCCACACCCACAAAATAAGCCACGCCCACAGAACCGGTAGTAAAAAATTTTAGAATCCACTCCTGGTTCAATTGTATGTAAGAGCTCAATTCTTATGTTTCTTGAAAAAGGAACACATTGTAATCCTTAATAAAAAAACAGGTGCTTGAAATATGGAACTAGAAAAGCTTTAAAGACAAAACATGTCCCTTGGTTTTCATGGATCAATCTTCCTCACAGAGCTGTTACTGTAATGTGCTACTTTGAAGTTTTAGAAGAAAGGGAGGATATACACATAATTATAAATAAGTAAAGGAAACTTTATAATAATTATGCTTTTAATACCATCTTACCCATTAGTTACTGCATTTCATTCTTTTCCTTGACCACATTTTTTTGGAGAAAAGAAATATAACATAGATCCCATTATACAGTAAAAATAAAGCTAATAAGCCAGTGGTGAAATCCAAATTTTTTTACTATCGGTTCTGTGGGCATGGCTTGGTGGGCGTGGTGTGGCTTGGTGGGCGTGGTTTGGTGGGCGTGGCAGGGAAAGGATACTGCAAAATCTCCATTCCCACCCCACTCCTGGGCGAAGGATATTGCAAAATCGCCATTCCCACCCCACTCTGGGACCAGCCAGAGGTGGTATTTGCCGGTTCTCAGAACTGCTCAAAATTTCCACTACTGGTTCTCCAGAACCTGTCAGAACCTG
Organism: Arizona elegans; assembly: GCA_022577455.1. Classification (NCBI taxonomy): domain Eukaryota; kingdom Metazoa; phylum Chordata; class Lepidosauria; order Squamata; family Colubridae; genus Arizona; species Arizona elegans. Next base: position 250,626,712 of record JAKOOJ010000001.1, read on the forward strand.
CTGGATTTCACCGCTGTAATAAGCTAATAATAAGCTAATTTATTTACAATTGTCACAATTTGAATATTCTTCCATTCTTCATTCTTTAAGACAGACATGATCCAAGATTTCAGGCAAAAACAACAGCATGGACATGTTTTGACATACTTGAGCTGCTGTGTTGTTGGAAGCAAATTAAATGCTGTTGTTGCAACTTGATATAGCAAGACTGCCTTGGCATAAATGGAAACTGTCATCTCCCAAATGGAAACTGTCATCTCCTTTGTTAGTTTTAGTTTTTGATCTCTGCTTGGCCATGTTTTTTGGTTATAGCTGGCATATATGTTTTTTGCCAATATGTTGTACAAATAGCCTTCCTGTAAATTTCTGCATGTATGACTTGTACAGACAGGCAAATAACACTGTAATTTGGAATGTACAACCAAGGACAACCATGTCTCCCAAAAATCTGTGGATGGGAACACTGGATACATTCAACATTACCAGCAAATTTTAAGTTTAAAGCGAAAATAATTTATGTGACCAGAAACTAATTATAACAATCACATTAAATGAAAGTGTAACTGTAACCAGAAAATCAAATGAAACCAATTTTCAAATTTTGCCAATGCACTATCTTATAGTGCATTATTTCTTTCAAAGGTCAAATATAATGCTTGGTCTGGAAAAAGTTGCCAAACGACTTACTTGGGAATAAAACCTTCTGAGCAGATTAATAGTTCCTTCAGGGTTAAAATCCAATATGTATAGTATTCTGGTACACTAAGTGAAAACATGATAAATACTTAACAGTTAGGGTTGTCATTTATAATTTCATCGTAATCTCTGATACATTAGATACCTAGAAATATATTCTCAAATTATATGTATTAAAGAAGAATATTGTTATTTTGAGCTACAAGTAGTCCTTGACTTACAACCATTCATTCAAAATTACACTGAAAAAAAATGACTAATGACTAGTGCTTGCACTTATGCAAGATCCCTACAGTCATGTGAACAAAATTCAGGTACTGGCATCCTGCATGTATTTATGATGGTTATGTCCTGAGGTCATGTGATCACGATTTGGGACCTTTCCAGGAAGCTTCTGACAAGCAAAGTCAATGGGGCAAGCCAAATTCACTTAACCATGGCATGATTCACTTATCAATTTCAGTGATTTACTTAACAACCATGGCAAAAAAGGTCACAAAATCAAGCATTACTCATTTAGCCTTGCTTAGCAGTGGTGGATTGCTCCCGGTTCTGTCCGGTTCTTTAGAACTGGTAGTAAAAACAGTGGGAGGCTCCAACCACCTGCCCAGACATCATAATTGATGATCTGCGCATGCACAGAGGCTTCTGCACATGCGCACGTGCGCTCCCATTGTGAACCGGTAGTAAAGGTAAGTAGAACCCACCCCTGTTGCTTAGTAATGAAAACTGTGGTTGTACCTACCACCTACATATCTGAGGACTACCTGTATATCTTCTGCCTAGAATTTTTATCAGGAGAAATCTTATATTTACACTTTCTCTAAGAACATAGTGAACAATCTGGAATCCAGCATTAACTTTAATTAAGTTGAGCAATCCCTGACTGTACAAATAGGAAGTGGAAGACAATAATTTCATTTTTCTTTTCTCCTTTTTGAACTCCAGTTCTATACTATTTTGGAACAGATTTGGGGGTGGAGGGAAAGGAGGAAAAGCATACAAAGTTGTAGAGTTGGGTTAATTGGCAAGTAATCACTTTTTTTCTGGGACCACCAGTAGAATTCTTCTTCTGATCCAAAGTTTTTAACAGATTGAAAGAGTCCTTGCATTCAAGGAACACAAGGTCTAGACCCTGGCCAACAGAAATAAACTGGAACCAAATGTCTCTGTTGAAAAGATAAAGCCATTAAAATGTCTTCATAAAACTTAAGAATTGTAGTCTCAATAGCTAAGAATTATCCTCCAGGTACCTTCGTTTTTTTCTTTAGAAACAATTATTTATAACCTAGTGGTAAATATAGGATTAATGATTTTATAGATTACAAATTTCCCCACTCTCTAATTTCATATGTGTCCATCAATTATTTGCAATCCTCTCACTATTCTTCTGGTTTGCTGACTTCTAAACTTATTTTGTTGGCAGCTTTAGGTACTTAAGTGTGTGAAGTTCATTAAACTCCATGGTACGATACTCTCCCAGATCAATTTTTTCCCCTTTTGCAACTTTTATCTAGAAAATAAGGCTTAATTCAACTGACAACTTTTCAGCAAGACAAATGCTTCTTGTGCACCTATTCTGGCAGCCTTGGCATTCTCCACACATTTCAATTCAGAGATCAGTTTCATATAGAGAAAATATATTACAGAACTGTCTCAGTTTGTATACTTTTAGCTACACAAACAGAAATTCCCAATCCCATTTAGTATATCGGTTATTAGCACTGTATACAAGTCTTTGAATAGCTTTCCCAATTTGACAGCATAGCACAAATATGTTAGGGCATCTTCTCTTTCACTCCCTACCTTTGCTTTGTTCCACAATCTTGTCTTCATCTGGTCACATGAGTGAGATAAACTTAAGTTCTTTGTTTCTCTTTTCAGGACACTATCTCAGTGTCCCATGGGAGGCTTAAGATGTGTAAAATCTGTTTTGTCAGTCTTTCTTTAAAAGGGTGTCAAGTGACTTGCAGTGTCTAGGATCAAAGGCAAAAGGATGGCGGGGAGATAAGGTTTGGCCAAGGAAGCTACTAAAGCTCACGCCACAAAAATTTTCTGCTGAGTAAAATGGCACATGGCACAACACAGGAGATCAAACCCTTCAGGACAAGATTCACCAGTCCATCTGCATTTGAAAGATAAAGGTCACTCTTTTAAAGACAGCAAAGTCCATAATTTGGATTCTTGGTTTGAAAGAGGGATAAAAGAAGCCATTTACTGTAGATTAACATAGCAGCCCTCTTTCAAAAGAGAAGGCAGGATAAGACATCACCTATCTCCAGTGTGCAACACAGCACTTGCAACAGTGCCAAGAAGATTCCACAACCAATTGTACTCTGAGGGCAAAGATAAATTCTCAAGTGGCCTCAAGAGTGCCAAATAGACCAGATGACTGCAAAGAAATACAATCCTTCCACTTCCCCTCTGCCTTCCACCATCTGGTTGCCACCTATTCTTCCATCCCCCACCACCTAAGCTCAACTGTCCATACCTATTCTTCCCTCCCACCCCGCCTCATCACAACCGATGATGTTTCTTGGATGAGAAACAAAACACTTTGTTCTTCTTCCTCAAGGAAAAAAAAAACAGTTCTTTTTGAAAAAAACACTTTTGAGACAACTATGACCTGGATGATTGAGAAACTCCACAGATACTGAGTAAAATGTAACTAGAGAGCACTTCAGCAGTTCTTCAAAGGGGAATGTCTCTGAGGTGTCAAATACTAGATGTGGATTTACTTGGATGTAATTCAAAAGTGACAACAAATCTTAGGCAAAGCTAAAAAAAGGAACCCCCACTCTTTTGATTTCGTTCTAAAAAATGCATTATTCTGCTACAGATAACAGCACATTTCAGATTTTCCTGAAAAAGATGAAGGAAATAGACTTTTCAACATTCTAAAATATTGAAAAATGGAAGTAATCACATTTATTAAAAATGCAGCATGTAAATTTGTTAAAATCAGAGGCATCCAGAAAGGGAGTTTTTTTTAAAAAAAGTCAAGACAGGGGCCATAACCATGTGATTGAAACCCTGTCCCTTTTTGATCTCTGATGCATGTTAAAAAGAGGCAGGGCTTTAATTATGCAGTTGTGGGGAGCACATCTTAGCTTTTTTCATTGTCTTGAAGATGCCCCTGGCTAAAGTCTTTCTAATGCTTAGCTTGTAAATAACACATATATAAGATTGCCAATTTTATTTTAAATATCCTCTTAGCAGTATCCTATTTAAAAGCATGACTCCCAAATCACTACATGCATATTATCACTATATCTGCTATCCATTGTTTTGCTCTACCCTATGGGTTGAAAACTTATAAGCCTTTAATAGGTCTATTTAGTTACAAAATCATTGAAGTGTATGATTTGATTCATAGAAATGCTCCTTACTGCATAAAAGAAAAATCACACCGTTATGAATGAGGGCCACATTTAAGGATCAACCATTCCTTTTCTCTATAGGGTTATTTTGACTCACCCCAAATAGAAAATAATTTTATATATATATATATATATATATATATATATATATATATATATATATATATATATATGTGTGTGTGTGTGTGTGTGTGTGTGTGTGTGCATTACTGTTCTAGCCAGGGTTTTTCCTATGTAAATGTAGGAAAGATGTTTGTATAGCCATAGTTAAGTGACATCCCAAATCACTATTTTCTAGGTTTTATCAGACATTTAAGCAGCATTATGCTGTCTGCTGCAAGACTTAAGGGAGACTAAAATAGATCTATTTCTGGCTTATTTTGCCTTCATCAGTTAGCCACACCCTCATTTTATGACTCCTCCCTGTAGCGGTCAAATATTTATTTTGTTCTTTTTTCGTAGGTCTATATGTGCATTACTGTTCTAGCCAGGGTTTTTCCTATGTAAATCAAGATATTTGTATAGCTATAATTAATATTTGACTGTTACAGGGAGGAGTCATAAAATGAGGGTGTGGCTAACTGATGAAGGCAAAACAAGCCTAGAAAATAGTGATTTGGGATGTCACTTAACTATGGCTATACAAGCATCTTGATTTACGTAGGAAAAACCCTGGCTAGAACAGTAATGCACATATAGACCTACAAAAAAAGAACTATATATATATATATATATATATATATATATATATATATATATATATATATATATTAGGTCTTTGGTTATTCGGGTTTTCTTCCGCGTAAAATTGGAGGTGTCTTGGCAACGTTTCGACAAAGTCTCATTCGTCATCTTCAAGCTGGTGTTTTCAGCTTCGTGCAAACCCCCAAACAATCAGAACACACCTCCACCCAATCAGAACACAGCCAAGCTCCCACCCAATCAGTTCACACCCCCACTGGCAGTTAAAAGGAAGAAACAGCTGGGATCACACACATTGCTCCTAGAAGCACGAAGCCGAAAACACCAGCCTGAAGATGATGAATGAGACTTCGTCGAAACGTTGCCAAGACATCTCCAATTTTATGCAGGAGAAAACCCGAATAACCAAAGACCTACATACAAACACCCACGAAAACCTCAGAAAATAGATAGATAGATAGATAGATAGATAGATAGATAGATAGATAGATATTTCATATTATAAATAATAAAGAAAAGTAAATGTTGGTCCTTAAATGTGGTTTACATATATAATGGTGTGGTTTTTCTTTTGCAAGAAATGGGCTGGTCACATAGCAAGAAGATCTGATGGCAAGCAGTCATGGAATGGATCCCACTTGATGCATCCAATGAAAGAGACCTAAAACAAGATGGATGGACAATATCAGCAGGTATTGAAAGAGGGGTCAATGAGGCCATTTTTATCAAAATTGAACAGTCCTCTCTCAACAGAGGGGGAGGGATACGACACCATCTATCTCCAGTCTACAATACAGTCCTTTCTAAGAAAGCTCCACACCCATTTGCACCACTTGGGTGTCCCTGACAACACAGATAAACCTCCAGGTGACTTTAAGGACTTGCCGAAAGGATGCAAATGACAAGCTGTCTTCAAGGAGTACAAATCCTTCTATTCACCACCATCCAGTCAGAGCTGAAGAAGCTTCTTGGATGAGAAGCAAAACATCTTCAAAGAAAAACCAGAAAGTCCAGTTTCCTCTTGAAAAAGCACCCAAAATCACCCAAAAGAGAGAAATGAGGATTTTTAATTAATTAGTTTGTTTGTTTTAAGAAAGTAATTTATGAATCAAATTACAGGCACAGTGGAAGCAATTATGATCTGCAAAGGGCAGGGAGATTCAAAATTTTTCAGGCTATGGAACAGGTTCAAAATAAAATTGTTCCAAAAGCCTCAATCAGGAGGTTTATTATTATTTTTATTATTTATTAAATTTATATTCATCTCATGGTTTGAAGTGATATAAACTGTATATACACACATTTCACAAAACAGTTGCCCCGTTATAGTCCTAGAAAGTTCCTCCACATATTTTGAGTACTAAATGTAGAAAGTTTACCGTAAAAGCTAACTTAACACTTTCAATGTACAAAAAAAAAAAAAAAAAAAAAATCAAACATAGATTTCACACTTATTTGGGAAGTTAATATTAAATAAGTGTCCAGGGTTCAATGAGTGAGATGTGATTTCTTTTCCTTAAAAAAAAACCTTCACTATTTGGAGCAGTTGATGTTACTTGCAAGCAGAAATTTCCTTTTATGCTTTTCCTATTTCTGTACTTGGTTTTTGTTGCTACATATAAAGAGAAGTTTCTCTTGTAAAATATGTTGTTTCAAATGACACATTTTAATGCTTGACTGGCAATTTGAAGATATTTTTGTAAGAGCTCTATTCAGAAATACATAAGTTCTATTGAAGAAAAAGTTATTGGTAATGTGAAATCAGTCAAAACAATTTTAAGTCTTTAATAGCAATTCAAATGGAGTAGATGCAGCAAAAGGATTTTGGTAGAGGTGGAAAATATTCCCTAATTAGGCCATGCAAATCAGATCTGTGTTGTATGACCAAGATTTTGACATATTAATTGAGGGATATTTCATTTGTTAATTAAAAATGTAGAGATTTGGAAGCTTGTTTTTAGAAACGCATTCTCTTCAAAGTGTGAGCTTTAGCTGAACTGCACTCATTTTACTTTGAAGTTTGAATCTAGTTATAGGTCTTCTTTGCAGTGAAATGTTAACGTCATTCAAATAAATAAACATACTAGACAAGGTCTGTACCCCACATTTTTACATTTAATTTCTGTGCCCATTCAAATGAGCTTTCCAATAAAAAGATGTACCTCCTCCTGCAGCTCATAGACTCAAACCAATATACTTTCCTAAGTGAGCCAACTCATTTCAATATGCAGATGAAACATGCTTGTTATGCAGATGGACTTTTTCTTCACATGTCATAGAAAAAATCCAAGGGTTGAGTAGTCTTACTTTTATGAAATTCACAATTTTAACTGCGTCATTGAGCACAGTTTAGAAGCCTTGTGGCATTTCACAGTGCATGAGAATGAAGGCGTTAGTGGTCAGATTTAATTTGTGGAGCTGTTTTATTTCATGAGCTATGGTACCTGACGTTATTCCAGTCATAACTGCTAAACCATTGATACATGTATTACAGCACAACTACCAAGGTCTTTCAATTTTTCCATAAATGAGCTAACCAAACTAGATATTTCTGCTCCTGTGGTTCTGGTAAGAAGAGGCTTTCAAATAAACCTCTCCTCCTCCACAAAAGACTTGTGTATGAAACACACAAACACAAGTAAAGGTACTAAATCTGACATTTGAAGGAACAAATTTGCTTTGCTCTGTTTAACTCATTCGATCGGTTCCTATTTACAAAAAATTGATACATCCTTGACATGCCTTGAAACTGTTTTATCAGACAGTGTTACACAATCCCTTCGTGTGAATTTTAAGTGTTCTGTAGGAAGTTAGCACCCACCCCTTTCCTAGAGGAATGAAATATTTTTAGGAAATATTTAAAAAGGCAGAATATTATATTTCCCTGGATGAGAAATGGATAAGCATGTTTTGAAGCAGCTCCCATCTTCCTGCCCTCACCCTTTGTCAATGGGCCATTAAGGCCTGGACCAGTCTATTCTACATAACAAAGATCTACCTCCTTCAGGCAGAGCCATAGTAGGAATTGCCAAAGATCCAACAAAGATAGGATTAACCCTCTACACAATAGCAGCAGAAACTCACCACATGTGACCTGGGAAGCATGTGACCTGGGAAGCACATGTGACCATCACCCAGCAGGGCTAGCTAAGACCCCCATCCCCTAGGAGTCTGACAACCAATCAGGATACTGTTTCGGGGGCCCAGGAAATGCAAAGCCAGAGAGAACATAAAAACCCAAGGATTTGCTGTATCTGCCCTTTTCTGTTCAGGAACTTAAGCCATGTGATCATGTCCACCATTAAACCATCTTTCCAAGCAGTCTCCATGTTTCCAGTGTCTTTTTCCCCACTTGGAGCAGAACCCAGAAGGAAGTTTCTTCCTACAGTTCAATCAATCATGCATTCTATCATATATTTTCTGCATAGCTTTTTCAGCTTTCCTCCAATAGCCTAAACTTCATCTGCTTTTGCCATGTGATAGGGCAGATAGCTGTAAGGACATATTTGTTGATGTTACATAAAAATGTATTAAATTGTTTTCTTCTCATTTCTGGATTCTGGACATTTTTGGAAATACTCTTGGCTTTTACATTTCAGACTAGGATGTGTTTATAATCTTTTTAAAGTCATCCTGTCCCTCTTTGCTGCATTTAGGACAAAGTGATCACCAAACTGAAATTGGGAAAAATACCTTAGGCATTGAAGAGAGAGGCATCTTCTGTTATTATTCTTGTGCTGTTAAGCAATTTAGAAACTGCTGCCTGATTTCAAGCTTTCTTTCTTTTTTTTTTGTATCCCAAAACACTGGTCCATTTTACCTACCACAGTTGACCTGTAGAAAATATAGGCTGAATAATGCCCGTAAGATGTTTGGTGGCAGGCAAGGAGTCTAGCTTTGTGCATATCCAAGTTAGAAAAAAGGAAAGATTTCAGCTGTCTCCTTCATGGACCACTGATAATTTTGGCAATTTGTTTATTTATAGAATGGGTTTGCCACTCATCTCTCCTTGAGGTGACTCTGAACAGCTAACAGTGCTGGTGGAATACAGAGGATGAAAATGTCAGGGTTCCAAGTAACAGAACTCTGAGGCAGGTAGATACCTCAAAGAACATGTTTATTGAATACATCATATCGGCACAGCCAGTGAAAACCAACTCTAAGGGTTCCTGCGGTTTTCACCTAATTAAAAGAGTAACATTTCGCCCCTTCCCAGTGTCATCAGTACATACAGTGGTGGGTTGCCCCTGGTTCGCACCGGTTCTATAGAACTGGTAGTAAAACCGGTGGGAGGCTCCGCCCACCAACCCTGATATCATCAAAATGCTTCTGCGCATGTGCAGAAGAGTGCACGCAGCCCCGCTGCGAACCGGTAGTAAAGGAAAATAGAACCCACCTCTGGTCACATTGTCCAATGAATATAGCTGGCAGGCTATTCTCCTCCTTCACCAGGCAGCTGTTATGATGACATTGGTTCCCACATGAAAACTTTTTATTTTGACTGTAAGCTGGGCTATCTACTTCCCCCCTCTCTTCCCTCTCACTGTGAGGCAGCACAAGATGGCTTCAGCCAGGTTCACTTCAGAGTTGACAGAAAAGGGAAGAACCAGAGTCAAGGCAGGGAATTGAAGGGATGGCTGGGTATGCAAAAAAGGAAAGGGAGATTATTTGGTTCAAGGTTTTTCTTTTCCTCCTTAGTCCTGCATAGAAGCAGATGAAGCTCTTGTAGCAGTTTTCAGGCAACTCAGTGTGAAAGCAGCAGCATAGAGAAATATAGTGAATTGCACTGATATAAACCAGATTTAGTTAGAATTCCTTTTCTTTCCTCTTATCTCCTTCCTCTAATGTCTGTTTTTCTGCACTTGGCTTAACAGTGCTTACTCAAGAAGGAAACAGCACAATGTTTATGTATGTGTCGTGCATTTATTTTGGTCTTCAGTAATATGTGAGAATCAATTCATTTACTGTATAATAATTCTCATTTTTACTAACATATGAAACACACCTTCAATTTATCTGCCTTGGTATATGAAAAAGTATAACAATCTGCACTATCCATTGTTCCAGTAAAGGTGACACCAAGGTCAGTCTATAGTAGCTCATTATTCTGCAAACTAATGTTCCTCTTATATCACCCCATTGGCTTCTTGATGATTCAAACAGATCAGAGATTACAGTAAGATCACAAGTTTATTATCTTGAAATAATATTCCTCTAGAAAGATACGTATGTGTGTGTGTTTTAGGTGGTAATAGGCTGTCAAAACAGTCTATAGTAAAATTCCAGTATATAATAAAATCTGAGGTGTTTATTTATATTGTATGTTGGCACTTTCATCCAAGATATGAGAGGGAGGGGGGAGGGGGGAGGGAGGGAGGGAAGGAAAGAGAGAGAGAGAGAGACAGAGAGAGACAGAGAGAGACAGAGACAGAGAGACAGAGACAGAGACAGAGACAGACAGAGAGAGAGAGAGAGAGAGAGAGAGAGAGAGAGAGAGAGAGACAGAGATTCTAAAAATGGAGGAATACATATGTACCTAAATCTATCTCTTTTCCTTTGACTGCCATCATTCAAGTATTGTGGGACCTATAGTCCAAAATAGCTGGAGGACCTAAGAAGGGGAAATATTGTTTACTCTTGGAAATTTTGCACTGAACATCATAATCTTAGTCATCTCCTACAAGCACAAATTGGTCTTGTGATTTGAATATGTTTAAAAACTGCATTGCAAGAAATCTATTCTTTAAAGATTTTCATCAGACCTGACCACAGCCTGTCATATATGGCAGTTAATCTAGAGAAAACTGAACACGAGTTGTGATGACCCAGGGCATGGCACAGAGATACAACAAACAGCTGGCAGTTCAAACTGCCCCTTTATTGCTCCAAATCTCCCCAAACGGTTCCACATTTCTGGCAAATCCCAGAGCAGAATGATAACAAACCCCTGTTTGTTAAGCAGCCTCTGGCTGCAATTAGTCCAGCCCAGCGCTGTCTGAACCAAGACTGCACAACAATAAATACATTTGGCAAAACAAGAGCAAAGCAAGGGATTCAGGGAGCAAAAGATCCAGATAATTAGTTCAGAACACCAACAAAGAATGCAAGGACTCTTGGCAAATTCAACCGTCGTCGCACAATACTTCAGGAATTCAGCATTTGTTCCTGACAAATGCCTCTCCCCATGGCATCTCCTTAAGTCTCATTTCCCAGGTGTGCCTAGTGAAGCTGGGCAGGGCACTCTTCTCGCAAATGGCCTGCTCCGTCTGTGCTGATCATGCCTTCTCTGCACTCTCCTTGCATTAAGAGGTGATGGTTCTTGCTCCTCGTCTGAGCTCTGTCTCTCCTGTTCATCCTGCCTCTGTTCCAGAGGTGGTATTCAGCAGGTTCTGATCAGTTCTGGAAAACCGGTAGCGGAAATTTTGAGTAGTTCAGAGAACCGGTAAATAGAACTTCTATTTATGGTAGTTCAAAGAACCGCTGAATGGCCCTGCCCCCATCTATTTCCTGCCTCCCGAGTCCCAGCTGATCAGGAGGAAATGGGGATTTTGCAGTAACCTTCCCCTGGAGTGGGGAGGGAATGGAGCTTTTACAGTATCCTTCCCCTGGACTGGGGTGGGAATGGAGATTTTACAGTATCCTTCCCCTGCCACCTACCATGCCACACCTACCAAGCCATGCCACACCCACCAAGGCATACCCACAGAACTGGTAGTAAAAATTTTTGAATCCCACCACTGCTCTGTTCCTCCCGCCTGCAGACCTTCCTAATTTTGAACAGCTTGCCTGGACTGACTCTGCCCTTTCCCAGTTTCCTCCAAGGCAAATAGAGCTGACCTCTCACTCACTGTCAGTTCTTGTTCCAGCTCATCTTCCGCCGCAGATTCAGACACCGGTTGATTAATTGTAGAAAACATATAGATCACAAACTTTTTTCAGACTTCCATTTTCCTCACATGGCACTAAGTAATGCGCAAATAAATTTCCTGAACTAGAAAAGTTTTTGAGTCATAGTTATAGTTTCCTGTAGTGCCTGCCAAACCAATTCAATAACTTTAAGTGACGGTACCTATAGAAATGATGGGACACAGTGGCTCAGTGGCTAAGACACTGAGCTTGTTGATCGAAAGGTCGGCAGTTCAGTGGTTCAAATCCCTAGTGCTGCGTAACGGGATGAGCTCCTGTTACTTGTACCAGCTTCTGCCAACCTAGCAGTTCAAAAGCACATAAAAAATGCAAGTAGAAAAATAGGAACCATCTTTGGTGGGAAGGTAACAGAGTTCTGTGCTCCTTTGGCGTTTAGTCATGCCAGCCACATGACCACGGAGACGTCTTAGGACAGCATTGGCTTTCGGCTTTGAAACGGAGATGAGCACCGCCCTCTAGAGTCAGGAATGACTAGCACATATGTGTGAGAGAACCTTTACCTTTACTTACCTATAGAAATGCAACTTGACTTTCTCTGAGCAGCGCCAACTATGGACTGCACTGTCTGGTCCAGCATAAACAATTTCTCAAATGTTTCTAAAAGTTTCTTAATGACTTGCTTTCCTCCTTTATAGGCAATTTCCTCTTATCAAAGAAGCCCAACCATTATGTTTCTAGAAGGGGGTTATTTGTTTTGATAATCTTGCCATTTCTCCTTGCTGTTTCCCTCCACCCCCTTCATTTGATTTATGGATCAATTTTGTCAACGGTTGAGAAAATCGGCTTTACGTATTACTGGCGTAAGCTATGAATGTTTGCCTGCCTTTAATTCTGTGATAATTCAGTTCTTCTTGTCAACCTTAGGGGACAAAATATGCTTTAAAGGATTTTGTGCTGCTTGACAGAAACAAGTAAAAAGCATTAAACGTGAGCGCTCGTTCTCAGACTGATAAGAAGTCTAGCAACTGTTTCTAAAACAATCAGCCAAGTGCAGTCTGCCCTTCCTTCACAGAAGAGACAATAAGAAAGGAGCAAAAAAAGCCAAATGCCATATATATATATGTTTTTCTTCTAGCCAGGTTTTCCTTACGTAGCCAAGGTTTTTTTGTAGCTCCAGCTCAGTAGAATCTCATCTACTGAGATTACTCATCTACTACTTTAGAATCTCATTCTAAAGAAAGGAAAAAAGCCCAGAACCGAGTAGATGAGATTCTACTGAGCTGGAGCTACAAAAAAACCTTGGCTACGTAGGGAAAACCTGGCTAGAAGAAAAACACACATAGACCCTACGAAGAAGTAAGAAAATTGATATATATATATATATATATATATATATATATATATATATATATATATATATATATATATATATATATATATATATATGTATGTAGGTCTTTGGTTATTCGGGTCTTCTCCCACGTAAAATTGGAAGTGTCTTGGCGACGTTTCGACGAAGTCTCATTCGTCATCTTCAGGCTGGTGTTCTCGGCTTCGTGCTTCCAGGAGCAATTTTTGCTCCTGGAAGCAATTTGCAATTTGCTCCTGGAAGCACGAAGCCGAGAACACCAGCCTGAAGATGACGAATGAGACTTCGTCGAAACGTCGCCAAGACACTTCCAATTTTACGTGGGAGAAGACCCGAATAACCAAAGACCTACATACAAACACCCGCGAAAACCTGAGAAAACATATATATATATATATATATATATATATGGAGTGCTGATATAACTTACAACAGTACATTTAGTGACCAATCCAAGTTGCAACGTCACTGAAAGTTACAACTGTTGCAGCATCCCCATGATCACATGACCAAAATCCAGATGCTTGGCAACTGGTTCATTTTTATGATGGTTGCAATGTCCCTGGGTCATGTGATCAGCTTTTTTTTTTAATTGAAAAGTTTTATAGAAAGTACAAACATTTTCACCCCCCCCCACCCTTCCCCCCTCAACACCCCTCCCTTTCCCACCCCCCTTCTCCTCCTTCCCCCCCCCCCTAGACTTCCCAGAACAAGCACAGGGTATAGCATTCACAAATCAAAAGCTAAAATATGCTAACAAATTATTACATTTCATATTCTCCCTTGATCCTTAACTCCTTATAATTCAAAAAACAAATATAAATTACTTAGGATTACTTCATTCATATGCTATATGAATCTTCTTATTTGGATACTTCTTCTGTATATAATCGATCCATCTTCTCCATTCCAGTATGTATCTTTCATTTGAATGGTCTTTAAGATATGATGAAATTTTCGCCATTTCTGCCAAGTGCACAATTTTTAATGTCCATTCCTCAATGGTGGGTGGATCTTCCTTCTTCCAGTACTGTGCCACCAGTAACCTGGCAGCCATTATTAAGTTCAAAACCAACTTAGTCTCTATTACATTACAATCCATGACTATTCCCAACAGAAAAAAACTGTGGTGTAAATTTGATTTTTTTTCTTTAAAATGTTTTGAATAATCCACCATATTTTTATCCAAAAAGCCTTAATTTTTTTACATGTCCACCATATATGAAAATATGTAGCATCTTTACACTGACATCGCCAACACTTAGGTTGTAAGTTTGGATACATACAGGCTAATTTTTTTGGGTCTAAATGCCATCTATAAAACATTTTATAAAAATTCTCCCTTAAATTTTGTGCTTGTGTAAATCTTACATTTCTAACCCATATCTTTTCCCATGTTTCCATCATTATTAGTTCACCTACGTTTTGTGCCCATTTTATCATAAAATGTGATCAGCTTTTGTGACCTTCTGACAAGCAAAGCCAATGGGGAAGCCAAATTCACTTAACAACCGTCTTACTAACTTAACAACTGCAATGATTCACTTAACAACTGAGGTAAGAAAGGTCGTAAAATGGGGCAAAAGTCACTTAACAAATGTCTCACTTAGGAACAAAAAATTAGGGCTCAATTGTGGTCCTAAATCGAGGACTTCCTGCATTTGTTTTGAAAAGCATAGGTGCCATCTGATTCTTTGGAGTATTTGTATGTTGGTAATTTTTCACAACTTTTCTTTAATGGTGTCAACTAATTGCAAGATTTGTTGTTGCAAAAAGAGTCTAACATATAAGACTTAATTTATTCCTTTGCTGTTTTGTTGTTTTTTAAAATTCAGTATTATGGAAAGAAACTTAACTGCTAATTGCATAAACTCTCATAAGCACAAATGTAATTTCCAACAGCTTGCTAACTCCCTTTTTTATTACTTTGTTTTGAAGATACCTTTCCTAGAAGACTTCACCAATTGCATAATTTCTTCATAACTAATAATTAGTGAACCTTTGGGTACCACACCTTACAGAATTTGTTTATTTATTTATTTTTCCAATTTGTACAGTTGCCCATCTCATAAGAAGTGACCTGGGCAGCATACAAGAATCAAATAAAACAACAATTATATAAATACAAGCATTTTAAAATACAAAATCATAATCATTTAAAAAATAAAATATATTAGAAAGTAAAATATGCAAACCACAGGTATGGAGAGAGTGAAATATATCAATAGTGGATCCATTTTAAGATGTTATTGGTTTCCTGGGACCACCAAACCTGGTGACATAACCGGGTTTTGAAGGGCTTCCAGAACATTAACAGGGAAGAAGTTAATTGACTTCAGGGAAGAAAATGTTCTATAAGGCATGGCCAACTTGCTACACTCAACTCACCATGGCAAATTGGCCGTGGTGAATTGGCTGTGATGAGTTGGCTGCAGCAAGTTGTCCCATTCTGCCTCTCTGGACTCACCAGATATAAGTCCTTGAGGAATGATACTCAGAGCATATCTCCTTTGCCAGACGATTAGAATAGTACTTAGACTTATGTACTGATCCACAGTACATAACGTAAAGAGTGCTTTACAACACTCTCTGAATGGTTTACAACGTCAGCATATTTCCCCCACCAACTGGATCCTCATTTTAACAACCTCAGAAGGAGGGAAGACTGAGTCAGCCTTGAGCTGGTCAGGATTGAACACCTGGCAGTGGGCAGAGTTAGCCTGCAATGCTGTATTTTAATCACTGCGCCACCATGGCTCAGAATGACAAGATAATAATAATAATAACAATAACAATAATGATGATAATGATAGAAATAATAATAATAATAATAATAATAATAATAATAATAATAATGCATTTTTGAATGTTTAGTTGACTGAGTTTCATGTTTAATGAATAAAATATATAATAATAACAATATGCTGAGAAGATTTTTTTAATGAAATGTCACAGATGTTTGGCAGGGGTAGGAGGACCTGGACAGCAGAGGTAATTCTCTTTAATATCTAGGGACTATATAAATAAATGAAATGATTTTTTTGTCCAAATACTTGTGAATATTTCAGCATTTCCACTGACGTGTATGATGCTTTAATGTGAATGGAAGAAGAAAAAGCATTACTCTACAACAAACATTATAACATTATCAGATTATTTGAGCTTGTGACTCTGTAGATAGCAATGATTAGAAGCTATTTTCAGAACCACTTACAATCACAGGGAGAGTATATTCATTTTTAATAGAGGAAGCATACACTATTTGGCCATTTTTTGCTATGCGCTAGAACTATGATATAAACTTTCACGGAGAAATAAAAATTCTCTAAGAAAGAGCCCCACTGCGTATGGGTGTTGGTGGATGGTAATATCTGGTGTTCCAGAGTCTTTTAAGAATCATATTGGACTTGAATCCTTTGAAAGGATAAAAGGGCCATTTGACAGAGATTCCTGTCAAAGATTAGATTCCTCTAACCAAGCTTCGAGCCTTTTCCTTCATGCATTATAGTAGTTTCTGTTATGAATATAATTTATTTGCATGAATAACACTCCATTTCAATAAATACCATTTCTTAGGTCCAGGTTTATAAAATTAATCAAAGGCATCTATTGATTTTTTAATGAATTTCTTATGGGAAAGGAAAAAACGTTTAAACTTAAGCTTCCTTTCTGATTCTTGCTTTTATTGCCCCGGACAATGCAAATCTTTTCTTAAAAATTTAGAAAACTATACATTGTTATTACGGAGTGCATAAGTGTGACTTTATTTCACCAGCCAGAACGTCTTTTTTTTCCAAAGAACAAATATTGATCATTAACCCCTGTAAAGGAAAAATACCCTAAATCAGAGGTGTCAAACTCATGGTGCTTAAACTCGGAAACAAGCGAAGGACCGGCCCATGGTTCCTCTGCCAGAGAAAATGGAGCTTGGGAGGCCCTAGGCTCCATTTTTGGCTGTGATGGCCTCCTGCAGCTCTCTGCCAGCCAAAATGAGGTCAGGACAGTTTTCAGCTGAAAACAGTTTTTAACTACAACGCCCTCCATTTTCGCTGGCAGAGGGCTGCAGGAGGCCGTCATATCTGGCCACGCCCTCTGCCCCCCCAGGTCAAACACGACCCTGATGCGCCCCTCAATGAAATCCAGTTTGACACCCCTGCCCTAAATGGCGCTCCCATGTAACATCTCTCCTGCGTGAACTGCACTGGCTCCTGGTGGTCTTCTGGGTGCGATTCAAGGTGTTGGTTACCATCTTTAGAGCGCTCCATGGCTTAGGACCTGGGTACTTATGAGATCGCCTTCTGCTACCGATAGCCTCTCACCGGCCAGTACGCTCCCACAGAGAGGGACTCCTCAGGGTGTCGTCGGTCAAACAATGTTGACTGGTGACCCCCAGGGGGAGAGCCTTCTCTGTGGGGGCATCCGCCCTCTGGAATGAATTGCCCCCGGAGATACGGATGATCCCTGACCTACGCACCTTTCGCCGGGCCCTCAAGACGTTATTGTTCCAACAAGCTGGGCTGGCCTAAACATTAATTTTGATGGGTTGCTTTTATTTTATTTTTTAATGATGTCGGGGCCAAATTATTTAATATGTTTTTAAATTGCTTTTAAATTTTATATATGTGTTTGTTTTATTTTTGGGCTGTGCACCGCCCTGAGTCCTTCGGGAGAAGGGCGGTATAAAAATTAGATTAAATAAATAAATAAATATTTGAGGATACATTTGGGATGTAGGCTCAACATGGTCTTTGCTGATCCTCATCTGCATGTCTGTAGCCTCATCATGGTTTATTATTCTTTGTTATAGATTTCCACAGTGTAGAGGAACTATATTCTTTTTTTTTTTTGGTAATTGCTTCACAATGTCATCTAAAAATAGCCTTTGCGAGACAGCCTCTTTTTGTGCCCTCCAGATAGATTGAGACTTCATTTTTCAAAATTTGCAACCTGCAGAGGAACTGTCATCCAAATCTGGAGGCATCAGGTTGTAAAGATTTACTTAAAAAGTCTTGTTGTTCTCTTGACTTCCTAGAAAGATTTATGAAGTTAAAAACATACGAAGTGAATAATGTGATCCAAGGACCCTATGCTACAATAGGAATTGTGGTTCCTGTCACTGAGGACAACATGAATCCAAGATCTGATTACGATAAGCAAGACCACAGAGATTTCGGTTTTATTCTATTTTTTTAAAATCAAAAACAAAGACAGAATAAACAATGAGGGTGTCAGGTGATTCTTATCAGAGTGAACAGGTATTTTTATTTTTCTGCAACTTGTTTGCATTATCTAATAGTTTTACCCTTTCTTAATCAACCATAGGCTGACAAAATCCCTTTGCACACTTTTTTCCTGCTAGATTTCCATTAGAAACAACTGCTGTTTCTATTTGGCCTAAAGAAAGGGCTTATGTAATTAATTAATGTTGTACCATTCATCCTAGGCTGAAGAGATAGTGACTGGTTGGTCCTCTGGCAGGTCCTTTGATCTTTCTTCTTGATCCTGAGACTAGGATCATCTAGCCATGTCTGTGAGGACATCCAGTCCAATCCCCTGCCCAGTGTAGGGATCCTCATACTATCCTTGACAAATGTCTGCCCAATCTTTTCTTGAAAACCTTCAGTGATGGAGCATCCACAACTTCCAGAAACACAGCTGTTTCACTGCTGAATACCTCTCAGACCTCAAACATTCCTCAATGCTTGAGGATCCTCCTTTGTCCTGTCATCCCATTACATTGTTCCCCTTCATTCTGGGGTGTGCCTTTCAGGACTTTGGTGAGACTTCTTCCAGCCTAACCCAGTATCCCATAAAACCTAATAAGTGTCCTTTTTTAGTCCTTTTTTCAATCCTTTTTTAGGCTTATCAGTCAAGTGCCTTCTCTGGATAGAAAGCCACAATCCATCTTCAATAGACACTTAATTTCTCAATTTCATTTTAGATACTGCAGCATCTTTAGCTGCGGGCCACTTTCTTACTCAATTTTTCCAGTTAATATTTCTGGAATTGAGTTAATATTATATTAACTCAATTATTTCTGATGTTAATATATTGGGAATTTGTAAGATTTCACCCTTTATGCTCTGTATCTGCTATTCTTTCTCCTACCAGAAACTGAATTGTATTCTCATATCCTATTAGGAAGGAAATACAGAGCAAAAACAGAGAGTTTGTTTGAATTACTTCCTTCTCATTGCCCAGCCTAGAGTTCACAGAAAGAGATGTGACTAGCCAGCACCAAAGCAATGCTAACTGCAGACTTGATCTAGTTTCCATGAACACTGGAAATACTTTTGGGCATCTAACTGCAGTTAAGGTTTTGTATGAGTTATCATCTATTCTGTATGAACAGTATTGTTAGTGCTTGATGCTCTCTGAGCCTGCAGTTGTTTCTATCAAACTAGATAACATCATCGGTGCTCTGATACCTAGTTGGATAAAGAAAAGCCTGCAAGCAAATGACCGAGTTTACACAGCACTGAAGACTTCACAGTTCAATTCTGAGCTACAAATATTATCTTCTATTGGCAATATGGTAAGTTTGAGTGCATCGTGAACAGTGAAAATTTTCTAACTACGAGCCCAGAAATCCATGTCTTTCTCACCCTGGAAGAATCCAGTCATTTGCTTTGTTTGTTTGTTTGTTTGTTTTATGTTTGTCCTACTCCCGAAGGACTCAGGGCGGTGAACAGCCACAAAGTAAAACAATATTTGGGCAAATTAATTTAAAAAATCTGACCAAGAGGAACAGAGAAGTAGATAGAGGTGATAGCAGGAGGAAGTCAAAACGTTTTGCACATTTTTTGTACAAGTCAAAATAATAGTTGTGGCTATAAAACATGTGTGAAAAAAGGAACGTGCTTTGATATCATGATTGCAGCTATCTTGCAGATATCCCAGAATGGGAATTAGATTTTTGGTTAATTGGACTGCTATTTGGTGAAGTCTGGTATAGAAGATTATAAAAAGGAGCCCTTTTAAGTCTTTGGAGGAAGCCTACAGACAATTGTCTGTACAAAGACTCTTGCAAGGCTTCTTCTGTGAGTTATTTGAAGATTAAACACTCTAGAAGCTGCTTGTCAGCCACAAAGTTTTACTTTTGTATTTTTGGCTTGTCTGAGAGATGAAACAATAAAAGCAGCCAAAGAATTCACTATAGATTCAAAGGTCTGTTTATTAGATGCAGAATCTGTTCTTAAGCCCAAGACATTTCAGATTGTGTTCAGAGCAGTTCATTTTTTATTTTTGAGTAATGTTGAATAAGAAAAATATCAAGCTTTTATTTCAGTCTATGACTCAATAAATACATCTGTATAAGATAACATCAATAAGAACTGCAGCCCTTTCAGTAAAAACAGCGAGAAATATATAAAAATACCTTAGCATCACTTGGTATTTAATGAAAACACCAAGATCTATCTATCATCATCTATATCTAGCTATCCATCCATTCATCCTTAACATTAATACTGAGATGACAAATTAAGAAATGAACATACGATATAGAATATTGAACAGAATATCTTCTCAGCCTTTTAACTAAGATCAAGTGCAATATCAATCAAAGTATTAGTTATAAAATAAAGGAGTCATATGATTTGCATACTCCAGAAAAACAAGAAAGGGCAAAAGGAGATGGCTGACTAATCTTTTTTTATTGGACTGCTCTTTTGTTAAAGCTCATAGCTTCCTGAGATTTTGTTTTCTAAAGCCAAAAAAGAAAAAAGAAAAAGAAAAAAAGGAGGGGGAGAGGGGAAAGATAAATGGGCTACTAAATTTGCAAAGCTGCAGTTAGTCTGATACTACAGAATGAATGAGGAAAATGGCTAAGCAGTCTTGGTAAATCCGTCATGTATCCAAAGCGGCAGAAATTATCTGAAAGCCATTAAAGAGCTGACACTGGTCAGCATAATAATTTATCAAAGCTCTAATAGGCCATATATTGAGCATTAAGAATCCAGAATGTTAAATATATAACTTAATTTTATTGATGATAGCACTCTGATCCACAAAATAGCACATAAAGCTTACAAAGCTACCCCACATCTTTGTCAACAGAATTACAATCACTACAGGGAGTATCAGAATGGTTTCCTACAGTCTCCAGCAATCTCCAATCTATTTATCTAGAAATATTCCAATTGTAAAAACTGAAACTTTTCTAGTCATTTCAGTGCAAGACTTCAGTGGCCAAATGCGGGTAGACATTGGTTGCTTAATGTACCCTTTTCATTCTTTCAACAATGTGGGAATTTATTTCCTTTCTTTTAGCTGTCTCATTCCATACACCCTTTTTAAAAAATATAATTTCGATTAAGAATTTTTTTACATAAGTAAAAAGCAAATGTAAACAAAAACTATGAAGGAAATAGAGAAAGTAATGAAGAGAAAGAAGAAAAAGAAACTACAAAAAGTGAAGTAGAATAAGAAAGAAAAATATTTAAATATGAAAAAGCAAGCAACTTCCAACCTTCATTTCAAGCTTATAAACAAACTGATTATCTCTCCTCATGCCATTTTTTCCCCTGATCCCATTCCTAATTTTGAATACATTAATTTATTAATCAACGTGGCAACTCCAATAGTTCCAGTTTTATGCATTGGTTTTACAAATGAATTTTATGATTTAATTGACATTTTAACTTATGTTTTGGATATAGCCATTTAAGTCTCAGAAAAGTAGGCAGCGTATAAATTCTAGTAATAACTACAAAGATAAATATTTATGCTAATCCCTCCCACCAAAGTGACTCAAGGGGAGGCAAAACATAAATAAAATTGAAACAACAGTGAAAATATTTATAGGTCAGGAGTTCCTAAACTCATCAGCTGATCAACCCTTCATGAAGTTTTAGATTGTTTGTCGATTTCCAAACATTTATTACATGAATATTATAGTTTATTAAATACTAATTTAACTAATAGTGCTATGAATAATCATCATAATAGAAACTTTCTCACTGCTGACTCATCATCTAACCCTGAGTAACACTTGCCACTAGCTACCTCACCTTCAGAATTAAAAACTAGCATGGAGTTCTACAGATATCTGAAAAGATTGTTTGTTTATGTTTATTTGGATTTATTTATTTTATTTTTTATTTATTGCGATTTATATGCCGCCTTTCTCCCTAGGGACTCAAGGCGGCTTACAAAATGACAACTTCAATACAAATCACAATACAATACCAAATTAAAATCAGTAACCCAATTAAAAAACAATTTAAAATTATCCCAGTGTACCCCAAACGGATTAGTTTAATTGGCGGAAGAGCCACGTCTTCAGCTCACGACGGAAGGAAAGAAGGTCGGGGGCTGTCCTGAGCTCAGTGGGCAATCCATTCCAGAGGGTCGGGGCTCCCACAGAGAACGCCCTCCCCCTGGGGGTCGTCAGCCGACATTGTTTGGCCGACGGCACCCTGAGTAGGCCGACTCTGTGAGAGTGCACAGGACGATGGGAGAACGGCTGGAGATGGTCCTGCAAATACCCTGGGCCTAAGCCATGAAGGGCTTTATAGGTGAGTACCAGCACCTTGAAACGTATCCGCAGTGCCACCGGTAGCCAATGCAGCTCACGCAGGAGAGGTGTTACACGGGAGTATCTAGACGCCCCCGTAACTACCCGCGCGGCTGCATTTTGGACTAGCTGAAGCCTCCGGACACATCCCAAGGGCAGCCCCATGTAGAGGGTGTTACAGTAGTCCAACCTAGAGGTAACAAGGGCGTGAGTGACCATGGCGAGGGCATCCCGGTCTAGGAACGGGCGCAACTGGCGCACAAGACGGACCTGTGCGAAGGCCCCCCTGGTTACGGCTGTCAGATGGTCTCTAAAGACAGCCGAGAATCCAGGAGGACACCCAAGTTGCGGACCCTATCGGAGGGAGCAAGGGTTTCACCTCCGATCATTAAGGATGGAACCTCCAGATCCCGGGATGCCGGCATCCACAGCCACTCAGTCTTGGAAGGGTTGAGTCTAAGCCTGTTCCTCCCCATCCAAACCCGCACCGCTTCCAGGCAGTGGGACATCACGGAAAGGGCTTCCCTAGGGTGGTCAGGGGTGGAGATGTAGAGCTGGGTATCATCAGCATATTGATGATACCTCACCCCAAAACCACGGATGATCTCACCCAGCGGTTTCATATAGATGTTAAAGAGCAGAGGAGAGAGAACTGAGCCCTGAGGCACCCCACAAGTGAGAGGCCTCCGGGAGGATCCCTGACCCCCTGCCCAAACAGACTGCAGACGGCCCGAGAGATAGGAGGAGAACCACCGTAAAACGGTGCCTCCTAACCCCATCCCCCTGAGCCGCTGCAGCAGGATACCATGGTCGATGGTATCGAATGCCGCTGAGAGGTCAAGAAGGACCAGGATGGAGGAGCAACCCCCATCCCTAGCCTGCCAGAGATCATTTACTAGGGCGACCAATGCCGTTTCCGTGCTGTGGCCACGCCTGAAACCAGATTGGTAAGGATCCAGGTAGTCAGTTTCCTCCAGGAATTGAGGGAATTGCTGTGCCACCACGGACTCAACAACCTTCGCTAAAAAGCGAAGGTTGGAGACTGGACGGTAGTTGTTAAGTATGTCAGGATCCAGGTTAGGCTTCTTAAGGAGGGGTCGAACCACCGCCTCTTTAAGCGCAGTGGGAAAGACCCCTTCCTTTAATGAAGCGTTGACAATAGCCTGGATCCAGTCTCCAGTCACCTCCCTGGCTGCCAAAACAAGCCAGGAGGGACAAGGGTCCAGTAAACATGTGGAAGACCCCAGCCTACCCATAATCCTGTCCACGTCATCCAATGAAACAGGCTCAAACTCAACCCAGATGTCTCCACCGAGACTAGGCCCTGTCACCTCAACGGACTCTGTCCAGTCGGAGTCCAACCCGGTCCGAATCTGAGTGATTTTATCTTGCAGAAACTGTGCAAAGTCCTCAGCACGGCCCTGTAAGGGGTCCTCCCTCGCTCCCTGATTAAGGAGGGAGCGGGTCACTCTAAACAGGGCTGCTGGGCGATTTTCTGCAGATGCAATGAGAGTGGCGAAATAGTTACATTTCGCCACTTCCATCGCCACAAGATAAGACCTAATATGGGTTCTTAGTTGTGTTCGGTCGGACTCGGATCAGGAGGATCTCCAACCACCCTCCAGGCGTCTTTTCCGACGCTTCATTTCCCTGAGCTCCGCGGTAAACCAAGGAGCCGCCCGGGATCTGCGTCGGATCAGAGGCCGCAAAGGCGCGATTTGATCCAAGGCCCCCACCGCAGCCTGTTCCCAGGCCGTGACAAGGGTCTCAGATGAATCGTGGGCTAAGGAGGCGGGAAATGACCCAAGCTCCATCAGGAAACTTTCGGGTTCCATCAGGCGCCTGGGGCGGAACCATCTTACTGGTTCCGCACCCCTGCGACGGGGGATGGCGGAGGAAAAGTCGAGTCTAAGGAGGGAATGATCAGTCCATGACAGAGGGTCAATAGATAGAGTCCCCTCCCCACGATCATTTATCCACTGTCCAGAGAGAAAAATAAGGTCGAGTGTGTGTCCTCCAATATGAGTTGGGCCCTGTACAATCTGAGTCAGGTCCATGGCCGTCATGGAGGTCATGAACTCCCGCACCAACTCAGATGACTCACCGGCCGATGGCAAATTGAAATCTCCCACCACCAAAAGGTTGGGGAGTTCCACCATCAATTCGGCTAAGACATCTAGTAGTGCGGGCAAGGCTGAGGCCACGCAGCTGGGGGAGAGGTATGTGATCAACAGCCCAGACTGAACTCCAGGGTCCCATTTCAAAAGGAGGGATTCACACCCGCCAACCTGAGGAACAGTGACCTCCCTAGGCCTAAGACTTTCCTTAATAACTACCGCCACTCCTCCGCCCCTCCCCTGGAGTCGTGGCTGGTGTAGTATCCGGAAACCTGGGGGACACAAATCCACAAGAGGGACACCGCCCTCCAGCCCCAGCCAGGTCTCAGTGATACAAGCCAGGTCCGCGTCCTCCTCGTCTATAAGATCTCGGACGAGGAGTGTCTTGTTCACCACGGACCTGGCATTTAAGTACACCAGTCGGAGTCCAGGGCTCCGCACTCTGTCGCCATCAGGGGAGTAGGATGAGCTGAGGGGGCAGGAGGGCGCCACCGCTTGAACGAAGCGGCAGCGCCCTCCTAGCCCCCCCTCTCCCGACCTCTGCGTCTCCCAACTGTCACAAGGATTGGAAGACCCTCTCTCCGCTGAGCCTCTTTGTTCTCTCCTCCTCCCTCCCTCCCCCCACAACCATCCGATGGGCTCAATTGCTGAACCGTAAGAGCCGCCCCCGGCTCAACCCTTACCACCCGCCTCCCGGGTCCCCTTAAAATTCGATTAAAAACATTAATTAAAAAACCCCTCAAACCACGCTTAGAAGCATGCCATCACTCGGGGTTCCAAAACCCGTCCTTGAGGTAGGCCTTCGATAAATTCGAAGGCCATGTCTGCGAGAGGGGGGCATCTCGCAGAGCAAGGAGGGTCGCCGAAGTGTAAGCCATAATAAATATGAGAAGTGGATGGAAAATAGCAACAAGAAACCGAGGTGATAAACAAGAGGGATAATGATGGTAAAATAGGAGTCAACCCAGGCTGGCATAACCACTGCTCTCTCACAGCGGTGGAGAATCCAAGGCTGCAACGAATGAGTCCCGCGGAATCAGCCGCAGCCACCCGGTGACTAGGTGGGGAACATCCACCGGCGGAGTCATAGAGCAGTTGCTAGGAACATGATGCAGCAGCAGTCCACCAGGATTCATAGTTCATCAGTCTGTAACTCCATAACTCTGTCCAATACAACGAGACCAATAAGGCAGTAATAGGGGTGAAAAGATAAGATGTAACACTTTATGGTGTGAGAGGAGCCAGGAGTCAGATAGCATTTTAAATAGGGGAGATGACAAAAGAACCAACAGACAACTGAAGATGAGTAAAACAAACAGGCCGAACCAGGCAGGCAACAGTCTGGGCGGGGGGGCGACAACAAATGGGGGAGGGAGAGACCCCAGGGAAGAGCAAGATGGATAATTATCACTTCCCCTCCGGCCAACTCCCCGTCCCCCAGATCTTCTTCAGGACCACCCGCCCCGCAGTTATAGCCTGTCCTCGCTGGGCAGTTACAGCCCAGATCTTCCCGGCCTCTCATCTCCAGTGTGACATTCACCGCCATCAACAAGGTTGCCACAGTACCCGCTGCCTTAATCTCAGCGGATTCATCGGGGGGGGAGGCTGACGATCTTACAGCAGCCATAGCGCCTGTAGCCTCCCCCGATTAGATGTAAAATTGCCGAGTGTCTGCAGCGTTTAATAGCGCTGATCCGACCGGTAAAACTCCAATGGCCTCAGCGCGATTGCGGCGCCCAGCTGATGCAATCCTCTCATCGCCGTCCCTGGGTCATCCGAAAGCCGTCTTCTGTCGGAGACGGCTCATTTGAACTGTCAAAGGCTCAGCATATCGGGCAGGGGGCCGATGAGTGGAGAAACGGCCTTCCCCCGGTTTCCTGTCGCAACTCCTTCATCCCGATCTCAGCCGGCACTTCGGGGAACTGCCATCTCGCACATGCGCAGCTAGTTTAAATTTATATACCGCCCTTCTCCCGAAGGACTCAGGGCGGTGAACAGCCAAAGATAAAACACATACAATATAAAGTTTAAAAACAATTAAAAACATATTAAACAAATTTGGCCCATATTAACTAAAACACCCCATTTTTAAAAGCAAATTAAAATTAAGCAATTAAAAAGAGTTAGGCCAACCCAGCTTGATGGAATAAAAAAGTCTTGAGGGCACGGCGGAAAGTGCGTAAATCCGGGATCCTCCGTATCTCCGGGGGGAGCTCGTTCCAAAGGGCAGGTGCCCCCACAGAGAAGGCTCTCCCCCTGGGGGCTGCCAGTCAACACTGTTTGACCGACGGCACCCTGAGGAGCCCCTCTCTGTGGGAGCGTACTGGCCGGTGAGAGGCTACCTGTGGCAGAAGGTGGTCTCGTAAGTACCCAGGTCCTAAGCCATGGAGCGCTCTAAAGGTGGTAACCAATACCTTGAAGCGCACCCGGAAGACCACCGGGAGCCAGTGCAGCTTGTGCAGGAGAGGTGTTACATGGGAGCGCCATGTTGCTCCCATAACCACCCGTGCGGCCGCATTCTGGACCAGTTGGGGCCTCCGGGTGCTCCTCAAGGGGAGCCCCATGTAGAGAGCATTACAGTAGTCCAGGCGGGAAGTGACAAGGGCATGAGTGACCGTGCATAAGGAGTCCTGATCCAGAAAGGGACGCAACTGGTGAATCAGGCGAACCTGATAGAAAGTCCTCCTGGCCACAGCCGTCAGATGTTCTTCAAAAGACAGCCATGTATCCAGGAGGACACCCAAGTTGCAAGCCCTCTCTGTGAGGGCCAACAACTCACCCCCCAATAGTCAGTGATGGCACCAACTGGCTATATCGGGACCCCAGAAACCACAGCCACTCAGTCTTGGACGGGTTGAGCCTGAGTCTGTTTTTCCCCATCCAGATCCGCACGGCCTCCAGGCACCAGGCACCTCACTTCAAGGGCATCACTGGGGTGGCCTGGGGTGAAGATGTACAGCTGAGTGTCATCAGCGTACTGGTGGTACTTCACCCCGAAACCACGGATGATCTCACCCAGCAGCTTCACATAAATGTTGAACAGAGGGGGTGAGAGGACCGACCCTTGTGACACCCCGCACACAAGGTGCCTCGGGGTTGACCTCTGCCCCCCTGCCAACACAGACTGTGACCGGTCAGAGAGAAAGGAGGAGAACCACTGCAACACAGTGCCCCCAACCCCCAACTCTTCCAACCGGTGCAGCATGATACCATGGTCAATGGTATCAAAAGCCGCTGAGAGTTTAATAGGACCAGGACAGAGGAACAACCCCTGTCCCGAGCCTCCAGAGATCATCAACCAATGCGACCAATGCCATTTCTGTGCTGTACCCAGGTCTGAAACCCGACTGGAATGGATCTAGATAAACCGTTTCATCCAGGTACTGGGGAAGCTGTCATGCCACCACACTCTCAACAACAACAATTAAAGATTAATTGATCCCAATTGACCCACCATCATTTTGGCCCCCTTTTAACCTCCAGCTATTTTATTGACCCCCTGAATGGACCTGTCCAACCTTGGGTATTGATACTAACTACTCTGAGCATCTTCACTATAGGCACCACATGCCATTCCCTCCTGCCCCAAATGAATAAAACAGCCAAGATTAACATCTCAGAGCATTAACCAGACATTTGGGTCTCACTAACTTCCTGACTCCCATGCCAGAGGTGGGTTTCAGCAGGTTCTGACCAGTTCTGGAGAACCAGTAGCAGATATTTTGAGTAATTCAGAGAACCGGTAGTAAAAATTCTGACTGGTCCCACCCCCATCTATTCTCTGCCTTCCAAGTCCCAGCTGATCAGGAGGAAATGGGGATTTTGCAGTAACTTTCCCCTGGATTGGAGAGGAAATGGAGATTTTATAGTATCCTTCCCCTGCCACGCCCACCAAGCCACGCCCACCAAGCCATGCCACACCCACCAAGCTATACCCACACAACCGGTAGTAAATTTTTTTGAAACCCACCACTGTCCCATGCCTGAGCAAATAGCCAGAACCTGAGTGTTTTTCTTGATGACCAACAAGGTTGGAGCCAATCTAACCTGAGATACATTCCACAAAGAGGGCAAACTTTTATCTTTCTGAAATCTAGAATTTCTTTTTTTAAAAAAAAAAATCTTTATTTACATTTATCAATAAAAAAGAAGACAACACACCATATAAATGACAAACAGAACAATAAGACAAATAACATATATGCCTATAAGTAGTACCTTAATAACTTAATATTCGGTACAGTATATCTATAATATATTCCGGGGGAGACAGAACAACCTAATTTACATTTATAAATCAATTAGGTCTATCCGACCTCACTTTACTTGTATAATATAAATTTTTCAATAAATACAACTCCTAATTTGGTTTGGGTTATATTTTTCTCTTTGATAGCCAAATATATAGTTTTTCCCAAGATAAACATGTTTGTGTTTGGTCTCTACCTTTCAGTTTTTTTGTCAATTTATCTGCTTCCACACAATCCAAAATCTTCTTTATAATTGCTTCCTCTGATGGGGGTATTTTTATCTTTCCAGAATTGAGCATATGTTAATCTCGCTGCTGTGATAATGTGTAGCGCAAGGTACCATGAATCTTTTTTAATATTTTCCGGATTGGAGCCGAGCAAGCATGTCTCTGGTCGCCATTCAATCTCTTGATTTAAGATCTCATTAAGCCACTTTTTTATTTTCCCCCAAAATTTTATTGCTTCTGGGCACGTCCACCATTGGTAATAGTAAGTGCCACGCTCAAACTCACACTTCCAGCATTCAGCGGACTGTCCAGTGAACATTTTGGCCATTCTATCGGGGGAGAGATGCCATCTATATAGCTGTTCTGTCCCTGTCTCACACACGCACACGAACAGACAGTCAGGGGTTAAATAAAACTGGCAGACAACAAATTCTTTTGATAAGAGGCTTGGTAGCAACCCAGTAGCTGCTTGCCAAGAACTTTAGTCATAGAGGGAGGGGTTGTTCCTCCGACAGATAAACCCAAACAAGATACACACAGTTCAAGAATTGTCAAGTCCAGTCCATATTAAATCCAAGGCAGATAATGTTGTTTCAAAGATACAATGTGACTCGCTAGTAGTTTGTTTTGTCCATCACAGAGTCTGACCCCCTTTTATCCCCTGTGGGGTGTAGTCCAGTGACTCAGCCTAATCTCTGGCACGCCTCCTCTTCTGCTGCGCATGCCTGTTTCTCCGACGCTGGCATGGATCCAGCCAAGACTTATCTCCGTCACTGTCCAACTGTAAGGAGATACCTGGCTCCTGGCCAATCTCTTCTCCTACAGGAGACACCTAAGGCATTGCCAGAGAGGAGGGTCCTGGAGAGGGAGGCCTGGCCAACTCCTCTCCTTCATGTTCAGAGCCTTCTCCCTCCGATAACACAGGCTCAGGTAACGGAGCCACAACAATAGCATCTTGTAAATATTTTCTTTATATGCCGTAGAAACTACTAGTTTCATATTCCCCCACCAAATCTCTTGCCATTTTTCCGGATGAATTGAGTATCCAAAATTTTTTCCCCAGGCAATCATTGTGTCCTTTATTATCTCGTCGCCAATCTCTAACCTCATCAACAGTTTATAGCTTTTAGAGATCATGCTTTTTTCCTGGCCCATCAATATCTTATCTAACTCCTGCAAGTCAACAAATCTAGAATTTCTATTGCCTTGTTTATTTTGCTTGTCTGCAGCAGAAAGCCACACCGTGTCTGTAGCAGTGACGTCATGATCACAGGGGGCAGGGGGAAAGGTTTGAAAAGACAAGATGAGGGTCAAGGCAACACAACCCACACTCTGCCCCTTTTGTGTACGGGAATAAGGCGATTCTGCTTAATACAAGAAGCTCCCTTCCTGTGTATGCCATCTCTCGCTCCCCTGCCCTTTCACCTTGGCCATCAAGTAACACCGGTGTTCAGTGTCTGGAAAATATAAACATATTTTAGACTCTGAAGCAATATTGGATTAGGCAGTGATTTTTTACTGCTCCTGAGGCAACCAGAACCGGCCTCTGAAAGATCAATCATCCAGAATATGGTTCTGTTATATGATGTAATTACAAGGTAACATTTTAGCTTTCTCTGAACAGAAACCTTTCTGCAGAAATAATACATTCTGCGTCTGTTTGTCTGAAAGAGACAAAATGTTGACATAGCTGATATCAAATCTCCGAGTGATCATAAAAATGGTGGAACATTATTTAGAACAAGAGACATGTGTTGCTGTGCTTAAATATATTTTTCCTTCCTACCTACTTAGTTTTATCTTCAACCAAATATATATTTTTTCCAAGTGATTTTATTCCTTGCTTGGTTTTGATCCCCTCCCTTGCTTAAAGGGAAACCATAGTCTTTTAGCAAAAACAATTCCTTTGAACTACAGGCAGCAGATCTTATTACTGTTTTTCAGAATTAAGAAAACACTAGAAAGAAATCCTAAAGCTAACTTTTAATCTTTGTTGGTAATTGCAATTGTATTCGAGGTTTAACCATCCCAATACTGTACCTTAAGGAACACATGGATCGAGATAGTTTTTAAAATTTATTTATTTATTTATATCCCATCTTTATTATTTTTATAAATAAGTAAGGGCGATGACCAGAGGTGGGTTTCAGCAGGTTCTGACCAGTTCTGGAGAACCGGTAGCGGAAATTTTGAGTAGTTCGGAAAACTGGTTGTAAAAATTCTGACTGGCCCCACCCCCATTTATTCTCTGCCTCCCGAGTCCCAGCTGATCGGGAGGAAATGGGGATTTTGCAGTAACCTTTCCTTGGAGTGGGGAGGGAATGGTGATTTTATAGTATCCTTCCCCTGGAGTGGGGTGGGAATGGAGATTTTTCAGTATCCTTCCCCTGCCATGCCCACCAAGCCACGCCCATCAAGCCATGTCACGCCCACCAAGCCACACCCACAGAACCAGTAGTAAAAATTTTTGGAACCCACCCCTAGCGATGACCAGGGCTGGCTTCTAAAATTTTTTACTACTGGTTCTGTGGGCGTGGCTTATTTTGTGGGTGTGGCTTGATGGTCATGTGACAATTATTTAGGATTTAGCAGAGATACTGGTCTACCAGGCTTTTAACTGCTTGCAGAGCTGTACCAATCTACCCATTTATTTTTTACAGGCCCTGGTCTACCCATTTATTTTTGCAGGCACTGATCTACTCATGTATTTTTGCAGGCACTGATCTACCCATTTATTTTTGCAGGCAGTGATCTACTCATGTATTTTTGTAGGCACTGGTCTACCCATTTATTTTTGCAGGCACTGATCTACTCATGTATTTTTGCAGGCACTGGTCTACTCATTTGTTTTCTTTTAACACTGATCAGCTGTAGGGCAGCCCTTTGAAGCCCCGCGGCAAGAGTTTAAACAGTTTTTTTCCCTCTAGCCATCAGCTGGGACTAAGAAGGCAGCAATGGATTGGGGGTGGGGCCAAATAAAAGGTAAGAATAACGTGTGGGGGGCGCGGGGGGTGGGTAGGTGGGTGCGGGTAGGGGGCAGAACCGGTTCTGTGATGTCATATCATCACCGCTACCGGCTCAGGAGAACCGGGCTGAACTGGGAGGAACCCACCACTGGCGATGACCATATTTAATACACCTTCCTCCTCCTATTTTCCCCACAATAACAACCCTGTGCGGTGAGCTGGGCTGAGGACGTGATTGGCCCAAAGTCACCCAGCTGGCTTTCATGTCTAACGTAGGACTAGAATTCACAATCTCCTACCTTCTAGTCTGGTACCTTAACCATTAGACTAAACTAGCTTGTTTGTTTAAAAAAAAAACAAGCTTTTTTTAAAAAAAATAAATTAACAAAGTCACATTTCTTTATGATTCTTTGAGCTTAGCTTTTAAATTATGCATTGGCCTGTAAATGTGAAGTGTTTTGCATATTACTACCCCACTACCCTAATTTCTGTGCAAAGGAGGAACAATCTGCGCATGAAAATGTATAGAGACGCTAGCTTTATTTTCAGAGTCCTCAAACCTCCCAGAATCTCATCTCCAAAATTTGGCAGCAAATCAATAATTTTCAACCCTTTGTTTTTTTTTCCCATGATCTTTTCACAAATAAAGGCTAAAAATAATGCATTAGCTTCCACCAC
Source organism: Arizona elegans (assembly GCA_022577455.1). Lineage (NCBI taxonomy): Eukaryota > Metazoa > Chordata > Lepidosauria > Squamata > Colubridae > Arizona > Arizona elegans. The sequence continues at coordinate 250,659,481 of JAKOOJ010000001.1, forward strand.
CATTCCACCATTTCAAAAATTCAATCCTGCCTTTTCAGGTGAGATGAGTGTATTATTTCTCTTCCCTCTGATGTAAAAATATTTTATTTCCTTTAGGCCACAGTTTATTGTACATCAACAATGCACATAGAGACTGATGCACCTGTTAAGAACTTTTGGCTATAAGTGCATGATCATACAGAATTCTGCTTCTGAATTCTCAATTCAGTTGAGGTCATAGAGCAGCTTATTTTAAAGAACTGTAATTTGTTATTTAACTCGATTACCAGAGAACAAATGTAACTGTATAATTGCATTTACTTCATCTCAGGATTTCACTCTGTTTTCTGTAGATATATATATTTTGAAATATTTAGATATATAAATTGACCTTACATTATTATTCTGATGCCACAATATACCAATTTTCTATGTAAACTCTTCAATGTGATTCTAAGGGGATGTGGTGGTGCAGTCACTTAATGATGCTGGAACTGCCAGGCAGAAATGATCTGCACTTCAGCTGTTGGAGCCCAGCTCCGCGAGATGGGGTGAGCTCCTGCCTCTTGCTCACTGGCTCCTGCCCATGCAGCAGTTTGAAAACATGCAATATTGCAAGTAGATAAATGGGTACCACTTCAGTGGGAAAAACTTGTGTGTTTGTCATATAAAAGTAAAAAGTTGAGGTTTTACCTGACTACCTTCTATTGCACCAAAAGGAGTCAGAAGTCAATGTTTTTCTTTTCCCCTTTATCCTACACTTTTCTCTCTTCCCCTTTTCGTCCCCCCCCCCGTTATTTTCATTTTTGCTTGTACCTCTGCATTTTATTTTGATAAACCAATAAAAATAAAATATAATGTACATTAGTAAGGGAGCTGCACAGAGATGGTTACATTTCAAACAATAAGATTAAAATAGTTCACTTCATTTAATGTTCTTTTAACTTTTGTTCAGTTCATGTTTATATATTTTTTATTCTATGCCTGTGTTGTTTAGTAAATGAAAATGAATAAGCCTACAGAGTTGGCTGGATTTACAATTGCCCTTCAGCCGGAGCATGGTAACAGCTTTTCTTGCTGTGTCTTCCAACACTGCCCCTTGTTTGGATACAACACGCTTCACCCCCATTTAATAGACTGGTGTCCATTATATCAGGAGTTTGTTCAATATAATTAAAAGACAGCCCTTACATGACAAAAGGGTTGAAATGACATAAGTGTGGATTTAATGGATATTCATATTTAATACTCACCCCATTCCTAAATGATCTTTTACATAGAGATTTCCAGTTGATTGATTGATTATTCTATCTTTCTCAGCATTCGAACCTTTCCCAGAGAGCTGGATCTTCACAAAATATCTCTGAAGTAGGATCATTTGAGCCTTTGGGTTGATGTATTCAATGATCCATTAATTTGTTTTCTTGCTCATTGTATTCTCAGGAATCTTCTCCAACTCGATTTTAAAGATATCAATACTTCTCTATCCTGCTTCTTCAAAGCCCAAATTTTGCTCCGATAGAGCAAATGTGAGTCTCTATGGACTCAATAATTCGTTTGTACAAATCTGATCTTTGGAATATATTTTTCAGGGTCTTCATAGCTGTTCTACCAAATGCTAGTTTGCTGCATATTTCTTGACTGCTTGATCCTTTTACTGTTGATGGTTGATTCTAAAAGGTAAATGCTATCTATCCCTTTGATATCTTCATTGTCAATTCTAAAGTTGGATGTTTTATCTGTTATCATTTGTTGGTTCTTCTTTATATTTAGTTTTAGTCCCACTTTTTCACTGTTTTTCATTTTTAGACTTTTATTCCTAGTGCTTGTCGATTCTTTGTATTTTCAGCTACTAGGATAGTGTTAACAGATTCTTCTTCCAGGTTTATAGAGATTTGACTGCATTCATAATTAGGGCTCATAAAGTACAGAATTGTGGTTCATCCCTGAAGTTCATGAAATTCTTGCACCACATATTTATTTTCAAAGAATAGCCTATCTCTGCTTTCTACTGATCCACCCAAGGCTAAGAAAATTAATGTCCACACTCAGAATGGCTCTATTGACACAGGACAAGATTTGCTTATCTCTTCAGAGCCTTCCTCTTCTCATTTGTCTTCCTTTCACTTTTCTAAAGATTGACAAAAACAATTAAAGCTGTGGATAAGACCATAAAATTGACACAAATGCAGCCTGTCACATTCCATGCCATGGCTTGATCGATGTCATTCCTTTCAGCCAGGGATGTAGACAAGTGTGTTAAAATATGTATTTCCGGAGGGCAACACTTAATTGTTGGAGGCTGATACGTTCTCATAAAATATTTATTTCTCATATTATGTAATTAAAAATTCAATCAGATAATACATCTCTTAATATCTAATGTGTCCTATAAAAATATTTACATTAATTCTAAACATCTTTTGCTGTTTATAAGAGGAAATAATTTATTGTTGACATTTACATCTGTGTTTCTTAGTTTAAGGCAAGTTCCTGTGACAATTGAATGATTAATATCGCCCAAGCACTATAATAAAAATGAAAGGAAAATGCTTTGAATTTTAAAATATTGCTTTAAAAATGGCGGGTTTTGCTTTACATTTTTTTTTATTCTAGGAAAGATCAACTGGAGTGCAATAATTGCCGAGCAAACAATACCAGGGTTTTATTATTGGTCAAATTCACTGCTTTGCAAAAATTTATTTGTTTGTTATTACCAGGTTTTTAGAATAGAATAGAATAGAATAGAATAGAATAGAATAGAATAGAATAGAATAGAATAGAATAGAATAGAATAGAATAGAATAGAATAGAATAATAGAGTTGAAAGGGACCTTGGAGGTCTTCTAGTCCAACCCCCTACTTAGGCAGGATACCACTTCAGACAAATGGTTGTCCAATCTCTTCTTAAAAACTTCCAATGTTGGAGCATTCACAACTTCTGGAGGCAAGTTGTTCCACTGATTAATTGTTCTAACTGTCAGGAAATTTCTCCTTAGCTCTAAGTTGCTTCTCTTCTTGATTAGTTTCCACCCAAGTTGCTTCTTGTCCTGCCCTCAGTGCTTTGGAGAATAGCTTGACTCCCTCTTCTTTGTGGCAACCCCTGAGATACTGGATGCAGTATTCCAAGTGTGGCTTTACCAAGGCATTATAAAGTGGTATTAACACTTCATGTGGTCTTGATTCTATCCCTCTGTTTATGCAGCCTAGAACTGTGTTGGCTTTTTGGGCAGCTGCAGCACACTGCTGGCCCATATTTAAGTGATTATCTACTAGGACTCCAAGATCCCTCTCACAGTTACTATTATTGAGCAGTATTTTATTATTGGTCAACTTCAGTGCTTCGCAAAGAATTTATTTATCTATTTATCTATTTATCTATTTATCTATTATTTATCTATTTATCTATTTATTTATCTATTTATTTATTTCCACAATCTTAAGAAGAGATCTTTGGGTGGCTCACAATCATAATATGAAAACCGTATCATATAAAAAATTAAAAGCAATAAACAATGAAAACAAGAACAGAAAAAACTTGCAGCCACAACCGATCTGCCTCACTACAAAGAATACTGATACTCCCCAATTTACAACCATTTGTTTAACAACCGTTCAAAGTTAGAATAGCACTGAAAAAAGTGACTTACACTCATACGACCTTCACAGCATCCCCATGGTTATGTGATCCCTATTCGGGTGCTTGGCAACTGGTAGGTATTTAACACAGTTGCAGCTGCAGTTGCATCATCATGTGATCGCCAGTTGCAACATACCTAGCCAATTTCTGAAAAGCAAAGACAATGGGAGAAGCTGTATTCACTTAACGACTGTGTGGTTCATTTAACAATTCCTTGCTTAGCAACAAAAACTTGTAAAAGTAATGCAGCAGATGTAAACTGTCAAAAATATTTTATTAAGATATTAGTAACCTTTGGATGGCTAGTTAATAATCAGCTTGTTATATATGAGATGCTTTTCAGCATCTCCATTAGGAGTATTAAACTAAAAAATAAAGTGAACAAAGGACATCATTAACCTTTCTTGTACATTTGTATGGGGTTCGTTGGAGTCATTCTTGACTTTCACAGGAAAATAAAAGGCAGTTCCAAAATTTTCAGTACGGTCACAGACACAGCTTTTCCCTTTCTCACTCTCAGGCTTTTTCAAAACCTTTTCGGCCTTTACAAAAAAAGTTATTGTGCACTCCATCCAAGTAATTTAGAGACACTAGTCATCAAAGACACTTAAACAAATCTCTACCATTTCAGTGAGAGCCTGAAGCCATAAATCTATTTCTCATGGTTAATGCTGTATCTGTGATGGCGAGATAGGAGTCAATACCCATCTGTTTCTTATTTAGCTAATATAATCCAAAATAATAATTCTTGCAGAGAATCTGCTGATCTGGTTTTGTTTTTATTTATTTATTTATTTAAAAAAGTAGGCAATAGATCATGTCATCAAGCATGACAGAACATTTTTGAACTACACTAAATGATGGAGTAGGTGAGCAACATATCATGTTTAATGTATGGAACAGGCCACCAAAGATAGATGTTCTATGGTATTTGAAGCTGCTATCAGAAATGGTTGTTTTCCAAAGACATTTATAATTGGTGGCCAGGTCCTGGCTTTAAGTTTGGGTTCGTGCTTTCAAATAATCACAAAACCTCATACACACATAGGCAAGCACAAAGGGGTCTCAACGTTCTAGAATGACTCAAAATGATATATACCATGTATCCTCTTCATCATGAACATGAATTGAAAGTAAAGCATCAAAGCCATAACTATAAAATCAAGAAAGGGGATTAATTGAAAAATCCACCATAACATTTCCTCCCAAAATGTTCTGCTTGATTAAGTTTGGCCTTGGCAGCTTCCTAGGATTGATTGATTGATTGATTGATTTAATTTCTATACCGCCCTTCTCCCGAAGGACTCAGGGCGGTGAACAGCCAAGATTAAAATATATACGATATGAAAATTAAAATAGTTTAAAAATAATTAAATCAGTTTGGCTTGCCCAATTTAAAACCCCCTTATCCATAAAATTAACCCATTAAAAAATTTTAAGCCAGCCCGGCTTGCTGAAATAAGAAAGTCTTCAGCGTCCGACGGAAAGTACGGAGGTCCGGGATCAGTTGTATCCCTGGGGGTAGCTGGTTCCAGAGGGCGGGTGCCCCGACAGAGAAGGCTCTCCCCCTGGGGTCGCCAGTCGACATTGCTTGACTAAGGATGTGGTCACCTTAGTTTAAGAAAATCACAGTCCTTTTTTCAATTGTTCTAGAGCAAGGTCTCCTGCTTGAGGTCTCCTGCTTGAGTGGGGGGTTGGACTAGATGACCTATAAAGTCCCTTCCAACTCTGTTAATCTGTTAATCCGTTAAGGGTTTCCCAATCTTGGCAATTTTAAGACACATGGACTTCAACTCCTAGAATTTCTCAGTCAGCATGAGGAAGAATTCTGGGACTTAAAGTCCACAGGTCTTAAAGTTGATAAGATTGGGAAACCCTGTTCTAAAACTTCCTGGATTTTCCTGACTCCTGCCATCTTAGCCCTTGGACTATAACTTGGAGCATTATTTTAGTTAAATCCTAAAAACGATTAGTCTCAACGATTTTATCCTGAAAAGTATCCTATACAAATGTGCTAGATGTACTGTACATAAGGAATAAGAGAGATGGCCTCAACAGATCTTACCTATGCAAAAGTGGCTAAACCATTTTTTAAAGTCCAAAACAAATAATAATTAGGAAATGACTCAAGCAATTCACTAGAGTATAAGCAGGAAGAGCACAATCAATCTCAATAAAAATACTGTAAATTTAAATTTTTTGTGGAGTGGATTTACTGGTCTGTTTTAATTTGTGAGAGCTGAGAATAGCATTTTATATTCTGATGCTGTATTGATGAGGGAGGTGGCCTCTGATTCATGTTCCAGCGTGAACATCCCAAACAAGGAAATGTTGCCTTCCAAACCAGTTCAACTACTTCACATAGGTTAATAATGTGCGATCAAGTCTGTCCCATTTGACATGTTATTCACAGAACTTGATCAACATTAGCTAAAGATCAAATGGACCTGGGTATTTGTGAGACCGCCTTCTGCCGCAGATAGCCTCCCGCTGACCAGTACGCTCCCACAGAGAGTGCCATCGGTCAAATAATGTCGACTGGTGACCCCCAAGGGGAGGGCCTTCTCTGTGGCAGCACCTGCCCTCTGGAATGATTTGCCCCCGGAGATACGAAGAATACCAGATCTCCGGGCCTTTCGCCATGCCCTAAAAACTTTTCTTTTCCATTAAGCAGGGCTGGCGTGAACCCCCCCTTTTTAGCTCTTTTTAGCTTCTTAGCTTTTAAGTGTAAATTGGGTTTTAATTGGATTGTTTTAAACTGTGGGCCAAAGCTGTATAATTCTTTTAATTGATTTTAAATTTTGTATTGGTATGTTTTTTATCCTTGGCTGTGCACCGCCCTGAGTCCAATAGGAGAAGGGAGGTATATAAATTGAATAAATAAATAAATAAATAAATAAATAAATAAATAAATAAATGTACACCTGCTAGCTAAAATAGAAATGATACATGCAAATAGCATTGAGTGGGAAAGTTTCCATTTCTGAACTAGCTACCAAGCGTAATGAACTTCCAACTAGAAAATAAAAATAATTTTAATAAATTCTCCAGGATGGGAATATAACTTCCTTCACATCATACCATCTTACCAAATAGAGATTAATACATTGATATTTGTAAACCCCAACAAGAATAGGCAGAGTGAACGGGTAACTTTCTACTCTGGTTTCTTACATCTCCAAGAAAATCACTTTTAACCTTTAAAATGGAATACTTTTCTACCCAGATGATTGAAAAGGTATCAGCATTATATAGTATGTGTGTGAAGATTATCCTGAAGAACGTATTTAACCTCCGGGTGCACCCGAGGCTCCGGGTGCACCCTGTAGCCTCAGGTGCACCCGGAGGCTACAGTTAGTCCAGAATGCAGCCACGTGGGGGATTATGGGAGCGACGGGGCGCTCACATATGACACCTCTCCTGTGTGAGCTGCACTGGCTTCCTGTGTTCTTCTGGGTGCACTTCAAGGTGTTGGTGACCACCTTTAAAGCGTTCCATGGCTTAGGGCCAGGGTATCTGCGAGACCGCCTTCTGCTGCCAATAGCCTCCCACCAACCGGTTTGCTCGCACAGAGAGGGCCTCCTCAGGGTGCCGTCGGCCAGACAGTGCTAGCTAGCGACCCCCAGGGGGAGAGCCTTCTCTGTGGCAGCACCTGCCCTCTGGAATGACCTACCCCCTGAGATACGCATGATATCAGACCTCTGGACTTTTCGTCGGGCCCTGAAAACACATCTATTCCATCTAGCTGGGCTGGCTTGATCCCATCCTCTCAGTTTTAATTGAATTCGGTTTTAATTGGGTTGTTTTAAATTTTGGGGCCGAAATTATTTAATTGTTTTTTAAACTTTATTGTTTTTTAAATTTTATATGTTGTATTTTTACCATGGCTGTACACCGCCCTGAGTCCTGCAGGAGAAGGGCAGTATAGAAATATAATAAAATAAATAAATAAATAAATAAATAAATAAATAAATAAATAAATAAATAAATAAATAAATAAGATCATTTGCATATCCTCCTTGAAAAATGAGCAACAATTTATGAACTAATTTGTTTTGAGGAGATCTTGTATGAATGGGAAAGTTACTATAAAAATGATCATTTCATGCAGTATTTCAAGCGCAGTAATGAGAGTTCATAAGGCATCCACATATTTTATTGCATTATTTTGGTAGTGTCATTAATACTAATGGCATTTTAAAGATGCATAAAAGTCTAATTCCCTACTCCCAAGGTAAGCTTCATATTTAATGCATGGCAAATAACTTCTCCATAATATATCTGGCAAGTTTATGATCTAAGCTGAGTCAAGATATATGAAGGACATGATCAAATGCAGGAGAAGAATTGGGGACAGTAACAAAGGTACAGTAATAATGAATGAATGATGACACAGGTCGCGATGCATGGGCGCCTTGAAATTGTATCCTGTGTATGCAGTGATGTAAATCTTTTCCCTTTTAATATTTGCAGAGAAGACAGATTTAAAAAATGTGCCTACTCAGAAGAATGGCCATGAATATTAAATAATATATGAGAGAAATATTACATCTGCAAATTTGCATGCAAAACAAATGAATTGTACTTTGGGTACATCTCTTATCACAGCCTTTTTTCCATCGTGGAGTTTCCAACAACAGCCACTGACCAACTAAGACCTGCTTTGCTTCAGCAATATGACTATAGCATGCATTAGGTTAAAACCAGGGGTGGGCTGCTGGGGGTTGCAGGGGTTTGGTAGACCCTCTAGCTAAGATTCTGTGCAGTTTGGAGAACCCCCAAATCCCACTCCTGGCTGGGCCCGCCCACCCTGCCCCACCCTGCCCCACCCCTCCCATGAGTCCCCATGCGGACCGTTTTGGATGCAGGTAAGTGGAGAGCGCACACATAGGCATGGAGAGGGTGATGAACAGGCCTATTGGAAGTTTGGGAAGACCAGAAGTGGGCCTGGAGCCTGGGAGGCCATTTTTGCCCTCCCGGAGGCTCGAGAAAAGCCTCCAGAGCCTGGGGAGGGCAAAAATGCCCCCCCATGGTACAGGAGGCCGACTAGGCCATGCCCACCATGGCCACGCCCACATAGTAACCGGGCAGAGAACCCTTTGCTAAAATTGTTGAAGCCCACCCCTGGTTAAAACTATATCCTCTTATCTCCCCATACTCTTGTAACATATACTAGGGAGTTGACTTTCTTAGCCCTGTTTTCTTGCTCGGATACTTTGAAGTTGGTAGCTCAGGCAAAATGAATTTAGAATATTACAAAAAATAAAATATCGTGCTACCAGTTATCAGTGATTCCTTTTCTACTCCAGTGCAACTAAATAATTTATACCTGAAAAGCCAGGTTAGGAACAGATCAACATGGGGGAAATCTATTTATGTGGTTGCTAAAAGTTGATATCAACTCAATGGCATGTAATCCATCCATCAATCCATCTGTCCATCCATCCAAAGTTAGAATCAACAGTACACATTCTGCCTATAATCCCTTGAATTTCTTAAGTAATATTTTTGCACACATATACATCTTTCTCTTCATTCCTTCACCATATTATATTAATGCAAATGTATTCCCAAAGACAGAAGTGACAAGTAATAAGTCAACTTCATGTTTGACATGTTCACCAGCACAAAAACTCTGACATTTATCAAAAGATATGTTCTCTGGACATTGTTTTGCATAACAAAAGCGACAACACCAAGACATTTTTTTGGTAAGAGAAAAATATTTTTTCAGGAAATACCAAATGCCTGTACACACTGTCACACTTTCCTATCTTTTGTAGAATATATTTTCAATAATTGGATAAAATTGGATAAAATTGGATACAATCCTAATTTATTTATTGTATTAGAAATTACCGCACTATGTTCAGTAGGGTTACTTCTAGATATTGGATAAAAGAAAGGATAAATAGAAACATACATCTTAAAATATAAGTAAGGAACTTCTCTAAAACAATAAATGTTATGTTTGCATAGAAAGACTATAGCTTTTCATGCACTACTTTGAGCAAGTCCCACTGAACACAGTGATCCATATTTCTAAATATACATAAGATTAGATTGCATGGAAACAGTTTGATGAGATTTCATAGTATTTCTTTAAAATGCAGGTGATGAGTTTGTACTATCCTGATACTACTAAATTAAAAGTCCTAGCAGATCCAAGTAGCATGACAAATGGGGAACGGTGATGGCTGAAGTTCTGAACTTTTTCAAGTCTGATTTCATTCAACCAGTTGGAATGTTAGGTGTACATGTTAGAATGTATTTTGTATTGCAACAAACTACAGAATTATTTTGCCAGCGAATGACAGTGTTCAGTTTGCACCTATAGTTATAATCTATGTGTCAAGGTTACGACTAATGAACCCAAACAAATCAGGAATCGGAGGCCAGACATTTCCTCAAAAAACTTTATTGGGTAAATCATATTGGCACGCTTGGTTGAAAACCAGCTCTGAATCTTTCCCATGGTTTCAGCATAGTTAAAATAAGTAATCACCCCTTCCCCCCAATGTCACTGGTCACATTGGCCAATGAGATAAATTGGCGGGGCACTCTTCTCCTTCTCCCTCCATCACTGGGAAATGACCTTGGTTCTCACGAGAAAGTTCAAAGTTGTGTCTAGCAATGCATTCCAACCTCCCCCCGCCTCACAGTGTGGCAATGATGAACTAGGAAAACGGCCTCTAGCATTTTCAGTTCAGCTTTGACTCTATGGTTCCTTTTGTTCTGAGGAGTTTCCTGTGACAGTTGAAACCGTTAAGCAGCAAGGCCCATGGTGTACACTGTACATTTTATTTGATCTGTATGGCTATATAACAATCCTCTGCTACTATTTCTATATAATAAAACAGACATTTCTAACACATCCCAGTTAAAACAAAGCCATAAAGGAATAGCCAAGCTTTCAACCTTTGGGGGGTCCCCATTTATGCTGAAACTTCTCTTATCATTAAGGGGAAAAAAAAGCAACCGCTACAGGACACTTAAATATGAGAATTGTCTGTACAAATTACCCTGTAGTAAAATGAATGTTTAATCTCTGCCTCCTTGAGCTTCTTTAGTGATGCTCAAAAACTTAGCAATTCACTTTATGTAGCTAAGCTTCTAAATCTAATTTATATTGCAAAAAAAAAAAAGCCTCTACTGCTGAAATATTTTAAACATGGAATTAAGGATTTGTGTGTGCTCAGCAGTTCTGAATATTGGATCATTTATAAACATAGAGGCCAATCATAATTTGTAAGTAGTGGCCAGACTTTATTGCTAAGGTACACAAAAAAAGGGCTGCCTTCTAATTGGTTAGTTACCATTTTCTTGTTCGATTTGAGCAAACTTTGACATTCTTAGCAGGGTAAAGGAGGAGCAGGGGAAAAAATGCTGGAAAATAGGATTACAGATTAAAGTTAAACTGTACATAGCTTTAGGTCTGTCGTTCTGAAGCTTCAGATTTATTTTGCTACCAGTAGCAAGATAATTGTAACTATTATAGTGTGCAAGAATTAAAAACCTTGCTATTTTGCATTAGTGTCATATCATATTTTTTTGTACATCATTTTATACTACCTGAATTGGAAACCCCATGAGGCTCTGAACCAGGAGAATCAAGATATCTTAAGCTTGGTGCTCTATCAATATCTTTGCTGTTTGATAATTGCCTCCTCCTGCTCATCTTATCTGGGTGTCAATGAAGCAGTTGCTCACTTCCTCTTTACATTTCAGTCCAGGTGCTAAGATGTGGCAGTAGTTTGTTAAGCCAGGGGGAAAAAAAGACACAATACTGATCCCAATATTAACTGCCTAAACATTTTAATTATGACACAGGTTTGGCTTTTATTGTTCTGACAAGCTCATGATATATGTTTGCATTTTATGTACGGTAACTTATACAGTACTTTCTTTTTTACTTATTTTTTTTTCTGGTGCTCTATGACTGAAATAAATAAAATAACAAATGTGTGAATCCTCCCATCAACAGAAAGAAATAGCCTATAGTATATTCTCCAACTACAGGTACCTTTGCAATCCATCTTTGCATTTGTAATCATCACAGCATCGCTGTGGTCATATGACTGTCATTTGGCTGCTTCACAACCAGTGCACACTTACAACTGTCACAGCGTCCCACAGTCACACGATCGCCATTCACATGCTTCACAACCAGCTTGTGACAATTAGAGTTAATAGAGAAAGCATAAATAAAACCGTAAGTTGCTTTGACATTAATTGCTTAGTGCCTGTGTTGTTTCACTTAACCAAAGGTGAAGTGAGGACATAAGCCTGTCACTGTCACATGATTTGCTGCTTAGTAATTGCAGCACTTAGTGGTCAAATTGCTTGTCCCAATTGTAGTTGCTAAGTGAGGATCACTTGTGTCTTTTTTGTGTAAAGATTTTGTTACTTTTTTAAAATTTAAGGAGTGTTCCCCAATGTGGTGCCTTTATTGTACTATATTGTACTACAGCTCCCATCCCAGGGCAACAAGGCTAGAAGACACCAGATCGGAAAAGACTAATTTATTTATCCTTTTTCATTAAACAATATGCAATGTATAGCCACAGGTTTTTTCCAAGGGGCAACTGGACTTTCTGGTTTTTCTTTGAAGGCGTTTCGTTTCTCATCCAAGAAGCTTCTTCAGCTCTGGTTGGATGATGGGAAATGGAAGCATCTTGCCAGAGTGGAAGAAGCTTCTTGGGTGAGAAGCGAAATGTCTTCAAAAAAACCCCCAGAAAATACAGTTGCCTCTTGAAAAAAGCACCTTTGAGACAACCATGACCTGGATGACTGAGAATCTCCATAGACATGTAGCCATAGCATTAAATAAAATTGGCTGATACTCAAATAGTAATCTTATTTGTGACCATAACATGCAACTTTACATACAGCTCCATTTACACAGTTGGGTTAGAGAGCTTTTTTTAAAAAAACTTAAGTAATAATAAAGGAGAAGAAATAAAAAAAAAAATTTCTATAATGAAGATCTAGAGCCATGATGGCGAACCTATGGCACGCGGAGCCATATCTGTGGGCACGTGAGTGTTGCCCTAGGTCAGCTCCAGCGTGCATGCGCATCCTGGGCAGCTGATTTTTGGGCCTTCTGGGCCCACCGGAAGTCAAGAAATTGGCTGTTTTCAGCCTCCAGAGGGCCTCCAGGGGGTGGAGAAGGCTGTTTTCGCCCTCCCCAGGGTCCAAAAAAGCCTCTGGAGCCTGGGGAGGGTGAAAAACAGGCCTACCAGGTCCACAGGTAACCTTTTTGCTGTCGTGTGCCAATAGCGGGGGAAGCACAAAGGGGGGGTCGCGTGCATATGCACAAGTGGGTGGGGCATGGAGGACATTGAATTATGGGTGTGGGCACACACACGAGCGACCCCCCCCCTGCACTCTGGCCCGCTTTTGGCACACAACGGCGAAAAGGTTAGCAATCACTGATCTAGAGCATGGTTGTCCAAACTTTAGGCTTGCCTGGGTCAAAGGTAAAGAGGAATGAAGAGGAATGATCTTGGGCCACATATAAAATATATAATATAGTAAATGTATATAAATCACATAATAATGTTAAAAGTTTACGACCTTGTTGGGCCACATTACTAGTTGTCCAGGGATGCATGTGGCCTGTGCATCATGGATTGGATATGTCTAATCTAGAATAAGAAATGTAATAAGTGTAACCAAGGGCATACTAAGAGTGAATCCAAATTGCTATAGGAGATGGATCAGAAAACTAGTTAAGAACTAACTATAATTGCTGTTTAGCAGATTAGCTTTAAAATGTTTGAAACTGTATTTAGATGAAAGGGCCATGGTGGTGCAATGGTTAGAATGCAGTACTGCAGGCTAACTCCCTGCTGACTGCCAGTAGTTCGATCCTGACTGGCTCAAGATTGACACAGCCTTCCATATTTCCTTGGTCAGTAAAATGAGGACCAGCAATGGGTTTCAAAATTTTTTACTACTGGTTCTGTGGGTGTGGCTTAGTGGGCGTGACATGACTTGGTGGGCGTGGCTTGGTGGGTGTGGCAGGGGAAGGATACTGCAAAATCCCCATTTCCTCCCAATCAGCTGGGACTTGGGAGGCAGAGAATAGATGGGGGCGGGGCCAGTCAGAATTTTTACTATCGGTTCTCCGAACTACTCAAAATTTCTGCTACCGGTTCTCCAGAACTGGTCAGAACCTGCTGAAACCCACCTCTGATGAGGACCCAGATTGTTGCGGGCAATATGCTGACTTTGTAAACAGCTTAGAGAGGGCTGTAAAACACTGTGAAACAGTATGTAAGTCTAAGTGATATTGCTATTGCTATCTGCTAAGGATGGTACTTTCATTGCTAATATTCTAAAGAAAAGCCTTTTCTATGATGCAGGGTTGAAATCCTGGTGCTCTGATTGAAGAAGGCCAGAAGAATCAATTGGTTGAGAATTGCTTTTCAGGAAAGACTGAATGAGATGAAGTCTCTTCTCAAGACCTTCAACTGAAGTTGGGTGAATCGCATGCCAAGAAAAGTCAACAGAGGAAAGACAACATGGGGTCAACTGCCTCTTTGCAACAGAACAGCAATTCAAAATCCTTACCTCACAGTTGTTTTAAAGTGCTGGCTTGCAACCTCAACTGTATTTTTAGTCATGTTCCAGATCAAAGGAATTTATTTGTAGGATGAGTGTAAGAGTTCCTCCTTCTGAACTGCTCACATGAAAAAAAAACAAACCATAATGGCCTTGGGGAGAAATTGCTCTTTATAATTCTAGTGGATAGGAGAATATGTAATAAATATATAGTTGATAATATACTCCTAGTATGACAGATCTAATCAAAATTGGTTTTTTAGATGGGCTCAGGCACATGAGGGAAAAAAAAATCCTTTCACGATTTATGAGTATGACCCTTAAATGGTGTGAAAATATCACAGTCAGCAGCAAAAGAAGTCAGGCCTTATTACCCAGTTGCTGTAGGAATAATTGGATAGAAAAATAAACGGCAAGGAAAGAGTTAAGCTCTCCTCCTCTTTCTCTTCCAAATGGCTTCCTTTCCAGTCTGTTTTTGATTTAAGACGTGGCAAATTGAAATAATTGTACACATTTGTATGTAACAGCAGTTTGCCTATAAAAGTATAATATTTATATAGAACTCAGAATTGATTCCTGGATGGATCAGTCACTACTGCTGTTTTTCATTTAATAGTTACAGTGGGTTGTCATGCAATATAGCTTGGCACAAACAAAATATAATGGACTCCAGGAACTCAACAAGAATGGCAGAATCTGACTCCGTCGTTAAACTAGCTTGAAACCAGAGAAAACATCAAGAGAATTAACTCTTTGCATTTGATTCTTGTATGAAGTATTTGGCTCATCAGAATAGATATGACGGCAAGAACACTCAACTACTGTCCTTGTGAGATCATCTACTACTACACTTCATTTCCAATTTCAGTGGATTTCCAATGGATTCCAGAGACTTGGACTTCAAGGTAGATCAGACTTGGATGCTATGAATGCTAATACTACTTTATTATAAAATTACAGAATCTTGTGAGTCTGAATATGCTTCCGTGCTCCCTAACTTTATTTTCATGAGTGTCAGGGAAGATCGTATGTAAGCTGCTTACTCAAATTATATTTTTTTGTCCCAGGTTCAGTTTTCTTTTATCTGAGTATTGCCTTGGTTGCAACTCTTTCACCTCTTCCTCAAGGTAATTCCTATTACCTGTTAGATTTCCCCATCGCTCCCCCAAGATACCATGTTTCCCTGAAAATAAGACCGGGTCTTATTTTCTTTTGACCTCCGAAATAAGTGTTTGGCCTTATTTCCCCCCCCCCCATGTACTGGCATGAGGCAGGGGGCAGGGCAAGTGGCCCCTGGTGCCAGCTTCCCAAAGGGTCACAGCAGGCCATCCCACCATCCATGAAACAGTGGTTCATGGATGCCACTCAGGCCGCTGCCTCTAACAAGTGTCGCTGCTTTTACAGCTGATTGCAACCGCAAAAGAAGCCGGAGGCCAAGTGATGTTCCCCACACGTCTCGCGCCCTCCTTACCTAATGGTGACGGTCACAGCAGGCAATTCTGTCCATGGAACAGCTGCCTCGTAGGTGCCACTTCGGCCTCTTTTGCCATCGATTACGGCCGCAAAAACAGCAGGAGGCCAAGTGACACACCCCACACGCTTCACGCTGGCCTTTTGAAGGGTACTAAAGCAGCAGCTATCCACATTTTTTTAAACCGTTATTTTGTCCCAAACTATGTGGCCAGTAGGATGTTAAAAGTTAACATTTCAGAAAAGTTACCGTAGCTGCAGAGGTCTCCTTGTGCAACGCTCTGCCATCGCAGCTTCGGAGCAAACGTCTGCCTTCCCTGCACAGGATTGCAAGACTGGAGACTCTGAAGCCATGGAGGAAGCATTTTTGGATGTGCATCTCTGCAGGCTCCTCTTTTAAAGAACGATCTGGGACGGGGGGAGTTTTCCTGCACATTGAACCAGCACAACTGATTTCCTGATGCAGGAAACTTTCCCACTGTAGATTGACAATATGGAACTTGCATTAAAATGGTGCCACCAGCTATTTCAGGAATGTACAGTTGTTGGTTGACCAGGGTCACTCCCAAGCCACACATCAGAGTTGGCTGAGTTTTCTGTGGTTTAGTAGTCTGGCCTATCTATCACAGAGATGACAGCCTTGGAAAGGAAGGCATGGATTCAGTGTGCGAATTTTTATTTATCCTGGACTCTATGTTAGCGGCATTCTCTCACATTTTTGGATGAAGACCAAGCCATTTTAAAATCTAAATTATTTAAATCTAAGTTATGTAATAATTGACTGTGTTGGCAAGATGCTAAAGGCAAGATACTTTCTGACAAGAAGCCTTTCCCATTTTATTATCTTTAATAACACGAGTGCCTAAAAATTAACAAAATATGAAAGGTATATAAAGGGAAATACTAAAACCAGCCATTCAACAACAGAAAAGGACAAAGAGTGGATAAAAAAGGCAACGAAAAATTAAAAATGAAGTAATATTTTCATATAAGAAAATACTTCAGGTATCTTTGAAGTGGCCAAAGCATCTGCCACATACTGAGCCATCAGAGCAGACTTGAGTTGAAGATTCTGCCCCTATTGTGAATTAAGAAGATGAAATTCAGTTTGAAGCCAAGAAAAACACTTGAAATAAGCATTACGTATTAACTACTCTGGCTTCCAGCCATATGTTCCAATAAATCATTTTACCACCTATTTTTAAAGTAGATTTTTTTCCCAAACAATTACTTGCATATGAGTCTCAATATCCAAATCCAACTTAAATCCCAATAGACCCCAAAAAATTTTCATGGCATGCATTAATAAATATAAAAACACCCTTTCTACTATTAGTTGACCCAAGAACCTGCCATAACTATAGTGGAGTTAAATAACTTTCCAGTAAAGCCCATGGAGGATAATATTCTATTAAATTTTCATTCCACATACTTAGATCAGATACAGTAAAAGCTCAATGGTACTTTTGCAAGTCCAGTAAATTAAACCATTGTTATCAAACCATAATCTTAATTTATCCAATAAAATCCTCAATAGTCTGAAGAAATAATATTTATTTTAAATTAACAGTGGAATGACTCTGAATGCATAAATCAGGCAGACAACAATATTCATTTTAATGGAATGTTAACATCCAACTCAATATTTTTTAAAATTTTCAACACATTTATTTGCACATTTTTAGAAACAAATTTGGGAAAGCAGAGCCCTAAGTATTTAATTATTAAGTATTAAATTATCTAAGACTCTGATGTTGTTAAAGATTAAGCAAAAGGAGAAGGGGACAACAGAGGATGAGTTCGTTAGATAGTGTCATTGATGCAATGAACATGAATTTGGGCCAACTCAGAGAGACCGTGGAGGACATGAGGCCTGGCGTGCCATGGTCCATGGGGTTGCGAAGAGTTGGACACAGCTTACAACTGAACAATGGCAACAACAAGTATTTAATATAATTAGCAGAACTTAGAAAGCTCTACATAATTGTGTTAAAATATTAGAGCTCAAAGGAATTTCTGGGAAGACTTGCTGTATTAGGGTCATAATATGATCTATGTGCCTGAAATACTGTAAGACAATTAATACTCAAAAGGTGCAGAATGAAATCCCATCAAAACTAACATTCCCACCAGGATCTACCTATCTATCTATCTATCTATCTATCTATCTATCTATCTATCTATCTATCATCTCTCTCTCTCTCTCCCTCCCTCCTTTCCTATTATAAAATTGTCTAAAGCAGTGGAAAGAACTCTATGCAAAATGAATAAATATTTGAAACATCCAGATTAATTTGTCCATGATTTTACATGGGTGTGCCTCCAGGCATGAGGTATTGTACATGTAAGCTTTGGGGTCACTGTGTAGAAGCAATCCATGGTAGTATTTTAATTTATTTTATTTTATTTTTTGGTGCTGGAGATCTTCACAAACATGGAGGAATTCAGATGGATCCCCCCCAAATCTTGACATTCTTGTTTTTCTCAGATGGACTACACACATTTTTTTTATTTATTTTTTTTTATTTTTTTTTTTAATTTGATTTATATGCCGCCCTTCTCCGAAGACTCAAGGCGGCTTACAATGTGCTCAGCAATTTATATCTATGATACAGTAAGTTAGTTCACTGAATGCATATTAGGCTGAAAACCTTTATTTACTTGCCTGAGAATAACTCTATTGAAAGCAATGAAACTTCTTTCTCAATAGATACTGTATGTGTAAGAAGATGCTCTTAGAAATGATTCTCTGGATTAACAGTATATTTACTACATGTTTTTTTATGGATGTACCATGTTGTGGGAAGATAATTCATTCTTAGCCATTTTTCTTACTGTCACTTTTAATAGCCCCCACTTTTTTTGCATTGTGCTGCTATCGAGTTTTTATATAAAAATGTGAAGAGGCAAGTAGTACTTCTTTCATCTAGGCATCAATCCATTTCAATATGTGTCTATTTTTTTTTTATTATGAAAATTCAAATTTTCACACTTAGCATAAAGAATGCATTATCCAGCATCACATGATGATAGTTCAGAAAGCAAAAGATGTTCCTGGTTCTGCTGTGCTGATAAAGTACATGTCTGGGTTGGTTGGTTGTGTTGGGTCAAGTTGGGAAATTGTTCTTTACTTTAGATTTATTTCTGCTGCAGTAAGATTCTTCTTTTGGATTGCAAGGAGGTTTCTGCACATGCAGCCCAAAGAGAATTCATTCATCTATTTCAGTTGTCTGTGAGTGCTCACAACCCTGTCAATTAATACTATATTAGTAAGAGCAGGACTGGATTTCTTTATGGGCATTTGTCTTTCCCTCACTGAGGTAAAGACATTGAGGCCTCATCGAGCCAAGGTGGCACAGTGGTTAGAGTGCAGTACTGCAGCTACTTCAGCTGACTGCTAGTTCAGCAGATCAGTGGATCAAATCTCGCCAGCTCAAGGTTGACTCAGCCTTCCATCCTTCCGAAGTGGGTAAAATGAGGACTCAGATTGTTAGGGGGCAATATGCTATTTAGTATACTGTCTTTGGTGTAAGCCACCCAGAGTTCTCAGAGAGTGGGCGGCATAGAAATATGACTAATAAATAAATAAAATAAATAAATATGTTTGATTGACATATCTATAGCATGGGTGTCAAATTTGATCGCATCACGTGACATATTGTGATGTATCACATTTTTTTTACCTTTGCGGATCTGGGGTGGGCGTGGCCTGTGCATGATGCATCCGGCTCACCGGCCGCCAGTTTGACACCCCTGCTCTATAATGTGTGATTCCTCATCCATTCATTTGGGTCATCATTTCTGCTGTATTCAGTGAGCACTGGATCTGTATTTAAAAGACAGAAGTTAGATGTTTGCCTCTAATGAGGCACAATTTAATTCCTGAATACAATATGGCTGCTAATAACAATTTGCCATTTGTTTCATAATTTCATGGAGGTAACATCATCCATCTTTCTAGGGAATGAAACTTGTGACACTTGTGACACAAGTCTTTGGCTGCAACCTGAAGAGTTCCTTGACTGATTGAACAATTTATTAATAAAACTTGGTACCCTATTCTATTCCAAATATAATCAATGGACTTGTCTGGATCATCTTTGGCTGGATTTGGCTTTATTTTAAAAGAGCCAATATTTTCCATCTTAATATGCTATTCCTGGTATGTGATGTTTTGTATACATACAGAGAAAGAAGCACTCTTGTAATCTTTGACTTTTAGGCTTGCTATCAAACATCAGCCATAATACTAATGACTGTTTTGAACAATATGCAGGTTGTATTACATGAATGGCTATTTTATATGTGAAATTATGACTGAAATATTTCTGCACCTATATTGGTTCACACTGTCAGGAGGTTTCTCCTTAGTTTTAGGTTGCTTTGTTCAGTTTCCATCCATTTCTTCTTGTTTTGTCTTCTGGTGCTTTGGAAAATACATTGCCACCCCCCGCTCTTTCTGGCAGCCCCTTAAAAGTCTGTTGCCTACCACACTCGGGCAAAGCATGTGAGCCATTTCCTCCTTTCAGTGGTCCATGAAAGTGCATCTATAGTATGTAGATAATAAAGTTGAAAAAGGTGAACAACATTTTTACAGAACTATAGATATGTTGAGGCTGGGTGTGACAAGGAATGGCTGGGAGGGGAGGGGCCAGTCGAGGCACCCCTTGATGTGAATGACATTGAGTTGGCAATGCCTACCCAGTCACATGGCCATCAAGTCACGCCCACTGTCACATGACCATCAAGCCATGCTCATAAAATAAGCCACGCCCACAGAACCGATAGTAAAAAAATTTAGAACCCATCCCTGGCCAATAAGCTACTATTTTCCATTGGGGTTCTTTTCCTAATTATTCTTTCTTTTTGGTGCCTTTTCCTTTTGAGATTACTTTCTTCTTTTTGAACGCAAATTATTCTGAGTAATTTTTAGTTATAAGTTCTTTGTGCAATGCAATTCACTTTATAGTGTTGGCTTCCAAACATTTCAGGTTTCCCTCTGTTTTCCTGTTACTTAAAGATTTTTCTGATTAGGCAACAACAATGCATGAGTTAAGGCTGTTTTTGAAGGTTCTTTTCTCAATTTAGATGCTGCTATTTATCTCTGGTTTTAAAAATATCTCTGCATCTTTGCTGTAAACAGTATTTAATATTCATTGGAATATTTTTTTAAAAAGTAATTATAAATTAGGGATGATCAAATGTTTGCCTCGAGGCTACTTGTTTTTAAAACAAATCATTTTTGGCCTCCAAGGTTTACATATGCTTTGTCTCGGGGACCATGATCTCTCTGCAGGGAATAATACCGAAAACCCTGATATTGCAGAATATTTGGAGTTTGTTTTTAAACGTCTTGTGTGTTCAAATTAATGTTGATTCTTAGGAACTGCTTGGACTACTCCCTGCAGTTTTCATAGCAAGATTTTTCAGCAGTGGGTTGCTTTTGTGTTCTACCTAAGGCTGAAAGAACGACTGGCCTTAATTCATCCAGCTGGCTTTATGCCTAAAGTAAGATTAGAACTCAGTCTTCTGTTTTTAGCTTTTTAGTGTTAGCCTTGACTACTATGCCAGTGTGACAGAGGTGGGTTTCAGCAGGTTCTGACCAGTTCTGGAGAACTGGTAAATGCCACCTCTGACTGACCCCACCCCTATCTATTCTCTGCGTACCAGAGAGTCCCAGCTGATCGGGAGGAAATGGAGATTTTGCAGTAACCTTCCCCTGGAGTGGGAAAGGAATGGAGATTTTACAGTATCCTTCCCTGCCATGCCCACCAAGCCACGCCCACCAAGCCATGCCATGCCCACCAAGCCACACCCACAGAATCAGTAGTAAAAATTTTTGAAACCCACCACTGCAGTGTGACCTCAAGGCAGAAATAGATGAGGCTTCATGTACTCAAAATTGTTGATTCGCTACTGACAGTGGAGTAGTGAGAGGTGGCTCCAGTATTTGCATTTGCTGAAAAGTTCAAGGAGCCACAAGTTCATGCTTTGGCCTGAATTTTCAACTCTGCTGTAAATACACTTAAAAAAAAAAATTAAGCAAAACAATGTTGGCTGCTGTTAAACAACCTGCTTCCTCAGTTTAAGGCAGCAAAGGCAAAGCTAAGAATTCTGCCTTTTATGTTACAAAAACATCCCAAGTAGAGGATTCAAATCTTTGACAGTCCTTCAATATTTCAAACAATCATCAGGCCCATGCATGTCTTATAATGTGGTTTGTTTCATTTTAGCTTAATGCAATGTATAAAGGCAGCCATGGTGCTTTGTGTTTAGTTTATGATAAGAGTGGAACAAGCCAGCTGAGACTTATTCTGTCTCTGTAACCTTCCTCAGAGACTATGAGGCACAAAATGAGGCATGTTCATCAAGCTTGCTTGAAAGCCAGTTGGATAGAAAGCAACTCAGCCAACCTGAGTTGCTTTCAGTGGTATTTCAACCACTGAAATACTTCCCTCCCTCAAAGGATTAAGTCTCAATGCAATACATAAATTGCCTCAGAATAACATTAAGCGGGTTTTTAGCCAAGATATTTTTTTCTTTGGGGTATTTTAGTTATCATCTGACTCTTACAGCTTGAACCTAAGAATGATTTTTTGGTTTTCTCCCACCCACTCCCACTGTTTAGAAGCTGAATTCAATAGTGATTTCTTTTTGTAATATCCACATTACATCTACATATGCTTTTTGGGGTTGACCCAAGATGATCTGCATATTTTGCTTGGCTCATCACCAGTATGGGCATCTCACCAGTTCCGAATAGAGAAACAAATGACATCATCTTCCTCTCATTTCCCATCCTTTGCTAATGCACCCCATACCTCTCTTTTCCAGCTTTGATTTAAAACTGCTCTTTTCTGATCCGAGCAATCTTAAACCCAAATCATTGGGATGATTTGCATTCAAACTGAACTTTGCCTCTTGTTAGGATCATTTATATATTCCTGGAGAATTCTTGGAAGCAAGTAGAAGGTTACTGCAAGCAGCAGGGAATTTGAATTCTGCTTCTTCAGTTCATGCTCATGCTGGGGCTTGTATGCCTAATGGTGCACAAAAATTAATACTACTGGTTTCCCCACTTTTTTCTCTTTTTCTTCTTCCGCAAAGTGAATATATTGCTTTTTTTTGTTTCATTTTTCTATAACACTCCAGATAAGAAAGGAAGGTAGAAGTTGTTCAGATATGCCAATCTTCAGGAATAGAATAGAATAGAATAGAATAGAATAGAATAGAATAGAATAGAATAGAATAGAATAGAATAGAATAGAATAGAAATCAAGAGCGATTGGACGCACAATAAATTTGTTTCTGGTGCATAAGCTCTCAGTGTACATACTAGCAACAAGTGATAAATCATGATTATAATTATAATGAAATCATCATGTATCATAAGATACAACACTCAGTGATAGTCATAAGATACTAAATAAAAGCAATCAACATAAATCATAAGATACAAACAACAAAGGATAGTCATAAGATGATTAAGGAATAGGTAATAGGAAAAAATTGAAGGATAATAGTAATAGAGAGTCCTACTACATGGTTTGATACCCTAGAAACATATTTTTCCAATGTTTATGAGTCTTTCCAGTTTTTCCATCTTTTACCAGATAAACTTCTATCCTTAGACCAAGAATCCAAAGTTTTCTCAATTACATTATTCCTTGAGCCAGCATTTCACTTCAAAATCCTTCATTGTTTTCTCTGATCATTATATAGATGAAACAACCCTCTCTACCCCAAATTTTTTTTCTTTTCGGCTAGCTCTTCATGGTCTGTCAATATTCTTTCCAATAGTATCATAATAAGGGAATGGATGTTATAGGAAAAAATTAAAAAAGGTCTGAATTGGTGTCCGCAGAGATAATACAGAAAGGGTTTTGTTTTTTTAAAAAAACAAGTTTTATTAATTTTTCTTTTTTTCATATACATATTTTATGAACAGAGTATTGACCGGGTCACATCCTATAGAACTTATAACATAGTTATATCTTGATTTTTATAATCTATTCCAATCTTCTTCTTTTTTTGTTTTTTCCAAATACAATTTATATATTTCAACTTCTGCCATAATATTCTTTTTTCCCTACTTTTTTCTCCACTTAATACATAATACACAGCCAAAAAGTGTGATGGGGATTTTGAGAAATATATTTTACAAATGGAGAAACAAGATAATTAATGCTATGGACTATGAATGCTAACATGCTTGTGAAGAAGGCACAGAAGAGGCTGTACTTCCTGAGAATGCTCAGGAAGATAAATCTATCTCCGCATCTACTTCTGTCTTACTATCGCAGCACCATTGAGAGTGTTCTGACATATGGTATTCTTGCATGGAATGGGAGCAGCTCTGTAGCAGACAAAAAAGCTCTACAGAGAATCATTAAAACTGCCCAGAATATCATCGGACTTCAGCTACTAGCCCTGGACGATATCTTCGAATTTCGCTATTTGAGAAAGTTGCATAACATTCTCAGAGACTCTTTCCATCCTGCTTACAATCTTTTTGGACTGTTGGCTTCTGGCAGAAGATACAGAACAATTAAAACTTGGACCACACGTTTTCTGAATAGTTTTTATCCCAGAGCTATAATTGCACTCAACAATGAACTAAAGGGCCACCATCAGTGAGCATTACTTGGTCTGTTGTGTGGATGTTTGGGTGGTTTAGGGGTGGAGAATTGTGATGGGTGGGAGTGTGTTTGGAGATTGTTATGTGTGTTGGACCTGGTCTTTGGGTGTTAAGTGAATTTCGTTGTATGGGTATACTGTGTACCCATACAATGACAATAAAGTTATTTATTTATTTAATTGAAGAAATGCTAAGAAATTAAGATTTAAAGGGCAGATGGTGATATATTATGTATTAAGAAGAGACTAAGATAAGATAAAGAAGTAGAGGAAAATGGAGAAGGGTTTTGAAGGTATTTCCATGCAAACATCTGGGAAAGCAAAGGCATACGAACCAGAAAAGAGAGAACACTTGTACAGGCACTTGTAGAGTGGTCCGCAAGGGAACCAGGCAGTGATGGGATGGGAAGGGTGAAAAATGGGGTGATTAATTGTTTTATAATAGCAAAAGTCTAGGCTGAGCACCAGCCCAGTTGTTGTGGTCCGCCAGCAGCCTGTGGACCTGGCAGCGGAGTTGGACAGTGAGGAGGCTGGAGAGGACAATGGGCCAGTTCTGGGGTCAGGGGAAGGCCTGGATGAGGGCTCTGCGTTGGAGGCAGAGATGGGGCCAGGGCCATCTGGGAGCAATGCGCAGACTCCAGAGCCTCCAGAAGCAGACAGCAGAGAGGCAGAGGAACAGGACGAGCCTGTTCCTAGTGCAGGCATGCGAAGAGCTGCCAGAAGGCAAGAGCATCTGAAGCAAAAAGGATGACTCGGGAGTAAGGCCAGAAGATGATTGGCCACTCCCATAAGGCTTAAAAGAGCAGCAATGAGCCGTTGGGTTCTTTGTAGAAAAGCAATGTTGATTCCCGTGCTTCTTGTCATGTCTCTTGAACTTTGTGGGGGTTTTCCCAAGAAAAGCCTTTGGCAGGTTGCCAAAGACATCAAAGGTTGGTGATAAGGCCGAAGAATTTGTTTTGGACTAAGCTGAGAATGGATTAATTCTCAGCTGTCTTAATAAAATAAGTTTGTTCAGGACTGAATTGTGTTTGGTAATCACTATGTGGGCCTCAGTCACAACACCAGTCAGATTGCCAACTCATTGTAATCTAGACTGGAACATCTGAGGTTGGCTTTTAAAGCAGCTGGCAGCAGCATGGGAGACAAGTAGTTTATACTTCAGTGTGGACTTACTCCAAGAGTAATCCATTCCAAGCACCTGTAGAACCAGACTTTGAGCTCTTTTATAACAGTTTAGCTTTGCTCTGAACAAACCCTACTCAGCGCTTCATTGTCCCTAGCAAAACTAGAGTCCACAGGAGCCAAAAATAAAGAGTTGTTCATTGTACAAGTGAATAAACTGTAGATCAAACTGTAGAGCAATTTATACGAGTGAATAAACTGTAGGTCAAAGTCACAGCTCCTCGTGTCAGCTACATATCAAACATACTGGTTTTTAATGGCTTATTTCACATATTCAACTATTATCAATTTTCAATTGATAGGTCAAATGATATACATATTTGTGATTTAGGCCTCCTCAAGGACACATAATAGTAATATCCAGACAGTATTGTTGTTGTTAGTTGTGAAGTCGTGTCCAACTCATCGTGACCCCATGGACAACTTTCTTCCAGGCCTTCCTGTCCTGTACCATCTCCCAGAGACCATTTAAACTCACGCTGACTGCTTCAGTGACTCCATCCAGCCACCTCATTCTCTGCCGTTCCCTTCTTCTTTTGCCCTCAATCGTTCCCAGCATTAGGCTCTTCTCCAGTGAGTCCTTCCTTCTCATTAAGTGGCTAAAGTATTTCAGTTTAATCTTCAGGATCTGCCAGACAATATAGAATGGCACATTAAGAGAAAAATGTACACTGCAATAACCTCAGCATATATATTTTTTTTCCAGGCCTTGTAGCAGAATCCTGCTGATTCATCCAACATTGGGCTTACTTTTGTCTGATTATATCTACCTCAATAACAGTAACTCTTACTTGGCTTACAACTGATTTTACAACACACTGAAACAACCCAACGTTTTAATGTTTCCAAGAGACTCAAACCAAACCCAACAAACTATTTGCAATGTGAAAACTGGTTAAAAGTCTCTGTAGGTTTTTTTCTGTATGGAAAAATTGCAATTTACTTATTTTTTTCACTATAGCATTATCATTATATTTTAGAAAAGCGTCTAGGCATTAGAAAAATTATCTTTGGAAAGACTTTTTAAAAAATAAAACTCTCCAGCAGTTCATTAGCACAATGGATTGAGGATTTACTAGTATTATGGGAGCCATTCAGTGTCTATTTCCAACACATATAATTACCTCTATATAATATAACAATTTCTCCTCAAGTATTTTTCTGCCTCTGTCTATTAGAGCAGTCTGCCAAAAGAAACTGAAACAAAAAACTAAACTATTAAATTTTAGCTCATATTTATAGCATAGTTGAGACCTATCAGTGTTTGGATAAAACAGCAACATCTTTGGGAGCAGCAGCAGAGAATGGCCATGCAATCCCAGGAAAAGCTTGTTTTTAAGAGTTGTAGGCAGGTACTTTCACTGAATTCTTGCATGGCCAAAAAACACCTTTTGGGACTGTCCAAGGTCCTGAATGAACTCCCTGGTTAAGAGACATCCTATCACCGTAGCAATAGCAATAGCAATAGCACTTAAACTTATATACCGCTTAACAGTGATTTATACTAAGCGGTTTATAGAGTCAGCATATTGCCCCCAACAATGTGGGTCCTCATTTTACCCACCTCAGAAGGTTGGAAGGTTGAGTCAACCTTGAGCCTGGTTAGATTTGAATTGCCAAATTGCAGGCAGCCAGCAGTCAGCAGAAGTAGCCTGCAGTACTGCACTCTAACCACTGCTCTACTGCAGCAGTATCTTTTCCATTGGAACCAGTTTAGAGATTTTCCTCTATATTATAGATAACAGAGAGCCATTTGGGAAAATAATGGTCCCAAATTTATTTCAAACTCTATTCTACAGCACTTCATGACTTTAAATTCTGGTTGTAAAAGGTTTTTGGGTTTGGGTTTATGTAAATTTTGAGATTATTTATTGTACACAAAATAATTATGTATTATTTTGCGATTATTTATGAGCAAGATAAGGATGAATGTTGATAATGACAAAGTAGAATCTATTATGTCCAAACTAAAACTATATTTTCCTTGTACTCTATCCAATTGATGTGCCACACCGTCCCACCTTAATCAATTCTAAAGACACTATTCTTGATTTAATTTCTCAAATCTGGCTGCAATTATGTAAGAAGACTTCATACACTGAATGCTTTTAATCATAATAATCATAATTTTTATCTGTATAACATTTCCCCTTTTTCAAAGAGAATCACAGGCTTTATTTGCATATGAGAGTGAGATGGAAATAGCATTTATAAAATGAAAACTGTATATATTATATATTTACTTTTGATAAATGGGAATTTGATAGTTACTTAGTGACAGATGATAGGTCCCTTGGGTTGGATGGCTCAGAAAAAGCTCAGGATCTTTTGGAATATTAATGGTATATTTAGGATGTGGCTATATTAAAGCATCTGGGGTATCTAAAGTAGTTTCTAATATCATACAGGAAAAGAAATTCTAAATCTGAAAAGAGAGAATTTAAGTAGCAACATGGAACAAAGCATGAATATGAGAAAGTTCAACATAATGAAAGATGAAATGATCAATTGCACATTGATATTTTAGGCATAGTAAGGTTTATTTATTTATTTAGCGTATGGTTGGTCACACACAGTATTAAAACACTTCATTTTTACAGGTTAAAAACAATTAAAACAATAAAAAAACCTATAAATAGGTTTTTTAAATAAAAAATTAAGAAAACCTAAAAGGAAAACAGAAATAACATTTCAAAGTTTAATGTCGAGTTTGGAGATCCAGTCAGTAGCTGCTGTTGTTATGCAGAGGAAGTCCCTAGAATCTCCTGGCAAAGTTACTCGCGTCCGTGGCAATCCTTAAGTCACACGTGCCTCCTGGGTGGTGCTAAATGAGTAACAGACGGACTGGTAGCCAGACATCTGTGAGGATCTCCTGGCTTCACACACAACCCCACGGTCCTTTTAAGGACCTTTTAAGTTCCAAAAAACTAGCAGAAACAGCAGAAATAACAGAAATAGTAAGGTTAATTCAGATGGACTGGAACACTTTTTGTCAGAAGTTAATTTCTTGATGTAACCAGAACATGAAAAACAAAGAAAAAATGGTATTGCTTTTATAGGTAGGAAGGGTTTAGCAAGAACATATGTAGTTACAAAACACTCAATGGCTGAATAATATCAATTAGACATTTTGGACAATCCTATCTACATTTATGCTCCAACGATGCAGGAAATGAGAAAATTGATGAATTTTAGGATCGAGTTCAAATCAAAAGAGCATGCAGGCAAGATGTTCTGCTTATGGATTGAAGATTGGTCAAAACAGGAAATATTAAGGATGAAAATGTAGTTGGACAGTATGACCTAGGAAACCAAAATGAAGCAGGAGAAAGACTTACTAATCTCTGCAATTCCAAATCCAATTATTTATTGACTGCTATCACAATGTTCAATCAAAACAACAGGTAGGGAGATGCTAGATAAGCATGAATGTCTCAAGAAACTTGAGACATTATTGCTAAATCACTCTGGATAATTGAGAAAAGTAAATATTACTAAAAAGAAGTCAGTATGTGCTTCATTGGTTATAGAAAGGCCTTCAATTGTGTCATCATGTCATTGTCCTTGTACAAAATTATTGTGTAAGAAGGATGAGCTTAACAAAGAGAAGGAAAATTTGTAGTGAAGATAATGAGGAAATAGACATTGTAAAAGCCTGGATGAGAACAGTGGAGTATGAAAATCGGGCAGACAAATGCCCCCTCCTCCCCAATTCACATAAATAAAAAAGAAGGAAAAGATGTACATTCAGACTTGCAGTATTCTATTATTTTTTATTTATTTATTAAATGTGTATGCTGTCCAACTTGCATGATGCTGATGATGCTACTCTGATAGCTGAACATGCAAAAACTGTGCAAGCTCTTATAATGAAAATCAAGGAACACAATTAAAAAAAGGACTAAGTTTAAATCTAAACAAAACCAAACTAATGTCAACAAGTATAGTAAACTGTCTTAGAAATGACAATGAAGATAATGAAGTGGGAGATATTTTCTACCTTTTAGGATCAGCTATCAATAGTCAAGAAACCAGAAGTTAAGAAATACACTTGGCACTTGGTAGAGTAGCCATAAAGGTCTTGGAAAAGATATTGAGATGTGGAAATATGTCTCTACCTATAAAAATCAGAATTGTTCAGTCACTGATTTTCCCTATGACATTCTATGGAAGGTCAAGTTGCACTTTGAAGAAGCAGGATGGAGATAGTGTTGATCCCTTTTCAACCTTGGTGTTGGGGAAGACTCCAGAGAGTATCCTAGATCAGTGGCACCCAACCTTTTGGGCACCAGGGACGGGTTCCATGGACAGAGTTTTTTCCACTGACTGGAGGGCAGTGGTGGGTTTCAAAATTTTTTACTAAAGGTTCTGTGAGCGTGGCTTGGTGGGCATTGTTGTGGTCCGCCAGCAGCCTGCAGACCTGGCAGCGGAGTCGGAAAGTGAGGAGGCTGGGGAGGACAATGGGCCAGTCCTGGAGTCAAGGGAAGGCCTGGACGAGGGCTCTGCGTCAGAGGCAGAGTTGGGGCCAGGGCCATCTGGGAGCAATGCGCAGACTCCGGAGCCTCCAGAAGTGGATAGCAGAGAGGCAGAGGAACAGGAGGAGCCTCTTTGCATGCATGCAAAGAGCTGCCAGAAGGCAAGAGCAGCTGAAGAAAAAAGGACAACTCGGAAGTAAGGCCAGAAGATGATTGGCCACTTCCATAAGGCTTAAAAGAGCAGCAGCGAGCCATTGAGTTCTTTGTAGAAAAGCAACGTTGATTCCTGGGCTTCTTGTCAGCGTCTCTTGAACTTTGTGGGGGGTTTGCCAAGAAAAGCCTTTGGCAGATTGCCAAAGACATCAAAGGTTGGTGATAAGGCCGACAGACTGGTTATTAAGAATTTTGTTTTGGACTAAGCTGAGAATGAATTAATTCTCAGCTGTTTTAATAAAATAAGTTTGTTGAGGGCTGAATTGTGTTTGGTAATCACTACTTGGGTCTTGGTCACAACAGGCGTGGCTTGGTGTGCGTGACAGGGGAAGGCTACTGCAAAATCTCCATTCCCACCCCAATCCAGAGGAAGGTTACTGCAAAATCCCCATTTCCTCCTGATCAGTTGGGACTCAGGAGGGAGAGAATAGATGGGGCGGGGTCAGTCAGAGGTGGTATTTACCGATTCTCTGAACTACTCAAAATTTCTGCTACCGGTTCTCCAGAACTGATCAGAACCTGCTGAAACCAACCTCTGCTGGAGGGGGTGTGGTTTTGCATGCTGCCTACATCCCACAGATGGGCTTCGCTTGTTTGTGTGGCCCAGTTTCTGGCATGCCACAGCTCAGTGCCAGTCCATGGACCAGGTGTTGAGGACCCCTGTCCTAGATAGCCAAGAAAATAAATTGTGGATCATTGAACAACCTAGATGAATCACTTGAGGCACAAATGATGAGACTCAAAACAATATGCCAAGTACAAATTCATGACACTTCATTCCCATCAAGTAATTGTGGGAGTGCACATTTTGGGTTTAGCTGGCCACATCCTTACGTCAGTGACCTGAGAGGGAAATGCAAAACCATTGATGCAGGGACCTTGATTTATAAATTTATCATTGCATATGAAACTGGATAAAATCATTACAGAGTATGTACGTCAATCAATCAATCAGACAGACAATTAATGCATAAAATCCTTATCTGATACTCCAATTTCTAGAGTTCTTTGAGGCCCAGGTCAAACTCAGAGAATCTTATACTCCAGCCTTGAAATGAAGGTTTTTTTTAAAAAAAATTGTTGAATTTCATTACAAACCTTACAAAATCAAGTGAAAAAATCCATACAGCAATCTCATGAAGTAGATGGCACACTGTACATGGGGGTGTTGAGCATGAGACAAGGAACTGTTTGTGTAAAGTAATGTAGTAAGTCCTCACCAGAGGCAAAGAATGAATTTAAAGCTACAGATTCAACATAAAAAAAAAAAACAACTATTGGAACCATGCAATTACATTTTGGGGGGGTTTCCTCCCTGCTTGTTGTTATTTGTACAGATAGCATTGCTAAAGGTAAAGGTAAAGGTTCCCCTTGCACATATGTGCTAGTTGTTCCCAACTCTAGGGGGCTGTGGTCATCTCCGTTTCAAAGCCGAAGAGCCAGCGCTGTCCGAAGATGTCTCCGTGGTCATGTGGCTGGCATGACTAAACGCCAAAGGTGCACAGAACACTGTTACCTTCCCACAAAAGGTGGTCCCTATTTTTCTACTTGCATTTTTTACGTGCCTTCAAACTGCTAGGTTGGCAGAAGCTGGGACAAGTAATGGAAGCTTACCCCGTTATGTGGCACTAGGGATTCGAACTGCTGAACTGCTGACCTTTTGATCAACAAGCTCAGTGTCTTAGCCACTGAACCACCGTATCCCTTATAGCATTGTTGAGGAGGTCTAATGGTGTTATTTTTAAAAGCGCTTTACAAGGGGAGGTTGAACCTTTCCAGTAGGACCCCTCCTGTGTTCTGTAACTCAGAATGAACTGAATGAAGATGACAGAACGATTTTGATTGTAATGGCCCTTTTGCCCTTGCTTGTCTCAATCTGTCTGTGCCACTCCTGTCTTTGACTGTCACCTTACTTGATGACAATGCAGTCACAGGCCTTGGCAGTTTCTCCTTGTCTGGGAGATCAGGACGACACCATCATATTTTCTGAAACCAGATGGGGCAGTTTTTAGTAATTGATTACAATCATGTTTCATTGGAACCAAAGGAATGGCAAAGAATAAATGTTTGAATACCTTTACAACATTGAGAATTGGACAAATGGTTTATCAGAAAGGAGCTATAACTGGGAAATGTGACTAATTCATTACACAGAGGACCTGACATCATTTTATTTTTTTATTTTCTTTTTTTTTAATTTTTAAATTTTTTATTAATTTTAGAAACCATATAATACATTTATAAATGCAAATAAAACAATTTACAACAAACATCATCTTTATAACATCTACCTATAATATCTAAATTGTTACAATATCAATATCCTATATTCTTCAATATACAATAATTCTCTCACCCTATATAATGATATTATTTTATTGATATCTCGTATCTCTTAAATTTCATTTGATGTAAAAATTTATTTTACTCTATTGATATCTTTTCTTTTATTTAATTTTTCTTTCTTTCTTCTTCTCTTTTTTTCCCACTTCCCTCTAACCTGACATCATTTTAAAAGCATGCCTTTCTATCTAAATATTTCATATTTAGATGACAAGAAAGCTGAAATGAGACTGAAAGTACTAGTGTCAAGAAATGTAATTTGCATGGTTTCTGTTTAGTTTAAAATATTAATAATTTAGCTTCTTCAAAATCTCCATGACACATATGTCTGCCTGCTGCCTAACATGATAGATGACCCTTTTAGCGTAAACAGGGTTAACTTAAAAAATAAACTTCCAAGTTTTACTGCTTGGGGAAAAAAATAGTCCATAATCCCATAATTGATCTTCTTTGCCCAAAGGTGCAGTTTGGAGTTCTTTTCTTTGAAACTGATGATAAGAAACTACTTCGGAAGTGGTTTTAATCTTTATTTATGGGATTGTTGTTAAATTATTTAAATATCAATTATATAAAATTATATATATATATAAATAAAGTTTTTCCAGATGCTTATCCATCAGTTCCCCTCAAAAACGTCATCAAAAAAGCACAACAAAGAATGTTCTTTCTGCGCCAACTCAGAAAGCTCAAACTGCCCAAGGAGCTGCTGATACAGTTCTACAGAGGAATTACTGAGTCTGTCATCCGCACCTCTATAACTGTCTGGTTTGGCTCTGCAACCCAACAAGACAGACACAGACTTCAGAGGATAATTAGAACTGCAGAAAAAACAATTGCTACCAACCTGCCTTCCATTGAGGACCTGTATACTGCACAAGTCAAAAAGTCAAGTCAAAATGTGAAAATATTTACAGACCCCTCACATCCTGGACATAAACTGTTTCAACTCCTACCCTCAATACGACGCTATAGAGCACTGCACATCAGAACAACTAGACACAAGAACAGTTTTTTCCCGAACGCCATCACAAATATTTCCCCCAACACTGTCAAACTATTTACTAAGTCTGCACTACTATTAATCTTCTCATTGTTCCCACCACCCATCTCCTTACACTTATGACTGTATGACCATAACCTTGTTGCTGGTATCCTTATGATTTATATTGATATTGTTTCCTGATTGCTTATCTGTATCCTATGACTATCATTGTGTTGTTACCTTATAGTTCTTGATGAATGTATCTTTTCTTTTATGTACACTGAGAGCATATGCACCAAGACAAATTCCTTGTGTGTCCAATCACACTTGTCCAATAAAAAAATTCTATTCTATTCTATTCTATCCCCAACCCCCTGAAAAACATTAGTCTTTAAAATATTAGTCTTTAAAATATCCTGAATTAGTGTATATACCGTATTTTTTGGACTATAAGACACTCTGGACTATAAAATGCACCTAGCTTTTGGGGAGGAAAACAAGAAAAAAAATCTGCCTCTGCCGCTGCCTATTCCCGCCGCCTGGAATGGGCCAAAAATGTGGTGTGTGGAGGCTGAAAATGGGGTGCACAGAGGCTGAAAATGGGATGCACAGAGGCTGAAAATGGGGGGCACAGAGGCGGCAATAGGTGGCAGCAGCGATGGGCAGTAGCAATGGGCAATGGCGATCCCTGCAGCTGATAGGTGGTATTCTGGGAGACAGATCCAACCGACAATCAGCTGCTGGTGCTAAATCAGGCTGTGCTGAAGCTGACCAGGCTGTTTGCTGTTTGCTTCAAGGAGACAAATTGGTGGGAGGCAGAGGCCAAAGGGTGGGGGCTGGTGGGTGGGCGGGGCTTCAGCAACATTCACTCTATAAAACGCACAGACATTTCCACTCACTTTAGGGGGGGCTGGAAGTGCATCTTATACACAGAAAAATACAGTATATCCTAAATTTTCTGGCTTTTGCACACATCTACCATAAAGTGACCACATTTCCATCATATGTTAGATGGTTGGAGGTACATTTATACAATTCAGACAATTTCTCTAGTGTCATATACCAACAGTGTATCATTTTATAAACATTCTTTTAAAGACTATAACATAATGTAAAGTCTTTCAGCCACATATTTTCCCATTGTTCCATTTAAGAATCTTTATGATTTTCAGAAAAACAGGAGGGAATATTACTTCAAAGGAGCAAAAACTATTCTATAATTACTTCTGAACACAGTCATTCAATTTTCCCTCAAGCTGATAAAGAAACAGAATTTTTGATAGCATCTATTTATGTACAGGAATTTCTATCCAATTCTATTCTCAATGTTTGGTAAGAATAGATATGCACAAAATTTAATGCACAATGAAAGTGCCTTGTGGATTAATGATGCCAAAAAATAAATTACAAACCACAGTGCAGGCAATAAATAACAAATGTAATGGAAAGAGTCCAGTAGTTGACAAATTACAAAAAATTCTGGGGAGTTATAAAGCCTATTTAATGCAACAGAAGTGGGAAAATATTTAAATGCAGCATAGACTCATAATTAATTGCTGCATAGGGTTCTAAGTTGAGAGCTTTAATTTTTAGGTAAAGAGAGAGAGAGAGAGAGAGATGCTGTTGTTAACTATCTAATCAGGCTAATAACTTTTCTAGAAGAGCTAATAGAGGGTTGTTGTTTTTTTAAAGAAAAAAATAGAGTTGATTAATCTTTGTAGCAGCCCAGGCAATATACTAGAGGTCACTGAAAATGAAAGGCTCAGACTTATATCAGTAGACTCATCCTAGAATTATGGGCAAATGCAAAATTGTTGGAGGATGAGTAGAAATCCATAAATTAGTGATTCAGGTCAGCCTGCAAACTTGTCTGTGCTTTGATAGGACAGAAACAAGAGAAACCTGAGGCCTATATATTCAGCGTTTGACTATCTGTCTCCTTTCATTACATAGCAACCTAGAATAAAAATAATGCACAAGTAGTTCAAAGTACTTTCAAGGAGAGATCACAGCACTCCCTGACAGGGCTGTAAAAAGGAAAAGAAATCAAGGAGACATTGAAAACTGTAGTACAATCCGCCAAAACAAAATTCATTGTGGCATGGACATAGTAAAATTCATGGATGTTTCTAGCGTATTTCTTTTCTACTCCAAATTGTACACAAAGCCCTTCATGTTTCAGAATGATGTACATTCAGATGAGTTGACATATTTAAAAATATTGCATATCAAAATTGCTTTAAAAGGCGGGGGGGCAATTGCTTGTAAAGCCATATATTTAATAGAATGTTGCCTACCAAAGAACATAGAATGGGGATTTTCCAATGATCTTAATCAACGTTTGATCTGATAGAATAATTTATCAATATTTTTAATACCAACCAAAACTCAGCTAAGCTGATTTAAATGCCATATCCAGAGGTGGTATTTAGCAGTTTCTGATCAGTTCTGGAGAACTGGTAGTGGAAATTTTGAGTAGTTCAGAGAACCGGTAAATACCACCCAGGGGTGGGTTCTAGTTACCTTTACTACCGGTTCGCAATGGGGCTGCGTGCACACGCTCGGTTCGCTCGTGCGTGCGCACGCTCTTCTGTGCAAGCGCAGAAGCTTCTGTGCATCCGCAGAAGCGTTTTGATGATGTCAGGGTCAGTAGGCGGAGCCTCCCGCCAGTTTTACTACTGGTTCTATAGAACCGATTCAAACCGGGGGCAACCCATCACCAGAGGTGATACCACCTCTGACTGGCCCTACCCGCATCTATTCTCTTCCTCCTGAGTCCTAGCTGATTGGGAGGAAATGGGGATTTTGCAGTATCCTTCTCCTGGAGTGGAGTGGGAATGGGGATTTTATAGTATCCTTCCCCTGCCATGCCCACCAAGCCATGCCATGCCATGCCCACCAAGCCACGCCCACGGAACTGCCATGCCCACCAAGCCCACACCCATGTCATGCCCACCAAGCCATGCCCACTAAGCCACTGCCCACCATGGTAGTATAAAATTTTGAATCCCACCACTGGCCATATCCCTTCCTGAGGTAGGCAGGGAATGATGAAAGGACTACATTTCCCTTAGTCCTTCACAGCAGTGAGGACAATGAACGCTGAGGGTGAGGGGGGTGGAAAAGAATTTAGTCAAAAACATTTATGAGCTGTAGGCATGGATGTCTGCATGATATGGCCAAAAAGGTCAAGATTATGGCTGCAGCAAAGTGACCAAAATTCCGCTTGTTGTTTATGTGCAGATCATGAAAAAACAATGACCTTCCTGATCACACCCTACAAATATTCCTGGGTGTGGAAGAAATGCAACAGCAAAGAAATTCAGTGCTTCCATTGCTACAAGACAAAAATATAATTTTAAATTGTTGTCTATGAGGTCAGAATTTAGCAAACATTAGTAAGGAACATCTTCAACCCTGAACCAGAAAAGTGAAAGTGACATTAATGAGAAACAGTGTAATACAGTTCAACACAGCTTTGATGGCCATTTTAATTGGATCGCTTCTGTCAGGAACAGGAAAAAGCCTGCTACAATATTAGAAAGCCATGGCTAGAAGTTAATTCCATCCCAAGATGTCAGAATGGCACGATCTGCATATCTAATGAACGAATTGAACGTGGCCCTTGTACTCAAGGGTAATTTCCTATAGTTGTTGGATAAACATGGGGAGATTAATTACAGAGCCTGTGGCCATTGTGCTCAGCAGCTCACCTCCCCTTCCAGAGAACAGTGGAAAGAAAAAAAACCTCCTCAATTTTGTTGGTATCCTTTATTATTTATGAAACTATTTCAATCTTTCTTACAGGTGTGTACCAAAGCATTAGTCAAAGGATCTTGGCATATGCAGGTGTCTAAGATGAAAATAGGATAGGAGAGTGTGTGCACAACTCACTCATTGCTAAAGTTGTCATGCATGTGTGTGTGTGTGTGTACACACACACACACACACACACACACACACACCTCATTACACCAGATCTCAAATGTGGCAACAAAATTTACTGGTCCTTGGAAGACTACGCACATGGTGATTTCATAGGTTTTAATTTCCATATGTTGTATATTTTTATGGTCTGCCTTGGAGGAATAGTTTATCTGATGATTTACTGTATGTAATTCATGCCAAGTACTCCATACCACAATCTCATGTATTACATTATCATGACCATCATTATCATGTATTGTTTTTTAGTAACGCTGGTATAAATTTAAGAATATACGATTTCTACTATCTCCCTGTCTATGTTAGTTTTATTGGGAAGGAACTCATCCTTTCATCACAGAACTTGAACTGCTATTATAGGATTAGCTGTGGTGGCCATCAGGAAAACTGGTGAAAAGGACAAAGTTGCAGATAGCTTACATAATTCCTTTCTGCCTAATCACTCTGGAGCATAATTAAGTAACAGGGTATTTTACTGAAAGGCAATTTGAGCTGTTTCCAGGGGGAGACAGCATCGGCTGAGAAAATGCCTTGCTTGGAAATTAGTTTAATTGAATGTAATGGAATTTATTCCTCCAAAGACATGGCTAGAATTGGCCATGTGAAAGTGCTCTACTTCAGTCCTTGAGGTGATAGGAAAAAGATGCTGGCGTATTTCACCTCACTGCTGAGTCCTGAATTGCCTCAGGAACAAGACCAAGGAAGTGATGCTGTCTTCACAATTTAATTAGTGGACATCTTGAGGTGAAAGATTGGTGGATTCCTTGGCTTTCTTTGCTCATCCATGAAAGATAATAGGTAGTAGATAGATAGATAATCTTTATTGTTATTTTTTACTGGCCCACATTAAAAATGAAAATGAAAATCTGTTGCCTGCTTTCAAAAGAAAGTATATATCTACCCATACGCATACATAAAACACATATACATGGTATATTCATATTCACATGCACACACATATAAATATTAATCACTGTCTTTTAAATATTTTAAATATTGGTACTTTAGCATAACCATAACAATTAGCTTGAACCATATTTACAGCTAATGACTCTGGCCTTCCATCCATTATTTGCTAAATAAAATTCCCATCCATGTAAGTTGCAGCACTTTCTTCTTGCCTTTTTTTCTTTTTATACAGCTGCCTAGTATGGCCAAATATAGTTGTGGTGATCAATCTTCCAGATCAAATTTTGAGACACATGGGATGAAGAGAGAATCTGCTTTTGTTTATCCTACTGGCAGAAGCCCTTTTGGCAGGAGGAGTTAATTGCCTAACCCTCCACTCAGTTCCCTGCTAATATCTTTTTTTCCTAGTTGCTTTTTGTAAGTGTGAAAACACTAAAGACAGGACTGTTTATTAAGGAAGCTACAATTGAATGAGGTAAGACTGTCAATGTAAATCATCCAGGCCTGGAGCTGTGAGTGAACTTAATAAGATAACCAGCTTCAGAATTCTTCTGAAAGAGGGACCGTGACAGTAAATGAGGATAGCAACCAATGTTCAACAGTGTCATACATTTATCTCTAACCGTGAAGTCTTTGAAATATTTGTTTATGTAATGTTTATAGTGTTGCCTCTATGCCGTAGAGAATGTCACCTATTCTTGAGACAACATCTGGAGAAAACACTCCAGGCAAATAAATACTTCAATTATTTAGAGTGATACATAGCAGCTTTAAACAAACTCTCAGTTTGCTTCTTTCCGTGTGTGTGTGTGGTTTTTTTTTTTGTGTTTTTTTTTTAAAAAGGAAATGCAAACCCGAGAATGTTATCCCTGAGAGTCCTTCAGTTCAAATATAAATGGAAACTTTTCCATTTCACTTTAAGTCAGCGTTGCGATAAAAGCATACCTCTGGTTCCCTTGTCCTTTTTTTTTTTCTCTGCATAAATGCCTATGTTGGTCTCAGTGGACAATTTTAAAAAAAGAAAATATGGTGCTTCTTTACTTCTGGGCAATGTGCCTGGGAACAGAATGTAGGTTTATATGAGAGAGGAAGAGAAGGGATGAGAGGGAAACAAGTTTGAGGTTGTTTCCCCAAGTTGACTGGCAGGCAATCCAGAAATGAAAAAAAAAAAGACCCTTTCTACATAATGTATAATATTTTGTAACGTGTTTCCCTGAAAATAAGACATCCCCTGATAATAAGCCCTCCCCCAAAAGGAAGCCCTCCCCAAAAATAAGCCATCCCCAAAAATATTTAAATGCATTTCCTCTGCCATTTCCTCTGGTTAGAGTTAGGGAGACAGAGCTGGAAATCAGGTAAGACAGCAAGAGGAGCCCCGTCTTGCTCCACATGCCCCAAAATAATAAGACCTCCCTGAAAATAAGGCCAAGCACTTATTTTGGGGTTCAAAAAATATAAGACAGGGTCTTATTTTCGGGGAAACACGGTAGTAGCCTTCTTGAATCTAGTGCCATCCCAATGTCACAAAATGAAACAAACCTTCCTATCCTGGCTTGTATAGCCATTAGGTGGAACATTTGTTTGACCTTCAAGAGGTAAGAAAAATGTAAGCCTATTTTTAGTTACCGTATTTTTCGGAGTATAAGACGCACCTTAGTTTTTGGGGAGGAAAATAAGAAAAAAGCTGATTGGCAGGTGGATGGGCTTCCCAGAATACCCCCAATCAGCTGTTCCCAGAGGTGAATTTTAGCAACAGGTTCCTTGGTTGTGAGCTCTGTGCCTTGCTTTTTTTTTTCTGCCTCTGAAACTTCTGAAACTCTGTTTCAGAAAAAACTTTCTTTTCTGCCTCTGAAAGCCTCCAAAACAGAGCTTCAGAAAAAAAGCCTCTGAAGCTCTGTTTGGGGGCTTCTTTTCTGAAGCTCTGTTTGGGGGCTTTTTTTCTGACGCTTCGTATCTGATGCTTTTTTCAGCCTCTGAAACCTCCGCTTGAAAAGCTGGGCGGGGCTACATTCGGAGTATAAGACACACCCAGATTTTCACCCTCTTTTTTGGTGGAAAAAGGTGCATCTTATATTCCGAAAAATATGGTAGGTAAGTATATGAGTATGGTCCATGATATGATGCCAAAGAGTTACCAAATGATGCCTTAAGTCATGCCGATGCTCCTGGACTGCAATTTCTTGGCCTCTTGTTCTTGACTACACTTCTTACATTCTATCTGCATGATTTGAAGAGCTCTACAAGATCAGAGCAATGTAGCTAATAGCAGGTTGACATCTTTCAGAAAATGAAATAATATATTTTCTTGAAAATCTCAAACTGCTATTTTGTTGATGTATATCAACCCCATAAGATAGAACAGAGAAGATAATGGGACAAAGATAATGTTTGAACCAGTGGTGGGTTTCAAATTTTTTTACTACCAGTTCTGTGGGGGTGGCTTGGCGGGCGTGGCATGGCTTGGTGGGCGTGGCAGGGAAAGGATACTGTAAAATCTCCATTCCTTCCCCAATCCAGGGGAAGGTTACTGCAAAATCCCCATTTCCTCCTGATCAGCTGGGACTTGGGAGGCAGAGAATAGATGGGGGCAGGGCCTGTCAGAATTTTTACTACCGGTTCTCCGAACTATTCAAAATTTCTGCTACCGGTTCTCCAGAACTGGTCAGAACCTGCTGAAACCCACCTCTGGTTTGAACCACATATGGTATGTTCAACAAACTATGATTAAGAGAAACCGTGGCTTACTAGCTATTACTAGCTATGGTAATTTTTTTTCTTTTTTAGCTCAATTGCTGTCACACTCACAAAACAACACCTTTTGGTGGCTCAAAAGGACATGGATTCATATATTTATGAGAGACTTTGTACAAACATTGCTGTTCTTAAGATTTTTTTTCCCCTAAAGAACAATGGAGGAGACGCAATCTGGATTGGATTCTGATTAAAATCGCATGCATTGTTGTTCCAGGGCAGCAAAGCTGATAGGGAATTAACACTTAAACTTCTTTAAAACATTGAATTTAATTAGGTTAACTGTGAAGCTTTGCAATGAATTATGCAAAGTATCTGTCTATACCAAAGCCTGATATAATTGCATAACTAAGAACTGCTGTCAGGGACTAAATACCTTTGTGTAATCTATGAATAGTCTACATAATGTTGCCATTTTTTACTGAAGTTAGTTTGTCATGTTGACATAATGAGGGCAAGTTATAAAAGCCCTACATTAAGAGGTTGTACTTACTCTGAATCTTGCCAGCTCGTGCAAAATATTAGTAAATCATAGGTTTTCTAATAGTTATCATGAATTATGGACTTTCAAAAAGGGGGATGTGAAAGCCACTCTAAAGTATTAACTTATAATTTGTGCTAAGATGAGTTTTTCCTCTTTCTTCAAATCTGAAGAAAATATTCAGTTAAGTAGTTGCAGCATGCACAACTGGATCCATAACATACAATATATGCAATGCAGTACTCCACAATTTTGCACATTATATTATTCTTTGTGTGGTGTTTGTTTGTTTGTGTGTATGCATGTATAAGAAGGAGAGAGAGTATGTATTTGCTTCTTGGTATCTACCATATACTGTATATTGGCTGATATGAATTCCTTTTTGGTTGAATTTAAAGGACAAATTAAAAGAAAATTAGATTCTAATATAGTATACAGATTAAAAACAATTTATTTATTTTTATTTATGATATAAGTTAGTTTTTATTTGTGTTTAACATGAATACTAACTGGAAAACTAGAAGCTACTAACCAAATAGAAGAACCCAGGGGTGCTATTCGGCAGGTTCTGACAGGTTCTGGAGAACCAGTAGCAGAAATTTTGAGTAGTTCAGAGAACCAGCAAATACCACCTCTGGCTGGCCCCAGAGTGGGGTGGGAATGGAGATTTTGCAATATCCTTCCCCCAGGAGTGGGGAGGGAATGGAGATTTTATTTATTTATTTTTATTTTTATTTTATTTTTAATTTATAAACCGCCCTTCTCCCTGAGGACTCAGGGCGGTGTACAGCCAGAATTAAGAACATGAAATACAAATTTTAAAAAACAGTTAAAATATATATAAATTGGGCCCCAAAATTAAAAATCACAAACCAATTAAAACATTTAAAAATTTCTTCTTAAGCCAGCCGGCTTGCTGGAAAAAGTGGGTTTTAAGGGCACGGCAGAAGGCACTGAGGTCTTGGATTCTCCTTATCTCTGGGGACAGCTGATTCCAGAGGGTAGGTGCCCCCACAGAGAAGGCCCTCCCCCTGGGGGTCACCAGCCTACATTGTTTGGCTGATGGCACCCCGAGGAGGCCCTCTCTGTGGGAGCACATGGGTCGATGGGAGGTCGTCGTTTGCAGCAGGCAGTCTCAAAGATAGCTAGGCCCTATGGAGCCATGGAGCGCTTTAAAGGTGATAACCAACACCTTGAAGCACACCCGGAAGACCACCGGGAGCCAGTGCAGCTCGCGCAGGAGCGGTGTTACATGGGAGCGCCATGCTGCTCCCGTCACTACCCACGCTGCTGCATTCTGGACCAGTTGGAGCCTCCGGGTCCTCTTCAAGGGGAGCCCCATGTAGACAGCATTGCAGTAGTCAAGGCGAGAGGTGACAAGGGCATGAGTGACTGTGCACAGGAATCCCGATCAAGAAAGGGCCACAACTGGCGAATCAGGCGAACCTGACAAAAGGTCCCCCTGGTTACAGCCATCAGATGTTCCTCCAAGGACAGCTGCCTATCCAGGAGGACTCCAGATTGCGAGCCCTTTCTGTGGGGGCCAAAGACTCGCCCCCAATAGTCAGCGATGGAGTCAACTGACTATATCAGGATGCCGGGAGCCACAGCCACTCAGTCTTGGAAGGGTTGAGCTTGAGCCTGTTCCTCCCCACACAGCCTCTAGGCACTGGGACATCACTTCAAGGGCATCATTGGGGTGGCCTGGGGTGGAGATGTACAGCTGGGTGTCATCAGCGTACTGATGGTATCTCACCCCGAAGCCACAGATGATCTCGCCCAGCGGCTTCACATAAATGTTGAACAGAAGGGGCGAGAAGACCGATCCCTGCGGCACTCCACAGATGAGAGGCCTCGAGGTCGACCTCTGCCCCCCTGCCAACACAAACTGTGACCAGTCGGAGAGAAAGGAGGAGAACCACCGCAACACGGTGCCTCCCACCCCCAACTCTTCCAGCCGGTGCAGCATGATACCATGGTCGATGGTATCAAAAGCCGCTGAGAGATCTAACAGGACCAGAACAGAGGAGCAACCCCTGTCCTGAGCCCTCCAGAGATCATCAACCAATGCGACCAATGCCGTTTCTGTGCTGTGCCCAGACCTGAAACCCGACTGGAATGGATCTAGATAAGATGTTTCCTCCAGGAATTATGGAAACTGTCGCGCAACTACACTCTCAACAACCTTTTTTGCAGTATTTTGCAGTATCCTTCCCCTGGAGTGGGGTGGGAATGAAGATTTTGCAGTTTCCTTCCCCTGCCAATCCCACCAAGGCGCACCATGCCCACCAAG
The DNA here is from genome assembly GCA_022577455.1 of Arizona elegans. Taxonomy (NCBI): domain Eukaryota; kingdom Metazoa; phylum Chordata; class Lepidosauria; order Squamata; family Colubridae; genus Arizona; species Arizona elegans. The sequence continues at coordinate 250,703,347 of JAKOOJ010000001.1, forward strand.
CCATGCCCACAGAACCGGTAGTAAAAAGAATTTTAATTCCATCACTGGAAAAACCAAATATCCACAAGTTTTTCTTTTTCTAATTAACTTTATAGAAGTCACTATTATTTTTATATTTGGGGGTGAGTGGGTGTTGAAAAGCAGCCATTTTTTCTTCTTCTGTTCATTCATTCCAATTCTCAGAGGCTGCCTGGACAAGCCCCTGCAGTTTTCCTGACAAAGTTTTTCAGAAGTAGTTTACCATTGCCTCCTTCCTGGGGTTGAGAAAAAGTGACTGGTCGAGGTCACCCAGAGCAGGTATAGTATTTCATATTTTATTACATACAAAATGGTAGTTCTTAGGCCCTTGAATTCGATTGATAACTATCTGGAAATAATTTTTGTCCATTTTGCTTAGAAGACTTTAGCTCTATTCAATGGTGTTTCATGATTAAAATTTTGCCTGGGGCAACAAACATACTTGGCAAAACTTTGCTTATTCTACTAGTCATCAGTCTACTTCAGTCTACTAGTCCGCAATCTACTAGTCCGCAGTCACCCTAGGTAACACAATGCAAAACACCTTGTCAGAGATTGCAAGGAGCACATTGCCACTCTGATTAGTACAATTATTACTATTATCATTTGTTAGAAATCTGACCATCATTTCCGTTCTCCATTTGCTTAGGACAGATTATGTTCACCAATAGTCATTCATTTGTTCCTGTCAGTTTTTACATCATGCTGTTCTGTCCATGCTTCAGCCATTCATCTGTGATTGATTTAAACATGGCTGGCTCAGGAATTCTGGGAGTTGAAGTCCACAAGTCATAAAAGGGCCATAGTTGCCCACCCCTGGTTTAAACCTTTATTGTTATTTGATGTTTTGTTGCTTTATTATTGCCTTATTAACTTCTCCAATTATAACCATGTCCAGATTTGCAAGTGGCTTTACTATAGTTTGTGGTTGGGCTGGGTGGCCTCAGTACTTTTTTGAAGTGCTCTACCCAACATGAATCTTATTCATCATTACGTGGCTATATCCTCCCATTCTTATCCTTTACAGGAGCTATTCTGTTACTACTCACTCCTATTAGTTTTCAAACAATAACATATTGTAACTTGGTGTCCTTTTTGCTTTCAGCTTCTCGTGTTTTTCCTCATTTATATTCCAAACATTCTTTCTTTAAAATGCAGCAACTTATTTTAACTCTATGGGCCAATGACTGCTGTTTTCCCTCAGATTCTGCTTTCTTATTTATTGACTTTGCTTGATCCCTTGGTTGCTTTGCAATTGTTCGTTCATTAATTAACTGCAAAATTCTGTCTTGTATCCAGCATTCTTTCTATGTTCCTTTTCTTCATCCAGTGTTTTTTTTCTTCTGTATTCTCAGACCCACCCTGTTTAAGATGTCTTTAAGAAGCTCCATTTCATGAAAGTGCTGGTCACTTCCTTAAGAGGTTGCTATGACATTCTGGACAACTATTGGTCTGTCCCTTGTCTTCCCTTTTTAGTTAAGATGGTACCTACCCAAAGACCCAGAATGAAGCAAATTATCTGGATAACTTCAGATAATCTCGGTTCAAGTCTGAATTATGATTTTGTCATTTTGTTATGTTCTCACTCCTTTTTGAGTGTGTAGTTCTAATTGATGTTGGGGATGAATAGAAGTAACGCCCCCTTTCAATAGGGATTGTCTTTACACTTGGCTTTGTCATCTATATTTTTTAATGCATACAGAGTGCTGCTTGAAAACATCATCCATTGATGATATTCAGCTTTATATCCCTACTCTGGGCCTAACAGAAGACATGGAACAGAAAAAAAACTTTATTGATTTAGTCATCTGACCATAACAAAAGTAAAAAAAACGGACACAAGTATACAAGGAAATGCAAAGAAAATAGTTGGACATACTCATAATAAGTTGCCATCCCTACAGTTAAAAAACATCTGATCCAGATAATCTGTGTTCTTCAAAATAATATAAAAAGTGCAGTCTGACTAGTGATATGCAGTTTCGTTCCTTGCAAAAAAGAAAGACAGTTTCTCCTGGGTGCCCTGATAATTTTTTAGTTTTTAAATTAAAAAAATCTAAATACATAGTCCTTTCTGCAGGATACAGTTTGCAATAAAAGAGAATATATGTAATGTCTTCAGTAGCTGATGCACCATAGATACACAGTCTTTCTTCAAATGGAATCCCATGAAACCTCCCATAAAATCTAGTTTTTCAAAATGAGCTCTAAAAAAAGATCTTTTAAGAACGTTGAGGCATATAAGTATTTAAATACTTTTCTAACTAGGAGATGGATTTGTTTTGACCCAGCCACTTCAATGACTTAATATTTATTTATTTATTTATTTATTTATTTATTTATTTTCGAACAAAAATTACACATTTGAATGAACTAAGTGGAACACACACACCCCTCAAACAGGGATGATAGACACATATGTTTAAGTGACTCTGTATGCTCTTGGGCAGCCATATCTATAACGCTTTGTTTGAAACTTTATTGGTGTCCGGAACTGATAGGACTGAGAACTACCTGGAGAATCCATATTGGGAGATGACATATGAAAACTGAGAAGATCCAAAGAAAAAGATGGCCTCCAGGGCTGACAGTCCCCTTACAATATGAGAGACAGGAACCTGTTTCTGTAAAAACAAGTCCTAAGTATAGATAGGATTTAACTGGATCTATATGTTATCTACAGAGACTTCAGTTATACCTGGTCCTCCTTTTCCCCCAAACAATTACCTTGGTCTTGGATTTATTGATGTTCAGGTAGTTGAGTGTAGAGTATGACCTAAACCTGTGCAGCCATCTCATCATCCCTACCTGTGTATGACATCAATAGCAACAGATGTGGTAATAAACTTGACCCTGGAAGACTGCAAAGATTGATGGGACAGGACAGAATTAGGTTCAATTCCAAGAAAATAGAGGTAATGTTTTTCATTTTTCATTACATTTTAAAAGGGCTAGTTTATGCTTAGTGCACTAAACTTTTATTTAATACAGAAAAAATCCTTATTAATTAGTTATTCCTTCACTAAGTTTCAGATTGAGTCTGGGACATATTTTATTCCTGAGTTCCCCACAATCCTACACACAAACACACACAAAGAAAAAAAATACAAATATGCAAATCCCCAAATATGTAACTGTATCCCAATTAAAGCAAACCATTTGTTGGTCCCCTTTTAGTGCGGCAGAAATGTTGGTGGGCTCCATTAGTAAGTCTGTGTTTTTAATTCTATTTTGCAATACAAAATGCCACTGATGCTGGCAGCTTCACAAATATCAGTAGAATAAATAAATATGAAATTGTATTTCTGTCTTTGTAAGCTTGGGAATGTTTTCTATTCTGGGCTGCATATTAATAAGTAAAACTATAACATAATTTACTTTTCCACTCAGCCTCAAGACAAAGCTTGGCTTTTTAATGAGACATCTCCTTGAGGAATCCAAAATTAATAATTTAATTAATTAATCAATCAATCAATTCAAAGGGGAAATCAAAGGCAATTTAGGAAGGGATCCCTGATTGTCAAACAGTAGTTCGATTTGGGATCCTGGGAATAGGTTATTTACTTGATTAAAAGTTTCCTATAAACTAACCATTTATACCAGCTGGAAGTTTCCCACACAAATTCTAACTCAAATATATACAGTTCAACTAATAAACTGCTGTAGGTTCAAAACTAATTAATAGGTTAGGATATAAATAGAATAGAGAATGTAGAATGTAGATACAGAATACAGATACAGCATGCAGAATATAAATAGAAAAGTTACCTTGTATTATTATCTAGTGTAGCATTACAAATTCAGTGGTAACTATCTGGCAGAGTGGTTTTCAACAGATGCCTATGTGTAACAGTATGTGCCTTTATCTAAAGATGGAGCTATGAACCCTATATGATCAGAATAGAGAATAGAGTTTTGGTGTGTTGTTTTCATTTAAAGTCACTGTCATGAGATGGGTGGCAATATACATTGTATAAACAAATAAACAAACAAAAAGATAGGCATCGCTAGTGAGAAACCATTTCTACGACTTCCAGAGGAAAAGATGGTGGACTGAAGATGGCTTCACAAAACACTGAACCAATGATAGTAGCAAAGAATGAAGAACCAGCAAGTAGACTGCCTCTTCAAATCTCTCTGGACAAGGAGATCACCCACAAATGCTCCAGACAACTGCTCCTCATGAGAAGATTCCAAGATAGCCATCTCTGGTAGGTTTACAACTCTTGGAGATGAGGGAATAGCCATCTTGCTCAAACCGCCGTCAGCACCTTTGAAAGGACACAAAGTTTGCATACTTTCTTTTCTAATCACTTTTGGAAATTGCTTCTTAATTGCTTTTCAGCTATTAGAAATATTTGTATCAATATGTTGGACAGCATCAGGTGAGTTTCCCTTCCATCCATAGCAAAATAAAGTTTTAACTACAAGGATAAGAACCTAAAACATTTTTTTAAAATTAAAAAACAAAAGACTGACTAAAGTCTTGATTTCAGAAAGTTACAAATGGGCTAAGGATCCAGATAAATTTGAAGTACAATTTTAAGAGGGGGTAATAAGTTACTAAAATTATTTATACTTGTGATAAAGGTTGGAAGTCTCATCTTTATATATATCTTCTCTTTTTCTCTACTATAGTCTTACTTTACTTTTTATCTTTTTACCTTTTTTTGTTTCTGCACCCTTTAACCTTTCTTTTAAAAACTTGCATTAGTTTTTAGCATTGTAATTATATTCTTTAATAAAATTGCTAAAAAAATGAAATTATTGTATCAGGGGTGTCAAACACAATTTAATTGAGGGCCGCATGGGAGTTGTGTTTGACCTTGGGGGGGCGGAGTGGGCATGGCCAGGGTGGGCACGGACAGCTCAACCTCACTCATGTTGGGGGCGCCTGTGGTGGCCCGAGCACTCTGCCAGAGAAAACAGGCTCCTGAGCTCCGTTTTCAGCTGTGGCAGCCTGATGCAACCCTCTGCCAGTGAAAACTGAGCTTGTGAGGGGCACGGGCAGCCCTCCCGAGCTCATTTTCACTGGCAGAGACACTGAGGACCACTCCTTTGCTGTTTCCAGGGAAGCCCTGAGGGCCAGATCGAAGCACCCCGTAGACCAGATCTGGCCCCTGAACCTTGAGTTTGACACCCCCGTACTATATCATCATCACTATAGTGACATAAAACTGATAGAAGAAAATATCTTCAGGATTGAACTCTGAGATCCTTGGTGCTCTCAGAGCTTGGTGATTTTTCTTGCAGGTATTTCATTAGCAAAATAGGTAACATGCTACCTAGTTCGGTAATGAAACATTTGCAAGAAACGCACCAAGCTCTGAGAGCACCAAGGATATAAAACTCTCTTCATTACTATATATCATCACAACAGTGGCATTTTAAGATGTCATAAATCACAGATGAGGAAAGACAGAGTGTCACTAACTGCGAGGGTAGTTCAGGAAGGAGACTTTTTCTCTCTCTTTTCATTCACAGCCTGTCAAACTCGATAGGACTGCCTGTCTGGTTAGGGATATGTGTGAATGTAGCCTTTTGTTCCATGAATGAGAACCAGTGGGGCCAAGTCCTACAGCAAGTAGAATGCTTTCAGTAAACAATACTCTTCCTTATGGAGGGACAATATTGTAAGAGGATTGAAGGGGAAAAAATGTAGAATAAGAATAAAACTACTCTTGCTCTACTCACAATGAGCAACTACACCAGCTTCACACACACACACACACTCATATGGGTGGGGGTGGGGCATATTTAAATGTTAGTATGCTGAAGAAAAAACATAAACCTAAGAGTAGATTAAAAGGATGGCTGAACAAAAATATTTATACCAGCCTTAAGAGATGAATTATGAAATGGTGAAATGAAATGAAGAATGAAATTACAATGGTGACATGGGCCAGAATTCTGTGTCAGAAAATATCACACTTACATTTCCTCTTTGTGAGTTGTTCTACCTCTCCTTTGCAACCCACTGTCTCCACCCATCCATGCCAAATCTTTCCAAATAGCTCCCCACCTCACCAGAAAAGTGAAGGTAAGATCGGGAGATTCAGTCCACATTGTATCAAAGGCAGGGGTGAAATGCTCCCGGTTCGGACCGGATCACCCGATCCGGTAGCGATGGTGGCGGGTGGTTCGGAGAACCGGTAGCAAAAATCCCTGCCTCCCCCCACCACCATGCCCAGCTGACCCACACAATCATCAGAGGCTTTTTTTTAATTTTTAAAAGCATTTTTTCTACAACCTCTTCGGCTGAAAAAATGCTTTTAAAAGTAAAAAAAAAAGTCTCTGATGATCGTGCTGCTCAGCTGGGATGGTCAGAAGCTTTTAAAAGGATTTTTTCTACAACCTCTTTGGCCGAAGAGGTTGTAGAAAAAATGCTTTTAAAAGCCTCTGACCATCCCAGCTGAGTTACCTGATTGGCAGAGGCTTTTAAAAGCTTTTTTTTTTACAACCTCTTAGGCTGAAGAGGTTGTAGAAAAAATGGTTTTAAAAAAAAAAGTTGGCCATGCCCACCCAGTCACATTAACCCCCCCCACACACACACACAGAACCGGTAGTAACAAATTTTACATTTCACCACTGATCAAAGGCTATCCTAATAGTAGGAGAAGGAAGATAGGAAGCCAGTTTGTGATAGGAACAATGACTGATAAATACCGCAAAAGGATTTCAAACAATATGTACATTTCAAATAAGGTAATAATCATTTAGATATATTTTTTTTAAAAAAATTATAATGATAGCACAAGAACTTGGAAGCAGATGGCTGTCTGGCAGAAACATATAACAAGCTATCTTTGAATCATTTGAAGAACTGTAAAGTGATTTCCATGTCATTAAGTAGTACTTTTTTTTTTAATGATGTGACATTTCCCCTTACAAATTTGACATTTTCTGACAACAGGTAATACCTCAAATGGCGTTTAGCCTGGTAGAAGAAGAAAAAAAACCTAGTTGGAAGGCATAATACATTTTTAATAGATGTGAAAGAAGGCCAAAGTTTTTCTCTGCCAGACTTATTAAATTGCACATTGGAAGTCTATGAAGCACTCTTCATAATTATGTTTGGTGCTGATGATGCATCCCTGCCAATGTTCTTCCTTGAATAGTGGAATGGCATTTGGAAAGCTTTGTATATTTGCAAGTAAACTACATGTCTATGCTCTCTAAATATCAGTACTTATGAGGAAAGCTTATTCTAGACATCTATGGAGATTGTCAATCATCCAGGTCATGGTTGTCCCAAAGGTGTTTTTTCAAGAGGCAACTGGACTTTCTGGTTTTGCTTTGAAGACATTTTGCTTCTCATCCAAGAAGCTTCTTCAGCTCTGAAGAACTGAAGAAGTTTCTTGGATGAGAAGCAAAATGTCTTCAAAGCAAAACCAGAAAGTCCAGTTGCCTCTTGAAAAAGCACCTTTGGGGATTTATTCTAGACATCAGTTTATATATCTTATAAATGAATCTAACATTGATAAGGCTGAGGATTGAGAGGGTGGAAATTTTTTTTCCACCTGAACTTGAAAAAAAATATGTAAGCTCAAACCTGATTAGAAATTGAATGGGAGACAGCTTGGAAATCCAAAGATTGTGGTTTAGTCTGGGAAGTTGGGGGGAAAAAATCCCCAAAAAGGGCAATACAAATTATTTCTGTACCATTGAGATGTAAATTACCTAGATATGTTCGTACTGTATGTTGTTGAAAGTCACAAGGATTCATGTTCAAAGAAGCCATTACTTTTTTCAAGTAGTACACAGGTCACAATTGGAGAAGGATCTGCTTCAAGGCTGGCCTTCCATTAGATATAATGAATCTGTCATCTTTGGCTGGAAAATATGTGTAAAATGGAAGGCATAGAGTCAGAATCAGGCACCCCACTGTGGTGCATGCAGTTTCTCCTCCCTCTCTAAGCTTAGACACCTCTTCGTTGCTACCTCAGTTGAAATATAACTGAGTCGTCCACCCATTTAGCTACTATTAGAGAATTGATGGCATTATGGGATGATGGAATAATGGTCCTTGAACCTGTTATCTAGTTAGCACTCTCTATGTCCACTATTATCTGACTTAACATTGTAAACAGGGCTGATCCAACATCTTTTGCTACCCAAGATGAAATAGCAAAGTGCCTTGTGCCAAAGTCCAGCCAACTGAAAATCCCACAATTAGCAATCCTTTCTCAGCCAATAGAAATATATTAAATGTGCCATCAAGTTGGTGTTGACTCTTAGCAATTACACAGATAGATTTTCTCCACGACAATCTGTCCTTAGCTGGTCTTTCAGGTTCTTCTAAAGGTGCATCACTGTTACTGAGTCCATTTGCTTTATCAGGTATATTTATTTTTAAAACCCCTTTCTGGAATCCAAGATTGACTGATGGTTAAGATGCATGTTTTAATTTCCTATTGATTTCTACAAGCTTGATTAAGAAAAAATTAGATGCCTGTGATGGAAATTGACCTTCATCTGGTACCATTGATTTAAAGTGGTTGTGGGTTAGGATTTTTGTTTTCAAAAACCATTCTATAGATAAATTGTAATAGCATCTGATTGCAAATCCACCTGACATAACTGGTTTAATGGAATAAAACTTAAAAAATGTAGAACCCTTCAAGGATCCATTTTTTAAAGTGACAAGACCCAGCTAGAGAAAAAAAAAAGTGGGGGCATTGTTTTAAAGAACTGTCTTTTCTTGGAGGTATTTGCATCCATGGTTTCAGTTTAGTAAAATAATGTTCCATGTAATGCTTACAAAATTAAAGGAAATTTTTAAAGATACCTCTTGAAAATCTAGGTCAAGATGATACTGTGATTTTTTAAGAAATTAATGACTTTTTCTATAAATAGAAATGACTATAAAGGTCATATATGCCATACATATTTCAGTGGAAAAACTATCATAAAGTTAGAAAAGTAATTCAGAGGAAAGGAAACTCAGAGTACCACTAATTGAACAGCTTGTGATGCAGGGTTTTGTGTATGTGTGTCTTAATACAGGACACTGCCTGTGTAGCTTATTAGAAGTGATTGTTAATATTTCTCAAATAGATGCCATGCACTACAGCATCCTTATTTATCCAGGGAAATTACTGTCCATTTGATAAGTGTGTGAGAAGATAATTGGCACAGAACTTTGAATTCAAGTGAAAGTGTCTCCAGGTGATGGCCATCCAAATTACAGATACATGCAAAGCCAAAAACAGGAAGAATGCAGCATTACAGACAAGACAATGAACTTTGCAAATAAAATAGGATATAACAACATGATAGCCAAAGACTAAATGTAAGTATTGTTATTTCTGAAATATGGAAGCATTATCATTATAATGCCAATTTTCATGGTCAGGTTAAAGAAAGCTACTGCATTGTCATTCATATTTAGTCTAAGTCACTAACTTAAAACGTTGAAAAATGCAAAGCTCAAGACACAAAATATCTTCCCTCCCCTTTCCCTTTCCTTTTCCCCTTTTTGTTTATAATGATGAATATTTCTCATGGTTAAAAGAGTTGTACCCAATTTTGTACATTTTGATGGTTCTAATACAGCTATTTCACACCGCATGTTACCAAATGGACAATTCAGACAAACCATTTTGGTGACTGGAAGGATGCTTGCATATGGAGCACTAGGTGCATGAGAAAATTAGCAATGTGAAGATTCAACAGAGTTGGAAATACAGATTCTTGACTACTAATGTATGGAAAAGATCAATATATACCAGATGTATATGTCATCTTTTGTTCAGGAACTAAAAGAAGGGTGAATTTTCTCCATCATAACTATTCTGAGAGAGTGTAGCTGATTCAAAGTCACAAGGCTAGCTGCCCTAGCTGAGAGTGGACTCAAACGTAGTTATCACCCTTTGTAGCCCAAACTTCAACCACCATACCACATTGTCTCTTTGAAATTAAAATTACTAATTACCACTTTTGAATAGAATGGCTACAGAGGAAAAAATGGTTAAGGCAAATATAGTTCTTGACTTATAATCATCATTGAACCCAGAGTTAGAGTTGCAAGCCATGTTAAGTAGGTTACCATGTGTCTGTGCCTGATGTTACAACTTATTTTGCAGTGGTTATTAAGCAAATGCTGCAGTTGTTAAGTGAACCCATTTTCCCCAATGGACTTTCTTTGCTTAGAAACTGAAAGTAAATGCTGGAAACCAGCCCTCCAAAAAACCCCTGAAAAAATCTTGTCACGTGACCATGGGACACTATAAACAGCAATACATGCAAGTTGGTTGCCAAGCAATCAAAACACAATCACATAACCATTTTGGGGGGGGGGAGGTGGAGGTACAGCTGTCAGAACTTTGAAAACAAATCATATATAGCTTTGTGGAGGTCCACCATAACTTCAAATGGTTGCTAAGCAATTGGTTGCTAATTAGATATACCAAATTCCTGCAACTGTTCACTTTTATATCAAAAGTATAACTAACTGATGTGTTTACTGAGAAAACAGTCCAAGTGGAGAGAGAAAAAAGGGGTGGATATAGGATATTATGATTGACTGTGAGAATTACCTTGGGAGACGGAAGGAGGAAGAACTGCAGTCCAGATAAAGGTCAGACAAAAATATGAGAAGTCTCTTGGAGTCCTAGTGGATAATCACTTAAGTATGAGCCAGCCGTGTGCTGCAGCTGCCAAAAAAGCCAACACACTCCAAAGCTTCAATAATAGAGGGATAGAATCAAGATCACGTAAAGTGTTAGTACCACTTTATAATGCCTTGGTAAGACCACACTTGGAATATTGCATCCAGTTTTGGTTGCCACGATATAAAAATGGTGTTGAGACTCTAGAAGGAATGCAGGGAACAGTAACAAAGATGATTAGGGGACTGGAGGTCCAAACATATGAAGAATGGTTGCAGGAATTGGGTATGTCTAATTTAATGAAAAGAAGGACCAGGGGTGACATGATAGCAGTGTTCCAATATCTAAGTGGCTGCCACAAAGAAGAGGGGGTCAACCCTTCAAAGCACCTGAAATCAAAACAAGAAGCAATTGATGGAAACTAATCAAGGAGAGAACCAACCTAGATCTAAGGAGAATTTCCCCAACACTTGGAACAATTAATCAGTGGAATGGCTTGCCTTCTGAAATGGTGAGTGTTCCATCACTGGAGGTTTTTAAGAAGAGATTGAACAACCATTTGTCTGAAATGGTATAGGGCAGTGATGGCTAACCTTTTTGCGTGCCAGGAGAGGGGGGGGTAGGGGAGGTTTGCACGTGCGTGTGCCCACACCCATAATTCTATGCGCCCTGCCCTGCGCATGCATGCACAACCCTCCCCCCCTCCGCTGCTGGCATGTGATGGCCAGGTAGGCCTATTTTTCTTTCTTACCTGGCTCCAGACCCTCTCTATGCATCTGGGAAGGGCGAAAACAGCCTTTCCCAGTCCCTCGGTGGCCTGAAAGGGCCCATTTCCCAACTCCCGGTGGGACAGGAAGTGATGTTTTTTGCTGTCCCCAGCCTCCAGAGCCTAGGAGTCTCTGGAGGCTGGGGACAGCAAAAAACGTCACTTCCTGTCCCACCGGGAGTTGGGAAATGAGCCCTTTCAGGCCTTTGGAGGGCCTCTGAGGGAGTGAGAAAGGCTGTTTTTGCCCTCCGCAGATGCATTGAAAGGATCTGGAGCCAGGTAAGAAAGAAAAACGGGCCTTCCCCACCCACCCCAGCCCCTCTGGGAGCAGGAAACAGCCTGTTTCCCTACTTCTGGTGGACCCAGAAGGCCCAAAAATCAGCTAGCCGGTGCGCGCATGCGCCCCAAAGCTGAGCTGGCATGCCCACTGATATGGTTACGCGTGCCGCCTGTGGCACACGTGCCATAGGTTCGCCATCACGGGTATAGGGACTCCTGCTTGAGCAGGAAGTTGGATTAGAAGACTTCCAAGGTCCCTTCCAACTCTGTTATTTTGTTATTCTGTTATATTTCAGCGCACAGAAGAACATAGAAAACATCTCAGAAGGGACTGTCCATAGTTCTCCTGAAAGTAAAGACAGGAAAGAGGAGAAGTGCTTTCAGACTTGCAAGTTTCTGTTTTTGTAACCTCCCAATAAAGGTAAGTGTTAGTACCCATAGTTTTGGTTTCCTGAACTACCTGAAGGAGCTGACAGATATAGAACACTGTCTGTTGCAAACAAACAAGTCCAGCTTTTATTTCAAAACTTGGTGTAATCCTTTAAAATAGAAATAAAGGTCAACTATTCTATCTTCAATTGCTCATTAGAAGTAAAATTCTTTGAAAGGAAAAAAAAAATACGAAACTGATCCTCTTGGGATCCTTTGTTCCCGATGGGTACAATCACTATAGAAGGCAACAATGCACAATGGTAACAATTGCATAGGTTTATTGATTCAAAGCTTTACACGGTTGTCCCTGAATACATTTTGCAGTTTCAGCCCAATTAATTAGAGGCATACTTTGCTGATCAACAGGATTTTCCCAACAGGGGGGCCTGTCTAAATTAGCAATCATGGAGTTACCAAAAATTGCCTTGTAGCTCCTTGACTTCAGAAAGATTACTCATTATGTCAAAGGTAGCCAAGTAATTACAGACAAAAAGCATGCCATAGAACGGGGAGGCCTACAAATGAAATACATACACAGAGAGATCCACACTTTATTTATTTATTTATTTGTTTATTTATTTATTTATTTATTTATTTATTTATTTATTTATTTATTTATTGGTTGGACTTATAGGCTGCCCTATCTCCAAAAGGACTCAGGGCGGCTCACAACAATAAAACACATAAAGTCCAATCCTTCCTTTAAAAATACCCAATAAAACTATAAAACTAAAAACCATTAAAATCCCCTCTAAAACCCCTTCAGGCCAAGCTGGCCAGGCGAAATAGCCATGTTTTAAGGCCACAGCGGAAAGAGCGAAGGTCAGGGGCCACCCGGAGCCCCAGGGGGAGCTGATTCCACAGGGTAGGTGCGCCCACATACATAACCTCTCTTAACGAATTCTTCTTCCTCTCTTAGTTTATGCCATTTTATGTTTTTCATCAGTCTCTAATGGAATATTATTGCAAGTTAGAAGAAAGTTTAGGGAAAGGGGCTGGCTGTTCTTGGATTGTTCTTGGAAGTTCATGTCCTGACTCCTGGTACTTTGATTCAACAGATAAATGTTGATCTCCTATTTCTTGCACCAGGATTTTGGCACATCAAAGTCAGAATTCCATGGACTCCCCTTTTACCCATACATCCATGTGTTTGGCTGGACTGAATGTACTTCATTCAAGTGATCATTCCTTAGCCAGTTCCTTAAGTTGATTATCCATTACGGTCACTGGAAGAGGTTCTTTGTTGGGCTAGTCCTGTGATGGCAAACCTATGGCTCCCTCCCAGCGCTCTCTCTGTGGGCACACAAGCCATCGCTCCAGTTCAGCTCCGCCACACATGCACACATGCCACCGGCCGGCCAGCTGGTCTTTGGGTCTCTGCCATGGATGCGAGGGGGGCAGAGGTGGGAGGCACATGTATGGGGGTGGGCCACATGTGAAGGCCCTGAGTGCGCATGCGTGGGGGGAGCATGTGCGGGGGGCCCACACACACAGGGGCATGGGGCGCATGCAGAGGGCACACGCACATGTGCAGGAGTGGGGTGTATGCTCAGGGCCGCATGTGCATTGCATTTGGGGGATTCAGACGCATGCAAATGATGAGCTGTGGTGGCACAGTGGTTAGAGTGCAGTACTGCAGGCTACTTCTACTGATCACCGGCTGCCAGCAGTTTGGCAGATCGAATCTCACCAGGGTCAAGGTTGACTCAGCCTTCCATCCTTCCGAGGTGGTAAAATGAGGACCCAGATTGTTGGGGGCAATAGGCTGACTCTGTAAACCGCTTAGAGAGTACTGTAAAAGCACTATGAACCAGTATATAAGTCTAAGTGCTATTGCTATTGCTATTGCTATTGCTATTGCTATTGCTATTGCTATTGCTATTGCTATTGCTATTGCTATTGCTATTGCTATTATTAGGCACTTGGTCTGAAAAAGATTAGCCATCACTGGGCTAGTCTATAAAGAGGTTCTGTCCTATTCCACTCTAAATGGAGTTTTATATCTCAAACACCCTTCTAATGAGGCTGCTAAAATGTTCAAGCTTGACTATCTTCCTGCCACAAGAAAGAAAGTAATAATTAAAATACTGTAAAAGCATTCCCAGGTAAACGCTTGCATAATATCTCAGGAGCATAATTTGTCATCTTGCAAGCAACAATGAACACCAGAGCAGGACAGTAGACATCCCAGGGAGGTGACGACCTCATGTCACAAGCATAGTTGTTGACTTTCTAAATGCCAAAATGGAATAGAGCTGTTCTGTCCAAGTCTGGGATTCCATCCTCAAAACAGCTTTGGAAGATGCTTTCAAAAACAGAATTTCTTGGCCTGATCAAAATTCCCTCCCTCCCTCCGTGCTGTTTCATAAAAATACTTGGCTTCTATGTCTTGAAAGCAATCCCATTCCTGGCTTTGTTACAACTAATACATTCAGTATCTCTTTTTGTGCACTGATAAAAAAATAGACTTGGCGAGTTCAGTCCCTCATGGCTCTGTTTTGAAAAGGTAGTATGAAAAGACCCCTGCTGGAGATTGGGAAATACAGGAATATACTGGCTAAATGGGTCTGACATATTTTAAGCCTTTCCCCCCCCCAGAGCATTAGCCAAGTTAAGTCTGTTTCAGCAAAATTTGAGATGGTCCAATTCTGTGAAGCAACAGAACTGAAACCAGAAAAGTAAACTAAAACTGGATTTTGGTTACATGTGTACTTTTGCAGCTAAGCTTGGCCAAAATCAACTGCTACTACCCTTAAAATTAGTGGGGAATAATGCTAACTAAAGCTGGTAAACTCTACTTGTTCTCTATCTTACTAAAGCCATTATATAAAATTCTTCATTGACCAAAGCCATAGTGTATATCAGAGGCAAACATTTACGACTCCAGGCCAGGGGATGATTATAGCACATGGATTATTTTAACTTCAAAAGTAGAAACAGTAAGAGCACGAATTAACAAATGAAATTAATGAAAGCAAATTAAATGATGTTGCAGAGCTGTGAAACTGAGACAAAGGAGACATTATATTATAATAGATGTGAATAAAGATGATCTGATCTGGTGGAGCAAAACTGTTGAATAGAAGCATGAAAGTAAAGGTATAAATGTTATTCTGGATGAAATCGCTAAAATGTTATGTCCAAAAATATGAATTAATGAGGTTATTATGTGTAGGTCTGAAAGAAAAAATTCAAGAAATTGATAACAGTTGCATGCTGCTCCAATAGCCATAATGGAAGAATCAGATGGGACTTTTGGGGAAAGTTTTACACCATTCTGAAGGATGGTGACTGGGGGGAAAATGTTAGGAGACATGAACTGATGGGTAGGAATAAGAACCAACAATGAAAGAATAGTAACTGATTAGCATCTGCTTATAAAAAAATAAGTTATTTAAGTGTAAGGCCATTCAATATACACACTGCAAAGCACAATTTATTCTATTATTTTTGATGAAAAGGATTCCTGATGAATACAATGGATGAATTTAAGGATGAAGTGAGATTCCAAATGGAAGGCTGACAATTTTCTTGGTAGCATCAACAGTAGTTACTAGATGTAGAGGAAAAGGAAAGAAGTGAAAGAAACTACGGTGAAAATAGAATGAATCCAGGAAAAGGAAGAATGAGTCCTGATGTGAAATAGTAGTAGAAAATCGCCTTCAAAGAAAAACCAGAAAGTCCAGTTGTCTCTTGAAAAAGCACCTTTAGTAGAAAATAGATTAATTCCCCAACAGAATGAAAAGAAAGGAGAGGTAAAAAAAAGAGGATAGGAAGCTGCTTAGAACAGAGTGAAATTGATTGTGTTTCAGAGTGTCATCCAGTCATGTTAATGAAAAAAAATGCTTGGTAAAACAATGAAGTAAAACAAGATGTGGGTAAGAAAAAAAAATGTGTGCAAGAGAATGAATGCTGAAAAACACATAGATAAGAGAAAACAACTGTATTATATGTAGGGAGAGAAAGGCTGCACTCAGCAAACAAACAAACAAGGAACAATTAAGGGTAAAACTGGCAGAGAACATGAATATATATATATATATATATATATATATGTATGTATGTATGTATGTATGTATGTATGTATGCATGCATGCATGTATGTATATTCTTACTTCTTCGTAGGATTTATATATGTTTTTCCTCTAGCCAGGTTTTTCCTGGCTAGAGGAAAAACACACATAAATCCTATGAAGAAGTAAATATATACATACATACATACATACATACATACATACATACATACATATATTCTGTCAAAGCACCTGGTCTACCCCAATATGGGAGGGAGCATGCTGCTTCCCTTTCGCCTTTCAGCTCCAATCCAGGAGCCCTCAAGCAGTTGCATTCACAACAAATGATTTTATACCAAATTTATATTTGCTGATAAAGAAATAAAGGGAGACTAGTATAGATCTATTTCAAGCTATTTAGCTCTCATCAGCTAACCATTCCCTTACTGGGATTCGAACTTGGGCTGCCTGCATATTAGGCAGTTGTATTAACCTCTGGATAGTTTGGAAATGATAGTTTAATCTTGAAGAGAAGAACAGAAACAAATGATATAAATCTTAATCTCCAAGAAAAAAAATATTTAACTCCTAGCAGAGGAATAATCAAGGATGTGTGATGTTCCTTGGAGGGCATGTATTTAAGGATAAATGTGTATGGATGGAATGCTTTTGACAATGCTACAGGTATATAGCTTTGGACCTGAATGTTCATGTATTTTTGTATGCAGGTGATGCTGTGTCATTGGCTGGAATTTGAATACTCTGCAGGAAATGTTAGATACACTGTGCAATGCAATGTGGATCTGAGAATTAATAAATGAAAGAGCAAGGTAAGAAAAATGTGCCTGATAAGAAAAATGGAGTGATTGATTGCAAGTTATACATAAATGGGGAAAAGTTAGAGCAAGGAGATGGATTTTTATGCTTTGCTAGGATATTTACTAAAGATGGGGAAATTGGCACAGGATCTGTATTAAGATGTATAAATACAGATAGCATAGTGTATGGTTTGTTGCAAGGAATCACTATTCATTGAAGAAACAATAATGCTATAAAAGAGAAAACTTCTATGACTTAGTTAGATGGAAGTGAGACTCAAGGAAGACAACACAAGCACAACAGTGAATTGAATAATCCACACAGGTGTCACTTGTTCAGATTTCAACTTCAACTTCAACTGAATTTCAACTTCAATCAGTTGTAGCCAGTATGACTGATGATAAAAGTTGATGGGAGCTATGGGCCAAAAATATATAAACATACACTTAGCACATTTGGTTTATTTACTTGACAGCACTTGTTTTTGTAGTCACAGTTGCTCTGGGGATAAGATCAGCTAACATCAGCCTAAGAAGTCATGTGACTACATAGGAGTTCTTCATATCTAAGACCATTCATGGTTCTGTAGATTCCCCCATAAATCTCCTGTTCAATATTTCATTTTTCATCCAATCTCAGTTGGGAATTATGAAAAGGAGAAAAAGAAGATTTTCTTAGTAAACACCATCACTATGGAAATAAGTTTTAAACTCTTAACATAAGAAAGACCACTGTTCATAAAAGAATGTGATGTGAGAGGGTGAAATACCCAGAAAAAATAATCTGACTGCTGATGATCCATGAGAAAACAAATATCAACAAGAGCTACTTGTTTGCAATTTTAACTCTGTATAAATTGCCTTACAGCACGGGTGTCAAATTCGCGGCGTCACATGACATTTCATGATGTTTTTTCCCATTCGCGAAGCTGGGGTGGACATGGCCTGCTCGTGACGTATTTGGCCCGCGAGCCGCCAGTTTGACACCCCTGCCTTACAGGAACAATAGCTACAAGAGCAAAAGTTGGTTTAAGTAAGTTAAGTGGGGAAATTGTAGAATGAAGCTTTTAACATAAAACAACTCAGAAACAGTCATTTGACCACTTGACCATTTGGTGCCAGCAATGCAAGAATAGTAATTCATCCGAAATACTCAAAATTTCCGCTCTTGGTTCTCCAGTACTGGTCAGAACCTGCTGAAACCCACCTCTGGAGTACAGGGCAGTGAGGTGGCTGGCTGGTCAGCTGGGGCATTCTGGGTTGGTGCCATTGTGCTGGGTTGCTAGTCTGCAGCTTTGTAGGTCAGTGCTAAGATTTTCTGGGAGAGTGGTTTTGTGCCACAGTGCTAGGCAATGGTTTTATGTTGTGGTGCTGGGCTGTGGTTTTGCACTGCATTACTGGGGCTTCTTGGGGTGGCTGCTGTTTGGTGTGCTGCTATTGTTGGCTGAGGCTGGGCTATGCACTGCAAAGGGCCTTGTGCTATGCTGAACTCAGAGGTTTCCTGCAGCCCCACAGCCATAGCATGCCAAGAAGCCCCTGACCTACAGAGTGGTAAGTAGTCTCAGAGCCACACAGTTATGGGACTGCTTGTTGCCCCAAAAGGGCAGAGATGTGGGTGTGTGATAGACAGATTGTGGGAACTGAAGGGGAGGAACTGAGCCTCGATTGGCTTTGATTGGAATGCTTATTTGCCTAACAGCTTGTAATTCATAGTTAATGATGGCAACAGGGGATGCTGGGATTGCTGTCATTAAGCAATGCAGGCATATCAGTGGTGGGTTTCTACTGGTTCGCCCCAGTTTTGGCAAACTGGTAGTGGCTGCAGCAGGAGGCTCTGCCTACCCACCCGGATGTCTCTGCACATGCACAGAAGTGTTGTGCACACGTGTGAGCACGTGCCCGCTTGCAAACTGATAGTGACTGAAATTGAAATCCACTACCGAGGCACATGATATTGTGCTTCATGATTGCATCACTTAGCAATGGAACATCTAATCCCAATTATAATTGCAAGTCAAGGACTACCTGTATGTAACTTTGTTAACTTAATGCTGGGGGGAAATGTTATGAAAGGAAGCAATGACAAAAAAGGTCATTTCCCTCCGTTCAATTTATTATAGGTTGCATACTCAGAACCGAGGACAGTGAACAGAGAAAGAAATAGAATGTCACAAAGTCAAACCAAAATAGCCCTAATAATTCATCGGCATGTGACATTTTTACAAAGGACTTTTATAGACAAACCCAATAGGCCTTTTTAATAAAGCAACTGCTGATGGAAGAAAGTTGTGCTAAAAGTAGAGACAGAAATTAACAGTGAACACTGTCCAGAAAGTTATCCAGGCTCATCTCTGGCTTATCACATCCTCAAGAAATTGAAGAAAGGAAATCCTTTAAACTGTGTAACACTCAGTGGGGAAAAGGTGTTTAATTGAATAGAATGGTTCTCTCACTCTCCACTGTGTGTTTAATGAAGGGGAAAAAGAAGACATCCGGCTACATTTTTTTTTTTTTTGATAGATAAGCATAAGTAAGATCAAAGGAAGTAGATTCTCCTACATATAAAAACTTTGCTCTTGTTCAGCAAGGGCACCTCAGGTTGTTTGCCAAAAGTTTCTTATCATAAATGCTGCCTTTAAATTCACAGCCCAGGCGTGATTTTGATACTCCTTCTTTGGAACAGAGTTTTACAGCTAAAGCGTACTAAGACTACGGCTGCATTTACCATCTCTATAGACTCGCCATCTATACACCTATCTTATAGGTGTAGTTTTTCTTCTTGTCACTCACTGTTTATACTGGCAATGCTAGAATTTTGATTTGGATTGATTTCCAAGTGAAGTTTTAAGGCTACGTGTCACAATCAACATCACTTGATTTGGTGAGACAGTGATTTTTCCTACACTACAACATAAATCATGTCATGTCACTAGATTTCTTTCATATGAGGCATCCTAGACCATATTGGTGCTGAGCAGATAATGGGTGTGTAGCAGTGGTGGGATTCAAATAATTTAACAACCAGTTCTCTGCCCTAATGACTGGCTGGGTGGGCGTGGCCATGGTGAGTGTGGCCAGGGGGTGTGACAGGCAACACTTGGCCTCTTGCACCTCCCATCCTGGGAGCAAAAACAGGCTGCAGGGGGATGTCCCCCCTGCACCCCATTTTCAGCCTAGTAGGCCTCCCTGTACTTACCTGGGAGCCAAAATAGGGCAGGTGGGGACTCCTGGAAGGGGCGGGGAGGGGTGGGGAGGGGAGGGGCCAGCCAGCAATTTAACTACTGGTTCACCCAAACTGGCCTGAACCGGCTGAATCCCACCACTGGTGTGTAAATGAGACAACTCAATTCATTCCTGTCTCAATGATTTTCAATTGAAAGCTAGTTTGTCAATTGGTTTTTGTTGCTGGGAAATGTACTGGTTCTCCCTAATGTCTCTGTTTAGTAACCCATGTTTCAAAGTGTTCAAAAACAGAGGGCCATTCGACTAATAATGTGTTAACGGTTAGCAATCCTGCGTTTATAGACCCACCATGAATTGGCAGATTTATTTCATATATTATTAATCACAGCGGTCTTTCAACAGCCAGCTTGGACAATATATTTATTATTTGAACAACAATTGAGTAAGTTAGTAAACAAGACAGAAGCTATTTGGATTTTTTTTTTCCAGGCAGAATTTGGATAGAATTAATCACTGGCTAATAGACTATATTGATCTGATTTCTATCTTACCTGTGAAGTTATTAAGTTTTGTGATTCATCTGTTTTGGTGATCTTATAAGAAAAGATTATAAGAATAATCCCCTGTGAAAAGGCTCATCAAAGGGCAGTCAAAACAAAACAGCCTATGCTGCCTTCTTAAGCCTAAGCAAATATATAGTTTATTCCTATCCTCAGGAAATAAAAGTAGAGAAAAGTTGAATTATGTCACATGCACTACACTCAAAGCAAAAAAAAAAGAAAGAAATTGCTATTTGTTCCAGCTCTTGGAATGATCAGATATGAGAATCAAATGTCTCAGATTAGATGAATGCTCCAAATTATTTGCAATGAATAGAATAGAATTCTTTATTGGCCAAGTGTGATTGGACACACAAGAAATTCATCTTTGGTGCATATGCTCTCAATGACTTTATCCTATTTCTCAAAATGCATTTCAAAATCAAAGAAAATCTTTTATAGTTTTTATGAACATTGTCCAATGCCTTGACCAAAGGGCCATAGCTCTGTGGTACAGCACACATTTTGTTTATGAATAGTCCAGCTTCCAATTCTGACATTCCTAAATCCAGATAGACAATGTTCAGTTTGCAACCACGGAGCGTTGTTGCCAATCCTCAATGTCAGATATAATAGGCACGACGGCCCAATGGTCTGATTTGGTCTAGTTTTTTATATTTCTTGACCTGGCACTTTCCCTTGACTTGTAATTGAATTTGATGGGAACTGGGAAACAGTCTTACTCTTTAAGGCCTTTCATTTCATATTTAGCCCACTCATAAAGATCTCGTGATTATTTATCCCAGCTCTCCTCTTAGTAGTGGTCTCCAATCAGGTTGGATTTCTTCTGGTGAAGGGGGATTGTGAATGTTGGTTCAAAATATCTGGAAAGTGTTCATTTGGGAAATGTTGTTCTGCCTCATCGTCAGACTGCAAGAAATTGTGGACCACAAAAAATGATCTCCTCAGATGGAACTACTAACATCAGAAGTCAGAATTTGAGACAGGTAATTTCTCTGTTTCATCTTTTTACTGTTTCTTTGCATCAACAATTGTATCAAGCCCTTTGTCCTTGCATGTTAACTTAGAAGCAAAGCTGTACCAATAATCCTATAATCCCTCCCAGCACAAATCTTCATGAGGGATATAAATGCCATGCTTAAAGGGGAACCCTTATAAATGAGCAGCTGTTTGTGTCTAATTAATCCAAGGTTTTCTTACAGCAGTGGTGGATCACTTTTAGCTTTCTCGAATCTAGTGTCCTCTAGATCAGGGGTCACCAACCTTGACAACTGTAAGCCTGGAGGACTTCAATTCCCAGAATTCCCCAACCAGCTGGCTGGGGAATTCTGAGAGTTGAAGTCCACCAGGCTTACAGTTGCCAAAGTTCGATACCCCTGTTCTAGATGTATCTGGGAACTGAAGGACAACAGGATGCAGAAGGCAGGCTTAAAAATACAGGACATACTTTTCTCCTCGTCCTTTCCGAGAGGGCCATGAGTGTGTGGCTAGAGTTGTTACTGAAGTGGAGAGAACACTTGTACATTCTTGGAGATATAAGAAATAAAATATGTTCCTTGGGGTCCATAATGCTTCCTCCAAATAGTAGAAAGTGGCTAAATTTCAGGGGTGGTGGGGAGAGGGATTTTAGAGGGATATCCCTGTTATTAACTTGGAGTAGATCAGGTGACTGGGGTATAAAGCTAGCTGAAGTGAGTATAGGGAGCATTAATCAATACCTGTCTCTAGATTCTTCTGTTAAAAAATGAGGGCCAAGTATAAAGAAAAATAGGTAAGTGCAATGGGCTGTGACTAGGAAGTAAATCAAGTACTCATTTTGGCAGGATGTGCAAATGATGGTAGACTGGTAGTAGATAACAGTAGTGGCCTGTTGCAAGGAATCACCCTTTGTTGAATGTAGTGAGAATTGCCAGGATATATGCAGCCCAGTGGTGAAATCCAATTTTTTTTACCACTGGTTCTGTGGACGTGGCTTGGTGGGCATAATGTGGCTTGGTGAGCGTGGCTTGGTGGGCATGGCAGGGGAAGGATACTGCAAAATCCCCATTCCCTCCCCACTCCTGGGGGAAGGATATTGCAAAATCTCCTTTCCCACCCCACTCTGGGGCCAGCCAGAGGTGGTATTTGCCAGTTCTCTGAACTGCTCAAAATTTCCGCTACCGGTTCTCCAGAACCTGTCAGAACCTGCTGGATTTCACCCCTGATACAGCCCCTTCTATATTTTTCTCTTTTTCTCTTTTTCTCTTTTTCTCTTTTTCTCTTTTTCTCTTTTTCTCTTTTCTTTTCTTTCTTTCTTTCTTTCTTTCTTTTCTTTCTTTCTTTTTTTGCATTTCCAAAACTCTGGAGCACTTTCCAACTACAATTACTAAAAGACAACAAATGATATTTAGCCATTTTTAGCTGGGGAAACCCTATAAATCAGGAAAAGCCTTAAAGTTGACCAGATAAGGGAAGGGAAGGGAAGGGAAGGGAAGGGGAAGGGAAAGGGAAAGGGAAAGGGAAAGGGAAAGGAAAGGAAAGGAAAGGAAAGGAAAGGAAAGGAAAGGAAAGGAAAGGAAAGGAAAGGAAAGGAAAGGAAAACATCTAAACATCTCCTGAATACTCAGAAAACAAAGTAATGGAAAATAAACTTGACATAGTATCCTCATAATTGCATCAATGTCCCACCTATTGTGGCTCTCCAGGCCTCCTGGCCCCAAACAGTAATTCAGAGCTATTTGATGTCCTTTATAATGTTATTTTAAATAATGTTTCCCATCACACAGTTTAGAAATATGTTCTTGTCCGGTTTGGGCTTCGGTGACTTATCCAAAAATAGCTTTCTCGAATCTAGTGTCCTCTAGATGTGTCTGGGAAGTGAAGGACATCAGGCTGCAGAAGGCAAGCTTTAAAATACAGTTATTCTTCACATTGACCAAAAAAAAAAAAAAAATCCTGGAAAGCTGAACACTGTGGTCTCAATATTGCTTATTGAAGACTCCTTGAAAAAAAAGATCTTACCGTAATAAAGGAATAGACAACTGTTTGTCATAAAAATGGACAGTATTTGCGACCCGGGCACCTTAGTCTTACTGTGCTTATCTTCTCTAACTCCCTGATTGGGTGAAGAATAATCTGCCCTTCATTTTAAAACAAAGTGTCTAAAAGTCATAAAAGCATACCCCCTAGGAACTGTTTGTTCTTGCCCCTGGAATAATGAGGGTGAGGGTGAAGTTTTGGTAGCCGAGTTCATGCTTTGCATGCAGATAGTCTCAGCATCAGTCCTTGAAGTGTCAAGGCGGGATGGGACTGGAAAAGCTCCAACTGCAGCAATAGAAAACAGTTGCCAGTCAGGTTTTGTGAGCAGATTTCCTCACTCACCAAAGGCCTTCTAACCTCAAGCAACCATTCTCTACCTAGCTCTGCTGCATAGTCAATTTTAGATCATCTATGACAGGGGTGTCAAATTCGATTTCATTGAGGGCCGCATCAGGGTTGTGTTTGACCTCGGGGGCCTGTGGTGGGCGTGGCCCTGGTGGGTGTGACCAGCTCAACATCACTCGTGTCAGGGGCGCCTATGGTGGCCCAAGTGCTCTGCCAGTGAAAACGGGGTCCCGAGTTCTATTTTTGGCTATGACATCCTCCTGAAACCCTCTGCCAATGAAAACAGAGCTCTGGAGGGCTGTATGTGACCAGCTCCATTTTTGCTGGCAGAGGCACCACGGGCCAGTCCTTTGCTGATACCAGGATGGGCCCTCGGGCCAGATCTAAGCACCCAGTGGGCTAGATCCAGCCCCCGGGCCTTGAGTTTGACACCACTGGTCTATAAACTGCCCTTCCTGCTGGAAAAAAAAGTAAATAAAAGCTGTAGTCCCAACACTTCTGGAAAGTATCAGGTTTGGGGACATCTGCTGGAGCATGGTGTGCCCATTTAGGAAATGAACTCCTAAAAAATAGGACAGATCTCTGTGGTGACTTCAAGGTTGCATTTCTTTTCACAGCCCAATTGCCAATAAGAGAAGCCTGTTCAGGCATAACAGCTCACTCACCCCTCCAAAAATCTGACTGCAAAGATACTGACAGGCAGAGCAGTACCATCTGCACTGTGGAGGCCTTTGCGAGCCCATCTGGATATGTGAGGGCTTTGCAATGCACAGAGCTTTGCGAAATCCATGATCTGATATCAATATATATTCTAAAAGCATTATTATTTCAAACTAGTTTCAGAAAATGTGAATAGGGAAATGAGACTGCAAGGGACTTGTTTCTATACTTATACTGAATACTTACACTATTTCTCCTGCCCGGAGCTACTTAATAATAACTAACAATAGCTTGGAGGTGGAGGTGAATGCACAGTGCATCTTAATGAAACAAAGCCTTTCACCAATTAATTTGGAGTTTAGAAAGAAGGATACTGATAGATCCATTCCACTTCTGTCACATAGGTACGTTATGAGAAACTGATGTGAACATCTCCATTTTGAATTGTAAATTTCATGAGGTAGAACTTAACTTGCAAGACATTAAGCAGTTCTAGTCAATAGTGGTTGGAGAACCTTGGGGAACAAATTCTGGGAACCCTGAATTCCTTGATGGAGAAGCAGGATGTGAGTAAAATGTAAGGATTACATTTTAGCTGAAACAACAGAATTAATGTTTAAGAAAATAGTAGCTGATGTAGCAGAACTATAAAAAAAAAAAAGATAAGAGTCTTGAGATATGGTTCTGTTTTCTTCTGTTTCTTTTAAATCTCTTCCTGGTGCTTAGAGGTTGTGTCAGCTGTATTCCCAAAACAGAAATTACATTCCTAAATTTTGGTCCCAATGGCACTCAGAAAAGTCTGTGTCAGGATTCCAATATATCCATAACATAATACATCCATAACAAACAGAACTCCGAGGCAGGTAGATTCCTCAAATAATAGTTTTATTGGATATATCATATTTGCACAGGCTGGTGAAAACCGGCTCTGAATGTTCCCGTGATTTTCATCTAATTAAATGTAAAACTTTTTTCCGTTCCCCAAACAATCAGTCACATGGTCCAGTCAAGGTGCTGTCTGGTTGCCTGGTAACTTCACCTCTCTCCGACCACCTGTGGGAATGTCCTTGGTTCCCAGGAGAAAGTATTTTGTTTTGGCTACAAACCCCAACTATCTCTATTCCCCCCTGCCTATCCCTCAGCTCCAGTGTGGCAACACTGAAGCCTCAAAAGGGCCTCAGTCAGACCAGCTTCGGGTTGACAGTCTGTGCTGTCAAAAGATGTCCATTTTAGATATCTGAGCAAGTACAGGTAGTCCTCAATTTACAGCAGTTCATTTAGTGACTATTCAAAGTTACAACGGCACTGAAAAATGTGACTTGTGATCATTTTTCAAAGTTACAACCTTTGCAGCACCCCCATCATCATGTAATCAAAATTCAGATGCTTGGCAACTGGTTCATATTTATGACTACTGCTGTGTCCTGAGGTCATGTGATCACCTTTTGTGACCTTCGACAAGTAAAGTCAATGGGGAAGCCAGATTCACTAGCTTACTAATTTATCAGCTGCAATGTTTCCCTTAACAATTGTGGCAAGAAAAGTCATAAAATGGGGCAAAATTCACTTAACAAATGTGTAACTTAACAACAGAAATTTTGGGCTCAATTGTGGTCATATGTCAAAGACAACCTGTTGTATAATAAACATTTGGTACTTTGTTTATTTAATCCAAATGCAATTGCATCTTCTGAAGATTAGCAGTGGTTAGAGATTTTAGCGGAATTATATTCTTCTAAGCTAGTAAACCTTCTTTATAGAAATTTTTAAAAAGCTGAAGGAATTTATATTGGTGTTTACTGACCTTTTAAATAATGGGAATAACATTTGTCTTATTCTTGTTGGCTGTCTTATTCTCAATTGGATCTTATTAATTAAAACTGATATCTTAAAAGGAGGTTATATTACAATAACCACAACAACAATGCTTCATGAATACTGGATGCTTCAGACAATGTCCAATAAGGTTAGATGTAACTGCCCTGCTGTTAGAGATGTAACTCAGAAGTTAGAACATTAACCCACATGGTTTGGTCTTGTCCTGTTATAGTTGCACTTTAGCTGACAGTAACATAATTGTTAATGTGAGTTTGGATGAATCACATTATCCTCTTCTTGGTTTAAGCTACAATATTTGGAATCTCTCAAAAGCACAAGAATATTCCATGAATATGGGAAATATGGATAAAATCATTACAATACATCCTGGAAGAGGAAATTTACATTTGATTGGCAGTGATAAACTGATGAATTAGACTTTTTCTGACAAAGGGGCAAGGAATTAATTTTTTGAGCAATATGACTCACATTTTTTGAGTTATTTGATTTATAATATAACTTCTGCTCCCCTCTTTTTATTATTATTTAACAATTGCCTGAGTGTTACTTTTGAGGTTATTTTGATCCTTTGATGCTGTTGCATGTTTTTGTATTTTTCTTTTAGTGCTTAATTTAGCATAATAAAATAATAAAACAAAACATAATAAAATAAATAATTTCAGGAGGGAAACAATTTTATTTTAGTACAGTATGCCACTTGTTTTCATATATTGGAGTATGCATTTTAAGCAGAAATATTTATATTGGAACATGTATCTTAGAAGGGAGACACAGTCATGATTCTAGTTAACAAGTGAATTTCAGATGCCAGCTGGTGTATTTTCTTTTCATTCGATTTTTGTATTTGTTGATTCTTAATTCTGTTAACATGTATTTTCATAATAATCTGCCAACATAATCCATATGGAAGTTCATATTTTATATGTTACTGAACATATTTTCCATACAAAAATATATCAAATTTTCTCAGACATCTTTAATTTGAAATCCATAATTTTTCAATGCTCTGCTCAATATGACTCTGCATATGTTCTTCCATAATTGTCAGAGTCAATTTGGATATTAATATTTTTCTGGCATCTTGCTATAAAATGTTTCCAAATGCAACCACTCACACCTTACCAGTGTAGCAAAGATGTGGCGTACGTCCAAGCAAGGTTTATGAGCGAAAAGGAAGGAAGAGCAAAGGAATAAAATTAGTAACAATATTTCTTCAAAATACCCCTAAACATCAAAAAACATGTGGTAGTGGGTTTTATACTGTGTGATCAACTAAAAGACAGCAAAGTTTCCGATTCTAACTAGAAGTCACATCCACCTATCTGATTTAGCTGCAGTTTTTCCAGTGATGGTCCTTGGATTATTATTTTTTAAATTCTATTAATATAATATAATTAATATAATTAACAAGTTAATTATGGCACACAATACTCTTGCTTCCCTTGAAGGTTACCTCTAATGTGTTAAAACCTCAGTCAAACACATCTCAACCACAGAGATCATTGTACAGGCATCAAGATTACAATCAACCTCTTGGCAATTCCGTGCCCTAGCAGCTAACGCTAAGATCAAGCAACTTAACACTGATACGAACCCAAATTTTAGTGCCACCTAATCACAGTGGCCATCATTTTTATGTAATGATGATACTTCAGGCTGCAGCAGGTCCTATTTTGCTACACAGTATGGATAAAATGTTCAGGAAAGCTTGGAGAGATGGATCGTGTTTCAGAATTTGTTTCCAAAAAGGCAGAGTCTGAGCTGGAGACATTTAAATGCTACATTGGTGGATTTTAATGGGACTAGACATTATTTTGAAAATTTATTTATTTATTTATTTATTTTATTATACTTATATGCCGCCCCTCTCCCAAAGGATTCGGGGCAGCTCACAAAAGATTAAAACAATGAAAACAATAAAACAACTACTAAAATAATCAAATTAAAATCTCCCAATTAAAATCACCCATCAGAGCAGCAAATTTGTTGAAAAAGCCATGTCTTCAGGTCATAGCAGAAAGAGCAGAGGTCGGGGGCTGTCCGGAGCCCCATTACAGAGGGTCGGTGCGCCCACAGAGAACGCCCTCATCCTGGGTGCGACCAGCCGACATTGTCTGGCCGATGGCACCCGGAGGAGGGCAGTCCTATGTGAGCGCACAGGGCGGTGGGAGTCAGGCAGAAGGTGATCCTGCAAATACCCAGGGCCCATGCCATGTGAAATACCCAGGGCCCATGCAATGTGAAAATGAAGGTCTTTCTGAGTCATCTCCTTTGTAAAATGTTGACTTCAGTGTTTTGATGTTAGTTATATAGAATTTATATTGTGTTTTTCAGTGTTGAATTAGTTTCCTATATACAATCTTGAGAGTTAGATGACATTTTTACTAAAATGTAAACATTTATTTATGCAATCCTTTAATTAATATCCAATTAGCAAAAAAATGTATCTGCATGCTCCAGAGTTTATCTTTCCTTTTTTTTTTTTTTTTCACTTGTATGTTACAATGAGGCCTAATTGCCAAGTTCCCCCTCAGGTTATCTATGTCTCTGTTAGCAGTTACCATGAAAATTAGGTGCATCTTCATTGTGAAAAGAGCAAAAGGCTGATCCCTGTGGTGACCAAAATGAAAAACAAGCAATAGAAAATGGGAACAGATGTTTTTGCTTGAACGATATAGGAGAAAGGGGAAATATAATTCTCCTATGAAAGAAAGTAGACAGAAGCTATTTTGAGGGATCAAATTAGGAAACAACTGAAGTATAAATCTTGCTAAATGAATTGGGCTAATTTTGTGCCACAAATCTTTTATCTTAAAGGAAGTTATGCAGCACAATTGAGATTGCAGTTACTCTATTAATTTCATGTGCCTTATTTTCGGGGCAGATAGGAAGGCAGGGTTTCAACAAAAGCTGAATTCTTAATTGATTAGAATAAACAAGGCTACCAACAATGGAGACTCACTCCAACAATATTGGGAAGACAATAACGAAGTATCTTCATTGGTGCTGGTGGAGCTGTATATAATGCTTATTTGAGTGGGTTTGTAAGAAAACTATAATAGCCTTACTAGATCAGGGCAAGGCCTATCTTAGCCCAACATTCTTCTCTTCTCGCCTCCTTCCCCCCAGTCCTTTTGAAGATGCTCCTGGAAAGGGCTGTCTCTATCTAGGAAAAGTTCCTAGGAAAGGGTCCAAGAAATAAGGTTACAGATAGTTATGACAACAATTAAACCCAAAATTTCTGTTGCTAAGCCAGACAACTGTTAAGTGATTCCCCCCCCACCCCATTGTATGGCCTTTCTTGTCATAGTTGTTAAGTGAATCACTGCAGTTGTTAAATTAGTAACACAGTTGTTAAGTGAATTTGTCTTCCCCATTATCAAAAAGTTGCAAAAGGTGACACTGAAACCATCATAAATATGAGTCAGTTGCCAAGCCTCTACATTTTGATCATGTGACAATGGGGATGCTGCAATAGTTGTGTGAAAAATGGTCATAGGTCACTTTTTTCAATGCCGTAACTTTGAACAGTCACTAAACTGTGGTAAGTGGAGAATTACTTGTACATGTAATGCTAATTAGGTGATATAGTATGCAGTATCACATTTCCTTTTCCCTAGAATCTAGCAGCTCGATGAGATTTGGGAATCACATTTTATTTCAACAGTGCTTGTTAGCTGGGTGGAAAATAGCTGAGAAGTGTGCAGAAAACTGTAGTTCTTGTCAGTCACTGTTAGCTGGTGAAATATATTTAACATGTCTGTGCCAGGAGCTGTTTGGCTTCGTAGATCTGGTTGCAATAATTTGAACTTAGGTTAAGACAAGCTTCAACTCAAGTGTCTAAAATGCTTTTGAACAAAGATACTATAGTTAACAATCATAATAAGAAAGCAAGAGGAAATTAGCATTAGTTTTCCTGGCATAGCAATTTCACTCTGTCACTGTGAGATGCTCTTTCATCATATATAATTAGGAGGAGGAGAGGGAGGAGGAGAAGAAGGAGAAGGAGAAGAAGGAGAGAGAAGAGCAGGAGTAGGAGAAGGAGCAGGAATCATGGGAGGGTCGAGGGGCACTACCTGTACACCAAGGGAGATCTGTGGGGATATATTGGAGCATGTAGTTACTACATTGCGTACCACTGATTTATATTGGCCAAAGACTGATGCTTTTGAAAATGGTAACCCAGGGGTATCAAACTCACAGCCCGTGGGCTGGATGCATCACACGCTGGCCATGCCCACCCTGGTTTTAGCAAAGGGGGGGGGGAGTCGTGATACATTACTTGACGACAGCGTGA
This sequence comes from Arizona elegans, assembly GCA_022577455.1. Taxonomy (NCBI): domain Eukaryota; kingdom Metazoa; phylum Chordata; class Lepidosauria; order Squamata; family Colubridae; genus Arizona; species Arizona elegans. The sequence goes on from JAKOOJ010000001.1 coordinate 250,734,185, forward strand.
TGGCGTGAGTTTGACACCCCTGGGCTAACCAATGTTTCTGAACATCGCAGATGAGCACATTTCACTTCCAATTTGGAAATGCAAAAAAATCATATTTGTTGTTGTCTTGGTCCCCCTTTAGCCTCACTTTCCTACCTATCTATCACCTGCATTAATTAAGTAACAATCAGAAATTTGACTTAAAAACTTTCTCATGAAGATACATTGGGAAACCTTTTCATTCTGTTCTATTGCCAGGATTTTTCCATACTGTGCTGATATGCTGATATGTTAGTACAATATTTCCTAATGGGCTTAATTCTCCTCACTCCTGTTACTAGGTTTTGAGTTGCTTTTCTACAGCAAGGCTCTTTCTTCTGCTCCTTGCTATGAAACAGAAGGGTACATAAGTCCTCGTCTTATGATAATAACTGAGCCCAACATTTCTGTTGCTGAGCAAGAGAGTTGTTAAATGGGTTTTGCCCCATTTTATGACCTTTCTTGCCACAGTTGTTAAGTAAATCACTGCAGTTATTAAGTTAGTGACATGGTTGTTAAGTGAATCTGGCTTCCCCATTGACTGTGCTTGTCAGAAAATCACAAAAGGTAATCATATGACCCCGGGACACTGCAACTGTCATAAATATGAGTCAATTGTCAAGCGTCTGAATTTTGATCATGTCACCCTGGGGATGCTGCAATGGTCGTGTGAAAAACAGTCATAAGTCACTTTTTTCAGTGCTGTTGCAACTTTGAATGGTAACTAAATGAATGGCTGCAAGCTTACCTGTACTCAACCAAAAAATCCACAAAAAGGTATGTGCGTATGATAAAATGAACTTCTTGTACTACAAAACACTATTTATTCATTGAGTCTACATTAGACATGAACAAACATCTTATGTATGCTATATCTGATGCCAAAACAAATACTCTGTTTCCCCAAAAATAAGACAGCCCCTGATAATAAGCCCAATCGGGCTTTTGAGTGCATGCGCTAAAATAAGCCCTCCCCGAAAATATTTAACAGCATGCGCAGCCGGTCCCCGCCATTTCCTCTGGTTAGGGTTAGGGAGACAGAGCTGGAAATCAGGTAAAACTGAAAGAGGAGCCCTGTTTTGCTCCACGCTCCCCAAAATAATAAGACCTCCCCCAAAATAAGGCCAAGCGCTTATTTCAGGGTTCAAAAAAATATAAGACAGTGTCTTATTTTCGGGGAAACACGGTAATACCAAAAAAAATTAGTACTAGATAAAATGAAAAATTATACAGGTCAACAGATTTAGTCATTTCTAGATTAATATTGGTTCTAAGCATGTGTTTTCTTGGGTTTTTGAATTTTTTTTAGAAGTTCTAAAACTTTCTTTTCAATTTTTCAGTGCTATGGGTGCTGGAAAAAAAATACATATAATAAGGATCTAGGCATCCATGACCATAATTTTCAGGATTATGTTTTTCAGAATATTTACAGTTTTAAGTGTTAATTTCTCCTTGCTCATAGATCATTGACTTCAAGGCTGACATATATCGCTATAACAGCCTCCAGTCCATTGACAGGAAGCTGGAGCACAGAATTAACTCATTTGGGTGTTGCTTCTGGTGACTTTGAAGAGGCATTGAAAAGCAGATGTGGCCTGTTCTCTATAATTACTTTCCACTCTCACCATGCCCTTTGCTGTCTGTCTGAAAATTAACCTTAATAGAATCAGAATGGCATTTACTCAGAGATCATCTCCAGAAGGCCTGAATTTCACAAAAAGAAAGGTTAGAATCTCAAACAACTCCCTTTTTTGTGATTAAAACGGTTCATGCATTTTTAAACAAGAAAAAATTAAAAGGTTATCTATTTACGAAGGAGAACTGAAAAAGGTTTCTGAGGGGATAGAACAATATCATGATATTGTTTTCAGTACATTGTTAAAGAGCTGGTACCCTGCAATAGGTTTTCACTGAAAGTATAGCAGTCATATGTTGCAGAGAAGAGCAACAAAGATGATTAGGGGACTGGAGGCTAAAACATATAAAGAATGGTTGCTGGAATTGGATATGTCTAGTTTGATAAAAAGAAGAACTAGAGTGACATGAAAGCAGTGTTCCAATATCTCAGGGGTTACCACAAAGAAGAGGGAGTCCAAAGCACCTGAAGGCAACATAGAACTCTTCTCTTCTCTTCTCTTCTCTTCTCTTCTCTTCTCTTCTCTTCTCTTCTCTTCTCTTCTCTTCTCTTCTCTTCTCTTCTCTTCTCTTCTCTTCTCCTCTCCTCTCCTCTCCTCTCCTCTCCTCTCCTCTCCCCTCCCCTCCCCTCCCCTCCTCTCCTCTCCTCTCCTCTCTTCTCTTCTCTTCTCTTCTCTTCATTTGCTACAAAGATATTGTAACAAGGTTTATTTATTTATTTATTTATTTATTTATTTATTTATTTATAACAAGGTTTTTCTCTTTCTGTCTTTTTCTCATACACACACAAAGGCAGACTGTAACCACACCTGACTGACATGGCTTCGACAAATATATAATAATTATATTAAAAATACATCTTATCTGTTGCACTGGTCTTGGGTACCAATGTAGCATCAGCTCCTTCCCTATTATGGGGCAAAATGAAGCAGGCAGTTTGTGCAAGGACGAAGATAAGACATGAATGGCCAAAAAGCTTTCCACTCTTTCAAAAAAAACAAAAAACAAAAAAAAACCTTGTTGCTTTTTGCTCTAACCTAACTGGTCAGTGTTGCCATTTCTGCAAATTCTGACATTTTCACAGTTAATTTTTCCACTGTGGAGATTTCATTATTTTTCCATCATTGTACATACAATAATCTTGCTGCAGTTACCAATATACCAAATCAATCTACCATGAATCCTTTCCAATTCATTGTCTGTAAGTCCCGATGGAAAAAGGATTCTGGTTTCTTCACAATGTTAATCTTTGAGATCCTTTCTAACTTTGGGTGAATTTATATTCAAATTTTCTTAGCTCTTTCACAAGTCCATCACACCAGATAAAATGTCCATTCCCTGTTGTGAGGGTGGGCCTCAAAATCATCTCCAGGGCCACAGCAAAGAACAATCATGCTATTTGATATAAAAAGTTGCTCAGGTTCACTCAGAGTTGCACTCTGATTGAGCAGGTGCAAGTGATGTGCCCACCATGGCACGGTCTTGTGAGGTTATCTAGACTGAGTTTGATTCTGTGATTCCCAAAGAAGTGGAAAGGTCTCAAATATATAAACTCAGCCACTTTATCTTAGATTTTGGTCCCTGCTGAGCTATTAATGTGGCAGATGACAAAAGGATGGATTTGGTGGTATCTTCTCTTTGGGGGAAGGGGTAGTCTCTCCAACCTTGAAGGAAGCTGCTGTGGCCTGCTATTCGCCAGCCCCTCAAGCAGCTGAATCAGATGAGGAGGAGGCATGAGAGTCAGGATCAGCACCAAGGCAACCTGAGAGCTTCAAGGAGGAAGAGGGAATGGAGCTGCCAGAGAGAGAGACAGAGGCGGTGCCTGGGCCATCTGTCAGCCGTCAGATGGAGGGTCAACAGTCCCCAGGTCTGGAGGTGGCTGATGAGGAAGAGGAGGAACAGCTGGGTCCAGTGTCTGACGTGCGGATGTGCAGAAGGCAGAGGAGAGGAGAGCAGCATTCTCCTGGATTCACGGCTGTCTTTAGAAGAGCATTTGATGGCCGTGACCGGGAGGATTTTTCATCAGGTTCGCCTGATTCACCAGTTGCGTCCCTTTCTGGATCGGGACTCCCTACACACAGTCACTCATGCCCTCGTCACCTCCTGCCTGGACTATTATAATGCTCTCTACATGGGGCTCCCCTTGAGGAGCACCTGGAGGCTCCAACTGGTGCAGAGTGCAGCCGCGCGGGTGGTTATGGGAGCAACATGGCGCTCCTGTGTGACACCTCTCCTACGCAAGCTGCACTGGCTCCCGGTGATCTTCCGGGTGCGCTTCAAGGTTTTGGTTACCACCTTTAGAGCGCTCCATGGCTTAGGACCTGGTTATTTACGGGACCGCCTACTACCACAAACAGCCTCCCACTGGCTGGTACGCTCTCATAGAGAGGGGCTCCTCCGGGTGCTGTCAGCCAAGCAGTGTTGACTGGCGGCCCCCAGGGGGAGGGCCTTTTCTGTGGGGGCACCCACTATCTGGAACAAGCTCCCCCCGGAGATACGGAGGATCCTGGATCTGTGCACTTTCCACCGTGCTCTTAAGACCCTCCTATTCCAGCAAGCCGGCCTGGCCTAATTTTCTCCCCTTTCTTTTAAATTTTTAAACTGAAATTTTAATTTGTTTTAAATTATTGGGATTTTTAATTGTCTTGGGCTAAATTATTTAATTTGGTTTTAAATTGTTTCTAACTTTTGTATTTCTGTATTTTATCCTGTGCCTGTTCACCGCCCTGAGTCCTTCAGGAGTAGGGCAGTATACAAATTTAATAAAACAAACAAACAAACAAAACAAACAATTGGAAATCTGTGCTCTGGTCCTTGGGATGGAAGAGCCACCACTGCTAGTGAAGCCCCACCCTAGCTCTGGGGATAAAAGGCAGGTGGTGGAGGTGAATAGAGGCAGACAAATATTCATCTCCTGGATGGACGGACTTGTTAGCCTGCTGTGAGAGAGAGACTTTTTTCCAGGGCTGCTGGCACTCCTAACAAAGGAATCAGTGATTAAGTACAGAGAATTTGTTGTGTTTGGGGAGCTGGGTCAGAACAGAAGCAGTGATATATGTCTTCCTGAAAAGGCCATTGCTGGACCTCTCTGTTTTAGACAATTATTCACCAGTTTCCAATAAGTCCCTTTGTTGGGAAGAAGATGATCAGACATCATTACAGAGGATCTTGGAGGAAATGGGTCATCAGAACCTGTTTCAGTCTACTAGCTTCAGGCTATGTGGAAAGTAAGGAAACAGTACAGGTCATGCTTACTAAAGACCTTTGGTGGGATGAAGGAAGTACATCCATACTTGTGCTTTTGGATTTCTCAGTGGCTTTCAATACCATCAGTATTGTTCTGAACCAACTGTGGGAGTTGGAAAGAGGACACTTTATGTTGTGGTGGATCTTTTCCTTCCTCAGTGGTCAGTCCCAGTTGATCTTGACAGGAGATTGTGCCAGCAGCTCTTGACTCATGGGGTAGCTCAGGTTTGATGCTTCCACACTAATGTTTAGGAAGTGGGTTTCCTCTGTCATGACTTCCACCATCTGGAACAGGTTTACACCAGAGAAAGGGAATGCATCCACTCTCCTGAGGTTCTGAGAAGTCTAAAAACTTGGTTTTTGTCCCAGGGCTGGGATTAATATTTGGGGAAGGGGCTGTTGTGCTGTATTAAATGGCTGTTTTCAGTCCAGGCAGTTTTGTTTTGTCCATTTTCAGTTGTTTTATCTTTGTATTGGATTTTTAAAGCTGCACAGAGTCTGTTGGAATGGGTAGCTATAATAAATTTAATAAAATAAGTAAATAAATCTGACTGAGGTATGGGCAATATGAAAGCAATCTCAGTCATGTCTGTACTACAGTTAAATGCAAAAGGCAAAAGGCCCCGAACATAAATCATATAACTTTAGAGGATGTCAAGACAAAATATTTCTTTTGAAAAGCAGGTTTGCTAGAAGTGAACATGAATTTTATAGTTCTTCATCTGGCATTTTTCTACCTGCCCCCAAATGTTTCCACTTTTAAGGAACCAATGGATTTTGATTTTATATAGCTAAAAGGATCTAATCCCCAAAAATATTTTGAAAGTCATTCATATATCTACCCTGTTGCAATCTTCTTTTTTTCAATTTGGGGATGGGACATTTCTGTATCTGTAAGTGTTCTAGAACAATAAATTACTGCATGTGGTTCTCCTTTACAATCTTGAAACAATAATCCATCTATTCCATAACTGCATAACACTCCTCACATGTATATCTACCAGCCAGTTAAGGATTGCAATACAGAACAGAACAGAACAGAATAACAGAGTTGGAAGGGACCTTGGAGGTCTTCTAGTCCAACCCCCTGCCCAGGCAGGAAACCTATACCACTCCAGACAAATGGTTATCCAATATCTTCTTTAAAACTTCCAATGTTGGAGCAGTCACAACTTCTGGAGGCAAGTTGTTCCACTGATTTGTTCTGTCAGGAAATTTCTCCTTGGTTCTAAGTTGCTTCTCTCCTTGATTAGTTTCCACCCATTGCTTCTTGTCCTGCCCTCAGGTGCTTTGGATAATAGCTTGACTCCCTCTTCTTTGTGACAGCCCCTGAGATATTGGAACACTGCTATCATGTTATCCCTGGTCCTTCTTTTCATTAAACTAGACATACCCAGTTCCTGCAACCGTTCTTCATATGTTTTAGCCTCCAGTCCCCCAATCATCTTTGTTGCTCTTCTCTGCACTCTGTTAATGTTAACATAACATAACTGTTAATGTTAGCAGTCATACATGATTGGATACCATAGAATGACAGCACTGATCATCAATTAAGACTTGTTGGACATCCCTAAAAGCTTCATTTTGTGCATGTCCTCATTGCTGATACATATAGTTGGTGTCTTTATTTTTCTCATTTCTGGAGAAATCACAAGTGTGTCATTTAAGATTTAAAAGATCAATCAATAATATGACATATTTGTAAATATTTTCCACTCACATTTGTTCATCAATTCAAAACATAGCCGCAAACTCTTATGAGGTGACCAGGATAGCATCTTTCAAAGTTATCTGGGACTCATCTGAACCTATGGAGACTGAGGAAGTGGAAATGATTCTTTGCAGTATAAATGTCATCGCCTTCAGGCTGGATCTGTGCTCCAGCTGGTTCCTTCAGTTGGTCTTGGTTCATTGTGATATAGGTGGAGGGAATATGGCTCTTCTGGTCCTGTCAATAGTGTTCAATAACATTGACCATGACTTCCTTCAGGACATTCCTGAATGGATGGGTTCTTGCTAATAGTAATTAAAAATATCAACAGAATTTCTGGCTGCTCCAGTGGGAAAGGCTACATAGGATGAAGTCTGCCAGTTTGGGATGAGGCATCCTCACTATGCAGATGGCACTGAGTTATGTATTTCCAACTCAGCTCAAGTGGAATGGGAGTCCTGATTGGATGTTTTAAGTGTGAGGACAAAATAAGCTACAGTGGAATATTGACAAGACTGAGCAATTTGTGCTTAAGCAGGCTCCCAAATTGACTAAAATGAGGGTCACAATCCACTTAAAGGAATATGTCTTCAGCTTGAGGCCCTGGATTTATTGAGCTTGCTTGATTGGTAGGTGGATGTCATGACTAGGGAAACTTTTGATCAGATTTTTAGCTGCTGTGCATGTTGCAGCCTTTCTTGAAGAGGGAGATCCTAGGGACATGAACTCACAGTACTGCAATGCACTCTGCCTTGGCTTAGCCTCATTAGCTTTGGGATCATCTTTTCTTGATAAAGTCTGCCATTATTGTGTGGTCCATCTGGGAAGAGATGCTTAGTCCCACCTTGTAAGAAGTAAGCGAGGCAGGAATTCAAAGGGATATCTACTCTGTAGTTGCTCTATCTTTAGTGAGTGATAAAATGTTTCCACACTGTTGGTCCTCAATAGGTAGATCAAAACAAATTGTTTCATCAGACATTTGGGTATTAAGTAGAGTCTGTTGGACTGCCTTTTTTTCTATTAAATTTTGGATGATTGATTTCTGTAAATTTATATTCAGATTGAGAGGTTCCAGATGGAGCTTGGGCCATTTCCTGATGTTCTAGCACATGACTCGGCCGAGGACCTGGTAGCCGCCTGGGATAGGGCGGCTGGTGGGGCCTTGGACCGAGTCGTGCCCTTGCGGCCTCTGACCCGGTGCCGATCCTGTGCGGTTCACCGAGGAGCTGAGGGAAATGAAGCGCCAGAAAAGACGCCTGGAGAGCGGTTGGAGGGCCAGTCTCGCTGAGTCTGATCGAACACTGGTAAGGTCGCATATTAAGACCTACCTAGTGGCGATAAAGACGACAAAGTTTAATTACTTTTCCGCCTCTATTGCATCATCAGGAAATCGTCCGGCCACCCTGTTTAGGGTGACCCGCTCCCTGCTCCATCCGGGAGTGCGGGAGGATCCCTTGGAAGGCAGGGCGGAGGATTTTGGACAATACCTGTATGACAAAATCGCTCAGATCCGACGGGATTTGGACTCTGACTGGGTAGATCATGGCAGAGTGACGAGGAATAGTCTTGAGAATGTTATCTGGGAGGAGTTTGACGCTGTGACTCCCGATGATGTGGACAGGATTTTGGGGAGACTTAGTGCGGCCACATGTTTACTGGACCCGTGTCCCTCCTGGTTGGTACTGGCTTCCCGGGAGGTTACACGAGGCTGGCTCCAGGGTGTTATCAACGCTTCGCTGAGTGAGGGCCACTTTCCCACTGCCTTGAAAGAGGCGGTGGTGAGGTCTCTCTTCAAGAAGCCGTCCCTGGATCCGGCAATATTGGCCAACTATCGTCCTGTCTCCAACCTTCGCTTTATGGCGAAGGTTGTTGAGAGTGTGGTCATGTGACAGTTCCCACAATTCCTGGAGGAAACATCTTATCTAGATCCGTTCCAGTCGGGTTTCAGGTCTGGGCACAGCACGGAAACGGCATTGGTCACGTTGGTTGATGATTTCTGGAGGGCTCGGGACAGGGGTTGCTCCTCTGTTCTGGTCCTGTTAGACCTCTCAGTGGCTTTTGATACCATCGACCATGGTATCATGCTGCACCGGCTGGAAGAGTTGGGGGTGGGAGGCACCGTGTTGTGGTGGTTCTCCTCCTTTCTCTCCGACCGGTCGCAGTTTGTGTTGGCAGGGGGGCAGAGGTCGATCACGAGGCCTCTTATCTGTGGAGTGCCGCAGGGATCGGTCCTCTCGCCCCTTCTGTTCAACATTTATGTAAAGCCGCTGGACAAGATCATCCGTGGCTTTGGGGTGAGATACCACCAGTACGCTGATGACACCCAGCTGTACATATCCACCCCAGGCCACCCCAATGATGCCTTGAAGTGATGTCCCAGTGCCTGGAGGCTGTGCGGATCTGGATGGGGAGGAACAGGCTCAAGCTCAACTCTTCCAAGACTGAGTGGCTGTGGCTCCCGGCATCCCGATATAGTCAGTTGACTCCATCACTGACTATTGGGGGAGAGTCTTTGGCCCCCACAGAAGGGGCTCGCAATCTGGGAGTCCTCCTGGATAGGCAGCTGTCCTTGGAGGAACATCTGACAGCTGTAACCAGGGGGACCTTTTGTCAGGTTCACCTGATCCGCCAGTTGCGGCCCTTTCTTGATCGGGATTCCCTGTGCACAGTCACTCATGCCCTCGTCACCTCTCGCCTTGACTACTGCAACACTCTCTAAATGGGGCTCCCCTTGAAGAGCACCCGGAGGCTACAACTGGTCCAGAATGCAGCAGCGCGGGTTGTGATGGGAGCAGCATGGCGCTCCCATGTAACACCACTCCTGCGTGAGCTGCACTGGCTCCCAGTGGTCTTCCGGGTGCACTTCAAGGTGCTGGTTATCACCTTTAAAGCGCTCCATGGCATCGGGCCTAGCTATCTTCGAGACCGCCTGCTGCTACCAACGACCTCCCATCGTTCCGTGCGCTCCCACAGAGAGGGCCTCCTCAGGGTGCCATCAGCCAATCAATGCAGGCTGGTGACCCCCAGGGGGAGGGTCTTCTCTGTGGGGGCACCTACCCTCTGGAATCAGTTGCCCCCAGAGATAAGGAGAATCCAAGACCTTAGCGCCTTCCGCCGTGCCCTTAAAACCCACTTTTTCCAGCAAGCCGGGCTGGCTTAAGAAGAAATTTTAAATTGGTTTGTATTTTTAATTTTGGGCCAAATTTATATATATTTTAATTGTTTTTAATATTTGTATTTCATGTTTTTTAATTCTGGCTGTACACCGCCCTGAGTCCTCAGGGAGAAGGGCGGTATATAAATTTAAAATAAAATAAAATAAATAAATAAATTGTGGTTTTAATTTACATGATTTAGAGAAATCAAGTTGCTTCTATTACATGTTTTCCATTTGTAAACCACCTAGAGCCTTATAATGAAGAAATATATAAACACTTGCAAAAAATCAATCAATATGTCATCTACTGTAGTATTAAGACAGAAAATTAAAGAGTTTTATCAATCCAGAAAAGAATTCATGCAACCCACCTCCAAATTAACTAAAATATTTGACTGTCCAATTTATACCAAGGGAAAGTTTAAAATTCTGCCAAATATTTAATGTTCCTCTGTGCTAGGTCAGAAAATAATAAACTTGTTGTCCATTTTCCAGCTCTTTCCTAAAGAGAATAAAAACTGGTATTAAAATTTGCAACAGAATGAGAAACAGAATGCCCTTATGTCACCTCCATTTTTGTATTAGACAGAGAATATTAATTTGTGGTCATAAGCATCTGGCAGGTTTGGACACCTATCATATTAAAATTTTATGCAGAGGTAGGTGTTCTAGTGTGCAAACACATCTCCAGATACTGACAACTCATTTTTCAGGGCTTCTTGTAGTATAATAATTTACCCAATACATTGAGTAATGCATCAATTCAAAACATAGCTGCAGTTAAATTCTGTGGGGTTAAGAAATATTTCCCACCTGAGCATTAATAATAATAATAATAATAATAATAATAATAATAATAATAATAATAATAATAATAATAATAATAAAAAAAAAATCAGGTTCTGTTGCTCAGTCACAGCAAAATGGGTTGCCACAAGTCAATTTCCCTCCCCCACCCCAAGTAATCGAGTTTTTGCTTTTATGTCTACTCTTATTGATTGTACAACATAAGTGGACTTTTCAGAAATTCAGAGCTGGAAGATTTAAGAGAGGCAAGAGGTGTACTTGTTACTGTCCCATAATTTTGAAGGGAAAGGTCCAAGAGAGTGCAGGTGCCTCAGTAAAAGTGGAGACAGAGGGAAAAACAGCATGGCTTTGGTTTTGAAGGTCAGGGGAAGATATTCCAGGAAATCAAATAACTGAAAAGGGAATAAACTTCAGCTAGCAGCATTAGTACTTTGATTTACCGATAGCAGTGATAGAATAAACAACTGAAGAATTTGATCAATTTTCTTGAGGAAGAAGGGTTGAGAGGACTGATTGGGGAAAGTAAGAAAGGAAATTATCTTAGCAATTTATCTGAGTAGGACAGTCCAATTTACAAAATACCATTGTCAAGAGAACATCACAGCAAGGTGCCTATGAGCATGGCTTCATTCTTCTGTATCAGGTCAGGACAGGTAAGTAAGATTTCCCCATTTTCTGTGGCACATTCTCAAAAGACTGTGATGAAGGTAGCTATGATCCAACATTGGACAAATATGTAAAGTGATAAAAATGACATTGTGTCAATTTGTATCAAAATATTTAAGTGTGCCTATTTAGTGCATTCCAAGCTTGATGGATATTGTTGCAAAATATGTATTATCATTCTTCTGGCAGAAGACATCCATGAACACCAACTAGTAGTCAGAAGATTTAATATATGGACAGATTTAACCATAATTTCAATTGGGAAAATGTGAACATTCTAGACCAAGTCAAGTCCAAATTTCTAGAAGCCTGACACTCTAACAAAGCAGCCATCAATGGACACATAGACAACATCTAAAGCTATGCAAACGAGACTATTACCCAGCCCAAAATGGAACAAAAAGACACAAGCATTTCTCCACCAGCAATCAGCACCCAGATCAGCGTAGACTAACTCCAAGGTTAACATCAGATCAACAATCAAGTAAGCAACACCCCAATCAAGAAACTGCCAGAGAAGACAAGAGCAAACAGCCCAATCAAAGACCACCTCAATCAACACTGACAGGCAAGCCACTAGAACAGGCCTGTCAAACTGGGCTGTGCAGGTCACTCCCACCCTGGCTGCACAAAGGCAAAAGATATTGCAATACATCGTGATCCAGCCCGCAACGTGATTGAGTTTGACATCCCTGCACTAGAATATAAATTGATGGCAAACAGGACTCCTTACTAGCATTGATGATGTTACCTATTTTGGGTAATGAAACATCTGCAAGAAAACAAGCAAGCTCAGAGAGCACCAAGGATCTCTCATGTCAACCCTAAGCTACAAATATTCTCCTTTATAAGTACATTCTTTTTATTCCCACCTTTCTATCATTCTGTTTTCATGCACTCCAACTATCTCCCAGCAAGATTATTATCACATGTCTCCCATTCTTAATTTCCAACTGGAGAGCTGAATTTGAGTGTAGGACAAAATAACATGATGGCAAATCCCTGCAATACAGGTATAAGCATTTCTTTGTTTGTGAATATACACTCATTTAATAATGCTACAAGAAGATTTTCAAATTCTCTTCAGTATCAATTTCATTCCAAGAACTACATTCCAAGAAAAGAAATGTTTAAAACTAAATTCAGAATAAGAACATTAAAATCTCTGCCTTGTGTAAAGTTTTAAGTCAGTTTCCTCAGTCTATTTTTCCCAGAACTTCCTGATTTCGGATTACAAATCCCAAATGTTCTTCCTGTGTGAGCAATTGTGAATTTGGGGATTGTAATCCCAGTGCATCTAGAAAATACAGAGTTAGAAAAGGATAGATTAAACTGATAGAATGGACACCTGACTTTTTTTAAAAAAATTTTTAAAATTTTTATTAATTTAAGAAACCACATAATACATTTATAAATGCAAGTAAAACAATTTACAACAAACATCATCTTTATAACATCTACCTATAATATCTGAATTGTTACAATATCAATATCCTATATTCTTCAATATACAATATTTCTCTCACCTTATATAATGATATTATTTTATTGATATCTCGTGTCTCTTTCTTAAATTTCATTTGATGTAAAAATTTATTTTACTCTATTGATATCTTTTCTTTTATTTAATTTTTCTTTCTTTCTTCTCTTATTTTCCACTTCCCTCTAACCATTTATACTATTTTTGCCAGACCAGATAATATTCAGATTCTTCTTTTCCTTGGATCTCCTTGGTAAGTTTATCCATCTCAGCGCATTCCATAATTTTGGATATTAATTTCTCTTGAGTCGGGACCTCTTCTTGTTTCCAATTTTGTGCGTATATAATTCTTGCTGCAGTCAAAATGTGTGTTATTAAATATATTATTTCTTTTTCATATTTGCTTGTAGGTATTCCTAATAAATAAGTTTCTGGCTTTAATGGCACCTTTTGAGTTATTATTTGTTCCAGTTGCATTTTTATATTGTTCCAGAATTTTTTAGCTTTGGGACATGACTACCATATATGATAGTATGTCCCTTTATGCGCTTTACATTTCCAACAGAGTGGAGATGTGCCGGGAAACATTTTAGAAATTCACGCCGGTGGTAGATGCCACCTATAGAACAATTTATAAGCATTTTCTTTGTATGGTACAGATAATGTTAATTTATTAATATTTTTCCACAATTTTTCCCACTTATTTAATTCTATTGCATACCCAAAATTCATCGCCCATGTGATCATATTCTCTTTAAATACTTCCTCTGCTAGTTTATATTCCAATAGAAAATTATAAATTTTGGTTATTAATTTCTCATTGGGGCCTAATAAAATTTTATCCAACTGATTTGGTTCCATTTGAATTCCAGTTTTTTCCATATCAGATTTATATCTGGATTTTAATTGCAGATATGACCACCACTCTATTTCCACATTTTGCATTCTCAATTCTTCTCTTGTTTTTAGTTTTCCTTCTTCATTTAAGATGTCCTTATATGTTTTTAATTTATTTGTATCTATTGTATTTGGATAAATATGTGCTTCCATTATGGAAGTCCACCTAGGAATCCTATCATAGTGATATTTTCTGATTTCATTCCATATTTTAAGCAAATTATCTCTTACAATATGTTTGCGAAATTGTTCTTGTTTTGTAATTTTCTCTTCCCAAAGATATCCATGCCAACCTCTTATTAAGTCAAAACCTTCCAATATTAATGTTCTTATGTTTTTGAGTTCGATCCAATCTTTTATCCATATTAACGCTGAGGCTTTGTAATAACTCTGCCAATCAGGGAGTCCCATTTCCCCCCTCTCTCTTTTGTCTTGTAGATGTTTTAATTTGATTCTTGCTTTTTTCCCCTGCCAAATAAATTTTAATATCATTCTGTCTAAATCTTTTAAAATATGTTCTTCCTGGGTTTACTGGTATTACCCTAAATAAGAATAACACTCTTGGCAGAATATTCATTTTAATGGTAGCAATTTTGCCTAAAAGAGACAATTGGAGTTTTGCCCATCTTTCCAAATCCTTTTCTATTTGTTTAGCCAATTTAATATAATTGTCTTCCTTCAACGTTGATATTTTGTTTGTAATCCATATTCCTAAGTATTTAACTTTCTTTGCTATTTGTATCCCTAATATATTTTCCAATTCTTCTTTTTGATACTTGTTAAGATTCTTTGTTAAAATTTTAGTTTTTTGTTTATTAATTTTCAATCCCACTACTTCTCCATATTGTTGTACTTTTATCATTAATTTTGGTCCAGATTGTATGGGTTTATCTAAAATGAATACTATATCATCCGCAAAGGCTTGCAGTTTATATTCTTGATTTTTTATTTTTAGTCCAGTTATTTCTGTATCTTTCCTGATTTCTTCTAGTAATATTTCCAATGTTAATATAAACAATATAGGAGATAATGGGCATCCTTGTCTCACTCCTTTCTTTATATCAAATTCTTCAGTTGTATCTCCATTAATTTGTATTTTTGCTGTTTGGGTGTTGTATATCTTTTTAATCATTTTTATAAATCTTTCTCCAAATTTCATTTTTTCTAATTGTGCTAATAGAAATGTCCAGTTGAGATTATCAAATGCTTTTTGCACATCTAGGAAAATTAGAGCTAACTGGTTTTCCGATCTTTGCTCATAGAATTCCAGAGTGTCAATAATTGTTCTTGTATTGTTATGAATTTGTCTTCCAGGAATAAAACCATTTTGATCAGGATGTATATAGTATTTGACTAGGTTTTTCAATCTCTGTGTTATAATTGATGTGAATAGTTTATAATCTACGTTGAGAAGAGAAATTGGTCTATAATTTTTAATTTCCGTGGGATCCGAATCTTGTTTTGGTATTAATGTGATTATTGTTTCATTCCATGACTTCGGAATTTCAGCTTCCATTAATGCATCATTGAAAACTTGTATTAATATATCATCTAATGGTTGTTGGAATGTCTTATAAAACTCTGCTGGTATACCGTCTGTTCCCGGTGTCTTGTTATTTTTTTGTTTCTTCCTCGCTTCTATTAATTCTAACATTGAGATTGGTCTGTTCAATAATTCTATATGTTCTTCTTCTAATTCTTGAATCTTTATTTTATTTAAATATTCTATGATATTTTCTTCTCTAATCTCTTCCTTTGCGTATAAATTTTTGAAAAATTCCTTTGCAATTCGTTTTTTGTCTTCAATATTCTGGTATAAACAACCATCTACATCTTTTAACTGTATTATAATATTCCTCTGTTTTTCTATTTTCAATTTATATGCTAACCACCACATGCAATTTGTTTGCATGTTCAAATTGGTTTTGTTTAGCGATTTTTATTTTTCTTGCTATTTCTGTTGTTGTGATCAAATTTAATTTATGCCTTGTTAAATTTATTTTCTCCTTAATTTCTTGATTATACGGCTGTTTCTGTAGATCTAATTCATATTGATGTAATATTGTCTGTAAATTTTGTTTTATTTGTTGTTTGTTTTTATTTTTTTGTGCAGTATAGGCAATTGTTAAGCCTCTGATATATGCCTTGGTTGTGTCCCATAGATTTTGTAGACTGGTGTGCTCTTTCACATTAATTTGTAGAAATATTTTCAATTCTTTTTGGATCATATCCACATATTGTTTGTCATTTATAATATCTCTATCCATCATCCATCTTTTATGCTTTTGGTGTCCCTTCCATGTTATTTCAATGGGGCTATGATCAGCCCATGTGTTTGTTGTAATTTCTTTTTGTTTAATGTCTGCTATAAGCTCTGCCGTCATCCAAGCCATGTCAATTCTGGACCACGATTGATGTGGATTTGAATAGAATGTGTATTGTTGTTTATTATAATTGAGTTCCCTCCAGGCATCTTGTAATTGAAATTCTTCTACTATATCATAAAATGTTTCTGGAAGTGTTTTTTTCCTGGATTTATTATGTTTACAACTCCTATAGTCCTTTTCTATGTTTACAATTGCATTAAAATCTCCAATTATGCATATGTTTTGGTATTCCAGTTCCTTAATTTTGTTGTGCATCTTTTTAAAATAATCAATTTGGGTTCCATTTGGTGCATAAAGTGATACTAGTAATATCTTCTTCTTTTCTGTTTCAATTTCAACCATCAGCATCCTACCCTCCTCATCTGCAAATAATTGCTTTGATTGTATATGATTCCAGATGTACATTGCTATACTTCTCTTTTTTGTTCTGTTAGTGCCGTATAAAGTTTTCCTAATCGTTTGTTCTCTAATAAACTGCGCTGTTGTTTTTTAATATGAACTTCTTGTAATGTTATAATATCTATCTTCAATTTTTGTAAATTTCTAAAAATACGTGATCTCTTTGATGGAATGTTTAGTCCATTTATGTTAATCGATATCAATTTTAAATCTTTCTCCATTTCAAATTTCTATTTTCTTGATGTTCTTATTTTCCTAGTGTTTTTTTCTGTAATTTGTATTTTATCCCTTGCTCCCTCTCTTTCCATTCTTTCTTTCTCCCCTCTTTTTCTTTCTTCTTGCTGTATTTTTCTCGGTTTGTCCTCCTGATTTGCAATTTCTTGCTGTGTTTCAGATTCTTGTTCTTCCTCAGGAAAGAAATTGCTATCAAAAAATTGCTGTGCTTTCTCTAGTGTATCAAGTTTATATTTTTTATCTTGCCATGAAACAAGCAGTCCCTCTGGCATTAACCACCGGAACATTATTTTATGTTTGTGTAATTCTGTTGTCAGAAAGTTATAATTTTTCCTTGTTTCTCTTATTCTTCTTGGTATTTGTTTTAATGTAATTATTTCTTTTCCCTTATATATAATTGGTTTTTCTCTCATTTTTTTGTATATTTCCTCTTTCACCAACTTCCTTGCAAATCTAATATGAACCTCTTTTGGTAACTTGTTTCTTCGGACTTTTTTTTTAATCTGCAAACATTAGGGTACCTGATAATATACTGTAGATAAGTTTAATATAAAAACTGTTGCTTTTCTCACAATGTATTAGCAATAGATTTACAGTTTTTGAAAATGCTGATAAATCACAGAAGGCCTCTTGTAGCACAGTCAAACCCACAGGAAGGGATCTTGGGGCTGTGCAACATTTTAGACTATGATTCCTACAGTTTCATGCGATTGGCAATGATGTTTGACTTTGTTAGGGGTTGAAGAACTGAACACCGGGTCACCTATCCCTGATCTGCTGCTTAAAAATTGTGATCACAGCTTCCCCTAGTATTTTATTATAATGCATACTTTATATACTCTGTATATTGACACTGACACTACTAAACTCTTATGGAGATGTAGGCAGACACTACTAGTCGTTGGAAAAACAGCAACTGCAGCCATCGGAGTAGCTTTGCAGCTCACAGGTTCAACTCTATCCATTGCAATTTTTCTCTGTGCTGTTTGTTTAAAGTTAACAAGTGTGTGTCTGTGTGCAGCCTCTTAAGAATTGTGCAGCATCTTAACCAAACCACTATATTACATACTGTTTGTTTTTTTTCCCTTTTGTTTATCTCCTCCCTGCATCCATCTAGTGATATGAATGAGAACTCTTGAAAATATGAAGCAGTAGCACACACCGATCTTCATTCTCATTGTTCCCTTGTCTTATCTGTCATGCCACTATTTTTTTCTCCACAAAACTTTATTGAATTTCAAAATAATATAAAATGCAAAAGAAGAAAGAGAAAACACTGGAAAGGGAAAAGGGCAAGCGGGGGGGTGGGGAACAAAATTGGGAGTGCAGTCAAGAAGTGAAAAATCACTATTGGAAGGAGTAACTTTCCAAAGAAAGTAGACTTTCTTTGATACAAAAGCAAATGTAAATAGCTTTTGAACTAGAAAAAACCATCAGTTATAAACAGTTCTGCTCATCAAATCCCAAGGGTAACGTTTCATTTCTTTCACTTTCAAGCAAAAAGTCCAAAAGAGGTCTCCAAGTAAAAACAAAGCTAGATAAAATCTTTTTTTAAATCAAAGCAATTTCACTATCTATGCCAACTCTACTAACTTCACCATCCATTCTTCCATTGTTTCTGTGTGTCCTTCTTTCTCTGAACCAAAAGAAGACTTGCTGCTGTTATCATGTATTCCCCCGCCCCATTTCTTTTCCCTATTTCTTTTTTTCAATTTCCTTGTTCATCAAACTTAGAAGAAAAACTTGTGGTTTCAATTATACATTCAATTTGAGAATTTTCTGAACTAAAATACATGTTTAATCCCAGTATTTTTCAGCTTTCCTATGTCCATCAAAGCTGATAAAATGTACCTTCAAATTGGTTACATTTCCAACTTACATTTGACATCCCTTAGGTATCTTTGACAATTTATCATGTGCTAAATACCAATGATTCAACTTGAATAAAAGGTGTCTTTTATATTATAATTCAGTGTAAATTTTAGTCCTTTACTTCACATAATCTCATATTATCAAGCATTACTCTATTTTCAAAGTCTTTGAAAATTTAATCATATTGTCTTTGCCACATTCATCTTATATATTTATTTTCAATAGTTATTTATACATTTTAGCAATAACATATTCATTATTAGTACATAAACCCAATTCTATTTTAATCTTTTGTGTAGCTTCTGATATTTTGACGGTTTTTATAGGTTATTATAGGTGGCTCAGTGGCTAAGACACTGAGCTTGTCAATTGAAAGGTTGGCAGTTCAGCGGTTCAAATACCTAGTGCCGCGTAATGGGGTGAGCTCCTGTTACTTGTCCCAGCTTCTGCCAACCTAGCAGTTTGAAAGTATGTAAAAAATGCAAGTAGAAAAATAGGGACCACCTTTGGTGGAAAGGTAACAGCATTCCGTGCGCCTTTGGCATTTAGTCATGCCAGCCAAATGACCACGGAGACGTCTTCGGACAGTGCTGGCTCTTCGACTTTGAAACGGAGATGAGCACCACCCCGTAGAGTCGGGAACGACTAGCACATATGTGCGAGGGGAACCTTTATCTTTTACCTTATAGGGATATTCAGAATTTGTTTCTGCAATTGTGAAAAAAAATTGTAAATTCTGTTTTTTCAAATATTCATCAATCATTTCCAGGGAAACTTCCTACCTTTTACACAAATGTGAGTAAAAAAAAGTAGAAGGATTTCTGAATACTCACATTGTCCATTAATAAGATTTCACCTTCCTGAATTTTTGATACCCTTTCCTTTACGTTTCCTTATTATGAGGTAAGAATGTGAGTTACTTAAATTAGAAAAAGCTTGAATTATTCTCTCATTTCACCATTTTGGTAAAAAGCCAAATTAAATTGTTTTATTTCCTGCTCTGGGCATGTTTATACAGTAAATTTAAGTTTATAAATGTTATGAGGCTTGGGGAGATATTTTCCCTCTCAAAATCTCTGTTATGCTTAAAATCCAAAACTTTTAGACTAACAGGCTCCATTTTCCTCCTACACCATCGAGGTGCCCACAGAAAGATCCCAATCAGGACTGATGATCTGAACTAGTTTTCTTATTGCAGGCCAGAAGGCTGGGAAGAAGTTAAAGGAAGATATTTGATTAACTATTAAGTTCAGCTGTCTGCAAAACGCAGAATTTCCTTAAGAAATGGAGGGACTGCAGAAAACCAAGTAATCAAATATTAAAAAGCAATAAGCAAAAGATAAAAATAGCAGGCAATGTTACAACCGAAGCTACAAAAAAGGTCAGAAAGACATTCACGCCACCTCTGCTGTTCATATGTGAAGCCAGTCTGCTGCAATTAAGGAATTACAATGATGTTTTTTTCCATGTGCACCTGACCATGGCAATCTTTTTTTCTTCTGTGTCCCTGTGACATTGTCCCAACCCATACCTAAAGTAATGTTTGGCTACTGTATTCTAGAGTTAAAGTAGTATTTTCCACCTTACACAGCCAACAAGCAGTGGCAGATTTACTATGAGTATGATCAGATATACTTCTGTAACTATTTTAATGGAGTCACAATCAAATGAATCTTGTGGGGTGGAATAAAGCTGAGATCTTATTAGCTACTTTTAGCTGATCTAAACCTGCCAATTCCTTCCAGTCTCTGGGCACTGTTTTCTAAGGCTATTCTGCTTTGAGTAGCATAGATGTCTGGTTCTTTCAAACACAACAAAGTCAGAAACTTTAACAGGAAACTCAGCTCAAACAATGACCGTCTAGTGGTGAATCCACTAGTCCCCCGTCTAGTGGGACTCTGCAAGGAAGATTGAAAGAAAATGGATTTCTCTTTCTCTGTCATTTCATGGTATAATCTGCTCTGCATCACATCTGTCTTGGTTGGCCTGCTTTGAGGTTACTATTCTTTCAGAAGACCATTAAATCTGTGTTTTAAGACCACAAATTTAGCTATTAAACATAACACATTTTTAATGATCTTGTAATCCCTTGCATGGGGATGGAGTCAGGTTGATTAAATGGAATTGAGTGTTTACTGGCCGAATGCCCTTCCCGATGCCTATGTGGAGTTCACAGCAGATATTTCCTCTTTGCACCCAGAGAGAGAAATATCAGCCATTACCTAAGATCGAACTCACAATCTCCTGATTGTGAGGCAATAGCTCCACTTCTAGACTATCACCCCATTCATTAAAGATAACACAATATGTGTGACATATTTGGATAACTTGTAATATAGTTGCATAATCTACATTATAAATATGGCATTGTAATAATAGCATCAATAGTAAAACATGCTGACAATCTATGAACTATTTGCTCCAAGATAAGAAAGGCAAAGTTTTGCTGAACTCAACTCTTGGCAACAGTACTCCATCAGCACAATTTGTTTGATAATGTTACATAAGTGTTTTGTTATTGTTGTCTTCTAGGAGTTCTTTTTTACTTCCCAGTTTAATTATAAGCCTGGGACATCCAAGTTTAGCTTCTACAAGCACCCAAAAGTCAATAGAGGGTTTCTACCAGCTGTGGTCCATAGTAATATTATGCTTTCCTGCAATGCCTTGGGGTTTTTTCTCCCTTAGCACTGTACCTCATTCTCGGAGTGCTTTAACATTTGTTTTGCATTTCCTAGGATAAAGGATTATACTTGAGTCTTGAGAATTTCTGAATGATGATGCCACTGTTTCTTTTTCTTAGTGATTTCTCTGTTCTGCAGACTCCCTGGCTGCCTGCTTTTCCTGGTCTGAAAAATGATCTTATTTGAGGTAAGGTAGTTGTAGAAGCTGGCAATCCATCAGAGAGGTGAAGGTACAATACAAAGAGGGACCTTCACCGAAAACCATTATTTGTTCTCCTTTGATTTTCTATCAAACCAAAGGACAATGCAGAAGGAAGGTTCTGTACAGCACAGCCTTAACTTGATGGAAACGATGGGGCAAAAATAATGATTTGAGTCTTTGCATTTCATTGCCCTTGAGAATCAGCAGCCATTTTAGATTTATAAAGAGCTGCTATATGCACAAAATTAATTGACTTATTTTATATGTGTAAAACATTTTGAAAGAGCACCTTTATCAGACTAGATCGCAGAGTGGGGCATAGTACAATAAAACTCATCAGCCAAAAGGAAAGCAGTAGCTTAATCATTAAATTCATATTAGATTTGAAATGCCTAGCTGCACAGAAAAATATTACTGCCTGGCACTCAAAGGGGAGTGATGGTAACATCATAGCGAGGGCAGAGGAGACAGATGGTCGCTGAAAATCCCTCATCCTCTACAATATTTGCCTTCAGTTCTTTGTCCTTCCCCAAATTTTATTAAGAAATCACACACATAAAGTGACAAATCACCAAAGTACAATAAATACACCACACAATTGATGAAAAAGGTTTTAATCTTAAAGGGAAAAAGTAATAGAAACCAAAACAAAAGAAAAAATAGAAAAACAAAATAGCCCCAAATAGACTATGAAATAGAAAAAAGGAAGACATCCACACAGACATGTGTGCGTACACACACACAAACTCTCACACACAGTCATATAGAAGACAGAGATGATAGATAGATAGATAGATAGATAGATAGATAGATAGATAGATAGATAGGTAGGTAGGTAGGTAGATAGATAGATAGATAGATAGATAGATAGATAGATAGATAGATAGATAGATAGATGGATGACAGAGATTTGTGTGTGTGTGAAATTACAACAAAAATATTCATTTTATGTGCAGACACACACACACACACAGAAGCATGGAGGAATGTACATGTGCATATGCCTATAAATATATGTATATATGTGTATCAATAGTCACTGGATTACTAATACATATACTGCTATAATATAATCAATACAGGGTTTCCTGCAAAATATGATGAAATCTCTGCCATAAAACACAGTGCTGCATCCTTTGATTAGTAGAAAATACTGCTTTTTTCAAAACAGATTGATCACGCATTTCTGAAAGTAATTCTTTATCATCTGAATTAATATCACGTTTCCAATCTATCATCTCTCTTCAATTCAAGAAAAAACAATTATGGCAGTTATAA
Source organism: Arizona elegans (assembly GCA_022577455.1). Taxonomy (NCBI): domain Eukaryota; kingdom Metazoa; phylum Chordata; class Lepidosauria; order Squamata; family Colubridae; genus Arizona; species Arizona elegans. Next base: position 250,756,855 of record JAKOOJ010000001.1, read on the forward strand.
AGAATTACATTAATGTTAGGCATGTCATGATGTCATCACACACCGAGTGGCTGTGGTTTCTGGCATCCTGATATAGCCAGTTGGTGCCATCACTGACTATTGGGGGCGAGTCGTTGGCCCCCACCGAGAGGGCTCGCAACTTGGGTGTCCTCCTGGATACACGGCTGTCTTTAGAAGAACATCTGATGGCTGTGGCCAGGAGGACTTTTTATCAGGTTCGCCTGATTTGCCAGTTGCGTCCCTTTCTGGATCGGGACTCCTTATACACGGTCACTCATGCCCTCGTCACTTCCTGCCTGGACTACTGTAATGCTCTCCTGCGCGAGCTGCACTGGCTCCCAGTAGTCTTCCGGGTGCGCTTCAAGGTATTGATTACCACCTTTAGAGTGCTCCATGGCTTAGGACCTGGGTACCTACGAGACTGCCTTCTGCCACCAGTAGCCTCTCACCGGCCAGTATGTTCCCAAAGAGAGGGGCTCCTCAGGGTGCCGTTGGTCAAACAGTATCGACTGGCAGCCCCCAGGGGGAGAGCCTTCTCTGTGGGAGCACCTGCCCTTTGGAACGAGCTTCCCCCAGAGATACGGAGGATCCCGGATTTATGCACTTTCCGCCATGCCCTCAAGACTTTTTTATTCCAACAAGCTGGGCTGGCCTAACTCTTTTTAATTTTAATTTGCTTTTAAAAAAGGGGTGTTTTAATTAGTATGGGCCAAATTTGTTTAATATGTTTTTAATTGTTTTTAAATTTTATATTGTATGTGTTTTATCTTTGGCTGTTCACCACCCTGAGTCCTTCGGGAAAAGGGCAGTATATAAATCCAAATAAACCTAAACCTAAACCTAAACAACCATGCAACCATGTAATTCACATCAATCTCGTCAATTCCAAATGATGTGTGCTGCACCATTCATGGCATTTGCACCATAACAGGGGTGTCAACCTCGCAACAACATGTTGTTGTCACGTGATGTATTGCAACTTGGCAGAGCGCTTGGGTCACCACAGATACCCCTGACACAAGTGATGTCAAGCTGGCCACGCCCACCCTGGCCATGCCCACCCCAGCTCCCCGAGGTCAAACACAACCCTGATGCGGCCCTCAATGAAATCGAGTTTGACACCCCTGGCATAATGTGAGCAAAACCTGTGCTAACCCTAGTGTCTGCTTTTTATACTAATAAATGCTTTGAAACCCTCTTAAAAGATCCTTCCCAACATGTTGCACAGCAGTACATTTTGCAGATTATTAGAATATGGATCAGTAAATGTCATCTTCTATATGTTATTGAATACATTTTTCCCCATTTAAGATGCTGTTTGAGGCATGTTGAACTCTTATTCTCCCAACCAGCATCTTAAATGGGGAAAAATGTATTCAAAAAGTTCAGCATGCCTCATCCTAATCTAAAGAATCTAATAGTAATTAGATGTGTTTTATCTACTTAAATTAGTATTATCTACTTAACTCTAGACCTCATTATTTAAATGAGTCACAGGATTAATTGTATAGGCTCGAGAAGTGCCTTGATTATGTTATTTCTTACATATTGCAACCTGAATAATTGTTTTAAACAATTACTGATTAATATTATTTGCAGAACCATCTTCCCAAAGTCACACATGCTTTCAGCAAACTAAGTATCAACATAAAAATAAGATAGGGAGAATATGTGGTACTAATAAAGCCCTTTTCTTTCAGATTAAGCTATCAACATCTATTCTTGGAGTCTGAAGAAAACTAATGCCAAAACGTTTTTCTATAGCCCACATTGGCAATAAAGGAATTCACTATTTAGAATGAAAAATGAAGGGATAAAACTTAGTACAATAATAGAAGGAAGGCAGATAAAAATAATCCTTCCAGATCAATCAACATTTTTATTTTTATTTTACCAACGGTATGCATTAATTCTTGACAACCATCACGGATATTCTAAATAAATTTCCCCAGCAAAGATAATGGCTTCCACCTTATTGTTTTCTCTCTCTGCCATTGCAGAATCAAAAGAAGAAATGGATCGAGTTTCCGTTTCCCAGAAACATTCATTGCAACCAACATTCTTTTTGTAATTAGGTAATTCAATGGGATCACATATACTTATTGATTTATTTGTGTTCCAATTATTACGGGATATGTTCTGAAATAACTAGATTGAAGTATGAAAAACTTGTGTATGAAGGATGCTAGCTTGAACCAGTTGGGTTTTGTTTAATACCTTTCACTTCTTTCAAATAACTGTGTTCTCTGATATTTCCCAAGGAAAAGGAGTGAATTAAAATTTTTAGGGGTGATCTGGAAAGGGTGAGAGCAGAGGTGAGCTGACAATTAATTATTTTATGGCAGTTACATTTCATCTAGCCTCTAGGAACTCAAGGTAGTATATACAGCTGGGCACAAATAATGGCTTGCATTGTTTTTTTTAATACATAAAATGCAAGGAATAAGATTTGATTTGAAATAGAGTTCTAAGCCTGAAGCTTTCTATTAATAGAAAGGTTGGTAATAGTCTGAACTTTGACATGGAGTAGCCCTGCCCACAGTGCTAAACATTGAAATAAATTTTGTAACTTCACTTTAAATCCATTAAGAATCCATGAATTGAATCCAGACCAGATGGTAATTAATTGCTTATTGTTTAAGTATGTGTTCCTTACAAGTTCCTTGCAGGAGAGGTAATGATGGACATGAAAGTGATCTTGTCACAAATGTTTGTGCAATAATATTTCCAAAACAGGAGTGTCAGACACAAGGTTCCCAGGCCAGATCTGGCCTGTGGGGTGCTTAGATCTGGCCGACAGCGCCATCCTGGAAAGCAAAGGACTGCTTTGCCCTGGAAGCAACGGACTGATCCACGATGCCCTCCTGAGCTCCATTTTCATTGGCAGAGTGCTTGGGACGCCACAGGTACCCCAGATATGAGTGACATCAAGCTGGCTACACCCACCTGGCTCCCCGAGGTCAAACACAACCCTGATGCGGTCCTCAATGAAATTGAGCTTAACACCTCTGTTGTAAAACATGATCATCTCTGAAACTCAACATCAGGAGGACATACGGGCACACACAGAGTAAACACAGAAAGACTTCTCTAGCATATTGGGGCATTTTTGAAGGTATGCCTTATATGTTGAGCTTTCAAGGTGCCTTTTAAAATGCCAAGGATGAAGACTCTGGGTGGATTGGTAGCTCTTGTTCTCTTTCTTTCTGTAATGTCCTTCTTCTCTTAATTTAATTGATCTCTCTCTCCCTCCCTCCCTCCCTCCCTCTCTACAAACACATATGCACATCCACACAAAATTGTTTTATCCTCTGGTAAGAGTTTTTGTTTTATTCTGTAAGAGGTTTTTTTTAAAAAAATAAAACACATTTATACAAATTTTATCCTGGTAAGAATTTTTCATACATGTCAAGGTTTTGCTTCTATTCAGCTGGACAAGACTTTATTTTTGGCTGTGGGGATATAATCATTTTCTCCAAGCAATTATTATTAGCAGCAGGCAGAGTTTGTCTGCCACATTATTTTTAAAACTTAAAAAAAAAACACCAAAAAAAAACAAATAATAAGCCTGATAGAAAGGAAGGAACACACTGTACAATTTATGCCTGCCTGCCTGTGGCTTCTCCATGATGTGAGCTATTAGGAAAAAGAAGCCTTCTTCATCTTGTAATGTGCTGGCTGAAGGTCCCAGAGGTTTATTTAAAGAAATGGAAAAGATCTGTTGAGAATATTGAAGAGCGAGGTGGGGGAGAGATGGAGCTTTTCAAGAACAGACACTAAAAACTATTTTTGATTCTAATTTTCAAAATTCCAGTAATGTTCTATGGAGTATTTTCTTTTCCTTTTAATTTAGTTTTATTCCTCCCGTGTGACACATGACTCAGAATGGCATACTCATTAGAAAAGTACAATAACTCCGTAAAAAAACAGCAGGAAAAAAAAAGCCATTGCAATCACCAGCCCCTGAAACATATTATATACAAAATGCTGGGAAATGGGACATATTGCTCCCTGATCCAAAGCTTGTGGGGGTGGGGAATCCCAGGTCTTGGGCTCATAGTGAACTAGATGTATCTGAAGGAGTGGGGATGGCATTGCAGCTAGATCAGCAGCCAGACAAAAAATTCCTAAGTCTCTTCAGAAAAAGGAGAAATCATGAGAATGGTTACTTGCATTCTGGGCAGCTGTTCCTGATGAATTTTGTTGTTAGTTGCGAAGTGCCCGATTCATCATGACCCCGTGGACAATGTTCCTCCAGGCCTTCCTATCCTCTACCATCCTCTGGAGTCCATTTAAGCTCACACCTACTGCTTCAGTGACTCCATCCAGCCACCTCATTCTCTGTCGTCCCCTTCTTCTTTTGCCCTCAATCTTTCCCAGCACAGGCATTAAGTTTTTTGCAGTTGGCTTGGTAGTTAGGACTCAAAGGATTTCAAAAAAGCTCTCAGCCGGTAATGTAGCCTATAATGGACCCAAGGTTCACGTGGCCTTTTTTCTTAACCAGTTTTTGATGTAACACTTTACAGCTAAAGAAAGGTTTTTCCTAAGTAGCAGGATAGGAAAATTCCACTTGGTGATTTACTATTTTTTTTTCTAGATTAGAAAGGAATAAAAGAAATAAGATCTTAAACACTTGTAAAAAGTTTTGGCAAAAAAGAGAAACAAGGAGTTGATGCAAAAAAAAAAGTCTAAAATGGATAAAGGAGAGATATTTTGAAAGATAATTTTTGGTGATAGTACTTTGGAAGAAGTTGGAATTAAATTAGACAAATGAATAGGACCTTTGTGGGAATGTTTTTCATTTATTATTAAAGAGTACAGACAAAAGATAAAGATAATATAAACCAGACTAGTACACTGACTGTAACTATGGAGATGTTGACTATGATGCTCAATGTAATTATGGAGTGTTACTTGAGATAAAAGTATTTAAACGCACACGAAGAAAAGGAGGGAGGTTGGCTTTTCTCTTTCCTTTGTTTGAGACACTTTCAATTTTGGATTTTAATACTACAATGCAACCATGAGAAAAGTGGCAAAAATGGAGGGAAGGAGAAGGTCGTGAGAGCAACTTCGTGAGAGAGAGGAATTAAATCAAATTTGCTTCACAAAAAGTCTGAGCAACTGGGCAGCAAGTTACTTGAATCACTTGATACTAAATTGACAGCTTTTAAAAAATGAATGGATGAAATACTTGTAAAAATGAAATATGAGATGAAAAAAGAAGTCAAGAAGATAGACATTTCTATAACTGGCATCTGGAAAGGTAAAGTTATAGAACTTTATTTTTTATATAAGATAACTGCAGTCAGATTATTGTATGCACAAAGATGGAAAGACTGGGTATTACCTATAATGAAGGAATGGTTGGTGAAGATGTTAGAACTTGCTGAGATAAATAAATTGGCTTCTTTGATCAGAGAAAATACAATTGTTACATTTATTGCTCAGTAGAAACCCTGGATGGATTTTTGCGTGAAACACAAAAAATATGAACCTGCTGGTACAGTGACCTTTCCAAAGGAGATCAGGGACTTTGCCAATGTGAAGACCTCGAAGTAGCACCTGATCAGGCCTTTCAGGGCCTCCCCAACCCCCTGAATCACCTCATGCTCTGCTTAAAGACCCATGTAATTGCTTAAAAACTACAATGGGGAAAGCCAGGATTGAGGTCATTGAGGAAGGTGGTCATTGGGTGCTTCACTTATTAACCCCAAGATTTATGACCCTAATTCTGGGGTCACTTATGGTTGTAAGTTGAGGACCACCTGTATATTTTGTAGAAGTTCTTCTGGCTTTTGCAAGCGCCAGTGAATGATTAGTGAAGGCTACTAGTCAACAGGAGTATCCCATCCCTGAAAAAACTTGAAAACTCTTCTGTTCATGCACCATCGTTTATAAATCAAAAGGGGTTAGAAAACATAGGGAGGCTTCAAGGCAATGCATAATGCTTCATCAAGGTAAAGGTCATTGCCTCTTTGCCTCAATAAAGTGAATTCCGTTGTTTCTATGTCGAGCCTTGCAGCACGCTCGACAACGCTACCACGCGATGACAGCAGCAAGGAACATACATACGATATACATACACACGGGGTGATGGTGGCACTGGGTGCAAGCGGTCGTGTACGGGGTGTGGGGTGGAGGTGTCATGTGCGACGGGTGTAGGGCGGTTCATGAACGTTGCTACGGAAGAACGCTCCAGATCACACTGAAGCCCGATACGCAGATGAGGGAGGTTGCGGTACTAATAACAAGGGCATGGTATTAAGGAGGAAATGGAGGTAATGAACGGGCGGGCTATTTAAACGCTCACCGTCAGGGATCCATAGCGCTGATTTCATTCGTTTTTGCGAATCACAGCATGTGTCTGGAAGCCGATGTGAATAAACCAGCATTTTGCAAAGAGCTGAACTGTGTTTGCTGAGTTTTGCTTGCGTCTTGCACGGAACTACTGAGATTCTATAGTGGTAAACCTTTTGTCAAAGCAACTTATGTTACCTGTTCCATAAGTGTATATAGAATATCTGAATACTGCCTTTCGCTCAATAATCTATAGCCATGATTCGGATCTCTAATCTAACTTTAAAAAATGTGTGATTGCTTTGGTCATTTCAACAAGTTCAAAGCAACATAAAAGGTTGAAACTGTTTATGTCCTAATACAGAGGGGACAGTCAACACTTTGAAGGGCTGTGGGGGAAAATTGAGGTTTAATAAGTGGCAGAACCTCTTGGACCTTGGCTGGTCTTGGAAAGTAAGCAGAGTGATGTCTGGTTAATATTTTGATGGAAGGCTACTAAAGAATATTAATGTGTGGCTAGACTGGGAAGTTGAGGAACTGGCCTGAAAGAAACAAGGACAAACTATTTTGTAGTATAGCGAAGAAAACTATCTGGATGGGTCCCAAAACTCCACAAGAGCTCCTAACTAATTAGCCAAGTAAGGGAAAATAGGGATTTGCCATCAGCAAATAACTCCTGGATAATAGAGAGAGATGATAGAAGAGGCAGAGCCAAGCGGTGGAGTTAAGAGAGTAATCAGACCAGAGTTGTTACATTGCCACAAGTCCAGCCCCTCTCCCAAATTCATTAACTCTTATCAAGTGTAGGAAATTAATCAATTAATTAATTTACTGTGGATTATTAATTGACTCTTGTGTATAGGCATGACCAATAAATCTTCATACTTATCATATGGTCCTAATTCTTTGCACCTGACAAGAGCAGACATTTCAACAAATATATTCACCATTTTGATTTTGATTATAATCATCATAGCTGAAATGATGTCTATACCTGCAACCATTCTCATTTTATGCTAATCTGTACCTACCTTGTGGTCTAATAAAACAAAGTTACATACTAAAGCTATTCTGTGCCCCTAGCTATCTTGGTTAATTGTAGCAAGCTGCAAGCTGTTCCAGCTCATATGACGTTTAGTTGGGGAGTTTCTGCTGGCATAGTGATAAGTTGTAGGAAGACATCATTTGAAAAATGTCTTATATTAAGCAGCAATAAAAGGCATAAGGATAGAAAGGAGCAGATACACATAAACAATAAATTAGAGTTCTGGCATTGTGATGGTTGTTTAATGGAAGAGAGAGCACTTAGAATAGTTTTGTCTTTTTGCACAATAATTCAAATCAGAAACATGTCAGTGTCGAGAGATAAGTAAGTTGCATATCAAAGCTGGCTAGAGTTGGATTCTTTGGCACCCTGATGAGAAATGTGAAAAGGTGGTTGCATATTTTAATGGACTTCTTAGATTTAATGACAAATATAAGGATCATATTACACAACATGACTGACCCATTAGTTCACTCCAAGGGCATTTATCCTTTTGCTGTGGAAATGTATGGCTAACTCTCCCATACAGCCAGCGACAATTCCCAATTGCCCGATGCATTCCCACAGACAGGGCCTCCTCAGGCTGCCGTCGGCCAGACAGTGTCAGCTGGTGACCCCCAGGGGGAGAGCTTTCTCTGTGGGTGCACCCACCCTCTGGAACCAACTTCCTTTGGAACTCCGGATGGCCCCTGACCTTTGCTCGTTCCGCCGCGATTTGAAGACCTGGTTGTTCCACAGCCTGGACTAATGGGGGGGGGGGTTCTTAATGAATTTTAAATTGTTTTAAATTGGAATTTTAATTTCATATTGTCTTTTAATGAGGAACTGTGCATCTTTACTTATGGGAGCAGCCCTGAGTCCTTGGAGATAGGGCGGCATATAAATTGCATTATAAATAAATAAATAAATAAATAAATAAATAAATAAATAAATAAATAAATAAATAAATAAATAAATAAATAAATAAATAAATAAATATGTTATGAGTGTCAATGTGCTGAGGACACAGTTGGAGGGACTAACATTCCATGTGCTGCCATGGGAGGAAGCAGTGTGAAATGTAAAATGAAAACAGAAAGTGTGTTCAGCTCTATTTTTGTGGCCTGCTCTAGAACTTTCCTTAGTTTAGCTGGAAACAACCCCAGAGTTGTTTGATGATAGTGACTAAGCGCATTTTGGCTGAAATTAAAACCTTTCTAGCCTCAGTGCTGACTGGTAATGGAGCAATTTATATTTGCTTCTTTGTGAGCCAAAGATCTAGTTTGGGATTGTTGTTGCCAAGACATTTCTGTAAAACAACAGCCTGGTTTTTTGTGTGTTTTTTGATTTGTTTTGTGAGACTAATGACATTATTTGAGACTGGGAAAAGGGATACTTTAAATTCAAAGAATTTAGGATCCACTGCAGAAGGAGGAAAACTTCAACTATTATTGTCTTACTGTGCATGTTCTGAAATGAATTACATTCATTCATTCGTTCATTCATTCATTCATTCATTCATTCATGGCAGGCAGGATAACAATGAAATAAACATAAGAGATCTGACAGCAATGTTGGTAGTGGTGGCCCTGATCAAGATTAAGACTCTGGTACTTGGGAAACTATGTTTACTCCTCTCTTTCTATGCTGTGATCATAATCACAAGCTTCCCTTGGAAGCTTTGTTTGATGGGAAGGAAGTAGTAATTGGTCAATGTTTGGCAACTATAAGAATATGTCCATGTAAGTTTTCTTGATGACAATATGGAACTGTTTTCTTCTGAAAAGCCTCTGGACCACAAAATAGTAATATTTTCCCTCATCACTATGCACAGATTTATATGTTATTTTGGTTTGGTTTAATTAACTGGATCTGCCCTTAAATAATTTGTCTTAATTGATATATTTACCTACAGTGACATCAGGTGACTAAGGCAACTCTATCTCATGGGCTATTTTTTTAAAAAAACACTGTTTTAAGAAAAAAAAGACTCAACAAATAACTTGTTGGATGCTTATCCTATATATAGAAAACTATGTTCTGTAACTTTAACTGCTACAAAGATGTCTAATTGGCTGTGCTAAGCAGACATATAAAGGAAGGCAGGAAGTTCTCTCATTTCTGCTTCTGCTCTCACTTCTGCTCCTGCTCCTGCTATTGAAGGTTGAACTGCTTGAAGGAACTGTGTCTGTGTTTGAAGAGAACTGGAATTGTAAGCAAACTATGTTTTGTGTTAAACCGTGATTGTTTGAAGAAGTAGTTTTGAGAAGCCAAGTTTGTTTTTTACTACAAGTAAAGACTGTTTATTTTTCTTTAAACGTTCAGAGTCTGTGACTATCTGTGTGTTTTGCTAAGCATCGTATCTATTCGCTGTCTGGTCCGTTGCACTACTTTGCAGTGGGCAGTTTTACCCTCAACATAACTAATTCCTGGTATTGTTTTTTTTTTCCTTGTATTGTACAGCAAGGTTTTTTTACAGCAAGATTTTGTAAGATAAACACTAAATTACAAAATATATTTAAAAAATGATGAAAAAGCTAAATACAACCAATAAATAGAATACAAGGAAACCTTCCCCCCATTAAAAATTAGGAAAAATGAAAAAGTACCAATGCTAAATATCATATACATACACCAGTGGTGAAATTCTCTGTGGGTTGCCACCGGTTCGCTGCCTGTGCATGCGCGGTGTATGCCAAATGCAGGCTGCATGCACGCATGCACCGTGCACACTAAAAGCACGCTGCAGGCGTGCGCATGCACAATGCACACCAAATGCATGCTTCACATGGAAAAAGGAGGCTTAACAAGGTAAGTAGAACAGTGAGGGGGGGAAACAGCTGTGCCGCATGATTTAGATTCACTAGAAAGCAGGATTTCCTGCTTTCTAGCGAATATAAGTTGCGCGGCTCAGCTGATCGACAGAAATACCAGTTCGGATAAACCCGTAGCTTTTTTTTACTACCGGTTTTCCCGAACCGGTGCGAACCGGTAGCATTTCATCACTGACATACACACACAACATAATAATCACTGGGTTTACAGTGTGTAATAGAAAAGGATTTTAAAACTCTAAAAATATTGCTCTATTGTAAAGTATTGTGACATCTACATCAAAGAGAAACATATTGTTTCATTTTCTGATTAGCTAAAAAGATTGCCTTTTCCAAAATCGATTTCTGAAAGCCAGCCCTTCATATCAATTGGGAATAATATCAATTTCTCAATTGTTGAGAATAATTCTTTCAGCAACCTCCCTTACCTGGTACAACTGAAATTCCTTAAAAGCAGAGAGATTCCAAAGTTGGGGAGTTTAATTTGCAACACAGTCACATCTTTAACATTTAGGGATTTCTCCGTGGCTTCTGGTATCCTATCTCAGTAGAAGACTGAACTGCTTGGAAAAAGCATTTCTCTCTCAGTATGTCATGGTTGTCTGAAGTACCTGTTGAGGGGAGTGGGAAGAGTAAGCAACGTAAATGAAGGCGAATATACTTGTCCCAGGATAAGAGAAGTTTCTTGAAGATGGGCTCCAGCAAGAGTCCAAAAGCTTGAAAGACAAAATAATAATAATAATAATAATAATAATAATAATAATAATAATAATAATAATAATAATAATAATAATAATTAAAAAAAAGCAGCAAGAAAAAATCACAAAGTACCGGGACTTACAAATTGAAGTTGAGCAACTGTGGAAAAAGAAATCGTGTGTTGTCCCAATTGTAACTGGAGCCCTTGGAGCAATACCCAAAGGGCTACCCCGCTATTTAGAAATTCTAAATTTGCCGGACTTGAACATTTTGACTCTACAAAAAACCACCTTACTCGGAACAGCTTACATCCTCCGACGATACCTTAACAGTTCCTAGGTCATTGGTTAGGACTCGAGCTGCTGAGCTATTAACCAGCCTCAAAGGCTGTGAATCTCACTAAAGATTAACCAATAAATAATAATAATAATAATAATAATAATAATAATAATAATAATAATAATAATAATAATAATTTTATTTCTACAGCCAATTTAAAAACACAAACCACAACAATGATTAAAAATTAAAATAATTAAATAGATTTGGCCGATTTAAAACCCCAAAAATTTAAAATACCCCAATTTAAAATTATTATGTTGATAGCCCGGCCTGGCAGAACAACAGGGTCTTCAGTGCGCAGCGAAACACCCGGAGGTCGGAGATCTTACGTATTTCCGGGGGCAGTTCATTCCACAGGGCTGGGGCTCCCACAGAGAAGGCCCTCCCCCTGGGTGTCGCCAGCCGACATAACTTGGCTGATGGCACCTGATGGCAAAACCTCTGATCTCAGTGACTGACCCAGGTTAGGTCTAGTAAGCAATGTGTTTATAGCACTAAAGTAAAAAATATTGAGTTATTCAAATGATGGCAGACAAATTTACACCCAGGAGACAAAACAAAGGAAATGATAAGGAAATAACCCAATTAAACTAAGTGAAACAAAAGAAAAATCAATGCTGTGTCCCATGCCTACTGACGGTTACCGTATTATTCAGCTTCCTGAACCAAAGATCTTATTATAATTGATCAGGTAGATGCTGTTATTTGCTACCTGCGAAGCAAACATTGATGTAGATGGAGAGTTCTGTCCACTGCAAAAAAACCAAAAACAATCTTTTTATTACTTAACATTTCCTTGGTAGAGGCATCTCAGGGCCAATAAACTACAGAACTATTTTTTCTTATACCAGATGTTGGATAGAGGTATTTTAAAATGGCATGTTTTACCCCTAAAGATTTGCTGATTTAGGAGCCTGGATAGCTCAACAGACTAAAAGCCTGTTATTAACATTCAGCTGTCTGCAATTATTGCATGTTCGAATCTCCCCAGGCTCAAGGTTGACTCAGCCTTCCATCCTTTCTAAGGTAGGTAAATTGAGGACCCAGTTGTGGGGGCAATAAGCTGACTTTGTATAAAATATACAAAAGTATGAAGGCTATTGCTTAGCGCATTGTAAGCCGCCCTGAGTCTCCGGAGAAGGGCGGCATATAAATCCAATTTAAAAAAAAAAATAACGATTATAAAGGAGCAGATCAATTTTCCCACCATTTTTATCTGAAAATAAATGAGTTTACATATTTAGTACTACCTAGGAGGCGGGAACCATATAGCCTGCACTAATCTCTTTAGGTTCATTTGCTGGGCTCATTTGCAGGAAAAAGGCCAATACAAGCAAGGATCCATCAGTAATAGCAATAGCACTTAGACTTATATACTGCTTCACAATGCTTTACAGCCCTCTAAGATGTTTACAGAGTCAGCATATTGTCCCCAACAATCTGGGTTCTCATTTTACCGACCTCAGGAGGATGGAAGGCTGAGTCAACTTTGAGCTGATCAGGATCGAACTCCTGGCAGTGGGCAGAGTTTGCTTGCATTTTAACCACTGCGCCACCATGGTTCTTTTTTTTGTTGTGTTTTGGTTGTAAAAATGAATCGGAGCAGGCCTTTTGCTTGTGTGCCTTTTAAGAATAATTACCTCAAGTGTACCTCTAAATAGACAGAGCTCTTGATTTTGCAAGGTGTGTTGAAAGAATTCTACAGCTGTTCTTGCTTGGCAGAGTGATGAAACCATCTTAAATAAGACTGAATGCAGATCATAGTTTTGAATAACACTTGCCATGTCTCCATGCAGGGGCCACTGCTGTTTTAGAGACCAAGAAGAGTTCCTGGACACTACACACTCACTTACAGCTAGTCCTCGACTTACAACAGTTCATTTAGTGACCATTTGAAGTTACAACAGCACTGAAAAAAATTGGCTTATGACCGTTTTTCCAACTTACATTGCAGCAGCCCCATGGTCATGGGATCAAAATTTAGGCACTTGGCAACTGACTCATATTTATGACGGGGTTGCAGTGTCCCAGGGGTCATTTGATCACCTTCTGTGACCTCCTGACAAGCAAAATCATTGGGGAAGCCAGATTCACTTAACAACCATGTTACTAACTTAACAACCGCAGTGATTCATTTAACAACTATGGCAAGAAAGGTCGTAAAATGGAGCAAAACTCACTTAACAACTGTTTCACTTAGCAATATATATTTTGGGCTCAATGATGGTTGGAAATCGAGGACAACCTGTATATAAACTGGCAATCTCTGGGGTGATGTTGCTTGCCTTTATTTTTTTAAGCAATTGCAATCATTATAGAAACCAAGATGTTATTCATCCCAACACTGGTGCCTCCCTCTCACATCTTCTCCTATCTATGACCACAGTAGCAGTTGTGCAGCTTCCTAATACAAGAGTGAATAACATCCAAACTGTTCACAATTCTTGAAAATAAATTCACCAAACAAAAGGCTGTCATTCTTGTGTCATCTACTAATAAACTCAGACTACCATTCAGGACAAACATGTCAGCCTGGTTGCACACATGAATGAGAGAGAGAGGTTTCTGCTGTTTGTTCTCTGATAGCTTCTGACATCAAGGCAGCTAATGGGATAAAGAAATAGCAAGGGTCAGTGCAGTGGCAGTCACACAGTCACCACTGGATTACTGACACTCCCCTTTAAATGATTCTGAAAGGTCAGGACCTTGATAATGCATTTCATTTTATCAAGAATGGTGAGAAAATGCATCTCGGAGCAGAAAAAAAAGGAGAACGGAGAGCTAAACATACTTTTCTGAAGATGAATCAGAGATCATTTACTAGACTCCTTCCTTCCTTCCTTCCTTCCTTCCTTCCTTCCTTCCTTCCTTCTCTCCTTCCTGTCTTCCTTCCTGCCTTCCTTCCTTCCTTCTCTCCTTCCTGTCTTCCTTCCTGTCCTCCTTCCTTCCTCCCTTCCTTCCTGTCTTCCTTCCTTCCTTCCTGTCTTCCTTCCTGTCTCCCTTCCTTCCCCCTTCCTGTCTTCTTTCCTTCCTTCCTTCCTTCCTTCCTTCCTTCCTTCCTTCCTTTTCTCCTTCCTGCCTTTTTTCCTTCCTTCTCTCCTTCCTGTCTTCCTTCCTGCCTTCCTTCCTTCCTCCCTTCCTTCCTGTCTTCCTTCCTTCCTGTCTTCCTTCCTGTCTCCCTTCCTTCCCCCTTCCTGTCTTCTTTCCTTCCTTCCTTCCTGTCTTCCTTCCTGTCTTCCTTCCTTCCTTCTCTCCTTCCTGTCTTCCTTCCTTCCTTCCTTCCTTCCTGTCTCCCTTCCTTCCCTCCTTCCTGTCTTCCTTCCTTCCTTCCTTCCTTCCTTTTTCTTTCTTTTTGCTAAATATACTGTAGGTTTATGGTAGAGCAGGGGTGTCAAACACAAGGCCTGCAGACCAGATCCAGCCCACAAGGTGCTTAGATCTGGCCTGTGGGGCCGCCCTGGAAACAGCAAAGGATCAGCCTGCAGTGCCTCGGCCAGCAAAAACAGCCCTCCCGAACTCTGTTTTTGGATTGCAGAAGGCCATCCCAGCCGGAAACGGAGATTGGGAGCATGTTTTCACTGGCAGAGCATTTGGGCCACCAGAGGCGCCCCTGACACGAGTGACGATACGCTGGACATGCCCACCCTGGACCCCCGAGGTCAAAGCCAATTTTTTTTACTACCAGTTCTGTGGGCGTGGCTTGGTGGGCGTGGCTTGGTGGGTGTGGCAGGGGAAGGATACTGCAAAATCCCCATTCCCTCCCCACTCCTGGAGGAAGGATATTGCAAAATCTCCATTCCCACCCCACTCTGGGGCCACCCCACTCTGGGGCCAGCCAGAACTATTCAAAATTTCCACTACCGGTTCTCCAGAACCTGTCAGAACCTGCTGGATTTCACCCCTGCCTCAATGAAATCAAGTTTGGCACCCCTGTGGTAGAGAATACAGTCAAAGTGAAAGGGAAAAAAATCTTCTAGTTTCTCCCTGATTTTTGCAGCCTTTAATTGGTCTTGGTATATGGGAAACCTTGAAAACAAATGATTTCCTGTTTTTTTTTTTCCTGCCGGTGTCTTAATTGAAGTTAAACATTTAGTTAAAGCAACCCTTGGGGCAACCGATTAAATATTTGAACTGCTAATCTATCATGACTGGAACATGGCATCATAATGTCGTACTAGATGTTAAGTTATTAAAAGACAAACGGCAATTTTAAGTGTTTAAAATTAGTGTATAGTAAATCTATAGAGCCTTAAGGCTATTCATTCTTTCCCTCTGTGAATTTCAATATTCCTTAATATCATCGGCTTAGATACAGCTTGGTATAAAAAAAGAAAATGGCAATGATGCATTGACATTTCAGCCATATAATTCCAATATACAAGTAGTACTTGTTTAACAATGGCAGTTGGGTCCAGAATTTCCATCATTATATGATGAGGCAATTTCACATGACTATGTCACTGAGAAACTACAGTTCTGGCACTTCCTGGCTGCCATCATTAAACAAGTCATTGTGGGTTGTTATTGTGGCCCGTCAGCGGCCTGAGCAGATTGTAGCTGATTCTGACAACGAGGAGGTTGGTGTGGTGCTGCACCAGCAGCCTGTGCAGCTGGCACTTGAGTCGGACAATGAGGAGGCTGGAGAAGATGTGGTGCCAGAGGCAGGGACTCAGCCAGGGCCTTCAGAACCTCCAGAAGCTCCTTTAAGTAAAGAGGATGAAGAGGAGAAGCCTCTCCTCGATGCATGGGCGTGCAGAGCTGCCAAAAGGCAGGAGTGGCTCCTCAGGAGGAGGTCTCCTCAAGAGCAAGGCTTGGGGCTAATTAGCCACTCCTTTAGCCTATTTAAGGAGGAACACCGACTGAAGCAATTTGTAGGGAACAACTTTAGTTCACTCTCCTTCGCGTCTGGATTCTCTGCAAAATTGCTTCTGGGCTTTCTGCCAACCATAGTAAGATTGTGATTACTTTATCTTTGGTTTCTTGTAGGCTGTTAAGAAAGTTTATTAACAGCCTTTGTTTGAGAAAGACTTAGTTATTTTAGTAAATTAAGTTTTGTACAGACTTTGTGTGTGCTGCATTCTTTGGGGTCCATAGCTGGGGCAGAACAGTTGTTAAGCAAAGACATTGTGTTTCACAACTTGTGACCTCCTGCCAGGTTCCCCATTGACTTGGTTTGTGGAAGGCTGTCCGTGAAGGTTGCAAATGGCCACTGTGTGTCCACGGAAAACTGCAATGTTTTAATCACGAGCTGGGTGCCAAGAGGTGGGATCGTATAATCACGTGATCACAAGGATGCTGTGATGGCCAGAACTTTGAGGACCAGTCATAAGTCATTTAGTGCTGTTGCAAGTTCAGACAGTCACTAAATGAATGATTGCTAACAGAAGTCCACCTGTAGCTGGAAAGTAACAAAATGAGAGAAGTTGTATGAAAGGTTTTCTCTTTACAGCAGAGAGTAGATATCACCATGACCATTATGTTCAAGGACAATGTAGTTCATTATTTAATGATAATTTTTATACCTAAAAAAAAAAATCTTCTCAGAAAAAGTTGCATTTCCTTCTCTGCTCTGTAATTGATTATTACCGCAGTTCTTTTGTGCCCTTACATTCCTACTTAGGCATGAGCTTAAACCATGAGCTTCACTTTTTTCCAACATCATAATTTTTAAAAATGTTTCTTATTTTAGAAAAGTTTTGCAAGTTCTAAATACCAATTAAAAAAGAAACGAAAAGAACTTCCCCTTCTTACAGAAGGGCAATGCCTATTCAAATGTAAATAGGTATATCCTTTTCCTGTGAGATTAATTTCTGCATTTCAAAATATGAATTATGATATGGTTCCAGGGCACATACCAAATCTTACCTGCGGTGCAATAAATAAACCCCTGTAGACCTAGCTTTATTTCACAGGTATTGGGTAGTAGTACCCATTTTCTAACAGAAGAAGAAAAAACAAGAAGGAAAGACTAGAAGAACTATGCATTTTTTTAAAAAAGAAAACTTGGTTAAAAAATGTGCAATTCAGGCCAGAATGGAGTACTTTCTCCTCAAAATATAGATTAATATTGGGAATGCAGATGGGTTATTATCATTTATGCATTTCTGATTGCACATTTCATGCTCTGCAGAACTAGCCTTTTACTCCTTCCTGGCATACAAACCATTACACCCAGAAGCATTTCGCAGAAGAAGAGGCAGGCAGGAATCTTCTTCATCATGTTCCGTTGTGACTCATTAAGTTGGAGTAGAGCCACCGTGTGACAATTTGCTGTTATTTTGGGGGGTTATTCTTTCCAAACTAAATTAGTGTTGGGGGAAAAAATGGGTAAAGGGGCCTTTAAATTGTCTCTTTGTCCAGCTCTCTGCTCTCCATCAATCTAAAGATGATGAAGAGGATGATGCATGAGGAAAATGATGAAGATGACAATGAGGATAAGGATGACAATGAGGAGGATGAGGAGGACGATGATGAGGATGAGCTATCAGGTTAATGTTAACTCTTAGAAGCTACGCGGATATATTTTCTCCAGGACATCAGCCGGATAGGTAGGTCTCAAAAAAAAAAAAAAAAGATGACCAAATGTGTTATAGAAACAACTAGCCATTTAAAAATGGACCAAATTCATTTGTGGCTATGAAGAAAAAAATTCTGGGGAAAAAAATCCCTCAGGAATATCTCTATGGAGAAGGCTAGTAGAACAGCAGCTTAGAATGTTAGCAACTTCTTCATTCCAGCCTGCTCTACACATGACGATGGCCAGGACGTGGTGACTGATGTCAGCAACATCACAGCATTGTTGTGCAAGCTTTGACCTATTCTATCTGCTTGCGTTGCCACATTGCGAGCCCCGAAGGAGCAAAGAGAGACATTACAATGCCACTTTCACAATCCTGATAAAAGCTATACCTGTGATGGCGAACCTATGGCATGCATGCCACAGGTGGCATGCAAAGCCCTCTCTGCGGACACGTGAGCCGTTGCCCCAACTCCACTGCGCATGTGCATGTGCCTCCCACCGGCCAGCTGGTTTTGGGTCTCTGCCACATATGCGTGGGCACTTGCGGAAGACGTGCCCACATGTGGGGGGCACACCTGGGAGGTCACATGTGCAGGGGCAGGGTGCACACAAGGGGGGCACACGCGCATGTGCAGGGGGCGGGGTGGGCATTGCATTATGAGTGTGTACATGTGCGTGCGCTTTGGGTACTCAGTGCCAAAAAAGTTAGTCATCACTGAACTATTACCTGCCCAGTCATGTGATCCAGTGTGGAGTATCGGTAGTCTAGGTGCCATGTGCTGGTTGTTTTCCTTACCTTGTTTAAAAAGGACTTTGTGAGATGAAACTGACTCATACATTCTCAAACCCAACTGTCTTTTTCCCATTTTTCTTTGAAGATACAGGACTAGGAATAAAGTAGCTTAAGTACATGCAGGTCTCTGGTTTGAAGCCACTCTGCAAGTAAGTCCTGCTTTAATTATTTCACGGTTTATCAGTATCTCAAGGATATTATTTGGAAGCAAAATGTAAGGATCTCAACACTAAATGCCAAAAATGGTATAATTGATGTGATGGCACAAATCACTATTTTTATTATTATTTGTATCCTACATTTGTATGATCAAAAACAGTCCCATGATGCCTATATACATTTCTTTTTACTATGCATCAAGAATACATTTGAGATAAAATGAGGAGACAAAAGCTCACATTTTCTTTCTTGAGGAACACTTCCTTCATCTATTAATCTGTGGAGAAATCTACTCATGCCTGTTATCAGACTCTACGTAATCCAGAACTTGTTTTAAAAGAGAGTGAAGTATTTTCTAGGTGGCACACTACATTTGTGAAATGTGATGGTGGATCTCATTTACAGTATTCATCCTATTCATCCATCCATTTATCTATCTATCTATCTATCTATCTATCTATCTATCTATCTATCTATCTATCTATCTAATCTCTCTCTCTATCATCTATTTACCTACCTACCTACCTACCTACCTATCTATCATATTTCTAAACCACCCACCTCCTCCCAAAAGGGGCTCATTAAGGTTCATTGTGGTGCTTTAAAATATGTATTATTGTCCTTGAAGTTTTATAGTGCTCTGCATAGCATTTCAGGGTAAACTTACATGTCAATGCTGATTCATTGCATATATATAAATGATTCCACAAGCATTTATGTTAGGAAGATCCATATATTCGTTCCTGGTTGATTTGTTTTCAAAAGCTAGTATCATTTGCTGAACAACATTCAAATTCCCACATTCAGGCAAATCTTTCCAATTGAAGTAAATAAAACATTTAAAGCTTAAAAGTGTTTTACATCAGTTTTGCACTCAAAAATAAATTGGAAGGAAAAGTCTGCAAATGCTTACATATATTAATGCAACAATACCAAAGTAGAAGTGTAATTGACTTCTAAATCTAAACTGAGTCTACCCCACCCCACCCCACCCCCATGCTTAGATCTCAACGATGGTGTTTTGTACATCTTTTCTAGTTACAGTTTTTGTTTTAGCAGATAGCCTGAAAGTGAACACTTTTTGGAATCCGCGTTCCTTTATTTCAAGTGAATTTTTTGCAACAGTCACTTCTGAAAACCAGCCAATTTGCTGGAAAGAGTGGTTGCTTTGATTCCAACCTTTAATTGCACCGTATTTCAAAAACAACAACAAAAGAAAAACACCTCAGAATGCATGATGCTAAACTTCCTTTTGAGCTACCCATCCTGGATTTCAAAGGCAGTCCAGCTAATATGCAGTGGCAAGTCCATGTCAAAATCATACAGAAATTATTGGCAAGACAAGGACAATAAGACTCCTCTGACAGACCATCTGCTTCACCGTGAAGCATTCATGCAGCTCAAGTCTGTTAGTGTCTCGACTATTAATGAGGTGTTATGCTGTGCTTCCCACACCCTCCTCCTAGTGGAACACAACAGCAGTGACTGATAGAGCATCAGGAAGGGAACTCAGGTGGATGTGGCTTTCTTTCCTTTTGCTTTGAAAATCTGAAGATGGATTTTAAAAATGGGAAAGAGACCAAAGCACATCCTGATTGCTCAGATTCTATTTCTAGGTAGCATAAATTGAGTGGGGACAAAAGTGGGTATCATCTCCCAGGAAATTTGAACTGAAGCAAACCTCTGCAAATGCTCCTTAAATATTCTTAAAAAGAGATCCAAGGGTGAGGTATCTTAAGAGATTTGGGAAGAAGGTCTCCAATAATTGTAGGGATGAGAAGACAAGAGAAAAGGCCAACTGGTGAGCAGAAATTTCTTCACAGGTCATTGAGTTTTGCTCTGACACCTTTGATTTCCTGTCTGAAAGAAATTAATTGGGATTTTCCATTGATTTTGTAATATTGCCCTTTTTTAGGTGTTTCTATTATTGATTCCAACCAAGCTTGCTAAAGAAAAGATCCAACCTAGAAGTCAGGAGAAATTTCTTGACAGTGAGAGCAATTAATCAATGGAATACTTTGCTTTCTGGAATTTTGGGTATTCCACCACTGGAGGTTTTTTAAAAATAGAGTGGACCATCTCTTGACTGGGATGGTATTAGGCTCCTGCTTTGAGCAGGCTGTTGGAATAAAAGACCACCAAAGCCTCTTCCAGCCTTATGCTTCTAAGTTCTATGTAACTCTATAGCCTGGAATAATTGACCTTAAAAGAATGATCAAGAGTAGGAATTTATTCATATTAACTTAAATCTTAGTATTTAAATAATACATTAAAATGATATGGAACCAGACTCATAAAGTTGATATAAGCAGTTATTGAGACCATTAAATCTGAAACAGTCTGCTTTTTGTTGGGTCAACTTGGAATAAGAGACCTGTGAATTCTCATGCTAGAATAATTTACAGTAACATTGGAGCTCTTTTTTTTTTTTTGATGAATATCAAGATCAAAAGGAAAAATGCAGGAAATGTGGCTGATTTGGTAAATGTGAACATTTCTTCAAAACTGATAAACTGAAATTGTTTTCATAGCAGTGTTGTTTAAAAATTATATTTTTAAACTTTTCATATGTGGGTGTGATCTAAATGACCATGTACTGTACTTTTTATTATTGTTCACTTCATTAACTGAAGATGCCATAATTGTTCACCCAAAAGTCACAAAATTATCTTCCCCAAGTTCTTTGTTTTGTTTCCAAGATGATGCTTTGTTCCTGCAAATTTGTAACAGCCCGCAAAGGCTAATATCTGAAAGAGGAGCTTCTGTCATTATAGCTAATGGCTGTTATGCTTAGTTTGTTATTATTCATTTACATCGGGTTGTTTGCAGCTCCTGGAGGTATTTAAAAGAGTTATAGCCATTCAGATTTGCCTCTCTCAGAAACATTAATTTTCTGTTCCAGGAAGACATTAACATTTTAGTGCAATTTGTTCCTTCGATTTATGACCACAGCTAAAAGTCTTCTTCCCTTCCCTTCCCTTCCCTTCCCTTCCCTTCCCTTCCCTTCCCTTCCCTTCCCTTCCCTTCCCCATAGGACTTGCAGTTAAAAAAGGAATCTGTTGATATGCTCCAATGCTACGCAGCAGTATAATATCCCTATTACTAGTAGCTATATATATATATATTTCAATATTTTGCTTTTTTCATACATTGTTATAGCAGCACCCGCACTATTCACTACATGGATTGTGATTAGGGCCAGCAGACTGGGAATATAATTTTCTTCCGAAGCCTATATTATGTTTCAGGAACAACTATATTTCTCTTTGGCATTCAACATCATTACAATAAAGTGTTGCTTTTGATTCCTTGCCTCAGGAAGGAAACAAAATAATGACATGATTTGAAGGCTGTTTCTTAGAGTAATTTCAGTCAGCATTGACATTTGACCCTTCTACCATTGTCAAGGTCAATGGCTTCAAGAGGACTTCTTAGGAAGAGCTACTGTTGTGGCAATAAATTCTCTCTGCTGGTAGCTATTTGTTTCGTTCAGTGTTCTAGGCAAGGACATGATGCTGAAGACTGCATATAATGTACCTAAGTAAGCCCATGGAAAAGCCCATCATGCCCTAGGAATAAACAGTCTTGGTGATGGGTACCATATGTCAAAGCCCATCATGCACTGGGAATAAATGGTCTTGATGATGGGCAGCACATGCCCTGCAATGACAATCCTTTTTTTGGCTTCCCTTGATTTGAAACCTACTCCTTTGGCAGATGTCATGGTGAGTGCCAGCCTGAATCAAGACAAATATCACCCAAACATGATGATTACAGAAGTCTTCATCCTATTCTCAACTATGGAAATGATCCCATCCATTCTCAGGACACATACAGACATCACCAAACCCCATATAGAGAGAGTATCTCTGGCATTAACCACTTTTTAATTTTCAGATATTTTAAAAGTTGCCATATAGAGAAAGGAGTATATTTGTTTTCCATTGCTCCCGGCCTAGAATTAATGGCTAAAAATTATAGGGAAGTTAACTCGGGTTAGATATTAGAAGAAATTTCCTAATGGTAACAGCTAGAACCTAGTTCAGAGGTGGGAAACAATGGCCTCTTTATGACTTGTGGACTTCAATTCCCAAAATTCCTCAGCCAGCATGGCATGGCTGTCTCAGGAATTCTGGAAATTGAAATCCAATAATCATAAAAGGGCCATGGTTCCCCACCCTTGACCTAATGCAGGGGTGAAATCCAGCAGGCTCAGACAGGTTCTAGAGAACCGGTAGCATAAATTTTGAGCAGTTCGGAGAACCGGCAAATACCACCTCTGGCTGGTCCCAGAGTGGGGAGGGAATGGAGATTTTGCAGTATCCTTCCCCTGCCACGCCTACCAAGCCACGCCCACCAAGCCACATCACGCCCACCAAGCCATGCACATAGAACCGATAGTAAAAAAGTTTGGATTTCACCACTGACCTAATGGGATATTGCCCTATGAAATGGGATGTTCTCCTTCACTGGAGATCTTCAAATGGAGTCTGTCCAAAATAATTTAGTAGATCCTGGACTGAACAGAGGGTTGCACTAACCTCTGAGATGCTTTAAAATGTTATTATTCTATTACCTGTCTTGTTTGCTATCTCCATATGTTTTCAGTCTGAAAAATAAAAGCCACTTTCCTCAGTGAAGCATTTTTCTTGAAAAATGTTGCCAATTGTTATGAACCAAAGCTATTTATCCTCCTTCGTTTTTTGTGGGTTGTTTTTCTTGTAGTTCTCATAGCGTTTCAGCCTTTCTCCTTTTTCTTTGTATTTCAGGAAAGGTTCAGCCACTGACTGTATCGCTCAGAAACAAATCTCACTAGGTTGGGTTAAAGTTATTCCAGGTAAGTTCATGGAATGGTAGCTCAGAGGCATTTTGTCTTTGAAGTGCACAGATGCATAAATATACATTTGCCTAGACTAACTTTTCTCTGAACTAGTCAAAAAGATCCAGAACCCTTCAGTGAATTTCTCATTCTTTTCAGGTGGTATGATTAGGTCTACATCAGCAGACCTCTTTCACTTGACTGAAAATAGTTGGGAGATTAAAAAGAACAAATCGTGTTTCCAAGTTTGACACGTAAGGCCAGACTTTTCATGAAACATAATTCTGTACGTGAAGGCAGAGAAGGAAACTAAAATCAATGTGGTGGGAATTCGGTACCTATTTTTTTAAAGCAAAGATATATCACATAGATTTAGCGGTTAAGGTACAAGGCTAGAAAGTGGATGAAAGTGAGTTCTAGTCCTACCTTGAATACTAGGTCACCCGGTCTCAGCCCTAGAAAGAAGGCAAGGGCAAACGGAAAGGCAATTTGGTGTAATGGTTAAGATGCTGGCCTAGAAACCAGGGGACTGTGAGTTCTAGTCCCACCTTGGGCCATTCATTCTCTCTCAGCCAAACTCACCTCACAGAATGGCTGTCGTGGGGAAAATAGGAGGAGGAAGGTGTGTTGTATATATGTTTGCCATATTGAGCTGTTTGTAAAATAATAAAGGTGGGATACAAATTTAATACATAAAAAAATAAAATAAAACTAGTTCTGAAATCTTTCCCAGAAAACTGCAGGGATTAGTCAAGACAATTGCCAGGAGTCAACACTCCTCAACAAGCACACACACACACACACACATACACACACACACACCCAAAAAATGCAGAAAGAGACACTGCAAATACTAAGAATGATAAAATGTTCATTCTGGAAAGGATATTGTTATAGAAATTGAGCTGCATGTTTCCAACTTGATCCTATCCATACCTAAGAGGTAAATCCCATTGAATTCAAAGAGATTTTCTCCAGGGTAACTGTGCACAACACTGCAGTCATATAACACTACAATACATATACACATAGAAGCAAAGCCTGCTAAGCTCAGTAGGATTTACTGTTAAGTAAGTAAATCCTTCAAGGTAATCTGTTCCTAGGAAAAACCAATGCTGATAAATTATAAGTTTTATGCCATTTAAAGAATGGCAAAAATTCCACGGTTAAGCACATAAGGATATTCACCACATTAGAGCCTGGAAATAAGCCAAGGCTAATAACAAACCTTGGAGGTAAAAGCCATTTGCCTTACCTGCATGCTAGAATAGGATTTGCAATTTATTAAGGTCTCACCAATCAGTGCATACTGATCAGCTATAGAGAAATATGCAGCCAATTCGTAAACTCGATTGAACTGGCGCCCTTTCAATTCACATGAATGAAGCATTGACTTGGTGGGTTGTGATCTTCAGGTGGTTCGTCTGTAGTTCTGGCAAACCACATGTTCTTCAAAGCTGTCTACTGAAAAGTTTATAGGCAAACCAAGACTGTTTGGATTTAACCATGAGGAAAATGGGGGAAAGAAAAAGAGAGGTTTCATAGGATGAACTTCTGACAAAATGGGTACTTAAAAGCACACCACTGTGAGTTCTGAACATAAGCAGCAGGAGATTAAAGTTCTTTTGAAGTGCCCGAAGATTTGATTTATTTTATTTTATTTTATTTTATTTTATTTTATTTTATTTTATTTTATTTTATTTTATTTTATTTTATTTTATTTTATTTTATTTTATTTTATTTTATTTTATTTTATTTTATTTTATTATTTTATTTTATTTTATTTTATTTTATTTTATTTTTTTATTTTATTTTATTTTATTTATTATTTTATTTTATTTTATTTTATTTTATTTTATTTTATTTTATTTTATTTTATTTTATTTTATTTTATTTTTTAAAGACAAACAAACATTTAGTACATCATTCGTTGCTTCCATGTGACATCTCGGTGTTATCTCCAAAAACTTCTTTTCTTCTATTATCTCTTCTATCTTCATTCTTGCCAAGTCCATTACAAAAGTTTTCCGCTAATATAGTATTCTAATTATAACATTTTTTATCAATCTCTTTTAAAGCTTATTTACATCTCTTTTCTAACCAATAGTAAAATTGATTCCATATCTTAAAGTATTCTGAATCTTCTCTTTCTTTTATCATCGTAGTTAATCTGTTCATTTCTGCACAAGATATCTTGGAAACAAGTTAACCCACTCAGACCATTTGTGATTTAAACTCATGATTATTCCAAAGGTGCTTTTTCCAAGAGGCAACTGGACATTTTGTTTCTCATCAAGAAGCTTCTTCAAAGAAAAACTGGAAAGTCCAGTTGCCTTTTGGAAAAGCATCTTTGGGACAACTATGACCTGGATGATTGAGAATCTCCATAGAAACTCATGATTACTTCCTCCTGATTTTTTTAGAATACATATTTTGCACGAAGAGGCTCTCAGGTTCATTGTCCAGCTAGGACAGGACATTCCTGCTAGAGAATCTGATTCACTACAGCTACCGGCACATACTATATCCTCTTTTTTTAAAAAAAAATTAGATTTATATGCCGCCCTTCTCCGGAGACTCAGGGTGGCTTACAATGCGCTAAGCAATAGCCTTCATTCTTTTGTATATTTATACAAAGTCAGCTTATTGCCCCCACAAACTGGGTCCTCAATTTACCTACCTTAGAAAGGATGGAAGGCTGAGTCAACCTTGAGCCTTGGCGAGATTCGAACCTGCAGTAATTGCAGGCAGCTGGTCTTAATAACCAGCTTAATAACAGGGTGCCTTAGACCACTGTACTGCCAAGGCTCTTGGCCCTTTTCTTCTCCTACTTTCTCAGGCACATCTTGATGGGCACAAACATTGGGCTCATTTACTCCCTGCTATGCTAATCTTCTCTATGCACTTGGTGCAAATGATTTAATGTTGTCTGAATAAAATGGTGGAATAAAACAGGTCTACAAATAAATACCTTTGGATCAGATAACTTTCCCCTCACTATAACCATTGCTAGTGGTGCTCCATTAATAGAAGGTTCTGCCTACAGTGAGGTAGCTTTTCATTGCATGGTGTGCTTGTGCAAGGGAGAATTAATTTGATCTTCAACTAATAGAAGAACCCCAATGGTAGAATTATACTGTTAATTCAGGCGCCTGTGGTTTGTAATAAAAAACATGAATCAACTCCTAGCTGTGCCTTTAAAATGTTGTTTTTTAATGTTTCACAATGTTTAATCAATGCCTATTTATTTAGTTTCAAAAGTTTTTTAATTTTCAGTTTGAACTATACTGTACTATATAGTACTATACTATACTGTAGTAGGTTGAATGGAAAAATATAGAAATATCACACATGGGTTATGCTTCCTAAGGAATGTCAGTGTCCAAAACTGAAAAGCAAAGATAATCTTTCAGAGTGAATAATACCGCCACTTTTAAAGACTGTTTCATCATTTCACCTAGGGAATTTTGTTTTTAAATATTGGACTTGAAAGCTGTGGCCGGTGAAAATGCTGAGAGCTTGTGATCCATTATATGAGCAAAGAACTTGGCTTTTCTTGGTCCAAAGGCTTCTGCAAACCTGGGCCCAATGCAGTGGTTGGGTTTCAAAAATTTTTACTACCGGTTCTGTGGCTGTGACTTGGTGGGCGTGGCATGGCATGGCTTGGTGGGCATGGCTTGGGCGTAGCAAGGGAAGGATACTGTAAAATCTCCCTCCGCAATCCAGGGGAAGGATACTGCAAAATCCCCATTTCCTCTCAATCAGCTGGGACTTGGGAGGCAGAGAATAGATAGGGAAGGGGCCAGTCAGAATTTTTACTACCGGTTCTCCGAACTACTCAAAATTTCCGCTACCGGTTCTACAGAACTGGTCAGAACCTGCTGAAACCCACCTCTGGCCCAAGGCCTTTTCCATATTTATTTATGGGAATTTTCAATTGGCTCTTCTGCAACAATTAGTAAAACAGAACCATGGACAGTAATTCTTCCACTGCTTTATGGAGACTGGTTTTTATTTATTTATTTGTTTATTCAGTTTCTACAGCTGCCCATCTCAGACAAATGACTCTGGCTGGCGAACCATTATAAAATCGATTAAAAAACAGTTTTGCATTTGATGAGGGAAGCAATACGCTTCTGTTGACATTACCTGACTTTTATTACCTGAACCTAGTGCCTCTCTTGCTACAGAAGCTGTTATATTTCTGTTTTAAGACAGATTTTCTACTCACATTACCTACGTTCAGATCATTAAGCTATCTCATGAATTAACTTTAGTGAGACTGATACTATAATCCTATCATGTGTTCTTAGAAGTAAGTCTCATCAAACAGGCAGCTTTTGTTGTGATTAACTTTCTCCATGATGGCAGTCAGAGCATATTTAGAATCTTAACTCTGAAAAAAAAATAGCCAATGTTATATATTCACCCATTGCCTTTTCCCATTTTAGTGTCAATGCAAATTTCATGCAAATTTTCACAGTGAAAACGAATCTGAATATCTTGCTGTTGGTACTTATTAAATTGCTCTCTACAAGTTTAATGTGGTATTTTGAATAATTTAAAACATTGCCTTTCCCCTTAAATGCTAGGTTGCTTCTCAAATGGATGAAAAATCTGAGATCTATGGTAACATGTCAAAATGTCATTGTTCAGTGGAATATTTACATATTTTTATAATTAGAACTAAGAATTTAATTTATTTCCTTTTATTATTTTTTTAGGTATTTTGTGGATAAACATACACATAGCACAAATTCTTACTTTAAAATCGTACATGAGGATCTGCCCAAAATGTACCAAATTTGTGTATCAAATAGTCCATAATACTTGTAAAGTTATTTACTCATTGTACAGCCTTGCCGATCCAATTAATTCAGAAGCTGTTAACAAATAATAGAAATTAATTGAAGCCTTATGTAATTGTGCCTCATAGTGATGATAATTAAACCACACAGGCTTATCATAATGATGGGTAGGTGGTTTGTTGCAGTTGAAATTTAATGAGAATGATCGTGGATGTTCTCAGAAATGACTTTAGCATATCTCATTACCTGATGAAACAGTTTGGTCCTCCTCCAAAGTTGTTGAAATAGTGACAAAATTGGCTTCTTACAGGGAAGGCGGAATCTTCCATATTTGTCCATATTCTCCATTAACCATGGAGAATACAGTTGTGTCACCATTTACTGAGCTTCACTAATAGGACTTGAGGGTAGGACAAGAAGCAATGGGTGGAAACTAATCAAGGAGAGAAGCAATCTAGAATGAAGGAGAAATTTCCTGACAGAACAATTAATTAGTGGAACAACTTGCCTTCAGAAATTGTGAATGCTCGAACACTGGACGTTTTTAAGATGTTGGATAATTATTTGTCTGAAGTGGTGTAGGGTTTCCTTGCCTAGGCAGAGGATTGACTAGAAGACCTCCAAGGTCCCTTTCAACTCTGCTATTCTATTCTATTCTATTCTATTCTATTCTATTCTATTCTATTCTATTCTATTCTATTCTATTCTATTCTATTCTATTCTATTCTATTCTGGCCAACCTCTTCAACACATTATTCGGTTCAGTGTGATAATGAAATCAGACTGTCTTGAGATTAAAGCACAGGCAGGTAGAGGGAGAAGCATTTCCCTCCCTAAAACTTACGCTCCAACCCCTGTCATGGTTTTATAATTTCTCACTAGGTTCTTGAACTGAGCTCAGAAGAGAACAAGTATTCAATGCAACTCTTGGCTAGTGTTAGGTAGTTAGCAAATCTGCTGTCTGCCAATCTCGACATAATTTCTGATACGCTAGAGGTTATACTGCATTGCTTTTTGTTTTCCCTATCTTCAGTTCAGCACCAAAGCACTGAGCCACTTATCAGGGGTTATGCTCAAGTTGGCCTTTGAGTCAGATCCTCAGTTTGAAATAGGTTTCCCCAGCCTGATGTTCTACAAAGGCATTGCCTGAAGCACAATAATCAAACTAGATACTAAAAACTACTGCCCTTAAAAGTTGTCAGAGGTGTCAACCAAACAGGTATCTTTGGATGCCTGAACTGGATGAAGATGAAGATGAGAAACTGTCAACCTAATTTAATAAGAATGTTTACCATATCTCCTTACCTGCAGTAAGTATGAAAGGTGGGTTTTTTAGCCAATTTTAACTGTTGAAGGTTTCTTAGGTTTTTTTTTTTAAGCAAGACAAATCTGCTTGAGAAGCTGAGGAGGCAAAACGTTTCACACTCTTTTTTAAAAATCTCCATCTGAAAATAAACAAACACTTCAGGGAACCAAGATCAAAGTCAATGGCAGAGTACTTTATTTTGCTCAAGTAAGGTCCTAATTTGTCTTGCCACTATGAAGCAGAATTTGGTGATAATAAAAGGGAGTATGTTATTCTGATCAGCTGTGAGGTAGCTAAGGTACCTCAGAGTTAATAAAGTTATAAGTTATAACTATGAGTGATGTTAATAAAGATATAATAAGTTTGTATTTGTGGTAGGATTAGAAAGTATATTTTAATAGCTGATGAGTTGCTGCAACAAAAGGGCTCATTACATGGGATCTTCTGGAATCTCCCTTTCAGAATGGCAGTTCACAAATTCCCACTTCTGAATAGAATAGAATAGAATAGAATAGAATAGAATAGAATAGAATAGAATAGAATAGAATAGAATAGAATAGAATAGAAATTTTTATTGGCCAAGTGTGATTGGACACACAAGGAATTTGTCTTTGGTGCATATGCTCTCAGTGTACATAAAAAGAGAAGAGACATTCGTCAAGAATCATAAGGTACAACACTTAATGATAGTCATAGGGTACAAATAAGCAATCAAATCGTACTAGAAAACCATCACTATCAATATAAATTGTAAGGATACAAGCAACAAAGTTATAGTCATGAAGTCATAAGTGGGAGGAGGCTATTGTTTAATTTATATATTAGCTGATCAATTCCTTACCTAGATAACCTAGATTACCATCTACCCAAACTGGCAAACATCTTGGAATGCTGCTGTAGGCAGATGATGCAGTAATGCTCTCTCAATCTTCAGTGTTTCTGGGAAGAGCATTACGTTTCTTATTGTGACAAACAACCCCTTTCATGGAGCCAAGGATTCAATGAAAGCATAGCAAGAGAATATTGAACAGAGGAAAAAAAAACACGTAATCAAATACATTAGGAACAGTCAGTATGAGAGTAAATTATTGAAGAAACAGTAATAAAATATCTCTTCGTGGTTATTACATTTTTATATTACTAATGAAAGAATGAAGGCAAATATACATGTCCCAGAATGATGTTGCTGGATCCAGTCTGGACTGGTCACCAGGATCAGAGGTTTAGTCTTACAAGCTTTTGGACTCATGCTGGAGTCCATTCTCAGGGAACTCCTCTCTACCGGAATGTGTAGACTGACTCAGACTGAATCCCACAGTAATGAAAGAAAATGTGGATGTTTAGATTAACATTTAAATGTTAACCATCAGAGATGATTTCTCTGGCATGTTGTTATAATCTTCACAAATGAAGCCAAACTCTTCCTGTTATTAGGATCCCATCTGCAAAGTGACTGCAGCAATAATGACAAAGTACTTTTTGAGGGTTAATGCAACATGGCCAGGGGTGGGCTTCAAAAATTTTAGCAAGGGGTTCTCTGCCTGGTTGCTGGGTCGGCATGGCCATGGTGGGCATGGCCTAGTCAGCCTCCTGCACCATGGCCAGGTGGGGGGCCTTTTTGCCTTCCCCGGGCTCCGGAGGCTTTCCTTGAGCTCTGGAAGGGCAAAAATGACTTCTCCAGGCTCCAGAGGCCTCTGGAGGCCTGTTTCCAGCCTTCCCGAACTTCCAGTAGGCAGGCCCATTTTTTGCCCGCCCCGAGCCTCCGTGTGCGCCCTGCACTTACCTGCATCCAAAATGGGCCGCTTGGGGACTCCTGGGAGGGGCGGGAAGGGGGGGCCAGCCAGGAGTGGGATTTGGGGGTTCTCTGAACTGCACAGAATCTTAGCTAGAGGTTCTCCCAAATCCCTGTGAACCCCCAGCAGCCCACCCCTGAACATAGCTGAAGTAGAATGAGGTCAGCTGAAGTAGAAGGAGGTCACAGGAATGCTGTACAATAACAGCATTCAACTAAATTCAACTAAATTAAAAAGTGTACGGAATGATCATCTGCCTACTAGCACTGAATGGCTCTGAGTGCTGGCCACCAAAAGTACTGACTGTCCTTTAAATACCATAAAGATGCACATGCTGCACTGGTCATTAGGCACTTCTCTTCTTGACCACATCAGCAATGATATGGCCAAGCAGTAGCTGGGCATTGCATCAATAACAGAAAAAATAAAGGGAAAATTGCCTACATTCTATGAGCAGCACCCCATATTGTTGCCTTCATCTCCTACCACTAACAGTGAAGATAAATGTCCATGCAGGAAACTAAAACAAAAGTGGCAGGACAGAATTAATGTGAACATGATAAGTTTATACTTGGACCTGGCTGCTCTCTTCAATCATGTGAAATACCATTCGTAGATCTGAAAAGTAAACCTTACATTGTGGGAGGAGGAGGAGGAGGAGCTACACACTTCATAACTTCATCTATCTTGTTATTTTATGATGGCCACATGTATAAGGTGACCAGACATCCCGCTTTTGGCGGGACAGTCCCGCTTTTGAGCAATTTGTCCCGCGTCCCGCGGCGTTTTAAAAAAGTCCCGATTTTTCATTCTGCCTCCTGAATCCCCGCTGATGGCTAGAGGGAAAAAAAACTCTTTAAACTCTTGCCGCGGGGCTTCAAAGGGCCGACCTACAGCTGATCAGTGTTAAAAAAAAAATGAATAGACCCATGCCTGCAAAAATAGAAAAAACAGCCCCTGTTAACAGCTTCCGCTAGGTTAATTAGCTGCAAAAAGCTGCAAAAAGTTCCTGGAGTAGATTTCCCTCCCCAGCTATACTGAAAACAAAGGCGAAAGCGAAACTAAACCTGCAACATGACAAAATGAGGCAGAGAGAGATTTCTTTCTTTTTCTTTTTCTTTTTCCTCACCAAAAAAGGTAGGTACAAAACTGCAAACAATGGGAAATTTTGGGCAAAAGAGGAGAGTTCAAGATTTTAAAACACAAAAGAAAAAAAGCTCTATTTAACTAGGGAATTGTAATAATTGAGATACTATTAATAATTGTATATTGTGTTGAAAGCATAAATGGTTAAGTTGTGGTTTGGAGGAATATATGGGGGAAATTATTTGGTTTATTATTATTGGTAAATATAATTAATTGATTTGTAAGAAATTGGATTGCATGGAAATAATTGGAATATTCATGTTCATATTGATTAATATACAAAAAAGATAGTTATATAACTAATTGATTTATATTAAAATGTTGAATTTGTATTAAACAACTGTATTACATAATTACATAATTAACCAATATGAGGATGGATATAAAAATAGATGACAATGGGAAGGGGTATAATATAGAATAGAAGGAAAAAATTGAATTTGATTAAGATTAGAGATGAGGATGAAGGGTAATATTGTTTTTTTAAAAAAATAGATGAGGAATAAATATGGCAAAAAGGAAATATAGAAATTGTAAATTTAATTGAAATGACTAAACGCTGTTTAAATTTGTGAACCAGCCAAATATTCTGTTCAAAGAAAATACATTGTATGTTTGTATGTGTGTTTCTAATTATTGCTATTTATTCATATTTGTTCTCTTTTATTCTTTAAAGTTTAACAATTCATTCTTAATCTTAATATCTTTATATTTGCTTGGGGTTGGCTTTCTTCCCTTTCATCTTTTTTATTGTACAGCAATCTTTCTCCTCAAACCTACCACCACTCTCTTTTCTTTCCTTCTTACTTTCTCTTCCCCCACCCTCTTTTTCTCCTCCCTACTTCCTCTTCCTTTCTCCTTCTCCTCCTCTCTTCCTCCCTCTCTTACCCTCACTCCTACTCTAATTTCCATTCCTTCATCCCTCTCTATTTCTGTATCCTTTAATGCATATGGACTACTCAGAGGGCTGAAAAAGTTATTTTTGACTGGTCCTCACACTTTTGACCAGTCCTCGAACTTACGATTGTCCTCACATTTTACATTTTTGCCCTATCTTGTCACCATGTTGAAGAGAAGCAGTTGTGAAATGAGTGACATGGTTGTTAAGAATGCTGCATGGGCATAAGTGTGAGGACCAGTCAAAAGTGCGAGGACCTGTCAGAAATGACTTTTTTCAGCCCTCTGGTTAATCCTTTTGTGCATATGGACTACTCAGAGGGCTGAAAAAGTTATTTTTGACTGGTCCTCACTCACACTTTTGACCAGTCCTCGAACTTACGACTGTCCTCACATTTTACATTTTTGCCCTATCTTGTCACCATGGTGAAGAGAAGCAGTTGTGAAATGAGTGACATGGTTGTTAAGAATACTGCACGGGCATAAATGTGAGGATGGTCATAAGTGTGAGGACCAGTCAAAAGTGTGAGGACCTGTCAGAAATGATTTTTCAGCCCTCTGAGTAGTCCCTATACACATAGCCATGGCCACCCGGTCACATGACCAGCTAGCCACGCCCACCCAGTCACATGGCCTCCAAGCCACGCCCACACAATAAGTCACGCCCACAATGGTGTCCTTCTTACCAATGTTAAAATCTGTTCACCTTACCCTATACGCATAGCCATGGCCACCCGGTCACATGACCAGCTAGCCACGCCCACCCAGTCACATGACCAGATAACCACGCCCACCCAGTCACATGACCAGATAGCCACACCCACAAAATAAGCCACGCCCACAATGTCCCTCTTTACCAATGTTAAAATCTGGTCACCTTACACATGTATCTTCTTTCTTCTCCAATTACTCTTTCATCAACTCTCTAAAACAGTGATGGCTAACCTTTTTGCTGTTGCGTGCCAAAAGTGGGAGGAGCACGGGGGGTTGTGCATGTGCATACCCACACCCATAAGTCAATGCAGCCCATCCCCCTGTGCCCCCCCACTTTTGGCACGTGATGGCATGGTGGGCCCGATAGGCCTGTTTTTCACCCTCCCCCCAGCTCCAGAGGCTTTCCTGGAGCCTGGGGAGGGCAAAAACGACCTTCCCCACCCCCCTGAACGCCCTCCAGAGGCCAGAAATGGCCCATTTCCTGACTTCTGGTGGCACCGGAAGGCCCATTTTTCGCCTTCCCCAGGCTCCAGAGGCTTTCTAGGAGCCTGGGGAGGGCGAAAACAGCCTTCCCCACCCCCTGGAGGCCTCTGGAGGCCAGAAACAGCCCATTTCCTGACTTCCGGTGGGCCTGGAAGGCCCGAAAATCAGCTGGCTGGTGCGCGCATGCATGCTGGAGCTGAGCTAGGGCAATGCTCGCGTGCCCACAGATACAGCTCTGCGTGCCACCTGTGGCACGTGTGCCATAGGTTCGCCATCACAGCCCTATAACATGCTTTAAAAGACTTTCCTCTTCTCCTTGCCATTTTGACGCTTCCCATCAGCTCTCAGAATGCTGACTAATATTTTTACCTATTTCAATATTCTTACCGATGTCAATGTCCTTACCCATTTCAAATCCTCATTCAGGAACTTCCTTTAATTTAGAAACATTTTCATTTTTCTCTCTGGATTCTACATCTGATACAATCTTCTCCAGCTTGATACCCTTCAGATTAAATGCACCACATCTTCAGTCAAGGATTGATGGTTGTTATAATTTAAAATAGTTTCAGAGCATTCATTGGAGAAGGCTACCCTGCTGCAACTTGGCTTGTAATCAAGCCGAAACACATGTCACTAAAGTAATTGCATATTTGTCCCCTTCTTCTGTTTGGCTCCCGGCTTGAGCTGTTTTCCCAGTGACAAATTAAAAACCATTTCCACATTAGTGATTTGTAACATCTTCTACTATCATCCAACATTGTCGTGTCAATATAGCAGTAATGGAGATAGGCTCCAATACACTGCAAAGACAGTTGGGTGAGGCTATAAGATGCAATGAAGCCTTAGTGAGAAAAAGGAAGCTGGGAGATGATTTAGGCTGAGTCCTAAATTGTTTCTTAGGAATTTCTTAAAAGATCAGGCTTACATACTGTATGCACCACAATGAACGTGAAAAATAGGTATGTGCTAATTGTAATGGTAATGGTAAGAACCAACTTTTTTTTTTTGCCTGAAAAGTCAACACCCCAAAATATTGCAGTCCTTCCATCTTTTACCATGGGAATGAGAGGAGGAAGACAAATGATTTTTTTTCAAGGCAACTTTAAAAAATACATCTCACCTCTAGAACTAAAAAGGCAAAGACTGAGAGTCTGCACAAAAGTGATATTTCCAGTAGAAAGAAACATACTCCACTCCAGAGGTGGGTTTCAGCAGGTTCTGACCCGTTCTGGAGAACCGGTAGCGGAAAATTTGAGTAGTTCGGAGAACCGGTAGTAAAAATTCTGACTGGTCCCGCCCCCATCTATTCTCTGCCCACCGAGTCCCAGCTGGAGGAAATGGGGATTTTGCAGTAACCTTCCCTTGGAGTGGGGTGAGAATGGAGATTTTATAATATCTTTCCCCTGCCACACCCACCAAGCCATGCCATGCCCACCAAGCCACACCCACAGAACCGGTAGTAAAAATTTTTGAAACCCACCACTGCCCCACTCCCTCATGATCCCACCTCATTGTCAAGATATTTGCTTTATCTTACCGCCACAGCTGGTTCTTCTGGTCAAAAAGACATCTGTTTACTGTAAATGTCAGAAAGTGAGGTGTGTGAACATTACATTAACTGAAACTGTGATTTAAAAGTAAACCTTCTTCATCCCCACCCAATTCCTTTGCCCCTCTCAAATTGGTAGACCTGCTCAGTTAGGGCAATTGCATGATATTCAAGCTAGGGATATTCATTACTCTCAGCATACCAAATTTGTCCATATGGTGGTGGGTTGCTCCCGGTTTGCACCGGTTCGCAAGAACTGGTAGTAAAAATTTGTAGTAGTTCGGAGAACTGGTAATAACATTGGCTGGCAACACCCCCAAACTGCTCCCCGGCCCGGTCACCGCTTGCTTACCCTGCCCACCTCATCAGAGCCTTTTTTTTTAACTTTTAAAAACATTTTTTCTACAACCTGTTAGGCCAAAAAAATGCTTTTAAAAGTAAAAAAAAAAGCCTCTGATGATCGCGCGGCTCAGCTGGGATCGTCAGAGGCTTTTAAAAGCATTTTTCCCAGAACCTCTTTGGCCGACGAGGTTGCAGAAAAAAATGCTTTTAAAAGCCTCTGATGATCAGGCAACTCAGCTGGGATCACCAGTGGCTTTTAAAAGCATTTTTTTTCTGCAACCTTTTAGGCCAAAGAGGTTGTAGGAAAAAAAAATGCCTTTAAAAGCCTCTGGCGATCCCAGCTGAGTTGCCTGATGGTCAGAGGCTTTTAAAAGCATTTTTTTCTGCAACCTCTTAAGGTTGAGTATCCAGTTGTGGGGGGCAATAAGCTGACTTTGTATAAAATATACAAAAGTATGAAGGCTATTGCTTAACGCATTGTAAGCCACCCTGAGTCTCTGGAGAAGGGTGGCATATAAATCTAATTTTTTTAAAAAAAAAAATTAAAAAAAAAGTTGGCCACCGCCCACCCAGTCACATTATCCCCACCAAGCCACGCCCACAAAATAAGCCATGCCTACAGAACCAGTAGTAAAAAATTTTAGAACCCACCCCATCCCATGCAGCATACCTTTGGCCACAGAATTGTTTATCTAACGTTGTCTCCTAACAATCTTTCTAGTTTTCCTTGAAGTGCAGGTATCAAATAGAAAGCTGCAAAATAAATATCACAAAGTCACATGTTATTTGGTAGGTCATATAAATAGAAAGGCAGAAAGTGAAGAGGAACTAAAGAGCCTATTGATGCGGGTGAAAAAGGAAAGTACAAAAGTTGGCTTGAAACTCAACATTAAGAAACCTAAGATCATGGCATCCAGCCCTCTCAATTCCTGGCAAATAGATGGGAAGAAATGGAGGTAGTGACAGATTTTATTTTCCTGGGCTTCAAGATCACCGTAGATGGGGGACTGCAGCCAAGAAATTAAAAGATGCTTGCTCCTGGGAAGGAAAGCTATGGCAAATCTAAACAGCATTCTAAAAAGCAGAGACATCACTCTGCCAACAAAAGTGCGTATAGTCAAGGCCATGGTTATCCCTGTTGCAATGTATGGCTGTGAAAGTTGGACCATAAGAAAGGCTGAGTGCCTAAGTATTGAGGCCTTTGAACTATGGTGCTGGAGAAGTCTCCTACAAGTCCCTTGGATTGCAAGGCGATCAAACTGCTCAGTCCTAGAGGAGATCAACCCTGACTGCTCTTTAGAAGGCCAGATCCTGAAGATGAAACTCAAATAGTTTGACTACCTAATGAGGAGGAAGGACTCACTGGAGAAGAGCCTAATGCTGGGAAAGATTGGGGGCAAAAGAAGAAGGGGACGGCAGAGAACGAGGTGGAAGGCATGAGCTTAAATGGACTCCAGAGGATGGTAGAAGACAGGAAAACCTGAAGAAAATTGTCCATGGGGTCACGATGGGTCGGACATGACTTCACAACTAACAACAACAACAAATAAATAGAAAGCTGTACACCACTCAAATCTGGCCATCCATGGTTAGTTATACTTAGCTGGATCTCCAGAATATCTGAAAAAGTAAAAAAAAATTGTCCTCCTGTCTTTAAAAACATGGGAACTGAAATTACTGGGTTAAAAAAAAAGTAAAATCATATAGATATTTCGAGAGCTTCTGGAAGAAAAGTGAATCATAAATGAACGAAGGGAATTTTTAGTCTGGTTTTGTTTGAACCTCCTTCATCTATTAAACATTCCTTGGCAGTATTATCTTCCTCTAAGTGTGACATTTTTCCCTTGTCTTGTAATCTAGATGAATTCTATGTCCTTAAATATAATGCAAATGCATTTGCATTCACTTTACCTGCTTTACTTATACTCGTCTTCCTCATGGTTTTCAGGTTATTAGTCAACAACCATTGTGTACTTAAATGGTTTCATTTTGTTTATGCCACACATATACAATTCTGCCTCTTGCATTTCAACTGCTTAATCCCTATTAAAGCTGTTTTGCTCATCTAAATCCTACTGTTACATCAATTGTCTCTAATCTAGCTGGGAAATTACATGGCCACAGTTCAATAATCCCTTTGTATGTCGACTCGTTAGTGTTCATCTAATTAACTTCATCCTGTGTGTGTGTGTGTGTGTGTGTGTGTGCATGTGTGTGCGTGTGTGTTTCTATATTAGGGCTATGCAATTTTTCAGGGGTGAGGGATGTTCACTTTGATGAAGATTTATTGGAACCATCCCTTTAAAAAGCTTTATGAAACTACATGGCTGTCTTTCTAAAGAGAGGACTATAATGTCTTGGTTGCACAGCTTGGCTGGAAGGAAAGGGCACTGTACAGAGTTCAGAGACTCAAAAGCTCATTTCTGACTAAGGAAAGGACTAGAAGAGAGGTTGGAAGTGCAGTCCATCCACAAAGAGGAGCGTTATTGGCCCCACACTTAAGCGAAGGTAAACATACAGCTTCTTTGGCTTGAGGTGCCTCATCAAAGTCATTCCATATAATAGCCCCAACTAGACAGAGGAAGAAGGAAGAAAATTAGAAATGGAGACTGGACTGGAGTAATGTGGAAAGGAAGTTTCAGGGCTGGTGAGTGAGTAAGGAATTTTTGCACTGATGAGTAGTAAAGGCATGATGAAGAGACAGACAGGGGGAAGAGCATAGAAAATTTGGTTCCAAGCTCACCTTCCAGCCATTTTCTGCCTGTGATCCTGAGTGCTGAATTGCTGGAGGCTATTGGATTGAAAGCTTTTAGCTGGAGACTGATTCTTTTGAACACTTGTTCACTTTGTAAGTACAACCTCCTCTTTCATGATGTAGATAAGAATAAAATCTGGACTGTTTCAGCAAGATCAGACTAGATCCTCTGCATTTGAGATTTGTCCAGTTGAGTTTCAGATAGTATACTGACCTCAAGACTAAAGAAGGAAATAGGAATGGTGATGATATTCTATGATTAAATGACAATAGTTGTTGGATCAGAAATATGAGATCTAGTTCTGAATTGAACTTCAGTTCATCCAGTTTCATTCTAGGTCAACTCTAGTTTAATGAAAAGAAGGACTAGGGATGACATGATAGAAGTGTTCCAATATCTCTTGGGGCTACCACAAAGAAGAGGGAGTTAAGCTATTCTCCAAAGCACCTGAGGGCAGGACAAGAAGCAATGGATGGAAACTAATCAAAGGGAGAAGCAACTTAGAACTAAGGGGAGATTTCCAGACAGTTAGAACAATTAATCAGTGGAACAACTTGCCTCCAGAAGTTGTGAATGCTCCAACACTGGAAGTTTTTAAGAAGAGATTGGACAACCATTTGTCTGAAATGGTATAGGGTTTCCTGCCTGAACAGGAGGTTGGACCAGAAGACCTCCAAGGTCCTTGCCAACTCCTCTCCCCTCCCCTTTTGTCTTCTCTCTCCACAGAATCTTCAAATTCCTCCAAACTTGGGGATAAGAATTAAAGATCTGCCCAAGTGAAAACAAGCCAATTTTATTTATTTAATGGGACAAGAGAACATAGATTTTTTTTTTTAAAAAAAGAGGCTTTTGAACGGTTTCCTGGAAAACAGAGCAGATCAGCTGAACTAACTGATCTATATTTGAAGGGCTGCCACAAAGAGAAAGAAGAAGGGGTCAGCTTATTTTCTGAATCATCAAAAGGCAAGACAAGAAACAGGATGGAAAGTAATCAAGGAGAGAAGCAACCTGGAATTAAGGAGAAACTTCCTAATAGTGAGGACAATTAACCAGTGGAACAGCTTACCTTCAGAAAATGTAGGTGCTTCATCACTGGGGGTTTTAAATAAAAGACTGGACAACTCCTTGTCTGAATGGTATGGGGTTTCCTGCTTGAGAAGGGATTGGACTAGAAGACCTCCAAGGTCCTGTTCAGCTCTATTCTGATTGATTGATTGATTCATTCATTCATTGATTGATGATATAGGAAGGGATCAGTCAGATTGATGCAGGAAGGGAGGCAGCATTCAAGTGAACCACGTTCCCATGTAACAGGACATAAATGCCAGCTATACACGCTTGGGAGATTTGCAGACTCAAGGCTGCCTCAGCAAATGATAGCAGCCAGCATCCTGCACCATAGCACTAATGGATAGCCATAGGTCACAGGACATCTAAAGTTCTCTTTGCTCTCATGATCAGCCCGATTTTGGTAGGTTTCTAAGTTCTGACTTGAATATCTGGAACCAACAGTTGTAAGTTTAACATGATGCATTTGCTTTCTTCCCTCAGGAAAGTCTGCTGTGAATTCTTCTGTAGAAATTGTCTTCAGTGAATCGGATATGGAAGGACTTCAAGGATTGTGCCTCCCCTTATCTGAGAGGTTCCAAGGCAAGAATGACAGTATGCTCCACTAAAGACATCCTGTCTGTTCTCCTGTACCTCCCCCCCCCCCGCCCGCCCCCTTTGGTATAGTTTAAATTGAAGAGACTAGAGCTCTGCCATAATTGTGTTTTGGACATTTTTTAAAAAGAAAAAAAAAAACCAGATGTAGAAAGCACCCTAAACTTTCTTTTATAAATAATTTTAACCTGAATAAATGAGTGAGCTCATGAATAACAATCAGATGCAGTTTTGATTATATAACATGCTTTGTTTTTCTTGTTCTTTCTGTGCAACAACCGTGCAAAGATTTCAATGCTATTTCCATTTTTAATGAACATTCCCTTCTAAACTTTCAATGGATGGAATTTATTCTTCCCATATAAATGGTTGAATTAGCCAGTCTTCTGCCAGTCACTATGTCCACTCGCCAGGAAGCAAAAACTATGCTCCAAAACATCATTTTCCATTTCTTAATTCCAGTCAAAACTGCTCTCCTGCAGTTTACAGCTCTGCATGAATTCTTTAAGCTGTCTGAGATCATCTTATTTTTCCTCCAAGTACTCAAGTTCTTTTTAACTTCTATGCCTGCTCTTTCCCTGCATTTTTTTTTTTTGGCTTGAAAACTCATTTGTTCTACTTCCAAACTCTTCTGCCAGTCAGTTTTCTTAAAATTATGTTTTCATTATTTCTACCTTTTTTCTCTAGCAGGGAATGCAGTGGTAGTCCTTTCCTAGCACCCAAATCATGTCAAGAAATATAAATTCAAAAGTAATGTCAAGAAAGCTTAGGATCGAAAGAGCTTTCAGTGGAAAAATGGAGAAGTCTGGCAAATTTGAAAATATACCAGTGATGACAGCCATTCCTCCTGAAACCATGGAAACACCACTGACACATGTCATGCACAGAACTGCACGCTAGTGGCATATATACACATGAAAACGAATGGAAGGAACTGAAATACTGATCAGGATTGCGTGTTCCATTGATTAACTGCTGCATCAAAACCATTGCAACCACCAGCTTACAATACCAGGGAAGTTATTAAATGGCTCATTTTTGTTCACCCTCACTCCCCAATTATGTCTGGTAAAAGCTGACAGTTGAAGCAAACTATTAAGGCATAATTCTGCACAATTGTTTTGTGTGAAAGAATCTGATTGTAGGCTCCCAGTGAATGTAGTTAATGAAGCTCCCGTCATCTTTGACTTCTTGGCCATTAGAATTAGGTCTTGATTTTCCCTCACAGAGCAGTGATTATTTTTACATAAAGGTTCCTTTTGGGGAGCGGGTGGGGGGAGGCTGGCTTCCAAGCAAGTTACTAAATTATATAGTAAATTAATGTGGTAATGTTGTTGCACAAAATAGCTTTCCCTAAGAATTGTGTATGTATGTACAGATAGTCCTCAACTTACAACCACAACTGACCCCAAAATTTGTTACTGAGACAGTTGCTAAGTGAGTTTTGCCCCGTTTTATGATCTTCCTTGCCACAACTGTTAAGTGAATCCCTGCAGTTATTCAGTTAGTAACAGAGTTAAGTGAATCTGTCTTCCCCATTGACTTTGCTTTATCAAGTTGAAAAGGTGATCGCATGACTCTAAGACATTGCAACTGTCATAAATGTGAACCAGTTGCCAAGCATCAGAATTTTGATTATGTGACCATGGGGATGCTGCAACAGTCATTAAGTGTGAAAATGGTCATAGGTGTTGTGGCCCGTCAGCGGCCTGTGCAGCTCGTAGCTGATTCCGACAGCGAGGAGGCTGGTGTGGTGCTGCGCCAGCAGCCTGTGCAGCTGGCACTCGAATCAGACAATGAGGAGGCTGGAGAAGATGTGGTACCAGAGGCAGAGATTCAACCAGGGCCTTCAGAACCTCCAGAAGCTCCCAAAAGTAAAGAGGAAGAAGAGGAGGAGCCTCTTCTCAATGCATGGGCGTGCAGAGCTGCCAAAAAGCAGGAGTGGCTCCTCAGGAGGAGCTCTCCTCCAGAGTAAAGCTTGGGGCTAATTGGCCACTCCCTTAGTCTATTTAAGGAAGGACGACGACTGAGGCAATTTGCAGGGAACAACTTCGTTCACTCTCCTTCGTGTCCTGATCTTAGTTCTCTTATCAGTTTCCTGCAAATTGCTTCTGGGCTTTCTGCCACCCATAGTAAGATTACGATTATTTATTCTTTGGATTCTTGCAGGCTGTTAAGAAAGTTAATTAACAGCCTTTATTTGAAAAAAACTGATTTAATTTAGTAAACTAAGGTTTGTACAGACTTTGTGTGTGCTGCGTTCTTTGGGGTCCGTAGCTGGGGCAGAAAAATAGGTCACTTTTTTCAGTGCCATTGTAACTTTGAACAGTTACTAAATGAATGGTTGTAAGCTGAGGACTACCTGTATACTATATACATATAATTTGACAGTTCCATGCCACTTCCAAGCTTGTTCTGGCTTGGAGTGAGAGAGAACAGAAACTGTTGTCAGTTTGAATGTACACTAATCGGCATACATTAAAATGAAATTTGGTTGCATACCAATCTCAAAGAGTCACCACCTCCAATATACACTATATAAACATAACAATAAATAAATAAATACAAAATCATGCATTTACCCTCATATTGTATGACACAGAGAAACAACACAGTCTAGTTTGGATATACTGTATACATGTACATGGCGAGAAAAACAACAGACAGATGGCATAGGGAACGAAGCTGTAACAGAACAGGTAGTCCTGCTAGAAATACTTCAAAACCTTCTCCCAGCGGGCAACAGAAATAATATTAATCACTTAGAATAATATTAAGCTGAATAGAATAATAGTTAGAATAATATTAAGCTGCAATGAGGCCATATATGTGATCTGGCCAAGTTTAAGGCTCCGTTTTTCTCCAGAGATATTATCTCAATAATGTACTATCATATAGAAAGTTGTTGTTGTTAGTTGTGAAGTCATGTCCAACCCATTGCAACCCCATGGACAACATTCCTCCAGGTCTTCCTGTCCTCTACCATCCACCCATATAGAAAGTAGCTCAGGCAAAATCTGTTTTATGCACGCCTCTACTTCAAAAGTACAGTTAACCAAAGGAAAAAAAAGAGGTATACTGTACTTCTTTGCAAGATTCTTGTGGTCAGCAAGTAACAGAACTTACCGAAACGCTCCAGAAGTTTATACACATCAACTCGTAAATTAACTCATCACACTTGTAAATTTTTTATTTATAACACATTAAGTCAGCATTCAACAATTGCCCAACTTCTGAACAATTGGTTCTAAATGTTTACATATTTATTAGATTTCTCTAGCCACCCATTTCCATCCCAATTGATTGTCTTTCAACTGGAGGGCTATTCTATCTGAATTCCATCATTTTTCAAGTATAGATCATGCTG
Organism: Arizona elegans; assembly: GCA_022577455.1. Lineage (NCBI taxonomy): Eukaryota > Metazoa > Chordata > Lepidosauria > Squamata > Colubridae > Arizona > Arizona elegans. The sequence goes on from JAKOOJ010000001.1 coordinate 250,801,171, forward strand.
CTGCTGCTGCTATGATGACAATGATGATTCTGTCTTTTTGAATTGTTTGACTTCACATAGTTCTTGGTTTAAAATTTGGGCTGTAATTACTACTTTTAACAAACCTCTTTGAATGGATATGACAGCCTCTTCCATATATTTGCAGTTTGTCTAATGGCTCTTCAGTTTATGAGAATTTCCCTTCCAAACATGTATTAGCATCTTTGGATTGACTTTGTAAGAGATGATATATAAATGTATTCATCCTTCTAGTTAAATAATATAATCGGATTTTGTATGGTGGTCATTAATGATCTAGCCAACAGATTAACTATTTTCAATTGGATTTTTAATAGATAACTACTAAATTCCAGGCTATTGTGTAATTATGCACTGGAGAAAAGTTAAATATTTTATAAGTATTTTGAAACAATCACTTTTTGTTGTTAATTGGCTTGATAGAATATATACTGTTATTATTTGCATGTCTCTTGCTAAATTCATTTAATGGTTAATCTTCTCCAATCCTGTTATTCAAACCTAAAAAAACTCCAAGCCACTTTTAATATATGTCTGGAATACCGATGGTTATATTAATATATGTATAAGAATTCAGGTACAATGCGTCACATTCAGATCCTGCTGATATCAAATTCAATCCTGTGTCCTCTTGAGGATTGTTTTCATTTTCATAGTGACTAAATATATGCCAGCAATTGTGAAGAGATGTCGAAACAGGTAAACTGGATCTATAGAAACTTACAGATGAAGTTTCTATGTTGTGAATTTGCTACACGTTAGCATGAATTGGCTTTCATTTGGCCTTATAATTTGTCCTGTGACACACAAACATAATTAAAATCAACCGCATGGAGCCTTCAGATTGTCAAAATTATTCTCCATGTATTATCAAGAACATTTTATCAGCAAATACTTTTAATCCCTTATTTATGTTATCCCTTATTTAAATTGTTATAATTCAAATGTGGCATAAGATCTGCAAGTCATTCTTGTACAGATTTTGACGTCCAACAGAAGAACTTGTTCATTGTCAATATTGTGTGTTTCAAATATTTAATGGCACATCCAACATCCAAATTCAGAAATAAAGTCAAATATGCAGCTAAAAACATACTCAGTGCTATTTTTGCCTCCAAGATGATTTTAACAAAAATAAAGAATAAAATATATATTTTTAAATAAACCAATGCATGGATAGTTAATAAACAAAAAATATTTATATAGAAGAATTGTCCTTCAACAAGCTATCATACATATTTATTAAACTCTGTAATGCTTCTGGATTTTCCTTCCAGCTGCACTATTTCTTTATTAATTTTTTATGCCATCTTCTCTGTAAGGTGATTATGGGCAAATAAGCAGTCTTCCAGATATAATGGTAGCAACTGGCAATTATTCCAGTTGAAATTTCACAAATTTATCAAGATTGTTGCACAATGCCCATAGATATTCTTGTCTGAGTTGAACTATTTTCCATTTAATTATTCACATTCATTAATAATCATCTGTTTTAAACCATGCATAGCCTTTGATCCTGCATATACTCAATTTGTCATTTGGATTACAATAGTTTATTGCACTGACATCAACACCTTTAACATTATAGTATTGAAGGTTCTCCATCCATAACCTACTTTAGTATATGACTAAATTCTGGCAGCTTGGAAAATACCAAAATTAAGAAGCAACATATACTGACTAACTACAGTAGGTAGACATTCGGGAAGGGCTGCCTGGATAAGTCTAACTTCAAGCAACCAGAACAAGACTTGACCGAAATGATAAACCAAGGTGTTTGGTTAGGCCTATAGGAGGTCTCAAACCTGTACATGTGGATATATGAGAAAAACCATTTATGATTTATTATTTAGTGACAGCTTCTACTGTGAATCAGGAGGAGTTTTCTGACAAATAAATTTTATTAAAGGGCATAAGCTCACATGAGTTGCAGCTCACTTCATCAAATGCACAGAGAGGCTAAACTGATGCAGGATTTAAATTGGGGTGAGGTCAGAGGAGGGAAGAGAGGGGAAGACAGGTTAAGTATGCATATAGAAGATGCACGCAAGACAGATTACAAGTTCCCTATTAAAAAATGTAAAACATAATTCAACTTGCCAAATCTTATACCTTTTAATAAAATTTGTTAAATGGAAAATGTAGTACCAAAACCCTTCTGATTTTTGGATTATCATAGCTCTCCTCCCACGCTGTGAAGTATGACAGGATTGTTTCTTTTCCTTTACACAACTGTTGTACTACAACTCCTATCATGCCCAGCTTCCAAGGTTAGCCAAGCTAAGGCTTATAGCAAATCTAGATTCTAAAATCTACATTGGAGGCATTGCATATCTCTATCAAATCTGCTGTCTGGGCTAAGAGGTTTACCAAGTTTCATATGCTTAGCCATAACCAGATAATCCACGCACAGGGACTAAACCTGCAGTTTCTTTTCTTGTTTAGCACCCAGGGTTGTGTTTGCATATGCATATGTGCAGCTCTGTTAAAAAAAAAATAACAATAATGCTTGGGAAAGGCAGTAACATGAACTTGACTTCAGGCAGTCCTTGTTGTTTCCTTGACAGCAGTATGGAAATGATGGGCTACCACCTTCTTACCATATTCCCCAGAGGTCTTTCATCAAAGTACTAAGAGGGCCTGACCCTACTTGGCTACCTAACTCAGGCTATGCCAAATGCTGAGGCATGAATGGGTGGGCAAATTAGAATTAGTCCTCCTCTCAAAGAGTAATAAATGTGCCAGTAATCAATGTGAATTCTCCTTCTCTAAAACTGCTACATAATCTTTATGTATCCTGACTGCTACACGCACATTCACTCACATTTTCATCTTACTATTTCCTCAGGCAATGGTAGCATTTTTGGAGTTAAGGTCATGATTTCTGAGAAGTTTGACCCTGACTATGCTGCTAGCAATTTCTTCTTCTTCTTCTGCTGCTGCTAAGGCTTGAATGAGGAACGGAGCGGCCCAAATTTCTGGAAGAAATCCTCCTCGGCACGGACCAGTGCTTCTTCATCAATGTAGATGGCTGCTCTTCTGGAGGCTACAAAGTACTGCACTTTTCTCAAATTCCATCCCAGTACATATTTTAACCAGCCACAAATTGCAGCGGTGGACCTACCAACACCTGCGTTACAGTGAACGTAGACAGTGTGGCCATTCTCCAGAAGCCCGTGCAGGAGATGGACAGCCTGAGGCAGCATCTGGACTCTTCCTAGGATTAGAAACAAGATCACTGTCAAATGCATGCTCTCCCCCAACTCTCTCTTGGATTATCCAGTATTCCTATTAGGCAATAAATTTTTCTTTTTTCTTTCTTTCTTTCTTTTTTTTTTTTTTGAGTAGCAGGGCATTTCAAGCAACACAGTGGCCTCCAACTTCAGACCACCTTCATTTTCTATGAATCTCTCCTAAGCCAAACAGAAAAAGATTGTGAGCAATAAGGCTATGCAACAGGTCTGATTCCGTTCCAGAAAGCATGATTTGCAGAAAGAAAATTAATCAAGCAACAAGCAATCCTAAATGATTGGGATTGGGATTCCAAGTGGAAGAACAGCAGTGTAGAAATACTCCAAATATCTACATAAATATCTGCGGTTTTTTGCTACCTTTGACTCAAGTCTTGACTCCCGGCAACTGCCCGGACAAGTTTTCTTGGCAAGATTTCAAAAATAATTTGCCCTTGTCTTCTTCCTAAGGCTGAAAGAGAGTGACTGGCCCAAGGTCTCTCAGCTGACTTGGTGCCTACTGGAACTCACAGCCTCCTGGTTTCGAGCCTTGTTGCCTTAGCACTACACCAAAGATATCTACACAAAATTTGTAATAAAAAGATTTGCAGTTTCTTTGGGAAACAATTTGATCTATGGATTCAAATATGAATGCATTTAAATTTCTTTTAGCCATCTTAACATTTTAAAACAGAACTAGATCCTTTTTTACTGTTAGATAATCCTGTTTTCTAGCTAAAAAATATGTTGTGAACCAAACAAAGCAAAAGTGAATGACTTCTAGGTGGAAGAGGCTAGAGTGATGAGCAATGGCTAGGTGAAGATACTCCTACATACAGTAACTTTTACCTTTAGAGGACAGGCAAGATATAAATGTAATTAAATAAATGTATAAAACACACTATACAGATAGATATTTTTGCATGCACATATTCTTGACATTTCTTGCAAAATCTCTAATGTTGGATGACACATTGTAAAAAATCTGGAAGCAGCATATCATCTGTGGATTGCTACCTTTGTTGCAAAAGAATCAAATAAAAATAATATTAATGCTAAATAATTCCAACAAATCTCAAGTGCTTGTTTACTTTAACAAAAGTGATATGACCAGCCCACCGTTTTCAAAAGATAATTCTGCTTGCAAATATATGCTGATTAGATATATTTTAGATATATAAATTAAAAATTTTTGCTAATGCATTAACGCATTTATTCATTATCAGGACTCTGCACAGAGAATGCTTTCTTCCTGTTCAGTTATAAATTAGACACTCTGTGTACTTAATGCAAATCCGAAATGCTAAATTAACCATGATCTACATTATCTTCCATATAATAGAGGGAAGTGAGAAAATTGTGGAGTTTGTTTTAAACAATGTATATATGACTTATGGCACTTGTGGTTGAAGTTCTTATTATTTTGGTTTTTTAAAAAAATTGTCTGATGTACATAAGAAATGCATTTCAACAATTGTGAATTCTGTTTTCCCCATTTCACATGATACAGTATGCACTTTCTAACTTCATATCAAGTTCTGTGGCATAATTAACATTCACATCATTATTATAATGCCTGAATCCACAAAAGGTATTAAATATTCATAGGCTTTATAGTCTTTTGTATTGTGTAATACTATTGTCATACTATGTATTGATAGATGAGACTGACCTTGGGAGACAGGGAGAAGAGCCAGGGCAATACTTGGATAAGAGGCAGTCTAGCCTCCAGCAGGAATGTAAGCATGGCATATGCCTCAGAAGGGATCCTCCCTAGATACTTGGGTTTTAAAGGTGATGGAGGAAAGATGCACTTTCGACTTGCAAGATTGACATTGGACTTGCAAGATAGTCCAGACAAGAAACACACTCAGAAGAACTAGCTTTACTCTATTGCAGGGGTGTCAAACTCAATTTCATTGAGGGATACATCAGGGTTTTGTTTGACCATGGTGGGGCAGGGTGCATGTGGCCAGGGCGGGCATGGCTAGTTCGACGTCATTCGTGTCAGGGGCCCTGTGGTGGCCTGAGTGCTCTGCCAGCAAAAACGGACTCCCAAGCTCTGTTTTTGGCTGTGACGGTTTCCTGCAACCCTCTGCCAGTAAAAACGGAGCTCCAGAGGGCGGACCTCCTGAGCTCCATTTTCACTGGCAGAGGCACCATGGGCTGGTCCTTTGCTGTTTCCAGGGCAGCCCCGCGGGCCAGATCTAAGCACCCCATGGGCCAGATCTGCCCCCCAGGCCTTGAGTTTGACAACCCCTGCTTTATTGTAAGGTTACATTAATAGACTCTTGGAAGTCTGAAAGTACATTTCTCTTCCATTGCCTTTGCATGGAACCAAAAAGAGTCCCTTCTAAGTCCCATGCCCACATTACTTCTGCAGGCTAAGCTGCCATTTATCCAACCATCGCCCTGGCTGCAAATCTTCCCCATCTCCCAAGATGATTCCCACATACCATTACATTTGCCTGGAAGGCTGACGTACGATTGTAAGAGAGGGACTAACATGTCACAAAAAATAGTTAGCAGGAGCTTGTTTTGCCCTTCCTGCCTCAAAGCCCCAACCCAATTGCTAGTTATCCTGACATTGCGGAAACAAGAGGAAAGGACATTCTGGTGCTTCCTATCAGCCAAATAAATAATAATCTTGAACTAGTGGAGCAAGAAAATCGCCAAGGGAAGACTTGCCAGTATTAGATAGGAATACTTGCTAACAGCATTAGCAGTTTGTTTTGACCTTGGAAAAGCTGGGTTTTTTTTCCTTCTCTTGTGTATCTTGTCCTTTTCAATTTATAAGGTTGATGACAGGATTCATTTACCTATCCCTCTTGTCTGTGTGAGAGACAGGAAAAGAGAACTGCTTTGGGACACAAGAACTAAGAAAAACAGAAAAAAGAGTACTAAATAATGAATTTATACAGTAACGGGCTATTCTATTGTAGTAACTATGGTGTGGTGAGTTAATGAAAGGAGCACAGATTTCAGACTGATGATAAGTGTAATATTTCAGAAAGGCTGAATTTAGGAGTAATTTTAGTAATTAATCTACTCTAACTATTATCCATAATGCTAATTGGATGGTATCTGTGAGGTTACCAAGGCAATGTCCTACCTCTCCAGTATGTTGTAAAATATATATATATATTTTAATAATCTAAGAAGCATATCAACTGATAAATGTAGATATAGTGCTTAGAGGTTTTTTTTTTATTAGCAGCCTGCAGATTAGCCAATGATTCAATTTGATTTGCTGTTCTTTGCCTATTTGGTAAATTAGTGAATTAGAATAAATTAAGAATGCATCATAGCATTCTTCTATTTTTATGTCTTTGTCATCTTAAGCTTTTCACCAACAAATGTAGCATTTCATTCACTATATTGCCTGAAGTTGCTTATAAATCATGGTCTGGAATTGCAGGTAGGAGAAATTATTTTGGATTTCAAAATCTGAAATGGGCTTCCCTAAGACAATAGATAAAGGCCCTTTGCAGAAACCAAATTGTCACAGAATACTCAGTGGCTAAGACACTGAGCTTGTCAATCAAAAGGTCGGCAGTTCAGTGGTTCGAATCCCTAGTGCCGCGTAATGGGGTGAACTCCTGTTATTTGTCCCAGCTTCTGCCAACCTAGCAGTTTGAAAGCATGTAAAAAATGCAAGTAGAAAAATAGGGGCCACTTTTGGTGGGAAGGTAACAGCATTCTGTGCGCCTTTGGCGTTTAGTCATGCCGGCCACATGACCACGGAGACATCTTTGGACAGCGCTGGCTCTTCGGCTTTGAAACGGAGATGAGCACCACCCGTTAGAGTTGGGAACGACTAGCACATATGTGTGAGGAGAACCTTTACCCTTTACCTTTTATATATATAATCAAGAATTCAGGAATAAGAGCCTTGAATAACATGAATTTATTTTACCTTTCAAGCATGGAGAATTTATAGAATCTAACCTAAGATATACAGGGCATTTTCTTATGGCAAGCCTGGAAAGGAGGGAAGACTGAGGTTGCTACAAAATCAGACATCTTTTACCTAATTTATAAGCAAAAGGTTCCATTTTAGCAACTATGGATTAAGCAGATGGGGTTAGGTTCAGCAGAGAAAATGTAAAAATGCACCAATGTGCATGAGGCAGGAGAAAATAATTCAATGTACACGAAGTACATATTTTTCTAATTCACATACATAGTTCCAAAACAAAGCAATTCTGTTCCCGGCATAAGCCTAAGTAAAATGCAATATGCTTCCTCAAACTGCAACTCTTTTTTCGCTTGCGTTCTTTGGCAGAGCCCATTTTTTAATAAAAGAATCACATTCATTAATAAAAATGTAAAAATTCAAGACCTCTGCCAGCAAGAGAAAGGAAATAGAGGTACAGAATAAGCAAGAGGACATAAATGAAATGGCAAGCCTAACTAGAGAGTGTCCCTTGGCAAATGTCTGAAGTCTGATAATAAGAATGTGAAGAAGACTGAAGCATATGCAATGCTCATATTTCTTCTGATTTTGCAAGAGGTGAGGTCTCATATTCACATGAAAAACTACTGCTGCAACTAAAGGCTATGTTTAAATCATACTACAATACAAGCAGGTTTCCCCCCCCAAAAAATGGAACTCTGCTCAAATTTTAACTACTTAAGCCTCTTACAAAAGGTAAATACTCTGCAAGTGTTGATTATGATGAGGTGCAAGATGGAGTAAAGTTGACCTCTCTTCTTTCCTCAGAGAATAACAAGAATACATTAACCCATAAGGAAGCAGACTGAGGTGAAGGGTCACAATATCACTGATTCCCTACTCCTCAAGGAACATGGAATAGGACTATTCAGTGTTCAGTGCTTTAAATAAAGATGTATTCTACTTTCGTCCCAGAGTATTATATCTCTAAGGAAAGTTCAATAACAACAATGACCTTGGGAGTATATGCTGATGGAAGTGCATCCTCCTGATAGGATTAGGATGTGTCACTGCACGTCTGGGAATGTATGGGTCTGTCATTTGGAGATGGTTACCTAGCTATTGCATTTATACTTCTGTGAATGTTAATGTTCTAGCTAGGGGGCGCTAAAACAACAAAGCATAGAAAACTTCCCAAAAGTCAGATCAACCAATCAGCATGCAGGACATGCATCTCTACACAATGCATAGTCCAAATTTGGGAGATGTGTACATCAGCTGGTCTACAACCATCTGCAACTTACCCATCAACCCCTTTGCAGTGTAGGTATGCGTCAGTGGTGAGATTCAAATTTTTTAACTACCGGTTCTGTGGGCGTGGCTTGGCTTGGTGGGTGTGGCAGGGGAAGGATACTGTAAAATCTCCATTCCGTTCCCACTCCAGGGGAAGGTTACTGCAAAATCCCCATTTCCTCCTGATCAACTAGGACTCAGGAAGCAGAGAATAGAGGAGGGCGGGGGCCAGTGGTGGGTTGCCCCCGGTCGGACTGGTTTGCAAGAATAGGTAGTAAAACCGGTGGAAGGCCCCACCCACCCCCTGGATGTCATCATCAGTGATCTGTGCATGTGCAGAAGTTTCTGTGCATGCGCAGAAGCAAGGCACATGCGATGCTTTGCTCACACGTGTGATCTCGTTGCGAACCAGTGGTAAAGGTAGGTAGAACCCACCCCTGCTTTGCACCCTAAAAGAGAAACATCTGTTGCTACCTAGGATTGAACTCTCAACCTTCCGAGTGGAAGGGGAGCATCTTTACTGCTGGTCACCATGTTGCTCCACCACATCTATATATATAAATTAAATAACTATACACTTTTAGTAGCACTGATAGAAATTAATTATAGCCTATTGAGTAAACACGGTTTTCTTATCTTACAAACAATACCATCATATTATTAATCTCTACCATAAAAAAATGGTATTTCCTTTAAATATTGCTGAATATTTCATATAGTCTTATGAATACACAATTCATAATTAGCTATTATACTTAAAATGAACTCTTATGAGATTTGCTTGTTAAATCCTTAGGATTCTCCATGAGTACCATAATGCAAACATCGAGATTAACAGTAAATTTGTAAAGCTATATTATTCAACTATATCACTGAATGGATGCTTTCCTAGAGATGGAATGTGAATATTACCTTCAGTGCTCATGTCTGGTGTTGGCATCCAGACATAAGCAAGACCTTCTTCTTTGTACAACTTCATGAGAACTTCTGGGCTCATTGGTTCTGGATAGCGGTTGCATCCCCAGGAATTCTGAACCACATCCCATTCAGTCTGGAAGTTCATTATAGCTGTAATGCCCAACTCATGTTTAAGTTTGACAGTCACATGTTCCACTTGACGAGGGCAACTTCCTAACCACAGATTTGGCAAAATCCTGTTCAAAGGAAAAAATATTGAACTAATGAATGTTAAAAGACTTCAGTGATTAATCTAAGTCAGTAACATGATTAATTGAGGGGTAGTCATTTTCTACAATTCATATTTAAATAAAAAGTTACCAAATATCACTAGGAACTTGAAATTCAAGAAAGGAAGGAAGGAAAGGAAGAATCACTTGTACAGACTAGAATGAACTCCCTCAAGCCAAATTCAAGGCTTTCATGAAGGACAAAGAAAAATGTATTTCCTGATTACACTTTCTAGCACCCTAAAAAGTCCACTTATAGCTGGTCAGATCATTTTTCATACATTACAACAACTATTACTTATTGGACACAAAATATAACATTAAAACTTAAAATTGTATACATTACAAAATCTGCTGTCAAATTTTGCACAGAGAAATCAAGTAAGGGACCATTATTTGGCTACATTAACATTTAGCTGAATAATCTTGTTATTGATACTTAGTTCAGTTATTTGGGCTTCTAAATTAGATTGCTAGTGAATTACTTTGGGTATTGTGAAATAGGTTATTAATCACTTGTATTGCATTATCATTCACATTCTAGCAATTTACTCAAAAGACAATATTCTTAATATCGACTTAAGAAATCCTCAGAGAGTAACATATTTGTCAAATTACCTCATTCTTCTGAGGACTGTCACTATATATTATGATAGCAAATTCTATCATTCTTTCATAGATACAAGGCTTGTCACATTTAATTGTATTTTAATGATGTTGGTTTAAGTCTTCCAGAAATGTGCCTCTCTGTAATGGTTTTGTTTTCCCATAATGGTAACTAATATACTAAACACTGGATGATGCAATTTTAACTAGAGGGACATTTATATGATATATGAGCCTTGCATGTTTCTTATATTTCTTTCCAGAAATTCAGCTTCCTGAATAAAGTAATTCTCTCTTTCATCTGTGTCTAAGATAGTGTTTGACTAGACACAGAAATTGATTAACATTAGAAAGTAAATTACCAAGAATGTATTTAAATGATTTTATTTGGCCTGAAACACAACAAGATCTGTCAACTTCCAAAGACTTAGAGCCGTGTTAGGAAGGGGATCAAGGTGAGAATAATTTATTTATTGTAAGAAGATGGACAAATTTATAGAATTAGAGATTGGATTGTACATCACTATCCTGTGACTTCTGAATATTTTTTGAAAAAAGGAATAGACTCAAGTATTAAACTGATATGAAATCAATGAAGTATAATCATTCCACCATAACATATATGGATTGAATCAATCAAGACCATTAATATATTTTAAGAACACAAGAAAAACTTATTTTAATTGTTACATTATGTATTTAAGTAAGCACAATCAATTATTTTGATAAACTTGAAAAAACATTGGGCACTGAACTTATATCTCACTGGAAAACTTTCTGGCAAAACAGAAGCAGTTTTAAATCTATATCAGCACTTGTCCTCCTGCTCCGTTGCAGCTGCGAGCAAGCAGAAGTGGGCCTGCAGCCACATGGGCTCCTGATGCACATGGCTGTCACTGCACGGCAGGTGTCAAGGTGTGGATGGCCTGGCTGCGGGGCCCTGAGGTAAGCCAGTGTGGGGCACATGGGGAGGCTCCACCATCATCTCTCCGCGCCTTGTGGCTGCAGCACTGCAAGCAACTAGATGGAATGGGCGGGCGGGTGACTGTGCAGGCTTATTTTGTGGGTAGGACTTATTTTTAGGGAAACGGGGTATATGAATTGCAACTCTTTTTGATAATTTTGCCAGAGATATAAATAAATTAGTACACATCTTATCTTTGGATGGCAATGCTTTTTGTCAATCACCAAGAAACTCTTACAGGGAATTTTCAGATGATTCACTATATACTTGCTAAAGCATATAAACTAAACTAGTACAGAAAACTAATTCAGCTTTTATAATTTAGCCACTAACTTTGTTATTGCAGAATACTGAAAAAAATAAAATAAACTACTTCATTTATTAAAACTTATTCTTTAAAAGCGCAGATAATCATGATGGTTGAAAAATGAATAATTCAAGAATAATGAAGAACATTGTAAAGATTAGAGTTTAATCAATACTTATTACCCAATTATTTGTTTGATAAACAATTACTTCAAATATGTGCTTGGACAGGAATGTTTACTATTTATGTTAAACACGTTTGCATTTCTCTTCTCTTCTTCGCCCCCAAAATGTATCCCCCTAAATATATTACTCTTTGGGTTTGCCATGGATATATTTTGTTTTATTATTCATATTCATTATTGTAGATTTAATTTCTTTTTCAACTCCTCAGTTGGGTTGCAGAAAAGAATATCGAATTTTAATTGTCTGGGTTTCTTCCTTTATCCTGGTCTATAATGTTGCATGCAACAGTAGTCAAAGAGTATGGGGAAAAGGGGACAATAATTATATATTTAATTTCCTTGAAGTTTTTGGCTTTTCATCCCTGTGCTCCAAGTCTGTCAACTATTAGATAGCAAAGTCATTTCATTACACAATGTTATTAAAGATGTGATATGTGCAGAACAAAATTATTGAGCACATCATGAAACCAGCATGCATATGCTTCGAAGCTTGACAATTATGCTGTGAGTCTGATTTTGATCATAAGGCATTTCTAATGTTGACAACAATTCCTAAGATCAGGTTTCTCTTTGATACTGTGCCTGTAGAATGATCTAAACAATTAGCTTCAGAAGGATAGTTCTGTATCATATTTTACATAACAAGTTATGTGGTCCTCACTTCTAAAACTCACATTAAAAGTTAGTATATATTGCAGAAATGGAAGGGAAACTACGGTATAAATGAATCACACTTTTTTTAAAAAAAGTCTTATACTGCTCCTTGAACAGTGGCATTTAAGAGGTTCTCCTGTGATCAAGTTCAAGGATTCCATAAAATTACTAGAACTCAAAACTCTCACGCTAAAGTCTCACTTTACATATTTGAAGAAAGGCAAGAGAAAGAAAAGCATTAAATGAGTAAATTGGATGGCACTACAGACTCATAAAAAACAAGCATACACAAGACCAAATTGGGTAAACAAGATTGTGAATGATGTTGTTTAGATTTTATATCTAGTTGAAAATGTTCATTATCCATGGTTCAATGATACTAATGGAAAATGGACAGGGAAGCCAACCCTGAAGAGATAAGAAGGACAAAACAATAATCTATAGCCATTCAGTCTTGGGGGCCATGAAGTGTAGCATGTAAGTATCTTCAATTAAATATCCTCAGATGAGGGATCTAAGAACAAATTACAATACATACTTTCCAATGAAGACTTATCTTCATTAGAGCCGTGGTGGCACAGTGGTTAGAATGCAGTATTGTAGGCTAGCTCTGCCCGCAGCCAGGAGTTCGATCCTGACCAGTTGACTTAGCCTTCCATCCTTCTGAGTTTGGTAAAATGAGGACTCAACTTGTTGGAGGCAATATGATGACTCCCTAAACCGCTTAGGCTATAAAGCACTGTGAAGCAGTATATAAGTCTAACTGCTATTACTTCCTTTGCCCTATGAGGGAGGTGTCTATCTGAGTTGCTTACAAACATTACCTGTTTGTTGTGGAAATGAAATATTTCCACAACAAATATTCACCCTAGCAATGAATTATACATATCTCCATCAAGATCATCTTCTTTACTTTCTACACAATGTAACAATACCAAAGGGATTGAGACTGGTTCTGAAAATGTTCAATGTAAAAATGCAGTAAATAGATATTAAGGAAACATGGGGTTTTATAAAAGCACTTTTACAATTACTATTCTGTCACAAGACATTAAATTATTTTAACAAAATCAATGCATAGGATGAATGGATGATTTCCTTCCCAACTCTACACATTCTTAATTAAATTTGACAAATCACTTCGAATGCAGATGAAACTAGAACAAACTTCTTTCAATGAATCATATGAATCCCGTTTTTACCTAAGGAGACATTACAAGACTGAGGTTGTAAAATGTCACTGGTCTTCTGACACCATTTTGCACTGTGAAGCATTAGAAAATTACCAACCTTGTAACCATCTTATAGTTTCACAAGCAATTCAATAATGTCAAGAAGCAGTGTAAAAAGCTCTGTAAGGAGATTTCAGTAAATTTGTTTATCTACAAAGAAGTGATGAATTTAGCTTGTTTATTTATAATGCAGCTTTCTATGGTTGTTCCTTATGATTAAAGCTAATACTTGCCAAAATTAAGTTACTTTACCGGCCATTAATTTAAAGTGCTGGTTTCACTTCTATTGGTACCTGTGCATTCTCTTCTTAAATCCAGCACTGACTCTTATTTTTATTATCTACTTAAACTGCACTATACTTACAAGATTTATAGTTCACTGTACTTGCCCATTAAGTGTTCTGATTCAATTTCACAAAACACTTCATGATTGTCAGGCTCATTATTACTACCTTTCCTGATTGTCTAGAAATATTAGGGCTACAGCTACCACAATTTCCAGGTGGCTGAGAAATCAGATAATTGTAATCCTAACACACCTAGAGGTGTGTTTCTACTAGTTGTAGAAAACTAGTTTGATTGCATGTCTAAAGTCTGATCTTGTACAACATGGATCCCAATAGGCTTAGATATACTGCATAGATCTGCCCTGTGGTAATATTTGAAGAGCTAGTAACATATAATGCCCATACAAGTGATAAGAGGGAAAGGAAGATAGCTTCTGTTATTCATCTATCTACAGTATCTATCCAAACCCTGGATGACAAACAAAAGAGCTCCTATAATTAACATCTAAGCTGCAATGCCTGAAGGAAAAGCCAGATATTTATGGCCTTCTGAAAGATCACTAGAATCAGGACCATCTCTAGGAAGAGACTCTTGCATAGGGGAGGCACCATGTCAGAGAAGGAACCCTTCAAGCAACTCTGAATGCTCACTATGGTAGATCTAATGGAATGGTCAGAAAATATATGGGAAAAGAAGTCCTGGCCCCATGTACAGTTTTAAAGGTGACAACCAGCACCTAGAAATGCCTACTAGGAGCCAGTAAAAGTTAATTGACTAATTGATAACAGAAACTTTGAAAAAAATCTAAGGTACACAGAAATATGCTTTGCTGTAGCAGACAATGACACTGTCTTTAAGTATTAGTACATACTCCCTATGAAAATTTTCCAAGAAAGAACTTCAGGAAGTGAGTGCTGAGAATATAACAATATGAATAAAACTACTGAGAACTAGACTGGCATGGATGGAGAGAAAATGCTGAGAAAAGCTAGACTATATCAAACTAATAGAGAGAAAAGCCAAGAGTGTCTTGACCACTAAAGGCGAAGAAATCCTGTTTATGGACCATCTACAACCTTAACAATATTTTCTGTTAGTGAAATAAGTGGAAATGCATAAAGAGGAAATACCCTCCAGTTGAGAAGGAACACATCTACTTGGGCTCTTGGATTTTGCGACCTCTGGGATGTAACTGAAGGATGATTCCAAGATGCTAAGAAATCTATCTTTGGTTAGCTCCAAATATTGAAGAGATATTTAACAATAGTTGGAGATTTTATTCATGCCATATAAATTGCTGTCCTGCTGAAATGATCTGCTAAGTCAGCGATGGTTAACCCTTTTGGTGCCGAGTTCCAAAGCGTGCGTACACACATGCGAATGCACACACGCTTGCCTGAATTCCCCAAAATGCAATGTGAGCACCCCTGCGCATGCCCCCACCACCACGCATGCATGCGCATCCCCTCGCATGTGCCCAGCCCCCCCTTGCCCTGTTTTGGCTTCCAGGTTGGTGCAGGAGGCTTTCCAGGCCCAAAATGGGGTGTGGCCTGGAAAGTCTCCTGCACCAACCTGCACCCCCCATGCATTGTCCCGCACCTCATGCATGTGCACACGCATCCCTACATGCGCCCCACCCCCCACGTATGCACGGCAGAGACCTGAAGACCACTTGGTTGGTGGAAGGCACGCACGCATGCGTGATGGAGCTTGGCTAGGGCAATGGCTGGCGTGCTTGCAGAGAGGTCTCTGCATGCCACCTGTGGCACACGTGCCATAGGTTCGCCATCACGGTACTAAGTCATTATTGATGTGTTACATATGGCTGGCTGCTGCAAAGCTGTTGAGTTTGATCCTTTAGTTCAAGAGTCATCTTGACAAGGAGAGAAGCATAAGGACATATGTTTCTCAATGTTTAATGACAGTGTTGCCCATGGCCAACTGGATTGCTTGATCCTTAAAGACTAGTTCATTATTGGCAATTACTGTTTCATCATACTGATATGGGACTAACACTCCCTTGACTTTCCTGGATGATGAATCTCCTTGGTGTGAACTCCATCTGGGGAAAGGAAAGGAAATTCCTGAATTTGGAAGGGAAAAACAAAAACAAAGAGAGAAACAAGCCAAATAAAAATGATAGAGGGGGAGGAATTGAGGAAGCCTGGAGTCCTCTGTAGATGTTTATCAGCACAATTTAGGAAGGGTGAACTCCCTCCCTCTTGCATGATTAATATGAACCCTTTTTTTGCAATTTCTAAGCAAAGTTAGATTGGCATCCTTCCATGAGTAAAGAGTGAATGTCTGCACAGAAGCAAGAGAGAAACTGCTGCCATTACTTCTGCTATAAATGATTTTAGTTGGTGCCATCCAGGTTCTCACTAAAGTGAGGCAAAAGAGCTCCTCGCTTTTAGTATCTGCCCCTTATATAACTTGTACCTCTGAATATTAAAACACCAAAGACAATTATTTAAGAATTTCCAATCTCCTTGGGAAGTAAATATATGTATGATGGTAGGCAAAATGATTTTGGTTTAATTTTCACTCTTATTTATTACTGACTCATGTTTCTTGTCAATGTTATTTTCTGCATATCTCTGATTGATACAGAGAGGGGGGGAGGGAGGGAGAGCGCAAATATGTTTAGACTGTTTATGTATGTTTATAGACACATGTATATACACACATAAATATTGAAGCTGCAGAATTTTCTATTCTTACATCTGGGTCAATCTGCAAATTATCTTTAAGCATCTTAAAACAGCTGCATATTTCAGCTCATCTATTTGCACGTGGTGTTTAATTGTATGATATATCGGGGTGAAACACCACTGCTTTGCTTTGTGAAGTGACTTTTGACACTAACTGCTGGAGGGAAATAGTTCCTCAGCATGGAAAAAGTAAGATGCTCCACTTTTCAAAAGGGTGGAGGCTGGCTGCCTTGATCAGCATCAAAGCCTTTATCAAAGTGAAGCACACACAAACCCCCTTTAGTCTTCAGACCTAATATTTATGAACCATTTGAGTTTTGAACGAGTGAAGTCAGTAGCTAATTTTCAACCAACTTCAAAAGGGACATCCCACTTGCCTGTGTTAGAAACAATAATAGATTATTAGAAAGTTATTGAACCTATTTTAATTAGGGCCAGTAGTCAGACTCTTTTTAAAAAAGTATATTTACACAATATGATGAGTTAAACCACAATTATTTTTGTTCTCTAACTCATCACATTTTATCCCAATGATTATTGGAGATGGTAATTAATTTTATTGTATAAGATTAAGAACTGGGCCTCAAAACTTTGTTCCCAACGTAGGACCTGCAACAACTGTAATAACTGTGATTATTTTAACTATAGAGCATTGCATTGGCTTTCTGCTCCTATCACACGGTTCACGAAACTCCAGTTAAAAGTTGTTCCTTTACCCTTTCATAGTGCCATGTTATAATTTTGAAATAAAAAAAACACACTCCAGACACTTAGCCTTCACATTTGTCTTTAAACATTTAACTAGATGTTACATTTGAAGTTAATTCAAACTGAACAAAAAGCAACGATAACGAAGCACGTTAGTCCCCTCCTCTATCTTTTGAATGAATAATTCAGTGTAGATATTAATGGCAACCAGAAATTTTAATGACTCTCATAGAATATCGATGAATATGCACCAGCTGAAGCTTTTGGCTAGGACTTAGATATTAAATAAAGCCTGTATCTTTGGTGGATATAGTTTTTTAGCCTGAATGGGCTATCCAAAATACTTTCCTCCTTTACTTTGATACTTTCAAATGAAAGGTATATATGTCTTTGAGCATTATATCTGTTAAGCCAGGTCTTGGGTTGTTAAAATTTATTTGGACAAGGTGGATCTTGGGTTGTCATAATGCATTTGGTTTGCCTTCTTCATCCTGACATCTCTGAATTAATAAATGGTTCAACCTTGAGGCAAAAGTCTGAACCTTCTCAAGTCTGCACCTTCTCAAAAGGAACAAAAGTCATATACAAAGATAAATTGCTCATTGTGCACAGGCAGCAGTCTTACTGATATGAATCCTGTTTTATACAGGGCTCTTCTATTAATTTGTACGTTATTTCCTGCTTTTATTTACTTGCATATCACTACGTAATGGAATTTTTAATAATACTCAGAATGAGTTCATAATTTCTCAGTTTGTTGTCAAGTGTTGGAAAAAAGTTTGAAACAAAGCATATTGTTAATCCCATAAAAACACAGAGGGAAGATATATTCTGAGCATGCTGTTACAGCTCTCTAATTGGAATTACTTCTTATTCCCCAACTTATGTTGAAGGAGCAAATGACAGTTCCTAAGCAGTTGGAAAGTGAAACAGCCAGTCTCCTGAGAATACCATTTATGACTCTCTGGGTTTTGAGCATAAAATAACACATTTCAAAACAACAGTGAAGAAACCAGGTTTTAGTCCTCTCTCAGATAGGGAGTAATTTTAGGCCAACCATTCTTTCTCAGCTTTTTTTAAAAATCTATCTACCAGCCCACAATGGATCGTTCTGATAGGTTATAGTCCATAACTTTCATTGAAGAGATTTTCACCTTTTAAAGGCTTGATTCAGACGAATAATAATAATAAGAACTCAATACACTTCAAGCATGAAACTTTTTATAGGGTAGTTTAAAAATAACTTATAAACCTCTGCAATTTTCAACTGGCATTTTCAATTAAGTTTGGTATTTATTTTCAGAAGTGTATTTCATGTACTTATACAGGTAGTCCTCAATTTATGACTATAATTGAGGCTTCAACTTTGGTCATAAATTATGACAGTTATAAAGTGGGTCATCACGTGACTGCACCTGATTTTACAATTAGGTTGTTTTTGTTTTTTTTGCAGTGATCATTAAGTAAACACAGTGGTTGTTAAATGAACCCATTGTTCATTATAGGGTAATTTTTGCCAGAAACTGGAAAAATGTTGTAAATCAGTCATGTGACCACAGGATGTTGCAAATAGCTGCAAATGGAGGCCAGTTGCCAAGCACCCAAAATCCTTTATTTGACATGCAAATGTTTGAACTTTAAATCCAGGCCTTAAGTCCCTGTTTCAGAATCCACTGTAACTTAAAATGGTCACTAACAGACTGGTCATAAGACAAGGACAACCTGTAGTCCCATGCTGCCAAGATATGCCTCCAAAAAGCTATTACTTAGTTCTGCATGTGCATTTGGGATAAAACAAGATATGTTTTTGATTGCTGCTGCCATCAGTTCCAGGTACCTGATTATGTTGGGCTAGATGAGTTTTCTGGTAAAACTGACTGAATTTCATTCACATGCTGCCATCTACACTTACATTGAGGTATTCTAAATTAAAATAACTTTCCTAAAAAAGGCATTTTTCCCCCCTTTCCATAATAAATACAAATAATCCTTGTTTAGCAACTGCAATTGGGATCAAGCTTGGTCATTAAACAAAACAAGGGCTAAGTGAAACTGCGACTGTGTTTATTATAGTTTTACTTCAGCTTCCTTTTGCTTTACAGACTTAAAAATCAGTGGTGGGTTGCTACCAGTTCGCACCGGATCGGGCAAACTGGTAGTGGTGGTGGCGGGAGGCTCCACCCACCCACCCAGATGCTTCTGCACATGTGCAGAAGCAGCACGCACGTGCACAAGCGAGCGCACGCCCACGAGCGAACCGGTAGCAATGGGTTTTGAAACCCGCCCCTGTTGCAAATGTCATATATATATGAGGGCGAGCTGCAAAGTTACTTTTTCATCACTGTCTTAAGTGTGAATGGTTGCTATACAAGGCAATCACTAAGTGAGGACTAGTTGCAGATAAATTTTTCCTACTGCTTTACTAGATAGCTAGACAGAAGACACAAGCTACAGTTCACAATATACAAAGAGCAAACCCAGGTACTTTTCTCATAACTCCATCTAATTTGTTCCATGTTAGCCAGCTTCGGTCACATCAGGGTTACAAGGCAGCAAGCTGCCTCTGCTGCATGACAGATCACTTTCTGAGAACGAAACTTTGTTATTTTGAAGGGTCGCTGTAGCTTCTTTTAATCTGGTATCTATTACTGACTGGCTTTCTGACCCACTGCTTTTTTTCGTTTTCCTTTTCCTGTGGCTACTTTTTTGTTTTGGTTCTTTCTGCTCGACAGTGCATTTCTTATCTCGTATCTTTGTCTCTCTCTTAATTCACTTTAGAATTCAATGCTATTACTGCTGTTAGTCAAGAAGCTGAATGTGGAAATCAACATCTACTTACAGATCTTTGTAGAAAGCTGCTGAGGACTTTGTTCACTAAAGCAATAAATATTTTAGTTTTGAAATACAGAAAGGAGGATTGCTTGATGGTGCTAATAAAGAAGACAGTGTTCAATATTAAAGGTAATTGCTGAGGTTTTTAATCAGATAACCATTTAACAAAATGTCAGGTGCTGTTAAAAGCATGTCAATTACTGGCAGTTTTTCCATACTGACTTTTTCCGATTATTAATCTTTCCAATGGCATTGAGAGTCAAAGAAGATGGTAGCCCCTACCTGGCCTAGGCTGGTTCCAAAAGAACTAAGCAGTCTTGGTTAGTTCTTGGATGGAGACCACCAGGAGCTATAAGAGTGGGAAGCTGAAAAAACACACCTTTGAATAAAACAGTTGTGACAACATTCATTTTGTTGCCCAAAACTATCTGTATCATCAAGATTCAACTTAAGGGAGTTCTGTATATTTTTTTAGCATTGGTAAACCAGAACATTTATCTCTGAGATCTGAAACACACACACATGAGATCTTTGGGTAAACTCGGAGCCAACTTCGTTGGATAAAACTGTCCAGCTGATGCCACAGGAAATACATGATCCTTCGCTTAATCAGGCCCTATACCATGTAGGCTTAATAAGTCATAACCAATACTCTGAATTGCACCTGGAAGTTACTAGTAACCATTACAGCTTGGGAAGCATAAGTGTCACACAGGCACACCAAAACGTATCCATCACTATCTATGCCCCTGCATTCTGGAGCAGTTGAAATTTCCAAGTGGTCTTCAAGGGCCAATGTAATGCATTGCAGCAATCAGGTCATGAAATTATTAGAGAGTAGTTGACTGTATGAAGGGCCTTCTAATCTAGGAAAGAGTGCAACTGAGGAAGATGAAGCTGTGCAAAAGGTCCTCTTAACCATAGCTGCCACCTGTTCATCAAGAAGGAGCTGTGAGTTTAGGAGTACTCCAGATTGTGTACCACCCTTAAATGGGGAAGTGCAATCCCAATCAAGACCAAAGGTTGAGTATTTCCATATCTAGATGGCCCCAACCACCACAGCTACTCAGTCTTGGTAGGCTGAGTCAGAGACAGACCCTCCCCATCAGGGGTGGGTTCTAAATTTTTTTACTACCGGTTCTGTGGGCGTGGCTTATTTTGTGGGTGTGGCTTGGAGGTCATGTGACTAGGTGGGCGTGGCTAGCTGGTCAGAGTCATTTCTGGAAGGTCCTCGCACTTACGACCAGTCCTCGCACTTATGACCCAACTCGTTTGTTTGCTTTTAACACCTGATCAGCTGTAGGACGGCCCTTTGAAGCCCCGCAGCTAGAGTTTAAACAGTTTTTTCCCTCTAGTCATCAACTGGGACTCAGGAGACAGCAATAGATTGGGGGTGGGACCAAATAAAAGGTAAGAATAATGTGGGTGGGGGGGGTGGGAGGGGAGAACTGGTTCAGTGACATCATATCGTCACCGCTACTGGCTCAGCCGGACCGGACCGAACCGGGAGGAACCCACCACTGCTCCCCATCCAAACTTCCATGTATACTGTAGTTTTCAGGCCCTGAGATACTATCTCAACAGCTTGCCCTGGCTGGCCAGGGGTTGAAAAATATAACTGTGTATCATCAACATACTGTGGATACCAAATGCGGACACAGTTGAGTCCTGCAGCACCCCAAAATGGAAGGGCCTAGAATACAACTTCTTCCTCCAAAACAAATACTGATTGAAACCAGTCCTAGAGGAAGGAACAGAACTACCAAAGATCAATGTATGCTACCCCCAAAGGTGCCCCCTATCCCCAACCCCTATCCCAGAATACCATCAACTGCAGACCTACCATCTTTTGAACAACTTTCTCTAAAAGGAAAAGGTTGGAGACAGGACTACAGGTACTTAACAGCGTTGCATCCAGGGATGACCTTTTGAGGAGGGGGCACACCATAACCTCCTTTAAAGCAGCAGTACTGCCCAAAGAGATTGACACCATAGTATCAACCCAAACCCAGGTTACTTCCTTGGCCACTTTCACAATCCAGAAGGGTGGTTGATCCAATACATAGGTGGCCAAACTGATAACTGTGTCCACTTCCTCAGGAGTCACTGGTTCAACCTCATCCGGGATTACACCGCAAGATCAGGCATCTCAGCTGGACCTGCCCAGTCAGATTTCAAATTACCTATGCTCAGTGAAACTCACTCTGAACCTTTACCCAAAATACTCCAAGCATTTCTTCTGGCATTCTACCTCCTAGAACTCACCAGTAAACCAAGGTGCTTCCTAGGATTAGCACACTTGGAGAGGCAATGCAAGACCCCAGCCACCTGCCCATTTCAGGCAGTGACTAAGGCCTTGGTTGAACTTTCCACCAATACTTGAGGAAAACCTCAAGCTTTCTCTGGAAACTCTTTCGTTCTGTGGATCACCAGGGGTGGGCTGACTGAATGGGTCCTATATCCCTCCAGAGAGGGATGACACAAGTGAACCAAATGACAATCAGAAAGAAATCTGAAGTTTTCTTTTTTCATTCCTCCAATATGAAAGAAAAGTTGGAATATAAATTGCAGAATGATTTATATCAATATTATGAACAGCTCTCTGGCAGGAAATGCTGGAAACTACACATGTTCAGCACATTTTTATGTAAGTCTCCACCTAAGGCACACCTGTTAAAATCTAATTCACCCTGCAGCACATTTTTGTTTCTTTGTTACCTGGAGCAGTGAATAGCTTGATGTCCAGCGATATTAAAATAGAAATCAGTTGTATGTTTCATTTCATCTGTATGCCCAGAAACCTCAATCCAGTGTCCTATTGGGAGGCAGTAAACTCCATCAACTAAATTGCATGGGTTATAAATGTTGGTTCGATCATGATGGGGTCCATTACCTAAAACAAAAAGAAAACACAGATACCACAATTCAGCAGAAATCATTAATTAAATCATATTTGAAAAACAGGATTTTCCCACCCCTTGCAAAAAAACCCTCGCATCCTATGAGGGTTTTTGAAAAGTATATGGCAGGCCATTTTTTCAGGTTTGCCCACAACAGACAAGATTAAGATTGTTTAAGACTTCATGATAACCATAGATATTTGTATATAAATATCTAACATTCATTAGAAGATACAAAACAAAATCTCTTTTAACTATAATTTTTTGTTTATAAGCTAAAAATTGCATTCTAAGTAACTTATTCACTATATATGTTTTAGAAACCAATACCAATGTTTTATCTCATTTTTAATATTGTTATTTTTCTTATTCTAAAACCATTGCCAGAAGTACTATTTAGAGCAGATAACTGGTAAATTATGCTCAGAATTAAAGTAACTTGAATTCTGGCAACTATTAGGTACTAACTCAGTCCCAGAATTTTTAACATAGTAAATAGGCATAATTTTCTCATTGCTTGCTTTCTTATGCCATCTGCTGTATGAAAAATGGTGCATGCTATGATTTGGAACAGTTTATTTTTGAAGCTATTGTTTTTAAATTCAGAAATCTAACAAATCATATTGTATAACTTCCAGGCAGACTAGCTGAGATTCAGTAAAAATAAGATGCAATCTAGCAAAAATGACTAATTATATCAGAAAAGTAAATTTTTGTGTTGTTGTTGTTAGTTGCGAAGTCGTGTCCGACCCATCGCAACCCCATGGACAACTTTCCTTCAGGCCTTCCTGTCCTCTACCATCCTCTGAAGTCCATTTAAGCTCACGCCTAC
Source organism: Arizona elegans (assembly GCA_022577455.1). NCBI lineage: Eukaryota > Metazoa > Chordata > Lepidosauria > Squamata > Colubridae > Arizona > Arizona elegans. The sequence goes on from JAKOOJ010000001.1 coordinate 250,825,012, forward strand.
TGCTTCAGTTACTTCATCCAGCCACCTCATTCTCAGCCGTCCCCTTCTTCTTTTGCCCTCAATCATTCCCAGCATTAGGCTCTTCATCAGTGAGTCCTTCCTTCTCATTAGATGGCCAAAGTATTTGAGTTTCATTTTCAGGATCTGGCCTTCTAAAGAGCAGTCAGTGTTGATCTCCTCTAGGACTGAGTGGTTTGATCGCCTTGCAGTCCAAGGGACTCGCAGGAGTCTTCTCCAGCACCATAGTTCAAAGGCCTCAATTCTTAGGTGCTCAGCCTTTCTTATCATCCAACTTTCACAGCCATATATTGCAACTGGGAAAACCATAGCCTTGACTATATGCACTAGATTTGTGCGTATGTAATATCAAAATCAATTAAAATAGGCTGTACCACAATTCTGTACAAAAGAGTTAGCCCTACAAACCCAAAGACAGATAAAGATTAAAGAGACTGTAATCATATTGAAATCCCATATAACCTTTACATTTTTTATGATTCCCAAAGGATATCTAGGACCATTAACAGAATATAAATTCAAATGAAACATTTATGATACAGTAATAATCTCTTTTGCTGCAGAATATATCTCTCACCCAATGTTCACTTAGGAATTAAGCCTGAGCTCATTAAGCTCTCCTTTTTAAAAAATCTTTCAACATGCTTTTCCATAAATCTTTTGGAACTGTAATCTAATCTATAGTTTGGAGGGTTTTGTCATTGTTGGTCAAAGATTCCTGGAGAGCATCAACATAGTACTAAACACTGTGGTTGTTCCGTTATTCTAGGGTTCTTCAGACGCTGGTGGACAGGCTACCATTTCCTACACAGATTTCAATTTTTCCTTTCCCAGATATAATGCTTTAGATATTGAATTGAACATAGGCAGAGACTGGACATAGGTTCAAGTCCTGTCTCCAACATGGATCCTGATTAGGTGATGTAGGGTCAATCTGTTATTCATATCATAATACTGAATGCTGGTTCGTTGTGGGGAAAATTTTGAAGAGGGGGTAATATGTACCTTGTCTTGAGCTCTTAGAGGAAAGATGGAGTATAAACCATATAAAAATAACTAAATAAACATAAATACATACAGTACATTTCAATATTAAGAATATCTATTCAATATATACCTTGACTTTCTACTTAAGTAATGACTCAAGGTTGCTAACAAAATTTCTAAAAACATTAGCTAAATTAACATTAAACCTAACATGGTAATAAAAAGCTAGACAAAAAGATACATTTTTACAATTAATAGTGAACAATGGGGCCAACTATAAATCTCTAGGGTGTTCAGTTTATAGCTTAAGTTTTTGATATTGCGAGCAGAAACTCTTCAGAAGAGTTTGCCTTGGAGATCACAATTGTCAGATAGGTTATCAATAGAAGAGGCAGTCCCTCAGACTGTGAGGCCTTAAGCTATTTTAAGATTTTAAATGTTATTACCAACATCTAGAATTGCACCTGTTAAGCCACTGATGACCTGTACAGATCTTTCAGTATTACCATTATGTGATCTGTATACCTATTCCTACATTTTGCACAAATTTAAGCATCTGGCTTTTTATAGGGAATAGCTTAAGTTAGAGTACACTGTAATAAGACGAACTATAACTAAGGGAACGATAAATGTAAAATCTAAACGTTAATGAAGGAAAAGTTAGCAACTCTCAAGCAAGAAAATGACAATTGCTACTAAAACTAAAGTCAATTAGAGTTGCTTCTCTGATTCATTCACTCATTCATTCATTTACCAACTCTGTAACAATTCTAAGTGACAAAAAGTATACAACTTGATTACTGTAAATAAATAATAAACTTGCTGTTGTTATACACAAGCTATAGATTCAATTATTCAACATACCCATTCCTACATCTTGTTTCAGAAGACATGAAAATAAAATTTAATGGGATCAATCAATGATTATTGATTATGGATTCTGCCCCTTTAAACATATTGAACATGTGCTCTTAAAAATGTGTATAATAGATGTTTCAAAACCTCTGGCTATTCTTTAATTTACACATTTCTTACTTCCATTCACAAGGTTTTGTTTTTTTGTTTTTTAAATACAACCCTCAAAAATCAATAATCTACTCTCTCTTAAACGTATCATACGCAAAGGATTAGGTCCACATGTGAATATCCAATTTATTGCTACTCATGCCTATGTACAGGAATATTCTCAACTAATGGTTAGCTCCTGCTTGGCGTTAGATAAGAATCAACGGAATTCTAGGGTGGTTGGACTTAGTTTGCTTGTGGCTACGTAGGGATTCTAAGATGATCCCTCTTTTAAATCCGCCACCAGGTTCTGCCAGTCCTTCTCCCACAGCTAAATAATAAATGAAATCATAATAGAATAAAGCAACAGTTAAACAAAGCAGGCTCAAAGCAGTTGACAAACACATTTCTCTTAACAGCTTTAGCTTTTCAGTTTCAACAAATGTGAGCATAAGACCCGTGGTGGTGCAGTGGTTAGAATGCAATACTGCAGGCTACTTCTGCTGATCACTGGCTGCCAGCAGTTTGGCAGTTCAATTCTCACTGGCTCAAGGTTGACTCAGCCTTCTATCCTTCCGAGGTCGGTAAAATGAGGACCCAGATTGTTGGGGGCAATATGCTGACTCTGTAAACCGCTTAGAGAGGGCTGTAAAGCACTGTAAAGTGGTATATAAGTCTAAGTGCTATTGCTATTGCTATTTTATTTATTAAAAGATACCATCAAGGTAATATTTAATCTAACTTTATTCACAATTATGGATTTGGATAAAGTGTATGACACTCTGCCTTCTCCCCAATAGTGTCTTGTGCCACGTTCCACATTTCAAGAGAAATCTCCAACCCTGCTGAGAGGTTTTTCAGGGAGGGAAAATTCGTGATTCAGTTCTTATAGTTTCCAACTAAATGGAGCAAAAGTGGGGAAGGAGAAACTAACTGTTTCCTCCTGGCCTTTGAAACTCCATCCCAACCAATTATGTATAAAAAGACTTTCCAGTGAAGAGAGAGATGTGTGTTCCCCCATTCTAAGAACTCCCAGTTACTCAGCTTTGGAATTATATTTATAGCTGGTCCTTGTTTATCAATGGTAATTGGGGCTGGAATTTCTGTCATCATGCAATGCGATAGTAAAGTACAACATCATACAACTCCATTGCTTAGTAACGGCAATCCTTGTTGCCATCAATAAGTGAAAATTGTGATTGTTATACAAACCCCAGGTGCTTGCAAGCAGGCCAGCAGGCAGTTAAGGTAAAATGTGAGGTGTGGCCTGAGCATGGCAGGGTCAGTGGTGGCTGTTGCCAGGTGGGTAGGGTGCAAGTGACAGGAACAATTTTCAACCTTCCATGCCAGATTCCACATTGATTTTGCTTGTGGGAAGCTGGCAAATGGCAATCATGTGACCATGGGACATTGCAACCGTTGCTAAGTGCAAGCTTAATTGCCCAGTGCTCAGGCTGCAATTGCATAACTGTGGGGATACTGGACTGGCAGGAACTTTAAGGACTGGTCATAAGCACTACTTGTTCAGTATCAACATAACTTTAAATGGTCACTAAAGGAGTGGTATTTAAACAAAGACCACCTGTATTAGAATGCTTAGGTAGATGACTTTAAATTAGTCATGTAGCTAAGATCTACCTTGAGGTTCCCTTTCAAACTCCAACATTTAGTGATCCCTTTGTTTCACCTCAGAGATGAGCAATTTTCCCTGGATTGGGCCAATAATTTATTCTCCTGCCAGCTGAAAGAACACAGGAAACCTTTCAATGATGTAGTAATGGTAATTTTTTTTGTTCATTTTTGCTGTTAGGGGATTTTTTAAAGGGGGGATGATATATATCCTGGGCAGTAAGTCATTCCCTTGTCCATTCTTAAGATCTCCAAGCAGCCTCAAAAGGTCAATAATCATGTAGCTGAATTTGGTGCGTGCTCTGTTTTCTACAGACCCTTGTAGCTTGGTAGCACAAAGCTCTCCTCCTTTTCAAGTATCATGCCTCGGCTTGGCTGTGAAAGATTGTATTGAGATCAGGAAAAGTTTTCTAATTTCCCCTCTGCTCAAATAGAGATTTTGCTTTACGTTTGCAGATCGAGAAGAAACATACTTCTAAATTCTGTCACGGAAGCCATTAAAGCTATTTCAGTTTCCTAGAGATTTGGGAAACTATTTTGACCAAAGCTTGCTTGATTTCAAATGTATGATCCTCTTACTGCAACTTGGAAACATATAAGCAGAGTGATTTTGCACATCTTCTTGTAATTGGGGTATTCTGTATAGTTCCAAGCTGTTCATGAACGTATCACTGACATCACTGTCTAAGATATACTCTTAAATTTATAGTATCTATCTATCTATCTATCTATCTATCTATCTATCTATCTATCTATCTATCTATGAAAAAATGTAAGTCCGGGTAGCATACAACAATTATGGGCAAGTAATTCAAACTTCGAGCTTAAACATTATTGTTGCATCTTTCTGAAATGTTTAGCAAATGAATATAAATTAAATAGATGTGTTCTCCTTTCTTGCCATTGTATGCCCATCCCTAAACATATTATAAACTCTCATTGGTTTCTTTCTCTTGTCTGTTGTGTAGATGCATATGCAGCTTGTGTCACACAGTTCCTTAACAAGTGGCTTACCACAAAATATTTACTTTCTGTAAATATTTATGGTAAAAATAAATATTTTAAGTTTCAGCTATTTCAGCTATTGAACTGGCTTTCTATTAAATTAATCTGCAAACTAAAATCTACCTAGTGCACCACCATGTCTTTTTAAAAAATCTGTATTTCATTTCTGAAATAAAATATCCAATATCAGATATTATACAGTATGTCTTATACAGAGAACTATTTCTATGTCTAAAAAGATCAAAATAAAAGTAAACGTGGCGAACATTAGAAAGCAAAATAATGGTTTATCTCAAAAGTTACATTACATTTGAGATTGGTTTTTAAAGTCTTCATTGTTATTCCACTAATGTTCAAAAATTCTTCCATGCCATTTGCTTGCACAGCAACATGTTAAAGAACAAAGAAGTCACAAAAGTCTTCCTTACAGATCAATCTTTGCAAATAGCATTCTTTTTAGTGCCTAAGGATTGCTCATATAGTCATAGCTGAAGTGTAAGAAAGATGATCAAGCTGGTATATCAAAAAAGAGCCACTGGCTTTATTGCAAAGCAGATTAAAACAGGGTTCTCTGAACAATGTGTAGTTCATATAGGAGATAAAAACAGACATGAATATATCAAGAGAGAAAGATATGATCAAAAAGCTCAACCAACATAGCCAAAATCTATCATAGAAAAAGAATGTAAGTTCTCACATGGTGGTGGTAGGTGGGCTCGAAGTCAGAAGAATATAAGTCAAGGATATAACACAACTGTATATAAAAGGTACAGATTTTCCCTTTAGGTAAAGGTATCCAGTCATGTCTGACTTCCTAGGCGGTAATGCTTATCTCCGTTTCTTAGCTGAGGGAGGCAGCATTGTCCAAAGACATTTCCTTGGTCATGTGGCCAACATGACACCACATTGCAGTGCAGAGCATGTGGTGAAACATGGAACATTGTTATCTTCCTGCCAAAGTGGTACCTATTTATTTACTCGCATTTGCATACTTTTGAACCAGTGATGGGTTGCTCCCGGTTCGGTCTGGTTCTTGCGAACCGGTAGTAACGGTGGCAGGAGGCTCCGCCCACCTCCGCCTGGACATCATAATAAACGATCTGCGCATGTGCAGAACCTTCTGCATATGCACACACTCCAGTTGCGAACCAGTAGCGGAGGTAAGTAGAACCCACCTGTTTTGAACTGCTAGGTGGACAGGACCTGGGGCAAAAACAGGAGCTTGCTCTGTCATGCGGCACTTGGGTCTCGAACCCAGGCTGTCAGTTTGTCAGCTGACAAGTTTAGCTTAACCACTAAGGTATTATTCCTTCTTTTCTGATATACACTTCCTTATATTTTCAGTACATTCCATACATTCCTTACAAAATTCCTTACATTCTGATATATCTTTTCCTTAAATGTAATTTATTGTCACTTTTTCCTTGCTTCCATTTGTTCTACCATATTATACAGTCCACATGTGGCCAATTCTCAGGTCTTTCCTAACGCTTTTCTTATTCCACATCTCCTTCATTTTCTTGTACCTTAATGGATTTTGCTTTCACTCTGTCAGTTGACATTCTTTCTGCCACTTTATTTCAAGGCTTTTTCTTTTTAATTCATCATCATCATCATCATCATCATCATTATTATTATTATTTATCAAATTCTGTCCTATTAATGTAAATTCCACCTATACTAACACATTTCTGCATGTATCCCTTAGGAAATCTTATTAACGCTAGTTGGGTCAAAGTCCAGACAACTCAACCAGAATTTCTATGAATTTCCAAAGGAAAAAGAATTAATGTAAACTCCCAAGGAAAGAGACATTTTAGAAGATGATGTTCTCCGAAATGGGATATCACAGGGGTCCCAGAATAACCCAGTTTTCAATTTCCTTACAGCACAGTCTTTAGAGATAATATTTGCCTCCATAAAGTCAGGTGTAAAATAAGTCAAATAAACTTAGTAAAATACAGTCAGTTCTCATTGTTTATGGTAGTTACATTCTATGAAGTTGTATACATTGAATTCACAAATACTGAACCCTCAGTTGGGGATGTGTGCAATTCAAATTAACTCAAATTTTTGCCTCTCTACGTGTCCATGAATGATCATGAAAGCTCCATGAGTATTGATTTTACAATCAGAAATCAATTTTAGCAAACAGGTAAATTTGCAAATATGGAATCTGTGAATGATGAGAACTGATTGTATTCAGCTTCTTTCCATGCTACACCTATGATGCGCCTTACTGAGAAGGCTATAACTTTGTCAACCCATCTAATCCAATACTGGTTTCCCTTACTTCTCACAATCACTGCTGACCCAAAACTCCCCAGCCAACCATTTCATTTTCTTGAAAAGCCAAACAGGGTCATACCTATTTAACTTGAGTGGTGTTCTGCCCCAGCTACGGACCCCAAAAAACACAGCACACACAAAGTCTATAAAAAACTTAAATTTACTAAAATAACTCAAGTCTTTTCCAAACAAAGGCTGTTAATAAACTTTCTTAACAGCCTACCAGAAACCAAAGATAAAGTAATCACAATCTTACTAAGGTTGGCAGAAAGCCCAGAAGGAATTTTCAGAGAATCCAGACGCGAAGGAGAATGAACTAAAGTTGTTCCCTGCAAATTGCTTCAGTCGGCGTTCCTCCTTATATAGGCTAAGGGAGTGGCCAATTAGTCCCAAGCCTTACTCTCGAGGAGACCTCCTCCTGAGGAGTCACTTCTGCCTTTTGGCAGCTCTGCATGCCCGTGCATTGAGAAGAGGCTCCTCCTCTTCGTCCTCTTCACTTAAAGGAGCTTCTGGAGGTTCTGAAGGCCCTGGCTGAATCCCCGCCTCTGGCACCACATCTTCTCCAGTCTCCTCATTGTCCGACTCGAGTGCCAGATGCACAGGCTGCTGGCGCAGCACCACACAAGCCTCCTCGCTGTAAGAATCAGCTACAATCCACACAGGCTGCTGACGGGCCACAACTTGGAAATCCCAGGGCTGTAGGCTAGATTGGTAAATCTGAAAAGAATCTTATTTTGGTACATGGCCATAAAGACACCGGGATTTAAGTTCAACTTGAAAGAAACTCTGCTTTTATGGAAGCTTGTTAAGCAGAAATCCAACCTAGAAGAAGAAATTTTCTGACAGTGAAAACAATTAAGAAGCTCTGATGATGCATTGGTTAGAACACAGTATTACAGGCAAACTCTGCCCACAGCCTGGAATTCGATCCTGATGGAGCTCAAGGTTGACTCAGCCTTCCACCCTTCCGCGGTCAGTAAAATGAGGACCCAAATTGTTGGGGGCAATATGCTGTTTAGAGAGACCTGTAAAGCACTGTAAAGTATATTTTTCAGAGTATAAGATGCACTTTCCGCCCCCCCAAAGTGGGTGGAAATGTGCCTTATACAGCAAATGTTGCTGAAGCCCCGCCCACCTGCTGGACCCTACCGTTCGGTCATTTTCAGCCTCCGCACACCCCCTTTTAGATCTGTTCCAGGCTGCGGGGATTACCACAGCACATCGCTGCCAATCGCCACCGATTGCTGCCTCCACGCATAGCGTTTTTGGCCTCCGTGCATCACGTTTTTGGCCTCCACACACATCATTTTTGGCCACCACATGTCGCATTTTCGGCCGGTTCCAGGTGGTAGGGATTGGTGGCAGCAGCCTGGAACGGGCTAAAAATGCAAGTGCAGAGGCCAAAAATGGGGCATGCGGAGGCTGAAAATGCAACATGCGGAGGCGCCGATGTGCTTGTGCGATCTTGGCAACCTAGAACACATCTAAAATGGAGTGTGCGGAGGCTGAAAACGCAACACACTGAGGCCAAAAACACAACACACAGAGGCCAAAAACGTGATGCGCTGAGGCGGCAATGGGTTATGGAGATCCCCGCAGCCTGGAACAGCTGATTGGCGGTATTCTGGGAGGCCGATCCAACTGCCAATCAGCTGCTCATGCTGAATCAGGCTGTGATAATGTGCTGAAGCTGACCAGGCTGTTTGCTGCAAGGACACTAGCCAGATGAATACCAATGGATGCTGGTAGGTGGAGGCAGAAATTTTTTCTTCTTGTTTTCCTCACCAAAAACTAATGTGTGTCTTATACTCTGGAGCGTCTTATATTCCGAAAAATACAATATGTCTAAGTGCTATTGTATTGCTAATCAGTGGAATGGCTTGCCTCCTGGAGTTGTGGGTACTTTAATTTTGGAGGTTTAAAAATAGCCTGGACAACCATTCGACCAGGATGGTATAAGGTCTGTTGCCTGGAGCAGGGGATTGGACTAGAACATCTCTGAGATCTCTTTGACTCTTGTAATTTTACGTTCTATGTTTATCTTACCTACTCAAACTTTTTTCTCCTCTGAAAAGCTCCTACGGAACAGGGAGCTCTCCAGAATGAAGTAAGAGATGATATGAACTATTATTAGTAAGGGAAACTGACTATGATCAGATGCCCAATTTAATTGCAGAGAAACATTTTCCACTAAAGCAAAGCCAACACATGATACAGGCCAATATTTTTTGTTGTGTCTCCCTTTTTCTTATCTAATATTATAATAATGAAAGGACATACAATGCTAAGTCTCTTGTATTATTTTTAGCTATTCAAAATATTTGGCTTCTATACTGATATTTGAGTCTTTTATAGATAGATACCTGTCTAACTTTGACTGAGAATTCACTTTCAAATTACTTAGAAAGGTGTCTATTTCAAGTGAAGCATGGCTGAATTGTGATTGTTAGTAAAGAACTATGAATATGGTTTAGACCACTTGACAGTGAATCTACTTGACTTATACAACTGACATGTGCCATTTAAAAGAAAAATTGTTTTGCTGCTATGGTTGATCTTTGGTCCCTGCTTTTCAGTTGTTTCAATGGTGGTGGAGTGTTTTTGTAATGATTAAAGCTTAGTGCATTAAGCCTCATTGATTTATACTGGTTAAACAGCCCAAAAGTAGCTCTCATTTACTATCTTGAAAAATGTCTTCTTTATCGTATTACACATGTTTTATATATGCAATTCTAAGTCACAGAAATGAAGATTTCTGAAGATCTGGGAAAATTCTAAAAAGGGAGAGAGAGAGAGAGACAGAGAGAGAGAGAGAGAGAGAGAGAGAGAGGGAGAGAAGCTTCGTTAAAGGCGAGTGGTGATGATAAGATAAATCTGTCTTGTTTGCAGAGTTATCTTTCTTCATGAAATTTTGTTCCAAAATGTTGTTTAAGAATACAGGGATTATCTTGATGAATTATGCCAATCCTTTATGGGTATGTCTCCCAGAAACTCAGACATAATATGGCACAGCCTGCTACTGTTGTTCTCCCAGGAAATCTTCATCCCATAGCAAATTTTTAAGGGATCTCTTTATCTATCATAGCTAATTCCATTGAGAAAACTATCCACCATATAACTTGTCTAATTCTCTTTTTAATTTAAGTTAATAGCATTTAATTTAACTTAACTCTATTACCATGTCTTGTGATGATGAAGAATTACAAAAATTAAGCATGGATGATGTGAAGCAGCATTGCTCTACTGCTAATCAGTTTTATAATCCAATGGTGCCTTTGCAAAAGCAAGTGCTTAGGCTCACATAAAATGAGATATTAAAACTTCCTCTCCCCACCTAGTAGATCCTTTTGGGTTATATTAACACTGTTCTCGAGGGGGGGGGGTTTCTAAATCTCAGAAGCTTTTCAGATGACAAAGACAGCATCTTCTGTAGCAAGTGGGCATGATCAGTGTCAACAAGGTATCTTTAGTGACACCATTTAGTATACCAAATAGTACTCAAAAAGCAGGTCCCCATATGAAAATATTTTGGGCACCCAATCTGGCACTCTCTTTTTTGACTGGGAGCACAGCAACACAACTTCTCAGCAAACATTGCTAAAATCCCACCATAGATTCAAGGCTCTGCTGGGAAAAGCTGGACAATAATGTTTCCATTTGAGTATAGGTATAGACACCCTTTAAAGGAGGAACAGGTTGAAAGCCTTGGTGCACTGCTAGAAACCTTCCAAACATTTCCACTGAACTGAATTATTTAATATGACAGAAAAGGAATATTATTAAATCCATAAGGTATTACATTCATGTATTTAGATTTATTATAGCTGCCCATTCTGATAAACTCAAGATGGCTTACAAAATCTAAAAATGTTATAAACAGTTAAAAAGCACATGACAATATGAATAGCCTGAACTAAAATAACCATTGTAATAAGAAAGACTTATAACAGAAGACCCACAGTACATTAACCCCAAGCCTGGGTGAGGTCTTGAGGCTTTCTGGAACCTCAGAGAGGGCATTGTCCCTATGTCTGCAGAGATGCTGTTCCAGAAAGTGGGGCCACAGCACTGAAGGCATGCTTCTTTGGTGCCACAAGATGACATTTAATAGAGGAGACTTGGAGTGCACCCAGTCTGTTCAAATGTATGAAGTGGGTAGAAACCATTAGAAATAAGCAGTTTCTCAAGTATCAATTGGAGAGAGGTGGTTCCTCAACAGCCCCATGTACAGCACATTGCAATCATGAGGCCACCTTAAGGTGAATTTGATTAATTTTTCATTTTAACACAGGTAAATCAAATTTCATTTTTGCCTTGTTTATGCCCATTCTTTTGTCTTGGTTCTAGCTACTGTTTGGAAAATAATCACTATGTTGTCTCTCAAACAGCATGTGTGCCTTGCCTCTCAGCCTCTTATATAGCCAGATATTTTTCTCCTAGAGTCAACCAGAACATTCTTGTATTGATCATATACATTTTCCTACTATTACTCGTGTATCTTACCTTTCAATAAAAAATATGGCTCTTTGTTTTTTATGAGTTAATCTTTTGTTTTCTTTCTTGCTCTATATCTCTTCTGATGTGGGATGAAAGAAGTCCATCTATATCAGTGATTATACAATAACGTGATTTCAAACTAATTTATAGTCCTTTTAAAGAATAAATCAAAGTGTTTGATTTATGCCTAATAATTTTTAATGCAATGTGTCCTTTTAAAAAAATATTGTAACCTGCAGCCTCAGCAAGAAACCTTTAATCCCCCAACTTGTTCTGTCCATTGGATTTGGACATAGATACATGCACTTTTGTCCCTAACTATGAGTAGGGCAGGTAATCATGGGGACGGATTTCAAGTTCTATCAATAAATTGGTTAATTAAAGATTTTAGCACATGTAATATAGCACTTGCAATGTTTTAATTTTACAATGTTCTTTGCATACATAAAATATACATATAATATTTTATAATATATGTATATTATAGCATACAGATATATAAACTCAAATTTATTTCTAATTACCAAAGAAGTTTTATGTAAGTATCTTTGTTTATCATCTTTATATACAGTAGCTGCTCATCAGAGAAATGTGACTCACAAATATAAAATATATTAAAAAACCCTCTAAACTTTTTCATCAACACAAATACTTGAAGTTAAATTTAGCTATTTATATGTTACTAAGCAATTAATAGTTGGTTGAACTTTTATATTTGGTATGTGGAATATGCTAAATAAATATATGTATTTGGTATGTGATTAAATTTAATGAACCTCGCTCAAACTTTCTTAATACTGCCCATGCATTCATTTTCCTTCTCCAAAGACCATATTTATAAATTCAGACTGTAATGTTTTTACTTAAATTCTAACAAGCCAACAAGTACAGTTCTTCAATCTCCATGCTATACACAAGGAACCCCTGATCTCTCTCTTTTTTTTCTATCTTTATGACAAATGTGACATATGATTTTGAGGTTATGAAATAAATACTGAAATGTTGCAAGAGATACTACTGGGGTTGAACTGTCAAAAGAATGAAAAGGCCTGCCAGACCACTGAAATTATGGAGAGAGGAGGAGATCATTTTTTCCATTTGGAAGAGCCTTGCAAGAAAAATGGCAATTGTGCCAGAGTGTGTCTATTTGAAAGAGTTTTTGCAAGAAAAATGGCAAGTGCATAGGTGTGTTTAAAGGAGGAGTAATAGAGAAAAAGATAGGGACTGTAGTAAAGGGCTTCAGAACAACCACTTTGGGACAAATGCAATATGACAGTGGGTAAAGGGTTGGAGGAGAGAAGATTTTATTGGATGCAGGAGGAGGCTGGGGAAAGATGGGAAGAAAAATTGGACACAGGGAGAAAATAAAGCAAGAATGTATAGAGGAGAATTGTGAAGGATCTTAGCCCAAATAGACAGCAGGCAGCCAGAATAACAAAGGTCTAAGTACAATACTCCATCTTGATGTGACCAGCTGACCACCACCAGCTGACCACCACCCAGTTGCCTCTGCCAACACACCTCAAATATATAATCTATACTTTCTAGAACCCTCTATAGATGTCAGGCTCCCAAAACCAAGAAAGACCCATTGTGATTCTTCAAAGCAGATTTCTTTATTGTTCCTCACCTATATACAGAATCTGTTGAGGAATTCGCAGAGCAATCCTTGAGTAACAAGGGTGTGCACCTTGCTATATTGATGGTTTATATATTGCCAACCCAACGTTTGAGAGTAGTTAGGAAATAACACAGCCAACACACAAATACACTGAGTTGTGTTTACTTTCAGGAAATAGTAATAAGGCACAGTTCAATAAACAGTCCAGGTCATACACAGATAAAGTAGATAGTAAAACAATATTCCAGGGATAATCCAATATACAAAGTCTTCTTACCAGTCATTGTCGTCATACACATAAATAGTTGCAAACAGTAGCAAGCACAGCAAACAGCAAATAGCATCAAAGAGCAGTAACGAACATCAAAGAGCGGCAAAGAGTCAAAGAGTCAGAGAGCAACAAACCATGTTTCTAGCTCCCTCTTAAGGACATTGACTAAAGAGCTAACCAATCAGGACACAGGATGACACAGCAATACAGCAGTCTTCAAGCTATATTGATGGTTTATATATTGCCAACCCAACAAGTTAGGTAAAATCATTTCCTAACAGAATCCAAAAGCAAATTTCCAGCCACATAAAGCGTATACTCTGAGAATTATTAGGGAAGAGCCATCTTGACCCTCTCTCACACACAAACTGACTTATCTCTTGTTCCTCTGGAATGCATTCCCTGCCTCTTGGGTGTCCAGACTACATTCCGTCACAATAGATGATGGACTACCACCTACTCAACAGCATTGCTCCTAAAGGAGAAGTTGGAGGCAGAGGTGGGTTTCGCATAATTTTATCACCGGTTCGCCACACACTGAAAATGTGAGCACGTGCACGCTCGTGCGCCTTCTGTGCATGCGCTTTGCTTGCGCGGGGGCTTGCACTCATGCACGCGGTTTAGAAAATGTGGCTAAATAGGACAACATAGCGCCAGGACAGGTGGGCAGGCGTGGGCCCACCTGCAAGTTGCCACTACCAGTTCGCCTGAACCGGTCTGAACTGGCTGAATACCTGGTTGGAGACCAGGGGGAAGTGATCAAATACTTTTAAAGTGGGTATCACTACACTTTCCCCTTACCCAACTGTTCATGCCCTACCTAGCAACCTGCAGGAACCAGGACAGAAATGAATTAAACAGACAAATGGTAATGCTGGGACTATAGAAGACCTTTCCACTTGCTCCAGTTCCACAAACTTAAATGAATCCCAGACTACATCAGGAGATTTGCCTCACTCTCCACAGTTGGGTGTCTATTTGCATTCTAGCCACCATGCTGCCTCAAAGCAGCTCTTCCTGAGTTCCTGGACCTGATTTCTTGGCTGATACTGGAATTCCCCCAGTTACTTTGTAGAGGCTAAAGTTAGAACATGGACAACAGTATTACGTTTCCTTCTCACATGATTGCTCTTTAGAAATTGAGCCAGAGTGAAACCAGAGAGAAGCCATATTCTGTAATCTATTTAGATAATCTGCTTAGAGATGAATTCCTAATATCTGTCACTTTTATAAAGCACTATTAACAAGTTTGAAGAAGTAAGCTAAACTAGTATGCATGTTCAAGGGACTTTTCAAATGTATATTATACAGTCTATACAAGTCCATGATCTAATGACACATAAATATGTATGCTTTAGAATAGTGAATAATGCTTAAAGCTATTTATACGGCTGGAGTGGCTTGTTTGAACTACTGCTGACATTTGTAATTGAATATTCCTTCCTTCCTGTGAAGTTAAAAAAAAGTAAAGTTTAATTACTTACTCTGGTTTTCTTCTTTGTCACTGTAAAAAGAAAATCCGTAACTAGTACTAGAGTAATTCAGTCTTTGCACCTAGAGACAGGTTCTAAGAAGGGACCCGGAGTTCATAACTGTCATGACTATCTGTAAGAGATGATCAGGCTAAGCCCGAGAGAGGGCTCAAATGTGTTATTAGTCTTGAGTTTCTTCGCACCTACAAGAGATCTAAGTCCAGCCCACCATTCCATTGACTCTTATCTATCACCAATTTCCTTTGACAGTTAGTAATGTAATATTTAGTCTGAGACACAAAAATGGATGCATGCTAGACCTTGAGCTTACTTTGGAATGGTTGTGGTGTGTGATCTGGGTATGGGAGGACATTAGACGAAGTCCTTTTGATTGTCACATACAGATAGTCCTTGCTTAATGATCAGTTACTTAGTGACCAGTTATAGCAACTCCCCCTCCCCAAAGGAACTTCCATCCTAGTTCTGGAGTTCCAGCAGTGGCACATATATCTCATGGTCATGTGACTGCATTTTGGGTGCTTGGCAACCAACTTGTATTTATTTGCAACATCCTGTGATGTGATCACGATTTTCTACATTTTTGCCAGGGCTACCTGTAATTCCTGGACTAAATGAGATTTCTTACTGGCCACTCCTTGTGTGGGGTGGATGGATTTATTTGGATGGTATGTCCCAGGCATCTAACAAATCTAGAGGGTTTCAAAAGGCACTTGAGGATTTTCCCTAACTGATAAGCAATTCTGCTAGGTATTGTTGTGACCCCGACCTGGAGGCTGATTTATCTTCGCATGTTGAGTCGGAGGATGATATGGAGGAGGAGGAAGCTGTCACGAGCTATGTGCCAGAGGGGCTGTCTTCACTGGTGAGTCAGCAAAAACTGACAGTTGCTGACGTGCCTCTGGATCCCAGCCAAATTGAGGAGGAAACAGAGGCTGGGAACAATGAGGGGGAGCCCCTATTGGATGCAAGAGAGAGACGTAGGAGACATCGTAGAGAACAACTATTGCCACGTCCCAAGAGGTGTGGTCAGGAGATGTAGGGCCACACCCTACAAAATATAAAAGGGGTGTGACTGGGCTGGAAAGGCGTGGTGAACAATTTGTTGGCGTTTTGGATGCAGTGGATTTACAACTGTTAGTTTGGAATTTTTTTGACAAGAGTCTGCATTCCTGCATTAGTCTGCTGGCCGTCTGCCAAGAGCTTTGGAACATTGCCCGGTAACTATTGGACTGATATACTCTTTGGAAGAGAACTATTTATTAAAAGGCCAGCTTCAGCCTCTCTAGCCTGCGTTTGTTACTGCCGGGCTATTTGAGTCTCTGCAAGGCCACTCGTGGGAGGGGACAGAACAGGTATCTGGAATTTAGAAATTCATGATTGCTTTCTATTCGTGGGCTAATTTTGGGCTTACAAGAACTTCTAGAAGATGAAGCTGTAGAAGATACCTGGAGCACAAATAAAGGAAGATGAGTGAACATTAAGTGGGAGCCCATGTTCAAGCCTCCATTGTGGCAATAAGAACAGTGAGAAATGACACTAAGAAACAGCACTGGACATTTGGTTCAATGACTTTTGTAAGGGTCTCAATTGGAGGGAGTGACTATTGTATTATTCTGGACTTCCTGCAAGGGTTGGGAATTGCAGGCACTATGCTCCAGTGGTTCCATTCTTTCCAAACCAGACAGTCCCAGTTGGTAGCAGTGAGGAAAATAACGTCTCTCCCCTGTTGTCCATAGGGCTGCCTTTGAAGCACCACCCAGAAATTGATTCAAAAAGCAGCAGCCCATGTATCAGTAAAGCAGAGTTTCTATAGTCATCTAAATCCTATTTTGGAGTAATTTCATTGACTGCCAATAGATTTCTGAGTGCAGTGAATTTTAATTTATAATTCCCTTTAGGCAGCTTCAGGGCTGCTCTCCTCCTTCATACTCTTGTCAAAATCTATTGATTTTGAGGGTAGGGTCTCACAGGCAATGTTTCTTGGTTGCAGCACCTGCACTAAGGGTGGGGGAATCCTTGCTGCTGGCTTTCAGGAAATTATTCCATAAGGCATTAAGGAAATAGTATGGTCGTGACTATATTTACTACATTGTTTTAATTCTTAATTTTATCTGTTTTATATATCAATTTAACTTGCAACTCCACTGGTAGTTGCTTGGAATTACAGCAGTATAAAAATACAACAGATTATAAATATATTCCTTCCATTTATTTCTTATACATAATTGAAAGAGGCAAAAAAGAAAAAGCATCTTTATCTTTCAGCAGTCTCCATTTCAATGTTCTACAAAAAATGATCAAGTGCTAGTCCCACTATGCTGTAGAGAAATTGAGATTTTCAATTCTGGTACAACAGTGACACTTAGTGGATTTAGGAGACATTAATTTTATTTGCTGACTATTTGCTTATATGAGGAAAGGGAAGGGGAAACAAATAGAGAAATGGAAAATAGGGAGGGGGGCATTCAAGAAAGATACAATGACAGAAACCACAAAATACCTATTTCTACATACATAGCTTTAAATATATCAGTGTTCAGGAAGCTTACTTTTTGAGGGATCTCCTTTTAGGGCTAAAATTCCAAATGAAGCATCCTGACGAACCCAACTGTTATAATCCATTTTTGCAGGCATGAATGAGAGGCAACATTTCCTTCCTCCCACAGGTTAGAAAAGAAGAAACACACCAATTAGCAAACCCAGGGAAAACAAAGGAAATGTGTCCCCTTCAGCTTGCTAAGACAATTGCCTCTCTTGTGTGTGCGTATTGGGGGTGGGGGAGGCTGAAGCAAGCAATTTTTTTTTTCATTAAGGAAATTGATTTTGATACTTTTTGGGCAAGTGAAGCACACTTGTTAGTTTGCTATCCCACCCTGCATGCTATTAGAAAAGCTACAAAGACCATGCATGGTATTAAGGTAAAACAAGGAAACTATTCCATTGATTTGCTGTTTCACTCAACTCTTTCACTTTGCAAGGGGTTGTGGTAAGGGAAGCAATATTTCTTACCTGGAAGCAGTGCCCAGCTTTAGGCCTTTTTTAAGGTTTAAGAGGTGAAGCAAGGTATAGTCTTCTGCAGTTTATCAACTTACTCGCCAGGAAAAAAAAAGGTGAACATACCACGCAAAGGAAAGAGCCAGATGATGCAGATGAAACTATCTTCTCCATCCTGCTGTGAAACTGCATCTTTCTTTCTAATATTAATGGGGAGAAGCTTTGAAAACTAAGTGTGAACCATGGAAAGATATGATGCTTTTTAGCAGTGACCCAGCAAATCGGCCCAAAAAGATGCATTGTACAAGTCTCTTTTTCTGAGTCAACCTCCCCAGATAGCAGACATGAACATAGTGATCTTACTAGATGTTTCAAATGATTGATTGACCAGGACTTTTACATTTAGATCAAGAGCTACAATTGCCTTAAGTTAGAGAAGGTATTTTTTCTTATCTCCCCATCTCTAGCTTAAAATCAGACAAGGTGAACTCACTCGTACTTTCTAGATCAGTGATGGGTTTAAAATATTTTTACTACCGGTTCTGTGGGTGTGACTTGGTGGGCATGGCATGGCTTGGTGGGTGTGGCTTGGTGAGCATGACATGGGAAGGATACTGTAAAATCTCCATTCCATTCCCAATCCAGGGGAAGGTTACTGCAAAATCCCCATTTCCTCCCAATCAGCTGGGACTTGGGAGGCAGAGAATAGATGGGGGTGGGGCCAGTCAGAATTTTTGCTCCCAGTTCTCTGAACTACTCAAAATTTCTGCTACCGGTTCTCCGGAACTGGTCAGAACCTGCTGAAACCCACCTCTGTTCTAGATGCTGCATATGGAAAAGGCAGTGAATTCATCTTATCACTTATTTGCATTCTCAGTGGCAATGGGGTGGGGAACTAGTCCAACCTGTCATATCAGCCAGTGAGAAAAGATTAGAACAATAATCAGGGAAATGTGAATTGGCAGGGGTTTATTGAACACTACACTACACTACACTACACTTCAAAGAAGATCAGCTCTGGGTTGATCTAACTCAACCTCTGATTGCTGCAGGAGCCACCACAGCATCGAGACTATAGCAAAAGGATACTTCATATTCTGTTGGTTGACAGCTCATACAATCAGGCACTGATTCACATAACAACTGTGGCTAGAAAGGTCATAAAATGAGGCAAAGCTCACTTAAGAACTGTCTTGCTTAGTAAAAGATATTTTGAGTGTAATTGTGGTTGTAACTCAAGGACTACATGTACTTGGGCCTCATATTTTTCCTGCCCAAGTTCAGAATTTTATAATCTTCCCTGCTAAATTCCATCCCATTCATTTCAGCTCACTTCTCAAGCTTGTCTAGATATTTTAAAATCTTCTCTTTTATCTAAAGTATTAGCAATCCCACTCAGCTTTGGGCCATCTGCAGACTTTTTAAAAACAGGTAGCCCTTGACTTACTACCAGTTGCTTTGAGACTGATCAAAATTATAATGGAGCTACCTTGGGGCTAGCTGTGGCCTGGATTTGAAGTTCTGAAGGTAACTCCCCAATTGTCATGTGACCAAACTTCCAGTGCTTGGCAACTGGATCACATTTATGGCTGTTTGCAGCATCCTGCAGTCATGTGACTGTGTTTTACAATGATTTTGCTAAAACCCAGCATTTACTTCGTTTCCTGCAAAACCGCATCCATAGCAAACCATGGGTTTTCTGAACAACTGCTATGTTCAATGATTGCCACAAAAAAGATAGTAACACTATGTTGATCAAATGATTCACAACTTATGATCATGATGGACAGGCTCCATTATGTAAATCAGGGACTATCTATATTGCTTCAACATCCCCACCCAGCTACTGATAAAAAATGTTGAACCGCAGAGTTGTCTGGCCCTCCATTAGGTAGAATCCCCTCCCAAGTTGGAGCCATTAATGAGCATTCTTTGGTGTGGTTGTTCACTCAATTGCAAGTCTATCATCTAGTTTATAATTTAGCATTTTCTGAAATGGAATATAATCAACACTTCATCCAAGGCTTTGCTGAATCCAATTACAATCTATCTACAAAATTCCCCAGATTTACTATGCTAGAAACTCCAACAAAGAAGGAAATAACATAATGTGGAATGGTGTGTTTACAATAAATCCATGCTGGCTCCTATTCATTGTAGCATGCACGTTGTAATGAATAGTTCTTCCCACTGTATTGCAGAGAGGAATATGGGGTATACTCATGTGAGTACAACCTTTCTGAAAGGAAGGAAAGGTAATCAAGCATGGGGTGATGATGTTTGTCCCAGAGAGAGAAGTTCAAGTTCAACTTCAGCCATGTAAAGTAACTGGATGAAGATGGGTTAATAACTCCCTCTCAACCAACCTATCCAGCGGGCTGTTTTGGAAGTATACCATATATGGAAATCTATACCACCACCACCATGGGTTCCTGGAAGAAAGGCAGGGTACAGAACAAATAATCATGGAAGGCAAAATATCCTGCTCATGGTTTGAAAACAGCAACAGCTTCTCATACATTCGCTGTGGAACATACACTTCTGGGGGCATTTGGGGCCAGCTGCCAGTACAGGACAGCAGTGACTACTCAGATTATTGCTTGATAATATCTCTGGGCCTCTTCTGAGAGCATCATATGTCATGTATGTGAGATAGGTGGTTATATAAATGTGATGAATAAATACATCTCGGGCCACCTGTCAATACAGGGTAGCAGTGACTCTTCCTATTATAACTTCTCTGGTCCTCACCACCAGCTTCTTCAAAGAGAGGCCACGAGTAGCAAGGAAAGCAGCTGGGTTTTTTTTTCCCCCTCTAGGCAGCACCCTCATCTCAATTTTTCCTAGCACGGTGTCCCCCGAGAAGCTGTGCAAAAGACAGAAGTAGACTCTTTTATCTTTTGCACAGCTCTACTGGGTACAGCAAGCTTTCTCTTTCGCACACTTCCAAACTCCTAAATTCCTAGGGGTTTGTACACCTTTGCCTATTTCTTGTTGGGAACGGGACAACTTACCACAGCCAACTTGCTGGGGCCAACTCACCAGAGGCCAATTCGCCACGGGACAACTCGCTATGGGTCAATTTAACAATTCTATTTAAAATAAAATAAAAAATATGTTCATGTTTGCCATTCACGTTTCATTCTGTCCCTCCTTTTGCATCCTTTCTTTCATGATCCTATTCCTCCGTTTCTTGGATTATCAGTATAACTCTTGTCCCACAGCGAGTTTGTCCTGTGGCGAGATGGCCGTGGCAAGTTGTCCTGCAGGGGGTGGTTGGCCATGGCCAGTTAGCTGGGATGAGTCGGCTGTGGCGAACTGTCATAAACCCTTTCTTGTCCGCTTGCGCTACAGGAGCTGGGAATGGAGGAGAACGGCCGTTCATCGCTTACTTGGGCGCCTGTCCTGTTGCAAAAAAAGAAAAAGAAAAAAGCAGTACGTAAGGTGGTCCCCGTTCTTCTTCTTAGCGGGAAAGAGCCAAGAGAAGGTAACGCGGGGACGCGGACGCGGCCACAATTCTACCCCGCAAGCGGGGGCGGTGGGGGGCGCTCGCGCTCCCCGCGGCCGTGTCCCCGGGGAGCGCGCGAGAGGCTTGTGTTACCTTCCCAGACGGCGTCTCCTGTCTCGAGCCGCCTGAGGAATTTGTACCAAAAGGTGCTCGCGGCTTCTTCCTCGCCGGGCAGCGCCACCTCGCCGAGCCACAAGACTGGTTCTTGAGCAGGCAAGGGAGCCAACGGCCGGCTGGGCTTCATAACCAGCGCGCGCTTGGGATCCCATTGTCCCAGCTCAGGCCGTGACCCCGACACGCAAAGCACCGTCCCGCCTTCAGCCAGACGGGCGGGAAGAATCACCCCGAAACGAAACAGCATGGGCGCCCTCGGACCCAGCAGACGGAGAGCAAAGACCCTGGAGGGGAGGGGGGAGGCGAGAGGAGGTGGAGGAGGTAGGGGCGCGCTCGGGGAGGTTCCCCGTTCCACGGCGGGGGGGGGGTGCCGGTGACGTCAGCGGCGGCCGCCGCCACGTTCTATGGAGCGAATAGGGAGGAGAAAGGCGGGTAGGATTGGCCGGGAAAGGCCACGTGACTTGGCCGGCAAAGAAACTTTCGTAGCTACAGCGCCTCTCTTCGGCCTTTATTCTGCGTTCGCTCCCCGAAGAATCGAGTTCCGAGGAGTCTGTACGATTTAGGAAAGCCGCCGAGTCCTATAGTGAGCCCCGCTCCTCCTGCAGAGGGAAAGGGAAGGAAGGAGAGAAGTGCCCGCGTTTCTTTCTCCGCCGACGGGAGGGGAGACTCCGAGGAGGAAGAATCGCCGCTGATTTAGGGGAATTTCCTGGGAGCTTGATAAGACCCAAATAGCCTGGACGCCGCTTAGATTTGTCGAGATTAATCAAACGGACCTGGAGACTACTCTAGCTTTCCCACTTCCAAGCAGAATAAATGTCTTGCTGCCCAGATATGAAAGCAGGCTCCCAAATCAAAGGTACAAAACCAGAAATCTCGCGGATTCCAGAGTCCTTCCAAAAGTTGCTGTGGATGTAGAAGTTTTAATGGAATTGGAATTTTTTTTTAACTCCATGGGAATAAACATCTCTATTGTGTTTACATTATTGTTAACAGTGAAATTTATTTTCCTGAACTCCCTGTTGAAGGGACTCCATCTGTATGTCATTTAAAGGCCAAGTAAGGCCCATTTCCCCCAAACTTGTACCCACCCAATGAAATAATTCAATCCTCAAAATGTAAATGCTTACTCTACATAAATGTTTGTTACTTTTTTAAGACTGAAAGAATGAAAATACCATCATTTAGTGAAATAAGACATATATTCCTCTAAATTTCAAAACTCATGAGATCCAATGATGGAATCCAGGTTACATTAGGTTTCTTGGAGCCTTTCGTCTGCCTTCTCTTAGATTAGTGGACAAAGCATTTACTATTTCTTGCTAAACATCAGTATTGGATATTACACAACAATCTTATAGAGGTGAAGGTCCAAAATTATGTGTGTCTGACACTTAACACTTTATTGGCAAGGAAACACCTTTTGTTATTTGGACAAAGCTTTATTAAATTTGTAAACATCCTTAGGGAAATGCTTTTTATTGGCAAAGAAACGCCTTTTGTTATTTCAAGAAAGCTTTATTAAATTTGTAAACATCCTTGCGGCAATGCAGAACTGGCTTTGTAAAATAATGGAAAATTTATGCCATAATCTTTTGGATAGCTACTTAGAACTGAATTGTCAAACTCTATTAATTTTTAAAGATTATTTGAAGCCAATGCGTATGATTGATCAGTAGGTACTGAAACATCTGACTGAAGTTCTCATTACTTAAAGGAATTGCCAACTATTACTAAAACTTCATTTATTTCCGAGAAAAGTTGTGAATATTGGCTGTTTCAATAAAGTAATGACCCAGGACATTCTTTGTTGCAGTGTTTTTTTAACCAGAATCTTTTCATATATTAGGAGTTAAATTATTACATTGTAGCTCACACAGCATTGCAGAAATATAGACGGTTCTAAAGAGTTCATAGGATTGATCAATATATTAAGTCTAAACAATAATTGTTAGCAGATCATATTACTTTCACCTTCTAAAATATCTTTGTTTTTAAAAATCTAATTTTAAAACCTGTAGATTATAAACAATAAATAATTTATGACAGTATTTCCACAACTGACTAATCATAGGGAGTTCAGTAGTTAACAGGCAATATTGTTAACTATTGTGCTAGTGTTAGAATGAAATACTGTATTTAACAACAAGTACTTTCAAAATACAAGTTTTCTTCATACGTTTCAAATTACATTTTCAGTTAATGACACACTAAACCAGGGGTCCCCAATCCCCGGACTGACACCAATCTGCAGCATGGCAGAAACTAGGGTGCGCAAACAGGCAACGCCCCATCCATGGGATGAAGGCAGCATGTAAAACTATGCCCCTTCCAGTCTGTAGAAAAATCTCTCTACACAGAACCAGTCCCTGGTGCCCAAAAGGTTGGGGGCCACTGCACTAAACTATGAGAAATGCTAATTCCAGCAATAAAATCATATTTGATAGTGCTGTTGCTTCACCTTAACTATTTAAGTGTAGAGATTTACTAAAGAAAATGTTATTTCTCAAATTATAAATAAAAATCATGTGCTAAACAAAGAAATGTCAAGTGTTTTTATTAGTTATACTAAACATTGCAAAAAACAGCATTAAGTGAACATTAAAACAATATAATGGACTGCCAGTAAGAAAAACAGCTGTATATGTGAAGTTTTAAAGGCAATTCAAATGGAACAAACGGAGAGGTTTCAGTGTAAGTTTAATATGGAAAGAATACTATTGTAGAGGAAATGAAGTACTGACAAACTATTACTTTGGAAAACTGCACAGCAGTATAAAATACTGATATCCTTTCATTGTATTCCTGTTTGCAAGAATATTTTAAAATACTCTTTACAGCAATAATGTTTAATAACTCAGGAATAAAACAAGAAACTATTAGAATTTGAAGGCAGAAATGCAAGTAATATTAAGAATGAACTGTTCAAAATGCTTAATGTGAAAAAAATAAACCAAGCATTCATTATAGATTAATCCACACTTCTTTAGAAGCCAAGAGATTTCTTGAATACTGCATGAAGCCTTTACAATTACAGCATACTCCTCACATAAGGGCTGAGGTATACGGTATTTTGCCCATCTGTTCTTGAGGAAAAGGTAGAATGGTTTATGTATTGGTAAAATATTTGATGAATAACAATATATGCATAAACAGCTTCCAACACCTGTGGAATGAATATTCTTGGTTGTTTTAGGCTAATAGTACTTTTTCTGAAGACAGGCATACATACCCAGAGATTGCAAATGAAATCTCTGTATATATCAGGGTCAAGTTTCCTGGCCGGAGGCATAACCTCAGTCAAAAAATCCAATAGGTTATCAAAACTAATATGATAATGATGTACCTTTCATTCTTTTTAAACTGCTAAAATTAGAAGTGTTTTTGCAGCTGAAGATTCTACTAATTGCAGGAAACTTTTTCTCCTATGTTCTTCAAAGAGAAAGGCAACATTGTGAAAATAATTAACTGATCCCAAGATCCAGGCATTATAGAAAATGGCTATATAAAATATATTCCTTAATGATCTAGCTATATGGCACTAGAGAATGAAGCTTAGTTTTTTTAAATATAACTGCTTAATAATAAGACAATTGCTTTCCAGATTAAATTTATATGTCAACAGTCTTAAATCCATAGTCTTAAATCAAGTATATTTAAATGATTTAATTACATATTACCAATATATAGCTAACTTTCCAATACTTTCTTCTTTAAAACTGAAACATATTATTTTTAAATAAACTTGGTTTTTTAAAATTTGTGGCACCAAGCTCAATAAACTAGTTGTATAGGTATTAAAGCTTTTGAATAATATTAACAAAGGCATTTTGTAAGTAGAGAAAACAATCACCAAAATTTCTTCATTATGGAAGACTATGGAAAATATGAAGTTATGAAATAAACATTTAAAATACACTTCTTATCCAATGAATTAGTTCTCATCTTATAAAGATGGCATATCAAGAGCACTATCCTAACCACATTTGTTAGGACAGAAATTCCAATGGAATTTAGTGTACTGAGAATGAGTCCTAAACACTCTATAAAGTAGCCTTGAAACCACATGGTACATCCAGACTTGTTAACATTACAGAATGTATATTAACACCATAAAACTTAAATGTATTAATCTAAGTATTATGAATCCTGTATAGCTAACTACAGCAAACAATACAATTTTTTCAAGATTACCTTTTATTAATAACAAACAATGAAAAAGGGAAGAAAGTATACTGATCCAAAATTCTAGCCTAGGTATTTAGAGCCTGAAATAAAATAGAATTTTGTTCCATTGAACTGCTAATAGTAGCAATTTGTGTTGAATTTCAAGAGAAGGTACTATTAGGAAAAAAAGTTCTCTCTCAGGATTCATTTGATAGGATTTTGCTGCATTAAATTAGAAGTTTTGATGCTAATTCCAAATACTTGTGGATTATGCTCCTATTCATTTGCATTTAACACTAAAATCACACTTTGCAATCTTAACAAGAAATGACATTAAATAACACTGTATCAGCTTATATGAACACAGCAATCCATAGAATGAAAAGAATCAAAACATATGCTGCTAAATTTCGACTAGCATTCAATGTTACATTCAAATTTGCAAAGAGACAAAATTATACAAAGACTTCTTGTTTGGATGAGCATGTCTCTTGAAGTCAATAAAAAGAAATGGATAAGTTAGTCAGGGAAACTCCAAAAGAAAGAAAACCTACAAATGATAAAAAGTCATACAGAACTCCCCTGACCAGCAAGTTCCATTTTTAAGGCAATTTTTGTTGATTCTAACCAGACCATGTTATAAAAAAATAAATGCCACTTCAAAACATTATGTACATTATGACAAATTTATCCAGAAATCATATTTAGTAAATTAATAAAGTGTCACAAATTATCATCCGGAGGTTATTTCAGGTGCTTGAGTGTGCAAATAGAATTATTCTTCATCTTTAAAGTACAGGCTTCAAGACTGAGCGCAACGACCGTCCTTCTTTTGTTAGTTCTCTTGTGACACACATACACGGCAGTGGAACAGCTTCCTCCCGTTTCTCTACAGCATTGTAACTGCATTTCTTCAAATGATCAGCCATGCTTACAATGTCTGCAAATTTCCATTCATTTACAGTACAAAAAGCTGTGCTGAATCGCCATACCTAAAAAATAAATTTCTCTTAGCATGATGATATATTTATTAGGACTCACTCACATGCAAGCCATGTAGAACTGGCATTTATAGCACAAATGTTAACTATAGATTATTATTATTATTATATTTTTTTAAAAAAAGAATCTCCAAACACCTTTTCCTAGGAAGAAGAATGTAAAAAAATGTGCCACAAATTTTAGTATGTTAAAAAAACCACCCTGCAAACTAATATGGAAATTTGATGACATACATTTACATGTATTCCTTTATAAAATGATAGACATATTGGCTGATAAGGCTTTGAAAAAGTGACCTGATTTCCCAAATTTCCATTTGGTTTTCCCATTTTTAGGAAACACATTTTTGGTAGCTTTCTCTTAATTTAGCTAATCTGATACTGAAAATCTGGATACAGAAAGCAGCTAGTGAATATTGTAGGGCAGATACCTGTATGCCCATCCCCTAAAAGTTGAACTCTTTCTTGTATTTACTATTATATTAACTATATTTATACTATTCTCCAAGTTGTTTCTATCTCACCGCTCCCATACTCTAGACACCTGCCTTCCACAATAGCACCTGAGAGAGAAATATTGGAACAACTCAATTTTTATGCAAAGGTCATCCCAATTCAAAACAGAGGTAAGCAAGTTCTCACAATTAAATATACAAACCTTTTCTTTTATTTGCCATGAAAAACTTCCATCTGGATATATCCTCTTTTCCCACAACAGGATGACCATTCCACGTGCCTGAAGTAAGCTTCCGCACACATCCCTCATTAATCTTGACACTTGTGACAGCTGGCATAAACTGAAACCATCTAGAAAACCTGCAATGTGTTGTAGGACCTCAAAAGGAAGATTACTCAGATTGTCACTATGCAGCCCTAAGCAGCATCTCTTATCAGGCTCTGACAACACAGTCGATATAGCAGGCTGAACCCCAAAGGACCGAAGATGCCGATCATGAATAATTTTTGCGCCTTGTGTTGAAGGACAAAACCTGCGTTGAGAATATGTACATCCATAATATGCCAAAGGACATCGCTGCTCCATCCAGCCATTTAGGCCAGCATGAATATCACCGTGTACATTCTTAAAATGTGAAGAAAATTCATTTCGTCTAAACAGTTGTCCACAGACAAATGTAAACATTGAACGCTTTGTTTGGTATCTAGTCACACATTCTAGTACCAGGTCTAGCCCAAGAGTCTGAAAAGGGCTTGGATTTGAGAGCTGTGGATTTGCATGATCACACGCAGATGCTGAAGCAATTTCCCCTACCATTGTATTTGTGGCCAGAATTGCAGAAGGGAGAGAAAATGTCTGAGTCCCAAAATCAACATGGTATCCATCAATAATACGACAATCTGATATTCCCCTGCCACCAGGAGAATCTCCAAGACAAAATAGCAATGCTGCTGTGATTAAGTCTATTCCCTGAAGGTCCATAGGGTCCTCTGTTATTTCCAAATCGGATGTATCTACTGCTTTGTCTTCCTTTGATGCAGATAAGCAGTAATTTGTTAAGTAATTGTAGGTATGGTGAGGAATAAAAGAAAATACATCATTTCTGAGTTTTTCTTGTTCTATTTCTCTCTGTAGTCGTTCATCGTTACAGTCGTGTGACATATATATGTGGTCAGTGGTGCCATTAGACAAGCTGTGCAGAGGTATTTCATATTTAACTTGTGCTACAGGAACTGAGTTACAAACATTCACTGTGTTATCACAGGGAGATGCATTGTGAATACTATTTGCTACATTAAATTGGCTGGAATTACATATATTTAGTTCTTCATTCTGTGGCAGTTTCTCTGTGCTTGAATCATCTAGATGAAAGCCATTACATAAAGGGATATTATCAAGGCTCATATTCATTTTGTAGTGTTTTGTAGTATCGTAACAAATGTCACTTGACCCGTTTTGTTCTAATTGTCCATTTTGATTCAAAATATCCAACTTAATACCACCAACAGCTCCCATGCTATTTTCCTCTACAGAATCGTGTTCTATCATGGCTTGCATGCTGCTGTGTTCTTTTACACAGCAATCTGTGTTTCTTTTACATGGTAAAATACTGAGTTTTGAACTCAACAAGCTGGTAGCAGTATTTAGAATATCTAGAGCTGTAGCTAAACTTTTGGTTGTTTCCACAGTGGCTTGATAAAGTGCACCAAATGATTCCTCATCAACAGGCAATAACCCATTTGCAACTGTAGCATCTGGGGCACTTGCAACCGAAGATTGTTCTCTGGATTTTAATATGGGATCAGGAGTTTTTGATGTCATAGTTGCAACTTTGAGAGATTCAAGAAGCATCCGTTGATCTTGAAGGGCAAGAGCCATATCCAACTGTTCAATTTCATCAACATCTTTACTTAGATTCTCATAAGATTTTCGATCCGCATAACTGACTGGCCATCTATTCCATTCCATGGTGCAGCATACAACACTTGCAGGACAGGTTTCTAGATGTTCAGCAATTTTATTTCGGGTTACGGTAAATGGGCAGCCAAAGCCATTGTTGAGACAAGGCACTCGTTCAAGTGGACATAAAAGGCGATGCTCTTCAGCTTTACATAAATGAAATACTGCTCCACAAACCATAGGGCAGCCAATTAAGTCACAGGAAATCCCAGCTTCTGATCTGGTCATACAACGCCGACTAATACAGTTGACACAATGTAAATGCTGAAGATCTTCCATGGTGGCAGGTTCAGTTCTAGATGTAGAAAACAACAAAGCCAGAGAAGATATCAAGGCTTTTGGTTGTAAGTTAGAACAAACTATTTCTGCAAGGAAGTAAAAGAAAAGCTAATATGTTCAAAATTAGAAGAAAATTTTGAATACAACTTGTTTTAAAAATTAAATGCATACTTTTATTCCGCCCCCCAAAGAAATTTAGGACTGTATGCAAAAACTTAAACTATACAATGTCTTTACATGCTCATTTTTTATACATATTAAATTGGGAAACTTCTATATTGGCAGAATGCTATAGGACAATAGCCACGGTAGCAAAACATCCTCTCAGGGTGTTTTATGGCAGACCTCAAACTAACTAGTTTGGAAAAATTTCACCTCCACCTTTATGCAAGAGATGAACTTGCATACATTAAAAAAATTAAGACAATTGCAGATCTCAACAAATACAATGAGATCCTAACAAATATTACACTTTTCAATTGATAAGATACTTTTTAATCTACCTCACATGTAGCCTGCATTTGCATAACCAACCTGTTTTTGTTTCCCTTCCCCTCTGCCTCAACCCAATTTAAATACTACATCAGTATAGCCACAGTATGGCTCTAGTGATGTAAGCCATAAAATGTGTTAGTTGGAAAAGGTGCTATTGCTATTCCAATTTATAGCAATAATGTAAAAACTTTGTAACTATTTAGAATCACATGGTAGAAATTTTTCAACTTCTCATTTTTCATCTGGTGGTAAAATGTAGAAATCTATTGAGTTCTTGACTTACTCAAAATTCAACATGGATGTAATACTATTGTAAACTATATTTATATGTTAAATATTTTAGGTTTGTTTTATTTTTTCTTGGGACTTTTGAGTCAGTGTTGATTCCTGGCAACTATATGAAGAAGTCTTTGCAGTTTTCTAGGCCAGATTTTTAGAAATGGTTTATTACTGCCTTCTTTTTAAGGGTGACAGACTGACTGGCCCTAAGTCACCCAGCTGGCTTCATTTCTAAGGTAGGAGTAGAACTCACTGTCTCCAGTTTCTAGTCTGGTACCTTTAACCACTACCCCCATCAATTATTACACCAAACTGGTTCTCTTCAATCACCTACAAAATGTATTACGGCACAGAAATAGAATACAGCCTACAACATAATTTTAAATACCGTCAAATTTTCTCTGAACAGTCTTAAAGACAAGTGCATGTTTTTTTTTAATTTATAAGTTTACATTGCATTATTATATTACTGCATTGTATTATATTAGATTACTGTTACATCTAGTTACAAAATAATCACCAGTTTGGAGACCAATCTTATCTGAAAATCAAATTAATACATGTTGGAACTTACTTTTCTTCAGATGAGCTCATAGCTGGCACAGAAGAAAGACCAATCCCTACTGACACTGTAAATATATTTTTTTCTGGTGGCACCTATCACCAAAAGAAATTTTGATCAATCACCAAGCAACTTCAAAGACATGCATTTTGTTTGTTCTATATTTACACACAGATTATAGTTGCATTTCAAAGGTATACCAGTACATATGCTTTGATCACGTTCATGGTAAATTTGTCTTGACTGGATATTATTAATCTGGTTCTTGGTAGAAAATTAAGTTTAAATGATATTACTGTGCTGCTAAATTATATCCCCCAAGTTTGCAATCTGTCTTGCCTTTGCACCCATTTTGTTAATTTGTTTGCATTTTTATATTTTATTTTGTTTGAATTAGACTGTATTTTTTTTTACTATCACTTATATACTTTTAACATAATTTGTGACATAATTGAAACTAATATGATTACAGAAACTTACATTTTCAAGAAAACAAAATAAGTTGGCAACTGGTCGTTCATGCTATATGCAGCCCCCAGATAATGTGATTGGATTTTAATGGAAAAATATGAGAAAAAACTATCGGTGGCATGATTTGGGATCTTTACTCCAAAGAATGAAGAATACCTGCAGGGCTTAAAATACTTGTTTTCTCTCAGACCTATTCCTCCAAACTCTAAAAACTGATGGCATATATCTATAATATGATGTCATTTTACCAAGATCACAATATAATACCCAGAGTTGGAAACAAAATAGACTCCAGAATTCTGAAATTCTACAAATACTGAGGATTCAGAGTAGGAAAATTACCCCTTTCAGTAAGTTTTAAAAACAGCTCTTTGTCTTATTTCTTTATTATCATGAGAAGCTATCAAGTGTTGTATCTTCTGCTAAATCTATACTAATTCAGCCCAGTTAAAGTTTAAGAGCCAAGTAGATTTATAAATAATCATCCCATGGGACTAGAATAATGGAACTTTGCCCAGAACAATGGCTGGTTAACATTATGTCCCTGAATTGTGAATAGTTTAAAATTTTAACAACTCCAGTGAGTTATCCTACATACTGGCTTAATTCATAGTGCTTAAGTATAAATTTGTTTTTTGACAGGATATATGAACCCACATATTATAGCTTCACAATATATATGAATAAGGCCACTAGTTATAAGGGCAGCCTTATAAATTTCTAAAAAAATTCTTTAAAAACTTATTGATAAATCAGTTTAAACTTTCTGATTGTACAACAGAATCTAGAACATGAACAAAATGTTCAAGTACAAAATGTTTTTATCTCCTTCATTTACTATATAGATGACTATTAACATTCAAAAAGAAGTCTGAGAGCACCTTTTCAAACTAACACATTTTATTAAAAGACATACGTTTTTGTGAGCTGAAGCTCATTTGCAACAAAAAAAGGGAATTTCATATAGAAAAAACATTGACCGATTTTAACATCCATTTTAAACATGTCATTAAAATCTAACTATTTAATATTAATCAGTATTTTCATTACACCATGTAAATAAATGTATGGATATCAGTCTGAACAGGCTAAAGTTTAACTTATGATTCTTCACCTACGTTTAACATAGTGAGGTTTATAGTCATTTTTAAATATCCTTTGGAATGTCCAATAAACATGAAATAAAAGCTTCTGTTAGCTTATTTTCATCTTAAGATCATAAGAAACAAAGATTCACTAATTTGTTTATGTAGGATATCTCAACTCTTTTGAGTTCTTACAAATAACAACTATCTTACCAAAAATCTTCCACTGTTTATTTTAAAAACTATTTTAGAAATATCCTTCCACTGTTTATTTCTTTAAACATAATTTAGTTTTATGATGTAGTCCAAACGCATCAGCAAAATCTAAAATCGCAATAAATTGTCAGTACTGGACAGTGTGATCCTATGTCTATTTAAGAAATGGCTTGCCATTTCTTAAATAGAAATGTTTGTCCAATTAACTAACACTTTTTCCACTGAGCTCCAATATGCTAAATACTAGAAATATATAGAAATCTTGATTCTAAAGAGGAAAAGGTTAGAATGGGAGAAGAATATTCACGTTGCATGTATTGGAAACTCCCTAATGAAGCTAATTTAAAAACTAATTTAATACCTAAATAACTAAGTAACTAGTAGAAACAAAGATGTAAGGAACCAAACAATATCTTAAACACCATATTTTTCGGAGTATAAGACGCACTCCCCCCCAAAAAAAGTGGGTGGAAATGTCTATGTGTCTTATACAGCCAATGTTGCTGAAGCCCTGCTCACCCACCGGCTGTTTTCGGCCTCCGCACGTTGTGTTTTTGACCTCTACACATTCCATTTTAGACTCATTCCAAGCTGTGGGGATTGCCTCCGTGGTCACGTTTTTGGGCTCCATGCATCACATTTTCAGGCTCCGTGCATCGGGTTTTTGGACAGTTCCAGGCGGCGGCCAAAAACGTGATGCACAGAGGCCAAAAACGTGACTTGCAGAGGCGGCAATGAACTGTGGCGATCCCCGCAGCCTGGAACAGCTGATTGGCAGTATTCCAGGAGGCCGATCCAACCACCAATCAGCTGCTCATGCTGAATCAGGCAGCGATAATGTGCTGAAACTGACCAGGCTTTTTGCTGTTTGCTGCAAGGATGCTAGCCAGATGAATACCGATGGATACTGGTAGGCAGAGGCAATTTTTTTTTCTTGTTTTCCTCCCCAAAAACTAATGTGCGTCTTATACTCCGAAAAATACGGTAATATCTTGACCACATCTCCTATATTGTAACAACTCTAACTTGAGCTTGACAATTCAAATTTGGAGAGTAAGAGTAAGCCATAATTATAAATGATGTTTGGAATGTATGCTTTATGGGAAAAGAAATTTGAACACACTTTGAATACTGACGTCAAACATGAATTAAATTACCAAGAATTAAACTTTACTTTCTGGCATTCAGCATTAAAGTCTTATATAACAGTATTTATATATATAGGTAGTCCTCGAGTTACGAATGTAATGGAGCCTGCCCATTCCATTCGTAACCTGAGGATTTGTGGAAGTGAATCTCATACCACTCCCTCCTTTCGCCCGCACATTAACTAATCGAATGTGAGGCTTGTTAAGTGTACATGAGGTATTTCAGGGTGGGGAAGACCATGTGGGGGCCTACTCATGGAACAGGCCACCTGCCTAAGACCACCCAAGGCCTCCCCAACCCACTGGAATACCTCATGCTCCCCACAAATGCTTTCCCTCCCAACCTGCCGCATCGGGTCAATTACCTTGTGAAGATGTAGCAAGCAGTCTCCTCTCCAGCCTCTCAGCTGTGTGTGCCCCTCTGAAGTTCCTTTCAGGCCTCTGCAGGCCTTACCAGGTAGGTTCCTGGCCAAAATGGAGCCTCCGGGGGCTGGATCCGCAGAGGCTCCATTTCAGCTAGAGGCTCCATTTCAGCCTGCAATGGGCCGGGGAAAGCCCGCAGAGGGCCGGAGTGTCGGAGGGCCGAAACCGCCCCTCAGAAGCTCCATTTCAGCTGGCAACATGCTAAGCAAGGCGCCTAGATGCCAGAACGGGGCTTCTGAGGGCCAGATCCGCCCCTCATAAGCTCCATTTCGGCCGGCAACATGCAGGACAAATGTTGCAGAGCCTCTGCAGTTGTTCGTAAGGGCGAACAACTGCTGTGGTGCTGCAAGATTCATAGTTTTGGGCCTTGTTCGCAAACACTAGGGCACTTATTGTGTAAATTTGAATGTTCGTGAAGGGAACACTCTTAACTCGGGGATTACTTGTATAAATAAAATATTCAGAAGATTTTTTTCCACATTTTTCTTTATAGAAACCAAATGTTGCATATATATGTATACATACTTGAATCTGTTCTCTGAAAAGTTGTGAGTCATAAGAAGTCCTGAAAGAAAAAAAATTAGTCAATGAAACGTAAACGTTTCTAGTAAACTCCTACATATTATTACAAGCATTACAGTGCCTTAGTTGATGCTGATTCATATTTCACAAGTGAATAAAATTTAAAATCTTGCATCTTACTCTAAAACAGACAGCCCACAGCCAAAAAAGAATAAAGTATACCAACTGTACTCTTTTAATCAATAGCAGCAGCTGAAATACTAAACCTATGAAACATATGAATAAGCATCTATTAATTTAACACAGATAATCTAGCCTTGAAGACTGGTTATGTACCTGGGCCAGCACCACCACCTCGAGCATGTTAAGAGCCTGTTTCCTATTAATTATATTTTTTCTCAGGTGATTGGTTGCTACTCAGAATCATTTCATTGAGATAGGTGGCCATATAAATTTAATGGATGGATCTACAACAGAAGGCTTTCCAGCTTTTAAACAGATCCAGTAAAGAAGAATTTTTATAATTAATAAAATAAATAATTAATCCATTTAAATATATTTAGTCTTAACCTTCACTTGCTTTCTAGTAAATTTAAGCCATTATTTAAAATTTTAGTCACTGTATGATACGAGAATAGATTTTAGCTTTCTGTGTGACATCTTTTCAGATACTGAAAAAATGCAATTTCATATCCTTATCCCTGAAACTTTTGACATTATTAAACTTTTACCTTTTTGCATAGGTATTTGTATTTTCAAATGCCATGATCATCCTGTTATTTTCAGAATGAGTTTGTCTGAATTCTTTTTAAAATATGGTATCAAAAATGAACCTATCAGTTGGGGTAAAATTTAGTCAATAGAGAATAAACTAAAAAAGATAAAGGCACAAAAAGAAAAGAACAATCAACTTACCAGATTACAACTTTCCAAGAAACAATATAGCAGTGAAGTTCTTTTTTATAATCTCCATTCTTATTTTATTTAGATGTCGGCACAGCTAAAACACTACAAAGATACAGAATCATATGGATGAATTATTTTTTTTAAAAAAGCCCATAAACCAAAGTCTGGAATATCACTAGATGAAAAAAAATTCATTTTAATTTTTTAAATTATAAAGATGTGAAGTAACTCCTTTTCTCTTTTAATTTATTAAACTCATAAAGTAATTAATGCAACCATGTAAACAACACAAATACGTGATTAAAATTGTAATATAAGATAATAACGTTTTAAACAATTCCTCCCCTTGTAATATAATTAAGTGCTTCTCCCCTACTTTCTTCCTCTCCACATCTCTCCAGATGTTTTTAATCTTCTTGCTGTATTACCTTATTGCCAGAATAGATTTTCACTGTTGTGGGTTTTTCTTCCTCCTGCAACAAAAACAAATTAAGTTCAATAAAATGTCACCTCTGTTTTAGTAGAGTTTTATTCTTTGGATTGAAATACACTATGATGATCTGGGGGAAAACTGCACGGTCACATTCATCTGCATACTAATTTGAACTTCAAAACAAAAGAAACTATTTATTTACAAAGGAATTTTCTCTTGATAAAGTAGAGAAAAGTGAGACAATGAAACATATATGGGCTATACCCAACTCAGATTTGTCTGCCCATGCAACAGAAATCCATCATAATTGCAGATTTATTCACAGATGATCCAATTTCTTAACATATATTAGTACTGAGCATACTCAATCTGTTTTCTGGAAATAGAACAGATTCGCAATGAACTGGCAAAATTTGAGCTGGTAATGAGTTTCTC
Organism: Arizona elegans; assembly: GCA_022577455.1. Classification (NCBI taxonomy): domain Eukaryota; kingdom Metazoa; phylum Chordata; class Lepidosauria; order Squamata; family Colubridae; genus Arizona; species Arizona elegans. Next base: position 250,861,278 of record JAKOOJ010000001.1, read on the forward strand.
GGCAAGAGAAGGGACTCAGAGACTGACAGAATCTAAGGAATTCCTAAATGCTATGAGGGGTTTTCCAGTCTTAGTGGTTAGTCATTCAGAGACCCTGATCATACTACCTGGTGTACTGTTACAATCCGAGAGCTGATAAAAGAGTACAAATGCTGCGTATCTTGTAGTGAATTAAATCAAACATATATCAGGAAGCACACTCAAACCTATAGTATTGAATAGCAATGGTGGTAGATGGTTAAAAAAAAAAAAAGCTCACTTCTGCACTATCACTGCAAGGTTTCCGAGAGAGGAAGTTGTGTGGATCTGATTTGTTCAAGACTAGCCACAAGGAAGTCTCATTTGAATACATTGCTCACATCTGCTCTTAGACACAGTTCTTGGGGATATTATTGACTTGGAAAGGGGTGCCATTTGATCAGAATGTATAAAACCACTTTCAGTTATTTTGACTAGAAGTCCACAAGACATTCTGGAGGTTAAGACAACTATCTGTACTGTGATTTCTAAAATTCAGCATGAATGGGTCCATGGAGAGTCAGTAACCCTTTATGAAAAAATTAGGCCCACTGCAACATTAAAGGTGATAATCCTCTGCATTTTGAAATTTTGGGCAACAAATGGCAGTTGCAAATATTACAAATATTCCTTTATTGGGGAAAGTGCTGTCCAATTATAAGCATGGTGGGGAGGCACTAACTACATAATTAGACTTTGATTTCAGACTGGCATATAACACAGAATTCTATTGCCTTGAATGATTACGAGAGAAATGCGACTGAATCTTCTGAAACTCTCAGCAAGCAGCCTGTAGACCCAATAACCATGAGATATCTACATGTAGAAGGTCTACATTTATATGATGTTTTTCTAAAGATTTCAGTATCTCTCCTTTTGAACTGAATCAGGGAAGATTGTATAGGCACTTGAGATTCTGATTGATTCATAAGCACCAATAAACTAAAGCCAAAGTCAAATAATACAAAGGTTCAGCAGAAAGAAACCTGGGAATTTAGCTTGTAGTCAACCAGGGAACATTTCTTCTGAAGGTACAGTTATCTTAACTGGGCTATCAGATACAAGTCAGTCTGGACCAAAGCAGATTAGTTTTGGCAATCCATGCTTTAATAATCTTTTTATTGCATAGAACTATCTATTCCATGTAGGGTGACTGTTGGAGACTGACTAGAAGCTATGTGATCCAGAACAAAGTTACCTATTTGTTATTTGGGACAGTTATATGGGGCCATAAAGCACTCTTCCTTTAAACACTGCACTGGTTGTCCTTGAGCCACCATTCAATTTGTTTAACATTGGTCTGTATAGCCCTAGATAGTGTTTGACCAAATATGCTTCAAGTAATGTCATATGACTGATGTATTTATATCAAATTTGAAAAGCTCGACTCATGATCCCATTGGCTGTTTCAGCTTATTGTGCAAAAGCCAAAAACCCAGTGCTAGTTATCCCAATTCATTATCCTTTTCCAATGAACTGAAACCGCTCTTAACTTAGAAACGTATAGGACAATATCTCTGTGTTGTTATTATGAGGATGGATGATTTTTAAAATAATCTTTCTTTTTAATTGTTACTGTTAATAATTATTGGTGTCACTGTCCTGATTTATCTAAGTCTAGCCTTTCTCCCCTCCTCCCCACAAATCTATTTCATGTGTAATTTGCTCTGGTTACTCTGGAAAGAAGGACAATATAAAATTAAAGGCTATGTCAGCCCCAAGCTATGGAATGCATGTCCTCAGTAATTTTATTTGGCTCCTGACTATCTCTGCCTTTAAGAATTGGAAAAAACCTATTTTTGTCACGTTTTTAACTTTAGCATTTTTTTTATTTTCTAATTTCTAATCTTTAACAATATTAAACTTGAGAAAATTTGAATAGGAAAGTGAGATATAAATCAAATAAAGCCCTAAATAATGAACCACTTATTCTAATTATTATTATCAAATTTATCAGCACTTGATAAACACTTGTATTCAAGAACCGGTAACAAATGTCCAGTTAGAGAGCATTTTGTGATAGGGAAGTTTAGAGCAGGAAGTAGATGAAAGAAAAGCAGTTATATCCCAAAAATCAGCCTTCCCTTCTCAAGAATTTATCTCCAACAAATTTCCAGATCCTATATACACAATGGTATATCCTTATACAATGGTACTCCACTCCAACTGAACCAAATTCTATTAAAATACTCAGATATTTGTAGATTTGTAGTAATTCTGTAGTTAGATTATGACATTATAACTAATGTTGATGTGATGTTGCACACTTTCATAGAGCACTCTTGTCAATTGGGTGTTTAGTAACAGACATCAGAACACCAAATACTGGCAAAGAATGCAAAGCTTTGTTAATACTTTACAACCTTTCATGGTTTACTACTTAATTCTTCATAATCTTAGCATTAATCCAGTTGGAGTCAAAGATGCTGTCCTCTGCTATTCCATTGAACTACAAAAGACTACAGTGTCCCGTAAGTAGCATTCAATTATCATATAATTGGAATATAGAAGTGGACCTTCTTTTTCATAATAGTTACATTCCAGCATATAATCATGGTTAATGAACCACTTATGAGTCAGCAGGCCTATGAGACTTGGGAGTTAGACCTGGAAAATGACCAAAAAAATTACAAAAAAAATCATGAAAAATATAAGGAAAAAGTTGAAATAAGGATAGTCTATAAAATTATTGAATCAAAATATGGAAGAAGGCAAGTACTTTTCCACTTGCTCTGCTCTGAACTGTCAGTATTGCTTCCTGATGGAACTTTAGTTGTGGTGGGTGTGACTATATTTAAAAGTAGCAGATAATTACGCTTTGTCAGGTCTTGCTTTTCAGAACCTGTCCTTGCAAAGTTGAAAAGCAACTTCTGCCTATTGAACTTGATGCTGTCGCCCATTAATGGGTCAAATTAAAACACTTTGTTCTCTATTACATTCCCCAGCTGCAGAACCTTTACCTTTTCTCTCAAAGGCAAAGCCTGCATGAACATTTGCCTCCGCAAAGTTCTCTGTTATACACTTGCTCACTTTCATTATGGAAGAAGTATGTGCAGAAAGAGAATGACTATAAAAAGTCAAAACAGTATAGATCACTGGGAAATTGGGGGAACAGAAGCCAAATATGTACCCTTTTACACGTGTACATAATGGTAGGATTCAGAACTGAGTGCCAAAAACTGCAGACAGGCAAAACCATTTACCACAGATAAGTTCTGGTTTATTTTATCAATGGAAGATATTTGAAATCCCAGAATACAAAGTCATGGATAATGAAGTCCAGGTACAGAATTTTCCCTTAATTGATAATCAAGATGTACTAATATTCCTTCACTTCTGTGAGTGAGCACTTGACCGGAGTTCCCATAATTGAGTCACCTTTATTTATTTTATTAGTTTCCAATTAAATCTGCATTTTAAAAAAATTACTAACAAAAAGAACAGAAATGCAAATAAAAAAAAGTATTGCAAATTAAATAAATCTTCTGCTGCTGTTTTGTAAACACTTGTGTATTAAATTGCAACAATACCATCCTTCAGTTCCTGGAAGTTGTATATGAAATATAGCAAGGTTCTTTCATCTCAAATTTCTAAAGCCGATAAATCCAACCTCTCATTTTCAATGTAAGTTTAATGAGAGAACATTTCCATCTACAGAGATATTGTTGAAAGAGTATTCGAAATAAACAAACATATTTTAAGTTAATCTGCCAAAAGACAACCTTAGTGAGATTAGCCAAAATACCTCTGTCATATCCAAAGAAAGCAGGAAAAAAAGCCCAAAATACTGAAATGTTTAAATCTTTCCAATGTATGTAATTTATATCATTGAAGGATTTCTACCATATGCTCTTTACAATTTTGTTTCAAATTTCTTAAAGTGGTAGTATTTGTACTGTTATCTGCTGCAAAAAACTTTTAAAATTTTAGCAATGCATTTGAGGGACTTATTATTTTAGAAAATACTTTTGGCTCTCTCACTATTTGTGGATGATTATAGACTAAATCACAGTTGGGTTTAAAATTGAAAAATCATTCAAACTGGAGCCAAATCCATGAGCATGATTTTGAAATATTTCCTTCCACAGGTGGCTAAATAAAGTAATATTTCTGTGATTTCTTCCAGCCAACAATATCAACTTTTAATACAGTTCAACTATACTTTTGCATATAAATAATTATTTATTTGAGACAAATTATCTCTGTCTGTTGAGTAAAACTAGAAAATAAACATGGGAAATACAAGGAGTAGAATGTGTGCATAAGGAGCTGACTTGTTATTCAGCAATGTATATTTAATTACACTGTTACCGCATTCTTGTTTGCAAGAACCAAGTTTCGCTTACTGCAATGAAAATGCCCAATCATAATAACAGAATAATAGCCTTTGATATACTGTGCTTCATTAATGATCAAATCATGAAAAGCAGCTGCTCATTTCTGATTAGGCAATGTCAGCAAGTAGGTTCAGTTCATCAGATATGTTGAAGTACATGTGCTTGCCTGTTACCAACCAAGAAACCTAAAAATATACACAGTTCTGATGAGATGTACACTGCTCTTAGAAGGTTCAGGCCACCTGATGTTATTGTACATATTACAATCAGCTGACTAGAGTTGCCAAAGCCTGTTTGGAAAGTCTGCTAGCACAAGTAGAATTCCAACTATAACAAACAACCCAATCACCAATGTTTGCATGAACAACAACAATCATATTAATGACTTGAAACAGAAAATACTCCAAATACAATCTACCTCTTTGGTAACCAGTTACTTAGTGCAACAGATTTAAACCTGATAGTTGAATTTTAACTCTACTTCTGATAATCTTTTATCCATTTTATTATTTTATTTTTATTATTCTATGTTTTATTATTTTGTTTTAAATTGTTATCTTCCTCTTAACCAGATTAATTCAGATTTCACATTGCACCACAGTGTGTCCTAACAGCAGCTCAGAACCAGTGGTGAAATTCAGCTGGTTCTATCCGACTCGGGAAAACCAGTAGCGCCGGCGGCAGGAGGCTCTGCCCATCCGTCCGGATGTCATCACGTTCTGTTTTTGACCCTCTGCGCATGCACAGAGTGCTCTGTGCATGCGTGGCGGAGGCACGTGCACTCACATTTGCAAACCGGTAGTGAGGGTAAGTGAATTTCACCCCTGGTCAGAATTCATAATGCCACCAACAGGAACCTCCAAGTGGATAAAAGAAAAAATTTACAGCCGATTTGATTTACTTTTTCTTCTACTCATTTCTAAAACTTGATAATTTTTAAAATTTAAATGCCACGAGGCATTTCAATGACAAATTCAACCTAATTGGCACATGGATAATCAAACCTGATTTAAGACAAAAATTGCTTGACTTTTATCCATAATTTGTAGTCCTTTTCCCTTTCTCTTGTTCCTTCCCAGAAGATACAACATTAGCTATATTTTCTTGGTACATCTGAACCCAGAACAATGGCTATTCTTTTCTAAGAGAATCTGAAGAAGCCAACTTTAATCAAAGGCTTCAGATTCTAGTCTGAATAGAAACCTGCCAAGTTCACAAATCACAGTCCTCACATGAATACATTAGCAAAACATTACACCAAAAGTATAAATATGATCATATATGCTATATAAAGTATTATGTGAACAGATTTAACCAACAAAGCTAAGAAATACACAGGAAGTATGGGTAGATCTCGTTTGCCAATGATTTGTATTCTACTAATGGAGAATTAGGAATGAATAAAATCCAATTATAAAGTTTTTAGAACATTCAATTTAGGTGAGACCTTTGATTTCATGGATTTCCTTTAAATTAAGCAATACAATAAAGGTTCTTATTCTTGATGTTGTATATCATAGTGAAACTATATGCTTCAAGGTATCACTAGATCAGAGAGATCTGTTTAGCAAATATTAAGCCATTTCAGTGTAAAGGAAGATATTAAGACATAGAAGAGATTGTCATGTTATCCTAAAAAATAGCAAAATTGCTATCTACCTTAGTAACTAATTTGCAACTTGTTCATTAACAGCTGCTATGTTTTCCTCAAAATTTCAACAGAAAAATATCAAAACCAAAATTTGTAAAAATAGAGAAGCAATCTGAAAAAAACTCTAGCACAGGTGACTGAGGCAAACAGCCTACTTTCACTTGTTCATTTGAGCTCCAAATTTGCATCATTCTGTGGAGTAAACATTGTAATACCAAGTTCTCTATAAGACTACAATTCACCAGACAAATGTTTGAAATTCTACCAAGTCAAGGATACCTACTGGCAAGTTTGAGCTTTTCACTTCATGATGCACAAACTAATGCGTTAAATACTTCAGTTTCATTTTCTAAACCCATTTAGCGATTCTCCTAAAATGACCTATCACATGGGCAATGGTCACTCGGAAGGATTTCAGTATTGCAGGCTGACTCTGTCCACAGGTAGGAAAAGTTCTATCCTGCCCAACTGAAGGTTGACTCAGCCTTCCATCCTTCCAAGATTGGTAAAATGAGGACCCAGATTGTTGGGGAAAATATGCTCTGTAAACCATTCAGAGCATGCTGTAAAGCGCTATGGAGCAATATATAAGTGCTATTGGTATTGCTCCTTTGACTGCTTTCATGATTAAGAAATATTCAGATCTAATATATGAAATGAGATGGCAAAGTTATTACATATTACTCTAAACTTTGCCAACTACACATTACGAATAGATTTAATCTATTTTGACAGAAACAACTTTCAGAATCACAGGGACACTAAAGATATTATTTTTATATAAACGATTTGTCAAACAGTATCACAAGCCATCAATGTTTAAAAACAATTTCAAAATGTAAATTGTAAGTTATGTAAATTGATCCAAATGACAAATCATCTAGATTACTTCATGAAAAATACAGGTAGCCCTTGACTTACAATAATTCATTTAGAGATTTTTGTTCCAAGTCACAACAGCACTGAAAAAAGTGATTAATGATTGTTTTTCACATTACGACCATTGCAGCATCCCCATGGTCATGTGATCCCTACTGCGACCTTCCGACAAGCAAAGTCAATGCGGAAGCCAGATTCACTTAACAACCGTGTTACTAATTTAACACGGTTAAGTGATTCACATAACAATTATGACAAGAAAAGTCATAAAAAGGGGGCAAAATTCACTTAACAGCTGTCTTGCTTAGCAACAGAAATGTTGGGCTCAATTGTGGTCATAAGACAAGGACTACCTGTAGTCTTTGGTGGATAATGTCTAAAACAAAAAACTGCCCACTGTATTTGACGTCGACTAAATTCGTGTCTGTTAAATTGAGGGTCTATTACTTTATTTTACTAGAATTTTCCATAATCTAATAATAAATCATTATAAAAACCATACATGTATTTGGGTTCAATATAAAAAAAACTACTTTTTATTCTTTTTTTTTCACTTTTTTCCCTATTTTTTCCTGCATATTTAGGGTTTTCTTTTTTGGATCAACCAAATCCATTGGTGGTGACAGGGTTTGACCAATGGGCTTGTTGCCTAAGCCTGATATCACGAACTGAAAAGAGATTGACTGGCCAAAAATCATCTACCTGGGTTTTTTACTTCTGTCAAGCAATATTTCTGATTTGAAGCTCTAGGGGATATGTAGGAACATTTTTTTAAAAAAATGCCTAAATAAAAGTGCTGGCTAAACTGCTTCTCTGAAAACGAATGTTGAAATTTAGATAAAGTGCTATAAAAATATAAATTCTTTAATATGCGAGCCCCTGAATATCTGAAAAACAAACAATATAGCATAATTATATACAAATTAGTTACATTTAAGTGACTGCAAATAGCTTATTCTGTACTCAGATATAAATGCATAGCTGAAAACAGAAATAAACCACCTGCCTATTGAGACTGGAAATCATTGAATACTAATTTTAATTCAGACACTATAGCTTCATAGTAAGAAAATTAAATGTTCTCAAATATTAGTTGCTATAAGTTATATTACAACATTTGCACCCTGAGAGTTTTCTAAACTAGAATAGACAAGAAAAGCTGCCCAGAAAACCCTACACATTGTATCCATTGATGTTCTTTGGGAGGGGAGGAGACTTACACTTAATTTAGGAGCAATAGATTCCAGACACATATCTCTCTTTAACTCAATAAAAAGAATTGTCAATGCTCTGTTTATCAATGACTTCCTGTACACAATAATTTACCTGTCAGCATATACAGATATTCTCTGAATCAGAACCATAATATATTTTAAATAAAACAAAAACATACTTAAAAATCTTGTGAAATAGCTCCCAGAAAAGAAATGCAAATTTCACAAATATATGTGAAATATATTTCTAATTTACTTCTGATCAACTATGATCTGAAAGTACAACAAACACTTCTATGCTTCATGTCTAGCTTCTTACCTACATGTTTTTCACTGTAGTAATACAGGTAGTCCTTGATTTACAACAGATTGTTTAGTGACAATTCAAAGTTATAACAGCACTGAAAAATGTGACTTATGACTGTTTTTAAACAGTTAATGACAATTGCAGCATCCCTATGATCATGGGATCAAAATTCAGATGCTTGGCAACTGGATCATATTTACAACTGTTGCTATGTCATAAGGACATGTGATCATCTTTTGCAACCTTCTGACAAGCAATGAAGAAACTAGATTCACTTAACAAACAACCAGGTTACTAACTTATAGCTGCAGTGATTCACTTAACTGTGGCAAGAAAGGTTGTAAAATGGGGGAAAACTCACTTAACAACTGTCTCATTTAACAGAAATGTTGAGCTCAATTGTGGTCGTAAGTCAAGGACTACCTGTAGCTATTTAACCAGCAGCCACCAATATATCTCTTCACTGTCCTAGCTAACCTAACACAAAATATCCTAGCTAACCTAACACAAAATATCATACGACAGATTCAAAAGGAAATTCCTAGGTATCATATGAATGGCAATTAATCTGGAAAATAGGGATTTTTTTAAAAAAGTTGTGATTTAAAATATTTTTAATCAGAATTAAGGCCATTGAACATAAACCTACTTAGAAATAATTACTACAGATTGCAAAGACTAATTTCAAGGGCTATTTCTCAATGTGTATAAGTTTGTATTGTTCATGTTTTGTATTAAAAACATCATGCATTTCTGCATGTAGTCTCAGCAGGTGGCAGCACCTCTAGACTTGGAAATACAGCAGGATCAGGAGGAATACCATCATGGCTGTAGGCCAGATGGGGAAATGAAAAAAAAAAAAACTCAGAAAAAGGCAATTTCAAAGTATTTTAGTATTACTTCCCAGAATATTATATGGACATGTTCATAAAATCACTAAGACTCAACTCTACCTGAATATGATTTGGGGGTTTTATTTCATCCTATGATTTCAGAAAAGAACTTTCAGAAAAAAATGCTTTATTGTGGAAGAAAAAATAGAAGAGCTTAAATAGCAGACAGTATTTTCAGCAGAGCTATTTAAAAATAAAACATGGTTCCTTCGCATCCCAATGAAAACATTAATTCTGAGTTTCTTGGCTTATACAGTAGTCCTTAGCCTATAGTACTCTACTTGAATTAAGAACTATTCCAAATTTTATTTTCAAAGAACTGGTGACCATTATGACTCAGCTAAAGTCAAAACATTATTATATGACACATTCATATCTGATAATGAATTGCTATTCATTCTTCCATTTTCACTGAAAACCAGAGCTAGGCACACTAAAAAAAAAAAAAATCCACTCTATTCTTTCATTGCTTAGAGGTTTTGACATGTAATTTTTTTCAAGATTTTGTATTGTTCCCTAAGATACCAGCCCGAGGATGAACTCCTTCCTGATTTATTTATTAATAAGGAGAAACACAGTAGTGCTGGTTTCGTGGCTTCAATTAAAAACATTTGCCGTCCCAAACTAGCTGCAGAGTTCTGACTGTTAAGCTTTCAGATTTGTCAGACCTACTTAACTTTCAACAGAGAGAGAGAAAAAAAAAAAGCTTTTTAAAGACTACCGCCCTTCTATGAAGGGACCCCCCCCCCTAAAAACTATCCTGTCTGTTCCTCTTTACAAACAAATCAGGACTGGTACAGCACACCTTTCTCTACAGTTAAACCACAAGGGTGCCTCTTTTTTTTTTAAAGACACAAGTTTTCCTCACAGGGCAATTTTTTTGTGGGGGGGGAGGAGGGGGAGGGTTTGGATATCTAGAGGCTAATCCAGAAGAAGAGGGCTGCGCTCCCATTTACTCAGTGTTTCCTTACTCCTTTTGAATGCCCCATTAAAAAAAAGGGGGGGGGGTTATTTCACCTCGCGCCTTGTGAAGGAAAGTCGGGAAGGGTTCGAGAAGAGAAGAAAAGAAACGGCGGCGGCGGCGGCGACTCCGCAGCTGTTGGTTTCCTGGGCGCAAGGCGAACAAAAGAGCTCTTTTCTTGGAACAGCCGGAGTTGGGCGTGCCCGACGTTGTGTGAATCTGCGCACCTTCTCGCTGGTTAAGGACCGATACAAGGCTACGCGAATGCATCAAGAGCCCGGGATGAAGGAGGAGACGGCCTACTCTCTCCCCCCCTCCCCCCCTCTCCTCCCGCCATTGTCTCCTGGGTGGTTGTGGTGGTGGTGGAGGAGGAGGAGAAGAAAGGGGGTCGCCAAGAGAAGAAAAGCACCCAGGCGGACACATAACGCCTCCCTCCATCCTTTCCCACCGGACTCTAGGGAGACCAAAGCCCCTCTTCCCCCAGCCGCACCGCCCGGCCAAACAGGCGCCGGGCTCTCCCCTGGCTTCCTCATAAAGGCACCAGCTGTCAAACAACGACGGCAACTCGGTTTTCCAAAAGGTTGTGGCCGCCCGCCCGCCCTCACTAGCCAGGCCGGCCCGGACTCCGCTCGCCTGGGCAGGTTCCCCCAGCCGCAAGCCACAGCACGAACACGACAGCCCCGCTCTTTGCTGATTATTTGTCCGGCCCCAGCAGCAGCAGCAGCCAGCCAAAACCCCGGACCCTCCGCTTCTCGAGCACCAGGACTCACCCGCTCGGCCGGTCTTCTGCCTCCTGCGTGTGAACGAGCCCCAAAACGGTACGCCACCCGTCGCCGAGACGTTCTCGGGCTCGTTCCGGTGAGGGGCGGGGGAAAGAAGGCCTCGTTCCGGGTGCCGTTCCTTCGCTCCGCCCCTCCGTTCCCACGCCAGCGGGGGCGTCGGGGAGAGGGGCGGGGCCTCTAAAGACGTCTCGGCCAGTCACGTTAATGACGTAGAGACGCAACTATATTAACCTTCTCTCTCCTCCCTCCCCCCCCCACGCCCCTCCAGGAGTAGGATGTTGTTGTTCCAAAGTTGGTAATTGCGCCGCTTCTCGTTTGCGGCGTTAGGCTCGCTCGGAGTGTTCGGTGAAACAGTCAGCATCCCTTTATTAACTAACGAGAGGTTGATGATTTAGCATTGGAAATCGCAGTTGTAAATTCCACTTTATTTTAAGCCACCAACCTCATAATCACCAATGGGATCTTTTATTGGGGTAGGCAGGCTTCAAACCAAATTACAACTAAAGCTGAAAATGGCAAGACACAGAGGTAAAGGCGTTGAATGTGGTTTTTAAAGCATTCATTACTGTTGCCTTAGAAATCTGCACCCCAAGTCAAAACAAACGATTTTAACTGCTGGAGAAAGAATCCATAAAGTTTTCAACATTTAAGTGGAAATACAGTGTTGTGCATTTGTACGACTAAAATTTTATTATTATCAAAATTATTTGCTACCCATAGCAAACGACCCCAGCTGAGTTGCCTGATCGTCAGAGGCTTTTAAAAGCATTTTTTTCTGCAACCTCTTCCACTGAAGAGGTTGTAGAAAAAAAAATGCTTCTAAAAGTAAAAAAAAAAAAAAAGGTTGGCCATGTCCACCCAAGTCACATTACCCCCCACCAAGCCACACCCATAGAACCAGTAGTAACAAATTTTACATTTCACCACTGGACTGGGGGAATCAAAAGAGAAACTCGCTAACAATGTCCTGCTGGAGCAGGGTTGGACTAGACTAGATGACCTCCAGGTCCTTCCAGCCCTGGATTATCCTCTGAAGCTGCGTCTAGTGCCAAGTTTGTAGTCCTTCCTTCCTCTCCTTTTTTCTTCCCTTCCTTCCCTCCTTCCCTTCCTTCCCTCCTTCCTTTCTTTTTCTTTCTAAAACGGACCTCTCCATTTTTGGCCTACACCCCCCCCCCCCATTTTTGGCCTAGCAAGTTTCAGGGAAGCCTGCTGAGAGCAAAAACGGACCCCGCACCCCACCCCCCACCCCGTAAAAAAAAGGCTCCAACGATCACATGTCACAACTGCGATTTTTTACTACTCGCTCGGGTGAATAGGTAATAAAAAGATGCTTTAAAAAAGTAAAAAAAGAAGGCTCCTATGATCATGCGGCACAACTGTGATCGTGGGAGCCTTCTTTTTAAAAGCATTTTTACTACCTATTTGCCTGAACCAGTAGTATTGTATGCATTGTAAGCTGCCCTGAGTCTTCAGAAAAGGGCGACATATAAATCAAACCAATCAATCAATCAATCAATCAATAAATAAATAGTAAAAAAATGCCTAAAAAGTAAAAAGAAAAAAAGTTCCGACGATCAGCTGAGCGACCCGTGATCGCGGGAACTTTTTTTTTTTTTTACTTTTTAAAGCATTTTTAACTACTGGTTCTGGAGAACTGGTAGGAAAAAATGCTAAAAAAATTAAAAAAAAATCCAACGATCGTGGGTCGCTCAGTTGATCGTCGGAACTTTTTTAAAAACATGTTTTACTACCAGTTCAGGTGAACCAGACTGAACTGGTAGCATTTCACCCCTGGTATCTGGTGATTTACAAGAGGCTACACATGCACAGAAATAACCTTATATTTCACTTTTGGGTTAGAAATAATAGCGCATACCTGTTATCCTGTAATGTTGGAGCAATGAGTTTTGCTCCCTAAATGTAAATAACCTAAGCCCATCTGTACTTTCCATCAATTTTTTCCAGCACAGTAATCAATTGTATTTTGATGCAATACACAAAAAACTGTCCTATAAGCCCCAAAAACTGACACAGTTAAAACTTTAAAATTCCCAACTCTCTACAAAAACTGGACTGTTTCTTTAAAACATCCTTGGTTTCACCCATGTAGGTGATGCTTTATAGACAAACTGCACACCTCATGAATGGTATCTCCATATGTTCTTAGAAGTTTAGACACTTTTTTGATATTGTTGCTGTTCTCAAAATACTTCGAAAAGACCAGAATTATGTTTGTATGATTTCACCTTTTTCAAAAGTAAGTAACAAAACAATTACTCTTTAACTCCATGTATAATTAAATGCTTATAGGACTCTGAAGATCTTCAGAGCACTTCGTAGGATTTATGTGTGTTTTTCTTTTAGCCAGGTTTTTCCTACGTAACCAGGTTCTTCTGCAGCCCTAGCTCAGTGGAATCACATCCACTCGATTCTGGGCTTTTTTTCTTTCTGGCAGCCAGCAAGCTCTTTCTGCCAGTCTCTCACCAGGCAGCAAGAGCTTGCTGGCTTGCTGGCTGCCAGAAAGAAAAAAAGAAAAAAAATGCTTTTAAAATGAACATTAATAAAGCAGTTAGCCTATTTATCATTGTGCAATGTAATCAATGTATTTGGGGGTGCTGAAATGTGACTTTTTTTCAAGATCAGACATACTAAAATGAGGGCAGGCATTCTTAATGATCCATTGTTATCGATAGATTAGAAGGGCAGAACAAAGTGAATGTCTTCTCTTTCTGTCTTCTCTTTTACATCCTTTTGCTTTTTACTTCACAAGCAACAAAAGACCAAGAAAAGAAAAAAATATAGTTGCCAGGAATCTGAACTGTTGGCCCAAGGAATGCTAGCCCTTTGGCATTATGTGGCATTATAACTCTGGGTTGCCCATCTAAACTTGACAAGTTTAAAATGTGTGGACTTCAATTCCCATAACTCTTTGGCTAATATTGAGGCCCATAGAACTTAAAAGTTGTCATGTTTGAAAAACACTATTATAGCATTATTTGCCTAAAATAGCCTCTGTTTTTTCATGGTTGCATAGTAGCTCAAGCTTTCCCAAATACTACATTTGCCTAGGAAGTAGATCTCAATCTATTCCCCACCCAATTCCATAATACATATAAAACAAGGAAAACTGATTATGACCACTCACAAGGTGAAAGTACAGTCAAATTCAAAACATTAATTTTTATTTATTTTTATCCCATCATTAGTATTATAATTAACTCAAGGCGACAAACATATCTAAACTCCTTCCTCCTATTTTCTTCACAAGAACAACCCTGTGAGATGGCTTGGGCTGACAGAGAAAATGACTGGGCCAAAGTCAGCCAGACAGCTTTCAATCCTATGGCTGGATTAGAAATCACAGTTTCCCAGTTTGTAGCCTGATTCCTTAAACACTAGATCAAACTGGTTGTTTCAAAAGGAGTAGATTTATCTGGCTGAAATAATGTTAATGTACTTTAACTGATTTTTTCCTTTACTAGTAGCTTCATGGAATCTAGATCAGTTCAATTCTTACATACTAAATTCTCTTGAATGTCACTGAGCCATTAGCTTGAACGTCTAATTTATATTCTATGCAGCATCATTAGCCTTCACGTCTTAAAAAAAGATGGTTACCACTTCCAATGGAATGCACACCCACACCCACAAATAAAATTATTAAAATGAATACCTAATCTGAACTGTCACATTTCTATCTTTTGGAAGATGAGATTTTGCCATTGAAATATAAAAGAAAGAATGCACTAATGACCAGGAGGGAGACATAGAAAAGCAAAATGTCAATAAGAAATTGTTTTTAAAAATCTCACTAATTCTGCCACTTAAAAAAAAAAAATCATGGAAAAAAATTGAGCTGTTATTCAAATGATGGCACAATTGAAAGAAATTGAACTGCTTTCTGCCCTAATTAGCAACCTGATTTGAGTGCAGATTGAAGATTATAAGCAGTCTTGCTAAAGAAGAGTCTTCATAAAAAGCATGCCTTAATAAAATTAGAATTCTCTGAACAGACATGGTAGGCATTTAAAAAGGACTGAGATAGGACATAAGAGCTGGGCTAATGATGATCTAATTGCACAGTAAAAATATTGGCATGGGAAAGTGTAGCCCAGTCTTTTTTTAGAGAAAAAAAGCTGCAATATAAGATTTAGACTATTTGGTTGGTTTTGTGAGGTGAGGGATAGTATGCATGTGCAAAGGAAAATAAAACTTGACTAATGCTGAAATGAAGAATTCTGGAATATATTTGTGGCAGGAAGTGTTCTTTCTAGAATGCTAAGCACAAGGAAAAAGAGGGAGGGATTTTTCAAAATTCCGTCTGCTCACAGAATGTATGAGTAAACCAATCCCTATTTCTACTTCTGCTGATATCCCAAATTCCAACACATTTGAGATGCTTGAATGGGATTACCAAACAAAAAAATACAATAGAAAAATGTATTTCCAAACTTCTTTCTCTTTTGAAATGATCTTAATAAAATAAGGTTCAATCTGAACAAGTAACAATTCTATTTGTTTAAACAACACAAGACCTGTTGAATTTCTGTACTACTTTATACTGGCCTTGTGTATCAGCATTTTCCGTAAAACCAAGATGAACAGCCAGCTGGCATTGTCTGAAGACTGGACTGAAGCACAGTAGAAACGCAGGACATAAATTCTTTGATTCTGTGTGTGTGTCTGTGCTAAATATTTTTCTCAAAAGTATTTGTTTTTGTACAATTTTAATTCTAAAATTCACTTTTTGTAACAGCCAGTTTATGGAGTGTGATCATCTGCTCTTTTTCTCAAATTGAGCGAGTAAGGGGGAAAAAAGCTATATCCTTGTCTCACCCACCCCTGCCCCCTCACTCTAGTGTGGTATTTCTTTAGCTTCTGTTAATAGTACATGACAATTCTTGTAAACAACTTTTATGTTCCAGGCAACCAAAAAAGGAAGAAAAAGGCTGGTTCCACTGAGAGGGATGCTTTGCTAGCCAAGTCTTCAGATTGCCTGAAATGGTAGAAATGTTTGTCACAACTGACCTAGCTAGCTTGTAAAGATAAATGAGAAACACATAAACATTGCTTGTTTGATGGAGAAAGCTTCTGTTATTTCCAGGTTTTGGCACACGCTACCTCTTCTAGATGGTAAAAGGTTTTCTTTAAAAAAAATGGTAATTTAAAAACTTTACAATAATTAAAAACAAGCAGCTGAAAAGTTAGTTGTAGTAAAATTGTGTTTACATACCATCAAAGAACAAACTGTAGCTCTAGCAACCAAGGACACACTGCCAAGCCACTAAGCCCCAGGGAATCTCTAATCCAGCCCTAAACCAAGGAGAGTTCCCATTAAGTCCCAGAATATGTTTCCAAAAATAGGAAGATTCAGTTATTGGCATTGTGGGATAACTCAGATTTGCCATCTATTTTTTGTCTTCCTGTCAAACCCAATAGCTAAATCACTTATTCCTACTTTAAAAGATAGGGACTACTCACTATGTGCAAAAGTAAATGATTCAGCCAAATCAAATTTGCAAAGGCAGCTCAATCAAATGGGGTTCAAGGTTCCAAATCTAAAAATGCAAATCAGTTATATCTGCTGTATTATTTTTTCAGTATATTTGGCTGTTCTCAATATGTCTATACATCACACTGTCCATTTTCTGCATAAAGGGGAAACCCCAGCCTCCCCATTCATCATGTCTGGGTCTTTGAATCATACAGATTGTCCTTGGGTTATGATGGCAATTGGGACCAGAATTTCTGTTGCTAAACAATGCAGTTGTAAAGCACAATGTCACTGACTGCATCACTTACCAATGGTAATCATGGCAGGCCTGGTTGCAATTGTTAACACCAGGATCATGCAGACCATTAACTAGAGTTCATATGGCTACAACATGGAAAGAGGCAGGAGACTCAGGCAAACAGCCCAGCAGGAGAGAGCTACAGGAGGGCAGACGGTATAGAGTGTGGGCAAATGTTGCCATCCTGCCGGAAGGGAAAGATCCATAGCCTCAAGTCTTCTGCACCACAGCCTGCACCAATGCCAGCTGGGGCAATCCTCCTGCTGGTCAGTGAGGCAGGAACATTTCCACAGTGTCTCCTGCAAGTGTGGCCAGGATGCCTGGTAGGTACTTGGTTGAGGGATTCCAAGGTGGCCAGAGGGAGAGGTGGCAGCGAGGCCTTGCACATGGCCGATAAAGCCCATTCTTTGTAGGGCTTGAGGCCAGCTGGCAAAGCCCAAAGGAGGGTAGTCAGGCAAAAAAATGAAGGTATGCTGTGCAGGGTAGTAGCAGTTGTAAATACAGGTGGATTACCAAGCACTTGGACCATGATCACATGACTGCAAGGGCACAGCAATGACGAACTTCAAGGATCAACTGTAAGCCCATCTTTTTCAGCACTGTTGTAACTTGAAATGGTCACTGAACAAATGGATGTAACCACTAATACACTGAGCTTGAATAAGTAAACTTGTAAAAAAAATGGGACTGAACTTGATATCCCATGTGTACCAGCGATTGCATGTGCTATTTCCTTTACTTAAAAATATATATTTTTTCCTGCCTGGAAAGAGGCCTCCAAGTTAGTAATACACAATAAATACAAACATGGTACCGGGCAATGATCAGTAATGAATCTTGGCAACATAAAATAGCCACAATGAAACTTTCAGCTTTCAAATTTTACTTTCAATTTGCATCGTAGTCTTTATCTATCTATAACTGTCAATTTTGTAAGATTATTCTACACAGATACTTTCTAAGACATTCATATGAAATCTCAGTGAGTTTAGTTTTATTATTATTAAATTCTTCACTGTTTGGACACATTTATTTTTTTATGTCTACTATTAATGGCTAATAGTAAAACTTGCTGGTAAAACTGAACGAGCAATACAATAAAACTAGTAATTTGCCAGTTTGTCATTCTTTGCTTACAATCGTATCAAAGTGAATGAAAGAGGAAGCATTGCCATTTTTAACAGAATACAAATACCCAAATTTTAAACAAAACAATACAAATGTAGGAATCTTTAAAAATGTGAACATATCTAAACAGATATGTCTAGCTATCATTTTAAGACAAAGATCATACAAAAGACATTAATTTACAAAGAGAACATTAACAGCAAACTTAAGAACAAGAAAAAAAATAAATTGGAGTAGCATAGCATAAATATTATTGTATTATAAAAACTAAAATGGTATCTAAAGATTAGCAGATTAAGGATAAATTATACTCTGTTACTTGCATGATACTCGGTTACTTGCATGATATCATGGGAGCACCACTAGAAGATCCTTCAAAAAGGTAACAGTTTATTTTGAAACTTATTTTAATAATTAACTGCAAAAAATAAAATGAAGACATACTTAACGATATCCTTTTTACCATACAAATTATTTCTTCAATGTTTAGTTGAACACGTTGATGTGGCAAACAATACATGCCTCTTATTTAACTCTCTTAGATCAGAAATTCTAAGCCTAACTCATATAAGCATCCAAGCAATGATGCCATCTATTTGTTCCCACTGCTTTCAAATATATTTTCTGATGTAACAAACTACATTGAATTAACATTTTTTTTGCACAATTCAAGATGGATTACGGTTCTTAGTTTCTTTGGAAGTACAAAGTTATAGTTTATTAATTTCTAAATAAAGTGCATTTTGATTAATCAAAATAATATGTTGAAGAAATTCACAATCGCAGAACTTAAATTGTTTACTCATATTTTCATCCTAAAATGAATGAGTAGTTCTGACAGCTACCAGAATTTCTGACAGTTAGCTCATATTATCTTGTCTCTTAGATAAGTGATGGCCCTCTTCCAACCTCAGTAAATCTGAAAGGTAAGCCATGGCCCCCAACCTCGGTGAGTTTGAAATAGATTATTTCATTCGAGTTCTTCAGTTTCTTCTGAGAAAAGATCTGCCAAATCAGCTACTGTTAACACAGAGGCCTCCGACTGTTTCAGAGAAGAATTGGAATGACTTTGGAAACAAAACAAGAAAAAGGAAGAGAACAAATCAAGAAGATTGAGAAACAGACGGTACACTTCATAGCTCTGCACTAAAGGTTTATTTTATAATGATCATGAAGGAAAAGGCAGTTTACCAAGGACACCACTTCATTTCAAAGGACTACAAAATCGTGCCTGATAATTTTAAATATTTTCCAGGATACTTTACAATGTCATTTAGGTTTGAAATGGTAAACTGTTTTCCAATCCCATTTTAATCTAATTTTTAAGTAAAATTATTCATATAATTAGAAATTATGCAATAAACTAAGCTACCACTTCAAACGTAAAAATGTACATACTGTACAAAAAGTTATATAATAAAAATGTTGATAGATCTTTTGGTCAACCAAAGAGAATAAAGAAGTTGATATTTGATTGTTCCAACAGTGCTTTTTCAAGAGACAACTGGACTTTGTTTTTCTTTGAAGATGTTTTGCTTCTCATTCAAGAAACTTCTTCAGCTCTGACTGGATGTGGAGGAATGGAAGGATTTATATTCCTTCCATTCCTTACCATCCAGTCAGAGTTGAAGAAGCTTCTTGGATAAGAAACAAAACATGTTCAAAGAAAAAAAGAAACAACAGAAAAATGAAAAAGTCCAGTTGCCTCTTTTAAAAGCACCTTTGGGACAACCATGACCTGGATGACTGAGAATCTCCATAGAAATTGAGATTTGATTACACCATGCCACATAAGCCATACAATAATCAAACATAATTCCTTAGTATTTTAAAAGCAGAAAAAAATACATTTGTGAGGGATCAAAAAACTATCCTAATAATTAATCATAAATAAATAACCAATGAATCTGTAATGATTTTTATATATTTCCTATGCATGCAACCTTGTATGATTCTTGGGAATTTGGCTAATAAAAATGGGATAACTGATTTAAGAATTAAATTCTTTTCGTCTGGAAAGTTAGCCTTCAAGATCAGTTTCAGGAATTGATTCAGTTGTAGTAGCTTGAGAGTTCAAAATACAAACAAAGATAATTCCTATGGACTTTCCCAATCATGGAAAGCCTGGACTACTGCAATGCTCTCTACATGGGGCTCCCCTTGAGGAGTACCCGGAGGCTCCAGCTGGTCCAGAATGCGGCCACGCAGGTGGTTATGGGAGCGACCTGGCGCTCCCATGTGACCCTCCTGTGCGAGCTGCACTGGCTCCCGGTGGTCTTCTGGGTGCGCTTCAAGGTTTTGGTTACCACCTTTAGAGCGCTCCATGGCCTAGGACCGGGGTATCTACGAGACCGCCTTCTGCCACCAGTAGCCTCTCACTGACCAGTACGCTCCCATAGAGAGGGGCTTCTTAGGGTGCTGTCGGTCAAACAGTGTCGACTGGCGGCCCCTGGGGGAGAGCCTTCTGTGGGAGTACCTGCCATCTGGAACGAGCTCCCCCCGGAGATACGGAGGATCACAGATCTGCGCGCTTTCCGCCGTGCCCTCAAAACATTCCTATTCTAGCATGCCGGCATGGCCTAACCTCTTTTTTAAACTGTTTTTAAAATTTTTAAATTTGTCTTATAAATTTGGGGTGTTTTAAATTTTGTTTTCTGGCCCAAATTACTTAATTGTATTTTAATGGTTTTTAACTTTTGTATTATATGTATTTTATCTTTTGGCTGTTCACCGCCCTGAGTCCTTCGGGAGTAGGGCGGTATACAAATTCAATAAATAATAATAATAAAATAATAATAATTAGCAAAGTCCAGTTGTTCTTATTTGCTATATTAATCTCAGACATTTTCATTGAAGAAAGTTTTTATTATGCTTCAGATTCTTTTTGCAACAAGAATATTCACAATTTGAAAATGGCTGTAATTGAGAGTTCTTGGACAATGCCTCTCTCCTTTTTCATCGTAATTCTAATTCCTGATATAATTCTATATGTCCATTCCTGTTTAATTCCATGGAACTTATTTCTATATATATGTTTACAGAGTTGCAGTTACATGATTTTACATATTAGATGGCTCACTTACACATTTAAATAACAATTTGATTATCAACTTTTACCTACCTCCTTTCTACAGTTTTCATCATTGTCTGCATACGTTCTTCTATTGTTGCTTTAATCAAGAATCTATGAACAATGGTAGGTCTGCATTTTGAAAACAAAACATTAACAAAGATGATTATACATTATTTCTCAGAAGTAAATTTTACTGACTTACAAAGGCTTTATTTACTAGTAGGGACTTTATAATCTTAATGGTTTCAATAGTCATGCATATTTTAAGAACAGATTAGAATCCGTTGATATTTTTTAAAAATCAAATTAACTAGTTTCATCCATATATATTACAGTTTTAGAAAAATGATATACAGGAAATAGTCATTATATTAAAGGGAAAGTCTGTTTCCAAAAAAAAAGCACCAGACATATTTCCAATCTATTTTGTTCCATTAATTAAGTTAACAAACCAAAAACATAGCCAATTGTAATTATAGTACCTGCCAACTGGAATAGAACAGTATTTATCTCTTTCCTTCACATTTCATGAAGGAGAAATACCCATAAGCACAAACAAGTGCAAACTAAATATATTTATTTAAGATGATGATATTCTAAATCAGACTTTCATAGCTTAGATGTCTTCCAAGCGTGTGGACATTAATTTCCAGAATTCACCAGAAAGCATATTCACCATGTGAATGCTGGAAGGTAAAAATCACTGTATTTGAAGGATCTATAGACTGGTAATTTTGTTAATTTTTATTCATTTATTTGTATCCTGCTTTTATTATTTTTACAAATAAGTGAAGGAGGCAAACATATTCAACACACCTTCCTTTTCCTATTTTCCCCACCAAAACAACCCTGTGAGGTGGGTTGGACTGCGAGAGAGTGGCTGGCTCAAAGTCACCCAATTGGTTTTCATGACCAAGACAGAACTTGAACTCACAGTCTCCTGCTTTTTAGTTTGGTGCCTTAATATTAAAACAACTGGCTTTAATACTGTTTTAACCTTAGACATTATCCATACATTCATGTTATTGTTAAACTTCTTAGGGTAAGAAAGATGGAATCCAGAAGTTGCAACTGATACAAGGCAAAATAATTGCATAATATCTATTCTGAAAGATCTGTAGTAACTGCCCATTACCCAATAAAAACAATTTAAAAAGCAATTTTAAGTTTAAATGGTTTAGGGCCTGACTATCTGAAGGACATTGTCTTTCTGACAATGAATTTGTCTGTCATATAAACATAAAGGTCCCACTGCCAAAAGCTTGGTTAATTGATATGTAGGGAATTTATGGGAAAATCTGTAAATGTTAAATATGTTAATATAATGTTGAGTTATATACCAACGTTTTGGAGTTTGATAGTACATCAGAAATTGTGGTTGAATCGAGCATGGAGATGGCAAAAAGAATTATATGAAGAAAATGGAGAAGTGGTATTAGTTCAGATAATAAAGGAATGGTTGTTGTAGATGTGTGTTTTGGAAAAGGGGATATTTTCTGCTAATTAAAGGTTGTGGATATATGTGTTCTTATGGCAGAGATTCTGTGATATCTTACAATAGTATCTCATACTGTTGTATTATAGCAGTGAATTCCTTGATAAACTAGTGGCTATTGTTGAATATAAAATAGAAAGATATAAAATATATTATTTTCCATCTTAGTTTGCATGTTTAGCTTGTACTTTTTATTTTTTTTCTTTGTTTAAGATTAAATATTGTTTTCTTACAAAATTATATTGAAAATATATTCTAATTAAAATATTTAATACAAATATTTTTTTAAAATGTAGGGGACAGCCTTGTTCTAGAATTCCTGAGTTATAGAATGTTTTCTCTGGGAAGATGTATTTGCCTCTATTCTCCAGATTTTTAGAAAATGACAATGTTTTAATTATTAATTGATTTGCATGATGTTGACTTTACCATCATATTTTATATTTTGTTATATTTTTATTAGCTACACTTAATACGTATGTGCAAAAAGGCAAAGAATAAATGTAACAGGTAAAAAAATGCTGTCACTGTTTAAAAATAGTTTAAACAGAACAGTACTGAGTTTGAGAAGTATCTACTCTGAAGTAAATGACCTACGAGGTCCCTTCCAACTCTTTTAATCTGTAATCTGTAAATCAGAGCAATTTAGTGGTTTTTTTTTACATTTTCTAATATCTTTAAATTACTTTACCTTACTGGAGTCACTATTAAATCCTAAACTAGCTCGTTTCTTCCCCATCCCCCACCCACCACAGGTGTTAAAAATGTCATATCTGAAAAGTTTTTCCCCAATTGTGTACATAATGCATCCTTCTTGGGATTATGGTGTGGATACATAAATTCACAGAAGTAACTGTAAACCATTGACTGATAAGTCCTAGTCCTAACACATTAGGAGGGAAAAAAATTAAAATAAGTGAATATAATTGACTGATGTGTAAAAGTCACTGGTTGGCAAAAAAGGAACAAGAGCCTCTAAAACCTTTATGACACTGGAATTAGATTACATAAATCAGATTTTAGAACATACTTAGTTTGCCCAATACGATGCACTCTGCCAATGGCCTGTAATTCATGTGCTGGATTCAATATGGGCTCAACCAGCAGTACCTGGGTTGCTTCAATTATGTTTAGACCATTAGAACCAGTATGGAGAGGCAAAAGCAGTATGTTGATCTTGGGATCATATTTAAATGCAGAGAGGTTTTCCTGGAAGATAAAAATATTGTTGTATCATTTCAGCAAAGGAAAAGGTTGGATGGGGGGAGAGAACAAATATAAATTCACCACTTTTCAGTATATTAAATAAACATAACTAAAGGTTAGTGACAATACATCCTAACTACCTTACACATACAAAACAACCAACAATGTGATGTGCAAACATATGGGCTCCCTGTTATCCCTGACAGAATCTTTCCCATGATACTATGGATAAATTACCCTCTTCTTTTGAATTAATAATTTAAGCAATTCCTTTGCTGCATTAACTGCAAATGGAATTTGAGATTGGTTTCAGTTTGCCTAACTATATTGGTTTTTAATCAGATGCATACAACTGCTTTTCTGTGCAGTAAGATTATACAAATACAAATAATTCAATTGGAATAAAAAAAAGATTGTTAACCCTTGTTTTAAAGATAAAAAGGAATATAGTATAACAAAAGATGATAAAAAGTCACTATATATTAAACGTCAATCAGTTTAATGGTGGGAATGGTGCCCAGCATCAGCCCATCCCTGATTATCGTAGTGAATGTCAGTCCTTTGATGTTGCCCAGATCAGGAAACAAGATTCCATAAAATGACTAGAACTACATTTTATTGAGATAAGCTATATTCAGAGAATCCTGCAAGCTTGATTGTGTTTTCTTTTCCTTCTATTTTATATCCCAAAGAGTCAAGGAGGAGATAGCCTGAGTCTCTTCTCTCTTTTTTTGTGCTCAACGAATGTTTCTGGACTTTTGTGATGGCAACTGCGTATTTTCCTTAAAGTCATGTTCCTGACTCCCCATCATGAAGGTGCCTGATAGGCAGTAGAATAGATACAGTTCCAGGCAGAAAGGATTGAAGCCTTACCATAGCCTTTTCCCTACTCTAATGACCTTAAGGATTAACATTACTAGATGTTATGAAAGGCTGCTCAGCTGTATCCATGCACAATTTGTAAGAATATAACATGCAGGTCAAACAGGAACAATGAATTCCTACCATGAAAATGAATTACTTCCTGTTTTATATGAAGACAGCATCCACACAATGGACTAATCTACCAGGAATACAGATATTCCTTACAGGTAAACCTTCAGGTATGACAGGCCATTTAACAAACATTCAATGTTACAATGGATACTCCAAAAGATAAATACAAAACTGTTTCAAAGTTACAAATTCTGTAGCCCCCATCATTAGCCCTTATGACTGACTGCAGAGACGTAGCTGCACACCCACCCTATTACCCGCCCAGCCTGCCTGGCCAGGTCCTCAGAGACACTGGGCCTGCTTTGCTAACATACTGGGTTCCATGTACACCTCCCCACCCCCACTCCCCCAGCACCATTCGCTCACTTACCTTTTGATGAGCTTAGGAAGTCAGGGTAGAGAAGGCCGCTCCCTTGCTGGCCTTGTGGCACAATCAAGAAGAAATTCTGTCACTTTTGCTTCTGTTGCTTCTTTTGCTTTCCTCTCCAGCCAGCATAAACCACTATGATTTCTTCTTAGCTTCACCAGCACAACTTTACACTAGTCTAACCCAGGCGGTGCTATGAAGAAATCATGCCTATTTTGATTCCTTGCAACTTTCTTCTCCAGCCAGCATTAATCAGTGTGATTTCTTCTTAGCACTGCCAGCTGGTAGAGAAAAGAAATCCCATCTCCTTTGCTTCCATGGCAATCCTTTCCTTCCCAGCCATTGTAAATCACTACCAATTTATGCTGGCTGGGGAGGAAAGGCTTGCGAGGAACCAAAATAGGCACAATTTCTTCTTTCTTTTTTGCATGAGTGCAAAGCTAGCACTGGCAGAACTAAGAAGAAACCATAATAGTTTATACTGGCTGGACAAGAAAGGATTGCAACAGAAGCAAAAGTGACAGGATTTCTTCTTCTTGATTGTGTCACATGGCCCAGCGTTCTCTGACTGCCTGAGCTTGTTAAAAGGTAAGTAAGTGAATGGTGATGGAGTGGGGTATGGAGGCCCATAGGGAAACCAAGGGGCAGGAGGCAGAGCATGAGGTATCTTGGAGGGTGGAGGTGTCTTGGGAGTACCTACAGAGCATTTACTGCTGAAATTAAGCTTGCCTTGGTGGAATCCATCATATCTCTATCTGGGTTAGGTAGCGTCTGAAGATTGCAAGCCCAAAACATCCAAACCAACATGGCAGGATAAAACTGTACTCTTTAGAACTACACAATTGCTTATCTGTGATTCTGTACAGATGCCAAAAGCAGAATCATGACTACAAGTGGAAGACAGCAGAAATGGATTACCTAACATCTAATTTGGAATGACTAGCAGAAAGACTGGAACATCTTTTGATAAATAGAATCATCAAAAACATGGCCAACATGGTCACTAAGAAATAATTACAAATATAGCTGATCTCTGACTTGATCTTGAGGACTTATAAAACACATACCTGATGGACTATAGTTTGAAAATATCCTATGAATATTAGCTCACATTACTCGATAGCTGATTACATTATCAAACTGCTCCTATTCTTAAGAGTTTTCTAAACATGAAATGAGCTTTTTGGGTATTTAAAGAGTGCTATAAAATCCACTTTCAATCTTTTCAAAGCTAAACAAACAACATAATACAACACAATCCAGGTTCCTACCGACCAAAGTAGAATAAACTAGAATGATTAAGTATTGTGATTTGGAAATTATAATTATTTTAATTCAGCCTAAAACTGCATTTACATTTTTGTAGTAAACAAAGAAGTGATTCAGGTAAGAATAAAATAAAACAATCACAAAGTATGACAGGCAGGCCTCATTAAAAAAGAATTAAAGAGGAAATAGATCAAGTTAGAAAAATGGCAGGGAAGAATGGGAAGCTAGATAAGATAAAATATGACCCAGTTGTTCCCAACCATCCTAAATTATGGGGCATTAATATCTTGGATATATGCTTCTTTTACATCAAACTGGAATTAACTGCTAGATGATGTTAAATTTGTACTTGATCCTTATTTTACAACCTAATAGCTTATTTCTCTTCCTTTTTGACCTTTAATTTACAGTATTATAGTTATTTTAGAAGCTAAATTAATTTTACCCGTTCAAATATGAATTACTTTGGTACAAATGTCTGTTATCCTTACTATATTAGTATTAAGAGAGGGGAAAAGAAAATATATAGTAACAGTAATGAAATCAATACCTGAAATTTGTGGATTCCATTGATTTGAGCAAAATCCATGTTATTATCATGTAAAGCTTTTGCAATGATATCAAGCACATCTTGCCACTGCAAAATATAAAAGAAAGTTGTTTACATACTACAAATAAGATGGATAGTTGTACTAGATAGCAATAGCAATAGCACTTATTATATACAGCTTTATAGTACTTTACAGCCCTCTCTAAGCAGTTTACATATTCAGCATATTACCCCCAACAATTTTGGGTCCTCATTTTACTCACCTCGGAAGGATGGAAGGCTGAGCCTGGTGAAATTTGAACCAGCAAATTGCAGGCAGCAGAAGTAGCCTGCAGTACTGTACTCTAACCACTGAACCACCGAGATATGGGAGCTTTCTTGTTTATTACTTCAAAAATAAGTAGTAGTACGGCCCAATATACAATTGTCAATGCTCACCGGATTTAGCTTCAATCAATTCTCATTTTATTTATTAATACTCCAGAACCCTGTTGAATAACACATTCACAAACTGATATTTTATAATTTTAAATGTTAGAAATACCGTTGAGAAAACTAGAGCTTTTGCCCCTGGATCTTTGAATTGAATTTTCTTTAAAGTTCGGACCACAGCTTCCACTTTAGTTGAGTGGCTTCCCTTTTAAGAGAAAGAAAATGAAAATTAGTTTTCATTTATTCAGTTAAGATCATATCAAAAATACAAAGTAACATTATGTATTATGTATTTTACAACACTATTTATAGCATATCAATTCATGTATACCAGGAAACACAAACATATGACCTGAGATGTTTTGTGTGACTATCGAATTATTATGAAACTGTTCCCATGAACATGATCCAACCAATTGATATGTCCAGTTACTCTGAATGCCAAAATTAAGCACTAGAATAACTTAACGAATTACAGAAATAAATATATAAATAAATTTCATCCTATGAAATGACTTGCCATTTGGAAGAATAGAGAACTGTCTCTGGATAACATATATTTGGACACAAAAATGTTGTGGAAACTAATTCCACAAAACCGACTTCCAAATAAATAAAATGTAATTTTTTCCTAATGAAATCATTGATAATTTGCATCAAGTCTACCTTCACAGGTATATCGTCCTCCTGGTTTGCAGTTTCTGCTGTGAAGACATAGGAGATTTCTTTATGTGAAGTTGTTTGCCTGCAGATGGCACACTTGATTGAACTTCTGCGAGTGCCAACACTATATTGTTCTATAATAATAGCTATGCATTCATTGCAGAAACAATGTCCACATGTCAACACTGCCCACTAGATGGAGACAAAATATTTGTTATACATATAAACCAACAAGAAAACTAGAAAAGGACTAGTTGTTTAAAAAAAAGTGAAAAGATGCATAGGTATGAGATTTTTAATCAACTAGCCTGAACAGCTATCTAATGATAGATTTCTCACTCAGATTTAAATACCACATTAAAAATAATGAAATCTTGCAAATAACTGAAATACAAGCCATGAATTTCTTTGATTGCTCCATGATATTTAGTGATATTCATGATATTTAGTCTGTATTTAATATTTTGCAATTTTAATCTGTTTTTATATTGATAATTTTATCTCTCTATTTTTACTATATTTTACTATAGTAAAATACTATATGTTTTAGTTAAGCTGCCAAGAGTTGCTTCGGATAGCAAGTTGCATGGCATATAAGTTTAATAACTAAAAAATAAATAAACAAATATATTTATTATTCAGTATTTATTGTTCAGTATATAAAAGTATGATGGGTCAAGTAACAGGAAAATGTGTACCATACACATAAACATCAAAACACTACAAAGGAAAAAAAAAATCAAACTTCTTAGAGAGGGTTTTTTGTTTGGAGGGCAGGCTGAACACCCATTGTCAGAATGATGAGAAGGCCCAAAAATTAATTTCCAGCAAAATATAATTTTGCTTTTATTTATGAAATTTTATTTATAAATTAAATTTATTTAAATACAACTCATGCATTTGCTGTAGAAGTCTTCTTTTAGCTACAATATTCAAAAAAAGTTTGAAAAACTATAGCCAAGGGGTTTTTTGCTTGTAAAACATGTAAATATTAGAAGAAGCAAACAGCTAATTACGTAGATTTGCAAAAAGCTACTTATGTTGACATCAACTTTTAATATTTTAAAAAAGTACAAAAACTTTTACATAATACTGAAATTCTATAAATGCCTAGGATATCTGCTCAGCGGCCTAGTGTTTCATCAGATAGTGCCATATACTTCATTTTCAAAATTTTAAGAGACAGATATAGAAGCATAAACATATTTCTATATGAAAATTATAATACTTGAGAACATCAGGATACAACATTTTGCATACGCATTCTATGTTTGGCAGCTATGTGGTCCAACAGAATACTTTGTAAAAAATAAATACAGAACTATAATCATATAGGATTGTTTTGAAAGACAACAGATTTGTAAGTATTGTTGGATAAAGAAAATTATTTCACATATGCCAAAAATGAACTAAATTATCTACCAAAAAGGTGGAGAATTTTACCTGTTTTCCCAACTGCCGTGCACAAATTGGGCAGGGCTCTGGATTAACACCTCCAGTTGTTTTATCTTGAGACTATGTGAACATTGAAGAAAAGCATGTTTACAGCAAAAGTAAAAAAAAAAAAAAATCAATTATGCTCTACTTAAAATAATTAAGTAATTTGATTTTAATACTATTCATTTTTATTGATCAAATATGTTATTTTATAATAAACAAATATGACACAATTCTCAGAAAAATGAAAGAATGTAGATGGATCCAAAGAGAACTAAAAATGGAATGCAAAGTGATAGAAAACATTTCAAAGGAGTACAGCTTGAAAGCCTATTAGAGTATGAAAAATACAGTGGCCAATTTCACTTAACAGTCAGCATGATGACCTTATATGTTTCAGAGCTGATATGAGAAGTAATTTAAAGAAAATGAAAGTATACCTCTTTGAGTTCAGTTATAAAGTGTTTTTAAATTCACCTTAATTCAAGTGTCTATTGAGCAAGAACCAGTAATTTAATTTATCAAATTTCTATGCCAGTATCATGTATCTCATCTCTGTCCACCTGGTATACTCAAACATGATGCATGCACTTAAACAATACCACTTGATGGGACCTTGGAAGTATGCCCATTGTGTTGCAATACCTGCTCTCTGGAATGTTGCTAAAAGGGACAATTGGAGACACAATGATTGTGGAGCCCTCTTTCACTATAGCTGGTTTATACTTGGCGTTCTGTTCTTATTGTCGTTTTTGTTCTTTCTTATATGCATTGCTTTTATTTATTAAGATGCCTAGAGTCATCCAGATGTCAAATGACCTTGAAATTTGATAAAATAAATAAATAAAACCCAAATACGTGCATTTTTTCTTAGTGTCTGGATTTCATAACTCAATTGTAAAACAGCGAAATTGTAATATAGCATTATAGTGTCTGAAAAATTAGGCAGACTTTGGCTACCCATCAATGAGTCCACCATTAATTGCAATACACTATAATGTCTTGTTCTGTTCTATTTTATTTTAATGTTTTAATTTTTTTCTGGTACTTATAAAAGATTTAATTGTAATATACAATTATAATTATGGGTTGATGCACAGTAAGGCAGATGTTCAGATTAAATTTAGCATTTCTATTCATCTATCAAGTCCTTCCCCCAAGGACCTGCAATAGCCAGATGTGGATATTTGATAGTGTTACAGATACGTTGCACGTTCCAAATAAACCTGCCTTTTGCAACTGACTGATGGGGAATTTGTTAATGCCTACTGTGTTCAAGTGGGGTTCCAATTGTTTTGGCATTGCACCCAAAGCTTCTATTAATATTGGTGCTACTTTTGCTTTCTTTTGCTACGATCATTCTTTTATATATTATTAAAGATGGTTAAAATAGATATGGGTTATTTTAGATTTGTTTCTCTAGTTAGCAAAACAAGAAATATTGAAGACCGATAACTATCAAAGCTTAAACTAGATAGCAACTCTGAAAGGCAATGCAAACTTGAAATAGTAGCAGTTATTATTGCTAGTAGCAGTTATTTTTGTTAATTCCAGGCAGGCTGGAATTCGCTGACACTATCCTACTGAATTCATAACTGTAAGCAATGCTTTCCTGCTGTTTAAAAACAGCTAGCAGACACTATATTTAAATATTTTAAAATCCATGAAATAGGCCTCAAGAGAAAATTCTATCTTCAAAATAATTTCTCCTACCCTCATGCATTCCCATTCTATTGGTCTTTGGTTGGTTTATGGCCAGAAACTGTATAGGATCACACCAACTGAATATAAACCCCAATGCATCTGGATACGCTGACAGGGGAAGGATGTTCCAAAGAATTAGACAATAGCATAATGTAAACCCAGAAAAGTTCAATCTTACCTTTTCCAAATTATTGAGGTAGAGTAGCTGGCCTAGTTTCTTCTGGAGCTGTGATTTGGCAACTGCTTTGTCATTCAAAAGTTTCACTCTATTTTGTTCCACCTAGAAACCAAGTTTATTTTGAAAAATTTTCTATTACATTGTGAAAAAACTTTGTAGAATAACCCATCTTCTCTAGCATTACTAATTAACAAATATCTGTTTTGTTTAAAACTATTCTGTCTTTCAACCACCATCAATTGCAGCAAATAGGAAGTTCAGATGGAGAGGAGTGTATAACATACATTATATGACATGGTTTGATTGTCTTACTATTGCTCCCTCTGTTTTAGTTTAAAACTGATTTAATTTTGAACTATTTTATGGTCTTTTTACTGTAAACAACTTTGAAGAGCCATTAAGGCCGATGAGCAGCCTATCTGCTATGTACAAACAAATCTGAAGCATATGACTTTCAACATTACAATGCAAGAGTTGGTAAAAAAGATTAATAAATACAGGCATATTTCATTTTATTGCACTTGCAGATGTGATTTTTACAAAACTCTTTAGCAGCAAAATGATTATGACCCATTGAAGACTGAGATGTTTAGCATTTTTTTTACCAATAAAACATTTTTAATTAAGGTATGTACCTTTTTTAGACATAATGCTAATGCACACTTAATAGACTACAGTATAGTGTAAACGTAACTTTTATACACAATGGGAAGCCAAAAAAGTCGTTGCAATGGTCTGAAACAGAACCTGAAATATCTCTGAGGTATACCTGTAGCAGTGTTGAATGCTAGTTGTTTTTAGTTTCAGATTATACCTCTCAGTGACTGCTAATCATTAGGGATATGCAGTTTTGAACTAAAATGCCACTTCAAATCCACTGAAGCAATCTTTCAAAGTTAAGTAGCAACTTGTGCCAAAGCCTTCACTATTGAATAAGGCTAGCCCCAATTCAATGCTTTACAAACTGATTCACCATGGCTTATTAAGCAATATTCCAGCTTCTCAAGTATAAAGATATGTCACCTCATGTGGCTCAATTATGTGAAGAACAGTGGGTTTTGGCTCTTCTGGATGACGCATCCTGAGGCGTTCGGTGGCCATAGCAAGTTCATCAATGGCAGAGACATGGTCTCTTAAGACCATCCAGTATTCATGAAGCAACTGAAAGGTTAATTATTTTGATCAGGAAAAAAACTCTAAGTTGTGTTCAATAAAACGTATCTCAACATTTGTAGAGATTCTAAAATAACAGGGGCAGAAAATATAATAGGAGCAGTAACTTAGGTTTCCTTCTGTGTATGTGTTATATGACAAGCAATTCCATCTCTAAAGAACACAGGAAAACAATAAAACCACGCAAAAAATCTCTACCAGTAATTTCTACGTAAATATATTCACATATGTGCATATATATGTGCATATATACACACACATACCCAAATACACATATCTCCTTAACATACATGGATTAATCACATTAATACAACCCTGCAACACCTAGAGAAATAATCTAAACAATTATGTCCATTTGTAAATATGAATTAGGGAAAAGATACATCTTACTTAAAGATACCTAGAACATAACTCATAACTTAGATTATTAGTTCGTGAACTTTCTGGAGCATTCAATTTTCCATAATGAAATTTTTAGTATTGTGTTCCCGGAAGTAATACACTTTATACTTAATCTCAAATGATACTGTTACCTTATGCAGGAATTAAGGATATAAATTACACTTAAATAATACACAGCACGTCATGGAAATCGAACAGATATCTGTACATATGACATTTAACAGTTACTCTCCTATATATTTTCAAACAACCAAAAATGAAGAAATTGTTCCCCACTTTTAATACTGATTAATGCTAGCAGTTTCAGATTCCTTACATTCCAAGCAACTATTCCTTCCTTACAAACTCCTCCCATTCCAAACAACTATTTCTTACTTGATAAAGCAAGTTGATGCATGAGCAACAGGATTATTTTAAAAAGTCAAGTATACATAGACATCCATCTCTGCCTTACATGCCTGCTATTAACAAATTATCCTAGACACTAGATTTATTCTATTTAGCATACCTACTCTCAGATGAGAATGCATCTATCTCTCTAAATGTGGCAAACTTTTTTTCTACCATCTACAAAATTTGGCAGGACCTAATGAATTAACATCTGATTAAATTCACAATATATACAATGGCCTGTTATTTCATTACTTTTTTATACATTACAAGCATTTTTAGTGTTTTGCAATGGTTTATGTAATAAAGTTAATCTGAGTCTACATCTTGTGTCTTGCAGTTTACTTACAGTGGTATATAGTTTCAGGTTATGCTTGAATTGCCCACATGCCTGATACCAAGCAACTATTTTTATATTAAGATTGCTCTGAGATTTATTCTTCTTGTTATACCTTATATTCCTTTTTCCATGCTTCAAAAAGTTCCAAGAAGATGTTGCCTTCTTCAACTGCCTTGGAATCTAGCCTATGAGCTTTGGCAAAAGACAATATCGCTTTCAAGGAGCGCTCAGTTTCACTCGCTGCCCAAAGACCTCTGCTGGTGGTAGGCAAACGATCATCAACCAGGCCTTCTTCATCTTCTATCATTTCTTCAAAGATTGCCATCTGGCCTTTTACACTTTAATATAAAAACATTACAGTTGTCATCATATCTGAAGATTCTATACATCTTAATAAAAACAAAGATATTGGCAAAACAGAACAAAATATACTTTCTTAAGTGGAAAGAGGTGCCACAAGGGCATGAGAACACATGATGTGATCTCATTATCTCAAAAAACAAACCCACCATACCCAAATATAATTCCTTCTTCAAAGAGCACAGTGACAGAAAGCAATTCATTTAAGCTGTATACCCTGGATAAAGGGCACAATCGTTCCTAAAAAAAAAAAAGAATGCATCCTTCTTTTTTGCAGCACTAAAATTCAGAAAGTACATAGGTCTTTCGGGAATTTTTATCAGTAATTACTTTTGGATGTTTGATTTTGTCATTAAGTGTAAAAAGAAAAAAAAAGCAATAAGCACTTACGTGTGGGAAAAGAGTTTTGATTCATATTCTGTGAACAATTCATCAGCTTTACAAAAGACGCAACTGGAATACAAATTTTACAAAAATATCAGTAAACAAAGATGCTTGCTAAGTAAGGGAGCTTCTTCAACAGAAATATACAAAATCAATTCCTTTTAAGTTTTAATGAGAATTCAACCAATAAAAAATTTGCTTTTCTATGTAAATAAATCAAATAAGATAAAAATGTATGCATTGTGTCAGCTGCACATCAGTTATGTATCTTATGTTAATCAATCAATTAACTGAATAATTCATAACACAGTATAACAACCAGAATTTTTTTGTCATAAAGAAATAACACCAGTTACAATCTCATGACAGTTTTACCACAACAAACAGAAGAAAAGCAGAACGAAATCTCTGTTGTTTGCCCCATGGCCAATATTTTTTACACCTACTTGTTTAGCGGCAATCTTACTGGCCGCAGATGGCAGATCGTGGCAGCCTCAATAACTGCTTTGGAAGGAGGTCCTTCCAGATTTTTCACAGCTTCTCTCACTTGCTTCTGCAGTTTCTTCACTTCTTCCATTTGAGTTGTCAGAAGATACTGCAGTCCTCTGCAGTCACGAAATCTAGGAAGAAATAAATGGGTATTCAAGGATTAAAACATTATTTCAGAACAGATCTATTCAGTCACGTATCTGAAATGGATGGGCTTTAGTTGCAATCTGCTATTTCCAATGTGGTGTCATAATTAACCGCATAGATTTTTAAACAAAATAGTAATCTCCAGAATAAGTTATTTTTAGGGATGAACTTAAATATGTGTAGATTCCATATATCTTCAGAATATAAAAAGGGTTTTACACATACACACAACACGCACACACACACACACAAACATATATAGCCAGAAAAAAAAGGAAAGTTGGGAAGATAGAGAGTATGCAGATCAATTTACGAGAGAAGTGATATGAAAAAAGCTATATCCACCAACATAATAGTTGCCATCTTTGTAGCAGGACAGAAAGTTATTTCCATTTAATTTAAATTATTTTAATTCTATTTACTCCTCTGATTGGAAATGGACATATAACATAAGTTATCAGACAAACTACCCTGAATAGACCCACTGGAAGTCTTAAAACAGTTAGAGTAGGCCTTGTGGTATTATGAAGAAGCCAGCTCATGCAATTTGCACATTAACAACCAGCATGAGAATTTCTTATGTCTCTCCCTCATTTAGTCAAGACTGCTCAGCATGAATGTAAAACTGTACCGATCCACTTAATATTGCAAGTTTATTGCAAATGTTTATGACTTCTCCCATAAACAACATTATAACTGCAATGAAGAAGTTGAAATTTAGCAATATTTTTTCTATTTGTGACTTACTTATCTGCCATAGAGAGCTTATTCATTTGCTGTTTGTAATTGCTGGTTAGATCATTTTGTACTCGCTGCACAAGCTCCTCATCTATTGCGTACTGTATTGCTGACTGAATCACATCCAACCACCAAGGTGAACTAGAGCGTATCTGGGGTATAGCAGAAAAATTGTGACCATAAATAAATGTCCCTCATGCTTTCCTGGACCAGGTTGTATCATGACAGGCATAACAGTACTATGAGATCAAACTAATGATGAGAAAAGTTGTCTTCTCCAAAAATACATTATACAGAGAAACTGAGTTAATGGAGTAGTAGTATGACTTGAAAAATAATAACCAAAGGAAAGAAGGACATCATACATGGATATGCAATAATACAGGCCCACGTTGTTTTAACAAGTTCTGATGTAATGCAATATTATGCTAGGAAATCTTTAGCAACTTACTTAATAATTTTAAATCAACCTGAAAAATCCAGCTCTAAATATATGTTTGTCAATGTGTTTATCTATATCAATTTTGATAGCTATTAACATTTCCACATGTTGTCCATGTGCCCATGTACAATCAGAACTACCTTTCAAAAATAGTCTGACAATGTATTTTTTCTTGTGCTTAACATGCCTGGTAGAACAAAGACAAAGAACAAATAACAACAACTTTTTCCTATTGGATCAATACTTGAGTTACAAATTTCCTATCTATCACCACCTACTTTGTGAAATTCTAAATAAAAAAGTAGTAAATGCTCCAGATACCTTAAGGTAGTTTCTGAAGAAAAAAAATATAAGATCTACCTGAAGCACAGGTTTTTAATCACTGAAAAACAGCACTCTCAAAGACATTGCCTTGTTATATCCATTGCTAATGTTCCCAAAGACGAATGCCTCCATGATTCAGTGAGTCATTCCATAACTACATCTGTCATTTCTAGTGCTGCACAATGCTCTCTCTAGCATGGAGAAACAGTGTCAGACTTTGACCAGCAGGCATGGACGAAGTCCCCGCTGAGTTATGAAGCTCAACCATCTGTACTGTCTTACCTCATGTCAATTTTATAAAGTTAGGCTAAAACATCTAACTGAGCTCATTACAAAAGCAGAATTTATGATACCACACTTTCTAGAGATCCTAATTATAAAATGTCCTTAGTTTCCTTAGTGTAAAGATACCTTCTGATTTGGAATATAGAGGAAATAATCAAAGTATTGGTCCTCAGTACTGGTCTGGAAGATAGGAATCAAAGAGACACATATTTTTTATCTCCATGCTGATGCTACAAGATTGCCTTATGGTCAAGCTTCACGCAAATATAAATTAAGAAGTCGATATGGCAATCAGTTTCTGATTGATTAGTATTGGTTTGGATGTCTGTATCACATTAAATCTAGAGGAATTACTACACTCAGTGGGTACTGTTCTGTTCTCAATTTGATATAGAGGCAGCATCTAATAATAGCATATACAGAAACTAAACTGAAAGGAAGAGAGACAATAGTTGAAATTATAATAAATGCATTATGCTTTTATAAAGAATTATTTGAAGAACATGGCCAGAGACATAGTTACTGTCCTAGCAGATAATTCTAATGTGGAGACATTTTTAAAGTTATCTGACTATATGATGGCAATATGTTTTAACAATTTGGCTAAAGTAATCATAGAACTATTTCTAAGCTAGATATTTTTGTACTTTGTCTTCTTAATAAAGGAAACAAGATGTGACCATCACTTAAACATTTCTAAAGAACCTAATTAGCTTTTGAATGATAGGCTATTAATAAACAGCCTTTAATAAACAATCATATTTTTAATTCACTAAACTTATAACAGAACCTCAATTTGTGCTGTGCCAAACATTTCAAATTAAACCATTCTGAATTTGGAATACGACTATTTGAGTGTGAATGTCTTATATGGGATATGGCATCTTATCTGAGCATATTTCTAATATTTTCTAATTCAAAACATATGCACATCCTGATTTCAAGATGCCCTGTAATAAAGGATGCAAAAATATAGTATCTCTGTATGTTAAAAAGATAAATCAAATAATGGCAGCCATGTCTTACTTTCCTTTGGAGTTCATGAATTGTCTGTATAACTGGCTGCAAAGCCTGCTGAGCTTCAGCAACTTCTGCATTTGATTTACTCATATAATGCTGGCGGAGTTGTTCACACTGCATTTAAATGAAAGATTAGGTAGTCATATAACCTTAACAGAAATCCTTTTAACAAAGAAATACCGTTACTCATTAGATATATTACTGTAATTAAACAAAGTTATTCTGGAATATTAGCCTGGTTTGATGAATGATTTCAATAAAAGATAACTAAGTATAATTAACAGATGTTTTGAGAAGGGGAACAGTATAATTGAACTCTGGTAGA
Organism: Arizona elegans; assembly: GCA_022577455.1. Classification (NCBI taxonomy): domain Eukaryota; kingdom Metazoa; phylum Chordata; class Lepidosauria; order Squamata; family Colubridae; genus Arizona; species Arizona elegans. Next base: position 250,899,429 of record JAKOOJ010000001.1, read on the forward strand.
AGACTCCAGGCAGGTCCAAACAAATATCTTTTGGGGGGCAGGGAGGAGTCAGTTATTTATGGTATCAACCACAATGTCTATTAGATAGCCACAGTATAGTTCTATTTTTTTCCTCTGACATTAGTGAGGCAGTCTAACTTCAGATGGAGAAATGTGGCTTAAAACTGTTTCTTCTTCCCCAGTCTTCAAAATCATTTTTGCTTACGGCACCGGAAAGCAAACATCAACAACAACAAAAATCTGGGAGTTGACATGGGTGCTCCTCAGGAGACAAAGAATCCCCATTCATAATCCTGTGATAATTTTTTGCTAGCCCTGGAACTAGTACAGATTTATTACTCCAGAGTTTACCATGAAATATCCCATATGGAAATGTACTATGTTTGTAGACACAACTTATCTATTTTTATTTTTTTAGCAAATTGGTACTCCTTCACAAACACTCTGAAATATATACAATGAACAAGTACCTCTTCCTTAAGTCTGCCATCTCTTAAAGTGGGTGATATTCCAGGATGATTTGCTGTCAGAAGTTCCATCAGATTGTGTGTAGAATGAAGTCTCTGTCAATGTAACATATATGCCTGTCATGAAGTCTATTATAATCTGAAGACTATAATAGGGAACTGTTTAATGTGTAAAAGATTTGCACACTAAGGAAACTTAGAACATAATTTCTTACTTTTAATTGTACAGTGCTATATATACACATTTACAGATCAGGGCAACTCACCAGGATGGCTATTTTGTATGGTCAATGATCTAACTTTTATTTTTTATTTTTATTTTTTAAAGTAAAGGTCTGTGAGGGCTGTAAGGAATATGGATGATGATGTGATGAAAAATTCTGCTCATTTGAAGGGATTTTGTGGACGGACGAATGAAAGGTTTTAAAAGCCCTTTGCCTTAAGCCCTTTGCCTCTTTTATCCAAAACATGTATTTCTGAACAGATGAAAACATTTTCACTGCTGAATTTAAACAGTGTACTAAAAGCAGAAAATTTGAGCCAGGGGTGGGGGTGGGGGGATAGGCTCCTTGAATTCATGGCGTTCTTTGCTCCAGATTCTGTGTTTGACCTTCACAAACCCTGCCAATATCCACATCAAAGAAATGGAGAGAGAGAAAAAAGTAGGCTTTTAGAATGGAAATATGTGATACGAAATAATATAAATATTGTAAATCAGTAACATATTCTTTATTTCAAAAGCTTTCAAAGCATTCAGAAGCTGAAATGAAAGAACCATCATTTCAAATTATCGCTGTCAAACATGTGTATACAAATATATCAGTCACTTGGACAATGACAAATAGAGCTATACAACCACACAAAATTGATTCAATAATTTGTTCCAGAAAATTACTGAACTCAATTCAGTAACCGTGGAGAACTACAGAAATGACCTTGGAGAAAGAATACAAGTAGTCCTTAACTCATGATTACAACTGGGACTAGAATTTCCATTGCTAAGTGATGCAGCCATAAAGCAACACCACATGACCCCATTGCTTAATAGGACTCCACACTGCAGTCATTCAACAAATTCCACTAGCCATTAGGTAAGGATCTACCCCAATCCAAGCCATCCCAAACTTGAACTCTCCCAGGCCTAAGCCTTGGTTCTTCCAAGGTAAAAGACTGCCTCTCCTTCAACTTCCCCCAACTGCCTATGCCCCCCATTTCTATTATTTTGATCACCCTGCACCCTGCCTTGCAGGGCAGCAAGCAGCCCCAGAAGCATGTGGCTCAGGTGCTTCGTGGCATACCATGACTCTGGAGCTGCAAAAAATCCCTGAGCTGCTGCACAGCATGAAGCTGCAGCCACCCTGGAAGTTTCAGCTACCCCAGTATGACCCAAAAACATAGCACAAAGCCACTGTGCCCTGGGAAACTCCAAGAATGCAGTGCAAAGCCTCTACAACCTGAGAAGTTCCAATAACTCCTCTATTGCAGGAAGCACCCCAGTCCAGGCCTAGCTGCAGTCACCCTTGCCACCCTGAATCCCAGGGACCCTGACACCTGAGCTGACCATCACCATCTTTTTGATCTTGCTACTGATGAGATGTGGCTTTTCTGGCCCTATGAAGCAGCTGCCGGCCATGTGTGGCCATCTTCTCCAGGTCTCACAATAATGGGCATGCAACTTTGAGAACAGTGCATGCGATTTGGAGAAAGGCACAAGCAGGAAGAAGGCCTGGCATGGCCAGCAGCTACCTTGCATAGTGCCATTCTGGCATACTGTGCCAGCAGAAGATGGTGAAGACCAACTGGGGGCAGCAGATCTATGATTTGTAGGGCGGCAGGGCCCCAGAGGAACTGGGGACAGTGCACAGGTAGAGGAGATTTACCTCAACAACTTGCGACTTTCCCTGCTGGCTTTCCCGATGACTTCCTAGAAAAGCCAGCAAATAAAGTTGCGAATGGCAAACATGTGATCATGGGGTGCTTGGCAACTGGTCATAAGTGCAAAAGAGTTGTCAATCGCCCAGATAGTAATCACCTGACAGCAGGGGTGCTGCAAGAGCTGTAACTTCAGGGACCAGTTGTAAATCCCTTCATTCAGCATTGTTACAACTTTGAACAGTCATTGAATGAACAGTCATAAGTCAAGAGTTACCTGTATATCAGTAAAGCAGAATACTGACATTTTTTCATGGAACCTGTTTCCTGACCGGGCGTGGACCTCAGTCTTGAAAGCCTGTAAAGTACCATGTTCCAAATAGACTGGTGCAATCCCTTCAAAAATAGCCATAGTTTTAAAAATACCACACCAGTGGAGGATTGCTACTGGTTCACCTCAGATTGGGCAAACTGGTAGTGGCGGCAGCGGGAGGCTCCGCCCACCACCCGGACGCATGCGCAGAAGAGTTGCACGCACACACACGCGCATGCCCACAAGTGAACCAGTAGCGATGGGTTTTGAAACCCACCCCTGCCACACACCAATAAACTAAGATAAGTAATTCAATACTAAATGGAGTATTACATATGTAAATACAGCTTTGTTCTAAAGAAAGAACTGCATTTATTTAAGAAATTTATGCCTTGTTCTTTAACAGTATTATTTAGATCCATCTGCATCAATCACAACTGCAAAATAAAACAAAACGGAGATGTAATAATTGCTCACTACTTGTTTATTCATAAATAAATTCATAAAGGTTTAGATTTTTTAAAAACACATTTATTAGTCTATGCGTTCTTTCAAAATAACCAAATTAGTGTACATACTTGCAATGAATCTGTTTTGAGCTTCTCTTTATGTTCTTCAGAGGAACGTAGAACCTCTCTGTACAAGTCTGCTGCCAAAGCATATTCTCCTGAAAAATTAGCACATTTCAGATTAGATCATTGCATTTCTGTCTTCTGCTTACATAAAATTATACATCATCATTCCCTTTTTTAAAGATCTTTAAATTAAAAATATATACATGAGAATAAATTAATCTAACTGAAAAGGATTTGGACTACCAAACTTCCACTCTGAAAATGAAGTTTAAAAAAAAAAGTCTACCACAGAATTATTAGTCCCATAATAAAAAGAAGACGTTTCTTGAGTTGTTCTCTTCACTAAAGAGGATGTGGGGGGGGGGGGGAAATAATATGAAGCATTAATCAGGGAATTATTTTGGAATTAACAAACCAAAATGTCCAAAAACTGAAGCCTCATCTTTGCCCTGTCAGTTCTCTCTTGTTCAGCTAGTTCATGGTAAATCTACCATATATTTGACAGTTTGTTTCAATTACCAGCAGGTAAGTCAAACTTCTTACCAAATAGACTCGTGGAATGCTTCCATTGAATTTCTTTCCATTGCTATAAACCTTCTACTAAAACTCAGATAAATGAAGTGACCAAATAACAGCTTCATATTATTTGTGAAAATTGATTTCTGCTTGCTGGTTCTCAAAGTATTGTCCTTGCTGTTCCTTGCATGTCTTGTGGTTGAAGTTGAAAAAAATATACCAGGAGATGACTGTTAATGTGCTATACCTCAAACAATGAACCAGGCCCAATTCAAGTATAATAGGAAACCACTATCAATTGATATATGTTTCTCTTTCTGTTCTAATTTTATAACTCCGAAGAAATCAGTTCAATCTGTTTTTAAATTTAAACCATATTCCAATGTGCCTGATATTGAAAAGAATCTGGTATCAAAGTTGGATTTCAGATTCTGACCTGTTCTTTAAGTTAAGCAAAATATAAATTTCAAAGCAGGAAATGTGTAATTGTGATTTATTAAGCACAAGCTTCAAATCCTCTTCTTACAATCATGAAAATGTAGAGGGGAGAGGAAATATAATATAATATAAATATAAATATAATAATAAGAGCCTTGGTAGTACAGTGGTTTAATGCACCCTGTTATTAACACGGCTGCCTGCAATTTCTGCAGGTTCGAATCTTACCAGGCTCAAGGTTGACTCAGCCTTCCATCCTTTCTAAGGTAGGTTAAATGAGGACCCAGTTTGTGGGGGCAATAAGCTGACTTTGTATAAATATACAAAAGTATGAAGGCTATTGCTTAACACACTGTAAGCTGCCCTGAGTCTCCGGAGAAGGGCGGCATATAAATCAAATTAATATATATATATATATATATGGTGGAGGTGTGTTCTGATTGGTTAGGGGCTTGGCTCAATCAGAACACACCTCCACCCAATCAGAACACAGCCAAGTTCCCACCCAATCAGCTCACACCCCCACTAGCAGTTAAAAGGAGGAGACAGCTGCGATCTCACATTGCTCCTGGAAGCACGAAGCCGAGAACACCAGCCTGAAGATGACGAATGAGACTTCGTCGAAACGTCGCCAAGACACTTCCAATTTTACGTGGGAGAATAACCAAATACCTACATACAAACACCCGCGAAAACCTGAGAATATATATATATATACCAGAAATTCAGGCAGGTTTATTTATGTCCAAGGAAACTGTGGTTTCCCATTGCACTTGAACTCTAAAGTTGAGAATTTCACTTGCGATTCACTGTAACTTCCATGCAAAATATTATTACATTATTATTTAAAGTTATGCTAAAGCTTGAATGATTTGGAAAAGACAGTTCCTTGCATTATCATAACTATCTGATTGAAATGGTAAAAATGAGTATGTAGTATTTATAAACAATATTTAAATATTCAATCTCTTTGAAAAATACAAACACAACAATATGCTGAAACATTGTTTAAATCCAGTTCATAAGAAATTAAATACAGGTAGTCCATGACTTACAACAGTTCATTTAGTGACCGTTTGAAGTTACAACAGCGTTGGAAAAAAGTGACTTATGACCATTTTTCACACTTACAACTTACAAAATTCAGATGCTTGACAACTAGTTTATATTTATGACAGTTGCACTGTCTCAGGGTCATGTGGTCACCTTTTGCCAACTACTGACAAGCAGTCAATGGGGAAGCCAGATTCATTTAGTAACCATGTCACTAACTTAACAACTGCTTTGATTCACTTAACAACTATGGCAAGAAAAGTAATAAAATAAGGTAAAATTCACTTAACAAATGTCTCCTTTATCAACAGAAATTTGGGCTCAATTGTAGTTGTAAGTTGAGTACTCTCTGTATAACATCAATTAATAATATTAAAAGGAGGAATTTATTACAGTTCTGGAAGGACTAAGCTTATGCACTGTCAGTTTAATAAACAATTAACATCCTGACATAATCATAATCTCCTCACATTAGAACTCAAAATCCAAGAATGGTTTTCTTCTCTTCTCAGCACTTACATCCTTTAATGAATTATTTTCCAAAATTCCAGAGATTGGAAGTATTAAAACCCCAGATTTCCTAAATCCAAATCCATGTGTTCCTGGGAATTTCCCTTTCTTCCCTTCTAGCAGACATTGATCAGAGGTGGAAATCCCTGTCCTTTCATAAAGACCAGTTGGAAAAATAAGTCAAAATTGTGACTTTTACTACCCACAGAAGTAGCTTTAGGTCATTTTCTTCAATAAATAAATGTAATTTTTTGACACAATTGTTTAATTGGGTTAGCTTTACCTAGTTTTAGAACTTATTTGGAGAACAGATCACATTTTAGATTCATATTTATGCAGAAATATTGAAAATCCATAGGGTTCACAAACTTTGAAACACCACTGTATTTTATGCTGAAAGGCAGAGCATATGATCTATGTTTAAGAGTCACAATTATTGGTTTTCCTACTTCAGTCTGATCTTTCAGCTCTCATTTTCTTGTTTTTTCTTTGCAGGAAGAATTACAGGGGTATGATTTTCTCCTCAAGTTTGCCACCAGGACAGGTACTATGACAGGTATCTATGAATACATTATACTATTCTTCTTCTTCAAGGAAAAAAAGTCTAATTGCCTTTTGAAAAAACATTTTTGAGACAACTATGACCTGGATGACTGAGAATCTCCACAGATGTTATACTATAAGAACTAATTCATGACAAAGTATTCAGTATTGGAAATGGTTCCAGAGGTTTTTTTTAATTTCATAAATCCATCTGTTGTTTTCAACTAAAACAAACTGCGGAAAAAGCCATTTCTTAAGAGTAACATTTCCTTTTGGCAATACAATCCAGAATTGACATTCACTTGATATTTAAAAGAACTGCAGGCAAACTACTATGAAAAGAAAATATTTTTCACTAATTTTGAAGAAATCCAGTGAACTTAAGACCAAAGCTGAAGCTGCTTCAAGTTTCATAAAGCCATAAAACAATATATAAGACCAATGCCTTAACAAATGTGTTTTATAATTAGCAATGGGGCATGGGGGGAAGGAATGTTCCTAGGAGGGATGAGCAAAGAACATCAGGAATGTATGCCAAGAGTATAGAATCCCAGCAAGGTCATTCAAGCATGAAGGTTTACAGCTGCCCAGCTGAACTAGCAGACTCCTACACTGGGCAGCAGCAACATAGAAGAAGATGCTGGAGGCAGATGATCACTTTAGTGACAATGACAAAGGCATTGTTTCATACTGCACAGGATAGTCAAGATAAACTGACTAACAATATAGTTCTGAATGAGGACCCCCTCAGGTTGGATGCTCCTCAACATGCGACTCAGAAGTGCTGAGAATCTTTTGAATTACTAAGAGCGTTCATGGCATGGCTAATTTAAAGCTTTCAGGGCATCTAGTGTAGATGCTAGAGTTTCATGCAGGGGAAAAAATATCTGAAGTTACAATGATAAAATTACAGTCATGACATGAAACCTAAAAAGCATAAATATGGGGATGTTCAGCATACTGAAAGTTGAAATGAAGTTGACTAAATATTGTGTTGATATCTTAGACATCAGAGAATTTAAATGGACTGAAATTGGGTGCTTTCAGAAAGAAGATTACACTGTTCACTATTTGGGCACAAAAAATAGAGAACACACTAAGCTTTAATTTAGGTAAGATGCAGCAAGAACAATTGATCACAGTGCAATTAATGATTTAATAGTGTCATTTAGATGTTGCAGATCACTCTTTAATATGAAAATTATCCAAGTTAATGCTCCAACCACTGATGCAAAAGAGGAGGAGGTTAATGAGTTTAATGCTCAATTTCAATTTGAAATCAACAGAATATGGAAGCAAGATGCTGGAGATTGGAATGCCAAAGGGGAAAATATTGAGGATGAAGATGTAATTCGACTATATGGAGCAGCAGCATTTCTGCCAATGATTTTTCATTGCTAACAATCTTCAAATAACCAAAATGATACCTATAAACATGGACATCAATGCTTGCCATACACAAAAATCAAACTAACTATATTATTGGTATAAGGAGATAGCGGAGCTCAATTATAACACCCAAACATAGCTAGGGGCTGACAGTGAAAAAGATCACGAACTTCTCATGTAAAGGTAGAAAGTTAGGCTAAAGTGAAAAAAAAAAAAGTCAACCAGAATCCATGATGTGATTTTGAGCATATAATCACCATTTTTAAGGAGAACACCAAAAATCATATTAAAGGCTTAAATCTCATTAATAGGGAACTAGAAGAACTGTGGAATGAATTCAAAGGATGAATGTGAAAAGAGACCAAAAAACTGAACAAAGCAAACTGGATATCTTAACAAATATTCCCTACTAATACTAGAAGAAGTTAAATCATCATCCTAGTCATTACTAAGTCAGAACAAATGGATATTTTTTTTCTAAACATATGTCATGGCTTGAACATCTGGAATCTCCTTTTCATAAGGGGCTGTAAACTAGCACTATGTTGCTAGAATGTGAAGTTAAAGATATTATACAATAGTTGCATACTCAACTATCCTTCCTTTGGAATTAGTATGAAGACTGACCTCTTCATCGGCCTCTGTAATTTTCCAGATTTGCTGTCATCCTTTTGGTTAGAACCTTTACAAGCTCTTCCTCTTGCCATATTTTTATAGATATTCCATCAATTCCTGTTCAAGCTGGCTTTAGAAAAGGCCAAAGAACATGAGACATTATTGCTGCTGAACAATGGATAATTGAGAAAGCCAAAGAATACCAAGAAGTCAATATGTATTCCACTGAATACAGAAAGATCTTTGATTCCGTTGATTATATCAAACTGGAAAGTATTTAGGAAAATGGGAATCTCAAAACACCTCATTTGTTTTCATGTAAAACCTATTATTCACAGTCCAGACAGAATGTGGCTGGAAAGTCTCCCCTTATTTATTCAACCTATACAGATAGTCCTTGCTTATTGAACACTCATTCAATGACTGTTCAATATTATGATGGTGCTGAAAAATTATGACCAAATTACGATCATTTATGAGTTTGACAGCATCCCTCAGTTATGTAATTGTTATTAGTCAGTACATATTGTTCTGTGCCTGACATATTTTTTTTTCTTTTCCTCACTTACGGAACAGAAAGATTGGAGAGAAAGGGATTGTAAGAAAATAAGCTGTTTGTTCCTCCACATATTGAAAGCAATGGAATTGTGCCAATAGCTCGGGGATGGGAGCCACGGCACACTATACAAACAGATTACAGTATTCTCTTGAAATCCCTTCTCCAAATTCTCTGCTCTGCAAATAAGCCAGAGAAAGGATCTGGCAAGAAGAGATTGCTTATAGAAATTATTTGCTCACCCAAAGCATGTCTTCTCTGTTAGCACAGGTAGGACAGGACAGTCCCAATGGGATGAGATGGTTCCTCAAGTAGCTTGGATCCATACCATGGGCTTAAAAGATGATTACCAACACCTTGAATTACACCTGGAAGCAGACCAGCAGCCAATGTAGTTCATGGAGCAGCAATGTTACATGTACAAATCTTGGGGCCCCTAGAACAGCCCACGCTGCTGCAGTCTGCACCACCTGTAGCTTCTGAATGCTCTTCAAGGATAGCCCTATTGAAAGCAATGTGATCATATTGGCAGGGGGAAAGGGTTAGGCAAAGAAGAGATTGTCTACAGAAATTGTTGGGTTTTTTCTCTCTCCGCTCTCAGAGCAGAAAGACTGGAGATGCAGAGATTTTAAGAGTATTGTAAACTCTTTATGTAATACACTGAGGCTGCAATTTCATTGCTTTTGATGTGTAGAAGAGCAAAGCTGAAGGTATAAAACTGACTAGTCTTGTCTCTTTCCAGCTGGAAAGCACATGATTTTCTACTAAGCCACTGTTTCACTTAGTGTTAAGGCTTCAATTAGAATCATTAAGCGAGGACTACCTGTATACTGAATATGAGGAAAGTTGGACTGAAAAAGATAAGAATGATTTTAAAACTGGAGGAAGACTTCCGGTTTGCTGCTGGCCGCCGCCAGACGTTCCTCTGGGATCGTCAGCTCCCTCTGCCTGTATAGAGCCGCCGTTACAGCGGATGGCGGCTCGAAAAAACTCCGTTTCCAAGAGGAAACGGAGAGAGAGCCGGCAGGGGTGGGTAGAACTCCCCGCAGAGTCCCAAAAGTTTTTTTTTTAACTTTTGGGACGGAGCGGATGAGAAGCCCCATATCCCCTGCCGCTGCTCCGGGCTTTGGGAGACCTCTGCCTATGCAGAGCTAGGCGTCAAGAGCAAGCCTGTGAATCTAAAAGAATAATTAAAGAAATGAAGAACTGGACCCTTAATACTGAACCGCAAGTATCTCACCCTTTCAAAAACTATTTAAAAGAAAAGAGCAGAGGAAAAGAGGAAAAAAGAGCCTTCTAAAATGGCGTCTGCTGTGGCTGGAGAAGGGCTAAAAGGGAAAGTCCTTCCGTTTTTCATTATTACAATGTAGCGGAATAAATATCATTGGCTACATTTCTAGAGAAACCTCGCTCCTGTGCTGCTCAGAAGTTTTTTTTAATGAGGGAAAGTCTTTTTGTTTTCTATTTCTTCTCTTATTTTTGCTAAATCTTGTCTGTGTGGGAAATGGCATCAGGACTTATACAGCTGGACAAACAGGGGGGGGGAATTTCCCCCCTTAAGAAATTGCGCCAACAAATTTCAACTCTCCAGCGTCAGAAACCCGATTTTAATATATTAGAATTTATCCTTGAAGAGATTGTAAGAAGGGATGAGATTGTGAATCAGCAACTTGAAAAATTTAAGCAGGAAATTAAAGAAATTGGTGAATTGGTGAAATCAGAGTCTGACTTCTTGAATAAAAAGATTTCAAAAGTTGCTAATGGTTTATCAGGCTTTCTGATTCGGATGGAGGCAAAGACTGAATTATTAGAGACTAAAATGAAGGAAGTCGAGGAGAATTTGGATGACATGACTCAAAAAATTAAAAAGGATTTGATAAACATTCAGGATAATAGCTTGCAAGACAAATCTAAAATGGAGACTGACCAAAAGATTGGTAATGAGGAAAATGTACAACAGAGGATTGAAAGAGAAGTTTTAATGATTCAATATAATTTTACAGAATATGCAATTAGATTGAGAGGTCTGCAGGAAAATAATAGAGATGATTTAAGGAAAGTATCTTCTGAAATTCTGGCTGGGATCTTAAAGGTTCAACCTGATGAAGTGTATTGCAGGATTGATAGAATTTATAGAATAAACTCCTGGTGGGCAAAGCAAAGGCAACTGCCTAGAGATGTGGTGATCTATTTTACAGATAAAGAAATTAGGAATAATATTGTGCAGAACTCTTTTAATTCCAATTTGCAATCTCATGGAAGAAAGATTTGGATTTTCAAGGAGCTCCCGCCCAAGATGTTAATGGAGAGGAAGAAATTTGGCTTTTTAGTGACTGAATTAAAAAAAAGAAATATCCTATTCAGGTGGGACATCCCAGCTGGTTTAATATTGAGATATCAAGGCGTAAGATATCAATTGCACACTGTTGAAAAAGCGGAAGATTTTTATCAAAAAATTCTAAAAATGAATTTAACACCTTTAGGCATAATACAGGATAAGCAAAAGGAGTTGGAAATAAAAGGAAAACATCAAATTACAGAGGCTGTGATGGATAAATTGTCTTTGGACTCCTTGGAGATCCCAGCTGGACTGTTTATAAATAAGAGAGCAGTGTCATCCGAACCCAAGGTGATGAATCATCAAGTCACAGACAAGTGCGCAAATCAATCAGTTGATATACAAGTGATGGAGAAGAAAGATGAGATGATAAAATTAACCCAACAAGAACAATCCACAAAGCAGAATGAAAATCAACCAGCAGATATACAATTGGTAAGCAAGAAAAGAGGATGGAAATTCAACCCGAAAAAGAAAAAGAAAAGAAACAGATCTTATAGAAACAGCAATTTCCAAACTAAGCAACAGTGAAGCCAGGCGCTTTAAAAAATGAATGAATATTAGAAAAGACAGTGGTGGCGAACAATTGTCTGATACTATCCTGAGGATTGTGGCAGATCTCTGCAAGGCCATGATTTTGGGAAGTGGAAAGAGCCTCACTTTGTTGGATTTGAATCATCTAATTTTTTCTTATTTACTTTTTTTTTCTCTTGGAAATATATTATAACTACTTTGAGTTATAAGGCAGGAGAGTTTTGCTGGGGCATGCAGAAGATCTGGATGTTACTCAGTAGGATGACGGGAATTTACAATCCTGATGAATACCACAACTATAACCATACGGATATATTCATAATTATAATGTCACTCGGGTGGTTGTTTTTACTTTTATACAGGTGTGAGGATATCTACTACTGATGGGGGCAGAAGATGACTGAAGATTTTGAACAAACTGTTGCACCAGCATGTTATTTTACCCTATTATGGGTGATGGATTTAACAATCTAGTGGAAAGACATCAAAGAAGATATTATATGGATCATAAACTTAAAGTTATTGTCTTTTCTCTTTTTACATAATGAAATGCATATATAAATATGTGTATATCTTAGTAAAGTGGGCAGTTGATTATATTTAGAATCGTATTGCATGATTTTGTAGGAATTGAAGGGCTGAAATAGGTTAGTTTACTGATTGTTATAAAATGGGATGCATATATAGATATGTGTATATTCTAGTAAAGTGGGTAGTGGATTATATTTAGAATTGTATTGTCTGATTTCAAGTCATATATTTAGAGGAGTGGAGGAAGTGGACAGAATTGAACAAATTTGGTTGCAGGGAGAAGGCCGATTTAAAATGTTATATTAATATATATAAAAGATTAAAGGTTAATTTGTAATAATACTCAATAAGTTTAGGGGAGGAGAAAAAGGGCAGATTACCGTAAAAATGGGAGTTATAAGATTAACAAGTTAAGGGTCAGTATTCCGAGAAGGGATTAAGGGAAAGGGAAGATATTATGTATGTAACTAGTTATGAAATAGCCTATTGTTGTGAAGAAGTCACAGGGGGGGTTGGGTGGAAAGGGTGGGTTAGGGAAGAGGGGGGGGGGGGAAAGGGGGAAAAACTTGTATTTGAAAACTTTTTCAATGTTGCAGATGCCCATCAGGCTAAACCACCGATGGGGGTTCTTGTGGGTTGTTTGCAAACTGGCTTAGGCGGGAAGCGAGAAAGAGGCTGTCGTGGTTTGTTCAACAAACTGGGTTTAAAAAAATAAATAAATAAAGCTATAAGCTACCCAGAATTGCCTTATGAAAATGGGTGGCATGAACAATTTAATAAATAAATAAATATGTAAAACTGGAGGAAGAAATAAAGATTCTGAAGTGATGAAGAACACCTACATTTCAGGTTCAACCATCAACAATAAAAGAATCAGCAATCAAGAAATACTCTGCAGATCAGCCCTTCTTAGAGCAGCCATGAAGGCTCTGGAAAAGATATTCAAATGCCATGATGCATCTGTACATATAAAGATCAGAATTGTGCAGGCAATGCTTTTCCCTATGACACTCTGTGAAAGTGAAGTTTGGACTTCAAAAAAGCAATATATAAAGATCACTGATACTTAGAACTTTTGTGTTGAAGAAGATTCCTGAGAATATCAGAGGTAGCCAAGAGAATAAATGGATCATCAAAATGTATCAACCCACAACGTTTTCACTCCAGGCCCAAATGTCCAGGCTCAAATTTGGACACATTATACAAAAACACAGCTCTCTGGAGATAATCATAATGCTAGCAAGTATGGAAGGAAAGAGAAGAGAACAACCAGCAGCAATATGGATTTTCTCAGTTACAACAGTAATGAGTATATTATTGAAACACCTGAAGGACCTGGTTGGGGAGATTATCCTGGAGAAAACTATTTATGAAGTCACTAAGAGTCAATACCAGTTTGATGGCACACAATCAATCAATCAATTAATCTACCAATCAATCAAAATATGTTAGCAACATAATACAAAATTCTGAGATGCTTCAATTTACACACTGTATTATTTAAATTCTACTTAGTTTTGTTTCTGAAAGCCAAAACAGTACCATTCCACATATTCATTGCTATTCTCATTAGGCAATTACATTCAGATAACAGCTACTTTTTGCTTGGAAGAATCTAGTGAAAACCAAATAGCTTAACTAATATACAGGTAGTCCTCACTTAACGACCATTTGTTTAGCAATTGTTCAAAATTATGATGGCACTGAAAAAAAGTGACTTACAACTGTCCCTCACACTTATGATAGTCACATTATCCCTGCAGTCACATGATCCTGATTCAGACACTTGACAGTTGTAGTATCCTGTGGTCATGTGACCACATTTGTGACTTTCCGAGCTGGCTTCTGACAAGCAAAGTCAATGGGGAAGCCGGCAGGGAAGGTTACAAGTCACAGTTATGAGATGTGTCGCTTAAAGACCACGGTGATTCATGTAATGACTGTGGCATAAAATGTGAAATTGAGTGCAGTAACATGATGTCTTATTTAATAACTGTCTGCTTAACAATACATTTTCTGGTCCCTTTTTTTATTCATAAGTTGAGGACTGCTTGTACTAAATTAAGATAAAAAGAATATACTTCCAAGTCAAATCCTCCCATACTTTTTTCAGGGTTTCCTTTTTTTTACCTTTAATAATATGAATACCAGCTAAGCCGTTAAGAGCACACACCAATTGGCGATGAGCTTCTTCACATTCTATCCGACATTTTTTCTGTAGAGATGTTAAAAGCTCTTCCATTGTCATTGTGCTGGAACAAAGATCCAAACATGAATTATAGACATAATTCTAATAGCTATCCAAATTACTGCAGAACAAAGAATGGACAATACTCTTGCCCACAGGCGTTACAATTTGCACACAATTTGCACAATATGGGAGAGATCAAAAGTGCAGACAGAGAATGTAACTGACTTAAGTAAAAGTGAATGATCAGCACTACAACGTCAATTAACAATGGATGAGGCTGCCAGAGCAAGAGTCAGAAAGTTGTATCTCCCTTGACACCTGAAGCAGTAAAAGGGGAAGTAAAGAAGACGATGAATGATCAACAATGAGTAGTTAAAATAATGGAGGGCGCAACAAAGCAAAAGCAGGGAAAACTGTATGTTCCTAACTATTAGGATGCCAAAATAACAAATGTACTCTGTAAGTACAGGTGAGGGAGGAGATATTGTGGCTCCACATGAGGGCAGGCAAGCATGTGAAGGGGTGCTGCAAGACCACGTAAATGTGGGCAGGCATGGGAAGGGGTGCTGAGGCATTTGTATAAGTGAACATGGGAAATGGCACTGCAGTGGCACACATGTGTAGGCAGGCATGGATAGAGACACTACAAGAGTGACTTGTGGCCTCCCTTCCCAACTCCCCCATTAAGTTTGCTTGTGGAAAGCTGACAGGGAAACAAGCAATGGCAATCATATGACTATGGGATGCTACAATTGTAAATATGAGCCAGTTGCCACATGCCTGGATCAGAATCACCTGCCTGTGGGGGTGCTGGGATGGCTAGAAACTTAAGGACCGGTCATTAAGCACCATTCATTCATCGTCAACTTCAAATACTCAATGAGAGTAATCAATAACCAAGGACTATCTGTAATCTAAGATTAAAACAACTAGATCCCATCTACACATTTCCTGAAATAACAATGGTTTAAACAACCATTATGGTAAAATTTAATAGAAATAGCCTCCGAATACAGGTTTGCATAACATTTCTAGTACAAATTTCACAATGATTTGCTACTCCTTCTTCAAGAAAAGAAAAAGAAAAAACAAAATTATTCACTACAATTATTTCTCAATCACTGGCCATAATCTAAATTTTAACTTAATTTCATTAATGGTGGAAACATTGAAGTTAGCATTTCTTCAACACTGTTGATTTCGTTGTAAATAATTAGCTTTGAATGAAGTAATCGGTTTTAGACATTTTCTAACTAAATTATTTGGATTATTTATGTATGAATAAATTACCTTACAAAGCAAATAAAATTAATATCCGATATACATTTGATCTATTTAAACTACATAGAAAGGAGATGTTGTTTCAAAAATGCTGTTTTTTAACGCAGCCTTTGTCAAGTAAAGTTCTATGGAATCATAGACTGATTTCAAAAAAATAATTTGTTTGAACTTCCCACAGAGGTCAGTGCTAGTGGTGACAGTGGTGGGAATGTTTAGATGCCATTATTTGTTGTTTGCCTGATGTTTTGCTGTTGTTGTAAATGTTGTAAAATATGATTGGATAGCTTATTTTTTAATATGTAATTTTTATTAAGAATTTTTATTATAATAGTCAAAATCTAATACAAGGTAAATTAAAAGTAAACAGAAAAGGAATAAAAAGTACAGGGAAAAGGAAAAAAGAAAAAGAGAAGGACAAAGGCATCTAGGTAGCCTATCTCAACTAGGCTTTGGTCATACAATTTACGATTGCTTAGCATAACATTAACTTGTTTTTTAGACACTGGAAGTATAATGTTAAGAGAACTTCACAGGGCTAGAAAATGTTGTCTCAGAAATTGGTAACACTAAATAGTTAGTAGCAATAATACCAAGGATACATATATACCAGGGAAGATATATAAGGAATCAAGGTTGGATAATTGACTAGATCTATTTTAGTTTAGGTTTTTTCTATCTCTTTATTCATACAGATGTCTCAGTATATAATTAAAAAATTATCACATGCCATCAAGTCAATGTAGACTCTTAGCGATCACATTACTTGTCAGAAAATGATAATTTATTTTTTATATAATTGGGGAACCATATATAGCTACAATAAGAAAACAAAGGGCAGAAATCTATAGTGTCCTGAATAGAATTTCAAAACAAGCCATATGTAGTTTTTATGAAGTGATTATCTTTGTTTTGTATACTATCAGAAAAGAACTGTACTGGTTTGCTGTTATAAAGTCATATGTAATGTTAAGACTACTGGCAGCTACTGGTAATAATGATTCACGCACAGTATGAAGATAGAACTAAAAGCCTGTCTTTTATGAATATCTGTAGGTACTTTTGAGCACTATAATGTAAATAGAGCTTCAGGGACTGAACATTCCATATTAATAATAAGAATCCCAAGTAAAATTAACCTTTTCTGCAGAGGCAAGAATTCTCCACGAACAGCTTGTGGGTGACAACAGGCCTGTCTCAGACGTAGCAAAGGGTACAAAATGGAAGTCACTGTCCTCCTATCCAAGCTACTAAGTTTGAGAGACCAATCCAAAATCTTCCTGAGTTTTACCAATGCATCCTGGCAGCACACCTCATGTTGGCGATGATAAAAATGCCTCTCCACAGGAGAAAAATGAAGCCAATGTGTATCTTCTGTCTGAGGAGGGATCTGAATCTAACAAAATGAAACAATAATAAACAACTAAAGTTTGGGTACAAAATGTTATCAAAAAACATGTTATTAGAACTGAAATGTTTACTTGGTCAATCACGTCCTTCTTTGCTGACCTCCACATTATCTTGGCTATGAAATTGTACAGAGGCTGTGTATTTTTCCTGCAGTATGGTCGATATAGAAGCTGATCCCACCAATATTTGACCCAGTAAGGATCAGCACCAAGGAAAAGTACTAATCCATACAAATCTGTTGCAGAGAAAGAGTAAAGTTTACCGAATGTAGGTGGCAATATATGTATAAAATCTACTTTATCTCATCATCTCAAAAGTTAAATCTCTTTAAGAATGTTTTCTTTTGAGGAGGGATTGATGAAACTTATAGTATATTTACAGAGACTAGACTTTTTTTTTTGAAAAATTAAAATAAATAACCCATCATTTTACAAATAGCCTATGTAATCCATCATCTAGTAATGCTGATTTTCAAAATATTGGTCAGTGATCACTGATAACAACTTAAAAGACAATGTTATGACAATTCACCTTCAAGTCCTCGCTGTACCGGTGTGCCACTGACACACCAGCGATTGATTCCACTTAAACGGAGTGCCATTTCTGCAGCCTATACAAGATGACAGAAAAAATAAGACAAAATCATGACAGGAACAATACTAAATCCAAGCGCTAGGCAGCAAACCGAGCTGTAAGATCAAGGCAATATCCAGGGGAGCCCTTGTCCAGTTTAGACTGATGCAGTATTAGGAATAGGAAGCAGGAAGCCCTGGCAAAATTGATGCATACGATCATGTAGCTCTCTGGAAACCACACTTCGCACAGAATGCAGCTGTTAGGCTGCTGGTAAATAAAACTTGCTAATGTAACACTTATTTCTTAGTCAAATACCAATTTCTCAACAACTACACTGATTTTCAGCAATTTTTCAGAGCCAATTCAAAGTGCTCTTTATTATTTATAAAACATTTATAACATAATTTCAGGCTATATTAGAATCTGTCTTCTGCAAATTAATTCTCCCCATCTTGCCAGGACAATTAGAGAGGGTCTACTCCAGACCCTGAAGCGAGGCGGTTCCTAAAACAAGGGAGTTTTTCTCTGTTGTAGCCCCAATACTACAGAATACTTTAACACTGATTGTTTTCCCAGGCCACCATGTTACTTGCACTTCACAAGCTTATGAAAAACAATTTTATTCAAGATAGCTTCTTGATGGTGGCAGAATTGCAACAATTTCTTTTTTAATGTTTTGTTTATTTATTCATATGCTTTATGATTGTTTGTGTATAAATAGATGAATGAAAACTATGCTGAGAACTGAAGCTTAAGTGTATACTGTATATATATTCTTATGTATTCATTGCTAAATACATCACAGAAGTCATTATAAGATTCATTTATAAGAATTCTATCCCATCCTTCTTTCAGGTACTCTAATAGCATACATAACACATACACAATCTTCCCCCCATTTCTCCACACAAATGACATAAATTAGGCTGAGAATGTGACTGGCCTAAAGTCTCCCATGAATATTCATGGCAAGAGAATGGATTTTAACTGGGATTTCTTGATGTCATGATATAATGTGCCCTCAGGACCCCAAATCCCAAGGTTGGCTAATCATTGTTCTAGACTGGCAGCCCTTGGGCCGGATGCATCACACACAGGCCACCCCACCCCACCCCAGCTCCCCAAAGGCAAAAAACGTTGTGATACATCACGTGATGCGATCAAGTTTGACACCCATGTTCTAGACTATTACAACTGAGCTCCTTCTGTTACAGCAAACCTGCCTTATTCCAATCACATTTCCAATAAATCCCATCTTTACTGAATTGTTCCCCTGCTTTGCTTTTTAACACCTAGCCATCTGCCACACATGGTCTAATTTTTTTATCCCAACTGAATGAAGATCTAAACAGTTTCAGAAGCTTTTTAGGAAGCTGTGGAGTTTTAAAGTTTAAAGCCCAGAGTTGCTTTGATAGCGAGATGGGCAGCATATAAATTTAATTTTATAAAAATGTAAAGGAGTCCCTGAGGATTTTATTCTGCTAGTCATTGCCAACTCTAGGGGGCAGTGCTCATCTCCATTTCAAGGTCATTGAGCCAGCACTGTCTAAAAACATTTCCATGGTCATGTGGCCAGTATGACATCATGGAGCGCTGTTACCTTCCCACCAAAATAATAACTATTTATCTACTACTATTTTCATGCTTTTGAACTGCTAAATTGGCAGGAGCTGGAGTGAGGAAGGGAACTAACCCAGTTCTGTAGTGCTCAGATCTCAAACCCGGATTGTCGGTTTTCCAACTGACAAGCTCAGCTTCTTAACCGCTGAGCCATCGTGCCACCCCATAAATTTAATAAATAATAAATAAAGTTTATATTTCTATATGGTTCCCCGAACTATTTAGGAATGGATAGCACATAACATTGTAAAATAATAGTAATATATTAAAATAATTGTTTTAGCAATATCTCCTACCAGTTGCTGGAATGGGATTTTCAAAGTGAATGCTAACAGTTTTACATCTTCTAAACCCAAAGGGCATATCTTGTGCCTCTTGAGATAGCATTAAATCAATCTCTTGCTTTAAGCCATTAAGCTATATAACAGACATCATGACCTACTTCTTTAAGCTGTCAGAATACATTATGTAAAGTTATTATTTTAAAAATGGATATGCTTCATATCCTATCAAACCTCCACCAGGGAAAATATTTAGAAGCAAGTACCTTTAGGGGAAACTCATAATTTACTCACTTCTGAAGGATAAAGTGCAAGAGCACATTTACATCTCCAATGATTAAACAGTAGCAGAAGTTCTCAAGGGATTGCCTCACCTTTGCAGTGGTGCATTCTACCATCTGTGCCTCATCTAGGCAAATTCTCCACCACTCCACAGCTACCAAGGGACTAGGAATGGCCATATAACGTTTCTGGTTTCTGAAACGGCGCCCATCTTCACTATTGCTATGTGGAATGTCGACATAATTCAGCTCACACCGAAGGACGTCATATGTAGTGATCACTACATCCTGCTCTGCTAAGATGTGAGGTTGCAAGAAGCCATGCTTCTTCACTCCTTGATAAACCTGCATGGATTTTGCCCAAAAATACAAGACAAAGCAAATGTTGACAGTTAATTTCATGTAATAAAAAGCGGTGATACATTGTAAAATTAAGCATTTCCTTGCTCATTTAAAAAAGTAATGTTATGGTGACAGCTTAATAGTTTAGTGGAGCAAAATAAAACATGGTCAAAGTACTTTTGTAAAAGGAGCATGTGACAAAATGTGCTGGTGAGAAAAATACATCTCTTCAAGCTTAGAGGAACAGCATCCATTGAAACGCGCACATAGCATTTCAAAGATGTCTTGAGTTGCCTGCATACACATGAGGAAGTACAACAGGAGATAGTTATTTTTTAAGCAAAAATGCTTCACTCATATGTTTTGCCAATATGTCTATTGACTGCTTCTAACAGTCCTAATCATGAACACTATTTTTACAGTTCTTCTGTTCTACTTTGTTCTTTTTGATAGGAAGAATAATTGTAACAACAATCAATAATTATGTTCTAAACATTTGTAAGGAACTGTTTGGGAAGATATAAATCCAGTCGGCTTCACATTTTTCACAGGAGAGATCTGAATGGAAAAAAGAACCACACAAAGAGAATTAAAATCTTCCCACAATTAGACTTAATCCATTTAATACAGAAATACATCAATTTGTGGCTGATTTTCTATTGACTACCTTAATTTCTGAAGTTTGCTAGCAACAAATTGAACAAAAATATTTTATCCAGGTTACAGTTAACTTCAAATTAACTTCAAATTGTTTTTGTAAATGCTAGCAATAATGATATCATGCAGGTATAGCAGTGGTGAGATTCAGCCGGTTCACACCCAGTTCAGCCAAACTTGTTAATTTTTTGCATAGTTCGGTTAAGCAGTTGTTCCCACCATTGGCTCTCCCCACCCTGCCCACGGAGGTTGCCATTCAGAGTGGAGAGGCTGCAGGGGCATGACTGGGAGCCACGCTGATCAGCTGGGAGGCTGATCAGTCAGACCTTCCAACTTTGTGAGATCTTTTTTTCCCCCGAGAAGTTGGAAGGTCTCACTGAACTTTTTTTAAACTGGTAGTCACATGGTCTTCTTTTGTTGCTCTGCACCTAGGAGAATGGAGCTGGAAAGCAGATTAGTGAGGGAATGGTGGTTGTTCTGGAGCAAGGTAGAAGTGAGGATTTTGCATTATCTTTGCTCTGGGATGGGGTGGAAGTGAGGATTTTGCATTGTAAGTAAGTAAGAACCAGTAAAAGAGAAATGGAAAAATCCCTATCTGTAGATTAGCATTTTTCAGTCTTGGCAAGTTTAAAATGGGTGAACTTCATGCTGCCTTGGGAATTCTGGTTATTGAAGTCCATGCACCTTAAAGTTGCCAAAGTTGAAAAGTATGTCTCTACACTAGAGTTTAGGATTTTAGTTTAGTTTAGTTTATTTGATTTATAAATAAATCATTCCTGGTTTTTTTATTTTTTATTTTATTTTATTATTATTTTATTTTATTTTATTTCTGTTTTTCCATATTCCTGTTTTATTTAGAGTTTGGTGCAATTAAATAAATCAGTTTTGGTTTCCTTAACAAATAGTGATTAAAGTGATATGAACCATTACTAGATTTTTTTTGTGAAAAACTGAAATTAAAAGTTGATCTGGGCTTTGATGATTAGATATGGGATTATGGAAATAATGTAGACAAATGTTAATCTTACAGTAAGAGTTTGATATATTTTTTACTTATATCGGTACCAAAGAAAAGTTGGAAGTCATTCTTTTTCAGTTTCCCTGCTTTTCCTCTTTCTTACACGTTCACTGTTTTTCTTTCCTAAACCTTTTCTTTTTTCAAATCTGTTTTTTTGTTTATCCCTTAGCTTTGTATTTTTTTGATGTATGAAGGATCAAATACTCAGCCATTATAATTCTACATTCCTTATTTACAGAAATCATATCAAAATTTAGAATGAAATCCACTGGGAGCCATCTCATATAAGGCAGGCTCTGAGTCCCTCAAACCAAAAAGTGTTTATCG
The DNA here is from genome assembly GCA_022577455.1 of Arizona elegans. Lineage (NCBI taxonomy): Eukaryota > Metazoa > Chordata > Lepidosauria > Squamata > Colubridae > Arizona > Arizona elegans. Next base: position 250,921,660 of record JAKOOJ010000001.1, read on the forward strand.
ATAGAAGAGGATATTTGTAGCTCAGGGTTGAACTGTGGGGTCCTTGGTGCTCTCTGATCTTGATAGTTTTCTTGCAGATATTTCATTACCAAACTAGGTAATATCATCAGTACTAGAAGGGAGTGGAGTTTACTCTTATTTTCATATACTAGTGTCTTACCCTGTTAGTGTTGATCAGCTGCTTCACAGTGTTTTGATTGGTGCCAGATCTCTACAGCCTCAGGCAGAGAAGGATTATTCTGACCCCTCCCTCAAATGTTCCGAGTTTCCCAGCATTCCTTTAGGAACCTCCAACATGCAAACTGTGGTTATTCATCCTAAAATGAATCCTCTTTACCCGGAGCTTCAAAATTTGCTATTTGCTGGGAAGATGTGTAGCTAAAAGTCAGTCTATATTTAGTGTACATCTGGTTCTGGGGATATTCATAACCAAACAAAAGTGTATTTTCTGTGCAATTCACATCCCTTGCTCATTGGATCTGGATGTCACAAAGCAAAGCCCACACTTTGTAATTAACACCCGCGTCCCATTTTGACTGGCAGAGTGCTGCAGGAGGCTGAGTGCTGTCACCCCCCTTAGCCACATCCACCCACACCTACCCAGCCAGTCATTAGGGCAGAGAATCGATTGTTAAATTATTTGAATCCCACCACTGAGGTATAGATATATTGAAAAACCTTTTCCACCAGCCTCTATAAAGGCATATATACCCACCTGTGCTATACAAAATAATACACACAAGTAAATATATTTTCCTTCTCCTTGCTCTTCAGAGATCCATCACATTCTTCTAACTCTTACTGTACTACTGTTTTTATAAAGAATGCTTCTTACCAGCACACGAAGGGATGATGATCTCACATGCCTATTAATTTCATCAACCCACTGGTGGCAGATTGAACTTGGAGAAATGATGAGAGTTGCTCCTGTAGGAACTGGTTTCATTGCTACAAGGCAATGGGGGCAGTAAAAGGGCTTGATTTTAAGATTTTCTTCTTTATAATTCACACATTCAGCATGTTGCCACAGGTGACAGTTCAGGCACTGTACCCGAGCTTTATAGTCAACCAAGCCAAGTTCACCGCAGATACATTCAAAGCGGTAATCAGAGGTGTTGAATGGAAACACAGAACCAGGGTGTTGTTTAAAGATGCTAGTGTGTTCTTGACAGACTGAAGACTGTTCTTCTAAGGCATCCCGCATCTCTTCAGTTTCATCCATATTTTTAGGAACAGCAACATTACAGCGTATCTTATCTTTGGATCTAAGCATATTGTCAGTTGATCTACACTGAGAATGTTTAGTTTTGCAACGCTTAGAATCTAGGTTTGATTCACTAGTATCTTTGTTTGTTGCACAGTAATCATGATCTTCTGCTGTAGTATCTATCACCTGAGGTAACTTTAGAGCATTTGTAGAACATGCATCCTTATCATTCAATTCTATGATTTCAGTGTTACGGTCTGGCAATTTTTTCTTCTGAGATCTATTTGAAGTTTGCTTTTTCTGTAAATATAAAAGAAACCAAACTTAATTTTTGAAGTACTAATTCCTAATTCTCTAGATGTTATGAGGAAGAAAGAGCTGGAAAGCATCAATCCTGCATGCTGTATTCCTCAATCTGAATCCGCTAGTTGTGTTCTGACTATAATTCATATAATTCTCACCAGAAAGAAGTTCTGGGAGCCTTCAACACATCTGAAAGGCACATCTGGAGAGGGCTTGTATCACATGTGTGAGCCACTATCTCTTAACCTTTATATAATACCAAATGGGGATATGTTTAGAATATATATATTTCATTGTATTGAGTACACTTGGCAATCTCCAAACTGACTTTTTAAAAGCATACAAGTATCGATGTACAAGTTCCTTTCCTTCCACAATTCAGTATTCTTGTTAATTAAAATTACAGTGAAATTCTCTTATGATTCATTAAAAAACCTATTCATGTTATATTTGATACATATTTTTTTATTTTATAATATTAACTTATAATAAATGGGATCTATACTCCATTTTGCCAAAATTGTGCACAATTCTGTCAAAGTGCTTAAAAGATTAGGGACAATTAAGAACATACTTTAGTACAAACCTCATTATTATTTAAAAGAAGTCATGAATGGAATGGGAAGTCCAAAAATTTTTTTCTAAAAAGATTTTCTATTTAAGTATTAAGTTCTTTAATTAAACACACAAGTCAAAGACATATCAAAGAGACCCACTCATAAATATTCTATACATCATGTAATCCTTTGCCTTATATCTGCAAGAACATCTTGAATACTTACATGGAAGAAGCAGAAGGCTTCGTGTATACAATTGTACGTACAAAGATTACCTTTTTTACAAATTTTGCACTGTATTTTAAACATAATGATGTTGCAGAGTAAGTTTAACTTTAAATAAATAACCTATGTAGAATTTTGTAATTCCTACTCAATGGATCTGGTAGCCTATCTTTTATTTCCTGGCCCTCCAAAAGTTTCATTATAGCAATGAACATGTACTTAAATAATCCTAAATAATCCTTTTTCTTCAAGCTCACCTGTTTTTTGGATCTGTTACAAAACAACTGTTCCTTGTAGTTTCTGCCCAACCTGAAAGAGCCAGCAAGACCATGGCCTTTGACTTGCTCCACTATTTTCTCTGCAATTAATTTTTCCAGAGTTCTTTTAAGAATCCGACGGTTTCTCTGAACATCGTATTTATAAATGGACTGGACATACTTAAAAATTGCAACAATGGATGCTCCCTTCTTCACTTTCATTTCTTTTATAGCTGTTAAAAGCATTACTCGCAAACCTATATGAAGAATGAATATTTTTGATCAAAATGGTGAAGAGATTGCAAAGTAATTTTAAGACTTTATTTTAACACTTATAAACTCTGGCTTGATTTTTTTGTTACTAGTTTGCAGATGTGGTATTTTCTGCCAAACAATTTAAATTCTTAATTTCTTGCTAATCTACAGTACTTTTATTCTCTAATCATAATTCTTCAGTTATCACATGTAATCAAGGTATATAGAAAGCATCATATACTTAATAATAGAACACTACACTACACATATGTGCCTTAGTTTCTGTACAAGAGGGGAAAAAATTCTTCAGGAAAAAAAATTATTCAGGATAAACTAAGTATTTAATCTGATGTGAAGCCACAGGTTTTCCAAAAATATACAACAGTTAACCTAATTTCCTTATGTAACTTTGGGACCTTTGAACAGGTTTTCTCACCCAAACTTTAACTGGTATGTCAATATAGTATGTATTATAATATATATCTATGCTTCTGTTAATGTGTTTCTATTTTACTGAGAAATCTCAAATAGACTCTCAATACTTGAGACGGTTACTGATTTTATAATTGAAATCCTCTGCATGTGACTGTAAATGAATCGCATACAAGGGCTTACAAGAACCACCTACGTATTAGGAAAATCTTCTAGAAAAGACTGGAAAAAATTCAAGCAGTGAGTTCTGTCTTGAAAGTTCATTAATTTAAAGAATGGAAAGCAATTTCACATTAAACATATTTGACAGGTTTTTTCCCATAGAGCTATAAGATATCTAAGAAAAGTGCATGTTTTATTAATTTATAAGTAAATAACTGCCTGGAGGAAATAAAACATTTTAGGAATTTGATAGTTCTAGTTTTTAATAATTATGAATACTAAAACTTTTACAATTGTGTTTATTTACTTTGAACATACTGTGAGAGATAGTATTATCAGTATCTTAAAACAAGTAAAAAAAGTGAATATTTATTATTTGTTAAGAAAACACATATGGCAGCCCAACTCACTCCTGGCGATTCCAGGTGGCTTACAGAAATAAAGCCTGAATACAAAACCTAACAAACCTCCACATCCTGGCCACAACAATCAAACGAGCCATTTGATGGGCTCCATATCACCCTGGGATTCTGTGTCCCACTGGCAAAACTATGTTTTCAAGGCCTTTCAAAAGTGTTATCAAGATGGGAGCCAATCTTATTTCCACAGGAATGATGTTCCACAGGGAGGAAGCCTCCACAAAGTTATGCACTGCTTTCTGGTCCCACTAGATGGACCTTCTTAAGAAAGGGGATCAGTAACATACATACATACATACATACATACATACATAGTTTCTATGTATGTATGTATGTTTGTATGTATGTAGAACTTCAGCACTAACTTTTTTTCTCTAAAGAGAGCTGTTTTTTTCTTACTACTGGTTATGCAAATGATTCCTGCTGAAAAATACTTACTTGGATACTGGACTTTTTCCTTCAATATAAATTCCATTTTCATTATGTTTTTCTTTTTACTTCCTTCAGCAGGTTGTGGTGGAACAAAGAAGTTTACTAAAAACCCCTGAAACATAATTTTAACATCATTATGTCACAGTCTATCTAATAATCTAACAAATCCTAGGCATGACAAAAATAAAATGTACATTTAATTATTGGTCCGCTGGTTTTATCAAAGCGTGTAAGAATTTAGGTGAAAACCTTAACATTGTTATAATAATTCAATGTCAATCAATAACAATTTATTAACACTGTAAAATTAAGACTGGAAAAGGAAATTGTAAGAATTAAGCATTATTTCTAAAAGCAGTACTTAGAAATACTTTTTTCACCAATTTAAATATACAGGTAGGCCTTGTTTATTCATGGGATTCTGTGTCAACTGAACCATAAATAAGAAGCCTGTGAAAAAGCATACTGTGCTTATGTGAAAAAGCTTGTCAGTCATTTTGTGCATGCATAAGCTAACAGACACTCTAGACGAGAGCTTTATTTACAAAATGCTTTATACCATACAAAAAGTTCTATCCTGAATTTTCCAGGAAGACATCCTTTCTCTTCTCTTCATAGCTAATGGCTATTGGTAAAGTTATATCTACAAAATGGTCAATTTAGAGAGCTTCAAATTCTGCAGATTGATAACCATTTTGCACCACTTTCTAATTGAACTGTGTTGTGAATAATACAAGAATACAGAAAAAATTGTATAAAAGGATGACCATATTCTACTTAACTTGATATTTTTAACAAAACAATTTAAAAAGTTTTAGTTGGGATTAGGTTTTCTCCAAGGGTAAAGAAATATGCTGCAACCTAAGGATTATAAGGAATATTGTTATTGCTTTATATTTTCAATATTAAAAAAATCAGACAAATTATTACAATATAGCTACACCAGAGTTATGTAATAGCATGATGATATAGAGCAGATTGATTTTGAACAACTTTCTTCATAAAACTAGTATACATTTCCTCATGTATTATACAGAAAAGTGACATTTCCAATATTCTATCAATGAAACTACCCTCAAAATGTTCTATTAAATTATCAGAATAGTTACTACTAGTTAATCAATTAAACCAATACTTTTACCACTCAAGGCTTAGATTGAAATGTGACCCTGAAACAACCAGATCGGTATTATATGGTTCAATTAACTGGTTAACAAACAGGTCACAAAACAGTGTCGATGTAGATGCATAATAGAGAATGAAATAATTCTTAAACCATATTTGGATTCCATTATGTAAATAATGTTATGAACAACTATGCCTGCTGAATTTATGAACAAATATGTTTGTAATCCAATAAATGCCAAACCCCATAAATAAAGCAATTTTTAAATCACCAGAATTTTGTGAGATACTGCAGAATTTTTTAAATGCCTGGGCCAGTGTGTTATATTGTATGGTATCCCAGGGTATGAAACAGAAAAGATGAGCAAACACTGTGGTAGACAATAAAAAGCTCAGGGAGTAGTAAAGTATCAATGTTTGAAGTAGACGAAAAAGAAATAAATGAGCAAGCAGACTGTGTAGTGCTCTTAAGAAGATAGATGAAATGGAAAACGGTATTTAATTATTGATTGGGGAAGGGGGGAAATAATGCTTAAGGATAAAGACTGTTATGAATCCTGTAGAATTATGTTGTGATGATTTTTTATTTCACTCCATTTTTCTAGCATATTACATTCACAACTGAATCTTTTCACGTTAATTATAAAATAAAAATAAAAAGGGTCATTAAAAATTGTTTTACAAACTTCAAAGGTAACAGATTTAGGAAAAATAATTGCTTACATATTCCAAATATAACTTCCAATTATAATTAATAGATTGAATAGGATTTGAATATTGGAATAGTTTTTATCCACTCACAATGCAGATTTCTCACCTCTGGTAACATCAGAGCATCTTGTCTGACATCCTTACGAGTATGTGACAAAATAAGAGCCAAGACTTCTACTGTTTTTCCAAGGCCCATCTCATCTGCTAATATTCCGCCAGGCCACCGAGGCCCAGCAACAGGCCGATCACGGATTACACTGAAAATTTTTTAAAAATATGGATTTTTGTTACAAATTCAACCAACCTACTGAATTCAATATTTAGATTTCTAAATACGTTATCAGCTACACTCAATTGTTTCAATGTTCTCCTTTTGAACATAATATTAAAGCAATCCATTCTTACCAGCCAGTAAAAGGATTATAGTAGAGCTTCAGCCCGTCTAGAGTAATAAATTCTCTCCATAAGTAGTGGAGGGCATTATCTGATGAAAGAAAAGAACAAGACAATGAACTTCACATCTCCTTAAAATTGAAAGTGCAAACTCAAGTTCTGAGGAAGGTCATTCCTCATTATATGGAACCATTTTAACTAAATTAGTACTTGATATAAAAATACAGGTAGTCATCACTTACTGACTAAAGCTGGGACCAGCAACTCCATGGCTAAGCAAAATGTTGTAAAGTGAAACCATACCGACATATGACATCAATTCCAGCTGTGATCATTAAGTGATTCAACAGTGGATATTATGCAATGTCACATGACCACAACTTGCAGCTTTGTGTTGACTAACTGCAATCCCTCCCCACAATATGAAAGCATTCCATAAAATCTCTTCTTACAATGTCTGGGTTTCTGCAACTGTTTGGGATCTCTCTGAGTGGCTATTCTTAACTAGAGAGCTCCATGGATTAATGAGCGGAGGTCATTTTTTTAGAAACAAATGCTAAATTAGAATGTCACTATTGATGCAATGTTTAAGGACTGCTTATCTGATATACAACAGTTTATATGTTGACCTTTCTATTAATCTACTATGCAAACTGTCCATCGTATTTGCTAATATTTGTATAGTTTCTAAAAATGTCGTTAAGCAACATTAGCCAAAAGAAGGACCTAGTACATGATCATGTATTCTACTATTAATATGTTCAATATTTATGTATTCATCTTGCTATTTTGAGATACTTACCATTGGTAGGTATATTCCTAAAGTTCTCACGTTGCAGCATCCAATTTACAGCCTCACTTTGATATGGCCTGAGAACAGGGATCAATGCAGAATGTTGAACATTTTCCTTTAAAAGATGTAACTCTTTTTGGTGTACATGCCTCACGTAGTCATACAGCTCTTCAATATTTTGCCGTTCTATATCTCTATCAGATTCCTCATCTTCTTCCAGAATGTCTTAAAAAAGTGCAATGTTATTGACTATTAGTAACATTATATTTTTAAAGTACATAAAAATAAAAAGTTGGAAAAAAATCTGCATATTAAAAACATAATAATTTAGTGCAACAATGCTTCCAGACTTTCAAAAGGGATAAGAAAACAACACCTCAAAATACAAATATATGAACAAATGTCTGATGAAACAATAATGTTGTGAATTGACTACAAGAAATATATGGTGGTGTTTAAGTTTGTGAACCCAATGTTCAATTGAACATTGAATTTTCAATATTTCTCTATAAATATGATCTAAAATGTTGTCTGTTTTCCCCATAAATCCTAAAATTAGATAAAGAGAACTAAGTGTGTCTGGGAATATATTTGGCAGCATCTTGACTGAACTGTTAATGAGAGATTTAAAAAATTAGTATGGCTTTTTGCTGGGCAGAAGGCACAGACCAGATTCTTGTTCTTCTGCTGTCCACTGAGAAAGTTGATTTACTGAACTTGTATCGATTTTTAAAAAATGTACAATAAAGTGAATAGGTTTGAATTAGAGAATCTTTGTTTGAATATAAAGTTGAAGATTGATTGCTGAATGGGATTTATTTAGATTTGGAAGGCTACCTGACTCCCAAATGATTCTGGGCAACTCACATTGTTAAAAAAAAAGGGGGGGTGAACAATTAGATAAGAACCATGCAAGATTCCATATAACAGTATGTGTAAGTTTACACACACTTCCACAATAAAACATCCAAACTAATGGTAACATTCCAAATTGTCTGTAAGAATATTATCACTACTCCAAATATATCTAGTTCATTCTCTTTAATTTCTTATATGCCATAAGTGGTAGTACTAGACTAGTAAGAGGAATGGAGTACTATCTACAAAGTATTTCTTCACTCATTTCTTTTTTCTTAGGATTTTATGACAGTAACTAGTTGGATACCCATGCTTCGCTATGAAACTATGTGATCGGGCTTGATAAATTGACACTTACAGCTTGAAAATTAACGAGTAGTTACAATCGGCCTCTCCTCTCCCCTTCTCTCCCTCAGGCTTGCCACACAGAATCCTATCCTATCCTATCCTCTTCTCTCCCTCAGGCTTGCTCCACAGAAGCCTCTCCTATCCGCTTCTTTCCCTCAGACTTGCCCCACAGAAGCCTCCCCTATCCTATCCCCTGCTTGCTGCTGTGAAAGTAAAACTGAAACTGAAACTCCTCTCCTCTGCTTGTGTTTTGTATTTGGAACAGATTTCTTTTCAGATGGGATGGGGAGGGGAAGTAGAACTCCTTAGCATCAGAGCGTGTTAATCATAATACAGGAAATACTAATGTTGTGATGATCATTTTGATAAATCCTTTCTTAGTGAGCACCTAGAAGCCAAGAGGAACATTGGTGGCCAATTTCGTTTGTAGGCTTTGAGGTTCTAGAGATTTTGTGATTACAGCGTGAGTGGTTTTCGCTTTTTTATATATAGATAATGCTGTAAATCTTACCCTAACTCAAACCTATCTGCATACTGATTTTGGGGGCAGAAAGGCAAGCATCTTCCTAGCAACCAACCTATGCTAAATTTATATTGAAGAATTGACCAAAGGCTGCCATTCTTAAAAGAATTTGAAGTAAATGGCCAAAACCTAGCATAATATAGAGAAAACTGGCAAACAAACAATGGCACAGATTCTGCCAGAATTCATAATTAAGTGATAATGTCATTCATAAACACATTTTTAAGGATTTGGTCTGAAAAATATGATTACCTGGAATTACAAAATGATAAAATTTTTCCATCAGTTTCTGAAGGAGTTGATTGGCCTTTCTTATTCTTCCCCCACCATCACTAAGGAATTCTAACTTACTTATGCCAAGTTCAAGAAGATATATTCCAACCTGTGAATTAAATGTTCATGAAAAAAAGTTTAGACAAACTTTAGAATATACAATAAAATGTGGGGAAAGTAATTTAATATAACTACGAAATAAGCAAAGAAGATAAAATAACAACAAATGAAATCATAGTAAGAATATTAAAGCTGCCTTTCCCAATCTAATTTTATTCAAATATACTGAACCAATTCTTAAAACAATCCATCAAGACTGGTTGGAATATGAGAACTAACATATTTCATAATGAAAGGGATATCAGGTTAGACAACGGTTCATTAAAAATAATGAAAGTAATTTAACAGGCTAAGTTATAATGATATGAGGGGTCCTTGGTGCTTTCTGAGCTGGCTTGTTTTCTTGCAGAAGTTTCATTACCCAAACTAGGCAACATCATCAACGCTAGTAAGGAGTGCAGTTTGCTGTTGGTTTATATTCTAGTGGCTTACCTGTCAGTGCTGGTGGGGGTGGTCTTAGAGATCAAGCAAGCTCAGAGAGTACCAAGGACCCACCATGTCAACTCTGGGCCACTAATATTCTCTTTTATTAGTTATAATATATTTTAATATTTTCCTAAAAATTGAAATCATAACTATTATTTGTGATGTGCAAGGAACTATATTCCAATTATTAGCTGCAAGGGAAAAGAAAGCTGGGCACATCCTATTAATGAGACAAATGGTCTTGAGAATCCTGGATGAAGATAACTAAAGGCTTAGTGAAGGAGGTTGATAATTAAATAACCAAACGGGTATTCATAAAACACTGAACCATAATGTAATTAATAATATAATCAATGATTTGCATTTCCTTTTCCACGATATAATAATCCATGTAGGTGGTATTTAAACCAGCAGAGTAGTAAAAATAAATAAGCTGTTTCACAATTTCAATGAAATACAGTAGTAGTATTGAGGGAGTTAAACTGAAATTACAGAAAACATTAGAAAAGCTAATAATTAACTTATAGATAAAATGTGGTTTGTTCAGTTTAACTTTTAAAAAAATCTGCTAAATTAAAAAAATAATGATTTGGTAAAATAATTGTTCATAACAATATGACTGTATCACAAGCATTTCCTTTTTAATTAGTTAGTATCTTATATTTGTGATTTACTGTTGGTTATTTAATGCTATATACACAAACACACTGATTAATTTATTTAGTATAGATTCCAGTTAAAAGCCAATTTGCAAGTAAAGAATTCCTCAGAAATAGGCAAGTTATAAGTCTGTATAATAAGTTACAGTTAACTATCTGAATAGTTCCTCTACAGGAAGAAAATTTTATTTGCACATCCTAACAGAAAATTTAAAACATATGAAAACTGTACTCTCTAAGATATGCTGGGGCAAATATTTTCATTATTTTAGGTGGCATAATTAACATTTTTTTCGGCGATGCTAGTTAATAGATCCTGCAAAAGAATAAAATCTAGTAAAATTTATTATGTATATAGAATAAATTGAACTGAAGGAAAGATTCCTGATTCTGATACTAACAGATTTTCCGAATCAGATAAAAATCAGAAAAAAGACATTAGTTACAATATTCTATTCAGGCACCTTTCTACATATTCTTAACTTCAAATATATTCAGCAGTAGATATATTCTATTAATTATATAAATTGACTACCTTTACAGAACGGGTATCTCCAGATCTTTGATACAGTACAATTATTTTTTTCTTCTGCAGCCACATTAAATTTTCCATAATTTCATTATTTAAAGATGATTCAACTAAAACATCTAGGTCATAAGTACTCTGTAATGATTCTTCCCCTTTGTCCACCTTTATATTATCATTTGCATGGACAAGAAGGTGCAGATGATCACTAAATTCTGCTGTCATCAAGGTCAGCCCTTTTTTCTGGATATTGTCACTTAAATGATGTTCAGGAAGAAGCTGGAGTGTAAATTCTCCAAGCAAAGTTTTCCAGGGAGGATCAGGCTGATAAGGAAGTATCAAAATATTTAGCTGTATGGATATAGATAGCAATGGATGACAAGAATCTTCTGCTTCATCTATGACTGTGGAGAAATTTGGGAATTTGGTGTTCTTTTCTCTGTGAGTCAAGTCTTCATCCCCACTATCATTATTTATCACAATATGTACAGCAGAAGATGAACTTGTACCAGCAACAGGATGGTCTTCATCAATGACATCTATACCTATCATGTCATTTTTCTGGTCATCATGCATATTCCAGCAGAGTTGCTTCTTTTTCTCTTCATTCATCCTCATGGGAGGAGCACACTTTCGACGGCGACTCATTTTGATATTTCACCACTGCTAAAAGCTGTAACAGATAAATAAATACCAGTCAACTTAGGTTCTTGAATAGAGCATTATATTTTGATTTAATAAGAATCTGCAACATTGGCCAAAGATTTATTTTAGATATACCTTCTAGCAATAAACCTTGCCCCCTCTTGTTCACTTTGGGGTTCAGCATCAGAACTTCCCATCTGCGAAAAAGCTAGCCTTTTCACGGAATTCACAGAAATTGCTTTCCAAGGCAGATTTTACTTTATTACTTTACTTTCAGAAGTATATCAAAATAAATACATATTATGGTCTCTAGGACACTGCTTCAGAAAACATGGAAACGCATTATCAAAGGCAATACATTAAAAATATTTTGATTACATGTACTTATTGGCATTTATCTTTTCCAAATACATTTTCAACTCCATAACCAATCCTAGCAATACTATATTTGTGTGTGTGAGAAAGAGAGAGTGAGAGAGAGAGACAGAGACAGAGAATTTGAAGTAGTAAGAAAATGTTGCCAAGAATTTGAAATAATATCAAAATCTAGTCAATACTTCTGTCTTTGCTTTTACTGGATCAAAAAAAAACCACTAAATTTTAAAAAAACACTAAATAATTACCATTTGATGTTGTTTGAGACTAAATGTTTAAGAGATCATGTTTAAAGGATCACAGAATGGTGATTTCTTAAGTGTTCCAATTCTTTCTTATATTTTCTCAGTCACTTATGTAATCTATATATATATAAGCGAAATACCACTCATGCATCATCACAAAATCTCCAGAACCGTAAAGCCTGAAAACTTGAAATTTGCCATGTATGTTCCTCTTGGCTTCTAGGTGCTCATTAAGAAATGATTTTTCGAAATGACCATCAGAGCATTAGTATTTCCTATATTATGATTAACATGCTCTGATGCTAAGGAGTTCTATTCCCCCTCCCCACCTGAAAAGAAATGTTCCAAAAGCAAAACACAAGCAGAGGAGAGAAGTTTCAGTTTCAGTTTTACTTTCACAGCAGCAAGCAGCTTTACTACAGAACAGTTGAGCTAAGCCACAGCCAGGCTCCTTCCTGTCTCCTTCTTGCTCACACAGCAAATACTGTTTCACTTTCCAAACAGCCCTCTGATGCTAAGGTGTTCTACCCCACTCCCCACCTGAAAAGAAATCTGTTCCACGCTCTAATGCTAAGGTGTTCTACTCCCCCTCCCCACCTGAAAAGAAATCTGTTCCAAATGCAAAACACAAGCAGAGGAGTTTCACTTTCAGTTTCACAGCAGCAAGCAGGGGATAGGATAGAGGAGGCTTCTGTGGGGCAGGCCTAAGGGAGAGAAGGGTATGGGATGGGATAGGATAGGATAGGATAGGGTTCTGTGGGGCAAGCCTGAGGGAGAGAAGGGGAGAGGAGAGGCTGATCGTAACTACTCATTAATTTTCAAGCTGATTTATCAAGCCCAATCACATAGTTTCGTAGCGAAGCATGGGTATTCAGCTAGTATCGTTTATAAAATTAAAAAGTTGCTTCCTAAAGGGGAGGGAACAATTGCTGAATGTACAAATGAGTATTGCTAGAGCCTCCAATCCTTGCTAACTTTTAAAGCTTTTCATTATATTTTCACTCCAATTTTCAATCTGTCTTTACAGTTTACTGATCTTATTTATTTATAGGTTTAATCGGCTATCCACTCACTAGACAACTAAAATCACTTGGTTTCACTTTTTTTAAGGCATGCTGCTGAGAGACACAATATGGCCTCAAACAACTGGGGTACTATATCTGCTTTGCATCAACAATCTTGAAAAGTCTTTCATTCCGTTTTGTCTTTCCTGTGCCGCAGACTACCAAAAACCCCAAAAAGAGTAAGCTGAAGAAGCAAACATGCTTTTTCAAAAGACAAGTGGACTTTCTGACTTTTCTTTGAAGACGTTTCACTTCTCATCTAAGAAGCTTCTTCAGCTCTGACTGGATGATGGGGCATGGAAGGATTTATACACCTTGCAGACAGCTGGTCATTTGTATCCTTTTAGTGAAGGCAACAGGATGCATTCTTTTTTCACTAAAAGAATGCAAATGACCAGTTGTCTGCAAGGAGTATAAATCCTTCCACGCCCCACCATCCAGCCAGAGCTGAAGAAGCTTCTTGGATGAGAAGCGAAACGTCTTCAAAGAAAAACCAGAAAGTCCAGTTGCCTCTTGAAAAAGCACCTTCGGGAGCAAGCATGACCTGGATGAAGCTGATGAGGCAACTTTTGTAATGTTGTAAAAATCCAACCACTGCACCTTTGGCCTTTATTTTCGTTACTTCCAAGTTCAATTTAACATGAATCTGCCTGTTGCAATCCTTGCATTTAGCTACCTTCCCTCGAAGCCTGCTGCTTTGCCCCATCCGCTCCCTTGCGCAAACTGTAATAACAAAAAGTAGTTGCTTGTTTATCATGAACCCACAACGAAACGCAGTACACAATCGATCACAACGTAAATTCAAGCGAATTAAAGAAGTCCTTCAAAGAAATAAGCTCTATTATTACAATTAGGATTGTAAGTGGATGTTTGCATCACATCCGAAAGGACGGAATACAACACGCTTATTTCAAGTCAACTTCATGTAGGGCCCCGTTGAGACAGAGGCGGCTGTCCTTTCATTGCACTGCAGGAATGCAAAGAAGGCTGGTACACAACGGAGAACCCAAGAGATGATGATTATCTCCTCTTTCCGCGTATATTGAGAGGCAGGCGGGCCGGGAGATACGAAGACAACAGAAGGGAGGGAATACAAAGGCTTCGGGGCCGCTGCTAGTGGGTGGAAGCACCGGAAGGAGGGGAAACGAAGCCGCCGAGAGATGCTCCTCGGACCAACGTACCTGACGGTTCGAGTAGCTTGCGCGAAAGGCGCGCTCCCTTCTGGATGTCTCTTCAGGAAACCTCCCCTGAGCCCGTCGTAACCGACCAACCGCCTCCGAACGGGCCACCGAGGGAGGAGGGGGGGGAGGAGGAGGAGGAGGAGGAGGAGGCGTACCAACGAACGTCCCCTTCTCCCTCCCCCCTCCCCACGCGAAACCAAAGCCAGCAGGTATACGCCAACCGATAGGCAGCAAAGGCCCAGGCAGGCCCCGCCCTCGCCGGCTGGCGCGCGGGCGCCGGAGAAGTGACGTCGTAGCGTCCTGGGTCGTACGCGCCCCCGCGCGCGCTCGGCTGTCCGGGAGAATGTCGCTTTGGTTTCGAGGAGGACGAGGGGATGGGATGGGAGGGGGGGGCGGCAGGGGCAACCAGCTGCTGCTGCAGCGCCTCCTGTCGGTTGTTTTTTGCGGTAGAAGGTTTGAAGTCGCTTGTTCCGTGCGATTGTGCCCTGTGTGCCTTTTTTTACGGGCTGAAAAATGTAACCTAAAATAGCTGTAGGGTTTGGCCGATCTCGAAAAAGCTATAAGCGTGGGTCGGACTTGTTTAATATTTGAAGGGGAGGCTGAATGGGAAAAATCCAGGAGGAGAAATTAGACAAGCATTGTAAGAAACTTAATTGCCAAAACAACAACAACAACAACAACAACCCAGCGCGCGAACATAAATTCAAACAAACTCGATTAGAACAATATTTCTCAGCCTCAGTAACTTAAAAGGTGTTGGATATTGGTAACGTGGTTAATTGTTGGTTGGAGAATTCTGGGAGTTGGAAGTACCGATATCTTAAGTGTTTTGAGATTGTTGAAAAACACTGGGCTAGAGAGAAACGTTGAATTTCATCATCCGTGGCTCGTCTGAATGATCTTTGTATTTTTCATTCGTGCATTATTCCTATCCTGCCCATTCTTTCCCTGCAAATTCAAACTTTACACATACCCACTTTTTATCCTTACAAAAATCTTGTGAGATTGATATAGGCAAGTGTGAGTTTAGTGAATGAATGATTTTAGTAGCTGGCAGTGGCACTGAACCCAATCCTATAAGCATTACATCGTATGGATTTGATGAGTTGATTTTGTCCACATTGTTTCTGGAATGCATCATTGTGAAAAGGAATGCCTCATTGCAAGAAGTTTAGTTAAGCTCAGGTTTTTCCACTGGTAGTGTGATGCCAATTTCCTTTACTCACAAAGTCTCTTGTCAACTTAGTACATGCAGCTCTGAACCACACAGGTGTCTTAACATATTTTACATGTACAATGAAAATGTGAACAGACTGAGTTTCTCTTCGCCTGTCAACACAGCACTGTACATCCTGTGTTAATATCCAAAACACTTCCTCCGCAGTGCCATCCTGCCATTTTTCCCTCAAGAACATGCCATGAAAACCACCAGTTTGTGCTTATTCCCAGGGTAAGATGGAAATGATTCATTTAGCTATATTTTAAAGTGTTCCTTTAATTCTTCAGACAGTTATTGATAGGAGATAATATTGAGCTGTTTTCACATACCAGTGAATCATGTATGACAGCTTTAAAGATGAGAAATTAAGCATGATAGTGTAAGAAAGAGCCTTGGTAGTACAGTGGTCTAAGGCACCCTGTTATTAAGACCAGCTGCCTGCAATTACTGCAGGTTTGAATCTCGCCAAGGGTCAAGGTTGATTCAGCCTTCCATCCTTTCTAAAGTAGGTAAATTGAGGACCCAGTTGTGGGGGCAATAAGCAGACTTTGTATAAATATACAAAAGAATGAAGGCTATTGCTGAGCACATTGTAAACCGCCCTGAGTCTCCGGAGAAGGGCAGCATATAAATCAAATATATATAACTAAATTCTTACTGGAGAGCAAATAGATTCTAACTTTCTATTCTGAGCAATGCTAGAGGTAGAATAGAGCTCAAGTAAGATGTAAGTATTCATAACCCTTTCAACTGTCCATATGGCATCATTGTCAATCCTAAAAGCAACAAGGGAGCTATTGTAATCCAGGTCAGACTGTTTTTCTAGTTCGCCCATGGCGTCTTTGATAGCAACCCACTAACGTCTGAGATGGAGTTTTCATGCTATCTACTGAGAATATGTTACGGACAGAGGCCAGAATTTGAATCTTGGCAACCAAGTTGTTTTGCCACTGAAATTTACATTCTGCAAATTTTTGAAAAAAAATGCATGGAGAAAGAATCCTTTTTATAAAGTACAAATCCCTTGGCTTGGTTGCTATTTAAAAGGCTAAGCAGGTTAGAGGTGATTAAAACTAGAAAATCCCAGACTTGTAGTCTAGACTGGGCAGTTGAAAAAGAAACATCTGGAAGAAAACCATAGCAAACCACTTCTGTATTTTTGCCAAGAGAATCAAATGGACATGTCTATGTAGTCACCAGGGGTGGGTTCTACTTACCTTTACTACCGGTTTGCATCGCGCGCATGCGTAGATCACCTATGATGACATCCAGGTCAGTGGGTGGAGCCTCTTGCCAGTTTTACTACTGGTTCTTGTGAACTGGTCCGAAGCGGGGGCAACCCACCACTGGTAGTCACCAGAGCAAAGTTAAACCATGGCTTAATCGAAGCTATTCACAATTTTGAGACAAATTGTGGACCATCAAATATATCTTTCTGCAATCACAATTAACTTCACCAGTTGAAAGTTTGTTCTCCCATGCCACATATTCATCAGAATCTTTGATGATTCTTAAAGACTGAAGGCAAAATAATATTATTTGTGTTCCATTTCTTCTTTTTTTAGTTGTCCTTATTCCAGTTTGGTCTAGTGATTAAGGCACCAGGTTAGAAACCAAGAGACTGTGAGTTCACGTTTCACTTTAGCCATGAAAGCCAACTAGATGATTTTTAGACCAATCAGTCTTTCTCTCAGCCTGACCCATTGTGGGCACAATAGGATTAGGATATGTTTGCCACCTGGAGTTATTTGTAACAATAAAAGCAGGAAAGAAATTAATGAATAATTAACCTGCACCTTGGTTCTTATTGATTCTAGGCCAGGGGTGTCAAACTGGATTTCTTTGAGGGTCGGATCAGCATTGTTCTCTGTGGGCCAGCGGGGGCGGGGGGAGATGGGACAGATGCCTCCTGCAGCACCCTGCTGGCCAAAATGGGCCACGCGGAGGCCCCGTGAGGCCCCCACGCGACCCATTTTCAGCCTCCTGGCTTCCAGCTGCACTCTGCTGGCCAAAAATGGGCCACACAGAGGTCCCACAAGGCCCGTTTTTTGGCCAACAGACTGCTGCTGGAGGCTGGGGAGGCCAAAAACAGGCCATGTGGGGGCCTCCGGGGGGGGCCTCCACGCAGCCCGCTTTTGACTGGCAGGGTGCTGTAGGAGGCCGTAGAGGATGAAAACGGGCCAGGGTAGCCACATTCAGCCCTCCCACGGCCCGTTTTGGCCAGCAGAGGCACGGGGGCCAGTCCTTTGATATTTCCAGACCGGTCCTGTGGGCCAGATCTATCTACCTAGTATACTCTAAAGTTATTCCCAAGTGTGGATTTTTTTTCACCTATGAGCACAGATAACATTATAACTTTCTTCTGAAGAAACCTAGAGCTAATCCAACGAATTGTGTCTGTTTCTACAATTCATTTATTTACTATACTGCTAAATTCTGGAACAGTCTGAGTAGTTTATATTCATTTAATCAATATCAGAAAAGAAGAAAAAACCCTCATGGATCACAACAAAGATGTTCCACCAAAATGGGAGTTAATCATCCTGGTGCCCAAATGGTGGTCTAGACAAAATATAGATCTGTTCTGTTTCAACAAAATATAGTCATCCTTGAGTTATGACCACCCATTCAGTGACCATTCAAACTTGTGACAATGTTGAATGATGAGGACTTAGGACTGGTGATTACGTGACTATGATTCAAGCAGTCAGTGCCTTACTCGTGAATATGATATTGTGGCATGTTACTATCATGTAAAATTTCCAATGTTCCCACAAACAAAGTCAATGGGGAAGCCAGCAGGAAGTTGGAAATCATGAAATCATCTTAATAACCTCTCTTAATAACCCACCCAATCCTCATTTAATGATAGCAACTGGGATTGCCAGGATTGCCATCATTAAATAATATTGATGTTCATGATGCTGAGTTTTATGATCAACTAATTGTTTCACAACATCAATTCCAGTCTCAATTGACATTGTAACCCAAGGACTATCTGTAATAAGTATTTATTACTAAAGACATCTATTACCTCACAAAGCAAAAGAAGAAAGATTATTTTATGTTACAATTGTTTTTATTCTACCCTTGTCAATAACAATCCTCAGAAAACACCCAAACCAGGTTTAAAGTAATATAAGTAGAGAAAAGATTTCTAGCCCAAGAGGGATTCCTAAGAAGTGTTACTTCTGCCCTTTAGTTTGCGGTAGCACATCTATTAATAAAAATAAAAGGGAAACTGTACTCAATGTAATCAATGCTTTCTTGGTTTTCCCCTTTTCAACCTATTCATCTTCCTTGAGAGTTCTTTGAGATAGGCCAACCCAGGAGACAAATAAGGATTGCAAGAACGCTATTGTGGATATAATAGCAGAATTAGTGAAAATCTGATGGAGGGTTTTTTGCCTCATCTCAGGCTAGATTGAAGACTGAGTTCCTTTAGGTTTCTGTCTCATGACTTTTGCTTTCCAAGTCCAAGCTATTATTTTCCCTCTCTTAGTGGCTCATTCATTTCTTCTTCAAAGCTATTCCCACATCCCTTCCATACAATGTATTTGTTTTATAATTTGATTCTCATTAATTCACTTTTTATGACCAATCTGTTTTGTCATTCATTTTTTATTCAGTTCACATTGATTTAGTACCCATTCATTCATGATATTACCTATTCTTTCCCTCCACATACACATCCTAAGTAACTCAAGGCTACTGGATTCAACTTCCATTTGCCCTGAATATGCAAGGGTCTGTACTTAACACACAGGTTTTTTTTCTGGTTCCTTTGAACATTTATTTTCACAAAAGACCCTCTATGTTTTTTCACCAGCATTTGTAACTCCTAAGATGTTTCCATCCATTTTTCCATTTTTGGTAAACTTCCTACCAAAATAAATCTAGGCTACATTCCCTATGTGACATAAAACTGCCCTGCAGCTCCAAGTTTTGCTTATTCTGCCAAACCTTATATTCTCATCCAGCTGTGGCTTTTATGTTCACTTTTGCTGTCTTTTCTCTTGTATAGCTTCATAGCAACTATATAAGCAAAATACATCCATATTTTATATTACTATTTATAATATTCATTTTAATTTTACTTTTCAGCATATCACTATCATTCCTATATAAATGTTAAAAATGCTTCTTTCAGCAGTTGTTCATTCCATTCCAGTTAATTCTGATTCCATTCATTCTACTGGAGGCTTCTTTTAAGCATTATCATCCATTATCTTTTAGCCATTATCATCCAAAGCTCTATTTAATTGATAACTAAACTCTGCTCTTATGTATTTTAATCTCACCTGTTTCTTGCTCTCCTGAACTACATTTTTGCAATTAATATTTTCTATATGAGAAAACATAAAAGAAACATTAGACAGAAAAATAATGATGTTAGAACTAAAAACGGCAATCCAAAAACAAAAAAGCAATAAAACACCGGGCCCAGATGGAATCCCAGCGGAGTTTTACAAAGAATTACAAAGACCACTGAAGAATTTAATCTTGCAAACATATAACGAAGTACTAGAGCAGCAGTTCTCAACCTGGGGGTCGCGACCTCTTTGTGGGTCGAACGGCCATTTCACAGGGGTCGCCAAAGCCCTCTCTCGCCCCCCCCACGCCTTCACTCACCCTCACTCTCTGCTCTGTTGGATCGCCGACCATTCGTTTACCCCGCCCACTCCCAATCTATTGCTGTCTCCGATGGCTAGAGGAAAAAAAAACGGTTTAAATTCTTGCCGCGGGGCTTCAAAGGGCCGCCCTATAGCCAGTGGTGCAGCCGAACCGTTTGTTAAATTGCTGGCTTGCCCCACCCCTCCGCACCACTATTTATTGCCAAGAAATAGTGGTGGGCGAGGGGCGGGCGAGCCAGCAATTTAACAAATAGTTCAGTGTTTTTTTGTAATTTTATTGGCCTGCGGAGCTTCAGCATAGGCTAATTAGCCCTTGATTAGATGGGCTCCCGACCCTCAGCTGATTTGCTCTCAGCTGTTTTGCTCAGGGCTCTGCTGCTTGCTTGCAAAGAGTGCAGATTTTTTTCCCCCTTTCTATGTTGAAAAACGAAATTGAAACTGCTTTGCTGTTGCTGCAACATTGGAAAACTAGGCAGGCAAATTTCTTTTCTTTTTCCTCACCAAAAAAGGTAGGTGCAAACAATGGGAAATTTAGGGAAAAAGAGGAGAATTCAAGATTTTAAAACACAAAAGAAAAAAAGCTCTATTTAACTAGGGAATTGTAATAATTGAGATACTATTAATTGTATATTGTGTTGAAAGCAGAAATGGTTAAGTTGTGGTTTGGAGGAATATATGGGGGAAATTATTTGGTTTATTATTATTGGTAAATATAATTAATTGATTTGTAAGAAATTGGATTGCATGGAAATAATTGGAATATTCATGTTCATATTGATTAATATACAAAAAAATATAACTGATTGATTTATATTAAAATGTTGAATTTATATTAAACAACTGTAATATTACATAATTAACCAATGTGAGGATGGATATAAAAATAGATGACAATGGGAAGGGGTATAATATAGAATAGAAGGGAAAAATTGAATTTGATTAAGATTAGAGATGAGGATGAAGGGTAATATTGGTTTTTTAAAAAATAGATGAGGAATAAATATGGTAAAAAGGAAATATAGAAATCGTAAATTTAATTGAAATGACTAAGCAAAATGAAATGACTAAACAAAATGAAGAACTAGAGGAGAAAATGGGAATTTTAAGAGTTAAAAAAATTAAATACCTGGGAATATGGCTGTCAGCAAAATGTAGTATGATAAAAGAGGATAATTATTAATACACTGATAAAACAAATACAAAAAGATTTGGAAAATTGGAACAAATTACAGATATCACTAATTGGCAGAATTTCAACAATTAAAATGAACATATTACCCAAACTGCTATACCTTTTTCAAATGATACTGGTAAGATTAGAAAAGAATTTTTTCGAACAAATAAATTAATATCTAAATTTATATGGGCAGGTAAAAAACCTCGCATTAAATTTAAGCTGTTACATGATAGTAAGAACCACGGGGGTTTCGGCCTCCCAGACTGGGAGCTCTGCTACCAGGCAGCAGTGCTGACATGGTTAAGAGATTGGATTCAACTTAAAAACAAAAGAATATTAACATTAGAAGGGCATGATCTCCAACTAGGTTGGCACAGATTTCTATGGGAAGGTAAAAATAAAACAGATTCATATTTTCAGAGGCATATAATAAGGAATTCTCTATACAATGTCTGGGTAAAGATTAAAAAACATCATTATATGAAAATCCCAAATTGGCTATCGACAATGGAGGCAATGACACACCCAAATACAATAGACCTCAGTAAAATGGTAAGATACTCAGAAATTTTAGATGAGAAAGGAGAATTACAATCAGTGCAAACATTGAAACACAAGGAATAAATATAGAATGGTGGCCCTACCTACAAATCAAAACAAGACTAAAAAAAGATCAAGAACAATTCGGCATATATGAAAAACAATTGGAGTTGGATAAAATTTTATTGGGAACAGAAGGAAAAATTATTACAAAATTATATAAATTTATACTAAGACATAAAATGAAGGAGGAAGTTGTAAAAGAAACAGTGATTAGTTGGGGAAGGAATTTCGGCCACAGCATAGAATTAGAACAGTGGGACAAACTATGGCAAAGGAACTACAAACTCACAACAGCAGTTACCTACAAAGAAAACCTCTATAAAATGTTTTATAGGTGGCATTTGCCACCAGCGAGATTGGCCAAGATGTATCGCAATTTATCACCTAATTGTTGGAGATGTAACTATAAATCCAGAACATTCTACCATAGGTGGTGGACGTGCCCCATCACAAGGAAGTATTGGTGTCAAATTCAAAAATGGTTGGAAGAAATTACAAAGCAAAAAATAGATGTGAAATCTGAATTGTTTTTATTAGGAGTACTGGACCTGAAAATGAATAAAAACCTTTGATACATTATATTGTACGTACTTACTGCAGCAAGAATCACATTCGCAAAAAATTGGAAACAAAAAATATATATACCATCAGATGAAACTGTAATAAGGAAAATTCTAGAATGCGCAGAGATGGATAAAATGACTATGGAGTTGAAAGAGAGAGAGGATTTGGACTATTATGAAATATGGGATAAAATGTACAGTTGGCTCAAAAATAGAAATCGGAACAAGAAATGTTTAACTTAATATTGATGAAACTTAAAGTAACTGAACAACATTAAATAAAGAGAAGTAAATATAAATGAATATAAATGTGTAGATAAGAACAAATGAATATTATAATGTGTATATATCGGGTGAAATCTAAAAATTTTCGCTACCGGTTCTGTGGGCGTGGCTTAATTAGTGGGCGGGGCTTGGTGGGAAGGTGACTGGGTGGGCATGGCTTGTTGGTCAGGTGGGCATGGCCAAGTCAATGTCACTTCTTTGCCCTCTTTTAACCTACAAAACACAACACAACACAACTGGCTCACCCACAATGTAAAAGCAGCTGTGCTAGACCCAAAATGGCCCCTGCAACAAGCAGGAACCTCACACAGCCACAAAAAGCCACAAAAAACCAACTTTCACACTTTACACACAAAATTCCACATACAGCTTTGTGAGATTTTGTATGTTTGTGTAGTTAGAGTGAAACACTACAGAAACACACAAAATCTCAGAAAGCTACACAAATATTATTTTATTTTAATTTATTTTTATATAAAAGCAGCTAAATTTAAAACTTCCTAAACTTTTAATGGCTAGGTCTAAAAAAACAGCAACTAAAAAAAAACCTTACCCAATAGAACAGGGGTCTCCAACTTTGGCAACTTTAAGACTTGTGGACTTCAACTCCCAGAATTCCTCAGCCAGCAAAGCAGGCAGATAGAGCTGCTCACCGATGAGCTTGATTGCAGGCAGGGAGATTCAGTTGCTTGCTGGTGCAATGGATTGCAGTGGATTGCTGGGAGCAAGCAAAGCAAGGCAGGCGTTGCGACCAGCAGCTAAGGTAAGCAAGCTGGGGGGGGAGGGATTGTTGCTACCGGTTCTCCGAACTGCCCGCTGCTATCGCTACCTACTCGCCCGAGCCGGTCCGAACCAGAAGCATTTCACCCCTGGTGTGTATATATATATGTGTGTGTGTGTGTTGGAGTAATGCGATTATTCTACTATTGAGTAGTAAATAGAAATGATAGAATAGAGAACTACAAAAGCAAAGTACGTAAGTTGATACGAAAGGCTGTAAAATTACCATTAATGTTATGTAATGTTCAATACGTTACGTTTTGACATGTTTTGTTTTTATATATGTGTGATTGTTTTTTGTGTTGTTTTTAAAGACAAACTGTTTAATAAAAATTATTTTATAAAATATATATATATATATATATTTTCTATACATAAACATTCTACAATGGCTGTTGTGTTGTTGTTAGTTGCAGAATCATGTCCGACCCATTGTGACCCCATAGACAATGTTCCCCCAAGCCTTCCTGTCCTCTACCATCCCCCAGAGTCCATTTAAACTCACACTGACTGCCTCATTCTCTGTCGTCCCCTTCTTCTTTTGCCCTCAGTCGTTCCCAGCATTAGGCTCTTCTCCAGTGAGTCCTTCTCATTAGGTGGCCAAAGTATTTGAGTTTCATCTTCAGGATCTGGCCTTCTAAAGACCAGTCAGGGTTGATCTCTTCTAGGACTGACCGGTTTAATCGCCTTGCAGTCCAAGGGACTCACAGGAGTCTTCTCCAGCACCATAGTTCAAAGGCCTCAATTCTTAGGCGCTCAGCCTTCCTTATGGTCCAACTTTCACAGCCATACATTGCAACTGGGAAAACCATAGCCTTGACTATACGCACTTTTGTTGGCAGGGTGATGTCTCTGCCTTTTGGTATGCTGTCTAGATTTGCCATGGATACACATGGATGGATTTATGGAAATCCCACTGGAAGAAGTCACACCACTACAATTCAAGCATCTGATTAATAGCAATAATCTATCACCCCAAATATAAAGTTTTCTTTAAATTAGTCTTAATGCTGTATTATAACAGCTTTGATTCCTATAATCATTGTAATTTTTGTTTCAGAAATCTGGGCTCCGTTCAGAACCAAATAAAAGTGATTTCCTTTCATAAATTTTAAATTTTAAACATTTATAAGGGAAATGCTTATGGACTAGCAAATAAAGCATTCCACCTTTTTAAGATTTGATCAGAGGTAGAATTTTCATCTGAATGTTCACCAATCTTTTTTTCTTCTTAAATCCTGTATCACAATTTTTTCCACTTTTTTTGTCCATTGAAGCTAATAGGAACTGAGCTTTTATGGAGAAATCAAAATTAAACTTGCCATTATATTTGCATGTTATTTTGGCTATCTTGAACGAAAACATAGTGTATTTCCAGTTGATTATTTAAATTATTAGATTATTCTTAGGGTGGGTTTTTTTTTTTTTTACATGAATGTAAGCCATAGACTTTTTCCGTTGCTCCCTAATGGCTGCTATTTAGGGATTGAGAAGTAATCACCAATATTAGCAGCCATTGGTATCTCAAATTATCCATTTGTTTATATACTACCCCTTCCTAACAATCTGAACTGGTAGTTGTCACTACATGTTACAAAAGTTTAATCGTGCATAGAGTTGAACAGAGCAAAGACTTTCCCAGGATCTGTAAAGCAACTTGGAAACAAACTATTGAAAATTTATTAGCATATTCTTGTCCATGTCAATCCAAAAATAAGTCTCACTGAATTCAGTAATAAGCAACGGCAGGGTTAGATACTTGAAGTAATATTGTCCTTGACTCTATGAACCTATTGAAGAGATAAGCAACGGGCTAATGGTTTTAGCACATTTTCTACTTGTAAAGATAAATATTAAAAAAAAAAGTTTAGCTAGTTTTCTGAAAGAAGGCAGATAAATAACAACATAGTAAAATATTTATCTGCTAAGGAGCCATTAAAAAGCCACATAACCATATATCATATACAGCAGTGGTGGCGAACCTTTTACTGACTGAGTGCCAAACAGGAACGCGCTTCATGCCCTGCACATACTCGTGTGTCATCCGCGGTAACGCACAGGTACTTCCCACGTGCTGCACGCGCAATCACACCATCTGTGCATGCGCACAGGTTTTGCACATGTGCAATGTGTGCAAACGCTGTTTGTGCATGCACACACAATCTCACATATGCGCAAATGTGCGCATGTGCAGGAGAGCTCCGAAGACCAGCTGGGTCCCCTGAATTGCACGCATGCGCACCAGAGGCCTGAACACCAGCTGGGGCCGTGCGCACATGTGCAGTTTCAGGTGAGCTTAGCGACGGCTCGCGTGCCCGGAAAAATGACTCTGCATGCCACTTCCGATACGCGTGCCACAGGTTTGCAAAAACAGATATATAGGAAGAAATTTGTCCATCCTCCCCAGGAGGTTTGACAGTCAGGTAGCACCGAAATAAAAAGTAAATATATACAATACATACAATAAATAATGGGGGGAAGTGGTATTGAGACAAACAAAAGATACCAAAAACATGCAGTTGCCACCTTTTCAAATCATAGCAAATATTCTGACAGTGGAAGACGATGCAGGAAAAAGCCTCCACAGCTGTGATCATCCATTGTCACTCTGAAGGAATGGCAGTAAAAGAAATAAATATAGCAAGTGGTGATATAAAGCATTACATTATTATTATTATTATTATTATTATTATTATTATTATTATTATTATTATTATTATTATTTATTCAATTTATATACCGCCCTTCTCCTTTTGGACTCAGGGCGGTATACAGCCAAGGATAAAAATATACCAATACAAAATTTAAAATCAATTAAAAGAATTATACAGCTTTGGCCCACAATTTAAAACAATCCAATTAAAACCCAATTTACACTTAAAAAGCTAAAAAGAGCTAAAAAGTGGGGGGGGGGTCATGCCAGCCCTGCTTGATGGAAAAGAAAAGTTTTTAGGGCACGGCGAAAGGCCCGGAGATCTGGTATCCTTCATATCTCCAGGGGCAAATCGTTCCAGAGGGCAGGTGCTGCCACAGAGAAGGCCCTCCCCCTGGGGGTCGCCAGCCGACACTGCCTGGCCGACGGCACCCTGAGGAGTTCCTCTCTGTGGGAGCGTACTGGTCGGTGGGAGGCAATCGGCGGCAGAAGGCGGTCTCGCAAATACCCAAGTTAAACAGGGAGGTTGATTTTATTTATTTATTTGTTTGTTTCTTTGTTTGTTTATTTATTTAATCTAATTTTTATGCTGCCCTTCTCCCGAAGGACTCAGGGCGGTGCACAGCCAAAGATAAAACAAGCACATATATAAAATTTAAAAACAATTTTAAAACATATTAAATAATTTATTCCCGACATCATTAAAACAAAAACAACACATTAAAATTTATGTTTAGGTCAGCCCAACTTGTTGGAACAATGTTGGAATAATGATGAAGAGAAAGTAGCAGCGCTGGTGGAAAAGCTGCAGAAAGTTTGTTGGATTTCAACCATAAAGCCAGGGCAGATTCTAAAGGGTTTTGGTGCTAGTAGAATCCATTTTTCCATTCACTTTCCCTCTATTTATTTAGCAGCTACTGAAGACAGACTGCCTTTTGTGCATTGGCAAAATGGCACCCTAATGGCAATAAAGGACAGACCAGATGCCAGCAGCTCCTGTTTGGCAAAGTGCCCAGAAAATACCTGGCATTAGAAACTGTAGTCTTTCATTCAACCTTCTTGGGCATCTTCCGATAAAATTTATGAAACATGAAGCTGCTTTCTACAACTGTTAGGGCATTTTTCTGATGGTTTTGCACAAAGAGTCAACCTCGCCCAGAAAGAATGTCTCCATCAAATATTTACAAGCTACTCTGTATCTCTCAGGCCTAACTTACTGAATATTTCACTTTTCTACCTTACACAATATTTTAGAATCTCAAAAGACCACAGCATGAAAAAAAATCTATAATACAATGTTGTGCAAACAGTTTATCTCTTGTGTAATTTTAGAATTAAATGGAATTAAAAAGGGAAGTTTTGGACTCTTGATTGCAAAACCACAATATATGAAATAAAATTTAAACTCGTACAAAAATAACTGCAAAGAAGGGATGAGTGCGCAAAAGATGAACATGTTTGCACTGCAGCAGATGTTTACTAAGTAAATCTATGAAAAGCTTATTCCCATCTTCATGTTTTGAATGGAGATGAACCCTACAACTTTACGCTATATAATGGAAAGCTTTATAGGTATGAATACTTCTTTTGAGTTACAGCCAAAAACAGCCCATGCAAATATGACATTTTGCTGGTTCTAGATAGCCTTTCTCTATAGTTGGATGGAATGGGACACAGTGGCTCAGTGGCTAAGATGTCGATCGAAAGGTCGGCAGTTCAGCAGTTCGAATCCCTAGTGCTGCGTAATGGGGTGACTGCCTGTTACTTGTTCCAGCTTCTGCCAACCTAGCAGTTGGCAAAAATACTTAATTAAGTAAATACAAAATACAAAAATAAGTAAAAAAATACTTATTAAATTATATGCTGCCCATCTCACTGTCAAGTGACTAAGAGTATTGACTTCATTACTCCATTGTCTCTTAAAGTAGGCTAATCCTTAAATAAGGGATGTGGTGGCTCAGTGGCTAAGATGCTGAACTTGTCAATCGAAAGGTTGGCAGTTCAGCAGTTCAAATCCCTAGTGCTGCGTAATGGGGTGAGCTCCCGTTACTTGTTCCAGCTTCTGCCAACCTAGCAGTTCGAAAGCACATAAAAAATGCAAGTAGAAAAATAGGGACCATCTTTGGTGGGAAGGTAACAGCGTTCCGTGCGCCTTTGGTGTTCAGTCATGCCGGCCACATGACCATGGAGACGTCTTCGGACAGCATGGCTCTTCGGTTTTGAAACGGAGATGAGCACCGTCCCCTAGAGTCAGAAACAACTAGCACATATGTGCGAGGGGAACCTTTACCTTAACTATTTATAGTTGGATGGAGTTTTTTTTAAAAAAAATATTTAAAATTATTTTAAAAATTCATTTAAAATAAAAAAATTAATTCAGCCAAGTACTGGATTCACACATTGTGCATAATTCTAAGCCTGAATTTGCATATTAAAGCACAAGGGCTACATTCAAAGATCAGCTATAGCAGGGTCACCAACCTTTCGGACCTCAGGGACCACTAAATTCATAATTTTAAATCCCGCGGACCACTAATATGATCTGCCTAATGACCGGCTGGGTGGACATGGCTAGGTGGTCATGTGACTGGATGGGCATGGCTAACTTGATGTCACTCATGTTAAGGGGCGCCTCACTGGCCTCTATTTGCCCCTACTCTCCCAGCCACTCCTCCCCTCCTTGCCCGGGCTCTTTAGGGCCCCAACAGAAAGCAATTGTTGGAGCTAAGCAGCCATCATGAGAAAGAGCTGGCAAAACAGCTCAGTTTAAATTGGATCTGACCAAAAAGGAGGCTTAGTAGAAGCATTTCACTGAAGACTATAGGCTTTCCAAGCAGAGGGAAGATCTGTGGGAGTGCAAGGCAGGTACCGCCACCTAGAGGCTCAGTGGGCTGAGATGGTCAGCCAGTTCCAGGCCATGATGCAGTCCCACTGGAACAAGGTCCTCTGGCTCTTTGCCACCAGTGGTGCTACCCTCCAGCCTTCTCCCAAAGCCTCGCACCAGGAGGTTGAAGCAGATCCCAAGTCAGAATTTCTGCCTCTCTCCGACCCACACAAAAAGATCCCAAAGGGGGAGATTCTCTGCAGCAGGGGTGAAATGCTCCCAGTTCGGACTGGATCGCCTGATCCAGTAGCAATGGCAGCGGGTGGTTCAGAGAACCGGTAGCAAAAATCCCTCCGCCCCCACCCCCCGCATGCCCAGCTGAGCCACACGATCATCAGAGTCTTTTTTTTTTTTTACTTTTAAAAGCATTTTTTCTACAACTTCTTCCGCCGAAAAAATGCTTTTAAAAGTTAAAAAAAAAGCCTCTGATGATCGCGCAGCTCAGCTGGGATCGTCAGAGGCTTTTCAAAGCATTTTTTTCTGCAACCTCTTCCAGGGAAGAGGTGGTTAAAAAAATGCTTTGAAAAGGCTCTGCTGATCAGGCAACACAGCTGGGATTGTCAGAGCCTTTTCAAAGCATTTTTTAAACATCTCTTCCCCGGAAGAGGTTGCAGAAAAAAAATGCTTTATAAGTCTCTCTGACGATCAGGCAACTCAGCTGGGATCATCACAGAGACTTTTAAAGCATTTTTTTTCTGCAACTTCTTCAGTGGAAGAGGTGGTTTAAAAAATGCTTTGAAAAGGCTCTGATGATCCCAGCTGTGTTGCCTGATCGGCAGAGCCTTTTCAAAGCATTTTTTTGCATTTGCAGAAAAAATGCTTTGAAAAGTTTTTTTTTAAAAAAAGGTTGGCCACGCCCACCCAGTCACATTACACCACCACCACCAAGCCACGCCCACAGAACCAGTAGTAACAAATTTTACATTTCACCTCTGCTCTGCAGCAACACAAACGTTCATTGCAAGTATCTGTCCCAGGGGCCTTAGTTTGAGGACCTCTGATTTAGTGCAATATAAAAAATGCAAATAAGTTTTCTGCGGACCACCAAGATTTTCTCGCGGACCACCACTGGTCCATGGACCACCAGTTGATGACTGCTGAGCTATAGGGTTAGGGTTAGCGTTGTAGTTGAATGGAATTGAAGTGCCATGTTAATTTTAAAGAATAAAAGACAGTTTTCTGTAGTAGTTAAGGTGCTGGCCTAGAAATCAGGAGACTGTAAATTCTAGTCCCACCTTAGGCATGGAGACTGGCTGTATAATTGGGCCAATCACTCTCTCAGCCCAACCCAAGGATGAGGAAAAAGTATTATGTTTGTGTACCACTTGAGTTACTTATAAAGTAATTAAGTTGGGATTTTTTTTAAAAAAAGCAATCTAATAAATAAATAAATACATGGACACAGGGGAAGAAAGGATAGTTTGTAAGGATAGAAAGATGTAAGGAGATGTAATGAACCGTGTTGGCATAAATTAGATTTAACTGTCTTTCTTGGTTTTAATTTTTTTTCATTATGGTTTCTTATTCCGTTCTTCACTTTGAATATTTGTTACCCAAGAAAGGAAGCATATGATGATAAGTGTGTATGGAAATGAATAATGACTCCTCTGACCTTTTTATTCAACAACTCCTGGAATATTGGAAAGACTTACATTTTCACATTTTTAAACCCAGAAATAATTATAAGGTGAAATTCTTACCTGAAAGTAAGAATACAGTATTCAAAATCAGAGTCAGAATTAACCCCATTTTTCATATCTATTACCATATCTATTAGAGCAGCGGTCACCAACTGGTGGTCTGCGAGAAAATTTTGGTGGTCCACAGAAAAATTATTTGCATTTTTTATATTGCACTAATTCAGGGGTCCTCAAACTATGTCCCTTGGCCAGATATGTGCAATGAATGCTTGTGTTGCTGCAGAGTCTCCCCCTTTGGGGTCTTTTTGTGTGGGTTGGAGGGGGGCAGAAATTCCAACTTGGGATCTGCTTCAGCCTCCTGGTGTGGGGCTTTGGGCGAAGGATGGAGGGAAGTGCCGCTGATGGCAAAGAGCCAGAAGGCCTTGTTCCAGTGGCAATGCATCATGGCCTGGAACTGGCTGACCATCTCAGCCCACTGAGCCTCCAGATGCCTGTACCTGGCCTTGCACTCCTGCAGGTCTTCTCTCTGCTTGGAAAGCCTATGCTTGCAGTCCTCAGTGAGGTGCTTCTGCTGAGCCTCCTTCTCAGTCAGATCCAATTTGAACTGAGCCAGCTGTTTTGCCAACTCTTTCTCGTGGTGGCTGCATATCTCCAACAACTGCTTCCTGTTGGGGCCTAAGGAGCCCAGGCGGGCAGGCGAGGAGTGGCTGGAAAGAGAGGGGTGAGTAGAGGCCGGCGAGGCACCTGTCGATGTGACATCAAGTTGGCCACGCCCACCCAGTCACATGACACACACCCTTGCCACGCCCGCCCAGATCATATTAATGGTCTGTGGGATTTAAAATTATGAATTTAGTGGTCCTTGAGGTCCAAAAGATTGGGGATCAGTGTATTAGAGGACCTATTTTGATTTATCTATTACACTGAGATAAAAAAAATCCCAGCATATTTGGTGGTTAACTTTTCACAATTGGAAACAAATGCTAAACCTCCCCTGTAATGAAAAGATGGATACAAATAAAATCAATCAATCAAATAAAGCTGTGAATGAAAAGCATAATTTAAAGGAAAAACCATCTATTTTTGATTAGATACTGGTAGCTAATTTAATATCAAGGTCTAATTATCATTTTATCTGTTAGAAAAGGTACTCCCAGAGCTATAATGAAATGAGAGCTTAAATTAGAGCCAATAAATTAACAGAAGTTTCTGAGGAATATGCATTTGTATCTAGGGGCTGTTCAGATAGCTCACTACCATTTTCATCTTGGAATTCAGCCATGCAATCACATCACTTTTCAAGGCAACATGTTAAAATGCCTAGTATACTGTGGGAGAGAGACAGATACATAATGAAACAACAGTAGCAGAAATATTAGATAAAAGAGCTGAAAGCAAAGCACCATAATGTAAACTAAGAAGTCAAATTGTAGCAATTAATATATTTTTAAAAATGTAATAACATAAATATCAAAGAATTCAAAAGCTTATGCAAAACTTTCATGCAAGTGAGAAATAATAGAACAGGCCTCGGGCAAATCTCCCTGGGAGAGTTTTCCAGAGCTGTAGAGCAGTAGATTAGCCACCTCCTATGGTTCAGCATTTGTGAGTCAAGGGTCAGGCCACTCCCCCCCACCCCGAGAATGAGATCAGGATTCTTCAGTGAAGAAATGTGCCTATAGGTGTTGTGAAGGGCTTTTTAGTTTAATAATAAACAAAGAACCTACTGCAGGAATAGCACATTGGTTTGAATCAGTGGTGGGTTGCCCCCGGTTTGGACCGGTTCACAAGAACCGGTAGTAAAACTGGTGGGAGGCCCCTTCCACCACCCCGGATGTTGTCATTGGTGATCTGCACATGCAGATAATATCTTACCTTACCTTACCTTACCTTACCTTACCTTACCTTACCTTACCTTACCTACGCTACCCTACCCTACCCTACCCTACCCTACCCTACCCTACTCTACCCTACCTTTATTATTTTATTTTATTTTATTTTATTTTATTTTATTTTATTTTATTTTATTTTATTTTATTTTATTTTATTTTATTTTATTTTATTTTATTTTATTTTATTTTATTTTATTTTATTTTATTTTATTTTATATTTCTATGGCTTCCCATCTCAATCAAATAACTCTGGGCAGCTTACAGTTCTAAAATGATAAAACTCTTAAAAATACTAAAAACAATCCGAAACTAAATATACATCGCAGCCATAAATTATTAACCAATGAAGAGCATCATTGTCACCTATTCAATTTGTATGTTTGCCCATCTCATCTAAACAATTTAAAACAGATAAAAAAAAAATCCAACTTAAAAAAAATCCCAATATGCAAACATATAAAAAACATCCGTAATCAATTTAAAACAAAAAAAATCATGATCAGCAGCAGAATCCATTCTTGCCCTCAACACAGCCATTGTAAAAGCTCCCCACTATTGCTAGACACCCCCAGGCACAACAGCAGGTACAGCCAAAATTAAGTATAGGTAGTCCTCAATTTGCGACCACAATGGAGCCCAAAATTTCTGTTGCTAAGTGAGATATTTGTTAAGTAAATTTTGCCCCATTTTATGACCTTTCTTGCCTCAGTTGTTAAGTGAATCACTGCACTTGATAAATTAGTAATCTGGTTGTCAAGTGAATCTGCATTGATTTTGCTTCTCAGAAGGTCACAAGAGGGGATCACATGACCTTGAGACACAGCAACAGTCATAAGTATGAACCAGTTGCCAAGCATCTGAATTTTGATCACATGATCATGGGGATGCTAGAAATGTCGTGTGAAAAACTGTCATAAGTCCCTTTTTTCAGTGCCGTTGTAACTTTGAACGGTCATTGTTGTAAATCGAGGACCACCTGTACTAATTCCTCTCAGTAGTCTAGCTTTTTACCAAATTTCCTACTATATCAAGTTTTCAGATTATCAGAGTTTAAAGGTCAGGAGCCTGGGTGATTTCTACACTTAGAAATATTGCCAGGATGTAAAATACGTAAAACAAAGCTCAGGGGCAATATACTCAGGGGCAACACTGGGGTGGAAGTTCACTCTACTTTTAACCTGTATTATCTCTTTTGCTCTTGAGAATAGTATTTTTTTTTTCTTTTTCCTCAAAAGCATTTCTGCCCGCCATTTTATCTAGTTTTGTTCTGCCTCCAGAATGTTTGAAATATATACATCAGGGATGAAATCCAGCAGGTTCTGACAGGTTCTGGAGAGCTGGTAGTGGAAATTTTGAGCAGTTCGGAGAACCGGCAAATACCACCTCTGGCTGGCCCCAGAGTGGGGTGGGAATGCAGATTTTGCAATATCCTTCCCCCAGGAGTGGGGAGAGAATGGAGATTTTGTAGTATCCTTCCCCTGAGATGCCCATCAAGCCATACCATGCCCACCAAGCCTCGCCCACAGAACCGGTAGTAAAAAAATTTGGATTTCACCACTGATATACATGCATATCAAAACATGTATACAACAGGACTCAGTTCTACTTACCTTTACTACAGATTCGCAATGGGATTGCGCCAGGGGTGGGTTCTAAATTTTTTTACTACCAGTTCTGTGGGCGTGGCTTATTTTGTGGGCGTGTCTTGATTGTCATGTGACAATTATTTAGGATTTAGCAAAGGTACTGGTGTAGCAGGCTTTTAACTGCTTGCAGAGTTGTACCGATCTACACATTTATTTTTTGCAGGCACTGGTCTACCCATTTATTTTTGCAAGCACTGATCTATTCATGTATTTTTGCAGGCACTGATCTACTCATGTATTTTTGCAGGCTTTGGTCTACTCATTTGTTTTCTTTTAACACTGATCATCTGTAGGGCAGCCCTTTGAAGCCCCACGGCAAGAGTTTAAACAGTTTTTTTCCCTCTAGCCATCACCTGGAACTCAGGAGGCAGCAATAGATTGGGGATGGGGACAAATAAAAGGTAAGAATAACGTGGGGGAGCGCAGGGGGGCGGGGGGCAGAACCGGTTCTGTGATGTCATATCGTCACTGCTACCGGCTCGGGAGAACCGGGCTGAACCGGGAGGAACCCACCACTGGATTGCACACGCGCGCTCGCTTCTAATGACATCAGGGTCAGCGGGTGGAGCCTGCTGCCAGTTTTACTACCGGTTCTATAGAACCAGTCCAAACCAGGGGCAACCCACCACTGGTATATATATACAGGCACAAAGTACATGCATATAACACGAAGTATGGAATTGGTGGGGAAGTTTGAGTCCCTCAAAAGTGTTAAACATCTGCAGTAAGTCTCAGCCTTGTAAACCATGGATTATTGTATTTCATGCAAGCAGTACTGCATTCAATTAGATTGCTGAAAGGGGAAACCTGCCGCAAATATATTATGCCAAATACTTATGCTACTTATATAAAACCCCAAAAAGTCTTAGGATCTAAATATATGGTGAAGCATCAGCTCCATTATATACTTGATTATCAACTAAAAATCTAGTAGAAAAGCCCTCTAGAGGGTGCCACATCTGCTAGCAATGAATTTTGTGTGACCCAAAAGAGAGGTATTCTTAGTTTGAGTGCACAGATCCCAGTGCTGCGTTATTACAGTATGTATCTATCTATCCATCAATTCTTTAAGGGATAATGCAACTGTTTCCATTTTGATGGTGCAGAAAGTCCCTGTTTAGAGACCACAATTGCGACCTGCAACTTAGTCAGTAAGCAAAAAGGTTTGCTAAATGAAACAGAGACTGTGATTATGATTATGATCTTACTTCAGCTTTCCTTTGCTTTATAGACTTGTGAAGGTTGTAGATGTGAGGATTGGTCATAACATTACTTTTTCATTAGTTGTAACTGCAAAGGTCATTAAATCAAAATTACCTGTATTACTATTCTATACACACACATAGAGGGAAATGTTTTATTTATTGAGGGAGCTTATATCCAACTCCAATCAATTGGATGGTATATGACTCCTCAGGTTTGTAATTTGGCTAAAAAAACCCTGATGGATTAATAATAAAGATTAAAACACATTGTAGAAACAATTATATAAAAACTGAGAAATAATTTTCAAGACAAACGCTTCATTGAATTATTCATTGTTTTCTTGTAATTCTTTTAATTGGTGAATTTTTAACAATTTAGTTCAATTGGATCTACACTCTGAGGTTGTTAAACAGTGAAATGGAGGATATAAATTTTATGAACAAATGAATGCATAATTAATTAAAATCAATGGCTAGATGCCAGGGGTGAAAACCAGCAGGTTCTGAAGAATCAGTAGCAGAAATTTTGAGTAGTTCAGAAAACTGGCAAATATCACCTCTGGTGGCTCCAGAGTGGGGTGGGAATGGAGATTTTGCAATATCCTTCCCCTGCCACGCCCACCAAGCCACACCCATAGAAATGGTAGTAAAAAAAATTGGATTTCACCATTGCTAGATGCCCTTGGATAATCAATGACTGGTTCTGAAACAGTTTTCCTAACTAACTTCATGATCTAATATGCTTTTAGATGGGTTTTACATCAGTGGAGGGTATATATCAGTGATGGCTAACCTTTTTGTCATCCTGTGCCAAAAGCGGGGTGTGTGTGGGGTGGTTGGACACGTGCGTGTCCACACCCATAATTCTATGCGCCCTGCCCCCCCTGCATATGTGCATGACCCCCCCATGGTCCCCCCGCTTTTGGCATGTGATGGCCTGGTGGGCCCGGTAGGCCCATTTTTTCGCCCTCCCCAGGCTCCAGAGGCTTTCTAGGAGCCTGGGGAGGGTGAAAACAGCCTTCCCCACCATCCCGGGAGGCCCTCTGGAGGCCGGAAACAGCCCATTTCCTGACTTCCGGTGGGCCCAGAAGGCCCGAAAAATCAGCTGGCCAGCATGTGCATGCGTGCTGGAGCTGAGCTAGGGCAATGCTCGTGTGCCCACCAATATGGCTCCGTGTGCCACAGGTTCGCCATCACGGGTATATATGATTCCTTCCTTTTCTTCCTTTTCTGCAATAGAACTCGTGAGGCTGCTATGTGTAGGCTGTTCCCTTGGTAGTGAACAGGTTTTGGAACCAGTTACCCAGGGGACATGTTAGGTGAACAGAGTGATTGAAATGAAGATGTAAAATAGACAGTTGGTAAGTCTTCCAGGCATAAAATGTTGTGTGGGTATTTTAGCCAATCTGGCTCCTATTATTTAATATCAACAATGATGCTTATTTTAAACATGGTAGGTTCTATTGTTTAAAGGTCTTCTATGAAATGCACATCTCTATGGGTGCCTTTTAGGCAAGAAAAGAACTAATTATTATTTTTTTTCTCAGCAAACACATACCCACGCACACATACATGCACACACAAAGAGACATAAATGCATGCATTTTCTATTGATTTTAAATGAAGATTTTAATAGAGGTATCCCAATTACAAGAAGGTAATGTAAGTTCACAAAGGTTAAAACAAAACCCTGGAAGATAACTCTGTAAAACAGTACAGTACCACAGTTCTATGCCTCGTTAAATGCGTCTACCTCTTTTGAAGTAGGACACTTCGACTGTGTCTGCTCTTTCCAGCAGGATGCCACTTAACTTCAACTTCCTTATAATAAACTGAAAACACTAAAACTACTAATTTTATCAGCATAGCAAACTCTTCCATTGTATCTTTCAACCTGGCGTTATTTTAACCAGACATACTCCCAACATACACGTATCAGACTGATTTTTAAAGAATCCACCTTCTACTTAATTTGGATACCATTTTCATTCATTCAAATGTTTGAAAAATTCAACAGAGTCTTTCTCTCTGTGTCTCTGTCTCTCTCTCTGTCTCTCCCTCTCCCGCTTTCCCCTCTCTCTTCCTCTGAGTAGTATTTATTTCCAGTATTAGAAAAGCTAAATTTTAAATTGCAAATAAAAGTAAAAAAGAAAAAAAAAAAGAAAGGCAGATCTATATGTACACTTCTGAATCCAATTCTTCCCTCCCCTCTTATATTCTTCTTCATATACTGCTGCTTGCTTATTTGATAGGGAAGCATTGAACTGCTGGTACTTGAAAAGCTGAGCTCTTTCCCCCGTTGAGATAAACATATACAATATAAGGAACTGATTATCAGATAGGGAAGCATTGAACTGCTGGTACTTGAAAAGCTGAGCTCTTTCCCCCGTTGAGATAAACATATACAATATAAGGAACTGATTATCAGAAAAGAGCTGGAGGAAAGTGGGGGAATCCGGGGAAGGGCGATGGGAAGGATGGCCAATCTTTGTATACCAGAAGAGCCTTGGATGACCTGAGCTACCTCCCCCCGCTCCCGCCGCCCCCTCTTCTTGCTTCATGCGGTAAAACCACGTTGAAGAAAGAGGGCAGTCGCGTACAGCCCATCTCCTTCCATCTGCCTCTACCAGCTTCTGGCAAAGAGAAGAATTGGCAATAAACGTTCTGACCAAGGAAGGAGCGAATTGCGTCCTGGATTCGGGTGAAGGTAGGTCTGTCTTAAGTTTAATCAGAGCGAGCTTAAGATCGTAGGCAAAAGAGCCCAGCCCAAGACTTCTTTATACATGCCGATGGATGTCAGATAGGGTGGGTTCCCCGACCAATTTGAGACCCTCGGCAGTATTCAGCGTGCGTGTGCGCAGGGAAAAATGGGACTTGAATCCCTTCCTCGGAGTATCTTTTTTCCGCCCCTTTTATTCCCCCCTTTCCTTCGTGGTTCTTTGGGCTTCCTGCCCTTCAGGGAGAAGAAAGAGGGAGGGGATGTGAAGAGAGTACGGTGCAATTTGAAATCTGCCTTGCGATAGAAAAACCTACCGCCGCTGCTTAATTCTGTAGGCATTCAAAGCCATTCCGGGAAGAATGGGAAGCAGAAGCTGCTGCAACTGGAATTCTCTGTATGTATTTCATTCTGTTGTCAGGCATTGGCGGGAGGAGGGATGGTGCTAGTGAAAGAGGTGCGTGCGTGTGTTTGTCTGAGCGAATTTGAGAGATACAAAGATAAAAAGCAGCGAGGGCAAGAAGTTTCGGGCACAAAATGGTTAGCCTCGCCCTTGAATCTCCATTTCCAGGACCGGAGGAACTCCTTAGGATTTGGGTTGCGGAAATCGCTGTCCAGGGTCCTGAAATCTATAAGCCTAGCTAGCCCATGCAACAGGAAGCCCAGACAGGCGAGCTCAGCGAAACATCTCTTTCCTATTAGCAATTATTTCGAACACCGGCCGATCGCCTTTTAAATCGCATTAAACTACTTAAACTCTAGCCGCCTGACTTGCCACCTCTCCTGCCCAAAGTCTGCATGAAAACCAAGAGGTGCCAGAAAAGCATATCAGGACTTTGTCTGCGGTTGCCTTAGTAACTAATATGTTTTTCCCACGGCTTGCATAGTTGTAGCTCAGAACTACAGATTTTCCTTTCAAAATTCCAAAGATTAATAATCTTGCCACAAAAGGCTGGTACCTTGTTTGGTTGTTTAACAATTCGAGCTTGACCTTTAAATGACATTTTGTTTCTGCTTTGCTTTCCCCTTTTTCTTTTTGGTGATGTTTGGAACGGGTACAGCTTTCTGATCCTCGAGTAAACAATTTGCTCTTTAAAAAAATTACACAACCTATGGAAGTTTGATAACTTATAAAATTTCCTCAGTCCCATTCAAATATCAGCTTACAGGTAAAAGCCACTTCACCTAGTACATAAAATATATTCTCAGTGATATACATGCAGATTGTCAAGTATGAATGAATTCAACTGGTCATGCAAATATCTGCCAATGAATGTATTTCTATTAGAATATTATGTGAAATGAATTTTCCGTTATCTTCATCTATGATAGATAGATAGATAGATAGATAGATAGATAGATAGATAGATAGATATTTTATTTGGGGGGATTTGTATTTAAGGACAACTTGCTCTTTGCAGCCAATTGATTATGGTGTCTACTAATACTCTAGGCAGGTGGAGAGGGATACTTATAAAGGAAATGACCTTTACAGTGTTTGGCTGTGCCATACTTTTAGCTGATTAATGTGTTCTGTTCTTTCTTCTCATGTCAACAGGCTACAATTCACGCCTACAGTGACTTCTGTTGCCCCTTTAAGCTTTTGCTTTAAAATCACCTTGGAGATTCTTAAGAAGTGAAATAGTGAAGAAAGTCTGTGGTCTTCTTTATGCTTCTAACCATGTGTAGACAGGAAGATCCCATGAAACTGGTCACTTGGATCTGGATGGTCTCCTGCAACAAGATGATAGGAGTCCTGCTTGTCTTTTTTCCTGCTATCCTCTTGGAGATGGATTTTCTCCCCAAGAATACTGGGAGAAAGGTTTTGATTTCAGCAGCTACCTCCCAAAGATCAGTAGCCAGAATGGATGGGGATGTCATTATAGGAGCCCTCTTTTCAGTCCATCACCAACCCCCAGCTGAGAAAGTACCAGAAAGGAAGTGTGGTGAGATCCGAGAGCAATATGGCATCCAGAGAGTTGAGGCCATGTTTCACACTTTGGATAAGATAAATGCAGACCCAATTCTGCTGCCCAACATCACTCTTGGCAGTGAAATTCGAGATTCCTGCTGGCATTCTTCAGTAGCCTTGGAACAGAGTATTGAATTCATAAGGGATTCTTTGATCTCTATCCGAGATGAAAAAGATGCCCTGGGTCGTTGCCTGCCAGATCCTTTATATCATCACCAGATCAGGGCTAAAAAACCCATTGCTGGTGTCATTGGTCCAGGTTCCAGTTCTGTAGCCATCCAAGTGCAAAATCTGCTTCAACTTTTTGATATTCCTCAGATTGCTTATTCTGCAACCAGTATTGACTTGAGTGACAAAACTCTGTACAAATATTTCTTGAGGGTGGTTCCATCTGATATTCTGCAAGCTAGAGCCATGCTTGACATCGTCAAACGTTACAACTGGACATATGTATCCGCTGTGCATACTGAAGGTGGGTAAGACATTTGATTTAATTGAATTGAGCTTTTGTGTAGAATGCCCTTCCAAATCTTTATCTACCTTTTATTTTCAGGATAACTACTACAACTAGTTTACATTTTAAGAAGCAATGGCTACAAAATACATACTTGATATTAAATACCTTCACTCGAATCATAGATTGTGTTAAATCAGAATGCAGTTGGCATGCTTTTGGGCTTAACAAGTTGTAAGAGCCAGCCATTGTGCCTTTTAAATCATCACTTATAGCTTAATGTGTATCAAACCCTTTACCTTATTAGGGAACCATTATCGAAACAAGCTATGGGTCAACAGTGTGTGTGAACTGTAACAAGTGACTGGATGGATTTGTACTTGAACTTCCAAGAGTGAACTTCCAACTCTTTGATCACATTAGATAAATACCACATTTATAATAATGTTGTTTGTTCACTGCTTAGGTTGAGCCAAAAATAAATCACATGATATATAGACAGTATACAAATCCTCTTTTTTTCTTTATGCTGTTGTAAACAACTGAGAGCTGCTAACCAAGAATACTGAAAACAGAGAGGTTTAAACCTCCCCCTTCCCCACTTTTACCTTGTAAAGTTGTTTCTCTTTAAAAAGAAAAGAAGAAGAAGAAGCAATTCAAAAGGAATTTAGTATATTTTAGAGTTGAATCCTAAATCTTCCTTTTGGCTCTGGACAACAAATCACAAACTTTTCTTTTACATAAATTTCATTCATTGTTTCAAAGCTTTTCATTTTAGCATGAATATAAGACATCTTTGGAATTTTAGCTTTGGTTTTATTTTAAAATTCTTTCTTGGGATATTTTCATATGAAGCAAAAAAGTGGTTGTGGTTTTAGGGTTTTGTTTTGTTTTTTGTTTTTTTTTTACAAAATAGTAATGAATTTTATCCTTAGATAATATATGGAACTAATTTGTATTTATCAAAGAATAAACAAAATTAGAATTTATGATGTAAAATGACAGCTACTGTTTCTTATTTTCCATGTTCTTTATACTAAACTATTGAATCTGAAAATAAGTTGTGATCCTAAGTTCCTAAGTTAGTGGAAAAAGAAATACCCATGTATCTTTGATTATTGTATTTTACTTAAGATACCATTTCACTTCAGCAACATTGAACAATCTCAAGTTTCATTTCTTATTAAATGGGTAAAAGGTGCAGAATTCAACAAAGTTAAAAGTGATATAAACAAATCATTATTTTTAAAGCCCCCAATTCAGAACTGAAGTGTATAGATTTTCCATTAATATATTTCATTCATTTGTATAAATAAAAACACCTCCCAATGTCTATGTCAATTCCATTTTTCCCAATGATGTTAAAGCTGTTTCAAAAACTAAAGAATGCAGTTTGACTCCAGAAAATTTCTTTTCATTGGGCGTTACAATGCTGCAAATATTAATGCCAAAAATACTATTATTCTATAGTGTACTATTATACTTATTATACTATACTATACTAATATGTATAGTTTACTACTATGGTGTTTATGTAAAATAAATAATATAATATACTACTATCGTATTTATGTAGAAGAAGGGGATAGATTCTCACAGAGGGTTTAATAGAGATGGTTTAATGATATATTCTAATTAGAGGATGAACTTTCCAATGATGACTACTGGTAGCAAGAAGATTCATAGAAGAAATTGATCAGAACTTAGAGGCATTTTTCTATAGCCGTGTCATGATAGAAAAAGTAAAAAATAATGTAGTTTATTATGCTGTCTGGTCAAGATGATGATCTGTCTGTTTGTAAAATTTAGGACTGGTCTTGGACAAATGGTTTTAGATTACATTTTGCATTCAGTTTCACAATGTTCTCAGTACAGTACAGTACAGTTTTTTTTCATAACTCTTTAATCAAATTCAGTCTGGATGAAATAAATGACAAGTTTTGATTTCCTGTACCTTTTCCAACCTGGCATTCTCTAGATGTGTCGGGACTGCATCTCCTAGAAGACCAAAGACTTTGACTATTTTCAAGAGCAGAAAATCCCGATCGCAAATCTTTCATATGTATTTTCATTTTTACCCTTAGAGTATAAGTGTTTACATAATACAGAACACAAAATTATGCTATGTTGTATCTTTTCAGAAAGCAAGGGGGTGGAGTACAATCTAAAGTTGGCATAATGCAAGCTAGAGATAGTACAAGTGGTTTTTCCCCCCTTGAATTATAGTTCAGTGAATTTTATACAAACGCACAGGCATTTTCACAAATGAAGAAGATGTAAAGCATTATGTGTGCTCATTTAGAAGGAACCCTTTTGCAGTCAAGAGGGCTTCCCAGATAAATTAATGCAGAAATTGCCCTTATAAAGTGATTCTCATTTCAGTGGTTTGTAATGTAAGGTCTGAATACTTGTTTTGCAAGTCCAATATTCTCGTCCCCAATATGCTGACTTCACACAAAAGTGTGAAAGAAATCTCAGTGCCTTTTTATTTTACATAATATAAGAAAACATTCAAGAATTAGTCATCCCTGAAATGCAAGTTAATTAACCATGCCAATTTGCTGAGGAGACTGGTAGTTAATTTTGTAAAAAAAAGAAAAAAAGGTTTCCTTTTGAAATTGCCC
Source organism: Arizona elegans (assembly GCA_022577455.1). Classification (NCBI taxonomy): domain Eukaryota; kingdom Metazoa; phylum Chordata; class Lepidosauria; order Squamata; family Colubridae; genus Arizona; species Arizona elegans. The sequence continues at coordinate 250,965,121 of JAKOOJ010000001.1, forward strand.
TGCCATAAAGAAATGGTGCAATATGACTTCTCTATAACATCTGAATTAAAACCGTAATATCAGAATCTTTTCAGATGAAAGGGAAAATGCCATTCTATTCTTAGTGGGTTATTAGTGCTATCTCCAATTTAGCAAAAGAAAAAGATGACTTGGCTTGCCTCATAATCGTGATACGATCATTTTAATACAGGCTATAAAACACTGGAAGTCATGGGGGGGTGGAGGGATACCTAAGAATTTTCTGTTGAAATTGTATTTATAAGAAATTCCTGTGTTAGGATATGTTAGTAATTTATATAGTAGTGTAACAAAGCTGAGGGTGAGAAAGTATAGGAAGAAGTCATATTTCATATTTTAGACCACTTTCCAGTTTATGGGGCTTATAATAATACAATTCATCATTATTGTAATAATTAACTCCTACCATTCCTATGCTATTAGAAAATAATCTTTAGCTAGAGGTAAGACTGAGGCTTGCTATATATTTACAGCACAGCTATAGTTTCTTTGAATGCTATATTAGATTATTCATGATTGTAGTTTTAGAATCTGTACCTGATATGTTTCAAGTACCTAATCTATTACAGTCACATTCTTACAGAGCAGCTCATTGCCAGATGGCTCAGCTTGGGAACATAGAGAATTCCTATTTGCAATACTTTTGAAGATCTCAGTAATTATGCTCTAAACCAGGGGTCAGCAACCTTAAACACTCAAAGAGCCATTTGGACCCATTTCCCACAGAAAAAAAAAAAAACACCGATAGCCACAAAAACCTTTCCGTGCCTGACTATTTTCCTGAGCGACCATAGAACTAGCATATGTAGTTGAATTAAACATTCTGTTTTCTTCTGAAACTTTTCTTTTCTTGGATTTATCCATGGTTGGCCTACCGGGGATCAAAAAGCTCAATAAATCGTGTACCGGCAGGTATCACACATTGGCAGTTGTAATATTTTGAGTGACAGGGAGCCACAGCAGTGGGATGAAAGAGCCACATGTGGCTTCAGAGCTGCGGGTTGCTGACCCCTGCTCTAAACCATAGTACTTTCTCTTTAATGAAGATATTTACATTACCGCTACATTTTTAATCATTTTCCATTTTAACAAAAGGACTAATGTTTTTATCTATAATGCTGATGAAGGATTAGGTCCTCTTTTTTTGTAACTTGTGGAATATATCTACAGTCATGATATCCTTCTGTCTGAGGTTCTGTGATTATTTTAATTCTGGAACTCCACAGGAAAAAAGACTAAAAAGATACCTGTAGACATCCCAGAAGCTGTGTCTTCTCTCAATGATTCTAGCTCAAGTTGCAGAAAGCAGAATATTACTGGATTAATACATCATGCTAAGTCTTAATGTGGTTTATTTGGTTTAACGTATCATGTGAATTCAGTGACTGTGAATTTGTTTATTGTTGAATTCAGCCATTGTGGTTTATTTAATAAACTAAGGACAAGCAAATGATAGATTAACATGATATGTGGAGCCAGATTTTGTGTAGAGCAAAATCTGTTGCTTGTAACCCAAAATCAAGGTGTTTTTTTAAAAAATTATAGGGTAGCTTCTGTTAATAATACCATGTCTTATATTATTTAAAGGATATTTATCTAATAGAAATATTAAGTAACCAAGATTAACTTGAGGTATTTACAGTAGCTGCTGAATAGCAGGATATTACAGTGTTTCCTCACTATCCACCCCAATTCCACTTATAGAAACTGGTCTGTAAAAACCAAATTTTATTTCAACATAGATGGCAGAGTACTGTTCTCCATCTCAGCCAATAAGCAAATAAGCTTAGATAATATAGGCAAGCAAGTTAAAATACATAGTTCTGACCTTCAATTAAGAGGAATGCTGCGAGAGTTAGACATTTTAAAAACCTCCAGATGCCTTTAGACTCTGACTAAAGGTAGGAGGAGAATACAGTGGTGTTGAATTCAGACAAGAGAGAATTATTTTGATTCTCTGCACTTGAACATTTCATTTGGTAATTTATCTTTGAAAGAGGCTGCATTCGCTCTTCAGGCACAAATTCATTGACTACGAATCCTCCTTGGCTCTACCTTTGCTACAGACAACCATGTAAAATCAATGGCAAGGTAGCCTGTTATCCGACTGAGCTAGTAAATCAGTTGTGACCTTTCGTGGAGGAGAGACACAATCAAGGTTGGATTATTGCAATGTGCTCTTCATAAAGTGGCACTGGAAAATGACACAGAAATTGTAGCTGACTCAGAAAGCGGTGGCATAATTGGTGAATAGCATCTCTCAGAGTCATCCCAGTGTTGACACAGCCATACAGATTGCTAGTTGCTTTCTGAGTCAAATTCAGATGCTCACTTTCATATGGAGAGTTTTAACTGGTTTAAGCTCAGGACCGTTTCCTCCCACACGCTCCATTTTATCCAGGTTCTGTCATGCATATGTCTAACATATATAGGAAAATCTGTTTATTTACAGACAGAGTCTTTACTTGTGGAACTATTGCCATTGGAATTGAGGCAGACCTAATGTTTATTATAACAGAAGACAGAATCTAAAACCTGCCTTTTGGCCCAGAGATTTTTATCTAAAATATCTACATATAGATATAACATGACCATCCCAGGCATATCTCCCTAATCAGAGAACCAATCCTACAATTCATGCTCTGGGTTTCTTGGTACTCTCTGAGTTTGTTGCTTTTCTTGCAGACATTTCATTTTTAAACTAGGTAATATTGTCAGTGTACTGAATGAAACGTCTGCAAGAAAACCACAAAGCTCAGAGAGCACCAGGTAGTCCACAGTTCAGCTCTGAGTTACAAATATTCTCTTCTATTGGTAGTTCATATTTTCTCTTTGTCCATAAGGTGTGGAGATAACTGCTGAAATAATTGCTGAGCATAAAGAATGTTTGCATTCAATCGTTCGTTAAATTCGGTTAATGTCAATTTGCATGATAGAGAATATTTATGTAGATTCAGTCAGAAAAAGATTTGTATTATTATCTTTCCATGGGGCTTTTATATTGTCTTGTCATTTGTATTAGATTCCATCTTCTCCCCAGTTTTTCATGCTATGATTTTGTTTGAGGAAATAGAGCAAATGCATTGTCCTCCCTCACAATCTCTCTCTATTACTGTCTGAATATCCAGGCTATGAAGGACTATATTAGTGTATACATTAATGTACAGAAACAAAAAGTGTGCGTAAATTAATGTGTTAGGGAAAATTATGGAATGTGTCTATATGTATGCATGATCTCATTTCCAGGGAAAATATATCTTTTAGCATTGCTTGTGAGGTAAATATTTCTACATACTAAAAGATGAGTTTTTTAATTGTATTACTCTACATCTTCCAAAAGGGCAGAAATATATTAAATCAGTCTTGCATAACCACAAGCAGCCAAACTGAACACAACTCCCCAGGCATGTGTTGTGGCTTGTCAGATGCTTGACAACTCCCAGTTTCAACCAAGCAGTAAAATCAAGATATTTATCACATCCTGTTGTGCTAAAAGAAATGGCTGGAGGTTGCATTTAGTTTGTTGGGTCACAGGCTGTGGAGATTTCCTCTGAAACATCTCATGACCTAAAACAAAGAACCTAAACCACAAGAGGCTAAAAAGCAGAACTACTGTATATTGCATTAGAATTGTATTACATTTCGATCGATGCTTAGACAGGAACACATTCTATTTATCCATATGTGCAAAAGAACAATCTCATCCCCATAAACTCAGTGTGAATCTATAGAACTACTCTAAATTCCATACATTTGTGAGGCATTATTATTGGGGGAGCAGATGCCCTGTTATTTTGCAGCAGTGCAAGAATCCAAAAATGGTTAGAATGGGAATGATATTACCGAAGCAGCATGACACAGGAGGAATTCTATAGTTCTGCTTTGGAATAATGACTAATAAAGGTATATGCTATGGATGAAAACATTGATACACACACACACACACACACACACATTCTCACACACCCAGCTGGTCACCCCATGTTTAGTACAAAGATCTGAAAGAGGGTGGGAATGACATTTGGCTAAATGTTCTGACAAATTTCCTCCCTTAAATGTTTCCCAATCAAAGGCATGTTTGCAAATATTTTGACAGTCGAGGACAAATATATAGCTTGGCCATAAATTGTCAACCAATCATGGACATCAAAGTCTTAACCAGAAAACTCTAATCTTATATGAACATTAAATACTACTACAGCCTCAAGTCCATCACATTTAAAATGCACAAATGAAAACTGCACACATACCAAAAAAAAAAAAAAAAAGGAGGCTTATATGAAAGTCAAGAAATGCATATTGCTAATACTTGTCTCCTCAGGATTTTTTCAGGTGCTTTCTTCAAGGCTCCAAACACATACATCCAACTGGAATCCTAACTCCACTGACGCAAATGGACAGCACTGAAGCATACCCCAAACAGGTAAGTCAGAAAAACTAAGCTACCTGCATAGTCATGGACTGTATCATTATGTCACTAAGGAAGAAAGACAATGTGTTAGCTTAGCAACTGTCCCTTATTCCAAAGGCAGCAATTCCCCATCCACACAGCAGCATGGGGAGTATAGATATGGCTTAATAATAAGTACGCAATGTTAGGTAAGCTTTCTCTATGCATCTCTGAAAGTAGTGAGGGAACACAGCTACTCTGGCTAGTAAGCACCAACCTCTCTGGTAATAAAATGGAACAACTAGAACACTTATTCATGATTCGTTTTAATTTGTAGGGTCAGAACAAAAGTATGTGGAGCAAAATGAATAGTGGTGGAATGCTGATACACACGCTGTGGGTAAGTTTTTTTTTAAAAAAAAATACTTATTAAATTATATGCTGCCCATCTCATTGTCAAGTGACTAAGAGTATTGACTTCATTACTCCATTGTCTCTTAAATAAGGGATGTGGTGCCTCAGTGGCTAAGATGTTGAACTTGTCAATCGAAAGGTTGGCAGTTCAGCAGTTCAAATCCCTAGTGCTGCGTAACGGGGTGAGCTCCTGTTACTTGTTCCAGCTTCTGCTAACCTAGCAGTTCGAAAGCACATAAAAATGCAAGTAGAAAAATAGGGACCACCTTTGGTGGGAAGGTAACAGCGTTCTGTGCACCTTTGGCATTTAGTCATGCCGGCCAAATGACCATAGAGATGTTTTCGGACAGCGCTGGCTCTTCGGCTTTGAAATGGAGATGCGCACCGCCCCGTAGAGTTGGGAATGACTAGCCTATATGTGTGAGGGGAACCTTTACCTTTATCTAATCCTTAAATGTAGGCCTCAGGTGGAGGGCCGCTGGAAGAATGGGGAACTTGGTTGGGACATGGAAAATGGAGATGCATCTAGATAAAAGAATCTGCTCTTAGTCCATCAGTGGGTGAACTTTCATTTAGAGCAACTGTCTGTACCAGCTATCATACTTTACACTTTTTTGATTTTTCTTGTCACTTAACAGGCAGCTGCCAATTTTCTGCCAGACAGAGAACGAGGAAATCTACATGAGAAAGAGCAGCAATTGCAACTAATAACAAGATATCCATTCTTCTGGAAGCTGTCAATCTACTCTCCCAAAGCTTCTGTTCTTTTTCACAGCACAAGAATATTACAGATCTAGTAAACCTTACCCAGCTGCAATCTGTTTGTCGCAGCCAGAGGCAGAGGGACCTGAAAGATGAAAAGGCCTGGTATCTGAACCTCTATAAAATGCCTGTAGAATCCACCCCACTACTGATGTTAGTAAACCTGTGACCATATTCCGACAACTCACTAAACTATATTGTAATCTGGCTTGATGTGTCATCTGTACCTGGACTGGGGTCCTGATGGTGATTTTGTTACTACCTTAACTGAATTCATGGTTAACTTAATCATGGTTCAGTTTGGATTACTTTACCTAAACCACAGGGCGGATGTCATTCAAACCTGGATGGAGAATTCATTAATAGATAATTTCTCCCTTTAACTTCCATGACATGAAATCAGGTGACAAGAATGACGATAACAAAGTAAATCTCTGCTCCTCACAATTGGTTTCCAGTACTCTTCCAGGAACAGTAGAAAAGATAAGAGGGGAACAGCCTTGCCTCATTATGCTGTAACACCTGTGACCTCAGGTGGTCCATCAACTGCCTTTTGTTTCGTTAAAAAAAACCAAAGTCCTAGTTGGTCAGCCATCAGAATGGTGGTTGGAGGGACCAGCTGAAGAGGATAATTGCTGGCAAGACTGCAGCCAACTGAAGTTAGCTGTAGTCTGGCAATGTTTGTAATAGATAAATACCTCACCTGTGGTTACCACTAAGTGAACCTTAGCACATTGTGCAAAAGCAGTATTTGCTATTAGCTGTGCTTATGCAGCTTCTTTATTAAGCAGCAGTTGTTTTCACAATGGCATATATTCTGGGAGCTGGTGACACTAGGTTATTTATCACAGTTGTCTTTCATCTCTGAGCATCATACAAATGGTTTTGTCACCTAGACTAGATGTTCTCAATCTTTTTTTTTTGCTCATGCCCCCCCACCCCCAGCCTCATTTATCGCTTAGTTTCATTTACCACTATTAGCTGAAAGATATTAATGATAAATGTGATAATTGTCAATACTTATTGCTGCGGAAATTAGCACAAAGAATGAGGTTTGACAATTATGTCAGATGATCATAAGTCTGAGCAGCCCCCTCAGAAACTTGCTCTGTCCCCTACAAATACTGACTTAGATCAAAAACAAGAATGGGAAGAAAGCTCTGCCTTGTAAATGATGTTCTTCCTGCTTAATATAACTCAGCTGCAATTCTTTATTTATGAGCTGTAGTGGCACAGTGGTTAGAGTGCAGTACTGCAGGCTACTTCTGCTGCCTGCTGGCTGCCTGCAATTTGGCAGTTCAAATCTCACCAGGTTCAAGGTAGACTCAGCCTTCCATCCTTCCAAGGTGGGAAAAATGAGGACCCATATTGTTGGGGGCAATATGCTAACTCTGTAAACCACTTTGAGAGAGCTGTAAAGCACTGTAAAGTGGTATACAAGTCTAAGTGCTATTGCTATTGCAATATTTAAGTAACTGCCCAAAATGTAGGCAGCATACAATAAATAATAAAAGAAAAGAAAAGAAAAGAAAAGAAAAGAAAAGAAAAGAAAAGAAAAAACCCTACACAGCAATAATGGAATGGATACATATCCATACATTTTCTGCTTTCCAGGATAAGTGTACCTAACATCCTTGTCCCAGTGTCTGCAGGAATATCCAGGTTTCCAAAGCATTCTTGAAAGCTAACAGGATTAGGATCAGTCAAAACTGAGAAGTAGGGGGAGAGATAATTCCACAGGGTAGGCACTACAATTATTAATATAGCTATTAGTAAAGTTTATTGGTAAATAAGTAGTGGATAACAGCAAGAAATCAATGAGATAGCTATGTCAACTTCCATAAGACTAGAGGTTTTAATATTTCTGCTCTTTGATAGTAGTTGCAGAACTGCAACTTCAAACAATTCCTAGCTAAACCACTGATACGGAAATTAAAAGAACACAAACATCTGAAAAATCAAAGAGCATTCCAAAATAAATATGTGAAATTAATTCCATCTCAAAGGGAGTTATTGTAGCATAAAACCACATGATATTAACTAATATTACACCATGGAATTTTCCCTATGAGTTAACAAGTACTGCATCATGTATGCCTGCATTTTTGATGCAGGCATATAATAAACAGTTTTGACTTTGTTAAAGGGCTGGTTGGCTCCACCTTGCTGCAAAATGTGGCAACCTTTATTTCTACTATATTTGTCGTGGGAGCACCGAAGCACTTTCGGTTTGAGAGAATTAGTGAGTGACATCACTGTTGCCCAGGGACACCCAATTGTGGGCTCCTTTCATGTCCCTTTCATGTCAATTGCCTACTGAAGTGGTACCCATCTATCTACTTGTGGTCAAACTGTTGGGTTAGGAGGAGCTGGAGCAAGTGATAGTAGCTCATCCCATCATGCTTCAACTGGGATTCAAACATGGGCCTGTCAATCATCAGCCCAGCTCCTAACCATGTGAGCCACTGTGCTCCTCTAGAAAGCCTCTAGACAGCCCCAGGAAGTGAGTATTACTAGATTGCAAGTATGATTTTGAGGTTCTGCAGCATGTTCTGCACCTCCCAAGGTTTAAGGCCCAAACTTTCCCACTTTCTTCAGATGTTGTAGGAGACATTGTCCCCTACAGGTTTTGAAGACTTAGTCAACTGTCAATCCTTATTAAATTTAGTTTTCTGCTCTGGGCATGAAAATGTCTTTGGCTGGCACTGTCTCTCACATGGATCCAATGTAACTGCTTTGCATTAGTAGCAGAATGAATGGTTGTATGACAACTCACCGATGAATTTCTGAACCCTCCTAGAATGCCCATCGGTTCTTTGGAAAACTGGAGACGGTTGGATCAATTCTCTGATCTCACCAAGTCAAACATTTGCCTTTGGGGCTTTCTGGTATTTGTGGCAAAAGAGTTAGTGGGAAAAAGGAAATGGAGTTGAGAGCAGATGATCATACATAGAAAGTAAGAGTAAGAATGTTGCAGTGAGCAGAACTGTGCAAAGCTTTGAAAGATGTCTTTGTATTTTGATGTAGTGTGAAATGAAGTGTTCCCTAAAACGTGATAGTGTAATCATGTAGTCCATATAATCCTTTAGCTTCTAAGAACAAGCAAAGTGAAGCAGCCTCATTGCTTCACTTCACTTTCCTCTTGTCTGACATATATAACACCTGCAAGAGTCTTCTGCTTAGGCACTGCACCTATGCAAAACCCTCTGCCAATGCATTTTACACTCCAAAGCGTCTTCCAGCTTCCTTAAGTGCTAAAGAGGTTGAACACCAATAAAAGGACCTTGCTGAAGCAAACTGCATTGCCTCTTTACTTCAGTGAAATGAATCACATCACCTTTGCAGCATGAAATGCCTCTGCAGGGAAAAAGCCACCTTGCTCAGCTGTTAGCGCAACATTTTATGTTTTGGTCTGTATTTTATACTTAAGAGAGCACATCAGTGGTGGGTTTCTATTGGTTCGCCCCGGTTCAGACAAATTGGTAGTGGCGGGAGGTTCCCCCCACCCGCCCGGAGGTCATCATGGATGCTCTGTGCATGTGCAGAAGTTCTGCGCATACACAGAAGTACCGCACATGCGCTCACAGCTCCGAACCGGTAGCGAAGGTAAGTGAAAACCACTACTGGAGCACATCTAGCAAGCCTGTTTACGTATTTATATACATATACAGTACACAGCCATGTACGTGTTCAGTGTCTCTGTGTGTAAAATTTGAATTTGTAATCAGCTGGTTGATGCAGGGAGAGGTTGTGCAGATACTGAAAGAAAGAAACTGCAAAACAAATAGGAGCTTCACAGCTGTTAAATGCATATTTGAAGTTAAGCCTTTGACTAGATCAGCATGACATTTTCCAAAACTACTGTGCGTTAATCCCAAGAAGTGATGCATTTGGGAACTGTTGATGGTCTGATTCAAGTATTATTTAATTTCTGCATCTATATGCTCAATGAAAAGCCATTGAGTAGCTCCAAGCTTCAACTTTGTACAGATTGTGAAGCCCTTTTGCTAACATTTAGGGACTTGGTCAAGACAGGAAGTTTCTATGGGAGTTGCAAAGAGCATGGTTTCTGGCCACGAATCTCTGCATCTACATTTCTATGGGCAAAGGCTGTATTCTGACAGACATTTGTGATAGATAGGTGACAGACAGACAGACAGACAGACAGACAGATAGATAGAAAGATAGATAGAATATCATAAATATGATAGAATAGATGGGTATATGAGATATTCAGTGCAAACGTATCTCTAAACTTGTACTGAATTAAGTAATTTAAATAATTCTTGTACAGGGTTAGTGTCTTGCTTGATAAGCGGAATTGATCAAAAATGTAAACAATTCAGAAGTAGGCCTTATTCAATAGGCCTTATCTTTTGTGAATATAATTTAAGTGCCACCCTTGCAGTGCAAAACTATACTATATCAGTTTATTGACTACTACGTTCAGTTTTGTTGTTAGTGGCTTAGTTCCTGCTGACTCTGCAATAGTGTAGATGAATGAATGCTGTGATAATCAACAGATTTATGACTGACAGTACAATATGTGCTAGAGCACCATGTGAGTTCTGGCATTTATGTCTCATAAAACAAAAATCATAGATGGTATCAATTCAAACTCTTGATCCACAGAAAGGCCCAAACTGGGGACTAAAATATGGGAGGATACCTCATCTGTGCAGATAAAAAATGCCAGGCAGGACTGTCATGTAGAGCATGAGAAATTCTGTGCGTTGGGTTGCTTTGATGGTCTTCCAGTCTTTATGCATCCAGTGTATGACATCATACCATGCATTGTATGGACCAGACCATATATTAGTCAATGAATTAATATCTTTGTGAAGTCATAAATTCAAGAAAGAAGACCACAAAAGCTTCATGTAAGTTCATAAGAGCCGAGGTGGTGCAGTGGTTAGAGTGCAGTACTGCAGCTACTTCAGCTGATTGCTAGTTCAGCAGATCAGCGGATCAAATCTCACCGGCTCAAGGTTGATTCAGCCTTCCATCCTTCCGAGGTGGGTAAAATGAGGACCCAGTGTTGTGGCCCCGTTACCTGAGCCTGTGTCATCGGCAGGAGAGGACTCCGAGAGTGAAGGAGAGGAATTGGCAAGGCCTCCCTCTCCAGGACCCTCTTCTCTGGCAATGCCTTTGGTGTCCGCTGAAGGGCAAGAGATAGGGCCGGGGCCAAGCACGTCCACGCAGCCACAGATGGACAGTGATGAGGGTAATGAGTCTTGGCTGGATCGATGCCAGCGTCACAGAGATAAGCACGTGCAACAAAAGAAAAGGCGTGCCCGAGATTAGGCAGAGTCACTGGACCACACCCCACAGGATATAAAAGGGAGCGTGGTGGCCAGTCAAACCTTGTGACGAACAAAGCTGAAAGCTTCCACGCCATTTTGCATTGCCGGACTTTTTGCTATAGACTTTGCTGAATTATTTCTGGACTTGATTGACTCCGTAATTATTGAGCTGTTTCTTTTGATGTACAAGGAGTGGGGAGAAGTTATCTCTCCTCTTCGTAAATAATAAACTCTTGGCAGGCAGCCACTAAGTTGTTGCCAAGTTCCATTATCATAAGGAAAAGGATTTTGCTGGCTGGTTTGGTCTTTAACTCTTGAACGTCTGTTGGTGTGTGTGTGTGTGCGGTTGGGGACAGAACACCCAGATTGTTGTGGGCAATATGCTATTTAGTATACTATCTTTGGTGTAAGCCGCCCAGAGTCCTTGGAGAGTGGGCGGCATAGAAATACGAAAAATAAATAAATAAATAAACAAACAAACAAATAAATAAATAAATAGAGTTAGAGATGAACAATAGAATCAGAGGTTCCTTGTACATATATAATGGTAACTATATTTTGCCCATAGAGGGTCATACTAGACATTATATTAAATGTGCCAACATGTTTGGAAAACCATTGCTCCTATTTAAAGCAATTTTTTTGTATTTCAACACTGTAAGGTTCTACACTTTTAACTACTTCAGTCTCTGCCATATCAACATTAGAATGGTATTTTGGTCCTGAAAACACATCTTTAACTAGACTAAGAAGATGACACATTGAAGTCTCTGAATACAAGAAAGAAACCTCCTTCCAGCTACACTAAAAAATAATGAGAAAACTCAAAGTACAAGTAGAAAAGGGTGAGAAAGTAAGGTTTTTGTTATTTTGTTTCTCGTTGTTGGTGATAGCTATTCTAAACATAGACTGCATCATATCCAATCATAATAGACACCAATTCTCTCTGCTTTTGTAACATATTGTGATGTGGGATGACTTTTAGTGAAGTGAAATGTCCTGGATCTTCCAGTCTGTCTTTTCATCTGTAGCTTGCTCCTGTTTGGATGATTTGCCTCAGTTGAAAAAGAAAGAAATGTCATTCCATTCATTTCCTTGCAAGACAATCCTCATATTATCCAATCCAGCAATCCAGGAGCACATGGCAAAATGAGAAAGGAAGCATTTCCTACCGCCTTCCCCCGCCGCAGGGCGATGGAACCGACCAGATGGTTCCGTCCCAGGCGCCTGATGGACCCCAAAAGGTTCCTGACGGAGCTTGGGCCGTTCCCTGAGACTCTAACACACGACTCGACTGAAGAGCTGGTGGCTGCCTGGGAAAGGGCGGCCGCTGGAGCTTTGGACCGCGTTGTGCCTTTGCGGCCTCTGACCCGATGCCGATCTCAATTGGCTCCTTGGTTCTCTGAGGAGCTGAGAGAGATGAAGCGTCGGAAAAGACGCCTAGAGAGCATTTGGAGGACCAGTCAATCTGATTCCGACCGGACACAGGTGAGGTCTTATATCAAGACCTACCTAGTGGCGATAAAAGCGGCAAAATCTAACCATTTTTCCGCTCTTATCGCATCTGCAGAGAACCGCCCAGCCGCCTTGTTTAGGGTGACCCACTCCCTTCTTCGGGGGGGGGAGTGTGGGAAGATCCCTTGCAGGGTCGTGCTGAGGATTTTGTGCAATTCCTGCACGATAAAGTCGCTCGGATTCGGGATGGCTTGGACTCCGACTGGATGAGTCCATGGGAGGAGACGAGGGCAGGTCTTGAGAATGTTATCTGGGAGGAGTTTGATCCTGTGACTCCTGAGGATATGGACAGGGTTCTGGGTAAGATTAATGCCGCCACGTGTTTATTGGACCCGTTTCCCTCCTGGTTGGTGCTGCCCTCCCGGGAGGTTACACGAGGCTGGCTCCAGGGGATTATAAGTGCTTCTCTGAGTGAGGGTGCCTTTCCTGCCACCTTGAAAGAGGCGGTAGTGAGGCCCCTCCTCAAGAAGCCTTCCCTGGACCCGGCTGAATTAGCCAACTATCGTCCAGTCTCCAATCTTTGTTTTGTGGAGAAGGTTGTTGAGAGCGTGGTGGCATGACAGCTTCCCCGGCACCTGGATGAAGCTATCTATCTGGACCCGTACCAGTCGGGCTTAAGGCGGGGGTACAGCACAGAAATGGCATTGGTTGCGCTGGTGGATGATCTCTGGAGGGCTCGGGACAGGGGTTGCTCCTCTGTCCTAGTCCTATTAGACCTCTCAGCGGCTTTTGATACCATTGACCATGGTATCATGCTGCAGCGGTTGAGGGGGTTAGGAATAGAGGGCACCATTCTGCGGTGGTTCTCCTCCTTCCTCTCCGACCGCAGTTTGTGTTGGCAGGGGGACAGAGGTCGACCTCGAGGCATCTCGCATGGGGAGTGCCGCAAGGGTCAGTCCTCTCGCCCCTCCTGTTCAACATTTATGTGAAGCCGCTGGGTGAGATCATCCGTGGTTTTGGGGTGAAGTGTCATCTGTACGCTGATGATACTCAGCTGTACATCTCCACCCCAGACCACACCAACGATGCCCTTGATGTGATGTCCCGCTGCCTGGAGGCCGTGCAGGTCTGGATGGGGAGGAACAGGCTCAGACTCAACCCCTCCAAGACTGAGTGACTGTGGCTTCCGGCGCCCCGATATAGTCAGCAGGTGCCATCGCTGACTATTGGGGGTGAATCTTTGCCCCCCACAGAGAGGGCTCGCAATCTGGGTGTCCTCCTGGACGCACAGCTGTCTTTAGAAGAGCATATGACGGCCATGGCCAGGGGGGCCTTTTATCAGGTTCGCCTGATTCCCCAGTTGCAGCCCTTTCTGGACCGGGATGCCGTGCGCACGGTCACTCACACCCTTGTTACCTCCCGGTTGGACTATTGTAATGCTCTCTACATGGGGCTCCCTTTGAAGAGCACTCGGAGGCTCCAACTGGTCCAGAATGCAGCCGCGCGGTGATCTGTCCCCGTCCCCACACACACACAAACACAGCCAGCCGAGGGTTAAGGAAACACTTTGGAACACACCCAGGTCTTATCTCCCACTTGGCAGCGATAGACACACCGTCTGCCAAATGCCTTTATTTTCCCAAACAGAAAGATAAGATACTAACGTACAAAAAAGTCCAAGCAGAAATAATATTCCTCCCAGCAGTTCCGGACGAGGCTTTAATGACTATCCAAGGTTTACTTTTGTTCGTCACAAGGATCCCTGACCACTACCCTCTATTATATAGTCTCTGGGGTGTGATCCAGTGACTCAGTTCTAATCCCTAGCACGCCTCCTAAGCTGCTGCAATCGTTTATCATGCCTTCGGAGGCATGCATCCAGGAATGATGTTTCTTCATCACTCTGAGATGAACCAGCTGTCTCCCTGCTGATCTCCTCTCCCTCGGCCGGCACCTGAGACAATGCCAGAGGGGAGGGGCCTGGAGAGGGAGGCCTGGCTGATTCCTCTTCCTCATGCTCGGAACTTTCTTCCTCCGATGGGACAGGCTCAGAGGGCGAGGCCACAACACGCGGGTGGTTATGGGTGCAACTTGTTGCGCCCACATGACACCCCTCCTGCGCGAGCTGCACTGGCTCCCAGTGGTCTTCCGGGTGCGATTCAAGGTGTTGGTTACCACCTTTAAAGCGCTCCATGGTATAGGACCCGGGGACCTTCGAGACCGACTTCTGCCACCAACAGCCTCCCACCGACCAGTCCGCTCCCACAGAGAGGGTCTCCTCAGGGTGCCATCGGCCAAGTTATGTCGGCTGGTGACACCCAGGGGAGGGCCTTCTCTGTGGGAGCCCCAGCCCTGTGGAATGAACTACCCCCGGAAATACGTAAGATCTCCGACCTCCGGGTGTTTCGCTGCGCACTGAAGACCCTGTTGTTCCGCCAGGCCGGGCTATCAACATAATAATTTTAATTTTGGGTATTTTAAATTTCTGGGATTTAATTGGAGCCTAATTATTTAATGATTTTAAATTTTAATTGTTGTTTTGTTTTGTGTTTTTAAATAGGCTGTACACCACCCTGAGTCCTTCAGGAGAAGGGCGGTATAGAAATAAAATAATAATAATAATAATTATTATTATTATTATTATTATTATTATTATTATTATTATTATTATTATTATTATTATTATTATTATTTCGTTTGTAATCGCCCTGGCTGTTTTTCAACTGCATGGAATAATATATAGAGGGCATTATCTGCAGCCCAAAAATTTCTTATGTCTTAATAAAAGACTCTTCCTGTATCTTTTGGTTTTTAGTTCTTGTGAAGGCAACAGAATAAGTACTTTCAGCTCTGATTCTAGAGGCTGGTGCCCAGAAATTTTTTTAAGGCTGTAGTAGATTTAAGCATCTGGGAGCATACTCTCACAATAAATTGTCCTCAACTTCCTATAGAAATGCACTATAAGAAATATTTATATATATAAAACCTTTGCGTGAATAAACCTATATCTTACCTACTATGCCTGAGCTTACTACACATTAGCTTGCTTTAAATTCATTGCAGAGAGTTCAATTAGTTTAGCTAATATTGAAACAGGTCTAAATGGATGACATTCAATAATCAGTAATTCAATTTCTTTTTTCAGAAAGCATCAATTCTAATTCCATATATTGGCTCTAAATGTGGTTATTAATATTTGATATTTACTTTGGGTTGTATATAAAGTAATAAAATCACATATCCTGAACAGGTAGCAGGAATGTGTGTGTACACACATAATTGTTTTCTAGTATAAATTCTGTATAGAAAAACATCAGTTTATACGGTAGTTACTTCTCATCTTTTTTGAACTTGCTGTTTATCTTCACAAATTTTTTTTTTCTTTGAAAAGGGTATTTGTTGAATCAGAAAAATAGGTTTAAATGTGTGGCTTTATTTGTGAAATTCAGAAGAAAACGATATTCAATATTTTAATTGATTTGAACTGCTGAATACAAACAGATACCTTCATTTTTTTGCGGGGGGGGGGAGATGTTAAAGGCAATTTAGAGATATGAGGCACTTTTTGGGTCTGCTGAGGTTTCAACATTGTTGTAATCAGATCAGATCAGATGAAATCAAATTGTTTACTACAGCCATAAAGCCAGATACAGTAAAATATCCAATAATAG
Source organism: Arizona elegans (assembly GCA_022577455.1). Classification (NCBI taxonomy): domain Eukaryota; kingdom Metazoa; phylum Chordata; class Lepidosauria; order Squamata; family Colubridae; genus Arizona; species Arizona elegans. The sequence continues at coordinate 250,981,134 of JAKOOJ010000001.1, forward strand.
AATTGTTACACATATCTGTAGATTAAAAACAAGAAAAACAATGAACGTAATAAGATCTAAAGATCAATAAGAACATGTACAATAAAATTAGAAACAGTATTATAAAAGGTGATTAATAAGGCAAAGTATTGTACATGTGGTTGCATAAAGCTGGGCGACTTGAGAGAACAATTTCAAGACTTTGTCCAAAAAAGTAACAGTCAATAGAAATCCCATCCCCTGCTTGGAAATTTCTTCAAGATCGGATAAATGAGGGTTTGTCTGGCATCCTTATATAGAAAGTACCATAGTAGCATACGGCTTAGATCTTCCATTGACCACAACCTTATGGACATACTTATGGACCCGTCAATAATCAAAGCTCTTTGGTTATTGAGTGGTCAGCCAATGAGTTTTATTAGATTGATAAATCCTGGAAATCAAATCACTTCAGGGAATGTGGCTTTGCCATTTATGTCCCTCGTTCTTTTGATAGGAGTTCTTAACAATGGGGAGTGGGTGGCTGGAGTGGAGATTGGAGAGAGAGGGAGAGCAAAAGGAGACTCAAATTTATTGATTATCCAAATAGGTCTGAGATACTATTCTACCTGGCATGTAATACAGACCATTTATTTATATTAAACTGTATTTATTTGTCAGACCTGCCCCAATTTAGATCCTTGACTCCATTTGGTTGAAGTGATAGGTTCTTTTACTAAAGTTAAGTAGCTGCAGCAAAATTAACGTGATCCCACGCAAAAGGTTACATTCTTTCCCTTTCCCTGGCCGTCCCTCCTTGACCAATTCAACAGTATCCAATAGCATCCCATTTTGATGTTTTGGGAACCGTTTTGATGCAAGATGTTTCTCGATGTAGTTTCACATTCCATTCCCAGGCCAGGTGTCCTTGGTGGCTGGCTTATTTCAGTTCGACACCTCTGGTTCCAGTCAGCTTGTCTCTTCCCTCACCCTGATCTGTCCCTGTCCCCCCCCACACACAAACACAGCCAGCCGAGGGTTAAGGAAACACTTTGGAACGCACCCAGGTCTTATCTCCCACTTGGCAGCGATAGACACACCGTCTGCCAAATGCCTTTATTTTCACAAACAGAAAGATAAGATACTAACGTACAAAAAAGTCCAAGCAGAAATAATATTTCTCCCAGCAGTTCCGGACGAGGCTTTAATGACTATCCAAGGTTTACTTTTGTTCGTCACAAGGATCCCTGACCACTACCCTCTATTATATAGTCTCTGGGGTGTGGTCCAGTGACTCAGTTCTAATCCCTAGCACGCCTCCTAAGCTGCTGCAATCGTTTATCACGCCTTCGGAGGCGTGCTTCCAGGAATGATGTTTCTTCATCACTCTGAGACGAACCAGCTGTCTCCCTGCTGATCTCCTCTCCCTCGGCCGGCACCTGAGACAATGCCAGAGGGGAGGGGCCTGGAGAGGGAGGCCTGGCTGACTCCTCTTCCTCATGCTCGGAGCTTTCTTCCTCCGATGGGACAGGCTCAGAGGGCGGGGCCACAACACACCCCTCCATTTGTCTTCTCTTTCCCAGCCTGAGCTTCCCCAAATTTCTTCCCTTCCTCATTGTGGTTTATTGTAAGATGCAAAGTGAAAACAAAGAAGCTGAAGATAGCAGACCTGACAATACCACAATACAATAACAATACTATCCATATATCCTATATGATTTTTTTTGAAAGCAGTACATAATGTATTATTTCCAAAAGGGCAAATGAACCATGAAAACAACCCCATCAACCAGGGGTGGGTTCTAATTACCTTTACTACCGGTTTGCAACGGGACTATGTGTGCACTTCTGCGCATGCGCAGAAACTTCCTGATGACATCTGGGTCGGTGGACAGAGCCTCCCATTGGTTTTACTACTGGTTCTTGTGAATCGGTCCGAACGGGGGCAACCCACCACTGCCATCAATCCAATAAAATAAGTAGTCACAGGATGGTGGATTCCTTGATCTTAGTAAAGTTTTCCTTTTCGGGTTCTGTTGTACTATAGCAATTGGTTTTTCCTTTAGCACCTAACATAAATACATAAATTCCACCCTTCAAATACACACACACATAAATACATAAATTCCACACACACACACACACACACACACACACACACACACACACCATCTTTAAACAATTTTACTGACGAGGTCACACATATTTGGATCATTTCCCACTTGTTAAACAATATAAGCAGAAAAATCTAATCTTTCTGATTTCGTCTATAACTAAAGGAATAGGCAGATGTGTACATCCCTTTGGTTTTTTAAAAATGTAAACCACACTTTACAAATGCTTTGAAGTGTTTGTCAAAATCTTATTGCATTTGAACACTTTTAACACTTTTTCCACAGTGTTAATTAGCACATGTGAATCCCACATGCAGTGTTTTCGGAAAGCAATATGCATATGACTTGTCTTTTAGTGGAAACTTGTTCTTTGGAAGTTTGAATCATCAAAGTGGAGCAAAACAGCTTGGACACACATTGTAGAGCTTTTCTAAAGAATAATGAGAACTATATTGTTGAGATAGACTAACCAAGATAATTCAAAGGAGTGTGCAAGCTTTCATGTTCTCCAGAAGTATTCATCATACAAATCTCCAAATTGAGCCAGCACCAACAGAAGAAAAATATATAGGGTTGAACTTTGGAGTACTTGGTGTTCTCTGAACTTGGTTGTTTGCTTGCAGATGTTGGAAGAAATGTCCATCTGGGTTCAGTTCCAAGTGGGGAAAAAAGACACTGGAAACATGGAGACTACTTGGAAAGATGGTGTAATGGTGGACAGGAATCACATGGCTTGAGCTCCTGAGCAGAATCACATGGCTTGAGTTCCTGAGTAGAAAACAAAAGAAGCTCCAGATGCAGGGAGTGCCTTGGTTTTATGCCCTCTGTTGGGCCCCACCTCTGAGTTTCTTGTTCCTGTATAAGAAATGTATCCTGATTGGTTGTCAAACTCCCAGGTGGTCTAGGGGTGTTAGGTAACTTTGTAGGTTGTCTCTCAAGCTTGCTTGAGTCTTGCCATATGGTGAGTTTCTGTTGCTAGATGGGTCCTATTGTGTTGCAGATGATGACCCATTGACAAAAGTGGGGGGAAATGAGTGAGCTTGGCCGAGGCCTTAATGGCCCATTGACAAAGGTGGGGGTGGGGGGAGGCAGGAAGCTGCTTTGTCTTTAAAACACATTTCTCCATTTCTCATCCAGGGAAATATAATATTCTACCTTTTTTTTTTATTTCCTAAAATATTTCATTTTTCTAGGAGAGGGGTGAGTGCTAACTTCCTACACAGGTATTTAATTACTCAACTAGGTAACCTCATCAGTGCAAGTGAATGTGGTGTTTGCTCCCTGTTTATATACAGTTTACTGTTTATAAACAGTATACACAGATCTGTTTATATACAGTAGCTTGTCACGCCAGTGTTGGTGGGTGTATGTTTTTTCCCTTTGGTAGTACTTTGATTAAAGTATTGTTTTCTGCCTGATCATTTGTCTTATGTTAATCCTTGCTTATAGGCTGCTGAAGAGCATATATTCTGATCTTTTGTTTCCTTCTTAGCTTTTTTTTAATGATGTGCAAATATGGCTATCTCTATGTGTCCATTGATGACTGATTTGTCTGCATGCTAAGCTTCAGGATTTCCATAGCATTTTTTATTTAGCTTGATCTAGGGTGCTCATAGATTCCCAGTTGAAACTATGGTTAGTCTGCCCATGTGTTGTAAGATTAAGAAGTTTTCATTGTGTCTTTGAGTGCTAGTCGATTTTCATAAATACACTCTGCCTGCCTGACCTTTATCATGGCAGTTACAATCCTTACATTGTACGTGGTAGTTGACTCCTGGGCTTCTTGTTCTTGTTCTTCTTGTTGTTATTTGGACTACTGGGTCTCTTGCTTTAGTTAAGATGTTTTGGAAATTTCTTTCCCCTATCTTTATTTTGTTCCATTTTACCTGACAAAATTCAAAATCCTTATATACTTTGTGATTCATTTGGATTGGTCCTAATAAAGTTCTTACCTGATCATAGATTAAATAATATTATTAAACCAAGTTAAATATGCACAAATATAAAGATGAAATCTATCTTTATATTTGAGATTAGGAATATGGCTTGTCAGAAATAATAAGTTATTTCCTATTATTTTCATAGCAGCCAGCACATGGATTTGCAAATCTGCCTGATTGTTTTCCTCATTCGTTAGTTAAGAACTATTTTTCATCTTTGTATTTATGCATATTAAACTTATTTCTCATTGAGAAACAATGATTAATAAATTGCTTGAAGGGAAACATTTGAATATACAGTATGTATGTTAATATTTATATTTCTCTGACAGATAATATTGCCTTGTGAAGTGTATCTGCATGATTGCATATTGTAACAATGCTAAGTTGCGACCTAAAGTGTTATACTACTTAAAGGGAGGGATTATGGGATACAAATAAAGGGCTCAAAAGGATATGTAAACCAAGTTAAAGCAGTTACCATTTACTTGTTTCACCAATGGCTTCCTGATACGTTATCCCTACTTTGAAATTCAGAATGGGCATCCTCCTATTTCCCTGGGTGTTACAAATAGGAAATGAAGTCAACATCCCAACCTGCTTAGGCACCATTGAATATCATCTTCTCAGGAATTTGTTTCATCCATCCATCCATCCATCCATCCATCCCTTGTCTTCCTTCTGAAATTAAAGGTAGTATAACAGGCTCTGTCTCCATTTTTTTTTCAGGTTGAGATAGAGTGACTTCCCCAAAGTCAGCCATAGTTTCCGTGGCTGAGGAAAGACATAAACCTGGAACTTCCTAGGCTTAATCCAATATCTTAACCCTTATGCCACACTGACTCACATTGGACATTTGATGCTCAAAGAGCAGATAGTAGTAGAACAGAGAGTAGAGTAGAGCAGAGCAGAGCAGAGCAGAGCAGAGTAGAGATTGTAAAGAAGCTTAGCTGGATCCTAAGAGCAAAATTATTCAATTTAAGGATTCAAATGTGGAGTATAGAATATCTAAAAAGGGAGTTATCTTGACACTATGGAAGCCCATACACACCTGTCAGTTGCTATATATTCTGGTACCATTTCCAGAGTTTTGTTCCCACAAAAACCAAAATGCAATGGACTGGCTGCTGAATTTGATGGCAAGCTACTCAGAAATAATCTTTATTTATTTGGAAAGCTTTGAATTATGTGGCAAAATATCAATATTAGTTTTTTTAAAAAAAATCAGGATGATTTGCAGGAAGAGCTTTGCCTAAAATTAAAGCTGATATATATATATGTATTATTTTAGCTTTTAAGTTACACCTTTTGCCTTTCTAAAAACATGTCACAGTGGATAAAGTATGTTTATACATTCTGGTTTCAAACAGTTTATCTTCATTTTAAAAAAACGTTGGAAAATTTAGCAGGCACAAGGGTATACTAAGCTTTTCATGCTTCTCTTCTTGACTTGTAGAAAATATTGGTCTCAGCAGCATAGATGCTATTTATTAATATAGTCCATGTATTGACTTTTTTCATCTGCCCCCAACCACCAAATCCTGTCCATATCCATAATCTTAAAAAAAGTAACAGCTGGGAAGCTGTCAAAGATATTGGTCCCCCTTTTGTGTAGTGCCTCTCTAACCTTGTACTACCAGCAGGTGGGGGCATTTTCCCCAGGATAAAGAGGAAAATACCACAGCTGGAGGTGTACTCAAGGTTTCCACTGCTTCATGGAAAAACTAACCACCTCTTGACCTCAGAAACCCCAGAAAGCTGAGGGGTAGACAATGTGTCAGCAGATCCCTAACCACATCAAGCTGCTTTTCGGTGTATTGGCTTGTTTGAACAAGATTGACAGAAAACTTGACTCAGAGTGAGAGGAAATATTAATGAGCAGGGGATTGCTTCCCTCAGCATCTCAGCTGAGGAGAAAGTAGCACATCAAGGAAACAAAGGCTCATCTTCAATGTGGTGACTCTGCCTTCCTGGCAGAGGAAACAAATGGCAATCCTGTCAGTCCGAAAGTAAGGAATCCCCGTGATCCAATTCTTGACAAGGGTTTTGCCCACCTTAACTCCTTTTTTAACTAGTGTGCAGCAGATGCAAGGGAGCAATAATACAGCTGGATTAGAGAGTACTGTGGAAAAACACCCCCAATGATCTGCAACAACCTGCTTTTGCTTTTTAAAACACTGTTCACAAAACCAAATGACTACACTGGAACAATGTTATAATGAACATTGTCTGAGAGGGGAAGGAGGGATTTTGTAGTGACTTGAACCTACTCCCTATTTATATTTTCAAACAATGCTAGGGAAATTATGGAAATCTTGGAATTGAAGATGCTACTCAAAGTGGAACTTTGCTATCTGTTTCTTTTAACAGAAAGAATACTTTAAATTATTTTTTTAAAGTCGAGTGGAGCAGCAGACCTGCAAGCTACAAAGGAGATGTTGGCAGGCCCACTGCTGTCGATGGGCACCAGGGTCTCAGAGGTATAAAATTGCATCTTAGTCCAATGGCATAGAAAAATAGACCATATTGAATGTATCTCACTTCCTTTAAAAGATCCTTTTTGTTATGAAATGGGGTTGAGGGGTACCCCGGACCGTGAACCAGCTCATGAGTAAACACACTGAGACTGAAATAATTCTGACAGAGGCGTCTTGTGTAAAAATATAATTTACTTTAAAACATTTAAAAAGCACTATATATTTAAGAAAGCACATTAAAACAAAGTCTTATCTGGGTATATGAAGCAAGGCTATCTCCCTAGATCCCTCTCCACAATACCGAAACAGTTCACAAGAGAATAAAGCTAGCATGAAGGTAAGCAGCTTCAGCGTCGATACATCATCAAGGCAATCAAAATGGGGGCAGCACAAACTTCACAGCTAAAAGTCACCTGAAGTAAAAACAGTTCAAACAGCAAACATTGCTTGAAGCTTGTGGGAGGAAGAAGGTCCAGCAACAGCAGTCCCGATGATAGCTTGCGTGCTACAAAACAGCAAAAGGCAAGCATCCATGGGAGTTTCTCTGCAACGGCGTCTGGAGTCCTTATCTGCATTCTTCTCCCATCTGCGGTGTTGCACTAAGCTTCCTGCAGGAGCTGTGCATTTAGACCTAAATCAGGAGTCTAGGCCCAAGTAGCAAGCAAAAGGTCCTTGCTTATATGGGGAGTTAACCTGCAATTAACTAGGGCGGGGAAGGCTTGCAGGTAATTGCCAACAGGAGATGGCTTGATTGAAACCATACTGTTTTTGAGTAGGCAGGTAGCCACAGCAATCCTGGAAACACTCGTGACACTTTTGGCTGACGAGTAATATAACACATGCAATTTAAAATAATAGAAAGTCTAATCGAAATCAGTAATCCATCATCATTTCAGATTAAAATTCCAGTACCCAGAATTATTACCATATAAAAATAAATTCCTTTTAAAAGTTACTTCTAAATAAGAAGAGCTGAAAAAGTAGAGCAAGCTGAAGAACTAGTGACCTACTAAGGCAAACTTCCTTCCAGCTATGTATTTTGGCTGGCAGGTTTTTTTTGTTTTGTTTTTTTTAATGTAGATAGCATTAGCACATTATTTGGTAACAGGTTAGGAATTCACACTTTAGAGTGGCAGAAGTTTCCAGAAACAAAGTAAATAAAATAGGGATCTTAACTTTTATTTCTTTTGTAGTTCAAACAAAAGATCCTCCTCCACCCATCCACATAATCCATTATACCATCCAAGTTAGATTTTGAAGAAGGATTTGGAAGGAAGGTTTTCTTCTGAACCTCAACAATGAATGAAAAGATCAAATATTTTCTCTGCTCCTAACAATTATCTTTACTAACTGCATTCTAAATGTTAAATGTAGATTAGATGCAAATATGTATATTGGCTTTATATTCAATATTCTTGTAGTTAGGTTACTTCAAGTCCTCTATAAACTAGTCAGCAATAGGGCAGAGGACAGTCAGTTTTCAAACAACACTCTGAAAATGTCTTTGGATTAAAATACTCTACACTGGTCATCAAAATTGTGCAGATTCCAACACCTAGTCAGTTTCCAAGCCCTGCCGAGTCAGTTTTCCAAGAAGAAAAACAAAGTGTGTGAGGAGCAGAACAGATGAAACAACGAGCCTCTTCCTTATAGAGGTCACTTATCAAATGTTAAAAAAAACAATAGACCTTAGAAATACTTCAATGTCCAAGCCACAAAATCTGTCTCTTGACTGATCAGTGGGGAAAGCTGGGGAAAGGGTTCAATTGGTCTTTATACGCTTAAATGGCAACTCTTGACTGAAGATGATTGCATAATGCCAGAATCACCAGAAAGGCAAGATTCAGGGGTTGAGTGGGTGAAGCACCTTGTGTGAATAATGCAGAGGTGGGTTTCAGCAGGTTCTGACCAGTTCTGGAGAACTGGTAATGGAAATTTTGAGTAGTTCGGAGAACCGGTAATAAAAATTCTGACTGGCCGCATCCCCATCTATGTTCTAGCTCCCAAGTCCCAGCTGATCAGGAGGAAATGGGGATTTTGCAGTATCCTTCTCCCGGAGTGGGGAGGGAATGGAGATTTTACAGTATCCTTTCCCTGCCACGCCCACCAAGCCAAACCCACCACTGGAATGTTTGGTAACAGATTGCTTCTTAAACAAATCAAAGTAAGATAAATGGTCAGGAATTAAAATGGGGCAAGGAGAGAATGTCACAAGACAAAAAGAGGTCAAAAAATATGATGACACAGTCAAGAGTTTGTTGCAGCACACACAATCAGACTCACAATTAATAATTCTGCAGGATTCATCTTGCATATAAGAAACTTCTTTATATACAATACCAAACATTTAAGGCATTATACAATACCCTTGTAGGTTTTTCCACGTTGTAAGGAAGAGAAATAGCAACTACAAACACAGCACAAAATGGAAGCACAAATGGAGAAGGCAAAATGGAGAAGAGAGAAGGTAGTCCCCTATATACAGAACAATTAAGCCACGCCCAGGCTCCAAACTATCTCTTATGGCCCCATACAACAAATACTATGTTTCAGTTACCAAACAGTCCCCCATTGGCTGATCTGTTACCATGTCTATTCCAGTCTATGAACATACTCTGACAGACACCCAGAAGTAATAATTGCATAATTAAGATCTTGCTTGGTGGGAAGAAATGAGGGTATGACCTGTCTGATGAGGGCCATTTCTTAATTATATTTTATTTTACTTATTTATTATATATTGGTGACACTCATTTTCCTTGTCTGACTTTTCCTTTCTTAACTGATAGCAGTGATATCTTTATCCTGTTCTGATCCAGGATAAAAGAAATTTATAGCCCAACCATGCCGGCAATGTGAAAGCCAGACCTCTTTTTCATCTGGTTTCCCTTTCTTTTTTAATATATCCTTTTTTCAGGGACAAATGTCATGAATGCAAATTACATGCATGAATCCAGGTATTAAGATGGAGACTGTGTCTTATAATCTATCTGTTCCCTTCTCTGCAGTAGGAAGAACTAGCGTTCCATTATTTGAAGGCATTGTGTCATATCTGGCTAGAAGTTATGTCTATATATCTGGTAGACCAATATTTCATGCTTCACTTTCTTTGTAATCCTTTCAAATGAGAAAAAAAAATGCTAGACATCAACCTGACTATGAATATTTTATTCCACTTGAGCGGAAATATCTAATATAGAAGAGCAATCAAATAATGCTATTAAGGGCATTGGCTGAGGAAACTTAGAAATGAAAATGGAGTGTGATAATGAAAAGGTATGTTTTTGAGTTTCAAAAACATTCATTTTCTTGTTTGTAAACTTCTCAGTGGCCTGTTGACTTACTTAATAGGGTTGTGGGGATTAATGTCTTCTAAGAACTCCACAACTGAGTTAAGTGATCCAGTTAATTCAGAGGAGTTAATTACTGGTCCTCCAGGTCCATTCACAGTATACAAATAACTGTCAGACTTCTTTTAGCCAACGTTAGAGGCAAGGAACTAGAAACAACATAAGGAGCTGATCAGAGTGGTATGTTTATTGCTGCTCACCATAGACAGAAATTTCACCAGACAAAAACACTCACTCCTCGACTTACAAAGCACAATTGACTCTAAAGTTTTCGGTGCTAAGTGAGACAGTTGTTAAGTGAGTTTTCCCCTATGGTACGACTTTTCTTGCCACAGTTGTAAAGTGAAACTGATTTCCCCATTGATTTTGCTTGTCAAAAGGTCACAAGAGGGGATTGCGTGACTGTGGGACACTGTAACTGTCATAAATATGAGCCAATTGCCCAGTATCTGAATTTTGATCATATGATCATGGGGATGCTACAATGGTCCTAAGTGTGAAAAATGGTCATAAGTAAGTTTTTTCAGTGCTGTTGTAACTTTGAACAGTTATTAAAGAAATGATTGTAAGTTGCATAGTTACAATCTAATGGTAATCTCCAACTTTGGAGTGGTTATCTAATAGTTGTATACAACTATTAGATAATCACTCCAAAGTTTTAGAGAGGATCTCCTTTCAGCTGTTTCTTCCCTATCAGTGACTCAAGGCTAGCCCGTCTTTTCACTCCTCCCCTCAACTCAGCTCCAAATTGCACCACAGTTAGGCAAGGAACTGAAACAATAGATTTCCAAGAACATTAAGACTCTGAGAAATAGATTTATTGTAACAAACTTAATGTCATAAAATAATTCCAGCAATTGCTGTGTATCATATATGGAATCAAGTCTATGCAATATAAAGACTAGAAGTTACCCTCTTTTGTGTGGGAGTGACAATTCCATCTGGTTCTTGTTTGATAACAAACTGAACTGTTTGTTGGTAACTTGATCTCACAACTTAGTGGAGCAATGATTTCCTTCTGTCATCAGACTTAGCATTCCAGTTTTGTAATTTGCCTTGATTGTGATGAAAAGGGGACAGAAACAGTATGACCAATAAAACCATTTATAGTAGTGCCAATCTTAATGTCTATGGAGATTCTCAATAATCCAGGTCATGGTTCTCCCGAAGGTGCTTTCCCAAAGGCAATTGGACTTTTTGGGGTTTTTTCTCCAAGAAATTTGTAATATAAGGAAAGATAAAAAATATGACTGCATACTGGCTAGAGCCTGACAGTTGGGAAACAAAATGGCAGAAATAGTTTATACAGTTATTTTATTCACTAGGGTTGCAAAGAAGGAGGGATGGGTAAAATTTGATTAGATACTTTGAACGGATCAATTCAAGAAAGGACTTCAAAGTAAAAGAAAAAAAAATACTGCATCGTGGATACCTTGAGGTCAGGAAGGCAAAACAATTGTGAGCATGAGAACACTTTTAAAGACACCTGCCCTATTTCTTCTCATCTGAGTTTTATGGCCTGAAACCAGAATAGGAATGCCACTTTCTCCCACTTTACATACTCTAATATGATATTCTGCTTTTTGCAGGAGGCTGGTTCTCACACTATTGAGAAGCATGTTTGTTTTGAAGCAACTAACTTATGTGTGGAATGAAAGAGCAGAGGGAGATTTGAGTGTACCGTGTGTGAGAATGTGGTTGTTTAATAGACTTATTTTTAACTACACCCTCATTTTTTAAAATGAAACAGAATAGAATGGAATGGAATGGAATGGAATAGAATAGAATAGAATAGAATAGAATAGAATAGAATAGAATAGAATAGAATAGAATAGAATAGAATAGAATAGAATAGAATAGAATAGAATAGATTTTTTTATTGGCAAGATTTCATAGGCAAGCCACAATTTAAAGCTGTCTTAATGTCTTAGAAGCAAAAACTAGTAAGTTAGCAATTCTACTTTATTATTTATTAACTGTCAGTACATGTATAAATATCATACACTCTATGATCCATTGAAGCATAGAAAAAGAAGAAAAGACTTGCAGCAAAAAAAAGGGCAAAAATTATGCTGTACATTAAAAGAATAGCAGATTAATTCTTTGTTAAGATGCAGCAGGGCTCCATATTTTTGCAGCAACAAATCAACATGTTTGTTTTGGAGAGTCTTTGCATCAGCTATGTGAGTTTTAGTCCCCAGTATTCCAGCTCCTGCGTGTAAAGGAATAGATCAGAACAGCAGAGTCAGTTCCGTACTCTACCTATATGCAAAGCCCAAAGGGATGCAGAACAAGAAGAGCTCTTCATTTCTGCTCATGTTATTGGGCAGGTTTGCTAGGAAATAGGCCAGAAGCAGCCACTCGGGAAGATGTCATAAATCAGGTATTGAGGAGAGCATCTGAAATGTCACCACAACCTTATTGTTTGCAGAAGGAAGGCACTAGACTTCCCACTCATTCATTTTGACAGATGACCTGCCCGACACCTATAACAAAATGTGACTCAGGAGAAGTACTTTGGGAAATGAAAATTAAGACATGCTTTTCCTGCTCACATTACAAAGGCAATAAAGAAAGAAATTCATTATGAAGAAACTGTTTCCTAGTAATGGAATACTTTTATCCAGGAATGCTGACTGTGGGTTCATAACTAAAAGGAAGAGATGGATGAAAAAAATGAAAGTCTTCTTTATTTTTTTTTTTTAAAAAAAACCTTTTCTGGACTGTATGAGACTTACAGCTGTCCCCAGTGTTTATTTTTTTGTGATCAAGAAGCTTTTCTCCTGCGGTTACAAACTTTAGATGTTTCTTTTGAGTATATTACTAATCCTAGAGCATTCACAGAATTTAAACACTGGATAACAAGTTTTTTAAATTCTTTTCTCCTGCAGACTTTCATAAATTGGGTGTATAGAAGAACTCTGATTGATTTTTCCTTTTCCTTTTCCTTTTCCTTTTCCTTCTCCTTCTTTTCTTTCTGTTCCCTCCCTCCTCCTCCCTTTTAAATACCTATGTTTATATCCTGAGAATCAACAGGTTATGGCCCCTTTTTCTTGGTTTCCACCTAAGAGCTCCTCGAGCCATGATTATCAAACTCTAGTGGCAGAATTTCCATAATTTTACATTGGAGGAAATAGACATTAAAATACCTAAAAAAATAGGTTAAAAGCTAGGGGGGACAGTATGTAAACACATATATTACAAGAAATGCAATGTATTACTTATTTATTTTTATTAGTCATATTTCTATGCCGCCCACTCTCCAAGGACTCTGGGCGGCTTACACCAAAGACAGTATACTAAATAGCATATTGCCCCCTAATAATCTGGGTCCTCATTTTACCCACCTCGGAAGGATGGAAGGCTGAGTCAACCTTGAGCTGGTGAGATTTGATCCGCTGATCTGCTGAAGTAGCAGTCAGCTGAAGTAGCTGCAGTACTGCACTCTAACCACTGCGCCACCTCGGCTCAGTATTACACCTGCTTTGCACCATCACCTCACCTACTGCACTCCCCACCCCAAAAGCTAAGTATGATCTCTGATCTCTGATCACCAAAACAAATCTCCATCCCTCCTTTATGCAATAAGAATCTCATTTGTCCTAAGCACTACCTGCACTTCACCTGCACCACTACAGACACTAGAGAGTTTTCCGCTCAATGGAGTACATTTTCTTGCACTCATTCTACATTATTGGTGACTGAAGAAACTCATTCTAGGATGGCTGGAAATACATAAAAAGTGAAAGAAGACTTTCATTTGCTCTAGATCAGGGGTATCAAACTCATGGCGTCACATTGTCGTCATGTGTCCTATTGCAACTCCCCCCCCTTTACTAAATTGGGGGTGGGCGCAGCCAGCATGTGATGCATCCAGCCCAAGGGCCGCTAGTTTGACACCCATGCTGTAGATGAACTAGTTCTTGTGGTAAATGCTGTATGTAGCTCAAGTCATATATGCGTGGCAAGTTGTGATCAATCTGCTTTGGAAAAGCATTTTCTCAAAGGTACCTGGACATGGAGCAATTTAAATGTTTTGTTCTGACTCTCGTGAGAGTGCTCATCCCCTCATAAATCCTCTGGGACCTAACATAGATTCTTACTCTTCTAGGTACCTAATGAACCTCAATACCTAATATCTCAAACTATTTGAAATATTGACAGTAGTGAGGATGCCAGGAAAACCTAGGGCTGCTGTAGTTGTCTGCTTCAGCTGCTGTGGCCTAGAGGTGGAGCTCTTGCCCTCACAATCAGGAGTTGTGGGTTTGATCCTAGGTAGAAGCAGATGTAAGGTCTCCTGCTTGGGCAGGGGGTTGGACCAGATGACCTTCAAGGTCCCTTCCAACTCTGTTAATCTGTTATCTGTTAATTCATAGTGAATCTAACTAATTTGCAAGGTCAGTCAGGCCAAAAAAAAAAAAAAAAAAAACCAAAACACAACCCCCCCCAAAAAAACCCAAAAACCCACAACACCAAACCTGCTCCACAATTGACATCCAAATGCAGTTTCTTCAACTAGTTAAACTTGGTGTATTGATTAAGATGTCAGATTAAGGCCTGGGAGACCAGGGTTAACATGAAGAGATTTGGTGGACTTTTGATCTGTTATTCTCTCCTGGCCCAAGGTCTTGAAAATGAACAACCATAGGCAATGGTTTGGGCTGGGCTGGGCTGGACTTTAGGGTTCCAATCCAAAGCCACATAGCCAGAGGTTCACTCAGATTGAGACAGCAAGAAAGAACATACCCATCAATGCATACTCAGAAAAAGGTACAAAGAACTGGCTGAAATCTAAGGCCCCAAAACCTTATCTTGCTCTTATATTTAATTTTATTTAAATACAATATATATTATTTGCATATTACTCCACGTAAAAATATATGACAATCCTTATAAGACTACTCAACTGAAAGTTTCTAAAACTACTTACTAGCTGCATAATTAAAAACTGCAATTGCAAACAGTATAGCTTTAAAATCTATACTTGTGGAAGAACAGCTTGGGGAAATGTAAGAAAATAAAGGAAGAATGACTTCTGTGGCTTTTCTTAATCCTTCAGACCTTTGATGTGCCATTGCTTCTGGAGTCTTTTCTCCCATCCTAGAAAATAATGAGTATTTGGAATATTCCAAGCCTTGTGGCTTTCAACGGCATTTTGCAGATATTAAAATGTGCTCCAGTAGAAAGATTGATAGTTACTGTTCGTATTATCTTCCCATCTTGCATGTAACACAGATTTGTTATGCAATGTAATCTGAAGGAAGTTAAAGTTAAAGAAGAGACAGCTACATATAGGAAATGCGGTAAAATATTGCAGTTTGGAGTGCTTCCTATTTGCCCAGTTATGCTTTTCTAAAATGACCAATTTGTCCCAGAACAGACTCGGTGCTCATTACACTATTTTTTTGGTACCATATATTTGCTTGTACTTTTGCAAACCTTGAAGTTCTCTGGAGGATTCTTGTGCAATTATTTTATTTTTTTCTTGGGCTCATATGCAGCTCCCACCAGACTGACTTTGAGTGGCATAGAAACACAGTTGCTGCTGCCTCATAAGTAACATGGCAGTCTAAATATAGAACATTGGTCCCGGGGATCTGGTCTAAGAGCAAGTGATGAATCCAAATTACTAAGAAGAATTTTTATCTCTTATCAGAATGGCATCCTTTTTCCAAGCACAGCTGGACAATCCATGTGTAGATTGTCGCTATGGATCAGGGAGGCCTCTTTTTATACTGATACCCCCTATTCTATATTTCATGGTACATTGCAGTGTGAAATATCTGAATTGAGCCCTTTCTTTTTACTTGCCTCCTTTTATCTGTGGGCGGTTGAGATAGGATGGATGAGTGAACAGATGGTATGGCATTAATTCTTTTATAAAAAGTTGTTGTTCTAATGCAAGTTTAGGGATCCATTGATATACCGTAAATAAACTTACTTTTAGGTAAATGTACTGAGAATCACTTTCTAATTATTTTGATTTATTAGAAAAGGTACAGCTAGACCATATAGTCACTCTGCAAATTGTGAAAGAGATTTATAAGATACCAATATATGCTATAGCTTCAGTAAAGTCTCCCTGATAAGTAATTCACTTTGATCTGTTTTCTCCTTGAGATGTAGAGGATGTTTGGGAGAAAGCCTTCTAAAAAACAAAAAAGGCCTGTAGAATTATTTGGCAAATGAGCCCATAAAAAAATAATAAAATACTGTTTTTAAAAAATCAGTGAGAAGAAAACATTAAATCAGATTTTCATTTTTTTTTAAAAAAATGACTTTTCATGAAGCTCTTTAATCTGAATTAACCTTTCTAAAGGCCACTCTAATGTTTATTCTCCATTTTCCAATTTTCTATTTCAGGAGCCCGCACCCCCAGGCTGTAGCTCACTAGTGGGCCGTGGCCTATTCAAAACCGGGCTGCGCGACAGATAGGCTGGTGCAGCTCCACTCGCACGAACGGTGCCCCAAAGACTTCTGTTCTCTCTTGTGTGAGTGGAGCTGCATGCGTAAATGTGCACGCCAGTCCACTGTTCACGCAGTTCGGTTCCCCTCCCCCCGTAGCCCCACCACCAAGTCGCAAAGGTTGGAGACCGCTGTTCTATTTGATCACAGTCATTTATATATTTGTGAAACTTTATGGCCACCGTGGGAACTGAAGCCTCATAAAAAAACCCAACGTCTTCTGGATGCTGCAAAATTTGCAGAAATAGAGAACTGAACCATTTTGCTAAAGATGGAATTGAGAATAGCTTGAACATTTGAAAACATTGCACATGTTCAGCCCTTTCAATCTGAGCTTGACGTTCGGTTTTATCCCATGCGAATACATTTTCTTTATTTCCTGCCTCTCTGCAAAGCATCAATAAAGAGATAAAGGATAGAGGAAGGGGAAGTAAAAAAGCCAGGGTTATCAAAAATTTAGTTCTGTGTCCATTATAACAATATGCTGGACATATAATATCCCACTATTGTGTAACTTTTATATTTACAATGCAATCCTATGCATATCTGCTTGGCTGCCTCATTGAATTCCATAGACATAATCATAGGTAAATGATTGTTACACTGTTGCCTGGTTAAGAAGCAAAATAAGAAGGGAAACATGGTATTTGCAGATAAATATGCGTACAAGTTGGAAAGTTCCCATTTCACATGGATTTTGAATTTCAGATAAGTATTTTAAAATCACACAGCATACCGACTCCTCATCTACTTACACAACTAGGAACTGCAGCAAATGCTGTGAAATGAATCGTTTCTGAACTATAACCTAAGTGTTAATGAGGGCAAGTTAGTTTGCAGATAAATGCAGAAAGCAGATGTTTTAATGCTTTGTGAATGTGGCATTTTCTTTGCAGGATAAATAAGTGTGGCTTAAACCGAAAGACTTGACTTAATAGAGTTGCATCGGTTGCCTGTCACTCATTTTAATGGGCAATGAGGCCAGGTTGTGAGTAATTCTGGAAATGCATTTTAACTTATATACAGATGTTGTGATTAACACTTATGTACTGAAATAGAAAACAGACCATGGACAAGCACATTCTCAATTTCTTAAAAAGGACCTTGATCCAAATGTATAAAGTTATGTCCAGTGGTGGGATTCAAATAAATTAACAATCGGATCTTTGCCCTAATGACTGGCTGGCTGGGTTTGCCATGGTGGGCATGGCCAGGGGGTGTGACAGGCAGCACTCGGCCTCCTGCATCCCCCTGGGAGCAAAAATGGGCTGCGGGGAGCTGCTCCCCTCAGCGCCCCGTTTTGGGCCTAGTAGGCCTCCCTGCACTTACCTGGGAGCCAAAACAAGGCGTGTGGAGACTTCTGGAAGGGGCGGGGAGGGGAGAGGCCAGCCAGCAATTTAACAACTGGTTTGGCCGAAGTGGTGCGAACCTGTTGAATCCCACCACTGGTTATGTCTGACTTGCACCAAGTGAAGAAGGAGTAGTTTTTCTTTCTCTCTTAGGGCCTTCTAAAATGGCTGATTAGGAAAAGATTTAGAACAAGGCAAAGGACCCTCTTTTTTCAACCAGGGCATAATTAGCTTGCAGGTAGTCCTCAATTTACAACAGTTCATTTGGTGACCATTCAAAGTTACGACGTCACTGAAAAAAGTGACTTATGGCCATTTTTCTCACTTACGACCGTTGCAGCATCCCCCATGGGCACATGATCAAAATTCAGATGTTTGGCAACTGACTCATATTTATGATAGTTGCAGTGTCCAGGGGTTGCGATCTTCTGACAAGTAAAGT
Source organism: Arizona elegans (assembly GCA_022577455.1). Classification (NCBI taxonomy): domain Eukaryota; kingdom Metazoa; phylum Chordata; class Lepidosauria; order Squamata; family Colubridae; genus Arizona; species Arizona elegans. Next base: position 250,999,229 of record JAKOOJ010000001.1, read on the forward strand.
CCAAGGGGAAACCCAATTTCACTTAACAACCATGTTACTAATAATCACCAACTTCAGTGATTCACTTAACAACTGTGGCAAATACACACACACACACACACACACACATATAATAAAATGGGGCAAAACTCACTGAACAAATGTTTCACTTAGCAACAGAAATTGTAAGTAAGCTGACGACTACCTGTACTGAATAACATGGATGCTTTAATAAGAAACTGGATTATTTGTGGACTATTTGTGAAGGCCAGGTCTATTGAGTGCTATTTTTCTTGAAGACTTATTGTTGCTTCTTTGTTAGGGTCTCCAAAGACTACCTGCAAGAGAAACGAAACATGGCTTCATTTCCTGCTTGTGAGCATTTAGCTCAGAGGTATCAAACTCAATTTCATTGAGGGCCGCATCAGGATTGTGTTTGACCTTGGGTGGGCAGTGTGGGTGTGGCCAGTGTGGGCGTTGCCAGCTTGATATCATTCATGTTGGTGCACCTGTGGTGCCTTGAGCACTCTTCCAGCGAAAACGGGCTCCCGAGCTCAGTTTTTGGTTGTGACGGCCTCCTGCAATCCTCTGCCAGTGAAAACGGAGCTTGGGACGGCTGCACACAGCCCTCCGGAGTTGTGTTTTCACTGGCAGAGGCACTGCAGGCCGATCTTTTGTTGTTTCTAGTGTGGTCCCATGGGCCAGATCTAAGCACCATGTGGGCCAGATCTGGCCCCCGGGCCTTGAATTTGACACCCCTGATTTAGACTTTTACAGGCATTGAATGTCACTGGGAGAAGCAAAAAACAAAACAAAACATTTTTACCTGATCCACTAGGATTATTTTTCTTGTGTTCTGTCTTTCAAATATAATCAGATTTTTTTTTCCTTTCAAGGAGGTGAAATGAATCATTTAAAATATATCCCAAATAATAATGTTAACACTTTAAATGTTTTCCTACATGGGTCTGCTTGTTGAGCCATTAGCTTCTACAGAAAAAAAAATATGGAAATGAACTTGAGTGAAGAAGAAAGGAACACAGTGCTCCCATTTCTTTCACAACTGTAGAAAGCCTCAGATAGAACCTTTTGTGCATTAAGATGACCCAAAGATATCACAGAGTGTTCCTTATAAAAAATAATTTAAAAAAAACGAACCCTTTCTGGGGTTAAGCTGAACTCATGGTAAATACATAGAGCCAATCATGCCATTTTCTATACAACAGCATTGAACTATAATTTGCTTAGTCTAGTTTATTTATTTATTGATTGATTCGATTTATATGCCGCCCTTCTCTGGAGACTCAGGGCGGCTTACAATGCATTAAGCAATAGCCTTCATACTGCTTAGTAGAACTTTCGCCCACCCCCAAGTGGTGTTCTTTTTTATACAAAGTCATCTTATTGCCCCCACAATCTGGGTCCTCATTTTATCTACCTCGAAAAAATGGAAGGCTGAGTCAACCTGTGGTCTCCCTTCCCCCGCAACTTTCCAGGCATGTCTGCAGCCGCAGTCTTCCAGGTATTAGCAGCCTTCCAGATCAGCCAGATGCTGTTATCAGCTGATTAAAAAAGAAAATAACCTACCAAGAGTGTCCATACTCTGTTGAGATCTAATTCTCACATTGAAACATCCTACAGGGGAGAAAATACGACTTCCCATAAATGAGTTTCCTGGCAAAGGGCCCTTCAGCAAACACAGTTTATTCCATCCTTTTTGACAAACTTTTGGCTAGCTGAGCCAATGCATGGAGTATACAAGGACCACAGGATTTGAACCGTTGATTGTGAGGTGTGATTTCTTCCCTACAGAGGCATCCATGGGGGAGGCAAAGAACAAAATGAGCCTCGGTGGTGCAGTGGACTAAAGTGCTGTTCAGTGCTAGCACTTAGTTGCCAGCTGCCTGCAATTAGTGCAAGTTCGAATCTCATCAGGCTCAAGGTTGACTCAGCCTTCCATCCTTTTGAGGTAGGTAAATTGAGGACCCGGATTGTGGGGGCAATAAGCCAATTTTATATAGAACGACACCGCTTGGGGGGGGGCCGAAAGCCCTAATAAGCAGGTATATACAAAAAAGTATGCAGGCTATTGCTATAATGCATTGTAAGCCAACCTGAGTCTACGGAGAAGGGCGGCATATAAATTGGACTAATAAATAAATAGACTAATAAAATTGTGCTGTTCTAACACAAGCTCTGCCCCATTGCTTTCCACATCATGAATTGTTATTGGTCCATGGTCTAGAATAGAATAGAATAACAGAGTTGGAAGGGACCTTGGAGGTCTTCTACTCCAACCCCCTGATTAGGCAGGAAACCCTACACCACTTCAGACAACATCTGTAGTTATCCAACATCTTCTTAAAAGAAGATTTTATCCAACATTTTCTTAAAGTCTGTTAGGAACTAGACCAGGCAAGCGGCGAGCAAGAAAGTGAAACTTCATCTGCACATGCATGGGATCTAGGTTGCACAAACACAAACACAAACACACACACACACACACACACATGTCCATGGAAGAATTGTTTTCCACGAAACCAGTCCCTGGTGCCAGAAAGGTTGGGGACCGCTGCCCTAACAAACTGCAGTCGAAATAGTTTTGTTTTTGTTTGGTTAATTGTGTTTGGTCTCACTACAGGAAATGTATGATATCTGGCCGAGAAACATTTTGTGCATCTGAAAGATTCATTATCTTTTCACTGCATGTTTCTTGCCTCTTGTCACAAGGTATTACATTATTTCATGCCAAGAAGCTTTATAGCAGTGCCATACTAGTATCGAGCGTTGGACTGCTTTTGTTTGGAGGTGGGGAACAATTTTACAGGCCGATTTATAGGACAAATTGATCCTGAAGTTTCTGACTGATTATCTCATGCTAATTTTAAAAGAAAAATCTGCATGAAATGTTGCATGTATTTTCTCCTACCCTATGCAGTTTCATTTGCAATTTGTTTTTGCAAACAATTTTGCCAGAAATAATCCTTTCTGCACATACTTTGAATATATACTTTTCCTATATGGATTGGCACATTAAAAAAAAAAAATGGAGAAATGTAATAGTTTTCATTGAAATTCGATGTAAATGAATTACCATGACCTGAAAACAGCCATTTATGTAGAAATGTCATTCTTCAAAAGAGGTTCTTTAGAATGTGTGAGCATATGTAACAAGCTCATCTTTTCCAACTGTTAACGCAGCTGTGGCTTTTTTAGGCACTTTTCCTAGAGAAGCAAAGTGACTGTGCAATAAAGTCAGGAAAAAAAAAAAGCAGTCTGGAATCACTTCGAAAGCAGCCACCTCAGCTCCTCAGCCTAGAAAAAGATGTAGGTGCTTTAGTGGTTTGAAAAATGAAATAACCTCTTTACCTGCCTAGAAACTCTGCAGCATGGCAACTAAGTCATTTCTTTAAGCATTGGCAGTGAGATGCCAGCTGCACCCTCACCTTACAGTAGTGGCCAAAATTGTGGAAACCTTTTGGGAAAAGTGTATTTTTGAGGTTTAATGGCTAATAACACCACTTTTTTTTTGGAGTTTCAAGATAATCATATTCCACTGCTGGAATGGCCTGGGAATAGCCCAGACCTTAACCTAATTGAAAATCTATGGAGCTGATTAAGGAAACTTGTTAGTCAGAAGCAACCCAGAAATAAAACCCAGTTAATAGAAGCACTCATTCAATCTTGGTTTCACATTATAACAGCTGTAGAACTAAAAGACTTGGTTCACTCCATGGGAAGACGTTGTAAGGCCTTAATTCATGCTAAAGGTTACCCAACTAAGTATTAACTGGCATGATAAGTTTTGTATATCTCGTTTTTTCTAGGGTGATAATTTTTTATATCTCATTTTTTCTGTGTTTCACTTTTCTTCTTTATACTGTACTGCTATTCTAATAGCAAGTCTTTTATATAAGTTACTGCATTACATTCTTGATTGAATTATCTTTCCATTGATATATAATTTTATGGTACTACTCCCCCCCCAAAAAAGTGGTGTTATTAGCTAGTTTTAGAAAATACACTTTTCCCAAGAGGTTTCCATAATTTTGGCCACTACGTATATGGAATGTGGGATAGGTATACCATATGTGGCCCTTTATGCAGGACTATCTACAAAGTATGGTATATAAAAAAAAAATGTCAAGATAGCAACTGCAATGGTAGGATTAAAGCTTTTTTATTCTTTTTTTTTTTTTGTGCGCATGTAATGCCCATAAAAACCAGCTGAGGTTTTGATCACAGCAGTTCAGGAACCATCTCAACAGCCTTTTCTTTCCTGCTACTTTCCAACTGCCTTTATCTTAGGCTGCTGCTTCACTTGCACCCAAACAATAGGCCTGGTCTTTAAAGAAGCTTTAGCCTTTCCTCTCTGCTCCATTTTTGGGATCACGACAGAAGAAAGCAGTTTCTAATATAACAAACAGGTTAGCTTGCAGATTTCTCTAAATTTAATCTCTAAATTCTTTAAATCTGCTCTTAAAGTGGGTTAGCATTATTCCGTTGTTGGCAGTGGTGGAATTCAATTTTTTTTACTACCAGTTCTGTGGGTGTGGCTTGGTAGGTGTGGCTTGATGGGCGTGGAAGGGGAAGGCTACTGTAAAATCTCCATTCCCTCCAGGGGTAAAATGCTACCAGTTTGCTCTGGTTTGGGCAAACCGGTAGCAATAAAACTACCAATTCGGGCGAATCAGTAGTAAAAAAAAAGCTACTGATTCGGTAGCAAACCAGTTCACATTTCACCCCTGACTCCCTCCCCACTCCAGGGGAAGGATACTGCAAAATCTCCATTCCCACCCCACTCCTGGCAGAAGGATACTGCAAAATCTCCATCCCCACCCCACTCCAGGGGAAGGATACTGCAAAATCTCCATTCCCACTCCACTCCAGGGGAAGGATATTGCAAAATCTCCATTCCCACCCCACTCTGGGGCCAGCCAGAGGTGGTATTTGCCGATTCTTCGAATTACTCAAAATTTCCGCTACCGGTTCTCCAGAACCTGCCAGAAGCTGCTGAATTTCACCCCTGGTTGTTGGGAACTATTTTCCTTTCATCACATAGATGAAAACCAGGAAAAGTCTTTTGATTGTGCAGCCATTCTGCAGGAGAGTCTTCTTTGTTCCACAAATGCTGAAAAATCAACATTTGGCTGAGTTCTCAGAACTTCCACGTCAGTGGGTAGTTGATATTCCAGACAAGATTTAAACTAGAGCCTCTTCTGCCTCCCCAACAAATGTAGATTTGGTGGTATTGATGTTTTAGCAGATGCAATCAGCACAGGGGTGAAATAAGGATGGGAGGGGAATTGAGGAAAGGCAATACTTTGCCTAACAGATTGAAACTTTAGCAGATGCAGTCATGTATGTATGTATTTTAATCCTGGCTGTTCACCGCTCTGAGTCCCCCTGGGAGAAGGGCGGTATAAAAATTTAATCAATTCAATTCAATTCAATTCATTGTAGGGGTAAAATAAGAAAAGAAAAAAGCAAGGAAAACTAATACTTTGCTAAACATATTAGCCAGTTGTCTTTAAAACTCTTTGAGTTGCAGTATTTGTCTTTCGAAAACAATAGGACTATCCATTCATACTAATAGCCTCCCTGAACAGAAGCTGATATTTGCGCAGACTATTTCCCTTATTGCAAACATAATTAACCAATTGATTTAAAACAAACTCAAATGCTAGGTTTAACAAAATTCCCCAAGCAACCAAGGGAAGGTTTTGGCTTCAGTCCTGTACACATTGATGTGCATCATGTCATCTCTATCTGCTATAGAGCTGTGATGGAGCAGGGGTTAGAATGCAGTACTGCAGGCTACTTCTGCTGACTGCCAGCTGCCTGCAATTTGGCAGTTCGACTCTCATCAAGGTTGGTTCAGCCTTCCATCATTCCAAGGTTGGTAAAATGAAGACCCAGGTTGTTAGGGAAAATATGCTGATTGTGTAAACCACTTAGAGAGGGCTGTACAGCACTGTGAAGTGATATATAAGTCTAAATATTATTGCTATGTTATTAAGTTCATGAGAGAGTTCGCATCATGGCAACCCAACACACATTTTTCATTTGATCTACTCCCTCCCTCAGTATATACTGTATCCTATGGATTTCTTTTCCCCTTTTATGACTACATGTTTATTCAAAGTTTCCTAACTAGAGCTGAAATGGATTACTGAACAAATTCTACTAGCTATAGACCAAAAGACCTTCTTTCAGTTTCATCCCTTCTACAGTACCTTCACTCTTTTTGTACTCCAAATTCTCAAAAATAGTTTGAAGCCAAACTATGTTTACCTTTCTTGCTGTCTCTCTAGAGGGCAAAGAATTAAGTTAAGGAATCACAACTGCATCCCCAGCTTCATTTAAAAGAAATACCTGATCCTACTTCACTCAAGAGGAGAATAAAACCAGTTGGTATTATCCTGCCTCTTACACCCTTTTTGTGTTATTTTGTTATGTTCTTTTGTCTGTTTTGGGGTGCTATTCAGCAGGTTCCGACAGGTTCTGGAGAACCAGTAGTGAAAATTTTGAGTAGTTCGGCAAATACCACCTCTGGCTGGCCCCAGAGTAGGGTGGGAATGGAGATTTTGCAGTATCCTTCCCCTGCCACGCCCACCAAGCCACACCACACCATGCCCACCAAGCCACGCCCACAGAACCAGTAGTAAAAAAATTGGATTCCGCCACTGGTCTGCTTACATGAAAAATAATTTGACCAGTTGAGATGCAAAACCATAAAACTATAGTACCTTGCCCTGTGAATGACCGATTATGGGTCTAAGGTCTTGAAACTGGGAATTGGGTGCCACCTAGGCAAGCTTTATCACTGCAGTGGGGAGGGTGAGGAGCAGAGGTGGGATTCATCCGGTTCTGTCTGGTTCAGGCGAACCGGTAGCGATGACTGCAGGAGGCTCCGCCCACCTGCCCTGATGTAATGCGCGAGCACGGCACATGTGCAGAAAGCGCGCATGCTCACATTTGCAAACCGGTAGGGAAGTTAAGTGAATCCCACCTCTGGTGAGGAGGTGTCTATCTTTTCTTTCTCCATAGGAAGAAAAAGATTTTGGACCAAAAATCTGGTGCACATTCTGAAAGCAGGCTTTGAAGTTATTTCTTTCTTATATGTCAATGTTCTGGGCCAGTGAATATACAAGGCACTGAACCACAAACCAACTGACTATAGTTCAGTTTAGTATTGTATGTGAACCCAACCCATTAGGTTCACTACTTCAGAAAATTAGTTCATTGATATAATAGCTCATTAAGCAGAAATATAAACATAAACAAAATGACTATGGCATTTTGTCTTCATCCAGTTCTCAGATCATTACTTAATTATGTACTCATTCCTACAGAATACTGTTTTGATGGCTCCTTCCAAACTATACTGACTATAATGAGTGCATTTATTTGGAATAGATTTAATAGAAGAAAGATCAATGTTCTTTGCCTCTTGGGGACTCTGTGTCCATTTCTGTGCCATTTTCTTAGCATGTAGTGAGTTGCCATTGTCTTCTTCCAGGATATCTTTTCAATTTCCCATGCCAACTTCTAATTCGGCTTTTTCTTACATCTAAGTATTATCCAGTCCAACTCTGATGTTACTTGAGATCAAAGTAATCCAAATGCTAGATTTTTTTTAATTTCCTAATTATATGAATACAGAGAGATTTGCATGTTTCACTTTTAGTCATTTGTATAGCATCATATAAAATTCTTAGGGTTCTGGTCTCAAATTAATTGAGAGGAAGAGGCTGGCTGAGAAGAAGTCATATGATTTTTGTGACAGGTTCTGCAGAAATTGAGAGACATAAATTATATTCCCTTTGTTTACAAAATCACTTACTTTATCAAAAAGAGAAAAGAACCTATCTTCAATAAAACCATGTTGATTGGTAATAATCAAGTACTTTTTGTCTACAAGTTAGTCAGTAGATGTTTTATTATTTCCCTTGCTATTTTTAAGATAAAATAATCAGGTAAACTTGTCTATAATTTTTAGGAACTTTTCTTTTTAAAAAATTATAAAATATTTTATAAAATATAAAATAAAATTACTTTATAAAAATTATAAGAATTATAAATAGATATACCGTATCTATGTATGTAACATACAGGGGTATGTTTCAGAATTGGACCTTCATTATTTATTAAAACAGCTAACAGAAAGGTACCAGTATTGACTACAGTATTATGAGGATTATCTAATTAGCTTCTAAATTATCTTGCCCTCCTTCCTCTCTTCTAATTTTTCTCCTTTCTCCAGTGCTGGTTTTAGACCTGGTGAGGCCCTAAGCTATATAAAGCCTTGTTAGAGAGTTACACCAGAAGGTCTCACTAAGGTGCGTACCAGTAGTGGGTTTCAATTTCAGCTGCTACCTATTCGTTCATGGGCACACGCGCGCAGCGCTTCTGCACATGCGCAGAGATGTCTGGGTGGTGGGCGGACCCTCCGCCGCTGCTGCTACTAGTTCGCCTGATCTGGGGCAAATCGGTAGTGACCCACCACGGGTCCATACCAAAACAAGATTTTGGTTCACCACAAATATATATATATATATATATATATATATATATATATATATATATATATATATATATATATATGCCTTTTAATTATGTAAAAGCAAGGTATTTAAAGTGAAAAATACAAATTATTTTCATACAAATGCATTTACTGATTACAGATTTGTCATTTGGCTGGCCTGATATTATTCTAGAGCAGAGATGGCGAACCTTTTCGGCATCGAGTGCCCAAATCGGAACGTGTGTGTATGTGTACGCACTGGAGCACCAGGAACCCGAAGACCAGCTGGCCGGTGCACACATGCCTGTTTTTTGGCTGGTTTTGGCTGTTTTTCAGGCTGTTTTCAGGTCGTTTCTCAGGCTGTTTTTGGCCCGAAAAACAGCTTGAAAATGGCCCCAAAAAACCAGCCTGAAAACGGTCTGGAAAATGGCTGGAAGATGGCCTAGAAAATGGCCCAAAAACTGCCTGTTTTTTGGCCATTTTTTGGGCCATTTTCAGGTGCTGCAGTGCCCACGAAGACCAGCTGGCCAGCGCACATGTGCACACCTGAAACCAGAAGAGCAGCTGGTGATGGTGCGCATGCCCACAGAGAGGGCTTTGTGTGCCACCTCTGGCACCTGTGCCATAGGTTCGCCATCGCGGTTCTAGAGTATAATACAGTATACTCTGGAAACAATGCTGAAATGTCATTTTCAAGATAATTATTCACACACCAATACACACACACAGTAAGCAATCAGAATAATTTTTTAAATATAAGTAATAACGAACTCTTTTTTTAAAATTGAATTTATATACCGCCCTACTCCCGAAGGATTCAGAAACTCTGAAATTCAAATGTGTAAGGCCGTGTGAAATGTGAGGCGCTAAATTAAAACTTGCTTAGGTAATGCCTAAATGTCCTCTCCACTCCATATTCTTTATTGTATTACTGTTTTGGCCTGTCAGCCGCCAACCTCTCCAGCAGCCAAATCAGATGAGGAGGTGTCGTGGGAGTCAGGGCCAGCATCAAGGCAATCTGAGAGCTCCGAGGGGGAAGAGGGAATGGAGCTGTCAGAGATAGAGACAGAGGCGTAGCCTGGGCCGTCCATCAGCCCTCAGATGGAGAGTCAACAGCACCCCAGGTCTGGAGGTGGCTGATGAGGAAGAGGAGGAACAGCTGGGGCCAGTGCCTGACATGTGGCTGCGCAGAAGGCAGAGAAGAGGAGAGTAGTGGAAATCTATGGGCCAGTCCTTGGGATGGAAGAGCCACCACTGCTAGCGAAGCCCCACCCTAGCTCTAGGGATAAAAGGCAGGGGGCAGAGATGAATAGATGTGGCAGACAACTATTCATCTCCCTGCCGAACAGACTTATTAGCCTACTGTGAGAGACAGAGACAACTTTTTGCCAAGGCTGCTGGCACTCCTAATAAAGGGAACAATTAGGAAGCTACGGAGGGTTTGTCGTGTTTTGCAGCCGGGCCAGAACAATTACCTTTCTTGATCCCATTTCCATAGTGTATTGGACATTCCACTCTCTCCCACTCCATAATCTCATTGTGACCTAGATCGGATTGGGAGTATTCTCATGGGTCCACAGGCTAATATTAATTTAGTTTATTCTGTTGTGGGCTGAGGTAGACTGGAAATATGTTTTGGGTCAAGCTATTTTAGAGTTTAAAATCTGGTTGTTGGAACTTTGGTGAGCAAACTTTATGAAGTTAAGTAGCTCCACCTTGACAACCTAACTTTTGAATGACAATGAAAGAGTGCAGATTGGACTAGAGATCTGTGGGATTGTTTGTTAAGCTAGAACATGATCATTGGCTTTTACTGCCAATAGATACAACGTTAGATTTGGATAATGACATCATAAACAATCTGGAAGACAGCCCTCCTGAACACTCATAGACTTCAATTTGTTCAAGGATGTTTTGGAATGCTCTTTTATTGCCTTGCTCATTTCTATATATTTGTCAGACTTCGTAAATGTCTCAGCCCAGTTTGCTTTGTTGGGAAAAACTGAAGTTAGCCTTAATTAATTCATTTACTTAGGCTGTTTGCTCTGCAGGTTTTGTGATCTAGATTTCTGGATGAAGGATGGACTTACAAATCATAGGGCTAATATCCTCATCTTCCCCAATGCCTTATTCAATATTGATGTAGGAGATGACCAAGCTGAGCCTGAGGGCGGGGTCAAATGTATTATCAGTTTGGAGTTGCTAAACTCCCACAAAAGACCTAATTCCAGCTCCCTGTGAATTCCACTGACTCTTATCTAGCACCAATTTGTCTTGACCGTTAGTAGATCAGATTTTTGTGTATAGAAAGCATGAAATAAATTTGTAGTACTCTATTCCGGTTCCTGATTTCTTGCACCTGACAGTCTCTGGCTAGTGGGTATCCAATATCCAATAGTAAAACACATCTGGATGGCATCAAATTGGGGAAGGCCCGAATGGATAAAGTAGGCAAACTTTTGCTCCCAATTTCAAAAGTTGCTGCTCATAAATCAACATTTTCCTATTTGTAAAAACAACTGTCAGTCAACAAATCTTGATTAAATAATTGCAGAAATATTTAAATTATTAATTGCTAATGCATTTCAACAAATTATTTTTCCATATAATATAATTTAATAATCATGTTGCAAATGAAGATATAAAACTTAATTAAAATGTCAATTTTTAAAATTAACTTTGTTTTAGTTTAAATTGGTTTACTTTGATAACCCATTTAAAAAACTGAAGTAATACCAAAGTATCATAAAGTTGATTCTGCAGATGTGTCTAGAGCTTGTGACATTTTACCTGTTCTCTCTATGTAAAGTTATAACTAAATTGCTTGTTGACTTATTTTTTCTAATCTAATTTACAAACAAGGGCCTCATCTTTTTTAAGGCCAGCATCAGAAGTATTCACATAAATGGAAATATATGAAATAACAACAATAACACTAACAATAATAATGAAATGACTACTGTACTAAAAGATTAGTATGAGATCATTGAGATCAAAGTGACTTTAACAATGGAAACATAGCTATCTGCTGTATATGGTCATAGCCATGAAATATTCATGTCCTCAGATTCTGAAGAAAATATTGTGAGTGAGGAAGACATTTAATGTGGCAGGTTGAAATTAGTTGATGTTTTGTTATTGCTATTTTGGATGCTTGTTCTCCTCAGAATGTGTTTTCAAAAAGGCCACTATTCTTTACTTCTCCAACTTCTCTGAGTTTTCAAAAAAAAAAAAAAAAGGAAGACAAAGCATTAATTTGACAAAAATGAGGGGGAAAATATATAGGTTTCCCATGACATTTTCCAATACTGTAACTTTTTTTAGTTAAAAGAAGCCTGGTTTCCAAGTTAATTAAGGTTTGCCCTTGACATACTACTTTCAATGATGCCCCAATTAAGGTACCTATTTAGCAAGTGATGTCCAAGTTTAGAATTCAAGGAATTGGATTTCAAAATAAACTCTAGATGAATTCAGCAAAAGTTTTTTCAATAACTCTTCTTTGCATTCCAATTTTCCTGTATCTTGCGCAACAAGGTTTTCAAATTTGCTGAAGGATAAATAATGACAGGGCAAGCTTTTAATGGTTAATCCCATAATTGATTGGCTGATAAAAGAATGATAGATCCCCCAAAAGAGGGTATTTGTTTGTTTATAAGACAAGATATTCTGTGTCTAATAAGATATTTTATTATAATAAAATAGAAGAGTATAGTTTTTTTCTATTTCTGATCAAATTTATTTAAATATCAGAGAAATGTGTAATATTTTATTGTTCAAATGTTAAAGTTTAACTTAATTTGGGTTAAATTGAAAGTTTGAATTAAAAGTTCATTAAAACAGCCTCTTTTGATTTAACATATGCACCGTCACCCTCATATAAAATATGTTCATATTTTCTTGACTGAAATAGCTTTGTGAGAGAAAAATAATATACCCACTTTGATGAATCACAGTAGCAAGAGTACCTGTGGTGAAGTTTAACAAATTATTTGCAAGGGCTTAGATCTCAGAAATGTCAATTCCTTTAATTTCTAATGCAGCTCTTCACGAACTTTCGCCAAGCTGTTGTAAATGATTGGATTTGTTATTATTATTTTTTTGAGAAATTTTATCCACAGGAGGATTTTTGTTATAATCTATTTTGTTGAGTTGTTTAAATTCTGCTGTGCTGGAGAAGTGTAAGTGTACCCTGAAGAGTGTACAACTGCGTGTTTTGAATGAGTTGAGACACTTTATTATAATTTATTATAATTTTTACTATGAGCACTTTGCTTTCTCTCAAATGGCTGTTAGCTTTTGCCACAAATTCTTAATGCAATTAATGCAAACATGAAATGTAGTTTCAGAAATAGATGTGATATTTTCTAAAGTCAATCAGAAACGTAGGACAAAATAAGAATCAGGTGCTGCATGTGGCACAGACATGGCTAGTTCACTCCTTCTCTACAGTATTAAAGAGCATTGTGTGAAAACCTCAATAGATCAACACTGTGATGGATGGTAATAATTATAGACCTATTTGGAAGACGGCCATCTCATATAAATAGGGTGACCTGGAATTTAAGAGGGGTAAAGGGAATAAAATGAAATGGAAGGAAATGAAATATTGGGTGTCTGTGAAATTAAGAGAAACAAAGGAAGTATAATACATCTGAATGAAGGTGAACTAATCTCTTGTACTGGAAACTATGGGAAAGTGGAGACATGTATGTTTAATTCTTAACAAAAAGACTAACACGTGTGTCAGAATGTTTTATCTGAGATTGTCATCCAGTGATAGTTGCATGATACACTCTCATAAATGTTGATAATGGAATACTTATGATTGTGCCTGGAGGAATATTGTGTAATATTCTAAATAAATGCAGTTCAGAAAGGGGTGAGACTTATTCTATTAGACCAGGAGTGTCAAACTCGTGGGCCATGGGCCAGATTTGTCATGTGCTGGCCATGCCCACCATTGGTTTAGCAAAGGGGGAAAAAGTCGTGCTACTGTTCTGCCCCAGCTACGGACCCCAAAGAACGCAGCATACACAAAGTCCGTTCAAACCTTAATTTACTGAATAAATCAGTCTTTTACAACAATGGCTGATAATTAATTGCATTAAAAGCCACCAAGAATTCAAAGAATAATAATTGAAAACTTACTATGGTTGGCAGAATGCTCAGAAGCAATTTGCAGGAAGCTGCTAAGATAAGCAAGACAAGACACAAAGGTATGGGAACGAAGTTGTTCCCTGCAAATTGCTTCAGTCAGCGTTCCTCTTTAAATAAGCTAAGGGAGTGGCCAATTAGCCCCAAGCCTTACTCTCGAGGAGACCTCCTCCTGAGGAGCCACTCCTGTCTTTTGGCAGCTCTGCATGCCCATGCATTGAGAAGAGGCTCCTCCTCTTCTTCCTCTTCACTTATGGGAGTTACTGGAGGTTCTGAAGGCTCTGGCTGAATCCCTGCCTCTGGCACCACATCTTCTCCAGCCTCCTCATTGTCTGATTCGAGTGCCAACTGCATAGGCTGCTGGCGCAGCACCACACCAGCCTCCTTGCTGTCTGAATCAGCGACTAGCTGCACAGGCCATGTACGGGCCACAACAGATATGTCACATGACAACAATGTGACACCGCAAGTTTGACACTCCTGTATTAGATTATCTGAATATGGCACTGAAAAAAATGACTTATGACTGACTGTTGCAGCATCCCCATGGTCACAAGATCAAAATTTGGACACTTGGCAACTAGCTCATATTTATGATGGTTGCAGTGTCCCAGTGTCATGTGATCACCTTTTGTGTTTTTATGGCAAGCAAAGTCAATAGGGAAGCCAGATTCACTATACAACTATGGTACTAACAATAACTGATTCACATAACAACTGTGGCAAGAAAGTTCATAAACTGAGGCAAATCTCATTTAACAACTGTCTTGCTTAGCACCAGAAATTTTGGGCTCAGTTGTAGCTGTAAGTCAAAGACTATCTGTAGTTGGATATGAATAGAATAAGAGACTACAGAAATTGGGCCATTCACACACTCAAGAATGAATGACAATAGTAATTACTGAGTAGTATAAGTATAGCTTTTCCTTAATGTTCTTAGTTCAGAGGTCTTCAAACTTGGCAGCTTTAAGACTTGTGGACTTCAGCTCCCAGAATTCTCTAGCCAGCTAGGCTGCCAAGTTTGAAGACCTCTGTTTTAGTTCATAATCTGCATGGCCTAAGAATCTGAATATCCTTGGGACTGCCTATGCCCATTGACTTTTGCTGAACCACTTAGATTTGGGACAGTAAACTGTCTCTTGGTCCTTCTTCTTCGAGAATGTCATCTTCAGGCATTGCAGATGACCAGTTGTGGATACCCTTTATGGGAACAACATTCCCTCCAAGATTAGACTGGATCTCACACTGTTGTCTCAGAAAGCCTTTAAAAACTTGGCTATTCTAGAGGGTTTGGGAGAGTCTTTATTCTGGGTGAGCATCCTTCTTGGTCGGTGTTTTGAATTTGGTCAAGTCATCTGGAATAAAGGTTTACTATAATTGTTTATTATATTTTTCTGTTTTGTAATTTGGGTTCTTATTAATTACTGTATTTAACTTTATTAGAATGGAGGGGTTATGCAAGCCAGTCATGTTCCTTCCTGATTGAAATAGTAGGTGTCTTAGCTCAAAAATCGGATGTCCTTCCTGCAGTTTCACTTTCCTGCATGTGGAAATAGCACAATCTATTTGATGCATCAGATGTTTTAGTATTCTAATTCTACTTAATTTTGTAAAGTGATCAGTAGATGGGGCGAACAGATCTGAACAGAAAAACTTCAGCAAAGAAGTAGAGGATTTATCTGTCATCTGGATGTTTGTTACCCATATCTGTTCAACATTTATGTGAAGCCGCTGGGCGAGATCATCCGTGGTTTCGGGGTGGAGTACCATCAGTAGGCTGATGACACCCAGCTGTACATCTCCACCCCGGATCACCCCAACGATGCCCTTGAAGTGATGTCCCGGTGCCTGGAGGCCGTACGGATCTGGATGGGGAGGAACAGGCTCAGGCTCAACCCATCCAAGACCGAGTGGCTGTGGTTTCTGACGTCCCGATATAGTCAGTTGACGCCATCACTGACTATTGGGGGCGAATCATTGGCCCCCACGGAGAGGGCTCGCAACTTGGGCGTCCTCCTGGATTCACGGCTGTCTTTAGAAGAGCACTTGACAGCCGTGACTGGGAGGATTTTTCATCAGGTCCGCCTGATTCGCCAGTTGCGTCCATTTCTGGATCGGGACTCGTTACGCACAGTCACTCATGCCCTTGTCACCTCCCACCTGGACTATTGCAACGCTCTCTACATGGGGCTCCCCTTGAGGAGCACCCGGAGGCTCCAACTGGCGCAGAGTGCGGCCGCGCGGGTGGTAATGGGAGCGACATGGCATTCCCATGTAACACCCCTCCTGCGTGAGCTGCACTGGCTCCCGGTGGGCTTCAAGGTTTTGGTTACCACCTTTAAAGCGCTCCATGGCTTAGGACCTGGGTACTTGCGGGACCGCCTACTACCACCAATAGCCTCCCACCGGCCGGTACGCTCCCATAGAGAGGGGCTTCTCTGGGTGCCGTCAGCCAAACAATGCCGACTGGCGGCCCCCAGGGGGAGAGCCTTCTCTGTGGGGGCATCTACTATCTGGAACGAGCTCCCCCCAGAGATACGGAGGATCCCGGATCTGCGCACCTTCCGCCGCGCTTTAAAGACCTTACTATTTCACCAGGCGGGCCTGGCCTAATTTTCTCCCTCTTTTATAAAAGATTTTTAATTTTTAAATATCTTTTAGTATTTTATATACTCAATTTTAAATTGGTTTTAAAAGTTTGGGGTTTTAAATTTGTCCGGGCCAAAATTATTTAATTTGATTTTATCCTACTTTTAAATTTTGTATGTATGTGTTTTATTGTTTGGCTGTGCACCGCCCTGAGTCCTTCGGGAGTAGGGCGGTATAGAAATCAAATAAAATAAATAAAAAGTATCTGGCTGCCGAAGGCTGTGGATGCCTAGCATATTATTCGGAACAAGTTATTTTTACTTTAAGCAAGCACCTATATATTATTTTATTGAAGCAGTCCCTCTTTTCGGGTTTTTGTGCAACCTAGAAAAAAATGTACAGCTGTTTTAAGATTCAGTTTGACTTTAATGATTGATTCCTTAATACAGCTCTATCTTTTTATAGTGGTGATCTGGAAAAAAAAATAGAGGATGCAGTGCTATGTTCATTTCTTGATAAAGTCCAAGTCATCTTACAGCCCTACCAATCATCTTTTCTTCCAGTCTATAAACTCATTTTTGGAGCTATCTGCACATGTGAATCTCAGGGAGGGGGGAAGAATAAAGAGAGACAAGTGATACTACGTGTCATGATCTTACTGTGCAAATGATATAAAATATATACTTTATGTCATTTGCATCGTTTCATGATGTGACTAATGCAAATTACAACATTCGTGACATCTGTCCAGAAATAATAGCAGGCAATATCACTTATACATAATTGGGGATGATTGTCCCTCCATTGCCACGTTGTTTTATAAGGCTCTTAGTCTCCTTTGAGAAGGCTGGAAGCAGTCAATTCCTATCTCAGGGATTGCCACAAAGAAGAAGGAGTCAAACAATTCTTCAAAGCACCTGAGGGCAGAACAAGAAGCAATGGGTGAAAACTAATCAAGGAGAGAAGCAATTTAGAACTAAGGAGAAATTTCCTGACAGTTAGAACAATTAATAGGTGCAACAACTTGCCTGCAAAAGTTGTGAATACCCCAACACTGGAAATTTTTAAGAAGATGTTGGATAACCATTTGTCTGAAGTGGTATAGGATTTCCTGCCTGGGCAGGTGGTTGGACTAGAAGACCTCCA
This sequence comes from Arizona elegans, assembly GCA_022577455.1. Lineage (NCBI taxonomy): Eukaryota > Metazoa > Chordata > Lepidosauria > Squamata > Colubridae > Arizona > Arizona elegans. The sequence goes on from JAKOOJ010000001.1 coordinate 251,016,624, forward strand.
AGGTTCCTTCCAACTCTGTTATTCTATTCTATTCTATCCTATTTTTGTTTTCTTTTTTTCCTCCAAGATTGGGAAGAAAAAGAAAATTGCTTATCTGCCACCCATTTCTGCTTCTATTTCACTGCCCCACATAGTCATGTAGATGGAAACAGGATGATCATAGAATATCTAGAAAGGTCCCTTTCACAAGGCTTTTTCTTGGACTTGGTTTTAATTTCATGATAGATTAACTTCAAGGTCAGCAGTTCTCATGATAAACCAATTTGACAAAATTAGTTTAGTCTTTCAAGTCTGGATAGGTTTAGAGTTATACCTAATCCCTTAAGTACAGCTAGCAGACCCAGGTTTCAAAAATCCAAATGAACATATCTTGCTATATCTAAAAGTGCCTGGAGAGTTGCAGCTCAAGTCAATGGACTGGATCAATTGATGCTCTTTTGATATTTCTGTGACACCCTAACACTTTATTGACTCAGTTAAACATTTTGTAAAAACAGGAGCCATTCAAAACTTAATTGATGAATGATTGTAATACTTTGGCGTATTGCACTGCCAATAAAACAGCAATGTGGTATTATCAATAAAGGAGAAAAATATAGCTCAGGGCTGAAATAACCTTCAATGTGGTACTCTTAAAGGACAATTATTAGCCAAATAATTTTTCAGAGCCAAAATTAGTGAACTATCCAGAAGTTCCTTTATTAATTGCATGTTACATGAGCAAGTTTGTTGCATGTGTAATTTCATTCCCTAACTACACTCCCAAAAGTTTTCAGCAGGAATTTCTATTACCAAAACAGAAATCCTGATTGCTGAATGTTAAGTGCTGAATATTCAATTCAATTATTATTTATGAGCTGCTGTCTTAATATGATATTCTGTGTGGTCCTTAGAATGCACTCTGATACCTTAATATTGGATCATCTCATTTTACCAGTGACATTCGTGAATATATGTTTATAAATCTCAAATCTTAAATGTATACCAAGAGGAGATAGAAAAATAGTTTTAAATTTGTAGCTAAGGAATTAAAGAGGCATAAAACAATCCTGATTAAAGGAGCTTGAAATTCTAAAGGCAAGAATAAATAAAGCCATGATCCCAAAGATCCTGTCTCAGAACAATTATCCCAAAAAAGAAAGTGTTATATGCTACAAATGAGGATGAAGTGAAATTGACATTTAAAACAATCCTGGTGGCCCAAATCAATAAAGTCCCTTGTGCAATAGACAAGCTGAAAATAATGATGCCATCAGCAACTAGGTTTGATGGGATATTAAGGTGCTGACCTAGAAACCAGGAGACTGGGACTCTCACAGGTGCTTTTTCAAAAGGCAACTGGACTGTTTTTTCCTTGAGGAAGAAGAAGACATTTCGCTTCTGATCCAAGAAGCTTCATCAGTTGTGACTGGATGGTAAGGGAATGGAAGGGTAGCTTCTAACAGGATGGTGGAGATGAATGAAAGGATTGTATTTCTTTGCAGTCATCTGGTTGTTAGCACTCTCTTTGAGAGCCGTTGAGGCCGCTTGGAAATCCTAAAAGATGGGAGTAATTAAAGCCACGATACCAAAAATCCTACCTTCCTTTCATGTCTAAGGGAGGCAGAAAAGGCCCCCCTTAAGCATGAAAGCCAGTTGGGTGATATGGGTCAAGTCACTCTTGAGAAGTGGAGAAAATAGGAGGGAACAGTGGTGGGATTCAGCCAGTTTGCACCACTTCGGGAGAACCGGTTGTTAACTTTCTGAGCAGTTTGGCAAACTGGTTGTTGGAAGAAATCATTAGGGCAGAGAACCGGTTGTTAAATTACTTGAATCTCACCACTGGGAGGGAAGAATAGTAGGTATGTTGGGCACCTTGTTTTCTGCAAATATAAATAAAAAGGTGGGTTAAATAATAATAATAATAATAATAATAATAATAATAATAATAATAATAATAATAATGTCGTGAATGAATTTATTTATTGATTAGCCCATGGGCCATATCAAAGTGCCGAGTTCCAGAAACAAATCATTACAAAAGTTTGGTAAAACAATTTAAATGAAATTGGAATAACGCACGATTAAAAATGCAATTAGAATAAAATACGATCTAAAATGAAATCAGAATAAAATACAATCATTTGAGATACAATTTAAATATGATTAAAATAATAATAATAATAATAATAATAATAATAATAATAATAATAATAGCAACAACAACAACAACAACAACTTGACAGTGACTGCCGACATTGCAATGACAAAGTTGAAACTGTTTCTCACTTAATATGTGAGAGCAGCAAAATTGTGCAAACTGATTACAAAGTTAGACATGATCGAGTTGCTAAATTAACCCACTGGTCATTATGTAAAAATATGCCCTACCTGTATCCAAAAAGTCATGGGAACATAAAGTGGAAAAAATTATTGAAATTGAGATGGTGAAGATCTTGTGGGACTTTCAAATACAGACACATCATCATTTGGAACACAACATGCCAGTTATCACAGTTGTCAAGGGCCGAAGTGTACAATTAATTGATATCGCTGTACCAGGAGACGCCAGAGTCGAAGAAAAAGAACTGGAAAAAATCATGAAATATCACGAACTGGCCATTGAAACTAGTTATGGATGAAACATGTAACAGTGATACCCATTGTCATTGGGGCACTTGGTACCATGTCCAAGAATTTTACAAAACACATCAAGAAATTGCAGCTTTCTACAATAACACCAGCAGAACTGCAAAAAACTGCGCTACTCGGAACATCGTATATTTTAAGAAGATACTTGGTTGATACCTAGCACTTTGGCAGCAACACATATCAACCATTAGCACCAGTCAATGGTATTTATGATACATTTTTAAATGTTCAGTTGACTGAGTTTCATGTTTAATGAATAAAAAAGATAATAATAATGACTTGATAGGTGGATTAAAATGCCAAATCAAGTCTAAACATCTGATTGACTGTGCAATGAGACACAATTAAATTAATCCACCAGTGAGGCACTACTTGGATGTGGTTGTGGGGCAGGGGTGGGTTCCTCCCGGTTTGGTCTGGTTCGGCAGAGCCGGTAGCGGTGACGATATGACATCACCGAACCGGTTCTCCCCCCCGCCCTCCCACCCCCCCACGTTATTCTTACCTTTTATTTGGTCCCACCCCCAATCTATTGCTGCCTCCTGAGTCCCAGCTGATGACTAGAGGGAAAAAAAACTGTTTAAATCTTGCGCGGGGCTTCAAAGGGCTGTCCTACAGCTGATCAGGGTTAAAAGCAAACAAATGAGTCAGGTCGTAAGTGCGAGGACTGGTCGTAAGTGCGAGGACCTTCCAGAAATGACTCTGACCAACTAGCCACACCCACCTAGTCACATGACCTTCAAGCCACACCCACAAAATAAGCCATGCCCACAGAACCGGTAGTAAAAAAATTTAGAACCCACCCCTGTTGTGGGGTTTGTGTGCTCTGAGAAGGATGGGAGCTATGGCAGACGTTCAACCAAACTGGACCCACAAATAGAAGCAGAATGACTGTGGCAAAAGAAAGCAAAGTTAATAGCTATAGTAATAGGTACCTTGGGTGCAATCCCAAAATATCGGAAGCACCACTTGAACACCATCAGCCCTGACAAATTCACTGTCAATCAATTGACAAATCAGTCAGTTGCAAAGGGCAGCTTTACTTGGAACAGCTTCCATCCTGAGACAATATCTTTAACACCATCAAACATTGGTGACACCTGACATCTGCTTATGCCAGGTCCTTGAGAAAGACTCAGTAGGTGGATAAACATGCGAAATTTATTCTAAATATTTGGCTCACTGTATAACAAACAATAATAATAAGGTTATACTCTGGTTTCTCTTCAGGTCATATAAATCTTTCACCTTGTAAGTATTTCTCTAGTAATATTAATAAACTCGGCTTAATGGTTATATTTTGCCCACTAGATGGTGCTCATAAGGATTGATATAAATAACATTCATACTGACAAAACTAATTGTACAAACCAATCCAGTCTCTGACTTAGTTGCTGGGCAAAAATAAGATAATGCCTTTTTCCTAGCAAATCATCAAAGGTATGTTAGCACTGGAAATCTACATTTGTTCAACAGCATCGTTGCATGGTGCTTATAGGCAATCTTCAACCATAACAAGGACCAGAATTTTGGTTGCTAAGCAATGCGGTTGTTAAGCTAGTCATCATGTGATCAGGCCCAATTTTATAACCTTATATTGGCAGTCATTAAGTTAATCCCATAACCTGTGAGCATGTACAGAAACATGAGGAACCATGTTACTACAGCTAGGAATGCAAAAACTCTTCTGATAAATTGCAAAGATTCCGTGTATTTCAGGGGAGGATACTTTTTATGTGGCATCACTTTCTTCTCTTGTGTGTTCTTAACTTATCTACAAATATAAAAAGAACTGCAGAAAAAGCAATTACTACCAACCTGCCTTCCACTGAGGACCTGTATATTGCATGAATCAAAAAAGAGGGCTGTGAAAATATTTACAGACCTCTCACATCCTGGACATAAACTGTTTCAACTCCTACCCTCAAAACAACACTATAGAGCACTGCACACCAGAACAACTACACACAAGAACAGTTTTTCCCCGAACGCCATCACTCTTCTAAACAAATAATTTCCTCAACACTGTCAAACTGGTTACTAAGTCTGCACTACTATTAATCTTCTCATAGTTCCTATCACCCATTTTCTCTCACTTATGACTGTATGACTGTAACCTTGTTACTGGTAATCCTTAAGATTTATACTCACTGTTTCCTAATATGATTTGATTGCTTATTTGTTCCCTATGACTATCAGTAAGTGTTGTACCTTATGATTCTTGACGACTGTATCTTTTCTTTTATGTACACCGAGAGTGTATGCACCAAGACAAATTCCTTTTGTGTCCAATAACACTTGGCCAATAAAGAATTCTATTCTATTCTATTCTATTCTATTCTATTCTATTCTATTCTATTCTATTCTATTCTATTCTACTCTACTCTACTCTACTCTATTCTAAAGAATTCTAAATATATAGCGAGTCCATGCTTGGGAGAAAAAGAGGGAAAAATCACTATACTGTTGCTTTTGCATTTAATTTATGACTCACAGCCACACCACTCATTCTATAAAGCCCCACAGAAAACATAAAAATTGCTTTTGCTGTTATTAATTTCACACCAAAAGAAACCAGGGAGAGAGCCAATTTCCCAAAACAAAGACTTCTGAAGGTGCCTGAAGGATTGCCAAAAAAAAAAAAAGCTAAAAAGCATAGCTGAGCAACTTGCAAGTTTTAAACCAGGTGGAACAATACTTCGAATAATGCTCTGTTGCAACAGCAATTACAAAGAAAGAGACGAATGGGGCCTCTTGGAATATTGACAGCCTTTGTTCATACTTCACTGTGTGCTCCTAGTGCCCTAATAGCTGGCAGCCCCATTGATTTCTGTCTCCACAGAATTAACAAGACCCGAGCGTAAGTGAAAAGCTTGCTTTTTGGTTAACCTTCATATCCCCTTTCCCCAAATGTTTGCTTTCAGGGGCCTCTGCTAACAATGGAATGCTAACTTCTCCTTTCAACTAGGCTGGAAATGACAGAGTCTCAGACTAAGTAAAAATAAAGTAATACTAACTGGGCGGGGGACCCTTTTCCTCCTGTTTGCCTTCTTTGCTTTCCAACCATTGCTCTTATGGTGGTAGTGAAATAATTTGAGCAATACAGGCTCTGTGATCTATCTGAGATGTAAGATGGAAACTGATAGTCTAGCCAAGAAGATTTAGATTAGAAAGTACTGCTCCCATAGGTCTCAAATAAACTATAGGTAAAGATAAAGGTTCCCCTCATACATATGTCCTAGTCATTCCCGACTCTATGGGGTGGTGCTCATCTCTGTTTCAAAGCTGAGGAGCCAGCGCTGTCCGAAGACGTCTCCGTGGTCATGTGGCTGGCATGACTAAACACCAAAGGCACACTAAAAGTGGTCCCTATTTTTCTACTTGCATTTTTTACGTGCTTTCGAACGGCTAGGTTGGCAGAAGCTGGAACAAGTAACGGGAGCTCACCCCATTACGCAGCACTAGGGATTCGAACCGCTGAACTGCCGACCTTTCAATCGACAAGTTCAGGGTCTTAGCCACTGAGCCACTGCATCCCTCTTAAATAAACCGTAGAGGAGTGAATTATTTGGTAGATTTGTTTTAATCAGCTAAGATGTATGCAGTGAGCAGAGCAGATACAACCTTGGTCATTTTGAAGCTTTTCAGGTGTATTGGAAATAATAGTGACAACCTTTTCCTCTTTTGAAGGGTCCCTGAACTTACTTGTTTTCTTACAGACATTTCATTACCCAAACTAGGTAACATCATCAGTGCTAGTAAGGAGTGTAGTCTTTGTCAGTTTATATTCAAGCGGCTGGCCTGTCAGTGTTGGTGAGGGTGATATTAGCAATTCTGTGGCTGGGCTGTTTACTAATGGCTTTTTGGCAGTCTCTTGATTGGGGTATTGTTTATTTGATTGTTGGTCTGATGTTAACCTTGGAGCTAATCTTTGTTGATCTGGGTGCTGATTGCTGGTGGAGAGATGCTTGGGTCATTTTGTTCCTTTCAGGGCTGGGTGATAGTCTCTTTTGCATAGTCTATAGATGTTGTTAATTTCTATATGTCTATTGATGGCTGATTTGTCAGAGTGCCAGGCTTCTAGAAATTGCCAGGTTTCTACAAACAGCCACTATATATAGGACAAACAGGTAGACGACTGGCAAAACACATCCACGAACACCAACCAGCGGTCCGAAGACATGATAAAAATTCTTTAATTTCACAACATGTAGACAGATTTAACCATAGTTTTAATTGGGAAAATGTGACCATTCTAGACCAAACCGAGTCCAAAAACACCAGGGAATTTCTAGATGCCTGGCACTCTGACAAATCAGCCATCAATGGACACATAGACATTAACAACATCTGTAGACTATGCAAGAGACAATCAACCAGCCCAAAAGAGAACAAAAAGACTCCAGCACCTCTCCACCAGTAATCAGCACCCAAATCAGCATATATTAACTCAAAGATTAACATCAGACCAGTGGTGGGTTGCCCCCGGTTCAGTCCGGTTTGCAAGAACCAGTAGTAAAACCGGCAGGAGGCCCCGCCAACCACCCCAGATGTCATCATCGGTGATCTGCACATGCGCAGAAGTTTCTGCACATGCACAGAAGCAAAGCGCACATACTCGCTTCGCTCACACACACATGCGATCCCATTGCAAACTGGTAGTAACGGTAAGTAGAACCCACCCCTGCATCAGATCAACAAGTAACAATATCCCAATCAAGAAACAGCCAAAGAAACAGCCCAAACAAAGCATCTCTAAGACTACCCCCACCAACACTGACTAGGCCACTAGAAACATAAACTGACAACAAACCACACTCCTTACTAGCACTGATAATGTTACCTAGTTTGGGTAATGAAACGTCTGCAAGAAAACAAGCAAGCTCAGGGAGCACCAAGGATCCTTCAGGTCAACCCTGAGCTACAAATATTCTCCTTTATTTTTCCCTTTTGTTTAGGAAACTATGGAGAGAGTGGCATGGAAGCTTTCAAGGAACTGGCTGCCCAGGAAGGCCTTTGTATTGCTCATTCAGACAAGATCTACAGCAATGCGGGAGAAAAAAGCTTTGAGAAGCTTTTACAGAAGCTCCGGGACAGGTTGCCGAAGGCCAGAGTTGTGGTTTGTTTCTGCGAAGGGATGACTGTCAGGGGAATCCTCATGGCTATGAGACGCATGGGAGTATTTAGAGAGCTTCTACTGATTGGGAGGTAAGTCATGTAGCTTTGCTTGCTGCCATATCGGGACAAACAGGAGAAAGAAAGGTAAAACCACTGAGCTTGTTACTGTTATAAATCTAGCATTTAGAACCAAGAACTCTTCTGGAAAACCAAGACCACAGTTTATGCTTATCTTCCGTTTTTTGTATCACAAACACCTCACATTATTTTTTTGAAGATAATTTCCATTTCACTTTGCCCTTAAAATAGCAGAGCAAATTTTAAAACCAACCAATGTTCTCTGGACAGGTTGCATAAATGAACAAAATGTGCTAAATTGAGTGCTAAAGATGGATTATATAAACGCCTTCTGGTAAAAGGAAGCATCATGAGCTAGTAGTATGGTCTTACTTTATATAAGAACTGTTTTTTATTAGTTTATAACGTATGTTGTGGATTAAGAGAGGAGCACAGGGTTGACCTTGGAGAGAATACATTAAGACAACATGAACTTTGTCTGGAAAAACAAGATAGTGGGAGAAAGAAACTTAAAATTGCTCTACCTTGATTTTCTTTGGTATAAGAGGGAAGGAAGGCAAAACACTTACAGGCTTTCAATAATCTGTTATTTTGCCTTAAATTAATAAAGTAGAGCTCCACTATTTTTTGTGGTATCTGCTTCCTGACCTGGCCTAATTTGAAGGGCTGACAGGTTTTGAATAATGGTTCTTCTTTTTGTACATGTCTCCCTACTACAAAGATCTCCAAATGTTTCATTTTCAATAGCTTATTGTCTTTCATTTTTTTCACTTTTATGGAAACTTTCATTTTGTGAGAAATACGTAAGCACAAAACCCAAACATCTCCCTCTCCCTCGCTTAAAATTTCCAGTTCTGTACCTTGATAGTATCCAATCCACTTTGCATCATTGTCCATGAATGGTGGTTCTTGTCCCTCGCAAAATTACTATGGAAGGAAGGAAGGAAGGAAGGAAGGAAGGAAGGAAGGAAGGAAGGAAGGAAGGGTCATGCTTGATGTAAAATAATTCCCAGGGAACTTGCTGGGGAGGAGAAAGAAGGTTGCTCTTGTAAGAGACGGTGATAAGACTGAGAAAGGAATGGGAGATAAAGCAGACATGAACAGTCAAGAGAGAAGACAGAGCCAATTGATACCTTATCTTCCAAATGGCAACTTAGTCCAAGTGTAAAATTATTCAATAATAGCACCTTAATTTTAATTAGCAATTTTATGATGTTTGTGTATCTATATTTTTCTTGACTGTACACCGCCTTGAGTCCTACGGGAGAAAGGCGGTATAGAAATATAATAAATAAATAAATAAATAAATAAATAAATAAATAAATAAATAAATAAATAAACTCTGTTCACATAAGGCTGTGGAATTCCTTTGCCATGTCCAAAATTCTATATCCATCCCAAGCTAGCATGACTTACTGAAATCTATGCAGTTCTTGCTTCATTGAAGTTGCCAGCTGTGTGCTGCTCCAATGGGGTTACCATTGGACTACATTTCTCTGTTCTTTCCAAAATTAATAAAACTAATATTTTCAGTTGAAAATGAAGCTCTTTCACGACTTCATCCGATAACTGAAAACATTTGTCATAATTAGAGATCCATCTATATTTTTGAGTATTGAAAATATCATGAGAACAAAAATGTTTCTCAGGGAATGCAAAACGAAAACATTTCAATAAATATTTCCAGCATGCATTTAATCTTGAATACCACGAGTAGCTTTATTGGAATAAAACTGGCAACTTTGAATTATATTTAGGCAGGAAAACTCCAAATATGTCTGAGAAAAGGCATGTATTTTAGTACAAGGAAAGCTCTGTTTCTCCATTTTTTCCTTTTTGGCTAAGCTAGAGTTGCATTGACGACTTGCATTGGTTGCCGGTTGCCCTCCGGGTGAGATTCAAGGTGCTGGTGATGACCTATAAAGCCCTATATGGCTTAGGTCCAGGATATTTGTCGGACCATCTGCAACCAGCAACAGCTCCCCATTGCCCGGTGTGTTCTCACAAGGAGGGCCTACTCAGGGTGCCGTTGGCTAGACAATGTCAACTGGTGACCCCTAGAGGTAGAGCTTTCTCTGTGGGTGCTCCCACCCTCTGGAACCAACTTCCTCTGGGGCTCTGGTTGGCCCCTGACCTCCGCACCTTCCACCGCGACTTAAAGACATGGTTGTTCAGCCTGGACTGGCGGGGTTAACATGTATTTTAATACGCTTTTATTCAGATATTTTATTGTTGTGAGCCGCCCTGAGTCTTACGGAGATAGGGCGGCATATAAATCAAATCAAATCAAATAAATAAATAATAGAGTTGAGAAAGGCTTTCAGTCAAGTCTTTGGATGGTTCTTCTTTTCAGGCAAAAGCAGAAGCAAAAGTAGTTGTTTTAACTGATTCCTCAGATGATGGGCACAGGTGAGACAACCTTTTTGCTAGTCATAAAAATATCATGGATTTGGCAATTTGTGCCAGAGGTAGAACTTATGTCTTTTAAACATAATTGACAGATACCTGTTCCTTTTCTTCCAGCTGCCTGAGGGTTCCAACTTGTCATTGTTTCAATTTACCATTTCTTATGGACCCAGATAATGTATCGCTGCACTCAGGAGTGGTAGACTGAGCTGTCAAAAACGAAAGTAACGATAGGAAGCTTAGAGTACCATGAAGCCTGTCAAAATAAGGGGAAGAAATTTGGAGTAAATATTTTCTTCTTCCAGTCCATTTAATTCATAGCCCTAGTGGCAGGTGCCCTGAGGGTAATTCTCCCCCTTCCCTAAATAATTGCAAAAACTGCTGAGTTATGTAAATATATCTTCCTTCCTTCCTTCCTTCCTTCCTTCCTTCCTTCCTTCCTTCCTTCCTTCCTTCTGAATGGTTGAGACATCTATATGGTCATCCAATGTGCCTTCAAAACTGATCTTTCTCCCCTCAAATATGCCATCTTTGGAAAGGACCAAGATTTGGAATTATGGACAAAAAGGAAGTATGTAATGTTGTGATTGTTGTGACTCTCCAATGACTGCTCTGGGGGAGAGAAGTTAAAGAATTGCTGAAGAATTCTTTTACACTTCAGTGATGTTTATAAGCTTTCTCTCCCTTGTATATTAAAAACATGCAGTTAGGTATAATGCCACCAGGGTGGGTGTGTGATTGTTCACTTCAAAAATCTACCTATTTAAGTTTCAGTTTCTTCCTCTATGTTTCCTCATATCTTTCTTTCACTCATTTTGTCCTGTGCCACCTCATGTCATTTTATGTGCCATGTCAACAAAGGGGAGCATTGTAAGAAGAGGCTTCATCTGTTTTTAATTCCACATCAATCTCCATCTATCCCTTTGAAGTACAGATACATGCCAACAGATATATCTGTGACAATATCATTTTCACAACGATAGTAAGATGATAAAAAAAATAATAATAACCCAAAACAAAAACATGTACAGCTTGAAAGAAAGGAAAGCAAATTTCTCTCACCCACCCACCCAATATTCATCTGAAACTTTACAAGTTTCTTAGTGTTGCCTCTATGCTGCAAGCTCGGGCAGGAGCTGTCATGTAAAGCTTAAATTGCTTTTTAAATTGCTTGACAAACTGAAAGAAGTCACAAAATCTGAGAAATAAACATATTAACAAAAGAAATTATGATGTCATTTTTCACACTGGCAAAATATGTTTTTTAAAATAACTGAAATAAAATCTTGGCTAATCTTAATAAAAAACCCTTATTTTTCTAAAACAGAATTTGGTATGAAGCAGGGGTGAAATCCAGCAGGTTCTAACAGGTTCTGGAGAACTGGTAGGGGAAATTTTGAGTAGTTCAGAGAACCGACAAATACCACCTCTGGCTGGCCCCAGAGTGGGGTGGGAATGGAGATTTTGCAATATCCTTCCCCTACCATGCTCACTAAGCCACACCAACAGAACCAGTAGGGAAAAATTTTGAATTTCACCCCTGAAATATGAAGACAGATAGTAATGACAATTCTGATATCCTTGAACTCTAGGAATGCACTGAGATCTTTGATAGAAGAACTAGTGAAATCTTTAGTGACAGCCTCTCTTATATTTATTTATTTGACAATATTAGTTGCCTGCTCCAATCCTGATAGATTCTTAGAGAAGAACAAGGCGAATATAATACTATCTAAAAAGTATGAATACGATGACAATAAAAAGAACCATCTAGTTACTGAACCCTTAAATCAGATGAAACCTGATAACATATTAGAAACAATATGGATGGCCTATGAACCTAATGAAAAAGGGAAACCTTCAGGAAGTTCATATAAAAATAATTACACAAAAGTTCAGTCTAATAATACCAAGAGCTGTGAAGAAATATCCACACTTTTATAGGAAATGAATTTAAACAGTTTTTTCAATCACCAGCTAAAATGTTCAGGCAGAGTTTCCCAGTTCAGATTTAGGCATGAGTATTATTGAACTTTGTTGGCTATCTATAAATCTGGTTTTGCACACAAGAACAATACAAATAAGTTTCATTAGGGTTATACTGCTTTCCAAAAAGAATTAGGCTATGTTCGGTGCAGGATAATGCTTGCTTTCCTTTTAGACAGTCAAAGATTAAAGCTGCATAGCTAAGACACATTGGTCTGACATCTCCAGCCACAGTCTGTAGACCAAATGAGACAAAACTCCATCCAAGATGTGAACTTAAGTTTTAAAATGTAAGGTCCAAAATGTACTCAAGACATCAAGTGATCAAAAGGAGACTTAAGCAGAGGCTTGGAAAAAGTAAAAGCTTTTATTTTGGCCAAAGAAAATAGCTGGGTGGACAGTTCCACAGCATACAGGCATCAAGCATGCAAGGAAGGGCTACACCTGGGAAGAGTGTAGTGATCATCTTATACATTCATGTAGCCAATCAGAGACAAAAGTTTGTTACCCATCCCTAGGCAATGTCTTTCTCATGCCCTTCTTATCTATAGAGCAGTGATGGCTAACCTTTTTGCTATCGCATGCCAAAAGCGAGGGGAGTGCAAGGGGGGTCACATGTGTGGGTGCCCATACCCATAATTCAATGCGCCCCACCCCTCTGCGTATGCGTGCCTCACTTTTGGCACGTGATGGCATGATGGGCCTGGTAGGCCCATTTTTCGCTCTTCCCAGGCTCCAGAGGCTTTCTAGGAGCCTGGGGAGGACGAAAACGGCCTTTCCCACCTCCCCGGAGGCCCTCTGGAGGCCGGAAACAGCCTGTTTCTTGACTTCCGGGTGACCTGGAAGGCCTGAAAATCAGCTGGCCGGTGCACGCATGTGCTCTGCAGCTGAGGTAGGGTGATTCTCAGGTGCCTACCAATATGGCTCCACATGCCACCTGTGGCATGCGTGCTATAGGTTTGCCATCACGGCTATAGAGCATGTCTTGTCCATGCCTTCCTTATCTATAAAGAAATCCATGTAGTCTTGTGTGTTCGTGCCCGCCTTATCTATTTTGATTCAACCCTGGGCAGCTCCTTGTTCTGCCCTCCTTATCTATTCTCCAAGGATGTGCCTAGCGTCAGTGCGGAAGGAGAAACAGAAGCTAGATAGCACGAGTTAAACTAATTCTTATTACTATGTCCTATTACTATGTCCCTTGAACGCCTTCTTAATATATCATAACCTCAGCCCAGAAACTGTTAAGATCTCAAAATTGTGCCGGGATAGCAGCAAAAGTTATAAAAGCTGAAAATAGGAACCTTCCACACAATGAGAGTTGGAATGGTTTACCAGTAAGTGGAACAAAGGAGAAATAAACATGGTGCAAACAGATAAGATGGGGGAAATGCTTGATCCCAGTTGTCACTTGACTTGGAAATGTGGCTATGCCAGAAAGTCTGTTTCTATAATTACAGTAATATATCAACTACACCAGGGGTGAAATCCAAATTTTTTTCCCTACTGGTTCTGTGGGTGTGGCTTGGTGGGCATAGTAGAGGAAGGATACTGCAAAATCTCCATTCCCACCCCACTCCAGGGGAAGGATACTGCAAAATCTCCATTCCCACCCCACTCTGGGGCCAGCCAGAGGTGGTATTTGCAGGTTCTCCAAACTACTCAAAATTTCCGCTACCGGTTCTCCAGAACCTGTTAGAACCTGCTGGATTTCACCCCTGAACTACACCATTTTCTGAGTTGACTATACATAGCAACAATCATCCAATCTATCTTGACTCCCGCGCTGCACTGTTAACCTTGAAAAGTGTCCAAAAATTGCCATTAGTATAGGATGGGTGGCTAAACTAGTGCCAGGTACAGGAATTATAGAATTCCTATGATCAAAGTCCCCCTCCTTGGCTGCCAGTTACCTTCTGGGTACAATACAGAGTGCAGATCTTGGTCTAGTGGTTAAGTCACCAGGCTAGAAAGGGGGAGACTGAGTTCTAGTCCTGCCTTAGTCATGAAAGTCAGTGAGTGACCTTGGGCCAGTCACACACTCTCAGCCCAACTCACTCACAGGGTGGTTGTTGTGGAGAAAATAGAAGGAGGAAGCTGTGTTAGGTATGTTTGTCACCTTGAGTTATTTATAAAAATATTAAAGGTGGGCTACAAATAAATAAAATATTTAAACTCCTTCAACATTTTTCCTGAGAAACTGAAACACGCTAAGCTTGTGTGTCTTCAGTTGATTGCTTGTAACAGAATAGTTCATTTATCTTTCATTCAGTTGACTGCAGTTTATATTCTTCCTTCCCCCTTTTATTGCTATATTGATTTTCTGTCTTCTCTATGTTAAATTCATGTCTTATTTTTCTTAGTTCTATGTCTTTTATGAATTCTTAATTTACATTTTACTTATTGCTGTAGCTTGACTTAACTTCAGCCATATTCTTGTTTATCTGTGTTCTTCCTGCTGGTGCTCGAATTCCCTGCCTCTCCATCCTCCGCCAGCCCTCACAAAGGCCCTTGTTAATTGCTTGCAGGTGCTACGCTTTTCTTTGGTTTTCTGTTGCTGGGTAGAGGGGGCGGTTTCACAGCCTCCATTTCTGGTCTGCTGCTATGCTGCGTTGCTTCTTCAAGCCTCGTGTTGGATCTTTGGTCTTCTCGGAAGTCCCTGTCAGATCCCTGTCTTTACATTCCAAGTGTTGCCTCTTCTGGCTATCAAAGGCTTGCCAGAATTCTGGACCTCATTTTTCTAGATGCTGCTGTAGCAACTTCTGAGATCCTCAGTTCCTTTGTCCTTCTCACACAATGAGTTGTCATACTGCTCCTGGTCCAGTGACTCTCTAGCCAAAGTCATTCTCATCCAGCCACTGCCACAGAGATTTCAGTTGCTGTTGCCAGTCTCTGGGGTTTTTCCAGCATTTAGCAGAGATCTCCAACCACTTCCTGTTCTTCATATACCTCACTTTCTTCAAGGGTGAACAGTGGCAACCAAGAGAGAGTCAATAACTTTAATTATTTGCTAACGCCTAGAGGGCATCCAGTTGATAAGCCAATAATTGTTTTGGAAAAATGAGGCTATCTCATGCTGTTCATAGCCACCAGCATTCATAACCATTCAGTAGGAAAATTAGTGATGGCCTTTTCTATGGTTGGTGACATTCAAACTTTGGCCAAAAAATCATGCCAATCACCTGTTCCAGATGCATTTAACAGGCATGTTGTTGGAGCAACACTATTTATGCTAACAGGATTGCCTTCTTTCTCCAGAGTAGGAAGAAAATGTGGCAAAATGGCTGTATAGATGACCATTACAGTTTATTAATAGAGTTAATAGAAGAGAGATGGGGGTCATTCATTGGCATAGAAAATACAACCCCATCTTCTAACAATGGTGTGAAGCAAACCTCCCACGTACTACTTCAAATTCAGTAGAGAAACCCCCCCCCAGATAGGCTATAATTTCATAAAGTGATTAATATAGAGATTCCATGGTCACGCATATATTCATATAGCTGTCAAAAGTATAGCTGTTTATTAGAACTGTGGTCATACCTCATATTTTCATGATGAAAAGAAAAAACAAAAAGCTTTTGCTAGAGCAGAGACATATTCAGAGGTATTTGTTTCGATTCCTTGGGCAACACAATGCAGCTGTACCGAGGCTTAAGGAGACACATTGCTGGTAGGGGGTGGGGATGGACTTGGCATACATTTCACTGAAATGTTTATCATTCAGGACAACAGTCATCACAGTGCAGCTCCTGAATTTTTAATTTAGAAGTGTTACATATATAAGATTGGTAGCAATACAGGAAGCATTTTGTTATATTGGGATGAAGGTAATCTTCAACTGGGAATGGATTTTGTGCCTCTCGGTCAGAAATAGTAGACAGGTCCATCATATTGATATTTGATTTGTGAGTGTTTTAAATATGCAAACTGCTGCATTAGTCCAGCAGTTCACAAGAAGGGGATGTTGTGGGCATGTTGCAAAGCATTCCTCTGAAACTACTGCTGAGTTTCTTTGTATGGTTACTTTGAGATGTCCTTCCTTCCTTCCTTCCTTCCTTCCTTCCTTCCTTCCTTCCTTCCTTCCTTCCTTCCTTCCTTGTATTCATTTCCTGAAAAGCAAATTATTGATTAAAACTTATGAGATATTTGTATGGATAATACTATGTGATTTCTTTATTTCAGTTTGGTAGCTGAGCTTTTGCCCTTATATCCTACATTGCAATCCTGGGTACATCAAAGAAAAAGGAAGGCTAATTTGGGCTGGTAATTGCATAGTTCAGTAGCATTTCTTAATAGCTGGATGATAGTTATAACTTTTAGTTTCCAGTCAGTGCCAGGACCTCCCCAATGGTAGTGGTTCTGCATTGTGTTTGTATGTGTAGAGTTGGAGTTGTGGTGGTGGTAGTGGGGTATTTCTTTTCTGTATGCATAGAGCTTCAAAATCATAAGAACATAGAATGGAAAGGTAATGAGATAATCTAACCCAACCTCCTACCTGGTGCAGGAACCTACTCTTAGAACAACTCTGACAAATGAGCATCCGGTTTCCATTTAAACATCTCAAATGAAAGAGAATCTACTATCTCCTGAGAAAATCTAATCCATTGTTGAGCCATTCTTATTGTTAGAGTATTTTTCCTAACCTCCAGCTGAAATCTATTATAATTTAAACCCGCTGTTTCTCGTTCTATTTGTCTGGAATATCTCTGAAAAAAATCTGCTCTTTTACATGATTTCCCTTCATATAGTTTAAGATGCCTATCATGTGTCTCTACAAAATCTCACTCAGAAATGCATCTGTATTCTTTTGTTTGCTTTGATTAAGCCCCTATCTGAAGAACCTTAGATGCAAATGATCATTCAATTCACCAATGTTTACACACACACACACACACAAACATATTATACATATCCTACATGTATACATATACACATACATGCATCTATTGAGGACACGACTTCATCCAAACTCCTTAAATCTACCCAAAGTATTCCTATTTCACATCCAGTGTTAATGTTAATTTAAAACAGAACACCTATAGTTCAAAAATAAATGTGTTGAGATGAACAAATATCAAATGAATTCTACTCATCAGTGCAATTACAGTGAATATAAAATGAGCTCCAAATATCTTGAAGGGTTCAAACTGAATTCACAAAAATTTTGCCACCTTAAATTGCAATGTTAACTCGTTGGCTAACTATTGAATAACAATAGTTGAGACAAAATAGTTGTGACCTTTTGCTCATAGAAACCCTTGAGTTACCAGAAGACAGGCTTTGTGGGCCTTGTGTTCACACTCAGGAAATTTCCCAATCTTATTTGTTAAAGTATCTGAAACAGCTGAATTAAAAAAAAATTGGGAAGAAGAAAATATTCAGGTAAGAGATATCTGGAAATAAAGGACAACCTTTTCATTAATGATTTCCCCTTTTCCCAACCTGGAATTTTTTTTTTTATTTGATTTATATCTTCTCCGGAGACTCAGGGCGGCTTACAATGTGCTCAGCAATATTTAGAAATTCCAGGACTTTGTCATAAGTTCTTAGAATTCATCAGGCAGACAATGCACACAACAATCCTTCTTGCAAATGTTTGTTTATACATAGCCCATCAAGAATAGAAACTAAGCAAATAGCATTCAGTTAATGCATAAAAGCAAACTTAATTTTCCTCATCTTTTTCTTGCTTCTGCCTTCAAAGGAGTGTAATTTTTTTATGGCCTAATTGATTTACCATTCCAAAATTAACTATCTTCTTGCCTGCTATAATGTTGCTTCCACTAACATGTTAGTAAGTCTGTCCTAAACGAAAGCTTCCTGTATAGCTATTTCTAAATTCCCCAATGAATTAATCAAAGGTTTCAATTAAAACTTTGCTGGTAATCTCTTGTGATTAGCACAACCTTGATCTACTTTTTTGATAGCCTTGAATCCCTTTGCCCTCTAAGAATTTACCCAGGTGCCACACTGTCCTTCTCTTTGCATGGTGATTTATATTTCTTCAATAATCTTAAACCAGCCTAGAACCTGATTCCTTCTTAATTCTATTCGTTTACTAGCTGTTTTCCCTCTCCTGATCTGAATCCATCTCCAAGACTCCAAAACTTCTCGCAAGCTTCTTAACCCATTTCGAGTCTATAAATTTGTGAAAACCTCATGTGTTTTTCTCTCAGCTTTTTGACACTTTCAAGTTTTCACCACAGGGATAGTTTTACATGTCTATTAGATAACGTGACAGGGTATTAGATGATGTCTACACTCTCCATTCTGTTCCAGACAGATTTACTTTCACTTGGGATTGTACATGTAATATTTTTCCAACAAATAGACAATCAAAGAATGTAAAGCAAAAACCCAGCTAGACAAAGCTGTATTTTCAATCTCTGTCTCCCACCTTCTTTCCTCTTGTTACCTCTGTTTGTCCATAATAAAATAATCACATGAAAAAAAAGAGAGAGAGCCATTTTTGTCTCTTGTGTCACCTGCTATGTCACATTCCCGTCAATGGCACATTTTCTCATTAGAAAAGGGAAGGCACAAAAGGGACTGCTTTTCTAACAGAATAGCCTGAATCTGGATTACTGATTCAGCAGGATTTTATATTTTGTCTGGAACCCATGTATGTGGACCTCATTGGAGCTCCCTCAACCTCTCAAAAAGAAGAAAAAATGCTTTTAAAAGGTTAGCAATTATTTTAAAGAATCACATCAACTGAACAATGATTCAGTGGATCACTGGATTTTTTTTTCCTGCCTTATGACTCAAGTCTAGGAACAACTGCCCTAGCAAATAAATACACAATATCATGCATCTTAATATTTATAATCCCACAATATCATTATTGCAATTCAATAAAATTCAAAATATGATAAATGAAGCATAGAAAGCAGCCATACAAGGGAACAAAGAGAATGCTCCAATATAGAATAGAATAGAATAGAATAGAATAGAATAGAATAGAATAGAATAGAATAGAATAGAATTCTTTATTGGACAAATGTGATTGGACACACAAGGAACTTGTTTTGGTGCATACGTTCTCAGAGTACGTAAAAGAAAAGATACATTCATCAGGAATCATAAGGTACAACACAATGATAGTCATAAGGAAACAATCAATATAAATCTTAAGGATACCAGCAACAAGGTTACAGTCATATAGTCATAAGTGGGAGGAGATGGCTGATAGGAACAACGAGAAGATTAATAGTAATGCATTCTTAGTAAGTAGCTTGACAGTGTTGAGGGAATTATTTGTTTAGCAGAGTGATGGCGTTTGGGAAAAAACTGTTTTTGTGTCTAGTTGTTCTGGTGTGCAGTGCTCTATAGCATCGTTTTGAGGGTAGTGAGATGATACTGAAATAATTGTAACATTAGTTGCAGCTGCACTTTCAGGAAAAGTTTCCATTGATGGAATGTCCAAACCAGGGGTGAAATCCAGCAGCTTCTGACAGGTTCTGGAGAACCAAAGCAGACATTTTGAGCAGTTCAGAGAACCGGTAGTGGAAGTTTTGAGTAGTTTGGAGAACCAGCAAATACCACCTCCGGCTGACCTCAGAGTGGGGTGGGAATGGAGATTTTGCAGTATCCTTCCCCTGGAGTGGGATGGGAATGGAGATATTGCAGTATCCTTCCCCTGCCATGCCCACCAAGCCATGCCACGCTCACCAAGTCATGACCACAGAACCGGTAAAAAAAAATTGATTTCACCACTGCTCCAAACCATAAAGAATGTAACAAAGATGTCATTGTAAAGACTCTTGGAAATGCACAAAGCCAGATCACAATGTGGAATTAATATAGGAATATCAGAACAATTGTAACAAGCTCCTGACTCACACATCAGAGAGAGTTTGTAAATTTGGATATCTATTCTGACTACTTCTGTGCAAGACTCTGTCTATGCTTTCTCGGACGTGTGAATCTTAAATTGATCAGCTGATAACACCAAAATTTTCTAAGAGCAGTAGGAAAACAAAGGACCCCACAGAGAAGAACAGACCGTGAGTCTTGTTTCCTTTGATATACTTGGTTGCTCTTTGTATATCATTTCAGTAGAATGATTAATAAGAATCTATTACCCAGAATTATGGATGGTGTGTGGGATGTTCTGTAATGTATCTTTGAATTCAGTGGTAATGAACATTGTTTACATGAAAACTTTAAAAACACCTTCTGTCTCCCTCTGTACCAAAAAATGTAAGGAAAGAGTTTTTGCATTTAATTGTGGAAAAATTGATCATCAGCATAATTACTAACTTTGCAATAAGCCTGTTTATCCCTTTCATCAAAAGGACATTTTCAGATGTTAAAGACCTTTTATAGTCATCCAATTAATTAAAGTTTTTATTCTAGGATGTTAAAGCCAAGCTACCGCTTTTATTTCAAAGGTTTTTTTTTTTTCTAATAGGAAAAGTTTCATCTCTAAAAGCTAAGATGCCAAAGCCCCTCCATACTGAATTTCAGGAAAGGGGAATGGTGAAAACGGAAAAATTATTGCTATATACTACAGGTTCATCCTACTTCTTGCTAGGGAACAACTCAACCTTGGAATTTATTCTAAAAGGCAAAGTGAATTGTCATGAACCAACTGAGAGCCGAGAGGAAAGTTTGATGGGATGAGACACGTCTAATGATCTGGGAAGAGAAAGTTGGAATAGGGAAATTTATATATATATATATCTCAATTTTCTGTATATATATACAGCCCTGTAACAAAAAGAGAGGAAAACCATATTGTTAAGAGTTCACTTAAAAGCCACAAATGACTATTTTAGAAGAAATATGGCAGTTGGTCCTCTGTCCCTATCAGGACAGTTTTGTGAGGTATGGGGTATGGAGGCCCGTAGAGCTTTGGAGAAATCAAGGGGCAGGAGGCAATATCGTGGAGGGTGGGGAAGGTATCCTGGGAGTGCCTACAGAACATTTACTGCTGAAATTAAGCTTGCCTTGATGGAATAAATCATGTCTCTATCTGGGTTTAGGTAGCTTCCGAAGATTGCAAGCCCCATCCAAGCTTTAATAGAATAGAATAGATTTTTTTTTTATTGGCCAAGTGTGATTGGACACACAAGGCATTTGTCTTGGTGCATAAGCTCTCAGTGTACATAAAAGAAAAGATACGTTCATCAAGAATCATAAGGTACAACATTTAATGATAGTCATAGGGTACAAATAAGCAACCAGGAAACAATATCAATATAAATTGTAAGGATGCAAGCAACAAAATGTCCAGGATGTGAGGGGTCTGTAAAAAGTTTCATAGCCCACTTTTTGACTCATGCAGTATACAGGTCCTCAATGGAAGGCAGGTTGGTAGCAATTATTTTTTTCTGCAGTTCTAATTATCCTCTGAAGTCTGTGTTTGTCTTGTTGGGTTGCAGAGCCAAACCAGACAGTTATAGAGGTGCAGATAAAACCAACATACTCATAGAAATAACTTTGCTCTTCCTTTTCCTCTCTTATTTATTTAGCAACTTCTTTAACAAATGCATCTACTGCCCACCTCCTCAATGCTCTGGGTAGCTTGCAAGATCCAATATAAACATCACTGCAGCAACATCTATAATAAGAAAATAAGAAAAGCTAAAACAATATCATTCAATATGAAGTTTCAGTTCTGGAAGACGACCATAAAAGACCCCCTAGGCTAGGTGAAGTGGCAGCTTTGTTATCAGTGTCCAAAGTTCAGAGCCATTCAGCAACCTGTAAACAAAATAAGAGATGGTGCAATGCACATAGGTGCAGCTTTGGTTTGCAATGAAGTTAACTACTTAAAGCGTAATTGAGGCTGGTTCAAAGGCAGTTTGAGAGGACTTGTGCCACAGAAGTGGTCCATTATGTTTTGCTATCTGAGGCAAAGAAGCACACAGACACTGTGCACACTCCAATTACATGTATACAAGTTGACTGAATTGGCAATTGAGCTTGCTTCATTACGCCATCTTTATGCAAAAAGCACCTCTGGAACAACCATGACCTGGATGATTGAGAATCTCCATAGACATTAAGCCAAACAGATCATTATTTTTTTAGGTTTGTTTTCATTCTTTATTTGTGATGATTAAGCCATTTTTCTTCCAGTTACTGACCCTTACACTGGTTGCTTAGCCAACAGTCCTGAGTCCTATAACTCACTTGATACCAGATGTTCAGGAACTCCAATACTTAGTGTGGTCCTTGTTGACCAAGGGCATACTGACCAATCTGGTATGGATTTCTGTTCATTACATCTCACCATATTGATATTGGGAGAGACTTAATATTATTTTCTCCCAAAATCATGCCACTTTACAGGCTAATAAAAATAAAAGAGAGGTCATTTTCCAAGGAATATCTAAATTTATTTTTTTATAGTGTTGCATGTAGCAGAAAAATGAGTAGTGATCTGAGAAAATAAGAATAAAACAAAATAGGACAAATAGGAGAAGGAAAAAGCATCATGACATGAATGTAGAAATATTCCGTTGGATTTTATTTAGATTGAGATATGCAGCTAAGCAGAGGATAAATATTTCACTGGACTTCAATCAGTCACTTTTGCTGCTATTTCTGTCATCAGCATTTAAGTAGAAAATGCATGGAGTGTTTTATATACTATCATCAATCAGTTGTTATCTTCTGGATAGGCAGAGCTTACAAAAGAATGACATCTTGGATGTGATGAAAGCTTGGAAGAGATTACCTACAACAATGATGGAGTCCTTTGTCTACTTTCTCCCGTATGTCCCCCAAGAAAATGGCTGACATTTCTGTGATCCTTCCCAAATAAAAGACAGTATCGAAAGGACTCATTCAGAAATAGACCAGACTTGCCAGTCGCTCATCAGTTATCTCTTAATGAAAATCATATGAAGTAGGGCAGCACTCATTTTCAAGAACCTAGAGTTCCTTTCTCAGAATAGTAGGGTCAAAAATGTAATTGTTTTTGCACTTTGCAGGATAGTGGGGATTTAACAAGGAAAATGGATTTCTTAAGGTTTGCAGATACTTAAAGCATTTATTTCCCACAAATCTGTTATTAAGAAAGAGAGTGAGCGAGCAAGCGAGCACCAATTTGTAATGTGATGAAGGTATTGGACTGGCACTAATCCACTCTTGTGTCCAAAAGCTCATTGGGTAACTCTGGGCAAGTCCCTCTCTCACAGAGCTGTTGAAGTCAGGTGAAACCAGAGAAAGAGATACTATATATCAGTGATGGCGAACCTTTTTTCCCTCAGGTGCCAATAGCACGTGTGCATGTGCAACAACACACACACACACGTGCTGACACCCATCATGCAATCCCCCCTGCAGACCCTGCACCCTGTGCCACACTCATCCTCACGCCCCATTTTTGGTTCCAGGAGGCTTCAGGGAGGCCTGCTAGCACCAAAACAGGGGGTGGGCATGCTGCAACCCCCCCATTTCCCCCATTTTGGTGCTAGCAGGCCTCCTTGAAGCCTCCTGGAACCAAAAATGGGGCACAGGGAGGCCACTGCACCCCCACCCTCCGCGCATGCACGCACAACACCTCCCCACACACATGTGTGCGCATCTCCTGGCCGAGACCCAAAAATCAGCTGACCGGAGGGAGACCCACAAGCATGCGTGGTGCTGACCTGGGCGTTGGCTTGTGTGCCCATAGAGATGGCTCCGCATTCCACCTGTGGCACGTGTGCCATAGGTTTGCCATCACGGCTATATATACTGCCTTGAGCTCCTCTACAAAAGATGGGATCTAGTCCTGATAAATAATAAGTAAATAAATAAATGTACTGGGTCCAATTAATTTTTTGCAGCATGGCCTTTGCTTCGCAAAGCAAATGAAAGCTGTGCATCACTGTCTTCTCATATTATTTCTAACTCTAAACCGGTTAATAAGAGTGCCAAAAGTTTTGCATTTTGATGTTTCAGCAGTCACCCTGACACTGTGATACAACTTTTATTTATTGTTAAATGCCAAAACCATGAATCTGAATTATAATTCCCATCAGCTCAACCTGCATTGTCAGACTTCATACAAGGGTTCAGCAGTAAATCATAGGTCTCCAGACGCTTAACTCCTTTTCCGTCCTTGCTTTGACACAGGTCTCAGACACAGCTCAGCTAGATTAGACTTTTTACTTCAGACAAATAGAGAGCCTTAAACATTCCCCACTGAGTGAAAGATGCCAGAGGCTAAACCTGCTTCAGAGTTTCAATTCATGACTGATGTCCTCACTTTCCAAATAATTGCACAATCTGAATCCTCATTTTACCGACCTTGGAAGGATGGAAGGCTGAGTCAATCTTGAGCCGGTGGGGATCAAACCCCTGGCAGTCAGCAGAATTAGCCTGCAATGCTGTATTCTAACCACTGCGCCAACATGGCTCTTGATTAAAATGTTGATTACCTGCTTCCTGTGGACTATGGAAAATACAGAGGCTTGAGTTTGGAACTTAGCAGGAGAGAAACACTCATAATCTTTCATCTTTCATATCTAAATCTAACATAGAAAATAATAGGCTTTAATGGTCTGTAGAGATTCTCAGTCATCCCGGTCATGGTTGTCCCAAAGGTGCTTTCTTCAGGAGGCAACTGGACTTCCTTGTTTTTTCTTTGAAGACATTTCGCTTCTCATCCAAGAGGCTTCCTCAGCTCTGGCAGGATAGTGGGGAATTGAAGGATTTATACTCATTGCAGACAGCTGCTCATTTGCATCCTTTTAGAGGGTCGTTGAAGAACTTAGAGGTTTATCTGTATCCTCAGGGTCACCTGGGTAGTGCTCCTGGTTCCTGTAGTCTGCAATTTTTTTCCCCGTCTAGAAATCAATTCCTACTCCTACACCATTCAAAGTGTATTCATTCCAAATTGTGCAGGTACATTAAAACCACCCATCTACCTCACAAAGCGATTTATATGCACAGCCAGTGGCCATTTTGGCCATCTGGGGTGATGAAAATGTTTGGTACAACCTAAGGGGAGATGACCAGATATGGAGAAATTAATGAATTTAGTTGAACTATTTGTAGGCAGATTTTTTTCACTTCCAAATTCACTTTTCTATTTCATATGCTGTCCTAAATTAGAGTCTTTTGTGCTGTTTTAAATTAAATAAATAAACAAACAAACAAACAAACAAACAAACAAACAAATAAATAAATAAATAAATAAATAAATTTCTATACCACCCTTCTCCCGAAGGACTCAGGGCAGTGTACAGCCTATTAAAAAACACAAAGACAAACATCAGTTAAAAATAATTAAAATTATTACATAATTCAGCTGTAATTTAAAACCCCAAAAATTTAAAACCTAATTTAAAAATCATTAAATTGATAGCCCAGCTTGGCAGAACAGCAGGGTCTTGAGGGCACAGCGAAATACACGGAGGTCAGAGATCTTGCGCATTTCCGGGGCAGTTCATTCCACAGGGCAGGGGCTCCCACAGAGATGGTCCTCCCCCTGGGTGTCAGCAGCCAACATAACTTGGCAGATGGCACCCTGAGTAGACCCTCTCTGTGGGAGTGAACTGGCCAGTGGGAGGCTGTTTGTGGCAGAAGTCGGTCTCGAAGGTACCCAAGTCCTATGCCATGGAGCGCTTTAAAGATGGTGACCAACACCTTGAATCGCACCCGGAAGACCACTGGGAGCCAGTGCAGCTCACGCAGGAGGGGTGTCACGTGGGCACAACGGGTTGCGCCCATAACCACCCGCGCGGCCGCATTCTGGACCAGCTGGAGCCTCCAAGTGCTCTTCAAGGGGAGCCCCATGTAGAGAGCATTACAATAGTCCAGCTGGGAGGTGACAAGGACGTGAGTGACCGTGCGCAAGGCATCCCGGTCCAGAAAGGGCTGCAACTGGTGAATCAGGTGAACCTGATAAAAAGCCCCCCTGGCCACGGCCGTCTTCTAAAGACAGCCGTGCATCCAGGAGGACGCCCAGATTGCGAGCCCTCTATGGGGGGCAAAGATTCACCCCCAATAGTCAGCGATGGCACCAGCTGACTATATCGGGATGCCGGCAGCCACAGTCACTTGGTCTTGGAAGGGTTGAGTCTGAGCCTATTTCTCCCCATCCAGACCCGCATGATCTCCAGGCAGCGAGACATCACATCAAGGGCATCATTGGGGTGGTCTGGAGTGGAGATGTACAGCTGAGTGTTATCAGCGTACTGATGGACTCTCACCCCAAAACCACGGATGATCTCACCCAGCAGCTTCACATAAATGTTGAACAGAAGAGGCGAGAGAACCGACCCTTGCGTCATTCCCCATGCGAGGCACCTCAAGGTCGACTTCTGCCCCCCTGCCAACACAAACTGCGAACGGTCGGAGTGGAAAGAGGAGAACCACTGCAGTACAGTGCCCCCTATTCCTAACCCCCTCAACCGCTGCAGCATGACACCATGGTCAATGGTATCAAAAGCCGCTGAGAGATCTAATAGGACCAGGACAGAGGAGCAACCCCTGTCCTGAGCCCTCCAGAGATCATCCACCAATGCGACCAATGCCGTTTCTGTGCAGTACCCCTGCCTGAAGCCCGACTGGTACAGGTCCAGATAGATAGCTTCATCCAGGTGCTGGGGAAGCTGTCGTGCCACCACACTCTCAACAACCTTCACCACAAAATGAAGGTTGGAGACCGGACGGTAGTTAGTTAATTCAGCCGGGTCCAGGGAAGGCTTTTTGAGGAGGGGCCTCACCACCGCCTCTTTCAAAGTGGCGGGAAAGGCACCCTCACTCAAGGAAGCACTTATAATCTCCTGGAGCCAGCCTAGTGTAACTTCCTGGGAGGCTAGTACCAACCAGGAGGGACACGGGTCCAATAAACACGTGGTGGCACTAATCTTACCTAGAACCCTGTCCACATCCTCGGGAGCCATAGGATCAAACTCCTCCCAGATAACATTCTCAAGACCTACCCTCATCTCCCTCATTAGAGTCTTTTGTCCATCCTTAGTGATGGACTAATTTTTTTCTTTGGGTTTTTGTTTTTTAAAAAAACTTCAGGTATTGCTCTGACATTTTTTTTTTCTCTTGATAAATTAAAAGCTCATATAACACTTAGGCGATTGGTTTGAATGAATTGTAGTTCTTGGAGGAAGAACCGGAAAGAATCACTCCTGAATGGAGGGAAATGGTGACACTGATGATATGTTTTCTTGCTATAAACATCAGCCTTTGTGCCTCACAACGCCGGCGTGCCATTTATTGGATGTTATATAAACCCAATGCTTTTCTCTTCAAAGAGAAGCATCTGAATTTTGGGGGAGGGGGGCAGCTTGCTATTTTTGCTGCTCCTGCGTTCCTGGTATAGTAACCTTCATTTTTCTGTGAACTGACAGCAGGATGACTCCCTTGGCTGTTTGGAGAACAAAACCCTCCCCCCTGACATACCATAATGGCATCTTCAGATGGAGGGTTCAAGGGAAGAAACAAATGAGAGCAGAAACGCATCTCTTTCCATTTCCAGACAGTTTCTCTTATCCCCTCCCTTCGTTCCAAGCCTTGCAGTCTTACGTGGAGCAGAATATACTTATGCTTCGGTTGAAATATTTTGGAACAGCCTCTTGTTTGCTTTTAGTCAAAATAAAGAATCATGATCCCGGAGTCAGCCTTCGATATTCACTTAATAGCAATAGCACTTAGACTTATATGCTGCTTCACAGTGCTTTACAGGCCTCTCTAACTGGGTTAGAGAGTTAGCCTATTGCCCAGTAGTGGGTTTCAATTTTGGCCACTACCGGTTCACTCATGGGTGCTTTATATGCACAGAGATGTCCGCGCGGGTGGGGTGGAGCCTCCCACCACCGCAACTCTGGTTTGCCCGATCTGGGGTGAACCGGTAGCAACCCACCACTGCTATTGCCCCTAACAATCTGAGTCCTCATTTTACCAACCTCGGAAAGGATGGGACGTTGAGTCAACCTTGAGCCAGTCAGAATCGAACTCCTGGAAGTCAACAGAATTAGCCTGCAATACTGCATTCTAACCACTGCGCCACCACGGCTCATAACATCACCCAATCGCCAAATTATTATTTTTTAAAAAAATACAAAAAATTACATTAAAAAAAATCTTTAAGAGTCTCTTCATGTTTTTTTCCCCCTAGCCCCTTTT
Source organism: Arizona elegans (assembly GCA_022577455.1). Classification (NCBI taxonomy): domain Eukaryota; kingdom Metazoa; phylum Chordata; class Lepidosauria; order Squamata; family Colubridae; genus Arizona; species Arizona elegans. The sequence continues at coordinate 251,044,929 of JAKOOJ010000001.1, forward strand.
CATTTTGAAATCAAAGGTAGTTGATTACATTGCATGGAGACTTTCAAGCGTATATCGTACAAAGATTTTCTCTAGAAGCCATGAATTGACTACAATTTTCCAAATAATTGCACATTCAGTTGCAAACGTGGAAGTGTGTCAGTGCAATGTAGGAAACAGCCTTAAGTGGTTGTAGACATTTATTGATAAACTTGGAGGGAGAGACTTATAATAGCAACTTTAAATCAAACCTATTTTATCATGGTGACTGACCAGAATTCTATGAGATAATTAATTAAAATAATTAAAAAGCTTCTATTTCAAATAGACTAAAGTCATAACTAGGTCATCAAGGAATTCAGGGCATGTCTAGCTTAACAGCCAGAATAACAAAGAAACAAAATCATACAGTGTGATAAAGTTAACTGTACATAAATAAGAATTGTTCAGGTATTTTGCCAGATAAAGAGTTATAGAAAGTTGAATATAATTGGCATGAGCTATGGACTCAGGGGAGTCCATAGGGTTTCTGCAAGGGCATAATCTTAGCTCAGAAAAGATTGTTCTGTCTCTCCCTCTCTCTCCCTCCTTCCCTCTCTTTCTTTATCTCTCTCTCTCTCTCCTTCTCCCCCCCCCCCCTTTTCTCAGGAAGACTCTGAAATTATTATGCTTGGTTGCACAAACAACCAGATGCTTAGTCTGGATTTGGCATTTTTATCCACCTATCGAGTCCTCTCAAGGACCTGGGATAGGCATATGTGGTTGTTTGATAGTGTTAAAGGTATTGTCACAGGTTGTAAGCTATTCCAAGTAAAGCTGCCTTTTGCAATTGACTGATTTTCATTGGTAACCAGTGCAGCTTGCCTAGTAGCATGAGAGGAATATACTGAGGGGTGCCCATGCGGTAACTATTTGTGCTGCTGCATTCTAAACCAGCTGTAACTTCTGAGTATCTTTCGTGTTTGTATAAATGCTTTTGATCTTGCATAGAGATACAAAGCTGATATGAACACTGGTTTTTAAATACAATGCAGTAGGCCAGAACAAGGACGTCTGGCAGGTACGATGACAGAGTTGAAGCAATGCTCTCCCAGCCATGGCTACAGTGTATATGAGATATTTACTGAGTGTTAATTGCACACAATTACAGGATTTATTTTTTCTAAAGTGTTATCAGCCAATGTCAACACAATAAAAAGGCAGGCAGCCATCTAGCTTTGTGTATGTGCTAATTTATAAAGTGAATTGGTGGTGTTGTTTTTTCTTTTTCATCTCTTGCTTGAGAATGCAGCTAAAAAAAGAAATCCTAGATATGAAGATACCAATTAAAATGGTATCTAAAACAAAAGCAGCATGACCGTCTCACTCATTCACTTACATTTTTCTTATATAAACCAGTTTACGGTGATTGTACCATGGTGTTCTAAAAGCTAACAAGGTTTTTTTTTTACAATATAAATATGATTGTTGAATATAAATAATCATGCTCCTCATAGAAGTCTCATAACATACATAAGAAATGTATGCCAGGGAACAGAGTGGTCAATGCCTGGAATACACTACCTGACTCTGTTGTTACATCCCCAAAGTCCCATAACTTTACCCTAGATTGTCTACTGTTGACCTCACCCCATTCCTAAGAGGTCTGTAAGGGGCGTGCATAAGCGCACCATACCTACTTCCCTGTCCTACTGTCCCCCATTTATTCGTATCCATTTACTGTATTTATATTTATATTTATACCTATAGTTGTTACCTTGTACATGTTTGACTGACTAAGTAACTAACTACACGGGCCTGGTGGCTCAGCAGACTGATAGCATTGTGATTAACACCAACTGTCTGCAATTACTGTAAGTTCGAATCTCACCAAGCTCAAGGTTGACTCAACCTTCCATCCTTTCTGAGGTAGGTAAATTGAGGACCCAGTTTGTGGGGGCAATAAGCTGACTTTGTATAAATATACAAAAGTATGAAGGCTATTGCTTAACGCGTTGTAAGCCGCCCTGAGTCTCCAGAGAAGGGAGGCATATAAATCAAATTAAAAAAACTAACTAACTAACTAACTAATTAACTAACTAACTAACTAAATAAATAAATAGAGACAGCATTTCTTGTTTGGCTAATACTGGAAGAACAGAAGTGGTCAGTTTTCAGTCGTGAGCATTCTCTCACATAGTGTGCTCATGGGAGATGAAATGATTCAGTGGGGGTTTCTTTAGTATCAGTGGGGTCTCCAAGATCCACTCAATATTCACAATATAAATGAAAGTTACAAACTCTAAAGGAGCCAGTGTACGTAGTCAGGAAGGTGGTAGAATGGCACTGGAGAAATCCAGATTCAGGGACACAGCCAGATAGATAACTCATAGGAAAATGCTGGGCCAGTCATGTTCTCTCTCAGGCCACCCCACTACAGAATTGAAAGGACAGTGCTGTATAGGCCATATTGATGTTTCTCAATCTTAGCAACTTTAAAATGTTTAGAATCATAGGGACCTCAGATGTCTTCTAGTCCAATTCCAGAAGTCTTTATGCCATCCCAGTTAAATAGCTATCCAGTCTAGTTTTGAAAACCTCCAATGATGGAGCACCCACAACCCCAGGGGGTAACCTATTACATTGATTAATGCTCTCACTGTCAGAAAAGTTATCCTTCTAGGTTGTATCTTTCTTTAATAAGCTTCCACGCGTTACTTCTTGTCCTGCACTCTGGGGCCCTAGAGAATAAATAGATCCCTTCTTCTTTGTGACAGCCCCTCAACTTCTGGAAGACAGATGTTATCTCCCACCCTAATCCAGGGGTGAAATCCAGCAGGTTCTGACAGGTTCTGGAGAACTGGTAGCGGAAATTTTGAGCAGTTCGGAGAACCGGCAAATACCAGCTCTGGCTGGCCCCAGAGGGGGGTGGAAATGGAGATTTTGCAGTATCCTTCCCCTGCCATTCCCACCAAGCCACACCACACCCACCAAGCCACGCCCATAGAACCAATAGTAAAAAAATTAGGATTTCATCACTGCCCAATCCTTTTCTTCAATAGGCTGGCCATACCTCAGTCCTTCAACTGTTCATCATATGATTTAGCCTCCAGACCCTTTATCATCTTTGTTGCTCTTCTCTGTGCACTTTCCAGGGTCTCAACATCTTTTTGTACTGTGGTGACCAGAACTGGATGCAGTTTCAGGTGTGGTCTCCGCAACACGGTGTAAAGCGGTAGTATCACTTCTCATTGTCTTGATGCTATCTCTCTGTGGTGCAGCCTAGGACTGCCTTGTTGTTGATTGTTGTTTGCAGCCACAGAACGCTGCTGGCTCATACTTAATTGGTAATTAACTAGGACATCTACGTCCCTCTCACAGTTACTACTGTTGAGCCACCTATTCTATAGCCATGTGTTTGATTTTTCCTGCCTAAGCGCAGATATATGAACTTCAACTCTCAAAATTTTCCAGCCAGCATGCTAGGAATTGAAGTCCACATATCTTAAAGCTAGTGCTCTAGCTATTGTTACGAAACGATGACTAAATCTTTTCAATCAATTATTTAGTTATTAAGCTATGCAAATAGAAAAGCATATTAATGATATCCAAAAGATTATACTTCTTGATTTCTATACTGGAACCCCAGGGATAGCAGAAATAGAAATGCATTTAGAAAATGAAATTAAACAAATAAAACATGCACAGAAATGAAAGTCTGAATTTTACATGCTTTTATGGCAAACATGAAGCTTAGGAAATGTGTGTCTCTGTCAACTTCTATATCTTAAATGACACAAAGAAAGAAAGAAAAGCACAGAACTAATAATAATGTTTTATAAGATATGCCATTGCTGGGTTTCATATAAATTAAGCAATTTTTTTTTTATGACTGGAAAAAGGACTCCTTATATAGATTAAACCTGTGCTTTTCAAACTTGGCAACTTTAAGATGTGTAGACTTCAACTCCCAGCATGCTGTCTAGAAAATTTTAAGAGTTGAAGTCCATATATCTTAAAGCTGCCAAGTTTGAAAAACCATTAAACTAAAGCTGGGTCCACGACAATCAATTCCTCTTAAAATCCATATAAATTTTCATTTCCTGCTCTGAGGACTTGCTTTTGTGTACACAATTGTAGTTCTGCAAAAGAAGATAACAACCTTACATTTACATATTTCTATGAACAGGAACAAAAATTTGAAGAAAATTCCAGTGACAATATATTACATGAAGAAAAATTGAGAAGCAATCCTAAAAATACTGCCCAGGTGTTCATGCTATTTATATTGGGTTGTTTTTTTTTTTTTTTAAAAAAAAGCCAATGTTTACATGATATTCTCTTTCTTTGATTAAAAACTCAAGTAAAGATGGTCATCTGTCATTTACTAGAGAAAGCAGTTCTCTGTTTTAAAGGAGTTCTGCAGATAACAGCATCTGGCTGATCTTGCCTAAGCTGGAGGCCTGGTTAGAACTTAGTCTTCCAGTGTTTCTGTGTGTTTAGGCTAGGTAAACTATTTAGATATTGCTGCCAGGGAAACTACAAAGACATATCCTGAAAGTCCCCAGGAATTGAGCTGCACTTGAAGGAAATGTTACCTTTTATCTTTTTTTAAAAAGTTGCCCAACTCAAATATGGAGAAAAAAAAATTTAAAAAATGCTGAGTTAGGGGTGTTAGGGTTTATCTCCAGTTGGTACCTGGGCAGCAGGCAAGAAAACATGTAAATCATCTGATCATAGTCTTCCTTTCTAAAATGCATTTCATTTCTATGTAAATTCTAGCAATTTGTTTAATTAGTTAATAGATACAGTCCCTACCCAAAACAAGTTTGGAATAGTCTTGACAATTGTTTAGAGGACAGTGTTTCTCAATCTTAGCAACTTTAAGATATGTGGACTATAACTCCCAGAATTATCCAATCAGCATTCAATTCAATATGTATGAAGTCCATACATCTTGAAGTTCTGAGGTTGAGAAACAAATCTAGGATATTTCTGAATAGTTCTGGCACTCATAGTACTCATTGCTTAAAACAGTTGGTTGCGCATCTGTTTCTTTCAGTATGTTTAATGAGGTTTCTTTAAAATCCATATCATGGAATATGCACTTTAGAAGAATCCTATTGAATATATTTTCCTTATCTTGATTTCTTATTCAGATCTCGTGTGTGCATGTACTGTACATGTGAAAAATAATTCTGCTGGGTGCAGAAATTTTAACGGCTTATTTATGCTAATAGTTTTTGTCTTCTTATAAGCTTATCATAAGCTTTTTATGCAAATTCTGTATTTTATACATAGCCTTGACTAGTTTAATAGGAGGGATAGCTGATTGCTGCAGAGAAACAAATGTTATACATAGACAGAAAGTCAGTCAAAACTCAGAAAGAAATCCTGAAGCCATTCTTCCAACATTCAAAACAGTACCTCTAGCAACCAAGAATTCCTAAATTGTATGAAGAAGGATTTTTGAGGTGGGGGATCCCTTCTAGTCAGTGTCGAATCCTGGCAAGTCACCACAGTTTTCTTGGCAAGATTTTGGAAGTAGTTTGACATTCCCTGCTTCCTAGGGCTGAGAAAGTGTGACTGGCCCAAGGTCACCTGGCAGGCTTTACGGCTAAGGACTAGAACTCACAGTCTCCTGGTTTCTAGTTTGATGCATTATCCATTATACCAAATTGGCTCTTTTTGTGAAGAGTTAGGAAGTGAAAATTATTAGATGGATCCTGTTAAAGAACTGAGATTCTAAACAAATCTTACACCATTGATAGAGCGTTAGTCTATCACTGAATACCAGTCTTCCATTTTTTATTTTTGTTGTATAAAATACAAAAAAAGAAAAGAAAATAGGAAATTAAGGGAAGGGAAGGGAATGGGAAAAGGGTGTGTGAAATATAAGGGGGAAGAGAAAAAGAAAAAAAGGGGGGCATTTACTTCCAACTCTTCCTAGCACAGTACTAGATAAATACACTCCAACCTCAACTTTTTACTTTTACATATTACTAGCCATTTCTATAACATCAAATCTTTCTAATCAACAAAACCAAAATCAAAGTTTCATTTTTTTTTCCTCACAAGCACAAATTCCAGAAGTGATATCCAAGTAAGAACATATTTTCCTCTTTAAATAAAGTATTCAATTTAACCATTCGTGCTTTATCTTCCTTGCTATGGAAATAATATGTATTTCTATTTGCACCTAGTAATCTTTGTGAACTTTCACCATTTTTTTTTTACAAAATTTATTGTACTCTTTCAAATTCTTTGGCCTTACTGATGAAAACCAGTCTTAATGGGCAGCATAGTTTAAAAATCAGCTGCTGGAAAGCATAGTGGAAAAAACCCATCAAATACAATGCTGGACTAGACGAACTTTACCCAGAAATCTCCCTGCCACCATGAAAATGTGCCCTTCAAGTTTTGTTATACCCATCCCAACAGTTTGCACTATTATTTTCAGGTATTCCTCCTTTTATACCCGAGACTATACCCAAGGTCATAGGAGCAAGTTTTTTTTCAACTTTTATACTTCCCTTTCCACATTCCCAGTCCTCTGATGATTATATCAGCAATTATAAACCTATCAGTGGGCGTCAACTTGGGGAAGCTTCTGTAAAAGGAAGCAAAGGAATTTATGATTTAAGAAATTAAGATTTGGCATGTAGTAAATAAGGCAAAGCTAAACAGTTATAATTTTAGAAAACACTATCAGAGGTAATAGAGAATAGAAAATTCTCCCACCTGAGACTACTTGGCCTTTTAAAAAAACATAATGAAGTGTCTTTGAGCTCTCATTATTAATCTGGTGCATATTGTTATATAAAATATATTTGCAGTTTTCACTTTTTTGGTTGCAACACTTCTGCATGAGTTTTTGATACAGATGCTTTTCACATCACAACAAACTATCAGAAAAAGGAAGCTGGTGAATTCAAACAAATGAATAATAACAAGACAAATGCTGGTTCTTTTGTCTGTTCAAAATTGCTCTAACTCACTTCATTTAATATGCATTCATGGAGTGTTTGTCTCTTGAATGCTGTGATTCCCAACAACAGCTGTCGCAGTAAAGGTATCCAAGCAAAAAGCAGGAAATCAGTACAACCATCCCTGGAAAGATTGCACCTCTTCCCATTAGACCAGGGGTGTCAAACTCAATTTCATTGAGGGCTGCATCAGAGTTGTGTTTGACCTGGGTGGGGCGGGGAGGCAGGGGTGACATAGCCAGATTGACGTTAGTTGTGTCATGGGCATCTGGGGTGGCCTGAGTGCTCTGCCAGTGAAAACAGGCTCCCAAGCTCTGTTTTTGATTGTGACAGACAGCCTCCTGCAACCCTCTGCCAGTGAAAACGGAGCTCAGGAGCGCTGCGCATGGGCCTCATGAGCTCTGTATCTGGCTGCAACTGTCTCTTGAAACCCTCTGCCAGTGAAAACGAAACTCCATTTTTTGCTGGCAGAGGCACTGCAGGCGGTACCTTCGCTGTTTCCAGGACAGCCCTGTGGGCCAGATCTAATCACCCCACGGGCCGCATCTGGGCCTTGAGTTTGACACTCCTGCCTTAACCAGAGGAGGGTTGTGACATGACCACTCTGCTGGAAGAATGTTTAAGACAACCAAGGGCCATCAGGAATAACCCAGGAATCCCTTTTCCAAATCAAACTTCCTATCCTCTTGGATGCAGCAACTATCATTGCAGAGTGTATGCTGTGATAATTGCCATGATAATCAATGTTGTTCTCCCATTAGATTAAAAGATGGATTCATCATGATATTTCATCATGTGTCCCCCAAGGTTCCTTTGAGTGAAACAGATTTCATCCACTTCTTGATTATGAGGTGATCCAGGGGATTGTCTGAATGTTCTCTTTTTTAATATAACCTTCCAGGCTTCTCAAGGAAAGCCATCAGGAAGGAATGTTTTTCCATCAGTGTTTATGGTTTCTCAAAATTTTCTTTCCTTGGATAAATTTGGAGAACTTGGCCCCTCTCTTTCTTTGTCCCCAAATCTCTGACCATATATGTCCAGCTGTGGTTACTGTGGTCAGATTTCTTTATTCATTGTGTATTGTGGTCTACATTTTCAGTTCTTACATCTAAGAACTGTATATTCTTAATGAGCCATTTCTGTCTCCTTGCTGTTTCAGTATTGGTGTTATTTGAATGACCTGTCTGTGGGAGGCATGTCGGTTAAGAGAAAAAAGATAATATTCACGCTTGCTTTACAGGCACATACCAGCAGTGTTATTAGGGCAAAAAGCTGTTAGAAATTATTTTTAAATGATTGAAAAGAAAGAATGAGAAGCCTTATAGCTCCTGGGCACTCTTTTTTGAAATAGCTTTAACTGAGGCAATTGGTTGAAGAATTATACACACAAGACCTTCTAAAACAAACCAAACAATAGCATTTCTTCAAATACACAGGAGTGTGGACGGGGGTTATATTCCTTATCAAACATTCTTTACTTTCTTCTAACAGTAAATGCTTTCTGTTGCCATGCCAACAATTTGTTTGAAAGTTCAGACGTGCTATGCTTAATTATCTAGAACGTGAAGGACTTTCTCTGGTGAATGTTGTTTGGTTTCCATTCAAGTTTTACAGTAATATCTAATACGGGCAATGTTTCTTAACTAGGTTAAAGAAGAGAGAGTTATCAGAAATGCTGAAAAAAGAACCAATTGGTTCAATGTTAAATACTTATTTAATATATTTTCTGGCATTATTGTCAGGAAGAGTCTTTTTTTTTTTTTAACATATTGGAGCCAATGACTTTTTTGGTCTCTTTACCAAGAATTCGGACCAATATGGAAGCTTGATATGATATGATAGCAATCTTTAAATATCTGTTTTATATATGTACAATTTTTATATATTGAAATAATCTTCCATAGCTTTTTTCTAACTCTTTATCCATTAGTCATAAAAGAATTTTTTTTGGCTTCAATTGAATATTAATCTTTAAAATCCTCTGTATCAAAGAGTTCATTTATTTTTATTTTTATTTATTTATTTATTTGCTTTTTTATGTGTTCACCAAACGTAATAAAATTTACTTTTATGTTGTTCACATGTCCAACATACATTTGAGGTACTTTTATACAATTTCTATAGCATCAAAACCAATGAAACATCATTTTAATAAAATTCTGTTTGAGATCATAAACAGAAAACATAAAAATATCAATTCCAATGCTTTTAATTATGTAATTTCCACTGATCTGCTTGTATATTGTAATTAAAATTCTTAGTGATTATGGAGATTCTCAATCATCCAAGACATGGTTGTCCCAAAAAGCTTTTCAAAAGGCAACTGGACTTTATTTGTTTTTTCTTTGAAAACATTTCACTTCTTATCCAAAAAGTTTCTTCATTTCTTAGCCCACTTTATCATACATTGTTAACTTGTTATTCCCATTTCAAATGTAAATATCTGGAGTTTGTTTCATATCACTGAACAGATTGGTTTCTACTGCTTAGAAGGATAAATAATTAGAAGAAAAATATTCAGACTAAATATTTACTTTTCTATATTAAATCATAGCTCTGTGAGAGCATTAGACTGCCTATAACAGTTGCAAGAAATCCATTAATTCAAAATATTCAAGTTACAATGAAACTGGGTGCAGATCATAAATTATCAGATTTTCTGCATATTTATTAGATGTTCTGCAACGGAGACTTAGATTGAGGTGCATTTGGCTCAGACTTAGTTATGTAGCTATGTAAAGTGTTTTCAGTTTATATATTATTAATATTGTATTAATTTGGAATAATATAAATTTGGATTCACATTGCTTTCCATCAGAAGCTTTGCTATCAAGAATTCCTAAATGGCAAATTTTATGAAGGAGTGTAAATGTGATCCAGTTAGTTACATAATAAGTGTCTTTCTTGCTTTCCTCTAAAATAGGATTAACAATTAACAATCCTATTTAAAGTTTGCCACAATAAATCGCTTTCTCTTTATGATTACCCAATTCGCTAATGTCCATTAAAGAAGAAAAATTATGTTTCTTTTCTGTTATGGCAATTCTCTATACACTTTTACAATAGTAATTCTAGACATTTTCTCATGCTCTTGTTTTCAGAAATATATTACTTAAAAAAATAGGAGTTTCAAAAAATCTTGGATAATCAGTTTCTTGACCTTATAAAAAATGAAGTCTTTAAGTAATCTTTCAGACAATCTTGAAGAAGTGGTAATAAAATTTTGGTTGAATCTGAGAAGTAATAAATATTACAAAACTTGATAAAACAAATAAGATATTATGATAAAGCATATGAGTATCACTAGGATAGACACAAATAAAAGATTAAAACAATGACCAAAAATGTAAATAAATTTTAAGAAAGAACACGATGCATTGATAAAATGATTTAAAAGCAGGAGTGAAATCCAGCAGGTTCTGACAGGTTTTGGGGAACTGGTAGCGGAAATTTTGAGCAGTTCTGAGAACCGGCAAATACCACCTCTGGCTGGCCCCAGAGTGGTGTGGGAATGGAGATTTTACAATATCCTTCCCCCAGGAGTGGGGAGAGAATGGAGATTTTGCAGTATCCTTCCCCTGGAGTGGGGTGGAAATGGAGATTTTGCAGTATCCTTCTCCTGCCATGCCCACCAAGCCACACCATGCCCACCAAGTCACACCCATAGAACCGGTAGTAAAAAAATTGAATTTTACCACTGCCAAATCCCATGTTTTTTTTAAATAATTAGACTAGACAAGGAGGTTTAACCTCAGAAAATCATTGCCTGCTTTATCCCAGTGCTGTGATACATAGGTTCAACATAGGTGTTATTCTGAAGTGATAGAATTGACCTATCAGGAACCTAGTTGTTGTATTTTTCTGAGATACTGTCAACTTCACTAGAGAGAACAGACCAGGAAATCAGCTCCACAGGACAAATAGAATGTACAATTATGCAAACCTTATTCCCAAAAAATTGTTTTAGGGTTGAGGTTACCCTTCTCTTTCTCTACATCCTCAAATCCTCAATCTGGAAATTCTAGGATTCTTTGTAATCATTGGAAATAAGGTTAAGAGGTGCTGCAGTCTGTGGGAACTGACAGAAGTCCTCTATTCCATAAATGGAGAAGCACCTTAGGACCAAGGTGTTATTCCAGCACACCTCATTCATTCCTCAGTTTAATCTGTACTTTTTTAAAAAATTTGATTTATATGCCGCCCTTCTCCGGAGACTCAGGGCAGTTTACAATGCATTAAGCAATAGCCTTCATACTTTTGTATATTTATACAAAGTCATCTTATTGCCCCCACAAACTGGGTCCTCAATTTACCTACCTCAGAAAGGATGGAAGGCTGAGTCAACCTTGAGCCTGGTGAGATTCAAACTTACAGTAATTGCAGACAGCTGGTGTTGATCACAGTGCTATCAGTCTGCTGAGCCACCAGGCCACTTGCTTGCTGAGTAAGAGAAATCAGCTATATTTAAAAATTGGATATGGTAATAAAACAGTAATGCCATTCAGAACAATTTTGCCTTGCTTCAATAGAAGAAAAAGAAGAAACAAATGCTTCCAGTACATTCTTTCTAGAATTAGCAGCAATAGATTATCTGAGTCTTCAAAACTTTTCAGAGACATCTCTATAGCAACAGCACTGGGCCGCTACCAGTGTTATTAGTTAGAAGGAGACAAAATGCTGAGTATTCCCCCACTTTTCTTGCAGTGCTGGATATATACAAATAAACATTGCATTCATCTAATTGCTAGTTATAAAAATGTCACTTTTTAATCCTACTTAATACTTTAGTTCAAAGCAACAAAGCTTTAAATGTTACTTGTCAAAATATAAGTTAGACTGAGTTCAATGGAAAGGGAAAAATGGCTGTCACGCTTTTTCAAATGAAACTATGTACAGTGGAAACAGTTGCTTCTATTTTATATATATATAATAGACATCAGTTGGAATAGATTTACTTAAAAGTGTTGACAGTTAATATGAATGAATTAATTTTCAGGTTGTAATGGGTTGGGATGGAGACAATATAAAGACAAGATAAATTTGAAATTAAATATTTACACTGAAATGCCCATGTAACATTATGTTTTAAAATGTAGGGCAAGAAGATAATTCATAGGCCTGAAGATTCTATAATCATGATATTCCAGAAAGCCAGTAAAACCAATGTAACATGCAGTACAGTTATCCATTCATTCATTCAATTTATATGGTCACTCATCTCAAACAAGTGATTCTGAATGGCCAAAAATAATTTTAAATATACCCAAAAAAATAACAAGCGAAAAAGCAATAGCAATAGCACTTATATACCACTTCCCAGTACTTTACAGCCCTCTCTCTACAGAGAGTTTACAGAGTCAGCACATTGCCCCCAATAAGCTGGGTCCTCATTTGACCTCAGAAGGATGGAAGGCTGAGTCAACCTTGAGCCGATGAGGATTGAACCCCTGGCAGAATTAGCCTGAAACACTGAATTCTAGAATTCTAACCACTGGGCCACCATGGCTTGACTGTCAATAAATTGATGTCAATAAATCCCAGCAAGAGTGAGAGGAGAAGGATGTTCCAAAGACAGGCATCATGATAGAAGAAGCTTTTTTCCTGGATCCTGCCAGGTGACATTCTTTAATGGATAGGACCCCTAACATGCCTCTCTTGTCAGATCTGAAAGGATTGGTAGACATTATTGGGAAGAAATGGTCTCACAAATAACCTTCATTCATGCTATTGATAGCTCTACAGAGCTCTAACCATAGACATCTTGAATTGAACCCAGAAACATGCTGGCTACCAATGCAACTTATAGAGCAGACATGTAACAAGTACAGATCAGTAAGCATTCAAAAAGCATCCTCACTGCTGCATTTTGTACCAACTGTAACTTTTAATACTCTTCAAAGGCAGGCCCATGTAGAGCGCACCACAGTAGCCTAACCAAAAGATAACTAAGACAAGAGCACGAGCAGAATATCCTGATCCAAGAATGGTTGCAACTGGCACATGACATGAAGTTGTGCAAAGATTCTTCTGGTAGTGTTACCTACTCCTCAAACAGGAGACACGAGTTGAGGAGGCATCCCAACTTGCACAAAAGTTCTGCTTGTGCCTGTTTAGAACAGAAGATGGAGAATCTCCACAATACAATATTCTGCGTCATATTCAGATAAATGCACCATTAACTGGATATATCCTAATGAAGTGAGAAAAGAGATCTAGTATGAAAGAAAGCCTTCCCTGTAAGCCATTTCTGCATGTTATATTTGTCTTTGTGAGGCAGAAGTGGTTTGGAAAAGAGCTACAGATAGTTGAAGTCTGAGAGAAGGAATGCCAAAGGCTTCTCTGTGAAAATGAGTAATCAAATCAGTACTGTGGTTTGAGTACCATCCCGGAGGAATGTATAAATAGCTTGATGGAGCACAGCAAATTTGGGGCATCTTTGTGCAATAACAGCTTCTCATGGAAAATGCAAGAAGCATCGAGACCACAACCAGATTTACTCAATACAGAGAAAACACCACAATATAACCTTCCCCAGAGCGATGTCCTCCAAATGAGCAAAGTTGATCAAATTATGAAGGAAGCACAAGGAGGGAGGAGAGAGATCAGTATGGAAGTTTCCAGCCAAGTAGTGCCATGGGAAAGTAAAAGCTTAAGATATAGGGAATCCATCTCATATTTCAAAAAAAACCAAAAAGATGTCTGGAAGTGTGAAAAAAAAGCATAGGAACTCATAGCATGAATGAGAAGCTTGACTTTTTCATGTTCCAATTTGCTTTCCATTTTGCTATGTCTCTTTCACCTTACCTGGTCATTTAAATAGACTGGGACTCATCATCAGCCTCTATCATCTATACTATAGGTCTAGATCCTTGATTTATTTTTCAAGTACCATGTATACAAGGCACAATGTTTTCCCGAGCCTGAAATGTAATCTTCTCATTGAGGAATTGGAATTCAGAAGTTAATTGCTCAAGACCCACTGCAGCTTGGTAAGCAGTTTAAAGACACCAACTGATTTTATAGTTCTAGGTTAGAAGTTGGAGTGATGCGTTTCTATTTTTCCCTAAATATGTAACTGTTGGTCTTGAGGCTTCATTGAACCAACAGATCCATTTGTCCTGGCAGCTGTCCAAAGTTCTACTTTAGTTAGTTTCCTACTGTATGTTAGCTAGAGTTTTCAAATACATGGCTGGACTTCTGATGCAGCTTACTTATCTGTAAGCTTGTGGAAGAGGACATTACACATAGTCCTTGCATTATGACCATTCATTCAGTAACCATTCAAAATTACAACACTGTTGAACAAATGTCTGTGGAGAGACTTAGTCATCCAGGTCATAGTCATCACAAAGGTGCTTTTTCAAAAGGCAACTGGACTGATGAAGAAGTTTCGCTTCTCATTCAAGAAGCTTCATTAGTTCTCCTGTCAACTGTCAACACCTGTTGAACAAATGGTACTTATGCCTGGTCCTCAGAGTTGTAACCATCTTTGTATCCCCATTGTCACTTGATCATGACCTGGGATATTGGCGTCCAATTTGTGATTACAATGCCATAGCAAGCTGCAGTCATGCAGTTGCAATTTCTGATGTTCCCACTAACCAAGTCAATGGGGAAACCAGTAGGAAGTTCCAAGTCATGGATGTGTGAAGTCCTCACTTGATGACCCACACACTCTTTGTATAATGACACAACAAGGACTTTTGGAATTGCTGTTGCTAAGTGACAAAGTTATGTGACATTGCACTTTACAACCATATTGCTTAGTGATGGAAATTCCAGTTCCAATCACTGTCAAAACCTGAGGAATACAAAATAAATCCAACCCACGAGATTGGCTAATATTGTTAATGCTACCTTCTTCCCTGAACTCCATTTGTATCCTTTTTCCAGCTGTTCTACTTAATGATAATTCTTTTTTTTGCCAGAGTCTGATCTTCAATACTTATTATGTGAATAGAATTTAGAAATTGTAGTTCCAATTTAGAACTACATATTATAACAATATAACACTATTTTAATATAATATAATATAATTCAAAGACACTTAATATATAATGTTACAAAAGTACAATTGTGTTATCAAAAATAGACACCCATTTTCATTTAGTTAATAAATCTGTTTTTTCTATTCCTACTTTTTTTTTCCTGAGCCCTTCACCATCCTGAAGTTTTCTTCTCTTTCTCTTTGGAAATGTTTAAAATATGCTGAAAATTATCTTCTCTCGAGCCTTTAACCTCTAATTTTTACTTAAACTGATTTCCTTTTTTTAATTGTCTCAGTTTAAACTGTAAGCCTTCAGGCTCAAATTATTATTTTTAACATAATTATTCTATAGCATCCAATGTTTCAAGAATCTTATAAATATTAATGACACTGCTGCTGTAATATTATTAGTATTTGTATTACTAACCTTGAAAATTATGTGCTTCATCTAAGGACATTCAGGCAATTGCATGATAAAACTGTCAAGAAGAGTGAATTTCATCTACTCTTCCTCTCCTAATCATTCTGGTGTTTCAGATTCTGAGATTAAAATTTATACAAATCCACCATTACAGAATAGGGACAATCTGTTTTTGACTCTATTGTAAGTGCATAGAATGAAATATATTGACTAGCTGCCAGGTGCATTTCTTTTGAAAGGATGTAAATATTAATCCTTTCTTTTGAAAGGATTAAATGTTTACATCATTTAATAATATTATGAAGTATTGTTAGCATTTCTATGGTGGTGTAATTTTGGCTCAACAGGTTCCATTTCCAATGTCATTAAGAGGGAAACACATTACTGTACTGCTTCAACAATAGCTGTTGAAGAAAAATGGTAATTATGAAAGTTCTCCGATATTAGCAAAGTTCCATTGTAGCAACAATAAATCCATTATGATAAAATGATTTAATTCATTAGAACATACACACATAGAGGTTTTATAACTGTAGCATTACTATAGTCTGTTCTTTTCTTCAGTCCTTTATATAAGACTATATTAACAAAAGAGATGAGCAACTTCACCGCATCTTAAGCTTTGTCTGAAAATGCATCTCTTGTGAATAGGATGATCATTTGCTGTGAATAGTTTTCTGTTTGTAGATTTCCAAGTAATGTTCAAAGGCAACTTCTCTGCAGGACTGATCTATTTCTAGCTAAAAGATAAGTCATAAGAATGCAGAACAGAATCCTTAAAATTATCCAGCCACAATTAGCTCCTAAACAGCTGCACAGGTCACCTAAACCCAGTCTTTCCTACTAAGCTGAGAAAGATGTTATATCTAGTTGAGAGATGATTATTATTCCAAAATTATTAGCATTTTTCTGTAGAAATTATAATTGTTAAGTAACTGGACTGCTACCACTGCTACCGTCCTTCTTAAGGTACAATAGCTCAGTCATTAAAGCAGTAACAGTTTGCTATCCATTGACTATTGTAAATCAAGCAAGCAATCTGAAACACCTGTTTTCATGTAAGCACAGTATCACTTCCGATTTTTACTCTGTTTTGATCATGAAGATGCTGCCATAGGAACAGTTGGCTGTTTTCCATGAAGAGGAAGAGATCATTTTTTGGTGTGTGTATGCAAAAATAAAATTGCTAAGCTGTTTATGCTGTGTCTAAAAGACAAAAAAGAGAGAGTGTGCATGATCATAATCTTCCTGATGAATTAAGCAGAACTGTCACACTCCCATTTTCTTCTCACAATAGTGAATGCAAATTCCAATCAACATTCTTCATAAGCAGACACATTGAAAGAATAGGATAAAAGCTACTTATTTCCCACTCCTTTGACCAGTTTGTGTGGACAAGAGAGCAATTAACTGCTCCAGATAAAGTGAATCTAAGACATTATAATTTTATAAGGAAGCATTGCCTATTTCTTTTGTCAAAGGGAAAAAATAATAGCGCTTTCAATTTTCCAAACTGGTTTCCCCCACTTTTTTTTCCTCACACTTTGCTGCTTCCCTACCTTGGAGATGCTATTGCAACTACCTATAGAATGGGTTTGATGCAAGTAATAATTGGAGAAAGCTTTGAAAAACATAAAATCATTACTACGAAATTTAGGTTGACTAACCAACACGCTGTGCCATTCAGCTTCTTTGTCCCATTTTTGTTAACAGGAAGATGGAAAGTCATCTATTTCCTGGTGAGAAAATTATCAGCTCAATCCACCCCATTCCATGATAATTCAAAGATGTTACAAAATCAAAGACATTTCCAAAAGAATCATCATCGTACAATTTTATTAACTCTACTGGATTCAGGACTGATTTCTAGGATAAGGGCTGCCTCAACTATTCATCTAGATTGTATTCTTCATGTACAGTAATGCATCTTATCGGAAGCCAGCTTGGTTTATTCAGTGAAACTAGGCCTTTTTCCTGAAAACTTCAATGATTTAGACTGGCCTTTTGTCCTTGTAAGCCTTGCAAAGGCAACATGGAACAGAACCAATATCGTGTCAGTACAAGTATGTCATTGTACTGTTTATGTAAATGGGGCCATTTCCAGTATTTGGTGCAGTAAGCAATAGCAATAGCACTTGTTGCCAACAATCTGGGTCTGCATTTTACTGACTTCAGAAGGCTGGAAGGCTGGGCAAGATCAAAATCAAGGCTGTGGGCAGAGTTTCCTGCCATATTGCATTCTATCCACTGCACCACCAGGACTTAAGCACTAGGTTCTCCTCTGTTGGGACTACATTTTGTTTGTTTTTTTAGAACGAAGGAAAGAATAACTTGTTGCTTGCTGAGAAAATACAACTCTTTAAAAGCTGTTACTAGGCGATCTTTCAGCCTGGGTGGGATACTACACTTGAACTCATAGTTCTGCAAAAATAAACCCTGAATCCATACTTGAACTCAAGGCATTATTAGGTAAAGATTGTGCACATATTGATGAGGAACCTGCATACTGTAAAAAGATTAGATGAAGGCAAATTGAATTGGACAAATTTAATCTTCTTTGGTCAAGATAAAAGGGAAGAGAAGCTAATGATTTATTGGGTGGAATACTTAAGAAAACTTTCTATGGTAAAGCAAATTGGTTCAATTGGAGTATTAAACATCCAAAATAAATACCAATGGAGTTTCACCAATGATAGCTACTGATAGCCTTGAGCCATAACATTACTAAGCTGCAGATGGCAATGAGAAATCCTACGGAAGGTTATCACAAGTGCAGCTATTCAGGTATTTCTAATGACAGTAAATGTACTGAATAAATGCATGATTAAAATTTCATTTATCAGGGTGAATGCCTTTATTTTTTTAAATGGAGGGGCATGGGTGATCTCAGGATCCTCTGGGGATTATTATCTTAACATTCATTCCATTCTTTGCAGCATGAACTTTTAATTGGGATAGTTGTTTGGAATGAACTGGTCATAGAAGAAGGAAACAAGAATTACTCAGTCTTAGATGGAAAGCAAATAAAAAACAAAGAGTCTGTGGTATATGTGCTAGGTGCTAGCTGATTCTTTCAATGTACAACAGATGCAGAGACACCAAAAATGGTGTCTGGTCAATGCACATAATTTGAATATTTACTATGTAAATATGTGGTGGCGCAGTGGTTAGAATGCACTATTTATTTATTTATTAGTTCGATTTATATGCCGCCCTTCTCCGGACACTCAGGGCGGCTTACAATGCATTAAGCAATAGCCTTCATACTTTTGTATATACCAGCTTAATAGGGCTTTTTGCCCCACCCCCAGCGGTGTTCTATTTTATACAAAGTCAGCTTATTGCCCCCACAAACCGGCTCCTCATTTTACCTACCTCGAAAGGATGGAAGGCTGAGTCAACCTTGAGCCTGGTGAGAATTGAACTCACAGTAATTGCAGGCAGCTGGCAAGTAAGTGCTATTTTAACAGCAGCAGTTTAGTCTGCTGCGCCACCAGGCTCTTTCAATTTCAAACTATTTCAGGCTAATTCTTCTGTCAGGGGTTCGATCCTCAGCAGGTTCAAGGTTGACTCACCTTCCATCCTTCCGAGGTGGGCAAAATGAGGGCATAATAAAGGGTAGAATGTAAAATATTGTGAATTGCCTATTTTTCACCCTGGAACGCATCTCTGCAAGAGGCTCATAATCCTCCTGCAAGATACAAAAAAGAAATATTGTAGCACTCAGGCATAGAATTACTAATAGGGGTAGCTATCTAGGGGTAGGGGTAGCTATCTAGTGGGAGTGACATATTAGACTAGGAAGGCATAGTTTTCAGCCTGACATGGAGATTCTCAACAAATGGTCAACGTTTTAAGCTGGGGTCATGAGAATGACTCAAGAGTCTGCCTTTAATACTTTACTAGGCAAACCTGACCTGACCAGAGATAATTCTTTACCTAAACACAGAAACAGAATGACCATGGGTGTGCAAAAAAGCAGTGGGTAGCAGTGACTTCAAACTTCCTGGTTTCCCCATTGATGTTATTTGTAGGAAGCAGGTAAGTAGGTAGGTAGGGAACATTGGAAATAACTCTTCCTCTAATTCCTTGTTGACCTGTGGAACTGCCTACTACTTTGCTAAGGGGAGGAGATTCAAAGGAAGCTGTGGACAGTGAGGAAAACTACACCCTTGTTCTCCACCCTGGTATGTCCGCAAAGTCTCATCTCTCCAGGGAGGAAGGGGATTCACCCATTGACCATCAATATCCTTCAGACAACCATATCTCACAAGCAGGCATCTGAGTTGCTTCATCATCCTTTCCTTGCTATCCCACCACCATTAAGAGATTTAAAATATCAACCTCTGTTCCATAGTAGCCAATTGCTACTTGCCTGTGGGGCCTTCTTCCATCTGATTCAGTTCAGGGGCCAGAGAGCCAGCAAAGAGTGCAGGGACATTTCCTTGCACCATGCAACCTACATATTACTGGGAAGTATGATTAAAAGCCACCAAATATCATTCCTATGGGTCCTAGCATTCTGTAGGTTTCAGCCCATTTGAATTACCTTGGTTCAATAATTGTTGCCCTTCCAATTTGCCCTTCCAATTTTGCCCATTGGAAGGTTACAAACAAGCAGACAGGGTAGTTTTAGGAGTATATAGATAGATTAGTTTTCCATAGCAACAGGAGATCTTATTAAATTGTTTGTTTCTTTCCAAGTGTTTCTCTAGGTCAGTGTCAAAATGCAACTACTAAGAGGCAACCTTAAAATTTTACTTCTAGAAGATATCACATTGAAAAGACACAGTATTTCACAATAATTAAATGATTCTCATTAGAATTTCTCTTTTAGCCTTTAATGTGAAAGATAAGGGCACATTGCTTTTTCTAATCCAAGGACAGTGTTGAATATATAAAGCTATTAAAAAGAGAGATGTAGCATTCATTGGAAACTTATCCTAAGTATGATAGGCTCTTGAGGCATCTTTAATAATCAGGGGAAAAAAATAGATCTTCTCACTCAAATAGATTTTATGTCTATAAAGGAGAATCTTCAAGGCACTGTACCATGAATGCCAATCATGATTGCCAAGCAAAGACCACCAACTGTATGTCTGGCTAAAGCTTAGGTGGGTATTATGAAGAGCAATTTCAATGTTGATTATTCAGGTCAGTGGCTGTGGAGTACCTGTACATTAAAGCCTATTATTTTCTATGGCCTATATTAGATTTAGATATGAATGATGAAGGTCATGAGTGTTTTTCTCCTACTAAGTCCCAGACTCAAGCCTCTCTATTTTCCATAGTGCACAACAAGGAGGTAAATGACATTTTATGAAAAAGTTTTCAAAATCCTTCCCTCCCTCTACCCTCCATATGTGCTACCTTCTTAAATTAATGCCACATTTGCTAGCACTTAGCCTTGTGATGCCACAAGGCTAAGTGCTAGTGTTTTAAACAATTATTTTCTGCAAGGACAATGAATGTTAGATGTAAAGATTAAACAAAAAGAAAATCTCCCACATGATGCCCCATAAAGAAAACAGCCAGAATTTTTTTTTACAAAAAAAATAATAAATCTCATTGGTTCTTTGGACTAAAAGAACCATAATGGCCACATATTAAAATTCTTATGTCAAGCCTTAACAAGAGAACAGTAGCTAAATTGCAGCAAATGATTCATTCTGGTCTATGCCATTTGCTCCAGCATCACTGAGTAGCTTGATTTTAGAACGCAAGAGACTTTGAAGTGAGTGGTATACAAATGTTTGTATAAACTAAGAAGCAAATCTATATCAAAGGCATGGCTGCATTTTTGTGGCATAGTCAGAATAAATATTTTAGACAAATATGATTTCCATTCCATAAGATATGCTCTTAAAATGTGAAAGTAAATGAGACTGTTGTAAAGCCTAACCATCTTATTATAATAAATCAACTTCTTTACTTTTTATGGAATGGTCTTCCTTTTGATTAAAATAATGTATATCTTTTAGTTGCACTTTATAGTAAGTGTCCCAATCAGTGGTGGGTTTCAAAATTTTTTTACTATCGGTTCTGTGGGTGTGGCTTGGTGGGCGTGGCATGGCTTGGTGGGCGTGGCTTGGTGGGTGTGGCAGGAAAAGGATACTGTAAAATCTCCATTCCCTTCCCACTCCAGGGGAAGGTTACTGCAAAATCCCCATTTCCTCCCGATCAGCTGGGACTCGGGAGGCAGAGAATAGATGGAGGTGGGGCCAGTCAGAGGTGGTATTTACCGGTTCTCTGAACTACTCAAAATTTCCGCTACAAGTTCTCCAGAACTGGTCAGAACCTGCTGAAACCCACCTCTGGTCCCAATCCAATGTGCTCCAAATGTGTGGGACTTCTGCTTTGATTAGCCAGACTACTAATACAATAGACCTGAAGTCCACAGACTGGGAATGAGACTACCTTACTATTTGTGAGGCAACCTGTGAAAATACTGTGACTGACAGGAAATTGTGTTATTTTCAGTAGGAATTAGCCACCATAGTAGAGTGGCTGAAATACCAGGGTTCCTTATAATTTCAGGGTCAGGGATTGCATAAATGCAGTGAGATTATAATTTAGTCAAATGAATAAATATACATTGACTTGTACACCACTAATTTATTATCTTCATGAGGTTTATTGAGAAATCTTTTGATTTAGGCTCGATGAATATGAAGGATGAATATTCAAGGAGTTGCTGAAGAAAACTTGTTTCTTAAAATAAAAGTAGATGTCAAAAAATGTATTGTCCTGTTTTTAGGTTTTGGTAAACATCTGATGAATGATAACTTGGGCATAGCTTGATATGACAATATGTCATCCAGACAGCAAGTGATTGTTGTTCCATTTACTGCATTTTATAGCAGATGCAAATGCTACATTTGATTCACTTTGCAGTGACCTTAGGGAGAAAATAGAGATTTGTTAATAGAAGTTTCAGTGTTATTAAAGAAATAAAGGCAAGGTTGAAAAAGATATAACTTCAGAGCAAAAGTACACTATAAAACAGAACAAAACAGATCTAAATATATAGCAGACGAGGAAAGCTACAAGATAAATGGGAACTACTAATGATGTACAAAGAAAACAAATTTAGACTTTGTATGTAAATATAAATGTATTTATATTACTGAAAATACTTTATACACTGGGGAAACTACATATTTTAAAATAGAATAGAATTCTTTATTGGACAAATGTGATTGGACACACAAGGAATTTGTCTCGGTGCATACGCTCTCAGAGTACATAAAAGAAAAGATACATTCATCACGAATCATAAGGTACAACACTTAATGATAGTCATAGGGAAAGAGTCAATATAAATCTTAAGGATACCAGCAACAAGGTTACAGTCATACAGTCATAAGTGGGAGGAGATGGCTGATAGGAACGATGAGAAGATTAATAGTAATGTATTCTTAGTAACTAATTTGACAGTGTTGAGGGAATTATTTGTTTAGCAGAGTGATGGCATTCGGGAAAAAACTGTTCTTGTGTCTAGTTGTTCTGGTGTGCAGTGCTCTATAATGTCATTTTCAGGGTAGGAGTCGAAACAGTTTATGTCCAGAATGTGAGGGGTCTGTAAATATTTACACAGCCCTCTTTTTGACCTGTGCAGTATACAAGTCCTCAATGGAAGGCAGGTTGGTAGCAATTGTTTTTTCTGCAGTTCTAATTATCCTCTGAAGTCTGTGTCTGTCTTGTTGGGTTGCAGAAGTAAACCAGACAGTTATAGAGGTGCAGATGACAGACTCAATAATTTGGAGCTCAGACTCAATTCAAAATGGTTTGCAGTTCTTCCTTCCAGCTACCCTTGTTACCATCTCTTTCTTCTCCGCTCTCAAACTTACAGGAAAATAGTAAGGAGAGCTTACAGTGAGGTCTTGGAGTTAGGATCACCTGATATTAAGGCTCAGATAAAGAACATTTTTAAAATACAATTGGATTCATGGGGACCGTTAAGGATATAGAGACATGGAGATTAGGATAAAGAAAGAAAAGCTCTCCTACTTTTAACTTTTTGGCAGTGGTAGTGATCAATTAAATCTGTTACGAGAGAATTGGTTACATTTAAAGAAAGAATGGGATAAATGCAAATATGAAAGAAGAGATGAATTTTTAAAAAAATCCTGAAGAATCTGTAATCATAAATGAGTGAGACAGAAATAAGCCAAAGGATGAAAAAAGATTTAGACAATGTGACACTACTTGATTTAAAAAAAAGAATTTTGCCTGAGACTGAAAACAGCTACAGAACAACCTGACAAAGATAGTAAGGAGAGGATTGTTAAAACCCTAACATTATTTTTAGAATAATAGAAAATCATCACAAGAAATGAAAAGTTAAGAAATGTATTAAGAAATATGCTTGTGCCCTTTGTCAGGAAAAAGATAAGAAATAAGATTCCATGACAACATCTTAGCTTTAACCTAAGGATTAAGGACTAAGGACTGCATAAGAAAAAAAGAATTCAAAATTGATTGGTTTGATCAGGGATAAAATAATATGTTACATATGTAATGTAATCTTAAAGGGGAAGAAAGTTACTAAGTTTGTATGTAACTGCGTTTCTTTCTTTCTTAACTTTATTGTCTGTATTTTTTTATGTTTATCTTTACTTGTTTAAAAATCTCTAATATAATTATGTTTTAAACATTGCATATACTACAGCTTGGATTATAATTAATGTTCTTTTAGCACAATTATGCCTTAGTAGATTTCTGCTTGCAATTGGAGAAATCTAACTTCAGATCCTTGCTTGGTTATGAATAACAGAATAACAGAATTGGAAGAACCTTGGAGGACTTCTTGTCCAGCCCCTTGCTCAAGCAGGAAACCCTATACCATTTTAGACAAATAGCTGTCCAATCTCTTCTTAAAAATCTCCAGAAGATTGGGTTTAGAGCACGCACAACTTCTGGAGGCAAGCTGTTCCACTGATTAATTGTTCCAACTATCAGGAAATTTCTCCTTAGTTCTAGGTTGCTTCTCTCCTTAATTAGTTTCCATCCATTGCTTCTTGTCCTGCCTTCTGATGCTTTGGAAAATAGTTTGACACACAATTCTTTGTGGCAGCTCCTTAGTTATTGGAACACTGCTATCATGTCGCTCCTAATCCTTTTTTCATTAAACTAATTCCAATCCCTGTAACCGTTCTCCATATCTTTTAGCCTCCAGCCCATTAATCATCATTGTTGCTCTTCCTTGTGAAGTTCAGAGGGTATCCTTAAAGTCATTCTCTCTGTTATTGAAAGTTACGATAAAAGTGAAAAGGATGCTTATGTGTGCTTCCTTGATAAATCAAAAAGGCCTGTCTATCCCATTCTTTCATACATTATTGTGCACTCCAGTAGTCTCTTCTGCTACTATTTATTTATAATTCATTCATCAAATTTAGATACTACCCATCACATTCTTGAATGACTTTGAGTAAATTGAAAGTTTAGCTTCCCATAAAACAATGCTTTCAAATGAACTAAAGACCATGTGTTTGGCTATGGTCAAAACTTCTCAATTATTATGGAAAGTGAAGATGGAGAGAACGAAAAAGAGTAATTTCCAAATCTGTGAAATCTGTATGCTATTTGTAGACATACTGAATATAAAATATGGGCAGGGAGTGTAGAGGAAGGTATTCTTTACATAGAAGAAAAAGTTGATCAAAGAAAAGGAGAAAAATCTTTGCTTGAGCTACGTGCTGTGCTGAATGGAAGAACAGGATGTTCAGGGGTGAAAGGCTTCCGGTTCAGACTGGATCGCCCAATCCGGTAGCGATGGCGGCGGGTGATTCGGAGAACCGGTAACAAAAATCCCTGCGCCCCTCCCCCCATGCCCAGCTGAGCCGCGCGATCATCAGAGGCTGTTTTTTTAACTTTTTAAAGCATTTTTTCTACAAGCTCTTGGGCCGAAAAAATGCTTTTAAAAGTTAAAAAAAAAAGCCTCTGACGATTGCATGGCTCAGCTGGGATCGTCAGAGGCTTTTCAAAGCATTTCTTTCTGCAACCCCTTTGGCCAAAGAGGTTGTAGGAAATAAAATGCCTTTAAAAGCCTCTGGTGATCCCAGCTGACTTGCCTGATCATCAGAGGCTTCTAAAAGCATTTTTTTCTGCAACCTCTTTAGCCGAAGAGGTTGTAGGGGAAAAAAAATGCCTTTAAAAGCCTCTGGCAATCCCAGCTGACTTGCCTTATTGTCAGAGGCTTCTAAAAGCATTTTTTTCTGCAACCTCTTAAGGTTGTAGAAAAAATGCTTTTAAAAGTAAAAAAAAAAAAAGTTGGCCACATCCACCCAGTCACATTACCCCCCCACCCACCCACCAAGCCATGCCCACAGAACCGGTAGTAACAAATTTTAGATTTCACCCCTGGGGAGGTTGCATTGATATTCATAGTATGCATATTCCTATTCAATGTGCATAGTACAGGTCTAACAGGAACAAATGATGTACACACAATACTTGACTGAATGGAAAAGAACTAAACTCAGACATAATATAAAGGCTGAAATGTGGCAGAAGGACAGGAAGTTACCATCCCTCAAACATTTTCATGGAAGTACATCATTTAACAACATGAGAGCAGAAGGATACGTGGCTGTGCATGTTAGGCCACAGGAAGCCACGAAATGCTACAAGTGGTGGCATCTCTTATGTTTTCATAACATTTAGTTCCAAGAACACAACACTTGGCATCTGAAACGGCACTCAAGACTTTAAAAAAACCCTACATCCACATTTTTTGCTAGTAAAATAATAAGAAACCCAAGGAAGACTATAATGATGAGGAAAAGGTCAATTTAACTGGAGAACAATAATGTGTTCATCATTGGACTTGAAATCAGTAGTCAATTTTTGTATCTGTGAGTTGACAGTACATAAGGGAGACGAGGAAATGCCAGTTAGCAAGTTCTGAATTAACTGCTGTGTAAAATATGCCAAATGTTCACAATATGTTAACATACTTCAGCAGACATTTCACTGATGCAAGAAATTGAACATGGACCCCAAGATTATCATAGAACCCACTAGACATTGGCCACAGCAGAATGATTTTCCATTATGTGTTTCCTGACTGATGAAATTCAGCCTGCTCAAACAGCATCTTAAAAATGTGTATAATAGAGAGGATACGGATGGTTTTTAAATAAGAAATAGACAATACCTGATATATGCTTTTCTACTTCTCTGAAGCTACTGTCACATTTGATCTATCTTTTGCCTAAATCCCTACTTTATCTGAGGGTGGTCTTGAACTAGTAAAGGATGCAAAGATTATGGCACCGAAGTTAAAAAGATGTTCTGAGAATATATAGGATGCCAGGAAGATAGGAAGACAGTAAGTATCTCATGTATTTTAATTCAAGGCAACATGTACAAGAACGTTTGCATTTATATGTAGTGACCATCACTGAAAGTCATCATAATTCTTTTTACAAACCCTTTTCACCAAAAGATTATCTTTACAACAAATGTTGCCCATATCTGTATCAATGGTATGACCTGTCCATCAAAAAACTCCTATAACTTGGTCCTCAGAGACTAATGACTACGTAACAACAAAGAAAGTTACACAAAAAGAATTAATCAACATTAAGAAAACTACCCAGAGGATATTCTCCATATTATTACTGTGGTGACCATACATTCATTATATTTACAGAAACTGCTCAAAGTGAGGAGATAGTCAAAAGCAGCAAAATATTCTGTCTGTATCCATTTTTTTTCACACATTTCCAAATATCAGAGAAAACTATTCTTGGGAGCCAGTTCTATATACCCTTTAAAAACAAACAGGAAATATTTAGTTGCACTATTCCCCCTGATCCAAATCTCTGCAGTTTAGTGGGGACTTGACTGATTAACAGGTTGGATCACATATTTATGAATCCAAATGTTGTGCCATCTTTATGTATCTCAGAAAGATAATTTCTTTTAGGAATTCTATGAGGAGCAGAAAATATGCTACCCAAAACCAAACCAAACCAAAATGCTTAGATTTTGAAGGCAATTTGCATAACAAAATTCATAAGATGCCAGATTTAATAAAATGATAAAGCAACAACTAGTATATGCATATGAAGAAAGAACTATAAAAGTAAGATTCCAACTGCTACACTGCAGTGTTTTATTGATGCATTCTTGTACATACATACATACATACATACATACATACATACATACATACATACACTGGTATGTCTTTTTTTTGTTTTGTTTTTAGTAGAGCTGTACACCCTTGCTACTGTAATAAGAAATAATACACACATAATTAACATGCTTTTCCAGATAGATGGGTCGGTGGGTGGATGGAGATAGATGATAGAAAATAGATAGATAGATAGATAGATAGATAGATAGATAGATAGAATAGCATGATGGACAGGCAACCATTTGTAGAGGGCATGGATGTAACATTTATATGGGAAGGAAGCTGAAACTTTTAGCATGTTTTTGATAGAATGGCAAAGTTAAGTGAGTAACTCAGAATTATAAGCATGTGATGCCTTTTTTTGGGGGGGGGACACTCCTCTGTTGTACTTATTGCATAAAAAATAAGAGTGGAAAACCACCAAGACCTGCAGCTTTTTCTTGAATACTGCTAGGACGGTCTTCAGAAATGAGATTGGGGGTTATAGGTTGCTGAACTTTACTTTAAATGGTTTCAAAGAGCTGAGATCTATAGAACATGAACATGCCTACAGCTGATTTAAAATTCAGAGTTAAAAGGAAACAGGACAATGGAGGATTCTAAATGCTTTACTTCTACTCTGAATATAGCAGATAATTCAAGATCTGGAGGTGTACATAGATGATAAGAACTTTGTTTTAGGTAATAAGATACTAGATTTTCAGTGGTAGTTTATTCTCAAGTAAGTGCCCATCGATTGCTTGCTTTAGACTGATTTGTTGTAACTCAATGGTATAAATTGAACTTGCAGCAATGTTGTATGCATCCTTACAGAAGAGGGATTTAAGTGAAATAAGATATAGGGCTGTTGAATACTCTTGTTTATATTCCCCCTCTTTTCTGAAGTGGGTTTTCTACAAACAAATAAACAAATCCCAATGAATCAGTAATTACATGGTACTCAGTCACCTTTGTGTGGGTGCCCTGAACAGAAAAAAGCGGTTCTGATTTAATTTAGCCACGTTTAGCTGACATATTTAGGCACATGTCCACGTTCGTTCTTCAATCTATTTTCATGTTCTTGTCAGGAATATAATCTTTTCTTCAGGTTCCATTACATATAATTCAATATGTCCATGATGAAGTAGCTGAAGGTTGAGCTTCTTAAAACTGAATAACAGCAGATTAGTTATTGATACCCGATAATTTTTTTCTCTCAGTGTGCATATTTTTGGCATCCTTCCTCAGCCTTCCTGCTGTGCATCTACACAGATTCGCTAATGACTCAAGATCTTTAATTCAGGCGGCCCCCTCCAGATGTGTTTGGATTCTTTCTGCTTCTTTTCTGGGGAGGGGGAGATACAGAAGTGTGTTTTCCTGGCCCTATAATTGGGAATACTGGGTTTTGTGGCAGCCTACTATCAACCTTTGGAGAAGTTTCTTGAGATGATTGCGGGGTGCACTTTGTGGCATTTTGTTTGTAGGATTAATAACAGACCTTGGATTTATTCCTGAAAGGAAGGAGTGAGTTAAACAGGCCTCGCAGTAGGGAAAAAGATGCTTAGAAGAAAGCAATTCTTTGTGCCATGCTATTTCATTGTTTTTTGCCAGGAATATATGCTGCAACAAGTTTCCCTCTTTAAGTAGTTTGACATTTAAAAATATTCAGTGGAGTTTGCAGGAAGCCTGGAACAAAGAATCAAAGAAAATAAACAACGAATCCCAGATTTTTTAAAATTCTGACTTCCACTTCTACCAGGGGTGCTACTCAGCAGGTTCTGACAAGTTCTGGAAAACCGGTAGCGGAAATTTTGAGCAGTTCGGAGAACCAGCAAATACCACCTCTGGCTGATCCCAGAGTGGGGTGGGAATGGAGATTTTGCAGTATCCTTCCCCTGGAGGGGGGTGGGAATGGGGATTTTGCAGCATCCTTCCCCTGCCATGCCCACCAAGCCACACCCACACAACTGGTAGTTTAAAAAATTGAATTCCACCACTGACTTCTACCCTTTCTAAAGTCTGAGATACTTTACTGCTGTTATTTGTAGACCAAACTGCATACTATCCATAAGAGAAAGAAAAAAATCCCAAAGGTAAAATTTCTACATTTTAAAGAAAGGAACTAGGCAGATGAGATGCTCAAATGTTAGAATTTGGGTATGTCGCAAATACTTTCATATTAGACAAAATTCCATGTCTTCTCTCAAATAGAAAGTGTGGGTATGTATGTGCAGGTATTCTTGTAATTGTTGCCTAAGTTCATTTTTATTTCCAGTCTCCAACATTCTTTTCTGCATGTAGAAGACCCTTGCTAATTCTTTTAAATAGCAGGGAATTTGTGGACGGTGGGAGCAAAACCATCTCAATTTGTCAGATTTTTGCAAATATTTTTCTCTATCCGCATTGAAAGGTTAAACTGCAGCTGGCAGAATTCTCTCTTCTGTTCAACTTCAAAAAAACTATAAGTTCAATTTAATAGACTCCAACTTTCAAAGATGATCAACGGGAGCAGTCAACAATCTCAGATCAATACTATATTGACTAGCATAAGGGAGGTTGATTGCAGATGCCTGGATTCACACCCCTGATAATTTATAACATTACTTTTTATTAATATAATGAGCAAATTTAGTTGTTATGGTTTTTAAACCATAATTCATGCTTTAATGTGATTGTGAACTATTAGTGCCAATGGTTGTACTACTTATGAAACAGCCCATTATAATTCTTCTAGCATCATTGTTCTTCATAATTTGTAAGCCTCCCAGAGTCACCTTCTAGTGGAGATCGGAGGCATAGAAATTAGATAGACAGACAGACAGACAGACAGACAGACAGACAGACAGACAGATGATAGACAAACAGACAGATAAAATAAGCCATTGATTTAACAAACCTCTTTATATACTGTCATAGGCATTGCAAGCTGTCTCTGCTCACTGCCTGAAGTTCAGTCCTGACCAGCTCAAATTTGACTCAGCCTTCTGAGGTCAGTAAAATGACGACCCAGATTGTTGGGGGCAATATGCTGACTACAAAGTCTAAGCAGTTTACAAAGCTTAGAGAGGGCTGAAAGGCACTATGAAGCAGTATATAAGTCTAAGTGCAATTGCTACATATAGAATTTATAGAACCATTACTGCTTCTGTATTTTTAATGTGGAGATTTGACAGTGAAATGCTAAATGTCTACTCAGAAATAATTCAATTAGATATAATTGATTGAAGATCAATCTGACCAAGTTAAATGCCTCTAACAACTTTGAGAAAAGAATAAGGGAGTAATTTGTATCATTGACTAGAGAAATTCAGCCAGTTATTTCATCGGTGAGGTAGCCTTTAAGTTTCGTAAACAAACAAACAAACAAACCCTTCCATATTTATTATATTTAATAGAGTAGCAAATATATTTTATAGAGGAATAGAGGGATGAAGACACAAAGAAATGTCCCCTTATCTGCCTCCCTTCCTAGATACAGTATATTGGAACACAGTTCCAGACATCCCAACTAGCATAGTTATACTGATAAAAGAAGATGGAAATTACACAGTGGTGGGATTCAGCCAGTTCGCACCACTTTGGGAGAACTGGTTATTAACTTTCTGAGCAGTTTGGTGAACTGGTTGTTGGAAGAAATCATTAGGGCAGAGAACCGGTTGTTAAATTATTTGAATCCCACCACTGAAATTACATATATCTAGAAGACCTCACATTGAGAAAGATGAATGTTTGTCCTTCTTCAAAGATATTATGGTAGTCATTTTATTACTGGAAAAGTACATCATGTCAGCTATTACAAATTATATGTATACCTTATCTAAGTATATCCAGTACCTTGAATACTTTCCAACCTTCCATTCCAAAGTTTAATTTGGATTTGCTGATTTCCTCGCAATCATGTGCATATTTTTAATGTGCAGTATCACATCTTCTGTTACATTTCTACAGTTGACATTTATCTCTTCTGTTTCCTGGTTTATTCAAAGCAAAGAGTGAAATCCAGTGAAAAGCACCCACTGATGCTGTGATTCACACTAATATTTCATGCTAAGAAGTGGCTATTGTAAAATGTCATGTTCAGTAAATGATCTGTTTGGTGAGTTCTTGTTTTCTATGGCCATTAGTGTCATTTGAAAGAGTTCATTTATTTGAAATGTGTGAATCAACCTTGATCCAACTCAACCATGATCAATTCAAGATTCAGATGCAGTAATACTCTGCTTGAACCAATTTGAGATCCAATTGAAATAATTATAATTTTCATAATTTTCATAATTATTAAGAAATAGTAAGAAAATAATGAACTATAATGAGGAAGTATCAAAGTACTTGTAGCTATTTCTTTCTTTCTTTGGAAAAATGTGATGAAAATTACAGGGAAGGTAGACTCTTTAGTGGAAGCTCAGCTTGGTATCTTTAATCATTTATTTGTAATAATTATTAAATGCTTCTCCTGAAACTTTGATAGCAAGAAATAATAAAGAACAACCTTCAGATTATCTACCAAAGAACCAATTTTACTAAACTGATGCAGAAATGATTTATAATTAGCAAACTGTTTTAAAATAGCTGCTACTATTAGTTACTCTGTTATCTTCTCACCCTTTGTCTATGGAGCTTCTCAGTCATCCAGGTCATGGTTGTCCCAAAGGTGCTTTTTCAAGAGGCAACTAGACTTTCTGGTTTTTCTTAAAAAATGTTTTGTTTCTCATCCAAGAAGCTTCTTCAGCTCTGACTGGATGGTGGGGAATGGAAGGATTTATACTTCTTGCAGACAGATGGTCATTTGCTGGTCATTAAAAGAATGCAAATGACCAGTTGTCTGCAAAGAATATAAACCCTTCCATTCCCCACCATCCAGTCAGAGCTGAAGAAGCTTCTTGGATGAGAAGCGAAACGTCCTCAAACAAAAACCAGAAAGTCCAATTGCCTCTTGAAAAAGCATCTTTGGGATACTCACCCTTTGGTTTTCTTCACTGGCAGACTTGTTGGTTCACATAATAGCTTTAAAAATTCTATTTTATATAGTATAAATAACAAACAAGGTTGAAAAGTGTGAGTATGTGCTCATTATCATCATTGTGCATATAGCATGACTATGTTGTAAAGGAATAATCTGGGTAATATATATATCTAATACCAAATAAACCCCTTTGTGTAGCAAAGGACAATCCCTCAGTACAAGAGGTACAAAATTGGTGGAAAATAAAAAGCAGGAAGTGAGAGAATGAAAGCTGAATGAAGAGGAATGAAAGTGGGACCGGAAAGAGACTAAGAATTGCAGGCAGATTGCAAATGGATTGACTGAAATGATACTAGAAGCCAGGCAGTTTGAGAGTTAAAGAAAGATAAGGATAAAGGGAAATGCATTTGGGAAAATGTAGAAGAACACAGGAAAAAAACCCCAGATATTTTATTTTTTAAAAAAAGACCAACAGAAGAAACTTGTATGTTTCTTATGAAGACTAACTTGTATGTCTCTTATGGAGACTGTCTTTGAACAACCTGCATAAACAAACCCTTCAAGCAGAGGTGGCATTCAGCTGGTTCGAACCAGTTCTCCCAAACCGGTAGCAGAAATCTCAGGTAGGCCCACCCCCCCTGGCGCTATGCCATCCTATTTAGGCACATTTTGCAGCCGCGTGCATGCTCACATTTGCAAAGCGGTAGGGAAAGTAAGTGAATACCACCTCTCCCTTCAAGCAATGACCAACACTGATAAATTTGGATGTGGCAGTAACAAAGCTACTTAGTTAGCTACTTGCATCAATCTTGAGAGCCCATCACAGTATTCAGCCCCCAACTCTTCAGCTCTGCAAAACTAATCATATTCAAATCTCTTGTGAAGGCATCCAATTCAATCTGAGTCCTAACATTATTTTATCTGAAAGCTCAATTTTTTGAAGGTGATTCAAGAGAAGCTCTTCAAACTGAATCACCTATTTGAAACTTCATAAACCCCCCTCCTTATACCTAACTGTTTTTTCCCCCTTCACTCCTTTTAACGCAATGTAATTTAATCCCTTAATTCAAGTATATCTCCCAAGTTCCTTTCTTGCTAGTAAAACAGATTTTTTTAAATTCGTCAGTCACAATCAATTTTTTTTGATGTTTCGTTTTAGTCCAGAGGATGGCTATCAGGGGAGGGTACTATTGCTATTTAAGTTCCATCACTACTAATTTAATATGAAAATGTGGCATGTCCTTATGAGTAACTTTCATATTGCTTGAAGGCTGAACATTGGGAATAGGCATACCCTCACTGGCTATATCACTTCGGTGTAGTCAGGGAGAAGCATGATAGCTTAATTGGAATGACTAATGGACGAGACTACTCTGGCTAACTACGCTTAAGGGTTTTTCCTTCCCAGTTTTCCACTTATTTAGTATTGGCTGTGGCAGCATAATTGTTCAACCCTATGAGTGAAAGCTACAGACTGCTGTAGCAAGACATAATATATGTAATTTGTTGGTCTACGGCGGCATTCAAATTCAATATTTTCATGTTTGCTTAATATTGGTTTTCACTAACAGAAACCACAGCAGCTGGGTATGTATTTCAGGAAGCACTATAAATGATGGTTGTGGTTGTGTTCAATCATGGCAGAACTTTGAGGAGCAGGGTCCATTGTTGTTATTGGTTTTGAAGGGCCACCAGGGATGTGCTTATTGCTATTCGGCTCTTACTAGACTAGTCTGGGTAAGTTTTTGAGAGGTTTCTTTTTTAATTTTCTAGAAAATTGAAGAGCTTCATTGGTTGCAGCATCTTCCAGGGGTGAAATTCAGCAGGTTCTGACAGGTTCTGGAGAACCTGTAGCGGAAATTTTGAGTAGTTCGGAGAACCGGCAAATACCATCTCTGGCTGGTCCCAGAGTGGGGTGGGAATGGAGATTTTGCAGTATCCTCCCCCTGCCATGCCCACCAAGCCATGCCCACAGAACTGGTAGTGAAAAATTTTGAATTTCACCCCTGGCATCTTCCAATTATTGAAAGTGCTGGCCAAAGCTGGGGAGGAGATCTCAGTTCCTCTGCTTCATTTTTAGAGGTCTCATGCTGCTTCACAAAGCATCTTCAAGAGGATTTCCCAAGAGACATTGGTAAAGAAGCGGGCCTCTTAAAAGCTTTGCATTTTTGTTTTGTTTGTCTAATACACAGTCTACTTATCCTATATATGCACTCAGTGTGCCATAAAACTAGCAGATGTCCACAGAGATGGGATTCAGCCAGTTCGCACCACTTCGGGAGAACCGGTTGTTAACTTTCTGAGCAGTTTGGCAAAGTGGTTGTTGGAAGAAATCATTAGGGCAGAGAACCAGTTGTTAAATTACTTGAATCCCACTACTGGATGTCCACCATGTCTTTTGCCTTTACCACCATGCCAGACAATGATTGAGCTCAGTGGTGGGTTCCTCCCGGTTTGGTCCAGTTCGGCTGAGCCGGTAGCGGTGATGATATGACATCACCGAACTGGTTCTGCCCCCCCGCCCTCCCACCCCCCACCCCCATGTTATTCTTATCTTTTATTTGGTCCCACCCCCAATCTTTTGCTGCCTCCTGAATCCCAGCTGATGACTAGAGGGGAAAAAACTGTTTAAACTCTTGCCGCGGGGCTTCAAAGGGCCGTCCTACAGCTGATCAGTGTTAAAAGCAAACAAATGAGTCTGGTCGTAAGTGTGAGGACTGGTCGTAAGTGCGAGGACCTTCCAGAAATGACTCTGACCAGCTAGCCACGCCCACCTAGTCACATGACCTCCAAGCCACACCCACAAAATAAGCCATGCCCACAGAACCGGGAGTAAAAAAATTTAGAACCCACCCCTGATTGAGCTACATGGTTTATTCTACCATAAAGTGTGGTGTGCTCTACTATCCTCTGGGAGCTGTCATTAGGGGAGGAATCTGGAGAGGTCTTGGCTTCTTCCCTGCCAGCAGTATTTTCTTTAACTGCTTTTCCAATCAGAGAAATTTGATAAAGATACTTATTCCTATCCGTTTTCTCTTGAAGAAGCAGTAATAGGCTACGGATGGCAATCCCAAGGGGAATCGATGTTTCTCAGTGGAAGCAGCCACAGAAATGATATCTCATTATTTTTTAATGTGCTTGTGGGCCATAAATGTATTCTTTGTTTCATTACAATAACATTGCACTAGTTAATTAGATTGGGTGATTCCAGGTAAATAGAAAGACCTTTAATTAATTGATCCACTCTCTGGTGCCCACAGTTGTTCTCATTTCCACATTGCATATTAAGGACTCACTGCAGTTTTCTCGCGGGACAGTTGGGCAAATCTTCTGTTCCTGTTATTGTATTGAAGAAATTTTTCTGCCTTCCTCTCAGCCCTGCTAAATCATCTTCATTCATTCCAGTAATTAATAAGGCTGGTTCAAAAGAAAGAGAAGCATCTCTCCTAGCGCTATTATTTATTCTAACATTGCTTCATTGTGGTAGGCAGTTTCAGTAGCCAACAACAGCAAAACACATACACATTCATTCTAACCATCCATAAAATTATCTAAAGCACAGATTGGTAGGAGAGGAGGTTTGTTGATAAACTATTATTGGGAATAACCAGCACATAAAATGGCACTTAGAAGGCTGTATGAGTTGTCAGGAAAGAAATGTATCTTCAGGCTATACCTAGGATAATTCCCTGTAGACGCCTCATGTCCATATACTTAAAGGGAGTTGCAGATGAATAGGCTGAAGCATTCTCATCAGAATACTTATATTATTCAATTATTGTCTGGCACATTCCTAAACCCAAGTGGGAGGGTAAACAAAGTGTGCTGGTGGAAATTTGCCAATTTTATGGTGCACTATTTTCATATTACCAGTTAAATGGCACCAGTGGAAATTATATTAGGCAGAAAAGAAACTCACTGGTGGTTTCATATTTTACACTTTGCCATGATTTAACTATGATTTATTATATAAAACAATTATTGGATGGTCTCACAAAACAGATTAATCCAAAAACAAGCTGAATAATTATTATGTGTGGTTAATCTATAGTTGGATTCACAGTCTAAGACTGGTGGAAGCTAAATTATTCAAGTTCTAATCAAGGATCTAAGAATTACTAAGGTAGTATCTAAGATTAAGATTAAGTTCCAAGCAGAGTGGGGTGGGGTTTTTTTTGTTTTTTGTTTTTTTTGAAAAATTAGGGTATTCGGGTCTCATAATTCAATATTTCCAGATATTGAGGAACTCCTTTAAGAGAGCTCCAGTCACAACTGGAATAACAATGTATTCCTTTTTCCATAAGCATTCAGCTTTGATCTTTAATTCCCAGTATTTTGTAGATTTTCCTAGCATCATCTAATAGACTGTCTTCTTTTCAATAACCATTAGATCAGGCATGTTATGAACAAGATGCCTATCTGTTTGGATCTTAAAGCCCCATAAGATCTTAACATACTCTTTTATTATTATACATACAAAAATGTGAAATCACAGTTGCCATTTTTATCTAATGTTGGCCTTCATAAGCATTGAGTTCTTTTTACCTTAAGGATCCAGGGTGTCATAATGTATTGGTGTAATATACAGTATGTGGTGGATCCAATCAATGTAATCTTTGTAATTGACAGGGGAAATTTTTTGACATTGTGTATATTTTCTTAGTGCTATCCAAGATTTGGCACCCAGTGTGCTGATAATTATTAGGACTACCATGGCTAATTTATGCCTTAATATTTCAACTTTGATTTTTAGATCTTGATACTTTCTAATCTTCTTCAATTCTTTGTCTTCTATTCTACTATCCCCTGGTATTGCCACATCAATTATTCACACTTTCTTCTATTCAACCACAGTTAAATATGGTATGTTAAGACCCAAGAGTTTCTCAGTCTGTATTAAGAAATTCAGCAATATTTTAACCTGTTCATATTCGACTACTTTTTCAACTCTACATTCCCACCAATTTTTACAGATGTTCTGGTGAATCGTTTTGGCAACTGTTTTATGTCATTATTTACAATCAGATTATGGTATCTTCTTACCCAAACTGATTATAAGATCTACTGTTTCATCTGCTTCTTTTCACAATTTATACTTTGAATTTGATGGGGTTTTTTTCAATTCTGACTTTGATTGTGTTAATTTGAATAGCTTGCTCTTGAGCAGCCAAAATCAAGCCTTCACTTTCTTTTTAAAATGTTCCAGTTGTAAGTCATTGCCACGTTTTATCTTTATCCATTTTCTCTCAATCTTTCCTAGAAATTGACCATGAATTATTTCCCTTGACAGTATTCAGTTTGTCTTTTTATTATGTTATTTTGATATACACATTTTGTTTCCTGTACATTTAGTAAGTTCCCATTTTAACTTGCATCCATGCTTCTTCTTGGCTATCTTTTACATAATTATTATTACATTACTGTTAGTCACGTAATGAGCCAGATGTTTAGATTGTATTTGGCATTTTTGTCCTCTTATTGACTCCTTCCCAAGGACCTAGTATAGGCAGATGTTGTTTAATAATATTAAATGTATCATTACAGGATGTAAGCTGTTCCAAATAAAGTTGCCTTTTGCAATTGATTGTTGGTGAATTGTCAGTGCCAATAGCGTTCAAGTGGTGCTCCAGATACTTATTATTATTTTGATTTATATGGCCACTCATCTTATTTAAGAGATCTAGGTTTAATGCAGTGTCTGGCTTCATGAAAGTCAATATCTCAACTCTCAAGTCCTCATTAAAGTGAAAATAAAAACACTGCAGTAACCTGTTTCAACATGACATCTCAAATTACTCCACCTTGATGCTTCAAATCAAACAGGACAGCTTAATATGGCCAGTCTCTTCACTACAGTGGAAAGGGGGTCCAAGTCCCTCTTTGAAGGTGCAGCAATTGATTGTGCTGCGCTGCAATCCACAGGAAAGCACAGATTTAATCCAGAATGCCACTTCATCACAATAAAGAACCTTTCAAAGATTTGGGTAACTGTAAGGTGAATATACAAAGGAAAGTGAAGCATTATACACCACACTGCTATTATGTTTTCCCTACACTTCAGTGGAAATAATACTGTATGTATTCAAACTTTAGTATAATACTTATGAATTAACATGGCTTGTTTGTATACACATTTTTTTTGTATCCAAAAATAAAGTACAGTTTATATTAGAACTTTCCTTTTTGGGTTTTTAAGTCTTAACACAGGTGGATGTAATTCATGCGTGCACATCATTGTGGTAGTATGGTTGTTTATTTTGTGCCACAAACAGAGTACGGTAAATGTTCCACTCTGTGTACTTGTCTTTTGACAAGTTGCAATGAAATAGTTGAGATCATTGACATGAATTAAGGCCAATATATGTGTCCCAGGATAATGTTGCTGGATCCAATCTGGGTCGGTCACTAAGACCAGAGGTTTAATCTTCTGAGCTTTCAGATTAGTGATGGAGCCCATCTTCAGGGAACTTCTAGCTCACCAGAATCTGTTGATCTTCAACACTTGATGGTTCCTTTCTTCAGTTGATTTGCTACATAAAATAAAAAGGGAAACTGCCTTCCCTCATATAATTCAGTCTTAATTGAACTTGAAGTCTGAATCCTTTGCATTCTTTTGAGCTCATCCCAAACAAATACACAGTCTTAGATAAGAGATACTTTCTCAACAAATGTTGAAGTGTTATCTACAATTTTTCACAGGCACAGTGTGCACATAATTTTTTTTGTAAAAGCAATTATACCTCAGCACTTACATAGTCTCTTCTCTCTAATCTTCTCAGAAATTGTTCACACCCTGTATGATGTGACCTCAAATGCAGTGTGAAAATATCACAATTCACAGTTTAAAACCTCTCCAGGCTTCTTCCACTCAATAATTTCCTTATTGTTATAAACTAATAACACACTCTGCAACTCAACGGATGTAATTTTAGATCTGACTTATAAAACAATATGCGGTTTGTAAAATTAACCAAGAAATGTTGTTGATTTCAGAGGGAAAGAAGTCCTGAAGTGATAGGGTTCCCTTCCAAGATACTCTGGAAAACATCCTATATCTTTTCATTTGGATTAAAGAGAGCAAAGCACATCCCAGAGATCATTTCCTGGAGTGTCCAAACCTGTCCCTCAAGATCTGATACTGGTGACCAAACATCAGGAAAAAGGGAAAATTTAGCATTTGTGAATGCATTGTTATTTTTCAGGAAGTGAATACATCTCACTTTTCTGCATAAGGGAACTACTAGAGACATAAAGACATACAGTGATGTGGTGGCTCAGTGGCTAAGATGCTGAGCTTGTTGATTGAAAGGTCAGCAGTTCAGTGGTTCTAATCCTTAATGCCGCGTAACAGGGGGAGTTCCCATTACTTGTCCCAGCTTCTGCCAACCTAGCAATTCGAAAGCACATAAAAAATGCAAGTAGAAAAATAGGGACCACCTTTGGTGGGAAGGTAACACCTTTGGTGGCAAGGTAACCGTGCACCTTTAGCATTTAGTCATGCTGGCCACAGAGACATCCTGGGATAGCGCTGGCTCTTCGGCTTTGAAATGGAGATGAGCACCGCCCCCTAGAGTTGGGAACGACTAGCACATATGTGCGAGGGAAACCTCTAGACATAAAATGTACTAAATGAGGCAGTAGAAACTATTCTTTCATTAGTAGAAACTAATGTTGAAAAATACTGACATATCTAACGATGTTCAAAGATCTGCAATGAATGGACATGAGAAAGACATGGATAGGATACCCTTATTTTAATCCCAATGCTAGTGCAAAGAAGGCAATCTTATGCCAGCCAAGACCTATGTTTTAATTAAAGAGCAAAATGGTCATGGCATGAGAGTAGGACCAGAGCAAAAAGTATCCTTGTGTAGAATTTCAGAGGGTGCTTTAATCTAATGAAGCTCAGCAAGACTGCCTCTTTCAAAGCCAGGCTCTTTATTGAAATAGAGCATCTGTCTGAAGCTCCTTTCTATGGGAACGTAATAATAGCCTAAAACAAGTGCACCTGCTTTGATTCAAAGTACCAGGGCTGAGTGACTCAGCTCTCAGAGTTGAGATACACTTGAATCAGAAAGCTGTGATGGTCCTGAGTGAAGCAACTCTTGTATGAATAGTACCATTTTGCGGAGACTTGGTGAAAACCACTAATTAATAAGTGCCAGAACACTGCCATTCCAAAGGGGAGGGGAGATTCTTCTTGGGGCTGATTGCTTTTAATGCTTTTGCTTTTGCTCTAATCCAATGGGAATTAGGGAGGGGTACTGGGCCGTCAGGATGGATTCTCTCCCTCCCAGCCGGTTCCAGCCTTTCCCAAGGCAGTGGCGCCCCAAGAATCATCTGTTATCACCATCCCACCTCTGAGTTCTCATAACACCTTTGCGGTATTGTATTGGCTACTGGTGGACATGGGGCAGTAGGTGGGGGTTGAACAGGGGAAATTAGCTTAACTCTTTGCGCGGGAATCTTCAGACTTCGCCTGACTTCTCTGCAATCACTTCTCTCATTAAAAGTTCCTTTTGAAATGCCATGTGTTTCAAGAATCATGCTTTCCTGAGAAGATAGCTGAGGCCAGACATTAGTCAGTCTGAAGATTTAACTCAAACAAACAAATAAATTAATAAATCATATCAGTGAATGATATGGATGTTATAATTGAACATGTCTAATTCTTTTCCCACAGATCTAGAAATCAGCCCTTTCTCCATGTAATTGCAAAAAAAATAATAATCTTGCTCTTCTCAGCAGATTTGATTGTAATCCAACATGCATAGACTATATCGCTATAGTATCTTGAATTATACTGGATTGTATTATTGTATATTTATCTAACTTACGCTAGGCTGTATTTCTTTATTGAATCTGTCTTGCTAGGATTTGCATGATAATTTCCGCTTCTCAACCAAGTATGTGGCTGTTTAATAACAAACATGCACTAAAAGCCCTGAACAAAAGATATGATAGATTAAACAAATAGCATGCCATGGAGGCAATGACTAGTTCAGTGAGTCTGGCTAAAGAAACAATGTTAGAAAAATTTGAGAAGATTGTTCCAAGGGAAAGGGAGGATTGGATCTATGGTTATATATGAGTAAAACAGCTCAGAAATTTAATCTCAGCAGCTGAGTGGACAGGAAAGAAATCAGTAGGTTTAACAATTGTAATGCTGAGAGCTTTATATCTTGGAGCCAAAAAGTTGTGAGCTTGCTAAACTCTCAAATCCTAGGACTTTAACAGCTAATTTTACAAGTTGACATCATTGTAGGCTAGCAACCCTGAATCAAGAAACCTAGGTAGTTTGCTCTAGAGTTAGAATTTCATAAACAATACTGATTTATCCAATCATTTACACTCTTTTGGTCTTTTATGCCTAGACCATTAATGCAATGGCTATCATTCTTTTGGTAGTGATAACACCACTAGCAGCTAATGGTTATTTATCTTCATTTATAAAGCAAAATAATAGCAATGGGTCGAATTAAAATCATCTAAAATCTCATGGGGTAACTAAGTTCTACATGACGTAGGATTTCTTATATAACAACATCTCATGAGATTTTATTAATTTTATGAGGTTTGTTTAATAGTTTTAAAAATTGAGAGAGTCACATAAATTGGATCCCATTTATGAAAAGATAGGTGACCCCAGTAACGACTGAGTTTCAATGGACAGATTTTAATTCCCTTGGGTGGCTATTACCAGTTTCTTACATTGCTGCATTTTTCTCATTGTTGCTTCTTTTATTCTGCTTAGTTTTAAACTGGCAAGAGATTCAGTGCATTCAAGTAGTTTACAAATAACCGTAATAACATAAAATAATTCTGACTTTCTATGAAATTAGTGGAAAAGATAAA
Source organism: Arizona elegans (assembly GCA_022577455.1). Classification (NCBI taxonomy): domain Eukaryota; kingdom Metazoa; phylum Chordata; class Lepidosauria; order Squamata; family Colubridae; genus Arizona; species Arizona elegans. The sequence continues at coordinate 251,087,223 of JAKOOJ010000001.1, forward strand.
ATTCAATTTTAAATGTAGTCTGACAACCACCAACATATCTCAATTATACAAATGGATATTTGAAAATTATTTCATAATACATGTTTATTTATGCTTATTTGTCATCCAGTGTCAATATTGTAATTAATCAGCTTTGATGTCTATGGAGATTCTCAGTCAGAGCTGAAGAAGCTTCTTGGATGAGAAGTGAAACATCTTCAAAGAAAAATCAGAAAGTCTAGTTGCCTTTTGAAAAAGCAGCTTTGGGATAATCAACTTTGAACAAGCATGACTGTGTCATCATCTTAAATAGAATTCCATTATCAAATATCTCTTCTGTGGAGCAGCTCATAGCTTGTACTATCAAAAGCGGCTTTTGATACCATCGACCATGGTATCATGCTGCAACGGTTGAGAGGGTTAGGAATAGGGGGCACTGTTCTGTGGTGGTTCTCCTCCTTCCTCTCTGACCATTCGGAGTTTGTGTTGGCAGGGGGACAGAGGTCGACCTCGAGGCGCCTCGCATGGGGAGTGCCGCAAGGGTCGGTCCTCTCGCCCCTTCTGTTCAACATTTATGTGAAGCTGCTGGGTGAGATCATCCATTGGTTTGGGGGTGAGAGTCCATCAGTACGCTGATGACACCCAGCTGTACATCTCCACCCCAGACCACCCCAACGATGCTCTTGATGTGATGTCTCACTGCCTGGAGGCCGTGCGGGTCTGGATGGGGAGAAATAGGCTCAGACTCAACCCTTCCAAGACCGAGTGGCTGTGGCTTCCGACATCCCGATATAGTCAGCTGGTGCCATCGCTGACTATTGAGGGTGAATCTCTGCCCCCCATAGAGAGGGTTCGCAATCTGGGCATCCTCCTGGACGCACGGCTGTCTTTAGAAGAGCATATGACAGCCGTGGCCAGGGGGGCTTTTTATCCGGTTCGCCCGATTCGCCAGTTGCAGCCCTTTCTGGACCAGGAGGCCTTGCGCACGGTCACTCACGCCCTTGTCACATCCCGGCTGGACTATTGTAATGCTCTCTACATGGGGCCCGTTGCGCCCATGTGACACCCCCTCCTACACGAGCTGCACTGGCTCCCAGTGGTCTTCCGGGTGCGATTCAAGGTGTTGGTCACCACCTTTAAAGCGCTCCATGGCATAGGACCTGGGTGCCTTCGAGACCGACTTCTGCCACCAACAGCCTCCCACCAGCCAGTTCGCTCCCACAGAGAGGGTCTCCTTAGGGTGCCATCAGCCAAGTTATGTTGGCTGGCGAAACCCAGGGAGAGGGCCTTCTCTGTGGGAGCCCCTGCCCTGTGGAATGAACTACAAGGCGGGGAGAGGGGAGTGGCAAAATATGTATTGTGATGTGGCAATGCAAACTCTACATCTGTGTTGCACTATTGCATACAAGTACCTAAGGAGCAGTGTTTGTTTCACTGTTTGTTTCATTATTTTAATGAAATCTTAGCATACTGTGGACCTCATGACATTTGCTTTGGGCAGCAAATATATAGTGCAACATTTTCTTGTAGAATTCCCACGTGCCTGCCTCAATAAAACATTAATTGTCAAAATATCCATTCTTACATAATCCACACAGCACCAACTTCATGTAAGAGAACAGTATGTGCGTTTTTGGAGAAACTCCCAAAGTTGCAGAAGTACAAAGACAGCAGTGCTTCTAGAAAGAAAGAGAATGCTAATTCGGTATTCTCAAAGGGTGTGTGTAGATTGACAGGAGAGTATGAGAAGGAAAATGGGAACCATTTATTCTTCAGAGGTGCTGTGTTCTTTCAAAAGTGGTATACGTGATTCAAGATGCAGTGTCCCTATTCACACATCAGATGAAGCTTTGTTTGGCAGTGGTTTGCTCTCCAAGCTCGTTTTCAATTTAGTTTCTGAACGTTTCGGTACCAGACTAGGTAACATCAGCAGCCGGATTTTCTTGTCCTATTCTCCTTAGCTTATAAATGTCTTGTCTGTGCCAGTGTGATCAGTTGGTCATATGATTGGTTATTCATTGGAGTCATATTTAAATTCTGAACAGCTGATTGGTTCCCTTGTTGATTGGTCATCCGAATGGTCTGGTTCCTTACTGATTCATATGTTGGATCCAAATCAATACTTGTTAGTTGCTCCTTTGGTAGAGTACCAGGCTTCAGTAAATTCACATATGTGGCTGGCATGGCCAATGATTTTTATTCCTTCCCAATCGAACTGATGTTGTTCATTGTCAATGTGGCTCAGGGATTTTTGGTCGTGCCATTTAACTGTTAGTCGATGTACATGAACCCTTGTTTTCAATTGCCTTCCTGTTTGGTTTTGTTTGGTTTTGGCTTAGCATATTGCATGAACCCAGTCAATAATAGTTTATAAACCAGTGTTGTCTTTTTCAGTATTCCATCATGATCAAGTCATGGCTTAGGGCAATAAAAGAACTCACATATATCACATCAATAATCAATAATTTATACTGTATATGCGTATCCACATTTATTTTATTGGCATCTATTCAACATATTTAAACTTATGTCTCTTTATGAGCTTTGTCTGGTTTTCAAAGAGGGGGAAAGGAAAAGAGAAAGGAAAGGAAAAAAGGCAGAGGTGAAATCCAGCAGGTTCTGACAGGTTCTGGAGAACCGGTAGCGGAAATTTTGAGCAGTTCGGAGAACCAATAGCAGAAATTTTGAGTAGTTTGGAGAACTGGAAAATGCCACCTCTGGCTGGCCCTAGAGTGGGGTGGGAATGGAGATTTTGCAATATCCTTCCCCCAGGAGTGGGGTGCGAATGGAGATTTTGCAGTATCCTTCCCCTGCCACGTCCACCAAGCCACGTCCACCAAGCCACACTCACAGAAGCAGTAGTAAAAAAATTTGGATTTCACCCCTGAAAAAAGGGAAGGGGAGGGAAGAAAGTGGCTTTAAGATATTAATAACATGTGACAAAAATTCTCAAGAATTCAAATGGACATGACACTTAGTGTATGTACATATTAACAGACGCACAAGGAGCTGTTCTTTCTATTTATTAGTCCAGAAGTGAACATTCAAGAATCCTCTTCATGTTCCCATAAAAAATATTAATGAGACAACAAATTATATTAATTAACATTCTATTACATGTATAGAAGTGGAGAGTTGTCTGCCTTTGGCATATTTCCATACAGTTTGGGTTGGGGGAAAAAGTACTGTCATAGCTCAGGCATGCCAAATATGCCTCGGCATATACCCTGGAGACCTACTAATATGCCACAGCCACTTTTATCAAGCACTGAAGATGCTAGCAGAGTTAGAGATTCTCATGGTAACAACTCCCAGTGACACTAGTGTGATAGGCTGATAAAAAAGCATTATGCAAATATATGCAGTGCATATGGTACTTAACAATTCCTGAATAGATATTTACAAAATAGGCTATCTATCCGAGGCTATAAGACTGCATCTGGTGTTTATAAAGGTTTGGGGAGGGGGAATCTGTAGGAACGAAGGAAGGATTAATGCTCTGATTAGCCAACCTTTGATGTCATATTTCTCATCCCCCCCCCCCCCCTGATTAATTCCATTAATTGCAAAATATGTCAAGACACGTTTTGAAGGCAAGATTATGGAACATTAGGAATTAACCCAGAACCTTTTATCAAGCAACACGATGAAGTAGATTATGCATATCTGTACAATAGTAAATTGCTCAAATCAGAAGCATATTTATATGATTCTTCGTTCATTTTAATGTTCTGCGGCTTACAATAATTGTGCTAAGACTATACCTCTGTATTTGCATTGTGAATGATACCACAGTGTGTGTGTGCATATTTCATTTTCTTCAGTAGTTCTTTGCCTATTACAGTAGTTGGTTATACAAAAAGTTAGTATTGCAATAGTATTACTATTTCCTAAAAAAATCAAATTGGGCTTCCCATGTCACTCAGTAAACTAAGTAATAAAACGAAACCATCAGTTCAACAAACCTTTCTTGTTTTTATATAATTAGAAAAGGCTACTTAGTTTCTGAGTCTGATTTTCTGGTAATTTCTTTAAGACAAAACCATATTTAACCACATGGATACTAATTTCACAATGTTTTTTTCAGAGCATGCCTGGCTTGTAGAGATTCAGGAATCCCATACTTTCAATATGATACCTGAAACAAAGTTATAGTCATTTTCACTGTGATAAATGAAACCTGGTCTGAAGGCTTAAAAGTAAGACAGAAATGTCAGGGTTGCCTTTTTGCAGGATTATATGGTAAAAGAGACTGGCTGCAGGTTGGCAAAGTAGTTATGCAAGGTTGTATACTCTCCCTTATTTATTCAACCTCATATTTATTCAGCCTATATATTTCTTCCTCCACTTTTAAAACCACATTCATCTTCTTTCAATTTGGCTTCCCTTAATATATATTCATATTGAAGGAAGCTGGGTTGGAGGAAGATGAATGTGGTTTTAAAATGGGAGGAAGAAATATCAATAACCTGTGCTATGCTAATGACACCACTCCGATAGCTGAAAATGCAAAGGACTTGCAAGCGGCAGCATAAAAGTCAAGGAACACTGTAATAAAATGGGACCAAAATGAAATATAATTGGCAATGACAATAAAGTAATGACAACAGGTATAACAACCAGTCTCAGCATTCACAATGAAAATATTGAAGTGATGGATGATTTTTGTCTTTTCGAATCAACCACCAACCAGTAAAGGAAAAAGTAATCAAGAAATATGCCACAGCCCAGCATGTGGTAGAGCACCAGGGGTTCTGACAGGTTCTGGAGAACTGGTAGCGGAAATTTTGAGTAGTTCGGAGAACCGGTAGCAGAAATTTTGAGTAGTTCGGAGAACTGGCAAATATCACCTCTGGCTGGCCCCAGACTGGGGTGGGAATGGAGATTTTGCAATATCCTTCCCCAGGAGTGAGGAGGGAATGGGGATTTTGCAGTATCCTTCCCCTGGAGTGGGGTGGAAATGGAGATTTTGCAGTATCCTTCCCCTGCCACGCCCACTAAGCCTTGCCCACCAAGCCACACCACGCCCACCGAACCACGCCCACAAAAAATTGGATTTCACCACTGTAGAGCACCCATGTTATATCAAAAATAGATAAAATAGGAGTAATATACCAAATAACACACAACGTTTGTGAACATTAGTTTGGAGAATAAAAAAGCAAAAGACTAGAAGAATGCATTCATAAACACAAACTAGTAGTCCAAAATCGTGATGCTCTTTCACTACTATAGCTTCATATAATAATCTATGATATAACTTCAAGAGTGAAATAGTACAAGGTCAGATTAAAAGGAAAATGGCACTCTGTCTAAACCATGATAACTTGATATATACATGTCACCCTTATCTATGAATCTATTAAAAGATAAAACCAAAAAGTTTGTTGATGTGGAATTTAATGTCTATCTGTGGAACTCTCCCACCCAAACATGTGCATAACTAATATAATTAAATATATATATATACAATCTTGGTCAACCAACGAACTGACTCTCCCCACGTCTCCTGCATTGATGTTAGCCTAGCTGACAAGATCAGAAAATCAATTCCACAGGAAAAGTAGAGCTACACTTTATTGAGATAGGCAATAATAGCAGTCTTTTGCATGTCTGATTGTGTTTTACCCCTTGTCTTTTTTGTACTCCAGTGAATCAGGCAGACATTTGTCTGAACCATTTCCGAATTTATTTATTACATTTATATGCACCTGTCTCCCTTTCCAAAGTCGCCCTGGATGGCTGACTGGGGCTTAAAGAATATTTCAGTGTTCTTTGCCTAAGTAGTGGTTTGTGCATATTTCAATCAAGGTCATTTCACATACACTCTACAATTGCTTAGTACAATAATGAAACATTTGTCATCCCAAAACCCAACCAAAGACCTCTAAAGGTGGCTATTGCTTAAAAGCATTGTAAGCCGCCCTGAGTCTCCGGAGAAGGGCGGCATATAAATCAAAACCAAAAAGAAAAAAAAAAATCCTGAGATATGTATATTGTCTACTATCAAGATTATATTTATTTTAAAGCCCTGACTCTTTAAAGCTTAAAGAGGCAAGGTGTGCAAGCACCAAATCATTAGGTGTATTCAGCATTTGCTCTCTGATCCTTGCAACTTCTTGTCTGCTTCCCACTTCTTTCCATAAAAGCATCACTGCTATCGATGTACATGATGTGCTTATGCTTAACAGAGCTTGAAAATATGCTCCTATATTCAAAGATGAGTACTTTTCTAAGAGCTATTCACATATGACTCCCCTTACTGTAACTATTTAATACTCCTCTTCACTATTATGCTTGAATTCTATGGTGATTGGGCATTATTAATCTGTCTTGTGTCACAATTTCCATTTCTGCAGCTAACAGTGTTTCAGGCAAAAATGTGTATGGTTGTTACAGGATCAGTTCATCAATTTAAGATTTGGTATTAAGACAAGGATTCATAAAAGTCAATAGCAATTGGCAAAATGTAACTATATTTTCCCCTTCCCTATGAACAAAGAGCAGACATAATAAATAGGGAATAAAATTAAATGCAACACCAAATCCTTATTTGATAATACACTAGTAGCAGACTGTGCAAAAACTATGCATAGGAAATTTATCTGCTGCAGTGGCTGATAATCCAAAGAAACATTTTAAGAATTCTCTTCTAATCAAGCTAAGAGTAAGGAACTGTTTGTTTGTTTGTTTGTTCGATTTATATGCCGCCCTTCTCCGGAGACCCAGGGCGGTTTACAATGCGTTAAGCAATAGCCTTCATACTTCTGTATATACCTGCTTAGTAGGGCTTTCGCCCCCCTCCCCAAGCGGTGTTCTTTTTTATACAAAGTCAGCTTATTGCCCCCACAATCCGGGTCCTCATTTTACCTACCTCGGAAGGATGGAAGGCTGAGTCAACCTTGAGCCTGTTGAGATTTGAACTTGCAGTAATTGCAGGTCCTTCATTCATTTTGTTGACAACAATAAAACACTGCATTGACTCCTTCTGGAATAGTTTTCTCTGCTTTCAATATCCTACAGTTCTAGAATTCCCATGTTGTCTCTCATAAATAGGAACAAGGCAGTGGTGAAATGCTACCATTTTACCGGTAGTAAAAAAAAAAGCTACTGGTTCCTCCGAACTGGTATTTCCACTGTGTATGCGCGCAAACAGTGTGCATTTGGCACACACTGCAGATGCATGTGCACAGGACGCATTTGACATGCATGCATGGCCAGTGAACTGGTGGCAAGGTACATAGCTAAACTCTAAAATTTCTAAACTTTCTAAAAACAACCACTGGCTGCTGGATACCGCCATCTAGCTGTGTAGCATTGTGTCTGTTATGATCCAACTCTCACATTGACTCTTTCCCTAAGTTATGAGCAGCAGTCAAGAATGAGGACAATACGCTAAGCCACCATTTCTATTTTGTGGCATAGAATGAATCAGTTTAACACAGCAAGCACTAAGCCAAGACCCCGAATATGATATGGAGTTTTGTAATTAGCATTTGAAGCTAAAAAAGGACACCCCCTTGGGATGCCTTTAATTAAATGGAATAATGTCAGTGGGTGACATCCCAGGTGAATCCCAAGGAAGAGAAAACACTTCTCTTTTTGGACTGCTTCTCCTTGTGTGTCTTGTTCCAGTAAAAGAATATAGCTGTTGCCATAGTTGTGCAACATTAAGCAACCAAATTAGGACTGCTTGTAGAAAACTGGCAGCCATCCTGATTGTTGCAAACACATCCCAGAGCATGCACACACTCTCTCTTTTCCTCTGATTACTATTGCTGATTTTGGACACACATACACACACACACACACACCTTTCAAGCCAGGACTCTGCCTTTATATTTTCAACAACCTTATAAAACACCAATTTTTTCATTGTTGAGTGTAAGTTTACCAAGTCAGACTGAAACTACAAAATGAATGGTGTATCAGTTAGAAGGGGATTAAGGAATTTGGTCTGGCTATTTCTCCTCTCCTCCCCGCCCCCCATGTTTTATTTTATGTTTCAATTTTCATCAAACAGTGTGTGATCTGGGTACAGTTATGTTTAAGTAATCATGCTACACATCTTTGTTGTGGTGTTCATCACCATAATATTGATAATATAATAACATAATAATATAATAACAATAATACTTAGCATCATCTTTGTTAACAACTTCCCACTTTAACATTTCCTCTTTTTATATCTCCTCCTTTCTAACTTCCGTTTCTGTTGTCTAGCCATTGATAAAATATGACCCATATCAAAAAATATTCAGTTTCTTCTTTATCCTTAATAGTAAGTGTTAGTCTATCCATTTCTGCGCATTCTAATATTTTCTTAATTACATTCTCATCGGAAGGGATCTCATCATTTTCCCATTGTTGCACAAATACAATTCTAGTTGCAGTTAGTATATGCAAGATCAGATATGTAGTCTTTTTATCATATTTTTCTGGTAGAATAACAAAAATATCTCTGGTTTTAGGTCTATATGTTGCTTTGTCATTTTTTCCAGCCACGTATGTATTTTCGTCCAGTATTTTTTTGCTTTTGGGCAAAATGGCATATGGTAATATGAACCAGATGATTGATTATACTTCCAACATTTAGCAGATCTTTCTTTACACATTTTTGCCAATCTTGCCAGTGCAAAATGCCATCTATAAAACATTTTATACAAATTTTCCTTATATGCAGTTGACATAATCAATTTAGTATTTCTATCGCATAGTTTCTGCTATTTATCTAATTCTATTACATATCCAAAATTTTTAGCCTAGGCAATCATTGTCTCCTTTACCTGCTCACTTTCAAGTTTAATACTCAATAGGTAACAATATAGTTTCTTTATCAGTTTGTCATCTATTCCAGTTAATATCTGATCTAGTTCTGTTAACTCTTTATTAAAACCATACATTTTAGCATCCTTCTCGTAACGAGATTGTATCTGCATATGTGACCACCATGCAATTTCTATTTGGCATGTTTAAGGCAAATATTTAGAATTTATGAGATGTTAATGATATATAACATAATGTATAATTTTACTTACAATTTGGGGAATCATTCAAAATACTTTCAAAAATACCTTCAGTGATGGATATCCCCCTTTTAAACTATGGTTCCACTATCTGTCTAAAATGTAATAAGTTGCTTCTCATAAAAGCAATGAAGGCTACTTGAAGAAGAAAAACCTATGCATGTATTTTGTATAAAATTTACCAGATTTATTTTATTAATAAGATGATCCTATGTCTGCAGATTTCATCTAGTTTTCCCCCAAGAACATAAACAATTTAGCTCTTTTTTAATTTTCCCTTTGTAAGATAGGTTTGGATTTTCAGAAGCAAATTAGAAAAAACAGATTATTGTATCCTGAGACTCTTAGTGTTATATTGTTTTACTATATTTTAATAGTATTCATTTATAAATTATAGCTAATCCATACAGATTAGAACCATGATGGCGAACCTATGGCACGTGTGCCAGAGGTGGCATACAGAGCCCTCTCTGCTGGCACACATGCCATTACCCCAGGGCCAGATCTCCATGGCGTTTCTTTCGTGAGCTTCTGTTTCCCTGCAAATGGCGAAACAGAAGTGCACGAAAGAAAAAGATCTTACCTCTTGCCATGCTGCTGGTGGTGGGATGCCCTGCCTCCCACTGGCCAGCTGGTCTTTGGGGTCTCTTCTGTGCATGTCCGTGCATGTGTAAGTTTGTGCTTGTGCATATTCATGCGTGCACACACCTTTCCATTTGGGCGTGCGTGCAGTTTGGGCACTTGGTGTCTAAAAGATTCAGCATCACTGGATTAGAATTTAGGCCTATGGTGTATTTCAACTCCCACAATTCTCCCAACCAGCAGGGAGTTCTGGGAGCCGAAATCCACACAGCTTAAATTTGCAAAGTTTGAGAAACCCTGGTGTATGCTATAAGTCTGTAAGAAAGACCATAGGACAGGAGTGAAATGTAAAATTTGTTACTACCGGTTCTGTGGGCGTGGCTTGGTGTGGGGGGTAATGTGTCTGGGTGGGTGTGGCCAACTTTTTTTTTTTTAACTTTTCAAAGCATTTTTTCTAATGCTTTGAAAAACCTCTGCCGATCAGGCAATTCAGCCGGGATCGTCAGAGATTTTTCAAAGCATTTTTTTTACCACCTCTTCAGCCAAGAGGTTGCAGAAAAAAATGCTTTGAAAAGCCTCTGACGATCCCAGCTGAGCCGCGTGATCATCAGAGGCTTTTTTTTAACTTTTAAAAGCATTTTTTCATCGGAAGAGGTTGTAGAAAAAATGCTTTTAAAAGTAAAAAAAAAAAAGCCTCTGATGATCACGTGGCTCAGCTGGGCATGGGGGGGGGCGGGGATTTTTGCTACCCGTTCTCTGAACCACCTGCTGCCATCGCTACCAGATCAGGCGATCCAGTCTGAACTGGGAGCATTTCACCCCTGCCATAGGACCATAGACTGTTAGGAAATTTCATTTTCCCAGAATCCTTTAAATTAGTATCCTTAAGTTCCTTGCCTATAATTTTATAGTGATGCAGTTGCAAGGTGCTGGATTCACAGAATTCACTTGTCTGTGTTTTAAGAGCAGTTAAAATCTTCCTGATGTTCTGCCTCCATTAAATTATTTCTGTGCTTCAAGGTGAATAGGTACTCCTTCCAAGCAATCCATGTCCTTTTTTCCTTTCTTGAATATCTTGAGCAACCTTTGGAAGTGGCTTCAGGTCAGATATGTAAATTCTTTATGCTAAGTCTCATTGATTTTGTAGCCCGCTTGGCTGCTGTGAGAAGCCAGCAAATTAAGCTCTTTCTATGACAGAAAGAGCTGCTGGTATCATTCTAGATGGCAGCAGACACTGTTTTAGATGCCAACTCTGTTTTTCTGGTGCTATGACCATGCATATTAAAAATTAAATGCAGTCTGACTTGCATTTAGACTTAAACTCCAAGCTATGAGTCTTTTGAGGCAGGGGAAAAAAAGCAGTAAACTGTGATCTTAAAAGTTTGTGAGCCAATATATAAAAGCCAGAAATACCCTCATCCAAGGGATCGTTCCCCCCACCCCACCATATTTAGCAAAGTCAGTTCTCATCTGCAGTATCAAATGAGCAAGAATGTATTTGTTTTTCAGACAAACAAGTGCCAGTGTTCATGAATAGCAGTTGGGTTTTCTTTCAGTCACCCTACTAGCTATCCTGAACAATTATGCTTTTTTCCCCATTCTGTCATATTAGGATATACTCTTCTCTACAATTCTCTAGGTCAAATTGTCTGATCAGCTTCAGGAGCTGTGCTAGCTAAGTAAAAATGCTCTACATTGCTAGTATCTTTTTATTGATTATGTGCCATCAAGTCTGTGTTAACTACTAGCAATCACCTAGACAGATTTTCTTCCTGACATTTTTTTTTCCTAACCTGGTCCTTTAAGTCTTTCAGCCATGCATTCATCATCACTCTGAGTTCCCCCACCTTTTTTTTTTTTAATTTGATTTATATGCCGCCCTTCTCCGGAGACTCAGGGCAGCTTACAATGCGTTAAGCAATAGCCTTCATCCGTTTGTATATTTTATACAAAGTCAGCTTATTGCCCCCACAAACTGGGTCCTCATTTCACCTACCTTAGAAAGGATGGAAGGCTGAGTCAACCTTGAGCCTTGGAGAGATTCGAACCAGCAGAAATTGCAGGCAGCTGTGTTAATAACAGGGTGCACTAAACCACTGTACTATCAAGGCTCTTATACCTTGGTTCTAATCATCCTCTTCTTCTCTTACCCTTCATCAACCATTTTATATTCACCATGCATGTGATTTTCCTGATTTAAAAATGCAGGTTTGCCATTGCCTTCTCCCACACAGGATGAATTGATGCCTTGTCACTGTCTCCGGCATCTCCTTGTATGTCACTACTGTTCAATATAGGTACCCGCTTGCTTTAGCTGGACAGCTGAGATAACCTTCATGTCTTGGGTGACCCCACTAGGAATATGTACCATTGTTGTACACTTCCAGCTTTCTCCACTCCTCTCTGTTCCTGCCATGATGAGGTAGCATAGCAGGACTTGGGAGGGGGTTTTGTTACAAGTAGTAGTAGTAGTAGTAGTAGTAGTAGTAGTAGTAGTAGTAACAACAACAATAATAACAGCAGCAGCAGCACCAATAACAACAGCAATAGCACTTAGACTGATATACCGCTTCACAGTGCTTTACAGCCCTCTCTAAGCAGTTTACAGAGTCAGCATGTTGCCCTCAACAATCTGGGTCCTCTTTTTACCAACCTTGGAAGGATGGAAGGCTGAGTCAGCCTTGAGCCTGGTGAGATTTGAACTGCCAAATTGAAGGCAGCTGGTACTCAGCAGAAGTAGCCTTGCATTGCAACCTCTGCACCCCCAGGGCTCGTGAATAATAGCCACCATGTTGATAATTTGGGGAAAACGAGAGAGAAGATATTATTGGAGGAAGAAATAAATGTTAAATAATGCAAATGATGAGAAAAGGGTGGTATAATATAATCATGTTTTTCTTTATATTGCCATGGCCTTTTGATGCATTAAAAAGCTTCTGTTTAAATACTATTTGGATATATGCTTTGATCTAACTCTAGCTTTTTTTCTTCTTCTTCTAGTGATGGATGGGCAGATAGAGATGAAGTCATTGAAGGTTATGAAGCTGAAGCAAGTGGGGGCATCACAATTAAGCTGCAGTCTCCAGAAGTCTTATCATTTGATGACTACTTTTTGAAAATAAGACTGGAGACCAACAAAAGAAACCCTTGGTTCCCTGAGTTTTGGCAACATCGCTTCCAATGCCGCCTGCCAGGTCATCCTCTAGAGAACCCCAACTTTCAAAAGAATTGCACTGGTAAATATTTAAATATGTTTCTTGTCTGAACAAGTCTGAGCAAGTTTTTGTTACCTTCACCAATGTAAACGCCTTTTCTTACTTTTCCAACTCAACTGAATAGAAACATTGTTGGAGGTATGGAGCGAGCCGCACAGTCTAATATTGTTGTAGCTGTCAGCATGGTGCTGTGTCATTGGACAGCCTCCAGTTTGCCACTGGTTTGATGAATAAATGAGTGAATGAATGGATGATTCAGATCCTTGCATTCTAGGGGTGAATGTACAAAGATGGTATGTAATAATACCTGGTGTATTTAGATGTCCCCTGGCTCCGCTTAAGCAATTCTTAATTGCTTTTTTCTTTCTGCTGTGCTGAAGCAGAAGTTTTTGATTGATTCTGAATTGAATTTGTAGGTGGTTTAAAAAAAAATAGAATAAAGGCTTGGTTTGATTGCTAACAAAGCTTTGGGCCTTTTTTTTTTCTTTCAGAGTTTCATGTACGATGTTAAAATGCTTTTGAGCATCTTATATGCAGTTTGTGTTCATGTAGATAGATAGCATTGAAAGTGATAAAGGTATTGAAAAAGTACCTGTATACAGGGATGGGCTGCTGCCGGTTCAGACCGGTTCGGGTGAACCAGTAGTTCCAGCAATCAGATGGCCCTGCCCACTTGCCCCCGCCCTATCGTGTCCTATATTTCTTTTTTTCTGGCTCAGCTGATTCGCGCGGCACAGCTGATTTCCATGCCTCTGCTATTCTACTTGCCGGGGCTGCCTTAGAAGGTAAGCAGCTGAGCTTCAAATTGCTGTATTTTGAATGCTGCACGCAAGTGCATTGGGCATGTATTAAGCATGCCCGCAAGCGCGCAACTAAAGCACATGCTCACCAAACCGGTTGTTAAACCAGTTGCAGCCCATCACTGCCTGTATAGTGTAACCAAGACTTTTACTGGTACATCACAAAGTGAAAGCAAAAAATTGCTTTTGCTATTGTGCAGTAGTATACCAACAATGTGATAAGATTCTAAAGACCACTAAATCTTTGTAGCTGCAACCAAAATAACTGAGTATTAACATTATTGTTGTTTAGAAGTAATTTGTATGAAATGCCGCAAACTACTTCTTACATTGAACTCAGAAACTTCCATTTCTATTAGCAACAAATTGAAATTTGTACCTCCATTTTAGCTTATCAAACAGAATTATCTGGAATTCCTTCAGATCATCAGCTTCATACCATGAATGAAGTAATACGTTTATCAACTCCTGCAGAAGATTTAACATGCTTCTTGGATTACAATCCATGATTTTTGGTGGTAATGAAAATTGTGTTTTAATCAGCATGTAAATAAGGATTGGGCTGGTTCAGTCAGCATGTAAGTCATAACACAAGGATTTATGTGGCGCAGTGGTTAGAGTCAGGGGTGGGTTCTACTTACCTTTACTACCGATTCGCAACAGGGTTGGCCGCGTGTGCTTGCTTCGCTTGTGTATGGGCTCTTCTGCGCTTCTGCACATGCACAGAAGTGTTTTGATGACATCAGGGTCAGTGGGCAGAGCCTCCCACTGGTTTTACTACCGGTTCTATAGAACTGGTGCTAACCGGGGGCAACCCACCACTGGTTAGAGTGCAGAACTGCAGGCAGGGCCGGATTTTCCTATAGGCTAACTAGGCTTCAGCCTAGGGCCTCAAGATCAAGAGGGGCCTACACAGTGGTGGGAATCTGGGGGTTCTAGGGGGTTCGGCTGAACCCTTTGTTAAATTGCTGGCTCGCCCGCCCCTCGACTCCCACCCGCGTGGCGCCAGCCTACCGTAGCCAGGGGTGGGCAATTGTGGCTCTTTTACAACCTGTGGACTTCAATTTCCAGAATTCCTGAGACAGCTTGGCTGTCTCAGGAATTTTGGGAGTTGAAGGCCACAGGTTGTAAAAGAGCCACAATTGCCCACCCCTTCCCTAGCCTGAGTTCCGCTGCCTGGGATCCACGTGGGCTGCCACATGGTTCCCCACCGGCTCCGGACGCAAGAGAGCAGGATGGAGAAAGCAGCTTCCACGCTTTCACTCACCCTCTCTCTCCGCTCTGTTGGATCGCTGGCCGTTCGCTTACCCCGCCCACTCCCCATCTATTGCTGCCTCCGATGGCTAGAGGAAAAAAAAAACTTCAAATTCTTGCCGCGGGGCTTCAAAGGGCCGCCCTAGAGCCAGTGGTGCAGCCGAACCCTTTGTTAAATTGCTGGCTTGCCCCACCCCTCCGCACTACTATTTATTGCCAATAAATAGTGGTGGGCGAGGGGCGGGGGAGCCAGCAATTTAACAAAGGGTTCGGTGTTTTTTTTGTAATTTTATTGGCCCACGGAGCTTCAGCATAGGCTAATTGGCCTCCCGGCTCTCAGCTGATTTGTCTCAGCTGTTTTGCTCAGGGCTCTTCTGCTTCCTTGCAAAGAGTGCTGATTTTTTTTCCTCTAGCTATGCTGAGAAACGAAACTGAAACTGCTTTGCTGTTGCTGCAAGGTTGGAAAATTAGGCAGGCAGAATTCTTTTCTTTTTCCTCACCAAAAAAGGTAGGTGCAAACAATGGGAAATTTAGGGAAAAAGAGGAGAGTTCAAGATTTTAAAACACAAAAGTAAAAAAAGCTCTATTTAACTAGGGAATTGTAATAATTGAGATACTATTAATTGTATATTTCTGAAAGCAGAAATGGTTAAGTTGTGGTTTGGAGGAATATATGGGGGAAATTATTTGGTTTATTATTATTGGTAAATATAATTAATGGATTTGTAAGAAATTGGATTGCATGGAAATAATTGGAATATTCATGTTCATATTGATTAATATACAAAAAAGGTAGTTATATAACTAATTGATTTATATTAAAATGTTGAATTTATATTAAACAACTAATATTACATAATTAACCAATGTGAGGATGGATATAAAAATAGATGACAATGGGAAGGGGTATAATATAGAATAGAAGGGAAAAATTGAATTTGATTAAGATTAGAGATGAGGATGAAGGGTAATATTGGTTTTTTACAAAAATAGATGAGGAATAAATATGGCAAAAAGGAAATATAGAAATTGTAAATTTAATTGAAATGACTAAACACTGTTTAAATTTGTGAACCGGGCAAATACTCTGTTCAAAGAAAATACATTGTATGTTTGTATGTGTGTTTCTAATTATTGTTATTTATTCATATTTGTTCTCTTTTATTCTTTAAAGTTTAACAATTCATTCTTTATCTTAATATCTTTATATTTGTTTGGGGTTGTCTTTCTTCCCTTTCATCTTTTTTATTGTACAGCAATCTTTCTCCTCAAACCTACCACCTCTCTCTTTTCTTTCCTTCTTACTTTCTCTTCCTCCCCCTCTTCTTCTCCTCCCTACTTCCTCTTCCTTTCTCCTTCTCCTCCTCTCTTCCTCCCTCTCTTACCCTCCCTCCTACTCTAATTTCCCTTCCCTTCCTTCATCCCTCTCTATTGCTGTATCCTTTTATGCATATGGACTACTCAGAGGGCTGAAAAAGTTATTTCTGACTGGTCCTTGCACTTTTGACCAGTCCTCGAACTTATGACTGTCCTCACATTTTACATTTTTGCCCTATCTTGTCACCATGGTGAAGAGAAGCAGTTGTGAAATGAGCGACCTGTTGTTTTAACCTGTTGTTTAAAAAATTGAATCCCACCACTGGTGAAAGGGCCTCATAAGTGGAATAGCCTAGGGCCTCTTTTCATCTAAATCCGGCCCTGACTGCAGGCTACTTCTGCTGACTGCCGGCTGCCTGCAATTTGGAACTTCGAATCTCATCAGGCTCAAGGTTGACTTAGCCTTCCATCCTTCCTAGGTTGGTAAAATGAGGACCCAGATTGTTGGGGGTGGGGGCAATATGCTGACTCTGTAAACTGCTTACAGAGGACTGTAAAGCATTATATAAGTCTAAGTGCTATTGCTATTGCTATTCTTTTGGCCTAGGTTGCCATTCCTGCCCTAAACTAACTCTTAATAGTTTAACAGTCAGTGTAGCAGAAAAAAGCAAAGTGGAAATAAATAGGATGTGTGCCCAGGAATATAAGAGTATTGAAGACTTAGGTATATAAGCCAAAGGCACTCTGTTTCCCCATTTACCAATCACATGCCTCAGGGATTCATTCAAATAGACCATGAAGACAATGGTGTCTTCCTGGTTTTGATAGTATGTTGCTTTAAAATATGATTCATTATGTATCCAAGCAATGGGGAAGAATGAGACTGCAAAGATTATGGGAGACTATTGCCCCAGGATACAGGGAATTTCTACTGTGGTTGTGTGTTTTTATGTTCTATTATTTCGTGAGCAGCTCAGGATTGTGGTTCATAATAAGAGCTGCTATGTAAATGAATCAACTAAGATGTACTGATAAATGTACCTGTCTATGGGTTTATCTAATTGCCCTTTAAAGATGAGCATGTTGATAACAATCACTAGCCGGGAAGTACTTCCTTTATCTGTCCCAAACACTCCACAATTCAACTTCATAGAATGAGTTTTCCCTATCTAAAATCTCTCATGCGTATGTTTATATGCCTGAGTCATGTTCTCCACCCACAGCATTTGTTTATGTTAAAAAGCCTCAAACCCTTTCTCCAAAGGAAGCTACACTGTTTGCTCGAATGTTTCTGTTGATTTTTTATTTGTTGTTTATTATTATTATTATTATTATTATTATTATTATTATTATTATTATTATTATTGCATTTTGCTATTTCTAGAATTCTGTCATGGTCTATATCTTACATCATGTTCTAGTACAAATTAAATCGATTAATAATAAAAATGTGCATATAAAAAGGATGTTGATTTTGTTTTTGTAATTTCAGTGTGCATGCTAATCAAATATTACAAATATTACTGATTCCTTTCACTAAGTGAAATTGAAAAAATATGTACGCCTGAAGAAAATGGCATTTTTCATTATTTCCCCACTACTGAATGTGGTCTTATATTGATTTGGGGTCATGAGGTTACAGTTTTCATTGAAAAAGAATTCATCTCTTCGTGAAGTTTGCTTGTCTTCATTTAGTTCAACTTGTAGTTACAGTTGACTAGATCAGTGTCATTGGGACCTAATAATTGATTGTATATCATTTCTGCATATTGTTCCTGGTTTCAACTTCTCAGATGATTGTTGCAGAAAGAAAAATGAGGATAGACAGAAAAAAATAACTGGGACAACAAAATATTAGATGAAAATGTCTTTAAATATATTTTTTTTTAAACTAACAATTTGGGGAAAATTTCATACTGCCAACATTTTGCAGAGAAATAGTACAGATATTTAACATTGAAAAAAATAATGTTTTATTATAAGAGTGGATACTATAGACAATACATGAATTGTCTATAGTCTTTACAGGGCCCTGTAAAATTGTCTTACAGGGCACTGTAAATCAGGTTAACCTATGAGAATAGCTCCAGTTCTCTTGGGCAAATGTAGACCAATTTCTTAAATGGGAAGCCACTACCAATCCAATAGAAGATGTCTAATAAATTACATAAACAAACACAAAGATGGACACGCTAATCTAATAAACCTCTTTCTTAGAGTAGATGAGAAAGAGAAGTAGAATGGCTGCTGGAAGAATCTGACATACGCATTATTAGAATAAAATGCTAGATTTCAAGTTCATGCAGGATTTCAAGTTCAGGACCATGGACAGGTCCAGTAGTGCATTTCACTCAGTGTCTATGGAGATTCTCAGTCATCCAAGCAATAGTTGCCTCAAACGTGTTTCTCCCACCCACCCTTCTAATGGCAACTGGACTGTTTTTTGAGGAGGAAGAATAAGAAATTTCTCTTCTCATTCAAGAAGCTTCATCAGTTGATTTTCACCCAGAGTTTCAGTTGATCCTAACTGATTATTGATAAGATAACCTTACTATATTATATGATCCCACATAAATTTTAAATAATAGTTCTGTAAATATGGTATAGACAAATTACCTTGCTACTAATTTCTACCCTTTCTTCATAGAATGTAATTACACAGTTGAGGGCCCCAATAGGCAATTTACTGAAGACTTGGTGAGGAGATACTCCACAGGGTTTTCAGGATTATACTCTCTGAAATCCTTCCCTTTGATTCAGATGGCAGTGGTATTTTCCTGGGATGTTTCCATGAATATGTAGATTCAGCATTGATAGTCTCATCTGACAGGGAGCAGGGATTACCTTTTTTTTCCTCCTCAAGTCTGTTGCCACCAGTTTTGCAAGATGTTTCAAAAAGAGAAAAACTTAACAGGAGATTATTATCATCTTGCCTTTATATCTATCTATTCAAGACCTTCATAAAACATTTGCATGGAAACTAGATACTAGAATAAATGAACCTTGTGGCTTTTCCCCAGAAAGACTATTTGTAGTTTTGCATACTTAGGTTGTCTCAGATCCCCTGCTATTTTCCTCTTGTGCATAGCTGGTACCATGCTGACTACATAAGCAGTGGCATTTCTCTTTGAAGTCCACAGTAGAGGAAAAGAATTATTTCCTTAATGTCATTCTAATACTTTAACAAAGTTATCTCACTGCTATTTTGTGTGTCGGGAAGAAAGGAGGATTGTTCATAACTTAGTGAGAAGCAGGAAATAAAATGGAAACATATGGAGGAAGGGTTCCCTTCAAGGTAATTTCATGAACATGCTATGCTTGTACTTTTCTCCCATGAAAAGGCCTACTATAGTATGGAATTCAGCTAAAACATTAGATATTATATTGTATTGTGAAAATTAATTTGGTTTACTGTTTAATAACAAGAGATTAAAATACTGTTGACACATAATTGAAATTAACTTTTAAGAGAGGGAAATATTATTAATTATGAAGTGGTACAGAAAACATATATATTTGAAAAAGCACTGAACAATGGGAACTAAGAAAAAGAAATGAATGATTGTAATGTTATATATTTAAGTGAATTGTAGAAAGATATTTGTAGTATTTGGATAAATTGACAAAGAAAAATATTTGTGATTGGAATAATGGGATTTAAGGAAAACACTTGAAATTATATTATGTTGTGAAATGGGAGCAATGGGGAAATATTTGAATAGGATGACTTAGACTTAAGGTTAACTATTAGAAAAATGATGGATTTCAAATTAAAGGGTTTTAATTTGGAGAAAGTAAGGGGGGAAATTAATTAAGATTAGAGATTAGGGTGAATGGTGAATGGTAATATTGGTTATATATCAGAAGAAACAAGGAAAATAAAATAAAAACTAGAGAGAAGGAATATTATGGCAAAACATGGAATATACAAATTGTGTTGGAGTTAACTGAAAGCTGTACAAATTTGTGACTCAGCCAATACTCTGTTCAGAAAAAATGCATTGTTTGTTTGTGTAAAAAAAAAAAAATCTTTTATTAAAAAAAAAAGAAAAGGCCTACTATAGCAGATAATTGTTCCAAACACTATTTTAATATTTTAAAAAATCAGGAAAGGTAGCATGCATTTCTGCTTCACTATGGGTCGATACATTAAAAAGGCAGTTGCAGCAACGAAGAACAAGAATAAAATTTTATTTCTTTCTCAGGTTTAACTTGCCAAGAATTCTGACTGTGTTTTGAGAATACCTCTGGCCAAGGCAGCACGGCTTTCATGCAATATTAGGCCAACCCACTTCATATGCAAACATTATTTGAAACTCATCACTAATACAATGGCCTTCTCATTAAATTAGATTTTATTTTTGGATAAAGGGGACAGTGTCGTAGTGGGATATCTGTGTTTCAAACACCAGCTGCTTTAGAGGCACATTTCAAGAACTTCTAATTGTATTTTAGTGTTCCCAAGAGAAATCTCTTTATATACGGTACAATTTCATAAAACTATTTCAAAGTTGGAAGTGACCTGCTTTGCAGAGCATCCCATAAGTGCTATCACAAAGTGACCCTTTGGTGATCAAGGGAAAGGACAAAAGAGCATAGTGGGATTGTTTCAGGGGTGGGTTCTACCTACCTTTACTACCGGTTTGCAACAGGACCGTGCTCGCTCTTCTGCACATGCACAGAAGCTTCTGTGCATGCGCAGAAGCGTTCTGATGATGTCGGGGTCAGTGGGTGGAGCCTCCCGCCAGTTTTACTACTGGTTCTATAGAACCGGTCTGAACTGGGGGCAAGCCACCACTGGATTGTTTGCACCTCAAGAGTTGCATTCACAATGTCTAAGAACCACAAACATGGGATTTGAACAAATTCAAAACTGGGTGATGTGAGCACTCACCTCAAAGAAAGATGGTGAAATTTTAGGAGCAGAAAATAACTATTTATTTTCTAACTATAGGTTATTATATATATAGTACAGGAACTCAAATGGCTATTCTACAGAGAAGAGTAATAGAGAACTAAAGTATTGAATTAAATTAAATTAAAGCTTAGCATATACCTGGAATAGTTACAGCACCTCTTGATAAAAAATAATACTCCATTTGGTAGCTTAAAACAAGGAGGTGGCCTGGTTGTTTAATCAGGAGGTGGTTTTTTTTGCTGCTTATAGAGCTGAAGTTTACCTTTCAATAAAAGAGAATATACAGAGTCCAAGGTACTCTGTGAGTTTAATTGTTTGCTTGCAAATATTTCATTAATCCAACTGGGTAACATCATCAGTACAGTTAAGTGTTGGGTTTGTTCCAGGGGTGAAATCCAGCAGGTTCTGACAGGTTCTGGAGAACCAGTAGTGGAAATTTTGAGTAGTTCAGAGAACCGGCAAAACCGGCTAGCCCCAGAGTGGGGAGGGAATGAAGATTTTGCAATATCCTTCCCTTGCCATGGCAACCAAGCCATGCCATGCCCACCAAGCCATGCCCACAGAACCGGTAGTAAAAAAAAATTGGATTTCACCATTGATTTGCTCCCTGTTTATATACAGTAGCTTGCCCTCTCAGTTATGGTGGGGATGTGGTTTTCTTCTTGATAGTTCCTGATTAAGGTATAGTTTTCTGCTTGCTTGCCTGCCTAGTACTAATCACTGCTTATCTAGTTGTTGGCTGCTGAAGAGGATGTGTTCTGCTCTTTTTGTTTCCTCCTGGTTTTCTTATTGTCTCTTTTGAATGGTACGGAAATATGATTTATTTCTATCTGTCTACTGATGGCTGATTTGTCTGAATCCCAAGCTTCCAGGAATTCCCTAGTGCAGAGGTCTTCAAACTTGGCAGCTTTAAGACTTGTGGACTTCAACTGGCTGGAGAATTCTGGGAATTGAAGTCCACAAGTCTTAAAGCTGCCAAGTTTGAAGACCTCTGCTGTAGTGTTTCTATATTTAGCTTGGTCTAGGTTGCTCACAGATTCCCAGTTGAAACTAGGAATCTTTCCATGTATTGTGAGATTAAGGAGTTTTTATTATGTCTTTTGACTGCTAGTTTTTCTCTGAATGTTCTCTGCTAGTCTTCTGCCTGACCATCCTACTTAATGGCTGTTGCAGTTCTTATACTCATAAGCAGTAGCTGACTTTTAATTTCTTGGGCTACTGAGTCTTTTGGTTTACTTAAGATGTTTGTGTGCTACAGTGATTGCTTTTTAAATTTTGTCTGTATGTATTTTATTGTTGGCTGTTCACCTCCCTGAGTCCTTCAGGAGTAGGGCGGTATATAAATCAAATAAAAGTGAAGTAAAGTAAAAGTGATGCCATGGGATTGTGATAGTCTGATCTTTTGTTTGGAGATGTTTCTGATGTATAGTAGTGTTATCCTTTCCATAGCTTGTTCTGCTTGTGCTCTAGTAGATTGAGTGGTCAGTCACTTTTTTGTAAAGTTGTGTGGATATCCATTTTGTTGGAAGTTGTTATATTAAAAAATCTGTTTCCTTTTTCTGGTTGTTCTACAGTGCATTTGTATTTCTCTAAATAATGTTCTTACTCTTGTGTGAGGTTGGGCTGTTACTTTGGTAGCAGAGCACTTGCTTAGTGTGGGGTGTTTTTTCAACAGACCTATGTTTTTAATTTGTCATCATTACCTTTGTTGAAAAGAAGAGGAATGTTTTGTTTTCTTCTTCCCTTGTGAATGTTATTCCTTTGAAGACATTGATAGTTTTATGTGTCTTCTCTAGTGGTTCCTTTTTTAGCATGACAAAGGTGTTATCTACATACTGGATCCATAATTTCTAGACACTGCATTACAGCCTCTGTATAAATTCTGAGACTGATGATCCTAAGGATGTCCTTCTGATTTGTTGATATATTTGTCCAGAAAACTGGAAATAGGTAGTGAGGCAAAGATTGATGAGGTCCATCATTCTGGGTATTTCAATCTTAACGTATTTGGTTAGATTGGGTGTGTTGTGTAATATTGCTGCCATGGTTTCTTTCACTAGTTCTGAGTCTATGGATTTGAAGAATGCTGTGGCATTAGATGAAACCATAATTTCATCTTTTCTATTTTTAGAACTTTAATTTTCTGGAGGCCCTAGTGGGAGTTGATAGAATATTTCATTCCCCTCTGTGCCATGTCCAAGATCTCCTAAGAAGGTGGCTAGTTAGGCAAAGATGTTTTGTAATAATAGGACAAGGTGGTGGAGTTAAGCAAGAGGAGAGGGTTCTTATGTAGGAATATTTTGCAACAACAAAAAAGAAATAATGAATAAAATGAGTCAAAGCAGTTTTCCCTACCCTGGTTACCTCCAGATGTGCTGGATTTCGGTTCCCATAACTCTTATTATGACTGGAGAGGGTGCTTAAATCTAAACTCCAAAATATCTGAGAAAGCTATGTTTAGAGATACATCTCTCATTTATCTGACAGCTGATATATAATAGCATTTGGTGCCTGAAATATTCCGCAGTTTACATGCTGCATTTATATGTGACAGCACATGGAAATGGACACTTCATTCCTGTCAAATTGAAAGTAAAGCCAACAAGAGGAAACAAAGCCTCTAATATGCCTGAATTTTACATATGAAAATCTCATATGAAGAATGGGAAAATTGATGACTTATCAAGAATCCTTGATATAATGGTGTTAGCACAAAAAATGGAGGCCATATACACAGGAAAAATGCACATTAATATCATGTTTGTAATAGCAGCCACAATGCTGAGCTATTTCTTAAGAGTAATGGGATGTGTGGATGACCTTGGGGAAAGAGTAGAAGGCATACTGCCTAGAAAACAATTAGACAAGAGAAGCAGGAGTCCCCACTGATGTAACGTTCAGAGATAGAAAGGACCCATCCCAGGCGTGAAATGCTACCGGTTCGCTCCGGTTTAGGCAAACCAGTAGTGATAAAAACTACCGGTTCGGGTGAACTTGTAGTAAAAAAATATTTTAAAAAGTTTTTTAAAAGGTTCTAATGATCACAGCTGTGCCGCGCGATCATCGGAATCTTTTTTTAAACTTTTTAAAAGCATTTTTTAAATACCAGTTCGGGTGAAGAGATAGTAAAAAATGCTTTTAAAAAGTAAAAAAAAAAAAGTTGGCCACACCCACCCAGTCACATGACCCTGCCCACCAAGCCACGCCCACCAAGCCACGCC
The DNA here is from genome assembly GCA_022577455.1 of Arizona elegans. NCBI lineage: Eukaryota > Metazoa > Chordata > Lepidosauria > Squamata > Colubridae > Arizona > Arizona elegans. The sequence goes on from JAKOOJ010000001.1 coordinate 251,111,535, forward strand.
CACAGAACCGGTAACAACAAATTTTACATTTCACTACTGACACATCCTAATGGATCAAGCAGTTAAAACTGGCAACAGGAAGTTTATACCTTCAGACTTTCAAGATTCTGTCAATGTACTGTATAAAGTATAATTAGTTCATCTAGTTGTGTTTCTTGTCTGGTTTAGATAGGAGGGTTGACATTAAGGGAAAGTCAGTTTTACCCTAAAGGTCCAAATACAAATTGTGAGTATTAGATACCTATTTAGGTCGTTCTTCCACCACTCCAAATAAATGTATGATGCTCCAAACTGGATTAGGATGATGGTCCCAATAACTCCCTTCCTAAAACTTGTCCAGTGCATGCTGTACTTAAAATTGAGAGTTCTTTTCTTTTGTCAACTGCCTGCGGTGCGAAGATTTGAAATGCTACAAGTGTTGGATTTCATTAGAGGAGAGGAGAGAAAGGAATAGATTTAGGGGATTTCCATTTATGTTGACCTTTCATAATGATCCAGTTCTGCACAGAGGGGAATTGGGAAGGTCACTGTTGCATATTTAATATAACATATAGCCTGATACCAAATGTGATGAAATTCTAAGTAATAAATAAGAGTTTTCTCTACAGTATGATTCATTGGTTGCCTAGTTATGCCTATGGGAAAGAGAAATACCTGCCTTTTTGCTGATCTACTCCTGAATCAGCCTCAGCTGTTTCCTCAGTATAACCTCAAGAATGAGATAAATTTGTTTAGGATAATTCCTGCGTGTCACTTAATAAACCTACCCTTTATTTTTCCTTCCATCACTTTGTCGTAACCTCATCAGCTGAGGACTGATCATTTAATGCTTCTGATATAATCCCTTGGAAATGAAATGAAATTGCTAGAGTGTCGTTGTAATGTTAACCTTGTCTAAAGTTTAAAACATCAGTGTTATTGTCAGCTGAAGGAATATGGAAGCTGAATGTTCTACTTTCCCTAATTTCAAACTCTGACCCTGAGAAGAAAAAGAAAGACAATATCAAGATGGTTGAATAAATAAATAAATGGATAGAGACTATACAGATTTCCCCCTTGGTGAATGGAATGTGAGTTACCCGAATCCCTTCTTGTTGTTGTTCTTGTTAGTTGCAAAGTCATGTCTGACCCATTGCGACCCCATGACAATGTTTCTCCAGGCCTTCCTGTCCTCTACCATCCTCTGGAGTCCATTTAAGATCACGCCTACTGCTTCAGTGACTCCATACAGCCATTTCATTCTCTGTCATCCCCTTCTTCTTTTGCCCTCAATCTTTCCCAGCATTAGGCTCTTCTCCAGTGAGTCCTTCCTTCTCATTAGGTGACCAAAGTATTTGAGTTTCATCTTCAGGATCTGGCCTTCTAAAGAGCAGTCAGGGTTGATCTCCTCTAGGAATGACTGGTTTGATCGCCTTGCAGAATCCCTTTTAGTAATGAAAAACTGAAAAGTACAGTGACTTCTGAGCTGTTTAGTGTTGAATGACGGTCAGCTTGTTTTATTCCATGTTGGACAGGTAGCAAAATAAAACCAAGTATGCTGGTGGAAGGACAGCTTTTTGCTAAATACTTTTACAGGAGACAAACATTCCAAGATACCGTAGTATGTGAGATGGAATTGATTGTCACCTCAGCTCTGGATAGATTTTTAATGTTTCTGACTGATTATGAATATGTCGATTAATTAATTTTCAATCTCTTGTATAATAATTTCTCAAAATGTAGCAAACTGTGTTTATTGCAACTTCAATATAGGTTTAAGAATTTGGCATCAATCTATGCCAATCACTAGCTCCCAATCTCCTTTTCTTCTCCCTTCCTGGTTAAATCCAAATGTGGGTTAGTTCACTTGTCTAAACATGTATCTGTTAAAACTTGGCTGGCATCAGGGAATGAATTATTGCTAAAACGCTACAATGATTTTACTATGATCATGTCACTGCTGTTCTTATTCCTTCTTTTTAAAAATTAGTTCTCTCTTTCTTTTTTTTTCTTAAAGAGAGGAACTGATCCAGATGGCTAGAAAGCATCGCCATCAGTGGGTATGTTACAAATTGGACTGGAAATAAGAATGATAATGGGAAACAATGGAGCATCAGGGAAACAATTATAGGGAGAAATGATGGGCATAGGCCACAATAAAATTCAGATTTTCCCCCCCTCGTTAAAATTTTGCTTTGTCACAAATGAAGTGACATTTTGAGGGACATTTTGGGCCCTTTCACATTGACCTAAATATCCAATCATTAGGTTTTATTACATCTTTAAACGTTCTGCCTATCAAAGCTATTAGGAGTGCTAAGGGTTGTATCTTCAAATCTGGATACATTTCTTAAAAAAGAGGTAAGGGGACGCGGTGGCTCAGTGGCTAAGAGCTGAGCTTGATGATCAAAAGGTTGGCAGTTCAGTGGTTCAAATCCCTAGTGCCGCGTAACAGGGTGAACTCTTGTTACTTGTCCCAGCTTTTGCCAACCTAGTAGTTCGAAAGCACATAAAAAATGCAAGTAGGAAAATAGGGACCACCTTTGGTGGGAAGGTAACAGTGTTCCATGCGCCTTTGGTGTTTAATCATGCCAGCCACATAACCACGGAGACAGCGAAAAGTGCTGGCTTTTCGGCTTTGAAACGGAGATGAGCACCGCCCCCTAGAGTTGGGAACGACTAGCACATATATGCGAGGGGAACCTTTACCTTTACCTTAAGAGGTAAGAAATTGTTTGGTGTGCAACCCCAGTATTTTATACTATAAATTTGCACTAGAAAGTCAGCTAATTCTTATTGCAAAATCTGGCCAGAATAATCCTTCACTTGTTTAATGAATTCTGTTTCTTGATGCACTCAAAGGAATCTGAATCATACTTTGGGATTCAATATGTTAAGGTGTGGAATGGTGTTTTTTTTTTAAATTTGATTTATATGCCGCCATTCTCCGGAGACTCAGGGAGGCTTACAATGTGCTAAGCAATAAGCATTAGCCTTCATCCTTTTCTATATTTATACAAAGTCAGCTTATTGCCCCCACAATTGGGTCCTCAATTTACCTACCTTAGAAAGGATGGAAGGCTGAATCAACCTTGAGCCTGGAATGTTCATGAATCTTTTGAAAACAGCTTGTTGTTTCACAAGAAAGACACTTATTCTACTGTTTCTTAGCCCACAATAGGGATTGTATTAATAATAAAGGACTGGGGTTAATAATAAAAGTCTAGGACTAGGACAAATATATCTTTGATAGGTCTGATAATATTTTGAAATCAAGTGGTTCTGTCGTAGTTGAACACCTTTTCTGTGATTCTTGTTGGCTTTTTAGTCATGTGAATTTACTTTCTTGTGCTAAGGATGCTTGATACATTTTCCCCTTAAAATGTGTTTTATATGCAGTCACTTTATATGGGATATGTTCTTCTATGAAGCAATCATATGGTGGCAGGCTCATTACGCCTGCTATGCAAATTCCACATTCATGAGTAATGCCATCATTTAGATATAATTTCCCACTTAAGCATCCTTCTGACAAGAACAAATATGTTACTTGCATGGGAAATGCCCAAGCAATATGCTCAGACATAGCAGCATCTGATCTCACCTTTGCAGCACAGTATAAGGAAGTCAGTACTATTCTAGAGTCAATGTGGATCACCGGAGAACCACCGCTTTCTGAATTGCAAAAATGACAAATGAACCATACTATAGTGCTTCATTGCAAGCTGGTTTCTCATAGAAAGATCAGATCAAGATAATCCGGGCACAGTTATGAATGCTGAAATGCTTAATTAAGCTTTCATGATTGATTTTTGAAGGGACGAACGGTCAAAATATCAACCTCCAAAACACAGCCACAGTTTTCTTAAGGCATGTTTTAAGGTTTGAAATGCTATTCCTTCTTTGGACCATAAATGGAGAGAGTTTGCCAAGAGTTTTGTGTCTCATCTAGTACAGATAGCAAACAGGCTTTCTTCTGCAGTAGTACGATGTAAGATATATACTCAACTGGGGCATTTGGTTCATGGTGAAAGGAAATCCCAAAATCTATAAACCCTAACCAAAATTTAAGCAGTTGATGACAAATTTCAAGAGTATGGGCTTGGCTACTCATCTCTTAATCCACATAATCATATGGAGATGAAATAACCCTGACCATGAAATACCTTTTAGATGATCTTGACCTGTACTAGCCTGCCCACATTTTGATAATATCATCAGAAGCCCTTCACACTTACCAGCTACCAATGGATATTTTCATTCAAAAATAGCACATTTTGTTAATAGCTATGGAGATTCTTAATCATCTAGGTCAGTGATGGCTAACCTTTTTGCCATCACGTGCCAAAAGCAGGGGGAGCGCAGGGGTGTCGCACGTGCATGTGCCCACACCCATAATTCAGTGCACCCCACCCCACCATGCATGTGACCCCCCCCCCCCCGCGTTCTCCCTGCTATTGGCACGCGATGGCACAGTGGGACCGGAAAGCCCATTTTTCACCTCCACAGGCTCCAGACCCTTTCTAGGAGCCTGGGAAGGGCCAAAACCCTTCCCCAACACCCCCCCCCCGGAGGCCCTCTGGAGGCCGGAAACGGCCCATTTCCTGACTTCCGGTGGGCCCAGAAGGCCCGAAAATCAGCTGGCCTGCATGCTCATGTGCGCTGGAGCTGAGCTAGGGCAACGCTGGCATGCCCACAGAAATGGCTCCGTGTGCCACCTGTGGCACACGTGCCATAGGTTCGTCATCACGGATCTAGGTCATGGTTGTCCCAAAGGTAGTTTTCCAAAAGGCAACTGGACTTTCTTGGTTTTTTCCTTGAACACATTTCACTTCTCATCCAAGAAATAGAACTGAAGAAGCTTCTTGGATGAGAAGCAAAATGTTCTTAAGGGAAAAACCAAGAAAGTCCAGTTGCCTTTTGAAAAACTTCCTTTGGGTTTGTTAATAATGCTTCACCTCTAAAATTACTTCCCAAATTGCCGATTGTGCCAGATGCCATATCTGTGTTTCAAAAATACAGATATCCATTAGATGACAGTGACAGGTACAGAAAATGCTGATGCTTTATTGCTATCTCATGATGATTCGATTTTTTGCATCCCAGATATAATAGTCCTATCTTGAACCTTTGAAATTCCTTCTGCTTTGTGGATTTTCCATTAAATTATATGAGTAGATGAGCTCTTTTTCTTACAGTGGCAGACTGGGCATTGGGTGTTTCTGTTTTAATTGTACTTTAATATTTTACTATTTATTAGTATGGTGCCTTTAAGCAACTCAGAGAAAAGAGTTCTTATTTGTCAAGATCATCCATGTTTTACAATACCACTTCTCCTATTGTTGCTTTTATTTTCTAGCCAGAATTTCTTCGGGGGGAAAAAATCAACAAAAGTCATACCGCAAATCAATAAAACTACCACCTTCATCACTACAAGCTACACTGTGCATGATTTTAGAAAGATTAAATCTCTGCCAGTGTTAGGAAGACATTGACTAATGTTCTCAATATTCAAAATGTAAAATAAATAAATGTATCATTTTTACTGGTGCATCACCCTTATAAATTTTGATACTATGCAACAGCCTCCAGAACTATTTTGGAAAATACCAAAATGTCCCATATCATTTTAGAGCAGAGAAAGGAAACTTGTCATATTTCAAATGCTGCTGAACAATAGGATAGCCACTGGTGAGAGATGTTGAAGATCAGTTATAAGATGAGGATTAAAAATTGGTGGTTTTGTGGTGGGGGTATTTGAAGCAATGTTTGGTCTTTTAAAAAAAATTTCTTAAGCTACTGGCTGTCTAAAAATATTGATTTCACTGCAGAAGAACATTCTGAAAAGAGTTCCTTTCGTTTTCAATTTAGAAATAATACTTTGTCTTCTGATTACAGGCAATGAAAGCTTAGAAGAAAACTATGTCCAAGACAGTAAAATGGGATTTGTTATCAATGCAATCTATGCTATGGCTCATGGCTTACAAAATATGCATCATGCCCTTTGCCCGGGACACGTTGGACTCTGCGATGCTATGAAGCCAATTGATGGAAGTAAGCTTTTGGAGTCTATCCTCAATTCATCATTCACTGGAGTCTCAGGAGAAGAAGTACGGATTGATGAAAATGGAGATGCTCCTGGAAGGTACTATAAGATCATAATTGTTTATACATCTAAAGTTCAAACATAAATGTCTAGGCTAGGCTAGGCTAGGCTAGGCTAGGCTAGGCTAGGCTAGAATAGAATAGAATAGAATAGAATAGAATAGAATAGAATAGAATAGAATAGAATAGAATAGAATAGAATAGAATAGAATTCTTTATTGGCCAAGTGTGATTGGACACACAAGGAATTTGTCTTAGGTGTATATGCTCTCAGTGTACATAAGGAGGATAAAATACATTCATCAAGAATAAAAAGATACCACTTCTGGCCGGTCCCAGAGTGGAGTGGGAATGGAGATTTTGCAATATCCTTCCCCCAGAAGTGGGGAAGGAATGGGGATTTTGTAGTATCCTTCCCCTGCCACACCCACCAAGCCATGCCCACCAAGCCACGCCCACAGAACCAGTAGTAAAAAAATTTGAATTTCACCACTGCTAGATACTATTTGTAGTATATACAAGAACATTCCAGGATGATCATTAAAATTAGTAAAGAAGATCTGTAACAAGTATACTTTGTGGACAATAAGGGTTTATTCTCTGCTTTATCACAACAAGACTCAACTCAAGATGGTCTTACAAGGCCTGATGTGTCCTTTCAGAAGGGAAATGGGACAGTGGAGCTATACTAGTTCACTAATATCAGTGAAGTACAGAGGTGGATTGGCTTGGTTGTGTCTATGAAGTCATTTGCTTCATTCATCCATTCTTTTCATTCTTATTAAAGCAAACCATATGTATATTTCAAATTAAGGAGGAAAAATTCACAAAGAAGCTAGCAGAGTTATCTTCTTTTATCTCCAAAGCTGAATGGACTATAAAATAGCAAAAGGAGCCCTCAGTTATTTTTTAGATATAATTAATAAAATCCCAGATGATAAATGGAGCTAGTGTATACAGTATAACTTTTTACTGAAAGCATGAGCAAAGAGATTTGATTTAAGTTAGTTACCAAACATGCTGTCATCGAATAAACATATTTTTGTCCCTGATAACAGCCTGCTTTCACTTCAGGGACATTCAGAGAAAACATCTTCTGAAGATGTTATCACCTGCTAGATTCATATAGGAGTGACTAGTTTTTTTAAATGTCCAGGTCCCCAATCTATGAGGAACTTGAAAAGTCAGTGCTTTGTATTTTGGCTTGGAAAAAGTCCCAAGTCAGCAGTTATTAGAGCCATGGTGATGCAGTGGTTAGAATGCAGTACTGCAGGCTACTTCTGCTGACTGCTGGCTGTCTGCAGTTTGGCAGTTCGAATCTCACCAGACTCAAGGTTGACTCTGCCTTCCACCCTTCCAAGGTCAGTAAAATGAGGACCCAAATTGTTGGGGGCAATATGCTTAGACTGAAAACTGCTTAGAGAGGGCTGTAAAGCACCATGAAGCGGTATATAAATATAAGTGCTATTGCTATTATTATTAAGATTCCTAGGCATCTGACATGTTTATATTCCCCCTCAAACCTGCTTGCTGCTCCAATCACCAATACCGAACCTGAATTAAATTGGCAGGCCTGTTTACTTCTGTCCATGGTATGACCGGAGCACTATCTTGCCTTGTCTCCAGACAGGGAAAATGTATATATTTTGTGCTGTCCCCTTTTGGTGGGACAGTGAAAAGAAGGAAGGACAGAAAGAGTTTTAGGGAGACTACATAAGCCTTTGTTCAAAATCCTTTAAAAGAAATGCTTTGAATTCTTTAATTACATACATACATACATACATACATACATACATGCATGCATGCATGCATACATACATACATACATACATGAAAAGTTGAGTCACAGTTGATGACATAGGTCAGATGTATTGTAGCCTAATGGTTTTCAAGTCCAAACATTTTGTTTAAATGCTCCTGGTTTAAAAGAAAACGAAACTCCAAAAGGTGACTGGAATGGATGGAATAAGTTGTAATGCTTCCTGTATTGTACTTTCCTTGAAATCAAAGGTCCACAGGCTAAAGTTGCTTCTTGCTCCAGCAATGTCATTTTTGGAATCCTAGGTGGTCTTGGTTACTTTGAATACCTTTTATCACTTTTGATTAATTCCCCAGTTGCAGCTGTAAGCAGATGGGAAGGTTCACTGTCATGTGTGATAGGTTAGACTGTTTTTAAAGATGACCCTGAATATTCATTTAATGAAGAATTTAGTTGCTGGAATCTTCTCTGGTTGAGTTGTTCATCTTTCACTCATTCTAAAATAATGAGATTGGATGCCTGTTTGCTTCTTACCTCAGTTTAGGGGTGCTTGTCTTGATCTTGAAATAGTCTATAGCCAAGATCCCTACAGGAACATACTCAATGTCTATAGAGATTCTCAGTCATCCAAGTCAAGGTTGTCCCAAAGGTGTTTTTTCAAACACCTGGACTTTGTTTTTCCTTGAAGACTTTTCACTTCTCATCCAAGAAGCTTATTCAGTTCTGACTGAATGGGAGATGATGGAAGGATTTATATTCCTTGCAGTCATCCAGTCATTAGCATTCTTTTTGAGAGTCATAATGTGTAACATGTTCACACTGGTGCAATAGGACTGAGTGTTTTGTTAATATGATTTATTGGGTTAGGGATTTTCTGTCTTCACTGTGAGTTGTATTGTGTGGGGGAGGTGCACTGAGGGAGTTCAACCAATCTCATTGCATATATGTTGTGCACTGACAATAAAAATTTGAATTGAATTGAATTGAGGCCATACTTGGAGGTATATCTGTGCCCTTAGGGTCACCTGAATAGGAAAAGCAAAGTCCAGGTGCCTTTCGAAAAAGCACTTTTAGGAAAATATTCTCTTCTACTTATCTGTTCATAGCTTAACAACTTCTGTCAAGATGCTTCTCTGAGTCCCCATTAATATATCATGCATTACACCAGAATACTCTTCCTAAATAAAATTTTATCAGTGGCAAGTTCAGAACTTCTCATTTGCTCCAGCATTTTGTCATTTTTAGACCTTCATTCGGTCTTTATTATGCCTAATAGTTGCACTCCACGTTTTGGTTATCTACTCTTTTTACTATCTAGTATTCAATGTAAGTGAATACTTCTAGTACCACTTTGATACTTTATAATAAAGAAATATTTCAAACATAGCATCTTTGTGCCAGTAGAATCAAAGACTTAATTCATGGGTGTTTTGTTTTGTTTTGTTTTTGCTTGAAGGAGAAAGATGAGGCATGAGTGAAGCTCCGCTGATTCTGCTGGTGTTTTTATAGGAGCATCAGCAGAATTAATTATCCTGGGTTACAAGTGGAGCATTTAATTTGCTGAAGTGGATCAATATTAGACTATCGAAGTAGGGTCTGTAATACTCTGCCTACCACATCAGCGCTAATATATATCAAGGTCTGAACTTTTCACTGCAGTTTAAAATTTGGTCTCTGTCTCTCTCCCTCTCCCCCCCCCCCTCTCTTGTATTATTAATCTTTCTTAATAAAATACTGTATCTACACCTTCTTATTAAATAAAGCTACTGAGATGTCACATACAGAATTTGAAATAATTCTGTATGTGGCATTGAATAAATAAAGTGGCTTGACAGTATTGCAAAGCAACTACTTGCAATAATCCTGAAGGAACAATGTTTGATACTATCGACAGTATTCATAACCCTCAACCATGCCATCCTTCTAGGCCAGGGATCTCCAAATCACTGCCCATGGGCTACATCCAGCCCTCCAGAAGGCTTCAATCGCCCCACCAGCTCTTCCCAACCGGACAAGGAAAAGGAACCCTGGGGAGTGGGTGGGAGAAGTGATCTGGACTGGTTGGGCATTGGCCTGATCCAGCTGAGCTTCTCTTTGTTTTTATGTTTTATGCCCCATTTGCTAATGTTTGACATTTTTCTTATATCATTTGTCTGTACCAGCACAGCATTCTGTTCTGACCCAGCTCCCCAAACACGACAAACCCTCTGTAGTGAAATCAAATTGTTCCTTTATTAGTAGCACCAGCAGCCCCGGCAAAAAGTTTCTCTCTCACCGCAGACTAACAAATCTGTCCGGCAGAAATGAATAGTTGTCTGTCACATCTATTCATCTCCCCCCCTGGCCTTTTATCCACAGAGCTAGGGTGGGGCTTCGCTAGGAGTGGTGGCTGTTCCATCCCAAGGATCGGCCCACTGCTTTCCACTGCTCTCTTCTCCTCTGCCTTCTGCATATCCATGTGTCAGGCACTGGACCCAGCTGTTCCTCCTCTTCCTCATCAGCCACCTCCAGTCCTGGGGGCTGTTGACTCTCCATCTGAGGGCTGATGGACGGCCCAGGTTCCGCCTCTGTCTTTCTCTCTCTCTCTGACAGCTTTATTCCCTCTTTCCCTCGGAGTTCTCAGGTTGCCTTGATGCTGACCCTGACTCCCATGCCTTCTCCTCCTCCTCATCTGATTCAGCTGCTGGAGGGGCCAGTGGCCAACATGTTGTTTCTTTGTAATCATCACATTTCTTTTTTGTTGTTGTTGTGAATCATTGAGCAAAATATAAGACATTTGTTCAATTAAATTTTATTTGCTCATTTATAAAACTGATTTTACAATGTTTGCAAAATGTCCATTATGGCCCTCAGTCTGAAAAGTTTGGAGACCCCCCATCAGTGTTGGGTTGCTCCCGGCTCTGTCTGGTTCTTTAGAATCGGTAGTAATGTGCAGAAGTGTGCACGCTCCCATTGCAAACCGATAGTAAAGGTAAATAGAACCAACCCCTGCCTCCTGTTCTAGGCTATCTATGGGTTCTGGGAGTTTGGGGCATGTTTTGTGATGTTTTATGATGTTTCCACTTCTACCTAAGTGGGTGGTTCCAATCAATCTTCAAGGAGGGAGGTAAACACTCAGGTTCTTAGGAACTCTGCTCTGGCTTTGGACCTTTCCTAGATGTAATTAAACACCTGTGTGCAACTGGTAGGAAAGACTGTCTGTTAGTTTGGCATGAAAAGCGATCTTATGGTAATTTTTAACTCCAGATCATAGGGATATGGCACAGAGGAATTGCTTAAAGATGAGAAATCAGCAAAAACCAGTTGTCTTGGATGTGAACAACAATATGTGCAGCTAAGAACTGTGCAACCTATTAAATCTTATTCCTGAACAAGATATAAAACTATTAGAATCGTCTAAGATTTGATTTGAACAATCGATTTTATGAGTTGTGTGAATTTGATTCAAATATTGATTCATTTCCACAAATTGAGTTACTATGTTGAAGAGAATCGGCAAATTGAACTGATTCGGTTCAAATGCTTGATTCAGCTCAAAAGTACTTGAGTTGGGAAGCAGTAGTTTAATTTAGTGCATAAAATTAATTTGGAGATCCGATGAAAAATTCAGTTTGAAAGGTAATTCAACCAGATCATCTCTGAATTTAAAATATATATATCTCTGAATCACTTCTTCACACAACTCCACAAAATGTTGGTTGTCATTAATAATCCACTGTAATCTGGTTAAAATTAATTTTGTAATGCTCAGGTGTGTAAATTCCTTTAATCTTTGAGTGGCTACTACATGGAACAGATCCAGAGGGACACTTTGCTCATGAGAAAAGCACATCATTAAATGATTTGGGTGACCTAAAGGTAAAGTCTCCTTGAGCTGAGCTGAACTACTGGTGACTTCATACCCATGTCCATCTTGTTTTCTTTGCAACAATACTAAAGATTTTGCCATGACCTTCTTCCAAGATGTTTTTTTGATAACTATCTTTTGTTGGCACATGCATTAAAAAAAATAGCAATTGGTAAACAACAGAAAGGAACAAAATATTTTCAAAGGCTGTTCCAATGATTAAACTTTTGTTTGTCCTACTTCCTTTGGCAGGGAGGGGTTGTTGGGGAGGAAACTTGTTTTCTCTCTCTTTGCCTTCAAGTCACGATTTCTCACTATCTGTCACACAAGCATACATGCTATACTTACTGTAGTTGAAAAATTAAGTTAAATAGATAGGGATAGAATCAAGATCACGTGAAGTATTAATACCACTTTATAATGCCTTGGTAAGGCCACACTTGGAATATTGCATTCAGTTTTGGTCGCCACAATGTAAAAAAGATGTGGAGACTCTAGAAAGAGTGCAGAGAAGAGCTACAAAGATGATTAGGGGACTGGAGGCTAAAACATATGAAGAACGGTTGCAGGAACTGGGTATGTCTAGCCTAATGAAAAGAAGGACTAGGGGAGACATGATAGCAGTGTTCCAGTATCTCAGGGGTTCCCCCAAAGAAGAGGGAGTCAAACTATTCTCCAAAGCACCTGAGGGCAGAACAAGAAGCAATGGGTGGAAACTAATCAAGGGGAGAAGCAACTTAGAACTAAGGAGAAATTTCCTGACAGTTAGAACAATTAATAAGTGGAACAACTTGCCTGCAGAGGTTGTGAATGCTCCAACACTGGAAATTTTTAAGAAGATGTTGGATAACCATTTGTCTCAAGTGGTGTAGGGTTTCCTGCCTGGGCAGGGGGTTGGACTAGAAGACCTCCAAGGTCCCTTCCAACTCTGTTATTTTATTCTAAATTTCACCTTTAAATATTTCTAAATGTATTAAACAGGACTTCCCAAAGGTGCTTTTCGAGAGGCAACTGGTCTTTCTTGGGGTTTTTTCTTGAAAACATTTCACTTCTCATCCAAGAAGCTTCTTCACTGTTGTAACATCAAACTGACAGTCGCTGCACAAGGCAGTCAGTAAGTGAGGACTACTTGCAATGGATCTGGACTGCTACAATCTTGAGGACCAGTAGATGGCAGCCAAGAAGTAGGCTTTCTCTTATCTCTTTGCTATCATCAGGCATGCTGCAGCCCCAGATCTGTCCTTCTCCTCTTACAATTTCTAGTCCCAAAAAACAGAAAATAAAAATCACAGCTTCTGGTTGCAGTTTTCTCCTCATTCTGAATTTTAATCAAAACACTTCTCTGTCTGCCACCCACAACATTTTTTTTTCTCATCTCTATCTCTCAAATGCCTGCTTGTCTGTCTAGACTTGCTAGTGATTCCTTCTCTCTCTCTTTTCTATTCTGCTCCATTAGTTTCAACATCTTGTCACTTCGTACTTTTGCATAAGTCTTGTTCTGTCTGATAAGCAGCAGAAGTGCGAGTTAGCTCCAGAAATCTTTTGAAAGGCAGGTCTTTAAGCAGGGAATACTTCCTGACAGCCTGCAAAAGCAGGGAGGCTATCTTGGTTGCGCTTGTGCAAACACATCCTGGCAATGGACATCAAGAGACAAGAGGGCCAGAGGTGGGCTTCAAACATTTTAGCAAGGGGTTCTGTGCCCGGTTGCTGGGTGGGCGTGGCCATGGTGGGTGTGGCCTAGTCGGCCTCCTGCACTATGGTAGTGGCGGTGTTTTTGCCCTTCCTGGGCTCCAGAGGCTTTCCTCGAGCCTCTGGGAGGGCAAAAACAGCCTCCCCAGGCTCTGGAGGCACTCTGGAAGCCTTCCCGAACTTCTGGTAGGCCCATTTTTTCATCCTCCCCGAGCCTCCATGCACGCCCTACACTTACCTGCATCCAAAATGGGCTGCGTGGGGACTCCTGGGAGGGGCGGGAGGGGTGGGCAGGAACAGCCAGGAGTGGGATTTGGGGGTTCTCTGAACTGCACAGAATCTTAGCTAGAGTTTCTCCCGAATCCCTGCAAACCCCCATCAGCCCACCCCTGAAGAGGGCTCTTTGACTCATGCTTCAAACTTCAAGTTTCATTGTGGTCCTTTCCTTTTGAAACTTTATTTATTAAAGCCATGCCCCCGTTATTATTATGGATGTTTGTTTGTTTTTATGTTTAATTTTTTAATCCCAATTGTTATATACCATATAAGGTAATAAGGAAGTGAGCTGCAGGCTTCACTCAGGTCCTCCAAATAGGTGGGAAAATACTTGAATCTCATTGGCTAAGCTGTCTGGCAGCCTTCTATAAAAGAGGACACTGCCAGACAAGCAAGTTGTTGGGTTGTATTGGTCTACTATTAAAGAGCTGTTGTTACTGAAGAACTGTGTCTGTCTCTTCTATCCTTGAAGATTGAAACAGAAATGGACTTCTCCCACATGTCAATAGCAAAAAGGAGTAGCATCTCCTCCAGTCCTATGAAAGTTCATCAGGCAGATGCAGATGAAAACATTCAAGGATCAGTAGAGTCAGAGGTGGTATTCAGCAGCTTCTGATCAGTTCTGGAGAACCTGTAGTGGAAATTTTGAATGGTTCGGAGAACCAGTAAATACCACCTCTGACTGGCCCCACCCCCATTTATTCTGCTGCCTCCCGAGTCCCAGCTAATCGGGAAGAAATGGGGATTTTGCAGTAATCTTCCCCTGGAGTGGGGAGGGAATGGAGATTTTACAGTATCCTTCCCCTGCCAGGCTTACCAAGCCATGCCACGCCCACCAAGTCACAGAACCGGTAGTAAAAAATTTTTACCACCACTGAGTAAATTTTTAATTCAGTTCTGGTATTACAGTCAGCAGCTTGAAAAGAGGAGGAAGGGGGGGAGGAGGAGGAGGAGGAGGAGGAGGAGGAGGAGGAGGAGGAGGAAGAAGAAGAAGAAGAAGAAGAAGAAGAAGAAGAAGAAGAAGAAGAAGAAGAAGAAGAAGAAGAAGAAGAAGAAGAAGAAGAAGAAGAAGAAGAAGAAGAAGAAGAAGGGGAAGAAGAAGAAGAAGAAGATCAATCCATGGTTTGTTTGGATCAGTCAATAATGTGAAGGCCTTTAAAATGCTGCTTTCTTGCCAACATTACCTCATAAGCATCTACTTTCCTATAAATTAGATATACAATTCTAAACTACCTTTCAATAAGAATTGACCTATTTAGAATGAAGCACTTCCTTGCCAAAAACGAAGTTCACAGACATCCCACAGATTAATAGATAATTGGTTTTGCCTCACTATTATTTTCTTGCTTATAGAAATCAGTCTGTATAATTTGTCTTATAATTTATATAATTTACCCAGAAGACAACACATACTTACTTTACATTTTTTACTCTTTTTAATACATCACCATATTTTATTTATTCACATCTCCAGGTTGTTAATTAATTCTCATAAAGCATTTTTTCATTTGCTTTTCACTTGGCATTTTAAAACAAGAAATCTTTGATTGCCCCAAGAGGAGTGAATTAGCACATTTTTCAGTATGCATACCCAGTAATTTCACAAATGTTAAATGTGCTCTCAAAATCTATCTCTGATATAGAATAGGATTCTCATTTCAAGTACTGATAAAGGGGATATATCATTACATACAAGCCAACCATTATTATATGAAAGGACTACCAGATCAATCTGACCAGGAATTTCTGACCATAGAAAGACTAAAACTAATTTTTATTGAAATTGGTTATAATAAAAGAATCTTGCATCCTTTTTTGTATCTGATTAAAATTAGGGTTGTAATGCTCAGATATGAAAATTCCTGGACTCTTAGAGTGGCTACTAAATGGAACATATCAAGAGGAGCACTTTGCTCAGGATGCAGTATTTCAAGTGTAGCCTCACTAGTGTGATATAGAGTGATAGTATCACTTCTCATGATTTTGATGTTATCCCTCTGTTGATGCAACCTAGGACTGCATTGGTTTTTTTGGCAGCTAAAGCACATTGCTGGATGGTACTTAAGTGATGGTCCAGTAATACACTTAGATCCTCTCACAGTTAACTACTGTTGAACCAGCTTTCACCTATTATATACTCATGCATTTTGTTTTTCCTGCCGAAGTGTAAGATATTACTTTCCATCCCAGTGAATTACATCTTGTTGGATAGGGCTCGGTGCTCAAGTCTGTCAAGATCCTTCTGAATTTTGAGTCTATCTTTTAAAGTGTTAGCAATTCCTCCCAGCTTGGTGTTGCCTGCAGATTTGATGAGTTCTCCTTCAATCTCCTTATCAAGTTCATTTAAGGTAATCATCGACTTACAACCATTCATTTAGTGATCGTTGAAAGTTATAACGGTATTGAAATCACCGTTTTTCACACTTATGACTAGTGCAGCAACCCTATCAAATTTGGATGCTTGGCAACTGATTCATATTACGGTGATTACAATGTTCTGGGGTCATGTGATCCTCTTTTGTGACCTTCTGAGAAAGTCAATGTGGAAGCCCGATTCACTTAACAACTATTGCTAATTTAACTGTTGCAGTGATTCACTTAACAACAATGGCAAGAGAGATTGAAAAATGGAGCAAAAATCACTTAACAATTATTTTGCTTAGCAATAGAAATGTTGGGCTGAATTGTGGCCATAAGTCAAGGATTACTTGTATGAAGATGATGAAGAGCACTGGGCCCAAGACAGAACCTTGAAGTATCCCACTGCATACTTCTCCCCATGTAGCTGTAGTTTCATTGAGGACTACATGCTGAGTCACAAACCTGTTTCTTCAGGATATGAGAAAGATCTATGATATACAGTATCTTAGTCTTGCTTGGGTTCAGTTTAAATCTGATCTGTCCCATCTGGACCCACATAACTTTCAGACATTGGGACAAAATGTGGACAGCATCTCTGGCCCAAGAACATGATGTACCATTGGGTACCATAGAATTGTAAGTCATCCCGAGTCACTCAGTTGAGTTGGGTGGCTATAGAAATTAAATGAATGCATGAATGAATGCATGAATGAATGAATG
The DNA here is from genome assembly GCA_022577455.1 of Arizona elegans. NCBI lineage: Eukaryota > Metazoa > Chordata > Lepidosauria > Squamata > Colubridae > Arizona > Arizona elegans. The sequence goes on from JAKOOJ010000001.1 coordinate 251,128,271, forward strand.
AATGAATGAATGAATGAATGAATGAATGATCAACCATATTGATAACACCACACCCTGAAATGCTGGATGGTTTTACATAGACAAGTTTTCCTTTTGTCCCGTCTGGCCCAGCCCAGTGATTTCATTTCTTTAAATTGAGTATAGTAGACCAAGGGGCATGGGGGCCAAAACATTTTCCTCTAGGTACTACATTTACATAAAAAGAAGGATGGATGGATGTTGGGAAGGGAATGAAATCTCTGCAAGCAGACAACCAAGCTCAGAGAACACCAAGATGTCCATATTTCAATCCTGAGCTACAGAAATCTCTTTGGTTGGAATAATGGATGATCAATCAATCAGAATAGAGCTGGAAGGGATCTTAGAGGTCATTTAATCCAACTCCCTGCTCAAGCAGGAGATCCTATACCATTTCAGACAGGTGGCTGTCCAGTCTGTTCTTAAAAAGTTCCAGTCATGAAACACCTACAACTTCTGAAGGCAACCTGTTCCACTGGTTAATTGTCCTCACTGTTAGGAAGCTTCTCCTTAATTTCAGGTTTCTCTCCATTGTTTCTTGTCTTCTAGTGCTTTGGAAAATAAGTTGAGCCCCTCTTCTTTGTGGCAGACCCTCAAATATTGGAATACTGCTGTCATGTCATCCATAGTCCTTCTTTTCTCTAGATTGGCCATACTCAGTTCCTGGAACCGTCCTTCATATGTTTTTGTCTCCAGGGCCTTAATCATCTAAGTTGCTCTTCTTTGCTCTTTTTTCAAAGGGTTAAATTTCCAAACTGATGTTAAATTGTGTATGGGCAGGAAAGGGTTTATTCTATTTTGACTGAGGGAGGAGAAGATGAGATGTTAATGCTTTGGGCAATTTTTTTAATTAGACATTTTTTTCTTTCTGTTCTCTAGATATGACATCATGAACCTGCAACAAATAGAATCTAACCGTTATGATTATGTCCACATCGGGACATGGCACGAGGGAGTCTTGAATATTGATGATAACCGAATTCAAATGAATAAAACCGAAATGGTCCGGTCTGTATGTAGTGATCCATGTTTGAAAGGTCAAATTAAGGTAATTGTTCCTATAGAAGTACTTTTGTTGAAAAAGATGGATATAATCATAAAAGATTAAATGACACAAATAATTACTCTTAAATAATCTATATATAACAATGTTAGATTAAGGCAAAATTCTTAATCAAAGCAAGTCTTCTTAAGAAAACCAATTCTGCATGCAGGATAAAAAATGCAAATTGAGCCCTTTTCTCTTAAAAAATTTACTCTCCTGGGAATCACACAGTCCACCTTTTGGGGAAAAGATTGGTAATGAATTCTGATTCAATATCTCATGTTCAATGGCCATATCTCATGTTCAGTGTTCAATGTTTAATATGACCCAAAAGGTTTTGGACTTTAGAACCAAATACTTGGAAAGAAATTGGTAGTTTGGAAGACTATTTGAAGAATAATTTGGAGAATTCCTCCACCCCATTGCAATAGCTGTGTATTCATTTGAAACATCCTTCAAATCTGTGAGGTTTAAAAGCATCCTTTTTGTTTTCAATAAAAATAATAATTCATAGATGCAAATTTGAAAGGAAAAATGTGATTCAGAACATACATCAGTGCCTTCATAGCATTGCCAGGAATAACTTAAATAAGCCACATCTTTTTCTGGGCTCCTGCTTTTGATCTCTTGTGGCTGACACTTGTTCCTGGGAAAAGACACAGTGGTTTAAAATATTCCCAATAGGTTCTATAATAGCAATAGCACTTAGACTTATATACCACTTCACAGTGCTTTGCAGCCCTTTCTAAGCGGTTTATAGAGTCAGCATATTGCCCCCAATAATCTGGGTCCTCATTTTACCAACCTTGGAAGGATGGAAGGCTGAATCAACCTTGAGCTGGTGAGAATCGAACTGCCAAACTCTGGCAGCTGGCAGTCAGCAGAATTAGCCTGCCATACTGTATTCTAACCACTGAGCCACCACAGCTCTTAAGCAAACCCAGGTCCTCTCACATTTTCTCATTCAAATCCAGAATATTGCCCAGCCCTAAAAAATAAGAAACATTTTACTCCAGGAGTTTGTGGACAATTTTTGTGGGATAAAATAATAATGATTAATGTGGAACTCCATTGTATTTTATCCCAGATTTTGCAGTACATATGACCTCATTTTTCTTCCCGTTAGATGTCCTAAACTTTACCTTAAAAAATGCAGCCTATGTGGCATTTTTAAAGCTTTTCTTCTTCTGTTTAAATCACATCACATCACCCACAGGGACTTTTAGTCCCAGAGATCTTGGACACAATTGCAATATTCAGGTCCTTCCTTCAAGGTGTTTTCAAACACTTATTTTTGTCATGTTTTTATTCAGCAAGGTTATCTCCCCTAAAGACACTAGTAAATGAAACATTTTGTCTCATCGCTGCCATCAAATCCTGCATTTTAGTAGTTCTTAGATTTCTTGCTGATAGTATTTGTCTCCCTAGCTTGAAAAGTTTCTCCTGATCATCTGATGATTTTGGAAAGGGAGGGTGGCAAGGGAGGGAAGGGGTGTCTTTATTGAATGGTTAATGTGAATTTATTTACTTCGAAAAGTGTTATTTGGGACCTTCATGTTCTTTCTGTCCCACTTGCAGTCCTGTCTTAATGGCATTATTAGGGGCAGTGGTGCTGCCACAATTGCTCTTTTATCAAAACCTAATATAGTCAAAACTACAAATTGGGTGATAGATAGATAGATAGATAGATAGATAGATAGATAGGTGGATGGATGATAGAATACTTTATTGGCCAAGTGTGATTGGACACACAAGAGAGTTGTCTTTGGTGCATATGAGATGTTCTCCTTGAAATATATAAAACTGCAGTCCAGTTTCACTATGCCTCCTATCACATCCCACTACTGAAATCCTGTTTGTTTCACGAACATTATCTCTTTTGTTTTCTAACAAGTGGTTTTCTCTCTGTTTTTGAATAAAGGAATATAGTCAGAGTCACAAAGGTGCTTTTTTCAAGAGGCAATTTTCTGCTTTTTCTTTGAAAACGTTTCGCTTTTCATCCAAGATGCTTCTTCAGCTCTGACTGGATGGTGGGGAATGGAAGGATTTATACTCTTTCAGACAGCTGGTCATTTCCATCATTTTTTGAAGTGAAATGTCTTCAAAGAAAAACCAGAAAGTCCAGTTACCTCTTGAAAAAGCACCTTTGGGACAACCATAGCCTGGATGACTGAGAATCTCCATAAAATATACCAGAGCCTTCTGCTTTATAAAAAGACTTTCCATAGTTTTTTTTTCTGAATAAACAGATCATATCTGCCATCACAGGTGGTGCAGTGGTTAGAATGCCGTATTGCAGGCTCACTCTGCTCACTGCCAGGAGTTTGATTCTGTCCAGCTCAAGGTTGATTCAGGCTTCCATCCTTCTGAGGTCAGTAAAATGATAGTTGGACCCAGATTGTTGAGGGCAATATGCTGACTCTGTAAACTATTTAGAGAGGGCTGTAAAGCACTATGAAGTGGTATATAAGTCTAAGTGCTATTGCTATATCATATTTTATAATATAACATTTACTAAACAACATGCTAGCTAATTATGTTATATAACTCCAATTCCACTACATAGAAACTAAAACATACACCACATACTGCCTTTCCTCTGTTCCCACATCATAGGCAGCTTTGAGCTGCAAACAAAATCTCTGTTCGAACAAAACCTCTACCTGCTGACTCCATTTGTATCTTGCTAAAAACAATTTGCTACCCACCATGCTCGTTTGGCATGAAGCATAAAAAAAACATGAGAACCAAACAATGTACAGAAAGTTAGCTTGTCAGAACAATGGTTCCATTTTACGTGGTGGAGAATGCTGATAAAAAACAGCAGTACTACAGAAGGGGAATATCTATTAGTGAAATACAGTATCTATTAGTAATACTTTATTTGCTCTTTTCTTTTTAGTCCTATGAGAAAAACAAAGGACCTGCACTATTCAATTTCAAAAAAAAAAGGGTAATTTTAATGTTTTCATCTAACAACAAATATCTAATTTTATTGTAGGTTATAAGGAAGGGAGAAGTGAGCTGCTGTTGGATTTGTACAGCTTGCAAGGAGAATGAATTTGTGCAAGATGAGTTCACATGCAAAGCCTGTGAACTGGGATGGTGGCCAAATGAGGAGCTGACAGGTATGAGCAAAACATTTTACAATAATAGTCTGTCACTACCCACAAAATAATAATGTTTATTTTACTTATTTATTTTCCTTCTTAAATTCAATTCCAAAGCAAGATGTATAATGAATAGGCAGCAAAAGTACACTACCTGGACAGCCACAACAGTATCTGATCACACATACACAAAAAAAAAAAAAATCAATGTCCATACAGATAGTTTTCATTTAGCAACTGTGTCATTTAGCGGCCATTCACAGTTATGACAGTGATGAAAACTAATGTAGCCATCAGTCCTTCATGTTTATGATCTTCATAGGTCTGTAAAGCAAAAGAAAGCTGAAGTAAAATCATAACAGTTTCACTTAGCAACTGCTTCATTTAACAACTAAATTATTAGTCGCAGCAGTGATCACTAAATGAGAGCTAACTGTATATGTACACTTCTGTATGGGGATATACAGAAGTGTTTCCCCGAAAATAAGACCCTGTCGTATATATTTTTGAACCCTGAAATAAGCACTTGGCCTTATTGCCATGCGCTCAAAAGCCCAATTGTGCTTATTATCAGGGGATGTCTTATTTTGGGGGAAACTGGGTACACTTCAGGCATCTCTGGGCAACTGTGATCCTAAGAGGAGAAAGGCTGTACATATTCCTCCTGTTGTATGTTTTTGACTCTGTTCTGCTATTTAAAGGCAATTCATGATATCTACCTCAGGTCCTTTGGTCAAGTGGCAGAACTCTTATAAGAATCTCAGAGGAAAGTAGGCCAAACCTCTGTTTGAACTTTCCTAGTCTGCCTTGTCCTCTGGTCCCGGTTGAACCACATCTTCTCACTATTTATAAAAATGGAAAACTGCAATACAATTAGTTTTGTGAATCATCTCTAACATTAAAAAGTAAATTGGCAATCAATGCCCTTGTTGTAGAGTAATAGGAATATAAATTTTTGCGTTTAAGTTCAATTCAAAATTTTCAAAGAAAGCATCGTGTGGAACGTATTGTAATAATTCAATGTGGATTGTGACCGGAGAGTTTTGCATTTGTTCTACTTTGTTTCCAGTTGCTATTCCCGTCTTCTCCCCCATCCCACCCCAAGAACGACACAGAAGAGATCTGCATGTTCTTCCTACCTGCTGCTCACTCCCACTTGCTCTATGGTTCAGGAAGCAATATGTCATAGTGGTTGAAATGCTAGGCTGCTACAAAATAGACATAGGTTCCCTCAGCCATGAAACTTCACAGGATAGTTTGGGTCAGCCGCTATCTCTCCACCCAATCAGCCAGATACAAGATACAAGGTATAGGCACAAGATTCTTGTAGGAAAAAAAATATGAACAAGAATTGCTATTCCTGCTACTATGTTCCTGGAGAAAAGATAGGAACCCAGGCAGGGGTGGGCTTCAAAAATTTTAGCAAGGGGTTCTCTGCCGGTTGCTGGGTGGGTGTGGCCATAGTGGGCGTGGCCATGTCGGCCTTCTGCACCATGGTAGTGGGGGCATTTTTGCCCTGGGCTCCGGAGACTCTCCTTGAGCCTCTGGGAGGGTGAAAACAGCCTCCCCAGGCTCCGGAGGCCCTCTGGAGGCCCTTCCAAAACTTCTGGTAGGCCCATTTTTCGCCCTCCCCAAGCTTCCACATGTGCCCTGCACTTACCTGCATCCAAAACGGGTCATGTGAGGACTCCTGGGAGGGGCAGGGCAGGGCCAGCCAGGAGTGGGATTTGGGGGTTCTCCAAACTGCACAGAATCTTGGCTAGAGGTTCTTCTGAACCCCTGTGAACCCCCAGCAACCCACCCCTGAACCCAGGAATGTTTTTAGCAATACCCTTACCAGGAATCTGGTATGTGAGCATACTACTGTTATTTATACCACTCTGGAAACTACAAATAATTTGAATTAATAATTTGCTTTAAACAAAGAACATCGAGCATTTGTTTTTGATAGTCAGATCATAAATAACATTGATGTTGTACAATTGCTGCACTCCAAAACCTGAAGTTTCCGTGTATTTTTAAGAGTTTAAAATTCACAGTTAGTTTTCACCACATGTATCATTATAGTTGCAGAGAAGCATTGAAATTATTGGAACATTCTGAGGGAGTAAAACTGTAGGTGACAATAACTGCTTAAACCATCCAGCTCCTATATTTCTTGGAAATTCATTTGGCTTTTTCTTCCGCTCAGCAGGCATTTATAATATATGAAGCACTCATTTTAAACTTTATATACCCGAGTCTACATTATCAAATTCATGACTGTTGACCAAATAAATTAATGCCTAAACTGGGCAATCAGCATAAATAGGATGATATATCCCACTCATGTACCCTTAGCCTAGTCGATCTTTTATTCCTATTTTCTCTAGAAAGTGAATGCAGGGTGTCATTTAGGTTAAACCAACAAACAAAGAAAAAAATAATAATATTATCTTGATAGTTAATGAAACTGAAGTGTTGGATTTCTGGATGTCTAGATTACAAGCTATGCAGACAAATAATTGTATAGATAATACTGTCATGTAGAATAAGGACTGAAATGCACAATATCTATTTAAAATATTAAAAAATCCATTTTTAATATTGCTTTTAATAGTCAGGAGTGTTGTCTAGTAATAATCAAAATGTCCAATCACTTTAAAAATTAAATGCCTCTGTTCTCTAATTGTCTTATATACTGTAAATGTCTCAGAAGCTAAATAAATATGTTGTCAGGAGAATTAATTTCTGTCTATGTGTTACTAAATAGAAACTGTAACTAACATCTATTTGATCTGAATGCTGTCCTGGGGATGTTCGTTGGCCATGAAGTTGTAAGTATAAAGTTTAGAAATGAATAGCTTTTGAAAACTAAACTCTTTGTCAGATTGCCATGAAAAAATTAAGAAGAGTCTATTCTTTTTTATGGGGAGTAAGAGATTACAACAGAGATACAGGAGAGAATATGTGCTTGTTTTGTAACAGGCTTTCCCTTGCGTTTCCTATTTCTTCCAAAATTTGTGGAGCAGATTTAGCAAATGCTCAGGGAGCTGGAAGGAGGAAGAATAATCTATTTTGTTGGCAGATTTTGTCCTACCAGTAGAATGACATAATTAGATGAAGCTTTTTTACTACCTTTTGTGCAAAAATCATTTGTTTTGATATGAATGCAGGATCACTTCTATTATGTAACTGTTCTTTAAGGATCCCAAAGGAGCTCTTTATTTTGCAATATTTGTCTGCTTATCCAATCATTTCTTTCTCTTTTTCTTTTTTGTATCCTGTAGGCTGCAAACCTATCCCTGTAAAGTATCTGCAGTGGAGGGACATAGAGTCCATTGTGGCTGTGGTCTTCTCTTGCCTGGGCATCCTCGTCACCATGTTTGTTACCCTTATCTTTGCACTGTACAGGGATACCCCCGTCGTCAAATCCTCTAGCCGGGAGCTGTGCTACATAATACTTGCGGGGATCTTCCTTGGTTATATATGCCCTTTTACCCTCATTGCTAAGCCCACTGTCACTTCATGCTACCTCCAGCGTCTCCTGGTGGGTCTTTCGGCTGCCATGTGCTACTCTGCCCTTGTAACAAAAACCAACCGCATTGCACGCATTCTGGCAGGGAGCAAGAAAAAAATTTGCACCCGCAAACCACGCTTCATGAGTGCTTGGGCCCAAGTAGTCATTGCCTCCATTTTGATCAGTGTACAGCTGACATTGGTGATTACACTGATCATCATGGAGCCCCCTTTCCCCATCCTTTCCTACCCCAGTATCAAGGAAGTCTTTCTGATCTGCAACACCAGCAACTTAGGTGTGGTTGCCCCAGTGGGTTACAATGGACTTCTCATCATGAGTTGCACTTACTATGCTTTCAAAACTCGCAATGTGCCGGCCAATTTCAATGAAGCCAAGTATATTGCCTTCACTATGTACACAACGTGCATCATCTGGCTTGCCTTTGTACCTATATACTTTGGGAGCAACTACAAGATCATTACAACTTGCTTTGCCGTGAGCCTGAGTGTGACAGTTGCCTTGGGGTGCATGTTCACTCCCAAGATGTATATCATCATTGCAAAGCCTGAAAGGAATGTCCGCAGTGCCTTCACCACTTCAGACGTGGTGCGTATGCATGTCGGGGACGGCAAGACACCTTGTAGGTCCAACACTTTCCTCAGCATATTCCGGAGAAAGAAGCCAGGCACTGGAAACCCAAAGTAAGTACTTTGACAATGCATCTATACTTTTATAGATGCATTAAAAATAATATTTGCATTAAAGAAGCTAAGCAAGGCAAAATCTGAAATAGGGATCTGGTCTTCCTCTTTGTTACTTTGAAACTGCAACCAGTCTAATATTCTGACATGTTCTTATCATCTCCAGTCTTATAAACCTTCCTGATTTCCTTTCTTTTTTGTTTTCTGCTCCCTAACAATGTTCACATAAAATAATCGGACGGCGTAGTGAACTATCAACAAATCTTGGAAAGGTTGTTTTTACATCTACAATAATGTTTCATTCTGTGCAAATACAGCCACACAATTATGAATTTACTAACCCTTTACTAACTTAAATATTAGGCTTCTCACAGAGACAGCTGAAAATCTCAGCTCTCCAGATGCTCAGCCTTTATTTGGTGTGACGTACTCAATAGAAAACTCACATGCATCATGCAACAAGATTAGTTTCTTTATTACAGACAAGAAATAAATGTTATACTGTACATAAAGAAAATTTGCTCTCTCAGGTTTTTCAATTCTAAGCCTGCTCCTGCTTCTCTGAATCAACAGATACTGGATTGCTGTCTTAGTCGCTTAGTCTTGAGAGACAATTATCCTGAATTGACTTCATTTCTTACATTATGAGCCTTACTAATGAATTGAGATTCTATTATGCTCAGTTGTTGACTAAGACTGAATTGAACAGTCTTAATCTTCTAAGAGTCCTTTTGTCTCAATAAGCTTTTTTCATACTCCAATATATGACAGGTAAGTCACCTGGAAAGGTTCTTAAAGCCATTTCAAATTCAATATTTTTCTGACTCTTGTTCTGCTTAACAAAAATACCCATGGCGAAAGTTATGCTCACCCAAACTACCCTGCAAATCTGCCAGAGTTGTTGGAAAGCTGTGCACGGAACACCACTTTAACCAACAGATTGACAAATATTGTATTTCGGCAGCTTTCAACTGACTGGAACTTTTCCCTAGAAATAATAGGCCTCACATTGTTTATGAATTATAGTGCAAGACTCTCGAAGAAAAATCACCTTGAACTTCATGTGAATTCGGCAGAAACTTGTGATTCATTCATTCCATCATTTTTTCACTGCCTGATGAAAAATCTCTGAATTTTTTTTTATTCATGCAGTCTCCATTGAAAGAAGAAATTAATAGAGGCTTTTCTATGGTTTTCCCTTTATTTAAACAGAAGAGAGGAATGTTGTGGGATGATAATTATATGCACAAGTAGCTGTAGGGCAATTAGATGAATTTCTTACCTTATAAAACAAAGTTTACACATACACTTCTATATAATATGGAGATGATATCTGAGACTATCATTAGTATCTTTATCATCATCCAACTAATTTAGTTTAATATTCATACTTGACTAATTTCATAGGATTCTACACAGTGTTATTTCTAGATTGGTATTATTAGACAAAAGTGGTTCATCCTAAAATAGAAACTAATGGCAAGCTAAGCTATTTTTCATTATCATTTTGGATTAAATTTAGTTGATGCTTGATATTTACCGAAGTTTAAGAATTTGAAGGGCTCAATTCAGGAACTTCTAGAAATGTTGTAATTGCCATAGATCTTCTCAGGATAACAATTACACAATTATGCAAGATATGCAATTACCAATTCTGAATGATTAGCAGGATAAAAAGAAGTGCCCTGAAATAGTAATCCACATAAACTTTTAAAATTTATTTAGTTTCTTTTACAATAGTGGTGCAGAAGAATCATTAGAACCCTGAGTTTGGGAAGACTACATGTACAGGGAATAGATAAATGTTATGCTTAATTGTTTTTTTGTCTTTCGTAGCAGGAAATTCAGTTCTATCTGTTATGAGGAATATAATATTTCTGACAGGGTTTTAAAACCATTTTTGTTCTTTTCAAAAACCAATATAAAATGTTAAAATAATTACTTTGATAATTTTATAATTTTTATCTTTTTTATTTATTAACTTTTAAAAACAAAGGAACAGTTGAAATGTCCAAAGAATAAATATTGCCGAATTAGAGACAGAGAATAGATAATGGACAATATTGAAATTTTATATCTATATACAATATTTAAAATCTTTGCTGATTTAATAATGATCATTTCCCTTTGAAGGAAACATCATAAGCTCAGCTGAAAATTTAGTGCAGAAAAAAAATGAAAGTAGAGAAAGAACTGGAAGAATTGAAAACCATTCCTCTGGGATTTTTTTTAGGGGGGGTACCTAATATCTCTCAAAATGCATTAAAATACTGTTTAAATTTGCATGCAACTTTTGAACTTTGAGGAAAAAATATTTATAACTGTTGGCTTTGTGTGAAAATACATATAAAAATAAACATTTTGGAGAGATTTATTTTTAAAAAATCAGATTATTGCAGAAACAGACAGAATGTATTAATGAACTATCATGGCAAGGGGATGCTAACAGAATTAGTCAAGAGAGCAAACAATTGCCTTCAAAAAGGATTTTATTATAAAAACATAGCTTAAAATAAAGATTTCATTATAATTCCTTATCCCTTCCTTTCAACATGGACATGACCCAGAAACAGGCTATTTAACTATAAGAGCTGCTAGAGAACAAAAATGGAACCAGATATGAAAGAATGAGGCAATTTTACAGACTCAGGTATTGTAAAAAAAACAAAATGCCACCTCTTCTCAGCTGAAAAAAAAAATCTAATCTTTATCCATAGCAGAAATTCAAAATAGTTATATTAAATGAATGTTTGCATTTGTAAATGTTCAGATGATCTTCTGTCTGAATTAAAGTACCTAGTTTACATATAATGTTAAGCCATAATATGGTTTGGGATTTGGGGGCTCAGTGTAATTTAGCATTATTTGGAACCAGGGACTCTAGGAAGTAAAACCTGATTTAAAAATTCTGGCTTAGGGTGTTGTCTGAATTCACCCAGTATGAAACGCCAAACTGCCCACTGTGTCATTCTGTTGCAACATAGACACAGCTGCATTCTAATTGGTATCCAGCTCTAGTTTAACCTGGAGTTCTTCTATTTCAGGGGTGTCAAATTCACGTCATCACGGTAGTGTCACATGACGTATTGGGACTTTTTTCCCCTTTGCTAAACCAGGCGTGGGCGTGGCCAGGACGTGACACATCCGGCCCTGTTCTATTAGCTCAAATATATTGCCCTATAAGAAAGGGCAAAATAGTTAGGAGTAGCCTTGCCTTGTAGTAAAATATATATTACCAGTACATTAGCTTTATGTAACTTTGACACTTCTCTTTGTAAATGTGAAACTGTGGGCATTGTCCAGGTATTTCTATTATTCTGGGCTTTCAGATTCTGTCTGAATATTTCACTATACAAGGGAGAAGGATGGATGTTTACTCTTTTATCTTCTATAATTATCCACCTGCCCTGACTTCTCTCTCTCTCTAATCTCTTCTGGCCCCTCCATTCCAATCCATTAGTCCAAGTTTTTCTTCTGTACCCAATCAGTAGCAAAACTCATGCTTATTAAATCTAGCCATGTCTTTCTGTCCATGTCAGACTTCCAGAAGAGCAAGGTCGAGACCAAGCCAATACCGCCTCCAAGTTCCCCATCAAAGAAGCAGTCATTATTATCACAGTGAAGCAGGGGTGGGTTCCACTTACCTTTACTACCAGTTCGCAGCGGGATCGCGCATGCGCAGATCACCCATGACATCGTAGTGGGTGGGTGGAGCCTCCCACTAGTTTAATACCGGTTCTATAGAACTGGACCGAACCAGGAGCAACCCACCACTGCAGTGAAGGAAGGGACCTCTCTGCTCTGCCCTATTCATTCTTTTGCATTGGCCTGCAAATTTAACAGCACAAGATGGCAGTGGAGCTTCCCCACAGTCTTGCTTACTGATTTTCTCTGAATTTAATAATGTCAAAATAGGACAGAATACATTAACATTTTCCAAGAGAAAGAAACACAACCTCATTTTCATAACAGCGTCTAGAGCAGCATTCTCCAGCCTAATATAGTCCAGATGTGTAAGATTACAAATCCATTGTTCTGTCTGAGATGAAAGAAATTTTTGGCTAATACATCTCCAAGTTGCAAAGACTGGTGGTGGGAAGATGGGACGGAGGGTGGGTTTGCTCTTAGATTATTTTTCTTTTCATTGCATAATTTGTTGCTTGACTCTTCACCAAAGCAGGATTTTGAAAGAGTCTCTACTAACCTTTTCAAACATTTTTTTAATAATAGCAAAAGGTATTACATGAGGAAAAATATTTATCTTTTTTCTAAATATTTATCTGCAGTATGTACATAATATATAATTAATCTCTGTATGAGTTATGCATTATAAGAACACATTTTTTAAATATTTGACAATAGTCCAATATCTCAAAGCTAGCATTAGAAAGTTTCTGAGAAAATCTTTTTCTTAAAACGTTTTTAATATTTTAAATTTGCCTTTGATTTTTTTTCTGCTCAGACTTTAGAATCTAATATTAAACTATCCCCTCTACATGAATGAATAAATGAATGAATATTGTATGAAAAAAATAAAAACACTGCCATGACCATATAGAATAGTTGCAAGCCTAAACCTTAACCCAAGCTTGTTTAAAGAAGCAAAAGATGCTGCAGTGGAGATGCACATGTTATTATGCTGCATAATCATTAACATGCTGATGGGTGTCCAGGAAAACAACATTAACTTTAAAGTACTGTCTCGGCAAGCCAAATAGCTGTAAATATGAAGTCCTTGATGCTCTCTGATTGTTTGCTTGAGGATGTTTCATTACCCAACTAGATAACATTATCTAGTAGCACTATATATTTGCGGGAGGAGGCTTTTGCGGGTTTTTTAGTTATTGTCCGTCATTTGGAGTTGGGAGACAATATAAAACTTAAAGCAAATAAGAACTATTATGGCAGGGGTGTCAAACAGGCGGCCTGTGATTAATATTAATTTATTGTCATGTCCAGCTGTTGCTTCTTTTGAAAAATAAATAGTGCTCAAATAATCACTCAGGAACAAGAAGAAGAAGAAGAAGAAATTCTGCTGGAGGTGCTCTTCTAAGAAACCAACTCCATTGGAATTTCTTTTCCTTCTGCTCAACAGTCATTCCATTGGGCTTTGGCAGAAGGAGATGATGGCTTTAATAACAGTAAAAATGAACTTTCAAATGTTTTTGTTCGATTTCTCCTTTCTAGCTTTTTTATTCTTTTCAATTCAATGGAATGTTGGAAAGGAATAATGTAAAGGGATTTAAGATATTTTCTGTCCAGCCATCTATCAGCAGAATAACTTTCCAAGAACAGACAGAATGGGACCAGATTTAATGTAGGAGAAAAAGTCAGTAAAAGTAGCCAGATTGGAAATCGATCCAGATCTGGGGCGGGGGCAGGGGGATTTGCTATGGAGAAAATATCCCCACTACAACGCTATGGAGAATGTGTTTTGGACAATGGTTCAAAACACTGCTGAATCTATGATTCTCAGCTCCCCTTCTTCCCATTTATGGCAAACCTATGCACGTGTGCCACAGGTGGTACATGGAGCCATATCTGTGGGCATGCGAGTGTTGCCCTAGCTCAGCTCCAATGCACATGCACATGCTGGCCAGCTGGTTTTCAGGCCTTCCGGGGCCACCAGATATTTCTGGCCTCTGAAGGGCCTCCTGGGGGTAGGGAAGGCCATTTTCACCCTCCCCAGGTTCCAAGAAAGCCTCTAGAGCCTGGAGAGAGTGAAAAACGGGCCTTCTGGTCTTACCGCCACCCTGAGTCTTCGGCCCTGAGTCTTCGGAGAGGGACGGCATACAAATTGAATTAATAAATACCAGAAGTTAGGAAATGGGCCATTTCCGGACTCCAGAGGGCCTCCTGGTGGATGGGGAAGGCCGTTTTCACCTTCCCCAGGTTCCAAGAAAGCCTCTGGAGCCTGGGGAGGGCAAAAAACGGGCCTACTGGGCCCACCGGGCCATCACATGCCAAAAGCGGGGGGAGCATGGGGGGGTCACGTGTGCATGTAGGGCGAGCGCATTGAATTAGGTGTGGGCGCGTGCGACCCCCCCTGCTCTCCCCCTGCTTTTGGCACGCAACAGCAAAAAGGTTACCCATCACTTTCCTAACCTGTTGGAAACTTGAAAATGATCAGATTCCTTTAACAAATAGCAAATACATGCTTGGTTTGTCAGAAAACACTTCTTTCAAATCATTTTGGACTCATAGGTAAGCCTGTTCCTCCACATCCTTTGATAAAAAAGGATTAACAAGTATTGTTTCAAACTAGAAATGCACTTTGGAAAAAATGCACATTGTCCACAAACCCCTTATAATCTGTAAGGATTACTTTAATTTGTCCATTTATCTTTTATCTCTTCTCTCAAAATGCCATGAGATTTAAAAATAAAAAAATAAGGGGTTATAAATGTTAACAATGATATAAGTTTATTACAATAAAACATAACATCTGGTTGAAATTGGATGAGTCTGAAACATTAAACTTATTTTACAGACTGGCAATATCCATTAATTACTTCAAACAACAATTCATTTTTCCTGTTTTCATTAATACATCTTTTGAGGCCAAATGAAAAGGCTAATTGGAAAGTAAACTTAACTCATTTAGTTGAAAGTAAATTCCACTGAAATTGATTGGATTTACTTCCTAATGATTGTCTCTGATTATATTATGAACATTGAGGAATTAATAAAGATTAAAGGAAAATATAGTCTTTTTATAGGGAAATAATGCAAAGCAGGCTGAATATAGGATGCTGAAGGAGAAGAAGAAGGAAAGTCATTCATGCTATTTATGAAATGAATTTTCCTTGGAAATACACTGGTGTTTTTTTAAAAACAATAACAATAAAGTAAGGCTTTATAAACTTTTCTTTTTAAATTCTTATTTCAACCTGTGACTATGCTTAATAACTTCACTGAAAAGTCCCAAGATACTCACTATGTTAAAAAAAAATCATCACATAAAGATGATTTTTCTAAATTTGTATTTAGAAGGATTGGAAAATCTACAAACTTGTTATTAAGTGATTTGAAAATCACATATATGCTGAAAAATGAAGTCATTGCTTACTCACTTTAATGCCCACCTCAGCAATTAGCACAAGGATCATGCTTCCCCTTTTATGTCTCTATTTATTATAAACTGTTTGCCATTAACTACATCCTTCAATTTTCCATTCTGTGCTGAAACAAAAGCAAAAAGTCCTGTGGACTGCATAACAAGTGATCAAATAATTAAACACCTAAGGAAATGCTCCTGAAGAGAATATTTCACTAAAGCAAGAACAATTCACAAATGCCCTCAGAATTCCTGGGGATAATTTTCTATTTTCTTGAAGTTTTCAAATGAAACAAAAGCACCCATATATACTGTATATATTAGCAATTCTCTCCTTTGTTCATATTGTGGGGGGGGGGGGACACACTATCCCAGCAAGACTATCTTAAATCTTACCAACATTGCAAAGATCTTTTCATTGTTAACAGAGAAATATCTTAAATATATGCATGCAATCTGAATACCAATTAAATGATTAATGTTGTATTTGCATCAATGTTTTCTGTTCTGTTAACATTATTTCCCCTTCATCTTAAATTTAGGTGAGCTGTATTAAATTTTAATGGAGAAGAATGCTAAATTTTGAATGTTTGACTTTCAATGTTCTCTCTCTTGCATATTTTACTCAACAAGAATTAATTACAATGCACTGCCCAAATGTTTGCCTTGGCTCAGAAACCTATGCAAGACACACTGACAAATATTTATTTTATTGGTTTATCAAATTTAGAGACTGTTCTTCTCACTCACAGAGCAACTCATCGCTCTGTGCCTATCAGTCTGAGGGAGCCACCCACCCCCATCACCTCACCTACTTCCAATAATCTGTGTCAGGAATATGTTCTCAGAAAAGTCACTAGTTATACATGACATCCATTTGTGAAATTTGGTGACGATCCAAGATCTGAATGAACCTAAGTGAGCAGAAGATGCTTACTCTTCTTCTCTTTTCTCTTTCTCCATTTCTCCATGATGCCCTTAGATAGACCTGGGTTCCCCAACTGGTCATGTTCCTTAGTACCTGGTAGGTCTGCTACCCCAGTTTATCTTTTAATTTTATAAACATATTCTAATTTCCAGATTTGGGCTTCAAAAATCCAGATGACCATAGTGTCAGCAACAGTTTCTGTAAACTCTTGGCTCATGGTCATTGGATGTTTGCAGCCCAGATTTGATAGTCCTGTTTTAAAGAAAATAAGCCTGACTAGGTGGCTCAGTGGCTAAGACACTGCCTTGTCGATCAAAAAGGTCGGCAATTTGGCGGTTCAAATCCCTAGTACAGGTCTCCTGCGTGAGCAGGGGGTTGGACTAGATGACCTCCAAGGTCCCTTCCAACTCTGTTACTGTTAAGTTGGCTTGCTACATACAAAGCACCATCATCATAATCCAATGGGAGACCACCAGGGAAGACAATGTATGTAAGATAGACTGAGAATTTTTTAAAAAAAAATCAGGAAGACGGAAATGGAAGATCTCTTCTATTATAATGCCTAGAGAGGATCTGAATCTGTCCATGAAGTCACCGGAAATCTTCCTTGACTTGAAGGTGATTTTATCTTTACCTTGCTAAAGAAGAATCAATAAGGCTTCTGCAAATGTAAACCTTTTGTTTGAGAATGTCATCAACCCCATAGATAGATGGATAGTCCTTGTATGTGAAGGGTTTCAAAAAGCCAAAAATCAGAGACAATGCTCTATTGTAAGCTACTAAAGGATAGGAACAAGGATAAATGAACAGTTCTTACAGCGGGAGATATAAAACATGACATTATCTAACCAACATAAAAGGTCTGGAATTACAGTTGAACAGTTAGCAAGTCAAGCTGGCGAGGACACAAAACGTTTTGTTTTTCAGCAGAGAGAGGAGTGGAGTGATTTTGATGACTCAAAAGGATCCCTTCAAAATTGGTGAAGGGACAACGAAATGGCAAATGCAATTCTGTCTAAATGCAATGCAACACATATTGGGCCAAGAAACACAAACACATTGATGTGTTCTGAACGAGCTGGCAGTGCCTGACCAGGAAAAGCTACTGTTGCTGTCATAGATCATTCAGTTAAAATGTTAACCTAGGACACAGTGGCTGTTAAAAAGACAAAACATTTCATTTTGTGAATCATTAGGGAAGAGATCAGGACTAACATATCCATTAACAATGATATGATCGCATTTGATGTTTATATTTCCTATGGCATCTGAAAAGTAAATTGTGGGGATAAAAATATGCAGAAAAAGACAATCTCTGCAAATCCTATAACAGGGGTGTCAAACTCGCAGCGTCATGGCGGCATCACGTGACATATCGGGACTTTTTTTCCCTTTGCTAAACCGGGCATGGGCGTGGCCAGCACGTGACACATCTGGCCTGCTGGCTGCGAGTTTGATAGCATATCCAAAACATGGAGTCGTGCTATTTTCCTGTTTGAGTTGGGTAGGTTTCCTTGAAGAGATGGGGAACAACAGAGAGATGTGAATTTATTCACTGTGTGAGTGAATCTGTGATAATATACCTAGTTGTTAAAACATTTTCCTATAGTATAACTATATATCACAATGTATTATTACTAACAAAGTGTTAATACAGTTTTTCATACTTTAAAAAAAAAAGTTTGTGCAAGCGGTATATAATGCATTGTTTCCAGGAGAAGCTATATTTGCATTATTTCCAGAAAAAGCTAAATTTTCCTATGAGCCATCAGAACAAATGTTGCATGGGTAAAGTACAACTACTCTATATGCTTTTTGCTTAACAATTTGGAGGTTGCGGTATTTTAATTCCTCTTCCTTGCTATTTCTTGCCTTATAAAAATAGGTGCCAAGGGGGAGTTTAAAACATGCACCACAGTGAATCACTTGAAATTACTCAGCTGAAACTTTGCAGACTTAATGTCCTTAATATGCTTAGTAATCTGTCCTTAATAAAGCTTCCCTGTATCTGCAGGAACTGTTGTTAAGCTAACTGACCTATCATTTCCTGAATCCCCAGATCCTTTTTAAAAGTTAATGTTCCATTTGTTTGTTTTCAGTCATTGGGTGCAGAGGCCAATCTTAGACAATAAAAATGTGTGGGGTGTTTATTAGAAGGCCAATAATTTTGATATTGAATTCTCCCTTAAATGGTTATATGCATTTTTTTCTCATTGGTCTTATTTTGGAAAAATAATATCACTGCACTTTTTATTTTCTTCCTTTCCCTCTGATTTGCATTTTACTTTCAGTTTGTTTGGACTGCGAACAAGTCTGTATTCTCTTTTTTTTCCCCTCCACACTTGAGTAATGTATCTACTTTCCAAAGGGGAAAAAAAACATTTATTTTTGGTCCTCATGGCTTCTTTGGCTCTATTTGTTAACAGTGTACACTTCTCTGAATGTAATTATCTCTCTTGATTGGTTTGGCACCATCTAAAGGCTATTCGTTATTTTACTATTATCTTGACATTTATTCTCATCATTAAAATTATCCCTGAGTGGTACATAACATACAATGTAACAAATTTAATATATAAAAACCAATAGAGCATCTCTACAATAAATATTACTAATATCAATACAGCATCAAATATCAAGGAGAACAGAGAGATTACTTTGTGCATAGCAAGTGGAGAATATACTGGGGAACAGAAGCAGTAGCTTAAAGCATCCCGTTCTGGGTGACTGCCATATCACAGACTGCAGAATATCACATCATCAATAAAATCTCCCTTAGCAACTATAGTAATCCAACAGACTCTAGTCAGGAAAAGATATTTCAGTTCCTGGACTTTTATAAAGGTTTTCGATTCTTAACAACAAAATGTGGAAGGTGATCTGGTAGAAAATATGCACCTTACACAATTTCCTGCGCATGGTACATTGTCCATCTCTTTTCCGCTACATTCTGCATCAGGTCTGTATCAACTTCAAGCACAGTTCCAAATAGAGCCACTCAGCAGTCCAAGAATGAAGTTAATAATCCATGCTTTACTGTGGTAAAAATATTTCTCTTCAAGGCAGGACATAGTTGATGTATCAATTAAAAGAGATAGTACAGTGTATTTTCCTGCTATGAAAATTACCTACATACATTAGTAGTAAATCTAGAGATGCTCCGATTTTTTTTCTTTCTTCTGGGCCTGTAAACTCCCCAAGTTCTATAAATACTCATTAGCATTCAATGTGGAACAATTTGTTGTGATCCAATCCATCAATACTATATGTGCAAGCACTGAGAAGTAGCCAATTTAAATGTATTAGAGAAAAGCCAGATATTGTTTACATGTCAGTGACATCATGCCTCAGATTTCTAATGACTTTCGAATGCCATCACATACATGTTAAATAGCATTTTGGGTGAAGTTCTGTTCAATAATACTCTTAAGAAAGTTCTAACATACAATTATTCAGAGCTAGTCTCTGGGACTGGTTATACAAATTACATAGAATCGTTGCAATATACTTTTTCAATCTCCGGTTTATTGAGATTGGCCAGAAGAATTTTACCAGCAAGTATAAGAAGGTTTTATTTCCTTTCTCTATCCCTAGTTCTCTCTCCTATAGAAATAATCTCTAAAAATATATGAGTAATTCTGTCCCTGAAATGGGCCAGCTGAACATAGATTTTCAAAGGTAATCAATATGTTCCAATAATGTTTGCAATTTAATCGCTGACAATTTCTTGAATATCTTGTCCCCAAAGTTAGAGGCAATAGAAGGTAGGTATTTGTCAAATCCAACTTCAAGTAGACTTTTTTTTTTTTTAGGTGACTGGCATTACTCTATTATTCAGCAATGAATTAACAGTTCCTTTGGCTCAACTGATCAGTTCTCCATGGTTAAAACACACTAAGTTTGACAAACATTTGCCCACATTTTGAGACTCAATAAATTTAATGAATAGGCTTTATATGGACTTTCTTATATGCTTCAGAACTTATTATCTACTACAGAAATTCTCTATGGCACAATTTTCTTCTAACTTAGGAATTAGTGTTCGTTTCAGTGATATAATTGCTTGACAACGGTAATGTGCCACACACCATTTCAAGTTGTATAGAAAACCGTGGCCCGTCTTGTGAGTGGGTAGACAATTGTTCTGAAATGCAAGGCCTCTAGAGGTTTGTAGGAGCTACTAGTGCCAAGTTAGAAAAGGGCTAGGCACCTGGGACTTGCATATGAAAGGATTTGAAAAGTCATATTGGCGGTCTAATGGAGCAGCAAAAAAAGTATTTGCTTTGAGACAAAGATTTATTTTAAACATGTTGGAAATGTTTGTTTGGAACAGGAGGAATCAATGGAGATTTTGTGTGTATGTGTGAGTTTGTCTTGGAAAGGGCAAGAACCCTTTACAGAGAAGCCAAGTCCCATTAGCTTTTGGCTGCAAAAGGACTGATGCGTTAATTCAACAGCCAGGACTTGTAACTTTGCCTCCGAATGACCTACAACAGGGGTGGGGAGCGATGGCCCTTTTATGACTTGTGGACTTCAACTCCCAGAATTCCTGAGTCAGCCAAGTTATAAAGGGGCCATCGTTCCTCACCTCTGTTCTATAGCATGGCTGTCAATAAGAGTGGCTGCTTAGTACAGGATCCATGAACTTGGGCAGGAAAAGAAATGACAGCTTTATTTTCATCTATATTACTAACTTTTTCATTTTAAACAATTTGATAACTATATTTCGGTAAAATGGTTTTCCTTTGCAATGCAGTCTATAGCTTTGTATTTGATTTTATGCACTTTAATTTTAATACATTTATCTGAGAAGGGATATGGAGGTTAAGTATTCTTAGTCTAATACATGAATGTTAAGTGAAAAGAGAGCTTTTCTCAGGAAAGACCATGTTGTTAACCCATGCATTCCTTGGACCCACTTATTTCTATAAACACATTTCTACATTAATTGAAGTGGGTAAGCTCACTCAAATAAAGCCTGCCCCTCTACTTCTCAGTGTATCCAATGCTTGCTAACAGTCACCTCATGTACTATAGGCTCTTGTATTTTTTATTAACCAGAGTCAGTTGGTTGAATTGGAAGGCTATTGAAAATAAATAAATAAATGAATGGAATAAATAAATAAATAAATAAATGGATAAATAAATAAATAAATAAATAAATAAATAAATAAATAAATAAATATTTTAAAAATGCCACGGGGTTCACTCAGAGCAGTTAGAGTTCTGTAATAAATAAACACATTAGCTTCATGTGATGATTAATATTTTTATCTGATATCTTCATTTGTCAGCAGCAAAAGTCTTTTGTTAGGTTTTTCAGTTTACTGCAACTGTCAAAATATGATTCTTTTGCTTTTAATTTCCAAAGTATTAAAACAAAATCATTTTTCCTAATATTTTCTAACATATAAGATAATCACGTAGTTCCTGTTATTCCATTTTACCAGCCTCTTGGTTTTAATAAATGCTGTATATTGTTATCCAAGTACTATAGTATTCCACACTCTGACATATAAATATTGCATTAAATGTGTATCAATTCTCAGGCAAACCGCATCTCTCTTAGCTTTGCTGGCTGAGTTTCCATCTTTTTCACAGATCTCAGAGAACAAAAACTGCCATTTTATAGATTCATAGATCTATTGATCAAATGTCTGTGTCACTGACTCCCAATGACTCTGAGCAGCTCAGAACAATTAAAGCAAGGAATTACAATAAAAACAATTTTTAAAAAGACAAAATGGGGAAGAACAAGCTGGGAAGAACAACAGACCAGATTTTGTCTGAAACTCCCCTTTTGGTGTGATACCAATATCAGGGCATTCAGCAAGCCTTGGCATTTTTTTGTATTGTACCTTTGTAAGAAAATATGAAAAAGAGAGAAACCATTTTGCAGCTCAGCCTGCAGGGATATCCACAGGATATTGTCACAAAAGTCAAGATGGTGGCTGATGGAACAGTACAATCAAAGCTCCCAAAGGTTTTACTCATTTGTTTTACAGAAATCCTGTCAGCCTGACACAAATGCCACTTCTCTCATGTCCTGGTTTGCTTTGAAATAGGGCTTATGCGAAGTAAGTCTACATTGCTGTGGCTTATACCTTAATTTAAGCATGCAAGTATTTATTATTTATTTATTAGTCCAATTTATATGCCGCCCTTCTCCGTAGACTCAGGGCTGCTTACAATGCATTATAGCAATAGCCTGCATACTTTTTTGTATATACCTGCTTATTAGGGCTTTCGGATGCCCTTAAGCGGTGTTGTTCTATACAAAGTTGGCTTTTTGCCCCCACAATCTGGGTCCTCAATTTACTTACCTCGAAAGGATGGAAGGCTGAGTCAACCTTGAGCCTGGTGAGATTTGAACTCTCACTAATTGCAGGCAGCTGGCAGCTAAGTCCTAGCACTTAACAGCACTTAGTCCACTGCTCCACCGAGGCATCATTATTACCCGCTCAACCCATTGATGTAATGTCTGCTTTGTCTTGAGCAGCAATTCTTCCCTTGGTAGAGCAAACCATCGCACAGAGTAAAATGCGGGAGAAGATTGAGTTAATCTAATCATGCTCTTTGCATAAGGAACAACCTTCTAAGGGAAAGAGTTGGACAAAGTTTTACTATTTACATGATGACTAGTTATATTTAGGTCATCAGATCTAATCCCCTGCCTGAAAGATGAATGCAATTAAAGCACCTTTGACAGATGACTTTCTAGCCTCACTTTGAAAGCCTCCAATGAAGGGGACCCACCCTCAAATTGGGTCCAATATCAAACTGATCTTTTAAGAAGAGTTTTAACAAACATTCTATTGGCTGGGGAATTCCAAGAGATGAAGTCCACACATCTTGAAATTGTGTAGTTGAAAAATAATGCTCTAGAATGAGAGTGTAAACCCAGTAGAGATGAAGGCAGCTATATGCTCCTCTTTTTCTTCCTTGTTCCTTGAAGCACTCATTTGTTACTGAAACATCTGATTTATTGTATAGATCTGTAGCATGAGACAAACTTGCATTATGAAGCTCAGCTTTTAGGAGAGAGCAAAGATGTACCAGGACTCATGAATGATGCTTATAACTATCTGACATTTCTGTGCTTCCCAAGATAGAGGGTGTAAATGCATTACAATGGAAAATTAGAATAGAAAGTTCACTTTGTTTTTGCATGAGTGTGTATGTGCACATCATTTAATTTCTTGCTTGACTGGATATCATATCACATTCCCTTGTAATGGTAGACCTGTAAATATTTATAAAGCAAGAAAAAGGAAGAAAGTTAGATATCTAGAAATGTATCTCTTTAATAGGGAATTACACACAGAATTCTTTTCATTTGTATCTAGTATCCAGTTTATTTCTCTGGAGAGCAAACCTTTATTCATAATTTATATAATCCAATTTAGAATGACACATGGTTATTAAAACTAATTTCTTTTTTGACCGTGTCTTTCCAGAGCCCAGTTTTAAAGCTAAATATCTGATCCAAAGTTACCGCTGCAGGCAACTACAATACTTGGAGACTGGAGTTTTGCCTTCCATTTGTCAGTCTCATATATCACTTTTATTTTTATTTTATTTTTTTTAAAAAAATAAGAAACAGATAAAGCAATGGATGGGAACAATGGAAGTGTCAGAGGATACACTGATATTTGTAGAAATCACTTTACCAATCCAGTGGTGAAATCCAAATTTTTTTACTACCGGTTCTGTGGGTGTGGTTTGGTGGGCATGGTGTGGCTTGGTGGGCGTGGCAGGGGAAAGATACTACAAAATCCCCATTCCATACCCACTCCTGGAAGAAGGATATTGCAAAATCTCCATTTCCACCCCACTCTGGGGCCAGCCAGAGGTGGTATTTGCCGGTTCTCCAAACCACTCAAAATTTCCGCTATTGGTTCTCCGAACTGCTCAAAATTTCCGCTATTGGTTCTCCAGAACCTGTCAGAACCTGCTGAATTTCACCCCTGTACAACCCCTGATATAAAGTTTCCTATGCAGTATTTTCTAGGGAAGGGCAAATGTCTCTCAGTGCATGAATATGGATGTTTGCTGCAGTAAACAACCAAAAGAAAATTCATGTTTGCTTGAATTATCAATACTTCAAAATATAAGAATAATTGCTTAGACTCCTGATATATGTTTTCCTCAGAACCAACCTTATCCTAAGTTTTTTTTCCTGCAGGTGGACCCTCTAGCCTTAAAGCAGCTTAAGCAGCAGAATTATTTGAATGTGTAAAAATGAGTACATCTTATACAGCTGTAAGATTTTCACATTTCAGTTTTGTGTAGTCAATAAGACTTGTAATATTTCATCATGTGCCCAAGGGAAAATGGCAGCTGTCTCTTTCCATGCAGATTGGAGATCATCTTTATCCGCTACAGAATAAGCTAGGATTAGCCAGAAAGAAAGAGCTTAGCATCAACATTCATGCAAACACATTGACTAGTTTGAATCTCAGTTTGGGGTTGGTTTTTTGTTTGTTTGTTTGTTTCAATTGGTTAACTTATAAATCAGTATATTACCCAAGGAAAAGGTGTTAATTCAGTGAACAGGTTTTATATATTGTATGAACACAGCCAGCTTAATTCTTGCCACCTCTTTGCATTTCATATCACAACATATGCTCCCTTCTATTATAAAATGTCATTACAGCAGAGTAGTAAAAATAAAGGGCTATGTATGTTCATTGATGAAGCAGTAATCAAACTACCATTTGAATAAAGATCAGTGGTTTCCCTCTGGAAACATTGCATATAGAGCATAGAAAATGTATGAGCATTTCATAATATTACACAACAATTTAGTATGTTATCAGGGTGGGAAGTTACAAAACCAACAGGTAAGTGATAGTTTCTATTTATTTCATTATGTTTTTGTCATCTTCATGACACTTCTGACAGTGCTATAACTATTATTATTTTTTTGCTAGCAAAATATTGATTAGCATATTCATTAATGTGGGCCAAAATAAAGTAAATGATGAAAATGTGATAAAGGAATGGAGGACCCAGTGCACTATGTAAAGCTATCAACTCTTCAGATTACCACTATATTGCACGTACATTCTTTTGAAGTATTCAGTCCACAGGCAAGGAAACATCCATACTTTATACCAATCCCTAAATAAATTTGGTGCGTTACATGCAGATAAATCCACAACAGTTATTAACCAACTTTCATCTCTCTGGCTTAGCCATCCACCTATTTCCTTCAGCTGAATCAATAGTCCCCAGTCAGTGGTTCTCAACCAGTAGTCCACGGTCCTCTGGGAGAGCCTCAATGTCATCACAAGGGATCCCCAAAGGCTTGAAGAAATGTTATGATTTAAGTCTTGAGTTAAGTCTTGGGGATTCGTGGCATGGTCTGTGGCCACCAAAGGTATTTAAAGGGGGTCCATGGTGAAGAAAAGCTTGAGAACCACTGGTTCCAGTGAAGAAAAAAATGTAATGTTTATTTGCCTGGAATTAATTCTTCCTCACCATGGGCAGCCAGACAAACTGTTTAAGGGGGACGTGTAGTGTATTCTGATCTACCCACCACAGTATAATCATTTGCATTTCATTTAATCTCTGATTTTTCGCAGGAGGTTGAGTAGGTTAAGAGATATTTTTCTCCCATTTTAGCACAGAGAGAGTGCACATGATCATGCCAAGGATGCCCCTGGAGGCACTGCTGTAGGAAAGTACAGATTTCAACCTATTCAAGGGTTATTTGCACATCCACATTTTAGGCACATAAGCAAGGTGATCACGAGAGGAATGTTGTGTAAAGGACCACAGAGTAAGTGTGGAACCAAAGAAGCAGTTCAACCATGAACAGTGCAACTCCTGCACAAATCTCTTTGGAACTCAGTCCCTTTGAGTTTAGTAGGGCTTTCTCCCAGGTAAGCAAGCATAGAATTGTAACCCAAGTAATGCAGACATGGTGGAGAAATGGCAAGATGTCCAAGGAAGGTGGAACACAGCACCCTACTGAGTGGTACAACTGCCCTGAATGTGGATGTGGATAACCACTCATTGGGTATCTTTTTCTTTTCAATCCTCAGGAAGAGGCAGCCAGAATTCTCGCCCACCAGCCAGTGTCCGTCGGCACATGTGCAGCTTTGAAAAACCCCAAACTGCAGTGAATGTGTAAGAAAAGCTGCATGATAAACAGTGGTGTATCTTTTTTTTTTAACCCATTGCTTTCTCTTTCTCATGACTTTCTCATTTCTAATAATGGTGCATGCCATTAATGATAGAAAAGTCGTGTATGTGTCCCATTTTTCACACTGCCTTGACCTGCTTGTCCATATATTCTTTCAAGGACACTGTCAAATAATTTTTGGAGGATCTTTTTTCTGTTTTTCATGGTTGTCACTTCAACATCTTCTGGCTGAATTGCAAAAGGAAAAAAATAGTTTACCTGTTCATTTTATCTTTCCCCTAATTTACCCCACAATTTTTCTTGTTCATGGTTTTGCATGGAGCTGAACTGGTCTTCTTTCAATGACAGCTGTCCATTTTCTCTAGCAGCTTCAGCTGCATCCTGGCTGTGTCTAGTTCTTCCTGCCTACTGAGGGCTTCAGAAATACTCAGTCATAGACCAAATACAAAAAATACTCACTGATGAACATGACTTCATGTAGTTGGCCATATTGGAATTTTGGAAGACAAAAAATAATTGAATCAATGGACAATAGTAATAATTACTTATTATATAGTTCTTCTTTCCTATCACATTTAAAGTTTTGCAACTAAGCAATTTTTTAAAGTCACAGATTAGAGCTGGATTAAACTTGTTTATTAAGTAGAACAACGATATAGCAAGAAAAACTACCATTTTTAAAAAACAGTTGCATGGGGGAGCTCACATAGATTACGCAGTAAATTTCAAATCATGTTGATGGAATTGAATCTGCTTTCACTAGATTGTTGGAAAGACTAAGGGGAGAAAGAGCAATAAAT
Organism: Arizona elegans; assembly: GCA_022577455.1. NCBI lineage: Eukaryota > Metazoa > Chordata > Lepidosauria > Squamata > Colubridae > Arizona > Arizona elegans. The sequence continues at coordinate 251,155,579 of JAKOOJ010000001.1, forward strand.
TAAACACAGAGAAGAAAGTAAGGTGGGGTAACAGAGGGAAAAAATGCTGCTGAAAAAATAAGGTTATTATAGGCAAACCATCCAATATAAGGAACATCAGTGGAAATTTTAAAAACAATTATCAACCATTCTCAGTATTAAATGACATAATGTATCCATTTTATTGGATTCTACTTTGTATGTCAGATGACAATGGAAATTATATGACACACAAAACTGAATCTGATGAAATAGGTATATTATTAGTCATCAGCATTGTGGACAAGATTGAAGTCCTCACTGAAACTTTTGTTGGGATATAATACTCATGAAAAAAAAAACTTCAGGAACTGGAGTTCCTGTCAACATTGATTTAAAATAAAATTCGGAAGATGCTGCCAAGAGGGAAAAAAATTCAGAAATGGAGTAATATAAGTATGTAATTCCAAAAATTCTTGCCTGGGAGTCAGCCCCACTGACCTGAAAGGAACGTGTGTGTGTGTGTGTGTGTGTGTGTGTGTGTACACGCATACGTATGTATGTCTGTGGGTGTATACCAACATATATAAGTTACGTTTTAAACGTGTTGTTTTTATATGCATTAATCAGTATTACTGTTCAACATATTCTGTATTGCATTGTGTTTTATATTCTATTCTATACCTATATAAAAGTATAAAATCCATTCCCATGGATCTTACAGAGCATCTTTGGCCTGTTTTCTGAACATTAAATACATTGTTTGAACTAAGTCCTTGCCGATCTAAATTTGGAGCTTGGTTCACTTTCTCCTACAGAAAAAAAATCCAATAACGCTAATGTATAAATCCTGTACATGAAGCTTTCCACCAAGCTTTCCCAACTAAATAACCTAGTGACACCCATTTAAAAGACTTCAGCCTTACACATGAAAGCCGCTAGAGTCAAATTTCCATCTAAAATGCATTCTGTGCCTTGATTTATTCCTAACTGAGCATGTCTACATAGACCTTCATTTGAGAAATAACTCAGCTTCAATCCATAGAACTACAGCACTGGATAAAATATAAATTTATCTAGTCAGCATTTACATTGCCAAACAGTATGTCCATCAGCAATAGAGAAATGTACTGAAACTATAGTGCATTGCAAAGCAAGTGATTTGCATCAGAAGGTACTAAATAGATACATCCACATAAATCTAATTTATAGAGCATAGGATTATTGCAGTATCTACTCTGAGCATCACAGAGCCTGCAGCAGAATATTTCTACTCTCCATGTGCTATAAATATAAAATAGTTTTAAAGGGCAGGTATTTCTGGTGATTTTTTTCTATATCACATGGAAGTAAAATATACTGCTCAAAAAAATAAAGGGAACACAAGCAGAAGACATCCGAGATCTGAATGAATGAAATAGCCTTATTAAATACTTTGTTCTTTACATACAGTAGTTTATACACTGCTCAAACAACTAAAGGGAACACAAAACTACTGTACATAACGAACAAAGTATTTAATAAGGCTATTTCATTCATTCAGATCTCAGATGTCTTCTGCTTGTGTTCCGTTTATTTTTTTGAGCAGTGTATTTTATTCTGAACAATGGAGTGAAACGTGAACTTTCAGTCCATTGTTCAGAATAAAATATTTTACTTTCATGTGATATAGAAAAAAATCACCAGAAATACCTGCCCTTTAAAGCTATTTTACATGACTGTTTTGTAATCCCACACTCCCACAATGTCTAACAACAACATGCCTACAAAAAAAATTCCACTAACCATCTAAAACTGTTGTAATTAATACAGCTGGTAAACCTGATTGTTCTCAGAGTAACAATCTTGTTTAAAGTATTGTGTTCCTACACTGTTGTTTTGGTTCTTACTCATTACAATACTTTCTTGATGCTTCCATATCATGAACGTAACCTCTTTGTAAATAGTGGGGTTTTCCTGGAGCAAAGAGACAGACAGTCATTGCTTTTGATGTCTTTTCCCCAAGTATTTAAGGTCATTTATACTTACTAAATGTATAACAGACTTACAGGTATTAGTTATGTCTGCATTTGTGTTTTAAAATATTTGTTGTCATAGAGGTTGTGAGACTGATTTTTCACAGTATGTACACAAGTAAAACTGTAGATATATGGGCCATGAGAAAGGTAATCCTCAAACCTCCATGACTCTAATGGAGAAAATTCAACAGATGAACGAGAATATTTCTGACTGCAATTCCGCTCATCCACAAATTGGAGCTAGAACGTTTTGTACTGCTGTTTTTACCAGACCAGACAATTTTTTTATGTGTTGTGGAAATTGTTGCATGTGAAATGCAAATCAAATGTTACCAACTAAAGATTACATCGTATAAAGTTGAGTGCTTTTTAAAGATTGAAGTTGAGTTTCTGCATCATTTTTGAAAACTATGTCTTATGTGCATGCACTTATTTTATGCTTGTTCAGAGTCATAGGCTGAAAACAGCAGGAGATGGGCGTATCCATTTCCCATTCACCCTCCCTTCTCCTCCTTAAATGTAGAGGCTTCTTACTTTTTGAAAAAAAAGCTGCTGTTTATAATGAATAATAACAACATTTTACCCCATTCACCCTAACAACATTTAATAAAGAAACTTAGGAGCCTTGGTAGTACAGTGGTTTAAAGCACCCTGTTATTAACACAGCTGCCTGCAATTACTGCAGGTTCGAATCTTACCAGGCTCAAGGTTGACTCAGCCTTCCATCCTTTCTAAGGTAGGTTAAATGAGGACCCAGTTTGTGGGGGCAATAAGATGACTTTGTATAAATATACAAAAGTATGAAGGCTATTGCTTAACGCATTGTAAGCCGCCCTGAGTCTCTGGAGAAGGGCGGCATATAAATCAAATTTTTTTAAAAAAAATGCTTGTTACAGTCATTGCTGTTGATGTTTCTCTGCATCTCCTCCCAGGAAGTATATAAACCGGGGACAGAGAGTCTTGGAATCGGTTCATTTGCTATTCCTTACCAACATTACAGGGGGAGGAAATGAAGATCCATTACTTTCTGTGTCTGGTGACAGCCATGCATATTCTGCAACATGTTGCTCTGTCCCCAACATCTGAAACTAACAGGGAATAATTTGCTTTCATTTACAGACTTCTAGATTTAATAACAATTGCTGTTTCCCACTGTAGTTGCTTCTTGGAGGAACTAAGACTGCAAAACACACAGGGATTTTCTAGGATGAATGTGTTGTTGGTTGCCTGTGTCTGCCTATGGAAATGTAAATAAACACATCTTTATTTTATTTCCAGTTCTAATGGCAAGTCTGTGTCATGGTCTGAACCAGGTGGAAGAGAAATTCCCAAGGGACAACATATGTGGCACAGGCTCTCAGTGCATGTGAAGAATAAGGAGCTAGGATGCAATCAGACAGCAGTGATCAAGCCCCTAACTAAAAGTTATCCAGGTCCAAGCAAGAGCCTCACTTTTTCGGACATCAGCAGTAAGACTTTGTACAATGTTGTGGAGGAGGAAGCAAGAGAATCAGTGCACTTCAGCCAAATGAATAGTCCTTCCATGGTTGTACACAGAAGAGTGATGGTGATGCCTCCACTGCAGGCAGCAGCAGAGGACATACAGAGTCCCAAAGTCTTACCACCCCCACCCCCACCTCCACCACCGCGATCCATTATGGAGCAGCTGCAGGGTGTGGTCAACAAATTTTCCACGGGCATTCCTGATTTCAATGCTGTAATGCCCGTGTCTGGTGCAGGAAACGGACTGAGGCCCATCTATCATCCTCCAGCAATGCAGCCACAGATATTGCCACTACAAATGGGCACTTTCAGTAAAGAGCCAGTTTCACTCCCATCTGAAGAAGAAGAGGAGGAGGAGGAAGAAGAGGAAGAGGAAGAAGAAGAAGAAAATGAAAAGTTTAAGTTTATCCAAGATTATGTGTATGAGAGGCCAGGAAATTTAGAGGAGGAGGAGGAAGAAGAAGAAGAGGAGCAGGCCACCAGCAAACTGACTCTAGAAGATTCACCAGCACTGACACCTCCGTCTCCTTTTCGAGATTCAGTGGCTTCAGGCAGCTCTGTGCCCAGTTCTCCTGTGTCCGAATCAGTGCTTTGCATACCTCCCAATGCAACTTACACCGCCGTTGTTTTGAGGGATTACAAGCAAAGCTCATCCACTTTGTAGAACAGAAGCTGCTCTGGTGAAAGCAAATAGATCATGTCTTCTCTCTGAGCTTTAATTGGACAGGGAGAAATAGCACAAGCCCCCTGGGGCAAGTGAAGGCCAATGAGCATGGTGTAAAAGGTGGGGCAAAAATTTGTATCCTGCACTAAATCCATTAGAGGGCTCCAGTTCTTTACTTGTTATGTATGTGGTTTTGTTTTGTTTTTTTTAAAAGGAAATTATTGTGTTCAAGAGTAGTGTGTTCTGAGAAGATCATCGGAATTCTGACAAAGCACAAATCCCATGTACAACTTCTATAGCAAAAAGGAAGTGTAACAGTAACACCCAGTGTTCACAAACACACAGTCACATCATATACTCTCTTGACAACACTTGAATATGACTCTGCGTGTTAAAAGTTAGAGGAAAACCATGCTGTGTCTCCAAAATATGCACCATCATTGAATGCAGCAGACTGTACTGTAATGCAGCGACGTTTGCCTGAAAGGAGAAAATATATTTTGCTAAACCATTTTTAAGTGGAAATAGCAAGACATCTCCTGAAATTTATGTTGGGGGAGTCACCTAGCATGTTAGCATATAGCTCATAAAGAACGTTTAGAAAAACTGATTTAGCATTCCCCCCTCCCCTTGTATACTAATTTTTTTAAAAAAAAACCTGGAGTAAAGCATATGAAAGTCACAGAAAAATTTATTGATACAATCAAGTCCAGAATCCCTGTAGTTTTGAAATCTTTGATTTGCCATTGTGGTAGAAGACTGCAAGCCAGGTGACTGTTAACACTACATTCCCTGTAGCAAAACAATAGTTACTGACTCAACTTTAATAATCCAATGAGATTGCCATGTAATTACATTGTTTGTTTGTGTTACTATGGAAACAACTACATATAAAATAATTATATATTTTCAGCAACAATTACTACTTTAAGCAAAAAGTTGTTCTTAATAGCGGTTCATTAGATTCATAGTAGATGCAAGAGAATGAATGTTTCTGTCTTCGTATGTGCGCGCGTGTATGTATTTGTATATATGTAACTGTATACAACATGTGATGTGTAACATCTAATAACTGCCACTGGAGGATTGTCCTAGAAATATATTATGAATATTTTTTATGTTTCAATCATGTTTTATATTGCATTGTTTAAAAATATATTATAAACCTTTGAAGATTTGTATGTTGTGCTGAAACATTTTTAAAGAGCTAAGCTGCCCCTTATAACAGGGTGTTTGATTTTGCTGATATATTTGCCATGTGGAATTATGCTGTTGAAAATAATCAGTGCTCCAATAAGTTGTTATTTCATGTGATTTAAGGAAATGTGATTAATAACGAATACATCTCTTTTAGAAATTTTGCATATGGCAGTATTAAACCTTAAACAGAACCTTCAGAAAAATATTTAAATCATGTTTAGCTTCCTTTGGAAAAGTAAAATATATATTTTGCCATGGTAAATACATATATATTTATTTCCTGCTTTAGCAAAACCTATGTACCTGACACCATTCTCCATTGTTAATTTTCTACTCCTGCTCTGTAGATTTCCTCCAGTTTCACGATATTCTCCCACCTTCTCCAGATTTATTTTCTAATAATAATAATGCTTGGATCAGATTTGTGCCCACTCTGTTTTTTTCTTATCTTTTTTCTTATTTTTGTCATCTAAGAAAAGGAGAGTTAAACTAAAATCAGAATCCAGACGCAGGGAGAATTTGGAAAACCATGAAGTTGCACCTAGGTGAATCTGAGTAGGACAATTACAAGATAAATGTTTCCTCTTTTCTGTCATATGTCCTTCTAAAAGTCATTCTTCTGGACACTGGTTTTGCAATAATCAGACTTGCAAAGTTCTGCTGTTATAGCCGATCTCAATAAAAGTAGCATTTTATTTTTAGCATTCCTGTAGGATTGATTTTTGATCTAGTGCAGGGGTGCCAAACTCAAGGCCCATGGGCCACATCTGGCCCGCAGGGTGCTTAGATCTGGTCCATGAGGCCATCCTGAAAACAGCAAAGGACCAGCCCACGGTGCCTCTGCCAGCAAAAACGGAGCTAGGGAGGGCTGTGTGCAGAGGGTGGCAGAGGGTGTCCCAGCCGAAAACTGAGCTTGCATGGCCCTCCTGAGCTCCATTTTTGCTGGCAGAGGGTTGCAGGAGGCCATTTTTGCTAGCAGAGTGCTCGGACCATCACAGGAACCTCTGACATGAGTTACGTCAAGCTGGACATGCCCACCCTGGCCACGCCCACCCCAGCCCCTCAAAGTCAAACACAATCCTGATGCAGCCCTCAATGAAATCGAGTTTGACACCCCTGACCTAGTGGGACTGACACCAATCTTGCAAGTCTCAGTCTTATATTTGATCCATTTTTATAGTTCAGTGAATTAGGAAGTATCTGAGTCATTTCCAAATGTTTGTTGGACTGCCATCAAAATAATCTTTTTAGTCTCTACACATATTGTTCTGGCTTGCTCTTTTAGGACTAACTCCATTCCCCTAGTAAAGTATCAGCTGTTCCTCATGCATCTTTCTGAGGCACCCTGAACCTCAGGAGCAATCATTCCTATAATCTAAAGACAGCTATGCACCAATGGCTTTATGCTCCCCACCAAAAAAATCTGGAAAATATCTGAGGCAGATATAAAATTGACTCAGAGGTATGCTAGCAAAAACCAAGCTATATATGTCTCTGAAACATAACTTAACATTTTGGGATATATAGAGCTTCTGTGTTTCTCTGCACCAAAGTTGCACACAAGTTCCTTTTTTCAGAGAGGTCAAGCGGTTTTTGGAAAAATATATTCCATCAAAAGCAAGTGGGTTTTTCATGTCTGTAATGATTGTGAGAATTTGATTTATTGCCCAACTACTATAGGATACTTTATAGCTTATTCTAAAAACTTGACTAAAAATACAATGCTATACATGAAAAACCATAACAATCAAAGACAGTTTAAGGCATTTACCTTATTTGTATTTAAATCACATATCTTAAGTTACACCTCCAATATTCCAGCAATGGTACCATACTTTATGGATAAGAGAAGCAATTTATATAGTCTTTTGCCATGCAATTCTATAAAAATAGCTGAATACAGCAAGGTAGCTTTGTCCTTATATTAATTAACTTTCACTGAACTAAGTTCATTTTTATTCTGAAATTTAGGAAATGGGGAAGAGCCATTATGCAAGCAAATATTGTATGCAACAGAATTTTCAATTCTGCCCCTCCTATGGACCCCCATATCTTTCTAAAATCTATCTCATAAGATCTTCAAATTCCCTGAAGTACAGTGTGCTAGACCAGGGGTGTCAAACTCATGTCATCACTTTTTTTTTTATTTATTTATATGCCGCCCTTCTCCAGAGACTCAGGGCGGCTTACAATGCGTTAAGCAATAGCCTTCATACTTTTGTATATTTATACAAAGTCATCTTATTGTCCCCACAAACTGGATCCTCAATTTACTTACCTTAGAAAGAATGGAAGGCTGAGTCAACCTTGAGCCTGGGAGATTCGAACTAGCAGTAATTGCAGGCAGCTGAATGATAATAACAGGCTATTAGTCTGCTGCGCCACCAGGCTCATTTGACGTATCATGACTTTTTCCCCCTTTGCTAAACCAGATGTGGGTGTGGCCAGCGCGTGATGCATCCGGCCCACACGCCGCAAGTTTGACACCCCTGTGGTAGACAAAGGGAAGTACAGTGGAAGGCATTAGGCACAGAGGAACATTCCATTAATATTGGGTAGTTTCAGTACCACATACATACATACATACATACATACATACATACATACATACATACCCTAGATGTCTCTCAAAAGATTTTTGCAATTTTTGAATAGTAGACAGGGAATCATCCGGTACTGCCTGAGAACTAAAATGAGCTTGAGAAACAAATATATCTATATCTGCAGTATAGAGTAGTAGAATATAGTTTTCTTTAGCTAAATTGGTTCTACAATGTTGATCTGAACTGGAACATCATTTGAAAATGGATAATACTGTATTTTTCCCATTTCTAATGTAACAAGATCAACAAGCACACAAAAAAATCAGTATGTCATACAACTTCTGTGCTAGTTAGAGATTGCAATTTGTATTCTGTTCTGGTAAATCTATAAGCACTAATTTTACAAAAATAGCTACAAGAAACATTTAATTAATGTTTCAAATATTAGCTTTTAATTTGTAACGCAACTGGGAACTGGATACCTAGCTACTAGATACAGTAAATGTCTCTCTGAAGGGCAAGATCTCACAAAATATGTCATTGCACAAATTTCTGAGATATCTGTAAAAGTTTTCTTTGCTGTCTATTGTATGATTAATTAAAATTATCTTTATAATATTGTCTAATGTATTTTATATTTATTATGATAGAAAATTATTTAACTTCATGAAGTTATCATATTTCAAAATATAATTTGTATATCCCTAAAATACCATTTCAGCGATTTAGTCCCTATTATGTTGACAGACTGATTCAACCATATACTTATATCACTCAATCGTTTTCCAAAAAGTTATCATTTCATATGCTGACCCAACTTGCTTTTTGCTGTTTATGTCCCATACATACAGCTACTCTTTCAGGATAAAACCTGTGACTGCATATATGGTACTGAACATCTGGATCATTCCTTCATTACAGCAGTGAGATGAGATATAGAAGTGCACACATGCACACATACACAACAGTTATGTTAGCACAATACACTTATCAGTGGTTAACTAATTCAACCCAAAGTTCTAGCTTTGCACAATCCTAATGTGTTTATATTGGCTGCTATTATTCAACATGCTAATGAATTGTGGCAATTAGTAAATCATCTGTTGTAAGCTTGTGCCTAGCATCTTTATCTCCTACATAACAATTTTTCGCAATTACCTCTCTGCAGTTAAATTGCTATGAAGAACAATTTCAGAAGATTACTTAGAAGGCTACTTTACTACAGATGAATATAGTTCTTCCTCTTCTTCAAATCAGTAATATGACTTGACTATGCATTAGAGCTACATTTACTGAGCATGTAAGATGTGCTTAACTTACCATAAAGCCTTAAACAGGTGCCTGATTACAACTAATTGCAATTTATTATTTCACATCTTCCGCTTGTATTTGAATTGCAATGAGTAGCACCATCCCCATAATGGATTATTTTAAACACCATTCTTCATAGAGAACTTGAGCACTGCATTAATTATACTGATATAAACTACATTTCCACACACCTCAAAGTGTCCCAGGTGCTTCCTGTAATGTAAATGTAATTCAAATTAAATTGCAATTAATTCACTGAATACTTACAGTATACAGTTGGCAAAAGGGGAAAGAAACATTTTAATCTGGATCAAGGAAACATAAATGTTCAAATTTAGGGTAATGATTCGGACTGAAGTTTTGGGATTTTTTTTATAAGGTACAACTGGGTGAGGCTCAACTCCTAATGTCTGCAGCAGCAAATGCTTGCCATCTCAGCAATAAACTGTAGCTCTTCGAAGAGCTGTGATATGCTTAATCCCATCCATCCACTTTATCCTTTCCCTTTTGTATTTACCTCAGTCCCCTCAAACATAGCAATTTCTTTTAGTTCTTCATCTGTTCACGTCACAGACTTAAATATATGAGTTCTGCTTACTGATCAGCACCTTAAGGGAGTGATCATTCTTTATTTGGTCCAATATTGACTGATGGCTCTTCTTGCAGCATGCGATACTCTTAGTAAATGTCTTCAGATCCATATTTCAGACATCAATCTTCTTTCTTTTGCTGTTTCTCCTTGTCCAGCTTTTACAGCTGTAGTTTACCTTACCACTAGAAAGTCCAGTCTTTTAACTTTTCTGGTCTACTTTACTGAGCTCAAGAAAACAACATTGTCTGCCACCTTTAATTTTTTGCTCTCAGTTGCGAGTTCACTCTGCATACTGATTAACATTACTAACATTTTTCCTTTCCAGTTTTATTTTCATAATGCATTCTTGTTTCGACTTTCAGCTAATAAAATATCATCTGCATATGTCAATGGCTGATGTCTTGTCCTCCAATTTGAACCCTCTATCCTTTCTCCTAACCCTGCTATTCTTGAAATACCTTTGCTATAAGTTCAACACATATAGGACAACATTCATCCTCCTTTTTCTGAACTACTTTGTTTTGTTCAAATTTAGTTCTTACAGAGCACTGGTGAAATCCAATTTTTTTTACTACCAGTTGGTGGGCATGGTGTGGCTTGGTGGGCATGGCTTGGTGGGCATGGCAGGAGAAGGATGCTGCAAAATCTCCATTCCCACTCCACTCCAGGAGAAGTCAGAGATGGCATTTGCTGGTTCTCTGAATTACTCAAAATTTCCGCTACTGGTTCTCCAAACTACTCAAAATTTCCGCTACCGGTTCTCCGAACTACTCATAATTTCCGCTACCGGTTCTCCGAACTACTCATAATTTCCACTACCGGTTCTCCGAACTACTCAAAATTTCCACTACCAGTTCTCCGAACTACTCAAAATTTCCGCTACTGGTTCTCCAGAACCTGTCAGAACCTGCTGGATTTCACCCCTGTTGCAGAGGCTTTTTCTTCATGAGAAAGATTCTTCAGAAGACTCCAATATTTTGGCATCCACAGGAGCTTTAACAGAGTCTTGCTCTGTAGTCAATGAAGGAAAAATAAACCCCCTCCTTGAATTGTCTTGTGCTCTCCATTATTCAGTTTGTATTCACTAATGAAGGCAAATATATGTGTTCCTGGATAATGTTGCAGGATCCACTCTGGGTCGGTCACCAGGGACCAAAAGTTTAGTCTTCTGAGCTTTCAGACACATTCTAGTGAGAGAGAAGTTCCCTGAGGATGGGTTCCAGCATGACTCTGAAAGCTCGGAAGACTAAACCTCTGGTCCTGGTGACCAACCCAGATTGGATCAATTTGTATTAACTATCAGATCTCACGTCTCTGCCTTTTCTGAAATCTGCTTGTTTGTTTGAGATTTTTCTCTCCATGTAATATTCTTTTTTTTCCCCTTTGAAATGTCTTTTAAAATATTCCCATTGATAATTTGCATCATTCTTCTTCAGCATTATAAAGCAATCTTTCTCTAGTCTTTTTGGCATGGAGTTAATTGCCTCTTTTCTTGCAGCCTTCAATGTACATTTCATCTATGCCTGGAGCTTTTTTATTTTGGCAGCTGGTCTATTGCTTTTCATATCTTGCTTTCAAGTGGAATTGGTTTCTGCAAATATTTCAGACATTCTATAATTCTATTTGTAAAGGATTTCAGGATACTCTTTCCTTCTTTAACCTTGTTTGTCTCAGTCTCTGTGAAGTCTCTTCCTACATTAGCTATACATTTTCCTGCAAGCTTCTTAAAACATCACCCATTTCCCTTTCTATTTTCCTCTGTTGACATTTTTGTTTGATATATCTTTCCTATTCTTCCTTATTGGACACCGACATTCTGCAATCAGTCCTTCTACATCCTTCTTACTGCACAAAGCTTTCATCTCCATTATTATTATTTTTTTTTGCAATCATGATCATTGGTTCTTAAGAAATGTACATGTTTCCCTAGTTGAAATTCAAAGGGGAGATGCTTTGCATTTTGTCACAATTCCTCTTATGTCTTCTTAGTTGAGAATGGTTAAAGTTTTTATCCACATAAATTAAGAACACCAAATGTGTTCCTTGTATTGTTTTTTATATTCTGACTGCATTCTGCAGATAAAATATTACTCTCTTTAATTTTCTATATTTACCCTGCACATTTAACATGTATAATTTATGGTCTATTCCACAGTCTGCACCTAAAAGTACCTATGCTGAACGATATGCCCTTTTTCAGCTTCATTTAATTAATTGATTTGATTCCAGGGAATCCAGCGATATCTCTGCATCAATTTTTTCAGCTCAGATATTAACAAAAAATCTGTAAAGGCTTGCCAACTTTGTAACAACGTAACTTTTTTTTAACCCTGATCAAATAAACCAACTTTATATACAGTGTGTGTGTGTGTGTATACATAAAATTTATATTTTGCTGATAAAGCAAAATATAAATTTGATACAAAATAGTTTGTCGTGATAGCATCTGCCTGAGGGCTCCTGGATTGGAGTTGAAAGGCGAAAGGGAAGCAATATGCTTCCTCCCATAGTGGGATAAACCAGGTGTTTCAACAGAAAAAACGGGTCGCTGCAGTAAAGCATCTTTTTACAAGTCATTATGTTGGTCTTTCATTTGTAAATTTACTTTTGGTATCATATCTTTCTTGTCAGATGAAATTTGTTCCACTTCTGTCACTTCTTCAATAATATCTTTTGGATATAGTCTATATCTAGAGCAGACATCCTTACTGACAGTTATGATATTTTGACTATCAATTTCTGGCTCCATTCTTCAAAAGTCTCATTTAATATTTTCAAATTTACAACATTTTTGCATCATTTTGTAAGTCCTAATAAATAAGAGCAGAGCTGTATTGTTTTCCTTCTGCTTAGGAACTTTAGTCCCCTCTAGTGTTCAGTTTTTAAAGTAATAAAATTACTGCAATAACCAAAACAAATCCATTTCCCATAACAAGCTGTTTATTCCTTATAATTTAAGCAATTACAAATATTATACAAAGTCAATATTCAAAATTTATCTAGACACTTAATCCGTTTGTAAATTTTTAATTCAAAAACTTATTTAGCTTTTTGTTGTTTATTTCAAAGTTCTTTAAGTTTTTAAGCTTATAATTAATTTTATTTTGTTGATAGTTGAAGACAAATCCACCTAGTGAAGACTGTTCAAATTTATCATTCCAAAGGTCTCCAATAGCTTTAAGGTGGTCAATAGGCAATTTCAGAAAATGATGAGAAAGTAAGATTTGCAAACTCAGTATCCTTTAAAATGCTCTGCCTAAACAAGGGCTTGCAACCATGATGGCTGATCCTGGCACCTTGCAGTGCTCAAACCCTCAGAAAGCTGCTGTCCTGTGATCTCTTCATGAGAAGCATCTATCCAGGACACATATGGTTGATCTCCCTTTATTCAGAGAGGTTCCTTGGAATCGGTCTACTCCCCATTTCCTTGGTTTTTGCCACAAACGTCAGCTCCACTTTTGCAGATCTGTCTTGAGTTTGGAATACATCCCCCAAAAGTCTAGATTAATGCTGCTTGAAGCACGTATGCTTCAATAAAAAAAACAATACTTATCCACCTTCTACCTTATTGTATATACCCAAATCATACCTTAATGTCAGGGTTCTTTATCTCTTCATCTGCATTCTAATCACTCAGTGATCATTCATTTAATGCCTTTTAGAATATGCTGTAAAATTCTTCAGTGTGTTACAGCAGACCATAATATGATGGTGTGGCCAGGATGATGTAGAGCTTTACTGACTGACTTGGGGAAAATCCATATTTAAATCCATCTTCACCCTGGAAGCTGACTAAATAACTTTGGGCCATTCTCCTTCTCTTAGTCAAACCTACTTCCCTGGCTTGTTAGGCAGAAAAATGAGAGGATGGTGAAGTATTTAGGTGCTTTGAGCCACAGAAGAAAGGTAGGATATACGTTTACAAAACATACATCCTGACATACATTCAAATGAGACTGATGTAAACTGGTTCTCCAGGAACAATACAGCATAAATGTGTCACTTAGGTTAAAGGTAAACACATAGTTAGCCATGTCTATTGAATATGGCAGCAATTCCATTCCTTCCTTATGCTCCAAATAAGGCAATCCAATGTCTCTGTTTTAAATGGACAATTCTCATCGACTTAGATCTAAAACTTCTAATTCAATATACTTTTTTATTACAACAATTTCAGATTTCCTTGGAAATGCTTCTCATATTCTTTGTTTCAATTGTATGTGTCCTCATAAAACAAGGAGCGACTTTTTTAAGCCATTCACCATCAGATTTCCTGAGACTAGCCATAACACCATCTCTAAATTAATATACAAACGTATGACACTCATCCCCAGTAATTGAAGGAGGCCTCATCATCTACATCTATGTGTCTAAATAATTCATAGATGTTTTCTTATCATTGACTTATATGATTTTGGGAGTTCTTTCTCTTAGATGGGTTGGCTTTCCTCATACCTGCAGAGCCAATCACAATTCACTGTTGTGGATTATTTTTAGGTTTACACTTCCCATGTCATCCTTACTGGAACCCCGCTCTCATCAGGATCAGTCTTGGGGTCACTGAATCCACTAAATTCCCCTACACTTCTTGGTAGCAGTTCTCATTACTACACTCATTACAGCTTTTCCATATCAGTGACAATATCCTTCGCATCAATCATATTTATATAAATTCTATTTCTATAAATCATTATTCTATATTATATCGCCGTTTAAATTATAATACTATCTACTCACCTACAATCATATTCTCATCGATATTATAGATTGCTTATACATTTTACATTATATATTCTACTTTTTACAACTTATACCTTAAATTTTACACTTATTCTCAAGCCAGGTGTACCATCTATTCCAAATTTGATAGTACTCAGTTTCTTCTCTCGCCTTCATTTCCATGGACGGCCTATCCATTTCTGCACACTCATAAATTTTCTTTATTATCATTTGATCTGGAGGGTAGATGAATTAATTCTAATTTATGGTAAGGCTACATTACCAGAATCTTGTGAGTCTGAAAGTTCAAATCTCCCGTCATCTCTTTTTACAGCCTGATCAATTAGACCAGGTCCTTTCTAAATTCCTTTCTCTGCCTGTTAAGCAAATCAGGCTCCTTCCCTCTTGTCTGATCATTAGGCAGTATCTCTTTCCCTCTGCACTCAAGGCCATTCCCATATACCATTGCAGATCTCATACAAATAAAACCATTGTCATCCCATGCATCTAACAATGCGCATGAATCCATATACCCAAATCTCTTGTGAGTTGATTCAAAGACAAACATGGTTGTCGTTGTGGGTGTTTATCTTTAACCAGAAGAAGGGGACGAGTTGGTGTATAAATATTATTCCATTATCTGCATACTTTTGGTTCTGTTTTGGAATTACTCGTTCTTCTGGGAGAAGAATTCAGTTACACATTTGGGTATTGTATTAATCCAAAATTGACAGGGAGTGTTTGGCCTGTCAGCGGCCTGTACAGCTAGTGGCTGATTCCGACAGTGAGGAGGCTGGTGTGGTGCTGCGCCAGCAGCCTGTGCAGCTGGCACTAGAGTCAGACAATGAGGAAGCTGGAGAAGATGTGGTGCCAGAGGCAGGGATTCAGCCAGAGCCTTCAAGACATCCAGAAGCTCCTATAAGTGGAGAGGAAGAAGAGGAGGAGCCTCTTCTCGATGCATAGGCACACAGAGCTGCCAAAAGGCAGGAGTGGCTCCTCAGGAGGAGGTCTCCTCGAGAGTAAGGCTTGGGGCTAATTGGCCACTCCCTTAGCTTATTTAAGGAAAGACGATGACTGAGGCAATTTGCAGGGAACAACTTCGTTCACACTCTTTCGCGTCTGGATCTTAGTTCTCTTATCAGTTTCCTGCAAATTGCTTCTGAGCTTTCTGCCAACCATAGTAAGATTACGATTATTTATTCTTTGGATTCTTGTAGGCTGTTAAGAAAGTTAATTAACAGCCTTTGTTTGAAAAAGACTGATTTAATTTAGTAAACTAAGGTTTGTACAGACTTTGTGTGTGCTGCATTCTTTGGGGTCCGTAGCTGGGGCAGAACAGGGAGGAAAAGTTGTGGCTCAGTGTTTGCTATGCTCATCTGAAAGAAAGAACATTGCGTTAAATTTTGGCATATGGTGGTTGGTCACAGAATTCAATTTTTTCATTATTTAACTAGGGATAACTCCCACTGAATTTAATGAGGCATGCTTGGAGTAAATATGGGGATATATTTGTCCTACATAGCAATATGAATAAATATATATTTCTTTCACTGCCTGAAACTGGACCATATGGTTTTAGGAGAAAGTCTCCTTCTGTTTGGCTCTCAGGCTATGGTAGGCCTTCCACAGCAATACGCATTTGGCTCCTATTCTTCCAGTAAATACAAACTTGGCAAAACTACATCTCTTCAACAAGCTGTTAACTGTTAATTTATCTGTAATCATTCCGATTTTTTATTTTAATCATATTGATCTCTGTGTTGTGTTTTACATTTTTTATTTTGTAAAACATCTTGAGTGTTTATATAAGATGAAAGCTGGAGTATACATTTAATATAATTTTTAAACTAGCAAGCACGGGTAGTTCTCAACTTATGACCACAACGAGCCCAGAATTTCAGTTGCTAAATGAGACAGTTATTAAGTAAATTTTGTCCCATTTTACAATCTCTTTTGCTACAGTTAAGTGAATCACTGCAGTTCTTAAGTTAGTAACATGGTTGTTAAGCGAATCTGGCTTCCCCATTGATTTTGCTTGTCAGAACAACAGGGGTGAAATCTGTTGAGTCCTCGGTCTCGACCCTCCTCGGGCTGTCCCCTGCGGGATGATGCTGATTGGCCCAGCCGCTAGCAACAGAGAGAACGGGAAGTTACCAGCGTTCGGATTGGTTAACATGTATCTGACAGCGGCTTTTTAAGCGCCTGTCAGCGGTTGTTGTTCTGTTCTGTTACAAAGAGTTCTCTGTTATAAGATTGTGTTAATAAACTTTTATTGGAAGCAACCGGCCTCTGTGTGCTGCCTGAAGGACACAATAAAATCTATTTACCTTCCCAACCGGTTCGGAAGTGCATGCGTTCCACGTCTCTTGGAGCCTCTGCGCATGCGCAAACCCTTCTGCGCATGCACAGAGGGTAAAAAACAGGTTACTTCCTGGTTAAAACCAGGAAGTAACAACAACCGGGCGGGTGGGCAGAGCCTTGCACCACCATCACTACCAGTTCTCCGAACAACCGGCTGCCATCGCTACCAGTTTGGCCGAACCAGACCGAACCGGGAGCATTTCACCCCTGCAGAACAATCATAAATATGAATCAGTTGCCAAATTTTGATCATATGACTACGGGGATGCTGCAATGGTCATAAGTGTAAAAACAGTCGTCAGTGCCAATGTAGTTTTGAATGGTTACTAAATGAACTCTTGTAAATTGAGGATTATCTGTACTACAAATCACTCGGAGAGACCTTTCAATCAGTGAGACAACACAGTCCTTTGATACGTGGGCACTACAAACATACATAGCCAATTTTTAATTATATCCATTTCTATTGTAGGTGAAAAATGGATCCATAGATCCTTATCTAAATTTTACATATTAGGCGCATTCTTTTTAACTCTAATTCAAATTTGCATTTGTGAAACAGTCACAGAAAACATGCCCAGCCAGAATTTCAATATAGACAAGAGAAAAATTCCACTTGGAAAGTAATTTTGAAAACTGCAAACTACAAGAATATGGAGTATATTAACCACATTATTCCATCTGCACACAGCCAGCCCGTCCTATGAGAATTACAAATGTCTTCAAATGTTCTAACTTGACACCTTAAAGGATGCAGATACAGTGGCCTTCTTCCAAAGAGTCCAGATCATCCAATAGAAGAGATATGGTACTAGAAGGGCATAATGAACAGAAGAGATCTGCCAACATGGTGTAATAGTCCTCCCTTCTCTTTCCTGTCAAGCTTGAGAACTTTGTCCTAACAAGTTGCAATTTACAATTCATAAAGCTACCAAGAACAGACTAAACGTCAGAAGAAGAAAGAACAAATAAATAATTTGTTTCACCACTATTTACTGAAGCACTGAAATGGGGAAGGGTGGGCCTAAAGAAGTTATATACCTAAGCACCTACAATCCTAGTTTTAATTAAGAAAACAGAATTCAAACAAATGTAAAAACAGCATATACAGAAAATCAAAGAAGGATATCTGAAACACGTGAGTGTGCCCATGGGTCATTATTTTACATCTATTAGAAATCATTTTGAAAAGAATTTGTCTCTTAAGCTTTGTTTTCTGTGGTCCCCAGCTTGTTACATATGCAACATCCACAATTTCCAACCAGGAGATGCAATACCAATATACATATCTGGAAGGCATCAGATTATGGAAAGCAGGTCTACAGTGACTGGCAATGATTCTTTAGAATGTTTAGAGAGAAATCTTTCTTTAGGTATCAGAGAACCGGGATTCATGAATATCTATGTTGTTCTCCCACTGAGTTACAACCCTTCTACTTATATATACTTAAAGAGTTTATGTCAAATTGCTACCTGCAGTTCCTGACATTTCTATCCTAAACTAGATGGTGAATTGAATGTTTAATCTAACAAGGGAGTGAAGGACCATTGTTGCTCTGTCCTTTTACTGTCTTTTTTTTCCCAGTCCTTTATTTCAAGTTGGAGACTTTAGAAAAAATCAATCAAAAACCCACACAAAAAACACCTTCTCTGCTAAATTAAAAGTTTTCCCCTAATGGCAGCGCATCTGTTGGGGGGTTATGTTGGATCCAGACAGGCTGCATACTGAGTAAAAATATTGAGCCATCTGCACTGCACTACTGTATAATTAACATTTACAGCATCATTGCATAAGATGTATCCCTGTGTCTCAAATTTGCTTTGCTTTGCTCTCACTATCAGCAATCCTAATTTTTTTCCTGAGCAACATATCTAGGCTTCACATCCTAATGCTATCTGAGACCACCATAAATAAAAAAAGGTGAAATATTTATATGATCTGGAAAAAAACCAGACTATGATCTGAAAAGAAACCAGACTATGATCTGGAAAGAAACCAGACTATTTCACGAGCCCTGGTGGCGCAGTGGTTTGAATGCAGTATTGCAGGCAAACTCTACCCACAGCCTGGAGTTCAATCCTGATGCTGCTCAAGGTTGACTTAGCCTTCCATCCTTCCGAGGTAAGTAGAATTCTGTTCTTCTTCCAGTGAACCAACTCATAAAGAATATTCAAGATTGTCCAGTGGAAAGATTTGGGAGATGTAAGAACATAGTACTTTCTGGCGGGCTTCCTTTTATATTAGTGCCCTCTCCCAGGGGCATTGGTAGGAAGAGACAGCAATTGTTGTCAGTATTACAATGGCTAGCTTTCATCTGCCATTTTAATTTCTCACAGTGTAAAAGAGTTATGCAATGTTTCAGTATTTTTCCCCTTCTTTTCAAACATATACAGTTCTTGGAGATTGCTTGAAAAAGTCCCAGCAATTTTCATGGCAAGCTTTTTCAGAAGTGGTTTGCCATTGCCTCCTTAAAAGGGCTGAGAAAAAGTGACTAACTCAGGGTCACCCAGCTGATTTTGTACCTAAGGCGGGACTAGAATTCACAGACTCCCAATTTCTAGCCTGATACCTTAACCACAACACCAAATTGACTCTCCAAGGTCTCAATATAGATTACCCTTATCACAGCAACAAATCTTATTAACATCACTCTCAAGAGAACATATGAAGGTTCCATAATAGCATCAATATGTGATGAAGCTTAGTACCTTAGATTTAGATACTTGGTGAGCCTAATTTTTGGATCCAAATTCTTTTGGAGTTCAGTTCTCCCTGATCAAAGTGCAGCCTTGTCCTAAAGAGCCTTTCCCATACTCTATAGATCACCATTTGGTTAAAGGAGATACCCTGGCCTATTGGATTTCTTTCTGCTCTGCTATTAAAAAAACAATCAAGTCCCGCCAGAAGAAAGATTGAGTATAATATAGAATTGATTAAATTATTTTCCCTGAAAGCTAGATTGTTTTACACTTCACATCAGTGGTGGTATTCAGCTGGTTATATCCGGTTCGCGTGAACTGGTAGCGGCGGGTCATCATCATGTCTTGTCTATGCATGCGCGGAAGGCCCTGCACATGTGCGGGGGTGGCACGTGCGAGCAAAGCTCAAGTGCACGCTCACATTTGCAAACCGGTAGTGAAGGTAAGTGAATACCACCTCTGCTTCACATGTTCCCCCAGAATCCATGCAGGAAAGACATCTTAACCTTGCTAAAAGCAGATGACAGGAGATAGTATATAGTGAAAAATTTGTAGGTAAGACTTATTTTCTTTCTTCACCTTTATGCAAACTTCGGGCTCATGTCTCAGTTTCTTGCTCCCTATGCCTTGAGGGGGAAAACCTTAGCAGCTCATTCATTCAAAATATCTCTAGTGACATTTGTGAAACCCTCAAGGTGGACTATTGTTACTGTGCTACTCGCTATCTAAAAGCAGATTTGCTTGTTTGAAGACACTCAGTTTAGGAATAGACTGATCCTTGGGACTACATGTATATTAGCTCCCAGATCTTCTACCAGCTGCTCTGTGTCCACAGCTCAGCATGGAAAACATAGGCAGGAGTCACCAGAGAAAATAAATGAATAATTCATGATTCAAAAGACAGGACTGAATTGTTTTAACTCAAAACCCTCTCTCATTCTTCTGTTAGACCACAACAGTAGTACATTTACTCCACCTCTACCAATTTTTTAAAAAGCTGCATAGCCGAAAATATGTTCAATATAGTAAGTGGAGTCTCATCTGTCACGTGCCGAGAAGTTGCTTTCATCGTTTGGTGGGTCTGCGCCTTGCCGTGTAACTAAGACACAGAAAATGGGAAGAGGTTATAAAAATAGGCCTAGAAAGATTGTAGACTGCAACATATGGAGAGTTGCAATCAACAAACTGCAACAAGCTTAAGCAGCTTCTTTGTCTAGTAATCGGACCTTGGAAAGATTCTGAGAGGCTCTGCTTTAATTCTTTCTTCTAAGGGACAATAACTGTTTAAAATCGCATTTGATAGTTGCCATTGCAACAATAAGTTCTGATATGGATAAGCTTCTGGTGTGAATGTAGTGTTTACCTCTAAGGCAGTGCATATGTTTCAATGGTGAGTTTCAGTGGCAGCAGTGGGAGGCTCCGCTCACCTGCCCGGACGTCATCACGGACACTCCGCGCATGCGCAGAAGGTTCTGCGCATACGCAGAAGCACAGTGCGTGAGCGCTCACAGTTCCGAACTGGTAGCGAAGGTAAGTGGAACCCACTACTGATCTGTTTACAATTTGATGCACTTTTTAAATGGCTATGCCAAAACAATAACCACCTCTATCTACATCTGTTAACTGCTAATTTCTTTGTGAAGGACAAAACCCAAAAGGCTGGAAATAAACACTTTTCTACAAGCTTTTTTCTGCACAGACTTATCAGTTAAGATATGGTGTGTTAATGGAAGGCCTCAGATTAGATAACCAGTTAGGCCAGTTTTAGCAACCTTCTTTCAAATGTTATTTAATACTGTCCAGGTGTCTATACATATTTTCCCAATAAAGACAAATTCCTTTTCCCCACAATAGTGTTCTATTTTTCATTTGTCTGCCATTTTTTACCTAGTCCTTTTCTCATACAGAGGCCCAGATGTATTATACAAGATAATCTATTTCTATATAGAAGGATAGGTCCTAAAGTCAACAGGTAAATCTGCTTTTTTCCCCCTATCTATGTGGATGGTGCACCTAAATATATACTAATAATGATATTAATGACTTTAATAGCTTTATAGATAGATATGAATTGTGATATGCGAGACAGAGAACTCTAGATCTTCTATAGCTTCCATTGACATGCGGTCTTAAATGGTATTCAGTGTTTATTAGCTCTCAGGGTAAAATTATAATCTATTCCTGTATTAGAGAAAAAGTAATTTCTTTATCTTCGCAAGCAAGGAAAATAAAAAGGATCATACTCTCACACAAAAGAAATGTGAATGGACAATAGCAATAGCACTTAGGACTTATATACTATTTCAGCAGTGCTTTACAGACAACAGCAGCAGTTTACAGTCAACAAATTGGCCCCAACAATCTGGCTTATTTTACCAACCTTTGGAAGGATGGAAGGTTGAGTCGACCTTGAGTCGGTAGGTATCAAATCCCTGGCAGTTGGCAGAATTAACCTACAATACTGCATTCTAACCACCGCACCATCATGGCTCTAAGTGGATTGCCTTGATGATCTCTGGAAGGATAGATGCCAGACCAGCAGGTCCCCAGAAAAAGGAGATCACCTCACACTACTTCACAGGGCATTGCTTGCTGTCTCCTTCACTTCCTTACTGAAGATACAAAAGAATGATTCCTAGTTCTGGAATACAGACAACAGTATGGTGGCTTGCAAAAGGTGGCTAGAGGTGGCTTGCCTCTAGATTAGAGATCTTATCTTGCACAGAATAGAGCAGGCATGATGGGGATAGAATTAGACTTTGGTTGCCCTTGTGGCAAAGGGAATGAGAAAGATCCAAGAAGTCCTAGTTGGATGTATGGATGGGTTCCTCATAAGAGAAAAGTGAGAAGTTTAAAGGATGTTTGTATGCACTAGAAAAGTCTAATGATTGGTGATGGTTTAAACTAATTGTAACTATTTTTTTCCCATCTCATGTCTTTAACATATTTCTATTACTCCGGTGTTGTATGCTGCATAACACCAAAGGGAATAGGATGATAAATATAAATGTCATAATCGTTTCAACAAAGCTAACTTTGAAGGAAGACAAATCTAGATATATATTTTTTCCTTCAAATTCCATGTTCAGTCCTTTGAATGGCATTCTGTATAGAATACAGCCATCTCTGCTTTCTTCAAAATGGGATGAAGCAGTCAAAATCCTTACGGGGACCCTGCAATGAAAGCCGAGATCTGATCCCTAGCATGCACTCAGACTTAAGACGCTATCCTTTGGAGTCCAGTACAATTTTCCAGGTCTATAGTTATTCCAGATTTATACAAATAGAGCTCTTTATTAAAGACTTATCATCATCAGTTAAAACTATAATTGTGGAGTCCCAGAGTAATGCTTTGTATTGTGTTAAACATTCACAAAAGTGTCATTTGGAATGTGTGTCTGTTTTGCTTTGGGGGGGCATTTACTTTAGCTTCATCAATGCAGTAAATACTCCATGCTTACCTGAATGTGTGCAAAACATAGTTTTAAAATTCCAAATGAGGACACTTATTTCAAAATGTTGGGGTTTCATTGTCTAACTTGTGTTCATGCAGCCACATTACAGAGAAAAATGAATCTCAAAATCACAAAAAGTTTTATATTTTTACCAAGGGTACGCAATTTTGAATGTTGTAAAAGCATTATTTTATAAAAGATTTTTAAAATTTTAAATATCTTTTAGTATTTTATATATTCAATTTTAAATTGGTTTTAAAAGTTTGGGGTTTTAAATTTGTCGGAGCCAAAATTATTTAATTTGATTTTATTCTATTTTTAAATTTTGTATTGTATGTGTTTTTATTGTTTGGCTGTGCACCACCCTGAGTCCTTCGGGAGTAGGGCGGTATAGAAATCTAATAAAATAAATAAATAAATAAATAAATAAATAAATAAATAAATAAATAAATAAATAAATAAAATTATCCCCCAGAAAAAAAAACTGTTGAACGGATTGTAAACAGATTGTATGTTAAGATATTAATCAGCACTTTTCTTCATCAATTTTTATGAAGAGACACTTACGTTTTCAGATTACCAAGGAACCTTTATTTTATTTAATCAAAGTAAAATGTGGAATGTCTCAATTTGTCTTTTGATTCTGCCAGCATTTTTTGTCCTATAGGAATTAAGAAAAGGAAATTGTTCATCATTTGGCAGTGTTCATTTGTGCCTTTTTTTTTGGTCATCAGAATTAATCAAATAAGACAGCCCTGACACATTGCTTTCTATCCCATCGTGAAAGCTGAACAACTTAATAGGACATTATCTGATAGGCTTCCTGTGCTGAGCTACAGGAAATCCTCAGAAAGGCATCTTTGTAGACTTTCAATATATTTAAGTTTTGTTTTTGTCCTAAATGAAATAGGAAAAGAAACGGGCATGTTAGATGTTTAGTTCCAAAATACCCAGTAACAAAACTGACAATCAGGGTCACATCAAAAACTGCAAAACATTAGCTTTCCAGATGGATTAAACTGAAGTGGTTGTGATCAAATTGAGGCATATCTGGTGGGAAATGTCAGTTTAGTTAACTGAAAGATTAGAAAAGGAAAATAGAAACATTTCAGAATATTCTTATATCACAATTCTGTGATTTGATCATTTTCCTCCAAGATGAATACAATGGTGCAGTGGGAGAAAAGTAATTCAATTTTTTGTTATGAACTATCAGATTTATTATAGCTCAGGTACATCTTTAGCTGGAATAGTGATATTTAAACGAATTGGAAACTGCACTCCTCCTCTTCCTCCTCCCAGGTTTCCTGCAAATGCAGGGTCCATTTTTTTGGATCAGAAGCATCATCTTGTTGCAATCAAATGCAGCACCTGAAACCTGAGCTGGCAAAACAATTTAGAAAACAGTCCAGAATTGTAGTTAGGAATATGTTGATTTCATTTTAACTCAATTCAAAGAAGTTATATTAAAAACATAATGCATAATAGATCAATCCCATGTTAGACAGAAATATTAAAAATGGATGTTCAGTATTTCTTCTGTCTCCTTAAATTTACCAATGTATTAACACACAATGTGGAGTTATTTTTTAAAAAATAATATTTGACAGACATGTGAAACATGTTGAGGGGAAAATATCACTGTGGCTTAATTAATGTATTTATTTTCAGATTAGCACCACATAAATTGTAATAGCATTGTGTGGTCTCTGCCCATCTGTCCTCTACTTACAGCCTTATTTGCTCAGGGTTGAGATTTACTCTTATGATAAGGTGAAGTACCTTGACTTTTAGGATTCCACAAAGTTTAATTCCCAACTTCGGACACCTTGAAAAGACTGAGATGCAAAACTGAAGGCTGCAGATTCCCTTTATTTGTACTATGCTTTTCAAATCAAACAAGAAAGTCTGCTTTTAAAAATATTACTTCAGCCCACAGATTATATGTCATGGACAGTGTTCTCTAAAGGTAATCACAGAAATGTGACAATAACAGTTTGACATGGAAATTAGTTCATAACGTACCTGAAAACCAATTCCATGTCAATGTTTTTGCTACAATTCTTCTAATATGCCACATAGTTTTGAAACATATAAACATTAATTGGGTAAACTGTCTCATGCTTATGACAATTAAATTCATGAGAAGTAAACTATTTGTAAACTAATCGGTCTTAAACACTGAAGAAATTGTTTGGAGCAGTCCAAACTTTAGTTTTTATTATAATTTATGAAATCCACATTCTTTTGAGTCTGTACTATTTACCAAACAAAAACAAAAACAGCTTTAGGGAACTTTAGAAAACTTGCAGAAAAAGGAAACTTGAACACAGGTGTATTTTTTATACAACTTTTATAATGTACATCAGTAGAAATTGGGAACTGTGCCCAATCTGGAGATCACTGAAAATGGCAAATGAGCTTTATCAACAGTAAATGACAATTTAGAAATACAAAACATTATGTTTCCCATTCATCTTCTCTAGTAATAACAATTATGATGTGTCACGTTCAACTTTTGCATTGAGGGAATCAGTAGGAATCTCTTTGGGATAATATGAAGCCTGACACATTTTATATAAGTGAGTGGTTTTAGTCTTGGAATCCATTTCCCCCCATCCCCATAAAATTGATAATAACTGGTCTATATTTTGACAGAAATGGAAAAACATCTATAATGATTGTTCATTCTTAATCGATCAAGCCTGCCATATTTCAACCTATAGGGTTTCTTTTACAATTAGTGGGTTTCTGAAAAAGGACACTATTATTATTATTATTTCATTGTTCATTAAATATGCCATAGAAGAGCATCTAAAGAAACCCTGAAGAACCTCTAAGGATAGCAAATGTCACAGAAGTGCATCTAAAGAAGCCCTGAACAATTTCAGAAGTGAGAAAGACGTGATTCATCAATTCCAATTTTCCATGTTTTTGTTTTTGTGGGGGAGGGAGTTTTATGAAAGTATCATAAAGTAAGAAATTGATAGCATCGCCTATGTATTGGAACAGTTATGATGGATGGAATTAAGTTTCTGTTGATTTTAGCTAGCACAATGGGCAAAATATGTTCAGTTGCATAGAATGATTCTCGTTTCCTACTACTTTCTAAACAAAAAGGAAAGTTTAGAATGCTTCATTCTGCACAAGAATGGTTGTAGAGGTTAAAAGATTAAAGTCAGTTTTAATTGGTTCTATATTACTTACTGGCCTACAAAGGAGGATCTGATACCTTAAAATGATGGAAGGCACATCTGGAATGGAGCCATTTCATTACATTGGAGTAGGATTTTATACTAAGTATGTCCCCCAAACCAAGTTTCTTGCTTAAATAATTATTTACAAGATGTAATTACCCAGTAACCCATGCTGATTCTATGATAGCCATTCACTATTTGTGCCAGAGATGTTGAAATATTCTCCCAATTATTTTGAAAACAGCTCTTTCCCCCTCCCAATGCTGGGATTTAGGTTGATTTACAGGTGAAATTTTAATTCTAAGTGACAACACATAAACACTAGTTCATTTTCTCCTGTCTTTCTAGTTCCCTAGAATAAACATTTGCTAAGTCAATCACTGTAGAAGCAATGGGACTACATAGAGTGCAAAGCTGTTATTTTGGAGTTTACAAACAGGCCCGTTTTTCACAAAAACAGGATGTGCAGAGGGTTTGGGAGGCCTGCAGAGTGCTCCTGGGGACCGGGGAGGGCAAAAACATTTTTTTTCTTGTTTACCTCTGAAATCTTGATGCGTCTTATACTCCAGTGTGTCTTATAGTCCAAAAAATATGGTAAAAGACCCTGTCAAATCATGTCCAACTCATCTCTGTTTCTTGGCGAGGAAGCCAACATTGTCTGAAGATATTTCCTTGGTCATGTGGCCAGTATGACTATATACTGAGGCGTGCGTAATATTGTTACCTTCCCACCAAAATGGTACCTATTTATCTACTCATATTTGATGCTTTTGAACTGCTTAGATGCAGTTTGATAAATTCATTCATTGTGTACTTAGAAACTAGTCTTGCCCCTCCTATCTCCTTATAGGCTTCTTTTACTGCAATCTGGACTGGAAAAAATTTACTCCAAAAATGAGATTATAAAGATTCAGTATTTATTGGAAGGAAGAATGCTCCATTGAATCCATTCAGATGAACTACCTACTCTGGTAATCCTTGACATATGACCACAATTGGGACCAGAATTTCCACTGCTAAGCAAAGTGGTTGTTAAGTGAATGGTGTCCAATTTACCACTTTTTTGTCATAGTTGTTAAGCAAATAACTAAAGTTGTTTAGTGAATCATGTGGTCATTAAACAAATCCAGCTCTCCCCATTAACTTTGCTTGTTGGAAGCCAGCTGGGAAGATTGCAAATACAAACACATGACCCCAGGATGCTGCAACGATAATAAATACATGCTGGTTTCCAAGAGTTCAAATTTTGATCACATGACAGTGAGGATGCTGTGATGGTCATAAACACAAGGATCAGTCGTAAGTCATATTTTTCAGTGCTGTTGTAATTTTGAATAGTTACTAAACGAATGGTTGTAAGTCAAGGTCTCCCTATATACAGACAATTTAGTGGTGCAAAATTCAAGCCCATTTTTGCTTGTTGTTTGTACAGAAAGGACTAGACATATGCATTCATACATACATACATGCATACACAAACTCACTTTATGTGAAAGACAGCAGCTTCCATCTGCTCACAGTTTTAATAACTGTCAGCTTTATTCATGTGACAAGTTATTTTCACACCTCCGTTCTTGTCCCACAGCTTCTACTGAGATGTGGGAAGACAATACTGATTTTTGAAGGCACGCAGATTGCTTTTCTGTATCCCTTCACATCTTTACGCCACTGACATAACTTTGAGAAGGGTTCACATTTGATTCAATCTGCTTCAGATGAACCCAGATTCAATTTGGATATGCTTCAAACTTTTCCAAATCATCAAAGTTTAATTTTCCCATTTGGTTGGACTGATACACATTACTTATAATTGGATTCCTTCCCATCCTATGTTTTGCATCTGGCTCCACCCCAGGCGATATTTTGCACTCAACTTTACAGTGGTGGGATTCAAAAATTTTTACTATCGGTTCTGTGGGCGTGGCTTGGTGGATGTGGCATGGCTTGGTGGGCGTGGCAGGGTAAGGATACTGTAAAATCTCCATTAGGTAACAGGAGGCAGAGAATAGATGGGGGCGGGGCCAGTCAGAGGTGGTATTTACCGGTTCTCCGAACTACTCAAAATTTCCGCTACAGGTTCTCCAGAACTGGTCAGAACCCTCAGAATACTAATGACCAGATGACTGCAAAGAATATAAATCCTTCCATTCCCTACCAGTCAGTGAAAACTGAAGAAGCTTCTTGGATGAGAAGTGAAATGTTTTCAAAGTAAAAAAAAAACAAGAAAGGCCAGTTGCCTTTTGTAAAAAAAGCATCTTTGGGACAACTATGACCCGGATGAATGAGAATTTCCAGACATTCCACATGGTTATTTTGTACGATATACGGAGAATGACATCCATAGTGCTTATTTTCTTACTCCTATTTATCCACTATCTTATTTGTATCATTAAACTCAGGACACCTCTTATTTTTCTTTCATGACACTTTCATGTTCCTAAATGTACTACTGGTAGAATCTTTTGAAGTTCAGAATTAATTCTAAGAGCTTGGGAAATTGATTTTCAGGACAGAACTTCAAAGCTTTGAAGCATTAGGAATGCAGCATATTAATCTCCAAAATGACATAATCCATCTCACCTTATGTTATCAAGCAAATAGCTCTAATTAAGAATGCCAAGTTCTTTTTTTTTATTTCTTCTGAAGTATAGAACTTTACCACTGTGAAACCACTGTTTACCTTGCACAGGAATATGGTTGTTCTGCATTTAATTGTTAAAATCAATTGATGCTTTTTGACTCAGGATTTTAAATTACTTTTTAAACATAGTCCTTGGAAGCTTGGAAATATTTCCAATGCCCTTCCTAATATTTCATCTGTCTTGCTTCTTGAGTTCCAAGACCATCTAACTATAAGTGGCTTCATAAAGTTAAAAAAAATAGCATTTTATATATAACAATCATTGTCTAAAAGGGAGCAACATACTATCTATCCTTCTACACCATACACATCAAAATTTAAAATGGCCCATCCAACCATCCCAATCCAAGCTCTGGGGAAAAGCCTGGTTAGAAAGTGAGAACCATACCAATTTCCAAAATATGCTGTTCCAAAGGAAATTACAACAACACAGAGCCCCTACCTCCTGGGATGACACTACTTAATTGACAGAACCCAAAGCAAGCCAACTTCCGCAGAGGAACACATAAGATGGGCAAGCACTTTGGAAGATGCATCCTCTAATTGTTAGGCCCTTGGCCATGTAAGAGTTTAGCAATTCAGCAGCTTGAAAGGTATCTATAACTATTTATTTTTATTTTATTTTATTTATTTCATCAAGCATGTATTTTATGACAGATACAAGTGTAAACATAATTATAAATACATGAAAAGAGTAAGAGTAAAAAGGAATATTAGGACAGGGACGGTAGGCACGCTGGTGTGCTTATGCACACCCCTTACAGACCTCTTAGGAATTGGATGAGGTCTATAGTAGACAGTCTAAGGTTAAAGTTTTGGGGATTTGGGGAAGAAACCACAGAGTCAGGTAGTGCATTCCAGGCGCTGACACCTCTGTTACTGAAGTCGTATTTTCTGCAGTCTAGTTTGGATCGGTTTACCATGAGTTTGTATTGTATTATTTTGATTGAAGCTAAGTGACAATTGGTGTCATTCACAGTGCAGAGGTATTTTATGGCCACAGGAAGGCTTGTGCTTCACTACTTCTGGAATGCAGCGGCAGAAGTAGTGAAGCACTACTATAGCTTCTGAGAGCTACAGGGGTCTTCAAGGACAGCAATAAGGCCACCTCTTGCAAAGTGACCAGGGAATGAATGTCTTTGAGAAGGACCTCATCCTAACCCTAACCCTAACCTTATTCATTCAGGCCCCAACAGCCTCAAGGAACTGGGAGAAGACCTTAGCTGCATTGGTTGGTCAGCTAGGCGTCAGGATGTACAACACAGTGTCATCCACATACTAGTCATACATGACCCTAAATATGACCAATAGATGATCTTCCCCAGAAGCCTCGTGTAGAGGAGAAATAAGAGATCAAATCCTAAGGAACCCCACAATTTTTTGAAATAATTAACACTTCCACATACTTCCTGCTTGTTTTTGGACTTAAGCCATGTTGTTCTCATCAATGCCATCTTCTTTACTTTTTATTTACTTTCATATCTACTGACAGCATGCTTGATACTGAAGGTAGACAGAAGAGAGTTTACAGGATTACTTTATGTCTACTCTTTACAGACAGTCTAGAACTTAGTGGAGTGGCCATGAAGGTCTTTTCTTTAATCAAAGAAGTCAATTTCACTATCTCCCCCAACTCCATTAACTTCACCATCAATTCATCCACCTATGATTCTCATTGAGAGTTACAGTGACAGGTACAGACAGAATATTCCATAAAAAATAACAACATATTTTACACTATTTGGATGAGTCTATCCAGTGCTTCTCGTGGCATCATGAAAAAAAGCAGGCTGCTCAGCAAATACAACCTCCATAAGGCAAAGGCAGCTGAACAATTGAAAGGAACAGCAATAAACACCTGACCAAACTTTCCTGACAAAAGGGAAAACCAAGAAATGTTTTTCAATTCTGTAATACTATCAAAAGTTGAGCTTAGTTTCAGGGCTTCTGTATTATCTTTTTCTATACCATACTTGATTTTGCAAGTAGTCCTCAACTTACCATTGCAATTGAGCTTGCAGTCATTAAACAGGTTATCATGTCACTGCATTGGATTTTACAGCCTCCTTTTTGCAACAGTCAGAAAGCTAACTCACTGGTGTTTGCCACAGTTAAGTAAACCCATTGTTTGCTATGAATATTTTTTGTCAGAATACGGGTTCCCAGCAAAAACATCGTAAATTGTGTGACTGCAGGACTCTGCAAAAGGCCATAAATGCAGGCCAACTGCCAAGCACCCAAAATGCAGTCACATGACCCGGGGGGGGCAGCCGTAAGAACTTTGAATTTGGGCCATAAGTACCTTTTGGGGATAACTTCAAATGGTTGCTAAGTTTGTAAGGTTGTAAATCGAGGACTACCTCTATATTATAACTTTCTTTTTAGGAATAAACAAAGCATTCCATGAACACACTATCTCCTTACCCAGAACTGCCATAGAACACAGAATAAGGGTTGGAGGGGACCTTGGAGGTCTTCTAGTCCAACCGCCTGGCCTGTTTGAGCATGAGACCCCCAACGGTGAAATCCGGCTGGATCTATCCAGCTCACGCGAACTGGTAGCACCAGTGGCAGGAGGCTCCGCCCACCCACCAGGATGACATTACATCTCATTTTTTAGCCTCTGTGCATGTGCTGAAGGTTCTGCGCATGTGCAGAAGAGGCAAGCACGAAAGTAGCATAGTGTGCGTGCGCTCATGATCCCGAACCAGTAGCGAAGATAAGTGCATTTCACCGCTGATGAGACCCCATACCAGGGGTCGGTTCTACTTACCTTTACTACCAGTTTGTAACAGGTTCACGCACGCACGCAAAGTGAGCACGCGCATCTTGCTTCTGCGCATGCGCATATCGCTGATGACATCATCCAGGGCGATGGACGGGGCCTCCCACCAGTTTTACTACCAGTTCTTGTGAACCAGTCTGAACCGGGGGCAACCCACCACTGCCCCATACCATTCCAGACAAATGGTTGTCCAATCTCTTCTTGAAAGCCAAGCTCAGGCAGTCTATATTCAGACCAACACTTACACGTATGATCCAAGCACAGGCTCAGAATACATGCATTCCAGGCACACATTTCCTAGAGACAGAGACAGCAATACAATGCCATCTGGCATGAGTGCAAGAAGGGAAAGGGGGAATTAGAACACAGGGGAAAAGGAACTGCACCAGATGAGTTATATCATTGCACTTGAATTTAAGCCCAATGGAGGGGAAGGAAGAATTGAGAATATTAAATTTAGTTAATAATTAAATGGATGACACTAAAATGATTGTCTTGGTTACTCCCACAAGCAGATGGAGTGCCAACTACACTATAGCAGATGGCCTTTCACTTGTTCGGCAAAGAGCATCTTCAGAAAGGCCTCTCCTGTAGATCCTTAATAGCTTCATAACAAGAACCCACCTGGTGCAAAAATGTAAATGAGAGGACTTGTGGAGTGTTTGGAAGCGTGGATTAAACTTGTAGTATTTCCTGGACGAAGAGCACATGCAGAAGCCCTTGTTTATTCCTTTCTCTTACTATTCACAGAAGCACCAGCAGCAGTGGCAAAGTGTGTAATTTTGCACAGTGCCCGTCAAAGAATAAGAAGGTAAATGGGAAGAAGTGACAATTAAAACTATGACAATGCCTCCAGTGCAGGGGTGTCAAACTCAATTTCACTGAGGGCCGCATCAGGATTCTGTTTGACTTTGGGGGGCCGGGGTGGACATGGCCAGGCTGAGTGTGGCCAGCTCAACATCACTCGTGTTGGGGGCACCGAGTACTCTGCCAGCAAAAACAGGCTTCTGAGCTCCATTTTCGGCTGCGACAGCCTCCTGCAACCTTCTGCCAGCAAAAACGGAGCTCGGATGGTCCACCCATGACAGTCGTGAGTTCCATTTTTGCCAGGCCTTTGCATGTTTTTTTCAGTGTGGCTGGAATCCAGCCACCACACTGAAAAAAACATGCAGCGGCTGCAGGCTTCTTGCAGCGAAAATTACCGAGCATCCGCTCCACTTCTCTGACACACTGCCGCCCTGTTCTATGTGCCGGCCGTGCAGGCGCACCCCATTGCCTGCTGCCGCTGTGCTGGAGGGACTTGCCCAGCGCACCAAAAAACCCACGTGGCAGCTGCAGGCATCTTGCGACAAGGGAGGTCAGATGCGGGCTGGCGGGGAGCCCAGCAGTGATGACAGCTCAGCCTGGCTTGCCTTCCCTGGGACGCAGCCATGGGATGAGGAAAGAGACGGTCATGGGGGAGGAAGTGGGGAGATTAAGGGCCAGGAGGGGAAAAGGGAGGGGAAACAGGGTCACGGGCGACTGAGTGGACGGCATGCAGGATTAGGCTAGGCATTTGACAGATTAGACCAGGCCTGGGCAGAAAATGGGTAGATAGGTAGAAATTCAATTTTATTCCTATTGGGTTCTGTGGGCGTGGCTTGGCCGGGGGGGGGGGAATCATGTGACTGAGTGGGCATGAGTAACATCAAATTGGACACGTCCAGTCACATGACCACTGCCCCCACCAAGCCATGTCCACAGAACCAGTAGGGGAAAAAATTGAATACCACCACTGGACAATCATTTGTCTGAAATGGCATAGGGTTTCCTACCTGAGCAGGGAGTTGGACTAGAAGACCTTAGAGACTTAGAATAACTTTATTGTCACTCTTAAATGGTACATTAATCAGCATAAATGGTACATTAATCAGGAAGAGCCAGAGATGGCACAATGATTAGAGTGCAGCACTGCAGGCTACTTCAGCTGACCGCTAGCTGCAGTTCAACAGTTCAAATCTCACTGGCTCAAGGTTGACTCAGCCTCCACCCTTCCGAGGTGGAAGCAACCATGAAGCCGTATATAAGTCTAAGTGCTATTGCTATACATTAAAATGGAATTTCGTTGCATACAGTTCTCAAAGGGTCACCATCTCCATTATACACTACATAAACATGACTAAAATAAATAAATCAATTACAAAACTATGCGTATACCCGCATATATTATACGACACAGAGAAACAACACAGTCTGATTCGGATGTACACATACACATACATGGCGAGGGACATCCAACTCTTGTTAATTCTATTGCATTCTAATGCAAAAGGCGAATTTCCTAAGGCGGCCGATTCCACCCTACAGTGTAGCAACCGAGCTACTAGAGGCAACCGCTCTCCTTTTGTTTTCCTCCATCCACCTCGCCGGAGGGATTTTTGCTCCATCCACCCTTTCGCCTGCAGCGAACATCTGAGAGAAGGCGGCTCGCTACGCCTTTCTCCCGCTTGGCTGAGGTATCTCCGCGCAGAAAACGCAGCTCCCCCCTCCCTTTTCCTTTCAAAATAAAAGCGCCGAGCGAAATGCACTTTTTGCCTAAGTTTCCTCCCCTAGCGAAGAAGCGCCTCTAAAAGGCGGGGAGCGAACAGCCTCTCCGCCCCCTTTCACAAGTTTTATAACTCGGCGGGTTTCCGCGTCCTGTGACTCCAGTCAGGTGGTTCCCGCCTTCTTTTTTCCCCCCCCTCCGTGTCTGCCGGCCGTCGGGAACGTCTCTTCCCGCCAAGGAAGCGGCGTTGAACAAAGAAAGCTCCCGGAGTCGGGGACGGGTAGAAAATCCACGCGAGAGGGAGCGCTCCCGTCTTTCCTTTCTTGCTCCCGCCGGTGCTGGGTTTTTGCACGAGCGCGGGTCGTGGAAAGGTTGCAAGCCGGCTTAAGTTGGCGAAGCCGGAATGGCTGGAGCAGAGAGAGGCGGAGGCGTCGTCGGAGTGCCTGAGAACCGGGAACATCTCTTTAAGGTTTTAGTCATCGGGGAGCTGGGTGTCGGCAAAACAAGTATCATCAAGCGCTACGTCCACCAGCTCTTCTCTCAGCACTACCGGGCTACCATCGGGGTGGATTTCGCTCTCAAAGTCCTCAACTGGGACACCAGGACTCTGGTCAGGTTGCAGCTCTGGGACATCGCAGGTGAGAAGAGGGCAGGAGAAATTGAGCTTCTGGAAAATGGACAATCCGGCCAGACTGGATTTCTTCAGCTGGAAGGGGGGAAAGTCCCTTTGCCCCCTTTTGCATATTCTGAGACCTTGTGAGCAAGTTGCAACTGGTTTCCTCCCATAAGATAAAAGACAACGGGGCATAGTGCCTTGAGTTTCCCTGAAAAGAATTGGGGAGGCTTCGATTTATTATTATTATTATTATTATTATTAGTTCGATTTATATGCCGCCCTTTTCCGGAGACTCAGGGCGGCTTACAATGCATTAAGCAATAGCCTTCATACTTTTGTATATACCTGCTTAGTAGGGCTTTCGCCCCCCCCCCCCCAAACGGTGTTCTTTTTTATACAAAGTCAGTTTATTGCCCCCACAATTCGGGTCCTCATTTTATCTACCTCGAAAGGATGGAAGGCTGAGTCAACCGTGAGCCTGGAGAGATTTGAACTTGCAGTAATTGCAGGCAGCTGGCAATTTCAGATCCCTTACTCAATTTCTAAAATCCATCTCTTGCTCCTTTCTATATAGCTCGAGAGAAAGTATGAGAATAAATTGTGCTAGGTTGAATTGTACTATACTGGGCTTCTGGGAGGAGGAGGTGGGGGAAGGATTCTGGGAGTATGTTTGCTCTAACTTGGAAGAATCTATTTGTTTTGAATATACTTACTAGTATCTTTGATCCTGTGTAGATTTACATCGTTATGTACACTGGAATACATACATGGAGAGTTTTCTTTTTTTAGTTTACCTACTTCCTTTTGTTCTATGAAGAAGGGGTAATTCATTCAGGAAAAATGCCAGAGGTTAATAAACCTTCACACAAATTTTAAAGACGGGCAAATATATAAGGTTTTTGTTACATTTCCAGCTTTAAACAACTCTCCTTCCCTCTGGCCAAGTGCTTTCTGAGCAGCTGTTTGATAGCATTTCAAAAGATTAAAACTTTTTTTTTCATGCTGATGATGGGAAAGCTTCATCTGTTTGATGGTGACAGCTATGGCATGGCTTAGGGAAGCACACATACTTTGGTGTTGCATTTATAATTTTCAAGATAGTCTCGAGAAGAACTGGAAGAGATTTCTTTGTGTGTTTTACTGGTGGTCACCTTGAAAATAGTAAATATCTGAAAAGCAGTTGTGAGATTTATGACATTAGCTCTCCTGGTCAGTAAACAGTGAGACTTTTTTTCAGCTTGCTTTTTTTTCATTGTTTAAAGTTCTGGAAGTGGTAAATTGCAGAGAACTTTAGTATGAAGTTTTATATTGCTTTGTTTTGTGTGATCTTATGGATAAATCAAATTAAATTACTTGTCTCTTAGATATTTGTCAGATTCTGCCTTTAAACCTTTTTACAGAGCTAAATGAAAGACATATTCTAGACTCTAATCTTGCTCCTAAAACTAAGTGTAAGTAGATTGTTTGAGGCCTGTTTGGGATTGTTTGGGACAATGAGGGGGTTACAGCTAGATATTATTAGAGCTGATATTTTTTTAGAGTAATGCATTTTATAAAAGGCATGTGCTTTTGTGAACTATTGATCACTTCATTATATAAGTGGAGTGGCTAAAGCAGCATTTCTCAATCTTGACCATTTTAAGATGTGAGGAATTCAACTCCTAGAATTCCCTAGCTAACATGCAACAAACATTTTGCAGCCTTTACAAATCCTCCTTTCAATTGAGGTTTTAATTTTTGAAGCTTAAAAATCTATTTAATTAAACTATTAGATAATAATGTCTCCCAATGGTAGGAAATAAACCTTTGAGGAAAAAATGGAAAATAATGCTATATCTTTTTACATCTATGAAATCTTTGTTCAAAGATATGTTTGCATATTATGAGTATTGTTCTGGAAAACTTGGTATTGTTTGCAGATTGCTTGCAAAATCATTCATCAGATTTTGTAAGCAATAGAGAAATACTTCCCCATGATCCAGCTAGGTCCCTTCTACTCGTATTTCAATTTCAAGGGAATAAGAATGCTAATAGTTGCCACATGAATATATTTAATAGTTTAGTAATTGCTTTAATTTATCTGAATAACAATTGTGTGTGTATATATATGTAATATATAAAAAAGACAGTTGATGTAGCATAGGACTTACAGGTGGCATTTTGTTAGCAGTATTGAATGTTCTCATGAGCCAAATGTAGTTCTCCACAAATTGCTTTTGTTTTTTTGTTTTTGTTTTTTTGTAAAAGGGTGTGACTCCGGTTGCAACATGTGATAGTCATTCTACACAACTCCTCTGTCTTTGTACCCATATATTGCAATACTTGAGATACAAAGACAAATTTTCAGCTAGTACACTATCAAAACTTTGAGGCACATACAAGAGTATGGTTAAGTATTGGAGAATAACTTGTTTAAAGCTGATTTCTAAAACATTAAAAATAAACTAATTGTCCAGTGAAAGAAGCTGACTAAACTAGTTCAGACTATAATTCCCATTATAGAAATCAAGTAACATGAGATTGTTAATTTAAATCCTCTTTAATCCATATCAGGCCAATACATTTATTAAAGCAACTCAAAAGAGCACAATAGCGTGTAAGCCTTCTAGGTTCAACAAGAAGATACTAAATAAAACTGAAAAGTACTAGTAAAATTTTTCACTTCATGTGTCTATATGTAATTACAGTCTGCTTTATTTACAGCCTTAAACTATAAATCTTTTGAACTTAAAATTCTGCACAAATGAGAAATCTTTTTACTATAGTTAATAAATTTTAGGACATCACAAAAGCACATGAATTTGCTTTGTTTTTCTTTAGATATGGTGTTAAAAATAGAATGAGACACTACAAGGAGAAAATATTTTAGCATGAAGTCTGCAGCCCAAAGACCATCTTAAAGTCAGTGCCACAGGTAGTTCTTATTTAATGATCATTCAATGACCAAAATTATGAAGGTGCTGAACAAAGGAATTTCCAAACCCATGACCAAAAATATGGCCATTGCAGCACTCCATGGTTATGTGATTGGAATTTGGGCACCTGGCAACCCATTCACAATTATGGCTGAATTGCCAAATGCCATTGGCAATCTTTTCCTGCCAGCTTCCCCAGAAAGTCAATGGGGACGCTGTCATGGAAGATTGCAAGCCAATGCCACCTGCTGAGAGGAGTCTCCCCCCTCTAAATGAAAAGGTCTGTCCCCAAATCCAAGCAAGATTTTTCAGCCACAGAAGATTTACAACTCCAGAGCAGAGAGGCAGTGTGGTAAGGTAAGAGTACAGAGAGCCTTAAGGCAGGGGAGGCCCATGTGAGTGTTTCCCTACTTAGGGACTGAAAATCCTGCTTGGGTTTTGGCAAGGAGGATTTACAGCTTCTGAGCGGAGTGGCAGCATAATAAAGTACAGCAAGCAATGTGGAGTGATGAAGACCCAACATAGGGCAAATGTGGGTATCTCTTTTTCAGGGGTTGAAAACCCTGCTTGGAATCTGACAGGATTTTCAGCTCCTGAGCCGAGAGACACTCACATACAGTCTGTGCTGGGGCTCCTCCAATCTCTTGAGGCACCCCATGTCCCTTACTTGGGATTCCACTTAATGATCCATCAGATTGCTTTACAAGCACAACTGGGAGTGCTGAGTGTGGTTATTAAGTGAAATGGTCACATCGCATCTTGATTAATGACCACTTTGTTCCTTAAGCAGGGGTTACTTAAAGTATTATTAAAATGAGGTTATACCTAACCTTCAAAGTCAGAATGATTTCCTCTAGGATAGAAAATCACATTAGTTCTTCATTGACATGCTGGGATAATTGTATGGCAAAGAAAGGGACATGTTAGCATCCCCCACCTATTCATGAGTGATGCTTCCTATTTGTAAATGGGAGTAGAGATTATGTGATATATAGCACAACAGTTTTCCTGGAATATATAAAGATGTAAGAAATTAATTAGTCAGTGCCTAGTAGATGCTATGCTACTTTTTGTGATTTGCTCGCTTCTTACAGAGTAGCCAATTCACAACAAGTTTAGTTGGTTTTATATTGGGTTTTCAGAAATGCCTTTCACACTTTTTTCAAACTTCACCAATGGCATCTTTTCAAAACTTCAACACATCTGAATTATTAGTGTATTGGGTGCATCCAGGCAATCTGCCAATAAAGCTTACCAGCAATACTATTCCTTTAGGAGACTTCTGCCTTCTATCTAATTACTTCTTGCTGGTGGCCTTTAGCTGGGATAGACTATAAATCCATCCTAACTTTTGGCCATGCTAGCTAAGCAGATTTATGCGGAAGGGGAAGAGACTAGGATTGGGAATTCCTTGTCTGCAAAACAGGCAATTGAGGAGAGAGCTTGTTCGGTTTGGCTACATTCCTGAAACATATTTTACCTGGTTACTTAATTAACTGATTTTCTGTATTTGCACAGCTCAGCCATAAATTAGCCTAACAGGCTGGATCACACAACATCTTTGCACAAAATAGAAAATAAGTGCCCCTTAATCAAAGTTAACACATATCAACCTAGTACCTGCTGCTCAAATTCATCTGCTAGATTTTATTCAGGTTAAGAGATTGGGCATATACAGTGCATATATATTCTGTATTGTGGTCTCAAAAAGTGCCCTTCTATAAGCTTTATTGCACTATTCTTGTTAGCCAACTTGAGTACTTATGTAAGCAGAAATGAAAGGTTTATAAGTACATTACTGTTCAATATAAGTCAAATTCCCTTAATTGAAATACTTGTATATTGTTCCAAGGTGGGGAAAGAACACATGTTTTCATTGTAACACATGTGAGTGTGTCAGTGTCTTAGTGTGTGCAGTGTGTGTATAAGCCATAGTGGTCAAGGTTTATACAGTGTTAGGCCAGTTTTATAAACCATAAGTATGTACAAGCCTTGGTTTGTAGTTAAAGCTAAGGCAAAGAGAAGGAAACCATATTATGTCTATGGAGGTTGTCAATCATCCAGGTCATGGTTGTTCCAAAGGTGCTTTTTCAAAAGGCAACTGGACTTTCTTGGTTTTTTTCTTTGAAAATGTTTCGATTCTCATCCAAGTTAAATTGAAGAAGCTTCTTTGATGAGAAACAGTGTTTTCAAAAAACAAATAAACACCAAGAAAGTCTAGTTGCCTTTGTAAAAGCACCTTTGGGAAAACCATATCATGGTTTGTATAATGTACAGATTCTGCCAGTGGCTTTATTTTTAAATGATTGTGGAAAGCACTGCTAAAACAATGCTAATGTAACTAAACCCAGTTTCTTCCATTTTAAAGCTTGTAGAGAAAAAAAATCACACATGGGTGTACCATTTAAATATAAAGAAGAAAGTCATATTTTTGGGGGGGGGGGTAAAATAAACCCCTAGATAGAAGTTAAAAGTGTATGCAGTAGGGAGATCATGATCTTTATAGAAGAACATCAGCCATCCCCAACCTAGTGTTTTCTAAATCTGTTAGATTTCTAGTTCTCCTAATCCCTGGCCAGTAAACTCAGTCACTTCTAACCAGCGATTATAAGTTTGAAAGATACTGTTTGGAGAAGATTGAGTTCACACTGCAGTTCAAAGAGTACAACTACCCCATACAAATGGAAAAGTACTGAAATTAAGGAGACATATTAATTCTTATGCAAATAGGGTCTTTTTTTCTTTTCCTCTGTTAACAAAGGGGATTAGATTTTTAATCTAATTTTTACTATTTTTAATAGACATTACCAGTCTCTCAACTCCCAAATTTATAGTGGGTTGTAAATTAATACATCTTTGTTTACCCAAAAAATTACTTGGGAACGAGATTGATAATGGTGTTGAACCACATCTTTTAATCAATTTCTTGCTATAACACTTCAGCCTTTTTCCCTGCTTGCTTCATCCAGTAAAATTCAGTGATTGCCTTTCTAAAGTGGGATCATGTATCAGATCATCTTGGGCTCTATGCTTTGATACAACCTGAGAGTCAGCTGTTGAGAGAAGCTATTTCTGGGGACGTGCCAGTATCCAAGTATGTCTAAAGTAGCTTTTTTGATCTTGGTCCAAATAATTTGCCTGCTTAACTTACATTAGTGGATTCTGCAAAAGCAGATTGTATTTGAGCTGCTCTCCCAATGGGGGCTGAGTACTACAGAGGACCTCAGGAATACATGGCTAAGAAGTGCTTGATGCATGAATGAGTTCCTGTGGCTTGTTGTTTTAGTTTTATGTTGTGGAAGGACATAGTAAAATACGGAAGTGACTGCTCATTCCATTATCACATGAGGAAACCCTTGTGAATGGAAATCCTCTAGCCTTAATTTTAGCACATTTTCAGATTGCTTCTAAGGAAGCAAGGTTTTTTTTTTTTAAATAAAAACCTTTTTCTTTGTCAATGTATTAGAAATTTGAGTCCTTTAAAATAAAGAACAAATGTTCAGTGTATGAGTAGAGAGGATTTTTCAGAAGTGAATCTGGGAAAATAAACTATAGAAACTATAAATAAACAATAAAAGCCTATATTAAATCTTCATCCTGTGGAAAGGCTTTTTTCTGCGTGCAGCGTATGTGATTTAACTAGGTTTGAAGATGATTTAACAGAGAAGATAGGGAGAGTTGTGTTGTTTTATAACAGCCTTGTTCATCTTGGCTTCTTCCAAAGTTCATCTTAACTCGTGATTGTAGGAATTTTAATGCAGTACATCTGGCAACAAATTCTGTTCTACAAAAATCCTGCCTTT
This sequence comes from Arizona elegans, assembly GCA_022577455.1. Lineage (NCBI taxonomy): Eukaryota > Metazoa > Chordata > Lepidosauria > Squamata > Colubridae > Arizona > Arizona elegans. Next base: position 251,197,084 of record JAKOOJ010000001.1, read on the forward strand.
TTCACCATCATACAGTTAGCTTTTGCAAATACATCAGTGTCAGTTACTGGCTGCTCAATAGAATTTTTCTTCTGCTTCAGCTTCAGATAATTATACATTTGGTGGTTACTGAAAAATTGAAGCCATAGAAATGAGTTCTTGATGTGCAGTGTTTTTATCTGTTCATCTGTCATTATTTTCTCAGTTGTACAACAAAGCGTGTTTCTTGTTTTCAGATCTGCGAAGAAATTTGGTGATCATATTATACACAATAAGGAAAAAGAAGCAAAATCAATAGTGCAATGAAAAAAATACAAAATAAAATAGCTTAATGTAAATTCTGAGCATTCTGTACAATGGAACTCAGATGCTTGGGCAAATAGAAAGATCACTTGGATCACAAAATAAGATTTTATCACACAAATGTTCAGCAATAATAGCAAATGTAGGCTTGAGTAGATGCCAGTTGGTGGTGTGGTTAAGGCACCAGGTTACAAACTGGGACCCTGTGAGTTCTAGTCCCTCCTTAGGCACAAAGCCTTTGGACCAGTCACTCACTCTTTCAATCCTAGGAAGGAGTGAATGGGAAACCACTTCTGAAATTTTCCCAAGAAAACTGCAACAAAAGAGACATAGATGTCCAGGCATTCCATCAGAGTTAACACTGACTGGAAGGCACACAGACACAGGCTTGGAGACACTTAGGTGCAATTCCCCCATTTGGTTATAATGGCTGTCTGGTCATTTTATGCTACTGCTGTAAGAGGAATGAATATAAAATGGAATGAAATTTATTGTATGCATTGCCATTAATTTTTTTGGAAGAAAATACGCACAATATCAACCGAAGGCTACTACTTTCCTTAATTGCTGTTCTTTTTTCTTTAGAAAATAATTTAGTTCTTGGAAAGAAATTAAACAGCAGAAGCCAATATCTGAGAAGCTACAATCCCAAAATGTAAATATAATGCTTTTGAATTACACTGGTGATACATAGATTTATACTGAAGACTAGGACATGTCATATAGAATTACTTCGTGGTTTTGATTCAGTTCTGAACATTTTTTTAATGCAAATGTTGTGAGTATGCAATTGCAAATTTGCATCATTTATTAAAACATTTTAAGCATTATGCAGCTGCTGCAAGTATAAACAGAATTCCAGAGAATCCTGGGATAATTTACAAGTAAAAGGTAAAGGTAAAGGTTCCCCTTGCACATATGTGCTAGTCATTCCCAACTCTAGGGGGCGGTGCTCATTTCCGTTTCAAAGCTGAAGACTGTCCAAAGACGTCTCTGTGGTCATGTGGCCATTTACTTGTAACTATGTTTACTTAAAACATATAGTTAAGTAAATTATGTTTACAAGTAAACATAGTTAAATCTAAGAATTATAATAATGCCACTGTATTATCTAAAAATTGTGAAAAATTCACTTATTCTGATAACTCAATGCCTTGATATTTTACAACGTGTTGCAACTGATATAAAGACATAAGTTTTTTCCCTCATAATTGTGCAATTTCCTGATGGATTGAATGCAGAAGCGGATGTGTAAGCTGCTTTGGCAAACAATTAAGTGACAGCTCTGATGCAGAAAATTATTTTCCCCCTTCTTCTTTCCTGTAACATGCAGGCATTCTAATAGCTTTTGGAATGGAGTAAAAAACTGTTCAATCTCTTTAAAGGAACTAGGAGGAAGCACATACCAGAGGTTACAACTGCCTCTGCTATAAATTGGGTCATTCCTCTAACCGTTGTAGCTGGTCTTTCCCTGTTGCTTAAGAACTTCAATGTCATTTTACATTTCATAAAAGAAAAAGAGCTGTAGCAGATCCGTCACTTTGAGGCTTACATTTTTAAACCTATCGCACCAGATATTTTATGGAAATCCTACTTTATAACGAACTAGAATAACAAGAGTACTTCTTCACTATGGGTTCTAAAATCTCCCACATTATTGTATACAGATGTCAACTTCAGTTTGCAGTCTTTACCAAGGTAAATTTTGAAAGAATAGAATAGAATTCTTTATTGGCGAAGTGTGATTGGACACACAAGGAATTTGTCTTTGGTGTATATCCTCTCAGTGTATATAAGGAGAATAAAATACATTCATCGAGAATAAAAAGAAACACTTAAGTGATAGTCAAGGTTACTAATAAGCTATCAAATTGTACTAGGAAACAAATAAAAACAATATAAATGTAAAGATACAAGAAACATGGTTATAGCAATAAGTGGGAAGAGATAGATACTAATAAGGAAAAGAAGACTAATAGTAATACAGTCTTAGTAAATTATTTGACAGTGTTGTGGGAATTAATTTTTAAGCAGAGTGATGGCATTCGGGGAGAAACTGTCCTTGTGTCTAGTTGTTCTGGTGTGCGGCTGGAGAAAAGGAATATCATGGGAAGAAGTGACACTCGAATCACCTAGACTTTATAAGTGTAGAGTTGTAACTTTGTTTTTAGGAATTAGCTATGAGAGTTCTGCAAATCATTTGAAAAAAATGTGCTTTTGAACAGACAGGAATGTGTTCAAAGCATTCCTTTGGAACTGTTAAAGCTGCCGTGCTCTTTTCCAGGCTCACAAAACTACTATTTTCAGACATTGTTCAGCTGGAGCAGGTGATAAAGCAATACTACTATTTCATTAATTAGGTTCAACAAAACAAAATAGGTTACTCTCTCTTACAAAATGAAAGAAAATGTTCAGTGTTTCAGGAGCATGCTTGTGTGTTTTTAAAGAACCTGTAGACTACTGCTATTGTTGCTACAAGCATAAATATTGTGTGTGTAAATAGGAGAAGTGAAGCCACATAAAATTTGATATTGACACCAGTGCATAGATGTACAAGAGGCAAAATTAACACTGTTCATGTATCAGTGTTAATATATGCATGGAGCAAAGAAACTGTTTGAAGGTTGAGCGCATATGCTTCAGGACCTTTCAGCCATCTGTGTACATGTGTAGAAGATACTGCTACACGGATAGCTGGTGAAACTAGCTATTAAATAATTTACACTGGCCTTGGGGCCTCATGCCAAAAACCTAGAATTGGTCATATTTTCAGGAAAGGAAAATGAATAAGTATGATTGTGAGGATCATTAAATAGATTCATACAGCATATGTACTATAGTTTATAAACTTTAATTAAGCCATCCAGTTTTATGTACCAAGTGATTCCTGCAGCGCTGCTAAGCTTGGTAGTGGTTGCCACGGGCTTTTTAACATTTTTCTTTTTAAATTCTTATGTCATCTGGTGGCAACTTAATTATTAAATGGAGGATTCAGCTGTGGGTTTTCTTAGGTTTGTTTCTGTAGTTACTGTTTTTCAACAGGACAAAAAACATGTTCAAGTCTTTATTCAGGAAGGAATAAGTTGGCAGTAACTACTTATATCTGTACTTGACCTTGACTGAATTAGGCTTAAGAGATAGTTGCACAGAGGCTTTACAAGTCGAGATTTGCCTTTTGCCTAAACAATCTCTTAATTATAGTCCATATTTGCTTTCTCAGCCTTGCATAGGTTTCTACTGTGGTTGTTTAGGCATTGAAACCTTGAGAATTGACTGAGTTCGCTTCACAGTTGCTGAACCTATGTATTATAATATTGCAACTCACGGTAAAACAGACAAATGGGGATCAAATGTCCATTAAATGACAAATGGCTTTTTTCAGCTCCTCAAAACACTCTTGTATGAGGAAAATATGCTTTATTGATTATAATAATTGTAATAATCCCCCCAAACTGTAGATTGTTAGTGTGGACTCAGAATATATTAAATCTAAGTCAGAGGTACTGCTGAGTTTTTTCCCTCCCATTTCAATGGATTTTAAAGAAAAAAGAGGATAATATAGAATAGTGAACATCTGTTTTTGAGGGAAACAGTGTCGAAACCTATTCATCAAACAATGGATTTTAACTGTTGTTTGGAGAAAATTCCATTGATTTCTGAAATGTGGACAAAATTCCAAAAGATTTTTTTTTATTAAATCCCCAATCTGCTAAACTAAAGTACATTAAATCAAATATTTACCTTACTCTCTTTGGGATAGCTTGTTTAAAAATTCTAATAGAAGGAGTTCAACATCTTCTCACCCTGATATTTAATTATTGACTTTATGGCTCAATCTTTCTGTTGTGATTCATCTGTATTATGTAATCATACAGTGGTGTTTGTGACCAGACCAGAGATGATATATTCTGTTTCAGCAGAAGCAGAAGACTGAGTACATTACAGGATATCTGTTGTTATAAAGTTGAGCTTACAAACCCAGATGCCTGACATACATCCCATATACTTGTGACCCATAGGTATTCAAATCCTATCACTGTTTTTTCTGTTATAAGAAATATAACACATTCTCAGTGTATCTCACAATTTGTTTACTTGAGCATGAACTATTACTATTGTAAATGAAGGCCCAGAGTAGAATTAATCCAATTATTTGGATTCCAGAAATAAATTCTTAGATTTCATTAATGAATATATGAAGAACATTTTATTTCCTTCTCATTTTTCTGGAAACATGAAGGACTTAAATGGTTTCCTTTTATTGATACTCATGATACTGAACACTTAAAATATCTGGTTTAGCACTTCAACACATATATTTATTTCTCTGGTAATTTACTGAATTCAACCGTCGTAGTAAATATCTGGGTGTTAACGGAAGCAATCCAACTCTTTTTTATGAAGTATTACATGAAGATCATGACTATATAATTAAAATTATACGCAACTATAATTTTCTGTCATGAATGATTATATTTGTTTGGATTTATTCTCAACTGATTTTTCCATAAACAGTTACATTGTTGTTAAATTGACAGCAGATTTAAGTGGAACTAATTTTAGACCTGGCAAGGGATTTTTTAAATTCCACTTGGTTCTCAAATGTCAGGCATGAAAAACCAGATTCACATGTGAAAGTTCTACTTAATTGTTTATTACTATAGTCTGTGCACAGGAATCTGCTCAGACTAATGTTTAGTACCTGGACAGAACTAGATAAGCATTAATGGCATTCAAAGGGGGATGATCTCTGGAGGTCTCGGGACAGGGGTTGTTCCTCTGTTCTGGTCCTATTAGATCTCTCAGCGGCTTTTGATACCATCGACTATGGTATCATGCTGCACCGGCTGGAGGGATTGGGGGTGGGAGGCACCGTGTTGCGGTGGTTCTCCTCCTATCTCTCTGACCGGTCGCAGTCTGTGTTGGCAGGGGGGCAGAGGTCGACCTCAAGGCGCCTTGTTTGTGGGGTGCCACAAGGGTCGGTCCTCTCGCCACTCCTGTTCAACATTTATGTGAAGCCGCTGGGTGAGATCATCGTGGATTTGGAGTGCGATGCCATCTGTACGCTGATGACACTCAGCTGTACATCTCCACCCCAAACCACCCCAACGATGCCCTTGAAGTGATGTCCCAGGGTCTGGAGGCCGTGCGGGTCTGGATGGGGAGGAACAGGCTTCGACTCAACCCTTCCAAGACCGAGTGGCTGTGGATGCCGGCATCCCGATATAGCCAGCTGGTGCCATCGCTGGCTATTGGGGGCAAGTCATTGACCCCCACAGAGGGGGCTCACAACTTGGGCATCCTCCTGGACACACAGCTGTCTTTAGAAGAGCACATGACAGCCGTGGCCAGGGGGGCTTTTTATCAGGTTCGCCTGATACGCCAGTTGCGCCCCTTTCTGAGTCAGGATTCCTTATGCACAGTCACTCATGCTCTCATCACTTCTTGCCTGGACTACGGCAACGCTCTCTACATGGGGCTCCCCTTGAGGAGCACCCGGAGGCTTAAACTGGTCCAGAATGCGGCCACGCGGGTGATTACGGGAGCGACATGGCACTCCCATATAACACCTCTCCTGCGCGAGTTGCACTGGCTCCCAGTGGTCTTCCGGGTGCGTTTCAAGGTGTTGGTTCTCACCTTTAAAGCGCTCCATGGCTTAGGGCCAGGGTATTTACGAGACCGCCTTCTGCTACCGATAACCTCCCACCGGCCAATACGCTCTCACAGAGGGGGCCTCCTCAGGGTGCCGTCGGTCAAGCAAGGTCGGCTGGCAGCCCCCAGGGGGACAGCCTTCTCTGTGGGAGCACCCGCCCTCTGGAACGAGCTACCTCCCGGAATACAGCTGATTCCGGATCTCCGCACTTTCCGTAAGGCCCTGAAGACATTTTTATTTCAGCAAGCCAGCCTGGCCAGAATAGGTTTTATGGGTTAGTTTTTTAATTGTATAGTTAGAGGTTTTAAATTGGGGTGGCCGTTTAATTTAATTTATTTTTAATTATCTTAACTTTTATATTGTATGTGATTTTAATTCTCGGCTGTTCACTGCCCTGAGTCCCTTCGGGGAGAAGGGCGGGATATAAATTTAATAAATAAATAAATGAATAAACAAACAAACAAACAAACTTCGTTCTTTTGTGGCTATGTAACAATTCTAAACTGATGCCTTGTTTAACTTTTCCCCCTGGCTCTGCCACGTCTCCTACAAAAATAGGTTTCTTTTCATCCATAGATCTCTAAGACTGGTGGGTCCTAAATATATCAATGTTTTTTTCTGTGTATATCTCTACCTTTGCATAATTGTGTACATCACATGTCTAGGACAATGTACATATTCAAATTTAGACAGAACAAATTATATTCTATTCCTTTCTCAGTCCTTAAATGTGAATAAAATTTCATTTATATTTTGAACTGATAAACATTAAATATTTTACCTACTATTCACTCTTAATTTATAGTGCTTACATTTAATCTTTGTTTTGCCATGCTTTGCCATAGTTATTTAGGAAAACTCCGATTTAGTGCCTTCCACTTCTCCAAGTATTTTGATTATTACAATTTCCAATATTCTGCTCAATTTCAAATGTTCTCCCTCAGCCTCTTTGAGGAAGCAATATTTAATACTACCTGTGTTTCCCCGAAAATAAGACCCTGTGTTATATTATTTTTGCCACCAAAAAAGGCATCAGGTCTTATTTTCAGGGGGATGTTGTCCACTGACTCACCTCACTTGCGCATGTCGCCTCCGACCTCCTTTTTGCTGTCAGAGGCCTTCAGGAACGTCTTCGACCAGCAAGGCCAGCAAGGCTTTCCTGAAGGCCTCTGCAGCTGAAAACAGAGCTCCGGATTGATCCAGAGTTCTGTTATTGGCTACAGAAGCATTCAGGAAAGCTTGCCAGCTCAGAAGAAATGGGCCAAGCTATGCAAGGCCTGGCTGCAACTATCTGAAGGTAAGCAGTAGGGCAGCTCCGCCCCACTCACCCCTGTCCCCACCCTAGCTTAATTTTTATCCGTGCACCCTGGAATGGGCAGGATCTTAATTAGGGCTTATTTTGGGAGTAGGGCTTATATTGGGTGCATGTGTAAAAATCAAACTAGGACTTACTTTCTGAGTAGGTCATATTTTCGGGGAAACGCAGTATATTCTATAATACTTGCCCATTTATCTTTTAGGTCAAGAACGCTTTGGAAATATGACCAGAGTATACTATAAAGAAGCTGTGGGAGCTTTTGTAGTTTTCGATGTCACCAGAGGATCAACATTTGAGGCAGTTTCCAAGTGGAAACATGACTTGGACAGTAAAGTAGTGCTCCCCAATGGCAGCCCAATCCCAACCATTCTACTTGCCAATAAATGTGACCAGAAGAAAGACAGTAGCCAAAATCCTTCTCCTTCTCAGATGAATCAGTTCTGCAAAGAGGGAGGCTTTGCTGGATGGTTTGAAACTTCTGCTAAGGTAAGGCTATTCCTAAAAGAAGGACCTCTCTCTGTGTTCAGAACTGGCCTGCTGACCTAACCCAGTCTTGTAGTTTGGTCCTGCTAATTCAGAATTCCACAACTTGTTGCTTTCTGGATTTCTAGATATTATTGGTTACAATGATCTCAAAGAATCAAGAAAAACTTTAATGAAGAAATTAAAATGGTTTGGGCAAACGGATCAGTCGGCAGAGATTTGTAACTGGATATTGCCAGCAATATTTTCTCCATTTTCCAGCAAAAGGAGAGCTAAAAAAAGAGCTAAAAACTTACAGAGCTACATTCCTCCCCTGTTCTTTTGAAAACCTACATTTTTTGATAATATAATAGCCCCAATGTTTGCAGTTATGTTGACCTGTACATGTATTATAATTCTTTTTCGGTCTTCATCCAGTATGTGAACTTAAAAATGATAATGAGCTTGTAGAATTCTATATTTTCCATCTTCTATCTTTTATAACTAGATAGCTAAACATGAAATAGGAATAAATTCTCCATAAGGTCTATAACAACAATGAAAATAAATAATTAAGGGCTTGATAATCATATAATCCCTTTTTCTTTTCTTCAAATTTGTCAGAGTAGTTGAATCAAAGTGGTTTAAAAATTTTGCCAACATCAAATGATTTGTTATTGCCTATATTTATTTAATGATGCTTGGCATGCATACAAAGAAAAATTTTGCCAGCTGCTGAACACAGCAGGATAATCCCTTTGAGTCATATTTTAACCTTACATCCATTCATTTAGTTCTTTTATGGTGCACATAAATGATCTGGGTCCTTAATTTTTGGATTTTTGATGCTCATGGAAAGAAAGTAGAACAAAAGAAAACTCAAACTCAGGCTGGTCTTTTAATAAAAGAACAAAACAACCTGGGACAGTGATTGCTGGCAGAAAGCTCAGATGCATATGGTCTAAAACAGCGGTCACCAACCGGTCATTCATGGACCACTAGTGGTCCGCAAGAAAATTTTGGTGGTCCGAAGAAATATTATTTGCATTTTTTATATTGCACTAAATCAGAGACCCTCCAACTACGCCCCCTGGGACAGATACGTGCAATGAACATTTGTGTTGCTGCAGAGAGTCTCCCCCTTTGAGGTCTTTTTGTGTGGGTCAGAGGGGGGCAGAAATTCCAACTTGGGGTCTGCTTCAGCCTCCTGGTGTGGGGCTTTGGGCGAAGGTTGGAAGGAAGTGCTTCTGGTGGCGAAGAGCCAGAGGGCCTTGTTCCAGTGAGACTGCATCATGGCCTGGAACTGGCTGACCATCTCAGCCTGCTGAATTCCAGGGGCCGGTACCTGGCCATGCACTCCTGCAGGTCTTCCCTCTGCTTGAAAAGCCTATGCTTGTAGTCCTCAGTGAGGTGCTTCTGCTGAGCCTCCTTCTTGCCAGATCCAATTTGAACTGAGCCAGCTTTAGCTGGCTGCTAAACTGGCTGCTTAGCTCCAACAACTGCTTCCTGTTGGGGCTCTAAGGAGCCTGGGAAGGTGAGGAGTGGCTGGGAGGGGAGGGGCAAGTAGAGGCTGGCAAGGCACCCCTCCATGTGAGTGACATCGAGTTGGCCATACCCACCCAGTCACAAGACGACTACCTAGCCTGCCCATCCATCTAGTCATTAGGCAGATCATATTAGTGGTCCACAGGGTTTAATAGGTCCGAAAGGTTGGTGACCCCTGGTCTAAAAAAGAAAGCAGCAGCCACCATTCCTTGCTCTGAACAAGCATTTAAATACCTACTTGTGAATCTGTTACTTATGATAAACAAGTATAAATTCAGAAATGGAAAATTTGATATTCGATTAAAAATCTAGATATTCTTTCTGGGGTCTGTTCTTGAGAAAAAGTTGTAAAGTTCAGTGGCTAAATACTTCCTCAGTACAATGAAGAGTTTTCTTTTGGGTTATGTTCTCACAACTTGGCAAGCAATAACATAGTTTATTTCTTTGTGATTCAGTGGGCTGTATGAACATAACACTTGTGTTTTATTAACTGTACATTATTGGTTAATATATTGTATGAATCAAAACCATCATGGTTGATTGATTTAATGTATATTATTACTCTGTTTGTTGGCTGAATACGACCTTAAACCAAGGGTGAAACGCTCCCGGTTCGGACCAGATCACCCGATCCGGTAGCGATGGCAGTGGGTGGTTCGGACAACTGGTATCAAAAATCCCTGCACCCTCCCCCCCATGCCCAGCTGAGCTGCGCGATCATCAGAGGCTGGTTTTTTTACTTTTAAAAGCATTTTTTCTACAATCTCTTCAACCGAAAAAATGCTTTTAAAAGTAAAAAAAAAAAAAGCCTCTGATGATCACGCGGCTCAGCTGGGATCATTAGAGGCTTTTAAAAGCATTTTTTCTACAACCTCTTCGGCCAAAGAAGTTGTAGAAAAAATGCTTTTAAAAGTAAAAAAAAAAAAAGTTGGCCATGCCCACCCAGTCATATTACCCCCCCCCACCAAGCCACGCCCACAGAACCGGTAGTAACAAATTTTACATTTCACCACTGCCTTAAATTCTAGTCTTCCAAGTGAAGAGAACTTGCATAATTTGGTCTGGAATGACTACATTTTTACTTTATCTAGCCCAGCGGTGTCAAAGCTTAGCAACTAAGATTTGTGGATTTCAACTCCCATGCTGGCACAAGTCTTAAAATCTTGCTAAAGTTGGACACCCCTGATTTAGCCACAGCTTGCTACCTAATTAGGAGAAAATGTGCCTGAGGCATCACATTTTCTTATTGAAAAGGATACATTCAGATTTGGACTCAGTAATACATTGTACATTCAGATCCAACTAGGCAATTTTATTCTGTCCCAATTTCTTTCATATACCAGTAGTTATATAAACCAGGATGACTGTCTTCGCCTTTTACCATAGTGAATCAAGAAAGAAATAGCCCAGCAGCTGTCAGTTCTTTCTCTCAGTTCAAATAAACCACTTTATGGATCCCAGTGTCATGTTTGAACATATACAATGTTTAGTGCCTGTTTGGCAGGGCTCATGCAATGAAGAAAATCTAATAAAGATGCTATGCCAATACATAGTGTATGTTGAAAACATAAATTCAGGTTTTCTCCAACTGTAAATTTGTTGCATTCCTACAAAGGTCGTCTACAATGTAAAATAAGACAAGTTCTAAGGACAGCGACATGTTTTATTAACAAATTATTTCCAACACTCTCTCTAAAAGCAGAGATCTAGATACCGTATTTATACTGAAGCATTATGTACCCTCTTGATCCTTGTATGTAGGAAAGCATTAACTTGTCTCCTGGTCTCCTTAGGATAACATCAACATTGATGAAGCTGCTCGGTTCTTGGTGGAAAACATCCTTGCCAACCTGAAAGCCTTCCCGAATGAAGAGAATGACGTTGATAAATTAAAACTGGACCTGGATCCCCTAAAAGCAGAAAGTAAATCCCAGTGCTGCTAGATATATGTCTTGCATCAATACATCATGAGAACAGGATGTTTGTCTTTCTCATGTTGGACAGCTGCTGTGGTGCTTAATCACAACTATCTTGTGGGGTATTAAGTTCTTCACATTCCATGGTGTTTACATTTTTAAAAAATCAAATAAGACTTAAGAGTTACACGTATGCTATTTTCTTATTGGTAAGCTATTTAGTATAGTCACAAGCTGGCATCCCTCTTAAAAACAGGTAGGATCTAGATGAAAGATTTGGCTTCAATTCCTGGTTAAAATGGTGTGATTGCAGAACTAGAGTAGAAAAGGCAGTTCAGTTGGAATTACTCATTTTATTAAGGACTATAAATTTCCTTTTTTTTTTTTAAATATAGGTCAAATTTCTTTACCTCCTTGCTCTAATGTTGCTTGTCTTCTGTTTAACACTAGGACTCTGAAACAAAAAGACTTCCAAGCCATAAAGTGCTTGGGAGCCATAAATAATTCTGAGGCAGGACTGAGCAGAGATTCCTCATTTATAATGTGCCTTAAAGTATGTAAGAATCTAATGCTTGGAATATAAGTGTAGTTGGCTAGTGTGAAAGAACTAAGAATATATTTGTGCAATCTGACAAATAAATGAGTAACAATTCATTCTGACTGTTTGGGAAGAGGCATTCTCTGGTATATTTTCACATGTTAACTAAAATTATGTACAATGAAATTTGAAAAATGAATGATCCCTTAGTGTACAAGGACAGTTCTTTTCAAAAAGATATGTCTGGGCTGAAAATGAATAATGTTTAAGCTTTATTTTTATGAAAACATTTGTTAACAGAAAACTATCTTTTAATTTAGAGATGATTTAACCTACAAATAGTCTTTTTTAAAAGCAGGCTATTTTTTTTATAGATGTAATATTTCGCCAATTAACTATTTAACACGGAATTAAGAATTGATAATGGGGCATACTTTCATGCACAAGAATAATTTGCAAATATACAATACAATATACACTTGTGTCTTAAGAAATTTTCATTGTTATTCGTGATGATGTTTGTGAATGTTTGGAGAAAAGATTACAAAGAAATACTTTCACCAATTGCAGTTAATATTTAAAACTGTGGGTTCTACTCTGTTTTCTGTATATTACAGTGGTCAAATGTAACCTGTTACCTGCTGCAAATTGTAAAGTACTTTGGACTACAGTAACATTTCAGATTTAGATTGGGTCATATATGTATTTTTGTGTATCTGATGCTGTATTTAATATTAATGCAAGCTATATAATAAAAGTACTTAAGATTTTTATAAGATAATGTCAGGTACATTGCCACTTGTACAAACAGAAGAATGCAAAGGACATGTCTCAGGTTGAAAATCTTATATTCTAGGCCTATGCTAGCTTTGTGGAAATTTATATGAAGTCAGCTATGTTTTAAATCTTGGTTTGTCAAAATATTCTTTGTTCCTATAGTTTTCTACTTAAATGCTGAATGTTCTTGAATATATTAGATTCAAATTCTAAAACGAGCAAATCAGTTTAAACAAAACGTCAATGTGCTCTATAAAGAAGAATAGACACCATAAAATTACAAAAAGTTCCAAAAGCCTTTTGTACAACTGATTTGGAAAATACATGTTCATTCATCTCAATCTTTGTTCTTGAAACCCAAATATAGTAACTTTATACAGAATGATTTTCAGCAGGCTTTCAAGATGTTACTTTAAGTATAACCCTCAGGACAGAAAACACCTGCACTTGCATAGATTCAAATAATGCTGAATATGAGATTTATAGTGTTTAGATAAGATAATAAGTTAAGATAATAGTTTTGTGTCCTTCACTTAGATCATCTTCAGTGAAAAAATATACCTTCTTTTTGTAATATGGAAATCAGCTGCTTTGCTAGAATAATATCACATCATTTTAAAAATCAGATTGTTTATTTTTTCAATTTTGTATTTCCCTTCTTTAAACACTAGCAACATGTTTAACTTTATTATGTTATATTATGTATCTTGATGGTTGACCAAGCATATTCTGAGAACTGGAATTATTGACTTGAAGTGCTGAACAATTTAGTTTTGCATTACAAAGTTTAATAGGTCTGTGATTCAAGAAATAAATATGCTAAGAATTTTAGAAGGGGAGACAATGCTTCTTCCCAACTTTCAGATGACTGGGATCATTTCCCCATTTTATATCATCTAGTCCTGAACATTTTAATACTATTATACAAAACAAATGCAGTTGGCAGAATATTACATTAACGAAGAATGAACACATGTCATTTGTGTGTTTATATTATGAAATGTAATATATTCATTTGAAATGCACCAAATGGGGAGCAAAGCAACTATTCCTTCAGTAATAACAAGATTACTAAGTCATATTCAGTCATTTGAGTAATTATTCAAAATACCTTTCTATGAGAACTTTTGAGATACATGAAAAGCATCTGGAAGCTCCAGTTGGTGCAAAATGCAGCAGCACGCACGGTTTCGTGCAGACCTCTGCATGCACATATGTCACTTCTCCCAGGGGAGCTGCATTGGTTGATAATTTGCTTCTGTGTGCAATTAAAGGTGCTGGTTTTCACCTTTAAAGCCCTTCGTGGCTTGGGACCAGGTTATGTGAGAGACCATCTGTTGCCAGTCACATCCACCTGACCCACAAGAGTGAGAAGGCAAGGAAGGTTGCAGGTCCCGTCCCCTAAGGAGCTACATCTGGTGGGACTCAGAAGAAGGGCCTTCTCCATGATGACTCCCTCCCTCTGGAACATCACCCCTCAAAAAAAAAAGACTGGTCCCCACTCCTGACATTCTTTCGGAAACCCTGAAGACATTCTGCCAGTGAGCCTGGGGAATCCAGAGAGGAATGGAGTCCATTAAATGGCTGGTATGAGTGTGTTGTTGCAGGAATGGGGGGTTGTTATTTTATTATTTTTATTTCTTTGATATTGTGTTTTTATTTCCTGTAAGCCGCCTTTAGTCACCATGAGCAAGTGGGTGGCAATATAAATTTCCCAAAATAAATATCATCTCATGAGAAAACCATGCTGTTTTCAGACAAGCATGATAAAGATTGCCCTAATGGCCTATGCTGATAGACAAATCTCTTAATGTGAAAAATAGTTGCACAGTTTAGCATAAGCTTAAAAACCGGAGATCTTAACAGTTCTACATTCTGTGCAACTTCTTATAACTAACAGAATAAGATAAGTAGTAGAGCTTTCCAGGGGGATAGATGTGTTAGTCTTTGCCAACAAAATGACAAATATTTGTGACTCCTTAAGAGAACAATATAATAATTTATTTTTATAGCTTTTATTTAAAAAAAGCTGCTATAGCTTTTACAAAATATTATAAAAATTACTTCAAAGCTTTTGTGCATCTGATAGATGTATATATAATGTAGTCCATAGGAATTTGAACCATAACGAATGTGTTAATCTAATATCCAAGAGACTCAGTATTTATACTAGTTCAAGTTATCAACAGCTACATTCCTTTTTAAGGCCATTGTAAATCCTTATTTAGTGTATTTAAATCATATTTCCTGTCCTAGGTGAGGAACTGAAAAGAGAATAAAAAATACAGATCCTAAAAGTTGAAGATACACTTATTGCTAGAGGCAAATAATTTGTGAAACACTAAAATTGTTCCTCTGCAAATTTGACTGTTATGTGGTGGTATATGACTTTAAACCAGTCTTCTTCCATCTGGATATATATCCATTATGGATATATTTTACTGTCAGATCATGAGAACGAGAGTACAATACACATGATAGGCAGTTTGGAGAAACTGATGAGTTCAGTGAAACATTTTTGTATTCAAGAAGTTAGCTATAGAATCATGGTAGGCTGACATTTAAAAAAGATGCCCCTGTGTTCTTTATTACTCTCGTTATTTATAAGGGGCATATATTAAATTGTTAAAAAGGGTACTAATATTTCATTTACATAAAACACTCCTGGAAAAAGTGAAGAAAATAATCCAGCAACGGAAAGTCTAATTCAAGTCTAGATAATCTTATGACACTGGTTTGAGAGCAATTATTAAACTTGGAGGAATTAATTCCTAAGCAACATTCTTAAAATAACCCTGCAAAAGCTACGGTTAAGATGTAAGCAATGCATAGCAATAGAGTAATAGGAAACAAGTGGGGAGGCTACGTTTAAATTTATCCTCAACAGAATTCATTGCATGTCTTTGTTTCAGTCATTTTCTATTAATAAAACCAGTTAATAGGGATTGTTGTGAGGATGAAATAAATGGAGATTCCCATGCAAGACATCTTGAATGTTTAGATAAAAGGCAGAATAGAAACTTAACAAATCATACAATCACAATTTTCAGATTTATCACTTGGTGCTTAATGTGGCGGTTTTTCAGAATTTATTCCGACAAGATGTTTAAAAAAAAACCCAATGTACATGTGAGCATATGTCAGGACATCATCTCCATGTAGGAATAGCTGTTTTTCTGTAAAGAATTTGCTTTCTGATTATTGGTCCTCACATAGATACAAAACCAATTTACCTATTTTTCCTTTGTTCATCTGACTCCATTTACATTTTAAACAACACATATCTCCACTAGTCTACTCAGAAGAAAGGCCCATGGAGTTCAGTTTGAGTTACAAATGTTTGTATAGATTGTACCAAAATTATACTTGGTGATACTCAAAAATTTATAAGTGACTTACTGCTATTAAAAAGATTTTTTTCCTCTAAATTACATAGATGTGTGAATAGAAAAAAATATATACAATGGGAATAGTTGAATTTTCTCTACCCTAGCTAGATTTTCTACATTGTATTTCCTACTACATGCTGAATATTTCCTAGGTATCAAAGCACACATTAGGGCTCAGTTTCTGAATAACTTCCTATGGTCATGATTATTCAGAAGCAAAATAATGTATTTCACATAATGTGGACATAATCCTAAATTTAATGATGATGTGAAAATCTCAACAGCACAATGCATCCTACAATGCCTGAAAATTACCCTTATGGGATTAAACCTCATTCAACCGAGTGTCTGTAAAAAAACAAACAAAAACCCAGGCTTTATTGCACTCTTTACAAAAACACATTTGCATTTTCATCCCTCCCTGAAGATGTAAACGCTGGCAAATTGAAGAGAAATTAGGCAAAATGTGTCACAATTCCTTTTGAAGTAATGCGATATCATTCCATCTTTGTCACTTATGCGGTTTAAAACTCTCTGCTTCGCTTTGGAAGCGGCGGCAGTGCAGAGCAACGCACTCGGCTTCAGGTCCCGTCGGGTTCTATTGCTGCTAACTTTGTGGACGTGTCCAGCTAGGGAGGTTTTCTTGTCACTTCTTTTCGGCCCTGGCATTCACACCAAAATCGCATTGCCAATGCCGCCTTCTGTGATGTTTTTCAGCTCCTTGGGACAAAATTGCAGTCTCGAGTTTGCTGGAGTCTCTGTCTGTCTGTCTGTCTGTGTGGGTAGGTGGGTGTCAGAGCAAGCGAGAGCGAAAGAGCTGGGGTGAGAGACGGGGGGCGGAGAGGGGTTGTTAGATAGACAAAAGATATGCAGAGTTTAACTTGATTATTTTAATTGTTCGTTTGTGTTAATTTAGAGGGGGGAGGGGTTGTTAGATGGACAGATAAAGATACCCAAAGTTAAATTGGATTATTTTAATTGTTCGTTTGTGTTAATTTAGAGAGAGAGAGAGAGAGAGGGAGGAGGGGGAGTTATTAGATACCCAACATTAAATTAGATTATTTTAATTGTTCGTTTGTGTTAATTTAGAGAGAGAGAGAGAGAGAGAGGGAGGAGGGGGAGTTATTAGATACCCAAAATTAAATTAGATTATTTTAATTGTTCGTTTGTGTTAATTGAGAGAGAGAGAAAGAGAGAGAGGATGGGGAGTTATTGGATACCCTAAATTAAATTAGATTATTTTAATTGTTCGTTTGTGTTAATTTAGAGGGAAGGAGGCGTTATTAGATACCCAAAGTTAAATTAGATTATTTTAATTGTTCGTTTGTATTAATTTAGAGAGAGAGAGAGAGAGAGAGAGAGAGATGGAGGGTGGGAGAGAGAAGGGGAAGTTATTAGATACCCAAAATTAAATTGGATTATTTTATTTTAATTTAATTTAATTTAATTTAATTTAATATGCCGCCCCTCTCCGAAGACTCAGGGCGGCTCACAATACATTTAAAAAATCATTATAAAATGATTAATTAATTGTCTGTTAGTGTTAATTTAGAGAGAGAGAGAGAAAGGAGGGGAAGTTATTAGATACCCAAAGTTAAATTAGATTATTTTAATTGTTCGTTTGTGTTAATTTAGAGAGAGAGAGAGAGAGAGAGAGAGAGAGAGAAAAGGAGGGAGGAGAGGGAGAGGCAGAGAGAGAATCTATTTGCGTAGCTCTACCTACCGGAAGTTGTTTCAGGTCTCTTTTCTTTCTTCCGGTGTAGAGCACAAGGCCGCGGGCGTCTCTTAGCAACCAAGCAGACGCTGAGGCAGCGCCGGGAGAGCCATGTCGAAGTTCGGCAAAAAGAAGGAGGGGGTGAAATCCAACAATATTCTCCAGTCAAATCTGCCCGCGAAAGAGTAAGACCTGCCTTTTTCGCCGGAGGAGCTTTCTCCCCTTCTTCAGTCCTCTCCGCCCCGCTTTCCGCGGGCGAGACGAGGCAGTGTGTCACCCTAGAGAGGGGGAATCGTCTACTTCCCCCCACTCCACCCCCCATTCCTTGGGGAGTTGCTCTTCCCTTTGAAATAAAGCGGGTTGTCAGTTACCCTCGATCGTGCGGAATAATAAGAACGACAAGGATGTCTGACTATGACCTCGGCTTAAGTTTAGATCAGGGGTCTCCAACCTTGGCAACTTTAAAACTTGTGGACTTCAACTTCCAGAATTCCTCAGCCAGCAAAGCTGGCTGAGGAATTCTGGGAGTTGAAGTCCACAAGTCTTAAAGTTGCCAAGGTTGGAGATCCCTGGTTTAGATTGTTTTAAGTTATCAGAGTGCCGGGACTCTACATCAATTGGGATAGTATAAATAAACCATGTTATGTTGCCTTGGGCTTCTTTGAGAAGGGATAGAGTAAATGACACACTGCAGCTTCTTTAAAGATCCTTACTTTGGGGTGGTTGTGTGCAGCATGGACATTGGGGTAGGTTCTGCTGCTGCTGCTGCTCCCCCTTTTTATTATTTACTTATGAAGCCAGAACGGATAAATTATTATTAAATGTTTATTTCACCCTTTTTTTGTATATAACTCAAAGCTGCAAGCCATACCTAATTCATCTGCTTCCTATTTTTCCCACAACAACAACCACCACCCTGTAAGGTAGGTAGGGCCGAGAGAACACCCACCTTAGCCACTGTACCAAACTGGCTCCTGGTGATGGCAGAAGCCTTCTATCCACTCCTCAGATCATTTCTGCCCATTTTCCGCAGCATCTATCATGGAGATAGAAATGGGAAAACAGAGGCAGTGTTTGTAGGGACACTCTAAAATGAGGCATCCTTGGTGCTCTCTGAGCTGGCTTGTTTTCTTGCAGACGTTTCATTACCCGAACTAGGTTAACATCATCAGTACTAGTGATGATGTTACCTAGTCTGGGTAATGAAGCATCTGCAACAAAACAAGCAAGCTTCGAGAGCACCAAGGACTCTCATTTCAGCCTTGAGCTACAAATATTCTCTTTATTGGTAAAGTAAAGTATTGATCTGAGAAAAGGTAAAGATTAGTTCAGTATCTGGCCTCAGCTGACTAAGGTGGGTTGTTTTCACTCCAAATAAAACTTGTTCTTGATCTAACATCTTCAGAGTTCATTTGTTGTGAATCAAATAATTAACTCAAGATATAAAACAGGCTGTCCCCTGAGATGAGGGTCCTACCGTACCCATCTTGGACATTCAGAAAGCTATGAAACCCTGCCTTTCTTGCCAGCACTGGACTGGGATGATGGATGATCCCAATATAGGTGTGGATTCTGTTGAGAGTTTGCTATATGATGCTCAGCTAGTAAACAATGATTTTAATTCTGTTTTTTGTTTTGCTTGGAAGGGTGTTACTATATTTTTCTGTGTATGGATGAATGTTAGCCACCCAGATTTTGTACATAAAGAGAGGTGCCCATATAAATTGTCTAAATAAATAAATAAGAGCTAACATATAAGAAAGTATTGTTGTAGAAACATGAATTAGCATGAAATAAAAGAGAAGTAAATAAACTAGTTGCCCGTGAAATGAAGAGAAAGGTGATTTTAATGGTATTAATGGATCAGATTAAAAGAAGTGGCTTGGGAGGTGATGCACAACTTGTTTAAAATGGGTGTGAAGATTGCATTTGCATCTGGCAGTTGGAACAATGTGTCATTCTTTTCTAATCTAAGTGAAAGATAGCAAAATTGAATATAAAACTACAGGCAGTTAGCTTGCTAAATGAACTTAGGAAGCTGTTCGGCAGAATTCTGATCAAAAAAATACAGGAAATGATAAAGATCATACTTCTTCCTTGCTGACATTCTGCTCTGTGGTGCCTTCTATAGCCACTATCAAATCATCCTTTTCCTTTCAATCTTTTATCTACTTTGTTCTTCTCTGGATACTGTCATGACCTTTAAAGTGTCCAAAATCTTTTAAAAGGATAAACATACTTGAAAAATTAGGGAAAGGAGTGGGCTCATCTTTTCACTTAAAACACAAAAAAATATGTATCTTCATGACAGCTTGTACAAAATACAAGAAAAATAGATTTCTGAACAGCCCCATGTCATGCTGCCTCAGCTGCCACAGCATCAAAGCCTGCTCTAAGAGAGAGGAAGAGGCCTCACCCAGAAATAAAAAGAAACATATTTAGCCCTCCTTAACACCTCAGATTTTATTCAATAATAGAATAGAATAGAATTCTTTATTAGCCAAGTGTGATTGGACACAGAAGGAATTTGTCTTGGTGCATATGCTCTCAGTATACATTAAAAAAAAGATACATTCGTCAAGAATCATAAGGTACAACACTTAATGATAGCCATAGGGTACAAATAAGCAATCAAATCATATTAGGAAACAGTATTAATTGCACTGTTACCACAGTCATCTTTGTCCATTCATAATAAAAACATTATAGGAGATTCAGCTATTGGATAGGATGATAGTATTCGTTTCCCACTACCTAGACCAGTGGTTCTCAACCTTCCTAATGCCGCGACCCTTTAATACAGTTCCTCATGTTGTGGTGACCCTCAACCAGGGGTGGGTTCTAATTTTTTTTTACTACCGGTTCTGTGGGCGTGGCTTATTTTGTGGGTGTGGCTTGGAGGTCATGTGACTGGGTGGGCGTGCTAGCTGGTCATGTGACCGGATGGCCATAGCTATGTGTATAGGGACTACTCAGAGGGCTGAAAAAGACTTTCTGACAGGTCCTCGCACTTTTGACTGGTCCTCACACTTATGACCATCCTCACATTTATTCCTGTGCAGCAAATATTAAAAAGGCATGTCACTCATTTCACAACTGCTTCTCTTCAACATGGTATAAGATAGGGCAAAAAATGTAAAATGTGAGGACAGTCGTAAATTCGAGGACTGGTCAAAAGTGTGAGGACCAGTCGATAATAACTTTTTCAGCCCTCTGAGTAGTCCCTGTGCAAAAAAGGACTACCCAGAGGGATGAAAAATGTGATTTCTGACAGGTCCTCACACTTTTGACCGGTCTTCGCAGTTATGACTGGTCATTATTTATGCCCATTGTACCATTCTTAACAACCGTGTCACTCATTTCACAACTGCTTCTCTTCACCATGGTGACAAGATAGGGCAAAAACGTAAATTGTGAGGACAGTCGTAAGTTCGAGGACTGGTCAACAGTGCAAGGACCAGTCAAAAATAACTTTTTCAGCCCTCTGAGTAGTCCATATGCATAAAAGGATACAGCAATAGAGAGGGATCTGGAACGAGCTCCCTCCGGAGATACGGAGGATCCCGGATCTGCGCACCTTCTGCCGTGCGCTTAAAACGTTTTTATTCCATCAAGCTGGCCTGGCCTAAATCTTCTCCTTTTTAAAATTTTTAAATTTTAAATTTAAATTTTAAACATGAATTTGATATTATGGGATATTTTTAAAATTTAGCCAAACTGTTTAATCTGTTTTAACCTATTTTAAATTTTGTATTTTCTGTGTTTTTATCTTTTGGCTGTTCACCGCCCTGAGTCCTTCGGGAGAAGGGCGGTATAGAAATCTAATAAAACATAAACAGGGATGAAGGAAGGGAAGGGAAATTAGAGTAGGAGTGAAGGTAAGAGAGGGATGAAGAGAGGAGGAGAAGGAGAAAGGAAGAGGAAGTAGGGAGGAGAAGAAGAGGGGAGGAAGAGAAAGTAAGAAGGAAAGAAAAGAGAGAGGTGGTAGGTTTGAGGAGAAAGATTGCTGTACAATAAAAAAGATGAAAGGGAAGAAAGTCAACCCCAAACAAATATTAAGATATTAAGATAAAGAATGAATTGTTAAACTTTAAAAAATAAAAAAGAACAAATAGGAATAAATAGCAATAATTAGAAACACACATACAAACATACAACGTATTTTCTTTGAACAGAGTATTTGGCCGGTTCACAAATTTAAACAGTTGTAGGAGGTTAGCACCCACCCCTTTCCTAGAAGAATGAAATATTTTGGGAAATATTAAAAAGGCAGAATATTATATTTCCCTGGATGAGAAATGGAGAAGCATATTTTACAGACAAAGCAGCTCCCACCTTCCTGCCCCCCACCCTTTGTTAATGGGCCAGAAGCAGAAAGTCAATCCTTTGTCAAAGGACATTTGCAACACAATAGCAACAGAAACTAACACAATGGGCCCTATCTAGCAACCGAAACTCACCACACGTGACCTGGGAAGCACATGTGACCATCAGCCAGCAAGGCTAGTTAAGACCCCCACCCCCTGGGAGTCTGACAACCAATCAGGATACTCTTTCGGGGGCCCAAGAAATGCAAAGCCAGAAAGAGCATAAAACCCGAGGATTTACTGTATCTGCCCCTTTTCTCTTCAGGAACTCAAGCCATGTGATCCTGTCCACCATTAAACCATCTTTCCAAGCAGTCTCCATGTTTCCTGTGTCTTTTTCCCCACTTGGAGCAGAACCCAGAAGGATATTTCTTCCAACACAGTGTTTAGTCATTTCAATTAAATTTACAATTTCTATATTTCCTTTTTACCATATTTATTCCTCATCTGTTTTTTTAAAATACCAATATTACCCTTCATCCTCATCTCTAATCTTAATCAAATTCAATTTTTCCTTCTATTCTATATTATACCCCTTCGCATTGTCATCTATTTTTATATCCATCCTCACATTGGTTAATTATGTAATACAGCTGTTTAATACAAATTCAACATTTTAATATAAATCAATTAGTTATATAACTATCTTTTTTGTATATTAATCAATATGAACATGAATATTCCAATTATTTCCATGCAATCCAATTTCTTACAAATCAATTAATTATATTTACCAATAATAATAAACCAAATAATTTCCCCCATATAGTCCTCCAAACCACAACTTAACCATTTCTGCTTTCAACACAATATACAATTAATAGTATCTCAATTATTACAATTCCCTAGTTAAATAGAGCTTTTTTTCTTTTGTGTTTTAAAATCTTGAACCTCATCTTGCCCTAAATTTCCCATTGTTTGCAGTTTTGCACCTACCTTTTTTGGTGAGGAAAAAGAAAAAGAAATCTCTCTGCCTCATTTTGTCACGTTACAGCAAAGACCCTGTTTCTTTACTTTCAATTTCGCTTTTCAGCATAGCTAGGGAGAAAAGAATTTGCTCCAGGAATTTACCTCTTTGCAGCTAGCTCTCTGAAGCCCTGCGGCAAGAATTTAAAGTTTTTTTCCCTCTAGCCATCAGCAGGGACTCCGGAGGAAGCAATAGATTGGAAGTGGTCGGGGTAAGCAAACGGCGACCGGGCAATCCAACAGAGGCAGAGGGTGAGGGTGAGTGAAGGCGTGAGGGGGGGGAGCGAGAGAGGGCTTTGGCGACCCCTGTGAAATGGCCATTCGACCCCCAAAGGGGTCGCGACCCCCAGGTTGAGAACCGCTGACCTAGACAAATTTGACATCAAAATAATGGATTATCTTGCAAGATCAGAATGACTTACAGTTTTTTAACTGTTAACCAACTTTTCACAGCAAGTATATAATGTGAGTATGATAGACTTTCTGCATTCATTCACAGGTTAACTTTTGGGGGAAAATAAGTGTTTAGAAAATCAGAAAAAATAACAATTTTTAGAGGTAGATTCCAAGTATTACTATCTGTATTTGTGTCAGAAGCTAAACTAACCAAAGGGGGCTTCTGGATTGAAAGGATTTGCCAATGACAACACTGTTGCCCAAGGGATGCCTGATTACCAAAAGTAATGCAACCTTCAGAGAGGCTCCTTTCATGTCCCCCACTATTACTGTAAACTTTTTTTTTTGTCTTTGATAGACAATCACAGCTATATACATGTATTCTGAATTTCTGATTTTTTTAATGACAGCAATCACTTGCCAGTTGAAGGTTTTTTGAAAACTGAATTTGGAGTTCATTTAGACAGAATATGTATCAATCATGTTTGTGATCTTACTTTCATTAAAAATGCCAGAAAGCAGAAAAAGCAGAATATTAGACATGTGTTGTTTTGTATCTTAGGTTCCAGAATGGCTGAAGATTAGCTAGTTTTAAAATAAAAACTGAATAATTAAAAAAAAAACAAAACTCTACCGGGGCAACTGCTGGAAAAGCTGAATAAACTAATTGAACTCCACCAGTCAGAATTCTTTGGCTGATGGGGTCTTCAGCATATCTCCCCTGCCCAATTAGGTGGGACTGGGCGATGTGATAGAGCTAAGATGGTTCCATAGATAACCTACCCCACTGCCATATATGGCTTTTAAAAGTCATAACTAAAACTTTGAATTGGACTTGGAAGCAAACTGGCACCCAATGCAGCTTGCGCAGCAGCGGTATTACAGTTCCCATTCTTTGGGGACCCAAAATTGCCTCCATGGCCGCTTTCTGTACCAGCTGAAGCATCCCGATACTTTTCATTTTTTTTTATTCATTTTATATTTTAAATTACTAACATTACAAACAACATATACAATACTTCACCCTGTGCTATACATAAGAAAGGAAGATTTGGTTCTTCGGATATATCCTCATGATCGCCAAAATCCACGTTCTCGGGGTACAGGTACCGAAGCATCCAATTTTCCCAGCGCATAGTCCACAAATGGTCTCCAAATTTTCCAGAAAATATCTTCTTTATAGTCACCATTTCTAATTTTAATATCACATGTCATTTTATCATTTAAAGCTAATTTCCACATTTCACAATACCATTCTTCTATTCTAAAATTCACATCTAATTTCCAATATCTGGCTATTATAATTCTACCCATTATAATCATAATTCTAATAAATTCTTTCTCATATTTTGTTGGTTCTATTTCCTTAATTATCAACAGTAATATAGTTTCTGGTCTCAATATTATTGCTTTCCCCATCATTTCAAATATCCTTTCCTCCAATTGTTGCCAAAACTTTTTAACTTTATCACATTTGTACCACATATGTTCATAAGTCCCTAATTCCATGTCACATCTCCAACATTATTTACTAATTTTTTTATCCATCAATGACAATCTTAATGGAGTCAAATACCATTTCCAAACAACCTTATAATTATGCTCTTTAATCCTTACAGATAAAGTCTTTAAATTCTACTCTTCCAATTCACGTTCCAATCTAAATCTGATATTTTAATATTAAGTTCTTTTTCCCAATTCATCTTCATCACCCTTTGTGGTTTTCCATCCAAATTTATAATCTTATATATCTTACTAACGAGTCCCTTTAGCCCAATTTCATCTTTCATAATTTGGAATACTAAATATTCAAATTCAGTTTTACTTCTACTTATCGAACAATTGTCCCTTACCTTCTTAGTCTATTTTTCTATCTGTATTTTTTCAAACCAGCCTAAACCCAATTTTTCAATGATTTCTTTTTTCCTCCTTTCATTTTCTAAAGTTTTTAACCAATCTATTATAATTTGTATATTTTCATCTTCCATTACCCTATCACGACTTATATTAGTTTTAATCGGCCAATTTTCAATTGTCTTCCCTAAGAAAATTATATCTGGAATTAAAATTTTAACAAATTTGTTTCAAATTTTACTCAGTCCCTTTAACCAATAGCTATTAATTACACATTTTGATTTTGCTTTATCTAAAAACCATGTTGAGCCAAATCTCTTAATGTCCTTTAATTCTAAATCTCTCCAATGACTATCTTCACCTTTAAATATTTTTACCACAGTCCGAATAGC
Source organism: Arizona elegans (assembly GCA_022577455.1). NCBI lineage: Eukaryota > Metazoa > Chordata > Lepidosauria > Squamata > Colubridae > Arizona > Arizona elegans. The sequence goes on from JAKOOJ010000001.1 coordinate 251,222,653, forward strand.
ATAAGCCCAATAATAATTGAGTAGTTTGGGGATTCCTAATCCACCTTCCTTTTGATTTTGATACCACATTTTCTTCACTAATCTAGGTCTTTTCCCACCATTGCAAAATTTATCCAATTTCTTCTGATATCCTTCAATATCTTTCTTTGTCAAGTTTAACGGTAACATCTCAAATAAAAAATTAAACTTTGGCAACAACATCATCTGACACATTGCAATTCTACCAAACCAAGACAACTTTATCATTTTATATTTATCTATCTTTTTCTCAATTTCATTCATCGCCACATCATAATTTAATTTTTTCATTTCTTTAACTTTGAGTGAAAGTGTTATGCCCAAATATTTCAATGTTTTTTTAATCCTTATCCCAAGTTGTTCTTGCATATTCTCCCACTCCTTACCATTATTATTCATTAATAATTCAGATTTTGACTAATTTATTTTCAAACCTGTCATTTCCTCAAATTCTTCCAAATGCTTATGTATCTTTTTCAAATCTTTCTCTATATCTTTCAAAATAATCAAAGTATCATCCGCATACAGATTTATTTTATATCCCTTATACCCTTCCAATTCTTCATCTTTTTCTATCATTTTAGTCAAAATTTCCATAACCAATAAAAATAATGTTGGAGACAGGGGACATCCTTGTCTTGTACCCGCTTCCAATCTTATCTCTTCTGTCAGCCTTCCATTCACCTTCACTCGTGCACTACTTTTTTGATACAGTTTTGAAATAACATGTATAAACTTATTACCAAAACCTAGTACCTCAACAGTTATTTTAATAGTTTCCCATTGTACAGAGTCAAAAGCTTCAAAAATATCTAATGATATTATACCTATTTTATCATCATTATATTCAGCAACATCTATAATATTTAATACTCTTCTGACAATATCACTCATATATCTACCCTTCACAAAACCTACTTGGTTATAACTTATATATCTATCTATAAATCTACTTAATCTATTACTTATAATGGCAGTAAATATCTTTGCATCTTGATTAATTAAAGAGATGGGCCGATAGGACTCAATCCTTTCTAAGTCTTTATCTGGTTTAGGGATTATAGATATCACCGTTCTGTTCCATGACAATGGAACTTCTCCACCATGTAAAATTCCGTTAAATAGTTTTTGCAATTTTGGTATTATTATTTCCTTAAATTCTTTATAAAACTCAGCAGGTAATCCATCTTCACCTGGAGCTTTCCCTAATTTTATTTTTTGTATTACTCCATTAATCTCGTCTTGTGTTATATCTTCTTCCATTAAATCTTTATATGTTTGGTCAATTTTCACAACATGTTTTTCTAAATAACTTCTCAGTTTTCCCCGATCAATTAATTTTTTCGAATATAAATTTTGAAAAAAGTTCCTGACCACTTCACATTTTTCTAATTTTTTATAGCGTCTTATGCCCTTATCATCTATCAAGGCTCCAATTTCTCTCTTCTCTCTTTTATTTTTCGCCATCCTTGCCAATAACTTAGAATTTTTATTGCTAAATTCAAAAAAATTCCTATTTAAATATCTCATATTCTTTTTTACCAATTCTATATCTTCTTCTATCAATTTATTTTTTAGCAGATTTAATTCCTCCAAAAAAACCTTGTCTTTAGTAAGCAAAAATTGATTTTCCAATTCCTTAATCTGGCTTTTATCTTTTTCAATTTTATTTTTATAATTTTTATATTTTCTGCTTGATAACTTGATACTTTCCCCTCTAAACACTGCTTTCATCGCATCCCAAACAATTTCAAATTTAACCTCTCCATTATCATTCAATCTCCAACATTCTTCCCATTTTTTAAATATCCATTTTTTATCCTCATTTTTATACAGTTTTTCATCATATCTCCAACAACTTCCTTTTTTCTCAAAATTAAAATCTATTTCCATCGTAACTTCTGCATGATCAGAATCCTTAAAAATTCCCACATCTATCTTATCCACATTATTCAACAAATCTTTAGAAACTAAGATATAGTCAATTCTTGAATATGTATTATGTATCTTAGAGTAAAAAGTGTACACTCTTTCAGTTCCTTTCACTTCTCTCCAGGCATCCACCACACCGTTTTGAAACATCCATTTATTTAAGATCCCCATTTTATTTCCTTCTCCACAACGAGTGGGGTTAGTACTATCTATTTTATCTCTAATTAAATTAAAATCCCCAGCCACAATTACTTTCCCTACACTTTCGATTTCCAAAATTTTAGTTATTTTTTCAAGAAATTCTTTTTGCTTCTCATTTGGTAAATATAAATTAACCAGTGTCACTTTTTCCTCATTAATATTTCCCACAATTATTACATATCTTCCTTCTTCATCCACAATTACTTGTTCTTTTTCAAAATATACCCTATCTGATATCAATGTAGCAACTCCTCTTGCTTTTGAAGTTCCAAAAGATTTTTCATAAATTTGCATACCCTTTATATACATTTTATTTGAGTCTTCAGATTTCTGATGGGTTTCTTGCAAAAATAATATATCTGGTAGATCTCTTTTAATTTTAAGTTCCAATCGTCTTCTCTTAATCTGATTCCCTGTACCCTTCACATTCCATGTCATTATTTTTATGAAACCCATTTAAACTGTAATTTTTTTAATCCTTTCCCCTCCTCTTCCTTTCTGTGCCCAGATCCCAACACCAATCTCCCACATTCCAAACAACATTCAACATAGAAGAAAAAAAACAATAAAAAACAAAAACAAAAAAGGACAAAAAACACATCAAACATTGAATAACAAACAATCTTCGTCCCCCACATCCTCAATTGGTTTCCGCCTCTATAAAGAGAGTGGGGGAGAGGGGACGTGCCAATGGTCGGGTCACTTCTTTCGGGTAGTCTACTTAAATTCATCTCTCAGAGAAAAGGGTGGTAACTTTTCCCCGCACTCAGCTTCCTGCAATTCTTTTTCAAGATCCTTCAATTTCTTATCCGCTCCATCTCCCATTATATCATCACGACTTTTCTTTTGTTCAACCATCGCAGGTGAGATTTCCTTCCGCTTTAATCCTTTAGGGTCTTGTCCTCCAGCAGCCCCTTTTTCTTCTGGTGTTGATGTTTTTGCATATGTTCCACCCATCTTGAGCATTTGATCTTTTATCTCTGTTACGTCCTCATACTTTACAATCAATCCAAGTTCATGTTCACTGCATCTGTTTCCAAAGTAATTATTTGCATTCTTCCTTTATAAAAAAAATTTAGTTGCTGTGGTGGTCTCCAGTTATATTTAATTCCATTGTCTCTCAGAACCTTTGTAATTGGTTTCAAAAAAAATCTCCATGCCCTTTCTTCTCTTGATATATCTGGAAAGACTTGAATAATTTTCTCCTCAAATTTCAAAGCTTCACCCATCTCTCTCACTTTCACCATTACTTCCAATTTGTCACTAAGATTTGCAAATCTGACAAGTACATTTCTATTTAAACAGTTTTGTCTTTTAAACCCAATTCTAAAAACACTTGCCAGATTTGTTGCTGTAAATGTGATTTGTGTATCCAAGTCATTGAGCCATTTTAAAACTCGTCGTTTCAAATTGTCCACTTTTTCTTCTTGAATTCCACGAATAACCAGATTATATTTCCTCGCTTCTTCTTCCAAAAGACAAATTTTTTTATCTTGTTGTTCATTTTTAAAAAAGATTTCTCCAATTTGCCGATCTATCTTTGCATCATGTGTATGAATCTGCTCAATTTCATCTTTAATTATTTTCATTTCTACTGTTTGCTTTGCAAAATTTTCATTCATTTCTTGCTTCATTCTTTTAATTTCCAATGTCATATTATCCATACTATCTGACAGTCCTGATATCTTTTCACTAATTTTGGTTAAGGCCACAGCAACTTGTTGCATTTCTAAGGATTGTTGGGTCGCCATTTTTTAATAAGTTTTAATTATCCACTTTTGCCAAGAGGGTCTGTAATGAAAATTAAGGGACAGCAATCCAATATTGAAGCTGAGACAGCTTATTATTGCACTCAAAAGGACCAGCAATAAAAGTTTATAGTTCTCAATTCAGCTTACGTAATTTCCCTAAAAGAAAAAAAGCTAACATCCGTTGGAAGGCACTGCCCAGAAATGCGTTTTGCTGCTTCAACTCAGGCACTTTCTTTTTTTTTTTTTTTTTTATTATAGACAAACATACACATACAAATATAAACATTTAAACAAACTAAACATAGACTAACTATACAGTGAAATCAAGTCATCAAGCTTGAACTTTGAAAATAGAGCTACTTCGGTAATTATATATCAATATATCTGTACATGTTATCTTTCATCGTATATCAGCATTTATATAACGATATTTCATTTTATTTCCTTGTTTGGTAACATTGGGTGGTATTTTTTTTTATTTCGTGTTCTTTTTATCTAGCCAGTTGTACCATTTTTGCCAAATTAAATAATAATCTGAGTCTTCTTTTCCCTGTATTTCTTTGGTCAGTTTGTCCATTTCCGCACATTCCATTATTTTTTGTATTATTTTTTCTTCTGGTGGCGTATCTTCCAATTTCCACATTTGTGCGAAAGCAATTCTGGCAGCGGTTAGGATATGTATTATTAAGTATTGTATCTCTTTTTTATAATCCTTAGTCAATAGTCCTAATAGGTATGTTTCCGGTCTGAGGGGCACTTTTTGGGTGGTAATTTCTTCCAGCTGACTTTGAATTGTTTTCCAAAATTTTTTGGCTTTCGGGCATAACCACCACATGTGGTAATAGGTCCCCTTCTGTATTCTACATTTCCAGCAATTCTGGTTGGTGTTGGGAAACATCCTTGCCAGCCGTGCAGGGGGGAGGTGCCATCTATAAAACATCTTGTATGTATTTTCTTTGTAGGGCACGGACATTGTCAGTTTAGTGTTTACTTTCCACATTTTTTCCCAGTTTTCTAAGTTAATATTGTATCCAAAATTTTTTGCCCAACTAATCATGTTTTCCTTCACCACTTCTTCTTCCAATTTGTATTTGAGCAAATAATTATATATTTTGGTTATCAATTTGTCATCTGATTGTATTATGATTTTATCTAATTCATTCCTTTCTTTTTGGATTCCAAATTTTTTCATATCACTTTTATATCTTGATTTTATCTGTAAATACGTCCACCAATCAATGTCCGTGCCCTGCTGTCTCAGTTCCTCTGTTGTTTTTATATCTCCCTCTGTGTTTAACAGTTCGTCATAGGTTTTCATCTTGCCTATATCCATTGTGTTCGGGTAAATTTGGGCCTCCATGGTTGATAGCCATCTTGGGATTTTATCGTAATGTTTTCTCCTTATTTCAGTCCAAATTTTTGCCAATGCTCCTCTGATATAATGTCTCCTAAAATGATCATGTTGTCTGGGCTTTTCCTCCCATAAAAATGCGTGCCAGCCTTTGGACAGATCAAATCCTTCTAGTGCTAATGTTCGTTTATCTTCGAGCGTCATCCAATCTTTAATCCACGTTAAGGCTGTTGCTGTGTAATACATTTGCCAGTCTGGTAGTCCCAGGCCACCCCTTTCTTTGGTGTCTTGCAGGTGTTTCAGTTTGATCCTGGCTCTTTTTCCCTGCCATATATACTTTGATGTCATTTTATCAAGATCTTTGAAGTATGATTTTCCTGGGTTTATCGGTATTGTTCTAAATAAATATAACATTTTTGGTAAAATAGTCATTTTAATTGAGGCAATTTTGCCTAATAGTGATAATTTCAATTTACTCCATGCCTCTAAGTCTTTCTGAATTTGTTTAGCCAATTTAATATAATTGTCTTCTTTAAGGGATGATGCTTTGTTGGTGAGCCAAATTCCTAAATATTTTATTTTTGTTGTTGTTTGTATTCCTAATGTCTCTTCCAATTCTTTCTCCTGAGTTTGTGTCAAATTTTTGGTTAGTAGTTTTGTTTTTTGTCTATTGATTTTCAAACCAGCCACTTCGCCATATTGTTCTATCTTCATTAGTAAATTCAGTCCTGATTGTTTTGGTCGTTCTAAAATAAATACTACATCGTCGGCGAATGCTTGTAATTTATATTCCTGGTTTTTGGTTCTTAGTCCTTTTATTTCATTGTCATTCCTAATTTCATTCAGCAGGGGTTCCAATGCTAATATATATAGTATAGGAGAGAGAGGACATCCTTGTCTCACTCCCTTGGATATTTTAAATTGGTCTGTTGTCTCTCCTTTTATCCATATTTTTGCAATTTGATCTGAATATATTGCTTTAATCATATTTAAAAATTTCTCGCCAGTTCCCATTTTTTCTAGTTGCAATGTTAGGAATCCCCAGTTGAGATTGTCGAACGCTTTCTGTGCGTCGAGGAAGAGTAAAGCCATTTTTTCATCTGATTTTTGTTCATAATATTCCAGGATATTGACTATTGTTCTTGTGTTCTTATTAATTTGCCTATTCGGAATAAATCCATTTTGGTCTGGATGGATATAATTTACAATAATTGTCTTCATTCTCTGGGCCATAATTGATGTAAATAGTTTATAGTCTGCGTTTAGGAGTGATATGGGTCTGTAGTTTTTAGTTTGAGTGGGGTCTGAGTCTTCTTTAGGTATCAATGTAATGATTGTCTCTATCCATGATTTAGGAATTTTGGCTTCTAAGATTGCTTCATTCAGGACATGTAGTAGAATGTCATCAATCAGCTGGTGTTCAATTTTGTAAAATTCCGCCGGGATACCGTCTGGGCCTGGTGTTTTGTTGTTGTTCTGCTTCTTCTTCGCTTCAATTAATTCTGACATCGATATTGGTCTGTTCAAGAGTTCTCTTTGAGATTCCTTTATTTCTTGGATGTTGGCTTTATTTATATATTCTTTAACTTTTTCCAATTGGATTTCTTCCTGTGCATATAATTTCTGATAGAAATTCCTTACAATTCGCTTTTTTTCCTCATTCATATGCTGCAGTTGCCCTTGTTCATCTTGTAGTTGGTGTATTAATCTTTTTTCCTTTTCTTTCTTTAATTTGTAGGCCAGCCAACGTCCTGTTTTATTTGCGAATTCAAATTGGTTTTGTTTTGCAATTTTGATTTTCCTAGCTATTTCTGTTGTTGTTATTAGATTTATTTCATGCTTGATAAGGTTTATTTTCCCTTTGATCTCTTTCCTATCGGGTCTGTTCTGTAATTCTGTTTCCTGTTTTGCGAGTTCAGTCAATAGATTGTTTCTTCTTTGCTGTTTCTCTCTGTTTTTCTTCGCCTTGAATGAAATTGTTAGTCCTCTTATATATGCTTTTGTGGTATCCCATAGAATTTGCAGTGTTGTATGTTCCTTTTTGTTGATTTGAAAAAATATCTCCATCTCTTTCTTTATCATCTCTATATATTCTTTGTCTTTGATGATCTCTCTGTCCATCATCCATCTTCCTCTTTTTTGCTGCCCTTTCCAGACTATTGTTATAGGGCTGTGGTCAGCCCATACATTCGGTGAAATTTCTATTTCTTTGATGTTTTCTCTTAATTCTGCGGTCATCCAGGCCATATCTAATCTAGACCAGGACTGATGAGGGTGTGAGTAGTATGTATATTGTTTTTTGGTTTTATTTAATTCTCTCCAAGCATCTTTCAGTTGTAACTCTTGAATCATGTCCTTAAAAGTGTCAGGTAATGTCTTTTTCCTAGATTTGTTTTTTTTGTTACTCTGGTAATCATTGTCCATGTCTACGATTGCATTATAATCCCCTATTATACATATATGTTCGTAGTCTAATTCTTTTATTTTATCATGTATCTTTTTAAAGTACTCTTTTTGGTTCCCATTCGGAGCATATATTGATACCAGTAACATATTTTGGGTCTCCGTCTTAATGTCTATCATTAATATCCTGCCATCTCCATCTGTGTAAATTGGTTTTGCCTGAATATGGTTTTTAATGTATATTGCGATACCTCTTTTTTTTTGATCTGATAGTGAGGTGAATAATGATCCAAGTTTTCTGTTTTCTAGTAATTGTTTATGTTGTTTTTTAATATGTACTTCTTGTAAATTGATAATGTCTGTGTCTAATTTTTGGAGTTTTTTGAAAGTATGTGTTCTTTTGGTTGGTAGATTAAGGCCGTTTATATTAATTGAGATTAATTTCAACTCTCGTCCCATTGCCGTTAGTTTCCCTTTATTAGTTTAAGTCTACTTGTATTTCTTGTTACCATATGTGTCTTCCCCCTAGCCCCTTCTCTTTCCATCTTCTCCCTTTCTCTAGCCTCCTTTTCTTCCTTTCCTTTTTTTGTTTGGTTTGTTTCCCCCGTGGAGTGTTCCTGATTCGTGTTTTCTGAGTCACGCCTAGCTTCCTGTTCCTCTTCTATTGTAAAGTGTGTATCAAAAAATTCTTGTGCCTTCTCTATCGTGTCGATTCTATATTTTTTGTCATCCCATGATATTAAAATTCCCTCTGGCACCAGCCAGCGGAACATTATTTTATGTTGGTTCAGTAGGGTTGTCAAGAAATTGTAGTTTTTCCTATATTCTCTTATTCTTCTTGGAACTTGCTTTAGAGTTATTATTTCTTTCCCTTTGTAGCAGGGTTTTCCCTCTCTCATTAATGTATATATCTCTTCTTTTACAGTTTTACGTGCAAATCTGACATGTATTTCTTTGGGTAGTTTGTGTCTGCGGGCATAGTTCGTGTGAACTCTATAGATTTCGTCAATTTCCCTACTAATTTCGTTTTTCCCCTTCTGGGTAGCCTCAGCTAGTATATCTGTCATCAGTTCTCTTAGGTCTTCTCCTTTTGTTTCCACAATATTTTGAAATCGTAAAAAAAATGCTGCCTTTTCTAATTCTAGATGGGTAATTGACTCTTCGAGTTCTCTATTTATCTCCATTTGATCTTGTTCGATGTTATCTATCTTTTGCTCCGTTAACACCATTTTAGCTTCCATGTTTTGGATTCGTTCTTCATTTTTAGCTATGTTTTGTTGAATTCTCTCGATCTTATCGTCCATTTTTTTATATTATCGTTTATTTGTCCTACTTCTGATTTCAGTTCCTCATGGTTCCTTTTTGTTTCTTCATGGTTATTCGCTATTGTTTCTTGGGTCTTGTTCATCCCCTCCTGGATCATAGCTAATATAGACTGTATATTCTGCATGTTGTGTGCAGTGGCAGCTTTTTCCTTGTCTGTAGTTAGCATCGTGTCTATGGTTTTTTGTTGTGCAGGTGAAGATTGTGTGGGTGTTAATTTTTTCCCTGTTTTCGTTATTGTTATTGAGGATGTTGCCATCGTTCTTTGTATTATTTTTCCCCAAATTTTCATACACTAATTCGATTGGGGGAGGGTGAAATATCGTTATATAGGAGTCAAATTAATTAATTCAGAGGGGTTAGAGGGAAGTACAGTATTTTAGCAGTTCATTCTTCTATTATTGTTTCTATACAATATAATACGGTTAATATTTAGGTACCAAGTTATATTGATGCTAAATCACATTTATGTTCATACTTTCTGGTATCACAATAGTTAAATTCACTTTAACACTAGACAATTCCCTTTTAACAATTTCTATGTAGCTTTTATGTAATAAACCTATAAAATCTAAGATTCTCTGTGAATTATCTAAAATATTCTATTAAGTTATATCACAGTTGCCAATGCATACTACCTATATTGATAATCACAGTTATTATTCCTTAATATCCCTTAATAATATCTATAGCCGTCTCTCTCCAATATCTATATTAATATCTAGGTTTCTAATCAATAGACAATATAATATGGTATACAATATAGTTCCTCTTAATCAATATATTACTATAAAATCTATTAACTTATTTCAATAGGGTGGGAAACCATAAAACAATAAAAAAAAGAAATAGTCTTAAATCAATTCTTTGATATATATTATAATAACTTCAAGATCTAATATTAGTATTCTTTGAGCAAAATTAAATAAGTTTTAAGTGTGGATTTGTAAAGAAGATGAAATAACTATATTTTAATAAATTAACATTTAAGACTCTCCACTATATCACTTCCAGACCAATTGGAATTACTTCCTTCTCCTTCTTCCTTCGTTATTCCGTTCGTCTTCTCCTCACCCAGCTTCACAGTTCTATTACAGTGGCTTCCGTTTAATCAGTAAGTTAATTGTTCCGCTTTCCCAAATTGTGTCTCTTTTGCCAACAGCGTCAATGTATCTAATGTCTCATTACAAATCCCGTGTCTGTGGTTTAAATTGTTGTTGGTACTGGATACAAAGTAAGAGTTCCTTCTCTGAATCCTCAGTCCTCAATCCGCCATTTGCTACCGTTCAGCTGTTTCCTTTCCGTCCGCAACCGTCTTAAATAGTCTTAGATCTTTAAACTTCTGTTGATTAGTCACTCTGTTGATTAGTCTTTGTTCCGTATTAAATCAAAATATGTTAATATAAAATTGTAATCCACCGCTTGCTTCTGATCCTTTCCTTCTGTCTCTCGTTCCTTTCGCCTGTCAAATCTGCGTAGTCACTGTGAGTGTCAGACTTCGCTCCGATCACTATTTCTCGCCGCTTGCCTGTAGATCTTGCCGCCGCTTTTGGAGTCCTATTCACGCCGATGCCTTAGATCCTTAAATCCTTATAATTATACCTTCGTATTCAAATAGCTTAGTCCATTACCGATGTTTCTCTGTATGATCTTCGCTTCCCCGCTTGTCGGTTGACAGCGCTCCGGCCAGCCAAGATGGCTGGTTTTTTCCCGGCTGGAATTAGGAGGTTTTCCTCTGAACCTTCGGGGAGATTGCTGTCACCCCGAGGTCCTAGGGAGTCCTCCTTTTTCTGTTGACCTCTCCGTGGTCGAAAGTGCCAAAAACGGCTTCCAATCAGGAAATTTGGAACTTCGGGGACGGAGCCTCGTTCCCCTCGTTCCTTACACGCTGACGTCACCATCTTCACCTGGAGCTTTCCCTAATTTTATTTTTTGTATTACTCCATTAATCTCGTCTTGTGTTATATCTTCTTCCATTAAATCTTTATATGTTTGGTCAATTTTCACAACATGTTTTTCTAAATAACTTCTCAATTTTCCCCGATCAATTAATTTTTTCGAATATAAATTTTGAAAAAAGTTCCTGACCACTTCACATTTTTCTAATTTTTTATAGCGTCTTATGCCCTTATCATCTATCAAGGCTCCAATTTCTCTCTTCTCTCTTTTATTTTTCGCCATCCTTGCCAATAACTTAGAATTTTTATTGCTAAATTCAAAAAAATTCCTATTTAAATATCTCATATTCTTTTTTACCAATTCTATATCTTCTTCTATCAATTTATTTTTTAGCAGATTTAATTCCTCCAAAAAAACCTTGTCTTTAGTAAGCAAAAATTGATTTTCCAATTCCTTAATCTGGCTTTTATCTTTTTCAATTTTATTTTTATAATTTTTATATTTTCTGCTTGATAACTTGATACTTTCCCCTCTAAACACTGCTTTCATCGCATCCCAAACAATTTCAAATTTAACCTCTCCATTATCATTCAATCTCCAACATTCTTCCCATTTTTTAAATATCCATTTTTTATCCTCATTTTTATACAGTTTTTCATCATATCTCCAACAACTTCCTTTTTTCTCAAAATTAAAATCTATTTCCATCGTAACTTCTGCATGATCAGAATCCTTAAAAATTCCCACATCTATCTTATTCACATTATTCAACAAATCTTTAGAAACTAAGATATAGTCAATTCTTGAATATGTATTATGTATCTTAGAGTAAAAAGTGTACACTCTTTCAGTTCCTTTCACTTCTCTCCAGGCATCCACCACACCGTTTTGAAACATCCATTTATTTAAGATCCCCATTTTATTTGCTTCTCCACAACGAGTGGGGTTAGTACTATCTATTTTATCTCTAATTAAATTAAAATCCCCAGCCACAATTACTTTCCCTACACTTTCGATTTCCAAAATTTTAGTTATTTTTTCAAGAAATTCTTTTTGCTTCTCATTTGGTAAATATAAATTAACCAGTGTCACTTTTTCCTCATTAATATTTCCCACAATTATTACATATCTTCCTTCTTCATCCACAATTACTTGTTCTTTTTCAAAATATACCCTATCTGATATCAATGTAGCAACTCCTCTTGCTTTTGAAGTTCCAAAAGATTTTTCATAAATTTGCATACCCTTTATATACATTTTATTTGAGTCTTCAGATTTCTGATGGGTTTCTTGCAAAAATAATATATCTGGTAGATCTCTTTTAATTTTAAGTTCCAATCGTCTTCTCTTAATCTGATTCCCTGTACCCTTCACATTCCATGTCATTATTTTTATTAAACCCATTTAAACTGTAATTTTTTTAATCCTTTCCCCTCCTCTTCCTTTCTGTGCCCAGATCCCAATACCAATCTCCCACATTCCAAACAACATTCAACATAGAAGAAAAAAAACAATAAAAAACAAAAACAAAAAAGGACAAAAAACACATCAAACATTGAATAACAAACAATCTTCGTCCCCCACATCCTCAATTGGTTTCCGCCTCTATAAAGAGAGTGGGGGAGAGGGGACGTGCCAATGGTCGGGTCACTTCTTTCGGGTAGTCTACTTAAATTCATCTCTCAGAGAAAAGGGTGGTAACTTTTCCCCGCACTCAGCTTCCTGCAATTCTTTTTCAAGATCCTTCAATTTCTTATCCGCTCCATCTCCCATTATATCATCACGACTTTTCTTTTGTTCAACCATCGCAGGTGAGATTTCCTTCCGCTTTAATCCTTTAGGGTCTTGTCCTCCAGCAGCCCCTTTTTCTTCTGGTGTTGATGTTTTTGCATATGTTCCACCCATCTTGAGCATTTGATCTTTTATCTCTGTTACGTCCTCATACTTTACAATCAATCCAAGTTCATGTAAGTATAACACTGCATCTGTTTCCAAAGTAATTATTTGCATTCTTCCTTTATAAAAAAAATTTAGTTGCTGTGGTGGTCTCCAGTTATATTTAATTCCATTGTCTCTCAGAACCTTTGTAATTGGTTTCAAAAAAAATCTCCATGCCCTTTCTTCTCTTGATATATCTGGAAAGACTTGAATAATTTTCTCCTCAAATTTCAAAGCTTCACCCATCTCTCTCACTTTCACCATTACTTCCAATTTGTCACTAAGATTTGCAAATCTGACAAGTACATTTCTATTTAAACAGTTTTGTCTTTTAAACCCAATTCTAAAAACACTTGCCAGATTTGTTGCTGTAAATGTGATTTGTGTATCCAAGTCATTGAGCCATTTTAAAACTCGTCGTTTCAAATTGTCCACTTTTTCTTCTTGAATTCCACGAATAACCAAATTATATTTCCTCGCTTCTTCTTCCAAAAGACAAATTTTTTTATCTTGTTGTTCATTTTTAAAAAAGATTTCTCCAATTTGCCGATCTATCTTTGCATCATGTGTATGAATCTGCTCAATTTCATCTTTAATTATTTTCATTTCTACTGTTTGCTTTGCAAAATTTTCATTCATTTCTTGCTTCATTCTTTTAATTTCCAATGTCATATTATCCATACTATCTGACAGTCCTGATATCTTTTCACTAATTTTGGTTAAGGCCACAGCAACTTGTTGCATTTCTAAGGATTGTTGGGTCGCCATTTTTTAATAAGTTTTAATTATCCACTTTTGCCAAGAGGGTCTGTAATGAAAATTAAGGGACAGCAATCCAATATTGAAGCTGAGACAGCTTATTGTTGCACTCAAAAGGACCAGCAATAAAAGTTTATAGTTCTCAATTCAGCTTACGTAATTTCCCTAAAAGAAAAAAAGCTAACATCCGTTGGAAGGCACTGCCCAGAAATGCGTTTTGCTGCTTCAACTCAGGCACTTTCACAAACAAAAGATCAACTTAAAGTTCACATATTCTTCCAAGAGAACCCTTCCACCAGTCTTTTGATGTTCTGTGCCTTTATCCCACAGCAAAAACAAACACAGATCGCGGTAATAATGAGAACAAAGGCAGCTATTTACTCCAAATATGCAATCGCGACTGCCTATCTGGTCACCCCTCACTCCTTCCACTTTCCCACGCTATGAAAAGCTTCAAAATTTGAGTCGTTCAGGGTGACCTACCGATTCCAAAGTCAATCTGCTGGGCCAGTAGCTCTTCCGATACAATTTATAAAATTTTGGTCCTTATCGGTGCATTTCAAACACTTTAATCCACATTTATCTTCCGTAAAATGCCCTGCGAAGTGGAGAAAACGTCCTCACACCACCACGGCCATAACCACGCCCCGCATCCCGATACTTTTCAAGGATAGTTCCATGTAGAGCACATTGCAGTAGTCCAAACAGGAGATGACCAGGGCATGAGAGATTGAACAGAGAGCTTCTCTATTCCTAACTGGTGCAGAATATGATATTGAGCAAAGGTCCTCCTAGCAAAAGCTGCTACCTGCTTTTTGAGCAGGAGCCATGATCCAGGAGGTCCTCCAGATTATTTGTTTGGGGTAGTGCAACCCCATCTAAAATCAAAGATGATAAACTTCCAGATCCAGAGGGGTCCATCCACAGCCACCCCATCATATCAGTTGAAGCCTATCCTTGTCCATCGAGGCTCCCACAGCTTCCAGGGGCCACGAAAAAATATCCACATCATCACTTACTCACCTGGGATGAAGATATATAAATGGGTATCATCAGCATACTGGTGATAACTCATGCCATGGTGACTGTGATCTCACCTGGCCATTTCATGTAGATGTTAAAAAAGAGCAGAGAAAACACCATGCCCAGGAGCATCCTATAAAATAGGAACCATGAGCTGGACCTCTTGCTCCCTATTGACACTGATTGAGTCCAGCCTCAGAGGAAGGAGGTAAACCAGCACAGAACTCTGCCACCCACCCCAACTCCCTAAGTCAGCCCCAAAAGATACCACCGTCAATGGTATCAAAAGCTGCCAAGAAATCAAGAAGAACAAGGATGGGTGCAGTGGCTAGATCCTTTTCTTATGTTTAATTATGGCTATAGCCTTTTGTAGTTGGTATATGAATTAAACTCATGTTTGGCATTTTGCATTTAAAATCAGATATATATATCTGTATATCTACACACACACACACACTACTTTTTAACATATAGAGTGAGTATAAGCATTGCATAAGGCTTCAGTTTAGAAAATATCACAAGTGATCATTTTCGCATTCAGTGTCATTCATATACCCATCTTGCATGGGAAGTCCATTTAAAACATAAATTGTGATTTTCCTAACTTAAAAATAGCATGGCTTTTAGTACAAAATTAGATTTATTTGTCATACAGTTTGTTTTGGCATGACCTTTTTAAAATTGATGTTCAGATTGGGATTGCAATCTGGATGGAGATGGGCTATTAAATCCTTTACACTTACTATTGCACTGGGAGGAAAGCTCCCATTGGCACTAAACAACCGTTTGCCTCCCTTTAATATTAAGTACTGAGGGTACCTTGATTCTCACTGGGCCCATTTCAAATGCAAAATTCAAAAACCTTGACCCTTTTATATCATAGACAAGTTCAAATTACGGTATTCATTTTTAAAATTCATGCTAAGCTAATTCAAAAAATACAAAATAGATATGTACCCTGTTTTCCCCAAAATAAGACATCCCCGATAATAAGCCCAATTGGGCTGTTGAGCGCATGTGCTAAAATAAGCTTTCCCTCCCCACCCCCGAAAATATTTAAATACAGAGCTGGAAATCAGGTAAATCGGCAAGAAGGGTCCCATCTTGCTCCATGTGCCTGAAAATAATAAGACCTCCCCAAAAATAAGGCCAAGTGCTTATTTCAGGGTTCAAAAACATATAAGACAGGGTCTTATTTTTGAGGAAACATGGTAATGGATATTTTGATCCCTGGATTTGATCAGATGGAAACACTTGTGTTTTTGCCTATGACAAAATAGTCACGTTTGTCTTGAACAAAATAATCATGTTTTCCTACAAAATTAAAATGCAAAAAGAAAGTTTTATACATTTTGTTATGTTGCATGCCACCTGTTCTCATTTTCTTCATTCTCTCATTTGATGTATTATAAGTGATTCCTCTGCATTTAAAAGTCCCCATTTGTATCTCTTTTAGCAAAACCTATTACTAATAAGGACAAAGAATTGAAAAGGTTTAGCTACCATTATTTTTGCTCTCCAAATAATATATATATATTATCAACATCAATCAAATTAAATTATGCTGTCATTGTGACCATTTGAAATCTGTGCCTAGAAAATTGACTTGGAATAATAGGCTGGGAGTGCCAATTATACATTTCATAAGGGTAAGCAATGTCATTTGGAGAGAGAAAAATATCAGAACTGTTTGATATTTTAGTTTTTTTAAAATCTTAATAAATGTGTGTGCATATGGGATGTTACAAAATCTACTCATTATTTTGACAAAGAGCAAGTGTAAGCTAATTTATGACTCCAAAAATATTGTACTTTAATCTGAGAATGCAATGATGCAGACTTAATTTTTATACAACCGTATGCTACTCTGCTGCTTTTATAAAATTGAATCACAGAATTATTTTTTGCTTCACATTTGCAGTGAACAATGTCTTGATAGGTTTTGTGCAACTCAGTTTGATTTTCTACCCCAGTGTCTGTGTAACCAGATACGGCTTCCTTTGCAGTCAGCCTTTACTGATTAATTGGGGAGGGGGCTTTCTAATGGATAAATTAAATGATCACAGGAATCTCAATCTAATAACGAAACACAATACAGGTAGTCCTAAACTTACAACCACAATGCAGCCCCAAATTTATGTTGCTAAGTGAAACATTTGTTAAGTGAGTTTTGTCCCATTTTACGATCTTTCTTGCCACAGTTGTTAAGTGAAACACTGCAGTTGTTAAGTAAGTATCTGTTGTTGTTAAGAGAATCTGGCTTCCCCATTGCTTTTGCTTGCCCAAAGGTCGCAAAAGTTGATCACATTACCCTGGGTCACTGGAACCATCTTAAGCATGAGTCAGTTGCCAAGCTTCTGAATATTGATCACGTGACCATGGAGATGCTGCAACGGTCGTAAGAGTGAAAAAAGGTCATAAGCCCCTGTTTCAGTGCCATTGTAACTTTGAACAGCGACTAAATAAACTGTTGTAAGTCGAGGGCTACCTGTATAACTGCATGATTTCAGGAAGCACTTTTTTTTTGAATGTCATCCAATATGGCAGATTGCTGAAGTGAAGTACAAATTAACAATATTCCCATTTTTCTGGTTAGTTTTACTTGTATTAGCAACTATTTGGACTTAGGAGCATCTTAAAAATTGAAAACAAATATGAAAATATTTGTCACATAAAAATAAAATACCATGTTAGCAGAATATAGTAAACTTTTCGTATTACATTTCAGCACCTGGTTTCTTTCGGGATCAGCTTCTACTGTAAATCCTCAAGGTACTTCACCTGAGTCAAAGAAAGGAAGATTTCCTATCTGGCCAGAATGGAGTGAAGCAGACATCAATGTAGAAAAGTGGGATGCTGGAAAAGGTGGAAAGGAAAAAGATAAATCTGGAAGAAGCCCTATTCTGGTATGTTTCCTAAACTTATCTTTTTTTCCCTAATATATAGAAATTTATTCTTATTGCATTTTTCTTACCTATTGAACTTTGAAATTTATTTGGGTGCTAATCTAAAAAGTTGGCATCTCATATGTGATACATGAGAAGAATTGGGGAGGGGGGGGAAATTGTTACTATGTTTATTTTGATATTTTAATCACTGTGTGCAGTGCTGAAATCAAAGTGATTAAATCACCAATGATCTGTTTGCTGGCTAGTTGAACTAGCTGGTGTTTGAGTTATAAAAATACTCAGTTTCATCATAACTCATGGGGGAGAGCATATCATTGGGGAATGATGTTTCTGCCTTTTATTTTCAGTTTGATGATTGCAAGAGATGGGGAGACTTGTGGTAACTCTACGTTTTCCACATGTTGGTTGACAACAATGACTCGACTTTACCAATGTGATGTGGACCTTTGACTGTGCATATGTGTATTTCATGACCATTATTTCATTGTTTGTATATTTGGATTGCCGCACTAGTTTCAGTGTGTCATAGTTTTGACACACGGACCTGAATCAGCTCCTAAGATTTGAGGAGACAATTTGGAATTTGATCAGGGACAACTTTTTGTCTGTTTGTTCTATAAGTGAAAAAACAGTGGGTGAAGAACACCAGAATGCTCCCTTCGACTCTCTCTTGCTTTTTTTAGCATTATAGTTGGGTTTCTCCCTGTGAAGCTTGCTAGACTGGTGGAGTTGCAACCAGGGCCAGATTTGGATGAAAAGGGGCCCTAGGCTATTCCACTTATGAGGCCCTTTCATCTCCCATTTTTAAGTTTTTATGTTTGTTTATTAGTCATATGCGTAGAATTTCTCCTTATTTTCGGTTCAGTGTTTTAGTGTTCACTGTTTTTAGAATAGTGTAATTTTAATTTTGCTAACAATTTGAATGTAGGCCCCTCTTGATCTTGAGGCCCTAGGCTGAAGCCTAGTTAGCCTATAGGAAAATCCGGCCCTGGTTGCAACCTTGAAATTTCTCTGTCGATGGCTTCCTTGTTCTTTGCAATAGAGAGTTGTCAAGTGATAATGGTGAGAAACACTCTTCAGCAAGATTTAGATATGAGGAAAACCAAAAGTTTACAGCATTACAAAAGACTAAGTATAGATCCTTTACAATAAATTTAAGATTTAAAGTTTCTGAAGTCGACTTTTCATTATTTAGAATATCTCAGGAGTATAATTAAAAATTGTTGTTTGTGTTTTGTATTAAAATAAAATCAGTAAGCATTAAAATCCAGTTTCCAAAAAATTGAGATAGCTCTTATTATCATGGACAAAGCCATAGTCATCAGAACAATATACATCCCCAATGGAGACTTGTCTCTCAGCTTTCTTTGCTTCTGAAACAGAATGGTCAGAAATGATCTTCTGCACTCCCCACTATCAGGTTTGTAGCAGAAAAGGATGTGAGGAATTTTACACCATGCAACAAATTTAATCTTTTTTTCCAATTCCAATGGAAATTTGCTTTGATTTTTCATATGAATGACAAAGCCATATATATCCAGCCCGATTCCAGATTGGATTCTTTTCCATGTGAAATATGTGCAGAGCTAAAAGTGGGGTGCAGAAAGGCTCCTCAGAACTTTGTTAATGGAAATCATGAAATTTTGAATTTATTTGGATCATACATAGAATTTATCTCTGTGTTTTTCAATTACTCTGCTCATTTTACTGTAATATTAATAATACATTTTTTAAAAAACTGCTATCTTTAAACGGTATTAAACAGTTTATATTCTTGAGTTTTTGAGAATTAGTTACATATAAAATAAGAGTCTTCATAGTAACATATGAAGAAAAAATGCATTAACAACTTAAAACAATTATTCTGTGTATCCTGTTATTAAAAATGAGAGTGGTGGCAAAGGGCTGATAGATGGTGAAGAAGCTGTTTTGTCTTCTAACAACCTTCCTAATATGTAGATACTGTAGTATCTATACATATAGTATGTCAGTGCCTTCGTTGCCTGTCATGGACAACGAAGGTGTTCTCTACTTAAGACTTGTACTTGTTATGATATATTAGACATGGTTATAAAAAATAATCACATCACAATTCATCAAATTAATCCCAAAATTGAGTGGCATAATTAGGAAAAAAATATTTTTACAGAGTCAATATACAGAATAGTTTATATATTTTATTTTAAACTCCCACCCATAGGCCAAAAAGAAATAGATGCAAAATGTTGGGGTTATTTCCTCTGGTGACATTACTTACATTACTCAGAGTCATAGAAATTTTACCAATTCTGCAAAAAAGAGTCAGCTATTAGGATTTGCTTTAAATATAATAATACTTAGATTAACTCAGATCAATTCATTAAATTAACAGTCAGACTCAACTGAACAGATAACATCAAAGTCCTACTACACTCAGTGTGGTCTAGATATAACTAAATAAGAATTCAACTATTTTTTCTTTCAATTAATGTTGCACACAGCATGTCTTTGAAGATCCAGAAGGAAAACTCGAACTTCCCTCTTCACTGAAAGTGAGTTTTTGGAAGAGGCCTCAAGAAATTTTAACCAATAAGGTAAGATGCACCTAATTCTTGTTTATCTATTTAAAATTTTGATGTTCTTTTTTTAAAAAGTTTATTTTTTAACTTGGATATTGCACAATAATATGCAAAAAAGAATTGGAGTATCCTTTATTGCAAAACCAATGTTTATTAGAAATGTGAAATGCATTTCTTATAATTTAAAAGCTCATATTGAACTCCAGAATTGTGAAAATCAGAATTCAAGAATTTGGAATTTCTATTCATTCAATAGTTTTTATAGTTGTTCCATGGTCATCTTTGTTCAGAGATTTTGAAGGGTTTTCAAGTTTTTCTCAAATATACGAATAAGGAGAAAAACAGAATATGTCACCATGGAAGGCATTATTACCCCTTCATACGTTTTTGACCATTTCATATTAACAGTATTCTGGATACCTGATTTATTACCAACAAAGTATATATTGCTCAACATATTCTTAATCAATGTACAAGTCTTTTGAGATACACTTTAATATATAACTTCGAGCCATGAAATATATGGATTTTTATTCTAATATTAATAATTTATGTATATGTTAATATAATAATTAAATTTCTTATTACTTTTAGGTTCCTGTAGTAGTAAAAAATGAAAGTTGGTTTGATCTTTTTTCACCAAATGAACATTTAATGGGCAGTGAGGTATGGAATAATCATCCTTTATAAGAAATAACATACATTGAAATATTTGTTGTTACAAAAGTATAAAAGTGACTTTGATCTGAAAAAACAAGAAGTATTGAAACCTGTCATGCGACACTTACAGTAAACTGATTTACTAAAGTGCACTATGCAGAGAGAGATAAAGATGGGATACCAGGCAGCAAAATGCTGGCTTATTACTTGAAAATAGTATAAATGAGCATTTATCTATTTATTTGTTTAGTTTAAATGCTTCCCATCTCCCCAACTGGGCAACTTCCATTAATTGTGTCTGATGGCATACTTAGTATGAAAAGTCAGTATAGAGCTATTTAGTTAAAATATTATGTTTTCATTAGAAAATTGAAACAGGGTTTAGAATAGGGATGTTCTAGCATTTTGTTCATTTCACATTTTTAAGCAAACTACCAGATTCATAGTTTTGCAGGCTTTTGCAGATAGAAACTTCATTCATATACATTCATTCTTAGTTGGAAATCTTTCAAAATTTCAAAAGTATTGGGCAAACAATAGAGCAAATCAGACTCTGCATAAGACCTGTCGAAATGACATAACCAAACATAGTCAAATCTACCTACTCTGAATGTTTGGATAAAAACCAAAATACTCAGTAGAGTTTCTTTCTTATGCTATATCTCCAATCCACATCTGACAACTTAATTATAATATAAGCACAACTCATTTAAGATCACAGTCATAAAGAAGAAAATGTATATATTTATATGAAACTACAGCTCACAAACACCCCTTAAAATACCCCTTAATACTTCATCACTAAATTGAAAATGTGTGATATGATTTCTATTGTAACCTTACTAGGAACTAGAAATGAATATCATTATCTAAACACTTTATACTGTATATCAGAGCTGCTTGTTATGAAACTCAGTGAACATTTTGTTTAAAGCTATGGTTTTCATTCAGCCTGTATGAGTTATAGTACCTTCTTCTCTTCCATATAGGGATTATCAACATTTATTTCCAATTTTAAGGAAACTACAATTTTCATTAGTGTCCAAAATTAAGTAACTGTGATTTGTTTAAATAGTTGATTAACAAATTCCAGGATTGCATTTTCATTTGTTGTTATCCCCCAAGTTTAGGCATCAGAGGGTAAGTGGAACCCTGTATATTTTTTCCCTCTCAGGGCCATTTTTCTGTGGGGTTCCAACATTTGCAGTCTAGATACATAGCTTTACATAACTATAGCAGTTATCCAGATCAGCAATATTGCAGGAATATAAGATAGATAAGATAACCTTTATTGTCATTTTTTACTGTGGCGTAACCATTGGCACACATTAAAAATGAAATTCTATTGCCTGCTTTCAAAAGAAAGTATATATAACTTTCCATACACATAACATACATATACACATGCTATATACATACATACATACATATATACGTGTATGTGTGTATGTGTGTATATATATACAGGTGAAACTCAAAAAATTAGAATATCGTGCAAAATTTCATTTATTTCAGTAATGCAACTTAAAAGGTGAAACTAATATATGAGATAGACTCATTAAATGCAAAGCGAGATAGTTCAAGCCTTGATTTATCATACTTTTGATGATTATGGCTTACAGCTCACAATTCACAATCTCAGAAAATCAGAATATTGTGAAAAGGTTCAATATTCTAGGCTCAAAGTGTCCCACTCTAATCAGTTGATTAAGCCATAACACCTACAAACGGTTCCTGAGCCTTTAAATGGTCTCTCAGTCTGGTTCAGTAGGAAGCACAATCATGGGAAAGACTGCTGACCTGACAGTTGTGCAGAAAACCATCATTGACACCCTCCATAAGGAGGGAAAGCCTCAAAAAGTAATTGCAAAAGAAGTTGGATGTTCCCAAAGTGCTGTATTAAAGCACATTAATAGAAAGTTATGTGGAAGGGGAAAGTGTGGAAGAAAAAGGTGCACAAGCAGAAGGGATGACCGCAGCCTGGAGAGGATTGTCAGGAAAAGGCCATTCAAAAGTGTTGGGGACTTTCACAAGGAGTGGACTGAGGCTGGAGTCAGTGCATCAAGAGCCACCACACACAGACAGATCTTGGACATGGGCTTCAAATGTCGTATCCTTTTGTCAAGCTGCTCCTGAACAACAAACAACGTCAGAAGCGTCTTATCTGAGCTAAAGAAAAAAAGAACTGGTCTGTTGCTCAGTGATCCAAAGTCCTCTTTTCTGATGAGAGCAACTTTTACATCTCATTTGGAAACCAAGGACCCAGAGTCTGGAGGAAGAATGGAGAGGCACACACTGCAAATGCTTGAAGTCCAGTGTGAAGTTTCCACAGTCTGTGTTGATTTGGGGAGTCATGTCATCTGCTGGTGTTGGTCCACTGTGCTTCATTAAGCCTAGGGTCAACGCAACCATCTACCAGGAGATTTTGGAGCACTTCATGCTTCTTTCCACAGATGAGCTTTATGGGGATGCTGACTTCATTTTCCAGCAGGACTTGGCATCTGCCCACACTGCCAAAAGTACCAAAACCTGGTTCAATGACCATGGGATTACCAGAAAACTTGCCTGACCTGAACCCCATAGAGAATCTATAGGGCATTGCCAAGAGAAAGATGAGAGACATGAGACCAAATAATGCAGAAGAGCTGAAGGCCGCTATTGAAGCATCCTGGTCTTCCATAACACCTCAGCAGTGCCACAGGCTTATATCATTCATGCCACGCTGCATTGAGGCAGTAATTGATGCAAAAGGGGCCCAAACCAAGTACTGAGTACATATGCATGCTTATACTTTTCAGAGGTCCGATATTGTTCTATGTATAATCCTTGTTTTATTGATTTCATGTAATATTCTAATTTTCTGAGATTGTGAATTTGGGGTTTTCATGAGCTGTAAGCCATAATCATCAAAAGTATGACAAATCAAGTCTTGAACTATCTCGCTTTGCATGTAATGAGTCTATCTCATATATTAGTTTCACCTCTTAAGTTGCATTACTGAAATAAATGAACTTTTGCACGATATTCTAATTTTTCGAGTTTCACCTGTATATATATAAAGAAACAGACATTCTGCGAACTCCAGAACTAAAATAATAATTATTATTTTTAAATTTGATTTATATGCCGCCTTTCTCCAGAGATTCAGGGTGGCTTACAATGCGTTAAGCAATAGCCTTCATACTTTTGTATATTTTAAACAAAGTAAGCTTATTGCCCCCACAAACCGGGTCCTCATTTTACTTACCTTAGAAAGGATGGAAGGCTGAGTCAACCTTGAGCCTGGTGAGAATTGAACTCACAGTAATTGTAGGCAGCTGGAAGCTAAATATTACCTTTAACAGTAGCATTAGTCTGCTGCTCCACTCAGGCTCCTGAGTGGCGCAGAATTTTATTCTACTAAGCTTTTGTCAGTCAGCTGCTGACATTGTCAGAGTATTAAACTACCATTACAGAGATCTCTGCCTTGTAGTTTAATACTCTGACTCTGACGATATCAGCAGATGGCTGACGAAAGTTTAGTAGAATAAAATTTTAATTATTTTAGTTCCGGAATTCGCAGAATGTCTGTTTCTTTCTTTACAAGTATACCTGAAACTCCAGGGGTGAAATGCTCCCGGTTCAGACCGGATCATCCAATGCGGTAGCGATGGAGGCGGGTGGGTCGGAGAACCGGTAGCAAACATCCCTGCCCCCCTCCCCATGCCCAGCTGAGCCGCATAATCATCAGAGGCTTTTTTTTTTTACTTTTAAAAGCATTTTTTCTACAACCTCTTCGGCCAAAAAATGCTTTTAAAAGTAAAAAAAAAAAGCCTCTGATGATCGTGCGGCTCAGCTGGGATCGTCAAAGGCTTTTAAAAGAAAAAAAACCCTTTTTTTCTTTTAAATGCCTCTGACGATCCAAACTGACTTGCCTGATTGGCAGAGGCTTTTAAAAAACTCAGCTTGGATCGTCAGAGGCATTTAAAAGAAAAAAAACCCTTTTTTTCTTTTAAATGCCTCTGACAATCCCAGCTGAGTTGCCTGATCGGCAGAGGCTTTTATCAGGCAACTCAGCTGGGGTCATCAGAGCCTTTTGAAAGCATTTTTTAATAACCTCTTCGCCAAAGAGGTTGTAGAAAAAATGGTTTTAAAAGTAAAAAAAAAAAAAATCCCCACTCCCACCCAGTCACATTACCCCCACCACCACCAAGCCACGCCCACAGAACCGGTAGTTACAAATTTTAGATTTCACCACTGTGGAACTCATATTTTTATAATAGTTTGTAATATACATACATACATACATACATATACACACACACATACATACATACATATGTGTATATATATGTATTAATCACTGTCCATTTTGAATACATAGAGGAAAGAGGAAGTGTGAGAGTTCACAAGGTTGATGCTATATGGAACAAAACTGTGACTGAATCTAGATGTTCTGCTTCGGGTACCATGAAGCCTCCTCCCAGAAGGTAACAAGGAAAATAGGTCATGAAGAGGATGTGTAGTGTAGATATAGTATAGATACTTATATTTATATAGTGTAAACAGGGGTGGGATTCAGCCGGTTCGGACCAGTTTGGGTGAATCAGTAGTTCCGATGATCAGCTGAGAGTGAACCGGTTTGCTCCGACGATCAGCTGGGCCTGCCCGCCCGCCCCTGCGCTATACCAACCTATATTTCCTTTGTTTGAAGCCCAGCTGATAGGTGTGGCAGAACGGATTGCCGCACCTCATCTGTTTTACTCACCGGGGCTGCAGTAGACGGTAAGTTTTAGAGCCGTTTTCAAATGCACTGTGCACGCGCAAAGCATGCACTCAGCGAACCAGTTGTTATACCGGTTGAATCCCACCACTGAGGATAGACACTATATACCTATAGTGTAGATACCTAAAGAATGTATCAGAATGGTTAGTCCACTTTCATTTATTCATGGAAAGAATTTGAATGCCAGAGCTCAGCTAACTTCCCTTATTTCCTCTATATCCTCTTCACATCTTGCTTCAGTTGATGAGATGGATAATAAGTGAAATATATGCAGTTTGGAAGTTGCAAAATACAACTGCTTTAAGTGTTGAAGCTAAAACTAATGCTAATGAAGTACCTCCAGTCGCTCCAGTATTGTGGAAGCCATGGGAACATATCTACTCATTATGCAAAGCAATCAAAGGTCATATGCCATTGTATAATAGCTATGGAAAATATGTGGTAAAACTCTTCTGGATGGTAAGTGATCATCTATCTGTATATTATATATTATAATATACTTTTTCTAGTTTATTATAATATTTTTTTCTACAGTTTCTTAAATGAATTTTGTTGCTTATTTAACTATCCATAGAAAAGGAATGATTGGGAATAGGGACTGCTATTAAGAAATCACACTACTATTTAACTATTATTGTATATCTTACTGTGTATCTTTCATTGCATAAGAGCTGAATATAACACACAAAGTCTTTGTGTTATTACACATTCATATAATCCAGAATGAATGAAAATATCAAAGTCTAGATATACTGTATATTTTAGGTATGATTGTTTCACTTTGATCACTTTACAATAAACCAATACATGCGTTTAAAAGTGCACCTCAAATGCATGGCACAGCTGTCTTGTGGGTTTGAAAAGGCAGGAAGTATTCTTCCCTTCTGAATGTTTTGCACACCCCTACTTCACAGTGTTTGCTAGAATGCATCAGAGCCATACACATTTACATATTTCAGGAAATCATGAGGAGTCCAGCAGTCTGTTATCACACATCCCTGTAATCAGAAAAATAGTTGTAGCATATTCAATATGGAAAAAGCATCACAGATATATTCAGTCTAAAACCCTAGAGTCTCTTGAAATAGTCTTCCACGTACAGCCTCCTCATTTTAGCCCCTCTTAAATGTTTTAACAATTATTTTTCTTTAACAACGTCCTGAGGACGTGGACAGGATGCTGGGGAGCTTGAACGCAACCACATGTTTATTGGACCCGTGTCCCTCCTGGCTGGTGCTGGCTACCCGGGAGGTTACACGAGGCTGGCTCCAGAGGATTATTAACGCTTCTTTGAGCGAGGGTGTCTTGCCTCCCGCCTTGAAAGAGGCGGTGGTGAGGCCTCTCCTCAAGAAGCCTTCTCTGGATCCGGCTGTTTTGGCAAACTATCGTCCTGTCTCCAACCTTCGCTTTGTGGCGAAGGTTGTTGAGAGTGTGGTTGCGCGACAGTTCCCACAGTACCTGGATGAAGCTGTCTATCTGGATCCGTTCCAGTCCGGCTTCCGGCCTGGGTACAGCACGGAAACGGCATTGGTCGCGTTGGTTGATGATCTCTGGAGGGCTCGGGACGGGGGTTGTTCCTCTGTCCTGGTCCTATTAGATCTCTCAGCGGCTTTTGATACCATCGACCATGGTATCATGCTGCGCCGGCTGGAGGGGTTGGGAGTGGGAGGCACCGTTTTACGGTGGTTCTCCTCTTATCTCTCCGACCGGTCGCAGTCCATGTTGGCAGGGGGGCAGAGGTCGACCCCGAGGCACCTTGTTTGTGGGGTGCCGCAAGGGTCGGTCCTCTCGCCTCTCCTGTTCAACATTTATGTGAAGCCGCTGGGTGAGATCATCCGTGGATTTGGGGTGCGATGCCATCTGTACGCTGATGATACTCAGCTGTACATCTCCACCCCAGACCACCCCAACGATGCCCTTGAAGTGATGTCCCGGTGCCTGGAGGCCGTGCGGGTCTGGATGGGGAGGAACAGTCTTCGACTCAACCCTTCCAAGACCGAGTGGCTGTGGATGCCGGCGTCCCGATATAGCCAGCTGGTGCCAACTCTGGCTATTGGGGGCGAGTCAGTGGCCCCCACGGAGAGGGCTCGCAACTTGGGCGTCCTCCTGGATGCACGGCTGTCTTTAGAAGAACATATGACGGCCGTGGCCAGGGGGGCTTTTTATCAGGTTCGCCTGATACGCCAGTTGCGTCCCTTTCTGGATCGGGACTCCCTATGCACGGTCACTCATGCCCTCGTCACCTCTCGCCTGGACTACTGCAATGCTCTCTACATGGGGCTCCCCTTGAGGAGCACTCGGAAGCTCCAGCTGGTCCAGAATGCGGCCGCGCGGGTGATTACGGGAGCGACTTGGCGCTCCCATGTGACACCTTGCCTGCGCGAGCTGCACTGACTCCCGGTGGTCTTCCGGGTGCGCTTCAAGGTATTGGTTCTCACCTTTAAAGCGCTCCATGGCTTAGGGCCCGGCTATCTGCGAGACCACCTTCTGCCACCGATAACCTCCCACCGGCCAATTCGGTCCCACAGAGAGGGCCTCCTTAGGGTGCCGTCGGTCAAGCAATGCCGACTGGCGGCCCCCAGGGGGAGGGCCTTCTCTGTGGGGGCACCCGCCCTCTGGAATGAGCTCCCCCCAGGAATACGACTAATCCCAGACCTCCGTACCTTCCGTCGAGCTTTGAAGACCTTCCTATTCCAGCAAGCTGGCCTGGCTTAAAAAAAATTTTTAAAGGGTTTTTAAGGGTAATGGGTTTTAATATTTCGGGAAGCCAATTGGATTTAATTTTGTTTTAAATTATTTTAAATTTTGTATTGTATGTATTTTAATTTGGCTGTGCACCGCCCCGAGTCCTTCGGGAGAAGGGCGGTATACAAATTTAATAAATAATAATAATAATAAAAATATTGTACTACATTTGGTGTAGGGAAATATCAACTGTGTAACATACCATTTCTAAATCTTTTTTTGTCCTGGAGAAACCACTGAAATAATTTTCAATCTTAGGGAATCCCCCTTCATAAACAATTATTATATATTATAATATTATATTATGACAATTATTATATTATATAATATACAATTAATATATTTTTCACAAAAATATGAAAACCACAGTATAATTCAATTCTCACACAATTCATGTTTTACAATGTATAGAACAATAGCAAAAGAGCAGGCCACTGAGTCCTGGTGCTCAAAAGTTTTTTTTTTATTATTATTTGTTTAATTTGATTTATATGCCGCCCTTCTCTGGAGACTCAGGGCGTCTTACAATGCGCTAAGCAATAAGCAATAGCCTTCATACTTTTGTATATTTTACACAAAGTCAGCTTATTGCCCCCACAATCTGGGTCCTCATTTTACCTACCTTAGAAAGGATGGAAGGCTGAGTCAACCTTGAGCCTGGTGAGATTTGAACTTTCAGTAATTGCAGGCAGCTGATGTTAATAACAGTGCTTTAGTCTGCTGCGCTACCAGGGCTCCCCACTATAGTTTCCACCACTATAAGCACTAACAATGTTCAAAAAATGCTAGTTATGTTTTCTTTAATCATGATCTCTTCTCTGGAACTTTGATTGAGAAAAGCTTTGTTTAACATGTCGCAATGCCTGAATATAGTGAATACAGATTCAGATTATTTCTTTCCATTGAGACATATTTGTGAAAATAATGTTGTTGTAAAAAAAGGATCTTATTGCCTAGAAATATAGGGAGAGGCTAAGTAGAAAGGGTAATTGTCACAATACCAGTAAGGTTGGGAAAAAGCTAGCACTGAGTTTGTTGAATAATGTTCACAAGTTGCACTCTTGGTAATTTTCCATCTACTTCCTTTAGCACACATACAAGTAATCGAAAAGTCATCTTGTGCTTTAGTCATCCATCATTGCCTTTCCTGTGTTCAGTTAAATTAATTTACACTGATAAATCCATGCTGCCACTATATTTCGGTTGTCATAAAAAATGATGGCAACCTATTCGTTTGTTATGGTTTCTAACAAGAGAACGTGCTGTCTAGTAATATATAAAAGCATAAAAGCATATTTTTGCCCCGATAAAATACACAAGAATGTGACCAGTTGAGGATAGCTCATCAGTACCCTCCTACAGACGATTTTTAAAAATTACTAGCTGTACTATACATCTGTTTTATACATGGATCTCACTGAATTTTCATATTGTTCTTTCTGTTTAATGAAATTATAATGAGTGTCAACCTTTGAGAAGGTCACACTGATTTTTATAATGAGTTAATTTCTCATTACTACCCGATAATGCTTGATTTCTTTTTTTTCTAGGGATGTTGGAGAAAGATCATTGTGGATGACAGCATACCCTTCAGCGAAGACAATATCATGCTGCTTCCCACCACAACATGTGAAATTGAACTTTGGCCACTGATATTATCCAAAGCCATCATTAAATTAGCAAACAATGAGTATGTTTTCCTGTTTTGAGATTTAAAAAAGAAGCAAAGCCAGAACCTAATACAGAGAGGATGCTTGTTTGTTCTGAATTAATCAACTAATTGTCTTCTTGAACCTTTTATTAACCCCTGGAATCTTCCCAGCTTCAGTAGAAGGCAGTATATTTTAGTATTACTGTACAACAACATCAAAGTCTTAGGGGAACTCTTCAAATTTTCTATTCTATCACTGAAGCATATTTGGAGCACCCCTCAAATACTAGTACAGTCATACTTCAGCACTCGACTGCTTCAAAACTGGTTGAATTTGGTAATCAACATGTTTTGAAGCACGAATCTTGTCCCAGTGCTCATCTTTCTCCCAGCAGTCAAGATGCAAGGTAGAAAGTGATGCAGATGTCAGCTGCCTTGTGACTCGCTATTTCTTCCAGCCAAAATAGTAGATCACGTGGTAAGTCACATGGTTTTCTCGGTACCCATTGGTTTTAGTATCTGGCACATCTTGTAGAATGAATTATCAACAAGGTAGTAAATTATCATTGAGGCAGTAAGTTTTTTGCAATGCACAGGATGATAAAGAAGTAGAAAATTTCTGTTCATCCAGTTGCAGTTTAAATTTCAAACCTTCTTCTAAAAGTACTAAAACAATGCTAGTGCAAGTTACGGTTATATCTGTATAACCCAAATTATGCTAGGTACTATAGTTACATAACAAGCATGTAAAAGAGTACGATCCATACAAATGTAAAAGGCTCCAATGAAAAACAGTTGCTACATTGTCAGGGTGGTGGCACATATGTTTACTTCGCAAAAATCTATTTTACATTCTAGCATATTTATTTACATGCATTTTTTAAAGCACAATTTATATGCCCAAAACAATTTGTTGTTTTGGTAAAAATGATAATTAGGTCATCTCCCAGATTTTTTTCTTAGCAACATGTGCTAAAATTTAATCTTAAATTTTAAAATTAAAGTTCCTCGTTCTTTTTTCTGTTCTGATTTATTTAGACCTATGAGAATCTGAGTTATTCAGCAATGTAGATGTGTGATATGTTAGAAGATTTAACCTAGATATTTAACTTTTTATAACTACAGTATGCAAGAAATAATTTTTTGTTGGTTGTAAATTTTCTGGGGCTAAAGATTGTATATGAAACATGGAAAATTGTGCTTGTCGCAGAACATGATGTGATACAGGCAGAATATAATATTCATATGTTTATAGTCATATTTTTATTTTTCATAGTATAAATGAGGTTGGAAAAAGAGAACTAGGAGAATTTACAGTTCTGCATGCACTTACTGGATGGATACCAGAAATTATTCCTCTTCAGTAAGTTCTACTTTTTATAACATATACTTTTTAATTATTGCACGTGCTGTCTATAGTTATTTTGTATTTGTATCATTGGGCCTTTGCGTAAAAATACCATGATCCCACAAGTTTTGATAGAGCTGGCATGTTCTGAGTCTCATAATTAAATAGTATCATTTTATAGGAGTCAGCAGACATACTTTCTCTGTTGCAGCAGCTGTCCTTGGGAACCATGCCCTTTCCCAAGAATCAGAGGATCTTAACACTGTGAGCCTTTAGAAGGCCTTAAAAACTGGTGTAGGTCCATTGTAATTATATAAGGTCTGTGTTTTATGCCCAGGATAGTGTGTTTTATTCTTTCATTTTATCTTATTTTTATATTGTGAGTTTTTAATATTTGTTAACCAACTTCAGTCACATGGCAGATGGGTGGCCATATAAAAGGAATGAATGAATAAATGAATGAGAAAAAAGACAATATATAAAAGTCCATATTTTTAATATACGTTCCTCATATTTTGAAATTTGTAATATGAGTTCCTAAAAGTTAGAGAAGAGCTATTGGTGTCAAATTATTCTGAGTATGACTAACTAGATTCCAGTCCTCCACAGTGTTTGTCTTCTCTGGAGTATAATGTGAAGCTTCACTATTGTTATTTATATAATATTTAATATATAGAAAAATTAAAAAATACATCTGCACACATTTTATTTGTTAAATAATGGTAAGTTGAATCAATTTGAAATTAATTTATACTTGTATGTAACTGTATTTATATGTAGAGAGAAACTATATTGTATATATTGTTTATATTGTTTATTTTATATATGTCTGAATTTTAGTCAGTTCTGCTCATTTGTTCATTTTCTATAATGCT
Organism: Arizona elegans; assembly: GCA_022577455.1. Classification (NCBI taxonomy): domain Eukaryota; kingdom Metazoa; phylum Chordata; class Lepidosauria; order Squamata; family Colubridae; genus Arizona; species Arizona elegans. The sequence goes on from JAKOOJ010000001.1 coordinate 251,254,762, forward strand.
TTTCTTTTTTCAGTATTTAAAAACAGGTTATCAGATTCCCCAAGATCAAAAAGATCAAGCTGCCATGCATTTGTAACAATATTATTTCAATATTTCAAATATATATTGTATTTATTATTTTTAAAGATCTGGATATTTGGATAAAATTTGGGAATTCATAAGAGATATTGTGCCAGAATTTAAGTTACCAGAAGAATCACTTCCTGAACCCAAACTATCACTTCAAGATGCAAAAAAGGATTTGAAAGCATCTGACATAAAAAATGATACTACGCCTATTGTTAAGCAACAAGAAAAACCAGAAAAAGCTGAAAAAGCTGGGAAAGGTATGTTTTAAATTGTCCAAACTATCAGATACACAATGAAAGAGTACCAGAAGAATAACAAGATTATATTGCCAAGAGATAAAATAGGTACAACAGAATTACATCTTTCCCACAAGTCACTCTTCAGGATTACCATAGCCAATTCTGTTCCTAATTCAAATCTGAATTGCAAAAGCTCAGGATAATCAGTGTCTTCCAAAATGCCAGGTATACATATGCCAGCCTTTCAATTATTTTGCCCAAAACATTATCTAAAATATTTTGATGCCCCCCAAAAATCTCATCTTTGTTGTTTGCCATCCTAGCTTTGGCCTTCCTGTCTTTTTGTATTGTGCTATGATTTTCTTTTCCATTTAAGAACAGCAATATAATATTTTGCTAATAGCATAATGCATACATTTAGCTCTGGAGAAAAAAAATAGCTCATTCTTGTTTCTATCTACATTAAGCATATGCATGTATTTATGCCCAAAGATCATGGAAACTACCAGCTGTGCTCTTTCCTAGAGTAGAGGAAGCTTATCATCCTCTCAGCTGAATGTAGAGTTCTCTTTGAAAAAATATTTAGAAAGCAAGAAGTGACATTTTCAATTGAAGATATCCCTTAAATTAAGGGATTTTGCAAATATATCATCTTCAGTTGCTTCTAATTTGTTTGTCATTCCAAAATATTTTTACTTGTTATTTTTTTAAAACATTAAAGGGTTGAGACCTGATACTTGAAATATAACTTTTTCCTTCATTTTTCTCTCTCATTATCTCATTGAGATAATGAATGAGAGAGAGAAATGAAGGAAAAATACATTACATTGAGATAATGTAATGTATGTGGGTAGGGTATAGACAAATCTATCAGCAAAGATTTATTAACAATCTAATTGCTTGAAAAGAGAATCTTGTTTTACTGTACTGAAAAAAATGACATATGGCTGTTTTTCATACTTATGGCTGTTGCAGTATTCCCCATGGTTACATGATCAAAATTTGGAGGTTGGCAACCAGCTCATAATTATGACAGTTGCAGTGTTCCAGGCTCATGTGATTACTTCTTGTGACCTTCTGACATGCAAAGTCAATGGGGAAACCAAATTCATTTAACAATTGTGTTATTAACTTAACAATTGTAGTGATTCACTTAACAACTGGAGCAAGAAATGTCATAAAATGGGGCAAAACTCACTTAACAACTGTCTTGCTTAGCAACAGAAAGTTTGGGCTTCATTGTGGTCTTAGGTGAGGGCTACCTTAGGCAAGGTAGTCCTCACTTAACAAGCAGTTGATTAGCAACTGTTCAAAATTAGGATGGACCCCCCCACAAAAGCTACAGATTCCAATGGCTGCACATATCTCCATGGTCATATGACTGTCTTTCAGGTACTTGGAAACCAGTTTCCGGTATAAAATGTCCATAGAAATAAAGGGATTCATTTAATGACCATGGCATTCATTTAACTGCTGCTGCTGCTGCTGCAAAAAAAAAAAAAAAAAAAGACATGAAATCAGATCTGGTCACTTCGGAACCAGAACTTATGATCACCATGACTTAGGACAGAAATTCTGTCCTAACTGTAATTCCATTACAGTCATACATTGAGGACTACCTGTATGTCCTTAACCCTTGGCTTTTCAGAAATAGGAACAGAATTTTGGGTAGCTGAGACCATTGTCTTCAATATTGTTGGTTGCTTGAGACAAGATCTGCTTTATAATCTGGGACAAAGTACTGTAGTATTTGTTAGTGTACTGATTTATTTATTTTTAGAAAAGCCGGATCAAAAAGAAGTTGGAAAAAAGAGAAGCAAAGATGGTGAAAAGGATAAACTGAAGCCAGCTTCTCATTCTGCACGAATGTCTGCTGACTATCAAAGTTCTCTTCAGATATTTCTGGACGGTAAGATTATAAAAAAAAATCTTAGACATATGTGCATTGGCCACCAAAGCTTTAGTGAGATCATTAAGTATGTGATCTTATAAATTAGCAGGTGCATTTATAACTGAAATCTGAGCTCTAATTCCAAATCTCTACAAGTGTACTTTTCATAATTTTAACTCATATTTATGGTTAAAAGCCTTGGTTACTGGTTCCTTCTTAGCAATAATGATACCCTACCAATAAGATGCATTTATTTATTAGTTATTTGTTTATATCACAAGGATAAAATATGAAGAATTCTGTCACAAGAATATAATATGAAGACTCTTGCTCCATATTATCAGTCACAACAGCAATTAGTGAGATTCTGTGGGCTGCACTGCTTTCTCTACATCACTGCAGAATCAATCAGCCAGAGTCCTAGCCTAACAGTTTCCTATCCTCAACCTAAAGCATGGAAGGGGTTTTTGTTTTTTGTTTTTTTTGTTTTTTGTTTCTGTTCACATTTTGGGAGATTTTAAGGGGCAAAAGTGTTTCTGCCAGCTTTGCAGAGGCTGTAGACTACGAAAAAGGCACAGTGGTTTGCTCCTATCCTAAACTGTGGTAAATGGCTGGTTGATAATGGACTGGAATATTTTTTTTCAAAATTATATCGGAGAAATGAATGTCAAAAGCCGAACAAAGGTACTTCACAGTTTGTTTCAACATTATACAATCTGATATATTGTATCAGACCCAGATTTCATTTTACATGGTGTTCTGAAGAATACTTCTACTTCAGAAATGCAGCAGGTCCACTGCACTTTTAAAACTGTCAATACAGTTTAGAATTTAGAATAGAATAGAGCTAGAAGTCCAGCTCCCTGCAGGAGATCCTATACCATTTCAAACAGGTGGCTGTCCAGTCTCTTCTTAAAAACCTCCAGTGATGAGTTAATTGCTGATTCATGTGCTATTCTTATGGTGAACATCTGTGAGGTTGGATCCTGTAGGCCTTGGGTCTCCAACCTTGGCAACTTTAAGACTTCTAGACTTCAACTTCCAGAGTTCCTCAGCCAGCTTTGCTTGGCTAACCCTAATCCTAACCCTAACCCTAACCCTGCTGTAGGCCATCTCCTCTTTCAATATTGGAGATGTATTTTCCATTCAATCTTGTTCCTACTTAGCTAAATTGTCTCCCCAGCATGGTCTCGCTCTTCTTGTAATTAAAGTTGTTAGTTATTTGTTACTCTCTTTGTGTCACTTTACTCTTCAGCCTTTGATCTGCTTAGAAAGTTATGAAGGAAATCAATGGTACTAGGTGTTTTAAATAGCCAATAATTTTCAATTATTCACAAAATATAATTTAATAGAAATTGGACAAAAAATAAACAAAAAATTCTTTATACTGTATATTTCAGAAAATGCACATATTTTATTTTTAAAATCCCAAATAATATGTGTTGATTTTAGGTAGTTACATTAGTTCTAAATAATGTATGAGTATTGATTTTAGGTAGTTACGTTGGTCGATTACATCAGATATTTTAATTGTATCTCTCTTTGAATAAAGTAGAAACAATTTAAATATAAAACTCTAACAGATTATTTATACTTTAAAACTACTTATTTTTAACTAGCTTCTTTGGTATTTTTCAGAATAAGTTATCTAATTGAAACTATCCCATTTCTTAAATTCTATTCTTGCATTTATAGCACCATGTTTAATATGGGATATTATCAGTTCAAATCATATTGTTACCTACAGCTTTATTTCTTTTCTATTATACTGTTTAATAGATTCAATGGGTTCTTTGTAGGTTCTGCAACACCATTGCAGCCACAGATGGTGGTGTATGCTTGCTACATGCCTCTTTATGTACCTGAAAAAAAGATCTTCGTATTAGAGAAAATGGTAAGGATTTATATACTTTTCCTTTTATGAATAAATTAACAGTAATTCTAATAAACAACAAAATAACAGTTGGAACAGTTGGTCTGCTCAAGCAAGAGACCCTATACCATTTCAGACAAATGGCTGTCCAGTCTGTTCTTAAAAGCTTCCAGTGATGGAGCTCCCACAACTTCTGAAGGCAAGCTGTTCCACTGTTAGCAAATTTCTCCTTAGTTCAAGTTTGCTTCTCTCCTTGTTTAGTTTCCATCCATTGTTTCTTATCCTGTCTTCAAGTGTTTTGGAAAATAGGTTGTCACCGTCCTTCCTTGTGGCAGCATCTCAAATGATGAAGAATTCACTGGAGGTTTTTAAGAAGAAGAGAATTGACTGGAAAACCTCCAAGCTCCCTTCCAACCCTATTATTTTGTAATTCTATTATTCTGTTAATATTAATAAGATGTTACCTTGCTTCAGATTTAAATCTTAGCACAAATTTTTACTCGTTCTACAGAATATTCTACAGAATGTAAGCTCAGTCACTTTGTATCTAACAAAGTCTTATAACAGAATCAATATTAAAATGTTCCTTGTGAATATATATTTGTAATTTGCATATAACCCAGCTGCTTTTATCATATTGCAGGCTGATTCTTCTGAAAAGTTACGACAATATGGTCTTTCCCACATCTATAGCCATCCTGCACTGATAACTAGAACAAGGTCAGGTCCCTTAGTGGCCCCACCAAAACCACCAACTGTACCTCGGTGGAAACTTATACGCCAGAAAAAGGAAACAATTGTGACAGATGAACCCCAAGGTTTGTCATTTCAGCCTTTGAGTTTTATTTCTAATTAAGAATAAATCCAGATATATAGTATTTGGATTTTTTTTCTCATGGTTTCACAAAGATTTCCTTTTGAGAATCAAAATGATTGTTTGTAAAAATGAAAAATGTATTTTGATTGCTGCTTTAGAGATTTAAAACTGATTTAAAACCATGCTATATTTTTCATTTAATGTTCTCCAAGGCCAGATCAATTGTCCTGAGCTAAAAAAAAACAAAACAAATCTAACATGTGATACCTCCCCCCCCCCTTATATGTGTTGGGCCCTCTGTTATTTGGGACAGAGCAATGATTGCTGTGGAGGCCATGAACTCCTGAGTTACCCTGGATTCAATGTCAAAAGTAGCAGGTTAATGTCCACAAGAAACATCAGCCTTAGGAACTCTAGCACCTACCTACTAACCATGAAGTCCATCAGCTCAAACAGGGATGATGCGAAGCTGCAAGGAGGACAGTATCCTCAGTTCTGTTTCCATGGGCCCTATTTCACATCTATCTATCTATTCATGGAGTAGATCCTCTAAAGCCCTCAATAACTCGTGAAGGACAATAGCTGCCATCACCCCTTTTTCCTCTGGGATCTTGGCTGATACAAAGCCTGGAAACCAGGTAAGAATCTCCCTAGGATGACCCCCTCCCCCTCCAGGCCATCTAGGTTTAATTTATGCACACTAAGTCAGTGCCATCTTCTATAATCAAATTGTGGATGAGGGCAGATTTTGTACACACCAATCTGGCATTCAGAAGCAGAAACCGGAGGCTGGGGCCACTAGGGATCCATTGACCTGGCCCTAAGGGGGAACCCTGAGGTCAAAATAAATAGTAATAGAATGATTATATCATTAGATATAAATAACACATCTAAGAAGACATAACATTTAGTTCAAGAGAAAATATTATTTTTGTGTTTGAATTTTTCTGATCCCTTCCTATGGCAGGCTGTGGAGCAGAAAGGGAATTGGAAAGAAAACATTAACCAATCAGTAACCTTGAGTTTGTTTCTACAAGCTTTGAAGATGTTGAGCAACCAATGTGACAATTACATTACTAAGAAAGAAATACCTACTGCAGTTCTTTTAATTCACATTGCCATTCTTATTCCACCCTCTGCAACAGAGGATCAAATATGTTGAAGATTAGAAAATTGTTCACAAGAACAGTACTGATATAATACATAAGCATGCAAAAATGAGAAGTATTTGACTTTGCATGATTGCTCCCATATGTGTGATTTGCATAGTAAATTCATTTGAAATATATTTCATGTGTATATATTAGGTAATGTACAGAGCAAAAAAAATTAATGGATCTCAAATAATAATAAATGTATTATCATAAAGGCTCTGATGGGAAAAATCTAATTATGGGATTTCTACAAATATTCTAATTTGCCTACATTGTCCTTGAAATCAGTTTAAAAATTACATTTAGTTCAGAATAGAACTGCTGCATTGCTAACTGGAATCAGTCATGACAGATGGTATTCAGTTAGGTGCTCCTGTTAATGGAATGGGTTTCCTAAAATGAGTGGACAGGTGAATAATTCCCTTCCCTGCCTGAAGTTTCCTTTCCACCATCAAAAATGAATTTTGAGGATTGAATGATTCTATACAGATTAGCCTGCTGAAGTGATGCTGTAAGAAAGCTTCAACCATAGAAGCAGGTTTACAAACTTTGGCTTGAATCTGTAAATTTTATGCAGAATAGGTTTGTCCTTATGTAGCAGTTTTCCTCTTGAATCTATAAATTTACACAGCCTGCTCTAACTTCACTAGTCCCATAGTATATGGGTAGTCCTCAGCTTACAACATTTCGCTTAGTGATCATTTGAACGGTCATTCAATGCAAATGAAGTTTAAAGATAACAGTCATTTAGTAAATATGTATAGTAAAGAGTCTTGAAATTACCCATCAAAAGCCAAAACCTGAACAATAGACTGAAGATATGTTACAATATTTTGCAGTATGCTAATTATATGTTGTACTTGTATTGAATTTAAAGAAACAATTTCTTATACTCCTTAAATGAAATAGGAATGGCTGCCCTAATATTATAAAAGTATTGACCTTTTAGAGAACAGGTTTGAGTCTCTTGTCTTTGTATAGGATTCTTATTTCTTGCATTTCACTGGTTGTTGTTTCTTTTCAGAAATTGTAATTAAAAAACCCGAACAATTTATTGAGCTTGCTAGTCCTTTTCTGAACTTCAGAGTTCCTGCTATACCTATACCAAGAGACACGTAAGTAGATCACTCAGTGAGCTTCACTGAGTATAACTCAGTACTGTGTAGTGGCAAGAAATACAATTAAAATTATTTTAATTATAGTACGCCACTGAGAAGCATGGGAACAAACTACAGAAATGAAAAGGGTCTGTTTCAGGGTAATTTTATTCTTATAAAAATGTAAACATTATTGTAAAAGTTAAATTTCAAAAATCTTATGTAGAAATGTAAAATTTTCTAGATTTCCAAAATATTGAAATGTGCTTGAACTAATGTTATGCTTCAGTATTATTTCAATATAGCAACATAATGCTGTCATAATATCATGAGTATATTTTTTTAAAATAGGTATGCTGTTGTAGCTGCTCAATTTCTGTTACATATTGATATAATTTTTCATTTTTTAGCAATAGCAATAGCAGTAGCAATAGACTTATATTCCACTCCATAGTATTTAGTGCACTCTCTGGCAGTTTATAATGTCAGCATATTATACCCAGCAATCTGGGTTGTCATTTTACCAACCTCGGAAGGATAGAAGGCTGAGTCAATTTTGAGCCCATCAGGATTGAACTCCAGGCTGTGGGCAGAGTTAGCCTGCAATACTGCATTCTAACCACTATGCCACCAGGGCTTCTTGTTTTAAAAATGTATTTTTCAATAATATGCCGTTGGCTGGAAAAAAATGCAAATGATATGCAGGCTCTAGTAATCCAAATCAAGGAACACAATGGAGACTAAGATTAAAGAAGAATTTAATCTTAGGTACAGCAGCTAACCTTAGAATTGACATAAATATTGAAATGGTGGATAGCTTCTGCTTTTTAGGATCGACTGTCAACAGTAAAGAAACCATCTGTCAAGAAATATGCTACATACTAGCACTTGGTAGGATAGCGATGAAGTCCTTGGAACAGCTAGCCAGATGCTGTGAGATATATATAGCAATAGCACTTAGACTTATATACCACTTTACAGTGCCTTACAGCCCGCTCTAAGTGATTTACAGAATCAACATATTGCCCCTAACAAAGATCAGTACAGGTAATCCTTGATTTACAACGGTTCATTTAGTGACTGTTCATAGTTACAACAGCACTGAAAAAATGACTTGTGATGATTTTTCACACTTATGAACATTGCAGCATCCCCATGGTCATGTGATCAAAATTCACATGCTTGGCAACTGACTCATATTTATGATGGTTGCAATGTCCTGGGATTCACCTTTTGCAACCTTCTAACAAGCAAAGTCACCAGATTAATTTAACAACCATTTTATTTACTTAACAACTACAGTGCTTCACTTAACAATTGTGGCAAGAAAGGTCATGAAATGGAGCAAAATTCACTTAACAACTGTCTCACTTAGGCTCAATTGTGTTTTGGGCTCAATTGTGGTCATAAGTCGAGTACTACCTCTACTAATCAGGCAGTGGTTTTACCTGTGATATCAGGATTCAAAGAATATTGATACTTTTAAATGTTGCTATTGAAAACTCTTGAGAACGGCCTGGAAAGCCAAGGAAACAAATGAATCATAAAACAAATCAATCCAGAGTTCTCATTTGACGTATGAATGATCAAGCTTAAATTATAGTATTATGCAAAGATCTAGCTGTCAAGAGAAGGCTCTAATGCTGGGAAATCTGAAAGGAAAGGAAAAAAGAGGATGATCACCAGCAAATGGATGGACTCAGTTAAGCTCTAAAAAACCTGAAGAGCCAGGTTGAGGACATACCATCCTGAAAAGGTCAATCTATGTGATTGCTGAGAATTGACAAATAATCAATTTTCAACAAGACATCTCCAAAAGAAAGAACTATACCATGACATATATCAAAACTTCCCTTGGATTACATTGCGTTAGAGTTTGAGGGATATTTTTGAAGCACAATAGAACATTATTTCTACAGTTAATTGTATTCAGGATGTTTTAATATTTTAAGGCCTTTTAATATTATGTGCTACACTCTTCTGTTATACTTTATGTACCATGGACCACATAATATATAAATAGAAATACAATTTCAAATCTTCCTTGTTTATAGAAAATCATTTCATTGATTGTGGGATACAGATCTTGCCAGATGTGTAGCAATTCCTATTAATTGTTTGGTTTAACATGAGGAACTAAGGGAACAGGGGGAGGGGAATTAACAAGTATAGAGTTATTGCAACAGGAGAAAGTTTGGGTGTATGCGTGAAGACTAGAATTTGACAGCAATTTCCAGGGGAAAATGGATGTGTACATAAATATTTATTTATTTCATTTATATTCCAAGGCAGCAATTCAATAGAGAAATCAAGGTTTCAGGATATCTGGAAATGGTGAGAGATATATTTAGTCCATGTATCAAAATTAGGGAGATAGAAATATTCAAAACAAGAAGATGAGGATTTAGTTTGCTTTTATTTTTAAGAGAAATGTTTATTTGTATCTTTTTAGCCACTTTCCACCATCTACTTTTAAAAAGGGATCTCTTCCAGCATCCAGCCTTCCTTCTGTCACTGAAAGTGATGAAAGCGCATTTGACAGTTCTGGAGATACGAATATCAGTTTAGAAGAAAACTCTCAGGTTAAGATGTTATTATTTATTTATTTATTTATTTATTTATTTATTTATTTATTTATTTAGTATTTATTTATCCATCCATCCAATTTCTGTAGTTGCCCAACTCAACTAAGTGACTCTGGGTGGTTTACAATTCTAAAATTCTAAAACATCCTCAAAATAAATAACTATAAAGAGCAATCGTGATGATTAATCAACTAATAGTAAAGCTAACTAGCTTTAATCTTAATAGATTCAGAGCCCCAGGCCTGGACACATTGCCAAGTTTTTAAAGCTTTGCAAAAGGCCAATAAGGTTCCAATCATTCTAATCTCCAAGGGGAGAATAAGCCTGTCTTCTAAATTCCTTGTTTGCTTTTTGGTTTATGAAGGATTTCCAAGGAACAAAACAATCAAAGAGACATATAGAGCAGCGGAAGAGAAAGACCTAAAGTAAATTTCGCAAAACATAAAAAGAGCTCACACTTGAGTCTACACCATGACAATACGAGCAGCAAACCATTCAATTTTCTGTTCTTATTGCAACTGTGCTTCAATGGCCCTATCCCCTCTTATAAGGAATGAGGCAGTGGTGAAATCCAATGTTTTTTACTACCGGTTGTGTGGGCATGGCTTGTGGGCATGGTGTGGCTTGGTGGGTGTGGCTTGGTGGGCATGGCAGGGAAAGGATACTGCAAAATCTCCATTCCCACCCCACTCCAGGGGAAGTATACTGCAAAATCCCCATTCCCTCCACACTCCTGGGGGAATGATATTGCAAAATCTCCATTCCCACCCCACTCTGGGGCCAGCCAGAGTGGGGTGGGAACTCTCCATTCTCCAAACTACTCAAAATTTCCGCTACCAGTTCTCCAAACTACTCAAAAATTCCACTACCGGTTCTCAGAACTGCTCAAAATTTCCGCTACCGGTTCTCCAGAACCTGTCAGAACCTGCTGGATTTCACCCCTGGAATGAGGGCAAGAAGGCTCTCATTTCACTAACATTAGGCTACATTTGTCTTACATTTCACTAGTACAGTTGTTCAGATAAAATCTAGTCTACATTCCACATGGGCAAATATATAAAAAGATAACTGAGCTAGGGTTCTTAAAGATTATTTGGGAATAATTTTGGTTTGTTAGCTCTGAGAAAGTGGATATAAAATTATACGGTATTATTAGCCCTACCCCTTGTAAACTGCATCCTTACCCCAGCTGAATCTTTCAGGAGTCAGCTGGGCATGATCAGCTGGATCTGAGAGAGTGTCAGTGGGAAGAAGTAATGTTGGTTCTCTTGAAAATAACATCTTAATTAACAATCAAAGATACTTCTTCCTCACGAAAAGGTTTTTTGTGGTGCCAGCTATTTTGGACCAGTTTTACTAAGTCTTTTACTTTCCCTTTTTAGGAAATATTGTTGAGAAAGTGGTGAGATTACAGTTAGAAAAAATAGTTTCTCTAGCTCACTTTCAGTTTGTTTCAGATCCTGGATGATTCTTGTAGTTGATAACTTTAATTAAGACTTGATTGGGGACAGGTTCTTCCTGATCTTTCCTGTCAGTAGTCTTTATTACCTTTAATTATCATATTTGTATGGGCTCCTTATAAAAGTTGAAATTTGATGGCATTGGGTTATTGTGTTTTCACTCCTTCTGGAATGGACAGACCCATTCAGTAGTTGAGGAAAAGGAGAGATTAGTCTGGTGGCTGCTAACATATATCATGCTATAGGGTTCAGCTTTCTCTTTCTTGTGTTTTTAAACATTCATGTGAAGGCTCTGTAAAAGGTAAATCTGCCAATTTGTTCTGAAGTCTCATCAGTATGCATCTCCACTTGGAGCTAGTCTGGAGATCCTATGGAAGTCAATCTGGTGTCGAAGCTCTGAGAGAGCTATCCCCAAATATCCAAACGGCACTCTCCCTGAAATCAAACTGTTGTATAAAGCTCTTAATCTATAATGTTTACTGTAAAGCTGTTGCCAATTCACAGACACTGGGATAGATAGATAGTCTATGGATTTTATGTTACATACTGCTTTATTGTATACCATTGGGAATATATATTAATACCATAAATATCATAAGAAGCATTAAAAAGTAAAAAAGATTTACATTCCATGTAAAAGTAATGAATCCTTAAATAAGGAGGTTGTTACCAACTAATAAAAAGTCTACAGAAAGCTAAAACTCTGTTTTCCAAAAGCTGAATTTAAGTGAGGCCATTAAGAAGGCAACTTGTCTTGTTATATCATTTGAAAGATAGTAAAGAGCATCTTTATTTGATTTTTGAATATAAAATTGAAGCCTTTTAATGCTTTAGGATCATCACTAATCCTATCATTGTAACCAGAAATGAATTAGTTATCATGCCTATGAATAGCTATCATCAGAATGCCCATTCTAGACCAAACCTTTAGTCTTTAAAGATTCTTCAACTTGTTGCAAATAAAACACATTGTAGTAATGCTGTCTAGATTCAACTGGACTTTGGAAACCAAGACATGTTTCAATATGGCTAAATCTAATTTATTTAGGAACAGAAACCATCACACCCCTGTTTGTTATAGATATCCAAACTGTTCTAAAAGAGATTGTGTAAAACAATTAATCAACAATCTCTTCAAGCTTCTGATTAGAGCACCCAGGTGGCTACATCTCTCAAATTGGCAAGACTGAACCTATTTGAACTTTGATCTCTGAAAGAGGCTTTGAACCGCTTTCCAATGGCATTTATCTTAGCACTCAGAATAGTACCGTAGTCTCAAAGCAGTAATTTGCATAGTTTGATTCTTTATATTGTGCCTCCAGGTACAAAGCTGAATCTAAAGCATACAGTATTTATGTGTAATTTATGTGTAAACCAGGGGTAGGTTCTAAAATTTTTTACTACCGGTTCTGTGGGCATGGCTTATTTTGTGGGCATGGCTTGTGGGGGGTTAATGTGATGGTGGGCGTGGCCAACTTTCTTTTTTCTTTTTACTTTTAAAAGCATTTTTTCTACAGCCTTAAGAGGTTGCAGAAAAAAAATGCTTTTAGAAGCTTCTGACAATCAGGCAAGTCAGCAGGGATCGCCAGAGGCTCTTAAAGGCATTTTTTTCTCTACAACCTCTTCAGCCAAAGAGGTTGTAGAAAAAATGCTTTTAAAAGCCTCTGAGATCCCAGCTGAGCTGCGCGATCATCAGAGGCTTTTTTTTAAAACTTTTAAAAGCATTTTTTCAGCCGAAGAGGGTTGTAGAAAAAATGCTTTTCAAAGTTTTTTTTTTTTAAAAAGCCTCTGATGAGGTGGGCTGAGTAAGTGAGCGGCGACCGGGCCAGGGACTGGTTCGGGGGCATGGCCAGCCAATGTTATTACTGGTTCTCTGAACTACTGAAAAATTTTACTACTGGTTCTTGCGAACCAGTGCGAACCGGGAGCAACCCACTGCTGGTGTAAACATATTGTTAAGATTAAACCTCAGTTTATTAGCGCATTTGCAACCTCTTACTGCTATCAATTATTGGTTTAAAATATTAACAACTTCTCTAGTTGAAATCTAAATTTGATTTCTTTTTCAGAGGCAGATTCTGAACTTAATTACAACCATTAAAAATGGAGAATTTAATACAAAATCAGTTTCCATTCAAATATGTGCTTGCAATCTTGCAGAATATCTGAATAGTTTTGATCTCTGTTAAAAATGAGTTTGGAGAGGATTTTCCTTACTACTCTTCTTTTTATATATTGATTTAAATGATTTATTGATAGCTTGAGAAAGGAAAAATGTTGTTCTACTAAATTAGCCAAAATGGGCCTCCTTTTTATGCGGACAGTGCTGCTTGCTGTCACAAACTGATTATGACTTCCAGTGACGGCACCATGAGCTAAATATCCCTGAAATAGCAAGGATGGCATTTATGGCAGAGATTGGCAGCCAGATGCTCAATTGTGGTTCACAAACTATCTCTGGAGAAAGAAGACATGTACTCTGGAACCTCATTTCTTAATCACATTTAGAATTTTTTAAACTGCTTTTAACTATTAACCTTTGGAATAGCAAGCTTTTATCACTGGTGAGTCCCTTTCTCCTTAGCAAAAGCATTTTTAGTTCAAGAATCCAAAAGAACATTTTTTTAGAATAAACAGCAAAAGGTTTAATTAAGAGTATTGATTTTGGAAAGTTAAAAACAGGCTAAAGGTCCAGATGGATTTGAAAGAAGACTTTGAAATTAATTGTAAGAATCCTTCCCATAGGAAATTGCTATTCTTTGGATTCCTTAAGGAAAAATATGATAGGATGGGACTTTAAGAGTTGGACATTAGAGCAGCGGCCCTCAACCTTTTGAGCACTAGGGACCAGTTTTGTGGAGAGAGGTTTTTCCATGGACCAGAGGGGGTGTGGTTTTATGTGCTGCCAGCATCCCACAGGTGGGGCTTCACTTGTTTGCACGGCCCAGTTTCTGGCATGCTGCAGCCCAGTGCCGATCCATGGGCTGGGGGTTGGGGACTAGAGGTACGTAGAAGAAACTAAGGTTACAGTTGGAGGAGAAATATATTTAAAATCAGTTATTTAATTTAGAATGGAGCAAAATACTTTTAGCACTGGATGTTTTCAAGGATATTTGTGAACAGTGGGCTCAGATCAGGGGTGAAATGCTCCCAGATCGGGCCGGATCAGATTGGCCGGTGGTTCGGCAATCTGGTAGCGATTCGGCAAAGCTCCGCCCACCCACCTGGGTGTCATTACTTCCTGGTTTTAACCAGGAAGTAATGTGTTTTTTACTTTCTGCGCATGCACAGGTTTTGCGGCGCGTTCGCTTCCAAACCGGTAAGGACAGTAAGTAGATTTCACCCCTGGCTCAGATGTTAATTTGTCTCATAATACATAGATGGTACCGTATTTCCCCTTAAATAAGACCCTTTCTTATATTTTTTTGAACCCCGAAATAAGCGCTTGGCCTTATTTTCAGGGAGGTCTTATTATTTGGGGGCGCATGGAGCAAGATGGGCCTCCTCTTGCTGTCTTACCTGATTTCCAGTTCTGTCTCCATAACCCTAACAAGACCGGCTGTGCATGCGGTTAAACATTTTCGGGGAGAGCTTATTTTCGGGGGAAGGTTTCTTTTCAGGGGAGGGCTTATTTCCGGGCGAGGGCTTATTTCCAGGGAAACACAGTATGTAAATGACATTACAGTAGATGAAGCAGTTCTACCAGACAAAACTGATATTGATTTGAATGTGGATTTAGAAATGACAACAATAATATGGAAAAAAATATATACAGGATATACAAATGAAACCAATTGATGTGTTAATAATTAAAAGATTATTAATTATTGTTAATTTAATTAATAATTAAATTAAAATAACAAACCACAAGAGTAATTTAGATAGCTTTCATATACTGGATTTATAAAAGAGATCTGTACAGAAAAGATCTGTTAAAGTTTTGAAGGGTTTTCTGAGAAGGGAGAAAGAAAGGGAGAAAGAAAAAAAGAAAAGAAACGTAGCTCCTGGACATCATTGAAATGATTAAAAAACAAGGTTGTTAAAACCAGTATTAAAATGGAATTTGTTGACAGAATCATTACTAGTATCAAATGAAGTGACTAAGTTCTCCGATGATAGACAAGAAAGAATCTCAGTGTAGCCCTAAATTCTGATGCTCTCATTTAACAGTACCACAAATATAGTGAAAACTGTGGATGATAAGATGAAACCAATTATATTGAAGAAGGTTGTGAATGATAATCATTCCTTATTTCCTATATATTCAGTTCTCAAAATGTTGCTAATTTGGAATTTCAAATTACAAATAATGGTATAATATAAACATGTTAAGGGAAGTCTACTTATCTTTTAACTTGACAAGCATATACAAAAATCTGCTCTGGTTTTCTTTGCAAATCCATTTGAAGCTGCTTTTACTAGATTGTATTAAATCAATCAAATTATATAAATAATTCAATTTTTCTTACATATAATAAAATGAGTATTTAGAATGTTTTCAGACTAGCTTCATCATAATGAGAATCTTCTCTAATTAATGAATTGATTCTCACACTGATAATGAGCTAGGAGTTGTTCTGTAAACAATATTGAGAGTAGCTCACGGGAATATTTGTGTGTTGGGCTTAACCCTTTTCTTAATAAATCTCATTCAGCAAAATGCATAAGTTCTGGTATTAACAAAAGAAAGGAGCAGAATTAATTATATTGGAAGATGCTTATTGAGATTCTCAATCATCCAGGTCCTGGTTGTCCCAAAGGTGCTTTTTCAAAAGGCAACTGGACTTTTTTTTGAGTTTGTTTTTTTTTTCTTGAAAGCATTGCACTTCTCATCCAAGAAGTTTCAATCAGAACTGAAGAAGCTTCTTGGATGAGAAGTGAAGCATTTTTAAGGAAAAAAACAAGAAAGTCCAATTGCCTTTTGAAAAAGCACATTGGAGACAATTGAATTGGAATTACTCACAAGTAAATATGTGTAGTGCACAGGGTCTTGAGTTGCCACATATCTTATAACTTCTTAAATAATGTTACATGATTGTTTGTATTGCTATAATAAAGTCATTTTAAATATGTGTTTTTTACTCTACAGGAATCTGGTGTAGTTGCACCACACACTGTTGAAGGATCCACTAAAGGTAAACATAGTGTGTGTGTGTATCTATACCTCTATCTCTAGCTAGCTAGTGAGTTTAAAAATGAAAAAAACCCATAATTTTACATCCAATTTATTTACCTTAGTTTTGAGTCTAAATAGTTAATTAAAAATGGGAGAAACAAAGATTATTGCAACAATTGCACAGAAAAGCAGTATAAAAATAGACTAAATGCTGCTGATGAAAAAAGGAGCCTTTTGATGAAACTCATTGCTATCCATTTATCAGCAAATTGGGACCTTTGGACCAAATTTAGGCATGAGAAGCGAAGATGTAAGATATGCTCTATTGTATGATTGGAAGTCCTGTAGCAGAATGTTAGGTGTCACCTGCTGATATTAAAAGCATAAAAGAACAGGACAGACTTCCAAAAGGTTTCAAGTACACATTTGAGCACAGAATTGCCATTTCCTACTATTATATAACACTTTTCTTAAGTGTCACAACATAACTATCATCAAATTCCCCATTCCGAATTTTACCTTTGCAGTGAGCTAACTAGGGGACATTAAGCAAACCAGTCTTAGTTTCAGTCTGCCATAGGGCTGATATGTAACTAGATCACACTTGTGAAGTTATTGAGCACTACTTAGATGTTAGTAATAATTAATAATTAGTATTACTATTATTATTAAAAACAAAATTCATAAGCAGCCATTGAACAAAGGAGTCTATAGAAGGAAAGCAAAAGGAACAAATGGTTCACATTGCTGTCCAGACTCCTCCCCTATGTAATTGTGTGCAATGTCACAATGCAAGTCCAAAAGATAGGACTAGTTGCATCATAATGTCACAATGCACATATTATCCCTTTGAATCTTCATGTCTTATTACAAACTACTGTTGACTACAGGAAGCTGAATGAGAAAGTTCCTTGATATTTGAAAATTCACCACTGGATTAGTATATCTATAAACCATTATTTGGTGCTTTTGAAATTAACTCAGTATTTATGCTTCCCTTCTGCTTTTTTGTTCCATTTCCTGTGCAATATTTTAAAAAATGTAAGGCATACTTTAACAGCTTGGATACGTTAAATATTAATTATTATTAACAACCATTAAAGTCTAGCTATTCCAGTAGACCTTGGGGGTGGATATGGTGTGAGCTTGTCCCTCCTGCAGTGAGAGTATCTTTTATAAGAGTTCTTTGGTTTTCTTGTACATGAAAAGGATGTTGTTGTAAATTGATCTCTTCTTTAATTTCAGTTTTGATTGTTTTGCTTGCATATGTAAGCTGTTCAGATCGGAGTGGTCAGCCAAATAAAGTGAAGTGGAATTCACAAACAAAAGGAAATACCGTGTTTTCCCGAAAATAAGACCCTGCCTTAACTTTTTTGAACCCTGAAATAAGCGCTTGGCCTTATTTTCGGGGAGGTCTTATTATTTTGTGGCGCGTAGAGCAAGACAGGGCTCCTCTTGCCGTCTTACCTGATTTCCAGCTTTGTCTACCTAACTCTAACCAGAAGAAATGGCGGGGACCGGCTGTGCATGCGTTTAAATATTTTCAGGGGGGGCTTATTTGGGGGGGCTTATTTTAACGCATGCACTCAAAAGCCCGATTGGACTTACCGTGTTTCCTCAAAAATAGGACATGTCCCAAAAATAAGGCCAAACCTGATTTTTGGGGTGGGCATAAATATACGTCCTCCCCTGAAAATAAGCCCTAGTGAAGGGGTGGGCATGGCCAGCACAGGAGGCAGCCCTTCCCAGGTCACCACCTGGAGATTCAGCCCCTTAATTGCTGCCCACTGATCAGCTGAGCCAGCTGGGGCTGTGCAACTCAGCCCAGATCTCCAGAACACATCCCCAGCTGCTGGCCTCCTCCCTCTTTTCCTGCCGATCTTTCTTTACTTGAGATTGCAGCAAAGACACACATCCCCAAAATGCTCCATCTGAAGCCTTTAGCCTTGCAGTCCTGGAAGGGGCACCTGTGTTGCAATTCCAAAGAAAGAACCGTGTGTGTGTGTGTGTGTGTGTGTGAGAGAGAGAGAGAGAGAGAGAGAGTGAGAGAGAGAGAGAGAGAGAGAGAGAGAGAGAGAGAGAGAGAGAGAGAGAGAGAGAGAGAGAGAGAGATCCGATCCAACCTCAGAGTTATCCAGGGCTGGCAGCAATGTTCTCTCCACCCCCACCATCACCCACTCTCTCTCTCACAAAAACACATAGAGGTCCCTCACCCTCCAACCCTCCCAAGGCAGCCACATCTCTTCATTAACCTGCTTTCCAGTTGCATTCTCCACTATCACATGCAGGGCAAAAAAAATAGTCTGTGGGACTAAGTAAAAGCACCTTCCAACTTCGCGAAATTTTTTTTTCTTCATGATAAGTTGGAAAGTCTGAACTACTGGTATTATTTTTTTAGCGTAGTCGAACAGACTAAGCGCACCAGAGAACGGAGCTGAAAAGCAGGTTAGTGAAGGGATGTGGCTGCCCTGCGGGGGTGGGGAGGGTTTGGCATGGGTGGCCTGGCTGAAGGGCCTTCAGGTAAGCCAATACGGGGCCTTGGGGCAGCTCCACAGCCCCTGCCTTGCTTTGTCCTCCACCACCACCACCACCTTGCTTCATTATTCTTTACAACATGCAGCCTTGGGCCAGGGAGGCAGTGACCAAAAGCAGTGAGGCTCTGGATGGGTTCGGCTCGCTGCTGTGAGCATATTTGTGCGCGCCTCATGGCCAGTTTAGCTCGAGGGGCGGAGAGGCTGTGCGAGCGGAGCGCTTGGAGAGGGGCGTCCGAAGGGGAGCGTGGGCAGGCAGGTGGGCTAGGGGAAGTGTCACATTGGGCCTTTAAGTGGGACGAGCCTTCGGGGAGGAGGAGGATGAAGCCGCCGCTCTGCCCTCCAAGGACAGTCTCCCTGCTCAGAAGTGGAGGGCGGGGAGGGCCTGGTGTCCAGTGACCAGGAAAGGCTCGCACTCGGGAAACTGTGCCCGCCTCGGCCAGCCATGTGATGCAGGCTCAGCTGCCTCTGCACAGCAGGTAATTCCACCTGGTGCTTCGCTCGTGGTAGGCAATGGCTGCCGCCCTCACCGTCTAGCATCTCATTTAACCAATCTTCCTGGTTCCCCTCCACCGTTTCTCTTTTTTTCTCTCTCTGTTGCTCACACACAGAGAAAGAGAGAAGGAGATGAAGCAGGTGAAAAGCAGCCGTGATTTTTGCCGGCCCTTCTCTCGCTGGCATGGCAGGGCTTCCTGCCCCTTGCTTCTCCCCCTCCCCATCCTTCCCCACCTGCCACCCCCAAATTGTGCGCCAAAATAATAAGACCCCCCAAAAATAAGGCCAAGCCCTTATTTCGGGCTTCAAAAAATATAAGACAGGGTCTTATTTTCGGAGAAACACAGTATTATCAGGGATGTCTTATTTTGGGGGAAACAAGGTAAGTGTGTGAAATCGCAGAAATTCCATAAATACCAAACCATTTCATCTGATTTCTAGAATTCTATCCTACATAAAAATTGCAATGAAAAAGATACCATATTATGTGAGAGAAAGGATGTTAGACAAACTACACGGACTACCAAATTTCAAATATCATTTTGATACAATGATATTTATATAATAGTTTCTTTTTTTAATAGTTTATTTATACATTTTCACTTTACATGCATAAGTGCTTAGTGAATAGCGTATTGTCTGGATCATTTTGCTGATATAATAACACTTTTCCCGCCCCTAATTTCTACCTCTATTATCCAACCATTTGTAAAACAAGTCCCATGTTCGAAAATACTCAGTATCTTCTTTTTCTTTTATCTTTAATATCAATCAGTCAATTTCTGCACAATCTATTTTTTTTTAAATTACATCTTCTTCTGTAGGTGTTTCCTCATTTTTCCAGTACTGTGCAAATACAATTCTTGCTGCTGTCAATCCCTGTAATATTAAATATATATTCCTTTTATCATACTTTTCTGGTTCTATGCCTAAGAAAAATATTTCTGTCTTATAATCTATGTGTTGCTTTAACATTTTTGCTGCATGTCCACCACATGTGATAATATGTGCCCGGTGCCTGGTTACATTTCCAACATCTGGCAGACATGTTTTTAAACATTTCTGCTAATCTCGCCAGTGGTAACTGCCACCTATAAAACACTTTATATAGATTTTCCTTATAAGTAGTTGCCATTGTCAATTTACAGTTTTTTCCCCAATGTTTTTGCCATTTGTCTAATTCTATCCCCCCAAAATTGCCCATTTTTATTTATATAATAGTTTCTTAATATTCCGTTAATTAGATGCCTTAGAACAGTGCTTCCCTAGGCATACTACCCAAAATTGAGTAAAGCCCATTACCACAGCAGGGATATTTAAATTAGGACTTTCTGGTAAGCAGTAAAAAAGACTTTATAATAAAGAAAAATGTTTGGGAAAGTTTTATTGAATATAGACAAAAAAAAAGATGGACATTCTATCAATATTAATTACAGTGTTGGATAGTAATATTACAAACATTTAGTTATCTGGCTTTTTTCAAAATTAAATACAACATTGGAAATGAAATTTAAAAAATGAAGGAAGAGTATATATACCAAGGTATTTATTTTAGAATAAAGATTTTGATCTTAAACTAAATTGCTTGAGAATAAAATCTCCATTATATTTCCAGATGACGACATTGAGACAGATGTGATTACCTCAAGAACATTTTTATCAGCTTGTTTTGAAGTTTTGAATTTGTACTTTGAATTGGATTATAGCTCAATCCAACAGATATACTGAAATGTTGTCCTAACTTTATTAAGATAGTAGAAGCATCAAGAGTTGCCCTATATATATTTTCTAGTTCATCAGCAAACCATCATCTTTTCTTTTTCAGAAACAGAGGCTTAATCTGAGGTAAAATGTCTATATTTTTGTTTCTTATTCATATAGGTGAATCTACAGAAAAAGTAAGTAGTGAACTAGCACAGGTACCAGAATCAGCAGATGCTGCTTTCAACAACCAATTAGTAAATAAATCTCTTGAAGAAATTGAACTTGAAAAGAACATTAATTCCAAGGAAATATGGATGGACTATGAAGATTTCTGTATTTGCTTTCAGTAAGAAGCAGTGAGGTTTTTTTTTTAATTGTAACCCTATATTTCTGAAAACATAATGTGTTCTTGTATTGAAAACATTGTTTTGAATATAGCAAATAAGTTGCATTTAGACCCAAACAAGAAGGCAAGCAGTTGCCAAGGTTACATGCAAAATCATTGGAGTCCTTTTTGAAAGGGACATCATGAGTACTATACAGAAATTATTCTTTCTGTCAAGTTCTCCCATTTCTATGGTTCTGTATTCTCCAGAATTTTACCAATGTTTTTAATTGCGAACCAGAACTACAGAATTCTTACATTTAAAGCAGTGGTGAAATCCGAACTGGTTTGCTACTGGTTCACTGGCCGTGCATGCGCGCTGTGCCCCAAATGCGCGCTGTGTGCATGCACACACATACGCAGTACATGCCAAAAGGAGGCTTGGGAAGGTAAGTAGAAGCAAGGGGGGATTAGCTGTGCTGCGCAATTTAGCTTCGCTACAAAGCAGGATTTCCTGCTTTCTAGCAAAGCTAAACCCTACAGCACAGCTGATTCCCCCCCCCCTTCTACTTATCTTCCCAAACCTCCTTTTTGCGCATGCACATGTGCAGTACGCACCAAAAGGAGGCTTGGGAAAGTAAGTAGAATAGTGGGTGGGGGGAATCAGCTGTGCTGCACGATTTAGCTTTGCTAGAAAACAGGATTTCCTGCTTTCTAGCAAAGCTAAACCCCGTAGCACAGCTGATCGTCGGAAATACTGGTTCAGAGGAACCGGTAGCTTTTTTTAACTTCTGGTTCGCCCAAACCAGTAGCTTTTTAAACTGCCGATTCAACTGAACCGGTAGCCTTTTTTTTTACCAGCAGTTTGCCCGAACCAGTAGTTTTTATCACTACCAGTTTGCGCAAACCGGAGCGAACCGGTAGCATGTGGCCCCGATATAAAGGCTATAAATAATTTCTGTCAATCAATAGTAATATTTTTCAGTTTGGGCTCTACAAAATACTGGGAATGAATTTTTACTATTACTATTATTCTGTCTTCTTTAATTGAAAAGTTAAGAATATTTTTTAATTTAGTAAGGTGGACATCGCTTGAGGGATTTTTATATAACCTATGCTAAAATAATCACATTCATTTTTCTTAGGAATTTATATGTTTTCCACAAACCAAGTACCTATGCCTATAACTATCAGAAGTCAGATTTTAGGGTAAGTTTGTTGACAATATAATTTGTTTATATCTCAGTATGTTTCAGTTTGTATTGATGAAACATATTTATCAAATAAAGTTTATTATATATGTGTGTGTGTGTGTAGTTAATATTTCGGGTTTCTTCCCATGTAATTGTGAACATATCCCTAAAAGGGTAGAAGCGACGTTTCGACAGAATCTCATCTGCCATCATCAGGCTTATGTGAGGGGTCTTTTGCAGTAACTTACTAAGTTACTAAGTTACTAAGTTACTGCAAAAGACCCCTCACATAAGCCTGATAATGGCAGATGAGATTCTGTCGAAACGTCGCTACTACCCTTTTAGGGATATGTTCACAATTACATGGGAAGAAACCCGAAATATTAACTATACACACATATATACCCGTGAAAACTTACACACACACACACACACACATATATATATATATGTGTGTGTGTGTGTGTGTGTGTGTGTGTGTGTGTAAGTTTTCACGGGTATATATGTGTGTATAGTTAATATTTCGGGTTTCTTCCCATGTAATAAAACCCTTCATACAAAACAGTGTAAACTCTTTGTCAGTTGGTTAAAACAGCACCAATAGTTATGGGAAAACAATATTCATGACTCTGATAAAACGGGTTGACACTTTCGTTTCTGTATCTAATACCATACTTCGAAATATAACAGAAATGCTATCAATTGTTAGTTGCTACAATATTTGATGATAGAATTTAAACAGAAAGATCTTTTCTCTTGCAGATGGTAGATGATCGAGTCTTGTATTATATGTGTGTGGACAGCTTGAAGCCTATTGATATTCTAGTTAGCTTTTCCGCATTAGTACATTGGGGAGAGACTGGAGGTAAGATTAATACAAAACACAAGAATAAGATTAATATTGTTCTCTTTGATTTTTTCTGAGAGATATTCAGAAATAGAAGTAAAGCAGCTAAATCAGTAATATTCACCCTGTATGCATTTTTCCTTATTTTTAGTGTTCTGTGAAAAATACCATGTTAATAGTTTTAGGTCAAAGATATTCGGTTGAAATACATATGTAACTAAAGTCCATTTTGCAGCTTTTATTATTTATTTTTTATTATTGTAGCATGCTCATTATAAAAATGAAGAATGGTTAATAACATAAATCAACAACAGGCTTCCGGTTTGGCTTCCGTCGTCGCTAGACGGTCTTTTGAGACTGCCACCCCCCGCCGCCCGTAAAGAGCCGCCTTTACAGCTGAGAGGCGGCTCGAAAAACTCCATTTCCTTAAGGAAATGTGAGGTGAGCCGGCGAGAGCAGGTAGAGTCCTCTGCGAAGTCCCCAAAGTTTTTTTTCTACTCTTGGGGAGGAAGCAGGATGAGGCTCCCTATCCAGCTCGCTGCTGCTCCGGGCTGCGGGAGAACTCTGCGCTTTGCAGAGCTAGACGATGTGACCAACCTAATTAGCGAAAACTAACAGATTGCTCAAATAAGCAGGATGAAATCCAGATTTGGGACTCTAAACCGCAAGTATTTGTAACAACCCTATGATTGATTCTAAGAATGAAGAAAGAGTGAAAAGGGGGGAAAAAAGTTTAAAATGGCGGCTGGCTGAGGCTTGAGAAGAAAGCTGAAAGCGAAAGTCTTTCCGTTTGAATGGTTTAACTTGCTACAAAGTATCTGAAGCAATAACACTGGCTACAAGGGAAAAGAAAAATTTCTGTTTCATGCTTCTTCCTTTCTTAGAGACTTGATATTGATATTGTGTGGAGAGAAAACTTTTTCTTTAAAAAGAGTCTGTTTGTGTGGCAGGATGGCGTTAAAACTGACAAAGCCAGACAACTGAGCTGTGGGGGGGGGCTCCCCCATTTATAAATCACAAGAGCAATTTTTGAGCTCGCAGATGCAGAAGAATGGTTTTAAAGTTTTAAAGGAATTTGTTGTGGAGGAGTTGGCAAGACATGATGAGATTATGAACCAGAATCTTGAAAAATTTAGACAGGAAATTAAAGAGTTGGTTCAACAAAAGTATGATAACCTGAAGCAATATATTATAACAGCTTTGAAAAGCTTCTCAGAAGTAATTCTAAAGATGGATAAAGATATCAATTTAGAAATAGACTCTAAAATGAAGGAAGCTGATTATAAGATTCATAATCTGGATAATAAAATACAAAGAATTGAAAATGATTTGACAATGATTCAAGAAAATAGCTCAGAAGTAGAGTCTAAAATGAAGAAAGCTGATCACAAGACCTACAATGCAGATAATATAAAGCAAAGGATTGAAAATGAAGTTACAATGATGCAATTTAGAACCATGGAATTTGCGATCAGAATGAGAGGAATACAGGAAAATAACAGGGAGGACCTGAGAAAGATGTCTGTTGAAGCTCTGGCTGTGATCTTAAAGGTCAGCTCTGAAGAAGTATTTTGTAAGATTGATAAGGCCTACAGAGTAAATTCTTGGGTGGCAAAGCAAAGACAATTGCCTAGAGATGTGGTGATTTATTTTACTGATAAAGGAATAAGAAATGATATTGTGCAAAAGTCTTTTAACTCCACTCTAGAAATGAATGGAAAGAAGATCTGAATATATAAAGAGCTGCCGTCTAAGATGTTAAAAGATAGAAAGGACTTTGGATTTTTGGTGATTGAGCTAAAGAAACAAAACATCCCATTTAGGTGGGATGCTCCAGTTGGTAGAATATTGAGATATCAAGGAGAAAGATATCAATTAAACACTGTTGAAAAAGCGGAAGAATTTTACTACAAGGTTTTTAAAATGGGCCCAACATCTCCACGTATGTCATCAGTCTCAGGAATACAGGAGGGGGATAAAGAAAAGCAAAATGAACAAGAGATTGAAACTCAGGCTAAGCAGATGGAGATGGAGGTAATGGAAAAACGACAAGTTATAGAGGGCTTTTTGGATGAGCCGCTTTTGGATTCTCCTTCAGAGGCTATAGCTGGATCACCTATAAATACAAGAGAGGCGGCTTCGGATCTCGATTTGATGTCTTATCAAGTTAAAGACCAGCTTGTAACTCAATCAGCTGATATACAAGTTCTAGAAAGGCAACCAGGGTGGAGATCTAAACCACAACAAGTTAAGAAAAGAAGAAGCAGGTTCTACAAAACTAAAAAATTTTAAACTACAATTCTTTCTTAGCCAACAGATTATGCCAGTTATTTAAGAGACAATTAAATATAATAAGCGAGATTTATAGAAGGCTGATACATGAAAATATAGCTGAGGCAAATTACAGACTTATACTATTTTGAGAAGAATAACAGATCTCTGCAGTGCTGGTGTTTTTGGGATGTGGAAGATGGCCTGTGATTGACCGGATTGGAACTTTCTACTTTGGACTCTCTGAAAAATGGATTATGTATATGTTGAACTATAGGGCAAGAGAACTATGGAATAGGGGCATGCAGATGATCTGGCTGTTACCCTAACGTGGTTGTCAGAATTAATAATCTAGACAAAAGACATTACAGAAGATACCATATGGAATATAAATATAAAGTCACTCGGGGTTTTTTTTTTCATATACAGAAATACTTATTAATGATGGGGGCAGATGGTAATTGAAGATACTGAATATACTGTTGGAAGCAGGACTTGATGTTACCCTAACATGGTCGATGGAATTAACAATCTAGTTGAA
Organism: Arizona elegans; assembly: GCA_022577455.1. Taxonomy (NCBI): domain Eukaryota; kingdom Metazoa; phylum Chordata; class Lepidosauria; order Squamata; family Colubridae; genus Arizona; species Arizona elegans. The sequence goes on from JAKOOJ010000001.1 coordinate 251,280,970, forward strand.
AGACATTACAGAAGATACTATATGGAATACAAATTTAAAGTCATTTGAGGGTTTTATTTATATATGGAAATATCTTTTAGTGATATGGGCAGAAGAATAAAGATATTAAATATATTATGTATGGTAGACCTGTAGGATAGTGGGTGAAATAAAATTGATATGGTACAAGGTGATAGGTAATGTTACTGATTGCTTAGTTCAGGAAAAGGGATGTTATGTTTAGATATTAATATACTTAAAAGATTTGAGTTAAAGATATATGTATGGGGGTGGATTATGAGTAGAATAAATGCCAAATTAGGATTTATTATATAGTTTCATAGCCGAATGTTGTTTGAAACGTATAGTATGCGGGGGACATAATAATAATGTTAGAAAGAAATGTTTAGGACATAGGGGGTGGTGTAAAAGGGTGGTAAAGTATTATATAATGTGATATTAATTTGGATTTCATCTTGCAGAAGCCATGGGGGGAGGGGAGGGGGAGGGGGGGGTTAGGGAGTGGGGGGGGAAAAGGGAGGGAAATTTGTATTTGAAAAACTTTTTCAATAATAAATAAATAAATAAATAAACCAACAATAAAATATCAGTAAAATCAATAAAGTCAAGAGAAGAGGTACAGGGAAAACTACTGCAATGCTCTCTACATGGGGCTCCCCCTGGGGTGCACCCGGAGGCTCCAGCTGGTCCAGAATGCAGCTGCGTGGGGGATTATGGGAGCGATGGGGTGTTCCCATGTGACACCTCTCCTGCGCGAGCGGCACTGGCTCCCGGTGGTCTTCCGGGTGCGCTTCAAGATGTTGGTGACCACCTTTAAAGCACTCCATGGCTTAGGGCCGGGGTATTTACGAGACTGCCTTCTGCCACCAATAGCCTCCCACCTGCCAGTACGCTCGCACAGAGAGGGCCTCGTCAGGGTGCCGTCCGCCAAACAGTGTCGGCTGGTGACCCCCAGGGGGAGAGCCTTCTCTGTGGCGGTGCCCGCCCTCTGGAACAACCTCCCCCCAGAGATACGTACAATACCAGACCTCCGAACTTTTCATCGCGCCCTAAAAACCTATTTATTTCACCTAGCCGGGCTGGCTTGACCCCATAGTTTTTGGTTAATTTTAAATTGATTTTAATTGGGTTTGTTTTAAATTGCGGCCAAAAATATTTAATTATTTTTAAATTGTTTTTAAATTTTGTATGTTCTGTTTTATTCTGGCTGTTTACCGCCCTGAATCCTGTTGGACAAGGCGGTATACAAATTTAAATAAATAAATAAATAAATAAATAAATAAATAAATAAATAAATAATCCCTACTACTGTACTATGACTTACTTGTAATTTTTCAGAATAGCTCAGTGAAACAGGTCTATTAATAGTGACTTATTCAGACATATACATACAACTGTCATTCAATACACTTTGCGAAAAAGGATATTTCACATTAAGAGTTCCAAAGACCCTCAAATTATATTAATGCACAAAGGGAATTAAAGTCCGATGTTGACAGAAGACAATCCATTGCAAGTGTTTGTATGTTAATATGCAATAAAAATATTATCTAGTCTACCATGTTTTGTAACTGTAAATCTGTAACCTGAATTCAAACGATGACAATTCAACTTTGTAAGGACAATCACTACCAAAATGTGGCCAACTTCATACTATCCATCCTTTTCACAATCATGTTTCTTTGTTGTTTGTTTGGTTGCTGTCCATCTTATATATATATAACTCTAGGAGGTTTACAATAAAATAGACAAAATAATGAATAAAAATACATGGCAGCCAAGCATCATATAAACAACCATCAACAAAGCTCCATGATATATTGGGCCCCATGATATATCAGGGATCCCAGGTGTGGATAGAAGACCACGTTTTGAGGGCCTTATGTAGGGCTAACAGGATTGGGGCTAGACTAATCTCATACGGAATGATGAATGTAACTACCAGCATCTTGAATTATCCTCAGAAGCACATTGGAAACCAATGTATCACATGTGCTCAGTAACTGATGCCATCGGTTGCCCACACACTACATTTCCCAAAATCTTGCCATGTGTAGTAGTTTTTCATACTCTTCATTCTAATCATAATGTGTGCCCCCCCAAATTGAATTTCTACTTGTTAATCATTGTTTCGAAGAAGCAGTTGGATTTTATTAGTCTACAATTAACTGATTATTTTAGCCTCTGGTACTCTTAGTAACTCTCTCTAGATTAATTGGATTTAATGTTTATCCTTCTTCCCCGTTCTTATGTTTTTTCTTCTTCTGTTCAAGTCTGATCTTTGCAGGGTGCCTGAAGAAGAGCCTGCAGTTTTTTTGGCAAGGTTTTTGAGAAATGTTTGCCATTGCCTCCTTCTGAGAGCTCAGAGATAGTGAGTAGTTCAAGGCCACCCAGCTGGCTTTGTGCCTAAGGCAGAATTAGAACTCACGGTCTCCCAGTTTTTAGCTTGATGCATTAACCACTACACCAAACTGGCTCTCTATTCTTATATTACTAAGGGGGGGGGGGGAATCTATATCTTTGGTATCATAAAAAAGTCCTTACCCTTCACCTTCTTTTCTAAATCTATCATTCTCTTTTGCCTTCACATTGATCTTTTTATTTCTCCAGTGCGTTGTCCTGCTTTACCCTTTCTTGAGCAAACAAAACTATTAACTACCCTCACTTGCCATTCACTAAGCACGATAGTTGAAATTACCTTTGTCTTCTTAATATTTAATATTAATGTAGATATTCCTATATTAATTAAACATTAAAGCAAAATATTCCTTCAATAGTGACTCCATGAATAATCAGATTTCTTTTATTTTTTAATAATTTTTAAGCTTTTAAGCAAGTAGACAAAATAAGACAAACTAACAGACAGTAAGCAGGGGAAAAGAAAAAGAAATCAAGAAAGTTGCCTGAAAGTTGCTGAGTTGCCTGATCACCAGAGGCTTTTTTCTTTTAAAATCCTCTGACGATCCCAGCTGAGTTGCCTGATCGTCAGAGGCATTTAAAAGAAAAAAAGCCTTTTTTTTCTTTTAAATGCCTCTGATGATCCAAGCTGAGTTGCCTGATCGTCAGAGGCTTTTTTTCTTTTAAAATCCTCTGATGATCCAAGCTGAATTGCCTGATCGTCAGATGCATTTAAAAGAAAAAAAGCCTCTGCCGATCAGGCAACCCAGCTGGGGTCATCAGAGCCTTTTGAAAACATTTTTTTACAACCTCTTTGCGGAAGAGGTTGTAGAAAAAATGGTTTTAAACATAAAAAAAAAAATTGGCCATGCTCACCACTCACATTACCCACCACCACCAAGCCACGCCCACAGAACCGGTAGTAACAAATTTTAGATTTCAGCACTGTGTCAAACTCAATTTTACTGACCTTGGGGGCTGGGTGGGCATGGCCAGCTCGACATCACTTGTGTTGGGGGCACCTCCTGCGTGGCCCTCCCGAGCTCTGTTTTCACTGGCAGAGAGTTTCAGGAGGCCGTCTCAGCCTCCCAAGCTCTGTTTTTGCTGGCAGAGGCACCACGGGCAAGTCCTTTGCTGTTTCCAGGGTGGCCCCGTGGGCCAGATCTAAGCACCTCGTGGGCTGGATCCAGCCTGCGGGCCTCAGTCTAGATGAAGCAGAAAGCATTTCAAAGAGAGTCACACTGGCTTTCAGTTTCCTTTGAAGAAATGTAAAGTTGGCACGCAAGAATTCATGACTCCTATGTCACAATATGCAGAGTAATTATTAAATATGTATCAGTGTGCAGACTAAGTAATGTATGAATATAGGCAGCATGTGCACCAGGCAGGCAAATTACCATGCGGTCTATGAGCACTTCAGAAAATGAAATGATTAATTCATTTAGTTCTTACTGCAAGAAGTTTCCTATTCATCATACTAGAAATGTATCACATCATTTTTCTTTTCTTTGGTGTAATATGCACCTCTAACCTAAAATATTATTTTCTATGCATAAAAAGGAGCTGTCATCTTGGCAATGGGAAGCTGTTATATTCCTCAAGACTTCATCTGCAAATTTTTCTATCTGAAAAATTGGATTCTCTGTGTTAGCAAACTTTGCTCTAGGGAAGACGCTTGATCCCCATGGAAATACAACCAGTGGTATCATGTGTACATCTGCAAATTCTATCTGATGGTTTTATGGTTTCCATTCTTCAAACCATGTTTAGCTATGTTTTGCCTCTTTTCTCCATAATAGCTTGAATGCATTTTTCTGCTTTCTAATTCCTGTTTTCAAATCAGGTTAACTGACTTTGCCCAAACCAATGAATGTTTTCACGATCGTATTTCCAGTTTCCATATTTCCTTGGTACATTTTCAGTTGTCTTATTTTTCTACCACATTTAAACTTTATGTAGAAAAATTAAAAATTAAGATTACTTAATAACCCATCTAGCAAAATAACTGGGCTGTAAATCAGATGTAAGTAGAAGCCGAAGAGAATGCACCCAATAAAATTGACAGATTCAAGAAGGGCTGTCCGTCATCATCAGAATATTTAGGATTGTTGGAAATTTCAAGATAATTTACAACTTCTACTGAATTTTAATGTCAACTTAATCACTGTCACTGCAATCCCATATCAACCTACTTAGGCATATACTGTAGTTCTAATGCATTCATACAGAAATGTGTACATGCACAAACACACACACACAAACACACAGAGAGAGAGAGAGAGATAATAAGAGGACAGAGTTGAAAGGGACCTTGGAGGTCTTCTAGTCCAACCCCCTACACAAGCAGGAGACCCTATGCCATTCCAGACAAATATAACCTCAAACACAGTAGAAATTTATTCTCAAGCAAGTTGTTTCTGGGGTGTGCTGGTGGGCTGTATGAAGAAAAATTTTCCAAAGCATATATAGCAGTAAAACAACACTTACAAAAAATAAATTTGCTCCCTTTTATGTGTCTGTGTCTAAGTTAAAATCCTTAACTGTGACTACATGAGATTTAATGTCTCTCTAGGAATATTTTCATGGGATAACCAAATTGGAAGTGTTAATGACTAGGTCATTTAAGGACAAACACCACCACCCCCCAAAAGCAAGTGTCTCTGTGTCATTCAGTTGAAAATGGAAATTTCATTGGACAGGGAGGAAAAGGGGACATAGAAATATCACTGGCGTTTTCATTATTTGAATTACACAGTACTTGTTCAAAGTAAGAAGAAATCGAAGAAAATATGTTTGGCCTCAATCTTATTCTTAGTTATGGCATAATTTGTTTCTTTTAAGCTCAGTGGGCTTTCTCAGTAGTCATATATAAGATTATATTGGATTACCCTTTTTTAGCTGAACACAGTTCTGAATTCATGGCATATCCTGGTTTGATGCCTAAGTAAATTCAAACCACAAAAAATGATGAGCCTTTTTTTCACTATAGTTTATTTGGTACAAAGATTGTTTGCTGGAATATATAAACTACATTTCCCTGATATTTTTAAATACAACAAATTTTGTGCTGTTTTTTTTCCCTGCATTTATAAAAAGAGATATGGTTATAACTTATTTGTAAATATATGTCCTGTTTTCTACTTTTCTAGCACTTGTACAGAAAGAAAACCAAGTTGTTCCCTTGGGGTTACTCATGGTTGAAAGTTTCTCATGGAAACATTTATCTCCAGGGCAGTTAATCCTGAAGATCCACACATATGCTACTAAAGCTGCTGTAATAAGTCTTCCTGCTGGGTATGTGCTGGTTTTTTTCTATGTCACTCATTAAAGAACAGAAACATTATTCTGAATCAGATCAAAGGCCTCACTGTTCCCATAGTAGCCAGGTAGGTGACTATTAAAAGGGAATCCACATCAAGCATAATCTGAATGCAATAACATCCTGCAGTAGCTGTTTTCTGCAGGTGATATTGGAGGTATAAAAGCTCTGTAACAGGAGATAATACATTATATAGCTATTGTATATATGTTGTGCACTGGGAAGCATCGATTTGTTATCTCTAAACATGATCTTATATTTGTTTACACTGACCTGCATGCATTTTGTATATTTATGCAACCATTTGAAAGCATGCCTTGAGAATTCTTCATTTTCCTTCTTCTTTTCTGTTTTGATTGTATAAACTTTGATGGATTATTTAAACAGAAATCATACAAGAATTACATGCCACGCTTTTTTCAATCACTGTAAGAGCTTGAGAACCACAGTTTAGTGAGAAAGGTCAAGAAGAAAGACGGTTTATATTTTTTTGTCCTTTTTTCTTCTTTTCTCTTTTTATCCCTGTCTTCTTTCAGTCCAAAATAGTGCTTAACCAGAGAAGCACCTCTTGGCAGCTTGTAAAGAGAGTAAGAAAATAGGAGAAAACAGTATCCAAGTTTGTCCAAGGGAATAAGCAGAGAAGCTAAGAGCAATATAAATTCTGCGAGAAGCTTTGTTGGGACCTGCAGAGTTCATGCAATGTTTATTTTCTTGACTGAAGGAGATCCAAAATACTCTTGCTTAAATGCAAGTTTATTTCTTCATTGGAGGAGAAATTATGTGCAGTTGAGGAGAGATGCATCTGAGAAGATAAAAAGTTCCTAGACAAGACAGTTGACTCTGTCCAGGAGAAAGCAGAGAAAGTAAGAGTACCATAGCGGGGAAAACTCTTTGGCAGAGGCAAACACCTGATCCTGGAAGAATGTGACCAACTCAAGAAGCAACAAGATGAGAGGCAGTAGAACTGAGAAACTGGTATTAAGCTCTTCCTTTCAACTACCTGAGCAAACAAAGCTTGATACCATAAATCATTGATACCATAAAACACTGTAGAAGACCCTTGAGCTTCAATAGACTGAAGAAATCCAAAAGCTATCCTGAGAAAGAAGCGGCATATCATGATTGAGGATTCTCTGCTTAGTGGAACTGTGCACAAACCCAATATGATATCTGTCTAGAGAAAACAGAAGTATTTAAAGAAACAAAATTTACGAAAGATTACAGAGAAGCAAAGACAAATTATGAATGGACCTGTAACAATAAAGGAAGTTTCCGAAGCTATAAAAAGGATTAAATTTAAGAAAGTGGCTGGAGCAGATGGATTATCTGGATCTCATTATAAAAGTTTTGAGGATGAATTTTTATTACATTTATAAAGCATGATGAACTCTATCTTACAGGCAGAAAAGATGCCAAAAAGTTCGAAAGAGGCCAATATAGTATTAATATATAAAGAAGGACAAAATTTGACTTTAACAAGAAGTCAATATCATTACTGAATCATGACTACAAATTGTTCACAATGATTCTTATTGGTACACTAAAATAATTTTACAACTATTTATTCATGAGGATCAGTGTGAGTTTTTACTTAAAAGACAGTTAAAGAAGAATGTTAGAAATGTGTTGGATATTTTGGAACAACATAATGAAAAATAATCCGCATTGGCTTTCTTAAATGCAGAGAAGACCTTGGACAATTTGAAGTGAGCTTTTTCGCTCAAGGTTCTGGAAGATATGAATTTTGGCAAGAATTTTATAAAATGGGCAAGATCAATTTGCACTTAACAGAAAGCAGAAATAATTATTAATGAAGAGCTAAGAAAACCCTGTGATATAAAAAGGAGCAGAAAAGGACCATTCGCTTATTTTGGTTCTTAAAATACTGAATAGAGATATAAGATAATATGTTAAGATTGTGGGAGTAAAGATTAAAAACTAAACTTATATGTTAAGGACTTTTGTCAATAACAAAGAATTTGGTGCATTAAGCAGGTTTCAGGATTAATAAATAGAAGATGATGTTAACAAAATATATGAAAATATAAGATTAAACAGAATGGATGAATAAAATGGGTGCTAAGATTGAGAAGAAGGTAAAATATATGAATTGTCTGTTATTTCAAAATAACTCTATTACAATGTGAAATTAAGTTTAAAAAGATATCTTAAAATGGGAAAAACTACCATCATCATTGCTGGGGAGAATTTATGTGATAGAAATGAATATTCTGCCCAGAATGAAGTTTTCGTTTCAAATAGTACCTGTTTTGACAACTGATGCTCCATTTAAACAGTGGCAGAAGTATATATCTAAATTTGTGTGACAGAGAAAAAACATGAGTTAAATATAAAGTGTTACAACATGCAAAGAAAAGAGGAGGATTGGGTTTACCTGATTTGAAATGATATTTTGCATTTTGCTGTTTGATTTGGATGGAAAAGTGGCATTGCTTTTGGAGTGAAGTCTCTTGGAATGAGAAGAACATGACCTAAGATTTGGGTGGCATGGATATTTGTATAAACTCAAGGTAAACATGGAACATTATGTTAGATGTACCACATTGAAAATATAGATATAAATCATGTTGTACCACAAAACACCCTTATAGCCCTTAGCCATAAAACATGGGAAATAATTTTTGTCAAGGACTATGTAAAGCGAAAAGAAGAATTGGTGTGGAGGGATGTAATTCCCAATGGTTCTCTTAATTCATAATTATTATAAAGATTTAAAAAGATAAAATAATAATTTGAACATATAAAACTGAGTTTGAAATAGACTTGTGCACAAATGATAAATATGTAACTGCTAAAATGTGTAAACTTCTATTGAAATTTGAAACAGAACAAGTGAAAGAATGTATGATAAAGTGGACTAAAACTGATTATACAGATGAAATGTTAAGAAAATATGAAAGGATGGAAATTTATACTATGTTATAATCGTAAAGAGACTTTTTACAAAAGGATATATCATTGGTATATGTCACTAGAGAAATTGTCTACAATGTATAAAAGCCCTTCAAATTTATATTTGAAATATGGCTAACAAGAAAAGATATTTACCATGTTTGGTGGACATGTAAGAGAGCTAGAAAATACTGGATTCAAATACTGATTCAGAGGACATTAAAGATTAATATACGATTGAGACCAAAGGTTTTTCTTTGGGAATTGATGGACAAACAGTTGGAAAAAAGCTATGGAACTTGATTTGGTACATGATAACTGTAGCAAGATTATTGCATGCACAAAGATGGAAAGATTTATTTAATAAAACACTATTTGTCTTGGCTCCTAGATAATTTTAGTACTTGCCTTCTCCAACCAAATTCAGTTGATCTAGAATGTGCATTTTAAAGAAAGCTGCTTGGAGTTTTCCACTTTTGTTAAGTGAAATAGAAATAGAATAACAGAGTTGGAAGGGACCTTGGAGGTCCACAAATAGTTATCCAACATCTTCTTAAAAACTTCCAGTGTTGGAGCATTCACAACTTCTGGAGGCAAGTTGTTCCACTGATTAATTGTTCTAACTGATTAATTGTTCTAACTGTCAGGAAATTTCTCCTTAGGTCTAAATTGCTTCTCTCCTTGATTAGTTTCCACCCATTGCTTCTTGTTCTGCCTTCAGGTGCTTTGGAGAATAGATTGACTCCCTCTTCTTTGTGGCAACCCCTGAGATATTGGAATACTGCTATCATGTCTCCTCTAGTCCTTTTCTTCATCAAAGTAGACATGCCCAGTTCCTGAAACCGTTCTTCATATGTTTTAGCCTCCAGTCCCCTAATCATCTTGGTTGCTCTTCTCTGCACTCTTTCTAGAGTCTCCACATCTTTTTTACATTGTGACGACCAAAACTGAATGCAGTATTCCAAGTGTGGCCTTACCAAGGCATTATAAAATGGTATTAACACTTCACGTGATCTTGATTCTATCCCTCTGTTTATGCAGCCTAGAACTGTGTTGGCTTTTTTGGCAGCTGCTGCACATTGCTGGCTCATATTTAAATGGTTGTCGACTAGGACTGCAAGATCCCTCTCACAGTTACTACTGTTGAGCGAGGTACCACATATATGGTACCTGTGCATTTTGTTTTTCTTCCCTAAATGTAGAACCTTACTTTTTTCACCATTGAATTTCATTTTGTTAGATAGCGCCCAATGTTCTAGTCTGTCAAAATCCTTCTGTATCTTAAGCCTATCTTCTGGAGTGTTGACTATTCCTGCCAGCTTGGTATCATCTGCAAATTTGATGAGCTCCCCATCTATCCCCTCGTCCAAGTGAGGGTGGCTGGAGCCTAGAAATATGATGATATACAAAATCAGTCAGTAAATGATTCCAATAAACTGTTATACTAGTCCTGGTTGGTTGGTTAAGTGCTATGATTAAGAGCACTTGCTTAACCCAATTTATAAATTGATGAAAGAACTGATATTTGTACCAGGAATTGATTTGGTTTGCTTTTCTGAGCTATTATTAGAAGTAATTCCCATTGGGTTCCAATAAACTGCTTCTTTTAAATGTATGTGTCAGGTTTCGATATCGTCTTCAAATAAAATAAATTGCATTTCCAAACAGATAGTCTTTGAAGAAATCTTTCATTTTATTAAGCACGACAATCTGGCCCCGATCGTGACATAGGCTCTGGCTTCCTGACCCCAAACCCTCCCTTTCCGTTCCCCAAATCCCTGCGTCTCATTGGCCTTCTTCCAAATCACTCTCCCCATATCTACTACCTAAGCTCCCAGGAATGCACCCCCTCCCTCTCATCTCCTAGGGGATATTATCTTCAAGGAAAATAAGGAGGTGAAGTGTCAAGCATCCTCTTGCCAGCTGGCCCCTCTTCTTCTTATGTCAGCACTGAAGTAAATGCAGGTTGAAGTGCTGACATCATGCTTTAATTACAGCCTCAGTCACTAATCTACAGAACCTGGGAATAGTTAAATAACCTTGTAAGATCCAACAATATCACACTGTAAATTTTAAAAAATGAGATGAAGAAGAAAAGAGCATCTTGCTTAAACTGTAGTGCATAAGATTTGAATCCATCTCATAATGTTAGCTACTGCAGTAAACTACCAGAATGATTTTTGGATTAGGCATTATATCTGCATTGCTATGCATGTGTACTTTGCAACTTAGCCAATATTTTTGCAGGTTAAATAAAATGCAGATTTCCATGCATTGCTTATTTTAGTCCATAAATTTTTATATTCACTTTTTTCCTATTATGTGTAAATAAATTATGAATGTTATATTTGGAAAATGTAATTGCTTTCGTGTGTTGCTTTTTTAAATGTAGCCGCCACGTGTTACTTTTTACTGCAAGCTCTCCCATAGGACACAATATCCATCTGTGCAGTATGGTGCCATGTGTATTTGGTGAAGAGGATATAGTTCTACCAAATCTTGAAAAGGTATTTGTTACCATAGGAACTGGATTTGTGTTCTCATTAACTGTTATTTAATTGACAGTGGGTTTGTGTTTCCTTTTTCATTTCCTTTTATTTATAGTCTCTATTTTTATTTTATACTTGGCTTTGAAAAATAAAGCTGCCAGGCAGGGCTTGCTTGAAAATATTGGCTTTTAGCAGCATTACATCCTAGGTCAATGCAGTCAATGGAAGGATTATATTAATCATTAACTTTAGGTATGACATGCAGCCTTTTCCTGAGGAGATTAGATAATACATCATATCCATGGAGTCCTGATCTGATGACACTTGCACTACGTGGGTTTTGATGGTTTACTTTGATGATGTCACTGATTAGAGGTATTGATAAGCATGATAAGTTAGTAATACTACATCCACTTATACATTTGGCATATGAATATACTTTGAATAGTGCTTAGTTATTGGCAGGTAAAATATTTCTTTCCCTCCCCCAGGAAAGCTATCGTTTTATGGAACAAGCTGCTGCTATAATGAAAGCCATTGGAAATGTATTAATTAATTATGGGAATGCAGAAAATCTTCCCAAAGCTATGAAAGCCTTGGAATTAACACATTGCCCTCCTGGTCTTTATGGCACAGGAATAGCAAGAGAACATTCTAAGGTAAAAAAAACCAAAACAAAAACAGAAGACTACTAACTTGTACAAGTAGTCCTAGACCAGTGGTTCTCAACCTTCCTAATGCCGCAACCCTTTAATACAGTTCTTTATGTTGTTACTACCGGTTCTGTGGGCATGGCTTGGGGGGGAGGGCGGGTAATCTGACTGGATGGGCAGGGCCAACTTTTTTTTTTGTACTTTTAGAAGCATTTTTTCTACAACCTTAAGAGGTTGCAGAAAAAAATGCTTTTGGAAGCCTCTGACGATCCCAGCTGAGCCGCACGATCAGACCTGCCTGGAGACAGATAGAGGAGCAGTGTCTCGGTTCCTAATACCATCGAAAATATGTGTTTTCCAATGGTCTTAGGCGACCCCTGTGAAACGCTTATTCGACCCCCAAAGGGGTGGCAACCCACAGGTTGAGTACCCCTGTCCTAGACTTACAATAGTTTATTAGTGACTGTTCCAAGTTATAACATCACTGAAAAAAGTGACTTATGACCGTTTTTCCCTCGTACGACCATTGCAGCATCCCCATTGCAGCCTCATGGTCACATGATCAAAATTTGGCTGTTTGGCAACTGACATATATTTATGATGGTTGCAGTGTCCCAAGGTCATGTGATCCCCTTTTGCAACCTTCTGACAAGCACAGTCAAGGGGAAGCCAGATTCGCTTAACCGTGTTACTAATTTCAAAACTGCAATCATAAACTTAACAACTGTGGCAAGAATGGTTGTAAAATGGGACAAGATTAACAACTTTCTCACTTGGCAACAGAAATTTTGGGCTCAGTTGTGATCATAAATTTAGGACTACCTGTATATGCTCTTTGGTTATTGTTTCTTAATGGGATCTTTCGTCTAATTAATATGTTTAAGAAAATATGCTATTAATTCATAATAATTTGAAAAGTCTTGGCATTTTTGAAAGCTGACAAAAAGCCTAGCCCAGATACCACTTGCAAATCATCTACGAGGATCTAAGTCAAGTTTATCATGTTTTCTACACAGGATGTAAATCCTGTCTTCTGAGGGTGTAGATCTGATCTTAGAATACCATTCGCAATAATTCCACAGAATTTTGCAGCTGTTGCTTCTCAGATGACAAGACTTTTTACAAGCAGGGAATCTATAGGATCCATAGCTGTCTTAATTCTAGATATGCTCCCAAAACACCACCTAATTTTTGCAAATCTCTGAGATGGTGTGAATTTTATTTTTTTAAACAAATATATTATGATCAGATAATACATCTGAAGCTGTGAATAAATATTTTACAACGTCTTCTGAACACAACTGGATGATATCAAATCAAATCTCATCTAATCAGAAAATAACCCATTTATACGATAGTAATGAATCATTACTATCGTATAAATGAGTTATTTTCTGATTAGATGAGATTATTAGTTATTAGATTATTAATTCCTAAATAAATAAACTCATCTATTTTCTTGACTTTGTTTTTTTCTTAGATATATATATATATATATATATATATATATATATATATATATATGTGTGTGTGTGTGTGTGTGTGTGTGTGTGTGTGTGTGTATAACTAAGATATATGCATATGCACGTGTATAATACAATAATGGTCTCTTTTCTTAGATATAAAATACTATATCATGTATATGAATAGTGTATTTTTAACATTTTGCTGTTGTTTATTTTTATATATTTAGGCTTTTAATAATGCTTTTTGGCATCTGATGAAACAAATATTAGGGAATGTTCCTTCCAATTATGAATTTGCTTACAGAAGTTTTACACTGGATTTTAAGCTCAGTGATGTTTCTGTTGAAGACACTGAATCCTCAGGTAAAATAAGAATGTCTGAAAAAAATTATCAGCAATATTTCTCTTTAAATATTCTATTGATAATAGAATTTGGGAGAAGATCCGTGAATATTGTAAATCTAGTCATTCTAATATTGACAACGAGCACCATTGTTAAACATTCATTAAAATGGTAAATGCTCTTTTTATCCCTGATACATCTGAAATAAGATGGCTAATTAAATTGTCTTTATTATTAAGCCTATTTGAGGAATTTAAAGTGATAATAGAAGGCAATAGTGAGTCTGAAGAATTTGCCCAGAAACCATGCCAAGATGGTGAGAGTGAATGAAGAGTACTGTTAACTGCATTTCCTTCTTTGTGTATGCTGTTGATGATTGAAAGCCAGTGAAGTGGTTATTTTGAAGTTTGGACATAGCCGTCAATATGTGTTGGGCACAGCTTCATTTCACATAGCCCTACCTAGTATTATACAAAGCTGACATCTAATACTGAAAACATAAACATATTGTGAATATATAAACTGATTTCAAGTTTTTAAGTAAAAGCTAAAAATACAGTCTTCATAATTTTTGGAGCTGCAGTCATTTCATTACCATTGCTACCAAATAATGGCAATAAAGATTAAGAATTTTCCTTAGCTCTTCCTTCCCTCTAGTGGTCTTTTGGATTTTTGCAATTTATTTATTTTATTTATTTATTTGTTTGTTTTAATTTCTATACCGCCCTTCTCCAATATAGGACTCAGGGCGGTGCACAGCCAAAGTAAAAAACCAGACATAGAAAAATTAAAAACTGATTAAAATAATTAGATAATTTGGCCATAATTAAAAACAATTCCAATTTAAAATAGTTTAAAAATTTGACTCAAGCCAGCCCAGCTAATTGGAATAAATGGGTTTTCAGGGCCCGACGAAAAATCCGGAGGTCTGTTATTATACGTAACTCTGGGGGGAGGTTGTTCCAAAGGGTGGGCGCTGCCACAGAGAAGGCTCTCCCCCTGGGGGTCGCCAGCCGACATTGTCTGGCGGACGGCACCCTGAGGAGGCCCACTCTGTGCGAGCGTACTGGCCGGTGGGAGGCTATTGGTGGCAGAAGGCGGTCTCGTAAATACCCCGGCCCTAAGCCATGGAGCGCTTTAAAGGTGGTCACCAACACCTTGAAGCGCACCCGGAAGACCACCGGGAGCCAGTGCAGCTCGCGCAGGAGAGGTGTCACATGGGAGCGCCTCGTCGCCCCCATAATCCCCCGCGCGGCTGCGTTCTGGACCAGCTGGAGCCTCCGGGTGCACCCCAGGGGGAGCCCCATGTAGAGAGCGTTACAGTAGTCCAGGCGGGAAGTGACGAGTGCTTGAGTGACTGTGCGTAGGGAGTCCCGATCTAGAAAGGGGCGTAACTGGCGTATCAGGCGAACCTGATAAAAAGCCCCCCTGGCCACGGCCGTCAAATGATCTTCCAAAGACAGCCGTGCGTCCAGGAGGACGCCCAAGTTACGAGCCCTCTCCGTGGGGGCGAGTGATTCACCCCCAATAGCCAGCGATGGCATCAGCTGGCTATATCGGGACGCCGGAAGCCACAGCCACTCGGTCTTGGAGGGGTTGAGTCGGAGCCTGTTTCTCCCCATCCAGGCCCGCACGGCCTCCAGACACTGGGACATCACTTCAAGGGCATCATTGGGGTGGCCTGGGGTGGAGATGTACAGCTGGGTGTCATCAGCGTACTGATGGAACTCCACCCCAAAGCCACGGATGATCTCACCCAGCGGCTTTACATAAATGTTGAACAGAAGGGGCGAAAGGACCGACCCTTGTGGCAACCCACAAGCAAGGTGCCTTGGGGTCGACCGTTGCCCCCCTGTCAACACAGATTGCGACCGGTCAGAGAGGTAGGAGGAGAACCACCGCAGCACGGTGCCTCCCACCCCCAACCCCGCCAACCGGTGCAACATGATACCATGGTCGATGGTATCTAGTGGCACTAAACACTTGCACATACTTAGCAAGACCATTAAAAAACTTTCAGTCATATATATGTTTTGAAACTTTAATTGGATTTCAGTTTTAATTAATTCCTAACAGACAAGAGAACAATGCCTCTCTTACCTAAAGTTGCAAGAACATTTGACTTTTTCCCTGTGAATTTATTTAAAATACATCTAGCCTAGAATACTTCTAACTTTGATAAATCATGTATATTAATTATATATATATATATATAAATTTAAAATGAATATCCTCTTGTATATTTTACAACTTCAGTTTTGTAGTTGATACTCATGCTTTGAATGGAATTAAATGACACTCAACTTTTGAAGCTTTTCTTCATAAGGAAGATATTCATATGATGTGGCCATTTCAGTTTTTTGCAGTCATTTTCCAATATCCTTGTGAAATTACATTCAGTATTCTAGCAGTGGGCATGCTACACATTTATACGGTCAGGATATGGTGCTGTTTTATTTTCTGTCCCTTTGATATGAGCACTGAGTTTAAATTTTTTAATTATACCTCTGTAATCTTTGTGAGATTTCTGTTGTTTAGGATTATATCCTTAAATATACATATTTTTTTCTTGTGCATAGATATATACTTTGGGATACATAAAGATCAGTGCTTATGGAATAGAGTTCACTGTTAATACTTAGAACTCATCATAATACTATAAAAGTTACACGGTCACTTATTTTTAACTGTTTTTTCAGGCAAAAAGCTCTCTCAAGGTTTTCACAAATAGGATCATAGAACAGTTTAAATAAAACACAGGCATCAAACTTGTGATGTCTCATCGCCATGTGATATATCGCAACTTTCTCCCCCTTTACTAAACCGGGGGTGGGAGTAGCCAGCCCATGACACATCCGGCCTGTGGGCCGCAAGTTTGACACCCCTCGTTTAAAAGAAAAAAGATAGTTCATCATAAAACATTTCATTCCAAGTCGCCCATTGTATTTTATGAATTCTATGAATTTAATTTTTTTTGTGATGTATATATTATATATGTATTTATGTATTTTCAGATACAACAGACGTAAATGTTTTTATGTGGCAGAGTAGAGAGTCTACTCCTGAAGAAGAGGAAGCTGTAGTTAAACTGCAATCTATATGGAGAGGAACCTATATCAGGCTGTTGATGAACAGCAGAAAACCAGGTCAGGGTTCTCCAAATTAATCTATTCAGTATTTTTAAAACAATGGGAGTTTTTAATGGGATGTATGGGGTGAAATTTATCAGGAGAAATGTAAAATTATTTATTATTAATTATTTCATGATGTGTCAGAGAGGCATCCAAGCAGCTTATTATTCATAAAACTAAAAACAGAAACTAAAACGTAATCCCCTTGGGAAGAAGTCTTATGAGGAATAGAGAAAAGTATATTCACATGGAGACAGATTCAGAAGTCACCATACATCTGCCAAATTTAATTCCCATAAATATGCTTGTAGCACATTTTTAGTCAAACCTTAGTTTACTTGAAACTGCATACAATCAGCTAATAAGGATCCAATTATTAAAATTTCCAGGTATAACTTTTTGATATACCACTAAATTTAAAAATGTAAGTAAAACATTTCTGTAAAACATCTAGACAATTATTAGTTAGACAACAGAAAGTAATAAATGCTACTTAATTACTCTAATTACTAATAAATATTAAAACTACCCTTCTGAATAATCTATTAATTAGTTTGGAATGACTACTCGTGATTATTTTATCTATCCATTTTCATACATCACACATAAAAAAAGAAAAACAGATTTATTATATGTCACATAAAAAAATTTCAAAATACAAAATTAAGATTAACACATTTACTGCAGTTTAGTACAAAATTCTAGAAGAAACTTAAGAGAAAGAGATAAAATACATTATCATAAGAAGTAAAAAAAAATGTTCTACAAAGACTCCCAAAAAGGACACTGTAAATGCTGAAAAGGGACTTTTTTCCTCAATCAGAAGGTGTAATTCCAATTTAAGAAATTATAAAAATGCAAAAGTAAACAGACTACTGTTTATTGATCTTTTGATCCTGGGGGGAAAAATGTCAGCAGCTTCCAGAACTGAGAATTTATTTAACCTATATCTAGGCTGAAAATGTAGTTGGATATAGAATTATACTACTAAATGTGCCTCATTACACAGCTTATGTTTCTTCACTATCCCACAAAATCATTATTTTCATACCTTTTAATTTGAAGTGAATAGTTTCACAATAGAAACTCATACTTTGTCTGGTATGGATTGCATCCTACCTATTGCTACCATTCCTTCTAGTTGCATAGGATTTTGTTAATTTCTTTTTTGAAGCTCTTCATCTCTGTCAAATAGTTTTTCCCCTTAAAGTATCATTCTGAAAAGTTGAACTGGTATGTGAATGTACTTTGAAAAATATTCAGGAAGTCACATGTCTGTTTTCTATCCAATTCTTGAAAAAGACAGTTTTGGGGATACAACAAGTGATCATGAAAAACATGATCACCACCACTCAAGATTGTGAGGTCACACAAGCAGAGTCAGTTTGATTCATAGGTGCATGGATAAAATGTTCAGATATTTTAAAGTTTAGCCTAGAATCTTGACTTATTTATAGAATTAGATAGAAAGTAATGTAAATCTATACAATACTTAGATAATACAAATTATCACTGTACTACAAATATTCACCGTACATTACGTAATGGTTTATTTATTTTTTTCCTTTTGTAATTTTAGGCACAAGGGACAATGCTAAAGTCAAAGAAACACTTCAAAAGTTGTGGGCTGTAATTGAGCCAAATTTTGAACAATGTTCTTTGATGTTTTTGAGGTAATATATCTCTTGCAATATCATATTTGTCAAAGCCATGTGTCCCTTTGTAGGGAAAACAGCCTTTCATAATGTGGTAGCCACCCACAGTTTGATGTAAGATGAGTAGGTGTGTAAATGTTTTAAACAAACAGATAAAATAGTCATTGTTATTTAATATTGTGTGTTTGCTTGGCCTGTGTTCATCTTCTATAGCAGAGGTATAATTTGTTACATCATTGTCTCTGGTAATATTTTGGTATTGTTTTGTGCTATCTTTTACAGAGATATATTTAAAAGTAAATGTAAGTCAGTTGAAAAATATCGTTGCTATGAAGATGAATGGACTAAGACAACTTTTGCTGATTATACTGTAACTTATGGGGATCAACAACCAAATGTTTGGTTTGTAGTCTTCAGGTGAGTTTATTATTGAATTAGATATAACCCAGCAGCAATCTGAAATGAAATTTATTTTACAGCTAAATCTCTTAATATGCCTGAGACCCAAATATTCACATACTGAAGTTTCCTATTATATGTTCCCCTGTCCTAATCTCAGATATATTAATATGCTGCCTTATAACTAAAAGTATGTCCTTTCAGGCAAATCTCTTTTTCTGTTAAGTATACTTTCAGTTTCTGCTTTCCATATTACAAACATGAAACAGTAAATTTCCTTATAAACAAGTTAAGTCTGAGATATGGAAAGAAATTTATTAAATGACTTCCTCGGTATTTTTTATTTGAAAAGTAAAGCAATACTTTCATTTTTTTCCCCATTGATCTGGAAAATGAACATTAATAAAAAATAAAAGTCAAACTTCTTTCTAAATTGCTATACTCAATGGCTACTTCAAAACCTTTCAACCTAATGTACATTTCCTATGTCAACTTTCCAGTGAACTGCAGGGCAATTCTTAGCAGTTTATATATACCAAAATGTTTATTTAAATAAATATTGGCTTGGTAGCAGAGTTTTACAGTATTTCAGTGTGAAAATTTAACAACATTACGGATATCCATGCAAACAAATTAGAAGTAGACTTACTCAAAAAATCCTAATATAAAAGTTATTTTTAATTCTTCTTTTTATTGTAGGGAAACATTTCATGTTCCAGAAGACATGATTATTGTACCAAAAGTTTATTCAACAGTACCAACCTGTGTATTGCATGTTGTTGACAATGACACATTACAGGAAATTCCTCGAGTCTTTCTCAGAGTTGCACCATATCTTTATACAAAGAACAAGGTGAGATACATAAACATTGTGATACTAATCTTCATATTACTGTCATTCTTTTTTTTTTTGCTACACACACACACACATACTAAGAGTGTGTGATACAATTCAAACTGAAGATTCAATATTAAAAGAGACTGATTCAATATGTGATGACAAATTGATTAGACTAAAACTGCTTTGATCTTTAATTTAAATTTCTAATTTAAGAATCATTTCAAAATAAATTCATTGGTAGTCTATTCTAGAAAAACTTTCCAATTCTTGAAAGCTTTCATTTTTAAGTATCATCTTAAATATTCCAATTAATTAACTTTTTATTTTAGAAAGGCTATACTTTCATGGCTGAAATTCAAACTGGTGAATCACCTGTGCCAGCTGGGAAAGTAAGGCTTCGGCTCATAAGTTCTTACATTCCTCTTCCATTTCTCTCTCGTGAAGCTGTAAACAACATGTTTGCTGTTAAAGAAGTTAAAGACTATTATCTACCAAATGATAAGCATATTATATTCAGGTAAAATATGAAAAAGATTAGTAGCAGTAGTAGTATACATTTTATGCACAGAAATTATTTTTAGTATGTAATATCAGAGGATTGAGCAAGTATTTGAAAAGGAGTATTTCACATGTAGAGACGCTCAGGAGCAGCTGACAAAGCAATTGTGCAAGTCTGGAAAAAGACACAATTTACACACCCTTTGTCTATTTGTGTTGGGTGGGGTTATAATAGTCAAATGCAGGTGATTCTACAATTAATCATGGAATGAAAGATAATAAATACTAACAAATAGACTAAAAACTACTTCAGTTCAGTTGTAATTCTTTCCACCATGATCAGTGCATTTCATTACAGTATTTTTCTAATGAATAATATTAATTAAACTATTAAAGATTAAGGAAGATGATCTAATATTGCTAGATATTTGTTTAGAAATATTAGAGGCAGTATGAATAAAAGAATAGCTTTCCAGTTTTTGTTCTTGGCTAGATAATACAATGTATAATAAAAAGTAATGAATCCATTACTCTACAGGTGTGAGTGTAAAGTTCACGCTGTAAATAAAAAGAGTGATGGCCGTATAAATTATTTACTTCTTTTCTGTGGAGATAATTCAAAAATTGTATTCCCTATCAGCAGTCAGATTTTTCCAGCATAATTCCGTCCTACATGTACAGATCATACCTAACATAAGAAAACTAAAGTGCTAACAAAGCAAAAGAATTAAAATTCTGCAAAGACCATGGAAGCTGTGGGACATTTGTTAAGACTCCCTTGAGAACAGCTTATTCGGTAGACACTATTCATGACAACCTTCCCTAATCTGGTGTCCTTGGTGTTGGGCATCAGATTAGGGAAGGTTGGATTGGCTCTCTTATCTCAGCCATTAGTTTTGCTTGGAGGGGGGGATTATTGGAGACATAGTACAAAATATAATATGGGGATAAAGTTGGGAAAAGTTATTCAGTGTACTTATTTATTCTGTTGTTCATTCTCACTGAGGTGTGATTACTAATTTGTAAGAAATAACTTTCACTTTCTTTTGAGTCACTTTTAAATATTAAATGTTAACTCCATTTTCACTGTAACTTTGGTG
Source organism: Arizona elegans (assembly GCA_022577455.1). NCBI lineage: Eukaryota > Metazoa > Chordata > Lepidosauria > Squamata > Colubridae > Arizona > Arizona elegans. The sequence continues at coordinate 251,302,174 of JAKOOJ010000001.1, forward strand.
TTCTACTTATTTGTGTAGCAGCAAGTAGATATATATATATATGTCTTTCTCTTTAGCCAGGTTCTACCTACATAAGCCAAGATATTATATGTAGGTAGAACCTGGCTAAAGAGAAAGACACATAAAACCTACGAAAAAGAAAGAAAAACATATATATATATATATATATATATATATATATATATATATATATATATATATTATATATTATATATATTATATATATATATATATGTATGTATGTATGTATGTATATGTATATATAATTTTCATATCAAACCTTATTTCACAGTGCTAAAACTTTTCTTGAAAATGAATAAAATAGAATTTGACTTGCTGAAGAGAATTACATATGACATTATTATTTATTTATTTTCTGTCTTGATTTTTTTTCCCCCCCTTTAGATATTTAGTAAAAGTTACAATGCCACTTATTGCTACTGTGCAGGTACAGACTTCTAAATTGGATACTATAATTAAACTACAAGTTCTGGATTCTGAAGAAGAGATGGCGAGCTCTACTGGGAAGGGTCATGTTATCATTCCTGCATTTCATTTCATATCTTCTGAAAGACCTTTAAGTAGTCTGTGTCAGTATTCCATGCTTTTGCTAGATGATAATGATGATTGTGATCATGGCGATCTTGAATGTATTTTTATGTATGTATATGTAGTAGCCATGCATTTGTCATGTACCCTGCTTGTCTCACATAGGACGTTAGTGCCTGATGCTATCACAGTCACCAAATATTTGACTCCTTTTTTACAGTCTTTTATATAATATACCCCTAATCAACTGCAGAAAGATGGAAGATTTTATTGAATATTGTAAACCTCAGATCTGAACCATACATAACAAAACAGCTAAAACTATATTCTCCCCCTTTCAGTTAGCTGAAGCATCCTAACAACTCCCATTAATCAATCTTTTCACAGAATCCAATCCATAGTATTGTGTCATCAAGCATTAAAAATTGAAGTGTGGTAGAGAAAGGGAAACTCCATGATGACTATTATCCAGGAATCCAGGGTTTCTCGAATGTTGCCATATTGCAACTCTCTAAAATTATAAATGAATTTGTGTGACACATCCCCACCTTTGAGGTTTGGATTCACAAGAAATAAATAAATATATTCAATTTTAATCATTTTAATATATATCTGAAAGGTTCTCAAACTTTGTGATACCACAACTGGTCCTTGGGCATGTGTAAGCAAAAATGAGAACTAAAAGAGTTCTTGTTTTGACATCATTCTCATTCTTCTTGGGCAATGCTATTGAAATTGTTTAAAAATGTAATCCTTGCTCTAAATTGCTGGCATTTCCCTGACTTATAGTTTGATAACCCCAAAATAATTGAAGCAGTACATTTTTTCAAGCATCTCTTCAAAGAAACATGTTTTGCTTGCCTTTGTTTGTTCCAGTAGAATAATTAGTTTTGAAGCATAAATAAAGACCAGTGAATCACAACTCTTTAAAAAAGTGAATCATTGAAAATATATTTCTCTTGGGAAGGGACTCCCTTGTTTGAGAATACTTGTCTTTATATAAGTAACTTACTTTATCAAGATCATTGTCGGAGACCATTCTTTATGTGTGGTGGCACAATATATATATGAATTCTCAACCCCACAGCCAGATATACAGAGGCCTGGAGATCGTGCACTTAGGTTGATATTTTTAAATGGCAGATTTGTCTGCAGTAAATCTATGACCAAATGGTAACAGATCTGGAAACATACAGGATAGAGTAAGACAATTACAAAAGGATGGAGGATTATTACAGAAAATATTTATTGCTGGGAAGGGCTACTATTGTACTGTCCTCCTGGTTGCATGAGAATATCCCTCCCAAGCTGCTTGATCCTATTTCAGAGGTGGATATCAATTTGCTTATAATATTAGCACTACTTTCCTTTAAGCTCTACTTTCTGGGATCAGCCATGAAGTGTCTCTAACATTAGCCTGTGTACAAACCCAATGCATACAGTTAGGCACACACTAGGTCTCACTTTTACCTTGGAGCAGATGAGACATGATCTGGTGTTGGGAAATGCCTCTATCAGTACCAATAGAAGAGAATATTTGTACATCAGGGATGAATTGTGGAATCCTTGGTCCTCTCTGAGCATGGTTGTTTTCTCGCAAATGAAAATTATTTAATTAGCCAACTAAGTAACATCATCACTGCTAGAAGAGAATAGAATTTGGTGTCTTTTCTATATACTAGACTAGGGGCTTGCCCTGACAGTGTTGGTGGGAGTGTTCTTGTGGTTCCTTGATTAGGCTATTGTTTACTGTTAGCTTGTTTGTCTGACTTGATAATTCCTTGACTAGAGGTATTGTTAACTTCTTGTTGGTGTAGTATTGTTTAGCTCACTGTTGGTCTATCTCTGCTTAGCTGGGTGTTGATTACTGGCAAGATATTTTGGCCTTTTGTTTCCATTTTGGCTTTCTGATTGTCTCTGTTGCATGGTGCATAGATGTTGTTTATCTTTGTATGTCTGTTGATGGCTGATTTGTCTGAGTACCAGGAATTCTCTAGTGTTTTTAGTCTTGGCTTGGTCTAGGATGCTCCCAGTTTCCCAATAATAATTTATAATTATGGTGAAGTCTGTCCATGTTGGAAATGAAAGAGTTTTCATGTCTTCTGATTACTGGTTGGTGTTCATGGATGTGCTCTGCTAGTCTTCTTCCTGTTTGTCCTACATAGTGTCTGTTATAGTCCTTATACTATATGTTGTAGAGATCTCCTGTTTATTCTTCTGGGGCTGCAGGTCTTTTGGTTTATTTAGGATGTTTTGGAGGACTTCGGTTGGTTTGTGTGCTATGGTGATGCCAGAAGCTTTTGCCACCCTTTTTCCTTTGGACTCAAACTTTGTTTATCAGACTATTGTCTAGGCTGCAGCTGTTTCTCCTGTCTCCCAAGGTCATTCCCACATACCATTACATAAACCTCCTGCAATCTTCCGTACTTATGGTATCCTTCTGGACTACTAGTTTTAGAGCGTGTTGCTCAGACAGGCAGGTCTCATCAGTGATGTTAGGGACAAGGGAAGTCAAGCCTTTGGGTACTCCTGTTACAGGGTTGCCTCAGAGTTCAGTACTTCTATTGTGTTTAGCATCTACATTAAACCACTCTGAGAAGATTTCTGGTGATTCAGGATGAGGTACTATCAATATGGGTAACTCCACCCACCCCGGGCCCAATTCAAGATGTGATAGAAATTCTAACTCAGTGCCTAAGAGCTATCAGAATTTGAGTGGGGAGAAACAGAAGCAAGGCTCAACCAAAACAAGACTGCTGTTAATTTAAAAGCTAGGACTAACTTTGCCTCTTGAATTGAATTGTTCATCCCCAGAGAAAACAGGCTTGCAATCTAAACTGAATAAATAAATATGTCATGGACTCAGAACTTCTATCAGAAAAGCAGATGGAAGTCAAGGCCATGTGGGCTTTAATCTGGTTCACCAGTTGCAGCCTTAGCTGGTACATGATGTATTGAGAATAGTTGCTTGTGCTCTTACCATCTCCCAGTTAGATAACTATATTTCACACTACATGGGAAATTGGGAATGCTTTTGAGTACCAATCAGAAACTTCTGATCCAAAATGCAAGAGTTATGTGCTCACTGGCAGTGGTGGTGCTACATTACTGCAGGAGTTTGCATAGTTACTAGTATGTTGCTGAGTACAATGAAGAATTCAATTGCTTTAAAACCCTATATGGTTCAGAACTTGAGTATTTAAGAAGTTCATTCTCCCAGATGGAGTTTGGCCACCTGATCAAGATGGCCATGAGCATTTGCTAAGGATCTCCAAATACCAGGAAGTGCAGCAAAAGGATCTGTTCTCTGTGAGGGATTCTTATGAAGCAGCCTTTTGCTGAGGTAAGAATAAACTTCATTTTCATGGTCTTCTGGAAACTGGTAAAAATCTAGTTCTTCTGGAAGGCCTTTAAGAATTTACTATGGAGTTATTGCCAGCAATATTAGTCTTAATTATGGGTACTTGGTGTTCTCTGAGCTTGGTTGTTTTTCTGCACATGTTTCATTACCAGAATAGGTAATCTGAAGAAGTGGAATTTGTTGGTTGTTTATGTATAGTAGCTTTCCCACCAATTTTGGTTGGAGGTTTTTCTTGATGGTTCCTTGATTTGAGTATTGTTTCTTCCTTGATTGTTCCTGGTGCTGTTTGTTGCTTATCAGATGTTGCCTACTAAGGAAGATGTGCCTTGATTTTTGATTATATCTTTTAACTGGGATGTAGATGGAGTTATCTCTATAGTCTACAGATTTTTGTATTATTTGTTTTTAGTTTGGTATCTAATAGTCTAGACTCCATCAGAAACAGCTAGTTATTTCTACTGGTAGACCTTTACACGTCATATATTTTGGTATGTATTTTCAAATTCCAAGTTAAAGTTTTAAAATATTTTCACACTAAATGAATTTTAACTTTCAAAAATATTTTTTGAATATTTTTGGCCACATTGTATAAGGCTTTTTGGGAAAGTTTGTGACACGTCTAAATGTAAAGGATAAAAGGGATCAACCAACAGATCAATAACAAAATGATGTTTATACAATATATATGTATAAACATATATATATATATATATATATATATATATATATCTTCGAGACCGACTTCTGCCACCAATAGCCTCCCACCAGCCAGTTCGCTCCCACAGAGAGAGTTTCCTCAGGGTGCCATCAGCCAAGTTATGTCGGCTGGCGACACCCAGGGGGAGGGCCTTCTCTGTGGGAGCCCCTGCCCTGTGGAATGAACTGTCCCCGGAAATGCGTAAGATCTCTGACCTCCGTGTATTTCGCTGTGCCCTCAAGACCCTGTTGTTCCACCAGGCCGGGCTATCAATGTAATGATTTTTAAATTGGGTGTTTTAAATTTTTGGGGTTTTAAATTTGAGCCAAAATTATTTAATAATTTTAATTATTTTTAACTGATGTCTGTCTTTGTGCTTTTAATAGGCTATACACCGCCCTGAGTCCTTCGGGAGAAGGGCGGTATAGAAATAAAATTATTTATTTATTTATTTATTTATTTATTTATTTATTTATATATGATACAATATTATTTAAAAGAGCCTTGGTAGTACAGTGGTCTAAAGCACCCTGTTATTAAGACCAGCTGCCTGCAATTACTGCAGGTTCGAATCTCGCCAAGGCTCAAAGTTGACTCAGCCTTCCATCCTTTCTAAGGTAGGTAAATTGAGGATCCAGTTGTGGGGGCAATAAGCTGACTTTGTATAAATATACAAAAGGATGAAGGCTATTACTTAGCGCATTGTAAGCCGCCCTGAGTCTCCGGAGAAGGGCGGCATATAAATCAAATTTTAAAAAAATGATACTTGTTTGAATCCCTTTAAAGTTATTTTTCCTTTCTCAGCAACAGCAAGTAAAGGTGGTGTAGTTCAAAGCACACCCAAAAAAGAAGCTGAAGTTGTAGCCCCTAAGAAAAAAGGCACAGTCACAACTCAGAAGAACGTTAAGACTTCGGCTAAGGTATCACAGGAAGGCTCAGTTTCTACAGAAGAAGATATTCCTGCTCTTCCTATCATTGATGAGAATTTGCTTCAACAGGTGAAAGATCTGAATGGCTATTTAGAACCTTACTGTCTTTCATGAGGGAATAAACATCCTGTCCCAAATTTGTTATATGTGTCGTTTCACCAAGTTTTAAGATGACTCAGCATTTTGTAAAACTTGGTGCCATGACATTTTCTCACAAGCATGGTAAAATTTTGCTACAAAGAAAGCGACCCTGATTTCCATGCATGAATTTTGCACACAGCTTTACAACTATACCTCCATTTTGATCCTTCCAATCTCTTTCTCTTTTCCCAAGGAATGGCTAAATCTTTTTGGTTATTTTAGTAATGTCATCTGATTTCATTTCCACATGATCTGCAAAAAAAAAGGTTTATTTTCAGAAATTATTCAAATGTATGAATATATATTAAATTATGGGCGTTATCAAAATGTTTAATCTGAAAAGCAATAAAGATTGAACTTTAACAAAATGCCATTTCTGTGTAATTAAGATATTGATGTGTGTGGTTTTAGTATGGTTATTAAATTAATAATTACCATGGATTTTTTTTCTTTATTTTTATGTTATAGCCTAGATTCTCATTGCTTATATCTTAGCATAGAGGTTTTACAGTGAACTATGATGATACACAGTTGAACTACTCAAAATAATATTAACCTTAAAGAATAGCAAATTCAAATGAAATTTAAATGAAGCTAGAAATTACCACTAACAGATATGTTATTTTTATATAACTATCATGGTCGAATTCATCAAACATCTTATTTTTAGCTCTTTTTCTTTCCATTTTCTGAAGCTACTACAATGGTTTAAAATAGCAGTCAAGGAGGATGTTATTGATTTAAACCAATAACTTTATATACAAAATTGTAATATATTGTTTTTCAATTTTACAGACCCACAAATATATTATACAAGCTTCCGTGTTATATAATAGTTGGCCACTTACTGAAAGTCAAATTGTATTTGTTCAGGCTCTAAAAGAATTAGAAAAAAATGAAATCAAAGGTAAGTCACTGTTTTAGGTATTTATTCTGTCTTGACTAAAAGTGTCATAGTGTTAAAACTAACTCTTAATAAACTTTATTTATTCATTTATTTCCAATAAATCACAACCTTCCTGTGTGACTCTTAATACTTTATGTAAGAGTAACAAAAACACAGCTAACCATAAATAACAATAAAAGGAATAAACCACTTCAAACGACTACAAATGATATTCTATCATCCAGTCATAATAAAAATCAAAAACTCCAAAGTGATGGAACTCCTGAAAAAATACTGTCCCACCTCATTCACCTCTTAAATGAGGGAGAAAAATTTAAAGCTTCCATTCTTGGAATGACCAGATTTTGTAAATGTATGTGAGTCAGTTTATGATAGTGTTAAGAGTGGATTTGCAAGGAAAATGGACATGGAAGAAAAGGAAAGGAGTGAAAGCACAAGTCCTGATCAAAATCATATTAAAATATAAATTAATCTCTCAATTAAAGAAATATTAAGTAGACAGAAGAAAAGAGGGCGCATAAACTGCTTGGAATAATATGAATTATGCCAATGGCAAAAATGAAAAAAGAGGCTTGAGGAAATGATGAAATGAAAGAGGCTGTGGATTGCAGCAAAATGCAAACAAGAAAATACTTGCTACAAAAAAGAATAGAAATATTTTCTACAAAACATAGAGAAAAGGATATATTGCATAGAATAAACCAAATACAGCACAAAAAAATGGCTGTTGTGTGGAACCATCCCCCCCCCCCACACACACACAAATAGATGAAGATGGATAAACAATAGACTTCCAGCACATTTGTGTGTATTGTTATACAAAATAATTACCTTAAGAGAAACATAAAAATAAATTTAGGGCAACTAGAATATCTACATGTGTATGATGAAAACAAAAAGAGATGGGAAATGAATGAGTATTGAATGAAAATGGATTGAATACAAATATGAGAGATCAGCATAAAGGAAATACATTGAAGTGGTTTCTAAGGCAGAATGAATGATGTTCAGAACACAAAGTGAATATATGAAGAAAGAGCGAATAAGTTTAGAAGAAAAAAGCCAAGTTGTACAACTTTAACATGTGCATGTTATAAGCAGGGTAAACTAGAAAATTAAAGATAAATGTACACAAACATGCATTATAATGAAGCCAGATAATTTTAGAAAGTATGCACAGTTGGGATTAAATGTATTGAAAGCGATGGGCATATCTCTATTCATGTTGCAAAATACTTAAAATAATATAGAACAGAACTGAAACAAACTGTCAGGAAAATTAGAATGTGTTTGAAACTAAAACTGACAAATTATGTTATGTCTACCCAAATGTACTTTACTGGTAATTTCCAGAACATTGTGCATTAATAAAATGTCTGCTTCAAATCTTAACATTTCGTATTTCATAATATAAGGCAACAGTGCCATCTGCAGTAAATTATTATTGTCTAGTTTAACTAGCTAGAACAGAGCACATAGACATCGTTTGGCATTTTTAAATTAATGGAGAAAAAATATAAATTTTAGAAGTTGTCTCCTGGTTTAATTCCAGTAGAAAACATATGTATTTATGCTGGGAAATGAATGCTGAGGAGAAGACATCATTGTAGTTTAAAATATTGCCCTACAATGCCAGCAAAAGGCAAAGAAAACAAGGCATAATAAAACCATTCCCAATAGATGAGTTTCCAGCTCTATTTGCAAACTTCCAGCGAAGGGAAAGAAATCACTCCATGCAGTATGAATTCAATCAGTCCAATTAGTTCCACTGTTTGACAGCTCTTACTGTCAAGAAGTTCTTCTAATATCTAATCTGTATCTACATCCTTGAAGTTAGATTTCATTAATGGAATAACAGAGCTGAAGGAGACCTTGGAGGTCTTTTAGTCCAATCCCCTACTTACGCAGGAAACTCTATACCATTTCAGACAAATAGTTATCCAATCTCGTCTTAAAATCCTTCAGTAGTCCTCTTTTTCTCTGGAACAGAAGAGTTCCAAACCCTCTGCAGCAATGTTCCTCAACCATAGCAACTTCAGGATGCGTGGGCTTCCATTGTGCTGACTGGAAAATTCTAAGAGTTAAAGTCCCAGGTTGCTAAGGTTAAAAAACATTCTCTACAGTGTGGCAATCCTTCATATCATTGAAGATAGCTGTCATGTCTTCTCTCCACCTTTTCTACAAGCTGAACGTACCTAGGTATTTTAACCATTCCTCTGGTTGGATAAACATACACAAATCATAGGGAATTATACTCTTACTGAAGAAAAACTATTGGAAAAAGAATAAGAATGACTGAGAATTTGTCCTCCTGTTTGTGTATAGATTGAGATCATCCTTCAGAATTAAATTTCATCCAGTTTGAATTTCTTTGATGAAGGAACTTTGAATGATCTTTATGAAAAATCATTTACAAATGTAGAATTTGAACAGAAAAAGAGTGTGGAACAAACCCATTAATATCATCACAGTAGAATCCAAAAATAATGTTTAAAACACCAATGATATTTTGAGGATTTATAAAAGGAAAGCTTCCTTCCAGTTTTCACCCATGCCTCCCCTCCCACCCTAGCTTCTTCATCAAGAGTTTGAGGATGAGTTTGCTTCTCCCCCACCACCATGCTTCATCTTTGTTTTCTTGATATAGGCAGAATAAGGTTATCTTGTAGCTTGTGTGCTTGCAGCACAGTCTTGTGAGCAAAAAAATAAAAATAAAAAAATCCACACCTGGAATACTGCAACCAATTTTGGTCACCACACTACAAAAAAGACGTTGAGACTTTGGAAAAAGTTCAGGAAGAGTAACTAAGATTATCAAAAGGCCTGGAGACTAAAACATATGAAGTACAGTTGCAGGATTTGGATTTGGCTCGTCTAGAGAAAAGAAGGACTAGGGTGATATGATAGCAGTATTCCAATATTTGAGGTGGTCAAATTATTCTCCAAAGCAGCAGAGGGCAAAACAAGAAACAATGGATAGAAACTAATCAAGAAAGAAGCAACCTGGAGTTAAGGAGAAATTTCCTAACAGTGAGGACAATTAATCACTAGAACAGCTTGCTTTCAGAAATTGTGGGTGCTTGGCTCGTACTATCATATGTGGTGGACATAAACAACATATTGATTTGAAACCAGAAGTATTCTTGTTGGGTATTTTACCAGATAAGAATAATTAATAAAGGGAATGCATATTTGATCTTACATATACTGACTGCAGCTGTTGTATTTGTACAACAATGGAAAAGTGAAGAGACCCCAACAGATGAAAATGTGATTTAAAAAATACTAGAATGTGCAGACATGGATAGGCTAACAAAATTAAGGAAAAGAAAGAAACTTAATACTTTTTGACCTGGGACCTATTTTATCAATGGTTAGCTGACAAAAAGAGGAGCTAGAAAAAGGGAAATATATGGAAAGAATCAATGATATAAGGAAGGTATGTTAAAATGGTTAAGTAAACATCATCGTCGTCGTCGTCATCATCATTATATTGAATACTGTTGTAAACATTTTATTATTTCCTAAAATTATTTGTGCCCAGACAACACACTGTTTAATTGAAAATGGAATTTTTATATGTTACAGAATAAAAAACTTGAAACAAAACAAAAAAAGAAATTTTGGGGGCTTCATCACTGGAGGTTTTTAAGAAGAGACTGGACAGCCACCTGTTTGAAATGGTTTAGGATCTCCTGCTTGAGCAGGGGGCTGGACTAGAAGACCTCCAAGGTCCCTTCCAGCTCTATTCTATTCTAAATTCTTGAACAAACAATAAATGTGCATTTGAGATACAACACATTTAAAAAGGAATACTTTTAAGAGAATATGCATCAACAAGAAATATTGTCAATGTTGCTTAGTGCAAAAGAAGACAAGTCAAAGTGGGGAGCTGTCCCACTCATTGATGAACCATTTGGATGGAGAGTGAAAAATTGATGAAAGAAAGATTCTAAATGGAGCAGATTTCCATCTTTCTCAAACTTTAGTTTGACTGAACATCAAGAAACTCACTTCCATACATAGGGAAAATCATTTTAAGTGCCTCAGAATCATTATGGAAAATTGTTTGATACAATAATTTGTGTAGAAATGACTTTTCAGTCGTCAGTCTTTGGATATGCCTCCACTTCTATTGATGATCTCCTTCCAAACTAGTGCTGGGCCAAGTGCTCAACCCATTTCCCCCCAGTTTTATGAAAGAGGATAGGCCAGAAATTTCAAAGAGTTCCCTATATTGCTTCAGTTGTGTCCAGCAGATTCCATAAAACTAAAAAAATCTAGATACATGATAAAACTAAAAGAGAAGTAACTCTTAATAATTATTCCCAAATATGAAATATATTTTAGCCTCCTTTTCTGGATATTTAAGCCAAGAGTCCCTGACCCTATCAATTTTATTAATTAAATAGAAATTTTGAATGGAATATTGCCGCTTTTATGTTAGCTTTGTGGACTTGTCTCAATGTTAATTCTTTGAATGTATGTCGAATGTATTTTGTATATATGAATAGGTACCTCATCACATCAGCATAAGAGTACAGAATAGGAACTGTATTCCAAAGTATTTTTCTATCAGAAAGTTGCTTTTGCTTCAAATATCCCCCTGTGCCACCCTAAAAATCTCCCCGGTCTGCTCTGGAAAATTGGATGGAAAGGGACAGGAAGTCACCCTGCATGAAAAGAACATTCACTTAATGTTGATTATAGCTCTGTGTACTTTTGGTATGCCAAATATGGATCTGAAAATAGATATTCAAGCACAAATGTTTGAAATGATGAATGTTTAAAATTGTCATTTGAATAAAATTATATGCAGCTCGTCCTGTAGAGAAACATGAAGAGAATATATCTGTCTTAAGTCCAGACATCCACAGCAATTTGGAAAGTCAAAAGTCTGCAGGTTCTTCCAAAACCACTAGAAAAACAAAGGAAAAAACAACTGACAAAACAGAAAAGGCACCTAAAGAGAAACCAGTAACTGTTGTTAGACCAGAACCACAGGTGAGAATAAATTACTGTAAATTGTAAATGTCCAAAGCAAATGCAGATTTCTTAGGGTTTACTTGTTAGCCTATTCCTGTGTTCCCCATATTAGACAGGAAAACGGAAATTGTAGCATCACACAGTCACATGATTACTATTTGCAACCTTCCTAGCTAGCTTCCAAAAAGCAAAGTCAGTGAGGAAACCAGCAGATAGTCTCAAGTTATGATCACATGATGATTTGCTTAAGGACCATTGGTGATTCATTTAACAACTGCAACTGGGACTGTTGTTGTTTCTCTTAATGACTGCTTCAGTAATTTAGCAGTAGATTTACCAGTCCTAATTAGGATTGTTAAGTGAGGACTACCTGTACCCATTTTTTCAATTGTATTGATGATCATATGAGAAATTGACAAATATGTTTTTAAAATTCATATTGCATAGCTTAGATTTTTTAAAACTGAACATTGATGAGAGTCACGTTTTGTAAGATGGGTGAAAAGTTGGTGTTGATTCTCAGAGATGACATAGAAAGATTTTCAATCTTTACATGTTCCAAAAGTGCACTCATCACTACTGTAACTTCAGCCCATCCATCTTGCAATCTTCTCTTCTTCCCATTAAATTGCATCTAATATATGAATTCGTCCAGGTTGTATTTTAACATGGTTTGATTTCATGGAGGTCTTTTGCTCATTAGAGTTAAATCCCAGTTCACTGGCTCAACTTCATATTTAGCCATCCTTATTCTGTTATAAAACAGTTTTGACTGCTAGTATTAGTTAAGACATGCATTTATCAAAAAACATCAATACACAGCATTTGCCAATACAGGTAGTCCTTGAGTATAAAACTGCCGTTCAGAGTTATGAATGCATCCAAAAAGTGCACTTTAGTACAAAGGTTCAAAATTGCAGCCCACAAGATTCCTCTACGGTCATGTGAAGGTCGGCAATTCGGCGGTTCGAATCTCTAGTACAGGTCTCCTGTGTGAGCAGGGGGTTGGACTAGATGACCTCCAAGGTCCCTTCCAACCCTGTTACTGTTACTGACCAGGAGTCAGTCACTCCTGAAGCGGTGGCTATTTTAGTCTAATGACTACCTTTTCTCGCCATGGTTCTGACAGGTAATTTCCAAGACCCATATGGTCAGCATGTTTTTTTTCCATTGTTCACATGACTTTTTTTTTTTAATTTGATTTATATGCCACCCTTCTCCAAAGACTCAGGGCGGCTTACAATGCGTTAAGCAATAGCCTTCATACTTTTGTATATTTATACAAAGTCAGCTTATTGCCCCCACAAACTGGGTCCTCAATTTACCTACCTTAGAAAGGATGGAAGGCTGAGTCAACCTTGAGCCTGGTGAGATTCTAACTTACAGTAATTGCAGACAGCTGATGTTAATCACAATGCTATCAGTCTGCTGAGTCACCAGGCCCACTAATCAGTATTGGAGCCTTTACAGTCGGCCTACTCCTCATTGCTACCAAGTAGAGGACCAGACGAGTGAATCTCTTGTTGCTGTCCCACTTGCTTCTTTTGTTGCTGTAGCCTTGAGGACTACAGTACTATAGTTGCCTTTGTAAGTTTCTTTTTCATTATAATGTTGCGCTTGTTTGTCAATACAAACTGCTTTTCTTACTTGTAAGTACTTTGCAAACTTCTGTGCTTTGTTTGTAAGTACTTTATAAAGATAGTTTTTTAAAAAATATATCATTGTATTTGTTTGCATTTGTTTTGGAATTCCTTCCAAAACTACAAGACAGTGTCTTCAGAAAGCAGATTTGGTATCGGAAAGTTCCTTTGCATTCTACTGTATTTTGTTGGCATGTAGTTTGAGATTGATTGTGGAAAGACCACTTACACAGTACTGTACTCTATTGTGTACTGTGTTCGCTTTTTCTTTGAGTATTAGTGTGTACTATTATAGATTGCTTGTAGAACAGCTGATGGGAGGGCAGCAGTGGTTCCCTCCAGCGGCTTCACTAGAGCCCTGCAAATTAATTCCCCCATCCCAATTTAAGTCCAGGCACTTGCTTGGAGTTGCTGCAGACCTTCAGAGGCGAAGGGCAACCTGGCCTTTCCAAAACAACTGATGGGTGGACAGTAGCTTTCCCTCCAGAGAGGCTCCACCTGAGGAGCCCTGCAAATTCTCTAGCCTCTTGGTTCATTTAATGATGGCAGTAGTCACTTAACAACCAAAACAAACAACAAGCCCAATCTTCATTATTTAACAACCTGGTTGATTTGCTTAACAAGCAAGGTAAAAAATGTCATAAAAATGGCTCTGGTTCATTTTATGAAAATTTGATTTGCAGCCCTAATGGGCAGGCTTCATTAGAGTCATATCTCGAGGACTATCTATATTTATCAATACAATTCTATCACAATAGTTCTCTGGGAGACATTCTGATTTTGAAAGTCAGTGGATACAGAGCCACTTCTGCCTGTCTGCTTCTGCTCTGTGTACTTCTTTTCCAGCAATCTGATCCCAACAAACCCTTTTGGATTTTGCGCCTTGTTGTTGAGCAAAATGAGACAGATGCAGTTGATCTGAAGAAAGATACTGAGAGAGCAGATGAGATCAAGGCTATGAAGCAAGCTTGGGAGGCTGCGGAACCAGGGAGAGCTATCAAGGTAACAGGGTCATGCTTTTATTCAATATGTAACATGAAAACTACTGAGAAACAGCAATTTTTACCTGGAAACAAAAAACAATTCCCAAGACTGATTTATCAGTGCCAAATGCAGGAAATACATAGAAGATTTAGGGATTAGGGAAATAATGAATATACCTCATTTTTCTGTCTTTGAATTCTATTCTATAATAAAATCTAAATTTCAAATAAAGAAATTCCTGAATTCCACTATAGACTTTTGAGTTAGGAAGACACCATAGGCTGATCTTGACAGCTGTAATTGAAAACAAATATTTGTATACAACTTGTAGACAGTTGTCTTTACCTTATAGTAATACAGGTAGTCTTCAATTTCCTACCACAATTGAGCCCAAAATTTATGTTGCTATGTGAAATATTTGTTAAGTGAGTTTTTACGACCTTTTTTGCCACAGTTGTTAGGTGAATCATTGCAGATGTTAAGTTAGTAACTTTGTTAAGTGAATCTGGCTTCCCCATTGACTTTGCTTGTCAGAAGGTCACAAAAGCTGATCACATGACCTTGGGACATTGCAACTATCATAAATATTAACCAGTTGCCAAGCATCTGAATTTTGATCATGTGACCAAAGGGATGCTGCAAGGGATATAAGTGTGAAAAACAGTCATTAGTCATTTTTTTCAATGTTCTGGAACCAGAGTCTGTGAGGCTGGATAGTCAGTTCCTAATTAAGAAAACAACCATGGCAAAGGAGAATTGGATGTCTTATTGACTAGGTTTCATCCTTTCCTGCCAGATTGAAATCTCAGTTTATGTGCTGGCTTGGGACCAAGGACTTCATAATTGCTGGCAAGACTACATATTCATGTCAAGATCTGATGTGGTTGTTCACTAATTTCGATTTACAATTCTTACTCCAATACTATGTTCAGCCTACTAATTATACCATCATTTTCTCCCTTCATCACTATTAGGCTGTAATTCCATGGTTTACTTTAAACCCACTTTAATGTGAAATATTAATTGAGCTGTTATCAGTACGTCTGCTTCCACCTGAAATCAGCTCATAATGACTATTAGACATATCTGTGTTTGGAATCAATATGAAAGTGTTTTGTCCCTGCCTTCTTCCAGGATTTTTTAAATATATATTTCCCAGCAAAGTCTTATCGCTTTAACATTTCCTAGTGAGCTTCCATTTAAGTATTGAATAGATCTGACCCTGCTTAACTGTTTCAAGATCAGTGAAGGTCATCTAGTTCTACCACCTCCTATGATGCTATTCTCACTAGCAATGTATATTAAATCTAAAAAAAAAATCCTTTGTTAAATGTGATCATTTCCATGCATTCACTGAAAGTAGAACATTCTACAGGTGGATTTTAGGTCCACTCCAGAAAAGCTCTTTTTAAGAGAACATTCTGCACCAAGCATCAAACTCATTACAAATGCAATATAATCTCAAATTACAAACGAGATCTTATAGTTTTCTGCTGAAAGTTACTCATCTGGTCTCATTTCCATTTGCTTTCAAAACTGCTTTATTGTGTGTGTTCGTTTAATGTACCCAAATTTTATTACTCAACTGCTAGCAGTTAAACAACTCTTGAGTTGTATAATCTAAAGGCAAAAATATTGATATTTTTGTTTCTGGTGCTGTCATTTCAAACACAGCAGCTGAATGTTGTGACATGAATCATTCATCCATGTGTTTGCTTTCATCCAATGACTCATATTTTCAGTTGCAAAGAAAATAATAATTAAACTACTCAGCCTAAAACCTAAGCTGTGTTATTTCTGGCCACATGCTGGTAATGTAAACCAAATCCTAATAGATTAATATCTTCAACACTGTCACAATTGCATATACTGTATACAGGCCAATATCAATAAAGGAGAAAATAGCTCAGGATTGAAATAAGAGGTCCTTGGTACTCTCTGAGCTTGGTTGTTTTCTTGCAGACATTTTATTACCTAAACTAGATAACATGTTACCTATTTTGGGTATATATGTATGTATGTATGTATGTACTTATTTATTTATTTATTTATTTATTTATTTGTCATATTTCTATGCCGCCCACTCTCTGAGGACTCTGGGCAGCTTCACCAAAGACAGTATACTAAATAGCATATTGCCCCCAACAATCTGGGTCCTCATTTTACCCACCTCGGAAGGATGGAAGGCTGAGTCAACCTTGAGCCAGTGAGATTTGATCCGCTGATCTGCTGAACTAGCAGTCAGCTGAAGTAGCTGCAGTACTGCACCCTAACCACTGCACCACCTCGGCTCAACATCTTCAAGAAAACAATCAAGCTCAGAGAGCACCAAGGACTCACCATAGGCCAATATAGTTAAAGGAGCATTATAAGGAACTTGCCATGCTCTGGAACCAGAGTCTGTGAGGCTGGATAGTCAGTTTCTAATTAGGAAAACAACCATGGCAAAGGAGAATTTGATGTCTTATTGACTAGATTTCACCCTTTCCTGCCAGATTGAAATCTCAGTTTATGTGTTGGCTTGGGACCAAGGACTTCATAATTGCTGGCAAGACTACTAGCAAGAGAAGATCAGCCAAATCTGGATTGGATATGATGCCAGTTTATGGTTCACACATCTATTACAAAACCATATTTTTCTTGTCACTGATGACTCTTTGTTGTTTCATTCTACATGTGCGCTACAACTTTTTACATTGGACAACTTTAGCTATGCTAATTGTGATTTCATATCCTCCTTAGTTTTGATACTCCCAATTAATAGTTAAAATTCAAAGTAGCAAGCAAATACAGAGGAGGAGCAAGAAACTGAAAGTCATGTAAAAGTCGTGGTAACGCCACACTTGGAATACTGCATCCAGTTTTGGTCGCCACGATGTAGAAAAAGATGTGGAGATTTTAGAAAGAGTGCAGAGAAGAGCAACCAAGATGATTAGGGGACTGGAGGCTAAAACATATGAAGAACGGTTGCAGGAACTGGGTATGTCTAGCCTAATGAAAAGAAGGACTAGGGATGACATGATAGCAGTGTTCCAATATCTCAGGGGCTGCCACAAAGAAGAAGGAGTCAAGCTATTCTCCAAAGCACCCGAGGGCAGGACAAGAAGCAATGGATGGAAACTAATCAAGGAGAGAAACAACCTAGAGTTAAGGAGAAGTTTCCTGATAGCTAGAACAATTAATCAGTGGAACAACTTGCCTCCAGAAGTTGTGACTGCTCCAACACTGGAAATTTTTAAGAAGATACTGGATAACCATTTGTCTGAAGTAGTATAGGGTTTCCTGCCTATGCAGGTGATTGGGCTAGAAGACCTCCAAGGTCCCTTCCAACTCTGTTACTCTGTATTCTAAAATATAGGCAGCCTTGTCTGAACTTGAAATATAAGCTATCAAATATTTACCAAATAATATATTAGCACACTCCAAATATAACCTATCCAGCTGAAACTAATGTTTGCTTCCCCTCCCCTGCAAATTTCATGATGCTGGAAAGCTAGATATACTGAGACAGCATGAAACATTTTGTTATGTTATTTTTATTGTGTTTCAGAGAGAAAAGTCTGCCAGAGAAGTTGCACAGTAATGAGATCAGTAATAAATGAGTCCCAGCTCATATGTTTATAATCTAAACAACACAATACAAAAGGGAAAAAAATAGTGCTTCCTTTCTTACTTTTATAACATTCTCATATTGATCAAGTAGAATGGAAATTGGTCCTCTGGCAGAATCAGTAGAATAAATCCTTCATTTTCTTCTCACCATCTTATATAACTTGATGGAATAGTTGGTATTAGATCACATTTCAGAGAAGAACTAGAACACATTGTCAGAATTTGATTGTATATTAAGCCTTCTTCATCTCTGTCTGATTTGAACTTTTGTTTTGCTTTCCCAAACAGCTGGATTGTACATCCCTCAACTGTGTTATATTTTGATAATTATTATTTTTTTATTGAGACATGTTTTATCACATCACATCATATGCTCTGATCTTCATTCTTCATTCCTGCTTAGTGATTGACCTTAACATTTATTTTCTGTTACTTGCCTTTTTATCAATCGGTTTGAAGAACTGTTCCATCTTTGAATTTTTAAGATGAAACATGAAGGAGTTTCATGCCTAGTGGCAGAGCACATTAACTAATACAACATTGTTGTTGGTCCTCTCATCACATGTTCATATATGTGAGGGGCTGCCCCTCAGAGAGAGGAGGGGGTCAGGCTATTTTCCAAAGCACCTGAAGGCCAGACAAGGAATAATGAATGGAAACTGAATAAGGAGAAATTCAACCTGGAAATAAGGATAAATTTTTTGCCAGTGAGAGCAATCAACCAATGGAACAGCTTGCTTTCAGAAGTTGTGGGAGCTTCATCACTGGAAGCTTTCAAGAAGAGATTGAACTGCCATCTGTCAGAAATGGTATAGGATCTCCTGCTTGGGTAGAGGTTTGGACTAGATGACGTACAAGATCCTTTCCAACTCTGTTAATCTATTAATATGCAAGCATTATAAGTCATTCATCCCTCAGCCTTTATGAGCCCTTAGCTATTTTGAAGTGAGAGGTGATTTGATTTAATTTTATCTGAAGTAAGGCTGTGTTAGTACTTAATTTTCAAAAGAGGAAAGTACTTTGGAGGGATTGACATAGCACCAGTCTGCAATTCCTTAAAACAGCTGCATCTTTTCTTAGAATAATGTTTGTAATGCAAATCCAGGAAAAAATCCCATTTGGTTTAAGAAATTGTAGAAAGATGCTCCATGCATATGTCTCCATATTCCAAGGCATCTTTCGTCTTCAGATCCAGAATGCTGCTGCTGCTATCCATTCAGGTGCATCTGATTCTCAGCTATTCTATAGACCAGCTCTCTCCACATTTTCCAAATCAATTTTCTTCCTGTCTAGTTTTTCATGGTACACCTGTCTCGACCTGTTATTGCAGGAAAGTGAATTCTTTTAACACATTGAATCTCTTCACCGTCAATTGTTATTTTGACATTTCCATTTCTCACAATGATCATAAGCTTGGTCTTTGGTGTTCGGGTAGAGGCCAAATTTCTTGCTTTCTTTTTTAATCCTTTTGATCAGATGCTTCAGGCCTTCTTTGGTTTCTGAGAGGAGAATTGTGCTTATCAAAGACTGCTGATGTTCCTTTTGCCAATCTTTACTCCAATTTTTGATTCTTCAAAAATTCCAGCTTCTCGTAATCTCTTTGGCATACACGTTGAATAAGAAAGGTGAAAAAATGCAACTTTGCTGTACGCCTTTCTCTTAACTTGTACCAATCAGTGTCTGCACAGTAATTTCCTGCATCAAGTCGACCAGTTGTGTTGGCATCCCCAGGTTTTAAAGGACTTTGCAACAACTTGTCATGATCACAATCAAAGGCTTTCTTGTAGTCAATAAATCAGTTGCAGATGCTGCACATCCCTAATCTGAAAAGCAAATTCATGTTTACTCCTATTAATGCTAGGGCACAGAATTGAAAACACCATATCAAACTGCTCATTTGCAAACCATTTCTTGTTTCTTAAGGCCTGTTTTACATGGGAAATGAAGGTATATTTCTGTAATTTAAAAAATTACCAATTGCAGCTCTACTGTGTATTTTATGTTTTATAGCTATACATAAGAACAGTTCAAAAGGCAGTCATTCAGTTCCTGTTTATATGCCAGTGGACTGGCTATTGGAATCATGCAGATGCCTTTGACAGTATTATATAAAAACATATTTGGAGAAAAAACTATTTGAAAAATTTATGAAGTTCTTATTAGATTTGTATTGTATTGTATTTCCAAGTAGATTGTAGAAGCTCCCAAAGCAAGGATTTTCTGATACTTATGACTACATTAGATATTTTAGGCCTATCCATCTATAAAATTTATTTGTTGTTCAATGTATATTCTGTAAATATTAAAATGTTTCTGTGTCAAAATGGCTTGGTAGATAACAGAACATGCAGGTTTGTTTTTCTAATTTTCTGCAACAAATCTCTGTTTCCCAGGCTGCTCAAGAACGTGTACGTTATATTAATGAGTGCATTAAAAAAAACCTGATGGAAGCTGAGACTGAGAATGCCAGTCCTTCTACAGGTTCAAGGGAAACAGGTATGCATGGGCAATACAAACATGATATTAAGCATTCATGAAAGAAAAGCTTTGTCATGGAGATTTCAAAATCATAGAAAGGAGATTGTTGCATGTCATTCAACTACAGAATTGAAAAACAAGAAACAATGGGTGCAAACTAACCAGGGAGAGAAGCAACCTAAAACTAAGGAGAAAATTCCTAACGGTGAGAGCAGTCAACCAATGGAATAGCTTGCCTTCAGAAGTTATGGGTGCTTCATCACTGGAGGTTTTCAAAAAGAGACTGGACAGCCCTTGGTTTGAAATGGAATGGGGCAGTGATGGCTAATCTTTTTGCCATTGTGTGCCAGGAGGGGGGATGGGGGTGGCGTGTGCGCATGTCTATACCCATAATTCTATGTGCCACGCACATGCATGTGCAACCCCCCTCCCCCCGCTCTTGGCACACGATGGCCCGGTAGGCCCGTTTTTCTTTCTCACCTGGCTCCAGGGCCTCTCTAGGAGTCTGGGAAGGGCAAAAACGGCTTTCCCCACCCCCCACCCCCCCCCCCGGAGGTCCTCCAGAGGCAGGAAACAACTTGTTTCCTTACTTCTGGTAGGCCCAGAAGACCCGAAAATCAGCTGGAGCTGAGTTCACATGCCCACTGATATGGCTACACATGCCACCTGTGGCACGCATGCCATAGGTTCACCATCACGGGTATAGCGTCTCCCACTTGAGCAGGGGTTTGGACTAGAAGACCTCCATTTTCCAAGGTCCCTTCGAACTATTCTATGCTCTAGAAGTGGCGTGAGGGAATCAATATTTCCACTTATAATTTGTGGAAATGAGCAAAGTTAAAGTTGAGCTGATTTTTTTTTTCTGTCAGTTATTGGCAGAGGTGAAAAAGCAACAATGTGCTCAACATACAAAGAAATGGGGAAACTTTTTTTTTAGAGATTAAGCTCTGCAGGGTCACAGCAGTATAAGGCTTCACATCTGCTCCATTAACTCCTGTTCCACAATGTGTCATTCTCTATAACTTCCTGCAATCTACACTTTCTGAATTGCCTTGGGACTTGGCATACCTTCTAAAGTGGTATTTCTCAACCTTGGTAGCTTGAAGATGGGTGGACTTCAACTCCCAGAATCCCCCAGCCAGCGCTGCTGGCTGGGGGATTCTGGGAGTTGAAGTCCACCCATCTTCAAGTTACCAAGGTTAAGAAACACTGTTCTAAAGTATCAATAGAAGAGAATGTCTGTAGCACAGAGTTGAATTGAGGAGTTTTTGGTGCTCTCTGAACTTGGTTGGTTGCTTGCAGATGTTTTGTTATTCACGAGGTAATATCAGCAGTTCAAGTGAATGTGAGGTTTGCTGCCTGTTTATGTACAGTAACTTGCCCTGCCAGTTTTGGTAGCGATATCGTTTCCTCCATGGTGGTTCCTTGATTACAGTATTGTTTTCTGACTGATTGTGTGTTTGGTGTGTTGGCTGCTGGAGAGAATGTGTTCTAGTCTTTTTGTTTCCTTCCTAAGTCTTTTATTACCTCTTTTGAACAATCCATAAATGTGGTTACCTCTATGTGACTATTGATGGCTGCTTTGTCTGAATGTCCAGGAATTCCCTAGCCACTTTTTTTTATTTGGTTTGTTCTAAGAAGCTACGTAATAGTTTCCCAATTAAAACTACGGTCGAATCTTTCCACGTATTGTGAAATTAAGAAGTTTTCATTGTATCTTCTCTCAGTTAAGTGGTGTTTGCAGATTTGCTCTGCTCGTCTTCTGCCTGTCTGCTCTACATCATAGTCGTTACAGTTCTTGCACTGTGTATTGTAGATGGCCTCTGTTTTTATTTCTTTAGCTACTGGGATTTTTGTTTGCTTAAAATATTGTAAAGGACAAGTGTTGATTTGAGTACTACAGTGATGCCGTGTGGTTGTAATAGTCAATTGGTTGTTTCTGAGATGTTTTTGAAGTCTGAATGTGTTATGCTTTTCATAGATTGCACTGAACGTGTGACTATGTTGTCAGACATTTTTTGATAAAGTTGTGTGGATCCCATTATATTAAAAGATGTTGTACATTGACCTGGTTCCTCTTTCTAGTGTTCTGAGGTGCTGCAGTACGTTTGTGACTCAACAGTTGACAAAGAAAAAGCTTAGGTCACTTCCTCTGTGATCTCATATGTACAGAATTGGCCTGCAAACACAGATGCACTGCCAATCAAATAGCAGAAATCTGTCAGTTTTGATAATGACAATAATCTGTTCAGAAATAAGGAAGAGATCTCAAAGTTAATCAAGGAGTTCATCGCAATCACAGCAAATTCAATTTAGTATGCCACTGTGCAATTATACTCACTGCTACGTACTTCTATTTCTAGATCAAAATTGTCATGTAACAATATCAACATACTGGCAATTAAGGCAGGAGCCCAGTCAGTCTTTGCTCAGCTGCCTGTGGGTCTGCATAACATAGAAGATATGAGCCACAATTGCTGGCAAAGTGATAGGAAATCAGACCACAGTCACTAAACCCTAAAGACCAGACTGCCAAATTGATACCAGCTACAAAAGACTGCACCACTATAATCCCAATGTAAACTGCTGATAACATTTTGATGAAGTTTGAAGAATTCTCCCTGTAAAGTACTGGTGGTTTTAAATATTCTGTATTAGAAAACAGAATGTACATCTGTTGCAAGCTAATCCAGTTGTTGCTATCTTGATAGAAAATGTTTCTCCTCTTTCTGAAGTATTACCTACAGTTCCTGAAGCAGGCTTAGCCATTCAGCGGAAGGAATGGGCCCCTATCGATCTTGCGCCCTATATTAAGTAAGTGGCACTACATTTTATATAGCTAGACCAAAGCACTGTTCGTTATTTTATTTTTATTTATTAATTACATTTTTATGCTTCCCATCTCCCCTTCAAGGTGATTCTGGATGGGTAGGCTATTCTGTCAATAATTTTAACTTCTAACTCAGGGGTGTCAAACTCAAGGCCCAGTGGCTGAATTTGGCCTGCAGGGTGCTTAGATCTGGCCCACAGAGCCACCCTGGAAATAGTGAAGGACAGCTCGCGGTGCCTCTGCCAGTGAAAATGGAGCTTGGGAGGGCTCTGGGCAGCACTCCCAAGCTCCATTTTCACTGGAAGAGGGTTGCAGGAGGCCATTGCAGCCAAAAACGGAGCTCGGGAGCCTATTTTTGCTGGCAGATAGCTTGGGCTCCCCCGACACGAGTGACGCCAAACTGGCCGTGCCTATTCTGGCCATGCCCACCCAGCCCCCTGAAGTCAAACACAACCCTGATGTGGCCCTCAATGAAATTGAGTTTGACACCCCTGTTCTAACTGTTAATTATTTTAAGTATTTAATTTGTGTTCTGTTGGTGCCTCTTCAATTAGCAACTCATGGTGCCTTCACTGGGTTTATAATTGAGGTGTTTCCTATTCATGTGGAAATATACCTGGATCTTGAGGCTGCACAAAAATTAAGATGCCTTATAAAGACAATATTGGTAGATATTGGTAGATATCTCTTTTTACCTTCAGAAAAACACTGGCCGTGCCCATCATGAAGAATGAGGCCATTATCCAACAGCAAGAGATGCGTAAAACAGAGGAAATAAATACTTTTAGATATTTTCGAGAACTGGTTCTGGAACATAGGCAGCAAGAACGCATGGCAAGGAATCAGGTGAAGCAAAATGTCCTGGAAATGTATGAAGATTTACAAGTAAGTTGTTTATTACTGACAACTTCTTTAATGTATCAATTCTTACTATTGTGGCTTTGTTAGGAATTCTGATCATCAGATATTTTACTCTACAAATTTCCAAACATACTTCTAAATTAACTCCTATTATCTTTCCAGTTTTGACATATTGGCTTAGGAGACAATTTAGAATAAGTGCTGGGTCTGAAAAAGCAGCTGTTAGACTCACGTTTAACTAATATTTAGTATAAAATAGTGTTTATTAAACATCTAATAATTCAGTAAGAATATTTTACTGAGATAACAAAACTAAATTCATCTTGTCTGGTAATGAAGTTATTCAATAGTGGTTTATGGGAATGGTATCTTATTATGTCCTAACTTTGAATGACGACAAATTATTTGCTTTTTAAATGAACAGACAAAACTACTTCAACACAAAGTAAAGAATTTAATATTAAAATAAACACAATAATAAGCATAAAAGCAACCAATCCTTTTTATGGGCAGCAAGAGTTTGGTGATGAATAACATTGTAATTAGAGTTCCTCATACTTTCCAAATAATCTGGAAGAGAGGCTTTGGATCTTGCCTGAGCATAGCACCTCTCTGATCTCATTTAAGCAGATCAGCTGTTTTTAGGCTTCTCCCCAAGAGTTTAAAGAGGATACAGCAGCTTTTGATTCAATTATAGGTCAGTCTAACAAATATCAGGTGGATGCTGTCCTTGCATGAGGTCTCAAACACTTCGTTCAAATAATTTCAAAGCATAGCCCTCTTGATTGATTAGCAAATACCATTTCAAGAAAACTAAAGAATATTTTACAATTGTGGAAGGAAGTAACAGATAATATAGAGCAGGCTATGCTAGCACTCTGAACTGAGGAATAATACTGACATCTTCACTAAATAATTGTAATCTTAACTTTCAAAGAAATGAAATAAAATAAAATCATTTAAGGACTACAGGTAATCCTCAAGTACCAATCACGATTAGGACTGGCAATTCTGTCACTAAGTGACATGGTCCCAGAATGAAATGTGGTGGGACTGCACCAAATTTATGACATCAGTTTCATGTGGTTGTTAATGAAATCACCACAGGTGTTTAAGCACAATATCTCATGATCATGACTTGCTCCTTGGTGCTGGCTCCCCCATTGACTGGTGGTTGGAAATGGCTGTGAAGATCATAAATGGCGATCATGTGACTGCAGGGCAGCGCAACTGTTGTACACGCATGCCCATTGCAAAGCACTGGAATTGACATCACTTGACTGTGGGGACATTGCTGCAACAGCCACAACTTCAAAGACTGGTCATAAACTTACTTTTTCAGTCCTCATCATAACTTCAAAAAGGGCAGTCAGTAAGTGAAGACTATCTATATATGTGTTCTTTTAAAAATATATACAGAATATGTACAAAAGGAAAATATTTTTTTTCTTAGTGTAAATAATTCTACAATATAGACAATTGGCTTAATAAAGAGACAAAGAGGAAAAGACATAAGTAATTTTAGAATACATGAACCCCTTCTGATGCCATAATTGCCAGAGGTTTCTGGGTATACATGTATATGTGCAGAGAGAGAAAGAGAGAGAAAGAGAGAAAAGTAGACATATTTCTGGTCATTATGGTATGAGAGGGCCTCATGCCTTGCACATACACTAGAGAGAGTGTGAGAGAAAGACATACATATATACATATGTACGTACTGATTGTGCACGAAGCGTGTATATTTATTTTTGGACAGGCGTCCTTAGATGAGGCACGAGGCAGGATCTTTGGAATCCGAGACGCATACAGAGCAAAACTACTGGAGGCTGAACGTTTAAAACTAGAAGCACAAGCAGCTGAAGAAGCCGCCCTTCGAGCAGAGCAAGAGAAGAAAAGCCCAGATGTGCAGAAAAAAAAGGGTGGGAAGCCTGCAGGGAAGAAAAAATAATAGTATTTTCTGGAATAGTTTCTTAAATTCACTGATGAGAAAACAATATCCTTTTTACTAGACTGTGATTTAGATATATAGAACAGAGTTTTTTAAATGCTGTTTTTTAAAGTATTGTTTTGATCTCTATTTAGTATTGCATCAGCCTTTTTAAGTGATGTCACTGATATAAAAATTGACTAGCTTTCCATTTTGCATTATGTTTGCATCTTAATTGCAATAAAGTTTTCTTAATACAATTATTTGTACAAGCCTTTCACTATTTTTAGTCCATTCCTAGATTAAAGGCGCCAAAATGGTACAGATCAGGGATGAGATTTGGGGAGAAGAAAAACAATCCTATTATCTCATTGCCTGTTAAAGGAAAAACACATGCCTGCAATTTTAATTTTGCTGTTCATTAGAACAGAATGGCATTCATAAACAAGCTATATGGGTTAATGTAACAATGAGAGATGCTGAATGTCAGAAATTGCTACAAGAGTTTTTAGACTAAGGTCTTTTAAAAGTTGTTTCTTTTTAATGCATTTGGTTAGCACAATAATTGGGACCAGAAGTTCTGTCCCTAAGCTATGTGGCCATAAAGCACAATGCCCCATGACCTCATTGGTTATTGATAGTAATCCCAGCAATCTCTGTTGTTGTCATTAAGCCAATGACCTGCTGGCAATTTTCCAACAACCAAAGACAGTGGGGAACCCGAGAGGAGGTTCCAGGCAGCTCACGAGTAGGTTAGCAGGCAGGTCTAGCTCTTTCATAGCTGAATACAAGACTTTACTTTACTTTTACTTTTATTTGATTTGTATACCACCTTACTCCCGAAGGACTCAGGGCGGTGAACAGCCAACAATAAAATACATACATACAAAATTTAAAAAGCAGAAATAAAATCGAATTAAATAGTTTGGCCCAGACAGATTAAAACCCCAATCAATTTAAAACAAATTTAAACTTTGAGTATAAAAATATTAAAAATATTAAAATATTAAAAGTTGTTTAAAAAGAGGGAGAAAGTTAGGCCAGGCCCGCCTGGTGAAATAAAAAGGTCTTTAGAGCGCGGCGGAAAGTGCGCATATCCAGGATCCTCCGTATCTCCGGGGGGAGCTCGTTCCAGATAGTAGGTCCCCCACAGAGAAGGCTCTCCCCCTGGGGGCCACCAGTCGACATTGTTTGGCCGACAGCACCCAGAGGAGCCCCTCTCTATCGTACTGGCCGATGGGAGGCTATTGGTGGTAGTAGGCGGTCCCGCAAGTACCCAGGTCCTGACCCATGGAGCGCTTTAAAGGTGGTAACCAAAACCTTGAAGCGCACCCGGAAGACCACCAGGAGCCAGTGCAGCTTGCGCAGGAGGGATGTTACATGGGAGCGCTATGTCGCTCCCATTACCACCCACGCGGCTGCACTCTGTGAGACACCTGTTAAGCTGCTTGCATTGACAGATGTAGCTTTTCATCTAAAAACCTGCTCTTGATTCTAGGAATACAGTTCAACCTGAGTCATAGCTGGCTGTAGTGCCTCCAGTCTAATCTATCCTTGTACACCTGAGGTTTCAATAAAAGACAATACTTGTAACCCAGTTAAATTGTGGAGTTGTGGTGCATTCTGGATTTGGTGTTTGCTTGCAGACCTTTCATTGCCCAACTAGGTAAACATCATCATCAAGTGAACAACCAAGCTCAGAGAGCACCAAGGATTCCACAGGAGGTTTCTGCAACCCTTTCAGCTACAGATGTGGAGATGCTTTATTATAAATCATCAGTGGAAAGTGCTTTTTTTAGCCAACATAGTGTGATGATATCCCCCTATCAACCAGCACTACATCACAAGATTGACACATAGAAGCACAGTTAATAAAATAATACAGATAGTATTTGACTCAAAACCACAATTGGAACCAGAATTTCTGTTGCTAAGCAAGGCATTTGTTTGTTTGTTTGTTTGTTTGTTTGTTTGTTTGTTTGTTTATTTATTTATTTATTTATTTATTTGTCAAACATAAATGTACAAGATAGCAGGTACAGGTATAAAAATAAACATAAACAAAGGAAGTAAGTACAGATAAATGGGGACAGTAGGACAGGGCTAGGCACGCTGGTGCACTTATGCACACCCCCTTTATGGATCTCTTAGGAATGGGGTGAGGTCCACGGTAGACAGTTTGAGGTTGAAGCTGTAAGGGTTTGAGGCTGTAACAACGGAGTTAATCAAGTGTTAAGTGAACCACACTCACCTTTATGATTGTTTTTGCCACAGTTAATATCGCTGCAATTTAAGAGAATCATGTCATTAAGCAAATCCCGCTCCTCCCCCCCCCCCAACTTTG
Source organism: Arizona elegans (assembly GCA_022577455.1). Taxonomy (NCBI): domain Eukaryota; kingdom Metazoa; phylum Chordata; class Lepidosauria; order Squamata; family Colubridae; genus Arizona; species Arizona elegans. Next base: position 251,330,423 of record JAKOOJ010000001.1, read on the forward strand.
CTTGTTGGAAGCTGGTTGGGAAGGTTACAAATAGTGATGAAATAACTATAGGACATTGAAACCATCATAAATACATGCCAGTTGCTAAGGGCCCAAATTTGGATCACATGACTGAGGGGATGCTATAACAATTGTAAGTGTGAAGTCCGGTTGTAAGTCACTTTTTTCAGTGCCATTGTAACTTCAAATGATCTCTAAACAAATGGTTGTGAGTCGAGGACTACCTTTATTACTGGAGTAAAAACTGTTGCTGCTGATTAGCCTATCTACACTCCATTTTTTTTTAATTAGTTTACAATATATAATACAAAAATACAAAAGCAAATAATAGGAAAAATAGGAGGGAAAAGTATAGAAAAGGAGAGAAAAAATAAAGAAAAGGCATTGATTTCCAACTCTCTTTGGGGCAGTAGAATAAGTTAATAACATCAAACCTCAACTTTTTACTTTTACATAATAGTATAAACTAGTCATTTCTATAACAACAAACCTATCTAATCCATAAAACCGAAAATCAAAGTTTTATATTTTTCCACCTCAAGCACAAAATCCAGAAGCGGTTTCCAAGTAGAAACAAAAGTAATTATGTTTTTTTCTTTAATCAAAGCAGTCAATTTAGTCGTCTAATTCTATAAACTTTTGCAGCCATTCGTCTACTGTGGGAATCGAAATGTCCTTCCATTTTTGTGCATAAGGTAATCTTGCTGCCATCAACATATATAACATTAAAGTTCCCCAAAAAATCCCAAGTCTTTTTTCATTAAACTCCAAAGAAAAGTTTCTGGTTTTATCATTATATTAACTTTAAGAATTATCTGTATTAGGATATGAATCCTACTATTTCTTTGCTTTATCACCATAAATGATAAATGGTATCCCTTCTTTACATTTGCATTACCAACATTAATTTGAAGTACCTTTATACATTCTTATAAATTTTTTCTTTTAAATTATAATTTAGTGTAAATTTTAAACCTTTCGTCCACATATTCTCCCATTTTCAAGCATTACATTATATCCAAAGTTCCTTGACCACTGAATCATTCAATGCTTTATATATTCATTTTCCAAATTCAAATTCAATGGCAATTTATAAACCTTAGCAATATTATGTTCATCACTACCACACAGTAGGATTTCCAATTCATTTTTAACAAAATCAAACCTATAAGTCTTTTTATCTAATTTAAATCTTTCTTTCAATTGTAAATAGGTAAATCAATGGCAGACATGTCCTTCTGATTCTAACTCCTTAGACTTTTGAGTGTAGGATCACCAAAATTAAAAGCTATTATTTAACCATAAGTCCACCAGTCCTGCTTCACCACCATTTCTTTTCTGAAAAAAGCTTCCTGGAGGGGATACCCAAAGAGGCATCTTCATAAAAAACCTTGTTTTATATTTATTCCAAACTCTTAGAATGGCATATCTAATAAAGTGGCCATTAAAATCAACATTTACCTTAACCTTGTCATCCCATAAATAACAATGCCTTCCCAATCTTAATTTCTAGACCTTGTAGATCAAGTGACCTCCTATTCTCCAATCTTTTAGCCAGATCAAACAACAAGCATCGAAATACAATTTCAAATCTAGTAAACCCAAACTCCCCTCTTTCCTTAGCATCTTGCAGTAGTTTATATCTAATTCTTCATTTTTTCCCCTTGCCATATATACTTTGAAATATCCATCTGCCATAGTTTAAATGGAGTATCAGTTGCAAGTATTCGTAAGGTCTGAAACAAAAAAACCCATCTTTGCTAAGACATTAATCTTAATTACTGAAATTCTACCCAATAGTGATAAATGCAGTTTATCCCATCTTAATAAGTTTTTTTTGATATCATTCCAGAGAAGCACAGTTATTTCGAAACAGTTTTTTGAGTTTGTGTTTGTCAATATGAGCCCCAAATATTTCACCTTTTTCTCAACCCTAAAATCAGACTTTTTAGTCATATCCTTAATAAGTGTTGTTGTTTTCTGTTTGTTTATTTTAAAACCCAATAAAACCCCAAACTCCTCAAGAGGATTAGCTCGTCATTTTACAGAAAGCGTCCAAGTCAAGGCCCATCTGGCTTCAGCTACCAAATATCTTCAAAGAGAAGAGATCCCTGTTAGGGAAGAATAAAGTTCAGGGATTTGGGGCAACCTAATAAAAGAACATAAGTCTACATAAAACGTAGCATAAATAAATACTTGTTATAAACCATTATTAAAATCTAACCATGTTTTCAGTAAGGGTTAATTATATATATATATGTATTTCTCTTTAGTCAGGTTCTACCTACATAAATCAAGATATTATGCAGCTATCTAAGATATCTTGGTTTACGTAGGTAAACCTAAAGAGAAATACACATAAAACCTACGAAAAAGAAAGAAAAAATATATATATATATATATATATATATATATATATATATATATATATATATATATATATATATATATGTTTTCTCAGGTTTTCGCGGGTGTTTGTATGTAGGTCTTTGGTTATTCGGGTCTTCTCCCACGTAAAATTGGAAGTGTCTTGGCGACGTTTCGACGAAGTCTCATTCGTCATCTTCAGGCTGGTGTTCTCGGCTTCGTGCTTGCTCCTGGAAGCACGAAGCCGAGAACACCAGCCTGAAGATGACGAATGAGACTTCGTCGAAGCGTCGCCAAGACACTTCCAATTTTACGTGGGAGAAGACCCGAATAACCAAAGACCTACATATATATATATATATATATATATATATATATATATATATATATATATATATATATATATACATACATACATACATACATACATATATATATATATATAGTCGTAGGTTTTTATGTGTATTTTTCTTCAACCGGGTAATTTTCCTACGTAACCAAGGTTGCAGCCATAGCTCAGTGAAATCACATCCACTATCCTAGGCTTCTTCAGACAGCAAACAAGCATTTTGTCTCCCAATAGGCAGCAAAATGCTTGCTTGCTGTCTGAAGAAGCCTAGGATAGTGGATGTGATTTCATTGAGCTATGGCTGCAAATTTGGTTACGTAGGAAAATTACCCGGTTGAAGAAAAATACATACATACATACATACATACATACATACATACATACATTTGTTTTCTGAGGTTTTCGTGGGTATTTGCGGGTATTCGTATGTAGGTCTTTGGTTATTCGGGTTTACATATACATGTAATGTATGTATGTATATAACCTTGGCTACGTAGGGAAAACCTGGCTAGAAGAAAAACACATACATACATATACATACATATATACATACATATATACATACATACATACATATATATATATATATATATATATATATATATATATATGTATGTATGTATGTATGTATGTATTAATAGAGGCAACGCAATTCCAGTTTTGATGGAAATCAACACTATTTTTAGAAGTGGGCAAAAAGGATTAAGCAGAGAAAAGGCCTCCAGCAGAGAAAACTGAAGAAAGATACAAATGGTGAAATTATTTCAGATGAAAACTGAGGATGGAACATGAAGCTAGAGATGTGTGGCAAAATTATATGATATGTCAAGGAGTGAACCTGAAGTGAATGAACGTGAATGTCCAAGAAAAAAATGATAAAAAGGAAATACAAATATTTTGTATGGAGAATTGGTAATGAAGAAGTGTCATTAGGCATATATTCAGATACGGTTTGCTTATGGAAAAGCTGTGTGGCTTATGAAATCTCAAGATGGACCTGTCAGTTGGACGAATGATGTTATTTTTTCCCCCTCCATACATAAGGAAAGGTAGCAAGGATGAATGCCTTTGTCTGTTACTAAGCCTCCCTGGGAAGATATTGGAAAAGCATGAGAATTGACAATGAGCACAATTTAAGTGGCACAATGTTACATTGAGCAAAGTGCACACAGACAAGATTTCTGCCCTTCAAAAGGTCACTGAAGAATATTTGAATGAGTATGTTAACAGTAGGGATGCGTGTGTGTGTGTATGTGTGTGTGTACGTGTTGACAGATGTAACTACATGACCACATGATGGCAATATTTTCTTGGAAACCATACAAGCACATTTGAATTATACGTTTAGTATCTTTATTCCAAAACTTACTTTATTTGTAATTCTAAAACTATATAAAAATAGAGAATGTTTTGCTTTGGTATCTATGTGGTCGGCATTCATCAAATCACACTGATGAAGCTGTCACTCTCGATCCATGCTGAAAGCCCAATTATGTGAACCAATTTCAATATCCCCTTTGGCTAGCTGGCTGCATTTTAGGCCACTGATTTATTCCTGTCATTGACTGGGCTTCCCACCTTGAATCAAACTTCTTGTTACACCTGTACCTGTTTCTCTTTGAGAAACTTTTGAGAATTTGTTCTCTCACTCACATCGGACTCCTCTTCCACACAAAAATGTTCGAAGGAAGGAGCTGATGCACTCTGCTGAAGGCCATTTCAAGTCCTCTCCCCTATGTGATTCACAGAAGCGTCACTTACAAAGTTGACATAGTGTGCCAAATTGTAGTCAGAGATCAAAGTACTGGGGTCTGTGATGCTTAGATGCTATGCTTTTTTCCTATTTGCCTTACACCAATCAGAATAGAGCTGGAAAGGACCTTGGAGGTCTTCAAATCCAACCCCCTGCTCAAGCAGGAGACCCTATACCTGTGATGGTGAACCTATGGCACATGGAGCCGTATCAGTGGGCATGCGAGCTCAGCTCCACCAGCTGATTTTCGGGCCTTCCAGGCCCACCGGAAGTTGGCAAATGGGCCATTTCCGGCCTCTGGAGGGCCTCCGAAGGGATTGGGAAGGCCATTTTTGCCCTCCCCAGGGTCCTAGAAAGGCTCTGGAGCCTGGGGAGGGCAAAAAAACAGGCCTACTGGGCCCACTGTGCCATCGTGTGCCAAATGCAGGGGGACCATTTGGGTGTTGCATATGGGTGTGGGCACACGCATGCGTAACCACCCTGCACTCCCCCGACTTTTGGCACGCGATGGCAAAAATGTTAGCTATCACTGCCCTATATCATTTCAGACAGGTGGCTGTCTAGACTTTTCTTTAAAACCTCCAGTGATGAAACCCTACAACTTCTGAAGGCAACCTGTTCCACTAGTTAATTGTCCTCACTGTTAGGAAGTTTCTCCTTAATTCCAGGTTGCTTCTCTCCTTGATTAGTTTCCACCCATTGTTTCTTGTCTTGCCTTATGGTGCTTTGGGAAATCAGTTGCCCCCCTCTTCTTTGTGGCAGCCACCCAAATACTGGAATACTGCTGTCATGTCACCCCTAGTCCTTTTTTTCTCTAGACCCAATTCTTGCAACTGTTCATATGTTTTGTCTCCAGGTCCTTAATCATCTTAGTTGCTTTTCTTTGCAGTTTTTCCAAAGTCTCAACATCTAATCAACCCTTTTCCATTTATTCTCCCAACCCCCATATTTTTTTTCTCTAAATCCTTAAATTCACAGTTAAAACTTCTTCCGTTAGGAATTGAAGGAAATTCACCCAGTGAATGCCATAAAACTTAATTCTTAATACCTGAACAACAGTAAAAAAAAAAAAAAAGTAATTCTGAAAGTGATTAAGAAATGAATCTCAGTCAGACTTCATGTCTGTATAGGCTACATTACAACTGTGAGCTTACTTGAAATCCCATGACTCTCAGCCACTCACATCTTCAGCCAACAACAGAAACCTCAGTTCCTGCAGTCTACTTGCAAGGAGCAGCGTCTCGAGTACACGTGGGTGATCACACTAACTCTCCCTTCTCAGAAGAGATTTCATTGCCCAAGGTCCACCCTTTGGCCACCAATCATCCTTGCTTCTTTAGCAATGTCTTTTTCTCTATGTCCTCACCAGATGTGTCTTATTTCCGCTGGTATAGATCAGTAAGAGTCCTTGTCTTCTACAGTGAAAATATAATTGGGATATCCATAACTGTTTCTTGTTTTAGGTCTTCATCAACCTTGATATTAATAAACAGTTTTTATGCACTAAAGAATTATTTATCAATTGATATATCTTGGGTAATAATAGATCAAAATCAATATGCTGAAATTAGTATGTGACCTATATGTCTCTGGACATGCTAGACAACTGTGTGGCTTTCTAAATTATAGGAATGTTGTAAAGTTTTTAATGAAAAGTTAAAGTTACATCTTAATTAATACTTCAGAGTAATCTCGTTATATTCTAAATGTAAATAATTGGTTACAACTGATTTTCTCTAAAGATATAATTAATCCTTATTATATCTTCCGCCATGCGCTTAAAACGTTTTTATTCCATCAAGCTGGCCTGGCCTAAATCTTCTCCTTTTTAAAATTTTTAAATTTTAAATTTAAATTTTAAACACGAATTTGAATTTGTCTAATTATGGGATATTTTTAAAATTTAGCCAAACTGTTTAATCTGTTTTAACCTATTTTAAATTTTGTATTTTCTGTGTTTTTATCTTTTGGCTGTCCACCGCCCTGAGTCCTTCGGGAGAAGGGCGGTATAGAAATCTAATAATAATAATAATAATAATAATAATAATAATAATAATAATAATAATAATAATAATAATATCTAAGAAAGATGTATTAATAGAAGATACCATCGAAGCTAGGCTGGCTTCTTTGAGATCTCTCTTGCATCTCTTCCAGAAGAGTTGCTATCTTCTCAATGTTTTGCTGATACTAACTGTGAGTCATCTGAAAATCAATTTTACTATAGAAAAAAAATGAATTTTCTGGCACCTCATATCTGCTATCAGCAAAACTCTAAATAGATGGCAACTCTTCAGCAATCTCTGAATCTCAGCATTCATACCCCCTACAGTTCTAGGATGAAATATCCATATTTATATTGACCTAATAAAGCTGAAGACTAATGTAACACCATAGTTTAAAAAGAGAGAAGTGGAAAATAGCTGCTTCAAATATCAGTTTGGTTATGAACTCAATGGATAGGATTGACTAAGCTTCTCTCCTTGAATATCCTCCACTCCACCCCCACCATCTTCAATGAAATTGTCCTGTCAAGGGCCATTGTCATAAAACTTGTTGCTGTTCCTTTCCAGCCAAGAGACTCATTATAGGTCCAATGCAGAAGCAATCTATGTATGGGGGAATCTGGTCTGAAGGAAGGTGTCATTTGCATTGAGCAAAAAGTTTCTTAAACTTCTTGAGACTTCCATTGAATTTATCAAGCAAAGAACCAAGAGTTCATAGCAGCATAGTCATAAGAGGCTCTGCTATGGCTGCTGATTGCAAAATCTGTCTTACCTCAGACATTGTTGTTCTAATGTTAATCATGGTGTTAATTTATGCTCATTTGAGTGTTGATTGCTGGTGAGGAAGTGTATAGACATTGACACTGGGCCAGTGTCAGCCTTGGAGGCCATCTTTTTCTTTGGATCTTCAGAGCTGCCACACCAAGACAAATTCCTTGTGTGTCCAATCACACTTGGCCAATAACAAATTCTATTCTATTCTATTCTATTCTATTCTATTCTATTCTATTCTATTCTATTCTATTCTATTCTATTCTATTCTTCTATTCTATTCTATTCTTAGTGCTGTGGGAAAATGGGAGGGGGTTTGCATGGAATTGGTGGATATATATAGCCATAACAACATTCCTTTCTCTGGGAATCAAGGACATTCAGCCTGCAGCTGGAAAGGCGTGACTGGGGGATCATCTCCAGTTGAGACAGTGGATTGATTGGACCATGTGATGGACATGTGGGTGCAGGGGAAGGGACTTTGACTTTCTTTTAAGGTGAGGGCTTTCAGATTCGGGTTTTCCCAGATGTGCCAATATGACATCTCTAATAAAATGGAATTTTGAGGAATTGCTGGCCTTGGAGTCTTCATTGGTTGGGGGTGTTACTTGGAACCCTGACAGCCAGTTGGCTCTAATACTAGAGGAAGGCATTCATGATTGATCAACTTTCATCAGCATGGCAAAGGATTAGTCCCTTGCTCAGGATCTGGAATATTGAATTGATTTTTCTTCTGTAAAAATAAGACTGAAAGGTTAATCGAAAGTACCATCAGATGTTTCTCAACAGGCTACCCCTCTAGAAGCTGACCAAACAGGGATGTAAGTACACTCTGCTTTGATACATAGAAATATTGTAGAAAAGCTAATGAAACCATGATGAAATAATCCCAGGGAGAGCTCTGCCCTAAAAGGCCCATTTATGGCGAAATCAATATTTATATTCTTGCTTATTTTCGCATGGGTTCAGAGCGTAACAGATTTGAAACCCTTGAGTTTGAGGATCATTGCCACCTATTTCTCACTTTAGTAATGGGCTCATCTGATTTCAGTCTGTTTCTTTCTGACCTTGTAAGAATTGGCTTTCATTCTCCAGTTGATTCAATTCCCATTTCATTACTTTTCTTTCTCCTCGCACATCCTCCCTGTCCATTTCCTCTGTGCAACCTATCTGTTTTTGTCTTGACATATCATAGTGTAGTATGTGCATAATAGTGTATATACGCATACTTATATTTCAGTCTTCCCAGTGTTGCATAAATTTCATATAATACCACGTTCCCTGAAATGCCAGCGTTCCAATGAGCCAGCCTAGGTCAGAAAAACAGAGGGGAGCATGGGTGGGCTTATCTTGCTTAAATAAGACCTTAATTCATTCTCGATTCCTGAGAGTTCTTATTTTTTTAAGTTAGAGCAATTTTTAAGTTAGCCATTTCTGCATAATTCAATTCAACTTTTCTATAGCCTTTTGCCGGAAAGTTTCTCCCCCCACCCACCCACCCACCCCCCACACCTCCAAATATAAGGTTGGGGTGATACTTTTGAAGTTATCTGAATGTTAACTGTTATTTACATCCTTTTATGCCAAAAATGGAGTCGCTTTGGGCGTTCTGATGCTTTCCTGTTATAAATTATAGTTGAAGGTTTTATCAAACAGAATCTCAAATTAGTTCAAATTGAATCTTGTTGCCTTTGTAACCTGAATCATACATTTGAACTGAATAACTGCTACCCTTAAATCTCAAATTGGATCTTGGCTAATTTACATATCTGTACCATTATTGTAGTGAGTCACTAGAGGGAGATGTTTCTATATTTGCACAGCTTAGAAACAGATTTTGTTTCAAAACATTTTATTTACTGAATAAGGCTCTCTTGGATTCCAGCTAAACAACTAACACCTTCTCTATATGTGTTGATTTATCGCTTAAAGTTAGGTTTGCTTATATTTGTCTTTGAAAATTGATTCATGCACAGAATAAGTTGTTCTTGTACACAGAAAGGTGAACTTTTCTCTAAGTGAACCAAAGGGACTTAGAAATAAATAATAGCAATTTTATTTCAAATGTATCGCTATTTCTGATGCACTCTGGAGTACTGTAGGGTTTTTCTCCCTATAGCTGTGATGACGAACCTATGGCACAAGTGCCAGAGGAGGCACGCAGCGCTCCCTCTGTGGGCATGCGAATTGGCGCCCCAGTTCAGCTCTGCCATTCATGCATGCACACTTCCCAATGGCCAGCTTGTCTTCAGGTCTCTGCCACGCATGCATGGCGAGTTGGGCATGTGCGGGGGGGGACGTGCCCACATGTGCAGGGGGCAGGGCGCATGCGCATGGACATGGGGTGCGTGTGGGGTTGTGGGTACATGCGAGGGGCCATGCACGCATGCACTTGGGGTGGGATGTATGTGGGGGGCACACACGCATGCAGGGGCATGCACACATACGCAGGGGGTGTGCATTGCATTTGTGGGGTTCGGGCTCCCGCACACATTTGTACGAGCACGCACTTTGGCCACTCGGTCCAGAAAAGGTTAGCCATCACTGTCCTATAGCAATGTCTGTACTTTGTGCCAAATAGCTGCTATAAATATATTAACCAATAAAAACAAATCACTATTTTTTTTTTAGGAGGGAAACAGTGGTTGGTAAAAATGCAAAAGCTTGGTGATTTTCCAGCCACTGAGATATACAATTTATCATGGACAATGGAAAATCCCCATATATAGACATTAAATCTGACTGTCCCAGATTCTCTATATCTTTTCATGGCAGGTTCTTCTTAACAAGAGAGTAGAGATTTGAGAAAGGTTATTTTCTTTTCCTTTCTTTTGGTACCAAGCAATTAGCAATAGCGATGCCATTGGCAAAAAGTCCCAAAGTATTGTCTTGGGGCAAGGAACTGAATTTTGGAAAGATTTAAGGAAACTTTGAAGCTGTAGCTGATATCTCATATTCCTTTTCTTCCAGCTTCGTCTGTGAGCAAATTAAAAGGCCTGAGGAAAGTTACTATTTTTGTCATACTCAGCTCCCTCCCTCTCCTCTGTAGAATTGGCATAATGATATTAAAATATTAACCTACCAGACAACATTGAGGAACAGGGTCCTTAGACAAATATGTAAATTTATCCAAACAGCTGAAAGAAGTATGAGAACATAGAAAATAATGTAACCATCGAGGTGCTGTTCTTGGCCCTTTTTTCATCATTGCTTGCCTTTCCTTCAATCAGAAACACACATAATCAGTCTCTGTTTTTGAGTGTTTCTGGAGGTTGGACTAGAAGACCTCCAAGATCCCTTCCAACTTTGTTACTCTGTTATTCTGTTAAGATGATTAGTGACATAATATACTAAACTATGATTGGGAGATCCATGTTCCAGTCCCCATCTGCCATGGAAGTCTCTGGGTGGGTAGTGCTGCAGGAATGGTTGTGTGAATAAAATGTGGAGTGACAGAGCGCCCCAAAGAAAGTATGGCGTGTGGTTCAGTGGAGTTTTGTCTCTTTCTTCCTATTCTATTCAGCAATTTCTACCCCCAAACCATGTTTTGAGGTCCTTGAATTCTTTTCCTTTCTTCAACCCACAGGAGCAGCAAATGCCTTCTGACCCAAGCGTGCTCTCTTTCATCAGCTCCCAGGCTCAGGCGTCTGTCTTTCTTTGGCTGAAGAAGCCCCTTCCCCATTGAGCTGCTTCTCTTCTTTCTTCCCACCATCAAGGGCAGGATGAGAGTTGTGGGGGGAGGTATTGATGGGCTCCTGAACTACAAGTGCTAACATGTACAATAGGGTTGTGCAACGTTTTCTTTCCAGTGAAGGACTGCACTTGAGTGGACGGGGCCATGACAAAAGCTAAACATGATTTAATCTAAGTTTAATGTAATACAGTTAATGAGATTATTCAACATATATTTCAGGGGTGAAATCCAGCAGGTTCTAACAGGTTCTGGAGAACCAGTAGTGGAAATTTTGAGTAGTTTGGAGAACCGGCAAATATCACCTCTGGCTGGTCCCAGAGTGGGGTGGGAATGGAGATTTTGCAATATCCTTCCCCCAGGAGGGGAGGGAATGGAGATTTTGCAGTATCCTTCCCCTGGAGTGGGGTGGGAATGGAGTTTTTGCAATATCCTTCCCCTGCCACGCCCACCAAGCTACGCCCACAGAACCGGTAGGGAAAAATTTTGGATTTCACCCTTGATATATTTAATCATTTCATCCCAGACATATTAAAAAATATTTAAGTGGTCTGGAAAAGCCAAAATCAATGGGGAAGCTGCATGTTTTTCCTTTGCTTGATCTTCATTCGGCCAATTTTATTTTTTTCTCCATAGCTATACTCCTGCCTGCAATATAGATCATCCAACCTGATGTCCACCAGATATATTCTAAGGTGCCACATCCTTAGCTCAAAGCTAGCATGGAAAAATGACGAGACTTCCTACAGGGTAGCTGAATAGGTACTTCCATAGGTTATGCATACAGATATGTCTGTAGGTAGGTAGGTACTGTATGTATGTATGTGTTTTCTGATATGTTTTATGGGCCATTTTTAGCACAACATAATTCCCTGCCTTGGTCTCCTATGCTGTGGTCATCAAATGTAATTGCTATGGACCTCTGAGATCCGAATGTAATTAGTAGCTAATTTTTTTTTTTGCTTTACCCTCAGGCAGTATGACTGTCTTTGATGACTTCCCTCCTCCTGATACATTAGACAATGATGCATGATATTGATCTCATTGCAGTGCAGATTCATGCTGTAATATTGATAGCCAATTACCGTGTATCTGAGTGCCAAAGTTTTGGAAAGGAAAACTTCTGGTTGAAAGAACTAATTAAATGGCCATCCTAGTATACATTCTTACCGAGTTTTTTTCAAGATACGATGCAGGAAACATGGTGTGTGGAGGCAAAAGCTACTCTTCCAATTTTAAAAGATAAAACTGAAGGCTTGAGATTACAGATACAAAGGATAGTAATAATCAAAATTATTCTTGCACATTGTTTACATTCCTCCAAATGTGGGACACAGCTCAAAAGAGACATCGTCAGGAGCCTAGTTAATAGAATGGAATGGAATGGAATGGAATGGAATGGAATGGAATAGAATAGAATAGAATAGAATAGAATAGAATAGAATAGAATAGAATAGAATTCTTTATTGGCCAAGTGTGATTGGAAACACAAGGAATTTGTCTTTGGTGTATATGCTCTCAGTGTACATAAGGAGAATAAAATACATTTTTCAAGAATAAAAAGATACAACACTTAGTGATAGTCAAGGTTACAATAAGCTATCAAATCATACTAGGAAACAAGTAAAAACAATATAAATTGAAAGATGCAAGCACATGGTTATAGTAATAAGTGGGAAGAGATAGATACTAGTAAGGAAGAGAAGAATAATAGTAATACATTCTTAGTAAATTATTTGACAGTGTTGTGGGAATTAGTTGTTAAGCAGAGTGATGGCATTCGGGGAAAAACTGTCCTTGTGCCTAGTTGTTCTGGTGTGCAGTGCTCTACAGCGTCGTTTTGAGGGTAGAAGTTGAAACAATTTATGTCCAGGATGTGAGGAGTCTGTAGATATTTTCAGAGCCCTCTTTTTGACTTGTGCAATATACAGATCCTCAATGGAAGGCAGGTTGGTAGCAATTATTTTTTCTTCAGTTCTAATTATCTGTTGAAGTCTGTGTTTTTGTTTGGTTGCAGAGCCAAACCAGACAGTTCTAGAGGTGCAGATGACAGACTCAATAATTCCTCTGTAGAACTGAATCAGCAGTTCTTTGGACAGTTTGAGCTTTCTGAGTTCAGGATATTCCATATCTTGGTTTCTCTTGCCATTTTGCTCTGCACTGAAGCTTTCTTTCACCGGTGGCAAGTTTTGGCTTCACCAACAATGTAAAACAACACCGGCATTATCAACGGCCAGTGACCAGTCTGAAGTCAGTACATTAGCCAAGTATGATCATCCGATTGAGGTTCAGTAAAGTCTCCCCTTAAGGAGTAGTGAGGAACTTGGCAAAACAGTGTCTAGAGCAGAGCTCTCCAACCTTGGCAACTTTAAGACTTGTGGACTTCAATTCCCAGAATTCCTCACCAGCAAAGCTTGGAGAAAGGTTGGAGACCCCTGCTCTACAGAACCAGTCAGTTCAGTGGGCTTGCAGACCTAAGCTAAAAAAACACAAAACAGTTTGATCACAATACTACTTTACATTGTCCTCATCCCTGAGAACAGTCAGCTTTCAAAAGCCATTTAACATTTGGCCTAGGCATTGATTGTTCCCAGCTATGCCACATTTCAAATTTCAAAAGTCTTATTTTTGCAATGACAGATGTTGCCACAACTGCATCCGTGAACACCTGAGTCCTCTGTGTACTGTTCCATGTAGGCAGCCATAATTCAGTAGTTGGGGAGAGGCCATATAACTCAACAGTACGTGTTATACTTTGTTTGCAGACAATCCTAGATGCAGCCACTGGCCAAATTAGGAAAAAGCTAGTTTGCAAGTGGAGAGTGTCTGAACTGGGAGAAAGCATCTTCTGCTAAAAACTTTTTTTTTAAGAACACCCACTCCCAACATTTGTAGTCTACGAACATTCCATTGAGCAATTAAATCCAAATCAATGAACATTTTTTTTCAGGACTGTAGACAATGGTAATCCTGCAAATATACCTGCAGAAGTAATTATTTCTTCCTGCCACCCTAAATTCAAGCAACATTATTTTTTGAATGCAGAGAATTACAGTGTCAAACCCCCGCCCGTGGTAACCCCGAAAGGAAAAAACGATGCGAATCAGCTCTTCAATGCACGAATTCCTTTAATCCAGGTCACAACGAGAACGGCAGGTGACATTCATGCGAGATGCAAAAAGTCGGCGTTGGGAGCGGCTGCTTCCCAACGCCTTTTAAACTAGCGCGCCATCAAAGGAAACACCCTTCCGGGTTGGGCGTTCACAGCGCGTGCGCCTGAGCTCCGCAGGAGCGGAGGGCACACAAACGTATCCCTATCCCGGCCGCAGGGTGACCGACCGCCTGAAGACCAGGAACAACACCCCCCCTTCACCACAGTGACTATGTATGACCGCCACCCCCCACCCCTTTCCATGCTGTGACGAGCGAACGAGCCCAGGCTGCGCGTCCAGAAAGTGGCTGTCGGGGACGCTGCGGTGAGTTGTCGAGGGCTCTCGACAGGCGGCTCCCCCTACCAGTGCTGCTCCTGGAACACAGAAACACAAGTATTACTTTCAACATAACCAAACAGATACTTTCCCTTTTCAGGGTCTAGGTTTGTGTGGGTAGCGGGTGTGAAACCGTTTAACCAGCCGACTGGCTTGTACATTATCGGCCCTGACCCACGAGGCTTCTTCGAACGGATAACCTTTCCATTTCACTAGGTATTGTATCTTGCCTCTCAAATATCGGGAATCTAACAGGTCTTCGATTTCATATTGGTTCCCCTCTACCGGTCCGGGCTTAGGTAAGGTGTCTCGGACAGTTCCGAGTAGCATCAGTAGGCTACTATGGAACACAGGGTGGACCTTACCCAACAAAGGTGGTAATTTTAGTTCCACGGTGACAGGGTTGATAACGCGCACAACGGGGAAAGGGCCTAGATATTTTGGACCTAACTTTCTACTGGGGGTACGGGGTTTGAGGTATTTTGTGGACAAAAAGACTTGGTCCCCCACTACGAATGGTTTGTGATCAGCCCTTTTTTTATCCGCCTGGCGTTTATATGTTTCTGTTGCCTTGTCTAGAGCCGTTCGTATATTTGACCACTGGTTCCAGATGTGCGTAGCCCATTTATCCGGCGCTAGCTGCGTCCGGTTTTGGACGTCCAGTTCAGGGATAGCAGGAAACTCTTTCCCTGATACTATCTGGAACGGGGAATACCCAGTACTACCATGAACCGCGTTATTGTATGCTATCTCAGCAAATGGGAGTAGTTCAGACCAATCAGACTGCTGGTATGACACGTAGCAACGTAGATATCGTTCTACCAGCGCATTCGCTCGTTCCGCCGCTCCATTGGTACACGGATGGAATCCGGAACTCAGGCCCTGTGATGACCCTATCAATTTTACGAACATACGCCAAAACTGTGAGGTAAATTGGACTCCCCTGTCTGATATAATACGTTGAGGAGCCCCATGTAACCGATAAATATGCCAGATGAATAACCGAGCTAATTTGCAAGCTGACGGTAGTCCAGTACAGGGGATGAAGTGGCCCTGTTTTGAAAAAAGATCCACTACGGTCCATATTACTGTGTGACCATTACTCTCTGGGAGATCTACTATGAAGTCCATGGCGATTTCATCCCAAGGTCGTGTGGGCTCCGCTATGGGTTGTAGGAGACCGAGGGGTTTTCCCGTACGAGGCTTTGCCATAGCACATATCCTGCAGCTTTTCACGTATTTTTCACATCCTTTCTGAAACGTGGCCACCAAAACTGGCGGCGCACTAGGTGTAATGTTTTTTGTATGCCAAAGTGCCCGGCTGCTTTCGTATCATGGCATCTGTGCAGTACGGATTGTCGTAAAGCCTCGGGAATGTACAGTTTATCCCGCACCCAGATAAATCCATCCCGTTGGGTTGTGGTTTGTTTGTGTTCTGTCACCCACGGATCATTGAGCACATGCTTTTGTAGCTCCGCCTTCCACACAGAGTCTAACCCAGTATAGAATGTCTGGCAAGCTCGTTGACTCCCTGGCAGTATTGCCTGTACCACCTCTTCCCTTTTACTGTCATACTGTGGTAAGCGAGACAGTGCGTCTGCTAGGAAGTTCCGTCCTCCCGGAACGTATCTTAACTGGAAATCAAAGCGTTGAAAATATTGTGCCCATCGCACTTGTTTTGGGGATAGCCGTCTGGGATTCTGCAAGGCCTCCAGATTTTTGTGGTCCGTCCATACTTCGAATGCAATACCGCTACCTTCTAATAGATGTCGCCATGTGAGTAAGGCCCATCGCACTGCAAAGGCCTCCTTTTCCCAGATCGCCCAACGCCTTTCAGTGACGGAGAATTTGCGTGATGTATAGGCACAGGGAAGCAACTCTCCTTCCGGAGTTTTTTGTAACAACACCGCACCCACTGCTACATCGCTGGCATCCGCTTGTACCACATATGGTAACACAGGGTTTGGGTGTCGCAATATCGGCGCTTGTGCGAATAACGTTTTTAACGCTTCAAAGGCTTTTGTACAGTCTGGGGTCCAACAGAGCACTTGCCCTGGCTTTGCTTTCACTCCTGACGCCTTGGTGTGCAATAAATCAGTTAATGGAAGAGCTATGTGTGCAAAAGCAGGGATGAATTGCCGGTAAAAATTGGCGAAGCCAAGGAAACTTTGTAGTTGTTTCCGGGTCGTGGGCACTTGCCACTCCAGCACTGTGCTCACCTTTTTTGGATCCATCTCCACTCCCGCCTCTGAAATGCGATATCCTAAATAGTCGAGTTTCTTGCGGTGAAACTCGCACTTTGATAGTTTAACAAACAGCTTCGCCCGGAGTAGCTTGGACAATACTTGCCGTACCAACGCAACATGTTCCTCCATCGTTTTGGTGTAGATGAAGATATCGTCAAGATAAACGAGGACCCCCCTATACAGATGTTCATGTAATACCTCGTTTATCACCTGCATAAAAACGGCTGGGGCGCCTTGTAAGCCAAAAGGCATAACCTGGAATTTATAGCTTCCCAATGGGCAATTAAACATTGTTTTCCACTCGTCACCAGGTTTAATCCGCACTCTATAATAGGCCTCGCGGAGATCCAATTTTGTAAAAACCCTCCCAGTGGATAGAGTAGCTAGCAGGTCTTTCATTAACGGCAGGGGGTATAAATGCTCGACACAGACAGCGTTCAGACCACGAAAGTCCACACATAGACGTAGTCCCCCGTCTTTTTTCTCCCTGAACAACACAGGTGCAGCTAAACGGGAACGGCTTGGTTGGATAAAACCTCTGGCTAGGTTCTTGTCGATGTAGCGTCTGAGCTCCTCCAGCTCAGGCCTTGTCATCGCATACATACGTGGTTTGGGTAGGGTAACTCCTGGTTTTAACTTGATAGCGCAGTCAGTGGGTCGGTGAGGCGGCAACACTTCGCACTCCTCCTCTTTAAAAACAGCCTCGAGGTCTTCATACACCTTCGGATATGTTGGGGTTGGACTGACTAAACCCCCCACCTGTGGTTCTGTCTGGTCCGCCTGTGCCTCCGGCTCTGGTTCCGGACCCACAGTCAGTCGAAGCCGTCGAAATCCCCCTTCCCACCATATCGTTGGCCTCCATTTGTCCAACCATGCAAGACCCAATATTACAGGTTCTACCATCGTCTCAACTACCACAAAATGAATGGTCTCCCAATGGTCCCCAATACCTAATACGACTGCTTCAGTGACCCTGGTTGTCGGTTTCCCACCCAGCAAAGAACCGTCCATTTGTTCAAATCGTATGGGTGTGGGTAGTTTTAGTATGCGGAGCCCCAATTCCTTAGCCACAGTTTCTCGAATGAGACACCGTGTACATCCGGAGTCTATCAACGCGCCCTGTTGGACCGTCTTTTGAGTACGCGGGTGCCTAAGTACAACGGGTATGACAAAGGGCTGTATTGGATCACTCACCATAGGGTCAGTCGGAGCGTCGTCGTCACTACTGTCCGAGGGGCCTTGAGTGGCGTTCTGCTCGGGTGGTTTCTCCGTGTCCAGTCAAGAACCTCGGGATATGGTTGGAGTTGTCGCTCGGGACCAGTCTGACGAAGAGCGAGCCCGTTCCCGTCCCCTGGCTACCGTGGGTGTGCTTTTAGTGGACGGTGCTACAGGTAAAGGGCATTCTACTGCTCGATGCCCTAGCCGGTTGCAACGGAAACACCAGATCGAACCCCTTCCAACCGGTACCACGGAACGAGGGGGAGAGGTGCTAGCCGCTGGAGGCCCTGGCGGTTTGTCTACAGTCCGTCGGGACGACAGGGGGTAGGTAGCCACTCCCCTGGTACGGAATTCCCGAAGGCCCACGTCTAGATCCACTGCTGCATGGAACCAGTCTGACAATTTAGGGCCCAATCCCCGGTATACACAGGCCTGCCATAGGTCTCTATCCAGGCCTAACCGGAACTGGTGTACTAACAGCTGTTCAGGCCATGCTCTTAACCGTCCAGCCACAGTGCGAAATTCCTTGACGTACTGTCGCGCAGGGCGTCCCCCCTGCTTCAAGGCCACTAGCTCCCCTTCTAACAACTGTGTTCGTGACTGGTCCTCAAAGCGTGATCGCAATGCCTCTAGGAAACGGCCCACATCAGTCAGTTCGTTGGCATGGTCGCTATGGAGGTCAGCGACCCAATCTGCGGCTTCACCCATCAGCACAGATGTAATCGTAACCACAATGGCCCATTGTGACGGGAACAGGTGGCCGTACAGGTCCATATAACTCAGGACCTGGCTTAGAAACAGGGACACTCTGTCCGCACTTCCATCAAAGGTCACCTGTAACGGGGGAGGGCCCCAAAAGTGGTGCGGGGCTTGGCCTACTCCCTGTGCCCACGTAGGGGCTGGGGCCCCGAACCGGGTGTCCTGACCGGTTTCAAAAACGGTTCCCCCTTGGGGCTGCCCTGGTGGACCACGAAGGTCGCCCGGAGGTTGTCCCCGCCGCCGGGGAGCTAACTGATCCCCCCCATACGAGGGCAGGGGAGCAGGAAGCGAAGGGCCCCTGTTGTCAAGCCGCAGTTTCGGGCTGGCCAAATGGAAGCGGGGGTCAGCAGCCCCCCGGGCCTCACTACGCCCCTGCCAGGTGTTCTGTGCGGGCACCCACGGCTGCCATGAGGGGGCGTCTCTGAAGCTTGCCTCGCCGAACTTCTCACACAGTACTTCCAAGGTGGAGCCCCCCAGCCCTGTAGAATGGCTTCTCTCAGAATCGTCATCCTCCAGCCATCGCCTTTCCCTCCACCCCTGGAAAGAGGGTTCGCTGGTCTGGGGCGTCGGCTGTCTGACCTCAGCAATCGCAGGGCTTTGCCACCACTCCCCCTTCTTGAGCCGTCCGGTGCCCACCGCCTCCGCGTCCACCGGCGTCGGCTGCTGTACCTTTTCCTTGGGCCTGACCGTCGGCTCCTCAGCCTCCTCCTCCTGGCCGTCGGCCGTGGGGCCCGTCGTAACGGTCTCTTCTGTGTCATCGAGTCCTGGTAGAACGCCTGTCGTGCCTTCCGCCATCCTCAGCACGCTCCAGTCGTTCGTACAGGACGAAGGGGCAACGCCGACTTTCCTGTCAAACCCCCGCCCGTGGTAACCCCGAAAGGAAAAAACGATGCGAATCAGCTCTTCAATGCACGAATTCCTTTAATCCAGGTCACAACGAGAACGGCAGGTGACATTCATGCGAGATGCAAAAAGTCGGCGTTGGGAGCGGCTGCTTCCCAACGCCTTTTAAACTAGCGCGCCGTCAAAGGAAACACCCTTCCGGGTTGGGCATTCACAGCGCGTGCGCCTGAGCTCCGCAGGAGCGGAGGGCGCACAAACGTATCCCTATCCCGGCCGCAGGGTGACCGACCGCCTGAAGACCAGGAACAACACCCCCCCTTCACCACAGTGACTATGTATGACCGCCACCCCCCACCCCTTTCCATGCCGTGACGAGCGAACAAGCCCAGGCTGCGCGTCCAGAAAGTGGCTGTCGGGGACGCTGCGGTGAGTTGTCGAGGGCTCTCGACAGGAGTACTCCTTTGTGAAATCTGTCTGAGCTTATGCTTTTCTCACAGTCTCGTAACAAGTTTAACAACTGAAAACTGAACGAGATTTGACTTGTGTGGCTCTCTCATAATGGAATCTCTGGCTGGAACAAGACCGATTACTGAATGTCCATCTGTCATGTGGCTCCTAATGACTGCTGCCCTGTGATGTGCAGAAATGTATGGCTAAAGGCCATGGCAGGTTTCCTGCTTGTATAACTAGTCGATGTCAGAATTAAATCTGGATTCATCAGTATCCAGCATTATGGACATAAGCTCAGAATTTCCAGTCCAAGTGGATTATTCCAGAGTAATGAAGGTTGATTGCCTCCCTTAAAAAATAAATTAAGATACTTAGGATTTGCTTAAGCCAGGATCTGCTGAACTTGACCAGCTTCATTACTGTGTTAAGAAGGTCAAAACATAAAGCATAGAGAACAACAAAGGGGAAGTTAGAAACATAACTTCTCAATAATATTCTTAGCAGATCTTCCTTCCTTCCTTCCTTCCTTCCTCCTCCTCCTTTTCTTTCTTTCTTTCTTTCTTTCTTTCTTTCTTTCTTTCTTTCTTTTTTTCTTTCTGTGATTTATCTTTAAATAAGAAAGCAGTGGAGATAACTAGCATAAAGCTCAGAGATTTGAGAAGAGCTTTAAAATCCTTTTTGTTAAAAATAGCTCAGTGCATTCTGCTTTTTATTGGTAATTCTTTATCAGCGATGTATCGAGCATTAACTGTACATCTACTGCAATTTCTCTGACTGTTTACTAATACTATGTGTGTTTTCTTTTTTACCTGCCTGTTTATTTATTTTTTTAATGGTTAATTAAAAAAGAATGCCGCCATTTTCTTTTCTCTTTGGTTTCAATCTTTTATTCCTTTTGCAATTTTGGTGCATTGCAGCATCGTTTCTCTGACATTTTAAAGGAACACATGTTTCACAAATGTCAAGAGTTGACTCTTTAAATTGCTTTTTCTGCTGGTTGATCACCTTTTCAAGGACCATTGTTGCTTTTTATTTGAGTATGCACGTATATATACATGGCCATACCTTAATTGTATATTTTGCCCATAGAGATCCACAGAGGGCGAATCGAGGGATACTGTACTAGTCTACGACCATAGTAAATTGAAATTGAAACTGAATGGAAGGAATATTCATTATAGTGCAGGAATGCAAACTCCACCTCTGATTTATTTGCATGCAACACTGGGGAAAGCTTACATTCTCACATCACCATGAACATTGTGTCCTTTGAGTGTCATTGTGGTTAGCGGTGGACGCCTCTTATCTCATCATTTGTATGTTAGGGTGTTTTAGGCAATCATTTTTTGAAGGAAAGAGCAATGAGCACTTTTAAAAAATATATACAGTTTTGTATACGATGTTTGGTTCTTACTTTCTTTTTCCCAGGATAAGGTCGAAGGGTTTTAAAACAAGACATACCGCATCTTTCATTAAAGACAACAATGTAGGTTGGAATTTTCAGAAATATTTCATGGTCTTCTTAGATTGTGGTATATTTATAACAAGCTGCTTACTGAACAGACAGTGTATAAGAGATTTGCCATACAGGCTGCATAACAGCATGATATTCAACAGATACTGTTTTTCGGTTTCTGCAATTCATTGAAAAAAATAACCGCACTGGTTTAGATTATTCCAAGTGGGCAAAAATGAAAAACAGATACAGCAGTACTAATGCCTGTGGATTATGAATTCTTCAAGGACTCAATGTAGCATTATTATTATTGCAAGCTAGAAAACAAATCCTAACTTTGAACGTCAATCTAGAAATGTAGGTTGGTAGCACTCGTACAGTTAATGCCCTTAGCAACCATTTCATTCCCACTTGGCACAGGAGTGTTGAAGAGATAAATGCATTCTGTTGACAGACTTTATATGGATTTAATGATGCAGGATAAGAGATAAAAGCAAAGACTCATAGCTGTTATTTCTGCCTGATTTTTCAAAATGACCATATTCCAAGTTGCTAAACAAAAACAAAAATAAGTATACTATTCATTCCCCCCCCCTTTCTCTCATAAAAGTGAAAGTGGGGGAGAGACTGAATTAGATAACAGAAAACTGTCTGACTGAATAATTAAGAAACGGTTCGTTTCTTTTCCTCTGGAAGTCAGCTAAGTTCCATTTCTAGATGATACATTGATTGGGAGAAATGAGAAATATAGTTTGAGCTGGGAAACATTAACAGAGAAAGGGAGGAACAAAGTAAAACATCAAGAGGATTTCCAGAACAGAAGATAAGACAACAGAAAAATAAAACAGGGAATAATGAAGAAGAAAGATTTGGGATCGTTTCCCGCCTTGCTTTATTTTAAAATTGTTTGCCTTTACTTTACACCCCACCCTGAAGAATTTCTTACTGGGGAAAAACATATTGATTCCAAATGTTTTTGTAACATGGCTTTCAAAAGACCCCAAATCGGATGGTCTTACATTTAATCTTGACACCTGTGGGATCAGGTGCTGAACTGTAGAAATGGCTTCAGAAAAAAAGAGACCTTCTGCCTGGCAGGGGCTTCTCCCTATTTTCCCTCTGTTTATCACTTATTTCCTGACATCAAGCAAGCAAATTGTCTTCTACATTGTCTTCTCCTCACTCCTCCTGTGATTACTTGCCTCTGGTCCATTCTTTTCATCCCATTTCTAACTTCTGATGATATCAGCAGGGCTGCTGTGAGTATACATTTCTTTCATGCAGATGGATTGGAAGAACCAAGCACTCCATAACTCACCCTTACTCTGGGTCAGCTTTTTTCCCCCTCTACCAAAAGAGAGAATGAAAGATAAATTTACAGACAGAAAAAATTGGCTGTTCTTGAAGGCAATTTCTTCTGTTGCTCTCAGATAGAAGTGATGCAGGAGAGATGGGATGGGATGGGATAGAAGAGATAGAACAGAACAGAACAAACAGAACAGAAAAGAACAGAACAGAACAGAACAGAATTCTTTATTGGCCAAGTGTGATTGGACACACAAAGAATTTATCTCCAGTGAATAAACCAGGGGTCCCCAAACTTGGCAGCTTTAAGGACACAAGCTATGCTGGCTGGAGAATTCTGGGAGTTGAAGTCCACAAGACTTAAAGCTGCCAAGTTTGAAGATCTCTGGAATAAACTCTCAATGTATATGCAATCATTGTTGCATAGCGGTTTGTATATTCTGGATTTGAGCCAGATTTAGAGTCTGCCTATAAAAGATGCTTTGTGGTTTAGAAATCACAACGGGTCTGAATGTCCAATTCACATGTTCTTAGCTAGCCTTCTTTTGTAGAGCATCCTTATATAAATAACATCTGGAATACCACATAAGGACTTTTTTAATCTCCAGAAAACAATGATAGTTTGGAATAATCTTTCGCTCCTGCATTTTTCCCCCCCAAAATGGCTGCAAACTGACTACAGATGCTGATTTTAAGTATTTCAGAATGTGATAAAACTTTGGGCCAGACCAGCATCAATAAAGAAGTTTAATTCAGCTATCACAAAAGCACAGAAAGGCAGGCCTGTCACAAATTAATGCATACAATTGTGAGAAATAATTCTCCAGAGTTAATCTAATGATGAAGGGTGAAATTTGCTGCTTCAGAGAATGACAGGTGGGAATTGTGATGGGAATAACAGGAACCAAATTGCTCAGGAATCCTGATTCACAACAAAAAAAAAAGTCAAATTTAATGCAGAGGAAGATTAGGAAAGGGAAAGGGAAATAAAAATAATAAACCCTTGGTATAAATCTAGGGTGCTAATTACATTGGGCAAAACCATGTACAGTTCTGCCACTGCCCGCTCCAAAAAGCATTTCGCAGAAGTGGGAAAGCTGCAGGAAGAGATAAGCCAAATTATCAAGGGACCGGAGAAACTCCCATATGAGGAAACATACTAATCCTCAGGGCTTTTCAACTTAGAATAAAGAGAAGGAGGACATGAGAGAAATATGACAAATTAGGCATGGTGTGGCGCAATTAAAATAATATGCGGTGAACTCAGAGTCGTCCAATGAACTGAGTAATCAGAAGTACAGCTTCATCCAGCACATAAATGAGCTGTGGAATTCACTTATATAAAACAAAGTGACGGCCACTGATTTAGGTCGTTTTAGAAATCAATCACACACTTTCTTGGTATATATCACTAGCTGCTAATGAGTTCCAATATCAGAGAGCCTGAGGCTTCTTAATCAGTTCCTGAAAGTGGGGGGGGGGGGAAGCAACAGGGTTACGGTTGTAGCTCCATCTCGTTGACAAGAGTTTTCATTGGCCAGTGGATCTCTGGTGGGGCAGTCGCATTTGTACGTTGGAAGAGACAGAATTCTGTTTTAATCTAATAAGACTCTTCATAAGATTTTATCCTTATCTAGGAGGCTGCTTTGCAGTTTAATTAGCCTGAGTTCCTTTGTTGCACTTAGTTCTATCTGAAATCATTGGTTTCTTTGTGAAATACTATTTGCTTCACTGAATCCAATCTTTTTTCCTTCTTTGGTCAATAAGGCCACACCATGGCCACGATTCATCTGTATGTATTACTCAAACTCTCATTATCATGACCTTTAATGGGGTGAAATGGGGCATCACTTGAACCAAGATATTTCAAATGGTCTAACTTAGAGAATGTGTCCCAATCTGGGACCGATGACTCACAAGGAAATGAATATTTCTGTGGCTCTTTCAGTGCCACTGGCTGCTGCTGGGCTGCTGTTGCTGCGGTCACATGATTTTCATTTTCAATGTTCTGTGACAATTTCCCAGCCAGTCTTGCAATCCCTTATTTCTCCCTCACCCAGCAGGAGCCACTTACCTGTCGCTGGAAAGAGAAGGGAAGGAGGGAGGGAGGAAGATTTCTGATGCTCTGAATAGTTTTCCATGAGGAAACTCAATGGGGAAGTCAGTAGGAAGTTGGAGGTTGTTCTTGCTCCCACTTTTTTGCAACCCGTGGTCATTCTGTTCCTTTGTTTAGGTAAGCTAATATCTCTGAAATGATGACACAACAAGGCATGGGTTGTCACCTCATCTCTCTCTCTTTCTTTAGCGTGAACAGCTTCAACTATTATTACATCCTACAATATGCAATCTCTTGAAAAATGACTGCCTGCTCTCTGGCTTACACTAAATCTTTTGCTTCCAACCATTGACAAGTCCTTAAATTTTCTGACTGAAAATAAATCCTATTGAGTATAATGGAACATTGCAAAGGTCCACTGATTTTCAACCAGTGGTTTGAGCTACAATCCTATATAATTTATTTAGGAAAGAGACTCAATGAAGTCAATGGAACTTAGGTCTGAATAAATTGGTAGAAGATTACACCGTGAGACCACAGCCTCTTTTAAAAGATGAGACAAGTGGTTTTGCTTTTTAAAAAACACACCAACAAATAGAATTTCAAAATGACCTATTCCAGCTTATTTGGAGTTCCACCAATGGTTTGCCAGAACATCCTCAAAAATCCTTTTGGTATGAGCAGCTCTGCAGACTCCTTTCCTGAGGGCAAAACAGGAGAGGGGGGGGAGGGAGGGAGGGAGGGAGGGAGAGAAAAAAAAGAGAGGGAGAGAGAGAGAGAGAGAGGGAAATGGAAGTAGAGCCCTCCGGGCCAGAATTGGCGATAGAAATTATCCTCCAGCCTCCAGCATGAAGGCAGCTGTGCTGGAAATTGTTTCTGTTTGACAGTCGTATACATTGGCTTCATCAGATTTTAATGTTGTATTCCTGCAGGAAAATCAACCTTCATTGAAGATTTTTATTACAAAATTAATATGGAAGACCAAAACCTGCTGGAATAATGTGGAAGAATAATATAAAATAATGAAATTGGATATAAAAGTGATATAATACTGGGGTCAGCCTAGAGGATCTCTGAAGGGCCCCTTTCTTTAGTACTAGGTTTAAAAAGTGAAACCGCAGAAATAACAAACCTTCCTCAGCTGGAAAGTTCAGGAAACACCATCATGAACAAAATATCATACCTAGCCAAGCAGAGGTAACCACAGACATAACGGCAGGAAACTTAGGCAGGAACCTAGATAAGTTTTCAAGAACACCTGTGTCCTACTTAAAAGGGAACACACATTAGTAAGCTTGTAGGGTATAGCAGCAAAGGGGGGGATTGTCGCTGTGGGCTGTCAGAACTATAACCAATCATAAGATGTCAAAAGTATGTATAAGAATAACTGCATCAGAATCCTTTGTTGTTCAGTCTTTGCTTCTTGTGTTGCACTGAATCTTGCGCAATAAACCTCTCTGATCACCCACGGAAATCTTGTGAGTCTTAATTTCCATAACATTTCATGGCAACCCAGATGGGACTCATAAGAAGGAGCCGTTGACTCTCCTAGCGGATTTAGTCCGACACAGCTCTCGCTGTGGTCTGGCTGATCTACCAGGCCAGCCAACCCTCCGTTGAAGGGTTCGGTACATCTACAGCCACAGCGGGATCACAGTGCCCACACTCGAAATCACGCCAAGGATTCTCAGGGTGACAGACCGGTTTCTGAGTGGATGTCCTGGACCAAAAAGACCTGCAGGCAAGTATGGAATAGGTGTGTACCCAATCTGTAGAATTGGAAGCGGGGAAGGAACATCCTCGACTGGACAGGTCGGCGTGCCTAAGTCCAGATAGGTAGGAAACTGTGTGGGTGGTTAAACGGTCGCAGTTCTCAGAGATAGCCGTTGGAACGTCCA
Organism: Arizona elegans; assembly: GCA_022577455.1. NCBI lineage: Eukaryota > Metazoa > Chordata > Lepidosauria > Squamata > Colubridae > Arizona > Arizona elegans. The sequence continues at coordinate 251,357,079 of JAKOOJ010000001.1, forward strand.
GTGTCCTGAGTCGGCCGTAGTGTTTTCTTAGAATGGGTGGGAGTAGTAGTAGTAGCAAAAGAGGTGCCTCACGGACACCCCTGCAATGTATGTTAGACAACTTCAAAGTAGGTTTCCTGAGAGATTATGGAGACCCTCCCATTGTGACCCTGATACACTATGGACATTTTGCCGTAATTAGTGGCCTACCTTCGGCATGGGGTAGCCAGAGGAAGGGTTTTTAGACCCAGGGCTCATCTTGAGAGTCCACCAGAGAGGAACAGGGGATGGACATTGGGACCAGTATCCATATATTGATCAGTGGAAGACTAACGTAAAAGAGAGACCCCCTTGGTTAATCAAGTGTCAGGCAGAGTTTGCTAGGTCTGTTTGATGAAATCTAAAAGAGAAAGGAGAAAGAAAACCTTATGCAATAAAAACTGAACCGGTTCCTGTACCACCAGAAATAGAGAACCTGATGAAACCTAAATCAAAGAAGAAAATAAAGAGAAGTGCCTCACGGTCTTCAGTGAGCTCTGAAGACTCTGTGTTAAACCATACTAGAAGTAAAACAAAGGCCCAGGGCGAAACTATTGCCCCTCTTAGAGAAATAATTGTATCAGGAGTGAATGCCCAGGGACAGCCTCAAAATGTTCCTGCACTTCAATATCTCCCTTTTACAACCACTGACTTGTTGAATTGGCAACAGCATTATGGGCCGTTTTCAGAAAAACCTCAAGAAATCATTGATTTGATGGCTACCATTATAGAAAGTTGAGAAGCCCCACCATACAGTAAGATGATTCAGACGTTGGGGCTGACCAAAAAAGATTTATGCTGTTATGTGTAGTAGGAGAAAAGAACTACTGCAGTGTTATAAAGATTCTGATGATTTACCATTCTTAAAAGAACCAGAGAACTCTGAAAGAACTAAGAATAGAGAAGAAAATTGTTATTGTTCTTCCCACCCAGGGTTTAGCAGGTAATAAAAAGAAAAGCCTGTCTAAATGGGAAGACTCAGATAATTGAATTGATTAAATTTGATATGATTCTGTTAAAAATAATTGTTAAGATCTGTGCATTCTCTAATTCAACTAAAATTTAAGGCAGGAATGACTAGTGTGTACGTCTAAAGTCTTTGTGTACCTTCAAAGTAACTGCAATTGCCTGATCTCTAGAGATATGAATTTTAAATTGTTAGAGAGAGTATTGAGAGGAAAGAAATTATCTTATCCAGTTTGGTCTGGCCATCTAAGCTGGAGAACAAAATTAAACTTTTCCTTCTTCTCTATACTTCAAATAAGCTCGAGTTTATAAGTAAAGGTTTTAAGTTCACTAACTACAATACTGATTCCTTCAAACCTGACCACAAACTATCTACCCCCTCCCTTTTCTACTTCTGCAATGCTTTCCTCACCCACAAAGGGGGGAGGGGACCTCGTTCTCATGTCTTTAGACCTGCACGGAAGACTCTGATCTGTAAAAGCAGAACTAGAGAGATTGAGAAATCAACTTTTATTCAGTTATGAAGAATTATCAAAAGTGAAAAATGATTTACAAAAAGGACCCAAAATAAATATTGAAAATCTTAAAGATATGACTATACAAGCTAAACAGCAATTAGATAATTTGCAAATTAAAATGAACAAGAAAAATTAGAAACTATGCAATTTGAAGATGACAGCCTATAATAATAATAATAATAATAATAATAATAATAATAATAATAATAATAATAATAATAATAATAATATCAGAATCAACTTACATTAGAAAAGCAAGACTAAAAGATTTACCTACAGCAATTACTATCTCCAAAGAAATGATGCTTCTGGTAAAATAGCTGAAAATGAAAAACTTGTACAATAAGACATCAAACAAACAAATGCTTTAACTCAGCTACTCTTGTGCAAGCATCGGGTCCTGAAATTGAAACAATGTATGCAGGTCAACACAACAACCAGAGTGGAGCAGACCTTCCCAAGCCTGACTGACCAGCCTTACCAGGACTTTAAGAGAAAAAGCAGACAAAGGTGTGCCTTGAAAATCACCTTAAGTGAATAAATGCATTACCACTAGTACTTTGATCTGTGTGATGTTCTCCACATAAAGGAATTAGATTATTTCTTTTCAAAATACTTGAAAATCATATAGGAGACCTAAGATAGATAGGAACTAAGATAGGAACTAAGTGGGTGAATCAGATGGTGGGAGAATTAAATAAGCAAATACAAGAAATCCAACAATATTGCCTGTCCCTTAGCCCACCATTTTTGACCACCTCTAGTTATAATATTCAAACAGTAGTAAGAAATAAATGGGAAAACATGATTGTAAAAATGAAATGAATAATAATTGGAGTATTTGTCTTTGTATTTTGAAATCTAGACAATGTTAAGTTTTCCTTTTTTTTAATCTTTTTTTTAGAAAAAATGAATAAGTATAAACTGTAACAATTGAAATACCTTAATGGTATATGGTGGTGAAGGTAAAAAGGATTAAGTTGTAACTTGGATACCAGCTAGAACAATTCAAAATTTAATTAGGGAAATTGTAATGATTGAAATATTTTAAATTATATTGTGATGAAAGTAGAAATGATTAAATTGTGATTTGGAGGACTGTATGGGTAAAACACCGGAAAGGAAAAAGTTTAATGCCTAGGTGGAAGGGCCCGTATACTGTGGTCACGTGTTCCCACTTGCAGTAAAAATGTTGAAATCCAAGTCTTGGATTCACTGGACTCGAGTTAAGTCTGCAGTTTAAGAATATTGGGAGGCAGACCAGGACTAGGCCCGACCCCTAGTAGTACACTTGAAGAAGCGCCCCCTATAACTGTCCTACCGGCAATGGGCAAGCAACATACGGGGCAGAAGAGGCCTTACTGGTGTCACATCGGAAGCTGACCCTCTACGTACAGCTGAAGATTTGGAATGAGAAGTCAACATATATAGCCATAAGTATACTATCTCTTATTTAATAAGCGTGCTTGCTGTTATTGTGATTAGTTGTGATTTGCTGTATATAGTATGCTGGAATCACCTCTTCCTTAAAAAGACAAGTGCTGAATCTAAAATCATTGACTGTGACAGACAGCAGTATGAAACTCCTATAGATATTTAAGCCAGGGAGTGAGCTCTCTGTGGAGCTGTTCTAACTCTAAGAATGTGGATATTGTGTTAACAAATAAGAGGTGGTTCTGTGAGATACATAAGACTAATATCGCCTTTCCCAAGTCACATATAACCCTAACCTTCTTCCTGATGTGGTGATTTTGTAGATTAAGGGAATTGTGATTGGATAGGTTCTGTGACAATTATGAGTTTTCTGTGGCTTTGGCTATTATTGGCAAAGGACTTAATGAGTAATAACACTGAATAGTAATTCCCAATGTTGTGAGAATGCCCAAGTGACACCCTTGCCCTTGAGAAAGGATCTGGGGAAGTTGAGAACCCCAAAAGACAAGGCAAGAATGGGTCACAAGGTGTGAACTCTTTGGAACAGGTCCACTCCCGCCAACGATGTATCATAAATAGGTGGGGTCGGTACCCTGGACCTAAGCTAACCCCAAGACCTAAAGACAAGCGTCGGACAATCCCAGAACAGAGTGTGGTAGAATAAAGGGAGAATGGGCCCCTGTAACAATTGAGAAAGGGGAACTACATGTTAAGAATACTGGAATTGAGTCAAAGCCTAATTAATCAGTCTGACCCTACCCTAAGCCAAAAATGCTGGTTGTGTTTGTCTGCTAGTCCTTCATCTTACAATGCTGTTCCAGTGAGCCAGATCTTTGAGTCAGGACCAGGGCCACAATAGTCCTTGAGAAAGATATTAAATGGTGAACCAAAGTAGCAGTAGCCAAATTGCAAGGAGACTTTTATAATGCATTCAAAATGCTGGGAATGAACCATTAAAATTGTTAGCCCTATAGCTGTTGGTATGGAAATCCTAGGGTCACCCTCCTTGTGTGTAAAGTGACATCAGGAACCAGATATTCCTGTAGGATCCCTGATGGGAGATCAATGTCCATCAGAAATACACTTGACCCTAGAATGACACTTATAGATGTGAAAACTAACTAGTGGCATTTCTCCTTATGCCCACAATTATTTCAACAGAAAGTCATTTTCTCAATACCACCACATGTCTCCATTAGATCCAACACAGGCTAATGTGTCCTACTTCCCCTTGGAAATGCAAGCTAATGTTATCTTTTTGAAGGCACTATTGTCAAAGATAAGCAAAAGGACCCTACACTAAAAGTCCCATGCAGTCACTGGTGGCATGTTAGTGGCAGGGACTTTAGGGGTCTAGACTAATGAGAAAAACCAATGAGCCTATACATTTTCCATGAATATAGGTGGGTATGTAAGGAAAAATAGAGTTTTCTTCTTATGTGGGAAAAATGTGTATTTGTGTTTACCTACAAACTGGACTGGAACATGTACATCTTCCCCCAAAATAGGTGTTGTTATCTGGGCCAGGCTGGATTAGACAGATGTTATTCCTGTTGTGATAGGCCTGCCTTTTATTCTTTGTTCAGATAACTAGCTATGAGAGCAGTGAAAGAGATAAGAGTTGAAAAAAAATGAGTTGATTTTGATGGAAAGCCTTATAGACTGTAGAATTGACCCTGATCTCTTTGATGAAAATGAAGGTTCTGATACAAGAACATATGTACAACTCTCAACTGGGTAATTAGAGAAAGTGCTTCAGAGAATAAGATTGAAAATCATATGTATTACTTGTCTTTCCTTTGCATTACTATGTATCTTATCCTGAACTGATTATGTTATGTCAAATATTATATGCTTGCTTGCTTATTAAGAAGTGTAGAATGGTTACCTACTGAAAAGCATGAAACAGATGGGAAGCAGTGGAAGTTTCTGCATGGAAAAACTTCCAAAGGGGGGAAATAATATGGAAGACCAAAACCTGCTGGAATAATGTGGAAGAATAATATAGAATAATGAAATTGGATATAAAAGTGATATAATACTGGGGTCAGCCTAGAGGATCTCTGAAGGGCCCCTTTCTTTAGTACTAGGTTCAAAAAGTGAAACCGCAAAAATAACAAACCTTCCTCAGCTGGAAAGTTCAGGAAACACCATCATGAGCAAAATATCATACCTAGCCAAGCAGAGGTAACGACAAACATAACGGCAGGAAACTTAGGCAGGAACCTAGATAAGTTTGCAAGAACACCTGTGTCCTACTTAAAAGGGAATACACGTTAGTAAGCTTGTAGGGTATAGCAGCAAAGGGGGGGGGATTGTCGCTGTGGGCTGTCAGAACTGTAACCAATCATAAGATGTCAAAAGTATGTATAAGAATAACTGCATCAGAATCCTTTGTTGTTCAGTGTTTGCTTCTTCTGTTGCACTGACATGCACATGTTATGCACTTCCATAACAAAATATATACACAATGAAATGGCCTGTCACCTACTTTCCTTCCTTCCTTCCTTCCTTCCTTCCTTCCTTCCTTCCTTCCTTCCTTCCTCCCTCCCTCCCTCCCTCCCTCCCTCCCTCCCTCCCCCCCTCCCTCCCTCCCTCCCTGCCTTCCGACTGAGCCAGACAAACTAAGGATTGTTTAACAATTGTTAATTTTGACATAAAAATACACCTCTGTTCTTCTGGGAAGAATTATAAACATAAACTGCCTTCCTAGTAATAAATTACCCAGTAATTTCTGTTCTCCTACTTGTATAGATATTTATAATGACATTTACTTGCATTGTGAAATGCACACAGCTCTTTTAGAATACAGTCTGCCATCATTCATTTATTTGTGTAATGCCGGAGATCTTTGCTGTTGTTGATGGGTGCTATGTTGTGGTAAATATAGGGAATTGCTATAAAACATATATTTAGATTAGTTTTAAAAGCTTGTCTTAAACTTGTGGTGAAGAAAGATTATGAAAAACCATATTGTTCTTTTGAGGAACAAAATCCACTGATCCTTTCTGAAATATAATATTGGTCTCACTTAATTTTTCTCTTGGAACCAACGTTGGTCCAATCATCCAAGAAATCAAGTCCTTTGTCTCGGGCAATACAATGCAAATAGTGCTTATTACTCCAGCTTCATCTCATTCAATCCTGTTTTTGCTTCTTTCGTACATGGCAGTTCATCTCACAAACTGAGACCCAAACCGAGACACATTTTGTCACAAAATCCTATAGGATATAAGCAACTTTCCTGGAATATTTCTTACTCACAAGGGGATGCTCTTGTCCTATTTATGCTATTGTCAGCCACCTGAATGTATCCTAAAAATCTAGCCTTCTTTACTCATCATTTCAATTGGGAATTCTGGGAAGTATAATTCCAACCTAAGTGAAGAACACTATGTTTTGGAAGGCTGCCATAAGAAAAAAATATAATTGAAGTGGACTGAAAGCATATCTGGAGAATGTATGTTAAAAACTGGATTTCCCCCCTGAAAGAGAACAGAATAGATCCATTAACTTTTATCAAAGGTACAAGCTAAAAAGCATATAAGCAGATACAGCACTTTAGATTCCATCCTGTGATATGAAGCATCTTATAGTACGTATTTATTTATTTATTTATTTATTTATTTATTTATTTATTTAGTCGCATTTCTATGCCGCCCAACTCCCAAGGGATGGAAGTTGTCATAGTTGCAGAAAAATCCAGCAGTGTCCTATTCTAAACTGAGCAAACACACTGAAACCAGTTACAGCTATAGATGTGTAATGCTGACTCTGCACTTTGGGCAAATACAAAAGAAGGTAAAATACCCAACTGAGAAATCACAGGTGCATTTCAGAGAAATACAAGGAAAGTTAGTCATGTCTGATGCCCAAGGTATAGCATAAGCAGCAAAGAGGCCAAGCCTAAGTCACAGCCATCAGAAACACAAGGATGGGCCAAAAAAAGCAAGCAACTGATGGTGTGCAGACTCAGCAAAACTGGGTTAGGCATTGCCAGAGACACAAGAGATAGTCCTCAATGTATGACCACAATTGAGCCCAAAATTTATGTCACTAAGCAAGACAGTTGTTAAGTGAGTTTTGCCCCATGTTATGACCTTTCTTGCCACAGTTGTTACATGAATCACTGCAGCTGTTAAGTTATTAACATGGCTGTTAAGTGAATCTGGCTTTCCCATTGACTTTGCTTATCAGAAGATTGCAAAAAAGTGATCACATGACACTGGGGCACTGCAATGGTCATAAATATGAGCCAGCTGCCAAGCATCTGAATTTGGATCATGTCAACATGGGGATCACTTATGGAGAAACTGGAAGTGTCACAGTGAGACTGGCTGGAAAATAGCGGGCTCTGACGAGCCTCGCAAAAATCCAGCCAGACAAACCGCTGTCTGGGGGTCTTTGGACCAGAACTGTCCTGTAGGGATGGTGAAGAAGGAGAGGCACCTTGGATGACCAAGAGGAACAGGCAAGTTCCTCGAAAGGTTGGAGGCAGCTCTTCGAACTGGCAGCGGGGCAGACTGCTTTGAAGCTGGGGCAACCGGAATAAGATTTTGTGCAGGAGCGGTGTTTGAACAGAATACTGGTACTGGGTGAGTGGTACCCAGTGCGTGCGCTTCTGAACCGGTAAGGAAGGTAAGTATATTTCACCCCTGGAGAAAAGATATAATAAATATAAAAAGAAAAAAAAAAGAAAACGAAGAAGACAAGAGAATGAGATGAAGGGAGAAAATTATTAAGAAGTGGAATTCTGGAGAGATCAAGAGAAAATGTTTAAAAGGGGAAGAATAGTGGAAAGGAGGAAGGGAAATAAGGTATATATTAGTAGTTCTAAGGGAACTGTATTAACATTAGTAATTGTGAATGTAAAAAGTAAATATGATGATGTATATTGTGTATTGCAAAATGAACAGCAGAGGAAATATGAAGTAGTAATTTGGTTTAATTATGAAAATAACTGAAATCAAGGGATAAAATTGAAATGTAAGAAAGTGTGATGGGGATTTTGAAATAATATGTTGTAAATGATGAAATAAAATAATTAATTGGTGCTATAACAAGGAATTAGGGATTAAGGGCGGATAGTGATATTGCTTATTATGTACTTAGAAGAGATTAAGATAAAATGTGGAAGGTCAATTAAGTTAAAGGGTTTCAAAGTAAAAATTGAATACGATGAAGTACATTGTTTATAGCCAAAAAATGTGATGGGGATTTTGAGAAATATACTTTATAAATGGAGAAATAAGATAATTAATTGAAGTAATGCTAAGAAATTAGGATTTGAAGGGTGGATGCTGATATTGTTTATGTATTAAGAAGAGATTAAGATAAGATAAAAAAGTAGGGAAAAAGAATATCATGGCACAAATTGAAATATGTAAATTGTATTTGGAAAAAACAAAAAAGAAGATTGGAACAGATTATAAAAATCAATATATAACTATGTTATAAATTGTATAAGATGTGACCTGGTCAATACTCTGTTCATAAAATATGTAAAATATGTAAAAGAAAAACTTAATAACACTTGTTCAAAAAAACCCAAACAAACATGGGGATCACTTACAACCATGCAATGGTTATAAGTCTGAAAAACAGTCATGAATCATTTTTTTTCAGTGCCATTGTAACTTCGAACAGTCACTCAATGGATGGTTGCAAGTCAAGGACTACCTGTAGTCCAGAAATCAGACACGAGTCCCATGGCCCCAGAGCAAAACAAGAAGAAAGAAAAGAGTAATGTAGGTCTAATAGAGGAGAGTGGTTTCCAATGGAAAGGCAGTTCCTGAGCCTGCTTATAAATAGGGGCTCAGTTAGCAACATTGTCCCACATGCTTCTTGAGTGACTGAGTAGATTGCATTTGGTCATCCTCACATCTTGGGGTTCAGTGCCCCCCAAGATGTGGGGCTCTGGTTCCTCCTCATCTGAATCTCCCATCCCCTATTCTTGATGATTTTCTGCTGGGTCAGTTTCAGGGTGTGAATTGTCTGCTGGCTGCCAAGGCTGACAACTTGGCAGCCAGGAGGCTCCTTAGCCTCTGACTCTGAGGAGTCAGAGAAGACCATAACCAGCACTGTTCCTTGCTGCAATGGATGAGGACATGTCCAAATGATTCAGCATTTTCTTTGTTTGTTGATCTTCTCATACGCCCCTCAGCCACAAGACTGAAAATGCTGTATTCAAATCAGTCTCTCAAGTGCAGTGCTACTGACGTCAATGAGGCTACACAGTGGTGTGTTATTTGGGAATATTGGTCTTTTATGAACAGCATCATTATCTAGGAATCAAAGAGATGTCTAATATTGAGGGAATCTGCCGTTAATGCTTAAGATGAAGCTGCTCAATTCTCAGGCCTTGGGACTTCACTGAAAAACATTTATTTTATACAATCAGATATTTATTGAAATAGGTTAGTACTGAGCCGTATTTTTTAAAAAAATAAAAGTATTGCCACCTGCATCTATAACTGCTACATATATGTATTGCATAAAATCTTTCCTTCCTTCCTTCCTTCCTTCCTTCCTTCCTTCCTTCCTTCCTTCCTTCCTTCCTTCCTTCCCTCCCTCCCTCCTTCCGCAGTTCTAAATATAATTTCTGGAGCAAAATATTGTATGCAATTGATGCAAGGCAATTAACCTGTAAGTAGAAAATAATGTTTTTAATTTAGGAAGCATCTCTGCCGTCAGACGTAAATTACTGTAAAGACATTGTTCCGGCAATGGAGCGAGAGCTCTACAAGCAGAGGTGATATTCAGCCGATTCGGACCAGTTCATCCAAACCAGTAGCGGAAATCACAGGTGGGCCTGCCTACCCGCCCCGGCTCTATGCCATCTTATTTAGGCACGTTTTTTAGGCCGGGCGCGTGCATGGAAGGTGTGTGCACCAGCAAAGCACCTGCGCAGAAGGCCGGGTGCATGCGTGGACAGAGTGCGTGCACTCACATTTGTGAACTGGTAGGGAAAGTAAGTGAATACCACTCTGTCTACAAGTGACTGGTAACTCTTAATCTTGGGATTTGGGGAGAATACGTTTTTGTCTCTAGATATTGTTAACTGGAAATCCGAGAAGTAAGATCCTTAGGAGCACTCTGGTGCCCAAAAGCCCAGGGATACCTGGAATCTGTAATGTAAAGTTGGAGGAGAATATTGAAAAGCTACAGGCAGAAACATTGGGATTGCTTCTGCTTTCCAGGGCTGGCTTGTTCAGCTGAGTACTTTTATATTCTGTGTTCCTCTATGTCTTGGTTGTGTTATGTTGTGTTTTGCTTTGCTTTTCATTCCATTTACAGATTTGTGCAGGAATTCTCAATTTTTCTGGTGTCGTGACTGTACTTCTGTATGTAGTGGGTGAGGAGTTGAACTGGGAAAATATATATGCAACTTGTGAAGCTGCAAGGAGAAGTGGTACATTAACTATATTCACTTTTTTCTCATGCTCAGCTTCATTTGAAAAAAAAAGAAGAAGAAAATCTTAAGGCCTTGTTGGCTAAGTCTGCAAAATTTGTTTCCACACATATTTTTGATGGTTTCATGCTCTCAGCAGGCAGCTTTCTCTTACAAATAACATCCTGAGGACATTTTTCAGTGACAAAAACACTTGTGAAACCAAAAGGTATGCAACTTTCATCCTGCTCTGTTGACTTAGACTTCCCTTTATCAGCACTGCCATAAGCACTACTATTAAAGATGAATGGGCATCTTTGGCTTTTCTACTATATCATCCCCTAAACCAGTCTCATTTCTAGAAGTTTAGCAGTCTAAAATAATGTACCTTGGTGTCTGCAGTTGGGTACCCGAGAGGATACCAAAACAGGTGTAAAACATGCAAGCCAAAAGGAAGAAAAGACTTCAGAGATTCTAGAAAAACAGCTGCAAAGCAGGGACATAGTCTGAAAGTCCCGTCACACTGTCTGGACAAACTGGCTGTGACCTTGCAACTCTCCAAGGGATCAAACTCACAGTGTAAGAATCCCTAAATTAATGATTACCAGTTTTGGCCTAAGCTTTATTGTCTTGGTATAACTAATCTATTTCCCCAAGTTCTTACTTAGTTGCTTTCATTAAAATAATGTTTCACCTTACCATTACTCTTTGTTAGGCTGCTGGTTGCTCCCCAGACCCCTTGGACCCAATAACTTTAGCTTAAAAAGGGAAAAAAGAAACATTCATGCTCTCTTCTCATCTTGCTCCCTCCCAAAACAGACTTCCCCCCAAGATGGCCTGCTGAGTGGCAGGCTATTTTTTTCTCTTTCATCAATGAATAGCTGAGTTGGCCCTAAAAACTGGATATTTGGTGGCTTTGCTCCCTAGATTTGAATGGGGGCAACTAGGGACCATCTAAGAAAATGTACCATTGGAGGAGAGGGATCTTGAAGATCATAATTCTTGATAAGGAGCAATCGAAAAGTTGGGTCTTTTATCATCTTTTCCCTTCAGCTGTTCATTTTTTAAAAAGAAGCCTTGGTTTTAATTGCACTTTTAAAACTGTCCTATTTTTATTTATATTTTAATTAACTAATTGATTGCTGATGTTTCCAAAAATAAAATAAAATTTATCGAAATTTTCTAATGAAGAAGAAGCATCTTCCTAAATCGAGCAGAATTATTATTAGCCCCAGGTAGAACTCTTTCATCTAGCAGAAGCAGCCACATCTCTACTCCAGACGGGATACTAGAGACTGGACGTGTAGGGACGGAAGAGTAGTTATCCCAGAATTGGTTGCAATGCATTTGTTTTTGTGTCAGTGACAGGCACACAACTTCCCAATGCAGCCCTGTAGCTGAGTATGCCTGGTTATGCATTCATACTGATTGCAGCATTCAACATGATTAGCTCTGTTACTCTTTTTTGCACTGCTAATTGTCTTATATGGTAACCCAAATGTAGCGTGATGAATAAAAATGAACTAGTATCCTGCTTGAGACAACAGAAGGGATTGGTTTCTCTCTCTCTCTTTCTCAATTGTTACCAAATAAATGATTCATTGGAATTAAAATTGATAGCATCAATGTTCCTAATTAGGCTGTTAAATCATCATTCTTCATATAGTAAAATAGTGAACATGTAAGCAAGATGTCACTCAGGACTGGTGTCAGTCTGTGCATGCCCACATTCCTAAAACCACAGCAATATGGATGTGAACATGTAGATCCATGTATTCATTACTGTTAGAAAAAGCCACACACAGTCTTCTTGTTTTTTTCAAATGGAATGGAATCTATCAGTTTTCTATTCAAATGCTCAGAATCTGTACAGGGTTTTTATTATGCTAGGGCCCTCATCATGAAAACTTATGGAAGATATAGAGGAAATTATTTTATATTTGTCCACATTAATGGTTCATATTTGATAATTGTCTGCACACCAGGGTTTAAAGGAAGAGATTGCCAGCCCTACCTGAAGATGATCGAGAGGGAATTGACAAATGATTTTGCTCTAGATTGGCAAGTGTTTCTCATATTCAAGGGACTGTTTATAGTATGCATGGCCCCAGCCACATTCCTCACCACTACCCAACCAATGTAAGTTCTTTTCTTTTTAGAAGATTGAAAAGAAGACAGTGGAAATTAGGAGTATGGCTATTGCAGAGATGGAATTTCTGGATCTGTGGGACCATATGTAATCCCTATTACCATTTTTACAGCCTGCAGAACATCTCAGAAACATGAATTTCTTTTGCATTTTTTAAGAGGACGAGGATCTTTAAAGCATGCATTAAAGCATTCACACAAATCAGCTATTATGCCTATTTTAACTGATTTCTACAGCCGGATAGATGATGGCTGACTACAGCTCTGCATGATCTCTGTTATACTACAAATTGTTGTTATGAAAAACAATTAGATATATTTTCCCCTTAATCTCATTCTGCCTGATCTGATTAAAACTGTATTTTTATCACAAAACTGGATTCATTAAATGGGCAGATGATAGATATATTGAAGATAATTATAAACAAACAATGCCAAACCATGTTTCTAATTACATCAGTCTTCCTGCCAGAATAATTAGGATTGTTCCCAAGTTGAATCAGACATAGTCTTGAAGAGTTTGTTAAAATCTGAGTACTTATCCTGGATCTGCATCAGTTTTTACTCTAATATTAGCTATTGAAAAAAAAAGAGAGTGAGTTAATGAAAGTGCAGTATTAATACTTGCCATTAACTTTAATGATTGGAGAAATAATTAGTTGGCAAAAGTGTAAACAGGTAATGTCATCTAATGAAAAATGTGTAGCTTTTTAAGATGAAATCTGGGGGGAGGTGGGATCTAAGTCTCTAGAGGACAGCTGATTCATTGAGAAGAAAAGAAGCGGAACTGGAAGTATCAATTGTCTCTAAAGGTAGTTGTAGGATGAAGTCAGCAGCTGTGTGGGTGACAGTAAAGGGGCATTCAGTATAATTTAATCTGAGCTTTTTCTTGAACAATGCAAAATAAATTACAGTCATTTTCTTGTCATTTATCTGTATACAGTGATATGGGTGGTAATGAAATTTAAGAAAGTGAAAGGTGGAAGGAACTCAGCCACCTACCCTAATTTATGTTGTTCTGTCATTAAGTCGTGTCCAACTCTTCATGATCCCATGTTTAGCCTTTTAATACTGTCCATGGTACTGTTCTTGTCAAGGATACTGGAGTGATTACCATTTCCTTCTCTGGTGGACCACGTATGTCAGAACTCTCCTCTATGACCTGTCCATCTTGGATGGCTTTGCATGGCTTAGCTCTTAGCTTCTTTAAGCTGCACAAGCTCCTTCACCATGACAAGGCAGTGATCCGTGAAGGGGATCTACCCTAATACTTACCTGCATAAAATCAATACATGTACCTGTATTTAAAAGTGGCAATCATATCCTTTGGACTTTATCAAGTGACTATAGCTAGGGGTAGCTGCCTAGCATGGGAGAGGGGAACGTGTGAGTGGCAGGCACATGTACATGTACAGCTGTCACAGTTCCAAGTAACATGCCCAACAAAAGAAGACTCTGAGACTAGAAGTTCCTCAAAGTTTTGTTTTATTAGAGATGTCATATTGGCACATCTGGGAAAACCTGAATCTGAAAACTTCCAGGTTTTCCCCACCCAAAAGAAAGTCCCTTCCCTGCACCCACATGTCCATCACATGGTCCAATCAATGCACCATCCCAACTGGAGATGCCTCCCAGTCACGCCACTCTAGGTGCAGGGCTGAATGTCCTTGACTCTCAGAGAAAAGAATGTTATTATGGCTAGATAGCTGTTGTGACTCCAACTCCCGAGCCTGTCCTCATGGAGGAAGAGGACTCAGAAGGTGAGAGGGAGGAACTGGCAAGGCCTCCCTCTCCAGGATCTTCCTCTCTGGCAATGCCTTAGGTTCCATCCGAAGGCCAGGAGGAACAGCCTGGGATGTGCCAGGAGGAAGGCATTTCGGAGCACCCATTGATAGAGAGTGATACTGATGAATCCTGGCTTGATCCCAGGCAGTGTCAGAGGGAGTAGCGTGTGCAGCAAAGGAAGAGGCGTGGGAGGACCATGGATTGATTTGAGTCACTGAGCCACGCCCCACAAGGGATAAAAGGGGGTGTGATTGCTCGGCAGGCTTTGTGACGGACAAACGTTTAAACTCTAAAGAGTCATATCATGAATCCTGCACTTCGGCTCAGATATATTTTGGACTAAACTCTTGTGGATAATTTGTCGCTCTGGAAACAGACTGCAAATAAGGCCTCTCCTGCTGTTTGGGAGTACTAATTGGATTTGGCAGGCATTTTTACAAGTAGCTGCCAGAACTCTTGTCTGCCAGGAATTCTGGTCTGTTTATACAATACATTATTGGCAGGTGTGTTGGATATTACATTTGTCTGTGTGAGGACGGGGGACAGAACAATAGCTCCCCAACTCCATACAATTGCCCCCTCCCAGTTTCCCACAGCACTAAATGGCAGCCCTGAAGATCCAAAGAAAAGATGGCTTCCAGGGCTGATACAGCTCCATTGGTGCGAGTAGTGGGCACACACTCCCTCCACTCACACAAATGGAGTTTCGTGCATGAGCGAAGGGCCCTTGCTCCACTTGCGCAAGCAGAGGGCGCTTGAGCAGAGGGTGCTTGCGCATGAAGCTCCATTGGCACGAATGGAGCTTTGCTTGCGAGCGCGAAGGCCCCCTGCTCATGCATCCCAGTTTGAAACAGGCCGTGGCCCGGTAGTGTGCTGCCCCTAGGGGTTGGGGACCCCTCATCTAGAGATAGGGAAGATATCTCTTTGTTTTGAATTTTACAATGAATTTGCTCATGTAACATTTCCTCATTTTTATATGCAAATCAAACCATGATTATATGCTTTCAGAAAATCTGTCAAATAATTTGCAGCTCAAACTATCCAAAACAAACTAATAAATAGTACATACAAATACACATTATATTAGAGACAACATTTGTGCAAAATTATGTAACTTAGAAAAATGCAAATATTAGGAGAAATGTGCACAATATTATGTATGAATCTTCATTTGAACTACTTTAAAAATTGCAAATTGATGCAGAACTAAAACAGAACAAACTTGGATAATGAGAAGCTGAATAAAATTATTCCTGACAGATTCATCCTCCCTATGGGCTTGTTCTTATCTTTAGCATTCCTAACTAACTTTGTCCCATTTCAGTGGGGATTCCAAAATCATACTTACCTATAACTGACACAATCTGTTTGCCATGATTTTTAACTATACAAGAATATGATCCATTCAATGGTTTAGTGGTTTTATCCCTGGATTTGGGACTTTTACAGCCCATTTAATATGTCAGAACTTATGTTACAAAGTTTATTAAGAATGTCAACATACATTTCTTTACCATAAATCACAGTTACACACAGCTTGGTTTCTCTTAAGTGATTTCCTTTTTTCATAGTTCCTCAAGAGACTTAAACCAATGAAAGTTGCTTTTTGTTCTAGCCCCCCTATAGAAAATACGTTCTCTAAATAAGAGGACATCTCCAAAAATCTCTAAAACATATTTGAATTTGTTCCATGGTTAAATCTTTGCTTAAAAAAACTCAAACTTGAAATCTATGAAATAAAAATAGATGAAAGAATTATTTCACCACAAAATGACTGAAGGGAAACCTCATAAATATCATTATAAGGCAATAAGCAAAGTTTTCAGATAAGTGTAAGACAGGGGTGTCAAACTCAATTTCATTGAGGGCCACATTAGGGTTGTGTTTGACCTTGGGGGGCCAGGGTGGGCATAGCTAGCTTGAGGTCAGTCATGTCAGGGGTGCCTGTGGTGGCCCGAATGCTCTGCCAGCAAAAACGGATTCCCGAGCTCTGTTTTTGGCTGTAATGGCTTCCTGCAACCCTCTGCCAGTGAAAACAGAGCTCAGGAGGGCAGCCCATGGCCCTACAAGCTCCATTATCAGCTGTAATAGCATCCTGCAACCCTCTGCCAGCGGCCCTCCCAAGCTCCGTTTTCACTGGCAGAGGCACTGTGAGCCGCCCGGTCTTTTGCTGTTTCCAGGGCAGCCCTGTGGACCAGATCTAAGCACCCCACGGGCCGGATCCAGCATCCAAGCCTTGAGTTTGACACTGTTCTGTCCCCGTCTCACACACGCACACAAACAGACAGCCAGGGGTTAAATAAACTGGCAGACAACAAATTCTTCCGATAAGAGGCTTGGCAGCAACCCAGTAGCTGCTTGCCAAGAACTGTACTCATAAACAAGATACACACAGTTCAAGAATTGTCCAGTCCGTAATTAAATCCAAGGCAGATAATGTTGTTTCCAAAGATGCAATGTGACTCGATAGTAGTTAGTTTTGTCTGTCACAAAGTCTGAATGGCCACCTCACTCCCTTTTATATCCTGTGGGGTGTGGTCCAGTGACTCAGCTTAATCTCTGGCACGCCTCTTCTTCTGTTGCACGCTCTTATCTCTGCGACGCTGCCAAGGATCCAGACAAGACTCATCTCCCTCATTACTGTCCACCTGTGGCTGCGTGGACATGCTTGGCCCCGGCCCTATCTCTTGACCTTCGGCAGACACCGAAGGCATTGACAGAGAGGAGGGTCCTGGAGAGGGAGGCCTTGCCAACTCCTCTCCTTCACTCTCGGAGTCCTTTCCTGCTGACGACACAGGCTCAGGTAACGGAGGCACAACAGACACCCCTAGTTTAAGATATGGCAACATTCCTCATTCTTCTTCCTCTTTCTTTCTCTCTCAATTTCATTTTTGGCAGTCTTCAGACATCTAGTAGGTACATCTATTATGCCTTTCCTTTCCAAGAATGTTGCCAAATCCTCATAGATGACTTTCTATACTAATAATCATTTTTTGAAGGACGTAACAAGTTCACAGAAAATTTCTGCCATTAATGCATGAGACGCAAAGGTTACGACTATTCAAAAATATATTACAGGTTTAATTCTCAATTTATGACCACAATTAAGCCCAAATTTTCTGTTGCTAAGCAAGTCAGTTGTTAAGTGAGTTTTGCCCCATTTTGTGATGCTTTTTACCACAGTTGTTAAGTGAATCACTGCAGTTGTTAAATGAATCATGTGATCATTAAGCAAACTTGGCTTCCCCCATTGACTTTGTTTGTTGGAAGACAGCTAGGAGGTTATAAATGATTATCACACGATCCTAGGACAGTGCAACTGTCATAAATCCATGCCAGTTGCTAAGCACCAGAATTTTGATCCGATGACCATGGGGATGCTGCAACGAAAATGTGGAAACCAGTCAGAAGTCATTTTTTCAGTGCCCTTGTAACTTCAAATGGTCACTAAATGAATAGTTGTAAGCCAAGGACTACCTGTAGACATCTGCATATCAGGGGTGAAATCCAGCAGGTTCTGACAGGTTCTGGAGAACCAGTAGCGGAAATTTTGAGCGGTTCGGAGAACTGGCAAATACCACCTCTGGCTGGCCCCACAGTGGGGTGGGAATGGAGATTTTGTAGTATCCGTCCCCTGCCATGCCCACCAAGCCACATCACACCCACCAAGCCATGCCCACAGAACTGGTAGTAAAAAAATTTGGATTTCACCACTGCTGCATACCCACCTGCTTCAAATTTCACTCTTCTATTTTAGAATTCTGGTACCCTAACTGAGAAAATCAAGATTTGCTCCTAGGTCAATAAGTTTATGATTATAGCAGCCTGGGGTAGTTATTTGTGACAGACATAAGAGAGGTGGCCTTATTCAGATTCAGCTGAGTTACTTCAAGTCCTGTACGGTGCAACGTTTAAGTGACCTGAATACAAAAGCTACACCGTTTTGAGTGACCTTACCTTATCTTTTCTTCCAAATGTCATAGACATAAACTCTGCCAATAATTAGAAGCTGAAAAGGAGGAAAAAAAGTTTCCCAGGAAAGTGAAATGCACCAACTGCTTCTCAGATCTGTTGTTTGCACTATTTTCTAATTAAGTGGACAGAGAGGGCCTATGCATTTTGAAACCCATCACAATAAAATGCAATTTAATTTTATGGCACTGTTACAAAAATCTGCAGATTCACTCGTCTCGTCTGCCCAGACTGGACCAGCTGAGAATACATCCTCTCAACTGGCTCAGCAATTAATTGCAGCAGCGGCAACCAGTAGACAGAATATGCCTTCTGAAAGTACTTTAGCCAAAGAAGCCTATCAGATGTTGTGACAAGTGGGAGGAAGATTTAATCAGGAGATGGTCAGTAAAATCTAACAAAGTCATGCCACTGAAAGATTTGGGAGAGAGCAATTCCCCTTCCTTTTTATGGCCTCCCATTTCAGATCTCCCCTGAGGATTTAAGGGGATGGAGGGAGTGGCTGCCATAGTAAGATTGGTTGCAGTTAATATTCAGCGGCTTTGTTTGGAGCCTTTTTTTTTTAATTGTCACAATGACTTTTTTGTCCCTTGGGATAACAAGAGCATTGAGAGACCAAATGTTTAAATGTGCACTTAATCTAAATATGTGTTTAGATTAAAAGCTACCCTTTTTATCCTGTGAAAAAGAGCCTTGGTAGAACAGTGGTTTAATGCACCCTGTTATTAACACAGCTGCCTGCAATTTCTGCAGGTTCGAATCTTACCAGGCTCAAGGTTGACTCAGCCTTCCATCCTTTCTAAGGTAGGTTAAATGAGGACCCAGTTTGTGGGGGCAATAAGCTGACTTTGTATAAATATACAAAAGTATGAAGGCTATTGCTTAGCGCATTGTAAGCCGCCCTGACTCTCCGGAGAAGGGCGGCATATAAATCAAATTTAAAAAAAAAATAATGTTATAATACTATAAACTAATGTAGACTGTTGGAGAAAGTCTAGTTGAGGAGAATAGAACGGAATGGAATGGAACAGAACAGAACAGAACAATAGCAGAGTTGGAAGGGAACTTGGAGGCCCTCTAGCCAACCCCTGCTCAAGCAGGAAATCCTATACTAGTGATGGCTAACCTTTTTGCCATCACATGCCAAAAGTGGGGGGAGCACAAGGGTGTCGTGCGTGCATGTGCTCACACCCATAATTCAGTGTACCCCACCCGTCCGTGCGTGTGCATGCGACCCCCCGCGCTCTCCCTGCTATTGGCACGCGATGGCATAGTGGGACCGGAAGGCCCGTTTTTCACCCTCCCCAGGCTCCAGAGCCTTTCTAGGAGCCTGGGGAGGGCAAAAACAGCCTTCCCCAACTTGCCCCCCGGAGGTCAGAAACAGCCCACTTCCCGACTTCCAGTGGGCCCGGAAGGCCCGAAAATCAGCTGGCCTGCATGCGCATGTGCGCTGGAACTGAGCTAGGGCAACACTCACGTGCCCACAGATATGGCTCTGCGTGCCACCTATGGCACACGTGCCATAGGTTCACCATCATGGCCGTATATCATTTCTGACAATTGGTTGTCCAATCTTTTCTTTAAAATCTCCAGTGATGGAGCCCCCCACAACTTTGAATTAATTGTTCTACATGTCAGGAAGTTTATTTCCTAAGTTCTAAGTTGGTTCTCTCCTTGATTAGTTTGATTCATTGCTTCTTCAAGGGCTTTGAAGAATAGGTTGACACCCCCCCCTTCTTTGTGGCAGCCCTCTAGATATTGGAATATTGCTTTAATGTCACCTGTCTTTCTTTTCATTAGATTAGGCATACTCAATTCCTGCAACCATTCTTCACATGTTTTAGCCTCTAATCTCCTAAACTTCTTTGTTGCTTTTTTTCTTTTTCTAGACTCCCAACATCTTTTTTATATCACGGCGACCAAAACTTGGATGCAATATTCCAGTTGTGGTCTTACTGATACCTTCCTCTACCTTCTTTGGGACAACATTTAAACTTCAGACAATATGATTTCCAACCTTCAGTATATCTGAAAATTTTAATTGTGCATTGGGCTGAATTTATGATTAATTTAAAAAATAGGGGAGAGACCTCCAAAGGAAATAATTTATTGTATATAGGCTTACATACTTCTTTCCTTGTAGACTGTGTCATGTTGAATGGTGATCTTCTCTCACTTTAGAAATGGATATTTTTCCATGGATAAAATTGTAACATAGATCAAATTAAAGTTCATTAGGAAATCTGTTTTAATTCTATGTTTAATATTTCTGTATCAGGCATGTTAGCCATCTTGAATTATTTATAAAAGGCAAAATTTTAAAAAATATCTAAAAGTAAAGTAAATAAATAAATCACAATAAATGGAGACTCGGGTATTTCTCAGGAACAATCACATAATGTCCTTCATTCTGAAATGATGCATCTGCTGTTCAGAATTATCATCACTCCGGAAGAGTTTGCTCTTGGGAAGCTTTTTTTAAGAAACAGCAACAGCAACTGGGCTCTGAATTCTAGCTTACACAAGCCCTGTAATGAAACATTTTGAGAGATGTGGCTCTGCCTACCTTGTAATAAGTGTACTGTATTTACTTGGGAGCAGGGGCTCCTTTTTTTTAAGTAGATCTTCCATAAACGTTCAGCCCTTAAAAATAAGGCAAAGTGTAGACAGAAAAGAGGAAGACTGGAGACAAGGAAATTACTCAGTGTGTGCTTTGGAAGCAATTGCCTGAAGTGGCAGCTTCAGGGCTGGTAGGCCAGCCTGATTTTACAACAGACCACAAAAACACAGCAAAAGGAAAGAGCATCAAAACATTGTGCTGCTACCCTGTAGCAATCACACACAAAGAGGAAATGAAGAAAGGGCAACGGACAATATGATCTCAGAGTGCCAAGAGGACTTCTTTCCAAATCAGTACATGTAGAATAGTCTGCATTTTATTTGAAAAGTAAATGCAGAACATAGAGCTAAGGACTGGTCTTCTGGCTCTGAGTCCTTTGCTTCAAGGTATCCAGCAACCCCGAAATTGCTCAAGGGAGAGTAAATTTCAATCCCAGGTTTCTCTTTTGACTGCTTTGCCTTACAGCTTGAATTCAAAGCTGGTGCAATCATTGCCTCAAGCTATAAAGACGATGCATTCTGCAAAGCCTTAATATGGTTGGTTTGGATTTTTCTTAGTAAAAGTGTGAAATCAATTCCTGTGGTTTGTAAATTATTTTATAATTTGGCTTCCATTTGTGAACATCAGCGGCTTGTTTTTTGTTTGTTTTTTTTAAAATTTGATTTATATGCCGCCCTTCTCCGGAGACTCAGGGCGGCTTACAATGCGTTAAGCAATAGCCTTCATACTTTTGTATATTTATACAAAGTCAGCTTATTGCCCCCACAAACTGGGTCCTCATTTCACCTACCTTAGAAAGGATGGAAGGCTGAGTCAACCTTGAGCTTGGGGAGATTCAAACTTACAGTAATTGCAGACAGCTGGTGTTAATCACAATGCTATCAGTCTGCTGAGCCACCAGGCCCGGTTTGTTCAGCGAGAAACATCTCTGATCTAGCCAATCGTATCTGCTATGGTGGTCGAACAGGTCAATCTGATACAAGCAGGATCCTGTTGCCCTGCTGTTAAGACCCACTCCTTTCACACTTGATCACAACATTGCCTGCACATGCAAAAGGAATGGATTTAGGATTTTGAAGAAGGATGGCACAACACTGTTTTTATCATTTCATCAGAAAAGTTCTGATAGGTTTAGCCTAAAGGCCACAGGTAAGCCATGCTAACCACAGTTGATTGGCAGTGTTGAGAGCTAATAAAACTTTGAAGTCTTTCAGAAGGAATCAACACTCTTGTGTATAGGACCTTCATGAATAGAGGAGTTTTGCCTTCTGTCCCTTTACATTTATTTATTTTTAAAACTGTATGGTTGCCCATCTTAAACAACTCTTGAGTAGCTCACTACAGCAATTTTAATTGCCGCCTGACAATAATAATTCTTAAGATTCTTTCAGCATTTCAATGGGTTCAAAGCACTTCAGACTTACCCACTAGTTGTGGTTCTTATATCAGTCTTGTAAAGTACATCATGCTACATGGGAAAGGAGGAAAAAGTGAGAAACAAGGCATGGTCTGTAGTGATTTCACAGCAGACCTAGGAAGAGTCAAATGAGCGGTTTATGGATTGTAGATGACAAAGGCATTAAGCCCCACCAACTCCTGCCTCTACAACTCTGTACCAGGTTGGATAATGCAAAGGAATCTTTTTTTAAACAAGGAACACCCCATTCTTGCTCTAGAAGGAGCTCATGGAATGGTAAGAATGATCTTTGTCATAGGGATGGAAAACTTTGAGGGGACCAAAACCCATAATTAATATTAGGGTGGGGTAAGATTTAAAAGAAGAGATGCAGTGGCTCAGTGGCTAAGACGCTGAACTTGTTGATTGAAAGGTCAGCAGTTTGAATCCCTAGTGTTGCATAACGGGGTGAGCTCCCATTACTTGCCCCAGATTCTGCCAACCTAGCAGTTTGAAAGTACATAAAAATGCAAGTAGAAAAAATAGGGACCACCTTTGGTGGGAAGGTAACAGCGTTCGGTGCACCTTTGGCATTTAGTCATGCCGGCCACATGACCACGGAGATGTCTTCAGACAGCACTGGCTCTTCGGCTTTGAAACGGAGATGAGCACTGCCCCCTAGAGTCAGGAACGACTAGCACATATGTGCGAGGGGAATCTTTACCTTTAAGAGTTAAAAATAGATAGAATCAAATTACCCATAAGGGGTGGATCCTTGTTTGGACTGATGCATATTTGAGGGATTAACAGTGCAGTTTTTCATGTGTTTACCCCCCTCAAAATGGTAAGAACCCTGTGCTGCCAGTTTTCAGAATCATTGTTTTGAGGAAATATCAAAAGGAATTGCTGAGTGAAATTCAGAAGCTGCGGTTTGCCCACCTCTGAGTTATTTTTGGTATGTATCAAGTTTCTAATAGCACAGTACAACCGAGGAAAAGAGAGTCACAGGGATCTCATTAATTAGGTTTACTGCATTGTCCAAAAGATAATACCGTATGTAAAGATACACAGTCTTGGAAATCAAGTGCACTAAACTCGCATTTATTAGTGAATGCATTAAGGCTGTTTTTTCCCTACAGTGTGAGCTAGAAGGCTAACAATCATTTTTGTGAGGTAAAATTGATGCTGACTTATCAATCTGCTTATTGCTAGTAATCCTTTGAGATTCCTTCTTTTTAAAAAAAAACCCAATGTCTGTGGTATTGGTACTACATTTGTGACTTGAACTTTGGGGCTCTCGCTTTCTCCCTCTCCCTTTGATCTCTGATCCAATGCTTAAGTGGAAAGCAGAGATAATGAGGAAGAGGAGGGAGTAAGAATAGTACTGCCATATAAATTCAGTACAGTGACAAATGATTATATGGAACAGTACATGACTGCTGGCATTAGTAGACTTGATGGGGTGCAGCAGTCAGCCTGAAGCTACCTGCAACTGGAGTTTCATCAACATTGCCAAGCCTTTGGGTTAGATTTATTTTAGGTTTCTGCTGAAGAAGTAAAATTAAATATTAATTTTAAAAGGCAATATGGATCTTATTTATTTAAAAAAAACAGAAATAGAGAACTTTGACAGATGCTTAATATAAGGAATAAATTGCACATATTGCCATGTCAAGTAATATTCTTCACTATCTATTATTCTTGCTTTCCGAGTAGAAGGATCTATTTAATTTTCCTCTCTTTTTCATTATCATTTGTAATAGCAAGATTCAGCTTTCCTGCCTGCTGGATTTACAACATATGCTGCTCTCAGATTCATTCATTTATTCGGAGCACAGTGTTCTCTGTGCAATTCATGTTGTCCTTTTTTGCTTTCACACTTTAGTTATGGAAGCTGTATGTCCCTTCTCTTTCTGGAATATATAAGGTCAGGATCATTCTGTAAACTTCGTGCTGACAAGTTTTCAGGATGCTTGGAAACCTGGGTGACTACTGATACAAAATTAAACTTCTATTCGAAATTTGTGGTTAAAAGCAAATAACAAGGAAGCCACTGGGAATACATTAATGTTTTTAGGGAGCAATATTCATTAGTAGGCACAGAGATGGGTAAACATAATAGAACATAGAATAATAGAGTTGAAAGGGACCTTGGAGGTCTTCTAGTCTAACCCCTTGCTCGAGCAGGAGACCCTATACCATTTCAGGCAAATGGTTGTCCAGTCTCTTTTTTGAAAGCCTCCAATAATGGAGCACCATAATTTCTGATGACAAACTATTCCATTGGTTCATTCTTTTAATTGTTAGGAAATTTCTTCATAGTTCTAGGTTGCCTCTCTGGCTCTAAGTTGGTTAGTTTCCAACCATTGTTTCATGTCTTGCCTTTTGGTGCTTTGGAAAATAATTTTTGCAGGAGCCCCTCAAATATTGGAACAGTGCTATCATGTCACACCTAGTCTTTCTTTTCATTAGACTAGACATATCCCATTCCTGTAACGGTTCTTCGTATGTTTTAGCGTCCAGTCTCCTCATCATTTTTGTTGATCTCTGCACTCTTTCCAGAGTCTCGACATCTGTTTTATATTGTGGTGACCAGAACTGTATGCAGTATTCCAGGTATAGTTTTACTGATGCCTTCCTCTACCTTCTTTGGGACAACAACATTTAAAGTTCAGACAATGTGGTTTCCAACCTTCAGTATATTTGAAAGTTTTAATTGTTGCTTCAGTTGAATTTATGATTAATTTAAAAAGAGGGGAGAGATCTCTAAAGGAAATAATTTATTATATATAAAGTCTAACATACCTCTTTCCTTGTAGATTGTGTCATGTTGAACGGTGATCTTCTCCCATTTTAGAAATGGATATTTTTCCATGGATAAAATTGTATAAGCTGTTTATTCAGTTTGTTGTGCCGTACTCTGTTTCTGTAGAAGAATCTTAGAACTACAGTTTATTGGCTGCTGATGAAATGCCATCATAATGTTCTTATTTTCCATCCATATAACAGAAATCCCCATCATACAATTTATGATTTAACTCTGTTCAGATTTTATAAATAGACGCCCTAGGATTAAATACACAGGCCCTCATGGGAATTAAAGCAACCGTATGTCAGCTTGCTTAATCCTTCTATACCACATAATCCATGCATAGAGTGGTTGCCAAAAAGCATTGCTGGAGTCGTTAAAAAAAAATGTTGTACTCTGATAGCACCCAGGCAGATGCTATTTGTCTTCTTCTTTGCTTCCTTCACCATGTGCTGAAATGAACTTTTCATTCCTGAGGTGGCTGGTTCAAGTCCAGAACAGATTGATAGTGTCAAAGCTGTGTGTGCCGTATTTTCGCAAAAGGGGGCATGAACAGCTAAAGAAATTTGCAGCAAGATGAGAAGATCTAAATGTTAACAGAAAATCACAAAGACTACTGTAACTTTCTTCATTTTTTTAAATGCTTTCCAAGTTTTCAGGTGATTCAAAGCAGAGGCAGAGAAAACAAAGGGGCAGGTGGGACAAGAATTACTTATCATTTCTTACTGTTAGTCTCAAAGGTCTTAAATATATGTTATTTATGTATATAAAGTAAAGCCTCCACCAAGTCAGGCTTAAGCTGGTGCTTTTAGTTACTTTCCTTAGGCTTTCTTCTTGTCTTCCATCAAATACTAATCAATTCTGACCTTACTTATAGACTAAATACACTGTGTCTGTCTGTCTGTTTCTCTAGTTTGTTTGTCTATGTCTGTCTGTCTGTCTTCAAGTCAGTATTGACGCCTGAAGATTGCATGGACTAATCCTTGCAGTTGTCTTGGCAACATATCGGAAGTGGTTTGTCATTGAGATATTAATTCACTTTAAGGAAAGGGAGTGACTGGCTCAAAGTCACCCAGCTGGCTTCATGCCTAAAATGGGACTAGAATTCACAGTCTGCCAGTTGTTAACCTTGGTGCCTTAATCATTACACTGGCTGTCTTCATAGGCCAAATTGGGAAAAGAAGGGGGGGATCCCCAAGGTGTAAAATGGCAGACCACTTCCCTATTGTTGCTTTCAAAACCCTATATTAAAAATGGCCATGTAATCAACAGGATTTGCAGGCAACTTCAAAGACTACCAGCAGAAGTTACACTCGGGACTGCCTTGCTTCCAAAAGATTCTCTATCCCTTGTATGGTGTAATCCTCAGAGGGCCTACTTAAGATCTTGTCTCTACCAGAAATGAAAGACACGTGAGCCAGGAAATAGCTGTCTCTGCGGTTCTGCTGTTGTGCAATATGTTCCCCCAGGTGTGTCTGGTCCCTTTGCTCTTGGCATTTCAACAGATCTTATGGTGATTGGATTTCTTTTACTCGTTATGTTCTGAGGTTTTTATGGTGGGGGAAGCTAGTAGATTGCTTTTGTGGGAGTGGGATTGATGGGGATTGATCTTTTTTTTCCAGAAGATGGATGGTTTACATCTTTGCACTTTTAGATAGTACAGCACCCAAAGGTGTTTTGAGAGGCCTGTAGAGAAATTTTGTAAAAGAAATAACAATATTTTCATTGATTTTTCCCTGCAATGGAGAGGCTGAGCAGTTGCAGTTGATGGATTGGGGGCGGGGAGGAAACATTCTCATTCTCGCTCCTATGGTCCCCCTAGAAAAAAATATATATACTAATATGTATCTATTCATTCCATCTTGATGTAGCCCAATTCCAGCCAACTCTGAATATGCCTTTACACTGCTATTGTTTTAAAACTGCAGCAATGGGAATGACTTTTTTAAAAATACAATAAATCTATATACACAGAAATATGTTATAGAAAAGGACTTGGGGAAGAATTAAGTTTCTTTTCTACATCCACTAGTTGCTTTAAGTATGTGCATATTTTGGAGAAAATTCAAATAGAAATAAAAATGTTTTCTGTAACATGTGGTTTGACCCCCAAATCTGGTTTTCCTTAAAGGTGAATGGGATATTAATTCACTTTAAGGAATACTTACATTACCAAAATATAACTTTGTGGCTTAGGCTTCAGATAACTAGTTGATCTAGTATTGTTTGAGTAGCAGACATTGTATTTTCTCACTAGAATAACCTTTGCTCAAATTAATTCTCCATGCAGAAGTCTATTAGACTAACTGATCCATTATGTTGTTCTATAGATGTTAGAAGGTAGGTAAATTTTTAAAGGGACAAATAATAATCACAAGATATTCCAATGCACAGTATATTATGACAGGAAATCTTTTCACAGTTAAATACCATAATTTCTCATTTTCATAGAATTCTTGGGATATAGAAAAATGAAAGTTCAATCTAATCCACAGGATAAATTATGATTAGATTTAATGGTGGCACACAGATATGCTTTGATTAATGATTTGTACCAACTACTGAAAAACACTTATTTATAAAACTATTTTAGCTAATTTCTGTTATTTTCCTTTCGGGCCTCTTTATTTTCTGAAAAGGCAAAATACACTGAAATATAATCCATACACTGTGGAATCAGTGAAAATCTTAGCTATTGGTTAGCTTGTTGGCAATTAGACAAACAGAAAGAATGCTATAAATAAATGTCCCTTTTACCTTATTGTATTATTGAATCAGTCATAAATATATTGTACAGCTCCTCTACTCTAAACTCCACTCTCCGCCAATATTATAAAGGAATCAGTCTAATATGATGGTTCATTCAGTTGCTTAATCTCTCCCCTGGGTTTTCCGGTTTCTGGGTGTGTGTCTATGTTTAAACTAGTTGGACCACAATGAAAATAACTCAGTGAAAAATACTTCTAGAATAAGGCACAGTGTAACATGTTTCTGAACTCTATTTGGAATATAGCCCCTGCCTCTTCTGGTTATTTCATAAGGAATGCTAAGGAGAAAGGAAGCATCTTCTGAAAGGCAATGTCATCTTTCATTTATATCATCTAGCTAATAAAGGTAATAATATCACTGATTTTCAGGGCAAAGGTTTAAAGGATCAGAAAAGCCAATATGTCACTGGGGGCCTTAGAAGTCAGAAAGGTACAGTAGAAGAATTGTGAAATCACTTGAATGGACTCCTAGTTTAATTACAATATTCACAGCCAAAAAAAGAAAAAGAAATGCAGTTGTGCTTCCCTCTTGTCAGTTGTACAAATGCTTTCATCTTTAGGAATGCTGGGAGCTATCTTATAGCTAGTCAGTAACTAGTGCCTGTAGTTCAGTTTGATTAATGGTGATAGTTCTTCGGGATATCATTCAATTTGTCTAACTCTAACTGGATATGACAGGTCAAACCTGGAACATTCTACCTGCAAAAATGATACAGCTGCAGTCTTGCTCCTCTTCGTTATAAAGAAATCATAACAAATACAATGTGATGAGGAACAACCCTCAAACTGGTATCCCATACACGAAAAATAGAAATGTTGGTAAAATATATCTTGCAACACATTTGCACATAAACCAAATTTTGCCTTCTATATTGGCTTTATATTTATATCACATCACAGTTTCCAAATTCAGGCTTTATCTTTAACTTGATTTAATGGTCTCCCCACAGCTATATTATAGGAGAAATATGAAACTCAACACTGCCCCTGGGACACGGGTGCTATAGAAACTGCAGTCCAATAATTGCTTTGTACTGTCAGTTCTACAGAGACTGTTGCCACCAGCTAATTACCCTTTTTTTCCCCATCTAAATTGGTGGGGCACTCCAATTATTTTTTATTTGCATTATTTGTTAGACTAGTAGGCTAGCTAGCGATCTCTCTAAAAATTTGCTACATTATGTGTAAATTTCGCCCACCAATGGTTATCACTAGCCATGGATGTTAGGGGGTTAAATTTGTGTTGTTTGTTTTGCTGAATGTATTTTGATTGGTCAATGACCAAAATAAAGTTTCTGCCTGCCTACAGTATCTGTTTGTTCAAAAGCTTCCTTTCTTCTCCTTTTGTACTAGAGAAAGCAAAGGAAAATAAGAGGTATTAAGCCTCCCACAGATATATATATATATATATATATATTATATATTATATATATATATATATATATATATATATATATATATATATATATATATATATATATATATATTACTGTAATGCCATTTCAAACAGGGGGGGGAAAGTGATTGAAAATTCCACCCTTAATTCTCAGTAGCCACTTTTTTTTTTTAAAAAAAAAAAGGCATTCAACTGTGAAAAGATTTCCTGTCATTATCCTGTGACTTCAGCTCTTGGTTTTATTAAAAACCTGGCTTTAAATCATACTAATCTCGGAGTTAAATTCAACTGAGCTCATTGTAGCTTACTTTCCAATAGGCATATTTAGAATTGCATAGAAATCCATGTAGGGTTGGCTGAATATAACTTCAAATTCCACTCAGAATTGTTTTCTTCTTCGTCTGCATCTCTTTCTCCCTGTCTGGGAAGAAATTAACATTTTGATTGTACAATGTGATTTAACCTTTACAGCAATTTTCAAAGGCTTTTGATATAAAAGGTGCTCTTAAGTGCAGATAAACTCCACAACATTCCATCTCAAGAGTCCTGCATCGTGTCTCACCTGTGGATATGACTCAAAAGATAATAGGATTTTCTTGCTAATAGTTCACCGAGCACAGTTGATTGACAAATTTCAGGTAACAAGAAAGTGAACTTGCCTGTTCACTCACATGATTATGAGATTATAAAATGGTCCCAGGACTTCACTTGTTGAGTTGCATTGATATTGTAATATGTGATCCAGAGTTTGTTTGCAAGTTTAAAGAAAAGGGTTATGCTCTATTTCCTTGTGCTTTGAACTTCAAGAGGAAGAATGATATAAAATAAAACCAATAAAATAAATTGCAATGTTCCATGAACATTTTTAACTTCTTGTTTGACATGGCTAATTAAGGTAGGTATGGTTTCTGAGTGATCACTAATATCCAAGCTTGATACATAATAAAAGGTTCTAAAATAGTGAAAACCACACCATTAATCGTTGATGTGGACTTGCTCAGTTCTTTCTTCCTAAATCTGTTTTGGTCCCAAAATATGCAATTATGCAATTATGCATTTATGCAATCATGCTATCGTCTCTCCATTTTATTAATATCTACCTTTCAAAAACGTATACAAAAATGCATTTTTATGGAAAGTCTGCCCAATGTGCAAGTTTAGAGAAATGCATATGAAATTGCATACCTATTTCCATATGGATTTTAAAAATTTGTAAATTATAATGAAGCAGGCTAAACTGGGTATAATACCAGAAATGAGAAATTAAGCAAAAACAAAATAGAGGGATTTGCTCAACCTTGTCTCCACGCAGATCAGGAAATATTCAATTGATTGCAAGACTACAATGTTGTTTGTTAACTCATCTCTTAATCAAATCACATGATGGCATGTAGGATTGCCAGATGCCCTTTATTTTAGGAACAGGGAATCTGCCATAAGCCGAGATAATCTTTTTTCAGCATCGTCTGTTCTTATTAGCAGTGGTTTTCAGAGAGAAGCCTTTCCAATTTCTACTTGAAATGCCAGCAATTTAAGATGGAAGCGCCTATGCTTCTAAGCCGTTTCTCTAAAGGAATTTTGGAGGCATACAGACAATTTGCCTTAATCATACTGAGTTATAAAATGTAATGGAAATTCTGTTCTGTCCACACAGAATAGGGCAAAAGGCTACCATCTGGACAGTTTGGATCAACCTAATTAGTGTATAATGCTTTAGCAGTATTTTTTAAAATGTTAGCCTATTTCTTGCTTGCTTAAAAATAACCCTAATAAGTGCAGGTTGATATTAGATTTGATAATTTTGATATTAGATTTGATATTTTCAAATTACTGTGTAGGTAGATTTTTTGTATTTTTCACTTAATCTGATATTTGTCCAGTTTTAAGCTTGAAAAAGAGTGCCTTGAATGAGAAACCTTACTTTTCATACATATTAATGTTCATGTGATCTTTACATTAAAAAATGTATATGACTTTGATTAATTACAGCACAGAATGATCGAGTGTACAATTGGAAGATAGTCTTACATCCATTGTTATGGTAATTGCACACATAAACTTTCTTCCCAAGAGATAAAATATATGTAACCATTTATACTCACATTTGGTAAGTGTATTTTTCCACCATTATTCTTAAAGAAGCCAACATCCTCCACCTTCAGTGCATCCTGTTCCTGGTAAGGCATCAACCACCCAAAGCTATGAAAAAGCGATGCTTCTATTCTATTAATCACTCAGCATAGCTTCATGTAAGATGGGCAGCCACATAAATATTAATAGTTGTTGTTGTTATTATTATTATTATTATTATTATTATTATTATTATTATTATTTATTCGATTTATATCCCGCCCTTCTCCTAGTGGACACAGGGCGGTGCACAGCCCGAACTAAAACACATATCAATACAAAATTTAAAATTATTAAAAGAATTAAATAACTGTGGCCCAAAAATTTAAAACATTGAAAACTAAAACCCATTTGACAATTTAAAAAGCTAAAAAAGACTAAAAGAGGGGGGGGGAGTTTTCATGCCAGCCCTGCTTGATGGAAAAGAAAAGTTTTTAGGGCATGGCGAAAAACCCGGAGATCCGATATCCTTTGTATCTCCGAGGGCAAATCGTTCCAGAGGGCAGGAGCTGCCACAGAAAAGGCCCTACCCCTGGGGGTCGCCAGCCGACATTGCCTGGCTGACGGCACCCTGAGGAGTCCCTCTCTGTGGGAGCGTACTAGTCGGTGGGAGGCTATCGGCGGCAGAAGGCGGTCCTGCAAATACCCAGGTCCGATGCCATGGAGCGCTTTAAAGGTGGTGACCAACACCTTGAAGCGCACCTGGAAGACCACTGGAAGCCAATGCAGCTCACGCAGGAGAGGTGTCACATGGGAGCGCCCCCTCACTCCCATAATCCCCTGCGCGGCTGCATTCTGCACCAGTTGGAGCCTCCGGGCGCTCCTCAAGGGGAGCCCCATGTAGAGAGCATTGCAGTAGTCCAGGCGGGAAGTGACGAGCGCCTGAGTGACTGTGCGTAAGGAGTCCCGATCATAATAATGATAAAATTAAGGATCAGGATGAGACTGAGCAGTGTGTTAAAGGATGCTGTCTGTAATAGCAATATTCCCAGATTGTCTCTTTGGCCCAATATAACAAGCACAGTCTCACAGTTGACCGGTTGAACAGCACTCTTCACAATAGCTAGGGTCTCTAGTGCACAATAGCCATACTGCATTTCCTGCTCCCATGTCCAGACTGACACAACATACAAAATCTGGCTGGGCAAATTTTCATGAGAAGGAGTCCCCTATTCATTCAGCTAGGTCTCAGTGATACATGCCAAGCCTGTCCTCATGTCCACTATTAAATAATAGATAAGACTGCTTTTATTACAGAAACCTGGCATTCAATAGCATAATCCTGTTGTATGTCTACAAACTGAGCTGTTGGACGGGATCTAGCAAGGTTTTTTGTTGTTTTTTTAAAATTCAACTGGAATTTTTAAATGACTGAAGGCACGCAAGGTAATTGTACGATCTCTGGCTCATTCAATTGTTCATTATCTAATCATTTTTCTTGCATTTCTTGCATTAGGCCATTTTGGTCTAGTGATTAAGGACCGTCTCTCCAGAACATCATCCTCCTGGAGCTTAGACTGGATCCCAGTCTAGCACTCTTTCAGAAGGCCCTGGAGATGTAGTTATTTCAGTGGGCCTGGGGAACCCAGAGCAGGATGGAGCCCATTAAATGGCTAGTATGAATGTGTGTTGTCGCTGGAGTGGGGGTTATTATTTATTATTTTTCTTTGTATTATTTTTATTTCTTTTATATGGTGTTTTTATGTGCTTGTAAGCCTCCTTGAGTAAGCCTACCAAGTAAGTACTTAGTACTACTCTAACTACTACTACTACTACTACTGCTGCTGCTGCTACTACTAATAATAATAATAATAAGTAATACTAAGTACTACTTCTTAGTAAGCCTACTAATGGACGCAGTTCTCAGTGGCTAAGATGCTGAGCTTGTTGATCGATAGGTTGGCAATTCAGCGGTTCAAATCCCTAGTGCCGCATAACGGGGTGAGCTCCCATTACTTGTCCCAGATTCTGCCAACCTAGCAGTTCAAAAGCACCTAAAAAATGCAAGCAGAAAAATAGGGGCCACCTTTGGTAGGAAGGTAACAGCGTTCCATGTGCCTTTGGCGTTTAGTCATGCCGGCGGAGACGTCTTCGGACAGTGCTGGCTCTTCAGCTTTGAAATGGAGATGAGCACCCACTCCCCCAGAGTCAGGAACAACTAGCACATATGTGTGAGGGGAACCTTTACCTTTTAAAGCCTCCTTGAATCTCCATGTGTGTGAGTAAGCAGCAATATAAATTTTCTAAATAAATAAAAAAAGGTAACTTTGGGTCAGTCACTCTTTTTCAGCCCAACCCATCTCACAGAGGTGTTGTTATGGGGAAAATAGGAGGAAGAAGGAAAATTAGGTATGTTCGCTGCCTCGTCTTGCTTATAAAAGTAATAAAGGCAGGACATATTTTTTAAAATAATGAATGAATTCCATAACATGTGCAGCTATACATTTCAGAACTACTGTAGGTTTCAGTTATTACATTTTCATGTGCGGTGTGCCCTTACTTGAGACATTTTGTATTTTTATATGTTTGCTTTCCGCAATATTGTAAATGTCATAACTATGAAAAAGCTTTAACCATAAAAGCATCATTCTCCTCTACCTTTTTATTTACCAATCATTAGACTACAGCAGAACTGTCTAAGCAGTTTATTTTCCCTAAATAGAGCCAAGCCCAAACCAAGAGTTAGATTACAGTCATGTTACAATTAACATTGAACAGACTTGAAAAGTTGTAGTACAGCTATCTGGGCTGCCCCATAATCTCAAATACAATTTTGTTATACATGGTTTTCATCGAAAACATACAGTGAAAGGACTGTAACAGCCACTCTGTAGGACAAGTGGGCAGAAGACTAGCAAAGTGCATCAATGAACACTAACTAGAAGTCAGAAAACATGATGAAAACTCTTTAATTGCACAATTCATGGACAGATTTCACCTTAGTTTCAATTGGGAAACTGTGAGCATCCTAAATTAAACTAAGTCCAAAAATGCTAGATGATTCCCGGGAGCCTGGAACTCAGACAAATCAGCCATCAACAGAGATCAACAACATCCACATACCATGTAAAGGAGAATTTTTTTAAAAAAAACCAAACTAAAACAGGAACCAAAAAGACCACAACAGCTCCTCACTAGCAATCAACCACCAGATATGCAGAGATTAATACTAAGATTAATATCAGACAAACTATCCAGCAGTAAACAATTAGGAAACTACTAACACAGACAAGCAATCAGGCAACAGCTCAATGAAGCAACCAACAACACTACTCTCACTAACTAGCAAGCCATTTGAATATAAACAGAGAGCAAACCCTATGCCCTACTAGCACTGATGATGTCGCCTAATTGTGTAATGAAACATCTGCAAGAAAACAACCAAGAAAGCACCAAGGACTCAACAGAATATTTAACAATTCAGATAATTGGTACAAATAATAGAGTGGTATAATATTATCTGCAGGAATTTGAGGCTGAAGGAGTAAATAATATATTTCTATGTGCCACTGACCAACATGTTAGGTAAATTCATACCTGGCTCAACAGTTTTATCTATAAATGTTATATATACCCACTATTGCTCTCTGTGCTATTTATTCTTGGATGCGTGTGTCTAATACACTTGCAAAAGCTCATAACTTGAACTAAATGAGGGCTTCTGAAAGATACAATGCTTCTTATAGATGAAAAATCTTGTATGACTTTTCACATAGTGGTTGTTATGGATACAG
Source organism: Arizona elegans (assembly GCA_022577455.1). Classification (NCBI taxonomy): domain Eukaryota; kingdom Metazoa; phylum Chordata; class Lepidosauria; order Squamata; family Colubridae; genus Arizona; species Arizona elegans. The sequence goes on from JAKOOJ010000001.1 coordinate 251,392,163, forward strand.
AGAGCAGTTTCACTATAATTATTTATTTATTGAATGTCACTCTCTATCATTTGCAGAGCAATGTATTTTTTTTATGACCTTAAAAATCATTATTTATTATAAGAAGCCTCTTAACTTCAGGTTCAGGGTTCTATTCTACATTTCAAAGATGGCTTCGAGAATGTTACATGAGTTAATCCTACTCTGTAGGAATAAAACAGAATAAAAAGTATTCTTCAATTTTTTTGAGTGTCAGATATTGGTTTCAGTTCTGGTGCTTTAGGATTATGGTTGTAAGAACGCTTACATGGTGCTCCTTGTTAAGATTTTCAATTGGATTTTTGAGTTCTGATCCTCTGTTCCCTGGTTTTAATATCCAGAGCTTAGCTCTTGGTCCTTTCAGTTTTATTTCCATCCACTGTATGAACACAGTACAAAAATAATTTCTTGAAGCAACATGGTACAAAGTCTTAACATTATGTACTGAAAAATTGGTTCAGCATTACCTGCATAGAAAGAAGATGAATGTACAGAAGTAATGAAAAGAAATGCCAGAGGTGACATAAATGCCAATCCCAGAATCAATTCTGGATATTCCTCATAATAAATTGCAAGGAAGGAGAACACTGGCAGAATTAACGTAATTAAGGATGAAGTCTCACTTAACCATGGAAGTCATTTGGTGACTTCAGCGGGGGAGGGGGGATTACCACTTAGTTCTTAGTTATAATTATTTTATAACATGATATATTTATTTAAGAACAACATAATAATTATAAAATACTAATCTTATTTTAGTACAAGTACAATTTATTAATGCAAAACCCAGCCACAGTTCAAAGACTTTGTAAATATTCAAGCTAGCAGTCTAGGTATACGTGCCTAGAAGGGCTCAGATTGCAACAAGTTGTCTAGGAAACGAATTATTCTAAATCTTTCTTGCAGTAACTTTCCCTTCCCTATAGATCCCATTGGTCTTTAAGTTAATGTCACTTCTTAGGAAAACTGAATAGAAATATTCATCATCTGAGCCAACTTCATCTCTATGGAATGTGATAGTTTTTTCAAACAACAGATTTTGCTTTGATTAGCCTTAATGTCTTCAGAATGCTAGCACACATTCAAGGAATGATGCTGATAATACGGTCTTTTCTCTAATAAGGCTCCACAAACTTTCGTGTATGTGTCAAGACTGATTAGCACTTTCACCTATATTCCACTTAGTTCACAGCTTGACAAAGAAAAGGGAGGGGGTGGAATGAAATGCAAGGGTGAGGGGAATAGCATCCAAGCATCGCTGGTTCCCGTGAGACATTGCTCCCACCTTAAGGACACACTGAGCAGATGCCCCAGCATGGCTGGCTGGTTCCCATAACAAAATGAACAAAAGTGATTGGTGGACGTAATGAAATGAGAGTGGCCTGTAGGGAAAGGGAGAATCAACTATGCTTGCTTTTGCACGAGAAGGACAGAGCTGGTTTTGCTTCTTCTGTGAGAAGGTGGTTTATTCAATGAAGTTTATACCCTTGGTAAAATAATGGAGTTTCTTCCCAGGAGTTTCTTTTTCTGGATTCACCAACTGGACAGTTTATTTATTTGTTTCCATTTCTATACCGCCCTTCTCCAAATAGGACTCAGGGCGGTGAACAGCCAAAGTAAAAAACAGAGCATACAAAATTTAAAAAACAGTATTAAAATAATTAAATATTTTGGCCGTAAATTAAAACAACCCAATTTAAAATCAATTTAAAATTTAACTCAAGCCAGCCCAGCTAGTTGAAATAAATAGGTTTTCAGGGCCCGACAAAAAATCCGGAGGTCTGTTATTGTAAGTAACTCTGGGGGGAGGTTGTTCCAGAGGGTGGGCGCCGTCACAGAGAAGGCTCTCCCCCTGGGGGTCACCAGCCGACATTGTCTGGCAGACGGCACCCTGAGGAGACCCACTCTGTCCGAGCGTACTGGCCGGTGAGAGGCTATTGGTGACAGAAGGTGGTCTCGTCTGTCGTTGACAGTATGGCTAACTTGTCTGGACTCAGAAGCTAAGCAGGTCTGATTAGGCCTGATTATTTAGAAAACCACAGTTATGGGCAAGTTTGGTAAATCAGAAAACATCTTCATATAAAGCATTAGCATTCTATGGCTATATTGCTGCAAAGAAAATTATACTAATTAAAATGGGTTTCTGCTCTGCTCTGCACCAACAATTTGAGAAACTCCAGCTACAGAAGGAATTCTTAGAATTCTTAGTTGTCAAGTATTTGAAATCAAATAATAAGAGCAGAAAGTATAGACTAATTTGTTTTGCAATTTGCCTTCATCTCTGATCAATAGGTCTAAGATGATACTACTTACAGGAGCTTTAAGCTGTGCTATATAACGGGATGCAGCATACTCACAAATATCAGTTCTTTATTAAGAAATGGGGAAATAAATGTCTTCATAAAAATTGTGTTGATTCTGTGAGGTATATTTTTTCTCCAAAGAAACAAAAACCCATGTGATGAACTATTTTAAAAATCTTGTTCAGCATCCGGGTTCCCCTTGGCTATAGTTGTGATAGCTGTGTTGAGATTACAATATTTTGTCACTAGTAAGTTTTTGCTGTATGGTAATACCATGAGAGTTGAAGAACTGTGCTAAATCACAACAAAAGTCCACTTTGTCCACAAAGGTCTATATGATTTAATTTTCTTCAAGTAGCTACCCTGATGCTTTCAAAAATTCCCATTCAAGGGTATTATGGCAGTGACATTTTCATTCATCATCACCAATAACTGCGCCCCAGTGAGATATTTGTATCATGGATCATGGCAAAGACTAAAAAATGATTTTCCATCTATTTGTCTGGTTTCCTTTCAGAGCTATCAGGAATAATTGCCATCATCTGCCAACCCGGCATTCTGGGGCAGTGAATTTCACAGTCCTTTCCTGAATCTGACACCATCCATTCTGTCTTTTATTTCTTAAAAAAATTAAAAGATTCAAATGCTGCAGGTTTTCCTTGCAATATAGCATTTGTATTGTGTCTTAATTTGAGTTGCATCTTCAGAATCTTTTTCTGCTGTTGTGAGGTTGGTGGTGGATGCAGGGAATAGAACCATCAGACCTCTGTATGACATTATAAATAAATAAAGTTGTTGATACCACATTTTGATGAATTCATGCAAATGCATTATGCATTAATGGGGGTTATTTTTGTATAATCTTTTTTCCTAATAAATCCTAGCACTTGCCTTTTTGCCATGGGATTGGATTTTACTTGCCTGCTTGTTTGCTTGCTTATTTAGAGTAATTACATCCTTACAGGCCACTTCCATCTGCTGATTCTGAGTGCCATGCAACTCCTCCAATAAATAATAAGGATTGCAAACAAATATAGATCAAATAAATAAGCTTCTCTGACTTTTCTTTTAGACAATATCCTATATGGGGTGGGACAAAATACTGTTGACAAGCCAGTCTTCCTTTAGCTCACTGAGGTAAATTTAGAACTCTGTTTTGAAATCCTGTACCGGGAAAGAACAGTTCTTATTTGTCCCACTTATTGTTCTTGTAGTCCCTTGGGGGGGGAGGGGGTTTCCAGTTCACTTTTCATCCAACTTCAAGTACTCTGCATCTTGATTGGCTTTTACCTATGTGTGGATGCTTTTTTCAGTCTTGGTCCCCGAGTGACTCATTTTACATCAGTCTTGCTCAATACATTCAGCAGGACAGTTTTATATTTTAGGATTGCATTGTTTTGTATTATTTTCTGTGCATCTTTTACCACACATTATACAACTGGCTGTTGCTAATTTCTTCAAAACTCTGACTGATTTTGGGAGATGCAGGTTGTAGCATAGTGGTCTTTACCTCTGAGCCTGAACTGTGTTGTCCTCTCTCTCATTTTTGATTCTCAGCGTCTCTATGCCAAGAAAGGGGGAAGAAGAGAATCAGCCCTCCTGGGCTGTTTTCTTTCTTTCTTTCTTTCTTTTAATGTTCCAGCAGAGCAGCCAGATTGGAGTCTTAGCTTTATGATGAAATCATGTTGTTTCTCTACAACATGTCTGAATTGCCTCTTAACACCCCAGGTCCATTGGATTCAGAAGATAATTGTCTGGAATTTGGAAGGCAATAGTTGTTCAGCACCAAAAAGGGATCTGGCCCTGAAGGAAAAGACATATGTATACATTTGACAATGCAAGAGAAATAATTCTAAAGCTATTTCTTAGCCTAAGACAGAAAATATTGTTTTCAAATAAATGAGGAATGTATAATTTATAGTGAATGTGTCTTGGTTTCTGCTAAGCAATTCAAAAAGATGTTTATTTCCTTTAGCGTTTTATGTTGCTTATTGGGAAGGATGATTCAGGTATTTGTTTTTAAATCATATTATCAATTTTGAAAACTTTTTAAAATGTTATGTAACAATTAATTTGTAACTACCAGTATATGAAAAACAAAATCTTTCTTTAATTTTATTGCAAGACATAATCTGCTGTTAGGAACTGGGATGAAGTTTCTTAATTACTGACATTGTTTTCTCTTCTTCTAACATATTACTATTTTATTTTATATTTTATTATTTTATTTTATATTATATTACTTCATTTCATTATTTTTTAAATGAATGTGTCAAATTCCTTCCCTTCCCATATTGCTGTTGTACCTTAGCTGCTGGTTGCTACTTTATTTTGTGTTGTGAAATGCCAGATGCTTGAAAACAAGTACATAACAGGGCTACCAAATTGTTTGGTGGCAGGGCCTTTACTGAAGAGGTACAGTACTGCCATTTGCTCGATGTGTAAATTTTAAATGCTGTACTGGATTCCTGGAGTGTGTTGAAATGCACAGTCAAAAGGACGCTCTTGGAAAGAATGGCTTAGCAAAGGAAATGCCAGAAAAACTTTGAATTTCTTACAGGGAGAGTAATTCCCCTTGCTGTAAGCACTTAATAGACCACATATTTGCAAAATGTTTTGAAATGTGGTACAGAGTGGTACAGTGGTTAGGACTTCAGACTATGACTGCCAAGATCTGCTTCAAGTATATCCTAAGCCAGTGATGGCTAACCTTTTTGCCATCGCGTGCTAAAAGCGTAGGGAGCGTGGGGGGATTGCACATGTGTGTGTGCCCACACCCATAATTCAATGTGCCCTGTCCCCCCCATGCATGCGTGTGTGACCCCCCTGTGCTCCCGTTTTTGGCACGCGATGGCACGTAGGCCCATTTTTTGCCCTCCCCAGGCTCCAGAGGCTTTATTGGAGCCTGGGAAGGGCAAAAACGGCCTTCCCCACCCCTCCTGGAGGCCCTCCAGAGGCAGGAAATGGCCCATTTCCCAACTTCCGGTGGGCCCAGAAGGCCTGAAAATCAGCTGTCTGGTTCACACATGCGTGCCATAGCTGAGCTAGGGCAACGCTCACGTGCCCACCGATATGGTTCAGCATGCTACCTGTGGCACACATGCCATAGGTTCACCATCATGGCCCTAAACTGTAGAAACTCATTGGATGAGTTTCCCAATGGTTACCTTTCCTCAGTCTGACTTAACTCACAGAGTTATTGTGAGGTAAGGTATGAATTTAAAAAACATACTTTATAAATAAGTTTATGGTCAACTTTGCAAGGTATAACAACATATTTGCTTTCCCCAGTTCAGACACAGAGTGAAAAGTTGAAAGACAGCTACTTTAAGGTATCTATTGAATTCATTTTATTTTTAGCAGCAAGTTCCCCTAAAGCTATTCATCTTTAACAGGTGTGATTCCAAAATTGTACTGTCATTGGCACAGTTCAGATAGTTTACATTTCATGTGGAGTTCTCTTAACTACTAATAATAGTATATTTGGAAGAATTCCATGTTGTTTCATACACAGTATGTGCCCCAAACTGGCCATACACTGTGTTAAAAATCATATTTCATAGGCCAGTGATGGCTTTACCTTTTTGCCATCATGTGCCAAAAATGGGGGGAGCGCAGGGGGGTTGCATGCATGAGTGCCCATACCCATAATTCTATGTTCCACCCCCACTCCCCTGCACACATGCCAGGGGTGGGTTCTACTTACCTTTGCTACCAGTTTGTAGTGGGGCCATGCACGTGCGTGCTCTTCTGCACATGCGCAGAAGCGTTTTGGTGACGTCGGGGTCAGTGGGCGGAGCTACCGGTTCTATAGAACCAGTGTGAACCAGGAGCAACCCACCACTGGCACATGCGTGTGTGTTCCCTCCCCGTGCTGGGCCCAGTAGACCCGTTTTTTGCTCTCCCCAGGTTCCATAGCATTCTAGGAGTCTGGGGAGAGCGAAAACGGCCTTCCCTACCACCCCCACGGAGGCCCTTTGAGGCTGGAAACAGCCCATTTCCCAACTTCCAGTGGGCCCAGAAGACCTGAAAATCAGCTGGCCGGCGCGTGCATGTGCTCTGGAGCTGAGCTTGGGTGCCCACCAATATGGCTCCGCATGCAACCTGTGGCACGCATGCCATAGGTTTGCCATCATGATAATAGGGGATGGAGTTTACATAATTCCATTAGTTAGGCAGTGTGCAATACAGCCATCAAATCATCATATAAAACTATTAAGTGGTGATTACATGTAAGTGATGAGCAAAAACATTCTGAATTCAAATCTTTCCTTAGGTATTCATGGGCTGCACTACTAGGCCCTTACTGGAATAAGTTTGGGGTTTATTTACAAGTGAATATAAACAGCTTTGTGGGTCCTTGGACAAACTACTGCCATTCCTTATCTGCAGGATGAGAATCATATTCAATATACTTTAACACAGAGAGCTGTTATCAGGATTACAGAGATAATGCCGGAAAGAAAAGTCAGAAAATATTAGATATGTTATGGTTTGAAGTGGGGCAACAGTCATTATTCTTCTTTCTTCCAGTAGTCTATAATCTCTTTAGCCCTGAATGAGGATCATAGAATAATTATATTTATGGAGGTCTTTCTGAATTCCATTTTCAGACCATTACAAATGACTCATTGCCAGCCATCTCGCTATCTTATTTAACATCCAATCTGATGAAGAGCTGTCTATAACTTAAAAGTTTATTCATCATGATGTTGCATGGTAGTTCATCCTGAAAACAGCTCTCCATACATTAATTTTACTTGTTTCTTCACCCCACAGTAAATCTGTCTGTTACCAGCAAAAAGGTTCATTTTAGGTGATATAATTGAAGTACTTTGTATGTGAAATGCTATTCAGATTAAGAAATGAAAAAAGAAACCAGTCTGTAATTTTTATTTTGGTAAGGAAGATGAAATTAACAAAGAGCAAAGCCTGCCTCTGCCCTACTATGAGACTATTTTCTAATACCAAATAGCTTTCAAAGAAGATTTAATTTTTTTTGGTCACTACAATAAGCTTAGTATTCTACCTTTATATGCATGAATGAGCCACATTTTTCTGTCAAGTGCTAAGATCAATGTTACATGATGATTCTTTATTTTGATTAATAAAGGCTCACAGCAACTTGATCTTAGCGCAGACAGCAATAAGTGCTGTCTAGAAATGATCACCTGTCAACTCACAATCCTGTCTTTTTTAAGTGGACATCATGCTAATGTTATGATAGATGTCTGCATCTCATTTCTATCTCTGCAAATGTTCCACTATGCTTGAAGTCAGACATTATGAATTGAGATACGAAACAGACAGGAAGGGGCATTATGACTGAAATGACAAATAGATATTTGCAATCTTTTACAACAGTAGTACTAGTAGTAATAGTATTGAATACATATATGGCATCATCTGATACATAGCATGTTGAAGCGGTATCAGACCATTTAGTGTGACTAATGGGCCATCACCAGAAGTGCCTGAGGGTAAAATAAGATTATCATCCTTAGACTTATACTATATTGAAGGTTCCTTTGAGATCATCAATCAAGCTCAGAATTCGTCATGTACTTAGCCCTGAGGAGAAAAAAGCAGCCATCAAAAAGTTACATGGTTTCAGTGTGTGCTCAGGAAATATCCATGAAAGATATTTCTTTGACATATTTTTTTCTCTCCTTATACAATTACTCAGAACACAGGAAAGGCAAACAAATATGAAAGGCCAAGATAATAGAAGCATGTTGGCAAGTGAAGGTGGCAGAGTACGTAGATTCCTATTTGAGAGTAGGGACTGTTCACAAAATTATTCAATTTCATAAATCAATACTCATTTTTTAGCTTTTTTGCTTTTGGCAGGGCAGAAGCAAAACAAATTAAAGGGAGCATAACAAGAGCAAACGGCATTTCTGAGATACATTAGGTTTTTGTAACAGAAATAACAGGATATTTTGCATTAATTTCAAGAGATCCAAAAATATGAGGGTAACAATGAGGGATTCTGGCTCTCCTACCTCTGAAACTGACCATGTGTAACAAGATCCAGATAGATTCCATTAAGCATCTTTCTTAGGAATAAATGAAAGACGGAGGAAGATAGAGTTTTAAAAGATTGTATCCTTGAAGTTAATGTATTTAAACAAAGTTATAGTTGGAAAGTGCCTGTGAGAGGGAGAGGGAAGGAGATGGGAGGGGAAAGGGAGGGGGGAGGAGAGGAGTGGAGAGGAGAGGCAAAGCAAGCTAATTAATTGTTTCCAAGAATAACTACACACAGAGATATACAAAGAGAGATCTTGGTAGAATTCTATGGGGCAACTGCAATTTGTCTTGTTTTGGTAAAATAAGGAATATAAGCAGAAATTTCATCCATTTACTTGATATGCCAAGAAAACTAATTATTCATGGACTGACATGAAACAAAGTCATATACTGTAGCAGTTTACTTTTAAGGTATGGGTGCTGCATTGTTTTATGAAGCAGCTTCATAACTTTGCACAACCTTAGAGTTTTACTCAGGGACATCACATGATGTTGCCAACTATCTAAATATCTATGTTTGGGGTGATCAGTTCAGAGAGCATTCTGATCTGAGGACCTGTTTGTCAAATCCAAAATCCAATTGAACTTTAGTAGAATCTCTCTTCTCCACTTGAAAAATGAATCACTGTTGTCAGACAAAAAGCATCTGAACATGCCAATCCCAGTTGACCATTCTTGTCTTGCTTTCTTATCTCAAAGTCCCTAAAAGTCCTTCCTATCTGAATAGTTTTCCTTTGGAGAGATTTTTAATTCTGGAAAATTCAGAAGCGGGTGCTATTAAGAAGCATTGCATATTATATCATGAAATGATAACAAGTTGGAGCAGAAGATACATGATGTATTTAATAACTAGCACAAGAAGAATAATATAACTTGATTATGTAAAGAAAGCAGCTCCTTTTGACCTTTAATCCCAGGAGCAGTTTTAAGAAAACAATGTGCAGTTGTTAAATCTAACGTACAAGATCAATTGGCTGTATTCCTGCATACCCATCAGGGGAGAGGGTTTTAACGCAACTTGCTCTAAGACTGACTCAGAATTCATAATTTCCATATTGATCCTTTCCTAACAGGATCTCTGCTTTGCTCAGGTGTCTAATTTATATTTCCAAACCAGAGGCTCCTGTTTCTTTTTCTTCAAGCATTGAGTTGCTTAGTTCCTCGAAAAATACACATTTGCTTTGAACACCAAAGAGAAGCTTACATCTCTGGTACACCATTCTCCAAGTCATTATGAGATTCCATCTGTAGAGTAGAGCATGACATAACCCATAAATTCCAGACTAAGTACCTTGTAGGAAACTGCCTTTCACAGAGCAAGTTCTAGCTGTAGGAACCAAGTTTGTTTTCTCTATTTAGAAAACTAAAGCTACACTGTATAGATTAATATCTAGAGGGTCACTAAGAAGTGATAAATGCTAAGATATTTGAACATCTTTCTTTTGGGGACAAAGATGCTATCATCTGAGTCCATTCAGCTTTGGTGCAGAAAGTCAACTTGCTTTCCTTTTTAATGCCTAAATATTTAAAAATGAGTTTGCAGTAACCTAAAAAAAACCTGGAGGACATGTTCAAGTTTACCTCCAGAATATCCAAAGCAACAGCATATTTACTGATTTATTTACCTACTGTTCCCTATAAATAGCATGTTATTTTGGAATTTCTAAACTGGGTAGGATTATCTATCACCCTTTTCTTTCAGTTAGTGACATTAATAGAAAATTTTATTTCCCTAAAGTGTAATTTTATACCTAAAGTAACTGAAGTTAGATGATATATTTTTTACTTTTAAAATATAATAGTCCTATGAGGTCTTTGTTAATGTTTATATGGATTCTTTCTCTATAATTATTAACTAACTGCTGTATTAAGAGATTGAAAATCATGCATGACATATATTAGCAGCAAATACAGTATATATTATGTGAAAACGTAGATGGCCATTCTCACATTCTCTGAATGGTGATTGATTGAATGTGTCCCTTTAAGGGCAGAGAGAGAAATCTTCTTTGATAGACAGATCTTTGAAAGCTATCTCAGAGCAGAGCTTCCTCATTAGCATTCTGCTGTGGACAAAAGCACTCAGGAATCATTCTCTGAATATATTGGAAAAAGATCAAGGAAAATTTTGAAGCTCAGGATGAAGAACTGTCCAATTCCACTGGCATGCTCTATCAACAGGGAACTGTACAATGGTGGGTTTCTACCGGTTTGCCCGGTTTGGGCAAACTGGTAGTGGCCGTGGTGGGAGGCTCCATCCACCCACCCCGACACCATCATGGACACTCTGCGCATGTGCAGAAGGGCCACTTCCAGTTCCGAACTGGTAGCGAAGGTAAGAGGAACCCACTACTGGAACTGGAACTCCTGCTCTTCATGCTCTGGTGGGTAGGACAGGCTGGGCTTTGGATGTAGATATCCAAGGATTTAGATATCTTCTGCTTTTGATCTTTTCTTCACCAATGGAATGATGCCGGTGTTTATTGTAAGCGGGGGGAGTTTTTTGTCTGCTAAGCCAAAACGTTAATATGTGGAAAAGCACATTCAGCATCATGTACATTAAATAAGCTACACAGTCAACACTGAAGAAAGGCATTAATATATTGAAAACACATAACTGTCCAGGTCAATTTCAACAGCTTAGAAAATAACGCAGCCACAGGATGGCAATTTAGTATCAACACAACTTAGTTGGAAAGAGTTAGGAAAGGAACTAAAAAGACAACAGTTTTAGAGTTCATTATCTGTATCAGACTACAGCTAGTTTGTTATCGAAAGTGAGCTCTGAAGCTTCTGATTGTGAGATTACATATAGATACAGATATATAGATATATTTATCAGCAGCAAAAATTAGAGAGGAAATATTCCCTCAAATTCAAACTCTTTCTTTTAGTTCTATTATTGAAAGTGACTGTGCAGCTCCAGTAGCAAATATGTTTTGTTGTTTCTACAGCAAAATGGTGCTCATTTGTGAATGAGGAGGCAGAAATAAACTTTTATTTCTACATTCATTATGATTTCATTATTATTTATAATTTAAGTAAATAGAAATGCAAAATTACCTATGTTCAGAGCATATATCCTGAACAAATACAGATAATCCTCAATTTACGTGCACAATTGGGACCAGATTTTTTTTGTTGCTAAGCCAGGGTAAGTATGTTATATCTGATTTGACAATCGGTTTTGCCACGATTGTTAAATGAATCAATCACAATCAACAGTCATCGTGATATAAATTATAAAAAAGGTAAAATTTATAATTGCACTTATAACCGTTGTGAAGATGATTGGAAGTTACTGCCTTATATTCTTTTTCTTTCTTTCATTCTTGCATTTTTAGTCCCCCTTTGATTTGTCTTTTTCTTCTTTCTTTCTTATTCTATATTACTTTGTATTAGTTTTTGCTCTTGTTTTTAAAATTTGTAACATTATATATACAAGAAAATGGATTCAATGGATTGGAAAACTGCCCATTGTCCAGTTCTTATAACCAGGGCTGTTCCGAGACATTTCATTCCCTGAGGTAAACAAAAAGCCAGCTCTCTCAATTTCAGTTCCTGACAGTGAAAACAATTAATCAATGGAATGGCTTGCCTTCAGAAGTTGTGGTGCTCCATCAATTGAGATTTTCAAGAATAGATTGAGCAGCCATTCGTCCAAAATAGTAAAGGATCTTCTGCTTGAGCAGGATGTTGAACTAGAAGACCTTCATGGCTCCTTCCAATTCTGTTATTCTGTAGTTCTGTAAACAGCTGAATTGGCAGCCATCTTCTTCTGAAAAAACTTTCATAACAACCTTCTCTGACAGAGTAAATTGACTTAAGGGGTTGTGTGTAGCACGTATCTTTCTTCTACAGAAGGGAAGGACAAAGGGGCTTAAGAAGAATAGCTGATGGAGCAGTTTCACAGACTCCCCACGCCCAGCAATTGCCATCCTGGCAGCCACCGCCCTCTAATTGGTGATGAGTCAGCAAGCATGTATCTTTGGTAGCTACAAAATTGCTAACTACTGTTAGGTTAACTCGACATAATGTTATCAAAGTCAAATAAAAGATAAGAAGTAAAGCAAATTAATCTCTTCTCTGCCTCAAACTCTGCAAAGTGAAAGTGTGTGCAGCCCCCTTTTCCTTTGGGTGTCACACAAAATATTGACATAGATTCAGTGGGCTGTCATCTACCGTATTTTTCGGAGTATAATACGCTCCAGAGTATAAGACATACATTAGAGTTTGGGGAGGAAAACAAGAAAAAAAAATCTGCCTCTGCCTAACAGCATCCATCAGTATTCATCTGGCTATCATCCTTTCAGCAAATAGCAAACAGCCTGGTCAGCTTCAGCACATTATCGCAGCCTGATTCAGCATGAGAAGCTGATCGGCGGGTGGATCGGCCTTCCAGAATACCCCCAATCAGCTGTTCCAGGCTCCAGGGATTGTCACAGCACATCGCTGCCAATCATCGCCATCATATTTTCGGCCTCCTCACGCCCCGTGTTTGGCCTCCACGCATCGCATTTTTTGGCGGTTCCAGGTGGTGGGGATCGCCGCTGCCGCTAATCCCCACCACCTGGAACCGCCCAAAAATGCAACGCGCAGAGGACAAAAACAGGGCATGCGGAGACCAAAAATGTGATGCACGGAGGCAGCAATCAGTGGTGATGTGCTGTGGTGATTCCCGCAGCCTGGAATGGGTTCAAAACAGAGCATTCAGAGGCCAAAAATGCGAGGCACAGAGGCCAAAAATGTGAGGCACAGAGGCGGCAATGGTCTGTGGCAATCTGTGCAGCCTGGAACAGGTCTAAAACAGCGATGTGCAGAGGCTGAAAATGGCCAAAAGGTGGGGGACGAAGGGTGGGTGGGGCTACATTCAGTGTATAAGACGCACCCAAATTTTCACCCTCTTTTGGGAGGTGGAAGTGGATCTTATACTCCGAAAAGTACGGTAAATAAATTGTCCCAAGTTATCCAGAAACTCCAAGCAGCCTTGGAGATCATGCAAGAATGAAGTTTCTCATTTGTGTCAAATTACAAATTAAAATTTGAAGTGGAAGCTGAATAATAAAAATGAGCAAAATAACCTGTTTGTTTTTTTTTCCCCAGCATGTAGGAGAGGACTCTTTGATGCCTGCCTGCCTGTTTGATCAACCTAGACAGCAATATTTTCTGTTTCCCATTTATAGTGTTGGAAGTCAGAATGAATGCTGAAAAGAAAAATTGTAAATGGCTGTACCTTGGCTAAAAGACTAATTTCAAAATATAACCCAAATGGTGCAAATGTGCATATCTTTTTTTTTTTTAGCATTTGCTGAGCAACTGAATAAATGGCAAGATGCTAAATTATCATCTAAGCCAACCAATGATAGAAAATATAAGTATAATTTTCTTTTCAAATTATTTAAAGCTTCAGATAGATTACTGACAAGCAGGTGAACTTGAGTCCTAAAACAACAACTAGCTTGTACTCTAGTCTGTCCTGAAAATCAAATAACATGTATCATTTTTCATGTTTCAATTTACACTTCTTTTATTTGGCCCTTGTTGCTCAAATATTTGAAAGTATCATGTTAGCTCCCTACTAAACTGCTATTGTTCTAATTTGTTTCAGTAATTTAGATGCTTTAATTTTTAATTAATGTATATTTAGACTTACCTTGGTACCTATGGAGGCTAGAAACATCCAGTTGTGAAAAACAGGACTTTCCAACAAATCAGTAACTTATACAAAATTGCTCTGGGTTGTTTGTAATCTGTAGATCTCCCTTGCAATAGACCGAATACCACTAAAACAATGGCTTCTCCCTCTTCCTTGTATGTCTAGTTCCATGTGTACCTTCAAATTTGCAATGAATGGGAAGCTGGAATGTTGAAAGGAGATGGAAGATTGGTTGAGACTACACATATCCATTATTGTTTATGTGGAACTTTTTACTTAGCTTATGGTCTATTCATGCTCTAGCCATACACTACACCGAAAATAGAAAGTCTTTGGTCTCCCAGAAACTGCTGAACTATAGTTCTCAAAGCATTTCCAATACTGAGGAATGCTGGCAGTTACGTATTGTTCAATAACATGAGAATGGTTAAAGGTTCATTCCAGTGGTGGGTTGCTCCCGGTTCGGTCCAGTTCTATAGAATCGGTAGTAAAACTGGCGGGAAGCTCCGCCACCCGCCACCAGGGCTGGGTTCTAAATTTTTTTACTACCGGTTCTGTGGGCGTGGCTTATTTTGTGAGTGTGGCTTGGAGGTCATGTGACTAGGTGGGCATGGTTAGCTGGTCAGAGTCATTTCTGGAAGGTCCTCGCACTTACAATCAGTCCTCATACTTACGACCCGACTCATTTGTTTGCTTTTAACACTGATCAGCTGTAGGACGGCCCTTTGAAGCCCCGCGGCAAGAGTTTAAACAGTTTTTTTTCCCTCTAGGCATCAGCTGGGACTCAGGAGGCAGCAATAGATTGGGGATGGGACCAAATAAAAGGTAAGAATAATGTAGGTGGGTGGGGGGGGTGGGAGGGCAGGGGGGGAGAACCAGTTCAGTGACGTCATATCGTCACTGCTACCGGCTCGGCCGAACCGGACCGAACCGGGAGGAACCCACCACTGCCTGCCACGATGTCATCATGGGTGATCTGCGCATGCGCAGAAGCGCGCAAGCATGCGAGCGCTCCCACTGCGAACTGGTAGTAAAGGTAAGTGGAACCCACCCCCGGTTCACTTGTGTTATTAAAACTCCTTTTGCTTTCTTCAGGAATTCTTCGGGAAAAGTGTGTTTTGCTGATGTCTCTCAGGAAAAAATGTTGAATTCTTTTACACAGAAAAGAGTGTGAGACCCTGACACCAATGACCCAATGTACTTGGGCATTTCTTAACATTTTTGTGTGTTTAGCAATAAGGTCAGAGTACGGTGAGGGATAGAAATGCAGTCAGCAAAACATATTTATAAGCTTTCTGGCAAGCAGGAAACCTTTCTTATCGGGTTTCCCTTTACCAAGGAATTTGTAAACCCATTTTTCCTTTTGTTTGCAGTGTGTGAAGGTCTATGGCAGAGGCATGCATGCATGAATGCTGAGATATGGAGATTTTATGAGCATTGTCACCTCTTTCTTAACTTTTGTGGGAACTGGCCAAATATGAACACAAGCTTCTGTTCTTGGCCAATCCAGATGTTACATGTAAAGAGAGTTGTAGTCCTAGTAGACCTGACTTAGAAAAAATATTCCAGTATGATGGAAAAAGAAAGAACGATACTTCTAGCACCAGGTTTTCCAAGCCTGAAGTATAACTGTGATTTGATTTTAAGTAACATGCATAGTATTGAACTGTAAAGAAGGTACCACAACTGATCTTTAATAGAAAATAGCCTTTTTCAGTCCTGGTCAAACTGGAGTTCTTCAAATTAAATTGAAATATTCAGAATTCCCAATCAGCATGACTATTATGGGAAGATTTAGGGAAACAGGACCAATAAAAGGAGACTAGCCTACATCATTTCATGGTGAACAAAGAAGTAAACTCAGTGCTACATAATTAGGAAGCAAAATGAGAAAAAAAAATTGAACCATTTACAATTTGGATTAAGTTTTACTGGATGATCCAAATACGATAAGTCATTCTTTGTTTTAATTATAGACTGTGAGCAAAGTATGGTTATTTATATATTCATTCATACACACACACACACACACAATCATTGTCATAATCTGTAGTTGTATAAGAAACAATAGCTGTATATTATTAGTATTATTATTTACATTTCTTTCCTACCCTTGCTGGAAGAGCTCAAGACAGTGTACATAGTCTCCTTTCTTTCAGTGTTACCCTCAAAGTAATAATTCAGCCAAATAATTGGGACTCAAAAAAATAATGGAGCCAGATGACCCAGGGAGATTACATGGCCAAATGAGAATCTGAGTCTCTCTGGCCATAGTCCAACTCTGTGGTTTCCTAATCTGTAGGGAAGACAACATTTACTAAAGACTGTAGTGTAGGAAGTTAGCACCCACCCCTTTCCTGGAAGAGTGAAATATTTTAGGAAATATGAAAAAAGGCAGAATATTATATTTCCCTGGATAAGAAATGGAGAAGCATATTTTACAGACAAAGCAGCTCCCACCTTCCTGCCCCCCCACCCTTTGTCAATGGGCCAGAGGCAGAAACCCAATCCTTTGTCAAAGGATATTTGCAACACAATAGCAACAGAAACTAACACAATGGGCCCCATCTAGCAACCAAAACTCACCATGTGACCTGGGAAGCACATGTGATCATCAACCAGCAAGGCTAGCTAAGACTCCCACCCCCTGGGAGTCTGACAACCAATCAGGATACTCTTTCGGGGGCCCAAGAAATGTAAAGCCAGAGAGAGCATAAAAACCCGAGGATTTACTGTATCTGCCCTTTTCTGTCCAGGAACTCAAGCCATGTGATCCTGTCCACCATTAAACCATCTTTCCAAGCAGTCTCCATGTTTCCAGTGTCTTTTTCCCCACTTGGAGCAGAACCTAGAAGGAGATTTCTTCCAACAGTAGAATATGAACCAAACTAAAATGATACTCTTTGATTGGCGGGCTTGTTATACCTGTAAGAGGCAGAATCTGCTTTTTGTTGGGATTCATTGATAATTTCCATCAATGTGATAAATGGGAGGGGCAGGTATGGCGGACGCAGGGGCAGGTATGGCGGACGCAGGGGGCCACATCAAGTGTCGGGGGTGCGCATGCGCTGTCTCTGAGCGATTGCGCACTCCGGCCCCCAATGCGCAACTCGTGTCTTGGGTTGCGCAGAGTTTCAGGCCCAGGGTCCGCGGCTGATGTTGTGTAATGCCAGGTCGGTGGTTAATAAAGCCCCCCTCATTTGTGATCTTATTTCGGAGGGCGGTGCGGACCTGGCAGTTATTACAGAGACCTGGTTGGGCCAAGAGGGGGGGTCCCCCTCGTTGAAATGTGCCCGCCAGGTTTCCATGCATTTCATCAGCCAAGGGCCCAGGGGAGGGGTGGGGGAGTGGCGGTGATTATTAGGGAAAGTCTTCGTCCAAGGGAGACCACTGTTCCTCAGATAGCCGGATGTGAGTCCCTTTGTGTGAAGTGGGGCTGTGGGGTGCAGATGGGTTTGCTGACCATGTACCTGGCTCCCTGCCACGTGGCAGCGACCCTGCCCGAGCTACTCGACGTCATTGCCGGGGTGGCGGTTGATACCCCCAGACGTATTGTCATGGGGGATTTCAACCTTCCATCTGCGGGTAAGGCATCAGAGGTGGCTTGGGAGTTCATGGCTTCCATGACCCAGGTAGTTCAAGGTCCCACTCACATAGGGGGACACACTCTGGACTTGATTTTTATCTCTGGTCAGTGGTTGAATGATCTTGGTAGAAGGGACCTAGACATCAAACCCTTGTCATGGACAGATCATTCGCTCCTCCACTTGGACTTTCCTACCGCTTTCCCCCACCGCAGGGAGATGGAACAGACCAGATGGTTCCGTCACAGGCGCCTGATGGACCCCAAAAGGTTCCTGACGGAGCTTGGGCCGTTTCCTGAGACTCTGACATACAATTCGACTGAAGAGCTGATGGCCGCCTGGGAAAGGGTGGCCGCTGGAGCTTTGGACTGCGTCGTGCCTTTGCGGCCTCTGACCCGATGCTGATCTCAATTGGCTCCTTGGTTCTCTGAGGAGCTGAGAGAGATGAAGCGTCGGAAAAGACGCCTAGAGAACATTTGGAGGACTAGTCAATCCAATTCCGACTGGACACAGGTGAGGTCTTATATCAAGACCTACCTAGTGGCGATAAAAGCGGCAAAATCTAACCATTTTTCCGCTCTTTTCGCATCTGCAGAGAACTGCCCAGCCGCCCTGTTTAGGGTGACCCACTCCCTTCTTTGGGGGGGGGAGTGCGGGAAGATCCCTTGCAGGGTCGTGCTGAGGATTTTGTGCAATTCCTGCACGATAAAGTCGCTCGGATTCGGGATGGCTTGGACTCTGATTGGATGAGTCCACGGGAGGAGACGAGGGCAGGTCTTGAGAATGTTATCTGGGAGGAGCTTGATCCTGTGGCTCCCGAGGATGTGGACAGGGTTCTGGGTAAGATTAGTGCCGCCACGTGTTTATTGGACCCGTGTCCCTCTTGGTTGGTACTGGCCTCCCGGGAGGTTACACGAGGCTGGCTCCAGGGGATTATAACTGCTTCTCTGAGCGAGGGTGCCTTTCCTGCCGCCTTGAAAGAGGTGGTAGTGAGGCCCCTCCTCAAGAAGCCTTCCCTGGACCCGGCTGAATTAGCCAACTACCGTCCGGTCTCCAACCTTCGTTTTGTGGCGAAGGTTGCTGAGAGCATGGTGGCACGACAGCTTCCCCGACACCTGGATGAAGCTATCTATCTGGACCCGTGCCAGTCGGGCTTCAGGCGGGGGTACAGCACAGAAACGGCATTGGTCATGTTGGTGGATGATCTCTGGAGGGCTCGGGACAGGGTTGCTCCTCTGTCCTAGTCCTATTAGATCTCTCAGCGGCTTTTGATACCATCAACCATGGTATCATGCTGCAGCGGTTGAGGGGGTTAGGAATAAGGGGCACCGTTCTGCGGTAGTTCTCCTCCTTCCTCTCCGACCGCTCGCAGTTTGTGTTGGCAGGGGGACAGAGGTCGACCTCGAGGCGTCTCGCATGGGAAGTGCCGCAAGGGTCGGTCCTCTCGCCCCTCCTGTTCAACATTTATGTGAAGCCTCTGGGTGAGATCATCCGTGGTTTTGGGGTGAAGTGTCATCTGTATGCTGACGACACTCAGCTGTACATCTCCACCCCAGACCACCCCAACGATGCCCTTGATGTGATGTCTCGCTGCCTGGAGGCTGTGTGGGTCTGGATGGGGAGGAACAGGCTAAGACTCAACCCTTCCAAGACCGAGTGGTTGTGGCTTCCGGCGTCCCGATATAGTCAGCAGGTGCCATTGCTGACTATTGGGGGTGAATCTTTGCCCCCCACAGAGAGGGCTCGCTATCTGGGTGTCCTCCTGGACGCACGGCTGTCTTTAGAAGAGCCTATGACAGCTGTGGCCAGGGGGGCCTTTTATCAGGTTCGCCTGATTCGCCAGTTGCAGCCCTTTCTGGACCAGGACGCCCTGCGCACAGTCACTCACGCCCTTGTTACCTCTCGGTTGGACTATTGTAATGCTCTCTACATGGGGCTCCCCTTGAAGAGCACTCGGAGGCTCCAACTGGTCCAGAATGCAGCCGCGCGGGTGGTTATGGGTGCAACTCATTGCGCCCACGTGACACCCCTCCTGCGCGAGCTGCACTGACTCCCAGTGGTCTTCCGGGTGCGATTCAAGGTGTTGGTCACCACCTTTAAAGCGCTCCATGGCACAGGACCCAGGTACCTTCGAGACTGTCTTCTGCCACCAATAGCCTCCCACCGGCCAGTCCGCTCCCACAGAGAGGGTCTCCTCAGGGTGCCATCAGCCAAGTCATGTCGGCTGGTGACACCCAGGGGGAGGGCCTTTTCTGTGGGAGCCCTAGCCCTGTGGAATGAACTGCCCCCGGAAATTTGGTAGATTTCTGACCTCCGGGT
Source organism: Arizona elegans (assembly GCA_022577455.1). Taxonomy (NCBI): domain Eukaryota; kingdom Metazoa; phylum Chordata; class Lepidosauria; order Squamata; family Colubridae; genus Arizona; species Arizona elegans. The sequence continues at coordinate 251,412,073 of JAKOOJ010000001.1, forward strand.
ATTTTGCTGCGCACTCAAGGCCCTGTTGTTCCGCCAGGCTGGGTTAGCAACATAATTTTAAATTGGATGTTTTAAATTTTTGGGGTTTTAAATTAAGCCAAATTTTTTAAATATTTTTAAATTATTTTAAATTGATGTTTATTCTGTTTTTAAATAGGCTGTACACCGCCCTGAGTCCTTCGGGAGAAGGGCGGTATAGAAATAAAATTATTATTATTATTATTATTATTATTATTATTATTATTATTATTTTAAATTTCAAACTTAATATAATCACAAATATTAATTTTATTTGTGAGCAGAGCTGAAAGGGTTTAACAATGCAGTTTCCTTCGCATCTCAAGATATGAATGGTATCCTTTTCTATACTTTCTCATTACATATTCATTGATATGAATACAAATGTTATTTTTTAAAAGTTAAATGTTTAACTTTTGAAAAGTTAAAAATTCTGACATTTGTAGGCTAAAACAGTTCCCCGGTAAAGCAATAAGGCACCCTAATACAGTGCTTTCCAGACATGCTGGGATTGCAGATTCCTTGTTTTCCCAAACATGATGGCATAATTATTTACCATAATCAAGGGAAGGGAGTTGCCCTTCAGATAGCATCAAGTTTTAAAAGGCCACACTAAATGAGGTGTGGGGATGTATAATGACTAAAGGAGTCTGTCATTATACATCCCCCCCCACCCCATGACTAACCTAATAAGTCAGGTGTCCTTGAAGAAAGATTTCAGCTTTTCAGCTTAAACAATTGTACTTTGGTTGAAGTATGCTGCAGTTTTTCAACACCCTCAACTTCATTCAGATTGAACAAAAGCTGATGATTAAAAATTAAACATAACAATCAGCTTCTGATTTTGACCTCATTCCACTGCTTGATATTGGGAAATGTATATACTTCTCGTTAAAGCTAGAGGTGGGAAGCCTTTATCCTTCTAAATGTTCCTGATCCACCGCATCAAGAATCATTTCCCATTAGTCATTTGCACATGAGTCAATAGCCATATATCTTTCTATTTCAATATGGCTTGTGACCAGGCTTATTCTGTCTTTAATAAATTGTTCTAAGATCCCTTTGGATCTATTTCTGATCTGCCAAACTGTCCTTCAGTAAAAAGATCACTTACCTATACACATCTAGGCCAATAGTGGGTTCCACTTACCTTCGCTACTAGTTCGGAATTGGGAGTGGGCTTGCACTCTCTTGCTTTGCTCATGTGCTGCGCTTCTGCGCATGCACAGAGCATCCGTGATGACATCCGGGTGGGTGGGCAGAGCCTCCTGCTGCCGCCACTACCGATTCGCCCAAACTGGGGCGAACCAATAGAAACCCACCACTGATCTAGGCCTGGAGATAGAAATTCTGCTGGTTTCCACTGCTTTTCCATCAGTAGCAATGATTTGACACTTGGATTTTAATATCAGAATTTTAAATGTATGCACACTGATTTATTGGGAGAAATAAAACAATATTAGCTTATTTTTCAGCACTCTTAAAAGTGCAAAAAAAAAAAGCTAAAAGTTCAAGAATTTTAAAATAATATTGAACAAGTGCAGAGCAAAGCTTCTGTAGTTATTCCTACAGAAATGTTAGAATGATAAGACCTCAACCTCAGAAACATTTTTGACTTATGTATTTTATTACTGCACAGTGATGTGGCATAATCGTAAGTGCTGATATAGAAACCTTTATATTGTACAATCAATGATTCAATTAATATCAGGACCTCATTTTAAATGGATTTTTTTTTCTTTGTTTTTATTTTTCAAATCCGATCACTTTCTATACCACTAATGCCAAAGCGTGCAGAGAGTTTACCTCTTCTCCAAAATACCTCAAAGACACCATCTTTGATATTGATTGGTATTATGATAGAATGTGCTTTTAAACATTTGTCCTGATAGGTTACTGAATGTTAGAGTTTCTATTCAAACTGGAATAATTATAGATATTAATTTGCTTTTCACTGTTGTTTGCTTGGCAGAGAGAAAGCCCCACTTTCATTGCCAAGTTTCTCTTGCTTTAAAACAAAGGATAAAAACGATTTTGGATAAAAAATTGGATTTTGGATAATTGGGCAGGAAAAAAATACTCTTTTGAGATCTTGAAAAATAGAATGCAGGTAATAGAAAAAGTTAATTAACCTGCCAACTTTGGGAAATTATCCCCCAAGAGATGAAATAGGCTGTCATTCTCCAAAAGGCCATACTGGAATTCCTTTAGACCAAACCTTTCACAATTTGGGCAGTTTCTGGAAATAAAACTTTTAAACCAGAAATAGTTCAAGGTATTCCAGGCATAACATTTTGCGAACTTACTTCCAAAGTCATTCCAACAACCCCTGCTGTGAATAGCATCATCTGAAGAGATGGTCTAGATCAGGGGTGTCAAATTGGCGGCCCATGAGCTGAATGCGTCACATGGAGGCCATGCCCACCCCAGCTCCCCAGCTCCTGAATTTTCCCCAGCTCCTGAATGGGGAAAATATCGTGAAACGTTACATGACAGCAAAATGATGCGGCGAATTTGACACCTGTGGTCTAGACTCTAGAGAGAAATGAAACATAGATTCTTCTACAATGGTTCGTATCTGGACTGATGATTATTGCATGGTGATTATTGTCACCATCATGAAATATGAAAGAGTTTAAGGCTGTCCCAAATATTTAGATGTGAGATGCATGCTTAACCAAACCTTTCAATTATTTATTGATTCAATTGTAGCCAGCAAAATCTTTAAGAATCAGAGAATAAAATATTACAAGAGAGAAAGGCAGAGATTCTAAGTGGAGAAAGGGAAATGCATAGGTTACCTGTGGTAAGAGTTCTAAGTTGCCTAATGATGAGACACTTAACTATGATTTTGAAATCTCTAAGGAATTAACAAGACTATAAAATAAATGCTCCTAATGTTTGATTGAAAGTTGCAATTTATGAGATTTAAGAGTTAGTCAGGACTGATTAGCTGGAAATGTAAGCTGGGGAAAATCCCTTCTGCAAATATTCTTGGCCAAAAGCTGAATACTTTGTTTTCAGGTGTTCTTATGATTCTGATGTTTTGATTATGTCTAAGTGTTTCCAGGGCTCTGTCTCTGAGTTTTGTGTCATAAATTTATTATCTTTATGCTTACTGAAATCTTGTGTGTTTTGCTATAGCTATTGGTTGCCAATTCTTACACATGAGATCCAGTGGGTTCTACTTACCTTTACTACCGGTTCGCAGCGGGGCCTCGTGTGCGTGCACTCTTCTGCACATGTGCAGAAGTGTTTTGATGACCTCTGGGTCAGTAGGCGGAGCCTCCCACTGATTTTACTACTGGTTCTATAGAACCGGTGCGAACCGGGGGCAACCTACCACTGATCAGATCTGTGTTCCAGCCTTCCCATAACACTTGAAACACTAGCCTTTGAGACCCCATTTGTATTTTCAATGCTAGAAGCTTTATTCCACCTACTGTAATTGTGTGGGTATTTAGTTACCTTAATTAAAAGAATGTTTTCATTTTCCTTGTTCTTGTTTTTAATATAATTGATCATCCTGTAAAGTTCTGCCTTCCTCCAGCCACTTTCTACACATTCACATCTAATCCCATAAATGTTCCCATCACTTTATTTCTGCAGAACCCTCTAAATTCCATTGTGCTTGCAGACATTTCAGAGGTCAGAAGGTCACTAAAGAGAGATTCAACCTAGAACTCAGGAGAAATTTCCTGATAGTGAGAACAATTAATCAGTGGAACAGCTTGCCTCTGTGGTTGTGGGTGCACCATTACTGGAAGTTTTCAACAAGAGATTGGACATCCATTGTCTGGAATAGTATTGGATCTCCTCCATGGGTAGAGGGTTGGACTAGAGGACCTCTGAAATCCCTTTCAACTCTATTCTATGTTCTATGTTCAATCAGAAATATTTGTTACATTTTCAGCATCTGCATTGTTTACTGCGGTCTTACTCTTAAAGTGAGTCCTGAATAAACCCTGAGAATCATGAAAGATAAATAATAGTGCAAATAATTTTCCATCTTTGTCAAACGTACCATATGCACTCAGTGGAAGATTTTGTTTTTTAGGCACCAGAATTTTGTGTTATGCTCTATTTTCCATTGCAAAGGATGTTGATTTGTGCATTTGCCTATATATCTATATCTATATCTATATCTATCTATCTATCTATCTATCTATCTATCTATCTATCTATCTATCTTACTTTTTCATTGTCTGGAGATATTCAACCTCCCGTTTATTAAACCTGTCATTCACAGGAAATGGTAAATTATGCTACAGTGAAAAATATCCTAAGAAACAATTCTGCTTTTGCTCTTCTGTCACTAAATTGGGTGGATGGGATCAAAAGCTCCTAAATGTTTAGAAGGACTGTTCTTTCTCCATTTGTCCTATGCTTCCCAGTCCTTATACACCCTTTTATATCTTGAGCCCATCATGGAATATTGAGAAATAAAAAGCAAATGTTTTACAAAAGACAGTGCTTTATTTACTGGGTGATTTTATGACAGCTGCTGCTACAGAATACAAATAACAATGTTTTTGCTCATAATTCTGTTCAAGAACGGTAGAATTATTCAGTTTTGAAAATAAAATAGGGTTTGGGGTAAGAAAGGTTTTTTTTGACACCTTACAGTCAACTCTTTTTAATAGTATCCTGTTTACTCTCCCTCTCACCTTTAACATTTCTAACATCTAATCCTGCAAAGAGACACTTGCATAGAAATTGATATCTAATTGCACTCATACGAGTTGTGCATGCACAGGACTGCAGTGCCCAACTAACTAGGCAATGCTACCTTGCATGATATCTCCCTTACTTTCTCCATATCCCCTTCCCTTCCTAAGAAAACTCCAGCACTTCTCAAAGTCCCTTTCATCCCTGGCATGCCTCCAACCAAAATATGACTCTCTCAACCAGCCCTGGAAGTTGTAGGTCTGGAAAAAGACCATGTGGATCAGGTCATATGAATTACATATTTTGGTTTGCTTTTTCTTCATCTTTTTTTTCAACATTAGGGATATTTTTCAGGATAAATGTAAGTATAATTTAACTCCTGATTTTTGAGATCCAGGTGCCAGTGGGACCTTAGCTCATTCTTGATCAAATAATATATTTTTAAAGAGTTGTGAGATTACATCAGGGGTGAAATCAAGCAGGTTCTGACAGATTCTGGAGAACCGGTAGCGGAAATTTTGAGTAGTTCGGAGAACCGGCAAGTACCACCACTGGCTGGCCCCAGAGTGGAGTGGGAATGGAGATTTTGCAATATCCTTCCCCCAAGAGTGGGGAGGAAATGGGGAATTTGCAGTATCCTTCCCTTGGAGTGGGGTGGGAATGGAAATTTTGCAGTATCCTTCCCCTACCACAGCCACCAAGCCACAGCGACAAAACTGGTAGTAAAAAAATTTGGATTTCACCACTGGATGACATAGTGAAAGAGGAGATGGAAAAGATGGAATGCAGTGAGGTGGCCATTTAATGGAATCTCAGTGTGAAGGTGTTCAAACAGTGAAAATGTTTTGAATTGTATCTTGATCTGTACCACTTAGAAAATTCAGAAAGACAAACCAACATCTGGGATCAAAATCCAGAGAAAAGAATATGAAACCCTATGCAGTCGATATAATGTTAACTATTATGCAATCACAGGCCTCTGCAAACCAATTGACAAAAACAATAAAAAATTGGGGGGGGGGATTGCCTGCACAGAAAATTAATGAAAAACAACAAGCAGAAGATATTTAGCCCCAAAAAGAGCATGGCTGTGAGTGAACAAAACAACCAAGTAATATACACAGTATTCTATTTGACAGGATGCAACAATGACATATTTCAGAACAATTAGTATAAATTATGGAAAGAGATCAAACACAATCTTGATCTGTGGAAAACACTAAAGCTTTCTTGGCTAGGAATCATCACAACAATAAAACGAATATACTATCCAGGATAAATTTTCTGTTCCAAATGGCATCAATTCTAATTCCAGACAAAAGTTTGCAAGATTGGATAAGAAGAAGCAACAGATTTATATGGAGTGGGGAGGAAAAAACCAAGAGTAAGAGTCAACGTTTTGCAAGATTCAAAGGACAGAGGTGGATTTGCATTTCCTAATGTTAACTGCAATTTGTATTATTGCACAAATTGCCTATCATGGATTACAGAATGAATAAAATCACCAAACAGCAGAACAACAATCACAGAAGGAACTGGCTTAGCCAATGGACTTCGTAGGTATTTATGATATAAACAAATAAAAGAAGAAAAGAATATGAAAATCATGGCAAAATCTGTTAAAAATATGAAATCTTTTAATATAGTTATTGAATATCGGATAATTGGTCTATTTAGCCTGGAGATAATGGAAACTAACAAAGAGGCAAACAGACAAATAAAAATTCATGCTAGGGTTGTCTGTAATAATTAAAGTCCATGAATCTGGACTGTACATTAAAAGGGATGATCAATGCCTCCAATACTTCCAGCATATGTAACCAATAGCCCTGTGCAAATCAGCCTTGATTCAATTTTAATTGGTTATTTCAGAGCTGATGAAGGCATGAATCAATTTAAGTTTGCAATTTGTTGTGTGAGGTCAAAACAATTTGATCCAAACTGCTTTGAGATTCAATTCAGAAAAAGATTGGTTCATAGATATAATAGGAAAGCAGCAAAACATCTACAGCTGCTTTTTTAATTATTTATTTTGAAGAATGGGCTGCAAATAGCAGGGATTGTATTTATCTAGCTTTAGAGAACATTACGTGTGCCTAGTTTCAGCTGGATGTTTTCAGTGGGCTCGCCACAATACATTTGTCTTGCATCTCTTCTAAAACAGAGAAAAGTGGGAATGAGGAAGAATGCCAGAGCAGTTGACAACTGTCCAACAAAATGGTAGCCTAGGTAGTGTTGAACCAATCTTAAAAGCTTTTTGCTTCAATTTAAACACTTTAAATATTGTTTTCAAAGCAAGCTGTTTTTCCATTTGTCAGCAGGAAAGAACAAAGTTAAAGCTAGTGATTGGCCACATGAAAAACACTGAAAAGATAAAATGAAGACCAAACCCATGTTAGGCTTGTTCTGATAGGCAGAATGTTTAATGACGTGAGGAAACTCATTGGTGGGCTGCTCATGCAACCTCAGAGAGCCAATCACATCATTAAAGCCTTCAACTGGGTGCACAAATGGAAGTGAAGTTGCTTGGTTGCATACTGTTTGCAATTTACAATGGTAGATAAGCCGTCTTTCAGAGCCCATTTCAAAACACAATGAAGTGTTTTAACATACCTAAATTTGATTTACTGTTTCTGATTCACATTAAAACAGTCGAGGCTGTCTATAAGAAGTTAAATTTACTAAGTTAGCTGCTTCTTTTTACTCAAATACAAATGATCAAATTTATATTTTTCAAATATATATATATTTCCCTTTGGGAGGGTTTACTTATCACATGCTAATGTCTAATCCGATAACAATAATAAACAGATTAGTTATCTTACATTTTAATTTTAATTTTATATTATAAACATATTCCATAAACCGTTGTTTCCTAAAGTAACATAAATTGCTTTGAATACCTACTGGATAGATCAATAAAGTGGCAGTAAATTAGCAGTCTTGTCAAATTTGCATCAAATTGAAGCACGTACATCTAGGTGTTTTCAATCTCTTAGCAATAAATAGCTGACATTTTCATTTTAAAACTAAATGCTATGTCAACTGTCCATACCTGTAGTATCACTGTTTCAAACAAACAAAAAAATCTTAAGTGAACATTAATTTCACAAACCTGTTCCATTCTTTTTCTAAATCAAAACAGAATTAGAAAGTGATGAAAGCCTCGGTAAAGCACAGTATGAACGAAATATTAAGTGAAAGTTCACTTTGATGACAAAAAGCATGTTCACATTTTTTTTAATTTTTTTTTTTATTTGATTTATATGCCGCCCTTCTCCGGAGAGTCAGGGCAGCTTACAATGCGTTAAGCAATAGCCTTCATACTTTTGTATATTTATACAAAGTCAGCTTATTGCCCCCACAAACTGGGTCCCCCACAAACTGGGTCCTACCTTAGAATTTTATTCTCAAAAGCAAACTAAAATGATAGTGATGTATGATGAGAGCGTTGTGTATGGTATCGATCAACATCATTTAATAGTACGTGAATTTAGTAGATACTGCATAAAATTCTTATTAAAAATACAGTGTGTTTTCTTGAAAAAGTCTTATGAGAAGAATACTGGATTTGAACATAATGAATCTAGTTAAATTCGTAATTCCTTTGAAAATTACTTAAACAAGATATTAAGAATTGACCATGAAGATAAACCATAGAGGTATTACACTCAATTAATATTAATATGGAATCCGTATTAATTGAATGTTTCTATATTGTTTTGGTCAGATGAAATGTGTTATCTTTTGTGGCAGAATCCAATTAGTCAGTCCCTTTGGCTGCAAGTTTTTAAAGAATTTGAGGAAAGCCACAAACCACTTTTTAATATGAATCTTGTTATTAATATATTGTTCATTTTTCCTAATTAATATGAATGGGTATATTAAAATTTGATTCTGCTGTTAGCCACCAAGTTTGTTACTGCAAACAAATAAAGTGCATCTTTCATTGCACTAGTGGTATTTTAATGTGTGGAAATTGCCTGGCCTGAAAAATTGACACAATGACAAAGCATTTTGAAAAAAGCTACCATGAAGGATACATTTATTCCATCATTTTCTGGCTATATTAACAATGATGTATTCTAATACTTCTGTCTTAGAAATTTCATTCTGGGCAGTACTATAGAATATAGTTAAATATGGAGCATGTAAATCCACATACATATTTACATATTCATATATACTCTCCAAATATTTCTTCTTTTTTGGTGTTTGGTTTATTTTTCCAATTCCATATTTTTATTTTACTTTTATTTTGAAAAATCAAAATTAGAAATAAGATGGTAATATAAAAAAACACATGCACTTTCTCTTTTTTTCTATTATAACTGACTCCATTCTATGCCTAGACAATGACGTAAAACTAGGTGATTTCAAGAAATTGTATTCCTACTTAACAGGACTTATGTCAGTTCTTGTTCCTCTGATAGGTCAAATATAGATGTAGGATGCCATGCAGAGAGACACAGTCCCAAAGAATTCCATCAAAGTTGCACAGTCCTATTTACATTGTATGATTTAAGAAAAAAGACAGAAAACATAGGAAGCTGATCTATCATGAGAGTGAATATGGACTCCCTGAAATCAGTATTAGACGTTTCAAGATATATTTTCCTGTCATATCGGGAGATGCATACATCTGCATGCAAAAGATATGCTTGACCCCTAAATTATAATTCTGTTGAGATGGGGACAAAGGGCTTGAATATGATTGCCATTGTCTCCTTGACACATTTCATAATTAGTTTTTCGTGTGCTCTGTATGGTTTGGTATATACATTTTCCATATTTTTTTAAAAAAATCTTCTTTTAGAGACAGCATTATAATTAATAATAGAAGAAAGATTAATAAATCAAGCCTATCTATTGACCACAAAGGAAAAGGACAGAATAGTTTGAAATTTAATCCACAGTCCTGTTTATATAGTTTTACATGGATGGAATTGATTTGCTAAAAAGGAGTCCTCATATTTTATGGGCTTTGGTATTTTATGATATATATAAAGAATACCTAGAAGGCCTGGAATATAGCAATGGAAGACAGACACAATTACAAAGAGTCCTAGAATAATGTTGTAACCCAGAGTTATCTTGCAGTGAGATGGGCAGCAAACATAATCAATCAACTGATCGATCGATCAATCAATCAATCAATCAATAAACAACCCTTTAGAGAGTTGGGTTTGTGCATAACCTGAACAAGATACAGCTTTGGGCCTCACAATTTTAAGAAACCACTTAACATTTCAAATTTTTGTTTTGCTACAGTTTTATTATTATTTCATATATGAAAGTTTCCATAAATTAAGCCCCCCTATATCGTTCACACGACCCTCATTCATTACTATGCTTTGTTTCTATGTGCATTCCAACCTTCTGTTCAAAAAGGTGCCTTATCCTAGAGTTGTTATGCCTTTTGATGGCTTTTTTGCCAAGTTCAATTGCTATCCAGCTTCATCCTGAATATGGATTTGCCAAATAGAATCCCAACGTTTTCTTTTTCCAAAAGGCAACTGGACTTTCTTGGTGGAGGGGGGGTCTTTGAAAATGTTTCACTTCTCATCCAAGAAGCTTCTTTGATTAGAAGCAAAATGTTTTCAAAGGAAAAAAAAATCCAGTTGCCTTTTGGAAAAAGCACCTTTAGGACAACCACCACCTGGACAATTGAGAATCTCCACAGACATTTGCCAAATAGAGCCTCTAAAGATCAGGGGGGGGTCACTATGTCTACATCCGCACCTAAATATTTATTGGAATGCTGCCTGCTCATCCCTGGTTCCCTTCACCATAAGGCTAGCACTAGCGTTCTTTAAGCGAGCTTTACATTGCCCCCAACAATCTGGGTCCTCATTTTACTGACCTCGGAAGGATGGAAGGCTGAGTCAACCTTGAGCTGGTAAGAATCGAACTCCTGGCAGTGAGCAGAGTAAGGCTGCAATACTGCATTCTAACCACCTGCGCCACCACAGCTCCTTCCACTGCTGATTACCTTAGCTTGGGCAGGTTTGTTTGTTTTTTCACACAACCACTAAGCTAAATCCATCAGTTACTTTCAGTTTATAAAAAAAGCTTAGGAGATCCTTGTTTGCCAGAGGTACAGATCACTTGATGCTTTGGTTCACCTTGCCCAGTTTTTAACTTAAAATGTTTTAAAATAATAAGACATTATTATTGTCTTAACCTAGAAAATATGTTTGCGGGCACCCTGGGATTCCAAGCACTGTGTTGAGGGTGCCAGTAATGTTATCAAGAGAGTATACTGGGATGGGGTGGAGAGTGGGGGGAATGGTACTGTGCAAAATATGTTAAATGCAGTAAAAATGTTTTAAACCAAAAATGCTTATAGGTTCCAGGCTACTCAAAAGGTTTAATTACTGTAACCTGTCTGTTGTTATTCTTTGATGTACTCAAATATTCTCAAGGATGCTGATTCAAAGCAGTTTTATCATTTCCTTCCACATCTGTATGCAGAGGCCCGCCTGTTGAAATTACAATTAAGAGTTTGGCATTCTCATATAACCAAACAGCAGGACTGCGCTTCAAAAGGTTGCCAAGTCTCCTCTTATGAGTGATCTCCTGTCTCCTTGCTCATTATCTCTTTCCTCAACTGTAAAAAGAAACAAACCCAATTCCTTCCTTTGCACTTATTTTGCTAAATGCAGATACCTAATGGGGTTTTTCTTGAGAAGGTTACTTAAGATCTTGGTAACCCTGGGTCCTTGCTTGTGGCTTTCCTGAGGGAAAGTGACCATTACTGCCTGTAGCTTGCCAACTTTGAAAATAATAAAATGATTGTTGGATCTCTCTAATTGTTGCCATTTCCACCACAGTGCCAGAAAATCATCCTGAATGTCAAGTAAGCCTCTGGCATTTTGAAGCTGTTGGATATTCTTGCATGTCTCGCTATAAAATAGCCCCAGAAAGGAAATTCACCTCACTTCTATGCTTGCTTGCACTTTATGTTAGGTATTTTAACCTGAAAAACAGCCAGTGTTCGTTTTTAAAGGAAATGTTCACTCAGCTGCCTAGTTAAGAACACTACATGTTCACTTTTTCATTTCATTGAATCCATGATGCTTAAGTACAAGTATTTGTCCAGTTGTGGAAAATGAGTTAAAGATTTGAATTATTCAGGCCTACACTTATTTTCAAAGTTTTCAGTAGATTCAAATTATGATATATATATATATATATATATATATATATATATATATATATATATATATATATATATATATATATATGTCTAGGCAAAGATTCAGAAAGACTTTTGGAGAGACAAAGATTTTCCAATAATGGTGTTTTCATCGACCAACCATATTAAAATAAAATACATCAGGGAAAAGTTACTACAATCTTTAATTAAGCCAAAACATTACTAAAATGTGAGTGTTGTTTTCCATATAAACTTTATTGCTTTGAACAAGTGGCCACCCTTAGAATTGCTTAGAGAATTTGAAAACGTAGTTGGAAATATATTAACTCTGACTTGATGCATAGTTAAACCTACCTGGGTCCATTTATTTAGATTAAGGTATTGCTTCAGCTCTGTAAACACATACAATTCCTTTGGAGTAAACTCCCTGAAAACAGTGAGATGTTTTTCTGAGAAGTCACGCACTGAATTGCTCATTAAAATGAGTTAAGTCTCAGTTGGATGGTGGCCACAGTTCTAAAGACGTCTTCCTGAAATCAGCAATGCAGACTTTTGAATAAATACAAAGGACAGCTTTGAGCATGTTTTCATCAGAACAAAAAAAAAATCATTTCATGATTTTATGTTTGTTTTACAATTGTATATAATGATTTAAAAATATTTTCAGTATATATTGATGTTCAATTTATACAGAAGAATATTCGGATTCTCTAACATTCCACTTAGTAATCCACAAAAAAAAAAAAGTTTTGTTCACAAACCGAAGCCAGTTTCCAAAAGTTTCTGCTGTTTGTTTCTATTTAAGATGTCTAATTTAGATTTAACTATGTAATAGTTTGTGATCCACAGTGTCAAAAAGTTAACACAAGCTAGCCTGTTCTTATTTTGGGGCATTTAAAACTCTAACTTTGGGAGGCAATAATATTTGCTTACTTCAGATTTTTTTTAAAAAATCCACAATTTCAACCAAACAGATCATCTTACTTGTAAATTCTTATAACTTACTATTGCATTATTTCATTGCTGCAGAATTCAGACATATTCTCTTGAATTATATATTAAATAAAGCAGCTCATTTTAGATGTCAGTTATTACATATGTATGAATGTCTGTAAGAATATCAATTCTTATATATGTATTTGTCTGAGTTGAGAACAAGATTATTTCCTTTCAAATTAACTGTTACGAAGCTTGAACAATTGTCTTGACTTACAAAGGTGGATCATTATAAACATCAAGAACACTTTGTTTTTTCTTTTCTATTTGTAAGCAGTGGACTAACTGGTCAAGAAAATACTGACACAGACAAACAGCCAGTAACACTTGGTCGATGTTGCAATATATACTCAATAAAGAATCAGCAGATAGCTCAGCTCATCAAGGCACTTATATATTGAAAATATTTTTAAAGTGTGTGTGTGTGAGTGAGAGACAGAGACAGAGACAGAGACAGAGACAGACAGAAACAGAGACAGAGACAGAGACAGAAACAGAGACAGAGACAGAGAGAGGGAATCAATATAGTGGGTGGGTAGGGCAAGGAGGGGCATCTGAGGAAGGGGCTTCACTCAGGGCAGCAGAACTGGCCGGTGAGCACTTCTCTCGCTTTGCCCTGGGCTCGACCCTCAGATCACTGGGTTTTCCCACCACATCTATGGGAGGTGGGGAGAGGCCAAGAGGGAGTTATCCGGAAACTCCAAGGTGGGCCTGGTTTGTGGGGCACAGTAAGCGGCTTTTGCTAATGCCCGTTTAGAGATCAGCCATTCTCATTCAGACCATGGCAAGATGCCTCTGAAATGGGGGAGGCAAATTTAAGGCTGGGTCTAAGGAAGAGCAGCTTCTGGAAAGCCTAACATGATGTTTTCCAGAAAAGCATTTTTTTGCCTCCTCTTGTCTCCCCTTCCCCATATTCCTTTCCCACTCCCCTCCCTTCCCTTCCCCTCCCCCTCCCCTTTTTACCTTCTTTTTCTCCCATTCCCCATACCCATTCCCCTCCCTGCCCCCTCCCCTGATCCTAACCCTCTCAATCTCACCCTCCCCTTCAGCCTGTGCCTCACCCTTTCACCTTCACCATTCCCCTCACCCCCAACCTAAATCTAACCCAAACTCTCACCCTCACTCACCCCTCTGGGAGTGGGTTACAAAAGGAGGGAAGTTTTCCCAGAGTCCAGGAGCCCCACTGAAGAGCAGCTTATCTCTAGGATGGCATCTTCCCTCTGATAACTGATAACTGACAATAACTGACAGTTTAACCTGCAGGGATGAAGTCATAAAGCCATCAGTATTCCCAAGGAGATGACCCACCTCCCTTCTCCTCCTATCAAAGGGCACCTGCTCCTCCATCTTTGTAACCTATATCTGTGCCACACAAAGGACTCTAGGAAGCTACCAAACTAATCACTAAAGCTGCCTATTTGTCATTTTTTGCAAGGTAGCCATAGCTCTTTGGATGTGGATTGCCTCTTGTTATAGAAGCTCCACTAATTGCTTCAGCACTGCTGAGCAGCATTTGTCCCACTGTCCAATACAACTGAATCTAACAGATCTCACTGATTTTAGTGGCACAACTTTGACAAACTTTGAATCCAGTCCATTGACTGGAAAGACCAATAGATTTGAAACCAATATAATTCAGTCTGTCCCATTTATACCTATTACAATATATACTCTGCATTGTTTTCTGATCGAGAAAGGGAAACAAATCTTTAAAATGTACTACTTTCTTCTCCCTGTTTGAAGTCTCTGTCTTCCACATATGTCTCTGTCTGTTGCCTTGCATTATATAGTCAGTGAAGCTCCTTCTGTTTTCCCCATCAAAGAGGCAGGGTGCTATAAACAGTTGAGAAGTGACAGTGGAAATGGAATATGTTGGCTCAGGAATTCTGGGAATTGAAGTCCACAGGTCATAAACTTGCCATAGGTGCCCATTCCTGGACTAGAGGAATCCTGACAAAAGAGGCCCCAGAAAATACAATTCATCTGATGGTGCTATCAATTTTGGGTTTGCTTAGTTTCTCATTTCCCAACTGCAAATTGTTTTCACTAACTTAAGTTGTCACAAGCTATACAACATGTTCAGTGGCTCATTCCTGAAGCTATAAAATGTCTGAGCAATATTACCTCATAGACCGAATCAAGGAGTGATGTTTTATCAACTTCTAGCTGTGAAAAGAAATTGCTTACATCAAGAAGTTGAAGAAATAAACTTCCTA
The DNA here is from genome assembly GCA_022577455.1 of Arizona elegans. NCBI lineage: Eukaryota > Metazoa > Chordata > Lepidosauria > Squamata > Colubridae > Arizona > Arizona elegans. The sequence goes on from JAKOOJ010000001.1 coordinate 251,427,130, forward strand.
GTCACAAGTGAGCATTATATGGATCCTGAATGAGAGCCATGATGATATATTGTGCTATGTACTGAACCGTTTTCCTACCTAGGTCTAATTGAAATAAACAGTGAAATTATCATAAAGAGAACTCTTGGATTGGAAATGTTTCATTTCAGTGGGAATTATTCAGGAGATCCTGACCGTGGGATTGTATCCTCTCTAATATCAAAACCAATGGAAACATTATTAAAATTATATTGCATTGTGGAAAAAATGTCCTTATACCAACAGTTCATCACATTCCAGTTATAAAGAACAACCTTAAAGAATTATTCTGACTATTGAAATGGTAGTAGTCTTTGTTTTGATTGTTCCAAGTTCACACCTAATTGTGTAACTCCCAAAAGTTTTGCTTTGAATTAAACAAAAGACTTAAGCTTTTGAGGGTTTTTTTCCCAACAGAGTGGACCCAACGTGAATGTTCCAACATAACACTTTGAATGGAGCTATTCTGTTCCAGATTCAAAATGCATTTCTTGCTACATGCACAGCCTTAATAAAAATAATTTTCAACGTAAATTGCACTTGGTTTAATAGCTAGTGTCCTAAAAGTAATTATTAAGAAATAGGAAGGGGACAGCATGCTACTCAACATCTACTGGTTTAAATGGGAAGATGAAAGCTATGTTTAAACTGAAGGCTGTATTCAAGTATGAACTAAAGTCTAGTTTGTATAGTTTATGATTTATGTGACTAACACATCTACCAGCAATTTGCTTATAACCATGCCATTTTTAATTCGATATAAGAGACTGAAAAACAACTTGAGTTGGCAAGCTCTTGGTAAGCTGTAACGTCTGTATAGTGAGTTGCATATGATTGGCCATATCTAGGGATTGATGAACTTGACTCTTCCAAACACTTAATATTTTCCCAATAATTACCATAGTTCCAAACTGATTTGTCATCTGTTTGGAATCAGTTTTTTTAAAAGTCAGCATAATTTATAGGCATACAAAATTGCATGTACAAACTAAATTTTGCACTCCCCTTACAGCTGAAATATTAAGGCTGTTTCTTTTATCATTACAAGTATTGCTTTTACAATCAGGTTTAGTGCTCCAGGACTGTGCCATAGCAGAAATAGAAGCAGTTCTTAGATGAACACAGCATCTTTTGAAATGACACATGGTGGCATCAATACTGGAGCTCATCAAGAACAGAAAATTCAGAAACAAGGTGTTTTCATTTTAGAGCTAAATCTTAAGTGTTATAAATTTATTTGTACCACTGCAGAACTAGAATAACTTTTTATAAAGTGTTAGAGACTCTATTTTAGGAGATAACATGAATCAGTAATCAAGCTCTATAGTATTTTAATAGTATAATGATGGCATAATTCCACCAAATTAAGCATGACTAAATCCCATTGCTAACACTGAGAATAAGGCCATTTCAGATGTTCATTTCATAATATGAGATAAGAATGTGATGATTGCTTCGGTCTGTGTGCATTACAAAAATGCATGCATATCCCTCACATATTGGGTATTGGTTCTTCTAAGGATTCATGGAAAAAGAACCTACAAACCTTGGCACACTGAATAATTGTGATGATGAATAAGTGTACATGTAAGCATGACTTTAAAATAAACACAATACAAATTACGGGGAACAAAGAGAAAGTTGAGCAGGGCCAACTCTGTCTTGCAACTGCAAGAAGTGACTTCATGCAACACTCTCAAACTAGAGAAAAAGAACACCAAACTTGTTGCATGTAGTAAAACAGAAGATCCTAAAGTGCTGGCCTACTACAAGGGGAGTAGGGAACATCTTGGATCCACTACCATCAGAAAAATATGTTGCGTGATACAGAGAAAGAGAAAAGAAAAATTTAAAAACTGTTTTCCATTCAATGAAATATATCATTTACCAGTTGATGTTACAAACAATTCTATGCGCAACAGAGCTTTATTTTCAATCTTGCAGATCTTGAATTCCAGTGAAATGATGATTTCACTGCTCCCTCTTTAAAACTCCCTCTATTATGGAGTTTTTACTCACACATCAATAAATAGTTTTAATATGGATTGTTTCTGTTTAAAGCAAAGATATAAACAGGGGCAGCACACTAAGAGTCTACTTTCCAAATGTTCTTAGCTCCCATCCATGTTATCTTTAAAAGACTAGTTAAACTTCCCCCTCCTTTTTTTGTCACTCAATTCATCTCAATATTTTAAGCTAGACTTTAAGGTGATTGGTTGACTGGATGATTGATTAGGACATAACCTGTAATTCCTACAGCAGAGATTATATGTTAAAAAGATCAAATCAAGAATCTTGATTTAATAGCTTGCCATGGACACAAGTTCATCTTTTATAAGTAGAGATTACAAAACTTCTATTTCGAAGTCAACATTATATGAAATGTCCCATTTTGAATACAAACTGAAAGCTGGAACTTTCAACCCTGAAAAAGAATATTAAAGATGAGCCAAGTGGACCTTTTCTATCTACATAGGTATGTTTCTACCTAGTGGAAACCACATAAGCATTGAGCAAAGTTCAAATCATCTTTTAAAGGATGGTAAAGTCATGGTTTGGTGATGCTTTACTGCCTCAGTATGTAGATGACTTGCTATCACTGAAACAATCATGAATTCTGCTATCACTGAAACAATCATGAATTCAGAGAATTCCACAGAAAAATACCAAGCCATTTGGTAATTAGCTGAAGCTAAACAAACAAGCCAATAAATCTACAAGAGAATAGATTAAGATAAATAAAGCTCCACATTTAAACTTCTCAGAAATACTGTGGTAGGATTTGATATGATGACTGTATCTATAAAATCTTCAAAGATATTGTTTTGAATTGGTTTGGCAGGAAGAAATTGGCCAAAACTGTAAGAGACCAATCACTGATTATGGAAATCACTTGATTACTACTTTTGCAGCAAAATTGCAACCAGTTAAAACACTTTTCCATGCTGGTACATCACATCATGGATGACTTTCTTTATGAAAAAAATTAAACAAACATCAAACTTGAATGCAATTTCTTTATGTATCAGTGGTACTCACATGAAATTCCAATGACCTACTGTGCAAAAATCAGAAGATTTCCCAAGTCTACAGTATATGCTGTCCTTCAACTCCTCCTCCCTATAAGCCTTTCATTCACAATGTACTGTTGGTAAATTATATTAAACATAGTCCATACTTTCTTTATATTGAAAGTTACAGTACAAGGCTGTCACAATTTATTACCATGAAGTCCCCTGTGTAGAAGTAAAACTTTTTGCCTCATCAAAGTACAGAAGTTTGGCTTCACTACTGCTGATTTTTACGATCCTTCCAAAATCTCTCCAAAAGCACTTCCAGATACTGGACATATCAAAGACAGCATTGCTAAAATGAAGTGAGGCAGCAGCTTTGCTTTATCCTTAAAAAGTAAGGAGCCACATTCCTTTACAAAGCAACTTTGAACATTTTGCTCAAAGCATCCTTTGGAGAAAAAAAAGCAGTCCTTTGAAAGCAGAGTCCTAGTATTAATCCAACTTTAGCCAGAGGAGGAGTCAATAACAGAGTGTCCCTCAATTCTTTGATGTTCAATTCCCATTCTCCCAGACTACTTGACAGGTTGGTAGATGTTTATAGTAACAGAACTCCCAACTAACTATAGTTAGCTGCTTTTGTGTCTCAGGCAGACTTTTGGCCATGTTTTTGATGCTAAGAGGACTTCTGTATGTAATGCACATGCTCTATCATTCACCCTTTATTACTGGCCTTCTGTGCCCTATTTTATCCCACCAATGAACCATGTTTTATATCAAAGGGCAAGCTTGTCTTGTCTTGGTCAACAGAGAACTAATTGTTAGTGGTCTTCTACCCATATTGGGGGGAGAATTATCCCTTCCACAGACAGTCTTCTTATTATATACACTTGTCTTGTAATGAAATAACTGTATTTTTGAAATTCGGGTTTTGAAGATAGTTCTTCACACTTGGTCTTATTCATGTGAATTTTCTGGATTCCTCTAAAAACACACAAAATAAAGAGAAGCAAGGAACTCGTTTTGCATCATTTTACTCATTTATTTAATGCTGACGGTCTATAGCTTCTGTTTATAAAATTCAGTACCATGTGTCTACTTGTCAAGCAATATATTTAGATGTCAGACCTTTAATCTGTTTACCCTTTTTATTTCAACGAATCAATGTGGCAGCAATTAGATACCTTGCCTACAACGCAATCATCTATATAAAGCCAATGAAAATCAAGGGAATGAAAAGTCATCTGCTGTGGCTGGTATACTAGCCCATATAGAGATGTTTCCCTCATTGGAAATTTGCAATTGGAGGCTTCATTCTACATCATCACTTCAGTAATAAAGGATTCACCAAATTTAATCTGCCTACTTCCTAATCAGTAATCTTTAAAAGTGTTACATTGAGTGTCCCTAAAAATGTAAGAAGATACCATAATACTGTTGTTCACTCTTCACCATGATAATAAGAACATTTTAGAACACATGGTTTGCCACTGATCTCACTAATGGATATAAATTGGACTCACAGCTCCAAATCCAAATGACAAGCTTTATAGCTTAAAAATTTCAGAGACAAGTATCAATTCTGTGTCAGACACTAGGTATGCCTAATAATGCAAATTATCAAAAATATGCATGTTGCGTAGTATTTATGGGCTGGTTTATTAATTTAGTGTTCTAATCTCAGTTCAGTGTTCATTTTTAGTGGTTCGGGAGGTCGGGAGAACAAGCATAAGCAGGGTTAAACACCGCACATCCAGGATTTAGTGCCTAAAAATAATATTTTCTGCATCTTGAACACATAAAAACAATACTATAAGGTTGATAGCAGAGATAGCAACATTAATATTTTGAAGTTTTAAATGGTTGATGGCCTTAAGAACTAACTCAACTAACAAGATAACACAAAAGGTTAAGAAAACTATTAAAATGCTATCAAAATTGTACTAACAAAGTAGCCATCTAATCTGAATTATAATTTTATAGTTTCATATTTTAACTGAAGATTTGGCTTAGATATGTTATATCATCATATTTATCTAGCTGGTAAAATGACACCAAAAATCCTGTTTTTAGACAAACTGTAGATATGGAGAGAGTAAACATAAAAAAGAAAGTAGCAAAAAAATTGTCAACATTAATAATTGCCATCATTAATAATTGCAATCACAAATATACTTAATCTGACACAGTTAGTAGGAAAAGTTGGGGTGGGTGGGTGAGAGAGAGGGAGGGAGGGAGGGAAAGAGAGAGAGAGAGAGAGAGAGAGAGACAGAGAGACACAGAATAATCTGTTCATAATCTGCTAATGGAGAAATGTAACCTGGTTGGGGACATTTTTATTTGTTTCTATTTTAATATTGTACCAAGATTCATTTCTTTTACATTAATACATAATTTTATAATATTTCTGAGTCTCTACTGGGCTTTTATTAACCTTTTGTACCACCTTATCAGATAATGATCAATTCATTGTACTAGAACGTCATTATATTGCATTTTCATCCTGAAGTCTAAGTAAACATTATCCTAATAAGCCATTTTTTATACTTTTTCTTTTAAGTTAATACTAGTGTCTCAAGTTGACAAGACATCATGATTCATTATTTTGTATCTTTTAAAGGTTGAAATTTAAATAATACATTCCATTTAGTCACTTAAATAGTATTACAGTTATAATCATCAATGGGTCAAAAATCTCCTGAGAGTTACCTTACATGTTACTAAATATAGCTATATACTGTATTTCTTCTTTGTAATTATGGATTCCTTCTTTCAGCCTATGAATTAAATAGGAAAATGACAATGTCGAATAGACCAACTCTTCATAATTCCTTTCTGGACAAAGAGACAACTTGAGATTGCCTACAAGTGTCCCATAAAGCTCCTCTTAAGGAGATCACAATGCAGCATCTCCAGAATCTTTAGATCTCTGAGAGAAAAGGGAATATCTATTTTGCTCAGCTCATGGCTGGTGCCTTCAATACACTGCATTCTCATACCTCCTTTTCTAATCATTTTCAGATGTTGCTTGTTAGTCAATTTTAGCTACTAGAAACCTTTGGATTGACAGGTTTTATAAGACTAAGTGAATTTTTATCATTCTTATTTTTTCTTTCTTTTTTCTTTTTTATGTTTTCTCTTTTTTTGGACCTTCTATTTTTTTGGTTTGTATTAATTTTTTAATCACTGTGGTGGTAAATTTTAATAAAAGTACTATTTTTTTTTTTAAAAAAAGAATATTTATTGTCACCAGTGATGTTTACATTTTCTTCTTAATTCAGGCATGTAAACTGGTGTTTGGGAGTGGGAGACACACACATAAATCTCTGGGAAGAGAAGGTTCAGTTTGCAAGATGCATGGGTACTGGTGCCAGTCCATATTAGAGACTTACATTCTTCAATTCTTGTGAAGGAAATATGAACACACATAAAAGAAAAGTGCATGGTAGATCTGTAATGTAATATGTAACTTCATACAGAGGAACTCTCCCACTATAATTCAAGCCACAATGTTGTACCACGTGATTTGGGTTCATTGTTATTATTATTCCTGACCAAAGGTAAATGATGTCCTTCTTCAAATCATGTTAAAGTGAGATGGACAAAAACTCTATTCCTTAACTTGTCACAGTATCCATCTAGGCCAGTGCTGCTCAAACTTGGCAACTTTTAAGATGTATGAACTTCAACTCCCAGGATTCCTCAGCCAGCATGTTTAGAAACACAGTGATCTAGGCTTACTATCATATCATCTGTAGCAATACATTTTGCAAACAGCTCTTTTTCAGTATTTAGGATTTAGTTAACATATAAGTTTAAGTTTTATTAAATTTCTATACCACTCTTCTCCCGAGGGAGCCATATTAAAACACATGAATTTATAAAATTTAAAACCAATTAAAATCAGATATATAAAATTTGGCCCTCAATTTAAAACACACATACACCCATTTAAAATTCATATTAGGCCAGTCCGGCTTGCTGAAACAGAAGGGTCTTAAGGGCGCGGCGAAAAGTGCGCAGGTCGGGGCTAAGATGAAGCTCTAGGGGCAGCTCATTCCAAAGGGCTGGTGCCCCTACAGAGAAGGCTCTCCCCCTGGGTGTCGCCAGTTGGCATTGTTAATATAGCTGTTCTTGATAGGGTTAGGTTCAGCATTCATACCACCTGCAGTTTTCCAATTAAACAATATGTATTCATGTTGGCCCTTTGAAGTAGTCTGGATCAGAAAACAGATCCCATGAGAAATTGCAACTCTGCTTTATTGATATTGCTATAATAACAATCTTAGAAGCCTGATAAGTGTTTTCCCTTCCATCCCTTTTATACTAAGCAGAGTCAAGACAGAACAAGTGTTCTTGTTTTCCTGAACTAAGCTCCTGTTTTGCTAACAGTCGCTAATATCTATTTCTAGGTCATCGTATGTCTCTTCTACAATTCTATCAAACTGTTCCCATAAATCTTTGGGAAGAAAACAATTTTTCATAATTCAACAGTCTTTGTTCATTCAGGCACCTATAATTACATCATAACTTAGAGCAATATTTTATCAGTTGAATTCCTGTAATTCAATAACCTGGAGATAATAATACATTTATGTTATACTAACAATTGACATAGATGCTGTTTAGGTCACCCACCTGTTTTCCAAAATTATCCTGTGGTGCTTTAGAAGATTTTGTATTAAAGAGGTTAGTATCTCCTAATTATTTCCATTTATCAACCCAAACAGATAATCTGTTAATCATAGCTTCAATGCTATAGAGGTATTTAGCATGCAATCAATACTGACATTACTAAAATAAGCAGTTTGTTTTCCCCAGCTTTAGACATAAGATTGCCTGAATAGCTTTTACTGGTGTATATATCTTATAAATTCAATAAACACTCTCTTAAGAAATAGGTACTATCTTTAAAACTGTTTGTTGTTATATGTTTGTTTAATATGTAATATGTTTGCTGTAATGTGTTTTGTTTAAATGCAGAATTATACTTCTGCAGATATCCTTCCACCACCAAATCCTCTGTATTGCCATATTGTGGCAGGGAGGGCGGGATTGGGAAATGTTCCTGGCAGAGATGAGTAAAAAATGTTGGAAGTATATTGTGAAAGTATAGAATCCCAGCAAAGTCACCCAAGCAGTGGAGGTCATCCCTGTTGGCCAACTAAAGCAATTATTTAGAGCAGTGGCGCAGTGGTTAGAATGCAGTACTGCAGGCTACTTCTGCTGACTGCCAGCTGACTGCAATTTGGCAAATCGAATCTCACCAGGCTCAAGGTTGACTCGGCTTTCCATCCTTCTTCCATCCTTCTGAGGTGGGTAAAATGAGGACCCAGATTATTGCGGGCAATATGCTGACTCTGTAAAACGCTTAAAGAGGGCAGTAAAAGCACTGTGAAACAGTATATAAGTCTAAGTGCTATTGCTATTGCTCTTTTGGTAGCCGTGATATAGGCAGTTGCCATATGATCACTTTAGTTACAATGGCAAAGGCATCAATTCATTCAATGTGGGAAAAGGCAATAGTAAACCATTTTTACCAAGAGAATCACATGGCTATAAAATATAAGACAACACAGTGCTAGATGATGAGCGCCTCACCTTGCATGGCACTCGATATTCTCCTGAGGAAATGTTGAGGATCATAAGTATTTCTTGATTTATGATCACAATTGGGATTATAATTTCCATTGTAAATTGGTGTGGTCATAAAGTGAGTCACCATATAACCAGTCAATTATTTTTATAATTCATGTTCATTAAGTCATTAAGTGAATCATACCTAGCAACCAATATATTAGAAAAACAGGCATGGGAGTGCAGTAAAGATTTACTTACTTTATTTGATTTATATACCACCCTACTCCCGAAGGACTCAGGGCGGTGAACAGCCAAACAGTAAAAATACATAGATACAAAATTTAAAAACAAAGTAAAATCGAATTAAACAATTTGGCCCAGACAGATTAAAACACCCCAATCATTTAAAAACTGATTAAAATTTGCATAATTAAAAAGAGGAAAAAGATTAGGCCAGGCCCGCCTGGTGGAATAAAAAGGTCTTAAGAGCGCGGCGGAAGGTGTGCAGATCCGGGATCCTCCATATCTCCAGGGGGAGCTCGTTCCAGATAGTAGGTGCCCCCACAGAGAAGGCCCTCCCCCCTAGGGGCCACCAGTCGACATTGTTTGGCTGACAGCACCTGGAGGAGCCCCTCTCTATGAGAGCGTACCAGCCGGTGGGAGGCTATTGGTGGTAGTAGGCAGTCCCGTAGATAACCAGGTCCTAAGCCATGAAGCGCTCTAAAGGTGGTAACCAAAACCTTGAAGCGCACCCGGAAGACCACCGGGAGCCAGTGCAGCTCGAGCATGAGAGGTGTTACATGGGAATGCCATTCCCATTTGTATAAAGATTAACAGCAACTTATCTAATATTGGAAAATAATTTCTATTGCATAAATAGTAAAAGCATGTGAAGTACTATTATTGGTTTTCTGAGTCCATGTGCTCTTATATTCCTTACGATAGAAGTGCTTGTTTGAAACTTTGCTTGAATATTTAATTTTACACTGAGCTTTTTCCTTCAGTATTTCTTCAAATATTCCTTAATTGTTCTCTTGTGGTTTTTGTTCTACTACTACATTTTCTGTAAAATTTGTCCTGGAATTCTATAATTATTCCTGAGATTTGAGGGTAGAAGTTTTAAAAATTAAAAGTTGGGTTTCTTTCTGCTCCAGTTCTACTATGCATTGGTCACCCTCAAGTTCAATGTCTATGGAGATTCTCAGTCAAACAGGTCATGGTTGTCCCAAAGGTGCTTTTTTCAAAAGGCAACTGGACTTTTTCTTGAAGATGTTCACTTCTTATCTCAGTCAGAATTGAAGAAGCTTCTTGGATGAGAAGCAAAATGTCTTCAACGGAAAACAAAGTCCAGTTGCCTTTTGAAAAAAAAACCACCTTTGGGACCTCAAGTTCAGTCTTTTTATAACATTCGTATTAGTATATTCTCTACATTTTGTGCTTAATTCACTTAAAAATTATTCATACTTGACAATTTCCCGTATTGTATGGCTTTCATTTCAACTTAGCTGCACCATTGAGTTATTTATTAGATGGCAAAACTTACAGCAATCTTGTCAAGTATGCATTTACCACAGAAAATGAACTGTATGCATTATCCTTCACAGGTGACAGTTTTTAAAGAAATCTATAATATATTAACTAGACAGTGAAGCGTATTATATATAAACGGAAGTGCATCGTATCAAAAAGTTCTGGGTGGATTGGAAAAAGTTCTTTTCCATCTGCCTCTTTGATTCCACAAAAAAAGGGCAAAAAAAATGTGATCGAAATAACATTAATTTTATTTAAATGTATTATTGTACTATTGGTTGTATCATTAGCATATTTACATAAGCTAATACTAGACAGGGATTGAAGAAAAGAAGAACTAGATTTTTCTTCAAAAAATTATCAAGGTCTGTGTTTAGCAACAAATAATTGCCAGTGGTTTCCATCTTTTAGAAGAAAATTGACTCAGGTTCAAAAGCACCTCAAGGACTATTGGAAAAAAATCCTCTTCAGTCACTTAGAAGAGGAGAAAGAGAGGAGATGCATTTAATAGATGCACTTATATATTTGCTTTATAAAACAATCACTGTGTCTTTGAAAATACTCAGTATACAATACTTGCCTTATTTTCCTGTCACTTGGTTTTTTTAATACAGTATTAAAAGTTGGACACAGCCTCTATCTCTAAGCAAATCTGCCTGTCAAGCTTGCTCTTTTGTCCTTGCTCTCATCTCATGTGACAGCCACAGGGACATGTCCCTGAAGCCATAGGATCTGGGTTTCCTGCCTGCTTCACTAGCTTCACACAGGCGGATGGGGGAATTTCTATATGGCAGTTGCTTCATCACCATTTTTCTCAAGAGGTTGTCATTTAAACTTTCCCAAATGCATTGTCCTACATTATCATAGTTCTATCACCAATGAGGTTGAGGAAAAGGAGTGTGGGATGGGATGGCAAAAGGGATGGCAAAAGAGGAACATATGGGAAAGAAGATTAAAAACATAGGATGAAATTGGGGGGGGGGGAACCACTGGATAGTGAGGGAAGGATTGATTAAGGCAGGGGTGGAGAATAATGGCCATGTTATGGCCTGTGGACTTCAACTTACAGAATTCTTGAGCCAGCAAGGCCGTCTCAAGAATTCTGGGAGATGAAGTCCACAAGTCATAAAGGGGCCATAGTTCCCCACCTCTCAGTTAAGGGGTGGATATAAAAGACAGAATGATCTACAGAGACTAAAAAGGTGAAAGCAAGGAGGAGTAGGGAAGTGGGCAGAACTGCTAGAAGAAGGAGCACACGTTCAAAGAGGAAAATAATTTCAAGGTGAGAGATGATGGAAAACATGGAAAAGGAATAGAAGAGATAGCAGCAAAGAGATCAGTTCACAGATTCTCTTAGAAATGGTAACTCAGTGCAGGTGAGGAAGAGATCTGAGTCACAGCATTTCAAAGTATTCAGAGAAATTCCACCTTAATTAACTCACTATAAATTAGACAGAGATATTCCCCTTACAATTTCCAAGACTTACATCAATCAGCCCAAAACCATCTATTGGAATAAGAGAATCAATTTGTTTTCTCCAAAGTTGTCATACTATTCCTTTCTACACCATATGTGATACAAGAGTTACTGCTGAGGCTAGATTCTAAATGAATAGCTTTTCAAATAGTTGGACAAAATAGTACGGTTTCTTGTATTGCTGTGTTTTGTTGCTGTTATTGAAATCACTTCCTTTTGTGTCTCAGAAAGCAAAAGGTAATTTCCCAGAAGTGCAATAAATATTTCTGAAATAAAGCTTGACATGTTCATTTTAGTGGATAGTGGCTGTGATAATTACATCATTCACTATTCCAAAAGATTTTTTACAAGAGGAGGAAATGCCTGAAGAGATGTGAGTCTTAGAACAAATCTCCAGATATATTTCAAACATTAAATCCACTTGATACCGCAGCACAAATTCCTGTCTTTCTGTGCATGTATGTATGCATGGGTATATCTGAACCTGACCATGTAATAATAAATACAAGCACTCCTCACTTAACAATCACTCATCCAGTGACTGTTCAAACTTATGATGGTACTATGACCAAGTGGTACTGATGACCAGTCCTCATAATTGTAGCTGTTCCCACGGTCACATGGTTACAATCTGGGCACTCTGTGATGGTCTCACAATTACAACATTGCAGTGTCCCACAGTCACATGACTGCTATTTGTGACCTTTTCTGCCAGTTTCTGACAAGCAAAGTCAATGGGGAATCTGTCAGAAAGAGGCAAATGGCGACCATGTGATATTGCACTTTATGACCATATCACTTAGCAGTAGAAATTTCAGTCCCAATTACCATTGTTAACCAAGGATTACCTGTATTATTCATTTACTAAATGTTATAGCTTATCTTTCTAATGCACACCCACCCACACCCCAGTTAAAACAACTAGCATCACTTAAGTACTTATTTAAGACTATTTAAAAGAGAAAAAAACTCTGAGAACACAAAATAAGGATACATTTTCTGACTGTGAGAGCTATGAAGTAGTTGCCTGCTGTGGTGCTCTACCAATGGTGATTTTCAAGCAAAGGTTAGACAACCATTTATCCAGAATAATCTGAGATCTTTTGCCTTGGGCAGTGGTTAGACTAGAAAGCTTCTAATGTTCCTTCCAACCAGTGGTGGTATTCAGCCAGTTCGCACCACTTCGGGAGAACCAGTTGTTAACTTTCTGAGCAGTTTGGCAAACTGGTTGTTGGAAGAAATCATTAGGGCAGAGAACCGGTTGTTAAATTACTTGAATCCCACCACTTAAATAAGGTCTTAGGATGTTGGTTGGTATAACTGCATTCTGCTATGGCTATTTTTATCTGGATAACAAAAATCTGGATAATCCCTATGCTTGTGTTATTTGTTCCTCCCATGAATCCCTAGCAATCCCAGTGTTTCTTAGTGGGCTTAATGAGTTTTGGGATTCTTTATATCACATGCTAAATGTGCGCCTTAGGAAAGCACCAGATAATCAGCTGCCATCTAGTTACTATCTGGATTTTAGGAGTTCAGATCTGTTAGCCTACTCACGAGAAAGGAACAATGGGCAAGGATTCTGTCTTTTTTTTAGACATCCTGATTCTTCCGGTTGATTTCTCAGTGTCTTAAGATTACTTTTACAGAAAGGTTTCCTGTAATAGCAGGACAAAGTAGAAAAGTCTTGTGGAGAATTACCACCAAAATCTGTTCAGTAGAATGCAGGATATAAATCTATCTCTTTAAATGCTGAACACTCTTGATAGAAATCCCTGTTGAGTTTTTGCTGTTTTTCAGCTGTATTGTTTATAGCCAAATGTCTTATTTTCAGCATCATTGGGTTTACAGAGGGAACAGAAGTAATGTTGCATTTAAAGAATGTTCAGAATTGCTGTCTCATTATTTCAAAGCTATAGTTTCCTGCTGAGGGGCCAGAAGCACAGGTAGTCCTTGACTTACAATCAACCATTTAGTGACCATTCAAATGCACATCTAACAGCAAATCTAACCCTGTACTAAAACAAGGGGGAAAAAGTCCTTTTATGGTCTGATGAATAATTCTGCAAGTCAGTGTCTAAGTCACAGGTGTCAAACTCACCTCGTCACATTGCCATCACATGACATATCGCAATGTTTTTCCCTTCGCAGAGCTGGGTTGGGCTTGGCATGATGTATCTGGCCCACAGACCACCAGTTTGACACTCCTGGTCTAAGTCATTGACCAGTCATGTGCCTATAGTATTTTGAGAAAGAGCTAAGAACATAAGGGAAACCATGTAGAATCAAAATAAGAAACTCATCTTGTCCTGCATTCCATCCAGATGCCTTTGGCAAGCCAAGCATGAGATCAACAGACCAACAAAAGCACTTGGAAATACAAAGAATTTTTTTTTACATACAGCATCATTTACATAAATTGGGCACTTTAATTTTCAAGAAAAGATCACTGTAGATGTCCATTTTGTATGTATATTCCACACATGCAGGTAGTCCTTGATTTATGACTGGTTGCTTTGCAATCGGTCGAAGTTACAACAAACACCCCAAAAGGTACTTACACCTTACTTCTGATGTTGCAACAGCCAACTTCCCCCAGTCATGTGACCTGCATTTATTATTTATTTATTACATTTCTATGCTGCCCATCTTGCTAAGAGGTGACTTTATGGCCATTTGCAATGTCCTTCAGTCACATGACTGTGATTTGAGACATTTATGCCCAAAACTAGCATTTACTTCTGGGTTTTTGGCAAAAATGCCCCATGGATTCACTTAACTGTGGTATTTGTTTAAGGATCACTGCAAAAAAAGTTCATAAGGTTGGGTTAGTCATGTGGAAGACTCGTTTTATGACCGTTGAGACTTACAAACATAATGGGCAGGCTTCACTAGTCATAAGTTGAAGACTACCTTTATATCTTTACTATAATCATTTTTCCTTGACTACTGTTTACCTTTAACAGTAGAATTTATAGTCCACTGAATTTGAAAGCAAAAATAATGCTAAAGGCTATGCAAGAGGGTACCACTTATATATAACTCTTTAAAACAACCACATTTTTTTCCCTAGGATTGGTCCCAGGGAAAGATGCATTATTTTAAAAGTTGCAGAAAACTTTTAATACATTCCCTCCTTTAAAGCACCTTTTTGCTCTTGACATCTCAAATACTGCACAGCTTCTAAGTCTAAGTTTTGAAGTTGTCTTTCCTCAGTGAAAATGGAGGATTTGTATGCAAAGGAAATCTTTTTATTCGTTCTCTCTAGGTGTCTAAAAATCATCCCAATTTTTGCTTGAGTACCTGAAAAGTTCATTTAAAACTGAGCTTATATATATATTATGACTACCCTTTAACCACTTTAAAGATTTCTCTCTATTTCTCTGCCTGGTATATTTCCCTTCCCACACACATTTTCCCTTTAAAGAGTTTGCAAACAACATTTTAAATTCAGAGTTTAAATTATAGTTCAGGATTTAATGACAGCAGGATCCTCTGCCTATTTATCAATACCCTTGTTCTCACAATCCTCTTAATTGGCAACGAGTGGGGGGCTTAGTGTGTCATGGAAACACCAAAAAGGTGGGGGGGGGGGTGTTTAACTGACTCACTTAACTAAGACTGAGAGGACTGGAATTAGCCTAAAGCTAACTGAGATTTACATAGGTTTAAACTGCAACCAATCCATATCATTGGAATACAATACCCCAATCCTTTTGACTAACTAGTCCTGTTAGTTTTTGTTACTGTTCTTCATTAAAGTTTCAGGTTTCCTTGCAAGAAATGTGAATATGTTTTTCTCCCAACAGACTTCAGCTTGGAAGCACTGGCTCAAGAATTAGGATGGAAAAGGAAGGATCTGAGGGTTTTCAGTGTCCCTCAAGAGGTTATCTTTTGCTCTCTCTAGCAGTTTGGGGTGGGTGGGAGGGAGGACAATATACAGTATAGTATGAGAAGAGATCACAGTAGACAATAGCAAAATGTGATATTTTTAAAATCAGTGTGACAGCATTAATGTGATTATCTCTCAAATTGTAAGCCGCCCTGAGTCTCCGGAGAAGGGCGGCATATAAATCAATTTTTTTTAAAAAAAAATAGCTAATTGAAATCTCCAAAGCAATTAAATCCATGCATAGTTACCGAGCCACTTTGCTCCAATAGTTAAAAGGCTCTAGGCTAGAAACTAGGAGATTGTAAATTCTAGTTCTACCTTAGGCACAAAGCCAGCTATGTGGCTTTGGGTCGTTCACTCTCCTTCAGCCCTAAGAAGGAGGCAAGGACAAACCACTTCTGAAAATGTTGCCAAGAAAACTGCAAGGGCTTGTCCAGACAGTTGTCAGGAGCCAAGGCTAACTTAGCACATATATACAATATATAAATAATTACTGAAAAATCAGTACATCATGTTCAATTAAAAACCTCTTCTAGCAAAGAATAATTATGAAACAATTTCAACATATGACCATTTGTTCAGAGACCGTTTGAAGTGATGGTGCTGCTGAATGAAAGGACTTACATTAAATCCCTGAAGTTACAGTCATTGCAGTGCCCCTGTGGTCACAGCAGTGGTGGGTTCCTCCCGGTTCGGTCCGGTTCAGCCAAGCCAGTAGCGGTGACGATATGACATCACCGAACCGGTTCTCCCCCCTGCCCTCCCACCCCCCACCCCCCCACGTTATTCTTACCTTTTATTTGGTCCCACCCCCAATCTATTGCTGCCTCCTGAGTCCCAGCTGATGACTAGAGGGAAAAAAACTGTTTAAACTCTTGCCACGGGGCTTCAAAGGGCCGTCCTACAGCTGATCAGTGTTAAAAGCAAACAAATGAGTCGGGTCGTAAGTGCAAGGACTGGTCGTAAGTGCGAGGACCTTCCAGAAATGACTCTGACCAGCTAGCCAGGCCCATCTAGTCACATGACCTCCAAGCCACACTCACAAAATAAGCCACACCCACAGAACCGGTAGTAAAAAAATTTAGAACCCACCCCTGGGTCACAGATAAAAATTTGGGCCCTGGCTGCTTACTTGCACTTATAACTGCATGGACATTTAAATTCCCCCCACCTGCCTATCTCCCCTTTCCTTTTGCCCTCCTGCAGTCCATGGTTCCTGTGCCCTAGCTGACCTTTGCTGTCTTCTTGCTTCCACTGCTGATCAAGCGTGCCTGGCCTCAACCATTGCAAGGAAGCTGCTAGCCACATGAAGCTTTCTCCCCCTGGTTGTGCATAATGGTTTCCTTATGAAACTTACTACAATAGGCTCTGTTCTAAACTATGAGTTGTCTTTAAACTGAGGAGTTCTTAACACAAGGACTTGCTATATGGTGGATCTATAACAATTCATGATGGATTGAACGCCAACTGGAATAAGATATAACTAACATTTTAACTTCTCTACACACCAGGGGTGGGTTCTAAATTTTTTTACTACCGGTTCTGTGGGTGTGGCTTATTTTGTGGGTGTGGCTTGGAGGTCATGTGACTAGGTGGGCATGGCTAGCTGGTCAGAGTCATTTCTGGAAGGTCCTCGCACTTATGACTAGTCCTCGCACTTACGACCCGACTCATTTGTTTGCTTTTAACACTGATCAGCTGTTGGACGGTCCTTTGAAGCCCTGCGGCAAGAGTTTAAACAGTTTTTTTCCCTCTAGTCATCAGCTGGGACTCAGGAGGCAGCAATAGATTGGAGGTGGGACCAAATAAAAGGTAAGAATAACGTGGGGGAGGGAATGGGGGGGTGGGAGGGCGGGGGGGAGAACTGGTTCGGTGACATCATATCACCACTGCTACCGGCTCGGCTGAACCGGACCGAACCGGGAGGAACCCACCACTGCTACACACACAAAAAAAATCCATTCTGGCTACAGGCAGGGGTCCTTCACCTCTTCTTCCTTCTCTTTTTTTAAGTGTTATAAAGGCAAAATAAATTTATATCCCTCAATTCCAGGATTTTCTTCTGGTATTTTTAAACTGTTGGTAGGTTGTTTTTTTTTTTAAGTTAGAGGCTGGTTCCTCAAAACCACAAAAAAAGATGTTCTAAGATACTCTTCCCAATGTTCAGCTGGTAATGATATCCTAATATCTGAGAATTATTATGGCTGAAAATAACTCTGTTACAATAGCACCAAGTTAAAGGAAGGTTGATTTAAGCCACTTAATTTCAGAGAGAGCTCCAAGAGGTCAGCTTCATAGCTGAAATCAACTACAGAGCAGAAATAATAAAATAGTAATGCACTGGTAAAAGGCTACTTCAAAATAAAAAACAACAAAATACTTCTAGAATTACTTGTAACAGATATTCTTCTGACAATGCTAAAAAGAGATCTTGGCATTTTCAACAGACTCTCTCTCTCTCTTTCCCTACAAATTGGTCCCCAGGCAGGAGGATATGATGAATTGCTGTGCTAGATTTTTGTTGCTGCATCAATATAACACTTAGAAAAATAAAAAGAACTACGTTTACTGACAGCATGAGAAATGACAGTCAGATCAATGAATGTTAGACTACTTGGCACATCATATAAACCACTGTTTCTTAACTATGGTTTGTAGACTAAGTCACAATTTTCTAGATTTGTATAAACACAAAATGGATATTATTCAATGAAACAGAATCCAATTAATTACGTGTGAACCATGCTGATTTGTATACATTACATATTTGGTTTCGTATCAGTTTCAGTCTGTCTCCATTATGGCTTCTCCCAAAATCTAAAGCTTTCTTTTTGACACCAGCCTCTCATTTAAGCATTGATGTCATACATATATGTAACTGATCCAGTCTATAGAAAAACAGGTCAGTATATTTCTGGATTTACTGCCGGAGGTACTGAATTTCAAAATATTTCCTAACAGTTCCAATGGACCTTCCAGGAGCTCAGAGCTTTATTTTTTAATGCACTTCGGTGTCTATATTTAAAACAGCCAGAGGCTTATACTGGTGGCCAACATATCATGCTAAATATCTCTCATTTGGTTCCTAATGATAACATTATTGGAGCCTGAATTAGAAGTTCACATTTGACATTGGAATGTAATGGAATATTCTCCTGCTTTTAAACCTAGCACCTTTTGATCTCAAACACTCAATCTATATAAGCCTTAGGACCTCTGAATCCAAGTTTCCTAACTTGGTGCCCTCCAGATACAGATGAAATGAGTGCAATTCCAGCACTTAGACAGCACTAGACTAGGAGATCCTGGTCTTTATCAGTTGGCTAATCCAAATTCATTTTTTTGAATTACAAAATAGTTGTTTGCTTCCACACTGAAAAGAATTATTTTTTTAATTTTATACAATATTAAATTAGGATTGAGAATAAGGAATTAGATACAGAGCTTTTGATGTATTTGAGAAGTCTAGAAATATACCTAGGACTCTGGTAAGAAAGTATAAAGAAAAAGTTATATATTATAATATACAAAGTAAAATATGTAAATTAGAGCAAAGCAGTTAGAAGAACATATTAGTTGCAATGGTAATCTTTCCATCATAACAGCTTTCTCAGCTTTGCTGTGACAAAGAAAGAAAGAAAGAAAGAAAGAAAGAAAGAAAGAAAGAAAGAAAGAAAGAAAGAAAGAAAGAAAGAAAGAAAGAAAGAAAGACAGTGAGTGCTCTATTTTAAAGGTAGCCCACAAAGAGCTACAGGGATCAGTGTGTATGTGGGTACATATACATATTATTATAGTCTCTTTGGGAGACTATATTTCTCCCAAAGACTAAAATATTTTATTCTCTATTTTATTCTCTATTTTAGTCTCTTTGGGAGACTAAAGGAAAGGAAATTCCTGGTGGCTCAGCAGACTGATAGTATTGTGATTAACACCAGCTGTCTGTAATTACTGTAAGTTCGAATCTCACCTGGCTCAAGGTTGACTCAGCCTTCCATCCTTTCTAAGGTAGGTAAATTGAGGACCCAGTTTCTGGGGGCAATAAGCTGACTTTGTATAAATATACAAAAGTATGAAGGCTATTGCTTAACGCATTGTAAGCCGCCCTGAGTCTCCGGAGAAGGGCGGCATATAAATCAAATTTTAAAAAAATAAAAAATTCTGAAATATAAAGGGCTCTCAGAGAGGCTCAAATCATCTTGAGTCCTTTTCTTCACTGAATCACTAATATTAGCCCTAGTACAGGGAGAAGTATGTCCTACACCAATTTCCCCTCTGCTTGGAAATGAATAGCATCTTTGAGGTTAAGATAGTTTGGCCAATGGTAAACCAGCAATAAATTTGGCCTTTTCTGATGTCTCTGGGAATGTTGAACTAGCACTACCATAATTGGATTGTAAAAATCTAGACTCTCACTGAATGGTTGCAAAGGCAGAAATTCAGACTGTTACAGCCCAGGCTTAGCATAGCTTTATTTCCACTCCGACACTCATGGCTATTGAACAGAGAACTTCCCTACCACTATCACCTGAGAATGTTTTCATCCGTGATGCCCTGTAATTTAATATGGGACCTTTTGTGTGCAAATAAAGTGTTTCTTGCCTGCTGAGGGAAATTAAAAGATGTGGCCCATCTCCAGACTGCTGCAAATTAAAAGGCTTTCACAATTATTTTGCTGATGGGAATTTTATTAGTATCCTCCTTTCACACTCTAGAAAACTGGTTGCAAACAGTAATAATATCAACAGTACACAAAATTTTAAAGGACTGTGTTTGCTTTCTGGAAACAAATACAAAGAGGATAAAAAAAGCTCAGTCGTCATCTTGGCACAGTAATGCCATTTCCCTCTCTAAAATCCTTAACATTAAATCATTTTTGGAACAGGACATATTTCTGTCCTGAAGGTGAATGTCATCCAGAGGGCAGAGCTGACTCTCTGCAGGTTATCCTGCCTTCCCAGAGCTACACTACCACTGCTGCTGGTTTTTTTTTCTTTTTTTAGGTTTTTTTTTAACAGGATTTACTGTTTTTTCTCTCTCTAAGCCATTGCAGGAATGAATTTGCACTGGCTCTTTGCCACACAATCAGGAGTCAGCTACTGTGCTAATGTGTTGTCTGAATTGCACTGTATCTACTAGAGAAGGAGAGGGAGAGACACCCGCCCCTCCTATCTTGAAAGTCTTGCATGTGATACACATGTGCACAGACGGGAAGAGAACATAGTGTAGCAAAATATGACTCTAAATGGCTGCAAATAAAAATTAACTTGTCTGGAAGTGATGTATTATGGATGCAGGCTTTACAAATGGCAAATGGATTCAAATCCTCTAAAGACAAAAGATGGTGCCGCAGTTTGCATAGCTAACACTGGGAGTTGGGGAGCATGATGCAGATTGCCAACTGAACTGAACGCCAAAGAAAGGCATGTTTTCCAAAGTCTGTTTACGCCAACCGGGGGGCAAACTGCTCCTTCACAGGAACATGAAGCAGCCCAGTGTGCTCAGGTCGAAGCCTCCGGGGACCCCATTATGCTGCCATGATGATGAAACCTGCCTGGTGTTGTTTGCTCCTTTGCTACAGCTCAGCAGGCTCTCTTGTTATTGCAGATACTAAGGCACTCAAATAGATTGAAAACGAGAGAGAAAAAGTGATATAAAGCAAGATGTAGAATTTCTGCCCAGCCAGAATCAAAGAAATGACACTTGATCCCTGCAGCTCTCCCTCCCTTTTCTCTGCAAAGGAGGCAGTATTCCACATGCATGCAGCTGTGCCTACTGCTTGGCACAGAATGGGAGATGTTTGATCACTTTGCTTGTCAGCAGGAACATTTGCTGGGCGGAGATGGAGGTTGGGAAGGGCAGGGCTGCATTTCTGCTGCACAGAATCTGCTTGTCTTCTGCCGCGGAAGGAGCAGGAAAGGCAGCCCTTCCTCACCTCTCCTATTAAGGAGGCTGCAAAGCCACACATTTAATTAGTGGCCCGAGTGAGAAAAATACAGGTGATATGTGGAGGCCACTTTTGAGAGTCTAGACATTGCAGTGGTAGCAGCTCTGTTTTAATGAGTCTCTCTCAAGTTCCCCCCCCACACCCCAGGCAGCAATTACAGACACCTCCTTTTCTCATCTGATGAACCTGACAAAATTGCAAGTGACTTGAATGCAGTTCTTCTGTATTTCCCTCCCCATATGCAGGTGTGTGGATCATTTTTATTTGCCCCATCAAAAGTTCACAGCTACTGCATTTCAAAATTTGCTTTCGCTTTCTACTGAGCAATGTACCAGCAGAAATAGAAACCAATTACAAGAACGGGCGAGACCCTTGCTGCCAGGATCAGAATAGCTTGCTTTGATATTTCTGCACTTTGTCAATTTTGAGAGCAAGCAACTGCACCAATGAGCCAGATGAAGTAAATATAACATCTCCCCACCTTCCAGCTCAACAACATAACCCTATTTTGAATTGGGTCTGCGTTTAATGATTGGGTTGCCAACCTAACTTTTTTTCCTAGCCATGCAAATGTTCTCATTGCTGCTCCTCTATTTCAATATATATTTTCCAGTTTGTTATGTCCTTATAAGGACATCCGCCCGGATTGGCTGCTAGCCACCGGGCGGGAAGATTTGAATCCCTGTCAGGGGGCGGTGCGTCTGCCGGAGCGAATATAAGGAGAGCCCCGGCAGCGCACAGCCAGTCCTGCTACTGTTCCTTATTCCAAATAAAGTTACTAATGTAACGAGCTGGTCACGTCTTCCTTTCCCTGCGCCGATCTAACACTGGCGACGAAGGACTGAGAGAAGAACGAACCTCGCGGCACCAAGCCAACAAGACAAGACTCCGGCACCGGGAACTACAGTAGGCATTTCCAAAGGCATGGCATCCGCTGAAGTCACTTTGCCAGCCCTTGCTCCTTTCCGCCCAGGGAAGGACAAGTGGAAATCCTACGTAGTGAAATTCCGGCAATACCTGAGAGGCAACAACATCAGGGATGCCGATGATGACCGGAAGAAGGGCATCTTCCTGGCCAACTGCGGCTCCGAGGTCCTCGACATGGCAATCGATCTCGTAGCACCACGAGACATCGAAGAAGTGCCATGGACAGACCTGCTGCAGATCCTGGAGGACCACTATGCCCCAACAGGAACACCGGTGGCGAACCGTTTCACCTTCCACCAACGGGACCAGAAGGAGGGTGAGACGATCAAGGAATTCGTGGCCGCCCTACGCCAGATCGCAGCCAGCTGTGAGTTCGACCACGTGGACAACGCCATCGCTGACCGCGTGGTCTTCGGCATGAGGGACAGAGGCCTGCAAAAGAAATTCCTGAGCAGGAAGAAGCTCGTGCTCAAGGATGTGGTGGAGGAAGCCACCGCATCCGAAATCTCGGAGAAAGCAGCTGCCGCAGTAAGCAGAGCCAAGGGAATCCACAAGATTCGCTCCACAGAGCGATCTTCAACAGAGGATTCCACGGCTGGATCCGAGTCGGAGGGAGAGTCCACCGTCCACAAGGTATCCAGACCCCCAAGGCGGGAAACCGCCCAACGGAACTACAAAGGGGAGCGCTGCGCCAGCTGCAGAGGGGACCATGCCAGAGCAACCTGCAAGTGGAGAGATGCGACCTGCCGACGCTGCAACAGAAGGGGTCACATCGCCGAAGCTTGCAGAGCTGAGGAACCAGCCCCAGAGCCCTCCAGCCACCGTCCCCGCGAGAATCGGAAGGATTACCAGAGGTCATCCAAACGGTCCTCTGGCCCTTCCAGACGCAGAGACGACGAATTTCCCCGGAGCGGAGCAGTCCACCAGACGACCATCGCTCACACGACGTCAGACAGTGCCACCAAGTTCCATGTGACCATCCACGTGGAAGGAGCACCCTGCAAAATGGAGGTAGACTCCGGCTCGGTCTACTCCATCATGGACTGGCAGCAGTTGAAGCGCCTGCAACCCAGCATCACCAAGCGAGAGCTGAAGCCACTACACTCCAAGCTCGTCGACTTCGGGGGAAACCCCATCGGAGTGCTAGGAAGAGCCAACATCCGGGTCACCTACAAGCAGTTCGAAGGCAAGCTCCCCATCACCGTCGTACGGGACAGCCGACCGAACCTGCTAGGAGTGGAGTGGTTCAAGCCGCTGGGGCTCTCAATCGAGGGCATCAACCAAATTGGCAGGGACGAACTCGACTACCTCATCGAAGAGTTCAAGGAAGTCTTCGATGGTAAGCTGGGGAAATTTGTGGGGAGGCCAATCTCCTTCAATCTGGACAAGGGAATCACCCCAATTAGGCTCAAGCCCCGCCGAGTTCCGTTTGCCCTGCGGCCCAAAGTAGATGAGCAGCTGGATAAGCTGATCGCCCAGGGCGTCCTGGAACCGATCGATCATGCCTCATGGGAGACCCCCATTGTGACCCCACTGAAGCATGATGGGTCTGTGCGCATCTGCGCCGACTACCGTTGCACCATCAACAAAGCGTTGGCACAGAGCGCATACCCAGTCCCAGTGGTGCAACATCTGCTGCACTCCCTGGGATCGGGATCAATTTTTGCGAAACTGGACCTGGCCCAGGCTTACCAGCAGCTGCCAGTGGATGAAAAAACGGCGGAGGCTCAAACAATTGTCACGCACAGGGGGGCATTCAAATGCAACCGGCTCCAATTTGGAGTCAGCGCTGCCCCCGGCATCTTCCAATCCATGATGGAACGCCTCCTCCAAGGCGTTCCAGGGGTGGTGCCTTACTTCGACGATGTGCTCGTCTCCGGTGACTCAAGAGCTCAACTCCTTGAAAGGCTCAGGCTTGTCCTGCAGCGATTCAAGGCCAAGGGTTTGAGGGTCAGGCGGGACAAGTGCATCATAGGAGTACAGGAAGTCGAGTTCCTGGGCTACCTCATTGATGGCACAGGCATCCACCCCACCAAATCAAAAGTGGAAGCAATCCATGAAGCTCCAAGCCCAAAAAACAAAACGGAGCTTCAGGCTTTCCTTGGGTTGCTCAACTTCTACGCCATTTTCTTAAAACAGAAAGCCACAGTTGCTGAGCCACTCCACCGCCTGCTGGGGAAATCGGCTTCCTGGAAGTGGGGCCAGGAAGAGGAAGCAGCGTTCCGGGCCATCAAGGGACTACTGACGTCCAAAAGCGTCCTCATTCAATACAGCGAGACGCTCCCCATCAAGCTGACCTGCGACGCGTCGCCATACGGGGTGGGGGCAGTCCTCAGCCACGAGCTGCCCAACGGCACGGAGGCCCCCATCGCCTACTTCTCGAAAACCATGTCCGGCGCAGAGCGGAACTACAGTCAGCTGGACAAAGAAGCCCTGGCCATCGTGGCAGGAGTGAAGCGCTTCCACGAATACCTCTATGGAAGGCGCTTCACCATAGTCACGGATCACAAGCCACTCCTGGGACTCCTCGCAGGCGACCAACCCACCCCGACCTTCATGTCCCCGCGGATGACGAGATGGGCCATCTTCCTAGCCGGCTACTCTTATAGGCTCGTGCACCAGCCAGGCACAGCCATAGGAAACGCCGACGCACTCAGCAGATGCCCATCGAAGAACCCGGTGGAAGACCCAGCCCCCACGCTCCATCTGTTCCACATAGATGATGACGCCAGCTGTCCAGTCTCCTCCGCAGATGTGGCCGCGCACACCCAGAGGGACCCCACCCTCCGCCAAGTAAGGTCCTGGATCCTCAGGGGGTGGCCAGCGAAACAGACGGAAGAGAAGTTCAGCCCGTTCACCAGGAAACAGACGGAGCTGTCCACCATAAAGGGCTGTCTGCTATGGGGAGACAGGGTGCTGATCCCAAGCACTCTGCAACGGCGGACGCTAGAGACTCTGCACAACGGGCACCCAGGCATCGTCCGCATGAAGGCCCTGGCACGGAGCTACGTCTGGTGGCCCTCACTGGACAGAGACATTGAACAATGGGTCTCCAGATGTGACCCGTGCCAAGAAGTCCGCCCAGCACCACCACAAGCCGAAGCCACGAACTGGGAGACCCCCAGCAACCCATGGTCGAGGGTCCACATCGACTTCGCGGGCCCGATGCAAGGGCGGCACCTCCTCATCGTGGTAGATGCCTTCTCCAAGTGGCTCGAGGTGATACCCATGGCATCTACCACAACGGAAGCGACGATCCGAGCCCTGCGCCGCCTGTTTGCCACACACGGACTACCGGACGTGCTGGTCTCGGACAACGGCCCCCAGCTCACATCCCTGGCCATGGAGTCCTTCCTGGCAGGACTGGGCATCCGCCATGCCCTCTCCGCTCCGTACAGGCCGGCCGGAAACGGACAAGCGGAACGGATGGTCCGGCTCACAAAGGAAGCCCTCACCAAGATGGGCCCGGGAGACTGGCAAGAACGCATCGACAACTTCCTCCTCACCCAGCACATCACGCCGCATGCCACCACCCACAAGAGCCCGGCCGAACTCCTGATGGGCAGAAGGTTGAGGTCACCCTTGGACCGGCTACACCCCCAATACAGCCCGGAAGTGACCGCAACCGCCAGCCGCCCGCTTCGCGCCTTCAGCAAAGGAGATTCAGTTTTCGCGCTGAATTTCAACGGCTCTCCTAAGTGGCTGAAGGGGAAGATTGCCAGCACAACCGGCCCCAAATCCTACACAGTCGAGTTGGAAGATGGACAGGTCGTGAGACGTCACATCGACCAACTCCGGAAAAGGTGGGGGGGAGCACACGAAAGCCAGCCTGGCGAGGTAGGCCTACAACACCCAGACGAGGTAGGCCTGCAACACCCCGGCGAGGTGGGCCTACAACACCCAGACGAGGTAGGCCTACCACACCCCTGCGAGGCAGAGCAACGCCATCCCGACGAGGTCGGCCCAGCACACTACCAGGCACTGTCACGTCGGCAGTGCAGCGAGGTAGACCGGGGCCAACCACACGGGGGATGGCAACACCAACCCGACCAGGTGGGCACCCGGCACAGCAGGCCCAGGGACCCCCGACCCAGCCCGCAGGTAGACCGGGACCTGCCCAGAAGGGGAGCACCACACCCCACCAGTGACGGCAACCCACGGCAGCCCTACCAGGGAGACCTCAACGCAAGGCGAGTAGACCGGGGACCGTCGCAGATGGGCACACCACAGCACATGGGCGAGGGTGGCACACGACTCCCCGGCGAGGGGGACCCCCGCCCAACGCAAGAAACAACCCGGCGACAACAACCCAACCCAGACGACCCCAACCACCAACTGGCGGTAGACCAGGGACTAGGGGGAAGGGAAAGCCGACAACAACCCGGCCAGGGAGGCCTGCGCCACCCCGGCAGGGGAGACCTCCACCAGCCCGAGGAGGAAGCCCCACAACGACACCCCGACCAGGTCGACCACCACCAACCCGACGGGGAAGGCCAGCGCCAGCCCGGCAAAGGAGACCTGCGCCACCCCTGCAAGGTCGGACACCGCTACCCGAATCAACACCACCCACAGCGAGCAGACCGGACCCAAGGGCACCGGCCCGAACCACCCTCCGGACCACAACGAACCGGGCCGCAGCAGAACCGCAGCCACCGAGAGACCCAGGAAGAGCAAGTGACAGCCAGGGTCTTACCGAGACTCAGATGCTCTTCCCGGGTCGAGACCGAACAGCACCGCCGAGGCGAAAGATCCACAGGCCAGGAGGAAGACGACCAGAACCAGCCATCCAAGGTCTGCGGTCCGGCCGGAGGCGCTGAGGGTGACCCCGCACACTCGCCAGCCGAACCGAGCCCGGTTCCGGGGAAGGAGCCAGGAGCCACAGGAACCCCGTCCGTCCAGGGCGGGGACGCGGAGGAAATGAGACTGCGCAGGTCAAGTAGGGTGCCTAGGCGTCCTACGTACCTGCGGGACTACGTCACGTTCATTGACGAACGTTGAACTATTTTTTTTCTCTTTGGACTAGGGGGGAGGAGTGTTATGTCCTTATAAGGACATCCGCCCGGATTGGCTGCTAGCCACCGGGCGGGAAGATTTGAATCCCTGTCAGGGGGCGGTGCGTCTGCCGGAGCGAATATAAGGAGAGCCCCGGCAGCGCACAGCCAGTCCTGCTACTGTTCCTTATTCCAAATAAAGTTACTAATGTAACGAGCTGGTCACGTCTTCCTTTCCCTGCGCCGATCTAACACAGTTTTCTACCCGGGGGAAAGCTAGCCTTCCACAAAAGCCATCCACTTGTAATATATGACACTTCTTCCTTCTTGACAGCCAGTCTTGCATATTTTTGCTGGCAAAGATATTACTGGACACAGAGAGGGAGAGTTTAGGCGGTTTATGAGGAACATTATCTCTCTTTTTTTTTTTGTAGGAACACATAGCTTGTGTCCTCTATTCACCTCTGCTCAAACAGATTGTGCAGGTTTTTGAAAAAAATATTTAAAAAAAACTTGCTGAGTTCAGTCATCGGAGATAAAAATAGGAGGCAAATAAAGCCCGAAAGAGTCAGTCTTTGAGCCAGTCACAGCTCCAGAGAGACTGCCTTCCACTTCTATCTTAGATATTTATCTATAGTTTCTTGCCAGAGGCTCCTGCTCTATTACTCTTCTAGCAATCAGTCTAGCATTTAATTTTTTTTACAAGTTGCAGGTAATGCTGTATGGAATATTTCTGAATCCCTTCTTTTTTACTCAATTAGATTTTAACCCTACGGCATTTTAAATGTATATGAAAGTTGAATGCTAAATACTACTAAGTTAAATCAATACAGTGGGTTTTTTTAAACGTTGCTTCCTTCCAAATGTGTCATAACTCTTACAGCAGCAGCTCTGCAAGCAGCAAATAATGAAGCCCTGGCTGTATCCAGTATGTTAGGAGGGTGAATAGATGTAAAGACCTGATTCCTTTACTGTGTAAAAGAGAGAATCTGTCAAGCAGAGATGAGAAAAGCTGGAATAACTTTTATGTAAAGATGAAAAGAGCTATCTTTTTCCTTTTTGCAACAGATTCTATTTCCCAGTCTGATTTGAATCAGGTCAGTCTTTCACACAGGGATACAAGCTAATTTTCCTGGCAACTGAACAGTTTCATCTATTTTATTTTAATGCCAATAGATGGAAAAATAAATGGAAGTCAGAATTTAATAGGCAAATTCAACAAATGGTATTCTCTGCATCAATTGAAAAGATCTTGTACACCGTGTTGGTAGACCTGCCTGTTTTTCTCTGGGATAAGAAGCTAGGTACAGTTGGGCCTGATTTGTTTGAATGGGAAATTACAAGGGAACACAGGTCTCTGGCCTGCACTGGGAAATTAAAAGAAAAAAAAATTCCAGAAAGTGCAATTGTCCCATACTGCTATAAAAGAAACTGCATTGATATAACCATGAAGCCATCAAAAATCAATCTCAAGTTGAATGGTTTTGCATTCTCTGTAGTAGAAATTTAGAGATTACAGTATATATAAATTGCCACTTCTGGAATTTTTTTTTCTTTTAATTTTCCAGTGCAGCCCAGAGACCCATGCTCACTTGTAATTTCCCATTCAAACAAACTTTCCAACCAGTACGGTCCTGAGCTTTCTTTTGCCAACTGGGCCCACAATACTTGCTGATGTTGTCGATCCATCTTGTTTTAGATCTATTTCATGGACGCTTTTTAATCAAGTGGGCTCCAGTCTATGATTGCCTTGGTCCACCTACCATCAGTTCTTCTTGCTATGTACCCAGCCCATTTCCATTTCAATTCTCTAACTCTCTTGATGATATTGTATTCTTTCATTTGTTCTGTAATCCATGTGCAAGTCTTTCTATTTTGTCCTCTACACACAATAATAATAAAATATAATATAATATAATATAATATAATAATATACAATATAAAAGTTATATTATATTTATTATATTTTATTATATTATATATTACATTATATTTCTGTGCACATTTGGCATAGAGCCTGACGGCCACATGACCTCATAAATTGTCTCTGGGCAATGCTGGCTCACTAGTGTGGTACTCTAGAGCCAGACACAACTGGATAGGGAAACCTTTACCCTATATACAGTATACTATACTTGAGAGCCAGTTTGGTCTAGTGGATAAGGCAATCAAGAGACTGTGAGTTCTAGTCCCACCCTTAAATATGAGAGCCAGTGACATAAGGCTCAACTGACAAGCTGTTGCGTTATTTCCTGTTGCAACCAATGAATCAACATTTGGTTAATTTTTTAAAAAAAGTAGATCCTGCACCTGCAGGAAAATGCTAGAAAGAAAAAAAAAACTATACTTGTTTGTTAATTGGAGGAGTAAAAAATATGGAAAACTGATCTTTTGAAGTGAACTTTGTCCACTCTATAGTGCAGTGTTTCTCAAGCTTTCTTCAATCATGGCTCACTAGAGATATATTCTGAAAATGCAATTAAAGAAACTGCCACTTCCTACATTTTCATCTATAAGGGCATAAGAGTTCACACTCTTCAGTGAACAACATAATGATTATAATTAAATGTGTACAATCCTGGCATATATCTTTAGATTGGCATGGAGAACTTGCTGAACTAAAATATCCAGTAATTGCTAGCATTATGGCCAATAATGGGGGATGGTGGGAGTTATGGTTCAGCAGCATATGGAAGGACACTAGTGTCAGCATCAAAAATTATGTTCTGTACTATTTCATTATTGTACATTATACTAATGCTCCAAAATTTGGTAATAACACATGTTAAATTGCAATTTCAGCAATGTCTACTTAGAAATAAGGAACATACAATTAATGGAATTTACTCCAAGATAAATATACTGAGTAAATAAGCATAGGATTATAGCCCAAGAGTCAGTATAAACATATGTATGATTGTGCTCTAATGCATTTATTCATTTTAATACTTATCCAAGAACCTCAGAACAATCACTATTCATAATCACTATATTCCCTTTTTACTTCACAAGTAAACTGCTTTAATAACTGACTTTGTATAAAATATACAAAAGTATGAAGGCTATTGCTTAATGCACTGTAAGCCGCCCTGAGTCTCCGGAAAAGGGCGGCATATAAATTAAATTAAAAATAATAATAATAATAAGATTGCTCTAAGTATCATAAACTTCCAAAATTCAAAATTCAGAAAATTACCAACTGACATATGAACAATAAGAATCCAGTCAATTCATAGGCTGTGTGTGTGTGAGTGTGTGTGTATATACACCATAGGAATACACAAATACACACTTACAGGCAGAGGAATATTAAAATCCATAGTCCCAAATTAAAGCACAATTCCTCACTAAAAGGAGCAATCATTTTAGCTGCTAGGGCCTGAATAATTTTTGTGTCAAGGGAGCTACTGTCATTTTATAGGTCTTATTGACCAAAGGAAATATTAATATAATGCTTTAAAAAGATTGGAGTAATTCCAACATTTAAAGAAAAAGTCTGCTACTAGTAATTTTGCCATCCTGAATAGATTTTTAAGTGTTGCTTTCAAGGAGAAGAAAGATTCCATTTAGTCCCACCATACAGCTGCCAGTCACAATTTAAAAATGCTGACAAACCAGTTTTGATGCTAGCAGGAGCAACATGACATAGTGTAAGTCATGCTCATATTGACCTTTACCTTGTATAATTTGTGACTGAAAAACTGTAAATAGCAGCGAATTCAAAAATGTGGAAGCAGAGTAACAAAATTGAGTTTTAACTGATAGAAGAGAATATTTGTAGCTCAGGTTTGAACTGTGGGGTCCTTGGTGCTCTCTGAACTTGGCTGTTTTCTTTAGCTGTTACTCTACATTTCATCATCCAGGCATTCATATGTCAGAATCAACTGAACTATTCATGTGCATGAACGCCAAGAAGTATCTCCCCATGTCCAATGTTCAGGAGACTTGTGAAACAACCTGTAAAACAACTTTGTGCAAGATGCATTAGATAGCAGCTAAGCTATCACTAAATTGCTCTTTGAACATATATTTGTTCAAATTCATTGATTTTATTTACGTCCATCCATACTTTAATCACTTTATTCACTATCTGGGTAAGTGGCATTATGGGCAAGAAAAAAGTTTTTAAAAAGGTATAAGTAAAAGAAATTGGAGGCAAGGTACTAGAAAAAAAAAGGAAATTAAGTAGATTTACCTATACAGTTCCTACATTTGTTCCATATGACATGGTCAACACCATAAAGATCACTCTCCACCACTATCATGGCTTTGATCTATCAAGGATTTCACATTACATTTGTTGGCAGATAACAAAAAAAAAAAAGAATAATCTAAGTAGCCTTAGTTGTATGTAGGTAACATGCAGCAATCCCTCAAAGACATGATAACTGGCCTGTATGCAAAAAGTTTAACTAAAAATTAATTTAATCCAAGTATGATCATACTGCTCTATACAAAACAGGATCTCAAGGGATAAAATTTAAATTGGTGTCTCTTCTGGTTTCCAATACTGACTCATGCATGGTCACTATAATTTACTCCAGGTCAAAGAGATAACTACAGTTAAAGCATGAAAACGCTGACAGACCCTTGCCTGAAGCTTTTTAATAGGAGCACACTGAAGAATAATCCAAAATCAGTCCAAGAATCAGATCATGGTCATCAGTCAGTCCAGACATTAGAATTCCACATAAATTGTCATCAAGATCTGGAGATCAGACAATTGTTTCCAGCAAAAGAACATGGGTCAGGGCTGGGCCTTAAATCAGACTGCAGTCAACAATCATTAATCAAGAAATTTACTCCCTTGCTGGGTAAGAAGCCTCATGGAATATCTCTGCTCTGCTATCCTCTCTACTTACTGAGTACAGGGATGGAGGACAGGGACACCTGATGCTATCTTCATCTGACTGCTCCAATTGTCCAGATGGTGCTTATTTTCATTCTTGACTGTCTCCTGAGGCTGAAATTCCACAGGTTCTGCTGGAGCATCTTCTTCAAAGTCAGGGCAGTATCTGAGTCCTGGTCCACTAGACTACCATTAAAACAAATTCCACTAACCATTAAAAATGTAACTGAAGTGTTAAGGTTTTTGACATTTTTATTTGTTTGCTTGTTTGTTTATTATGTTGCCCATCTCACTGATATAGTGATTTTCTTGAGTAGTGGGAGCGTGAGATCCAAATGCATTCCAGACTTGAAGAACCACAAAGAGATGGGCTACTTCCTCAGTTGATAGGTAATAGATAGAATGAGTGTCTTGTATTGTAAGAGCTTCTGCTTATCTAAATAGCTGACAGGAAAACAGCACTATTTTCAATGTTATTCTGCTACAGATGAATATTATAAATGTGCTAAATTCTATACATACACCTAGAAAGTGCAACTTCAGTCAAAATCTCTGAACACTGTGTAACAGAGAGCACATATCAACCTGGTGATCTCCAGATTATTTAGACTACCTGTTCCACATCACTACCACATAACAGTGCTACCATCCAGTTTAGGTACCAAGCTAGCTCACAAAATGTGGCATATAGTCCTTCCAAAGACCATGATATTTATTTATATACATATATATCAAATGAACCAGATTTACCTGTTTACAATAATTTTAGGGATTATTATGCATTTCAAAATTATACCTTTTTTCTTGTTGCAGTAGTACACAAAAAACATTTGAATTTCCCTAGCATTTATTTTATTTATTATTTATTTATTTTATTTTATAAAATTTGTATGCTGCCCTATCTCCGAGGACTCAGGGCGGCTCACAACGACAATCGACCAAGTGACTGTTAAAACCAACAAATATACATAAAAAATCAAAAAAGTATTTTAAAAAATTAAAAAATACTACCCCATCAGTCCAAGCCGGGGGACATAAATAGCCAGGTTTTTAATTCACGGCGGAAGGTACGAAGGTCAGGGGCCAACCGGAGCTCCAAGGGAAGTTGATTCCAAAGAGTGGGGACGCTCACAGAGAAGGCTCTGCCCCAGGTGTCGCCAACCAACATTGTCTAGCCGATGGCACCCTGAGTAGGCCCTCTCTGTGAGAGCGTACCGGGCGATGGGAAGTTGACGCTGGTTGTAGGTGGTCCGACAAATAGCCTGGACCTAAGCCATGAAGGGCTTTATAGGTTAACACCAGCACCTTCAATCTCACCCGGAGGGCAACCGGCAACCAATGCAAGCCGCGCAGGAGTGGTGTAATATGGGAGTATAGGGTCCCTCCCGCAACAACCCGCGCAGCCACATTCTGCACCAGCTGAAGCCTCCGGGTGGTCTTCACGGGCAGCCCCAGGTAGAGAGCATTGCAGAAGTCGATCCGGGAGGTGACTAGCGCATGAGTGACTGTGTGTAGGGCATCTCAGTCTAAGTATGGGCGCAACTGGCACACCAGGCGAACCTGAGCAAATGCCCCCCTGGTCACAGCCGTGATATGATCCTCCAGCTCAGCCATGAGTCCAAGAGGATGACCAAGTTGCGCGCCCTATCTCCGGGGGTGGGGCAACACCTCACCCCCCAATAGACAGGGTTGGAACCTCTTGCTCGGCCTGAGATGCCGGTATCCACAGCCACTCAGTCTTGGCCTGGTTAAGTCGAAGCCTGTTACTCCCCATCCAGATCCGTACCGCTTCCAGGCACCAGGACAACACATCGAGGGCATCACTGGGCTGGTTCGGGGTGGATATAAAAAACTGGTTATCATCAGCATACTGATGATACCTCACCCCAAAACCACGGATGATCTCTCCCAGCGGCTTCATGTAAATGTTGAACAGAAGGGGTGAGAGGACCGACCCCTGGGGCACCCCACAAGTGAGGGGCCTCATGGCCGACCTCTGCCCCCCCTGCCAATACTGCTTGCATACGACCCGAGAGGTAGGAGGTGAACCACCGTAAAACGGTGCCGCCCACTCCCAACCCCTCAAGGTGCCGCAGCATGATACCATGGTTGATGGTATCAAAAGCCGCCGAGAGATCTAATAGGACCAGGACCGAAGAATGACCCCTGTCCCAAGCCCTCCAGAGAGCATCCACCAGCACGACCAATGCCGTCTCTGTGCTGTAACTGGGCCTGTAACCCGATTGGCACAGATCTAGATTACTATTTTGGAATAGTACTGCCATCTTGCCAAAAAAATGAAAGAATTTTGCCACAAAATATAGAGAAATGTGTTAGCATGTACTTGCATATTTGCATCAAAAGATATGAATTATTATCTATACTTATCCTATGATGGCCAGGTAAGAAATCCACTCAGTTGTTGATCTCTGAATAATTTTGTAAAAATGGGACTGTTTTTTCATCTACAAAGTAGCGTAATTTAAAAGCAAAAAAGTATACTTTCCAGTTATATCTAGGGAAACAGAAAAGATACTGTTATTTAAATGCTATTTACCATTTTCTAAGCAAGACAGTGGTAGAAAATTGAATTTGCCCCCAGTTGCAAAGAACCATCACTATTTCTTTTTAACAGCTATTGGAGACTTTTAAAATATTAAGTGATTTGCAACTACTGTATACAAAGCATTCAGAGATGTCCTTGTTCCGCATGAATGTGCAGACAAGTAGAAATAGCATTCAGAGCAACTACTTGAGCCTTCTACCAGATACATCTGCTTGAAAGCTTTGAGGAAAGATACCTTGCAGACCAACATATTTTCAAATGCTTTCCACAGGCCTATATCAGTGCTATATGGTTTATAGCCTGGCCAAGAATTCTGGCTAAGTAACCAGAATAAATAAATAATTTTACTTTCCAAGCAGCCACATAATTATTATATGTCATCTATGTGTTCTGTGAATTTTATATAATAATAACTTCTGCCAGTTGTTATCAATAAATGGCAATCTCAGAATTTAATTACAGTCATGGCAGAAAACTCCCCAATGTACTTGGAACAGGCAAGTCAATAGAGAAATAAGTACAAATGGGAGAGGATAGCAAAGAAGGTTTTACAAACCAAAGGCAGAAAACAGTAATGTCAATCTGACAGTACTGAAATTAAATCCTAGCACTACCTCTTTATGCTATGCAATAGAACTGGAGGAAGATAACATTTATAAAATAAGACAAGATAATCTTTATTGTCATTTTTTTCTCTGAGCACACTGGCACACGTCTTCTATATATATATAAATGGTTCTCTCTCTCTCTCTCTCTCTCTCTCTCTCTCTCTCTCTCTCTCTCTCTCTCTGTGTGTGTGTGTGTGTGTGTGTGTGTGTGTTCCAGCATAACTCTGAAATGCCTCAAGCAATTTCAAGCAAACTTGGTACACAGATGACTTACTCTCTGGAAAAAAATACTGTAGGGGCAAGACACCCCAACACCCCTCGGGATGTATGTTCTGTTAAGATACAGCCTGTTGTGCCTTAAAATGGCTTCTATTGTGCAGCACAGTGGAGTTGCCATGGTAACGGCTTCACAGTACTCCACAAGAGGGCTCCCTCTGGTAAGGGGGAAAATCCAACATTAGAAATTATGTTTGGTCCAGACATTTTCAACAAGGCTTTGGTTATTCCTGAGGACAAATGTATGGCCATGATCAATAAAACATTACTGCAACTCGGCCTTCCTGCATCACTACAAGACTTGACATGACATACTTCACACAGATTACAAATGAGAAAAAAACTACAATAACGAACAGCTTAGTGCATATATCTCACTTCTAAAGCCACTTCTAAATCAAGATACGAAAAAAGCATACCAAATGATCATGGATCAGCTAGCAAAACAAAAAGGTGGTATCATTTTACTTGACACTTCTGGGGCACAGGGAAAACATTTTTAACTAATTTAATTCTCACCAAAATTAGGGCTCAGGGTGAAGTTGCTCTTCCTGTCTAATACAGGACTGGGATAAAGAAATACCCAGGCAACGCCGGGTTATCAGATAGTAAAAAAAAAATAAAAATCTGTTGCCTGCTCTCAAAATAAAGTACATATCTACCCATACACATGTGTTGGTCTGACTGGTGTTGAGTTTTGTGGCACCCCAAAATAAATACTTATTGGATCTAATTGACTTCAATCCTAATTTTCTACGAAATTTCCCAAGAAATCCCTCCCTTAAAGCTGAACAGTTTCTAGCCTATTGTTCTCTCTAGTTACATTTCTTCCTTATTAACTATGTTTCCATCACAACATATTCTAGCATATGAACACTTCCCAGTTAGACTAGTGAGGATATGGAAACTCCTAGAAGGCCTTGCAGTAGCAACTCAAGGTACGATGCAATGAATACTGAGTGGCTGGTAAAGGCATAAACAGCTAGCTCAAAAATGCTCACCGACAGAAAGTGAATCATTTCACACACAGACTGTATGCCAAAGGTTAAGAAGAAAACAAAATAAGAATAGGCAGAATACCATTTTATATCAATTATGGAATTCTCTCCCTGCCTCCACCACACACACACACATTCTAGCTGTACACATTATTTGGATGTACTTTTAGAAGGAACAAAATCCCTGTTTATTTAATAAAACAAGAATTGGTGGAACTGACAGAGAGTGGTGGTAGAGCTATTTTACTAGATATCTTATTAGTAAAGTCAAGTCAGAGGTAGACTTATGATTTTTATAAATGTTTAGAATTATTTTCATTGTGATTGCAAATGTAATATTGTATACATTGGTTTTATTCTTTCTGCATAATTTTAATCACTGTAATTTTTTCTCATTTATCAATGTTTACTATGATTGGATCGTACTTCAGTGAGGGGAAAACTCTTTCATGAATCTTTCTTTTTACTCACCAACTAATGCATTGATTCAAAATGTTCACTGCTGGTAATGCTAATGAAATCCTAACCAAACAAACGGCAACCTATGGCTATTTTTAAAGTGTACCATTTTGCTTTTCTGACTTCTTTATCAAGGGCCACTGAAAGAATATTCAGTTCAGAGGGTGATTTTTTAATTGTTATTACATATAGGTATACGCATACTTCATCAAAATGTAAACACTCCTAAGTACACCACTATGATTAATTAAAACCAGCACAAAGCATTATTTTTCCAAATACTTCTAGTTTTTCTAACAGTTAACAAACTTTAATAACATTGTCTCTGTTGGTTTTTTTACTGTTTTAAAACAATTGTCCCGATTTGATTTGGCAAACATGAAAAATCACACCTATAACATAGCCTAGAACTTGATGTCTTAATGTTCAATAGCAGAGCAATCTAATTTTTCAATTCTCCTGGTACAGAAAAGATGTGTATATAGGAAGTGCTTAGTGGGAATCCCACTTCGCTTATGAAAAACTCTGCAGACACAGAACTCTGTCAACAATCTTCCTAATAGTAAAAGCCGGCATAAGACCCCAAACT
Source organism: Arizona elegans (assembly GCA_022577455.1). Taxonomy (NCBI): domain Eukaryota; kingdom Metazoa; phylum Chordata; class Lepidosauria; order Squamata; family Colubridae; genus Arizona; species Arizona elegans. The sequence continues at coordinate 251,464,845 of JAKOOJ010000001.1, forward strand.
GAAAGTACCTAAAACCTAAAAATGTAAGTTTATTAACCCAATAATAACTAAAAAAAACCTCCAAGATCCCTTCCAGTCCTATGATTCTGTGATTCTGTTTGCTTCCAGCTTTTCATTCTTTAAAATGAACAGTTTACAACCTTTCTTTCCTGTTTCTACACCCCCATGTCTGTGTCAACATTTCTGGTTGCCACAGCAGTGTGCAATGCATAGACAAGAGATATGTGGGTTTAAAATTGTGACATATTTGTCCGGGTTTGCTTCTGAAACCTTGACCCTGCTGTTATGCCCAACCACAAAGACTTACCTAACTGCATCTAATTATACTCATTCTAAAAGGGTAGCACAAAAGCTAAACAAACCTGATAAACTGAAATTATCTCTGAGCTCCCTCATGACAACAACCTATACCCACTATTAATTAGAATTAATAAGAGATAATCTTATGGAATGAAATTTAGTGGAAGCAGCTTCTCTATGATTATTAATATAATTACATCCTTTGTATGTAGAATATTCTTCAGTGTCATAATCAACAGTCAGTGGACAAAAGAAATTGTTTACATTTGTCTAATGATATTCTATCCGATGATTTATTTTGTTCTTGGGAAGTACTGTCTTGAAATATCCCATGCTCAAATAACGTCTGGTTTCTCAACATTTAAAAATATTGATTACTCATCAGCATTCATGTTCAAGATTATTTATTTCAAATGTTTTGAAATCTATAACTGAAGTGCTCTAAAAGACAGCACCATACATTCAAAGCTATAATTTGTTTTTAAGAGCTTTTAAAATAATTCTATACTTGCAGCTTCTGCACCTGATTCTAAATTACTCTCTTCAATAAAATGTACATTGGAATGCTAGATGCTCTTTTGCAATCTGATCTCATCCTGCTAGAGACTTTTGTAAGCATTTGAATCACACATCCAAAAGAGGATTCACATTCCATCCTAATTCAATTTAAAGCTGAAAGATGCTTATTTCTGTAAATAGGTTTTTTTTAATTAAATCAATCAGTTTGCTTGAAAGAAATACACATTTCCAACATGATGTGTGTGTTTTTAACATAGCCTAAATTCATCTGAATTTTATGATGCTTTTCCTATGTATGTATGTATGAATATATACAGGGGTGGGTTCTACTTACCTTTACTACTGGTTCACAACGGGAAGCTTCTGCACATGTGCAGATCGCAGTTGACAACATCTGGGGTGGTGGACAGGGTTTCCCGCTGGTTTTACTATCGGTTTTTGTGAACCGGTCCAAACCGGGGGCAACCCACCACTGAATATATATATATTTGTAAGCAAAAATCACTAAAAATAAGTAAACAAAATTTTGAACATCACACTTGAATTATATAGAACAAAGGGTAAAAATGAGAGTCAGAAAACCAAACAGTAGTGACAGCCATGAATAATCAATTAGTTAAATTAATAGTTGCCAAAATAAATATACTTTTAACAAACCAGAAAAATGTCATCAAGGAAGAAGCTGAGTGGATTATTTGCAACCTGAGACTCCTACAACCTGGTTCAATTGTAAAGAATGTTGGAAGTGATTTGTGTGTGAAGAGAGAAAATCTAACCAGAGCGAGAGCTAGTGAAATGACTTTAATTTTAACAGAAAGATTTATTACTTGAAACAAGGGGGGGGGATAGGGGAGCAAGCAAAACCTACTTTCTACAACTAATTAAGCACAGAGTCAAACAGGAAATATCCTTAGGAAGATAAAGGCAGGAAGGAAGAACCCTGAAATGAAGAATTTCTCAGACAACAATCAGGCAGAATGAAAGACCTTGTTTAGTTCTGTAGCCAGATTATGAGATACAAATTACTCAATGTTACCGATATACTTCCTCAAACAATTCTCCAAATATACCTCACATAAAAATAGCATAAATTAGGGGGGGAAAAACCACCTCGTGAGCAGGGGTAAAATCTAGCAGGTTCTGACAGGTTCTGAAAACCCGGTAGCGGAAATTTTGAATAGTTTGGAGAACCGGCAAATGCCAGCTGTGGCTGGCCACAGAGTGGGGTGGGAATAGAGATTTTGCAATATCCTTCGCCCAGGAGTGCGGAGGGAATGGGGATTTTGCAGTATCCTTCCCGTCACTCCCACCAAGCCACACCACGCCCACAAAGCCACGCCCACAGAACCAGTAGTAAAAAAAATTGGATTTCACCACTGCTCATGACGTAGCTCTGAAGCCTGTCTTTAGGAAACCATTTTCAGGTATTTTGGTCCAAATCAATTAGAGCAGCGGTTCTCAATCTGAGGGTCGTGACCCCTTTGGGGGTTGAACGGCCATTTCACAGGGGTCGCCAAAGCCCTCTCTCGCCCCCCCCCACGCCTTCACTCACCCTCACTCTCTGCTCTGTTGGATCGCCGGCCGTTCGCTTACCCTGCCCACTCCCAATCTATTGCTGCCTCCTGAGTCCCAGCTGATGGCTAGAGGAAAAAAAACTGTTTAAACTCTTGCCGCAGGGCTTCAAAGCCTGCCCCTTGCCCCGCCCCTCCGCACCACTATTTATTGCCAATAAATAGTGGTGGGCGAGGGGCGGGCGAGCCAGCAATTTAACAAATGGTTCGGTATTTTTTTGTAATTTTATTGGCCCGCGGAGCTTCAGCATAGGCTAATTAGCCCTTGATTAGACCAGCTCCCGACTCTCAGCTGATTTGCTCTCAGCTGTTTTGCGAGGGGCTTTAGCCAGCAATTTAACAAATGGCTCGGTGTTTTTTTGTAATTTTATTGTCCTGCAGAGCTTCAGCATAGGCTAATTAGCCCTTGATTAGACCAGCTCCCAACTCTCAGCTGATTTGCTCTCTTGCTGGAGCAGATTTTTTCCCCCAGCTATGCTGAAAAACAAAACTGAAAGTAAAGCAGGCTGTTGGCTTTGCTGTTGCTGCAACATTGGAAAATTAGGCAGGCAGATTTCTTTTCTTTTTCCTCACCAAAAAAGGTAGGTGCAAACAATGGGAAATTTAGGGAAAAAGAGGAGAGTTCAAGATTTTAAAACACAAAAGAAAAAAAGCTCTATTTAACTAGGGAATTGTAATAATTGAGATACTATTAATTGTATATTGTGTTGAAAGCAGAAATGGTTAAGTTGTGGTTTGGAGGAATATATGGGGGAAATTATTTGGTTTATTATTATTGGTAAATATAATTAATGGATTTGTAAGAAATTGGATTGCATGGAAATAATTGGAATATTCATGTTCATATTGATTAATATACAAAAAAGGTAGTTATATAACTAATTGATTTATATTAAAATGTTGAATTTATATTAAACAACTGTAATATTACATAATTAACCAATGTGAGGATGGATATATAAATAGATGACAATGGGAAGGGGTATAATATAGAATAGAAGGGAAAAATTGAATTTGATTAAGATTAGAGATGAGGATGAAGGGTAATATGGCAAAAAGGAAATATAGAAATTGTAAATTTAACTGAAATGACTAAACACTGTTTAAATTTGTGAACCGGCCAAATACTCTGTTCAAAGAAAATAAATTGTATGTTTGTATGTGTGTTTCTAATTATTGTTATTTATTCATATTTGTTCTCTTTTATTCTTTAAAGTTTAACAATTCATTCTTTATCTTAATATCTTTATATTTGTTTGGGGTTGGCTTTCTTCCCTGTCATCTTTTTTATTGTACAGCAATCTTTCTCCTCAAACCTACCACCTCTCTCTTTTCTTTCCTTCTTACTTTCTCTTCCTCCCCCTCTTCTTCTCCTCCCTACTTCCTCTTTCTTTCTCCTTCTCCTCCTCTCTTCCTCCCTCTCTTACCCTCACTCCTACTCTAATTTCCCTTCCTTCATCCCTCTCTATTGCTGTATCCTCTATTGCATATGGACTACTCAGAGGACTGAAAAAGTTATTTCTGACTGGTCCTCGCACTTTTGACCAGTCCTCGAACTTACGACTGTCCTCACATTTTATGTTTTTGCCCTATCTTGTCACCATGGTGAAGAGAAGCAGTTGTGAAATGAGTGACACGGTTGTTAAGAATGCTACAATGGGCATAAATGATGACCAGTCATAAGTGCGAAGACTGGTCAAAAGTGCGAGGACCTGTCAGAAATCACTTTTTTCAGCCCTCTGGGTAGTCCCTATACACATAGCCATGGCCACCCGGTCACATGACCAGCTAGCCACGCCCACCCAGTCACATGACCTCCAAGCCACGCCCACAAAATAAGCCACGCCCAGAGAACCAGTAGTAAAAAAATTTAGAACCCACCCTTGGTTGGGGGTCACCACAACATGAGGAACTGTATTAAAGGGTCGCGGCATTAGGAAGGTTGAGAACCACTGAATTAGAGCTTTAAATATATGGGTAGGTATTGCTTTAAAATATATTGTTCACTAGTTCTGTGGAAATAATATCGTAGACAAGGATAAACCTGTTGAGTATTTCATTGGGGCCAACAGAAAACATGGGACTTTAAGTTCAATATCCCAGAAGGCAGAAAGGGCAAATCACATCAGAACTATTGCCAAGAAAATTGCAGATGTTTGGAAAAAAAATAATCAGGAACCAAGGCTAGATTAAGGGAACCTCTACCTCAAAGTAAAAGTAGTCTACAGATGGATCCAATTCAAAGTTCAATTATTCCCTGTTTTACTGATAATAAGTTACCTGTTTGTAATGCTGTCACTCAAAGCTCTTTGCCTGTTATCTTTTTTCTTTTGTAAAATCCAGACACTACACTGTATTCAAAATACTTATATATAAATTTTAAAAACTTGATAGGAAAAAAAAAAGCTCTCTGCCTGATGTATCTGCCAAATGAGGAAGATCTTTTTCAAATTGCTACTTGCCTACAAAACTCCCTAGAAGTTTTGTTCAACTCATATTTTTATTCATTTAGGGGTACGGGTAAACATCTACTTTAATCTCCCAGGCTTTTTTAGAAAATGATTTAAGTGTGGTTTAATTAGGCACTGCATTCTTCCTTTATACCGGTGATTTTAACTGCTATTATGCCATGCTTGTATTTGTTTTATATTTATCTTACATTTTAAATTCATAATTAAAGACCACAAAGCAAAGTGTTGGCAGACAGAAGTGGTATCATTTAAAATCAATTTTGATGAAGAGGAATGTCATTCAAATTCCCAAATCTTAATTTCCTTTGGACACTATACAGTATATCTAGAGTTTATTATACATCCAGATAATACTTCAAGAGTGAGCAAGGAATAAACAGCAACGTATCACTGATATCCAAACAAATACGCATCACATAGTCTACAGTTTCACTTGTTAGCCCCATACTAACTAAAGTCAATCTGTGCATTGCTACTATTGGTTCTACATATACATGCTGATAGACAAGACCATATGGAAATTATCTTTGATGGAAACCAAGGTGAAAGGAAACCATGATTTATTTTAACCATCTTTACCGAATAAGCCACAATGACTGAGTTCATACAAAATTCTAAACTATAAACTCATGCTTGAAAAACCAAAACAGCTATATTCATACATCATAAGCTAAAACTAACCAAACCAGATAAATTAATGCAAGACAAAGGGATGAAAAAGAAAGCCAGCTAATATCACTTAGCTTTTTCAAACATTAAGTATAAACTCTTGGTGGTATTGAATGGATGGTTAGTAAAACAGAAGTGGGCTTTCCTTTCCCAAAGCATTTCACACATTATATGACTGTGTAAAAATAAACAAACTTGCAAATCCTTAATTGTATTAAAACAACTGTTGCAAAGTTATGCTTTTAGAGAACAAACTTTAGCAAATAAACAAATGTAAAATGAAATGCTTTCAAAGGTCCTTAATGTTTGCAAATTTCTAATAACATTGTCAATGCAAACACAGATTTAAATGAACATCATGATGTTCTTTTACCAACATAAGTGAGGGGGGGAACCCCAATAAAAATAAATTTTACCTAAACAGGATTTTCTGTGATAGCCTCCTCAATCTGCTAGGTTGTCAAATTTTTCAACTTTCAATTTCCAAACATTAGGGGTGCTCAAACGTTGTGACATGCCTTGGGGATTGTAAAGATATTTTGGTTACTTTAACATAATTTAGATATGCTTGGTAAGTAACTACATACATATCGTAACTTTTTAACATTTTGTTTGTTTCATTAAAGTTAAAAAGTTATATAAATGGGGAAAACATATCAACTGTGCACACTGAATATTTTTTTTCTAGCAAACAGCAGCAGCAGTTTCCTTTTTTCTCATTCTTTCTTTTTCTTAGGATATGACCTGAAGCATTGTTTCAAAATTTAGTAAATAGAAAACTATAGATACCCATTCAGAAGTAAATCATACTAAATATAAGGAGGAGAACTTGTATTCTGCAGAGATGTCTAAGATTGAAATTTACAAGCATTTATTTATTGGATTTTTCTCCTGACTTTTTTTGGTTAACTCAAGGTGGCACACGTATCTAATGTTCCCACTTCCAATTTTCCCCACAACTCTCTGCAGTTGAGTAAGGTAGATAGAAAAAGTGAATGGCCCAAAATCACCTTCCTGGCTTTCAAGACTCATAAGCTTTTGGTTATTAGTCCAGCATCTAAGCCACTACCCCAAATTGACTCTCACGATAGCTATGCACTTATTAAAAAACAACTCTCACATAATAACTCAAGGTATCAATCAAACTACCATAGGAAACATATCAACTGCAGTATTCACTAATATTTATTCATTCACCATTTATTTATTCACAGTCAGAATCCCTTAACAGAAAGCCATAGTATGTAACCTTTAAACAAAACTAAGAACCACATTAAATGGGGCATTAAATGTGCTTTTGCATTTAAAGAGCATTTTTAAAACAATCATGGCCATAGGACCTGAAAAGGATTAGGAGCAAGGCAGAGATCAAATGGATATAGCTTTCTCAATTGGTAAAGCAAAGATTTCTCAATTGACTGATTTTAGTTTCATAAACTTAGTAATTCTTTCATGTTTAATTGTCCTATATTAATTACAGCAAGAGGCGAACATCTGAGAAATAATTCATAATAGCATGTTAGTAACTTTTAACTCCCAAAAAGTATATGCAACACAGATATATAATTTGTTTTTTTAAATGTGATACATGCTGGTATCTGTAATTTAACAATAACTGTTGAATTACGTATCAATTTTTCTTCTTATTTAATCTGTAATTTCATGTAGTTACATGGGAAGAAATCTCACTATATTCATTGGAACATGCCTCTTGGTAAACATGCCACAAGTCAGATTGCCAGTGAATAATAACTCATTCTGAATTTAATCTTGCAGCAATGCTTACGTGCTCTTATTTTATGGGAAATGGCAACTGCATATAGTTAAAGTTTGCAGACAGGGTGTGCTGCTTCCAACATAATACACTAATATAAATCATTGTCTTTTTATTGCAAGGAATTGAGCTGGATTTTGTCCACACATGGGAAAAGAGATAGAGTTTCTGAATATGCAAACAGCTGTCAGTTAGGAATACAGTAGGTGTCCATTATCTCCTTCCTTTTTAAATGGCTAGGTCTTAAAAACGTATGTAGTATATTTTCTAGAATGTTTACTTTTGTGTTAAAGATGGGTGGTACATTTTCACTTTTCAACAAGATCCTTAGCATATTTATTCAGAAACATTTTGTTTGATCTATGAGTTAACTAGTGAAGAGGTTTCCTGGTATGGTGTGAAGGCTTGGTTCATGCATTCATTTTAATTTTTAATAAAATAGCACTATCATATTTATTGGGTGGTGGCTCAGTGGTTAAGACACTTTCAAGATTTGAGACCCAATCTGGATCCAGATTCGAGACTCAAGCATCACGCAACAGGGTGAGGGCCTATCTTCGCCTAGCTCCTGCCCACCTATCCTGTTTCTCCCAAAATAAGACATCCCCTGATAATAAGCCCAATTGGTCTTTTGAGCGCATGGCTTTAAGGCCAAGCGCTTATTTCAGGGTTCAAAAAAATATAAGACAGGGTCTTGTTTTGGGGAAAACACAGTAGCAGTTCGAAAGTATGCAGACATGATTAGATAAACAAGTATCACTTTGGTGGGGAGGAAACAACACTCTGTGACATCATGCTGGAAACAGCGCTCCATGACATAATGGCCTTAAAAATGAGATGAGCGCTGCACCCTATAGTTGGCAACGACTAGCAGGGTAAAATTCACAGGGACTCCTTTCCTTTCCATCTTATTTATTATGTATATATAGCCACCCATCTTAGACCAAACTCTGGGCAGTTCCCAGCCAAAAATTAAATTTTAAGAATTTTTTAATGTTAGTTTTCAGTGTTTATTTTGTAAATTTGTATTTGTTTTAATATTATATTGCTTCCACTACATTAATAAGGTTAACGTGTACTCATTAACATATAGTAGAACTTCAGAAAAAATATTGCATCTATTTCATGGATCAGCTCTTTCAACTATACTTTTCTTTTTCTTGTAAAAGGTTTACAGCTATGCTAATATACAGAGTCTTTCAGTTATCTTCAAAACCTTCCTTTAAATAGGCTATGTTTAAAAAGAAAATAACTTGTTTGAGTCATCCTGTGAATTTACAGCTGAGCAGACTGACTCTAAGAATTCCAAAATACGTGTGATCTAAATTTCATTATTAAAAAAGGTAGGTGAGGGATTATATATTGCCCTTCGTGATGCATGTCAGAAAACAATCTGAGGATAAAAATAAATGGTTGTAGGCTTGGACCTGGCCATGGCCTATTCAGCATAGCACCATGACCCATCATGATTTGGCCCTGAAGGAAGAAACAAGTACTTTTCCTGAAGCAAGGAACATTTTTGAGGAAATAGCTCATTCTCTGAAATACATATAATCACTCATGCCTGATAAAGAGGCAGGCAAAAAAAAACCCTCAATTCTGAACCCTACAGGCTATGTTCATTTCCCTGCATCACTTCATTTATTTAAAATGATTTGTGTCTTTAAAATACACACAAACACACGGGGGGGGGGGCGGGGGGAGAGGGAAAGGGAGAGAGATTTGGAGATGTAATATAATTACTATTGAGGTCTGAAGGCCTGAGGAATTGAAAAATATGAAAAGAGAAGCCATACCTTTATTCCAATGGTTCACTTTTTCCCCAGTAATCCGATCAAATTAATAAGATTTTCATAACTAATTTTAGAGACTGTCTCTCATCTGGCTTTCTGCCTCAGTTTAGGAACACTGTCACCAATCACTAGGCCATGGAGAGAATTAATATTATGGTGACATGTGTTATTTTCCTCTCTCTTTCCTGATAAGGAGCTGTAGTCTTCATTTAGCAACAGTTTTGTGTATTTTTCCGATGAGGCCTCAAACTAATTGGAAAGTATATTCCACAATCTTTAGAGCAGTCAAGCCCAAATACAATTAGATTGCCCTAAACAAAGATGCAGATTTAAAAAACATGATGAAGAGAAGACAGAACTTGGAATACTGCAAGCATATTGCCCATTGGGGTGGAGGAAGAGTTGCTCTGTAATTAACTTCATAAGGAAATAGAAATCCAATCCATTTTACAGGGAAGAAAGAAACTTGTCCTTATTTCCAAATACTATTAAAAGAAAATTGAAAAGAAATTAGTTTCTGATCTGGCACAGGGAGGAATGTAAAACAAGGACTTTTCAAAGGAATTCATCAGATAGCCTATTACTTCTAGGGAATAGACTATTATACATGCAGTTCCTCACTAGCTAATTCAGCCTTAAGTCCTAAATACACATATTTGAAATCAATAAAATTTCAATTGGGTTTTTCATGCTGAGTCTAGACTTGGTGGTCATTGATATCGGACATATTCTCTTAAATTTGTGCCAATTGAGTTTCTGAACCTGCCTAAGTGATCACAAAGTAATAATTAAAAAGGGATCCACAAAAAGAGGAGGAAGCCTTTGGGATATCAATTTAGACCTTTATAGATTCCCACATTTTAGGTTAGATGGTACTTAGGAGGGGTGAACTAGTCAGAACAACTCATAAATTAAACTTTCCATATCTGTTACAAGTAGTTTTTTTCTTTGCCGTGGATGAATCAATCCACCTTTTGTACAATTAAACTTCCTAATTTGTTAGATCTTGCCAGGTATTATTTTTTAATCAAATGGAGAATTTTAAAAGCACAATGGGAAGGAGGACAAGTAAAGGGAAACGTCATAACCAACCCATTAGGAACTGTAAACAAAGGCAAAAAAACATGAACTTTATTTAAGAAGACACACTGACTTGGTTGGCAATAGAGCTTCAATGGCCTTATGCAAATCTAAGAATTAACTAGTTATTGATTTTTCCCCTTTTCTGCAACTGAAGTACAAGAAAAGATTCTTATAAGCCATCTGTCAGATCTAGCATGTGGGCTCTGGGACCATCTTCTGTAGTGAGGGAGATATTTCAAATTGTCTATGAAAACTGCTGAAGGTATTTTTAGACTTGCAGAATATCCTCCTACACTACCAGGGAAGCCTGTCAAAAACATTTCTTCATTTGTTCTGCACTTCCAATTCATGCTTGTTTGCAGTAATATTTGTTGACCAAAGGTGGGTGGTTGAGCTTTTTGGCATCCATCTCAGCTAATGTGAAATTAAAAATATATATCTTTTTGCAAAGTTGTTCAGAAAGTTTGAACACAGAAAATTTAAGGGAGGATAGGATAGCTGCAAAATGAATAATAAGAGAAGTTTTACATTTCACACTAGAAAGTCTAGGTTCACTAGATATTAACTATGAATGCAATGTTGTGGCAGCCATGGACAAACTTCATTTAACCATGTTTAATTATCTGATTTTACGATGACCAGAAATGTTTATGGACCATAAAGCATCCTTTCCAAGGCCGTCATAACTTTAAATAACTGGCCATTAGTCAGGAACAACCTGTAAGTACTTTTAATACTTTATAGAGGACATTGTTACCTTAACAGGCTTTATTATAAAACAACTATCTAAATCAGTAAAAGATACAGAAATTAAAGTATTAAGGTTATCTTCTTTGCTTCCAACTAGGTATTTCCATGTGGCACTATACTTTAGGATATATCCTGATCAGCAGAAATAGAGAGCGAACAAAAATCATGCAACAACAATGTAGAAGGGAAAAATTATGAACTTGGGGAAAAAATTGCATTATGAGTAATAAAAGGTTTTGGAGTTAGCAAATGAGCAGAACAAATAGAAGCTTCTATTTTCTATTCAAAAACTGTACACTGTCAAACATAAAGTTGCATCAGTTTCATTCAAGTGGTTCATTTTTCAACTGAAATATGCACATTAAATTTGCTTTAAATATACATGCTTTAACATAGTAAGTCTTCACAAAATATGTTTAAGTGGACCAATTCCACTTCATTTTAAATATTTTGTTTGAAAAAAACTACTTTGACTTCTGTAAAGTATGTTGAATCCTCATGTAGCATGACTGGCAACTCCTTACAGCAGCAGCTTCTTTTCCCAGGATCAGGTGGCTGTTCTCCACAGTTACAGTGCAATTCTTGAAAAACAGATATTTGGCTTAAAGAATTATAACATTATAACGTACTGTATGTGCTCCAAAATATACTGTACTTTTCACTTTGAAACCAAAGGAACAATTCTTGAAGTGTTTTGTAAATGTTTTGCCATCATACTTCTCTTTAGTGTAACCTTGATGTGCAAATCTCCTGTTCAAATCCAAACAACAAAATGAACACAAATGAATAATTAAAACAATACAATGAAATTTTTGAGAAAGTCGGATTTATTGCAACAATGTGTAAGGTTCTTCACACCTTGCCTGAATTTGGTCTGTTTATTCCCCAATGGATGTACACCTCCATTTGGGAAACTATGTTCTAGCTTGAGAGATATGAGAGCCAGTTTGGTGTAGAGATAAAGTCTGGCCTAGAAAGCTGGAGACTATGAATTGCAGGACTGCCTTAGGCATAAAAGACAGCTGGATGGGACAATCATTCTCAGCCGAAACCACCTCACAGGGTGGTTGTTTTGCAAAACATAGGAGGCAGGAGTATTACTTATGTTCACCACCTTTAGATAGGTAGGTAGTTAGATAGGTAGGTAGGTAGGCAGGCAGGCAGACAGATAAAGATTGACAGACAGCTATACAGATAGATATGAAAAGATTATTGTATGATGAAAGACAGGATTTTCCCAGGCATCCCTTAGTAATCTCTTAACTAAATAAATACAATAATGTCATATTTAAAGAAATTTTGATGCAATTTGTTTTATCAAGTTGAATGAAATCTGATTTTTAAAAAACAGCATAATTTCTCTGCCTAGTAAATTAATTGCTACTTGTACAAAGTATTAGTGTTGTTGTTTTTGCTTGAATTTTCTATCCATTGCCAATTTATACTTTACTTTTGAAGTACTCTCAGATACCAATCATTTAGATGACAAATGTTTTGTTAATATATTAAAGTTAATGAATGTAACCTGTGAGCTCTATAGTATTGTTTCTAATCCTATATCTTGAATCAACCTTCTTTTATGTCCCCTCTGAAAGATATTTTCTTCATAGCTTTTTCAAATGAGATGCAAATATGACATTTGAGCTATCATTTCATTAACTACACAACATAGAACCAGGCCTGCACAACCCCTGGTCTACTAAGTAGCTTTGTGCAGCCAGCTGGCGTTTTTTAAAAGTAATAAATTGACCTCTACTGCTGCCCCAAAAGACACATTGCTGAGCACCTCCAGGACTCACTACTGCAAACCATAATACTTCCATATATCCAATACAGGCAGTCCTCAATTTACGACACAATTGAGCCCAAATTTTTGTTGCTAAGCGAGACATTTGTTAAGTGAGTTTTGTCCCATTTTATGACCTTTCTTGCCACAGTTGTTAAGTGACTCACTGCAGTTGTGAAATTAGTTATATGATTGTTAAGCAAATTTAGTTTCTCCATTGACTTTGTCAGAAGGTCACAAAAAAGGATCACATAACACTGCAGGACACTGCAACTGTCATAAGCCAAGTGTCTGAATTTTGATCATGTGACTATGCAGATGCTGCAATGATTGTGTGAAAAACAATCATAAGTCATTAAGCAATCATAAGTCACTTTTTCAGTAACTTTGTAACTTTGAATTGTCACTAAATGAACTGTTGTAAATTGAGAACTACCTGTAGCCAAACAACTGATCAGTTGGTTGGTTGGCAATGATTTTTAATTTAGTCCCTCTAGAAGCTGTACAGGCCTGCACTATTATAAATACCTACTAGGAAAAACATGAAGCTAAATCCAACAGCCCCAGGAAATTTTCTTCACCTCATTTATAAACCCTATTATAACACAAGATTCTCAATCATAAAATCATTATCTCCTAGGAACATTTGTGCAGAGTTTCCAAACTCTTTCAATGATGCATACATCCAATCAAATCTCAAGTAAAATGAGGTAGCCGCATGCCTTCGGAAGGATTGTCTACCCGGTTTAAAAGAAAAGAATCATTTTAAAAAGTTGTTTTGAGTTGTTATCTAGACCATATATGAAATTTACATCTTTAAAGATGATAGGATATGCAGCAGATACAAAAAAATAAAGGGTTTGACCAAAATGATCCCTGCTCTTACATGAAAAAATAATTTAGCACTAAAATCATATTCTTTTTGGGTTTCCTATTTTTTTTTACTGATGTTACTTTCAACAGATTTATATAGAAGCTCTAGCAAGAACACTGCGTAAATGTTAACTGTCTTCTAGAATCGTAATGTAATAGTAATAAGATCTAAAATGTCAGACATTCTGCAAATGATATTTCTATTTAGTAAGTTTTATATTGCAGTACTCACCAGCATACACAAACAGTGACATCATTCCTATTTACTACCAGCTGGAGAGATAAGCACTGCTTCATTCACTCAGTAGGGTAGTTGTCATCACCAGAAAGAATTAATAAGAAAGACTGAATAAATCAGAATAGATTATTTATTATTAGTCACCATTTTGTAGACATGATCTAGTACAGTTTCTTAGTTGTGAATACATTACGTTTATTGACTATGGTCATGTTGTATTATTGTTTGATCAGCTGTCTGGTTCTTTGCCATGTAAACCAGGTTTACTGTTAAATTAAAACAGTCATCTGATTGTATATAATCGGCTGCTGTTTTGTTCTCCGCATTAGAACATTTTAGTGATTATTTTGTATGGTATTCTCAAAGCTACATCGATATGTTTGTTATCAGAGATAGACTATTTGTAAAATTGTCATCATGTTTAAAGCTTTTGGTAGAACAGAAGAGAATAAAAAAGCAAAAAATATCATAGGTAACTTACATTCAGTTTGCAGGAAAATGAAATAAGGAAGACGTTCTTGCTACCTAATGCATATGTCAACATACTTAAGAGCAGGAAGAATGTTTGTTGAACTAGATCTTAGTTTTAATTGTGTAGTTAAAGTGATAGAACTGAGCTTTATTGATTTATTAAACTCTGGGATAGTATTTATCTCTCAGGTAATGTATTTATGACTTGTTTGTACCAGTATGTACAATTTCAATTCAAATAAAAAAAAATATCTAAAGGTAGTCTTTGACTTACAACTGATCATGTAACAACCAGTAAAAATTATGATGAACTTGAGAAAATTACTTACAACCCATCCTTGAAGTTACAACTGCCATATTATCCCCACAGAAAAGTAATTGCATTTCAAGTGCTTAGCAACTGGTTTACATTTATGACCAGTTACAGCATCCTGCAGTCATGTGATTGTGTTTTGTGACTTTCTTGCCATTTTCCAGCAAAAGACACACATTGGAGAAGCTGGATTCAGTCCTCCGACCACTTGCTTTGCTTAACAATAATTGTAAAAACAATCAGAACATTGAGTCTGGTCATGTAGTGACTCAACTTATGATTGCAATGACTTATGACCAAAATTCCAGGCTCAACTGGAATTGCTGGTAAACTGAGGACTACCTGTATCTCTATTTCGGCTTTAGGAGTGTGGGGAACCATTTGTCTGCAGATATTGCTTGATTACATCTCCCATCATTCATGATCACTGATTATGTTAGATGGAAACCTAAAGTCCATCTAGAGAACTAAACATTTTCAGATGACAACATGTACTCTAGTCTGATTTCATAAAATATCCAGTTCAAATACAATAAAAATAACATTTGTCATATAACATGTTTTCTTAAAATGGAATCTATTCAAGTGGATGGTAGTTTAAGCATTCAAACAAGGAATTCAAAAAGCTAGTTGTAAATGGTGACCTATAGAGTTTGCAGAGCATAGCACTTGCTCACTCTCAAATATGACCAGAGAAGATCAGCCAAAATATTAAAAAGTTAATACCTAGCATTCTTAATCATAAAAAGGGAAAGACTAATACCTTTCAAATATGATCTATCTATTCCTCCACAAGGCTGTTTGAGTATCGATGTTCAAAACATGTTTCGGAGCTAAGACCTCTCCCAGCTTTTTTTGTAAATTAAAAGACTGGTATGAAAATTGTAAATTTGTATGACTATTCTACATCTGGAGAAAGATTAGTATTGCTTATTTGTGTCATATCAATATACCTGAAGAATGCAATAGCAATTCTGAGAAAATTTCATCCTCTGCGGTTTGCTTCCTTTGGCTGGAGAATATGTGATCTGGCCTCTTGCTCACAGTGGAAAGACTCTTCTAATCTTGCTAATCCTGTAAGAAAAAATAAGATCCCTTACAGCAGAACTATTCAAAAGGAAAGTCCCCTGGTTGAATTGGGAAGCTACAGAAACTGAATGAATAAAGAAATTGATTCCGAAGCAATAGTACAAGTAGTCCTCCACATACGACCTCAATTGAGCCCAAAATTTCCACTGATAAGCAAGACAGTTGTTAATTGAGTTTTCCATTTTATGATCCTTCCTGCCAGTTATGTAGTGAATCACTGTGGTTGTTAAGTTAGTAACATCGTTGTTAAGTGAATTTGGCTTCCCCGTGGCTTTGCTGGTCAGAAAGTCAGAAAAGGTTTTCAATTACCTCAGGACTCACTGCAACCAGGGCCGGATTTAGATGAAAAGAGGCCCTAGGCTATTCCACTTATGAGGCCCTTTCACCTATAGTGAAAGTGTAATTTTAATTTTGCTAACAATTTGAATGTAGGCCCCTCTTGATCTTGAGGCCCTAGGCTGAAGCCTAGTTAGCCTATAGGAAAATCCGGCCCTGACTGCACCCATGATAAATATATGCTAGTTACCAAAGCATCCAAATTCTGATCACATGACTCTAGGGATGCTGCATCAGTTGAGTGAAAAACAATTGTAAGTCACTTTTTTCAGTGCCATTGTAATTTCAAACAGTCATTAGACAGATGATTGTAAGTCAAGAACCTATATTACATAGGCTACGCTTTGCTTGTTTGTTTTTAAGATCTGGCTGTCCAATTCAACGAAATGTAACTCCAAGCAGCAAACGGCATACAAAAATAAACAAACAAATAGATCTCATCATATAACAATTAACAAATACAATATATAAACATAAATAGCAACCATTACCTCCTTCACAGGTGTATATCAGCAACACTAAGAAGATAAATATATGAGCTACATCTTATCACATCCAAAAGCTTATTTTATGCACATAATTGTGTATATAACTATTGTTTCCCCTTCACCGTTTCTGAAGTCCACACTTCAACCCTTTTTCAACCAAGCTTTTCTATTTACTTTAATAGAGGATCCTCCACATACTGAATCCTGACCATAGATCTATCACTTCGAAAGAAATGGGAGACATGATAATAAACAACCAGCTGCAGTAAGGTTTTCTGAATGCAGCTGATCAGTACATGGATCTATGCATTCTTTAAGTGTTTGCAAAACTAGTAGGCGTATACTTCAACAATCAAAAATAGGAGATTTTTATCCTGGGTGACTGAAAATATAATATGGTTGGCATATTTTAAAGTTTGTTTACTTGCTCTTACTCTAAATGTAGTAATGAAATACTCTGACATCAATCTTGTCAATATGGAATCCTCTGACAATTACAGATGTATTATAATGTGCAATAGGGGCTTAGCAGGGAAAATAATCATTCTATACCATTTGGCTTCTTCTTTTACTACTGCTTTGTATGTTGTTGGGATAAACCTTATCTTTAAAAAAATTTGTGTTTGCACATTATACATACATACACACACACACACACACATATATTTAAAAATTTAAAATAATTTTATCAAACAGCAGCTTTCCCATTGAAACAGACACAGCTATAAATTTCAGTGAAGTTCCAGAGCAGTATTACTATTTTGAATGCTGTTTCACACATAGCAATATGTGCAACATGCCAAGACAAAACCAAGAAAATCATCTGGTATTTTAATATCTGAATCCTGTCATAATTTAGTTTGAAGGATTTGCAATATAAAATATTTTTTAATATTTCAGATTGCTTTTACTAGAAATGCTAGTGATTGAACCTGTGACTACATTATTAAAACCCAAGTATTTTATTAACAGTTTTCTTCTCCACTTCTCTATATATATTGACTACCTTTAGGATAGATCTGCTCATCCAGTTATGTTTATGCCAGTGCTCTCAAACTTGGCTATTGAAAGATATGCAGACTTCAACTCCCGGAATTCTATCCACAATTCAATTAGGCATGGTCTAGATTGGAAGGGCGTAGTATTACTCTGGCATTAATTGATTCCTCTCTAAAATCAATAATCATCTAATTTTGAAATCAGCTAATCTGGTTGATCACAAAAAGTTAAACAGTGTTAGAATTTTGAAAAATCCCACAGAAGATAATGGCAAAAGCAAAGTACTTTTATCTTGTTGCCCAGAAAAACTCAGGGAATATAGAATGTAAAGTTTCTACTTATGGCCACTTTATAAATCCAGGTCTTTTTTCTCTTTGTTACATTTATTAAACACGGTTTAATTTATTTTAATTCAATGTAATTCAATTATTTTACATGTGTATCCTTTCATTCTAGCAAACAGGTACCATTTTATTACATATATGCATTACTCCTACCTACTAAAAAAAACAACACCCCATCTTTGAGTTCAATGAAACTTCATATGCCTAGGTATCAATATGCAGAACACATTAATTTGACAGTATCTGCTGAAAGGGAAAAAGAATAACCCGTTAAGACAATTGTTATTTATTTCTAAACAGTGAGTTTATAGAAAATTTGTGGTGAGGATAAAGTGGTAGTATATGTTAAACAAAATATGAAATTATATCTAGATGGACACAGGAAAAACTATTTTCTTTTACTGGTTAAAAGGAAAAGAAGCAGATATTCTTTGGAAGAAGTTGTCCTCATTAATTCTAAGCTGGCCAACACTGATATGTGGTAGAAGACAGAGCAGCAACTAGAACTCGATGAAACAAAAAGAAACAGTACTGTGCATTTTTAGACTGTAGGAAAGAAATTAATTAAGTCCTTGCAATGGTCAAAAGAAGATTTGGATAAGCAGAAAAATAAATTAGTCCTTCAGACAGTGCTAGAATTACAAACCTCAGGGAATTCAGTGAAAAGGAAACCAAGCTAAAATCCTGAAGAAAAAAAACACAAAATGAGAAATAAATTAGGGAAAAGAAAAAAAGGAAACATAATCTTGTGTTCCGAATTAGCTGTCCCATGCTCTCTGAACACAGCTGCTATAAAACAACTGTATGTTCAGGTGCGGGTGGTAAAAGACATACCATGACTATTGCTAAACTGTTCAGAGTGATATAAATGAAAAAAGGAAAATAGGAAAAAATAGGAAATAGGAAAAAAATTAACATAGATTTAGAATGCTCAGACCAATTATTCTTCAGGTTCATTTTGGTAACAGGCACTCAGCCGACTTCTTCTCTCCATGCATATCTGTCTCTGTCTCTCAAATCAATGTCCATCTTTATAGTGAAGAAAGTGAAACAATGATCTCCAAGAACTTTCCTATATGCCAAGAATGAAAGGTTTGTTTGAATTATGTGGGATTTAATGAAACACTGTCCTTTTAAAATACACAAGGGAACATGAACAAAATGTAAGACCAATGTAGACTTGATTTCAGAAATCAAAACCTCCACAAGTGTGAAATTATTTCCTGCTGGCTTCCCTTAAATTGTTGTGGGTGACAATTGGTAATCAGAATAGATGTAGCAATCCAACTCTACACTGATTCTGTATCTTTGAAGACAAGTAGAATGGCTTGTGTTGTCACAACTGTAGTTGCAGACACTGTTTGATTAATCAAATTACCACTGCTTTCCTCTATTCTCTGCAATCTGCTTAGAAAAAAATATCTGTGTCTAACAGTATTCTTTATCAGCTTGTTTGAGAATACTAAGGTGCATCATATTCAAATTCATGCCTTCTACACAATGCCAGGAAGTAACATTCAGTGTTTCTACCCTGGCAGTGATGGTCTTGTCATAGCAATACTAACTTCTTTGCTGTCCCATTTCCACATAATCCTCAATAGGCCCATAATTCTTGTGTAAGCTCATAAACTCTAATACTTCATATAGGTAATAATACTCCACTTTCACTGCAGTGGCTTCTAGATTTTTCAAGGCACATAATATTCAGAATGTGGTTATGAACATACTGCTTTTGACATTTTAATGACATATTGATTATAAACATTATATAAAACCTAGTTGTAACATCTTTTAATAAAGCATATGGCAATGGTTTATATTTCATGAAGCATATTAAATTTATTTTCATTTATTGCTATAACCATATATTTCACTTATGGATAAGCTTGGTACATAAATCTCGACTCTAAAAATAATCTGGTGATGGCATGGGTAGAAATCAACAAAAATATGTTGTTCATCCTCCAATAATTGAAGTATGACCAAATATCCATAGCACATTCATGTCTAATAATATAAACAGATCTCAAGGTTTACATACTGTAAAATGTAGTTTATATACTCTTATGTAGAGAGTAGGGACAACCACTATTTATTAGCTTATTTATTTACATTTCTAAGATTTTGATAAAATACGTTCTCCAAATCTTGTACATTTAAAGCATAAAAATAATCATGTATAAAATCTAAAGCATAATAATAAACCCAAAACAATAGGCATTATAGGCATTACCTTGCCAAAACTAAGCACTTTAATGCTATTATCATATAGAATTTATAGCATATCATCTTCAAAGGAGAAAAGATAGTTTGGATCAAGCATGAGCGTATAAGCAAGTCCAGTTGGCATCTAGAAAGTATCTTTTCACAAGACTGTGCTGCAGCTGTAGAGCACAGCTGCATGGTTCAGAGCAAAGATGTAGCTGCTTTAAAAAGTTGTCAACAAATGATCTATGAGCATTCCAACATCCTCTGACATATTTTTCCCCTTTTGAATCTGAATCTTTTGCCTCTTCAATCCTACAACTGCAAAACGAATACATAAATATGCCAATAAAATAAAATTTCAGAATAAGGTAGTTTTTTTCAATACTAAATGTTAAAAGTTTGTCATTTTTTATAAGTTGTGGGCTAATTAGGCACAATTATTTAGAAAAAAATACAAATAACTTTCATTTATTTTATTTTCTAATTTAATGTTATGATTTAAGCATGATTGTCTCAAGAATGGTATACTGGTTCAGCAGACTGATGATTTATATATGCCCAGTCTTAGTTGTATATCAAAAACTGGATTTTGATGTAAAAGTCTTAAATTTTTAAAATTCTAAAATATATTTTCCAAATTTCAGTATCTCCAAAAGAGTCTAATGCTTTTTAAGTCTGATTTGCAGCAATCAACATAAATAGGATCTAACTTCAAACATACTTTGCTTTGATGTTCAAAAGACTGAATGCTCATCTCTCTCATGGCAGATTAAGCATACAGGAGTAGGAATAGAATCTTAATGCTGTACAGCACACGAAGGGGCAAAATATTTCTGGGAGCCAGTCTAGTATAGTAATTAAGGCACCAGGCTAGAAACAGAGATACTGTGAATTCTAGTCCTGCCTTAGGCCCAAAATCAATTGGGTCACTTTGGTATACATGTGTATTCCCAGCTCAAAAATGTAAGCAAGGAGAACAATTTGTCTTTTTCTTTGCTATATCAGATTTTTAAAAATGTACACTGTTTTTAAACGGACCAGTGGAAAAAGCTTCTGACAGCTAACATTTTAGCTAAAATTATCCTCAATATCAGGATGAAAAAATCTAACTCCATCAAACTGACTTTTGATTCCTGGTGATTACATGCTCGTGGCTATGAGTTGTTCTTGGCAGTAATACAGGTATCAATTTGCCTTATTTCTAGATGTTTACTTAAATTCTCAATCCAGTCTACAGTCCTGTATTTTCTTGATTCAATTCTGAATACTATTTTTCAAGTTCAGCTAGCATTGATTTAGGTGCTGCTACCAGATTTAGGTCAAGATACAATACTATATATTTTCCCTTTAATCCCATTCCATTTTGTTGTAAAACAGGCCTGGTTTATTCAGTTTCATAAAACACAACAGTTTAACAGTTAACTTAGTTATAGCTTGGGAAATGAAAAATGACTGAACAGCTCAGATACCTACAATATACTGAGAGAGAGAGAGAGAGAGAGGCTAACAATGTATATTGATATTTACTTTAGCTGGGCTTGGAAAGTTTAAATCTGCTATGATTATGCTCAAAATACACTACATTCACTTACCTTGGAGTAAGTCTCCATAGGATTAAAGATTTAATAATCACTTAAAATACCTGCTAAATTTCTGGGTCTGAAACACAAAAGTGGTCTTTAAAAGTCTTAAGGTAACTAATACAACTGTTCTTTTAATTAAAATAAGTTTCTGAATTAATTTTAATGGTTGCAATTTATTTTTTCCTATTTTATTTTACACTTTACATTTGCTTTTGATTTAAAAAAACCATTTAGATGTGGTGGAATAAAAAATATGTTCAAATACAACTGTTTCCATATAAGCTGCCTTAAACTGATCTAATAATTTCACCAGAAACTTGAAGGCACTTCTAAAATACATCTCAAAAATTTGAAGAGAAAACCATCATGCCTATCTCCTGTTTAGTTTTTTTTAATTAACGGAAAGCAGGAACCAACCTCTCAGATCTAAAAATATCCAAAGTCCCTCTGGAAAGCATAAGCTCGGTGGTTATAGGCATTTTGAACTGAGGTCATTCCTGTCCAAGACTGGCTTGTCCTAATCTGCCTCTTACTCTGCTTTTACTGCTCCATCAATGAAAAGGCTTTTCACCAGCATCAGCACCATTCTTTATCCCTTCATCGCTTCCTACAATACAGCTGCCTCATTTCTTTCAGAAGACGACGACGACGACTTCAAAGAAGTAAACAAACAAAAAGCTAACCACGACGTCTCTTTTAATCATTTGTCCCCCACGGGGAACGGCCATCCAAGTCACCTGGGGAGCGCTTCAACTTTTGAAGGCGGCAGTAGAATTTCCCTCTTACTGCCTCTACCTGAACGGAGGGCGCACTGGCGCTCCGTCCTCACCTGGGACATCCCTATTGCCGCCTTGCACAACAGCAGGGATGCCCCTCCAAGCCCCATCAGCAGGCTCTGTGGTGTGCCTGCATCCCTGGCGTCGGGCGGACGCGGACCAGAATGCTTTGAAATCAGCACGACCGACTCCTGGGTCGGCGGGAACCTAACGAAAGAATTGCCCTCCGACGACCCTTCCCCCTCTTTCTTTCTTTCTTTCTTTCTTTCTTTCTTTCTTTCTTTCTTTCTTTCTTTCTTTCTTTCTTTCTCCTTTCTTTTTTTACTCTGACGCACATCCCACCGCGCTTCCTTGAGGCAAGGCGAGAGCTGGGCTGCAGCCCCTTGCAAGCCTCTCCAGGAAGCCACCCGAAGGCCGACCTCCAAGCGCCTCGCTCAGCCCTTCCAAGGCGCGCTTTTGTCCCGGCGCGCACGCGGCTGCATTCAAAGGGCTTTAATCACCCCGCAGCCCGAGCGCCCAAGAGGCCAATGCGCCCCAAACCCCCACCCCGCCTTCTAGGAAGGCCGTTAGGACGTCGTCCCCCTCCCCACCCACCACATCCATAACAAGAAAAGACAGCAACATCCGGGTGTTTGCAGGAAGGCCTTGGACCGCGCATGCTCCGCCTCGGTCGCTTCTGCTTTGCCACTACCAGCAGTTTAAGGAGACAACAGCGATAGCTACCACAGGGGTTGGTGGGGAAGGAGGAAGACGGTGTTGCTGCCGCCGCCGCCACCACCGCTTCACGGTGGGATCGCCTTTCTGTGTTGTGAGGCGAGGAGGAGAAGGAGGCGGCAGCGGCAGTAGCAGTAGCCTTTGCAGGAGGATGGTTGTGGGGGCGTGTGACAGCCGGCGGCAGCAAAGTCCCCACGAAGCACCGCTGGCGACACTCCCGGAGCAGGAGTCTCGCTAAGGGGCAGCGTTGCCGGCGAGGCAGGGCGGCCGGCCGGCCAAGCAGCCAGCCAACGCAACCACCGGGCGGCGGGGAATTGCAGCTGCACCGGGGGAGAGAGAGAGAGAGAGAGAGAGAGAAAGAAAAACTGTGGTGGGCACCCGGCGAGATGATGGACAGCCGCTTCTACTCCCTTTAAGTGAAAAGGGGGTGGGAAGTTGAGGCGGTCGTCGCTGTCACTTCTGGGCTCGCAGCCGCACGAGGAGGAGGAGGAGGAGGAGGAGAAGGAAGAGGGGTGGGGGTGTAGAGGCAGGCTCGGGCTCCCCTCGCCGCGCAGCAGTAGTAGCGAAAAGCGGGAGGGGTGGGCGAGGAGTGTCGGTGCAAAAACGAGGGCCGGGGCTTAGGGGTTTGGACGGGAAAGGAAGCGCAGGCAAAGGGCAGCCTGCGAAAGGCGGTCGAAGCGGCCTTCCCGGAGCCTAGAGGGCGCCCGGAGTGGGTGAGGGTCGGGGCAGAGCCGTCTGCCAGAGGCGAGCTGCTTGCTTGAGTGTGGCGTGGAAGCGCGCTGGGGTGGCGAGCCGCCGAAAGAAGAACCCCGCCGCGCTACGTTAATCTCGCCGCTAGATTTATTTACTTCGTGCGTTCCCCTCCTTCCTTTTCTCTTCCTGTTCGGCGCTTTCCTCTTCCTTGGTCAGGTCCACTCCCTCCCTCAGCTGATAAGGGTGACTGCTCTGCCCCCTTCGTCCGCGTCTGCCTCGAGCAACCTCTCTCCCCTCCCCGCTCCACCCCTTCGCGCCTTGCCTTCCCACCCTGTGCCCAGACCGAGAAGGGGGGAATGATAATGGTTGGATGAAGAAAGCAAAGCAGGAGGGGGAAAAAGCCGAGACTTCGAGGCGTCCTTCCCGTTGCTTCCCCCTCCCTTTGCAGCGGGACCCCTCGCCCTGCCCGCCTGCTCCTTCCCTTTCTCCGCTCGTCTGGATGAGGTGTGTGGCCGGGCGGGAGTAGGAGCCACGGCAAGAGGGGGGTGGAGAGGGGGAGGAGGAGGAGGAGGAGGGGGAGGAAGAAGAAAAGGGTGCGCCGCCGGAGAGACCATGAGGAAATTTAACATCAGAAAGGTGTTGGACGGCCTGGCGGGCTCGTCGTCCTCCTCTTCAGCTTCCTCCTCCTCGCAGCAGCAGCAGGCTGCAACCCGGGAGAACGACATCCAGGAGACCCTCCAGTCCGAGCACTTCCAGCTCTGCAAGGTGAATGCTGCAGCCGGTTGGGAAGAAATGGTGGGGTGGGGGGGGGAGCAGAGGATGATGTAGCCATGATGGGTTCTGCAGACTCTGGACTCCGATGCTTTTAAAGCTGTCAATTTAATGTGTGTTTGTTTTTTGTTTTGTTTTTTTAAATTGTGAGTGGGGGAAGAAGAGCAGCCGCGAGGATGACGTTATGAGGGACCCTCGGTTTTTATTGACAAGCATCTTCCCCTGAATGGCTATTTATCACTTGAATTTTAAGCCGCAGATATGTACATGTATATCTGAGATGCTTGGAGGGAAGCCTCTAAATGTGTGCTTCGCTGTTGAACACAATTAAAATGCCACTCTGATGCGATCAGAGGACAGAGTACTAAATGCTCTGCATTACCAGCAAACAGGGAGATTTTAACAGTCTTCAGTAAATGATGTTCTCTAAATATAGAAGGAATAATTCTTCATTTTGGGGTTGGAGGAAGAAGTAATACTAATAGGAAGGGATATTTCTTTTCCGATGGGATGCAGTAAATGCAGTTGGAGTCTAAATTCCAAAAGGGTGATGCAGCAGATTAATTCACCAGCTGTGCCAAATTGAAACATAAAACGAAGTGGATGTTCCTCTCCACCTTTAGACACCTGTGGCCTAAACTGCTGTAGATCGGCTTGTGGATTGAATACTTTATCTAAACAGTGGGTTAGGATTGATCCTTAAGATAAAAAAAAACATTTTGGTTTCACTGGCTTTGCCTGTGCTGTTTGCTCATTACCCCACACAAATGAGGTTAAGTACACCTCTAGTTGTTAAAAAAATAAAAAGGAGCATTGGTGGCCATTGTAATGCATTAAATGCAGAAGTGCCTATGTGTTTTTTTAAAAAAAACCTTTTGTGTCATTTAAGGCCTCCAGAGAAATAGAAATAGCTCTCCAAAGAGCTATCTTAATAATTAGTGAACACTTAATTTACAGGAATGACTGCATCATCAAATTTCTCAGTCTGTCCCAGATTATAATACAGTTTTTTAATTTTTGCAAGAGTTTCTAAAAATAGTAAGGTGAGAAGAGAATAAACTTGATATTTGAAAAGTGAATGATAAATAGGTATTTGAGCAAAGACTTCTTTTTGTTTTCTATATGTTCAGTAAGATTCAAATACATTCTAACCTATTTTCCCCCAAGTTAAAAAAATATTTTGTACAGTAAATGAAGTCATTTCTTCCTAAAACATTGGCTTTTTATTTTTCTTTGGTTGCCTGAATCACCATTGCTTCACTACCTTGACTTGACAGACTGTACGCCATGGTTTCCCCTATCAGCCCTCAGCCTTGGCTTTTGATCCTGTTCAGAAGATACTTGCCATTGGAACACAAACTGGCGCTTTAAGGCTGTATCCTTTTGTTATGTTTTTAAAAGAAAATACTTAAGAAGGCCGTCCTTGTATTCTATTTAGTCCTGGCGTTACTGTGACAAAGCACTCTGCAAGCCAGGTATGCATTTGAATGGGGGAGACAAAAAAGTTGTTCCTTTGCATTTACTTCTCTGTGTGTAATCTAAGTCTTCCAGTACTGGAAGTATAAGACATTGTGGGAAAACATGTTGGTTATTTTTACTGTTAGTTGTTAGCTTTTCTGGAATATTAAAGCAGAGTAATTGTTTTCCATATTGTAAACCAAAAACATGAATTAGGATTGTTGGGGGGTGGGTGGGTGTTGCCTTGTAACCTTGTATCTTAAAATGTGAATCAGAAATGTACCACTGGATTCTGTTATATAAAATGTTTTCATAAGTAAAATGTTCTTGTTGTTGTTTAATGGTAAATGAAGTAGTTTTTGTGTGGCTTTCAAGTTTAAAACATGATAGAATTTTAACAAAAACTGAGTCAATATATGGCTTTGTTGGTAGCACTGATAGTATTTAATGTTTCTTAATAGATAAGCTTGGGGTATATTAAACACTAACAATATATTCTCCTTTGGAAAAACTTTTGAAATATAAAGGAATTGTTGGCTTATGTAGATGATCTAAGTACTTAGTTAATAAGTTATGGTGTTTCTTTAGTAGAAGTTTAAGGAAAACAAAAGCAATTCATTTGGGGATGGACTAAAGAAACAGTAACTGCTTCTGTATTCTTGCCGAGAAAATTATGTGAATAGATCTATGAAGGTACTAAGAGACATTACCTTTTAATGACCTCTTCTGCTGTGGCAACATCTTAAATTACAAAAATTATTGTAATGTTAATTTGTTAAAATTTGTTAAAATGTTAATTTAATTAAAATGTTAATGATGAAGCACTGATCTTTTTACCAATTACAAACTAGAAAAAAAAACTTCCAATGAAGTATTAATATAATCAAAGAATTTAAAAGAAAGGTTGAATGCAATCTGTGCCTTCGATACTTAATCCATGTTTCTCTGTTTACAAACTAAACATTTTTCAGTCTGCATTATAAATGGCAAGTCCTTCTCAACTCTGGCAGTTTCTGGCTTTTCTTGAGAGAAAGGAATGCATGCTGCTAATTTGCAGGATGTATGAAGTTCTTTAAAAAAATACTGGGCATTTGGGATTGGTTTCCATATATTGACCTGCCCTCATTGAGGGTAGGACAGTGTGTGGAAGCTTATGTTCCATGTGGAGTAAAATAAGCAATGTAGCCCCTTGGTGATTCCTTTATTGACACTGCTAATATATTAGAAACAAGTGAAGATGCATAGGAGTAAATTGTGAGTCAGTGTAAATCATTTGTTGAAGAAATTATAGCAAAATAACCAGTTGATAAGAGCTTAACCATTGCATCCTGGGACAGAATTTTATGTTAAAAGTCTGTTTTCAAATATGGAGACAGTGGATAAAACTAAACATAAAGACTAGAAAGGGTTATTGATATCAATGGGTATAAGTTTTAATGGTTGTGTCTATGCTTCCCATAGGATGTTTGCAAGTAAGAATTGAAAATATAAAACGGCTACACTAATTGTAGAAAAATAGTTTTCAATCCTGGGACAAGTAACTTGATATGCTTTTCAAATCTTTCTATACAATAAATAGTAGAGTTGAGATTATTAGTGTGGTTTTCTACCATTTAACATGTTCTCTAGCCCCTTAGTTGCACCATATTTGCAGAATTGATATGTGATAATGAGTTATATGGCTTGTAATTTGTAAAATATTAAGTCAGAAAAAAAAACACCTCTATTTGGAATGATAAGGTTGGTTTTTTTTCTACTTCCCCTGTGCAAGAAAAGGCATGGAGATAATAGATTGTTGAAGTATAGGAATAGGGTTTTGTACTTGTCTGTCACACATAGACGCTAAAGGGGACTACTGCCCTATATTTCAAATTCCTGGAGTATATATTTATTGAGACCAGTAGCACCATAAACAGCAGTTTCTGGAAAGGCTTGCTGCATAAATACAGCTTGCTTCATTCACTATGAAAATTACAGTGAAAATTCTAAATTTTATAAACTGCTGAAAGCTTTTTTTTCTAGTTTCTTTTAAATATTTAGTAAAATGTATAGTGAGACATACTTTCTACTGTTCTTTGTATAAATGTGTATCCATTCCTCTTAAACAAAATTTTAGTTTTATGAACTTTCATCAGACTATTCAACTTCATCTCAAGTTTAAAGATTCTATATATAAAATTGTATTAATAGGTGCTTATACTGTTGCTTCCTTGTTCCTTAAGCAACTGCTTCTCTACATGACAAAGAGATTTCAAATCTGGCTCTTTTAAGGGTCCTGGAATTAATAGAATTAATAAACTCTACCCAACAATGTACATAGAAGTAGTCCTTGTCTTACAATCACAATTAAGCCCCAAGTTTCTGTTGCTAAGCAAGACAATTGTTAAGTGAGTTTTGCCCCATTTTACAACCTTTCTTGTTACAGTTGTTAAATTAATCTCTGCAGTTGTTAACGTAGTAATGAATTTAAGTCTCAAAGGTGCTTTTTCAAAAGGCAACTGGACTTTCTTTTTTTCTTGAAGACGTTTCACTTCTCATAGAAAAAGATTCATCAGTTCTAACTGGATGGTGGTGGGGATGGAAGGATTAGTTCTGAGGTTGTTAAGTGAATCTGGCTTCTCTATTGACTTTGCTTGTCAGAATGTCGCAAAAGGTGATCATATGGTCCTGGGACACTGCGACCATCATAAATACATGACAGTTGCCAAGTGTTTGCATTGGTTGTAAGTGTGAGGAAAGTCATAAGTCACTTTTTCAATGCTGTTGTAACTTTGAATGATCACTAAACGAATGGTTGTACGTTGAGGATTACCTGTATTGCCTCTTCATCTAAAGTAAATTCAAAATTCATTCAGGTGACAACATAGCTAAATGTATAATGTATAATTTTCTCATTTAAATCTTTTGTAAAGTTTGCAAAGCTTTTCAATAATGAGACAACTAATTTTGTTGATTTTAATACATTGGCATTTTATACATTGCTGAATTGTCACTGGCATCCATATTAATTGTATGCATTTTACTAGCACTTCTATTTGTTTTAAATTTGTTTGGTAGCACCTATTGTGACCAAGACATTTTATTAAGAGGTACATGCTTTTACGAATTTAGTGCCCTTGATTAGATTAGATTAGAAGAGTGGCTACGTTCTCAAAGTACAGAAATCAGGCAACTTCAACTGCCCCACCATTCCAAGCATTGGAACCACCATAGGTTAAATATTGTGATTCATAGACCCTGCAAATGTAGCCATTCCACTGCCGCTAATTCAGTAAGCTTCGTTCACATGCTTTTTAGCAAAAAAAATTTAGTCGAAAATAGCTACTCATTTCTTCTGATTTTTGGATACCATAGACTAGTGCCATTCAGCTCTCTTTCTACAGTGTCTATTTGTTTTATTATGGTTTATTATTATAGCATATTTTCAAAAGGCTTCTTTTCTATAGTTATTCACTTTCAAGCAGTGATCGATAACAATGTCCCTCCTGTCAAAAATAATATTCTCTTAAGCCCCCTATAGGTTGCAGCCTAGTAACTTATTGGGTTTTCCTTCTCTGAACAGTTGATCAATTTGAATCAGTTGACTTAGGGATTAGCAAGTTTATTTATTTATTTATTTATTTGTTCAACTTGTATGCCGCCTTTCTCCGAAGACTCAAGGCTGCTTACAATACATTTAAAAACCATATATAAAAACATTAAAAATTAAAACATTAAAAACAATTAAAACCCATTCACACTATTCATGGCCGGATCTCGCCAGATCGCAACAGCGAGATCAATGGCCCCAGGCCTGCCGGAAAAGCCAGGTCTTCACCGCGTTTCGGAAGGCCAATAGGGTGGGGATAGTCTGGATCTCAGGAGGTAACTGGTTCCAGAGAGCTGGGACAGCCACAGAGAAGGCCCTCCCCCGCGGGCCTGCCAGCCGGCATTGTTTAGCTGACGGGACCTGGAGAAGACCAACTCTATGGGATCTTACCGGTCGCTGGGAGCTATGCGGTAGAAGGCGGTCTCGAAGATAACTTGGCCCTGAGCCATGTAGGGCTTTAAAGGTAATAACCAACACCTTGAATTGTGACCGGAGACGAGTAGGGAGCCAGTGCAGCTCACGGAGAATTGGTGTAATGTGGGTGTACTTAAGTGCACCCACGACAGCTCGCGCGGCTGCGTTCTGGACCAACTGTAGTCTCCGAACACTTTTCAAGGGTAGCCCCATGTAGAGCGCATTGCAATAATCTAACCGTGAGGTGACAAGGGCATGAGTGACTGTGAGGAGAGCCTCCTGATCCAAGTAGGATCGCAATTGGTGCACCAGGCGAACCTGTGCAAGGCTAGGTCACCCTAGCCACAGCTGACAGATGTTGCTCTAATCTTAGCTGTGAGTCTAGGAGGACACCCAAATTGCAAGCCCGTTCTCAGGGGGACAATTTCTCTCCCCCCCACCCCCCAGAACCAAGGCAAGTAATGCCACAGGAGAGTTTCAGATGGGATTTGCAAAAATTCAACCTTAATAAATCTAAAATCTTGCATTATTGCAAAAACTCATAAGCTATTTTAAATTTCTGATCACCCATAACATTGAACAATATCTCACAGTAGAATCTTAATTAGGAGACTTGTATCCCATTTTAGAGAGCCAGTTTTGTGTAGTTGTTAAGGCATCAGGCTAGAAATTGAGAGAGTGTGAGTTCTAGTCCTACCCTTAGGCAAGAACCAGCTGAGTGACCTTGGGCCAATCACTTTTTTTCAGCCCTAGAAAGAAGGCAATGGCAAACCATTTATTAAAAAAAATCTTGCCAAGAAAACAGCAGGGAGTAGTCCAGGCAGTCTCTGAGAATTGGACCTGATTGAACAACAAAAAAAAACTATTTTGAATCCATCGGCGTGACTTGAGTCAGATTCATCCAGAATCTTTTAGCTTAATTCTTAAATGTATTGAAAGGTTTGTTTCTATTAGCACTCCAAATTTTGCAAGCTCTAGAAAAATGAAATTATGAAACAGCTATTGACTTAAAGAACTAACAAAACTCAGAAAATACACAAAGCGTATTTTTGATAGTTATCTATTATCATGAGCATAAAACAATATATTTGGGAAACTCAGATACTGTTAGTTCGGCATGTGACTAAATTATTAGGTGATTTCTTTATTATATTTAGAATTTCATTGTACATTTTTCAAAAAGAAACTTCAGTCATAAAAAGAGAAGCAAATTAGTAATGGAGGCAAATAGCATCAATAGTGCTATTGCTTGTTGCACAAAGAGGTCTACATCCTTCTAGAAAGTTGTCTATTTTTAATTTGTCTTCAATGTCCACATTGTATCTAAATTTTGGAGTTTATTTAATGAATTCTAAAACCCATTCACTCTTGCAGAATCTTGGCTTTAAATTTCTGGTTAAACACTTCAGGTTTTGCATTTACAGTTCACAGTTTGTCTTCTTAACTCCTGTTATAACATTATTTGCGTACAATTGTTAGGAAGTGTAGCTTAGATATTTCATCTGCAGTTTCCAGCATACCGTATTTTCCGGCGTATAAGACGACTGGGCGTATAAGACGACCCCCAAATTTTCCTGTTAAAATATAGGGTTTGGGCTATACTCGCCGTATAAGACTACCCCTCTTCCAACGCACACCAAATAAAAATTAAAAAAACATCAACTGGCTCACCCACAATGTAAAAGCAGTTGTGCTAGACCCAAAATGGCCCCTGAAACAAGCAGGAACCTCACACAGCCACAAAAAGCCCAAAAAAACAACTTTCACACTTTACACACACACAACACAACACAACACAACACAACTGGCTCATCCACAATGTAAAAGCAGCTGTGCTAGACCCAAAATAGCCCCTGCAACAAGCAGGAACCTCACACAGCCACAAAAAGCTCAAAAACTTTCACACTTTACACACACAAAATTCCACATACAGGTTTGTGAGATTTTGTGTGTTTGTGTAGTTAGAGTGAAACACTACAGAAACACACTAAATCTCAGAAAGCTGCACAAATATTATTTTATTTTATTTTATTTTTATTTTTATATGAAAGCTAAATTTAAAACTTCCTAAACTTTAAATGGCTAGGTCTAAAAAAGAACAACTAAAAAAAAACCCAATTAACTATTTTTTTTAAAGCTCCCAAAGGGGAAACAAACTTACCCAATAGAACAGGGGTCTCCAACCTTGGCAACTTTAAGACTTGTAGACTTCAACTCCCAGAATTCCTCAGCCAGCTTTGTTTTGCTGGCTGAGGAATTCTGGGAGTTGAAGTCCACAACTCCCTGCCTGCTTGATTGCAGGCAGGGAGTTGCTTGCTGATGGAATGGATTCAGGCAAGCGAAGCAAGGCAAGCAGCTAAGGCAGTGGTTCTCAACCTTCCTAATGCCGCAACCCTTTAATACAGTTCCTCATGTTGTGGTGACCCCCAACGATAAAGTTATTCCTAAAACCATCAAAAATATGTGTTTTCCGATGGTCTTAGGCCAGGGGTCCCCAACCTTTTGGACCTCAGGGACCACCAACTTCATAATTTTAAATTTCGCTGACCACTAATACGAATCCAGTGCACCGCTTGCTGAAGCACCTGGACTCCCAGTATGGGACGCGGAGGGGTAATGATGACTGGTCCGGGGAGCAGCTGGATTTTGCAGTCCCAAGCATTAGGAGATGAGGGCTGCCGCTCTTACAGCGCTCTTACAGCGGAGAGAAAAAGCCGGATGCCGCTCTCCATTGCAGACACCAGATCGCCCCCCTGCAAGCTCTCCTCTCTCAAGCAGTCCAACCAAAGTTTCCAGCCCCGCTTCAGGGAGCGCTCCTCGAGAGATGAGATCTTGCAGGGGGCTAATCTGGCGTCCACAATGAGAGCAAAATCCAGCTGCTCCCCGGACCAGTCACCATTTACCCCCCCCGCGTCCCAAGCATTAGGAGATGAGGGCTGCCACTCTTACAGCACTCTTACAGGGGAGAGAAAAAGCTGGGTGCCGCTCTCCATTGCAGACACCAGATCGCCCCCCTGCAAGCTCTCCTCTCTCAAGCAGTCCAACCAAAGTTTTCAGCCCCGCTTCAGGGAGCGCTCCTTGAGAGACGAGAGTTTGCAGGGGGCCGATCTGGCATCCGGATTAGAGAGCAAAATCCAGCTGCTCTCCGGATCAGACACCATTTACCACTCTGAGTCCCAGGCAACAGGAGAGGAGGGCTGCCTTGCGCCACTGACACAAATATACCAAGGCGGAATGCTGTTGCCGTACAAATGAAAGTAGTGCTTCACTCCCACAGCTTCCAGCCATCGCAAACGCCGCTTCTTCCCACTTCTGCTGCCCCCTCCCCCACCGCCACAACAGCACCATTCATTCCGGATGGCAAGGGCTGCGCTCGTTTTTCTGTATTGCACCACCTGCAAAACCCCTGTGAAAGGGTTGTTTGACCCCCAACCACTGAGCTAAGGTAAGCAAGCCGGAGGGGGAAAAGTTTTTCTCTTCTCCATGGCTCTGGCGATCCCAGCTGAATTGCCTGATTAGCAGGCAAAGCTGGGATCGTCAGAGCTTGGATCGCCAGAGCCATTTAAGGCTCGTCAGACCCTTTCGGGCTGGTCTGCCTGGTTACAGGAGAATGACACCCAGCGTATAAGACGACCCCCGACTTTTGAGAAGATTTTCATGTGTTAAAAAGTCGTCTTATACGCCGGAAAATACGGTACTTAAACTTCATGAATATGCCAGGACTTCTATTGCCATGTTAATTACCTGTGACAGCTTCCGTTCTGTTTCTCAACTGAAGCTTGATTGCTTCATCCATAGAACTTTCAATAGTAATCTAGTGAACTTCAGAAAAAGTGTGACTAGCAGTGCTGCTTATAAAGACTAGATTGTATCCCAAGATTTAAGATAAAATTTTGTTCTTGTTGGTTGACAGTTATTGAGCAAAGAATCCTTTTTTTCATGATTGACCAAATATTCTTACTGATAGCAGGATAAATAAAATTACATAATAAAAATAGTAGATGTGAGCGACATCTTATTAACAAGATTCATTAAACGATTTTTTAAAAAAGATTTATACATCTTTATTATGATCAAATTACTTGTGTGATCAATTCTGAAATTACATATTTTGTGTAAAATGTTATGAACATACATCTAGTTGCTTAATAAAACTGTTTTATTGTGAACTACTTTTCCTTCTTTGAAAGTTCTATGAAAGATTTCATAGATGCTTATAAAATCATAAGTTTTGCCTTATCCAGTAAGACTTAATAGAAAAAAATGATAATATCCTAGGAGCAAAATGTTTGACTCCAAAATAGCTGTTTCAAATGTTGATACAAAAATAAACCCAAGAGTTTTATTTCAGGATTGTAACAGTAAATACTGGGCTGATCAGCTTGTAATGTTAATAGTGAAGCAAAAGTTGATGGTCAGATAGAAGAAGACAGCTTAGACTTATTTGAAAAGTTAATGCTCTTTTTAAACTAACTTTAATACATGCCAAATAGAGATCATGTGGCTTTATGGGTATGATGCATATGTATTAAGGTGTGCTTTATAGTATAGTCAGCTAACGCAATGTTTGTGTGAGCATGATTAACTGTACTTTGCATACAAGCTGATTCTGCTGAGGTTAAATAAATGTAAAGGTTATTAATACAGTGCCCACTTGTTCATTATGCTTTGGATATATGTACTCGATGTAGGCATTTTTTAGGAGCTCCAAGCTGGCACTGCCTGCTTTGCTATGTGTGTATACATGATATGGATGTTCCTTTGTCATATTTTAAGTGTTCTTTATGCAAATAAAAAGGATCAGTAGGCCTTTTATTGCACTTTCTGCAATTGGCAAATAAAAACATCAAAGAACAGGATTGCTTTTCCTGGGCTTGGGCCCTGGCAGGTAGTCTGGAAAAAAAACATGTCCCATCTGTTGCTTGATCTTGTTAAGGAAACAAGATGTCAATGCCTGCAAAAAGAAAGAAAGAAAGAAAAGAAACAGATTTTTTAAAAATGAAAACTTTACAGGAAAAATGTGTTGAAACAGTGTTGTGCACTGTCTTCAAGAGATTATTGAAAAGATCTTTAGTGTCGGCAGGTTCTTTTTTAATGACAGTTTCCACTCTAAAGAGATTTTCCAGTGGGTGGGAGTAGAGGTATGCTGTTTGATTCCTCAGTAACATTTTTTTTTTTTTGCAACTTGGTTGAAAGTAGCACTCAGGATGGGTTAGACCACGGGTCTGCAACCTTAAACACTCCGAGCCATTTGGACCCATTTTCCCCAGAAAAGAAAACACAGGGAGCCACAAAACCTGGGTGGGCATGGCCAATTCAACATCACTCCCATCCAATCATATGACCCTCCCCCAGCCACGCTTACCCAGATTTTGTGGCTCTGGGTGTTTTCTGTGGGAAATGGGCCTCTCTTTCTCTCTCTCCCTCCCTCTCTTGTTTTTCTGTTTTTCTTCTCCCTCCCGCTTCCTCCCCCTCTCTCTTTCCTTTCTCTCCCCTTCTCTCTCTCTCGTTTCCCTCTTTTCCCTCTCATTCTCTCCCTCCAGCTCTCATTTCTGTGTCCCTCTCTCTCTCCCCCTTCTTTCTTTCATTTGTTTCTTTTTCCTCTCTCATTCTCTCCATCATTTTCATATTTCTCTCTCTCTTTTTCCCCTTTTCTCTCTCTCATCTCTCTCTCTTTCCCTCCCTCTCTCTGCCCCCCCTCTCATGTATGTGTGTGTTCCCTCTTGAACTATTTTCAAAAACAGGCAAGGATTGGGGTTTTTTTGTTTGTTTGTTTGTTTGCTTTTTTTGCTGATGTTCTGTCTTCTTCGGGTGCTTTTTACCATATGATTTTAAATCAAGAGTCATTTCAGGTTCCCAGATAAATGAAACTCTTTCGTCCCCCTGCTGTGGCTCCCTGTCTGCTGGCTGGCCCCGCCCCTCACCCTCCCCTCCCAGTCACTCCTCGCGTGGCCTGAGAAGGTAAAGGCAATAGCGGGGATGGAGACTTGCTCCATATTCCAGAGCGGGAAGGAAGCATCCTGTACTTGCCTCTCATCTCGCGGGCATTTCCTCTGACACTTCTCTTGCTGCCTCCATGGCCTGCTCACTGCTCTCGCAGTGCCTTACACAGCACACTTAAACTTAGTGTGCTTCACAATGAGGAGACGGCATCCCCTCCTCCTCCTGGAGCCCATTATGTTGTAGAGCATCGGCGGCAGCCAGGCTGGGACAGTGTCTCGGGGCGGAGAAAAAGTCACGCGTCTCCCTGAACGACCGAGGTGCACTCAGCACTAAGAAGCCCCAAAGGAAGTGCCCGCAAGATGAGAGGCAAGTACAGGGGTGCTTCCCCGCTCTGGAAAAACGGCGTTCCCTGCCGTTTCCCTTACCTTCTCAGGCCACGCGAGGAGTGCCTGGGAGGAGAGGGCGAGGGGTGGGGCCAGCCAGCCGACAGGGAGCCACAGCAGGGGGATGAAAGAGCCACATGCGGCTCAGCAGCTACATGTCGCCGACATCCAGGTTAGACGTATAACAAGGAAATATCCATTTATATCTGGTTCACATTGCTTCTAGTGGTCATAACAGTCTAAATCTTTCAACTTGTAAGAGTGGAATAAGGAATACTCACACAGTTTTGAATTTTACTGAACAAGAACACAATGTTTTGAATGAAGTATTTTTTTTCTTAGCTCAAGCTAAAATAAACTTGCCTTCATGCACACCTCTAGAGTATATTATAAAGGACTGAAATTGAATATTCCACTAATGATGTACTTAGTGGCCTTCCATATAATGCTTTATGAAATAATTTGATTGTTCAAACAACATGTTTTTTGTGTAATATTCAGTTATATGAAGGCTGTAGTTGCAGACCACATTGTTCAAGGTTTATAGGGCAACCTGCTAGAATGGATGCTTATTAATGTAATTCAAAATATGAAACTTGATTTAAGTCCCTTTGGTAATGTTACCTAAGATTAAAAAAATGACTAAGTTAATGCTCTGTACTAAACCATTACAATTTTGTCAGATGTGTAAATAAGACCAAAGTGGCTTATTCAACAAATCATGGTTAAAAAATTAAGGCAAAGCATGCTGTGTGATTTCAGCTATAAGCTTAAATGCTGTCACTGTAACTGTACCGTAAATGCTATAATTGTAATAACTTTTTGAAATTTAGTGTT
Source organism: Arizona elegans (assembly GCA_022577455.1). Classification (NCBI taxonomy): domain Eukaryota; kingdom Metazoa; phylum Chordata; class Lepidosauria; order Squamata; family Colubridae; genus Arizona; species Arizona elegans. The sequence continues at coordinate 251,502,081 of JAKOOJ010000001.1, forward strand.
TTCTTCTTTATAGAAATTAATTGAAGATTAACATCATTAACAAATTTTGATTGGAGTTAAGCATCTATTATTATTATTGGTCATATAGTCAGACAGATGCTTAAACTGGATTTGGCATTTTAATCCACCTATTGAGTCCTTTCCTGAGGACCTGGAATAGGCACATGTTGTTTGATGGTATATCAGGTATCCTCGCAGGATGTAAGTGGTTTCAAGCAAAGTTGCATTTTGCAATTGATTTGTGGTGATTTTGACAATACCAGTGGTGTTCACATGGTGCTCCAGATGTTCGGATTGCACCCATGATGCCTATTACTGTTGATACTGTCTTTGCTTTCTTTTGCACATTCATTCTATTTGCAAATCTTTATATTTTAAAGATTAAAATATAAAATTAAAGAAGTCTTTAACTTCTCCAGATAAAGTCACATCCATTACCCAATTTTTTTTGGTCTTTTTTAACAGTTGTTAAATCTATTGTAGGATATTATGTGGCAGGTACTTGTCTGTCTAAATTCTAAAGTCCCAGAGTACTTTAGTGTCTTCATTTTCTATTACCTCATCTATTTTGTGCTTTCACCAATTTTTCTTGCAAACAAATGGTATTTCATGCAGATATTCCAGGGTACCATTGTTGTTAGTTTGTCATGCCCTTTTTTTTTAATCAATTTGTGCAATTTTCTTGCAGTGGTTAAATAGGTGGGCCATTGTTTCTTCAGTTTCTCTGCAGAAGCAGCATTTGCTGTCCTTTGCTGCCTTCTCAATCCTGGCTTTGTATGCATTTGTTCTTAAAGCTTGGGCTTGTGCAGCCAGAATTAGCCTGTCTATCTCTTATTTCAACTTTCCTGCTCTTAGCCATTGCCAGGTCTTGTTGTTATCTGCTTTGCCTGCTATTTTTTAAGAACTGGCCATGTAATATTTTGCCCTGCCTTGTATCTCTTTTCTATTCTTCATTTGATCTTTATTGAAGGCCATATTATAGGCCCATGATGGCGAACCTATGGCACGTGTGCCACAGGTGGCACACAGAGCCATATCTGTAGGCACGCGAGCGTTACCCTAGTTCAGCTCCATCTGCGTGCCGGCCACCTTATTTTCGGCCCTTCCGGCCCAAAGGAGGTCAGGAAATGGGCTGTTTCTAGCCTCCTGAGGGCTTTGTGGGGGGAGGCAGTTTTCACCCTCCCCAGGCTCCTAGAAAGCCTGTGGAGCCTGGGGAGGGTGAAAAACGGGCCTACCAGGCCCACTGTGCCAAAAGCGGGGGAGTGGGGGGTGTCACACATATGTGAATTATGGGTGTGGGCACGCATGCGCGCAAACCCCGAGCTCCCCCCACTTTTGGCACGCCATGGCAAAAAGGTTAGCCATCACTGTTATAGGCCAATTTAGTCTTTCCAGGACTCAGTAAGCCTTCATGGTATACTAGCTTCAGTGCATCTTCTTCATTGTCCTTCAGATATTCTTCCAATGCCCTTTTTGCTTCTTCCACTGTCTAGTACACTTGCAGCATTCCATGCCCACCTATTTTCCTTGGTAAGTAGAATCTGAAAACTTTACTGTGTGGATTTAGGGCATGGTATATTGTCATTCTTTTTCTGATCTTCCTATCCAGGTTGTTGTTGTTTTTTTAGTCCAGTCCACTATTTCAGCTATGTATCTACTGATTGAATTACCCAGGTATTAACTGCCCTGATGGTATTTCTGTAATATTCATTACATTCACTATTATATGAAAATAAAATGCTAATAATTATTTCATCACTATTAACAACATTTTCAAATTACTTCCAGAAATTTGACAGTGTACCTTTGACACCCTCTTAGGATTGTGAGAGATGATTTGTTCAAAAAGAAAAAATGTGACCTGGAATTCATATGAGCATGCACTTACCACCTGTTGGGAACACCTTAAACAAATTAATCGTTTCTTAGAATTGCTTATTGACTATGAAGGCTACCCATGAAAAACCCAGTAAAGCTGCAGCTACTTTAAAGCATTTCTGAGAGGTGATATAGGAATATCAATGCAAGCTTTAAATCCCATATTGCTCTTCAAATCCAATCCCATGTGCATCTATATTTTTCTATTTCTTTATACTTGGTTTCTTTATCAAAAGTAAAGAAACTCCAGAAACCTAAGAATGCTTTCTATTAAAATGGAGATAAACATTTTGGCTTTGGCAGATCTTTTGATTAAAAGCTTCTATATTTTCTATATTTTCGGATTTTGTGATTTGTAGGTTGATTCCTCCAAAGTCTTATTTACTCTTTGGTCACAATCCTTGCCATTTTACCAACTTTTACTGCACATTGCTCTCCTCTGAATATTCACTGCTGTGAGAGAAAAGTAATATCATGCACATTTCTGGAAGTTCATCCAGGCATATATAAACATTGAGTTCCCAGTATGAGTCAGGACATTCAGAAGATGTAAAAATATTGCTTTGTGTTGTATGGGTCAGACAAATGCCAAATTCTCCTACAGTGGGTTCCAGCTATGGGGACTTCTTGGCTTCACTCCACCAACTGCTGTGGGCACCAGCTGTCACTAGGCTCTTCTGAGAATCTAATCAGCTGCCATATTCTGCTGGAGGAGGGGAATTCTGCTTCTTTTCTTGATAATTGGAGGACATGACATACTATCATGATTCTAGCAAATTCTTTTATTTTGAGGAATTTAGCCACAGAATATTTTAGCTGAATAATTTATTGTTGGGTTTTCTTTGTTGCTGTGCAGTGCTACAGATTTAACAGAAAAAAATGTACTTCAGAGTGACCAGATGTATGCAGATAGCATCTATCTTAAAGAAGCTGAGTTTGTGTGGCTGCCTTGCTAAACTGCAGCACAATTCTAGGAAAAGACATATATTGTTTAGAGTTAAAAACAGATGTTATGTTTTGCACCTCTGCAAGTATTGAAGGACCTTTTGGCCTTTGAATTTAAAACACTGCACAGTCATACTGGACATACAGTAGGAACTTACTTTTTGTATCCTTATGTTATAAAGAATTTCCATATGAGATAGGCCTCATATATATATTTTTCATAGGTAACTCATAGGTAATTTTTTCTTGCCTTACTGTCTAAATTGATTGTTTATTGTGGAATCTCCATGTCTCATATGCTCAATTTGCAGGAAAAGATTCATAAGTGATCATCCAGTTTTATGTTTCTTGGATTTTTCCAATACTGTTTCTCTGGATTGATTTGCCTACTCCATTGTAACTCAGTGGGGTAGCTCACTGCAGTGCAGCAGTATGGACAGTTAAATGTGCACGTTACATCTCTGGTACATGAGATGTATTGATTGCCAATTTGCTTTGGGTGCAGTTCAGGGTGCTGATTATAACTTTTAAAGTTCTACATAGCATGGATTGAGATATTTGAAGGACTAACTCTTTCCAATTATATCTACATTTCCTCTGGCAAGAGAGCATGTTGTGGGTTCCATTGGACAGGGAGTGTCATCAGGCAGGGCTCTAGGAAGAATGCCTTTTCTACCATAGTCCCCACTCTGCAGAACATCATCTCTGTCAAGCTGAGACTGGGGCCAACCCTGTTGGCCTGTCAGAAGGTCTTTAAAACATGGTTTTGCTAACTAGTTTGGAGATTGCATTAGAGTACTGTTTACTGGATGGCTGTATGACAGTTAATGGAATGCATTTTCTCTCTGTTTTGTTGCCATTTTCATTATTATTTTTTCTTCTAGTTTTTAGTTTTAATTCAGATTAGTTCTTTTAATTTTTTAAAAAATATATTTTGATTATTATGTATGCTGCCCAGAGTTTCTTCTATGTGGGATGGCTGGTTGTACAAATGGGACTAAATAAATGAATAAATATTGTTTTAGTGCCACACAATTTATCTGGTGATCAAATATAAATAGCAAAATATTTAAGTTATAGGATTATTATGAAGCTGTTCTGTGCAATTTATAGTAGTCAGCTTCAAAAGGAATGATAAAAAAGTGCCCCACATACTGTATGCTGGCTGGTACATTTTTATGTCAGAGTTATTACCTGTAAGAAATAATTTATTAGTTTGAATGGAATACTGAGGGTTATATATATAAAGTCTGTGAATAATAGGAGAGTATGCTACAAACTGTTTATGGCTTACATTTACTAGCTTTAGAAGCTATCTCTCTTAATGTCCACATTTTCTTTTCTTTTTTGACTTCTGATTCTCTTTCACAGCAGATAATAAGTATAAATTTATATTAAGCTTTTACTCTTAAGTTTACAACATAATTGTCATTTTTATTATTCTTTACCATTTTTCTAAACATCAACTCATATGTCATTTAATTATTTTTTGTTTCAGCAAAAAGTCCAAAGGTTTTTTTTAACCAGCATTAAAATTAATGCCTTTTCTCTAATCAGAGCCATTGATTTTACCAGCTCCATGAACTTTATCATCCATTCTTCTGTTATAGGTAATGTCCATTGTTGTGCATATAAAAGTCTTGTTGTTGTTGTCATTTATCAAAATAAATGTTTTGATTCATCAAAAAATGTTCTATGTTTTTCAACTGTTGGTCCATCAGTCTTAAAGTAATATCTCTGGGTTTCAACTGTATATTAGTTTTTACGATCTTCTGAATTAATTATGTATTTGAATCCTTTTTTTGGGGGGGGGGGCTTTTGAACATGTCTACCAAGCATAATACAATGTTCCCTCCTGTTGCCTGCATTTCTAAGATACATTTGAGGTTGGACAATTTTAGTCATTTTTTTTTTTTTGTGGCAAATACCAGCAATACATCATTTTATAAAAAATTCTTTTTAAGATTATAACACAATGTGAATTTCAACCCTCTCATGCAGATATCCCATTGTTCCATTTGTATATTATCATCTTCTTCTTATGGCATATCCATCATCGAACGTTGGTGATTATGTTGGCAATCCTATTTTTATCAACAGCCACATGAAAAAGTGCTGTTGAGTTTTGTCCAAACCAATCCCTTAGATTTTGAAGCCATGATATTCTTCTTCTGCCTGGACCTCATTTGCCTTCAATCTTTCCTTGGAGAATTAAGTGAATATTATACACATATATTATTGTATATTATACACAAAAGTTTTGTTCATCTTATCAAACATTCTTTCTCTTGTTTATCTTCTATTTTAAATTTTAATAGCAGTTTATAGATGTTAGCAATAATATGTTCATCTTTTGTACATAATTCTATTTCAAATTCAAATTCCTTTTTTTCATGTTTACTGCCCAAAGTCCTTTTATTTATTTTAATAATTATACATACTGTAGAAAAACCATTGACATGTATATCTTTCTGATTTAAAGTTATATTTTAATATTACTTTAAAATCTCCTTTAAGAGTTCTAATATATAGAATAGAATAGAATAGAATAGAATAGAATAGAATAGAATAGAATAGAATAGAATTCTTTATTGGCCAAGTGTGATTGGACACACAAGGAATTTGTCTTTGGTGCATATGCTCTCAGTGTACATAAAAAGACAAGATACATTCGTCAAGAATCAAAGTACAACACTTAATGGTAGTCATAGGCAGTGGTGGGTTGCTCCTGGTTCTGTCCTGTTCTTTAGAACCAGTAGTAAAATTGGGATGTCATAATTAACGATCTGTGCATGTGCAGAAGCTTCTGCACATGCACGTTCCCATTGCAAACCGGTAGTAAAGGTAAGTAGAACCCACCACTGGTCATACTAGGCAATCAAATCATACTAGGAAACAATATTGATATAAATTGTAAGGATACAAGCAACAAAGTTACAGTCATGCAGTCATAAGTGGGAGGAGATGGGTGATAGGAACGATGAGAAGACTAATAGTAATAGTAATGCAGCCTTATATCGCTATAAGTTAACCATTATCCTTAGTTATCATGCCTTTCGGTAATATGCTTCTTGTGGTGACAACCATAAACATATTTTCAGATATAATCTAAATGTCTATGTGTTCCATACTCTTAATATGGCATGTCTAAGAAAATAATTTTTGAACTCAACATTAACTTTAACTTTGTCTGTCATACCATAAATAAGTGTGCTATCCAAATCTCAAATCATGCCTTTCTATTTCCAATAACCATCTATTTTAGGGAATGTGTCTGGGGATTGTCATGTGAGTTGGGTCTGGTCTCTGGGTGTTATGTGAATTTTGTTATATGGGTATACTGTGTATACACGTACAATGACAATAAACATTATTATTATTATTATTATTATTATTATTATTATTATTATTATTATTATTCAGTATCATCCAAACTAGATAACTTGCAAAATATAATTTTAAATCAGCTAAACTTAAGTCTCTTCTTTAGCATCTTGTTATACCTTGTATATAACATTGAATTTTTTTAAAAAAAAATCATAGTGTTCCAGATTTTTTTGCTTCCCAACACTAGCTTTTAAAGTACATCTTTGTTTTATTTGCAATTATACAATTCTGTATATTCAGTTCATAATCAGTTGAGGTAGATCTTCCTAAATTCATCTGTATTTTTAATAGTGTCTAGTTTATTCCTCCTCAGGTTTGTTTAATCAAGCCTGAGATATCAAAAGCTGCCTTCACAAATGATGACTTTGAAGAGTTTAGTCCTTAAATGTAATTTCCAGGTTTCTAAATTGGATTAGCGTATTGCTGCCCACTGATGAGAGTTTTGTGCCTAGCCTTTCCACCTACTATCTTCAAATTGTAGAGGTGTATGTATATTGTTTCAGCACAAGTGCTGGTTCCAAACAAGGCTTCATTTGCCAGCTTTTCAAAGGAAGAGGCCTCTTGTGGAAGCACGTGACATCAGAAATAGCTTTAGGCTACAACCGAGTAGGCACTGACCCAGGGCACCAAGGCTTAGGGGGTGCCAGTATTGCCCCTCCTTCTGAATTGTTCTAAAATTTCAAATCTTTGCATTGGCAGGAATTGGCACCATCAGCCAATATGACTTAAGGGTACATATATTCTTGAGCCAGAGTTCCTGGCATATTTTGCCAAACAGTAGCTAAATCATCAGGACTTGCACTGCTGGCAATTGCCTATTGCCTTATTGAATCTGCAAAGCACAAGATTAGTGGGGGAAAAAAGGGGGGGGGGGTTTGGCAGGGTCTTGGAAACCCCAGCCCCACCAATTTGTATACATATTTAATATTTTGTCTAATTTGCTAAATGTTGACAACTGTAATTATCGTACAGCATCAAATATATTAAGTATATTAAAGGAATCACTTAAATAATTGTTTAAACCAGATGTATTGAACCCATGGCCCACAGACTGCATGTGGCCTTGGGCAACTGATGATATATATACATTTAACTATATTGTATATTTTATAGGCATCCCAAGACAGTTCTTCTTCACACAATGTGGCTCAGGCAAGCCAAAAAGTTGGACACCCATGTGCTAAACTAAAACTCTTTTTTTCCTGCACAGCTGATAATGTAGCCTCTTAAAAAAGTTCAAACAACCAATTTATGAGGGTTTTTAAAAAGCCTAATAGTTTTCAGAAGCTTTGAGTGGGAAGTTATTGTTAAAAGTAACAAATCTCAGTTATTATTGTAATTCTTTAGAATTTAACTGATATTGGGAAATCATTGTATAAAATGTGAAGGTACTGTACCTTTCTACCCAGCCTATATCTCAGTTTGGTTGAATTTTCCTATAGAGTGTATTGATATTTTTAAAAATAAAATTATAGTAGAAAGATTGCCAGGTTAAAAATACGGATTAATAAGAAGTCCTGTTTCGGAATTACTTCATGAGCAATATCGTTCAAGGCTCAGAGAGAAGATTGGGAAAGGTAACTAAAACATAGTAGGAAGACACTGGAACATTTTAAATATAATTAAGCCAACAGTTTCAGCAAAAGAAAATGATGTTTTTAGACATTGCAGAGAAATATTTAAGAAATTTATAAATGAAAACTTTAACTCCTAAAATACAGTCCTGCAAAATACCAATTGTGATCTTTTATATTTACTCTTTAATAGTTGAATTAAATCGCATTCGTCATCTTCTGGCTGAAGTTCTCGGTTTGGTGCTTATGGGCAAACTGTGTGATCGTAACTGACGTTTTTCTATGAAAAGAGGCAAAGGTGTCATCAAAGCAAAGCTATGTCATCAGCCAATCAGAATACAACAACACTGTCGACCAATCAGAATACACCTTTGCCTCTTTTCATAGAAAAATGTCAGTTACGATCACACAGTTTGCCCATAAGCACCAAACCGAGAACTTCAGCCAGAAGATGACGAATGTGATTTTGTCGAAACGTCGCTACTACCCTTTTAAAGATATGTTTACAATTACACGGGAAGAAACCCGAGATAATAACTGTACACACACACACACACACACACACACACACACACACACATATATATATATAAGTTTTGAGGACAAATACTTGGATACGTCTAGAAATTTGGATTGAGTTCCCTTTTAAACTTAATTTGCAGTATATGTTATCTCTCTTTCTCTCTGATATTTAAACCTTTTCATTCTGTTTCAGAGTGTGTTGGCGAAGATGTATTTATGAGTGACAGTTATTAGGATTTCATTTCAAAGAGACTTAGGTAATCAGAGATGTTGTATATCACTGTCTATCATTTTCCACAAAACATTTCTTATCTTGCTGACTTGTTTGCATAAGGTTGATATAAAAGCTAATTCTTGCGGGCAATACTGTTGAACCTCTTTTCTCCTCATAAAGTAATTTATTTTAATTTATCATATTCTCATTTTCAGTACTAGGAGCTCTAGATATATTTAGAGTACAATATAAAGATTTTTAACGATGGAAGCTAAATGCCTCAATATATGTGTTTCTTGGCAGTCTATTAAAATAAGTATTGGGGCAGTTATTTGAGAAAATGTGAGGGTGCCACTATTTGTGTAAAATTTGCTAGAGGTACTGTGTTTCCCCAAAAATAAGACATGTCCGGATAATAAGCCCAGTTGGGCTTTCTATCGCATGCCCTGTAGTAAGTCCCCCCAAAAATAAGCCCCCCAAATACTTAGACGCCTGCGCAGCTGCCGTGCAAACAGCATGAGGTGAGGAGGCAAGGTGGAGGGACGAACGGTGGGGGAACATGTCCCACACGCACCTGCCATCCACCTGGAATGGTCACAGAGGCCGCTCCCACAAACCCTAGCTAGCACGTCCCTTCTCTTAGTGGCAGCTGCAAAGAGCGGCCGCAAACAAACTCTTGCCAGCCCTAGCCCTGTCAACCTGGGGGGAGGGGTACTGGAGCCGGAGCTCTGAGCAGTGGCCGGTGCGGGTTGTCTGTGTAGCCATGAAGCGGGATCAGCGTGCTGCTGCCGGCCGAGATCAGCAGGCCAGATTCGGTGAGCCGGACACACCGCTGCCACTCGGGAGAAGAAGAAAAAGAGGAGGCACTGCAAGAGAGCCCATTTGTGACGTTCTTCTCCTGGGTGGCAGCAGCGTGTTCAGCTCCCCTAATCAGGCTTGCCAATCTCGGCCGGCGAGGGGGAGTGGCAGATGGGGAAGGGTGGGGAGGCAGAGAAGCAAGATGCATGGAATGAGACAGGGCTTCCCTTGCCGTCTCTTCTCCCCTCCCTCGTCAGCCATGGCAGGAGCTGGAAGTCAGGTAAGACACAGCGGAGAAGAGAGACGCAATCCAAAGTACTTTATTGTAATATACCATTCCCAGCTCCTGTATACAAACCCCTACTTAAGTGGCGAGCTAAAATGAAAATAAAAAAACCTGAATATTTTAGGCAACAGCTCACCTGAAGGAGAAGCTGCTATGTGTTTGAGTTTCTGAGCCCACCAAGTGCTGGAATTTATTGCAGCGAGTAAAAACAGACAGCTAACATAAAAATCCAGCAGGTTCTAGCCAGTAAAATTATTTATCAAGCTAACATGGGAAGGACTTTTTCATGTAGCAACAGCCCGATGTGGGGAAGGCATGCCTTTATATTTCACCTTTGGGTTGAAGCCCTGTATCATTCCATGCATCTCACTTCTCCGCCTCCACACCCCTGCCCGAATCAGACTTGCCAATCTCAGCCAGCGAGGGGGAGTGGCAGGTGGGGAGAGGTGGAGTGGCAGGTGGGGAGGAGAAGCGAGATGCGAGTTCTGTCCGGTTCTTGAGAACTGTTAGTAAAGGCGGCGGGAGGCTCCGCCCATCCGCCCTGATATCATATTTGGCGATCGCACATGCACACTCCCGTTGCGAACCGGTAGTAGAGATGTTCTGTCCCCAACCACATGCACACACACACCAACAGACGTTCAAGAGTTAAAGACCAAACCAGCTGGCAAAATCCTTTTCCTTATGATAACGGAACTTGGCAACAACCTAGTGGCTGCCTGCCAAGAGTTTATTATTTACGAAGAGGAGAGATAACTTCTCCCCACTTCTGATACATCAAAAGAAACAGCTCAATAATTACAGAGTTAATCAAGTCCAGAGATAATCCAGCAAAGTCTATAGCAAAAGTCTGACAATGCAGAATGGCGTGGAAGCTTTCAGCTTTGTTCGTCACAAGGTTTGACTGGCCACCACGCTCCTTTTTATATCCTGTGGGGTGTGGTCCAGTGACTCAGCCTAATCTCGGGCACGCCTTTTCTTCTGTTGCGCGCGCTTATCTCTACGACGCTGGCGTGGATCCAGCCAAGACTCATTAACCTCATCACTGTCCATCTGTGGCTGCGTGGACGTGCTTGGCCCCGGCCCTATCTCTTACCTTTCGGCGGACACCGAAGGCATTGCCAGAGAGGAGGGTCCTGGAGAGGGAGGCCTTGCCAACTCCTCTCCTTCACTCTCGGAATCCTCTCCTGCCGATGACACAGGCTCAGGTAACGGAGCCACAACAAAAGGTAAGTAGAACCCACCCCTGCTCCAGATGTCTTGGAATTGCCCCTAGGTACTTATTACTATTGGTGCTATCTTTGCTTTCTTTCGCCACAGTCATTCTATTTGAAGGTCTTTGTATTTTGTTACCCTCGCCAGTTTGTTCTCTTCAATTCTGCTTCTTCAGGTAGTATCAAATCCACTGTCCAGGTGTTTTTGCCCTTCTTATCAATAGTTATTAAATCCTGGGTGTTATATGGCAGGTGCCTGTCTGTTTGAATTCTAAAGACCCAGAGCACTTTTATCTTCTTCATTTCATGTTGTCTATTTTCTTCTGCAATTCTTGCTTGCAAGCAGATGGTATTTCTTGCAGATATTACAGTTCACCTTTGTTGCGACTTTGTCATGTCATTGTTTGTAATTACAGTAGTCTGCAATTTTCTTGCGGTAGTTAAATAGATGGTCCACTGTTTCTTCAGTTTTTCTGCAGAAGCAGCATTTTGCTGTCTTGTTTCTCAATCCTGGTTTGTTCTTAAATCTTGTGCAGGAAGAATTAGACCTTCTGTCTCTTTATTTCACTTTTGGTGCTCTTAGCCGTTGTCAGGCCTTGTTGCTTTGCCTGCGGTTTTTTATATGTGTTGGCCATGTAAAACTTTATCTTGCTATGTCTCTTTTCAGTTCTTTAGTTGGTCTTGTCTTGTTGGCCAGTTTGATCTCTCCAGTACTCAGTAAGCCTCAGATATACTAGCTACAGTGCATTTTCTTCACTGTCCTTCAGATTCTTCCAATGTTGATGCCATTAACATTGCTATTTGGATGACAGGCATGATTCATGGTCATTATTTTTCTTACTATCCTGCCTTCCTGGTCTTCATATCCAGGGATTTACTTCTGCTTGTGCTCTATTCCAGTTGTTTATCTAATGACTGGAAATGCTCCAGTGTTAATTTCCTTGATGTTTTTCGTCCACTGAATTTGGACTTTAAGATCTTCACTCTCATGATATATTCATTTTTAATGTTGTTGTTGACTTTAGTGTGCTTAATGTTATCAGCTTGAAGGATGTGCAGGTATTTGGTATTATTTGCTGCTTTTTTATTTCCAGTGCTTCCTTAATCTTCCTTGTTTCTAGGTTATATTTCTTGATCAGGTATTGTTTCATTGTCTTGTTTTTCAGCTTCTTTTCTTCCATCTGTTCTGTCTTGCTTGCATCTGATTATAGCATGCTCATCTTATTTTTAAGCCTCATCTTCCAATTTATTAATGTACTGTTTGGGGCTTTTCTTCTTTTTTGATTTTGCATCTCAGTTATTCAGCTGTGCTGTACATTATTTGATTTGTTTCTTGCAATTAGCTGCTGCCTATATTTGATATTACAGTATTGGCATCTTTTAATAGTTGTGCTAGATAGATGTTTTTTTGGAACAAGCTTCAGTGCAGGCAGTCTTATCATGTTAGGCCCAAGGAACCAAGAACAACAGTTCTTGGTTCCTTGGGCCAGTTTCTTGTTAAGTACTTCCTTTATTGTGTTCACTTATTGACAGAAACCTTGCCAGACTAAAGCAATAATCGGCATAACTATACTCTGTAAATTGTTATGGAAAATGTGCCTTTGTCCTTTTACTGCTTTTCAAAGATTCCCATATTCTCAACCTATTTATTCACTGGGAAAGGCCTCTTTCTCCTGCAACTCTGAGCTACATTCTGCCACGATTATATTATTTTTATGCTGCTCTAGATGCTCAGTTATTCTTTGTTTTAATTCTTTTTTAACTAGAAGGCATTCTTTCTGAGGAGAAGACAAAGGAAAGGATACCTAATTTGGAAATGAAAATTATTCCATAGCTATGTTGGCTTCCTCTACCGCTTCCTCTCCCTGATTTGTCTCTACCATTTGAGCTATTTCTGGCAAAGCTTTGATTCCTTTGCCCTGACTAGACCCTTGCAGTTCTTCCAGATCTGCTTCTGTGAATACTTTATTTCATATTATAACTCAACTTTGATCTGCTAGCCTCTGTTCTGTTATTTCTGATTTTGAATATTGTTCTTTACAGAACTGATGCGTTCTTTTCAGATATCCTTCTCTTATTAGACCTGATTTGTAAAAACATCATTATATTTGTTTTCAAACTTTGTATACTTCAGTATTTTAATTTCAAGCACCATTTCACCAGTAGTCCTGCAGCTACTGGTCCTGGTTGCTCAGTCAACAGTCCCACGTCCTGTAGCCCGTTTGTTACCAGATGTTCAGGAACTAGTGCAGTCTTTGTTGACCTGGACGATGATCAATCCAATATGGGTTTCAGCAAATTACATCTCATCATTTTGTTTATGGGAGATATACAGGTAGTCTCGACTTACAACAGTTGATTTAGTGACTGTTCAAAGTTACAAGGGCAACTTGTAACTTATGACCATTTTTCACAATTATGACTATTGCAGCAACTCTCATGGTCATCTGACCAAAATCCAGATGCTTAACAACTGATTCATATTTATGATGGTTGCAGCGTCCAGGGATCGTATGATCACTTTTTGCAACCTTCTGATAAGCAAAGCCAATGGGAAAGCCAGATTCATTTAACAGCAGTGTTACTAATTGAGCAACTGCAATGATTAATTTAAAAAATGTGGCAAGAAAAGTTGTAAAATGGGGCAAAACTCACTTAACAAATTTCTTACTTATCAACATAAATTTTAGGCTCAGTTGTGGTTAAAAGTCGAGGACTACCTGTACTCTCTGTCTGGGTTCTCTGATGAGACTTGTCCAATATGGTTGAATCTCTGACATAGCTCTCATCTTCTTCAGAGTTCAAAAGCCACACAACCACATCAAAGGGGTGTCTCACTGAGTAATTATTATTACATTTTTATACCATCTTTTATATATAACTCAAGGTGGCAAACATATATAATATTTCTGCCTCCTCTTATTTTCTCCACAATAACAACCTTGTGAAGTGGTCTGAGCTGAGAGTGACTGGCCCACAGTCACCTTATGTTGGCTTTCATGCCTAAGGAAGGCCTAGAACTCACAGTCTTCTGGTTATTAGATCAGTACCTTAATCACTACACCAGACTGGCTCTCTAGGAATAACCTGTTAGAGAGTTCCTAGTGCTACAATCAAAATCACTGTTTATTTTGATACCTACAGTACTGCTTTCCTGAAATTGATTTTTATTGCAATGAAAAAATGGTACTATGGTTCCACAATAAATTAATTTTCAGAAAACCTTTTATATTAGGTATGCTGGATAATTGTAACTGTTTTTGTGTAATTCAAAATGGAGGTGTATGTAAGGATAAGAGAGAAGAAACAGTTCTGGGGGTACAGAGTCAATTGTGGAAACTGATCAAGATTCTTCTGCACTCTCCTGCACTCAGATTATATAGGTTGGAGGTAAATAATTTGTTCTCCTAAAAAGAAGGTTATTGATTAATAATTAAGAGGCAATAAATCTGGTTTTGGAAAGTAGTAAATGTTCAAACTTCATTTCTGGAAAGTTCTTTTTCATTTTCTGCTTCATTCATCTTAATAGAGAATACAAGTTAAGCTTTAAGAAGATCTGTTTGATTTCAGGTTTGTAGAGTGCCTTCAGATTGTAGGGTTCTTAATTATTTTTGGGGCTTTCTGCTTTCAAAGTTTATTATTATGGGCAAAATTTTATCTTCTTTTCTGTCCCTCTTGTGTCACCTTATTACTTACATCTCTTTTCCTTTTGCATAAAAAGTTTGCAAGGAGGAAAAAGACTGAGTTGCTGCACAGTGTTTTTTAATTGGAAATACTCTTTGTGTGGAAGCATTATGCATAAGTTCAAAACAGTAATATAGAGCTTAAATGACTAAGTCAAATATAAAAACTGAATAGACTTTATGTGATTTTCTTTCTGTAGCTTTCATTAAAGTACTACTAACTCCCTAAAGTGCTGAGCCATTAAACTAAGGTTCACAGGTAAACATTGCATAGAATGCATGAGTATGTGTGGAAGGAGAGGGTTGGGTATTAGCAATCCTTGATCCACTCTTCTGCATTTCTTCAAACCAAATACTTAATTTTCTACAAAACAATATATGGAGTTCTACATTTACTCATTAACAGGAGGCAAATGTCAAGGTTCCAATTAATGAACCCAGCCAATTCAGCACTCTGAGACTTGTAGCTTTCTCAAAGAACCATTTTATTGAGTACATCATATTGGCATGAATGAAACAAAGCCAGTTCTGACTATTTCCCGTGTTTTCAGTATAATTAAAGAATAGATAACTCACTCCCTCATTGTCACAGGTCACATTGTCCAGTTAGGTGTTCTGGCATCTTTTTGATAGCCTCTTCCAGTCTCTGGCCAGCACCTATTGGGATGACCTTGGTTCGCATGGGATAGTAAGTTGTTTTTTCTGGTCTGCATTCTCCTCTCCCCACTCCCATACTACGTGGTAACCTGAGAAACAAAAATATGGCTGCAATAGGCCTGATCTGTTTCAAAGTTGACAGCAAATGAATTTTAATATTACTTGTACCTTATAGCTTACAAAAGTAAAGTCCGATTTATTATCCTTCCTTCCTTTGATATTTTTAAAGCTAAACACTTTTTTATACCTATAATTCAAGGATCTATAATCAATTAAAAGAGTGCCTGTGGTTGTTTCGCTCATTGATTTGACTTCTTTGCAGGTATGGTCCTTGAAATTTGGGAGCATATTTTCCAGAGTAAGGGTTTTCAAACCTTTTCAGATCTTTGAACCAGTAAGTTAAAAAAAACAATTTCTGGAACCTCTGGTCAATTGGCAGATTTTTGCCAAATCCTAGAATTTTGTGGAACAAATACCCAAATACCCTTGAAATGCCCAGTTCTTGAAAATCTAGCTACATATGGGTAATGTAGAAACTGATAATACTGTATATTGTACTTTGAGCAAATAAATAAATATAAGAATCATGTACTATACTAATTTGTTAAGTTGACTGCAATTTCTAATATATTCCAGTAGATACATATTTTAACACAGAAAAATTTACATCTCAAAGCACTTTAAAAAGTCTTAGACTTATGATATGGATCCCTGTTGAAATGTTATTTAGAAACTAAGAAAGTCAAATTATTTTTCATGTGTATGATTGATTTAAAAATGATAATTGATGGGCAAAAATAGGCATACTAAAGGATGACAAATATCAATTTTTTAAAAAAAATTGATTTATATGCCGCCCTTCTCCGGAGACCAGGGCGGCTTACAATGCGTTAAACAATAGCCTTCATACTTTTGTATATTTATACAAAGTCAGCTTATTGCTCCCACAAACTGGGTCCTCATTTCACCTACCTTAGAAAGGATGGAAGGCTCAGTCAACTTTGAGCCTGGTAAGATTCGAACCTGCAGAAATTGCAGGCAGCTGTGTTAATAACAGGGTGCATTAAACCACTTTACTACCAAGGCTCTTAATTTACTCTGAATATTGAAGTTAGAGAAAACTTAGTTGTTTTATCACAGGTATACTCTTCAGTGCTGATTGCTAAAATAAATCCAAATGGTTGGAAATCCAATAGTTAGATAATATTTTCCCATTTTTGAAAGCAGTGTTATAAAGTTTATCAATTTTGAAAGATGATGCAGTACAGAAAGAAACAATTCTTAAATGTTGACTTGTCTTTCCTGCCGGCTGTTACTCTGTTAAGCATTCCTACCGGTAAGCCCTCCACACGTACACAGAGTATAAGAAATTGGCTTACTATATGATAACAGTTGCCATGATACTTTATGCTTCTTACTGTAGATCAGACATAATTCCTTCTGTGTGACCAGACCAAGAATCAACATTTTTCCAAAGGAAAGCTGAGATTGCTGTATTGAGAAAATAACTATAATAACAAAATCTTGCAAGTCTGATTATGCTATACATTCTCCCTTTTCTATACCCATGTGAACTAGAGAAGTGTCTATCTGAGCTGCTTCTCCATACTTCCTTCTTGTTCTGGACATAAGTTATGTTTCTCTTGTTACATTAGTAATTTAATATTTGAACAATGAATCTGATACAGGATTTAATTCAACCTTGGAAATGTTTGGGTTATAATTCTGTTGATGGGTTTATATTATATTGGAAGTTTGGATTTCTCTTAATGTAAGGATTTAAAATATCGGAATTGTCTGTTCATCATAACAAGGATGAGTTTTTAAAAAATTGATAGAAACTTTTACTAATTATTTATAAATCTTATATTGGCTGCTTTTAATAATCATTCCAGTAACAGTTAAAATTATTTTATGTGCAGCATTAATCTAAAGTCATTTTAAAAATTATTGTTCAGTTTTAACATTTAAGAATATTTTTGTTTTTAACAAACATTTAAGACTTTTTTCTCTTGTATTTTCTTTCTTCCTGATCGGGCTATTAGAAATACAGAAGTATATTAAGAACTATTTTAAATGCCTTATAAGTCTCATTTTGGGAAATCCACTCAGACCTATTATTATTCTGGAGTGGAATCTGAAAAACAGTTTTGCACTCCGGTTTTTTTGAGGAAAAATATAAACACTTAAAATGGGACAATATTTATAGAAAATTAGAAAAAGAAATTGATGTGGGAATTTTTAAACAAAATGCCTTTAATATTTCTTTTTCAAAGAGCTACAACTTGCTTTTCCACTTATAGGACATCATTATTAAGAAAAGACTTTTAAAAGTATACAACCTCTGATTTTTTATTAATGACATTGATTGTATTGATTCTCCAGTGAGCAGTATGTATGGCATTTTCAGAAAGGCAAGGTAGTTCCTTCAGAATGTGTAGAGGTTTTTGTTGGAACTGAGGATAGTAGTAAATTAAAGTGAATAAAATTCTAATATAACAAGTTATTTGCTTTTTTTCTTAAAATAAAATACAGTATTTAAGATAGCCAGTTAAGACAGTCATAACAATTATTATTTTCAGTGATGGGAGATATAAAATGTAAGGTGAATATAGAGTTAATCTAAGACTTTTCTCTCAGACTTTCTAGCTTTACTCCTCACAAAATGTTAGCGATAGTGGCTAATCACAAGGTTTACTCTTTTTGAAGACAAATCTGTCAGTCGTAAATCTGGTTAGTCTTTTTTACATGAATGAGCACAAAGTTTTTAAAAATGTTGTAGGTGCATATATTGGTCCTTCCAAAATATGTATTCAAAGCAGAATTTTGTGAAGAGTTGTAAATGGCAGACAGGGCAATTTTTCCTTTGTGATTTGCCTTAGTCTGCTCTGACATCAATATTTCCAACATTTTGGTGAGTCATCCTAATTTTAGATATGCCATGCTTTGAAATAGGAAAAATGATATGAAAAAGAATTGCTGTTTCTCTATATGGCTATGTATGCTGTACTAATAATCTTTCTTTAAACTTTTGAAAGTAGAAGGGCTTTTCACTCATTCTCTTTTGGAGGAAATGCTCTACCTCCATGAAATTCAAACTCTTATGTAATGATCCCCTAATATAATCGAAAAGCACTTCTTATTTTCACTGATGTTTGATTTCTCTTCAGAAGAAAGATGAACAAAGGGAATTGTGTCATAATATCTGACCGATTTATAGGCAAGAGTAGGAATTATTATCTCTCCTTTCCACTATTGGAGATAGTTATCAGTAGAAAATGTCATAAAATTTCATATTCAAATGTCATATTTTTCTATATTTCTACAGAAAAAAAATTAAATTTGAATATGAAATTAAAATAGAAAATATAATTTTCAGTGAAAAATTTAATTCAGCAGAATAAAACTTGCATGGGACAAAATTTGTCTTAATATTTTAATTTTGTTTTACACTACTGTACTAATGACAAACCTAGAGAATCTTCTTTTTACTTACTACTTGTGCTATAAAATTTATGATGATCATGTTGCTTAATAAACTTCCTATACACAGTAGGTTCAGTTTGAAATATCTTTATTTATTATCAAACCAGAATACATTAATTGACACACATACACAAACAAAGCTAAAGTGAATACTAAAAGTAGAGACTATATGTTTATTTGAAGTATGTGTATGCTTTTATATATCTGTTATGGTGGGGGAACACAATGGCTTAATAGTTAAGACTCAGGTTCGAGATCTGAATGCCACACAATGGGGATGAACTTCAAAGTCAGCATTAACTCCTGGAGACTGCCTGGACTAGTTCCTGCAGTTTTCTTGGTAAGGTTTTTCAGAAATGGTTTGCTATTGCCTACTTCCTAGAGCTGAAGAGTGACTGACTGACACCAACTAGTTGGTCACCCAACTAGTTTTGTGCCAAAAATGGGATTAAAAATCAGTGTCCTAGTTTCTAGCCTGATGCCTTAACTGGCTCTTCATCTCTATTTATGTTTATATGCCACTGAATTCAGGCTTCAGTCCTGGAATAGAACCGTAAAAAAAGATGTATGCCAAGGAAAAAAATAAAATAGTTACCGGTACGTACAATAAAAGAAAATCATGATTAAACCAGAAGGTTTTACTTTTTGCTGAATGTTACTATTTTGTGACAATAATCATAGTAACAAAATATTTCTCATGTACCCTGCAGATTTGTGCTGAAAAATTGTCTTTTCTGGGATAAGGCATTAATAAAATTTTGGGCAAAGTGTCATACAGTGTGGCTATTTTGCTAATGAGATTCTTAATATTTAGTATTCTGGATATTCCAGATGTCCAAAGCCAAACACGTACATTTTTGGAAAAAAATTGTGTTATATATTTATACTTCATTATAGTCTTAGATTAGCAGTACCTTAAGAAAATTCAGGCAGGACATGACAGCTCTAGAAGTTAGTTACTTTAATTCAACCTTCCTAAAATAATAAAAGTTCTTCAAAACATGTCTTTTGCAACAGTATATTTAGCTTTTGCTTTTGATCTAGGCAGTGAAAATAAAATTTCTCTATGTAACCTGGAATCTCTGTTAATAAAGAGCTTACATTAGCCTTAAGCAGAGGTCAGAATAAACTTTACATCACAAAAATCACATGTTCAGTTCACTCAATCTCCTTACATTCACAAAGACATAATCACTTAGATAGCTTAGATATTATTAAATCTTCCTTCTAAAACTGATGAGGAGAGAACACTGATACTGATTCTAGTAAAGACCCATAGGGTAAGTAGGTACTATTCTGATTTTGTGTAAAAGGTAAATACATTTTACAATTTAGACCATGTTCATTTTGTAGCTCTGTATCATCTGTCTTTGGCTTAATTCTCTCCTTTACTTCAATATAGTATATGCCAGAAGTTAGCAGTTGCTTCATTGAAAATTCCTAGTTTGCAGTTTGCCTACAAAACTGTCCCACCACTTGGATTTGTTTTCTTTCTAGTGGTGTTGATGGTTGTCACTTTAATCCTGATCCAGACAAATACCATTGTTGGCCATGGTTTTCATTTTGTTCTAGGGGGACACATTCTAATTTCAATGTTGCATTTAGGAAAATAACTTGGTATCATTAAAAAAAAGTTATTTAAAAGCCTATCTGAATTTTTTTAGGTGTTGAAGTTAGAAATAGAATGTATTGGATACACAGAGAACATTCAATAATGTTTTTGCAGTAAATAGAATAAAATTCTTTATTGGCCAAGTGTGATTAGACACACAAGGAATTTGTCTTGGTGCATACGCTCTCGGAGTACATAAAAAAGAAAAGATACATTCGTCAAGAACCATAAGGTACAACACTTAATGATAGTCATAGGGAAATATAAATCAATATAAATCTTAAGAATACCAGCAACAAGGTTACAGTCATACAGCAGTGGTGAAATTCAAATTTTATTACTACCGGTTCTGTGGGTGTGGCTTGGTGGGTATGGTATGGCTTGATGGGCCTGGCTTGGTGGGCATGGCAAAGGAAGGATACTGCAAAATCTCCATTCTCACCCCACTCCAGGGGAAGGATACTGCAAAATCTACATTCCCACCCCATTCCAGGGGAAGAATACTGCAAAATCCCCATTCCCTCCCCACTCCTGGGGGAAGGATATTGCAAAATCTCCATTCCCACCCCACTCTGGGGCCAGCCAGAGGTGGTATTTGCCGATTCTCCGAACTACTCAAAATTTCCGCTACCGGTTCTCCAGAACCTGTCAGAATCTGCTGGATTTCACCCCTGTCATACAGTCATGAGTGGGAGGAGATGGGTGATAGGAATGATGAGAAGATTAATAGTAATGCAGACTTAGTAACTAGTTTGACAGTATTGAGGGAATTATTTGTTTAGCAGAGTGATGGCGTTCGGGAAAAACTGTTCTTGTGTCTAGTTCTGGTGTGCAGTGCTCTATAGCGTCGTTTTGAGGGTAGGAGTTGAAACAGTTTATGTCCAGGATGCGAGGGCTCTAAACATTTTCACAGTATATTGATTTTGATGATAGTGTAGTTATCTGTCTGATTTCTATGTAGAAATTGTTTTAGAATAGCTAGTTCGTCCACTCTGCTACATTTTTAATATAACATTGAGGAGAAAAAGCCAAAGTAAGACCCATTCAGGAAAACAAAACAGATTTGAATAAATAAATAAAGTATAGATTGTACTTAATATGAATAATGAATGAGTGCAATTTACTGCTGTTGAAAAACAGGTATATGGAAGGAATTATAATTGGTTGTGTTTGTTAGTAATAGTAAGGCTGCAATTGTAATTTGAAATTTCTGTGACATATAATACATGTAATAGAAGTCTAGTCATAATAATTTTTACTTTTAAATTTAGGAAGATGTTAAATTATGTGAGAATATTTATGATAATTACGTATTCTTAAAAACTGAATGAATGTTTCCTGTTTAGTAACTTACTGTTTTCTTCGGTTATTGAATGGTTTATTTGTTTGTTTATTCATTTATTGGACTTTATACCACTTCAGACGTAACCATTTCTGAAGTATCTAGCATTCAACATACAATTTGGGAAAGTAGTGTTCAATGGTTAAATAAACTTTAGAAGTTTGTCCAATTAATCCATTGAAATCTTAGTATAGGAAAATTCATTGGACCATTGGATTCAGCTCTTGTCAGTCCAGGGATGTAAATGAAAGCAACTTTTCCAGAGATTTGTCCAATCTCAATTTAAACATGTCCAGCAATAACTTCAAATACATCGAATCTCCAGGAAATTGCTTTCATTGTTCATCTAGGTTGCTTTTCTTTATATTTAATTGGAATCTACTTTTGTGTAACAGTTCTATTGGTTCATATCCTGCATCCTGGAATGAAAGAGATCTTGATTGTTTTCCAAGTGCTTCAGGTATTTGGAGAATGTGATATCATATACTTCATCATTCTTTCCTTCTTAGGGCTAAATGGTTATTTAAATCTCTTCATAAGGATTAGTTGCTAGTTCCTTGATTAACATTACCATCATTCTCTGAATCTTTTCCACATGACTAAAATTCATTTTAAAGCATGATCTCCAGAAACTGCATTTGCCATTTTTGTACCCAAATCACACTGCTGACTCACATTCATTATGTAACCAGGTTTTTTATTTCTATATTCATGTCACAAATACTGTTGCAAAGCCAATTATTCTCTATTCTTATCAGAACTGAATTTGGTGAGGTAGAAACCATTACTTATCTTCCCTATCTTGAGATCTTATGGTTCTGTCTTTGCCAAGAACAGCCTTTGCAGTATTATATCTGCATTTAATTTGTTTCCTAACTGCATTAATAACCTGTATTTGTCTGTATTAAATTTTATTCTGTTAGTTCAGCCTGATTATCTAACCTATCAAAATAATTTTGAATGCAGTTCCTCTCTTCTAGGATATTTGATTTCCTATCAGATTTCTGTGATAAATAAATTTGAGAAGAATACTTCCTACTTCCTCATCTAAAACTTTAATAAAAAATATAGGTCAGTTCAGAGCTCAGGATTGTGAATTTTCACTGAATTCCTAAATCTGCTTTGAAAAGAGCCATTGATAAGCATTTTCAACTGTATTCAGCTTCTAGCTTTAGAACATTATTATGCTCATGGTAGAAAATTTTTCAGTAGAAGTAATTTAATAATTTAGCAGTTTACATATCCAGAAATAAGTTCCCTCTAATTCACTTGTAATATTTCTGTAATTTGTTTTCTAGAAGGATCTATAATTATCTGAGAGTATTAGGGGAGAAAAGAAGACACGTTTTAGCCAGTACATGAAAGTTGAAAGCTACAGTCTGACCTTTACCTTTATTAAACCTGATTCAAGTTGTAAGACTGCATTAGAAACACAACAAAACACCTGAAATACCACCCTGAGGAATTTGTACTGAACAAATTCCAAGGGGCTAAAGCTAGAAAATAGTGCCAGCTGAACTTTACATGTGAACTGAGCCAGAGATCTAGTATGAAATATTAAAGCTGTTTCTAGTTTGGTCCTTGAATCAGCTTAAATCTTAAGTGAGGCATTTGTAGGTATGTGATATTTCTAATGTTACAGTATGTATTTCTATTGCTAGCAATGAAGAGCTAAAGGAAGTATTATATTCACTGTAAAATAAAAATGGTATACGGATAGTCCTCGACTTACAATCACAATTGAGTCCAAAATTTCCATTCCTAAGCAAGACTGAGTTTTGACTTCTTTTATGACCTTTCTTGCCATAATTGTTAAGTGAATCACTGCAGTTTTTAAGTTAGTAACACAGTTGTAATCTGGCTTTCCCATCGACTTTGCTTGTCAGAAGGTCTCAAAAAGTGATCATAGGACACTGCAACTGTCATAAATATGAGCCACTTGCCAAGTGGCTGAATTTTGATCACAACCATGGGAATGCTGCAATGGTCATAAGTGTAAAAAGCAGTCATAAATCACTTTATTCAGTGCCGTTGTAACTTTGAACAGATACTAAATGAATAGTTGTGGAAGAATGATATCCTTTGTCAGAATTCTTTGACATCGTATCATTGCATCTTGTGTTTCTTTATAGATTGTTAAATGAACATTTACTTTTTAAACATTTTATTGACATGAGAATGCAATAAAGCTGGTATCAATATATATTGAAGTAAAACTTAATTTGAAATACAGTATTTGGTTTTGCAGTCCTTTTTTAAAATAGCATTTTAAAAGTAATTTAACCTTTAACACTATTATTTTGTGTCTAAACTTGGTAGACATTACCAACTACTAATTTAGAACAGATCAGAGAGCAAATAATTGTCATTGAGATATTTACCTCAGTCCAATGTTTATTGATTGCCAGGTGATCTGTATAATCTATCATTTGTTTTCATTTCCTTACAAACAATTGTGAAGTCATATTTATAAAACTAAAATAAGATATCAAAAATCTTTTATCTCCCCACCAATCACCATAATAGCTATTATTTTGTTGCCTTTAAAGTCAGTCACCCTGATGGACGTGGAACTGAAGGAACCTACTCTCGGAATTTGAGAAAGAAAACACCTTTACTTTCACAAAGAGTTTTTAGTCATCTGAAAATACAAATCATCAAGTAATACAGGCAAAGCAAAATGGGTTTATTAAGGGGGTGGGTGTCAAGCCTTTATATAGGGTACAGAAACAAATGATACATACATTGGGTATATGTCATGTGTCAGAAAGCAACAACAATAAAAAGCATTGATTAGATGTGAGAAAAGACAAACCACCTTTAAAATATGTTGCATCTTCCCCTTTCTCATCTGTGCTTGTTTCTTTAACACTTGCAACGTTCAAGGATTCAAGGGCTCTCTATTGTTTAGTTTATGAATAGGCTATTTTTGTGTGTGTAAAAAAGGAGTGGATTTGGTTAAAAAGGAAACTTCCTGAACTTTAAAAAAAAAACATTCTAAAATACTAATATCACCTTTAATTAAAACCTAATAATGAAGCCTAAAATTCCAATTACTACTATATTTTTTGGAGTATAAGATGCTCCGGACTATAAGATGCACCTACCTTTTTTGGGGAGGAAAACAAGAAAAAAAATCTGCCTCTGCCTCCCAGCAATTTGCCTCCTTGCAGCAAACAGTAAACAGCCTGCTTTAGTTTCATTTTCATTTTCAGCACAGCTTGATTAGCACAAGAAAAAAAAATCTGCCTCCCAGCAATTTGCCTCCTTGCAGCAAACAGCGGAGGCCCGTGCAGAAATAGGCAATGGCAATCCCTGCAGCCTGAAACAGCTGAGGGTCAGGAAGCCAATCCAACCAACAATCAGCTGCTTGTGCTAATCAGGCTGTGCTGAAGCTGAAATGGGCTGTTTGCTGCAAGGAGGTAAATTTGGCAGAGGCCAAAGGGTGGGTGGGGCTACATGTGGTGTATAAGATGCACCCAAATGTTCACCCTCTTTTAGGTGGGGGAAAGTGCATCTTATACTCCAAAAATATGGTAATTTGAAATGAATGTGTATTCCTTAAGTGTATTGAAAAGATACAGTGCATATGCATGGAGAAACCCACTTTTAAAGCACTAGAATTTATAGCCAGGAGTGTCCTTTCTGATTTAATTCAGAGTTCTCTTTAGGCTTGGATTCAGTACAAATACTCCAGATTAAATACAGTCCCAAAGGGATACCAAATATCCCTTTGCTTTCCTTTTCACACCTTTTCATAATAGTGGAATTTTAACTTCATTAATGTTAACTACATATTAGTAGGATTGAAATTACTTTTTGAAATATTAATATCATATTATTCAGCTTTTCAGTTTTATATGCTATAATATACTATAAATTTTTATATAAGAAAATGAAAGAACTGTGTAAGTTTTGTAAACCAAAACTGAACTCTGGTGACTCATTGATGACAATGAGGTCTTTAACAAGTCTTAATGTATTTTAGTTACAGTAGAACCTCTAGTCACAACCA
Source organism: Arizona elegans (assembly GCA_022577455.1). Lineage (NCBI taxonomy): Eukaryota > Metazoa > Chordata > Lepidosauria > Squamata > Colubridae > Arizona > Arizona elegans. Next base: position 251,527,694 of record JAKOOJ010000001.1, read on the forward strand.
TGATTCGTTCCATAACTTTGATCATAACCCGATTTGATTGTGACCTGAACCTAATTTTGGAAATTTGGCACTTACAAAAAAAAAAAAAAAAAAAAAAAAAGGCACGGAAGGGGGAAAAATGTGAATTTGGTCGTGGTCAGAAGCGTTCGTGACCAGAGGTTCTATTGTATATATTAAAATAGAAGGGAAATACTCATTTTCCATATTAGTTCAATGAAAGATTCCAGTAACTATTGTTGCTATTTTAGAAGCAATTAGTTAATAGATGAAGTATATATAAAGTTTTGAAGAGTTTGCTATATTTTCAAATAATGTTCCTTAATTAACCTAATGCCAGATTTGGTCGACCTGGAGTTGAATGCTACTGCCAACATGATAGTGGTGCTGCAGTAATCCAGCTTCAGTTTTTGATCAATGAGGTTTGTAAGTTTGTGGTATAACTCGTATCTGATTCCTTTACCAAGGGGTTGTTTTTGGTTTTGGTAGATAGATAATTCAGAAACTTGTTCTGTTGTAGTGGATGGCTAGTGGCTATCAATGGTATTTTAAAAAGTAAGAAGAATTTACTGATTTGTTTGATTAAACACCGCCCCTCCCAATTAGGTAAACATTTTTTTAAACTTAAAAGTTGCTATATTTAAAAGTAGTTAATTGTGAATATCCTCATGTATCCAAATGTTATTTTTAACAGAATACTGAATGTGAATATTTAAAATCCTTAAAATTATGTGTGCTTTCCCCTCTTGGTAATGTATGCTTATGATTGTTGACATTTTTAATTGTACTGTTTTTTATTATTAAATATGTGTTTAATTATTACAGAATGTATGATAAAATGAACAAATGACTCTGGCTGATTGAAACAATTATTGGATAATAAGTTGTAGGAATTTCTGTTAGTGTACAGTATACACTGAGGTAAAATGGCAAATCATATTTTCTCATTCAGAGTCACTTTTACTAGTACACTGCCTCTTTAAGCATACAAATAAAGAAGATCAGAAGAACTTCGTTTTTCTGACATTCTTTTCAAAGCTACTATGAGATTTTAACATTAAATTATTGACTCTAAATGGCATAATCAAAAAGAAATGAATAAATGAATAACTTTGTATTTACAAAACCAATAACTTCAAATATATTGATTATACCCTTCAATTGCTATGTGGAACTGGTCTTCCTAAAAAGGACAGTGTCCCTAAATGTCTACAGATTTTAACTGTATTTTTCTCTTTTAAGGGTGCCCTTGTGAGTGCCTTGGCTGATGATACCTTACACTTATGGAACTTGCGTCAGAAAAGACCAGCTATATTGCATTCCCTGAAATTTAACAGAGAAAGGTAAATAAATAAATAAATGGAGTTCTTTAACATCTTTTTTAAAAAACCACAATTTTTCATGCAATGTACTGATAACATCAGAGAATTTTAGGAAAAACATACAGTATAATACTACTATAATACTGTCTTTTGGTTAAGATCAAGTGTAGTGTACATTACTAAGCCTTTTCCCCCATAGTCTACAAATGTTACAGACTTTTATTGCTGCCTTTTCAAAAACTGTCATCCCTTAGGTTGTAATTATTAAATTCTGATTGTGTTCCTTGATTGTCTTCAAACTACTTACAGTATGTTTTTGTGATTTTCTTTCTCCCTGGTTCTAAAAATCAAACACATTTTGTTGCTTTTATGTTTTAATCACATCAAATGATTGTGTTGCCACCTTCTTTTTAACTCATGTGAGCAAAATGCACAGTATTAATTCCAGTATAAATCCAAATTAATTAACTACATAAGGCAGTTCAAGAGCCTTGGGTGAACAACTCTGCCAAAAAAACTAAGTAATCTATTAGATGACTCTTGAATATGTGCTTATTAAAACACCAAGAATTTAAAACTTATATTTACTACCCGGAGTTCAATTCCTGGTAGACAGTTTGTACCCCGCAGAAAAAAATCTCACCTACATATGTCTGATAAATCATAAATAAGATGAAATCAGTCAAGTGCGACCTCTTGGTGGTCATTATAAATAAAAATACTACATATGTCTAAAATTAGAATTTTTTCTCCATCCCCAACAAGGGGAATGGAAGTAATGTAAAACCTCATGAGGCCATGGCATATGTAGGATCTTTCTGGTTTGAATGTTGATGGAAAAAAAGGTGGATTATATATTCCATTTTAAGATGAAAGAATTGTAAAAATAGTGATATTGACTTACAACTCTTAATGAAGAAAACTCGTGGATTCTGAAAAGTATGACCACATCAGTACTCCTTTTTCACCAGAAACAAATATTCAGTTAATCGGTTTGTAATTTGGATACCTTCTTAAATTGGCATATTTGCCCCTTTTCTATTTTTTAAATTGGAATAAAGGCAAGACATAAATACACTGAATAGTTTTGTTATTCAGTATAATTTTTTTAATTCAAAACTAATTTTCAGAATTCCCATTAAAATGTAAAAAATAAAGCTTCAAAAGATGCAGAAACTAACAATAGTGATAATATATCAGTTTCAGAAAATGATAAGCAACATTTAATGCGGCAAAATGTATTTTCTGAGGTGGCTTACCTATCTCTTTTTCCCCTGAAAAGTGGTGCTTTCTCTCTCTCTTTAATGCAGTTGACAAAGTATTATATATGAAGGCATGGGGAAGGTCCAGACATTAGGATAAAAAGTTCAATATGAGCAGTGTTTGTTGAGTAGCAAGAAGTTGCAGGGAGAGACAAAATTCTGTTTTCAAGAAGTCAAACAAGGCCTAATGTCAAGGCACAATTTATATGATATTCTAGAAGTTGTTCCAGTAGTTTCTCACACAAGTTTATATATTAGATACTTGTAATTGGTCCCAGTCAAACTGACTTATGAAACTTGGCTGTTCAGGGTAATATTGTGCTCTTGAAAGTGATAAGCTGTTTTTCCAAGCCACCTGGCAATGTAGATCAACTGTTTGCTCTTGTCTGATTCTCAGTCATCCAGATCATGATTGTCTTAAAGTGCTTTTTCAAAAGGGAATTGGACTTTGTTTATTCCTTGAGGAAGATGTTTCACTTCTCATCCAAGAAGTTTCTTCAGTTCTGTTTGTTCTTTTGAGCTAATAGGTTATGCCTTTTTGATGGGATCAGAATTGGACAGCTGGGAACAATGGAGATACCTTCATTAAGGTCTAATCTCTGGCCCTGCTGGATCAAATTTAACAAAACTAATCACATTTTCCTATCTACATGGAAAAGATATGTGCTATAATGATGGAAAGTTGAAAGTATCCTTTGGTACTCAAAGCTTTATCAGCTTTGAGCCTTATGTGTTTAAACTAAAATTAAAAACATAACAATAAGTGCATCTTATAACTGTTTGGTGAGGTTATGACATTTCCTTCCTTTTCATGCTAATTAATTGTTTATTCTTCAATCTTAGACTATTAGATCAGGAAGAGGTATTAGATGTTTTGACCTTTCACACTTTAGTCCACATAAGAATGTTAAGTAGTTAATGCTTATTTGGTAGCCCTAGTAAATAGTTTTCTAAACTTTTCCTGTTCTGGTTATGATTGCTTTTGTTGCTGCTGCTTGACTTCAGTAAAATCAACAGGCTGGAAGCAATTGCTTCAATATGGAAAAACAAAACAGCTTTGATGCAGTCCAACTAATGTTGAACTGAGAATTACCAGATTTGGGACTATTGTGATATACAAGTTCTCTCTTCCTCTGGTGCTGGTGATAATTCTACAATTCTACAATTAGGGTAATCAAGGGATTAGGGCGACTGCTTACTTAGTGTCAGTGAGGTTGTTGGTAGACTAGAGGCTTGTGTGAGCAAACAGTATTTTTGTGATTGCTGTTAGGATTACACTGTTAGAATAGGGAATAGTTGCCATAATTGGATGTCTACTAGTAAGACAGTACCTATTGTATAGATAGTGATGAGGCGTCCTGACTTACAGGTAACCAAATCCAATGTTGCATAATCTTAGCTGGTTAATGTCAGTGTCTTGTATATTTAGGATTAGACAGGAGACAGTACACAAAGATTTTCTTGTGAATTAATTTAATTGTTCTCCTTTTATTTGTAACATTTCCAGAATAAAACAACACGTTTCTCAGAGAATATTAACTATGCAAGGAACATTTAGTCAAAGCATACAAACCGATATTGAGTTTCCCTTGACTTTTGTCTTCTGAGGAATACAGTGAACTGTTTTATGGCTAATTTTTCTATGATATCAATTATTAACTATCCCCGTGCTGCCATAGTTTTGTTTCTGCTGCTGTTACATTGTATGTTTCTATCTTAAGTTAGCTATTGCTATGTATATAGCAGCTATGAAATTCTCTATAGTTAATCAGGGCTTAAGGTACAGTTTAGTCAGTAATCTCTAATTCTAGTACAACCATTATTATCATCTTGTCTCTGGATATTGATGCATGATAGGCAGATCCTTCGTCACATTAACTTCCTCTCTGGTGTATTAAATCATTGAGGAAGATATGTCTCTTCAGCAGACTGATACTATTAAAATCTATCTGCCTGCTAGCCATTTTCACTTTTCTTACTTCCTCTGACTCCAACCACTTTTTGACACCTCCTTATCATATTTCAGTTTCTCTTACTAAGATATACACTGCTCATGAAAAACTTGGTTTTCCTCTAAGCTGTTTCCCAGACTTAAGTTATCACAAGTAAAGTTTATGTGTCTGTCTGATCATGTAACCGGATGGTAAATCGCATTTATCTTCTCCACTCACTCATACTGTAGCTCTATTCACTTAGGTAATTACTTTTTCCCCCTTGTTTTTCACCAATGGTGCTGCTAATGTTTCTTCGTCTTTACTGCCATTTCACTCTCTATAAATTATGGCTACAATAAATTGTGCCATTTGTGGACATAAGTTATTAAAATCAGTAGAGCTTGTTTTTAAATAAAGGCACAATTGTGATAGATTAAGAATATTTTGAATACAATCATAGAATATTAAGCTATAAATCTCCACTTGATTGTGAACATCAGTAATGAGCCTGAGCAAGTTATAGCCTTCAGTTTGGATTGTAAAATATGTAAATAAAGTAATTGATCTTATATTATTAGAATATCAATTGACAATATCTACCTATGATTTTTCTTTAGTGCCAATGATTAAATTGTAAACAAACTGTTTATGCTATGTAGCATAATGTTGTTATTGCTGTTTCTATATGTACCTAATTGTACTTTTAAGTAGAAGTAGCTGGGATTGGTCTTGAAATCATTTGAATAAGAGCTCTAAATAGTGAATGTACTTATTTTATTTATTAAATTTCTATATCGCCTATTTCAGCTAAGTGATTCTGGGCAGTTTACAAATAAAAAACATAAAAAGAGATGTAGTTAAAAACAAAATTAAACAGAATTTTAAAAAGTTAAAAATTTGAAAATTACAAAAGTTAAAAAAGGCCCGCCCCTCCAGTGTTGCTGCTGTTATCACCCAAATTGCTGCTACTGTTGGGTGCTAGCTGCTGGCCTGTTGCCCCGACCTCCTATGGAAATCCTGCCACTTTCTTGGGTCTGTTAAACCACTTGACCATTGCCTGCTCCATCCTGGTCTGGCTGCTCCACTCCAGTTACTGGCCTAAACCTGGTCCAGGCCTGTGCCTGGGTAGCCCAATTAGGAACTCGCCAACCTTTTGCCTGGGAAAGCTGAGTTGCCTTCCTGGGCATGCATATTGCCTTTCCTTGCTGCTATTCACAGTTCATCATTTCCTAATTGTTCTGCCCCCCAGGGAGGCACCGGCTGCTTGGTTACTGAGTGCTCCAGCCATTCTGTCATTATGGCACATCTTCTGAGTTAGTATATTCTGAATGGCATTTTTAAATAATGGGTTTTGTCTTATAAACTACAACTAGTACAAAATAATGCAGCTAGGTTGCACAATAGGCAAATTATAGTAAACTATTTAATCTATCTGAAGTTATTGGACTTGCTATAAATTTACTTAAATTCAAGTTGAAGAAATCTGCCAGAGTATACAAATCTATATATAGCTAGGATCTGGATATCAAGTGGTATGCTTACTTCTTATCAACAAAGATGTGGCAAAGATGCAAGCTTGAGTTTGCCAGGACTGCAGCCTGTTCATTACACATTTATTTGAAGGGGTATATTCCCAAACACCATAGTTATATAATCTTTTCTGTTTTGGCACCAAGGTTCCATTGCTAGTTTAAGACCTATCTGTTTACTTTACTTAGTTGATACTGCTATACATTTTCTGTTTATATTTTTAATAACTGTCCTGTAGTCAGAGTTTTAACATTTAAGTATCTTTGATTACTAATATTTTTTTATAAACAATAAATTTTTTGAAGCATTCTTTTAACTTGTGATCAGTTTTTTAAAAATATATATAATTCAGTATTGTGATTATTAAAAAGCAATATAAATGTAGGAAAAAATAGACTAAGATGAACGCTAGTGCCTGCAAAGTAGTATGTGGAACAATCTCTTTAGTATACGCATTGGCATTGTACATAGGAAGTTCCTGTCCAAGAATTACTTTACAACGTAGTATTAGTGTCACTGCATCCATCATGAGGTGAACGTAACCAGTTTTGTAACATTTGAATAGTTACAGATATTTGACAAACTGATAATGCATTAATGCATTTTTATTTGACCTTTAATGTTTGAGATTTCACAATGAAATCTCAACAAGGCAACAAGCTTATTTGTTTAATTGTTATGCATTATGCTAAGTTTTACAAATCATGATAAAGGTTTCTCTTAAGTAGCTTTGACAGTTTTATCAGAAGAGACATATGGCCTACAAATACCAAAGGAAATCCTTTGAAAACATCTGCAAATTGCCTCTCAAGTGACCTTGTTTTACTATTAATACATTTTCATAAGTAATTATGCAGATCGCATTTAGACTCAATAATTTCATAATGTTTATTTTAATTAGAGCTGTATTGTAGAGTTACAGTTTTACTATTTTATTGGCCACAGACATGCCAATAAATACCAAGCTAAAATAAAGCCTAAATTAAACTACTAAGTAGTACTTGACTTTTATTTAGCATTAAAATATTCAGTTATTGAAAAATCTTTGTCATTGCTAAATTTCCCATATACTATTTGTATCTTTTGATTCCTGTGTTCTCAAAAGATTAGAAACTAACAGAAAAATTATTAAAATTATTAATTTAAAATAATTTATTTTAATTATTGAAATAATTTACTAAAACGAGACAACAGAGTTGCAATAAATTACAAATTCTGAAAAATATGAGTACTAGGATCCTTAACTTTGAATCATGTATTTTATAGATTAAAAATATTGACTTAAAAATGCAAATCTCATAAAGAAATATTCTGTGAAAGAAATGCTATTCAATTTTTATGTTTGGATATAATAGAAAAATAATATTTTGGTAGATTGTTTGAATTTTTTTTTTCCTATTGGATTTCATTTTAATGAGAACATTTTAGTAACCAATTTTCAGATTTGACATGTAACAATTTGTCCCAGACATTTGTGACAAATTTGAAGAAAAAGTCAAACAGTGTTAGATTTTCCAAAATGCTTTGGGAATATATTTACATTTTGTTGATCATAGAAAATTTTTGACATCTTTCCATATTTAATGTCAAAGAAGTATACTAATTAAGAAGTAAAGTCTTAATTAAGTCTATTTTGTTTGTATTTTTTAATAGAGGCACGTTTAGAAAATAACATTGTTCATGAAGTTGAAAATTTGTGCTTAGCTTAAAAAAGCAGTTTGAATAATGTTGAATTAACTCTATGTGCTTTTGATAATTTTGTATCTGCATTTATTTTATTTTCAAACTATGCATTCATTATATTCTACTGTCCGATTTTAGTATTTAGTATTTACTATTTTTTAATATGTTCTCTTTCAGGATAACATTTTGCCATATCCCTTTCCAGAGTAAATGGTTGTATGTGGGTACAGAAAGAGGAAATATACACATTGTCAATGTGGAGTCTTTCACTCTCTCAGGCTATGTCATCATGTGGAATAAAGCCATTGAACTGTGAGTATGACATGGGTTAAAAAAAAAAGGATATAGTCCATTTGGACCCTGTTCTTTAACATATACACATACATTAATTATGCTTTTAATTTTTACTGTGTCTTTGATGCTTTGACTATTGCTGTCCAGTAGGTATAGGCATTGCATAAAATAATAAATCTGTTCAGAGAAAATATTGTTGCTAAAATAACAACTATTCCAATATTATTTTAAGTGGTTATATGCATAAAACTGTACTCTATTCCTATACTCATTTATAATTTATTCTAGACCCATGAATATAATAAACTGTTCTCTTCCAGTAGTCCCAGTAGCATTTCATTTTGCCTGTAAAAAAGGTGAATGAATATTGAATGAGATACATAATAGGAAAGTGGGCTAAATGGAGAGGTGGGATTTTGAATAATGTGGGGATCCATATTCTGCATAATGTTTCTGCCCAATTTTCCAGCATGCTCACCTGATTTACCCACCTCATCCTCACAACAGGGATGCAGAAAAGTATCTGCTAATAAAAATGTTAGTTAATAATGAAAAAAGTAGTTACCTTTATTGAATAAGTGGGTGTTAAATAATTTTTAAGGTTATGCTCTTTTAAGTGGAAATTTTAAAAATTACAATTAAAAACTAATGCAAACTCACAAAAGAAAACAAAAAAAGAAAGAAAATGAAAACAAGGAAGAAATGATGAGCTGCTCTTCAGTTCATCATTTCTTCCTCGTTTTCATTTTCTTTCTTTTCTATACTTTCTTTTAAAAAGCTCCACTGTTAAAAGTGGAGCCAATGATCAGAACAGAATGTAGAGTTGGCAAGTAAACCTGCAACAGGTTTCCATGTACTGGTGATTTTTACAGCTGGTTAAGGTTTTCATGTGCCAGTGGGCTTTCTCCACCCTCTGAGGTACCCCTGCATGCCTTTCCTCAGATTCTGTCTGCTTAATGACCATGAAATTGCTTAACAACCACAACAAGAATGTGTGAAATCTAGTTTAATGACTGCTTTGCTTAACAACTGAGATTCTGTCCTAGTTGTGGTCATAAGTTGAGGACTATGTATTTGAAGGGACTAAAGATCAAAATTAGTAAAAGGAAAGAATATCATTTGGTTTATTTTATCAAGGTTAAAATAGATATGTTAATCTACAATAACCTTTAATAGAGTTTTGTTGATCAGGATTGAATGACAAGATTTTAAGGATTTGTTTATAGATAAGATATGAGATATGGGAAAAAGAGAGAAGGTGATAAGTTACTAAAACTTCGGCTCCCCGCTTCCAGTTTGTATCCAGCTGTATGTTAACCCTCCCTTTTGAATATCTTCTCTTCCTCGGGCTTAACATCATTATGCCTCTATGGTTTGGCTCCTTTTTCATCTTGTGCCCCAAGCTGGAGGGTGTTTGGGCAATTGTCATGCGGGAGCTGAGGGAGTTGTTGCCTTTCACCAACGGAGGAATAGACCATCTAACTTTCCTAAGCCCTTTCCATCTGGGCTAGCCACCGTGAGAGGGTGGCTTGGATTTTTACCTCCAATTTCGATGAACTGACACGGGACTCCTCCCACTGCAGTGAGAGGGCAGTGGAGTCCAGCCTACCGGCTTTTAGGTCCATCTTGCTCCAATACCTTAGACTATTCATCAAACTCCTGACCAGACTTTCTACCTCTCATCTATGTATGGCTTATACCTCGGCAGACCTGCTTGCGCTGCGAGATGCCCCCCTCTCGTGGCGATGGCCCTCCATGTTATCAAAGGCCTACCTTAAGGACAGGCTTTGGAGCCCTGAGAGGTGGCATGTTTCAAAGCGGGGATTAAGGGGTTTTTTAATTAGGGTTTTTAATAATTTTTTAAGGGGAACCGGGAGGATGACCAAAGGGGATGGGGGGGTAATCCACCAAGGTCAGAGCCGAGCCCGGCACGGGGTAACGGTTTGGAGGACACGACGAGGGAATGGGGAGGGGGCGGAGGGCTATCCCAATGAGGGTAATACCATCAGCACGGTGGTTGGGAGGGGCAGATATGGCGGGAGCAGGGGGCCACATCATGTGTTGGGGACGCGCACTTGCTGTTTGAGAGCAATTGCGCGCCCCGGCCCCCAAAGCTCCCCTCGGATACTAGGTGGCTTAGATACTTGGGACCTGGGCCTGCGGCTGATGCTGTGCAATGCTAGGTCTGTGGTAAATAAGGCCCCCCTCATCCACGATCATATCCAGGAGGGGGGAGCGGACCTGGCAGGTATTACGGAGACCTGGTTGGGACCGGAGGGAGGAGTCCCTCTGGTCGAGATGTGCCCACCAGGTTTCAGAGCATACATCAACCGAGAGCCCAGGGGAGGGGAGGGGGGTGGCGGTTATTATTAAAGAAGGTCTTGGTTCGAGGGAGATCACTGTGCCTCAGATTGCTGGATGTGAATCCCTCTTCGTGAGATGGGGTCTTGGGGTTCAGATGGGCTTGCTGCTTGCGTACCTGGCTCCCTGCCGCGTGGCAGCAGCCCTGCCTGAGCTACTCGACGTGATAGCCACGGTGGCAGTTGATACACCCAGGCTTATGGTCATGGGTGATTTCAACTTGCCATCTGTTGGTGAAACGTCTGGGATGGCTCGGGAGTTCATGGCTTCCATGACGGCCATGGACCTGACCCAGTTAGTTCATGGCCCCACTCACGGGGGCGGGGGGGGACACACTCTAGACTTGATTTTCGTCTCTGGCCAGTGGTTGAGTGATCTTGTTATAGGGGATATAGACATGGAACCCTTGTCATGGTCAGATCACTCACTCCTTCGTCTGGACCTTCGTACCGCTACACCCCGCCGCAGGGAGGCAGACCCAATTAGATGGGTCCGCCCCAGGCGCCTGATGGATCCTGATAGGTTCCAGACGGAGCTTGGGCCAATTCCTGATGATCTGGCACACGACTCGGCCGAGGACCTGGTAGCTGCCTGGGATCGGGCGGCTGGTGGGGCCTTGGATCGAGTCGTGCCTTTGCGGCTTCTGACCCGGTGTCGATCCCTCGCGGCTCCTTGGTTTACCGAGGAGCTGAGGGAGATGAAACGCCGGAAAAGACGCCTAGAGAGCGGTTGGAGGGCCAGTCGCGCTGAATCTGACCGAACACTGGTAAGGTCGCATATTAAGACCTACCTAGTGGCGATAAAGCGGCAAAGTTTAATTACTTTTCCGCCTCTATTGCATCATCAGGGAATCGTCCGGCAGCCCTGTTCAGGGTAACCCGCTCCCTGCTCCATCTGGGAGCGCGGGAGGATCCCTTGGAAGGCAGGACGGAGGATTTCGGACAATACCTCTATGACAAAATCGCTCAGATCCGGGGGGACTTGGACTCTGACTGGGTAGATCAGGGCAGGGTGACGAGGAATAGTCTTGAGAATGTTATCTGGGAGGAGTTTGATGCTGTGACTCCCGATGATGTGGACAGGATTTTAGGGAGACTTAGTGCGGCCACATGTTTACTGGACCCGTGTCCCTCCTGGTTGGTACTGGCCTCCTGGGGGGTTACACGAGGCTGGCTCCAGGGTGTTATCAACGCTTCGTTGAGCGAGGGTCACTTCCCCGCGGCCTTGAAAGAGGCGGTGGTGAGGCCTCTCCTCAAGAAGCCGTCCCTGGATCCGGCAATATTGGCTAACTATCGTCCTGTCTCCAACCTTCGCTTTCTGGCGAAGGTTGTTGAGAATGTGGTCGCGCGACAGTTTCCGCAATTCCTGGAGGAAACATCCTATCTGGATCCGTTCCAGTCTGGTTTCAGGCCTGGGCACAGCACGGAAACGGCATTGGTCGCGTTGGTTGATGATCTCTGGAGGGCTCGGGACAGGGGTTGCTCCTCTGTTCTGGTCCTGTTAGACCTCTCAGCGGCTTTTGATACCATCGACCATGGTATCATGCTGCACCGGTTGGAAGAGTTGGGGATGGGGGGCACCGTGTTATGGTGGTTCTCCTCCTTTCTCTCCGACCGGTCGCAGTTTGTGTTGGCAGGGGGGCAGAGGTCGACCTCGAGGCCTCTTATATGTGGAGTGCCTCAGGGGTCGGTCCTCTCGCCCCTCCTGTTCAACATTTATGTGAAGCCGCTGGGCGAGATCATCCGTGGCTTTGGGGTGAGATACCATCAGTACGCTGATGACACTCAGCTGTACATCTCCACCCCAGGCCACCCCAATGATGCCCTTGAAGTGATGTCCCAGTGCCTGGAGGCTGTACGGATCTGGATGGGGAGGAACAGACTCAAGCTCAACCCTTCCAAGACTGAGTGGCTGTGGTTCCCGGCATCCCGATATAGTCAGTTGACCCCATCACTGACTATTGGGGGCGAGTCTTTGGCCCCCACAGAGAGGGCTCGCAATCTGGGCGTCCTCCTGGATACGCAGCTGTCTTTGGAGGAACATCTGATGGCTGTAACCAGGGGGACCTTTTATCAGGTTCACCTGATCCGCCAGTTGCGGCCCTTTCTTGATCGGGATTCCCTGTGCACAGTCACTCATGCCCTCGTGACCTCTCGCCTTGATTACTGTAACGCTCTCTACAAGGGGCTCCCCTTGAAGAGCACCCGGAGGCTCCAACTGGTCCAGAACGCAGCAGCGCGGGTAGTGACGGGAGCAGCATGGCGCTCCCATGTAACACTGCTCCTGCGCGAGCTGCACTGGCTCCCGGTGGTCTTCCGGGTGCGCTTCAAGGTGTTGGTTCTCACCTTTAAAGCACTCCATGGCATAGGGCCTAGCTATCTTCGAGACCGCCTGCTGCCATCGACGACCTCCCATCGACCCGTGCGCTCCCACAGAGAGGGCCTCCTCGGGGTGCCATCAGCCAAACAATGCAGGCAGGTGACCCCCAGGGGGAGGGCCTCTCTGTGGGGGCACCTACCCTCTGGAATCAGCTGCCCCCAGAGATAAGGAGAATCTATGACCTCAGTGCCTTCCGCCGTGCCCTTAAAACCTTCTTTTTCCAACAAGCCGGGCTGGCCTAACTCTTTTTAAGTGTTTTTAATTGTTTTTGTTTATTGTTTTAATTAATGGGGCCAAATTTATATATATTTTTAACTGTATTTTAATATTTGTATTTGATGTTTTTATTTGCCTGTTCACCGCCCTGAGTCCTCAGGGAGAAGGGCGGTATACAAGTTCAAAAATAAAATAAAATAAATAAAATAAAATAAAACATTCTATACTTGTGATGAAGAGGAAAATTATTTTTTCATATATTTCTTTTTCTTATGTTTCTTTCGTTTCATTAAAGCTTTTTAAATTCTGTTTATTTGTTATAAACCACACTTTTATTTAGGGCCCTGGAGCTGAAGGCAATATAACATAAATTGCAAATCTGTAGTTCAGTGAACAACTTAAGCCATCCAGAGATGTTTCAATACAAGATGGGTAGCAAATAAATTTAATAGATAAATAAATAAACAAAAATAAAATAAATAAGGATTGACCAGATCAAAGGACTTAAAATATTCTACCAAGTGAAAATATAATAGCTGAAAACTGAAAAGTTGGGTCCGGCTTTGCTCAGTTGCCGTGCTGTCCTTCAATTGGTTGGCAGAAGGGTGAGGAGAGAAAATGCTTTTCTGTGCCTACCTAACGCTCACCCCTTGCCTAGAGCAGCCTGAGGAAGTGGTGGCGTCATTGTATGAGGGGACCCAGGCTGGGCTACCCACTACCACCTCAGTCAAAGCGCGGCCTTATAGGTGAATGGATGGAATGCAGCTGGGAGCTAGCAAATGGGTAGCAGCAGCAGCAGAGTGGTGGCAAGATCACATGAAATATCTTCAGTTTCAATTCTGCCTATCCACTATGGTCTCCAACAGAGTGGAAAGAATTAGTGCCCCATGACCATCCCAGGAAGGAAAAAGTTGCCTGTTCCTTCTTTAGGGTTTTAAGATATGACTAGCACCTTGACTTTGGCTCATGAATGGAAAGTCAGTCTGCTTAATAACGATATTGGAGTTTACACTATAAATGATGTAATATTCTATAAATCTGTATTTTTGCTTCTTAAAAATATTGTTTAAATTTTTAGGTCATCCAAATCTCATCCAGGACCTGTTGTCCATATTAGTGACAATCCAATGGATGAAGGCAAGGTATGTTTAAAAAAAATACATTAAACCAAACCTAAATTATATTAAAGAAGATTCTCCTTTAGTACTAAAGTATGACAAATGCTTTATTTATTGTCCCAAGAATCACTTTACATATATCAAGCATTAGAACAATGTATTTTTTGCAATTATATCCCCAGTGGCTATTTGAAAGCTTGTCTACTGACTATTCATAATTGTACTTTTGACATGTTATGCTTCTAAAACAAATAAATGGAAACTCTAGTAAATGCTCAGATGTTTACTTTAGCGTGTGTTTGTATTATTGCAAGCAATTACCAAAACATTTGGTTACTTTTTTAAACATTAAATTATTTTTATTACTTTAACACGTAAAAAATGCCAAATATAGCAAAAACACAAGAAAACAAAAACATGTTGTAATGCATATGACTACTGTAGTTATGAAACACTGTATAGGTAGTCCTCAACTTACAACAGTTCACTTAATGACCGTTCGAAGTTACAACACCACTGAAAAAAGTGACTTATGACCAATTTTCACACTTATAATCATTGCAGCATCCCCATGGTCACATGATTTACATTTGGATGCTTGACAACTGACTCACATTTATGATGGTTGCAGTGTCTTGGGGTCATGTGATCACCTTCTGCAACCTTCTGACATGCAAAGTCAATGGGGAAACCAGATTCATTTAACAACCGTGTTACTAATTTAACAACTGCAGTGATTCACTTAACAAATTTGGCAAGAAAAGACATAAAATGGGGCAAAACTCACTTAACAAACTTCTCATTTAACAACATTAATTTTGGGCTCAATTATGATCATAAGTTGACGACTACCTGTATTACATTCTGAATCACACAGAATAACTCAATTTTAATAATAATCAGTCTTTCCATTGCTTCAGTAATTAGCAGACAATTAACACACACCATATTATCTGTGTTTGTATTTTTCCATACTAATAGAATCCTGTTTGCTACACCGTAAGTTTGTAAGTCCATAGATATTCATAAAATGATAAATTCCATTTTTTTTGCCAGATTCAATGAACAACTTTAAATATATTGCTTTTTTCCAAACTATATTTATAAAATAATTAAATGAAATAATGAAAATGGGACAACAGTGGGTTAAATTGATGGTATGTACATAAGTGGTTCCTCCCCACTCCAACCATTGCCTACTTTGAGCCTAGTGAAATTGACAGCCAACCTTTATAATATTCTTGGGTGAACTAGTGAGAAAAAGTGTTGTTGTGTACCCTCAAGTTATTCACTCTCAATAACCACATAGATTAGATTTTTCTGCATGAGTTGTTGAATTAGTCTCTTCTAAAGAGTATCTTTAAGACACTTAACTATTGATATTGATAGGGGATTTCAGTTCTTTATTTCAAAGTTTGTAAATAAAAAACATCCACCTTAACAATATTCTTTGATTGTCTACTAAAAACACTATTTAGAATATTCCAAAATATAGTTTAATAACAATAATTATTGTTAATAATCAGAAATTTCTGATACTGCTAATGCATTTGGATAAAATTGGGAAATCAGGATGTTTAATTGAGTATACTCCCGTTCTCTGTTTTATATAATCCAGACTCTCCTAAAATAATATAAATAATGCATGCTAATGATAAGACTGAAAGTCAGGAAAACGAATCCATTTCATCACATAATAGCCGTAATTGGGTTGAATAAAATCTAGGTTATGTTTCACATTACAAATATTTTAAAGAATTTATCAGTTTGCTTGAAATACTTCAAAGGTATTCGAAGGGATATCTTTCTAAGCACATATATTATCTAGGACCGTGATGGTGAACCTATGGCACGCGTAGCCATATCAGTGGACATGCCAGCTCAGCACTGGTGCGCATGCGCATGCCGGCTAGATAATTTTCGGGCCTTTTGGGCCCACCAGAAGTAGGGAAACAGGCTGTTTCCTGCCTCTGGAGGGCCTGGGGGTGTGTGGGGAAGGCCCGTTTTTCTTTCTCACCTGGCTCCAGATCCTCTCTATGCATCTGGGGAGGGCGAAAACAGCCTTCCCCACCCATCAGAGGCCCTCCGGAGGCCAGAAACGGCCCATTTCCCAACTCCCGGTTGGACAGGAAGTGACTTTTTTGCTGTCCCCAGCCTCCAAAGCCTCCTAGAGAGGGGGTAGAGAAGGCTGTTTTCACCCTCCCCAGATGCATAGAGAGGATCTGGAGCCAGGTGAGAAAGAAAAACGGGCCTACCTGGCCATTGCGTGCCAGGAGCAGGGGGAAGGGGGGGTTGCACGCGCAGGGCAGGGCGCATAGAATTATGGGTGTGGGCACACGTGTGTGCAAACCTCCCCCACCCCCCCATCCTATCCTGGCATGCAATGGCAAAAAGGTTAGCCATCACTGATCTAGGATATCTAAGCACGCATCTTATCTAGGAAGTAATATTCATTTTGACAACATTGCCCGTTCCTTATAAGCTCATTGCGATTTTTAACTATGTCAATATTACTCAGGTAAAATGTCCCTATATACTGTACATATTCATTATATTGCTACCCTTCAGAAGGGGGAGGGAGTGATCCAAGTTTATTTTTACCTTTGGACCAATAATTTAAACAGTATTATCTGCTTATTAATTAAATAGCAAAGCAGTCAAAAGATGAGAAGTTCCTTAAACTGGCAGAAAATTAGACTAGCAAATAAAGTTTGAAGACATCAGCCAAAATTCCAACATAAATTTTTGGTTGATATTTTTAGGTAATTTACATCTTTTGTATGGAAGATCTAGGTCAGTAATTTTCTAGTTTTGTCATTCAGTTTGTATGCAGTTTTATTAGTTGGAATATAATGCAGAATGGTTTTGTTAGCAGGATAAATTTAAATATTGGAAAAATCTTCTCTGATATCTGATTTTGGATTTAAAAGTTGATCTATGTATTTGTGACCAATTTATGCAATGACTTAAACCATTTTGAGAAGTAAAAATATCAGATTGAGAACCTCAAATTCCAAAATGATATTGGTTGGTCCAAAGCACAGATCTAAGCTTTTGTGGGTTCTTCATAAGTAGTTTTCATCTGGTTTTTTTTTTTACCTCATCTTGGTCCTCTTTGAATTTTTAAAAATATTCTTAGAATCATTAAAAAACTGTTTTATTCCTGAAATCTTATTAGATGTGGGGAAGGGAAGAAACCACATTAAATCAATCCATATTTATTTATTTATCTCAATAAAAATGTAGTAAATTCTATCAGTAGAAATACTGGAGCTGATTTGAGGTACTAGCAAAAACCCATTCTATCTAAAACTTCTATCTTCAAGCAAGTATTTACTTTTCTTTGGTCGTATGCAATAACAGCCTTTGAAGCTAATTAGCAAAGGCTTCTCCTTTCCCAATCAAGTGGAGATAAACCAGGACAAAACAAGACCATCCTTTGGGGAACTACTAACTGCATCATCTTCAAATAATGTAGCCTGATGAAATGTTTGCTGCTAGGTAAGATTGAAGAACCCATGCAGCATTGTTATGAGCTGAGCAAAGGGAAATGCAGCTTTCTATTATATTTAGGGTTTTTTTTAAACAAATTGTTGTATTTGTAAATCTTTTTTCTTGTCATCTTTGTTTGCTTAAATTCAGGGTACATTTTTATAAGGGATTTCATTCAAGTATGTAGTGATTTAGCTGCAGACTGTATTGGTACATTTAAGGAAATAAATGTGCTTGGTGATGTTTTGTTATCTTAAGTGGTTCTTAAATCTTCCAATAGTTACTCACTTTAGTAGTGAGTAATTTAGCACTATGTTGTACATTTTGAGTCAGATACAAAATTGCAGGTAGATTTACTTTCTGAAAGAAGAAAAAGAGACTAGCCATTTTAGAAACTGAATGCAGAAAAGTACAGAGGAATAATTTATTTTTCCAAATCAATTTTTACCATTTTCTGCTCCGTTTCCACTTGAGCCAATAAAGAATTAAGCATGCCATATAAATCAGTGCAGTATATGGGTTTACTGACTCTCTATATATGTAGATATCTGTTTGCCTGTCTACCTACCTATTTACCTACATCTTTCCATATGAACAGAAAAGGCAGTTATACAAGTTGTACTGAGTTTCAGCTTTTGCCCTCATAGTTTGCATAAGGAGAAAAATGTTATCTACCATAAGTTACAAAAGAGGCCAAATAACACTATGGGGGAAAAAAAGTAATATAATCCTGGTTTATTTTTTTAAAATGCTAGGAAGATGATTCAGTTCACATTTTAGAAACTGACTTGGGGAAAAAACTGGTCTTGCCACTAAAATTATTGTGTCATGGGGAGATGGATTAGATCTAAAAAAAGGAAGTAAGTTAAGATAAAACAGACACTCTTGACATATTTTCTACTGAATCATTGTTATGTAGAGAGTTTCTTAAGTCATATGATATATATTCTTAAAATAGTCTTCAAAATCTGAATGCCATTTTTGCATCCTCAGTTAAGTTTAAGAAATTCTAGAAGAAGTATTGGCATGTTTGCTAACATACCACTCCTAAACATTGAAGCACTTCAAAAAGGTGCCATGATTGATGACATCAAATCATGACTAAGAGCTGAATAAGGGCTAGGATATATATGTGACTACCATCCCAGACCAATCAGAGCTTATCTAAAAATACATTTGGTGCTGTCTCAGTGCTATATCCTGCTCTGAAAGCTAATTGGAAGGACTCCTGATAATCCATTTATTCTGTAGTTGCTCTCTTTTCAACAGCCTTCCCCCAAAAGGAGGCCAGATAAAAATTGTCCTTGGAAGGTTTTTTGAGAAGGGGAGGGACCACAGACTATTTAAGAGCTGGAGTTATCACTCCCCTCTTCAAGGAAGCTTTTCACATCATTTGAATCCAATTATATATTGTCTGCTGGGAGGCCTTAATTAACCAGGAGGGTGGCTGCACTTTACATATTGAGGACTAGTCCGTTGTTTTGAAATTGAGTTTAACTTCTTACAGGTTCAATTCTTGTAAGAATTAATTCAGTTAATCTAGTATTTGACAGATAAAGCAGCTTGAGTCAATAAACTAACAAGTGATGTGTTGAACTCCAAGGTACAGACCAGGCCAGGAAACAGACTCCAGGGTGGCCTAAAACTACTTTAAGATGGACTGTTTTAACTGAATCCTGAGGTATAAATTACTCTTGAGCAATATTCCTTTGGATTGGTTGCACTATTTTTCTGTTTTCTCCAGATATATATAATTTGCTTTCTTGAATTAGCAAGTTTGCCATGTACAGGTATGATGAAGAGGAAGAATAAGTTGCGTATTTGTAACTATAGTTTTTTATTTAGTTTCCTATGCTTTTTCCAGGTATCTGTCAGAACAGTTTTTAAACTTCTGTGGTTACTATGGCAGTTTCCAGGGTTCAGTGAAGTGGAGGGAGCTGGACTCATGCTTGCATGTCTGCATTAAGAAAAATAGCACTCGTGAAAGTGCATAATGTATATTTTATTTATTCAGATAATCTGTAAGGTTACCCATCTCCCCAATGTGACTCTGGTGACATATAAAGGTTAAAGCCACAATAACAATAAGTATTAAATGCCAAGGCCATAAATACAGTCAAACGCATACAGAATAATTTAACCACATTTAACCAGCAGAGTTTGCCTAAGCAGGTAGCCTAAATACTTGGAAGAACACCCAGAATCACGGCCATCGTAATCTCTGGGACGATGCTGTTCTATAGGACTAGTACCACCACAGAAAAGACATGACTTTGGGATGTAGCAAGATAAGATTGTACAATAATGGAAAGGACATGTGAAGGATTAGAGAGGTGACCATTCAGAACAGCACAGATAAGCATCTTGTACTTTCTAAGCTCATCTACAATTTACAAACTTTCTAGGTCTAGGATATCATGAGCATATTCAGGTAGACTAAATGATACAATGAGGATCATAAGCAGTTGCATAAAATCTACTCCTACTTGCTGGCTCCCCATCTTGAGCCACATTGCACCACCAGCTCTACGAAGGCAAGAAGCCTTAGTGAAGGAGTACAACAAAATTATGAGAAACCCACTTCTTCCTGTGCACGCTGATCTTCCTCATCTATCAACTGGCAGGCTTAAATCCAGGAAGCCCTCTCTGGTACTCGCTCAACAGCTGTTTAACAACTTTGACATCAACACACAGTGGAAAGCCAAATGGGCTGCTGAACGCCCAGATATAGACAGTTACATAGAGGACCCTACACAAAAGGTGCCAGGCTTTGACCTTCCTCACCAGCATTGGTCAACTCTGAGCAGGATCTGTACCCAACATGGGGTCTGCCAGGACTAATTTTTAAATGGGGTCTTGTCTCTCCACCTCAGTGTGACTGTGGTGCTCCTCAACAAAATATCCATCACATTGTGTCTGAATGTGCATCAAGATCTTACACCAGCCCAATGTCTGATTTTTTTCAACATAGACCCACCCTGTCCTTGAATGGCTGGGTGGACTGGATATTACCATTTGAACCACTATAAGTCCATGTATTTTCCATACGCTAAATAAATAAAATTCAGGTAGTCCTCACCTTAAAACCACAGTTGAGCCCCAAATTAATGTTGCTACATGAGAAATTTGTTCAATGGGTTTTCCTCATTTTACGACTTTCCTTGCCACATTTGTTAACTGAATCACTGCAGTTGTTAAATTAGTAACCCGGTTGTTAAGTGAATCTGGTTTCTCCATTGGAAAACCTGCTTGTCAGAAGATTGCAAAAGGTGCTCACATGATCCTGGGACACTGCAACGATCATAAATGTGAATCAGTTGTCAAGCATTCAAATGTAAATCATGTGACCATGGGGATGCTGCAATGGTCATAAGTGTGAAAAATGGTCATATGTCTCTTTATTCAATGCCGTTGTAACTTTGAACGGTGACTAAGTGAACTGTTGTAAGTCGAGGACTACCTTTATAGAATATTTATATGTATCAGAATATCCAATTATTAGTTGTCCCAAACAAATGATATCTGTTATCATTTGTCTATAATACTTATTGAAATATTAATTATATAACATGCAGATGTGCTTATAGTAGTGAATTGTAATTTGGTGAGCCATAAAGTTGCACTGATTATTATGTACTAGAGTGACATTAATATAACTTGTAATTTATTACAGCTGTTGATTGGTTTTGAATCAGGAACAGTGGCATTATGGGATCTCAAATGCAAGAAGGCGGAATACAGATACACACATGATGAGGTAAAAAAATTATAAGTCTGGCATGTTTTGAATCATACTGTAATTTTGTTGACTATTGGAGTTTTGCAGAAGAATTATTATTTAGTAAATGTTTACTCATTGTTATTTATATTTATGGAAAATATATATATAGATACAGTCATCTTAATAAAGCAGGAAAATATTCAATTTATTGATTGACATAGAAATTTAACGGTTACTAAAATGGCTTTAAATATTGTAGTATCTAAAATTATATCTCATATATAGAGGACAGAGTAGATTATGTGTTTTAACCATCCCTGTATACTTGGATTATGAGGTGATTGGGATACCTCATATGACCCTAACCCATAATTTGGGCTTGCCTTCCAAGTGGGAGGGTCAGACCTATTTTCTCCTGGTATGTAGGATTTTGTGGAGAGCATTAATAAGGAAAATGAGTGTTTTAAAACTTGCAAAAATTATCTTAACATTTCTTAACTGCAATCTTTGAAAGGTGCAAAAAAACTGGGGAATAATAAAAATTGCAACTTTTAAAGAAAGGAGAACGAAGTATCTAAGAAATCATGGTATCAATCAGTTTAATATCTATAGAAGCAAGAAACTAGTTACTAAACCAGAATAAGTGAGCTTTTAATAGCATTGCTTTGTCAGATAATTTTCTCCCTTTTATTACTAGTTATGTAGTAGAAGTAGTTTACTGACTGATCAGTCTTGTAACCTGATCAATAAAATAAAATACATAGCCTAATTTCAGAATGAAATAGATAGGAGATAATACAATGATAAAATACCCATGTAGTAACACAAGGAGTTAGTAATCAGGTAGATGAATCTCCCTTGCAGGGACAACCAATCTGTTAAATATATCGGGTTCATAGGATCCCTTAGTTATAAATTTAACTGTTCTGAACACAGTGTGCACATTTGAGCCCAAGAGAAAATACGATTGTGGTTCAGATTTCAGTGGGCTGTTATTTTCAATAAGCATGATAAGTATTTAAGCCTAATCGGGCATATAATTGAGAGTTGAACAATATATGAGAAATATTTTGTGTAGCTGGGGCACTGCATATACAGGTTCTCTCATAATATGGCAAGTGGTGGAAATGCTCATATTTGGCCATGAAGTTCAATAACTTAAACTTAAATAGAGCAAAGGAAAGCTGTGGATGTTATATGCCTTGATCTCAGTAAAGCATTTGACTAGGAGATTCATAATAGCCTTGTGGACAAAATAGAAAAATGTGGACTAGACGGTACTATAATTTGGGATATTTGCAGCTGATTGAACAACTACATCCAAAGTATCCTCATGAATGGTTTTGATCATTGTGTGGGGAATGTTGAGTGGTAAGAAATTTTCATTCCCATTCCAATGTTATTCAATATCCTTAAATACCTGGCTTGTGGTAGTGCATATGATAAGAATCTAGAAATGGTGTAGAACTAGCTACACCCACTTCTCATTTAGTGACCAAGTTCTGTTAAGCAAAATGGTCACTAAGTGAACACATGACAGAGAGGGACATGTTACAAAGATTACTGATCATTGCCATCTCATTCAGACAAAGTTCTCTTGTTCAGCTGCCAGTAGTAATTCCAGTGTTACTTTCCCTCCAGCATGCATTGTTGTCAGGTGCATGAAATTTAGTGGTAATTGCATGCATTGGTCACAAAATGATTTTTTAAAATTACTGTGGTATTTGCTAATGGTCACTAACTGAAGAACGGTCGTACATGTTAGCAGTCTGTGTGATGTAGCAACTAATAAAGTCAAATTACATCCAGATCAAGAGTCGGTAATTACCTGTGTACTGATTGATTGATTAAACCACATTTGGAGTACAGTGGTAATTCGTTCCAGAAGACGTGCCAAATACTCAAACTTGGCTACCGAGAAAACCACATGACTTACCACATGACCTGCTATTTTGGCCAGAAGAAATAGCTAGTCATGAGGCAGCCAACATCAGCAAGTTCTTTTTTGCATGTCAGCTACCGGGAGAAAGATGAGCGTCGGGACAAGATTTCTGCTTCAAAACACGTTGAATACCAAATTCGACGAGTTTTGATGCATCAAGTGCTGAGCTATGACTATATTTTATTCCATTTTGGGCAGTACATTTTAAAAGGATACAGAGACCCTCCACTGAGTTCATAGGATATGGACCAGATTTATGAGGCCTCTGGAAATCAAGCCTTATGAAGAATGATAATTTGTTTAGCTTACAAATAGAAAATTCGGAGGAAATATGAAAGCAGAGAAATATACAAAGTCTATCACATCGCAGAAGGGTGTATTGTTCTCTACTGAAACTGAAAGGAGAAGATTAATGTGTGTTAATTAAAGGAGATTGAGGCTAAAAATCAGTAAAATATTCTTAATGACAAGCGCCATTAAACAGTTTTCCTAAAACATTATCCAGCTACCTCTCATTTGATGTTTTCAAACTGGCTGGATGGCCCTATTAGAAATGGTTTAGTGAATTCTTGAACTGTTCATCGATAGCAATTTAATTCCTCTGTGGTTTCCCATCTGTATAACAGTTTTCCAGTTTTAAACATTTGCTTTTCTGCTATAGGTAAGTACAGTAGGTGTTCACATCACCTACTTCAAATAAGCTGTAAATATTTTTCAGCTGTGACATATTCAGAATTCAGTACAGAATTTCATGACTAATTTTATAGAACATATGTCCCCTAAAGCAAGAACCATTCATATTCTCATATAAGTATCTATAGGATTGTTGCCTAAAACATTTTGAGCATCATTTATGCTCAAATGACAGCATGGATGGGATATAGACATTAACAAGGTTTCAACCTTTTTTTAAAAAAGGAATTATATGGAATGTAATATAGTTCTTTTAACTTGTGATTGTGTGTATGTGTTATATCTATAACTTAAAAATCTATTAGATCCAAATTTGGCATTCTGCATATGGGAATTAGTTCTTTGATTGATGGATTCTACAAAACTTTCTTTTGTTGTATTAGTTCAATTAGTAATATTTCATTTTGACTTTGTCGTATTTTGCTACCTCATTAGCTTATTTCTAATTTCAGAGTGAATTTTGTATGCATATAATTAGATTGCCTAGGTCTTTTTCTTTCTTAATGTTTTGTTTTTAAATTTG
Source organism: Arizona elegans (assembly GCA_022577455.1). NCBI lineage: Eukaryota > Metazoa > Chordata > Lepidosauria > Squamata > Colubridae > Arizona > Arizona elegans. The sequence continues at coordinate 251,552,161 of JAKOOJ010000001.1, forward strand.
AGGTAAGTTAAATTAGGTAGGCGGACGTTTGCTGGACACAGTAATTAATGCAGTGATAGCAGAAATTCTGTTCTGTAATTCATTATGCAACATGTATAGCAGATATACTGTGGGTGATAAAGGATAGGGAGGTCATAAAAGTTTGTTTAAAATATATTGGTTTGATAATCTTATAAAAATAACATCTTTTTCAGTGATATGCAAGTCTGCTTTCAGAACTATAACTCATTATATATAAGATTTTCTGGCCCTTGCCCTGTTATACTTGGAAGGTTCTTTGTAAGGGAACTTAAATTTATGTCTCTTCTAGATAGCGAAGACCTCAGTTGGCTATAGGTGATGGCTTTTCCTATTATCAAGAACATACAAAATGTTTATGAGGAAAATGTGAGGAAGAAAGGAAAGCACACTACATTTATGAATCTTTATGAAATAAAACTTGTTATTTTTATAATTAACTGCATATGTCATAATATTTTCAATATTATGAAAAAATAGTGACTTTTTTCTTAGGCACATGCAAGGCTAGTATATGTTTAAAATATTTAGGTAGGGTTTTAAGGTATAAAGTCTTAGCAGTGTTGATCATAGGATGAAATTTTACCAGCAATTAATAGCAATATATCATTAAAGGTAGTAATCATAAAGAATGGACATTTACCCCTAAGTATTCAAAACCCATTCTGTTATGTAAGAAAAAGGAAATAGCAAACAGTATGAGTCTTGAAAGTTTTCTTGAAGGCTATAGGGATGGGACTTTGGTCAATTTCAATTAGTAAAGAACTCCAGAGATTCTGTAGGCATGGAGGAAAAAGAGCAAGCACCCTGATTTGTTTCAAATGAGGACAGGTGAGAAGGTATAAACCAGGGGTGTCAAACTCATGGCCCGTGGGCTGGATGTGTCATGCGCTGGCCATGTCCACCCCCATTTTAGCAACCGGGGAAAAAGTTGCGATATGTCACATGACAATAATGTGATGCTTCAAGTTTGACACCCCTAGTATAAACAATCTGGTAAGATTAAGGTAGTCCTTTAGGTAACTTGGCAGCAAATCATTTAATCTTTTAAAAGTTTTTAAATTGGGTTCCAACTAAACTGGCAATTAGCAGAGAGGTCACAATTTAGTGTCACACAAATTAATCATTTAATTCAGCAACAAGCATAGATGACAGTTTAAAAAAAGATTTCTGGCTGTTGCCATCTCCCTCATCCCTATAAGAAACAAATGATTTTGGAGGCCCAATCCTTCAGAGACAGGACTGCTCCAAGCTGACACCACCCAAATGTTGATTTCTCTCTCTGAATCACTTTTGTGTTTCCTGAATTAAATATATTTGTACCAATATGTATATATACTGTATGTAAACATATACATGGAACTGTATTGTACTCTTTTATATTAAAAGAAGACTCTTTACTCTTAACATTTCCATAAAAACAGTTACTCTCCCACTTGGAGCCATATTAAATCCCACCTAAGTATTAAGATGGTAAATTGTTCTCATCTTGTTTAATCAGCATGATATTTAAACAGAAATTCCAATTTCTGGTATTTCACAGTAGATGCTGCCTTGGTAACCATGATTAGTCCAAAGCAAGGAGCATATTGGCTATTTTAAGGGAGTATTCTGTAAAAGAGAGAAAATATTTTCCTTTTTTAGGACATCATATGGCGGGTCTTCAGTCCATTCAGGAGGCAGAAGCCTATTTGTGATGTGTGATGTCACTAATGTGGCCCTCTGCTGTACCCCAAGACTGGATGCCCTACATCCAAAGGTTAGTGAGTGTAATTAGGTTAGGTATTTATAGCTTTATTAGAAAGGACATACCCACATATATTTAATTTCCTTAGAAATTTTATTATCCTATGATTGAAGAACTTAAAAATGGTCAGAAAATTCTTGAATTTAAAATACTAGTCTATGCACTGTAAGTTGGAAGTGCTTACCTTTAAGCTTACATTATACATATCAACATAGCATATTCTAAAGAGATTCAAAATAAGAATTGTTTGTAGCATTTCTTATTCAACTAGTGAGACATTAAATCTTATACGCCTATTGCAATAATAGTTCAAATTAGAACAGAGTAATTTTTCTTCATTTAAAATACCAGCTTTTACTAGGAAATAGAAATACTGAATATACTATAGAAAAATAAATTAACACTTTATTCCCAAAATGACTGGATTTTACAAATTTTTCTTTTAAAAATGACACAGAGAGAAGCAAAATATGTTTTCAATATTCCAATCATCCCTATTTTCAAGTGTAATGCTTTTTAAAACAATCTTTATGATTACTGTAATGACCAAACAAATATTTGCTTGCTTGTCAGAATACATCAATAGCATCTACAATTCAAAAAAAGGAATTATGGATTTTATAAGCAGCTGCTTTCCACATTTGTATGGTTTATTACTGCCCTGTCCTCGTTTCTCTGAAGAGATTTGTTCTCCAGGATTCTGTTGGCTGTATTAGATCATTGCATTCTTTGAGATTGACTTTTTAATACTTATTTTCAGATTACTGTTTATTTATTGGAGGACTCAAAAAATTGTTTCCAACTATTTTGCATATTCTTGTTTTCATTCTGCATATGTAATCCTTTCTCCTTCCCTTTCCTAAATGAAGTTTGGAGAAGCAGAGTAGAATCTGCTTCATCTTGCTGTAGCAAAACTGCCTCTTTCTCAAACTCAATCACACCTCTAAAGTAAATAAGAATTTCTCATGGCAAAGAATTTTGGACAAATGAAATGCTATGCATTTTGTATCAGTTCTCAATTCTTTTCCTTTTCAAAATTGCCACATTGTGGATAGTATATATTGGGTGAATTGTTTTCTTCTTCCTCAGCTGGCTCTTGTGCCATGTGCTATCTACTGAAGTTTGTACTATAAAGTAAAGAAAAAGAATAGTATGCCCTCCTAATGTAAGCATTTTAATTAGATGCATGCGAGACATCATTGCAGAAAATATAGTTAAGTATCAGCAACAATTTGCAACTATGTAGTAAGCAGCAATTAGTGATGGCCTGATAGAAGTACAATCTAGTGTTAGTAATCTATCTGTAGCACAAAATAAGTTTGCATGTCAAATGACAGAATTTTTGTAGAAATTCTCCAGAATTTTAAAAAGAATGATTGCAGAAGAAAATAAAACATCCTGTTCAAAAGGTTGCTTCTCTTTGCTCTTTTGTGAAAGTCATCCCTAAAGAGATTATTTTTACTGGTAAATTACTGGTAAATTTTGCTGGTAAATTAGTTTTATTTCTCTTTTTTCTCCTAATTAGTGTTGTGATACTTTTATCTTCTTAGTGTTTCTTTTGTCATGCAGTGAATGCTCAGCTTGTGGAGACTAGTGTTAAAAGTTTTCTGATGTTTTGAAAACCAAAAGTAATAGAGGGAAGGTATGTTATATAATTTTAGTTTGACTCTTATTAATTACATAAATTAAAATGGAAAAGTAATAATTTGTAAGTAACATAGAAATGAATCATGATCCACAGGCACAGATGCTATCTTAAATGAGATGTGAAAGAGTAAAAGAACCAAACAAAACTTTTAACTAATATAAGATTGCCCTTCCTAATTGGATGATGGTAGTATTTATAATATGCAGAATATTATATAGTTGTGCACAGTATAGACATTTTGAGTAAACGAGTGTTGACCCAGAATGCTCAGGTTCTTTTACCTGATGTGCAGGCCCAATGAACCACTTCAGATAGATGGCGGGAAAAAGAAATGTTTTATTTGCAAATAAAAACTTATCTGGAAACAAGTTCTAAATGGGCACACCCCAGGTTGGAATGGACTCTCTTATACAATTTTGAAAAGCATACATGGGCCAATTAGAGAAACATATAACCTTATAAACCAATAATTAAGAATAACATCATGCATACATCTTCATAGTAGCACTGTTCAACTAAAGGTTACAAGATAGGCTAAGACCTTTGTCTTATTACTCCCCTTTACTAAAAACATTCCTGAACAACTTGGTACCATGATCTTGTCATCACCTTTATTTGACACTGTGATTTTTTTATGTGCTAAATAAGTAATACTTCAGTATGTAAGTAGCAAATATTTATCAATACACAAATAAAATTGGATAAGGCTAAATGAACTGGGCTCTCTTAACACAAGCATATTTTGTCCTAAGATGTATAATTGATCTATTTTCTCCTTGCAATTTAGTGATTTATATAAGAGGATTGTGTATATGGTTGTGTGAAAAAGAAAGTACACCCTCTCTTTGAGTTATTTGGTCTTGTGTATTGGCATAGTAAAAATCATCTGATCCTTAGCAGTTCTTAAAAGTAAGTAAATACAACCTTGGATGAACAATAACACATGGTATGTTATTAAAGCCATGTGTGAAAAACTAAGTACACCTTAATGATTCAATAGTTTGTAGAACCACCTTTAGCAGCAATAACTTGAAGTAACTATTTTCCATATGACTATCAGTCTCCCACATTGTTGTGGAGGAATTTTGGCCCACTCTTCTTTACAACATAGCTTCAATTTATTGAAGTTTGTGGGCATTTGTTTATGCACAGCTTTCTTGAGGTCCTACCATTGCATTTCAATCAGGTTGAGATCTGGAACACCACAATTATTTTCTTTTTCAACCATTCTGTTGTAGATTTGCTGTTGTGCTTGTGATTGTTGTCTTGTTGCATTATGTCAGCCAACCTTTAGCAGTCGGTTAGATGGCATCACATTTGACACTAGAATACTTTGGTATATAGAAGTGTTCATGATCAACTCAATCACTGCAAGAAATCCAAGTTCTGTGGCTACAAAATGAGCCCAGATCATCCCCCCTCCACCATTGTGCTTGACAATTGGGTATGAGATGTTTGTGCTGGGTTTAGTTTTTGCTGCTAGACGTGACACTGCATTATGCCAAACATTTTCATTTTGGTCTCGTCTGTCCAAAGGACAATGTTCCAGCAGTCTTGTGATTTGTTCAGATGCAACTTTGCAAACCTAAGCCGTGCTGCCATGTTCTTTTTAGAGAGAAGAGGCTTTCTCTTGGCAACCCTTCCAAACAAACCGTACCTGTTCAGTCTTTTTCTAATTATACTGTCATTGTTCAGTCCCACTCACTCACATGCACACGTAACAGTGGTTTAGTGGGTTTATTAATATTCACCAGCAATTCTCTTCACTAAAAATCCAGAACTGTCACAGTTAAGTCCAGCCAAAAGCAGACCAATGCTAGTCCACAAAGCAATGGTAAGTGATTCCACAAGGCACTTGAAAGTTTTTGTAAAACAAATGATGATATCGTATAATATGTCATGTGGTGGTTTTCATTTGACGTATTTACCTACTTTTAGGAACTGCTAAAGACCAGATGATTTTTAGTATATCCTGATACATACCATAGAACTCAAAGAGTGTGTACTTTTTCACACGACTCTATTATAGTAGTAGTTTGGAGGTTATATAGTTATGAAATTTGAATGTACTAGTACAAGGGTGTCAGAGTCGCGGTGTCACATTGTCGTCATGTGACATATTGTGACTGTCCCTTCGCTAAAATGGGGGTGGGCGTGGCCATTGTGTGACGCATCTGGCCCATGGGCCACAAGTTTGACACCCCTGTACTAGTAAGTTACAAAATCTGGGATTTCTTATAGAGACCACTTTAGGGATAGGATTTCCTGAGAAGACAGACTGCTTATAAATACTAGTATTCCAAGGTCAAATGTATTGTTTCAGGAATATTGGATCTATTAAGGCATATCTCAGCTGAATTAGTTGCATATCAAAAATATTCTTAAAATTATTGTACTATGTAAAGAATCTACGGCTTTAGAAAAAAGGTATTTTTTTAAAAAAAACTGCATGTTTAAAGTCATAGTTACAGATTTTTGAAGAAGACTGAAAACTTTGTGATGCTTCTTTCCTGATTTTTAACAATATCAGTGTTTTAGTTGTCCAAACTGCATCCTGTTCCACATATAGTATTTTGAGAATTCTGTTGCATTAGTTGATTCTAGCTGCTAATAAAAATTGTTGCCATTTTGTCCTGTTAAACATTGGTAATACTCCAAATCTTCAGTTTAAGACTAGTAGTAAATATGTTACATATTTTATATGTTATGGTTTAATTAATGCAATCATTTTAATATGTTTAGAAAGTAGATTTGTTCAGAACTTTATTAAAATAACATTCAAATGTTATTCAGCTGCAGATCTTCTTTACTACAATGATTCTCCCTGTAGTATATATCAGGATGTTTTTTGCTATATAAAATCAGCCTATTTTCCAATTATACATAAAGGTTGATGAACTGTGTGTGTGTTTAACATGCTATGACTTTCTAATTAAGCGTTTTATGAGTTTTATGAACTAAGTGCTTCATAGATAATCACATAATGCAGTTATAATTGATACATCAAATTCTTAAATTCATAATATAAGAAAGATTTTAAAAGTTGGTTTCCAAGATGGAAGTAAGTGTGCATATAATGATCTTAACAATTAACTAAAAACATCTTTCAGAAGCTACATGGAGTGGGGGAGGGCAAATATATTACTGCAAAAATAAAAATATACCAGGCTATCATAATTTTCTGATGATCTACAAGTGTAAAACTGAGGTGGTAATATTTAACTGTAAGCAATATGCTGCAGTCTATCAGGCTGTGATAAATAACCATTTGTATATGAATAAAGGTTTATTTTTCTAATTTTCACCAGTGTAAAATATTTGCATTAGAACAGTTTAAATGATTAATTCAAATGACATTAAATGGTATAACTGATATAGCTGCATAAATAAATGTGTCCTTTAAATGTGGAGACTTTTCCTTTTGAATTGATTTTATATTAAAATATTGTTTTATGCCAAATTTAACTGCATTGGGGTATTTAAGCATATTATATACATATGCATGCATATTATGTTCAATTTATTGTTAGTTTCCTCCATGCTTAATTTTAGATATTATAATAGAAAAGCCATGTTAGTCTGTAGTGAGAAAATTTGGCAGCACTTTTTCTGACTAACAGATTGTGTTAAAATACGTAAGCATTTGTGAGCTGCATTCATATCATCAGATCCATCTTATGACATAAGCTGCAGCCACAGTAACTTGTACCTCTTAATATGTTTCTCAGAAAAAATACTACCATAATCCTGTGACTCCATGCTGTTTTAGTAATTTAATTTAATTGTACATTTCTTAATATTTTAAATTATTATTGTTTTGCTCAGGCAATTCATTCTGTAGCTTGGCATCACGAAGGAAAGCAATTTATTTGTAGCCATTCAGATGGCACTTTGACTATATGGAATGTAAGGAATCCTACTAAGCCATTGCAGACAATCACTCCCCATGGTAAGTTCACAGTGTATGTGTTTGTATTTAATATGTTGGTACACTATACTTTAGGTTGCACTTCTATACATATCTGGAAGTAAATACTATGGAATTTGCTCCCATATTGTGCCTACAATGAATAAATGTGCCTAAATTGTTACAGAATATTTGTATATTCTTATATATACAAAAAGATTTTTCAGTGTCTTCTTATCAGATACATAGATTAGTGTAAGTAATAACAGCAATCACCATTTGCATATGGCCAGTTTTGCTTTACATTTTTTTTACTGTTAAAACTAATTTGACTTTTAAAAAATTAAAACCAAATATTCAGAATTAGGTTGTAGTTCTTTACTACAATATAAGAGTGTTACAATATTTCATTGTGTTTAAATACTAATATTGATTTTAATTTAGTCCTTATACATAAAACCTTTATTTAAGTATAGTGTTAGTGTGACGAAAAAGGATTATTTATTCTTTGCCATTTTCCAGGTACAGGTTATATTAAATTCTATTCAATTGAGTAAGTGTCAATTACTGAAGGTTATTTTAGATAAATGCTCATTTCGTATAAAATACATGGGGATGACTCCATTTCTAAACACTTATAACAAAACTGGACTAAACAGATTTTCCTGCTCATTCTTTCCATTATGTACTCGATTTAGCAAAGACTATTCTGAAAGATGGGAAGTACAGGTAGCCCTCAAGTCACAACAGTTCACTTAGTGTTGGTTCAAAGTTACAACACCACCCCGAAAAGTACTTATGACCCAGTCCTGAAGTTATGAATATTGCAGCATCACGACAGTTGTTCATCCTTATGACTGACTGCAGAGACACTGCAGTATGCCCCCTGCCTATTCCCCCTCCCTGCTATGCTAGGCCACCGGTTCCTCCCCATCCTGTCACCAATCGCTCACTTACCTTTCATAGATCTGTAGAGCTCAGGACCACATGGCTGAAAAACGTCTATCTTCTCATATGCTGGTGAAGCTGCTTTGGTTAGATCCTGTGTCCTTAACCACCCTTCTGTCTCCTTTGTAAAAGGCTTTTCGCACAGATTACAGAGGCCTGCAGGAGCGCGAGATCTCGCCCCCAAAGACTTCCATCCACTTCACAAAAGGCTTTTGCATTGAGAACGGAGGTCTGCAGGATCACAAGATCTTATCCCCAAAGGCTTCCATCCCCTTTTGCAAAAGCTTTTGGAGCGGGAAATGGAGGCCTGCAGGGGCGCAAGTTTCCATCCCCTTTGCCCCTGCAGGTTTCTATTCTAAATCTCCTTTTGCAAAGGGGGACAGAAGATCTAAAGAAAACAGCTTCCCCTACATCTGAGAATAAGGCCACTTTTCTTTTCTTTTTATGTATCTTTTCTTTTCATGTACACTGAGAGCATATGCACCAAAGACAAATTCCTTGTGTGTCCAATCACACTTGGCCAATAAAGAATTCTAATCTAATCTAATCTTTTCTGCCATGTAGCCCTGAGCTCTGCCAATCTTCGAAAAGTACGTGCGGAGAAGGCCGAAGCAGTTAAGGGGCGCCCTGAGGAGTGGGAAGGGGAGCATGAGATATCTCAGGCCTCAGTGCAGGAAGGCCTTGGGTGGCCAGAAGCAGGTGGTCTTTTCCTGCACTACCTCCCCCCAAAATACCTCATGTACTCTTAACGGTCCTTGCATTTGATTAATGAATGCATTGGGGAGAGGAGGGATAGATTTCAATTGTTTAAAGTGATTCAATTAACGTTATGACCATAATGGGCAGGCTCCATTATGGCCATAAATCGAGGAATATGTGTATTTATCTGTATTTGCTATAGTATTTACTAGCAGTGATGCTCCATCAAAGTTTTAGGAACACCTAGCCACCACCTCCCATCTAATTTCAATTTCCCATCCATTCTAACAATAAGGAGTTACCCTGAGAAGTTGAGAATAGGGATGATTGTTCTCAGTAAGTCTTTTGCATGAGCGTTAAGATGTATGAATAATGAATCTTGAAACAAGATTTTCTAACATATGGAACATATTGCTTTTCTAATACATGGATATATTGTTAAGATCGTAATATAATTTCTAAGATTTTGATAACTTTCAAATCAATTTTAAATAAAAATAAGGCAATATTTTGTTTTAGGGAAGCAGGTCAAAGATGGAAAGAAGCCAGAACCCTGTAAACCTATTCTTAAAGTGGAATACAAAACAACTAGAATTGGGTAAGAATTGGGCCACAGTTATTTAATGATGACTTGAATATTTACTGTGTCTAAAGATGGAGTATATGATCCAGATTTGTCCTGGACAGAGTGCTTTGATGGAATATTTCATCAGAAGAGAGAGAACAGGCAACTTCAGTGGATTCCTTATTTTTTTCTGCATATTGCTGCAACTTCTCCCACACTGTGTGAAACAATCTTCTGTCCCTCCAAATCTAGGAGGCCTCAGAGAAAAGGCAAACAGAGAAAAGTTAGATCTCCCTTACGGCATCTAAAATGTTCCCTGAACTGATGCCTTCCTATAAATGGAAGGACTCTTTTTTTGTTATTGTTTCTTTCTGAATCCAGCCTACATTTTGCAATTTAAGATGTGTCAAACAGGTATAAAAATATTTAATAAGCATTCAAAATGCAGAAGTAACTATGTATTCATGAGTTCTTCAGTTTTATACAGTAAAAAAAAATATCAAAATATATACACTTAAAATATACAAACATCTATAAATATATCACCATCAAAATTGTTAACATCTCTGGAACTTTATATTATGTCCCCAAATGTGATGTTCCCAAATTTATTTATGCATGGGAATTACAGAAAAAGAGCAAATTCTGTTTCATGGATGGAAATATATTAATGGGATAGTGGATAGAACCAATCATTTTAATGAGTTTAGTACATTTTATGTGGCGTCCCTCTTTGATAAAGGAGTGACTCTGCTCAATCCTTGACCGACATATGAAGCCCAGGGAATCCCTACAGTTTATTTGAGTTTGGTGGAATGTGCTATGTTTGGGCACTAGGTTTTCCTTTTTCTTTTCTTTTAATTAACCATTGCTTTTATTGTTTTATTATTGCTTGTGAGTTACCCAGGGTTATGTTACATAAGATATGTTTAAGGCAGCTGTACAAAACTTTTAAATGAAGACATAAATACATAACATTCTTCAATTGCTCTAATTGAAAGAGATGTCTTTAAAAAAGGTATCCATTAATTGTTCATAACTCACTGCTCTGTCAATTTTTTCAATGTTTTTGTTTTAATACGGTCCAGTCCAGTCCATATGGTAAGCCTTATATTGTTGTATAACAAGCAGGCATAGCACATAGAGTTCTTAATATATTATTCCACTAAATCCAACAGTGTTCCATGTTTTTTAATGTTATCTTTCATTGTCTTAACTATTTATTTGTCTTGATTTTCAGAGAGCCTTTTATCATCTTGTCAGGTGGCTTATCATATGACACTGTCGGAAGAAGACCCTGTTTAACTGTTATGCATGGAAAGAGCACTGCTGTTCTAGAAATGGATTACTCGATAGTAGATTTTCTAACTCTGTGTGAAACTCCATACCCTAGTGGTGGGTTCTTTATTTTTCTTTTCCTTTGTTCTATAATTCCAGCATTCCTTCATTATTTTCTTTATTAACAGCACTTATTAACTCAACATCTAGCAGGATTATTGGAACTAAACTCCAGAACTTGTTAGCTTGCTATTCTGAATGTTCCAACATTTCTGAAAACAACTAGATTATGTAAAATAGCATATCCAGTTTAGATTTATTTTCATTTATTTAATAAATTTGTTTGCCACCCAATTCACAGCAAGGTGACTCTGGGCGACTTATAACATAAACTCTGGGCAGCTTACAACATCAGATTTACAACCTTATAGGCTATGAAATTGTTCAGATATTTACCCAATTTTCCCCTTACAAAAATATCTTCACCCTACTGTACAATAATTACTGCCATGGTGATAAGTTTGAAAATAGATAAAGTGTATCAGAGAAAGTCATATATGAATTCTAATTGTTTGCAACTGTTTGGTTATTCTTAATTTCCAAGTTATTTACAAAGTGAGCCAATTTCTAAGTGATTATTGCAATCAAAATGGTGGAAGAAATCTATGTAACTGAAGGAAAATCCTTATATCAATTTTAAAAAATAGTAAATGAATAGATTAAAAAAGTAAAACAATGTTTTAAGTGGATCACAAAATAGTGACTATAGAAGTATATGTATGAATAGTATCATCCATAGATTTAATTTGATAACTTGTTTTGTTAGAACAGTGAGACAGTTAAAATAATTAGATTAACATCGTATAAAGAGATTTTTAATTAGATTAACATTTTATAAAAAGATTTTTGGAAAAGGGCAATGGGTTAATTGATACAGAGTTAAGATTACACATTATAACCATCTGGGTAATAATGCACATTCACTGTCATTTTTAATTTCTATAGGTTTCTGATAATATCATACATAAATGTTTTTGCAATCATCTATGAAAATCATACTATTGTCCAGATGTTTAGGATTGTAATTCTAATTATTTCTATTTAATATGACAATGCTGTTTTAATGTAATGGGAGCTCTTGTTCAATTTATTTGAAAACTGTTGAATAGATATTAGGTGTAAGATGTCTTGGATCTTTTCTAGATTAATGCTTTATCGTTGAGTCTAATTTTCTTCTGGATACTTTCTAAGTTGCCTTCAACCAAATTGTATAGAAAACAATAGTACTGTTGAACTCTACCCTTATAGCCCTCTAAAAAGTCTTGAAGACTGGGCTTATCTTATTAGCACTGGGATAATGGTACCTGGATCCGGTAAAGTTATTTATGGGTTAGTGGGTGGTTTGTTTGTTTTTTAAGGAACCAGGAGTTTTTATGCTCTTCTTCCTGCTTTTTTCCTGCTATTTTTATTATTGTTTATAGACTGCTTATGGTAATGGTACATAAGATGGGCAACTATATAGATCCTATAAATAAGTATATGAATAAAATCATATTTGTCATGATCTTTTTCGAATCTCACTTTTGGGATTTGGAGTTGAGAGCAAGTATTATTTTTTCAAGAATAAGGATCTCTGTACTGCTAAATCAGATAGCACATTGGGCAGTATCAAACTTATGCTAAATGGTGAACAACCTTTCTTATCCTCTGAAGCTGACCTGAATATTTTTGCATTTTTCATTCTCTTCTGATTTCACTCATAAAATAGCTGTCTCTAATATTCTATTTAGTTTAGTTTAGTTTAGTTTAGTTTATTCATACTTATATGCCGCCCTTCTCCCGAAGGACTCGGGGTGGCTCACAAAGATAAAACAATGGAACAATAAAATTAATACTAAAATAATCCAATTAAAATCCCCAAGAAGTTAAAATTAAGACTCCCAGCAGATCAGGCAATTTGTTGGAAAAGCCATGTCTTCAGGTCACCGCAGAAAGAGCGGAGGTCGGGGGCTATCCGGAACTCAGTGGGTAATCCATTCCAGAGGGTCGGTGCACCCACAGAGAACACCCTCATCCTCGGCGCCATCAGCCGACATTGTCTGGCCGAAGGCACCTGGAGGAGGACAGTCCTATGTGAACGCACTGGGCGGTGGGAGACCGGTAGGAGGTGATCCTGCAAGTACCCCGGGCCCGTGCCATGGATGGCTTTATAGGTAAGTACCAGCACCTTGAAGCGGATCTGAAGGACCACCGGTAACCAGTGCAGCTCGCGCAGGAGTGGTGTAACACGGGAATAACGGGAAACTCCCATAACAACCCTCATGGCCACATTCTGGACCAGCTGGAGCCTCTGGGTGCACCACAAGGGCAGCCCCATGTAGAGGGTATTGCAATAATCCAAACACGAGATAACAAGAGCATGAGTGACTACGGAGGGCATCCCTGTCTAGGAAAGGGCGCAACTGGCGCACCAGGAGAACCTGTGCAAAAGCCCCCCTTGTCACGGCCGTCAGATGGTCCATTAGTCTATTAGTAAATGAGATGGTAATTTCACCACTTTTGAGCTTGAGTTCAACCTTACTGAAGTTGGTAGAGAAGAATGGGGAGGGGGAGGGAAGGGAGATACTTGAAGAGTGGATATGGCTGCATATTGCTGCACATTAAAATGTGCTTTCCTGAGATTGCACAATTACTATCTAAATCAGAAAACATTGCAGCTTCTTAAAACAGGGCCAGATACAGTGTGTGTACCCATGGCCCCTGAGAAGCACTTTCAGATCTAAAGTGAGTCACATCTCTGTTATTTATAATTCTTCCATTGATAAGCATATAATTAGAATGGAGAAATGTGTTTGGGAAATTGCTAAGAAGGCCTTACAGAGAAATGGGAGAGATATTTGGAATGTCTAAATTGAGTGACTTGGAAAATATGATCCAGATTCTTAAAATTAAAAATAGAAGAATCTGGTTAATTTCAGAATGGATCCAAGGAAAACTAGGGAGAGATGTGTTGGAATTAAAACTTTTGGAATACCCAGAATTTTCCTGTGAACTCTTTCAAAGCTTTTCTTAGTTGCATCAGTTTGCCCACTCTGCACAGCTTCAGTGCTGCTTGCAATTTTCTATCAGAGTTGCTTCTTTTAGTCCATGTGATTATCAGGCAGACAAGCAGAGGGACCTAGCCAGTAGTGGGTTCCACTTATCTTCCCTAACTGTTTGGAACTGTGAGTGCATGTGTGGTTGCTTGGCTCGCATGCTGCGCTTTTGCGCATGTGCAGAGCGTCTGTGATGACATCCGGGTGGGTGGGCAGAGTCTCCTGCCGCCACCACTACTGGTTCTCCCGAACCGGGGCAAACCGGTAGAAACCCACCACTGGACCTAGCATTTGGTCAAGAGGAGAATACAAGTTATATTGTGACTTGCATTCCTTTTACTGTATATTCTTTTAAGAATATTGTGACTTACATTCTTCTGCTTTTCCTTATCAGTGCAAACTTATCAAAACTTATCAGTTTTCCTTATCAGAAAGGATTTTAATCCTTTCTGCCAAAGATCAGCAAAGCCATCAGTTTTCTTTGAGGTTTTGAGGAGTTCATTTTTTCTTGGTTTTGTTAGATGTATATGCGGCTGGATTTTTATATTAGTGATTATTTATGCTCATTTTGGCTAGTTTCAATTGTTCTTAACTGTTTTATTAATGTTAGGGATTTTTTACTTAAAATTAGTAATAAAGTTTTGGCAAAAGTGATACAAAATATACGAGTAAGTAAAATACTAAACATGAATTATTCTGATATTTTCTGACATTTATTCACAATATTCAAATTGAAATAATCTCTTGTAAGTCAGTGCTTTATTGGTGTCGCATTACAGTCTTTGTGTGAAATCAACAGTGGCTAAATATTTACCAAATGTGAATTATTAATTTGCTTTCTTTGAATATTTATATCTCTTCTTTAGATTTTCAAGAGCCATACGCTGTGGTTGTTCTCCTAGAAAAAGATTTAGTAGTTATTGACCTTGCACAAAATGGGTAAGATATAAAAATGTAATATGGAGATACCAATTTTTTGCTTATTTTCTTATTTATGTTTACCAATATACTGTTTCTATAGTAGTCAATTTTTTATGAACTAGGTTTATTGGACTCCTTGAAGAAAAAGGTTTTAATGACATTTTGGCATTAAATTTAGTGAACTTATTTCTATAGCTATGGACATTTTAATTTTATCTAAATATCGCTTTCTGAACTTAAAATTTGCATTTATTCACACACATGGAAAGTACCACCGCAGAATTTAAGAACAGTCTTGAGGATCTTTCTCTTTGTTGAGCCTTCTTAGAAATCTCTAAGCTTACATTTTTAATGTATTTCATTAACTGAAATTTTCTGTAATAAAATCTTGTATCACCTTTCTGTGATGTCCTTTTAATAGATCTCTTGTATTCCCATTTTTCATACACATATTTTCTTACAAATACGAAATCCTTGGCACAAGATATAATATACATGTCCACACATACACCAGTGAATGAACACACATATGAATCAAACTACTATAAATCAATATATAACACTAGTAATGGTATAGTGATTATGCTTCAAGTGTTCTTTAAGTGCTATATTTCTTCTTCTATTGTATTCATTTTTATTCTTTTAATATTTTTATCACTGAAAAACAATTTTAATAGTATCAAATTTAATATATAAAAAATAACAATCCTTGTCTTTTCAACACCTCATTAAAGGTATCCTATATTTGAGAATCCATATCCCTTGAATATACATGAATCTCCAGTCACTTGTTGCGAATATTTTGCTGATTGCCCTGTAGACCTTATTCCAGCACTTTATTCAGTAGGTGCACGACAAAAGCGTCAAGGCTATAGTAAAAAGGTAAAAAAAAAGTGTTAACATCATATTCTGAAGTGCTGTTCTTTATATATTTGTGGGCAATTGTTATTATGATTTAATCAATTATTTTTTAATAGGAATGGCCTATCAATGGTGGAAATTGGGGTTTGGTCACACAGAGTTATCCAGAGATTATCATTACTGGGTAAGTTATAAAATAGTAGATGCCAAACAGAACATCACTACATATTGAAAATCTTGGTCATAATGTATATGTTACGTTTATTTCTTTTAATAGATTCCATTGATCAGTCTACTGTATTAAAAAAAATAGAATTGCTAACAATACAAATAGGATTAACTCTTTGTGCAATTTAAAAATAATCTTGTTTGAATTCATTCGCGCTTATTCTCTAGTAAGCATTAAGATTGTAGCCTTGGTTTGCCCTACTCTATAGAAAGCTCCAAACTGTTAAATGATTAATGAGACCAAACACAACTAATCCTTCTAGATTCTAAGATGGTATAAAAAAGGGGATTCTTTTTGCATTTTAAGAAAGTTAAATCTCAACATTCAATATCTATATTTCACGGGGATAAAAAAAAAAATTCTCCAGACTTAGGTTGGAAGAAAAGAAAAAGGCAAGTCTAATTCCTCTTCAGATTACAAAGATACTTATAATATTGCATCTAAGTCTCTAAGAGCAATAATTTGCTTATATTGTTGAACTAATAACATGTCAATGCTAAGAAATCAGTAACTATATAAAACTGTACAATTGAATTATATAAATTCAGCATAACTAAGTAAATCTCACTACTCTTCAACTTCTAAAAATACTTTTAAAAACATTTCATATTTTAATAGGCATGCAGATGGATCGGTCAAGTTTTGGGATGCTTCTGCAAGTGAGTGATTTGCCACTTTCAGTGAGGTTCTTCTTCCCCCACACACCCAAAAAGCCATTTAACATGTAAAAGCTGTTATAAGAACATCATAATACGAATGGCATAGTAGTGACATTACTTGTCTCATTTTTTTCTTTATTTGTTTGAATATTAAATATTAATATCAGTCTTGCTTGGATTCAGTTGAAATGAATGTACTTTAAATTAGTTGTGACAAAATTGTCTATTTTGAATAGGACAATTTTTTTAAACTCAACAATTTTTGATTATGCATTCTATTTTAGTGCCATATCATAATTAACAGTTCTTGTAATATATAAAATTAAGTACTCATGTTTAACAATTCATGTTGTTGAAAATCCTTTAAAGGTATATTTGAGAGTCAGACTAGAGATTGTAAAGTGTAATATCTTTCTCACAACTCAAACACAGCTCTTTCTGTGCATTGATATTTGATGTCAATCAATATTAATGAAACTTAAACATCCTGAAATATAACCTCTGTTTCAGAATTGCATTGTTTGAATGATATTCCCTATTCTCTGTTTCAGAATTGTGTCCCTTGAATAATAGTCCTATTTCTAAATGGAGAAATAGTCTCCTCAAAATGATTTCATTTAAACATACAACCAAGTTTATTTCTTAATTTATTCCTAGTAACTTTGCAAGTACTATACAAATTAAAAACAGCTAAAGTATTTGAAAAAACTCGAAATAAAGAAGATAGGCCAAGCACTGACATAGTAGATGAAGATCCATATGCCATTCAGATCATCTCATGGTGTCCAGAAAGCAGGATGCTGTGCATAGCAGGAGTTTCTGCACATGTCATTGTTTACAGATTCAGCAAACAAGAAATAACAACAGAAGTTATTCCGGTAATGGCATTCACTTAAATTCATTTCTACTTAAGTGGCATTCACTTAACATTCATATCTATTGTTATCAAGATCCCTATTTTTCAACAGTGAAAATATAGTAACAATGCCAACTTGCATAATTTTTGTTTCATCAGTTCTTCAGATTGAAGTGTATTAAAGAGACAATTATGTTTGTGGTTATTTTCCTAGGACTGGGAAATAAGTTGCCTTATTCATTACAAATACAAGTACAAATTTGATAAATTTAACAATTAAATCATGCCTGTGAAATGTTTCTTTTACCTTACAGCTCAGTCACAGGAAATCATTAGGCCCTATCTATTTTTCCCCTTGTGCCCTCTGGCATCTCTATGTACCTGTGGGACAGAAAGTTTAGTACAGGTAGTCCTTGGTTAAAAATCAATCATTCAACAGCTGTTCAAAATTAGGATGGTGCTGAACAAATGGTATTTACAATCTGTAAAGTTCTGGCTGTCCCAGCATTTCTGTGGTCATGTGATTATGATCTGGCCACTTGGCAACCAGCTCACACCCATGAGGGTTGCAGCATCCCACAGTCACATGTTTGTCATTTGTGACCTTCCCTCTAGTTTACTATAATCAGACTCAATGGGAATGTCAGTAGGAAAGGATGTAAGTAGCTCCTATAAGTCATTCCCACTCCTGCTACTTTCCCACCCTCCGCACAGATGATTGAACTCATTCCAGGATACAGTATCCATCTGCCCACCTTCCTGTACTCACCCCACTTTCAGACATGCATTTGCCAGGCTGTTGCAGTCATCTGTGCACCCTTCCACACTCTGGAGTATTTACCCACTGCCCAGCTGCACTTGTATCACAGCAGCCACCAGCCAGCTTGCTTGTGAGCACCCTTGGACTTTCTGCCAGCTTCCCCATTGACTTTGCTTGCTGAAAGTCACAAGGAGGTAAATGAATTGCAATCCTCGCTTAATGACTGCAACAGAGACTGCCAGGATTGCTGTCACTAAGGGACATGGTTGCATGAAATTGCACTTTATGACAACATTGCTTAGCAATGCAAATTCGTGTCCTAATTATCTGTAGCTGCCTTCAATTGAGGAATGTTATAGTTTTGTCAATTCATTTTTATCATGTCCAGGAAATTTGTTTATTCTATTATTGATTGTTTGATTAGGTTTATGGACCTGATGGAGACTACGGTAGGATTTCAGTATAAGAAGATACAGTATAAAAATCTGATTGGCTGTCATTTATTCCAGATGGAAATGCTTATGGAGTCTCTTAGGTGTTGAATGACAAGAATAGAAATACAATGATTCTTTAACCAGAGTAGGATGCTGAGCTAGTTCTGGATGTCTAGCAGCAATATTTGATTACTTCCTCAGGCTTGGGAACATGATATAGAAATTCCAGTGATATGGACTGCTGGAATTAGCTTAATTGACAAAGATGAGCCAAAATCTCCTGTTATTTCAGAGTCATCTATTCTGGTTTCTTGTAAGCTTTTAGTAGCAGCTCAAAGTACTGGTGTTAATATTTAATGACATCACCTAGAAGCATTTGCCCTTTATGTAGCTCTCTAGTACTCATTTTTTTTCAAATGTTTTTTCATTCTCATTTGCAGATGCTTGAAATACGGCTGTTGTATGAAATAAATTATATAGAATCTCCTGATCCTGAGCAAATGCCACCATTACCTACTCCAGGCACAGGTTCCAATCCTCAGTCCATTATCCCCCAGTCTCATCCCTCCACTAGCAGTAGCTCCTCTGATGGACTTCGTGATAATGTCCCATGTTTAAAGTAAGTATAATAGTGTATTCTAAATAATGAGCATTGCTTATCTTAAGTGCTTAAGCTGATGGAAATACTTCAATGTATTTTGTCACATATTGTTTTAGTTAGAACATTAAAATATAGTCAGCTTCAGAATCTGAACACACAAGGAGTAGTGGTGTAGAACTATCATTTGTTGATGCTGGGTGACTTCATCTTCCCTGCTTTAGGGGCTGACTCTGACAAGGCTTTGGAATTCTTGGCCTCCACAATCATACTTCAAGTCATCTATGCCCTGGCATGTATAGATGGTCATACTTCAGATTTCATATTTGCCTTGGACTGATGTTATATCATCTAAAACTAAAAGGGATATGATACCCTATTGTTATGGTCAGATCATATTGTTACTTAGTTATAGTTATAGTCACCTCTATAGGATGTCAAGATTATTTGAATGGCTCATCCTAGGCACCTAATGGATTCTATTGATTTCTGAGGAAATTGTCAATAGAGACCTCTCCTTCCTGGATGCTGTGACCAATTTACACAATATTTTGTTCACAAAATTACTCAGACTCATCATAGTCGTGCATCTCCAAAGGCAATGTCTATGGTAATAACTGGGATATTATTTTGCCTTGTTCTCTGGAATTCTTTTTGGACTGTTTGTTCTGAGGAAGTGGACAGAGTGCTGTCTAGACCATCCATTGTTACATGTAGGTTGGACCCCTGCCCATCCTGGCTATTGTGAGGGGTGGTTAAAGGAACAATATGTGGATCTATGAGCCTGTTAATACCTCCTTAGATTTGGCTGCCTAGAAGAAGGCAATAAACACTACCCTTGCCAAAGAGAATAATTCTTAGGCGTTCTCTATACCATAGTCTTGCATAAATATTGTGCAACTTCCAATATTCATTTTCTGGGGAATGTCACTGAAACAAACAACTTTCTTCAATCTGGGCTAAGGCTATCATATAGACTGAGACAGCATTCAATTCCCTTTGCCATTCTAGACCTCTTGGCAGCTTTTGATATTATTGATCATAGTATCTGACTAGGCGACCTCTGAGCCTTGTGAAAGTTTTTGTTTTCATGTTTTATTGTAACATCTGAGAGTGTAAGATTGAGGTGGGATAAAAACTGAATAAATACAAGAATAGATAAAAATTCAAAAAGATTTCAAAAAGCATTTTTATGAATTAAATGTTTACAGTTGTATGCTTTGCTCTAAATGTTTGCTTGTGGATGTTTAAAGAATCTTCAAATCAATTAACTATTTCTCAGTAAATATTTACAGCTGCTCTAGCATGCAAAAATATGTAAAACCAATAATGAAATATATATCTTTTGAAAAAGACTTTCACAAGGCGTATTAATGCACTTTTCATTTATGTTGCAGAGTTAAAAATTCTCCCCTTAAACAGTCTCCAGGATACCAGACCGAGCTAGTTATCCAGTTAGTATGGGTGAGTGGTGAACCTCCACAGCAAATAACAAGTCTTGCAATCAACTCTTCCTATGGATTGTAAGTAAACTGGTTTTACATTTTATCTCACTCAGATACTATATTAGAAAATGAACTCAATATTTTATCTCACACAAATAGTAAATGAACTCAGTATTTTTTTATCCAGGTACTTTAAAGTTATATACAGCTGTATTAATCTAGTGGTATATATTATAGTAGTGCTGTAGTCTTAGTCTAGAGTCCCCTTAATTATAATAACAACCTATTGCATTTCTGTATAATTAGTGGGAGAAATAACTATTGATGTAAGGTGTGTATGGCATTTTTTCCAAAAAAGATTAATTGCTTTTAAAATAAGGCACACCTTTGTAAAATTAATTAAACCCACATTTATATCTGCCAATCATTCTTTCATGAATAATAAGATGTACATATATTTTACTTACAAAACAAATATTTAAAAATTGAAATTTTAAAAAAGTATGATTGATGTAAGATGAAGAGGAAAGCGTAACTGTACTGGGAAGGGAAAGAGAAAGAAAGGGAACAAAACTGAATAGTAATAACATGAGAGGAATATGTACAGTACAGGGAAAAAAGGAAAGGCCTGTTTAAGTACTAGAGAAAGGGTTAAAAATCACTAGATAAGCAATCCTAACTGCTGGCTAATCTTCAAAGACATTGTTACATTTCAGCAGAGATGCCTCAGTTATTTGCATCTTTGTCCATTGCTATCTATTAAATATTCTCTTTTTTTAATCAGAGAATGTAAGAAGCCCCTCAGTTCACAAGTACCATAATTGTTTGGGGTAAAATGTCATTATTTTGTGTATTATGAATAGTACGCTCCAGTACGCTCTCACAGAGTGGGCCTCCTCAGGGTGCCGTCCGCCAGACAGTGTCGGCTGGCGACCCCCAGGGGGAGAGCCTTCTCTGTGACGGTGCCCACCCTCTGGAACAACCTTCCCCCAGAGTTGCGTACAATAACAGACCTCCGGATTTTTCGTCGGGCCCTGAAAACCCATTTATTCCAACTAGCTGGGCTGGCTTGAGCCAAATTTTAAATTTTAAATTTTAAATTGATTTTAAATTGGGTTGTTTTAATTTACGGCCAAATATGTAATTATTTTAATACTGTTTTTAAATTTTGTATGCTCTGTTTTTACCTTGGCTATGCACCGCCCTGAGTCCTATTTGGAGAAGGGCGGTATAGAAATTAAAGAAATAATAATAATAATAAATAATAATAATATTGCCCAACTTGATTGGTGTTGTGTCTGTTCATTTATATGGATGATTAATTTTGTGAACTGTCTACATGTCTAGAAAATGTCAACCAATATATTCCCATGTCATAGCATTATAATAATGTATTAATATTTTGTATGTATTTTTAAAGTTATTGCTGTTTAATAAATTAAGCAGCGAATGTGGAACTTAATATTAAAGGAATTTTATATATATAATTTTTTAAAGCCCTGAAGACGTTTTTATTTCATCAAGCCGGCCTAGCCTAAATGGTTTTTAATTGGGATTTTAAATTTTATGGATTTGGGGTTTTAAATTGGGTAGCCAATTATTTAATTCTTTTAATTATCTTAACTTTTGTATTTGTATGTTTTTTAATTTTGGCTGTTCACCGCCCTGAGTCCCTTCTGGGAGAAGGGCGGTATACAAATTAAATTAATAATAATAATAATAATAATAATAATAATAATAATAATAATAATAATAATAATAAAATAATGAAAGGTTGTTGTCAAAATCTATGTCAAAAATCTATAGCTGTAATCAAATATTTATTGGTTTGATATGTTGCTATGTTTTAGTCAAAAAGTAGAATGTCTGAAAAACTGATAATAATGAAACTGTATATTCTAGAGCTGTAGCTAAAGGAAAGTGTTTGCAAAAATTAAAATCTTTGATGAGAGAGTAAGAGAATCAGAATGTAATAAGAGCAGGAAACCTTGAGGAAGAGGCTGATATTCAGATATTTAAAATAAATCCATGTTACTATTATTAAAGTTATTTTTCAGTTACTTTTTAGTCTAAATGTGCATTTTGGAAAATTAAGATATCGGTAGAAAACATTCATCTGAAATATGTTTTTTCCAATCTTTTCCAGAGTAGTTTTTGGTAATTGTAATGGTATTGCAATGGTTGATTACATTCAAAAGACCGTGCTTTTAAACCTTGGCACTATTGAATTGTATGGCTCTAATGATCCTTATCGGAGGGAACCTCGATCTCCACGTAAAAGTAGACAACCATCTGGAGGTAAGGGGCTAATAAAAATGTATACTTTGCTTTTTAGAAATGTGGATTACTAGCTTTTTCTTTGAAAATGACAAGTAATCAAAGCCAGATAGTAGCTACATAGATAGTAGGATTTTCTTCTAGAAAACCTTCCTTCTGGTTGTCATGGACAGACTTATTCATACTAAATTGTTCAGACACTAACACCTTTTTCAATTAAACAGTATCAATTTATCATATTCTGCTCACTATTTTCAAATTCTCCCTCATGGATTTCTATTTGCAAATTTCTGAACTAATTACTTCAGTCATAACCCCCAACACTTCACCCATCTTTCATTTTTTTTTAAAATTTCATACTTAATATAGTATATTAAATTTGATTGGCTTAAAAAAATCAACAGTCTCTTTCATTAGAAGTGTGGCCTGTATCTGAACAGACAATTCTGGAAGTGCTGAACACTACTCACTAAGACTAGGCAGCTGTTAATACCTTCTTAAAGTAGCTCTCTTTACAGCTGTGTTTGTAAGTCTAGGATAGGCATGCTACAATTAACAGGAGTCAGCATGGGTTTGCCACAAATAAATTATGTGAGTCTAACTTCGTTTCCTTCTTTGATAGAGTTATTAACTTTGTAGACATAATGTACAGTGTCTTAGTGAAGTTAGACTTAGTGAAGCTTTGGCAAGCTTTCAACAGAGTACCACATGATATTTCATTTATAAAACAGTAAAATATGAGTTAAACGTTAGCTGGGCCCACAATTGATTGAATGACTTCTTGAAAGACTGGTCATTAACATTTCTGCTTGGAGGGTAGTATCAAGTGAAGTGTCAGAGAGCACAGTCCTAGTCTCTGTGCTGCTCAACTATTTTTTTTATTAATGACTGGGATGAGATTGTTTAGAGAATATTTACCAGATTTATAGATGATACCAAACTGTGGAGGAGAAAGAATTTAGATGAAAGAAGACTCAAAAAATCTAGACAATCTTGAGCAGTTAGGCCGAATGGAATTAATTGAATGGAATTAATAGAATGAAATTTAGTGGGCAGGAAAATTAAAGTTCTAAATCTAGATAGGAAAAATGTATAGAATGATGAAGATCTTGCTTGGCAGTAATACGTGTAAAAAGGATCTGAGTGTTCTTGTTGATTACAAGTTAAATTCAGCCAACCGTGGGGCACTGCTGCTAAAAGGGCAAATGCTATTTTAGGATGCATTAACAAAATAGAGTCCAGATCATGGGAAGTAATTATTAACTCTACTCTTGCCCTGGTCAGATCCCATTTGGAATATTGTTATGGGCATCACAGTTCAAAAAGGATGGTGACAAATGAGAACAAGTTCAGAAAAGGACTTCCAAAATGGTGAAGTATCTGGAAGTCAAGCCTTAAAGAGTCAACCCAGTAGAAAAGATGACTGAGAGAAGATACGATAGCAACTTTCAAATATTACATATAAACTGAAATGGACATTTTTTTTCTGTTGACCCAGAGGACAGGACCAGAACTATTGTTTTTTTCAAAGATTTTATAGTAGCTCTATATTGTGATTAACTGAAGTAACTGTATAAAAGTGCATTTGTAGCTTTCTTCTAGGCAAATAATAGAAATAGTTTCTGTATTCATTTTTTAATTTTTTAAAGCAGATTCTATTTCTAATATATTTTACTCAAATCAAGTTCTGCTGTAGATTTTCCTGGCTTCCAATGCAAAATGTTGGTGTTTTGTCTTTTCTTTTTATTGCTTCACTAAGGCATGCTGGCTGTTGTTTCTTGCATGTGTGGCCACTCTAGCTTATATTCAGATTCTGTGAAAAACCTTCTCACCTCTAACATATGTAAGTTATCTAATGACAATGTAGTAGACTTAGGTTCAGCATAATTATTCGTGTTTCCTGAGATTTATTTTATGTTAGAATTTTCTAACTGTAGTATGAACGAAAAATGGATTTTTATATTTACATATAAAAGATAAAAGATATAAGATACATATTGTTATGCTTTTAGTGCAAGATACAGAATATGCATGGTTTCTCCATATCTGCTTCATCTCTCTGTGCCAGTTACACTGTGCTGTATTTGGTTTACAGCCAACAATTACCAAATCTCACCAGCACTATTTAGTTATTACAGGTACCTTCTAGTATAGGCTTTGGAAAGAGGCTATGAGAAACTGTCCTATCTGGTCTCTTTACAAGCCAGTAAATAAGGTGCCTTTTCCAGATTCAGTATTTGAATTTTCCTGCCATGATACATAGTTCATAGTTCATACCAGATGAAAGTTAACTGTCAAATGAGAAAGGAAAAATTTAACTGGCGTTTGCTGTTCCTTTCAGTAATGCTTTTTTCTTCTTCTTTTCGTAGCAATGTCACTACGGGTAGTCCTCAACTCACAACAGTTCATTTAGTGACCACTTAAAGTTACAATGGCACTAAAAAAATAACCTATGTCCATTTTTCACATTTACGAACATTACAGCATCCACATGGTCATGTGATCAAAATTCAGATGCTTGGCAGCTCATATTTATGACAGTGGCAGTGTCCAGGGTTCATGTCATCAGCTTTTGCTATCTTCTAAAAGCAAAGTCAATAGAGAAACCATACGTATTTAATTAACTATGTTAACAACTGCACTGATTCATTTAACAACTGTGGCAAGAAAGGCTGTAAAATGGGGCAAAATTCACTTAACAACTGCCTCACTTAGCAACAGAAATTTTGGGCTCAATTGTGGCCTTAAATCAAGGACTACCTGTATATTGTCATTAATTGAACAATGTTTCAATGTTTTGTTTTTACAAATAACCATGCAAAAAATGCTGCAGCTTTAAACTAAATCCAAAGTAATCTTTTCCTACTGGATCCCTATGAGTGAGGGATGGGAAGCCTGTAAAGTCCACCATTTGATGGTTATAGTTTCTCACCCTGCCATAATAGACATCAGAGTGTTTCTTCACAAGCTAGTATGTATG
Source organism: Arizona elegans (assembly GCA_022577455.1). NCBI lineage: Eukaryota > Metazoa > Chordata > Lepidosauria > Squamata > Colubridae > Arizona > Arizona elegans. Next base: position 251,578,086 of record JAKOOJ010000001.1, read on the forward strand.
CCACACATCTCGGTCACATGGTTGTTTTCTTTCATGATGGTCTCAAAATTGATTCTACTCCATTTGTATTCTCTCAGATTGGCATGGTCAACATATATCCTGCTAAGGGTTTGGATTCTTCTCTTAAGCCTCATTAAATTTTTATCATCTCTTCTCTTCCCATCCTCTTTGGTGAATAAGGAGATGTCAATAAAGCAAGAACCCAGATTTCTCTGAAACCATCAAGAATTCACTAAAAGTTGCTTTTGCTCAAGAATGATTATTCTTCAAAGCTTTCTTATTTGGGGAATAACTTGTCAGGGTTTTCTTCATGAGGAAGGAGTGATTGCACGTATTTGGCATAGTAACTTTGAATTTGTCAAATATTTTATATTTTTCATAATAATTACAACATATAAAATAATTTATATTTTATTTTTTTACAATAATTACAACAGGATGTATACTGAAATTTTTAGTAAGATACTTCTGTACCACTATGACTTCAAATGAAATAGGACACATAAATGCATTTTACCCAGCATATTGATCTATCAGTACAGGATAGTACAGTATCAGTACAGGATATTCTACTGCAGAAATAGAAGTAAGATATACGAAGTATGAAAGAGATTATCTCAGGCTGCCTTTATTTTCTTAAGTCTAGTTACAATATATGATGTTAGAGTAAAAATACAGAGTGAGTTATTATATATAACTATATATTACACAGTGTATATGGTTTCCAGAAAAGTAGAATTTTTTATCCCAAATTTTCTACCTGAATTTTAAAAAAGTGGCAAAAGTATTAGAAAGCAAAGTTTGCAGGTGGTAAAAATCATTCCCACTAGTAGTAATTGCAAAATTATAAAATGATTGCATATGTTAGTTGCAACAAAAGAAAAAAATAGATCCTTTCACCAAAAATGCTATTAAAAAAATAGTAAACTTTCACTCAATTCAAACATAGTAACTTCATCAAAGTTGTTTTTGTAGAAGTATGCCATAAAACAACCCTTTAAAAAGTGACTAGAGTACTGTTCATTATTTATCTTGTGCTGACATGTCTAAATTATAAAGTTCTAACTGCTAACAATATGCATCTCAACCAGTGACATGGCTTCTCTTTATGTAACAAAATAATTTTTATCTCCCAGTTAGTTCTTGAATCTTCTCATCAGTCAGATGTTTTCCCAGGAATTTTTGAATCTACTATTCTTTCAGCAGCTTCATGCAAAATCAAAGAGACATGCCTCTCTGAAAAGGGGTGATAGTGAAGGATAATTTTAACCCCTTGCTGCTTTTCTTTATATTCTGCCTTTCTCCTCCCCATTTTATTATCAGTAAAAGACATAAGGCTAAAAGACATAAGGGCTTGTGAAAATTACCAGTTAATGGGAAAACACAATTGGAATAGTCAATAGGAATATACTACAAAGAAAAAGAGCATTTCTCTTCCAATATGAATATTGCTTCCAGTATCTATTCTGACTTTCTGCAGGAATTTAAGGCAAGTTACATGGAGGTTCTCCTTCAATTTGTCTCCACAGCAACAGAGTAATGCAGTTGGTTGAGCTAGATTTCAACTGGGTCATTTCAATCCTAATACAATAGTTTAATCAATACACTGTGCTATTTTTTGTTCTAATTCTACAGCTTTACCTCACCATCTCTCATACTACAACCCACCCACCCCCAATTTTATCTATGGATTGCCAATGTCTATTTCATTTTTGTGCGGGGTTCAGTTTCAATCTTTTAAGGGTGAATTGAAGATAAGATGTGAACAGTTTATGATTCCCATGTTAGAGTTATTCCCATTATTAAATTGCTTAATAGGCTTTTCATCTAGTTTTAATCAGCAAAAACTATTTGACCCTAAGTGTGTAAACTCTATTATTTACAACTCATTAAATTGTAATTTATACTGATTTTTCACAAATGCAGTATTTAGTGAAATTAAAAGGGTTATAATAGAAATGAAGCATAAACTGTCTTTTCAGTCTGTTATCTTTCAACACATTTGAATGTTTCAAACTGAGAAAACAAAGTTTATTCTTTTGTGATGAAAGGAAGCGTGGCTTATTCTTCCCTGTATATGGAGAGGCCTGGCCAAATTCCATTATTGGAATTATTTTTAATGACTGTGTAAACCAAATGAGAGTCTTTAATCACAGTAACAACTGTTCTATCTTTTGCAATTCAAGAAGTATCATTGCAATATAAACGATTTATGTTTTAAGGGTTTTTCATATTTAAAATGCACAATTGAGTTTGCCCTGGGACAATATATAATAAAAGTGAAGTATTATTATAATACAAGTCTAATGTTTTGGCTCGAGGGCTCATTTGAAATTTTTAGAAGTATCATACATACCATTATAAAATGAATGACAGTGGACGATTGGTCATTCATGAAATGCTACAGTAATGGGTTTTATAAAAAGGTTACTTCAAGGCTACAATATAAATAATGTGAGACCCTGAATAAATAGCATAGTTGATGCTTGGGCCTTCCAAATAGAAACTCTGTTGCCTTAGGATTTTCTTCTGTATAACCATTACCAGATTCCACCCTTATATGCCAAATCTTCTGACAGCACAATTGAATTGAAATCTTCTGACTGCACAATTGTGCAGTAGAGATTTTCTATGTACACTATGTCATGTGCACATATTTCTACCTGTCTCTCTTGATTATTTTTGTTCTTTCATTCTCTCATCCTTGATTTGTTCCACCTGCCTACCTCACCTCCTCATTGCTCTTCATAGCCTTTTTCATTTTCTTTCCCTCACTCCATCTGATCATTTACATCATTTCCCTGGTATTTTGCTGCACACAAGTTTCCCCCTAAATTACCAGTCTTGTCTGTACTTTTTGGGGAGGGAGGGAACCAGGGCCTACAAAATGTCTTCTGGAGTTGCACTGTTCGCTTTAATATAATAATCATCTGTCCTCTAAAATGGAAAAATCTTTTACAAACCAGTTTGCAAAACTTTGACAAAAATATGCTATCCACACATAGTATTGAGTACTGGGGTTCAGAGATTGAAAGCGGGGAGGGTTTAAATTAAAACAGTAGTTCTCCAGAATGGAGAATTCTGGCATTTTAAATTAAAAAAGCAGAGAATGGTTATTCTGTTTCATTTGCTGTTTGTACCACAGATTGTATTATGTTCCAGATTAATCATGTACAGCTGCACTTTATATACTTGTTACATTTATACACTTGGTATCAATAAACAAAAATCTTGTGTATTTTATTTTCCAAAATAAATCTTGTTAAAAATCTGAAAAAAGTCTATTGTATGCTTTTTGTTTTACAGCAGGTCTTTGTGATATCAATGAAAGTACTACAGTACAAGAGGATCGTTGCAAGTCACCCACTTCAGGTAATTAATTAAACTTGCAAATAGTTTAAATAATGCTTTAAAATGCTATATGATTGGGGAGAAGTGTTCTTTGATTTTTGGGTTCCAGAAGGCACTTCACAATGAACTTCACAATGATTTTTCATATATACAGTTCAAGCAAGTATGTGGTCTTATTAATATCTTTGTCAGGTGAAAAGTTTGTCTCTGGTTTAATATACAAATTATCTTTATACCATATCCATTTTTATGTACTTATAATTTATGTATACTATTGGCAATAAAAATAATTACAGTATGTAGGGGAGATGTTTTAATTACCTGGGACCAAAAGTTTCCAAGTAAACTTAGATCCCAGAAATTTCATGCATTGTTTTTCTAACCGTAGGCAAATATGACATTTTTTTCTATCATTCTATTGAGAAGCATAATTTCTTTAATCAGAAACAAAAGTTTGCAATTGAGTGTGATAATTTACTTTGGCATGAGCTTCAATTTATATGTGAATGATATAATTTTTATATAGAAGACATCCAAGATTTTATCACATATATATATATATATATGTGTGTGTGTGTGTATGTATGTATATGTGTGTGTGTGTGTGTATATATATATATATATATATATATATATATATCAATTTTCTTACTTCTTCGTAGGGTCTATGTGTGTTTTTCTTCTAGCCAGGTTTTCCCTACGTAGCCAAGGTTTTTTTGTACTGATGACAGCTAACGAGCTAGAAATGGATCTATTTAGGTCTCCCACCTAGCAGTTACAGCTTGCTAGGTGTTAGAAAGGAAAAAAGCCCAGAACCGAGTAGATGAGATTCTACTGAGCTGGAGCTACAAAAAAACCTTGGCTACGTAGGGAAAACCTGGCTAGAAGAAAAACACACATAGACCCTACGAAGAAGTAAGAAAATTGATACTATGCCTTTACAGGGAGGAGATGGGTGTGGCCTACTGATGACAGCTAACGAGCTAGAAATGGATCTATTTAGGTCTCCCACCTAGCAATTACAGCTTGCTAGGTGTTAGAAAGGAAAAAAGCCCAGAACCGAGTAGATGAGATTCTACTGAGCTGGAGCTACAAAAAAACCTTGGCTACGTAGGGAAAACCTGGCTAGAAGAAAAACATATATATATATATATGTAGGTCTTTGGTTATTCAGGTCTTCTCCCACGTAAAATTGGAAGTGTCTTGGCGACGTTTCGACGAAGTCTCATTCGTCATCTTCAGAAGCAACTCCTGGAAGCACGAAGCCGAAAACACCAGCCTGAAGATGACGAATGAGACTTTGTCAAAACGTCGCCAAGACACTTCCAATTTTACGTGGGAGAAGACCCGAATAACCAAAGACCTACATACAAACACCCGCGAAAACCTGAGAAAACATATATATATAATTCTGGAAGTAAGATGTAAAGATCAGAGTGGGATCTAAAATAAAAACAAAACGCGGTGATGGTATCAAAAATATTCATAATTGAGTCAGCATATAAAATAATTATTTGTACTATTATATGACTGTAATGATACCTTTATCAATTTAAATTTAAATGGGTGGTAGCAATCACTTATTTCATTCTATTCCATCATTTTTCCTGTAGCCTGAATTATTACAGTGGCAGCAATCTGAGATGCAGGGAGGGAAAGGGTACCAAAGTACTCTAAAAGTATCCACTGCTGGTGGGAAGGCCTTTAGGAATTAGTAGAAAATTTGAAAAAAAAAATAGATCATATTGTCATAGATGGTGTAATTTAGAATAATTACAGGATCTTCATGATTTTTTTAAACGTATTTAGTTTATTTTGAGACGAGTCTCTTACTTATTTGAGCTTAATTGCAATGTTACCCAATATTGGAGAATAGAGTTAGCTATCATTTGAAAGAAAGAAACAGACTATACTCCAAAATTCAACATAGATTCTTAGAAAGAAGTAGTTCAAAATAGTATTTCCATCGAGTCTTGTATTTTTAGAAGTAATTTTACAGGTAAGTAAAGTATTATTTCTTAAGAAGTTTTGATATATAGGAAAGCAACTGTGTTTTAAGTTTTGTTTAAATACGCCTGAAGAAATAATAAAGACAAGTATCCTTGTATTTTCATTTTTTTGCATGAATCATCTCAATTTAGATAGGATTGTGATTTCTAATGGTAAGTCATCCTAGAGAATGTAATAGAGTTTTTTTTCCTTGTCACTAACATGCAAATCCTAACCTAACCTTTGAATATGCACTAATTCAATTTTATTAGCCAATTCTGTTACTCTTCATGGTTTCTATAGATTACACATATGAGATTTGCTCTGTGCAGATGTTCTGAGAAGTTCTCTAAATAAGCTTTTTTAAAAGCAGGAAACTCATATAAATTAATCATTGTGCCCAGAGTTTTTTCAGTTCCTCTTCTACAGGTAATAGAAAAATCATTATGCTTTGAAATGAAGAGTGGCACTTTATAATCAACTACTCAATAAATCTTTCACTGATGTATTTTCAATCTTAATTTATTTCTTTTCTTTTTTATTTAGATAGACTACATATATAATTTACCATTGGAATTTAAAATATAAATTATATTGTCTGTCATTATGCACTATGATTTTTTTTGTTAAATGTAAAGAGTCTTGTCAAATTTTATTTTTCTTTACAGTATTAAATAAATATGTATCATCTGCACTTGTTTAATAGATGGAGTTTGATTACCTTTCATTAGGAAATGAATACTTTAGGCAAAATAATGAAACATAATGACATGGTGACTGACTGAAAACATAATGACATGGTGACATAGGAAATACAAAGTTGTCTGTGAAACTAAGGTCCTTTTACAAATTCTGTGGGCATCAAAGGGATGAAAGAGGTATAATTGGAGACCTGAACTTTATATAGACATTCTTACCAGTACAAAAAATTTAAATACAAAACTTATCCATACTCAGTGATGATATATATTTTAGACTATCATTGCATTTGATGCAGACTAGGACATTGTGTCCTTTCTTTATTTTTACAATCCGTTCCAATTCCTTGCCTGTATGTATTTTGTTTTGAACCTCTTTTCTTTATATTCCTTTCATTCTTGTCTTTACTCATGTAGGTTCTGGTTCCCCCAACAATTCTGGTGATGAACAAAAAATGAATAATTTTATAGAAAAGGGTATAGTATTTTTATTTCTAAGAGTACAGTATTATCATTGATTTCACTAGCTTATCTTTTTAGTAAATTGACATTTTCTATCAAAATATTATTTGCAGTGAAAACCAAAAGCAGAAAGTTTTCCAAGATGATAGCCAGTGATATAGGTAGGAACTAGAAAAAAATATCCTTTGCTCCTTCCTGGCACTTTATTCTATGCAGCACTTAATTCAGTTGTAAAACAAAGCAAGCTGCAGTGCATTACTATTAAATTAATACTCTCCTAACTATTTATTTGCTTATTTTCTAAAATACTTTGCTTTGTCATTTAATCAAGGAGATGGGCTCTTAATTTTTTTCTAATTTTATGCACACATTCCTCTACCCAAAAAAATGGCTTATGGTTTAAAATATTGAAGAAGTTCAATCGTGTAAGCATTACTGCATAAATCATTTGTAACTTGGTTCTCTTGAATAGATCTAATTATCTTGAAATGAATCATTATAGATCCTTTCCTATTTTAAGAATAAAAGTATGACACATTTTCATCTCTGAATAACTGCTAACCAAACTAATATAATTGACAATAAATTGAAAATTGTAACATTTGCAGTACATGTGAATGATGATTGAACCCTTCTGTTCTAAGGATGTAACTATGGTGAATGATGAATTAACATACAGGAGAGATAGGCATACTTTCTTGCTTGGATATGGTTATTTTGCTTTTTAACCTTTATTTTAAAGTACAAAGATACTGGTTTTCTATTAAAATTAAAGCTCTAATTCTTTGGCCATTTATCTGGGAGTATGTACTTTAATTGAGTGGCGCTCACTTGAGTATATATTACATTATTGCACTATAAAGGCTCTTCTTCTTCCCTATATTTCAATTTCTGTCATTTTTACTTTTATGATTTTAGTAATTATCTAAGAAGATATATATATTTGCACAGAGCTTGGCTCATTCAAAACTTGTGTTTTATAGCACATCTGATAAGTTATCTCTTTTATTTTAGACAATGTTCAAATGATTTATATATATTTCATATTGTTGCATATTTGATAAAAGTATTGTCTAAAAACTTCCAGGTTTTGAGTGAGAGTGTTGAAATCAGTGTCTTTCTTACCTTATAGTTTTTCTGAAATTAGAATTCAGTAGAAGTTCATGGTGGCGGGTATTATAGCAGATGGTTTGGAAAAATACATTTTTTAAATCATATTAACAGCATTGAATGATAAGCACTCTTAACAAAAAAAATATATATTTCATTTTGAAAAAACTATATTATAATAATAACCAAACCTGCTAGATACATTTATGTTGTACTAGCAGTGTAATATAGATTTTTAAAATGTATTATATGTTATTTTAGGAGCATCAATATTAGGTTCTTCTGGATGGATCCTACGCCATTCAGATAATGCTACAAACAGAGAGAGATGGATGAATCAAATAGGAAATACAGTAAATTCAGTAGTTCCAATGTAATATAATACTTATGAAACAATGAAAGTACTTAGTTTTAATGTGTTTGTTTCCATTAGTCTGGTGTAATCTACAATTAAAATAGAACTATTCAAAATGAAAACACTTATGATTATGTGCAGCAATTGCTTTGACTAAGTAGCAGAGAAAAATAAAAATTACTCATTTTATTAAATAATATATAAATGGAGAAGTAGTTCTGGTCACATAATTATTTCAGATAAATAGTTGCAAATCTAATATTTCTGGAGGGGGAAAGAAAGAATAAACTACCCCCCCAAAAAAGGGGGGGGGATTTACATTATTCCTGAAGAATTGGGGGAATTAAACTGGACTGAAGAATTGGGGGGGAAAGGTAAATGCATTTTTATTTTTTTAGAATTATGAAAAAAATGACAAATTTTCTAGATATTGTAAACTTTTGTATTCCACCAATGATATCTAATAACGATGCAACTACAAGCCTTTTCTGTACTGAATTATTCCAGTTGCTATGCTTATGACATATAGTCCTCTTAAGATAAGAGTTAGGATTAGTGTCTTGGGAAGTGGGGAGGAATATTTTCATTTTCAGAAGAGAAGAGAATTCATTGCTTCTTCTGATGATTTTATCAGTTTTCCTGCTTGCCTGACTCAGAGGACTAAGATTGCAGTGAAAAACAAGAAAATGATTGCTTGATTCATGTAAATCAGGGAAAGTTAGAAGGTGCACTCTGTTCCACTATGTTTACTCTTCAGATTCAAAATATATCATAGCAAATTTAATAGTTTGGAAAGAAAGCATCGCATTTTTTGTTGATTTTTTGGGTTATCTTTCAGTGTATTAATCTTATTTTAGTTCCATTAGTACTTTGTAAATTATAATTGGATTTTTAATAACCTGTTATTTAATGGAGAAATCATACAGATATATGTTTGACTACAGCAACGTTAATTTATCAGTAAATCAAGATTTATATATCATGTTTTATGTTTCATTGAACCTCTTTTTATTATTAAATGGTGGGGTTCTTTTACTTTTTTCTCTGGGGTCAAAATTAAACAAGATTTATTTCAAGATTAAAAATCTCTAGAAATGCTTAAATTCATGTTCTATCAAAAAGTGCTTCCTACAAACTACCAGCCTCATGAAGTTTTGTTTTCAGAGAAAAAATACCTTTCATTTCCAGAGAATGGTTGGCAGTTTCAAATGCCATAAGGAAGTTCATTAAGATTTACAAATAAATACTAGTTTCTCAACTTGACTGTATTTCCTCTTGCCATTTAAAACAGATGTAGATACAGTAGAATTCTCCAAACTTCCTGTTAACAAGACAGTGAGAAAGCAAATCTAACCAAGAGTAATCTCTAGTTCAGTTTCTACCCTAATTGCAATAATCAACTTCAGCAAATAAAAGTTTTTATCTGCAATTGTCTGTCAAAAATGATAAACTAGGCAACGTGATTTTGTTCCTGTATAAAACGAGGAAAGCATTGGATTAAATCTATCATAAATTTATATAATAAGTGGGACAAGATGGAGAGATCAGTTTGACAAATGATGTTGTGGTGCCAAAATTAGTCCAAGCAGTGCATGGTTGTACTAAACACTAGTTGAGTAGAGAATAAAAGTAATAAATGGTGTACTGAATAGTCTTGCATATAAAATTTTAAATCAATAGATTTTAATAAAACTTTCTATTGTTAATAAAATTGTTATATACACAACAGTGTGAAATCTCAGCTGCCAGTTCTTTAGTTGGTATGGCATTCCTACGCATCAAATTCTCCCAAGAATCTAGGATATTGTAATGTATCAGCATAATATGCAGTATATGTTCCAAGTAGTATCTTTTGTAATTGAATGATGGAAATTCTGCCAGTGTACAGATTTTCTAAGTGCCATCAAAATTTCTATCTGTCAATTAAAAAATTACAATTTGTAATTGACAGATGGAAATCTAATATATGATATATAATTATTATTTCAATATTTAGGATTTAGAAGGGTGACTTATATGTTATGCCATTGGTGACTATTTAATTTTTTTCTGCTCTGTGGATTATATAGAATTTGCCCTGATAAGCACTTTTAATATATATTGATTATAATTCAATACCAACATTATTTTAATATATTGGGTTTAATAAAGTCATATAGGTCCTTCTGTTTACAGTGGATAGTAGTTTTAAAAAGGAAGTGACACTTGATTAAAATTAATCAGATTATTATACCTTAGGGTGTGTTTTAAATGAAACACAAGTATAGCCGCTATTTCCAAATTTAGATTAATCTAATCAGAAAATAGTCAACACTCTTTGGTTTCATTTATTAGAGATTATTTGGCCAACTTTTTACTGGTTATTGTGCAGTATACTTGAATATTTACTAATGGTTGGGGTAAAGGTACAATTTTTTAATAGAAAAAAAATGGCGAACTGTTGTATACTAATTATAATTTCCAATCTTCAGGTTTCTAATGCCTACAGAAATTTAGCCTTTTAAAACTGTGTGTGTGGATTGAAGTTTGCATGAACCTGTGTTGCTGTCTTTGTCTGTCTTCAAGGTGGTGAAAGATTTCCATTGTGGATTTTGAAACCCCCCCTAAAAGTAAAAAGACATAATTGTATTAAATTCTGTCAAAATTGTATTTAATAAGGATTAAGCTGCCTAGATTCTTAATTTAATACCAGAGAGCGTGTTAAACCCCACAACTACTTTCAACTATATTTTAAGCTAACAACATATAAAGCAATATACACAATATAATACAAACGGTGATTTTACATAACATAAAACAATAATTTTACTTCACTTACCTTTAAGCCAATTTAATTACTCTAAAACAAAAAGCAGTAGCAAATAACAGCCTTAGAAAGCTCCATCCCCCAGGCCTTTTATTAACATAATTTGTATTTTCTGAAGAAGAAGGGAAATTGGTAGAACTTCCTGGAAATAGTTCAGTAATTCCAAGGATCCTTGATGAAAAGGATATGTTTATAGTAGCTATAGTTCTAATTATGTTACAAGGCCTTTTCATTTAAATTCTTTTAAAGCTTTCTGATTCTAGATTTTAGGCAGTATAGTGTATTTCTTTAATATTTTATTTTCCTGCAAAACATGGCCTTGTCTTATTTATTGATGTAAAACATGTTTATTTTTTTTATTTTTTATTTATTTATTTATTTATTTATTTATTTATTTATTTATTAAAAAGCTGTATCACAAGATGCCTTAAGAAACAGTTTTATTCTTAGCAACTGCAAGCTTTAAGGGATAAATCTTGTATTATATAACCAAATAATAGAATCCTCTTTATTTGGGTTATATCTGTCCTCAATAATAGGGACAGAATGTCTTTTTGAAAACCTCTTTTCCTTTTCCCTACACAAGCTAGGAGTAAGAATAGTGGGACACAGCATTGTCATTGGAAAGAGAATGCTCACTCATACCAATGCCTGCTATGGCTATCAGAAAGCATCATTTATAAATATGCTAGAAGTATCTCTATAGTGTATCTCTAATAGCCCTATGTAGCCCTATATTTCACCCTTTGTGGTGTTTTAATTTTCCTATAAATCTGTAAATCTTTCTAACATTCAGGGGCTTTTGGAGACTCAATCTCCTGGCAATTTTCTGTGATCTTTGCCATTTTAGAATTGCAATATTTGGGACAGAATATTGTCTTGTAAAAAGATATTTAAATAACTTTGGCTCCATCTTGATCGTTTTGATTAAAAAATGTATTTGGGGGAGCACAAATATAAATCAGAATATCTAATGCACCACAATAAAGACCTAATAATTTTAAATATTAGTATTTTTAACTTGCTTTAATTCCAGAAAAAGTAATTGTCATACTCTAATTGCACCTTTGTAATTAAACTTTTCATAAATATTTGTTTACATACACATACTTCCTTGCTTAGAACTAATATATGAATTCTGAATTTGAAAACTGACAATTTTAATTATTTCATATTCTCTGAAAATATGATCATTCTAGTTTTATTACAAAACTATACATTATTTTTCAGCAAAGATGTCTAGAAAATTAAGCTTACCAACTGAACTGAAACCTGAGTTAGGTAAGTATTTATTCAAAGCCTGTATTAATGGTGTTTATACTCTTTCAAAAGGCTATGAAATACACACTGTGTATTTTGGAATTTCACACATCTAAGTAGGGAAAATTTCCATTTATTTTTCATTATTCAGTTCCAAGATTTGATTCAGTGCATGTTTACAATTTCATTGCCCTCAATTTGGAACTACTTTTATGTTCCTCTTTAAAAGCCATGAAAATCTCACCCACAGAAGTATAATTTTGTTCATAGTTTATTTTTTAATTTTCATAACTTACACTATTACTTTCAATAGAGAACAAGAATATAAGGAAATCATACATAATTTTCAGTTTGGAATAAATAATAGTAGTAAGTAATTAGATGGAAAATGCAAATATAAATGTCCCTTTAGCCATAAATTTGGTGGAGAAGATCAGCTTTTTCCGGTGATGTTATCCCATGTTCTATACTGAAACATTAAAATAATGGATATATATACACACCCTTTTTTTGAGAAATGGCAGGATATAAATAAAATAATTTCAGACAATTTTCATGAAAATAATTTTTAAATATGCTCTGGTATGTTAACCTATGTTTTATTGGTATCTAAATAGATATATCCTTTGTCTAATCTGCAACTAAATAAATATTAAAATTTCTAATTGTTTAAATCAGTTTGCATATAAAATATCAACTGCCTTAATAAGGTTTAACATTGCTCTTTATTCCGTATGGCACAATTTTCTTGTTCACTGATGCAAGGGTCTGAATAACTGTTTCTGAAGATAGTATTACCTTCAAAACATTTTGAAATTGTGGAGGATAAAGAAGTATATTTATATTATGAAACTAATTCATGGTTAATTAGAGCCTGGCCTCACTGAAATTTAAGTTAATATTTCTTTATTATGACATTTCATTATCTAGGATATATCAGTAGAGTGGGCTGAATTCACTTTGAAATCTGTTATGTTTGAATAACTTTATTCAAGCATGTTGCTACTTTAAACTACTTATGGAGAACTCTACTAATCTCTTGAAATGTTATTTTGCCCAGAAAGTGCTTCTTACAAAGTATTTTATCATGTAAAACAAATAAAAATACATATAAACTTAGTCAAAAGAGGCTGAATTCACTAATTCACTAATTTTCTATTTTCAGTTTTATATAAAACACTCTATTTTTGTTCATGGTAAGATTTTATATGAATACTTTGGTAATTCTTCACCTCTTTATCAATTCTTTTGTTTTATTTAAAAAAGCAAAAACAGTTTATAAAACGCTATTCTAAAAACATGCTGACTGTATTGTAACAAAACATGCAAAACATTTTGATCTTAAGAGGGACCAAGAATTCTTATAGTTCCAAAGATATAAGATCTGGGCAGTGAGTATAATCAGAAGTCTGTTTCTAGAATTGGGATTGGGAGCAATCCAACTCTTATTCTGTCAGTCTCTTTAGAAAGCCTCAAAAACTTTTCTGGAAATTTTAGAAAGTTTCAGAAAAAGATTTGTGGGATATACTGGAATGCGTAGGTAAGGAGGAAAGTTATAAAAGAGCCATATTGTACAAGAAATGGGTAGCATCTGTTTATGAGGCATTGGACTATTTTTACTTGGGTCAATCTATATCCAAAAAGTTTAGCAAGCTCTTCTGCTTTTCCATTCATTTTCACTATATTTTTAAAAAGCGAATAGAATAAAAACAAATAGTACTTTTCAGAATTTATTAGCGTAGAGTGATGAGTGTATCAAAGAAGAGCCTTAATTTTTCAAGGAATATTTTAGTTTCTTTTGAAACACACTAGAATTGCCCCATCGAATATTCCTTATACAGTTGAGAATATATTTATAGCTATATCCAATTGTCTACTCTATATATTATAATTAGTTTTGAAAAATACTAAATTTACAATTTAGATTAACGCAGTAATAAATAGTATAATTAAATATTCACAAAACCATCTGGAATATATTATTTCCTTATGCAAAGTTTTCTCAATTGGCATACTCTTGCCATAAGGGCCCCACATTATGTGTTGTTATTGCATCTAATATATAAATACAATATATACAATATAGCTTTACTAGGGTAAATACCTTTTTATACAGTATGTTCTCTAAAATTATCAGAGTCTGCTTCCTGCAGATTAAATTAGAAATTTACAAGACAGGCTCTAAATCTTTAAAATAAGGTGACCAGATTTTAACATTGGTAAAGAGGGACATTGTGGGCGTGGCTTATTTTGTGGGCGTGGCTAGCTGGTCATGTGACTGGGTGGGCGTGGCTAGCTGGTCATGTGACCGGGTGGCCATGGCTATGTGTATAGGGTAAGGTGAACAGATTTTAACATTGGTAAGAGGGACACCATTGTGGGCGTGGCTTATTGTGTGGGCGTGGCTTGGAGGCCATGTGACTGGGTGGGCGTGGCTAGCTGGTCATGTGACCGGGTGGCCATGGCTGTGTGTATAGGGACTACTCAGAGGGCTGAAAAGTCATTTCTGACAGGTCCTCACACTTTTGACTGGTCCTCACACTTATGACCATCCTCACATTTATGCCCGTGCAGCATTCTTAACAACCATGTCACTCATTTCACAACTGCTTCTCTTCACCATGGGGACAAGATAGGGCAAAAACATAAAATGTGAGGACAGTCGTAAGTTCGAGGACTGGTCAAAAGTGCGAGGACCAGTCAAAAATAACTTTTTCAGCCCTCTGAGTAGTCCATATGCATAAAAGGATACAGTAATAGAGAGGGATGAAGGAAGGGAAGGGAAATTAGAGTAGGAGTGACGGTTAAGAGAGGGAGGAAGAGAGGAGGAGAAGGAGAAAGGAAGAGAAAGTAGGGAGGAGAAGAAGAGGGGGGGGAAGAGAAAGTAAGAAGGAAAGAAAAGAGAGGTGGTAGGTTTGAGGAGAAAGATTGCTGTACAATAAAAAAGATGAAAGGGAAGAAAGCCAACCCCAAACAAATATAAAGATATTAAGATAAAGAATGAATTGTTAAACTTTAAAGAATAAAAGAGAACAAATATGAATAAATAGCAATAATTAGAAACACACATACATACAATGTATTTTCTTTGAACAGAATATTTGGCTGGTTCACAAATTTAAACAGTGTTTAGTCATTTCAATTAAATTTACAATTTCTATATTTCCTTTTTGCCATATTTATTCCTCATCTATTTTTTTAAAAAAACAATTTTACCCTTCATCCTCATCTCTAATCTTAATCAAATTCAATTTTTCCCTTCTATTCTATTTTATACCCCTTCCCATTGTCATCTATTTTTATATCCATCCTCACATTGGTTAATTATGTAATTATGTAATACAGTTGTTTAATACAAATTCAACATTTTAATATAAATCAATTAGTTATATAACTATCTTTTTTGTATATTAATCAATATGAACATGAATATTCCAATTATTTCCATGCAATCCAATTTCTTACAAATCAATTAATTATACTTACCAATAATAATAAACCAAATAATTTCCCCCATATATTCCTCCAAACCACAACTTAACCATTTCTGCTTTCAACACAGTATACAATTAATAATATCTCAATTATTACAATTCCCTAGTTAAAAAGAGCTTTTTTTTCTTTTGTGTTTTAAAATCTTGAACTCTCCTCTTTTGCCCTAAATAATTTTCCATTGTTTGCACTTACCTTTTTTGGTGAGGAAAAGGAAAATAAATCTGCTCCCTAATTTTCCAACGTTGCAAGCAAACCGCAAAGCCAACAGCCTGTTTTACTTTCAGTTTTGTTTTGAGCTTGGTTTGCACAAAGAGGAAAAAAAACTGAGCAATTTAGCAAGAGCAGAGCCCTGTGCAAATCAGCTGAGAGGGGGAAGCCGAGCTAATTAACGTAGGGCGGCCCTTTGAAGCCCCGCGGCAAGAGTTTAAACAGGTTTTTTCCCTCTAGCCATCAGCGGGGATTCAGGAGGCAGCTGGGAACCAGGAGGCAGAATGAAAAATCGGGACTTTTTTAAAACGCCGCGGGACGCGGGACAAATTGCTCAAAAGCGGGACGTCTGGTCACCTTACTTTAAAATGATATTGAAAAGATGGTGAACAAATAACTTGCTACTTCCCTTCCAATAACTTCAAACAGATTTTTCACATGAATTCTTTTTAATTATGCTTCGGTACATTTACTATATTTTATCACAATCTTAATCGCCTTTTACTATTCTGTAAACATATCTTTTCCAATCTCATCATCTTTAAAACCATATTCAGTAGGTTACGTGGTTGGTTGTTGTTGATACATGTTTCAGTGTCTGGATTTTTATTTTCTTCTGGATAACTATGCTTATTTTGTTTTAGTTTTTCTGTGCTGTTTCTAATAATTAAACATTCATATAATAATTTCCTTTTTGTATCACTAATCGAAATTACTGAAATTAGGTTAAAAATACTGTCATAATGACTGCTCAACAATAAAACTGGAATTCATAGTTTTATATTTGTGTGTATGTATGTGTCAGAGAGACAGATTTGAAAGAAGTTTTCCATTCCAGTGCTGCACCTAGTTTTCATCAAAATGAAAATGGCTGTATATAATTGAAGTAGTACATCATGTATAATGTAATATTTATTTTTGAGAAAACTATAATGGTAGCTACTGTCCTGTTCAAAATATTACTGTGTAGTATGACCTAAGTATACCATACATGTCTAGGTTCACTACTGGATCTACAGTTCACAGGGAGTTATAGTCAGTTAACTGTCTAATGAGCGTGTTTCTACATTTCCAAATATATAAATATATATTTTTATCAATCCTCTGTACTTCAGGTATACAATTTAAAAATCCTAAGCGTACCCCTAAAAATATAATGTCTGATATAAACCTAACATTATTGAGTTGAGATTTTAGAGGTGGATATACTGTATGTAATATGTTCTGTAAAGTATGAAATAGAAACAACAATATTATATTGCAGTATGTTTAATTAATGCAAAATCTTTCAGATGTTAGAGACAATTCCTTCAGCCGATCCAGAAGTTCTAGTGTAACCAGCATTGATAAGGAATCCCGAGAAGCAATTTCAGCTCTCCACTTTTGTGAGACCTTCACCCGAAAAGCCGATACATCACCTTCACCATGCTTGTGGGTTGGGACTACTTTAGGCACCGTTTTAGTCATTGCACTGAATTTACCGCCAGGAGGAGAACAAAGATTGCTTCAACCAGTAATTGTTTCCCCAAGTGGTATGTATTTAAGAAGAAACAATGAACTAGCAAGACAATGATTTTACTATTATTGACAACATACTTTCTGCAATAATCTGCAGAGAAGTGTCTGTATTTTTTTTAAAGAAAAACTTGAGAGGGGAAATATAAGCTTTGGCTGATTGTTTTTGATCAGCATGCATTTCATTAGAAAAGGAAAATTTATCATAAATGTCTCTTAATGTAATCTTTTTAAGAATGATTTCACCAGCTTGGTTTTGGAATGTACATGTTTACTTTAAATTTGGACTTTAAAGACTTTTTAAAAATAAATTCTTAAAAGTAAAAGGCAGGTCAACAAACCATAAAAGCCTTAAAAATAAAAATACAAAATAATCAGTGTAAAATTTCACTGTAAAACACATTAAGAAGAAAAAGTGTAAATTAGATAAGGAAGGACATTCTAAGGATGCTGTGTGAAGTCGCTTCTCCTTGAGCGATTGTCACTACTGATAGTGTTCACTGTCATTTCACACACAGCAGCACCAATACTCCAGCATGACACCAATCCTTTGTTAGTCTATTAAGCCTCTGGCTACCTATCTCCCCCTAATCATATGCCCCTTTGGCTGCTCTGCATAGCAGCAGCAGTGGCAGGGCTGAAATAGAGGCTCAGTGCCTTCAACTATCTCAGCCAGCTGCCACTGCCCCAGGCCTCTGCTGTACTTCAACCCAAGCACAACCACTCCCACTGAGAAATGCCACTTCAAGCCTCTTTAGATTGGGAGAGTAATTGGGAACCTGTTTTTCAAGCTTGTATCAAGGAAATCCACCGACGACCTAATAAATAATGCTACATTCTATATTTCAGTTTTTAGAAACCTTTAACTTACCTTTAAACATACATATGAGCAGTATAATTTCATTTTTTAATGTGTGCCAATATGTTAACAGAAAAAAGTGACAACAAAGTTTATCTATCTTATCAAAGTTTCCTTTAACAAGAACTGAATTGATTAGAAATTCATTGTTGTGTTTATGAATAGCTATCCATGTTTCTAATGGTTTTGCAGTTTAACAATTATTTTAAATGCTTCCAATTCAGAAAGTTTCTGTTTCAAGTGTTATGTCTGACATGCATATAGTCTATTATGAATAGAATAGATACTAGAGTATTTTACAGATAAAGTTTCTACTAAAACATAAAATACCCTTGAGCTATGCACAGCACTGAGAAATATCACTATTTTCTTCATTTTAGGAACTATTCTGAGGCTTAAAGGAGCAGTCTTAAGAATGGCTTTTCTGGACACAACAGGATCATTAGTTCCACCTGCATATGAACCCTGGAGAGAACACAATGTTCCTGAAGACAAGGATGAAAAGGATAAACTGAAAAAACGTCGCCCTGTCTCAGTATCTCCATCCTCTTCTCAGGAAATGATTGAAAACCAATATGCAGTGATATGCTCTGAAAAGCAAGCAAAAGTTATATCACTGCCCTCACAGAACTGTACTTATAAGCAAAATATAACAGAGACTTCATTTGTCCTTCGCGGAGATATAGTGGCACTCAGTAACAGTATCTGTCTTGCTTGTTTCTGTGCCAATGGACATATAATGACTTTTAGGTAAGTGTTAATTGCTAAAAGGAGAAAGTGTATCTGTTCCCTTGAAAATAAATTACAAAATAAAAATATGAAGGGACAATTAATATAGTTACATAGATATCTAAATCTGTCCCTAGACGGGACATTCCCTAGAATCTGTTTTACTTCAGATTATTATTTTTTTCTTATGTTGCTTTATAATTCCTTTTTTATAATGTCTCTTGTGCTGTCTGTAGATGAGCAAGGGAGCAAATCCTACTTTGGTTCCCTTTCTTGTGCCTACAGACAGAGAGATGCTTTAGTATGGCTTAATCAAACCATACTTCATCTTACATTCTGGTTAATTTGATAATCAAACCATACTTCGTTTGCTTGGGTGATATAGTTTGAATTTTTAAAATAACATAATATTTTTGCATTTTTCCTTTTGCTGTCTTCATTTTGAGGAGTGGGTTCCTTGATTTGGTCTGAACTACTTAAAATTAAAGTTAAAAACTGTGTCTTTTTTTCACAATTGGGGTTTGCTTTGCACTTCCATATGGTACAGAGTGGGATGAAGCGTCAGCAAAAAGTTAGTGTCTAATTGATTCCTTCTGCTGACAACTTTCTTTAGATTGTGGTAGCAGACATTTTCTGGGTAGGAACTCTCAGGAGCAGGGGCTATATTGCGATATATTTTTCAGTATTGCTAATAGAAGTTAGAAGAGCTTTGTATTTCCAAGCAAGAATAACATACTTTTCTGTGACATTTATGATAGTTGTTTGTGCTTTTCTATTGTATCTCCTTAGAAGCTTCTGTTAATATATTTTAATTGGGTGTTCCATCCTTGAAGGAATTAAAGGGATTTTAATCCATATTATGAATTAGAAGCATCACATGGAAGTTTTCTGTAGTCGTCAGAATCCCTCCCCCCCAAAAAAAACACCTCTGGGATTTTAGTATTTGGTTATTTAGATTATCAATATTGAATAATTGAGAGTTTTCAGTACAATTATTTAAATAAAATTTGGGAGTATATGCATAAAGATCTGCGAGAATGAATATGAATATGAATATAAATATGTAATTCTTTGGACTTTGCCACTTATCAGATACAACATCAATAAATTAAATATCAGCATTTTCTTTACTATTTCTATATACCTGATGCAATTATCTAACATCAAAAAAGTTCACATGGATAAATAGTTGAATTGTTTTATGCACACAGTCACACAGACTCCTTGTTAAACACGTTAAAACCTGTTTAAGGCAGAACTTTGTAGGTCAAAGCTATGGAGTCAACAATATATGAGCATTTAAAAGAAAATGAGAACATAAAATGTATTATATTATAAAGTTTTATTAAAGAAGACTAGAATAAGATACTGTGCTTTATTTTAACAAATTTTAATTCTGTTCTTTCAAGTTTGCCAAGTTTAAGGCCGCTATTGGACGTATATTACTTACCACTTACCAACATGAGGATAGCCAGAACATTTTGCTTCACCAACAATGGGCAGGCATTGTATCTTGTCTCACCTACAGAAATCCAGAGAATTACTTATAGCCAAGATACATGTGAAAACCTGCAGGTAATTTTTAAATGTATTGTTATTGAAAAGCATTTATTGAAGAATGTGCTATTTATCTACAAATTATAGGTGTATGTTTTCTTTTCCATCTCAGCATACATCTTTTTAAGATGTGGATATTTTACATGCATCTTAAAGTTTCAATTTAATGTAGTCAAATGAATGGATCCAAGTGTAACATTATACTGGCTATTTTTTCCTTCAGAAAAAAGTAAACCAAATCCTGTTACCTACACCCTATAATAGTTGGGGATGAGCACAAGATGAAATCATTATTCTCAAATTATGGACTCTGAGCAAATTGATGGGTTGCCAATTGCATTGGGCAGATTTGCCCATGCAAAGATGGTCTCTGAAAATTTGACCCAGCATGACCAAGTTCTTGCACAACGCCTGCTTTGTGTAGGGAAACTTGATGGCTAAGGAACATTGGCACATCCACACATTCCTTTCTCAACCCAGCAAGGGGATTAAAAGCTGCACTGCTTTTTTGTGAGGAATGGCTGGTTGGCTAGTACATCTCAGTGAAGTGAGAAAGGAAGGATCTTCATCTTTTTCCACTTCGCAAAATGTAGATATATAAAGTGTGCAATCTGGCACACTTGGAGAAATGTACACCTTGGATATAGGCCATTCTGGTACTGTGCTGCAAAGCCAAAGGTACCTTTTTAGCAGAGTAGTAGGCACATGCGGTTGCTGTACACGTCTGCAAAATTGGAAATTGGGAAGCGGGAGGATAGGAAGACATGTAAAAAGCCTTATAGTATGATGTGTATTTATTTATTTATTAAATTTATTTGCTGCCCATCTCATTTCTTACAACCACAGTTGAGTCCAATATTTGTTAAGTGAGACATTTGCTAAATCAGTTTTGTCCCATTTTAGGACCTTTCTTGTCACAGTTGTTAAGTGAATCACTTAATCTAGTAACGAAGTTGTCAAGTGAATCTGCCTTCCCACTGACTTTGCTTGTCAGGTCACAAAAGGTGATCACATGACCTGAGACACTGCAACCACGTCATAAATATGAACCTATTACCAAGCATCTTAATTTCCATCATGTGACCATGGGGATGCTGCAATGGTTGTAAGTGTGAAAATAGCAATAGTACTTAAACTTATATACCTCTTTATAGTGCTTTACAGCCTCTCTAAGCGTTTTAGAGTCAGCATATTGCCCCCAACAATCTGGATCCTCATTTTACTGACCTCGGAAGGATGGAAATCTGATTCAACCCTGAGCCAGTCAGGATCGAACTCCTGGCAGTGAGTGAGCCTGCAACACCACTGTGCCACTATGGTTCTAAGTCCCCTTTTTCATGCCATTGTAACTTTGAACGGTCACTAAATGAACTAAGTTGAATAAGTTGAGGACGAGCTCTACTAGGTGACCAGGGAAGGTGGGTTTGCTCAAGAAAAACAGAGATGGTGGGGAAGTCTGATCTGCAGAGTTATCAAAAGGCTGCCTTTTCTTTGGTCCCTCCCTGTTTGTGATCATAGGAACAAATGGTGCATGAAGGACTTTGCTATCTTGCAGGTATGAAACACAACAAGATCATTTTGGTGGAAGCAGTTCATATAAAATTGCAGCCAATTTCCTTCTTGGGCACCAAAGGGCCTGCTACTTGTATTGGAAGACTCACTCTAAATTTTATTTAATAATTTTTGTATTTCACAGCCTCCAACTTTGTGGAGTAATAGAAAGATTTGGGCACAAAATGTGTGTCCCTCCAAGTGATGCCCCTTATAACAATCTAGCTTTATGCGCATAAGTCATTGCCGTGACAATAATTACACAAAGGAAGACTGCCAGAATTCTGGACTGGTGTGCTTGTCAGAATTTACTCCTATTTCTGCCTGAATAAGCCAGACTGATTTGTCAGGATAAGCAGAAGCAATTTTAGCCAGTGATCAGAAATTTATACACAGACCATTGGGGTTGCACAGAAAAAAAAACAACAGGCTCTTATAAAAAATATTTGGTTCACCTAATCAGAGCTGGATTATTGCAGAACATCGTCCTACTCTTCCTGTACAAGCCAGCGACAGGATCAAATTTTAACATATTTAAAATACTGTAAATATAGAAACATTTGAAGATGAGACCCTAAAATTGGGAGAAATAGCCACAGGATACTAGCCTTCCTTTTCTTTTAATAAAATCCAAGAAAAATTTTCTGATATGCTTTAAAATGATTTTTATTTAAAGGAAATGTTGGGTGAGCTCTTCACACCTGTAGAAACACCAGAAGCACCAAACAGAGGGTTCTTCAAAGGTCTCTTTGGAGGTGGTGCACAATCACTTGACAGGGAAGAACTCTGTGAGTTGATTTCATTTTTCTTTAAAACAAACTTATATCATATGGGGGGAATAGAAAATTAAACACAATTTATCAGTCCAACATAAACTAAAAGTTTGGAAAGAAATTGAAGTAATAGAAACTACTGAAACATACTGCTTATTTCCTCCTACAAGTTGCTTCATTTATAAAAGGATGATTTTTTTTGCAACATTCTCATCTGTTTAATGTAGAATTCATACGGTTGCATCAATACTTAAAGGTGTCTGTAATTTTAAAAAATGGGATAGTTTTTGTTAAAACATTTTCTTAGTTCCAGACAGAAAGAAAACTGAAGAAAGGCATTTCTAGTTTTCATAGGATGTAAAATGCACTAAAGTACAATTACAGATGTGGGAGCAAGTATCCTGTAATCATTCCTCCTAGATTAGATATGACTAAATGGATTTACATCTTTTCCTATAGATTATTGTTCATTAATATATTTTCCATTTTCTGTGTTAAACAGAATACAGAGTTTGTTATATGTAAAAAATAACGTTAAAAGAATCCAAATGCAAAGTTTAAATAGATACTCATAAAACAGTAGTTAATATCTCTGCAAGTACTTACCTATTAGAAAGACATTGGATTTTTTTCTGAATATAAATGCAAAATATTTATTAGTCTTCAGCAAGTTGAAGCAATTCAAGAGACAGAAAAAATCAAAATCTTACAAACAGGGGTTTACAAAGTTTACAGAATATTATACTAGAATTGGAAGCACTCAAATGTATTGATGTTATTATATTTAAGAGAAATACTAAAAATTACTATGTGAGTCAAATCTATGCTGACACATATTGCAATCCACTTTTGTTATGTATATTCAGTAAGAGTAACTTTTTAAAATCTTCCAATGCACATAATATTAAAATATAGTAATACTGATCTCTCTGTTATTGGTAATAAAATACAGTATATTCTATCACTTCATAGTCTCCTAGGAATATAAAAACTTCATATTAATAGTTTACTATATTACAAAAGAGCAAATTAAAAATATAAATCAGCAGTGTGAAAATAAGTAAAACAAAATGGCAAACCATTAGTAGTTTTACTCAATCCTTTTCAGTTTCTGATTTATACAAAGACAAAGGTGATTGAAATAATACCCTTCGTTGTTACAACTTCCCTCCTTTCCTTTCCTTCTCTTTTGTTTTTGTTTTGTTTGTTTAGAAGCAATGTTGCAACATAATATAAAACGGTGTTTTTCAAATTTAGCAACTTTAAAATGTGTGGACTGTTGAAGTCCATACATCTTAAATTCATGAAGTTAAGAACATGATATAAAACATAAAGAACTGTTGAGCCAAACCAATCTACACTACTAATAGCCACATCAAGGGCTTTAACTAACACTCGACTCCCATGCCTGGAACATCTGGGTCTTAAGAACTTTCTGAAAAGCCAGCAAGTCAAAGCCAATGGTTTCGTGGTTTACTACTTCATTATAAATTGGATAAGGACCATACAATTCATAGGTGTATTAACTTCCTCTAAGTAATTTCAAATAACATTTTTAAAATAATGTGTATAGTTAAATAGGGATAAGATATTGACTATATATTGCTGTTAGAATTATTGAATAATTTTCAACACATTCTTTTCATTTGGTTTTATCATAAAGTATATGGTTTCATCTCTCCCAATGTGTAATTCTGCTTATGAGCAGTAAGTTCTCCTCTGAAAGGAATGCAAACATAATTTGTTTTTTCTTGATATGATCAGTTGGTGAATCCGCTTCTGGAAAGGCATCAAGAAGTCTTGCCCAGCATATACCAGGTCCTGGTGGTATTGAAGGAGTCAAAGGAGCAGCATCAGGAATAGTTTGTGAGTTGGCACGAGCCAGAATAGCCTTGGATGAAAGAGGGCAAAAATTGGGAGAGCTGGAAGAACGAACAACAGCCATGTTAGCTAGTGCTGATTCTTTCTCAAAGCATGCACATGAGGTATGTCCTTCTTGGGTATCAATTGCCTTTTTTACAAAAAGGCCAATTGTTTAGGTTTATTCTTTCCAGTTTGAATAGAGCAGCATGAAAGTTAGTTCACTGCAGATATTCTGGGGAAGAGATGTGAATATTCCCATTATGTCAGCAGTTATGATCAGATGGGCTTTCCTGGTCATCTTTATTGAAATTAATTGGTTGTTATATTGTTATAGGCAGAGACTAAGAAAATGAATTCATGCAATTTATATTTGGGGGGTTCATTTTTTTCTATACCACTTTAACTATTTATCTATTCAATTATTTATTCACTCATTAATAATGTCATTAATAATGGATACTTTGTAGTCTTTAGAATAAATGGTATTGTGTATACTCTCAGATACATTATTATATACTTCTGTTCTTTTGTTTTGCTTTTAGATGATGTTGAAATGCAAGGATAAAAAATGGTACCAGTTCTGACAACACATTCTCAAATGCATCTCTATAACTTTACCTTGAAGAAAAATATTTTCATTAACTTCTGCAGGACCAGCAAAGCTGGAAGAGTGTCAGCCAATGGGTACAGATGTTTCCTAGCACAAATTATGCACTGGTTTACCTCAGTCGTACAGCTTTAACTGAGGATCATTGTATTTAAAACTGACACCCACATCGTGAGGGTGTGTTTGCGCATCTGCGCATGTATGTGTGTTATCTGTGGCTGACTGGGAGCTTGAGAACAGAATTGATGGCAAAAAGAACACATGGACAAAAATAGAAAATTTGGAATCAAAAGAACAGGGGCAATGCAGGATCTATCCTGTGTTAATATTTCATATGCCAAAAGTTTTGTGCTATTGTTGTTGCTGCCAGTGTTTCATCCTCCTTCAGGAGGCTGCAATAAATCAGGGGTCCAAGAGCTAGAATTAAGTTCATTTTATGGGACTATTAACTGATCTACACCTTTCCTCCTTAAAAGCACATTCATAAAGCTGTCTGAAAATGACTTATTCTGCTACCATTTCTCTGATCTGATAAACTGGAAATAGACAAGTTCCATCTTGAATCTACACATAGTTCACATGCAGTCACATAATCTCTTCTTGGACCCCTGATCTAATAGTATTGTCTTTGCATCTTTATATTGTTGCTGCATTGGGACTTCATAATAAACCATGGCATGCTTTTGCTTCAGTTTTTATTTAACTATAGCTTTGTTCATACTCAACAAGATTACTTTTAATGCCTGTGATTTACTGGTCTGAAATAAGCCGTCTTCATAACTCAGTTTGAAGCTAGCTTGTTTCAATAAACTTTAGGTAAGATTGACCACATATGACCATATAGCATTAAACTGCTGTTAATCAGATGTGAAAGCTTCCAATTTTGTATGGCCATATCTGAGAAGCAGAAGAAAGGAACATGTAAGCTCAAGGCTTGCTGTAGCTTATTTCTCTCATAATAATCCATGTTTTTTGTGATGTCCACATGCAGCCAGCATCAAGTAAAAAAAAGTTATTTTGCATCATAAAAACACAAGTGATTGACCTGCACATCATGCTAAAAGTTTTCATTTGTGTTATGGCTGTCTAATGTGAAAAGTAAAAATATCTCTTGCATTGATACATATTTGTCATCTTTCAACCAGTTATATATATATATATATATATTATTTTCCTGCCAATATAGCTGGATCAATTTATAATTTTTTACATGGATACAAATTTAATTCATGCTGTACAACTTACTTTGTGTGTTTAACAGAATGTATTTGTGTAAGAATTTAAATATCAGGTATGTAGCTAGCTTACATGCCCAATCAGGTAAACTTGTCTTCAGTTCAGTGTTGAACTCTTTAAGATACAACTTTCACAATTTATCAATTGCATTGTACTAAAATATATTCAGGAAAAAAACAAAAAACAAAATTTAATTTCAAAATAGTTTCTAAGTCAAACCCCTCAGCAAAGAAGTTGGCTCCTTAATCTGAGTGTGCTTACTTGGAAACAAGTCTTTTAATTTGAAAGGAATTTTCTTCCATGTAAGTGCCCTTTGATTCACTGCATAGATTACACAATAAAGTTAAAGTCAGAGTGGATTGTTTTCAAAGCACTCAATATTTTACCACTTTAGGAACTGGTAGATTCTTATGTAGATTTGTATGAGAGGAGGGATTTAAGATGTGCCAAATTGAAGCAGTATATTTTTAGCTAATAAAGGCTGCACCAAAGCCATATTATAAAATATAATTTATTTTAAAATATTTAGAAAAATACATAATTAAGAAATGTTTGTCATGTTGGAATCAGAAATAGTGACTAATTTGTAATCATTTGCAAACAGCCTTAAATTAGTATAGGCTTTATTTAAGCAAGTGCCAGTATATGGCCATTCAGAGGCTTGAGTTTTATTTTTCTAAACACTTGCCCAAACTGCAAATGTTGAAGGAATTATTTGATATGCATGTCTGAAGTTTAAGCCAAAAGAAGATTTCCTGGTGTTGGTTAAGCAATGGTTTGGCTCAAAATATTATTTGGATATGCATTTATCTGTAATATGGTTCAGTCCACGTTAAAAGTTACTGACTGGCATTGTTTAATGAAGTCTTTCAAATAAATTAGACCTACTTCTGAAAGAATATGATTTAAGAAACCTTTCATTTAATAAAGCTAAGCCCTTACAGTCTGGTTACAACACTGGGTGGGTAGACGTGCAAACTTCAGGAAAGTTGAAATCTGTTTCTCTCGGGATTGCTAATGTGTTTTGCTAGTATATTTAAAGCATTAGATTATTACCTCTCTTCAGTGCAGCTTTGGGTAAGGGATACTATGAAATTCACTTAATGTATCAGAGAAGAAAATTTCAATATTCCTGCAAACATGGGATACATTGGACATTTGATTCAGCAAATGGTTCTTGCCACCAAGATTTGAGCCAGATATAAAACTACTTGCTTACTTATTTTGGTTGTATGACATTTAATTATAGTACAATTGTGGGGTGTTTTAGGGGTGTAAAATAAATTACTTGAGTTTATAAGAATATGTTGAATAAAATCCATAAACCAAATTTTTAAAAGATATGTGACATAGGCATAAAAATGTTAACAACTTATTTATTATTGTAACTTCCCTATGCATTAGTAGTTTCACTTGTCAGTTGCTAATTTTTGTTGTTGTACAAATAGTATGATCTAGCTTAAAATTGTTAAGTTTTGTTGATTTCTGATGGAAACATTTAAGCACATGCTAAAACAATGTCCTATTGATTTCTTGGCTCTTACCTTGGCTTGATTGTGTCTTGCAGTCAGAAGCATAAACCTCAGTACACTTAACTGAAACATGATTTCCTTTAAGGAAAAATGTTTTACAGATACAAATTATGCAGAATAGTAATTCTTCCAGTTGTAAAAGTGTATGGAAAAGAGAACTATGAATCCAGAATTAATGATGTCAGCTTTCTTATCTGCTGGAAGTGGTCCACTCATTCTGAATTCTCATTACCTTATTCTGAGGTGATCTCCATTATGCATTTCTGAACAAGTATTTGATAGATGACAAACTTCATGAAGGAGATGCCAACAAACACCTTCTAAAATGTGTTTATGCATTTTATACCATGAATGTAATAATTTAATTAGAAAATATTTGCAGAAAATAGACTTTGGCAAATATGTCATTTTACTGTTTATGTTCATTTAATGCTATTTGTCAATTCTCCTTGAAGTAACATACAGTTGTAGGACAGTTTGCTTCATACATAAGTTATTTGTGTATTAGGGATATTACCATTATCTTCTTCATTTGTATTTCATCTGGACAAATAGTCAGAAAAAGTCCGCATACATTTTCAAGATTTGGAATGAATATTAGAAATGTTTGGTGGTTATGTCATATTGTGGTAGACATCCTGATGCTCTCTTTATTGCATGGCCAGTAATCATAAATTATGAGCTTATATCCAAACTATATAAGGAGCAGCAAGGTGTATACTCCTAGTATGCGCGTTCATTTTTTGAGGCCTTCCACAACTCTATTAAATTGATTTGGGATATTTTTCATAGTGCTGTGCTGAGCCATCTTATTTTGAATGTTGATGTGAAAGAGGAGGAACTTTTTTAGATTTGATGAAATTTCCTGAAAGGTTAGTTGTAGTTTATTAGTGGTAAATCCCTATTCACCAATCCGTTCGTGCATTATTTAAAAAACAAAACAAAAAGTGCTTTCATTCTAGAAAGAGTGGGTTGCTTATGTAAACATTCAAACATGACAAGTAATACAAATGATTGCATTAAAGCATTACTATAAATTTTGTTTTCTTATGGTTACATAATCTGTTTCTAATGATTATTTTTAATGGTATTGAAACAACACTTAATAGTGTCTACAAACTTATTTAAGAAATACTGTGGGCAGAATTTTAAAATGGTGAGGAATGTGTAAGAAGTTAATGTGTAGATGAGAAAC
Organism: Arizona elegans; assembly: GCA_022577455.1. NCBI lineage: Eukaryota > Metazoa > Chordata > Lepidosauria > Squamata > Colubridae > Arizona > Arizona elegans. Next base: position 251,607,236 of record JAKOOJ010000001.1, read on the forward strand.
ATTGTAAGGGCACATGAACACCTTCATAATATTTGAGACACTAATTAAAAAATTAGCAAAATGGGAAAGCATGCTTTCATTCACAAAATATGTCCATATTTGCCCAGCACATTTTGTTTGGAAAAGCCAAAAGAAAATGCAAACAAAATCCTTCCTCATTATGGTTGCTGATTTTGTTGAACTGTTATAACTGCATTGGCTAGTGAGAGAAATATATTTCACATAAATACGTATACCATTTCAAAATCAGTGGAAAGAAATGTAGTGTTTCTTATGAGGAAAATGTGTAGCTCAGAACTTTTTAGAAATAGATATAGTGGTTAAAATAAAGAATTTTAAAAATGCGCCAGCATTGTTTCTTTACTTATCACAACTGTGCAATTATTAAACCACTGATACTGTGTCAGGGGCTCATTCCACAACAGCCAGAACAGTTTGGTAGCGTTGTAGAAAAATAAGCAACTATATGTAGTCCAGGGAAACGGCTGCTACTCGTCTTTCATGTAATATTAACAAGTTTAATTTTAATAAACTGAAGACACAATTCTTCAGTTAAAAATTGCCAAACTGTAACTCCTGAATGTTTATGTAAATATTATTTCAAGCAAGCCTGAAAGTGTGATTCCATTATAACACTTTAAGACTAAAGCGACTTTACTGATTTGTATCAATAGCCTTGAGATAATTTAATTTACATTTGTTGCTTGAGGTATTTCCTTCATGTGACATCTCTATATTAGAAAGCTACAGCCAAAGGTAATTTTGATGCAGTGGATTTTTTTCTTTTTTGCTTTCTATAGCACTGATCTTATCTGAACTATAAACTTGAATTTCTTTTCCCTGCACTTTAAGTATTGCAAGCTTGAGTATTTCATCCTTTTCCATCTATACATTTTAAATTCTATGTAGATATTATCATTTAGAAAATTAATTTCAGCAAACATCCTATCCATCACACAGAATTCTACATTTTCTCATGTATCAACAAGTTCCTTGTGGATAGGAGCTTCCAAGCTGGTGAAGGAAGGAGGCTTTCAGGACTAAAGACTGCACATATGGACCTCTTTCCTTCATTGTATGAGTAGAGAAGTAGAAAGTGCAGGAGGTACTGTCTATTGAAACTCCAAAGGATCAGGAAAAATTAACTGTAAAATAATGATTTTAAAAGCTTTAAAACACCAACAACTGAAACACTTTCAGATTTGTTTAATGGTCACCTAAAGCTGCAGTGTTGTCCAAAATAAAATGTGCTTTTGGTTCTATGTAAAAAAAGAGAATTAAGCATAGGCTAAATTGGAGTCGTGATATTTTTTTTATATAATAGCATAAGATATAGTTGGCTCTGAAATTTGAGGATATTTCTTTTAATTATAATTATGTTAAGTTTGTCAAAGATAATATATATAAGAAGCATACAAAAGTTAATTCAGCTTATGGTTAAAATGTCATCTCATGCAGAGATGACAATAAGCATACCCATTCTAATATATACTTCTGGCCTAAAGCAACATTATAACACTACCTAAAAAACTGCTCCATGAGAAGGGAGGTATTTATATAATCCAAATATAACATATCGAAAAGCAGCTTGATGATGGATATCCATTATAACTCTTTTTTTCCATGAGTATATTAAAACTGAATTCCATTTATTCTATTTTATTTTGGTCAGCTACAGTATTTTGTATTCTGAAATATTGTTTCCTCCATATTTTGTATTTGTTGGTCTTTGTCTTCAGAATGGTTTTTTTAATGCATATTCTTGTGGTTGGTGAATAACCTCATTTTGTTAGTGCCCTGATGCATAGAGATGGAAATATGACTCCACTAGTTGTGGTGTGCCTAGTGACTGGAAAGTACTCATTGCTTGCCTTTGTTTATTGTGCAAATTCTCGGCTGCGCTTGTTCCCATAGTCTAGATACTTGTCTGTACAGTATTGTGAATTTCTTTTTCCTTGTGAATGTTAGTGATGTTACTACCAAAAATAAAGATCCTGTTAAATGAATTTTATGGTTGGGGGTGGTGGATGATAAAAGCTAATGTCCAGTACATGTGAATTACCTGCATTTAAAAACTGCTTAATGTACATTGAGAATCAAATCAGGAATGCATGAATATGTTTCCTATGTAAATCATGTTTGTTTGAAGTCCAGATCAGTTTTTAATTTTCAAAATAATTTGGTTATAGGAATCAAAATGCAACTAAATCTGTATTAGCATTTTTCATAAATACATTTAGAAATTAGTATTTCTAAATGTCAAGCAACTTTATGTTTCTTAACCTTTACATTTTTACAGATTAGTAGGTCTGATTTTTGGATAAAATCATGGCATCATCCATGGAGTTATTATTTGATATTGCAAAGTGGAGAAGTGGAATGTTAACTCCCCTTTTAAAAAATGTGTAAATAAACTGTACTTGAGTTACTTAATCTCATATGCTGCTATTCATATTGGTTAGATCTAAGAAGAACATTCTACTTTCTAGAATTGCTTCTGTTTCATTAAGCAAGCATCACTGAAGAAAAAAAGAGAAGAATATCAGTAAATGATTCTACCATTATTCTTTGGGAAAGCATGTTTGATATAAAACTTCTAGCTTAAATGTATTTTGCTCTATGTACATTGTGTATTTCATTTTTTTTTTATTGTCCTCTACCATTTTAGTCTTGCGGAGCCCCACTGTGTGTTCTGATGATGAAACTGGGAAATGCATTTTAGGATAAGGTTGCAGATTCATCCGTCTACAAACTTAGTTTCATATGAATGGTAAACCATACCATTACAAATGGAAATGTTAGATTGCATAATTTTACTTAATGTATTTGATTCTAAACTATGTCATAACATTAAAATTAAGTATGGGATATTTTTGTAAATAAAAATACCTGTGCAGTTGGTATTTTAAAAAGGGAAAAATGTATATTATACATTAATGTTTCAGAAAATAATGTTCATATGTGTATATGAATGTGTCATTATGCTGAAGGGCTCTGACTGGGCAAAATAAACTATTCAAATCTCTCCTGAAACAAAACTAGCTTTTGTTTCATGCATTATTAATGTATTCTTAATATGATCAATTCTTGAAGATCTATCATCTATCCCACTTTCTTACGCCTTCAAGAAGTAGACAAAGTGACAGACTTTTATGTTTAAAAAAGGGTCCTACATTTGAAAGTAATGTTAAGTTTAAGTTGGTGACTTCCTTGATTATGAACAAACACCTTTAAAATGCTGCCTAGTAAGTGTTGCATGTATTTCTATAATTTATCATTTGCTTTTTAGCTAAAACTGTAGGTAGAAAGAAAAATATTTCCACATGTTAAAAAAAAATTACTTTATCCTTTTGTCAAATTACCTTCATTTCCATGTTTCTGACTGAAGTGTTGCATACACTTTATTATTTGTGTTTATAAGAACTTGTAGGCCTTATCAAGTTGGCCTTGTACCCTTCCCTTATAAGATCCTGTAAAATCAAATCTTCTACTCAGGTATTTATTAATTTACATACATTTACATACATTTTCCTATCTAGCCATTCAAGGTGGCTTATATAAAATAAGAAACATTAAGATTTAATATAATTACATTATAAAGCATATACAAAACACACATGATAAAAATAAACCTCTTATAATACATTTTAAAAACTACAAAGTTAAACTAGCCAAGAATGTCAAACTGCCAGCAACTATTTTAAAAACCCAAGAGTATTAAAAGGCTTAAAATTTAAGAGTACTAAGAATTTAATAATCTAGTTCCAGTTTATTTCTGTGGAAAGTATTCCATAACCCTAAAACCACCACTGAAAAAAAGATCTTTTCAGAGGTAATCTAAGGAATACATATGTATGGGGAATATATACAGTATAGATTAAGGTACTTCCACAGGTAATAAGGTGCCAAACTGAAGAGCCCTACCTTCGAAACCAGAACTGTAAGAATGAAGTGACATGTAGTGCAAGGGAGAAATGACTGCTTAAATATAATTCAACCTTTTAATAAGGTTGAAACATAGATCAAACTTATTAAAGCTCATTAATACTGTAGCTAGGATTTCATAAGCAGTCCCATAGAGATCGCATTCCATTAGTCCATACATGAGATTATGGGAATGAATCACTACAACCAAGATATCTGCCTAAAGCAGAGTTATAATGTATCCCCAAACACTAAGTTATGAACCTGATCTCTTGGGAATAAAAGCCTCTCCAAAACAATTTGAATCTTCATCCACATTGAGAAATTACCTATCCACAAAACTGTCCTACTTGGATTTAACATTGTTTCTTAGCATTTTTGTAAGAAACAGCTGTTTTGTATCTTTGGCAAAGATACTTTGATATATAATATTACACACACACACACACACACACACACACACTGCTTTGATATATATTAGATTCCCATTTTAAACAGTTTTATCTTTAAAGATGACAAAATGCTGTTTTTGCATGTTTTTGCATAAAATACTAGCTATGAATTTCCTTGAATTTTAAGTACTCGTCCCTTTAAAAATACTCAGAAGTGTTATATTCAAAGACAGTGTTTCACTGTGTGATTTATGTCTCTGCATTTCTATTAGTTTGAGGTATTGTTAGAACAAGCCTCTTAATCATTATGCAGTCGAAATATTTATTTCGAAGTAATTCCTACTTTGAGACTAGGGTTAAGTGCAAGTATGTTTCTGTTGCATTGTAACCTTGCTATTAAGGGCATGGTAATATAAAAGAATTTTCCCATAGATATCTCTAGTCTTAGAGACATCATTTGGAGCTTGAACAGTCAAGCCTTCGGGGGAAATATGGAAGCTTAGAGTAACACACTATACTTAAAACATACATTTTCTACTAAAATAACTACTGAATTCAATGACCATGTCATTTCTGAGGATAATATAAAGGACTGAAAAAAGATTGCTTCTTCCAATATCTTTTGAAAAAGCATTTTTGCAGTTCCTGAATAAAAGGTTAGTTACAAATGTAGAATCAATGTTTAAAAGTGTGTCAGATAAGGCTCCTATAAATTTATTTTAAAACTTTTATCATCTATCTTGGAAGAGGTCAAAATTGTATACAATACCAAGAATAAAACAACGAAATAAACTATTTTGTTGCTGTAATTTAACTTCCCTCAAATAAATATGAATATTTGAGTCAAATAGTTTACAAATGTTTACATCCACTGGTGAAAATTTCAAATTATTACAAGAGAATTTTTTTAAAAAAATATGAGCGGGTATGTTGAATAGCATGGGTGCCTCTGCTATTACTCAACAGTAATAAGGTAAAAATGTGATACTGCAAGCTACTGGATCAAGCTATTTCATATATCCGAGAATGATAATGGTCTTTCTTTTTTAATCTAGATCAGGCTGTCATGGAGAAAATCTGTCTCTGTGGTTACTAGGAGTTAAAATTGACTTGATGGCACACAATTTCTAAACTATCTCCAAATGACCCACTGTTGACCATCAATCACAAAAGATTAATAAAGAGTAAAAGAATTTGCTGAAAACGTCACATTTGGAAGACACCATGCAGGCCCACAGTAGATCTTTTCTTTGCAATAGAATGTAATTTAGATTCAAAAATTGTTCCTAACATTGGATAAGGGAATATAGTTAGTACTCAACTTAGGGATCACAATTGGGACCAGATTTCCAGTCATTATGGTCATAGGTCAAAGTACCTACCTGACTATCCGATTTTATAAATTTTTGTAGCGTTGTTTAGCAAATGCTGCAGTCACAAGTGCAAACCAATTCTGAATGGGAGGGTTTTTGGGTGGGTTTTTTTTTTTTTTTTTTTGGCACAGCAGGTCATGGTCATATAACCACAAGATGTTCCAATGGTCATAAGGGTGAGCCAGCTGCCAAATGCCCGAAATGCGGTCACATGAGCAGAACGGAGAGGCGTCACATTTTACAAGTTTGAAGTGCTTTACAGGTTGTACCTGTTCTGGGCTTGCTATAATTTCAAATGTGGTTACGATTTAGTTTATCCACATGTCCTAAATTGTAAGTTAATTATTGATTTTTAATTATTTTTTGTTTCTTAACACAAGGTGGCAGCACTTATCTGACTGGCTATTTTACAAAGCAATCATGATTGATCCTAGCTGGTATTTGGACAGGAATTTATTTGGAAAGTCTAAGTCTATAGGCCAAACTGGGAAATAATCTGGGAAGAAAACATTGCAGATTCGCGTCCATTTAATGCTATAATAAGGAGGGGTTACCCTTTCAAATGTTAAACAATTAAAAAAATATTAATTGAGGAAATGTTTAAAGTCTCAATTTTACATGAGTGTCATATAATGGTTAAAAGAATGGCAAACAAACATTTTAGGACTCCAATAATTTATTGATCCAATTACATTCCTGATGGAGGGAGAGTAGAGTTACTGGTTAAGTCATATCATGAAAGTTACATGTTGATTTAAGCAACAGGCACATAGTGATAAAATTTGAGTTTCACGATTAAACTCAGATTGCCAAATGGTATAATCCTTGATAAAAAATCTTCCTTAGTACAGGTGACAGGAGTAATGATTTGTATATTCTGGATGCCCAAATTGGTAATGTGGATTAGTTCAGATTTTAAACAAGCAAGGAACCAAGCAAGGTTGGTTTGAATGGCACTACCTTGCCGTATTATAAGTAATGTGTCATTTTATCCTTTTCAGAGGAAGTGCAACAAGGGACTTGAATGCTGTTGAGAGTTTAATTCAGATAATTGGAATTACAAACTCCAAGGCAATGACATTTTAAAAACATCCAAATTAGCCATTCTGTATCACCTTGGATTATCTTTCATAATTTAGCTTTTCAAATGATTTTATCTTTGTTTATCAAATTTATATAGCTACCTATCTCATGAAAAGTAATTCTGGGTGGCATAAAATAGTCCATAAAATAAATACATATATAAAATTAGACATTTAAAAGTAAAAAAATCAGCATTAGAAATAAAACTAAAAGGATATGCAAATTCTAAGCAGAACATCCATTTCAATAGTGGAGCCATATTAAAATCATCCTTTTATTTGTTTATGCTTAATTCAAGATTTTTTAAATTTTCATTTAATTTGTCTTTATCCAGCTTTTTATTATATCAAACACTTTCAGAATACCAGAATAGGCAAATAATTGTCATACAGTATTGAGAAACACAAATCCTGTCGTTTAGCCTTTGGCCACAGGGTGGCAGCTCTACTTAACACTTTTTACTATCCAAGCCCATGTATTTGTACAATTGATGCCACCAATGTTTTTTTGTTACACCAAAACAGTTTATGTATTTCTTTTATATATAACCTTTGTAACCTATTTGCTTAGATTTAGCATATAAGAGATTATATATTTCTCATCAATTAATTCAAAATTATTGTGCAAATAATACGCATAAGGTATACAGAACAGTTCAGTTTAGAATGGGACTTCTGCTTAGAATAATTCTCACAAATATAGGAAAAGCTCTTAATGAAATCTTACAAACCTCAGTATTATGCCAACTTCTTGTCAAAAGAGAGAATTAGTACTTGGATTCCTTTAATATTTATGTGTTTGTGTTATTTATATCACTGAACTGGCCACAAGTATTTTACAAACGAGGAAAAAGGATTATAAAGTCTTATTTTAAAAAAAAAAAAACCACAACAGTAACGTTTGCTAAACATTCTACATATTAAGCTTTGGCTTGAGATGTAAAGAGAAGTAGTGAGCATACCAGACAAACTTTCTCTGGGAGGACATTCCACAGATGGATGCCATCATACTTTATAAGGATCTTTAAAAGTTGTTTGTGTGCCAGTTGATAGTTGTGCCTGAAGAATAACTTCTGAAGATTATTGATTGATTGATTGATTGATTGAATTTATATTGCCGCCTATTCACCCATGGCGACTCAAGCTGGCTTACAGAATATAAAACCACATTTAAAACAATAAAACTAATAAAAAGAATCAAATAAATTAATACAGTATAATAAAATCAGCCCCCCACCCCTCGTCCCGGCGACAGCAGATCACACGAGCCATTTAATGGGCTGCATCCCGCTCTGGGGTTCACCAGGCCCACTGGTAGAACGAAGTCTTCAGCGCCTTCTGGAAGAGTATTAGAGTGGGGACCGTTCTAATATCTGAGGAATGATGTTCCAGAGAGAGGGAGCTACCACAGAGAATGCCTTTCTTTTGGGTCCCTGAGGGATGGGACCCACAGCATTCCCTGCCTCCCCACTCTGATGGGTTGGGTAGATGTGACCAGCAAGAGACAGTCCCTCAGATAACATGGTCCCAAGCCATGAAGGCCTTTAACTTAACCAGGCAGAAATAACTGTAAAAGGTGCTCTTTCATAAGGCATTTAGAATTTAAGATCAAACCAGTGCTTTGAATTGAATGGACTAGAAGCAAATATTAAAGCCTGTCTTTAATTTTTTTTTTTAAGAATTGAGATATTGACTCCAATGCAATTATCATTTGAATCTTATAAAATAGAGGTCACATCAGTGTTACTAATGATAATAAGATGGATTTAAGGAGTCCCTACAGCAATGAATGGTTTGTAAGTCAGTAATAACTAGCCAACAGAAAAAAGCCATATGATATATGGCTTATTATATATAAAAAAATAGAAATATTTTTGCATCTATTTTTATTACTTTATGGAAGTATGGTATCAAAGAATGTCACATTGTCTTTCTTAATTTACCAAAACATTATGCTAAATAAACAGTTTTATAGTGTGATATGCAAAAATAATAATAATAAATGGTCTGAAGAATAAGTTTCATTTTTATAAGGTTTAATCAACATCAATTTAATTTTGAGTTTTCTGGTTTAAAACATATCTGATGCAGTGAATAAAGGCAGTAATTTATCTAAATCACTACACTGGATTAAGATACATTACAGCACATACCCATTCTGCAAATGGATCCAATAAGATCCCAACTATTATAATTATTTACTTTGAAATAGTTTCTTCAAATAGGGTTTTTTTAAATGTTCCTGTGAAACTTACACCTTTTGCATTTCACAAGTCTTTAGAGATCCATTAAACAACTGGTGTTAATTAGATTGTCAGTTATGCCAGATACTTTCCTAAACCCTAAGCATGTAATTAGTTAGGTTAGATGATACATTTACTGATAATATTTTCTGGTAAAGGACACACATCTATTTTTTAAAATTCCATATTTCTACTTTACTGTTACTACAGTGTTTTTTGGACTGCTGTGTCTTATTTTCTCCAATCTAATCATGTAGCTATTCTGCACTATTCTATTGTAGCTATATCTAAGGTACTCCCAACTAAACCCTACACTATCAACTCAGTTAAGCCAGGGCTTCAGTTTTAGGAGAATAAAATAGATGGGAGAATTTTACACTGGATAACTATTTGGATAAAAGGGGCAGTGCAGTGGCCTAGAGGTAAAGACACTTGCCTCCCACTCAGAAGGTTGAAAGTTTGATCCCAGGCAGTGGCAGATGTTTATCAGGACACAAAGAGAAAATATTTGCTGTGAACTCTGCACAGGTGTCAGGAAGAGCATCCAGCCAGTAAATACACAGCTCCACTCAGTTGCCCCAACCCCATCCCGACTAAAGGGATTAAAGGGTCGTAAAAAGAAAAAAAAGTATTTATATAAAAGTGCCTCCCCCCACCATATAAATATAAGGAACCAATTTAAAATCAGGTGTACCTTGTAATAAGTGGAGATCTTCATACAAAGTTTATTTTCTGATGATTCTTTAGCTCAGACTGAAGAAGCTACCTTGATAAACAGCACATTTCAAACCGAAAAAGTCCGGTTACCATAACTTAACTTCCAGACAACTCTATCTGGATGACTGAGAATCTTCATCAACATAATTCTGATGTGAGGTTTAGTCAGAAAGTATTTATTTCGACTAACTGCAGTTTTTGAAACATATAGTACTCAAGATACTAGCCAAACCAAGCCCAGAGCAGAACTACATTTGGCAAAATAGATCTTCCTCCTTGATCCATTTTTCAATTAATCAAGCTGTAGTAAGTTCCTATCTTGTACGAATCCTATGCTATAATGAGGTTGGTTTGATTTTAGTTTAATAGTTTGCCTGAATTTGTCTATTATCGTTATAGTTTATGGCAAGGGTGAGCAACTTTATTCATCTGATGAACATTTTGTTTTCTACTCTTACTTACTTTTAGCCTTAAGATTGTCCTTTTGAGAATGATGAGTTTTACTTGTGATAAATAAGCAGTCCTATTTACTTAGATAAATAATGCAAATTCACATATAAAAATGCACTTTGTTTTCTTTAAATAAATACAATAAAGTGGATTTTGCATTATAAGTTGCATTACATGAAATCTATAAACCCATGTAAAATTTACAAGAACAATAGTGTATAAATAACATTCTAGACAATCAAGAACAGATGCTGAAGACACATAAATTGCTATTCATTCAAAACTTGTCTAATGTGAAAATTGTATCTCACTGCCTACTATTCAGTGCAGAAAGCACCTGAAAACTGTGAATAGTAATGCTATGATTACAAATTATTATTATTATTATTATTAATCAAATTTCTATACCGCCCTACTCCCGAAGGACTCAGGGCGGTGAACAGCCAAGATAAAATACAGATAATACAAATATTAAAAATCCCTTAAAATTATTAAATATTTCGGCCGAAACACAGATTAAAACACCCAATTTATAAAATCACGAATTAAAAAATTAAAAAATTTAAAAGAGGGGAGTTAGGCCAGGCCAGCTTGCTGAAATAGAAAAGTTTTGAGAGCACGACGAAACGTGCGCAGGTCCGGGATCCTCCGTATCTCTGGGGGGAGTTCGTTCCAGATGGTAGGTACAAGTACTGTAGTCCTCCACTTACAACATGCTTAGTGACTGTTCAAAGTTACAACAGCACCGAAAAAAGTGATTTGACCATTTTTCACACTTATGACCACTGCAGCATCCCCAATCCCCATGGTCATGTGATTTACATTTGGATGCTTGAAACTGACTCACAGTGTCCTGGAGTCATGTGATTCCCTTTTACAACCTTCTGACAATCAAAGTCAATGGGGAAACCAGATTTGCTTAACAACCATGTTACTAAGTTAACAACTGCAGTGATTTACATAACAAATGTGGCAAGAAAAGTCATAAAATTGGGCAAGACTCACAAATTTCTCTCTTAGTAACATAAATTTTGAGCTCAATTATCATCATAAGGTGAGGACTACCTGTATAGTAGTTTGAATATCAGAACAAAATATTTCTTGGAATCAGTCAAAATAATGTATTTTTTCTTAAAATTTGGTAACAATAGTTTTCAATGTACTATAGATTTGGGTAGTAGTTTGCAACTCTAGAAAATATTTATACTGCCTTACTAGGGAATTATTAATTTATCTGCTGCTTAAACACCTGCTTGGAGAAAAATCCTAAATCTAGTATAGAAAGGGAAATGGGAGCCAATTAATTGTATTCATATTGTGTTTAGAACATAGGATCATAGTACTGGAAGGCACCTCAGAGGTCTTCTACTCCAACTCCCAGCTCAAAGCAGGAGGCATTATACCATCCCGCTCCAGTCTATTTTTGATTGTCCAGTCAATTTTTGAAACTCCTGGAGGCAAGCCATTACATTGATTGTTCCCACTGTCAGAAAATTTCTCTTTGCTTCTAGGTTGGATCTCTCTTTAAGAAACTTTAACCCATTACTTCTTATCCTGCCCTCTTATGCTTTGGAGAATAAGTCAATCCCCTCTTCTCTGCAATAGCCCTTCAAGTACTGGAAGACAGCTATCATGTCTCCCCTAATCTTCTTCAATAGGCTAGAGTCTCAGTGACGGTGAACCTTTTCGGCATCGAGTGCCGAAAAGGGAGCGTGTGTGCGCACGCAGCACCAAGTGCCAAAAAGGGAGCATTTTGCATGCTCGTCAGGGCTGTGACCAGAAAGAGGAGCTGCCCAGGAGGCATGTGCACACTAGATAAGGTACTTCCAGTTTACGGAAGCAAGTCTTCCGGTTTCTGCAGCACATGCCCATGCACCAATCAACTGGCTGGTGCACATTTTCACACCGGAAAACAGAAGACCAGCTTTTTTGGTATCCGGCACTGCCGGATGTACCAGGCGACATGGCTTCGCGTGTCACTTCGGGCATGCATGCCATAGGTTTGCCATCATGGGGCTAGACATAGCTAGCTCCCTCAACTGTTTCTCATACAATTTAGTCTCCAGACTCTTTATCATCTTTGTTGCTTTTCTCTGTGCACTTTCTAGGGTCTCAGCATCCTTTTTTGTATCATGTGACCAGAACAAGTGTGGCCTCACTAGTGTAGTATAAAGCCGCATTGTCACTTCCCATGATCTCTCGATATTGAGATCAATATCTGTTGATGCAGCCCATGGCTGCATTGACTTTTTGTCAGCTGCAACACATTGTTGGCTCACATTTCAGTGGTTACCCGCTAGGAAACTTAAATCTCTCTCACAGTTACTGCTATTGAGCCAGAGTCTGTCTATTTTGTACCTATGCATTTGGTTTTTCCTGCCTAAGTGCAGGATCTTACTTTTCTCACCATTGAACTGCATCTTGTTGGATAAGGCCCTATACTCAAGTCTGTCAAGAGCCTTCTTCCAAAATGTTAGCAGTTCCTGCCTGTTTGGCATCTTCTGCAATTTAATGAGTTCCCCTTTTATCCCCTTATCTGGATCATTTATGAAGACATTGAAGACCACTGGGCCCAAGACAGAACCTTGAGGTACCCCACGGAAAGCTTCCATCCATGTGTATATAGTTTCATTAAGAACTACATGCTGGGTGTGGTTAGTCAGCCAATTGCAAATCCATCTCGTGGTGGTACTGTCTATCCCACATTCTTCTATCTTATCAAGAAGTAGGTTGTGGTCTAATTTGTCAATCAAATTAAATTAAATCAAATTTGTCACATGCCTTATTGAAGTCAATTTGACAGTTATAAAGTTTAGTCTAAGATTTTTTTTATAATGCAGTAGGGACTCAAAATACATTTTCACATTAGCATGGGAAATTTCAGTGGAATATGTAAAGAAATAGATTCACCAAAGTCCAGTGGATAGATGTACACTAATATTTACAATGGACAGTGGAGGTTTTGTATTGTGTTTTGAATAGGGTTACCAGATTTGAGCTGTGAACATCCAGGTAACTACAAAATAGCAACTACAAAGGGAGATCTTTAACTACAAGGGTTGTCTTGAGTTGTGAGACCCAAATTTGATGGCCCAAATATTTAAGCCTTTGCTCTTAGGATTCCTAACATACCTTTGGTAAAAGTAGTAGGGAGAATAATTTTTCCACTAATAACTTACATAGTTATGTGTAAATACTCAATTTTCTCTTTTCACTTCTTTCCATAGGGAACCAGCATTTTAATAATACTGATTTATTGTGTAACACACCATTACACAACCTTATATTCTGGTATGTATTATTTGATATTGACAACAAATAGAACAGGACAATGCAAATCAGTCTGAAAAGCAATGCCGTTTTACATATCTCTATTTCAACTTCCTCAAAATTATACTAACGAGTATTACTCTCAATTAATTTCTTAAAAGTTTACAAGGAACTTGTATTGAAAGTATTTCAGCCCAGCAGCATATTTTATTTTAAAAAATCAATTTTTTATACACACAGGCTCTGGTATGTCAAAGACCCTTTTTCCCCTTGAGCTGATCCGGATGTCATATTTTCATTTGCTCTCAGTAAAAGTACCTTCATTCCATTGAAAGGCAAATTAATTCCATTGAAACAGATAGGAAAAGACAGGTAGTTAAAAATGAAATTAAAAACCCACTCTCTGAGGCTGCTAGAGATCCAGGAAGCCTTGCATCCGATGCCATTCTTATAATTTGATTCATGCAGCCTCAAAGCAAATGGGCTTACCGCCACTCACCTGTGCAGCTTTCACAGGCTATAAGTTCATACAATTTCATACTCCCCCCCCCGTGTTACTTATGGAAATATTGTCCCCTTGTTACCTTTTGGAAATCCTGTCCAAAAACAAACTATATATTAAATACAGCAGCAGCAGCCGAATTGAAACGAGGAGAAGCTACATTTTACATCAAGCGGGTGGAGGCGCTGCGAGCTCAGAATTGAAAGCCAAAACCAGGCGAGAAAGGAGAACACGTACTGAAAAGGGAAAGAAAAAAAAAAAGCAAAGAATTACGGGCTAAGCCGCCTCTTGTTTTTCCGTCGCTTCTGGACAACTCTTCTAGGAATCCCGCCGGGGCATTTTTTAATTTTTTATTCTTCCTCTCCAGCTAATTAAAAGCGAAGTGAGTGCAAGACACTTTCATTCCATACCTACAAGCATTGCTTTTGCAAGCCTAGAAGAGTTCAAAAAGGATACGGGACGGATTTCGTTGTTGTTGGTGGCGTCAAGCCCTGCTCCTCTTCCTCTAATTGTCCTTTTCCAAGGCCAGTTGCGAGCGCAGGTTTGGTGCTCTTCCAGCAATAAGGAGCAAGGGAATGGGGGCGTGACAAAAACAGCACCAAGGGTCACAGTCTCACGATGATCCCCGGCTTTGTCTGTTCTGCGACCGGCAGTGCCATCGCAACTTCGAGAAGCCGGCAACTCTCACACACGTCAGTGCCCCCCTCTCATCCCACTTCCTGCTCCCCCTCCCCACCGAAAGAAGCTCCTGTTGCTGGTGCCATTTGCGCCCTGCATTGCGCCCCACATTGTGCCTCATTCGCTCGCTGTAACGCATTCACCGTATTGCCTTCCTTCCTCAACCCACCGCGTCTATAGTTTGAAAAAGTTCTGGGAAATCCGGACTTCTCAGAACTACTACTAGTAGTGAGTTAAAGCAGAAAATGATAGCGAAAGACGCCAGCCAATCATGGCAGGGATGATCAAGACGGTCTCTTTTTTCCCCCCTCTGTAATGAAGGAAATGAAAGAAATAATTTCCGCTAATGGCAAAGCCGGAATTGGATGGTTTACCATTTTAATCTGCGAATCAAGCTGTAGAAACTTTCCCCGCTTTTTGTTCTTCAGGAACCAACTGCGCCCCTCTCCCACCACACCCAGCTTCATCAGTCAAGGAAATATGTACTTGAAAGTCTATGGAGATTCTCAGTCATCCAAGAAGCTTCTTCGGTAATCTTGGATGAGAAGCGAAACGTCTTCAAAGAAAAACCAGAAAGTCCAGTTGCCTCTTGAAAAAAAACACCTTTGGGATATGTACTTGAAACCGATGACTTTTTTTGATCCAAAAATAAGCTATACATGAATGAAGTGTGAACAATATATCTGTAGTGTTTCTCAAGCTTGACAATTTTAAAATGTGGGGACTTCAACTCCCAGCAATGATGGCTGGGGGATGCTGGGAGTTGAAGTCCTCAAAGCTGCCAAAGTTGAGAAATATTGGTGCGGAGGTGGGGTTGTAGAGTTGTACAACAGTCATAATTTCCTCTCCCTTTTCCTTCTTTGCTTCTGCAAGGGAGATTTATCAAGGCAAGTTGAGAAGGAACCACCAGCCAGTATAGTCCAAGCCTCTGCATATCTGGATAATTTCCTCTGAAAGTTTCCATTTCTGTCAAAAATGCCCAAATGCTGCATCTCTTTGGGTTTCCTCACCCATTTGCTGGGCAGCTAGAAGAAAAGATTGGCTTACTATGCCGTTCAGAGACAGTTGGAGTTTTCACTTCTCTGCAGGGGAACAGGCATCTTTGGTCATCTGTGTTATTCCCACAAGCTGCTTAGGGATTTGGGATAGAGGCATAAACCTCTAGTCCTTTGTAACATTGTAGAACCAATCTTAGCAATCTTTCAGACTTCAATTCCCAGAATTCTCTAGCCAGCACAGGGAATTCTGGGAACTGAAGTCCACAAGCATTAAACTTGCCAAGGTTGGACAACCCTATTGTAGACGCTTTTTCCTCGCCACCAATTTCTAGCATCTTCTTGTGTTAGCCAACTTTTCCTGTTGATAAATTTATAATTGTCTTTCAATTGCTTGCCACAATAAAGGCCAGGTCACACTACTATACACTACAAAGAGAGAAAATGGCCACAAAGAAGAGAGCAGAGAATAGCCTTGAGGTATCTAACCAATAGGTTTCCATTGAAGTTTATTGAAGTTGAGCAGCTAATCAATTCAAACAAAGATCTGTTGCCCAAACAGAGGGAGGGAGGCATCTCTTACACAGCAGCAGTTTCTGTTGGTAAATCTGAGTTGAATGACCCAAGATTTGGGTACCTGGATATAATCCTCGTGATTTTAAGAGTTTCACAAATGATTGCTGGATTAGAACATTGTTGGTGCCATAGAGAAAGTAAATTGGGTGTTTCCTCGTGAGCAGTTAATGTACCACCTAGCCCTCCCTGTATGAATAAAAGAGAAGAGCTACCATAAATTGTGCTATTATCTTCTGTTCACCTGTCCTGTGAAGTAAAGGCCTTATGAAAGGGCTGCTAATGTTTTTAGACCCCTCACCAGTGCCATGCTTTTCAAATATATCTTGTTGCTATGGTTTGTCACAAGACGTACATTTGGGGGGGGCAGGGAATAAGATAAACCATCATTCAGGGAGGGGTTGGCAGAGGATTCCAGAAGGAAAAGATTACACGGGAAAAGCGCTAGCATCTGTGCGGAGGCTGCTCCTCATCTTCTGATGTTAGGGTGTGTGCAATCCAACTTGTTTAATGAAGCATGAACGAGCAATTGAAGGTGAGGAAGAGACGAGATAGGCACAGCTGCTGCTTTTTGTTGAACGCGCGCTTCCTTATCCCTGGTGCTCCAAAATGGCACTTTTCAGGGGGCTAAAGAGATCCCGGAATTCCTGGCCTTGGAGCGGGACAGGCTGTTGCTCGAGAGAACAAGCCCTCACCAATCCTTTTTTCTAGCCGGCGGTAATCCCGTGGAAAGGAGAGGCTGTTATTGGCTGCGGGTTTACTATTTGCTCTGCGCTCTCCTCTCCAAATAACGGTGGCACTTTCAGAGGCACCTTTCCCCCCCCCCCCCCAAATACGCGGAGCCGCCTCCCTTTCTTGGCTCCGCGGCCGGCATTACCGCGCGCGAGGTCTCTGGAGGGTGCGAGGCGAAAGGTGCAAATTCCAGCCTTACGAGGGGGGGGGGGGGAGAAAAAAAAAGGCGGGAGCCGGGAAACTTGATTTTCCGGCCTTTCCTAGCTATATACGGCGAAGGGTTTCTCTGCACCCCTCAAGACAAGAGGGGAGGCGAGGCACGCGGCTTGGGAAATAAAGGTCGGGGGATGACTCGGTGGCTGGTCGGAGGAGGTCTGGACTTCTTCGCTTTTCGCACAGACCAGCGGGCGAGCGCAGTCAGCAGCGAGGAAGCTGTTGCAAGAAGCGAGCGTCTGCTCCCGCCCCACGTGAATACGAGGTTGGATTAAAATGTAGGCGCGCAAGCACACGGAGCACACAGCGCTGCGTTGAGGGGGCAACCGCGGGCGAGGAGAGCTGGAAAAGAACCGCCTAGGAAGCCGGAGAGAAGCCTCCAGAGACGGCAGGGGGCCGGGAACGGTTGCCGAGACAGGCGGTAGCCAGTTTACAGTTGGCCATGGGACCGGGCGGGAAGCTCGGGGTGGGTGGGAGTAAGGGACGGAGGCCGTAGTCCCCTTCTGAGAGGCGGGGACGCCCATGACTGAGGAAGCTCGCAGAGGGACTCGCCGCAAGGTGTGCTTAGCGCCGCCCGAGACTCGAGGCTCCCATCGCGCCGGGACTGAATCGTCTTCATTCTCGTGGAAGGGAGGCTGATTTTCGCCGAACGCGAGTTTCGGCGTTTCTCTCAGCCGATGCCTATATCACGTCCGGATTTGGCTGCCGGGCTTTGCCTTTTCCGCCGGCGGGGCTGCGGGGGTTTTGCAAAAGTTGCCTTTCGCACCTCCTCCTCCTCCTCCGGCCTCCCGGGCTGCTTTCCACCATGTGCGCCAACGTCGTTTACGAATGGTTGAAGACCCTGAAACTCACCCAGTACGCCGAGTCTTTCGTGGATAATGGCTATGACGACCTGGAGGTGTGCAAGCAAATCGGGGAGCCGGACCTGGATGCCATCGGGGTGTCGCTGCCCCAGCACAGGCGGCGTCTCCACGAAGCCGTGCGGAGGCTGAAAGAGGAAGACGAGACCACCGCCGGCCTCTACTTCACCTTGGAGCCGCAGCCCCTTCGGCGGGGCTCGCCGGCACCCGACATCTACACCAGCCGCCTGGTGGAGCCGCGCGAAGCCAAGACGTGGAAGGACCCACCTCGTCAGACGCCCCCGCCGGGTCACTCTCGGGGGCCGCCGCGGAAAATGGAACTCAACTCCCACGAGTTGATCACTTACCCCAAACTCAGACTGAAAATCATGATTAGGGATAAACTCATCCGGGATGGGATCACTCTCAGCAAGCCCCCTTATTCCAGCAAGGTAAGGTAGCCGTGCCTTAAAAATCCTGTTGGCGTTGCTGGTTTTTCTCGCCGTCGTTGCTACTGTTGTTGCCTTAACTCTCCTGGTTGGATGGAGAACGCACTGCAAAGAGTGAACTTTTTTCGCTTTTCTCGCCAACTTGACTTGATTTGCTCTTAGGTTTGTTTGTAGGTAGGCAGCGGGGTTTGTTTTGGTGTCTTGGAGAAGTCGTTTTCTCCTGTGTGGCCTTGAAAGAGTGATTGTGGATCCCAGTTTCAGCACAATCCCATTTCTGATGTGAAAATAGTTAAGCGTGATGAATACAGGTGTGGACATGGTAAGTCTCATAATGGCTCAGTGAAGCTTCATTGCTTTGCACTTCCCTTGGAATATTTGTGGAAGAAGATGGCAATATGATGAAGCCAGTAGTGTTTCTTAGTACTTCAGTTTGATTCTTGAGGGTGGAAAGTGTGTTTCATAACAGAGTTGTCAGAATTGCAATAGCTAAGGTGGAAATGTTTGTTTATTTATTTGTTGAGGTGTGTCAAAATACCTGGCACAATCCACAGACATATTGAATTAGGAGAAAAAAGTTAAATAATGCATGTTTCTTTATAGTTACTCTTAAACTGGGAGCTTGCATCCAGTTTCTCTACATGCTTATTCACAAGTAAGTGGCACCACAATGAAAGTGATTGCCGAGAAAGCACAGGTATCATTCAAGTTTGTTCTTTTATGGACAAAACACCTGTGTTAAGTGATCTAAAAGAGGCAGTGTATCTACTGACAATCTGTCAACTTCTGAAGATTTTTAAGGAAAGTGTCAAGTATCTGCAAGTCATTTTACCGAATTCAATAATTGGCTTGATTTCTTAGACTTTTTAAGACTAGACATGCTTTTGTACAAGAAGCAGACAATTTACAGAATGTTTAATAAACTCAATAGCACCACATGAGAACTTCAAGTTAATTTATTTTCACTGCAGAATTGGTTTGTGTGAGTGACAGGTAAAATCATTATCACAATCTTGTATATCTAATATAAATCTATAATTTTATAAGCTTCTCACAGATGGGCATTGCACTCACAAAACATATATTTCACAGATGTCATGGATAATGGATATGACTAGCTAGCATACAGGAAATACAGGAAAAAAACAGTTCTAAATGCAAATAAATGAATGAATGGAAGTGAAAATCTGAAGGAAGAAACATAATGTCACTCTGTCAAAAGAGGTATGCTGTGCTATAAACTGATATGAAATGAAATGGTGTTAAGGAAGAGCTGTGTTAGTTGTGAAATGTATGTCAGAATAATTCAGAAATAATTGTAAAAAATATGCACAGGCACACATATACAGAGTTCAGCCATGCGATCTAAAGGAATATAGTATGATTACAACTGAGAATATTGTATACTACTACATTAAAAATGAATAAAATCTTTCCTTTTCCCCCAGTTTTAGGCAGATCATAGCACCTCTCTGAGAAGCCAGAGAGTAATAACAACCCATATTCAGGGTACCAGATGTCTAATATGAATTGGCAAATAATGGTGTGTAAACTCTCGTATCCACTTTAAATGAATCATTTTCTGAAGCAATTTGCCCATGGTTGTTAGTCATAGAACTTTTTTATGGATTATAGAAAAGCTGTTCCTCTACTGATAATTTAGTCTGAAATTATTTTGAGAGGCACAAACATAAAACATAAGCCTTGGTAATATTTTCTAATGGGACAACATAAACATGTTTTCCATTTTGATTTTTACAATGAATATTTCTTACATTGATTTCTTTTTGTGGGGAAAAATATCAGGTATATGAAAAATATTAGAAAATCAAGTATTGTTGCTTATATTTCTTTAAAGTATCTTATATTTTCCTATGGAGAATAATTAAAAATTAGATGCTCTGTCCCCAACTTTGGCAAGGAGTTATTATAATGCTGGTTCTGATGAACAATATAAAGAATAATTGGCTTACATCTAACACAACATTTCAGGCTATTGAACTTAAAATAGCTAAATGTCCTTAGTTATTTCATTAAGTTCCATAGTGTTTCTCATTTCTGTATTTAATATTTCTAATAATTGAAAAACTATTCATTTATCACTTCCTTTTGTAGTCAACTATTTTTTTATTTAATTTTTATCTTGTTTTTATTACTTTATAAATCTCAAATATTCCTAATACTTCTTTCACCTTTAATGAAAACTATTCCATAATTGGTAAGAATATAAAATCATCAATGAAAAACATTTTAAAAAGTGATAGAAGAAAACACTCATATTACAAATTTGAGTGTAATAGTTACAGTGGGCCATTAATTAGTCAGCATGTCAGCAAAGAATGTAAATCTTAACCATTAAGCGCTGAATTAAAATTAAGTTAGTGCTTGACATACACTGTTTCAGATGCCAACACACATTGGTACTATCTCAAATCACTACCAGATGTTCCAACCAGCATTAGGACAAGTTGGGACTTCCACTCCCCAGTTCTGCCACCAGGTATATAACAGCACAGGCAGGTCAGATTTCCATGTCCTAAGGCTGAAATGACTTACATGAGAAATAGCTGTTGTATAAATGTGGAACTGATATTGATCTTCAGAGCTTGGCTAGGAATCCATTGATTTGAAAAGACATGAGAAAAATGGCTGAGGACTTAAATCCCTAGGTCTGTCTCAGCCCCGCCCCCCCCCCCCGACACACACAGAGTTTACGAGATTGTTGAACATATAGAATATGTTTGGAAAGGAGTTTCAACTTGGCATGCATTGGACACAGACTGATTTTGTGACTGTAATCAAAATCATTATTCCTGATGCTCCGATTCCAGTGACATGCCTACATTGCAAGCAGAGTTGGCTTATTTAAAATAATTTTCCAATGACAATTTAGAATAGGATTTAATCTGTCCTTGTTCTTGCTCTATGAGTTCCCCTATTTGTTCTTGTTAAGAAAAAAGATGCTGTCTTACAAGATCCTGACCTCTGTAAATATTGGAGATCATTATCCTTTCCCCATCATATTTGAACTCTTAGAATGGATGCCAGATTGGTCACTCTGGGTCGATAGTTCATGCCAGAAAAGGACATGGGGAATGTGACATTTAAGGTGCATCCATATATCTGCTTTGCTATGTTTACTTCCATCCCGGAGCTGTCAATATAAAACACAAGATGCTAAAAAGGTAGTGATTGCCTATATTTCCCATGTTGAAATTTGAGTGTCACCAACCATGCAAAAAATTACTCCTAATTGGTGCATATAATGTGTGCTGCAGTGGTGGGTTTTTAGCGGTTCGCCCCGGTTCGGGCGAATCAGTAGTACCAGCGGCGGGAGGCTTCACCCATCTACCCGCATATCATCAAATATGGTCTGTGCATGCGAGCAAACTGGTAGCAAAGGTAAGTGAAACCCACCACTGGTGTGCTGGTGTAGTTTTTGGAAGCTCCAGGCGCCTATCCCCAAGCCATTTTCTTCTGTTCTTTTCCAAGGGACTATTGACCTATCAAGCTAAAGATCACTAAATGGAAGCAAAGAGTTTGCTTCTCTTGACTGCAGTGCAGTAGTTATCTGGTTTTGTGAAGCTCAAATGCAACTGCTGCATAAGTACAGATAGTACTTGACTTATGACCACAGTTGAGCCCAAAATTTATGTTTTAAGTGAGACATTTGTTAAGTAAGTTTTCCCCATTTTAAGACTTTTCTTGCCACAGCTATTAGGTGAATCACTGCAGTTGATAAGTAAGTAACCTGGTGATTAAGGGGCTTACCCATTGACTTTGCTTGTCAGAAGGTTGCCAAAGGTGATCACATGATCCCAGGACACAGCAAAGGTCATAAATATGAACCAGTTGCCAAGCTTGCAGTTGAATCTTGATCACATGATCATGGGGACGGATGCTGCAGAAGTTGTAACTCTGAAAAACGGTCATAAATCACATTTTTCAGTTCCGTTGTACCTTTAAATAGTCACTAAACTGCTGTAAGTCAAGGAATACCTGTATTCTTGAACCCAGGGTTCAAGAGAGTAGTTTTATGTATAGCAATATCATCTCTTTGGTGCTCTCTGGTACATCCATGTAATTTTTCTAAACTATTCTTATCGACCTTTCAGTCAGTTGAACTAATGGCCATGAGGTGGCAGGAACGAGGCTTTTTTTGTTTGTTTCTCAGCTGCCATCTAGTAGTCATGTAGAGATGTGCATCTGGGAAGCAGCTTCAGGATAAGCATTGAAGGCTGGAGAAATCATCCTTTTACAAATTTTTGTATTAAATCACAGCCTGCATATGGCTCTGGTCATCCAAAAGTGTGGGAGGGGGAAAATGAGTCTATATGGTGAAGCCAGATCTATTCTAGGTTACCTTTTAAAATAAAACAATCTTTTATAAAGAACGTTCAATGGAAAGGAGTTAGGAATCAAAGCTTCATGGAGAAGAGTGACTCCAGTGAAGGGAATTCCCCCTTACCAATCAGGCAATAGATGCATAAGAACCAAGTTCTTTTAATTACACATACAATTATATGCATTAAAATGAGGAGGAGTTGTTCAGTTTTGGGGCTTTGCACTCTCTAGGGAAGGTAGTTAACCAATTAAAATTAAATTTTAAAACAAGCAAGTAAGGGGCTCTTGACAAACAGGATTATGGTTTCACCTGCAGAGAAAACAGTACTGCAGAACCACTGACACTTGGCATTGAATGCAGGGACAGAATGGAAGGGGTAATCCACAGCAGACAATTTTAGCCAAACAGATTGTTGTCCCCGAATTTTCCATCGATATATTATCTAGAGTATCTTGAATTTGTTAGCCCTGCAAAGTAATCCAGGCAAAAAGCATAACAAAAAGTATTAGTTCTATCAAAGAGCCATGGTGGTGCAATAGTTAGAATGTAGTATTACAGGCTAACTCTGCTGACTGCCAGCAGTTCGATCCTGACCACTCTACTTCCTATCCCACCATCAAATTCCATGGAAGATTTACCTTTGCAGCCCTTCCTAGATAATTTTTTCTCAGGATAGAGATCCTTGCATTTTACTTGAAAATCATATTTGTTTTGTTTCAGTTTGCACTGGTTGAATTTATAGAATAGAATAGAACAGAATAGAATAGAATACTTTATTTGCCAACTGTAATTAAACACACAAAGAATTTGTCTCCAGTGCAGAAGCTCTCAATATACATGCAAAGCAACAGAGTAATAATCATTATGATACCAAGTAGAGAAGATGAGAAAGATAATAATACTACAGCTATACAACATGAGTAAATATAGTTACATAAAACAATACTGTGAGGATTAAGTGTTCAACAGAGTGATGGCATGAGGGGAAAAAATTGTCTCTGTGTCTAGTTGTTTTGACATGCAATGCCCTATAGCAGCATCCTGAGGGGAGGAGTTGAAACAGTTTATGTCCAGGATGTGAGGGGTCTGTAGATATTTTCTCAGCCCTCCTTCTGACCCTTGCAATATACAGGTCTTCATTGGAAAGCAGGCTGGTTGCGATTTGTTTTTTCTGCTTTTTCCCCCCCCTTGGAATCTGTTCCTATCGTGTTTGGTTGCTGTACCAAACCAAACTGTAGTACAAATGACAGAATCAATAATTCTTCTGTAGAACTGTGCATTGATATAACCATTTCTCCAAATATAAAGTAATATCAAAATAAAAGAATAAGTCTTGAGATAGAGTTTCACCCTAGGGGTGTAGAAAACATTTTGGTTTTAAATTAATTGAATACAATATGTCCTCTTTCAAACATGACACTGTTCGTTCATATTTAAAGCAACATTTTTATGTGTTTGAAACAAGATGTTTTGATCTGTTTGGAAGTGCTTTGAGCTTAAAACATATTGTTTCCAATAAGGTCAAAACAGTTCATTACAGACTTGAAACAACTGTTTCAAACTTGAAATAAAGAGCTTTAGAATAAAAAAAAAAGATTTAATTTTGAAACACTTTGTAGACTAGTAGTTTGTATCATGTGTTAAACTGATTTACAATTTAATCTAATGCATGTTCCATCAATATTGAGGCCAGAATTGTGAGAAATGTACATAGGACTGCAACAATACTTTCTGCAGTCCTAGAAAGAGAGCCTGGGAGAATTGTTTATTATTAGTCCTGACAAAAGTCTGAGGACTGTACCTGAAGTTCCTGAAAGAGCATCACACAAAAATGTTAAGATTTATTTATTTATTTATTTATACATTTATTTTATATCCCATGTTAATTATTTTTGCACCGGGGCGGTGCACAGCCAAGGATAAAAAACATACCAATACAAAATTTAAAATCAATTAAAAGAATTATACAGCTTTGGCCCACAATTTAAAACAATCCAATTAAAACCCAATTTACACTTAAAAAGCTAAAAAGAGCTAAAAAGGGGGGGGGGTTTCACACCAGCCCTGCTTGATGGAAAAGAAAAGTTTTTAGGGCCCGGAGATCTGGTATCCTTTGTATCTCTGGGGCAAATCATTCCAGAGGGCAGGTGCTGCCACAGAGAAGGCCCTCCCCCTGTGGGTCGCCAGCCGACATTGCCTGGCTGACGGCACCCTGAGGAGTCCCTCTCTGTGGGAGCGTACTGGTCGGTAGGAGGCTATCGGTGGCAGAAGGCGGTCTCACAAATACCCAGGTCCGATGCCATGAAGCGCTTTAAAGGTGGTAACCAACACCTTGAAGCGCACCCGGAAGACCACTGGAAGCCAATGCAGCTCGCACAGGAGACGCATCACATGGGAGCGCCCTCTTGCTCCCATAAATCCCGCGCAGCCGCATTCTGCACCAGTTGGAGCCTCCGGGTGCTCCTCAAGGGGAGCCCCATGTAGAGAGCATTGCAGTAGTCCAGGCGGGAAGTGACGAGTGCTTGAGTGACTGCGTAAGGAGTCCCGATCCAGAAAGGGCCGCAACTGGCGAATCAGGTGGACCTGATGAAAAGCCCCCTTGCCACAGCCGTCATATGCTCTTCCAAAGACAGCCGTGTATCCAGGAGGACGCCCAAGTTGCGAGCCCTTTCTGTGGCCAATGATTAACTCAATAACTCAAGGTGGGAAACATTTCCAACAAATCTTGTTCTTCCTATTTTCCACACAACAACAACTGTCTTATGAGATGAATTGGGCTGAGAGAGTGTGACTAATCTAATGTCACTCAGGTAGATTTCATGGCTAAGGCAGGACTAGAACTCAAGGTCTCCCAGTTTCTAGCTTGGTACATTAATCACTAGATCACTCTTTTCCCTTCCCTTCCCTTCCCTTCCCTTCCCTTCCCTTCCCTTCCCTTCCCAACAGGAAACAATGGTTTATTCCATTGAATATTTGGAAGAACCTGGAAGTTACTGAAAGAGATTATAAAATCCTGCTTGCTGGATTTATTTGAGGAGAGTTTGTGTAGTGTATTGAGCCTGTTCCATGAAGAAGGCCCCCTGTTGGTATAGAGTAATGTTCTGTAATGTGATTGGTTGGCCGCCTGATAGCCGGGGTATATAAGAGCTGTCAGGCAGAGTTCGCGCATTGTTATTGTTGTTAATGGCCAAATGGTCTAGTGTTAATTAAAGCGTAGTTTACCTCAGGACGGAGTCCGCTGTCATTGATTCAGCCGGTATTTGCCATTTGTTTATCAGGGAAGCTGTGAATTGAACTCTCACTGAGTAAAGGGTTGGACTCAGTAGCCAAACTAGCCACTTCCAACTGATGATCCTATGAATCAGCCAGGAGGAAGGAGTACAAATAGTGTTCCCGGTATTTGGTTGCAACTTTTATTGTTGTTTACTTTATTGTTAACATTTAATTAGGCATTATGGCTTCAGGAATGAATCAATACAATTAAAGGATTGTTTTTCTTCTTTTGGATGCCATCTGCTAATAGGCAGATGTGGCAGGCATCTGTTTGTTTATATAATAATTTTCATAGTTGTGCACTGCTCTGAGTAAACTACAAAAGATTTCCAAACACATATTAGACAAATAAGCTTTCTGTTTCAGGAATATTCAGGTAAAGTAAGAAGGAATGTTTGCTTCTAAAACGTATGTGAAGAATGTAATAAATAACAGTGATAGATATAGGCATGATTGACAAATGAATTTTACCAGTCAACCATCAAGGTATGGTGAATGCAATTTCATTCTAGCTCAAATCACACTTCCACACTATATAAAAAAAGCAGCAGTGATGGGAATTTATACAGCTAATGAATACTAATTATATAGCCAATAAAGAATGGTTAAAATGGCTAACAAATTATTAAAAATGATTGGAAGTTGGAGTTTCTTAATGTAAAAAAAATTAGGGTTGTACAAGTATAGGACATGTCATGAGGAATTAGGCATTCTATTCATCTTACATATAGACTAATTAGTATCTGATAGTTTAGTGAAATTTAATTAGAGCTTCTAATTGAAATAAATGACCTGACCCGACCTTATCCATTCTTGAGAAACTTTATTCCATTTCCCCCCTGTGAGAATTGTACACTATATGAGCAAAAATAACATTGCTTAAAGAGAGACACATATTAAATGTGCCCATCTCAATAAAATTTAAAATAATTTTAGTATAGTATAGAAGATTTAACATAGATTTTAAAAATCATAATAAAATTATGATTTGTGATGCAGGAATATGCTTTTTGCTTGTGTTCAAACATTATTCATAAATGCTGATCTTCTCTAATACAGAGGGAAAATTGTACTAGCTCTTAAGACATAAAAAGGAAAATTCATACAGATGGAGAAAATTATGTCTTTGATTGTTGTTAAAATAGCATACTCTCTATACAGTGTAATTTTCTACTGCATTTTTATGTGGATTTTATAATATTAATTGCAAAAAACTTTTTACAGAGTCTCTAGATAATTCATTTGTCTTATATTTATAGAGTAATAGGTATGTTCTTTTGTCCAGAAATAAAAGCTCAGATATGTAGCTAGCATCTGTCAACAATGCATTCAATTATTTGACTCCCAAGTATATTTTAGTATTAAAATATACTTCATGTTCTTTGAAATAAAATAGACCTGTATAGCTCAGGAATTACTTTTTTTTTTTTGAAATTGTAATATATAATTGTATATTTTAAAGTTGGATTTGATACTTTTAGATATTATTTTAGAATTGGATTAATGTTTTCACCTGTAATTTAGGAAGTATTTCCAATTCCCATCGTCAAAAGACTACAGCATTAAATAACATAAAAACATGAGTTATCCTGGAGTCAAAAGACGTATCTTGTGAACCAAAAAACATCCACTGGAAAAAGTAAAATAGATGCTGCATAGTGGTTTTGCTTATTATCCCAATATATATGTGATAGATATACTTACATTATTTATTTTGAACAATATTTGTTGGCATAAATGAGCTCCAGTATCATTTGAAAGCTGTTCAGTTTCATTTCAAAATTATAAAATTTCTTTATCTGCTTCACTGTAAGGACACTGAGAGGATATTTTCAGGAGTGCATGCTCATTTAAAAAACAGCCCTAATTTTGTTTTCTTATTTTCAACTTTACTAATAAATTGATTTTCTTTTCTATAGAGTAACTATTCTGTCACTGAGAATGCACACTTCTTATACAACTACGGTACCTTAGATTGTACATTGGATTCTACATTGATACATATTTTTTCAATTTTTAAAAGATTTTAAAAAACCAACCAATTGTAAACCCAATATTCAAATAGGCTAATGTAAGGATTTTCTTGTGAAGCTTTAAGAGTCTCAAATTTTGATGTATAGGGTGTGAGGGATTCATACATCTTCAATCTATGGATTGTTTAATGGTTCTCCAAGGGAAACCTTTCAAAGAAGAAATAGATTTATGAAACAGTGCATACCATGAATCTGAGACAACACTCTCTCATTCACTATTGTATCAATGTGGGAAAAGTATTCAAATTTAAACTGGAACACACTTTTCATATATTTTATTTAAATATGTTGTATCCTTAAATTAATTATTTTAAAAATGATGTAAAGATGTTATTCAAATTTCTGAATTACGGTAACTATATGCTCTGAGCAAAAATGATTACTGTATGATATATAATCTTAACTGAATGTGCAAGACATAAGCTTTTGGACTTTTTGGCTGTTCAGTTTAATTACAGTAGGCAGGTTTTTTTTTCCTAAAATAGCAATTAAGTGATGCAATATTATACACCATTATATGCCAAATTATGAGTAAGTACACAATTACTGATAATTTGGCAAGTATACTGGTTTATAATTGAAGTTTGAGGTTCCCATTTATTAAAACATTACCGTACTGTGTTTATCACAGTTATGCATAATGGATCTCCTTCTCTACCAATAGGATGGAACTTCAGTGTCATATCTGATAAATCAGATTTTCCAGAACGCTGCTACTACACTCCAGCATTGGGGAAAATCCTCATATCTGACAGGAACTGAGAGAACTTTTTTTACTACCTAACTTCCTACTCTGTGCTCTCTCCACACCCCTTTTGCACACGGATCCCCAGTCTTTCTCTCAGTTGCTGACAGACTGAGAGGGTTTTCTCTGTGCTCTGAGTGTTGCGTTAGGCTTTTGGTTATTTTTGATTAGCCCCTTTTTTTCCTATTTTTCTGTTTGCTTTGGATTTCGTGTGAGGTTAGCTTTGATTCTTTTGCCAGTCAGCTGTACGTTGGCTTCGTGCCCAGGGATCTGGGTCGTGCCAATTTTCGCGCCCTCGCGCGTGCTGCTGCCGGCTTCTGTCCCTGCGGGGCGGATCCGGCCAGAATTCAACTGCCAGTGGGATCGGGGCTGGGCGATTGCTCCCCGCCCGCCGTGCCATTTGGACACCAAAATATAGCGGCGGTGCCTCAAAGGACCCGATAGCGGCGCCGTTACCGCCGCTGTGAAGCTATTCCGGCGTCCGTCCCGTCAGACCTCTGCGGGCGGTGCCACGGCCTTCAGCTTGTTCGGGCCCAAGCCTTCCACAGTAAGTGACTGTTGGGGGGGGAGCGGCGTGGCTTTCAATCGCTCGCCACCCTCCCACCGTTTGGCAGCCTGCCAGGCTATCCTCCCTGAGTGGCGACCGCGGAAGCGGCTCCAGGGGAAGCGCTGAATCACCTTGAAGAGCACGGGTGGGCCGCCATTTTGTCCCTGCGTCATCACCGTGCGGCCGCCATCTTGGGTCACCTGGTAGCAGCGCGGGCCCTGTGATAAAGGGCCGCAGCTAATTTCTCTGGAGACCTCCTTCACAGTGCTTCGGGCCCGGTCTGGGCACAAGCACCATAGGTGGAGAAGGGGGGGGGGCGTTTACAAACTGTCACTCACCCTTGTATCATCCCTAGCATAAAGCCTGCTCGCACCACCTGGGCAGAGCGCAGGGCACAAGGTTATTGGAAGTGGAGGCTGTCATCTAACTTTAGTGTGTTTATTTCTTTTGGATATTAACATTGGTTGAACCATATTAAATAAATAATTAAATAATTATTTATGTTTATTAAAAAAAACACACCTGCTTAATTGGCCCGCCAGAGGCATTCTCAGCATGGTGGACGGTTTGTTTTCCTCCGATAGTGATCAGGAGGTCAGCCCTGTCAGATCTTCTAAGTCCTGCAAGAAGCAGTCAGGCAAAGGTTCCGCTTCGGGAGGCCACAAGTCCCGCCTCTCGAAAACTTCCTCTTCGGCAGATAAGGACACCCTCAGATGTCACAAAGCGCTGGAGAAGCAATGTGAAAAAGCCAGACAGGCGTCAACTTCTTCATCCAGCCGAGATACGGGACCCGCCCCACAATCCACTTCTGTTCCTGCTTGTTCGGAGCAGAGAGAGGTTCAGTCTACTTCCTTGGCTTGGCAGAGGGGTGTGTCCCAGTCGATGCCTGATGTTTCCATAGCGGGTCTGGAATCTGTTCCATTTCCAACCGTCGGCCACTTTCACGCCCACAGCAGCGGGTCTCCGAGCAGTAGACAACCCTACGCCTCCTTCACAGTTTGACTTCCAGACGATGCTATCTACAGCGTTAGCTTCTATTATGGCAGCTGGAGCACAAACAGCAGCGCAGTCGTCCTCAGCTGGGACCTCTTCAGGCACGTTGGCCGCTTCAGGGTCACGCAGGGCTCGTTCTCCCTCTCCTCGAGAGTCCGTCTCCTCTGTGGGTTCTGGCCACGACGAAGAGGGCCCAGAAGACCTCGAATTCTCTGAGGATAAAGGTCTCGTACTGGACACTCCGGCCTTCATGGGCTTGTTTCGTCCTGCATTATTCAAGTCCCTCCTTCACAAGGCGCGTCTGACAACTAATTTGGGGTCTGTGGGGGCCCAACCCCCGCCAACTCCGTCTGAAACTCATCCTCATGATGCCTTGTTTAAACAAGTCAAGCAGGAGAAGGACTTTATTCCGTGCCTCCAATTGTTCACGGAAGTACTGCAGGCACCTTGGAACCAACCAGGGTCGTCCACTGCACCAAGCAATCTTGACAAGAAATTGTTCTGTGCAGCGCCTGAGCTGGAGGCTATGTTGGAGGTGCCCACAGTAGATGCTCCAGTGGCGGCCCTCACTTCTCAATCAATGATCTCATCTGATCCGCTTGAAGGTCTTAAATCTGAGGACAGACGCACCGAATCGGCCTTCCGTAGATCCCATCAGGCCGTAGCCTGGACTGTTAGAACTGCCACGGCCACCTCGTTCTTCAATCGGGCCTCCTTGATCCGGCTGCGTCAACTTCAAGAACGGCTCCCTCCGGAAGAAACCCGTCTACATCACAATGTTAATAATATTATTGCAACCACGGAATACTCGGCTGACGCTTCGTTGAATTCCATCAAGTTTGCATCTCGGGCGCTGGCGACCTCGGTCACATCACGACGCCTTTTCTGGCTACGGCCGTGGAAGGCCGATGTTAAGGCCAAGTGGAAGTTGGCGGCGGCCCCGTATAAAGCCCCGAACCTGTTTGGTGCTGCATTGGAGCCGGTTCTTGTAGAGGACAAAGACAAGCGTAAAGTTATGCCATCATCCTTTTGCAGACAGGATAGACGCTATACTCCATACTCGCAGCATCAGTCCTTTCGTTCGTACTCGGGGCAGGGAGGCCCCTCTTCTTACCGGCAGTCTTTCCAGCCCACCGACCGCTTCACAGACAGACAACGATTCAGGGACTGTGGCAGACCTCAGACCGCTTCAAAACGTCCCTATCGTGGGTCCAATTCCAGGCCCTTTCGAAGGGGCAAATGACTCACCGACTTCGAGTCCTGTGGGCGGTCGTCTACTGGCCTTTCGTCATTGGTGGGCCCGGTCCACTCCGGACGAGTGGGTGCATCGCACGATTTCAGAGGGCCTCGCGATAGAGTTCACGGATCGGCCTCCACGACGATTCATCCGATGCCCCGTTCCTCTGTCGACCGATTCTCGCAACTTGATGGTGGAGGAGATATCTCACTTGTTGGAGATCAAAGTGATAGAACCGGTTCCGTTAGACCAGCAGGGAACCAGTTTCTACTCGATCCTGTTTTTGGTCCCCAAAAACTCTGGCGGGGTCAGGGGAATCCTGAACCTCAAGGATTTGAACCGAGCGGTACGTTACCGTCGGTTCAAGATGCATTCTCTTCGGTCAATTCTTGCATCAATTCGCCAGGGGGACCTGATGCAGTCGGTGGATTTACGAGAGGCATACCTGCATGTTCCAGTGCTTCCTTCGCATCGGCAGTTTCTACAATTCGAGTATGCGGGCAGGCATTACCAGTATTGTGCGATGCTGTTCGGTCTTTCCTCGGCTCCCAGGACTTTCACCAAATTGGTGATGGTGGTGGCCGCAACCCTCAGTGCCGTTCCGGTGAGAGTTTTATGTTACCTGGATGACGTTCTAGTCCTTTCTTCGTCCCGGATCCAAGCGGCACGAGACATGGACAGAGTGCTTTCGGCGTTTCGGGAGCACGGCTTTACCATCAACTTGGAAAAAAGCCATCTGTTCCTCTCAACTTCGATTTTACACCTCGGGACTCTGATAGATTCTGGGAAAGGTCAGGTTTTCCTGTCTTCAGAAAGAGTGAAGAGCATCAAGTCCCTGTTAGCTCAAGTCCTGACCAGGAGGGCGGTGCCGATATTGACACTATCGCAATTATTGGGAAAGATGGTTTCGTGCTTCCGCATTGTGCCGTGGGCTCGCAGACACTCCCGCCCACTGCAATGGCTACTTCTCCCCTTTCAGAGGAAGGGCCGTTCCAACTCTGCAAACAAGGTGCTTGTCCCTCCACAAGTTCGACTGTCGCTGCATTGGTGGAGATCGCCTGCCATCCTGAGGGGATGCAACTTCCTGGAACTGGACCGGATCGTGATCACCACCGATGCCAGCCTTCATGGCTGGGGAGCCCACCTGGGAGTCCAGGTGGGCCAGGGACAATGGTCTCTGGAGGAGCAGGCCCAGAGTATCAACTTTCTAGAAATGCGTGCAATTCGTCTCGTCCTTCTGCATTTCCGACCGTTGGTTCAAGGTCGTCATGTCATGATTCTCACAGACAATACGTCCACCAAGGCGCACGTAAACCGGGAAGTGGGGACGAAGTCACAGATTTTAATGCTCGAGTCGGAACGTCTGTTCAATTGGGCGGAGCGACACTTGGGGTCAATTCTCGCGGACCACATTTCCGGGAAGATCAACACCCAAGCGGACTGGCTCAGCAGAGAAGTGATAGATCAGGCCCAGTGGCAGCTGCTTCCCAGTCTGTTTCAAGAGGCTTCACTTTGCTTCGGCCGGCCGGTGGTAGACCTCTTTGCCAGTCCTGCCAACGCCCAACTTCCCCGGTTTATCTCTCGGTATCCGACTCCATTGGCAGACAACACAAACGCTCTGCGGTGTCGCTGGCCAACAGGGCTGCTATACGCCTTCCCTCCCGTCACGTTGATTCAGCAGGTGGTCCGGAAGATGATAGCGGAGAGGGCGGAAATATTGCTGGTGGCGCTGCATTGGCCGCGCAGGACGTGGTTCGCGGATCTTGTGGAGTTCTCGGTGACAGAGCCGTGGGTGATCCCTCCTCACCGGATCGTGCTGTGTCAAGGGGCCATCCGCCATCCCGAGCCCCAATGGCTGCAATTGGCTGTTTGGCATTTGAACGTGTCATCCTGAAGAAAGGCCGCTTACCGGACATAGTGATTGGCACGATTCAGTCGGCCCGTAGGCCATCCACGACGAGGATCTACGAAGCCTCATGGAAAGCCTTTTGTCATTGGTGTGCAGTTGCTCAAGTGGATCCAACGTCTGCGACGATTCAGGATGTTCTCGTCTTTCTGCAAGCAGGTTTGGACAAAGGTCTGTCCCTGGCCACTCTCAGGCGTCAGGTGGTGGCTCTGGCCACTGTTCTATCATTTCCTCCATACACTTCCTTGTCCCATCATCCATGCGTGAAGGTGTTTCTTCATGGGGACACGAACCTGAGACCGCCTACAGTTCATCGTTATCCTTCTTGGGATTTATCGCTGGTTTTACAGGCTCTCACGTTGTCACCGTTTGAACCACTTGGTTCTATCTCCCTCAAGTTTCTGTCGTTTACATCACATCGGCTAGGCACATTTCTGAATTCGCTGCCTTGTCGGTCAGGAAGGATTTGTGCATTTTCCACGCTAATACTGTGGTCTTGCGACTGGATCCTGTGTTTACGCCCAAGGTTAATTCGTGGTTTCACCGTGCACAGGAATTAGTTCTTCCGGACTTCTGTCTGCCTCCCAGACATTACCGTGAGGCCCTGTGGCACACCCTGGATGTTCGTAGAGCTTTGAGGTGTTACATGCGTCGGACTGCATCGTTTCGGAAGACGGAAGCTCTTTTTTTTTCGTTCCATCCAGCTTCCATGGGTCAAAAGGTGTCGTCAGCCACTATTGGTCGTTGGATTAAGGCCTGTATTGCGTCTGCTTATGAGAAACACAGTCCTGTTCCGGAGAGAATTCTGCCTCATTCGACTCAGAGTGTGGCTACTTCGGCTGCCTGGGCTACCCAGACTTCGGTGTTGGATATCTGTAGGCCGGCGACTTGGACTTCATTGTCGCCGTTCATAAGACATTATCGGATTGACTCTTACGCCTCAGCCGAGGCATCCTTCAGACGGAGGGTGTTGCAGTCTGTTGTTTCTGGTTCTCCTGAGGGGAGTGGTGTGTTGCCCGACCCTGGGAGTTAGGCTTGGGTATGTCCCAATGCTGGAGTGTAGTAGCAGCATTCTGGAAAATGGACGTTGTCTTACCTGAACGTCCTTTTTCGGAAAGCTGCATATACACTCCAATTCCCCCCCGATTGTTGTGTTTGTTTGTGGGTTTTTGGGGTTTGTGGTTGTTTGTTTTAATAAAGTTTTTTTGTGGTTCACCTCCTGTGTCTTTGTTCAAGACTGGGGATCCGTGTGCAAAAGGGGCGTGGAGAGAGCACAGAGTAGGAAGTTAGGTAGTAAAAAAAGTTCTCTCAGTTCCTGTCAGATATGAGGATTTTCCCCAATGCTGGAGTGTATACGCAGCGTTCCAAAAAAGGACATTCAGGTAAGACAACATGCATTTCAAGGAATAAGGCTTTAAAGGATTTAAAGGAATTAAAGGAATAAGACTATTACCTAACTTGTTGGGTTGGCAATATATAAACTATCAATGTATGTTTGCAGTGTATTGCAATTGTATTGTATAGCTTTAAGACTACTGTATTGCATCATACTGTGTCCTGATTGGTTAGCTTTGTTGCCAATGTTTTTAAGAGGGAGCTAGAAACATGGCTTGTTCTTTTTGTTGTTCTTGCTTTCTGATATCTCTATCTGACTTACTATATTACTGTTTGCAACTCAAGAAGAACTGTTTACTGTGTATGATTACTACGACTGGTATGAAGACTTTGTTTATTGGACTGTGCTTTATTTTTCCTGAGTGTAAACTGTAACACAACTCAGTGTATCTGTGTGGTGACTGTGCTTATTCATAACTACTCTCAACCGCTTTCATGTGCACACCCTTGCTACTCAAGAGTTATTCCTTAACAAGAAGGTTACAAAAGGTGATCACATGATCCCAGGATACTACAACCATCATAAATATCGTATTAATTTTGATCACATGACCATCAGGATGCTCTGAGTCATAAGTGTGAAAAACGGTCATAAGTCACTTTTTTTAGTGCTATTGTAACTGACCGTTTGAGCAGTCACTAAATGAACCTGTTGTAAGTCGAAGTCCACTTTTAAAGAGTATTGTTGAAAATATGATAGAAAAATATGTTGTAGGAAAAAATGTCCTTTTTAAATGAGAGATCAATACTATTGGGGATAGATGCAACAAAGTATGCATTATTGGCATATTCAAAGTACAGTAATTACTGGGCTCTTTGCCACAGAATGGCAGTAGCATTCCAAACTAAGCAAGGTTACATATTACAATTGTTAAGTCCTCACTATTACGACCTCCGCTGAAACCTCCCTTGTTGCTGCCCTGCTCTGATTGGGTTAGACGCGAGCAGGCAGTCAGCGGGAAAATGATCCAATCGTATTGGTTACCGCCGATCTGACAGCTAGTATTTAAGCAGCTGTCAGACGGCAACGTCCCTCTTAGTCCTCACGTTCTTGGTTGTGTTTTCTCGTTCTGTTGTGTTCAAATAAAGTGTTGAGTTCACCAGCCGAGCCTCCTCACAATTACTGAGTTCTCATCTAGAACATTGGCGACGAGGATGGGATGGTTCTGAGGCTGCGGCTAGACCGTAAATAATAACTGTAACGAATTCCCTGGGTTCCTCAGGCACAAGAGGCAGAGCTACTCACACCGCGGTGAGTTCGGGCGAAAAGTGACATGTCTACCTTCCTGCCGGCGTTTGCCCCGTTCGTCCCGGCATCAGAGACATGGGACGCTTACCTCGAGCGTTTCGAATGCTTCCTGCAGGCCAACGAGCTGACTGATCTGTCCAGTGATCGGAAGAGGGGCTACTTCCTTAGCTCATGTGGTAGTGAGATCTTTGGAACTGCCAGGGCTCTGGCAGCTCCTCAACAAGTGTTTGAAGTGCCTTGGGACAGTCTGTTAGAGAGACTGAGGAACCATTATGCCCCAACTCCTTCGCGTATCGCACGGCGACATGCATTTTGGCAACGGTCTCAGAAAGCTGAGGAATCAATTAATGATTACATGGCCTCCTTGCGTTCCGCTGCCCTCCATTGTGAATTCCGCGACATGGATGAGATGTTGTTAGATCAATTGGTCTGCGGAGTGAAGGACTTGAAACTTCAACGACGCCTGCTGGCCCGTTCGGAGCTGGACCTGAAGTTGGCCTTGGATGAGGCTAGGGCAGCGGAGATGTCAGACCGATCCGCTGCCGAAATACAACGTTTCCAGCAAGGGGCCACGTCCGGAGGGAAGCCGTTGTCTGTCCATCGTGAAGAGGCGGATCAGGACAGCACTTCCGAGGACGAGGCGGCTGTCGGCCGCCTCAAGTCTTCGCAGCGGAAGCGAGATTCCCAGGCCACGAAGAACGCGCCGGAGGGCTGTTTAGGTTGCGGCGGTAACCACCTAAGGGCTGATTGCCGTTTTAAATCCGCCGTATGCCGTCGATGCGGAAGGAGAGGCCACTTATCCCGAGTTTGCCGGGCGACCCTCCCTGCAAGGTCGGCCCCAGCAGAGACAGTGAGGAATCGCCGCTTAGGCAAACGTCCGGCTGCCCGGCGCGACGATTGTTTTGAGGTCTCCAGATATGATGAGCCCCTTGACCTGTCGGTGAACCACGCTGCAGCCGTGGCAACGGTCAACAAAATTTACCTCACCGTCTCGTTAGAGGGTGCTTCCTGCAAGATGGAAGTGGATACTGGATCTTCCAAGTCCCTCATCGCTTGGTCTACGCTTTCCCAATTGCTGCCCAAGATGTCGAGACGCCGGCTCAAGCCGTGCCCGGTTGTCCTAAAAGACTACCAGGGAATCTTAGTACCAGTGGACCATTCTAGCTGGGAGACACCCATAGTGATTCCTCTTAAGCATGACGGGTCAGTGAGAATTTGCGCTGATTTTAAGGGCACCCTGAATAAGGCGTTGCAGGCAAACCCGTACCCGGTCCCTGTGGTTCAGCATGTATTACATTCATTGGGTCAAGGGAAAATATTCGCCAAATTAGATCTGGCGCAAGCCTACCAGCAGCTCCCTGTTGATGAGGAGACTGCCATGGCCCAGACCATAGTTACCCATAGGGGCGCGTTTAAATGTACGCGCCTCCAATTCGGGGTTTGTGTGGCTCCAGGGATATTCCAGTGTATTATGGAGCGATTACTGCAGGGACTCCCCGGAGTGGTTCCTTATTTCGATGACATCATTGTGTCTGCCGCCAATCACTCCGATCTTCTGTCTAAATTAAGAGCTGTCCTGACGCGCCTGCGCGACGCGGGGCTTAAATTAAAGAGAAATAAGTGCACCCTGGGAGTGCCTCAGGTCGAATTCCTGGGGTTCCTTATCGATGCTCAGGGGATCCATCCCACTTCCTCGAAAATAGAGGCGATTAAGCATGCGCCCGCCCCGACTAACAAGTCGGAATTGCAGGCTTTCTTAGGGCTCCTTAATTTTTATGCAGTTTTTATACCGCATAAAGCATCTATTGCTGAGCCCCTTCATCGGCTCCTAGATGCCAAATCCCCGTGGCGTTGGGATACGGAGGCAGCTGCCTCATTCCAAGCTGTCAAAGACGCCCTAGTTTCTGACGCTGTCCTCGTACAGTACGACGAGCGTCTGCCTTTGTCCCTGACTTGTGACGCGTCACCATATGGCGTGGGGGCAGTTCTGAGCCACGTTTTTCCAAATGGCACTGAGGCCCCCATCGCGTACTACTCGCGCACACTATCTGCCCCTGAACGTAACTACAGCCAATTGGATCGGGAAGCGCTGGCTGTGGTCGCTGGAATCAAGCGATTCCACGACTATCTCTATGGTCGTTCATTTTCGGTCATCACGGACCACAAACCGCTCCTGGGGTTGTTGGCCGGAGACCGCCAGACGCCGCAAATTTTGTCCCCACGAATGTCCCGATGGGCGGAATTTCTTTCCGCTTATTCTTATCACCTATTTTATAAACTGGGCTCGGCTATTGGCCATGCTGATGGCCTCAGCCGTTGCCCTCTCCCCACTCCAGTTCTGGACCCTGCTCCTGCAGCCGCTATATTGCTGGTTGAGGAATGGCAGTCACCGTTGTCCGCTTCGGACATCCGGACCTCGTCCGCTGCTGACCCTGTGCTCTCACTGGTCCTCGATCACGTGCGCAGGGGGTGGCCGAAGGGGCCGGTTCCGGCCGATCTTCTGCCCTACCATCGCAGGCAACAGGAACTGTCAGTTCAGAAGGGGTGTCTCCTTTGGGGTAATAGGGTCGTAGTTCCCCCAACTCTGCGACCCCAGGTCCTAACATGCCTCCATGAGGCCCATCCCGGCATAGCCCGTATGAAGGCGCTTGCCCGCAGTATTGTATGGTGGCCCCTTCTGGACAGCGAGATCGAAAATTGGGTGGCCAGTTGTTCCACATGCCAACTGTCAAGGCCGGCCCCTCCGGCGGCCCCTGTGCGGGAATGGGAAGCCCCTAGGTTCCCCTGGGCGCGAATATATATGGACCTTGCTGGCCCTTTCCGGGGTCACATGTTTCTGGTAGTCGTAGATGCTTACTCGAAGTGGGTAGAGTTAGCCGTCATGCACTCTACCACTTCTGAGGCCTTAGTGAAAGTCCTTGAGAGGCTTTTCGCGACCCATGGGTTGCCGGACCTAGTAGTGACTGATAATGGGCCCCAGTTCACCTCGGCACCCTTCCAGGTGTTTTTGGCCACGAGGGGCATCCGCCACACCACGACGGCCCCTTACCACCCGGCTGCGAATGGATTGGCGGAACGGGCTGTGAGATCGGCCAAAGAGGCTTTGGGCCGTTTACCCCACTCCGATTGGCACCATACTCTTAACCAGTATATGCTGGCACAACACACAACGCCTTGCCCAGTCACCAAGTTCAGTCCGGCGGAACTGCTTATGGGACGGAGACTCCGGACATCTCTAGACCGGCTGCACCCATCCTACGCCCCAGACGCTCTCCACGTCACGCCCGCCAGGTTCCGGACATTTGCGCCGGGGGACCTTGTGTATGCCCAAGGCTATGGGTCCGATGTTCATTGGTTACCAGGGTGTGTACTCTATCTAACGGGACCGTACTCTTATAGGGTCCGACTGGAGGATGGCCGGGAATGCCGGAGGCACATAAACCAACTCCGGCGGCGGGTCGTCCGGGAGGCCTCCGCCCAGCCGAGCCCGGAGCCTTCTCCAAGTTACCCTCCAACGGCTCGGGCCTCGGAACACCTGGATGCACCCGAACCATCCGCGGCAGCAAACTCACCTGACCAATCCGGCTCTTCCAAGTCCTCGTTGGTCCCGGCCGCCGCCTCGGCGCAAACTCCAGAGATCCTGGCGCAGGACACCCCAGCTCCGCCTCCAACAGCGCCTGCTGCCGTACTAAGGAGATCTGGGCGGAGTCGTCGTAGGCCACCGTACTTGGAGGACTACGCATGCGCCATTCGGGTGGGAAGGGGTGTTAAGTCCTCACTATTACGACCTCCGCTGAAACCTCCCTTGTTGCTGCCCTGCTCTGATTGGGTTAGACGCGAGCAGGCAGTCAGCGGGAAAATTATCCAATCGTATTGGTTACCGCCGATCTGACAGCTAGTATTTAAGCAGCTGTCAGACGGCAACGTCCCTCTTAGTCCTCACGTTCTTGGTTGTGTTTTCTCGTTCTGTTGTGTTCAAATAAAGTGTTGAGTTCACCAGCCGAGCCTCCTCACAATTACTGAGTTCTCATCTAGAACAACAATGTACATAAGAAAGAGAAAGAAAATGTTGTAAATCACAACACAATCCTTATACCACAATGTCTTTGATAAGAGATTGGTTAAATGTGTTCAATATATAAATGCATGTAAAGTTTCTCTTAAAAGTATGATGGATGAAAAGGATTTCTAAACATTTTCTCCAAGTGATAGCTTCCCACAAAGTTGCTAGTAATAAGAGCTTTTTTGGTAGGAAAGGACAGAATTCCATTTGGAATGAATTTCACTGGAATTGCAGTATGAGAACTGGAGTAAGAGTCAAAAGCAGACTAATGT
Source organism: Arizona elegans (assembly GCA_022577455.1). NCBI lineage: Eukaryota > Metazoa > Chordata > Lepidosauria > Squamata > Colubridae > Arizona > Arizona elegans. Next base: position 251,647,723 of record JAKOOJ010000001.1, read on the forward strand.
TATATGTATTAGTCAGTTATCATGTTATAATATGATTATCTGAATTGCCAATATTAGTGACAACCATAAAAGGTTTCATATTGCTGCATTTCAATTCCATGGGCTTTGCAGTAGCCTACAATTTGAGCATTGATATCTTCTAAGGGAAATCTTTTAGAAGTTTCTTCCTTGTTATTTAATCAAGAATGGTAAAACACAGTAAACAAACTCAGCCCCATTACCATTTAAATTCAGTACATTGAAAAATATGAGGAGATAAATTATTCTCCCAACAAAATGAAATGGAAAGAGCTATAAGAAAAGAAATTGCAAAAGCTGATTGAAACATAAGAAAAAAGCTTTAAGTTACAGAACACTTCAGTTGGGTACAGTTTTATATCAATGTGAAGCATGAAAAGAAGTTTGATGGAATTATAAAGTGAAAAAAAAAACCTATGGGTGAAAAAAAGGCATGCAAGAAGTTGGTGATTGAAAAAATTGTGAGAAGTGCTGTCTAATGTAGATATGGAAAAAAGATGCAAAGAATGTACTCAAAAGAGCCTTGATAGTACAGTGGTTTGGTGCACCCTGTCATTAACACAGCTGCCTGCAATTTCTGCTGGTTCGAATCTCTCCAAGGCTCAAGGTTGACTCAGCCTTCCATCCTTTCTAAGGTAGGTGAAATGAGGACCCAGTTTGTGGGGGCAATAAGCTGACTTTGTATAAAATATACAAAAGAATGAAGGCTATTGCTTAACGCATTGTAAGCCGCCCTGAGTCTCCAGAGAAGGGCGGCATATAAATCAAATTTAAAAAAAAGGGGGGGGGGGAAAGAAACAGTTGACATTAAAAGAGGCAAAGAAAATGCAGAACAAGTTTATATATAAATAAAATGTAAATTGAAAATTGTTTTAGAAATGTGAAAAGAGTGCAATTTTTACATTAATGGCATGTCACCTGTTCCTAGACTGACCATTACAATGTTTTCCTATTTAATTATCATATAATAATAATAATAATAATAATAATAATAATAATAATAATAATAATAATAATTTTATTTCTATACCGCCCTTCTCCCGAAGGACTCAGGGCGGTGTACAGCCTATTTAAAAACACAGACAAAACAGCAATTTAAAATTTAAAATAATTAAATAAACTGGCTCAGATTTAAAACCCCAAAAAATTTAAATACCCCAATTTAAAACTATTATGTTGATAGTCCGGCCTGGCGGAATAACAGGGTCTTCAGTGCGCAGCGAAACACCCGGAGGTCAGAGATCTTACGTATTTCCGGGGGCAGTTCGTTCCACAGGGCTGGGGCTCCCACAGAGAAGGCCCTCCCCCTGGGTGTCGCCAGCCGACATAACTTGGCCGATGGCACCCGGAGGAGACCCTCTCTGTGGGAGCGAACTGGTCGGTGGGAGGCTATTTGTGGCAGAAGACGGTCTCGGAGGTACCCGGGTCCTATGCCATGGAGCGCTTTAAAGGTGGTAACCAACACCTTGAATCGTACCTGGAAGACCACTGGGAGCCAGTGCAGCTCGCGCAGGAGGGGTGTCACATGGGGACAATGAGTTGCGCCCATAACCACCTGCGCGGTCGCATTCTGGACCAGTTGGAGCCTCTGAGTGCTCTTCAAGGGGAGCCCCATGTAGAGAGCATTACAATAGTCCAACCGGGAAGTAACAAGGGCATGAGTGACCGTGCGCTGGGCGTCCCGATCCAGAAAGGGCTGCAACTGGCAAATCAGGCGAACCTGATAAAAGGCCCCCCTGGCCACGGCCGTCATATGCTCTTCTAAAGACAGCTGTGCATCCAGGAGGACACCCAGATTGCAAGCCCTCTCCGTGGGGGGCAAAGATTCACCCCCAATAGTCAGCGATGGCACCTGCTGACTATATCGGGGCGCCGGAAGCCACAGCCATTCGGTCTTGGAGGGGTTGAGTCTGAGCCTGTTCCTCCCCATCCATACCCGCACGGCCTTCAGGCAGCGAGACATCACATTAGGGGCATCGTTGGGGTGGTCTGGGGTGGAGATGTACAGATGTAATATTTCTGGTTTTGGTCCTAGTCATGAAGAGAATGAGGAGTAAAGTAATTAAATAATTGAGGGAATATGTAAAATAACTGGGAAAATCTTAATAAAATCCTGATAGTGTTTATCCTGACCATTTTCTGCCACTGGGTACCTTTTTCTTCTGATACTTTTTCCTTAAGTTGGGAAAGAGGAATGTCATTCCTGGTTCAGCTTATTAGTTTTCTGTGCCTGAAGCAGGTGACATGTTTCTTCTTGTGAAATTTAAAGCTTCAAATGGCACAGTAAATCTATTCTAGTCTTCATAGAGGCTTATATTTTTACCACATTAAGATTGTGGTATAGTATATGAAGCAGAAGCCTGCCAGATTTTGTTGAAATGAACCTCTTTAGCACAGAAACAGAGACTCCGTTTGCGGCAAATGTTTCAACCAAAGCTTATTTATTCACAGACAAATGTTAAGTATCAAGCATCTGCCTCCCAGCCCTTTTATAAATCAGTGTCAGCATAGGAAAGCTTATAAAATCTACTAGCCTGCAAAAATGTTTACTCTCTGCTCTGCTATGGGCTAGCAAAGAAAAAAAATAGAATTGTGGGTCTCTTTTTAAAACAACTTGATGAAGTTCTATGGTGGAGAGAGGATTTTCACATTTTTAGTTTTCTGTCATTTAGTCATTAGGTATAGTTGCTTAACTATTAAATGATAGCTTTCACTAAATAATTTCTGAGTTTGCATTTTTGAAATCTTTCATATCCTTTTTCTAAAATATACTGGAGAAAGGGCAGGGGTCCTCAACCCCCGGTCTGTGGACACTGGTCCATTGCATGCCAGCAACTGATCTGTGCAAACAAGCAAAGCCCCATCTTCAGGATGCAGGCAGTATACGAAACCATGTCCCCTCCGGTCTGGGGAAAAACTTCTCTCCACGGAACCGGTCCCTGGTGCCCAAAAGGTTGGGGGCCGCTGCTTTAGGGTACTGACATGAAGCTTTGAATTGGAGTTATATTTGCATTGCTTCTGATTGTCTGTTCGCATACTCATGTTAAACATAATCTTAAACCAAATTATTAGTGTTGTCTATGCAATTTCAGCTTATCAAGCATTGAAGTGGAATCTAGGTCTTGCTGCCCTAATCACTTTGGAAGATAAAGTAAATGTTTTCAAAGTTATTTCTGCATGACACTAATTCCCAGTGTCAAAATAACTTTAAATGCTGGTGTGAAAATTTATGGATTTCAATTAAAGCTTGTAATGCATCATAATTCTAGTTTTATATCCTGTGCAGTGCAGTATTTTGGATTTTTAATGGTTGTTGAGCAGTAACCATAAAAGTTATTCAAAATGCTCATAGTAATTATAAAGATTTGCTGTTGCATATGTATTAAAATTGATGATTTACATTCCAAAAATGCTGTGTAAGGTTGTACTCTTGATACTAGACTACTTATTAGTTATAGCCAAGTAATTTAAAATCTATGAGCCACACATTACAAAGCTATATTATTTATTTTTTGGTAAATAATAATAAATTTGAAATTGATGCTAATTACAATCTTGTATATTAATATATGTGTATCGTTTTGCAGATCCTTTTTTTAAAATTACGGTAATTGAAAGAGAGATGGGATTTTAGTACCCGCCTTTTATACTGTAAAGTGTACTCTCTTTTCTTCTATTTGCAGTGTTAAGATTCCCTGCAGGTCATTTCCATCAGAAGCACATTTTGATGCTTTTATTGTTATGAATACCTCTTGCCCTCCAAATACCTTGCCAATATATTCTCCATAGTGTGGCAATGGGAGGTGCCAGGCTGGGTTATTCTAGGCAATAGCTCTATGGACTGAGTTGAATTTTCTCAGGTTCTGCCTCCCAGGTGATGGTCCTCAGTTTTTTCAACTCAGTCTCAGTTTATGGACGCCTTTTATTTTGCTCCAGAGTTTGTGAGCTGAGCCTTTGATAATCCCTGGATTTCTGATTAGTTTGTATATACACTGCTCAAAAAAATAAAGGGAACACAAGCAGAAGACATCCGAGATCTGAATGAATGAAATAGCCTTATTAAATACTTTGTTCATTACATACAGTAGTTTTGTGTTCCCTTTAGTTGTTTGAGCAGTGTATAAACTACTGTATGTAAAGAACAAAGTATTTAATAAGGCTATTTCATTCATTCAGATCTCGGATGTCTTCTGCTTGTGTTCCCTTTATTTTTTTGAGCAGTATATATATATTGTTATTTCTCTATTGACTTTCTTGCAGTCAATAAGGGAGCGCTCTCTGTGGCTATGGATTTGAGCTGGGGGTAGCCCCCATTGGTGCCTCCCTCCCTCCCCAACCCCCACCATGACTTCATGGGACTTGCAGGGAGCTGAATTGAGGGCTTGTCACCCCATTCGTTGGGGTTGAGGATCCATGGCTGCAGTCTCTTTAAGTACATGCTGCCAGGACTGCCCCAGCCTCTGCGAGCCTTGGCATGGTTTCCCTTGCCTCCGCTTGATTTGTGCTGGTCAGCTGTGTGGCAGCTTTGCTCCCTCGCTGCTGGATTGAGGAGCACTAATGGCCACTCCAGTTAGTGGAGCCTGGGTGGGAGCCACTTTCATTCTTTCTAAAACCGAGTGCTTGTGCGCGAAGAGTGGCAGAGCCGCCAGACAGCATTAGCCTATTAGCCTTCTTAGCCTGGCGCAGTTTCTTCTCCAGGAGATGCCATTACTGCAGCCTAGTTTCCTGCAATTTCTCCTTGCGGTTTATAGTCTGGGTGGCTTTGCTCCCCTGCCACGTGGCTGGTGGGGCTCTCTGCAGATGTGGATGGGAGCCCCGGACATTGACAAGCCACATCTTTGCCTGTGGGTTTGCTGGGCGGCCTTACCTGGCAGGACCACTGCACCTGTTGCTGAGGGCCATTTGAATTTCCCAACAGTTGAAGTCGGTCATTTTGGGTCTCTGGCAGCCATTTTATCCTGCTTGTCATCATTGGGTTCAGGCCAATATTGCCTTCTCTGCCCTATAGCTTTTTCAAGGGGTTGGGGCCTTCCCTGCTTCAGTGACCTAGGAGGCTGGGTATATATTTGCAGGGCCCCTCCCTTTCTTGCTAGATTAGCCCTTTCCTGGCTCAGGATGAATGACTAGCTTAAGAGGGCGGAAGTTATTCGCTACCACAATCCTGATTTCCCTGCCCATTCCGAAATGAGCTGCTATTCCCAGTGGGAGGATTTCCAGGGAGAGAGGGACTTTTCTGATTTTGAACAGGACTCCTTGGACAGACCAACCTTCAGGGGTCTTTTTAACCCTGCACTCCTTAAACCGCTGCTTCTCAAGGCACACACCACTTGAGCCTCCCACTGAAGGTGGGGAGCAGGACTGTTTCCTGTTCACTGAACAGACAGTCAAAGAGGACATGATCCCTATCCCGGGGATGTTTCTGGAGAAGATCCATCAGCAGTGGGTTTCCCCGGCCACAGCATCTCTGGCCACTGGACAGGAGACCCGTCTATTTGGGGTCAATACAGACCTGCTTAACCTAATACAGGTCCCTAAAGTGGATCCACTGGTGGCCGCATTGACTTCTTCCTCCGTCCTACTGCCTGATGCAGAGGACACCCTAAGGGCGGAGGAACGGAGGGAGGAGACGGCCTCCACTGGGCTCACCTGGTAGATTCCTGGGCTATAAGGGCCTCTACAACAGCGTCCTTTTTCACAAGGGCATCTGTCCAATGGCGAAGCCTTTCTGCGTGGGGCTTCTAATCTCTGTCACCCAACGCTTCACCGTTATCCTACTAGGGACCTGACAAAAGTTTTACAGGCACTGACCAAGGCACCTTTTGAGCCATTGAGGGAGGCAAGTCTTCGCCTCCTCTCGTGTAAGTTTGCTTTCCTTGTGGCCGTCACATCTGTCCGACGGATATCAGAGTTGGCAGCATTATCGGTGAGGAAGGACCTGTGTATTTTTCACTCTAATAGGGTGGTCCTGTGGTTGGACCCTGCCTTTCTTCCAAAGGTCAACTCCTTGTTTCACTGAGCACAGGAGTTGGTCCTGCCAGATTTCTGTCCAAGGCCTCGGCACGCCTTGGAGCAGACCTTGCATACGCTGGATGTTAGGCGGGTCGTTTGTATTTATATCTCTAGGACCGCTTCCTTCCGGAAGACTGAATCTCTGTTTGTCTCCTTTCAACCGTCGACTCTGGGACACAGGGTGACCCGTTCCACGATAGGGCATTGGCTTAGGGCATGTATATCACGTGCTTACGAGCTTCAATCTCTCCCGGTGCCTCGGGATAACGGCCCATTCTACCTGTAGTGCAGCAACAACGGCAGCTTGGGCTACCCAGGCCTCAGTGGAAGAGATTTGTAGGGTGGCTACGTGGACATCAACATCTCCCTTTATTTGCCAGTACAGGCTTGACTCCTACACCTCTGCTGAGGAGGCATTTGGGTGACAGGTATAGCAGCGGGTCCATGAAGAGGTTGGGAGATCAATCCAGGACAGTTCCTGCCCGTAGTGCTGGCAAGACTTTGGTATATCCCAGCCTGGCACTTCCCATCACCATACTATGGAAAAGGAACGTTGGTCCTACCGTGATACATCCTTTCTCGTAGTGTGGGATGGGAGGTGCCAGCCCCACCCTTTTTCTGTCTGGCCCGACTCCCGATGGGTGGGGAGTTTTATTTCTGTCTTTCAGATGGATTACCATTCGCTTTGTCTTCGTTGTCAAACTGAGTAACGTCACCAGGGAGGTGGAACCTCAGAAAATTCAACTCAGTCCATAGAGCTAACACCTATAATAACCAAGCCTGGCACCTCCCATCCCACACCACGAGAAAGGACGTATCACGGTAGGACCAACGTCCCTTTTGGTTGCTTGCATAAAATGATTGTACAATGAATTAGATTTCAAAATGACTTATTATTCCATCTATGTTTTCAATTGTAAGCAGGTATGATCTCCTGATCACAATCAGAAATATTTTGATTATTTTCAATCATAATCAGAAGTATTTTGTTGTTATTTGGCATGCTTTTACAGTAGGAACTACTGTATGGAAACTATACTAGCAGATATTTGTTCCATGCTACTTCAGATACAACTCTTGCTTTATCTAAAGCAACTTTATCTAAAAATTGTCCATCTTTTTAAGTTTGATGGGGGAAATTTGGACATTCTTAGCTGCAATAATACTGCAAGAAATTGGTCTTTGAATAGCCACTTGCCAAACTTTCTGTCCTTCAATGTGTTGGATAGCAGGTTCCTACTATCCCAATTAGCAGAGCCAATAGCCGTGCCTACATTATTTAAGTGTTGAAATACTACAGCTATAATTATTTCCACACTGAAAGTCAGATATTTTATAAAATGCAGGCTGGAGAAGGTTTATATTAACTGTAGAATAAATATTATTATATAGAAGAAGTTTCAAATTTTACCTAAGAGAAAATGAGCAACCAGGATTGCTGAAGCATTAGTACTAATAAGAGGTCGTGTCCTGACACTTTGAAGATCTGCATAATCAGTTAATGCATCTAGTACTAAAAGGATAATTATCTGTCTCACCTTATTTAAAAGTAAATTAAAATAATTTTGCTAATTATAAACTATTAAAAATATTTCTTAAGGGCTAATAGTCAAGTGTTTACCTTCAAATTTTATTGAAGGTAAAAAAAAAGAGAGAGAATTTGGTGCAAACATTTTTATATATTTTATTGTATTTTTAGGGAGTCAAATCAAGAAACTCATTTGAATGTTGAAGCTTGCAAAGTTGGAAACTATTTGATATTTTGCAAATTGCAAGCTAATGAGTGGAGGTGTGGTAAGCATTTAAAAGATGTATTTTGTAGGGTATAGAGTAGTATTAGAGCAAATAAAGGATTTCAAAATGTTAAAATAGTCACGTCTTTTGTAAAACCTGGATGGCTGCTTTAAAAGTCATTTTCATATGATCACAGATACACCCAGACTCTGAAGCAGGAGTTTGAGATAGGAGGTGATACAATGAAATGGAAAGATAACCGCCTGAAGTCTAGTTTAGCTAAAGAACTCTTTAGCTCCATGTGAAAAAAAATTCTGGCTTTTAAATTGTAACATAGAAGATAAGAAATTCCATTCAAAGCAGAATTATTTCAGAAATAAAGATTAATAATCATGGTTAATAATGATTAATAAAGATTAATTTCTAGCAGAGGTAGGAAAAAGCAAGACTACAGTAGCTATGATTTATTCAAACCAGTGTTTTATTTGAAATGTGTATGACCATTTTATTATGGAGTCAGAAGGAAAAGGACAAGAAAGGAGTAAGGATAGTTTTACATTCTTGTATATTATAGCATCCAGATACTGTAATTATCATCTAACTTCTCAGTTTGAAACACAATAGCACAAATGACTACATTTTTAAAAAGCAACTGAATATTTAATGGATGGTTGAAAGCATCTTATGGTGTTTTGCCTTGGGATCAGAATGAAATCAATGAAGTTTAAAACTTAACACAGTATGTTTTACATATGACTCTTTGGAATGTTGATAATGCATTTGGAACACGTAGAATTAGAGAGTGATTGATTGTATCTGCTTTGCATATTTACACCCTTCTGTGCTCATTCTGAACAACCATAAAATTGAATGGATTGTATTATGTTAAATAACCTGTAGCAATCATGTTTATGGCATTCTAGGCATATTTTGTGACTCTTCTGCTAGCTAGATAAAACCAGGATTGTGTATTAAATGCAGTTCTGATTCCAATCAGAAAAGCATTAACTGGTTTGTTGCCATTTTTGTTCAGTACTCCATTTTAGCAGGAAGCTTTTAAAATGAAAATGTCCATTTCATTAATTGACATTTGTTCAATTAAACAAATTTAATTGAAATGGAGTCCCAAAGAGCTACATTTGCTAAGCTTAGGCCTGTCTTTAGATACTGCTTTTCATGAATAGACAGATCTAACCTTGGGAAGAAACCACAAATCTTATCCAGCGTCTTTTAGGAAGAGTCATCCAAGAAGAATGAACCCAGTGAAGATTAAAAAAAAAAAAAAGTTAATAAGGCGATCATTTGATCCTGCAGGGAGGATTATGATCACTATTTTGAGGTTTCCAAATTGGATAATTGTGACTTTTTTTTTCTTCCTTGGATGGCTCTTTCCAGAAGATGGTGCTGGATGAAGGACTACCAGAGAATCCATACCTACCAAGTTCAGGTAACTGCTCCTAACAGAAGTCATCATAAAGAGCAACAAGACTTCTGTAAGTGCAAATTCTTGGTTTAAATGCCAGGCAAAAAGGACTCAGAAAATTAATGATGTCTCAAGGTGCACAGTCCTTTTTAGTTGGGGGGGGGGGGGGGGCGGAATGTTACTAAATTGTTAGGATTTCGATTTTCTCTGTTCTTCAAGCATAGTTGTAATTAAAGTCTCATTTAAGCAAGATAAAACTATCCCTCTCTTTTTTAAAAGAACTGATTATTCAACTAGTTGCTTTTTTACACATGCTTGCTCATTCCTTTCCATTTGTTTTTACTACAAGCCAAGTGCCCACATGCTGAAAATAATCTAGAGATATGTATGAAGTCGGTGTGAAAGTGGATACAAGTAGTGTTATCATTTAAAAGACAGTCAGGTATGTTACTGTGAGCCACTGAAGGTTCCATTATTTATTTATTTTATTTATTTTATTTTTGAACTTGTATACCGCCCTTCTCCCTGAGGTGAACAGGCAAATAAAAACATCAAATACAAATATTAAAATACAGTTAAATATATATATATATAAATTTGGCCCCATTAATTAAAACAATAAACAAAAACAATTAAAAACACTTAAAAAGAGTTAGGCCAGCCCGGCTTGTTGGAAAAAGAAGGTTTTAAGGGCACGGCGGAAGGCACTGAGGTCATGGATTCTCCTTATCTCTGGGGGCAGAGTCCAGCTTTATGTCCAGCTTTAAATAAAATGTTAATAGTCTTGGAGAACTCTATGGGACAACATTAAGAATGTGGTAGTGTTAAAGAAAAGAGGTTCATCAGTATCAATTACATAAGAAACAAAGAAGGCTTCTTGGATATCTTTCATCTTGAATTGGTGTCTCATGTAAGACAAATACCAGTATACTTTTGTAGCATTTAGCACTGGGGTGTCAAACTCAATTTCATTGAGGGACGCATCAGGGTTGTGTTTGACTTAGAGGGGCTGGGATGGGTGTGGCCAGGGTGGGTATGGCCAGCTTGACATCACTCGTGTCAAGGTGCCTGTGGTGGCCTGAGCGCTCTGCCTCCTGAGCTCCCATTTTTGGCTGCGATGGCCTCCTGCAACCCTCTGCCAGAAAAACAGCTCGGGAGGGACGCATGCGGCTGTTTTTGCTGGCAGAGGCACTGTGAGCCGGTCCTTCAATGTTTCCAGGTCAGCCCTACGGGCCAGATCTAAGCACCCTGTGGACCGGATCCATCCCACAGGCCTGGAGTTTGATACCCCTTGTTGTGGCTCCGTTACCTGAGCCTGTGTCATCGGCAGGAGAGGACTCCGAGAGTGAAGGAGAGGAGTTGGCAAGGCCTCCCTCTCCAGGACCCTCCTCTCTGGCAATGGCTTTGGTGTCCGCCGAAGGTCAAGAGATAGGCCCAGGGCCAAGCACGTCCACGCAGCCACAGGTGGACAGTAATGAGGGAGATGAGTCTTGGCTGGATCCTCGGCAGTGTCGCAGAGATAAGCGCGCACAACAGAAGAAGAGGCGTGCCAGAGATTAAGCTGAGTCACTGGACCACACACCACAGGGTATAAAAGGGGGTGAGGTGGCCATTCAGACTCTGTGACAGACAAAACTAACTACTATCGAGTCACATTGCATCTTTGGAAACAACGTTATCTGCCTTGGATTTAATTACGGACTGGACTTGACAATTCTTGAACTGTGTGTATTTTGTTTATGAGTAAAGTCTTGGCAAGCAACTACTGGGTTGCTGCCAATCCTCTTATCGAAAGAATTGGTTGTCTGCCAGTTTATTTAACCCCCGGCTGTCTGTTTGTGTGTGTGTGTGAGACGGGGACAGAACACCCCGATCTAGCATTTGAGCCAAAAAGAAGGTTCAAAAATCAGTAGAAACTTTTCTAAAAGACAAGAAAGAGGATAAACACTGACACTACTTAGTTCTTCCTTCCTGATCCAGCTGTTCCTCCATTTAACAGGTAGTTGAAAGCAGTTAGTTATGTGCTCTGTATTTTTGTTTTGAGAATATCTCTGAAAATTCCTTGCCACTAACAGAACCCCAGATCCTCCTCCAGTCGGGCACGGCAGTCAGGATGGGTGTTGACCTGGCAGAGTTTCTATTGGACCGGGTTAAAAGAAGAAGACGGAAGTCCCTCCTCCTGCCTCTGATTGGCAGTTTTTCGACTCGGTCGAGTCAGGACCGGTCGTGTTTAGGGAGACTTCTCGCAATCCTTACAAAAAAAGAGAGAGAGAGAGAGAGAGAGAGAGTTAGTCAGGACGAAATACATCAGAAGGCAGAGAAAACAAGCGAGGCTGCCTCTTATCTCAGCGTGGGAGCTGCTTAGCTCCGCTGTTACCTCGCTAGGGGATTTTGCCAGCTGGCGATCCTCCTGCCACGCGCACGAGTTCGCTCCGTCGCGTCGGCCATTCTGCCTTGCAGCCGAGAGGAGCGCTTCGAGCGTCCGGCTGCTTGATGTTAGCGCAACGTGTTTCCGCGCTATTCCGGTGCTTTGCCGGCTGGCTAGCACTCGGATTGATAGACAGCCTACAGCGGGAGCCTCTCTTCAGCGGATTGAGGCTCACAGTGATTGCGGCGATGGCGTAAGATCTGACGGCCGCATCGAGGCTCATTTGGAACAGCGCTCGCCGAAATTGGCGCGTGGGCGGCCTCGGCTGTGTTTCAAAGTGCTACGACCGGCTGGCTAGCACTTTATCTAGATCGCCCTGTCCATTTATCACCGGGCGCAGTGAGTACATTGGACCAGTTGGGGCCTAGTGAGCAGTGAGGAAGCCTCCATTTTAGCCGCTGGAGTAATTGGGCCGCCATTTTGTGTCTCCTCAGGGATCCATTGTCTGGCTCCAGCGGCCATTTTATACTGTCTTCTAATATGGCTGAGACCATTAATTCTAATAAAGGCAAGAAGGGAAAACGCCCTCACCACCAGCGAGACGCTGAAGGGGAGCTTGCTTCTGGCTCTCAGGCCAAGAAAGCTAAATCCTCTAGTTCTCTAGAGCCACCTATGTCCAGGGATGAACAGAGGAGACACAAGGCCATGGAAAAGGCCTGTAATAAGGCAGCTTCTTCCTCTAAAGGAATTCCGGAAGCCCACTCAAATTCAGAACCTATTCAGACCTCTTCTGGAAGCGAAGCCTTACCACAATCCAATCCAATACCGCCTCTCTCTCCAGATATCTCCGTTACAGGGGATTCCTGGGTACCTGACACAGCCACGGTTTTTCCTACTGAGGTTCCTGTGGTCGCTACCTCCCAAGAGGCTCACAACCCAAAGGCTGTCCCTGGTGAATTGGGAAATCCTGAATTGCAGGCCTCTCAAGGTCAAACTAGATGTCACCCCTGCCTTAGCTCGTCTAATAGCTGATTCTATACGACAGGGTATTGCCCAAGGGTTACAGGAGAGATCTTCATCTAAAGTTTCCGAATACTTAAGCCGCCAAGCGCCTTCAGTTAGTTCTCAGCCCTTACAGGCCTCTTCTCAGGATCCTGCTAGGGCTGCCTCCCCGTCTCGAAACAGCCAGGGATCTCTTTCAGGAGAGGAAGACCAGGCCATCATAGACAATGACTTGTCGGGGGATGAGGGCTTAGAGCCGGATCAGCCCTCCTTTGTCGGTTTGTTCCGGCCCCAGATGTTTTGGTCTCTCTTGCACAAAGCCCAGGTAACCACAGGGCTTGGCCTTTCTGCAACCTCCGACCAACCTCAACCTGGGCCTTCAACATCTTCTTCTTCCTTATTTGACGTGCCTACGGTGCAAACCGAGATAGTTCCGGCACCTAAATTATTTACAGAGGTTTTGCAGAGGCAATGGAAGAATCCGAGTACAGGGCCAATCCCTAATAGCCTGGATAAACGCTTATTTAATTTGGCTGCGGAGTATGCTTCCCTTTTGCAGATCCCCTCCGTGGATGCACTGGTGGCGGCCTTATCCTCCCCTTCTCCTACTTCGAGTCCCGCTGAGGAATCCCTACGCCCGGAGGAGAGAAAGGCAGAACGTACTCTCATCAAGGGCCACCAGGCTGCGGCCTGGTCCGTCCAAGCGGCATCCTCTGCATCGTTTTTTAACCGGGCTTCAATTCTATGGCTGAAGCAGTTGCAGGAACAGATTCCGGCCTCTGAGGTGAGAACACACCATGATATTAACAAGATACTAGCCGCAGCAGAGTATTCTGCGGATGCCACCTTGTCTGCTGCCATTCTCTGCCAAGGCCATTGGTTCTGCGGTCACTTCTCGATGGCTGCTTTGGCTTAAATATTGGCAAGCAGACGTTCGTAGTAAGTGGCGCCTGGCTTCTGCCCCGTATTCATGTGACAAGCTCTTTGGCCCGGCTCTGGAACCTCTTCTAATCGAGACCCGGGATCACCGGAAGATATTACCAGCCATGTCGCGCAGATCGGACGGTCGCTCATCGGGCTCCTTTCGTACGCAGTCCTTTCGAGCTTCAGACGTCGGCTATTTTCAACAGAGGTCCCATCGTGCCTTCCAACAACGAGGGAACTTCCACGATAATCAGGTCAGACAGGGCCCCAGATATCCCCCCAGGAGAGGTCAGAGAGGCGGTAGAGGTCGCCCCTTTCGACGGCCCCGTTAGTAGTTCTTCACGAGAGGAACTTGGGGGTCGTCTGGCCCTTTTCTCCCAGGCCTGGGAGGATTCGGTTTCTGATGCATGGGTAAAGGATACCATTAAATTCGGCCTTTCCCTGGAATTTTTGTCCAGTCCACCTAATAGGTTTATTCGTTGCCCAGTGTCACTTGATAGTGCCAAAGGACCCCTGGTCTCTGCTGCGATCCATCGCTTGTTAACTATAAAAGCAATCGAACCAGTACCTCCCTCCGAATTAGGTCAAGGGTTTTACTCTAGGTTATTTTTAGTTCAAAAGTCTTCGGGGGGCTGGCGTCCTATCCTAGACTTGAAATCCTTGAACCGGCACATAACTTACCGCCAGTTCAAGATGCACTCCTTGCAGTCAATTTTACTGGGCATTCGGGAAGGGGATTTTTTATGTTCCGTGGATTTAACTGAGGCCTACCTCCACGTCCCTATCCTTCCCGACCACCGTAAGTTCCTCAGATTTTGTTTCAGCAATAAACATTACCAATATAGAGCCTTGCCCTTCGGATTATCCTCAGCCCCAAGAACCTTTACTAAAATTATGGCGGCCCTCATGGGCTATGTAGCCACGCTTTCAATTAGAGTGTCCTTTTATCTGGACGATGTTTTGATCTTATCAAGGTCGTCGCAGCAAGCACATTCTGACCTATCTAGGACCCTTCACATTCTCCAGTCTCATGGCTTCTCTGTAAATGTCGCTAAGAGCCATTTATCCCCTTCTACCCGGATCCTTCACCTGGGGGCGGTGATTGATACTCTGTCGTCGGAGGTCTTTCTATCTCCTGACCGAATTGACAGCCTTAGAGGGTTAGCGACCCGAGTTCAGAGCCAAGGGTCTTCTTCTATCGTAGTCTTATCCCGACTCCTTGGCAAAATGGTCTCCACCTTTGGGATAGTCCCTTGGGCCCGTTTGCACAGTAGGGACTTACAATGGGCCCTGCTGCCCTTCCAACGCTCACACAGGGACTCTTCAGCCACAGTACTGGTGCTTCCTCCCTCGGTGATACGGTCTCTGTCCTGGTGGACTTCAGCAGCGCTACTGAAAGGGACCAAGTTCTGAGAACCGAGCCGCCTTCAGATTACGACGGACGCCAGCTTGTCCGGCTGGGGAGCTCATCTAGGCCCCCACCTAGCGCAAGGCCAATGGACACCTTCGGAACAAAGGATGAACATTAATGTGCTCGAACTGCGGGCTATCTTCATGGCTCTAAAGGCCTTCGAGGCTCAGATATCACGTCGGGATGTCTTAATCTTAACCGACAATGTAACAGCCAAGGCCATGTGAACCGCCTGGGGGGCACCCGCTCCAGAGCTCTAATGAAGGAAGCTCGGCGGTTAGGTCTGTGGGCAGAGAACCACTTGGCGTCAATACAAGCCACCCACATCTCCGGAGTTCTGAATCGCACGGCCGACTCCCTCAGTCGGGCACTAGTCGACCACTCAGAATGGTCCATTTCTCCTCGGCTATTTCAGGAGGTGGTTCGTCGTTTCGGTCTTCCAAGGACGGACCTATTCGCCAGTGCCACCAACCACCAGCTGCCTCGGTTCTTCACCAGGTTCCCCTGTCCCGGGGCAGAGGCGGTAGATGCCCTGCGGAGCCCGTGGCCAGCCAATCAACTTCTTTATGCCTTTCCCCCAGTTAACTTGCTTCCCAGAGTGGTATGGAAGTTACTCCAGGAACGTGTGGAACTGATTCTCATCGCCCCTTCTTGGAACCGTCGCCCCTTGTTCGTGGATCTCAGGCAGCTGTCGGTGTTGTCGCCTTGGAGGATACCGGATGATCTGTTGGTTCTCACGCAAGGGCATCTGGAACATCCGGACCCGCACTGGTACCATCTCACCGTGTGGCGATTGAGCGGGAGTTTATGAGCAAGCTTCCCCTCTCCTCCGGGGCTATCTCAACCATCCAGGCGGCACGAAGAGCCTCAACCACCCGCATTTATGATGCCACCTGGCGGGCCTTTTCTGTGTGGTGTGACAGGCGGGGTGTCACTCCAGCATTGGCATCAGTCCTCTTCATCATCGAGTTCCTTCAGGATGGCTTAGTCTCTGGCCTTTCGCCGAACACGCTTCGACGATAGGTCGTGGCTCTTTCCACGATTTTATCCGTTTCCTCGTCAGAGCCAATGTCTCGGGATCCGCTGATTCGCCAGTTTCTGCGAGGCGCCACCAACATCCGCCCGCCTGCACTCCACCGCTACCCGTCTTGGGATTTGCCCAAAGTCCTCTGAGCTCTAACCGCCCCTCCGTTCAAACCATTGAGGGATGTTTCTTTGAGGCACCTTTCCTTCAAGGTCGCATTCCTGGTGGCAGTCACCTCCGCACGTAGGATTTCAGAAATGGCAGCTCTGTCCGTTCGTAAGGAGCTCTGTATTTTCCACCAAGATCGAGTGGTTCTGAGATTGGACCCTTCCTTCATTCCAAAAGTAAATTCTATATTTCACCGAGCACAAGAAGTGGTGCTTCCGAACTTCTGCCCTAACCCTCGACATCCTCTGGAAACGCGATGGCATACCCTAGACGTCCGCCGGGCACTTAAAGTGTATATTTCTCGCACGGTAGGCTTCCGATGATCGGACGCCCTATTCGTGTCCTTCTGACCAGCCTCGCTGGGATCGAAGGTATCTTCTACTGTCTTGGGGCGTTGGATTCGGGCGTGCATCTCGGCAGCGTATGAAGCCTCGGATCTCCCGATACGCAGGATTACGGCGCATTCGACAAGGAGCGCGGCCACTTCAGCAGCTTGGTCCACCAGGGCCTCCATTGAAGAGATTTGTCGGGCGGCAGCCTGGACATCACCTTCTCCCTTTGTGCACCACTATCGCTTGGACAAGTTTGCGTTGGCGGATGCTGCATTCGGACGAAGAGTTCTCCAGGCCGTTCATTCAGCCTCCTGACTTGGGGTCGGCCTCCTCCCTCCCGACTGGACACATGGCTTTGGTATGTCCCATCCTGACTGCCGTGCCCGACTGGAGGAGAATGGGCGTTGGTCCTTACCTGATACGCCTCTTCTCGGACTGTCGGGCACGGCAGTCAGCCCCACCCTATGTGGGGAGGCCGGACCCGACACAATTTCCTTTGGGAGGGGGCTGGGGTCTTCTAATGTTGTTGGTTTCTCTCCCTAGACACGTCTTCCTGGGTTTACTCCCTCGTCTCAAAACTGCCAATCAGAGGCAGGAGGAGGGACTTCCGTCTTCTTCTTTTAACCCGGTCCAATAGAAACTCTGCCAGGTCAACACCCATCCTGACTGCCGTGCCCGACAGTCCGAGAAGAGGCGTATCAGGTAAGAACCAACGCCCATTCTCATGGTACTTTAGAATAGCACATTGAACTTAATTTATCATTTTGACATGGAAGATTGTAGAATTGTGTTTTTTTTCTGTTGTACCTCTTTTCAGTTACTTTGCAATCAATTTAAATCCTTATTCGGGTAGTCCTTGTTTAGCATCCAACTCATTTAGCAACCATTTGCAATGAGAAGTTCCTTCAAGATGTCTTCCATCAGAATTTAATTGAGGTGGGAGAAGCAAGGTAATTTGCAGATCATTACACTAGTATATATCACTCTAGCTAAGTCTCAGTTCAAAATATGCTTTATCTCAAATAGCACTTGCATAGTAATTGGATTTTTTCCTAAGTAAATGATTTTACTTAATTTACCATTTCTTGAAATAGATTTATTTCCTGCTAGATAATCCATAGTAGGTCAGTATAGCATCCTATGGCAACCAAATTTAAAATGATTTAGTTGAATTTGTAATTAGTATATATATTTCACATTACATTGTACTGTTTTAAGTTCATGTGATTTGGTTGGAAATAAAAACGATAAAGAATGTTGATTAACAAAATAGTGCTAACTGATTAGTATAATAATTCTATGATTTGATTGCAGTTTATAGTTATAACGGCATACATCGCATAGCCAGCTGCTAACTCCCATCTGATGTTTTTAATAAGGGCTCATGTGATAACTGAGTTTTAGTTCAGATGATGCTAATTGTGTACCAACTGAATTTTAGAAGACAAGAATATTTAATTGATTTTAGAAATTAATTTACTTTTTCAATTATCACTTTCCTAGGAAATCCATACATGTTTTATCCTCACCTATCTTTCCTGTTTACAGTCTAAAAATACACTGCATATAGTTTTCATATTTAATAACTGATCACGTGAGTACTATTAACAGTCTGTGTTTATTGAGATGTAAAGTTCACTGAAGTTGTTATAGGCTTGGGTTTAACAGTGCCTGCTAGACAATCAAAGCCTGGCAAATTGGCTTTTTATCGGATGTGTGCTAATAAATTTTTAAATGTGTTTTCAAGATAGAAAGTGTGAATTTGGAGCGAAAAACTTTCTACAATGCATTTTAAGAATTGGAAGGGGCAGATTTGAAGAAAATCTTTGAATTTATTATAAAGGTAGGAAATGCATCGGGAGAATAAATACCATTTCGCTTCATGCCAGTTAGAGAATGTAATGGCAAATGAGTGGGGAGACATATAGAGAACAATCAGATAAAAGGGAAACCACACCTGAGTAGCTGACAGGGAAAGAAACAGAGAAAGACGGGCCTGGTAGCTCAGCAGACTAAAAGCATTGTGATTAACACCAGCTGTCTGCAATTACTGTAAGTTCGAATCTCACCAGGCTCAAGGTTGACTCAGCCTTCCATCCTTTCTAAGGTAGGTTAAATGAGGACCCAGTTTGTGGAGGCAATAAGCTGACTTTGTATAAATATACAAAAGTATGAAGGCTATTGCTTAACGCATTGTAAGCCTCCCTGAGTCTCCGGAGAAGAGCGGCATATAAATCAAATTAAAAAAAAAAACTTGAAAAGGATCTGTCCTAACTAATCAGGCAATAAAAAGAGGCAATGGGAGATTTGTACCTTCAGACTAGCAAGATTCTGTTAATGTCACCTTACAATGAAGTAGAATTAGCTCCTCTTGACATGTTTCCTGCCTAGTTTACTTGGGAGGCTGACAGAACTAAATTATATTAAGCCAAACGACACACAGTTAGCTCTGACTCACCCTTTCCCATGAATATCTCAGTTTACCCATGTATAGATGTACTTTTTTCCCCTTCACGTATTTCCTACAAACACATATATTTCATGCTACAGCCCCCTTTTCGTTTTGCCCTTTTCACTTAAAATAAATCTTGTTTTATTCCTTAGAGTTAACAGTGATTTTAGGTTATTGCTTGCAAATAACCTAAAATCTTGCAAAATCTCTTCTTCTGATTTTCTTCTGATAAAAGAGATCACCCTATTTTGGTGATCTTCTCCCTGGTACTGTTGATGCCACTTTGTTTTTTGCTCACTAGGAAATAAGCTGAAAACAACTACCGGGTATATCATGCCTGAACCATTGATTAATGGGTTGCTTGGATTAGAGTTAGGTTTCAAAGGCACATTGGAATCTTCAGTAAATTCATTTGCAGATTTGGAAGTGGCTGCTGCATAGGTTATGAATTATTAGGAGACTGCTAAATGTTTGAATAAGACTTTTCAAAGCATCCACTAACAGTCAAATCCTTTATCGTTTTGCATCTGTATCCTGTATGTCATATGTTATGCAGTCCCTAAAAGGCCAAACCGGATCCCCACATTTTGCATAGTTAAAGAGAAAGTAACAGTCCTTCGTAGTTTTGTAAGCACAGCATAGAACTGAAATCTTCCAAGATCCCCTAATGATCTAATTATATGTCCTTACAGCTCCAAATTCAAAAGTCAACCAGGTTCTAGTCCATACAAACCTACTGACATCTAAATAATATTTGAGTTCCTGGATGCTCCACAATCTGATCCAGTTCATGATCTAAGAAGGCGCAAATTGAAGCCTACAATCTGCTATATTCTGTCCTTAGCTTGTCCTTCTCCACTGTTACTATTATTTCTTCATTATGAGGATCTTCCACAAAACTCTGGGTGGTTTTGAAATGTAATGGGATGGGATTTAAGAATCAAAGCATTTGTTCATACCCAAGGAAATTAGTATTATAGGCATATGTTGAATCTCATATATTCTAAAACCTGTTTTCAGGTCTATATGTTGCTTGACTCCTCATTACAGAAATAAACTTAGAATATTTCTCAGGGCTGTGTCATTTTTGTTCTTGAGCATTGTTTTTTGACAGAACTTTTAAATAGTTTTGAGAAGGCATTTTTACAGTAAGGATTGGATTGGTTGTCATGCTGATACTTCATTTTGCTCTGTCACGATTAAGTTCCCAATAGGAATTCCATATGGTTATTTTTTCCATGTTCATATTTTTTAGTTGTCTGGAATTCTACTGTGTTTCCCCAAAAATAAGACCCTGTCTTATATTTTTTTGAACCCTGAAATAAGCTCTTGGCCTTATTGCCATGCTCTCAAAAGCCCAATTGGGCTTATTATCAGGAGATGTCTTATTTTGGGGAAACAGGGTATTTTAGAAAGTTTTTCTTCAGTATTGACTTTTCTGTGGAATTTTGGAGTCCTTGGCAAGGAAAACAAAATACGAATCCTTGATCAGAATTCTAGAGGACTCTAGACCAGGGTCACCAACCTTTTGGACCTCCTAGCCATGCTGGGTGGGCATGGCTAGGTGATCATGTGACTGGGCGGGTGTGGCCAACTCGATATAACTCACGTGGAGGGTCGCCTTGCCAGCCTCTACTCACCCTTCCCCTCCTAGCCACTCCTTGCTTCTCCAGGCTCCTTAGAGCCCCAACAGGAAGCAGTTGTTGGAGCTAAGCAGCCACCATGAGAAAAAGTTGGCAAAACAGCTGGCTCAGGTCAAATTAGATTTGGCTGAGAAGGAGGCTCAGCAGAAGCACTCAGTGAGGATTACGAGCATAGGCTTTCCAAGCAGAGGGAAGACCTGCGGGAGTACAAGGCCCGGTACCCGCATTTGGAGGCTCAGCGGGCTGACGTGATCAGCCAATTCCAGGCCATGATGCAGTCCCACTGGAACAAGGCCCTCTGACTCTTCGCCACCAGCGGCACTTCCTTCTATCCTTTGCCCAAAGCCCCGCACCAGGAGGCTGAAGCAGACCCCAAGTCGGAATTTCTGTCCCCCTCCAACCCACACAAGAAGACCCCAAAGGGGGAGACTCTCTTCAGCCATACAACCATTCATTGCACGTAGGCCCCTGATTTAGTGCAATATAAAAAATGCAAATAATTTTTCTGCGGACCACCAAAATTTTCTCACGGACCTTGGTGACCGCTGCTCTAGACTGCTGATTAATCTGTAACATGGTTATTAGTTTTCATACTAGCAAATATGTTATCAAATTTTCTTGACTTCAATATTTGAACCATAAAGATATTTTAAAAAGCACACATCCATTACCAAAATGGATTTTTCCCCAACCCATGGCACATTTTTAAAAACAGGTTTTCTGCTTAATGGCTAAACCTTGTGTAGCATATATTGAAAAAAAGACAAAGCAAACCATCCAGTGGTAAAATGTAAAATTTGTTACTGTGGGCGTGGCTTGGTGGGGGGTAATGTGACTGGGTTGGCGTGGCCAACTTTTTTTTTAACTTTTAAAAGCATTTTTTTACAACCTCTTAGGCCAAAGAAGTTGTAGAAAAAATGCTTTTAAAAGGCTCTGACGATCCCAGCTGAGCCACGTGATAATCAGAGGCTTTTTTTTTTTACTTTTAAAAGCATTTTTTCTACAACCTCTTCAACTGAAGAGGTTTTTAGAAAAAATGCTTTTAAAAGTTAAAAAAAAGCCTCTGATGATCGCACGATGGCAGCTGGGCATGGGGGGTGGGGGGCAGGGATTTTTGCTACCGGTTCTTTGAACCACCTGCCGCCATCGCTACTGGATCGGGTGATCCGGTGTGAACCGGGAGCATTTCACCCCTGAAACCATCTCTTTCCTGTAATGGTTAGCAGCACGTTGGGGAAGAAGAGGTTATTTTTGTCAAGATCTTGGTGAAGAACAAGGAATAGTTTACAACTCAATTTAAAATGATACTTACTCTGACAGGGAAAAAGATACTCAATAATGTGAATGCTGCATTTGCTATTAACATGAACTCCTGGAAATAAAAATGACAAATGCATGGAGAAGAGATGCTGGCAATGAAAAACTGTAAAGAAAATTACACAAATATGTTGAAAAACATACTTCTTCATTTTTCAAACCAGAAAAAAAAACACCAGTTTTTCTGGTTTGAAAAATGAAGGAATACATTTTCAATTGGAATGGAATATGTACATGAATAATCACTCAAGGAAAACTTCCTAAAATGCCTAAAATGGCCAAACCTGATAGGCAAATTTATCCATTTGGGGGGGGGGAACCCCAGTATTTCAGATTTACATCTCACAGTGATAGAAATGACAATTATCAAAACATTGATGTAGGCTACCCCTCCTTCACAAAAGATGACTGTTTATAATCTGTATTGGAAAGAAAAACTGGAGGAAACAGAGAAGCATATGTCCTAAATTATAGATATCTTTGGCCTTGTTGTTTCTTCAACAGACCTATATACGTAATCAAATACTCTCATTGCACATGAAATTCCTAATATTTGAATATCAGAATACTCATTGCTAGTTCAAAGTCCTTCTATTTGGTTCGTCACTGCTCCACTGTATTCCCAAAGGTGATAGTGGCTATTCCAGAATACAGTTAAGAGAAGACCATAGAAAAATAGAATTTTGGGAGTTCTGCTCTCTCCCCCACCACCTGTTGATGTCCCATCATCATCTATAGCACCAACCCTCCCATTTCATTTTACATTCCTTTATTACAGATGTAGCCTAAAAGCTCTTTCTGTTTCTTTTAGCTTCCTTTGCAAATCAAAGTTCATTTTGTGCTTTTCCAACTTTCTTTCTGATAATATTAGCTTCTTGCTTGTACATCTCCTTAGGGATCGCACTAGCCTTCCATTTCCAATACTTGTTCCTTTTCATTCTTTGCCTTGTCAAAGGCTCCATATATATCCATAGTGGTTTCCTAAGCTGCTCCCTGGGTTGTTGTTTTTTCTTAATGGAATAATGAACAATTGTACTTTCTGTACCTTTTGGTTTTTGAGAAGTTCCCAAGCCCCCTACCTAGAGCTTTCTATTTTAATTAGGACAACTAAGCTGTATGCAGTCTGTAATAGAAAAGATACCAGTTTAGGTTGTTTACCAGAAAGATAGTATGATGCAGTCAGAGTCCTTTCACAATTGTAGTTGAAAGCTCTTGACATATTGGCATGCTTCCTTGATTTTGGGCAGGCTGCCCATTTCCTCCTGCACCAGGGGTAGGACGCAGTGAAGCAATGCATTTGCAGACTCAATCAGAGTTTCAACTGGGAACCTGAGCATCTTAGACCAAGCTAAATCCAAAAATACTAGGGAACTCCCAGAAGCTTGACATTCATCAAGGAATGCCAAGAAGTACAGTATATTTACACACCATTCAAAAGAGACAAAAATTTAAGGGAAAGAAAAAGACACATTCTCTTCAGCAGTCAACATTCTGGGATAAACTGGAATTAACACCAGGCAGAAAACAATACCTTAATCAAAGAATTACCAAGGAGAAAATCATACCCCAACCAACATAGGCAGGGCAAGTTACTGTATATAAATAGGAAGCAAATACAAAAGTCATTTGCGTTGATGGTGTTACTTAGTTGGATAATGAAATATCTGCAAGCAAACATCCAAGCTCAGAGATCACCAAAGCTCCACAGTGTATTTTCTGATGCAACTTTAAAAAGTGTGTGGCTGCATGTGACAATTAAAAAAAATATGTGTTATAAAGTGTTAAAAGCAGTGGGCACAAAAGCACAAAATGCAAAGGATTTGAATTTTAAATACTGCAATTTATGAGTCCAGGGCAGCAGAACTAACCAAAATAAAAATAATATTGTTGCTTTTGTAACAGCATCTTCAGTTATTTAAATCCACTATTCAAAGATCAGAATATGTTTTCATAGTTGAGTGCTTTTCACTTGATGCTTATAGAGCAGACAGATTCCATCTACAGCTTTATAGTTTTGCTTTATTTTTGTTTTTAAATTCTCTACATTGTAACAGCATTCAGCATCTGTTCTGCTCATCCATACATCCAGCATGGGGTTTTAAAGGTGAGTTATTTTAAAATGTATTTTATATCAGCAGCTATTCATTTTAAGCACTTCTTGAGCTATTTAATTGCTTGCACACCGACGAGAGAAAAGAAGAGCAGTTAATCCCAAAGGCACTGTCTGTGTGAAGAATTAGATAGCTTTGAAAGGGTAGCAGTGCATGTAAATATTTTGTTCGATTTTTGCTAGTTGGGAATTTAAGGTTGGGGCGCTTGTAGAATTTTAAGTGCCATTGATTAGCAAAGGACTATGAAGGCTTCCCTCATTTCAGACAATGTACCAACGAGGGAAAAACCAAATGGCCTCTGCTTTTTAATATGAAATCAAGAATGAGAGTTCCAAAGGCAGAATTTAGCCTTGTGCAGTGTTTTTGAACAGTGTTTATAATTCCTTTTCAGTTCTAGAGTAATAGACTAGGTTAATTTCGCCCTCTCCCAGCGCCCACGCGTGCCCTGCATCCAAAACGGGCTGCATGGGGACTCCTGGAAGGGGTGGGGCAGGGACAGCCAGGAGTGGGATTTGGGGGTTCTCTGAACTGCACAGAAATTTAGGTAGAGGTTCTCCCGAACCCCTGCGAACCCCCAGCAGCCCACCCCTGGATCTTGGTTTTCAATATCCATATCTTGTGCTGCTTTAGATGAAACAATACCTTGGCTTCATCATTAATGAGAGAAGGAGACATATGTGAGAAGTGGAGTATAAGACAGCATGAATTTCAAGGCACTGTGGCAATGCATCTGAAGCATCTATTAGAATCTTGCTTGCAGAGAGTTTGTATTATCATATTTGTAATAATATATACATACATACTGGCGAGAAGAAAACTGTACTCATCTTCAGAATAGTTTTTATTAGTGATGCATGTTAGATCCAGCCCCATCTCATTAAGGAACAGAATACAGAATAACATAGTTAGAAGGGACCTTGTAGGTCATCTAGTCCAACCCCTTGCTCAAACAGGAGACCCTGGCCTATACCATTTCTGACAGGTGGCTGTCCAGTCTCTTCTTAAAAGCTTCCAGTGATGAAGCTCCCACAACTGAAGGCAAGCTGTTCCATTGGATGATTATTCTCACTGTCAGAAAATTTCTTGAAGAATATAAATCCTTCCATTTCCCACTATCATGTCAGAGCTGAAGAAGCTTCTTGGATGAGAAGCAAAATGTCTTCAAAGAAAAAACGAGAAAGTCCAGTTGCCTCCTGAAAAGGCACCTTTAGGATTCCCTCAGGATGAATGTCTCTGAATTCTCCATTTAATTTCTTGGCATTGCTGAAGGTTTTAGAATCTGCAAAGTGGGGAGCCATGTTACCTGCAAATGAGTAAATGAATGAAAGAAAGAAATTTTGTCACAGATATAAATAAAATAAAATAAAATAAAATAAAATAAAATAAAATAAATAAATAATTTTATTTCTATACCGCTCTTCTCCCGAAGGACTCAGGGCGGTGTACAGCCTATTTAAAAACACAAGACAAAACAGCGATTAAAATTTAAAATAATTAAATAGATTTGGCTCAATTTAAAACCCCAGAAGTTTAAAATACCCCAATTTAAAACTATTATGTTGATAGCCCGACCTGGCGGAACAACAGGGTCTTCAGTGAGCAGCAAAACACCCGGAGGTCAGAGATCTTATGTATTTCTGGGGGCAGTTCATTCCACAGGGCTGGGGCTCCCACAGAGAAGGCCCTCCCCCTGGGTGTCGCCAGCCGACATAACTTGGCCGATGGCACCTTGAGATCCTCTCTGTGGGAGCGGACTGGTCGGTGGGAGGCTATTGGTGGCAGAAGACGGTCTCGAAGGTACCCGGGTCCTATGCCATGGAGCGCTTTAAAGGTGGTAACCAGCACCTTGAATCGCACCCAGAAGACCACTGGAAGCCAGTGCAACTCGCACAGGAGGGGTGTCACATGGGCACAACGAGTTGCGCCCATAACCACCCGCGCGGCCGCATTCTGGACCAGTTGGAGCCTCCGAGTGCTCTTCAAGGGGAGCCCCATGTAGAGAGCATTACAATAGTCCAACTGGTCTAAACCGGTTAGTCCAAACACTGGAGGAGCAAAGAAGAGAAATGAACAGTTTAATTTCAGTAGCTGAAATGTGTGGTATTCCCAAAGATCTTCATATTGTTTTCTAAACTGTATTAGCTAACTATTTTCTCCTTGTGACTAATATATTTTTATTATTTATTCACATGAACCTATATTTTTTTATCCACATTTTCTAGTGAATATTTTCAGCCATATTTCTAAAATGCAGCCCTCTGTTTTAAAATGAATTCAATATTTGTTTAGCTCAACATTGTTTCTTGTTATTTATTATTACTGTAAATAATTTGTAACAATTCAAATATTTTTAGTTTCTTTATATCTAGGTTTGCCTTTTGTTCTCTTATTTACTTCTGTAGGCAGTTTCTGCCTTTCGCTCACTCACATACATACACCCTGCTGTTAGAGATGGTTCTGATCTTTGTTATTTCATACTAGTATATTAATACAATATATCTATATACTACTAAAACCCTTACTGTTCATCTGTTTGTGCTTCATATTCAAACAATGTTTGAATCAAGGGACCCAAAATCTGCTAAGTTAAAGAATGTGTAAACAATCCAAGACCGATTACTCCCATGGAATTGAAATTTCCATGATGTTCACACCAATTTTATTCACAGAAATTGTGGCTCTTTCAGCATTCTCACAGTCATGTGATCATGATTTCTGATTAGAGGTGGTATTCAGCAGGTTCTGACCAGTTCTGGAGAACCAGTAGCGGGAATTTTGAGTAGTTCGGAGAACCAGTAAATACCACCTCTGACTGGCCCCGCCCCATCTATTCTCTGCCTCCCAAGTCCCAGCTGATCGGGAGGGAATGGGGATTTTGCAGTAACCTTCCCCTGGAGTGGGGCGGGAATGGAGACTTTACAGTAACCTTCACCTGCCACGCCCACCAAGCCACGCCACGCCCACCAAGCCATGGCCACAGAACCGGTAATAAAATTTTTTGAATCCCACCACTGTTTCTGATGCTTCCTGTCAGTTTCTCATAAGTAAAGTTAATGGGGAAGCTGGTAGGAAGTCAGATGTTACCCTTGCTCCCACTGCTTTTTTGCCCACTGTGATCATTCTGTTTACTCCTTTAAGTAAATAGATATTGATTTATTATTGACATTTGTTTGTCACTACAATTATTTTTCTATTTATGATATATATTTTTCTTAGATGATCACAGAACCATTCAATATTGTAAAAAATATGGTTAATCTAAAATGTAGTGTTCACTCTGGTCACATCAGATTGTGCTACCTGTTGTGGCTCCGTTGCCTGAGCCTGGGCTATCGACAGATGCAGACTTTGAGAGTGAGGGAGAGGAGTTGGCAAGGCCTCCCTCTCCAGGACCCTCCTCTCTGGCAATGCTTCCGGAGGACACCGAAGACATAGGCCCAGAGCAAAGCACGTCCCTGCAGCCACAGGTGGACAGTGATGAAGGAGATAAGTGTTGGCTGGATCCTCAACAGCGGTGCAGGGAGAAGCGTGCGCAGCAGAGGGGAAGGCGTACCAGAGATTAGCTGAGTCACTGGACCACACCCCACAGGGTATAAATGTGGGTGTGGTGGCTGGTTCATTTTGTGACGAGCAAAAACTAGAAATAATCCATGATCTCTGCGTTACTGGACTTCTGCCTGCCTTGTCGGACTGCATTTGGACTATTCCTTGTATTGCTGAAACTTTGCCTGCTTTATCGGAATGCTTGCAGTCTAATCTTTGTTTTGTGTGAGTAAAGTCTGAATTGGCAGCTAGCCATTTGGTTGCTGCCAGCTTTATCTTCAAAGACTTTGTCCTGTGGCTTATTAACTCCGGGCCGTCTGTGGGGGTGCGTGTGTGGGACAGGGACAGGACATCACCTTTCTCTTAAAGGATGACCCAATAGATCACAGGGTTGTCTGTTAATATTTAAATTAATGATACGTGCAGCATCAGGTCCATTATTCTTCTTATGAACATAGGGCAGGGGTGAAATCCAGCAGATTCTGACAGGTTCTGGAGAACCAATAGTGGAAATTTTGAGCAGTTCAGAGAACCAGTAACGGAAATTTTGAGTAGTTCGGAGATCCGGCAAATACCACCTCTGGCTGGCCCCAGAGTGGGGTGGGAATGGAGATTTTGCAATATCCTTCCCCTAGGAGTGGGGAGGGAATAGAGATTTTGCAGTATCCTTCCACTGGAGTGGGGTGGGAATGGAGATTTTGCAGTATCCTTCCCCTACCACACCCACCAAGCCACGCCTCACCATGCCCACCAAGCCACGCCCACAGAACTGGTAGTAAAAAAATTTGGATTTCATCACTGACATAGGGTATAGTTGCAGTCTAGCTTATGTACCTTTTTCATGATGAAATCAAGACCTGATATATCTAGAGTGAGAAAGAAATTGTGGAAAAGTATTGTTTTTTCCCTGCTATTGAGCCACAGTTTCCTGATTGTGGTGGCCATAGCATATATTTCAAATTCAGTATTCGAAAAGCCAGACCAGATCTCAACCAGGAGAATTATATCATTTCCATTGCTAGTTAAAGTAAGTGGTTTTTGCTAGTTTCCCCCATATTCTAATTTTGAAGGAGACCATTTTAACTTCAGGCAGCATTCCTAAAAGACATAAAATAGGATTTTGTTTTACTGGAGTCTCAAGATTAGTTTGTGTTTTTGATTAGACCCAAATTAGTTTTATAGTGGAAATAACAGTTTTCTCAGATAATAAATTTCATAATTGCTTGAAATAAATGTGGGATACTCAAGCATGCTGTTTCTGATATGTCTTCTTAGAATTCTGTTGATATTTTTCCCAATTTAATCCCACTGCTTGCAAATTAATAGAATTATAGCAATTACAATATGTGGTAAGAAGATATATATTTATTAAAATAAATACCTGTTCAAAAAATGACCTTAAATGACCTACATTGTTTTGTTAATATTTTTATTTGTTTTTGAAATCATAAGGTAAAAAATTATAACACAACATATATTTTACTATCACCAGAATTTTAGCTGTTTGCAAGAACATTTTCCAATTTCATTTCACTGCTGACAGAAATGAATAAATGAAGAGATTGGAAATCTGGTATTAAGAGTCCGCCTTTCTGACCCTGAGGATTAAGATATAGAATCACTTAACTGTTGTATGCAGTGTATTGACTGGGGATGGATTAAACTTTGATCAGAGTATTCTTCAAAGCACCCAGTTCTAATCAGCAACTGGTTCACCTGTTACTTTTTGCAAAATGAGATAGCTGGTAGAGATGACATTGAAACGATCTTGATGCTTCTAATTCCAAGATCAGAGTGGAGTGCATTGCCTTCTTAGCATGAATCACTTGCATGAATCACTTGATACCAGGGCCCATCTCTATAGTGTGGATACTGGAACTCTTGCCCAGAATTTGGCATATTCAGCAGTAAGATATAACTCTGAGAGGTTAGTTTCTTTATTTCATATAAGAAGCCATATGCAGTAGGCAAAAATCAAAATATGAGGTTAAACTTTAGGCAATTAGGCAGTCCTCTCATAGCCTTGGGAAGTATCTGATCTGGACTGACATAACAATGTCAGCCACACCATCTTCATTCCTTACTGCAGCAGAGCATGTTGCCTGCATGATGCAAAATGCCACATGGAGGCAAAGCATACCCTCTTGCCTAGCCTCAATACTGAAAGATGGCTACTCCTATTTATAATTGCAGAAGGAAAAGGGGATGGTTTTGAGGGACAGGAAGAAGAAATGCTTCTGGGACAGTGGTTAGATAAAAAGAGGCTTGGCTTCAGGGCTAGAATGTAATGTGAGCAAAATATCTCATATTTTTGCTCCCCCTCCCCAATTCACTACAAGATAAAAAGAGGAAGAAGAAAGCATATTCTGTTACTATCGCTTTACCGTAAAAGTACATGCCATTGACTTTCCAGTCTGATCTACACTGAAGGGCTGATTGGGGATACAGCCAGAGATGCCTTGTTTTTAACAACATATTTGGTATGTGGGGAGAAGTCAGCAAAAGAGCAAATTTAGGGGCTGTGGAGCAACAAATCCCCAGGAAATTTTCACACCACATGCATGTTGATGATTGAGTTCAGTAGTAGCTTGGAATGTTAAACATCTTTCTCCTGGTCATGTGACACACACACACACACACACACGCCCCGGCCTACATAACCCACAATGTTTCTCCATAAACAAACCCAGCAAGAACAGGCAAAAGAAGAAACACTGAAAAACACAATGCACCTCTCTTGTAAATGGGTTAGAAAAAATTCTGAAAGCCTTGCTATGCCTGTTTTTCCTACCTTCCAGTCTAGCTTGCATCAGTGGTATTAATCAGAGTACTGCTTAGCTTCTTGAGATTAATCAATATTTGCAGCATTTTCTGTCTTATTTATTGTCACATAATAACACACATAATTTGCAGTTGGAATTCTGGGAGTCATAATTGATTGGGAGCTCCCCAAAGTTTGGTATAAGATGGGCAGCTGTATAAATGTTATAAATAAATAAATAGTCCTAACACATCTGGATGATACCAGAAAGGAGACAGGCTAATTTAGTTAATTGCATTTATTTTCAGAAGTGCAACAGTAATCTAAGCACAAAATCATTAGCCATTCATGTTGGTGATTGTTATCAAAATCATTAGTGCTGATTGTCATCATCAATATTTTTAAATGATTATTCATGGCCTTTTGTCCTAGAAATCAAGCCTTAGAACTATCTTTTACATATAAATACATTGCTTTATGTAAATACTTTATGCCACTTTCCAGGATGCTCAAAGCAACTTAGGAAAATGATCAGAATTTTTTGAATACCATCATTCCAATTTTAAAGAAGATTTTGTTACCAACAAAATCTTATTTTCCTTCATCAGGCCCAGGGCATTTAACAGCGCAATATCTCCTTCCTGAACATGTTTTGAGATTGCTTTAGATGAGAAGATATATCTTATTCCTAAATCTAGACTTGCCTGGATTTACAGAGCAGGCATGCCTATTTGCTCTGCCTAGTACTCGCTCAACATTACCTGAACTTTATCTCCTCCAATAATTCCACTAGTGTGTTCCATTCCTTTTCTTCATTTTCCTTTTCTTGGGTCCCATAAATTCTGAGAATTTTTGTATTATTTTTTAATTAGATTTATATGCCGCCCTTCTCCGGAGACTCAGGGTGGCTTACAATGTGTTAAGAAATGGCCTTCATACTTTTGTATATTTTATAGAAAGTCAGCTTATTGCTCCCACAACTGGGTCCTCAATTTACCTACCTTAGAAAGGATGGAAGGCTGAGTCAACCTTGAGCCTGGGGAGATTCGAACATGGAATAATTGCAGACAGCTGAATGTTAATAACAGGCTTTTAGTCTGTTGAGCTATCCAGGCTGTTTTCATCTATGGTTTGCCATTGAGCTACTGTCCGCTGTCACAATAATACATACTCTTTATTTTCTTATTTGGTTGTCCCATTTTGTCCCAATGAGATTCTGGCAAATTCAGCAGCAGCAAAAACTCCCAACAGTTGTCCACTCCAAACTTCACAGCAACTAGCTGGCATGTTTCAACTCTTCTTTGGGCATTGGCAGGGATGGAAGCTGGATGCAGGGTGTCAGCTCCCCCCATTGCCCTTTGCTATCCTTGGACCTCCTCAGTTGGTTCCACAAGAAGCCTCTGTTTTGAAACCCTTCAGCTTTTTGCTTTTGATCCCTAGTGATCAACTATTGGAGAGAGAGGGACAGGTTTAGTAAATAAAAATGTCGAAGACCCCTGCAAAACTCCCAAAGGAGAGAAAAATGAGACCTACCCGCAAGTAGTGCCCTTGCTAACTCAGTCCTTCTCTCCTGTGAGTCAAACAGATCAACTCATCCCACCAGAACAGAAGATCAAGAAGAGCAAAGAGAATGAAGGTTTCTTCCTTCAGGGCAATCAAATAGTTTGGACAACGCCTAATTACACTGAAAGCATAGCTTTCCCTTAGGCAATGAACACAGTGGGGATCTAAGCAGAAACCTGTGTTAAAAGTTGTTTATTTAATTTGAATTGTGATGTATGAGGCTTTTATTAAGGCAAACAGAGTGAATTTGTAAGAAGAAAGGAAGACAAGCATTTTTTCCAATGCTGTTTGATTTCTGTTTCTCTGTTTCTCTCTTTTGAGTCTAGAGATGGAGAAGCCAGGAGGCTGAAGCATGAAGGGCCTCTAATGGCTCCCAGTTCTTTTGAAAGTGATAATCTAAATCTGTAGACCTGTGAATCCTATACCACTGAATTTAAATCAAAGCTCCATCCAGTGTGACAGAACTTATTTCTGAGTAAGCATAAGCTAAATTGGGCCACAGAGATAAATTGGACTATGGACATCTAAAACAGAGAGTGAAAGAGACATTTGCTCTTCCCCTCCAACCCTTTGTCTATCTTGATTTGCAATAACTAGTTGCCCTGCAGTCTGAGAGGGTTTTTTTCAGTCACACTTTTTGCATTTTTATAGCAGCTGCATGGCCTCTTTCAAAAAGGCCTGTAGGAGGAAAAGAGGCGAAAAATAGCACTTTTTTTTCCAGCTGTTTCTGTGGCTGTTGGAAATTTGCCAAATCTAAATGGGTTGAAATAAATGGTCGAATATGGTACTTATATAACCTTCTGGTAGAATTCGTATTCAAAAGGAAAGATGTTTTCCTGTTCAGTCTAGCTGTACCTCCTTGGATGCAGAAGGCTGCTCCCATAGTGGGATGTACGTGTGGCTTAAAAGTTTATAATATCTGGAAAAAAATGAGTCTCGGTTTGCACAGCACACAAAGTCATAGCATGGTTGAGTTTGTGTGACATTCTCCATCGAAGAGGAAAAACGTCAGTCAGGATGGGTATACGTCCCGTCTAGCCAATGACCGAGCACTTTCCAAAGCCAAAGCTCCGCCCCCTCGAGGCTGCTCCAGTTCTTCGTCTCGGTCTTCGCTAGACAGGACGTGTCCTCCTCTGACAGTTTTTTCCTCAGCTTCAATTGTCTCCTATCGCTGCCACGATCTCCATTCTAACCGGCAAGTGCCTTTTCTCGCTCCTGCAGGCTTCGTGCCTTGCTGCAGGGCAAGTTTTGTTTCTTCTCTCCTTATATATTGCTTGCTGCGTTGAAAAGGCCGTTGCCTAGCAGCAGATTGCTGGCGCTAGAAGCTGCGTGCCCATTCCCTGAGTCGCGTTTAAAGCCGGATGGCTAGCGACTGAAGAGCGCCCCTTTCCCAGCTGATCGGCGCATGGGGTGATCGGAGAGATAAGGCTGGAGCGGACACTCGCCTTTCAAGCCCAAACGGAGCCTGAGTGCTAGCGGCGGTGAAGCGTGCCCTCTCTCCCTCAGTTAATTGGCGCAGGGGCTAATTTGGGAGGATCGAGCTAGAGCGGTCTCTCCCCTTGCCTGATTGATCGTGTGTGGTTAAGTGCTGCGAAGTGCGGATCGCTCTTTCTGCTAAATTGTCTCCCTGAGCTCCAAGGCCCCTTTCTTCTGTGGACGCCATTTCAGTGACTCTGACTTTTCAAAATGGCATCCGCCATGCAGAGCTCCGATGGGCCTACTTCCTCCTCACGTAGGCGCCATCCCAGCGATCCCCTCGAGGGACCTTCAACTTCGCTGCCTCCCCCAAGCAAAAAATCTCGTTCCAACAGGGATAAGGCCCAGCCCTCAAGGGCCCAAGCCTCCAAGTCTGGATCTTCCCGGGAAGAACAGCGCCGACATAAGGCCATGGAAAAAGCATTTTTAAAGTCGCAGACTCAGGCCCAGCATCCTAACTGCTCTTCATCTCTGCCACCTTCACGGTCTTGCTCGCCTCGTTCGATCAGGGACCTCTCTCCGGACATTAGGGATGTTCCTCAGACGGTTTCTCCTTCGGAGCCCCAGAGATTATTTCAGACCATTCAGGATTCTACTCAGCCTTCGGCCTTGCTTCCTCCTCCTCCTCCACCTCCTGCCTTGTCTTCTCCAATGACTGATTCCTTGGAGGCCTTCATTTCCAGGGCCATCCGACAGTCGATTGCGGATTGTCTTAACCAAGCTCCGGCAGCTACCACCTTAGGTGGCATCTCCGCAAACCTTTCCTGAGGCCCCGGAGGGTTCTTTACTGGACCAGGAACATTCTGTTCCCCAGGTTCCTCTTGACCAAGCTTCAGTGTCAGATGGTGAGGAGTATCTGGATCAAGCCTGGTCAGATGATGAAGGCCTGGGGCCCGACCAGCCGGCCTTTATTGGTCTTTTTAAGCCACAGCTCTTCCGCTCCCTGCTGTTTAAAGCCATTGCTGTTACCTGTTTGGGTTCCCCTCCATCTGCTGTTCCATCGTCGTCAACTTCGGACCCGGCAGCGGCTATGTTTGCGGAACCAACCAGCGAGCCTGACACCATTCCGGCTCCAAAGCTATTTACAGATGTTTTGCATCGCCAGTGGGCCTTACCAGGGGCTGGCCCCTAGCCCTAACGGACTGGACAAGCGGCTTTACAACTCTGCCTCGCCGTTAGCGGATATCTTACAAGCCCCGACTGTTGACCCTCCTATCGTGGCCTTGACTGATACATCTCACCCCGCGGGCCCCCCTGAGGATTCTCTCAGGCCTGAGGACAAGAGGGCGGAGAAGACTCTCCTGAAAGGACACCAAGCTATGGCCTGGTCTATCCGGGCTTCAACATCTGCCTCTTTTTTTAATCGAGCGGCTCTACTATGGCTGAAACAGCTGCAAGCCAGGCTTCCTCTTTCAGACGCTCGGTCCCATCAGGACCTAAATAAGATTGCTGCGGCTTTGGAATATTCGGCTGATGCCACTTTGAATTCCACTCGTTTTTCGGCCAGAGCCTTAGGTTCTAATGTGACATCTCGCCGCCTCTTGTGGCTGAGAATTTGGCAAGCCGATGTACGCAGTAAATGGCAGCTGGCTTCGGCTCCTTACACCAATGGCTCCCTCTTTGGTTCAGCTCTGGAACCCTTGCTTGTCGAAACCAGGGATCACCGGAAGATTCTTCCCCCGGCTAGTCGTCGCTTTGATTCCCGTTTCTCCTCTTCACGATATCAGCCCTTTCGGACCTTTGGTTCCTCTTCCTTTCAGCCCCGGGGACAACGTTCCTTTCCTTCCAGACCTCAACAGGATCTCCAGGTCAGACAAGGGTCCAGGTTTCCCCCTCGGAAATCTTTCCGGGGCGGCAGGGGGGGTCGTTGGTCTCGAAGGGGCAGGTGAGCAGTATTTCCAGTCTCCTATTGGAGGTCGCCTTTCCTTATTTCGTGAACAGTGGGCTTCCTCCATCAACGATCCCTGGGTACGTAACACAATTTCCTTTGGTTTGTCATTAGAGTTTTCCTCCCTTCCACCCTCCCGTTTTATTCCTTGCCCCGTTTCTCGTGACCCAGTCAGGGCAGGGATTGTTTCGGCGGCTATTGAACATCTTTTACGGATTGCCGCCATCGAGAGGGTCCCTTCTTCCCAACAGGGCCATGGGTTTTATTCCCGCCTTTTTGTTGTCCAGAAAGCTTCTGGTGGGTGGCGTCCCATTTTGGACTTGAAGGCTTTGAACCGGCACATTAAATACCACCAGTTCAAAATGCACTCTCTTTCATCTATTCTTGAGTCCATTCGTCCCTCCGATTTTCTTTCTTCTATCGACCTAACAGATGCTTACCTGCATGTCCCCATTTTGCCTTCTCATCGCCAGTTTCTCCGCTTTGCCTTCAAAGGGTCGCATTACCAATATAAGGCCTTACCCTTCGGGCTTTCCTCAGCCCTCAGGGTATTTACTAAGATCATGACCTCTTTAATTGGATTCATCAGATCACAGCCAATTCGTCTTCAGTTTTATTTAGATGACATATTAGTTATGTCCCCGTCCCTTCAAACAGCCCAGCAGGACTTGTCCTTGGTTCTGTCCTCCCTTTAGTCTCATGGGTTTTCCATAAATTGGTCCAAGAGCCATCTGTCTCCTTCTACCACTATCCTTCATTTAGGAGCCTCCATTGATACCATCTCCTCCACCGTTTGCCTTTCGCCGGAACGCCAGTCCAATCTCCGTGCCTTGGCGCGTAATGTCTTGCGGCTGGCTCGGCAACTGTTCTTGTCCTTTCCCGACTTTTGGGAATGATGGTTTCCACTTTCGGCATTACACCATGGTCACGTTTGCATAGTAGAGAGCTTCAATGGCTTCGACTGCCCTTTCAACGTGCGAACCTGGAGGCCTCTTCCCGTCATATCAATATTCCTCAGCCGGTCGTCCAATCTCTTCTCTGGTGGATTTCTCCTGCTTTATCCTGGGGTTCTTCCTTCAGGGAACCACAGACACTCCAGCTTACTACGGATGCGAGTCTCTCTGGCTGGGGGGCGCATCTGCAACATCACATGGCTCAAGGTCGGTGGACCTCTCAGGAATCTCTTCTCAGTATTAACTTGTTGGAATTAAGAGCCATTCGGCTCACGTTGTTACAGTTCCGTGATTTAGTGGTTGGTAGACATGTTTTGGTCCTGACCGATAATACTACTGCTAAGGCCCATGTAAATAGATTGGGAGGCACTAGGTCTCATTCTCTGATGGACGAGGCCCGTTTGTTGGGCTTATGGGCCGAGGAACATCTGGCTTCCATCCGGGCAGATTACATTTCAGGGGCCAACAACGTCCAAGCTGATTCCCTCAGTCGTTCGCAGGTGGACCAGGGCGAGTGGTCTATCTCTCACGAACTCTTCCGGGATATCGTCTCGAGATTTGGCTGTCCGGCAGTGGATTTATTCGCCTCTCGTATGAACCATCGTCTTCCTCGTTATTTTTCCAGGTTTCTGGACCTTCAGGCGGAAGCCACGGACGCCCTTCGCAGCCCTTGGCCTTCGGGACTTTTATATGCCTTCCCTCCCCTTCCATTGATCCCCAGGGTCATTCGGAAATTGCTCGAGGAACAGGCTCAGCTCCTCCTGGTGGCCCCATTCTGGCAAATGCGGCCCTGGTTTGCGGACCTGATGAACCTTTCAGTGGTTCCTCCTTGGCATCCCTGCCTCCAAGGTCATCTTATCGCAAGGGCCTCTCATTCATCCGAACCCGGGGTGGCTTCGCTTAACCGTCTGGCAGTTGAGCGGTTCCTCCTGACGGGGGCCAGTATTCCGCTCGAATTTGTTTCCACAATCCAAGCTGCCCGCAGACCTTCTATCGTCAGAATTTATGAAGCCACTTGGCGGTCCTTTGTTTCGTGGTGTTCATTGGTTCCAGTTTTGCCTACTTCAGCTTCCATTATCCACGTATTGATGTTTCTTCAATCGGGTCTTCGCAAAGGGCTTCGTCCTAATATGTTACAATGTCAGGTGGCCGCCATTGCTTCTGTCTTGTCCTGCGGTTCGAAGGATTCCATCTCTCGCCATCCAATCATCACGACCTTCCTGCGGGGAGCTACCAATTTACGCCCTCCTACCGTGCATCGGTTTCCAACTTGGAACTTAAATAAAGTCCTGAAAGCTCTCATGGCACCTCCCTTTGAGCCTCTTCGCTCGGTCTCACTGCGTTTCCTTTTGTTGAAAGTGGCATTCTTGATGGCTATCACTTCCTCCCGCAGGATTTCGGAACTGGCAGCATTATCTGTCCGGGCGGACCTTTGTATTTTCCATACCAATAGAGTGGTCCTCCGACTAGACCCAGCCTTTGTGCCCAAAGTAAATTCGGCCTTTCACAGGGCACAGGAGCTCGTTCTCCCAGATTTTTGCCCTCGCCCTTCCCATTGGCTGGAAAGGGCTTGGCACACATTGGATGTCTGCCGGGCGCTGAAGATTTATATCGCCCGTACGGCCTTGCACCGAAAGACGGAGGCTCTGTTTGTTGCCTTTCACCCTTCCTCTCTAGGAGTGCGCGTATCAAGTGTGACTTTGGGTCGTTGGATTAGAGCCGCAATCGCCTTAGCTTACCGACAGTCGGATTCCCCTCTGCCGCATCCCATCACGGTTCATTCAACGAGGAGCACCTCAACATCGGCCTCCTGGGCGACTCAGGCTTCCCTCGAAGAAGTTTGCCGAGCAGCCACATGGACTACTATCAGTCCCTTCGTCAGACATTACAAAGTGGATTCCTTTGCTTCCGCTGATGCTGCATTCAGCAGAAGGGTACTGCAGTCAGTTCATGTCTCTTGAGGGCTACCGGACCAGTTTCTTCCCTCCCTGGTGACATCTGGCTTTGATATGTCCCCATCCTGACTGACGTTTTTCCTCTTCGATGGAGAATGGACGTTGGTCTTAC
Organism: Arizona elegans; assembly: GCA_022577455.1. NCBI lineage: Eukaryota > Metazoa > Chordata > Lepidosauria > Squamata > Colubridae > Arizona > Arizona elegans. The sequence continues at coordinate 251,685,910 of JAKOOJ010000001.1, forward strand.
CTGATACGTCCCTTCTCGACATGAGGAAAAACGTCAGTCAGCCCCGCCCTTGGATTCGTTCCGGTGGTGATTGGGGGGGGGTGATATTAATTCTCTCTTGTTTCAGGAGGACACAGAGCACGAGTTCGTCGCTTCGCCTCAACGAAGAACTGGAGCAGACTCGAGGGGGCGGAGCTTTGGCTTTGGAAAGTGCTCGGTCATTGTCTAGACGGGATGTATACCCATCCTGACTGACGTTTTTCCTCATGTCGAGAAGGGACGTATCAGGTAAGACCAACGTCCATTCTAATTGGATCATACATTACACTGGGATTACTACAGAGCTCATCGTTTTTACCCGTAGTTGTTTTCAGTTTGGTCATCATGGTCCATATGTTATATGAACCTGGTGAGGTGACTTAACGTATGGTTTACTTGTGGGTCTGCTTTGGCCATACCGCTGGGAAATAGGAGTTACAAAATAAAATTACATTGTTTTTGGGATCTCTATTTTCCCTCTCTCCTCATCCCCCATTGTTAGATTGAAATGTGAAAACTGATAGGGAGGGTCTCACACCCTTTGTCCCCTGCATGTTGGCTCCTCATTAATTGGGCTATATTTTTGTAAGATTCTTCTTTGCAGAAATTAAGAAAAACTGAACGTCTTCCAGCAGACTTACCCAAAAAAGGCCTGGGATATTGGCTAGCACATGCTTAAATCTTTTATTCATTGCTTACTATAAACCAAGGTTATATACTGTAGAAAAGATTCTTGCCTCTTAAATCTCCCTGCATGAGGTTCTCAATTTAGGCTTGGTCACTAAGCAACTGTTTGAAGTTACAGTGTAGTTGCCCAGGGCTTTGTGGCCCTTGTGTTGTCCAGGGCTACGTGGTGACTCAGTGGCTAAGACACTGAGCTTGTCGATTGAAAGGTCAGCAGTTCAATGGTTCGAATCCCTAGTGCTGAGTAATAGGGTGAGCTCCTGTTACTTGTCCCAGCTTCTGCCAACCTAGCAGTTCGAAAGCACGTAAAAAATGAAAGTAGAAAAGTAGGGACCACCTTTGGTGGGAAAGTAACAGCGTTCCATGTGCCTTTGGCGTTTAGTCACGCCGGCCACATGACCACAGAGACGTCTTCGGACAGTGCTGGCTCTTTGTCTTTGAAACGGAGATGAACACCGCCCCCTAGAGTCGGGAATGACTAGCACATATGTATGAGGGGAACTTTTATCTTTATTTATGACCTGGTTTCCGATGGCCTTCCCCCTCATGGTCATGTAATCGCATTTTGGGTGCTCACAACTCCATAGCGCTTTACAACACTCTCTCGATGGTTTACAATTTAAGCATTATTTGCATGTTGCCCCCAACAATCGAGGGGCTTCATTTTACTCACTTTGGAAGCATGGAAGTCTGAGTCAACCTTGAGCCCCTTCAGGATCGAACTCCAGGCTGTGGGCAGAGTTGCCTACAATACTTCATTTTAACCAATGTGTTACCAGGGCTCCTTTACAGCAATTTGCAGTGTCCTGCGGTCATAATGACCATGATTTACAATGGTTTTGGCCGAAAACCATAATTTCCTTCCTGTTTCTGGCAAAAAAACCACCCATTTTGGACAATTGATTTGCTTAATAAATGCTGTTGTCACTTAATGACTGTGGTGTTCACTTAATGACCACCACAAAAAAGGAAAGGTCACATGGTGACCCACAAAACAACCAGCATGACTTACAATTATAATTCCAGGCTCAAATACTGTCATAAGTTGAGGACTATCTGTATTCTACTTTTCGTTATGTTGTACAGACTTTTAATTAAATTTATTTAAATATTTTTTTTTAAAAAAACTATGAATAAGAATAAAAATGCTACTACATGTCCCTTTCAGTTAAAATTTACAAGTTAAACATAGTATGATTTCCCAAATAATATCAGTTTCACCCCAGATTTCTGGGACTAAGAGAGACTTTCGAAATATGTGGTTATCAGACAATCATCCTTCTATTCAGCTGCTTGTACTTTGTAGCTCTTTTCTTTTCCATACATATTTTATTTATGTGTTAGCGTCTTAATAAATTACTTCTGAAAGAACTATTTATTACTTTGTTTCTGTACAGGACCTTGTACGTGAGCTCTCCATTTGGGTTTCCAGCTCAGATGCAATCAACATGATTAATATTATGATACGAGTATAACTGAAAGTCAAGTTTGAAGTTAGGACTTAAGGGAATCTGTTTTTAAAAGAGCTGTTTCATTGATTTATTCTTTACCAGTTTACCCAGCTGGCCTGAGTTTCTGAGTTTCATTCAGTGGTCAATCTAATACAGGCAATAAATCATTCCATTTTCTCTTAATTCTTTTTATGCTTGTCAAACTTATTTCTACAGGGATATTTGTTATTGCAAGAACAGTGATGAAATGCATTTATTGACTACGCTCACAAGTCTCTAAGTATGTGCTTGTCTTCACTTACCAGCACAATAATGAGATATAGGAAAGGTATTTTTGAAATAATCCTTGCATCGGTTTTCTTTAACCAGTTCTGAAATTTTCAATTCCAGAATATTGGCAAAGTCAGCAAAGATCATTTTTCATATGATGGCATTTCATTTATTTTGTTTATATATGGGCTGTGTGATCAAATATTCTACAATATGCTGTAGGGAAAAAAACACTCTTCCTTGTCATTTTAGAGTTATTTTCCATGTTAACTTACAGTACATGGTAATACTGTATTATGCGTGGTTTATTAGTGCACTGATGCTAGTACAATAGTACTGACTTCATTCAGTGTTTTGCATTTTCCCAATAGGAATTTACCTTGTTGTGTTCACCATACTCTTCATTGTTTGCAAAATACTTTATTTCTATTTGAAATTTCTATTGATTACTGACTTATTGTTACCAACCTTACTATGGAACCAATGCAATATGAATAGCAATACTGAAATGTTTTAACAAATAATAATTCTGTGTTGTCTTTGGATCTTTTCCACTTAGGTCATTCAAATAATTCTTTTATTCAACCAGGAGATCCCAAGTTCTAGTCCCGCCTTAGCCATGAAGCCAGTTGGGTAATTTTGGGCCAGTCACTTTCTTATAGCCCAGCCCATTTCACACAGCTGTTGTTCTGGGGCAAATAGGAGGAAGGAGTATTAAGTATGTTTGCTCCCTTGAGTTATTTGTAAAAATAATAAAGACAGGATACAAATAAATAAAATAAAAAATATAGCCCTCTCATCTGGGGGTGAACTGATTCAATGTAGTTTGCTTATAGAATGTCAAAAAATGTAAATATGTTTAAATAATCAGGTATAATGGGAAAATAATTTTTCTAGATTTCTTGTGTTCATTTAAAAGAGAGTGCTTCTCCAGATTAGTGTTAGTTTTTCAAGGGGAAATTCTGGAAATTAGAAAAGACAAAAAAAGATCTGTAGGTCTTTCCTTTGCAGGTTTGTAAAGCAAAGTTGATAAGCACAGTTGCAATTTCACTTAGGAATTGTTTCACTTAACAACCAAGTAGTTGGTCCTGATTGTAGTCACTAAAAGAGGACTACCTGTATCTCTTCCAAACATTTTTGAAAAATGTTGCCCGTCTTTCTGATAGAACTGGAATAGAAATAATTTTGATAAGCACAAGCGCTGGTCTCATTTCCCCCCAAAACTTCCACATTTCCCTTTCTGTGAAGTGTGTCAAAGAAAGGTGTAAGGAAGTTGATTCAATAGTTAAACAGCCTCCCCTGGCAGGTTTCTTCTATACCTTTTCTCCTAGAAATTTCTGATATTGACAGCAACCATTTACAGGATGAAAGAAGGAACTTTTGAATATTTCTTTCTGACCTTGAAATTAAGAATTTGGAATATCCTTCAACTCCTAAAGTGTTGTCCTGAGATCCAGGAAACCAGAGATAGTATTGCAGTCTTGGGTGTTTGCATATGAAAATAAAATAATCATTAAATGCTCTAGAAATAGAAATATAAAATCATTGCAAAATAAAATAATCACGGGCATAGTCTACAGCAGCACATCTGTAGCACAATTCTATGTGGAATTGCATATTCTATTTAAATGTAAATTTTTCTTGGGTTGCTTCGCTTGTTGGATATGTTATAATTAAACGTTAATTTCTTTTTATCTTTGATAAAAGATAAATCTTTGTCTTTATGCCTTTATCCTGGTAAGAGGGTAGGCACTATAACAAGCTTACACCCAATTTTATCAAGCTTGAGTATATGCTGTATCTTTGCCAGAATGCTATCATTGATAATTCAATATTCCCTAGCCACTGGCTCTTCATATTTGATATATTATATTGTACTTGGTAAGGTGAAATAAAAATTCCAGTCCACAAAAAAAAAAAAAAAAAAAAATCAGTTTTGACTAAAATCTAAATAATTAAGCAATTAGTTGTACAAGTCAAAAAAGTTTTTGATCAATTTTTTTTTAATATTAGCTGTCATGTCACATAGCAAATTGCTTTTGAAAATAAGATGTTATACATACAAAATGTTTTATCGTTGGCATCTTCCCCCAGCAAGGCTCGCGAATATGTTTCCCAATAGACCGGCAAACCATTGGAGATGTAATTATGAACAAGGGACCTTTTATCACAGGTGGTGGACGTGCCCGAAAGCCAAGAGCTTTTGGATGAAAATTTAAAAATGGTTAGAAGAAATTACAGAATAAAAAATTGAGATGAAACCTGAACTGTTTTTATTGGGAAACAGAAACAAGGAAATATAAGTAAAGAGAACCAATACATCATACTTCACATCATAACAGCAGCCAGAATTACATTTGACGAGAACTGCAAACAGAAAGACATACCATCAAACACAATGATAATAAAAAAGGTGCTCAATTGCGCCGAAATGGATAAATTAATTATGGAGTTAAAAGACAGAGAGGAAACAGAGTATTATAAGATCTGGAGCGTGTGGTATAAATGGCTAGAAACTAGATATAAAATTAATGCATAGAATATATATAGAATGTTAAAGGGAAAACCGTATAAATTTATGAATATGAGAAAAGATGTTAATAAGTATAGTTAAGATATAAAGATTTTATAAAATGTATATTAAAGGTGAATAACTGTATAACATAGTAAAAGGTTTTCTATATTTAGATGTATAAATATAGAAATTACATAAATGTATAATACAAAAGCCCATAAATGGAAAATATGTAATTAGAATTGATACTGATAACTGAACGTTGTAAAAATGGAAATGTGATTTTAAAACTAAAAAAACTGAATAAAGATTATTTAAAAATGAAAATAAGATGTTATAATATCTCGTTCAAAGAAGGTACAAGGAAAAAAAATCTTTGGAGAAAACCTATTACATGGACATACAACCCAGCATAGTGTTTTCTTGTTTGGCATAATTGCTACAATGCATTATTTCAATACATTAAGTTTATGGAAAACCCACAGAATAGAAACAACCTGAAATTAGTTTTTAATTGTAAGCTCTTTTGCCATATTCAGTTATGGTGACCCTTCTGATAATATTAAGTGATGAGTATCGATTCTCAGCTTTACATGATTTGGGAAATAAATGTGCACTTTATGCCCACTCCAATATAGACATGTTTAAAGTTACAGATACAAACATTGCATAGATTGTTGAAGCATGGTTTGTGATTCAGACAGGCTTGTGTGTATATTTAGTTTTTTTGGATAAAAATAGATTGAATGTATCATCTGTTTTTAACAGCTGTTTATTAAACAAATCAAAATCAGCTGTGCTTTCAAAAAAAAATCTCTAAACAGAGTTTAAAACTACAGTAGTTATGTTCACATTACTATGTGAACATACCACAAACATGCAAACTACCATTTAACTTACTGTAATGTGTGAGCCAAACCATAATATAATCCTTGGATCTAGTTTTCATGGAAGTGCTTGATATTCCTCTATCTATACAACAGAATAAGACTAAATTAGAGTATTAATCTCCAGTATATCAGCAAATTCTAGTGTGTTATTACTGTACTTTCTTATTAGGATTTTCTTATTATTACATATTAGTTTCTTTGGGGCTCAAAACTTTGCTACAGTAAAAATATTCTCTGCTCTTGCTTTACCAAATTTGAAATTATTGAAGGTCTACATTATCTATTAGTGTACACTGAAATCAGTGTACAAAGATTTCAATTTTTAAGTGAATTCTACATCCTGGTGATGCATGATTCCTTTTTTTTTACCACAGAACTTCCTAATTTAACTTAGTATTGCAATTCTGAGAACTTTTTAGCAGAAATGCTGAGAGATTGCCTTGCTATGTGTTTGTGATGAAGCATTCATCTAAAGGCTCTTGTCTGAACCAAATATGACAGTTGTAGAAATTCAGAGAAGGGCTTTAATTAGTGAAACTGTATCACTGTATGTCACACAAATTAAGGCTACAGTAAGGAATCCCAGCATGGAACAGCGTTCTGTGCGCCTTTGGTGTTTAGTCATGCTGGCCACATGACCACGGAGACGTCTTTGGACAGCTTCAGCTTTTTGGCTTGGAAATGGAGATGAGCACTGCCCCCTAGAGTCAAGAACAACTAGCACATATGTGTGAGGGGAACCTTTACCTTTACTTTTAATGAATCCCATCAACATAAGTACATTGTAAATTCAAACTGATGATTTCAGACGAATAAGGAATTGTACCTCCATAGCCTGTGCAGAGAGACCAGAAATACCACTTCTTGTTCATGCTAAAATAGATTGCATCAGCAATCTATGCACAGCGAATGTTATGGAATGCAGGTTTTGTAAAAAGAAAAAAGAAAAAGAAATGTCATATTGAGTAAGTATGAAATTCAAGGTTCATTAGCTTGAAACCAGAGAACTAAATTATTACCTCCCTATTGCCTTAGGTTTAATGAAGAATGCTAAATGCTGATTGATGCCACACAATTTTTCATCTGTTGTTGGTCTGAGATAGTTTGGAAAGCTCAGAGGCAACAATTCTAGGAGTCATTCCTTCTACTATAAGCAACTATTCACAAATTGACTTACTAGCCCTTGCTATTATAGACCAAGAAGGTCCATAATTATTTGCATCATTTAGGAATCTTCTCTAATATCAAACTTACACTCTAAATATCATCCTCACATATTGATGATGAACATTTATGATTATATGCAATAACCAATGCTGATCCGGTCACACCAGAAGCTGGATTTTGCAGTATTGCCACTGCTAGATATCTTGATGCTGGTAGGTCCCTCAGCTCAGCTATTTATAGGCTGATCTAATTGCATGTTTGGCTGTCTGGGATTCCAAACTAGCTTTTGTATTAAACTGGGTGTAGAAAAGTGGCCAACTAAACTAACATGTTATCAGAAGGATTTAAGGCAGAGCTGTCTAACACACGGCCTGTGGGCTGGATGCGTCACATGCTGGCCATGCCCATGTCCGGTTTAGCAAAGGGGAAAAAGTCACGATACGTCACATGATGACGCCATGACGACAGAGTTTGACACTCCTGATTTAAGGCATTCAAAAACTTCCCACAAAGGATATCTCTTGTGGGGAAATTATTTATAATTGACAAAGCTTACAAATGGATACAGATGCAGAAGAGGATATAGTAAATTTTTACATATATATGATGTTGAAACATAATGTGTGTATCCCCATTGGTTGTTTCTTCTTTCCCGATTTTCATTTTTCTGCAACTCTCTGTTAAGCATAAAGTAGAAAGACTGCATACTGTAATTGTCATGGACTTGTCTTTTTATGTTTAAGAGACAAAGGCCATGGCCACTTTTAAAAACTTTTGCAGCAGCATCCCCCTTTCATGAAGGGTGATATAAGTCAGCTTATAATAGTATGTTTCCAAATAATGATGTTAATTACACAGATGGGCATTTAGAAAGTCAGCATTTTCTCAGCTATAAGGTTGATGGCTTTCTTTAGCATTAATTAAAAGGGGTATTAATTCAAACAATTAAATTCTTTTCTAACAGTACATCTGTCTAATTAATGAATCTATTAATTAATTAATTGGTGAGCTTTCCAGATGTCTAGTGAGATAAGGTCCCTTGAGGAACAACATAGTGACTGGTCTTTTCTTTAAAAATAAATCTGTAATTAAGTTACCTTTTTATAGCTGGATTGTAAGTACTTCATATATTTTAATTTACAATATGTACATTGTTATTTTTTAGCAAAATTTGTTATTATTATGGTTATTCTACATTTTAGTGCCGTGCCGTGCTTATAAATTGATAATGTTATGATAAATTGTAAGTAAGTCAGATATGCTTTTCCATTCTTTTGGAAAATAGTTTGCAAAAAAAGTAATACATCATATGAAATGTATTTTTTAAAAAATTCCAACCCATAGAATAGAAGTGATCATTTAATTAAATCTATTAGTGTTAGAATTATTTCATATGCTAAAATTTTTAAAGAATTGTATAGGTTTCCTAATTAAAATACATGGCAGAGATGGAATATTAGCCATATTATTCTACACATTGTGCTCATAATCTTCTGTGGTTTTAGAACTTTCTTGCTTCTTTATGGATAATTCAAACATCAGGAAGAATTATCCCTACAATATAATCCAACTATAGGCTTTCGCTTACTTACATGCGTCCCATTTTCTCTGTCCATGTGATATTCAAACTCATAAAACTGGGATCTCTTAAACTGTGGTTAGAAAGAACAAAATAATTTAATTCTATGTATAGTAACATATTCACCTGTTCTGGGAATGTTGAAAAAGAACCAATCTAATCAACTTTTCCTCATTCCCCTATTAGATCTCAGCCACATCAGTCTGATGCAGATAAGGAACTTCTCAGTGGAATATGCCTTTGTTTCATCTTCTTAATACCCACCAGATGTGTTGGGACAACAGTTCCCTGAATTCTCAGTCAAAGTCCAAGTGGGATTAGGAATTATGCAGGTTACAATTGCATCACATCTGGAGGGTGATGAAGTGGGGAAGGTTGTCTCTGGTAATTAGAAAGTAATAGTGCTCACACCGTAGATTTAATTTTCCTTTTTCTCAATGACTTACATAATGGTCTCTATCAGTTGTAAGTATGATTTATAATAGCCTATATATTTTTACAGATATTAAAGTTGTTAAACACTTGAAATTCTGCAGCTATTAAGCTCAAGTAAATTACTGGTTTTGAATAGATGTATATAGTAAGTAACAGAAATGTTATCTATTTGATATGAAGAATTGATTTGGATTATTTATTACTATCAATTCAATATGAGTTAGCAATTTGATTCCATAAGTAGTAGGGATCTGATTCAAATGAACTTAGTCAATTCTGTTGATTCTGTCAGCCTTTTGAGGTAGAATGAGTCTAGATACAGACTCCCCAAGAATGCTGGAATTCTACTTTATTGATATAGATGAAAGTAACAATCTTGAAAGCTTGATTGTGTTTTTTCTTCCTTTTATATTTTAGGGAGCAAAGGTAGAGACAGTTTTAGTTTCTTTTTCTTGTTTCCTAGATTTAAAAAATATTTTTCTCCTGTAGTCGGGCACGGCAGTCAGGATGGGTGGAGACTTGGTTGAGTTTGATTGGACCGGGTTTGCAGAAGAAAGAAGTCCCTCCTCCTAATGTAGCTGTCAGTTTTTCGACTCGGTCGAGTTTGGACCAGTCGTGTCTAGTGACAGCTCTTCGGTTTATACAAAAAAAATAAATAATAATAATAATAATAATAATAACAGACAGAGGAGAAGAGGGTGAGAAAGCTCCTTTAAATTGCGTCTCAGTGGCAGCTTCTTCCAGCGTGTGAGCTTGTTTCGCCCCGCTGACGTCTGATCGCAGGTCTGATAGCCGTCTTGGAACCTTCGGCCACGCGCACGAGTTCGCTCCATCGCGTTTGGCCTTGCTGACTCTAGCTGCGCTGAGGGAGCGATCGGACGGCTCTTGATTGACAGCAGCTGCTGCGCCTCCCAGAGCGCTTCTTTCGACAAGCATCCTTGCCGGCTGGCAGGCGCTTCTCCTCAGCTGCACACGGTCCGTCCGGGTTCTTCTTCTCCCCGTGTGATTCACGGACGGCCTTGCCGGCGCGGAAAGACGATCAGGCCGTATCTTTGATTGGCAGCGGCTGCTGAATGCCTGAGTATTCTGGATAGTGTCCTCGCCGGCTGGCAGGCGCTTCTCCAGAGCGGCCCACGTGGCTTAGTGGGGCCTATTTAGTTCCGTGTGGCTCAGGATCGTCGATTAGCCGCCCCTCAGCGTCCGGAATTCAACGCCTGCCTTTGGAGTGCTTCGACCGGCTGGCAAGCACTCACGAGCTCTATTGGGCCAGTTCAGGATCTACTTCTGCCACAGTGAGTTTCGGCCCTTGCAGGCCATCGGTGGGCCCTTATCTGATTTATTTTCAAAGTATTCTCTTCAGCGGCCATTTTGTAACTATTCTAAAATGGCGGACGCCAAGGTGATCCAAAGATAGGGAAACGTTCCCACAAACGGAAAGGTTTACCAGGGGAGTCCTCCTCGGCCTCTATCCCAAAAAAGCCTAGAGCCCAGGCATCCCAGGAGGCCCTAATGTCTAAAGATGAAGAGAGGCGGCACAAGGCCATTGAGAAGGCCTGTAACAGAGCGGCATCCTCTTCCAAGGTGCAGGCTGACACATTATCTGTCCAGGCCCCTTCAGCGGATTCCACTCCTGTGGAAGCTAACCCTTCATCCGCCCTAGAGCCTAGTCTGTCTCCAGATATTTCGGTCATGGATGATTTTATTGCGCCTGATACTGCAGTAGTTTTCTCCTCTGGGATTTCTCCTTCCACTAATCCACAACCTTTCCAACAGGCCAGTGTGGCCCCCCAGACTTCCAGGGAAGTAGAGTCTGCAGCACCTCTAGAGTCATAATCTAGAGCTTACGCCAGCTTTAGCCCATTTAATTGCTGAGTCTATTAAGCAGGGCATTGCTCAAGGGTTACAAGAGAGGGCCTCCTCTAAAGTTTCGGATTATTTAAGTCGTCATGTTCCTTCAGTCAGTTCTCAGCCCTTAAGGGCCTCGACTCAGAACCCTGAACGGGCGGCTTCTCCATCTCGAAACAGTCAGGGCTCCCTTTCAGGAGATGAGGGACAGCCCATTATTGATCAAGACTTATCTGAGGATGAGGGCCTAGAGCCCGATCAACCTTCCTTTGTAGGCCTCTTTCGTCCGCAGATGTTTCGTTCATTATTGCATAAAGCCCAGATCACAACTGGCTTGGGCCTTCCAGCGGCTACTCCTCAGTCTCAGTCAGAAGCACCTGTTGCTTCATCTTCTCTATTCGTAGAACCAACGGTACAAACGGAAATAGTCCCGGCCCCCAAACTATTTGCAGATGTCTTGCAAAGGCAATGGAAAAATCCCAGTACGGGACCAATTCTGAACAGTTTGGATAGACGGCTGTATAATTTGGCGGCGGAGTATGTTTCCCTCTTGCAGATTCCAGTGGTGGATGCGCCTGTAGCGGCCTTGTCCTCTCCTTCTCCAGCTTCAGGACCGGCAGAGGAATCTCTCCACCCGGAAGAACGTAGGTCTGAGCGGACTCTTATTAAAGGCCACCAGGCGGCAGCCTGGTCAGTCCAGGCAGCATCAGCTGCTTCATTTTTCAACCGAGCATCAATTCTTTGGTTAAAGCAGCTGCAAGGTCGTATCTCTCCTTCTGATGTTCGGGCACATCAGGATATAAACAAGATTTTGGGGGCAATTGAGTTTTCGGCGGATGCCACCTTAAATGCCGCTAGGTTCTCCGCCAAGGCCATTGGTTCGGCAGTTACAGCTCGTCGACTACTTTGGTTAAGATCCTGGCAAGCTGATGTTCGCAGTAAATGGCGCCTGGCTTCATCTCCATTTGCAGGGGATAAGTTATTTGGAGCTGCCCTCAAGCCTCTTATCGAGACTAGAGACCACCGGAAGATTTTGCCGGCCATGACTCGACGTTCGGACAACTGGTCTTCCGGTAACTTTCGTAATCAGTCCTTTCGAGGTTCCAACTCAAACTACTACCAACAGAGATCCCACCGTTCCTACCAGCAGAGGGGATCCTTCAATCGAGATAATCAGGTCAGACAAGGGTCTAGGTTTCCCCCCAGGAGGGCTGCCCGGGGGGGTAGAGGACGTCCCTTCCGAAGGACCCGTTAACACTCACGGGCCTTCATGGCTTGGGGGCCGTTTGGCCCTTTTCTTCCCTTCATGGGAAGCATCAGTGTCTGATGTTTGGGTAAAGAATACTGTTAAATTTGGTCTTCCTCTAGAGTTTACTTCCATTCCCCCTAATAGGTTTTTATGTTGCCCAGTTTCCCTTAATCCCCTTAAGAGGGCCCAGGTGGAAGCTGCCATCCGCCACTTATTATCTATTCGGGCTATTCAGCCTGTCCCTTCTAGAGAACTGGGTGAAGGTTTTTATTCTCGCCTCTTTCTGGTCCCTAAGACTTCTGGTGGATGGCGCCCGATCCTTGATTTGAAATCATTGAACCGGTATATAACTTACCGCCGGTTCAAGATGCATTCCCTGCAATCCATATTACTCGGTATTCGGGAGGGGGATTTTCTGTCATCTATAGACTTAACAGAAGCTTACCTCCATGTTCCCATTCTGCCCGACCATCGTCGGTTTCTCCGCTTCTGTTATAATAACAAACATTATCAATACAGGGCCCTGCCCTTTGGTTTGTCCTCGGCCCCTAGAGCCTTTACTAAGATAATGGCAGCTCTCTTGGGCCACATCTCGTCCATCCCCATCAGGATCTCCTTTTATTTAGACGATGTTCTCATTTTATCCCGATCACGGCAGCAAGCTCAGTCAGATATTAAGGTCACCCTGCAGGTCCTCCAGGACCATGGGTTCTCCATTAATTGGGATAAGAGCCACTTAACCCCTACCACCCGCATTCAGCACTTGGGGGCTGTAATTGATACCCTTACATCAGAGGTCTTTCTTTCGCCTGACCGAATTGCCAGCCTGCGGAAGCTAGTGTCCGATATACGCGGTCAGAGGTCATCTTCGATTCTTTCCTTGTCTCGTCTTCTTGGCAAGATGGTTTCAACCTTTGGTATAGTCCCTTGGGCTCGTTTGCACTATCGGGATTTACAATGGCTCCTACTTCCCTTTCAACGTACGCATAGGGACACGTCGTCCACAAGATTGGTTCTGCCTCGGCCAGTTCTCCGATCTCTCTCCTGGTGGACATCGGAAGCTCTGCTCAAAGGCACCAGATTTCGAGAACCTCAGCCTCTTATCCTCACGACAGATGCCAGTTTGTCCGGCTGGGGTGCTCATTTGGGTCCGAACCTGACTCAGGGTCTTTGGTCTCTTCGAGAACAACAAATGAATATCAATGTGCTCGAACTTCGGGCTATCTTCCTCGCTCTAAAGGCCTTCAGGTCTCACGTCCTCCACCGATTTGTCCTTGTTCTAACGGACAATGTTACTGCCAAAGTGCATGTGAACAGACTCGGGGGGACCCGCTCCAAAACCCTGATGCAGGAGGCTCAGCGCCTGGGATATTGGGCGGAGAGACACTTGTCCTCTTTGCGGGCAGCTCACATTTCAGGGACCCAGAACCGGATGGCCGATGCTCTCAGTCGGTCAGCCATGGACAACACGGAGTGGTCTCTCACTCCTCAGCTATTTCAGGAAATAATCCATCGCTTTGGCCGACCGACGATAGACCTCTTTGCCAGCGCGTCCAATCACCAACTACCGCGCTTCTTTGCCAGGTTCCCTTGCCCGGGAGCGGAGGCGGTGGACGCTCTGCTGGTCCCTTGGCCAGCCAATCAACTGCTGTACGCATTTCCTCCGGTCAACCTCATCCCCAGGGTGTTACGGAAGCTGCTACAAGAACGGGCAGAGGTGATACTGATTGCTCCCTTTTGGAATCGATGTCCCTGGTTCGCCGATCTCAAATCTCTGTCGGTGCGGGACCCGTGGCGAATTCCGGACGACTGCATCGTCCTCGTTCAAGGACAACTGGAGCACCTGGATCCGCACTGGTTCCAGCTCGCCATATGGAGGTTGAGCGGAGCCTCCTAACCAAGCTCCCTCTCTCAGCAGGAGCCATATCCACGATTCAGGCATCTCGGCAGGCTTCTACCACACGTAATTTATGAGGCTACCTGGAGGGCCTTTTCTCTGTGGTGCGACAGGCATCGCCAGTCTCCTTCTTCGGCCTCGGTCATGCTGGTCATTGAATTCCTCCAAGATGGCTTTGTTTCAGGTCTATCGCCCAACACATTACGGCGCCAGGTTGCTGCTATCTCTACCATTTTGTCGAACCCCTCTTCAGGTCCGGTATCCAAAGATCCACTTATACGCCAATTTCTTCGCGGAGCCTCCAACATTAGACCACCTACTATTCACAGATACCCTTCCTGGGATCTGCCAACAGTATTAGCGACGCTCACCGGTCCTCCCTTCGAGCCTCTGCGGGAGGTTTCCTTGAGGCATCTTTCCTTTAAAGTGCCATTCCTGGTGGCGGTCACCTCCGCCCGGCGGATTTCAGAGATGGCGGCCCTGTCCATTCGTAAGGAACTCTGCCTTTTCCACCAGGATAGAGTGGTGCTGAGACTGGACCCCTCCTTCGTCCCGAAGATTAATTCCATTTTTCACCGGACCCAGGAGGTGGTTCTTCCTAATTTCTGCCCTTCGCCGGGACACCCCCGAGAGAGACGTTGGCACACCCTCGATGTCCGGCGGGCCCTTAAGGTGTATATCTCTCGTACAGCTGCCTTTCGTCACTCCGACGCTCTTTTTGTTTCGTTCCTGCCAGCGTCTTTGGGCTCAAAGATTACTTCTACCACACTGGGTCGCTGGATTAGAGCCTGTATCTCTACTGCCTACAAGGTTCGTTCTCTTCCGGTCCCGCGCAACGTCACCGCTCATTCTACACGGAGTGCCGCAACATCCGCGGTTTGGTCCACCCGTGCCTCCATCGATGAGATCTGTCGAGCGGCGACTTGGGCCTCTCCGACCCCGTTCATTCGCCACTACCGTTTGGACAAATACGCTTCGGCAGATGCAGCGTTTGGTCGATGGTTTCTACAACAGGTCCGATCTGTCTCCTAGTCCCGGGCCAGCTAGCTCCCTCCCGACTGGACACATGGCTTTGGTATGTCCCATCCTGACTGCCGTGCCCGACTACAGGAGAATGGGCGTTGGTACTTACCTGACACGCCTCTTCTCTGACTGTTGGGCACGGCAGTCAGCCCCACCCTGATTGGGGCCGGCCCGTGGCATAATCGATCTCAGGGAGGGGTGGGAAGTCTAATTTCTTCTTTATCGTCCTAGACACGTCTTCTGCAGATACTTCCTCCTTTATGGTCCTAGACACGGCTTCTGAAGCTACTCTCTCGTCTCAAAACTGACAGCTATAGGAGGAGGGACTTCTTTCTTCTGCAAACCCGGTCCAATCAAACTCAACCAAGTCTCCACCCATCCTGACTGCCGTGCCCGACAGTCAGAGAAGAGGCATGTCAGGTAAGTACCAACGCCCATTCTAACTGTCACGGGTCATCTTTTTTCCAGTTATCTCCAAAATTATCCTTGTGACTCACTGTCTTTGATTCTGAAATTTAAAAGTTACGTGGGAGTACTACCAGCCTATGAACTTGTGTCTAATTACATCATTGGAAATATGGCAGAGTTTGTCTTTCAAAAAATGTAAAGCAAATAAATTAGAACCTTAAAATTTTAAAGAATTAAATTTGTGGTTTGGAAACACTTAAGCAGGAATTCTATTCTTCATGTCCTGCTTTTAACTTTCAAAGTTGTGAAGGGAATTCTGAACTTAATGGATATTCAAATCAAATCACTTAATGACTTAATGGATATTTGCCATGATTCTGTTGAATGGAAAAAGCTGTTCTTTTTTCAATATTCTATCTAACTTGCCTTAAGATGAGACAAGTTGTATTGCATACATTTCTAAAATTATTTTAAAATTATTAAAAATATTGGTGAAACTTAAAGACTTCCATGTGAATATTGAAAATACTGAGTGAGCAATGAATAAATAAATAAATGAAATAAAGTAACAAATATCTTTAGATCACCTTGTTTGAGACAAGTCTTTTTGGCCCCTAGTTACTTAAATTTGCATGTACAATGAAAGGTTTCGTTACAGTATTAAAACATGCAATGCATAACCATCCTTAATTTGCTTTAGTTTATTTAGTTTTCTTCAAAACTATATTCTAGAACAGTACAAATATGCCAGACAAGAAGCTTTGGATCCCATCATTGCTTCCTGCTGCTGAGTTATGCTAAAAATTGCTAGTTCATTGTCATTATCAACACTATTTGATAATATCAGCCTTCCAACATAAACCAAGAAACATGGCTAGATGAACTAATTTACTTTATTCTAAGGCTACATTAAGAGAATCTTGCAATTTTGAAAGTACAAGTCTTTTTTGTACAGAAGGCGGCTACTAAAGTTATTTTAAAAATATTCTTAGCATTTATTATAAATCTATCAGATACAGAGACATGTTATTAAATGTATAAAACAACTTCCAAATTTCCAAAAAAAACCCACCTCCAAATACACACTCTTTCATGATGATCTTGGTGTGTTTTATCTTCCCTTATTGTAAGATTAAATATCACAGTGACTTATATGGGAAATGAATATGTAGTTTTAAATTAATAGTGACCCAAGTTGGTTGATATTTTATTTACTACAGTATGGCTCTGGAAAAAAAATTACTTACAATTTAATTACAAATTAACTGTTATTTGCTCTTAAAATTCTTCACTGACTTGGATGATAAAATGAGATCCAGCATATTATTAATCAAGCTGATCATAATGATCTGTAAACCTATTGGATATGCTGCTTGAAAATTAAGAGTGTTATAATCTGGTTTATCTGGGGGACCTCAAATTGGAGAAGATTGCATTCTGTATCTGGTAAAATCTGCTAAAATTAATCTGTTATTCTTAATGAGATTGTCATTGAACTACAAATCTATACTGTTAGATAAATCAGTCATCTATTAGATGAGAACAAACATTAAGAAACCAGCAAAAGAGGTGAATTTTGACATGCAGTTCTCCTGTCAGGGTGGTCACGACAGTCAGGATGGGAGGCGACACGGGTGTGAGCTGTTTAGGACCGAGTCTGCAGAGAAAACGAAGCCCCACCTCCCTGCTCCAAGCGTCAGTTTTTTCGACTCGGTAGAGTAGGACAGGCGTGTCTCATATCCTTTCCTCTTCAGACCCGGCTCTATTAATAAATTTCCAGCGTGAACGGCTTTCGGATTCCGCTGAGGACCGCTAGATGGTGGGGCGGCCGGCTGGCTGAGCCCTCAGCACGCACGAGCCTGCTCTTCCGCGCTACACAGCTTTCGCCGATTTCATACTTTGGCTGCGACTCGGGCTTTGCCCTGCAGCTGGGAGGTGCGACGGCCATTCTGCGCCGCTTTCAGCGCACCAAATTGCCTCCGCGACTAGAAAGCCGCCCTCTTGATCAGGAGACGGTACGGACTTTCCTCTTCGCCTTAAAGCTCCGAATTGGCAGCGGGGGCTAGACCGGGCAGCGTAGTAAGTTTTATTTGTTTTCCC
The DNA here is from genome assembly GCA_022577455.1 of Arizona elegans. NCBI lineage: Eukaryota > Metazoa > Chordata > Lepidosauria > Squamata > Colubridae > Arizona > Arizona elegans. Next base: position 251,703,441 of record JAKOOJ010000001.1, read on the forward strand.
TCAGTTTGAGTTTTGCCGCCCTTCAGGAGAGTTTCAAAATGGCAGACGCCAGTTTAAATGTAGTTTCCCGCTCTAAGAAGAGCAAGGAGAAACGAGCCCGAGAACCCGATCCAGAGGAGGGTTGCTCTGGGACCCAGACTTCCAAGAGGGCCAATAGCCAGGAGACCCCTAGACCATCAGGGATCCGCTCCTCATCGTCATCCAGGCACACGAGGGACAAAGAGCGTCGTCATAAGGCCATGGAGAGAGCCTTTAATAAGGCTTCTTCTTCTTCCTCAGTTCGAGGCAAGGCCCAGGCCTCTACAATCGCTTCAAAGGAGAGTTGGCCATTCCTCTATCCCTCTTGAAGCTCCTTCTCTCTCTCTTGACCGATCCACTCAAGATGACAATGTCTCGCTTTCTGACGCGGCAGCGGTATTTCAAGGAGACCAAGGGGTGACGGTAGGGGTCCCCGAGCCAAGACAGAACCCCCAAATTGCAGACCCCCTGCCCCAGGGACAGGCGGTTCCTCTGGCCTCAACCATCGCTAATCAGGGACAAGCTATTTCTCCGGATTTGGCTAATTTAATAGTGCAATCCATAAGGCAGGGCATCGCCCAAGGCCTGCAAGAGAGAGCCTCTTCTCGGGTCTCTGAATATCTGGATGATCAGGCTCTCTCTCTTCGTTCGGATCCCATTGAGACTACCCATCTTCATCAGGATCGAGCTATATCTCCTTCCAGGGTCAGTCAGGGTTCCATTTCAGCAGAAGAAGAAGGAGAAATTTTGATTGACCAGGATTTATCAGAGGATGAGGGGTTACAACCTGACCAACCCTCCTTCGTTGGTCTTTTTCGACCACAGATGTTCCGGTCTCTTTTGTTTAAGGCTCAGACTACCACCCGCTTGGGCATTCCCAGGTCAAAACCTTCAGATCAGGCTTCTGCATCTGATCCAACTGCAGCCTTGTTTGAGGAGCCTTCAATTATGACCGAGACTATTCCCGCGCCCAAGTTGTTCTCGGATGTCTTACAGAGACAGTGGAAGTTTCCAAGCTCAGGTCCTGTGCCCAACTCCTTGGATCAACGGTTTTACCACTTAGCGACGGAATATTCCGATCTGTTACAAGTGCCTAAGTGGATGCTCCAATAGTGGCTCTCTCTTCTCCGACCCCTTTGTCGGGTCCCTTTGAGGAATCGCTACGACCTGAGGATCGAAAAACAGAGAGTTCTCTAATCAAAGCTCATCAATCGTCAGCATGGTCTACCCAGGCCTCCTCTGCAGCCTCTTTTTTTAATAGAGCCTCTATCCTCTGGCTAAAGCAATTACAAAACGCATTCCTGGCTCGGATGTCCGTTCACACCAAGATTTAAACAAGATTCTGGCGGCAGTGGAATTTTCGGCTGACGCCACCTTGAATGCTGCACGTTTTTCGGCGAAGGCCATTGGTTCCACAGTTATTTCGCGGAGATTGCTCTGGTTGAAGAACTGGCAAGCTGACATCCGCCACAAGTGGCGCCTTGCCTCTTCTCCTTATGCAGGGGTCAATCTATTCGGGGCCTCCCTGGATCCACTGCTTATTGAAACCCGCGACCACTGCAAGGTTTTGCCATCCATTTCTCGTAGGTCGGAATACCGCCAGACTGGTTCCTTTCATCTTTCGGCCTTTCGTTCTTCAGATTCAGCCTTTCAACAGCGCTACCACCGTTCCTTCCAGACCAGAGGAGCTCCTCCCCAGGATCACCAGGTCAGACAGGGCCCCCGATTTCCCTCCAGGAGAAACCAGCGTGGGGGATGTAGTAGACCCTTTCACAGATCTCGTTAACTTTCCCCAGTCGTCTGCGATTGGAGGGCGCTTAGCCCTTTTTGCCCCCAAATGGGAGTCTACTGTTTCAGATAATTGGGTTAAGAATGTGGTTAGATTCGGTCTTCCACTTGAGTTCAGATCCACACCCCCTCAGCTATTTTTACGTTGCCCGGTTTCCCTTGATAGGTCTGAGAGGGCCAGGGTGGAGGCTTCCATTCGGCACCTTTTAGCCTCTAGGTCTATTCAACCAGTTCCGGCCTCGGAGTTTGGGAAGGGATTCTGTTCCCGTTTATTTCTCGTCCAAAAGCCCTCAGGGGATTGGCGTCCCATCCTCGACCTTAAATCCTTGAACCGGCACCTAACTTATCGCCGGTTCAAGATGCAATCCCTTCAAACTATTTTGCTTTCCCTTCAGGTGGGAGATTTCATGTCATCTATTGACTTAACCGAGGCCTACCTTCATGTCCCTATCCTTCCGGAACACCGTAGATACCTTCGTTTTTGTTATAATGGGAAACACTATCAATACCGTGCCCTCCCTTTTGGCCTTTCCTCAGCGCCCAGGGTTTTCACCAAAATTATGGCAGCCCTCATGGCCTATGTCAGTAATCTCCCCATAAGGGTTCTATTTTACCTGGATGATATTTTGATTTTGTCCCGTTCATCTGCTCAGGCCCAACGTGATCTAGTTTTGACCCTTAGAATCTTGCAGGAACACGGCTTTTCCATTAATTGGGGGAAAAGCCACTTAACCCCTTCCACTAGACTACAACACCTGGGAGCTATTATAGATACTGTCTCCTCGGAGGTTTCCTCTCGCCGGACCGTATCTTGAGTTTAAAGTCACTGGCAGCCCGGGTACAAGGACAACGCTCAACTTCTCTCCTCACCTTGTCTTGTCTGCTTGGCAAAATGGTGTCTTCGTTTGGGATCGTCCCTTGATCCAGACTGCACAGCAGGGACCTCCAGTGGTTCCTCCTGCCCTTTCAGCGATCCCGCCGTGGTTCATCAGCCCTAAGAGTGGTCATTCCCTCGCACGTGCTGCAGTCTCTGACGTGGTGGACCTCCGACAAGATCTCCAAGGGCAGCTCCTACCGCAAGCCCCAATGACTAATCTTGACAACAGATGCCAGCCTGTCAGGTTGGGGCGCACATCTAGGGAGCCAACTTACGCAAGGACTTTGGTCTTCCCAGGAGTCACAGCTGAGCATCAATGTCTTGGAGGTTCGGGCCATTTTCCTCGCTCTTCAACGGTTCCAGCCACTGTTGCAAGGCCGGGACGTCCTTGTCCTAACGGACAATGTCTCGGCCAAAGCCCATATCAACAGATTGGGGGGGACGAGGTCTCGATCTCTCATGCGAGAGGCACACAAGCTAGGCGCCTGGGCGGAAACCAACCCAGCCTCCATCAAAGCGGCGCATATATCGGGGATCAAGAATCGAACAGCGGACGCCCTCAGCTGGTCCACTATAGACCCAGCGGAGTGGCGCCTCCATCTGGATCTCTTCCAGGAACTGGTGCTGCGATTCGGTCGCCCGGCCATAGATCTATTCGCCTCGGGGTCCAACCATCAGACACCTCGGTTCTTCTCCAGGTTTCCGACCCCGGGAGCGGAGGCGGTAGACGCCCTACGCAGCAGCTGGCCGTCGGACCTTCTCTTATATGCATTTCCCCCGATATCTCTAATTCCTCTAGTCATCAGGAAGCTTCTACAAGCTTCTACAAGGAGCTCATCCTTCTTGCTCCCTTCTGGAGCCGCTGTCCTTGGTTCGCGGATCTGAGGGCCCTCTCTGTGCAACCACTCTGGCGGATTCCGGAAGATCGAATTGTGCTGCTGCAGGGACCCCTGATCCACCTGGACCCACAATGGCTCCGCTTTACCGCGTGGAGACTGAGCAGCTCCTTTTGACGAACATTCCCCTTTCTCAAGGTGTCATCGACCTCATTCAGGCTTTCAGGAGGGACTCCACAACCAGGATTTATGAGGCTACCTGGCGGTCTTTCTCCGCATGGTGTTGGAGGCTTCACCGGTTGCCAACCTCCGCTTCCTTGGAGCAGGTTTTGGAGTTTCTGCACGAGGGGTTTGTGTCAGGCCTCTCGCCTAACATTCTGCGACGCCAGGTGGCAGCCCTCTCTTCTGTCCTCTCCTGTGGTTCGAGGAATCCCATTTCTCGTCATCCCCTAGTTCCACAGTTCTTACGGGGCGCCACTAACATCTGCCCTCCTCCAGTTCGTCGTTTTCCGACGTGGGACCTCCCTAGAGTCCTTTCAGCTCTTACAAAACCTCCCTTCGAGCCTTTGAGGGAGGTGTCCCTCCGGTTTCTCTCTCTGAAAGTTGCCCTTTTAGTGGCTGTCACTTCCGCTCGAAGAATCTCAGAGATGAACTCACTGTCGGTCCGCAAAGAGCTCTGCACATTTTTCCCGGACAGAGTTGTCCTCAGACTGGAGCCTTCCTTGGTTCCGAAGGTGAACTCTTTATTCCACAGATCCCAGGAGTTGGTTTTACCGAACTTCTGCCCCCGGCCACGACATCGTTTGGAACAAGACTGGTACACGTTGGATGTGTGACGTGCTGTCAAGATTTATCTCGCTCGTACTTCTTCCATTAGACGAACGGATGCCTTCTTTGTGTCCTTTCTGCCCTCATCCTTGGGACTCAAGATCTCTTCAGCAACCTTGGGCCGATGGCTTCGGGCCTGCATCTCAGCGGCTTACGTCACTCTGTCTCTGCCGGTCCCTCGGGGCATCACAGCTCACTCCACGAGAAGCGCCTCGACTTCAGCGGCCTGGTCGACTAGGACTCCTATGGAGGAGATCTGTCGGGCGGCCACGTGGGCCTCTCCTAACTCCTTCATCAGGCACTATCGCCTAGACTCTTATGCCTCGGCGGATGCAGCGTTTGGGAGGAGGGTTCTCCAACAAGTCCATCAGGCTTTCTAAGTCCGGGGCCGGCCGTGACCCTCCCGACAGGACACAGAGCTTGGGTATGTCCCATCCTGACTGCCGTGACCACCCTGACAGGAGAATGAGCGTTGATACCTACCTGATACGCTCCTTCTCTGGCTGGTGGGCACGGCAGTCAGCCCCACCCTTTGGGGCCGTCCCCGGTCTGGTGAAATCCTCGGGGGGGGGGGGATACACTTACCTCTATTTCTTCATTTGTTTCCTCTAGACACGCCAGTCTGCATTGAATTCCTCGTCTCAAAACTGACGCCTGGAGCAGGGAGGCGGGGCTTAGTTTCCTCTGTAGACTCAGTCCTAAACAGCTCACACCCGTGTTGCCTCCCATCCTGACTGCCGTGCCCACCAGCCAGAGAAGGAGCGTATCAGGTAGGTACCAACGCTCATTTTGGTCACCCCAACGTAAAAAATATATTGAGAGTCTAGAAAGAGTACAGAGAAGAGCAACAAAGGTGATTAGGGAACTGGAGGCTAAAACATAGAAAGAACAGTTGCAGGAACTGGGTATATCTAGTTTAATGAAAAGAAGGACTAGGGTGATATGATAGCAGTGTTCCAATATCTAAGGGGCTGCCACAAAGAAGAGGGAGTCAAGCTATTCTTCAAAGTACCTGAAGGCAGGTCAAGAAGCAACGGATGGAAAACAATCAAGGAGAGAAACACTAAAGTGAAATTTCCTGACAGTTGTAATAATTAATCAGTGGAACGACTTGCCTCTAGAAGTTGTGGGTGCTCCAACGCTGGAAGTTTTTAAAAAGAGATTGGACAACTAGCAATCTTACCTTACTTTGTTACCGTTAAACAGATATTTTTAGGGGGCAGGAGGGAATATAGTTTGCAAGATAAATACTAAAATCACGATCAGAAATGTTAAAGACTGTTGACTAATAAAATTGAACGTTATCTTTCAAAAATAATGCCCTCTTCCTTTCAATATTTTTATACTAATCTGTCAGTAAAATGCAAAAAGCACTGTCAAAGTTTCATGATATCAATAATTGTTCAATTATTTATTAGACCAACAATTGTTTTAATTTTATATTGTAAATTGCTATATTAAAGACAGTTGTAAATCATTGAGCATAGTATCTAAACCTGTTGAGTTGTACATTCAGTACTTGGGTTTAGAAATAGAATAACAGAGTTGGAAGGGACCTTGGAGGTCTTCTAGTCCAACCCCCTAGGCAGGAAACCCTACACAACTTCAGACAAATGGTTATCCAACATCTTCTTAAAAATTTCCAGTGTTGGAGCATTCACAACTTCTGCAGACAAGTTGTTCCACTGATTAATTGTTCTAACTGTCAGGAAATTTCTCCTTAGTTCTGAGTTGCTTCTTTCTTTGATTAGTTTCCACCCATTGCTTCTTGTTCTGCCCTCAGTGGTTTATATTTTAATAATTGAAACAGAAACCTGTATATCAAGATGAGATTATAAATTAAAACAAAAATACTCAGAAAGAACCTGTCAAGTTTGAAAATGCTTTGTTTTCCTTTCTCACCTTTTTAAAAAACATTTGCAGTTCTTTTACCTCAGTGGCTCAGGGAGGTCTCATAGATGAAATATAACAACTGAGGGTCCTTAGTCAATCTCTTACCTTTATACAACAACAAAAATACAAAATAATACCACTAGAAATATGACAAATAGAATATAGTTGCAGTGTATAAATTACAAAGCAAAGGCACAAAAATAGGTATTTGCAGATTTATAGAAGGACTTTCTCAAAAGAACTTCACTGTTAAACTTCCTATAATTTGCAGTATTTTTACATTATCATAGCCTCAACGGCAGTGTGTTTTATAACATATGAATCTATTTCTGCATCATATTTATTTTAAATTATTTCCTAAGAAATAAAGAACTTAAATCTGTTAAATCAGCCATTGATGATACATACATAAACTTCTTGTTGTAGATTTTAAGTTCACTTTCATTTGATTTTAATAAAATTAGAGACAAACAAGAGCCTTGGTAGTACAGTGGTCTAAAGCACCCTGTTATTAAGAACAGCTGCCTGCAATTACTGCAGGTTCGAATCTCGCCAAGGCTCAAAGTTGACTCAGCCTTCCATCCTTTCTAAGGTAGGTAAATTGAGGACCCAGTTGTGGGGGCAATAATTTTGTATAAATATACAAAAGAATGATGGCTATTGCTTAGCGCATTGTAAGCCGCCCTGAGTCTCTGGAGAAGGGCGGCATATAAATCAATTTTTTTAAAAAAAATGTTTCAACAACTTAAACTATTTGAGAAAACATACTTGATTTTTCTCATTGAACAAAAAACTGGCATTATGATATGTAAAAAAATAGAAATGAGTTACAGAGTCTATACCTGTTCGGACCCGGCCTTCGCAGAAGCAAGAAACAGACTCCTCGCAAAGAAAAATTACACCTTTAATTACATCTTGGAAATTAACTGCATTCACCAACAGAAAGTCTAGGCAAGAGTCCTGCAAAGAGTTCACTGAAGCAATAATCCTTATCACCTCATTAAAATAAATGCAAGGCCGTGAGCCAGAAGGCTGCAAATTAAGTGAAAGAAATAGACAAACCTCAGTTCTGGCAAGGTAATCTTTGTCCACGAAACATACAAGGAACAAACTTTCTAGAAATGCAAATGGTTGTCAGCTACAACCACCCCTCCCTTTGCCTCCTATTTATTCCCCAGCCAGGAAGGGGCCATTCAGCATCCACGTTTGTTTTGCTTCCTGAGCCGACTCATTGTCTTCTGTTGTTCACTTCTCCTATCTGCTCTGCGCATACGCGCATCTGGAACAGGCCCCAGTTGTTCCTCCTCATTCATATCTGACTCCAAAGGCAGCTGCCTCTCCGGTGGCTGGGAAATGCCGGACCACCCTGGCTCTATCTCTGTGTCTGACGCTGAGCATCCCCAGCGCTCCAGAACTGACCCAAGTTCTTCCCCAGCCTTCTCATAATCGAGTCTGCAGCCAGCTCTGCTGGCAATTGGCGGGCCACAACAATACCATCCTTATAGATATTATCAAATTAGGAGAGAAATATACTATCTACCTTCTATTCATTGATCTACATTCAGCATTACTGAAATAAAATTCTCTACTTTTTCATCTGCTTCTCCTGAGTTCCTCATGTACCTTAACTCTGCTTTAAAGGAGTTTCATCTGGGGAAGAGATTTCCAGGGGCACAGGAGGAAAGGAAATTTTTCCATTGACAAGTGCCATTCTACCAATATATGGATGCAATTATGCCAGGCTTCCGAGAATTTTCTAGCATTTTTGGACTTGGCTCAGTCTAGACCAAAAACTATAGCAGTCCTGAGTATCAGAAAAAAGAAACAGATCATATATACAGCAGTTTCCAGCAAAATTGATATCAACGCAACTTCATCAAAAAGTCTCTGACCAATCAACCCAATATAGCACAACCAATACAAGTTGTGAGAAGAATAACACTGCCACACATCAAAAACCTCTCAGAATCCACCTCAGACTATTAGAACCACATGGCATCACCATAGTATATAAACCAACGAAAGCCCTCCAAAACATCCTCAATAAACCAAAAGTCCCAGCAACCTGAGAAGAAAAGCTAGGAGGCATCTACAACATACAGTGTAAGGACTGTAACAGTTACTATATAAGACAAACAGACAAAAGGCTAGTAAATGAACACCAATTAGTAGATTATTAGAAATAAAAGGCAAAGAAGAAACAGAATTTTACAAGGTTTGGGATAAGTGGTATAAGTGGTTAGAACAGAGAAACAAAATATATAGAAATAAATGTAGATAACTGTAAGAGACACATGACACAGTACTGTTAAAAAATGCTTATTGTTATGTAAATTGGAAAAATGGAAAATAAAAACTAAAAAAAAATTAGCAGTCAGAAGATATGATGAAAACTCCTTAATTTCACAACACATTGACTGACTTAACCATTGTTTTAATTGGGAAACTAACTATCCAGACCAAGGAGCCTGAGTGGCTTTGGAGGCTAATGCCTCCTACTAAGGCAGCATTTAACATCCAGCTGCCTGCAATTACTGCGAGTTCAATTCTCACCAGGCTCAAGGTCGACTCAGCCTTCCATCCTTTCTAAGGTGGGTAAATTGAGGACCCAGTTTGTGGGGGCAATAAGCTGACTTTGTATAAATATACAAAAGTATGAAGGCTATTGCTTAACGCATTGTAAGATGCCCTGAGTCTCCGGAGAAGGGCGGCATATAAATCAAATTAAAAAAAAAAAAGCCAAGTCCAAAAATGCTGTAGAATTCCTGGAAACTTGGCACTCAGATAAATCAGCCATCAAAAGCACATAGACATAAACATCTGCATATCATTGAAAAGATACAATCAAAAAGCTGAAAAGGAAACGACTGAAACGTCTCCTTACCAGTAATCAACAGATGAGCAGAAATTAACACCAAGATTAACATTAGACCAACAATTGAGAAGCAAATATTCCCCAATCAAGGAATTGCCAAACAAGCTAACAGTCAAGTCAAGGAACCACCAAGATCCCTCCCACCAACACTGATAAGGCAAGTCACTAGAATATAAAATTAGAATAAACTCCATTCCCTACTAGCACTAATGATGTTACATGGTTTGGTAATGAAACGTTTGCAAGAAAACAAGCTAAGAGAGCACCAAGGATCCCATTGCCAATAATTATGTTCAGATTTGTAGTGATGAAGAGTAAATCCTTTAAAATGTCTTTCAACATCTTGTTAATTATATTCTTCTTTATATTTTTGGAATTACTGCTACAAGTATCTGTATTAATTTTATAATTAGCTTAATCAAATTATATTGCTACCATAGAGTGATAGTGAAGCTTGGGAATCCCTTTGAAGTTTCAATATTTCTGCATAAATATGATCTGAACCATGATCTGTTCTCCACACAGGTGTTAAAACTAGATAAAGAAATTCCAATTAAACAGTTACGTCAAAAACTTATTTATTGAGGGAAATGATTCAAACCTCCACACGTGTATGTGGCAACAGTATATGAAGTTCTAGGAATATCTGAAGGCAAAATTAGAGTCAGGTGCTGCAATCAATGGGATGTTAATGAGGTATGAGTCCTGCTTATTTACAGGTCCTGCTTATTTACAGAATAGAATTCTGGATATTCACTATCAGAGTCTGGTATTCATAATACAGATATGTGGATATGTGTCATGCTTCTGTAAGAACCTAGTTTTTTAGATCTACAGTATCACAAATCTGTAGCATTTTTTATGGTCTCTTGCCCACATTTATTGGCATTTGGAATCAATGTTCAGGACCAGCAAGCCAACTTTTTCTAGTTTTATTTCCAATGCAATGCAGTAATCATCTCATTTAGAGCATTTGTAAGACAGAGAGGAACGGAACAACAACAAAAAAAAAGTGGAATAGTAGTTGGTACACAGCGAATCGAACTTCTGTTGCAATTATTTAATTTATAGTAAAGTACAATCCAGAAGTGAGTGGGAAGTAATGATCTGTCACCCACACAACATTAAAACCAGAAAGGTTTGCTATATATTTTAAGCACATAAACAAGAAATAACAATAAAGGATGTTTCTTCATTCAATATTAACCATTCTTAATGGATACATTGACTTATGACCATAATGATTTACAATTGTAATTTCAGGCTCATAAATCGAGAACTAGCTATACGACTGTTTCTAGTATTTTTGTTATTTCTGGATATTACACCCAATGAATTAATAGTTGTAATAAAATTGGAAAACTCTTATTAGGAATTCCAATTTTATTATTATGAGAAGCTTGAGAATCTTTGCTTTCTCTCAGAGTAGCACAATATTTTTACAGCATTTCCTTGCAGTGAGTGGTTTTTTAAAAAGTTACTACAGTGGTACGTTGGTAGTCAGCTGCTTTGGAACTCATTGAATTTGGTACTCAACATATTTTGACATAAACATTTTGTCCCAGTATTCATCATTTGTTTCGTACTCAACGCACAAACTAGAACTTGTTAATGTTAGCTGTCTACATTATTCCTTGTGGGAAAAATTTGTTTGGTACTCATTACACCTTCCGGAACCAATTAACGATTAGTACAAAGGTAACACTATACATCTTATTAAAATTTTAGTAGTAATTGGATGGTCACAATACAGGAAGTCTTTGACTTACAACCAAATTTTTGTTGTAAAGAATTTGTTAAGTGAATTTTGCCCATTTTATGACCTTTTTTGCCATGGTTAATTGAATCATGGCAGTTGTTAAATTAATAACATGGTTGTTAAGCAGATTTGGTTTTCCCATTGACTTTGCTTGTCAGAAGGTCGCAAAAAGTGGTCACATGACCCCAGGGCATTACTACTGTCATAAATATGAGTCAGTTGCCAAGCATCTTAATTTTGATCATGTGACTATGGCGATGCTGCAACAGTTGTGTGAAAGTGTGAAAAACAGTCATAAATCCCTTTTTTCACTGCTGTTCAAACGGTCACTAAATGAACTGTTGTAAGTCAAGGACTATCTGTAAATCTTTTATGGATAATAGAAATCTTAGTGCTGATTTTGTTTAACTTCGTGTGTTTGGATCATGTTGAAAAATGGAGCATATCCAGAAATAGCAAAGGAAAAGAAATTAAGGTAAATATACTGAAAATGCTGCAAGACAGAACCCATTACTAAAACAACACAATAGGAAGACATTTTCATAAATGTAAAACTTTATACTCTTTTGAACAGCGTATCACTTCAGATATTAAAAGACTAGAATAATTAAACATATTTTTGAAAAGATCATGATTACATAAAACATTTTTTGATATATGCTACTGTCTTCTCATAAGCAATTTTATTGTTCAGGAAAAATGTATGTTTATATGCTTTTTCTTTTATCTATGATCATGTGAACATAACTTAAGTTTTTTCAAGGACTACCAGCAACCAAATGAAAAATAGTTCTTTTTAAAAAAATGAGATTGAGAAATGTTGTAATCATTCAGCTGAATTGTAGTCAATTATACAACAAGAAGAGACTTGAAGCCAATTGCAGTTATGTCCTGACACTGTGATAGCAATTTAGAACTGTCTTGCTGGTATGATACATCCTTACCCAAGAAATAGATAGCTAAATATGTAATAAATAGAACCACTCCAAGATACAATTGCTTGTGGCAGGACATAAAATTGAACACTCAGGAGCCATTTCAGTTGGCGTATAAATCTATCTTAAGTTAAATATAACTAATAAAAATTAATATAAATAGATATGAGAACATCAATTGAGATTACAGAATGCAGTGTGTGCTGAGTAGTTGACACAGGTTTTTCTTCAGTACCTTCATTGTTTGTTGCTTAATGTGCCATTTCCTGCTATCATCCAATTGGTAGTATGAGCAGCATGATGGCCCGAAGTAGTACTCTCGCCTCACAATCGGGAGGCTGTGAGATCGATCCTAGGTAGCGGCAGATATCTCTAATGCTTGGAATGCACTACCTGACACTGTTGTTACATCCTCAAACCTCCAAAATTTTAACCTTAAACTGCCTACCATGGACCTCACCCCATTCCTAAGAGGTCTGTTACGGGGCGTGCATAAGTGCACTAATGTGCCTACCGTCCCTGTCCTACTGTCCCCATTTATTCATATTTATTTCCTGTATTCCTAATCATGTTTATACTTATATCTGTTATCTTATACATGCTTGACATACATACATACATACATACATACATACATACATACATAATATCTGCTGCAAACTCGGCATAGGTATCAGGAAGGGCATCCAACCAGTAAACACAGCTCCATTCAATTGCCCCGATTCCAACCTGATGCAAGGGATTACAGGAGCTTTAAAAGAAAAAAAAATCCAATTGATAGTATACCTCAGTGTGGCAGAAATACGAGCATGCATCATGAAAGCAAAGCAGAAAGAACATGGTCATAATGTCTTCTGGAGTCTTTGGCTCAGTCTGAGACTTTCACTGAATCATATTTATTTATTTATTCATTCAATTTATATGTCTTCCCATCTCAAACAAGTGATTCTGGGTGGAGAACAATCATGTTAGAATAAGCTGACCAGATGACAGAGCTCATGATTTCAAGCCTCTGTTAGAACACTAATAGAAGAGAATTTAGCAATTATTGTGAATTAGAATTTGACAGTTATCTGCAAATAATGCAAAGGACTTACATTGTACCTTTAATATATTATCTTGTCTGCTGTAATAATTATTGAAATTATAATTACATTATAACCACATTAAATACTACTACTACTGATATTCATAAAGCTTTTATTACAAATTAAAGAGTCTGCTGGGAGAAATATTGTGGCAGATCTAGACAAAGTATTAAAGTACAGTATGCTGACAACAAGGATAGGCACTGAAAGCCATGATTTTTCTCACTGTAACATATGGCTGAAAGCTGGACCATCAGGAAAACTAAACAAAGGAAAAAACATTGTAATTGAAAAGGGCAATTAATTAAATATTAAATGAAATAAAATCAGACTGTTCACTGGAAGCACTAATAGTACAATTAAAGCTTAAATATTTTGAAAACATGATGTAAAGACAAGAATCGTTGGAGAAGAGCCTGCTGTTTGAAAAAATGGAAGGCAATTTAGAAAATAAAGAAAAGTTAGATGCTTTGTGATGATATAATCATGAGCTTAAATAACAAATAATTGCTGACCAATGGCCCTGGCAAAATGATGTCTGTAAAACATGAAGATCCTGAAATAATAAAAGGACTGAACTATTATGACCTTCATTAAATATCTTCTAAAAATGGTGAAACTGTTTGCTGACAATAAGCTGGACCAATGGAGCCTCACTGGACAAAGAAAGGGCATGAGATGACCCATCTGTGTTCTGAAGAGGAGCCTGTAGGACTTATGGTCAACTCATAAATCTGAATGCCAGGAGCTGCTCACAACCCCTGCAGAACCTCTATAAGGATACTGTGTTTGTGTCCTAGTCACATTTGGATTACAATCACTTGAAAGCTAAAAAGATCTTTGGAGCTACAGAGTAATAAACTATCTGTGATTTAAAGACTGCATGAAAAAAATGAGCCAGGAATTTTGTTTATAATATTCAGATACACTAGTGGGAGAAGATGTGCCTGAAAGGACTGAAATTTATTCTAAGCTATAACTTAAGAAAGAATTTTTACAAAATTGTGTACTTTTGTGGTATCTGACACCAGAAACGTCATCCAGATGGACAAGAGTAATTCCACTCCATTGAAAATATGGAGAACATGAAGGGTCATTTTACCATGCATTGAATGTATGTATTTTTGAATAAATTAATTAATTTCTGGAAACAAATGCCTATAACAATACATAGATTTTTAAAGATTAATATGCAGTTGAAACAGATTTTTCTTTGGTCCTGACTTATGGATAGAAAGCCCTAAGAAAACTTTGTGAATTTTCATTTTGGGTTATGTGTCATAATTATTATACCTTCAATTAAAATATGTCTCATAATTATCCCTTCAGCATTCAGATAAAATGTGCTCATTTCCTTTTCTAAAGAGAACAGTTTAGTCAGTCCACGTATCTTCTGCATATTTCCAAAGAAAAAGGAGAGGATCAGGATACCAAATCATCATATCTTCTGCAGGCAATTCCAACAAGCCAAGATACATCTGTGAAAAGCCCAAGAGGATAGAAGACAAATGTTAGAGTAGCAGAAAAAGGTCAGAAAATGAACAGTATATAAAATATTTAATGTTTTTGCCTTATTTTTATTTTACTACCAGCTTCCTGGCTTTTGAATGAACAAACCATGGTCTCATCTACTTGTATGCCTCTATCTTTGCAAAATTATTTTTGAAAAAAATCAGTTTTATATCTATTTTAAGTATTTGAATCAAACAGGCAATTCCAATTTCCCTTGCACATGGTCTGAAGACAAGATGAAGACAAAACCTCAGGGGAAAGGACAGAAGAAAAGTGCTTGCCAGTACTTGCTTGTCCCATGATTAAATGCAACCTGGGGTAAGATGTTTTGTGGGAAAGTGTGTGTGGAGATTATGACCATGACTGTTGGAAACGGGAGGATAATTTTTTTTCTGATTTCCATGGAAGATATTTGCACAAGAAATAAAACTGACACTTAGAGGTCTGTTTTTTCACAAAATATGCATAAATTGTCAGAATATTCTTGATCACTGCACACAATCTATGGAAGATCATCCTTTAAATTTTCCCAACTAAAGCATCTCTGAATCCCAGCCAATGTGTAGCATAAGGCAGTGCATGTTCTCTCAGAAGCCTATCTCTCAGAAAGCATGGATAAATTTGAATTGCTGAACTATACTGATTCTATAATTATGACAAAAATAATATAAGCCTATAAGGGTAAATTTTGAATAAAGGAGTAATAATAACTAGATCAGGGGTGTCAAACTCGATTTCATTGAGGGCCGCACAGGGTTCTGTTTGACCTTGGGAGGCCGGAGTGAGCGTGGCCAAGATGGCCGTGGCCAGTTCGATGTCACTCATGTTGGGGGTGCCTGGGGTGGTCCAAGCTCTCTGCCAGCGAAAACAGGCTCCTGAACTCCATTTCGGCTGCAACGGTCCTCCTGCAACCCTTTGCCAGCGAAAACAGAGCTGAGGAGAGCCACACACAGCCCTCCCTAGTTCCATTTATGCTGGGAGAGGCACTACGGGCTGGTCCTTTGCTGTTTCTAGGGTGGTGCCGCGAGCCAGATCTAAGCACCCCACGGGCCGGATCTAAGCGCCCCATGGGCCCCCAGGCCTTGAGTTTGACACCCCTGAACTAGATCAACTAAGAACATTTTCAATAATATTTTAAAAGAACTGGAAAGGTAAAAGAACTTCAGTATATTAGGAAAAATTGCCACACCTGAAATCCCAAAGCAAAATGATATCCTAGCAAAGTTTCATTAGATTTCACTATATACAATACTTCACCTAGGAAAGAGTAATGAAGATCTTAAGGCTTGGGCTGTGTGAAATCTATGTGAAAAAGCATGTGCCTGTAAATTATTTTTCTCAATTGCAGGTATCTTCTGTATCTTCTTTCTGCTCCTAATTTGTTTGATCCTGAAAATAGGTTTACCTCAAAAGAAACAGAAATGTGGAAATACCCTAGTGATTTAGTGACCTTGGCAGTCTTTTAAATCATGCCTACTTTTTGCCTGAATTGTCACGAACTCAATTCTACTTTCTATTCTCACGCCTCTAACTATAAATCTTGAATAGATAGGGAAATCTATTGAATAAGAAAGTATTCCACAGGAAGTACTGTAAACCATCCATTTCAAGAACCATGACAGGTATGGACATAGTCATAAGAGAAGTAGAATTTCTCACATTATATTTTTTACTTTAGAGTCTATATTCTCTCCATCTAACAGTACATTTTTCTTCTGAAGCTTCATGACTTCAGAGTCCCAGAAACCTTTAGCTTTCTTAGAATTATCCTGCTTAATTGTCATTGTTCATTCAGAAATTAATTTAATTTATATGCTGATAGGGTGACTCTAGATACCTTACAAAACATAGAAAGATAAATAAAAAAATCAATTAAAAATTTAAAACTACACTCATTAAAAATTTAAAATTACATAAACAACCAAAACCAAGGAGACGGATGGCACGGGAATGAGGTATTACCCCATCAGCCACCTCCAGCATTGAGCGTCCCATCATTGCCCCAAGCCAACTGGTAAAATCAAGTTTTAATATCTTTCCAGAATGCCAAAAGGGTAGGAGAAGTAGAGTGTTCCACAAGGTCGAGCACAGCGGGAAAGGTTCTTCTCCTTGACCCCACCTGTCAGTATTCTTTAGCAGATAGGATCTGTAGCAGGCCTATTCCATTGGCATAAGTAGGATGGACTAGTCCCAGTGGGATGAGACAGCTGCTCAGATACCCTGACCCATGCCATATAGGGCTTTGAAGGTAATAACCAACACCTTGAATTGGACTGTAAGCAAACTGATAACCAATGCAGCTCATGCAACAGCAATATTGTATGTGCTACCTTAGGCTCCTCCTCCCAAAACTATATTGCATTCTACACGGGTAAAATGCATTTACCTTCGCTATCGGTTCGCAAATGTGAGCATGTGTGCCTCCACGCAAGCGCAAATACTTCTGCGCATGCCCAGAGGGTCAAAAACGGGATGTGATGACATCCGGGCAGGTGGGCGGAGCCTCCTGCCACTGACCCTACTGGCTCGTGTGAACCAGATAGATCCAGATGAATTTCACCACTGATTCTACACCAGCTGTAGCTTTCAAAGAATCTTCAAGGGTATCCCCATGTAGAGGCAATAAATCTAGCAGCTGGCTTGTTTAAGTTTAAGGCAACTGAAGCAGAGCTGCAGCAGGGCAGCCCTGAGGCTTCAGGTTGGAAAGCACGCAGCTGCAGCTGGTTAGTGATGATGAGGAGTTGCTGTCTTCTGCATCTGATCTGAGAACATATAGGACAGAGAAAAAGCCCTATATGAGCAACTAAGGTCAGTCTGATGACTTGTGAGAAGGCAGCCTCATCCCTCTTGAGGGGTTGCTCCAGAAGCTGGCTCTTTAGCACAGCAGACAGATGGAGGAGATGCTAGGAACAATGTGTTCATTTCCTAGCTGTATATTTCCTGGTTGTTGTGATTCCTGTTTGCTTTGGATCTGTGCCTTGTGAATTCTGGACTTTTCATGTGTTGTGGATTTAATTTTGCCTGCTGGATTTGTCTTGCTTAGGAAACTTTCAAGTGCTTTGTTGGACTTAAGTCTAGTCAAAAGCATATCAAAGCTAGTCCGCAGAGCAATGACTAATAAGTCCAACAAAGCACTTGAAAGTTTCCTAAACAAGACAAATCCACCAGACAAAATTAAATCCACAACACATGGGACAATTTTGGGTTTTTGTTAAAGGGAATATTAATAAACTCATTAAACCATGAGTGAGTGAACGGGGACAGCATAACCCTAACCCTAACCAGAGATTATCCACAAGTCATAATCAATGCCATTTTTATTCTCTAGCCCACCCTGAAACCTGACTGAAAGGTGTCCAGATAATCTGTTTCATCCAGGATCCAAGAGTCATAATTCATTCCTTAATAATCCTCCTCCCTCCTTTGCTTTTCCGTCTCTTTCTCCTTCCCCATTTCCCCCTCTTCATGTACTCAATGTCAGCTCCTTCCTGCCAGCCTCTTAGCCCATTTCATCTTCCCCTATATTGAATGAAACCTCTTAATCTGTTCTTCTCTGACTATTTCCCAACCATCAGATTCATTTGTTAGTTTTGTCATGGGACAGGGATGTCAGACAGTGTTTGCCTCCTGCAATATTTAAGCTTACTACATTTAGAGCAGGCCTGTAAAACATATGGATTGTGGGCTACGAGTAGACTACCAACCAGCTTTGTGGAGCCCACAATTATTTTTAATTTCTCAGTGTGATAATATTTCCCCTCTACCCCTAGAGCAGGGGTCTGAACCTTAAACACTCAGAGCCATTTGGACCCGTTTCCCACAGAAAAGAAAACACCAGGAGCCACCTGGGTGGGCATGGCCAACTCGACGTCACTCACCAGTCACATGACCCCCCTAGCCATGCCTACCCAGCCAGTCATTAGGACAGAGAACAGGTTGTTAAAAAACTCCAGGAACCACAAAACCCTTTTGACATCTCTCTCTCTCCCCCTCTCTCTGAATATCTCTGTCTCTACCCCAGCCGCTTCTCCATCCCCTGCCATCGTCCTTACCTTCTCAGGCCAGGTGAGGGGTGGTGCCAGCCAGAGGTGGGATCACCCAACAGGGAGCCACAGCAGAGGGCCCAAAGAGCCGCATGTGGCTCCAGAGCCACAGGTTGCTGACACCCACCCTAGAGCATATGCAGATGTTGTGCTGTTCTTGTGAAGGAGATTGCAGAGGTGGTTGTAGAAATTCCTAAGACAGAAGATACTGAGCAACAAGGAAGTTCTGGAAACAATGAGATGCAGTAGGGAACTCACAGTGATCTTCCTCTGACTCAGAATTTCTGCCTAAGCAGTGGCTAAGGGTAGAAACCAGTAGACCTGAGTTCCAATTCTTTAGACATGAAAACCAGCTGGGTGAATTTGGGCCAGTCACTCACTCTCAGCCCAACCCACCTTCACAGGGTTGTTGTTGAAGGGAAAATAATAGAAAGAAGGACTATTAGATACGTTTGCTGCCTTGAGTTGTTTATAAAAACATAAGGATGGGATTAAAAAAACTAAAATCTAACAAATAAATATAGCCCCAAAGTATTGCTGATGAAAATGCTGTGGTTATTTTATATTATACTTACACTAAAACAGGGTGGATTTGATTTAAATTGAGTTGATTTAAATCATGATTTAAATCACTAGTAAAAAGGCTTGATTTAAATCAACTCGATTTAAATCATAATTTTTAAAGAGCAACTGTCATCCCTGCTACTCCTTTGACCCACTGTTGACTCACCGATAGTCCCAGTGTTACAGAATATACAGCCTCATGCTATATAACTAAGCTCCATTTCATGCTGAATAAAATAAATTATTTATGTATCTTAAATAGAAAGAAATAAATAGAAAGAAATAAAATCTTACGATAGATTTTTACCCCAAAAGTTTTTTATTAAAATAAATTCGATAAAAATAAAAAAAAATCCGATTTAAATTAAAAAAATCTGATTTTTTTGATTTTTTTTAAAAAAATCATTGATTTTTATCCACCCTGCACTAAAATACCGGTAGTTCAGTTGGTAAGCTCAGGAGCTCCTGAATTTGATTAATTAATTTGAATTTATGTCACAGTGTCCTATCTTTTAGTTATTATTTATTTAGCATATGACATATCACAGAGTTGTTCATAATTTTTCTATATTCTCTCACTAGTGCATCTTGCCTTTGTAAAGCTGGCGGTGCTGTATGGCTCAGAATAGGAAGCCAGCAAATTGGAATGGTTTTAATACATCTGCTTATAATCCTCATGGTGTCATTGAGTCTGGCATCTAATTTGCTAGTATGGCAGCTGTTAAGCCGTACAGGGCCACGGAGTAGACCAACCCCAGTGCTGATGACTGGAGGATGGCAGCTGAAGCTCTCCATTTAGTTGCACATAATTTCTGGAGTATGTTGTATCCTATCTTTTAGTATTTTTTTACAACCAATTTATCCACATCAAACAATATAAATATCAGGAATGATTTTAACTGTGGCTTACTTAGAAAACAATAATAGAAACAACATCAAAAACCCTTTCCAGTTGATGTAATGACTTTATAAGTGTAACTGCCTATACCTTCCTATAAATAAATAGTTTCTTTTTTTTTCCTTCCCAAAAAGAAAACCATTTCTAGTATTTCATCTTGCTTTGAAAATGCATATCTTGCTGAAGAATTAATGAATATGTATGGAGATTCACACCTCTACCCCAGACACAGATGTAGAAATAATCCATATGAATTGCATAAAAAGCAATCAGGGTACTGTATAAAATCATTCATCAAACACAATTGCATTATGATATTTCTTCTTCAGACAGCCAAATTAAGGGTAAATTGAGAATCAGCAGAAATAGTATTGACAGGCCATCTTGTAAGTTCCTTCTAATCTTTGTGGGGAGGAAAACCTAATCACATTTGACCTTTCACAGCTGAAATGATTTTTGAAGCCTTTTTTTTTTTTGGAAGATGGATATTCACTTTTTTTTTAAAGAAGAAAAAAAATTGTCTACATACTTCCTGTGCACAATTCAGATTTCTCCATGTCCTCATAAATACTTACTGCATTCGTGCTGAGTATTAAAGTAATTAATTGCAAAAAAAAATTATTATAATGTGGGTTTTGTCTTTATATAAAAATGTCCTTCAGAACAGTTCTGTTTTTAAGCCTTCTCTAAAGTTCAGTAGTGAAGGAGCCACCCAGATTTCTGCTAAGAGGCTGTTTCCCAGAGGGGCAATGTGCCACTAATGAAAAATAGGAATTTTTTGCTTTCCCCCAGATCTTGGGCCTTAAGCATTCCTATCAGAGATGCACACACCAATGGATAATAGAGGTAGAAATTAGGATCTGGAAAAATATTATTATGTAAACAAATTGACTTGGACAATACACTGTTCACAAAGCACTTATGTATGTTAAATGAAAATGTATAAATAAACTGTTAAAAAAAAAAAAGAGATGCACACACTGGATGAATAATGTTGACTTGAAGGAGACAGACAGACCTGAACATACTTGCAAAGTAAGTCAAAATCAGCAATTTTGCTATGCCTTAGGTAACCACTTGTACTGCTGGTTACAATTATTAATGTAACATTGGTATTACTTGTGAGCAGTAATTCTAATACATCAACAAGCAGACTGCTGCATTTTGTTTATCACATTTTGTATCTGGTGCTGTCATAAGATTCTCAGTAACTTGCATTAATTACAAGTCATTTAAACAAAATGTCCATGTATAAAATCAGTTGCCATAACTGAGGGCAAGGCCTTCAGCAACCCAAACACCTGGACCCCATCATAAGGCTTCTGAGCCTGAAATAGCGGTCCAGCATCAAATTGCATTTTTTACTGAAATCACCTCTTAAAAGCCTCTCCATCTGTTTTCCTACCGTTATTTGCTTATACTTGCGTTAAATATTGCAAATTTGTCCCATCTTTGTGTCAGCTAACAAAGCTATATTTAAACCGAAGCCCAATTCTCTTTTCCTTCCATTTTTCAAGTCCATTTTACTGATCCAGATGTGCCGGATCTCTGTTTGCTACCTTCTTAGACCTGCTCCTTCCATAGTATTTTATGGAAATACTTCCATAGTATTTTAAGAGTATTTTCATACTCTTCCCTTAAAGCTTTTCATTGCATTGCCCCAGACCTCCCTACCCTCCCTCTCTTTTCTTAGTCTGATCCCTCATGACTTCACACTCCTGATGGCGCTTCCTCTGGGATAGTGTTCCTGATAATAAGCTGATTGTGTTGTTTAAGTAAAACAAATTACTGTATGCCAAAGAAACATTTTCATGCATTGTGTTTCAACATACAAGCAATTAATTGAAATGAAATTTCAATCTAA
This sequence comes from Arizona elegans, assembly GCA_022577455.1. NCBI lineage: Eukaryota > Metazoa > Chordata > Lepidosauria > Squamata > Colubridae > Arizona > Arizona elegans. The sequence continues at coordinate 251,725,219 of JAKOOJ010000001.1, forward strand.
ACTACACATGATACTAATTATGTAATTTATCTCTGAATACAGAATTTTGCTTTCAAACATAGTTACTACAGGGCCCCCAATTCAAATGGGATCTAACCATGGATCAAAGAATTACCATATCACTACACTTACTTATTCATAATAATACAAGCGATCCCATTTTTAAGAGGCGTAATCCTAATTATCATCATCATCCACTTCTACTGCATTGTAAGTCTTCATTTAGTTTGTAGTTTGTAAAGTTCATTACAAAATAGATATACACCTGCTTGAAATCTAGAAACCAAGAAGATGGTTTTTCTAATAAAATTGATATCATACTCAGAATTGATATACTTTAGGTTATGTGATATTGGGTTAGCGGTAGAAGCACTAAATAATACTTACAGTATGTACCTAAAATAAATGCAGTATGTACCCTGTTTTCCCGAAAATAAGCCCTATCTCGAAAATAAGCCAACACATGTTTTATGTGTGTGCCTAATATAAGCCCTATCCCCAAAATAAGTCCTACTTAAGAGCCTGCACAGCCAGTCACCCATTCCATCTGGTTGCTCATGGTCCAACAGCTATGAGGCGGGGATGGTGGAGCTGCCCCACATGCCCTGCACCGGCTTATCTCAGGGCCCTGAAACCAGACCATCCATGCCCAGACACCTGCCACACAGTGGCTGCTCCAGTGGCCCCATCCAGCAGGATCCCATGTGGCTGCTGGCCTACTTCTACTTGCGACTGCAATGGAGCAGGAGGCTGAGTGGTGTGCTGTGTCCTGCGAGGCGAGGCGAGGCAAGGCAGGTATAGGGACATGGACGATCTGGCTGTGGGGGCCCTGAGGTAAGCCAGTATGGGGCGTGTGTGACAGTTCCACTCCCCCACCTTGCCTTGTAGCCGCAGCATCAGCGCATTACTTGTTCTCCTGCTCCATTGTGGTTGCAAACGAGCAGAAGTGAACCGGCAGCCACACGAGGGTCTGCTGGATAGTGTTGCTGGAGCTGTCGCCACGAGGTGAGGCAGGTGTTGCGGCATGGGTGGCCTGGCTGTGAGGGCCCTGAGGTAAGCCAGTGGGGCAGTTCCAAGAGAGGACTTGACAAGAGAGCATGATCTGACTAATTAAACTATTAACCATCATCTCTTCTAGTTAATATTGGAACAGAAGACTGCACATATTTTTGAGCCTGATAAGAATTATGTTGAAAAATAGGTTAACTGTTTGTCGCAAACTGCATATCACTATGTAAAACCTGGGCTGTCCTTCAAAAAGGGAACGAAATTTTATGCTATCTCAGATAACTGTTAACACATAAGTGTCTTACTCCTGCAAAATTATAATGAATAATTATTGTGAAAAGTTTGAAACAAGAAACAAAGGCTAGCAACAAAGAATATAAAAAACGAAACGATTCCCAATAATGTATGTGAACAACAGTATCATACTATAGCACTGCAATTTGTATTAAAGTTCTTATACTTCCTTTTTGAAAAGTGAGAAGTCTTTTTAAGTAAGCTAGGAACTAGGCATGTTGGTTATGCTATCGCAATAAAGTAAGAAGAAGAGCAAAAAAAGCAATAGAAATGGCAGCATAAAAATATAAATAACTTTGTTTTACTTTCTGTTATTCTTTCTCAAGGATTCATTTAAAAAAGCAGTAAAAACCTGATAATCTACCATTAAAAACACACAGAAATAAACTTCAGTTACCACATTGTGTTTATTCTACCAATTGAATGAGGTTTGTTCAGTAATTATTTATCAATTTTCTTAAAAGCAAGTTACATTTTTAATATATATATATATATATATATATATATATATATATATATATATATATATATATGTGAATATTTCAAGAGTTGGTAACTTTAATTATGTTTGGAATCTTGTATGTGTGCACCTTTCCAGGATGGATAATAACATATTTTAACAATGCAGGAATAGTGGTAAACCTTAACTTTCTCCAAAATACTTCATTTACTAGATCAAAAACATCTAACAATGGATATGATTGAAATATATGCATTAATGTATCTTCAGATTTATTGCATCTCCAAGATAAAAAGAAAATGATTCATTGAGAAATCCATTAAACCTAAAAAAAATTTTTTTTAGTTCAGCTAACCTAATTTTTAATAGTAAAAACATATTTAATGCTTCTGAAATCCTAGGATTATTGATTTTGTAATTTAGTATACCCTGGGTTTTTCCCTCAAGTACATTATCCAAATTCATTCTTGTAAATTTTTTAATTTGCTGATAATATTGTAATGTTAGTATAGCTTCTCTTTTCCAACACATTCAAAGCTACCAGATGTTCAGAAGCTGCTGAAGTGTTAGAACTAAAATAAGAGCTAAAGTGTTAGAACTAAAATAATTGTACCTTATGATTCTTGATGAATGTATCTTGTCTTTTTATGTACACTGAAAGCATATGCACCAAAGACAAATTCCTTGTATGTCCAATCACACTTGGCCAATAAAGAATTCTATTCTACCCTGTTTCCCCCAAAATAAGACATCCCCTGATAATAAACCCAATCAGACTTTTGAGCGCATGGCAATAAAGCCAAGTGCTTATTTCAGGGTTCAAAAAAAAATAAGACGGGGTCTTATTTTCGGGGAAACACAGTATTCTATTCTGTTCTAAAAAGAACTTATATTTTACTACTACATACTGTTACTCAGTTGGTAAATTAGCTTTGAAGGTATTCATATTAATTAATTAAAAGTAATAATCCCATTATCTTCCCATGAACCTTGTGAACATTTTAATTTCTTACTCAATCATCTCTAAATATGTCTAACAATCTTGGGAATTTTAAACGTAGTATTATGAATATAACAGAATTTCAGATATAGAATAGAATAAAATAACAGAGTTGGAAGGGACCTTGGAGGTCTTCTAGTCCAACCCCCTGCTTAGGCAGGGAACCTTACACCATGCCCCATATACTGTATATGGGACCAAATACTTGAGAGAATTTCTAGGGTAGAGGGTAATAGCTATCCAGTTACTCCTTGTAATGCTTTGGGGATTCAGGGTAGATTTTTAATAAGAGCAACCTTGAGTCAACAGTGGTAATTGTAAAGGCAAAGCTCCTTACTCCATGCAGTGGCTGATGGGCTTCCTTTTCTCCCCCAGAGTGCTGTAGATACAGCATTACCCTGAGCAATACTTGGAAAATTGCTAATTCATATAACCATAGGCTGTGCAGGTTAGGGAATGATTGAAATTGGAGTTTTAGAATGTTTTGTGGAGAACAGCTGCCTCCATACCTGTGCTGTAAACAGAAACCTGACTTGTGACATTTTCTACAAATTTATTTCATACATGAATAACTTAGAAAATAGATTTCTGTGTTAGAGCATGGCACAATTTGGATGCAAAAAGAACACGCAGGGACACTCATGTAGCACCTGTTTACAATTCCTTAAAGCAACTATATGTCTACAGCTGCTCTCTACTGCTGCAGCACAATCTCAGGAAAAGATGTCATGGTTTAAAGAGTTGTAGACAGGTGCCATGTGTATGTTTCTTGCATGCTCCAAAGGACCTTCATGACTTAGAATCTGAAATACTGCATTTTCCTTATTAAAAAAATATAGATGAGGACCTGCCACTAGTTTTGGAGATGAAAACAGGCATGAGAAATTTTATCCCAAAGGCTAAATTTCCTGGTTGTTAAAATAGTTTAGATTTTTATAGTGCGAATACTTTCTCAACCGTAACATTGAGTGGTGCTGCTAGAATCCATAAATATATGCATCAGTAGGTACAGAAGTAGAGGCTGTGTTCTGTTTCATTGTGCCAGTGCAGTGCTGCTGTCACAATTTGTTCTTTATGCCATTTGTTACAGCTGATATTCTGTGGCTCTGCCAGAGTGCTGACTTCAGTTCAGGCCCCAAGATTTCTAACAAGTGGATTATCAGTATTATTTAGTGCCAACAAAAGTGTACAGTTTTGCAGTTCAGATAAATCCTTTGTGTGCAATGCTTTGATGTCAGAGAATTTTAAGTAATTAATGTCTTTTTGCATGCTAATATATACATGAACAATGGCAAGAAGTATGCTAGTTCTGAACCAAAGCATTTTTCTTTTTTAATGTTGAGGGGAGGTAGTGATGGCAGGTTTAATACAGTCCATTAAGCTTTTGTTGCTGGATTTCTTCCTGGCACAGATGACTGAAAAGATTGGGGAGGAAGTAAAATAATTTATCTTTTCATTTTCGTTCACTTTTTCCCTTGTTCCTATGATTCATTTTCTAATTAGATTCTGTTCATTAAAAGGAAATGATATAATTTAGCAAATCCCTGGCACTGTTCTCTTGACAAACAGAATCTATTGTAGGACAACAATAAAATGTTTTGCCCATTATAGTCTTGACAATATTACTTTCATTAACTATGTTTGCTATCTAAAAACATAACGGAGCCACTGGTAATGAAAAGAAGAAAGTCAAGAATGATGAGTATTGGTTTGGGAAAAGGATTGCATTGACTTTGTTACCAATAACATTAAATAAGCTGCTTTTGTTCATGCCACAAAGAGGTCATAAACAATCTTCAAGAGCAATTGTTTGAATGGGCCCTTAAATATTGGAGCATGAATCTTAATACATTTGTGAAAGGAAGGGATATCTTCATAAAAGAAATCCAAGCCCTATTGCTTGATTTCCATTATAAAAGATAGAGGAGATTGAAAATTACTTGAAGACTTGAAGTGGAATTTCTTCCTTTTCTTTATAATTTAGGTAAATCTCCTACAACAGTGGCCCCCAATCTTTTGGGCACCAGGGACCAGTTCTGTGGGGAGAGGTTTTTCCAGGGACCATAGGGGGTGTGGTTTTGCATGCTTCCTGCATCCTGCAGATGGGGCTTCTCTTGTTTGCATGGACCTGTTTCTGACATGCTGCGGTGCTGGTCCATGGACCAGGGATTGGGGACTCCTGTCCTACAACATATATGGATGGGTACGACAGAGATATGTGGTTAAAAAGGATGTAGTATAAATAAATACATTCATAAAGAAACATAATTCAGAGCACTAGTGATTTTAGTACCAATGAGTATGCATAACAAGATCTTCAATAACTTGGATTGATGTTTTATCATTTTACTCTTGAGGCACTATTTTATTCTTTGTATATTAGGCTTGGGATCAATGTTGTTGTCTGAAGAGCTGTGTAGGGAAAGCTCAAATGACAAAGTCTATCAACAATAAGTTCCATCATCTGCTCATGTGATGCGGAAAAAAGAGCATATGAGCAATTTCTGGCAGTTCCTCGTTCTACAGATAGAAATACCTCTTATATTAATGGGAAAAGAACATAGATGCCAAGGCAATATAACTTTGTTAATGTAATTAATCCAACTTGTCCAACAAAAGAGTGCTTAAGAGAACCAACAGTACAACATAGAAAAATGCAATATTACATTGAAAAATGAAATGAAAACTGGACAGTCTTAAAATTTGATGCCTTCATGACTATAGTTGCTTGTTAAGTGAACACTTATGGCAATTGCCCTGCAAGGGCTGTTTGCTCTTCAACTCTTTGAATTTGAAGATTTCTTTACTTACAGGATTTATACAGCTGCTTATTTCATCTAATGTTTCTAGGTGGCTCACAACTTATGTGGTACAATCAACTGTAAGTTATAATTTGCTTCTAGCTTATATTAATCACTGTTACATATGAAAGCAAAACCTTTGATAGTGCAGTCCTATTAGAGCAAAATCGAATCAAAACACTGCTACTATTAATTATTTATGGGCTTGGAATTAAGATTTTTCTTTTTTAGTGGACAAAAACACTGTAGCATATGTATCAGCCAGGTTGTGCAGTCAACAGGTGGGCTGCTGTCTGATGGGGGCACCAAATTTGATGATGAATGTGCACTTGGGATTGCCACAGGTGAGAAGTCTTGGTTAATTAGGGTTTTTCCCCACTCCAATTCAATTAGCAGATTACTGTACACTAGACATGTTCCCCATCTGTTTACTACATTAGTAGCCTGCGCTAACACATACACTTTGGATAGGCCTGGCTACATGTCAACAACAGAATCAAGAAGATTGTTTTTACTATAAATTATGTCTCCCCCTTTTTTATCAGAAGAATAACGAGTAAGAATTCCTCAGACTTTCTTTCATTAATTTCTGGTGACAGCTGCAATATATAAATACTTGAAGTTTTAATTAATTGAAGCATTTGTAAATTTCATTATATATCTTTGATATAATAGTCTACAGGTCGGAATCAGAGTGTAAAGAAGTAAAAATTATGCTTTGCACATAACATTGTGACGCTGATATAGAATAGAATGGTGATACATGAAGGACTACTCTTGTCTCTTCTAACAGCTGTTTAATGTGCTGTTTAGCCAGTCTTTTTTTCACATTCATCTTTAACAATTTCTTGGATTTTATTCCACAGTTCTTCTGGTTTCCTCTCAATGAAGTTCAGGACTTCAAAGCAATTAGAGATGTTTTTCTTGAAAATAGTTTGCTTATGCCTAAGACTGTTCATTTTCTGTTAGTTCCTGGCCATGTCTTTGCTGTTACAATTGGGCTCTTCCATCTGCGTGAACCAATGCCCTACAGGCTACCTGATTTCTGAGTACTCTATGTGGTGATGTCAGCTTTGGATTTTCTTTTCCTGTATGGCACAGACACTAAACCTCCTAAATGGTTTAATCTAGCCACATTAGAACCGTCATTTATAGTCTAAAAGATCCTCAGGTATTCTTCAATAGCCTTTTGAGTACCATCTGACCTGAGGGGCCCTGCCCTATATCATAAATCAGTTGATACTGTCTGTCCATGCCATTTTCTTAATAAAAGATAGGAGTGTATTTGCCTTATCCATGCAGTATGAAATTATGCCTTTGCCATTTTGAAAAATGATAATCTGCCTCTAGCATCTTTCTATATTACTGCTGTCCAAAGTAGGTGCCTGCTTGCTTTTGATGAGCACCTGCAATTACTTTCATACAATCCCAGTGTTTTTTGGTCATTCCTCTCAGGACAACTCCCCATTATGAGACAGTCCAACAGGATTTGGGGTAATAAGTCTTAGGGATCATTATTTTTCTAACAGTCACTTTCATTTTATTGTCCTTTTTTGTGTCTGGTGTTTATGTTTACATGGGAATATAGATAGATAGATAACATATACTATCACTTTAACACTATATAAAGTTTAGCAATAAAAAGTTTCCAGTTTTTCAGTCCAGACTATTTTGGCACTTTATCATTCACTTTTATTTAAATTAATACATCTTTCTAAACAACCTTGAAGTGATGGGGCTCTTCTGTGAACATCAGATTAATTTAAAATGAATTGCTCAATTTGGAATTTCTTATAGATTGTTTTATGTTTTGAATTATCTGCTGTTCAATAAGTTCTTCTCACTTTCCTAGTTACTATTTATTATTGATTTGAAATGGGTTTTTTTTGTTATTGTTTGATCTTCCTAATGATTGCTTCATTTAATTATATCCATATTTCAGAATTACTCTTCACAAAAATTATTCAGGAATGTGATGTGCAAAATATCTAGATATATCTTGGGAGGGACAGAATGTGAATCATACCAAATATTTGTGGTTGGGGAGGGAAGTATATATGATAATAAGCAATTAATAATTCATATCATCACTTGTTCTTTAACCAGACCATCATGTCTTTGCTTCTTTGATTGAGATTATCATTCATGCCAGTTCAATTTACAATTATTGCAGTTTAGCTGTGTCCCCATATCGATTAGGAGTAGGGTTTCTATCTAATCGTGAGGCCCTTTGAGCAGGTGCCATTTCTCCAGTAGCATAGATTCTTAATTCCCCCATTCCTTTGCATGTGCTCCTCCCTTTTGGAGTCTCAGGAAGTCTTGTTGTATGAATAGATATCTGCCAATGTAAATTATTTATATATGTAAAGAGGAATTATTGAGTCTGTCATCTGAACCTCCATAACTGTCTGGTTTGGCTCTGCAACCAAACAAGACAAACACAGTCTTCAACAGATAATTAGAACTCCAGAAAAAGCAATTGCTACCAACCTGCCTCCCACTGAGGATCTGTATACTGCACGAGTCAAAAAGAAGACTATGAAAATATCTACAGACCCCTCACATCCTGGACATAAATGTTTTCAACTTCTACCCTCAAAATGATGCTATAGGACACTGCACACCAGAATAACTAGACACAAGGACAGTTTTTTCCTGAATGCCATCACTCTGCTTAACAACTAATTCCCACAACACTGTCAAATAATTTACTAAGACTGTATTACTATTATTCTTCTCTTCCTTTCTAGTATCTATCTCTTCGCACTTATGACTATAACCATGTTGCTTGTATCTTTCAATTTATATTGTTTTATTTGTTTACTAGTACGATTTGATAGCTTATTAGTAACCTTTACTATTACTAAGTGTTGTATCTTTTTATTCTTGATGAATGTATTTTATTCTCCTTATGTACACTGAGAGCATATGCACCAAAGACAAATTCCTTGTGTGTCCAATCACACTTGGCCAATAAAGAATTCTATTCTATTTTATTCTAAAGTTGGGTGTAATCAATTACTTCTTGGAAATATTTCAAACTTTTAACCTTAAGAAATCAGTAATTTTTGCAAATAACATTTCTTAAGCCTCCTGATACAGGACATTTCTTATGACTATAGAATCTCCTTTTGTAGAACAGCTTTGCTTTTGATGATGTCTTCTATTTTAAAAGTACTGTATTTTTCGAAGTATAAGACGCACCTTCCCCCCCCAAAAGGGGGTGAAAATTTAGGTGCGTCTTATACACCGAATGTAGCCCCACCCACCCACTGGCCCCCACCCTTTGGCCTCTGCCTCCCAGCAGTTACCTCCTTGCAAGAAGAAACAGCTCCTTTCAGCTTCAGCACAACCTAATTAGCACAAGTTGATTGGATCGGCCTCCTGGCTCTCAGCAGTTTTGCTCTCAGCTGTTTTGCGTGGGCCTCTGCTGCTTGCTGCAAGGAGGTAAATTGCTGGAGCAGATTTTTTTTTGTGCTAATTAAACTATGCTGAAAATGAAAGTAAAGCAGGCTGTTTGCTGTTTGTTCGAATGAGGCAAAATTGCTGGGAGGCAGAGGCAGATTTCTTTTTCTTGTTTTCTCACCAAAAAAGGTAGGTGCGTCTTATAGTCCGGTGCGTCTTATACTCTGTAAAATACGGTAATAACCCAGTCTTAGTCTATTGTAAAGGTAAAGAACAAATTAGAGAAAGGACGGATTTGAATTTGCTCATCTTAAAAACAAACTAAGCAAATTTAAGAATGTAAAAGGCAGTGGTGTAGGTCTCTTTAATCTTCCCTGATGCAGTCCATTGGACATACAGATAGTCCTTGAGTTATGATCACAATTGAGTCCAAAATGTATATTGCTAAGTGAAACATTTGTTAAGTGAATTTGCCCCATTTTAACGACTTTTCTTGCAGCAATTGTTAAGTGGATCATTGCATTTGTTAAGTTGGTAACATGTTTGTTAAGTGAATCTGGCTTTCCCATTGACTTTGTTTGTCAGGAGGTCACAAAAGCTGATCACATGACCCTGAGACACTGCAACCATCATAAATATGAACCACTTGCTAAACATCTGAATTTTGATCATGTGACCATGGGGATCCTACAACAGTCATAAGTGGGAAATGGTCATAAATCACTTTTTTTTAGTGTCGTTTTAACTTTGAACAGTCACTAAATGAACTGTTGTAAATCGAGGACTACCTGCATATTGCCAGTTGAGAGAAATAATCCACAGACACTGTACAATGTACAATAGTAGTTTTTGTTCCACAATAGCCACGTTAACTGATTTCATTAGATAGTCGTAACATTTGGTAGTTGTCAGGTTAGGAGAGAATTGCCATATACAAAAGGATCCAGGGTAGCAAGACGAATTGGAAGCAAAGGTGAGAGTGGGCCAAAATACAAGAACCAGCATTCTGTACTAGATCTGACAAGTTGCTTAGATGAATTTTAGTCACCAGTAATTCTGAGGGATGTAAGAGCTGAATGAGAAAGCTGCCAAGGCTTTTGGGAGAGACAGTTTTCTGCTTTAGGATAGGGAGAGTTTTTGATCTAGTTACTGGAGGTAACTAAGCTGGCCTCACATATCTTTCAGTGGTTTTGCTACCAAGGTAACACAAGGAAAAATACATTGTTTGGTGTCTTAATTATAAATTAGCAGCTTTATTGCCAAGTCTGATAACAGCTGGCTCAGAAGAAAGCTGTTTGTAACCCTGCCAGTACCATCAAGCATAAAATAGTGTCCTTTATTGCCAAATCTAGATTCTCTCTCCTCTCACTCCTTTGAGTCTTGGAACTGGAATCTCCCAGAAGGACAATTGACCACTTATTCTCCACTAAGATGTATCTCTAATTACTTCTAAAAATTATATAATGATGCTATATTGTAACATTAGCATTATGTTGTACAAATCCCCCATCTTCTATTGTTCTTTTTTGTGATGATGCCTAAATGCCCACCACGCTAACGTTTTCCAGCCCCATGAAAGACCTAAAATGCAGTAATCTACATCATGCTCTTGTATTACTGCTTTTAGGGATTAGATTTTATTCAAAGGGGAAAGAACAAACTCATCCTGGCATGTTGTACCTTTATTTACCCATGTATACAAAATTCAAAATAATTGTTCCTCAAATTACAAAAACACAAATTACAAAAAAAAATAAAAAAATAAAAAAATTAGTATTTCTAAATTGGGTGAAAACCCATTTCTAAACACTACTATGGTCAGCTACCACCTCCTTAATTCTTTCTTCTCCAGTTCTTCCAGCATTTTTTTTTCCTTTGGTGTTCTGGAGGCTATTACCGTATTTTCCGTATTAAAGGCTGCAAGGTGTTTAAAAGTGTGAGGTAGCTTTGATGGAAAAATGAATACAGCTACAGTGAATTTCTTTTCAATTTTTCATGAATTAAGATTCGATTAACAATCCTAATCTGCCTCTTATTAAGTCTATATTTTAAAGTTTGTATAGTTAACCACAAAAATAAGTGACCAAAACTGTGAATGTTATATAAAAAAAACCTGTATTTCCACCTGTCCCAAAATAAACTACACATAATCCTACTCCATCACAACCGAGCAGTAGCCAAGAAAGGATGTGTGCAATTTCAGACAATAGTAAAGTAGAAGTTGTGGAAGAAAAGAGGGTCTGAACTTATGCATTGCAGATGCTGTTTGACAATCTTTAGTTAATTCTCAATAAATTTGTGTCACACTTACTGTTACATTTTGACAGTTGGTAAAGTCTATAGAGTGAACGGTGAGTTTATGAATTAGACTATGGTCATATTTGTTTTCATGGATTAATATTTAATTGAATTAATGATGCAAAATGTCCATTCAAGCATCTACAATACGATGGGAGGGTGATCACAATTTACTTCATCCTATTTTTCTGCAGAGCAGAAGTGAGGGTTTTTTAGGGAGGGGCTAAACTCCAAGAGCTGTCATAGGCTAAGAGATAAAGCATTGACTGATAAAATTTTGCAATATCCTATCAATCAGAGAAAGGAGAACAGATTGATAGTTTATTGCTTGGGTAGAAGGCAAATGAAGAGTTAAGTAAAATAAGTTCCTTATTAAAAAAAAAAAAAAAGCAAGAAAAAAGCTAAGAAAATTTAGGAGAGGTTTAGGTAAGACAGAGACAATGTCCAGAATGTAAAGAAAGAATAAAATAATAAAAATAAAAATAATAAAAAAATAAAAATAAATAGATGAAAATAAAATAAGATTTTATTTTATTTATTTATTTTATTTATTTAGTTTGTCTATCATGTACTAGATAACAGGTATAAGTATAAACATGGACATGAACAAGGAATGAGTACAAATAAATGGGGGCCATAAGACAGGGACGGTAGGCACGCTGGTGCGCTGATGCACACCTCCTTTACGGATCTCTTAGGTATGGGGTGAGGTCCACAGTAGATAGTTTAAGGTTGAAGCTGTGGGTAATGTAAAAATTGTAAGTATATCATTTGGGACTGAGGCAGTGAGATTTTAAGATATTTTTATTTCCAAGATAAACTTAGAAATTTTGTGACTTCAAATCAATTTTACCTCAAGCAGGAATGAAGATATCTGCTCTACATATACACATTACAGCATGGTTGTCCAATCTTTTGGCTTGCCTGGGTTGCATTGAATGAAGAGGGATTGTCTTGGGCTACATATAAAATATATAATATAGTGAATGTGTATGAATAACGAACTTCCTTTATTTTTTCTATATGCTTTATTATCTTGTGGGTCACATTACTAGCTATCTAAGGGCTGTATGTGGCCCCTGGGTGGTGGCTTAGACATACCTGCATGAGAGCTAAGGAGATTCTTCTTTGCAAATTGACAGGAACTGGGAAATGACTCTAGTTGAGTCAAGTATACTGTACACTTTGGTCCCTTGTTTTAAGACATGTAATAGATGGCAAACCAGGGGTGAAATCCAGCAGGTTCTGACAGGTTCTGGAGAACCGGTAGAGGAAATTTTGAGCAGTTTGGAGAACCGGCAAATACCACCTCTGGCTGGCCCCAGAGTGGGGTGGGAATGGGGATTTTGCAGTATCCTTCCCCTGGAGTGGGGTGGGAATGGAGATTATGCAGTATCCTTCCCCTGCCATGCCCACCAAGCCACGCCAACAAGCCACACCCCGCCAACAAGCCACGCCAACAGAACTGGTAGTAAAAAAATTTGGATTTCACCACTGTGGAAAACCCCATTTTCATTTTCTCCAGCATGTGGAAAAGCAATAATAAACTTTTAATTTCATTTACTGTACTTAAATTTTTGTTCAGTTTGCTTTGAGGAATAAATTTTCCTGGCTGTATGAATATCCCTCAGAAGGCAGAAAAAAGTATGTTTCCATTTATAGCTTTTAAAGTCTAGCTTTGCCTTTACAAAGACTGGCCCTAAGAGTGTTCAGCTCAGAATGATTTTATGTCACAGTGTCTTCACCTTTTCCAAGAAATATATTACCTAAAAGGGAAAGGAAAAGTAGTTTGAAATACCTCTTCCTTCAGGGCTTTAAAGATTCCAGCAATCATTGTCAACAAACTGTCCTTTCTGCTTAATTTGTTGTTGGATTCCAGATAGAAGAATAGCGTTTTGGGTACACAGCATATTTTTGTGTCCTAGGCTACAGATCCAGCTCGTTAATCTATTCAAGCTATTGCCTTCTGCATATATTCTTTAACAGATTGAAGCTCTGTTGGTTTTTCTAATATTCCATTTTCCATAAAACATTTCACAAAGATGTAGAAAATGTAATGACTGGATTATATTAAATTTTGTTTTACAGTCAGATATATTTGATTTCTCTGCAGTTAACTTTATTGAATTGAAATTAATTTCAATAAGCAAAACAAACACAAAACGATTCAACTTTTCACCAATACCTTTCACAGAAATGTATTTGTAATGATTTTATAAAATAAATATGGATTTTAGGTATGCTAATATAATTGAAATTTTAAAAGTGTGTATTCATTTTTTCCTGTTTAATAGGAATTATTCAAGAAATAAGAATATTTTGTAAGACTAAATCAGTATGAATAGGATCTACTGTAACTGTCAACTTCAGAACATTTATATACTCTGTAAATTATTGCAATTTTGGGATTCTTTTTCCCCCCTAAAGCCATTGCAACCACTAAAACTAATTAATTTGCATAGCATTCTCGCAACAGGAATCTGCTAGATCAAAATGTATATTAAGAAATACAAAAGAACAAAGCTGGGTTTGAGGTTGTTGTGCCTTTTGTTTTGTTTTGCAAACATAAAATAAGATGGCAATGTTAGTCCTTGCATATTATCAAGGCTAAAGTGTTATTGCAGTTGGAGATAATATTTTTTGCATAGGCCATACATGTGCATTTGCCACAGTTTGCCACTGCCAATGGAAAAGTAGCCAATAAATATAATTTTGATAAGTGAGTTGTGATAACCCTGAATTTGTATCCATATGCTATATGTAGCTTCTAGTCAGGGGGATGTGGGCAAATAATATACAACCTTGTGAGGTTAAAATTCTGTAGCTTAGAGATCAAGATTTCTATAGAATAGAATGAATAGCATACTTGGCATAATTCCAGGCTTTGGTTAGGCTTAAAGCATAATGTTGCAAATATTTTACCACTTCTGTCCTTAGCATTACAAGGTGATGATGCGCAGGTGTGCCTGTGTACACCTCTCTTTATTAAAATGCTTTGAATAATCAAACTCATGATGAGTAATAGAGGTTAGTAGCTTGTATGAATTCAGTTAAGCTCATTTTATGGGCTCCATATCACCTTGGGGTCCCCAGGTCCACTGGCAAAACCATGTCTTTGGGACCTTATGAAAGAATATCAAGGTGGGAGCCAATTTTATTTCTGTGGAGATGATGTTCTACAAGGAGGGAGTTACCACAGAGAAGGCCCATCTTGGTCTCACTAGATGGACTTCCTTAAGAGAGGGGACCCGTAACATACCCAGCTTCCCCGCTCTGTTGGATCAGATGGATGTAATTGGTAAAATAAATAATCCGTCAAATAATCTTTAGAATTAAGACTATAAGAGGTGTAAAGTAAATTAATGCAGTGAGTTTATTTTAAAAATAGATATGTTAAGATTAAGCGATAGATAAAAATGCAAGCAAGCTACTATTGCATATAAACAGGCAGCAAACACCATACTCACGTATATTTGATGATGCTATCAATGAAATATCTGCAAACAACCAAACTCAGAGAGCACCAAGAGCTTCACAAAAGAGAAGGATGTTGTACAGTATTAATTTAGTTTAAGGAAAAACGATTAAACATAAATTATAGAAATATATAGAATACAGCCCACTTCTAGTTATTTCGTGAACATATTGATGTAGTTTTCTTGACAGTGTTGGAAGTAGGCTATTTTTTGTCATGTTTTTCTTTTGGGTAATCCATATATCTGATAATGGTGTTTTTCCAAGCAGTATGTAAAACATCCACTACCTCATAAATTAGTCTAATGATAACCAAGATTGCTTCTGGGCAGAGGACTTCCAGTCCAAAAGCCATTATAGTGTTATTCTGTCTTTCCTAAGTAATACTTGAGGATAAGGAAAAGGAGTGTTTTAGATCACCATGATGAAATACAAATTCTTAAAATTCTATTTTTGAAGCAGGACAATTAAATAATAAAAGTATAAACCCATGTTGGTGAACCTATGGCACGCGTGCCGGAAGTGGCACGCAGAGCCATTTCTCCGGGCACGTGAAGCCATCACCCATTGTTTTTCCGGGTTCCGGTACGCCAGTCATCTGGTTTTCATGTGCACGGGCGTGCTGGAAATTGGAAGAGCAGCCGCCCATTGCACATGCGCACTCCAGGAAAATGATTTTCCTGTTTCCAGAGTGCGCATGCGCACCGGCCAGCTGTTCTGGTTTCTGGAGCGCATGCGCACACAAAGACCTGCAATTGGCGCGCGTGCCAAAAGACACAGAGAGGGAATCCCTGCGGTCACTTCCTAAGGGAGCAGAGCAAGGTAAGCCAAGGATTCCCTCCCTCCCTGCCCATGCGAGCTACTTGCGCGGTCCCAGGTGGTCCAGACCACTGGTGGACCAGCAGCCTTTTGCCCATGCTGCTCCCCCAGTTAGAAGGGGGTGCGGGGAAACACACGAGGCGGCTGCGGTTGCTTGGGCTCCTCCCCGCTGCCACCCAAAAATGCTTTCCTCCCTGGAAATGCACATTCCAGAGCCGAGTGCCCTTCTCCTCCTTCTCCGCAGACTCACTTTCTCTTTCCTCTTGGCTAGATTTGCAGATTTTCAGGTGGCAGCACAGGCTGGGACCAGCCGCCACCTGAAATGCAATGCACTTATCCCGTGGCTTGCATAAAGCACTCCCACCCCTTTCAAAATAGCCACCCGGCACTTCCCTTGGGCGCTCAAGGCTGGCAAGCGGCTCTTCTTCTGAGAAGGGGGAGGGAGAGGCAGGCGCGCCAGAGGAGACTGGCTTTGGCTGCTCGTTCTGCTGCAACCCTGAACCCTTGCTTGGCCTCCTCCCTGCTGGGTGCTGGGCTTCCCGGGAAGCCCCCTGTGCCTTTGCTGCCTCTGTCAGAGCCTGATTACAGAAGCGGCCCGAGGAAGTGTGGAGGTCGGGATTTGGTTGGTGAAGCGGGCGCTGCTCAGGGGGCGTAAGGCAAGGTGCTGCCATCTGAAAATACTGTTGCCGTGATCTTGGCAAGCATTTTCGGGTGGCAGATCAAAGTGAGTCTGCGGAGAAGGAAGAGAAGGGCACTCGGCTCTGGAATGTGCATTTCCAGGGAGGAAAGCATTTTTGGGCATCAGCGGGGAGGAGCCCAAGCAAGGATCCAGGATCACAGCAGAACAAGCAGCCAAAGCCCGTCTCTGCCTCTCTCCCCGCCCCTTCTTCTTGCCGGTCCTGAGCGCCCAAGGGAAATGCCAGGTGGCTATTTTGAAAGAGGTGGGAGCGGTTTATACAAGCTGCGGGATAAGTGGATTGCATTTAAGGTGGCGGCTGGTCCCAGCCTGCGCTGCTCCCTGAAAATTCTGTAGGGGGGGGGTGAGCTTCCCAACCAGCAGGAGCAGTCGGGAACCGGAGCTCCACTTTCCCCAAAAGACTGGCAAGCTTTGAGTCCAGCCGCGGGGCTGCTGCTTCGCACCGGGTTGCCTCTCCCCACGTGTTGCTGTGGGTTTCCCCACGGAGAGGGCTGACTCCGTCAGTCAGAGACCAAGAGCACAGTGCCGGTTTGCGGCCGCTCCTCCCGGGGCAGCTCGGCTCAGCACCGTTCCTAAAGACAGCAGTGGGTCCTCCAAGCAGAGAACAGGTGCCGGGCCAGAGACGCCGCCCCTTCACTCTCTGCTCACCGGCCCGGGCAGCAGTCCAGGCGGGGCCGCCTCGGGGGAGACCGCAGTGTGGCAGGGGTCCTGGCCCTCCCTTGCTGGGTCCCTCGGAGCGCAGCGAGGAGGAAACCTGGGATCTGCCGGCAGCGCGGACGATTCCCAACTGGTGCGATTGCAGGCTCTGAGCCCGATGGCGGGAGGGGGCGGCTGGGGGGGAAGGGAGCCAAATGGGGTGGGACTAGACGGGACGCGATGGCTGGCACAGCCACAACTCCAGCTCCTTCAGTCGCGGGTTGCAGGCGCCCTTTGGAACAGGGCTCTTCAACCTTGGCAACCTTAAGATTTGTGGACTTTGAGAACTCCCAGAGTTCTCAAGTTGCCAAGGTTGGAGAGCCCAGCCCTGCTTTGGAAAGGCCCGTCGTAAGGCAGGCAGGAGGGTTCAACTCTCCTGAGCCTCCGTTCCTGCAAGGCACATTTACAGCCCCGGGGGCGGAGCTGCAGTCCTGCTTGCGCCATTCATTGCAAGCCTCAGCCGCCCGCCAACCGGAGAAGGCGGGCGGGCCTGGCTGGCAGCAACCGCGGCCTTCTCACGTGTTTCCCCACACCCCCTTCTGACTGGGGGAGCAGCATGGGCAAAAGGCCTCTGCTGGGATGGGTGAATGGGGTGCTGGCAAGTTGTCAGGCAGGGCTGAGAGCGCTGCCGCCGGCTTGGGAACAGCTGTCTCGCTAGGGTAACTAGTTGTCCTCCGGTAAGAGGCGCGCCGGCCCTCTTGGAAAAAGTGGGGGCGCATGCGTGGTGGGCGCACACATGCACAGTGGGGGTTGCATGTGCGCATGTGCAGTGTGAGGCGCTTGCGCATTAGGAGCATTGGGCAGGTCATGTGCGCATGCACAAATGGGGCGCCCATTGCATAATGGGTGCTGGCGCGCGAGAGCGTGCGAGGGTTCGCACGCTCGGACTTTTGGCACGCAACACCAAAAAGGTTCACCATCACTGGTATAGACCAAAACAGGCCCAGCAGTGTGCTCTACATTATCAATATTGATCAGAACTACAGCAATTACCACACACAGAGAGAGACATGCACACAGGCACGCACACGCGCGCACACACACACACACATACACGCCCTGTGTATTGCATCTGTGAGAGAGAAAGAATAGGGGAGATATTTGCTATATTTTTTTCTTGATTTTTTTGTGGTATGTAGGTTGAATGATAATAAATGTTGTCATTAAAATAAAATGGAAAATATGCTGAGGCACAACCAAAGGAAAAGCATATGGATATGTTGATAAGCATATGGCCACCCATATGCAAAACAAAACAAACAAAAATTAAATTAATTCATGGTTAGACCCCTGAGGTTTCGCATATGCAAAAATAGTTCAATGAAATGTGTCTATTGAGCTGGAAGTGGTAATAGTTCAGATGTAGCAGAGAAAACAAAGTATAGAAGTACCAGTAAGATGTTTTTTGTATGCACAGTCACTCTGGTCTGCAAGTAATCCATACCACTGTTCTTTTTTTTTATTGCTTAAATTTTAATTTTATTATATAAAATATAAAAAGAAAGAAAAAAAGAAATACACGTTTATTTCCATAGCAAGGAAGATAAAGCAGGAATGGTTAACTTGATTACTTTATTTAAAGAGGAAAATGTGTTCTTACTTGGATATCACTTCTGGAATTTGTGCTTGTGAAGAAAAAAAATGAAACTTTGATCTTGGTTTTGTTGATCAGAAAGATTTGGTGTTATAGAAATGGCTAATTACATATATATGTGTAAAAGCAAAAAGTTGAGGCTGGAGTGTGTTTATCTTGTACTGAGCTAGGAAGGGTTGGAAGTTAATGCCCACTTTTCTTTCTTTTTCTCTTCGCCCTTGTATTCCACACTCCCTTTTCCTGTTCCCTTTTCTGCCCTTAATTTCTTATAATCCATACCACTGTTCTGATTATGACAATATTTTCTAATTGTATGCTTTCTTGTCAAGTCCTCAGTGCCCTCTGAGCTTGATTGTTTTCTTGCAGATTTTTTGTTACCTGGCTAGGTAATATCTTCAGTGCTAGAAGGGAGTGAGGTTTGCTCTCTGTTTATATTCAATAGCTTGTCCTCCTAACACTGAAAATGTTACCTAGCTGGGTAATGAAATGTCTGCAAGATAATTGAGCTCAGAGAACTAAGGAATTCACAGTTCAACCCTGAGCTACATATATTCTTTTCTATTGTGTGCCTCCTTCATAGTTTCATATGACTGTAGCTTTTGGTTATGTTTAATATAATTGAGAAAAAGCTCTACTTGTTTTGATCAGATCTGATTATTTCACTGCAAGCAAATAGTTCACAGGAAGAAAATAACTAATCAGAAGACATTGTCCTATATGCAAATTTGCTTCTTTCGCATCTATAGTGAATCAAACCTGGGTGGTTACTTGATATCATTATTGCTAGTAGAATTAAAAAGAGTTTTATTCATAATAGAAATGTATGAATGGTATAGCCCATAGTAGAGCACAAAAATTAGTATGCTTTAATAAAACTTTGAGGATTTTTTTATTTTTTTTTTTGTTCTTTGCTTGCTTTTTCTTCACACTGAGAATACACTGCAAAATCTTTGGCTTATTTCTAGTTGTGACACACTAAATAAACACAGCAAGTTTTAAGACATGAACTGTGGCCAGGTTCTTTGAATTCATCTGGCTTTCTGTCAGAGATTTATGGACCATGAATCATGATTTACCGCTTTCTTCCTGTAATCTGTGCTAAAATTGGCTGTCAATAAAATATGTTAAAGTGGCTCCTACAAACAATTAATTAGTAATAGATCAAATTAATTCAGATAAAATCAAGTCAATCATATTCAGTGCTACAAAACAATTTTTAGAGTCCAAAAGCCAGATCATAAGTACCATTAAACAATCATCCCTAATTCAAATCTCTCTTCCTTCTCTGTTTTTCTCATTTCTAGAGTTCGCAAAGCTGTGGGTTTGGAACATGAATCAAGAAAGATGAAAGAATCTTTTAATAAATATCCCAAAATATCTTGCTTTTTCAAGAGGCAACTGGAATTTTTTGTTTTTCTTTGAAGACGTTTCGCTTTTCATCCAAGAAGAGCTGGAGAAGCTTCTTGGATGAGAAGTGAAATGTTTTCAAAGAAAAACAACGAAGTGCAGTTGTCTCTTGAAAAAACACCTTTGGGACAACCATGACCTGGATGACTGAGAATCTCCATAGACTTTTCATAAATAATTTGAATACGGCTCCTATTGCTTTTCCAAGGAGACACAAAGTGAACAAAAGGGAGCTCCTCGGAGTAGGAACTATTGGTTTACTTGCCTAGATTATCAGGAGCTCTTACTTGATTGATGGATCACAAGTTACATAAACTAGGTAACTAAACTTCACAATAATTCATGCCAATCAAGGCCAGAAGAATAAGACCATCTGTTTTATGCATATACAGTATATGGTTAAAGCATTTATTATATGTATTGGCAATACAAGTTCAAAAAAAATGAAATGAAAAAAAAAACCCAGGTAAGGTTCAGGAGGACTAAGAGAAGTGAGTAAACCATCAGTATGTCCAGATGTGTTTACTCTCTTTCTTTATTAAAGGTGTAAGAACTATTGGTCTTATAAACAATAAAAACTGCTTTCAGCAAAAGGTTCTCAGACAGCTTTATTCTAGAGATATGTGTATCCAAACCTTAGTTGATACTCATCTCCCCAAGTCTGGCTGCAAGGTCATTCAAATATCTCCTCCCTTTTGAGGAGACTTCCATTCCCAAAATGTTCTCCCTTGTAATGGACCACTTTAGCCTTTCTGTATCTTCTGATATTCAGCCCAGTGATACTGGCATTCTCATGGAGTAGGATTGGACTGGTGAGTCTTGATCAGACTGCCTCCCATAAATTGGAACTAATTATATATCTGTGTTCAGGCATGCTGGACTTATTGCCTGACTCAGGATCCTCAGATGGGGTCATTATAACTACATAGAGAAAACGTCTTGATGTCAGTCGTAATGAACGCAGTAGACAGATACCAAGATATTTGTAAGGGAATCTAGCAAATATAAGCCCAATATTAAAATTGTTCAAAGGGAAAATTAACAGTAGGGAATGTGCATATAAAGTTTTATTAGTACAAACATTATTGTTTATAAGTTGTAGGAGAAAGAATAATTTTGTCCGTTTATCTATCATCTCCATTTTGTTTCCAGGGAAGGTTGTAAATTATGCTGTCAAACATCATTTATTAGGAAGTCAGCTTACCATGGAAAAGTGTGTCCAACTGTTAGTGTGAAACAAATAAGCAAATGACACTTTGCCCCAACCCGTGACTGAAAAGCAATTGGACTGTGTAAAGTTCATGTCACAATTTGTTTTGCCATTTGTTGGATGTAATTAATCTAATATAGAAATTATAGAGTTTTTCCTTCCTTGTTTTCTTTTCTGAATTGTGGGTATGTATGTGTGTTTTTTCTAAGTCAGGAGATACAGTACACTATATAGAATGCAATCAAAATGTTATTTTCATACTAATATTATTTCAACTATTGATTATATAGTTAGAATAATCTTATATGTTTTTCAAAAACCTATTCTTAAAATTCTTAAAAGTAAATTAGTCTTTTATATATTTTTTTAATTATTTCAATACATTTGCTTTCAGTATAATTCCTGATTATTACTCCTAGGTAAATGCTCTTCATAATATACTTGTGTTAGTAAGACACTATATCTGGCCACTTTATATGTTCTACATTTATTGTTTTTATTTTACTGACTTTTTAAAAAAAAGTGCCATAAAAAGAATCAGCATTAGTTTGTCCTAACAAAGTTTTTTAAAGAGACTTTATAGTTGGCCATAGACAAGTGGATATAGAAAACTCATAGTATGTGGAATAAAGTGAAAATGAATGGTGAGAGGGAGGAAAAAATTGTGTGGCTATTAACACTGGAAAAGGAACATGCACAGTGGAGTGGCAAGATATATAGTAGATGTGTATTGGCAGAGCTTACAAATCTTGGTTGCAAAAATCCAGTTGACTACTAGGTGACACCAAAGAGTTACAGAAAACATTGAATCCAAAACTGGAAATCCAAGCATAGGACTTAAGAAATGTATGTCGGGAAAGAGAGCAGGAGGTAGAAAATTAAGGGGGTAAAACTATAGTGGAATGGAATATTCAAGGAAGAGGGTTGTTTAGAAAAGAACAACCCACAGTCCTCTCTATACTGATGCCGTCACTGAATATCGGTAGTCCTTGCTTAATAATGTAAGTAGAAGCAGAATTTCTGTCGCTAAGCGATATCATAAAGCATGATGTTCCAGCACTTCTAGTTACCATCGCCAAGCAAATTTCATGTTGTCTTAAGTGTTTCATGCTGATTTCCCCATTTACTTTGCTTGTTGGAAGCTGGCAATGAATAATATAATTGGCAGCATATAATGGTGATCATGTAACTGTTGCAGCAATCAGAACTTTGAGGATCAGTTATAATTCCCACCTGTTCTGCACTATTGTAAGTTTGGACAGTGGTGAATCAATAGTCATTAAGTGAGGACCACATGCACTCTTTTTTCTTATGAAGAAATCCTTTAATGTAAACCTTTCTCTTTTTTTGACACATTTAAAGCTTTTTTTCAGACTAATCTAGGTCAGGAGTGTGAAACTGGTGGCCCGCAGGCCAGATGAGTCATGCACAGGCCATACCCATCCCAGCTCCATGAAAGGAAAAAACTTCATGATAAGTCACGTGATGACATGAATTGGCAAGTTTGATACCCGTGTTCTAGATCAAATAAAGGTTCTGATTGGGCTATTTATTCAGAAAAAAAATCTTGTGAACTCCAAATGCTGCTGTCTGAGTCACAGTGGATGGATTTAATGAATTTGCTCTAATTAAGTCTATGACTTGTTTGTATCTCTACTTGGTTTTCAGGCCCAATTCAACAGTGTAGATTTTATGTAGGAAATAAATATTTATATATAATCAGGAAGTAAATATCCCATATACTCTTTGTGTTTATTGTGTGTTAATTACCATTCCAATAATCTGCTAATATTTTAGACTGTCTCTTTTGAATACCAATGTTTAAGATAGGAATTATCCAGAATGAATTACTGCATTTTCTGCATAGAAAAGTTTTTTGGGGTCCATAAAAATACACAGCTGTCTAATTGCTTCAGAATATCTTGGCCCACCAAGCATTTTACAGCAGCTACAAAGGTAATTGAAAACTAGCCAAAAATATAAAAAAGGACAAGCAAAGCAAAAACAAAAAGCAAACCAAAATAAATAATCCTGGTGCTTATGTATATGTAGTCAGGGTTTGAGAGAATTGCTTAAAATTAGCAGTTTAGAATACGCATTTGGCGTGAAATTAAAATTTCAGTGGATAAGCTATTATTGCTATTACTTTCATGGAACAGTAGTAGCATGTATTTTCCTTAGTATACAGTGCTTGTGTATAAAGCACATAGTGTGTACAGACAAGCTGGGTTCATATTTCATGCTATGATTAAATATGTGGTTAGGTTGTGTGGGTTCATTTGACATGTGAACTAAACCCTTGTAATTTGTAAATCACATTCTATGGCTTATATATTACAATATATAGATAAATATTATGGCTGATCTAAAATACCATTGTTAAAATAAACCATGGTGTTATTATAATTCCTGAATCCTCTTATAAAATCTTTGAATTTTTGCTCATCAAGAAAAACAACTGTAAATCCGGGGGGGGGGGGGGGGGGGCAGGAAATGCAGGTAAAAGGAAATCAGCAAAAAGGTGGATATTTATTCATTTTTTTAAAAAAAACATACATGTATGTTTGTGTGTAGATAGATATATAGATATAGACAGTGATGGGATTCAGCTAGTTCGCACCTATTCGGGAGAACCGGTTGTTAGAAGAAATCTTATTTTGTTTTTTCCCACTTTACAGGGCTAATCCTGTAAGGAAGGCAGGAAGGAAACATTCTGGTGTTGTTTCTAGCCTAATCTTTATTGCCCTGCTTACAGAAACTGCCTCTCTGGTTAACGCTTATTACATTGTAACGGCTAAGGTGAAGTGTCCATCGACATGAGTCACATTGAATTGGGCATGCCCACACGGTCACATGACCACCGAGCCATGCCTACCTAGCTGGTCATTATGGCAGAGAACCAGTTGTTAAATTATTTGAATCCCACCACTGAATATAGATGTAGATTTTAAAAATTCTCTATCTTGCTGACTCATAACAATGTTGGCACAAAAACAAAAAAATAATATAAATTCACAAAAGTACTACAAAGGACACACCATAGCCCATCAACTCTACATTTTGGGACTCTTCATGCTTACATTAAAAGCTAGGTCTGTATGTCCTTCTGGAAAGCTAAGGGGTGTGTGTGTTTCTGCCAAATATCAGGGAATAGATGAATGAATTTATACTATATATAATCAGACTGAAAGTTTGACATTTCGATGTAACCATAATTTATGCTGTCCTGGCATTGCTTGTTCTAGTGAGTGATTCTGGAAGCCTCTAACAGGTTCTGTTGATAAGCCCTGCTTGCTGACATCTAAAATAAAGAGAGAATATCAATTCTTTTCCTTGGCTATTAAACTCATTAGAGAGTTTTTTTCAGTTTAATAAAAAGAAAGTCAGTCATGATTGAAGTACATAAATTCAGTCCTATATATAAATATATTATAATATAATGAGAAATATGTATGTATGTATTTATAGAACTTATGTGGATGCCAATCTCATATAATGACCTTAGGCAGCTGGCAATAATAAATAAAAATAGGAATAAAAATAAACATCAAGCACCAGACCAAACAGATTCCTGACTCAACTTTCCTGAGGGAAAGGCCAGAACTTCACAGTCCTTTGGAAAACTAAATGGTTAGGGATCCTTCAAATCTCAAGTGCAAAGCTGTTTTAAAGAGGTGGGGCAGCCACGAAGAAAACATACCTCTGTGGTCCAGAGGTGGGTTTCAGCAGGTTCTGGCCTGTTCTGGAGAACCAGTAGCGGAAATTTTGAGTAGTTTGGAGAACCCGGAGTAAAAATTCGGATTGGCCCCATCCCCATCTATTCTCTGCCTCCCAAGTCCCAGCTGATTGGGAGGAAATGGGGATTTTGCAGTAACCTTCACCTAGAGTGGGGTGGGAATGGAGATTTTACAGTATCTTTCCCCTGTCACGCCCACCAAGCCACGCCCACAGAACCGGTAGTAAAAAAAAAATTTAAACCCACCACTGCTGTGGTCCTATCAGAAGACAATATTTAAGTGAGAGCACCCACCATACCTACCCTGCCTAGGGGTGGATAGATATCCTCAGCAAGAGATGGTTCCATAAGTAACCCGGCCCTGGACTTTAAAGGTGATAACCAGCACCTTGAATTGTACCTGGAAAGCAATTGGAAGCCAGTGTAGCAACCCTACGGGCTACAGTATTCCAAACAGGAGGTAACTAAGGCATTCACAGTCACTGTGAATAGAACCTCTCAGTCCTGGAATGGACACAGTTAGTTCACAAGATGAGTATACAAAACTCTCTTCTATGAGTTACAAGTCCAGGACTATAAAAAGTTAAACTTGTTTTCACTCCATTTACTTATTTTTCCTTTAAAAGAGAACTTCAGAAAGGAAAGTAGCAGGGGTGAAATGCTCCCGGTTCGGACCAGATCGCTGATCCGGTAGCAATGAAGGCGGGTGGTTCAGAGAACTGGTAGCAAAAATCCCTGCCCCCCCACCCATGCCCAGCTGAACTGCACAATCATCAGAGGTTTTTTTATTACTTTTAAAAGCATTTTTTCTACAACCTCTTTGGTGGAAAAAATGCTTTTAAAAGTTAAAAAAAAAGCCTCTGATGATTGCGCAGCTCAACTGGGATCATCAAAGGCTTTTAAAAGGAAAAAACCTTTTTTTTCTTTTAAATGCCTCTGACAATCCCAGCTGAGTTGCCTGATGGGCAGAGGCTTTTTTTAAAATGCTTTTAAAAATGCTTTTAAAAGTAAAAAAAAAAAAAAAATGGCCACGCCCATCCAGTCACATTACCCCATCACCACCAAGCCATGCCCACAGAACCGGTAGTAACAAATTTTAGATTTCACACTGGAAAGTAGCTACTGTATGTACACAATAAGAAAAAAAAGATGTTGCAACAAAAATACAGTAAATCAAATCTTGAGCAAGTATCTCCATGCATAAAATTTGCTTACCACTGTAGTGAAGAGAAAACTCCACATGCCTTCTGAATAAGCCATAACAACAGGAAACGAGAAAATTTGCAGATTTAATTATTACTGATTATTAGTAATTTAAGTATTACTGAGGTTTGTTGTTTATATGTATTTTGTTTTTGTTGCTGATTTTAAGTCATTCTGTTTTTAGAAGGGCAAAAATAGGTTTTGAAACTAAACTCTCAAATGAATCAGCATGTGTTTGTATGGGGAGGAGAGGTTTTTAGCTTGTACCTTCTTCCAGTATCTTTTTCTCATTTCTTTGCATTGTAATGGAAATGTAGTGAGAGATATGAGGAAGCTGGTATACAATCTTTCACCCCTGACAATGTGCATTGTAAGTTGCACATAGCTGTCAGGATAAAGACAAGTCTGGTGCACCAGGATAATTGGGTACTTGAAGAAAATTCATAAGGCAATATGCCACACAGCAATGTGTTATGCCCTGGGGCAACAAGAAGAGGAAAGAGGGTATCAGATTGGGTTGGAAATCTACTCTTGATAAATAATAATCTAGTTATGTGACGCAGCGATGCGATTTTGTTTGTTTGTAAAGTAGATTGCCATTTTTGGGGGGCCACAGAATTATTTTTAAGGGTTCCAGAACTGTCTTGTAGTACATCCCAATATCAAATTACATTTTACCAGCAATAGAATCAAAATATCCCATCAGAAAGCTTCACACGTCCATTAGATGCCTCTTAAGATGAAACATTTAAGCAAACTCTGTAAGGGTACTGACTGACAGCTTTTTATTAAGAAATGCCACTTGCTGACTTCATTAGTATATAGCATGTTGTTCTCGGCTAAAAATAAGCGTATTTTTTTTCTCACTTGCGACTTGTCTATTTTTGAAAAATCACCTTTCATTGGGTACTATGAAAGGAAAAGTGAGAAGTTGCAAAAATGGGTGTTTAGTTGGCTACTGATAAAGAACATGTTTTAATTCTGTTGTATTGAAATAATATTTTATTTATTATGTTGATTGGTAATTTTTTACTTCTACCCCAGAGCATTTGAGAAGCCTCCCCCACCCTGGATAGCAAAATAAAGTTTTAAAAAGGTAAAACTAATCACAATGGCAGGTAAAATATTTAATCATAAACATAAATGTTCTAGTTGAAGAAGAAAGACTTGATCCCTTTTTTGAAGGTGGAGAAATACACACACACACATACATACATCTTCTAAGCAAATGCATTGTTAGTTGGAACCAGACAGAGAAAGGACATTTCCTTCAGACATCCCTCATATGGCTGTACAATTTCATACCGAGACATGCAGTCTCTCATACAGTTTTATCTTGTTTATGACTTTTGTTCTTAAAACTAGCATGCTGCATTATGCCACCAAAGCAGTGGTAAGCAATAGCAGATCTTTCAACAACTTTAAAATGGCTTCATGGCTTCATTGTCAGCAGCTGACCTGCCCTATCTTAAAATTGATTAATAAAATTAATCAATTAAAATTTAAGCCAGCCCAGCTCGCTGAAACAAGAAAGTCTTCAGAGCCCGGCGGAAAGTACGGAAGTCCGGGATCAGTCGTATCCCTGGGGGTAGTTTGTTCCAGAGGGCGGGTGCCCCCACAGAGAAGGCTCTCCCCCTGGTGATCGCCAGTCGACATTGCTTGACCGAGGGCACCCTGAGGAGACCCTCTCTGTGGGTGTGTATTGGCCAGTGGGAGGTTATCGGTGGCAGAAGGTGGTCTCGTAGATATCCAAGACCTAAGCCATGGAGCGCTTTAGAGGTGAGAACCAAAACCTTGAAGCGCATGTGAAAGACCACCGGAAGCCAGTGCAGCTTGCGCAGGAAAGGTGTTACATGGGAGCGCCATGTCGCCCCCATAATCACCCGCGTGGCCGCATTCTGGACCAGTTGGAGCCTCTGGGTGCTCCTCAAGGGGATCCCCATGTAGAGAGCATTACAGTAGTCCAGGCGGGAAGTAACGAGGGCATGAGTGACCGTGCATAAGGAGTCCCTATCCAGAAAGGGGCGCAACTGGCGTATCAGGCGAACCTGATAAAAAGCCCCCCTGGCCACGGTTGTGAAATGCTCTTCTAAAGAGCATTCCAGGAGGATGCCCAAGTTACGGGCCCTCTCCTGGGGGCCAATGACTCGCCCCAATAGCCAGCGATGGCACCAGCTGGCTATATCGGGATGCTAACAACCACAGCCACTCGGTCTTGGAGGGGTTGAGTCGGAGCCTGTTCCTCCCCATCCAGACCCGCATGGCCTCTAGGCACCGGGACATCACTTCAAGGGCATCATTGGGATGGTTTGTCACAGGCTACAGGATGTTGGGTGACCAGTGGGCATGTCAGGCCGGCCAGAGGGTGTGACCCTGGACTATAAAGTATGCTGGGAGGCGAGAGCTCCTAGCGCTGACTTTGCACAGAACTGTGTGTTATACTCATCGTGTACCAAGGCTCTGGCCTGCTGTTGAGGATTAAAGTCTGGGTTACTGAGCAGCTCAGTTTCCTGTGTGTTTGCTTTGGTCCTCACCCAGTCCAGCCCTGGACCGTTGAGAAGAACGTTGTTTAAAGCATGTTTAAAATTTTATTGTTTGTATTTAATTTTAGCTGTATTTTTGTTGGTACCTTTCTTTTTTCTGACCTAGTCCACCTTATAGAAAAGCTTTCAACTCAAAAAATTATGAACCTTTTTCTCTAAACACTTAAGCTCCCAGTAATATGCTTGCATCGTACAGTCTTCACCGGTCTGATGCCCCACAACCATATTAAGTCATAACTATTCAACACATTTAGAGGACATGATGCTAGCAAGACACCATTTATTCTTATTCAAGAAAAGGTGGTATGGCCAAGTAAATATCTTAACATTGCCAGTTTACATTAATAAATAAAA
Source organism: Arizona elegans (assembly GCA_022577455.1). NCBI lineage: Eukaryota > Metazoa > Chordata > Lepidosauria > Squamata > Colubridae > Arizona > Arizona elegans. Next base: position 251,754,218 of record JAKOOJ010000001.1, read on the forward strand.
TGAAACATGTATCAGTATGGGATGATTAATAGTTGGCATGCTTCATAAATTGCTGGAATGCTTTCTAAAACGTTTAAATGGAGAAATGGCCTGTATTCTGTCTTTACCTTTTATAAAGAAACAAACTAGTGTACAGCTTATGTACAAAAATGAATCATATGTACATTACCCATTTAATGCAAACCTCTGTGTGATAATGTATCCCAGTCATATTTTTCAAACTCTGATCTGCCATATAAAGCCTTTAAGCTCATTATTTGATGGAACTCGAGAGAGTTGAGTAGTAAATAGAATGGAGATGACGGGAGAAGCGCGATGAAAGCATAAAAGTAAGAGTGGATGGGGGAAAAGAGCAAGACTGCACAGGATGGAATGAAGAATGAATGAATGAATGAATGAATGAATGAATGAATGAATGAATACTGTATATGATAGATGCATGTAGATGTGTGAGGGAGAAAAATACACAATGATAATGACTGAATTGAAGTATATGAATGTGTGGACATATGTGATTGAGTTTTTGGATCAATTTTACCAATCTTGTCAATCTGCAACATTTCTGTTTCCAACTGTCAGTCAGACTGTAAAGATTCCAAATACATTTTGTCTAAAGTTTTGTTGAGGTCCAAGTACACAATATTTTGTTGAGGTCCAAGTACACAACACTTTGGATTCTCCAGCAGCGCGCCTAGAAGGGACGTTCAGGTAAGCAACGTCCGTTTTCTCCTGATCAACTAAATTGCTAGCTTTATCAAAGAAGAAGGTAAGGTCAGCCTGGCATTGTTTATTTGCAACACATCCTTACTATCCATACTAGCTCCAGTTAATTGTAACATGCCTACAGTGCTCAAAAATATATTAGAGATGTCAGGTTGACAGGCCTCTAGTTTCCCGAGTCTTCCTCACTCTCTTTTTGAAAATAAGGATAACATTGGCTTTCCTTCAGGCTTCTGAGAGCTTGTGATTCCTCCAGAAGTTCTCAAAGGAGTTCATTTATTTATTTAAATTACATTTGTACTTTAATTGCAATCAATTCAACTTTCAAATAATTGAGAATGGATCTGTGATCTCCTTCAATTATTATTCTATATCTTGGGATGTAATCCACTTGGACTTGAATTCATTGGCTAAGTCTTTTAATTAAAGAGTGTCAACATTAAACACTTTTTAAATAACAATGATTATAGTAACATGTATTTTGAGCCAAAAATTATGCAACTGTATTGGGAAGGCCAAAATGCAGAAAGAGCAAGAATACATTGTATAATAAGCCCCAAAGGTAGAAGAAACAAGCTAATGACTGATTTCAAAAAAGCTACTCAGGGTGTTGCTAATATTTGGAAGTGCATCAAGAAATTCTCAAGGTGTAGATAGGGATTAAAATCTATTCTTGGAAGAAAACCGTGGCACTTCTGTCTTGCTTCCAAGAAAATTACGGAGGCATGGCAATACAATTCTAGGAATTGAGTTCAACGCAACTTCCAACCCAGGTGATAGTCCTTAGCTGACGGGGGTGGGGGTGATATTTAAAAACTAAATGGGTCAGGCTGACCAGTTCTTGGATCAAGAAATCTCATGTCTGTATGCTAGCCTGGGAAGTTTAAACAAAAACATCCTGGAAGAAGAACATTTGTCATGCATAAAATTATATGAACATGTCACATAATAATCAGGAATTGAGCTCAATAAATATAGCAGAAATGTATTTTAATTATTTTCTACATCCTTTCCCACATTATTCATTTTCATTCCAGATGTTCTTCCATTTCCACTGACAAACTTTTACTTATATCCATTTTTTCAAGAATGGTACATTTTTTTTCTGTCATGGAAAGACCTATCTCTCTGGAAAAGGCTCTAAACCTAGGAAGGAAGGAGGAGTGGATGGCTATCAGCAAGGTGGATGGACTCCATTATACTGGCAATGAATGTAGTGTTGGAAGACCTAAAAGACCAGGTTAGATATAGATCAACTTGGGGAGAATCTATGTGGTCACTACAAGTTGAAAATGATTTGATAATCAAAGAAATCAAAATGGTTAAGGACAACTCTTTTAATCTTAAAATATTATAGAAAAAAGGTATACTAAACAATGCAAACTAAAAAAATCACTGACATAATTAAACAAAAAGCAAAAATGCCACTTCTTTTTTGAGATATCAGTAACAATATATAAATGGTTACAATTCAATTTTAAACAACAAATTTATTAATGCTAATATCATCTAGAATGCTAGCATGTTTTTTCATTAGTGTATAAATGTAGCTTAAGTAAGGATACCAAGGTAGAAAAATATGAAGATGTATAGTGAATACTGTTGTTGCAAACTAGATTCATTGTAGTTTCCTTTTCTTCTATCTTCTGCTTTTAATTTCTTTGCCATAGCCTCTATTCCTTAGCCTTTTTTTGTGTTGCCTATAATGCTATTTTCCCATAAGACAATAACATGATGGATATGTATGTATTACAAATTTTTGTAAGCTAGCATGATGTATTCTAGAGTAATTTTTAATTTGTGAGACCATAGTAATACTAATAGGCTAATCAGTATGTATAGTAATATATAGTATATGCTACAAAATTATTTTAAAATATCAGAATACTATAACTATTAGAATTAACAGAGAATTACCTAATTAACACATTATTGATTTTGCTTGGAAAAATCTGTTGCTGCAATTAATCAACATTAAATACTTGGCATGTATAATTATGATTGTTAATTTAATTCTAGATTTTTATCTGGTCTCTTTTGTTTGTATATGGTAAAAGTAGGGAAAGCGTCTTTATTTGGTGTTCAAGAGCTCACCCAAGTGAAAACTAACAAAGTTATAAGACAGTACAAGGTAGTACAGTGGACTAAAGCACTGTTATTAACAACTGCTGCTTGCAATTACTGCAAGTTCAAATCTCACCAGGCTCAAGGTTGACTCAGCCTTCCATCCTTTCAAAGGTAGGTGAAATGAGGACCCAGATTGTGGGGGCAATAAGCTGACTTTGTATAAATATACAAAAGTATGAAGGCTATTGCTTAACGCATTTTAAGTCGCCCTGAGTCTCCGGAGAAGGGCGGCATATAAATTAAAGCAATAAAAAAATAAAAAAATAAAGTCAGTAGTAAAATCAGAAGAATGAGGGATGAAGATAATGTGTCTATTATCCTTACAGTCCAAAACTAGTTATGATGTTAAATATTAGCTACAATTAACACCTTTCTTAAACAATATAAATACCAACCCAACAGATTAGATAGGGTGGACACAGAATTTAATTTTAACATCTACTATGGGCTTGTCTTAAATAAAACCAATCTCCTGTTTTGATTGGGAGTGATAGGTCTATTGTTCCATTTATTTTTGTGTGTGTAAAGGCCTGTTTTTGTCACAACAACACAGTGGTTTAATATGCCCCATATTTCCCCCCCCCCATATATTCCTAATGCCTCTCAAGTTCTTTTGCTCTTAGTTTTGCTTCTGTGAATTTTGTGCCTATTATTTTGATGGGGCTGGAATTAAGGATTCAGCTATGTACTAAGAAGACAGAATCCAATGAATCCTGGGTCATTCAGCTTCAGAGACCTCTTTTGTGCCTTCTCAGCACAAGGACACAGCCTTACTATTATCTACAAAGACTGAAATTGATGGTCTCATAACATCTTCAATATTTTAGTACTACTCATGCAGATGCAAAAAAAAAAAAAAAAAAAAAAGCAACAAAATCCTTGAGGGCCAGAGCATCAGGCACAGATGGAGCTATTGGATAAATACTGTATAAGGCATTACCAGTAAGTTATCTACAACTGTCCTAGTGAGCGTGAACCCAAGTGCTACTTTTACAATATGGTCTCCAAGATTTTGATTTTTTTTAACCTTGCCAATTTGAAACTGTGGTAGTTTCAGCATTTCTTATGAATGTTTTAGTCATAATCTAATTTTGTTGGAAGACAACCTCTCATTCTGTGTGCAATCCTATCCTGTACTTGTATCACAAGTCTTTGAAGCATTTGAATATTATAGGTAAATATTTTCTCTGGACTCTCAATGCCTTGGATGAACTCATCCCTTGCATTAGATTTGGTATCTATCTCATCTATGCTTGGAACAGATTAATCTTTAATGTCTGCCCCCTTCCCCACCTACCCACCCACCCACTCACTCACTCACTCATTCACCCACATCTATCTGTCTGTCTGTCTGTCTATCTATCTATCTATCTATCTATCTATCTATCTATCTATCTATCTATCTATCATCTATCTCTCTATCTCTCTATCTCTCTATCATCTACCTATATCTACCTACCTATCCATCCATCCATCCATCTACCTATCATCTATCTATCTATCTATCTATCTATCTATCTATCATCTACCTATATCTACCTACCTATCCATCCATCTATCCATCCATCCATCTACCTATCATCTATCTATCATCTATCTATCTATCTATCTATCTATCTATCTATCTATCTATCTATCTATCTATCATCTACCTATATCTACCTACCTATCCATCCATCTATCTATCTATCTATCTCTCTATCTCTCTATCTCTCTATCTATCATCTACCTATATCTACCTACCTATCCATCCATCCATCTACCTATCATCTATCTATCTATCATCTATCTATCTATCTATCTATCTATCTATCTATCTATCTATCATCTACCTATATCTACCTACCTATCCATCCATCCATCCATCCATCCATCCATCTACCTATCATCTATCTATCTATCTATCCATCCATCTACCTATCATCCATCCATCCATCCATCCATCCATCCATCCATCTAATCTAATCTAATCTAATCTAATCTAATCTAATCTAATCTATCTATCTATCTATCTATCTCTGTGTGTCTCTGTATCTGTTTATTTATCTTCACCTATATCATCTATAGCTGTATCTGTCTATGTACACTCACACAGATGTCATGCCTTCCTGTTCATGCGTAGTCATCTGTACCATGCCCTTATTCTACTCCATAACTCTGCAAGCATAAATGTTTTATATGGATTTCATTGTTGGAAATAATAGGGTCGTTTGCAGCCTACAGGCTCCATTGTGACTTTGATCTGACCCTGATTTTTTTTCCAGATCACTGTATCTCCATGTTAGATGCAGTTGTAACAGTTCAGTCTATAATGCACTTTTATTGAACACAGAAGTTGTGGAAGGACAAAAATATTGGCAGTCATACTGAGGAACAGCTTGTTTATTTATGACATGGCTGAATTTATGACTGCTAGTGTAAGTCCCTGTTGCGACCTGCATCAGATTAGATGAAGATTATCCTTGCTTCTGTAAGTATTGGATATTTGCCCAGTGGCAGACATGGCTAAATAATAGGAGAATAATGATGAATAATAGGTAACAGCTGCAAAAAAAACCCAGTATAATTATCAGATACTTGTTGAATATTATTAAATGAAGGATATGGTCACCTCAAAGGTTTGCTGATCAGTAGGGCGCCAGTCAGGGTTTCTATTATTTAGTTGACGTAATTGCAGCTATCAAAATTGTGTCTTACTTATTCTTAGCATTTTTAAAAAGCCTGGCTGAGAAAGTGCCATATTGAAGGCTATTTCTTGTCTTCCTCATACGTTCACACATACACATAGAAATGTTGGTCCAAGGTGTACAATTTCTTTTTGTTATAGCTCTAGGAGTCGAGCCTTGCAAAAGCTATACCAGAGTAGACCCATGCTTTAAAATAGGTTGTCTAGATCAGGGGTCAGCAACCTGCGGCTCTGGAGCCACATGTGGCTCTTTCACCCCTCTGCTGCGGCTCCCTATCATTCAAAATATGCATCACAATCGCCAATGTGCGACACCTGCCAGCACACAATTTATTGAGCGTTTCAACCCCCAGTAGGCCAACTATGGATAAATCCAAGAAAAGAAAAGTTTCAGAAGAAAACAAGGTTTAATTCAACTACATATGCTAGTTTTGTGGCCACTCAAGAAATAGTTAGGCACGGGAAGGGTTTTGTGGCTCCCAGTGTTTTCTTTTCTGTGGGAAACGGGTCCAAATGGCTCTTTGAGTGTTTAAGGTTGCAGACCTGTGGTCTAGATAAATCCTCTGTTATTCTAGGGCAGATTGAACTGTTCCTCTTGCAGACTTTTTATCCTGTTCTCTACGAAGTTAAAAAAATCAAGACCTATTGTTGTAAAGTAATAGAAGATAGATTAGAAAAATATGACACAAGATGGTTCATTCTATTGTATCATGTTGGCAAAGAGGTAAAAGAGTATTTAAAAGTGCGATAAAATGACACACTTCTACTTGGAAGCAATACTATTGGATATGATTGTGATTAATGTGGCTTCCTGGTGGTAAATTGAAATAACTGATTAAATTATGCTACTGCTAATAGATTCACTGAGAGAACAGTCCAACAAGTTGTGAGCACAGAACAGCCCTAAGGCATAAATAAAAGTTATATAATTGATGAGTGTGATAAATCAGTATGGAAGCAAGTGGCTTGTTAATTTGTTTGTGTGGGATCTTTTCCAACTTGTTAGTAAAATACCTGACTTTCTCCTCCGTAAAGATGCTTTAATTGTGACTACTTTATTCCCCATTGCGTCCTGTCAGGAGCCTGCTTTGGAATAAATAAGAGATAATAAGAAAGTCATGTGTAATTTTAAAAAGGCAAGTTCTTGTTTTATTGGTTTATTTCATAACACAGAGTGAAACAGTGAAAACATAACTGTATTAACTTATGAAAAACAATGGAAAATTTGGGCATAGGAAAGGGATATTAAATTTCATTACTTTAATCAAAGCTTGAATTTGGAAGACTGCGCATATTATTTTGGGGAGTACTTTCCACCATTTAATATTGTAGGATTTATATTTTATGTGGGTACTTTATTCTACTTTACTTTATTCTAATTTATTCCACCCTCCCTTGAGCATTTTAACAGAAAAATAAAATATTAAAGTTATTTTTAAGGGACAAATAACCCATCAAAGATCTATGCAAATGCATTCAATCTCCATAGAAGCAAGGGGCTAATTAAAAGCTGTTATTTTAAATGCCTTGCTAGCAGTTTTTTTTTTTTTTTTTTTTTAGGGTTCCATGTTTCAGTAGCTGATATTATTTTAAACCTAGCTAAGAAGTTCCTGCATTAAGCTCTGTGCTCTTATGGGGCTGTCCTTGAAATGTATCCAAAAGCTTTGCTGATGCAAAAATGTAGTGGCATGAGCAGTTACATGTGCTCCAAAAGTGTACACATTACATTTTTTAAGCTGCATTGATTGCCAGTTTGCTTTCAAGTCTAGTTCAAAATAACTTTAAGCCGTACATTGTATACATCTACCTGTCCCGTTAGGTCCAATAGAAGAAGCATATTTTATGGGTCCCTTCAGCTAAGGAGTTTTATTGGGCAAGTCCTAGAAGGAAAGCCTTTTCTCCTGTGGCCTCCTGACAATAGCCTTACAATAATGTGAAATTAACTCCTTTGGTTGTGATTCCTATCTAGTATACTCCAAGGGCCTGACATTAATCTTGCAAGTATGAAGCATCCCTTCTCCTTTACATCCCAATAAACTAGCAAGGGTCTATACTAAGCCTCTTGTCCTACCCACTATCTGGCTGCAGGTTTTATGCTGTCTGTTATCAGACCATTCCCTTGGCAACATCTCTTTGCCCCTTTTCCTACGGTTTTGTATCCTGATACTCCAGTCCTGTCAAACATGATTCACTCTGAGGTGAGGCAATCCCCAACCCAGGGGTGGGCTTCAAAAATTTTAGCAAGGGTTTATCTGCCGGGTTGTTGGGTGGGTGTGGCCATGGTGGGCGTGGCCTAGTCGGCCTCCTGCACCATGGTGGGGTGGCGTTTTTGCCCTCCCTGGGCTCTGGAGGCTTTCCTTGAGCCTCCGATAGGGCGAAATGGCCTCCCCAGGCTCCAGAGGCCCTCTGGAGGTTGGAAACGGGCCCATTTCCAGCCTTCCTGAACTTCCAGTAGGCCTGTTTTTCGCCCTTCCCAAGCCTCTGTGCGCACCCTGCACTTACCTGCATCCAAAACGGGCAGCGTGGGGACTCCTGGGAGGGTTAGGGTTAGGGGCCACCCAGGAGTGGGATTTGGGAGTTCTCCAAACTGCACAGAATCTTAGCTAGAGGTTCTCCTGAACCCCTGTGAACCACCAGCAGCCCACCCCTTCCCCAACCCCATTAGCCTTCCAGAAAGCCCTTAAAACAAGCTGTCGACTAGCTTGGGAATTCCATCATAAAGCGGAGCCTGCTAGATTGGTATGTGGTAGTTAATTGAATGTACAGTACTCTTTGTACGCTTTTCTGTCATTTTTTTTTATTTTGTGTTTTATCTTTTTAATTTAAATTGTTTGTTTTAAACGTTTTTAATGTATTTTGACTGATTTATGACATATGCCACCTAGAATCACCTCAGGAGATGGGCAGCTATAAAAATATGATAAATGAATGCATACATTTTCATTTTCTCCTTTTTCCTGCATCCTTGTGGTAGGTTCATAGGATACTCTACTTATCCATGACGTCTGTAAGAGAGGTTGTTGTTTTTTTTTAAGTCAAGATGACAGCCATTAAAGCACCACCCTTTTCTATCAGTGTTACATGCATGCATAAAGGGGCACGGCCTTCTATCACATTGTGATGACTGTTGTCTTGTCCCTCCTCTGGGAATACTAATAATCAAAACTCAGCTAAATGGCAGTTGACACTTCATGTTTTGCTATTTTTAATGCATGGTGTTTCTTTAGCTTAAAATTTACACAGGTACATGTTAGGGAAGCTTTATAATTCTTGAAGGGCTTTTATATTCATCGCACTTAAGTCCAAATTCAGAACACCATCTGTCCTACATAAATCAAAGTGGGGAGGGGGGGGACATGACAAGCAAAGTGATTGGATCTGCAAAAAAAATATGATGACAGATCAAATTGACCAAGACTGGAAACCTTCTTTGTGTCTTCAAATCTGGTACTTGTGGTAGGGTCAGCTGGAACGACCATCAGGAGATTTAAAAAATGCATCTGTTCTTGTGTCAGGTATTTGAAAAACAAACCAACAAGCTTTCTTCTGTTTCTTTCAGGGAAAGCTTCAAGAAATCATGGGCTCAGTGGTGAAATCCAATTTTTTTTACTACCGGTTCTGTGGGCGTGGTGTGGCTTGGTGGGCGTGGTAGGAGAAGGATACTGCAAAGTCTCCATTCTCACCCCACTCCAGGAGAAGGATACTGCAAAATCCCCATTCCCTCCCCACTCCTGGGGGAAGGATATTGCAAAATCTCCATTCCCACCCCACTCTGGAGCCAGCCCAAAATTTCTGCTATCAGTTTTCCAGAACCTGTGAGAACCTGCTGGATTTCACCCCTGTTTGGGCTCCTCTTACAGAGACAGTTTTGCCCTACCCTTGGAATTGTCTGACAGAGATATCAGGATAACCTTACTGAATGGTTTCATCCATCTTATTGAACTAGCCATTTCAGCTAAGCAGATGCTGTGAAGCACTTCTGGGATTCTCATCAAGTGTGTTTAGCTTTCAGTTTGACAGATTCGAAATGGACATGAAGGTTTTGGTCTTCCCTGTCTCTGGAGTCTTGTCTGATTCCCTTCTGATTATCATCAGTCTTTCAAACTAATTAAAAACTTGCCCCTTACCTTGTAAGAAAAAAAAAGTCAAATCAATATTTCCATCATTAAAATATTGGGGGAATTTGAGTAATTGTTTTATAGCCTTTGCATTACAAGTAGCAAATATGCCAAGATTAATTTGGTGTTAATCAGTCAAAAGAAAGGAGGGGTAGGAAGAGTTAGAGAATAAGAGCAAAAAGAGAATGGAGCTGCAATCGTAATATACCACAAAATATATTCCTTTGAGGGATCTTGTGAAATTGCCTGGGTTTGATGCTGCACAATGCAGCTGCCACATTATTGATTGAAGTTTAATTACATCCTGCCAATTGTTTTAATTTGCGCCTGCATATGAATGATTTTATAACATACTGAAGAAAGACCAGGAAAGAATTTGATAGTATTATTAAAATCAAAGGTAAAAGGATCCTTGCATTACCGTGATTTAATGGCACAGTAATCCCTCTAACCTCAAAGTAGTTCAAAAATATGTATTCATATCACTATTACAGGAGAGTAACATTTTATAAACAAAATATCTATTAATTTCATGTTAAGTCAAGTACATTTTACTGTTAGAATGTAAGCTGTTCTACTTTGGTTATTTATTCAAAATATATCCACCATTAATTTTCTTTGAAATGAAAATTACATATATAAAGTTTTAAAAACTTCATATAATAAAAATCACATGAAGAATAAAATAGAACTAGCTAAGAAACAATAGGAATAACATCATTTCATCAAGCATTTTAAGCATTTTCTTTACCAGAATTAACCGCTGAAAAAGCCTGGAGGAGCCTATATAACCCTTTCCTAACCAATTTTATTAAAAGGTATATGTTTTTTAATGAACTATAATGAAAAAATCCGATTTCTTATCAGTTAGATGTATGTCCTTTGCTAAAAAAATAAAATAAAAGTATTGTACCTTCTTATCTTGAGAGAATTCCAGTTGGTTTAACAGAATCCCTGAGGGATTTAGACCTCAGTATATGTAGGCAATAAGAGCCCAGCTATCCTTTGATACTGGCTATCTTTGTACTACAGGTAGTCCTCAACTTAGGACCACAATTGAGCCCAAAGTTTCTGTTGCTAAGTGAAACATTCGTTAAGTGAGTTTTGCCCCATTTGACAAGTTTTCTTGCCACAGTTGTTAAGTGAATCACTGTACTTGTTAAATTAATAACACAGTTGTTAAGTGAACCTGGCTTCCCCATTGACCTTGCTTGTCTGAAGGTCACAAAATATCACACAACCCCAGGACACTGCAACCGTCATAAATATGAGTCAGATATCAAGCATCTGAATTTTGATCACATGAGACCATGGGGATGCTGTAACAATTGTAAGTATAAGAAACGGTCATAAGTCACTTTTTCAGTGATGTTGTAACTTTGAACAATCACTAAACAAACTGTTGTAGGTCGAGGATTACCTGTACATGCTTCTGGTGGATATCATGTCAGTGAAATACTGAAACTTAGGCATTTACACTGAGCCTCTCCTTTCTTTTTGTATCCAGAATTTGTCTTTTGATATTTTACCTCACTCTGATATTGCGTGGATAAGAGATTTATTATAAGTTTAGGCCAGAACCAATGGTTAATTTGAAGTATCTCCAGCAGTTCTAGTTCAAATATGGTTGAAATGGGATGGGCACACCAAACATTTCCCACACAGACTCTTATTTCAATTAGGAGATCACAGATTGATTCTTGTTGTTTTTTGTTTTTTTAAATGTCTCCTCCCAATTTTACAATAGTTGCTCTTAATTTCATCAGTTTAGTCACTTGAGGATACAGTAATATTGAAAAACTATAAGACAAATGATACAAAAAACTTTGTAGCTTTGCTTATTCATATCTATCAAACATCAAATTGCATAATCCGTTTCTTCTAATTTAGGAAGCAATTTTTCTACTCTGGGAGGCAAAGTGTATAAAAGGAGTTGTTATTATTGATAAAAACCAGTCATATACTGGTCTGCACTCACATATAATCACTTGTTTATGCATACAGTGCATGAAAAATGTATATAAGAGGTTATTATTGATTACAATAATAACAAGCAGTCATATTCTGATCAGAGCTAACATGATATGAAATCACGTTTCTGTATGAATAGAACATGATAGTAGCTGGATTCATATATCACAACAATAATGTTGAAGAAGCATTAATGGCCTTCCTTATACTATATTTAATATTGAGCCATTATGAGTAGGTCCCCATATCACATTAGGGAAAAATCAAACTATCTGCCAATAACAAGTTAGTTGTACTGCATATATTTAAAATAATATAAATAAATTCATATGAACAGATCATAGGATCATTTTCCCAATATAACAGTATGATACAACATTAAACTATTATACACATCTATTCAAAACCAGAAGAAAATCCCTTAATTTATTTCTAGATTCAAAATGTTCAGGTCTCCCTTGTTTCCAAAAATGAAGAAAAAGCAAGGGCATTGAAGATCCACAAAATCTGACTGCTAAAATAGTAAAGCTGGAATCATACATCTTGCTAATCATAATAGCAATAACACTTAGACTTATATACCGCTTCACAGTACTTTATAGCCCTCTCTAAACAGTTTACAGGGTCAGCATATTGCCCTTGAAATTTATCTAATAAATTTTGATTAAACAAATGCCACCCCAAAAGTATCTTCAGTAAAAAAGTGAGTATACTTAATTAATATTGCTATACTGAATTCATCGCTATATAATGATCAAACAATAGCAAAAAAGAAGTATTAACCATTTTTCAGTATCTCAAACGTGTATTTACATTATTCTATGAAATGTAGGGCTAAATTAAACTATATAAACAAATGTACTGTATTTTTTGGAGTATAAGACGCACCTTTTTCCCCCCTAAAAGGGGGTGAAAATTTAGGTGCGTCTTATACACCGTATGTAGCCCCGCCCACCCACTTGCCCCCACCCTTTGGCCTCTGCCTCGCAGCAGTTACCTTCTTGCAAACTCCTTTCAGCTTCAGCACAACCTAATTAGCACAAGTTGATTGGATCGGCCTCCCGACTCTCAGCTGATTTGCTCTCAGCTGTTTTGCGCAGGGTCTGCTGCTTGCTGCAAAGAGGTAAATTGCTGGAGCAGATTTTTTTTCCCCTTGTGCTAATCAAGCTATGCTGAAAACGAAAATGAAAGTAAAGCAGTCTGTTTGCTGTTTGCTGCAACTAGGCAAAATTGCTCAGAGGCAGAGGGAGATTTCTTTTTCTTCTTTTCCTCACCAAAAAAGGTGGATGCGTCTTATATTCCAGTGCATTTTATACTCCGAAAAATACGGTAATATAATCCAACATAGTTTTTTTTTTAAAAAATGAATTTGATCGATAAGTTCCTTGATTCAGAATTGGATCAATGTGTCTAAGGTGAGAATGTTAACCTTTTTTTTCTGATTCATCATTTTTTTAAACTGAATATTTCTGGCCTCTAAACTGAGAATTATTTGCTTTATGAAACAATATAGACAGATATATTGATCTTTCATCACATTATATCTATGGATGAATCATGGTACTGTTTTCCCAAAAAATAAGACCCTGTCTTATATATATACACACACACACACACACACACACACACACACACACACACACATATATATATATATATATTTCTTCTAGCCAGGTTTTCCCTACGTAGCCAAGGGTTTTTTTTTGTTTGTTTGTTTGTTTGTTTTTTTGTAGCTCCAGCTCAGTAGAATCATATCTACTCGGTTCTGGGCTTTTTTACTTTCTAACACCTAGCAAGCTCTCACTGCTAGGTGGGAGACCTAAATAGATCCATTTCTAGCTCCTTAGCTGTCATCAGTAGGCCACACCCATATCTTATGTATCCTCCCTGTAAAGGTACAGTATCAATTTTCTTACTTCTTCGTAGGGTTTATGTGTGTTTTTCTTCTAGCCAGGTTTTCCCTACGTAGCCAAGGTTTTTTTGTTTTGTTTTTTTGTAGCTCCAGCTCAGTAGAATCACATCTACTCGGTTCTGGGCTTTTTTACTTTCTAACAGTAAGCAAGCTCTAACTGCTAGGTGGGAGACCTAAATAGATCCATTTCTAGCTCGTTAGCTGTCATTAGTAGGCCACACCCATATCTTATGTATCCTCCCTGTAAAGGTACAGTATCAATTTTCATATATATATATATATATATCCTTGGTCTTATTGCCATACGCTCAAAAGCCCGTTTGGGCTTATTATCAGGGGATGTCTTATTTTGGGGGAAACAGGGTAGTTCATGATCCATCCATCGATAGGTATAGGTCCACCAAGTTCATATATTTTAAGCAGGTTCATATATTTTAAACAATTTTATTTTGTGTACTCTTAGTTGTCATGAGCTTTTGCATTTTTTTGTTGGAAGCACACAGGCCAAACAAGTTAAACTGGAATGAAACACAAGTCATTTTTCCCATTTCCTTTTTACTCTTTTAAAGGAAATTGTTAATTATTTCCTGTATTTGTCATTTCAAGATCCTAGTAAAAGTTTCCAATCTGAAACTCAGTAATGTTACAGCATGATGGTGTTTCTTTTAAAGCTTCCCCTTTATCACTCAAAAATGACTTGTATTTGGCATGAAAAATAATTTTGATAAGTTAACTTCAACTTGATCCAACTTCCTTGTTCTATTTTACACGACAAGTTTCAAATATCATAATTAAATCACATTTCTTATTCTTTGCTGCTTATTAGATAGGCAGAACATATGGCTCTTCCTTTTTCTTTTTTCTTTTTTACATTTGTAGAGTAATGTTTGTGTGTCTTCTCCCACATCGACAATTTTTAAAAATCAAATACTGTCTTTTATTATATAAACTATTCTCTTAGTTTCTTTATAGTCGTCTTAATTTAAGTATTTCAAATATGTCAGCATCTTTTATGATCTTAGTATGACTCAGATTTATTGAAGAATAATTATGAGCTAAAAAAAAATACTAATTTCATTCTATACTGCTCAAAAAAATAAAAGGAACACAAGCAGAAGACATGCGAGATCTGAATGAATGAAATAGCCTTATTAAATACTTTGTTATTTACATACAGTAGTTTATACACTGCTCAAACAACTAAAGGGAACACAAAACTACTATATGTAACGAACAAAGTATTTAATAAGGCTATTTCATTCATTCAGATCTCAGATGTCTTCTGTTTGTGTTCCCTTTATTTTTTTGAGCAGTGTATAAAATGGGACCCCAACCCCCACCCCCCCGGTCTGTGGCCCGGTACTGGTCCGTGGCCTGTTGAGAACCAGGCTGTACAAGCAGCAGGTGAGCATGAGAAACCATCTCCTCTCTCTCCTCCCCCTCTGCCTCCACTGCCAGTCCACAGAGT
The DNA here is from genome assembly GCA_022577455.1 of Arizona elegans. NCBI lineage: Eukaryota > Metazoa > Chordata > Lepidosauria > Squamata > Colubridae > Arizona > Arizona elegans. The sequence goes on from JAKOOJ010000001.1 coordinate 251,769,220, forward strand.
CGAAAAGGTTGGGGACCACTGCTATAAAAGAGAATTACTGGCTAAAGATGATTAAAAAAAAAACTCCTTATATTTTCTGTCCTTTGCATTCCTATTCAACATCTTGATTCCATGTTATAACCAAGGGGGCATTATCTCTAATGACTAGCTTTGGGGTGTACAAAGCAGTGCAATAAAAAGAGAGCAAGAAAAGTTCTGTTACAGAAGAAAATGTACGAATTAGAGTTAATATCAAGGTAAGAAAAAAATATAAGGAGAATATGTAAAGAAAAGGCAGGAGGAGGATATCATACGGCACTCTTCAGATGCTGAAAGTGTTTCACAAGGAAGACGCTACACAGTCTAGAGCATAATATAATGGATTTAGGTTATAGCAGAAGCAATTTCCGATTGAGTGTTAGGGGAAAAAATACCTAACAATCCTAACAATTGGAGCAATTCAACTGTGAAACAAATTACCCAGCAGGCACATAGGGCCCCTTGACTAGATGTGTTCAAGTTCAGGCTACGTGTCGAGGATGTTTTAATTTGAATTTCTGAAATAAGTACAGGTAATCTTCTACTTACGACCACAATTGAGGCTGGAATTTTGATCGTAAGTTGTTGCAGTCATAAATCGAGTTACTACACCACCTGTTTCAATTTTAGAACCATTTTTATGACATACTGCTTAAAAATACAGAATAAAAATACAACTTATAGAAGAAATAAGAAAGAAATAAAAGCAAGAACTGATGGCAAATCTGGCTAACCACACCCACACTCTTAAACAATCCAATTGGGGTCTTTAAGGGTTTCTTAAATGGCATCAGGTTGGTAACCACAGGGACATTAGCAGTGGTTGGATTCAACCGGTGTAACAATTGGTTTGCTGAGCACGTGCTTCGCTCACACGCATGCCAAACATGTGCTACACGCATGCGCGGTTTATTTGAAAACAGCTCTAATACTTAGAGCTCTGGAACTGCAGCTCCGGTGAATAAAACAGCTGAGGTATGGCAATCCGCTCTGCTGTGCCTATCAGCTGGGCTTCAAACAAAGGAAATATAGGTCAGTATAGAGCAGGGGTGGGCAGGAGAGCCCACCTGATCGTCGGAGCGAACTGGTTCACTCTCAGCTGTTTGTCGGAGCTAGGGGTTTGTCCGAATTGGTATGAACCAGCAGAATCCCACCCATGGTTTAAGGAGAATCCCATTCCAAAGGATAGATGCTGCAACAGAGAAGGCATGTTTCCCATCAGAATGACCTTGGGAGACAGGAGAAAGAACCATAAAATAGACAAGAGGCAGGTAAGAAGCAGCTAAGCCCACAAAAGAAATAAAGGAATGGCAAAAGACTCAGAAGTCCCTCTCTAGTTTCTTAGGGTGTAAAGGCGAGAGATGGGAGACTTGCAAGATTTTGTTAATGTAATCATACAATAAAGTTAGAACCATATTTCTGGGTGTGCTTCTTTTCTGGATTACTTCGTAAGGCTGATACTTCCTGGATCCCAACAAATGACGTTTTTTGATTGAAAGTACCCAGAGCATGGCAACTCTTTTGACATTTGCCACAGAAAGCTAGTATGCAAGTAATTTATCATAGACTTATGGAAAAATCACAGATTTTTAAATAATAGGCAGCAAGTATTCGCCTCTGCAGCAGGACTGATTAGGGTCAACCTACTCAAGCATGTATTTTAAATAGATTTGTACATCTGTTTAATAAAGTAAAATATTTTAATAGATTTGAGAGATTTTTCTGGCTAATAAGGAAGGATTCTTTTGCTGCAGAGTTGGTCATCATCTGAAATAACATGAAATGCCTTTTATCAGCTCAAGCTGGCATGTTAGTTAAATCCTTCCTAGAACAAAGAGAATACAGTTACATATTTTGATAACTTTGCTGTCTCTACATGAAACTGCCTTAAAATTGGTTGAGAACTTCAGTTGACATCAAATACTGCAAGAATACTACTGACATACAATATTAATATGTTTCAGCAGTTTTATAAAACATTTGTTGATTCCTGCTAAATTTTGAACATTAATTTAGGGAGCTGCTGTTACTGTATAAAGTCGCCCACATCTTGAAACCACAATAGCTTAAGAGATGTACGTAGTATCCATATCCCAAGATTTGGAGGTTGTATTCCAAGTGGCTCCCATGCTGAAGGGCAGGGAGAGGCTACCCCAAAACCTCACTTTTTGATGGTAACCTCCCAACTTTGTGGAATGCCTTCCCCAGTGACATAATGTATATCTGGCATTATAATTATTAATATCTTTTTGGTGCCAAACAAAAACATTTCTATTCCCTCCAGGAGCTGAAACAAATTAATTACCAGGGCTGCTGCTTTTAGTGCGTGTTTATTGCAAGTAAAGGCAAGATTTTTCTAAAAAAAAACCTTGGATTGCAATTCATTGTTCAGTAAAGATTCGCACTGTAATATGTAAAGCCTATCAAAGCAGAGAAATTGTATTTTTTAAAAAAACAAGTTAAAATCACAACTCATTTTTCCCTTGCTTTCCATTATTGTTCTGAATAAACAGGGCAAAGATAGGGATACTAGCAATTATTGTAAGATTGTATAGTGTCCACACTGTAAAAATCAATTAAATGCTAAGAATGATAGTACCATATATTGGCTAAATTTCTCTGAAATGAAACATGTGCAATGCCATCTTGGAAGATGTTGCTGCTTTTCCATTCATTCTTTGGAGATGGTGGAGAATACAAAAAAAAAAGGCATTGGGATCAATGCAGAACTTTAATTTTCATTCATATGTATGAATACTTTGTCTTTCAAGCTCTAAAACAATTTAGTAGAATAAAAATCTGTAGAGATTCTCAGTCATACAGGTCATGGTTGTCCCAAAGGTGCTTTTTCAGAAGGCAACTGGACTTTCTTGTTTTTTCTTTTGAAGATGTTTCACTTCTCATCCAAGAAGCTTCTTCAGTTCTGACAGGATAGTGGGGAATGGAATGATTTATTATTATTATAGCTGGTCATTTGCATCCTTTTAGAGGGTCGTTGAAGCACTTGGAGGTTTATGTGTGAACTCAGGGTCACCTGAATCGTGCTCCTGGTCCTGATCTGAAATCTGCAATTTTTTCTCTGGAAATACTTTCATACTCCCAAACCATTCAAAAGGGTGTTCATCCCAAATTGTATAGCTAAAAATCTATATAGGTTCTTGGTCATCCAGGTCATGGTTGTCCAACTATCCTTTCAGAGCTGAAGAAGCTTCTTGGATGAGAAGCGAAACGTCTTCAAAAGAAAAAGTCCAGTTGCCTCTTGAAAAACCACCTTTGGGATTCAGTAGAATAATTTATTATGAGTATGAACGGACAAATAATTTTATGGCATGGCATGATTTTAGAATTATTAGAATAAGCTAATAATTCAGCAAGAATAAGATCATGCTGAACTAGTTAACTAGTACACTTATATTCTTTTGCATTTAAATACCAATAGTTAGACTTTTGACAACCATGCAAGTCTTCATTCTCTTTAAGTACCACTACCTAAGCATTGATTTTGAGGAGAATTTGCTAAGGCAGATAGTTTCAGATAAATTGTGATCAGGCAAGTGAAGAAAATAAGATAATGATCAGGTCTGAAATGTTCATAGACATATGGATGATCCTAGATTTTGTCAGCTAGTGAAACAGGATTCAAACTTAAAATGGAGAAAGGAGCTTACTTTGTTGAACAAAAATCCCTTTGAAAAATAATTAGACAATAAATGGGTTGTTGGTGAGTGGAAGTTTTGGAATGCAAAAGGACAATATTTTTGCTATCATTCACTGACAGATGAAAGCTTTGCTGTAGAGCACAAATACAATTGTGATACCTTGGCTTAAAGCTCTTTTTAAAACAAAAATGTCTATTGTTGGAATAACAAAAGATAACCTATATAAGCCATCTCTGTTCAGTCCTCATGACAGTTATTGTTTTCTGAATATATTTAAATTATTTTGTATATGCTTGCAAATCTGCATATATTAGTTTCATGGCATAAGTGACACGGTCAAACAGCTCACCAATATATAATTAAAGAAAAATAAGAATATATTTTAAGAAATTGTTAAGTGTTACTGAAATAGAAGTCATCATTTATCTTAGATTAATAGTTTCAAGCTGAGTTTTAAAGGCAACACTAGATATAAATTCAATTACTTTTAAGTTGACCGATATTCAACTATTGCTTTGTTAATTAGCGCTAATGTTTAATTTTTAAAAATTGTCCACTGATCTGTTTCTTGCTTTGTTTTATTTGGTCTTCAGTGACTACTGGAACAGCATCATATAAAATTATAACTTGTTTCGATAATCATATTTTTTTGGGGGGGAAATACAATGTCATTTATGTGTATGCAATTTATCTGATGCTTGAAACCCAACAGAGTCTAAGTGTCTTCCAGAATCTACCATACAAGCATAGTACAAAATCGGTGTTATAATTAATTAAATAATACATTCCATAATCTAGTTCACTAAAGTAGAATGATTAAACAGAAATGCATTCCAATTTGGAAAACTATGGATTGCATTATTTAATTAAGTTTTACAGATACATACACTTCACAGTTACTGTAGATCCCAAAGGTGCTTTTTCAAGAGGCAACTGGACTTTCTTGTTTTTCTTTGAAGACGTTTTGCTTCTCATCCAAGAAGCTTCTTCCGCTTCAGAAGCTTCTTGGATGAGAAACGAAACGTCTTCAAAAAAAAAACCCCAAGAAAGTCAAGTTGCCTCTTGAAAAAGCATCTTTGGAACAACCATGAATGATCTGGATGATTGAGAATCTCCATAGACATTAAGTTACTATCTTGAGGGAGCTTAGATCAGCTTTTCCTAACTGAGTCTTCTCTAGAAGTATAGCATCAACTCTTTTAATTTCCACATAGCATAATTGACACAGGTATTGTGGAAAATGAATATATATAACAAATCTGGAGGGCACTAATTGTCACTCATCCTTTCCTTTTTCTAGAAGGACCCTGTTTCTTTTTCACAACATGTCATTAGAGTTACACACTTATTTTAGGAGCAACTCCAAACCAATCTCAAATGCGCAGAATTGCTTATATGAGTAATTTCTTAACACTATCTTACAGGGCATCGTCACATTTATTGGTGTGAATTTGAAAAGAGTGAAAGTTGTTATGTTGTGTATTAGCAGATACCAGTAAAATCAGTAGAGATCCCTTGGTGCAGCCTCTGTGGTACATGTGTTCAGTTCTTCTTTTGCCTTGTTTTTGTGATTGATTCTCCTTTCATTTGAGAAACAGTTATTGCACACTTTACCTTCAGAAGGGGATAGAGAGCTCTAGGCTTTCATTGACATTAGAATCTAATGCTAATGAAAGTCTAGTGACTTTCAATCTCTTTTATTGTCAGAGGTGTTGCCAGGACGGCTAACATTAATGAAACAAAGCTGCTAAAATCAGGACATAGTATAAATCTATTATCTTCTCTTGAACGCTTGATTATGAACAGAAAGAAACATTAATGAAAAGTTTAATGGGTTGAGTTAAAGTTTATTGATAGATACGCTGCTTAATGAATTAAAAATCTTCTTTTAAGCCTCCCAGTTAATAGTAATATAGCATATCAGAATCAAATGTACCAGAATCGTCTTTAGATGCTTGTGTAAAAGTGGAACTTTTGGAAAAAATAAAACTTCTTGGTACCTTAAAACAAGTGCAAAAATATGGATTCCATTGTTTTTGTGCCTACCAGAAGGAATAGGATACAATTTATGGCTTTTTGGAAGTCGAATATTTGTAAAGGAGGAGTGTATGAGGACACAATAGCAGCAAAAGCCCTGAGAGATTTAAGGAATCTCTTTTCCTCTTAAAACCCCTAAATTTCCTCCCCAATCAGTTGACATCTTATCTAGTTTTGGAGTGCTACTCAAAGATTGATACAACCCCAAATTGTGCACACCAGCCATACAGAAAATTATGTAAGTAAACCACTATATTATTATTTTTCCTCTGTTTGGAAAATGTGATTTTCTTTCAAACAATATAACTTGATCTAGCCTCTCTTTATTAGGAACTCACCTAACCTAACTGCTATTCTCCCCCCCCCCCCCCGCTTCCATTTCTATTTTGATAAAACTTCTTTTGTCTTTGTTTTGAGCTTTTGATATACTGAGTATAAATATATTTTCTTCATTGTCATAGAGGCCAGATATTACGCCTTTAAAAAAAAATCTAGAAATATGTCCACATACAGAGGTAGTCCTTGACTTACAACAGTTTGCTTAGTGACCTTTCAAAGTTATAACGGCACTGAAAAATGTGACTTTTGACCATTTTGTCAAGTTTTTCATACTTTCATACCATTGCAGCATGCCCATGGTCACATGATTTACATTCGGATAATTGACAACTGACTCACATTTATGACGGTTGCAGTATCCCGGAGTCATGTGATCATCTTTTGCAACCTTCTGATAAGCAAAGTCAATGGGGAAACCAGATTCACTTAACAACCATGTTACTAATTTAAGAACTGCAGTGATTCACTTAACAAATGTGACAAGAAAGGTTGTAAAATGGGGCAAAACTCACTTAACAAATTTCTCACTTAGCAACATACCATATTTTTCGGACTATGAGATGCACCAGAATACAAGATGTACCTTAGTTTTTGGGGAGGAAAATAAGAAAAAAGCTGATTGGGGGTGGATCAGCTTCCCGGAATACTCTCAATTAGCTGTTCCCAGAGGTGAACTTTAGCAACAGGTTCCTTGGTTATGAGCTCTGTGCCTTGCTTTTTTTTCCAGCCTCTCAAACAGAGGTTTCAGAGGCTGAAAAAAGCCTCTGAAACCTCAGTTTGAGAGGCTTTATTTTCAGCCTCTCAAACGGAGGTTCAGAGGCTTTTTTTCAGCCTCTCAAACAGGTTTCAGAGGCTTTATTTTCAGCCTCTCAAACTGAGGTTTCAGAGGCTTTATTTTCAGCCTCTCAAACGGAGGTTTTAGAGGCTTTTTTCAGCCTCTCAAACGGTGGTTTCAGAGGCTTTTTTTCAGCCTCTCAAACAGAGGTTTCAGAGGTTTTATTTTCAGCCTCTGAAACGGGGGTTTCAGAGGCTTTTTTCAGCCTCTGAAACCTCCGCTTGAGAGGCTGGGCGGGGCTACATTCAGTGTATAAGACGCACCCAAATGTTCACCCTCTTTTTTTGGGGGGGGGGGAAAGGTGCATTTTATACTCTGAAAAATAAGGTAGGTTTTATGCTCACTTGTGGTTCGTATGTTGAGGTCTAACTGTACACCACAGATTATTCCTTTTAATTTCCATCTGCCTATTAAAAAAAATGAAAACGTAGGAAAAAAAATGAGGTGAATGATAAAAGAACTATTTTTACCAATCAGAAAACCTGCTCTGTGACCCACAGGAGCACATTTTCAGAAAGATTCTTACATGATATTCAATATTTTTATCTTGTGCAGAAATAAGCTCATCATCCATGTTCTCCTTACTGTAATTTTTCCCCAGTTTGATTTAGCTGAGCAACACTTAATTAAACTCCATTTCCTCTCTTTACGCTTCAGGTATTATTATGTAGCTCTCTTGAAGAGGTAATTTGTGTGCCATGTATTGAAACTGTGAATGTAATAATTTCAACCACATGCCATTGGATTTTAGGTGTAAGGAGATGTATCAACATATTTTATGGACAGATTTCCCCTCCTCATCCCCTGCCCCAAACTGCAAAGCACCTTGTTTAGCTAGTGATCAGCAGAGACAATTAGTAAAAATATTAATTTTTCCAGTTTACCTAAGATTATTCCAGCTACCTAACTATAGCTACTTTTAAAATAAATATACTCTGTTAAAAATAGCTGTTCCCAAACACATTATGTTTTGGTCGCTCTTGAAATTCATCGAGATTGATGCCCAGGTAGGATTAAGTGGATAGAATTTACCTGAAATTCTTTAGTGCATATTTCTTATACTATTAATAATGGATGAATTGAAAGTACATCATTGTTTTAAGACTTCAGACTCATTAGACCCTTCTATGTCATCTGACCATTGGTTAAATAAATTATTAAGATGTCAGGTTTATGTAACTTGTAAACATTGACAACTTTATCTGTTCGTTTTTCCTTCATATATTTGTTTCCTTCATATTTTCACTTTGTGATTCAATTCTCATTCATAGTCCCTTGAGGAAATTCTCTCATACTGGTCATTTATTCTTGCAATAGGTCCATAATTCCCACCTCTTAAGTACACCATTTTAATTGCATTTAACTCTTTATTTCCTAGACAAACCCAAGTGGACAAAAACATAATTTTCCACATATCCATTTAATGTTGAAGTTGAACTTTGCATGAAGATGTGATGATCCTCTGAAATTGTGGATTAATGGTGGAACAAGTGGAAGATTTTGCGTGCATTAGATCAGGGGTGGGTTCTAAATTTTTTTACTACCGGTTCTGTGGGCATGGCTTGATGATCATGTGACAATTCTTTAGGATTTAGAAAGATACTGGTCTACCAGGCTTTTAACTGCTTGCAGAGCTGTACTGGTCTACTCATTTATTTTGCAGGCACTGGTCTACCCATTTATTTTTGCAGGCACCGGTCTACCCATTTATTTTTGCAGGCACCGGCCTACCCATTTATTTTTGCAGGCACCGGTCTACCCATTTATTTTTGCAAGCACTGGTCTACCCATTTATTTTTGCAGGCACTGGTCTACCCATTTATTTTTGCAGGCACCAGTCTACTCATTTGTTTTCTTTTAACACTGATCAGCTGTAGGGCGGCCCTTTGAAGCCCTGCGGCAAGAGTTTAAACAGTTTTTTCCCCTCTAGCCAATAGTTGGGACTCAGGACGCAGCAATAGATTGGGGGTGGGGCCAAATAAAGGGTAAGAATAATGCAGGGGTGGCGGGGTGGCAGAACCGGTTCGGTGATGTCATATCGTCACAGCTACTGGCTCGGTGGAACAGGGACGAACCGGGAGGAACCCACCATTGCATTGCTTAATATCTTTGGTGACCTCAACCAAAACTGATGCGTTGATTGGCAAAACAGCTTTCTAATCTCTGTTACCAAAACTGTTTATTTGCAGATCAGTCAATACATTATTAGGTTGATTTAATTTATTAAACTATTTCTGTATTGTTTTTCAGACAGTAAATAGATTGTCAAACCAGTACATTATGCGAAATAATTTTAAATGGTCACAAACTGGAAAAGAATATTGAATATATATATATATATAAAAAGAGATAATTATTCATTCTAGCAATCATGACAAATCAAGATAAAGGAATATCACTGCACATCTAATGTGTGAAGCCATGTAATACTTCTGGATTACATATTCAGAGTGCCCCAATAGAAAACATTCCACATGAGACAGAATTCCCATTTAGATCAAGAAGATAGAAACTGTTAAGTAAACATTGCCCAGGTACAAGTTATCTTACTGTCTGAGAAGTAACAGTAAGCTGGCTACATCATCACCCCACCTCCATCGGAATATGAGAAAAAAAATAGATGTTAAATGCTTTGTGTGACATTTAGGCAAGGTTCACATTTGAAAGCAAAGGTCCTGATCAGAATTACTATGCTGTCACCTTAACCTTTTCTTAATTGGTCTAAATAATCAAAGCTCAGAGTGATTAGCTTCCTTGGTTGTTTATCACCAGTTTCCAGTTTGGTTTAGATAAAATGCATTCATACCAAGATGGATATACGTATCTAGCAAACCTTGGCTAATCCTGAAAACATTAAATAAGATTAGACCTGATTAATATTTGCTTAGGCGACCACCATAAATCTAGCAGAATTTTTAAAAAAAATCATTTCCAGATCAGTGTCTGGCAAACTATATGTAGTCACCGGCAGAATACAGAATAACACAGTTGGAAGGGACCTTGGAGGTCTTCTAGTCCAACCCCGTCTAAACAGGAAACCCTACACCACTTCAGACAAATGGTTATCCAATCTCTTCTTAAAAACTTCCAGTGTTGGAACATTCACAACTTCTGGAGGCAAGTTGTTCCACTGATTAAATGTTCTAACTGTCAGGAAATTTCTACTTTGTTCTAGGTTGCTTCTCTCCTTGATTAGTTTCCACCCATTGCTTCTTGTCCTGCCCTCAAGTGCTTTGGAGAATAGCTTGACTCCCTCTTCTTTGTAGCAGCCGCTGAGATATTGGAACGCTGCTATCATGTTACCCCTAGTTCTTCTTTTCATTAAACTAGACATACCCAGTTCCTGCAACCGTTCTTCATATGTTTTAGCCTCCAATCCCCTAATCATCTTTGTTGCTCTTCTCTGCACTCTGGGTAATATCATTAGGGTAATATCATTAGCACTAGTGAATGTGAGGTTAACATAGGTAAGGAAACATGTACAACAAGCAAACTCAAAGAGCACCAAGGACTCCACAATTCAGCCCTGGGCTGTATATATTCTTGTCTGTTGGTGACTAAGATTAAAATATCAAGTCCTTCAGAATAAAAAAAAAAAAATTCTTCACATCATCATCTTTTTTTTGTCTTGCACTTAATTCTTAATAGTTGTTTTTTTTTTCTCTCCTACTGATGTGGACAGATTTCTAGGACCAATGCAGAAAAAGCTATCTGGACAAAGGCAAAAGTAGAAGCAAAACAATTGTTTAATTCCAATGAAATGATACCAAACAAATGTAAATTATAAAGCTTTTAAGATGCTTAAAGGGGAAAAAAAACAGTGAAGGAAATGAAAAAGCCCATCAAACCTACTGATTCTCTCATGGAAAAGAAAGATTTGGGGCTGAGCATTTTGTGAAGATATAGTCTGGCCACTGAAACCTTACATTTTCATTGGAAAACCAACACTGCATTATAAGTAATTCTTTTATATTCTTCTATTGGTCTGATTTATAAAATAACATTCAATATCTAAGATTGGTATATTTGCCGGTTCCATTAAGTAATCCTAAGAAGGAAGAAACTTGGTGTTCCAAAGTCAGTCTGAATCAAGTATCAGATGTTTACATATTCAAGATTTACAAAGATAAATATAACCACAAAATACCAAGTTAGGCATGGAAAATGGTGAATGGAGGTGCTTCAGTTGCTAGCTAGAGGAGATATATTCCCCTACCTGTTTTCATTTTTAAAAGAAGGAAATTAATCTAGGGAGCCTGGATAGCTCAACAGACACAGCTCTGTAATTTAACAACAGCTGTCTGCAATTAAAGTAAGATCGAATCTCGCCAGGTTCAAGGTTGACTCAGACTTCCATCCTTTCTAAGGTAGGTAAATTGAGGACCCAGTTTGTGGGGGCAATAAGCTGACTTTGTATAAATATACAAAAGTATGAAGGCTATTGCTTAACGCATTGTAAGCCGCCCTGAGTCTCCGGAAAAGGGCGGCATATAAATCAAGTTAAAAATAAAATATAAATAAATAAAATCTCTAGCCATTCAGAACCCAGACACAAAGCAAATGGTGTAGTAAGTTTTCTACCTTTAAATGCTTTATTAAAAATACCATATGTGGATTTGTAGGCTTTTGACAAGAGCCAGTTTGGTATAGTGGTTAATTGGCTACCAAATGAGTTCTAATCTTGTCTTAGGTGCGGTATTGCCTGGGTGATTTGGGGTAGTTACTCTCTTTCAGCTCTAGGAAATGGGGTGGCGAACCACTTCAGAAACTGTTACAAAGAAAATTGCTTGTGCTTGTCCAAGTAGTTGGCAATAATTAAGACTGATTCAAACCTCCCACTTCCTCCTAAGTGCCTTATCATGGAAGGGAGGTGTTTCTGGGAGGAATGAGCAAAGAACATAGGAGCATCTGCCAAGAGTATATAATCCCAGCAGGGTCACTCAAAGTGTGAAGGTCATCCCAGTTGATGAATTAAAGCAAGCAAACATTTGTATGTGGCACTAGTGAAACAAAGAGGCTGAAAGTGGGATGAATGCTTTAGGAACAATGTCAAAGGCATCATTTCATAAAGGTAAAGCACTCCTATATTTTACCAAGACTCATGGATAGACTGGAAGTAATTAAGCAATATCTTTTTAAAAAAATTTGATTTATATGATTTATCTCCTTCTCTGGAGACTCAGGGCGGCTTACAGTGCGTTAAGCAATAGCCTTCATACTTCCCTGTAAAATAAAAAATAAATAAATAAAAAATATTTAACACTTTAGTCAGAGCCAGTCACAATAGAATTATTTGTGCTTGCACAGACAACCTCAAAATGCCCTTGTAGCAAATGTATGGTATTGAACGTTGTAAGACTGATTTTGAAACCGAATTGTGTACAAATGATGAACATGTGATTGCTAAAATGTATTAAAATCTATTGACATTTGAAATGAAAGAAGTCTTAAAATGTGTGCTTGAGAGTCCTTCAATAATGCGGATGTAGTATTTTGGCCCTTCAAAAGTCCCCCAAAATGTATGCAACCCTATACAAAGCACATTATCATAGCTCAAGTAAATTGTAACAGTCAGTGGTGGGATTTGCCGGTTCGACAAACTGCGCAGAATCATAGCAACCGTTTCGCCTGAATTGGTCTGAACCAGCAGCAGCCCACCTCTGTCTACATGCAGCCAGCAGCTTTCCTGTATCTGTCATCAAAATGTCCATAATGAAAGGACGAACAATCAGTGGTGGCAGAATGGGATAACTTGCCATGGCCAACTCGCTGTGGCCATCTTACTGCGGCCAAATTGCTGTGTGATAACTGGGTGCAGAGAACATGCCACAGGACAAACTGACTGTGGGAGAATTCCATGTGGGATAACTCAGTGCAATGAAAATTATCTTCAACTCTTTTCTTTGACATTATTTTTGTTGAAAAAAATGGAAATAATGTTAAAGAAACAGTAGTATGGATAACATTTTTCATGTTGAGTTATCCCGTGTGGAATTGTCCACAATGAGTTGTCTTGCAGCAAGTTGCCTCAGACCACAGTGGTAGAGGCCTTGCAATTGCGTAGAAGAGATTCCAGCATTATTAATTCCTGGTCTTTCTGGATAAGGTTAGGAAAGATATTAATTTCTTCTTTTTGTTGTTTCTTCTATCTTCATTCTCGCCAAGTCCACTACAACAATTCTTCACTAACACAATATTCTAATTGTAGCACTTTTATACATAACTATTGATTTCTTATTTGTATCTCTTTTCTAAGCAATGATAAAATTGATTCCATATCTTAAGGTATTCTGAATCCTCTCTTTCTTTAATCATCAAAGTTAATCTATTCATTTCTGCACAATCTACAAATTTTTTAATTACTTCTCCTTCCAAAGGTATTTTCTCTGCTTTCCAATTTTGTGCATAAACAATCCTTGCAACTATTATTACATGTATAATCAAATAGATATTTTCTTTACTAATTTTCTCTGGGAGGATACCCAGTACAACAGCTCTGGTTTTAAATCAATACCTTGTTGTATCATTTCTTCCAGCCATATTTTAATTTTATTCCAATAGTTTTTAGCTTCTGAGCATGTCCACCACATATGATAATATGAACCTGGTAACTGGTGACATTTCCAACATTTAGCTGATTTATCTTTAAACATTTTTGCCAGTTTCTCAGGGGGCATATGGAAGGAAAATGGTTGTGGGGCTATAGTATAGTATGCTGTAAGCACAAAACAAAACAAAACAAATCCTATATTGCAGGATATATTCATCCAGGAAGAAAATCCTTTAGGCATGTGCACACAGAGATAAGCAGTCAGCAACTTATCTTGTTTTTGCTTGAATCTCTGATGTATCCACAGTTTCTTTTTCTTGTTTTGCTTCAGTCATTATTTCTCCTTTGTTTTTGGTCTTTTCGGTCTCACTGCCACAGGGGCATGCTTTGACTTTTTAGGTGTAGGAAGTTTATGTGTACATTATGGCACTGTCCTTTCTAAGTTGAGGGGGAAGAGTAGACAGGAATTATAATTTTAGAGCAGTCAGGCATGAAGTAATCCATAACATTCTCTGCACTGCATATGCACACTTTACCAAGTCTTCAATTTCTAATCTGCAATCACTGAGTATTGTTGCACCACTTTTCAGCTAAAATTGCCTTTTGAAATGCCATGCAATTAAAATGCAAACAAAAGCACAATTAAAATACCGATATGTATGACATTCTGTTTCCCTTCTGGGATTGATGGCCCACTTAAGTCCCAAACCTTTTTCTCCAGAGAGAAGTTGGTATTTGGTTTTTACCTTATTCAGTCCAACCTTCCAGAAATGATAATTATACACCGCAGCAATAATGCTATTGATGCCCAGCTTACAGACAATTCCCTACCCTATAGTAGTTAGTTATCAGCAATAACACACCATGTAACAGAGACACAAACATAGGAACCAGATCAATATGCCAGTTGTGTTGCCTCCATGTAGCAACAGTACTAGAAGCTTTAATAATTGTTTCAGTGAGAAATGCTATGATCTGCCAGAAATGCCTTTGTGCATTCTATATAGAAAAGGCAAGACAATTCCAGTCCTTTCCAAAAAATAAAATAAAAATGGAGACAATTCTGTATCACAAATGGAAATAGATAAAGAATAAAGCAGGGATCTAGTCCATATAAGGGCATTTTACATTAAAGATGAGCATTTCTGAAGGAATTTATAATATAATATCAAATTATTGAATTAATTAATTGATTATATTAATTTGTATGTGGAGTAAAATACTGTATATATATAAAGGCCCCCATTTATTCCAACTAGATATAATAAACATACTAACTACAGGTAATCCGTGATTTACGACCCCAGTTGAGCCCAAAATTTCTGTTGCTAAGTGAGACAGTTGTTCAGTGAATTTTGCCCCATACGATGACCTTTCTTGCTCCAGTTTTTAAAAGTTAATAACAGTTAAGTGAATCTAGCTTCCCCATTGATTTGTCAGAAGGTCGCAAAAGGTGATCACATGATTCTGGGACATTGCAATCTTCATAAATATGAACCATTTGCCAAGCATCTAAATTTTGATCATGTGACTGTGGGGATATTGCAATGAGCATAAGTATGAAAAACTGTATGTAACTAACTGTATGTAACAGTTTAAAGTATGTAACTTTAAACTGTCACTAAACGAACTGACATAAGCTGAGGACTATCTGTACATAATAATCATGATATGGCTCCTTTATAAATAATTCATTACTGGATTCCAGTTTTTTTAAAAAAATAAACTGACTACCAATCCAACATTTTTTTTATTTGTTTATTTTGCTTTGTTGGTGCTTTTGAGTCATTGTTGACTCCTGGCAGCTGCCTAAGCTATCCCTGTAAGGGTTTTTTTGTAAAATTTGATAAGTGATTAAACCTTGATAAGTTTAGAGATCTTTGAAGTCACAGCGGCACTGAAAAAAGTGACTTAATAGCAGTCCTCACATGTATGACCATTGTAGCATCCCCACAGTCATATTATTAAAATTTAGGGCTGTCCATGTCTCCTACAAGATGACTCTAGGAGGGCCAATGTGTTTATGATGGTTGCAGGGTCCTGAGGAAGTGGGACCTTCCCGGCCAACTCTGTCACAAAAGGTTGTAAAATTGGGTCTGACTCAATTAACAGCTGCCTTGTTTAGTAATGGAAATTTCAGTCCCAATTGTGGTTGTGAGTTAACGACTACCTGTATGAAAAATATGAGCAACATGTTCCTGTGAAATGCCAACCTTGATGGCAGTTTCCCTTTGAGTGATTGTGTTTAATCAACTCATCATTCTTTCTCATGTAAAATTTTGTCTGCTGTTTTCAAATGTTGTTCCCTTTTTTAAAATCACAAATCAGCTCTTCCCAGTTCACCATCTTTACAATTTTGGGCACAGCAATACACAATACTTGCATTAACACAGCCATCCCCACAAACAACCTGCCTTTAGTGGTGAATTGGATTTCATTTTTAATTGGAAGGGTTTCTTCAGTAGTCAAAAAAAAAAATCAATCTTGGCACGTTGCTTAAATCACACTGATGATGTCCATTTCATGAACACATTTTTTCCCCTCGCAGCTACTTCCCACAAACCGAAGTGAAAGAATGAATGCTAACGAGCAGGTCACACCTTCCAGCACATCAATACTGTCATTATAACATGGAAGCCTTTTCTTTTCATTCAACCTAGACGTGAGATTATTAAATAAAAAAAACATTTCTTCAGTTCTGGTTCTAACTTAAATGAAAGAAAGTATGCAAAGTCACTACAGATTCCCTTTCCCATTACATGTTATTTTTCCTGTGCTCATGATTGCCATATGGAAATAGAATCCCTCCCCTTTTAAACCAATCATAATTATTCACAGACCCTCAGAATGGGCCTATGCATGCTGTTGATTATATTCCTATTTCTTCAGGGGGTGGTGTGTGCCATATCGGGACTTTTCATTTGATGGGTGTGTATTTGTCACACTCGGGGTCTTCCATGGTTACCAGGCTAAGTCACTTCCTATTGGAGGAGGAGAATGGGAAATGAAAGCCAAATGGCGGCATGCAATATACTATGGAATGATTTGCTGCCAATAGTACAGCCTAATGATGCCTTTCAAATGCCAATTCTTGGTACCTTGTCTGCTTCCAACACACTCTGTTTCCTTTTGCACTGCTGCAGATAGCGTAGCTGTGATCTGTCACCACTTTGAAATGATCTCACACTATGCTGCTTCTGTTGTCTGGCCATTTTATAATTGATCCAGGCATGGAGCTTGGACACAGGATGTTTTTGCTCATCAGCACTGAAATAATGCACCGTCCTGGAATAATGCACTATCAGCAGGAACACCTGCTAGCAATGGCTTCTCTGCCTCCTTTGCTATGATTTTGGTATAAGCACTCTAGCTTACTTGCCAGGGACAGCTTGTGTAGTTTAGAAAAAGATCCCTCCTCTGTCATCAACCCCATGTCATCAGTAATAGATACTTGAGTCTGAGATAGTCTTTGCCCTCCTGCTTCCCTAAATTGTCCTTTTTTCCTTATAGCACCATAGTTACTATCGCCACAGTTGTAACAAACACAGAAAGAGTAGTTCTGCTTCTAGCTTTCTTTTCCTCTGCAAAAAGTGATTTTTCTTTTTATTAGTATACTGCAAATATTGAGAACCATTTTGGCAGTAGTGGAAGCCAGAACTCTTGCTTCTGCTTTTTTTTTCCCCCGGCCCAAAAGATATCGCCGTTTTCTAGGTTCCTCATGAAAATAAGGTGGTGTATATGCACAAGCTACATTCTCATTGGACTGAAACTGTAAGATACACCAAAGGCAGAAACAATAAAGTTGTTTGTCAATGATCTACTAACCCTACCCAAATCTAAATCAGTGGGGTGACAAAATATGACACTTATGAAAGAAAAAAAATATGATGATGATGAAGATGAAGGAGAAGAGTAGGAGAACAAGAAGAGAAACTTCCTTAGAGGAAAGCTACAGAAAAGAAAATGGCTACAGTTAGGCCAACTTCAGGGTTGACAGGAGGAGAAGGCAGCAAAGGAAGGATTGGGCTTAATTTTTTAAAGATGATTGTATTTTAGAAGAGAAATAATTAGTGAAATACATGGGGAAGAGAGAAGATGGGAAAGAGAAAGAAAAAGTGAACAAAGATGGAAGGGACAGGTCGACTACCAAATAAATTTTACACAGCTAGTCAGAATTGGGGACTGGGCTGTAGGAGGTATGATTCTGAATAATAAAACTAAATAGCTCTTTATTCGCATCCTTTAAAAAAAACCTTGCAATTGGGATTACCAAAGATAATTACTACAATTCAAGAATACGCCAGTCAAGTTGCTGAAACCCAATATCATGATATTTTATTCAAATAATAAACTCCCTCCCCTGTTGCTACTCCTTTCAATATGCTGGGAAGCAGATTGGGAGAAGAGCCTTATGAAGACCCAAATTCATGAGAGAGAAGGCTCAGATCCAATTGCTGTATCTCAGAAAAATGAAAATTTGTTCCATATTATTCCTAGCTATGTAAAGATAAAGCATAAGTATTTGCTACTAACATACACTGCAGTCGTGGGTTGCCCCCGGTTCGCACCAGTTCTATAGAACCGGTAATAAAACCGGTGGGAGGCTCCGCCCACTGACCCTGAAACGCTTATGCGCATGTGCAGAAGAGTGCACGCATGCACTTGCTTCGCTCACGCATGTGCGTAACCCCACTGCAAACTGGTAGTAAAGGTAAGTAGAACCCACCCCAATGCACTGTCAAAAACAACATGTATGACATTTCAGTACAACTCTTATCTTTCCTGACTTCTGATGAAAGTGTGTAAGTCACAGGGTTTGCATCATAAAGTCATGATACATGTCTTGTTAAACACTCCCCCATATCTGTGAGTCTAGGGTTTAGCAATATCTGCTGCAAAATCTCAATTGTGTAAGCAAGCAGTGGTGTAACTTTACAACTAGAGTCATATTTATGATCACCGGTGCATCCCTGCAGTCATGTGATTGAGATTCAGATGCTTCATAGCCAGCTTTACACTTTAAGAATGAATTTATAAACCGCTTTAGTCAGTGCTGCTCTGAGCAATTACAAAAGCAACAGCTGTGGGTATAAGTCAGGAGTGAAAATGCTAGAACATGAAAGATGTCCGATTATATCAAAATTTCCATTTAATTGTTTTTTTCAGCTCACTTTAATTTTATTTGAGCTTCCTTCCAAGGCAACTTTACTAGGTTTTTTTTTTAGACAAAGTGATAATCTCAGTATTGGATGAACTGTACCCTTAAAAAGCCTTGCAATTTTTGGTTGTGAAGCTGCTGCATAAATGTATTAACATTAGCAGTATTTTATAACTATTAGGAGTATATTTATGGTTGTCACAAAGCTGCACTTTAACCTCATATGATACCTGTAGCAGTAAGCCAAATTGAATTTCACGAAGAATGAGCTCTGAAGTAACTTTTTTCCCCCAGATTGCTATTTATGTATTTAATTTCTATAGCCAACCATCTCAGACAAGTGACTGTCTTTTTATGGATGGCCATATAACAGCTAAAAAATATGAACAAACTTTAACTAAAGTTTTACACAGAAGCCTATTTGAGATTGCAAAGTTTATTTCGAAGGAATCGACGGTTTTTAGTGCTAAACTGTATAATAAAAATAATGCCGTAAGCAATTACTGTATAGATAGTCCTTGCTTAACAACCACAGTTGAACTGATAAGTCAATCTCTAAGTTTGTCCTAAGTTATTAAGACATTACATAACCATGATCTGCAATTTTACTGCCTGCTTCTCCCTTAACTCTGCTTGTCTCTGTGAAGCTGGCTTTAAACCATTTGGATCACATGACTTCAGGGATGATTCAATGATCATAAGTATGAGGGCCAACTGTAAAATTATTTCTTCAGCAGCATTGTAACATTAAATGGTCAGTAAATCTATCAATATATGTAGAGTCATTACAGTTTATCGCACCTTGCCTAAACTCATTATAGCACAATTATTTTCATTTTTGTGATTGGGAGGCCAAATTATGTCATCTTAACATAGAGAAACTTTGAGTTTATTAATACCTCATTTTATCAAACTTACTTAGATATAAGTAGCCATGTCCTTTACCTGCACATATTTGAACAGTCACAATGAATATGACTGAAAAACAGGACTATTTATAGTATGAAATTGCAGAAATAGCTCATTGAAGTAATAATTCTTTATGTGTGCAAGTAAAAAAGGATTGTGGTGTTTAATCACTTGGTAACTAATTGATGCATCCTATAATTAGCGAAGAAGCAAGTATTATCAGCATTTTTTTTATCAAAATAGCAACTGGCTAGAGGTAGTCCTTCTTAAAGTGTGAAAAAAACAGGACATTTCTAAGATACAATATTTTAAAAAAACAAAACTCTGTTTGTTTCTCTTTATAATTATTTTATAAGCATTTTATAAGGGGGAGAGCCTTCTCTGTGGGGGCACCTACTATCTGGAACGAGCTCCCCCCAGAGATACGGAGGATCCCGGATCTGCGCACCTTCCGCCGCGCGTTAAAGACCTTACTGTTTCACCAGGCGGGCCTGGCCTAATTTTCCCCCTCTTTTATAAAAGATTTTTAATTTTTAAATATCTTTTAGTATTTTATACATTCAATTTTAAATTGGTTTTAAAGTTTGGGGTTTTAAATTTGTCGGGGCCAAAATTATTTAATTTGATTTTATTCTACTTTTAAATTTTGTATGTATGTGTTTTATTGTTTGGCTGTGCACCGCCCTGAGTCCTTCGGGAGTAGGGCGGTATAGAAATCAAATAAAATAAAATAAAATAAAATAAATAAATAAATAGATTTTATCTTTCAGTTACATTAGATGAAAATCATAGCCAAAATGCCCTTATCAGCATTTTGAATATCATTTAGCAATCAAATACAGTAAAATTCATAGAACACCTTCTCAAAAATGAGCTAAATAAAATTGATTGATTGATTGATCATGTGCCATCAAGATGGTAGTGATTCTTAGCAGCCATATAGATAGGATTTTCTCCATGATCTTTTGTCCCCAATTGATCCTTCAGGTCTTTCAACAATGTAGTCCATCCACCTTGCTGTTGATTGTTCTCTCTTCTTTCATTCCATCTTTCCATCTTTCTCCAGAGAAATGTAATCACTGTACAATGCCACTAACCTCATTGTTATTTTTAAAAAATAGTTTCATATTTAATTCAGGCTACACATTTCAGCTGCAAAAATCTGGATAATTACTAAATGGTAATAAACAGAAAAACTCCTACTTCTTCCTGCCATCTAGTGATCATCTGCAGTTGTTTCATACCCCAAATATTGTATGTATCTTTTCCTAAAAGTATCAGTGCTGTGCAGTGTGTTTTGTTGCAATGCTATATTCTCCAAATATCTGACAGATTAATATGAGAGCCATAAGTTATAGTCAGTTATATGAAGACGTTGCATCATTTACTTAACCAGAAATACTCTGGAAAATTTATATCTTACTTATTAAAATAGTGACTATCTTAAATTAATTATTGGAAGAAATCAATTCATCAGCAGAAATTAATCATTGTCATCTCCCAGATGAGCGACTGAAATATGCTGTATAATGAATAGTTTTTTGTTTTGAAAATGGAGAAATATTGTTGTGTTTGCCTTAATAGAAAACAACAATCACAGAAATCTTAATTTAAAAGATATCTAACAGCCATAAATCACATCAGCACCATATTATAAAGCAAATAAAGCTTCTTCATAACTATGTGGCAAACGCAGGCTGTATCATATTATATTAAGATAGAAGGTGCCAGCCAGTTTTATTTATTGATGCTTATAGTAGTTTTGTAATGTGTTTCCATTAAAAAAAGAAAAGATTTACAACATTCTTTATTATAATAGGGTCATTTATTTGAACTACATATTTTTTGCTTTTACTGCCACTTATCTCCCTTTCATAAATTCCATTCTTTTTGGGGATAGGTATAGGCATTTGTAATATATTATTTTCTGGGATAGTAAAAAATTGCTTAATTCAGAATTTAAATACTGCTTTGAAGTTTGGGAGTGAAAGATAAGATATTAGGACAATATCATTAAGGAAACTCAATGCAACCATGTATAAAAAGTCAGATAAAAGTGTTTTGTGGTATAAAATGAATACTCAACAAGGCAAGTTTTGAAGATCTATAATAGAGTTGAACAGCATATATATGCAACCAGCTAAACTAATACCTTTAACTTTAATAAGGAAATCCAGAACTGCTTTAGGTTAAATTCCTGTGTATAGGTATCACCCCTTCCCCAAAGAATTATCTAACCTAGAAGTTTGATAGAAGCTTTTGTCTCTGATTGTACCCAGATCAGATATGAAAGAAGGCAGGAGCCATGCCTAGTTAGGAGGAGAATTTTCCAGGATTTCCAGGATTTTCCAGGATCAAAAGAATGAATCACATATCACTTCTTTTTACAACCCTGTAATCCCTTAATTCAGGGTAGAGTTGGGGTGACTGAATGGAGCTGAATGGAGAATTTATTGACCAGATGCCCTTCCTGACGCCTATGCAAAGTCCGCAACAGATATTTTATGATAAATGCTTTGCCATTCTTACACATGATTTTGACATAAAAGTAGAACTGCCAACATTGTAAAGCCTTTACACAAGTATTTACTGCATCAGCAACTGTGATACTGTGTCCACTTTTAATAGTTACATTTGAAAAAAACCAGTGGTGAAATGTAAAATTTGTTACTACCGGTTCTGTGGGCGTGGCTTGGTGGGGGGGGTAATGTGACTGAGTGGGCGTTGCCAACATTTATTTTTTTTTTACTTTTAAAAGCATTTTTTCTACAACCTCTTCGGCTGAGATCAGGCAACTCAGCTGGGATCTTCAAGAGCCTTTTAAAAGCATTTTTTCTACAACCTCTTCAATCTGTACTTTTAAAATGCTTTTAAAAGTAAAAAAAAAAAAAAGACTGATGATTGTGCGGCTCAGCTGGGCATGGCGGGGGGACAGGGATTTTTGCTACCGGTTCTCTGAACCACCCGCCAACATCGCTACCGGATCAGGTGATCCGGTCCGAACCAGGAGCATTTCACCTCTGAAAAAAATATAATAGTATTGTGAAAAGGATTAGAGGACAGTGAGGTGTTTGAACCCTTACCCAATGGGTTAGAAAAAGTTAGAATATTTGAGACTCCTTAGCTTGAAACCAGGCAGTTAAGACAAGATGCAATTGAGCTATATACAGGTAGTGGTGATGCTCTCCTGACAGAACAATTAATCAGTGAAATGACTTGCCTCCCGAAGTTGTGGGTGCTCCAACATGAAGTTTTTAAGAAGAGATTGGACAACCATTTGTCTGAAATGATATAGGGTTTCCTGCCTGTGCAGGGGGTTGGACTAGAAGACCTCCAAGGTGCCTTCCAACTCTGTTATTCTGTTACGCTCCACTCCTTGCCCCTTTGTTTCCCCCCAGGTCTTGGCCTGGTCCCAATCCAGCCACTCAGCCACCTAAGGAAGCCTAAAATTGGGCAGCAGAAGCTAATGGCACACACGTTTTAATCTTCAGCCTCCTTCCCATCCAGCCACCAAAGGCAGCCTAAAGGCAAGAAGCAGAAGCTACTGGTGTTTGGGGAGTGGGGGCAGGTGTTGCAGTTTGTAGGCCTCATCCAGCTTCTCACTCAGCCACTCAAGGGACTTGTGGGATTCAGCCTGATCCTCAACCAGCTCTAGGGCCCAGCAGTACCCAACTTACTTTTCTGTTTTTTTTGGTAGAGAGACACCAGGATGCAATGTGATGTATTTCCTATAGCGGTTGCCTCATGGCAATCTCATTCTTCTAATGGGTACTATTGTCATGAGTCTGTAGGGTGCTCCATTTTTAAGGAAGCTCCATAAATAAATGGAGTTCCCAATTCCAAAATCTTATTACTAAAAAATATTCCAACTTTACCTGGGCTCTTAATCTGTTTGTAACTTTATTAGATCAAAAATCGTATTTAGCTTTTTGCAATTTATTTCAAATTCTTTAATTTCTTAAGCATGTAATTAACTTGTTTTATTCAGAGTCGAAGCTAAACTCACAGTGACTTTTCAAGCTTCTCGTTCTGAAAGTCTCTAATAGCTTTTAGATGGTTAAATACAATTTCTGAAAGTGATTAGGAAGTGAGGCTTGCAAACCTAGCATCCTTTAAAAGTCAAGCAAGCAAGGTGGCTAATCCCTTCATTTCCTGATGCTCAAACTCATGGAAGACTGTTATCCTGTGGTATCCTTATGAGAAGCAGCTGCCTGGAGCATATTGTCCTCTTCTTCTTCAGAGAGGTTGCAAAAAATTTGGTATAGTCATCGGTTCTTTAGTCTTTGCTGCAGTTGTTGGCTCTGAATTTGCAGAGATATCTTCAGTTCACCATGCCTCCCCCAAAAGCCCATGACATCACTACTCAAAATATTTACTTCGAAGGTAGTTCCATTGGGCTCATTTGGGCTTAAATTAAAATATAGAACTTGGAAATTTTTATTTCCAAACAAATATGGTTGGATAATAAGTGAACAGGTTGAGCATGTGGGTCAGTATGAGCTGACTACACTAAAGTGTAGTCAGCTTACTAAAGTAGGTTCCAGCTAGAGTTGAGTTCTGGCTTTGTCGAATGAAGCTGAATATACGTGTCCTAGGATAATGTTGCAGGATCCAATCTGGGCCTATCACTGGAACCAGAAGTTTAATCGTTTGAGCTTTCGGACTTGTACTAGAGCCCAACCTCAGGGAACTTCTCTCTAGCAGAGTCTGACCTGGCTTTGTCTTGGCAACATTTTTTTATTTTCTATTTTCTCTAATCATCTATACTAAAGAATTAGCCAGAGCAAATCCTGAAAACCAGCCTGAATCCAGGAAAAATGAAACTAAGAGGATCTTACTCTCTCAGCAACCAATCAGACAACTGTTTCGTATCCTATAGCTGCTATAGCAAACAGATGACTTACTGAATAGCAGAAGATAACTACAATCAACTACTCTTGATTGGGAGTGTGCAATACAAGAAGCAAACTGAAGTTGTAATGCAATGCGAGAATCTCTTTCGAAGATAGGCGGAAGAGATGCTGCCTAGGGAACAATCAGATAAAAGGAGCTGACAAGTGATTAACAGACAGACAAACTTAAAAAGGGCCCACTCTAACTTATCAGGCAGATGGCTGGAGATTTGTTCTTTCAGACTTATAAGATGCTATTAATGCAGTTTTATAATAAAGTAGAATTAGCTCATTTTGTCTGATTTACTTGAGAGATTGACAACAATAGTAGTGCTGAATGTCTGATAATGGACATTCACAGGTTTGCAGTCCCAACAAAACAGAATTGGGTTCAAATTTACATTATGAGATCCTATAAATAATGTTATCATCATAGCTGCTGATGGGAATAGCCATATGTAAAATAGCTAGGGGAAAATGTTTCCCTTTAGAAAACAAAAGCCTTTCTTCCCTACCCCCAAAAGTAGATGCTGGAGGTAATAAAGCCTAGGCCCATGATGGCGAACCTATGGCACGTGTGCAACAAGTGGCAGAGAGCTATATCTGCAACAGAGCCATATCTGAGGGCACGCGAGCGTTGCCCTAGCTCAGCTCCAGCACGCATGTGCGTGCCGGCCAGCTGATTTTCGGGCCACCAGAAATCAGGAAATGGGCTGTTTCTGGCCTCCGGAGGGCCTCTGGGGTGGTGGTGAGGAAGGCTGTTTTCGCCCTCCCCAGGCTCCTAGAAAGCCTTTAGAGCCTGGGGGAGAGTGAAAAACGGGCCAACCGTGCCATTGCGTGCCAAAAGTGGAGGGAGTGCGGGGGGAGCATGCGCACATGCACGGGAGGGCAGGGCACGGGGATCATTTAATTATGGGTGTTGGCACGCACAATCCCCCTGTACTCCCCCCGTTTTTGGCACGTGACGGCAAAAAGGTTAGCCATCACTGGCCTAGGCTATTTTTTTTAATTTATTTATTTTTTAATTTGATTTATATGCCGCCCTTCTCCGGAGACTCAGGACAGCTTACAATGTGTTA
Source organism: Arizona elegans (assembly GCA_022577455.1). Taxonomy (NCBI): domain Eukaryota; kingdom Metazoa; phylum Chordata; class Lepidosauria; order Squamata; family Colubridae; genus Arizona; species Arizona elegans. The sequence goes on from JAKOOJ010000001.1 coordinate 251,794,696, forward strand.
AGCAATAGCCTTCATTCTTTTGTATATTTTTATACAAAGTCAGCTTATTGCCCCCACAAACTGGGTCCTCATTTCACCTACCTTAGAAAGGATGGAAGGCTGAGTCAACCTTGAGCCTTGGAGAGATTCGACCCAGCAGAAATTGCAGGCAGCTGTGTTAATAACAGGGTGCATTAAACCACTGTACCATCAAGGCTCTTCTATTGTTCCTTCTGTATGACCTGGTTTGAATTAATTACAAAATTGCAATTTATCAGCACAACATAGAAAAAAGAAATGCATAACCGACTCAAAGCACAAAACCAAAACCTATTTTTTTCTTTTAAAAAAAAGGTGTTTTGTCATAGGTATATATTCTAATTGGTTCAATAATATGTTTTACAGAGTACATCCATGTCGCCATATAACTCTTATTATTTTGAATGTGAAATACAAATTTGGTAAATTGTATTTTAACTTAAACCAGATGATTATATTCCAATCTTACTATGATATATAGATTGGTGTTATTTCCATGTATACTTGAACTTATGGTTATATGATTAAGCAGTTCAGTGGTTCGAATCCCTAGTGCCGTGTAACGGGGTGAGCTCCCATTACTTGTCCCAGCTTCTGCCAACCTAGCAGTTCGAAAGCACGTAATAAATGCAAGTAGAAAAATAGGGACCACTTTTAGTGGGAAGGTAACAGCGTTCCGTACGCCTTTGATATTTAGTCATGCCGGCCACATGACCACGGACAGCGCTGGCTTTTCGGCTTTGAAATGGAGATGAGCACCGCTCCCTAAAGTCAGGAACGACTAGCACATATGTGCGAGGGGAACCTTTACCTTTACCTCAGAAATATGTACAAGATGAAAAGCCATTATGAGTTGGAAACAGGTAAGTAATGAAAATAAAACATTTCATTCATGCTATCTGACAAATTGATCGTATTTTATACATGCTAATTAGTTAGAACTATTTGCTTGCAGTTGCCCTTCAGAGAGTCTAGAATACTGTTGTATAAAAGCCACCAATATCTTCACTTTCTTTTTCCTTCAACATTTTCAACAGAAAGCACTTCTGTCACGTAAGGTCTGCCTTCAAATTCTTTGAATGATTTATTTGTGATATTGAGAATGGGCTCTTCTCTTCTATGGTGAGATTCTTGGTGACTTGCTTTATTAAAAATACTATACATTTGTATTCTTCATAGGTTGATACAGCTTCAGTTTGCAAGTCTTGTCACCTTTGGGATACTTGCCTTAGGGAAAACAATAGCTGTCATATTTTCTTGTTCAAACTGACTTGTTCAGTATATGCCAACATGAATGCAATGTCTGTCTGTATGTTTATGGAGTTTTATTACAAAATCCACAATTTTCTTTTCTAGCAAAGTATATATAGAAAAATAATAGAGTATTGTTTCTTACGGTGGTATATCTGATAGGGACTTAGTATTTATTTATTTGTGCCTTTAAGTTAAGTTTCAATTCCTGGTAATGTCTAGATGAGTTTTTGTAATTTTTGTGCAAGAGTTTGGAAGTGGTTTGCTATTGCCTCATTCTTAGTTGTCCTAATGACTTTCTGCCAAAAGTGGGATTATAACTCATGGACTTCCAGGTTCTAGCCTGGTGCCTTAAAACCATTGCACCAAACTGGCTCTAATATTTAAATTTTTCTTTATAAATAGACAGTTTTCTATAAGTAGAAAAAATATAAATATCCACAAACATATTTACCCTGCAAAATCCTGTAAGTCAATCTTTAAATAAAATGTATAGCATGGAGTCTACAGGCACTTGATAGGATTACTCCTGTCTGGCCTCTTTTCGGTGGTCCTTTCAAGGAATCCTAGGAAATGAAGTGAGAAGTGATACCTAAAGTGACACTGATTTGACATAAGAAGATATGGTATGATTAATTGATATGGTTCAAGTTCAAGCCCACTTTTAAGCCTATTGTTCTGTGACAGTGAGTTACTACTTTTCAGTTCTCAGTGCATCTATGGACAGTCAACCAACTTGCTTTTCAAGATCAGCTGATCTGTTCTTGGGAAAAAATATTCTAGAAGAACTAATACTGTATTTCTGAATGTTAATCTTATGGGTGGTTATTTCTATGTAAAATGATTCATAGTCGTTCCAGTTTGGAAGCTAAGAGACAGGACCCCATGAAATGGCAGTGATAATATCTAGCAGTGTCAATTGGAGGTTTTTGAGCCTATAATTTTTGAGGGAGAAGAGAGAGAACTCCATAGCACTAGCTGTGGCATTTGTAAAGTTGATCTCTGATCCTTTCAACTCTGCTAGATAGACCTGACCAAAAAATCTATTCCACAAGAAGTTTAAAATTACTTTTATTGAGCTTAGCTATAATAACTCCTGGCTTTGCAGATTAAACCAGATAGGAACCACAACAAGATGAGCTTTTTATACTTTATTTTAAAGCTGCATTGACAGAATCATGCAATTATGAAAGTACAGTCCCTCCCCCCCACATCTCCTGTGCAGCTGGAGAAACTAGGGAGACTCTTTTTTGAGCCTCTTGACCTGGCCACTGTCCAACTGCGGCCAATGTTGTCTCTTATAGCAATAGTATTAAAACTCATATACCGCTTTACAGCCCTCTCTGTCAGCACATTTCCCCCAACAATCTGGGTCCTCATTTTATCGACCTTGGAAGGATGGAAAGCTGAGTCAACCTTGAGCCTGGTGAGATTCGAACTGCCAAATCGCTGGCAGCCGGCAGTCAGCAGAAGTAGCCAGCAGTACTGCATTCTAACCACTGCACCAGCACAGCTCTCTAACCATTATCTAACCATTCCTTTGACAGCATCTCTTCATTCAGTCTCCCAGATCTTTCTTACAAATGTAATGGTATTGAGAATGACCTTCTCAATAGATGGGGGAAGAGATGTTGCCTACGGTCAGATAAAAGAGGGCATGGACTGTAGCTGCATAACGGGTGAAGAATGAGGCTCAAAAGGGAGCTTCCCTACCAAATTGTCAGGCTGTGAAGGAGACAGCAGGAGAGTTTGTACTTTCAGACTTGCAAGATTGTATAGCCTTACAATAAAGTAGAATTAACCCATTTAGTTGTTTTTCTTGTCTGGTCTACCTAGGAAGGCTGACACATACCATTTCAATAACAGGATGTTGCAAGTCTCATTGTGCTATACCCACTCTCCTTTCCTATATTTTTGTCAATTAGGCAGATGATTGTCTGGCTGCTGTGTGCAAATCAAGATGAGGATTATAATTATAAAGCCTCATATGACTCAGTTCCTTGATATGTTTCTGCTTGCCTATCAGTCCTCCTAGGTAAACCAGCAGAAACCAGAACTAGATGCATTAAATCTATTTTGCTGCAAAGTGACATTAACAGAATATTGCAAGTATGAAATAATCCTGCCACTATTACTAACTGTCAGATCAATTAAGGTGGGTACTTTCTAAGTTTCTTTCTCTGGCCATTAAGTGACTGTGGATTCTTCCCTCTTTTTTCTAATAGTCTCACAGGCAGCATCACTTTCCTTCATCCAACCTCCCTCCAAATTCATTAACATATTCTATTGCATCACTCAATCTTTGTGGATGCCTGCTGAAGGCCCCCAAATACTGAGAAGTACAATAAGAGCGAGGTTTCTATAAGTTCATAAATAAAAGTTAAGTAACCAATTGTTATTCACACATGATCACAGGTAAGGCAACAAAAAACATTCCCACAGAGATTATGGTGGGTTTCTTCAGATGTCAAAGTTATGGCAATGCACTAATGACTCAAAAGTCTCTCCTGCTATTGAGAAGCCTTCAAAGAAGGAGAAAGTTATGTGATGCTGATCATCATAAGATGATCAAGTCTTTCCCCCTCTCATTTTGCATTGTAGAACATATGATTTAACTTAGAGTAGTGGCCAAAATTATGGAAACCTTTTGGGAAAAGTGTATTTTTGAGGTTTGATGGCTAATAACACCACTTTTTTGGGGGTGGGGGAGTTTCAAGATAATCATATTCCACTGCTGGAATGGCCTGGGAATAGCCCAGACCTTAACCCAATTGAAAATCTATGGAGCCAACTAAAGAAACTTGTTAGTCAGAAGCGGCCAAGCAATGAAACCCAGTTAATGGAAGCAATCATTCAATCTTGGTTTCACATTATAACAACTGCAGAAATAAAAGACTTGGTTCACTCTATGGGAAGACATTGCAAGGTCCGTAATTCATGCTAAAGGTTACCCAACTAAGTATTAACTCGCATGATAATTTTTGTATATCTCGTTTTTTCTATGTGTTTCACTTTTCTTCTTTATACTGTAACTGCTATTCTAATAGCAAATCCTTCATAAAAAGCTATTGCATTACATTTTTGATTAAATTTTCTTTCCATTGATATATAATTTTATGGTACTACTCCAAAAATAAAAGTGGTGTTATTAACTAGTTTTAGAAAATACACTTCCCCAAAGGTTCCACAATTTTGGCCACTACTGTATTATGAATGCAACTTCCTTCTCAATAGGAGATCTATCTCCTGTGTTTTTTAAATTTACCTTTATTATAGTGAACCTGGAATAGAGTATTAAGATATGATTATTTTCACATTTATTTCAAATATAAAATTTATTATTTTTATAGTACATTTAATTTCCAATACTCCATTAAATTTTATGTAAGATTTTTCCATGCTTGCTAATTATCTTTCATTTGCTAATTATTTTCATTTGTAGCTGCAAATAAGAGGAACAAATACAGACAGGGGATTAAGAAGAAAATCTTTCAACAGTGTATGCAGCTGCTTTCCTTTCTCGTGATCACCCAACAAGCCAAAATGCATTCATGTGTATCTGCTTAAAACTGCTGTTTGAAATGAAAGAAGCCATAGTCAGAATGGCATGTCCAGATTTAACTACAGTATGGATTATTGTACAATAAAAGAGTAATCCATCTCCCCTCTGATGGCTCTAATGTTTAATTCCAGCCTTGGCATGCTTTATGATGCTGTTTATCTTGTGCTTTCATGTTGTCATGAATCTGATAGTTGTGAAATTGGCAGATGCATGTGATGCTTTACCAGTAATCACAATATCAATCCAAGTGATTAAAGGGACTGCTGATTTGCTTATGTGACAGGCAACAAGGCTTTGGGTTCTTTTTTTTTTTTTTTTAAATTCATGTCACATAATTCAATAAGAAAACAAAAAGGTAGACAAAAACTAATCCGGTGTTTGAAATTGTACAATGTGTTCCTGATTCAGCAATTGTGCATCTGGCTGTTAACTGAATTTCAAGTAGTGAAGGTTTTCTGTTGAAACGTATTATACGACTTCCTGACACATGAAAACATGCCCCATGGTCTTGCCTTTGTAATGGATAATCATATTTCTAGGCTCAAATGCAGAACGAGCTTGTAAGCCACGTGGGAAACATTGTTTTGAAGGGAAGAATTCTCATTTTTTATGTATTTCTCCCCTGCATTCCCCCTTTGGAGAGTGCAGCTGGCCAGCAGTTTTCAGTTTGAGGAACTTTCTGACTTCAAGATAAGTTCACTATGTTCTCTATATCCTCTATATGCTTTTAAGCATATCCTCTAGATGCTTAAAACACAAGTACTTTTTACAAACACAGTTATCAGATTGTTGTTGTTGTTGTTGTTGTTATTATTATTATTATTATTATTATTATTATTATTATGTGTTTTAATTGAATAAATATTCAATTAAATATATAAACTGCGGATGTTTAGCATCTAAATACAGAGAAGTTTTCAGAGCAAATCTTTAAGTCTATAATAATAAACAATGTTAACTTGTTAATATGTATTAGGCTCACAAACTAAAACCTGTATTTTGACAGAAGAGACAAGGTTCCTTTCTGCAAATCGTTGAGAAAAACAAACAAGAGCAATAACACCTCTATGAATGAGCTTGAATTTCACCCAAGTGTGTATTTTCTGCAGAAATTTATACTATACGGAAAGCAGATATCTTTTCATTTAGTTACTATTTCCCATGTAGGGGAAGTACTTATCTAGTAGTTCATTTCTTTGCACCCACAGTTGGATATTTTTTTTGTTTACCCTTGACACCAAATTGGCAATAGACATCAATGCCTGCATTAAAGAAAACATTAGCATATGGAAGGACCAACAAATGTGTGAGACCCATAGGAAAAGCTCATTCTTTTCTGTCTTTTTCATCAGAGGCAGAAGAGACATTGAAATAGCACAGCCTTGGCATTTGCTCTATAATGGCTTGATGTAATGCAACATTTCATTAACCTTCTGTGGGTGGCATCCATCTAGTGTACACAGCATATGCTATATAGTTATTTTCTAATGCCAAGATCTATAATTGGTTCACTCTAGCATGATTTGTGTGTGAGAGAGCACAACACGTTTCTTAGGAGAATGAATATGTGCATATTAAATTCTGTACGATGTCAGAGAACTGCCACATGTTATGAATGGTTTTATTACAACCCACCTGATTGTTTTGTAAATAGGACAGCTTTTTACAGGGAATTGAACTAGATTTGAAAAGGCAGATACACCTTAACTACTTTCACATAGGTTTTTTTCCCTGTGGAGATGTATTGATGTCAGGTACAATCTACAAAATGACCCTTTTGACATTTGGGGAAAAACAATGCTTGGAAAATTATACTCACTGCTTTCTTATCTTTGAACATTTTAGGAAATTCAGGCCCATTTATCTTTTGTTTGCCAATATGGCCAAGCAGCAGTATAGTTTTGTCATGATGAAAACTGACGAAACGAAAACCAAGATTATTGATGTGGCTTTATTCAGATCAATATTTTTTATATCTCTCACCCTAAGATTAAAATTTCAGAAGAAATATATTTTTGACAGCATTACATTTTTAATAATTCACATTCTTTCTAAAGTTGTGAATCAGAATTGTCTGTGGAGATTTTCGATCATTCAGGGCGTGGTTGTCCCAAAGGTGCTTTTTCAAGCGGCAAGTGGACTTCCTGGTTTTTCTGAATTGGAATTGTGCACTTGAAAAATTGTGTCAAAGAGTTTGGAAGGAGATCCTCTTTTTTTTTTCCTAGACATGTTGCTTATAGGGCTGAGTGAAGCTTGGAATCTCCTTTTTATTTCTATTTTATGAATTGATTTTGAGCAGGGGTGAAATCTAAAATTTGTTACTCCCGGTTCTGTGGGCATGGCTTGATGGGGGGATAATGTGACGGTGGGCGTGGCCTTTTTTCTTTTTCTTTTTACTTTTAAAACAATTTTTTACATGTAAAACCATGTAAAAAATGCTTTCAAAAGACTCTGACGATCCCAGCTGAGTTGCCTGATCGGCAGGCAACTCAGCTGGGATCGTCAGAGCTTGGATCGTCAGAGCCAAGGATTTTTTCTTTTAAATGGCTCTGCCGATCCAAGCTGAGTTGCCTGATTAGCAGGCAACTCAGCTGGGATCGTCAGAGCCTGGATCGTCAAAGCTTGGCTCGTTAGAGCCATTTAAAAGAAAAAAAAGGCTCTGATGATCGCGCGGCTCAGCTGGGCATGGGGGGTGGGGGCAGGGATTTTTGCTACCGGTTCTCTGAACTGCCTGCCGCCATCACTACATACTCACCCGAGCCGTCCAAACCGGGAGCATTTCACCCCTGATTTTGAGGTATCAAATCATTCTGAAGCCTTTGAATCACTTTAGAGAGATTTCAGTAGGCTGTGAAGACACAGTGGACTTTGTAGCAGGCCTGTCAAACTGGCAGCCCATGGGCCGGATGTGTCGCACGCAGGCCACGTCCACCCTGGCTCCGCAAAGGCAAAAAAGTCACGATATGTCACATGACACGATCAAATTTGACACCTGTGTTTTAGAGACTTAAACATCCCTGTAGTTTACCTACTCCATATGGATGAGGCTGAAAAGTAAAATTTAGTGGTGCAGTAGTATCTTTGATATTAACAACAGTCAGTTAGCTTTAATATTTTTGCCAACTCTGTTCTTCCCAGCTTTCCTGGGAGTATTGTTCTTCTCTTTGTTTCTTGGCATGAAAGCCAGCTGGGTAAATTTGGGCCAGTCATTCTCTCTCAGCCCAACTCATGACACAGGATTGTGATAAGAAAAATAGGAGGAGGAAGGAATATTATGTAAGCTTACTGCCTTGGGTTAACTTATAAAGTAATAAATATGGATAAAATATCAAATAAATAAATAAGGAAATATGTGGCAGTAACATGGATGGTTGTAGGTTTTTCTTATTTTTATTGCTAGGAACTAGGGTCCAAATCTATCTAAATGGCCATTGTGTAATAGCAACAGCACTTAGACTTGTAAGATAAAATGCTGGACTAGATGGCCCTATAGCCTGCTCCAGCCTAATTCCTTTTTAGGTTCATATTTTATGTTTTCAAAGACAATTTCAATACACAACAACAATTGTTATGATGTTTCTTTGATCTCTTTAGTGTGAACTTGCAAGATACATTGGCCTTGAGTTAACCAATGATTTTCCAGTGTTGTGTAAAAACAGAAAATTAAAGCTGAAAATGGAATTGACATTTTCATGAAACATTTACAATCAGGAGAAAGATGTGAAAATAATATCTTTATCATTACAAAATCAGATATTGTCTAATAGTTAAGGTAAGTAGTAGATAAATAAAATAATCAAATAAAATACCCATAAAATGTATATTTTATAATGAATATAAAATGTATATTTTATGAAATGTACAAGTGAAAGTCCATGTAAGTCAAGATATAATGCTGGAATGGTAGAGCAAGTTCAGAATTAAAAATGAAAAGTTATTTTTCTTATGAGTCGTGAAATTGTATGTTGGTCGAGAATGTTATGATAGTAAGATAACCCAATACAACTTGTATCTTTGCAGGAAGCCCTTAAAGGTTTGGGGCTTCAAACATTGGACTCTGTCAATAGTTCAGGCACTCCAGGGACTATGGGAAGTACAAGGGAAACACAAGTTGAATGACTTCAAACTTTAATAGTGATGAGATTGTTCAATTTAAGTGTTTTTGTACTAGGTGAAATTTTATTAGGTAGCAATGAAAAAGATAAATCTGTAGCTGTGAATAAATGTCCCTTTCCATTTGATATGTGAGCTTCAACTGTAACTTGACTGTTGAAAACAAAAATATAATAAAGGTAGACAAGATTGCTTTATGGCTGACACATTCAGAGGAAAAAAGAAAATGAATCAATATCATATAGAACAGAAAGTCCTAAAGATGTATAACATACGTCTTTATCCATACTGAAGGATATTAGATTTCATCAGCTTTTTTAAAAAGTAGTGGTTATAAAGACTTGATGAATATACTATATCATGATAATATTTGATACAGAATTGAGTCATGAAATCTTTTTGTCTCCAATTTATGTTAAGGAGAGCTGAGAAGATAGCTGCACTATTATAGTCAAAGATGCACAGCCATTAGACCTCACTGGAACAGAAAGCTAGGAATTGTCATTGATAGTTTTTTTTCCAATCTTGCCAGTAATGATGGTTTCCCATGGTGCAGCAAACGAAAAACAATTTTCTGTAGCAGCCATTGCAACCAGATTATATTAAGATAAACTGTTGTCACATACACACATACATGCACATACAGATAGCAATTTTTTTTCCTTGCTGTGGTGAGGTGCTCTCTCCTCGAAGCGGAGAACTCATTCTTTGAAATAGAACTGGAAGCAAGAATTATATTGCTATTTCAGTTGCATGCTGTTATTGTGTCTTTCTTGGAGACAATATTTTCATAGAGCAGATTAAATGAGATTTATGACATGGGTAAATAATATAGCAATTGCCCAAGCTTAAACATATCTGGTTGTGAATGTGAGCTTACATTATAGAAAGACTTGGAAGCATGGGTGTCTGTAGGTCCTATTGTGTTTGTTGAAAAGACAAAAGCAATGCCATACCAACATGTTGCAAGCATTGCCCCTTTTGTACATGTGTGTGATGTCAAACATCTGGACAAATCCCCAGTTCTCCCTTCTAATCCCTCTGCTTGGTACATGAAGTCATTTGATATACCCTCTTTGATTTGTGCAAATTTCAACTGAATTCTGAAATTCCAAAAACTAGGTGTTAAAAACGGATTTTGAAAAAAAAGAAAATAAGTTCAAATTGCAGACCAGAGAGGAAACAATAAAAGAGAGGCCCTAATGACTTCCTAAAAATAGGCAATTTGGGTTCAGATACCTGCCATATGTTGCTTTTTTATATTATAAAGATAATTTCCATTTTAAAGTGCAAACAGCTTTTATATGGCAATTTTAGTTACTTTGAATTATCTGTATCTGAATCCCGAACTAATAGAAAGCTTTGAATAATGTTTAAACTAAAGTGCTCTTTAGGAATTTACCCTAAAGTCCATGGTGCATTGGTTTATTTTAATACTATATTTGGAATCACCTACTTCCAATTACAATGATAGCTTTTCATTATTTAAGCTTTAAACTTTGGGGGACATTCTTCCTTAAGAATATTCACCAGAATTGTCATGTTTAGGTTTTTGAAGTTAAGAAGATCTAGAAAAAAATGGTATATTTTTTGGTACAATTTTATTTGGAAGTTTATCTTCTTTCCCAATTATTTGGATACATTTTATGACTGATTGGGGAGCATATATAGCAGTTGCTTTTCCATTTGTCAGTTCAGACAGAGTATATTTCCTTCATTCACTTTGAACTGCTTTAGAGAAGTTGCATGATAATTAATTAGGTTTGATCACCGTGCATATCAATGTTGATTTCAGAAAGTATGCCTTCATTTTGGATGGGTATTGAGAGAAAATGGAATGGTACAACTAATTGATGTTCGTCCATCGTGTTCGAAGAGGACCTTGACATCTAAGAGATCTGTCTGCAGGTGGTTGGTAAGGCCAATTTGGGCACGAAATGTTCTGTGTTGCAGCATTTGCAGCTCTGGCTTTGCGGAATGCTCGCTTCTCATGTGCTATGATTGTTCTGTCCTCAGATGTATGGCAGCCTTGGTGGATCAGCGTGCGCCATGTCAATCGATCTTATGCTAGGGTTTCCCAGGAGGTGGTATCGATATCCAGGGACTTGAAGGAGGCTTTGAACATGTCTTTGTATCGCTTCCTTGGTCCCCCGTGCAATCGCTTTCCTTGAGACAGCTCACCATAGAGGAGCTGTTTAGGGATGCGATGGTCTGGCATCCTTGCAACGTGGCCTGTCCAGCATGTCTGGGCTTTCATCAGCAGGGTGTGAACTGATGGCAGGCCTGCTCTGGAGAGGACTTCTGTGCCTGGCATCCTGTCCTGCCACCGGATCCTCAGAATTCTATGGAGGCAGGTTGTGTGGAAGTGATCCAATTGCCTAGCATGCCTCCTGTACTGAGTCCAAATCTCACTGGCATACATCAGGGTAGTTAGCACTACTGCTCAGTAGACTTTGAGCTTTGTAGCAAGGCTTATTCCATGGTGGTCCCACAAATTGGTCAGTAGTCTGCCAAATGCAAAGCTTGTGTTGGCGATTCTGCAGTTGACCTCAATGTCAATTGTCACTGCATGGGAGAGGGTGCTGCCAAGGTACGTAAATTGGTCCACTGCTTGCAGCTTTTGTCCCTTCACTGTGATGGTGAGCTCTTGATGGGGCTTTCGGAGCTGGCTGATGCATTACTTCAGTCTTCTTTATATTGATGAGGAGGCTGAAGTTTTTGCATGCTGCTTTTGAATTTGGCTTGCACTTCCTGCTTGCATACTGGCTTGCATTTCCTGCTCTGATCCAGCATTCAGGGAACAATCATCAGCAAAGAGGAGATCACGTACCACAGTCTGCTTTATCTTGGTGACAGCCTGGAGTCTTTGCAGGTTGAACAGTTTCCCATCAGTCCTATATCTTAGGCTAACTCCGAAGGAACTATTCTAGAAAGCGTCTGATAGCATGGCTGAAAACATTATGCTGAACAAGGTCAGTGCCAAAATGCACCCTTGCTTGACGCCGTTTGTAACAGGAAAGGCCTCTGAAGCTTATCCGTCATCCAGAACATGAGTGTCATACTGTCGTGGAACTGATGTACCATCAGGATGAATCTATCAGGGCACCCAAACTTCGACATGATGCGCCACAGACCTTTGCGACTGACAGTGTCAAAAGCCTTAGTGAGATCTATGAAGGTGGTGTACAATTCACAATTCTGCTCTTGACACTTATTTTGGAGCTGTCGGGCTGCAAAGATCATGTCCACAGTGCCACACTCTTTGCGAAAACCGCACTGTGTCTCAGGTAATAAACCCTGTTCCAGGTGGTCAGTCAGGCGGTTCAGCAACACTCATGCAAGAATCTTGCTTGTGATGGAAAGCAGTGACATTCCTCTATGATTATCACAGACTTGTCGATGTATGGGGTGTTCAGGGAGGGGTAGCAACTCTGATGTGGGGGCAAGTCATGTCCTTTTAGGGCAGCTTGTCCACCTTTGGCCCCCACCTTTCACTCAGCCCTCACTTGTAGCTCCTAGTAGCTGTAGCATGCGTAGAGGCCACACCGCCGGCAACAGCTTCGACAGGCTGGCCAAACCAGGTTGAGAGTAGCCGTTGGGTCAGTGACCTTCAGTGAGATAGGGGCTTGCCTACCCCGAGCATGTGAAGACGGATTCCAGCGGATTGAGCAGATGAAACCTACTAGATTAGGACAACAGTCACAAAGGCAGTCTCCTCAAGCAATGTGTGTGCGGTGCAACTAATATGGATAATGACAACACATTTCTGCTATTCAACTGAAACAGATAATGTAGATATAGCAAAGAGGGGACATGAAATACTAAACACTGATTCACTCAGTTCAATTCTGATTGTTACCATGTTTTCTCTATAATAAGTACTTCATATTTATAATCTTGCTATTTCAGGCCTTTAGTCCTATCTCACTATTTTATTTATGTGTTCTAGAAAAAGATACTACTGATATTTTGTCTTCTCATCTTCCTAGCATTTTTACCCCAGGAACAGGTCCACTTTTGGGGTCAATAAGTGCCATCTTGCACAATCAAATGCAGCATATTGGTCATGTCTGCATTTTGATGGAAATGACTGTAGATCTATAGGTTGTGTTGTGACAAAAAACCCTTGATAGACTAGCTTGTCACCTGGGCCTGGTGTCGGTTTGATCTGTGTTCCTGTCAGCATCGCCCTGGTGGGTGAGAAGTATCCAGCGCCACCACTAGGAAGAGCAGAACTCACCGCCAAAAAGATACTACTAACATGATTGATTAAATTAGCACATAGATTCTTGATGGACAAGTAAAAGCAAAGTCTTTCTTACATCAAAGGAAATCTAAGTGTTCAATCTTGGGACAATTAGTTGTAAATATGAACAATATATAAAGCTTGTAGTTATATGCTGGCATATCTTCTAATTCTGAAATACCAATAACGCTCAAAATCATATGCCTTATGAATTATAGTACTATTGCTAGTGGAGAATTTTATATAAAATGAAAATAATATTCCATGGAACTTTTTAGTTAACAGATTTTCTTTTGCAAATTAAATAACTGATTTGAAGAAATAAAAATGGTGAAGAAATTATGTAGGGGATTCTACGTTCTTTAAAAAACTTGTCATTAATTCCACACTAATCCATTTCATTATACTTTTCTTATTGGCATGTAGTGTTATAAAACTTTAATTAGAAAGTGTAAATCCACCTAATGATTTAACCATTTGCATCTATTTCAGTTAATTTATGTACCTGTGAGGATTTTCCATAAAGATTATTTCTTCCTGAAATTTAGATGGCAGTTTGGAGAGCTTGCTATCCCAATCTAGGGGCCAAAATTTACATGGAGAAATGTCCTATGCACTATATGATACATATCTATTCATTTAATTTAGTTATTAATCCATTTGCAAAAGGAGTACATACAGTTTCAAACATTGTAAAAAGTTGAGAAACTATCATGACTGAATGTTTTAATGAAGGTATGCTTTTAAGTAGTCCAGAGGTCCATTTCAACTTCACAAAATAAGTGATAAATTGTTTCTCTGAAGCCATGCAAGAATTTAATTAGAGGCCAGTGAGGCAGAACTACTTTCTCCATATATATTCCTCAACCATGATTATAAAAATTATATTAACAAAAGTATAGTTATTTTCTTATGGCTAGGCCTCATTGTTAGTCTGTGTCAGAGGAAATGCCCCAGCATCTATTATTGTATTGGTTCCAACTTGAATAGAGCAGTGATAGTTTTACATTTTCAAATAGGTTGCATCATAAACAGGTTTTCCCTAATTATTTCTTAGTTCTTGTGCAGTTATATCCAACAACTTTAGAAATAACTGCCTGATTTTTGTTATTTTGGTCACTAGTATCTGTAAAGTAAGGAAGAGACAAGTGGCAACATGTGTATAGAGACATAGTCATGCAAACTTTGCCCTTTATACATAGCAGGGGTGTCAAACTGGGTGGTCAGATGACCTGGTGGGCGTGGCTTGGTGGTCAGGTGACTGCATGGGCGTGGCCAATAATAATAAATAATAAAAATAATAAACAAAGTATACAAAGCAATAAGAATTACCAAAAACCAACTTTCACACTTTACACACAAACACATCACTACACAACACAACTGACACACACACAATGTAAAAGCAGGTGCACTTCACCCAAAATGGCCCCTGCAACAAGCAGGAACCTCACACAAAAAGCTCAAAAAGCAACTTTCACACTTTACACACACAAAATGCCACATACAGCTTTGTGAGATTTTGTGTGTTTGTGTAGTTAGAATGAAACACTACAGAAACACACCAAATATCAGAAAGCTGCACAAATATTTTATTTTATTATTTTATTTTATTTATATTTTTAGATAAAAGCAGCTAAATTTAAAACTTCCTTAATTTAAATTGCTATGTCTAAAAAAAAACTAAAAAAAACCAAATTAACTATTTTTTTTTAAAGCTCCCAGTTACTTACTAAATTGAAGGCACAAAGTAGGCAGGTAGGCAGGCAGATTGAGCTGGTCACCGATTGCATTGATTGCAGGCAGGCAGATTGAGTTGCTAGCAGATGCAATGGATTGCAGCAGCCGAAGCAAGGCACAAAAAGTGAGCGAGCCTGAAAGAAGGCAAGCGGGGACCGGGCAATTGGGTGGGAATGGGCCGGGGGTGGGGGGGGGGCAGGGATTTTTGCTACTGATTCTCCGAACTACCCGCCGCCATTGCTAACAGATCGCCCAATCTGGTCCGAATTGGGAGCATTTCATCTCTGAAGTGTAGTAGATTAAGCAGAGAGGAACAAAAGTAAAAACATAGTACTAGACAAAAATTGGAAATTGAATTTTAAGTTTTCTTTATGGAGGATGTGTTGTTAATTACTATTAATTTAGTCTTTTTTCATTATAGGTGATGATGTAGATAGGTAAGTAGACAGACAGACAGACAGACAGACAGACAGATTTGTTTCCTGAAATAATGGTGGTTTTATTTGATTTGAAAGTTAGATATTGTTGCATCATATATATACTACACAGTGCTATTTAACTGGTCTCTTCGCTTAACATTATCATATAGAGGCTAAGCAATTTACACCATAAATTGAATACTTCACCTACTTTGCCTGGTGTGATGAATTTTCTATATAGCCATATCTTTGCCGCTCTGGCAATCAGTGAAGAATTGTGGCAGGAGATGTTATTAGCAGAAGAAAAAGGGAGGGGAAGGCCTTTGAAAAGAGGCCTTCTTTTAGAACAACAACTATGATAATTGGAACTGCAGATTTTGAATCTAAGCCCTGACTTTATGCCACTATAATAGCAATTTGTATTCTAGGTTTGCCCAAAGAAAAGGGCCAGCTATTGTCTACGTTTGTTAAGATTACTCAGGAAAAAAACAAAACCTTTCTCATGTGCTACTAAGAAAAACACTTTATTCTGTTTTGTCAATGTTCTTTTTAAGAATGCATTGAAACAATTTGCTCTGATTTTTTTCTTGTCTCCCTGATACACCTGATTTATATTAAAATAAGGGTTATATGCAGAAAAAAATCTACTATCTATTTGTTTCTGTTTTAACTCAAATTGCCTTCCATGATTCTTTAGGCACTCCACTTGTATTATCTTTCCTCTGTAATATATTCATACCCTAAAATGGTGGCATTGCTCAGGTTGGGCCAGCATAGAATTTTGTTTTAACAACAAACAACAGCCACAGCAACAATTACAGTTGACATCTCTCTGCAAAGGGGCCTCGGATGTCACACAGAAAATGTCTGTTCCTGATTTAATCTGGAACACTTTTTGCTGATTGTCTTACGGCTCCTTAGCAGCTCTATCATTTATCCAGGAATAATAATAAATTCATTCAGCTATGTTATGGAAATGCATTTTGAGATGAACAAATACTGTATGTTGCTAGCGATTGAAGAGAATCATATTTCTGGAGCATTTTTCTGTAATAATCTTTATATTTTTGGAATTCTGGATAATGTTTAAACAAGCTTATTAACAAACATTCTCTTCTTTTTCTGCCATAGAATAGCCTTGCTATTTAATTCCTGTTTTTGATGCTAAAATGACAAACCAAGAGTATGAATTAGAGTAGAATAAGATAAGAGAGGAGGATGTTTTTGCCCTCAATTATTAATGGTATCTGACACACACGAACACATATACAGCTCAACCCACAGAGAAGAACAGATTAATATATTGGGGGCAATTCAAGGATCTTTCCTGTAAGATCTCCACACTCACATGCCCTTTAATGTGTTGGTCTCAGAGCACTTTAGCCTCAGTACTAAAATATAGCTCAGTTGTAACAAGGAATCTATCACTAATAATACCTCCCTACCACTGGCTCCCTATGTTGTCTGAAGAGGCAATTCCAAACTAGAATTTATTATTTCTTCAGTAGTTATCTGTTTTGGGGGGTTATTTTAGATCAATCCCTTATTGTGCTGTACTGTCTCTGATATATGGAATTTTAGGGAGGTGAGTAGGTCCCAAGTGACATTATTTGAAATGCTCTCATGCTTTTTTTTTCCCAATAGAAAGTCCAAAAGAAGGGTAAAATGTAATAGTACAACTGCTGGGGATTGTGAGGAAAATAAAACATACACCTGAAGCAAGTGGGAAGAAGGTGGATACTTTTACTTGTCCTTCTTACCATAGTGTTTTCTGATAAGTCTCTTTGAGATCTTACCATGTTCATCAAAATAACAAAAGCTGCAAAAACAAGCATGAATCTGGTTTATATATTTCTTATATTTACATTATTTGTTTGCTATACTTGAAAAGGAGTTGTGAAAAGAAGCCGCAAAAAGATGATTTAATAAAATATTTAATTTCACATCATGAATGATTTTCTGTTAGCCAGATGTCTTACCAATATGGATTTTGGGTCATCATTCTTAGCATCCCCTTTTGTTTTTAAGTAGTTGAATCTTGGTCTGGATATCCTGATAATAAATGTATCCCATTATTTGCATTGTCTATTACCTACCTATTCAGCCATTCTTCCATCCATGCATCTGCATGTGGGTATCTGTATAAAACTCTTTCTATAAGAAATATCACCAATATGTGTATGCTTTTAAAACTATTTTTCAGAACAACAATATATAGCTTAGCACCCACTTTAAAATGCATTAAAACCCAACAAGTCAGTGTCAGTTTTAGTCTGACTTTATGTTGTTGCCTGCTTGATTATAGCTCTCACTGGGAGAACAGAGCATTTTGATGTCATCCAAACCCCCTGAGAACAATTCAGACCAGCTGGTTTTACTATATATTACATAATTACCCAGCACATGGAGCATTTTTGAATCCTTAAGAGGCACTGGGGGGCCACATCTCAAAATATTTACAGCCTTTATTCTTCTCAGAATAATCAATTATATCTTAAAGTGGGTATATGCAGATTTACTTTATTTTCGTTTTTTAAAACCTCTCCCAGCAAATTGTATTCAGTAGTTAATAGGTCAAAGAAAAATTACAATAGCAAGGAAAGCTTTATATATTGCACACATTATTGCGCTTCCAGGAGGGAAATAAGGTAGACTTTCCATTCAAAGAAAGAAAGAGACATTAGTAGAAGTTATGTATGTTACAATAACATATATTATTGTACGTAGTGTACCAGTGTAAAACTACATGTATTCTTCCAAATATTCCTTCAACTAGGACCTGTATCTGTTTGGAAGTGAGTTTTGTAGGTGTAATTCCGTTTCTGAATCTAAGACTGTTGGAATATCATACATAACTTTCTTTAAAACCATAATATTTCATTCATTTATCAAATTAATGCAATCACCCATCTCACAAAAAGTGAGTCATATGTAAATTGTTGGTGGGCAATCATTTTATTTTATTTCTGTTAATAATTGTTGTTATCAAGATATAGGTTCCTAAGGATTGGGTCTGTCTTTTGTTAATCAATTGTTGTCATGGAGAGATAAATACCTAGGACTTGGGTTCGTCTTTAAAGGTAAAATTGTTGCTCTGAGCCTCAGAAATAAGGACGGCTATAAATCTGGATCATTCAATGCATAAAAAATTACTCTCAAAAGAGATCCCTGTCAATGATTGACTAATCTTGCTGTCAGCTTGGGATACGTCTATAATATATATCTTCTCTAACACTTTACTCAATCATTATACATTGTTGGCACTCAATAAATATTAAATTGTGGTCACAGTACCAGTAATGTAATATGCATTACTATATTATGACATATAAGATTCTTGTCTAATACATGGAAAATATGCATATTGACTCATAGGAGTTGTGGGACAAAATAAATGAATAAGGTTTTCATAAATACATTGTAGAAAACTAGAAGGGAAAAAAAAGAGAATAAAAAAGTAAACCCAAAGAATGGTAAAAGAGTAATGGATTGACAAGTATAATTTCATAGGCCTGGCTCCCTTTGTGATAAAGATTTCTGACACAAACAAGTTGTAAACTTCTCTGAGTATTACAGAGTAAATCAGAACTGCTCAAAAATATATTACCTGCATAGTAGATGTGTGATGATACTTTTCTGGTAAAAATATTCTATTTTTCTATATTCTATTTTTTAGTAAAAATAGAATTTTTTAGTAAAAAATAGATAATTTTTTAGTATCTATTTTTTATCTATTTTAGTAAAAATAGATAAAAATATTCTAAAAAAGTATTCAAAAAACATTTTAATCCTTCTGTATGATTTCAGTTGACATCTCCAGATGGCAAGTTTGAATAGTCCTAACCTTTCACTTCAGGGTCAGAATATTCCAACTTTCAGCATTCCTTCAGTAATCTGCAAAAGTTTGACAAACAATAATTTGATTCTTTTACCATACTTGAGGATTTTCTCTATTCTTCAGTGGAAAGAACCAATGATTTCTTAAGAGAAGTATGCATCCAGATAAGGCAAAAGAAGATAAAGAGACATCTACCAAAACTGAATGTCATCAAGGAATGGAAGATTCCATTCTCTTGTGTCTCTCAAGATAAAAATTTCAGACTTTCAGCTTGAAAGTGTGATAAGCTTGTTGACTTAGCCTCAGATCGAATATCAAAAGTACTCTTCAGTGAGAAATCTCTTCCAGATCTCTCGGTTAATATGTGCTCTGAATATCCAGAAATATGTAGTGCAGCCATCAATGCATGCTGTCATTCCCAACAATTTGCAATTGTCCCAAAGGTGCTTTTTCAAAAGGCAACTGGACTTTCTTTGATTTTGCTTGACGATGGAAGAAGCTTCTTGGATGAGAAGTGAAACATCTTCAGTTATAAACAAAGAAAGTCCAGTTGCCTTTGGAAAAAGAGCCTTTGGGACAACCATGACCTGGATGACTGAGAATCTCCATAGACAACTTGCAATTGTGAGTCAGGGTTTTCAAATCTAGTGAACATGAAATAGCAATAATGCCACCTGTCTAACTAATATGAAAGACTATCTTTATCCTGAAAAATAAGCAGTCAAAACCATGATTTGATTGTGCTTACAATGTTCACCACTTTCCTCAGGGCTATAAGCCTTTTTTGACCATCAACTAGCCTCTATGGAATAGAGAAGAATATAGCACAATTCTCCAGCTGCGCGTCGAGAAGGGACGTTCAGGTAAGCAACGTCCGTTCCAGTCCATTTTCTTTAAGGGAAGTAGCAGTGTGTTCTCTCAACCACTCATAGTAGGTGTTCCATCCCTATTTATCCCACCATGCCTCTTTCCACACACATCACAAAATGGTCATTAGTCAAATTAGAATTTTACTTCCATATTAGTTGTCTCCATTCAGCAGTTTTCTCTTGTGAATGTATTGCACATAAATGAAGAGCTCATTAGTAGCCAGCATATCAGTTGTTTTGCCCAATTTAAGGCAAAATCGGATGTACAGAGGATACTAATTACTCATGACTTCCTCATTCTTATACTCATGTTACTACTGTAGTAACATGTATACTCATGTTACTACTTACATTATTATCTGTACACTTCAGCGAATCAGTTTTCAGTCACTGATACACTTTCCTGAATCACCTCCAGCTCTGGTTGAATATTAGAAAACAGAAACTGGGACAAAAAACAGTAAAGAGGTGGGTGGGATGGGGGACTATGGGAGATGCATGGGGATCTGGTTTGAGACTCACTGGCATAGATAAATATAAAAGGAAGGGAATATTAAGGAATCAGAAAAGAGGAAACAGTGCCTCCAGTGTCATTGCATATTAAATATATGTAGTCACTTGAAAGTTACGGTAACTATCTCCTTTGAAAATTTAAATTATTTATTTATTCAATTTCTACAGCCATCACTCAGCACACCATTCAGGGAGACACACACCATCTATGCACAGCAATTGAATGCTGATAAAAACGGGGGGAAAATAGAAGCTGTAAACATGAGGCTCTAAGTAAGGGGGGAGGGGGGAATCAGCCAATAGGATCACATCACTCCCTGACCCTGGTAAAAGGAGCCTTTAATAGCTTTAAAAAGACAGGTTGGAGCCAATCAAATCTCAGGGGGGATGCAATGCAGGGGCAGCCACCAAGAAAGTATCTCCAAATGGATTGAACCAGATGATGGTGCCAAAGTCATGTGATCTGGAGCATGCTAGAATTAGAAATAGGACTTCTGCAGGGGTGGGCTGCTGGGGGTTCGCAGGGGTTTGGGAGAACCTCTAGCTAAGATTCTGTGCAGTTCAGAGAACCCTCAAATCTCACTCCTGGTTGGCCCCGCTCCTCCCAGGAGTCTCCACACGGCCTGTTTTTGCAAGTAAGTGCAGGCCGTGCGCGGAGGCTCGGGGAGAGTGAAAAACGGGCCTACTGGAAGTTCAGGAAGACTAAAACACACCCATTTCCGGCCTCTGGAGCCTGGGGAGGCCGTTTTCGCCCTCCCAGAGGCTCGAGGAAAGCCTCTTGAGCCCAGGGACAGCAAAAGCGCCCTCCCTGCTGTAGTGCAGGAGGCCAATTAGACCACGCCCACCATGGCCACACCCACCCAGCAACTGGGCAGAGAACCCCTTGCTAAAATATTTGAAGCCCACCCCTGGACCTCTGACATTAGATGCTAAAGAAAAGGATTTTTATTAACATTTCCTCAAAATTTGCTATAGAATCTGGGGTGTCTTTCAAAACAAATGGAGGGGGCTCTATTAGAGCAGGTGAGGGAGAGTTATTCAAACTCTCCATTCTATTTGGCAGTTCGAATCTCACCAGGCTCAAGATTGACTCAGCCTTCCATCCTTCCGAGGTGGATAAAATGAGACCCCAGCTTGTTGGGGGCAATATGTTCTCTCTGTCAACCTCTTAGAGGGGGCTGTAAAGCACTGTGAAATGGTATATAAGTCTGAATGCTACTGCTATTGCTATTCAAGGACCATCCAACCAGTCTCATTTGCTTATCTGTTATGCTAACAAATTCTAGTGAGGGGTACTTATTTGGATGCACATCTATTTTTTTTAAAAAAAATAGAATGAATATTTTACCCTAGAGATGTTTGAAGAAAAATATGATTAAAGCCATTTAAACTCGAGGTGAAGAGTTCATAATTTTCTTTTAAAATGTCAGTAGTATGTTTAGACTGTCAGTGCTTTAGAAGAATTACAGGAAAAAGGATAGCAGGTCAGCTATTAACTTTATCTTTTAAGCCTCTGAAGATTTTGTTCAATTCAGCTGTGATCTCAGTTTTTCCTCCTAAACAAATGAAATGGTGACTCTGCAGCTGAAAAAGGCCGTGCTTTCACCCTTGAAGTCATCCATTGATGTCACCTCCTATTTATAGCTTTGCCTCCAAAAACAGTAGCATTTCCAATTTGCAATAAATACTTTTCAATGATCATCATTGTTTTATTACAATACTATCAGCCTTTATATTTTCTGCCATCGATCAGAAAAGGTATGTGGGCACGTTATTATTTCTGAGCCCTGACTGCTTGATTTGCACCATCCATTGTTGTTGCTAGCAGCCTAAGACTGGCTGCGCTGTGTTTTGTTATTAATGTCTTGTCAGTCATTTTCAGCTTTGCAAAAGTACAAAGAGCTCTCTGTGGCTTAGAAAGGAGCTTTAATCAGATCATTTTCACTACCAAGGAAAGGAAAGAAAGAAAGAAAGGAAAGTTAAACAAGCAGGAAAGTTAAACAAGCTAGAAGTGTTACAGCAAGCAGATGCATTTTGAATTTAGATGAATTAGTTGAAATTTGAAATGGACATTGATTTCTTCCCTTATACAAACAAATTATTTGCATCAGGAGGATTTTGTATTTTCAGAATCATTCTGTGAAACCTCATTAAACAACAATAATAATTAACCCTTCTCTATTATGGCTCTAAGTTGGAAGCACTTCATAGTCTTCTAAGCCAGCTCTTCCACATTTCCATGTAAATATCCATCATCGTCTTCTGTCCATCTGCTATTGCAGCAGGCAATCCCAGATGCCAGAAAAAATCCAACTGTTGTAAGGGATTACAGAAAAGTGAACGAGAGGGCCCATTTTGCTCTCCATGCTCCCTTTCCCCCCCTGAAATCTAAAATGATGCAAAACCCTAATATGTATTTTGTCTGTATTTTTCTGAGAGTTTCTGCCCATCCAATCAGATCCAACAGACTGGGGATGTTGCAAATCCCATCAACCAAAAAGTGTCAACTAACAGGAACTAGAAGAAGAGCTTTTTCTGTTGTTGCTCCTGCCTTATAGAATATTCTCCCCTCAAAGATTAGAATGGCCCAACCATTCCAGTGGTGAAATCCAATTTTTTTTACTACCAGTTCTGTGGGCGTGGCTTGGTGGGCGTGGCAGGGGAAGGATACTGCAAAATCTCTATTCCTACCCCACTCCAGGGGAAGGATATTGCAAAATCTCCATTCCCACCCCACTCTGGGGCCAGCCAGAGGTGGTATTTTCCGGTTCTCCGAACTATTCAAAATTTCCGCTACCAGTTCTCCAGAATCTGTGAGAACCTACTGGATTTCACCCCTGTTGGGGTGAAAATCCTGTCGGCTTTTCCCAAAGCTTTAAAAACCTGGTTATGTACTGGGACTCAGGATGGGCGAAGAGCCCATTACTTGGCTTTACTATTAGTTGGTTAATCATCATGGCTGCTATTTATACTTACTTATTTTGTAGAGGTTTTTATAATTTTTTTTAATTGTTCTAGAATTTTAGAATTGTAATTCATCCAGAGCCACTTGACTAAGAGAGGTAGCTATAGAAATTGAATAAATAAACAAAGAAGCAAACAAATAAATTAAAATATTAGATTGGTTTGAAGTCACATTATTTCAACTACCTTATACCAATGCTGAATTACAATACCCTCATCCTAAACTAAGCTTTTATCACACAGACACAGGATCATGGGATTTATAGTTAAGTACTTAAGTAGTGATGTACTGGAAAATTGACATTTCTTTAAAAACTAAAATATTGATTAAAATATTGCAATAACAATCAGTATAAGGGGCCCGATGGCTGAGTGGTTAAAAACACTAGCCTTGTCAGCTGGAAAACTGACAGCCCAGGTCCAGACTCGATTGCCACACAACAGGGTGAGCTCCCATTACTTGCCCCAGTTCCTGCCCACGTAGCAGTTCTAAAGCATTGATCTGTCCCCGTCCCCACACACACACAAACACAGCCAGCCGAGGGTTAAGGAAACACTTTGGAACGCACCCAGGTCTTATCTCCCACTTGGCAGCGATAGACACACCGTCTGCCAAGTGACTTTATTTTCACAAACAGAAAGATAAGATATTAACGTACAAAAAAGTCCAGGCAGAAATAATATTCCTCCCAGCAGTTCCGGACGAGGCTTTAGTGACTATCCAAGGTTTACTTTTGTTCGTCACAAGGATCCCTGACCACTACCCTCTATTATATAGTCTCTGGGGTGTGGTCCAGTGACTCAGTTCTAATCCCTAGCACGCCTCCTAAGCTGCTGCAATAGTTTATCACGCCTTCGGAGGCGTGCGTCCAGGAATGATGTTTCTTCATCACTCTGAGACGAACCAGCTGTCTCCCTGCTGATCTCCTCTCTCTCTTCCGGCACCTGAGACAATGCCAGAGGGGAGGGGCCTGGAGAGGGAGGCCTGGCTGACTCCTCTTCCTCATGCTCGGAGCTTTCTTCCTCCGATGGGACAGGCTCAGAGGGCGGGGCCACAACAAGCATGCACATATGAGTAGATAAATAGGTATCACTTGGTCGGAAGGTAGCAGCATCCCGTGTGCCTTGGCATATAGACATGCTGGTCACGTGACCACGGAAAGATAATGCTGGCTTCCTTGGCTGTGAAAGAGATATGAGCATAGAGTAAGGTGACCAGATTTTAACATTGGTAAAGAGGGACATTGTGGGCGTGGCTTATTTTGTGGGCGTGGCTAGCTGGTCATGTGACCGGGTGGCCATGGCTATGTGTATAGGGTAAGGTGAACAGATTTTAACATTGGTAAGAGGGACACCATTGTGGGCGTGGCTTATTGTGTGGGCGTGGCTTGGAGGCCATGTGACTGGGTGGGCGTGGCTAGCTGGTCATGTGACCGGGTGGCCATGGCTGTGTGTATAGGGACTACTCAGAGGGCTGAAAAGTCATTTCTGACAGGTCCTCACACTTTTGACTGGTCCTCACACTTATGACCATCCTCACATTTATGCCCGTGCAGCATTCTTAACAACCATGTCACTCATTTCACAACTGCTTCTCTTCACCATGGTGACAAGATAGGGCAAAAACGTAAAATGTGAGGACAGTCGTAAGTTCGAGGACTGGTCAAAAGTGCGAGGACCAGTCAAAAATAACTTTTTCAGCCCTCTGAGTAGTCCATATGCACAAAAGGACTAACCAGAGGGCTGAAAAAAGTCATTTCTGACAGGTCCTCACACTTTTGACTAGTCCTCACACTTATGACCATCCTCACATTTATGCCCGTGCAGCATTCTTAACAACCATGTCACTCATTTCACAACTGCTTCTCTTCACCATGATGACAAGATAGGGCAAAAATGTAAAATGTGAGGACAGTCGTAAGTTCGAGGACTGGTCAAAAGTGCAAGGACCAGTCAAAAATAACTTTTTCAGCCCTCTGAGTAGTCCATATGCATAAAAGGATACAGTAATAGAGAGGGATGAAGGAAGGGAAGGGAAATTAGAGTAGGAGTGACGGTTAAGAGAGGGAGGAAGAGAGGAGGAGAAGGAGAAAGGAAGAGGAAGTAGGGAGGAGAAGAAGAGGGGGGGAAGAGAAAGTAAGAAGGAAAGAAAAGAGAGGTGGTAGGTTTGAGGAGAAAGATTGCTGTACAATAAAAAAGATGAAAGGGAAGAAAGCCAACCCCAAACAAATATAAAGATATTAAGATAAAGAATGAATTGTTAAACTTTAAAGAATAAAAGAGAACAAATATGAATAAATAGCAATAATTAGAAACACACATACATACAATGTATTTTCTTTGAACAGAATATTTGGCTGGTTCACAAATTTAAACAGTGTTTAGTCATTTCAATTAAATTTACAATTTCTATATTTCCTTTTTGCCATATTTATTCCTCATCTATTTTTTTAAAAAAACAATTTTACCCTTCATCCTCATCTCTAATCTTAATCAAATTCAATTTTTCCCTTCTATTCTATTTTATACCCCTTCCCATTGTCATCTATTTTTATATCCATCCTCACATTGGTTAATTATGTAATTATGTAATACAGTTGTTTAATACAAATTCAACATTTTAATATAAATCAATTAGTTATATAACTATCTTTTTTGTATATTAATCAATATGAACATGAATATTCCAATTATTTCCATGCAATCCAATTTCTTACAAATCAATTAATTATACTTACCAATAATAATAAACCAAATAATTTCCCCCATATATTCCTCCAAACCACAACTTAACCATTTCTGCTTTCAACACAGTATACCATTACTAATATCTCAATTATTACAATTCCCTAGTTAAAAAGAGCTTTTTTTTCTTTTGTGTCAAAAACAACTGGATGGGAAACCTTTACCTTTCAGTGCAGAAAATGCTGTTGCTTCCATTGGTAAAGATGGAGATATGTGTGTGTGTGTGTGTGTGTGTGTGTGTGTGTGGATAGATAGATAGATAGATAGATAGATAGATAGATAGATAGATAGATTAATTCACTGAAACAAGATGATTAGTATCCACTTTCTAAAATCTTTATATAACAATGCCTCTGTGGTAAGATTTTTGCCTACATGCCTTGCACTTGTATAGTTGCATCATTTGGTAATCTAATGTTGGAAGTATTGAATTCTTGGTCTGATTCTGTACAGCTTTAATGCTATTAATATGGTGGCAATTAATTGCAGGATCCATTCTGAGTTGGTCACTGGGACCAGAGGTTTAGTCTTCCAAACTTTCCGATTCATGCTGGAGCCCATCCTCGTGGAACAACTATCTCTCCAGAATGTGTGCACTAGGCTGTTGAATGTATAGTATTTATTAGGTGGTGCTTGGTTGTGTGTGGCTTTTAGTTGCTAATAGGGATGTTGATCGTTGTTGTTTCTTTGTGCTGCTGCATTCTCTGCTCTTAAGTACTTGATAAGCTTATGGTAAACCAGCACTCCTGTTAGTGACAAGGTTTAGGGTTCTGGAGAGAAAGAAGTTCCCCTAGGACAGACTCCAACATGAGTCTGAAAGCTTGGAAAACTAAACCTCTGGTCCTGGTGACCGATTCAAATTGGATCCTGCAACAGTATGCTGGGACACATGTATTTGCTTTCATTTGTGGCAATTAGTATTTACTTATACTTTTATAATTTATATAACTGCTTTTATAATTCCATTTTCATATGCATTTCATAAGACATTGATCTCATATGAAATTGAATGTTCTGTTTCCAAGCCCAATTTGGTATCATTTGTAAAATCAGTTCCACTCTACTTAACTCTTCGTTTTGTTTTTAAACATAGATCTAAAATTGATGAAGTTGATGTATGTATGTGTGTATGTATGTTTGTTTGTTATTGGCTTGGTTAAGATACATGGTTAAAAAAAAAAAAGATTTCAATCACGAATGGAAAGTAATAATTGCCACCTTGAATTTTGCTATCTTGGTTGAATATAAATATGTTTTTAGGCAAAGTTAATAGGTTGTCTTTGCCAGTTGCATTTTATATTTCATTTGGTTCTGTTCTTAAGGGCATCAAAATGCTTTCCAACCTTCACAGTTTAGTCATCTGGGAGCTCAGCCAGAGACATTTCTTCATTTACACAGAAAGGTGAATTTTTACTGACACTGCATTGGAGCTGGTCTGATATCCCCAGAGATTATTTATCTAAATAACAAGTTAGCACAGGCATTGTAGTGGAAAAGCGCCTCATACAGTTAGCAGATTTCAAGGAATTATTCACAATTGAGAAAGGCTGGCACTTTGCAAATGAATGTTTAGGTGCCAAGAATATTTTAAATTTATTCTTCAAGGTAGTAATTGTGTGTTGCTTCATAGCACTTTTTCTAGATAATGTCTGAATCTTCTACTCTTTCATAACGGTTGTTAAATGATGTTCAGCTTTGTATTTTAACTAGCATCTAGTAGGTTACATTAGAAGGTGGAAAAATCCATATTTCATTAGCAGTCTAGTGATACGCCTTAAAAATTATTTTTCCTTCCTGTGTGCACAATTGAAAAGTGATCTTCTCCTACACTTGGCCCATTATAATTAAGGATAGCTGCATTGCTTGACATTTTTTCAACTACTATTAATATCAGTGAAGTTAGTGAAATTACATTCTATGATTTAAATGTCTAGATAGTAGTTCTTACATTTACTTGCAATTTTTATACAGAATATATCTCTCCTATATTTTATGCAACATAGCATGGATCAACATCCAGATAATTATGCAAGTAGAAGGTAGCTCTGGGCTTGTATAATTCAAACAAAAGTCCCTAATGCTATCAGGCAAACATCTTCTGAAACCAAGAGATTTTTAAAAATACGCATGATGCAAAGTAATACTGTAAAGTATGCTCAAATCCTTGAATATGCATAAACATGATCAATCTGTACATGATTATTGAAACTAGGGGCTTTGTTTCTTATTTATGAAATTTATGTACATGGCTTACATACTGAGCTGGAATTAGCTTTGACTGAAGTGATTTCTCTTGAGCTGACTGTCACATGATATAAAAGGCTCTGAAAATTCAGCATCATATTTAAAGGGTTTTGGGAGTTCAAGAGTGAGGTTCTGATTTAGCAGAGCTCAGCCAGAGACATTTCTTCATTTACACAGAAAATCTCTCATATATGTTTTTTTGAAGAAGATAGTTACATCTTATGTAATAATTACGTAATTTCTAATATATGTAATATGAATCAGTTCCAAGAATAAAACCCAAAGCACATTAACATGTTTACGTTTACATATTTATTATTGCTGAAGCATAGCTTAGTTTCTCAAATGTTGTGAGCAAAAATTATAAAAACAAAAACTGTTTGAGTTTGCAGCAATCCAACCAGCACACAAGTAAATAATTCAGCAGGATTCATTTATAGAAGAAACTTGTTTGTATACAATAATATAAAGCATGATGCATAATATAATGCATGATAACACAATACCCATGCAGCAGAAGCCAGAACCAGAACTCAGAACCCCAAAGCAAGTAATATATATACAGACCAGTGAAGCCACACCCAGGCTCCGAGCTGTCTCCCATGGCTCACAACAGATCCTTTTTCTTAGTCACCAAACAGTTCCCATTGGCTGACTTGTTGTTATGGCTATCCCAGCTCATAATTTCTTAGACACTGCCAAAAGCCATTGAAGATATCTATGTATGTGTTTATTTATTTGTTAGACCCCTGGATGCTCATTTATGAACCATAATTTTGCACGTCACAGTAATAGTATAAAAAAACATAGTATACCATTAGCACTCCTACTGCTCTAAACATTTCTCAATTTATAAAACTCTTAACCATTAAGTTTCATTAGCCTGCAATATTACATTCTAACTATTGCTCTGTGATGGTGCAATGTTTAGAATGCAGTATTGCAGGCTAATTCTGCTGACTGCCAGCAGTTCAATTCTCACTGGGTCAAGATTGACTTAGCTGCCCATCCTTCCGAGGTTGATAAAATGGCCCAGATAGTTGGGGGCAATATGATCACTCTGTAAACTGCTTAGAGAGTGCTGTAAAGCACTGTGAACCAGTATATAAGTCTAAGTGCTATTGCTGTTACCTAGGGGTAAATCCAGTTTTAAGACCTTCCAGAAGGCTAAAAGGATGAAGGTCTGCTAGATCTCAGGAGAGAAACTGTTCTATGGTTTGGGGACTACTACCGAGAAGGCACATTTCCTGGTTCTTGCTAAATGGCAACATTTTGGCATATTTAGCATTCAAGAGAGCCACTTCTTTGTGAAGCAGCTTTAAGTAACTGCAAGCAATTCTTGTCTTCTCTTATTCTAACAAGTAATAGACTCTTTTGGCCATCATATCTAGGAGCCAGAAATCAGAATGAAAGTTAGAATGTAGTCCTACTTATGCCGATGCAACAAGCAGCAAACATGAATAATTTTTAATGAGCCAGAGTGGACTCATGAAAAGTGAGATATTTCCTGGATTTAGGAAAGTCCACTAAAGTCCACTCCATTTAAAAATGGAGATATTTGGTCAACCTGGTTCACGAAGATTGTGAAAATACACTTCAGGAGCTTCTTGCCACTCAGTCTAACTCCCAAAAAGTATACCCTATCAGTGAGGAAATTCTTGATTTCACACTCTACTATTGGATGCTCCTAAGGAAGAGGATGAATTTGACATATTTTGACAGTTTTTTCCCTGAATTTTTACAAACCAGACCACATATACATTTTCAAAGCCATTATTGTCACATGAAAAAAATAATTACTTTCCAATCATGCCAAGAAAGACCTCACCTGATGCATTCTATGACATGATTTCAACAGACTTGAAGCAATTTTCAAATCTAAACTCTTCTTTTATTCAAAGAATTAATTGCCATGGCTGGCTTCAGATTGGAGGAATTTTGGATCAAACTGGTAGATATGCCTGATGCCGTTGAACATCTTTCAGTAATATTTGGCCTAATACAGCAAAGTTCTGATAACTGATACTGGTCAGAACACACATACACACATAAAAATTAAGAGGAGACAGGATAGATGTTTGAAGTGAACTTTGGCACAAAGAACAGCTGGATCTCTAGCAGCTGCCAAGATATTTTGGTGCTGACACTGGTCTTATTATCCCTTCTTACTCATATAATTTTCTAGTTATTTCTCCTCTCTGCAGGCAAGAAATGTATTTTTTTAATCTGAAGAGCAAACTAAATGAAAACAATTTACAGATGATCCAAATCTTCTCTGTGCCAAGATTGCTAAATGAAAACTTGGCAGGAAGAGCTACTTAACACTAGAATTGCAGTCATTGGGAATAGCTGTAAAATTTATATTTTAAAAAAGTTATATAAATAATTAGTTGGATTGTTTCTTTTTTTATTTCTTTACTCAAAATATACTATTGTATATTTAATTAAAATTTAATTTTAATTGAAATTTGAAATGTCTTTAACCCTTTAATTGTATACTTATACAGTCTGTGAAAAGCAGCATATTTTAAACAACACTAGGATTAAATGACTCTTTACTGGCATTTTAATGCGTCTTCTGCCTGTGCTACTAAGTAACTAAGATAATTAAGGTATGTAGAGTGCTTGTTTCTCTCTGAGCTTGGTTGTTTTCTTGCAGATGTTTCATTGCCAAACTAGGTAACATCATTAGTGCACTCATTTATGACGCTACCTAGTTAGGTAATCAAACTTCTGCAAGAAAATAACCAGGCTCAGAGAATTCCAAGAACCCCACAATTCAACCCTGAGTTACAAATATTGTCTTCTATATAGAATAGAATAGAATAGAATAGAATAGAATAGAATAGAATAGAATAGAATAGAATAGAATAGAATAGAATAGAATAGAATTGGAAGGGACCTTGGAGATCTTTTAGTCCAACCCCCTGCTTAGGCAAGAAACCCTACACCACTTCAGACAAATGGTTATCCAACACCTTCTTAAAAACTTCCAGTGTTGGAGCATTCACAACTTCTGCAGGCAAGTTGTTCCACTGATTCTACCTTAGTTATTTGCCCCTCTTTCCACTTTTTATACTTGTTCTTTTTGTCTTTCAATTTGTCAGAGAGTTCTTTCTGCAGCCATGCTGGTTTCTTTTGAGAGCTATTATTTTTCTTTTTCATTGGTATTGTGCTAGACTGGGCTTTTATAATCTCACTTTTCAAAATTTCCCAAGCTTCTTGAGTTGTTTTCCCCTTGAGGATTCTCATCCATGGAATCCTTCCCAAGCTCTCTCTAAGTTAATTGAAATTAGCTCTCTTAAAGTCCAAGAGACTAGTTTGACTTTGTTCTACTACTTGTGTTTGCCTACTGTTGAATTCCAGTATTGCATGATCACTTGCACCCAAGGCTCCTGTAGCTTCAACGCCTTCTATCATTTCATCTCTGTTAGTGAGAATTCAGTGAAATTATTTAGTGAAATTTCCATTTTGTAGCATACTTTTAAATTACTAGAGTGTGCGTTGATGCTAATTGTTGTTCAACTATGATCACCATGTGCCAAAATCTAGTTCAGGATTTTTGTTTGTGAAAATAGTAACAGTATGAAATGTGCATCAGCTAAGGAGAGAGATAACTGTTTTATTTAAAATCTTTAAACCATTTGTAACCTCCAGTAGAGGTTTTCAAAGTCTTAATGTTTGCCTTCCAGCAATTTAACTGAACTTGATTTATATACTAAGATTTTGCATTTCATTTTTTATTACTAATGTATATTTTTTCTATATTTATTTATCACTTTTGTAAGGCCTCCCAACAAATCTCCTGGCTTTTCTAAGATCACTATAATTTTTAATGTAAAAGAAAATAGGGAAAAACATCAGGGCTTGGTCAAGTAAATTGTCAGAGTTATTCTATCATATTCAGTAGAGCAGATAATACCTTTTTAAAACTTACTTTCACAGTAGTTTTAAGCAATGTCACAGCTTGTTAGTGTAGATCCCTTAATAGACATTAATTGAGGAACATGCAAATTAGCTCTCCAGAGCAGGGTGGAACAATATAAAGAGAAAATGAAGGTGCAAATTTAATTGGCTTAGTTAATAGATCTCTCACAGTGTGTTTTGATTATTTCCCCCATTAGCTGGTTTGCGGTTTGCACCAGTAGGTAGAGATATGGAAAAATACATTCTAGAAAACGATGAATTAGAAAATGTCTGGAAAATTTCCCTATGCAAATGAATATGGTCCCAATTAACATATTTAACTTAATCTGCATGAGAATTTGGCTTCTGTACTTTAATGTGAAAAAAATAATAATAAACTGCTCTATTTAGTGAGGTTAGAACATTCCATTCAAAGAAACTGAGAGTTTGATTTTGGAATGTGGGAAACAATATTGTATAGTACCCAATGAAATAATACATAATCTAATCATTTTACTCTTCTCCATTTTAGAGCAGTAGCCTTAAAAATAAATATATAACTTTGAAACTTCTGAAGTAGTCTGAAGTGGAGTATTTCCACAAAAAATGCTGATGCTGAAAACATTTCCAGTCCACAGCTCTGCAAGTGGGAGGTTGGGGAAAACGTTACGGTTTGCAACAGTGACATGACAAGACTAACTGTGTTTGTTGTGTGGTAGCCTAGCGTCTGCTCTGTTTATGGGGATTGTGATTGCCTCTGTCCTAATCCTTTCCTCTTCTACAGCACAATGGTATGCAGTATCACTTGAACATCAGGCCCTTGGGTAGTATAGATTCTGAAACTCTTCAAAGAAATGTTAGATGATCTTTCCATCATACCAGATTACTGGTTGTTGCTGGCTATAATGGCTGAAGGGAATTGCAGCAAACAAGATGTGGGAGGTCAGAGGTTTCCCCTATCTTGATGAATAAGGTTGTATTCTTAAATCTGCACAGTTCCGGGCATTTTAACCATGATTCATATTTCCCATACTGGGACTTTGAGAAAAGTTAGATTTCCAAACATTGTGGAAATTCGAATTAATTGGAATGAAAGATTCCTTATTTTCATTGTTTTTATGTGTCTTAAAAATGTTTCTTTTTTCTTTTTTTTGAGATACAATTTCTACCAAGCCATGAGTCATAGTAAATGATATTTTTCAACAAAAATAACAACTGGACTCTCTCTTTGTTCAGGGACCATCCCAATGGAAAAATTGGTCTTAAGGATCCTTCGGGAGGAAAGGATTGTACTTGGAGGACTCAGCTTGTTTTTCGATCACTTGTTTTAATAGTAGTAATTGAAGATGTTTACAGTCAGTGAAGTACACGCCTTCCTCTTCATAAAGCGTTCTAGTGCTATGAAATGTTAGACTCAATATAACACTCATCCAGTGTTGTTATATCCAGTAAGGATATTTTAGTACCTAATTCTTCACCTACTGACATAGTCAAGAATGCAATGATAATTACTGCATAACCACATAATGATCTATTAACACTTAAAGGATGAATATAATAATTCAAAATACACATTTTTGTATAAGATATGCTAACTCTATTTCTAAGAGAAACCAAGGCTAATTATACCTTAACAAATAACAAAAGGAGTAAAAGAGAAGACGATATAACTTCATGGCCCTTCCAACTCTATAATTATATGCTTAATTCTTCCAAAGATTTCAGATTTATATTGAACCTAATAGTTTGTTTCTATTATTTTTTTTAAAAAAAATGAAGTATTTTTTTAGGCTGTGCCACTCAGCATAATGAAAAGAAACAATAACCTAATTATTCTCAAACTGTGATCAAATATTTTAAAAATCAGACAAAATTTACACAAAATGCTGTCTTTATTCCTTCATTGAGGAATACAGCATTAATGTACTTTCTTTTCCTGGAAACATCTTGAATACTGGTAGTCCTTGACTTACCACCACATTTGGGACCAGAACTTCCATCATTGAATTATGCTATTGTTAAGTGAGTCATCACATGATTGTTCCTGAATTTATTACCTTTTTGCCATATTTGTTAAGCAAAATTGGCTTCCCCTAATGACTTTGTCTCTTGGAAGCTAACTGGGAAGGTTGCAAATGGCAATCACATGACCCTGGGAAGCTGCAACTATTGTGAATGCACACTGATTAGCCAGTACCCAAATTGCAACCATGCTGCAATTTGTTGCAAGTATTAGGACCAGTCACTTTTTTCAATACCATAGTAACTTTGAATGAAGACTACCTGTATGGCAGTTAAGGATAAATTCCTAGTATTTACTAAAAACAAATATTATTCTGTTGTAAACCTATAATTCTCTCAGCTTAACCATTGTAACATAATATTTTCAGCCAGTACATTTTCATGGAGCATTATAAAATTTAACTCAGAGGTAATGCTTTATTGTTGCTGGTTTTGTTGACCTTTTACGTCTTATGTTGGTGACATATTGGTCCTCTCTTTGTCCAGTGATATGGTACTTTAATGCTAGGATGGAATGGGTCAGATAATGAAAGTCTCTGGTACATTAACTTTCAATTTCATGAATGTCTGAATACAGTCTGGAAGATAAATAACGGGCATTTTCTTCCTTGTACACATTAACATTTTATAAGCTGGTTATATTCTCTGTTGTATTACTTAACAGCGGGCTGTATGTTATAGCAAAATGAAAATGTACATCTTTGACAAGGATGATTGCATAATAGCTTGTAACTTCTAAGAAAAGATTGTCAGAAACTGAGCTTACTGAGTAAAATGTTCTAAATGCACACCTCATTTTGCCTAATGTAAGTGAAGATTAGTCTTGCCTTTTGGTGTTTGCTTTGAGGTTTTGGCTGGCCTAAGAGACTGAATGGTTATGGCAACATTCCCTATATAGTTTCAACTGAATGATAAATATAAAAAAATAATTAGGACAAGAAAATAGTAGCTGGACTATCGCCTTGTCCTAATTAGGGAGAAGCAAAAAAAACACCAAATAAACAGTAAATCTTTTGTGATCTTTTGTGAAAAAAGATCACAAAAACTGTAAAGTCTTTCAATACCACCCATTATTTTATGGCTTAGTGACAACTTCATATTTTCTTGATACTCCAACTGAAAATAGACATCTAACACAATCTTCCTTAGGTTTGTGCTCTCCAAATATATGTGCGTGCATGTGTGTGAGGGGGGAAATGATCCTAATAAATTGTTCATCCAGACACATTGCATTTACTGTAAGCCTACACAATTTTCCGTTTTGCTCATTATTTAGGAATCGGAATGTTGGACTTTGTACGTGCCTCTGTCTTTGCACAGTTTCATCTAATGACATCCCCTCAGTGCTGCTATTAGCTGTTGTGCAGATCTTTTAGAAATAGAAGGACATTACAGGAAACACTGCATAAAAATTCAAAGAAATCTTGAAGGAGAAAAAGTAATACTTTTCTGACCAAGCAAGATCTGAGATATACATACTTATCACTTTATATCTTTTTAAATAAGATCTGCTTTACAATGTCCATCCCATAATATACTGCACAAACCAGCTCTTCTTTTTCTTGCTGTAATGAGTTGCACTGTTGACCCTCCTACATTTTATTCCTTGAGCCGCCTCTCTCCCTTCTCCAAATTCATAAGCTCCTAGTGGTTGTCCAAATCATAAATCCTTTCTCCTTTTTTTAAATACAACTAATAGAATGGATAATTTATAGCTCCTCTGATCATCTCTCTTTTCCTATTTCTTTATTACATCTCCATTCTCTAACCTACCTTCTTATTATTTATTATTTCTTCTATGGAAATGTGTCACCAACTAATCCTACAGTTTCTTTCACATTCTGTGTTGGGTATTTTCATAGGTAACTATTGAAATAATAGAATTCTAGAGTTGGAAGAGACCACAAATATCGTCCAGTGCAATCCAGTGTAGTACAGAACAGTACAGTATAGAAAACCAGTTAAATCAGATATCTTTGAGAGATATCTCTTCAGTCTCTTCTTAAAAACCTGCAGAGACTTAATCTTTGAAGGTAAATTGTTCCACTACTGTACAGATATTATTGTCAGGAATTTTATTCTTATATTTAAGTGAAATCTGTGTAGTTGGAACACGTCTCCAATATTCTCGTCCTTGTTTCTATGGCAATGGATAATACTTTCTGTCCATCTTTCCTATAGCAGCCTTCTATGCATCTGAACACTGATATCATGTCTCCCCCTCAGTCTTCTTTTCTTCTTCTTAACTGAAAATCTCGGGTTCCTTCGGCCTCATCTCCAGTCTTTTTAGCACTTTTGTTGCCCTCTTCTGGACCTGTTCTATCTTGTCACTATCCATCTAGAAATCTGATGTGCAGAATTGCACATTATACTCCAGATGTACTCTCACCAGTGCAGAGTAGAGGGGAATCAGAGATCTATCTTTATGTGTTTAATGCAGAGCTTCTTGTAATTCTTTTAGTGATTGTCTCACACACTTCTGACTCATTTTCAATTTGTTCCATGAGGACACGCAAGTCTTTATGTAGCGTCTTTTGAACCATGAATTCCTTGCACGGTGTACGTTTTTCTTCCTAAATGTAATGCATCTGCTATTTAAGACATCTGTTAGGGATACCTGACTTGGCAGCAAAGCATGTGAGAAGAATCTAGAAGATCTAGAAAACAGACAGCCAAATGTATATACAGTGAATACAAAAGGTGGGTGGGGGGGAAGCCAATGCAAACTTGGAGTGTATTAACTGAATGATTACATCCAGATTGTACAGCTTAGTTGGTCTTTATTTTGGTCAGAATGCCAGTGCAGCTACATGTAGTTAGGAGTTGCCTTTTTTTCAGATGTTTGAACAGCCTAGTTCAGCCTACTAACCAGATGTGACCAGCTTATACTTTTTAGATCAGCCATATTCAGATGATTCTGCACTTAAAATCATATTGATAAAATCGTGATTTAAAAAAAACCCTTTAAGTTACATAGGAACATTTTGGAATCGATAAACAATTGTTGATGACATTAGAGGAATAAATTTTGACTGAGAATTTTCAACATGGAGTTAAAATGTTGCCCAGTGGAGTATTAGAAACATTTATTTCTCAAGGTCTTTTGTTACAGTCATAAATTGGTAAGAACATAAGGTCTTGTTCAGCATTAGCTTTAGATATGAGGCTTTCTACAACCAGTCACTATCCACTCTCCATTACAGATAGTTCTTGACTTATGACTGGCCATTTTCTGAAGTTATAATGGATCTTCCTAATGCTACTTACAACCTGGAATGGAAGTTCTGATGACTGCCATTACCCTCATAGTCACTTGATCGCATTTTGGGTGTTTGGCAACCAGGTGCAGTTATAGCGTCCCATGGTCAAACGATTTATGACTTTTTTTTGCAGAAAACCAGATCATTACGGACAATGGATTCATTTAATGACTTCTGTGTTTTCTTAACGACCACAGTGGTTCACTTAATGACCTTGCAAAAAGTTATAAAACTTTTTGGCCACCATCACATGTGACCTGTTTAACAACTGGCATGACTTACAACCATAATTCCCTGCTTAGTTATAGTCATAAGTCAAGGATAGTAAATTTTATGAATAGAAAATCTACTCTCGAGCATTGCAGCATCTGTTGAACAATACTGCAACAAACCATGTTCCTAGAAGAATGTAACCAAAAACATATTTTATATTCCAAAGTGAGACAATTGCCTTTTCAGAACTATATGACCCACTTTCAGACACCAGAGTCTTTACTTGTCTCTTTCGTGTTGTAAGGTTAGGTTGCTTCCATGTCTATAGTTTCTGTCTGTAGCTGTTGGATGGACTGCCAAGGTTTAACTTCAATAAATAAAAATTATATTTGTGATACCTTACCACTGTCCAAGTGCTTTGGTATAGAAGAACAGATCTTGCAGTTCCCTGAAGATGGGCTCCAGCACAAGTCTGAAAGCTCGTAAAAGTAAATCTCTGGTCCTAGTGACCGACCCAAATTCGATCTTGCAAGATCTTGCTTCTATTCTGGTTTGGATTTTACTGTTTCCTGATGAGGTTTAATTCACTGATCTAAATACTACCATTGCCTCTCTGGTATTGAAGGATATCCAGCAGAGTTTAAGGTAGATACAATAACAGAACAAAAAGTGTTGCAATTCTTTTTTAGATTTAGAAATACCCTCTAATTTGGAGTACCTTAAAATAAAAGAACAATTGAATCCTCAGCATAGAAATGAGGTGATTTTTAGCTATACTTTGCTAACTGCTGGGCGGCAATATCATCTTTCTTACATTCCTGATTCTTTCTCCAGATTAGATGACAAAAATGATCAAGTGTTAGAAATCTTTCACAGATGAAACCTGTCAACCAGCACAAGGTTGCAGCTGTGCTACTGTAATTGTTTATATCCTAGTGATGATTTTTATTTTATTTTCTCCTAGTGAAGTACATGTGCTGTATCTTGAATAAGACAATCAAACTTTAGTCCCATGACTAAATTGGGATAAAACCATAGCTGATTTTGTCTGGATCTAGCCTTTGATTTCTTCTTCTGTAAAGAAGCAGATATTTTCAACATTTTCCTTCACAAGTTATTTATTAAATGTATAATCTTCACATCCACCTACTAGGCTCCCAGGAAAATATGCCCTTAAAGCTATAGATTAAAATCTGTTATTAAAACAGTGAGGAGAAATAGAATATCATATGCAGAGTAAAACTTGAGTGAATAATTAAAATGAAAGACTTTTGAATTCATTATAATTACTCAGTTTTGCAAATAATTTCATGATGTGCACCAGCATAAGATATATTTAAAATATGCTATACATGTGCAGTATATGTGCACATACAATAAAAGGTAATAATAAAAGTTATACTATTTGAGTGGTTTTATGTTACCGTGTTCTCCTTGCTTCAGATTCTTTCTTTATTGATTTTCTGTTTTAAATATTAAGCTGCTCAGAATTAGGGGGACTCCAACTCTAATAAATAAATGATAAAAAAGGGAATGGAGAGATGAAAAGGGTACATTCAGAAATCATTATTCTCCCTCTTTCATACTAACTTTCCCTCTTTCATACTAACATTATTGTATATTTAGCGGTAGTATTTCCATTTAGAAATTCAAACTAGATTTGATTTCCTACATTGATGTCTCCTATTGCTGTTATTTACAATAATTACAACTCCCAAATGCCAAGTTATATTCTACAGTAACTTCTGATGTGTTTTGAAAACATAGATAAAAAAATAGGTTATAAATAAATAAAGAAAGAAAAAATAATGCACACATTTGTGCACATACTGTACACTCTTTTATTTTCTCAAAGATTTCTCAAGGTTTTTCTTTTCTCTGTATATTTTGTTAAATTATGACTAAAGTAAGTGATACTTTGTAATTATGGCTGTTATTTAATATATATTTTTATTTTCTTTCCCAAGACCAATTATTGTTTTTCCTTTGTGTAGATTTTCTTCATAACATGAATAGGTTTATTGTTATTGAGTGGATTAGAAATAATGTTTAATAATAATGTAATTTATTATTAAGCATATAATTATATAATATGCAACATTATGTGATATGTACTGTATATAATTGATGTTTTAAATTCTGGGAGTTCTGCAAGACCACTAGATATTTAAAAAATCATTGAAACTGCATTTGAAGGACAAAATAATTTTGTTTGAAAAAGTTGCTTTTTAACACTGAAGTAACAGTTTCTTAAAATCTAATGTAACCACATACTATAGTCATCAAAATGCTGCCATTTTTGCTAATGGGAAAATAAAAATGCATTCGTTATAGTTCTATTATAGTAGCAACATTTATTAAAAGAAAACCCTTTGGATGCAATATGATTAGCATGAGATTGATGAATCTGAATGAATAGATTGTTTAATATGCTGGGAATTTGGCCAATGTTCAGCATCAAACTAGAAATTGGACTTGATTTCTTATTATTGGAGGTCTTTCATAGCACAACTTGAAACCGATCCAAGATGTATGTGTTGCCTTCCAAATATTTTTGAGGGTTTTTTTTTTTAAGCCCCAAGTTGCAAACCTCAAAAAACAAGGATTAAACAAGATTTTCAAGAAGACGGCCAGAAATATACATGTAACAGCGTTATTCCCTTCAGGAATCATCTTATGATAGTAGTAACTGAGTCAGTCTGCTGTGCATCATCGAAACTACTTATATATCAGATTTTTAGTTCACATTTTTAGCATTATTTATGATTCTATAAGAGAATTCCAAATATTCTGAGGGTGGATGGAATCTCATTTCATTAGTCCATTCTTTTGATTTTTGGATGTTCCAGAAATGCAATATCTAATAAAGATATAGTTACAATTATATGATTAATCTTAATGTTATATAGTTAATCTGATTATTGTTAGTTGTTTCTGCTGAAAAAAAGAATGAAGGAAATCTAATCATGCACATGCGTGCCCACACACACACACACACAACTGCCTGCCATCCTGTTTGCCTGCAAGAAAAATTAACATGATCCAACTGGTTGTAAGCTGACATCTGCCATGATGTCATCTCAGTTTTTCCATCTCAACTCTATTTCTATATGTGTAAAATAACAACTTGCACAAATTGAATAATATTTATATGATAAAAGTAGGCAGTATTAAAATTGGAAGAGATAGGAATATTTTTTTAATCTGTTAGGGTAGATAGACTCCAGTTCTGTCTGAAGTACAGGACTTCATTGTCTGCCAACAATGAACAAAAACAATAATGGAAAGAAATAATCTTTCTTTGTTATCATAATTACTACAGAGTCCTTAAGGTTGGTCTCTAGCTGCTTCTGTGACTCCAGGCCACACTATATAAGGAATCTGGGAAGAGTCCATGGTGACCTTCCCTAATCTAAGACCCTCAAAAAGCATAATTCTGGGATTTATTTGCAATCCCAAAATATTTTGAGATTTTGGAAATTGGGAAAGATGCTCTGTGGGAGTTATTTGTATCAAAGATTTTGGTCATCTGTTCCTCCCAGGGAGTCATCAGATGCTAGATGAATCATAAGTCATAATTGACAGTATCTTTTAAAATAGTGTTTTTCAAACTTGGCAACTTTAAGATGTATGGACTTCAACTTCAGAGTTCCCCAGCCAGCATGGGAGTTGTAGTCTTCACATTTTAAAGTTGCCAAGTTTGAAAAAAACACAGTTTTCAACTGATTCTTAAACCAAAATGCTTCTTTATAATGGAAACAATCTTTAAAAAATTTAAAAGTATTGGACCATAATATCGAACAATCTTAAATACTTAGGTGAATAACCATGCAAGCTTGGGTTTTGCAAGGGTTTTAACACTTCAGTTTTTAAAAATAAATATTGTTTGCTCTTGTCTGTAATTAGTTCCAGTTAGCCTATATTCTTCATAGTAGATACAATTTTTTATTTTTCTTCTTACTACTTGCACCATTGTCTTGCACCCACTCTAATGGGTCACCTGTGTTACTGAGAATTTTTTGCCCCATAGAAATCGGAATGGGACAATTTGTTGCAGCCACCATGGCCAATTCACCATGGTCAACTCACAGCCAATTCGCCACAACCGATTCGCCACAACCAACTCACCGCGGGAGAACTCACTGTGGGACAATTCAATTTAATTATTTAAAATAATTTAAAATATATATTAATTTTTGTCATTCACATTTCACTTTGTCCTTACTTTGGCATTTTCTTTTATGATTCTAGTCACTATTTCTTCGATATTAATGTAACTCATGTCCCGTGATGAGTTGTACCATAATGAGTTGGACATTGTCAGTTGTCCCACAGCAAGTTGGCCGCGCGAGTTGTCATAGATCTCATAGAAATGAGGGGAAATCTGATCTGGAGTTGACGTCTCACATTTACTACTTGTGAGGAATAGCCTCACCCCAAGGACAAACCATGACTTTAACATTTCATGTAGTTTGGCCCTGTATCTCTAGATTTGAAACATTAGAGGAAACAGCAACATTCAGCAACTAGATCTACACATTATGGATTACTGCTGACTTTCCTTATCAAACTGGAAGAATAGCTAATACCATTATTTGTGACTGATGGCATTTCACAGGGTCAAGAATTCAAACTTCTGGAAACAATTGTCTGTAATGAATTTCATCTATTAACATTTAAACTGCTGAGTATAGCAAGTTGTTGTTTACATGGCACATATTTGTAAAATTTCAAAATCTATATTTAACATTTATCAATATCATTAATAATGTAAAAATATAGAGCCACAAAATACATTCTAACTGTTCAGCCGTGCCATCCCTATAGGGGAGGGGAGGATTAAAAAATAAATTGTGTCAGTGCAATGGAATTCCTGCCACTTTTATACATGTGTCATTAATGCTCATACAAATGTGCAAGGCTTCAATTGTACTCCATGACTGCCATCCTGAATTTTTTTATAGTTCCCCATTCTCCAGGATGTTTGATGTCTTTATTGCAAAGAAATACACAATAAAAATATACAATGGTAACTGCATAATTCTTTGTATATTTATATAATGTGAATAGGATGGAAGAAAGATTGCACCATTCGGTATATGTTAAGAATCTGTGAGTGTGAAAAGTAATTTTGATGACTTATTTGTTTCATGCCATAAGCAGGCATGGCATCTGGCCACCCAAATTTGCCCTTTAATTAAGGTATGTTTAATTGATAAGAAAACTGCATTTACTCACTTTGTTAGAGGCTCTATTTGACTATATTAATGTATCAGTTAATTGAGATGGTTAACATAAATGAGGCCATCAGCAAATAGCATGAAAGTGAACAGAGCAGTTTCAAATGTAGGGCAAAAAAAATGATAAATGATTGAAGAAGTAATTTTTTCAGCCATTATTTTTTCATTTAGTAAAACAGAGAACTTCTATATACTGCTGTTTGACTTGGTCTTTGTATGCAAAGAAATACTGCTTTTAAAATAAACTGAATAATATATTTGCATACAGTGCTAAATATATTACATTGATTTTATAGAAGTTATAAACAATAGTAACATTAAGTGTTTAGATTGTAAAACATTCTTGAGGGAAAGTATTAAAATTATAGGGATCGAAGGTAAATTAAAAGTAATAAGCAGGAAATACATTTGGATTGAATTAATAATGACGGTAATCCTGTGAAAAGCTAACTACAATTCTTCCTTTATGTTGGATTTCTCTAGTTGTTTTAAACCAGAATTCCTGTCAGCCTTATAGTACAACTAATGTTTACGGATTGTGGTCTAACAACTAGAACAGGGGTGTCAAACTCAATTTCATTGAGGGCCGCATCAGGGTTGTGTTTGACCTCAGAGAGCTGGTGTATGTGTGTGTGTATGGCTGGGGGTGGGGGTGGGCCTGGTCATGATGGGCGAGGCCATGGTGGGCGTGGCCATGGTGGGCATTTGAAACAGGCTCAAGATGCATTTTTCCCTTTCTTTCCACAGTTCTTTACTATAACCATTTTCCTCTCTTCTACCAGATATTACTGGCAAACATTTATTACTTATTCTTCATACTCCACTAAACTTTTTATTTCTAAATTTATACCTCATTGTTTAATAGTAAATTGCTTTTCCAGGCAGAAAAACTATTTATACTATTGTATTTTTATTATTCAACTAATAATAAAAATACAATAGCATAAATAACATGATAATACAGGATCTAACAGTAGAGGTAAATTTCCAGGATAGTAAATAGAAATGTCAATTATAGATTGCTGATTGTAGATTAAATGGACCGACAGTATGTAAAATCTGGCATTAAGCTGTAATATTAACATAGGATGTTGCTTGTTTTCTATCAGATTAAGCACTTACTTGAGGCCACATAATTGTAATCCAATCCAATCCAGTCCTCCTGCAGCACTCTGCTGGCCAAAACAGGCCACGCAGAGGCCCCACGTGGTCCTTGAGCGGCCCATTTTTGGCCACCATGGCTTTCAACAGCACTCTGCTGGGTGAAAATGGGCCACGCGGGGGCCTCTGATGGCCCAGTTTCAGCCGGCAAAGTTCTGCAGGAGGCCAAAAACGGGCCACACAGGGGCTGCATGGGGCATCCATGTGGCCCATTTTTACCCAGCAGAGTGCTGCTGAAAGCCATGGAGGCCAAAAATGGGCCATGGCCCATTTTGGCTGGCAGAGGCCCCGTGGGCCGATCCTTTGATATTTCCAGGCTAGCCCCACGGGCCAGATTTAAGCACCCTGCAGGTCAGATCCAGCCCCTGGGCCTTGAGTTTGGCACCCCTGAACTAGAAAAAACCTGGCTGAGAAATTTAATCTTTCAGTTTTCCTGATATCAAAGAAAATTTAAACTTGTCAAGAAAGGCCATCAAACCAAAGACTCCA
Organism: Arizona elegans; assembly: GCA_022577455.1. Taxonomy (NCBI): domain Eukaryota; kingdom Metazoa; phylum Chordata; class Lepidosauria; order Squamata; family Colubridae; genus Arizona; species Arizona elegans. The sequence goes on from JAKOOJ010000001.1 coordinate 251,839,509, forward strand.
ACTATGCTATGATTGCATAGACTAAAAAATATTATTTACTTTCGGTGGAAATGTAGCAATTGTTCCTTTGCTATAAGGATAGTAGTCATATCTGAATTTCAAACCAAGATATGCATAATCTTAAAAATTTCATTTATCTTAAATTACTTATAGAAAGCAAGCTAGTTTTAATATCAAACACATGTCCAGGGTGTGCAGTTGTTCAAGTGAACAGATATAGAGACAAAAGGTCTGCAGGGGAGAGGTTGAAAACAAAAGGCAAGATGGGGGCTGCAATTATGTGATCAATCAGATAACTTGCTGGTTTTTACATGGTTTGGCTATGATGCCTGTGACAGTAAAGACGATAAAAAATAATGGCTGCATTTGCTCATGTGTTTGTCTTTTCCAACAGGCAGCAGTGAGGGATGCATCCAGTCCTGGTGGTTTAAAAGGAAGAGCAGGAAATGCACAAATAGTATCCCAGAAGAGAGACCTTGCCCTAAAGAAATACATTCAGAAACATAAGCACTGCACAATACTATAGATGTATTCGGCTTAGTGTTACTCAATTATTCTCACTATCGTTTCTTAAAATTTTGGGTTTTGTTCTCATTTTATTTTATATGCAAGGGTTTCAAACCAATAACTTGAAATGGGAAGAGCTGAGCTGAAATTCAAGCCAGTTTTATGGAAATGTATATGTTAGTTCCTATGTATAAAATACACCTATTGTTTTATTCATTGTCAAACACAAAGCCCTTCCAGACTCCAATCTCTCAGGGTCGACTATCTGTAGCTAGATACACACAGGGGCTCAAGGCAAACTACTCAAGAGCAACAGCCGAAGTCTCAGGCCCTGAGAAGCTGTTCAGACTCTCAGGGCCCGAGCCTTCGGCTGTTGCTGTGCAATACCAGGTCAGTGGTAAATAAAGGCCCCCTCATTTGCAATCTTATTCAGGAGGGGGAAGCAGACCTGGCAGGTATTACGGAGACCTGGTTGGCCAGGAGGGGGGAGTTCCCCTCGTAGATATGTGCCCACCAGGCTTTCGTGCACCCCACCAGCCGAGAGCTCAGGGCAAGGGCGGGGGGGGCAGTTATTATAAAGGAAGGTCTTGATCCAAGGGAGACCACTGTTCCACAGATAGCCGGATGTGAGTCCCTTCTTGTGAAGTGGGGCTGTGGAGTGCAGATGGGCTTGTTGATCAAGTACCTGCTCCCTGCCATGTGGCAACAGCCCTGCCTGAGCTGCTCAACGTCATAGCCGAGGTGGCGGTTGATACCCCCAGACTTTTGGTCATGGACTTTTTCAACTTGCCATCCATCGGTGAAACGTCTGAGGTGGCTCGGGAGTTCATGGCTTCCATGACGGCCATGGACCTGACTCAGTTAATTCATGGCCCTACTCACACCGGTGGGCACACGCTGGACTTAGTTTTTATCTCTGGTCAGTGGTCTTGATACAGGGGATATAGCCATCGAACCCTTGTCATGATCTGACCACTCGCTCCTTTGACTTGACTTTCTAACCGCTACACCCCACCACAGGGAGGCGGGACCGACTAGGTGGTTCCGCCCCAGGCGCCTGATGGATCCTGATAGGTTCCAGATGGAGCTTGGGCCATTTCCTTAGACTCTGGCTCATGACTCGGCTGAAGACCTGGTGGTCGCCTGGGACAGTGCGGCTGCTGGGGCTTTGGACCGTGTCGTGCCTTTGCAGCCTCTGACCCGGCACCGAACTCACCTAGCTCCTTGGTTCTCTGAGGAGCTGAGGGAGATGAAGTGCCGGAAAAGACGCCTGGAGAGCGGTTGGAGGACTAGCCGTTCCGAATCTGACCGAACACTGGTGAGGTCTCATATTAAGACTTACCTAGTGGTGATAAAAGCATCAAAATCTAGTTATTTTGCCGCCTTTATTGCATCATCAGATAATTGCCCAGCCACGATTATCTGTTTAGGGTGACCCGCTCCCTCCTCCATCTGGGAGTGCGGGATGATCCCTTGCAGGGTCGAGCTGAGGATTGCAGTATCTGTATGACAAGATCGCTCAGATTCGGGAAGGCCTGGCCTCTGACTGGGTAAGTCCAGACGGGATGATTGAGTCAGGTCTTGAGAGTGTTATCTGGGAGGAGTTTGATCCTGTGGCTCCCAAGGACGTGGACAGGATTCTGGGATGGCTGAACGTGACCACATGTTTATTGGACCCGTTTCACTCCTGGTTGGTGCTGGTTTCCCAGGAGGTTACACGAGGCTGGCTCCAGAGGATTATTAACACTTCTTTGAGCGAGGGTGTCCTACCGGCCGCCTTGAAAGAAACGGTGGTGAGGCCCCTCCTCAAGAAGCCCTCTCTGGATCTGGCTGTTTTGGCTAACTGTCGTCCAGTCTCCAACCTTTGTTTTATTGCGAAGGTTGTTGAGAGTGTGGTGGCACGGCAGCTGCCACAGTACCTGGATGAAGCTGTCTATCTAGATCCGCTCCAGTCCGGCTTCAGGCCTGGGCACAGCACGGAAACGGCATTGGTCGCGTTGGTGGATGATCTCTGGAGGGCTTGGGATAGGGGTTGTTCCTCTATCCTGGTCCTGTTAGATCTCTCAGCGGCTTTTGATACCATCAACCATGGTATCATGTTGCACCGGTTGGAGGTGGTTGGGGGTGGTGGGCACCGTTTTGCGGTGGTTCTCCTCCTACCTTTCTGACCAGTCACAATCTGTGTTGGCAGGGGGGCAGCGTTCGACCCCGAGGCACCTTGTTTGTGGGGTGCCGCAAGGTCGGTCCTCTCGCCCCTTCTGTTCAACATTTATGTAAAGCCGCTGGGTGAGATCATCTGTGGCTTTGGGGTGGAGTTCCATCAGTATGCTGATGACACTCAGCTGTACATCTCCACCCCAGGCCACCCCAACGATGCCCCTGAAGTGATGTCCCGGTGCCTGGAGGCTGTGCGGGCCTGGATGGGGAGAAACAGGCTCCGACTCAACCCTTCCAAGACCGAGTGGCTGTGGCTTCCGGCGTCCCGATATAGCCAGCTGGTGCCATCGCTGGTTATTGGGGGCAAATCACTGGCCCCCGTGGAGAGGGCTTGCAACTTGGGCATCCTCCTGGATGCACGGCTGTCTTTAGAAGAGCATATGACGGCCGTGGCCAGGGGGGGCTTTTTATCAGGTCCACCTGATACACCAGTTGCATCCCTTTCTGGATCAGGACTCCCTATACACGATCACTCAGGCACTTGTCACTTCCCGCCTGGACTACTGCAATGCTGTCTACATGGGGCTCCCCTTGGGGTGCACCCAGAGGCTCCAGTTGGTCCAGAGGAAGCCATGGGGCGCTCCTATGTGACACCTCTCCTGCGCGAGCTGCACTGGCTTCCGGTGGTCTTCCGGATGTGCTTCAAGGTGTTGGTGACCACCTTTAAAGCGCTCCATGGCTTAGGGCCGGGGTATCTACGAGACCGCCTTCTGCCGCCAATAGCCTCCCACTAGCCAGTTCACTCGCACAGAGAGGGCCTCAGGGTGCCGTCGGTCAGACAATGTTGGCTGGCGACCCCAAAGGAGAAGAGCCTTCTCTGTGGCAGCACCTGCCCTCTGGAACGATCTACCCCCAGAGATACGCACGATACCAGACCTCCAGACTTTTCGTCGGGCCCTGAAAACACATCTATTTCATCTGGCCGGGCTGGCTTGATCCCATCCTTTCGGTTGTAATTTGAAATTGGTTTTAACTGGGTTGTTTTAAATTGAGGGCCGAAATTATTTAATGTCTTTTAAATTGTTTTTTAAATTTTATATGTTATGTTTTATCTCGGCTGTTCACCGCCCTGAGTCCTGTTGGAGAAGGGCAGTATAAAAATTAAATAAAATAAATAAATAAAATAAAATAAATAAATAAGAGAAGAGAATTAGGAAAGAAACTAGTTGGCAACAAATAGTCTATCCATTTGTTTCTGTAGACACAGGTACTTAATGACCGAAGCTAATGCAGATTGTAGAGTACTACGTTTTGCAACATCTTACTGCAAAATCTATTTTGCTGCCTGGTGCGTAGAACCCACCCCATTATTTAAAGGTTGAAATGTATGTTATGCTGCAGTGTGTCTACAGGAGATTTCTGCAGTTGTCAGAATAACGAAAATAGCATTGTGGAATCATGCCTCAAGTTTTGACCTTTTGCATGTGTGTATGATACACTTGCAGAAAGGTCAGGGCCCACTTCAGAAAGCCGTGGCACTACTTCTATTACTCTGCCTTCTCCTTGCCCCTCCCACAGCTATTAGTTGATTTTGTGGATTGTTCATGATGGTTAAAATGATCTTCAAATACCATATAGATGCTGTTCGCTTCTATAGCCATACACCAAAAATTATAAGGCTTACTTATACTTAGTCTCCTCTAACCTTGTACATCTATCTCCCCCACATCCCCTTTTTCCCCTTAGGCCATTCCTTCTCTTCTTATCTAAGACTGAAGACTAATGTATTTGTAAAATGGAACTTAACTTTAGTACAGGAAATATCACACTGCCAATGGTACAGGTAACGGTACAGGAAATATCACTCTGTCTCGGTTCTTCAAAAATCACCATACTTAGCTAGCTGTAATAATTTGCAACTGCATATCTAGCTAGCTGTAATAATTATTTGCATCCTCATCTCTATTTGTGTTTGCAAAGCTAATATTTCTAAGAATGTAAATTTTCTTCTTTTTGAGAAATTACTGCCCTAAGGAGATTGTTTTTTTTTCTTTTTGTGTTATTCAAATAATATAGTCATAGAAGGTTTTAAACAAGTTAGTTATTATTTATTTATTATATTATATTATATTATATTATATTATATTATATTATATTATATTATATTATATTATATTATATTATATTATATTATATTATATTATTATATTTCTATACCGCCCTTCTCCTGCGGGACTCTACAGCCAGGATAAAACATAGCATATAAAATTTAAAAACATTTTAAAAAACAATTAAATAATTTTGGCCCGAATTTAAAACAACCCAATTAAAACTGAAATTCGATTAAAAAACTGAGAGGATGGGATCAAGCCAGCCCAGCTAGATGGAACAAGTGTGCCTTCAGGGCCCGACGAAAAGTCCGGAGGTCTGATATCATGTGTATCTCAGGGGGCAGGTCATTCCAGAGGGCAGGTGCTGCCATAGAGAAGGCTCTCCCCCTGAGGGTTGCCAGCCGGCACTGCCTGGCCAACGGCACCTTGAGGAGGCCCTCTCTGTGTGAGCGATATATATCTGTATATATATAGATATATATATTTCTGTAAAGATCAGCCATGTTTGTCAATATTTTCACACAATCGGAACTGGATCAAAAGCAAAGTGTGCCCATTGGTTTTCAGGCAGAAAGGAAATGAAAGCTTTAACTGCTTTAAATTTAGCTCTGTATTTGAAATTTCATCATTAATGCGATATAAATGTTGCATTTATATGCAATCTATTAAATCTAGTCACTTAAAATCTATTCATAGGAATAGTACACTGTACCTTCCCACATAGGTAGCATTTATAACACCCAAGAACATCAGCCCTTTAAGGTAGTCCAGATCAGGAAACCAAAACCAGGAATATTAATGGTATCTTTTATTGTAAGGTTCCAGAAACGGAATCCTGCAGGTGTGAAAACGCATTTCCCCTCCCCTGCCTTTACGTTCCACAGAATTAGGGTCAGTCAATGCTGAGATACTTTCTCCATCCCCATTTCTACTTTGGACTCTTCTTCCTATCTCTCAACCTAATTACAGAATTAATTACAGAGAGAGTGATAGAACCTTTAAATAACTTAGCAGTAGGTTGATTGTCTTCTAAAGTATTTTCTTCCAATATATTCAGAGGTCTTCTAATATATTCAGAAAGATGAAAACATATTTACATACCATTTTCATTATCATAAGAGTTACTATTAGAAGCTGTCTCCTGTGTCTCATTCTAATAGTCTAAAAAAATAATAATCTTTGAGGACACTGATGTTAAGGTCAAAGTTAGAGCAACTACACCTCTGGAAATAAGAGCTGTCAGGCTGTCAGCCAATATTAGAAATAGCCTTGATATATCAGATATAAGCAATTAATATAGGCAGGTTTAGTTCTTGAGAACCTATTTAGAAGTGATGTTTGTTATTTTGTTTGCCAGGCTGACACATATTGGTGAGGATAAGTAATATTCACAATATATACACATAGTATGGATGTATGCAATCAGATGGGAAATAAGTGAAATTTCATGTAAAGATTCAGCAAATAACACTAGTAAATAGGATGAGATGGATACATTTAAAATCTCAGGAAAAAAGTTCAGTGGATAATATTCTGAAGCAAATCTGGTTATCTATTCATTATATTTATTTCCTTTCTATCTTCTAAGATCTCAAGGCAACATGCGGAAGCCTCTATCCATTATATTTTAACCTCTCATAAATTTTATGAGATAGGTTGGATGAAGTCTGACTACTCAGAATCAGCACTAATGACTGATAGGGAATGCCAGCCTCAAACACCAGCCTGCTGCCATTCCAAGTTCAGAAATATAATTGCTGTATTATCATAAAAAAACATATTGTAACCCGGGAGCAGGCAACATTTTTTAACTTCTGCTACTGAAGTTTATTAAACATGGTCACGGTTTGTTGCACAGTCAGCCAGATGTTTAGGCTGCATTTAGCATTTTTATCCACCTATCAAGTCCTTCCCAAAGACCTGGCATAGGCATATGTTGATGTTTGATGGTATTAAAGTTACTGTCTCAGTATATAAACTGTTGCAACTAAAGCTGCCTTTTGTAATTGACTGATGGTAATTTTGGCAATGCCAATGATGTTCAGGTGGTGCTCCAGTCATTTTGTAAATGTATCCAAAGTGTCTGATATTATTGCTACTTACTACCTTTACTTTCTTTTGCCATAGTTCTATTTCTGTTTGCAGGTCTTTGTATTTTGTAATCTTCTCCAGGTCTTTCTCTTCTCTTCTACTGATTCCAGCTACTGCCACATCCATTATCAAAATTTTGTCTTTCTCATTGATAATTATTAAGTCTGGGGTGCTATGTAGCAGATGCTTATCTGTTTGGATTTTAAAGTCCCTGAATAATCTGTCTTTTTCCTTTTTTATTACTTTAGGGGTAACCGCATCAGGGTTGTGTTTGACCTCAGGGGCCGGATGGGCGTGGCCAGGATGGGCATGGCCAGCTCGATGTCACTTGTGTTGGGGGTGCCTGTGGTAGTACGGGTGGGGCTGGGGGAATCCATTGCCTCCAGCGGAGGAAGACGAGTCCAGGGAGAACGCTAAACCCTTGTACTCCAGAGGAGCCTCGCTGTCCCTCTCGGGCCATGCGGAGGATCTCTGGATGGCAGCGCAGGCTGCCCAGAGGCCTAGGCAGCGGAGGGCAAGCAAGTTTGTTTTGCTAGCACTCTGCCAGCGAAAATGGAGTTCAGGAGGGGCACAAGCTCCGTTTTTGGCTGCAACAGCCTCCTGCAGCACAGAAAATGGGCACCACCAGGTTTTAGATCAGTGCCCGGTTGGCCTGGCCTGGGCCAAGGCATCGCAGGTGGTCCTTTGCTGTTTCCAGGGTAGCCCTGCGGGCCAGATTTAAGCACCCCACAGGTTGGATCTGGCCCCGGGGCCTTGAATTTGACACTCCTGTATTACTTGGTCTATTTTTGGGACCCACCAATTGTTGCTTGCAGACAGATGGTATATCTTGCAGATCTTCCATTGCACCATAGTTGCTATCTTGTCAAGTCATTATTTGTAGTTAGTCTGTGTGATATTTTTTGCAACAGCTAACCAGGTGGTCCTCTGTTTCTTCAGCTTCTTTGCAGAGGTTGAATTTATTGTTTTCTCAATTCTGGATTTGCATTTGTTGTTAAGGCTTGGTCTTGTGTAGCCAGAATTACTTGTCTCTTTTTTTCAATTTTCCTGCTGTTAGCCATTGCCAGATCTTGTTAACTGTTATGTTTGCTAGCTATTTTTTAGTGTGCTGGCCATGTAATACTTTGCCTTGCATGTCTCTTTTCTATTCTTAATCTGATTTTTCTTGTAAGACAGTTTGGTCTCCTAGGTACTCAGTATAAATCTTCATGGTATACTAGTTTCAATAAATTTTCTTCATTATTCTTCAAATATTCTTCCAATGTCCCTTCCCTCCTCCTCCTCCTCTCCAAGAGCAATAGAGAGCATCTTATTATAGTACTAATTTATAATATCAGTTAAGTAAGCCTGACAATTTTTAGCTCCCTTTAGACTAGTTGGGAAGGTAAGGGTGTGATTAAGGTTCCAGTCTAGAAACCAGGAGACTGGGAGTTCTAGAACACTTTAGGCATGAAAATCAGCTGGGTGACTTTGGGCCAATCATTCTTTCTCAACCCAACTCACTTCACAGGGTGGTTCTTTGTGGGGGGAAATCGGAGAAGGAAGGAGTGTTAGGTAATGTTTGCCACCTTCAGTTGTTTATAAAAATAACAAAAGTGGGATTAAAAAATCTAAAAAAAAATAAAAAATGGGTGCCTTAAGGACAAGCATCTATTATAATTTAAATTCTAAAAATAGTTTAAAGCACATCACTGAAAATCAACCATTTTGTACATGAGTATAATGGGATCGGAGGTGGTTCTCAGAGCTGTAAAGTGGGAACTGTGAGCTAAATATAGCCTTTTGGAGTATCTAATTCTAGAGTGCACTAATGGAGCTCTTCAAGTGATCAAAAGCTATGCAATAGCTAGACCTCTTTTCACATAACTATTTTATTTATAGCGATGATAATGTGGATAATCTATCTTGGTCATTCTTGGTGTTCCTATCAAGAACTTTGAGAACACCATTGAACTTATATTGCAGCATCTGTTCTTTCTTCCACATGCAGCTCTAGATACCAAGGAAAAAAAGTATTCCTCCAAGGTAAGAGTAGATAGATGGATTGCAGGCAATGAAGGGATCATTATCAAAGATAGGGATCTGGGATTGAAAATAGCTTTCATTATTTTCAATCGTCACTAATTGTCCTTGGCAAAAAAATGTTAATCCTTATTCAATACGAGGACATTTTGCACATCAGTAGTTAAGGGCAAATCCACCTTCTAAGCTTTCCTAGCAAGGATTTTTTAATTGCATATAGAATGATATAGCATCAAATACTAATCCTAATATTAGTAGTTGTAGAAGAGATTTCTTTTTTTCATAGTGAGAAAAATAACTTTTGGAATAAGCAGCAAGCTGATTCAATAATTCTTATAACAGCCTTCCTGAGATGGCACAATATTAGGTTTCCTCTGTATTGATAATGAAGAGGATTGAGACAATATGCCTTAAATCATGTAAGGAGTTCATGGCTGAAGTGAGATTTAAAACATCCTATTCTCCTTCAGCATGCTATACCAGCTCTGAGGCAAATGCAATTTATGTTTCTTTCATAAAACCATGGGATAATCATAGAGATTTTATCATTCTGACATAGTATAATAACCTCACTGTGAAAAATACCAAGTTATTAACAAATGGATCATTTATTAATTGAATAGAGGAGCTACATGATTCAGGTTAAAAGACAATACAGTTTGTTCTAAAATTCCAGAAGATCAAATCAATTTATAGATAGATTTATTTTGGAATGATTTGAAGGTATTTCGGAGAATAGATGGACTTCCTGGGTTTTTTGGAGTTTCAAATAATTTTTTAACTTCCATGTATGGACAAAACTTCAGATTAAGAATACAGATATTATCTTCATATATTCAATTTGATATTAGCGGCCCTTCCCCTACATGACATCAGTTTAAAGATGACCTCCATGCAACAGGGGTATTAGCATAAATGTTTCTATATGAACTCTATATGTTTTTATTAGATTTATAGTTTATCTTGAAGGGATGCAATGGCTCAGTGGCTAAGATGCTGAGCTTGTCGATCAGAAGGTTGGCAGTTCAGCGGTTCGAATCCCTAGCACCATGTAACGGAGTGAGCTCCCATTACTTGTCCCAGCTTCTGCCAACCTAGCAGTTCAAAAACACGTAAAAAATGCAAGTAGAAAAATAGGGACCACTTTGGTGGGAAGGTAACAGCACTCCGTGCGCCATCGGCATTTAGTCATGCCGGCTACAGGACCATGGAGTTGTCTTTGGACAGTGCTGGCTCTTCGGCTTAGAAATGGAGATGAACACTGCCCCTAGAGCTGGAAACGACTAGCACGCATGTGTGGGGGAACCTTTAGTTTATCTTGAAGTAACTACATATTGATTTAGCTTGACTACTGCAGAGAATTGCACTGTAAGCATGAAAACCGTATCTCCACTTACTAAGTTTGCGAGAAGTGCAAGCAAAATACTTCAAAAAATTATTCCATGAAACCCTTGAAGCTGCAAGCTCTAAGAAGCCTACTAACCCTGCTATTTCCACCCAATTTTTTTCAGAAGACCTGAGTAAGTACAGGGAATTTCATGATTCTGCATTATAATTTATGGGCAATATTGGAAATAAATTGAAATTTAACCAGTTCAAATTGAATCTTTTGAATGCTGAATCTCAAATTCAGAATATCTATTGCCATCTTGAACCAGATATTGATGGTTTATATGATTGTATTGATTTCTGATAAAGAATGGTAATATCTACAGTAACTTTACGTTTCAGCAATTAAAAGTCAGTAAATTTTTAAAGCAGGCAACCATTTTCTTTGAAATTCTGGGAATTAACTTTAACACTGGTTGTGGAAACCTGCAAGGAAAAAAAATTCATTAATTGTGGATAAAGGTATCTTACGATTTCTTTGTACAGAGTTGTGATACATCCTGAAGCTTGATGCAGAACCTCATTAGTGGTGTGTCAATCACTTTCAGTCATGAAAAGGGAAGGTTGATGTGACTGCCTCCGGCATAGGACAGTAGGTCAGCTTGAGCCAACAGCTTCGGTTAACAGAAATACCAACAGTCCAGAGAGCTGCTTGACAGCTGGCTCCATTAATTCTAACTTAGGTGTGCAGATGAGATCTTTTTGGGGAGAAAGCTAGCTGGACAAGGGGCACTTGCAATTGATTGGATTATCAACTGACATATTTGCACATCTTTTTGATACCCTACATGATGTAACATTAATTAATGATAAGGAAAGGAATCTTTAGATGTACAGGGCAAGCATATTATCTCTGATGTTTTCTGAAAGAATTTTGGGTTGTTGTTTTTTGTTAGGTTTTAACATACAGTAATTTCCTTTATTCCTGAGTAGAAAATGAAAAATAACAATTCTACTTTGTGGTGTTTTTTTTAATCGGCGTCAATTGATATGTTATTATTTTCCTCCTTAGAGACAATTGAAAGGATCAGAGCATAATCCACAATCTATTTTTGTGAGGATGAAGTCCTTCATAACCTATATATAGAAAGGTTTCTGCAAACGCTTCCAAACTACAACCAAATTGGGGCATTATTGAGAAAGGAAAGTAGCTATATTAATGTACACAGGCATCTAAAAAATATAAATGTTTTCAGTTGCAGAATTGTTTCTATATTTATTTTATTTTATTTTATTTCGAATTTATATACCGCACCTTCTCCCGAAGGACTCAGGGCGGTGTACAGCCAGATAAAAACATACAATACAAACATTAAAAGCAATTAAAAGGATATATATTAATTTGGCCCCAATTTAAGATAACAAACCAATTAAAAAATTAAAAATATGTTAAAAAATATGTTAAGCCAGCCCGGCTTGCTGAAAAAAGAAAGTTTTAAGGGCACGGCGGAAGGCACCGAGGTCTTGGATTCTCCTTATCTCTGTGGGCAGCTGATTCCAGAGGGTAGGTGCCCCCACAGAGAAGGACCTCCCCCTGGGGGTCACCAGCCTACATTGTTTGGCTGATGGCACCCCGAGGAGGCCCTCTCTGTGGGAGCGCACAGGTCGGGGGGAGGTCATCGGTAGCAGCAGGCGGTCTCGAAGAAAACTAGGCTCTATGCCATGGAGCGCTTTAAAGGTGGTAACCAACACCTTGAAGCGCATCCGGAAGACCACTGGGAGCCAGTGCAGCTCACGCAGGAGCCGTGTTATGTGGGAGCGCCAGGCGGCTCCTGTGATTACCTGCGCGGCCGCATTCTGGACCATTTGGAGCCTCCGGGTGCTCCTCAAGGGGAGCCCCATGTAGAGAGCGTTGCAGTAGTCCAGGCGCAAGGTGACGAGGGCGTGGGTGACTGTGCACAGGGAATCCCGATCAAGAAAGGGCCGCATCTGGCGAATCAGGCGAACCTGACAGAAGGTCCCCCTGGCTAGAGCAGTCAGATGTTCCTCCAAGGACAGCTGCGTATCCAGGAGGACTCCCAGATTGCGAGCCCTCTTCATGGGGGCCAAAGACTCTCCCCCAATAGTCAGTGATGGAGTCAACTGACTATATCGGGATGCCAGGAACCACAGCCACTCAGTCTTGGAAGGATTGAGCTTGAGCCTGCATGCATATATGCATGCATACATGCAGATGACCAGTGAAATTTGCCTTTGAAACAGTTGTGGTTAATCTTCCAGATGATGCACCTGCTTGGAGGAGGGAATCCTTCATGTGTACCAGGTACTTTGCAAAGCCCCCCTTTCAAATTCCACCTTTCCATTAAAAATAGAGGATTCCCAAATCCTCTATTAGTTAATTAAGTAGGCAACAAAAATGATAGAATGATAATTACTGTACAAAAGCATATATTGAAGCAAGATATATTTTTACTTAAACCGTACATTGATAAGAATATCTAGACATAATATTCTAGTGAAGCCAATCTGTACATACAAATAAATTACTTCCAGGTTGCTATAAACTTTATCTGAGGTCATTAGGCATATAATTTGTTACTTACTAAACTAGTTTGTCAAGTTATGAGACATTAATTTAATAAGTCTGATGAAGGAAATAATTTATAGCATCACTTGGCCTGAAAACATTTATAATACTCAATTATACAATTTTACATGCAGTGACAGCTTTTTGGGGCATGCAGTATGGAAACAATGGGACTTAATTAATTACCTTCAAGGTTCTGGACATCTGCTATAGCTTCTTTGAGTGTGTTAGGCCGGAAAATTCACTATAACTAAAATTAGAATTTAGACTCTAAGGAAGAACAGAATCAAAACGTAACTAAGAATATAATGCATCCTGTTTTTCTCATCTCTTGGAAACTAACTAACTAACTAACTAAACAAACCCAGACAGTAGAAAATGTCTAGAAATGTTTAATGTAATTGGTTGGTATGTTTTCAAACAATTAATACATATTTCGTTTACAATCACTCAGAGTGAGAGGTTGGCCACATAAATCTAGTAAGTAAACTAGTAATAAACAAACAAACAAATATTTGGAGAATTGTTACATATGCAGGTTCCATTGTATAGCTACATATTTTCTTTCCTTTCAACAAGTCAGTTAAGTGAGATGAACATAATTATTTTCTTTAAAATGGTGAGATTTGGAAGCAAAGTGCTGGCTTTTAAAAATAATAAATAGAATTGTAACAGATAGAAAGGATGGAAATTTGTAAGTACATATATGGGATCTAGTCATGCAAAAGTACTAAGTTATTTAGAAAGTACTAAGTACTTTCTAAAAGTACCATTTAGAAATGTAAGAAAAATCCAGAAGTTCATGAAATTTCCCAAAGTACCTGTCCATTGTGTTTTTTGATAATCTCCTAATAAGAATAAGATAGTCCTTGATTTATGACCATTTGTTTAATGATGGTTCAAAGTTAGGACAGCTTCAGAAAAAGTGCTTTGCAAATTGTGTTCTCGCTTAACAATTGTTGCTTCAATCCTGCAGTCATATGATCACAATTCGGGCCCTTGGCAACAGGCTCACATTTTCAGTTGGTTGCAGCATCCAGCTGTCATATAATTGCAATTTGCAACCTTTTTTGCTGGTTTATGGCAAAAATCATCTACCAGTATTGGGGAAGCCGAATTAGCTTAATAACTGATGTGATGTGCTTAATGACTGCAATGATTCACTTTACAATTAACAAATAACAAAAATGGTTGTAAAATTAAGTCCAGAATTGTGGTGACTCAATTTATGATCACAATGACTTATGAAATTCCAGTCTCAATTGTGATCGTAAGTCAAGGACTACTTGTATTATGCTGCCCTTGGAGACTGCAAATTTTATCAATGCATCCATGAGACCAAGTAATATAAGCCCAATGGATTTTTATATTTTACTGACATATTCAAAATATTCTTTTTGATATAAATTGTGGTTTTTTTTCTGTTAGGAAGCCTCCTGCCAAAAGAAATCTCAGCATAACACAATTAAATGAAAGACCTCAGTAGAGGTAAAGCCAACACTGGAATATACTTTTTCTACTAGTTAAAAAAGCACAACACTGGCTACTTTGCAGGATTAGATGGAATTGTTACCAGCTATTTCAGTCATAACATGTTTAGCGGGATCAGGTGGCTGAAGAGAGATACATATTAATATTTAATTGTGATGATGTATATATCGTTTTTGTGCCATCATTTTGGCACAAAAATGGTGCTAACTTCCAGCACCCCATTTTCTCTATGACGATGTGTTCCTAACCTGATCTTCCAACTATATCCATCCACCTTACTGCTGAACATGTTATCTTTCTTTCTATCTGCTTCTGTGAAGAGAAAGTGTGTGTGTGTGTGTGTGTGTGTGTGTGTGTGTGTGTGTGTGTTAAAGGAATGAAATACTATTTCTTTGCCTGCTTTTAAGGCCATAAATCAAAAACAAGCTGAAGTTTGTCCACCAAAGACTGAACTATTCTCCCACCATTGCACTTTCTGCTGTAACAGACTTTTAATGGTACTTAAGATTCTAAGATAGACTATTATTCTGTTGGAATGCCAAGGCACCTAAAGTTAGTTCTTTTCACTAATTTCCTTACCAAACAATGTCACTTTTAATTAATTCCTGGAGTTGAATCCAACTTGTCAATTAAGCATAAACCACATAAAGTCAGGCAAAATCTTTCTGACATAAAGAAAACAAATAGGTGAGATCTTATTTGAATTCCTGTCTGTTTGATTTTAATTACATTTCCCACTGAAAATCTCCTTTTTTTGTTCCTGGGCATCTTCAGATCAAAAAGGGTTCTTTATTAGATGCAGTATTTTAGGGGCCAATTAATAGCCAGGAGAAATTTTTCTAGAATGCCTCAATTGGACTTTAAATAAGTAATCTTATTTGCTTTCCCTTTAAAATATCTGCAATTTTGTTCTGAACACTAAATCAGATTGGTTGATTTGGCGACGTGGCGCTCCCATGTAACACCTCTCCTGCGCAAGCTGCACTGGCTCCCGGTGGTCTTCCGGGTGCGCTTCAAGGTTTTGGTTACCACCTTTAGAGCATTCCATGGCTTATGGCCTGGTTATTTACGGGACTGCCTGCCTCCCACCGGCCGGTACGCTCTCACAGAGAGGGACTCCTCCGAGTGCTGTCGGCCAAACAATGTCGGCTGGTGGCCCCCAGGGAGAGAGCCTTCTCTGTGGGGGCACCTACTATCTGGAACAAGCTCCTCCCGGAGATACGGAGGATCCCGGATCTATGCACCTTCCTCCGCACTCTCAAGAACTTTTTATTTCACCAGGCTGGTCTGGCCTAACCTCTCCCATTCTCATTTTAATGTAAATTTTAATTTGTTCTTAACCTGGGGTTTTAAATTTGTCTTGGGCTAAATTGATTTAATCCGATTTTACTTCTGCTCTTAAATTTTTGTATTCTATGTGTTTTATCTTAATGTAAATGAAACGGGCTCTGATAGATGACCACTGGATAACTTTCTATTCACTCTATTCTAAAAAGCAATGCATCCGGTTGGAAAAAGTACAAACTCAGCCAAAATCCTTTTGGTTCCTCTAGGAGGCCTCTAAGTTGTCAGAGGAAAGGAACATTCTAATGACATACAGCTTAAAGGTTGGTTAGGTCAAGGGGATCCACATGAGTTAAAAGTTGTCTATCGTCAGAAGATGATTTGAGTCTATGCTTCAGTAATCTACAAAAAGAATTATAACTGTTTTGCAAAGGAACTCAGTAATTAGGAAATGTCAATTAAAAATGACAAATGTATATGATCATATGAATTGCTGAGTTAACAGAATCCTTTGTCTAGAAGGGTATAAAACCATTGTACCTAATTTCTGTCTTTGTTCAACGCCTCATGTACAGAGCTTTGAACCTATTGCGCAATATACAACTTGTCTCTGATTAATCCAAAAGTTGTGTTTGTCTTATCAAATCCACAACAATCTCGTGCCTGTTCACCGCCCTGAGTCCTTCGGAAGTAGGGCGGTATATAAATCAAATCAAATAAAAATGAAATGAAATGAAAATCATGAGCTGTAAGTCTCAACCAGGGTGTTATTAGAGCTTCACTATTAAATGATGTATCCCAATATCTATAGAGTCCTATTGAAAGTCAATTGCTATACACATTTTTGGCATTTTACATAACAGTACATGAATCTTCATTTTGCCTCTGTTTGGAACTTAATGACAATATACTGTATGTTCTAGATATAGAAAAAGATTTCTGCTTTAACAGTTCACTACCATAAATAGAAAGCCTTGACAGCATTTTTCCAATTTAATTATTCCAGATTCTTCATCAATATTTAGAATCATCATACAGCATGTTTTACCACAGTACAAAATGGCTGAATTAAATTAATACCAATAGTCAAAATAAGACTATATATAACAAGATTGTGAAACATAGGATATGAAGACAATTGAAAAACTCTGAGGTATTATAAATGAATACTAAATTCAGTTATTGATAAAGGTCTGTAGCAATTGATAGGTGGCCCATGTTCAGCTATACAGAAGGGTGCATAAAATGTATATCTATGTCCGTAAAGGAAGAAATATTGGGAATTCAAGCCTGTCACCTCAAATCATTTTACTGGACCAACCTATTGAAATGGTACAATCAATAAAATAAATTGTTTTGAAAATAGGCTTCAACTTACTGCTTTCTGCCTCATTATATATAAAACTATATAAAACCAAGGTTGGAACATAATCCTTTGAAGAATGTATGAATCATTTTTTTCTTTTTTCTTTTTTCTTTTCTTTTTTTTTTTTTTTTTGTATTCTACCTGATAAACCAGAATGTTGGAAATAAATTATGTAATGGGTTGGGATTCTATCCATCTGTCTGTCAGCAAGTTGCCTTTCTAACACCAACAGAATGGGGTCAAATTTGGTGTAGTGAAAGAAACCAGCAAAAAAAAAAAATCAAATTAAAAGATGGGCTGACTATGCTTTTACTATTTTTGCCAGAAGAAGTTGATGAATTACAATTGGTATTTTTCTCTCTCTTGACTAGTGCCAGGAGGCCACATTTCTTTGTCCACATACATCTTCCAACAGAAAATAAAATGAATCTTGCTACCACTTTCACTAATGGAAGTGAATGAGAGAATTTATAAATTGAACATCTATCAAAATTTATTTATTTATTTATTTATTTATCTTTCTTTCTTTCTTTCTTTCTTTCTTTCTTTCTTTCTTTCTTTCTTTCTTTCTTTCTTTCTTTCTTTCCAACTTTTTTATCATCTGTATTTATTTTCATATTTTAATTTTAATAAAAAATGATCACTAAAATGAAATGCCACCCAGTATAGAAACATTAAAATGGTTGATTGTAACAATGAAATTCTAAAACATGATATCTACCATACAATGGGAATTTGTTGGTCAGTTGAAATCTTTTAAATTAATTTGGCTTTAAGTGTCTGAAGTGAGTAGATTTGAACTCACTGAATGACCCTTAATAGGTTTAATTTCTCTCCTGATGATAATTATGCTAGCAAACTTCTCCTGTATGGACAACATTTTCCAGTGTAATTCTTTCCATTACGGAAATACTGTTCTACGATTTTATTTTGAGTATGATAAATTAGAAGCTGTCTTCAAAACATTGCTCTATTTTCTCATATATATCTTTGTTATTCTCCGGTGGTCGCTGTATAGAAGGAAAAATAATGACCAACTTCCAACCTGTTTTATAACATTGTGCTTTTATCTTATTTTCCAGCTCACTGATCAGATAAAATACAGCAGGACAGACTTTAAATTTAAAATAAAATGAGATGCTTATATTACTGTAATAAACCGATCTGCTGTAATTTCTAATTCACCTGCTAAAATGATTACTAAGCAGTTTAAATTGCTACTTAAATAGCTAACTGTTCCCCAACCCCTTGATTGTTCTGCCTTTCTCTTTCCTTCCTTCAAAGTCTAAATAAAAGTTTACTATTATAATAATTGTTCCTTGAAAATTGAAAAAGGGCAAAAAGTGTTGTGACATTTTCTAGCTTTACAGAAATCTTGATGAGTCATCTTGCTGAAGCATGATGTAGTTAGCCTACAATGATTTTGCTTAAGGACATCTTATGTGTAAATAAAGATGAATGAAATACATTTATGGCATTATAATGAGAAACATTAGATTTCCTTTTGCAACTTTGATCACTTTCAGTTCAAATTATCAACATAACTGCCATTGCAGATGTGAAAGAAGATGGTTATTGTGACATAAATATATTAGTTTTTCATAATTAGATGTGTGGAGAACTAAAGGGGAGCTTTTGAATGAAAGGCTTACCAAATAATACTTTTGTGGACCAAGCAATGATAGAAATTCTAATGGTGCACTTTTCTGTAATCCATTTATAAAGCTTTGTCTTTATAAAATTGTAAGAGTAAAAATTGTACTTTTAAATATTATACCTTTTTCCTCAAATATCTTTGATTCAATCAAGAATTGAAATATCTTCATCTAGTTTCATTATTTCTTCAATTGCTTCTTCTAACTCTCACTACATATTAGATCCTGTTTCTCAAAACATTGTTTTGAAGTGTCTCTAGAATGGAGGAAATATTTGTCATAAATGGTATTACATGATTTTTATTACCAGAATCTTATGTTCAATCTAAAGTGACCTTTTCTTTTATTTACCAGAAGTTACTTTTCACCTTCTATTAAGGAATTAAACCATGTTAGTTTACAGAGAATAATTTTCATTTTGCTATTCTTTTTACAAATGACTATTTGGTATAAAGCTTTTTTTTTCCTGATGTAGCCCTTTTAGAATGTTATTTTATGCAACTTCTTGAAGACTGATTTACATTCTGATCACAAGAAGGTATCAGGGTTCTAAAGAATTGATATCAGGGAATTAAAGGAAATCAGAATTCATAAACTTCTTATCAGATATTTATGGTATATGGTCTTAAACTTCTGACATTTATTCTTAGTTTTAGCCTGCCATTGCATAGTACTGCTCATAATCAAGTTAATTCCCCTGGAATTAAACTTTCTATATAATTTAATGAAAACAGTCGACCTTGAGTTACTTGCTGGACTGTTACTGCTGAGCTGATAGTTAAAATTATTTTCACTGTCTATCCACATTTAGCACTATAATGTGCATGTTATAATATTTGAGCAGAATAAGTGTTTGAGACCAGGACGTAGTCTGAAAGTCTTTTTCTTTTTTAGTGAATGCTGTGACAGTATTGTTTCTAAATACAGTGGGTACTCTCTGAATACTCATTGGAAGGTATACCACAACGTCCACTGTGTTTGTAATATAGGCAACAAGCCGTAGCACAGTACTCAATTGCAAGAGAAGCAGAAGTTCATGCTACAGTTTTTGAATAAGTCCTGGAATTTGGGCAATGAAGTTCAAAAAATCAAAACTGTGTAGTTATGTGCTACTGCTTAGATGCATAATTCAAATTGCCCAAGGGGAAAAAACACCGTCTGCTAGCAATGTTCTACTTGTAGAAGTATTGCAAAGTAGAGCCTATATCTTAAAAACCGCTCCCATCAATAAAAGTTATAATACCACAAGACTGAAACACCCATAAATAATAGGTAGTCCTCAACTTACAACTTACAAGTCATTTAGTGACCACTCAAAGTTACAATTTTACTGAAAAAATTAACTTATGACTGGTCCTCACACTTATGACCATCGCAGCATCCTCACAGATGAATTATTCATTTCAAGAAATGGTATCAGAAATCAATAATGCGCAAAAAAGTTTACAAATCACAAGCTGTAATTTCTGATATTACTTTGGATAAATCTTATTTCCAAGTATACCTTGCTTAGTATCTGAATACTAGAAATAAATTTGATTTTATTATTGCAGTCGTTAACCAGCTGTTCTTTCCAGAATAGAATGGAATGATGTCAAATTGAAAACTCAAAAATAAAAATCTGGATAATAAGTCATGCTGTTGTAAACATAGACAATGTTTAAATAAATTATTCCTGCATTATGAAATTATATGGTCTTGGAACTGAGTGATCAGACCTGAATGAAGTTTAAATCTGAAAAATTAAATGAATAAATAAATATCTCAACAGAAGGCTCAGGCTGTTTTTGACACTCAGCATTTCCCTGAATCTTGGTAATGCTCTCTCACATTTCAGTTTGGAAAAATGCTAAATTGTCCTTCTAATGAAATGTTCATTTTTCTTTCAAAATATAATCAGCAGAACTATAGAGTCAAAGTTCTTTCTATTACTGTCTTGCATGTGTTTCTTTAGGTATATCTTACTGTGCAAAAATCCACAAATAACTAGTATTTCTGAATAGGTTTTCTCAAATAATCAGCCAGCTTTGATGTCTAAGGTGGAACTAGAATAACGGTTTAAATTCCCCAAACAAAACAAAGAAACGAAAAGTAGTGAAATGCTGCTGATGATATAAAAGCAGTAAAGCATTATAATATGCACTGTTTTTAGTGTTTGATAACAATTCACCATGGATATTTTGAAGGAAATCTCATTGACCATGATGTAACTTTGCATTCCTCATAGAACAAAAATTGTTTTGAATAAAACAAAACACTGCAACACAACATTTGCGGGTCTGATTTCTTTTTTCTTTTTCTTTTTTTGTGCCTATGTGTTTTGTTTTGATTTTTTCTTTTAACAATTTAGTTTATTCATTGTAAAAAAAGAAACGTTAAACACTTCTGTGATAATTTGTCTATTCCCCCACTTCCATTTTTCTGTGGGCTCCAGGCAGTTCTTCAGAGTGGTGATTAAATGTCAAGATTCTATTCCAATTTTTTAAAGTCTCCATTATATCTTTAATCCCACATTAGTTGTATTCCACATCAGTGCTTCCTTCATTTGAGGCACTGAAATTGATTTTCCCCATCTGGGATTGTGAAACTCAGTATTTATCTTAAACAAACACCTGCAAGTTGTATCACAAACCCAGCAGTAGAGATTGTGAAGGCAGATGCTTTGGGACTTCAGGAGTTCTGCTGTCAGCAGGAACAGTATGTGCAGTATCCTTTGATCCATATGTTGCCTTCAGGAGGCCAAATATTTATTGTGTACTGAGCTGTGAGGCACTGCACACCTTTTATAAGGAGTGCCTTAAAGTACAACTGCTAGAGCCAGATTATCCCTCTTCCTGAAAGTCAACAAATGACTCACATGGGACTGTAAGTCAAAGAAACTCATGTATAAACGTATAGCCTTCTGAAATGGCTTTTGTACTCCAAAAACAAGGTACAAGATCGTTGTTTTAGCTGAACTCTCTCCCTTTGAATGATTGCCGAGTTCAGGATAGCTGATGTTATATATCTATAAAAATAAAATAAATAGGTTTACAGTTTGACCTTGCTTTTTCTTATTAAAAATGCTTACGTTGCCTTCACTGGTTCTATATTTAATGACTGTATGTCAGATATTTTTAAAAAAAAAATAATTTTGAAATCCATTGTGACAATGCTAGGTTTTCCTTCTCAAATATTGAAAATGTATACTGGTATTAGAATAACTAGTCAGTTGTTTTATAAATCAACAGAAACAACACCTTTGTGTTAATTATGGAAGATCTTTTCATCTATTATGGCAAAACGCCATTGGATGATTTAGGACAGAGGTATTCCTTCTCAGTCCAACCCAGGAGTGAAATTAAAAAATTTCCTCTACTGGTTCTGTGGGCATGGCTTGTTGGGGGAGGTCATGTGACTGGGTGGGAGTGGCCAACTCAACATCATTCACATTGAGGGGCTTCTCAAAGGCCCCTCCCCTTCCAGCCACTCCTTGTCGTGGATGGCAAGAAAATGGGGAGGGGAATATTCCTGTCTAGCATCCTTCCCTCAGTCTGGGCTGAGTTTGAGGAATGGATGACAGGCAGGAAAATCCCCTTCTCCATTTTCCTGCCTTTCACAAAAACGGCTCTATTCCAGCTGCTCCCCCCATCCCCCTCCCTCCTGGGGACTACCTTAAAAGGGACAGGCTGCATCAGCTCCGTTCTGAATGGACAGAAAAATGTTAGCATTCTCTCTGCTGCATTTAACATTGAATTGTGTGGCAGAGAGAATGCTAACTTTTCTCCCTCCATTCAGAATTGAGCTGCTACTCCCTTTATGGTTCCCTCCTGGCCCCCTGCCTCCTGGAGACTACCTTAAAAGGACAGGCTGCAGCAGCTCCGTTCTGAATGGAGGGAGAAAAGTTAGCATTCTCTCTGCTGCATTTAACATTAAATTCTGTGGAATATCAAGCAGCAAGAAGAGGTGAGCGACAACCGGCCGGGCATGGGTGAGGCCAAGGAGGGGTAATTACTACCGGTTCGGTGAACTGATGCCCATAATCCCAGCGGTTCGCCCGAACCGGTCCAAACTGGTAGGATTTCACCCCTGGTCCAAACTATTCCTTATCATTGTGGGGAAAATGAAGAAGGAATGCTGTGCACATTACCTTAATTCCCAAAAAGAAAACAGAATATAAACCTCACAAGCATCATATAGATCAGCCTTTTTTATTGGGCTGTCCTCTGGTTACTTTAGGACTGTGATGGCGAACCTATGGCACGCGTGCCAGAGG
Source organism: Arizona elegans (assembly GCA_022577455.1). Classification (NCBI taxonomy): domain Eukaryota; kingdom Metazoa; phylum Chordata; class Lepidosauria; order Squamata; family Colubridae; genus Arizona; species Arizona elegans. The sequence continues at coordinate 251,862,364 of JAKOOJ010000001.1, forward strand.
TGGCACACAGAGCCCTTTCTGTGGGCACACGCGCCATCACCCTAGCTCAGCCAGTTGGTCATCGGGTTTCCGAAGCGTGTATGTGCGCCAGCCAGCTAGTCGTCAGGTTTCCGAGGTGCGCATATGCATGCCTGCCAGTTGGTCGTTGGGTTTCCAGCAATTTGGCACGCGCACCTTCCAGTTTGGGCACTCTGCCTAAAAGGTTTGCCATCACTGTTTTAGGACTACAGGTCTCTGAATTTCCAGTCAGCATATCTGCATTGGGGAAAACCTGATGTAGACTACTGTATCATGTCCATATTTGCTTTCTTACCATATAGGCCTTTTGCTTTATTTCTTCCACATCTATTATATGCTACATTAGCTTTTTAAAATTTTAAAGAGCACAGGGGAGATAAGATCGCAAGCTTCCAAATCTGCCACATTCCCATCTTTCTTCAGTGCTATGGATACTTGAGTAGCAACAGCTAGATCCAGTCCTAAATCAGATTAGTTGTAAATCCTACTTATTAATTTTTGGGGTTTTACGAATTTGAAACTAACACCTCCTCTATTATGAAATGACAGTACCCCCAAATTAGGAACAAATAGCAATAAGCATAATTAAATAAACACATAATTGTAACTTACTGGTATTTCAAATTCTTCACAGTAGTTTCAGGGAAGAAAGGACAGCACCTCATGCCTTTATATAGGAAGGTCTGAAAAATCCTTACTTTTGTACTTACACAGTACAAAACCTCTGAGATTGGTGGATACAACTACTGATACTCTAATCCTAACAATCTTGCCACACTGTCTTTTATGCCTATTATTTTCTGAACAGGTAAAATGACTTTCCTATAATCTGTGAAAAAGAAGGGAAAGCATTAAAGATAGAAGCCATAATCATCCGTCTCTTAAGCATACTTTTTGTATGCTTTTGTATACATAAGGGACTGACATGATTATGACTACTATCCTTAATGCTCCCCCCCCAAACCTATCATTATTTCAAATAATGCAGAAAAAACATGCAAGCTGATCCAGCCAAATGTTAGCAATACCAGCGTAGTTGACATAGGAATGGATAGAATAGAATAGAATAGAATAGAATAGAATAGAATAGAATAGAATAGAATAGAATAGAATAGAATAGAATAGAATAGAATAGAATTTTTTATTTTTAAAATTCTAAAATTAATTTTAGGCTGTCATCCTTCCTTCCCATATCCTAATGGATCCATTTACTCATTGAAGCTATCCCGGATCACTTTTGAGTTACAAAGTTCTAACCCTTAGCAGTCCTAAGTGACAGAAGAGTTGTAAAAGAATCATATTATTTATTGCCCCTTTGTCATCATTTATCAGTGTCCTAAACTCTTGCTAAAATTATTTCATTATTTTGGAATACTATGAATAGGCCTGAATTACACATTACTTTTAAATGGCTAAAAAAATATGATATTGGAATTTTCTGTATTTTGGTTATCTATCCCAATGAGATATTAGATCATTCCAAAATTACAAACTCCAAATAAAGAAACAAAATTGTCAATATCATGACTCAATCCTAACCCCCAAACAGTTCTAATTATGAATTAGATATATACAAAGAATATAGCAATTTTAATAGAAATTGCAATGAAACTTAAAAACTGGCAGAATGGAATGCTTCGACATTTACATCTTATGAGATTTTGAAATGAGTACATTTCTTTTAATTCTGAAGCCTGAAGTTGTTATCACAATTTTCCAAAATTCAGTTTCACAAAAACAGAAGTGACGTCTCTATATTTCTTTCCTCTGACTCTCATGTATTCCTTTATTGGTATTGCAAAAGCTAATAAAAGAAATACTGTAGATCCTTATTAATACCAGCATGTACATTTGTTTTATTAATTCTAATTTCAACAAATAATATCAGGGAAAGTCTAAAAATAAAAAGTAAAAAACCCCAAAACCTTGCAGCTGCATTAAGGAAATGTTTCTTTATTGTCTGACATTATTTGTACGTGTGTCACAGAGAAGCGCAAATGTAAAATTGAACAAGCAAGAATCTCAAAGCATATGTAAGGTATTTTGACCATCCTTTTTAAGATAGGTAAATTGAGGACCCAGTTGTGGGGGCAATAAGCTGACTTTGTATAAATATACAAAAGGATGAAGGCTATTGCTGAGCACATTGTAAGCCGCCCTGAGTCTCCGGAGAAGGGCGGCATATAAATCAAATTAATCCTCCGGAGAAGGGCGGCATATAAATCAAATTAAAAAAAAAAATTAGAAAAGGCTAAAAATTGCTATAACATTTGCAAGACATAAAACATTGCGTGTACATTTCATGAACTCTTAAATCAACATATACACAGCTATATAATTCTTTCTCAAGAAATGGCCTGGAAGAAATCAGGCCATTTTAAATCCTTTTGCCTCCAATGTTACACACACAGCAGTTTTCTGCTGCAGTGTTGTCCATACACATTAACAGACAACATTTTACATTAGCCTGTGATTGGTGTTTCCTTGACTGAAATTTCAGCTCACCCAATGTCATCCAGCATTGAACAGATGCTTCCATGCACCATACTTGGATTACTCCATGCTCTGCATTTATTTTCTTTTTCCTTTCCCATTGTATCATCAATGTATTTGTTTTATTTATTTATTAGAAACAATGGATTAGCAAGTTGACTGTCTGATCTGTTGACCATTAGGTGGTAATAGAGAATTGGGGAGGTTATTTCTTGGCTGCCATCTAAATGTATGCAGATGAGATGCAGCTAGTGAGTTGGAGCTGGAATTTAAGAATATGGTTTAGCTTGGGGATTACTGTGTGGGCTGGAATCTACCCTAAGAACATAATGTGAAGGGAAGAAGTTTAGAAGCATCTGCCACTGAGAAGGACATTCCCAAAGAGGAAAAGAAGTAGAACAGCTAATTCCTTTCAACTCCATTTTCAACCACACCAGTTAAAACCAGGATCAGCTACTCAGTTTCAAGGCTTTGTGTTCTCTAGGTCATCCAGCTAAACAACCCTAGGGGAAAAAATTGTGTGGAGTGGGAATTCCTGCAAAAGTTAGTGTGCATAGTGTCCTAACGCAACACCCCCCTCCACCGTGTTCTGTGTATGCTCCGGATCCTCAGGTGATAATCCCCCCCCCCTTCATGACCTTCTGTACCATCAAAGTGCTTTGGTGTCGAGGGGTATTTGACACTTGACACATACCATTACATCCATAGAAAGACAGCTGCAAGATTGCCAGCATAATGTCTTCCAGTTTCTCAGATGCTCATTAAATCACCCTACTTTGCCTTCCCACCACTCTATTTTTCCTGCATACTGTTTTCAGATGGGTTATTGCAGGGGTGAAATGCTCCCAGTTCGCACCAGATCGCCCGATCCGGTGGCTTGGAGAACCGGTAGCAAAAATCCCTGCGCCTCCCTCCCCCCATGCCCACCTGAGCCGCACAATCATCAGAGGCTTTTTTTTTTTACTTTTAAAAGCATTTTTTCTACAACCTCTTCCGACAAAAAAAAATGCTTTTACAAGTAAAAAAAAAAAAGCCTCTGATGATCGCGCGGCTCAGCTGGGATCATCAGAGGCTTTTCAAAGCATTTTTTTCTGCAACCTCTTGGCCAAAGAAGTGGTAAAAGAAATGCTTTGAAAAGTCTCTGACGATCCCAGCTGAATTGCCTGAACAGCAGAGAGGTATTTTTTAAAAAGCCTCTCTGATGATCCCAGCTGAGTTGCCTGATCAGCAGAGGCTTTTCAAAGCATTAGAAAAAATGCTTTGAAAAGTTAAAAAAAAAAAGTTGGCCACTTCCACCCAGTCACATTAACCCCACCACCACCAAGCCATGCCCACAGAACCAGTAGTAACAAATTTTACAGTTCACCTCTGGATTATTGGAAAAACACCACTTCCATAGTGTAATTCCTTAAGCTTCATATACTGTGACGCAGGCAGAGAGATGCCGATTTATGATTGAGACAGAATTAGTGGGCTGCTTTCAGTGTAACATATTAGCCTTTTGTACGGAAGCTCAAGGTGGCCTATGAGGCCTCCTTCATCCTATTTCATTCACAGGGTTCACATATAATGATAAACTGATCTGTGGTTTTATTTTTATTGCTTAATGTATGTGTGAGGACATTTTAAGAAAGGAACCATAGTTTACAAACCACAGTGAGTGGATTTGAGCATCATCCTCTGCCAGAAACCAGCAAACCATATTGTGAAACCAGACCAGTGAATTTACTAAATATCTTTAAAAGCTTTAAAGGAGTATGGCCTTCCTTCCTTCCTTCCTTCCTTCCTTCCTTCCTTCCTTCCTTCCTTCCTTCCTTCCTTCCTCTTTCTTTCTTTCTTTCTTTCTTTCTCTTTCTTTCTTTTCTTTCTTCGCAACTTTTTTATCATCTGTATTTATTTTCATATTTTTAATTTCCAGTGTGAAAATTCAGCTTATAAATAAATATTTATCACTAAAATGGAATGCCACCCAGTATAGAAACATTAAAATGGTTGATTGTAACAATGAAATTCTAGAACATGTTATCTACTTACTTTCTTTCTTTCTTTCTTTCTTTCTTTCTTTCTTTCTTTCTTTCTTTCCTTCCTTCCTTCCTTCCTTCCTTCCTTCCTTCCTTCTTTCTTTCTTTCTTTCTTTCTTTCTTTCTTTCTTTCTTCCATCCTTCCTTCCTTCCTTCCTTCCTTCCTTCCTTCCTTCCTTTCTCTTCCATTAAATTCAACTTGCTGAGGGGATAAAATAATTACTTAAGGACATTTTTTGGATTGCTGTCTCTGCTGCCCCAGAGGACCTTCAGTAGGACATATTCAGACTTTCCTGTTTCTTTGTGTCTCATAAATGTATTCTTGTCAGGGCTTCCATGTTGTGACTCCATAGAATGAAAAATGAGGATGAGAACGGGAAAAAAAAGCTATTGCTGGAACATGTTTACTAAAACAAAGAGAGACATTTCCAGCAATGAAAGAAGGGCATTTCCAGAAAGAAGAGCAAGTGAAAGTATAAAGCTGTATATGGCTGTTTCTTATTTATACCAAATGTTATTCTGCTGCTATAAATAGGACTATAGAGAAGTCATGTATTACCATTTAAAAAAAACTTTTCCATCGTGAAAGAAAATAAGGAATTTAAATAGGGGGCAAGAATAAGGTGAAAACCTGAACAGTGAAACCAGGAGAGGCTGGAGAACAGGGTGGGATTGATTTGACCTCGAACACATTACACAATCAAGATTTAACAGAAGGCTGTTACAGTTTTACAACAGTCAATCTGTGTAGTTATCTGTGGTTACTCTCCAGTGCATACTCAACTGGTAGGAAATTGTACAGAAGTTTGTAAGGTTTGCTTCAGAATATGGCTTTAAGCACTTTTAACAACTAAACAATAAACACAAGAATTTATTTGTTCAGTGAAAACTTGTGAGCGTGAGCTAGCTGCCCTAGGAGTTTTCAATCACACAGTTCTTTAAGCATGATATATACCTGTCACAATATTTTTATGGTCTACATTTTCAAGAATTAGTAAGTGCATGTGTGTGTGTGTGCACATGGGCATGCAATATTTTCTTACAAGGTATTGTGTTCAATAAAACAAAAGAAGAGGTTCAAACATTGACATAATTAGAATAGACCTATTGAAATTGAGATTCTAATTAATATGATTACCTCCCACTGATTTCTATGAATTTGCAAGTGTGTCTAAATCTGAATTCAGTCTTCTTTGAGTTTATTTTCTGTATTGCAAATACAGAAAACATCTGTTTTAGCTTCATAACAATATAAGTATTAATTCAATTGAACTATATATTCCTGATGATGGACAAATGACACCTATACCTTATAAAGGCAAGCATAGTTTAATCTGCGGTGAATGATGCAACCAAGCCTGAAATCCTTAACTGCATCAATGTAGTTTCTAGTGTTGATAACTTCTGTAGGCAGGATTAACAACAGCAACAACAAAGTTATATAGAGTTACAGAATGGGTATTGTGAATACATTTTGAGCTCTATTTAGTCCATAAGAATTGGAAGATGAAATGGTTGCAGCAAAAAAGTTTTCATCATTTTTGTTTATATTTTGTCACTGCTAATCAAATTTTTGATGGCATTCTAATAATCTTAATGTTGGCTGGTTTTTAAACAAGTAAAATAAAGAATGAAATAGAGTCCATTTTCCATAGTAAACGAACTATGGCTTAATAAAATGAAAATTCTAAGTGCAGTTATGTTTCCATCTTTTTTTTTTTTGTATAGTCTTGGATAAAAGTAGAACATTCATTCTTTGGATCTCATAAAAATTGCCTATGCTTTATTTTCATTCCTGTTTGAAAACTATAATGTGTTCTATGCAGGCATACGGTACCATTACAGAATGTTTAAAAGCTTTAATTGGTGTACACTTGGTGGCAGCCAGACTTATCAGTCTGGGAATATTAACTTTCTAGGCACAATTCAAGGTGTTGAATCTGACCTTTAAAAGCCTAAATGTCTTGAGATATCACCAGCAAAATGGATTGCTTATCTTGATATGAACCTGGACACACATTAAGATCAGCAAGAAAAGCTTTCCTAGCTCTGTTTGTCAGGCACACTGGAAAGCTATGGAACATGCTCAGCCTGGGCTCTCTTATTTTTAGCCAGATATTTTCAGTCTGGATTTATAGTTGATATTAGCTGCTTCTATTGGATTTTAACCTTTTTTTAACTGCTCTGAATGGCCTCTGAACAGAAACGTAGGAAACAAATTAAATGATTGAATGATGATTATAGTCCCAAATTGTATCCCTATCCATCTCTTTAGTCTTTTTATCTCTCCCTTCCCTGCAGTTATAGAAAACAAACTGGAGCTGAAATACTTGACTGGGTTTAACAATTAATTCAAAACCAGAAAATTGTGTGGCTTCTGTATTGAACCAATCAGAAATCTTTAGATTTTCCCTCCAAGCTTTTTAGCAATATGCCAAAAGAAGAAAGAGAATTCTGATCTTTTTCACTCAAGTGCATTCATTGCCACTGTAACTAAGTCTAGCCAACTTGCTGTTGGTCATCATTGTTTTCTCTTTCGTTCAACCTTTCCCAGCATTAGAGCCTTCTCCAGATAATTGGGTCTTTGCATAATGTGTCCAAAGTAATATAATTTAAGCCTAATCATGTGTGCCTCAAGTGAGAAATCTGGGTTGATTTGTCTATGGAGACTCTCAGTCATCCAGGTCATGGTTGTCCCAAAGGTGCTTTTTCAAGAAGCAACTGGACTTTTTGGCTTTTAACGTCGGAGAAGACTCCTGGGAATACCGTGGACATCCAAGAAAACAAAAACCATTGAACAAATCAACCCAGACCCAAAGGTGCTTTTTCAAGAGGCAACTGGACTTTCTGGTTTTTCTTTGAAGACGTTTCGCTTAACTTTCATTTCCATAGAGTGTTACGGGTAACACCATGGCTTGCATGATTCTGATCATTGTAGGTATATCCCAACATTTGAATATCTTTTCCAAAGTCTTCATGGATGCTGTACCAAGTGTGACATATTTCTTGACTTCTTGTTCTTTTACTGTTGATGGTTGATTCTAAAAGGCAGAATCTGTCCATCACGTCGATATCTTCATTTTCAGTTCTAAGGTTGGTCGTTCTACCTGTTGTCCTAAATTTAGTCTTCTTTATATTTAATGTTTTTCCCTTTTTTCACTCTGCTCACACTCTTTAGTACTAGGATCCTTGCAGATCCTTTGCATTTTCAGATTTCAGGTAGTGTCATCCCATTTTTTCTGAGCGCTATCTGCAGTTTATGTGATTGCCACATTCAAAGCTTTTTCTATAAAGCACACACTGACTTCTTTTTGGTATTGTTTGGCTTTCTCAATTATCAGCAGTGATAATGAGACATTATGCATCAGCAATAATGTCTCATTTTCCTCCTCACTGTTCAGACACTCCTCAGTATGGGTATTGCTCACTCTCATTCGCAATGGCTGGGTGTCAATCAAACCCTCTGGAGCTGGATACGCCCCTACTTCCTGCTCCTTCCCCAGTCTTTTCACTCAGCCATTTGCAAAAGCATTCAGGGTGTCTGTTCTCTGTGATTTATTCTTCTATATATCCTCTTTTTTTGCCTTTGATTTATTTCTATTTCCTTGGTTTCTCTGTGCTCTATACCTTCCCTGCATTAGTTTAGACAGCTGGCAGGCGCGTAACGGCGGCTCGGGGCTCCGGCCGCCATTAGCGGCTTGACTTTTACAGCGATTGCCAGGCTTCCTTTTTCCCGCCTTTTGCCGCTTTTTAGCTGAAGAAATCAGCATCGCGCACAGGTGTTGGGGCTAGAGTCCCTGCCGGCTGGCATACTCTTTCCCTCTGTGTTCCTAATTGTCACCTGTTGAAGGCAGCTTCGGTCCAGCCGTAGGCGCTTTGTTTCACCTGGCCCGCGACCTGAGAGAGAAAACGCCATTGCGGGACGCCATCTTGAGAGCTGTTGGTCGCCCGCTGATTTGCGCTGCCGTTTTTACACACCGCGACCTGGGCTTTGCTTTCCAGGGTCGCTGGCTTCTTGGCAGGAGTGGACGCGGTCCAAAAGTTTCCTGCATTTACTACCCGCTTGAAGAGAGGTGCCTGCAGCAGTTCAGGGAAGTACTTGCATCAATTTATTGATTTATTGATTAATTGATTTATATAAATTAAAAAAAAAAAAGAGGGGGCTGTGTATATATTCCTGATCAATTACCCTGGTTATTCAATTTGGTGGATAAATTTTTTATTGATTTGATTGCGGGTCTTATTATATATATATATATATATATATATATATATATATATATATATATATATATGTATGTATGTATGTATGTATGTATGTATGTATGTATATTAAAAAAAATTATAATAATAATAATAGCAATAATATTATTCTTGATATCTACAACAGACATTCTCTGTGTAGTTGAAATTTGTGTGATCATTGGCCTTGTGAACGAACTGATATTATGAGCAATATGGAGGAAGTGGCCCTTTCCTCTGACTTGGATAATAGCCCTTCTCCTACCCCAGCACCTTCCCCAAAACAGGTCAAGGGGAAGAAGTCTAAACAGTCTAAAGCTGCAAAATCCACCAGGTCTTCTAAGGCTGATAAAGATGCCCAGCGCAGGCACAATGCCCTAGAAAAAAGATTTGCCAGGGCCAAACAACAGATCACACCAGTGCAGGAAAGTACACACCAAGAGGTGTCTTGTAACCCAGAAATCCCCATTGAGGAGGATCCACTACCTGGTGATGGGTGTGGGGAGGCCCCTTCCACCTCTCAGGGGACACAATTATGCCACACTAACCAATCAGGGGTTAGGTCTAGGTCAAGGTCTTCTAGTGAGGCCAGTCATTTGTCTCAAGTTTCTCGACCTGCCCCTGAGGCTACGTTCATTCCCACTGCAGCTGGTCTACGGCTTGAAGCGGGCCCTGCCTTTGTTCAGCCTACGGACTTTCAATCCTTTTTCACTCAGGCAATGTCTCATATGTTTCAAATGGGGTTTCAGCAGGCCTCTGCTGCCTTTCCGGCTCCTGTTTGTGTTCCTGCCGCTTCATGTCATAATCAACCTTCTTGTGGGCAGCATCACGGTTCTACTTCTTATGGCCTAGAGCCCGAACAGGCTCGTGAGGATGAGGTCCTGGAAGACTTTGAGATGTCTGATGACGAGGAGGAGGTCCAGGACAAACCTGCCTTTCCTGGTTTATTTAAGCCTTCTTTATTTCGATCTCTCCTACGCAAAGCGAAAGCTGACACCAATATGGACAACAACCCAAATTTGGCATCTGCTTCGGTGTCCCCAGGCCCTAACAGTAATTTATTCAATTTGCCTCAACCTGATGATGACTTTGTACCGTGTCCTGACCTTTTTTGCCAGGTCATTCAAAAGCCATGGGATCACCCCGCTTCACTTTCTGGTCCAAATTCGTTCGACAAAAAGCTTTATGCTTCGGCTCCTGTGCTGGACGCCCTCCTACAGTTGCCTACAATTGATGAACCAGTGGCCAGTCTCACATCCTCCTCCATTCTGGTAGGTGAAGCAGGGGATGGCCTCAAATTCGAAGATAAGCGGGCAGACATGGCATTTCGTAAGACGCACCAGGCGACGGCTTGGGCCATCCGTGCCTCCACCTCATCATCCTTCTTCAACCGTGCTTCGCTTGTGTGGTTGCGTCAATTGAAAGACAGACTTCCACCTGAGGACGCACGTCTGCAACAAGATCTGGCTAAACTCATTGCAGCGGCTGAATATTCGGCGGACGCGTCTTTGGACGCCGTTAAATTTGCATCTCGTGCCTTGGCTTCAACAGTTTCTTCAAGGCGCCTGCTATGGCTACGCAACTGGAGAGCTGATGCTAAGTCTAAGTGGCACCTGACGGCGGCTCCATACAAAGGACCAGCGTTATTTGGCTCTTCCCTGGATCCCGTTTTGGTGGAGAACCGGGACAAAAAGAAGGTTCTGCCTACATCTTTTCGTCGTCAGGATAGGCGCTATGTGCCTTATACCCGGCAGCCCTTTCGTCAGGACCAAGGCGCCGGGGGCGCCTCTTATTACAGACCATCCCAATTCCAGTACCAGCCACCTTCCGACCGGGCGTCCTTTCGAGACCGAGGTCGTCGACAAGTCAACACCAGACGCCCCTTCAGGTCCTCGTCTTCTGCCCGCTACACCAGAAGAGGCAAGTGACTCACCGGCCCTGTCTCCGATCGGTGGGAAACTTCAGGCCTTTTCCCATCGGTGGCCGGCTACAACTCTGGATGCCTGGATTGTCCAAACTGTCACCAAAGGTCTGTGTTTGGAATTCACCGCTCTCCCACGGGACTTTTACGTTCATTGCCCTTGGCCGGCCCAACCGGACAAACGGCTCCTACTCTCGAACGAGATTCAACATCTTCTACGCATAAATGCAATAGAGCAGGTTCCGCCCGACCAGCTCAAGACCGGCTTTTATTCAACGCTGTTCCTAGTTCCGAAGAACTCGGGTGGTTGGAGAGGTATTTTGAATCTACGACGTCTCAACCAACACATCTTATACCGTCGGTTCAAAATGCATTCTCTCAAATCATTACTAGGATGCATCCGGCGGGGAGATCTCATGCAATCGGTAGATCTCAAAGAGGCGTACCTTCATGTGCCTATTCACCTCTCCCACAGGCGGTACCTCCGGTTTGCCTTTGGAAACCATCACTTCCAGTATCGGGCCATGCCCTTTGGCCTTTCGTCCGCCCCAAGGACGTTTACAAAACTGCTAGCGGCAGTAGCAGCTTCTCTCAGGGAGGTCCCGATTCGATTAGCATGCTACCTCGACGACATCTTGATCCTGTCAACGTCACCCGAGCGGGCGGTGCAGGACCGACAGCTGGTGGTCCAGACTCTCCAGGAACACGGATTCACCTTGAATCTCACCAAAAGTCATCTGGTTCCTACAACTCGTCTTCTGCATCTCGGGGCAACAATCGATTCGACGCAGTGTGTGGTCTTCTTGTCTCCCGAGAGACAGGCCAGCATTCATCAGTTGGTGACTCACATCTTGCTAACCCGGACGGTCCCTCTGTTGGTTCTTTCCAAGCTACTGGGAAAACTAATATCTTGCATAGACATTGTGCCCTGGGCTCGCCTACATCTTCGTCGTCTACAATGGTTCCTGCTCCCGTTTCAGAAACAAGGTCGAGCGGAGTCTCTCTTCAAAGTCTTCAGTACCGGCCCCGGTCCGGCTTTCCCTTCGATGGTGGTTGTCCCCTGCTCTCAGCAGAGGCTCCCCCTTTCTGGACCCGACAAGACTGGTTCTAACCACAGACGCGAGTCTGCACGGATGGGGGCCCCATTTCAATGCCCAGCTAGCCCAAGGGGTCTGGACATCGGCCGAGAAGAAGCACAACATAAATTGGCTGGAACTCAGAGCGGTCAGGTTCACTCTCCTTCACTTCCAACATCTTGTGTATCAGCAGGACCTTTTGATCCTGACAGACAATGTGGCCACCAAGGCCCATATCAACAAGCAGGGGGGAACCCGCTCTTGGACTCTAATGCAGGAATCGGAGAGACTTCTGTCGTGGGCAGAGATCCATCTATCTTCAATAAAAGCCGAACACATTTCAGGGAATGTGAATCGAGAGGCAGATTGGCTCAGCAGAAGCCAGATAGACCATGCAGAATGGAAGCTGGATCCAGGCCTGTTTCGAGACCTGTCGAGGAGGTTCGGCCTGCCCATAGTAGACCTGTTTGCGACAGCCGCCAACTCTCAACTGCCGAGATTTTTTTCCTGTTACCCGTCTCCGGCCGCAGAAGGGCTGGACGCTCTGCGGAGTCCATGGCCTCAAGGGCTCCTTTATGCCTTTCCTCCCCTGCCGATTATTCCCAAAGTAATTCGGAAGGCGATTCAGGAGCGGGCGCATCTTCTATTGGTAGCACCATATTGGCCTCGCCGAGAATGGTTCGCGGACCTCAAGAATCTCTCCGTCGAACCACCGTGGAAGTTTCCACCCGACAAAGTGGTCTTGACCCAAGGGGCAGTGAGTCACCCGGAACCAGAGTGGCTGCGATTAGCTGTGTGGCATTTGAGCGCATAAAGCTGCTCAATGATCATCTATCTGAGGATGTCATCTCCATCATTCAGGCGGCTAGAAGACCATCAACGACTCGCATTTATAATGCCTCATGGACTGCCTTTACCAGATGGTGCGGCTCCCATCACGTTGATCCCACAACAGCAGGAGTTCCAGATATTCTGCTGTTCCTTCATGTAGGATTCTCTAGAGGTCTAGCTCCAGCGACCCTTCGCCGTCAGGTGGCAGCCCTGGCCACTGTCTTGTCTGGAGATAATCGAACTCCTCTGTCTCAGGACCCGCGGATCCGTTCATTTCTTCAAGGGGTTACCAACTTGCGACCCCCACCGGTTCACCGCTACCCTACTTGGGACCTTACATTGGTTTTACAGGCTTTGACTGCACCTCCGTTCGAACCACTTGCTGCGATCAGCCTGCGATATCTGTCCTTGAAGATGGCCTTTTTGCTAGCAATTACCTCCACTCGCAGAGTGTCCGAGATAGCCGGATGAGGAGTGATCTCTGTATTTTCTACCCTGACCGGGTGGTCTTGCGACTTGACCCTTCATTTGTCCCTAAAGTGAACACTCGCTTTCACTGTGCCCAAGAAGTCATCTTGCCTAATTTTTACCCGAACCCTCGTCATCCAGCTGAAAGTCGATGGCATACTTTAGATGTAAGATGGGCCTTGAGAAGATATCTTAAGAGAACTGCCTCGTTCCGCAGAACTGAGGCGTTGTTAGTCTCATTTCTCCCCTCTTCTTTAGGTCAGAAAATATCCTCGGCAACAGTGGGCAGGTGGCTCAAAGCATGTATCTCTAGGGCATATGAGTTGCGGGAGGTTCCTGTCCCGGGGGGTATCTTGCCCCATTCTACCCGTAGTGCCGCGACTTCAGCAGCATGGGCTACCCAGGCATCGGTAGATGATATTTGCCGGGCGGCGACCTGGTCCTCCCTTTCTTCCTTTGTGACCCACTATCGTTTAGACAGATTTGCCTCGGCTGATGCGGCCTTTGGCAGGAGGGTCTTGCAGTCTGTAATCTCTCCCCAAGGCCAGTCTTCCGTTTAAGCCCGCCCCTATTCTTCTTGAACTTGGGTATGTCCCATACTGAGGAGTGTCTGAACAGCGAGGAGGAAAATGGTCGTTGCTTACCTGAACGACCCTTTTGTCCTCGCTGTGAAGACACTCCGTCCCTCCCTTAAAGTTGCCAGGTCTGGCCTTGGTGGAGGTTTTTCTTCTTATTTCCCTCTGTAGCTGTTCTGTTCCTGTCCTGTTCCTGTCGTTTACTATGGAGATCTCCTATACTTCGTCCTGATGTCTTTAGACCAATCTGTCTTCGTGAAAAGACTGAGGAAGGAGCAGGAAGTAGGGGCGTATCCAGCTCCAGAGGGTTTGATTGACACCCAGCCATTGCGAATGAGAGTGAGCAATACCCATACTGAGGAGTGTCTTCACAGCGAGGACAAAAGGGTCGTTCAGGTAAGCAACGACCATTTCCCTTGGCCTTTTTTAAACCGAGCTTGAGCATCTGGCATTTTTTTTGTACTGCTCTAATCTACATTGGATGTAGATTAGTATTATTTTGCTAGCATTTGAAATTAAGGATATTGTATGACAGTTTGCACACTTTGTTAAATCTCTCTCTCCTCTCTCTCTCTCTCTCTCTCTCTCTCTCTCTCTCTCTCTCTCTCTCTCTCTCTCTCTCTCTGTTTGTATTGGAATGTAGATTGACCTCTTCCAATCAGTCTGCTACTGTGTTATTCTCCAGATTTGCAGGCTCTTAACCAAATCTCTTATTCTTTTTCTATTGCCTTCCATATTTCAGTGGATATTCTATCAGTTCCAGTAGCCCTCCAATTTGGCAATGAGGAAACTAACTTCATCTACTATCAGTGGAACAACTTGCCTCCAGAAGTTGTGAATGCTCCAACACTGGAAGTTTTTAAGAAGGTGTTGGATAACTATTTGTCTGAAGTGGTGTAGGGTTCCCTGCCTAAGCAGGGGGTTGGACTAGAAGACCTCCAAGGTCCCTTCCAACTCTGTTATTCTATTCTATTCTATTCTATTCTATTCTATTCTATTCTATTCTATTCTATTCTATTCTATTCTATTCTATTCATACTAGAGGCTCTAAGTAAATAATAACTTTTAAGATAACTTGGATATTTATGTTACTACTGTATAGAACTTCAGTATACTCTTTTTACCTTCCTTTGATCTCCTTTAAATCATTATAATCTGTCCATTGGCATTCTTTAGCATACCAATATGAAGTTGGAACCTCCTTCTGAATTCAGAGATCTTTTGAAAGACTTTCCTTGTTTTCCAAATCAGTTCCATCTGTTGTATCTTTACAGATATTGTAATACAGCTTCTTGTCTCTTTTAAAGGTTATCTGAAGTTCTGTCTTAAATTCCTTCTGAACTTTTTATTTTTGGCTTCTCTTCTTGGTAACTTCCATTATTCTGACATACAGTCTACTTTCTTCTGTTTCTTCATCTTTTCATATTCATCCTTAATGACTTCTTTAAATTCATCCTACAATTTTTCTTGTTCTCTATTAATGGAAAGTAATTCTTGATGTTTTCCTTGAAAATGGTGAGCATATGTTCAAGATAATTTTGTGGGAAATGACTGGTTTTCTTTTTCTTTAGCATAACTTGGAGCTTGTACATGAGCAGTTTGTGATCTGCTCCGCAGTAAGCACCTGGCCATGACTTTATACTTTTAATTGAGTTCCTCAACCTCTTTTTAGCAATAATGTAGTCAATTTGATTTCTGTATATTCTGTCTGGGACTGTCCATGTATAAAGGTATCACTCTGGTTGTTTGAAGACAGTGTTAGCTAGGAAGAAGCTGGATTCCTGCTCCATTTTGGAATCCACCTACATTTTCCTTTCCAACTTGGGCAATGCAGTTTCCAATTACTAGCAGCACATCTTGTGTTCATGTTCTGTTGATTTTAAATTGAACTTGATTATAAAACTGATCAGCTTCCTCTTTTAATGCATTGATGGTTGGAGCATAGACTTGGATGATCATCATATTAAAGGGTTGTCCAAGAAGTCTAATTGATATTATTCAGTCATTAATTGCATTGTAGCCAACTTCTGTTCTTGCTATACCCTTCCTAACTATAAAATCAACCCCTTGGTTTTCATCACCTGTGTGATCTTCTGACTCACAGTGTCCTATGCCAGTCTATCACCGTTTGCCAATGCCTAATATGTCAATTTGTAGATGTTTCATTGTTCGTGCCTCTTACATTCCATGTTCTTACTGTAATTCTATCATTTCAACTTTGGTTTTTCTTTTCCTATATGGGTAACATCAGCACTAGGCACCCCAAAAGCTTTAATCTAGCCATGTCATAAACACCATTAGCACTCCAAATCATCCTCAGATCTTCCTCAGTTGTTGAGGGCCATCCAACCTGAGGGAACCATCATCCAGCACTGTATTGTCAATCATTTTATATTCTGTATCCACATGGTTTTCTTAGTAGCTTTGCCTTCTCCCTTGCAGTGTGAGTTGATGCCTTTGTCATTATCACTAAAGTGATCATCTGTCTCTGGCATCTGCTGCCCCAAATAGGGGCTTGCTTGTTTTAGCTGGGCAGCTGGGATGACCTTCGTAACTTAGATGACCCTGATGGGAAGATGTATACTTGGCATATACTCCTTGCTAATCCCTCCTAGGAACAACATGCATACACACACCCTGGCACAATGAAGCAACACAACAGGATCTGGGGGAGGGGAGAGGGGAGGGCTAGAGGCAGTTAAGCTATTTCATATGTAACAATTTGATAGCTTAACGAGGCATGAGGCATGACTTTTTTGAATTAAGTAAGTAAATGAAACCATCCTCCGTCTTAACTATGTTTCACTTTTCTATAATTTGAAAACCAGAAGGAAGGTATGTACAATGTTTTATAGCAACCTCTTTAGATAAACTGCAAAGCACAGTTAGTATGTCAAAGAATGAGTACAGGAGATGCTTGGATAAGTATGGCTTTATGGTCTCTTGTTTAGTGTTTGTTGTAAAAAGCCTAATAATCGCGGCCTAAAGACAAATTAAGCATTGAATTACTATTTAGAGACTGCTTAGGCACACAGCAATTAGAAAACAGTTTTATTGCATCATTAGAGGATTTAGTTGTTATAAATTCAATACCTTATGGAAAACTGAAAAAGCATTTCTGTTTACAGTTTCAGTAATAAACCATACTCTTTGTCTGTTATTTATTATCCATACCTTTGTTATGGCAGCAAGATGAATTTATGCAACATTAAAGCTTTGAGAGTTTTGAATTCTGTACAATTGAATAACAGTTCTGTATGAGGAAAAAAAATAACATCTCTTTTTTTAAGGATGGGTCAAGTGCTCTTTTAGAACCTTCCTGACAGCAAACCAGTTGCTATGAATAATTTAGTCTTTTATAAAGAAAATAGCAATCTGTTTTCACAAAATTTGTATCCTTGTTCAAACATGAATATGAACATATCTGTAATGCTTTGGTTCGTATTATTTAACTACAATAATTTTAAATTCCTGGTTATTTTCTACATTCTATTAATTAGATACATTAACCGTAGGCTATAATTAAATTAGAGACATTTATGAAGGGTATCAGCGGCTACTGGGATTACAATTAAATTGTTTTCCTATTCTTCCCATGGGTGACATTTCTAAACTGCTTAGGGTGTACCTGTAGAACAGCTGTTTCAGCTACGAAGTTCCTAAGTTATTCACATCAACAAGACAGGGCCTTTTAAAAGCTGCTCTGCTATCAGAAGTTTGATGGGAAGTTAAATGGGGAAGAGCATTCTCCTGCATAATTCTCAACTAGTGGAATGCTTTTCACAGAGATTTGCTTGGTGTTTACAAGTCACACTATGTACAAAGGTAGTAAAAACACACATCTCTTCTGTCAAGATTTTAATTGTTTGCTTAGATGAATGATTGTTTTTACCTGGATTTAAATGGTACGGTTACTTTTACTTTAATATGGTTTTTAATATAGCTTTATATGTTTTTGTGGCTTTATTTGTGTTTCTTTGTTTCTTGGTTGTTTCTTTGTTCTTGTTATTAATTGCTGTGAGCCATCCAGAGTCATGTATGTGGGATAGGTGGCTGTATAAATTTAATCAATTAATTAATATTTTTATTTAAATGTAATAATTAAGTATTTTCTACAACCTATCACCTCTATGCATGTAAAATATGGTAATCGTTCATTAGTTAACCCTACCCAAGCCCTGCATAAGCCCCATGGAGTGGGTAGTGACAGAGAGCAGTGCTGGTCTCTGTTCAGTATTTTCTAGTTTGAGGAAAGAAACACTTGGTCTTGGCTGAAAGGAAAGTAAAATATGATTGCCTTTCAAAGGTCTACTTGTTTGACACGTGTTATTTTATATACAGTTCTGTCCGAGGGGGGTGACTGATTTCAGGAACATAGGAATAAGGAACATCTTAGACCTCCTTTTTATGCTTTTTGAAAGATACAAGCTGAGTATAGATTGTGAAGATAAAAACTCCAAATATATGCATTTGGGTAGGAGAAAAAGAAAAAGGAAAACAAGTTGAGATTGATGCCACATTATAACACATGTACAAAGGGGGAAATTGTGTTTCATGAGATAATATTGAAGTTCATTTGCCAACAGTCCAGCCAGCGAGACAGTAAAAAATGCTGGAAATTGTTGTTCAGCCTACTGTTTATTTTTTATTTGCCACATTTATATGGTTTATGTGTGGTTATGTGTGTACTGTCAAGACTGCAGTTTTCTCAGTTGTAATATATGGTGGTAAAAGGTGGATTTTGTTCAGGAACACTGAAGAAAGGGAAATAGATGCCCTTGAATATTGAAAATAAACAAAACAAGAGGAACAAGTAATTTAGTACTGATTGAAAAAGACAAGTAAACAATTCAATAATAGATGAAGTAAAATCAGATCACTCAGTAGAAGCTCTAATAATTAAGCTAAAGTATGAATATTTACAATGTGTAGTGTGACAATAAGAATCTTTGGAGAAGACCTTGGTGATAGGAAGACACAAAGGCTATCACAAAGAACTGTAGAGGCCAGATACTATCACTAATGACAGAAGCATGAATTTACAAGACGTCAAGCAGATACTGACAAGTAATCCTCGAGAAATGTCCGGTCACAAGCAACTCAATAATGACCACAACCATTAATATTAAAGAGATTTATAAATCATTGAAATATGAAGTGGCGGAAACCTTGTAGAAATCACCTAAGCCCAGTAAGTAATAGTGTTGTACATCTTTGGGTATGTGATGCTAGAGAATGTATGTATGTATGTATGTATGTATGTATGTATGTATGTATGTATGTTTGTATGTATGTATTTATCTTTTATCCTGCCTTTATTATTTTTATAAGTAATTCAAGGCAATGAACATGCATACTATCCTATTTTCTCCATATCACCAGCTCTGTGAGGTGGGTTGGACTGGGCTGAGAGAGGGTGTGACTAGCCCAAGATTACCCAACTGGCTTTCATGCATAAGGCAGTCCTAGAACTCACAGTCTCCTATATGCGATACTAGAGATTCTGACCTGATCTTTTAAAAAGTTATCATTTTACATTACTTTAAAACTGTAAGGTAGAGCTTTCTCTTTTGTTCATACTTTATAAGTATTTTCAGAAATATTTCTGCAATAGTACCCAGCATTCCAGTTATGTAGAATGCAGCAAAGTAAAATAAAACAAATCCAGAGTTTTCAGATGAAGTAAAATCTATTCCTTTAACGACTTCAGATATTCTGATTGCACCTTTTAAGGCAACAAAAATCCATAATGTGATACAAAAAATACCTAAGAAAGACACACAAGTATAGGCTCCAAATGGATTAGTGTACTGTATGTTCAGTTTCCACGGTAATACATTTCTCCAACCATCCAAATTGCAATGCAGAGCACTTAGTTGCTGTATAATCTTAAAAGAACATAATAGCATGCTCCATTATTTTTTTTTAGAGTATGACACTTTTCCCTAGAAATCTGATCTGCATATTTGCCATGATAGATAAACACACACACACACACACACACACACAGTCTTATGACAGCAATCCTTTTTTTTTCAATGTAATTTTTTTTTGTTCTGTTCAATAAGCAGACTGTATACCAGGTACATCTAAAAGAGGAGACAAAAGAATTTCACTGAAAAATCTTAAAAGAAATATATTCTTTTAAATATAGATGAAAACACTATTTATAAATGTATTCTGTTGAGACAAAATAACTCTGGGCCCTAGAATAGCTGAATTGTTTTGAATTCTGTTGTTTCATAGTCATCTTTGATGAACAGTGATAGTATGATATGATCTGCAACTGAGATACATAAGATACTTCTATGAAAAGGAACAGAGAAAAAAGCCATTACTGGCAAGTTAATTACTGATAAAGTTTATGTGTCATCATATTTAATTATTTAATACATAATTCTGGATATGCCTACTTGGAGGAAATTGTGTTTCAAACTACAGTCTTTATATTCCTAGTAATGGCATACATTCTCTTACCTATATTAATAATATTGACACTCCCTTTCTTTAAGAATGCTGGTTGAGTTCAGATTTATAAACCAGAGTTCCCAACCCCTGGGCTGTGACCCAATAACAGGCCATGGGCTATTTGGAATTAGGCCACGTGCATGCAGATCAATTTCTATGAGTGGCAGGCTGGCGGACACTCACGCATATGCATACCAGTGCAACTATCATGGAAGTTGAGTGTACACGTGTGTACCAGCCCACCACTTGTGCAAGGGCTGCATGTATGTGCATGCTGGCCCACCGCTCATGCAAGAGCTGCATAAGCACGCATGTGCATTGACCTGCCACCCGCGCAGCCCAATTCCCCTCTCCCTCCAACTGGGCCTCCAAGCCGGAAAGGTTGGGGAGCTACAAAAGCTAGAACAGTATTCATGTTCACGGTCACTCATGCCCTCGTCACTTCCCGTCTGGACTACTGTAATGCTCTCTACATGGGGCTTCCCTTGAAGAGCACTCGGAGGCTCCAACTGGTCCAGAATGCGGCCGCATGGGTGATTATGGGAGCAACACAGTGCACCCATATAACACCTCTCCTGGGTGAGCTGCATTGGCTCCCGGTGGTCTTCCAGGTGCAATTCAAGGTGCTGGTTACCATCTTTAAAGTGCTTCATGGCTTAGGACCTGGGTACTTACGAGATTGCCTTCTGCCACCGATAGCCTCCCACTGGCCAATACGCTCCCACAGAAAGGGACTCCTCAGGGTGCCGTCGGTCAAACAATGTCGACTGGCGACCCCCAGGGGGAGAGCCTTCTCTGTGGGGGCACCTGCCCTCTGGAATGAATTGCCCCCGGAGATACGTATGATCCCTGACCTACGTAACTTTTGCCGTGCCCTTAAGACTTTACTGTTTCAACAGGCTGGGCTGGCTTAAATAATTAATTTTAATGGGTGTTTTAGTTTTTTAATATAGGGCCAAATTATTTGATATGTTTTAAATTGTTTTTAAACTTTATGGATATACGTGTTTTATTGTGGCTGTGCACCGCCCTGAGTCCCTCGGGAGAAGGGTGGTATAAAAATTTAAATAATAAATAAATAAATAAATAAATAAATAAATAAATAAATAAATAAATAAATAAATTTGATAGAAGACAATATTTGTAGCTTCAGGATTGAATTATGGGTTCCTCGGTGCACTGATGAGGTTACGTAGTTGGGTAATGAAACGCCTGCAAGAAAACAACCAAGCTCAGAGAGCCCCAAAGAACCCACAGTTAGAAGGGTTTGCAACAGCTCAGGTAGTCTCCTGTTCAAAGTCCACTTTTGTCATAGACTCATTAGCAGCCTTAAGCAAGCCACTTCTTTCACCAGGCTGCAGATTGGAATTAATTAAAAAAAAATCTTGCTGCCCCGTGTAAAAATTGCAAGATAATGTATGTAAGACCAATTGGAAACCTTACAGGCACTTCATTAATTTAAAAGATTTCTAACCCATCTTTTAGAACATGGCCCTTCTGAGACATTGCAGTGCAAAAAATCCATAAAACCACACATCAGCATTTACTTGAATAACCTGTGTTATGAAATAAATAGCAGCAATAAACTCAAGCAGTAGCACATAACAAAGAGCCTTGTGGCACCTTAAAGGCTAACACATTTATTATGATGTAAGTTTTGGTGGGTTGTGTGTATTATATCAGAGGCACGGAATATAATTCTGTCTAAAGACTTATTAGGTAACCAGATAGTTGTTAGGAGCAAAAGAGAGAATCTGAGAGGCAGAAATGAACAATAGAGAATGGGAGATAGTGAGAATTACCAATAGTGGCTATAAGCAAAGCAATAGTTGGGTGTGATACAGATTTTCTTGCATTCAGCAGCTGATGGATGGATGTAGTATGATAAGACAGTTTACCTATGTTTAATCCCTGGAAAATAATCTTGCATGTTCTAACTCCAGTATTAACATTAGCATATAATCAAGCAACACTATTTTGTTTTTGTTGTTGTTGTTTTAAAAAAAGCTTTAAAGTCCTTGTAAAAAGTCTCTTCTGGGAAATTATGTTGATCTGGAGGAAAGCCTTATGCCAAAAGTTGCCGCTGCTTATTTACTCCACATATTATGTTGATTCACTTGCAAATATTGCAAAATGGCAGTAATTTCAGCTGTCAAGGATTTTGAATAGTAAAAAGCCATGTTAGAAATATGGGCATCACTTGTTATTGATCAGCAAGGTTGAGGTGACAAATAATGGGGGAAAATACATTGAGTGCATTGCAGCGGAACAGAAGACAGTCAAATGCTTTCAGAGTTCACACATTTTCTGATATTAGATACAATAATGGGGTTTTTTGGTCTGCTCCTTTGAGGCAAATATTTGGAGTCCGTTCAAAGATACTTTGATGATCAGTGCTGAGTAGCTGCAAATAGCTAGGTAAATCCTTTAAATATTATACTATTTAAAATATAAAGGGCATTAGTCAAATGTTCATAATATTAGGAAGAGAATTAAAGCTTTGCAGACTATAATCTGTGTTATAGTAGAGAGAGAACCAACTTTTAAAAATCCTGCTGCCTTGAATCTCCATCAGCTTCCCTAGCAAGCACTAATGAATATGGAACATCCTCCTTTTGTTTCCCTCCCTGGTCTCTGAGCCATAGACTCTCTGCATGACCTCTTTTGTGACTGTGTCACAGCTTTGGGCTGTCTGGTTTATTGACCTCCGTTTTACAAGGTCTGCTTAGTCTGTCAAAACCGAGTATTCCCTTTTCCCAAACCTAATATAGTCTACACCATTCCATACAGTCACTAAGCAGACCGGTAGCTGTTTTGAGAGACACTGTAACAGCAAGGGAACTTTCTGTCAGTAAGATTGCACTGGTAGAAGGTGAAAATACTCCAGCTTGAAACGGGGTTCTCTAGGAGTTCATTAATTTCAGTAACATAATTTTGTATGTCACATTTTTCAAAAGGTTTGTGCTCACTAGGTGTGGCGAAATGTAGTCTGGATTCCAAGGAGGGAGGGGCTATTTTCCAGAGGGCAAAGAGGCAGCAGAGCTGAGAAAGTTTGGTCGGCACAAAAAAGGGTTAAAAGGTCTCCTCCCTAGCTTTTCCCAGAGCTGATCGGTAGTTATGCAAATAGTTGCTTTAGTCTGGCAAAATTCTGTCCATAGGTGAAGAATAATAAAGGAAATTAAAGTAACTCAATATATTCTTCTTGATTCCTGAGGCTTAACATCAGGTAACTTGGGACCAGTAGCTCTCTCTTAATCCAATCCATCCCACAGGGATAATGTTTTGGGGGAAAAGTGGAAGGGCTATGTATGCCATCTTGAGTTAACAGAAGGAAATGTATATAACATATAAATTAAAAATAAAATTTGGAAATCCATTCCATGGACTTAAATGATAAAAATGTCATAGTGGTTATTTTGTTTTCAATTCTTGTCTTAATGAATCTCTTCATTGGACTAAGACCCCACCTCTTTCTTGTGTGCATCTTGCTCCTTTCCTCCCCATCTTAGTCAATTTTAAACCAAATTTAATGTTATTATGGTATTTATTGGTTTAATATTTTACATTAATGTTTTATTGATTGCAAGTTGCAATCAAGTTGCAAAAGTTGCTTCTAGGTGAAATGGGTGGCATAGAAGTTAAATAAATAAATAAATAAATAAATAAATAATGATCTGGTGCTAGGAATTTTGCCTGCATTATAGATTACATTGGACCTCAGACCGTGATAAATGCCATCATGAAATCATCACCCACTACATAGAGCATCTTCAAAATGCATTGTCAAAATTCAATGGCAACTTTGCCTATTTCTAGGTGTGTTCTAAAAAGATGTTAAATAGTATGCTAATATATGTGAGATTTAAATCAGCGGCCCCAAACCTTTTTGGGCACCAGGGACCAGTTTCCTGGAGAGAGGTTTTTCCACGGACCGGAGGGGGCGTGGTTCTGTGTGCTGCCTTCATCCCACAGATGGGCCTTTGCTTGTTTGTATAGCTCTGTTTCTGGCATGCCACGGACCAGGGGTTGGGGACATCTGATTTAAACCACCTGTTTAAACCTTGAAAATATTATTTCTTTTTTAAAAAATGTAAAATCCACCTTGCTATCTCCTGCCCATATCTACATGTGACTAGAATACCACTATGGTTCGATGAGGTCAAAATAATCAGAAGAAATAAGGTTCAACCTATAGACCAAAAGGATTTCTCACCTTTTCCTTACAATTATTTAATTAATCTATCAATTCTTTTCTATGCAGAACATTTATTTATTTATTTTATTTATTTTACAGAATTTATATGCCGCTCTTCTCCCGAAGGACTCAGGGCGGCGAACACAGGTTAAAAACATACAATAATAAAAACCCACTAAAACCAGATTAAAATAATAAATAATAAAAACCCAAGGATCAGAATCAGCCCTTTTCCTACTCGCTGTTCAGACACTCCTCAGACTGGGTAACGATCACTCTCATTTGCACTGCTGAGTGTCAATCAAATCCCTCTGGAGCTGGATCCACCTCACTTCCTGCTCCTTCCTCAGACTTTTTCACTCAGCCATTGCAATAGCATCGAGTGTCTGTTCTCTAGTTTAAATTTCTTATTATTTTTGTCTTATTTCAAGGGAATTGACTCAATATCATTTGTTTACTGTTTAAAAGTGCTGCGCTTCGATTCTCTTCACCTTGGTGAAGTTTAAAGCGCGTATCGGCGGTTCGGGGCTCCGGCCGCCGCTAGCGGCTTGGCTTGGCTGGCGGTTAATTCTATTCAGCTGTTCCCGCCATTGCCGCCATTGCCGCCATTTTGCCAAGTCATTTTGCGAGGTTTTGAACTGCCTTTGTGGCCATTACGTCTATCGGCTTGAGTCCCTGCCGGCTGGCAAACTCATTAGCCGTTTCTGAAAAATAGTGAGTATCTTATTGCTGCAGCTTCAGTCCGGCCGCAGGCGCTGTGTTTCGCCTGGCTTAGGACTTCTGAAACTTCGCCTCGCGGGCCGCCATTTTGAGCCCTGATCCTCGCCGCAGTTTTGCTCTCTCCGTGGCCTTAGCGACCTGGGCTTGGGTTTCCAGGGTCGCTAGGTTGGCAGCAGGAGAGGACGCTGTCCTGATCGTACCTGCACTTGGCAACTGTCTGCAGCACGGTGCTCTGAAAGCCCCAGGGAAGTATATATTGTTTAAATTAATTTATATTTCTTAAAAAAAAAAAAAAAAGAGGGGGCGGTTACCTTGTTTTACTGATAGCACGGTTTTGCTTAGAAATAATTATTTATTTAAATAAAAAAAACATTTAAATATATATATACTATATTCAATTTATTCTATAGAATTAATTCTTGTCTATTTACATTTGATTGGTGAAAATAAATTAATTCTTTGGGGTGATTGATCATGGGTGACAGGGAGGAACTTGCTCTTTCCTCTGATCTGGACAGAAGTCCATCTCCTTCCCCAGTACCTAAACAGCTCAGGGGGAAGAAGTCTAAAGCTTCTAGACAGGAGAAGTCCTCCAAATCTGCTACTGCAGATAAGGATGCCCAAAGGAGGCATAAGGCATTAGAAAAGCGGTTTGCTAAGGCTAAACAACAGGCCCAGGACCCTGGTCAAGGTCCAATTCCTGAAGGCTTGAGCCACGAGGTGACCTGTGAGCCCTCGGCCTCTCATAGTGGAGGTTTGTTGGCCAGTGATCTGAGGGAGGATGAGCCATTGGCCTCTCAGGAGGTCCAAAATTCTGCAACTAATCAGCCAGGGCCTAGTGTTAGGTCTCGCTCCTCTAGTTTTGCAAGTCATATTTCTCAAGCTTTAAGGTCAGGTCCTGAAGCTACCTTTACACCCACTGCAGCCGGCCTCCGTCCTGAGACGGGCCCGGGCTTCCTTCAGTCTGTGGATTTTCAGTCCTTTTTTACTCACGCTATGTCACATATGTTCCAAATGGGGTTGCAGCAAGCCACTGGTGCCTTACCCGCTCCAACGTGCCCTACTACTTCTGCCTGTTCTGTGCATCCCCCTGCTGCACAACATCAGCAGCAATCTGGTGCTTGTAGTCTTGAGCCTGAATCAGCCCGGGACGAAGATTTCCTAGATGACTTTGAGATGTCAGGGGATGAGGAGGAGATTCAGGACAAGCCGGCCTTTCCGGGACTATTTAAGCCTTCTTTGTTTCGCTCTCTCCTGCGCAAGGCTAAAGCTGCCACTAATATGGATTCCACGCCTCTTCAAGGTTCCTCTGCTTCTGCTCCATCAGGCCCCAATAATAACTTGTTCAATCTGCCTCAGCCTGATGAGGATTTTGTTCCCTGTCCAGATCTTTTCTGCCAGGTTGTACAAAAGCCCTGGGACCGCCCCGCCTCGTTGCTGGGGCCGAATTCATTTGATCGAAAACTCTATGCTTCGGCTCCTGCGTTGGACGCTCTCCTGCAGTTACCTACAGTTGATGATCCGGTGGCGAGTCTCACATCGTCTTCCATCCTGGTAGGTGAGGCGGGGGATGGTCTCAAGTTTGAGGACAAGCGAGCCGAAATGGGCTTTCGTAAAACACACCAAGCTGCGGCTTAGGCTATTCGTGCTGCAACCTCCTCATCATTTTTTAATCGGGCATCGCTGGTGTGGTTGCGCCAATTGAAGGAAAGACTTCCCCCGGAAGATGCACGATTACAGCAGGACCTAGCCAAACTGGTCGCAGCTGCCGAATATTCAGCTGATGCGTCCTTGGACGCAGCTAAGTTTG
The DNA here is from genome assembly GCA_022577455.1 of Arizona elegans. NCBI lineage: Eukaryota > Metazoa > Chordata > Lepidosauria > Squamata > Colubridae > Arizona > Arizona elegans. The sequence continues at coordinate 251,889,202 of JAKOOJ010000001.1, forward strand.
CTTCCCGGGCCTTAGCTTCGACAGTATCTTCAAGACGTCTCTTGTGGCTCCGTAACTGGAGAGCTGACGCCAAGTCCAAGTGGCGTTTGACTGCCGCCCCTTACAAAAGCTCTGCCTTGTTTGGCTCCTCCCTGGACTCTGCTGATCGAGAATAGGGATAAGAAGAAGGTGTTACCCACGTCCTTCCGACGTCAGGATAGGCGCTATGTACCTTATAATCGACAGTCCTTTCGACAGGAGCAAGGAGCTGGTGGCGCCTCTTACTACAGATCTTCGCAGTCTCAGTACCAGCCAGCTTCGGACAGGGCGCCCTTTCATGACCGCAGTCGCCGACAATCCAACTTCAGGCGACCCTTCAGGCAGTCAGCGGGCCGTTTTTCCAAGCGCGGTAAGTGACTCACCGCACCTGGTCCCCATCGGGGGCAGGCTCCAGGCATTCTCTCACCTGTGGCCAACTACCACCTCGGATGCCTGGATTGTCCAAACTGTCACCGAAGGGTTACATTTGGAATTCACCACCATGCCACAGGACTTTTATGTTCACTGCCCGTGGCCACTTCAGCCGGAGAAGCGTTCGCTTCTGTCGCTCGAAATTTACCATCTGTTACAGATTCAGGCCATAGAACAAGTTCCATCGGACCAACTCAAAACCGGCTTTTATTCAACGCTATTCCTGGTCCCGAAGAGTTCGGGCGATTGGAGAGGCATTTTGAACCTTCGACGTCTCAATCGTCACATCTTGTACCGTTGGTTCAAAATGCATTCCCTCAAATCTCTGCTCGGCTGCATCCGACGAGGGGATCTGATGCAATCTGTAGATCTGAAGGAAGCGTACTTGCACGTACCCATTCACCACTCCCACAGAAAGTACCTCCGTTTTGCGTTTGGAGACCACCACTTCCAATACCGGGCTATGCCATTTGGCCTTTCGTCCGCTCCGAGGACCTTTACAAAGTTGCTGGCGGCGTTGGCAGCGTCGCTCAGAGAGGTTCCTGTTCGTCTGGCATGCTACCTCGACAACATTTTGATCCTGTTGTCCTCTCCAGAACAGGCGACCCACGACCGGGAGCTAGTACTTCAGACCCTTCAAGACCACGGGTTCACTTTGAATTTGGCCAAAAGCCATCTAGTTCCCACGTCTCGCATTCTGCACCTCGGGGCAACAATAGATTCCAACCTGTGTGTGGTCTTCCTATCTCCAGACAGACGAGTCAGCATACGGAATCTGGTGTCTCAAGTCTTACTACACAGGACTGTGACCTTACTGACACTCTCCCAGCTTCTGGGGAAATTAATCTCATGCATAGACGTTGTCCCGTGGGCACGTTTCCATCTACGTCGCCTTCAATGGTTTCTGCTCCCTTACCAGAGACAAGGTCGAGCAGAGACTCTTCTCAAGGTAACAGTTCCAGCTCCTGTGTGCCTTTCACTGAGGTGGTGGCTGTCTCCGGCCCTCGACAAGGGCTCCCCCTTCTTGGAACCAGCTCGGATGGTGTTTAATTTAATTTAATTTAATTTCCAATTTATATACCGCCCTTCTCCCTGAGGACTCAGGGCGGTGTACAGCCAAGATAAAAAACATAGAATACAAATATTAAAACATTTAAAAATATATATAGATTTGGGCCGAAAGTTAAGAATAACAAACTAATTAAAAAATTTTAAATTTAAAAATTTCTTCTAAGCCAACCCGGCTTGCTGGAAAAGATGGGTTTTCAGGGAACGACGGAAGGCATTGAGGTCATGGATTCTCCTTATCTCCGGGGGCAACTGATTCCAGAGAGTGGGAGCCCCCACAGAGAAGGCCCTCCCCCTGGGGGCCACCAGCCTACATTGTTTGGCTGATGGCACCCTGAGGAGGCCCTCTCTGTGGGAGCGCACGGGTCAATGGGAGGTCGTTGGTAGAAGCAGGCGGTCTCGGAGATAGCTAGGCCCTATGCCATGGAGCGCTTTAAAGGTGATAACCAACACCTTGAAGCGCACCCGGAAGACCACCGGGAGCCAGTGCAGCTCGCGCAGGAGCGGTGTTACATGGGAGCGCCATGTTGCTCCCATCACTACCCGCGCTGCTGCATTCTGGACCAGCTGGAGCCTCCGGGTGCTCTTCAAGGGGAGCCCCATGTAGAGAGCGTTGCAGTAGTCAAGGCGAGAGGTGACGAGGGCGTGAGTGACTGTGCACAAGGAATCCCGATCAAGAAAGGGCCGCAACTGGCGAATCAGGCGAACCTGATAAAAGGTCCCCCTGGTAACAGCCGTCAGATGTTCCTCCAAGGACAGCTGCCTATCCAGGAGGACTCCCAGATTGCGCGCCCTCTCCGAGGGGGCCAGAGACTCGCCCCCAATAGTCAGCGATGGAGTCAACTGACTATATCGGGATGCCGGGAGCCACAGCCACTCAGTCTTGGAAGGGTTGAGCTTGAGCCTGTTCCTCCCCATCCAGATCCGCACAGCCTCCAGGCACTGGGACATCACTTCAAGGGCATCGTTGGGGTGGCCTGGGGTGGAGATGTACAGCTGGGTGTCATCAGCGTACTGGTGGTATCTCACCCCAAAGCCACGGATGATCTCGCCCAGCGGCTTCACATAAATGTTGAACAGAAGGGGCGAGAGGACCGATCCCTGCGGCACTCCACAGATGAGAGGCCTCGAGGTCGACCTCTGCCCCCCTGCCAACACAAACTGCGACCGGTCGGAGAGAAAGGAGGAGAACCACCGCAACACAGTGCCTCCCACCCCCAACTCTTCCAGCCGGTGCAGCATGATACCATGGTCGATGGTATCAAAAGCCGCTGAGAGATCTAATAGGACCAGAACAGAGGAATAACCCCTGTCCCGAGCCCTCCAGAGATCATCCACCAACGCGACCAATGCCGTTTCCGTGCTGTGCCCAGACCTGAAACCCGACTGGAACGGATCTAGATAGGATGTTTCCTCCAGGAATTGCGGAAACTGTTGCGCGACCACACTCTCAACAACCTTCGCAATGAAGTGAAGGTTGGAGACAGGACGATAGTTGGCCAATATTGCTGGATCCAGGGACGGCTTCTTGAGGAGAGGCCTCACCACCGCCTCTTTCAGGGCAGCGGGGAAGTGACCCTCACTCAAAGAAGCATTAATGACGCCCTGGAGCCAGCCTCGTGTAACCTCCCGGGAAGCCAGTACCAACCAGGAGGGACACAGGTCCAGTAAACATGTGGCCCCACTAAGTCTCCCCAAAATCCTGTCCACATCATCGGGAGTCACAGCATCAAACTCCTCCCAGATAACATTCTCAAGACTGTTCCTCGTCACCCTGCCCTGATCTACCCAGTCAGAGTCCAGATCCCCCCGGATCTGAGCGAGTGTTGACCACGGACGCAAGTCTGCGAGGCTGGGGGGCGCACCTCGACCGTCAGTTAGCCCAAGGTGTCTGGTCGTCAAAGGAACTGCAACACAATATAAATTGGCTCGAGCTCAGAGCGGTCCGTCTCGCCCTGATGCACTTCAAACGCCTTGTATATCGCCAGGACCTTCTGATTCTAACGGACAATGTGGCCACCAAAGCCCATATCAACAAACAAGGGGGCACCCGCTCATGGACACTAATGCAGGAGGCGGAGCGTCTTCTGTCGTGGGCGGAACTTCACCTTTCGTCGATAAAAGCGGAACACATTTCGGGGACTCTCAATCAAGAAGCAGATTGGCTCAGCAGAGACCAAATAGATCACGCCGAGTGGAGGTTGGATCCCGGCCTGTTCCAGGACCTGTCCAAGAGGTTCGGCCTTCCCCTAGTGGACCTTTTCGCGACGGCTCAGAACACCCAATTGCCGAGATTCTTTTCCCGCTACCCGTCTCCAGCAGCAGAAGGGCTGGATGCTCTTCGAAGTCATTGGCCCCGGGGCCTTCTTTACGCCTTTCCCCCCCTTCCTGTCATCTCCAGGGTAGTACGGAAGGTCATTCAAGAACGGGCGAACCTTCTACTAGTAGCGCCGTATTGGCCCCGTCGAGAGTGGTTCGCCGACCTCAAGAACTTATCGGTCGAACCACCGTGGAGGATTCCACTCAACAAGTTAGTACTAACTCAAGGGGCCGTCCGTCATCCGGAACCAGAATGGCTTCGATTAGCCGTGTGGCATTTGAGCGCATAAAGCTCTTCAAGGACAACCTGTCTGACGATGTTATCTCCATTATTCAGGCAGCTCGAAGGCCATCAACAATTCGTATTTACAACGCTTCATGGAATGCATTCACCAGATGGTGCGGAGATCATCACGTAGACCCCACATCTGCATCTGTTCCAGACATTCTGGGTTTTCTTCATGCGGGATTTTCCAAGGGCCTGGCTCCTGCGACTCTGCGCCGACAGGTGGCAACCCTGGCCACTGTCCTGTCAGGGGAGGCTCGTGTTCCTTTGGCTCAGGACCCCAGGATTCGTTCCTTTCTCCAAGGGGTCTCAAACCTGCGGCCGCCGCCGATCCATCGCTACCCCACTTGGGACCTTACCTTGGTGCTGCAAGCCTTAACAAATCCACCGTTCGAACCCATTGCTTCGTCCAGCCTACGTTACTTGTCTTTCAAGATGGCTTTTTTGTTGGCAGTAACTTCAGCGCGCAGAGTATCCGAAATTGCCGCTTTATCCATGAGGAGTGATCTCTGTGTTTTCTATCCTGACCGGGTTGTTCTACGCCTCGGCCCGGCCTTTGTTCCCAAAGTGAACACTCGTTTTCATCGAGCCCAAGAACTCGTCTTGCCCCATTTCTGCCCGAACCCACGTCATCCGGCTGAGAAGCGATGGCATACTTTGGATGTGCGACGGGCATTGAGAAGATATCTTAAGAGGACTGCCCCCTTTCGCAAGACTGAGGCTCTGTTGGTGTCCTTCCTTCCCTCTTCCCTGGGTCAGAAGGTCTCCTCGACTACAGTGGGCAGGTGGCTCAAGGCCTGTATATCTAAGGCATATGAATTAAGTGAGGCCCCCGTCCCGGGTGGGATACTGCCCCATTCTACCCATAGCGCCGCAACCTCAGCGGCTTGGGCTACCCAGGCTTCAGTAGATGATATCTGCCGGGCGGCCACATGGTCATCCCTTCCATCCTTTGTAAGTCACTATAGGCTGGATAAATTTGCTTCGGCAGATGCTGCCTTTGGCAGAAGGGTATTACAGGCTGTAATCTCTCCCCAAGGCCAGTCTACGGCTTAGTTCCCCCCCCTTTTACTCTAACTTGGGTATGTCCCAGTCTGAGGAGTGTCTGAACAGCGAGTAGGAAAATGGTCGTTGCTTACCTGAACGACCCTTTTATACTCGCTGTGAAGACACTCCATCCCTCCCTTTTTTCTTGGCCGTGCCTGGCTTTGGTGGAGGTCTGCTTTTTCTCCCTCTGTAGCTGTCTGCTTCCTCTCTGTCTACTTGGTGGAGTCTCTCACTGTCGATTCTACTGCTATTGGTCCAAGTTGTCTTCGTGAAAAGTCTGAGGAAGGAGCAGGAAGTGAGGTGGATCCAGCTCCAGAGGGATTTGATTGACACTCAGCAGTGCAAATGAGAGTGATCGTTACCCAGTCTGAGGAGTGTCTTCACAGCGAGTATAAAAGGGTCGTTCAGGTAAGCAACGACCAATTCGTTGGAATAACCAAGTCTTCAGGCCTTGACGGAAGGAGCGGAAAGCCGGGGCTGTCCATTAAGATTAAGATAAACATTAACATTAACACTAAGATTTAGCATCCCAATCATGGCTGCACCAGTTCTATTTTTCCATTTCTTTTACCATGTGTTGTTGCTCTGTGCTATGTAAATGTATTCCATAAGGCAGGTTGCATATAACTGCATGAATCAGTGTGGGAATTAACTGCTTGTGTTAGCACAAAGAGAGCTACATGCAATACACATAATCCTTGTCTGGTGATTACAGTTGGGACCAGCAACTTGATTGTTAAGTGAAGTGTTCACTAAGTGAAATTGCAACTGTGCTTATGATTTTACTTCAGTTTTCCTTTGCTTGACAAAACTACGAAGGCTGTAAATGTGAGGATTGGTTGCAAGCTTATTTTTTGTCATCACTGTCGTAATCGCAAACAGTCATTAAACGAGGCAGTCACTAAATGATGCTTGTACAACCCTTCAGAAGCAGACCTCGAAATAATATATGATTCCACAATTGAATAAAGTGTTTTGCTCCTCTGCAGTTACCACATATATGTGTTTTTAGGTGTGTACATATTTTAGTAACAGTGAATCTTTTGTATTAAGAAACACAAAGTATGCTCCTTAATTGGTGTATAATAAATATTTTTGCAAGACATATGAACATATGCTATCATGCATGTTCTATGCACATAATCCTGGGTTCCCATAAGTAGCAACATAAATTATAAAATTCGTTCTGAGATGAGAAAGCCAGCAACAAAAATAAAAAGCTGTGTTGTTTGTGCTAGCAGAGCCTCTGTGGAACTCATTATAATTTTTCTGTAAACTGAGGAAATATCAAGGATATGAGTTGAACCAGAATTTATCTCCTAATCTGTCCATCAAGTTCACCTTCATGCTACTGTTCTCACTAGTCTCCAACAGTTACTGAAAATTCAGACCACTGAGACCATTTATAAGTGTAAAGAAAGCCACTCATGTACAACAGCTAGATACCCAGGGATTTATCTTAACCTTCTCATACAGTTATGTCTAGCTTAATTTTAACCCTAATTATAGCTTGATTTTAGATCAGGATAGGCAACCTGTAGAGGGTTTTTTGTTTTGATATTTTGATTTTGCTAACTACATTGTCCAGCATCCTTCATGTTGGGCTTTTTAGAAATACTAGGGGGTTATAATTCAGCAACATCTGTTACCTAACCATTTTATATAGAACGTTTGGAAATTATTAACTTCACAGGCTCAATTAACCGATAAATTCTGTGGTAGTATTGGTTTTGCTGTCTCTTAGCCACATGTTACTCATTAGCAGAATGCAAATTAGTTTTTCCCAACCTGATGTCCTTCAGAAGTGTTGAATTTAAATTCTTAGCTTACATATCTAATAGAAGTTGGAATCCAACAGAAAGGCATGGTGGACATTGACATAAGGACAATAAAAACTATCCATACAAATAAATAAAGCAACTCACAGACATAATCACTGCTGTTTTATTTGTGTTTAACAATGATATTCCATTCATCAACAGTTATTGCTAGGTAGACTTTTGATTATTTAACCTTTAATTTATAATAGAGAATATCTTTCCAATATCTTTCCTCTGGATAAGCCAGAGATTGATTTCTTATAAATATATGCAAAGGAACTTTAAAAAAAAAAAACCATATTCCATGCAATTGCTTACTTTATAATTCCTTTATAATTTTCAAAGTGAAATGTTCATAAAACTTTGAACAGACTAGCCATTAATTTTATAGGAAGGGCAGTGACTAACGAGTCTTTTGGAAAAGAAGTCTACTGGAGTTTTCTTAGATTCAGTGACTAATTTCTTCTTGCAATAGTGAACAACAGCAAACCAACTCCTTTAAAGAAAAAACTGCTACATTCTTAATGCATAAAAGAACAGAAGTAGATTTCTCAAAGATTAGGCCAGTGAGTTAATATAAATATTAAAGGAAAAAAGTGTCAATATACAAGCTTGTTTCACTTTTTGTGAATGTAAATTAATAGGCAAAAGATTTCCTGAAGGACCAGAGAAGACCATATTTTTACTTTGTAAACCATCCAAAGTTGCTTGGAGTTAGCAGGCATATGAATTTAATAAATACATAATACTTACAAAGAGGATGATCAGCAGTAAGGTGTATGGACTCTAACCACAGATGGTTAGAATGGTGATGGGTGAACCATTGGAAGCCAGGATGAGGACAGATGCTCCAAGAGAAAAGCTCTGTGGTCACTAAGAGTCAAAACCAATGGGCACATAATTAATTAAACTGATGAACCAATCCTAGTGATTGTCTTAATTGGTCCAATGAACAGGTTGGAGAACAATGAGTTATGAGATATTCTGCTTTCTGAGATCTTAGGAGAGACAGGTAGGATGTTCTGGAATTCTAAAAGCCAAAGAACAGAATGCATTTTCTGTTCTCAAAGTCATCCTACTAAAGAATAGATACTTATAGAATCACTTGATTATGCATTGGATCACACTATTGTCTATTGAAAAGGAAATTCAGAATGCAATTTTGGCGCATAAAATTCGTTCCATGTGTTATTTTGGATTTCAACATCATATTTTAAAAATACAATATATTAATATTACCACCAAAGTAGGTTTTCCCTGCCTCTCTGTTAATACCTTCATTTCCAAAGGAAATATATTCCACACTGTATCTATCTTTAGTTTAGGCTTAACCCCGGAATTAAGGTGGATGCACAATTTTCATAAACTATACCAATCAGGTTTGTTTTAATGAATAATAGATTTGAAATAAAAAGAGTCATTGCTGAATTGAATAACGTGCATAGTTCATTTATTTGATTATGTTATCTAAGGAGAGTATTCTTTAAATTATTACAGAAGTAATAAGTCTGCCACAAGATCAATACAACTAATCATAATTAACAGATTTATAGGTGTGAAAAATGCGTAATGATGCAGATGAATTCTTCAAGGAACCTACGAGGTTTGGATTGGGGAACTTGGAATCTCCAGCTGGTTTATGTGACATCTTCAAGTGTAAACACATTTTTTCTTTCCCCATTGATTTTGTCAGCCATGGCAACATACAACATTTCCATTAGCCCCCTACTGTTAAATCTCAGAGTCTCTATAATCAGGAAAACATCCAACATGCAAACAAACAAATAGAGCAGTAACTGAGGTCACCATCCATCTTCATTCCACAGATGCATTTATAGGTTCATTCAGTGTTTGATTTTAAGACACTTTTTAAAAAAATCTTAAATGGTATAAAATGAAGCGGAGGAGAAATAGAAGAATAAGAATTTACAACGATTTATTGTATATTCATTGACCGTACCAAAGTATTTTGACAACTTAATGTCATTTTATTGTATTTTAAATATACAAAACCACAACATTTTCTGAGGAATGTCTATTTCTCCCTTTTCCCAAATGAAGTAGTTTACAAATGGAGAGCTTTAGTTTTAAATAAATGAACTGCAACATTTTCTTTTATTGTTTATTTTTATATTATTTGCAGAACACATACTGCCTTCCCTGGCTACATTAGAAACAATAGAACAGAAGCAACTGGTGGGGAAAGCTTTATATGAAAAATATTTGTAGCAAGTCTAATTTTAACTAAAATACCATTCTATATTAGGATGAGACCCAGGAGTGGGTTCTACTTACCTTTACTACTGGTTTTTAATGGGAGCGAGCGCACTTCTGCGCATGCGCAGAAGCTTCTGCACATGCACAGATCATCCATTACGACATCCAGAGGTTATGACATCCGGACGCAAGAACCCGGACAGAACCGGGAGCAACCCACCACTGGTGAGACTTTTTTATATGATGGTTGCAATGACCACTTGTTAGTTAGAAATGCATGAAACTGCTGTCATCCTAGTAAATTTGTACATTTATTTTGATAGTGAAAAAAGCTGTGCATTTTGCTTACCATTTATGTGGCGATGCCAGACCCACACTCTGCTCTGCTCTGTCCTGTTCTTTCTTGCTGATACCAAGGACTTTCTCTTTTGTCTCATTTGGCACCTTTCCCCCACCCCACCCCCCTTTGCAATCCCTGCAACTTGTTAATGGGGTTGATGACCTAGTGCAGTGATGGCTTATCTTTTTGCCATTGCGTGCCAAAAGCGGGGGGGGCACGGGGGAGTTGCATGCGTGCATGCTCACACCTGTAATTCTATGCACCGCGCCCTCGCGCATGTGTGCACAACCCCCCCACACGTTTCCCTCGCTTTTGGCACACGATGGCACAGTGGGCCCTGTAGGCCCATTTTTTGTCCTCCCCAGGCTCCAGAGCCTTTCTAGGAGCCTGGGGAGGGCGAAAATGGCCTTCACCACCCCCCCAGAGCTCCTCCAGAGGCCAGAAATGGCCTGTTTGCCAACTTCCAGTGGGCCCAGAAGGCCCGAAAATCAGCTGGCCAGTGTGCACATGTTCGCCGGAGCTCAGCTCGCGTGCCCACTGATATGGCTCCATGTGCCACAGTTCGCCATCACGGACCTAGTGACTCGTGTGGAATTTTATTTTAATTTGAAGTTGACCAACTTAAATCAGTTATAACTGTAATCAGTTTGCTATAACTGATTGTAAATAACATTGAATTGTGAAAATTTTTCATATGTTTACCTGTTTAATAATTTCAGTAAAGAAACTGATGAGCAATAATGTATTATTAGTTATTTAAGCTAAAATAAATTAAAATGCATGTCAATATTATTTCAACATTATTCGATCAACATGCATTGAATCCAAAACGAGAAAAAGTACAATAAATCAAAAGAGCCAAGGTTAGAACAAATGTTACATGTGGCAAATATAGAATTAATTTAACAAATGCTATCAGTTTACATGATGTAGGAACACAAGGCAGAGCAAAATGAATGAAAGGCATTATTACAATTTCTCATCTTTACCTATGTTTGGTCAAGCGCCTTAGCCATGAATTCAGGCCATGATATGGGCAAGGTTAAAAACTTTAATGTTTCCTATAGATTATTGTGATCTCTGCATATTTATTTGAAAATAGGCTCCACTGTGTTCAAGAACGATTTAATGAAATTAAGTTTCATCTATGATAATCAGTAAGAAATGATGAAATCTGATTGTGTTCTATAACATTTATACTTTTTATACAAAAAAAGTGAAAAATAAATTAATAAGATTCATTGATTCTGGGTTCTTAATTATGACTTTAGTTAATTGTTAAAGCAAGACTCAGTCTTATGCCTAAAATTATTTATTAAAATTCACATACAGTATAGTTAGCAGATACGACTTGATCAGTGTCAGGTGCAAACAACCAGACCCATACACGAAGACTTTAAATAGGTACTTTATTATTCTATTGCCTGTTTCACAGGAATCTTCCCAGACCGGCAATTTGCCTCTGGGAAAGAGTAGCTAAGGTTCAGTGGCATTCAAGGCAGCGTTGGACCTTGTGTCTATATAACAATTCCAGACTAAGCCTCCACTTGATCCCTCTTCCCAACTGGAACAGTCTCCGACAGTCTGCCTTATAAGGATGCTTGATAGTAATTATAATATCAATATGTGAATACAGTTGAATTGTATTTAGATGACTGAAACATGTAAATAACTGATGAAGCTGTGTTTGAGTTAAATTCTTCTCATAAATGGTGCTTTGTCTTATTTATTTATATGTATGGCTCAGGGGTGGGTTCTAAATTTTTTTACTACCGGTTCTGTGGGTGTGGCTTATTTTGTGGGCATGGCTTGATTGTCATGTGACAATTATTTAGGATTTAGCAGAGGTACTGGTCTACCAGGCTTTTAACTGCTTTCAGAGCTATCTGATCTACCCATTTATTTTTTCAGGCACTGATCTACTCATGTATTTTTGCAGGCACTGATCTACTCAAGTATTTTTGCAGGCACCGGTCTACTCATTTGTTTTCTTTTAACACTGATCAGCTGTAGGGCGGCCCTTTGAAGCCCTGCGGCAAGAGTTTAAACAGGTTTTTTTCCCTCTAGCCATCAGTTGGGACTCAGGAGGCAGCAATAGATTGAGGGTGGGGCCCAATAAACAGTAAGAATAGCGTGGGGGGGCAGGGGGCAGAACCGGTTCGGTGACATCATATTGTAACTTCTACCGGCTCAGCGGAACTGGGCCAAACCGGGAGGAACCCACCACTGGTATGGCTTGTGTTCATATGTTTTAACCAATTGAGTAATTTAAAAGAATGGCCAAAAACATATTTAAATTCAGATCTGTTTCTGAAATGTTTGCAGTTGTAAAAAATCTATAACATGCTGCTCCCCCTTTATTTGCTATATTATGGTTTAGGCTCATTGATAGAAACTTTATTAACAATGAGCAAGGAAACAATATTACAATATCTTTCCCATCCAAAAATCTTTGCAATACTCCCCAGTTGCTTAGTTTTGATAAATTCTGTGAGAATTTTTTTTGAAAGAAGAAACAAAAATTAGGATATTAGAATAGGAATAAAAATTTATTAATTAAACTGTTTTTAAATTTTGTGAGTTTATATGTGTGTTAATATGGCTGTACACCGCCCTGAGTCCTTTGGGAGAAGAGCGGTATAGAAGTTTAATAAATTCAATTCAGTTCAATTCAAAGGAGAGAGAAAAATACAAAGGTATCATATGCTTCTTACTCTTGTTTCTTGGACAACTTTGATTAACAAAGTTATTGCTATTAGTTTAGTTTATTTAATTTATTAGGAAATTAGGAAATCAATTTGAACAGCTTACCTGCTATTCAAGAGAAGAGGAGGTGCCAGCACTAGTTAGCCATATTATACAATACTTCTCCTTCCTTCTGTTTCTCAAACCTGTGCTATGCATGATAACATCACTTAATTTACTGAACAAGTTAATAGACATTGTTCTGGCCTATTAACTGGGTAGTATATCACACCATTTCCAAAAATTTCTCCTCCTTCACATAAGTAATTCTGATTGTGACAGAGGCAAATAGATTCAACAGCCAGTAAAAGCTGCCAAAATGTTTCTTGATCCCTTCCCTGTTTTCCATTTTGTTATTTTTGGTATAATCCAGTCTTAACTAAGAAAAGCAGAGGGGGAACGCTTGTCAGTTAGTTCCCTGTCTTGCTAGAAATTCTTCTTTTGTCCTTGATTGTCTTGGCAATCAACAAATATTAGCTGACATTGGCTTGAAGAAAAAAGGCTAGATTTTGTTAATACTACCACAAATTTAGACACAAGTGTGGTGCATCCCTGCCAGGAAGGGATAAATGGCAAGGGAGAAGAATGACAAAATCAGTGTCACCATGCAAGTGCATCCTTGTAATAGAGCCATGTTCATTACATTTTCCAGCCCAGCTAAGTCTTGGGTTCTTAGAAAGCATTGCTGTGCCTTTTTTCAGCCATCTACCTGCAATCATTTCTATAAAATAGATTCAAAGAAATGTGTTATTCCAATTATATATATTTCTAGCACGGCTAGAAAATCATAATAATTGTAATATTAATAATAATTGTGATATTTTGCTCAACTCACTTATATAGTGGCAAATTTAGCCAGACATCTGTTAATTATAGAAGACCCATATATCCCTATATTTTTTCTGACTTTGTTTACTGTAATAGGATATGGTCATCATGCACCATAACAACTTTAAAATTATTGAACAAATACAAGTCAGAAAAAATAGGGATAAGTGTATCTCTATAATTGACAGATGTCTCACTAAATTTGCTACTATGTAAGTGTGTTGAGCAATATTGTATACAAATAATAACTTTTTATGTTGTTTGGCAGAGAATACTATTAATTATGTATCATTTCATTTAGATATACTTACAGTAGATAGTAAAAATATTGTAATGCTTTGCTGAAATTGGCGACTAATTTATCACTAAAGGATAATGTCTAGTATAGTATCTTTTGATCATTAACTCATAAATAGTAATCTACCCTAATTTAAAGGTCCAATGAGTGAATCAAACAAACAAAAATAAGTTTGGAGATTTATGTTCTTAATTATTGCAAACCAAACTATTTCCCTTTAAAAATAGATTTCATTGAAAAGTTCGCTTGAGAACTTGAAATGTTATTATCAAGCCATTATTCTTCCAGTAGTATCAACTGGATAAAAAATATCAATGAAATTATATTTTTCAAAAAAAGAAAGCCCAAACGGATGCATTTCAATAGAAGAGAATATTGTATATCATGTTTGAACTGTGGGGTGTTCTCTGATGTTCTCTGAGCATGGTTGTTTTCCTGCAGATATTTCATTACCCAACTGTCAGCCTTGGAGGCCATCTTTTTCTTTGGATCTTTAGTGCTTTGGGAATCTGGGATGGGGGGATTGCATAGAATGGTGGAGTTTTTAGCCATAATAATGCTCCTTTCTCTGAGAGTCAAGGACATTCAAGCCTACACCTGGAGTGGTGTGACTGGGAGGCATCTCCAGTTGGGACAATGCATACCGTGTTTCCCTGAAAATAAGACAGGGTCTTTTCTTTTTACCCCCAAAATATGGCCTTGGCCTTATCGGGGGGTCTTATTATTTTTGAGGTGCAGGACCTCAAAACCTAGGCCCCTGGCAGAGGGACTGGTGCCAGAGCACCGACCAGCTGCTCTGCTGGTGCTGCTCAGGCTGCTGCCTCTTGCAATCATGGCAGCTCTCCAATGCCTGGAAACTTTTCTTTTCTTCCACCCCTCCCCACTCCCGTAAAGTTGGCAGGGCTCAGTTGGGTGGAAGGATGCCCTGGAGGAGGGTCCCAAGTCTAACTCCTGAGCCGAAGCGATACCCGGTGTGGAGCAGGTCAAAAGGGAAGCGAGTGGGGCTCACCTGGCATGGGGCCCGAAGGCCAACAACATATGTCTTCTCAGGCTTGCCATGGCTGACATTGGCCGGAACCTCTCCAGCCAGCTCCGCCAGGCTCTGGGGCATCCTGGACAAGAAAGGCTCTGGAGCACGAAGCAGGAAAGAGGCAGAGTTTCTGGCAAGCAAGCTCCATGCAATTGGCTTTTGGAGAAAGGATTGTGGGAGATTGGGGGGATGGTGGCTCAGGGAGGGGTCTTGTCTGCGGATTGAGGCAACGTATGAAAGGAGGAGGGCAGGATAAGCATGGCGGGGCAGCCCGGGAGTCTTCTTGGACCTTCTCTCCCCCCACCCCACTTCCCCAGCTGCCAACCAAGGAGGCTGGCTGGGCTGGGCTGGATTTACACGACTGTTCTCAAAGGGGGCTAGGGTGGGGGTTTCCACCCCAAGGGTCGCCCGACCAGTCTTGGCAAAGTTCTCCTGAACCCCCCTCCCAGCCAAGGATGGGGTGGGATGGGGGTTGGTTGCAGCTCCTGGAGCCGAAGCGGAGAACCAAAGAGCGGCCGGGAAGAGTTTAAAAGAGAGAATCCAAGGTGCTAGTTCTCAAGTTACACACTGCTCGGGGAGAGGAAAAGGGAGCAGAAGAAGCGCTGGTTTGGATTGCAAAAGTCACGGACTGGCTCAATCACCTTCCTCTTGAAGAGCCAGCAGGGCAAATAGGAGATTTGGGGTTTGGTCGAGCAGCAGAATTCTTGCTTCTCCACACCTGCCACTCCCCTTTGCCAGCTGAGATCGGCAAGCCAGATTCGGGGACCTGAATGTGCTGCCGCCACCTTGGGGGAAAAGAACGTGAAAAATGGGTGCTTTTGCAGCACCTCCTCTCTCTTTTCTTCTCCTGAGCGGCAGCGGTGCATCTGGCTCACTGAATCTGGCTTGATGATCTTGGGCAGTGGCTCCCCCTTCCTTCCCCCCCCCACGCATGCGTCTAAGTATTTGGGGGGGTTATTTTTCAGGGGGGCTTATTTTAGCGCATGCGCTCGAAAGCACAATTGGGCTTATTATCTGGACGTCTCTTAGTTTCGGGAAAACATGGGAGATCTCTAATAAAATGAAAGCACTTCTATGCAAATACTTGTATATTCCATGACAAAAATATTTTTTCAGCTTTCCAACACATTAACAAAGTGACAAATCTGAGGATATATCACCCATCCATATTGTTTAAAACTATTAAACGTTTAAAAATAAACCCACATTTTTATTTTTCAAGTGATAAGTCTATGCAAGCATACTGCATGATAGAGAATTTTGGAAACACCACTGAGTTTTAAAACAGATGTTTGTAATCAACAATGTAAGCAGTTTAGTCTGCCCTAAAGAAAGAAAAGATTGAAATCCATGAAAGCTTTTGCTACAAAATATGTGCCATAATATATAATCTTTAAGGTACCGCAAAACTTGGGTTTCTTAATTTTATGGCAACAAATGAACCCTCCTGCCTCTTTGACATTTGTTGTGAAGTGATATTTTTCCAGCTGGATGTGCAGAAAACTAATAGTTAAGGTGATTCATGCAATAGCTGTTTTGTAGTTGGTTGGTTTGCAAAATGCTGTGTCCTTTTAAAACAGCATCCTAAGGTTCATAGTATTAAAAGAGTTAATAGCAAGGCATGTACACCTGTGTCAGACCTGCTGTTAGCCTTAAAGACACTTTCTGTGTGCCTCAGCCAAGAGAATTATCTAGGCACTTTAAGACAGCAGGGGTATTGGCACACGTTCACCAAGAAACACTGCTATGTCAGTTCAGGAAGGGGAATTGGTGTGATAGTCTTCATAAAGCCAGAGCCCGTTTTAAAACTACCTGTGGTGCAAGACATCTTCAAGTTGGTGAGGATGAAAATACAAGAAATGATATTTGCTATACATTGAGTAATTTAAAGATGAAACATGAAAGTCCACAATACTTTCCTCAGAATCAGACTGTATGATCTATAAATTCTTTAGCTACTCTTGAGCAGAAAATAAGTAATTAAAGAAAAATTTGGTAACTCTTTTAATAGCCTGATAAAAACCAAGAATATGTCCTTGTGTTGCTGTGGCCTAGCTTCTTTTATGAGCATTGTACATTAATGTGGAAGTGTAAATAGGTATTCCAGCAAACAGTGCTGAATGGTGGATGATGTCACCACTTTCCTCTTTTTTCATGCCTTATCAAAGCAAGATTCTTCACAAAATATGACAGCAAGTATCTTGCATGTGCCGCCCTGATTATATTTTAATTTTAAGCAATATATTAGGAACTGTCCTGGGATCATCTTCAAAATGGCTTGCTTTGCTAGCAAGATAGATTTCCTCTGGCATGTAAAAAGGTGTTCTTTTGTTTTTTTGTTTTTGTTTTTAAAGGTGAGTTTGAACTAATATTAGAATAGATACAAGTCATACTTTTTACTTGAGATTATGAATAAGCAAAAATATATGAGACATAGTGATTTCTTTATAAAAATTGCCTATTAACATTAGGGATGTATTGATGTGTTTTATACCTCCTGTACTGATACTTCCTAATCCCAATTCAGGGTACTTTAATTAATATACAATTTTCAGACCATTGGGGGGGAAATAAATATAATCAGACTGCTGGCTAATGACTATCCTAAAGAAAATATCTGAAGAGAAATCAACATTTAAAAATGGCCAGTAAAGGACAGGACTGGGCTTCAGAGTACAGCTGGGTGGGAAAAGACATCCTATATAGCTTTCCAAAGCATTTATAATTATCTGAGTGACAGGGAACAAAGGCGAGTGGACTTGCTTTATAAGTAGGAAATGCCTTCTACAATATGCCCACTGTGATAAGGTAATTTCATGCTTAAAAGCTCCCTATGGAAAAGTAGTTAACTGCATCTGTTTGAGACCACTAACGCAGCTCTGTTAAGGGGTTTAACCACTGAAACTCTGATCATGGAAAGCATACAGTGATATTTTAAAATTCAGCTTCTTCTCTCTTCCATAACGAAGAGAGAAAACAGAATTGCATGCTGCAAATTTAAAGCTGAATTTCAAAATAAAGGATTTAAAACATCTATTTTTATGTTAGAGTTAGCTGCACACTTTTTAAAAATAATATGTCATAGAATGTTCTTTAATTGCACTATACACTATAGGGAGACCCCAATTAAAAAGAAAAAATATTCTTCAGATATAGTATAGCATATAAACGTAAAGAAATCATTGTATAATAGTCAATATTATACTGTAAGTTAGAACATTGTTTGCAAATCATATGCAACTTCAATAACCTTTCTAATAAATGTTCACATTATCTGTTAATTAAAGCTATTTACATTTATAATAGGATAGTTATTTTTATTTGAAAACTATGTACTATTTTGGATATGGATTAGAAGGTGGTGTTTTTGTAAAACTCTATTTTAGAAAAACTTTGTAGTTATTAATATTTTTATTTTAAAAGAGAAAATATATGATGGCATAATGTACCCTCCCCTCTCAAGAAAACCATGAAAAAGTAGCACAAGTATTATTAAGAGAACATAAAGCGTATGCACCAAGACAAATTCCTTGTGTGTCCAATCATACTTGGCCAATAAAGAATTCAATTCTATTCTATTCTATTCTATTCTATTCTATTCTATTCTATTCTATTCTATTCTATTCTATACACAGCTTCTTTGTCTGGCCTCTGAAACTAAGCAAGGTAAGGTCTGGTTTTTATTTGGATGAAAGACCACAGAGTACATAGACTTGGAAGTATAAAAGAAAAAAAAAACTTCCCCAGAGAAAATGGTGGCAAATTGCTTATGTATTGTTGCCAAGAAAACTGCATTTAAAAAAAAAATCATGAAAATGACTGGCCCAAGATCACCCAACTGGCTTTCATGACTAAGGAGGAACTTGAATTCTGCTTTGTAGCCTGCTAGACCAAACTGGCCAAATAGAACAAACATTAGACCAAACTGAACACATATTTTCTTGCACTGATCACTTCTCCTGTTGGCCATCTTTCTCACTGATGAACATTTGAAGAACAGCTTTTGTGGGATCATGGATCTGATGAATATATCAAGCCCCAGCTGCTCTCTGTTAATTCCTTGAATGCTTTTATCATTAAAATGCATAACATTGGTAAAACTGTAGTAAGTATGTCTATATAAAGCATCATTTGACCTTTCCAGTGTGTTCCTATAGAGAGGAATTCCTGCCACATAAGTTTCCATGGGAACAATGAAATGTATTAGCCAGTATTTCATTAGCTGTCTCTAATCTGTGAGTGCTGGAAACTACCATAGAATTGGTCACACATATTGTAGGTGTAGCTCTCTCCTATTCCCAATCTGCTGTTTCAATGTATTATTAAAAGTTTTATCTATTGTTTATAATTTTCATAATGACTGCAAAAGGATGGTATTAAATAGTTAGCTATGTAAAGACTTTGCTACCTAATTTCCCATCTGGATGGTTGTGCTCCCACTTAAGCTTGATCTGAATATCATCATTTCTGAAATATCTTTGCAAAAATGTTAATTTTTGGAAGCTGGGCAATTTAGGTTGGACTTTGTTTAAGCTCATACGGTTAAATAATAACATCTGTATTAATTTCTTCATTACATATGAGGAGATGCTTGCTTTCAGGCCATAGCTCTTATCACCAAGCTGTGACAGGAAAAATCTCTGTTAATCAAGTGGTTATTTAGAAAATCTAATTGCCTATATTCAGTGTTTTACCATATCCTTCAAAGTGTCTCAGCTAAACATCAATTAACAGTAATCGAATTATCTATAAAATGAGGGAAATGTGTGTGTGCACACGTGTGTTTGTGCACATGCACACAGTGACACTTTTTTCAACCATAATCACAGCTGCAGCAGGGCGATTTTAATACCAGAGCAATTGACTATAATACTTTTTTAAAATCAATCCCAAATATTAGGAACTTTAAAATATGTTCCTGAGTTTTTGAGGGCTGAGTTTTTGATGAAAGGAACGAAGGAACAACTCACTGAGCATCAAATGAGTAGGGCTTGTAGTCAGCATTTTGGCTTTTTAATCATCTCACGAAACTCCTAAGTGACATGAGATGTCTTTCTTGATAATGTAATTGTAAGTCACTGATAGATTAGAAACTTCTCTACATTGGGTCCTTAATTTGGATTGTCTGAAATGTATTTCTATTTTTAATGGCTTTAAAGATTGATTTAATATAACATACATTTTGAATCTGAAGACTGTATGGAATCCTCCCTCCCTCCCTCCCTTCCTCTCATACACTCACACATCCCATAGTGTACTTTGTAGGCTACGTTTATAATCCACCTTTCCCCCATCAGTTCAAAATAGGTTTAATGGGAAACTCCTTCGTATCCTTACCCCAATAACCCTGTGAAGTAGCTTGGCTAGTTTAATATTTTCAGTAGGTTTATATGGGGGAAGAAGATTTGAACCCAAATCTCTCTGGGCTTAGTACCAAACTATAAGTGAGTTTTTATTATGCCATAGGCATGAAAGCCGGCTGGGTGACTTTGGGCCAGTCACTCCCTCTCAGCCCAACTCACCTCACAGGGTGTTGCTGTGCAAAATAGGAAGAAAGAATATTAACTATGTTCATTGCCTAGAATTATTTATAAAAATATAATATATGATAAAAATATATTTAAAAATGTATTGTGCTGCAGTGTCTCTGCATCAGTGACATAGGACAAATCCAAGACAGTAGAATGGCAGCATTCCATATCCCATATTCCAGCTACATGCATTGTTTCATATACTTCTGTTTTGTGATCCAGAAAGGACTTTATCCAGAATCACGTATTCATCTTTAGGGGCAACTACTTTTACAATGCTCCCTAAAGAAATTATGAACAAGCTATTTTATGCTCCTGAGTAACTATAATCCTGAGTATCTATACTATGTGAATCTCAAAAACAACTGCACGTTTTTCAGGACATTTCAGTATCTTGAAATATAATGAATCAGTATCAACAGTGAGATGTTTCTGCATTGGAAGAGGTCATGCTCATTTCTTGACCAATTACTATTGGCCCGAAATATTAGTTCAAATTTATTTTGCTACAAAAGATGACTGAGCTTTACTCTTGCGTTTAAACACACCTATTGTTATATTCTGCTCCATCTGATTCCAGTTTTATTACCTAGCCCAGGGTTGGGGAACCTTTTTGGCACCGAGTGCCAAAATGGGAGCGTGTGCACAAAGGGAGAGGATCAGAAACCAGAAGAGCAGCTCCCTGGTGCGCAGGCGCAGCAGTGCTGAAAACTGGAAGAGCAATTCCTCAGCACGCATACGCACAGGTCACCTGGTCTTCTGGTTCCTGGCACATATGCACGCATGAAGACCAGCTGGCTGGCACACATGCATGTGCTAGAAACCAGAAGCTCAGTTTCCCAGCGCGCACATGCGCACCAGGGAGCTTCTCTTCCACGCGCAAAGACCAGCTGGCTGGAGCACATGTGCACACCGGAAGAGCAATGGGCAATGGCTGGCGTGCCTGGAGTAATGCTCTGCATGCCACTTCTGGCACGCATGCCATAGGTTTGCCATCACGGACCTAGCCTTTTCTTGGGTGCTCTTACTTCCAATCTATGTAGATATGGTGGAATTAGCTGAAGGGATTTATAGCAAAAACTGCTATGTTATTATTTTGTTAATTAGTTTATTCATACAGCTGTTGAACTGCTACAGTATGTTTAAATACTGTTATGAATGTGTTTAATTTTTTCCCAGTAGTCTGCATCATTTTAACTTCCTTATATGAACAGTTAATTTAGCTTAGAAATATATACCACACTGTTCTTATGAAAACAGTTCATAATTCTAAAATCAAATCCCCCCTCCCCTTTGCTATTCATTGACCAACATTTTTTTCCCCCAAAAGCTGATGTATTGTTTTTCTTTTGCAGGTAAGTGGAAGTTTTCTCATTCATTGCTGTCCTGAGAATGTTTGATTGCTGTGGTAAGTGTTCTTCATGGAGTGATTATACTGATTTGCTTCTGTCTGTAAATTAGTGCTATCTGGAGAGCCTAGTTACTTAAAGCTTACTGAGGTGTGTGTGTGTGTGTGTGTGTGTGACTTAGCTTTACCCATTTTATCTTTGTTGAGTTGTGCTTCGAATTCTTTAAATGTAATACAGAGTGGGCTTTTGAGATTTCCTAAACATAACAAAATCACATTTTATGATTCTTGCAGGTTATATTGGGACTAAAGATTTTCACAAAATCTGTTTCAGCATTTTCAAAAGTTGAATGTGTTTAACATAACATGCAGCTCACTGCAGAAGAAATGTTGCTTAGCTTTTGCTGAGCTTTAGTAAGATTAAGGAAGTGAACTAGTGTCTCATACTTCCTTGGATTTCAAATACTGTTTTCAGTTGGCTATATGGCACTCATTTTTTAATGTGTTGCCTTGAAATAATATCTGTTTAATTATAATACACTGTATGGTTCATTGAGTTGCAGCCTATGTTATTTTGTGGTGGCACATTATTCATTAGCTGCTCTGATAGATTTTGTTCCGTGTATTTAACACGTTTAGTTTAATGTAAGAAAGAAAAAAAATATAAATACAGTAGCTCAGATGAATGTAAAGGCGGTTGGATTTAATCCTTCATGCATGCAAAGGTATTTGCAATTCAACAAGAAGAGATGAGTGGGTTTGCTTTTTTTAAGCAACTGAGGAAGAAATAAATTGCTTTCACAGTGATCAGTATGTGGCTGATTTTTAAGCTTTCTCTCCAGCTTGATTCCCTCCTGATATATTGAGTTTGTGAGTTCCAGAATCCCTAGCAAGATTGTGCTGACTTTAGAATTCTGGAAGTGTAATTGCAATATACATTTGGAAGAGTATTTATATCTGCTAGGTATACAGATATGCTAGGTGCGGAATTCTGGAAATTGAAGTGCACACATCTTAAAGTTGCCAAATTTGAAAAACACTATTATAGAGGGTTCAGATCAGGATTAACTAGTTTACTTGATTATTTAATCTGCTGACTTCTTTTTTAACCAGAAAAATGGTAATTATAAAGGTATATTTAAATTCTTTTTGATATAAAACAGGATTTCATATGTGAGAATATAATTAAGTCTATATTTTGATAACAGTCTAAAATCACACAGGTGTTAGTTTGAAATATTTAAATAATCATTTCCATGTTTGATGTCATATTAACTGCACAATTGAAAGAAAACAAAGACACAGTTTTTGTTTTCTTTGTCTAATTTTCCTTAATGGATTTTTAATAACTTTGGAAAAATTCATAATCATTTTAGCAAGGCATAATCTTCTTTGGATAACCCCATAATTACTATAATCAGAATAAATTATTTACTGAGAATTTGTAACATGCTTCACTTTTCTTTATTTTCTCAAAATTCCTGTTTTAGTTCTCTCTAGTTAAATAATTAACACTGTTTTAACTTTTGGGATTTCTTATGTTAATACAGGATCTGGGCTACTATTGTATTATTTATCTGATTCTATTGGTTCATGTCCTTATTTTCTGTCATCAGTGACCTCACCTTCAGCTCCCCACATTTTTTGCGGAATTAGCCTGAATCACATTCCATAAAGCAAAAAGCACATTACAGTAGCTGCATTCATTTCTGAAGTCACATCCAGAGGGATTGAGGTCAGAGAGCTTATCACTGCACTCTGTAGACCGGTAAATTTAATATAAAAGGATTTATAATGATCTATTCATTTTTTGCCCTTACCAAGTAGTTCTTAATTTTTCTGTAAGGAAATTGCCAGCAGGATCTTAAAAATGCACAGAATTCTCCAAATAGATTCGCTGCACGCTGCACTGAAGAGAACTAATGTAGACAACAGTAGTATTGAGTTACTGAATGATACATTTTAGATTGCCTTGTTTTACTTGACTTGCTTAATGTCCCATGGATAAAATTAGTGCGCAGTAAGTTGGTAATGACATATTGTCTTCTAAGCAATAGCTTGGAGGATTGGATTGATACCAAATGCATTAGTATTTACCTGTACTAATTTGTACCAATCAATGTCTCATTGCCATACCTTAAATTATGTTTTTACATCACAGTTATTAGGATAATTAGTCTACCTAGAAAATATTTTATTGTGTGTCAGTGTTCAATCATACTGTATTGTGCATTATTATTAGTTATCTTGGAAACCTTTGGCAAATATATTTCATTATAGCTTTTCTGTGCAGATGTGTGGCCATCAGCTCCTACAATTTTCAGTAGTGACTCTGCAGGTTAGGACATTTGGGGAGTTTAGAACATACATCTGGAGGGTGCCCAGATTGTGGAAGACTGTGGTATTTTGTCTTGAAATTAACATTTCAGCACTAACATGGTTCTGGGGTCAGAAAAAAATAAATAATCTTGTACAGTACAGCAGTGGGCTTAAGATCAGATACTGGAGCCATGCAAATGCTTTTTAGCCATATATTTGTATTGATTATATATAATATATAAGGCCCCCTGCTGCTTCATTATTGTCCTATACACAGATATTATTGCTACATGTGCAGGAAATATGTGATCAATCTGCATTCATACTTTTGAAGTGTTTAAGGGATGATAATACAATGGATGGATATATGGATGGTTATCTTTCCTGTGGATGATCTTTAAGATTTGATGGATAATAGTATGCTCAGCTACAACTTTTCTAACAATAAGCATTTGGAGGAAAAATTGGTCTTTGCAAAAAATATTTTTGGTCAGACTAGTTAATTAAATGTCTTACTAGAAAATGAATGGAGTGGTGTCGGTTCATTTAAAGGACGCAATATTTAAAACCGTATACAGCATGCATTCCATAAAAGAGTGTCTTCATTTTGTTTGGGTTCAAAATGTATAAAGGAAAAAAATTTAAAAGTGAGTTTGTAATAAATAAAGTTGAGTCTCCATATTGGGGTATTTAAATAATTAAATTGCCAGGAGATTATTTGTTAATCATCTTCTATTACCTAGCGGAGAATAAGACTTGTGGATTTTACTCATTATTGGAATCTCCAACAGTAAATACTGCACTAAAGCTTTTGCATATTATTCTCCACTAGGTAATAGAAGATGATTAACAAATAATCTCCTGGCAATTTAATTATTTAAATACCCCAATATGGAGACTCAACTTTATTTATTACAAACTCACTTTTAAATTTTTTTCCTTTATACAATTTAAATGAAATCTCTCTTGGTGGGAGTAGATGAGCTTCTCTTTCTGCCCCTCCCCCAAGAAATGACAGCATATTCCCATGATGGCAAACCTATGGCACGCGTGCCAGAGGTGGCACGCAGAGCCCTCTCTGTGGGCATGTACGCCGTTGCCGCAGCTCAGCCAGCTGGTCGTTGGGTTTCCGGTGCTCTGGGATGTGCGTGAACATACATACATGCATGCACACACACGTGCCTTCAGGTTTGGGCACTCTGTGCCTAAAAGGTTTGCCATCACTGGCATATTCTAACCGTAAAAAAAAGTAAGAAAAGAAAAGAAAAATATTTCAGCTTCCCTGGAAAGCTGAAAACAAGCAAAGGGTATTTGCTGGTTGTCATTCAGAATCCAGACAGCAGAATATGGGAAATGAAGCAGCAAGAATGGAAGGAAGAGAAATACAGGTAGTCCTCATTTAATGATCACAGTTGGGACAAGAATTTTTGTTGCTAAGTGCCGCAGTTATTAAGCAAAACCTCACCTAACGCAAGTTAGGATTTCAATTCCACATTCTCCATTAACACTGCCTGTCTCAAACTGGTTGGAAAGCATGCAAAAGGTGAGATTACTTGACCCTGGGACACTACAATGCTCATACACATATGCTAATAGTGGAGTTAGTTGATTACCTGAATGGGACACTGCGATTATTGTGAAGATGAGGTTTGGTCACAAAGCTGGTTTTTTTTTTTTTAATACGATTGTAATTTCACATTAGTGGTAACTAAATGAGGCAATCAGTAAGTGAGAACTACCTATAACCACTAAGAGTGGAAATGGAGAAGGAGTCAGCAGGGAAGGTTTAAAAAGATAAAATTATACAGGTGAGTTGAGACATGCAAAAGTCTGTACTAGAAAAAAAAGTTTGGGAGGAAGATATTTGGAAGAAGAAAGGCCTACCAAAGAGGAGGCTTACGAGAATTCTCCTCAAACATAGTTTATATATTGTATATAAACCTTCAATCCTTGTCAGTGATATCTGATTCAGTCACAGCTATCATCAGAAGGCAGACTTATAAGTCCAATGTCTTGCCTTGCCTTGTCTTATTTTGTCTGTCTCTCTAAGTATGGCACACACTAGAGTAGGAACTCTTTTTGTTAAATTCCCATGATGGATGAGATGCATTTTTTAAAAAAAAAAATTTCTAGCAACATGGCCACAAACATTCAGAAATAAGCTAGAATGGTTGGTCTCTCTACTTATAGCTGAAGTTCTGCTTGCTCCTTCAAATGCTGATGTTTCTTTGTTTTATGGCTTCAAAATAGTTAATACAACTCTAATCAAGCCTGAAGTCTTCCAACTTCTTGATGAGCGTGCCTGTGTGAATGGCACACTTTCAAACATATGTTTATAGAACTGTTATTCATATTCTTGGGTATACTCGTCATATGTGAAGCGGTCTACATCAATTTGATGGCACATCTTCATCAACATGACAAAGGCAGAATATTTGCCAGTGGTACAAGTCCTCCAGAGTCCTCCAGAGTCCACCATCAATGTTAGTGGTTCCCAGCAGGAGAAAATCAGAGAGACAACCAAGTGCTATTTCTGGCAGCTGACATTTTTACCTCACAAAGGTAATGAAGTCTTATCAGTTAGACTGGAAGCTTTGGCAGAACTTAGACTATACCTCTGCCTGAAGATTTCATCCTTATCGTTTATAATCAGCCAAAGAGCTGACTAAACTTAGCATCACTCTTGATTCAAAATACAGTTTTTATAGCTTGTACCTATTCTGTTTCAATATTCCTGTGAAATTGCTAACTTACTATTGGCTTTATTTCAACTCCTGAATGAACTTTTTGAAAACTTGATGGCTTTTTGCAAATATTGCTAAAGATGATAGATATCTAAATATTTTTATTTAAAGTATGGCTGGAAGTAGTTTTTATTGGTCTTTTAAATTAAGAATTTAGAGACCAGCCTAAGGAAATATGGTAAAATTTCACTTAGCCATCAGGTTTTTTATTGCTTTCCTAAATGAACATGATTTCTATATGGGTTCCCTTTGAGGCTACATGCAAAAAGGGGGGAAATAGCCTGGAAGGATTTACAGCTAAATAATCTTATATATTTATTTATTCTTAACATGCATATTATTAAAAATAAGATAGGAATCCTAGAGTTAACGAAGAAAAATTGAAATCTTCTTGCTTCAAAGATAAAGCATCTTGCCATGAACTCAATTACATTTTAATGAATAATTTGCATACTAGCTATAAGATTTTGCTAAAAAAAATTGCTTCCATTTCATATATAACATTTACTGATTTTTCTCACATCTAATCTAACAGAAAGCAGCAAAAATATCTTTCTTGATCCCCATAATTGCATATTTTAAAATATTAGTTATCTTCATCATTTTGTGATAACATCTTCTGCGTGGCAGTAATAATATTGTACAATGTGCTGAATTTAGTCATACCCACAACTTTTTTGTCTTTCTTCTTTCTGTCTGCATATTTCTTTCCAAAGAATGAAAAATTAGCAATGAACCTGATTGGAAACTATATTGTCTGAAATGGTAGGTTTTTTGCTTGAGCAGGGGGTGGGACTAGAGAATCTCCAAGGGGAGCTTGGAACCCTTCCAACTCTATTATTTTATCATTCTGTTGTGGGGGAGCATATTAGTCAGTTTTAGCATCCTCTTGTTACTGATTATTCTATCCTGAAGTGAATATCATCTGTCATCTGTATTAGGTCATTTGTCAACCCATTGTCGGATTTGGACTAGATGATCTATAAATTCCTTCCAACTCTGTTAATCTGTTAAATCTGTTACTTTTAGAAAAGAAATATGCATTGAAATTATAAAATCTTTGTAGGGATATTGTAAATACAGAGTAACAGAGTTGGAAGGGACCTTGGAGATCTTCCAGTCCAACCCCCTGCTCAAGCAGGAGACCCCATACCATTCCAGACAAATGGCTGTCCAATCTCTTCTTAAAAACCTCCAGTTATGGAGCACCCACAGCTTCTGGAGGCAAGACGTTCCACCGATAAATAAATATCATTACCACCTCATCATATGATTATTAATCTTAATTACTTATTTTATTTTAATCTTGTTAAAAGAGACCATATTTTTAAAAAATTAATCATGTAATAATGAGCATCTTGTGTTTTTACTGTTGCTTAGCCTGAATATATTCCAAATGTGGCAAAAGTAAACACCAGTCTATTTTTGCCACAATTAAAAGAATATATGTATTAGGGGCTTTAGTACTGGAATCAGAATTAGACATGGCCTCCTGCTCTCTGCTTTTTCTTGATTGCTTCTTTGGCATGTTTCCTGACAGTAATTAAATTTCCAAGTTTATAAAGCTCTCAGCTGAGACTTAATGAGACTGAAAAGTCTTATAAGGTTTACTGGAAAGTGAGTTGACCTTTTCCTAACTAATTTGTTTGTTTCTGTTAATGCTTTGCCTTCAATTCTCTTAGAGACAGTTTATTTTTTTA
This sequence comes from Arizona elegans, assembly GCA_022577455.1. Taxonomy (NCBI): domain Eukaryota; kingdom Metazoa; phylum Chordata; class Lepidosauria; order Squamata; family Colubridae; genus Arizona; species Arizona elegans. The sequence goes on from JAKOOJ010000001.1 coordinate 251,917,292, forward strand.
AAAAAATTGTGATTTTTGTTTGAAAATCCTTTGGCTGTCAGCACCAAATGGTCAAATATTTCAATCTCTTTTATGGGGCTGTTGGGTCAGTTAAATTTTCTAATTCTCCTTGGACTCTTTGCCTGAACCACAGATGACAAATGTGGCGGCAGTAGTAGTAGTGACAATAATGGTAATAACACTGTCCAGTAAAGAGAGCTTTTCACCTTTGTGCTCTAAATGCCTATGTTCCTCTTGACAAAAATGCTGGGCATCAGTCAGACTGATATTCACATTTCCCTTTTTGTAACCATGTTCCTGGGTGTGTATTTCATAGATTTGTTAATAAGTTCTCCTAGTAATCAGCACCCTAGTCTTTACAGGGACATATTGTACATATTGTATTAAAAGATAACTCATAGCAGAATAGCCGAGTTGGAAAGGACATTGGAGAAGACCTAGTCCAACTCCCTGCTCAGGCAGGAAACCCAATACTATTTCAGACACATGGTTGTCCAATCTCTTCTTTAAAACATCCAGTGTTGGAGTATTCACAGCTTCTGGAGGCATGTTGTTCCACTTCCTCTTTTCAAATACATATGAGTTGTTAATGATATGAGACTAACCTCCCTTTTATTCAGAATTATTAATCTTGCCGTGAAAATTAATAATAACTAGTGGCCTTGCCTTTAATTCTGAGGCTGAGGTACTTTTGGAATTTATCCATTCCCCCTTTCTCTCCATTTTCAGTTTAATTAAATATCAATTAAACATCCTAGTCAAATTAGATATTTTAGAGTCCATCGAGGTCAAAATGTTGTTATTTTAATGAGAATTAGTTCAAATTGGTTTCAGAGTTCCAAATGAGCATCAGCTTCTAGATTATATATTTCTTTAAAAAAAAAGTACTCCCTTGTTCTCGTTGATCCTGGCTCCAGTGGTCAGGATTGGGTAGTGACACGCTCCAGTTATTGATTGAGTCTGCAAAGCTGAGAAGCTCCTCCCCTTTGCCTTGCCTCCCAGCTTTCTGACTCAATCCGGTTGTGAAAGGCACGTTTGAGCCTAGCTCTGGCAAAAGTTTCCCCTTTGCCACCAAATTTCATCTACAGCTCCCAAAAATTTTTGGTAGAGCTCCCAGCGCAAAGGGGTTCGTACCCGAGACCGCTGGAGGCCAATTTTTGGCTGGTGAGGACTGTAGGTTCCCAGCTGGTTGAGCCTGGTTCTCACCCTAGCGTGGAGGGCCTGTTCCCTCTACTGCTGCATACAAGGGGCTAGCCTCTTGCCTGGCCAGGCAGAGGCTTTGGAGAGGCTATCGGGGATCCGATAGCCAGCAAATTGCGGCGATTTTATCAACGGAGCCGCTTTGGAGGCTGACCACGAGGCCTGAGGCCCCTGTTAGCCGCAGCCCCTGCCGGGCGGCTTCTGGGCTCAGCACAGCAGCGGAGACCCTCGTTCTGCAGCCCCAGCCCCTCGGGTGGATCGGCTCTGCTGATCATCTCCCAATCGCCCGGATTCCAAATGTAAGTAAGAGGGGAGTTGGATTAAGAGTCCGGGCGGCCATTAGGGTTTCCTAGGCCATTCGTAATGTCCCGGCGGCCATTTTGAGTGTCCCAGTGGCCATTTTAAGTCCCGGCGGCCATTTTAAGTGTACCGGTGGCCATTTTGGGAAGGTCCGGCGGCCATTTTAAGTGTACCGGTGGCCAATTTGGGAAGGCCCGGCGGCCATTTTAAGTGTACCGGCGGCCATTTTGGGAAGGCCCGGCGGCCATTTTAAGTGTACCGGCGGCCATTTTGGGAAAGCCTCGTTGCGACTAGAGGCCTTGTGAGGGCTAAAGGCCTCTTTAACTGTCTGCCTTGCCCTTTCTATCAGCTTCCCCTCTGAATCCTGCCCTTCCCTCAGGGGAATTGAGGAGTTCTCATGGCTTCCCATCGGCCTTCCAGATTGGCCAAGCAACCCTTACAGCAGGAAGAACCTGGATCTTCTGACCCTGTTCCTGCTAAGAAAAGCAGAAAAACCCATCATACCACAAAGGGGTCTAAGCCTTCCCAATCTTCTGCTTTGTCCAGGGAAGAGCTAAAGCGCCATGAGGCTATTGAAAAGGCGATCCAGAAGGCCATCCAGGCAGCCTCCTTGCAGGAGAAAGCCTCCATTAGCCCCCATCCATCTCCTGGGGTGGCCCAAATCCGGATCCCCAGGTTCAGCCTGAGAAAGGGGATAATCCGGGCCAAGTTCTATCTCCTGCCTTGTCCCCAGATAGGGACATCCCATCATCTGCAGGGCGTAAGGAGGTCAATGTAACATTATTTGGACCTCAACCTGAAGCTTCTCCTGTCCAGCCTCAACCCCAAGAAAATCCTGCACAGGCCCCCGCCCCTATGGCCCCTCCTTCCTTGGCCTCAGGCAATCAGATCACCTCTGATCTGGCTTCTTTCATCAGGGAAGCCATCAAAATGGGGGTTAGGGAGGAGTTGCAGAAAACCTCCTCTTGGGGCTCCAGTCACTCTTGCTCACAGGTTGATATTGAAGGCTCCATTGTCTCGGCTGCTGAGGCAGCTCTTCATGGACCAGAGTCTCTAGCCCAGGCAGGGTCACCTGATCATTCGGACAGGGAATCCTTAGGAGCTCCTGATCCTCTGGACCAGGATTTGTTGGATGACGAAGGTCTGGCCCCAGACCAACCAGCATTTGTGGGTCTTTTTAAGCCCCAGCTTTTCCGTTCCCTGCTCCACAAGGCCAAGGCCGTCACAGGTTTGGGTTCCTCTCATACCTCATCGGTTAATGCGGGGGAAGGCCCTTCCTCTTCCATTCCCCTCTTTGAGGAAACTGCCATTGAATCTGAGGAGATCCCTGGCCCCAAGATATTTAAGGATGTTCTTCAACGACAATGGGCGGCCCCTGCTTCTGGACCCAGCCCCAATGCTAATGACAGACGTCTCTATAATTTGGCACCTGAACTGTCCTCTCTTTTGCAGGTCCCTTCAGTAGACCAACCGGTAGTGGAATTGTCAGCCCCCTCTAATTTGACGGGGCCTCCTGATGAAGGTCTATGCCCGGAGGATAGACGGCTGGAGCATTCCCTAGTTAGATCACACCAGGCTACTGCCTGGTCGGTCAAGGCTTCCTTGGCCGCCTCCTTTTTTAACCGAGCCTCTATCTTATGGCTTCGCCAACTCCAGGCCAGACTCCCGGTCTCCGACCTGAGGACCCACCAAGATATAAGCAAGGTTATAGTTGCCCTAGACTTTTCAGCGGATGCTACCTTAAATTCTTCTCGCTTCGCTGCCAAGGCCATCGGTTCCTCTATAGCTGCTAGACACTTGCTCTGGCTCCGACAGTGGCAAGCTGATGCTAAATCTAAATGGCGCCTCGCTTCTTCCCCATTTGAAGGGCCCAAGCTTTTCGGCGCTCCTCTGGAGCCCCTCTTGGTGGAGTCCAAGGACAAACGCCGCATCCTTCCTAGCTTGTCCCGGCGATCTGACTTCAGGTCCCAATCCTCCTTCCGCCCATTCTGGTCTCCTGAGGGTGGTTTCTTAGGAAGCTGTCGTCAACGGTTTCCCCCGCCTAGACAGTTTCGACCTCAGGACGTCCAGGTCCCCCTCCTAGAGGTCCTTCCAGACGGCCCTTTCGAGGGGGCAGGGGGCGGGGATTTCGTAAGTCTCGCTGACGGCCTGGTCCAGCTACCCATTGGAGGCTGCCTGGCGTCCTTCGCCAGCCAGTGGGCAGCTACCTCGTCGGACGCCTGGGTCAGGAGGACTATCAGTTCTGGCCTCTCTCTCGAATTCCTCTCCTCCCCCCCATCTGTCCCATCTCGCAGAGCCGACCATCCAGGCTCTTGGTGGCCTCTGCCATCCGTCACCTACTAGAGATTCGGGCCATCGAACCTGTGCCCCAGGGGCAGCACGGACAAGGCTTCTATTCACGCTTGTTCGTTATTCGAAAGTCCTCAGGGGGGTGGAGGGCGATTTTAGACCTCAAATCCCTGAACCGCCGGATCGTCTACCGGCGGTTCAAGATGCAGTCCCTCCAGACCATCTTGGAGGGCATCAGGGTCGGAGATTACCTCTCGTCAATCGACCTGACGGAGGCGTATCTCCACGTCCCCATCCTCCCGGCCCACCGCAGGTTCCTTCGATTCTGCTTCTCGAACCAACACTACCAGTACAGGGCTCTCCCATTCGGCCTCTCATCGGCCCCCAGGGTATTCACGAAATTGATGGCCGCCATAGCGGGCCATCTCAGGGCCATCCCAATCCGGATGCAGTTCTATCTGGACGATCTTCTGGTCCAGTCAGTCTCGGAGCCCCAGGCTCTTCGGGATCTCTCGACCACTATCCGGGTTCTGGAGGCCCATGGGTTCTCCATAAATCGGGCCAAAAGTCATCTGGTCCCGACCACTCGTCTCCAGCATCTAGGTGCCGTCATCAACACGGGTCAATGCAAGGTCTATCTTTCCCGGGATCGCCTGGCCAGTCTGCGGTCTCTGGTCAGGGCAGTGAGGACAGCGAAGGGCTCTTCCCTGGCCTCCCTCTCCCAACTCCTAGGGAAGATGGTATCTTGCATTGGCATAGTTCCCTGGGCCCGTCTCCACTGCAGGTTCCTGCAGTGGTTCCTCCTCCCTTACCAGAAACAGGGGTTGGGGTCCTCCCATCGATTTGTCCACCTTCCCCCCAAAGTGCTCAGGTCCTTCGATTGGTGGAACTCAGGGGCCCTCCTCCAGGGGAGGGAGTTCAGGGATCATCAGTGTCTGATCCTGACTACGGACGCCAGCCTTCACGGCTGGGGGGCCCACCTTTCCTCTTCCCTCGCTCAGGGTCGATGGACTCGAGCGGATTTAGAGCACAACATAAACTGGTTGGAGCTCCGGGCCATCCACCTGGCCCTTCGGGTCTTTGCCCACAAGGTACAGGGCAAGCATGTCCTCGTCAGGACGGACAACGTGGCCGCCAAGGCCCACGTAAACCGCCTAGGAGGGACCCGATCTCGACACCTCATGGAGGAGGCCGAGAGACTGGGCTCCTGGGCGGAGACACACCTCAAATCTTTGAAGGCAGCCCACATCTCCGGTCTCCAGAATTCTCAGGCGGATTGGCTGAGCAGGACCACGGTGGACCCCGGGGAGTGGTCTTTGGACCCTCCGCTCTTTGCGGAAGTCACATCCTTGATGGGGGTTCCAGTCCTGGACCTTTTCACCACACAGTCCAATCAACAGACCCAGAGGTTCTTTTCACGGTTTCCGGAACCAGGAGCGGAGGCCGTGGACGCTCTCCACAGCGCATGGCCCCCAGGCCTTCTGTATGCCTTCCCTCCACTCCCAGTCATCGCCAAGGTCATCAGGAAGATGCTACAGGAGAAGGCGGAACTGCTGCTCATCGCCCCCCATTGGCCTCGCCGGCCTTGGCGGATCTGATGGCCCTCTCGGTTCGGCCTCCATGGCGTCTTCCTCCGGACAGAGTCGTCCTCTGTCAAGGGTCTCTTCTTCATCCGGACGCCGCATGGCTACAACTAACCGCCTGGCGATTGAGCGGCGTCTCCTGAGTTCCCGTCGTCTTCCGCCCAGAGTCGTCGCGACTATCCAGGTGGCTCGTAGGCCTTCAACCACTCGGATCTATGACTCCACCTGGAGAGCATTTTCGTCTTGGTGCGACAGACATTCCATCACCTCTACGGCAGCCTCCACGGAGCAGGTCCTCATCTATCTTCAGGATCGCCTTGACTCAGGTTTGGCTCCCAACACACTCCGCAGGCAAGTAGCGGCAATTTCCTCCATTCTTTGCTGTGGTTCACGGGGTTCCCTAGCCTCCCGCCCGCTTATTCGGCAATTTCTCAGGGGAGCCTCCAACCTTCGGCCTGCTCCTCTCCATAGATATCCCACCTGGGATCTTCCTCGGGTCCTGGATGCCCTGACCAGGGCCCCGTTTGAGCCCCTTAGGGAAGTAGGATTACGGTTCCTATCGTATAAGGTAGCCTTCCTTCTGGCCATCACATTGGCCAGGAGGGTGTCAGACTTGGCTGCCCTCTCAGCCCGAGAGGACCTATGTATCTTCCATCCCGACAGGGTTGTTCTCAGATTGGACCCCACCTTCCTTCCCACGATTAATTCCCCTTACCATAGGGCCCTGGAATTAGTCCTTCCCGACTTCTGCCCTCATCCTACTCATCCACTCGAGAGGGCTTGGCACACACTAGACGTCAGAAGGGCTCTCCGCATTTACCTCCGACGCACCTCTTCTCTGCGCCAGACTGAAGCCCTCCTGGTTTCATTTCAGCCATCCTCCTTAGGCAAGAAGGTATCGGCAGCCACTTTGGGGCGTTGGATCCGCGCCACCATCGCAAAGGCTTATGAGGTCCTCTCCATCCCGGTTCCTCGCCGTATCACGGCGCACTCTACCCGTAGTGCGGCCACTTCGGTCGCTTGGGCTACTCAGGCTTCCCTGGAGGAAATCTGCAGGGCTGCCGCCTGGACTTCCCCCACTCCCTTTGTTAGACACTATCGTCTCGATCGGTTTGCCTCGGCCGAGGCTGCCTTCGGGCGCAGGGTCCTCCAACAGGTTCATCTGGGAACTTCCCCACCCCCTCGGACGGGTCCCTCCCTACAGAGTTAGGCTTGGGCATGTCCCAATCCTGACCACTGGAGCCAGGATCAACAAGAATGGGCGTTGACTTACCTGAACGCTTCTTCTCGTTGCACTGGCTCCAGTGGTCAGCCCCACCCTGTTGGTGCCCTCGTTGGTGGGGAAGATTCTGTGGATCTCTCTTTCGTTACCTTACAGCTCAAAGTGCCTGTCTGCGTTGCTGTCTTTCATCAGAAAGCTGGGAGGCAAGGCAAAGGGGAGGAGCTTCTCAGCTTTGCAGACTCAATCAATAACTGGAGCGTGTCACTACCCAATCCTGACCACTGGAGCCAGTGCAACGAGAAGAAGCGTTCAGGTAAGTCAACGCCCATTTCTTGGACTTAGAGAAAACATTATTAGATGTAGAACTAGTTCTTCTTACAATCATTGGATGCAAGTGTGAATATTCAGACACAACTTTTATTCAAGACAGAGATCATCCTGGAATCTTGACAGTGAATACACCATTGCAAACCATGATCAGATCCTGCATGTATGTAATTTTTAGAATAGATGAGAATATTTTTTTTTCAAATGAATAACCTAAGTTTAATGTTCTGCTTATGTTTGACTATTCATGCCAGAATACAAACAGATTGCTATAGAGCAACAATCTTTAGTTTTAATATTGAACTCACACAATACATTCTAATAGAACTGCTGTGCACTAGAAGAGTTTCAATTGATTTCTAAAGATGCATTTGGTATTTTAGTTATCAGAATCAGGCTATTGTATATATAGAATCATAAATTGTTCAGCAAGCTACCTAACGATCCATAAAGAATGTATTATTGAGGCTGCAAAACAAGACATTTCAGAATGCTTAATAATTTGAATGACAACCTCTCTTCAAAGCATGAACTTGAGTTATTATATTAGCATACTATTTTTATTCTCGGGTTTCCATCTATAATGCATAAAATGTTTTTAAAGTATTTTGCATACATGCAAATATATTTCAGTTATATTTAAAGTAATTAACATGTTCTTCCAAATTGAAACTGAGAAATAACTGAAATAGTGGTTTTAAAAATGTCTGTCTGTCTATCATCTATCTATATCTGTCTGTCTGTCTCTCTGTCTGTCTGTCTGTCTGTCTACCTACCTACCTACCTACCTACCTACCTACCTACCTATCTATCTATCTAACTATCTATCTATCTATCTATCTATTTTTTTGTACATTGGATCTCCCATACTATAAGGAGCATGTATCCTTATAGTTTATTTTTATTTATTAGTTATTGGCGCTACTCATTAATTCCTCTGTCCAATGCTTCTGATGCCCTTAGATCATAACTGATCACATTCTCTCTGAATGCATTAGACATTTTGGGTAGAACCCAGTTCTCTGTGCCTCACCTTTGATAATCATAGAGTTTTCACAATGTAGGGAATCTAAAATGGTGGCTATTCATCCCAGAAGGGAATTGAGCATCAAATTAATGCCCATTCAAATGTTCTGGCTGCCAGGTTTGCCTAATTGAAACCTTTAAAGAAATATATGCTATGTGAAAGCAATATGAGAGTATATAATACTTGTGGGCTAGAGATTTAGGCTCCCATATTCTCATCTGCAGAATGATTAGTAATTAGGTTTTTTTTGCAAACTCTGTTGCTATCAATAGAGAAATTCTGAAAGCCTACTTGGTACATGAGAAGAATAGCATGGAGCAGATGGGGAGGTTGTATAAGACATAGGAAATTTATAAACGTTAGAAGCTATTTAAATATATGTTTAAGGTAAAGCAATTCGAATAACTTTTAGTTGAAAAGCTGTATATGAATAAATATCTTAAATGAATTTTCTATCCATCAGCGGGGAAAAGCAGTAGAGTGTGGCATTCAGTTTGACATTAAATTGTCCAACCAAAGATTCTGACAATCAGGAACAGTAGTATCTTATGACAGTAGAGCTAATACTGCTGAGAAGATTTGTATAGAATTTATTAATACACAAGTATGGCTTTGATTTCTAGAATGCAATAACAGCTGTTATTATATTCTAGGGCTCTGAGATCATTTATTTTTATACACTTGTATTGTGTTAATGTACAGTAATTCATGCTGCTATGTTTAACTGAAATTACTAAAAAAACCCAAAATAATAATAAGAACACACCCACACACACTCAACTAAGAAGTCAGTATTTCAATTTTTCAAAAAAAAAAAATATTGACTGGTTCAGGAAGTTTACTAACTATAATTGTAACCTATAACTGTAACTGCATCTGAAATTGCAACCTATAAATAGCTATAGTATGTTAAGTGTTTTCTTTAATAGCTGTGTACATGTTACAAGCTTGTTGTAGGGCTGCAGAAACTAAGAATGGCAGTAGAGGGAGCAAACTTTATGTACATAAAACTTTATGTTCACGTTTTTAAAAAATATAGTTAAGAAAAATAGTTAAGAAAAAAACAGATTTCTACCTCATACAAATTATTACAATATTTCTTTTTGATGACTAGGTTCCAATTAATTTTGAGACATAGAGAAGACCAGTGGAGGGTTGTTCCCAGTTCTGTCCGGTTCTGTCCGGTTCTGTCCGGTAGTAAAATCAGCGGGAGGTCCTGCCCATCTGCCTGGACATCATAAATGATGATCTGTGCAGAAGCTTCTGCGCATGCGCGCCAGGGGTGGGTTCTAAATTTTTTTACTACCAGTTCTGTGGGCGTGGCTTATTTTGTGGGTGTGGCTTGGAGGTCATGTGACTAGGTGGGTGTGGCTAGCTGGTCAGGGTCATTTCTGGAAGGTCCTCACACTTACGACCAGTCCTCGCACTTACGACCCAACTCATTTGTTTGCTTTTAACACTGATCAGCTGTAGGGCGGCCCTTTGAAGCCCCACGGCAAGAGTTTAAACAGTTTTTTTCCCTCTAGTCATCAGCTGGGACTTAGGAGGCAGCAATAGATTGGGGGTGGGACCAAATAAAAGGTAAGAATAACGTGGGCGGGGGGGAAAACTGGTTTGGTGACGTCATATTGTCACTGCTACTGGCTCGGCCGAACCGGACTGAACCGGGAGGAACCCACCACTGATGCGCGCACCCTCATTGTGAACCGGTAGTAAAGGTAAGTAGAACCCACCCCTGGAGAAGACATATCTTAACTATCTATCCACTGAATACACTTTCCCATCCTACCGAATTTGCTTTAAGGGTTGGGGTGACAAGAGAGATAGAGAATATTCAAGGATCGCACAGAAAATGAAAGCAAGGGACAGTCTTGCTGAAAACGCTGAAGATTTTTAAACTTGGATATAGCCTATTCTATATTTTTAAATAATTAATAAAACGCTTTATGTATTTATGTTGCTTTTTCAGTTAGAAAACTCTCAATTTCAAAACAATTACTCAATTAAAATATCAGTTCTACAATTAAATAGCATTGGTGTTAAATGTCCTTAGTTATAGCCAGAGTCTTTAAAAGCAAACAATCTAATTTTAAAACTCCATTTGGAAGCATTTAATGAGGAAGGCAGACATGATTTTCATATTGATAGGATGCCTTTGAAGAGGGTCTATATCTTGGGCCCACCAGTCTGGATAACGATGACAGACTTTTAAATAGGACACCCTAATCAAGGGTGAGGCTTTTGCATATTCATATACATGAAAGAGATGCTTCAAGGAAACTTAGAGCTCTTTATATAAGAACCAGTTGAACTCAGCCCCTCCTCCCAGAATATCCATGTTCCAATTACAAATTCCAATCTTCTGCCTCTGCAAGAAATCAGCCACTACATCAGGTGGCGTTTCCAAACCATTTCAGATGCAAGGTATATGAAGAACACTATAGTAGTCCAGCCTTGATGTAGTTAGTAGTCATGGCATGAATAGCTGAATTGAAAATAACATTGGATAGAGGTCTATGTTACTGTATTCAGCTCATAGACTTTGGATTTCTTTCATTGCTGAAACATACTGATATACGTTACAGAACATAAAATGTTCGTTGCATTACTGTATTGTAATGTTTTCTTGCAACAGACATAGTGGCAACTGAACCAAATCACATTCATCTTTTAAATTAAGGACAGAATGAAGTAGCAAATTCATGAGTTTAAATCCCCGAATAAATTCAAAAAGGGCTGAATATTCATTATGTATTTGCAGATCTATTGATTTTTTTTGTTAGAAAGGAAAATGTATTGTTGTTTTATATGGCCACATTCTGATATCATTAAAATGAACAAACCAATTTTAAGCTCCTGGGCAGCAAATAACTCATCAATCTTTGACAAGAGTGACATTTGGATTAAGTGTGATGAATAAGTATTTGTATAAATCAAGTGATGGCAGAAATGCTGTCTGGAAGACTTTTTTTTTGTTAAACGAATAACCCTAATCAAACTATTTATAGAAAATGTGTTATGTTAGCAAATGGTAAATTGGATTAGGCTGCTATATTTTGAAGTCTTTACAAAGGCTTTTTTACAAACTTTTTCTGCTGCACCTTGCTGTCATCTGTTACAAAATCAAACCAAAAACAGTAGGAAAAAAGTAACTGTAAAAGTAAAAGTAGTAACTGTAAAAGTAGTAAAAGTGCTACTAGTATAACATGGCAAACCCTAAAACCTGGGTGTTATCTAGCTAGCTCTGCCACGTTTAGTTGTGCAAAAAACTCACATGTGCTCTGTCCTGCCCAGGCAGAGCTGGTAGAAAAGCCTGAAGTAGATCTGACTCAGATAGGCTTTGCACACACATTGAAATCAGAACCCAGTTCTGACAAGATTGTGCTTCTGCAGACAAATGGCTTGTCCAGGCAGAGTAGGGAAAATAGTCTACCCTTATATTTCATTCTGAATTGAATTGAAAATACTGGAAGTTAAGCACTTAATGGAGAATTAAATTTTATTGATTCTTTTAAATAGAATGTTGTGGTTTATGGCTGAACACCTACTCCGTGTTTCCCTGAAAATAAGACCCTGTCTTATATTTTTTTTGAACCCTGAAATAAGCGCTTGGCTGTATTGCCATGAACTCAAAAGCCCAATTGGGCTTATTATCAGGGGATGTCTTATTTTGGAAGAAACAGGATATATATGCCTATTTAAATTAGTAGGCCTACAGATTGTATTATTCAACCAATTCCAAGAAGACTAGTGAATTCAGGGTTACAGCTGATTTCTTTTAAACAATAAAATCTTTTAAATTGTTTTAATTATCTTTGCATAATATTAGAAGTGGGAGAGTTAAATTAGGGAAAATTTATCTTAGCATTCATATGTTTAGCTGCTAAACATTGGGCTCGCAAGCCAATCTGGAATTCAGAATGGAAAATAACTTTGCAACAGCATAGTATGATTGACTTCCGGGGCCGGTGCGATGTGCAATAAATTCACAAGGATTGTGTGTTTGTTAGTAGGATTCACTGGGTTAAAGATTTTTTCTTTTCTTTTACTGTCTTTCACTGTGAGTTGTATTGGGTAGGGGGGGTGCACAAAGGAAGGCTCAGCCAATCTCATTGTACACATGTTGTACTCTGACAATAAAGGTTTTGAATTGAAATTTTGAATTGAATTGAATTTAGCATTCATACTCAAGACGAAAGCAAACTATTGCCTTTTAGACTTCAGTTTTCTAAGTAATAGATTCAAATATTCAATAGATCCAAATATTCTAATGTTATTATCAAGAAATGCCACCTAACTCAAAGGAGATTCCTAGTATTAAAAAAACCTTTTCTTTTGCTCAGGCTTGCATTCCAAAAGCTCTACTTTTCTCAATGGTTCCAAATTAATTTTATTCTAATTTGCAGTATTTAGAGCAAATTCCAAAATAGATGACCTCATGGTGATAAGGAAAGTCAATCCTATTTGACTTTACCTGAGCTAATGGCTCAGGAGAATTAAAGTTTCAGAACTCTTGACTTACTGGCTTTGTTGCAATTCACCAACTTCTTAAAGATGCACTGGCACAACCTAATTATTAACTCCTTTCATATTTTTACTTTGAAGGGCTAACACAGTTAATTATTGTAGGAACTAGGTGTTGCTTAAATTGGCTAACATTCCTGCCTAAGAGTAAAGTGCTTCTGGTTCATGCTGAAAAGACCTTTAGTCCAGGATATAAAATTACCTAAATGTAGCAGGGTATTGAGGTAGACCTATCCTCCCCAATTACTCAATAATCATGTAATTATTTCTCTCTCCTTTTGAATATGGTTCAAATATTTTGAGGTTATGATACCTGGATTTTAGCCAGTAATTATTTTAATACATTCTGTCAAACATAAGTTATTAAAGCCACTGTTGGCTCAATTCTACTCAGCAAAGCAGCATATGAATATAACCTCTTTTAATATAGTTTGAATTAGGTATTTTGAATATGTCTTTAACTCAATAATGCCCATTCATGACAGATTAAAAATACAGAATACTATCCTATTAAAAAAATTTCACCCAAGAAAGGCATCCACAATTTGCTTTCATCCACAATATTTTACTACTTTTAGTCCTATCAGTAAAAAAAAAACTTCAATATTTCCTTTTTATTCCATATGTATTCTAATATATGCCCAAAAAGCACTTCTTTTATGCAGAGTTTGTCAGCTATGAAGAGAAAGCATGTGTAGCTTCGATACTTCAAAATTGGGCTACCATTTAATTATTTCATAAACTCAGCAGAGCTTACATTGACATCAATGTTGGCTTGTTTTTCTCTCAGGAGTGATACCCTGTTTCCTCCAAAATAAGACATCCCCTGATAATAAGCCCAATCGGGCTTTTGAGCGCATGGCAATAAGGCCAAATGCTTATTTCAGGGTTCAAAAAGAATATAAGACAGGGTCTTATTTTCGGGAAAACACGGTACTTAATTGGTTTTGTCTGGTTTGAGAGACCCAGACTTAAATAAAATAAAATGCCTATACAGGTAGTCCTTGACTTACAACCACAATTGAGCCCAAATTTTCTGTTGCCAAGAAAGACAGTTGTTAAATGAGTTTTGCCCCATTTTATGACCTTTCTTGCCACATTTGTTACAAGAATCACTGCAAGTTAGTAACATGGTTGATAAGTGAATCTGGCTTCCTCATTGATTTTGCTTGTCAGACGGTCTGCAACCATCATAAATATGAACCAGATGTCAAGCTTCTGAATTTTGATCCCATGACCATGGGGAAGCTGCAAGTGTCGTAAGTGTGAAAAACAGCTACAAGGGTATAAGGAAAAGTTTTATGAAAGGTCATGTTATAACCAAATGTTATAAATGGTAGGTGGTAGTCAATGAACACATTGACTTATATCTAAGAAGATCAAATAATACTGAGAAAATACAAAATTTTATTTTCCAAAGATGCTTTTGAACTTTTAAAAAAGCAGATATTAGCATTGTTACTACTTAAGTAATTAATTAAAATAGGCAAAATATTAGGCAGAGAAAAAGAAATAAAGAACAGAGATTGTCTTGTCTTCATCTTACCTAAAAAGAAAGATAAATATGCTTGTCTCTCATTTTCAAACTTGTATTCCAACTTTCCTTTCTTCATAGCATCACAAATCATAACTCAATTTTTCTTAACACTCTGTACATTGTCTCCTCAGTACTTAGAAGGTATTGAGTTTAGCAATCTGCTAAATCTGTTAGCATCAATTAACACTGTTTTCACACATATGGTATATAGTGGCAACCTGTAAAGATAAGGCACTAAAGTGCTATTTAATTAACAAGTATTAATTAGCCCATTAGAATTTAGAAAGTGACAGTGATTGAAATACCAGACTTGTAAAGGCTATGGTCATTCTTAAAAAGCAGTAACTTTTATGATTATGAGTGGGAGGATATTTCTTCTTTTCTCGATATCTTTAGCAGTTGGAACATTGCTTCATGCTGTAGCTATTCTTATTTTGATAAATTATTCTAAAAACAATGTAAACCCTGTGTAAGGAATTCTCTGTTAATAGTTTTAGTTAGTTTTCAATTCCATGTGAAGGTTAATCCTCTGTCCATTTGTCTGCATGTTCTAATAGCCTTTTAATTACAGACTTCCAAAGTCAATGGCTACAGTTATACATGGATACAGTGCCAGCAGTTGTTATTCTGGTAAATAGGATAAGATTAGCCCCAAAATAGCATATCCCAAAATTGTATGTGATAGATGCAACTGGGTAGAAAATGACACATGCTGTATTTCAGGAAGTTACTCTAAACCAGTGTTCCTCAATCTTTTCGGCTTTGACGATGGGGAGGGGATGGCACTGCGTGTGTGCAGCAGGCAAGCATGTGGATGCAGCTCCATTTATGTGAGTGGGGGGCACACGCCCATGTTGCTTAAGCATATGGAGCATGTGCGTACATTCTCACCTACTGCTCGCATGAGTGGGGATACCCTCTGTTCATCTGCCACTTCTGCAGCCTGGTTCCAAAAGGCTCAAGGCCCATTAGTGGGCTGCAGCCCGGGGATTGGGGACCCCTGCTCTAAATCATGTAGAGTAGTAAATGATATATACTATATTCATGAAGCTACTCTAAACATTGCTTAGAAAACTTAGAAAAACATAGTATTATTTATTATTTTATTTTATTTTATTTTATCACATTTGTATACCGCCCTACTCCTGGAGGACTCAGGGCAGTGAACAGCCAAGATAAAAATACAAAAAACATACAAAAGTTAAAAGCTATTAAAAATAGATTAAATAATTTGGGCTCAAGAAACATCCAATTTATATAAAACATTTAAAACCCAATTTAAAAGGGAGAGTTAGGCCAGACCAGCCTGTTGGAATAAAAACGTTTTTAGGACGCGGCGGAAGGTGCATAGTCTTGGATCCTCCGTCTCTCCGGGGGGAGCTCGTTCCAGATGGCAGGTGCCCCCACAGAGAAGGCTCTCCCCCTGGGGGCCACCAGTTGACATTGTTTGGCCGACGGCACCCTGAGGAGCCCTTCTCTGTGGGAACGAACTGGTCGGTGAGAGGCTACTGGTGGCAGAAGGCGGTCTCGTAAGTACCCTGGTCCTGAGCCATGGAGTGCTCTAAAGGTGGTAACCAAAACCTTGAAGCGCACCCGGAAGACCACTGGGAGCCAGTGCAGCTCGCGCAGGAGGGGAGTCACATGGGAGCGCCACGTCGCTCCCATCACCACCCGCGTGGCTGCATTCTGGACCAGTTGGAGCCTCCGGGTGCTCCCCAAGGGGAGCCCCATGTAGAGAGCATTGCAGTAGTCCAAGCATGAGGTGACAAGGGCGTGAGTGACCATGCGTAACGAGTCCCGATCCAGAAAGCAACGCAACTGGCGAATCAGGCGAACCTGATAAAAAGTCCTCCTGGCCATGGCCGTCATATGCTCTTCTAAAGACAGCCGTGAGTCCAGGAGGATGCCCAAGTTGCGAACCCCATCCATGGGGGCCAACGACTCGCCCCCAATAGTCAGTGATGGCGCCAACTGACTATATCGGGACGTCGGAAACCACAGCCACTCAGTCTTGGATAGGTTGAGCCTGTTCCTCCCCATCCAGATGTAAACCGCTTTATGGTTTTCAACTTGCTTGTCTATTCTTAGTTGCTTACTGATTCCCTAGTTTAGCAACCATTTACATTTACGATGGTGTGAAAGAAAACAGCTTTGTGCCCAGCCCTCGCATTTATGACTATAATTGCCAATTTGTGTGTTGCCCAATTGACAGAGAATGCAGAAGTAAAATTACAACTCACAGTCATGTGGTATTTCATTTAAGAATTGTGGAGATGCACTTAATGACTGAATGGGTAGTGACATCATAAATCCATCACATGATTTTCCACTTTGCTACAACACTGCTTAGTGATGGAGTTACCGGTCCCAGTTGTGACCACTAAGCAAGGACTATCTGTAAATTGAATCATTCTGAAATTCTGATCCTTACAAGAAAGGATGTGTCAAAAATACCATCTTCCTCTTTACAGATAAGTTCTGGAAATGTTTATCACTTCATAGTGCTGATATCCCATAGTGGTGGGATTCAAGTAATTTAACAACCGGTTCTCTGCCCTAATGATTTCTTCCAACAACCAGTTTGCCAAAGTTCAGAAAGTTAACAACCGGTTGTCCCGAAGTGGTGTGAACTGGCTGAATCCCACCACTGGTGCTGATTAGACAAACTGATCAGGTATTTGGACATAATCAGACTAGTAGCTTCTTCTTCATTCCAAGTTTATTAATAGTTCATCTGTAGCGTGGGAAGCAAACTGTTCACAGTGGACAGGATTGATGTTTTTCTTTTGACAAGCAAAAACTGTTCACCACATGGAGAGATCTGCTAGCTGGTCCTTTGGAGAATAACATTGGAGATATAATAACACTGAATTATAAAGCTTTTTAAGGTATGCTTGTGTGTGTGTATGCGTTAAGAGCTCATGTGTTACATTCTCTTTGTTCTATTATTCTATTTCATTGTTACTATTTGTAAAAGATGACATGTGAAAAAACTCAAGAAAAGAAGATATGATTTCAGTTATATAAGATGCTTCTGGAATAAGATGAGGAGCTATTGTGAATTTAAATTTCACTGCAGATGCTTTGAGGAATAAATTCAAAGAATGGTGCAAAGGACCTTTGTTGTACAGTAGTTGTATATTCCCATTGGCAGCCTTGTAAATTAAATACAAAATGGTGGGAAATCACAGTAGGCTTTCATTTTTATTTATTTTATTGGGAAAGGTATCTTCTATCATAAAAAAAGATTCAGACAGCAGCAAGAACTAATAGAAAATGTGGAATATAAAATTGTTATTCCTAGGATGTAACAAGAATAGCACAAAAGAGTGTTTTCCTCCTCTTTCTACTTCTAGCTATACTTTTATTGGTTTTTGTGTTTGTCATCAGCTGAATTCATACGCTTTATCCAAGCTGTTAGAGATCAAGGGTTTGATATAAACCATCATTGATTCCTCCTTTTCTTCTGGTTTCTCAATTCAATTAAATGAAAATATTCATTACATTTTAAAAAAATGTTTCTAAAAAGTTTGTACTTACAAACCTATTTGTAAAATAAGTGAAATGTAAAATCTGTTACTACCGGTTCTGTGGGTGTGGCTTGTTGGGGGGGTAATGTGACTGGGTGAGCATGGCCACCTTTTTTTTTTTTTTAACTTTTCAAAGCATTTTTCTCCCCACACTAGAGAATTGGCTGCATTATCAAATTGCTCTTGGCACATTCTTTACATTTTTAAAATGAATTACGTTATAATAACATAGATCAGTGATTGTTAAGCTTTTCGGCACTGAGTGCCAAAACTGGAGCGCGCGCCAGAACCCGGAAGAGAGTAGCTGGCCGGTACACATGCATTCTGGCCAACTGCTCTCTTCAGGGTTCCAGCAAGCGCATGTGCACTGCCGGGTTCCACTGTCCAGCACGCATGCGCATGACGGAACCCGGAAGAGCAGCTGGTGACGATGTATGTGCCCACTGAGAGGGCTCTGCGTGCCACCTCTGGCACGCATGCCATAGGTTCGCCACAGGGGTGGGTTCTACTTACCTTTATTACCGGTTCGCAACGGGGCCGCGCACGTGCAGAAGCATTTTGGTGACGTCGGGGTCGGTGGGCGGGGCCTCCTGCCAGTCTTACTACCGATTCTATAGAACTAGTGCGAACCGGGGGCAACCCACCACTGGTTCACCATCATGGACATAGATGCTGTTCCTATTATTTCTCCCATCACTGATATCCTATCCTCCCTCTTTCCTACTCCGTCTGTCTCTCTGTGTATACACCCACATAGAGAGAGCTGAAAAACCTTCATTCTTTCCTCTTAAGATTTGTTTTGTTTTCTATAAATTATATATTAGTTCCTCTCAAAAGATTTGTTCCATTTTTACATTATTTTCTAAAATGTGATACTCAGACCTGGACACAGTTATCCAGATGAAATCAAATTAGCTCTCAAAATATAAAAATATTACTTTTCATAACTAGAATGCCAGGTTTTGGTTAAAATACCCTAAAACTCACTTTTCTTTAAGTTGCATTACTCTACTTAAGCTTGTAATGAATTTCAGCATCCACATCCTATATATCGGGGTCCCCAACCCCTGATCAGCATCCCAGTACTGGTCCCCGGCCCATTGGGAACCAGGCCATGCAAGCAGCGGGCGAGCACACAAGTGTGCAAAACTCCATTTGTGCAAGCAGCGGTCGCACACACAAAACCATCCCCTCTCCCTTCCACTGCTGCTGCTACTTGTCCACAGAGCTGGAAAGTTGCTACAGATGTTCCCAAATAAAAACTTGATTGCTTATCTAAATGAAGAAATTTGCCTCCAACTTTCTTCTCTGTTGAAATTAATTTTGTTACCGTAGTTCTGGAGGACTAGTTTTCCATTCTGTCAGTCATTTTGAGATGTTTGCTGCTTCTCCTGGTTCTTGCATTCAGTACAAATTTAAGAATGATGCCAGGTGAAGCCACTAGCTCATATAGTCTAGTATCCTGTGCCCTGCGGTAGTCAAACTGATGCAGTCAGAATACTTACAGCAGGGCCAAAAGTTATGATAGCCTTCTTTCTCTATTGCTTTAAAAAATAAACGTAAAAGTACTTACAGTTATTAGACTTCAGTCACTCGTATTTAGGTTCACTCAAGATAATTTTTTTCAAAAGTACTGTTCTTATTATTTCTGTCCAGGTTGTTATGCTGTAGTTATGTTTATTGTTTTAAGTTTTTTATTAGATGAGTCTTTGGGGCAGCTATCATAAATCTAATAAATAATCTAAATTTCTCTGTTGTGTCTGGTTTTATGTACCTTATCTTGCTTTTATCTAACACTGCCATCTTGTTTTGAAGGGAAGCTGCTCAGACTTTCTAAATGTTTGGATTGCTTCCCCCCCCCCCCCCTTTTTAGGCACCTTATTCAGCTATTAAGTAGAAAATCTCTTTGAAGTTGAGTTTTCATGAATAGGTCTGTGCAGCATGCAGTTTTCCTGACAACTTGTTCTTGTTCTGTCCCCGTCTCACACACGCACACAAACAGTCAGCCAGGAGTTAAATAAAACTTGCAGACAATAAATTCCTTCGATAACAGGATTGGCAGCAACCCAGTAGCTGCTTGCCAAGAACTTTACTCACAGAGGGAGGTGTTCTCCTCCGTCAGATAAACCAAAATAAATACACAAAGCCACAGAATTGTCAAGTCCAGTCCATATTAAATCCAAGGCAGGCAGATAACGTATTTTCAGAGATACAATGCAACCCGCTAGTTGTTTAGTTTTGTCCGTCACAGAGCCTGAATGGCCACCACACCCCCTTTTATCCCCTGTGGGGTGTGGTCCAGTGACTCAGTTTAATCTCTGGCATGCCTCCTTTTCTGCTGTGTGCGCTTGTCTCTCCAATTCTGGCGTGGATCCAGCCAAGACTTATCTCCGTCACTGTCCGACTGCGACTGTTCAGAGATACCTGGCTCCTGGCCAATCTCTTCTCCTTCGGGAGACTCCTGAGGCATTGCCAGAGAGGAGGGTCCTGGAGAGGGAGGCCTGACCAACTCCTCTCCTTCACTTTCGGAGCCTTCTCCCTCCTATAAGACAGGCTAGGGGGTTGGAGTCACAACAATTCTGTTTGGTCTGTTGATCCTAAAAAGTCCTAGCTCCAATCAGTCTTAGCTATATGGCAATCTATCTCCCGCAGTGATTACTTTAATGAGCTATTATTACATCACCAAACTTCAGCAAATAGCATTTCATTCTTATACAGTGTTAAAATGTCTGTTTACAAGCTACATAAATTTTCTGTCTGTATTTGAAATTTCTGCTGGAACAAGTAGTCCTCAATTTACAACCATTTGTTTAGTGACATTCAAAGTTACAACGGCTCTGAAAAAAGTGACTTATGACCATTTTTCACATTTACGACTGTTGCAGCATCCCCATGGTCACATGATCAAAATTTAGATGCTTGGTAAAATGATTCATATTTATGACAGTTGCAGTTGCTCAGGGTCATGTAATCCTCTTTGGCGACCTTCTGACAAGCAAAGTCAATGGGGAAGTCAGATTCACTTAACAACTGTGTTACTAACTTAACAACTGCAGTGAGTCACTTAACTACTATGGCAAGAAAGACTGCAAAGTGGGGCAAAAGTCACTTAATGACTGTCTTGCTTAGCAACAGAAAATTTGGGCTCAATTGTGGTCGTAAATTGAAGACTACCTGTATTTGAAAATTTGAGTTATGTTAGTCAATTTCTACTTTTTAAAGCAAAGTACAAGTCTGTATTCAATGGATTGCATTGTGTTTAATGTATGTGAAGATTCTTACATCAATTCTCTTACAAAGGTTGAAAAAGTAGAATAGTAACTTCTAAGCTGGAGATGAGTTGCCATGCCCTATATAGCCTACATTGCCATTCTTTTTTCAACTAAATCATCATATTTTTACATGCATGGCACTGAATTAAATGAAACAGGATTGTACAAATCATATCGGCAGGACTGCAAAGGATTAAGGAAACCATATTCAACTTTGATTACGAACCACTGCATTGCAGCTTGAATCTTATGTATTTTAAGTCAATTTCTATTTCTTATTCTATATGCATAAGGATAAATCAAGGTTGGCAGTTCTGGGAATTGAAGAGAGATGATGAGTATCTGAAGTATGATATGGTTAGCTTGTCCTACCTTCCCCAGCTGAGAGAAAAGAAATTCCCTTTCTATGTGCGGTAAACAGGCATTAATGCTCTTGCACCGTTTAGATATAATTGCACTCAGAGGAGTGCTGAAACTGTCAGACACCTCTTCAAAAACCAAATATGTCATTTAAGGCAACAAAAGATAGAACTTGTCTCTCCATTCAAAGACTCATGGGAAATAACTTTAGCAGATAGGAGAGTTAAAATTTGAATGGATTTAAAAGCCAGGGATAATTAATCCATAATAATAATAGTAACACCTACCAGTAGACAAATCTGACATTTTCATTATCAGTCAATTCTTAATTTTTTAACCATACATTTGTTTCTTTTCTTAAGCAGAACAATCTAAAGTAATCCTGTGATGCATTTTCATGCATTTTTCCTAATATAGGAGTTTTGTATATGTTGCTTAACATGCATATTCTACAAGCAATTTCCCATTTTTAATCTAATTTTTTAATTATATTTTTGTGGATGTTTATTTTTCATATATGTGAATATTTATATGTGAATTTTTAACTAGAGCAGGACATCTAAAATTCAGATAAGATTATAAAAGATAACTGCAGATTTATTCTGCCTTGGTTTCTACAGATTAGGTGTCTTCATATTAAAACAAAACTGAATGATGCATTCAGAGTATTCTCCTTCTAGAATTTGTTAACTACCAATTATTACACATTAGGATTGTTATAATAAATTTTAAAACTGTCTCGCTAGAATTCACTTTGTAAAATGCAGTTGGTTTATTTTTTTTAAAAAAATGAGTCCACTGATAGTTTATCTAGTTTATTTAGGTAGGGGGAGGATGGAAGGATATGATCGCTAATATGTAAATACCACCTCTTTCTATTTCAGAACATTAGTAAATTGTGCCTGTTTTACAAATATTCTTCTGTACCTCCAATCTTTGTGTAACACCTTTTGGGTAATCAAGAAAATTCTATCAACCTATTAAATTGCTTTTCAAATGGACTGTATCCTGATCAATACAATTTAGCTAAACAGCATGGTCATAACTCAGCTGTATACATATGTAGCACCTGAAGGTGCTTGTGTGTGTGACTTGCAGAAAATTATCAAAGATGAGTAAATATGGCGAATAGGCAACATGAGGAAAATCCAGCCTCTTAACTAACATTTTTTCGGTGCATTTAGCAATTTTCTGTGGACTATATACCTCTGACAGAATGTATATAGTTGACAGAACCACACCAGTTGTGGTTGCTACTGGTTGGCCCCAGTTTGGGCGAACCAGTAATGGTGAGAGGCTCTGCCCCCCCACCCACCCATACGTCATCAAAAACGCTCTGCACATCTTCAGAACCTTCTGTGCTTGAACAGAAGTGCCGCACGCTCCCAATAGCAAAACGGTAGCACCAGGATTTGAAACCCACTACTGAACCACACGTGGACTATGTACTGTATATAAAAATGGTGGTGCAGCAACATTGTTATTTATTTACTGATCATGTGCAATATTGAGAAATATCTTCATTTTGAAGTTATGATGAGCTCATTTCTATTATTATTGTTAAACAGGTTTCTGTACTAAATTAACAGTGAGCTCTTACTATTGTTTAGTTGGTTTTTCTTCTACAGTAACATTACTTATCAGAAGAAGAATGTTAATAATTCTAAACATCAGTTTTTCAGGGATTGTAAAAATAAAAACTCTATCCATATTCTATTTTCTAAAAAACTACAAAAATACATTTTTGCAATCTATTTCCGAATGTTTGATGATTCCTTTCCTGCAAGCCATTTTCATTAGTAAGTAAATATAACTTAGAAGGTCATTTCAATATAAATGTTAGAAGAAAATTGAAATCTG
Source organism: Arizona elegans (assembly GCA_022577455.1). Lineage (NCBI taxonomy): Eukaryota > Metazoa > Chordata > Lepidosauria > Squamata > Colubridae > Arizona > Arizona elegans. The sequence continues at coordinate 251,940,323 of JAKOOJ010000001.1, forward strand.
TGATCATATTAATGATTTATAGACCTCTGTTGGACTTCAATCAAAGCATTCATAACTCAAACTCCCCATAAACTGTACACACAGGAGAAGAAAAGGATAATTAAAAATAGCATCAGAAATTGATTGCATACATTTTCTTAATCAAATGTCCCGGTTTCTTTCATATTCTTTATTTCTTCTGGCCTTCACTCAAGGTCACCATTAAAATATTTCCATATATTACAGCTTAAATAGATTCATATTAAATTCCTGTGTTGTGACTCACCTGAACATAATATCAAAATTCACTATAAACTTCTCCAGATTATAACTCCGGTTAACTTCTGTGTTTGTTTCTATTATGTACAAAGTTTGAAAGTATGCTTTATCTAATTTAGTATCATTCAATTGGGTTGCAACTATGACTTCCCATTCTTGTCACCTAAGAATCACTACGTGTCTGTGGCCCAGAAGATTAGGGGAGGAAGCACTAGCCTTTAGAAGAATATGATTATAGCAGGGATCCCTAACCCCTGCTCCATGGACCAGCACCAGGCTGTGGCATGGCAGAAACTAGACCGTGAAAACAAGCGAAGTCCCATCTGTGGGATGCAGGCAGAACGAAAAGGTCATACAAAAGATATTATGCATTCTATTTCCTATATCATAGAAATTCAGTCAGAAATAAAATACTGTACAGAATGATTTTGATAAGTTAAGAGAAATGTTTAAAAATAACAGAATGGAAGTGAACAGAGATCAATGCTGAGGTGGCGCAGTGATTAGGGTGCAATACTGCAGCTACTTTAGCTGACTGCTAGTTCAGCAGATCAGCGGATCAAATCTCACTGGCTCAAGGTTGACTCAGCCTTCCATCCTTCCGAGGTGGGTAAAATGAGGACCCAGATTGTTGGGGGCAATATGCTATTTAGTATACTGTCTTTGGTGTAAGCTGCCCAGAGTCCTCGGAGAGTGGGCGGCATAGAAATATGAATAATAAAATAAAAATAAAAAAATAAATGCAAAATTATTCACTTAAGAATTCTCCTGCAGAAAGATAGAATGAGGAATATCTGTCTTGGCAACAGTACTGTTTGTAAAAGTATTCTCAAAATAACAATTGTTTACAAAAGGAATAAGACAACAGCATTTCACCAACAGTGTGATTTCATAAAAGCAAACACAGTTTTAGGCTGTATTGACCGAACTATAGTATCTAAATCATAGGAAACCATGACTATTTATTTTGTCCTGATCAAATCTCACCTCAAATATTATATTCAGTTCTGGGCAACAGACCAAGAAAGTTTCAGGTGAACCAAAACAGATTCAGAAAAGTGCAACAATAATAATAATAATAATAATAATAATAATAATAATAATAATAATAATAAAGGACTAAAGTGTGAAACCTATGCAAAGAGATGAAAAAATTGGAAGTGTTTCAGAAGATTAAATGAAAATATAATACCACTTCAAGAAATTGAAAAAAGTATTATACAAGAAGAACACCTATTCTCTAACTTGAGGACAAGGGATAGAGGAATAGATAAAGAAGGCAGCTTCCATCTTGTTGGTGGGAAGAGAGTGGAACAAACAGTTTGACAGTGAAAATAATTAACCAGAGATATAGTGGACTCCCCTTCATGGGATATCCCCAAGGAGCAGCTAGATAGCTATCAGTGTCAGTGCCTTAATTTACATTTCTGCACAAGCAGGAGTTTGGATTCAGAAGGTTAATTCCAATGCTTTGATTCTATAATTAGTGCTGCTAATTATAAACATATTTGGGCAATAATAAACTGATCAATTATTACAATCAGGATATGCAACTAGACTCAAGCCAGATATGAATCAAGAATTTGCAATGCTTGATTTTGAGCATTATACCATGGCTTCATGTTTGCCTCATCAGCTGTATCATATGAATTTGTTGTTCTGTCAGTTCTTTATGCAGGAATTGTGTTAGAGGATACAATGTTATTAGGATTAATAATGTGGTTCCATTTCCTTTATTCAAGCTTCTCTTCAGAAGCGGGTAATGCAAAATATTTGAAATTTAAGTTCTGAGCATTTCCAATCAGAAATGTCTTTAATCTTCAACCTTCCCTACAAACAGAAATAATAGCTATGGAAAAATAATGTTGATTATACAGATTCCAGGGCTCCAGCTAGACTAGTTTAAGCTAGTACTAACAAGAACAGCTCAGTTCAGCTCAGTTCAGCAATTAGGCAGAGAATTGTCTGTTTCTCTTTGTGCACAAAACATTCTTATCCATCAGCAAGTTGGAGCTTGTCTCCTTGGGTTTCTTGAATTTTGTTTTGTCTGGGGACAGCAGGAGTTTAACTAAAGTAATCTGGGCATGTATAGTTACTGCTGCATCTTTGCAACCAGTAAATGCCTGTTCTCCTCAATCTTCTGAAATGTAAGAAAGAAGTGTGAAGATGTTACTGAAGCTTGTATCTTTTTCTATGTCCGCCCATCAATCCAATTATTTTGTTTAGATCTATTTTAATACTAGGGTTCTATGAGCAACTATTATAAAGTTTAGCTACCATGATTCCCTGAAAATAAGACATGTCCGGATAATAAACCCAATCGGGCTTTTCAGCGTATGTGATAATATGAGCCACCCCCGCAAAATAAGCCCCCTCACCAACTACTTAGACGCATGAGCAGCAGGTCCCGCCATTTCCTCTGGTTGCTTGCTGCGCAATCAAAATGAGTTGAGGTGAGGCCAGAGGGGGGGAAAGGGGTACATGCCCTCCCCTCCCTGTTTTTCGCCAAGCGGCCCAACACGTTCCACCCCATCCCACCCAGGGGTTAAATGCTCCCGGTTCGGACCGGATCCGGTAGCAATGGCAGGTGATTCGGAGAACCGGTAGCAAAAATCCCTACCCCCCCCCATGCCCAGCTGAGCCGTGTGATCATCAGAGGCTGGGTTTTTTTTTTACTTTTAAAAGCATTTTTTTCTATAACCTCTTTGGCCGAAAAAATGCTTTTAAAAGTTTTTTTTTTAAAAAGCCTCTAATGATCACGCAGTTCAGCTGGGATCATCAGAGGCTTTTCAAAGCATTTTTTTCTGCAACCCCTTCGGCTGAAGAGGTTGTAGGGGAAAAAATGCCTTTAAAAGCCTCTGGCGATCCCAGGTGACTTGCCTGACCTCTTAAGGTTGTAGAAAAAATGCTTTTAAAAGTAAAAAAAAAAAAAAGTTGGCCATGCCCACCCAGTCACATTCCCGCCTCCCACCAAGCCAACCCACAGAACCAGTAGTAACAAATTTTAGATTTCACCCCTGATCCCACCCCAATGGCAACAGCAGCCTGGCTGCTTCCCTTCACCACTATCTTTTTGCTTAGCCACTTGCCCCCTTTAGGGATGCAATTTGGGGGTGGCAGGTGAGAAGCGGGACGTAGGTCTTACCTTTCAAGCACCGTCACTTTCCTCACTGTTGTGTTCAAGGAAATACGCTGTAAAAGAAAACCTTCTTGCAATTCAATCAAATTTCTCGAACTCGCGAGGTTTTCTTTTACAGCGTGTTTCCCTAGACACAACAGCAAGGAAAGCGACAGAGCTTGAAAGGTAAGACCTGCATCCCGCTTCTCGCCCATCCCACCTGCCACCCCTCTCGATAAAGAGTCAGCAGGGAAGGGAAACAGCCAGGCTGTTGTTGTCATTGGGGTGGGGTGGGACGTGTTGGGCCATGAGATGCGTCTCTTACCTTTCAAGCTCCATTACTTTCCTCGCCATTGTGTCCAGGGAAACACACTGTAAAAGAAAACCTCGCAAGTTCGAGAAGTTTGATTGAACTCGCAAGAAGGTTTTCTTTTACAGCGTGTTTCCCTGGACACAACGGTGAGGAATGCGACAAAGCTGGAAAGGTAAGATGTGCGTCCCACTTCTCATCCATCCTACCTTCCACCCCCAAATTGCATCCCTAAAGGGGGTAGGTGGCAAAGGGAGGGACAGTAGCCCTGTCATGCCCAGCGAGGGGGGGGGAGAGAAGAGATGGCAAGGGGAGTCACGTTTCACTTCACGCGTCTCACTTCTCCCCCCACCCCACCTGTCACCCCTCTTGATAAAGAGACTGGGAAGGGAAGCAGCTGTTGCCATTGGGGTAGGATGGGATGTGTTGGGCTGCTTGGCCAGCGTGAAGAACAGGGAGAGAGGTGATGACAGTGACGGGACATCCTGTCCCACGCTCGCTGCCTCCTGCACCTCCAAAATAATAAGACCCCCGATAATAAGTCCAAGCCCTTATTAGGGGATGTCAAAAGAAAATAAGACCCTGTCTTATTTTCGGGAAAACACGGTAGTTTGCTTCCAATATTTTCATTCTGGGGTGATAGCAAATGCTTTATACTCAGAGACTTTGTGAACCTGTCAAGCCACTATTCCTCTGCTGCATTTAAAAGCCTAACAATGATGGTAAAAAGCATAGCATGCTCTATCTTTTGCATCTGGACTCTTTTCCCAATACAGTGACTGTAATTATGGATGCATGCTTTGTAGAAGCTGGAGTGGGAGAGAAGGGAGAACAAAGAGGCTAGCGCATTAAAGGCTACCTGTTATTGTGGGGGAAGGAGTAAAGAAAGATGCGCTTGGAGCAACAAACTCTCCTCCCTCCCACACACCCCCCTCCCAAAGAAAAACAAAGTTAGCCTGTTCTTATAGCAGCCTGGCACTTTGCAGCTATGTGGGCCCTTTTGAAAAAGAAGAATGAAGCAGACAGAATTATAGTGAGATTAATTAATCAATCAATCAGATTATATCCTGCCACAGTTTCTTCATAGTTACAGGAAACTATCAAAAGCATGCATGAAACAGATTAAGTTGAAGGCGAGCCAAAAGTTATATTAATATTGGATCCATCAGTCTTGCTTATCCTTTAGACAGAGGAAAGCATTTCAGGAACGTTCTCATCACAAACACACCCTTGGTACTGTAGGAAGTTAGCACCCACCCCTTTCCTGGAAGAGTGAAATACTTTAGGAAATATGAAAAAGGCAGAATATTATATTTCCCTGGATGAGAAATGGATAAGCATATTTTGAAGCAGCTCCCATCTTCCTGCCCCCACCCTTTGTCAATGGACCATTAAGGCTTGGGCCAGTCTATTCTACATAACAAAGATCTACCTCCTTCAGGCAGAGCCATAGTAGGAATTGCCAAAGATCCAACAAAGATAGGATTAGCCCTCTCCACAATAGCAGCAGAAACTCACCACATGTGACCTGGGAAGCATATGTGACTATCAGCCAGCAAGACCCCCACCCCCTGGGAGTCTGACAACCAATCAAAGTACTCTTTGTGGGCCCCAGGAAGTTCAAAGCCAGAGAGAGCATAAAACCTGAAAAACTCGCTGTATCTCTCTTTTTCTGTTCAGGAACTCAAGCCATGTGATCCTGTCCACCATTAAACCATCTTCCAAGCAGTCTCCATGTTTCCAGTGTCTGTTTCCCCACTTGGAGCAGAACCCAGAAAGATATTTCTTCCTACAGTACATCTATTTAAAAAACTGACATAATCATAAATAATGAAAAGACAATGCATACAGATCCCCCAAATAGAACTTGGCATCAACCCCCAAACCTCCTTTGGAAATGTCCAGTTTTCAGCCGTTTCCAGAAAGTGAATAATACTGGAGCCAATTCCAGAAAGCCAGACCTACTACATAACAACTTTATACCTGGCTTTGACCCCTTGACTTCTTGGAAATGTGGGACAACTAGCTGCTTCTTCCAGCAATTTTGAAGTAGTTGGGTGCACTCAAATGGAGAGAGGCCAAACCAAAAAAGCCTTTCATAGATTGAAAGCAGTGCTTTATATTTACACCTCGAAGCTAATAAGAGTCCCTTCATTTGAATGTTCATCCCAATTTCTTTCCTCTGGCTATTATGCACCCAGGATGATTTGCAGGAATCTACGAACAATCAAAACTGATTAGGGTGGCATTCAAATATTTATTAATATTAAATGCATACATAACAGCCCTGATCAATCTCATCTGTATTTTAAATTGAAACAATAGCAATAGCGCTTAGACTTAAATACTGTTTCATAGTGCTTTATAGCCCTCTCTAAGCAGTTTACAGAGTCAGCATATTGCCCCCAACAATCTGGGTCCTCATTTTACCGACCCGGAAGGATGGAAGGTTGAGTCAGCCTTGAGCCAGGCAAAATCAAATTCCTGGCAGTGAACAGTGAGTTAGCCTGCAGTTTTGCATTCTAACCACTATGCCATCACCAGGGCTCTTACAAGATGCCCATTTGACAAATCATATATTATTATTATTATTTAAATTGCTGTTTTTTAAAGTCCTTTAAGCAGAAGAGTGTTTTGGGTTTGTTTTGTATTTGAGTAGAACTCATTTTTCAAATGACATTTTTTTCCAACACTGGGGAAGTAGTTGAATAAAAATGATGATCACAACTTCTGCAAACTTTTTTCTCATGTGGGAAAAGAATGGATTTGTAAAAAAGCAAAGATTTTGCCTCGGATGTGAATAAGAAATTAAGGAATGACAAAAAATTGTCTTTATGGTTGTAGGAAACTATTCAGAATCAAGCATGAAACACATTAAGTTAAAGGTGAGTCAAAAATTATATTAATACAGGATTCGACAGTTTCATTTTATCCTTTACACAAAAATCACAGTTGGAAGCATTTCAGGAACCTTCTCAGGACAGCTCCTCGTTCTTGTCGCTGAGAAATTGTGAGACCTCTGATGTCTTTTGTTTGGTTGAACAGAAGCAGAGAACAGGTCAACAGCGACATCAACTAAAAGCATCAAAGCCCAGGTCAGCAGGACTTTTAAACACAGAAATATAGGCAGGCTTTAAGCTAAAAGTCAAAGCAAAGCAAGTTCCGAATTAAGGCTGACATTGTGCTCTTAAATCCATGTATTGCTTCTACGTTTGATAAACATTAACTAAGAGAGAAAGTGAGAAAAAATTCAGCCCTGAGCTGTGTCTACAGTATGTGGGATTAAGAGTTACAGTCTTAATGCTATTAATACTTTGTTTAGAAATGCTAATCTTCCCTTTTTTCCCCCTTGCCTTCTTAAAAAAATGGAACAGTGAAATGCATTACAGCTGAAACTTGGCATGTAGTGATTTGAAAATCCGCTGTCTGCCTCTTGATGTCTTCATCTGACAATATCTATATGTTGCTTGGTTTCCATAGCAACCGAGCACTGGTAATTGCAACCCTGGAAAGATAATTATTTAACTCAAAACACTGTGTACATTTAACCTGTCTGAAGTTTCAACAATCCATCGTTTAATGACAAGTGTTTTGAAAGGTTTAATTTGAGCTGGTTCTTTAGTGCCATATTTTAATGGTGGTTAACTTGCATGTTTAACTAAATTGTACAAATAGTTTTTTACTCCAATGGTTTCAGGTTTCTTAAGCTATTGACTTTACGTGTCTTTGTATGTGTATGTATGAATGATAAACTTCCATTCATTTATGGATTCAGCTAATCACCCTTTATAAATAGTCTTTTTTATAAATAAAGCAATCTGTTAAAAATTATTTTATTCTATAATTCCTTCTAGTTTTTATACTTATGTCCACAGGTCTTATTTGATTGATATAAATGCAGTGTTGAGGTAATTGTATTGGTAAATAGCTTTCCCCAGGAAATTTTATTAATGTTACGAGCCAAAAGCCAATTTGATCTAGTGGTTAAGGTGATAAAATCTAGTAGTTAAGTGATTAAAAACCTGGAGATTGTGAATTCTAATACCACTTTAGGCATAAAACCAGCTAAGTAGCCTTGGGCCAGTCACTCCCTTTCAATCCTAGCAGTTTCCAGAAGTCAACACAGGCACACACATATACAGAGAGAAGGGAGGGGGGAACTAAGAGCAAAGAAGAAGAAGAAGAGGAAGAGGAGGAGGAAGAAGAAGAAGAAGAAGAAGAACAACAACAACAACAACAACTCAAATGACTTTGTGTAGATCTTGAAATTCATAGAAGGGATAATAAAGCCATAAGAAATTGCATAATGGTGACAGGGCTTGTTCCCACCACTACAGTCTTGGAACGAGTCCAAGAAAGGGTATTGCATTGTTGCCTCCACTTATTCTAAGATCTTACTTGATTGTCCAGCATTTATCTATTGTCTTAGCACATAATAACATTTATTTTATACAATATATTGGTATTTAATAAAAGTTGTTGGTAGCAGTGCTAGAAAACTGGAATAAACTTTGTTTCAGACAAGGATTTACTACTTCTACCACCAAATTAGTTAGCCCTCTTCTGAAAATCTTTTTTCAGCTATGATTAACAGTTTGAAGGAACAAGTAATTAGTCTTTCTCAAGTAGTTTGTTTAACAAAATTCAATCATGTTTTAGGTGACACTGTACTGATCCAGTGGAGCCAGGGAAGAGGGACTTGTCCACATTACTATCAAAGAATAGTATTCCATTAAATAGATTTTAATCCCTATTGAGTCAGTTTTATCCTGTTTAGTAACCTCTCAACCTGTAATGTTGAACTCCTCAAAGATATTTAGATACAAATAAGAAAATCTTCATTGGGAATCCTTCTGGATCCGATTATTTTCTACGAGCAGACCATTTTAAGCGTTCTTCATTACTACAGAGGCTAAAAGTTCTTTTAAAAATTAGACAGTGACTTTCCATGATATCGAAATTATATTCTAAGTCAGGGTTCGTCAACCTCCAGTCTATGGACCAACAATGGTCCATGGTACATAAGAAAACATGCTATGCAAATGAGCAAAGCCCGATTCTCTCTACACTGAACTGGTCCCTGGCACCCAAAAGGTTGGGGGCCGCTGTTGTAAGTAGTTTTTTGCTTCTGCGATAGGACCTATAGAATGAAACTTTATATTACCTCTAATACTTGTTTGTTTTTCTCCTAGGCTCAGAATAGATTATATAATAATCTAAACAGCCTTCCAAATTATTTGAAATATTTTTTAAAATGCAGTAAGAGTTTCCTAGCAATAACTTCCTGTTTTCTAGAAAGGAGAACACTTTGAGAAGTCATTGGTATTCTCTTCATGAACAAATAGTATGAATGTTTTGATGAGAGCATCTTTCACCACCTGTAATTAGTCCAGTAGAAAAACATGTGTAATGATCATGTATACCATGTTTCCCCAAAAATAAGACCCAACCAGAAATAAACCCTAGCATGATTTTGATGGATGCTTGTAATATAAGCCCTACCCCAAAAATAAGCCCGTTAAGATTGTCAGCCAGACAGACATATTTTAGTACTATATTTCCCCCAAAATAAGACCTAACCGGAAAATAAGCCCTAATGCATCTTTTGAAACAAAAATTAATAAAAGACCCAGTCTTAATTTTGGGGAAACACGATACGCATAATATTAAAAGATAGAAGAATTCCTTCTTTGCAGATATCTGTGTTAAGTGCCCTCTAGAACCTATACTGTTTTGCCATATATAATGAGTGAAGACTCCCCGCAGGCCATAAAGAACCTTTGATTCCTTTCTTCACCACCTCATTGTCTTCTAAGACTGCATCTTTGAAATTTGAATGTAAATGAAAAAAAAATACTTCATTCTATAATGAAATCAAAAATAGAATTGAACCCACTGAGGTATGTATAGTCATAAAATAAAGGGCACAAAGTGAAATGTATTTCAGCCCATCCTACTTGAATAGGATGTAATTATGTATTACACTGGAATATAGTATTCAAGACATTTAATAATTTTATAGTTGTTGCAAAATACATATTTATGGATTGCATTGCTTAAGGTACACTATCCAATTTTTCTAATGGGTACAAAATGGTGATATTGGAACACAAGCTAACTCACTCCAGAAATTGTCAGGAATCCTTCTAGTCCCTGTACAAAGAAGAGACTTTTTAATAGAAATCAATAGGACTAAAGAGTCACCTAAAATGTCAGTGCAATTCATATGGCAAATCCTGAATCCTGGCAGAGTTTTGATGTGGATTTTTTTCCCTTGAACAAAAAAGAAACAGTACTATCCCATGCCATTGGCTTTTTTTTTTTTTTTTTGCCTTACTTACTTTTCACTGTCCTTCCAACTGAGTCCTACATTGTCCAGCTGGAAGCCCACAGGCAATATGTCATCATTTTGTCACAGCATTTCTCGGTTCTAAAGGTTTAGACAGTATGAGAAATTCTTGTTTCCATGTCAATCAGATACATTCCTTTCTTAGAAAACATGAAATAAAGGTCAGAGATTTTGTGTATTATTCTTATCAACGTAATTGTAATTCAGACATAACCAGAGAGAGAATATGACATACAGGTAAGTAAAAAGAACAATTATCACAAACCATTGAAATCTTTCATCTCTAACAAATCACTTGTACTGCACATGGTTATATGCATTCAATCCCCACCATTTTTGATGAGATAGTCTAAATAACTTCTTGCAATACCTTTAATTATTTGTTTAAGAGTGTGAAAGAATAAGAATAAGAAAAGATTTACTTCTCTTATTTACTCAAATGGCTATTGAAATTGCTAGATTCTTTGTTCTTAAACTGGCGGTTATTATCCCAGGTATATCTTGGTAATATTAGAGCAATTTCTTGTACTTGCTTGTGAGTCGAGAATTCAGTTTAGGACTATCATTGTGTAAAACAACAGTCTTGATTTTTGTTTTGGGTTCTCTTTTGTATTTGTGGGGGTATTGACATTCAAGGCTGGAAAAAGAAGTAATAGGGTCAGTTATTGTAAGTATGTAATTTTTAACAAATACTATAAACAAGTGCTTTCTTCACCTTATTGAGATGAAAAAATAAGAATGCATCTGCAAGAACTTAGCAACTGAAGTAAAACTGCCAACACATTTGCAGTCCCCAAATGTCTCTCCTCTTTTTTATGATTTAAGTCCTTTATTCTTTCAATTACTTGAAAACAGTATATTTTCATTTCAAATGGGAGTCTTTGTTGGTAGGAATGCTGGCTGTTCTAGGGTTTCAAAATAAAATCCACTAACCATGCATGGCATAAATTATTAACAATTAATCAGTGGAATGGCTTGCCTTCAGAAATTGTGGGTGCTCCATCACTGGATGCTTTTAAGAAGAAATGGGACAACCACTAGTCTGAAATGGTATAGGCCAGGGGTGTCAAACTCGATTTCATTGAGGGCCACATCAGGGTTGTATTTGACCTCGGGGGGCCAGGGTGGGCATGGCCAGTTTGACGTCCCGCATATTGGGGCACCTGTGGTAGCCTGAGTGCTCTGCCAGTAAAAACGGTCTTCCCGAGCTCCATTTTTGTCATGGGCTTGTCCTTCATTGTTTCCAGGGCGGCCCCAAGGGCCGAATCCAGCCCACAGGCCTTGAGTTTGACACCTCTGGTATAGGGTCTCCAGCTTGAGCAGGGTGTTGGACTAGAACACCTCTAAGGTCCTTTCCAACTCTATTATTCTGTTAAATGTGTTTGTGTGTCTGGTTTAATTCCTATGCATTCCCACTCTCTGACACTGTGGCAGAGTTTAACATTTCTCTGATTGAAGTTCAGGTCCTTGAGACTCTGCAGCAATAATGTCTAACAGAAACTTGTCATTTTTTTTTAAAGTGGTGCTCAGTCTCAGCTTCTTTTGAACTGATCTGCAGGCATTCATGCTCAGTATAATCTAGTTTTCTGACTTCAAATACCTGAGGTAGCTAATGGGAATCTTTGAAGTTTCTATTTGTTTATTAATATATGCTTAATAATTATGGTTGCGATTTAACTCAATTATGTGACAGTTTTACTCAACTTTCAGCTGCTGAAAAATATTGTTGTTTTTTTTTAACAATATTAGTGTTCAGTTCTACCCCTTGGTAACTTATGTCCTCTATAATTCATATTACTGATCTCAAGTTTTTAAGAGTTAACATTCTATGGTATGGAGAAGGAGATGCGAGCACAATAATAATGAAGCATGTATATAAATTAGCTTCATTTGCGATGGAAATGACAGTTAGGAATTAAGTCAGAGATTTTATGGAAAAAAATACAATATGACATATGGGTTGAAGGAATATAAATGGGTTTTGAAATCCCAGGGTAAAATTGGCATCCCAAATCAGAGAACCACAGGGACAGTAAAAAGTTGACTGCTGTTTTACAAGAATACACTGCCAGCTGGCTCATGAAGATCTGCCACAGATATGCAGTTTTAAGCTTAATTTGCATTATCTGATTTCTTGTTGTAGTGTCCCCAGCAGGGTTGTTTTGGTTTATGATTATAAAAGATGTTTAGCTGTAAAAAAAACAAAAAAAAACCCCCCTCTTTAGTTATTTCAATCATTTGCAAAACTGAAGAAACTATTTTCTTTCTGACTAATGTGTAAGATTTAGAATAATGAATTATTGGAATAATGAATGGGGGCATTAGCAGTGGAAGTAAAAAAAAAAAAAGCAGCGCTTGTATTGACAAATTTTAAACTCCAGAACAATCAGGATAAAATTATTTTTTGTCCTTGTTTATCACCTTACCACACATCGTTTATCGCCTTATCATATCTTACCAAATTTCTTGTGACACTGCAACCTTTGGGGCTTGCAAATCATGGGTTTACATCTTAGGGTGATTTGTAAAAACCTACCTAAGAAAAACTATTTCAAATAGTGAGAAACATATTAAAGACATTAAATTTTTAGGGCCTGATCAGATTATATGACCAGTATGAAGTAGTGCTCAATGGAGACTTGGGTTCAAACCCCAATTGGTCATTTACTAAACAATTAATTGCTCAGTTACTAACGTACTCCACATTATTTTTGCATGGCTATAAGAGAATGGGGTGCAGTGGAACCAATATACTAATCTGCACTCTTTGGAGGGGAATGGGACATAACTGAGATAACTATAAAAATGAAATCTACCATTTTATCCATCCAGTTTGGGACTGCACCGTCTCTTAATTTGGGCTTTTCTTTGGAATGTACTGCCTCCTCTTTGTACTGCATTGTTTCTACAAGCACACATTCCATCACAACAGGGAGAGCAAGAAGATTGTGAGGGTGAAGTTCAGGAGACCAAAAGCGCAGAGATGGGGGGAGATAGATGGGGGGAGTTGAAGCACCCCTGTGGTTGTAAGTGCAGTCAGGCAGACTGCCAAGCACCCAAATTTTGATCCTCTGAGCGTGAGGGCACTGAAACAATTTAACTTTGAGGACGGGGCATCAGTATCATTCATTCAGCACTGCTGTGACTTTGAAATTTGTCCATGACTTGAATGAGTGGTCATAACTCAAGGACTAATGGTAATGAAACTGTAATATCAATTAGACTTTGTAGGAATCCCTTCAGTATAATAATTGCCTAGATTTATGCTCCAACTATTGAGCTGAAGAGGAAGAGTTGACTAGTTTCATGGCAAAGTTCGCTTTGAAAGCAACAAAACATGCATACAACATAAGCTGCTTATGGACATTGGAATGCCAAAGTTGGAAATGTAAAGGAGGAAAACATACTTGGATTGTATGACCTATGAAACTGAAATGAAGCAGGAGAAAATCAGTTTTTGCCAATCCAATGATTTTTTTCATTGCTAACATGTCTTCAAACATAATCAAAATAATGCCTATATATGAAACAAACAAAATGTTAAAAATTATCTAAATTATATTAAAGTAACCAAAGTACCTTTACAATCCCCAAGACATGTCAAACTTATGAGCATCCCTAATGTTTAGAAATTGAAAGTTGAAAAATTTGACACACCCTAAACATGGACATCACCAGATGTTGCATAGAGAAATAAAATTGAGTATATTATTTGTTTGAGAAGCTCAGTTATAATAATAAAGTCATAACCAGGAGCTGACATTGGAACAGATCATTAACTACTCATGTGCAAGTTCCAAATTAAGTTAAAATGGAAGAACAAAGCCAGTTGTCATAATAAAATCCAAGTAGTGATCTATGACTATGGGGCAAACAGAGAATTCAACAGCAGTGTTACTTTCCTGTCATTGAAATGACTTTCTGATAATATCTTTTAAACAAACAGAATCATCTTGTTTTATGACAACACAGTATTCAAGTCTCATGTATTAAATCTTTCCCTCCTTACTAAAGAAATATACAAAGGCATATAAAATATTTTAGACTATGAAAATAATGTTGATATTTTACTTTCAAGAATACTACTGTGATTTGTGGACTTATACCATGCTATAAATTACTGTTTTCTACAGCTATGTTCCTTTTATTTTTTTCATATATTGGATAGCATTAGTGCTTATTTCTACAACTGAATTTAAGCCATTTTACTTCCTTATTTGCCCATAGAATCAGCTTTATAGCAATGGAGATTAAAAGGAACTCCATTAATCTTATAACTCTTGCTGATGTGGATGGATTATAGTATCTCACATATAGAGACAATTAATTATAGGAACCCAAAAAATATAGATTACAATCATAATGTTGAAGATCTACCAATATACATTAAATTACTAAGATGACAGTCTCATATCATTATTTGTATCTGTTTCGACGCTAAGTTGTTAAGTATTTTGAAACCTTGAAGTTACAAGCTATGCTTGTAGTCCAACTATATTCTTCCCCTGAGCTTTTGCATAATTCAAATGCACTGCAGAATCCATTAGGAATTTCATCATGAATTATAAATGTGGAAGAATAAAGTGAATCCATCATGATATTCATTTCATAGGTTATTCTGAAGAACCTCTACATAATGCCATTTTGGTCAGACATCTGGTGTAGATGTATTGTTAAAGTATATAAAGGCAGACTTGGGATCAGCATAACTGGAGAGATGCCAGGAGACCCCATGGTCATGTTAAGAAGCTGAAGGAAGAGAGGCTGAAGAGAAATATCTTTGACTGACATTTGATTGCTGAGATTGGAGCTAATTATAGTAAAGAATGTGGAGGATTTCTATATGCTGCTGAATATTGAAGTCAAGGGAGAGAGTGAGAAGGTGCAGTCTTTGCAGTCTTGCTAAAATGTCTACTTTTTTTATCTGTATTCTATGTCAGTGGTTCTCAACCTGTGGTCTGCAGACTAGGGATCCATGATGTCATCCCAGGGAAGTCTGTGAAGGCTTGAAGAAATGTTATGATTTAAATCTTGAGTTAAGTTTGCGGGTCTGTGACCATGGTCCTTGGCCACAAAAGGTATTTAAAGGGAGTCCGTGGTGAAGAAAAGGTTGAGAACCACTGCTCTATGCAATTTGGAGCATATAATATTTTAATAGAATTGTTTTAAATGTTAAACCCAAATAATTATTGTTTATTTATTTGTTTCTCTGTTTGTTTCTGTTTTATTTATTTGTTTGAAAGATTGCTTGCACACTTCTGTACATAGAAACCAAATGTTTTATATCAATAAAAACATATTATATAGGTTTTATAGGAAGCTATTATTATTGTGAAGTTTATAGCATATATGATGTATGGTGGCATATCTTTTTAATGAAATGTATAGGACAATATTAAAATGTCCTTTAGGAAGTGAAACTAGTGGAAACAGTACATACTGTTGAGGTTACAATATATTCATAAGAATGCATTATTGTAAATGGTCATTGAATCTCTGTTAGACAGGAACTCATTTTTTTTCCAAAAGTATTAATTACTGCAACTTGATACTTGGGAATGCAATTCTTTAGTATATCCACATGAGATAGCACTCAGAATCAGACAGCATAGTTAGTGTATTTATGCAAATCGCAAATCCCAACTGTGTACCATTTACCAGAACAAGTTCAACTTTAATTAATCAAGGGCCTAAGATCCTTTGCCAACTTTCTTTCAAAGCTGATTTTACAGTTCACAAAACAACATCTTTCAATCTCATTTCTATAGTAGAATCTCATTAACCAGTCAGGAACTGGCTTAGGGAATTTAGATATCACATTTTATATAGAAGCCCTTTTCTTTTTGATCTGGTGAACAGTATACAATCCTTTGTTCAGCCTGGAATATCACTGTCTACTAAATTATGCTGAAAGGCTATATAAAAGACACCCAAGAAATTTAGATATGCAATACATTTTCATAAATAAAGATAGATTCACTCAGGTATGCCATGTAGGTTTTTCATACAAACTCATTGGAATCAATTCTATCATATACTCCTTCTATCATTTACTCCCGATGAAGAATATTGTACTTGTATTTTAGTATAATTGGCTACGTATTACACTACTTCAACTACAGTCATTCTGAAATAAAAGTGAAATGAAGCATTTTCTTTGCAAAGCTATAAAAATTAAAACATTACCTGTAGGGATTATTTGGGTGGCATCCCTTGACCAAAAAGGAGCAGTACTTAGTATGCTGTAGAGTGAAACAGAGCAATTGCTATCCTATATGTTTTAAATGCTTAATTCTTCTGTAAAAATAGTTCGCGTATGATATGATCACCATAATGCTTTCAAAAAACATCTTCAAAACTTCCATGAAGATCATTTTGTAATGGCAAGATTTAAAATGAAATATAAATTCTATGGTTTTATAGTTTAAACACTGGGAATAGATTGTTCTGTCCCCGTTCCACTCACACACCACCACAGATGGCCCGGAGTTAATAAGCCACCCGACAAAATTCTTTGAAAATAAAGCTGGCAGCAATCCAGTGGCTAGCTGCCAATTCAGACTTTACTCACACAAAAGAAAGATTAGACTGACAGCATTCCAATAAAACAGGCAGAGTTTTCAACAATACAAGGATTAATCCAAATGCAGTCCGATAAAGCAGGCAAAGTCCAGTAACGCAGAGATCATGGATTATTTCTAGTTTTTGCTCATCACAAACTGAACCGGCCACCACACCCACATTTATACCCTGTGGGGTGTGGTCCAGTGACTCAACTAATCTCTGGCACGCCTTCCCCTCTGCTGCGCATGCTTCACCCTGCGCCTCTGGCGAGGGTCCAGCCAGCACTTCTTCGTCGCTGTCCACCTGTGGCTGCGGGGACGTGCTTGGCTCTGAGCCTATCTTTTGGCCTTCGGTGTCCATTGCCAGGCATTGCCAGAGAGGAGGGTCCTGGAGAGGGAGGCCTTGCCAACTCCTCTTCCTCACTCTCAGAGTCTGCATCTGATAGCCCAGGCTCAGGCAACGGAGCCACAACACTGATAAAGATGGTACTACTAATGTTAGCTTAATGGGATTTCTATCCAAAATATCATGTTCCAACATGACAAACCTTTACTGTACTTTTGATAGTTTGTGTATTATAATATTTGCCAAATGATTCAGCTAGCTTTTACGTTCAGGTGGGTAAGAATAATGCTTTAAATAGGCATTGGCTCATGTTAAAGAACGGATAAAAATATGTTCCAAAGTGGTAGTTTGTTAAAACTCTTGAAAATATGCAGCTTTCAGAGGTTACTATTTTTCTTAATATCTGAAGTAAATTTTAATATATATTTGACAACATATGTACATAATAATAAAGAAATATTCCAATTTTATTGTCTTTTCCCTCTATGCTTTATAAAATGAATTAATTCAAATATAAATTAAAACCAATACTGTTTCTGAAATCAACATCTTTTTGGTTATAATGCTAGGAAGAAAACATCGGTTCTTTTCCATGGGGAGAAGAATAGCAACATAAAAACATTCCCATTTGAAAAGCACACCTGATTTCCTGTATGTTGCTGACTGTAAAAATACACCTATATTGTTTTGCATTGCTTTGCACCACACTGCCTTGCATTATATATATCCTGCCACAAGATAACTTTCAATAAAATTATAGGCCCTCCAGAAGCCGGAAATGGCCCATTTGTAAACTTCCAGTGGGAAGAGAGGCTCTGGAGCCTGGGGAGAGCAAAAAACAGTCCTTCCCCACCCACCCCAGGCCTTCTGGAGGCAGGAAACAGCCTGTTTCCCTACTTTTGGTGGGCCCAGAAGGCCCAAAAATCAGCTGGCCAGTGTGCATATGCGCACCGGAATTGAGCTCACATGCCCACCGGTGTGGCTCCACATGCCACCTGTGGCACGCATTCCATAGGTTCACCATCACGGCTATATGGGCCGCTGCATTTGGGATTAATAGAAACTTCCAAAAAGCCTTAAAAGGCAGTCCCACGTACAATAATTCACAGCAATCCAATTAAGTAATATTGAAGTCACAAGTCACTATAGGAAAGTCCCTTCATCTGAAGTAGAGTTGCAATTGGCACACCAATTAAAGCCGGTCAGAAGATCCATTCCAGCTTAATATTAGGCCTACATTGGTGAGATCTTACTTACAGGAGACCCTCTAAAAGCCTCCTTCATGACTAAAAGGAAAGCTTTTGCAAATCATATAAAAGAAATTTCAATCCTTTCGGTTTGAGGAAACAAGTTGACTTTCTCCGTCATTCTGCCCTCCAGTGCCCCTCTTTTCTAATCTGCTCAAATATCATTTTATGATTTGCCTTTACTTGTCAGTATCCCCAGAGGCCTCACATGAAATCTTTCCCTGGTTCTCTGTATACTGATGTTCAAAATTGTTCACCTGTGAATTCCATAACCTTTTCCTCCTAACTATGCTTTAGGCTGGGAGGTCTCAATGTTTCTCTTGGGATCTGCTGTTTATTTATTTACTTAGTTAAACTTGATCAAATTTCATGCAATGAAACAAAATATAGCATTGAAATATAATTATAAAATCATAAAATAGATAGTTAACAGCTTCTAATACAGAAATTATCTATCCAATTCTTTTTAAATTCAGTTTCTTTATATACATTCTTAGTGAATATCATTTTGCAGGCTTTTTACAGATTTCTGGGGAATTATCTGCTGTCAGAAAAATGCATTCAGTGCAGCCCAGATGGTGAACAAGGAATGGGGTTCAAGGTGCCATGTATGATATAATGGACAGCTCAACAAAACACGCAACGTACATTTCATTATATTCTCTGCAGAAGGGCAAAGGTAATATAATAGTGGAATCTGCTATATCACCTTTAGGAACTGAAGGAAATCTATGTTACACATTGAGTGAGGATCCTATAATTCTATAAATTATGGAAGATTACCGACAGATTGTATTCTATGTAACTTTGCAGTTTATTGCTCCAAGAATCCATTTGTTTGCATTAGTAAGTAACCAGTTCTTTTAAATTTGTTTATTGGTCCAGTTAGATGAATGCTGCTACTCTAAATCCTGTATGTTGCTTTGTGCCATCCAGGGCTATGTTTTAGATGGCTGGCCATACAATTCTTTTAAATAAGTAAATGCAATAAACACATGGTACCTTGAGAACAGTATTTTAAAAAATGGCTGCTTAATCCATTATTAGAAATACCATCAAAATAACTCCAAAATAAAATTGATTTTTTTCTGATATACTATTTGCAACAGCTTTTTTGCAATTTTTTTTGTTTATGAATCCCAGTGCTCTTTTTCTCCAGTCCCATCTCTCTTTTTCCTTTCCTTTCCTTTCTTTTCTTTTCCTCTCCTCTCCTTTCCCTTCCCTCCTGTCCCGCCCCGTCCCATCCCATCCCCTCCCTTTCCTTTCCTTCCCTTCCCTTTTCTTTTCTTTTCATCCCTCTGTAAGTTTAATTTCTTTTTCATAACTTTCTGGATCACTTATATTTACTTCTCCAATTCTAGGTCACGTCTGAAGCTGTCTTTACAAATAGAGATAATCCGACTTTAGTGCCAAAGGAGCTTTTCAGAGGAGGAGATAGAAAGGTCATCCAGAAATGCACATGAACAGTAAAAAGAAGAAGCAATACCATTATCCTATTTGGTTTGCCATCTCTTCTTGTCCATAATACTCTGAATATATTAATTTTATTCATATGTATATATCTTCAGCTCTGTCCTAAGTGAAATAATATCAAAAGACTTACTTTTTATGTGTGTAGGAAATTGCTAATAATTACTTTTCTTGAACATTAACATTTTCCTTTCCAAGATATGAAAAAATAATGCCCATTATCAGTGGTATTTAAATGTATACTTCCCATTATTAAATGTCTATTTCTGAAATCATTTAATGATATGGGGAAGAAGCTATTCTGTAACCTTTAACATAATATATAATTTGTATTAGCATAAATATTAAACATGCTATTGCTGCTATATATAGCTAATAGGTTTTTAATGCATTTAAATAAGAATATTAGGCAAAGGCAATTATTCCAGTTTCACCATTATTATATTGACTTCACAGTGCATTGTTGTGAGGTAGAATTGGAACAAAATTCAATTACTATCAGAAATATAAATGAAATAGTTGGCAGCATTAGTTTTTGGAAGAATATAAACAGATTGGATGTTTATATGAATATGTGGGGGTTCTTGAAGCTTTTCTGCTTCGGTGGAGTGTGTAGAACCTAAGGTGAATTACTTAGGGCTAAATGCACTTAATTAAATATAATACATCAATATATACTCTTGAGCAGTAGATTACATGGTAAACTCAAGAAGAAAATGAAGCCAATGGTTTTCTTCCATTAGTAGAACACCTTCTATTAACATAGAGAGCAATTTCTCTATAGTTGCAGGTCTAGACTAGGGGTGGGTTCTACTTACCTTTACTACCGGTTTGCAACAGAAATGTGCATGTGCAGAAGCTTCCTGATGATGTCTGGGTTGGTGGGTGGAGCCTCCTACTGTTTTACTACCGGTTCTTGCAAACCGGTCTGAACCGGGGGCAACCCACCACTTCCAGAATCTTCCCAGGTGTCCACTGGTTTTAAAGGGTGCAAAGCTTACAAGTGCAGAGAGAATTGTCACTTCTATCCATGTCTTCAGAACAGAACATTAAAGTCTTCCATGTGGCCCTGAAAATCTTCTCCAGAAGGCTGAGGTGCAACATTTTTTACAAACTGAAGGGCAATTTCTTTTCTATTCCTATAAATATAAACATAATACGGGAGAGCCAGTTTGGTGTAGTGCTTAAGACTTTAGGCTAGAAATCAAGAGACTGTGAGTTCTAGCTCTGATTTAGGCACAAAGCCAGATGGGTGATTTTGGGCCAGTCACTCTCTCTCAGCCCTAGGAAAGAGTTCACAGAAAACTATTTCTGAAATCTTACCAGGAAAACTGCAAAGACTTCTCCAGACAATTACCAGGCGCCAACACTGATTCAAAGGCGCATACACACACATGCACATGCATACACTCAAACAAACAAACAAACAAACACAAATAATTATATAAATCTTTTTAATCTCTTCTCCCCTGCTTTTGGCAACTCTGGAGAGTCTGAGGCTAAATATCCTGTTCAAATCCATCCTATTTGCTGATGGAAAAAATAAAATATTGTTGTTGCTGTTGTTATAATTGTTTATTAGCCATATGTTGAGGTTTTCTTATGGATTTGTGTGCTGTGTATGAAGCCATAGGACTTGAGTGAAATCAAAAGTTATAGAGCTTGTAAAGAATGAATCAAATTAAATGTCAACATAAACTGAGAAGTGGCCATCACAATTCTGCATACATTATATCATCATTTTATACTATCACTTTGAAAATCCCTAAGTAGGTATTGACTCTGCTTGCCAATATTAAGATTTATTAGTGCAAGTTGTATTGATTGGGGCACATATAAGTCATTATTAGATCACAAGGATTAATAAATCTTAATAGTAAGCCATATACAGGAATCAATAATGTTACACTTTCAAAATATATAGATTCTTTGCCATCCCTGAAGATTCATGTACAATACTTTTGAGAAAAGTGTCAAAACATTTGTGGATGAAACTTTAAATATATCCCCTAGCTCTCAATAAAATCTTTAAACTATTGCCCTGAAATTTTGATATATACAATGCTAGCAGAAAGATAAGTTTAGCTCATAGAAGCGGTGACTTTTGTCCTATTTCAGCTTTCTTGAAACGATTCACTCACTTAGCCACAATGTCGCTAATCATGACCACTGACTGCTGGTGACATATTGTGGTAGGACGGGTGTCAAACTCATGGCGACATGTACGTGACATATCGCAACTTCCCCTCCCCTTTGCTAAAATGGAGATTGGGGATGGCCAGCGCGTGACGCATCTGACCCACGGTCTGCGAGTTTCACATCCCTGCAGTAGGAGTTTCCGGTTCCTTTGGTTTGGGCCTACAAAAGAGAAATTGATTTGCAAAACAGAATACAAACCTATGGTTGCTTGTTTTTTACTATTTCAGGCCTAACACTTTAGGTTCCATAGAACTTACAGAATAGTAAAACTACAGTAAAGGCCTCAGGCTTCAAATCTAAACAAACATAACACAGATATTGATTCATAATGTTTTATGGGTTTTTTTAATAATGGTGAATTGTGATGAAAATGAGCTGTTCGGAAGTCCTCCAGATGGTATTCAGGTAAAAAGTTAACAGCATTTGATTGCAACAGTTATGTCCTTCACTTTCTGAAAGCTGCTGATTACCCATTGTGGGTGTGGTTGAGTAACCTGAGGCTGCTGCAGAAATTGCAGATGGAATATAAAGCAACCACTTTCATGGGAGTGATGAGTAAAATTGAAAGTGTTAGGGGAAATTTCCCTCTAACTCAGTAGAGTGAATTTGGCTAGCCTGAGAAGGAAACAATCAAAATCTTCCACTGATGACTCCGTTCAAGTAAAGATGAATAGAAAGGATTCTGCACTTATCAATCTGCAATGCTTGTGGCATGTTTACATTCCTTCCTGAAAACAACCTGGCATATAATTGCAGCATCTGCAAAATGTAGCAGTGCGGCCCCGCAGGCCAAATCTAAGCACCCCAGGGGCCGGATGTGACCCACGGACCTTGAGTTTGACACCCCTGTCTTAGCCCAATCTAATAAATCTTGGGTGAGGAAAACCTGGAAACTCTCAGATTCGGGTTTTCCCAGATGTGCCAATATGACATCTCTAATAAAAATTAGCTTTGAGGAAACTCAGGCCTCTGAGTTTGATTTCGTTGGGGGTGTTACTTGGCACCCTGACATTGGGCTCCTCAAACATCCTGGCCCTAATACTGTCAGAAAACTCAGATGTTTGCAGCCCAGCAGATGTCAGGGCACTCTGGATGTTTTGTTTTTTTTTTCAATTTGATTTATATGCCGCCCTTCTCCAGAGACTCAGGGCGGCTTACAATGCGTTAAGCAATAGCCTTCATACTTTTGTATATTTATACAAAGTCAGCTTATTGCCCCCACAAACTGGGTCCTCATTTAACCTACCTTAGAAGGGATGGAAGGCTGAGTCAACCTTGAGCCTGGTAAGATTCGAACCTGCAGTAATTGCAGGCAGCTGTGTTAATAACAGGGTGCTTTAAACCACTGTACTACCAAGGCTCTTATGTTATAGGAAGGCTGTTCACCAGCATCAGCCTATAGCTGAAATAAATTAGTAATTTTATAATAATTCTTGTCCTTTTTTTTCTTTTAACCTTTCAACATTTATCAACTCCATATTATTAGCTATTTTATGTATCATAGTTATACAGTATATTATAACTCTGAGTTTAGACACTTATATGCTTGTACCTTTTCTTCCAAAAACTTTTCACTGCTTATTGTTGCTTATTTTACTGGATGGTGAGTCTTTACAAGACTCCTATACAATATATTTATATATATATTAATAAAATGGGTAAATATAAAAAATGTATATTGTTTCCTTGATCCATTGTATGTAAGCATCAGAACTGGGGAGTGATGCTTTATTACATACAGTTGTCCCTGATGATAGGAATCTTTCTCCACCCTGAAAATTTCTATGTTGGATCAAGTTAATTGAACTTTTTCCCCCACTGTGCCAAGTTTATGCATCCAAGAAAAAGTGGTTTTTTGTGTGAGTGCCTATGTATGCCAAAAAAGGAAGAAAATTAACTTTTAATCTGACATCCAAGAAAAGCTATTTTACTCCATGCATAAACTCGAGCCTTAGTTGGCTGAATTTCAATAAAGGGTTTATTTTCCCTGTCTCCCTGTCTCATTGACAAACACTGAGAGGTATAACCACTAAACTTCTATAAATAGTTTAAACATGTCTTTAAACTCAATATTGGATATCCTTTCTTCCCTCCCTCCCTCCCTCCCTCCTTTCATTAATACCATAAAATATTTTCTGCTTCTCTAAACGTAATTTACATTTATCTGTTATAAAAGCTACCTTATAGCAGCACTTTTGCTGTTGAAAGGAATGGGCAGGTGAGAATGTCTGTTGTTTTCCTGAAACAAGTAAGTTTAGAGTAGCTCTAAAGACAAAGAAATTAAATTTTATTAGAAAAATCAATTTCAAAAAAACTTTAATAAATCACTGGCAAATGTTTATATGAAGACTTTAATTGTTGACTATGATAAAGTATTAGAAAGTAGTATTTCTATTCAAAACAAAATCTATTTATCTGAAGTTCGAACTGGTGAAAAGTTCAGTTATTCTTGCTTTACTGAGCATGAAATAGAATTGAAAGGCAATATTAAATGGGTTATTAAATTTAAAACATGGTATTTTGTAATCCTCTTCATCTTTTCACCTCCTTAGAGAATGCTTTGCCGTATTCTCTGAGGCAAACTAACAGCCTCCTGTCGTTTTTAAATTTCTGTAAATTTTAGTATTTCTGTTATTTAGTAGTATTTATATGGTAAGCTAAAATATGGTTCCCCAAGGATTCAAACTTCTATTTAACTTCATTGCATATGCATGCATACACAGATCCCATTACACAAATCATTACTGGAAAATGAATATTCATGTTTAGTAATAAAAGCATCACAGTTTTCAAGCAAGGTTCTCAATTTTGCCAAGCAAGCTCTTTGTGACAAACATAATTCCTAGTCTTTTAAATTCCTGAATTCTTCTGGTCCATTTCACAAGATAGAGCGTTGGCTGCTTTTCTATGATGGCTGCAGATTTCTGGGTTGGTTTTTCCCCCCTCCCCCTCCCCTCCCCTTAATACTATAGGTCTTTCACAGCTTATAACACTTTAATTAGAACTTTCTACCATGTCTGGGGGCAGGATTCAAAATCCATTTAAATTAAAAACTCTGTGTTAAGTATTCCAGTAAGCCTATAGCCAGTTTAAAGAAAATACGTGAAGATGTTTGCAGAATAATTGTTACTGCCCCCTATGTTTAGTCAGAACCATTAATAGACAGAAAGCTTGGCAAAATTGATTGTCATAGGTGAAAGAGATGAATAAGTATATAGGTTGTTTGAGCAATATGAATCTTGTGAATTGTGATATATATTGATCTGATTTATATTTTCTGAACAAATTCTAAAAATTTTACCCTTCTTTACTTTTTGGTGACAATCAACCTTAGTGAAAATCTTTGAATATACTAATACATTTCTCAGATTAAAAAGACCAAAATTAGACTTCTCCATATTTATTTTTACAGCACATATATAAAATCTATAAAATTCTGCACATCATAGAATGTGTTTAGAATTGCATTTGAATAAAACACACAATAAATTCTGATTTATTTTTCTTGTTGGGATATTTTATCCTGCCCATATCCTGTGTCTTGTATTTTGCAGCAACAGAGGATGTGGCATAGCCATCTTCTAAATTATATCCTTCCAGATAATTGAAAACTGCTATTTTAAGTTCCATCATTGTTTCTGAAGATTCACATATCCAGTTATCATCATTCATTCTCATATTTTTCAGTTTCCTTTGCCCTTCTTTGCAACTTTTCCAGTTTACAACTTTTCCATCTTTAAACTGGAGTGGATAAAACTGGAAGCCATTTAGATAAGTGAAGTGTGGTGTGGGATGATCTATGAGATTAGAGTACAACTATCATTTCTCCTAATTTAGAATCACTTTCATTGGTGCAGTTTAACATTTTTAGCAATTAACTCAAATTCTTATTTTTCACTTATTATTTTTTATTTAATTGGGCTTATAACACACTCAAAATTGCTATTGTAAGTGCTGAACATGCATGATCTCTATAAATCACTTTAAAACAATAGGGGTAAAAATATACAAATGTAATAAAAACAATAGTACCAGTACCAAACACATCACATTGAAAAACACATGCTCTAAATAGAACATCATTCAATATCTCAATCCCCAAGAGTTGCTGAAACAACCAGGTTCTCATGGCTTTTATGAGAACTGAAAAAAATCTGGGTAACTGCTAGATGATAGCAAATTAATAGCAAATTAAACAAATTAGCAAATTTGCTAATATAAAGATAGCAAATTAAGAAATTTCTGTATCACTCTGCTGCCATCACTCAGGATTTGCAGCTTTGGCATCGTAGCCTAGAATAGCACTTTTGTTCTATTCACTTACTATTACAATAATTGTTCTTTTTTTTTCTCTTGCATGGAATAGTTGTATCCCCATTTGGAAATATTTCTTTTGTGAAGTTGATACCCCACTTTTCACAAACAAGGTTTCAGTTATTTTTTTATATTATTGAAGGAATATAGGCTGTAAACCATCTTCAATCTCTTCCTATCATTTTTCTGCTACACGATCTTCATCTTGTTCCTTTTACTACCTGAATTGCTTACTTTCCTCTTTCTATTTCTCTCACAAATGCAATTTAATATTTACATCTCTTCCATCTTCATAATCTTAACATGCTCTTCCCACAGTCCCTGGTTTTGATAGATATGAATGTGTGGTAATGTAACTAGTCAACTCTGTCTTTGAATTTTGTAATACGAGCCCTTCCTAGTTTTTTTAAAATTACATTTTGCAGTAGGATTAACAAAGTGATTAATTTACATCGCATGACTAGGCCACCCATTATTTGACAACATTAAAAATTACTCAGCTAAGAAATTTGCTTACTGCCTGATTAGCATAAGTGAATTTAAGAGGCTTTTTAGTCAGCGCTGTCAAAATTATTTTTGCATAGTTGTGTTAACATTATGTCTTTTTTACATTCATAATTACTTCTACAGTTGAAAAATTATAAATGCAGCACTGCTTATCATTTTTATTTCCAGTTTTATTGTACTGCTATTTTCATATATTTTTTCACATAACCGTATCACAAAGAAATGTTTTGTACAGTATAATGTGGTGTATTTCATTTTCAACCAGTGTTCTGTAAAGATAACCGTTAGAATAATCAAAACAAGGGGACTTGTGCAATAAATTGGGATTTGAGTCACAGCTCTGTTAAGCAACTTTTGACACATTCAGACTGTTGGCTATTCTTTTTCTCCCTCCGTTCTTTGCACCTTCAGTGATTCTCTTTGTGGCTCTGTATCATGTTATTACATTCATCCAGCAGAACGAGCCCAAACAATTAGATTTTCCTACTCGCTGTTCAGACACTCCTCAGACTGGGTAACGATCACTCCTATCTGCATGGCTGAGTGTCAATCAAATCCCTCTGGAGCTGGATCCTCCTCACTTCCTGTTCCTTCCTCAGACTTTTTCACTCAGCCATTGCAAGAGCATCGAGTGTCTGTTTTTCCAGTTAAAAATTGACTCTTAAAATTTCCTTTAATTTACTAATTTGGCTAAAATTCTTTGTTTTTCACTTTAAAGTGCTGCGCTTCACCTGGTGAGGTTTTGGAGCGCATATCGGCGGTTCGGGGCTCCGACCGCCGCTAGCGGCTTGGTTTGGCTGGCGGTTTAATTCTAAGGCATCGGAGGTGCCGTTTGCCGCCATTGCCGCCATTTTGAGCCCAGTCATTGTGCGAGGCCGTGGAGTAATTTACTGTCCATTTGGCTGATCGGCTTGAGTCCCTGCCGGCTGGCATACTCATTAGCCGTTTTGAGTGATCACGACTGTCTTTCAGCTGCAGCTTCAGTCCGGCCGTAGGCGCTTTGTTTCGCCTGGCTTAGGACTTGTCGGATTTCGCCTCGCGGGCCGCCATTTTGGGCCCTGACCAACGCCGCTGTTGCAAGCTGCTCCGTGGACACAGCGACCTGGGCTTTGGTTTCCAGGGTCGCTGGGGTGCCAGCAGGTGTGGACGCTGTCCTGAGTATACCTGCAATTCCCAACGGCCTGCAGAGGACTGCCTGAAAGCCTCAGGGAAGTACAAACTGCTTGCAATCTTTTCCATTTATTATTATTAAAAAAAAAAAAAGGAGAAAAGAAAAGGCCGTTGCCTTGTTATAATTGACAGCCCATATTTACCTGTAAATAGTTATTGATTTAAAATATATAAATAATAATAATAATAATAATAATAATAATAATAATAATAATAATAAATAGATATATATATTAAGCTTCCTTTCACTAATATTCAATATATATTTGGAATTGATAAGTGTTTCTCTTCAATTTCTTACTAAGTTGTTAATATTTGTTGGGCTTATTGATCATGGAGGACAGGGAGGCTGTTGCTCTGTCTTCTGATTTGGACAGGAGTCCCTCTCCCTCCCCAGTGCCTTCCCCTAAACAGCTCAGGGGGAAGAAGCCTAAGAAACCCAGGCAGGCCAAGTCTTCCAAATCTGCCAAAATAGATAAAGATGCCCAAAGGAGGCACAAGGCATTAGAAAAGCAATTTGATAGGGCTAGACAGCAAGCTAATGACCCTTGTCAGGGATCTATTTCTGAAGGAGTGAGCCATGAGGTGACCTGTGAGCCCTCGGCCTCTCATAATACAGATTGTCTGGTCAGTGGCCTGAGAGAGGAAGGCCCATCTGCTACGACTATTCAGTCAGGTGCTAGTGCTAGATCCCGTTCATCTAGTTTTGCTAGCCATTTTTCTCAAGCTTCTAGGTCAGCTCCTGAAGCTACTTTTACACCCACTGCAACTGGGCTCCACCCTGAGGCGGGTCCTGTGTTTCCTCAGCCTGTGGATTTTCAGTCCTTTTTTAATCAGGCCATGTCCCATATGTTTCAAATGGGGTTGCAGCAGTCCACTGGTGCCTTCCCTGCTCCAATATGCCATGATACTTCTGCATTTTCTCTGCATCCTCCGAGTGCACATCAACAACAACAAGCTGCTCCCTGTAGTCTTGCACCTGAATCAGCCCGGGAGGAAGATTTCATGGATGATTTGGAGATGTCAGAGGATGAGGAGGAGCTCCAGGACAAGCCGGCCTTCCCGGGACTATTTAAGCCTTCTTTGTTCCGCTCTCTGCTGCGCAAAGCGAAAGCTGCCACTAATATGGATACCACACCTCTTCAGGGTTCTTCTTCTTCTGCGCCATCTGGCCCTAATAGTAATTTGTTTAATCTTCCTCAACCTGATGAGGACTTTGTTCCATGTCCTGACCTTTTCTGCCAGGTCGTTCAAAAGCCTTGGGACCGTCCCGCCTCGTCGTCAGGCCCGAATTCCTTTGATCGAAAGCTCTATGCCTCGGCTCCTGCGCTGGATGCTCTCCTGCAGTTACCTACAATTGATGATCCGGTGGCGAGCCTTACATCGTCTTCCATCCTGGTAGGTGAGGCTGGGGATGGCCTCAAGTTCGAGGACAAACGAGCCGAAATGGGGTTTCGTAAGACACACCAAGCAGCGGCTTGGGCCATTCATGCTGCAACTTCCTCATCATTTTTTAATCGAGCATCATTGGTGTGGTTGCGCCAATTGAAGGACAGACTTCCCCCGGAAGACGCACGTTTACAACAGGACCTGGCCAAACTGGTCGCAGCTGCTGAATATTCGGCTGACGCTTCCTTGGACGTGGCTAAGTTCGCTTCTCGGGCCTTAGCTTCAACGGTATCTTCAAGACGTCTCTTGTGGCTCCGTAACTGGAGAGCTGACGCCAAATCTAAGTGGCGCTTGACTGCTGCCCCTTACAAGGGCCCTGCTTTATTTGGCTCATCCCTGGACTCTGTGCTGGTTGAGAATAGGGATAAGAAAAAAGTGTTGCCCACGTCTTTCCGCCGTCAGGACAGGCGTTTTGTTCATTATTCTCGACAGCCTTTTCGTCAAGAGCACGGCGCCGGAAGCGCCACCTATTACAGATCTTCACAGTTCCAGTACCAGCCTGCCTCTGACAGGGCGTCCTTTCGTGACCGTGGTCGTCGACAATCCAACTTCAGACGACCTTTCAAGCAATCGGCGGGCCGCTTTTCCAGGCACGGTAAGTGACTCACCGCCCCTGGTTCCGATAGGTGGCAAACTCCAGGCCTTCTCTCACCTGTGGCCAGTTACCACCTCGGATGC
Source organism: Arizona elegans (assembly GCA_022577455.1). NCBI lineage: Eukaryota > Metazoa > Chordata > Lepidosauria > Squamata > Colubridae > Arizona > Arizona elegans. The sequence continues at coordinate 251,970,301 of JAKOOJ010000001.1, forward strand.
CTGGATTGTCCAAACTGTCACCGAAGGGTTACGTTTGGAATTCACCACCATGCCTCAGGACTATTATGTTCCCTGCCCTTGGCCATTCCAGCCAGAAAAGCGATATCTTCTGTCGCTCGAAATCCACCATCTGTTGCAAATCCAGGCCATAGAGCAGGTTCCATCGAATCAACGCAAAACCGGCTTTTATTCGACACTATTCCTGGTACCGAAATCATCGGGAGATTGGAGAGGCATCTTGAATCTTCGTCGTCTCAATCAACACATCTTATACCGTCGGTTCAAAATGCATTCCCTCAAGTCTCTGCTCGGCTGCATCCGGAGGGGGGATCTGATGCAATCTGTAGATCTAAAGGAGGCGTACCTCCACGTCCCCATTCACCAGTCATACCGAAAGTACCTCAGGTTTGCCTTTGGAGACCACCACTTTCAATATCGGGCCATGCCATTCGGCCTTTCGTCAGCTCCCAGGACTTTTACAAAGTTACTGGCGGAAGTGGCGGCGTCGCTCAGAGAGGTTCCTGTTTGTCTGGCATGTTACCTCGACGACATTTTGATCCTGTCGTCGTCTCCCGAGCAGGCCATCCAGGACCGGGAACTGCTACTTCAAACACTTCAAGACCACGGGTTCACTTTGAACCTTGCCAAAAGCCATCTCACTCCCACATGTCGCATTCTACATCTAGGAGCAACGATAGATTCGAGACTGTGTGTCGTCTTCCTATCTCCCGACAGAAAAGTCAGCATTCGGAATCTGGTGTCTCAAGTCTTACTTCACAGGACTGTGACCTTGCTGTCTCTCTCCCAGCTTCTTGGGAAATTGATCTCATGCATAGACATCGTTCCGTGGGCGCGCTTCCATCTTCGTCGCCTTCAGTGGTTCCTGCTTCCTTACCAAAGGCAAGGTCGAGCGGAGTCTCTTCTCAAGGTATCGGTTCCAGCTCCAGTTTGCCTTTCCCTGAGGTGGTGGCTGTCTCCGGCCCTCAACAAGGGTTCTCCCTTCCTGGAACCAGCTCGAATAGTGTTGACCATGGACGCAAGTCTGCGAGGCTGGGGAGCTCACCTCGACCGTCAGTTAGCCAAGGTGCCTGGTCGTCGACGGAACTACTACACAACATAAATTGGCTCGAGCTCAGGGCGGTCCGACTCGCTCTGCTGCACTTCAAACACCTTGTGTATCACCAAGACCTTCTAATTTTAACGGACAATGTGGCCACCAAGGCCCACATCAACAAACAAGGGGGGACCCGCTCCTGGACACTAATGCAGGAGGCAGAGCGTCTTCTGTCATGGGCGGAACTCCATCTCTCGTCGATAAAAGCCGAACACATTTCGGGGACCTTGAATCGAGAAGCAGATTGGCTCAGCAGAGACCAAATAGATCACGCCGAGTGGAGGTTGGACCCCGGCCTGTTCCAGGACATATCCAGGAGGTTCGGTCGGCCCCTAGTGGACCTGTTTGCGACGGCTCAGAACACCCAATTGCCGAGGTTCTTTTCCCGCTACCCGTCTCCAGCAGTGGAAGGTCTGGACGCTCTTCGAAGCCAGTGGCCCCGGGGCCTTCTTTACGCCTTTCCCCCCCTTCCTGTCATCTCCAAGGTCGTGCGGAAGGTCATTCAGGAACGGGCGAATCTTCTGCTGATAGCGCCATATTGGCCTCGTCGGGAGTGGTTCGCCGACCTCAAGAATTTATCAGTCGAACCACCGTGGAGGATTCCGCCCGACAAGGTTGTACTGACTCAAGGAGCCGTCCGTCATCCGGAACCAGAATGGCTTCGATTAGCCGTGTGGCATTTGAGCGCATAAGGCTCTTCAAGGACAATTTGTCTGATGACGTCATTTCTATTATTCAGGCAGCTCGAAGACCATCGACGACTCGCATTTATAATGCCTCGTGGGCTGCTTTCACGAGATGGTGTGGAGATCATCATGTTGACCCAACAACTGCGTCTGTTCCGGACATTCTGCGGTTCCTGCATGCAGGATTCTCCAAAGGGTTAGCCACTGCTATCCTACGCCGACAGGTGGCTGCTCTGGCCACTGTCTTGTCAGGGGAGGCTTGAGTCCCGTTGTCTCAGGATCCCAGGATTCGTTCTTTTCTACAAGGGGTTTCCAACTTACGACCTCCGCAGGTCCACCGCTACCCCACTTGGGACCTTACCTTGGTGTTGCAGGCCTTGACGGCTCCGCCCTTCGAACCCATTGCTTCGTCCAGTCTTTGTTACTTGACCTTAAAGATGGCCTTTTTGTTGGCAATTACTTCGGCTCGCAGAGTATCCGAAATTGCAGCTTTGTCAATGAGGTCTGACCTCTGCATCTTCTATCCTGACCGGGTTGCTTTACGCTTGGACCCAGCTTTTGTTCCTAAAGTGAACACTCGTTTTCATCGGGCCCAAGAACTCGTATTACCTAATTTCTGCCCGAACCCTCGCCATCCTGCTGAGAGGCGCTGGCACACTTTGGACGTGAGAAGGGCATTACGACGATATCTTAAACGGACTGCCTCGTTTCGCAGGACTGAGGCACTGTTAGTGTCTTTTCTCCCCTCTTCCCTGGGTCAGAAGGTGTCTTCCTCTACTGTAGGCAGGTGGCTCAAAGCTTGTATATCCAAGGCATATGAATTGAGGGAGGCCCCTGTCCCGGGTGGTATAGTGCCCCATTCTACCCGCAGCGCCGCAACTTCAGCGGCTTGGGCTACCCAGGCTTCAGTAGATGATATTTGCCGGGCGGCCACATGGTCTTCCCTTTCTTCCTTTGTGAGTCACTATAGGTTAGATAAGTTTGCCTCTGCAGATGCTGCCTTTGGCAGAAGAGTATTACAGTCTGTAATTTCTCCACGAGGCCAGTCTTCGGCTTAATTCCCTCCCTCTTTCTCCTTCAACTTGGGTATGTCCCAGTCTGAGGAGTGTTTGAACAGCGAGTAGGAAAATGGTCGTTGCTTACCTGAACGACCCTTTTATACTCGCTGTGAAGACACTCCGTCCCTCCCTTATCTTCGCCGTGTCTGGCCTTGGTGGAGGTCTGCTTTCTTTCCCTCTGTAGCTGTCTGCTTCCTGTGTGACCATCTGCCGGAGTTCTACATGTCGATTCTACTGCTCTTGGACCAAGTTGTCTTCGTGAAAAGTCTGAGGAAGGAACAGGAAGTGAGGAGGATCCAGCTCCAGAGGGATTTGATTGACACTCAGCCATGCAGATAGGAGTGATCGTTACCCAGTCTGAGGAGTGTCTTCACAGCAAGTATAAAAGGGTCGTTCAGGTAAGCAACGACCATTTTGCAAGGAAAAGCAATTAATAGTGCCTCATTGTGGTAGGGTAAGGGAGGTTGAGGATCAGAAGTACTGCTTTTCAATAGCAGCACTGATCTTTTGAATTGCCTCCCATAGAGGTTAGGCTAGTTCCTATTTTAACTGCACTGCAGTTTGCAGTCTGAAAATTGGAAGCTATTCAGGATTTAATGCCAAGATTGATCAATTGATTGACTGATTATTGCTGACCATAGATGTTCTATTGATTGATGGTTTCCTATAAACTGCCAAACATCCTGCGGGATTGTGGCAAGGTATAGATAAAATTAAATCAACAACTTTCTGAAATATTGTTATCAGTAATGCCATACTCTAAATAATAAATAGTAATGCTTGCACAAGTATTATCTTATATCCACAGGAAAAAAACTTCTAGTTTTCTAGTTTTTGAAGGACAAAAAAATGCATTCTTATATCAGGGGCAGGAGCTTTCCCAAAATCAGAGAGCTCTGCAGAGCACTGCATCTGTCAATGAGCTTGGTTATTGCATTGCATTGCATTATAATTACTGCCTGTCCTATTGTCTCATGTGAAACTGCGACAAGAAATGTTGCTTTTTATAACAAGGTAATATAAACAGAATGGCAATGCTCTTTAAAACCAGTATCCCAGGGCAGTTTACAATACATTAAAATAAAACTTGTGATTTTTTTTAAAATGTGCAGTAAAACATTACATATAAAATACTTTAAATACTTAACCTTAATACTTAAGGTTTTTGGAACAAAATTAACACATTAAATGTTAATGTTAATGTGATTGAATGTGAAAGAATTTAAAAGTAGTCTCCAAAAAGACAATTAAGTTGGTATCAGGACTACCTCACACTTGGAAGGCAACCCAGAGTCAGGGAAGGGGTGCCAATTAAAACAGCCTATTCCCATGTACCCATTCACTACATCATAGCAAGGAATCTCAGCTTCCAAAAATGAAAAATGATGTTCTGGTTCCAAGCTCTGAAAGATTTTTAGATTAAAACTAGGACCTTGATTTGGGACTGAAAATGAACCGGGGGCTAGCAAAGATCACAGAGAATTATCCAGATTGTCCCAGACCACTCACTGTTTACTAGAGTAATTTAGGTTTTCAAGGGCAGCCTCAGTTATAATGCATTGCAATAGTATAAATGAGAAGTTACTAGGGTTAGTGCAAAATGCCTATCTCTATTGAAGTATGACTGAACCTGGGACACAGAAACCACTTGTGCCTAAATAGGTAAAGGTGGATTCAAAAGTGTACCCCAAGTTACAAACTTGAATTTTTAGGGAGAATGCAATCCTATCCAGCAAATTCTACACACCTGGATAAGTAAACCTTCCACTGATGGCATCTCTTTCTTGTCTGGAGTGACTTTTTTTTTCTCCTCACCGATTGCATTACCACAGTTACTGGCTGGATTCTGTGAGAATGGAGAAAAGATAACGCTGATATTTTACTGTAAATCTCCAATTGATGTCTTTCAACACTATCACAGAGATATTTAAAAATATGGTAGATAAAATAGAACCTTGTAGAAGCTCACAGTACAATGACCATGGTGTTGAGTTGAAATTATTTGGGATCACATTCTTGAAATGGCCATTCATGTATGAGTAAAGTCTCTTCAACACTCTTCTGATCACCCCTAACTTAAAAACTTTTTCCAAAAAAATAATGTAGTCTAGTCTTTCTCAATACTTTAAGATGTGTGCAACTCAATCCCAGAATTCCCTAGCCCACACAGGAGTTGAAATCTTAAAGTAGCTGACATTGAGAAACACTGGTTTAGTTGATGATATTGAAAACTCCTGAGTACTCTAGGAGAATCATCCTCTCCATCCTCCATTCCTCCATGGAAAGATAGTTCAGTATTGTAATCAAGGCAATTTTAGTGCTTGAAACTGAAATTGATATGAATCTAGAAAATCTAGGTTGTTCAGGAATATTGTAGTCTTTCCACCATGTAAACATTTGATGAAAGAAATAAGAATCAAAAAAGTCTGATTAATACTGTTTTTAGAAGGAAGAATAAGATTATAATTTCAGCAAGTATTCAACTTTCATATGAAACACATGATATACTAACTTCTGATAACCAATTCAAAATATTTATTGCAGTCAGAAATCTTTCATCAAAGTAACCCAAAGCATGCTACAAGTTTTCTACAATCTCGAGTTCAGGAAATTTCAAAAATAGTCTGTTTCCAGTCCATGGTTTCAGGTAAACCAACAGCAGCATAGACACAGAGTGACAGTTAGCATATTTGAATAGTTACAAAAGTCATATCTTGTGTTTAGCTCTGATGCAACTGGATTGTGTGTCTTTCTTGTAGGTAAATGGCTTAACTTTTCTTAATTTGTGACATGTTACAGGGCTTTGGACATTGCTTAGGTCAGGATCTGAGTCATCTGTAATCCCTGTAATGCAGGGGTGTCAAACTCAAGGCCTATGGGCTGGATTCAGCCTACGGGGTGTTTAGATCTGGCCCACAGCGCCCTGGAAACAGTGAAGGACTGGCCTGTGGTGCCTTTGCCAGCGAAAACGGAGCTCAGAAGGGCCGTGTATGTTTTTGCTCGCAGAGGGTTACAGGAGGCCATCGCAGCCAAAAATGGAGCTCAGGAGCCTGTTTTCGCTGGCAGAGTGCTCTGACCACCACAGGCTCCCTGACATGAGTGACATTGAGCTGGCCAGGCCCACCCCGGGCCCCCGAGGTCAAGCACAATCCTGATGCGGCCCTCAATGAAATCAAGTTTGACACCCCTGCTGTAATGCAGCCAGTGACTCAGAGTCCTGGTAGCGCAGCAGACTAAAGCACTGTTATTAACATCAGCTGCCTGCAATTACTGCAAGTTCAAATCTCACCAGGCTCAAAGTTGACTCAGCCTTCCATCCTTTCTAAGGTAGGTAAAATGAGCACCCAGATTGTGGGGGTAATAAGATGACTTTGTATAAAATATACAAAAGTATGAAGGCTATTGCTTAACGCATTGTAAGCCGCCCTGAGTCTACGGAGAAGGGCGGCATATAAATCAAATAAAAAAAAAATAATGAATGACCAAGCTCTTCAGCTTCTAAAACTGAAGAACTGGGCTGATCTCTAACACTAGTTCTGGTGTAGAGTATAGGTAGTCTCCAGTTTAAGAACAAGTTCTGTTCCCAAGATCTATCTTTAAGTCAAATTAGTATGTGGGCTGAAATAATATTATTGTCTAATACTGTATAAGTAATATTGTGTACTGAACTTGAACCATTGTGCATTTAACTCAAAATTTACTACAGTAGACTCTATTCTTAACTATGGGTCATCCTGAAACCAACATGTTCTTAATTCAGGGATATTCTGTAGTTGTTGATGCTTATTTATTGGAAAAGTTGATTCCTCAGTGAGAAACTTGAATGTTATTATTTAATATTAATTATTGTGAAACTATTTATCAGTCTGGTAAATTGAGAGGAAAGAAAGCAATAGGAACAGTTTTCAGTTACACAGTGATAATGGAAAGCAGAAGGAAAATTCCACTGCAAGAATGTAGATTTGCTCATATAAAATTGAATATAAGCCAGTGCAGGGAACTCATTTATGTAACACTCCTATACTCAGCCACCTGGAAATAACTTCCATTGCAATTAATGAGTCTTATATATGACTAGATATATATTGCTAATCTGAAGTCTTAGACAGGAAGTTACTAATATCTGAGGAAACTTATTTCAGATTCTCTTAGAAGAGGTATCAAACTGAACCGTTCTACAGGCTAATTAAAGTGCTATGAAAAATAATATTGGGAAGATCTGGCCAACTGCAAAAGAAAAATGAAGAAACTAATGGAAATGGAATGTTCTACAATAAATAGCTCCAAGCAAGAGCATATTTGAATTAAAGATATTATCTGCTATGTTAGTTTTAGTGCCATCGTGGAATTTTGTGACTGCATCATGGTGCTTACTGAACATGAATGGAATAGTTTTATTCTCAATCCAGATTTTAAAATGCACAGCCAAAAACTCTGGAAGCACTATAATTATTATGCTACTTAAAATATTAAAATGTCAGTAAAAATACACAAGTAAAATAAAAGAAAGAACTGATACTAAAATTTTGTTGATGAGATGGACAGATACAAAAGACAAGATCTGAATATTAAGATGTCTGATGAAGCAGCCTGAATCTAGCAAGATAAAAGCTTGGCTTGTTTAACTTTAGGAAAAAAAAGCAATTAGAATTGGGTTTAATATAGTCTTTTAGTATTACATGGTATTATACTAACACAAGAAAGCTTACAGATTTTCTTGTTCCACCCAATCACTACGCAACTTCCATGTAAAATTCTAATTAGTCTTTCCCCACTACCCTTGCCCCCATTTGCATTTTTAAAGCTCTGCTGTCTGAACTTGGTTGTTTTCTTGCAGACATTTCATTACCCAAACTAGGTAACATCATCAGTACTGGTAGGAACTGTAATTTAGTCTCAGTTTATATTCTAGCGCCTTACCACTCAACCCAATATAGCAAAATCAACACAAGCTGTAAAAACGTTTACACTACCTGACATCTAAAACTTCTCAGAAAGCATCAACAGAATATTGCAACCACATGGCATCAGCATAGCATACCACCCAACCAAAGCTCTCCAAAACATCCTAAGTAAACTGAAAGCTCAACAGCCTCAGAAAAAAAACAGATGTCATCTACAACATATAGTTTAAGCACTTCACTAGCCCCTACATAGGACAAACAGAAGACTAGCAGATCACATCCATGAGCAGCCAGAAGACATGATGAAAATGCTCTAATTTCACAGCACATGCACAGACTTAAGACTTAACCATAGTTTAACTGGAAACTCTGACCATCATAGACCATGCCAAGTCCAAAAATGCTAGAAAAATCCTGGTAGCCTGGCATTCTGACAAATCATCCATCAGTAGAAACTTAGCATTTATATAACGTTCAAAAAACACAATCAACAAGTCAAAAAGGGAACAAAAAGGCCAAAACATCTCCCCTCTAGCAATCAATACCCAGAGGACCACATATGAACTCCATAATCAAGAAGTAAGCAATACCCCAATCAAGGAACTGCCAAGCAAACTAACAGTAAACAGCCCAATGAAAGAACTTCCAAGACAACCCCCATAGACACTGGCAGGACAAGACACTAGACTACAATATAAACTGAGAACTAACCCTACTTACTAGCATTGATGATGTTACCTAGTTTCTCTGCAAGATTTCAACCCTGAGCGACATACATTTTCCTCTATCAGTAATTTAATTCTTATTTTGCTCCTTGGTGTGATTCTTTTCTGTTGCTGTTCTATCTCCAATGATCGACACCTTGGAGACAGTCAAGTGTACTTTAAACCTGAGCTTGTTAAATGTTGGCCCAGCACTGAAACAGATTGCAAAAGGCATATTTCAAGATTGCTGAGTGTGTGTTATATCTATGGAGATTCTCAGTCATCCAGATCATGGTTGTCCCAAAGGTGCTTTTTCAAGTGGCAACTGGACTTTCTGATTTTTCTCTGAAGAGGTTTCACTTCTCAGTTCAGTTCACTTCAGCTGAAGAAGGTTCTTGGATGTGTTACATTTATATAATTAAACTGGTGTTTAATTTAATGCTAATTATTTAACCAGTGTGATCAATATTTGTATCCTTATGACAGATTGCTAAGTGACTTATAAAGATAATGGACCATATAAATATATTGATATATATATCAAGTACTAGATGTCAGAAAGATAATAACTTTTTTCCATAACTATTTTTCCATATAGGTTACTGATAAAATATTAAATGTGGATACCTCAGACACCACCACCCCAATAGTTTGGACTATTTTCAGCATAGATATAGATACTTGGAGATGAAATATTTCTATATACTTATTTATCAAGGTATAAGTCAGTAAAACTTTCCTACACAATCTACTAACCATATATGGCAAAACAACTAGACGACCCAATTTGCAGCCTGCCTAGTACTTCCAAATGAAAGCCCCGGAAAACTTCATAGGATGAAAAGATAAAAAGAGGGCTATGAAAATATCTATAGACCCCTCACATCCTGGACATAAATTGTTTCAACTTCTACCCTCAAAAGGATGCTTTTGGGGATCTGCACACCAGAACAACTAGACACAAGGACAGTTTTTCCCTGAATGCCATCACTCTGCTTAACAACTAGTTCCCACAACACTTTCATATAATTTACTAAGAATGTATTGCTATTATTCTTCTCTTCCTTACTAGTATCTATTTCTTCCCACTTATTACTATAACCATATTACTTGTATCTTTCAATTTATATTGTTTTTATTTATTTCCTAGTACGATTTGATAACTTATTATTAACCTTGACTATCACTAAGTGTTGTATCTTTTTATTCTTGATTAATGTATTTTATCCTCCTTATGTACACATAGAGCATATACACTTAAGACAAATTCCTTTTGTGTCCAATCAACTTGGCCAATAAAGAATTCTATTCTAAAAAAAAAATCCAGTGACAAAAAATATTTCTAGGAACTAAATTTATGTCATAGGAGAGACAACATTTTTTATCATATACTGTACTATTTACCCATTAGTGCTTCTGCTTCAAAGGAATAATCTATTGCCATAATTTGGTACCGTTTCTATCATGTCCAAGATTGAACAGCTGTTGCACTGCTAACTTTTCAAAACTTACCCTTTAAAGAAAGCAGATGGGCTACCACAATGGATTGTGGAAATGTAAATTAACATTCAATATGCATATTTTATTGTTAGAAGATTTGTCCCATCCATGCTTAGCCTAGAATGCAGCCTATTTATTTCTCAGGTTCTTCTTTTATAGGCAAAATATGCAAAATTTATGTAAAAAAAAAGAAGAAAAGAAAAGTGGGGGGAGAGTTGGGAAAAAATATAATTGGTTCATCAAAGTATTTAGACAGACACCAATGCCTCTTGCTGTGATATGTTGCTTTGAACTGAATAGAATAAAAAAATGCCTTTTTTTTTTGTATGTTCATTTGAGTCTGTCTACATGTCTTGAATGTCTGTTTGTGTTATGCCTGAATTTGGTGTCTCTGGCTTCTAAATACAGTAGAATAATTAATGCTATTACCTTACCCTCCCTTATCTAAATCACATCAGGATTCTACAGTAAATCAATAGTTATAACAAAGAGGGCCAGCACTCTAATTCCATTGGGACTCATTACTCTGCTGCCGAAGATTTAGATCTAGATTCTCAGTAAGGTTATGTAGTATTCCATAGTAGTTAACAACTGGCAGTTATTAATGGTCCATTGCTACTTCAGCTTTACAGCATTGGAACTGATAAAAGAGCATATCTAACAAAATGAAATTATTGGTCCTTTTTTATGAACTTTCCTTTCTTCCTTCTTTTTTCTTATTTACTCTCCAGCCCACCTAGTTATAATATATCTGCCATTCTTCATTGGAATTCTTTAAAAAAAAACTGGAAGTTTGTTTTTATTTTTTAAAAAAATATTTGCAGCAGTATTATAAAAGCCTAGGGAGAATAAATGGAAATCTTAAACTGGTCTTTTCAATAAGAGTTATAACACATAGCCATCATGAAAGAAAATACTTTATATTATAGCATAGAAAATATTTGTGGGAGTTTTTTTTACCACAGATGCCAATCCTCCCCTACTATAGAAAAAGAAAAGCTGACATTTGAAATTGCATAATTTCAATCTAGTGTAGACTGTATCTATAAACCACTTAGCAGTTTTTCTTTACTGATTTCTTTTTTTAAAAAAAATTGTTCAGTGAAGAAAAAAACAGTTTCCTCATCAGTGTGGATAGCATCAATCCTTGTTATCAAAAATAACCAATTTTTGTTGGCTAGGTAAATACTATGGCAGATAATTCACATGATATGTCATAAAATCTTCACTTCAGCTTTCACTGAATTAAATTGCTAGAGTTGCTGCACATCCTCTTTCTATCTGATTTCTTTAAAAATACATGACATGATGTAATTTGCTAAATTTCTTTCAGCATAGGAAGGGAAAAATTAATAGTATTTATGTGAAATACATATGTGAAAAATATTTTGAGACTCTGAAAATGATTGTTATAGTCTTATCTTAGATCCAAATCATGTCACATAATTTATTATGGGATAGAACTGAATATTTTATAAATATTTCACTCGGCTCCAAACTTCATTTTCCATGTTATATGGTAGCAAATAAGAAAAATAGTTCAGCTGCTAAAGCAGATACATCTCTTCTGCAAGCAATTTCATGATTTTAAAAAAGGCTATCTGCTTTTCTATGTAAATTGAATTATTTTTTGGTAATTTTTGAAGAAAAATTCAATTTTTTCTGTCAATTTTTTTTAAAGCGGAGTAAAACCCAAAGCAAAGCACCAAATTCTTTGTCTTGAAACCAATATCAAAATATTAATTTATTGCAATTAATGAATTGCACTGAATCATTGTGATTTTTACTAAAAAAATAATATTTTTAATTAATATAAAAAACAGGAAACAGGAGCCCATTTTCGCTGGCAGAGGCACCGCAGGTCTGTTTCCAAGGCAGCCCGCGGACCAGATCTAAACACCGCACAGGCCAGAACCAACTCACGGGCCTTGAGTTTCTGAACTATTGTAAATCAAGGATTATCTGTACTTCACCCCTGTGCTCCTATTTTGCAAATGAAGATTGAGCTGATATTAAGCAGCATACTATTCTGGGTCTAGTGGGCAATTGTTGTTGCCTTTTCTTCCAGAACAATATATTTTACAAATGTTACAGGGTGGAAGGGGAACAGAGGAGTTTCCTTTAAAGACTATTTTCTACTCAAGCCATTGTATAAAAGCCATTATAAAGCATGACAAGAAAAAAAATGCCCTAACTAGAAATAATGGGATAAATTGGCAAAAAAAAAAAAAAAAAAGGCTGCCATTTCTCATAATGAGATCTATTAGAGAGTGAGATAGACAAGTTTCCCAAGGGAAGTAGTATCTGACATTAAAGCGTTTGGTTCATTTAAAGGACTATACTGGCATAAGTTTTGAAGTATGAGCTGCAGGGAGATATATATGATATGAATAGTGAGGAAGGGCCTTCAATTTCAAAATTGGAATAGGAGTTAATACTATTTTTAACAAAATAAAATGAACACTAATACTTATATATGTCCTGTCAAGGAAGCAGACTCTAGGAGGTAGCATGGAAGGCCAAATTTGCTGCAAATAGTATGAAAATCAGTTCCAAATTGGCCGTGGTCTGGGCAGCATCTCAACTCAACTGTTCTTCCAACGGCTTGCTCTCAAGACTCTTAGCAGAAGCCTTGCCAACTTGCCTCATTAAAAGACTTCCAGAATCAATTAAGTATCTGCAAATCTGACAATGAAGGGGAAAACTTCTAAGGGCCATCCCCAGGCCAGAGGTGACCTTGGAAGGCTGCCACGAGATGCAACTGACTCAGGTATGGCTTAAAATACAAATGTAATGAAGTCATTATTATAAAATAATTAAGAACTGTTAGAATTTTTCAAAAAAAAATTCTCCAGGAATATTCATAATACTGTGTCTATCTGAAAGAAAACTTATTCTAAACTTAAAAAGGAAAAGGCAGATAAATAAAAAAAATAGTGTAGTAACTATTTTGGGTTAGCTATTCATGTTTTCATGCTAGAGCAGGGAGGAGCTTTTGAGAGATGAAATTCGTACATTCAATTTAACATTTGTCAACTACAGTGCAGTACATAATATTTGTCTCATAATCCAGGTGGTCTTTTTTTTTATCATGGTGATGGCTTTCTGGTCAAAACAGTCCTTTCTAATAATTTTAAGAGAATGGCTAATATAGAATTGCTTAATTCATTTTATTTAGTAGAATATTTCTTTTTCAATATAGAAACCTCATCCATATAATTTTTTACTTTACTTTACTACAATGGTGAGCTCTTAAGGAAGCACTTCATAGCACTTCTTCCTCTAGACTTTCCTCTTTAACACTAAAATATGAACTGAAAAATAGCAAATGACCAAGAGTTCAGGATGGATTTGAAGCTGGGTCTGCATGACATTGATCAAGTATCCTACCCATTAAGTGTGTCCACTTACAGTTCAGCCAGGGGTGAAATCCAGCAAGTTTTGACAGGTTCTGGAGAACCAGTAGCTGAAAATTTGAGTAGTTCGGAGAACCGGCAAATACCACCTCTGGCTGGCCCCAGAGTGGTGTGGGAATCGAGATTTTGCAATATCCTTCCCCCAGGAGTGAGGAGGGAATGGGGATTTTGCAGTATCTTTCCCCTGGAGTGGAGTGGGGTGGGGATGGAGATTTTGCAGTATCCTTCCCCTGGAGTGGGGTATGGAGATTTTGCAGTATCCTTCCCCTGCCATGCCCACCAAGCCACACCACGCCCACCAAGCCATGCCCACAGAACCGATAGTAAAAAAAATTGAATTTCACCACTGATTCAGCCCGTTGTACCTCTTCTTCCTGCTGCTATCTACATGTACATTCATATGTAAAAACTGATTACTCTCTTAATTGATGTTGGTAGTGCCACTAACAGTTAAGGGAATCCTGAGTCTTAAATATCTTTCTTCTATTTAAAAATGTATTGATGATTTGCCTTAATAAGGAAAAGAAGAAAAAGAAAGAATACAAATATTATACATTATAAGGACTTTTCATACATATTTGTTTGAACATAACTGCTAACTGGAAACTGATGATTGGACAATGGAAATAGGGTTTTTGTTCCTTATTATCATTAATTTTTCAACACTGGAAAAATGTTATCGGTGAATTGAATTGGTTGTTTGTTGTTTGTTGTGCCTTATGAAAGAGTTGCTAATCAACATAGATTATGTGTAGATGAGCACAGTGAAAAATGTGGTTTTCCACTTGTTAAATATTTTACATGCCTGTATAAAAAAACCTGGAGAGAGAAAGTTTTTATCTCTTCCCATTTGAAAAATAGTACTTTATTCAGAAAATCCAAGAAAAGTTGTCATTTAAAGTTGATTGTGACAGATATTAATTGAACAAAAAATATATTTGCAAAGCAATATCATTTTGTAATATGAATGCTTTTGACTGGATTCAATACCTTCAAAATTCAAAATAAAGAATTACAATAGAATAGAATAGAATAGAATAGAATAGAATAGAATAGAATAGAATAGAATAGAATAGAATAACTGAGTGGGAAGGGACCTTGGAGGTCTTCTAGTCCAACCCCCTGCTCAGGCAGGAAACACTATACCCATGATGACGAACCTATGGCACGCATGCCATAGGTGGCACGCGGAGCCATATCTGTGGGCATGCGAGCATTGCCCTAGCTCAGCTCCAGCCTGCATCGTGTGCTGGCCAGCTGACTTTTGGGCCTTTCTGGAAGTTGGGAAATGGGCCATTTCTGGCCTCCAGAGGGCCTTCGGGGGAGTGGGGAAGGCCATTTTTGCCCTCCCCAGGCTCCTAGAAAGCCTCTGGAGCCTGGGGAGGACAAAAAATGGACCTACCTGGCCCACCGGACCATCAAGTGCCAAAAGCGGGGTCGCACCGGGGAGTCGCGCATGCATGTACGGGCGGGGCACATTGAATAATGGGTGTGGACATGTGCGCGCTCGACGCCCCCGTGGTTCCCCCTGTTTTTGGCACACAATGGCAAAAAGGTTAGCCATCACTGCACTATACCATTTCAGACAAATGGTTGTCCAATTTCTTCTTAAAAACTTCCAGCGTTGGAGCATTTACAACTCCTGGAGGTACTGTAAGTTGTTCCACTGATTAATTGCTCTTACTGTCAGGAAATTTCTTCTTAGTTCCTGGTTGCTTCTCTCCTTGATTAGTTTTCATCCATTGCTTCTTTTCCTGCCTTCAGGGGTTTTGAAGAATAGTTTGACCTTCTTTATTCTATTATCACTGAATACGTAATGATAAAATGTGACCCTACCTGAACTAAAGCAACATACAATTTAGTGGAGATTTACATATTATGTTGTAATTATTTGAAATGAATGTTAAATCCTGGACCTGACTGGTATAAATTACTTAGTACAAATTAAAAAATTGCTGTATCTGAGAGTTCTTGACATAATTTGATACATGTAAGTCAGATGGAAAGTTTCCCTACACGTGGTGACCATTTTTAGGGATTTTTTTTTAGACAGGCAGGTTTTTTTAAAAAATTCCAATTACAGGTAGTCCTCGATTTATGACCACAAATGAGCCCAAAACATCTGTTACTAAACAAGACAATTGTTAAATAATTTTTGGGCCATTTTACAACCTTTCTTGCCACAGGTGTTAAGTGAATCATTGCAGTTGTTCAGTTAGTAACATGGTTGTTAAGTGACTCTGGCTTCCCCATTAACTTTGCTTGTCAGGAGGTCACAAAAGGTGATCACATGACCTCAGGACACTGCAACCATCGTAAATAAGAGTCAGTTGCCAAACTGCTGAAATTTGATCACATGACCATGGGAATGCTACAATGGTTGTGTGAAAACAGTGCCATTCAATGGGATGGTCATTAAACAAATGACCATGTAACTCAGGGACTACATATATTTTACTGTGATATTTCATTCAGGCTCAGGTACAGTTCTAATAAGTACTGATACATTTTACATACCCAAAATTTGCTCGAAAGCGATTTCTATATATATAGAACATGATATAACATGATATATCTATATATAACATGATTTTTTAAAATATCATTTAAATATGTTAAGATCTTTTTAAGAACATGAAACTGTTCTTAAACAGTGAAATGTCAAGTTAAAGTAATATTTGAAAACATTCCACATTTTTAAAGAATAAAATGAATATAATGATTATTCTCTTTCCTTATTTTTAACTTAACAACACTTTAGTATAATACATATTTACATTGTTTTCTAAGAAAATTAAATGAGTAACGTTTGTTATACAGACAGTGCTATACAATATACTGTATTATTGTTAGAAAATATAATTTCAATAAATCACAGAAATTTTCATTCTCTATAGTCTATAATGTAATCTGGAATAGCATCTGTGTGATAATATAAATCAATTAACAAGGAAGAGATTATATTTTTACTCAAAGTTGATAGGATATATTTCGAATTTAAATTACCTCCCATTCTTAATATTTCAGCAATACCAATATATATTCTTTAGATGGGTATTACATGAGTGTAAGCTATTTTGATCCATATTATTATATGCTTTTAAATGCCTAGTACCTGCAGTCTTGCAATATTACAATTTCTTACAGGATAATACCTCATTAGGTATATAATTGAAATAAAAAATATCTATTGAGAATACAATTTATTATAACTCTGCTGTGTAACTGCAAAGTCAGTATTGTATCACATATTTTACTGATTGTGCAATATGTACCTCAAACTCTGGTCTCTGCAAGAAAGTCCTTATTTAACTCTGTCCTGTATTATCCATGAAAGACTTCTTTTAAAATCTGGCTGCCAAATTACAAAGAGATAATTAAACTCACATTATCACATCATTAAACTGCAAGGTCTACCGCTAAAAAAAAATCAGCATTATCTGCCTCTTTCCATTGGTCATATAACTGTAGAACAGTGACCCTTCATGCATTTCCCATTTCAGAATGACTCCAAAATATTTTGATCTTTTAAAAATGATTTTTACAATAATATGTTGAGATTAATGTACAGTGTCTCAAACTCCTGTGGTTATTTTGTACTGATTTGAAGTTAGAGAAACTGTTACTCTTTTAATAAATATTGTATGAAAATATCATCACTCAACTTGCATATGACTAAAACTATACTTCCAGAGAAAAAATACTTTTAAATGATCCCTGTTTGCATTGCAGCCAGAGCCATTTTAAAAGATACATTTCATAATTTCCAAGAGAGAAGAAATGTCCTTTTTAAAATGTTATTTTCCACAAACTCCGTACATTCTTATTTTTTTTTAAAAAAAGATAAATAATTGGGAACTTATTTTCACTGAATGGCATGTTTTAATTAATTGGCCAATTTAACTGACTCAATGTTATTTCTTCATTATCGAATTATCAAGGATCGTGATTAGCTGATCCTGAGAATCATCGTTAGGTTCAGACTGAACAGCCTTCAGTCATTTAGTCTCTTTCAAAAGTGTTTTAATTTGTCTTCCATCATCTCTAGTCAATTAACTTAGTGAATTCTGGGAGCAGATATCCAATGTATCTACAGGATTTGAAAAGGACTTCCCTATTGGCTCAAACCTTGATGCTCTCTTATTGCCATAAAATCTAAAATATTGGATAAATCTCAATGCATGGTCCTAACATAGCACGAAATCCAAATATATTGCAATATGAGTGAAAATATAAAGTCAGGCAGTGGAAAACAATGCTTTTTGGAGTAAGTATTTTTAAGCTGGAATAATAAATGAGATCAGCAAAAAAGAGAGGTAATAATAATAATTTAACAATATATATTTCTATATTAGTGGTGCAAAGCTGTTTCCCCATGAGGAACAGGTTGAGAATATGTGACAGTTCTCATTATGGTAGTGATAATGGATTAGGGTTAGGGTCTGCCAGAAATATGGGATTTTTTAGACAGCTGAAAACTGCTAACATGTAGTAATATAAAAAGTCTCAATGTCTTCAAGGATTCCAGCAATAATATAACATGATTAATTTCAGTATGCTTATCTGAATAGAATTATATGTAAAGTCATCACTTAAAATTAATTAGCTGTGCAAAGATATTGAATGCCTCAGAAATGCTACTTAGTCACAAATTACAATATTGTTTTTAATCATTTGCAAGATTATCAATGCAAAAATATGGAAGTAGGCAATAAGCCAGTATTGTGAGTATTATAATTAGCAACTTTTTAAGGAATAGTTTCATACATTTCAGTGATACAATTAACATGAAAATTTGATTGCATTGCCAAAATATAAGAGGTCAAGAAATGGAGCTCTGATTGCCATAGGTAGTTTATAATATATATTTCAAGGAGGAATTATACAATGGATTAGTAAAGGCTTTAACTCCCATATTTAGACTCCTGGCAGAGGAATCTTAGTGGCAAAATAGGAAACTACTTTTGTATAAAGCGCTCCATGGCTTAGGGCCTGGGTACTTCCAAGACCGACTTCTGCTGCCAGTAGCCTCCCACTGGCCAGTTCGCTCCCACAGAGAGGGGCTCCTCAGGGTGCCATCGGCCAAGTTATGTCGGCTGGCGACACCCAGGGGGAGGGCCTTCTCTGTGGGTGCTCCTGCCCTTTGGAACGAACTGCTCCCGGAAATACGTAAGATTTCTGATCTCCGTGTATTTCGCTGTGCTCTTAAAACCCTACTGTTCCACCAGGCTGGGCTATCTTCGTGAATGATTTTAAATTGGGTGTTTTAATTCTGAGCCAAAATTATTTATTACTTTTAATTGGTTTTTAAATCGATGTATATATATTATGTTTTAATTGGCTGTACACTGCCCTGAATCCTTCAAGAGGAGGGCGGTATAGAAATTAAATTATAACTAACTAACTAAATAAATAAATAAATAAATAAATATCCATCCTTCAGATGTATCCTGAAAGCTGCTCCAGATGGCTGCAAGCATTTGAAATAGCTTGGTAGGAGGAAGCATGAGGGCAGTTAGCAAATCTGGTAGCAAAAGAGTACTGAGCACAATTCCATTCTGCAGGAATGAATAAAAATTATAAGCCCTTTTTAACTTGGCCCATTAATATTTACAGAAGATAGGCTCAAGATACAGAAGGATCTTGACAGACTTGAACATTGGACGCTATCTAACAAAATGAAATTCTACAGTGAAAAAAGCAAGATTCTACATTTAGGGAAGAAAAACAAAATGCACAGGTACCATATATATGGTACCTTGCTCAATAGTAGTAAATGTGAGAGGGATCTTGGAGTCCTAGTGGACAACCATTTAGATATGAGCCAGCAGTGTGCAGCAGCTGCCAAAAAAGCCAACACAGTTCTAGGCTGCATAAACAGAGGGATAGAATCAAGATCACGTGAAGTGTTAGTATCACTTTATAATACCTTGGTAAGGCCACACTTGGAATATTGCAATCAGTTTTGGTCGCCACGATGTAAAAAAGATGTTGAGACTCTAGAAAGAGTGGAGAGAAGAGCAGCAAAGATGATTAGGGGACTGGAGGCTAAAACATATGAAGAACGGTTGCAGGAACTGGGTATGTCTAGTTTAATGAAGAGAAGGACTAGGGGAGACATGATAGTAGTGTCCAATATCTCTGGGGTTGCCACAAAGAAGAGGGAGTCAAACTATTCTTCAAAGCACCTGAGGGTAGAACAAGAAGCAAGGGTGGAAACTAATCAAGGAGAGAAGCAATTTAGAACTAAGGAGAAATTTCCTGACAGTTAGAATAATTAGTAAGTGGAACAACTTGCCTGCAGAAGTTGTGAATGCTCCAACACTGGAAATTTTAAAGAAGATGTTGGATAACCATTTGTCTAAAGTGGTGTAAGGTTTCCTGCCTGGGCAGGGGGTTGGACTAGAAGACCTCCAAGGTCCCTTCCAACTCTGTTATTCTATTCTGTTCTGTTCTATTCTATTCTATTATTATTAAATAGTTCTGAACTATTAATTCTATTTCAAAGAGTAACAAATGATCTCTCAAATCAGGAAACTGTACGGATCAAGGTATCTTCCAAAAATTGTAGGTGACTTTATGGAGAGAAGGATCAACCCTAATAACTTTATTACACAACAGTTAAAAATCGTATGAATAAAAGTTTTAAATTCTTTTCTTTAACCTTATTTATTGCAAAATAATCCTATTACCAGATTTCTTGTCTTTAATTTTGTCTCTGGTTTGCAATCTTTTCCTTGGCTTATTTTATATTGTGTATTTTTAACAAGTTTGTGAATTCTTAAAGCATACACATATTGTTAGACTATGTGAGATTATAGGCACCCCTCGAAGGCACCAATAGACTACCCTAAAAATGAAGAATTCATCCACTGACACCTGCTTCTATTACCAATTTAGAATTAATGTCTGTTCTTTCAGTGATACAGTTTTGTTAAAAAACGTCGGGAAACATGTATATGTAAGTGAATTCAGCTCTGTAATAATGTAGTTGATGACTACATCAAGTGGAGATTTCAGAATTAGTTGCAAAGCTTTCTTAATTAACTTAATTAAAATATTTAAAAGTATTATTTGTAATAACCATCCTGAGCTAGTGGTTATTTAGATGTAGATGTTAGTACTGTAATAACGTCCAGTTATCATAACTGGCAAGCAACTTAACTCAAGAAATGTGTATCTGTACATTATATCAGCCATATGATGAACTATTTACCACATACCATTGTTCTGCAGTGATATGTGTCATTTTCAGACAGTGGTTGAGTTCAGCCAGTGTGCCTAATAAATATAATGTCAGACATAAATCTTGTTTGGTTTCCAAAGAGTGCGAGGGCCCAAACTGTCAAGGTGGAGGTTTTGTATCTCCAGTGCCAGGAAATGAACAGAATGTCCATTTCTCACACCAGCCAGTGGTAAGAGAAAAATACCTGCTTCATAAGTCCTTGGTTGCTGCATTTCTGATCTTCTTTATTAATAGAACTTCTCAAATCTACAGTGAAAACAACATATCTGCCCACATCTTGTCCTTGGCTCCATTGTTAACTCCTAAATGCTGATTGAGTTTCTAGAGAGAGATTTACTGCTGTGTCTTGGCGAATTGTCTGATACAAAGAAGGAAATCATGATTTAAAACAGGTAGTCTACTTTCATTGTCTCTTAGCTCAGCAGTCTTGGTTTCCAGAGTAGAATAAACCTACAGCTGAGATTTCCTGATGGCTGAAATGAAGCATGGAATACAGTAAACTTGTCATAACATAAACATTTTATTATACTTAAGTATTTTAGATTTCAAACACAATTCCTGACAGATTTATATTTGTGGTCACAGCTTTAACAGCGACCTGGTTTATAATACTGAGGCTATAACACAGCAATGCAAAGAATAAACACTGTAATGTTGTTTAACTCAGTAAGGGAAGCACGTCACAGGGAGGAAAGGCAGTTTTAGTAGTACAGATACAATATTTATGAGGTACTTTTATTTAAAATAAATTAAGAAAACACAGAAATGCATTTGGAATTATTTTAATAAGATCTGAATCGAAACTATTTTCTTTGTCCCTCCTCATCTTCAGCTGATTTGAGAGCACTAATTTTACTGTGATTTCATTCTTGCTCTGCTTCTTTGAAATATTCTATTGAAAAATAAAGCTCAGTATGGGATCCTGGATTTAGACCGCATTGGCAGAGCAATCTCTCAGCAAACCCCCCCCCCCAAGCAATGAGAGATGGGAACCTTTTACCAATTTCCACCAAAGTCTTCATTCTTTTTCCCCTTCTCCTGAATCTGCCCCATAAAAGAACAGTAGGACAAATTATTGGTGATATGTCCTATTTCTTCTTCCATAATAAATGATTCTAGCTATAAGAATCTAATTATTTTATAATATATTATTTATAATACTATACAGGTAGTCCTCGACTCACAACCACAACTGATTCCAAAATTTCTGTTGCTAAGTGAAATGTTTGTAAAGTGAGTTTTGCCCCATTTTACGATCTTTCTTGCCACAGTTGTCAAGTGCAGCGGTTAAGTTAGTAACATGGATGTTAAGTGAATCTGGCTTCCTCATTGACTTTGCTTGTCAGAAGGTTGCAAAAGGTGATCGCATGAACCCGGGACCCTACAACCGTCATAAATTTGAGCCAGTTGCCAAGCATGTGAATTTGATCACATGACCACAGCAGTCACAAGTATGAAAAATGGTCAAGTAAATCACTTTTTTCAGTGCTTTGAATGATCACAAACGAACTGCTGTAAGTCGAGGAGTACATGTATCTCCTTCTCCCAGATTTCTGATCTCTTTACTCCTAGATCTCTGATCTCTTTACTCCTAGATCTCTGATCTCTTTACTCAGCATGGATGAGACAGCTCATGAAGTCACTTTAAGAGTTTTACAGATTTATCAAACAGAACATAATTACTGACTGGATACACAGAAAGGCTTTCACCCTGGCACAATTTCATGGCCTCACCTCAGCTGTCCTTGAAGGCTGATCTCGGCCTCCCCGAGAACCGGCACACCAAGATGAAGAAGCACACGAAGCTGGGAATCGGAGTTTCTTGGTTTAATTGGTGTCTACAGCTCACGGTGGAAACCGGATGCATAAAGCAAGCAAAGATGCGGCTGCTAGAAGCCAGCGCCTGACACATTTATAGCGCAAACGCTGAGCGCTGAGCGCCCTCAGCTGAGCCAGTTCAAACTTCCCACAGCTGTGGTCCAGGAGGTGTGGCACTGACGTCATCGGTCCTGGTCTCCGCCGGAGGCTGCGATTCTCTTCCTGGTCTCCGATGACAGCTGCGCTGAGGCTGCGCTGTATGCAGGTCTTCTCCTTCCCCTCACGGCCCCGGTATGCACCCGTGCACAATAACGCCTAATCGCCATCCTAGCCCCTTCACCAGTATCCGGTGCCCCACCTCCACCCCACCCACGGTGTCAAGTGCGTGGCGCCGCTCGACAGCTGATTTGGAAGTTTCTTTACCTAGAGAAAGAAGGCCCCTGTGACCTGCTCACCCAGCTATAACAGAGCATGTGTTTCTTCAGTGCCTGCACCAGTGGTGGGTTGCCCCCGGTTCGGAGTGATTCGCAAGAACCGGTAGTAAAACCGGCGGGAGACCCCGCCCACTGCCCTGGATGTCGTTATTGGCAATCTGCGCATGCGCAGAAGCAAGGCATGCAAGCATGCACGTGCGATCCCGTTGTGAACCGATAGTAAAGGTAAGTAGAACCCACCCCTGGCCTGCACCACAGGGAATTCATAGTAGGCTTGTCTCACCTTTCTTGCATACATATCCAGGACACACTGGACAATTCTACATCTCCCTGCTGTTTTCAGACACTAACCCTGCTACTGTATACAGTATTCCCAGCACTCAAAATTTGTTGGATGATGATCTGTGCTATAAAACCAGATTTAACGAGCACCTTGTTAGCCATATTACAGTGCTTTGTAACTTGGTTGATATAGTCTTCCATATACTAACTTTTTATCTTCCCTATGCACATCTAATGATCCTACCCCTCCTTTCTTGCTTTCTATATATATTTTTTAATTTTTACTTTGTACGGTATATCTTTTATGTCTTCTATCTTTTCATATTTCAATTAGATTTAGATTTTTACACTTTTGCATAAATGTGCCCCATGTTTTATTACATTCATTGATACAAAGTCTACACCTACAGGCTAGCCGCTCATAGATAACAAGTTTAATCAGGTCCTCAATCCATTGAGTAAACGGAGCATAACTTATCTTTTCAATGTTGCATTCAGTCTTTGAGCTATAAGAAGACCACAGAGAATGTGGTTATGTTGTCCAGTTGTCAATGGAACCAATCAGTTTAATCCGGGTGGATCCCGGTGGATCCGGGTTCATTGGGCAAAGCTCTAGTGATATAAACTTGAGCGAACCCTCCAACTTTTAGTCTCTTACAGAACCACTGAAGTTCTGTGGAACAAAAACTCTGGCTTAGATTGATATTTTTAGGCTGTCATCACTTCTAATTCCTGCTTTTTCATTTTTTTTTTCTGTTTCTCTGGTATTGGATGAAGCACTATGCTAGCGGTACGTTATAGACTATGTAGACAACTTAGGTTTTCCAATCATAATACTATATAAGCATCAATCTCCAGGGTTCTTTCTAGAAACTTAATTCTCGAAATGCTATATTTTCTCTCTGCACAGTTTTTCATCTGTGCAAAAGTTACCATGTGTCCCCAAAAATAAGACCCTGTCTTATGTTTTTTTGAACCCTGAAATAAGCGCTTGGCCTTATTGCCATGTGCTCAAAAGCCCGATTGGGCTTATTTATTTATTGTTTATTTATTGGTTCGATTTATATGCCGCCCTTTCTCAGGAGACTCAGGGCGGCTTACAATGCATTAAGCAATAGCCTTCATACTTTCTGTACTTTGTATATTTATTATCAGGGGATATCTTATTTTGGGGGAAAGAGGGTACCTGTCCCACCACTAAATGGGATACCTCTGAGAAAAGCAAACAGGGCTTCCCATATATGTTCAGAGTCATTTGTGGAGGGATGCCAGCAGGGCAAATATACTATCACAATGCAAAGTCCACTCCTTTGCAAAGTGCATCATGATGTCATACATAGAATGCCTTATTTATTCTCCTTTAGAAATCGCACATAACAGGAAATGTGCCAGATGATTTTAAAAAGGGAGGAAAAATGGATACTAAGCCTGCTGACCAGACAAGCTCTTACAGATATCTAGGAAGATTCTAAAGCACATCATACAGCAATCAGTCTATAAGAATCTTGGAAATAATATAGTAATTACCAGAAGTCAGCATGAATTTGTCGAGAATAAATCTCGCAAGATTAACTTCATCTCATTTTTTTAATCTTGTTTAATAAATGTGGGAATATTGTAGACATAATATATATTGATTTCAACAAAGCATTTTACAAAGTATCTCACACCAGTCTGATCAGCAAGCTAGTTAATTGTGGTCTGAGTGATATGACAATGAAATGATTACGAAGCTGGCTTGAAGAAATGCTCTTCGTTGGTTCTTTATCATACTGGAGTGCAGTAGAAGGGGGATGCCACACAACATTCTGCCCCAAGCCTTCTATTGTTCAATATTTGTTTAATGATTTGGATAAAGAAAATGCTTATGGTATTCGCAGCTGGAAAAAGGAAGGATCTAGTTGATGCTCTAGAAGCCAGAAATAATCTTACTGGGATGGAAATAATAAAATGAAATTTAACATATAGAAAAGCAGGGTAAAATTCCTTAAAGGAACAGCAAACAAATACCCAATCATACAACATGTGATTTCTCTCTTGGGAATAACTCTTTTTAAGAGTGATGGGAGCAACATGGCGCTCCCATGTAACACCGCTCCTGCGTGAGCTGCACTGGCTCCCGGTGGTCTTCCGGGTGCGCTTCAAGGTGTTGGTTATCACCTTTAAAGCGCTCCATGGCATAGGGCCTAGCTATCTGCGAGACTGCCTGCTGCTACCGACAACCTCCCATCGACCCGTGCGCTCCCACAGAGAGGGCCTCCTCAGGGTGCCATCAGCCAAACAATGTAGGCTGATGGCCCCCAGGGGGAGGGCCTTCTCTGTGGGGGCTCCCACCCTCTGGAATCAGTTGCCCCCGGAGATAAGGAGAATCCATGACCTCAATGCCTTCCGTCGTTCCCTGAAAACCCATCTTTTCCAGCAAGCTGGGTTGGCTTAAGAAGAAATTTTTAAATTCTTTTAATTAGTCTGTGATTTTTTAACTTTTGGGCCAAAATTTATATATATTTTTAAATGTTTTAATATTTGTATTCTATGTTTTTTTATCTTGGCTGTACACCGCCCTGAGTCCTCAGGGAGAAGGACGGTATATAAATTGGAAATTAAATTAAATTAAATTAAATTAAAAAAACATTGGCAAACCAAATAGAATTTATCTGTATGCAAAAAAAAAAAAAAAAAAAAAAGCAAATAAAATTATAGGTTACATTAACAGAAATTAACAGTTTCCAAACACAAGAAATTATACTGGCTGTGTCAATGTATAAGAAATTATGAGCTGGGATAGCCATAACAACAAGTCAGCCAATGGGAAATGTTTGGTGACTAAGAAACAGAATTTGTTGTGAGCATGGGAGATGGCTCAGAGCCTGGGCGTGACTAAATTTAACTTGTCTGTATATAAGAGTTAGTTTGTCCTTGGATTATTGCTTCTATGCTTCTGGATTCTGAATTCTGGTTGTTCTGGCTTCTGCTTCTTGTCCTTTACTTGCTACCACGTTGTAAGAGCTGCATGGGTATTGTATACAGGCATCATGATTTATATTATTGTATATCAAGACGTTTCTTCTATAAATGAATCCTACTGAATTATTTACTTATGTGCTGGTTGGATCGCTGCAAACTCTAAAAGGTTGTGTTTAATTATAGACTAGCTAGTGATCCATCAGGAATATTTTAATCTGAATTCCTGAAGTAAAGAGGAAGTTGGATCCAATGACCTAAATGGCTCCTTCCCATTTTTTTATTCCTGGTCTGTTCCTTAGAGCAGTGGCTCCCAAATTTTTGGGCACCAGGGACCTGTTCCATGGAGAAAGTTTTTTCTGTGGACCAGAGGAGATGTGGTTTTGCATGCTACCTGCATCCCACAGATGGGGCTTTGCTTATTTGCACAGACCAGTTGCTGGCATGATGTGAATCAGTGCCCATCCAAGGACTGGGGTTTGGGGACCTTTGCCGTAAAGTATGCTGAAATAGATTTGGAAGAAATTATCTGTAACCCTGAATTGTTATTATTGTTCTTTAACGGAAGAGTATGGAATAAATATGCAGAATAAGTGTGAGAGTTGACAATGCTAAAAGGTAAGAAGAAAGCCAAATGTGTTGAACACAGCAAGCAGTTTGCCAGGATCTATTTTTGTTGTCTCAAATTTGAAAGAAGAAATTGAAGGTTTGCACGCTGAATTTGAGGGGTTGTTATCAGTCCACTTCCCACTGAGTAACTGTATTTACTAACCTCCCTTTTTTGCATTCAGAGCTTGTTTGCTGTGAAAACAGCAAACAATAACAGTGAGAAATGTGTACATATAAATATAATTCTCTAGAGTGTTCTCTGTGACAAGCTTTCATCAGGAGGATCAGCTGATCAATGTGTAGAAAGGCATAGGGAGTATGATCATGATCAAAAGCCAAGGTTAGCTACGTCTGCCAGGTCCCCTGAAATAGATAGAAGACATGCGATTTCACATCTTCAGCTGCTTTTTGTCCTTGTTTCCCACTTTCAAATATGAAATAGCAATAAGGCATCCATCTACCTGACAGTCTTTTATGTTCACTTTCAATCACGGACTGCAGAATATTTCTTTTCAGGTTTATCCTGATTTGGCAGCCCTTTTATTGCCCTATCACTTTAGAGGAATTGAAAGACTGTTGAGAGATATCATTTACTTTCACTGAACACACTTTTTGTTTTCGTTTGCTTCCTTGCCTTAAAAAAATTAAATGGAACCTAGTTTTCCTCTTGTCTGCATTTTTATCCAGCGAGTCTTTTTCTCCTCCACCAAAAAAGGACTTGTATTTCTCATCAAAGAACTGAATGGAATTTTGATTGCTTGATTTAAACAGAAGTTTGCATCAATGCAGAGTTTTGGTAAAAACCTGGCAAGATAAATGTTATAAATGTTGCAAATTAATTACAGATAATCCTCGTTTAGCTATGGTAATTGGGACCAGCAATGCTGACGCTAAGCAATGTGGTCGTAAAGCACATCACATGACCACAGTTTCTTATGACAACAATTGTGGCCATCTCAGATGCCATGAAGGAAAATCTTGCATGGTCGCAATATCCCATGGTCACATGAGAACCCTCCTGCCAGCTTCCCCATTGACTTTGCTTGCGATCACCTGGCCATGGAGACGCATAGCCAAAAGCTGCCTAAATTACCTAGTACAATCATTTCACCACTTAAGCTCTTTCAGTCTAAGCCTCAAACCCAGCTCCTCCATGGGGACTCTGGCTGGCCCTCCAGCTCCTTATTTCATCTCCTTGAAGAGGTACAATCTAAATTCATCAGAGCAGCTCTCCAGATATTTTGCCGTGTCTCAAATGCACATATACAACTGAAGACAGGTATGATAAAGATTTAGAGAAGAGTATGTCTAGCTGCTAATATACCTGTCAGGTGTGCTTCCTTCAAAGTCCAGGAAAGAATGACCCAAACTCCATTGTTTATAGAGAAAGGTACTTTTATTAGAAGATGAAGTGAACGCAACCATAGGAAAGCAGAATCTAAGGTAATACGCGTGAAAATTGCATATAGAAAGCATCCCCTCCCACTGTCCACCGTAAATCATCCAATCCAAAGGTCTCCCAGGGGTCAGGTGGAAGCACACATCTGGCAGCGTCATCAATCAGGAATGCCACGACCGTTGGCCCGATGGCAGCTTCAAAGATACAGTCCGGTGGCCTAACTATCGGTTTCATTTTCCTCCAGCACGCTTCCCCCCCCCATGCTACCTGCTCTCCCCCCTCCCGTTACTATGGCAGCCAAAGCAGAAAAAGTGGAGGCTGACAATACCTTTGGTTCAATACTGAACATGAGTAAGATGGGTAAAGTTAGAGTATACCTTCTTTATATTATTAAAAATCTATGTGAAAGCTTTGATCAAAGTCATGATGGCCCATTGAGGTCAATGTCTATGAACCTGCTGGTCACAACCTTGGCATATGGAACTTTGTACTTTAAGAGGAGTAAATGATTAAAACAAAGAAGGATGCAATAAAATATATTGAAGGTGTTCTGATATTATGGGAAGAAATTGTTAAAGCATACTGATGATACCAAAACCTAAACCTTTGAAGGGCCTCATTCAAAAATTTAATACAAGAAAAAGATGAAACAGAATATTACTTAGTCTGGGAGAAATGGTATAAATAGTTGGAGGAAAAAGGAAAAAAAAGGCGGGGGGGACAAAAGAAAACTAAACAATGGTTAAATTAGGTGGAGGAATATGGAAACAAATGAGAAGATATAAATTGTGGAAAGGAAACTAGGTACCTGTTTATGTTAAATGTAAATAAAATATTTAGATTAAGAGAATATATCTGATATACTAGAAATATATGTATAAAAGATAGATTAAGATAAGAAAGAGAAAATGTATAAATATGGATTATTGATGCGAAGATATTGAAAAGAAGAAGTTGTAAATATCTGTTTTGTTTGTTTTTGTTTGTTTGTTTTTTAAATAACTTTAATAAAAAATATTTTTTTAAAAAAATTAATACAGTTAGTCCTCAGTTCACTAAGTGACCAAAGTTACAACAGCACTGAAAAAAGTGACTTCCCGGGTCATGCGATCACCATATGCAACCTTCTGACAAACAAAGTCAATGGAGAAACCAAATTCACTTAACAACTGTGTTACCAATTTAACAACTGCAGTGATTCATTTAACAAA
This sequence comes from Arizona elegans, assembly GCA_022577455.1. Lineage (NCBI taxonomy): Eukaryota > Metazoa > Chordata > Lepidosauria > Squamata > Colubridae > Arizona > Arizona elegans. Next base: position 251,999,643 of record JAKOOJ010000001.1, read on the forward strand.
TGTGACAAGAAAAATCGTAAAATGGGGCAAAACCAGAGGTGGGTTTCAGCAGGTTCTGACCAGTTCTAGAGAACCGGTAGCAGAAATTTTGAGTAGTTCGGACAACTGGTAGTAAAAATTCTGACTGGCCCCGCCCCCATCTATTTTCTGCCTCCCAAGTCCCAGCTGATTGGGAGGAATTGGGATTTTGCAGTAAACTTCCCCTGCCATGCCCACCAAGCCACATCCACAGAACCGATAGTAAAAAATTTTGAAACCCACTACTGGGCAAAACTGAACAAATTTCTGATTTAGCAACATAAACTTTGGGCTCAACTGTAGTCATAAGTCGAGGACTCCCTGTATAAAGGCTGAATAAGAGGGGAGAAAAATCAAGCCCTGCGGCATTCCGCAGAGGAGAGGTCTAGAGAGTGACCTCTCCCCTCCACAGTCACACTGACTACAAAAGCTGTACCTGTGCTTCATGATTTTACTGGGCAGGGGGTTTGCAGGTCACCAAGAGCCTTGGTAGTACAGTGGTCTAAGGCACCCTATTATTAAGCTGGTTATTAAGACCAGCTGCCTGCAATTACTGCAGGTTCGAATCTCGCCAAGGCTCAAGGTTGACTCAGCCTTCCATCCTTTCTAAGGTTGGTAAATTGAGGACCCAGTTATGGGGGCAATAAGCTGACTTTGTATTAATATACAAAAGGATGAAGGCTATTGCTGAGCACATTGTAAGCCACCCTGAGTCTCCAGAGAAAGGCGGCATATAAATCAAATTTAAAAAAAAAACAACAAAAAAAAACATGTCATTCAGAAATCTTGGATATGTAGGCACATGTATGCCTTTGTTAATTTATAGGAATGTATAATAAATGAAAATAACCATAAATTACAAAATACAGACAATCCTCATTTATTGACCACAGTTGGGACTGGAGTCTTTGTCATTAAGTGAAGCGGTGGCCAAGTGAAAAACCATGTGACCACGACTGTGCCTATGATTTTATTTCGGCTTTCCTTTACAGTGTCAGAAGGATATGACCCCAAACAGCTGAATGAGGGAAAAATTAGGTCAGTCACAGGACAATGCATACTAAATGACTTTAATGGCAAAGAGGTGGCTGAGAGAGAGTTGCTGGGAAAGCAATAAATGTGACCATCCCATTTCTTTTTCACCACTGTCATAATTGCAAATGGTTGCTGTCTGAGGAAGTTGCTAAACGAGGACTATCTGTATTGTTAAACAAGGATGAAGGTCAATCCTGGAATATTATATAATAAAAATAAAGCATCTTTGAAAATAAAAAGAATGTTTTGCAAATGGTTCAGCAGAGAATAGGACAAGGGACTATGATGTCCCTTTGATTATTTAATGTCCTCAGGGAATGCTCGTGGTTAGACTAAAAGTATGTTGATATTGAGAAATGCATATGTATCTATTTTTATATGCAGATGATGAACTTGTTCGCTGAGAACCAAACTTGTTTTCATTGACTATCACAAATATTTTAATGTGCAACAAAGCATGTGGATCTGTATGTGTATAAATATTATTGTCATTATCGCAGCTCTAAATTACTCCTTCGTAGCAGATTACTACACTGGAAGTGTTATAATAATATTTTAATCTTGCTACTGAATTGCTGTGTATAAGTATTAATAAATAATTAGAGGTAGTGGGTTTCCATAAATGATACTTGTAATTATGCTCTTGTAAAAACGTAATGCTGCATTGCTCTCAGTACTGTAATGTTTTGGTCATTCAGAATTTCCACAATCAAGACAGAAATAAAGAACCCAATTTAAAACATCAGATCCGAGGAAGAGACATGATGTTATCTAGTTTTATTTCACTGGAAACTATTTGGTTGCCAATATGCCTTGTTCTTTTATATTTTTTTGGCATTTAAATTCACTACACCTCACTGAAGAAATTTTGGAAGTAATTCTGAAAAGCTTGATGACTCTAACCTGAATAGAGGCTTATAGGCAAACAGTGGTTCAATTGAAAGATCTTTCTTCTTCTTCTTCTTCTTCTTAACTGAGCAATTGTTCAAATGAATTAATTTTAATTATGTCTTAATTGATTGCAACATCTGGCTGACCTTGTCTGGGCTGTGAAGTTAAGCTAACCAAGGCCAGCCCTTGTATGGCAGATCAGCAGAGAATACCAGAGCTGTAGCTTTGACTGAAAGAAGATAATGGCAAATTATTTCTTTGTAATTACCAAGAAAATGTCATAGATGTGTCACAGAAAGTCACCAGGAGTTGAGTTTGATGTGAAGAAAACTTCATTTTGAGCTTTCCCTCTGTAGAAAAATGCAATTCTACTATATAGGAGAAAAAAAATATGTTAATAAAAATAGCAAGAAAAAGTTCTTATCAAAGAGAAGTCTCATGTCTGCATAAAATCAACTAAAATCAGAGATAATACTGAATATTTTTGAAGTCAATCTTTATAAATGAGGTGTGAAGTAATTATAGATATTCCTTTTGGGATTTTTTAAAGTTATTCTTTAAAAAGCCTTGGGAGCAATCAACAATAATTAATATATTTAAAAAACAAAAGGAGAACTTGAGGAAAAGAGGGTGAAGAAAACATATGATTTCTTCTTTGGAAGAAGGAAAAAATTGGGGAACAAACAATGCCAAGAGGCTATAAGGCAATTATAACATACAGAAGTGCAACAGTGGAGATATTTTTTTAAGCTGCAATCTTATGTAGACTTCCTTTGGGTAAACCCAACAGAAGTCCTCGTGAGAATCTTATGCATGGAAAGCGAACATAGTTATTTTTCATTTACTTAGGTTGCAATCATATCTATTTATTTATTTATTTTGTCAAGCATGTATTAGATAATAGATATAAGTATAAACATGATTATGAATACATGAAATAGATACGAATAAAAGGGAACATTAGGACAGGGATGGTAGACTTGCTGGTGCACTTATGATCTCCCCTTAAAGACCTCTTAGGAATGGGGTGAAGTCGACAGCAGACAGTCTAAGGTTAAAGTTTTGGGGGTTGGGGGAAGAAACCACAGAGTCAGGTAGTGCATTCCAGGCATTAACAACTCTATTATTGAAGTCATATTTTCTGCAATCAAGTTTGGAGTGGTTTTCCATAAATTTGTATCTATTGTGTGCTCGTGTATTGTTGTGGTTGAAGCTGAAGTATTCATTGACAGGTAGGACATTGTAGCAAATAATTTTATGTACTATGCTTAGGTTAGGCCGAAGACGCGAAGTTCTAAATTGTCTAACCTCAAATTTTCAAGTCTGGTGGCATAAGGTATTCTGTTGCGAGCAGAGGAATGGAGGACTCTTCTCGTGAAATATCTCTGGACTCGTTCGATTTTATTAATGTCCAATATGCAGTGCGGGTTCCAGACAGATGAGCTGTATTCAAGAATTGGTCTAGCAAAACTTTTGTATTCCCTAGTTTGCAGTTCAATATTACCAGAGAAGAAGCAACGCAAGATTAGGTTAACAACTCTTAATGCCTTTTTGGCAATACTGTTACAGTGAGCTCTGGCACTTAGATCATTTGAGATGAGTACGCCAAGATTCTTGACAAAGTGAGGGTCATCTACGAGGTCGTATCTGCCCAGCTTGTATTTCGTGTTCTGATTTTTTTTGCCAATGTATAAGACAGAGCATTTGTTGGTTGAGATTTGGAGTTGCCAATTGTTTGACCATTCTGACATATAGTCAAGGTCTTTTTGTAGGGTAGCAACATTGTCGGTGGTGTTGAATAGTTTTACATCATCAGCAAAGGGAACGCAGTTGCTTATAATATAATTGCAAAGGTCATTTATGTAAAGTATAAAGAGTGTGGGTCCTAAAACACTACCTTGGGGGACACCGCTGTTAACAGGTACAGGTTTTGATAGGGCGTTCCCTATTTTGACTACTTGTTGCCTATTTGATAGGAACGCAGTTAACAATTATTTCTGAAATAAAATGTTCAGACTAGAAAATAATATTCTATAACCAAACCGTCCTCATGTAGAATAGTTTATGTGATTAAACTAAAGGAGTATTCCCATTTTTTAGCATGACACGAATTAAATATTATGCTGGAAAATCACTTACTGGAAGATCAGTAAGGAAAATAACTCATCACTGTTTCCCTCTAGCTATTTTTTCTCCAACCAAATATCCTCCAGATATTTTTTCTTCTTCATCTTGAAGGTTGTGATTATGACTGGAGTACAAACACCAATGGAGTTTAAGATTAAATTATTGCTGGAGATTGATAACTTTTAGTATTTTTCAGATAAACCATATTGCAGAACTATTCAAGATAGCTCATCCACTTTGCACCCATAAAACACAAAAGCCAGTGTATTCTCCTGCAGGGCACCCACGGCAGTCATGACTGGGTATTGACACGGCTGTCATCCAATGACCGAGTCTCCTGGAACTTTTAGCACTGCCCCTTCCTTCTGTATCCCAGTTTTTCGACTCAGTCTGTGGATGACAGTCGTGTCTGTAGGCTTCTCTGATTACTGCTAGCAAAATTCGATCGTTTTTTCTGCTGCTGTGACTTGGGCTGCTAGGACTGTCTGCTGGCAGTTCCCTTTGATTATTTGCGCACGAGCTCGCAAGGCTTGCTCCGCCGCAATTGAAGCGCCCCCCATCGCTCCGCCTCACAGCTGACGGGCGCAAAGCCTTTCCACGCCATTTTACCGCTCCTCTCACAGCAGCGAGCAGCCTCCCAGCTGGCCAGCGCGAGAGCGGTTTTCCGCGCTTCCTGCTCCTCATTCTCGTCGCGGACCACTCAGCAGCAAGGCAGGCAGCTCTCCGGGTATCGGCTGCTCTTCTATCGCCCTTATCTCTGCTCCCCTGCTGCTCAGCGCGAGGTCGAATTCCGCGCTGTTTATTTAGCTCGCGCTCAAGCCGTAAGGCTAACGAGCAGCCAGGCCCTTAAATAACTTTCTTTCTGAGCTGTCTGGGCGCCATTTTAGAGCCTCCTTCTACAAAATGGCGGACGTTCCTTCCCGTTCAAAATCCAAAGGTAAACGTTGCCATGCTGAGGATCCTGGGGAGGGCTCTTCAACCAGCCACAGGGGCAAGGGCAGGGCTACCTCCCCTCACCATCCTGCTCCTCCTAAGACCTCTGCCCTTTCCAGGGATGAAGGTAGGCGCCATAAGGCCATAGAGAAGGCCTTTGAGAGGGCGCAATCTAAGACTGTTCCAGCTCAACCTGCCCCTCCCTCCCCCGCCCGTTCTACTCAATCTGGGCTTTCTCGTGACCTGTCCCCTGACAGGTCTATTCAGGGGGATAACACCTATCCAGCGGAGGTGGCGTCAGTTTTTCCCTCTGATCATAGAGAGGATCAGGCTCAAGAACAGAATCAGGCTCAGGAACAGCAGCCTTCGAATCCTGCTCAAGAGCTGCAGAGTCAGTGCCTGTCAAGCACCAACTCTCATCATTCACTGCAAGCAGCGAATTTACCTCAGGGCATGCAAGCTTCCCTGGCTGATCTCATTTCAGAGGCTATTCATCAGGGCATCGCCCAGGGCCTTCAACAACATCCATCAGTCAGCAAGAAAGCTGATAGTAAGGCCTCTCGCTCCTGTCTTCGATCGTCTCTCGAAGAATCCGCTGCAGATGCTTCTGACCGAGATTCTGCCAATCAAGATTCTCTGTCTGAAGAAGGAGAGTTACCGGAGCAAGACCTGTCAGAAGACGAAGGTCTAGAACCTGATCAGCCAGCGTTTGTGGGGCTCTTCAAGCCCCATATGTTTCGTTCTCTGCTCTATAAAGCTAAAACAACCACTCGCCTAGGGATCGAGGAGCCTTCATCTTCTTCTTCTTCCTCCCTTCCTGGGCTGGCTGATCCTACATCTGTCCTGTTTCAAGAGCCCAAGGTGCAGTCTGATACGGTTCCGGCTCCTAGAATGTTTTCAGAGGTCTTGAAGCGCCAGTGGTCCGCTCCCAGCTCCGGACCAATCCCGAATAACTTAGATAAGAAGTTCTACAACATGGCATCTGACTTCTCCAGTCTACTGCAGATTCCTGCTGTGGACTCTCCCATTGTCGCCTTATCTACTTCTTCTCCGGCCACTGGTCCTCCGGAAGAGTATTTGTGACCTGAAGAAAAGAAAGCTGAAAGGACCCTCATAAAGGGCCACCAAGCGTCTGCTTGGTCTAGCCAGGCTTCCTCGGCTGCATCTTTCTTTAATCGTGCGTCCATCTTGTGGTTACGTCAGCTGCAAGAATGCATCCCTGCCTCGGACCACCGTTCTCACCAGGACATTAATAAAATCATCGCGGCAACTGAGTTTTCCGCGGACGCGACGCTCAATGCCACCCGATTCTCTGCCAAGGCCATCGGCACCTCCATAACTTCGAGACGACTCCTGTGGCTCCGGAATTGGCAGGCGGATGCCAGAAATAAGTGGCGCCTGGCCTCTTCTCCTTATGCAGCTGACAAATTATTTGGTGCTCCATTGGATCCGCTGTTAATTGAGACAAAGGACCATCGTAAGATCCTTCCCTCCATAACCCGTCGTTCTGACCACCGCTTTCAAGGATCCTTTCGTCCTTCCTCCTTTCGAGGCTCCGATTCAAATTATTTCCAGCACCGCGCTCACCGCTCCTCTGCCTCAAGGGCTCCCCAACAATTCGGAAACCAGGTCAGACAGGGGCCTCGTTTTACTGCGAGACCCTCCTTTAGAGGTGGGAGGGGTCGTCCCTTTAGACGGACCCATTAGGGATTTCCCTGATTCCTCGCTGGGTGGCCGATTATCTCGATTTTCCGATCAGTGGGATTTATCAGTCTCCGATGTCTGGGTCAGAGAGACCATTAAATTTGGCCTCAAGCTTGAATTTCATTCCCCCCTCCCATCCACTATATCCGTTGTCCTCCTTCTCTGGACCCCGTCAAACGGGCTAGAATGTCTCAGGCTATTCAACATCTTCAGGCCATTAGGGCCATTCAGCCTGTTCCATGTCATGAGAGGGGACGGGGTTTTTATTCCTGCCTCTTTCTCGTCCCCAAATCCTTGGGAGGTTGGAGGGCTATCCTTGATTTGAAGTCACTGAATCGGCACATTAAATACCGCCGTTTTAAAATGCAGTCACTCCGAACTATCCTGCTTTGCATTAGAAAAGGGGACCTTATGTCCTCCATTGACTTAACGGAGGCCTACCTCCACATCCCCATCTTCCCTTCCCATCGCAAGTTCCTTAGGTTTTCGTATAATGGTCAGCACTTTCAATATGCTGCCTTGCCCTTTGGGCTTTCCTCCGCCCCCAGGGTATTTACCAAGGTGATGGCGGCCTTTATGGCCCACATTAGTTCTATCCCTATTCGTACCCTTTTTTATTTGGATGATATCCTCATCCTTTCCAAATCTCTAAGTTCGGCCCACAAGGACTTAGATTCCGTGGTGTCAATCTTACAAAAGCATGGCTTTTCTATTAACTGGTCCAAAAGCCATCTGTCACCTTTGACGTCCCTGCAACATCTTGGGGCCGTCATTGATTCAGCCAACCTCCTGGTAACCCTGTCGCAAGATCACCAGACGAGTCTTTCTGACATGGCTTCCAAGATTCGGAGGCGGGGCTCCGCTTCTTTACTGGATCTCTCTAGCCTGCTAGGTAAGATGGTGTCCACTTACGACATCATGCCGTGGTCTCATCTTCACAGCAGGGAGCTGCAGTGGCTGTTACTTCCTTACCAACGTCGCCTTTCCAGCGCCTCAGCAACCAGGATTGTCCTTCCTCCTCCGGTTCTAGACTCTCTGACTTGGTGGACGTCGTCAGCCATTTCCCGGGGCTCTTCGATCGGAGACCAGCACAGGATTGTTGTCACCACGGATGCCAGCCTTTCGGGCTGGGGGGCTCATCTGAATTCGTTCCTGGCGCAGGGTCTCTGGTCCCGAGAGGAACAAGCCATGAACATCAACGTCCTGGAATTGAGGGCTATCCGTCTGGCTCTCCTCAAATTCGAGACTCAGGTCATGGGTCGGGACGTCCTCGTCCTCACGGACAACGTCTCGGCCAAGGCTCATGTCAACCGCCAGGGGGGGACTCGTTCCCGGACCCTACTGGAAGAGTCTATTCGGCTGGGTCTCTGGGCGGAAGAACATCTGACGTCGATTCGGGCCGAGCACATTTCGGGATCCGCAAACACCCAAGCGGACTCCCTCAGCCGCTCCCTCATCGATCCGGCCGAATGGAGCCTAAATCCTCTCTTGTTCGCCGATCTATGCACCAGGTTCGGCCTTCCATCAGTGGACCTGTTTGCTCCCGGCAATCAGCAGCTTCCCCGCTTCTTCTCTCGCTTCCCCAGCCCGGGAGCGGAGGCGGTGGATGCTCTTCGGAGCCCCTGGCCAAGGAACCAACTGCTCTACGCCTTCCATCCTCTACCCCTGGTTCCCAGAGTCTTGCGCAAGATGGTGGCGGAGCAGGAGGAGGTCCTCCTATTGGCACCACACTGGCCTCGCCAACCGTGGTTTGCCGACCTCTTGGACCTGTCTGTCGCCCCACACAGGAGGATTCCCAACGACCGGATCTCCCTCCACCAGGGTCCTCTTCTCCATCCGGATCCTCGGTCCTTCCAACTGACCGCATGGCGACTGAGCGGCTCCTTTTAGTACGGGCTCAGGTTCCTCCAGGGGCAATCCCCATCATTCAGGCCGCACGCCGTCCATTGACGCTCCGGATCTACGGTTCCACTTGGCGTGTGTTTTCCTCATGGTGTCGTAAAAAGGGGATTTCTCCTACGGAGGCATCTATTTCTCATCTGCTGGATTTCCTTCCTCAGGGTTTCGATGCGGGCCTTGCTCCCAACACCTTAAGACGACAGGTGGCCGCCTTATCGTCAATCCTTTCCTGCTCCTCCTCTACTTCTATCACCACTGATCCCCTCATTCGTTCCTTTTTGAGAGGTGCTACCAATCTCCGCCCTCCCACGGTCCATCGGTTCCCTACTTGGGACCTGAACAAAGTTCTGTTGGCCTTGACGTGTCCTCCTTTCGAGCCCTTATGAGATGTTGGCCTTAAGTGTTTATCGTTCAAAGTTTCGTTCTTGGTTGCTATTACCTCCGCTAGGTGGATATCTGAGCTTGCTGCCTTATCGGTGCGTTCCGATCTATGCATATTTCACACTGACAGGGTGGTTCTCCGCCTCGACCCGGCATTCGTGCCGAAGATCAATACCATCTTTCACAGGTCTCAAGAGCTCATGCTCCCGAACTTTTGTCCATCGCCTCGTCGTCGCCAGGAATTTGTGTGGCATAAGCTGGACGTCCGCAGGGCGCACAAGATTTATGTGGCTCGTACTGCTACCTTCCGTAGGTCGGAAGCGCTTTTCCTGTCTTTCCAGCCTTCAACTATGGGCTCCCGTGTTTCCTCCGTTACCATTGGTCGATGGCTGAGAGCTACCATCGTACTGGCCTACGAGACTCACTCTCTACCGGTTCCTGCTAATATTACGGCACATTCTACAAGGAGCGCCTCCACCTCGGCTGCATGGTCCACGCAGGCCCCTTTGGATGAGATTTGCCGCGCCGCCACGTGGTCATCTGTCTCCCCTTTCATACGGCACTACTGTTTGGATACCTACGCGTCAGCGGATGCGGCATTTGGCAGGAGAGTCCTACAGCAGGTCCGGCCTATCCCTCCCTAGGAGACATCAGGTTTTGGTATGTCCCAGGCATGACTGCCGTGGGCGCCCTGCAGGAGAAAGGGCGTTGTACTTACCTGATACCCCTCTTCTCTGCGCTGGCACCCACGGCAGTCAGCCCCACCCGTTTCGGCCGTCCCTGGGAGTTTTTGTTCTGGGGTGGGGGAACCTTTTACTATATGTTTTATCTCTACAGACACGCCAGTCTTCTGGACAGCCTCGCCTCAAACTGGGATACAGAAGGAAGGGGCGGTGCTAAAAGTTCCAGGAGACTCGGTCATTGGATGACAGCCGTGTCAATACCCAGGCATGACTGCCGTGGGCGCCAGCGCAGAGAAGAGGCGTATCAGGTAAGTACAACGCCCTTTCTAGCAAATTGAGTCTTTGGACTTCAGAAATTAGATTTTAAACTTGGGTATCTATTTGTACTACTACAATAAAATTGTTTCAAAGCAGATAAATAAATACATAATAGGTAAAATGTGACATATACTCATTAAGACATCAGAATAGATCAGAGAATGGCGTCAACATATCTAAAACAATCAGAAAAAAGAAAAAGGATGCTAAAAGTAAAGGAGGAGGAAGAAGAAAGAAAAAATCATAAAGTGCAAAGAAGGAAGTGGAAATTATTCATTTTAGAAATATTCTAAAGAAAAGTAAACTAGTAAATTAAGTAAGGTGGACTGTTTGTGACTATGAACCTATTTTGATTCGATGCACAACAGTCTCTTAAAATTATTTTTTAAGTCTTACTTTGAGCTAGTACTATTATTTCTGCCTGATATTCTGAGATCACATTTTACCTTTCAATTCCAGAGCACCATTGGGAATGTTTTCTATATACATGAATATGAGTTTTCTTTTTTTTGAGCTTGCCAGTGCATGTGAAATAAATATCAGATTTACAATATGCACAAGGAACTGAAATTATGATTAATTCATTTCCCTAGATTATCATGTATGGTAAAAATTACCTTGAGGCTTTTCTTTTAGTGTGAAATATTAAAGATTCAGCAGTTCATATTATTCATATTGCAAATCCTATGAGTTTCAAAGAAGCTTTCATGTGTTACAAAATCTCTAAAGCTGGCAGGTTAAACATTTTAGAACTTTAACCAGTAAGAGAATTTCAGAATGCAAAGAAACTATTCTTTGCTAAATGCTGATAGGAATTATTTTTTATCAGTTAATAGAAATATAAAACAAAAATGGATAGAATAAATTGATAGTGTGCTAGGCATTTTTTAAAGTTCATACCATTCTCTAAATTATTTTGTGTGGTAGTAATGGGAGGTGTGAAGAGGGAACCAAGTTTAGAATCCTTGCACAGTAAGAAGCAGTGCAGATTTTACCTCCCCCACAACTCCAGAAGCCTTATCTGACCTTTCACAAGGAAATGCCATTAGTTTGTTTTGATTCTTGTAAATTAGGATGCAACAATGAAAAAAGTAACGTTGATCAACTTGTGACACCTTTCTGGTTTCTTGTGCCTGACATTTTGATACTGGTTACAGAAAGATTTGGAAAGAAAGGTTTAAAAGGGACAGTAGATAACACTCCGCCCCCACAAGCAAGGAGACATCTAGGTTTCAAAGAACCCACCATTGCTAATGGAATCAACTTTTTGTAAGATACGCAGTGTCACATCATACCTTTAAGAATGTAGAGGAAGACAGAAACCAAACCTTCAATACCATTTTAAAAAGCTACACTACCAACAGGAAAATATCTTACTAGGTAGTTGTATCCAGCAGAAGAAGTATATAGACTCATAGGGGGCTATATCTGCACTTATCATTTAAACTCCTCCTGTCTTGTGCTCATGCCAACTGGACTTTAAGCTGGTTTAGAAAACTCCGGTCTGGACCAAGATATTTTGGCAAGAACTTGGAAGATATTCACTATGGGCGTAGACTACTATATCCTCCCATTGGTTAATGTCGTGGCGCAGTGGTTAGAATGCAGTACTGCAGCTAATTCTGCTGACTGCTGGCTGCCAGCAGTTCAGCAATTTGATTCTCACTGGCTCAAGGTTAACTCAGTCTTCCATCCTTCCGAGGTAGGTAAAATGAGGACCCAGATTGTTGGGGGCAATTTGTTGATTCTGTAAACCTTAGAGAGGGCTGTGAAGCAGTACGTAAATCTAAGTGTTATTGCTATTGGTTAACACCCATCTGCTATGCTTCCAATTTTTCTTTCCCAGGAAATAAACTCTGCTTTCCTTGCTGAGAATTTTTTTACAAAAAAAAAAAAAACCCTTCCAGGTTTCAAATTGGCAGTCTCCTTTCCCTTAGCCAAAGATTTAGACACTATACTATTGCAGCTTGTAAAGATAAGAATATAAACATTAAAGTGCATGATTAGCAGTGGCTCAATTGAAGGAGTATTTTTTCCTTTCCAAAGGAGCCAGTGAACTACCAAGGCTGATCTACAACAAACGGATGTTTTTTCTTTAAAATATGAGCACTTGAGAGGATATAATAGGGAAATAACTTTAGAAGTAGGACAGAAAATGGATCCAAGCTTGCTTTGAAGTTGATTAATGAAGATCAATGCCAAGTTTACCCAAAACTGCCAACGACTCAACAAACAGTGTAACTGCACAACTGGGGGTAGAGACACGTTTTTAAGACATGCAAACTCTTAAAGGGTGGAACCATTCAAATATCTCTAGGGATGCTGGTCCAGAGGCAGATGCTGTGATAAGACAGCTACCTTATAAGTCCCACTAGGTGACATTGCTAAATTGTGAGAACTCAAAGGTCCCCTGCTCTGTTCAATCATATTGAACAGGCAAAAAACACCGGAGACAAGCAGTCCCTCAGCTAACCAGTCTCTATGTCATCCATGAAGATCTCTGTAGGTGACTACGGCATCTTGAATTGTATGTAAAAGCCCAGTGATAACCAATGCAGCTGGTAGAACAGTAATGACACATTCTGTTTGTGTTACCACATTTTGGACCAGCTGTTATTTTCAAATGGTTTTGAAGGATAATCCAATATATAGAACTCATTGCAGTAGTCTAACATGACGTGCCTAGGACATGAGCAACCATCTAAAGGGTTTTCCATTCTGGGAATGGATGCAACTGGTACACAAGATGAACCTGTGCAAAGACCCAGTTGATTCAATGGTGCCAAAATAGCAACCTTCTTTAAATAAATTTAAAACCTATTGCACTATTTAAGCAGCTTCTGCTTTCTTCTACACTTCTTGTGGTCCCTAAAGCAGATCACTTCACCATGTTACAGGACAGGACTGGACTGACCATGTTGAACAACTTCTAAAGTAAAAATATTTTTCAAAACCTTTTTGAATACATAGCTCCATCTAGTGAAATCTCAATTTAACAAGGCAGACTTTGGCTGTAGTGGACCAAATTTATCTCTAAATATTATTTTGAAAACATAGACAAATTCAATGCATATTTTGGTGGTGGAGTTAAATCTAGATCAATTTAATCATTTTCAATGGTTTCTGTTGTTTGCCATGGTAGCAATCCTGAAGAAAAACAGCATTATCCTGCAGATGGCAAGCCTTTATATTTAAGAGAATTAAGAATAATGGACGTTTACTGTAGCTAGACTATTAAATTTCACTGTATTTCACTCATTGCTGGTGAGTGAGTCAGCCTTTCTGTAGGATAGACATATACAATTCGAAGGCCAAAGTCAAAAGACTTGGGTGTGGCATTCACCCAGTTTTTGTAATTTTTAATGTAATGAAGGATGGAAAATATTAAATGAAGGACCAAAGAGTAACCATATTATCTGTACATAATTTTAATAAATATAAATGAAACACAATTATTTGAAAATATTTTTTTTCTCTTATCACCACCTCTTATTGTTTAACCCTTGACATATATTTGATTTGGGCAACTTGAGCTGGAAGAGGTTTCTAAGGGTTGCCTAGCTCTGCTTCATTTTAAAAATCAACTGTGATACGCAGCCCAGCTAGGAAATAGCTGATAAAGACATAAAATGTTACAGTAACAGGTTCACAAAACAGCAAAGAATGAAGTATAAGATCTCTAATGCTTCATGGTATGGCATGCAGCCAGTGGCCACTGATAAATTAAAATTACCTATTCATGAAATGCTGTGGGCATCCTGTAATGTTTCTTCATTCAGCCTTCAGAACATCCCAGGAAATATCTACAGTCTATCTTGCATGCATTTTAGCTTTTCATGTGGTGACAGCAGGGCCTATAGTCCAGTCTATTAAACTAGTGTTTAATCTCTGGCTTGTACTTTATTGTGTGTTTTATCTTGGCATCTCCAGTTCATCAACCTCTGACTAGCTTGTTAAAGGAATATCTGGATCTGCCTTAAATTATTTAATGCTGTGACTTCTCGGTGTTTCCATACAGCCTAATTTTCTCTGTTGAATTTTTTGCATGCCCTATCTTGTTATCATTCCTCCTTACCTTAATGTTTAGATGTTTCAGATGTCACAGTTCATTCATATAGACAAGATTAAATTGTAAGCATCAACAAAATGAACAGATTATTGCTAGTATTATAAGGGAGCAAAATTAAACCAATAGCCAGGTAATCTTTTCTATTTATCATGCTAAAAATAGATGGTGATATCTTTATGTCATCTATGATTAATTTAAACGCTTAATTATTTCATTAACCTTTTTGGATGGTGACAAACGATGACTTTGCAATTAGGGAGATCAGGTTTGTTGTATTGGGCAAAAGATACTTTCCATAAATGCAAGCTGCCTTTTAATGTACTTCCTTAGACAGTAATTAAAAAAGCAATAAACTGTATAGCCTGCCTGCCTGCCTGCCTATATATGTGTCTGTCTGTCTGTCTATCATTTACAGTATGTATCATCTATTATTTATCTACATTAAATGTGAACTACAGTAATGTGATGAGGAAAAAATAAATAGCATATAGATATTATAGATATTATTATATCTATAATATTATAGATATTAAACAGCAAATTTATGCTTGACTTAGTGTAAATTTTAGCATACAAGATGGTTTACAATATTTTCTTCATTGGCAACAGATTCCTCCATGTAAACTAAACCAAATTCATGGAAGATTGAATTCTTTCACTGGCAGGCCTGGGGACTCTTAGACTCTGTCTCAGGCCACAGGAGAAGTGGAAGACAATGCCCTAGCCTCAGAGGGAGGAATGCAGTCTCAGAGTCATCTATCCCTCCCTTCAGAATGTGTCATACCCATAATCTTTCCAATTTCAGCACAGTAATGTTGGGAGAGATAAAAATGGTGAATGGCTGCAGCCAAATTCTTTATTTGTAAATGTGCATGTTGGTCCAGAAAAAAAAGGATCTAAAATGCAGAAATATGCACAGGCAAACTCAGGATTTATATTGTGTATTGGTATCTGAAATTTCCTGGTGCTCTCTCACACATACACATAACACGTACTTCCCTACAGCCCAATATATTGGAACAGTGTGTATTCACTGTATATAATTCTTTCAGTAATACAGTAAGATTATATTCGTACTAAACTGTTAATGAACATAAACATTAATTGCCTTCTGCTCAGTTTATTAGAGATATAGAGATTCCTAATCAAACTGTGCAGCATTCCAGATTCAGTCATGTTTTGTAATGCACACAAATGCAAATATAGCACCTGTCTGCAGCACCTTAGAACAAATGCATCATTTCTTGGGATTGTGTGTGGCTACTTATGCACTCTGAAGCACCTTTTTGAGATCTAACATGATGAACTGAGCAGCCTTAAAGGACTGAAAAATCTGATCATTTTGGGCGATACAGCAAAACTGCCCTTGATGAGAAGTCTTTCAGACGAGGTGTTCCATGAACCTTATATGTGCTTCTGTAAAGGATTTGATTTCAAATATTCAGGGTCTGTTTGACCCCGATTTTCTTGGGTCATTTTGAATATACATAAAAGAAAGTAGCTACATAATAATGGTCTATTATTCTGCTGCATAGCTCTCATTTCCATCAGTAAATGGAAAAACCTTCTCAATAATGATTTATCTCCTGGACCTATTCATGTTCTGAATAGATGTGCTTTTCTTGGACCATTTCAGACAGCTACATCTACTGCGACTGAAATCTCTCCGCTCCAGTTTATTAGAGAGCTTTTCCATTTAAAAAAAAAAACACATGTGGCATGTCAAGCATATTCTTTCCTTCTATCTAAAGTTCCATATCCTTATTCCTTCTCAAACCACAGGTGTTTAGGATGGGGTGGCCATACCAGTATATCTTATAATGGGCAGAGACATATGTTTGTGTGCACTTGCCATGCCACAGGATATTTATTATCTGATATTCATATTAATGGGCATAGAAAGGGTAGTTTTCAACTTATGATAAATAGCTGCTCATCAATATGTAGAAGTGGGGCATAGTATAATGTTTCATTCCTTTAATTTCCCCTTGGTAAATAAATCGGTTCTCTAAGTAGACAGCAGCTCTACAATATTAATGTTGCTATGTGTAAAGGGGGAGGGATTTTCAACAACTATGCTAGAAATAGCATTTATTCAGCACTCAGAAAAATCTTAGGAAGGAAAGTTTTATTTATCTAAGTAATTTCAGATTCTGGCAAAGTTACTGCTTTAAAAACCTCTTGCTAAATTAATTTCAGCTTGCCAAATGTCCCTTATGCAATAGACTAGTCTTCAAAATTAGGGTTTTGGTTTGCAGTATTATTATTGATCTTTGTCTCAAATTATCCATTGTGCTTCTTCAGGCTTGTGATTTCCCCACAAGTGTCAGGCCATTGGTGAGAACAGAATGATCAATTTAGGAAAGCTTTTTGGTTTGATTCAGTACAATTGCTTTATGTTCATAAACCAATCCAAATAACATCTTCTTATACACATCTGGGGGATGTGGTGGCTCAGTGGCTAAGACACTGAGCTTGTCGATCGAAAGGTCAGCAGTTCAGAGGTTCAAATCCCTAGTGCCGTGTAATGGGGTGAGCTCCCGTTACTTATCCCAGCTTCTGCCAACCTAGCAGTTCGAAAACACATTAAAAAAGCAAGTAGAAAAATAGGGACCACCTTTGGTTGGAAGGTAACAGCGTTCCGTGCACCTTTGGCGTTTAGTCATGCCGGCCACATGACCACGGAGACATCTTAGGAAAGTGCTGGCTCTTCGGCTTTGAAATGGAGATAAGCACCATTCCCTAGAATTGGGAACAACTATCAGAAGTTGTCCTATTGAGTTCAATATTTATTTATTTATTTATTTATTTATTTATTTATTTATTTATTTAATTTAATTTAATTTAATTTAATTTAATTTAATTTATATACCGCCCTACTCCCGAAGGACTCAGGGCGGTGAACAGCCAAAAGATAAAATACACATAATACAAACATTAAAAAACCATTTAAAAATACATTAAATGGCCCAGAACAAATTTAAAACACCCCAATTTATAAAACAAATTTAAAAGCAATTAAAAGGGAGGTTAGGCCAGCCCAGCCTGCTGCAATAAGAATGTTTTGAGGGCACGGCAGAAAGTGCGCAAATCTGGGATCCTCCGTATCTCCAGGGGGAGCTCGTTCAGATGGCAGGTGCCCCCACAGAGAAGGCTCTCCTCCTGGGGGCCGCTAGTCGACATTGTTTGACCGACAGCACCCTGAGAAGACCCTCTCTATGGGAGCGTACTGGTCGGTGAGAGGCTACTGGTGGCGAAGGCGGTCTTGTAGGTACCCTGATCCTAAGCCATGGAGCCCTGTAAAGGTGGTAACCAAAACCTTGAAGCACACCCGGAAGACCACCGGGAGCCAGTGCAGCTCGCGCAGGAGGGGAGTCACATGGGAGTGCCACGTCGCTCCCGTAACCACTCGCGCGGCCGCATTCTGGACCAGCTGGAGCCTCTGGGTGCTCCTCAAGGGGAGCCCCATGTAGAGAACATTGCAGTAGTCCAGGCAGGAAGTGAAGAGGGCATGAGTGACTGTACGTAATGAATCCCAATCCAGAAGGGGACACAACTGGCAGATCAGGCGAACCTGATAAAAAGTCCTCCCAGCCACAGCCGTCAAATGCTCTTCTAAAGACAGCCATCAGTCCAGGAGGACACCCAAGTTGCGAGCCCTCTCCGTGGGGGCCAACAACTCGCCCCCAATAGTCAATGATGGCACCAACTGACTATATTGGGACGTCGGAAACCACAGCCACTCGGTCTTGGATGGGTTGAGCCTGAGTCTGTTTCTCCCCATCCAGATCCACACAGCGTCCAGGCACCGGGACATCACTTCAAGGGCATCATTGGGGTGATCTGGGATGGAGATGTACAGCTGAGTGTCATCAGCGTACTGATGGTACTTCACCCCGAACCACGGATGATCTCACCCAGCGGCTTCACATAAATGTTGAACAGAAGGGGCGAGAGGACCGACCCCTGTGGCACCCCATATACAAGGGGCCTTGGGGTCGACTTCTGCCCCCCTGTCAACACAGACTGCGACTGGTCGGAGAGAAAGGAGGAGAACCACCGCAACACGGTGTCCCCCACTCCTAACTCTGCCAGCCAGTGCAGCATGATACCATGGTCAATGGTATCAAAAGCCGCTGAGAGGTTTAATAGGACCAGGACAGAGGAGCAACCCCTGTCCCGAGGCCTCCAGAGATCATCAACCAATGGGACCAATGCCATTTCCATGCTGTATCCAGGCCTGAAGCCCGACTTATTCCCAGACGTTTTAATATTAAATTTTATTTACCTCCTGCTTTTATGTAGTTGCAGTCAAAAAGTTGCTGAAATCAGTTAAAATGAGCATGACAAAATTTTTTTAAAAATCAAGGATATAGTTAAACTGATTCAAAGATTATTAACATTAAAAAAACTGCAAAAAATGGGATGGTTGCTCTTCTAAGGGAGAATTAACTAGAGGCCCTACCTAGCACCTGAGAGAGTACATTGCACAGCTTCCAGATGCTGCAGGAAAAATCTCTCTCACCCTTCAGTTAAAGCTGCTTCCGACAGCAGGAGGCATTTTCAGGACTACTTCACTTGCCAAACTTAAAAATTTAAGCAAGTTTGTAAAGGAAAGGCAGCCCCATAGTTAAGTTCTGTAATCTTAAGGCTGTAAATTTGTGCATATTTATTTGAGTCGCACTCCTGAATAGGTCTTTTCATTCCTAAAGATAAGCCTAAAATAAGTAGACATTTTCAAAGCACTTGGTTAATAAATATTCATTTATATTTATAATAAATATTAATAAATATTCTTTAGTTCAAGTCACGTATCTCCATACTTACATTTTGTACATTTATATTCCACAGCGAGAGACATTTCCAATATCTATTCTGAAACAAAGTTGATATATTTACCATCTGAAAGTAGGCATGTTTACCGAAATAGGGATTTATTTCCTGATCAATATGCTTAGGAGGTAAAAACTTAGAAGGAAAAAAGTTAAAAATAAAGTTAGAAAAATACAAACGTGCACAGAAATCCTACACAGAAATCTCAGATATAAAGAACTACATTGTAAAACCATTCTCCATTCAGATATTTTGAAATTAGTTCCACTGACATTTATTACATTACAAAAGAATGAAAAGCCATGTTCTGAGATTTTCCCTAAGAACAGAAAAAGCACTGAGTTTAATGTTCTGGAACTAGTATAAAAAGTTTGCAAAGCAAAGTTTAAGGGAAATGTTAATTATCCAACTTCATTACAGCCAAATGCACAAATATATAAATATAATTTTATTAACACTTTTAAATGAGAAGAGAAAAACGATCACAATATAAGGGGAAGAAGAAAAAAGAAAAAGAAAGATCAAGGAAACAACAGAAAGTGCATGAAAAAAGTGAAGAAAAATGAAAAAAGATATAAAGAAGTGGGTTCCAATATTCTTCACTGCAGTTATAACTACAAATATGTTTTAATCTCCCTCTATAAAATTACATAATATTACTCTTCTTTCTATAATCTATCTAATCATCATTAGAATAATAATATGATAATAATAATTATAATTATATATAATAATGATGATAATCATCAGAATGATAAATCACATTTTCATTTTTATGCAAAAACTCCATAAGAGTCTTTCAGTCACCAATAAATGTAGATAATGTCTTTTCTCTAATCAAAGAAGTCAATTTATCCACTTCTGCAAAATCTGTCATCTTCACCAATCATTTCTCCATAGTGGTTGGACGGCCATATCTTTTCATCTCTGCACATATAATAATCTTGGGATAGTAATAATATATTGAATTAATACCAAATGCATGATAAAAAGCTTAAAATGCAAACAAAGTACTTCTCAAAACCTTACAGTAACAAAATTTAGAAACAAAGTAGAGCCATATCTGCGATTCCATACACCATTGTTTTCCTAGGTTTTGGGAATACATATTTCCTAGGTGGTTTGGGAACACATAAATTCAATGTTTGGGTTCAATCTACTGAATCAATCAATCAATTATCTACATGATAATTGTTAATTGATAAACTCTTCCGTTTATTTATTTATGTAAGACTGCAACCCCAAACTCACTTTCTTAGGGGGGGGGGAACCATCAATATATTGGAAATCACACCTGAATAAGCATCATATTATTCAGTGAAAAATAGTTGGTAGACTTGTAGCCTTCCAGAAATTTCTGTGCTCTGTTCCTAATACCGTCAACATGCAGCAACTTCAACTCCTAGCAGCATAACTAAGAAAGATGAGCCTTGTAATTCAACATCTGAAGGCTACATGTTGCTTATTCTGTACAGCAGAAGTTTCCAACCCTCAGGCCCTGAACCAGTACTGGTCCATGGCATATCAGGAACCAGGCCACGCAAGCGGCAGGTGAGCAAGCGAAGCTTAATCTGTGCATACACGGGATCTACATTGGGGTGAACCCCCCCCCCAGACTGTGGAAAGATTGTCTTCCACAAAACGGGTCCCTGGTGCCAGCTTGGGGACCACTGCTGTACAATATTATCAGCTAAGAAGCCTTGGTAGTTCAGTTGTCTAAAGCACCCTGTTATTAAGACCAGCTTCCTGCAATTACTGCAGGTTCGAATCTCGCGAAGGCTCAGGGTTGACTCAGCCTTCCATCCTTTCTAAGGTAGGTAAATTGAGGACCCAGTTGTGGGGGCAATAAGCTGACTTTGTATAAATATACAAAAGAATGAAGGCTATTGCTTAATGCATTGTAAGCCGCCCTGAGTCTCTGGAGAAGGGCAGCATATAAATCAAATAAAAAAAAAATGCGATGGAATCGAATGGAAAGTCAACATGGTTGCTCTGATATTGCATTTATTTATTTAATCATTTTTTCAACTTATGAGGTCACCCAATCAACTAGCAATTAGCAATTCAACTGCTAATTTAAAAAAAAAACTACAGTTTTTTTTCTTCTGCCCAATTTGGAAAGCATCAGGTTGGAAAAGGCATCTTAAACATAAATTGGCCTGTTAACTGTGGGTTGTCACTGAAGCTCCCCATGGGGTTAATATCTCTATTGGCAAGATAGTTCCTTGTTACAAGAAGATTGACACTTTTATGAAGAATATGATACATCAGTGATATGCACCTGCCCTCTGCATAATTAAAGGAATGGGCTTGTCATTTTGGGACTGCAGTGAGCAGCTTTGTTCAATGTGAACTGAAGCAGAAACAGATAATGAGAGTTTTGTAGCTCTCCATCCTCAAAAAATATTCTTGGTCAAGAAAACATGAAAAAAAAAAACCTCAACCATTTTCATTCAGAGATACTGCATTGCATTATAAATTTGTAATCTCATTCCATAAATTTCTTCAAGTGCTTTTAAAATGCCTTCTTGATTCTTATGTGGAGAACAGTCCATTAAAAAAATTGTCGATTTTTTCCAATATCCCTGTAGCAAATTATTGAAAGAACTGTTCATGAGTAAAAGCCCACCTAGATATTATACCTCTATATATTTATTCTGAAAGATGATTCTCTCATAAGGTAACAGAATTTCATGGAAAAAGTTATTAGTCATTTATTTATTGGCAACAAAATGAGGTATGCTATTGCCTTCTTTTGGGATGTTTTTTTTTTTTCAAATTCCTAATTACATCCTACATTTCTGTAATTTTCTTGGGGTCTCCCATCCGTTTTTGACCCTACTCAGTTTTTTGTAAATCAGACAAGATTGAATAAATACTTCCCTTTAAGTGGCTAGCAAGAAAAAACACCACTGCTATTTAGAGTTCAAACTTTTGTTTTTAATCATGGGGCCAAATTTATATATATCTTTTTAATTGTATTTTAATGTAGTTTATTCTTTTACTTGGCTGTTCACCGTCCTGAGTCCTCAGGGAGAAGGGTGGTATACAAATTTAAAAATAAACAAACAAACAAACAAACAAACAAACTTCAGATGAGAGCTTCCAGTTTTGCTCACCATTAACCAGGCTGGCTGAAGAAAGGTTGCACATTCTGAGAAATAGTGAGGCAGTAATATAATTAACTTCCTGAATAGCTTTTTCTGTTTGGATTTTATTAAGGAACTATTGATTTCTTCTTGATGAAAAATGGTATTTTAATAGAAAGAAACAAAGTGAATATGCTGAACATTCGGGAAATTCTGTGGGTTGTGAATCCATCAAAGAGAAGATTGGGCAAAGATTACATTTCCACTTTCTCCAATCCCTAACGATTTCTCATTCTTCCCTCCCAAAATCGACTCTATAGCTTTCTCTTTCTTCCCAGTTTAAGCACATAAAGAATACAGCAATCTTTCTGCAGGTGTTGTGGCAGGGAAGCCCCCACTGCCACTGCTTTAATTAGAGTATAGAATTGCTTATAGTTGCAAATCATTAGGCTATCCTTGTGTAGTTTCCATTGATCTTAAATAAACTTCAGTATAACTATGCATGGCATGGAAGCCTACAGTTTTAATTGATGCCTGGGGTCATGTCCAGAATTTAACTGTTGCTTATTAACACCAGCAGAATAAATGACTTTGCAATAGGAAATTCAGCAGGCCCCAAAGAGAAGAATTCTAATTTCTTTTTCCCCCCTGTGAAGAATGCTTTTAAATTTAGCCTAGTACAAAAATGGGAACAAGGGGAACTTGGATGGCATAACTGGGTTACCAATAAAAATACAAATGTTCCACTGTGCCTTTTCCCATTGTTTTAATTGATTCATTATATTTTAGCCAATGCAGAAAACACTGCAGCTGTGCAACAGATGGTCCTGTTTTGGCTGGGCATGAGACAATAGAGATAATAAAGCTGTAGCCAGCAGCAGATTCAAATAGGCTGAATGTATGGCATGAAAAGAAAAGTAGAACATGTACAGCAGAATGCATAGGTTACAGCAGAAAAGGAGACATTTAGCACAGCCAGCCCTGGACATTACTCAACTCTGATTATGCTACTTTATGCTGTTTGAGCATATGGAAGGATGAGGCCGGCACAAAAAAGTGGAGACTAGTGGAATCATATACATTAAATTTATTAGTGTTCCCAAGAGAGTCCATTTTAGAAATATGCACTAAATCAGTTAGAGGAACAATATGAGTTGCAATATAAGCATAGAGAAAGACAGTGATGATGTACCACAGTTGAAATGATTATAGCTTTCTGTGTTATGCAGTTTTTTATAGCAAAATGTTTCATTTCCTATATCAATTTGCAGAAATTGTGTTTATTTGTCTTCATAAGGATAGGAAAGTCTACAATAGCAATAGCAATAGCACTTAGACTCGTATACCACTCCATAGTGCTTTACAACACTATGAGTCGGCATATTGCCCCCAGTCATCTGGGTCCTCGGAAGGATGGAAAGCTGAATCAATCTTGAGCCAGTCAGGATCAAACTCCTGGCAGTGAGCAGAGTCAATCCGCAATGGTTCATTTTAACCACTGTGCAACCATGGCTCATAACAAAATAGAACATACTGTCCTCTAGGAACAAAGATGCAAATTGTATGGTATTTTTGCTATATCTCATTTAATTTTTGACTCAATAGTGTCTGCAAGTTATGGTCAAAAATTCAAGACGGTGGCCAGAATGGTATGACCAAAACATTGCCCTACTTTAACAAAATGCACATAAAAACAGGTGGAGCTTCAATCACACCACAATGACCACTGTCTGTTTGGCCACAGCTCTATCCTGGCTATTGCATTTTTGACAGTTGGGAGATACATATCTTAGAATATAAAGTATCCCCAATCCACTAAAGTGGACTACTGGTCTACATCAGAGGTGTCAAACGTGTGGCGTCATGTTGTCGTCATGGGTCATATCGCGACTTTTTTCCTGTTCACTAAACCGAGAGTGGGTGTGGCCAGCATGAGAAGCATCCAGCCCATTGATCTATGTCAATAATTACAAATAGTGTGATTTTGCAAGGAAGCCAAGAGGGTTGGCTGTAGTGTATTGGAAATCCAATTTAAATCTATTTTTTAAAAAGCACCTCTGCTTTTAACAGAGTAGTTAAAGTAGCACCTCTGCTTTTTACTTATGTAGTTGCAGGAAAACTTGCCTCTCCCTATCTGCTCCTTCTCATAAAGTTGAAGTTCATAATGGATCTTCATTCTGTTTTTGAGATATAAAGTCATGGAAGTGATGACAGTGTGGAATGTCCTTCAGCTAAATAAAGAAGCCAGTGTGAGTTCGGTCATGTTAATTGTGTCCTTTTGTTGGTCAAGAAAAGATTCCAAGGTAAGAAGTAACAATTAAAGAAATAGGAAACCTGCAAATAGCTAAATGTGAGCTCTCAATAAGCGCATGGGAATACCACTGAAAAAGTCATCAGTTGTCAGCATAACATGCTTCTTGATAGCTTCACGTTTTAACTAATATTTGTATTGCATAATGTTTTATTTATTTCAAAGGAAAAGTGATTGACATTTCAAAAGGGAGGGGGGGCGAGAAAGAAAGAAAGAGAGAGTAAAAACACATTTCCAGTGTTCTTGACTTGGATAAATCTTCCTGAAATATAAAGTAGTTCTAGCAGCCAGCTGAAAATAAGGTGTGAGATTTTCATTCCATGTGTGACAATTAAAGTAACACTGGGAAGACCCCATCTGCTCAGTGACTGATATCAACTATTGGAAAGGTGTAAATAGACTTCTGAGGCTCAAGTCATGGAATAATATTCTATTGTACCTAGTGAAATATATTCTGAAATCTTGGGTGTTTTGACAGAATCTGCTTTACCTGCTGCCATATTATTTGTTTTATATTTTTATTCCTTGAATTATTGCTTTTATTAGGGAATTGCAAAGCTAATAAATCAGTTCAGGCTGCAACTTTGTTGCTTGTATCCTTACGATTTATATTGATATTGTTTCCTGATTGCTTATTTATACCCTATAACTATCATTAAGTGTTGTACCTTATGATTTTTGATGAACATATCTTTTCTTTTATATACACTGAGAGCATATGCACCAAGACAAATTCCTTCTGTGTCCAATCACACTTGGCCAATAAAAAATTCTGTTCTGTTCTATTCTGTTCTGTTCTATTCTATTCTATTCTATTCTATTCTATTCTATTCGAAATAAGTCTTTAATTGGGCTTACTTTTAAAGAAACATGTAAGATTATGCTGCTAATTATTTTAAATTAATAGATATAATTTTATACCACAGTTCTACTGAAGCATATGTACCCTTTAGTCAGGTCACTTGTTCAGTAGATATTTCACATATTCATCTGTATGTATAACATATACTATATGCTATTTTATCAGATTAAATGATCTGAAAGTTAGGCTTTCAGTTAGACTATATAACATATATTGTTAAGAACAATACAAATTTAGAAGCTGTTTACAAATCCAGAGCCTCCCTTTCCTAGCTGAAATTCAGAATGGGCAGTGCTTTTGGTATGGTTGTGAAGTTTTATTTTGGAATATGGGCATGTAAACACAAGAGCTACCTGTAAGTCATTAAAGGAGCCACAGCTGTAACAAAAAACCCTCCTTAGTAGAAAAATTTGAGAGCCAGTTTGGTGTTGTGGCTCAGGCACTGTGCTAGAAATTAGATCTTCAGTTCTAGACTGAGGCATGAGGCACACTGGATAGCTTTGGACCATTCACTCTCTCAACCCTAGGAAGAAGGCAGTGCAAACCACTTCTGAAGATGTTGCCAAAAAACTGCAGGGCTTATCAAACAGTTGCCAGCGGGCAACACTTGACTTGTTTTGAACATGCGCATACACCCACGCAAAGTTGAAATGTCACTATCCAGCTAATTCCTGCATTTTCAAGAGTTTTTCCTGACAAACAAGATATCGATGCCTACAAGTCCTAGGCTAGTGATCGCAAACCTATGACACACATGTCAAAGGTGAACAACATGATGTTTTGGGTAGCACACCAGGATTCATGAACACCTGACAACAACTATTCTCAAAAGCATGCTCTTTCAGCAGTTCCATGGAAGTTCCACATCCATTTGTACTATTCAGGTGACCCTCAGGGCATAGATAAACCTCCAAATGGCCTCCACGCCTTTTTGAGAGAATGCTAATGACCAGATGACTTGCAAGGAATATAAATTCTTCCATTCTCCACCATTTAGTTAAAAATGAAGAAGCTTCTTGAATGAGAAGCGAAATGCCTTAAGGGGAAAAACAAACAAACAAACAAACCAAAAAAAAAAAAAAAAAAAACCAAGAAAGTCCAGCTGCCTTTCGAAAAAGTACCTTTGGGATAACCATGATCTGGACAACCGAGAATCTCCATAAATAAAAGCATGCTTTGTTCTTGCATGATTTTTGGAAGCTGCAGAGACCATATGAGAATGGGGAGTGCTCTTATGTAGCCCCAACCACCACCGCCCTGCACCCAAAATGAGTTTGTTTTACTTGTATTTCATTTTTGTAATTGCCATTTCTTTATATAGCACTTAGCACCACAAATTATTGGATTGCATTTTTAAAAAAAACATAAATGAATGTGTGAAGAATTGTTTCTCTGTTTGGGGGGCAGCAGTGACATGCCATCATAGTCAAACTAGGTATTTTCCAAATTTTTGACATGCTGAGCCCAAGAAATTTTCCATCCCTGTCCTAGACACTGATTAGGAACAGATTTCATTTCCAGCAACTGGGAGAGAAAGAATGTGTATCTTCTTATGGAACTGTCACCTTTAGGATTCTGCCACCCTATTAAAAAAAGTTCCCATGGCAGAGGTAGAGAGGTAGAATATTATAGATATTATGAAACTGCTGGCTGTGCATAACTATAAATAGAGATAATTATTCACATACCCAAAGTAGAATTTGCAAAATAAGAATCATTTTTTCCTACCTGGAACTTGCTGGAGAGGAGTATTTGGACTTAACTAAGAGGTCACAGCATGTCATCTACCTGTCCATTATTCTTAGCTTGAAGTTTATTAGCTTTTTAAAAAGTACAGATGTCAGCATTTGTGTTTTAGGAAAAATATTTGCCCAATCAGTGATGCAAGGCACATGGGTTATGGTTTAGGGATAAGAAATCAATTTAAGATAAAATAATATGTCTTATTTTGACAGTAAAGTTTTGTATGTATTGTCTTTCTTGTCAGGGTGTGCAATAAAATTCTGCCTCGTCTAATGGTTTTCTTTTGGTTAGAATGAAATAAACAAACAAACAAACCCTGTATCCTATCTCTCACTTGGTAAAGGCAACAGTTATCCATTTTCTGGCAAATTTATTCTCTCCAGCTAGTTTTAGCCTACTAGCAAATTCATGTGAAGAGTTCATAGCTCAGTTGGAATGTGAATATTTATTTGCAGTATTCTGTTTAAGTCCTGCCTTTCCATTCAATTCAACACTCATGGCTCCAATATTTGTAAACTATTAAGAAACACCACTTCCTGACCCTATAGAGATCTACAGCTTAACAGTTAGAATAGATAAAGGTATTCTTATAAAGTAGCCAATATGCTGATTTACTATGGGGTTCCACTTGATAGTATGCTCCAAGCTGATTGTAAGACAATTATGAGTAGTCTCTAGTCATTCAAGCCAACTATGAATTCAGCTATATTTAACCTATATTTTATCACAAGATTAGTGTATAATTATTTAGAGTTATTAACTGTCTTGATTCCAGGGGACTGAGAAAAATTATCAAAAGCTTTGTTGATTCTGCTATTCAAAGGATGCAGCAACATGTGTTACTATGGTAGAGATTTTATGATATCTTATAATTATATTCTTCATATTACATTAAGTGAGTTCATTAGTAAACCAGTGATTATTGATAAGAATAAAATAATGGATTCTTTTCCCCTTTATTTTTAGCCAAATCCTCTGAACAAGAATTTTACATTGCGGTTCATAATTTGTTGTTCCATTATTAGGCTTCTTATGTATAGTGAAAGATTCTCTCTCCCCTCCCTCCCTCCCTCCCTCCTTCTCTCTCTCTCTCTCTCTCTCTCTCTCTCTCTCTCTCTCTCTCGCTCTCTCTCGCTCTCTCTCGCTCTCCCACCCCTCCCTACTGACCTTGCTTTGCCAGTGCCAACCTCTAAGTCCTCCTTTGCTCTGATGCCACGCCATTGTTGGCAACTTAGTAAACATATTCAGTTCTGGGTTTCTCCCACCCCACCCTACCCATTTGCTCTAATTTACTCTTTATCTGAATCAGAATTAATTGTTCAAGTCTAAGGAGAATCTTACTTCCACAGCCCTTGGATTTCCATACATTAACTGATATGTGTGTAATAAGAGGAAATAAATGAAGAGCAAGCCACAGTTTAATGTAATCACACTAGAGAAGTAATTTCTTTATATGTGCTCTATTCTGTATCATGAGCCATGAGATAAAAAATTGTCACTTACAAACACACACACCTGTCTACAAAATACAACGTGAGATAGTAGTACTCATCTCTGATAACAGCCTCCTACATGTTTTCCTCCCTAGCTGTAATCGTAAATGACTTTATGCTCTCTGTAGATGCAGTCAGTGACGGAATTTAACCTTCGCAAGAATTATAGCTCCATATATTTCTTTTCCCGCCCACATACCATTTCTTTCCCAAAGACAGGGATGTATAGCAGCTTTCCACTGAGAAACAGGTACATAACTGGCTGGCTGTGCCAGATATATAATTGATTGAGGAAAGCAATGCCCTTAACTTCACAGTTTCTTTTGTTACTTTCATTGCCATGTTGTGGGGATAAATAGGAAAACAAACTATTACTATGCATTTTACATGTAATAAAAATATTTAGGAAAGCTGTACTTTACATCAGCAATTGTACTGCTGAAAAGCCTTCAACTGCATTATTATTATTAATTTTTTTATAAAATGCACTTTGTGGCATGGTTTTTGCAAATGTAGAAAAAATAATTTCAGCAGAATGGTACTTATAAATAGATTCTACTTTCCAGAAGTAGACTGACTCTTAATTAAATAAAGACCTCCTTGCCTGAATTGGAGAAGGAAATACAGTTTTCTAAAAACTAAGATGTAAGTCATGAGTACAGGATTCAACTCACTGTCATCCAATACAAATGCCTGTCACCCTGAACAGAATTTTTTTAAATTGGCAACCTCAGTGGGCTAAAGCAATACTTCCTTTGGAATAATGACTGCTGGATGCAACTGGCATATCACAATTGCTTTCTAAAATGAACATATCATTTTTAGGATACATACACAGGCAGCAGCATACATGTCACGCGAGAAGAAATGAATAAGTTTTCCTGTGTGTGAGAATTTCCAAGGACTTCTAGACATAGAAATAGATGCTATCCATTCTTTCTCTTCTATAGCTTCTGCTATGTTTGTCTTTATGGATTACATGCTGGTTGGGGAGCTAAAGTCTACACATCTTCAATCTGCCAAGGTTGAGAAAAACAGTTGTAGAATTTGAAAACCATGTCCATGTGAATAAATATCCATACTCAAATATCCACATATTCACAAAAACACAATTGTTCATGGCATCTAGAGGCAAAAGTCATAAAAAGAAAACTATATGAGATGAAAGTTGAGTAGATCCATTCCTTCTTAAAACAGGTTCAGAGTAATAATTCTACATTGTTTTCTAACAAAAGAAAAAAAGTTCCCATGAAGAAGTTTTGAAGAAAGGTAAGCTTGTATCAACTTACATCATGTGACTTGAATGCTTCTAATATTCTTCACCTAATTTCTTCACCCCATCTTAATGCAATTTAAGGGCAAGAGTTGATACATATAGTAGTGAAACAATCTCCTTGCTCAGACAACACAGTATTTGGTTATTTTGTTTGATCTATTCATAGTCTAACATAGTCCAGATCAGCAGAATTTCAATAGAAATAATAGTACTGTAGAGTATCAGTATAAAGTAGAGTAATGTTGGTGAAGTAGATGTAGCCCAAAGGCTAAATCCTTGCCTGGCTCACTTGTATTTTGCACTGATCACCATGATAGAAGCACCCTTGAAGCTCTGCTGCAGCTAATCAGGCCTGCCCAATTGTTTTAAGGAGAGATATGTCATACTTCTCATTTTTATTATATTCTGGTAATATAATTCAGTGATAAATATATTGAGGAAATAGTTTACACTTTAAAAAATGAAAAGCAACATATGTTAATATTGCTTTTGACAATAGCATGTCAATAACACCAGTTTCTTTTCCTTAAACTATTGTTTAGCTTCGTATTTATTGGTGAATTTTAAACATTCTGCATTCTCAGATTTTTTAATACATAAAAATAAGGGAAAAGCACAATCTATAGAAGAACGGAGATGAGTTTTAATCAGGGTGGATTTGATTTAAATCGAGTTGATTTAAATCACAATTTAAATGATGATTTAAATCACTAGTAAAAAGGCTTGATTTAAATCAACTCAATTTAAATCATAATTTTTAAAGAGCAACTATCATCTCTGTTACTCCTTTGACCCATTGTTGACTTACCGATAGTCCCAGTGTTGCAGAATATACAGCCTCATGCTTCATAACTAAGCTCCATTTCATGCTGAATAAACTAAATTATTTATGTATCTTAAATAGAAAACTATCTAACGGATAGATTTTTACCCCAAAAGTTTTTTATTAAAATAAATTAGATAAAAATCAAAAAAATCCGATTTAAATCAAAAAAATCTGATTTAAATCAAAAAAATCTGATTTTTTTTATTTTTTTAAAAAAATCATTGATTTTTATCCACCCTGGTTTTAATTGATCTCTAGAGACCCAGAGTGGACCATAAGAAAGGCTGAGCGCCAAAGAATTGAGACCTTTGAACTATGGTGCTGGAGAAGACTCCTGAGAGTCCCTTGGGCTGCAAGGCAATCAAACTGGTCAGTCCTAGAGGAGATCAACCCTGACTTCTCCTTAGAAGGCCAGTTCCTGAAGATGAAACTCAAATACTTTGGCCACCTAATGAGAAGAAAGGACTCACTGGAGAAGAGCCTAATGCTGGGAAAGATTGAGGGCAAAAGAAGAACGGGACGACAGAGAATGAGATGGCTGGATGGAGTCACTGAAGCAGTAGGCATGAGCTTAAATGGACTCCAGAGGATGGTAGAGGACAGGAAGGCCTGGAGGAATGTTGTCTATGGGGTCGTGATGGGTTGGACTTGACTTCGCAACTAACAATAACAAGAGTGTCTTTTTATTGTAGATGTTTGATTTTTCACAGTTTAATTGGAGGCAAACACAGCATCTCATCTTTGTACAAAAAGTACAAACATGTACCTCCTGGACTAAAGTTTCAGCAAGGAACTATCTGAAACTATTATGTCTAAAACTCTTCCTAATCCTTCATTTTTATCGATAGAATTAATCACTTTCAATTTATTTTATTGGCCAAATTTTGAAACACCCGTCTCCCTCACAGAGTGACAGTTGTAGACATCCGTTAATATTAGTAATGAAAGCAAAACTGGAATCAAATTCAAATGCCTGTGCTCTTCCTGAAAATACGGGTTGAAATAATTAACAGACAATTAGTATGTGCTGTTGAGGTCATAGATATTAATTTTCTGCTAAAAGGGTAAAGGGGTTCCAAAAGATATATTTTATGTCTTAAACAAGCTCGGCTTGCTCGATCTATCATACAATTTAGAGAGGTAGTTAAATTCTGCAATTAATAAGTAGATAGGTATTTTCTGTCTGCTTCAATAAGTAGTCCTGATATTCATTCTTTTATCAAGTTCAAAATGCTTGAAGCCGCCTCCCTTTTTGGCAGATTGAGATGAAAACAGAAAAGATGGTAGACCTTTTAAAGAACAATAACCTGCCAAGTTTGAAATGAGTGCCAATAAGGGTTATACTGCAATACTTTTTGAAAAAAAGAAAAGCTTATCAAGTGAACCTATTTTAAGGTGTATATATAGCTAGGTTAAGGAAAATAATCCAACCATTTCCAAATCAAGGTATGGCTAACAGCCTGCAGAGAAATGGTCAAATCAATGAAGTGTCTTACATTAAAAAGCCAGTGTTTCAAAATCATTTTTTTAAAAAATAAGGCTTTCTAAGATGCCACAGGCTTGTGCTTTGTGGCTTTGGGTCCTTAGAATCCTTTTCTAGATTGTCAGGAGAGCTGGCATAGCTGACAAAGTCTGTCATGGTATAGGAGAGGTTATTTTAGGAATTGTCTCATTCCGACGGGATTGGGCCGCTCCTCTCAGTCCAGTAGAAGATTATCCCATCAGCTAAGGAATTTGACTAGCCTTTTCTGTCATGGCCAGGGGTGCTATTCAGCAGGTTCTAACAGGTTCTGGAGAACTGGTAGCAGACATTTTGAGTAGTTTGGAGAACCTGGAAATACCACCTCTGGCTGCCCCCAGAGTTGGGTGGGAATGGAGATTTTGCAATATTCTTCCCCCAGGAGTGGGGAGGGAATGGGGAGTTTGCAGTATCCTTCCCTTGGAGTGGGTGGGAATGGATATTTTATAGTATCCTTCCCCTGCCACGCCCACCAAGCCTCACCCACAGAACCGATAGTAAAAAAATTTGAATTCCACCACTAGTCATGGCCCCTATCCTCTGGAAGATTTGGCAGTGGAGGGGAGATTTGCCTCCACCCTTCTGGCCTTCCAGAAGGGCCTTAAAACCTGGTTCTTCTGATTGGCTTTTGTACCATTTGTGCTCTTGGTATTTAATCTTTATTTATTTGTTGTTAATTTTAATGCTTTTATATTTATGCTTTTATGCCATTGTAAGTCACGCAGAGCCAATCTCAGTGGTGAGGCAGCTAGCTGACAGACAGACAGACGGACAACTGGCATGCATGGTCCATCCTGGAAGGACTCCCTCAATACCGCCCTCAGTGGAGTGCCTGACTGGGAAAAAAACGTTGCTTTCTTCATAAAAAGAGTCAGAAGAATGATCAGTGATTGCTATTGTAGAATAGTATAATTTGTTGGATTTCTTATTTCCACAGGAAGACTGTCGTAATAGCTTGGCAAGCCTGGCACCTCTTACCCCTCAATACTATCGGGATTGTAGCTTGCTGACTATCCTCAGTTATTTCACAAAGACAGCAGAAGCGAACTGGCCAGAGTGTTAAGCAACTCAGAGTCATCTGTGTGTACATGCATGCACTAGTATGGGATAGTAGAGTGACATAAGCTGCACTGCAGTGTCAAACTATAATGCCAAGGGGGCTGAGCAGTGAGAGCAGTCAACCAATGGATCATCTTGCCTTCAGAAGTTGTGGGAGCTTCATCACTGGAAACTTTCAGAGAGACTGGACTGCTATCTGTCAAAAACGGTGTAGGATATCCTGCTTGCGCGGGGGATTGGGCTAGATGACCTACAAGGTTCCTTCTAACTCTGTTAATCTGAGTTTATGCAGTGGCTGCTTTTGCCATTCTGATGCAAATAATGAAGCCTGTGGATTGAGCAGAAAATGGCACAGAAGGAACAGCAGAGACTTGCCTCTTGCTTCTTAAAAGTAGTAAATGACTACACCTATCAGTATGAATTTGAGATATGGACACTATTTGTAAAGAGGGAAGACTTCACCTTATATAAAAGTAAAGTTTAACCCAAGAGTTAATACTGCTGAACTGGTTAGCCCAGAGTCCACATTGAGAAGTGAATTAACTCTCAGTTACCTCAACAGATCCAACAGTGAGGTCTACCATTTCCACTAATGCAAGAGAACAGCAAGTTAAAATTTGTGTTTGGCTGCATCAAAGAGCTGAGAAAGTGAATAACACCCAAAGCATTTCTACTCTTCCTGCCATCCCATTTGCAGCCTGGTTTAGCAATTCATATAGACAACAAAAATCCTGGCCAATGATCAATAAACTAATCTGCAAGTATCATTTGCAAATGCTAAGCAATTTCCTCAGTGGTGGGATTCAAATTTTTTAACAACCGGTTCAGTGAGCGCGCACTTCATGCTGAAAATGGAGCATTTAGAAGCTCAACTGCTTACCTTCCACATCAGCAACGGTAAATAGAGAGCAAAGGATGGGGAAATCAGCTGTGCCGCGCAATTGAGAGGAGCTAGAAAGCAGGAACTAAAGGACAGGATAGGGTGGGGGCGGGACCAGCTGATCGTCAGAGCTACCAGTTCGCCTGAACCGGTCGGAATCAGCTGAATACCGCCTCTGAATTTCCTGTGGGGATAATGCACACATACTCACTCCTAATCCCAACAAGCATTGTTATACCCAGTCAGTTTTTGTTGATTTGGCATTTCGAACAGCTGTAAACCAATACATATAATAAATCTTAAATTGACATCCTGACATCAGTGGTGTGTGTGGACATATAAGCTACTTTACCTGGCTCCCAGGAAGATGCAGCACTCAGACATTATAAATGAGAATGCCCTTAAACCCAAAAACTGCAATTGGTAGAAATGGAACAACTGGCCTTTTAGCAGAAGAAATCTGTTATAATCATGTAAAGCCAATGTTGTAGATTCTGCACTGGTTACCAGTAGGCTTCTGGGTACAATTCAAATACTGATTTTAACCTACAAAGTTATACATTGCTCAGCTCCCAGGAGTCTTTGGGATTTTCTGTCTTTTTCTTTTAGTAATCACCTTTTTGCCTAATCTACACACTCCAAATAGGATCACAAATTCATAAGCAAATGGCTAGATTCACTCAACATGCTATTCATTATGTTTGTCTATTTTCAGCTTAGTTTAGCTGAAAGATAGTTTAGCTTAGCCGTATACTGTTGCAGAAATCCCTCAGAGAAAATACATTAGGTTGTATTGCATTAAAAGTACTTCTATATAATTAAGTTTTAGAACTGATTTCATTAATAATTTTAATGAGGTATTCTGTCTGAACTTAATAACCATCTTCATTTTTAAATTAATAAGCAGTCTGAAATAAACTTCATCTTTATGCCTGCATTTAATAGTCCATGCACAGATTACGATTTCAATTATGGGAATAGGGACTATCAGTAAACAGTCATAATTATTTAAAACATCACCTTCATAAAGGGCATATTTGCATCTTATGTTGGTTGGATTATCTGAGCAAACAAATGCTACATGAAAAATAGAGAGAAAGACGGGCATTACAGCACCAAATTACTCTTGCCCTGCCATTCATAAACAAATGAGATGTTGCTTATTTGAAGTGACATTTCACCAGAAAAAGGGAAGGAAGACACAAAACAAATGACATTGTCTCTACACATACAATGCTTAAAACACACACAGAGAGAGAGAGAGAGAGAGAGAGAGATTGAAATGTGCACATTTAGAATTCTTTCCAGGATTTTTTAAGTAACTGCTAACTGCTTCCATGTCTAGTCTGTAAAAAAGAAAGAAAGAAAAGCAAATAGGATATGCCTAAGCAACTCAAGGCTATAGCTCTGCAAATCTTTGTTTATTCTGATAGCATTCAGGTCAAGTGTTCCTTTGTCACAAAGAAATCCCCAAAGATAGACATGTAGGTAGGAAGATAAGTAAGTGAATTTTTATTCATTTATTATTAAATTTACATGAAGACCAGTGGTGAAATCCAAATTTTTTTACTACTAGTTCTGTGGACGTGGCTTGGTGGGCGTGGTGTGGCTTGGTGGGCGTGGCAGGGGAAGGATATTGCAAAATCTCCATTCCCACCCCACTCTGGGGCCAGCCAGAGATGGTATTTGCCGTTTCTCTGAACTACTCAAAATTTCCGCTACCAGTTCTCCAGAACCTGCTGGATTTCACCCCTGATGCAGACCATTGTGTGGTTCGAGACATGGAGACCATCTTGTGGTTATGGGCAGCAAGTAAATACTGTAGGAGTGTAAGTAGATAGATAAGTAGAAGATTGAAGGTGAGAATGAATGAATGGATAAGTAGGAAGATGGATAAACAGCTGTACAGTAGATAACTCTCAGGACAGACAGGTGTGACTGCAACATTGATTTTCAGCCCTACCTCCAGTCAAACCTTCTTGAGAATTACTTCTAAGGGCTTCAAGGGTGTCAGTGTACATGTGAATAAGGCTAGTTCAGAAACATGTTTGCTTATTTTTTATTATTTGCAACCCTCCCATAGAAGAGAAAGCCTTAACATGGTTTGAGTAATTTGGACTTAATGTATAGGAATCCACCCATTGTGTTTTTAAACAATATAGCTTGTTTAAATGAACCATTATTTAAAAATACCATGAAATAATAGAGACAAGTTTTATTATGGATCACTGATGGGATTCAGAACATGAAGAAAAAACTCTCACCAACAGCCTCTCAGAAATATGTATTGGCTCCATTATTTTTTTATGTGTCTGTAAATGTTTCAGAGTGGAGGTGAGAAGTGAAATTATCTTGCTTACAGATGACACACGTTTATTAAAATTGTATAAACAAAATTAGTTAAAGATCTGTATAAGGATTTTCCTGTAATAGTACTCATTTAGCAACTACAATTGGGACCCACAAGTCGGTCATGAGATGAAATGATCACTAAGTGCAGAGGTCTTCAAACTTGGCTATGCTGGCTGGAGAAGTTTGAAAACCTCTGTCTAAGTGAAACCGTGACTGTGCTTATAATCTTACTTCAGCTTTTCTTTGCTTTACAGACCTTTACAGACCTATGAAGGTTATAAATGCAAGGTTTAGTCAAAGATTAATCAAGGATTTTTCATCACCATCGTAACTCTGATCAGTTACTAAATGAGGCAACCACTAAACGTGGACTAGAAAGAAATCAAATGTAACTGCCAACAGTTTCATAGTCTGGATATACAGCATGATAAGGTTATCTTCTGCATGCCGGAAGGACTGTATCAGTGAGATATGTTTAGTAAAATCTTTCCTATGGATGTTAACAATGAATACAGGTAGTCTTCAACTTATGAGCACAATTGAGCCCAACATTTCTGTTGCTAAGCAAGACAGTTGTTGCGTTTTGCCCAGTGGTGAAATCTAAAATTTGTTACTACCGGTTCTGTGGGCGTGGCTTGGGGGGGTAATGTGATTGGGTGGGCATGGCCAATTTTTTTTTACTTTTAAAACCATTTTTTCTACAACTTCTTCGGCGAAGAGGTTGTAAAAAAATGCTTTCAAAAGGCTCTGACGATCCCAGCTGAGTTGCCTGATTAGCAGAGGCGTTTTTTTTTTTTACTTTTAAAAGCATTTTTCCGGCCGAAGAGATTGTAGAAAAAATGCTTTTAAAAGTAAAAAAAAAGCCTCTGATGATTGTGCGTCTCAGCTGGGCATTGGGGGGGGGGCAGGGATTTTTGCTACCAGTTCTCCGAACCACCTGCCTCCATCGCTACCGGATTGGGTGAACCGGTCCAAAGTGGGAGCATTTCACCCCTGGTTTTGCCCCATTCTATTACCTTTCTTGCTACAGTTAAGTGAATCACTGCAATTGTTAACTTAGTAACATAATTGTTAAATGAATCTAGCTTCCCGATTAACTTTGCTTGACAGAAAGTTACAAAAGGAGATCACATAACCCCAGGACAACCATCATAAATATTACCAAGCATTTGAATTTTGATCACTTGACCATGGGGATGCTGCAATGGTTATACAGTAAGTGTGAAAAATGGTCATAAGTCACTTTTTAAAGTGCCATTGTAACTTCGAACGGTCACTAAACAAATGGTGGGAAGTCACAAACTACCTGTATCTGGTTATTCCTAATGAAAATGGCAGTCTGTCATATAGTCAATTCCTCAACTGCTTAAAGCTTTAATAGTCAGTGGTATTGCTTGCATGTCATCTTCAATAAAAAGAAAGGGAATGGGAAGGGAATGAAAATGAAGAGGATCTAATTTTCCAGGTACTTTAAGGGCTATTCAAAATTACATCTTTATAGACTTGAGGATATACATTGTCCTATTGGGAAAGGTAATAGAAGGCCAAAAAAATCATTAGCAGTTTAGTCAAAGCTTTCCAATAAAAAGGGCTTTTTTTCTTAAATGAAGAAATATATTTTAAAAATTACAGTATTAATAAAGAAGATAAAGAAACTACATGGAATGCATTGCTGGAAAAAGATCACAGGCCTATGTAAGGGAATAGTTGTAGGGAGAGATTTTGAAGAGCTGAAATAAAGACGATTTGCAAAAAAAAATAAATCTAGAGTGCACTCTTTGAGGAAAATTACGACATTTAAATAATATTAAAATGCTAGTGATAATGACAATCATTTGCCTACTGACAAATCAGAATCAAACAATCATTCTGGAGTGTTCTCCAAACTTCAAGTATAAAATTGAAACACCTGAAGATACTGAACTTCTAACCAATGGATCCCTTAAATTAGCTGTGTACTGAAAAGTGCCCAATATATGTCACTAGCTATATTGACATCCATGAATTGGTGGAAAGTGCGATTACATTAATAGTCGGTTGTTGTTATGCATAAGCTTATGGATTCATGGTCTTGTCAATGGTCTGTTGAGCATGAAAGTGGTAATGGGTATTAAATATATCAGGACAAAACAGCTGTAACAGAAGGGAGAAAACGGTGACTCTCTTTAAGCTACCTTAGCTACACAAGAAGAGGTGGGAAGAGCACTTTATAAATGATTCTACCCAGGGGTGAAATCTACTTACCTTCCCTACCGGTTCGGAAGTGCATGCATATTAAAACCAGGAAGTAACGACAACCGGGCAGGTGGGCGGAGCCTCACACTGATGTCGCTACCGGTTCTCCGAACCACCCGCCGCCATTGCTACTGATTCAGCTGAATGGGTAGCATTTCACTCCTGATTCTACCTGGAGGTTAATAAGAAAATGATTCTTAAATCTGGAGATATTTAAGGATTTTTTTAAATGTAATAATCACAATAAACTAAAGTGCATAATTTAAATTTAAATTATGTAACTTAAAATATATATTGTATATAATTATAATTATGCATAAATTAAAACAATTAAATGGTATAATTTTAAAAGCTTGTATGTTTTTAAAAAGTCTCTGGTTGTCTATGTTTGCATGCTTATTTAAAGACAATTAAAATCTGTACTATCCAAGACAAATCTGGCATTATTCAGTGTTAGCTATTTATCCTTTGCTCTGAATCTAGAACAAAGCATATCTAACAACATTCCTATGAGATTAAGAGGTATCTGCAAGTTCTCTTATTCACTTTTGGTTGGTTGTCAGAAACAAGTTTTGTCCATAAGGTCAATAGTGGTCTTCTCTAGTTTCTTGGGCTGTAAAGGAGACAGAAGGAGAATTGTACTTGTAGACTTTCAAGATTCCGTTAATGTAGCTTTACAATAAAGTAGAATTATCTTATCTGGTCATGCTTCCTATCTGGTCTACAGGTAAGATTGACACATACACACTTAAATGTGTTGTGTTGTTTTTATGCTCCTGTAGGGAAAGATTGGAAGGAGAGGGTCCCCCAGCCACCTTG
Source organism: Arizona elegans (assembly GCA_022577455.1). NCBI lineage: Eukaryota > Metazoa > Chordata > Lepidosauria > Squamata > Colubridae > Arizona > Arizona elegans. The sequence continues at coordinate 252,038,998 of JAKOOJ010000001.1, forward strand.
TCTCATAAATGAGAGACAGTTTCATGTTCACAGTCTTTGCAGACTTGGTGTTCTCGCTAGATAATTCCTACAAGTTAGGATGACATCTTTCTATCATTAATGGAGTCCTGATGGAATCTTGAAGTGTTGTCAACGAATGGGCCTTCTTTGTTGCTCCTGGCCTTTAGAATGAGCTCTCACATGAGGATTGGATGCCTCCAAGTGTATTGCCCTTCCATAGAGCCATAAAGACTTGGCTTTTCCCTGTGCGCTAGACTGGCATGGTAGATGAGCCAGTTTTGTGAAGAGAATGCAGGTTATTATTATACCAGCCTCAACTACATTAATTATATTGTTAAGGACAAATCTGAACTGACCATATGACCAGGCCCCTTGCTTTCAAACTGTAACTTCAGAGGTTTTATTTATTTATTTTTGACTGCCAATGCTGGTTTTGGGTTGGATTTATTTCCTTTTGATTTTCTTCCCTGCTTCTATTGTTTTTTTGGTTTTTTTGGTTTTTTAATTTGATTTATATGCCGCCCTTCTCTGGAGACTCAGGGCGGCTTACAATGAGTTAAGCAATAGCCTTCGTACTTTTGTATATTTATACAACGTCAGCTTATTGCCCCCACAAACTGGGTCCTCAATTTACCTACCTTAGAAAGGATGGAAGGCTGAGTCAACCTTGAGCCTGGGGAGATTCGAACTTGCAGTAATTGCAGGCAGCTGAATGTTAATAACAGGCTATTAGTCTGCTGCGCCACCAGGCTCCTATTATTGTTAAATGCCACCAGAGTGCCACTGACGGTCAGAGAGGTGCCTTTACAAATCTCTTAAATAAAAGTATTAAAAATCTTTGTGCAAAGATTTACCGTTAGGAAGCTTAGAGTTTTACAAACAGCACAAAACATTTTCCTAGTTCATTCTGTGCAACTTTTTTGTTTTTGCATTTTTTTCAAGTACCAATATTCTCAACATTGACATTTATGTTAAAAATATTCATATACAGGTTCCTTTTACATGAATGTAATGCATAAGTACATGCATATCTTAACATGCCTTCCTCTGTTATGGCAGTGGTGTCTTTAGCTCCAATAATTTTTGAAAAGCTGAGCTAAAAAAAATGAAAGTGAAGAAGCATAGCCACTGGTTTTTCTTTCTGCATGTCTAAAACCCCTTTTTAAAAAAGTCTCAGACGAAAACATCTGAACATATTTTTGAAAGCCCTTGCCAACATCAGTCTATGAGCTAACATTTTCTCTTTTTTTCCCCAATGTATTTTTCCTGTTCTCTTCTATACAGTTTCAGTTGCCCTCACTTCTTTTCAAGTGAATTGGAAGTCAAATCTTAATCAAATAAAAACATTCTGAAAGTTCTATTTTGTTATTTAAAAATTGCTTTGAATAAAGTTTCTGATCGTATAATGGTTTGTCAGCCACAAAGTTTACCATCCGATGATTTATAGTGCTAATATTTCAACCAAAAATTATTGTGTTAGTTGAAGTTAAATTATTAACAATGTTTACAGTATTTTATGTTAATCATGTATACTAACTAGTAGCAAAGAAGGCAAAACCACCACTCTGGGAGCCAGTCTAATAGTATGTATGTGTATGTGTATAAATCCCCTTCATGGATTACTGCCTTGTCATGGGGAAGGAGCTTGCGCAAGTCAATGAAGCTATGAGCTATGCCATGCAGGGCCACCCAAGACAGGTCATATGTGTATGTTATTAAAGTTTTAAAATTATTTATTATATTACTATATATATCCAATTTAATACAAATAGCAATGTACGTATTGTTAAGCAACTTCTATAACCTTGATTTAGAATCATCAAGCATATCAAATACATCCTTAGCTGCAAGTTGATATTCCTTTTATTCACATGTTAATAGAGGAAAAATAAAATAGACAATATTGAGAATATTTTACGTATTGTGTATTGATTCATTCTATTGATTTACATTTGTGTATTGATTCATTCTACTGCCATTAATAGAAATAAAGTTCCTTGAAGCATTTTGAAGAGTAAACCTCATATATTTAATTTATTTTATTCATGAACTATGTTGGAACATTGTATTTAAATTCTACAAGTCAAGGCTGTGCAGAAGTTTAGGAATAATGCAGAAGGGCTTTATCTAGGGCACTTGAATATTGGGGGAGTGTTACTGTGGAGTAGTATTTAAAATGTTCATCTAGGGCCAGGAAGATCCCTGTTCAAGTCCTTATCCATAGGGGCTCACTGTGGACAGATAATCTCTTTCTCAGACTAGCCTCAAGCCTCCCATAAAGTTTCCAATATTGGAATAAAATGAATCTAGATCTCAGTATAAGCAACTACAACTTTGGATATAAATCTAGTACATAATAAAGATCATTCTAATTCTAATGTTAATTCTAATTCTAATGTTAATTCTTTTGGGATGTGTATATCAATTAATAGTATTAATTACTATTAATAGTAATAATATCAAATAATTGCTAGAGTTTGCAAAGTCATACCCATTACATGGAATGTATTTTGTTAATGGGCTAAATGTTCCTTTACAAGCTATAAAGTTTATAATCAATACTCTTATAATTAAGACTATCAATCAATCAAAAAGAGTGTGGATGATTGCTGGGTGGCAGGAGAGTTTTCTGCACCTCATTGCTGTCATCTAGTATCAGGGTCCCCAACCTGTAGGCCATAGGCCATTACTGGGCCATGGCCTATTCAGAACTGGGCTGGTTTTGAGCAAGGGGTGGGTGCCAGTGCTCTCAGCCCCACTTGCGCGTGCCCTCCACACACACAAATGAAGCTGGGTGCATGTGGGCCTGCCCCTCACACAAAACCATCCCCTCTTCCCCCCTGTGCCGGCCTGCCAATGCAGAAAGATTGGGGAATGCTTATCTAGCATCTTCTCTGGATCTTTCCAGAGAAGATCGGGTACCCCAATCTGAGCTATGTATGGGGAAGCACACACAGACCCTCAAAGACTTTTAAAATTATTTCCAGTGTGACTAGCTTGTGGGACTGGGATATCCCTTTTTTCTACTTGAATAGATAATTCCTGCAAGAATGGAGCACCAATTTGACTACAGAGCAGTTGAATGTTCCCACACTATGTGTGACTTTAGAATCCTAATAAGGTAAAAAATTTGTTGACAGTATAATAACACACACACACACACCATCTCATCCTGAAATAAAAGAGAAATGAGCACAATAGTGGGGGGAAAAAGAACCAGGAAAAAAAAAGTGAAAACTGACAGTAGAATTGGAGTGTCATTATGCGAAGGAGTGGAGGTGAAGGTGTGAATGAGACCAATGCCCATTGACACTTCTATTCTGTATACAATTCTTACATTTGAAGCCAGTTCCTGTATGTTGTAAAACAATATTCAGTCATGTACATAATCTAACTGTAAGTCTTCCAAAGTGAAGCTGAAATATTTATGGTTTCATAGTAACGTACTATGTAAACATAATTTAATAATCCATTAACCTTTAAAGATTGTGAAGAACATGTTTTGTACTTTTTGTTTTGTTTTGTTTATGAGCATTATATTATCATTAAAACTTAATAAAGATTTACTGCCATCTAGTGGAATGTGATAAATTCTCATTACCGCTGCAAGGCAAGCTGTTTTGCACTCTGGTCATTTTCTCTGTAATTATCTAAAGGAGACGTTCCTTGATGAGGCCACATTCTAGCAAACTGAGACAACCTCACATCTATAGATTTGCTTTAATGGGGTGTTTACCATTCTAGAACGTGAATGGATTTTAGTAAGATTGGTAAAGAAATGGTATTTTTCCTCTTTTAGAAAGCATAGTTGCATTTAGTATTGAATACCACAGACTAATGAATCAGAAGTGTGAAATTAAATAATTATTTAATTAATGGTACGGGTGTGCATATGTGTACCTCATTTATTGGAAGTCAGGCCTAATTTCCAAGAGGAAGTTTCTGAACCAGTCTTATTCCTGGAGATCTCAGTTGTTTAAGTCCAGGTTTTATAAAAATCTGCCATCATCCTATCCTATCTTCCAAATTACATGTAATCTCAATCCCATCATACCTGTCAGCCAGGATTCATACCAGGTGTCTCCCATCTGTTGATTCCATCTATTGAAGACTGACTGGTGGTCAAATCATAAAAAATGTGGATAAATCTCATGGTATGCCATTAGTTTCTCTTGACAAACTGGCAGTTCATACCAATATTTTCGCACAAGAAAGATGATCTTGAATTTAATAAGAATCCTCTCTCTTAAAAAAGGAGTAATCTTTATAAATTGCTATGACAAGTCCAACTATTTCCTGCACTTGAATTTTATCAGTAAAGTCACAATATTTGTACCCTACTTTTATTGACCTGTAGTAGTTCAAAATAATGTGGATAATGTATGACTGTATGACAGAGCACTGAAACAATTCTACATGTAACTCTGCTTGTCCATTAAAATCTATCATACTCAATTTTTTACCTTCATTTGCCCAGTGTATTTCAATAATGTCTTTTTAAACATGCATAAAGCTATTGCTTAACTTAATTACTTTTGATTTTGACTTTTACCTCTTAAAAGACCTAATTGGAATGAATGCATTCTTTAAAGGCGTCTTTTAAAAAGTAATAATTGCTGCTTTGCATTTCTATTTGCTATAATGTTGGTGTTGAGTCCAACGTTAATGTTGCTGTACTTCCAGATCTGTCTGTCTATCTGTCTGTCCATCTCTATCTATCTATCTATCTATCTATCTATCTATCTATCTATCTATCTACTGGACAATGTCACATAAACAATATTTCTTCTTGTATAACTAAAACATTTTTGATACAGTGTTATACTAACACTGCATTTTGGAGCAGTATAAAACAATGCATTTTTCTTCCAGATTGAACTTTAATGCAAAATTCAAAAATTTAAGATTCCATAATGGGGAAATCTATAGTCAGTTTTGTATAGTCAGTGCCCAAATAAAAAACTTATGTTCCATAGAATGAAATATTTCCCAGTTTTACCAAAAGATATGTGATATCTAATCATGACATGGCAATTAACTTCCTCTTGTTTATTACAATCTGCACCCAATTTGCATTTTAAAATCAACAAAAATGAATCTGTCAGTATTACAGACACTGGTATATCTCCTTTATGTTTTTTTTTTTAATTTGATTTATATGCCGCCCTTCTCCGGAGACTCAGGGCGGCTTACAATGAGTTAAGCAATAGCCTTCATTCTTTTGTATATTTTATACAAAGTCAGCTTATTGCCCCCACAAACTGGGTCCTCATTTCACCTACCTTAGAAAGGATGGAAGGCTGAGTCAACCTTGAGCCTTGGAGAGATTCGAACCAGCAGAAATTGCAGGCAGCTGTGTTAATAACAGGGTGCCCTAAACCACTGTACTATCAAGGCTCTTATACAAAGTATGTATGTATGTATGTATGTATGTATGTATGTATGTATATATGTTTGCGATTGTTTTGCAAAAACATGCCCTAATTTAAAGCACTCCTTTTTTTCCAGTTGCAACCTTGAGAAATTCTTCAATAAAATATTATTGGAAGCTGGTAGTAACAATTGTGCAGCTCTTACTGCACAATTTGATAGAAATTTTATGTTACTAACATAAATTCCTTGATCTGGATAATTGACAGTTACCAAGGTTCACCTATTAGCATCTCAGGACCCAGATGTCTTGCAAATACATAGTTTTAAATCCCTAGAATGCTTAGTAATGGCCATGTTGGTTGGAAGATTTTTGGAGTAGCTTGCATAAATCAAGATTTGCATGTCAAAATATTTTAATCTGCAGTCAATCAAACTATTTATACCTCTTGTCTCAACTATAAACTGCTTTCCCTTCTAGGATCTATCAGGGCACTTCCAGACATAATTATAATACTGTAATAAGCAGCAATAGACAGTGAATGACTACAAAACTGTGAGGGAGATGGGCAGTTTCTAAATTTGGTAGGTAGGTAGGTAGAAAGACAGACAGACAGACAGACAGACAAACAGACTGACAGACCAGTTGAATGGAGAATTTGAATAGAGTAGATTGGCTAGAAATGTCTGAAAATTCCATTAAAAAATCAACCTTATAGAGCAGGGGTGTCAAACTCAATTTCATTGACGGCCACATCAGGGTTGTGTTTGACCTCTAGGGGGCAGGGGTGGGCGTGGCCAGGATGGGCATGGCCAACTTGATGTCACTTGTGTCGGGGTGACTGTGGTGGCCCAAGTGCTCTGCCAGTGAAAACGGGCTCCCAATCTCCGTTTTTCGCTGGGATGGCCTCTTGCAACCCTCTGCCAGCAAAAATGGAGCTCAGGAGGGCCATTAAGACTTCCACATCTGAAAACCCTCCAAATACCCGGGGACTCCAAGTATAGGAATTCTTGGCCAGCATGATTTTTGCTGGAAATTCTCTGTGAGCTCTTGTAACTCTTTTCTATACAAAGCAGGATTTTCTTATTTTCAGAATAGTAGAATAAGGACTCTCAAGTCTTTTGGAAAATACAACCAGATATTAGAAAATATTCAATTGTAACCCATTGTAAAATAATATTCATAAATATGTGTGCAGCAGGTTCAATACTTAATTGAATTTGGCTGATGTGAAAAAAGAAGCTAAAGAGAGTTGAACCTGATTAGTATTTGAGTAGAAGACCTTCAGAAAGTCTCAGGGATATAGTCTGAAATTCTAAAAGTAAAATCCTGGAAGAAGAAAGTTGCACCCTCTATCAGGTCTTCAGCTGCGTGTCCGGCTCGGTGAAGAAAGAAAATGCTACGAACAGGTCTTGTTTGTTGGAAATGCTTTTTACTTCAACTGATTTCCAGCAACGTCAGCAGCAAGCCTGACACTTGATGCGGCAATACACAAAGTCTGCGTTGGGAGCGGCTGCCTTCTAACGCCGTTTAAATACACGCGCCTTCAATTACAGCTGATTGCACGCCCTTCTGGGTTGCCGTGGCTTCTGCTCATGCACGATTTAGCAATTCCATCATCCCATCCTAATAGAACGGAAGGGCGGTACAATTAAACCCTCCACCCCGACCGCAGCATGACCAACCGCCTATTGTTATGCTAAACACCCCCCCCCCCACCAATTTGAACAGCATATCCAAACCCCCCCCCCGGCTGCTGGATTCAGGTATGGTATATAACATCAGGATCCAAAGTCACTACAGGATCCACAGTCGTTACTAGAGCTCCAGGTGTCGACGGGACCTCGATAGCCTCTCTATTGTTATCAAGTTAACTACATGGACATGTTACCAGGGTTCAGGTTTGATTAACTTACAGTATCAAAATTGAGCCCATCTGCAGCCTTTTCCCTTAAAATGGAAGTGGGTGCAATCCAACCGCACCCCTGAAAACGTCTTGAAACAGATAGTGATCAGTCTTGTTTTTTTTAACAACAACAATAATAATAATCCAGAATTATGTGAATTCGCTTTTAAATTTCATTGAAAGGAATATTTCCCTCTTCAGCACAGGGAGTTATTTGTATAAACTGCTAAATCCTAATGATTTTTTTTTTTTTTTGTTAAATCTGAGTTGGATAAGATCAAACATGCTGTCAAGTAGGCATGCCAAGTGTTCAAGCCTCTTGTTGTGAGTAGATCAATAAAAAGGAGTGCAGCAATGGTGTATAGATGTGATTTATTCCTTGGCTGATGTTCTTTTTTGCAAAAGCTGCAATTGAATTTCAATTTTTTCACTGAATTACTTCACTTCATTCTTTTGATAAGCATAAAAAGACCTTGGATGGATGGTCATTGTGATTTTGAAGAAACAGTCCATAAGAGAATCTGAGGTTTAAATCAAGGATATTAAGAATATTGCATCAGAAGTAAGTATTGTGTTCAATGTATAAGTAAGGATACAGCAGGGGTGAAATCCACCAGATTCTGACAGGTTCTGGAGAACCGGTAGTGGAAATTTTGAGTAGTTCGGAGAACCGGCAAATACCACCCCTGGCTGGCCCCAGGAATGGGGAGGGAATGGGGATTTTGCAGTATCTTTCCCTGCCACACCCACCAAGCCACACCACGCCCACCAAGCCATGCCCACAGAACCGGTAATACAGTGGGATACCGTGTTGTATTTTGTTTGCTTTAAGAATGGCATCAGTTGCCACAGTAGTATTCAGCATTTCATAAAGTTTTTTCAGCGCATATAGGATTGTAACTGTACATGACTTTATTTTATTTCTGCTAACAAAAATAAGAATTTCTTTTGCAGAAGCAGATAACTTACAGCAAAACAATAAAGTCTTTTATTTCTTTTGATAAATACATTGTTCCTGTTTAAGTGACTAATCTGAACCGTTTATTTATGTTATGTCCTCATAAGGACATCCGCCCGGATTGGCTGCCAGCCACCGGGCGGGAAAGTTTGAATCCCTGTCAGGGGGCGGTGCGTCTGCCGGAGCGAATATAAGGAGAGCTCCGGCAGCGCACGGCCAGTCTTGCTACTGTTTCTTGTACTCAATAAAAGTTACTATGTAACGAGCTGGTCACGTCTTCCTTTCCTGCGCCGATCTAACACTGGCGACGAAGGACTAGAGAGAAGAACGAACCTCGCGGCACCAAGCCAACAAGACAAGACTCCGGCACCGGGAACTACAGTAGGCATTTCCAAAGGCATGGCATCCGCTGAAGTCACTTTGCCAGCCCTTGCTCCTTTCCGCCCAGGGAAGGACAAGTGGAAATCCTACGTAGTAAAATTCCGGCAATACCTGAGAGGCAACAACATCAGGGATGCCGATGATGACCGGAAGAAGGGCATCTTCCTGGCCAACTGCGGCTCCGAGGTCCTCGACATGGCAATCGATCTCGTAGCACCACGAGACATCGAAGAAGTGCCATGGACAGACCTGCTGCAGATCCTGGAGGACCACTATGCCCCAACAGGAACACCGGTGGCGAACCGTTTCACCTTCCATCAACGGGACCAGAAGGAAGGTGAGACGATCAAGGAATTCGTGGCCGCCCTACGCCAGATCGCAGCCAGCTGTGAGTTCGACCACGTGGACAATGCCATCGCTGACCGCGTGGTCTTCGGCATGAGGGACAGAGGCCTGCAAAAGAAATTCCTGAGCAGGAAGAAGCTCGTGCTCAAGGATGTGGTGGAGGAAGCCACCGCATCTGAAATCTCGGAGAAAGCAGCTGCCGCAGTAAGCAGAGCCAAGGGAATCCACAAGATTCGCTCCACAGAGCAATCATCAACAGAGGATTCCACGGCTGGATCCGAGTCGGAGGGAGAGTCCACCGTCCACAAGGTATCCAGACCCCCAAGGCGGGAAACCGCCCAACGGAACTACAAAGGGGAGCGCTGCGCCAGCTGCAGAGGGGACCATGCCAGAGCAACCTGCAAGTGGAGAGATGCGACCTGCCGACGCTGCAACAGAAGGGGTCACATCGCCGAAGCTTGCAGAGCTGAGGAACCAGCCCCAGAGCCCTCCAGCCACCGTCCCCGCGAGAATCGGAAGGATTACCAGAGATCATCCAAACGGTCCTCTGGCCCTTCCAGACACAGAGACGACGAATTCCCCCGGAGCGGAGCGGTCCACCAGACGACCATCGCTCACACGACATCAGACAAGGCCACCAAGTTCCATGTGACCATCCACGTGGAAGGAACACCCTGCAAAATGGAGGTAGACTCCGGCTCGGTCTACTCCATCATGGACTGGCAGCAGTTGAAGCGCCTGCAACCCAGCATCACCAAGCGAGAGCTGAAGCCACTACACTCCAAGCTCGTCGACTTTGGGGGAAACCCCATCGGAGTGCTAGGAAGAGCCAACATCCGGGTCACCTACAAGCAGTTCGAAGGCAAGCTCCCCATCACCGTCGTAAGGGACAGCCGACCGAACCTGCTAGGAGTAGAGTGGTTCAAGCCGCTGGGGCTTTCAATCGAAGGCATCAACCAAATTGGCAGGGACGAACTCGACTACCTCATCGAAGAGTTCAAGGAAGTCTTCGATGGTAAGCTGGGGAAATTTGTGGGGAGGCCAATCTCCTTCAATCTGGACAAGGGAATCACCCCAATTAGGCTTAAGCCCTGCCGAGTTCCGTTTGCCCTGCGGCCCAAAGTAGATGAGCAGCTGGATAAGCTGATTGCCCAGGGCGTCCTGGAACCGATCGATCATGCCTCATGGGAGACCCCCATTGTGACCCCACTGAAGCATGATGGGTCTGTGCGCATCTGCGCCGACTACCGTTGTACCATCAACAAGGCGTTGGCACAGAGCGCATACCCAGTCCCAGTGGTGCAACACCTGCTGCATTCCCTGGGATCTGGATCAATTTTTGCGAAACTGGACCTGGCCCAGGCTTACCAGCAACTGCCAGTGGATGAAAAAACGGCGGAGGCTCAAACAATTGTCACGCACAGGGGGGCATTCAAATGCAACCGGCTCCAATTTGGAGTCAGCGCTGCCCCCGGCATCTTCCAATCCATGATGGAACGCCTCCTCCAAGGCATTCCAGGGGTGGTGCCTTACTTCGACGATGTGCTCGTCTCCGGTGACTCAAGAGCTCAACTCCTTGAAAGGCTCAGGCTTGTCCTGCAGCGATTCAAGGCCAAGGGCTTGAGGGTCAGGCGGGACAAGTGCATCATAGGAGTACAGGAAGTCGAGTTCCTGGGCTACCTCATTGATAGCACAGGCATCCACCCCACCAAATCAAAAGTGGAAGCAATCCATGAAGCTCCAAGCCCAAAAAACAAAACGGAGCTTCAGGCTTTCCTTGGGTTGCTCAACTTCTACGCCATTTTCTTAAAACAGAAAGCCACAGTTGCTGAGCCACTCCACCGCCTGCTGGGGAAATCGGCTTCCTGGAAGTGGGGCCAGGAAGAGGAAGCAGCGTTCCGGGCCATCAAGGGACTACTGACGTCCAAAAGCGTCCTCATCCAATACAGCGAGACGCTCCCCATCAAGCTGACCTGCGACGCGTCGCCATACGGGGTGGGGGCAGTCCTCAGCCACGAGCTGCCCAACGGCACGGAAGCCCCCATCGCCTACTTCTCGAAAACCATGTCCGGCGCAGAGCGGAACTACAGCCAGCTGGACAAAGAAGCCCTGGCCATCGTGGCAGGAGTGAAGCGCTTCCACGAATACCTGTACGGAAGGCGCTTCACCATAGTCACCGACCACAAGCCACTCCTGGGACTACTCGCAGGCGACCAACCCACCCCAACCTTCATGTCCCCGCGGATGACGAGATGGGCCATCTTCCTGGCCAGCTACTCCTATAGGCTCGTGCACCAGCCAGGCACAGCCATAGGAAACGCCGACGCGCTCAGTAGATGCCCATCGAAGAAACCGGTGGAAGACCCAGCCCCCACGCTCCATCTATTCCACATAGATGACGACGCCTGCTGTCCAGTCTCCTCCGCAGATGTGGCCGCACACACCCAGAAAGACCCCACCCTCCGCCAAGTAAAGTCCTGGATCCTCAGGGGGTGGCCATCGGAACAGACAGAAGAGAGGTTCAGCCCGTTCACCAGGAAACAGAAGGAGCTGTCCACCATTAAGGGCTGTCTGCTATGGGGAGACAGGGTGCTGATCCCAAGCACTCTGCAACGGCGGACACTTGAGACACTGCACAACGGGCACCCAGGCATCGTCCGCATGAAGGCCCTGGCACGGAGTTACGTCTGGTGGCCCTCACTGGACAGAGACATTGAACAATGGGTCTCCAGATGTGACCCGTGCCAAGAAGTCCGCCCAGCACCGCCACAATCCGAAGTCACGAACTGGGAGACCCCCAGCAACCCATGGTCGAGGGTCCACATCGACTTCGCGGGCCCGATGCAAGGGCGGCACCTCCTCATCGTGATAGATGCTTTCTCCAAGTGGCTCGAGGTGGTACCCATGGCATCTACCACAACAGAAGCGACGATCCGAGCCCTGCGCCGCCTGTTTGCCACACACGGACTACCGGACGTGCTGGTCTCGGACAACGGCCCCCAGCTCACATCCCTGGCCATGGAGTCCTTCCTGGCAGGACTGGGCATCCGCCATGCCCTCTCCGCCCCGTACAGGTCGGCCGGAAACGGACAAGCGGAACGGATGGTCCGGCTCACAAAAGAAGCCCTCACCAAGATGGGCCCGGGGGACTGGCAAGAACGCATCGACAACTTCCTCCTCACCCAGCACATCACGCCGCATGCCACCACCCACAAGAGCCCGGCCGAACTCCTGATGGGCAGAAGGTTGAGGTCACCCTTGGACCGGCTGCACCCCCAATACAGCCCGGAAGTGACCGCAACCGCCAGCCCCCCGCTTCGCGCCTTCAGCAAAGGAAATTCAGTTTTCGCGCTGAATTTCAACGGCTCTCCTAAGTGGCTGAAGGGGAAAATTGCCAGCACAACCGGCCCCAAATCCTACACCGTCGAGTTGGAAGATGGACAGGTCGTGAGACGTCACATCGACCAACTCCGGAAAAGGTGGGGGGGAGCACACGAAAACCAGCCTGACGAGGTAGGCCTACAACACCCTGACGAGGCAGGCCTGCAACACCCCGGCGAGGTAGGCCTACAACACCCAGACGAGGTAGGCCTACCACACCCCTGCGAGGCAGAGCAACGCCAGCCCGACGAGGTCGGCCCAGCACACTACCAGGCACTGTCACGTCGGCAGTGCAGCGAGGTAGACCGGGGCCAACCGCACGGGGGATGGCAACACCAACCCGACCAGGTGGGCACCCGGCACAGCAGGCCCAGGGACCCCCGACTCAGCCCGCAGGTAGACCGGGACCTGCCCAGAAGGGAAGCACCGCACCCTACCAGTGAAGGCAACCCACGGCAGCCCTACCAGGGAGACCTCAACGCAAGGCGAGTAGACCGGGGACCTTCGCAGATGGGCACACTGCAGCACATGGGCGAGGGGGACACACGACTCCCCGGCGAGAGGGACCCCCGCCCAATGCAAGAAACAAACTGGCAACAACAACCCAACCCCGACGACCCCAACCACCAACAGGCGGTAGACCAGGGATTAGGGGGAAGGGGAAGCCGACAACAACCCGGCCAGGGAGGCCTGCGCCACCCCGGCAGGGGAGACCTCCACCAGCCCGAGGAGGAATCCCCTCAACGACACCCCGACCGGGTCGACCACTACCAACCCGACGGGGAAGGCCAACGCCAGCCCGGCAGAGGAGACCTGCACCACCCCTGCAAGGCCGGACACCGCTACCCGGGCCAACACCACCCACAGCGAGCAGACCAGACCCAAGGGCACCAGCCCGAACCACCCTCCGGACCACAGCGAACCGGGCCGCAGCAGAACCGCAGCCACCGGGAGACCGAGGAAGAGCAAGTGACAGCCGGGGTCCTACCGAGACTCAGACGCTCTTCCTGGGTCGGAACCGAACAGCACCACCGAGGCGAAAGATCCACAGGCCAGGAGGAAGACCACCAGAACCAGCCATCCAAGGTCTGCGGTCCGGCTGGAGGCGCTGAGGGTGACCCCGCACACTCGCCAGCCGAACCGAGCCTGGTTCCGGGGAGGGAGCCAGGAGCAACAGGAACCCCGTCCGTCCAGGGCGGGGACGCGGAAGAAATGAGACTGCGCAGGTCAAGTAGGGTGCCTAGGCGTCCTACGTACCTGCGGGACTACGTCACGTTGATTGACGAACTCTGAACGTTTTTTTTGGACTAGGGGGGAGGAGTGTTATGTCCTCATAAGGACATCCGCCCGGATTGGCTGCCAGCCACCGGGCGGGAAAGTTTGAATCCCTGTCAGGGGGCGGTGCGTCTGCCGGAGCGAATATAAGGAGAGCTCCGGCAGCGCACGGCCAGTCTTGCTACTGTTTCTTGTACTCAATAAAAGTTACTATGTAACGAGCTGGTCACGTCTTCCTTTCCTGCGCCGATCTAACAATTTATCTCAGCATTACTGATGCAATGCAAAAAACCACCACACCTTTTTATAAAACAGAAGGCAAGCTACGAAATAAGAACTATTGTCACATTGGTATGAGAATATGGAAATTCAACTTTTTGGGGATTTTTTTGCTAAATAATTGAGTTAAAAGAAATATTTGAAACTCTTTGGCCTATGTTCATCCAGTTTTGAACAATAAATAAAGCACTGGAGACATCCTGACTGCATTTGGCAAGGCCAGAGGGTTCACAATTCCTTGCAAATAGACAATGTTGTCTGTGTTTTACAAAATGTAAAACCAAATAAGAAAGATTCAGTAGCTGGGCAGCAGAGTTCACAGAAAGAAAGAAAAATAAGAAAGATACATTCCCTGACAGACTCCAGTTTGGCATTTTTGCAAATGAAGAACATGGATATTAAGCCACAGACATTAATCTAACCCTTCTTTCTAACAATCATCTGACTGTTCATAATAAATAGTTAAGCAATTAACAGTCTAATAATCCTGCTTTTAGTGGGCTTCAAAGCAAATGAAGACAAGTGTAAGTTCTTATATAATCCTGTTCCAAGGAAATGGGCTAAAGTTCTTTAGCAAATTATATCTTTTTCTTAAAAAGAACCACTGAAATACGTCTGCCTTAGAACTAAGGGGCTTGGAAAGATGCTGCTAATGGCCTTACTTTACACCTTGTCTTCTCAAGCATAATGACATTTGCTTTCTGGAAGAGAGGAAAAATGATTCAAGAGGAAAATGATTCCTTTCTGTTTAATATTTGAAGCAGGTAGTTAATTCTGAAATAGCCTATTTCTGCTATTTAAGATAAAAACAATGCACAAGTCAGTCATGCTGATTTTAGTAATAATTCTTTCCACTCTAGACCACATATTTTGTCTTTGTAGTGTAGAGCCTACAATTAATGCAGACAAAAGGTAACACTTATCTTTTGTGAAATAGGTCTACTTGTGCATTTTCTCTTCAAAGATTTCATTGAAATTCACATATGTTCTCATATTCCTGAAGTACACCTCCAGGCTCTGGGAACTGTTAGATGGACAATTAAAATGCATATTGAGAGCTCTCTTGATTGAAAAATAACTGTATTAGAAAATTGCAAAGACAAAAACCAATCTGTCAGTCACTTTATCTGTTCATAGGCTTTAAAAAAAAAGAATATTATATTTGTAAAATGCACTAAACCCAAAATATACTTTTGTCCTTTGAGAGTAGCTATCAGTTACATGGATTTCCAGTAATTTCTGTCTCTGAGATCCAAATTATATATAACCAAACTTTTATTTTGTTCTAAGTAGAAGGCAGTCTGTGGAGGCTTCAGCAGGAAACAAAACAAAATTATGTGTATATTTTTAACAGATGGGACCCTAGCAGCAGTGAAATCCGCCCAATTCTATCTGGCTCGCTGAACTGGTAGTGCCAGCAACGGGAGGCTCCACCCACCCACCGGGACATCATTACGTCCCTTTTTTTACCTTCTGTGCATGTACAGAAGGTTCTGCGCATGCATAGAAGAGGCACGCGTGCGCACGTACACGCCTGCATGCTCCCGTTCCCGAACCGGTAGCGAAGGTAAGTGGATTTCACCGCTGGACCCAAGTATATGATTATGATGGTGTACAAAATAGATGGTGGGTGGGTGGATGGATGGATAGTGATCCAATCTCTCTACCCATGCTAGCTAATTATAAAAGGGAAAACAAATCAATGCAAGAGAAAAGTATATAACAAAAATAAAATTTGGTTCTAATCCTATATAACTAAATAAAGTGATGATTAAGGAGAAAAATGCGTTTTTAAGCAAGTCATGACATGGAGTAAGATTGGATTGAGCATATACACTAGAGATTTTACAGGAAGTAAAGAAGTATAAGTTATTCTTTAATGCACGGTGGGAAAGCTTCTCAATTGTGCATGCCAGATGCAAAATCGCGATTGTGTGTGTATAGTATAAAAAGTTTAAAAGTATGCAGTGTTGTTCATGTGGAACATTTTCTTGTAAAAAAAAATATTTAATTGCAAACTTTTGGTCTGTGGCTCAGTTTCCTTTCTCAAGGACACCCACTGGGAGGTTGGACTTGGCACTTATATTTTATATGGTGAGGCAGAGAGTCAAGAAAAAGAAGGAGGGGCAGAATGACACAAGATAACTTGCACTGAGTGTTTTCAAGTAGGAATAATGCTGGAGGGATGTGTATCGTTTTCTTTTTGTCTTAGTGTTTTGTAGCCATTCAATCAAATGAGACACAGTTAACATTTGACGCACAAAATACAAGGCTATTACCACGATCATTCTAAGCTCATTTGCCACTAGCCTCTTTTGCCAGGAAGTGCTTAGAAAGTTCCGTAGGTATAATTTTTGTCTAGCAATAAAATGTTTCCTTTCTAAGCAGGCAAAGTTAAATTACATTCTGTCTTCATTATGGATCATTGTTCAGAGGAGGCAGTGCTTGGGAAGGAAACGGTAAGTAAAGTGCATGTCAAATGAAAATGTTTTCCTGTACATCTAAAATATGGTATGTAAAGCTTTAAACTTTTCAAATGAAACTCTTTTTAAAATCTTAAATCTTTCTTTGATGAACTATATTTCTAGTTTCCTAAGTATTTATGTATTTGTGTTACAAATAAGTCCTAATAGCTTAATTCAGCAAGACTGCAAACAAAGTTTTCATTGATTTTGAAACATTTTGGGGAGAATGGATACTTTGACAAAGAGTTATAACAGTTCAGGAAATTGGTTTTTGTGCTGAAATTCAGTGTGTCTCCACATAGTAAACTGACATTTCCTTTAGTTAAAGAAAAATGAATAAAATTCATTGTAGAAATTAGTTCTTGTGGAATTATATTTGTTTTTCGGTATATCTGCTTCACTTTAAATGTTTCTTGAGAACCTAATCTCATGCCCAGAACATATAATTCACTGTTTCTAAATGTTGTAAACTTCATAAGAAAGAAATATGCCTATTGTTAGTGCTGTATATTATGAATCCAAATGTTTATCTTCTAAAGGCTTTCACAAATCTAACATTTTATATAAATTAATATCAGCATATATCTGATCAAAGAAGGATGCAAGATTCAATATTAGTCACATGTATTTATTCATTGTAAAACTAAAGGAAGGAAACAGTTCATAAAATCTAATGGGAGAAGAGGGAGATAATAGGATGAGCAATATCCTTTCTTAGTAAAATTGACTAGGCATTTTATTGGATTTCTCTTTTAACATAAATACTGTCCAGGTGCAACAACTTGCAAGATGGGGCTGCATTTTAGCAAAAGAAGTGAGATGGGGATAGGCTATTAATAAAAACAATTTGGGCTGTTTGGAATCATGGCTTTACGTTACAATAGAGCACTTCAACCCACAAATTATTAGGAGAAAGTAAAGCATGGGAAATCAATGCAGTTTAAAGTTGTCTAACCTGGGCAAAAAAGATGTCTAAAATTTAACATAATTTGTTTTTTTTTTAATGCTATGAGTAAATAAAATGGGAATAAACTCTTGGGATTGTATGTTGATTTAATTTCTACTGAGAAGCTACAGAGTCACAGATTATAGAAACAAATAAAGCAGTATCCCAGTACTTTAAAGAGTAACCATTTTATTGATCATGTAAACTTTTATTATGCCAAAGTGATTGTTGAGTGGAGAGAAGGGAAAGAGGTTGAACGGAGGAGATAAATAGAATTGTTTTGAAAGCTGCAGGCAGCAAGACACACTTGCAGTTAAAATATTGAAAAAAACTTCTTTTTGAATAATTGTCCTAGTTAGAACTGTGCTGAGAAAAAAGCATTTTTTATTTAAAGGCAAGTAAATTACCCCAGGAGTTTGACTACCTTAGAAAAAGATATGTTTCCACAGTTGTTTGGGAAAATGAAGAAGAGTGGAAAAAAACTGCTTTTAAAACAGCTATTTGGTATGTCATAGATATTGTTATAGTGAATGACTAGTTCAAAATGATAATGCGGGAAAAGCCTCAGATCCATAATCTATCTGCCTGAAATGCTTTTCAGTCTCTCTAATGAATTCCAGGTTTTTTGTTTCAAATCCATTTGATCCTTTTCTCAAATACCAATTCTTTGAAGTGAGAAATTGTACATTCTGGGTAACTTAAAAACATCACTGGTTTGGAGACACTTTGTTTTAAGTACCATTTCCAAGTTTATGGCTATTGTTTTACTAAGATTCCTCTTGTGGTCATATAAGTATCAGTTAGCATTGTCCTAAATCAAGTATTGTTACAACAAAAAGAAAACATTGGATATGAGTATATATTTTTCTGATGCAATTTCCTTTGGATATAGCTTTCCTTTGGATAAAGCTTTGCATAGCTTTAAGAATGCATCATACTTGGAAAATGAGGGAGGGGGATTAAAGCTGGACCCTTTAAAATATACGAAAGAGCTCAGTTCTTTATACTGCTGTTGGAAAAAATATTCATCAGGTTCAGTTCCAAGCTGGGAGAAAGACACTGGAAACATGGTGGCTGATTGGAAAGATGGTTTAATGATGAATAGAATATGGTTCTGGTGCAGCTGACTGATTGGTTTGATGAGTACTTGTACATGGATTTTTATAAGTTTTAGAGATGCAAGAGGGGTTGTGCAATGTCTGAAATGCCCTTAGGACAGGACTGTCAAACTCCCAAGCTTGAGGGCTGGATGCATCACACGTGGTTTAGTGAAGGGGAAAAAAGTCCCAATACGTCACGTGACGCCACCATGACAACATGAGTTTGCCATAGGAGATTGTGCAATGTAGTAAATTCTGTGACTTCTGCTAAATGGTAGTGGGTTAATCCTACTATGTCCTGAAGGATCTTGACCTATTCTTAATCCCATCACTGGAGTTGAAGGTCTTTTGTTTTGTAGATAGGCCTGCCCAGTCTTTCTTAATGGGCACAAAATATCTGCCGGGGGGGGGGGGGGGGGGGGCATTAAGTAAGACTGAGTTTGCTTTCTGTCTTTAAAAAAGACATGTTTCTCCATTTCTCCCATTGGGGAAATATAATATTCTTCCTTTTTAATAGTCCTCAAAATATTTCATACTTCTAGGAGCGGGGGCTTCCCACACTGCATTATGTTGCTATGCATTCTCTGGGGTCAAAAGTTTGGAAACTGGAAGATAAACACCAGTCAGAAAAGTAAGAGAACCTTGGTCTACCTCTCCCATTTACAAGGTGAAGTCTATGCTGCTTTGTTGTTGTTAGTTGCGAAGTCGTGTCCGACCCATCGCGACCCCATGAACAACATTCCTCCAGGCCTTTCTGTCCTCTACCATCCTCTGGAGTCTATTTAAGCTCACGCTGACTGCTTCAGTGACTCCATCCAGCCACCTCGTTCTCTGTCGGTCCCTTCTTCTTTTGCCCTCAATCTTTCCCAGCATTAGGCTCTTCTCCAGTGAGTCCTTCCTTCTCATTAGGTGGCCAAAGTATTTGAGTTTCATCTTCAGGATCTGGCCTTCTAAAGAGCAATCAGGGTTGATCTCCTTGCAGTCCAAGGAACTCGCAGGAGTCTTCTCCAGCACCATAGTTCAAAGGCCTCAGTTCTTTGGCGCTCAGCCTTTCTCATGGTCCAACTTTCACAGCCATACATTGCAACTGTATGCAATGGGAAAACCATAGCCTTGACTATATGCACTTTTGTTGGCAGGGTGATGTCTCTGTTTTTTAGTATGCTGTCTAGATTTGCCATAGATATGCTGTTTATGCTGCTTTTTCAGTAGATAGGCATGACTTCATCATCCCTGATCACAAAGCCTTTTGTTATTACATTATTTCTAAAATAATGGTTGTAATGGCAAATGGCATAGCCCTCCCCCTTGCCTTGCTCATTTTTTCCACTCTTTTGATTCCATCTCTGTGTGGTCTTTTGGCTCTCTGGTTCAAAAACAGATTTCTCTTTTGTTTGGGCCTCAGGAGACAGCCGAATGAAAGTTCCACTCAGTGGCCAGTTCTGAAGTTCATGTTTAGTCATGACAGAAGGCTTTATGTTATGTGCTTGTCATCTATGAGCAGATCATGAGTTCGGGCTGAGATATGACGTTCTTCATAACTTGTCGTAGGTGATGGATTCAGGAGTGTGCAATGGTATGCATTATGAAGAACAAATAAATCCATTAAACAAACCTAATACTTTTCAAGTGTGCTGGACTCTTAACTCCCATAAATCCAGATCACCAAATAGAGGAAGACTGCAGAAGAAAAGGGAGGTGATTCAAAATGGTTTTCTTTTGTTCTTTCTCTGCTCCTTTGCTCCATTGTTGGAAAATTCAGTTTCAATAGATGGTTTATATTTTGAGGCTTCATTGGATAATGAAGGAACCTGAATTATCTTCAGCTAACTATTGATTCATACATAATACTGTTTTCCTTCTGAGCTTGAAACAATATTTCAATAGCAATATTTAGCTATACTAGCACTGTTATTTAGGGGAAATGGTTGGATGGTGGCTTGAATTGCTTGCTTCCTGAAGAACTCATAATTTTCTTCATTTGCTTAAAAATATTCAGTCATATCTGGTTTGGATACTGTATTCTACATTCCATTATTCCATCTGCTTTCTCCTCACCGACAATTTCTGTGGTGCATTATGGGTACCACACCAAAAATGGTTAACCTCTGACTGTATGATTGTTGTCTCAAACAATTTTTATCCTGCATATTTTGCAGGATCTTTGTATGATCATATGGAGGAGAGGTCATATTTTGATATACTTGCCTGACAATAGTAATTTATATACCACAGTTCAGAAAAACAGTTAGTGAAACCACATGTTTCTAGTAAATATTTATCCGAGAGCCAATCCGACAGTAGTTCAAAAGGGTCTCCCCTTTTCCCTTTAATTAACATCAATAATAAATTATAGGAAAGTATATCATATGCATCCCTTAAGTATACATTGCAGAATTAATTTTCTACCAAGGTGTTTCTTGACATTTAAGAAAAAAGATGACCAAAGAAAAAGTGATAATGGTTGTTCTTCCACACTTGGTCTGTTGTTCATTCCTGATAGATACTGCAAATGTTAAGCTACTAAACATGTGATTTGGGGGGGGGGGGGAGAGGGGAGCCAGACTACAAATATTTATTTTTGTTCTCGTAGTAAACATGTGCCACTTAGGAAATGAAATGAAGATCTGATATTTATATAATAGTTTTGAATCTGGGGTGGTTTGCTAAAATAGTTTAAACAAGCGCTTGCACTTAAAATATTTTTTCCTAGTAAAATTGCATCTACTTTTCTAAAACTTGCTCTACATGCATGAAGATAGCTCCTTTTCTTTTGGTTATTAATGCTGATGTTGCAGGTGGTACTCTCTGAGGATATGGCTAGAAGAACACTGAAGAAAAAGCCTGAGAGCTCCCCCACCCTCCCTTCTGCTACAGCTAGCCGGGTTCCGTCCCACACCTGACTAATGATATAATTGACCTCATAAAACTCCCAGGCACAGTTTCACAATCTTTGGCTATTAATTTGACATCATATTTTATGCAATCAGCAATTAATCTGCAAAATGATGCAGTAGGTGCAGAGCTTTCAGTAAAGAAAGATCCTGGATAAAATCTTTATTAACTCCTTCCCTTTTCTATTCGTTCAGTCTTGCTGTTCAAATATCTTCAGTTCTGTTCTATTTTGGAAGCCTGTTCTGTTCTTGGTCCAATCTGGTTTCACAAAAATTTCCTGAAAATGTTGTTGCCTAGTTTGTTTGTTTGTATCCCACCTTTATTATTTTTACAAATAACTCAAGGTGGCAAACATGTTCAGTACACCTTCTTCCTCCTTTCCCCCTGACAATATCAATCCTGTGAGGTGAGTTGGGCATAGAGAGAGGCAGATGCCTTTTCTGAAGTCTAATTATGTGATAGTTGTCTAAAGGAAAGCGTGAACATTGATGCAATGACAGCAATAATATTTATACTTACATTTGGCCAGTGAATACTCAATATAATTACATGCACATTAATCCCATGGCAACTGACTCATCCCTCTTTTTGTCATCCTGACCCATACTCAGCTTCCCACACTTCATAACTTAAGGATAACCTCTCTCTCTATATATATATCTATATATGCATGCTGTTGTGGTAAAAGCTTGATTGATGAGGACACAAGAAGGACCTTCTTGGTGATTGTACTCTGAGGAACTCTTTGCCCTATGAGGCTTGATTAACTCTTCCTTTTATTATGTTTCACCAGATGTGAGAAATAAACTTTTCTGGGTTTGGCAAGATTATTTTACTGAATAGATAACAGGGAGCTTCTATGTAATGCTGCTTTATCATTGCTTAATGAAAAGCTGACATATTTAATAGTTGGTTTTAATTATTGTTAACTAGCCTGAATGGAACATTAGGCACTAAAAGAGAAAAGTATAAATCATTATGTAAAATATATATATTTAACCTATGCCCTTAATATAATCTTGTACTAGAATCTCTTGCACAATCTTTTAATCTGTTTCCAGTTTCCCTGTCTCGTGTCTGCTGCTGTTACTTAATGATGAATTCTTAGTCCAGTGATGCTAAAACTCTGTTTAAATCCCAGGTCTATAATTTGAAAAGTTAATATGATTAGATATCTAAATGCATCCCTTTTAGACAATTGGTTCACTGGAAAGCAGACAATATTTTAAAAATTAGGTTGAAGACTCCATACATCCCCAGAGAGAAGTCAACATAGCGATCTGTTTATCCTCTGCAATAATAATATTTGTCCATGTGAGAATTTGCATAGGGGCTTCTTGCCATACCATATGGTTTATTACTATTCTCAGATCCAAATTGTAACAGCTGCTGCAGTTATGTGAAATGAGTTTTCTCAAATTGGAGATATGTAAGATGGTGAATGACAGAGTTGTTGTCTCTAGATTTATTCCAAATGGCATAATTGTCAGCTGACACTTCGTTCCTCATTCTCTTCTTCAGGGCATATCTGAATTTAGGTTCATGTCTGTTGGAATAAATCCTGAAAATTGATGTAGGAAACAAGGCAAGTTATTTAATAATTTTTAATAAATAATTTGATTAATGTTGAATCCAAAAAAGGTAAGTAACTTAAGGGTTTGCATATTGGTATATTAGAGATTATTCTTTTTCTCTGGACTTTTGTATATAGATCCCTTTCAGGATCTAGCTTGTTCATGTTTGACTTGTATCCAAACTACACTACAGGTATTCCTCGAGTTGTGACCACATTTGAGCCCAAAATTTATGTTGCTAAGCAAAACATTTATTTAAGTGAGTTTGCCACATTTTATGACTTTTCTTGCCACATTTGTTAAATTAGTAACATGGTTGTTAAGTGAACCTGGATTCCCCATTGACTTTTGTCAGGGTAATGAAGATTTAAAGCTGACCAGCCGCTGTAAGGCTGTGGACCAGGAAGATGGACTGCGGATGAGTCAGCAGGGTTATTGCCACTTTAAGAAGCTGTCTATATAAGGGAGGCTATGAGAGGGTGTCTCTCTTTGTCCTCGTGTATCTCTCTCCTCGTTGTGTTCTATATTGTAGCTCTCCGTGTCGTGTTGAAGATTGATTGATTGCCTGGTATGTGCCTACCATGTGTATGTCTGTATATAGAAGTCACCAGACACACCAGGGCTGACATTGTATATAAATCACTGTTTGTAATGACAAAACTTCTGTGTCCTGTATTTTGCTCCTGGGTTGTCTCAAAATAGTAGTCATGCTATAAACTTTGCTTGTCAAAAGGTTGCAACCGTCATAAATATGAACCAGTTGCCAAGTACCTGAATTTTGAACATGTGACCATGGGGATGCTACAATGGTCGTAAGTGTGAAAAATGGCCACAAGTCACATTTTTCAGTGCCGTTTTGACTTTGAACGGTCACTGAATGAACTGTTGTAATTCGAGGGTTACCTGTACTACGTTGTATTTTATATCAGGCTCCCTTTGAAGATGGGAGCCAAATGTGGGTCAGATGCTGTAGGAGCCAGTGCTATAGGGCTTCCAATGTAAATCATCTTGTGAGATTGGTTCCCACTCTCCTGACTTTCCATAAGATCTGGTTCTACCAGATGGCTTGAGGCCACAGTGGAAGATCTTCTCACTGGAGTTGGTTAATTAAGTAAGAGTTAATCCCACCTCCACCACCACTACCCCGCCCCATGTATCCAGCTCCTTCCTTCTCCATCTTCTCCATCTTCAGTTAAAGATATATATATCTTTACAGGGAGGAGATGGGTGTGGCCTACTGATGACAGCTAACGAGCTAGAAATGGATCTATTTAGGTCTCCCACCTAGCAGTTAGAGCTTGCTAGGTGTTAGAAAGGAAAAAAGCCCAGAACCGAGTAGATGAGATTCTACTGAGCTGGAGCTACAAAAAAAAACTTTGGCTACGTAGGGAAAATCTGGCTAGAAGAAAAACACACACACACACACATATATATATATATATATATATATATATATATATATATATATATATATATATATGTAGGTCTTTGGTTATTCGGGTCTTCTCCCATGTAAAATTGGAAGTGTCTTGGCGACATTTCGACGAAGTCTCATTCGTCATCTTCAGGCTGGTGTTTTCGGCTTCGTGCCTCCAGGAGCAATGTGAGATCGCATTGGAGATTCCTGGAGGCACGAAGCTGAGAACACCAGCCTGAAGATGACGAATGAGACTTCGTCGAAACGTCGCCAAGACACTTCCAATTTTACGTGGGAGAAGACCCGAATAACCAAAGACCTACATACAAACACCCGCGAAAACCTGAGAAAACATATATATATATAGTATTGTCATTTTATTGGGTGAATATTTATACTTGATGAAGTTTTCATACTGTTAGTCACCCAGTCACTCAAAATGAAATGGGTGGCAAATAAATTTAATGAATAAAATAATAAACAAACAATAAATAAATGTATTAAAGAGCTTTGTGACATTCTGGGCCTTCTATGCAAACATTTTTCTGATAGTAGCATTTTTTTCTATGTCTAATATTTTTTATTTGGATGCTTGCAGTTTCTCAATGGATCAGATTATTTGAAAGACTGTATTCATTAGGCTGTATCTCACTTAGAATTCAAAGGAAGGTGGCATTGTTGTAAAGAATATTTCCTGGGTGAAAAAAAATTCAAAAAAAGTGCAAGTTTGCAGGCTAAGTACTCTTCCTTCTCTTCAGCATAACTGTCTCTTTAAGTTTGGCAAAAAGTTACTGTGAAGGAAAATCATTTCCCCTTAAATGATCACACTTGATAATGATAGTGGATTTGGCTGAATCCTAATGGAGCTGTTTAGGTTTGATTTTAAAACCTATTAAGTAAACCAGGATGGCTCTGCTATTCCTAGACTCAGAAGGCAACAAACGCTTCTAGCACTATTATAGATACCACTAAATTTTACGAAAAGTGAAGGGAAAGTAATAAGTTCTTCTTTAGTGGAAATGAAAAGCAACTGACCCAGTTGAAATACAACAAAAACACAATGTTTGCAAACATCCAGCTGAACTTAAAATTTCAACTTTCTGCTAGACTGTAAACCATAGTATATCTTGCAGATTCAGCAGAAAACTGCACTCTGAAATGTCTCAAATGATCTTGCTTTCTCTCCTTCTCTTTTCAAATAAGTAATTTAGGTGGTGTATTGTGGTCTTAGCCCATCAGTAGTTATAAATATGTAAAATATCTTTTCATTCAAAAATCTATTTGAAATGTGACTCAAAGTTTCCTCAGCTCTTATATCAAACAAACAAAAAACCTTGGATTTTGATTATAATGTTTTTGAACTTTGAGCAATCTGTAATAAATTGCTTTCAGGAAATAAAGTGATTGAAGATTATGAATGCTAAAAAAATGTTTATTTATGTATTTATTTTTATATGCTGCCCATCTCACTATCCAAAGTGTCTCTGGGCTGCTTACCATGCCATAAAAGCATAAATATGAAAACATTAAAATGAACAACAATTAAATAAAGGCTAACAAACCAAGGAGATGAACAGGGCGGAAGTGGGCTAATGTTTCTCGCTCAACCAACCACCTCCAGCATAGCACAACCCTATCAGGTCCCCAGGCCAATCAGCACAACCAGGTTTTAAGGTCCTTCTAGAAGGCCAGAAGAATGGAGGCGGATATCGCCTCTGGCAGCAAGATGTTCCAGAGGGCGGGGCTACATAAGAGAAGGCTCTTCTCCTAAACCTCCTAGCCAAAATGACTTGGCCATTGGAGTCTGCAAGATGACTCTTTTGCTGGAGTGAATGAGGTGGGCCAATCCCACTGGAACAATGGTTGCTCAGATAACGTGGCCTCATGCCATGAAAGGTGATTACCAACAGTTTGAAATGGAGCTGGAATTAAACTAGCAATCAATGCAGCTCTCGTAACAGCAGTGTTACATGTACCATCCTAGGGGCTTCCAGAACTGTCCGTGCTGCTTCATTCTGTACCAGTTTAGTACAGTTACATTTAGTCCTGAATACTCTTCAAGAGTAGCCCCATGTAGAGGACATTGCGGTAATCCAAAAGAGAGATGACTAGGACATGAATGACTGATCTCAGAGTCTCACAATCTAGGAAAGGTTGCAATTGGTGCACAACATGAGTGCTCAAACTAGTATTCGCCAATGCCATGAAACATGCCTAGATTTCCAAGGAACGTCTCAGCTCCCCACAATTCAAAGAGAGAAGCTTTAGCATAGTCAACATGATTACAGTTAGCTTATGTTCTGTTGATGTGGCTTCTGACACTAAACCTTTAGTAGGAGCAAGCTCAGCAATGATCTAGTGAAATTATGTGAGTCTTAGATTCATTCCTCCTGCCTTTCTCTATTATGTTTGGCTTATAATTGGCTTAAAGGAGAGCATGATGTTAGCAGACTTAAATTGACAAGTGCGTTAAATAAGCTCTCTTATGAATCTCTTGTTTGGCACTGAAAGAAGCCAGTCTATTAGCTCTTTATTCTACTGCAACGATTGCCATTTATAAACTATGACAGATTAAGATCTTACACCTCAAAGTATTTGTGTTCACTATACTTACCTGCCTACAGAAGATTAAATATTACTGGAACCTATGAGGTTTTAAAGCAACACCTGAAAGCTGGGTAGAATACTCGTAAGAGAAAATTGTACAGATTCATTATCTTGTTAAGCACCAATGAAAAGCAAAAACGGCAAATCTTTTCCGCTTAATGATGCTGCATTCTTTAGGGATTCACTATTTGACAAAGCCAGAAATGGAACTCCTGATACAGGTGTCCAAACTGTAAAATTCCTTCTCAGTTCAGTTACAGCTGGTACCAAAAGGTTTCCAAGTTTGGTGTCAACACCTCATCTTGACTTTGACTTGATTTGCATGGTAAAGGTTTGCTTTTGTTTCCGTCATCTTTTTGCTGCTCTGTTTTTATTTTGTGTCTTAAGGCTTTGAAGTCTGCTAATTGTAGATGATTTTATGCTTTCACCCCATTTGTATGCTATTTGATATTGTTTTAATTTTTTAGAAAATCAAACACTTTTAAAAATATCCAGTTATGGCAATACCGTGTTTCCCATAAATAAAACCCAACCAGAAAATAAGTCCTAGCATGATTTTTCAGGATGCTCGTAACATAAGCCCTACTCTTGAAATAAGCCCCAGTTAAGATTGTCAGCCAGATGCGTGCATTTAGTACTGTATTTTCCCCAAAACTAAGACCTAATCAGAAAATAAGCCCTAATGTATCTTTTGGAGCAAAAATTAATATAAAATCCTGTCTTATTTTTGGGAAAACATGGTATTATCCTGAACAACCTGAAATATTAAAATTTCCACCTAATATACAAGTAAGACTGGATACAAAGTCTTCAGGTTATACTTATAAGGAAGCAGTTGCTCAATACTTCCATTTAGTTCAGAAATGCTACTGAAATAGGAATGAAAGAGAAGATGTTTGTTTATATGACAATGGAAATAGCTTCAATCTGAATTTACAAAACTAACAGAATAGTTACTCAATTATACCCCAGTTTTCACATTTCCCAGAAGATGTGTCTTTTCGGCAGTGGCTCCTGCCCTCTGGAACATCATTATCGGTAGTCCCTGACTTATGACTACAATTGAGTCCAAAATGTCTGTTGTGCTAAGCACGACAGTTGTTAAGTGAGTTTTGCTCCATTTTATGAACTTTTTTGTCAGAGTTGCTAAATGAATCACCATAGTCATCAAGTTAGTAGCATCATTTTTAAGTGACTCTGGCTTCCCCATTGACTTTGCTTGTCAAAAGGTTGCAAAAGGTCATCACATGATCCCCGAACAGCGCAACTGTCATAAGTACAGGCCAGTTGCCAAGCGTCTGGATTTTGATCACATGACCATGAGGATGCTGCAATGGTCATAAGTGCGAAAAACAACTTTGTTACTTTTTTCAGTGCCATTGTAACTTCAAACCATCACTAAGTGAATGGTTGTAAGCCAAGGACTACCTGCATACCCACACCCACACAAATATCCACAAACACAGAGACAGACTGAGGTCTGTGAGGTCAGCACATTCCTCCTAGCCTTCCAGAAAGATCTTAGAACATATTTTTTCTAGCAACTTTGGGGTTCCCATAGAGAGCCTGCAAGATGGCTGTTTTGGATCTAGATAATGGTTATTCTCTTGCAATCTTGCTTTGTATTTAGATTTATTAGTTTTAAACAGTACAATTAAAAGACGAACAGCAGTATATGCAAGCATTTCATATTGACTCATCAGTATCAAACTTAAAATAATGCGGTTTAAAATCATCATAAAATATCAAATCTAACAAGAATGTTAATTAAGCATGTGACGTGTGCAGGGAACAACCAATGGCAAACCTCACGCCCATGGCAGGTGTAGGTTGACACGCAGCTGTTTCTGCACGCATAGAGGATGCTTCAATCAATTGATGGCAACTGCTTCGTCAAACCGCAGAAAATGAGAGTTCCTGTGGCGCAATAAAACTTTGAACACAGTGTTTGGATCAACTTGTTAACCCGTAGCTAATAAATATCCCGCAATGGCTGAAGAAGGCATTTTGTGGCTATGATTTGCTGCTGCTGTTGGATTACTCAAAGCTGTCTGGACCTATTTCGGGAAATGCTCCTTCATTCTGAAACACCTATCAGTTCTGCCAATGTAATTGTCTCTGCAATTACAAACAAATCGGTAAATACAGTGAGCTTTATTTGTTTTAATTGCCTTATCGGTTATGATATTATTTTAACTGTTGCTAGTTGTACACCGCCAAGAGTATTCTTCAGTGAGATGGGCAGCTATACAACTCTGTGTGTGTGTGTGTGTGTGTGTGTGTGTAACATTGCACATAAAACTGGGTATAATTTTGTTTACAGAATAATGCACGTCATTGCATGTATGAACCTCTAAAATACATGTTAGACAAAAGCAGAAACAGGACAGAATGATCTTATGCTCGAAAATTATTACCGATATTATTAGAGAAAACAAAGCATGTGGATTAACCCATCCATATTCTGAATTGGCAAGGGTGGTAACTGTGGACCTGAACTATATTTCCCAATGCCTCAAAAAAGAAAAGTCTTCTACTTATTATATATGTCAACCTTCAAGCTACTTAGTTTTGTACATACTTCAGCCTCAGGATATAGGAGATGATAGAGGGAAATAAAACATTTTCAAGAATAAATTGCAACTGTAAGTAGTGGCATTATGAGTCACTATTATTATTGGACTGGCCTATGAGTTGTTTATGTAAAATAAATGTTTTGAATGTTTGGTGTCACTAAATATGTTTAGATCAGTTCCCCATCTTGCCCTTCATGAAGAAAAGTAGATGTTTTTGGTTAATCCTGCCTTTTTCAGTCACATTCTCTGTGTGCTTAAGGAATACTTCTTCCTGTTAGTCATCACAATTATATCTTAGTAATATAATCAAGATGCAACTATAACAACAGGCGTGGTCACTGGATGACGGAAGTTGAAGGAAAGAGCTGCCGCCCAAATGAATAAGACCTCTCTCTTAAAAGTATGTATGCACATGACTGGACCTGCAAAATAGTATTAAAGCAGTGCGTAACACTGATTTAAGTAAGGTTTGGCAGCATTCCCAAACTGTCAGGCTTTGTCCTAATTTATACTAAGCTTTCTTTAAGTCTCTTGATCTTTCTTTTTAAGTGTATCCTGCTCACCCACCCCTATGGTTTTAAGAGTTGTCTCTGTTGATTTTTATGATTACTTCTATTGTTTTTATTTATTTCTTACTTTGTAAGCCATACAGAGTTACAACAATGAGATGGGAAGCTGTATAAATTCAATAAATAAATATAGAATAAAACATCTTTAAGCATTTATGCTTAATGCAGGAATTCACAAATTTTGGTCATAAGTCATTGGATGATCATAGGATAGTTGGGGGGGGGAGAACATTTTTAAGTGGTCTGATAGAACTCCATCCCACTCTGTCTCGAAGACCAATGTATACTCATCTGACACCTTTTCCTCTGTAGGCTCTCTGTGGAAGAGAAATCATGCCACCAAATATTGGCTCCCATTCTTTTTTCTGGGTCTATCTTCTCCCAACCAAGCTAAGATAAATCCCTGAGGTAGTACAGTCAGAAAACAGAAAATCTGTTAGAAAACAGATCATCTAGAAGATGTTCCAAACTGCCCAATTTTAGCAACCATGGCTCAGCTTATGTTCTAGCTTACAGGTCAAAAAAGGTCTAGCTGGGGTGGGGGAAGAAAATGATAAACATTTTCTAGTCTCCATTGTTCTCTTCCTGCTGTTGCCAGCAGTTTGGTTGAATAGAAGAGGCAGAATCAATGGTAGCAGCTTTCCTGCTCTTCACAAGAGGAGAAACAAGGTGAAATCATTAGCAGAGGTGGAGCATTAATTCAGCAGCGAGTTAGCAACAGAGCATCTTATGTAGGATTGTTACAAGTGGTTTAGATTGTAAGACTCTAATTGGGGACTCTTCCACCTCTTCTTTTGCAAAAATGACCCAGGAAGAGGAACAAAGAAACCAATGGAGAGAGTAAATGAAGTTTGCAAAGCATGTAATCAAAGCAAAGAAAGCAAAACAGAAAATGGAAAATGATTTTGATGGAAAGAAAAATGTGGAAGTGAATGAAGACAACTAAAATGGAAATCTTCAGAAGAGTGAAAGGGATTAAAACATGTAAGAAATAAAATTACTTTGGGGTGGAACTGGGAAGTAAGGGGATGCTAGAAATGTTATTTTAGATATGTATAGAGAAATAATAATAATAATCCTCCATTGAAGCACTATCTTGACATAGTTGTGGGAAAGGCATGCTCCAAAGAGAATGAGAACAATGCCAGAGGTTTAACCAAGTCTCATCAGAGAAGCGAGATAAATATAGTGAGACGAAATTAACCCAAATCCACACTGAATCAGTCATCAACCTGGTTAATAAGGACAATGCTAGATGTTGGTGACAAATGGGGTACAGAACTCAGGACTGTTGACTATTGAACAGCCAGGGCCAGCAGCTTCAGGATTACTGGAAGAAAATTGTTTACCCATTGCAAATATACAAAGTCTGAAAAGTAAGAAATAATGATCTGCTTTACAAATCAAATTCAATGACAAGATGATATCTGAAAGGAAGCAAAGACAATAACAATAACGGGCTCCTCCGGGTGCCGTCAGCTAAACGATGTCGACTGGCAGCCCCCAGGGGGAGGGCCTTCTCTGTGGGGGCACCCACTATCTGGAACGAGTTCCCCCCAGAGATACGGAGGATCCCAGATCTACACACTTTCCGCCGTGCTCTTAAGATTCTTCTATTCCAGCAAGCTGGCCTGGCGTAATTTTCTCCCCTGTTTTAAAATTTTTTTACATCGAAATTTTAATTTGTTTTAAATTATTGACATTTTTTAATTGTCTTGGGCTAAATTATTTAATCTGGTTTTAATTATATCTTTTAACTTTTGTATTTATGTATTTTATTTTGTGCCTGTTCACCGTCCTGAGTCCTTCGGGAGTAGGGTGGTATATAAATCTAATAAAAAAAAAACAACATTACTAATTGGTACCTTGAGTGCAATCCCAAAACATCTGGAGCAACACTTAAATACCATCAGCATTGATAAAATCACCATCAGTCGATTGCAAAAGTCAGCTTTACTTGGAACATCTTACATCCTGTGATTATACTTTTAACACCATCAAAGGACAACCTACCCTTTCCCAGGGAAGGACATTATAGGTGGATAAAAATAACCAATGCAATCCAAGTATCTGGCTGGCTGTGCAATCAGCCACAATAAGTGAAAAAGTAGAATTGAGTAATGCTGTAAGTGTTTCAAGGAAAAGAATAAGGAAAACAAATCATACAAGCTGTGAAGAAGCTTGCAGTTGTACGTAGTAATTGAAGAAATCTTACAATATTAATGTTGTTTGCTTATGGGGCAGTTGTGACTTCATGTTTGTGTAAAGTCTATATGAATGATATTATTGTTCACCAGTATGAAGAAAAAGCTAGTAAGACTTTAATATTGTAAACCGTGCGACCTTGTGGCAAGATAGTTGGCTAATAAATTTTACAAATCAAGAAATTAAATAAATAAACTAAATTTAAAATCCATAAGAGGGCTAGTTTGTTAATAGTACATGAGAAGATATTTGGCAGGCAGAAATTTGATTTTGTCAGCACTTTGAGGTAGTCTTACTTCTGTGGGCTGGGTTGCCTCTTATCTGAATGCAGCACTGGCTGCAGCCCTTTCTCCTCTTGTTCCTAATCCTAACAGATATTCCCACAGACCATTATAGATTTAAAGAATACAAGAAATGAGAATAAGCAAAATTTGGAAAATGAAGTTTGGCACGGAATGCATAGACCGGAGTTTTGCTCTTCAGTAAGCCATTGAGAAATGTATGAATATAAGAAAGAAAATTGATATTACTGTTTTATGCAAATATGGTCTTGAAGATATCTGTATATGATGGAAATAAAGCATGTGTGGGAATACATGCAATATTTAGTGAATGCTTCAAGACTGAACAGAAAGACATGGTCGTTCCCTTTGGTTGCTACTGTATTAATGGATATGTTTTATAAGGAATGCCCTGACATTAAAGATTGGGACATAAATGTGTGTATATTTCTTGCATGACTGAACTGAATAATAGATATATTAAATAATGCAATGAATAGTATGTAAATTAAAGTATCAAAGATCAAGGTGGCTGTATGACAAGGAAAATGGACTGAATAATTGCAAGTTATGCATAAATAGTGAAAAACTAGGCCAGGAAGTTGAATTTCTGTCCCTTGGAACATTTCCTAAGGATAAGAAAGTTTTATGATGTGCAAATTCCAGTAGAAAAATAGTGGGTAATTTGTGATCTGTTGCAAAAAAAATGAACTATTGCTGAAAGATGATTTTAAAAAATGCCTAAACATAAGAATATGATTTTGCCCAGTTAATTATATGGTATTAGGTATATATCAAGAGAAATACCCTGAATGCAATGTGATGGGTTATTTAGGGTGCACACAGGAGAAAAGGAGATCAAATGTATGGGTAATGAATGAATGGAGATTAAACATATTTTATTATTTATTTTCAACATGTTTTACAGAAAGTAGTAGAAAATTTACAAAAGGAAGAAAGACGCATGCACACCGGCCACTGTTCTTTGGGTTTCCGAAACTCCGGCACATGCAAAGATCAGCTGGCTGGCATGCATGTACGTGCCAAAAACCAGAAGAGCAGCTGGCGATGGCACGCACACTCACAGAGAAGGATCTGTGTGCCATCTCTGACATGCGTGCCATAGGTTCGCCATCTGGTCTTAAAGTTTCCGGGCTGTGGCATGCGCTCCAGTTTGGGCACTCGGTGCTGAAAAGGTTCACCATCACTGTTTCTAGGATAATTAGAAGCAACAAGAAGTTGGGAGGAAATAGGGTCTGTAGTGTTAGCGTATATTAATTTTATATTTCTTTTTTCTTATATCCTGCCCTTAATATTGCTTGTTTAAATTTTCTTATACCTTTTCAGGGGTTCAGGATTTTCTGTCTTCAGTATGGAATCAAATCTGGTACAGGGGCAGAAAGTAGCAAAAGAACTATTAAAACTGAAAGTGGGTTAGGAGCTGCAGAGAAAAAAACCCTAAATTTTCCCAATAACATCCTTATAGAATAGGCAGCAGAACAGTGGCTTGGAATATTGAAGACTGCCCCCTTCTGAATCTTCTGTCCTACCCTGTTTCCTCCAAAATAAGGCATCCCCTGATAATAAGCCCAATCGGGCTTTTGCGAGCAGGGCAATAAGGCCAAGCGCTTATTTCAGGGTTCAAAAAAATATAAGACAGGTTCTTATTTTCGGGAAAACACAGTATTATTCCATTCAAAACAATGATAAAAGTGTTGGAAAGAATTCCGGAAGCTAGGTTGTGCATGTTTTCTCTAGCTTATTTTCCCTATGAACAACACCATAATATGGTGTAAAGCTGGTTGTGTATTTTATCGGAGAAAGCATTTGTTCTTTGCTAAACTAAGATTTCTTAAAGGATGCCTGATTCATAATAAAAATGTGACATGAAGGCTGTTTCGAGTATTAGAAATAATATGAAATTAACCTATTTTTTTAAAAAAATACAAGTTGTTACAATAGGTATAGGACAGAAAATTACCAGCAGTTCCCTTTTTGGCCTGTAGAGCTTCCCTACCTCCGCACCTTATGCGGTGATAGAAATATTGATAGGTTTCCTTTTTGCATTTTAAACGGTTGTGGGTTTTAACGGGCTCAGCCTTGATCTCCCAAAACAAACATTGGCCAATTGTTTAGTGTGTGTGGCTATCTTCATGCCTTGCAAAGCCCTTGAGCAGGTGGAAATCACAATCCCTGTTTAACCACATGAAATTTACAAAATATCCTTAAAAGGATTAAGTGACATAGATCTCAGGTATTTTTTTTCCCCAGCCCTATCAGAAACTGTTAAGAGATTAAGGTTTGGATTTTCTGCGTGCAAAGCATGTTCTTTATCTCATAGCTACAGTTCTTTATTTCAGTTGTCAAGGATGGAAACTTCTTGATTTAAGATCTTGCCTGAACTAATTTCTATCTCGTAGGTGTGGTAACCCCAGACTATGCTTTTCCTCGACCAGAGACAACTTTTGAAAGGGAATGAGATATTTGGAACTGTGTCTCAGGGTGTCTTTATAGCCCCCACCGACCAGATTTCCTTATCTAAAATCTAACGATGTGAAAATGTCCAGAGAAATCAAATTCACCAGAGGATGTTTCCAATTAATTCCTTTATTTAGTGCACAATATATTCAGCAGATTCATTTACCAGATTATAAGTGGGTGCCCTGTGTAGAAATTCCTTTTCAGAAAACGAAGCAGCATTTTTACTCTTGTTCTTGAAAGAGCATAAATTATGCCTTCTGGAGGAATCTCTTGAGGAACAAATGGGCCATTGATCCTTGGATCATCTTTCATATTTTTAAATTATAAAATGGAAGGAAATGAGGGGATGAATTTTTACTGCAGACATAAAGCAAAAAAAGAACTCTTTCAAAGCATTATAGTGTAGTAATCTTTTTTTTTGTAATCGATAGTGATTTTTGGAATAACGTATCTCATTTGATTTATCATTTAAGCATGCAAATAAGGATATATTTAATTTACATAATATTTCATATGTAGCATTTTTTTAGTTTAGCCACACATGTATTTTTGCCAACAGTGAAAAAAAAATCACTAGAAAAGAGGAAAGAAAATTACACATACAACCTGTCTGACAATTGTTGATGATCTGGTGCGATCCAGACATTACCACATTATTGTGGGTTGTACATTTTGATATCATGAAAAGATGCTGAAATCCTTATCTCGGTATAAACTGCTTGTTTTCTACTGCACTGTAGAGCATTGTAGCTTTTAAGTGTCCTTATAAATTATTCCATCAGTGAGGTGCACTAGATTTAATAGATCTAACCCAAAATTAAAAATAATGAGATAAATACTAAACAGTTAGGAAAATGGGAAGTCATTATGCCCTATGATCTTCTTCCCAGCAACATTCAACCTAGTGTGTGTGGTGGGGGAGAGGGTTAGGTTGCATTACCATTATTGGCATTATTATTAACCTCTGTGAGCTTATTTTTCCATCAAGTAGCACATGCTAAATTGATTACGTACTGTATAATTTGAAAAGAATGCATTCACGATTGGATTTGCAGTCCATCTAAGAACCACCTTGGCAACCTCCATAATATATAACAGGTTAATAATTCCCCATCTTTTCCCTCCCCTCCACCCCCCACCCCCCCTGCAACTCATGTTTTAATGACTCAATTGCAGCTCCACAGAACTACTAATTTCAATCTACTTGTCCAGGGGAAGGGCAAAAACATGCAATTTTACAGCAATTATAATCAGAGAAGAATGTTTAGTGGTAATGGTAGGCAGAAAAAATTGACAGTTAAGAATTTAAATCAGGGTTTACTACTTCTTTTGCTTCGTTTTTAACTAAAAATGGTTTTATGTTCTCTATAAAATCAAGATTGTTGAACAGCCGGGCTCTTAATTCTATATGTATGTGTGTGGAATATTTGTAAATTGTTCATTTGCACAAACATGCCCTCTCCTAAATGTGATTTATATTTGCGTATTGTTCTCTTGAAAATGACGGAATTGAACATTTGTTGCACTTTTGATTCTACTTTAATGAGCTTTTTGTGTGTTTTCAACACTTTTGTTAAAATAAAACAATTCTGTGTTCATTCTGTGTGTGTGTGTGTGTGCGCGCGCGTGCGTGTGATAACCTGTGCCCCCATTGGATCATCATTTTGGAAATACTACCTTTCTTGAATAGAGAAACAAAATGACCACAGGTGGACAAAAAAGTAGTGGGAGCAGGAATGTCTTCTGACTTCCTGCCAGTTTCACCATTGATGTTTATTTTTTGTAGGAAGATGTCATGGAGCATCAGAAACCTTTTTTCCTCCCTCCTGGGTCTTTCTTCTTTCTTCCCTCTTCCTTCCTTTCTTCCCCCATCCTTCCTTTCTTCTCTTCCTCCCTCCTCTTCTTTCTTCTTTCTCTGCCTACTTCCCTCTTGGTAGTTTTTCTACCAAGGATGCTAAAGTACTGATTTATTTATCTGATATGAGATAAATCTCAAAAGATTCCTAAGAAATTAAAGAAGAAAGTACCGGTATGTGTATTGAGCCCCTGGTCCTTTTCCCAAACCTACATTCAATTTTCAATTGTAGCTTCAGTTGGTCTAGTTCTCAAGACAACAGATTTCACTTAAAAAAGCACCTAGAAAATTGCATCTACAACTCTTGGTTGTAAAGACCGAGAATGGAGTGCTTTTTAAGAGACCTTTAATTTGATGAAGATGCTGTGTTAATGAAATGGAGACTATAAAAGTGCTAATGGTGCATTTTCAAACTCTATTCCAAGTGTCTTAGTTGAGCTTTAGGGTTAAAGTCAAAATAAGTGCAAATCTATAAATACCATTTTCATGGCCTAATTACTGATCAGCATAATTTATGTTCTAAGGTAATTTCCTTAATTTGTATCTTGACAGATTGGCAGAAAGTTGCCTTCTTTTTGAGCTGTTTAGAATCTGCTTATTAGATGAGATCTTGATCTACAATTAAGTCATTTTCCCCCTGTAGCATTAATATAAATGAAGCTGCTCATTATGGAAAGACCATCTTACTCATCTGGTAGAAAAAGGGGAGGCAGTCCAATGGGAATTGGCTTCTTTTGCTTCTATAATAAGTATTAGACTACTGCTTCTTATGTGTCAGTCAACTGAAGATTTTCCAAACATACAAGATCAGATACTGAAGGCTCCCTCCCATTCCAGTCTATTTACCTCAGAACATTTACCTCAGAACACATTTTTATCAGACTAATCATAGGCACAGATACTGCTGTCCTGAAGACAGGAATGTCTTCCAACATTATTTTACAGAACCCCATAAAACTCAATGGTGTATGTGTTATAACGCCTGCACAGATTAAATTCCTCTGCCCGTACAGAAACTCTTTTAAAGCTAAATGGTAGGATAAACAGAACAGGATTGTCTTATACAAAGGAAAATGTTGTGGCCAATGTACAAGGAGCTTTGTTGTCCTTACTAATGGTACAGATTATACAGCAGCAGTGAGATACAGGTAGTCTTGGACTTACGACCCCAATTGAGCAAAAATTTCTGTTGTTAAGTGAGACCGTTAAGTGAGTTTTGACCTATTTTACAACCTTTCTTGCCATAGTTGTTAAGTTAATCACTGCACTTGATAAGTTAGATTTAGTTGTTGAGTGAACCTAGCTTCTTCATTGACTTTTCTTGTCAGAAGGTTGCAAAATGTGATACCTTGGGACAGCAACGGTCATAAATATAAACAAGTTGCCAAGCATCTGTATTTTGGTCACATGATCATGGGGATGCTGCAACGATCGTAACCCATGGAAAATGGTCACACATAAGTCAGTGCCATTGTAAATTTGAATGGTCACTAAATGAACTTTTATAAGTGGAAGACTACCTGTATAAACTTTGAAAACATTTTTCTACATTTCAGGAAACACAATATCAAATTACTTCAAATTACATGGTATCTTATATACTAATAACAATTTCTCATTAATGTATCCCTTTTTCATATCCTATGAGAAAAATAGTTTATTGTTGAATGTTAAACATGAAAACCAAATCCAATGAGAAACAATTGGGAGAGTTACTCATTTAACTATATTGCAGTCATTAACCAACACAAGAGAATGGATATTCAAAGGTCCAAAATATCCAAAACTAAATTGAAAATGTCCAAATAATTTAGTACAGCCAACAAAAAATAAAAATGCCTGAAAGACAATATTAAATCAAGATAGCATGAAGTGTTGGAGACACTGTGAAGAACTTGGAAAATTGCTCTTAAAAATTTAGATTGAACAACTTTTAATAGTATAAGATTAGGGCATGATGGAGGAAATTAGATATTTGGCTGAAAAAGAACAGAAGATCAAGGGAGACATGAGAGCTGAGCTCTCTTCAAATATCGGAAGATGATCATGTACAAAAATAGAACAGAATTTTTCTCCACTAGAAACAATAGTTGGATAATTGATGGTTGAATAATAGATAATAAGAGTTGGATAATAGATGGTTAATTTCATTGATCATCCTCTAATGTTGAAACTGTTTGATAGAGATCAAAATATGTCTTGAAGTTCAGAAGGTTTCTTATTAAGGATGCTAGTATCCTTTACTGCCAATCATCCATTAAGTTAAAGTGTGGAAAAGAGATTTTTAAGGTAACTTCCTTCTCTGTGACATTGCCTTCCTGTTGGTGAAAGGATTAGTCATGATCATATATTGCTCTGGGAAAGAAGAAATGGAGGTATCAGATAGGCAGTGATTCAGACTGTCGAGAGAAGCCTAGAGATATTTCTTCTATATTTTTTCATCCTGTATGGATCTGAATTATCCCCCGGGAATCATCTAAAGAGAAACAGCTGCCTAATATCACAAAAGAAAATACTGGAAAATATTTTGAATGGATTTAGAATCTTTGTGATCTACGATTACTTCGCTTCACCTTCACAGAGCTAAACCTATTAACCGTGTCTTCTCAAAGCTATAACTCCGCATCACACGATAAATTACAAACTTCAGCAAACAAAATCCTCCCAATAATGTGTAGAAAAGCATTACAAAATTCCTGATGAAAACATGAAATTGAGGAACCTGCCAAAACCAGGTACTTTGTCTTTTCTCTCTTCTGCTGTCACCATCGCTGCATATAAATCAGTAGCCTTCATCCGTGGTATTTTTCATGATATATTAGGCCTGTCTTGAGATAGTTTTATGATGGCATTTAAAATTGAATATAGATAAGCTGCACAAAAAATAATGTGAAAAATTCTTCCTCCTTAATCTTGCAACATTCTGTAATGCTTACTATGCTGATGGGTGCAAGTTGGCTAATCATTTTAAATGCTGTATGTATTACAGTGATATCTGGCACAGCACCCAATTTATGGAATATAGTCTTTCCTCCAAAATTAAACTAGCTCCATCCCTTTTGGTATTTCAAAAAGCCCTCAAGCCTTGGC
Source organism: Arizona elegans (assembly GCA_022577455.1). Taxonomy (NCBI): domain Eukaryota; kingdom Metazoa; phylum Chordata; class Lepidosauria; order Squamata; family Colubridae; genus Arizona; species Arizona elegans. Next base: position 252,078,955 of record JAKOOJ010000001.1, read on the forward strand.
TATGCTGTTAGGATTGGGGCTCCCAGGCAACCAGGGATCTGCTCAGATGGCTCCATTATTGAGGTGGCTATTTTTATCCTCCCTCTTCTGCGATTTGTATTTTATGATATTTATTAATAAGAGTAAGAGTAAATTGTAAACCACTTCTGAAAAACAGATACAGATTAACAGAGTTGGAAGGGACTCTGTAGGTCATAATTCTGGTTTGCCTCCCAGAGTCACCTTTCATGAGATGGGCAGCGATATAAAATTGATTGACTGATTGATTGATTGATTGATTGATTGATGTAATTACAGTAGTAATATTCTTATGTAACTTCTACAACAACAACAATATGAAATCTGGCAGATGTGCTTTTTTATTATATTTTATCTTTTGAGGTTTAGGTGAGAAAGTCTTAATCTCATTCTTGGCACTAACATTTTAAGAAATTTCAATATCCAAGTATGCTATATACGAGCTGATAATGGTATCCAGAGCAAGAAAATAATGTTAATCTAGAGAAAAATATGAAAATGTCTTAATGATGAATATTGACTGGTAGCTTTAGAGGCATATTTTCATAGTGGGCATTGCAACAAAGCGTTTTGCTCTTCACAATTAAGAGATCCAATTTGGTGTTAAGCAGCTAGACTAGTCTTGGGTGCCTTATCCGTCTCTTCAACACAGAAGCTGACTGAGTCATTTTGAGCCCGTCATTCTCTCTTGGGCTAACTTACCATACAACTTGTTGATGGAGAAAATAGGACGGAGCATTATGGACAAGCATTGTATTGTACAAAATGAAGGCAGAATGTAGAATTAATTAATTAATTAATGAAACAAACAAACAAACATCTATACATGAGATTTTATATCAGTTCTCGAGAAATGATGCAAGGGAGCCTAATGGGATACCCTATGCATATTTACTACCTGTTAAATTTCAGTTTAAAATAACTCTTGCTTAGTTCCAGTGGGACTTGTTGATGCTGTAATTCTTTTTCTGATTGCAATCTTATGGCTCATCCACCTAGCAACATGCACTGATAACCATTTTTATGCTATCTTCTCATTATAATGGTATCCACATTTCCTCCAGTCCACAGCAGTTTAAAGTAATCTTTAGTTGCTCCAGTTTGAAAACAGTGCTTTCCTTTTTCTCTCAATACAGTTTTGGGTTATGTGATGGGAATCTGAGGATGGACCATTCAGGGGCCCAGTGACTTAATTTTGTCCCATCAACCAGTCCTCAGAATTCAGTTTCAATACTGACCCACAATATTTTAGGAGGCCCTGGGATCCAGCAACTGCTTTCAATTTGGTGTGCAGTAAAACCATCCTCATCTGTGATTTGATAATAGATAACCTGGCATGTATAAACAAGACTTATTTGACTCTGAAGATGTTTTTCTGTCAGAGATGCACTATTCTGCTTTCTGCATTTGGCACCAGCTGCAATTGAAGGGCTGAAGAAATAGGTGGCAATTGTCATCTAGAAAGCTTTAAAGGCTTCCAGGGCCTCTGTACCTGAAAAAAATGTTTATGAGACTTTATGGTTGAACTTCAGCCCTAGGGAGCAGTTGTGTTTATTGCTGTGGTACTAGCTCCATGCTGTGCAGTGACAACCCTGTCAGTACTGCCTTTTGCTGAATTGGTGATGGCTGAATTGATGATAGTGATAGAGAATTTCAATTTCCCTTAGGGTGGCATTGTCAGAACAGTTCAGGAGTTCATGGCAAACATGGACCCAAAATAATTCAACCTCTGATGTATGCTGAAGATCATGGGGTTTTTGTCTTCTTGGGTCAGCTGAAACATGATCTGAAAATAGAGGATGTTAAACATTTGTTCCTCATTATGGTCAGATCACTCCCTGGTTGTTTTTGGTTAGCGGATGCTACTCTCTCTTGCAGGGACTTGAGACATGATTTATTAATTTTATCTCTTCCAAACACCTGATGAAGGATGAGGCTTTCAGAGAATGCTCAAAGTTTTCCCCTGTTGCTCTGTTTATCTAAAGCAGGGGTGTCAAACCCACATTGTTATGGTGGTGTCACATGACGTATTGGGACTTTTTTCTCCTTTGCTAAACTGGGGCTGGGATCAGCACGTGACACATCCAGCCCGTGGGCTGCAAGTTTGACAGCTCTGATCTAAAGCCTTAGTTGCTGCCTGAAATGAGCAGATATCAAGACCCTTGGATCAAATTACTTCTATATGTCCTCTCACTTCTAGTAGATTCTGGAGTTTTCTAAAGAGTTCTAGGAGTTTCAACAGTGCTGGAAATTTTCATCCCATCTCCAGCCTTTTGTTTTCAGGAAGGCTATGTGAAAGTGGTTGGCTACAGAAAGGATTCTGGAGGAACTGCTTATATTGACTCTTTTCAATTGAGTTTTAGATCTGGACACAATACTGAGGTAGCATTGATTTGCATTGGTCGGTAATCTGTCATGGAACTAGGATGAGGGAGGTATATTTATGCTGGTCCTCCTTAATCTCTCAGCAGCTTCCAATATTATTTGTCATAGTATTCTTCTGAATTGACTTTTGGAAATCGGAAGTGAGGGATATTGTGGTGTTGTGGTTGTCCTCCTGCTTCCAGGTATGATTCCAGTCAAAGATCTAGCCTTAGACTCCTGATTTATGCAGGACCTCCAAACTTTGCTCTCTCTCCACTCCTGTTTATTTTCTACATGAAGTCAGTGGGTGAGGTCATCAGTCAGCATGGTATTAAGTACCAACAGTACACTGCCATAAATCTCTGACTCAGTCTGATCAAATGATGCTGTCAAAGTTAATTTTATGCCTGGAGGCTGTGGGGATAATCAGGCTTCAATTTAAGACTAACAAGGCTGAATAGCTGTGGGTTTTAAGGTTTCCCAGATTTGGGAGCCTTTCATCTTTAGTTCTACATAGGGTAGCACTCCCAGTTCAGAAGTTCTTTGGATTCTCAGCTCCACTCAAAATAGCAAGTGGCAACTATCTTTTGCATAAATCAGTCTTGTATGCCAAATGTGCCTGTTTTCGGATTGGAAAGTCCACAGTCACCCATGCCTTGGCCATTTTCCATGTGGATTTTTGCTATGTGCTTTACATGGGCTGCCCTTAAAAACCATTTGGACACTACAGCTGATCCCAAATGCAGCATTTTGTGTAGGGTGTACACATTATGGGTGTGCCACAGTTTGCCTGGGTAATGCTGTGAATGAACCAGTGCATTGCATTGCATTGCATTGCATTGCATTGCATTGCATTGCATTGAATTCCTATCAACCTTTCATGGCATAATCTGAGTTATTTATGTGGCCTCCTATGTCTTTCTTCCAATATCACAAGATCCAACAGTGTGAGCATGTACAAGTCTTTTCCATGAAGCAATGCTCATTGATGATACCCAGAGGTGCACCTTCTTGTCATAGTGCCTGCCCTATTGAACATCACCCCCTCCCCCACAAAATGTTTGATGGCCCTGACTTTCCATAAGGCTTTGAAAACTTGGCTCTTCACTCAGACATTAAACCAGAGTAATTAGATGAGTGCATTCATAATGGTTGATAAAAATATAATGGTTGGCCTTGGATGTATTATATTTTTTTATTTTTGTTTTGATTATTTCTTGTTCGGTAGTTTTTAATGTATTGTTAGCTGCCCAGAGTCACACTTTATGAGTTAGGTAGCCATATAAAAATGGATATTTGGATTGCAACAATCCATATGACAATTACAGTTTTCAGTTACTGCCACCTATTGGTCCTCCAGATTTTTTCAGCCAGCTGTGGCAGTCCTAATTGTACCCATGTGAGTACTTCAGTTTTAGGATTAATATTAATAAATGTTTAATTTTTTTACACATTAATGTATCCCATTTTCAGCACTTGGAAATATTGTCACTCTAATTTATGCAGAAAGGTTAATTGACATATGAAAAGAACTTTAAAAGGAAAAAAGACATACTGGTTATTTGAAATGCAAAAGCTTTTGATAGAAAGGAGTGATCAATGTATCTCAAAATTTCACATATGCCTCATAGGAAAACAAAGAAAAAAATGCTAACTCTGGCCAGATAATTTTTTAATAACTTGGCACTGCATGCTTTGTTTTGACAGATGAGTGTGTATTTAACTATGAGCCTCATAGATTATTCATGTACTGTATATCTCAAAGGTCTGGTGCCTGTGTCTTTGTGTGTGTTTCTGTGTGTGTGTATACACATGCCAATAAAATATCTGAAGCTTAAAAAAAAAAAAACTAGGAGTATAAAATTTTTTAGCAACTTCAAGAAAAATAGAATTTCTCAATTCCATACTCAATTGCTTTTCAACAGCTGCTTACTATTTTATTAAATTGCTTAATACACAATTGCAAATTAGCAACAAATATTTTAAAAACATATGCTATTTCTTTTTATGATTATTATTTACATTATTTATTATTATTTGTTTTATTAGTCTTTTGCTCCCTCTCCAAAAAAGTCTTCAATTCCACCTTACAAATACACTGCTCAAAAAAATAAAGGGAACAGAAGCAGAAGATATCTGAGATCTGAATGAATGAAATAGCCTTATTAAATACTTTGTTCTTTACATACAGTAGTTTATACACTGCTCAAACAACTTTCCCTTTATTTTTTGAGCAGTATATGATCAATAAAACAGTCAATGTTTTCAGGCTTCTAATATAAAATACAGGTGTTTCTCAATTTACGACCACAATTGAGCGTATTGAAATCAAGTTTCCATTGGTAAGCAAGACAGTAGTTAAGTGAGTTTTGCTCCATTTAACGACCTTTTTTGCCACAGTTGTTAAGTGAATGATTGTAGTTGTTAAGTTAGTAACATGGTTGTTAAGTGAATCTAACTTCCCCATTGGCTTTGCTGAAGGTCACAAAAGATGGTCACATGATCCCTGGACAGTATGACTTCAACTGTCATAAATACATGCCATTTGCCAAGTGTCCAAATTTTGAACACATGGCCACAGAGAAGCTGCAACAGTCGTTAAGTGTGAAAAATGCTGTTTTTAACTTCGAGCGTTCACTAAATGAAATGAAAGGTTGTAAGTCGATTACTACCTGTCCATGACACAGGATAATAAATAGGAAGGATGGAGGAAGAAAGGAAGTATGGCATTAACTCATCTTGCAGTTTGCATCATGACTACCTATGATAAGGATAGACCAGATCATATGATGATCAAGTTACACCCAGTGATAGTTGGGTGTCAACTGGTCTCTCAGTAAACAAAATAAAGAACTTAGTTGATGCAAATTAGTTTGCATCTGAGCATATTGTAAACCACGTGATGCCCAAGACAAGCCCTTTGCCTTACATATGGCCAAATGCAGCAGAGATGATTAATCCTAATCCAGGGTGTCTGCAGAGTATGGTAAAATGAAGTCAAGATGACAGCCACCGTGGTCAATCAAAGCTCCATTGACTTTTTATGGGTAATCACAGGTCGTCTCTTCAAAACTTCCAATCATTTATTACAAAAAGTGTTAGATATGCTTTTCCACAGCATTATAATGACAAGCTTAAAAGATTGATTTTGTTTCAAATTTTGCCATTTAAAAGAAGAGCTACTAAATTTCAAAGACCTGCAGGATTTCAAATATTTATGCTACAGTATTTATGATTGCCATACGTGTGCATGAGGCCCAGAAAACCTATTCATGAGTCTGTATTGAAAAGCAAACATAACTGAAAAATAGCTTTCCTGAGCGAGCATCACTTTGCAGATGAAGAATAAATATAATAAAGGGGACTTTAAGTTGGTCAGGTTTCTCTGCAGATCCTACAAGACACGATACTAGATTTTTTTTAAAAAAAAACACTCTAGCTTAATCTATATTGTTTCGCTTTGTTTTGTGAGACACCCCACCTTCCTTTTGTTTCTTTCTCTTAGCTGACTGTATTACTCATTGCAAGCAGAAGGCTGTGCTTAAATTCAGTGAGCTGGAACTGCATATTGATAGGCAGACTAGGGCCACACTGAAAGAGTGATGCGCTTGGCAATAAGCAGCACCTCAGGTTCAGATAGAATGCACATCTGTGCCTTGTTCTTAATGTAATACCCTTCATTATGTTTTTGGCTAAGAACACCTGTGCACATCCCTAAGAAGTCGGCCCAGGGCAGCCATTTTGATTGAGGTGATCTTAACAGCTTTCATTAACGGAGATGGCTCCAGTGGTCGCAAGCATTTCTGCCTCAGACAGTGTCTGCTGTGTGGATATTCATACTATCAATCTCACTTTTTCAGAGTTCATAACCTAGCAATAAAAAGTTTGTTCAGTTCTGAAGTCAAGGTGCAGCACGTATACCCGTTTATTCTCGTTTATAAAAACGAGAATTGCTGCTTTTAATTGCTCTGCCTTTCATTTCCTTTTTTATTCTGAAACTATTATAAACTGGTAAACATCAGCGGCAAATTGATAGAAAAAATATTGCAAATCCAGTGTTAGATAAATATAATATTTTGATGATGTGTAAATATGCAAACATTTAGCAGGTATATTATTTTTAGGCTACGATTTAATTGGCTACTGTATAAGCCTGAGGCTGGCTTATACTGTTCTTGGATTTCACTGAATGAGATAATTACTCCATTGCAAATTGTAGAACTGGGTTCAGTTTTTAAGGATATGCATCAGAATGTAGATAATTTAAAACAGTAAAGGAAATCAGGTCAAGTGTATCTGAATAAGAAAGTCCAGTAGCTAATTAGTCTGAAACTAATTTGTTGTACACCTTTTAGCAAATTGCTATGGCTTTTCTGGTCTTTGAAATAAAAGAATTAAGGAAGTTCTAGCAGCTGTTACTACCTTTTGGTAAAAGGTAAACAAATGAAAGGGAGTATGGAGTAGTGGTTAAGGTGCTGGCCTTAAACTGTGAATTCTAGTCCAGCTTTAGACATGAAAGCTGACTGGGTGACTTTGAGCCAGTCATTCTGTCTCAACCCAACCCACTTCACAGTGTTGTTCTGGGGAGAATAAGAGGAAAAAGGAGTATTAGGTATATTGGGCACCTTGAATTATTTAAAAAATAATAAGTCAGGATAAAAATCTAATAAATACCGTAACTAAAATGATATGCTTCATTCCAGCATTCATTATGATAAGTGCTACACATTTTTGAGATCTATGATCTTTTGAATCACACAAATTAAAAATATTCATGTTTAAGAAAGAATTGTAGAGCTGGATCTGAGCTATAACAAGGAGAATAAGGTCACTGTTAATTAGTCATTTTCAATAAATGAAAATGAAATATGCTGAAACACACGTAATAATATGAATTACATAGTTATGCATGTTCTTTTAAAGAGATACAGTTTTATTGAGTGTCAGGTGGCATACAAGTTAACAATTATTATTACAGTTGGTCACTCAAGGCAACCAATTTTTTAGATTGGATATGGCATTTTTATCCACCTATTGAATCCTTCCCAAGGACCTGGGATAGACAGCTGTTTGATGGTGTTAAACGTATCATAACAGGATGAAAGCTTTTTCAAGTGAAGCTGCTTTTTGCTATTGACTAATGGTAATTTTGTCACTACTGATGGTGTTGAAGTTGTGCTCCAGATGTTTTAGGATTGAACCCAAGGTGCCTATTATTATTGGTCCAATCTTTGCTTTCTTTTATCAAATCGTTCTATTTGCAAATCTTTGTATTGTTTATTATTATTGCTATACTGTTTCTATGTAGACTGCAAAATGCCTTCAGTATGTATGTGTATTCACTCTGGGTGGTGTAAGCCACCCAGAGTGATTTGGAAAACCATATAAATCTGTCTGTCTGTCTGTCTGTTATCTATCAATCTTTTAGAAGACAGTATAATGGACTTTTATGAAAAATTACAAGAGACCCAGGAAAGGAATTGTCTTCTTAGCCAAAACCTGTTAATTCTTCTGTCTACAGTATTTTTTTTTCTTTAGTGGTAGTGCCTACTTTGAGGCATTTTTCAGTGGAAATGTATTGTCTTTCTTAAAACAAAACTACTGTATTAAGTTTTGCTAAATGTAAATCAGATTAGGATTTTGTTTTCCTATCCTTGATTACCAACTGTCCTCTAGGAGGCAGTGTAAATCTTGAATTTCCAAAATGCTGAACCTAATGTCCAAAAATCTTGCCTAAAACATGCTTTTAAACATTTATCCATGTTATTTGCAGGTTTTTTTTGGGGGGGGGGTATTCACAACAAAGAGAAAGGAGATAGATATGTAAGACCACAGGCCAACTGTCATTAAATACATATTTATTTCAGATTGATTTTATCATGGGAGAAACTGATGGTTGCAGATAATTTGAAAAAAAGTAGATAAAGATGATTATCAGTCATTACATGAAATGCCTGTTTTATTAGCACGTATTTGAGAATTCAGGCATTTGTTCTTTTATCACAATGTATGCTGTAGTGAGCACTTTATGCATCTTCTGACTAAAGTATCAACTAGAGAGAAAGAAAAACTTAGTATGTGTTGAAGTGAAGTGCACTTAATATGTGCTGAAGCGTACTGCACTTCAAATGTAATTTCATTATATCTGAAGAGGACTGCAGTCCATGAAAGCTTATGTCATAATAACATTCTACATTTTTAATGTGCCACAAGAGCCTCTGTTTTCGTTGCAAAAGACTAAGACTGTTATTCCTTTGAAAACTGTGACATGTTTACCGATATCCCAAAGCATATTTGTCTGAAGCAAAGTGCTGCTGGAATTCACGATCCTTCCTTTCAAGTAAAGTATTCTTATAAAATACTGGCTTTTTCTGTGAATGAAGGGTCTACAAAAAAAAGTGAGGGGAGATACAAACCAATTTCTTTTGTAAGTCTGGAATGTCCAGCTCTGTGTTTAGAGCATAGAAATGTGTTTTGCTTAAAGTAGTTCTGCGTAAACTAAGCCAATGACCTCACCTCATTGGAGAAGGCCTATTGTCTGACATGATAGTTTGATTGATTGATTAATATGGATTCTTTGGACTAGCATCTGGAAGGCCTTGGGGTGATATTTTGTGTGTCAACTGAACTCAGTATAAGTCATGTTAGTAAACCACCTTTCAGAAGAATTTGTGAGGAAGTCAATGGGATTATTTGCCCAGTTATTCACATTTGTGAATGGCTGACCTCTTAACATCTTCTGCCTTTAGACTTTTGCAATTTTACTCAACAGTGATTGATTTATGCTAATAACATTAAAAAGCAGGAATGTTATTGAAACTGTTCACACTATAGGAGGTATCTTTCAGAATTGTTTTTTTTTAGTTCAAATTACCATAGTGTATTGTGTGTAACTATTTGCAGTATGTTTTTGTTTCTATTGATCTCATTGTGCAGCCTAGTATTGATCTTCTATAGGTTTGAGTTCAACAGAAAAAGGCTCTAAAATTGCAAAGATGCATATACAAAAAGTGCACAAAACTGGGAGGGGGGAAGAGGGTTGATCACATAAAAATGCAGGTTACTAATAGCTGTTTCACTGGCTTGTCAAAAACCATTATGTTTAATAGATGTGAACCTAACATATTGAAATATAGAAATGTTGTAAACCATACCTTATTGCTTTTAATAATTTGAATATCCAAATGTTCAGTTTTAAATTCGGAAGGATTTCATTGCATGAGTACTTACTTTGATAATAAGAAAGCTGAATCTGAAAAAAATGGCATTTCCCCATCACTTCAACTGCAGTTTATAATGAGGAACAAAAGTTCATACCTCTACATTGTACATTTAATATGAAGCCTTCATTTCAATGAAGACTGAAGGTAAATCTCACAGCAAATCTTAATAACTATAGACTCTGTTTCATGAAAATAAGGCACAAATTATTTGCTGTGATGTGAATACTTAAGTTACCCCACACTTGCAACCTAGATTGGCTCCAATAACTTGTTGTAATGTTGTTTGTTACTTGGATGTACATTATAATCAAATTGGGCTTGTATTTATATTACTAGCTTTCCAATAATATTACCCAAGAATTATTTTTTTTTTCAGTAATAGCCCCTGACCTATAATGTATACGGCAGAGAAATCTTTCCACAGAAAGATTGGCTTGGTATCTGCTCTGTTATAATAACTGGACTAGGAATACTTTGTTAAGTTGAAATTCACTTTTGCTATGGTAATATTTTTTCCTATTGCTGCTTTAACTAGCTATTATTTTTGTGTGCATGCTATTTTTTTTTTTCTTCTTATATAAAGGTATACAAGCTTTTACTCCTGGGGCGACAAACATTTTAGAAATATCTAGGGGGAAATCTGGTAACAAAATACAAATCTGGAAACAAAATTTCTGAATAAGACTTTAGCTAAGATGGTCATCCTTTATGATAAGCTCAAAAGTGGGAAGTGAAGCTAAGAGTTATCCACAGTGAGGGTAAGAATGGGTGGGAGCATAAGGAAAACCATTCTCTTTGGAAGAAGGAACTCTACCATCAATAAAATAGTGAGAATCCACTTCAGTATTGTTCTAAATAAAAGTGTAAAGACATGATTGAAATTTTAGATGGTTTGTGTGTCAATTGAGGCAGACCCTGGGTCTGCAAGTAATCCTCTGGATATGGAAAAAAGGTTGAATTTTCATAAGTAGATCTGAAGGTGATGTGATAGCCAGACCAAAATTGTCTAATCACTAATGGTTTTAGTATTTTAAAAATGTTCTTCATTTTATAAGAATATATACAATTACGACATAAACTGAGCATTATGTTTGGAAAAGTGGAGGTTGTGAAACCAGAAATGAAGCATACAAAGTTCCGATTTAGGAATGAGTGAATTTAGGTAGATTGAAATATCCTATTTTAAATAAGATGATAACATGATATCAGGACATGAGACCATACGGTAGAATGGAGTAGCAACGACACTCAAAAAAAATATTGCTAAGTGTATGCAAAAGATGCTAAATACGACATTAAGAATGAATATAGTACTATTTTTTATGATTGAAAGGCAAAAACTGAAAAAAACAGGAACAGGGAATTATAGGAAGATTTAGATTGGGTGAATGCAATAATGAGGAAATAGGTTAACAGAGGTTTGTGAAGATAATTACAGTGGTGATTAAAAGTTTGGGAGCCCTTTTGAATTTTTAAAATTTCTGCATAAATATGACCTAAAACATGATATATTCTCCACACAAGTGCTCAAAGTAAATAAAGAGAACCTAATTAAACCAATGAGTAAAAAAACATTATACTTGTTCATTTATTCATGAAATATTAAAAAGGATGCTTGGTGAAATAATAATGTGAAAAGTCTATGTAAGGAAAAAAATGCATGTTCTGGGTGCTTCACGTTTTGCTCATGCCACTACGGCATGAGCCACTCTGGCGTCCAGGTTCTTTCCAGATTTTTATTACATTATTTCTTGCACATTATATATTTGAATGAAGAATTAAATACTTGAGAGCTGAAAATCCATTCTATAAATAAATGTAGTCCTCCATCTTATCTATTTCCCCCTAACTGGCCATTGATTGGAAGTAGTTTGGAATGCTGCCTGAGAACTAATTGCCACAAGCAGAACAAGGCCAAACTTAGCACAGAGTCAAACAGAACTTTCTCAAAGCTTTTACCAACCAGATGAACTAATTGCTTCCTGCAAAAGCTCACATCCCGTTCATTCCTCTTTTATAACTTACGGCAGGGGCCAATCATCTCCAAGCCTTACTCCCAAGTCAACCCTGTTTTCTTAATTGTTCCTGTCTTCTGGCAGCTCTGCACATGCGTACACTGGGAACAGGCTCCCACTGTTCTTCTGCCTTGCTGATGTCAGACTCCGGAGAGTCCGGAGGCAGCAAAGAACTACCAGATAGCCTTGGCCCCCTCTCTGCCTCCAACACAGAGCCCTGGTCCAAGCCTCCCCCAGACTCCAGGACTGGCCCACATTCCTCCCCAACCTTCTCACCGTCCGAATCTGCTGTCAGCTCTGCTGGCTGCTGGCGGGCCACAACAACAGGAAATATGAATAGATGAACTAAGTCTACTTCATTGTAAGGCTACATTAACAGAATCTTGCAAGGTACAAACGTTCCAAAACCAGTTTTAACTGCTTAATCCAGTAGGGTGAATTCTTCCAAGTTTCCTTCTCTGACTGTTAAGCCATTAAGGGCTCCTGCTTGTCTGATTGGTTTCCTTCCCTAGGCAGCATCTCATTTGTGTGCAGATCAGCTTCAATAACTATCATTGCTGGTCTTAGACCATAATATAATTATTATATGTTAATTAACTATAAAGAGGTCATCAATCTAATCTACTCTGCAACTATAATTAAAATGCTTTGATAGTAAACTTCTGGGAAGGATAATACTGAATGCTGTCCTTAAATGAATCCAGACACATCGTTCTGGGGTGGTAGGAAGATGTTGAAATCATCCAAGTATTCAGCATAGACCAGAGATCAGGACTTTGATCATCTTTAACAAACAAGTAAAAACTTACTTGTTCTGGACAGAAGGTTCTAGCACCTTTCAGTAAGAATCTTAATCATTCTTGAGAAGCCCAGGAGCTTCAGAAAGACTGAGCAAGGGAAGAAAAATATAAACCCAAAACATGTTGGAGGGTGAATTCCTCCTCTCTTTTCCACAACTGAGAGGCGATATACCAAATTTCAGTTGTCCAGTAATTATCAAAGGAAGGAATGTCCCAGAATATTTTCTTACATAATGCTGTATTACACAATACATATTATTTTGATTAAATACTATTCCATTCATTTCAGCCCATTGCTCAAAATGTCTAGACCTTTCTAAATCTTCTCTTTCATAGTTTAAATCATTTGTAATTTCTATTAAATCAGCTTTTAATTTTTTAAAATTAATTTTTATTTACTGTGTTTGCAGTTTATTCCCTTAAAATGAAGGCTGATTGCCTAAAGCAAAAATATATATTAAAATAAATTAAGATGAAATAAAGATTTTGTCAGGTTTAAAAAATAGGGCTTTAAATTGCCCTATTTGCCCTATTATATACCTATTAATTGCAGGTATATTTATCTCCCTAGGACTCTTTGAGAAAACATTGATTATCTTTCACCATTATTTTTTTTTAATCTTTGATTTGATCTCATGCAGGTTGCAACTACAATCAATTGCTTCTATAGGTCCCAAATCAGAACAGTTACTGAATTGTGCTAGCCTTATTTCTGAATTCAGGGGTTACATATATAATGTTTAGTAATTATTGCTTCTTGTGAACCTCTTCAACCTTAGGGAATTCTCTGCTATGTTTAAGACCTATGTACAGTTTGTGCCCTTATTCCTGACCTACTTCTATTATTGTCTTCCACCTAGAATAGGGCGAGGTTGAATGCGAAAAATCTCTTTTAAGATTGCCCAGACTAGTATTTAATGTGTTAGATTAAGTTTAAATATTCATTTCCCCAAATTAATTAATGTCCAAATATTCAGTTGCAAATTGGGCATCAGGCAATTCAACGCAACTAGTTGTTAACCATCCACAGGAAGAAGGAGGGAAAAAAAATAAAAATTTTGAGGAAGAGAGAGACTTGCTATAAATTGCAAAGAACTGTGCTTCCAGCAGTAATATAAAAAAAGTGCATAAATTCTAGCCTAGGCAGACTCTTCTTCTCATAGGCTCAAGCTAGATTATTTTTCTTCTAGTTTTCATTCCAACATATTTAATCTATCCCACCTAGGTTTTCTATTTAATTAACGTTTCCTTTGATTCCTCATAATTGACCTTGAAGATTTGTGTATTTTGTGAGTAAATAGAGTATATGTTGTGAAAGTGGTGGGGCTTAATTCTCCAAAAAGTAAAATTGAATCCTTGTGTGTAAATGTAGGTGCATTCAGAAAATTACTGGTCATTTATACATCTTAACAGTACAGATAGTCTTCTATTTACAACAGTTCATTTAGTGACCTTTTGATGTTATGACAGCACTGAAAAAAATGACTTGGGACCATTTTTCATACTTACAACCATTGCTGCGTCTCTGGCATCTCTATCATGGTCACATGATAAAAATTCAGATGTTTGGCAGTGGACTCATATTTATAGTGGTTGCAATGTCACAGGGTCGTGTGATCATCTTTTACAATCTTTTAACAAGCAAAGTCAATAAGGAAGCCAGATTCACTTAACAATCATGTTAAGTGAACTAAGTGTTAAGGTTCACTTAACAACTACAGTGATTCTAATAACAAGCGTGACAAGAAAAGTAATAAAATGGGGCAAAATTTACTTAACAAATGTCTCACTTAGCAACAGAAAATTTTGGGTCAATTGTAGTCATAAATTGAGGACTACTGATATTAGACAAAAGTGTAGCTGAAAAGTTCAGATGTGCCTTCTGTCTGTGGTAAGGTCCCAAATGCTATTCTATTGCTTTAACATGATACAAAATTAACCAGGATTGAGAAAAATATCCATGCACAATTCCTATTCATTGTCAGCTATTCATTGTAATACTATATAGTACAGTTTCCACTTTTCCAATATTAATAATTTTAACTTAAGTGGCCCATTCTTTCTGTTTGTGGGCATTTGCATATTTGATAGGAGAAAATAAGGCACTGTGCTAGCTTTCTTTTATATAGGAAGAGATTGCTTTAGTAGATTCATGCCGTTTGCGGTTTTATAGATCATAAATGTTACAAACTAGTTATAGTTATTTGATGGATGTGTTGCGACAATTTAAACTTTCCTGGTTTATCTTCCCCTTAAGAGTTTGCAAATGTGTCAATGGATTGGTTGCTTAAAATAAAATTTATCTTTTTCCCTTAGAAGCAGAAACAAAATCTGAACAAAGATCTGAAAAGAGACTCTTCAACATATACTCAGCTTACTTGGCCCAAGATACAGTGAGCCACTGAGAATTAGTGTTTACCACTGTGTACCCTGGCATCATTCTTCTTCCTTTGCAGCTGCTATTTACCAAGCAGTATTTGTACTGAATGTTGCTGGCAGGACACGTGGTCTACTAATGCTGAGAAGGATTGAAAAATGCTCACACTAGTCCTACTGCTGGCTATTTAAATACTTTCAATCTAGAGAAAATTATATAGTGACATTCTCTACCATAAGAAGCTCAAGATAGTTTATTTCAAATTTCATTTTTATTGTGAAATATAAATCAGGCAGAGTTTTGTGTTTTATTAAACCTTGTTTGTTAGTGCTCATTGCCTTTAGGCACCTACTCTGAAGAGCAATTTGAATAGATTTTGACAATCAACATCTATCCACAAAGACACAAGACTCCGCCTTGACTCTTCGGAGAAAGGAGGCAAACAAGTTGAACAAATAAATAAATCCAAAGGGATTCTTCAGGAGGAAGGATTCCTAGTTTGATTCTTTCAGATTTTCACCCTTCATGATCTGAACTGGAGCTGGAGGGAAAAAAAAAAAGTTTCAATGAAGTCGTAGCAGTTTCATAAAGCTCTCCCATGACAGAGAAGGCCTTGAAAGCCTTATTTGGGACATTGAGCAAATGCCCCAAATAAGGTTGCATCTCCTGTTTTCTGGAACATAACAACTATCTAAATCAGGGGTGTCAAACTAAAGGCTTGGGGGCCAGATCCAGCCTGCAGGGTGTTTAGATCTGGCCCGTGGGGCTGCCCTGGAAACAGCGAAAGACCGGCCCGCGGTGCTTCTGCCAATGAAAACAGAGCTCAGGCCCTCCTGAGCTCCGTTTTTGCAGGCAGAGGACCTGGCAGCGGAAAACGGAGCTCGGGAGCCCGTTTTCGCTAACAGAGCACTCGGGCCGCCACAGGTGCCCCTGACATTAGTGACATCAAGCTGGCCATGCCCACCCTGGCCCCCTGAGGTCAAACACAACCCTGATGCAACCCTCAATGAAATTTGACACCCCTGATCTAAATTATTACTTTCAAATGTGCCCAAACTCCCCACTACTTTGCTTTGTGCCATGAACACACAAATGCCACGAATATGTATTGACATCCTAAAGTACTGAGCAGTGAATACAAAAGTAAGTCTTTGATCCATATTACATTGGGGAAAGAGTTTGAACTTGGATATATGAATAAATTGATCATAGATACCCTATTTTGCTTAATGGTAGGTTCAGAACATACCATCTATGAAAAGCAATTATTTTGATTTATAATTCTAAGATAGCAAATTTACACAGCTATCATATTTATTTTAGAATCCATGTACTGTATGTATTTTGAAAATGAATGTGAGTCTGCTAGGTAGAGATACCATATACAAAATCTGGAATATAAATTTAGCATAGGAAGTTGTTTTTACTATTGCTAGTCATTTTTAAAACAGATATCATTGGCAGTTGAAGACCTATCCATCCATCCATCCATCCCTGAAGATAATTTCTTAAGGATAATGTATTATCTTGACAAACTCCTAGTTTCG
Organism: Arizona elegans; assembly: GCA_022577455.1. Taxonomy (NCBI): domain Eukaryota; kingdom Metazoa; phylum Chordata; class Lepidosauria; order Squamata; family Colubridae; genus Arizona; species Arizona elegans. The sequence continues at coordinate 252,095,299 of JAKOOJ010000001.1, forward strand.
TCCTAATCTAGAAGCCTAAATAAATAGAAATCAGCTTTTGTTTCCTGAAGGAAATTTTCCCATGTAATCCCATTCAGACAAAGGCTGAACTGAAAAAAACAGACTGGGTCTTCATAATTTCGTTAATATTCCTTAAGAATGTGTGTTTAGTTTGCTGGTAATTTCTGATTTTCAGACTTGACCCAGCACATCAGAGATAGAGTATTTGGATGAAGACATTTCTCCCCAAGAGGCTTGCTTTTATTTATCTCCCACTTCTGTGAAACTAATTGCTCAGAAGGAAAGAGGAAGAGGGGAAACAAGAACAAGGAAGATCTGTCTATAGACATATAAGTTCTCTCTCTACCATCTTGTCTGCATTTTCTTCTACTCAGTTATGTCCAGTTCTCAGAGACTTCCTGAAAAAGTCCCTGCAGGTTTTTTGCTAAGGATTTTCAGAAATGGTTTGCCATTGCCTATTTCCTATGGCTGAGAGAAAGTGACTGGCCCAAGGTCACCCAGCTGGATTTATGCCTAAAGTGGAACTAGAACTCACAGTCTCTCAGTTTCTAGCCTGGTGCCTTAACCACTACACCAAACCAACTCTGCATTTAACATATGTTAAAACCCAAGATCTCATTTAAGGAAGTTTGAAATTATCCATTCTCCCAATGTGTTACAGTTCCCCATGAACTTCTCAAAGCATCAGTGCAATATTTTTTAGCAGTAACCTATTTGGGGAAATGTAAAGATCACATAAAAGTTCTTGTACTGGACATTGTTGCCTGTTCTGACCATGAGATTCATCTGTCTATTGCCATCATTCTTTGATAAAATAATATCAAAAACCAAAATCTTGAACTTTAAGAAAACTTTCTTATAGCTGTAGGAACAAACGGAAAAATTGCCTGACATATCAATCTTAACAAATATTTATGCTACAACACAACAGAAATAAGAAAATCAAATATTTTTGTGCAATATGGGCATTCCAGGAATTATTGTATTGTATTTAAAGCAGTATGCTCATGAAAATATGCCAAAGCAAAGAGAGAAAGAGTACAGTGCAGTGCAGACATTTATAATAGCTTCATTCTTCTAAAAATAGAATTCTGATATTTTGCTTCAGTTCTAAATGTTATTGCTTATTAAAAAGAATACATAAATCAAAGTACTATAAAGTCAGGAGAGTGATATCTATCTAAAAGTAAATCTAGTAGGATAAGCAGAACAAAAAATTATACATATATACTCTACTTAAGGTTTTAGTGGAGAAAAAATAGAATCATTATATTTTTAATTATTTTTAATTAACTGCAAATAGGATCCAATATAATAATAGTATTGGCATGATAGAACAATTATCTGCTCTGACAAAAATGTTATACAAAACTTTTTTTTCCTTTTTTTAAAAAGAACATCCGTGTTCCATAGCCCTTTTATTAAAAACATATTCTTTTAAAATATTTTCTGGTTCCAGGAAGTTCTGTGTAGTATTGTCACCTTACCATTAATAAGGTAAGTATTGTCACCTTACCATTATTGTAGTATTGTCACCTTACCATTAGATGTACAATAATGCTGAACAAGGAAAAGTAACAGCTGAGATGAACCAGACAACAAAACAATATATCCTTTATAACAATATAAAGGATTGACTTCAAAGAGGTAAGACAATAGAGTTAGTCCTAGCACTAGGTAGTCCAGAAGCAAAATGAGTGGGACAGCACAAGTTTGCATTGATTATAGAATTAGCGACTGATGAGGGAAAGACAGTTTGGTTGGTGGGTGAGTCAGTTAATCTTAGGAAGTTCTGCCACTCTTGTTTGTGTTTGTTTATTGGCCAGATGCAATGGAAATAGCTCTTGAAGCACATAAAATCGGAAGGGTGGTATGAGAGGAAGGAAATACCAGAAGCTGAGCTGTCTTCCTTTGAAAGTCAATCCAGAAGGAGCTTGTCAATTCTTCCGTTTTCTGGAGATTTCTGGGATTGCTTTCCAGCATTTCTCAAGACGTTAATAGTTTTGTTTTCCCACACACACACCTGGATGAGCCCAAGAGATGGCATTTATCTTTGTGTATAACCAATTACCACAGGTTTAAGGGTTATGCAAATCAGACAGGCACTGATGTGGTGACATGTAAAATCTTTTCAAAATAAGGAACCCTTTGAAAGAAAACTGCTTTTATATTGCTATGCCATGATAAGTAATGAAACTTTTTAATTCATGATAGGATTGGAGGCTGTGTACATTTGACACTAAGATTCTTGCATGGATGCATTTTCAATTATGGCTGTAAAGTCAGTTGCTGCTGAATTTAATACTGATCATATACTAGGAAAGCAATTTCCATATTTTGTTTTTATAGACTGTTATGTAGAATGTTGAAAGAAAATATATGAGTAGTTTACAGCTCAGCAACAGCTGCTACTTTTCAAGGAATTTTAAATTCTAAGATACATCATTATGTGGGTTAGATTCGCAACCAAATTAATGTAAGACCTGGATGTAAATTACCTATAATTGTGATATAATTTAACTATCTTTTCTTGTTTTTACAAACAAGTTTTTCAGGGAAAGGTACATCAGTAAGACCACAAAATTAAAAGAAAGTGAGAGAACTCATTGCATCAATGTTTATATGTTTCAAATACATTTAAAATAAGGTATTTTCCATATTATTTTATATAATTTATACCGCATTTTATAAAATTATAGCAATATGGTTTATACTGGAAGTTCTATCAAATCTAATAAAATAAAAAAATGGAAAATGGTAGAAAACATAAAACGAACAACAAATAATTAAGTCAGCTCCTTAAAATTAGTAAGAAAAATCAAAGTAAGGCCTAATGAAACAAATGTATTTTTAATTTTTGGTTAAATCCCCCTCCCCCCCCAAAAAAAACTACCTTTCACAACAGGGGTGGGTTCTACTTACCTTTACTACCGGTTTGCAACGGGATCGCATGCGCAGATTGCCGATAATGACATCCGGGGCAGTGGGTGGGGCCTCCCGCCGATTTTACTACCGGTTCTTGCGAAACGGTCCGAACCAGGGGCAACCCACCACTGCTTCACAATACAAAACGGACTGATCCCTTTCAAAAGTTTATTCCACTGCAGTAAAAGATGAGTGCCACAAATCTGTAGAACAATCATTCAGGTATTCTGCCAGAAATGTAAAGATTGAATAGGCTTGTACAAAACGATCAAATCATTTAGACTATATGCAGACCTCATTTGATTGCTCTAGGTTGTAAATCTTAAAATCACTTACTTGAAAGTAAACACCAGCCAAGTGTACCTTTCAAACAGTGACTTTAAATGTTTGGAAAGTAACGTATAACTATTATATTTATTTATTTGTATATAATTTTATAGCATGACCTGATTAAAAAAAAATTAGGGAGAGTGAGAGGGCAAGAGATTCATCCATTGTAGTAATTGTGCCTGCCATGGAATTTCAGCAGCTGTAGCTTGCATGATGTTGTACATTCCTTTTCTTCATAGATGCTACATAGCAAAAGTGCCAAGTCCACCTTGGTACAGATACAGGCTAGCATGCATAATAAAGAAGAAAGATAGAGCGCAAAGGTTGTTCAAATCATCTTCCAAGAATAAAACTCCATGGGGAAGTATCACTTAGGCGGAATTCAATTCAAAGAATATGGGAAAGTGCTATTTGTATAAAGCCTTGATGAACTCAAGGAACTCACGAGAACAGTATTTTAGCGCTCTGTTGTACACACTGCCTACATTGATGTATGCTCTTTCAAACCCAAGACAAAGCCAGTTCAGGAGAGTTGGCAGCATGTAAGCTTACTCATGAAGCCCCCTTTTGCTTTCATAAAAGGATAACCAAACAGGGTTCTGATTACTAAACCAGATTACAATTATTATGTCAACATCACCTCTTTGCAGAGGTAATACTGTCTCTTAGGAATATGTAAATAATTCAAATGCAAGTAACTCAATTGCTGGAGAATAGGAGTGACACAGGAGTTTATTTAGTAGGAGATACTTGTGAATTTCACATTGATTTCAAATATAGTTTTTTTCTGATTTTTCTGCCTATGTATGTATCTATGCTACCCACCCAGCCCCTTCCAAAAGACCACTGTATCTAGGGTTTTAAGATGAAGAATTATTGACAATTAACTCCAGCATAAATGAATATTTGTTTAAAAGAGCTCAAAACACCCAATGGTAAGAAAAATGCAGTAGTGTATTTTATATCAATGTTTTCTTCCATCTCCTAACCCATGTAAGTCATATTCCTATGGTGTAAATAATGATAAGAAAGTCTGTAGGGATTCTCAGTCATCCAGGTCATGGTTGTCCCAAAGGTATTTTTTTTTCAAACAGAATGATGGTCAATGTCACTCCCAGAATCAAACACCTTAGTTCTGTAATTTATCCCAGCATTCTTTCAGATGCAATGCTAAATCCTTTCTTATTGTCCCAAAGGTGCTTTTTCAGGAGGCAACTGGACTTTCTTGTTTTTTCTTTGAAGACATTTTGCTTCTCATCCAAGAAGCTTCTTCAGCTCTGAGAGGATAGAGGGGAATGGAAGAAGCTTCTTGGATGAGAAGCGAAATGTCCTCAAAGAAAAAACAAAGTGCAGTTGCCTCCTGAAAAAGCACCTTTGGGACAATGATAAGAAAGGATTTAACATTGCATATGAAAGAATGCTGGGATAAATTACAAAACCAAGGTGTTTGATTCTGGGAGTGACATTGACCATCGTTCTGTTTTTAAAAATGTAATTCAATGTTTGAAAAAAATCCTAATAAAGAGAAATAAGCATATACATTGGAAAGTTATAGAGCTTGTAACTAGAGAAAGTTTGATGAAAGCTAGTTTGGTGGAATGGTTAAACCATCTGGCTAGACTTTGGGAGACAATGAATTTTAGTCTTGCCTTGGGCACAAAGCCATAGGTAACTTTGAGTCAGTCATTCCCTCTCAGCCCTAGGAAGGAGGCAAGGGCAAACCACTTCCAAAATCTTACTAAGAAAACTAGGACTATTCCAGGCATTTCCCAGGAGTCAACTCTGATTCAGAGGTATACGCTTCCACACACACACAAACACAGACAACCTATACAGGTAGTCCTCGACGTATGACCACAATTGAGTCCAATATTTCTGTTTCTAAGTGAAACATTTGTTAAGTGAATTTTGCCCCTTTTTATGACCTTTCTTGCCACAGTTATTAAGTGAATAGCTGCAGTTATTAAATTAGTAACATGGTTGTTAAGTGAATGCAAAGCACTGCAAAGCATTGACTTTGCTTGTCAGAAGGTCGCAAAAGGGGATCACATGACACCAGGAGACTGCAACTGTCATAAATATGAGTCAATTGTCAAGCATTCAGACGTTGATCATGTGATCATGGGGATGCTGCAACATTCGTAAGTGTGAAAAATGGTCATAAGTCACTTTTTTCAATGCCATTGTAACTTTAAACGATCATTAAATGAACTGTTGTAAATCAAGGATTACCTGTACATAGAGATGTAAGAAATAGAGCTCTTGAGAGAAATGAGATTTATTATGTAACATATAGTTAAAAATGTCTTTATAAAGATTCTTCCTGCAATGATTTAGACATTTTTGTTCAAAATTTTATTTTAACCATTTAATTGATTTACCCTCCTTAGAAATGATACTGTATGCTTTTTTTTTCAAAATAGAGTATTGTCCAAGTACATGAGAGAGGCATTTTTCTACAAATGCTATTCTTTGAACGCTTATCTGTTAGTTGAAATGTTTTAGGTACATTAATATTACCATAATTTGTATCTGTGTAGCTAACGTTTTATCATTCTTTTTTTATTATCATCAGTTTTCTTGGATAAGCCTTTCACTGTGTCTCTTTGTTGACAATGTACTATATTGTACTGCAATTTTAATAGTAAATAGCATGTGATATGAGTAGGAGATAAATAGTTTCTGGGAAATCGGTTGTAAAATCGAATGTAATAGAATCTGGAGTAAAGGTTTCTGTAGAAACAGAAATAGAAATTCTACTGATGCTAAAAACAATGGAGTTAAAACAAGCTCTTCATTCTATGAGTGTTATGATGTTTGAAGTCCCCATCTGAGTATCTAAGGCAGATTCTGCCTTTCAACACAACTGTTGTCAGATACTTGTATAACTAATGTTTGGAAGGTAGTTAGCTTTGGCATTAGCTTCACTTATTTATTTTTGCTTCCTGTTAAATACCTTGAAGCAAATAGTCAAATTTGTGATGCATAGTTGTGATATATCCTTACATTCCACATTTACTGAATTAGCATTGAAAAGGGAGTGGTTGAATATCTTTACTGTATTTCATAAATGCACTCAAAACTATATTCCCTTTGTGGGTATCATAGCATTATTGCCATCCCACATAGGAAACAGGGATTTATTGTATTTTCTTTACTTATGGGTAATCTATGTGTCACTAATAGATACATAGACATTGACTTGATGGCATATAATCAAATCAATTGTTTCTACAAATGGTTACTAAAAACTATGCATCACAGACTTGGCTATACAAATAGCACACAAATATTAGTTGATAGTTTTAATTAAATTCTACAGTGATTATATTTGAGTGTGATTGCCAATTTTTACTTTCAACACAGTTGTGGATTTCATTGCAGGATAATGTGCCAAGGAAAAGAATTAGGCAGTTGATAGAGAAACCACCAAAAAAGAAGAGGAAGGCCTGAAATACTGTGGAAATTTTGCTCTTTAGGGCCACAAGAACATGGCATTTAAGACATGCCCACTTCCTTTACTAATAATTGCATATGTTTGACCAAACATATAGTAATTGTCACCTTAACTATTCTCATACAATCAGTATGGCAAACAGAGTTATTTTCTGGCTAGATACAAGGAGAGATTCAATCCTTGTTCTATCCTCTGGAGACAATGCCATTTTCCAGTTGAGTTGCTTCTGAGAGTTCATAGTCTAGCTTTCATTTTCCTGGAATGAATCCCTTGTAAAGATTGCCAAATCCTTTTATTACCTTCTGGCAATTATCCTCAAATTATGTTTCAGGAAACATTTGGGATGCTTTGGAACTTATTTTGATTCCTGTACAGGAATAACAAATTGTGAACAAATTGCACTTTGCTGTTGACCAAGGAAAGGTATGCTTTTTCTTATTCCAATAAACTTGACATCTCTGAGGCCAGTACTTGGTACAAGACCTAAGGGTGCACCCTGCAGTCTATTCTTGACAGTCCTATAGGGAAAGAGCTTCATGATACCAGAATGTTTGAGAGACACTACTTTGTTTAATTTTTCTAGGGCTTCTCCTGGAAACTTAATTGCACTGAGAAAATTAACAAGAATTCCTTCACTAACAGGCTTTGTGGCCCAATTACTAGTCAGAACAGTTAAACATTCTTCACTTGCCAAGGCTTCATGAGCCTGTTAGACAGGCAAGCTATAAAATTCATCCAGTTCCATAGAGACATTATCTTTGTTCAATTAATATATTGCCAGGAGAAAAAGGAGGCAAAAATTGAGGGAATTTTTCATTATCGCAATCTTATACTGACTAGCCCAAGTGGGCGTCCATGACTGGGAAGAGATTTTAACTTGATGTTTTTCAATTTTTAGCTGAATCTATTTAATATTTGAAGGCAGTGTTTATATCTGGGAAACAAAAATTAAATAAGAGCATCATAATCAGAGGTTAGTATAGAATTTTTTGAACAGTTATGGAAGCTGTGAAGGCAGCGAACCTAACTTTGCATTAATCTAGATTTTTTTCTTCATGGAATCATGTTCAATTCTCTAAACATGTCATTTGTTGTTAAAATAGCTTTTAAATCAACATTTTCTAGACAAGAAATCAGTTGTAGACAAATACTTCAGTTACCACTAAGCTTATTGAGCATCTTTGTGTTTTTCACTATTTAACTCACAAAATTGATATTATGAGTATAAAATTAGGAGATAGATTAGACAGACGGACGGACGGACGGACGGACAGATGGATGGATAGAGAAAGAGAGAGAGAGAGAGAGAGAGAGCCTAATTTTATACACATAATGATATAAATATAATTATAGATATATGTATTTTTTCCAGAATAAAATCAGTGCAAACTTAAGTTAAAGAGAAATACAAGTAACGGAAAATTGAAAAAGAAATAGAAAAGAAATCATCATCATCATCATCTTCTGATCTTAGCAGAAGTTATAAATATATTTATATTTTACGCTCTCTCTCTCTCTCTCTCTCTCTAAGATTACATTGACATTTCCTTCTTTCCATAATCTACTCTTTCTAATCATAAAATCCATAAATCAAGTCATCTTTTTCTTCTTTTCAGTAAAAAGTCCATAAGTGTTTTCCAGTCACTAATAAATGTAGCAATTGATCTTTCTCTAAGCAGAAATGTTAATTTTGTCATTTCTTCTGGTTTATTCATCTTCACCAACAATCCTTCTGCAGCCAATTGTTCTCTTGATTTCATCTTATATTCTATTTACCTGTTGTTTCTGTCCTAGAAAATGTTTTTTGTGCTAAGGCACATGAAGACATTTTTGGGCACATATGGGTATTTATATAGCTCATATTCTCAACTTTTGGCGTAATGATTGTAAAAATCTACATTAACCTTAATTATCATATCATAGAAAACCATGCCATCCAAACTCAGGTTTGGATGAACTTTTCTAATTCAAAATTTGTTTTATTTCTTAGCAGCACCCATTCTTTATTAAACAGCTGACTGCAAAATACATTTTTAAATCAGGCAATCACAATCCTCCTTGTTCCTTTGCATTTTGGAGAATTTTATATTTAGTCTTTGGCTTTTTCGCTTGCCATACCAACTAAATATATCTTTCTGCCTTTGCTTAAACGATACATTGATTGTCAAAATAGGGGTGCTTGAAACAAAGACATTATTCTAAACAGTACTGTACATTTATTTTTATAATAGATTCTCCAAAACAGTGATAGTTGTAGCTTGTCCTTCTCCAAAACAGTGAGTTGTAGCTTGTCCTTCTTAATTTCATTCCATGTCTTAATATAATTATTCTGAAATAACATACAATTCATATTAGTCATGGTAATACTCAACCATTTTATTTTTTCCTTGATGCCAAAACCTGTTTTTTTCCAACTGTACAGTATTTGGTTTTTCATTCCATATAAAAAACAATCTTGTGATTGTTAATTTTAAAACCAGCTAATGGACCAATATTCTTTATTATTTTTTTTCCATTAATATTTTCATTCCTTCGAAAAGGTCTTCCAAAATTAGGGGCAACCTTCAAACAAAATGATAGCAAATTGTTTTAAATAATAGTGATATACTTCATGCTTGTTCTAATATAGACTAAACTTTATTAATATTGAAAATCCCTCAAATATCTTTAATGTCAGAACTAGGGTAGGAGAACTATTCTGTTTCCCTTGCAAAATTAACTTGACATAAAATATTTCAAAACATTCTGAAGCTGCTGTTATCCAAAGCATTCATATAACAGTTGCTTTGTATTATAGATATTCCAAAACCTGTATCAAAGCATGTGCTCTTTCTTCACCCCAAGCAGGTGTAATGGGGATTTGAACAGTTGCTGAGCAGATGGGATGCCATTTTGGCACATGTATTTAATAGGACCTTAACACTGGAGATGGTCCATGTTTGAAATCATATGGGCATTGGAATTAATATAACTCTTGCAATGTGTTTTCACTGAAAATAATATCTTGCTAATAAGCCTGCCAGAAAGAGAGAGAACGTGTATGTTTCTATACTGAGCAAATACAGCTCACTTTTTTCTTTATTTTATTTTTCTTAAGATTATTTATTTATTTTATTAGATTTTTATACCGCCTTTCTCCTACTGGACTCGGCAAAGCAAAAAGCAACAACCTCTTTTAACTGCATGGTAGAATACTGTATATTTCTACAAGGATGTTTACCATGAAGGATGGAGTTAAACTGAACAGTATGTCCAATCAATTACTTAGCATGTTAAAAGCCACAAGAAATGCTTATTTGCATTGCTTTTATGGAAAGGGACTTAGAGTCTTTCTCTGCGGTCATCCTTAATTTCTGTCATGATCTTACTACCTGACATATACTGAAGTGAAATTTAGAAATGAAATGCAACCAAATCTCTAAAATAGATTTGAAGTACCTTGCATAAAAACTTCCCTGGTGGGCTTTTGCAGGGTTTGGAAGCAAGTCTTTTTGACAGAGCATTTAGGGGGCATTAGCGTAGTCACTGGGCCTGGTTCTCTTTGTTATATTTAATTTTCTCTTTATGTTGTACGTTTTTCAGAACTCGCTGAAATGGAGTGACATAGAAGAACTGGAAATGAGATAATGCTGTAGTTGAGCAGGGTTATGAAAATATGTCAGTGTCTAATAATCTATGAGCTTGTCGATTAAAAAGGTCAGCAGTTTGGTGGTTCGAATCCCTAGCACTGCGTAAGAGAGTGAGCTCCCATTACTTGTCCCAGCTTCTGCCAACCTAGCAGTTCGAAAGCATGTAAAAATGCAAGTAAAAAAATAGGGACCACCTTTGGTGGGAAGGTAACAACGTTCCATGCGCCTTCAGCGTTTAGTCATGCCGGCACATGACCACAGGGACGTCTTTGGACAGCGCTGGCTCTTCGGCTTTGAAATGGAGATGAGCACCACCCCCTAGAGTTGGGAACGACTAGCACATATGTGTGAGGGGAACCTTTACCTTATTAATAATCTATGGAGAGCTAGTTTGAACTAGTTGGTAAGACATCAGGCTAGAACCCAGGAGACCATGAATTTTAGTCCTGCCTTAGGCACAAAGCCAGCTGGGTGACCTTGGGCCAGTCACTTTCTCTTAGTCCTAGGAAAGCGGCAATGGCAAACCACTTCTGAAAAACCTGACCAGGGAAACTGCAGACATGATTGAAAAGAAGAAAAAACACACTAATATACTGTGTAAATATTCATTTCTGCATATGGAAATGCTCAAGTACATTTTAATGCATAAATATGTTTAAGTTACCCAAATCCTTACTATTTTTCCCAAAAGGGTGTTTTATATTTTCTCATAGGTTAAGGAAACATTATTTTCATCTGTTGCTTTTGCTATCCCAAATAATGAGGCAGTTCTCCAAAGGGAGATGTTAAATAATAACATACCTTTATATGCATGTATGAACATGATAAATGGATGACATTATAGATCTGTCAATTCGGGGTAACAATGTGTGCATCTTAATTAATATATTAGTTGGCAAGGTTCAGAGGATGAGCCAAAATAAAGCTAGGCAAACACAGCGTTCTGTGTTGCTGAATGCCCATCCATTTGGAAGTTTTAACATGTGACTTGTCAACAACTCCAGTCTCTGAGATCAGAGACTGTGTGGCATGTGAGAGCATGCCTTGGCGTGTTCCCTCATTCTTACAGCTCCCAGAGGGATGAAGTTATGGTGCATATGATTACATGGTGATTTTAATGCCTTTTTGTTTCTTTTGGGAAGGAATGTGAATAGTTTCAGTGCTAGATCTTTAAAAAATGTATTTAACTCACTGCTAAAAGCTGTCTGCACAAGACTCAAGAGAGAAAACAGCTTGCATATACACGTCTGTAATCTAATACAAGCAAATTTGCGATTTGTTTCCCTGCTAGAATTTTTCCATTTGAGAAAAATGAAAATGTGAAGTCTTTGGGATGTTTTCTTCGTGATACCCTGAAATCCACAATAGCAGCATCTAGGTGGTAGAGCATAATACAGAATGAATATATGTGTGCAATTCAGATGTGACATCTATGAATCCACTGATTGCCAGGGATGATTTGTCTTGTTCCTCTCTCGTCACTCCATATGCTTCTTATTGAAACTGCACATTCAGTTCTTGGTTGGATTCCTTAGGAACAAAGTTGGGGCAGGAATTTTTCATGAGGAGACCACATTCCATGGAAACAGTTGAACCCCTGAAGAATTTAAGAGCGCTTCTTTGATGCTATTGCATATATGAGCAGAAGGCAGTCAACTGCTGAGAATGCCTGTCTAGTTTTCCTTCTGCTGTTCCCTCCAAAGTATGATCCAGTATATGCTAACAGTTCTTTATCTGTCTCTGGATTCTGCCTGTTTCTCATACTTTCTGGTATTTTCCTTGGGACTGAATTGAGTATTCTTTCTGCCTCCTGCAATGTTACTGATATATGTTTATATATAAATTGGACTAAAAAGTTGAAAAGACATCCTATGTTATTCTACTGGGCAAAATATATACAGGTGCCAATAACAACCTTTAACCTTGGAAGCTGTAAGTGAAGAGAAATTCTGTTATTTTTTTGTCTCAGATGATGTCTTCTTCCAGCTTCAGGCTATATGTGACAACTGTCAGTTATGTCAGTTGCATACAATCAAATTTTATTTTTTCCCCCCATCTAACATACACCAGAATAACCAATCTGACTTGTAAGGAACTACTTTATGCAAAACTACTCTGAAATCCAGATGAAGCAACATTGGTGAGACTTAACATTTTTCAGTCTGCATGACATAAAAGGTTTCACTATTAAAAACAGTATTGAAGAGCAGGAATTGGGGAAATTATTAGACGGAAACAATGACACAGTAGACGGCAATGACACAGACTGTAAAGACACTACACTAGGAGTAAAGGCAAATATTTGTGTCCCAGGATAATGCTTCAGGATCCAATTTGGGTCAGTCATTGGGACTAGAGGTTTTGTCTTGCGAGCTATCAAACTCGTGCTAGAGTAAGGTGACCAGACGTCTCGCTTTTGGCGGGACAGTCCCGCTTTTGAGCAATTTGTCCCGCGTCCCGCGGCGTTTTAAAAAAGTCCCGATTTTTCATTCTGCCTCCTGGTTCCCGGCTGCCTCCTGAATCCCCGCTGATGGCTAGAGGGAAAAAACCTGTTTAAACTCTTGCCGCGGGGCTTCAAAGGGCCGCACTACGTTAATTAGCTCGGCTTCCCCCTCTCAGCTGATTTGCACAGGGCTCTGCTCTTGCTAAATTGCTCAGTTTTTTTTTCCTCTTTGTGCAAACCAAGCTCAAAACGAAACTGAAAGTAAAACAGGCTGTTGGCTTTGCGGTTTGCTTGCAACGTTGGAAAATTAGGCAGCAGATTTATTTTCCTTTTCCTCACCAAAAATGGTAAGTGCAAACAATGGAAAATTATTTAGGGCAAAAGAGGAGAGTTCAAGATTTTAAAACAAAAAAGAAAAAAAAGCTCTTTTTAACTAGGGAATTGTAATAATTGAGATATTATTAATTGTATACTGTGTTGAAAGCAGAAATGGTGAAGTTGTGGTTTGGAGGAATATATGGGGGAAATTATTTGGTTTATTATTATTGGTAAGTATAATTAATTGATTTGTAAGAAATTGGATTGCATGGAAATAATTGGAATATTCATGTTCATATTGATTAATATACAAAAAAGATAGTTATATAACTAATTGATTTATATTAAAATGTTGAATTTGTATTAAACAGCTGTATTACATAATTACATAATTAACCAATGTGAGGATGGATATAAAAATAGATGACAATGGGAAGGGGTATAAAATAGAATAGAAGGGAAAAATTGAATTTGATTAAGATTAGAGATGAGGATGAAGGGTAAAATTGTTTTTTTAAAAAAATAGATGAGGAATAAATATGGCAAAAAGGAAATATAGAAATTGTAAATTTAATTGAAATGACTAAACACTGTTTAAATTTGTGAACCAGCCAAATATTCTGTTCAAAGAAAATACATTGTATGTATGTGTGTTTCTAATTATTGCTATTTATTCATATTTGTTCTCTTTTATTCTTTAAAGTTTAACAATTCATTCTTTATCTTAATATCTTTATATTTGTTTGGGGTTGGCTTTCTTCCCTTTCATCTTTTTTATTGTACAGCAATCTTTCTCTTCAAACCTACCACCTCTGTCTTTTCTTTCCTTCTTACTTTCTCTTCCCCCCACCCTCTTCTTCTCCTCCCTACTTCCTCTTCCTTTCTCCTTCTCCTCCTCTTTTCCTCCCTCTCTTACCCTCCTACTCTAATTTCCTTCCCTTCCTTCATCCCTCTCTTGGTGTATCCTTTTATGCATATGGACTACTCAGAGGGCTGAAAAAGTTATTTTTGACTGGTCCTCGCACTTTTGACCAGTCCTCGAACTTACGACTGTCCTCACATTTTACATTTTTTCCCTATCTTGTCATCATGGTGAAGAGAAGCAGTTGTGAAATGAGTGACATGGTTGTTAAGAATGCTGCACGGGCATAAATGTGAGGATGGTCATAAGTGTGAGGACCAGTCAAAAGTGTGAGGACCTGTCAGAAATGACTTTTTTCAGCCCTCTGGTTAGTCCTTTTGTGCATATGGACTACTCAGAGGGCTGAAAAAGTTATTTTTGACTGGTCCTCGCACTTTTGACCAGTCCTCGAACTTACGACTGTCCTCACATTTTACATTTTTGCCCTATCTTGTCATCATGGTGAAGAGAAGCAGTTGTGAAATGAGTGACATGGTTGTTAAGAATGCTGCACGGGCATAAATGTGAGGATGGTCATAAGTGTGAGGACCAGTCAAAAGTGCGAGGACCTGTCAGAAATGACTTTTCAGCCCTCTGAGTAGTCCCTATACACACAGCCATGGCCACCCGGTCACATGACCAGCTAGCCACGCCCACCCAGTCACATGGCCTCCAAGCCACGCCCACACAATAAGCCACGCCCACAATGGTGTCCCTCTTACCAATGTTAAAATCTGTTCACCTTACCCTATACACATAGCCATGGCCACCCGGTCACATGACCAGCTAGCCACGCCCACCCAGTCACATGACCAGCTAGCCACGCCCACAAAATAAGCCACGCCCACAATGTCCCTCTTTACCAATGTTAAAATCTGGTCACCTTATGCTAGAGCCCATCTTCAGGGAACTTCTATCTAGCAGACTGTGTGATGTTCTGTGTGTGGTATTTATATGGTGCCTGTTGTGTGGCTTTTTAAATGCTGATTAGGGTGTGTTGATGGCTGGCTTTTAAGTCATTGGCTGTTGCTTGCTTGTGCTGCCCAGCCCTCGCCTTCTAAGTACTTGATATGCTGGTGGTAAATCAGCACTCCTGATGATTGACAATGGGCCTGTTTCCCAGCTTTCAATTCCCTGGCTGTTTTTGTGCCTGCTTGTCCGACAATCTTTTTTTTTTTTTTTTTTTTTATTATTGCAAAAGTTTTACAATTACATTTTCACCCCCTTTTCCCCCCCCTACCCCCCCCAAACTTCCCAACCTCCCCAGCCCGCCCTAACCCTCCCCTCCCCCCAGACTTCCTAGTATGCTCATGTCAGATAAAAGGAAAAAACCCTCCTTTGTATATAAAACTTGAACCCCTCCCTCCCCCTTACAAATTTTCATCTTCATTACATTAACCTATTTCTATCTTGGTATATCATTTTCAGATAAATTTTCATCCTGATTACCTTAAAAATATTTCTATCATAATGTAACATTTTCTAACAAATTTTCATCCTTAACCTTAAAATATTTCTATCTTAATATAACATTTTCTAACAAATTTTTATCCTCAACCCTAAAATGTTTCTATCTTATATAACATTTTTAAATAAAGGCTATTTGATACTTCCTAGTCTGATATTTATGCTGAACATAATTTATCCACTTCTTCCATTCCCATTCATAAGTCTCTTGAGAACAATCTTTTAAATATGCTGAAATCTTCGCCATCTCCGCAAAACTGGCCATCTTCAAAGTCCATTCCTCAATCGAAGGCAGCGCTTCATTTTTCCAGTATTTACCTATCAACAATCTTGCTGCAGTTATCATGTACAATATCATTTTTGTTTCCCCCAATGTAAAACCCTTAACTATACCCAATAAAAACAGTTGTGGAGAAAATTGAATTTTTCTCTTCAAAACATTCTGCATGACCCACCAAATTTTTACCCAAAAAGCCTTAACTTTCTTACAGGTCCACCAAACATGATAATATGTAGCGTCTAAGCAGTCACATCTCCAACATTTAGGCTGGGCACTAGGGTACATACACGACAATTTTTTTGGATCTAAATGCCATCTATAAAACATTTTATAGAAATTTTCCCGCAGATTCTGCGACTGTGTAAATTTAACATTCTGAACCCAAATTTTTTCCCATGTTTCCAACATCACTGGTTCCTCAAAATTTTGTGCCCACTTAACCATGCAGTCTTTAACTAGTTCAGTTTCTGAATCCCTTTCTAACAAAACATTATAAAGTCTTTTAATATGCATTGGGCCTTTCTCTTTTATATGTCTAACTAATTCTTCCTCATACATCATAATACCAGTTTTTTGGTCCTCTTTCCATCTCAATTGCAGTTGATTATATTGTAACCAAGTTAAATTAATCCCTTCAGCCAACAATGTCTGTAATGTCTTCAGCTGCCATCTGCCCGCATCTGTAAAAAGAACCTCTTTATATAAAAACCCCCCGAGTGACATTATATTTGTATTCCACAAGGTATGACCAAGATCCAGCCATAGCGGTATTTTATAATTCCAGTTGTTTCGGTGCTTCTTCCAAACTCTCAGCAAAGAATCTCTAAGTATATGGCTTTTAAATACTTTATCCACTTTGCTGTCATAAAATAAGTAAGCGTGCCATCCAAATTCCAAATCAAAACTTTCTGCATTCAATATTCCAGTCTTTTTTCCTCCAAGCCAATCACTTACTAAAGTCAAAGCTGTTGCATCATAATATAATTGTAGGTTTGGAAGTTTGAGACCTCCCCTTTCTGGGATGTCTTGCATAATTTTCATTTTTACTCTTGGTTTTTTCTCGTTCCAGACAAATTTGTTGATACCAGTTTGCCATGCTTTTAGTTGTTTATCATTTTTGAGCACCGGAATCATTTGAAACAAAAAAAGAAATCTTGGCAAAATGTTCATCTTAACTGCTGCTATTCTTCCAAGTAAAGACAGCTGCAGTTTTTTCCAAATCTCCATATCTTTTTGCACCTCTCGCCACAACACCTCATAGTTATTTTGAAACAATTTCATATTTGATTCTGCAACCTGAACTCCTAGATATTTTACCTTTGGTACAATCTCAAAACCTGCCCTCCTTTCTAACTCCAGTTTACGATCTTGTGTCATATTTTTAACTACCATCTTAGTTTTTCTCTGATTCAATCTGAAACCTGAAACTTTACCAAAGTCTTGTATAATGTCCTTCATCTGGATTATCGATTCCATTGGCTGTGTTAGGGTAACAACCAGATCGTCTGCAAATGCCTTTATTCTGTAATCCTCTTGCCTTATCATTATACCTTTCAATGTGTTAGAATCCCTTATTGTATTTAACAAGACTTCTAGTGTTAAAATGAACAACAAAGGGGACAGTGGACATCCCTGTCTTGTACCTTTTTCAATTTGAAACTCTGTTGTCAAACTTCCATTGATAATGATCTGTGCCTTTTGCTCTTGATAAATTGCTGAGACCGCCTGTATATATTGGTCCCCAAAGTCCATCTTTTTTAATGTCTTTAATAGAAAATTCCAATCCACTCTATCAAAGGCCTTCTCTGCATCCAGAAAGACCAGCACTGCAGGGATCTGTTTATTCTTCTCAAGATATTCCAATAAGTCTATTACTTGCCTTACATTGTCCTTCATGTGCCTACCCTCAATAAATCCCGCTTGGTCATGATGAATCACCTTTTGAATTACTGGCATCAGTCTGTTGGCTAATACTTTTGCGTAAATTTTATAATCCGTATTCAAAAGAGATATTGGTCTGTAATTCTCCGGTTTTTTGGGACCTGCTTGCTCTTTTGGTATCAAAGAAATATAAGCTGTAGTCCACGATGGAGGTACTTTTCCCCCTTGTTGTATGTTGCAAAATAAGTCTCTGAGTTGTTCCACCATTTCTGCCTGTAAAGTTTTATAATACACTGCTGTCAGACCATCCGTTCCAGGAGCTTTGGCTGTTTTTAATTGTTTTATTGCTGCTATTATCTCCTCCTCTGTTATGGGATAATCCATTCTTTCCTTTTGTTGTTCAGTGATTTTTATAACTCTTTTATTGTCCAAATATTTTTCTATAAGTCCATTCTGCACCTCCTCTCTGGCATATAGTTTAGTGTAATATTGAAGAAAGGCTTCTTTTATTAAATTCTGTTGAAAAACTTCTTTCCCCCCAATATCAACACTATCAATAGTCCGTATGCTTTGTTTCTTCCTTAATGTGTAAGCCAACCACCTGCCTGGTTTATTAGCATTGCAGAATGTATTATGCTTCGCATATTGTAAGTTTGTTGCAACTTGTTCCGCTATAAGCATTTGGAATTGGTCTTTCAGAAGTTTTATAACACTAAGTATTCTTTCATCTGTTGGGTTTTTAATAAGTAACTGTTCTTTGTCCTTTATTTCTGCTTCCAATTCAAGTCTTTTCTTTTGTCGAATCCGCTTATGTTTAGAGTTCATATATATAAGCACCCCTCTCATATAAGCTTTGCTTGCGTCCCACACAATTTCCATTGGGGTGCCTTTGTTCAAGTTCATTTCAAAAAACTCTTTCAGATGCTTTTTAAGTTCTATTATATTTTTCTCATATCTAAACAAGTTTTCATTTAATCTCCAAGAACGTCTCTCATTCTTACATGTCTCAATTTCTATCCAGACTGGACTGTGATCAGTCAAGGTTCTTGGCAGAATCTTTGTTCTTTTTGTCCTAACAAGTAAGTCATCAGACAACAAAATAAAATCAATCCTGGAAAAGGATCTATGTCTGTCAGAAAAGAAAGTATAGTCCAGTTCTTTTGGGTTATGTATTCTCCAAATATCTTTTAATTCCAGGTCTTCTTTCATATCAAAAAAAGTCTGTGGTAATCTAATTCTTGATTTTGCCAAAGTCTTTTTATCTAATTTAGAGTCAATTACTCCATTCCAGTCTCCCATAATTAAAATAGATCTATAATCCCATTGAAGTATTTTAGTATGCAGCATTTTATAAAAATAGTCCTGTTGTTGATTAGGAGCATAAATTCCTATCAGAAGAATTTGACTATTAGCAGAAAGTAATTCAATTGCTACAAACCTACCATCTTGATCAGCTTCTATAAGTTTGGCTGTTAATTTTTTGTTTACATAAATAACCACACCATTCTTTTTTTGGTTAGTTGAGGATATAAAATGTGTTCCTAATTTGGAATTTTTCAAATAGTTTTGATCTTGAACTGTAATATGCGTTTCTTGTAAACAAATTATATCATTATTATGTTGTTTTAAATATGCAAATATTTTCTTCCTTTTTTGTGTTGCATTCAACCCATTCACATTCCAAGATAAACATTTAATCATCCTTATTCTCCTTCTGGAGCGAAGCGCAGAACCTTAGGATGTCATCTGAGATCCTCTGTCCTGCTTTTCCCACAGCCCCAGCCTTGTCTTGACTCTCCTGCTGTAACTTTTCTTTAAGTTCCTTGGCTTTTGCTCGAGTTATACGCTGATCCTTAACTTCAGCCGCCCAAGCCAGCTCCGAGATTGGAGAAGGTTCCAGCAAAGGCTCATCCAAAAAGCCTCCTTCAGCACCCTTCAGCTCTGCTAATTCCTGCTTAGATTGTTGTTCTTTAATCTCCAAAACTGTAGATGTGCGTGGGGATGGAGTTCTTTCTTTAAAGATATCATTATAAAATTGCTCCGCCTTCTCCACAGTATTCAGACGGTGTTTCTCTCCCTTATATCTCAAAATTATGCCAGTTGGGGCGTCCCAACGAAATGGGATTTGATTATTCTGCAGTTCTTTAACAAGAAAACCATACTCTTTTCTAGATTTCAACATCTTGGGTGGGAGCTCCTTGTAAACTGTAATCTTGGATCCACTCACTTGCACAGAAGATTTTCTCACTTGAGAAAAGATTTTTGCAAAATGTCATTTCTTATTGCTCTATCTGTAAAATATATGACCACATCTCTAGGCAGTTGTCTTTGTCTGGCCACCCACGAGTTAACTCTATAGATTTTATCTATTTTGCAAAAAACCATCTCAGGTTCAACTTTTAAAATCACAGCTAGGGCTTCAGCACAGATCTGTCTCAAATCTTGTCTCTCCTCTTCTCTAATTCCTCGAAGCCTTATAGCAAATTCCATTGCACGAAATTGCATCATAACAATATCATTCTCAACTCTCTGCATCTTGTCATCAACATCAAAAAATTTATGATCATTATTTTTCATCTTAGCATTAACTTCTAATTTAAATTCATCCACTTTTGTCTCAACTTTCATAATAAATCCTGCCAGACCAGACGCCACATCCGTTATTTTTTTGGTCACCATCTTTTGGCTCTGCTGCATTTCCTGCATGATTTCCTGTTGTGACTTTTGAATTTTTTCATCTATTTTATTTATTTTGTCATCCATGTCTTGAAATTTCTCATCCAAAATATTTGAGATGAATGCTTTTAATTCTCCCATATCCAAATCTTTTTTTTGGGCTTGTGACTGCGTATCCTGCTTACGTGGGGGGGATCCCCCCCTGTTTTGCCTTCCTGCTTTTTTGAAGCCATCCTGCCACGTAAGCTAGCTTTCTTAAAAAGGGAGGGTCCGCCTCTTCTGCCACCTCCACAATACCTTCTAAAAAAGTCCCCCAGAATTACTCAAAGCAAAGCTATAATGCAGCAAAGACAAGTAAAAGGGAGAGATTTTCCTCTTATTTCTGTTGCAGCCGGAGCAACTCTGTAACAACTTTTTAACTTTGTAGCAAGACAAGATAACTTCACCAATCCACACCCACTAATTCATTTGCTGAGCGCCATATTTTTTCAATCACTTTCACTCATTCCGAGACTTTCACTTCAGTAAAAAAGTTCAGCAAAGGACTAATACTTGCAGTTCAAAGTTTCAGGGTTCAAGTAGATTGCGGATGTTTATTTGAGTTATTTCCTCGCTCTTTAAAGGTTTCCTGAGGTCGGCTTGTTCCGCACAAGCAGAAGACGTCCCACGCCGCCCGGAGTTTCAGCAGGTTGTAAGGGAGCCGCGCCTGCTTCCTCCCCAGAAACAGTTCCCTGGGGGGGTTGCAGGGGCTCTACCTGTGCCCTGCTGCCTCTTCTTCTTCAATCCTATGGATTTCGAAGATTTCGAGCCGCTTCACAATCAGGAAGCGGCTCTACAAGCGGCGGGGGTGGCGGTGCCAAAAGAAAGCACCGTCGCCGCCGAAGACGAGGAAACCGGAAATCCCGACAATCTTAGTAGCTGCAAATTTGAATGCATGTCCTTGTTCATTGCATTGTGAGGCTACCAGTGAGTTCAAGTCTCCTCGTCTGACTGCTCGCTTATGTTCTTGTAATCTGGTGGTTAGCTTTGTGCCCGTCTATCCTACATAGTCACGGGGACAATCCATGCAGGGGATGCGGTAGATTACATTGGAAGTATCTCCCACCTCCAGGCGATCTTTACAATGCATAATTTGTCCTTGTATGGTAGCCTCTGGGTGATGTGTGATGCCCACTTGCAGATCTCAGAAGCTGTTTTGTACAGCTTTTGAAATGTTTTTGATGTATGGCAGGGTGTGCCATTTGGTTGGTCTTATACCTTGCTTCTTCTTTTCTCTCCCCACCATGTTGCACAAACATCTTGTGACAAATTATTGTGTGACCCATTCTGTGTGAATTGTTCACGTATGTACCTGCTCTCCAGCTGTGGGTTCTCACACTTCTGTATGGTGTTCTGATACAACTCTTTTTGTGTGACAGTGGATGGTTGCTGTTGAAATTCAAACTGCATTGAGTGTTGGTGGACTTGCCACAGTTTATCATAAGGCCCCATGGATTCTGAATTTCTACGCCATCCTTATGGTGAAAAATGCTGCAAAAAAGAGAATGGTGACTATATCATCGTAATGAATCAAGGTAGCTGATTGGTTTTTATGTTGCATTTAAGTATTCCACACTGTTATTTTGTCAGGGTAATGATGATTTAAAGGTGACCAGCCCTTTAAGACTGAGGATGAGTCAGCAGGGTTATTGCCCTTTAAGAAGCTGCCTATAAAAGGAGTCCATTAGAGGGCATCACTCTCTCCTCGTGTATCACTCTCCTCGTCGTGTGTATCTGCATTGTAGTTCTCCGTGTAGAGTTGAAGAAGATTGATTGCCTGGCTTTGCTTATCAGGTGTATGTATATAGAAGTCTTTGTATATAAACCACTGTTTGTAATGACAAAACCTCTGTGTCCTGTATTTTGCTCCTGGGTGGTCTTAAAATAGTGGTCACACTGTAAACACTCTGACAGGTTATGGGCCCAGTCCAGAGATAAGGCCAGAGTGACTAGAGAGACCAGAGAGAAGAGAAACCCAGTGTGAGCTTGCACCAGAGCCAGAGGGATTGTACAACGTGGTTTGATAGAGGTTTAATAGTGGTGGCTTGTGAAAGAAAGAAGGCAGCATGGCCTCTCTCGGCATAATGAGAGGAAGTGTCTTTGTGGCTCGGCTGAATTGTCACAGATCTCTTTTCTAGCCAATATCAAGGAGAAGATGCATGCCATAGTGTTAGAAAATAATACCTGTCTCTGTTTAACCAGTTCAGAGATACTCAGGGTTATAAATCTACAAATTACATACTCCTACAAAATTAATTTTCCCAAGTTCCCTCGGAACATTCCAGTTAATAATAATGGGCCATTAAAATGATAGACTATGAAATGTTTTTCTAGTTTCACATTACTTTGTTACAAGATTATCAAATATATAGTGTTATTTTAGGAACTAGTGGCTAATTCATATGCAAGTATTTCTTTCTCATTGGTTAGACCTCACAACCAGAAATCTAGAAAACATCTGTCTTGAATACCGAACTACCTATTTAAATAATATGATAATTATTGGTATTTATGTTTTCCCTTTAGTTTGCAGAACTCTAATTAAGTCAATTTTCATATATTTAAAGAATTTCGATTATTTAGCTTGCCTTGATGATGTAGCAGCCATGATATAGATATTTATCTATAAGTAAGATTTCTTGAACTCAGTTGGATTTAAGATTACACAGTTAGTTATTTACGCCTATTCAATTATTATGACATTACCTTTGATGCATTCCTAAGCCCATTTCCTTAGTATGCTTAGCAAATTGAGGATTTTAAAAGGAAAAGCTGTAATGATTGAAATATCTCACTTACTAGCAAAGTATTGCATAATTTCAGCAAAAATATGTTAAGTTTAGAATAGTTTCAATATAGCTTCTATTTATATTTTAAAGATATTTTACAGGGCTTGCTACATCAAAATGTAAATGAAGTGGCAGATTCAGATACACACTTGTCTGAAACTCTAGATCAGGGGAGGGCAATTATTTATGGCCCCTTTATGACCTATGGATGTCAACTCCCAGAATTCCTGAGCCAGCCATACTAGCTTAGAAATTCTGGAAGCTGAAGTCCACATAAAGGGGCCATAATTGCCCACTTCTGCTTTAGATGCTGCGTTGACACTTGAATGCTCTCTGTATTTAGATCTGTGGCACATTCGCTGATCCTGCAGCTGAAGGAAACAGGGAAGGCTTTTTACAGACAGGGATCTCTTTAGCTGAATTGAAGAGGGGTGACTATGTCTCCTGTAACATCTTTGTTGCAATGATATAAACGTATTTGTGTGCTAAATGCTGAATGAATATATAGTTATTTTTAAATAGAATATCAAATCAGTTTCCATCGATAACATAATTGTCGCAAAGAATGCATTCTGAATTAGGTAAAACATGATTTTTTTCTTGAAACAGTATTACTCTAGTTCTTTCAATAGATGCACATTTTTGTATTTTTGACATGTTTTTAAAGCTGCAAATCTCCGTACTTTGTTCATGTAACATTCTGGAAAAAATGCATTTCAATGCAATCGTAGCCCTGAAAAGCTATTGTGTTCTCACTGATGCATTTGACTGGTCT
This sequence comes from Arizona elegans, assembly GCA_022577455.1. Taxonomy (NCBI): domain Eukaryota; kingdom Metazoa; phylum Chordata; class Lepidosauria; order Squamata; family Colubridae; genus Arizona; species Arizona elegans. The sequence goes on from JAKOOJ010000001.1 coordinate 252,119,209, forward strand.
TGGAGAGAAAAATTCCTCCCTATTAATAATAACCTTTCTGTTCACTACCTGCTCAAAATACTAATTGAGAAAATAACTGAACTGTTATTAAATCTATATTCACTCTCTTTCAAAATCTTTTTCTGTGTTCCTTAAACATAATTTGAAATGTTAAACTATAGAAAATCCACACAATGTGAAATAAAGTAACTGCTTACTTTGTATGCTATTTGGTAGAAACATTTACTTTTCAACTGAGCTCTCCTTACAAGAAACGGAAAGATTTTCTAAATTGTTCTTCATTCAAAATCCTTAGCCTCTTTTCATGAGAATTGTTTCATCCTAATGTCCCAGTGTTATCTGTGGCAAGAACAGAAATCTTCTTCTTGGTTGTTCAAGTTTGCAAGAATGAAAAATGTTTCTTGAATTTGTAATCTGTTGCCCATTTAGTGGAGTTGCAGAACAAACATTTGGAGTACATCCACTGAAATTAATCGGGATTTTATTTTGTTTAAACAATCTTTTCAAATTAGTGAGGACCATTCCCCCACATGGGCAATATAAAAATTAACCCTGTGGTACATTATTAATACTAATACATTAAATACCTTTCCTCAACCAGCCGTCTGTCAATTGTGTCGGCTTACGACTTCCATCATTCACAGCTATAATACCCAATGATCATACTGCTGGGAATCATAGCTCAACTCATTTCATGAGCTACTAAATAAATACTACAAAATATGTCACCCTCAAATACATGAAAAAAATCCTGATGCATGTAACACTGAATTGGATTTTTGTTCTATATGTTTTTGCCAACAAGCTACAGTCATCAATTTTTTAAAAAAAAAGAATTCCCTTACATAATTTTCATTGAACATATGAATGTTCCCATATTATGCCAACATCTACTTCCTGATAAAATGGAGTATCAAATTACAGCAACAGAACACCACTGTTTATCCCCTACACCTAACAACTCAAGCTATTTAATCACATTAATTAGCTACAAGCTATAATGGACAATGATACTGCTGTTTCTCAGATAGAGTAGCAGGACATATGGACAACCATCCAATCTGAAGCAGATTCTCACCACCACTAGAGACAACAGAAGAGTGATGCATTTAATTCTAATTTATATTCCAGAGGACCATTAGACCTAGAAAAAAAAGTCCAGATTTATTTGCTCCCATCTATACACTAGCAGTACCATCACAGCTCCCAGCAACATCATAGGGAAAATTAGAAGCACCTTCAGACATTGTTTCTCTAACTTGATATATGGTGTCATCTGACAGCAATGATCTGCTGAAGGATAAGTAGGACAGACTTTGCACAAAAGAATTAATGGGCCCAAGTTTGACATCAGAACTCAAAACAAGGACAAAGTAATATCAGAGCATTTTAACTTCCCAGGATGGTCCATTACGGATCTCAAAGAAGCTGTTTTGGAACAAAGAAATGTTATCAGCACAACAGAGTAAGAGACTGCTGAATCCCATTAAAAGATTCTAAACCATCTCAGAATGATTCAACACATGTCTTTTAACACACTAAATTGTTAATTGATATGGTCCATGTGGTCTGTCTCATTTATAACCTGCATTCTATCTCCTCACTTTATCCTATTTTTATCCTATTTTTAATATCACATCAATTTAAGCAATCCATGCACCAGATGAAGTGAGCTGTAGCTCAAGAAAGCTTGTAACTTAACATTTTTACTCTTACTGTGATTTTTACTTCTATGTCTACCATTCCATTGTAAATGGTTTTCTTTCTGTCTCCATTATATTTATTTTTAGGCTTAACAGGGCTATGTATAAATTCCTTACCTTTCACATGTTATAGTACTGTTAGTTTTGGAGGTTTGTTAAGTTTAAGCATTTGCTAGATATTATCCTATAAATTATTATGTACTGAGAAAGATAAAAAACAGTTTTATATGTGATTAAGAAATAGTTTGCAAGATTTTGGCTTATTTTATTAAGGAACAAAAAATGCACAAGTGGCAAAGTCATTATAGTTCTGGTCCTCCAAGATTATATTTAATTATGACTCTAGGTATTGGAAATAAACACTTCAGGTATTTGGTTCATAAAATTGCTGAATAATAATAGGAAAGGTTTATAAATGCTGCTGCAGCATAATTAAGGTATTCTCAGAACTGCACAGGACATGATGCTATTGCTGGGCACACTGGTGCATAGTGAAAAGGATATGAGCTTTTCCTTTTCCGTTTGACTCAGAAAAAAATAATACGGTGCTAAAAATCTGTGCTTTAGAAAAGGAGACACCCCCCTCCCTTAAGTTGAGTTTGACTCCTGGTACCTTAATCGGTGTAATTTTTCAGGATATAATTCTTTTTTACTTCTCAGTCTACCATACAGCCCTGTCATTCCATGGAGAAATCCTACTTAAGTACTAACTGGGATTGACTCTGTTTAACAGTCGGCACAGACGAGGTCAACCAGGTGCCAACAGCTGCTGAACCAGAAATCTAGATTTAAAATTGGCTACAATCACTAAGATGACTATATCTCTCCTCTGTGTACTCAGATTTGGCGCACTTACGTTTTCCTCTCTGAAAGGGGAGGTGCTGGTTTTTCATCCATGTGAAAAGAGAGAGTTAATTTCTTTCATTACAACTGCACTAATGATTCTTGATAAACCTTTCTGTTGATTGATTCTTCTAGATTTTGGGTTGGTGTTGAAAGTTTACCAAAAGAGGCATGTAACAGAATTATAGAGGAATTAGCTCATCTATGTTGATAAGGCTACATAGTTTGTTTGTTTTTTAATGGCTCCATGGCTTAGGACCTGGCTATCCACAAGACAGCATTCTGCCACCGATTGCCTCCCATCGACCGGTACGTTCACACAGAGAGGGCCTCCTCAGGGTGCCTTCAGCCAAACAATGTAGATTGGCGACCCCCAGGGGGAGAGCCTTCTCTGTGGGGGCCCCTGCCCTCTGAAATGAATTGCCCCTGGACATACGAAGGATTCCCGACCTCCGTGCCTTCCGTCGTGCAGTGAAGACCCTGTTATTCCAGCAAGCCGCTCTGATGGGATAAATGGTTTTAATTTGGTTTTAATGTGGTTTTAAAATTGGTTTTAAATGAGAGTTTTAAATTCGGCCTATGATTTAATTATTTTAATCTGCTTTTAAATTCTATTTTGTACACTGTTTTATTATGGCTGTTCACCGCCCTGAGTCCTTCGGGAGAAGGGCAGTATAAAAATAAAATAAAATAAAATAAAATAAAATAAAATAAAATAAAATAAAATAAAATAAAATAAAATAAAATAAAATAAAATAAATAAAATAAAATAAAATAAAATAAAATAAAATAAAATAAAATAAAATAAAATAAAATAAAATAAAATAAAATAAAATAATAAAATAAAATAAAATAAAATAAAATAAAATAAAATAAAATAAAATAAAATAATAAAATAAAATAAAATAAAATAAAATAAAATAAAATAAAATAAAATAAAATAAAATAAAATAATAAAATAAAATAAAATAAAATAAAATAATAAAATAATAAAATAATAAATAAAATAAAATAAAATAAAATAAAATAAAATAATAAAATAATAAAATAAAATAAAATAAAATAAAATAAAAAAATAATAAAATAAAATAATAAAATAAAATAATAAAATAAAATAAAAAAAATAAAATAATAAAATAAAATAAAATAAAATAAAATAAAATAAAATAAATAATGGAAACAAAAAGCAGATCCTGGTTTCATAGTGGTTTATAAGAATATTAGTTTAATACTGTAGTGTCCACAAAATGGTGGGGCTCCCTGGCATTGCCTCAAGAAGTAGGCAGATGAAAATGGGATGGGTAATATCAACCTGGAACAGTCATATTTGTCCCTGTTTATCTTGATCTATTGTTGGATGCAAGTGAAATGGGAAATGACTCTCATTGATCTAAGCAGATACAAATTCAATAAAATAAATAAGGGCAGAAAAATACTCTCGAGAACTATGTGTCAATTTTAATCTCTGAGGAGCCTTTCAAATTGGCCAGTTGCAGGTAAAAGGCAGCTGCCTAGCCCCACTTAATCCTGCTGATTGATAGGACTGGGACCTGAGCACCATTGATATTCACTCTGCATAGCATCCTACATCAGCTACAGACCTTTTGTGTAAGTAACTTTAATACGTCCCAAACAGTTAAGAATTTTGTGACACTTTAAAATATAATACATTACGGTGTAAGCTTTTCTACTACATTCCACTTCATCAGATGCATAAATGCAATCTTGCGGGAACAAGGTCAGGAGAAATGAAATGCAGAAAGAGAATGATCAAAGAACAGAGCTTGGATGGATGAGAGTCTTAACATTACTACTTTGATCATCTGATGAATTCAAGTAGTATGATAAGAATCGTGTTTTTCTATCTAATTCTCAGGATATAGAATTCAACTAATTGATGAATTCTATCTCTATTCCCTTGTTTGTTTGTTTTTAATGAAATCAGCCTTTGTAATTGTTCTCCTCAATTGGGCACCTTAAACTCATTCACAGATTTAAGAGTTTTCTTAGTTTGAGGAGGGGGTGATATGTCAGATTTGTGCCCATCCATTCTTTTTTGTTGAGGCTTGCCTTAAGAAAAGTAAAATGGGGCACTGCTGAACAAGGAAAAGCAACTGAATAATAGAATAACAGACTTGAAAGGGTCCTTAGTAGGCAGTAGGATGTAGGAAGATGTACCCATACCTCTGTCCACCTTGGACCCAGTTATTACATACTTCTAATGACCAGCACATGGAATTTTACCTTCTGATGACCAGTGTGTCTCATGCAAGATAGCCATGAGTTCACTGAACTAGGTCTGACCTGATAGCAGTTGGACCCCTGGATTCTGAACTAGTTGGAATTGAGAAGTCTTCAAAGACAACCCCAAAAACATCAGTAATCCAGTTGTGAAATGATGGTGGTACAAGTATAGTTATGAGAACATCTTGTTCTGCGCACCAGTTGCTGTCCTGCCCATGACCTCCATCCACTGTTTTTTTTTTTTATTTATTTATTTATTTATTTATTTATTTATTTATTTATTGAATTTCTATACCGCCCTTCTCCCGAAGGACTCAGGGTGGTGAACAGATTAAGATTTCATATACATATAATATTTTTTTTTATAAACATTAAATAATAAATTGAGTCAACTTGGTGTATCTGCTAAGACCTTGGCATAGAATTTAGATGTTTATGCTAGCCCTGCTTGTTGAAACAGAAAGGTCTTCAGGGCACGTCGGAAAGTGCGAAGATCTGGGATTATTCATATTCCAGGGGGTATTTTGTTCCAAAGAGTAGGTGCCCCCACAGAGAAGGCTCTCTCCCTTGGAACTACTAGACGACATTGTTTTAATGATGGTACTATGAGTAGGCCTACTCTGTGAGAGCGTATTGGTTGGTGGGAGGTTATCGGTTGCAGCAGGTGGTCTCGTAAGTACTCAGGTCTTAAGCCATGGAGCACTTTAAAGGTAAGAACCAACACCTTGAAGCACACTCGGAAGGCCACCGGAAGCCAGTGCAGCTCGTGTAGAAGAGGTGTTACATGTGAGCATCATGTTGCTCCCATAATTACTCACGCGGCTGCATTCTGGACCAGTTGGAGCTTCCGGATTTAGCAGGATCCGAGTGCAAGAAAACTCCCAGATTCCTGCTCCACTGAGGAAATGCAATCCCACAAGAAGTAGAGGTGGAATTATACTGGATTCAAGGGACGTGAAAGATAAACAGCCTGTGTTGTCCCATCAAAAGCCTAACACCCATCAGGTATCAGATCAAGTTCCTTAAGGATTTTCCAGTTTAATAGCAATAGCACTTAGATTTATATACCGCTTCACAATGCTTTACAGTCCTCTCTAAGCGGTTTACAGAATCAGCATATTGCCCCCAACAATCTGGGTCCTCATTTTACCAACCTCGGAAGGATGGAAGGCTGTGTCAAGCTTCAGCCAGTGAGATTCGAACTGCCAAACTTCTGGCAGTCAGCAGAAGTAGCCTGCAATATTGCATTCTAACCACTGCGCCACCACGGTTCTATTAATACTTCAGTATGAATTTTAAAATTGTGGGATGAAAGTTAAGATAGATGATTACATATCAATCATTATCATAGCTAGACAATCTGTCCTCCTCTCCCTCTTTTGATTTTTAAACTTGCACATCTCCCTTGCAATTGTCACCTGAAGTTTTCCTCCTATTGCCCTAGGTTAATTCATTCCTTTCAACCAGGAAGAAGCAAGAATTTTTCCAGTAGATTTGGGCGAGATGGGAAATCTTTCTTTTAATGACTATTCATGATTGTTTACAGTTGTTGGTCCTGGCAAATAGATGGGGAAGAAATGGAGATAGTGACAGATTTTACTTTTCTTGAGCTCCAAGATCACCACAGATGGGGACTGCAGCCAAGAAATTAAAAAACGTTTGTTCCTGGAGAGGAAAGCTATGGTAAATCTAGACAGCATACTTAAAAGCAGAGACATCACCCTGCCAACAAAAGTGCATATAGTCAAGGCTATGGTTTTCTCAGTTGCAACGTATGGCTGTGAAAGTTGGACCATAAGAAAGGCTGAGAACCAAAGAATTGAGGCCCTTGAACTATGGTCCAAGGGACCGAGAGTCGCTTGGACTACAAGGCGATCAAACCGGTCAGTCCTAGAGGAGATCAACCCTGACTGCTCTTTAGAAGGCCAGATCCTGAAGATGAAACTCAAATACTTTGGCCATCTATTGAGAAGGAAGGACTCACTGGAGAAGAGCGTAATGCTGGGAAAGATTGAGGGCAAAAGAAGGGACCGACAGAGAACGAGGTGACTGAATGGAGTCACTGAAGCAGTCGGCGTGAGCTTAAATGGACTCCAGAGGATGGTAGAGGACAGGAGGAACATTGGAGGAACGTTGTCCATGAGGTCGCGATGGGTCAGACACGACTTCGCAACTAACAACAAACAGTTGTTGGGTATTTTCTTTCTCTACTTTCTTCTGAGCATTATGAACATGGAGAAATTGGGAATATTTTCCTTCAGCTTTAATCTCCCTTAACTAGGAGGTAGAGGAGGTACTATAAGAGGATGAGTGTAAAGAGTGAAAAGTTCCTTGAGGTGCTTTGTGTGGGATTGACATGCTTCGGTATGTGGTTGTAGAGTCTTGTGTGATATTTGTCATGTAAATTGTCAAGTTTAGACTATTCATCAAACTCCTGACCAGACTTTCTACTTCTCATCTATGTATGGCTTATACCTCGGCAGACCTGCTTGCGCTGCGAGATGCCCCCCTCTCGCGGCGATGGCCCTCCATGTTATCAAAGGCCTACCTTAAGGACGGGCTTTGGAGCCCTGAGAGGTGGCATGTTTCAAAGCGGGGATTAAGGGGTTTTTTAATTAGGGTTTTTAATAATTTTTTAAGGGGAACCGGGAGGATGACCAAAGGGGATGGGGGGGTAATCCACCAAGGTCAGAGCCGAGCCCGGCACGGGGTAACGGTTTGGAGGACACTGGACGAGAGAATGGGGAGGGGGCGGAGGCCTATCCCAATGAGGGTAATACCATCAGCACGGTGGTTGGGAGGGACAGATATGGTGGGAGCAGGGGGCCACATCATGTGTTGGGGACACGCACTTGCTGTTTGAGAGCAATTGCGCGCCCCAGCCCCCAAAGCTCCCCTCGGATACTAGGTGGCTTAGATACTCGGGACCTGGGCCTGCGGCTGATGCTGTGCAACGCTAGGTCTGTGGTAAATAAGGCCCCCCTCATTCACGATCTTATCCAGGAGTGGGGAGCGGACCTGGCAGGTATTACGGAGACCTGGTTGGGACCGGAGGGAGGAGTCCCTCTGGTCGAGATGTGCCCACCAGGTTTCAGAGCATACCATCAACCGAGAGCCCGGGGGAGGGGCGGGGGGGTGGCGGTTATTATTAAAGAAGGTCTTGGTTCGAGGGAGACCACTGTGCCTCAGATTGCTGGATGTGAATCCCTCTTCGTGAGATGGGCTTGCTGCTTGCGTACCTGGCTCCCTGCCACGTGGCAGCAGCCCTGCCTGAGCTACTCAACGTGATAGCCACGGTGGCAGTTGATACACCCAGGCTTATGGTCATGGGTGATTTCAACTTGCCATCCGTTGGTGAAACGTCTGGATGGCTCGGGAGTTCATGGCTTCCATGACGGCCATGGACCTGACCCAGTTAGTTCATGGCCCCACTCACGGGGGGGGGGGGGGGACACACTCTAGACTTGATTTTCGTCTCTGGCCAGTGGTTGAGTGATCTTGTTATAGGGGATATAGACATGGAACCCTTGTCATGGTCAGATCACTCACTCCTTCGTCTGGACCTTCGTACCGCTACACCCCACCGCAGGGAGGCGGACCCAATTAGGCGCCTGATGGATCCTGATAGGTTCCAGACGGAGCTTGGGCCAATTCCTGATGATCTGGCACACGACTCGGCCGAGGACCTGGTAGCTGCCTGGGATCGGGCGGCTGGTGGGGCCTTGGATCGAGTCGTGCCTTTGCGGCCTCTGACCCGGTGTCGATCCCTCGTGGCCCCTTGGTTTACCGAGGAGCTGAGGGAGATGAAACGCCGGAAAAGACGCCTAGAGAGCGGTTGGAGGGCCAGTCGCGCTGAATCTGACCGAACACTGGTAAGGTCGCATATTAAGACCTACCTAGTGGCGATAAAGACGGCAAAGTTTAATTACTTTTCCGCCTCTATTGCGTCATCAGGGAATCGTCCGGCAGCCCTGTTCAGGGTAACCCGCTCCCTGCTCCATCTGGGAGCGCGGGAGGATCCCTTGGAAGGCAGGGCGGAGGATTTCGGACAATACCTGTATGACAAAATCGCTCAGATCCGGGGGGACTTGGACTCTGACTGGGTAGATCAGGGCAGGGTGATGAGGAATAGTCTTGAGAATGTTATCTGGGAGGAGTTTGATGCTGTGACTCCCGATGATGTGGACAGGATTTTGGGGAGACTTAGTGCGGCCACATGTTTACTGGACCCGTGTCCCTCCTGGTTGGTACTGGCCTCCCGGGAGGTTACACGAGGCTGGCTCCAGGGTGTTATCAACGCTTCGTTGAGTGAGGGTCACTTCCCCGCGGCCTTGAAAGAGGCGGTGGTGAGACCTCTCCTCAAGAAGCCGTCCCTGGATCCGGCAATATTGGCTAACTACCATCCTGTCTCCAACCTTCGCTTTCTGGCGAAGGTTGTTGAGAGTGTGGTCGCGCAACAGTTTCCGCAATTCCTGGAGGAAACATCCTATCTGGATCCGTTCCAGTCTGGTTTCAGGCCTGGGCACAGCACGGAAACGGCATTGGTCGCGTTGGTTGATGATCTCTGGAGGGCTCGGGACAGGGGTTGCTCCTCTGTTCTGGTCCTGTTAGACCTCTCAGCGGCTTTTGATACCATCGACCATGGTATCATGCTGCACCGGTTGGAAGAGTTGGGGATGGGGGGCACCGTGTTACGGTGGTTCTCCTCCTTTCTCTCCGACCGGTCACAGTTCGTGTTGGCAGGGGGGCAGAGGTCGACCTCGAGGCCTCTTATTTGTGGGGTGCCTCAGGGGTCGGTCCTCTCGCCCCTCCTGTTCAACATTTATGTGAAGCCGCTGAGTGAGATCATCCGTGGCTTTGGGGTGAGATACCATCAGTACGCTGATGACACTCAGCTGTACATCTCCACCCCAGGCCACCCCAATGATGCCCTTGAAGTGATGTCCCAGTGCCTGGAGGCTGTACGGATCTGGATGGGGAGGAACAGGCTGAAGCTCAACCCTTCCAGGACTGAGTGGCTGTGGTTCCCGGCATCCCGATATAGTCGTTGACTCCATCACTGACTATTGGGGGCGAGTCTTTGGCCCCCACAGAGAGGGCTCGCAATCTGGGAGTCCTCCTGGATACGCAGCTGTCCTTGGAGGAACATCTGACGGCTGTAACCAGGGGGACCTTTTATCAGGTTCGCCTGATCCACCAGTTGCGGCCCTTTCTTGATCGGGATTCCCTGTGCACAGTCACTCATGCCCTCGTGACCTCTCGCCTTGATTACTGTAACGGTCTCTACATGGGGCTCCCCTTGAAGAGCACCCGGAGGCTCCAACTGGTCCAGAACGCAGCAGCGCGGATAGTGACGGGAGCAGCATGGCGCTCCCATGTAACACTGCTCCTGCGCGAGCTGCACTGGCTCCCAGCGGTCTTCCGGGTGCGCTTCAAGGTGTTGGTTCTCACCTTTAAAGCGCTCCATGGCATAGGGCCTAGCTATCTTCGAGACCGCCTGCTGCCACCGACGACCTCCCATCGACCCGTGCACTCCCACAGAGAGGGCCTCCTCGGGGTGCCATCAGCCAAACAATGCAGGCTGGTGACCCCCAGGGGGAGGGCCTTCTCTGTGGGGGCACCTACCCTCTGGAATCAGTTGCCCCAGAGATAAGGAGAATCCATGACCTCAGTGCCCTTAAAACCTTCTTTTTCCAACAAGCTGGGCTGGCCTAACTCTTTTTAAGTGTTTTTAATTGTTTTTGTTTATTGTTTTAATTAATGGGGCCAAATTTATATATATTTTTAACTGTATTTTAATATTTGTATTTGATGTTTTTATTTGGCTGTTCACCGCCCTGAGTCCTCAGGGAGAAGGGCGGTATACAAGTTCAAAAATAAAATAAAATAAAATAAAATAAAGTTTGAATGATTTGTGAACTTTGTTGAACTGGCATGGAAATTGGCCATGGTCATGACCAGATGTGCTGAATTTCAACTGGAAAAAATCAGATTGGGGAAGGCTGATTAAGAAAGCACTGATAGAATGGAGACCTCGTATGACCCTATATGCTTCTGCCAGTGGTAAATCATGCTGAATATTGTGTTGGGCAGCTGCATAAGTGCAGCATTACTGCCTCGCCAGATTAGAAGTAGTCTGCATTGGGATAAGGTGCAGTGCAAAAATGCTTTGAGTCACAAATTACTGCATTATTAATGCTTGTTATTTCTTCTGCCTCTGAACTCTCCTTTTCCACCTCCTGAGCTCACCCTGACAACAGCTTGATTAGTGTGTGTATGTGTTTGTGTATAAAATACTCCTTTCTCAAAGCATTGCATTTAATGAAGTGAACTCTGATCTTGTAAAGACTTTATGCAGTATCGTAGTAAAATGTTTTAGACTTTAACATACTCCTCCCTCTCCAAAGTGCTTATTGTCTCAATAACACATTGTGAATTAGGCCATAATTCTAGAACACGATCCTTTAGACATAGTCCTTAGATACTTAGGATTGTATGTGAGGGACATGTAAAATCGGGCTTTTATGTGTCAGCAGTTGGAAATCCTTAATCCTTTAATAGGGACGCTGCCCTTTAGATGAAGCAATGGCTAGATTTTATGCTTGTGCTCAGTCAGCGAATAATTGTTGATTTCTCCCTGGTGTCTATAATATCATTTATGAATGGCACTGCCATGAATATTTATTTATTCTTGGTTGCATGATGTATATGAATGGATTTTCAACCAGAAATCCTTCTAAACAGAGGCTTTCCTTGCTTGATATGGCCAATGGATTATGAAAGCCAATATCTTGATAGGGCATGAATATGCAAGAAGTTGGTGGAAAATAAAGGTAGTCCTCAACTTCCAACCACAATTGAGCCCGAAATTTATGTTACTAAGAGAGAAATTTGTAAAGTGAATTTTGCCCTTTTTTATAACTTTTCTTGCCACATTTATTAAGTGAATCACTGTAATTGTTAAATTAGTAACATGCTTGTTAAGTGAATCTGGTTTCCCCATTGACTTTGCTTCTCAGAAGGTTGCAAAATGGGACTACATGAGACATGACACTGCAACCATCATAAATATGAGTCAGTTGCCAAGCATCTGAATTTTGATCACGTGATCACAGGGATGATGTAACAGTCATAAATGGAAAAAATTGTCATAAGTCACTTTTTTCAGTGCCATTGTAACTTCAAACAGTCACTAAGCGAATGGTTATAAGTCGAGGATAACCTGTACTGCATAACCCAAAATTTTGGCCACAGCAGGACAGTCTTCTCAGAAAAGACAGAAGTTCATTGTATTTCTATGCAGTTCACTGTATAATTGAAACAGAGAGCTTTGGGTAGCATAACTTTATAATTCAAGTATGTTTGTTTCAGATTGTTTGTTGGTGGCCTAGTAATTTAAATGTAAATGGCAGCAGTTTAAATAAACACGCAGATGTTTTGAATTTTCTTAGGTGAGATTTAAGAGGGGAAGAAGGAACTGTGTTTGCGCCATTACAATTTTTTTTCCTAAGACATTTAAACAAATAATAAGAGTTTTCATAAGCACTGGGGTGTTTCTGTTTGCACTTATGCTTTTCTACTAAAAATCAAAACAAAAAAGTTTGCTACAGTATCTTTAGGTTGCAATTTTATGCCTAACTCTTGGCAGTGGCAAATAAACATGGTGAGGATTGTGATCTATAACGCTTTTGATTCAATTGTGTCCTTTCTAAAGGATTTTGTGTGAACAAGCTATGTTTGGCAAAGTATTTTTTCTCTTCCTTTGAACATTGCCCTGGTGCTTTGTTTATAATCTTTGCCTAGGAAAACAAGGCATCGTTGAATTCTTTAGGCACAATGCCCTTGCTGATTATATTAGGCTGCTCACAAAAGTCCTCTGTTTTTTTTTTTAATCTTCTTTGAGGTTGTGATCATATGTCCACATGAACTCACCAGCACTTTCTACATTCCCAGGGACAGCCATGGGGAATCTGAATGTGAAGATGTCAAACCAGGTAGTAAATACCAGATGGAATAACTAAGATGAGGAAAACTTAGGGAGAAATGCATGAGTGCTGTGTTATGGACTATTTCAGAAGCCAGTTCTTTTTGCATATTGGGGATGTATCATGGAGAGGAGGTGTGGAGGCTGGGCCATCTTGGCAGATTCATCTCAACTTATTGATGAATTTATAAATTGAATGTGCCACCAGGGATGGCAGGGATGTCTTCATGTGCCACCATTCACATATGTGGCCCAGCACAAAAATTTCAGGTACCCCAGCCAAACATGTAGAGTTAGGAGTGGAGGAAAGCATGCTGGTAATCAGCGACAATAGATTTCGGAGTGGAGGAGATTATGCTGGTAATCAGCGGAAGGAGTGGAGGATACTATGCTGGAGAACAGCTAAACTAAAATGCTGTGAACCAGCCAAATAACTGATTTAGGAGTGGGGGAGATTATGCTGGCAATCAGCGGGAGGAATGGAGGAGATTATGCTGGAAAACAGCTTGCTGTGAACCAGCTAAATAATAAATTTAGGAGTGGAGAATATGCTGGGAATCAGCGAGAGGAGTCGAGGAGAATATGCTGGAAAATAACTAATTTAGTTGTGAACCAGCTAAATAATAGATCTAGGAGTAATGGAAAATACGCTGGAAATCAGTCAAAATAATGTAGATTGGGAACTAGATAAAATTATGGATGGAAACATGGAATGAATGATAATGTGAATCGATTCTGAAGTGATTTTATGTAAAATGAGAAGCGTATTTCATGCCAAGATTAAGGAAATTAGATGTAAATCAATAGAGGTTAAAATATAGATTTGATGAAATGGGTCTTAAGATTAAGGAATATATATGGAATTCTGATTGATAAAATGATAAAAATTTAGAATGGTGTTTATTTGGAAATGAAACATTGTATACAAAAAGGAGCTGTGTTTATTTGTGACTTAAGATTTATGGTGATACAATAGAATGCCAAATGTTTAGAATAAGAAATTAGATTGTATGATAAAAAATTGGTGATTTGATGTTTTTTTTCTTTTTAAAGATGTAAATGGATGAAATTTGGAATCAAATTGGTTAAAGAAGTGTGGGCAATTGTACTTATCTAATACCGGTCCAAACCTTTGTTCTTAAAAGATGTATTTTATGTTTAAGATGTTTAAAAATAAATATTTTTTTAAAAAAATTTCAGGTAGCCCCCGTGTGGTTCTGATCAAATGTCACTTGTATAAAATTGTCAATATACCTGCTGTGAGTGCATTAAGTGCATTAAGATATTCCTGGTGAATCCCTACATAGTTAAGTGCATGCGAACGCAAGAAATCAGGAGTCAGGTCTATTCTGGAAGTTTGGAAGCCGCTGAATTCCTTTACCCCTACAGGAAACTTGCATTTTGTCTGTTTGCTTGGTGCAAATGGATTCTTTCCCAAAGCGTCAAAGGTTTCCTAAGCAGGAGCAAGGCTCTGCTGCCAGCTGTGCTCGGATGCTGAAACGTGAAAGAGCCCCGAGACATCCTGTGCCAGTGCTGAAGCGAGGGGAACATAGACAAAAGTGTCAAGGCTCGAAGTTTCTAAGGCTTGCATTCACAGGCGAGAAAACAGCCTAGGCAAACTTAGATAAGAAGCTTCCTGGAAAGCAAAGCGAAGGGTTTTGTTTTTTGTTTTTTTGTTTGTTTGTTTGTTTTTGTTTTGTTTTTGCACGTCTGAAACCTTGGGAGGTTGGCTTGGCTTCATAACCATTTAGCCCTCTGAGCGGCGATGGAGAAGTCAAGTTGGCGATAATGCGATTGGAACCTCGGACAATCGGAGCCTTCAGCGGCTCTGCGCTCTCCCCAGGATATTTGTTCGTCTGTCTGGGGCTCATTGCCATGCAAAGGGGCTGACATCAGAGCACCTTTTGTTGCTAAAAGCTTTCTCCCGGAGAGAGAGAGAGAGAGAGGGAGAAACAGCCCTGACTAGGAGTCATGTGGAGTTGGGAGAGTCCATGTCGGGGAAAAGGGCAGAGAACCAAAGTTACTCTACCGACAAGTTGAAACCTAACGCCCTAGCCGCTTCCCAATTTCAGCTGGCAGAACCTTGGCTACGCTTCTTTGGTCCAGGCCTCTTTTGCGCTCGCCGAAAGAAGAGAAAGGGACCCCGGGTTGTCGTGGTTTTCTCCTGAACGCCGGAGCAGGGTTTTCCTCGACACCCCCGCTCCCCAGAAAGAAGGTGGTTCGCGCCTCGCTCGCCTCTGCCATCCTGTTGCTTGGCCGCGGCAAGTAGGCAAAGTTTGTGCGGGACACGGAGGCGCTGCGGCGCTCCAAGGAGAACTAAGCCCGAGTCCGGCGGCGTTTCCCAAAAAGGGTCCCGCGGCCTCCCACTTTCCCTTGCCCTGCCGGGAGGGAGAGCCAGGCAAGGACGCGGCGGCATGCTGGAGAGGCTGGCCAGAAAGATAACCGGCTAGGAAGGCTGGAGCAGCGGCCAGGCGAGAGGTTTGAGGCTGCGGGGGTCGCCCTCGGCCGGCGCCAGGCTCCCCTCTGCGGGGCTCTCGTCTTGAGCCGCACTGGCTGAGAGGCAGCGGGCGATGGAGGAGGAAGAGGAGCAAGCCTCGGCTGCCGAGTTCCAGGAGGGCGCCAGCGGCAGCGGCAGCGGCAGCAGCAGCGTCCCCGAAAGTTTCTCCAGGCTCTGGACGGATGTCATGGGGATCTTGGTGAGCGGCTGCTCTACCGAGACGGGAAAGGTGACCGGGATGGTGCGCTGGTGGGGGTGGGTGGGGGGAGCGGGCTTTGGCATCCTCTTTCGAAAGGGGACTTTTGGGAACAAAATGTGCCAGTCCAAAGAGTCGCCTTGCTGGCGGAGGGGTGGCTGTGTGTTTCTGGATCGGGCGCACTGGGGGGGGAGGGAGAGAACCGTTTGACCAGAAGCCAGTGGTGGGATTCAGCCAGTTCGGGAGAACCGGTTGTTAACTTTCTGAGCAGTTTGGCAAACTGGTTGTTGGAAGAAATCATTAGGGCAGAGAACCGGTTGTTAAATTACTTGAATCCCACCACTGCCAGAAGCGGCATCTATTGCTTTGCGCGCCGATGCTGCTTCTTGGCCATCCTGATCCTGCTTGGCTTGCGCTACCCGCCCAGGAAGGTGTCGGGCGGGGGTAGGAAATCCTGGCGGTTTGTTTTGTTTTGGGTTCCTGAATTCTTCCCCTTTTCTTGGTCTGCAGCGGAAGGGACAGTTTTGGGTGGGTTTCAAATGCATGGGCTGAAATGCGCACACGTTTCGACTTCGCGCCAGCATTAAAAAGAAAAGTGTGTGTTGGGAATGTGTGTGTGGGGGGTGTTCATAGAGTGATTCATCGGGTCTTCGTAAAGCTCTTGATTGCGGAGTAGGAGGGAAGCTCAACATGTTGCTTTCATGTTGCCGATCTCTTCCTCCCTCCCCTGAGGTTCAATAATTCAATAGCTGCAGTGGATCTAAAATGTTCAGCTTACACTATGCATGCTCTGAATTTAATTAGTTTAAGCATTATAGCCACACCAGTTGCAAAGTAGGGGGAGAGTTGACTGATGGAATACTTAACTCTTCAACTTCTAACCACTGAATGGCAAGCTAAGATCAGAGAATAGGGTTGTTGACTTTTGAACACAAATGATTTATTTTTGTGACCTCTACCACTCTGAATTATCAGCAATGCTCCCTAGTGATTGGAACCAACCAACCCCCAGTTTATTTATTTCAAGATATTTTTAACTCAATGCAACCATCAGGAGTCAAGGATTTGATTTGAGAGCACCTGATTTTTAAGTTTGAAATAAATTGTTCTAAAAAACCTCAAGCCATTTCTTTTTTCAACCCCTTTCTTTCCTTTTTCTGAATTTCTTTAGGCAAATTAAGGCGTGGGGGAATCAGCAAAGTTTTAGTATATTAGAATCTGGCAATGTGATTTTTCTTTTTAAAAATATTGTTTGATATGTTTAAATATGCCTATGGCAGGGAAGACAGCAAGAGATGTAATAGCCTACAGGCTTATCACTTAAACTATCTGATGTTTGTCTAGAAATATCAATTAGTTGCACAGTTATTAATAACTTTAAAAGCTAATTTCAAAAAGCAATATATATTAATTGTGTTCTTCTCTCCCCTATGCTGAGTGTCAGTTTAATAGAACTTTTGCTAACAGGCATATTTCCTTATCATTTGATACTAGGAAAGTAGAAAGTGAAAGAAGGAAAGCTTTTAATATTGCATCCTTTGGACATTAATTAATATAATGAGTTATGTACACTAGATTGGAATTTGCTTGCTCCCCCTCCCTTTTTTTAAATAAAAAAAATAGAAGTAGAGTTTTCTAAGAGTTTCCTTCGAATATATTTTTGGCACATTTCAATAATGCATTGAATGGAAGGGGATGTGCAGGGTGAGTTAAACTGGGTGAGACAAACTTTAAATTAGATATATGAAGAAGGTTAATGTATCAAATAAAGTCTGCCAACTTTCAACCAAGTCTTAATTTTATTCCAATAATTTTTAGCTTCAGGGCACCACATATGATATATGATCCTGATAATTGGTGACATTTCCAACATTTACCTGATTTATCTTTAAACATTTTTGCTAATTTCTCAGGTGGCATAGGCCATCTATAAAACATTTTATATTGATTTTCCATATATGCAGTGGACATTGTTAATTTGTAATTCATTTCCCATTGTTGTTGCCATTTTTCAAGATCAATTGAATATCCAAAGTTTCTTCCCCAAGCTATCATTGTTTCTTTTACTTGCTCCTCCTCCATTTCAATGCCAAGTAAGAAATTATAAAAAAAAATTATTAAGTTTTCCTTTGTTCCTGTGAGTATCCTATCCAACTCAGTCTTTTCCAAATAAAAACCATATAGTTTAGAATCAGTGGTATGGGTGGTTCTAGCGTCATAATGAAGGAATAACTTGAGTATCCAGTCTGAAATGTTTTTAACTTGAGAAACGAATGGACACCTTAGTCTTTATGACCCACATCTGTGAGAGCTTCCAGGCTGACAAAAAGAATGCAACAGGAGTCCCTCAGTTGCTATCCCCACTGATGTAACAGGTGATTACATCACTGTCTTCAGAGACATGGGAGATGGCAAATAACCATGCGGGATTACTTACCCCAGGGGATAATATGGATAGACTAGCCTGTAGGTTGGGAGTGCACACTTTTTCGCAGATTGAGGAGTCTGCCAGGTGTTGTATGGCATGGCAAGGCCTATCCTTCAAAATTGGAAGAACCAACGTTCAATTTTAGGAGGAGGCATTAAGGCAGGGGTGTCAAACTCAAGGCCCACGGGCCAAATTTGGACCACAGGGTGCTTAAATTTGGTCTGCAGGGCCAGTCTGGAAATAGCAAAGGACTGGCCCGCAGTGCCTCTGACAGCCAAAATGGCACACAGGAGGGGGGGCACAAGCAACCCCCATGCGCTCCATTTTGTCCAGCAAAGTGTTGTAGGAAGCATCTGCCCCGTCTCCCCCTCTTTCCCTCCGGCCGGCCCACGGAGAACTACTATGCTGATCCGGCCCTCAAAGAAATCCAGTGTGACACCCCTGCATTAAGGATTAAATGAGCCTTCAGCTCTACAAGGTTTAAGGCAATCATTTTGGCACCCAAAGACCCCAAACCCATGAAAAAGTAAATGAAAAGGATCTTGCTCAGAGCCCACAAAAATGGGTGCTTGTGTGACACATGTACCCCTGCAGTCATGACATCTAGTCATATGTACCATTAATATCTAGAAACCAAAATTTTCCTTGTCTAAGGTAAACAAGTCAATTGTTGCTGGTAGAATGTTGGCATTATTTGAGCAAATCAGTGTTTCAGACATCAAAAACAATCATTTATTTCATAGGCAGACTGGATCTTTGAAAAACAAAGATAGTTTTCAATAGACTTGTATATATTTAATTATGTTTGAAAACCTTCAGAAACAGCTGGGATATTGTTACCATTAAATTGTTGTACTCTTATTGATAGTGTCATTTTCTATTTCAGGAATTTTGAGATTGTGGAAATTTATATGTAGATTATAATGCATATATTATATGAATATGAAAAGGGGGTCTTTATTTTTGAAGATATAACATTTGAGAATAAAATGTTGGGGTTTTTTTTCCCAATGGCAATTTGGCCTGTTCAGCTTCCTTGCAAGACAGAAGCCAAAGTAAACTGCACATATACTCTGGAATTATGGAATGAGAATTTTAATTGTATAGCTTAGATAATCAGATTCTTGAAGCCACACATTTTAAAAAAATCTTATCTCTACGGGAAGTCACTGCCAGTAAACAAAAATGGGTTGGGAACATTTCAGAAATCAGAGTTGCAGGAAAAAATGGTTATACTATTGTTTTTTTAGGAAATGATATCATGCTCTCTCTCCAATCTGAATAATGTGTTCCTGCCTTGAAATATTTATTATCAGAATAGTTCACTGTCCATATACTTTATTTACTAGTTTCCTTGGAATTTCATAAGAGTAAATTTGTCTTGTGACATGTTTCTCAAGCTTTTTTATTTAAATAAAATCCTACTAAACTGGATTGTTAGTGGGTCATATTCTGCCACAACTGGCTTTTCTTCTTTCTAATAATTCTTTTTATTGTGTAATAATAATAATTGGTCAATTATTCCATTCTGCTGATGAAAGGAGGACCACATTCAACTCACACCATAGTTATGATGTGCACTTATCAGAGCTTGATCAGAAAAATAGTTCTGATGCCACTCCTACAACTAACAAATACTTCAGGAAATAATTGTATTTGCTGAACTGGAAATGACTATCCTGCCATGTTACTTGTTCTTTCTAATTAACCTCAGGAAACATTTCTACACTATTCACTGCACTACAATCTTAACATGTAAGAGTGGCTTTCCCAGTTCTTAATTAGGGCAACAGTATTCATTGGGTTCAAAACCCCTTTCTCCATAGTGTTACACTAATTACAGTTTGGAATTGTGTGTGTATATGTCCACATGTGTACAATATAAAGTAGGTAGGTACTTTGTTTTATAATACTGTAACTGTTTAGCACTAATGAAGAAAATTTTATTTTGTCTACAATCTCAGAAATGTAAATTTTAAAGAAGTATTTAGAAGAGCACTATTACGTCAAATGAAGTATTTCAAATAATAAATAATTCAGCAAACCTATCAATTATATCTCATACTCATTGTACCAAAATGTACCTTCACTGTACCTTCAATTCACATACTTCGGACTAATATTATTATAATTGAAAACATTCAGATTTTTGCACATTTGCAATTATACATAAATGAAAAGATACATTATAGAAAAGATTATAGAAAAATAATGTCTGGTTTAATTAAAAATATTAAACTTTTAATTTTTAAAAATCAACTATTATGTAATCTAACAATTCAATAAGATATGGAGGTTCATATACTATTTTGTCACTTTTGGTTATTTGAAAGAAATCTAGTAATTTCAGGAGGGAACAATATATTTATCTTTCCTTTTTTATTATTTTCCTAGGGAAAAAAACCCTTTTCATTAAACACTGGAACAGGATCAAACCATGTAGAAGTACTAGACAAAAAAAATCCCTTTAGCTTTTAAATATTTATAAATTTGCCCAACCTTCATTATAAAAAGATATTTAAAATAAAATATTTATATTTGAGCATCCGGAAATACATAATTTTTAGATAATCTGCAAATTTTATATTTTTCCAAATTTTATTTCCAAATTTAAATTCTGTATTGGAGAATGAGGTGTTTGGATATATTATTTTATGTATTATTTTATGAATATATTAATCAATGAAAAGTACATTTAAATACATGTTGATGATTGCTAACAATATTTAACCACAGTTCACCAAGATGTAAAGATGAATAACATCAGTTTACTGTTTCATTCAAAAGTTTAGTCTTGCTAATCAAACTGCCTGCTTCAATTAACAGAATATATCAGTAATAGAAAGTTAAACATGCAGGTATGTCTCAGAGATACTGTAGGTTCTGTTCAGACCATCACAACAAAGCAAATATCGCAATAAAGCTAGTTATGAATGTTTCGGTTTGCTAATACATATAAAATTTCTGTTTATACATATACTGAAGTCACTTTAAGTGTGAAAAAGTAATATGTCTAAAAAACAATGTATCTACCTCAGTTAAAAATACTTTATTGCTAAAAATGCTATTCATCTTCTGAGCATGCAGTGAGTGCTGGAGGAGGGTCTTGTAAAGAAATGCAATAACTGTGAAGTGCAATAAAACACAGTATGCCTGTACATCTTTCTTCACATTCTGTATGAATGTGTATTTAGTATTTAACTGCACTTGTTTACAGAATCAAAATAAGAATCAAGTGAGTACAGCAGGTGCAAACATTTGAATGCTCAGTCAGCACTTTGCAATACTTCCTTTGTCAGAAATAACAGCTCCAACTGGTTCCTAGAGTTGGCCAAGACTTTATTTTGTTTTTGGAATTTTCACTGTCTTCCTTGCAAAAACCTCTTTCATTTCTGTAGGTTGGAGTTCTCTCCACCAATTTTCAATAATAAACATGTCCGAGGAATGTGAAGGCCATTCCAAAATATTTCCTTTCTGTAGTTCTTCATGGTTGATTTCAAAGTACACTTCTAATCATTGTCATGTTGAAAAATAGCAGCCATTTTTCAGCATCAGTTTCTTTCCTGATGATATTAGCTTGTAGGAGATGTTAATTCAAACCATTCATCCTTCCCCCTATACAATATTTCCTGGGTTACTGGCTGCTATATAGTTCCAAAACCTATTAGAGGAAGCCCTAGGCTTTCATGGTTGGCAAGGTGTCCTTATCTCCAAATATATCTTATGCAATTGTGACTAAACCATTCAATTTTTGTTTCACCATTCCAACCTTTTGTTCCACAAATTTAAGTTTCATCTAGGCTTCCTTTTGCACCTTTTAGATTATTATTTTTTGTGACAAAATTGGAAACTATGGTTGTATAAATAATGCTGTCAGCCTATAGACAACTACTCCAATATCACCTAAAATTGCCAGCAGGTTGTTTTTAGTGAACTGTGGATTCTACTCTATAGATATATAGATAGATATTTTTGTTGTATAGAGATGGGAATCCAGGGAGATTTTTTTCCCCATGCAGGTAGTCCTCGCTTTATGACCATATCTGAGCCCAAAATATATATGGCTAAGCAAGACAATTGTTAAATGAGTTTTGCCCCATTTTTCCAACCTTTCTTGCCACACTTGTTAAGTGAATCGCTGCAGTTGTTAAGTAAGTAATATGGTTGTTAAGTGAATATGGTTTCCCCATTGATTTTGCTTGCCAGAAGGTCACAAAACGTGATCCCGGGTCACTGCAACTGTCATAAATATGACTCAGTTGCTAAGTGTCTGAATTTTGATCACATGCCCATGGGGATGATGCAACAGTTGTAAGTGTGAAAAATGGTCATAAGTCACTATTTTCAGTGTCGTAACTTCGAGGATCACTAAATGAACTGTTGTAAGTGGAAAACTACCTTTGTTCTTCTAGATATTGACTTGCTTTCAGCAGTTTCAAGTTATGTCTGTTTCTTAACAATCTTTCCCAAAGTTGAAAGTACTATTTGGAAATCTAGCTGGAAGTATTTAGATATTTGTAGTTGTCATTTTAAATAACTTTCCCTGGCTTTGCAAAAGTAAATTATCTTTATTTTCTAATGTTCAGACAGCTGTTTAGAGGAGCCAGTGGCTGTTGAAAGTATTGTTGAATCATAGCCTAGAGGTTATAGAGGTTAGAGGAGACAAATTCAATTGTGGAATTGTCTCCTAATTAATTGCAAACTTAATGAGACAGTTGTTTTTTTTATGCATTATTAACATCTTTGCACTTAAAAAAAAAGGTAACACTAAACCCACTGAAATTAATATTCTTATTTTGAAATAGTGAAACATCTCACATAAAGAGCACATTCAACTTTGTAGAAAGATGTTGTATTTGGTTAACTACTGTTCATTTTGATAGTTGACCAGGGTTGCCTACATTTTTGCTGGCTACTATACACATTATAGAAATTGTAAGCTAGTCAGCATTTAGTTAATTGAAACTAAACAATTAAATATGTGCACACTTTTGATATATATGAACCTGAAACAACATTATTGATGTAAATAAAATGGCATGTGTATCTTTTCATAATTTTTAATAATAAGATTGACTTTTTTGTCTGAAAGGACCAACATTGCTTTTTTGTCCGAATCAACTTCT
Organism: Arizona elegans; assembly: GCA_022577455.1. NCBI lineage: Eukaryota > Metazoa > Chordata > Lepidosauria > Squamata > Colubridae > Arizona > Arizona elegans. The sequence continues at coordinate 252,142,230 of JAKOOJ010000001.1, forward strand.
TTATGGATGTTAATGGCAAATCCTGGAAAATATTAGAATGGTGAAGTGTTTTTTTGTTGTTGTTGTTGTTGTTGTTGTTCTTGTTTTTAAATCAATAGCATGATCATATTCTCAGAAGAATTAACATTTCTATCAATTAAGCTACCATTTCTTTACCCTTGAATCCAAGGCTGAATGCCTTGGAGTAAAAGTAAAGTTACAAACCTTGCAAACCATTCCTTTGCTGTACTTGAACAATAAGTAAACAATAAATAGGCCACCAGGGAAAGTAATTTGATTGGAAAGTTTTATGTTTGTGAACATTAAAGCTGCCAAGGCCAGAAACAAAAAACAAGAGACTAGATAGGAATATTCTCAAAATATGATCCAGGTCTTATCTAAGTCTGATAAATGTCTAGCAAGAAGTTGTGACCACATAAAAGTGGGAGTAAGAAACAGAGTCCAAACTTTGGGGCTGTTACATTAGAGTAGGCTGGATTGCAAGATTCTTCAGTTACTGATAGTTGACATTATTTGGGCTATTTGTATCTGTAATGAAAACAAATTGTGTATCTGAGCCTTCCCTTGACTTATCTTCTGCTAGCTCCTGAGTACTGGTTGAGTTTCTAGATTGGGGTTTATTGTCTTATATCTTTGAATTAAATTTTAAGTGCAAAATCATATTTTTTTGCAATTAGAACCTGGTACTAACTCTTTAAATTTGGGATCCTAATGCTGAAATGTTTATCACTAAACTTAATGACTGCTTATAAAACTTAACATAATTTTTTTGTTGGCTACTTCCTCCTGGCTTTTCCACAAAAGTGTGGTTTTTTTAATAGGGAAAATTAACACAAATATTTTGGCATTCTATACATACGTGACAAGATTTTGAGTTCCCTTTTCCTTTTAAGCTCCTTTTATTCCTAAGAGGTCATTCCTGGAGGTCAGGGGTGAGGGCTCTGGATGGGTTTCACCTGTTTTTCCTTCACTTTATAGCATACAGCATTTTCACTTTTGTTTCTTAGTACTGTGTACAGATTACATCTACTTCTGTTCATCCAGCTTTACATTTAGATGCTTGACTGATCATCTGAGGTGAACCAAACCAGGTTTACAAGCACAGAACTTAAACTTTGGACATTTTGGTCATTGAGTAGCAAAAATACATTTTATAAAACAAACAGAATGATCCTCTGACATCATTAACTGTTGGCAGCCATATGCGGGTGAGACATACACACTGTGTAACAAAATTTTGCTGCTTTTAGAGAAATAAATTGCCAACAGTTATTCCGTGCACCTCGGCATACAGTCATGCCGACCACATGACCACAGAAACGTCTTCAGACAACATTGGCTTCCTCGGCTAAGAAATGGAGATGAGCACTGCCCCCTCAGAGTCAGACACAACTGGAGAGGGGCATCTTTTGCCTTTTTTAAATTATTGATCCGAGGATAATTGTTCTGTTTTGTTTTAAAGACTGTATCTTTTATTGGTCAATGATCAAAATATAGTTTCTGTTCTGGTCGCCTTGCAGGTACATATATACATTATTATTGCCCTGTAATCTTTTTTCCCACTTAATTTCTCAAAAACTGAAACTAGAAAGGAGAGAAGCATTTTTATGACCTCCCCTGTAACACTTATTTTATGACCTCCTCTGTAACACTTATTTTCAAGGCTCTACTAATCTCTTTATAGAGGTAGGCAACAGAATGAGATAACTTTTGTACACAGGGGTTTCCTTTAGACTCACATTGCGTAATAAAAATGCCTTCATCAAATATCACTCTTGTCACTTAGGTTTTACAATCTCAATCTTTGATAATAGTCTGTTTTATGTTTTCCAATTGCCCCCTTCCCCTAAAAGCCGACTATGGAATAGGCTATGTACTTAACTGCGGTTTTTTAAAAAAAGAACAAAATAGTTGTTGTTTCAATTGGTTCTAGTTCTAGCTGTTCAAAAGAATCACTGTATGGAGAACATAGTTTTCCTACTCGCTGTTCAGACACTCCTCAGAGTGGGATACGATCACTCTCATTTGCACTGCTGAGTGTCAATCAAATCCCTCTGGAGCCGGATCCTCCTCACTTCCTGCTCCTTCCTCAGACTTTTTCACTCAGCCATTGCAAGTGCATTGAGTGTCTGCTACTCCTTTTAAAATTATTATCTTTTCTAATTTTGTCCTTTGTAATTTGGCTCAATTTTAAATTCTTTTGGCTGTGGAAGTGTTGCGCTTTATCTGCCTTCACCTGGGTGAAGTTTTAAGCGCATTTTTGGCGATTTGGGGCTCCGGCCGCCGTTAGCGGTCTGGCTTGGCTGGCGGCTAATTTCTCTGCCTTTTTCGGCCACCATTTGCCTCCAGTCATTGCGCGAGGCTTCGGATCGAGTTAGCGGCCATAGAACTTAGCGGCTTGAGTCCCTGCCGGCTGGCATACTCATTAGCCGTTTTTGGAGCGTTTGTGACCGCCCCCTGCGTGCAGCTTCAGTCCGGCCGTAGGCGCTTTGTTTCGCCTGGCTCAGGACTCGTGGGAGCTCTCCTAGCGTGCCGCCATTTTGGAGACCAAACATCGCCGCTTCTTGAGCTGCTTCGGGGGCACAGCGACCTGGGCTTTGGTTTCCAGGGTCGCTAGCTGGCTTGCAGGTTGGGACGCTGTCCTGCTCATACCTGCGCTTTCCAACTATCTGCAGTGGCGTGCCTGAGGATATCAAGGGAAGTACATATTCTTTAAATTTGATTATATTTTTATAAAAAAAAAAAAAAGAATTTGATTGTTTGGCTGTTGCCTCGTTATATCTGAAGCCCCTTTCTTGTAAAAAGTTGTTTGAATCACCTTAATTTAAAAAAAAAATAATAATAATATATATATAATCTTAATTAATTCATTATATTTAGAAATTAATAACTGTATATTTACAAATTATTGCTAATAATTGTTGGGGCTATTGACTGTGATTTCATGGAGGACAGGGAGGCAGTCGCTCTTTCTTCAGACTTGGACAACAGTCCTTCTCCCTCCCCAGTACCTTCCCCTAAACAGCTCAGGGGGAAAAAACCTAAAAACCCCAAACAGGGGAAGTCCTCCAAATCTGCCACTGTAGACAAGGATGCCCAACGTAGGCACAAGGCGCTAGAAAAGCGGTTTGCCAAGGCCAGGCAACAGGTTCAAGAACCTTGTCAGGGGCCTATGGAGGAGGATTTAGGCCTGGAAGTGGCTCCTGACCCCTCGGCCTCCCATACCATTGATACTTTGGCTAGTGGGCTAAGGGAGGATTGCTCATCTATTTCTCAGGGGTTTCCACTGTCGGCTACTAATCAGCCCTGTGCCAGTGCCAGGTCACGTTCATCCAGCTTTGCTAGCCACCTTTCTCAGGCTTCTAGGTCTGCTCCTGAAGCTACATTTACACCCACTGCAGCTGGTCTCCGCCCTGAGGCGGGTCCTGTGTTTGCTCAGCCTGTAGATTTTCAGTCCTTTTTTTCTCAGGCTATGTCCCATATGTTCCAAATGGGGTTACAGCATTCCACTGGTGCCTTCCCTGGCCCAGTTTGTCCCCCTGCGCCTGCTTTTCATCTGCATCCTCCTAGTACACATCAACAACAACGCCAATCTGTTTCCCGTGGTCCTGTGTCAGAATCAGCCCGGGAGGACGATTTCCCAGATGACTTTGAGATGTCGGAGGATGAAGAGGAGATTCAGGATAAGCCAGCTTTTCCAGGCCTGTTTAAGCCCTCTTTGTTTCGCTCTTTGCTTCACAAAGCAAAAGCGGCCACTAACATGGATTCCACCCCTCTTCAGGGTTCTACTTCATCTGTTCCACCAGGCCCTAACAGTCATTTGTTTAATCTGCCTCAACCTGATGAGGACTTTGTTCCGTGCCCTGACCTTTTCTGCCAGGTCATCCAGAAACCTTGGGACCGCCCCGCTTCTTTATCTGGTCCGAATTCGTTTGATCGAAAGCTTTATGCCTCGGCTCCTGCGCTGGATGCACTTCTGCAGTTACCTACGGTTGATGATCCGGTGGCTAGCCTCACTTCTTCTTCCATCCTGGTAGGTGAACCGGGGGATGGCCTCAAGTTTGAGGACAAACGGGCCGAGATGGGCTTCCGTAAGACGCACCAAGCTGCTGCTTGGGCCATTCGGGCAGCGACCTCGTCATCCTTCTTTAACCGTGCTTCGCTGGTGTGGTTGCGTCAATTGAAGGAACGGCTCCCTCCTGAAGATGCGCGATTGCAACAGGATCTAGCCAAACTTGTTGCAGCTGCTGAATATTCGGCCGACGCATCTTTGGACGCGGCTAAGTTCGCTTCACGTGCGCTGGCATCGACGGTGTCCTCAAGACGTCTCTCATGGCTCCGTAACTGGAGAGCCGACGCCAAGTCCAAGTGGCGCCTGACTGCTGCTCCTTTCAGGGGCCCTGCCTTGTTCGGATCATCCCTAGATTCCGTACTGGTGGAGAACAGGGACAAGAAGAAGGTGTTGCCTACTTCCTTTCGCCGCCAGGACAGACGCTACGTACCGTATAGCCGACAATCCTTTCGGCAGGACCAAGGCGCCGGTGGCGCCTCTTATTACCGGTCTTCGCAATTCCAGTACCAGCCATCTTCAGACAGGGCGTCCTTTCGTGAACGTGGTCGCCGACAGTCCAACTTTAGACGACCCTTCAAGCAGTCTGCTGGCCGCTTCGCCAGGCGTGGAAAGTGACTCACCGTTCCCGGTCCCGATCGTTGGCAAGCTCCAGGCTTTCTCTCACCTGTGGACAGCTACCACCTCGGATGCCTGGATTGTCCAAACTGTCACCGAGGGATTACGTTTGGAATTCACCACAATGCCACAGGACTTTTATGTTCACTGCCCTTGGCCGCTTCAGCCGGAGAAGCAATCTCTTCTGTCGCTCGAAATTTACCATTTGTTGCAGATTCAGGCCATAGAACAAGTTCCATCGCACCAACTCAAAACCGGCTTTTATTCAACGCTGTTCCTGGTCCCGAAGAGCTCGGGCGATTGGAGAGGCATTTTGAACCTACGACGTCTCAATCAACACATCGTATACCGTCGGTTCAAAATGCATTCCCTCAAGTCTCTGCTCGGCTGCATCCGACGGGGGGGATCTGATGCAATCTGTAGATCTAAAGGAAGCGTATCTGCACGTGCCCATTCATCACTCGCACAGGAAGTACCTCAGGTTTGCGTTTGGAAACCACCACTTCCAATATCGGGCTATGCCGTTTGGCCTTTCGTCCGCTCCGAGGACCTTTACAAAGTTGCTAGCGGCTGTAGCGGCGTCGCTCAGAGAGGTTCCTGTTCGTCTGGCATGTTACCTCGACGACATTTTGATACTGTCGTCTTCTCCAGAGCCGGCGACCCACGACCGGAAGTTAGTACTTCAGACCCTTCAAGACCACGGGTTCACCTTGAATCTTGCCAAAAGTCACCTGATTCCCACGTCTCGTATTCTACACCTCGGAGCCACGATAGATTCGGGCCTCTGTGTGGTCTTCCTGTCTCCAGACAGACAAGTAAGCATACGGAAACTGGTGTCTCAAGTCTTACTCCACAAATCTGTGACCTTACTGACTCTCTCCCAGCTTCTGGGAAAATTAATATCATGCATAGACATTGTCCCGTGGGCGCGTTTCCATCTTCATCGCCTTCAATGGTTCCTGCTCCCTTACCAGAGACAAGGGCGAGCAGAGTCTCTTCTCAAGGTAACAGTTCCAGCTCCTGTGCACCTTTCCCTGAGGTGGTGGTTGTCTCCGGCTCTCGACAAGGGCTCCCCCTTCCTGGAACCAGCTCGGATGGTATTAACCATGGATGCAAGTCTGCGAGGCTGGGGGGCGCATCTCAACCGTCAGTTAGCCCAAGGCGTGTGGTCGTCGAAGGAACTGCTACACAACATAAATTGGCTCGAGCTCAGAGCGGTCCGTCTCGCTCTGATGCACTTCAAACACCTTGTATATCGCCAGGATCTTCTGATTCTAACAGACAATGTGGCCACCAAGGCCCATATCAACAGACAAGGCGGGACCCGCTCCTGGATTCTAATGCAGGAGGCGGAGCGTCTTCTGTCGTGGGCGGAACTCCACCTCTCGTCGATAAAGGCCGAACACATTTCGGGGATTTTGAATCGAGAAGCAGATTGGCTCAGCAGAGACCAAATAGATCACACCGAGTGAAGGTTGGACCCCGGCCTGTTCCAGGACCTGTCCAGGAGGTTCGGTCTGCCCATTGTGGACCTGTTTGCGACGGCTCAGAACACTCAACTGCCGAGATTTTTTTCCCGCTACCCGGATCCAACAGCGGAGGGTCTAGATGCACTTCGGAGTCAGTGGCCCCGGGGACTTCTTTATGCCTTTCCTCCCCTTCCTGTCATCTCCAAAGTCATTCGGAAGGTTATTCAAGAGCGGGCGAATCTTCTGCTGGTAGCGCCGTATTGGCCTCGTCGAGAGTGGTTCGCAGACCTCAAGAACTTGTCTGTCGAACCACCGTGGAGGATTCCACCCGACAAGATTGTGCTAACTCAAGGGGCCATCCGTCATCCAGAACCAGAATGGCTTCGATTAGCCGTGTGGCATTTGAGCGCATAAAGCTCTTCAAGGACAACTTGTCTGATGACATCATTTCTATTATTCAGGCAGCTCGAAGACCATCAACAATTCAAATTTATGATGCTTCGTGGGCTGCCTTCACTAGATGGTGCGGAGATTATCATGTTGATCCCACAACGGCATCTGTCCCGGACATTCTGCGTTTCCTGCATGCGGGGTTTTCCAAAGGCTTGGCTCCTGCGACCTTACGTCGACAAGTGGCGGCTCTGGCCACTGTCCTGTCAGGGGAGGCTCGAGTTCCTTTGTCGCAAGACCCCAGGATTCGTTCTTTTCTCCAAGGGGTCTCCAACTTGCGGCCACCGCCAATTCACCGCTACCCCACTTGGGACCTTACCTTGGTGTTACAGGCCTTGACGGGTCCTCCGTTCGAGCCCATTGCTTCGTCCAGCCTCCGCTACCTGTCTTTAAAGATGGCCTTTTTGTTGGCAATTACTTCGGCTCGTAGAGTTTCCGAAATTGCAGCTTTGTCCATGAGAAGTGACCTCTGTGTCTTCTACCCTGACCGGGTTGTCCTTCGCCTAGATCCAGCTTTTGTGCCTAAAGTGAACACTCGTTTTCATCGAGCCCAAGAACTCGTCTTGCCTAATTTCTGCCTGAACCCGCGTCATCCTGCTGAAAAGCGATGGCATACTTTAGATGTGCGACGGGCATTGAGAAGATATCTTAAAAGGACTGCCTCCTTTCGCAAGACTGAAGCTTTGTTGGTGTCCTTCCTTCCCTCCTCCCTGGGTCAGAAGGTTTCTTCGGCTACAGTAGGCAGGTGGCTCAAAGCATGTATATCTAAGGCATATGAAGTGAGGGAGGCCCCTGTCCCGGGTGGTATTCTGCCCCATTCTACCCGTAGCGCCGCGACATCAGCAGCGTGGGCCACCCAGGCTTCAGTAGATGATATCTGCCGGGCGGCCACATGGTCTTCCCTCTCTTCCTTTGTAAGTCACTATAGACTAGATAAGTTTGCCTCTGCAGATGCTGCCTTTGGCAGAAGGGTATTACAAGCTGTAATCTCTCCACAAGGCCAGTCTCAGGCTTAGTTCCCTCCCTTTCTCCTTAACTTGGGTATGTCCCACTCTGAGGAGTGTCTGAACAGCGAGTAGGAAAATGGTCGTTGTTTACCTGAACGACCCTTTTGTACTTGCTGTGAAGACACTCCGTCCCTCCCTTATCTTCGCCACGTCTGGCCTTGGAGGAGGTCTTTTTTCTTTTCCTCTGTAGCCAGCTGCTTCCTGTTCGGCAATCTGGTGATGTGCTTCATGACAGTCCTAATGCTCTTGGACCAAGTGTCTTCGTGAAAAGTCTGAGGAAGGAGCAGGAAGTGAGGAGGATCCGGCTCCAGAGGGATTTGATTGACACTCAGCAGTGCAAATGAGAGTGATTGTATCCCACTCTGAGGAGTGTCTTCACAGCGAGTACAAAAGGGTCGTTCAGGTAAGCAACGACCATTTTATGTATGGCTTAAAATATTTTTCACATATTATAAATGTTAGAAAAATAATCTGGTTGCTATAAATTGTATGGAAAAAATAACATTCCAGATATTAAATATCAACATTAAATATAAAGGTTTATTATTTGATAATTCTACAGAATGGTAAAATTCTGTCAGGGAAGGCCAAAAAATTAGCTTCTTTGTGCAGCAGTACCAACAGAAAGCAAACACACGTGCAAAGCCATGCAACTACTCTGCTTTTACTTGTGTATGCTGTTCTAACATTATCCAGCAACACTGTTGAAACCTTACTAATTTCTTTCTCTTGTTTCTATGTTGATGATTTTACCTATGTAGAAACCTGCTGCCAGAATAATTAAGCTGCATTGCTACCCACTGTTATCACATCTAGCTATTTTCAACTTTCTTTTGTACTGAACAGCTTGAAAGCAGAAAGTGCCACTTGAAATTAAGTTGATATCTGGTAGCAACAAATGTTTCCTAAAAAGCAGAATTACATAAAGTCTCTGCTAAGCCCTTCTCAATATATCTTCTTTCAGCTCAACACATCAGGTAATATTTGCATACTACTATCCATAGACATACTGTACAGTGCATTCAGACCCTCTTCACTTTTGCCAATTTTCTTACGCTGCAGCCCAATTCTACAGTTGTTGAAATTCATTTTTTACCAATAATCTGCACTCAGTAGACCATAATGACAAAGTGAAAACAGAATTTTAGAAATGTCTGTAAATTAATTAAAAAGAAAAAACTGAAATATCACATTGATATAAATATTCAGACCTTTTGCAACAACACTTGAAATTTAGCTCAGATCACTTGTTTAGTTTAGTTTAGTTTACGTTATTGTCATTGCACCTCGTACAACGAAATTACAGCAGATCACTGCTGATAGGTTTCTACACCTTGATTGGAGTCCACCTGTGGTAAATTAAATTGATCGGACATGATTTGGAAAGGCACCACCTCTCTTATGGAAGGCCTCACAGTTGACAATGCATACTATAGCAGAGCAAAAATCATGAGGTCAAAAGAACTGCCTGCAGAGCTCAGAAACAGGATTATTGCAAGGCACAGATCTGGAAAAGGCTACAATAAAATTTCTACTGCACTGGAATGGAACACAGTGGCCTCCATAATTCTCAAATGGAAGACGTTTGGCACAACCTGGACTCTTCCAAGAGCTTGTCGCCCAGTCAAAGTGAGCAATCGGGAGAAGAGCCTTAGTAAGAGAGGTGACCAAGATGATGGTCACTCTGACTGAGCTCCAGAGATCCTGTGTGGAGATGGGACAAAGTACCAAAAAGGCAACCATCACTGCAGTCTTCCACCAATCTGGGCTTTATGACAGAGTGGCTAGACAGAAGCCTCTCCTCAGTGCAAAACACATGAAAGCCTGCTTGGAGTTTGCAAAAAAGCATCTGAAGGACTCTCAGACTGAGGAACAAAGTTCTCTGGTCTGATGAAACCAAGATTGAATTGTTTGGCCTCAAATCTAAATGTTATATCTGAAGGAAACAAGGCACCATTCATCATCTGCCCAATATCATCCCAACAGTGAAGCATGGTGGTAGCAGAATCATGCCGTGCAACTGTTTTTCAGCAGCAGAAACTGGGAGACTGATCAGGGTTGAGGGAAAGCTGAATGGAGGAAAGTACAGGGATATCCTCAATGAAAACCTGTTCCACAGCACTCAGGACCTCAGACTGGGTCGAAGGTTTATTTTCCAACACGACAACGAACCTAAGCACACGACCAAGACAACACAGGAGTGGCTTAGGGACAACTCTGTGAATGTCCTAGAGTGGCACAGCCAGAGCCCTGACTTGAACCCCATTGAACATTTCTGGAGGGACCTGAAAATGGCTGTCCACTGACAGTCGCCATCCAACCTGACTGAGCTTGAAAGGATTTGCAGGGAAGAATGGCAGAAAATCTCCCAATCCATATGTGGCATCATACCTAAAAAGACTCGAGGCTGTAATTGCTGCCGAAGGTGCTTCAACAAAGTACTGAATGAAGGGTCTGAATACTTATGCCAATGTGATATTTCAGTTTTTTCTTTTTAATAAATTTACAAACATTTCTAAAATTGTGTTTTCACCTTGCCATTATGGAGTACTGAATGTAAATTAATGAGAAAAAAAATGAATTTCAACAACTGTAGAATCAGGCTGCACCATAACAAAATTGACAAAAATGAAGGGGGTCTGAATACTTTCTGAATTTATTTATTTATTTATTTATTTATTTATTTATTTTTAAATTTGTATACCGCCCTTCTCCCTGAGGACTGTATCTTTTACCAGTAATTATGTTTCATATTCAGTGGTATATATGTCTGAATAGTAGGCGCTTGATAACGTCTTTATGCCATTTATAGGATTCTCTAGAAGTTACTTGGTGCTTGTGGCAATTGTAAATTACTATACAGTAAAGAACAAAACACAACAGGAAAAGTGTATAGTGATTATAGCTTTTTTTTAAGATTAGTTATCTTATGGAGAGCCATTTGAGATTGCCTATATAAAAAGGACTACTGGTTACTTAAATCTCCTTCATTATGCCATCTTTCCTCACCTCTCCCTAATGCCTGTTAATTCTGCTTGAATTGATTTAGTTGTAAATATTTCCCAAATGAACTGTGTAGTGGCCTAGTGGTGAAGATGCTCACCTCTCACTTGGAAGATTGAGAGTTCAATCCTAGGCAGAGACAGATATTTCTCTATCGGGGTGCAAAGAGGAAATATCTGCTGTGAACATCATGTAGGCATCAGGAAGGGCATTTAGCCAGTAAACGCTCAGCTCCATCCAGCTGCCCCAACCCCTGAAGCAAAGGGGTACAGGGATATAAAAAGAAAAAAAAAATTCCCCAAGATCAGAACCTGTGGTCTTTCCTAGCTCTATTACGGTCCTCAAGTTCCTTTGCTTATTAATTTATATAGGAGTAGAAAGCTAAAAACATTGTAGACGTGAAGCAAAACTTTTTTATTTTTCCAATTTAATCTAGAAAAAAATCATTTTGAGAAATGTTGGGGGTTCAAGCAAAACCAATGTAGTACAATTGAGCACTAAGAATATGTTTAATTCTATTGTGTGCAGCATAGATTACTATGCCCGGTGAGGATTGGATTTCTTACTTTATGTAAACTTATTACTGTAAGGACATGAAATGTATCATACATTCATTCATAACTATATATCATTTGTGAAATTTTAATTATACACATATCTTAATTTAAATTAAAACTGCAAATATACTCAGAATTAATCATAGGTACTTTACACGTGTTTCTCAATCTCAGTTCTGGGAGTTGAAATCCACACATCTTAAAGTTGCTGAGGTTGAAAAAAACTAAAGATTAATCAGCTTAAGAACTGAAGTACTTGAGAGCTTTTTCCTTGTAAGTAAAACAAGGAAAAATGTTTATTCACACTAGTGAACTAATTTTAAGATCTGGGCTAAAGTATAAATCTCAAAATTAATTTATTTTTTCCTTAGAGAAACAAGTTTGGGGAGGGGAATCATTCCCTGTACTGGTAGTAAAACTGAAGTATCTAGATTCAGATCTTCAAACTTTTAAAGTATTTAATAAGGGTTTTAGCAAATAAGAGTGAATAGGGAAGGCCGCTTATGAAAAAGAGCATGCTTAACTGAAGAACAAAGAATAATGTTTGTTTCTTGTTGGAGAGATGGGATTTAGTATAACAGTTGAGTAAAGATGCAGAAAGAGGACAGAGCTGATTGATTCATTCATGCTAAAGAAAGGATACTAAGAATTGCATGTACAGTATATTTACATACAGGGAAAGGGAGAAACGTGTGAAAATTGTATGCATATAGCAGGAGGTGGAAAAGTATGGCTATACAATTATTAATTAAATTGTGGCAGATATTACTAAGGTTTGTGTAGAATAAAAATGTTTTTAGTGATCTAAAGTATTTTATAAATGTCCTAATAAACCTAATGTTCCACAGGATTCTTGCAGACATCAGAACAATGTCTATACTAACATGATTGCTATGCTTCCTGATAAAGGAATTGGGAATTAAAGATTTCTTTAGATTCTCATTGGACAGTGTTTATGATGCTATCTATACTATAAAAAAAGAATGGCTAGAACAGTGATGGCTAATCTTTTCCGGACTGAGTGTCCAAAGCGCACCCGAACCCCCAAAATGCAGTGTGTGCCCTGCCCCTGTGCATGCGCCCTGCCCTATGCATGCACATGCAACCCCCCACATGCACCCTGGCCCTGTGCATACACAACCCACGCATGCCCCCACATGCACATATGGCCCCCACATTCACCCTGCCCCCCACAAATGTGTGCACGCCCCCCATGTGCCCTGCTGCCGTGCATGCATGCACACACACACACACACACCTGTGCATGTGCGGCAGAGACCCGGCGAGCAGCTGGCCGGTAGGAGGCACGCACGCATGTGCGGCAAAGCTGAACAGGGTGATGGCTCACGTGCCCACAGAGAGGGCACCGCATGCCACCTGTGGCACACGTGCCATAAATTCGCCATCACGGGGCTAGTAAGTATGGGCTCTTGTAGCTGTTGAAGGTGGTTTATATCTCTTAATTAAGAGAAAGAATCGCTAGTGATCTTAAAATGGATTGAGCAGTTTTCGTCCTTCTGAAGACTCATCTATTCCTGAATAGGGTGAAGTCTATGAAATTTTTAAGGATTGGATCAAGAAGAAGAGACACAAAAAATGGAAAGGCAGTTTTGGATCTGTCATGCCAATGCAGAAGGCATGGGGGTATGCCAGAAGACTGATGAAACAAAGATCAAAGCTTTACTTGTCAGATAATAAACAGATATCAAAAATCCAGGCCAGCATCTAATCTTTATGACTGAGAGAGATGGAAAATGTGTCAATAAGTTCTTTAAACCCTGTTCTTAAATCTAGATAGGAATAGTTCTAGTATGTAGCAAAAAAATAGAAGGAGGTACGCATAAATTGGGCACTCATGTATGTTAGCTTGATTGGCTAAGATAAGCTCAGAACTCACTTGCTCTGAGGCTACAGATCAGAGAGCAGAAAAATGCTTGCTTGGATCAGCTATCAGGAACTGGAAATGTTCACAAAAGAATGCAAAACAGTAAGACTTGAAGCTGGTAAAGTGACACTGCTTGACTTTCTTACAAAGCTTGGCTGAAATTGTTTCTTGTTGCCTTTCAAGTGAATTAAAAAGTAAGGAAAACTGGAAAACTCTATGCCTGTTTCAGTCAAATCTCATGCATATATCTATGCATGTACCTCATCACAAACAGTCGCTGTTGGGAAGAAGTAGAAGATCTGAGGAGGGTTCCTGCAGGTCAAAGGATTTCTGAGATCCACGTACCTTAATTTAATTGTTTGTCTGAATACTCTAGAAACAGCTGGGTGTAAGATTTTAACAAACCAGAATGACAGAAGTGTCTGATGAAAGGAAAGAATGATCTTAAAAAAATACATTTCAGACCCTCCCAAAAATGAAAAAAAATTACAACTGTCAAAAATATATTAAAATATATTTCACTTTGAACAAATTAGCTTTTAAAAGCTTGTACTTTAAAGCTAAATATTTTAGTACAACCAGGAGCATGAACTATATTTCCAGTATATAATGTTTGGTCCAGATTGAGTTTATATCTATTTGGTTTAATTGGATTTGGAGTAGTTACTTTTCTTTTGTTCTGATAGGATTGTTGAGTAAACTTGGATATTTGTGGCACACTTTCATGGATTAAACATTCTATTTTCATTGAAGGCATACAGTTGCTTTATAAATATCTCAAAACAAATGTTAAGAGTGGGTACCATTAGAAAACAGGACACTTGAATTTTGCTTAACTACAAACCTTGAAAGATTAAGTATGCAGAAAAATTCTAGAAGTCATATTTATTTGAATGTGCTCTTAGTCCAGATTCCAAGCTCTTGAATATAGTTCAAAATTCTGGGTCTGAAATATTATCCCCTTGACATAAATGTAATTGTCCATGTCTGCATTCCAAAAATGAGCCCATATTTGAGATCCTAGCATTTGTGATAATCTCTTCCACAGATTGAAGAATTAGTTCCATAAATAAACAATACAGATGTAATTGTAATAAGCATAATAAAAGAATCCACAGTAGGTCCCTCAGCTGTGCTGCAAGTTTCTTTTTTGCCTGCCTTTGCAGTTTGAATGACAGATGTACATACCAGAGTACTAAATTACTGGTTCAGCTGTCAGCCTGACCTATCTATTCAGGTTCAAAGCAGGCTTCCTGCGTTTACATTGACAATAAAATCTTTAACCATCTACAGCCATCTTTCAGCCTATATTGAACTGGGATTATTATGAAATTGTACAGAATTATTTTAGAATGGGGTTGAAGGAAGAATATTAGCTATCACTTACTAGAATCAGAATAAAAGTAATTTGCGTTGAACACAAATACTTGCAAATCAGTATTTTTCTTTTAATTTATTTTTGAAAATACTTCTGTATTGCCTTTGAATGTCCTTTTTTAAGGCTGGTTTATATATAAGAAACAGAATGCAATCAAAATATTAATAGCATGTCAGTCCCGCATTGCCGTCAGGCTGTCATTCCGGAGAGGACGGGGACTAGCAGATCATGCCGCCTTGCTTCCCGGAATCGAAACAATCACAATAATGCCGCCTGCTTCCTCACCAGACTCTTCCCACTGTTTCCGGGGTGTTCCGTGTCCTCCAGCGCCATATGACAAGTTGCCACCCCTCAGCGGAGAGGTGGATGGAACTGCGCCTGTGCGAACACCAATTGGGCCGCCTTAGCCGGCGTTAATGAGGGTTTCTCGGGGCTGACAGCCCTAGATTAATTGCGATCCATGCCTGAGCGGGGAGAACGGCCAGAACACACCAATCAACACTGCGGTATGGGGTGGAGTTAGAGGGTGGAGTAGATGGGCGGGGTGCACAGAATATAAAAACGATGATGGGAGCACACTAGGGTTAGAGCTGACAATATTTCACAGAAATGCTGGGTGATTGTTGGAACGTGCCGAATCTAGGAAGATAAACCTTTACTACAACATCCATTTTGTAGTCTGGTGTTTTTTTTCCACATCCTGACTTGGAACCTGACATAGCACTAATAACAGGCAGCATTATAATAACCCCTTTTTAAAGACTGGTGAATATTCTTGCAAAAATCAAAACAATTTCCCAGTTGCTACCTACCTTGCCACAGTGAAAAGAATGAACAGAAGATGCCATCAGCTGTGCCATCACCAACCTGTGATTTCATTTTAAATTTATTTACAAACCACTATAATTACATATATTCTTTGTAACTGACTGCCCTAAGAAGTAGTGTAGTTTATTTGATTTCAGCCTAGTATTGTCCAAACATAACCATTGTGTCTTTTAAACCATGATTTATAGCTTCATATTATTACGAATCAAGCCATAGTTTGTTCAACAACTCATACTTAAATCATGGATTAGTTTGATGCATGATTTAAAAACAATAGACGTTTATGTATATTTTACATATGATCTCTGAATCAAATGGAGGCCTTTATAACTGCACAGTGTGAAGTTGATCTATTTGATCCAAAGATCTATTTTATCTTTTTATGATGTTTCTTAAACAAAAAAAACTCTTTAAAATTGAAGGGGGTATGTGCTTACAATACAGCCCAAAATATATGAATGCATATCTATTTACAGCTACCCATTTACCATATTCACATCCCATTTGAAGACCTGTCCCATGAGCAGTGGTCTCACTGCTTCCTTTTTTCACCCCATGTCTAGTGCCAGATACTGCTGGTGTTCTGCTGCCATTGCTGAGGGAAGTTAGCAATAGCAATAACACTTTAGACTTATATACCGCTTCATAGTGCTTTTACAGCCCTCTCTAAGCGGTCTACAGAATCAGCATATTGCCCGCAACAATCTGGGTCCTCATTTTACCCACCGCGGAAGGATGGAAGGCTGAGTCAACCTTGAGCCAGTGAGATTCGATCTGCTGAACTGCAGCAGCAGTCTGCTGAAGTAGCCTGCAGTACTGCACTCTAACCACTGTGCCACCTTGGCTCTTACTTAAGTTACTTAGGTTAGCTTTCTATTATGGTCATAGACCAGAATAAAAATTAAAATATTAAAATAAAACAAAGCAGAACAGAACAATGTTGAATTACAATTAATGGTGAGATTGTTGATGGGTGTGCAAAGCCTGCCTAATTTTACAGACAGTAGCTGTTATTAACAGAATAACAGAGTTGGAAGGGGCCTTAGAGATCTTCTAATTCAAACCCTTCCATATTTAGCCATGTTCAAAGAAACTGTATTATACTGATCCAATAGTAACAGCAGTATATAAAAGAAATCCGAATTTCCCAGATATTTTATAAGGTAAGAAATTATAAAACCAGTCTGGGAAATCTTATAGAGGGTACAGTGTAAAAGGACATGAGCTGTGATTTCAATGGCCCTTGTCCATGCTATGGAAAACTCAGTTACTGATAGGTTTGGGAAGGGGGGGGCCTACTTACCAACAAACAAACTCAAGATTATTGAATTCCCCTTGCTATTCCAGCAATATATTTATGGTTCATTACAGATATGTACTTAGCAAAGCTTTCAAAAAGAGCTGCTCTGAAGGTTGATGTTAAGCTGAGGGTGACCAATGGCATCCAACAGCCTTTCCAAACCCGATACTTGCTACATGTATTGAATACATCCATTGGCTGCAAATGATGAGACTTTAATAGTCATACACATATAGAGGTTTCTGAAAGCTGAAAGGCTGGAATAGAACTTGAGTAGGAAGATTGGGGTAAAGAATGCCATGTTGCTGGTTTGGGTGATCAGGGAAAATACAGTACAGAGCTCTTATCACCTGAGGGCTCATAAATGTATTTGTATGCTTGTCTGCAGGGTGGATTTGATTTAAATCGAGTTGATTTAAATCACAATTTAAATCATGATTTAAATCACTAGTAAAAAGGCTTGATTTAAATCAACTCGATTTAAATCATAATTTTTAAAGAGCAACTGTCATCTCTGCTACTCCTTTGACCCACTGTTGACTCACCGATAGTCCCAGTGTTGCAGAATATACAGCCTCATGCTACATAACTAAGCTCCATTTCATGCCGAATAAACTAAATTATTTATGTATCTTAAATAGAAAACTATCTTACGATAGATTTTTACCCCAAAAGTTTTTATTAAAATAAATTCGATAAAAATAAAAAAAATCTGATTTAAATCAAAAAAATCTGATTTTTAAAATTTTTTTTTAAAATAATCATTGATTTTTATCCACCCTGCTTGTCTGTCACTTTGTTGACCACAGCAATCCATTTTAAAACTTTTAAGAGTGTCAGGGCCACGGTGTAGCATATTTTTTTAGAATCAACCATTATAACATGGCTTTCTGTTGGCAAGTAGAGTGATATGTTAAATCCTATTTATTTGAGAAAGCAGGCTGTTTTGCTTCATCAAGGAGTATTTTGGCACAGATGAGGCAATATGGACATAAACAGAGCGCATCCAATAGTTCAAACGCTTGTAAAACTGGCAAGAGATAAAGCTTTTGTTAACAGGCTGGTACCCGTAATTGATAAAAACATGAAGCTCTGTGTAGTCCCCAGTACTTAGAAGATATACATCTATATAATATCTAAATGGGCATGCACAGTTTAAAGCTCACAGGAGTGTGATTGGACTTGGTTTAATTAAATGAACTTGAACATGCTGGTAACTGTATTGCAGTTCAGAATAAAATAGTTATTGTGTGCCTGGCTGAGACAGTGAAGAGCTAATTCCCAGTACTATGGTGCTTACATGTGGGGAGTTTCTTGATTCAAGTTAGTTTGTCTTGCTATGAAATGAATGGATGAATAAAAGAATGAAAGAAAGAAAATCAGATTACCAATGTATAAAAATTCTACAGTGTTCTCGAAATAAGACATAATGCAAGATAATACAATTGGTACTAACATAAAACCTGGGCAGAAACATGCCATATTGCTTTTCTCTATTTGTGCAGCTTCACATCCTCAATTCACCCACCATCTACCAAAACAGTGGGATATTTATTTTGCCTGGAGGCCTTGCCTTTCATTTTGGGATTATATGTATAACCCCATGCACATCCATACACTATAGGCGTAATTCATGATGTGACATTTCTGCAAAAGCTTAGTTTGCAGAATATATGTGGTGTGATGCCAGATTATGCAAATTAAGTTGCATTTGACTGTCATAAGAGGAATTATGCCAATGTGTGCTCACAAGGCTATATATACTTATGAATTGAACATTTGTGGGTAAATGAACATCTGTCAACTTTTTACTTTTCTCCTGGACACCTATTTCACTTTACTTGTGGAAAAAGTAGGTTTACTCCAACATTAAATACAAGTGAAGGATCAGTTGAAAAATTAAGTAAGGTCAGGCCAGCAGTAAAGTCAAAATAAAACAAAACTCGCTGAAATATGTTACTAAAGGAATTAAATTAACTAAACTTGGGTAGGGATTAAGAACACCGTTTTTAATTCTCAGAATCCTTTGAAGCAATATCCTCCACTATGCAATATTAATAATAATGGAGTGTCTATGCTTCCTCAGGATTCAGCCAATCTTTCTATTCAATAAAACTTCCAGGTGACTATAAAATCGATAGTTCAGACCGCACCTCCAAATAAAATTCATTGTTTCTGAAGAGTTCATGTGATTGATATAGTTAGGATTAATTTAGCGTGGATTTTCATTGGTTTGATGTGTGTAATTGAAAGAAAGTTTTACTCTAAAGTTTGAAAATGTATTTTTTTCCTTTATATATAATGCTTAAGTAATTCCTAAAGTTTGTAAAATATTATTAAAAGTGTATTTGAAAATATCTATGTTGAGACAAAATTAAAGATGTATTAGCCTAAAGAAAAATCTAGAGCTTTAAAAAGGCTGTATACAAGAAGAAAAAATTATTCTATGAGGTTAATTTAGAGGGAGTGATCTAACTTTAATGAGTTAATTGGAATTAGTTGGAATTTCATTGGTCTGAAAGTGAACTTTGCTAAGAGGTAGTTAAAAAAAGATGTATTATAATGTTTTAATTTTAGAAATGTTTTTAAAGAGAAGCTTAGTGCTTTAAAATGGATGAAAAAATATTTTTCCCTTTAAGGTTAAAGAATCTGAAAGAATAGAGGGAATTTTGTTAATATAAATGGTGATAGTTTGTAAAGATTATGAAGTGCAAATAGAAACACATAGTATTTCAACAGCAAGGAAGATAAAGCAGCAATGGTTAAATTGATTGTTCTAGTCAAAGAGGAGAATATATCTTTTTTATTTGGATATCACTTCTGGATTTTGAGCTTATGATGAAAGAAATGAAACTCTGACTTTGGTTTTGCCAGTTAGATAGTTTTGTTGTTATAAAAATGGCTAGTAGTATACTAATGCGTAAAAGTAAAAAGTTGAGTATGTAATGTTATCTTGTACTGTGCTAAAAAGACTTGGAAGTCAACACCTTTTTCTTTTTCTCCCTGTACCTCACGTTTTCTTTCCCACTTTCTTTTTCCTTCCCTTAATTTACTATTTTTATTTTTCTTTGAATTTTATATATTGATAAAAAAATAAGTTAAAAAAGAAAAAAAAGGATTAATTTATAGCACTTAACCAAATTCTGACTTAACTGAAACGTCATCACAAACAAATGATTAAATTGAAGTTTAAGTGTATTTCTAGTTTCATTCCCTAAATGGAGAGATGCTCCAGCTGAACTTTATTCAGATTGCAGAGGCATATTGGATAAATGCCGTCATTTTGAGACTACTTTAAAGATTAATGGTTGTACTGTATCAAAACTTTCAGAATCACCTTGGACAACAAGATGGGCAGCATATAAATTTAATAAATAAATAATATTGGAGAAAGTATGGAGATTCTCAGTCATCCAGGTCATGGTTGTCCCAAAAGTGCTTTTTCAAGAGGCAACTGGACTTTCTGGTTTTTCTTTGAAGACGTTTCGCTTCTCATCCAAGAAGCTTCTTGAAGAAAAAGCAGCTTTAGGATTGGAGAAAGTATCCAATGAAAATATTATTCTTCACTTATAATAAAGCTGTTACAAAAATCACTGACCTGAGATTGGGTTCTTGTTGAACCTTGTTGGCCCATACATTTTACATGTCTGATTATCTTCAAAATCCCTTGGAGGGCCAACTGAAGTGGCGTTTAGTAGGGAAGAAATCTTTAATTGATTAATTTACCAATCATAACTAATATTTTGTATAATAATTCATGTGTTTGAGATGGTGGGCATATAAATGTAATAAATAAATAAAATACTGATTATATTAAAATGTTCCTGTCTGGAAAACGGTAATATATTTTTTGTATTATACTTAATTCCATTTCCCATAAGTATACATATACTTCTATAGAATCCGACTAGTTCTGATTAGAATTTGACTAGGATTGTAAAGTTGCCAAAATGTGTATTGAATCACAATATGAATAAATTGTTGTCGCAATGGGATAGAAGAAAAATATATAGAAAAGAGTAATTTATTTCCATTCCTAGTCTGATAAGAGTTCTTTTCAAACGTGGCTTATTTTAAAATGTTTGTAGTGTAGTTTGTGCAGAATGTATGAAACAACAATG
The DNA here is from genome assembly GCA_022577455.1 of Arizona elegans. Taxonomy (NCBI): domain Eukaryota; kingdom Metazoa; phylum Chordata; class Lepidosauria; order Squamata; family Colubridae; genus Arizona; species Arizona elegans. The sequence continues at coordinate 252,162,915 of JAKOOJ010000001.1, forward strand.
TCTCTTTGTCTAAGCAGCTGCCAATTCATTTGCTGTGTAATGAGAACATTCATGCTTCTCTAATTGCTACCATTTTGGCTTGTTTGTTATTTTTTAAGATAGCTTTTCTGACATTATTGACCAGGACTTTGAAAGTGACATTTGAAAGTCTTTGATGCGGTACACAACCAAAGAATTAAAAGAAAAATGTGCTTCAGTGCTTATAGACATGGTTAAAATAATAAAATAATCACAGTATACCTAAAGCCATTCTCAGTCTTGCTTAATATTATAGAGACAATTTTTCCATGTAGTTGAAGGCCAGGTTATTAGCAAAACCGGTGAACCTTGAAACTAGAAAAATAAAAATCAAGAGGTACACTGAAGTCATAAAACGAGATACCCTGTAAACATATGAGCATCTTGCACTTTCTGTAATTGGATTTGTATTTTATGACTTTTTTGTTATTGTTATATGGAAGTTTCACCAAAGTCACATACCACAGAATGAATATGAACTAAAATTCCAGCCGTAATGAAATGGCTAGTCTACTGGCAGCTTTGTGCATGGTCACGTCCTACAGCAAAAGTAAATAAAGCTTTTTACCTGAGAGTGGAGGCGGACCAGCCATAGAGCAGCCATCAAATCAATATAAATGATACTAAATGAAACTATAAAAGAAGGAGGAACATTTTTCCAACATTTATACCAGAAAGGGCTGGGTGAAGAGGTTGCCTCGCAGCGAGATGGATGGCAGACTAATTTAAGAAAACTTATTATTAAACTACCTGTAATTAAATAAATAAATTCCTTAACAACTGCAGTGATTCATTTGACTGTGACAAGAAAGATCGTAAACTCACTTGGGCTCAATTGTCATAAATCGAGGACTACCTGTACTTCTTTTGGGTGATCAAAGGGAGTGACAACAGTGACAGAATTCTCCATCCTCAACCAGGATTCCTGCTTGTACTTACTGCATGCCCCCTTGAGCAGAAAATCTTTAAGGGGCAAGAGATTGGGGAGAGGGGTGGGAAAGGTTTATATTCTGAATGTCAGATTACTTCAGAAAAATGATGGAAAGTTGGAGGGTTACTGGAATCATTGCCAAGTCAACCTGATTGCTCAGAAAGAACAAGTGAAATACGACTACTAAAAAAAGAGCAGATGTTTTAAATAGGTAATTCCATTCTTTGACCATCTGGCAATCTCCCATGCCGGATGAAAATTGTTTGAATTTCTAGCCAGCCAGCAATATTGGCTGAAAAACTTGGTAGCAGTAATCCCAGCATGACCGATAAGTGCCAAATTGGTGAAAAAGTAGACCATTATATACCTTTAAGTATATCAGTTATGTTGGACATTATGTTTCTGTTAAGACCTGTGATCAAGGGAAATTGTTTCTGATGATGAACTAATTTCTGCAGCTCTTCAGTAACACAAAGCCTGTGGGATAATTTTGCTGAAACAAACAGCTATGTCCTTTGTCCTAGTCATGGCACCCAAATAAAAGATGTTACATGTGCATTACTGCATAATTCTTCATGGCTGCCTCTTCTAATTACATTGAAGTTCTGTAGATAAATTGTTGATGGTTGCAATGGCCTTCCACACAGTAATTCTTATGTCTCAATTAGCAATAGAAATGCCCGTCTTTCTATGTTTATCTAGAAATAGCTAGAGCTAAATATGTGAAATATTTCATATAGTCTACAACCTTTCTGTATTTTTTGGGTACTCTTTCGAAGGATAGGCTTTTTCTATCTACATTTTTATTTTCTTTACCTGCTGAAATTTAGGAGATTAATGTTTTTATTCCCTTAGTCCAAGCAACAATTGAACAACTGAGGAAATGCTTATAATTAAATTACCTACAGTGTTATTCATCAGATTGTTGGTAAATTAGAAGAACTGAATTCTGATTGCAAAGTCGGGTCATGACCATTCAGAAGTTCCGAAGTTAATTCTATTAGAAAACGAATCATCGAGTTCTATAAGCCATTGAGCATCTTTTTGATTGTGGCAAGATAGAAATAGATTTAATAAATAAAAGTCCCCAACAATGGTAGAGTGAATATTTCTTAGGTAGGCTTGGGGAAAAAAATAGAGAATTCTAATTACCAATTAGAAAAGTAAAAAAATTATCCTCTCTACAATAGCGTGCAGGATACAGAATAATGGGTTTAAGTTACAGAAATTTTAAATTAAAAAAAAAAAAAACTTCCAGAAAGTAAGTGCCATTGGGCAATAAAATTAATTAACAAGGAATGTTGCAAACTGCACTTTACTAAATGCTTTAAACAAAAGTCAGACAGATATTTGTCAGAAATAATCTAATGTGGATTTCTACTCTGCACATATGATTGGACGTGATGGCCTTATTATAGTCCCTTCTGTCCCCAATTCTGAATTCTGGAAAGTTTTTTTTGCAATCAGGAGAAGTATTGTTGCATTTTACCCCTAAGTTTTTTTTGTTTTTTTTTAAATTGGGTGCATTTGGGGGGGAGATCCATGGAAGAGTAGTATTTTTCTCTTGTTTATTTTAGCTCAATCATCCACAACCAGGTGTCTTCCAAGTCTGTTGAAAGAATTTTGTTACCATTCTTGATGTAAATTCTGTGTCTGAAATCTCAACACATCTAAAGCACACCGGTTTCCTAAAGACTGCCTTAGTTCAACAAAACAATAACACTAGAACTGTAAGTGTTACTTCAGGCTGATTGTTACCAAAACATATAACGGAGGCAGACTTACCTTCACAAAACAGGAAAGTTAATCTTTAGATTATCTTATTTCAGTGAACACTTCAAGGAGGAAATCTAACAACATAAAAGACCTGTCTTCTATTTAAAAAGAGCTTTCTTATTTCATAAAGCCTGCCCTCTGGTTTTACTTTCTTTGCCCCATACTTCTTTCTCCCACAAAAATTACCAACTACCTTACAGTACCAATATTATTTTTGTGTATGTATTGCTTGCTGCTCTCATTCTGTTAAACCTCATTTATTCCATGCTATAATGACAAAACTTTTATAAAACATTATCTGATTCAAAAGCCAGGCTGACTTTGGATGCTGACAGAGTAAAAAAAAAAAAAAAAAAAAAGTTACGTAAATGAACTTAAAAATATTAACAAACAATATTTTGAGCTGAATACTTTTTTTCATAAGGCTTACATCATTTATTTAATTCAAAGCATTTAATGAAGAGTTGCTCTATGTTATTAACATCAGTTAAAAATAATGCAGCATATTCATCATGCTAATGTGCAATAACTAATAAATCTAGCATATTAACCATTAGATTATTATAACTTGTGTTATTCATTTCATTCACATGAATCATGATGGATGTTTCTGATATTTACACATCATCAGCCTAATTCTGTAGGAATTTCATAGCAATTTATCATTTAGAGCATGTGTAATTATTTCACCAATAATTCTGAAATAAATATATATATTTAAAAAGGGAGTATTCCAGTGGACGAGCCAATCTCATAAGAAAATATTGGACAAGTATTGTCCTGAAATGTTATAGATAGTTTACTTTTAATAAATGTTCCATTCTCCCCCTCTTAAAATGTTTTTTTTTTCCTTTATGATTTATTTCCTCTCTGAAGCCAGAAAAAAACATGCTGTGAAAAAGTGTGGAGGAGTTGATAACTTAATGTTAAAGTTTCTTTTATTAGACAATAACTTATTTGGATCAAATGAAATATAACTTATTCTTTCTAGAACAGGTCTTTCTCAGTGAAATAACATTAGTAGAATTACAAGGCAGAGTCTGTTTGCAACCATTTCCAAATTAAGAATATGAAAATATGAATAATGATAGAAACATATTATTTAGTGAATCCTGTTGACAGTTCCTGTCAACTACAAACTAAGTCTTACGTACTCTTATAAACTACATTATTTAATATATTGCATTTTATTCCAATTTATATTTTTTGTTTGGTGAATCATGTTAGTTTAATTAGAAATAAAATTTGATATATCAATAAGGAGTGATAGCTCTGGGTTTTTGTACACATGAGATTAATCCCAAAATAAATTCTACTGGTCTTTCAAATGGGCATTATTTGGAATGTTTAGAATTGTGTAACCCAAGTGAGCAAGAAAAAAAGAGTACAAATTGGCAAGAGCATCCTTGATTGTGTTAAGGAGCGCCTTGAACAGTTCTGGGAGAGAAGACCAAGCTGCTTTAAGGTGCTGTGTTTCTGGCTCCTGTATGCTCCGAAAATGCTTTTGGAGACTGAATCTAAAGCAGTGATGGCTAACCTTTTTCTCGCCGTGTGCCGAAAGCATGCACATGCCGGCACCCATAATGTAATACGCCACCCTGCGCATGCGCACACGACCACCCCCCACGCATGAGCATGCACCCCCCTCCCCTGTCCCCCCGTGCATGCGCACATGAGTCCCCCTGCCCCCCATTTTTGGCCTAGCAGGCCTCCCTGCAGCCTCCTGAGCCCAAAAACGGGCCTCCCTGCAGCCTCCTGGGCCCAGAAACAGGCTGGGTGTGTGTGCCGCATCTCCCCGTGCATGTGCACACAACCCCTGCCCCCGCACATGCATGCACAACCCCTGCACATGCACACACAACCCCTGTGCATGCACATGCGTATCCCACATGCGCCCTATCCCCTGCACATCCCAAAATTCAGTTGGCCGGCAGGAGATGCACGCATGTGCGGTGGAGCTGAGCTGGGCAACAGCTCGCGTGCCCGCAGAGAGGGCTCTGCGTGCCAGCTTTGGCACACGTGCCATAGGTTTGCCATCACGGATCTAAAGCATTGCACAACCTCATTATATAATAATGTCTTAACAACGTATCACTTTGAAGTTAATAGGAATTTCTTGTATCCTCACTGCTTTTTTTTGAGCACTATAGATAGATATTGAAGTGCTGTCCCCATTCTGTAACTACATTGATGTCTTTAAATTTGCTAAGAATTGTTGAATCCTTACACTGTTCCTTCTGTATTTTTCTGCAGGATGGGTCACTGGGCAACATTGATGATCTGGCTCAACAGTATGCAGATTACTATAATACCTGTTTTACCGATGTATGTGAAAGAATGGAAGAACTGCGTAAACGAAGGGTATCTCAAGACCTTGATATGGTAAGATGATGAGGAAGACTACTCATTTGCAAACTAAGAATCATTTTGGGATTTCAGGAATATCCCCACAACAACAACCTTGTGAGGTGGATTGGGCTGAAAGAGAGTGACTGCCTCAAAGTCACCCAGCCAATCATGGCTAAGACAAGACCAGAAATTCTTGAGTTCTAGTCATCAGTTGCAGAGGTCTCCCCTGTGTCTAGTAATCTCCCTGAGATAGAGAGGTCATCCTCAATCATCCATAGGATGATTATTCCAGTCTTTGCCAGAGAATGAGTACTTGCTTATGTAGCAGGATGCATCCTGCAGATCCACATTATGTCATTGGGGTGGCTTTCTTAGATCCAGGTGATTGATCCTCAATTCTCAATGTTTGAACAAATTTTGTTGATCTTCAGGATGCCAGCCACAGAGCTCCTAGCAACTCTCTCCAGTCATAGGGCGCAACAATTCATTACATGCTTTCCATCCCTTTTCCAGGGAGCAGAAGCAACAAATGTCTTCAGTGATTTGGATCTCAGCTGGTCATAGTATATGCAAGGAATCACCTCATTAGCCTGGAATATGATATTAAGACTGTTTTAATAAAATCCAGCATCCAAAAGAGCTTCTGTTACCTGTATTTACAACCTGATGTAGGCTAGTTTTGTTCAGAAGGGCTAAAAAGAAGAGAAGATTCCCAATGTCAATTTCCATTTCTCAAGGCCTGGCTTTTCTACAGTAAAGCATCCTCTGCATACAGCTTTTAGACCATTCCTTAGTCCTAGTGCTGTGGAATAATCTTACATGTTCACACCAAGTGATACGTGAAAGGCCTCTCTATTAACTCCATTAAACATCTGCCAGCATTCATCATGGAACCTCCAGCTTATACTTTGTCCTCACCTGGCTCCATTCAATCACTTGTACATACCTTAGACTAGAGCATCTGAGATAGAAGGTAACATTTCTGGTAGCCAAGATATTATCATAAATAGGCATATTCTTTGACCAAAAGGAGTTCTGCATTGTCCAGCCAGACAGCATCATTCTGCAACTACTCACAACCTTCATCACTAAGATCAATTCAGTCTTTCATTTGGGCCTGGGGCAGAATGGAGGGAGAATCACTTGCTGGTCCAGGAAGTGATTCTCCCTCCATTCTGCCCCAGGCCCAAATCTTGTATTAGAAAAAGACTGATATAATCTGAACAATAAACTACTGGAATTAAACAGAGGAATTCACAAACTTGGACAGTCTCCTAGTTTCTTTTGGCAGCTCACACTGATATCCAGACAGATCAAGACTTGTATCAAGCCATCCTTTGAAATGTGAAACTAATTGATCTACAGGGATTGGAGGTCAATTCACTAGAAATGCTGCTACCTCGGCTGCCCCCCCCCCCCAACATTAACATCGTCCTATAAAGCTGCCATATAGTCCTCCATATCCTTATATCTCAGTTAAAGATGTAAGTTAGCATATTTTGGCTGGAGAAAAGTTCTCAATAAAGTCTAGGTCTCTCTAGGCAAGAATGCTACCTCGGGTAGCATATTCAGAACTACCCCATAGTTCTGAATATGTCCCATTTAAAAAGAGCCTGGCTCAGAAGATTAAAATTAAATGAAGGCTCCTTTTCTACAGTGGAGATAGAACAGGCCTATCAAACTGGCAGCTCATGGGCCGGATACGGCCCACACAAGCCACGCCCACCCCAGCTCTGCAAAGGCAAAAAACATCCCAATACGTCACGATACGGACCACGATGCAATCAGGTTTGATACCCCTGAGATAGGACATCCAGTCCACCAAGCAGTGATGAAATCTAAAATTTGTTACTACCGGTACTGTGGGTGTGGCTTGGTGGGGGGGTTAATGTGACTGGGTGGGTGTGGCCAATTTTTTTTCTTTTACTTTTAAAACCATTTTTGCTACCGGTTCTCTGAACCACCCGCCTCCATTGCTACCGGATCAGGCGATCCGGTCCGAACCGGGAGCATTTCACCCCTGCCACAAGGTATTATCAGAAAAAATGATTGGGAACCATGTCAGTATTTGCAACCTATAAACATATCTCTGCTGCCCTCCCACCTTTTCAAAAGTTGTATTTTTGAGTGTTCTTTCTGACTTGTCATTCTCAAACATGGGGAAGAGTACTTTTCCCTCTCAGGACAGTCATCATCAGCATCTTTTCTATCCTAGCCTCCAGAATGACCACTTCAGACTGTTCAACCTCTGATGTAGAAAAAGGATTTTTGGGTTAAGTCCATTCTCTAGTCCATGTGTGGCAGAAAAAATAATAAATTTTGAAGCTTAATTTCTAATCCATATTAAGTTAAACTCAAGTTGAGTGGTACAATTTAGTTCACTGGTGAGAGTAGAGCAAAGAAGCATCACTAATCAGAACAATAGTAGATCAAGATTGGGCCTGTGTGGGCCTGTGTGTTTTGAATTGCTCTCTTAGATAAAGCGCACAGTCTAACTTGAGTCTCCTGAATTTAACTTCCAGGGCAAATAGCATTCTTTGTCATCTCCCACACAGCTAGGAAATAGTGCCTATTTTTTTAGGAAGATGCAAAACATGACATCTATAGCACCATATGGCTCAGATTTCTAGTGATAAAAAAATAAAAAGAATATGAAGGACTAAGGCAGAACCCATTATTAAAACAAGAACTTTGTATATTTGCACACTAAAGTAATAATCTCTTTTAAAAATAGGCCTGAATTACTTAAAAGGGCTTTTTCCTCCATGGAGACAATTCATTTACTTTCTCCAGAGGTGGAGAAAGTCCCAAATCCTCTTGGTAGAGCCATAATTTATACCAAAGCCCTCATTTATTGAGTTCAACAAATAAACAAAAGGCTGACTCTTTCCATTAAAAAAATGTAATTAAAAGCCTACTCACTGGGAGGCTGTTATGTTGTCTAAATAACTAGTTGTAGCACGTAGGGAGACTCCGTCACTATTACAAAATCACTGTAAACCTCACATTAGGGCAACTCCCCTACCCCGAAGCTTAAACTCAAAGGTTTATTGATTTTAGTGCAGCAAGCCCTAATTTGGGTGACCCCAAATATGCCAGGCAGAACTGGTAGACTTTCAAGCCAGGGTGGTCAGTTTTGAGAGTTGTAGTCCAAACTTTTGAAGAATCCTAGTTTGATCTAATTCAGAGATGAAACACCACTTTCTGTATCCAAATAGAAGATACAGCACTTCTGTCTTATCTTCCCAACCTGCCATGCAGTGGCCACTTTAGATAACACCTCTTACTGATGATGTTATTTGCCTCCCAGGCATGTAAGGCATGTCCTTGCAATTTCTTTGGTGTTAATGTAGCCTATTTTATGGATAGAGAACTCCCTTCAATTTAAGCAGATGGGTTTAATTTGCCTCACATCATTGTTCAGCTGAGCAGGTGGGAAAAGCCTTGTGAGTTGAATTAGTGGACATCAAAGATGGAAAGCAATTAGATATTTGGACCTTAACAAAGGCAAGCCAGAATGATTGAGAGTTCTTCTTTGCATGGGGAAAGAATGATTAGAAGAAAAAGATAGCAGGTGCTGGAATACCCACAGTATATTATGTGTCAAGTATTTCAAGCAGTCATTCAACCAGGCTATCATCCATACTGGGCTCAGAGCAAAATCTGCATACTTAAAAGTAACATACTCTTATTTTTATCAGTGTTCCTGAACTTGGTTATCTGTGTTTGCTCGACCTAGTCTTGAAGTGTGAGGTGGATGAAACTTTAGCCCCAATGAAGAAACTTTTCTTCATCATTCCATCTCTCCTGGAGCAATACCTCTGATCCCGGCCTTCTCCCTTATTCTATATGTATGGATTTAGTACAGAGGTGTCCAACAGGCGGCCCGCAGACCGGATGCATCACGCACAAGCCATCCCCACCCCAGCTCAGTGAAGGGGAAAAACATTGTGATACGTGATGGCAATGTGATGCTGCGAGTTTGACACCCGTGGTTTAGTACATTTGCGGCCAATTATATTCATTTAATAAAACCCATTTCTTACCTGAACTATTAGATGATCATTGCACAAGAGACATGGTAGCTGGTATAATTCCTCAGTCTGGTCTCTGGGATTTATATCTGTGGGTTCTACACCCATGCAGCATCTTGTTCATAATATCCTAAAGAAAGTTCTTTGGTACTAACTCTGTCTTCCTTCCCCACATGCATTGTCTAAACATGAGGCAGCTTACATTTCTCCCCACTTCTCTTCTGAAGACTGCAGAAGTAGTATTGTTAGGCTTCTTTTGGAAATTATCTTATCATGACATCTCAGACTTTCTTTGCTTGAAAGACTCATGTGTTGGGTGTGATCATTGAACTGAATGGCCCCAAGAGCCGTATTTGAAAAACAACAGCTTTGCATAAATATCCATCTACCATCAGACAGCAGTCTCTGTGTTTGATTTGTTTGGACAAAGAAGGTGGTACAACTCTGCCCCAGTGCCAATGTTTATTAAGCAAGCCTGTTGTAGCAGATCCACCCATTTTTTTAGCACTTCTGTAAAAGCAATTTCTCAGCTGACTTGCAGCTAAATGAGTACCAAAAGTTATTTTATAGTGCTCTATTTGTAAATCCCTAGGTTCCAGTCATACAGAGCCAAGGTACTCAATCATATCAAAACTTACTTGCACAAGGAGCCAAACTAACACTAATCAAGCTAGTTGATCAGTGTCAAACTTCAAATACATAGTATCCTTTTAGGTTTTGTACAACTGACAGTAACAAACAGTTTTTCTAGTTGCTTTCCTCATCCAATACCTGGCAAGACTTGCAGAAATTAGACCGTCTGAGCACAGCAACTTAAACCTCTTCTGAGAATGAGGGTGGGTGTATCAGCATGGCAGAGGTGGGTTTCAGCAGGTTCTGACCAGTTCTGGAGAACCGGTAGCAGAAATTTTGAGTAGTTCGGAGAACCGGTAAATACCACCCCTGACTGGCCCCGCCCCCATCTATTTTCTGCCTTCTGAGTCCCAGCTGATCGGGAGGAAATGGGGATTTTGCAGTAACCTTCCCCTGGAGTGGGGTGGGAATGGAGATTTTACAGCATCCTTCCCCTGCCACGCCCACCAAGCATGCCACGCCCACCAAGCCACACCCACAGAACCAGTAGTAAAAAAATTGAATCCTACCACTGCAGCATGGCATCATGGTTAAAATGTGGAGTGCTACTAAAGAGACACTGGTTCTAGTTCGATCTCAACCACTGAGAAGGTTTGGGCCAGTTGTTCTATCTCAGCTCAAACTACCTTGTGTTGTTGCTGTTGTGGGAAAGAAATGGAGAAAGCGTTACCTACACTATTCCTGGAGAAAAGTTGGGGTATGAATCCAGTAAACAAATAAGTAAGCAATATGTTGCTGCTGCTACTATTCTTTCTTTGTTATCTTCATGAAATGGGGTTGACTTCTGTGAGACTGACTAGCATAACTACTTGCAGAGTCTGCAAAGTCAGAATAGAATAGAACAGAACAGAACAGAACAGAATTCTTTATTGGCCAAGTGTGACTGAACACACAAGGAATTCAGCGCATAAGCTCTCAATGTACATAAAAGATATAAGTGATCGACCAGATGGATATGCTATACATTGTTAGCTAGAGTCTTCAGTGTTAAGATAATTGTTTTATCCTTGGGCATTGAGGGTTGTATGTTGAGGTTGCGTGTTACGATTTTTGTGCTTTTTAAAACCTTACTTGTTGCCAGAGTGTGAGATGGGCAGCCATATAAACCAAAAAAATCAAGAAAGCAAGTTTGGCATCATGGAAAGTTCTTGCTTTAGTTTTGGGTCACTTTTTAATGTTGCTAAACATTAAGTAATGTCAGCAGCAATTCAACACTATCTCTGTCAAAGCAAGAGGCATATGAGGAATGAGTAGTGGGTAACAGTTTGAAGGCTTAACCATGATGGTTCATGTTTTTCCTCCATATTTGGAGCACCTTTGCCCCTTCTCATTCTCTCCATTGGATGATGAAGAGATATGTATGGAATATCCTTGAAACCCACTGAGGCTACTCTTTAAACGGTTGATGAACTGAAACATTTCAGAACAGTGAATTTAAAACTATGTCAAACTACTTGCAGCCTCAAGAGTGCAGGAAGAGGCCAGGAGTTGAAATAGAATGTCCATACAGGGAGAATGAAGCTAAAAAAAAATGCCACTTCCTCTTTTTCCTTCGGTAACTCATCTGCATAGGGAGCTGTGCATGGGCAGATTCATTTCTCAAAGTGAAGGTTTGCTAGGCAGAGTTGCAGTCCTCTGAATACTGACCAGCCCAACTATTAAACATACACCATCCATGGAGAAACCATGGAGATAGCTAGACCCTCAAATAACCCAGTGTTATTTATGCTGTTGAATTGATCTTGGAATTGTACCCCAAAAGCAGACGGGACCAGGATAGATTGCAGAGAAGACATGTCACATGGACATGCTGAGGTATGCCCTTCAGTGCCTGTTTTGCTGCATTCTGGACTAGCTGAAGCTTTCAAGTAGTTTTCAGGGCATCCCCATATAGAGTGTGTTGTAGTAGTTGAACCTTGAGATGAATACCATTTAATATTTTATTGTAGCAACAGATAACATAATAAGGAACCCAAATAGTGCAGATTGCAGAATTGATACAGTGCAACAATGTAGGAGACCTGTTTATGTTACCTGTAGCCCCAGATCTACAATTTGCTCACTACTTCACCAGCAATTAATCATTTAAGGCAGACCATTAGAATCGGCACTGGAAGATAGTATCAGAGATATGGCATGATTCTACGTTATCAGCAAGGATAGAGCTCTTGTGGTTTGTCCTTAAATTATAAAGACTTTAAATGTGTGCAACTTCCAAGAAAATAATGTAGAATATTTTCTACATTATTCTACATTATTCTATATTCTACACATTAATGTAGTATAAATAATGTAGAACAATTTGCATGCTTTAGAGCATATCATTGCTATATTTTCATGAGATGTCCAGAGGTTTGCCATTGGAATTCAAGCAAGATCATTTTTCTCTCTCTTAAGATTGATATAAATAAATAGTGTAGCTTCTCCCCGCCTTTTTAATTCTGAATTTTAATTATTTTATTCTTGTTTTAACTTTTTATTATTTTTATATACACACACACACACACACACACACACACATATACACACATATATATTCATGTTTTTATGTCTATTTATATACTCCCTAGTTGCTCTATGAGGGAGATGAGCAGTCTCTAAATATAATATAAAAATGAATGAATGAATAAAAATACACGTATCCACATTTTTAATTCATTACCGCTGCAGTCCTACTACAGCGGTACTCTCAAACTAAGTTTCATTTTTAGTTCAGGGCATTCATTTCCATCTCTTTCTAGACTATACGTTGGTCATATGAGTAAAATTTTCTTAATCTTATGACTGTTCACACAGCAGAAATAGCAAGATCAAGGGCCTGCGGAGATAGTCAGAATTTACAGTTGGGGTGTGCCTCTCTGGATTGGCCCTGGTCTTGAGAAGCATTTTCAGCTTCTCCAATTTAGTTGATATCCAGAAGTGTTTACCAATAAACCAGAATATTTGTAGCTCAAGATTGAAATGAGTGGTCCATGGTGCTCTCTGAGCTTGTTTATTTTCTTGCAAATGTTTCATTACCCAAACTGATGATGTTACCTAGTTTGGGTAATGAAATGGCCCTCAGAAGTGTTTACGTTTGAAACCATTCATTCATTTAGTTGCAGATTGTCCTGAAATGCTGCCTAGTCTATCTCCCTAGTCTATCTTCAGTTGATAACTGAAGTTGTTGTGATAAGAATTAAAATTGTTGTTTGCAAAAATGGCTTAGCTTACATATAGCTTTGTTTATGTGATTTTTATCTACTCTTACAGCTCACATTTGCTTAATGCAGTGTTATATTTTGCAGGAAATTGCAATATTCAGATTTATCTCGCTTCTAAATTTCTAAACGGTCTACATAAATTCCAATTTTAATATTATGCCTGGCCACAAATGCTTAAAATGTGATATAAGAGCATTGGTTTAAATTTGTGAGGCTGTTCCTTTTGAAAGTAGAGTCATACCAGCATTGTTCTAAGTGTATGATACCATCCTTTTAAAAATATGTTTAACCTTTTATATCAATGACTGATATCTGCAGTACTGCTCTTTTTTGTCTGCTGCTCCATCAATTCAATAGGCCTCATTTCTGAATAGATAAGATTGCTCTTTCAATGTACTGAGCCTCAGATTGTCTTCTAGAGATCAAAGGTTTGGGCTTCTTTTCCAGCGTAGTTTTACATGGATGTTACCAAATGACACTTCAGCGTTTTCTGTATCTTAAATCTTTGGAATTCTGCAGTCCATTTATTAGTTAGCTTATTTAACATACATTGCAATAAATGTCTACTTCCAGATGAATTGTATTTAAAATTCAAGTCACCCCCTCTCCTCTGGTCTTCCTTTTTTGAGATGTTCTTTAATGGAGAGAGGAAATGAATCAAATTTATAATTAATATTTTTTATTCTAGAAGTCAGAGTCAAAATGCCATCTACAGAACTACTTAACATGAGCAGGACATATTTTCAGTTGTAGCTGCATATAATTACAGAGATACTTCTGAGTTATATTTCCCATTCTTTTAAAATACAGCCAAAGCAATAGAAATCCTTTATCTGGTTTGTCCCATACATGTTGTAATGATATGTATTCTAGAAAAGTGTAACTCACAGTTCTACCTTTCAACAAAAGTAAATAGATCGCTGCATATAATAATATCAAGACTATTATTTTTATTTTTTTTAAATAAAAAAACATAGAATAAAGCATCTGGATGCATGGTACATGCATTTTTACTTCAGACTGACTTGATCTGGGAAATTCTTTTTTTTTTAAGATGAAGCATAAATCAGTGGTGAAATCCAATTTTTTTTACTACCGGTTCTGTGGCCATGACTTGGTGGGCGTGGTGTGGCTTGGTGGGTGCGACAGGGGAAGGATACTGCAAAATCTCCATTCCCACCCCACTCCTGGGGGAAGGATATTGCAAAATCTCCATTCCCACCCCACTCGGGGACCAGCCAGAGGTGGTATTTGTCAGTTCTCCGAACTGCTCAAAATTTCAGCCGGTTCTCCAGTACCTGTCAAAACCTGCTGGATTTCACCCCTGGCATAAATCTACACATTATCAAAGTTAAGTTTTTGCATAACATGCCACACAAAGTTTGCACTACACTAAGCACAAAGGCAGCACTTCCTCTGAGACCAAGAGTGCATCTGCATGCCAGGAGCAGCTTCCAGACATTGCAAAAGATGTTGATGTTTTCATTGTTGAAAGAGAGGGCCTCCATTGTGTTCTTGCAAGGTGTGAAGCTCCTTGCCCTGGAATTATCTGAGCCTGGAAAGGGTACATCTGTTTGCAAGGGCCTGGTGGCTCAGCAGACTGATAGCATTGTGATTGCAGACCAGCTGTCTGCAATTACTGTAAGTTCGAATCTCACCAGGCTCAAGGTTGACTCAGCCTTCCATCCTTTCTAAGGTACCCAGTTTGTGGGGGCAATAAGCTGACTTTGTATAAATATACAAAAGTATGAAGGCTATTGCTTAACGCATTGTAAGCCGCCCTGAGTCTCCGGAGAAGGGCGGCATATAAATCAAATAAAAACAAACAAACAAACAAAAAAACACTGCAGGATAAGAACAGATGTGCATTCCCGCCATATCTAGTGAGCAGGGAAAAACATCCCTCTACATGAAGACAGAGGATCAGAGAAGGCCTGTCTTAACATACTCACTGAACAATAGGGGGTAAAGAACACATCTCCAGTTCCTATGATGGAACCCCTTTCAATACATACCTCTAATGGGAAACTGAGAATCTAGCTTTCTTGATTGCAAATGTCTGTAGAAGGTTGTCATATCTCTTTGGAAGGCTTTGCATAGACCTAATCTTAGTCATCATAATGTATATGATTCAAAGAATGCATTCTCTGCCAAAATGTGTAAGTAAGGTCACGGCGAACCTTTTCGGCACCAAATGCCCAAACCGAAATGTGCGTGCATGCGAGCACACCAGAGTCCCGGAAACCCAAAGACCAGCTGGCTGGTAAGTATGCGCGCGCTGGCCAACTGGTCTTCGGGTTTTTGGCACACGCATGCGTGCCAGCCACCTGCTCGTCATGTATGCCGGAGCACCGGAAACTTGAAGACCAGCTGCCGGTGCGCGCATGCCTGTTTTTGGGGGTTGTTTTCAGGTCATTTTTGGTTTTGGGGGGGTTGTTTTCAGGCCGTTTTCCGCACTACGGCGCGCATGCCCACAGAGAGGGCTCTGCATGCCACCTTTGGCACGTGTGCCATAGGTTCGCCATCCCGGGTTTAGACTGTTGTTTTTCAAACTTGGCAACTTTAAGATGGGTGGACTTTAGTGTCCAATACGCTGGCTGTGGAATTTTGATAACAAAAAAAAAAATGCTGAGGTTGAAAAACACTGGTTTAGTCTTATGCACTTGATTCCATTCTTCAGCATCTCTATTGAATATAGATATGACTGAGGAGATAGGAGCAATTGATTAAGAAAAGGCACTAAGGTCACTGGAAGATCTAGGGAAGAATTTGTTTACTTGAACACATCTCCTCCACTTGTCTGTCATAGGCATCTGCACCAAACCAAAACTGCATCAGAGTAACAGCACACATGCCATGACATCATGATGCAAATTCCGGCTTTGCATCCATGGATCCTGGCTGGTGACATAAGCTTATACTTCTTAGATTTTGCATCATGATATCATGGCGTATTGGTCACTTGTCTCCCAGCCCTTTGCTGTCCATCTATAGACATCTGTGGTTTCCACATAGCTCATCATCTGACAGAGAAAGAAATAGTATATTTTCCTGCCAGAACAGTCACATGAGATATGCTGGTAATATTTCCAGTGTGGATATAAGAAAAAAAGCTATAGGATAGCAGTTATGTAATGTATCTCTTAGTACTATACTGTAATATAATAACCAACAAAATAGCTATTAGGAACTACTTTATTTTCACTCTGCACTGAAGAAAATTCGGTATTTTATTTAATTACAATTTATCTATAGGCACAAGCCAAAAAACAGTTGTCATTGGATTAGATTAAACCAATGCATCTTGCCTTGAAATACTATCCTATTTTGTTCTATCAGTATTTCATTTCTCTATTGTTAAATTTCTGTCTTTATGTATAAACCATTTCATTCATCTATAATGAATACAGATCCTTTGCTTTTTAAACTTACGATAGAAGGGAAATGCGTGCTACTTTTTACATCAATTTTATTAGAAACATATTTTGCTTCTTAGACTGTTGTTTTGACCTATTTTATTTTAC
This sequence comes from Arizona elegans, assembly GCA_022577455.1. Lineage (NCBI taxonomy): Eukaryota > Metazoa > Chordata > Lepidosauria > Squamata > Colubridae > Arizona > Arizona elegans. The sequence continues at coordinate 252,179,383 of JAKOOJ010000001.1, forward strand.
CATGGCTCAGAGGGCAAAGCTGTCAAATTCTGATCTGATTTCTTGGCTTTATTGGCAGCATGAAAGAATGCTAGCCAGTACAACTGGCTCGGAAGATAACTAAGCTTATGACATACAGCCTGCATTTCCTCTTACCTTGCCAGATTAATGGAACCATTTTGAAGCTTATCTGTTGTTACGTGGTGGTGTTTTGCTGGCAGCAAGTAAAACTTTGACAGCCTCTTGCTTTAGCTACAGATAATCCTGCACTGAGTTTGGGTCTCTCATAGTAAATGTTGCAGTCATATTTTTATATGAATGGTATCTAGTAATATACACAGAATGGAGTGGAATGGAATGGAATAGAATAACAGAGTTGGAAGGGATCTTGGAGGTCTTCTAGTCCAACCCCCTGCTTAGCAGGAAACCCTATACCATTTCAGGCAAATGGTTGTCCAGTCTCTTATTAAAAACTTCCAGTGTGGGAAGTTACTTCTGGAGGCAAGTTGTTCCACTGATTAATTGTTCTAACTGTCAGGGAATTTCTTCTTAATTCTAAGTTGCTTCTATCCTTGATTAGTTTCCATCCATTGCTTCTTGTCCTGCCCTCAAGTGCTTTGGAGAATTGCCTGACTCCCTCTTCTTTGTGGCAACCCCTGAGATATCTGCTATCATGTCACCCCTAGTCCTTCTTTTCATAGACATACCCAATCCCAGCAACCCTTCTTTATGTGTTATATATTTATTTATATTTTATAATTTATATATATCTTTTTAATAGTATTTTAATGTTTGTAGTTTATGTTTTTATTTGGCTGTACACCGCCCTGAGTCCTCAGGGAGAAGGGCGGTACATAAATTTGATATAAAATTAAAAAAATAAAAATAAAATATTAACAATAACAGAATAAAAGAGTTGGAAGGGACCTTGGAGGTCCTTTAGTCTAACCCACTGCTTAGGCAGGATACCCTATATTATTTCAGACAAATTGTTGGCCAGTCTCTTCTTTAAAATCTCTAGTGTTGGAGCAAGTTCCAACACTAGAGGTTATTTCACTTCCACTGATTAATTGTTCTAACTGTCAGGAAATTTCTCCTTAGGTCTAGGTTGCTTCTCTCCTTGTTTGTTTGTTTATTTGTTTATTTATGTAATTTATATGCCGCCCTTCTCCTGTAGGACTCAGGGTGGCTTACAAAACAAAACAAAGAATTACATAAACAATTTAAAATTAGTTTAAAATTAAATTAAAATCAATTAAAAATTATTAAAATTTGAAACCACTCCTACGGATTCAGCCCATTTGGTGAAAAAGCCACGTCTTCAATTCGCGGTGGAAGGAGAGGAGGTCTGGGGCTGTCCTGAGGCCGGTGGGCAACCCATTCCAGAGGGTCAGTGCTCCCACAGAGAAAGCTCTCCCCCTGGGGGCCGCCAGCCGACATTGTCTGGCCGACGGCACCCTAAGGAGGCCAGCTCTGTGTGAGTGCACCGGACGGTAGGAGGAAGGCAGGAGATGATCCTGCAGATACCCCAGGCCTAAGCCATGTAGGGCTTTATAGGTGAGCACCAGCACCTTGAAACGAACCCGGAGAGCCACCGGCAGCCAGTGCAGCTCGCGCAGGAGAGGTGTCACACAGGAGTACTGAGAAGCCCCCGTAACAACCTGGGCAGCCGCATTCTGGACTAACTGTAGTCTCCGGGTGCATCCCAAGGGCAGCCCCATGTAGAGGGCGTTGCAGTAGTCCAACCGAGACATAACAAGGGCATGAGTGACCGTGGCAAGGGCATCCCGATCTAGGAAAGGGCGCAACTGGTGCACAAGGCGTACCTGTGCGAAGGCCCCCCTGGTCACGGCCGTCAAATGATCTTCTAGGGATAGCCGTGAATCCAGGAGGACCCCCAAATTGCGGACCCTTTCTGAGGGAGTAAGGATCTCCCCTCCCATCACTAATGACGGGGCCACTAGATCAAGAGATGCCGGTATCCACAGCCACTCGGTCTTGGATGGGTTGAGTCTGAGTCTGTTTCTTCCCATCCAGGCCCGCACTGCTTCCAGGCAGCGGGACATCACAGAAAGGGCATCCCCAGGGTGATCTGGGGTGGAGATGTAAAGCTGAGTCATCAGCATATTGATGGTACCTCACCCCGAAACCACAAATGATCTCACTCAGCGGCTTCATGTAGATGTTAAAGAGCAGAGGGGAGAGAACCGAACCCTGAGGCACCCCACAAGTGAGGGACCTTGGAGTGGATCTCTCTCCCCCCATCCACACAAACTGCGAGGGGCCCGAGAGGTAGGAGGAGAACCACCGTAAAATGGTGCCTCCCACCCCCAACCCCCCGAGTTGCTGCAGTAAGATACCATGGTTGATGGTATCGAAAGCCGCTGAGAGGTCAAGAAGGACCAGGATGGCGGAACAACCCCCATCCCTGCCCCGCCAGAGATCATTTACTAGGGCGACCAATGCCGTTTCAGTGCTGTAACTGCGCCTGAAATCTGATTGGTACGGGTCTAGGTAGTCAGTTTCCTCCAGGAACTGGGAGCTGCTGTGCCACCACAGACTCAACAACCTTCGCTATAAAGCGAAGGTTGGAGACTGGACGATAGTTATTAAGGGAGTCTGGATCCAGGGTGGGCTTCTTGAGGAGGGGATGAACCACCGCCTCTTTGAGTGTGGCAGGGAAGACCCCTTCCCTCAAAGAAGCGTTGACAACCGCTTGAATCCAGCTTCCAGTCACCTCCCTGGCTGCAGAAACCAGCCAGGAGGGACAAGGATCCAATAAACATGTGGAGGCACCCAGTCAACCTATGATCCTGTCTACTTCATCCATTGAAACAGGCTCAAATTCAACCCAGATGTTACATCAGGACAGGCCCCTGTCGACTCGTCAGACTCTGCCCAGAGTCCAGCCCAGTCCGAATCTGAGTGATTTTATCTTGCAGAAACTGTACAAAGTCCTCAGCTCTGCCCTGCAAGGGGTCCTCCCTTGCTCCATGATTGAGAAGAGAGCGGGTCACTCTAAACAGGGCGGCTGGGCGATTTTCTGCAGATGCAATGAGAGCGGCAAAATATTCCATTGTTTAGTTTCCATCCATTGCTTCCTGTTCTGCCCTCAGGTGCTTTGGAGACTAGGTTGACCTCCTCTTCTTTGTGGCAGCCCCTTAGATATTGGAACATTGCTATCATGTCACCCTTGTCTTTCTTTTCATTATACTGGATGTACCCAATTCCTGCAACCGTTCTATCCTCCAGAACCCTAATCATCTGCACTCTTTCTAGAGTCTCAACATCTTTTTTATATTGTGGCAACTAAAACTGGATACAATATTCCACATGTGGTCTTAACAAGGCATTATAAAGAGGTACTAACACTTCATGTGATCTTAATTCTATCCTTCTGCAGCCTAGGATTGTTTTAGCCTTTTTTGCAGCTGCAGCATACTAATGGTTCATATTTAAGTGATTGTCCATTAGGACTCTTAAGATCCTTCTCACAGTTACTACTATTGAGCCAGTACCACCTTTTCTATTCCTGTGCATTTGTTTTTTCTTGCCAATATTATTATAACATATAACAGTAAGCTTTCATAAATCAAAAAGGCCAGTAATACTATATAATTATTTTAAATATCCTTTCTACCCCCCTTTCTAATTCCTTCACGCTTTCTTTTCAGTTTGTTCCTATCTCATATAATTAGTCTTTTCTTTATAGATTGAAAGATGTTGAATATACAATATATCAGGATTATCCTTTTAGAAATATTTCACTTCATAAGACTAAGGCACAAAAAGAAATGTCCAGATACCACTGCTTCTAACAGAACATAGATATATTGCTTTAATTTCCAATAGTTTGAATACAGTGTAAATTGAATTTAATTTCCAATGAGATCTATGGGAGAAGAATTAAGTCATGACAAAGTTGCTTTTTACTTGATTCAAACAACACTAGTTTGATGTCTTGGTTAAGGCACTGGGCTAGAAAGCAGGAGACTGAATTCTAGTCCCGCTTTGACATGAAGGCAGCTGGGTGCCCTTGGGCCAGTCACACACACTCACTTCTCGGAAGTAGGCAATGGCAAAACACTTCTGGAATTTTGCCAAGAAAACTGCAGGGACTAGTCTAGGCAGTTACCAGGAGTCAACAATGACTTGAAGGCACAAAAAAAACAAAGGAAAGGAAAAGTAAAGAAAATTACATGCATTATGACACTAAATTATCTACTCCAAAGGTAACATTTCAGACTAAGAGTCCCACAATTTAGAATTCAGTTCTGAGGTACATTCTTTTGCTTCTTTCTGCAAGAAAAAGCACCTACATGCAGTATTTCTTCTGACCCTGTATTACAAAACATAGATGAGGACTGAAATGAGGACTACCACATCCGGAAGAACCCTTTTCTGCAAATTGTTTTTCACAAGATCTAGGGTTTTTTTAGGGTTGTGTTGTTGTTGTTTTTTTTGGTGCTACACATGGAGAATATCAATGTTCCATTCCCTTCCAGCATTTTAAGTATTCTGAAGAAGACTGCACAGTGCGATTTCTGTTTGATCACTAGAACCTAACCCTAAAGTTTTATTTCTGACAGATACCTGAAGTTCTTGAGTGCTTGTTAAGTGACAGCTTCACTCAACTAAGCATATTTTCTCTTTTCAATGATAAGTTTGTTAGCTTGAGACTTGGTCTCCATCCCTTACAGTATGCACCTGTTGAAGGACCAATCTGTGAATCAGGATTTTGCAGTGCAAAACTATGAGTCAGGCACCTCACTATATCCTTTGAGAGTTTAAGAAGTAGAGGTATGTCCAGTCATGTTTCTTGGCCAATAGCTCATTTGACGAAGAAGAGGCTTTGTATGTATAAGAGATCCTGTGCTATTTCTGAGGTCCTGTCGGTGCTCTGGGGAAGATTTCAAGAAAGATGCAGAGGACTGAAAAGGAGAAACTATTTTGCTTAAGAAAATGTGTTCAGCCAGGTAGCAAATCTGTGTTTCACGGTGTTCCAGTGTCTTTAATGTGCTGCTGCTGACTTACAGATATCAAGACCTTTTTCATTAAGATTCATATTGTGATTCCAAGGACATTTTCCTACCAATTTCAGGAGATACAAGGTGAAGGATGACTCCCCCACCCCTTTGCTAAATAAAAACTAAAAAAGAGTAAATCAGTAGATATTTTACAACATTTCTATTTCATCTAGTGCTATATAAACAACGGCAGATGTAAACTGGAATTCAATTACACAGTAACGTGAAATTATTACATTTATTTAAAATGGTTTACCTTAAAGCAGTCTCCTTTTAAGCAGTTTCCAAATGCTTTGTATTATTCTGTAGTTAGAGCTCACTTTATATTTGAGACGCCAATGAATCCTTAATTTATACAAGTCAAAAGTTAAAAGTGAATGAATTTAGGAAAAAACCCGGAACTTTGGCAATGTTGTTAGAGAGGCGCCCTCCACAATAGCTTTGAGAACAGCTATAAATTAAGATTCTCTATTTTACGTAATGCATAAAATGCGTGGAGATATAGCAAGGTCATACATTCAGTTCTTGAGAGAGCTGAAAAAAACTTCTATCTAACACTTTGGGTACACACACGCTTTGTCTGTAGTGATAATACTGGACTCTACTGTACAAGGGCATTTGGGCTTAATATATAGCTTCTTTTTCTGTTCATGTCTTTAAAATGGGGAAATTGGAAATAATGATGCCAACTTTGCAACTAGTTATGTAATGTTCTGAGCAGCTGAAATACTCTTATCTTTATTTGGGCTATTGCCATTTCTAAAAGCAGATTTGATGCATTTTATTCTCTTTTGCAGAAAATGGCTTATTTGTTCTGTGACATTGCTGGCTCTGAAGTTCTTCTCTTCCTTTTCTTCCAGCATTCCAGTGTGACTTTTGCATCTGGTTTAGAAGCAGATGGCTTCAAGATAATTTAATTTGTCTTCCTCTCAACTCTCCCCGTGCCCTGGGGATAATCAATTAACAGCCACTAAGATAGTAATTTTCAGCCCAACCTTTCACAGACTGTATCATTAACAAGCTAGCCCAGAATTCTGGACTCATGGCATTTACTTTTTATTTATTTTTTTTCTGATTTTTGCCCAATAGATGTCAAAGTTCTAAGGCCTCTAACTTAAAAGTATGGTCACTTTAATTAAATAGGCTTGCTTCCAAGCAGATATGCTCTTGACTGTATTTTTATGTCTTTATTCTAAACATTTTTCGCTAAAGTAGGATAATCTTCAATGAAATTAATGGAATCTATGTCCAAATAACCTTTTATGTTCTAATAGAATTGTAAACTTTGGAGATTTAGCAAGTTGTTTATTAATTTTAGGGAAAAATATGTTAACTACTGAAGTAATACTTTTCAGTACAAAATTCCATAAATAGTTTTTTAAGGGTACGTTAAGGCATTCATCATTGTTCACACAAAAGAGTGAAAAGGAATGCAGAACTGATTTTTAACATTAGAACCATCTATGTACTGTGTGGTTTGTGCTGCATTGTTGGAGAAGAATGCCCATAATAAGCCAAAGGAGTAGAATGCCACCAAAGAAGTGGAAGAAAGAAGGGAAGTAATCAGAGTTGGGAAATAGGGAAGGAAGGAGAATGGAGAAGATAGAGAGAGAAGGAAAGCAGAAAAGGACAGCTGAAGTGGTTCATGGGAAAGAAAAAAGTGATCGGGGACAAATAATCAAAGAGAAAAACAGAGAAATAAAAGAGTAAATTTGGAGCTCAGGAATGAACTGTGGTATCTCTGAGCACTGATGATGTTACACAGTTTAATAATGAATTGTCTGCAACAAAACCACCAAGCTCAGAGAACACCAAGGACCCCACAAATAATTCCTCTTCCAATGGACCTACTACAACAAGAACACAGGTTCATTGATGATTTGGAAATTTGTATTCCGGGTTAAAAGGATTAGCGGGTGACATCGCCATTGCCCTGAGGGCTCCTTTCAGTGTGGGGTGTATCTGCATGGTATGTTGCATATGCATCGGAGCGTGCATAACAACCTACAGAAAATAATTCATTATGAAGCTAAATGTCATGTCCAAGAATTGTACATATATTTTCAAACATACACATACGTATACAATGGGACTCTTCCTTCAACTGTAACGCCAATCATTCTCAGCCATTTTCCAGATCTAACAGTGTTTTTTTAATTGAATTATCTTTTAATTTCTCATGAATTACATTTCCAGAGCTAATGTATTCTCTCTTTTTTTTTAAAAAAAAAAAACCACATTGTTTTATTGTATTTTTATAAAACACAAGTCATACACCATTTTAGGTACAATGATATTTATAGAACTTTGACTTAGAGATATAATTAACAGTGATGATTTAGATAACTTAAACCTTTAAAGATAAAGAAATAAGAGTTTATGTCAATATTAACGAAGTTTTCTGTCAAGTTAATGTTGGTAAGCATGAGTTTACTTAAATCTTGCACAGAAGCCATTTATCATATTAATGATAAATGGCACAAAATAAAACCAGATGGTCAAGAGGGAATTTTTTTCCCTTCGTTTTATTACTGATGTCTAGATGACCCCCACAGAGGGGGCTCGCAACTTGGGCGTCCTCCTGGATACACGGCTGTCTTTAGAAGAGCATATGACGGCCATGGCCAGGGGGGCCTTTTATCAGGTTCGCCTGATACACCAGTTGCGCCCCTTTCTGGATCGGGACTCCTTATGCACAGTCACCCATGCCCTCGTCATGTCTCGCCTGGACTATTGCAACACTCTCTACATGGCGCTCCCCTTGAGGAGTACCCAGAGGCTCCAACTGGTCCAGAATGGAGCCTCGCGGGTGATTATGGGAGCGGCATGGCGCTCCCATGTAACACCTCTCCTGCACGAGCTGCACTGGCTCCCGGTGGTCTTCCGGGTGCGCTTTAAGGTGTTGGTTCTCACCTTTAAAGCGCTCCATGGCTTAGGGCCAGGGTTCCTAAGAAACCGCCTGCTGCTACCGATAACCTCCCACCGGCCAATATGCTCTCACAGAGAGGGCCTCCTCAGGGTGCCATCGATCAAGCAATGTCGGCTGGCAGCCCCCAGGGGGAGAGTCTTCTCTGTGGGGGCACCCGCCCTGTGGAATGAGCTACCTCCTGGAATAAGCTACCTCCTGATCCCAGACCTCCGTACTTTCCCTAAGGCCCTGAAGACTTGTTTATTCCAGCAACCCGGCCTAGCCTAAATGGTTTTTTAATGGGTATTTTTAAATTTTATAGACTTGGGGTTTTAAATTGGGAGGCTGATTAATTTAATTTATTTTATAAGATATTTATATATCTTAACTTTTGTATTGTATGTATTTTAATTTTGGCTGTCCACCGCCCTGGAATCCCTTTTGGGAGAAGGGCGGTATACAAATTCAATAAATAAATAAATAAATAAATAAATAAATTAATTAATTAATTAATTAATTAATTAATTAGCATTCATGAAAGCATGCTGACAGTGAGCAAGCTAAGTACATAACAAATGTTTTGTCAGAAGAAAAATGATGGGTTGCTAAAGCACCACTTTAAGGGATTTCTCTGTTTCACTCCTTTACTTGCAACACTAGTGTTAATTTGCTCTGAAAATTAAAGACCCCCCACACAAATGTATGTTTGTAACTGAAACAGAGCAGTGGGACATCCATTATCCCTACTCAGCAAGAGACAGACAGATTGCCTCTCTGTAGTCTTTGCTGACTGCTAGTTTTAAAAAGTTATTATCAGACGTGTATAGCATTCCTGCTTTCATTATCACCCTATTTACGGTATTGGAGTATCCATTTGTATCATCTGTCAGTAACCCACGTCTGTATTTGGGAAAATATGACTATTAAAAACTTCCGTCTTTAGTTCAAGTGAGCTTTTTTGACCCTTTCTTTTTCATAAAGGCACCAAGTAGAGTTCTTTATATCATAAGTGATTTGGATATAGCCCTCGGCCAACTTAATGTGAAGTTGATGATGTAAAATCTCTTTGCTAATTTTTTTTTTCTCTTTGCTAATTCATCAGATCTTTCCCTCTGTCAATCCATGTTCTATCATATCTCTGCCTCTCTGTAACAGAAGAAAGAGGGAGGAAATTTAGAAGGGTTTGTTGCTATTGCTTTAAAAACACAGCAGCCAGGACAGATGAATATCTATTGTTAGGCATTGGTCTGATCATTTTGGGGATTCAGTGTGCTCCTCTTCTCAACATAATGCAGAGATCATTTTCCGAGAGAAAGGACAGTGACTCATGACTGATCACAACTATGTCATCTTTGGTACACTATTTTGGAAGTAGGTAGAAAGCGAATATATATATACACCTTACTTAGGACTGTATTTTATTTTGGTGTAAAATCAGAATGAAATGCAAAGTTTATTATCATGCTATACAGGCAGTCCTCAACTTACGAGCACAATTGAGCCCAGAATTTATGTTGCTAAGTGAGAAATTTGTTAAGTGAGTTTTGCCCCATTTTACGACTTTTCTTGCCACATTTGTTATGTAAATCACTTACGACTTTTCTTGCCACATTTGTTATGTAAATCACTGCAGTGGTTAAGTTAGTATCATGGTTGTTAAGTGGATCTGGCTTCCCTGTTGACTTTATTTGTCAGAAGGTCACAACGGGATCATGTGACCTTGGGTCACTGCAACCGTCCTAAATGTGAATCAGTTGTCAAGCATCTGAATGTAAATCACATTACCGTGGGGATGCTACAAAGGCCATAAGTGTGAAAAATGGTCATAAATCATTTTTTGGGTGCCGTTATAACTTCACTAAATGGAGGGTCACTAAATGAACTGTTGTAAATCGATGACTACCTGTATTTTTCAGCAAGGGATGTCATATAAGAGGAATACTGGGCAGCTTTGGTGGCATGTTTTGTACATACATATCTGTTGATTAACAGGAAAGTTGATTCCTATTAATTCTGATGGATTTGACCATAGCCTTCCTTCCTCCACACAAGAGAATGATAAAGGAGGACCCCAACTGGATCAGTTTGTGATGATAACTTAACAAGCACTGTGTTCTTCTACCCTGAACAGATCTACTTCAAAGAATTTAAGCATTGCCTTGATACATTGGGCTAAAATCTATCAATACAGCATTTTGTCAATCAACAAGTAAACTACATGTCCCTTGCAGGCAAAGTAGATGTCCCCTGGCAGTTCAAAAACTAGATTTGATGTACCTATCATTTTTCTCTTTATCCATTTGTTCCCAGAAATAGAATGTTGTACTGCTTTAGTATTGATTTACTATGGAGAGAGGCTGATGTGGGATTGTGGATTATATGCCACAGTTTTAGTAGTATTATAGAAGCTAATCATATTTCTCAAATCGGCCATAGAAACTGCTGGATTATTTTTCTCTTGACTTGTTAAGGACATAGATTTAAAACAAGATGTTTTAGGACAACTTGAGACCCTATAACTGGAAAGCATTCTTGCCAAATTGGGAATCTTCAGAAAAGGTTAAATTAGTTATTTGATCATCTTAATTCCTTGTTACTGATTTATAATTTTTTAAATATATTGTCAGAGTCAGAATAAATATTCACAAATTTAAATATTTTTGATTTTGTTTATCTAATTACTTTGGCATGTTGCATTATTCATGCTGTGAATATTGCAGATCAGAGGGTTTTTAAGAGATTAACTTCTGTTTAAGTTTTTAGCCTTGTTGAAGAACTTGAGCATCTGCTATTGGAGAGGACCAGAAATGTTGAGGAAGAACAAAATATGAGCAGTTGATTCCAACTTCCTTATATATAAAGTTTTCTGTGAGGTTTTTTTTTTAATACGAGGCTTAACAAAGACTGGTTGCTTTTCTGTTTTCTTGTAGATGACATAAAAACCCTTAATATGAAATAAGTGTTTGTGAATTCTGTGACTTTATCAAAAAACACAGTGCTAAGCTGGATGTAGAATTCATGTGCCCTTTCACACATCTGCTTTTATCCAGTGGCTAGCTATAGTAAGCCTTTGTTGTTTTGCTTAATACCTTCCACTGCTAACAGTGCCTTCAATAGACCAAGAATAAGATTGAAAAATAGTAGGCTATATCTAAACTGATATCAAAAGATGTGGCTTATCCTGAAATAAAGCAACTTCATTTTATATTAAGTTTTTGAATCAGTACAGTATTTAGGACTGAAAGACAAGTAGAACAACCAGCTATCTTTTTGCTTTGTTTTCATTCACCTTGTACAGACAGAGGAAAATAAACATAGATAATGCTGAACCAAAGATATTGCCATTATGAATTGGTTTAAAATATCAATGGAGCAAAAATGTGTGTATTTATATGATGGAATAGTCCATAATGAAAAATAAAAATGCATATGATATATATCTGTCATACTTTCATAATAAAGTACCATACCATATTTCTACAACCTGATTTGGTTTGCAAATTGAAAATGTCTTTAGAATAAAAATAATTTACTTTTTGCTCTTTCCCATTTATTCATTTGGCTGCCTTGACCTGCTTTAGTTTTAAAAGCACTCTGATTGCAATCAATGCCATTCTTTAGATTCAATTTATCTTCCTTGGAGATAGTTGCAGAAGTGAAGCCTTTAAAATTATTTTAGTTCTAGTTCTTCATTATTCATTAATAAGCAAAACAGCTACATGAATGCTTTGCAGGGCTTGTTGACATGAGCAAAGCAACTATCCCCAAAGGGCTGAATCAGACAAGCCCTCCACAAGACTCAGCATGACTAGTTGTCTTCATGAGGGTGCCCATGAAATGAAGGAGCTGCGAATGTCCATGCCAACAGAGACACTCTGGGAAAGTCCTCCAAGCAGTGGTGCTAAGTTGCCAGAGACCGTGCTTGGTTCACCACCTCAAGGAGAGGGGAACTTTGTTTCTGTGCACATTTTATTTATTTATTATTTATTAGTTTGATTTATATATGCTGCCCTTCTCTGGAGACTCAGGACGGCTTACAATCCATTAAGCAATAGCCTTCATACTTTTGTATATACCTGCTTAGTAGAGCTTTTTGCCCCCCCCCCCAAGCGGTGTTCTATTTTATACAATGTCAGCTTATTGCCCCCACAAACCGGGTCCTCATTTTACCTACCTCGAAAGGATGGAAGGCTGAGTCAACTTTGAGTCTGGTGAGAATTGAACTCGCAGTAATTGCAGGCAGCTGGCAGCTAAGTACTACTTTAACAGCAGCAGTTTAGTCCACTTTTTTTTTTTTTTTTTTTTTTGCTTTAATTTATATGCCGCCCTTCTCCGGAAACTCAGGGTGGCTTACAATGCATTAAGCAATAGCCTTCATACTTTTGTATATTTATACAAAGTCAGCTTATTGCCCCCACAATCTGGGTCCTCATTTCACCTACCTTTGAAAGGATGGAAGGCTGAGTCAACCTTGAGCCTGGTGAGATTTGAACTTGCAGTAATTGCAAGCAGCAGATGTCAATCTGTTAATAACAGTGCTTTAGTCCACTGTACTACAGGCTCGTTCACTGCGCCACCGGGCTCTTCATGTCTAGTTAAGCAGTCCTTCAGATTCTTTGGGCAACCTTATTGACTCATGAAATAGTAGTAACTCATCAGCTGATGGAGCAGTGTTTTCTTGCCTCTAAGTCAGGGGTGTCAAACTCAAGGCCTGCAGCCGTCCCAAGCTCTATTTTCAACCGCTACGAACTCCTGCAGCCCTCTGCCGTCAAAAACTGAGCTGGGGGGGTCATGCCCCTTTTCGCTCACAGAGGTCTGCAGGAGGCTGCTGCAGCCGAAAATGGATATCGAGCTGGTGCTGGCCATGCCCACCCGGCCTCCCAAGGTCAAACACAACCCTGATGCAGCCCTCAATGAAATCAAGTTTGACACCCCTATTCTAAGTCAATTCCAAGCAAAGAGACTGTGGATTATCTCCTTGTAAATGGTGACCATAAAGGAAAACGGGTGTGATTAATTCTCAAAAGGAAGGACTGGACTATTCACTATTGGCAAGTCACAGCTTTCAGGTGACCAGAAATAAATAAATATGCATATATGCATGTACACGTACACACACACACACACACACACACACACACACACACCAGATCTTTAGCTCTCAGAAAGTGGGGAAAATTTAACACAGTACATGTAAGTGTGTTCCAAAAGTTAACTTCCTGCATTCAGGACATCTTATGTATGGATAAGACTGAAGCCTGGATTTCACATGGCTGTCCTCGTAGCAAGGAGAGAAAGAAGGAAGAAAGAAGAATGGAGAGAAAAGGTCGGGGGGGAAAAAGGAAAGTGAATTCACTACCAAGTATTTCTGCTCCCTTGTATTCTTATTATTAAAATCATAACCGCAGGGCTAACCAAATACCCTAAAGCTGTTAAAATTAGAACTAACACAACAGAATTATTCCCAGAACTAAAATAAAATATTCTAAATGCCTATATCTCACTTGGGCTTTCTGTTTCAACGAAAACACAATGCTGTATAAGTTCTCATATATGCAATCTGAGATGATAGAAGGCATTAGCCAAAAAAAATGAAGTGTTAACCACTGCTGGTTAAACTGAATATGTGCAAGAAAAGCAGTTCTGTTAACTAACAGGCAGGCAAGGCCATGTACTAGTTGCAATGCCACCAGAGAGTTTTAGAGAATGAGTAATTAACTAGAGATAACAACGCCACATATTTTGGTATCCAGACAACAGCCCCAGTGTCTGAATTCTGTGCAAAGACTTCAAGGATTTGTCAGATAGGCTTGTAGCAAATGAATTACAAGAGCTCATTCTCAGAAGTTTAAACCCCAGATTATCATGTTTTGCTACAGTGGTTTCACAATCTGGCAGTAACTCAAGTCTGAAGAAAGAATGGGAGGGAGGAAAGACTAATAACAGGAAAACCTAGATGTTAAGGCTTGTTAAGCAAAGACTGTTTACTTTATGTTAAATTCATCTTCGGTGACCATAACATGGTAATGATAAATACATCGGTTCAAAATAATTTCAGATGAGATACGAAATGTAAAGTCATCACATGAGCTTCTAAACAGACGTGGTGAAATCTGAATGTTACAGTGAGAGAATTGTTCAAACTATTCTGATATTCTCCTTCTGTTCTGAGATTTCCTCGGCATGAGGATCATGTCTGTTATTTTTGCTGTTATTTCTGACATTTCTAATTTGTCTTTAGTTATTTTCTTCCCCAATGACATAAATTTCGCTTTCAAGACCTCACAGTTGATTCCAGTGTGGTATGGTAGGCATGTCATTGAACCAGCAGCAGGGAGATCCAAATTCAAGTCCATTCACAGCACAGAAGTTCACTGAATGACTTTGGGTCATTCTCTTTTTGCCCAAACTTCCACACAGGTTGGTTGTTGTGAGGAAAAATTAGAGGGGGGAGAGTTATATATGTTGCCATCAACTCCAGGAAGAAATACAATGAATGAAACAATGAGCATTGTAACAATTCACAGCACCACCCAGTTATTTAGATAACACTATCTGGTCCTGTAGCTCCACACAGTCTACCATTTCATCATAGACAATCATATGACTTTAATGACCACGTAGTCCAAACTATGGATATCTCGCTTCTAGAAGGTTCAGCATGAGAAGAATCTGCCACAAAGACAGTCTCTGGGTTCTCAGGATTTGATAGAAACTCAGTGCAAACTTAATTTCAGATTTTTCTTTTTTATGCAAACAACGAAATGTAAAAGCAAGCATCTTATTTTCAGCTTCCCAGGCACAGTCTTCAGAGAGTTAATAAATTTATGACCAGAGATGCCAAGCTTGGTCTCTCCCATTTTTAATACTATTCCAAACTGTAGTGAAATTGAACTTTTTCTCTCTAACAAATTTTATAGCCTATATGTTTGGCTTAATCTATTGCTCTATTTCTACCTCCTATCTACCCTATCCTAATTTTGAGTTAAGGCTTACCATTCGGTCAGCACTATTCTTTCTGGTAGTTGCCTTTTCTCAGGGTGATACAATCTTTGATTTTTTTCTTCATGCTTGATCCGTGGAGGATCAGCTGCGAGGATCAGCTGCTCAGGATAGATCCTGTTCCTGTGGTACATCCACTTCCTCAGATACTGTCCTCAATTCTCTTCTTCAACAATTTTCTCCAGATTTGCTCTGGAATTAATAAGCCTTCAGCTATGTAAATAATATGCAATCTAACTCAAGTACACTGGCCCACATTGTTCTTCATTAAAACTGTAAATCTGTGATGGAGAGAATGGGCTAGGTCCATCTTGCTCGCTAGCCATGTCTACCCTCCATTCTTCCCAGAGTTCCTCTGGAATTTAAGGCTCCCATTTTCAATGCCAGCCAGCATCTGCACCCCCTGCCTTCCCTCTCCTTTGAGAAAATTTCTCTTGAGAAACTAAATCATGCTGTACTGTCCATTTTTATTTATCAATAAAACCCAGAAACCTTTATTTGGGTTTCTGTCCATATATGTGGACAACCAGCAAAAAGTCCTGACTAAATGCAGACTTTAATCCTGTAAGTAATAAGCCCCCCTTTTATAGCAACATTGGCTTTTTCGTTAGGAGGATGTTCATTTCTGCTTTTTTTCTCTCAGCATAGCACCTCAGGAGTGGGACTCTGTAATTGTGGTTTAGGAAACCATAGGTTACTATCATGGCTTCAAAGGCGCATTGAGGACTTTGTTGCACTAGGCACATACTTACATTTTTGTCAGAAGGCAGAAAATCATAAATATGGCACTTTTACAATGCATCATAGCGCCTTCATACCCTTCTTTGCTTTCTTGTTTTCCAAGAAACTAAAAGTCTATTATAATAAGAGCAGATATGTGGACTACACTGACCAACTCCCCTTGAGAAAGTAAACTTTTCCAGTAACATTCAGGAAACTAGGTACACAGTATATAAGTCAACTCTTGTATGAGATGGAATATCAATCAATGATATTCCATCTTGATTTTTTTTTAAATGAAAATATTCTGCTTTTAGCTGTGATGTCTCTGGAAGAGGAGTTTTTAATCTCTTGATAATACCAAAATACTTGCCATTGGTATTGGTGTGAGAGTGAGGTTACGTATTGTATTTTGTATAGTGCTGCATGCATGTATGAAGGCAGGGAGCTTATAGCCTGGGGGTCTCTAAACTTGGCAACTTTAAGACTTGTGTACTTTAACTCCCAGAATTCCCCTGCCAACATATTGTCTGTGCTAGGTTCATGAAACAGCTGGATCTTGCAGAGATACCTGCCAGTAGCCATTTTGAAATGGAAATGAGCACCTCACTACACTTTGGAGACTCCTGGTTGCTTTTACTCTTTGCGATTGTGGTGACATTGCAGACAACAACACATATGTACACCTGCCCTTTGTGTCCCAATCAGTGTACACTTGAGGATCTCATGGCAGCACAACAGAACACAATTAACGTTGCTAATTTCTAGGCCAGATCTGTTTAATCTGTACATATTTTAATCTTGTATTTTATATTTTAAATTATATGTCATATATTTAACAGTAACAGTTGAAAGGGACCTTGGATGTCATCTAGTCCAACCCCCTGCTCACGCAGGAGACCTGTACTAGGGATTCGAACTGCTGACCTTTCTGATCAACAAGCTTTACAATTGTAGAGCCACTTACAAAAGACAACATGATCAATGTAAATTCAGTAGGAAGGACAACATCACCTAGATTATATATGGTGGCTATTCTGGGCCAAATGGAATTCTTGATTCTCTTCATTATAAAGAGAGAAATTTCTTTGATAGTCCATTAAGAAGGGGTTCACATCCGTGCTTTTTTATTGTTACTACTATTCCTACTATCACAATTATGGAATATACGACCTTTAGTAAAATCCTTTCCAAGAAGCCCTTTTATTTTAAAAGTAAGGGAAAGGGTACAAAAGAGACTTTTCCTTCTAAGTTTTATTATGGATTGTTGATTTCATTATTATGCAATCTGCTACATGAGTCAAAAAGCATATCCAAAATTTTCCTTCAAGCCCACATTGTAACAATTGGGCCATATTATATTTGCAGGCATTTCTTTGTTTTTGATGGTACAGTTTATTTTCAGAAAGAGGCCCCACTCCAGCAGCTGGATGGAAAGTTTATCCAGCTGTGAAAATATCTAATTGCATTTTTGGAAGAAATTTGTTCTTTTCATTTGTACCTGCAGGCATGCTTGTAGAAATGAGTTTGTCATTTTGGCACTGCTATTAGAGCTAAATTTTATAAGCAGTGTTTTATATCATGCTGCGTGTTATCATATTCTTAAGCCTGTTGATATGAATTTATACTGTAAGGTGGTATAAATTCCCTTTCTCTTATTTCATACCATAGGCAGAATTGAGACTAGTATAGAGAGCTCAGAAAATTGTGGTCTCCAAAAATCTGGATGTTTTCTGCTTTATTTATTATGGAATTTATTTTAGCACAGGTACGACAGAAAAAGAAATATATATAGTTTTTAAAAAAGAGATGAAATATGTCATCCAAAGCAAAAGAGATCAGTATAAAGTTATGAAATAGAAACAATGCTGAAAGAATAATATTAGAAATATAGCAAAGTACGAATAAAATGCATCTCAGATTATCATCTCATTTCGTGTCTTTCTGTTTGGCTTGAGAAGTGTTGGAACTGTCAGATAATGAAAATCAGCATATTTTAATGCTATAACACGTTACTTACTGCCCATGGTAGTTAAAAGTATTTGTAGTTCAATAATCTTTGTTAAGATGAAATAAATCTTCATTTAGTATAATTGAATGTGAGGTCAGATTTAACATCAGTTGCACACCTTTTATATTAGACAACATTTTCCTGGCTTATATAGTTACTAGACTCTTGTAAGCCCACAAAAAGCAGCAGTGACTGCAGAATTCTAGGGTCCATGTGCTGTATTGTTCGTTTCTATTTCATTTTTTGAGGTCATTTCAGAGATAGAGTGAAGAGATTCAAGTCTTGCTTGATTGTGTAACTGAAATCTGCTGGATTGGTTAGCTTTCTTTAGCTGTGTGGTTTTGATAACAGTTTTCATTGCAAGACTGGCTTATTTCAGTATGTGCTTTTAATTGATTGTCATCGTGAAGCATTACTTACATCATTGATTTGTATTGTTTGGCATAATTTGTTTTACCTGATTCAGAAACTCATGTTTCAATCTGTTGTTTGTCAAAAAGTTGGATATATAATTCCTGTACTTCGTAAAGTGAGGAAATTATATACCTGTAATCCCTTGACAAATTGATAGAACTTAGATGTTTTGCATTAAGAAAAATAAACAGTCGTCCATATGCAAATTGCTTGCATTTCCTCTACCCAAGTAATAGTTTGTTTTTGTTTTTTAGTTACGTAGAAAATTGTATGGGGTGTTAAAATGTTCATTTCATATTTGATTATATCTTTGGTTTTAATCCTTTATATTTTTTATACAAATAGTTTCTCATGCTACTTGAGAATAACATGTTAGTCATGATTATGTGTACTAAAAGTGGGGTTTTGTTTGTTTTTTAAATGAAACATCTATTAGAAAATTCAGTTTTAACTAATTGTCCATAATTCCTCCTCCTTCCCCTCATTTATGCTGCATTCAGTGCAAAATGTTTTCATTTAGATACAACATATAAACTCCAGTGCTTATATGTAAAGGTAATGAAGCAGAAAATTTCCCATGTCGTACTATGAGGGCTGAAAAGGACAGCTTGAGTTAGTGCAGACAAACTTAAAATACAGGCTTTAGTAATTGGAACTATTGGAAAATCTGTTTTTGTTTGCAAATTTTATAATACAGCTTCAATTGTGCGAATTATAAGTATTGTGAAACACTTCTCATATAAGCTAATGTTCATTTTAAATAAATAGTTATATGTTATAGGGATGATTTTTCATAGAGATGTGTTATTGTTTCCAAATTCCAGGTTTTTTAAAATAACTGTACTGATTTTAATCTATTAAAAAACCTTCCATAGTTCCAATTTAGCTTTGTAAGTAGTCTAGAAGGATGTAGTGATCATCAGTATGGAAGGCCAAAGAAAGGTCTAAAAGGATCAGAAGGGGCACATTATCCCTATCTAGATCCTGACAGAGGTAATCCACTAGAACAATGATGGCTAACCTTTTCCTGGCCGAGTGGCCAAAACACGCATATGTGTGTGTGCAAGCGTGTGCATGCGCCCAAACCCCCAAAATGCAATGCGTGCATGCCCCCCCGAATGCTCCCCATGCATGTGCGCACCCCCGCATGCGCCCTGTCCCCCACATGTGTGCAACAGAGACCTGATGACCAGCTGGCCAGTGGGAGGCGCGTGTGCATATGCAGCAGAGCTGAATTGGGGCAATGGCTCGTGTGCCCACAGAGAGGGTGCTGCGTGCCATCTGTGGCACATGTGCCATAGCTTTGCCATCATGGCACTAGAGCAATCAGTGTTGTCTCTGTCACATGCCATAAGATCAATCATAACAAGGGTCCAAATAAATTGCCTCTTTCAGAGCCCATTATAGTTGCATCCTGACCACTGTCTCAATAAAAATTTCTAAAGATTAGACTGGGCAGTAGTTGTCAAAAAAAATAGCCAGTGCAAGGAGAGCCTCTTGAGAACAACATGCAACTTAGATACTTTCAGGACTGCTGGCACTGTGTCCTTTGAAACTGAGGCACTAACAATGACTTACTAGCAAACTGCTGTACAAAGTATACTGGCCAGATGGGAGATCTACCTGATGTTAAATCTGGAAAAGAGAGTCACTAAAGAACCCCATTGATACAATAAAGTAGGTGAGGTTAGAGTACTTTACCTCTATTACTGTGATGTTGTAGGCCCAAATTTTGCGGTGATACTTGTGTTGGCAAATTGTACTTTTGGTTTTTGTCCACTGTCTTCCCAAGTGTTCCTTATATTTTATTTATTAGTTATTAAATTTAAAGAATATACAGATGAATTTTAAAAGCTGCTTCTAATTTGTCTGCTAGAGCTCTTTGACAAACCAAGGAGCCACCTAAAATGAGCACACACAGAGCTCATGAGCCTACCTCGCCCCCTATTGACAGTGACTAACCAGGCATGCAACAGAACTGCCTAGCAGCTCTCTGGAAACTTCTTAAATACCCTCTGGAATCTATTGGGGTTCCTGAGTTGCCTGGGATAGCCCACCCAATAGGCCTTCTCACCCCAGTCTATTTCACCTGGACAGGGAAGTTATCACATCATGACAAAGGGACGAGGGAAATCTCCCCTCCCCATACTTTCCTCAGAGATGAAAATAAAATGAGATGCCAAGGCAGTGGTCACTTTGGAGACCATGAACACCTAACCTCTGCCAGGACTTTACACCGGTTTTCTACCAAGATTTTAAACATTCGACATTAAAATTAGAGATTAAATTAGAAAAAAACTAAAGATTACAATTAAAGAAGAACAAAGAATGGATAAAAATATTGTACAGATTGGATATATTGAAGGATATATTTGAACAATGGACCCAGAAGCTAATTTTAATAGTGTCTGCCTCTATAGATATTCAATGTCTAAAAGATGTTATGGAAGAGGAACAAATTCTGCTTGACAATACAAAAGAAACTGGCCGATGTCTTAATAATTAAAAAGGGTATTTAAACAACATTTATTTTTATTTTTATTAAATTTGTATACCAAGAGAATGACCAGGAAAATTGTTCTATTTTGAATTTGCAAAACAGGCATCTTAAAGTTTAAATAATTTTTTGAGAAGAAAAAATAAAATAAAATTCTGGGACATTATTAAAGGATTAAAGATCAAACTGTTAGAAGTAAAAGGAAGGAATATAAAGTTGGTTTATTTGTTCAAGGATCAAATAGATAAATTTCTATCTCTGGTAATCCTTAATGGACTTTTGTTGATATCAGACCTGAAATGATGATGTTTTAGGAGGTTTTGTTTATAGATAAAAGATGGGATATAGGGGGAAATGATCCTATTTTAAGAGAAGGTAATAAGTTACTAAAACTGTCATGCTTACTGTGATGAAGGTTGGTAATTACTTATTTATATATTACTTTTTTCTTTTATATATTCCTATTTTTCTTTCTTTTCTATTTCTCTTTCTATTTTTCCCCTTTTTTGCATCTTCTACTTTTTATTCTTTCAGGTTCTTTGTATTCGTTTTTATTGTTGTTGTAATGATACATCTTAATAAAATTACTATTCAAAAAACAATTTTTGACAATAGCTTAAATTTCAGCATAATGTCTACCATATTCACTGAAGCAAATTAAGTTAAAGTAACTCTTTAACTCCTGGCAAATAGATGGGGAAGAAATGGAGGTAATGACAGATTTTATTTTCCTGGGCTCCAAGATCACCATAAACGGGGACTGCGGCCAAGAAATTAAAAGACACTTGCTCCTGGGGAAATCTAGACAGCATACTAAAAAGCAGAGATATCACCCTGCCAACAAAAGTGTGTATAGTCAAGGCTATGGTTTTCCCAGTTGCAATGTATGGCTGTCAAAGCTGGACCATAAGAAAGGCTGAGAGCCAAAGAATTGAAGCCTTTGAACTATGGTGCTGGAGAAGACTCCTGCGAGTCCCTTGGACTGCAAGGTGAACAAACCAGTCAGTCCTAGAAGAGATCAACCCTGACTGCTCTTTAGAAGGCCAGATCCTGAAGATGAAACTCAAATACTTTGGCCACCTAATATGAAGGAAGGACTCGCTGGAGAAGAGCCTAATGCTGGGAAAGATTGGGGGCAAAAGAAGAACGGGACGACAGAGAATGAGGTGGCTGGATGGAGTCACTGAAGCAGTAGGCATGAGCTTAAATGGACTCCAGAGGATGGTAGAGGACAGGAAGGCCTGGAGGAACGTTGTCCATGGGGTCGCGATGGGTCGGACATGAGTTCGCAACTAACAACAACAACTCTTTAATCCAGAGGAAGAGAGCATTCCATGCTACTCTTATGAAGTTTACACATTGTCTAATACACACAGTCTACCTATGGAGCTTTTCATTATCATTCAGAAATTACAAATCATGTGCTACATGTAGAGCCATCACTTGTAAACAAGGACAAAAGCAATCCTTTATTATCCCTCTAAGGTATTTTTATTATTTACCCAGTGCTGGTAAATAATACCCATTGCTCCCTCCCCCCCCTCTCTCTGTCTCTCTCTGTCTCTCTCTCCCTCCCTCTCTCTCAATGAAATCCCAATGTTTACTTTTTGCAAAGAACACTGTGGCTTTTTAGTTGCGAGGACAAGAGAAGTTACTCATGCTGTAAACAAGAGAAAGAGAGACAGAGCAGAATCTGGATTTTGTTAGCACAGGATGCAGCTGGTCTTTCCCTAAGAGGGTTTGAGGAGGAGGGAAGAATCTGCTCTACCTTCCCTTCACAATGATATCCACTGTGCATAGTAAATATTGTTTATAGTCAGCTTAGGTAATCAAGGTATCTCCTTTAAAAAGACAAAAGGTAATGTGAATTAATATAGATCTTATCTAAGGTAAAAGCGGCTCTATCACAACCCCTTAAATTCTGACTAAAGTCAACAAAGCCAAACACTTGCTACCCAGAAGCCAGCAAGAAAAATTACTCTTAGTGCACAGCCAGGATCTACTTTCTCATGATGTGTGGATTGAGCTGCAATGTCTGGTAAAATGTCCCCTCTCTTTTATTTCCTTGACACTCAATAGACACTTAAATGAACCGGATACTGCAGAACTGCAGAGCTGTCCCCTTCCTTTTCTGGCTGTTTTATGTCATTGGAGGTGGGATGACAGGAGACAAAAGAAGAACCTTAGTAATGTTCCCATTGCTTTTCCAGCTCGATAGTTAGCTTGGCTTAATGAAGAAATGGGAAGTTTCATACATCTGCTTTCTATGGAACTTTGCTTTGGCGAGAGAATGAAGACACTCTTAACTTAATTTTTGCTAATGTTTTCATTACTTTGACTGCTTCATGCAGACTTTTTCAACTCAGAAGAAAAACATCACCAAACTTCATGTTCATAAGTTGTTTTGTTTCCATCTCTCCAAATCAATGACATTAAAACTAATTACAATTTTCAGAGGAATGTGCATTTGTTTCTTTGATATAAGGAAAAGGCATTGCACAAGCCAATAGGGAAATTATAAACTTCTTGGATTGAATTAGGTTTGGGACTCTATGTAGGTTGAAAATGTTCTGATGCTATAGGTCATATATAGTTGTCTACCTACATCTCCCTTCTTGTCTCTCCTTGAACTGGTTATGGTTTTGCAGTCCATTCACAAATCTTGGGTTTTTTTAAAAAAATTGTTTGAAAAGTACTTACATGTTTGAGCTGGTCAATGAATACAATAAAATACTATTATTATTACTACTACTCTTTATTACTACTACTACGACTACTACTACTATTTATAGGTAATTCTTGACTTACAACCACAATGGAGGCCAGAATTTTGGTCATAAGTCATCGTGACTGTTAAGTCAAGACACCACACAACCAGACTCCCAATTTATGACCACTTTTCAATCATGTGGCTGTTAAGCAAATCCAGCATATCCAATGGATATTTTTTGCCATTTTCTGCTAATTCTGGTCACATGACCATGGGACACAGCAACCAATCCTAAATGCTGACTGATTGCTAAAGCCCAAAATGCAATCATGTGTCTTCAGGCATCTTTGTGTGCAGCAGTCATAACTTTGAGGATGGATCATAAGTAGCTTTTTTGTCCTTTGTAATTTTGAACCGTTGTAAAGTGGCAGGTCAGAGTCTTTGTATATGAACTCAGATCAAACCCTCTTCCACTGTTTGTAACCAATTCTTCATTATCAGTTAATTGGGGCTTTAGGTGAGGATGTTCATCCCTTTGTTATTGCTATATTTTGAATTATGTTTCCCTGTCTGCTTGCTATAATTTTATGTAACTTGATCATGTCTCCATTCAGTCACATTTGTTTTCTGAGGTAAAGAATCTTCAGTGTTGTGTCTCAAAGAACATGTGTTCAAGCCCCAAGTCATTTTGGTTATAGTCTTTAATGTTTTTTCCATTTCTGTTATATCCTTCTTAAGATGTGGCAGCCAGAACTACACACAGTTTTCCACATCTGGAGAAGTAGATTTAGAAGGCGATGCAGATGTTAACAGGATTGTTTATTTCTTTGCTTCTGCTCATTCCTTTTGTTTCCAGTTTACAAAACTGTGCAGTATACTGAGCCATCTAGTGTTCCCACTGTAAATTGCATAAAAAACAAAAAAAGTAAGAGAAATGTTATGACAAGAGTTTGACAGTGCTTCTAAAATAACATATTACTGCTAGTGCTTTCTCATCCAATGGAATGACTGCTTTCTGTAATCCAGGATATATGGAGATGTTCTTGTGAGATGTGATGGCTAAAGTATTGACCCAAAAAGATTCAGATTCAAGTTCACTGTTATCCATGAAAGTTCAGGGACAATTTTGAGCCAATCCTCCTCTTTCTCCCCATCACAGGGTTGTTTTTGAACAAATGTTGGAGAAGATATGCTATGCATGCCACTGATCTCCTAGAGGAAACTCTAATAAATAAAATGAAATTGTGAATTTACTTTCATGTCACACCAGCGTGCTCTAGCCAGTTTCTGGAAGCATCTGATCTGAGATAGTTTGGTGATCTCTTTATTCCTGTCCTATTTTGTTCTTCTTTTTGCTGTCTTGCTACTTTGCTTGTCAACACTGCCACACTTGTATGTTTCACTAACTTGACATCTGTTCTGTTTCAGGAGAAATCTGATGCCAGCTCCACATCCCTACAGCTGCAATCCCAGATTGAAGTAAGCACAATGGATTCAATTCTTTATTTTTGTTCCTGCATCAATCAGATAATAAAGTTTTTGGTTGTTCAGCCTCAACTCAAAGCAATGAATCTTCTCTTCCAGGAATCCCTTGGCTTTAGCAGTGTAGCATCCACACCAGAAATAGAAAGAAAGTAAGTAGGCATTTATACTTCTGCTTTACATTCTGGATGAATTACTAATTCATATCAAAGGGTTTTACTTCTACGTGACCACATTACAAAATTCAGTAAGCAGCAGCCTTTTCTTTCTCTGCCACTGGTGTATTTCCCCCCGATTTCTCATAAGTTATATTTTCTTGTCACTTTCTGTTTTTACAAAATAGTACCTGCTCAAATAACAAGACTGATAGAATGAAAATTTATTGATTTTGCACTACACAAAGAATAATGTAACTTCTCAGGTGGGTAAAATAGTGTAGGAAACTAGCAGCTTGGGTCCCTTTGACCTGCTTCAGGGTTTTGTAGATCTAAATTTCATAGTTTCAAAAATAGTTGCAAGAAGGTGGCAGATGGGGATATGATTTCGTCTATTGCCATAGAAAGTATGGTACTAGGCCCAGACACCTACACAAGAGCATATCATTTGAGAAGGGAAGTCATTCCAAAGTCCCCAAGGGTTACAGGTATTTGAAGCTCAAACTGAAATTTAAGTGGACAAAGGAGACATAATGAGTAAGCTGATCTTCTCAGAAATGGGTCCTCCAATGTTTCAAATGTGACACCAAATGCAACTCCAGTGTGGGGGTGGTGCAATGGCTATTGTTATTCTGGAGCCTCTAATGACTTTTAGGGGTGGTGCCCCAAACATAGCTGGATATGACATTTTCTTTGTGAAGTTGGGTCTCAAGGATCTTGCTGTTTTTCTACCTTCCTCCCCATGGGCTGGCAGTGGCCCTGCCCAAATGCCTGGACTTTGTGGCAGAGTTGACAATGAAGTTCCCAAGCTTATAATTCTGGAGGACTTCAACCTGCCTTCTCTGGGCCTGGAATTTTAGTTTGTCTGGGAATTTATGGAACCATGGTAGCAGCTTATTAATGGCACAACCTGCAGAAGGGGTCATACATAAGATCTGCTGTTTGGCTTGGGGCAGTGGCAAGATGATCGGGGGTTAGGGGATGTTAACCTCAGTCCCTTGTTATGGGCAGATCATTCCCTCTTGGTCCCGGAGTTTCATGTGGCTTCCTCCCACTTCAGGGAGTTTGGGCATTTTGAATTAGTCCACAGCAGGTGGATCCCATTAGAATTTGAGTTTACTCCTGAGGCTCTGCTGCTTGATTCAGCTTTGTTGCAGCCTGGAATGAGCATGTGACAAGGACCTTGGATTGGATTGCCTCTTTGTGGACACTTTGGGACATAGGGACCCTTGACTTATGGACCAGGCTCTTGGAAATGAAATGACACAAGGCTGCTGGTAGAAGAAAATCATGCACACGTACCAGCCTTCAGTAGGATTTACCTTGTGACACTTAAGAGCAGAAGAGGATGCTTACTTCTCTGCTTTTATTGTGTATGCGGATGGCTGGTCAGTAATCCTATTTTGGATAATCAGGGCCTTCCTGGGTGTAGCCGAGGATAGGTGAGCCCTTATGGGGTCACTGTGAGGATTATTGTAGGTATCTGTCAAATAAAGTTGCTCCACTTTGAAATTAGAGTCTGGCTGGGCAGATCCAGTGAAAGGGACTGAGGCATGTCCTAGCTTGCTTATCTGGGTAGAGTTTGAGCTGGTCAATCCTCAAGAAGTTGTCAGGGACCTTAATGTTGTGAGCTCTGCCACCTCCCGGTTGATTAAGTCCTCCAGGGAATTGGCATGTGGTTGGGTCCAAGCAGCAGTAAATGTCTCCTTGCCAGAGGGAGTTGTTCCACCAGCCTTGCCCCTTCCTCAAAAGACCATCCTTGTATCCTATGGTTTTTGATACCTTATGTCCAGTCACCAAACTTCTTTTTTCCAGCAAGGTTGCTAAAAGACTGGTGAGCTCTCAGCTGATAAAGGACCTTGGATGAAGCAGATTATATGAACTCTTTTCAATTAGGATTCAGACAAGTCTATTGGTCTAAAGACAGTATTGGTGGTTCATTGTGGATGATCTTTGGCGAGTTCAAGATGTTTGGGGGGGGGGGGGGAAGTGTCCATCCTGGCTGTCTGGGTCTCTGGCTGTCTGTTTGATGCCATCAGCTATATTATATTGCTGGACCTGCTTTGGAGGCTGGGAGTAGGAGCAGAGTTTTGCTGTGGTTCACCTCCTTTCTCCATGGCTGGTACCAGTCAGTGCTAGTGTGGGAAGAGAGGTTCAGCCCTAGGCTCCTATATATGGAATGTCTCAAGGCTCTCCTTGAGGGCTCTCCCCTCCTATTTAACATCTATATGGAGCCACTGAGAGAAGCCATCTGGGTTTTGGGATCCTCAGTTTTCTGATGATATCCAATTATGCATCTCCACCCCATTCAAGGTACTAGATCAGCATCTGGTGGCTATAAACACCCCACCCCACCCGCATAGGGAGAAATCAACTGTGACTCATCCTTAACAAAATGGACTGATGATGGGATTTTGGCTCTGAGAATCAGGCGAGTAGACATCTCTGACTCTGGATAGGGTTACATCCCCTTCTACAGATTTGGTGTGCAAATTGGGGTCTTCTTAGACTCATGGTTCTTCCTGGTGGCCAAGGGGGCTTTTGCACAAATCTGCCTTATACCAATTGCATTCATTCTTGGGTCAAGAGGCCTTCCTCATGCTCATCCATGTCTTAGTCACCTCCCGTTTGGTTTACTACAATGTGATCTATGTGGATATTCCCTTGAAGACTACGTGGAAGCTGCAACTGGTCCAGAATACAGCAACATGCACAATTCTGCCTACCCCATTGTTTACCTATGTAACACCACTGCTGTGTGACCTGCACTGGCTTCCAATTGTTTTCAAGATGCAGTTCAAGCTACTGGTAATAATCTTTTAAACCCTTCATGGCCCAGGGCCAGGTTACCTGTAATGACTGCCTCTCCCTGAGGGTATCTAGCAATAGAAATTTGTAGAATCTGCTTGTAATAGCAACAGTCATATCACTTTTTTCCTTCTTACATACTGTGAAGGATTCTTTTATACTTTTCATCTAATATAAGAAATCTTCTTTTGATAACCAGGTTCAATACAGCTGGAGAGTTAAGTTCTAAATAAAACAGAGTGCAGAGGGACTTTAGTTTCCATAGTTTTAAAGCAAGATGAAAATTAAAATGGCTCAAACATTTCTTTGTGAACACACTATCTTAATTTTCTTTAGCATTATTTATTGCCTTATAATTCAATGCACATTCTTCAAGTGGTGCTTTACTTTAATACTATCTTCAGAGGTTCAGCTGTGATAAAGTTGGCAAGTACTAGAGAAATAGACTTCTCACGGATAACTCTACCAATAAAATTTCCCCCTAAGCCTAAAATTATTCATTTGTCATTTAGTGTTGCAAATGGTTATAATCGCTCACCAGTGAGATTCTTCTCTGTGGCTTTCTACTGAGATTTTGTACCATTTCCTGCTGGTCTATTTGAAATTGTACTTTATTTTAACTGATTTATTTAAAATAGTTTACAGTTAACCAATTTGATAGTGAATTGCACTGTTACCTTTAAAAGTTTACAGTGCAACAAGGGTATTTAATTGTTACTCCAAGAATAAAGTAAAAAGTTGCCATAAACACATTTATGAGGGCATACATGAAAATTAGGTTTATCCTTTTTCCTTCACGTGAATGGTTTCCTAGAAGTGGCTGCTTTGTTGATAACTAGATTCACCTTCTTATAGGTGAAATTGAATCTGAGCAGTCAGCCATTTGCAAGTGCAGGATATCATCAGTAAAAACAGGTAAAGCCACCAGCAAACACTGTCAAAAACTAGCTTTCTGAGTTTCTCCTGTCACAAATAAAATTGCCTAGGGACTGTTGAATCACTTGAGAAGCACACAAATGCCTTGCCAGGGGACGCAGTCAATCTTTAAATCACATTTAAGGTGTCATCCATGCCATTCTTATTTGTATTAAGCAAATCTCAAGTGATGAAGCCCATTAAAATCTTTGACTCATGACTCAACCTCTGGTTCATTCTCCTAAGGCCTCATTGTATAAAAATTAATAATTAGTATTCACACTCCTTCCTAAGATGTTGTGTCACTAATTAAAATTTAAGAAAGTATGGATGACTTATTTGATCTGTGTGAAGAGCCTTGTGATGCATACAGCCTGATCAGGTTTAAATATTCACTGTCACACAGGAAAAGGAAATGATGACCTGATTTTAGCAATCAAAGGGCACAGTATGAAGTCTAGTGACATTTCTTTGTATCCTGGTTTGCAATAACTCTTCCAAGCATGTTTTAGCCAAACAAAGGCAAGGCCAAGATTGATTGGTACTCAGTTGGGGAAAAAGGTGAGCAGGTAGAAAAGTTATGGAGAAATGTGAGGATAGGGATGGGGAAAATTTTCTTATCTCTTTCCTACTTTGTACTTATGATCACCTAAAGCATAAGAAGCATTCACCCTGCACTTGGGTCTTATTACTCTCCATAAGCCTAATATTTTTTTTAGTAAAGCTCTCCTTTACCTTGAATACACTTAAGCAATATTGATACCTTGTTTAGACCTTTATAACATCTTCACTTTTTGCCTTCATGTATTGAATGGTTTCTGTTATTACAGTATGTGTATCACAAGCACAGCATATATCTAAGCAATATCTTAAAGCAGTACTAATCACAGTACATCAAATAATATATAAACTATAAGGAATCAAGAATTAAGGATGGAGTAAACCCAACAGCCACTGAACTGTTTATTTTAGTCCTTACAAGAGAGACTTGCAGTGTATAGCATTTTGATTTAAAATGCTTTTATTCCCATTGCATTAATAAATTATATGAAACTTGGAAGAGGTGATTTAGCAAAAAATACCAGAGACATCTGTATGATATTTTTGTTGGTAAAAAATTATGTTTCTTTTATATGTTTAAAATCATCTCACTGTAGCAGAGAATTTTAACAGCTGTTCTACTAAATTCTTCAAGGTTAGAATAAAGCTAATGAGAAGGATGAGTTTTCAGATGCTGGAAGGGAAAAAGTCTCTTCCAAAGATTTAAAGTTTTCATTGCAGCGCTCAAAAGCATAGCTAGTTCTGGATCAACAGTATACATTTCAGAATGTCTTGAAAAGCCAAGAGTGTATTGCTGTGGCTTATAACAGGTTAGTGCATTGGGACCTTGGCATTGAATTGAATGTAGAGACTCAGGTACACCCTGTCAGTTTGTTTCACAGTCCTTAAATATTTCACCTGCAATGAGATGATTAAATAGGAGTTGGAGCGCTGGTTATTTGAAACCCATGTGTATTTATTTGTCCATGGTGGTAGCCAAAATGAATATATATATATATGAAAATAGACACTGCCATACCCTGTGGTTACAGGTAGCAACTCTGTGCACCCATTTCAAAATAAGGGCCCTGCCCTGTTTAGAGTGCCTAACATCTGTTCAAAGTCTGTGGGAATTGAGTTGGTGGTTTGGTCCAGTTTCCTTTAGGCAAATACCTCAAAATCTACCATAACATTTGGTGTTAGACTACGGGAAATCTTAACTGCCAACTGTAAAGTGTTGCTAAAAGGCATACCAACTAAACTGGCTTGGACAGTGGAAAGCTGGAGAAAAGTGGATCACTTGTATGACATGCAATATAATTAATGCACCCCACTCCTATAACAACTATCCCTTCAATAAATGAAGTACAGTAGTCCTCGACTTACAACAGTTCATTTAGTGACCAAAGTTTCAATGGCACTGAAAAAAGTGACTTATGACTATTTTTCACACTTACGATCTTTGTAGCATGATCCCCATGATCATGTGATCAAAATTCAGATGCTTGGCAACTGATTTATACTTATGACTACTGCTGTGTCCCAACGTAACGTGGTCACCTTTTACAATTTTTTTGACAAGCAAAATCAATGGGGAAGCCGGATTCACTTAACAACCAACTTACTAACTTAACAATTGCTGTGATTCACTTAACAACTGTGGTAAGGAAGGTTTTAAAATGGGGCAAAGTGCACTTAACAAATGTCTCACTTAACAACAGAAATTTTGGCCTCAATTGTGCTCGTAAATTGAGGATTAACTGTACACACCTTCATCTTATTTTTTTGTGCGTATCCTTTTCAAATGGATGCAACAGTTTGATAGGAGTAGGGTGGCTATGTGTTTTGGAAGAAAACTGGAGAACTTTCTCAAGGGAAAGTTGAGGAATAAATAAATGCTGCTTATGCCTACCAGGTATAAAGTTTCAGATGCCTAGGTTCTCCTTTGACTACTTGGACTCAGTGGCAGCTATCCTGACATTGTTTACTCAACCATAAAGGGAGAGGTCTAGTAAGCATGTTTTGGCAGGAAAGCAGATCAAAGAAAATCAAGCCTCCTCCTGCATCCTGTGTTTCATCCTGTTTTTAGCAGGACACAGAATTTTTATTTCCAGGGATATGCCACTATTGAAGAGGAAAATGTTGCTTATATTATCAGAACCATTGTTTGTTTTAATCTTCCTAAAGCAAGGTAGGATCCCATATTAAAGTTAAAAAGGCAGCTTTATGGTTGACATATTTTTTGACATAGTCTCTCTGTGTTTTCTGAATGTAAAGATATATAGTTTACAGATTGTCTTCATCCCTTTATTGATCCAATGTTTCATAATGGGCATGATGTTAAACTAGATCTTTCTAAAATTAAAACAAGTCCATGCTAAACCTAATCTTTTCTATCCTTAGCCATAGGATAAACATTGTTCTTCTACAAAAGTCCTCCTACCAAATGCATTGTAAATGAGTAGACCTTACTTCCCAACAGGAAGTGGTCATTTTGGCTAAGGATGGCTTATTTTTCAAATATCGGCATACAATGTTTTTGACAGATTTTTCATTTCAGGCCAAAGGACTGCTCTAATACCTCAGAATTTTGCACAATGAAACTTTTAGAAGTGTAAAATCTTCTATCTAGACATCTATGGTTGTTTTTGGTGTTATGCTGCTATGATTAATTCAGTGGCCAGTTAAATTCTCATATCACTTCCAAGTTCATTACAGGAGAAGTTGGTATTAATAATATAGCAGAATCAGCAGAGTTGCTAATTTAAATGTATTGAAAACAGGATATACTGTATGTCAGTAATTTAGCATTAATTGAATTTATTGACTTAGCTGTGCATTTTTAAGGTTGTGTTGGGCAGCTATAGAAATTGAATAAATGAATATAAATGTACACACTGGTTGTATTGTATTGTGCCCTTGACCTATCACATTCTTTTGTCCTTATGTTACAATCACCAAGGCACTTTTCAGTGAAGTCAATGGACCTGCAGCTGGAAAGGAAAATCAGTACCTTCACAGTTTACATGAGAGTGAATTATTTTTGGCTTGTAAGCAACATGCTGTAAGCAACTGTAGATCTCAGTCTATATTTCTATCAGATTTTGCTATTTAGAAAGCACTTGTGTCATTCATTTTTTAAAATAATTTAAATGTAATCATGAAATGTAACGAATCAGCACTCTGAGTTATATTGCTACCCCAGTAATTTAAATTATTTCAGCCAGTTCTCAAAGGCACCAAATTAATTGGCATTTTAACACGAGTTGATCTATAAATGGGAAAGCTACAGTGTTGAGAACTGCAAAACAGAAAATGGCAAAGATAAATAAGGAAGAAAGGAAACTATAGGTTGAAAATTGGCTTTTAATTAATGTTCGGAAAGAATGCTTCTGCCTAGTTTGTAAGGTAGTAAGAAAGAGAGAGAGAGAGAAAGCAAAAGCAACAGACTCTTACTAAGCATAAATTTTACTCCACAACAAAGTGATGAGTGAAAGAAGAATTGTGAGGACTGAAAAGAAATAAAGAGTTCTGATGGTGGAGACTAGCATTTTTTTCTGGCCAAATTGTTCGTGTTGTGTGCAGACAATTTCCTTGATAGAAGTGGGTCAGGAAACTTCCACAATAACATTCACAGGGGAAGTGAAAAGGCAGCCAAAAAGTGCTTGTGACATGTGACGAGCCAGACCAATGTGCCTCTGAGCAGCTGAAGGAATATTTCTTCCTGGCAATTGTTCTCAGAGAAATGAAGGCCTCTTTTCAGGAGAATGTGGAGCTTGTCGTAACAACTTGGTGCTGTTCGTTGTGCATGGCAATGTGCTGTGAATTTCATACCACATTCTAAGCCACATCATCTTCCCCTTATTTTTATAGGCTTTTAGAATTTCAAGTAGGTTGAAAGATTTATCATTGATTGTGTATTATTATTGTTGTTTTAAAGAGGGCAAAAAAAAGGTCTATACCATGTTGGATATTCCAGAGAGGCGTAATAATAATAACAAATAAGGAGACTTGGCTTTCATCAGCTTTAAAATAACCATAGTAGGTGAGTAGAAGTGCATAGGATTTACAAGTTATGGTATATTAAAAAGATAGGGATCCAGGAAGAAGAATGTCTAATGCATTGACAATCCTCCCATCATCCTCTAAGAAATCATCAGCAGATATACCTTTTATGCTTTGTAGTTGGGGTTATCACATTTTATTTTATTTATTTATTTATTTTGTTACTTTTACTATTTATGTTACTATTTATGTGTGACTACTTTTAGATTTACAAGAGATCTGTTAGAAAAACCAGGGACGGCCATGAGATGGTTTCTGTTTCCATTTACATTTAAAAAAAAAAAAACAA
Source organism: Arizona elegans (assembly GCA_022577455.1). Lineage (NCBI taxonomy): Eukaryota > Metazoa > Chordata > Lepidosauria > Squamata > Colubridae > Arizona > Arizona elegans. Next base: position 252,212,905 of record JAKOOJ010000001.1, read on the forward strand.
TTAGAGCTCTGATCTTCAAGCAAGATTGGAAGAGATTCCCAAACATTATTTTAGAACAATAGAGGCAGGAACAGAGTGACACCTTTCTCCTAGAGGAAGAGGGTGTCTTCCTGCAAACTGCTATGTTTTCTCCAAGCTGCCTGTAAGAGATGGAAGTCATTGGGTCATAACTTTGTCCAGAGTTGGAACAAAGAGAACAGATTTGGAACAAAGCATAAAATAAGAAGTAGGTATGCAAAAAAAAAAAAAAAAACCTTTAAAACAAAAAAACAGCCAGATGGCTGCTGTTGTTGTTTCCCCTCTTTCTTATTTCTGGGTTTTAGATAATCTTGACCAAGAATAAACTCAGCAATATCATATTTCATGAAACCAGGCTCATTAGAGGAAGAAAATGCTGGAAAACATCACCCGAAGCAGAATTTTTAAACAGGGCAGGATAGAGCTTAGCTAGGAAGGATAACACAGTACAACACAGAATCTGAAATCCAGTCTTTTCCTGAGACTACTGGAAAATATAATAGGACGGCTAAATAACGTTGAAGAGGTTCGTAAAGATTACAGGTAGTAAGGAGAAATTATATGCGTTTCATGATGGGCCCTATGCATAAGACCTTCATTTTGGAGGCTCACACCTGCATAGGTTCAACTTCCAAAAGTATCTGATGAGAAGTCACAAAGACACTAACTCCTCTTCTGCCCATAATTTTCTGCAGCTAGCAGATATGAATTAATGTAGAAAAAAATCTTTGGACTGTACTGATGAATGAGTTTGTTCCATATTTCATGCATTAGGTCCTCTTTAAACTGGTCAAATAAGCCTGTTTAATTCCATCCCACCATTTGGTAGTCCTGAGGCTGAACAGTTGTTGTATGTTTATACCATCTCTGGCTTGTGATCTACTGGCTCTACAAGGGCATGTAATTTGTGTTTGTAGATTTTCTGGTTGCATCTTTTACAACATACTGTATATCATATCCTACCATCACTTCTTCCTTCATTTTAAAATGGATGGATCCATTTACTTTTTTTTTTATTTAGCCCTGAAAGGTTTTTATAAATAAATGGCATCTCTCACCAGATGCAACTGCCTATAAGGTATAATTTTATTCCTTTGTTTATACAACTGGCTCCTAGTTGTGTATTCCCATGCTGATCTGTCTAAGAGCTTTTTCTGCTCTTAGTGACTTGGCCTCCTGGTCTGTTATGAGATATCTTCCTTTATTCCCTTGTAGGTAATCCAATTCATGGGAGCCATGATAGATAATACCAGAGATGTTGCTTTGCTGTTGTTACTATAACTTAATATGGTTCAAGGGCTTGTACACAGCATCTCCTCTCCAACAAGAATCAGAGTCCATGTAGTTTTCTTGGCCATATGGTGGTTGTGGTTTCAGTGATTCTAAATTTTGGGGTCTCTTTTATGGGCCTAGTAGTTCAGTACTCCTGCTTTAGACATAGGCTGACAGCATGCATTAAGGTTCGGACCGGTTCGCAAGAGCCGGTAGTAAAACCGGCAGAAGGCTCCACCCACTGACCTGGACGTCATCAGAAGTGATCTGCGTTCGCTCGCACGCACGAGCGGACACAATGCGAACCGGTAGTAACGGTAAGTAGAACCCACCCCTGATTAAGGCAGAGGGAAGTGCTACAATAAGCAGCGTCTAACCTTTTACAGCAGAGGTAAGATAGATGCCTAATCTCCTGGCAATGCCTTCCTTTTTTTCTTGAAAAAGAACTCACAGACTAATAGCTGCTTTATGATTCTTCAAGATACAGACATTAGTGTTGGGACATGAAAGATCATAATCTGCATTTCATATAGCATTGTGCTATATCAATTTCAGCTCTATGCTTTAAATAAGACTTCTTAACTTATATTTATTTTTATTTTTTTATTTCATTTTTTATTTTATTTTTTTGTACTTCTATAATGTGGTGAATGAAAGATGGAGATTTTGTCAGTCTTTCGTTCAATCAGAGACTGAAATTTTATTTTTCATTAGTGTTGGAAGCAATTGTGTGGATTCTTTCTAATGTTACAGTCTTCAATATTTCCTTTATCTCATTTTTGGCTCATCCTGTTCTATCATTTTTTAGCCGCAATTTATTGTTCTTTTTCTGTTCATTTACTGTGAGCTGAAGATTTGTGATTTCCTTTCCCATTTTTCATATGTTGGCTTGAAGGAGATTGTTCCTTTTTCTTGGAGGAAATTACCATTCTGTTTCTGCATCCTGTTGCCTCAGTAAAAGAACTTTTCCAGTGCTTGAATAGAATGGAATTTCAACAAGATCCCACATTATTCTTGGAAAATTTTTGGATACAATAAAACTAACAGAAGATAACAACTTTTAACCAATGACCAAGGAGTAGTGAAAAAATAGACACTCTGTGAGGGTAGAGTGTAGAATTTCAGAATCTAGGAGGTTTTTTTAATGACTACTCTGAGTCCTCCAGTCATCTACATGTAAAATCTTGTTGATAGTTTGCAAGTCACACAGAGATTCTGGTCTAACTTCTGTGGGGCCCTGCTCTAAAGCAGTGCAGTTAACATTACCTTGTCTCTATTGCCTGTAACGGCAAAACAAGAGAAATGGCATGTTTGTTACTGCTGAGAAGACGTTGACCCCAGAGCCATTGCTATGGAGACATAATGACAAGATAGTTGAATGGGACTTCTCTGTTTTCCATCTTTCTCACATAGATGCTAGCAGAGACATGCAAATCTCTATAGGAACCTTAAAGTCTCATTTTCCAAATAATGCCTTTCATCTGTAAGTAAATTATCTTGTCTTCACACAGAAGAGTATCATCACAGTACTGTAGGTTAGTTACTGGGCGTTGTATAATGAAGGGAGATAAACAAATGCTGTCAAGGGAAGGTAGCAAGGGGGCTTTTGTACTGAGGTGTTCATGGGCCCCTCGATGTAAGATGCTGAAACAGGCTAATCTATTGTTTACAACTGGCTTGTAAATAGTGAATGGGAGTGCAGAATATAATTCATGCTATGCATTTCTCTTCAGGTATATTTTATACTATGTCTGCATTTGTTATTTATAAAGAATTATACATTTATTTTAAAATTAATTTGGATAATCTCTTATGAAATTCTTGTTTTATTGGGTATTTTTTTCCATAAACTACAGTGTTCTTTATTTTATGTGCAGTTGATAGAACAGATATACTGCTTCTAGAGATGGGTCTATATCAGGAGTGTCAAACTGGTGGTCCACGGGCTGGATGTGTCACACGCAGGCCACACCCACCCCAGCTCTGCAAATAGGAAAAATATTGCAAAATGTAGGGTGACAAGCAACTTGACACCACAGGTTTGACACCTGTGGTCTATATTATCAGTTGTCTCATGGCACCTTAAGAGCCGAGGTGGCGCAGTGGTTAGAGTGCAGTACTGCAAGCTACTTCAGCTGACTGCTAGCTGCAGTTCAGCAGTTCAAATCTCACCAGACTCAAGGTTGACTTAGCCTTCCATCCTTCTGAGGTGGGTAAAATGAGAACCCAGATTGTTGGGGGCAATACGCTGACTCTGTAAACCGCTTAGAGAGGGCTGTAAAAGCACTATAAAGCAGTATATAAGTCTAAGTGCTATCACTAACTGCTATTAAGGCTTCGTTCTTGATATATAATTTTTGTATGAACTATACAATCAATTGCTCCAGACACATGCATTTTTTTCTGTATGAATAGAGTTGTCATGAATAAAATTCTCAAAAGTTTTGCATATTTTTAAGCAATGGTATTCATGTCCTATTATAAGTTTGATATATAGATATATATATAGTTTGATAGTAAACAGATCTTCTTTCACAAAAATCTATATTGACTATCCTTTTTTTTTCCTCCTGAGGCAAACCACTGTCTGTAAGTCCTTTTACTGTGTGCCTTGGAGGGCATTTCATTTGAAAGCTGGCTAATGAAGCTGTATATAAGAGTACAACAAAACCAAAGGGCCAAAGCTATGGTGTAATGGCATTTGAGTGCTTTTCAGACATAGCAGCATCAGAACTACTGCCAAGTGTGACTGCATCATTAAGTTTCAGAGCGAGTTAGTCTATGAATGGAAGAACACAAATTATGTCCCATATACATTCATGAAGAAGATGCAGGTTCCACACAGAACAGTGTAATTGTCAAATCAAACAAGAAGGCCATTCTTGGGCACCATAATTTTTTTTTCTCATGTATTTAAGGAGTTGAAGTTCCCATTTCAGCTCAGCTCAGCAACAAGATCCTTACTTTATAGGATGCAGAGTTGTAGTCTGCTTTTTTCCATCCTCTTAATACCAAATATTTCCTAATATAATTGTTAAAGTGCTGTGAATAATTTCTTTGGTAGTCCACCAGTTAGAACATTGTCATAGAATTATATATTCCCTATGATGATTCAGAATTGTTCTGGAATTCAAGAGAGCAATTCTCCACTAGTCATTAAAGCAGGTGTTTCCAAATGAATCTGAAAAAAAATAGGTATTTTAAGCAACTGGTTCATTTAAGCAATTCTTAAAATGGCAGCAATTTTTTTCAAGCTCACACAGAACGCAGAAAAGAGATATGGCATCTTTAATTTATAGTAGAGTGGGCTGCGTATTTCAGGTTGAGAGACATGCTTGGCTTTCAGTTAATGTGCCTGGAGGCTAACCTTGAAAAACTAAAAATTTAAAACTAAATTTAGGGGAGATATTAAATTAGATCTAATGTATAATTAAGTAAAATATAATTTAATTTATTATATTCGTTAGATTTATATCTTGCTTTTTTCTCCAGAAGCTATAGGTGGTAGAGATAAATAATATTTTCTCTTCCAGTTTTCTCTCACAACAGTAACCTCATTGGATGACTGGCTCAAAGTCACATACTGTAGTGAAGTTTCATGACTGAGTCTCTCCCTGGACCTAATCTAATACAATCAATATGCTTATTCTCCATGTATTTGATTCTATCTGCTTTCTCTCATGATAAAACAATAATTTGGCAGTATTTCTGAGGTTGCTTTCTGAAGACTTTGGGGACTTCTAATTTTATACCCTTGAACTTTGTGCATAACTCCATTGAGAAATAATCCCTTTCTCTCCTGCTTTTCTTTAAAGTTAAAACACCTTCAAAAGTCTATGTGTTTAAATGAAAGGAAGAAAGGTAGAAAGGAAATATTATTTGCATTCATTTTTTTTTCTAAGTTACTTAAGATAGTGAATACTTGAGACAGGGAGAAAAAAAACTTTTATTAAGATTTTGAGTCCAGAAGATTTGGGATTGTCTGTGAACTTTTCCAGGCTTTTTTTCAGTTCTCAAAAGGTCAACTCACTATTCTTTGAAATGTATTTATGAATAAATTTTGAGATAAGTGTATTATATTTTTTTCACTCTTAGTAATACAAACAAAGAAGCCAACCAAAACTGCATAATTCCTGGGAACGGTTCATATATTCTTTTTCATAATAATAAGACATTGCTGCATTTATAAAGTGTGCAAATAGTCTTACGCTATTCTTTGTGAACATGTTTTCTATTTGGTATCTTTCTCTTGCCTATGGTGCCATTTTTACAGTTGTTTATATAGTCATACCTGCATAACTGGAAAAGCTGGGCATTGTGGTTTTTATGTTTTTGAAAAAGACACACCACTTCTAAGAAAAAGAGAAGCAGAGTATTTGTGAGTGACTGAAGTCTGCTTCCTTTTCAAGAATAAAAGGAGAAGCTTCGATTGATATGCTTACATGAAAGTGCAAAATAAAGGCAGAGACATGTTGACATGAGGTAGTTTTGCAGATAAGGATAAGAAATTAAACACTACAAAGACCTGCAAATATACCTCTCTAGAGCTGATGTCATTTACTATTTTACTAAAAAGATCCAAATCTACTTCAGGAACTGGAAAGCTTTTCCAAGTTTAGACACTTTTATAAATAAATGAAGAAAGGGCTAATCTGCTTTGCAAACTGCATTGTTGCCAGTCTGCAGAATAGCAGAGTCTTGAAGAGACCTTGGAGGTCTTCTAGTCAAACCCCCTGTTCAGACAGGAAACCCTATACCATTTCTGACAAACTATTGTCCAATCTCTTCTTTAAAACTTCCAGTGTTGGAGCATTCACAACTTCTGGAGGCAAGTCATTCCACTGATTAATTGTTCTAACAGTCAGGAAATTTCTCCTTAGTTCTAGATATTTTCTCTCCTTGATTAGTTTCCATGTATTGCTTCTCATCCTGCCTTAAGATGTTTTGGAGAATAGGTGGACTCCTATTCTTTGTGGCAGCCCCTTAGATATTGGAACATTACTATCATGTCGCCCCTAGTCCTTCTTTTCACTAAATTAGACATACCCAATTCCAGTAACTGTTCTTTATATGTTTTAGCCTCCAGTCCCCTAACCATCTTCCTTGCTCTTCTCTGTACTCTTTCTAGACTCTCAATATCTTTTTTGTTGCTTCTGGATCCAATTCAAGGAGTTGGTTTGGACCTTCAAAACTCTTAATAGCTTAGGGTCAGGTTAACTGAGGGACTGCCTCTCCCCAATTACATCTGTCTGCCTCATCAGGTCGAACAGCGAAGACATGTTGTGGGTTCCCGTGCACTTTTCATCCCAAGAGGTCGGACTTCTCTGTCACAGCCCCTGCCTGGTGGAATCTTATCTGACCCAAAGCAAGATTATCTCCACCACTCTCAACATCCCACAAGTCTTTCAAGACCTGGATATGATATCCGGCTTGGGCGTTCCAAGAGACTGGGGAGATTTTGTGATAGCTCCCTTACCGCTGTTCATATCATCCTCTCCTTTTTAATTATCTCTTTTTAATAGTTTTTAACTATGGTTGTTTAATGTATTTATTGTTTCACTTTAATTAAAGTGATACTGTACACCATCCAGAGTCATTTTCGTATGAGATGGGTGGCTAAACAAGTAAGATAAATAAATAAAATCTCTCTTGAAGTGAGTGTGTCTATATGCACATACACATGCATATACCACCATCCTTCATACATACACGTGCACACATATTCAAATTCAAAAGCCAAATGCTTCCATTCACTTCAGCTGCTCATAAAAAGAATCTTGCTTTAAAACAGCTGAAGAAGCTGGAAGCCAAAGCATTTTGCTCCTAAGCTTTTATCTTTCTTTTTTTGTTAGTCGCTCTAATAAATATATTAAGTGATTAAGTGCATTCTTCTAGGTTCCTGTACAAACTTGACTGAAACACTGCTTGGTGGTTTAGAAATTGTTATTAGATCTATGCTTCAAAAGGGGGGGGGGAGAGAGTAAGTGAGTGATATCTTCTGTATTTCTTGAGTTCTTTTGAAAAATCAGATCCTTGGCTGCTAGTGCTGTGAATCTAACCAAGCTATCAATTTTCTTTTTGCAAGCTGTTGTCCTGAGTGTAAACTGCATCTGTCAGGAAACAAGCAATGGCCTTCTTCCAGTATGCACCTGGTGCACACCCTGATCTGGAATTGGTGTGTCAATTGGCTGCCCGGCTGGTGCCGATTAAATTTCTAATCAGGCTAAAGAAAGATGATTTGCCATGTCCAGGCACTGCAGTTACTGCCTCTGCTTGGATGAATTTACTGAATCAGAATTTAACTTCTTGCTATCGTTTTCCCTTTCATGATGTCCCCTACAAATTGATGATTATGTTTTTCATGCTTATAAACGGTTGGCCTCTAATCATTTGGATCATTGACAGGGATTGTGACAGGTCTAAAACAAAGCACAATTTAATTTCTTCTTGGAGCTTTTCAGAGATGATTAAAGACTACGCACTGCCCTCCACTGCTAATTTTAGAAACTGCACACCAGGATGGTTTGCAAACTCAAAAGCATAGGTCAAAGTATATAATGCAGCTTCTGCGTATGTTTGAAGTAAAATTTCCATCTTGTTTTCTAGAAATATGACAATTGCTATCCCAATCTGTTTGCTTTTAATTATAAAACACATAATATGAAGCAATAGAACAAATGCAATGCTGCTTTGTAATGAAGACAGGATCCTGTTTTCTGTGTGGAATGTTTTCTGTTTGATATATGTGCATAGTTTTTCTATACAACTGATCGTTACTTTTGGTAGATTGATAGAAAGCAAAATGGGAAATTTAAGCTTGCTTATGAATTGCAATTTAAATACAGCCAAATAATGGCAGAGGATCTTTCTGGACTATTTATCTCTATCAAATACTGTACCTATCTTAATATGATATGGGAAAGGTTGTTGTCTCTTTAATAAAGGCAAATTAAGCACAGAAGAGAGAGAAACAAACAAACAGACAGCTAAAAGATTCAGCTGGGGAGCCATCTGATTTACCTGTTAAGTAACTACTCACATTGCTCAGTGGATAGCTGGAAATGTAGATGGTCCCACAAGATTTGTGTATTGGAACTACATGTGTAAAATGGTGTTTTCCTAAGAAGTTTTCTGTCTGTCTCTTGTGCCAGACAGTGGAGGGAGCGGGAAGAGCTGAAGACTTCCTTCAGTCCATTTCCCCTTTTGACCTCACAACTTTAACATTGTTGTCCTCTATAACATATTTTTCTGCATTGGTCATTTCTCAGTGGAGCTGAGCTCATGCCATTGTATGAGCATGAAGCTGAAGCTGAGATGCTGTATCTTCCTCCTGGCTTCATAGAAAAAAAAGAGGGGAAGGGGATATGCTAGTCTGCAAACATTAATTAATACTATCAAGAGCCTTGATAGTACAGTGGTTTGGTGCACCCTATCATTAACACAGCTGCCTGCAATTTCTGCTGGTTCGAATCTCTCCAAGGCTCAAGGTTGACTCAGCCTTCCATCCTTTCTCAGGTAGGTGAAATGAGGACCCAGTTTGTGGGGGCAATAAGCTGACTTTGTATAAAATATGCAGAAGAATGAAGGCTATTGCTTAACGCATTGTAAGCCGCCCTGAGTCTCCGGAGAAGGGCGGCATATAAATCAAATTTAAAAAAAATAATAATAATAATAATAATAATTAATTAATTAAAAGCCACCCAGCATTCATGGAGCAGCAGATATAAATCTCTTTCTCTTTTATGTTTTAGGTTCTCTCTTCATAAATCAAGTTCTGAAGAAAGTGCAGTTGGTCAGTATGCTTTCCCTTATTTATTTTTTTTTGGGGGGCGGGGAGGGCTTTGTTTTGAAAAAGCCATAACTAAATGTATGCAAATTCATGATTCTCAAAACAATAAGTTCATTTATGACCATTTTTCTCACTTAACAACTCTTGCAGCATCCCCATGGTCACATAGTCACAATTCAGATGCTTGGCACAACTGGTTCATATTTATGACGGGTGCACAGTCCCAGGGACATGTGATCACATTTTATGACCTTCTGATAAGCAAAGTCAATGGGGAAGCAGAGAGACAATTAACGACTGTGTTACTAGCTTAGGCAAGAAAGGTCATAAAATAGGGCACAACTCACTTAGCAATTGTCTCTCTTAGCAACAGAAATTTTGGGCTCAATTGTGGTCATAAGTCAAGAACTGCCTTTGGTGTTTCCTTATGTCTATGATCAGTTATAGTGAGTCATACTAAACCAAGAAGAATAGGAGGTGTTTTTATTTAATTGTTGACCATATTCTGATTTTCCCTAAGTTATGAGTCCCAGTTGTTCTTTTCCATAGCCTTGGCTTTTTCCTTTTTTTTTTTTTTTTGCAAAGGTCTTCCCTGCTTGAAACCAAATATTCTATAGCCGTGATGGCGAACCTATGGCACGGGTGCCACAGGTGGCACGCGGAGCCATATTGGTGGGCACGCGACTGTTGCTCTAGCTCAGCTCCAGCGCGCATGTGCACACCGGCCAACTGATTTTCAGGCCTTCCGGTCCCACCGGAAGTCGGGAAACTGGCTGTTTCCGGCCTCCAGAAGGCCTCCGGGGGGATGAGGAAGACTGTTTTCGCCCTCCCCAGGCTCCTAGGAAGCCTCTGGGGAGGGGGGAAAACGGGCCTACTGGGCCTACTGTGCCATCGTGTGCCAAAAGCAGGGGGAAGTCATGTGCGCATGTGCAGGAGGGCGGAGCGCATTGAATTATGGATGTGGGCACAGGCACTCGCGACCTCCCACACTCCCCCCACTTTTGGCACGTGACGGCAAAAAGGTTAGCCATCACTGTTCTATAGCCTTTGGGTTTCCTTTTAACTCTGTATTTGCTTTAATAAAGAAAATCAGAAAGTGAACCTTAATCAAATGCTGAGCATCACCAGTTTGTAAATGAAATTTCAAAATAGTAAACACAAAGCAGAATATATTGTAGACTTTTAATCTTGATTTTAATTAATGGTTCAAAACTACTGGAATTTGCAAAAATGACTGCAGAGATATAGCTTCATTAAAAAGAAACCCTATGTGTTACTTGTTTATTAAAAATATTTTAATAGCTTTCCTTATTCAAATATAATAAATATTTATGACAGCTCGTTTAAAACTGATATTGTTTTTGGAACTGAATGATGATAGTGATTTTCTTTTCTCATTTAAAATCTTTTAAATCATATATTTAAAAACTTTAGGTAAAGTAGATTGGAAAAAGAAGAATAAATACTTCTGGCAAAACTTCCGAAAGAATCAGAAGGGACTAATGAGGCAGTCTTCAAAAGGTAAAAATTTTAATGAAGTTCTTTTTTTTTCATTATTAAATTGGGAAAGAAGGTTTATATAGCTATTGGGCTCTAAGCAGGATTTATGTACCCGCTTTAATCTTTAGCAAGGATGGTTATAATTATTTTATAATGCTCTGTGTTCAATGAGTTCCAAGGTATTAGAAAACTGGGTTATCTACTGTACTGTCACTTATTAACCCTGAGCAAAGCTTTAGGTATTTGTTTATCCCATAGAACAATTATATGCTGAATTATCATGAGATAAAGCTCTTTTTAATGTCATTATGCCACTATTCACAAGTTGGGTCTTTTGGGGGAAAAAAGTCCTTTAGCACCCTTCTATTGGAAGGGTCAACTTAATCAGGAAGTGTCTGAACTTAAGTCAAGCCCACAAAATTAATGGTTCTCTACTTCTATTATGCAGACACTGTCATATAGACATTCCCAGGGTAGGATCAGGGCAACTGATAAAATGTGCATTATGACTTTATAAAGCAAGTCCTGATTTATATAGTTGCAACCAAATATGAAAAACCAGTATTTGCGTTATGCTGTCATGTCACAACACATATTTTGTTATTTTTGTTCATCATCTCAGTTTATAGTGGCTTCAGCTTTGATAATTCTATATTGATTTTATTATTTTAATGAACCAATGGCATCTTAGGTGACTTTGTCTGTATGTCATAGATAAAAACATATTTGCAGTTTTAGGAAACATGCAATTTTTTTGATAAAATAAAGTAGTCCATCCTCTCTTCCATATGGCTGCCTTCAAAAGTATAAATTGAGTAACCCTTGATCAATTTTATTAAAACATGCTTTGGTTTAGCACTTTTGCTTAAATAGTTCCAATTTTATAAAATTTACATCTTTCATACAAGATATCAATCACTAGATGTTAGAATCTAAGATGCTAAACCTATTAGTGTTGTAATGTTGATAAAATTGTCATAATGTCAAGCAGCCCAGACAATTTGCATAGTTTCCATATTCAGATTTGGCAAAAAAATTGCATACTGAGCAAAGTGATGTCATAACATGATATTAACATAATATCCTCAATAATTCTCTGAATGTCACGTAAACATCATTATTTACTGAATCGTTGCAAATCATATACACGTCAAATGAAGCATTCCATACAGAGGAGTTAAAAATAGCAATTTCCTATCTCCAGTGTCATTCTCATTCTGAAATGTTAAGATCATTGCAGTTTTCAAAACTTAAATAAAGATGTTGAAATGTGAATAAGTGGGGAATTAAGTAGCATGATTAAGCATGGCAAATTCACTGGGAAAATCATGCCTTATCATGCTTGACTAATATTTCTTTTGTATTGAAATACCTTTATTCTTTCATCTTTCCTATTTCTCTCCAGGGGAAGATGTTGGTTATGTGGCAAGTGAAATCACAATGAGTGACGAGGAGCGGATCCAATTAATGATGATGGTCAAGGAGAAGATGATTACGATTGAGGAAGCTCTTGCAAGGGTACATAATGCAAATACATTATATATGCTAGGGATAAATGATAGGCCTGATTACATCAATGAATCACAGACTCTTGTGCATAGCATCCATAATTATGAGAATCAAACAAATACAGGGAGTTTCTAAATAGCTGGTTTTATGGATAGACATTTCTCTCCTCTCGAAGCAAGGAACAGAATCCTGAGTGAACACATTTCTAAGGTAAAGGTCTTAATGGGGAAAAAAAAACCCTGGAAACATTTATTCTATTCTTTAATGTTAATCGGAACAATAAAAAGATACTATATGTATTACATTTATACAAAATATCTTCACAATAGATGAAATTTTAGACAAGACTATTTTCAGCTCAGCAATAATACAGTATATAACTAAAATTCCTATTTATATAAAATTCTTTCTCCATTGAGAATTAAGTTTCCAGATTGGTTTGTGCGTGTGTGCGCACGCACATATGTGTTTGGAGGTGTAATTTTTTCAAAATAGTCTAAACAACAAAAGTTCTTTTGTACAGTAGGTTAAAAAAAAAGATGTGATATAAATGTATTAGAAATATATACATACTTGAATAATATTTGCATTAGACAAGTATATAAAAATTGTAGCTATTGTTGTAATGACATATCATGTCTTTTCTTGTCTTTTTTAGTTTTTATGATAGAGCACTTTTTATATATTTTTCCTTCTTTTTGGACAATGTATATAACATTGCCACTATCATTTTTAAGGTTTGCTCTTTTTTCTTTTGTTATTAATTAATAAGCAATATAAATAGTTAAGTAAAAATCTAAAGAACAAAGATATCTTCACAATTGTTATGCACTGATACTAACGGAGCTTTAATTTCTCCAATAATTATTTGCTTATACAAAAAATTAAACTAAATACTGGTAAATATACTTTTAGCAAGTGAGAAAATTGAGGGATTACTCTTTGTTTTATTTTCATTTCAGCTTAAGGAATATGAAGCTCAACATCGACAATCAGGAAACATGGATGCATCTGAATGGTCTGATAGTCCTTATCCGACATTTGATGTTTCTTCCAATTGCAATGTAAGTCCATATGATTCTACCATGTTCACGGTTACTGTAGACTTTTAAAAACTTACAGTAGTTGAATGTCATTAGAGGAATGGAAAATAAAAAGAGCTTCAAATTGCAGGTGGTCCTTGACTTACAACCGTCCTTTACTGACTATTTGAAGGTATGACAGACCCCCCCTAATGACCGAGATTTGAAGGTCCAATGGCCTCCCCCAAGCAGTCACACAAATGCATATTGCGCATTTGGCAACTGGCCTACAGAGTCAGTTATAGGGGAAATGGCAGCATGAAAATTTAATAAATGAATTTATGGTCATTTGCAGCATCCCATAGTCATTTAACTGCAATTTTGTAACATTTTTTGCCAGAAACCAATGTTTACTTCTCATCATAGCCAATGGATTCATTTAAGTGTCATTCACTTAATGACTGCTGCATTCACTTAATGACCACCAGAAAAAAATTGGGCCAGTCATGTAGGTGCCTTGAATTATGACTGTCATGACACAAAATGGAAATTCCAGTTGTAGGTCAAGAACTACCTATAGAAATATAAAAGATAAATTCCACTAGGATTGGATGTTGATTTTTTTTTTTTTACTTCCAATAAGTTTTGGGTAGAACTGGACATGAGCAAAAGCTAGCCAGCTCTTATCTTTCTTTCCAAAGACCCACCAGAGGAACTGGGTAATTGTACTTATTTCTAAAGGCGGTCAAATATCTTTCCAAGCTTTTAATTTTAATTTCAAAGCATTTTTTTTTATTTTACTCTAGCACTTCTTGAAAGGAAGGTCACCATAAAAGTGGTAAAAGTCCTATTTTACCATTTCTAAAATATAATGAGAGCTATTTCTGCAAAGGGACTTTGTAGCTGCTGGACATATTCACAGATGAACAGATGAGCATTTAAAAAAGAAAAGAAAAGGAAGTTGCTGTCAGTACATAACGAAAGGATTTAATTAATATTGAACTTGCTTCTTCCTCTTCCTCTTCTGTTATTTACAGTTTTTCTCATGGCAAATTGAGATGTTTAGTCTCTGACTGAGCTTAAAAAGAGTTAGCAAGGGAGAGGCACCCATCATCCCTATATCTGCACTAAGGCTGCTCTCTGTGACTACTATATTCTTAATTATATGCTCCGTTTAGACCAGTCCATCTCTGACCTTCTAGAACATGCGAAACTGGCAACTGCATTGGATTCAGAAAGATTTATTTCAGTATTTTGATAGCTCCGTGTCCAGTTTGTAGTTTAGGGAACTTTTCCATAGGTTTCCTAGTGTGTGTTCTCTAAGAAGTGGTGATGTGTCATGGTGTAATTCAGGCTGACTTTTCATAAATATTTTTTTATACTTACTTTGAGTTTACTCCTAGTACTAATGATTAATTTAGTCATGATGATTTCAATAAACTACGATTGATTGCGTTTGTACAAATTAAGCCATAAGCCATGGTTTATAATCATAATGATTAGGTTCACTCAACATGTCAAGACAAAACAAATCTCATGAGTTAGCATAAAGCACGAGCCCAGCCCATACCTATCAGATCATAATTTGAAGGAATTTAAAAACCATAATTCATCTCTAATGACCTATTGACCTACTTTACTTCCAGAAGTCAGAGAATCTAGATTGCTCCAGAAATCAAAGTTCATAACTAAATATCAAATTGTACATTTCATAAAGGGGCACGAAAAGCAAATTAAAATTGTAGGCGTTCCCCAAATTTCTTAGCAGTGTAATCTGAAAGCAAAATGTCCAATTCAAAATATGTTGATTCAGCAATAAACCCTTCAATGACTCTCCAGTACAGCGGCCAAACAGATAGCAACAAGTACTTTCACTCCACTCAACACCTTGTCACTATCCTGTCAATAGCAGACAGATAAACAAACAAAAAAGGCCAAGTTCATCTACAGGTGAAAGAGACGCCACATTTCAAAGTCCAAAAATCTTTCTTGAACCCAAAGAATGTCAAGACAGGAAGTACTCCAATTTATTTCAGAATGTCAGGCCTGCCTCTGTTCAAAACTGAAGAAAGAAAACCCCCGACTCCATTGAAGTAGAGAAGAAGTACTTTACTGAATTTGAAAGATAGCAGTGAAAGAAAAGCAAGATCTAAGCCAAAAGGCGCGAAAGTTACATATTGAAAGTTTCCCCAAATTCCTCCCCCCAGGAACCCAGGCTGAATGTCCAATCCATGTCCCACATAGTGTCATGTGGGCATATCTTCATTTGGAGTTCTAGGACGGTTGGTCTTGACTGGGTGTAAACAACTCCATTCAGCAGCACAGTAATTCTGGAGAGCAAACCTCCCTTTTAGTTCACATGGGCCTTCATCACACCAGCACACTTCCTAAACCCCAATGCCATGCCCCCCCCTCCCCATTACTATGGCAGCCGATAGCAAGCAAGCATCAAAGGGAAACCCCATGCTGGCGATCCGGCTGACACAGAGACTGTCAACCCACCTTATCAGCCAAGGTGGAGCTGGTGTTCTAATTATAATTAATAGTAATATAGCCCTGTCAGTGTGTGGTGACATGTTATGAGTAACAAGAAAACAAGTCTCTCTGAGAAAAGTATCATATTTAACACAGAAAAATATTCAACACAGATGAGATAAGGGGGAGGAGAAAGATAGAAGGGAAGATTACAATGCTAATGTTAATGGTGTAATATATTGTCATTTTTGTTTTTCAGTGGTTCTCCCTGCTGGTGCCTTGTGAAACTTTTAATAAGATCACAAGTTATTAATCAAGTAATACCTGCAAATATAATTATAATTAAATAAGAGGCAGGGAAAACCATTACTAAAACGTAACATCATCAACAGCAGATTGGAGTCAACATGTTGTTATAATCCTTCTATAAGACAATAAATATGTATGTCTGGATTCAATTTATCTATATATAGATTTATATATCACTATACATAATTTTGTCTTAGTGAAATAGGTAGCCTTAAGGCAGTTTTTAAAAATACTACTAATATTAGCTTCAGCCTTAAAATTTATCTTTTTTTAAATCTCACTGTCAGTGCCAAAAAGTAATGGATTATTCCTCCCACTTACTGCCAGCTTTTAAATATATTTTAAGTAAATTAATACAAAATTGCTTCCTGTTATCCTTAACTTCTTAGCTACATTAGTTCTTTCATTTCTCTTTCTGTCTCTCCTCATGTTCAGTACCTACAGAAGAGCATCTTCTAAAGTTTCCATCTTGGTTTAGAAGTCTAATAATTACAATTTCAAAAATCTCTTCATGGGGAATGTGAGAGTAGTAAAAGGCAGCATGGTATGATTAAGTGGCTAAGTAGTACATAAAATCTAAATTATATAAGAATTAAATATGTATTCAACAAGAAACATATTCTGTTTTTGTTGGGGATGAGTGGAGCGAGAAAACCTAATTCTTTGCTCTATTCCTCACTCAAAGAGAAAATTTCACTTGTATAATATTTGAATACCCTTTCCCACATCTGTGATTAAAGGAATCAACAGAGTAGAAGTCTTCAAGCCTTCCAGATGTGCTGGATCACAAATCCAATCATTTGCACAGCCAGGGCAAAGAGAATTAGGTTAGAGAAGGCTAAATAATGACAGTTATATTCTTCTCCTTAGAAGGGGCTTATGAAAAGCTTTAAGATGGTTCATAGTGCAATTCACTAGATAGCTTGCATTAGGCAGTGCAATTTAAGGAGCTCCTTATGACAGAGTAAAGTTATGGCCAATATCCAAAGCAATCCTGCATGAACCAAATGTCCCTCTGACAGTGCATTTTGCTGTCATGCTGGATTCTGTGCCATCAAATGAAAATAGGATAATAGATCCTTGCCAGTGAGATTTAAATGGAATTGGAAGTTAATAATATGTTCAAACTACATCTGTGCAGCTACAGCTTAATTGAGCTCCAGATCCAAGGGCACTGGACAGAACAATAGAGCTTCATTAACACTGTTTTTCCACTGTCTTGCCCTGTAGTTCCTTTCTCATTCCCTACGTGTGACAACTTTCAAATTCTCATTTTATATTCAGTGGGAAAATAAAGGCTTAACAAGTTGAAACAGCCAGCAGGGGATGCTGTAGAAGTAATGAATTTCTTGGACCTCATCTCACAGGAACATACATACAAATCAAGATTAAAACTCTCCTTATTTTCAAATATATGAATTTCATAGTTCCATAGGGAGAGAAAAAAAATACAGTTTTCAGTATTTCCAAACCTGGTACTTTCTAATTCTCCTATGCTGTCTGGAGTTGATGGGAATTATAGTTGAAGCGATTGGAAAACCATCAGGATAGGCAACATAATATGGAGAATTTTCAATGAGGCCAGGCATGTGTTCTTTCTTTTTTGTTACCTCTTAGGGTGATTTCACTCTGTAATTGAATGAAACTATTTTTTAAAAAAAGAAATGAAAGAATGACTGTATTATACAACTTGTAAAAGAGTTTTAACCTTATGATTTTAAATATTGATCAGTCCAATATGCATATAGTATTTGAATGGTGATCTTTTAAAACATATTTAGGTGGCATGTAAATATGAAATGATTAAATAGTTCTAATGAAATTGGTTTAACAGTTAATTCTACAATAGTTTGTTCAAAAAGGGAACTAGGTTTCTATAACAGGACAGAACTCTGTAATGTCTCTCTGTGCGTGTACGTGCATACCAGTGGTGGGTTGCCCCCGATTCGCACCAGTTCTATAGAACCGGTAGTAAAACCGTTTTTACTGACCCTGATGTCATCAAAATGCTTCTGCGCATGCGCAGAAGAGCACGCTTGCAAGCAAAGCGCGCACACGCAGCCCCATTGTGAACCGGTAGTAAAAGTAAGTAGAACCCACCCCTGATGCATACATACTTTGTGTATGTGTGTGTATATATATACATCCCAAAATCAAGAAGGAACTTATTTGGTAAATGCTTTTTAAATAAGTGACTGGAGCCAATCTTTTGAAACATGTTTCAGCAACTATTCCATTATTGAAACAAGCCCTCAATTGCAATTATAACATTTTCCCATCATGAATACCTGAAAGAAAATCCCTATTCATTTTATCAGGTACTGGATTACTAGTTAATATTCAGTGTGCTTCTTGCTGAAGTGGCCATTGGAGCATGCTTGTTTATTAGATGCCACATAGACTGGCACCCAGTAGAGAACTGTTGCAAATTGATTGAAGAAACTGTTGTTACTGCTTAAATGCTAGATAGATACAGAGTTGAACTATGTTGAATTTTCCATGTTCCATTTGATGTGAGTGTTCTCCCATTTCTCCAAGATCCTGGAAAGTTGATGCAATATAATAAGATAACCGTAGTTGGATTTATTTTGTCAATTACATAATTTCAAGCTCAGATACTGTAAAACTAATAAATAAATTCTATTATATTTGGGAAATGTATAGCTACTCATTGGTTCAGATACCATTTTGTTTTTACGTTCTTAGCATATATATCTAATTTAAAGGAACATAACTCAAGGCCTCCACAAAGCTAATAGATGTAAAGATGTTTCATTTAGTTTTCTGTACTTGATCTTGTTTCTTAAAATGTGATATAGTGAACTACAGCCCAAAAGATCATAAATTCAAATCCATTCTCAACTGTGGAAGACAACTGAATGATCTTGGATCCAGCCTCCATATATGGGTTAAATTGGATAGGAAGCATCCACCACCTTGAGTTATTTGAAGAAAGATGAGATATAAAAGCTAACAAAATAAATAAACTGAAGTTACAATTCAGTTATCTGACATTGCCACTCTGACCAAAGCATGACAAATAAAACAAACCAGAAAAGAATAGCCTTAAAAAGAGCAATAGACTGTAGTGTGATGTTTTCCAACCGTGGCGGGTTTCAAGTGTGTGGACTTCAACTCCCAGGTTTCTCATCAATGGCCATGATGGCTGTGCTGTTCTGAAAGTTGAAGTCCACACATCTGGAAGTTGTCATGGTTGGAATATGCTGTTGTAGTTGATTATATGATGAGAACTGAATGTTCAGAAAAGCTAATGAGAATATTTGTAGCTCAGGGCTGAAACAAAGGGTCCTTGGTGCTCTCTGAGCTTGGTTATTTTCTTGCAAGAGAGTACCAAGCACCTGCTCCTAAAATCTACCAGAGCAAATTTATTCACTTATCTGAGTATTAAGTATACTAAGTATATAACCTTTTGGCCAGACTGGTGACTTATCTTCACCCCACCAATTTCATCTTCACTGATTATAGGTTCAGTCCAGGGGTGAAATGCTCCTGGTTCGGACCGGATCACCTGATCCATTAGCAATGGCAGCAGGTGGTTCAGAGAACCGGTAGCAAACATCCCTGTCTCCCCCTCACATGCCCAGCTGAACCGTGCAATCATCAGAGGCTTTTAAAAAAAAATTTAAAAGCATTTTTTCTACAACCTCTTCTGCAGAAAAAATGCTTTTAAAAGTAAAAAAAAGCCTCTGATGATCGCGCAGCTCAGCTGGGATCATCAGAGGGTTTTAAAAGCTCTTCGGCTGAAGAGGTTGTAGAAAAAATGCTTTTAAAAGCCTCTGATGATTCCAGCTGAGTTGCCTGATCGGCAGAGGCTTTTAAAAGCATTTTTTTACAATTTCTTTGGCAGAAGAGGTTATAGAAAAAATGATTTTAAAAATAAAAGTATATTAAAAAAGTTGGCCACGCCCACATTACCCCCACCACCATCACCACCACGCCACACCCACAGAACCAGTAGTAACAAATTTTAC
This sequence comes from Arizona elegans, assembly GCA_022577455.1. Taxonomy (NCBI): domain Eukaryota; kingdom Metazoa; phylum Chordata; class Lepidosauria; order Squamata; family Colubridae; genus Arizona; species Arizona elegans. Next base: position 252,232,791 of record JAKOOJ010000001.1, read on the forward strand.
ATTTCACCACTGGTTCAGTCTGTCATAACGATGGACCATTTTGGGTCACAGTAGATAGTCAACAGCATGTAATAAAATAGTTTGGTTCAAATGCTGTAGGATGGATCAGAATGTTGTTGGTGTACATTGGCTATCATAACTTAGGGCAAAGAATTAGTTTCAGGGTACAGGAATTATTTATAAGGTTTCTATCTTTCTAGTATAAAACCTCTAGATGGCTCATTAAGAAAATAATACCGGTATATGCAAACCACTTCAAATGACAAATCTGGGGGGACGGGGGGGGGGGGGATGAAAAAGTCTTCAAAAAGTTTTATCCTGAATCCTGTGAAGAGTAACAAAAATATTAGGCAAGTCTATAGACAGAATGGAGAATATGGATTTCTGATGAAGATCTCACATTGGTATCCAAGAAAATTACTTTTCAAATGCCTACCGACCTAGTTTCTTAGAATGTTAGAATATTAAACATAAACTTTTTAGGGGTTATATCAAAGCAAAGATAGTTAAACTTAAAAGAAATGCAGAAAGATAGGACATTTTAAAAATAATAGAATTACATTCTATTAAAAATATTAGAATTACAATAAAATTGCATGTTCTAAGCTGGCATTCTCCTATTTAGGCCCTTCCAGATGTTTGAGGTTACAACTGCTCTGGTCATCCCTGACCATTGATCATCCTGGCAGGAGCTAATAAGAATAGTCATTGGAAACATCTGGAACAGATTCTTGTTTCTGGGGGGCGGGGATCTCTTAACCCAATAAAACCAGGCAAAATTGTTTGTCATTCTTTGAGTAATGCTCAGGTCTGTCCATGTATCCATCTTTCTGTGTAGAGTTTTCTGTTCTTTAGCATTTCAAACTCCTTTTGCAGAGGTGCAGTAGTGTTTTATGAGTTGCTCTTCCCCACCCATTTTTCATTCACTGAAATCCACCGACAATTATTAAGGAACTGAGAGGTCAGAAAGTGTCAGTAAACCTCTGATGCAAGAAAGCTGGCATTGTTTCCTCTCTTCCTGTCTTTGTGGTGAATAGATTTAGTTCTACTCAGTAACTTCTTCCTCTCTTCCGGCGACGGAGAATTATATGGGTAGAAGGCACCCAATAGGTTGTGTTTTTTTACTCCTTTTCCCTATTTTCTTCATATAGGAAATGGCCATTAGTAAAACGAATGCTTTATCAAGTTGTGTGGCTCCCAAACCCAGTCACTTTGTTAGAGGGTGAAGTCCAGTATTATTCACTTAAGTAAACTGTAGATGAGCCTAAAATTTAGAGTAACACAGCTGAGAAGAGCAGCCGTCAAGGGAGAATTATTCAGAACAGACTATTAGGCTTCTTAAATGCCAAAGCTGGTAAGTCATCGAGCCTGTCACATAATATTCAAAGGATGTATTTCCCCTGTTGCAAAGGGGAAAGAAGAACAGGAAGGGCTCCTCTCTGTGGCTATATATGTCATAAGCCAGCATGCTGAGTCTTTCGATCCTTTCCTTTCCCTTAATTGATGTCTTTGAAGATACGTGCCTTGCTCTATCAGCCATATTTTTACCATTTGATTAAAATTTAATTTTCTAGCCGCTTTCTGTTTTTTCTCAACGAGATGCAGGGATTTTGAAGCCCCCCTCCCCCCCCTTTAAGTGTGTTTGTATTTACTAACCAATTATCTAAGCAAGTGAATAAAAGGGTTGGTCAAAAAATCTTACTTGGAAGAAGATGAATATTGTAGTTAATTAAATAAGAGACAACAATGCCTCTTTAAAATGGACTAGCAAATCCTTCGATTTTTTTCCAAGTTTAGCTTAGAAATCTAGCCTGGCTAGTACAGAATATGTTGTATATGGCTCTGGAACAATCGTCTATTTAAATCCTTCTGGAATAATTTGAATCCAATTCTTAGAGAAGGTTGCTTTTGTACAGGCAAGAACATCCAAGCCTTGATCTAGATAAGTAGGCAAATAAATGATTAGATTCTCCAAATATGTTAGGTCTGCTTCTCCCCTCATTTTAACCAAGCTATTTGGTGGCTGAGAAATCCAGGAACTGCAGCTCCAACACAGCTAGAGGGTGTGATGATATCCTGTTGCACAAGCATAATACAGGTGGTTCTCAACTTACAACAGTTCGTTTAGTGACTGTTCAAAGTTACAACGGCACTAAAATGTGACTTGTGACCATTTTTCACACAGCATTCCCAGGGTCATGTGATTTACATTTGGATGCTTGACAACCGGTTCATATTTATGATAGTTGCAGTGCCCCAAGGTCATGTGCGACCTTCGGCTTTTGCGACCTTCTGACGAGCAAAGTCAACGGGGAAGCCAGATTCACTTAACAACCGTGTTACAACTTAACGACTTCAGTGGTTCACTTTACAAATGTGGCAAGAAAAGTCGTAAAATGGGGCAAAACTCACTTAACAAATTTCTCATTTAACAACATAAATTTTGGGCTGGATTGTGGTCGTAGGTTGAGGACTACCTGTACAATGCTATTTCTTTGTGAAAACATTGGGCCAGTTTATATAAAGGTTAGTTAGAATTGAGAAAGAAATGTAAGCTTGTGTATGCAAAACCACAGATTTTTGAGTTATTACAGAGCCAGCTACTTTGCTATAGAATGTCCAGCTGACTGAAAAGTGGCCACCTTTAGACTGATGATACTATGGATTAGCTGACATCACTGTCAGCGAAACTTTTTGGCAAATGGTTTGCGGTAATCTACGGTTTCCGATCTGCCGGTCTGAATAGTTTGGGACCAATATTAACAGAATTGTTCTTCCAGGTCTTGTCTTGACTTCAACAGTTTTATGTAACTTCCATTTCTTAACAATGCTTGCCAGAATCAAAACTGCTAGCTGGAAGTGTTTTTGTTTTTCTTTTAAATAGCCTTCTCCTGTTTTGTAAGAATGAATTGTGTTCATTTTCAAGTCTTCACACAGCTGCTCAGAAGAACCAATGTACATTGAAAGTAGATGGAACTCCAGTGCCAGCCTTAGAGTGTCAAAATATTCATTTATCTGTAGAACAAGTTGGCCACTTTTTGGAATCTCTGAACAACTGTACATGAAGAGTAAGATTCCATTCACATTTGCAGAAATATATAAAGATTAAATAGCCTTTGTTTACTTAACAATTAAGTGAATTGTACCATTTAAGCAGGGATGCCTAACATGTGCATGAAACTGTATCTCTAGATAAACGTGTATGTTATAAAACATATGCATAATATAACATTATAACATATATTTTCTTTATTGAAACACCGCCTATTTCTTGTAAGTAATCGCATAGTTATGAAATGAAAAATTAGTTTTGATACAGATAGGAAATAAGGTTAAGCTAGCACAACACCCCTGAGTTAAACAGTAATTTGGTATGTTAATTAGTCATTTCTTGGATGGACTTGTATATTGGCCTATTTAGAAACTAGTTCATGACTGAAGAAGCAATAAATGCAGACAGATCAAGAAATATAAATCAATTCCTTAAAATGTGAATTTCAGGAATTGTTTCTTTAGTGAATACATACTTCCCCAAACCGTAGGAATAAGCTTGGCATGAGATACAGAATTCAATGGGAGTCAGAGCTTGCAGAGAAAACCGAAAACTCTCCATCTTTTCCGAAGATCATATTAGCAACTGAGATAGTTTCCTGACTTCTAATTCCACCTTGTTAATGAAGAAGCAGAGAGAACGTCCAAACAACCGAGATGGGAAGCTTTTGGACCAAAAGTTTTGTTTTAGTTTATTGTTGGAGAGCTTCATAACTGCAAATGCTGTGGATCTGGTTCTCCTGTGCTTTTTCATCCAGTATTGACCCACTTTCTGCTGGTATTAGAACATCGCTGATGTGTCAAGGATGCACTTGTTCCAAAAGAAGCTGGAAAAAAGAGTCCGCCTTCCTATATTTGCCAAAAGTGAGCCCTGTTGGCCTTCCACTGTTTTGCTGGCGGCTGAATAGCATGCTATCTCTTTAAAGCCAGGATAATTTTCTGAACTAGCTTGGTCAATTTGTTATGGTTTAAAACTGTGGAGCCAGCTGTCTGCAATCTGATGTAATGTTGCCATGGAAACTAGAAATGAAACACTTAAGCATTCACTACAGAATTTCTGCATCCGACATTAGCCAAAATAATTAAGGCTTGAGCCATTAGGGGCTTTTGAATGAAAGGGGTGGGGGTTTACAGTGTGGTCGAAAACCAAGCTGTTCCTGTTTACAGTATTGCAATTCCATGTGTTTTCTTCTTTGAAACATGTAAAGAAATCGCTTTGTAGAATGACTGCTTTCCAGATAGAGGGTTATACGTGTTGTGGGGCCCTCTCTTTTTTTGGCACAGAGTTACTGGCTATGTCGAAACATTTTCAAGCAGAAAGCTGCATGCCTGTAGATGCAAACGACTCAAAGTTGTTGAATTGGAAGCATTCTGACCTCTGAGTGGGATAGCCAAAGTGCCACATGCTGTAAAATGTTCCCTTTTGGTATTAATATGCAAATGCCTTTTTGTGTAGGGAATTACTTAAAGTTGGGCCAGTTCATACTTTTCCGGGAATGCATGTGCATTCAACGCAGCAGCATCTCAAAGAGCATTTTTCTCTGAAAATGCTTACTCATATCCAAGTGCAAAGAGAAAGAGTGCATCTATAAGAGTGCATCTATAATGTCCTATTTTATTTTAGAGTCCAAGCAGGACAATATGGCTGCATTTATATTTGCACATAAAGCTAAATTGTTTGAATAAGGGCTCAAAGCACTGTAGCGTGAAACAGAGACATCCAGATTACAAGGAGTAATCATTTGATCCTACTCTGCCCTGGTCAGACTCCAGTAGGAATTCTCCTGTAGGAATTCCAGTAGGAATTGTGAAGGCCAGAATTCCAGTTCTGGCCTTCACAATTCAAAAATGATGATGGCAAAGGTGAGCCACCAAGATCATGAAAGAACTATGGAACAAGTCCTATATACCCTCAGAAGGGGCAGTAGGTGGCAATTGATTTGCTTTGTCCTATGTGGCTAGTGTGATACATAGGTAAAGTTTTCCCCTGTTCAGTCATGTATGACTCCAGGAGGTGGTGCTCTGTTTCTTAGCCGAAGGAGCCAGCATTACCCAAAGACACTTCCCTGGTCATCTGACCAGCATGACTGTACGACGAAGTGCATGGAATACTGTTACCTTCCCACCAAAGTGGTACCTATTTATCTACTCACATTTGTATGCTTTCAAACTGCTTGGTTGGTAGGAGCTGGGATGAGTTAACGGGAGCTCACCCCGTTGTGCGGTGCTCGGGTCTCAAACCTGGGCTGTCAGCTTTCCAGCTGACAAGCTCATCGTCTTTTACTGCTGAGCCATTGTGCCCCCAGCTTGATACATATGGACATTATATACATTTGCTGTTAAATAAAACCTATTTTGTCCAACTTAAAACACAGACAAAAAGGCCCAATTTCAACCTGGCAACTTAAATGACCCAAAGTTCACCCACAGGAAGCTGCTGTTGGGGTTCTGAGCTGGGAGGCTGGAATTGGGATGAATTGGTCAGGTCTGTGTGTGAAAGCAAAGGCCAAAATAGAGTCTTTGGAGAGTTCCAGCTGGAATCTTCTCCGCTCCTTGGAATGCAAGCCTTGTACAGTGGCAGTTCTGTACTGTAAAAGCCAAGAGTTAAGTCTCCCTCTTCTTCTGTCCCCATCCCCCCCACTTCTTTCTTTTGGTCTCCCCCTTTCTACTTTCGCACACAGAAATTCTAAATGGGGCCAAACAGAGGAAGTAGCATATTGAGTGCTGGGTCTGGCTTGAAAATGAGGGCTCTGATTTGGTTCACAAGGAATGGATTGTTTCAGCCTGTGGTGTCACTGCTGCTAGAGAGGAAGGATTCTTTATGTCTCTGTAATGCTGGATACTTGAGGGAAAACAGCTGGAATGGAGCAGGCAGCATCAGATGTGAGACCAAATGGGAAGCTGGGGAATATGGGCTAAACTAAGAGCCTGCAAAGGTCAGAGTTTTCCTTTGGTCAGTTCTTGAGGAATGCTCGGTCTGTATTAACAGCCAGTCTTGAGAATCTTTAGAATGAGAAGCCCGGCATGGGGATAAGAGAAAAAAAAATTCTATGACTATAATTAATAAAATACATCGGAGTGGAGAGGATGAGCTCTCCTCTTCGTTTCCCTCCCCTTCCCTCTCTCCCTCTCTCTCCCTTCCCACCTCCTCGTTTTTGCTGCTGTTGCTGTTTTTGATTTTCCTTGTTAAGGCTGGAAAAAAGGAGTCAATGAGAGTGTTTCAGTTCAGCGCAGAAAAGCAGTTTCTAACCAGGCTTTTCAATGTAGAAGTTTCGCCAGGCCAGAAAGACCATTGCCTGACCCAAACCACAGGAGTTTAACTAACAAGGCTCAGAGAGTGCTAGGAAAAGTGTCCTGCCTGGGCTGTGTAGGGAAGCAACGTGGAGATTGCTATTATTACACAATGTGCAGAGGCAGAGAGGACGATGAGGGCTGGAATACCTTTTGGCATCTGAGACCTTACTTTGTGCTAATTTAGAAGTGAAAATGGTATGTTCCATTCTTTTTAAAGTATTCTGTGTATGTGTGTGTGAGAGAGAGAGAGACAGACGGGGGCGGGGGGGATAGAGAGAAAAGAAATTGTGAATATTCAGGATGAGAGATGAACTGTTTCAAGTTTCAGGATTTGCCTTGTTTTAGGACTCTGGAAAAAGAGACGCTTCCCTGCCTTGAGCTGTGCAACAATTCCTCTACTAACATTTCCTTTTGCTTCCCTGCCAGTCAAGAGAGCAATCAGATGATGAATCAGAAGAATCAGTGAAGTTTAAGAGACTGCATAAGTTGGTCAACTCGACTCGCAGAGTGAGAAAGAAATTAATCCGAGTGGAAGAAATTAAAAAGCCCAGCACTGAAGGTAAGAATTTAGCAGCTTTAACAAGAAGATGTGCTGGCTAGTGGTCAGAATGGCGTGGTGGAAAAGAGAAGGGTGGGTGTGCCATCCCTTTGGAAAAGCGTATGAGAAACTTTTACCAGAGAAAAAGAAGAAACATTTGGTCGCCCTCTGAATTGATTTTTTTTAATGCACTGTGCTCAAATTAATCAGCTGGATCAGAATAGCCCTTTGCATTAGCGGTCTAATTTTATGGCTGTACTCTATTGTACACTGTTTTCTAGGTACTGTTATCTACCGTGGTTTTTCTGTATGTGTGTGGCTGGATTGTCTTTCTTCTTTTATTGCAACATAATTTATTGGGGATAGTCTCAAGTGAAAAGGCTATAGAGAGGTTATTATTGGTGAATGGATGGACTGTACCAGACAAACTTTCACTACCTTCCCCCACTTATCATCCTATAAAAATGTGCAGTCCTGAAGTGGCTTTTTGGGAAGTGCACCCGGAGCAGAAAGCTCTATCAGCCAAGCCTGAAACTGGATAGAAACGGGACAGACCCAAGGAAAGGGGCTCCCTGATCCATAACCTTGACTACCAAATTCATTAGAATTCTTAGTACTGCATTTGTCAGTATAGTAGGAGAATCTGCATAGTGAGTATATACACTTTTCCAGGAAGTGACTAATGTTTCATGAGATTTTCATTAATGAAATGTAATTGCGAGTACCAGATTAACAGTTTGCAGGGAATAGAGTTCTGGTAGGAGCAAAAGATACATTGCCTTTCTGGTTAAAAAAAAATTTTTTTTTTCCTATAAGCCTTTGTCACTTTGCTTTGTTCTTGCATTTTTCCCCCTGCAAGTTCTGAAGCCAAGAAATGTGACTCGTAAATGAGCTGTGTTGTTGTGGGGGTGGATTTGAAAAACTGTAAGAGATAATGCAAGTGGGGCTTATCCCATAAGGTTAGAAAGCGAGTCAGTTTCTCGTGGGATGCTGAAACATCTGCCTGACCGAAACCACACCCTTCAAGTTTGGCAAATGGTTCTTTCAGAAGGAACGATGAACTTGTCAGAAAATAGACATGTATCACTTGAATAGAAGTCAAAGAATGCCACAATTGATTCCGTGGACAGAGAGAGATTTTAACCCTTTAAAGTAACATATAGTGAGTTTCACTTTTACAGCATGTATTTGGATTTGATTTTTAAAAATGAAATGACAAATGGACATTAAATATTATTCTGCAGCAATAACTATTTATTATTGTAATATTATTATTATTCTATTATTCTCCAACAATAACTAATAACTAATTATATACATTTAAATTCAGGAGAGGAAAAGAGAGGCCTGATAGAGATGTGATTTTTTTTGTGTGTGATAATAAAAATATCTAAGGAACTCTGACCTTTTCTAAGCTCTTGAAATCAAAGGCAAAGAAAGCTTGTTCCACACTCAGTTACTTTACGGGTAGTCCTCAATTTATGACCACAACTGAGCCCAAAATTTCTGTTGCTAATTGAAACCTTTGTTAAGTGAGTTTTGCCCATTTTCTTGCCACAGTTAAGTTGTTCACTGCAGTTGGTAATTTAGCAACCTGGTTGTTAAGTGAAACTGGTTTCCCCATTGACTTTGCTTGTCAGAAGGTTGCAGAAGGGGATCCCATGACCCCTGGACATTGCAGCCAACATGAGTCAGTTGCCAAGCATCTGAATTTTGATCATGTGACCATGGGGATGCTGCTATGGTCGTAAGTGTGGAAAACGGTCATAAGTTAACTTTTTTCAATAATGTAACTTGGAACAATCACTAAATGAACTGTTGTAAGTCAAGAACTACCTGTACTGGTTTCCTATGAACTTTTACTAAAACCTTATATTTTTAAAAAAATACGTAATTTTAAAATAATACATTAAGGCTATGCAGGCTTATCCATTTTTGGACCGGGAAGAAAGATCAACAGAGGCTAGGAATTTATCTTGACATACATAGACACACTATATTTGTAATAAGGGTTGGATTTGACCTCTTAACTCAAAACATTTTTTGAAGCTGAGACCATTGCACTTTTGGTCATTTGCTATGGTGATACATCGCCTTAATAGCTTATTATTTTGATGACTGCATTGCAAGTCAAAAGGGGGCATTTCAGCCTTTGTCAGATTCAAAATCTGAAGTTGTGATTGGAGCCAGTTGTAGGGACCACATAGCACGTATGTTCAACTCCACCAGTTGCCAGTTTGTCTTCAAGCACAAGCAAGAATGCGTTTGGGATTACTAGAATACAACAACTACCATTTTCTCTGCTCCCCAAACTTCCCATGCCATAATTGCTCCTAGATTCTGGCCTTCCTTTTTTGGAGAAGTTCTCATAGACACCATTAGGCAAAAATGTTTCCACAGTAAATTCTATTCCTTTCAGCTTTTCACTATTGGATTTATTTATTTATTTATTTTTGTATTCTTAGGATTGCAATTTAATCATTTTAAGTTAGGTTAGTTTACTTTCTGCAGAGTTTTAAGTCTGTGTTGTAATGTGAATATGTGCCTGTTAATTTTTAGTATATTTAATCTTTTGGTTGTCTGCTCTTCCAGCCAACATTTGAAGAATGTTTGTGTTTCTTTTTTTCTCATACAATGAGTCGTAGCTCTTGCTATTCTATAAATATGTAGACATTTCTTGCTGTGACCTTTCTAAGCACAACATTAGCCTTTTTAGAGTTGATGAAACCCAGTGCACACTTTCCTTTCCAGGATTTTACTTGAGAGGAGAATCAAGTTAGCACACAAACACTGAATGAATGTATTGCAAGATTTGAGTTTAATCAAAACATTTGGAACATGCAAGTTAAAAGTTAAATATTCAATGTATTTTGTTGGATTCTTTCCCTTCTGTACCTTGTTCCTACCGTCAAAGTAGATAAATATATCATAATATAGTATGGATTTTCCCTCTCTACTAATAAGCAGGAGGAGGAGGAAAGGAATTTTTTAAAATATAGCTTTCCAAATAGAGTATTTCTATTCATACATGACTTTCACTATATTCAGCTTGACTATAGATATATATAGAGAGAGGATGGGTTATGATACCTATCATTTTCCTTAACTCCTCCATGTAATCATAGATACACAACAACTTACAACACAACCCTACTTTCGCCCTTTCTTACTTAAAATGGCATGCTCTGTATGAAAACTCCCTCAGACAGAAATTCTGTCCACTGTTTTGCAAGGTTATTGTCCACAAACGTCATAGGCAATAAATTTACAATCGATGACACTATATTAAGCCCAAACTACCTATTTCTAATTTTAAATTCACTTCTTTGGCATCGTTCACAGTTGTAGAAACCAAACAGGCTATATCCAGAGCTGCTGCTGCTGGCTCCTTCTGACATTCCTTTAAGTATATGAAAACTGACAGACCACTCACCGCATTCCCCTTTCATTCATAAACTCAGTCTTCTGTATCCGGTTTTCCTTTGATCGTCCTATTTCTCATTTTACTTTATTAACTACATATAAATTCTATTCCTTTCAGCTTTTCACTATTGGATTTGTGTGTGTGTGTGTATTCTTAGGATTGAAATTTATTTTAAGTTAGGTTAATTGCTTAATGCACTGTAAGCCGCCCTGAGTCTCCGGAGAAGGGCGGCATATAAATCAAATTTTTTTAAAAAAAAATTATTTTCAGCATAGATTTAGCCTTTTCCAAAAATCATCTAATACTGTTGAGGCATACATCAGGATGCCAGTATTGCTTCTATTGAATCTGTTTTATTCCTTGATGGTGTCCAGATTCTTCTGTTCTTCAACTGCAGTTGGTCCTCTATTTACAACAGTTCATTTAGTGACCATTCAACGTTACAACAGCACTGAAAAAAGTGATGGTTGTAATGTCCAGGATCATGTGGTCATCTTCTGACAGGCAAGGTCAATGGGGAAGCCAGGCTCACTTAACAACCCTGTGTTTAGTAACACGGTTACTGCACTTGACAACTGTAGCAAGAAAGGTTATAAAATGGAACAAAACTCACTTAACAACTGTCTCGCTTAGCAACATAAATTTTGGGCTCAATTGTGGCTGTAAGTCAAAGGACTATCTGAATTAACTTATCCCCACATGTATTTGGTTGAACAAGAATAAGAAGTCGTATCTTTGGGATATACTTCTCTCCCTCCCTCTCCCTCTCCCTTCTCCCCTTCTGTCTTTTGTCACGCCCGGGTTAGTTAGTGAGAACTAATATAGTGGAATATTCCCTTTCAGGTGTGGATGATCACTCCTTTGACACTCCCGCAGGACCAGATGGTAGACCGGCACTTTACTCTGGAATTCACAAGAAACAATTCATTTTGGATAATTCCTCTGAAAAACAGCCAGATAATGAAAGTGATTTACTGATCTTATCTCCTTCATCCAGCAGCCTGGACACTTGGGGTACAAACAGGAAATTGCTTAAGACCTTCAGTAAATCTGATAGTCGTGGCCTTATAAAACCCCCCAAAAAATTTGGGACATTCTTTTCTTATCCAGAAGAGGATAAAATACCCAAAGTTTGCCGTTCTTTAACGGATGGAGAAATGAAGAATCTTGGCTCTCTCAGTCATGGGGTAAGTAAAGAAAGCATTTGCTTTTATGACAGCAAGTGCAAGCATCATGTCCTGGTATCTTTGGAGGAAATCCAGAGTGTCAGGAAGCAGATCCGGTTAAAAAAGGCAGATCCTAATTATTCATGTTCTAGAGCTTTTCTCTGTCAGCGTCCTGCTAGGAAAGGTGTATCGCCTTCCATCTGCGATCTGCAGCTGCTTCATCACAAACCCAAGAGGCTAGGAAGAGGTGGAAGCTGTGGCTTCTCAAACAGAAGGCTTCGAGGGTGCAATTCAGTCAGCGAGTTCAATATCACATATGTGGTGGAAAGAAGCCTGTACAGTCACCTCAACCTATCGCATCTGGTGCGGCCCGTGACTGACAGAACCTTGAGCAAAAGTGAAGAACAGGAGTTGAGGCGGTGCCTACTGGAGGAAGAGGCGGCGGCAAAGAGGAAGTGGGCTTCCACAGTCGATCGCTGTACAAAAAGGGTTCTTTTGAGAATCCACCAAAAGTCTGTGAGTTTTACATCAAAGGTGGCCACAAGCTCCCATGAGGTTGCAGTCAGCATTGCTTGGGGTTCCCCACCCCCCCAGTCATGGTATTTAAAAGGCTTACCATTTCATTGCCTTTCTCTTGTCTTGTCTTCTCTCCCCTCAACCTTCTCCTAATTATTGGCCAGTGAGATATTCTAATAAATATTGAGGCACGCTATTCTTGTACCTTGTCCCTAAACTGACAACATTTTAAGGGAAAACTCTTGCCTTTTAGAATCAACTAAATACAAGAAGTACATTTTCAGATAGAAAATTGCTTTTGTTCCATATTTGCTTGAATCAACAATACTAAGAAGAAATAAATAAACATATAACTAAATACACGGAGAGAACCAGTTTGCCTAGTGGTTAAGGCACCAGGCTAGAAAGTGGGAGACTGTGAGTTCAAGTCCCATGAAAATCAGCTGGGTGACCTTGGGCCAATCACTTTCTTTCAACCCAACTCACCTCACAGGATTGTTGTTCTGGGGAAAATAAGAGGAGGAAATGGAAACTCAGGTTTACCACCTTGAGTTATTTATAAAAATATTAATGGCAGGACAAATCAAAAATAAAATAAATATAATTTAATTAGTGACAGTTGTACAGTGCATTTAGATCATAGATTCTGAACTGAGAAACTGTGGGATGGTTCAAATGATGTTCTCTGGCCCATCATATGGAGAAAGTTATGCTTCAGTTTTAGAGATACAGAATTTTAGGTAGGTATGTCATCATTCACCTTTCTACCTTACTAGGTTGATAAAAAAGCCCACCTGTTGCCTCTAAGTTACAGTTTGGAACCAGTGGTGAAATGTAAAATTTGTTGCTACCGGTTCTGTGGGTGTGGCTTGGTGGTGGGGGGTCATGTGACTGAGTGGGCGTGGCCAACTTTTTTTTACTTTTTTTTTTTAATTTGATTTATATGCCGCCCTTCTCTGGAGACTCAGGGCGGCTTACAATGTGTTAAGCAATAGCCTTCATACTTTTGTATATTTATACAAAGTCAGTTTATTGCCCCCACAAACTGGGTCCTCAATTTACCTACCTTAGAAAGGATGGAAGGCTGAGTCAACCTTGAGCCTTTTTTAAAAGCATTTTTTACTACCTATTCGCCCAAACTGGTAGTAAAAAAAATGCTTTAAAAAAGTTAAAAAAAAAAAAAGGTTCCGGCGATCACACGGCACAGCTGTGATTGTTGGAACCTTTCTTTTACTTTTTAAAGCATTTTTTTACTACTGGTTCACCCGAACCACTAGTTTTTATCACTACCGGTTCACCCAATCTGGGGCGAACTGATAGCATTTCACCCCTGTTTGGAACACCCTCTCAAATTGGCTCAGTGTCTGATGAAAAAGTGTTGTGAATCCTTCCTAAAAAGTAGTAGAAATACTATATAGATCAGTTTTGGGGGGTTTTTTGGCACTTTTTATATCTTTCCAAATATTCCATATGTAACTGGTATGTTTGTTTTTTTCTGTGCTTACTCCCATATTTCTCCAGAGCAGCCTCTGATCAGAGCAGCCCACCTTAAGTCTCTGCCAGTGTCTTTGCTTCTTAACAAATTCTGATTTTCTCAAGCCCTTTAGAAAGATTTGCAGCAAGACAATTCCACCAGAGAAGAAGAGGTGGGCGGGATCATTTCCATTGCTTTTCTTGGCACAGTTGCAAGGCTGCAAGCCCACCAACCAGCTCATTATGCTGCAGATGACAATATCCAGGGAAAGCAATTTCCGTGCATTGCAACGTCGGCATAACTGTGGCTTTGCCAGCAGCCAAGCTAGTAGTGGTGATGAATGGGTGATGTGGAGAAATCATATTTCTGTGTACTCTGCATCATTAACTCCTTTAAATGTTGTGATTCATGCAGGAGTGAAAGAAGTATAGGGACTCGGATTGGAATATCAGCTCATTCTTTATCTCTGTATGCTGACTAGGTGTGGTGAAGGAGAAGTAAAGTGTATGTGTGTAAAAGAGAGAAAGGAAAGCAATGAACTGAGGAGAAAATTGATATATAAATGAAAAAGTTACACACAAAAAGAGATGGGGGGGGAAGGGGATCCTACCTATTTTTTTGACTGAGGATCCAACCATCATCCCATTGTGTAGCTATTGATAACTTCCTTCTGAGAAATTACGGTTCTGAAAAAATACAGTTTTAAAAAAAAAGATTGCAACTCTTAATTTTCATCAAGCAAAGATCTGTATAGTGTTTAGGATTGCAGTCCATAATTGCTCAGTAAAGTGAAATATTTAATTCCCAGCTCAGATATAGGAAAATAAAGATGAGAGCCAGGGATCTAAAGCCATCTGGGAAGTTCATAGCTGGATTGTATTTCTGAACTAAGATCTCGGGTTGAGGCAATCATGACTAGTGTTCCAAGAAACTTAAGGGAAAAAAATGATTCTGACAGACAAAATCTCACTTTTGCTAACTTGTAAACTATGGCTGCAGTTGGCTAGTAGCCACTGTAAAGCTGTTAAATTTTTTTTTCTAGGATAATTTATCCTTTTTCTCCAGTGCTTTGTATGTTAGTGGATTCTGCCCTACTTTGTAACGTATTTTATTAAAATCATTTCTTTGGCGAAGATGGTATGTAGAGAATATTTCAGATGGTGAAATAGACTTTTCACTTGACTGCACATGATGTGCTTATATAAGAGGCAATAACATACTCTTTAAAAATACATTTTGTCCTACAAATTATTTGATTGTAAGCCTGTTACTGTAATTTACTGTGTATTGCCAATATTGGTAACAGGAATTGAACATCCTTATATGATATGACGTACGCTACGGAGTTTACATACCTATGGGCTATAGCCTAGGTGTTTCAACCATGGCTGGCTAGGGAATTCTGGGAGTTGAAGTCCACAGGTCTTAAAGTTGCCACAGTTGAACACCCCTGCTATAGCTTGTGTCTGTCAGCTAGGAAGATACTAGATAAGCTGTAGGTGCAAGGTCTTTTCTGTTGTGGCACCCAGATTGTTGAATTTCTCCCCTACTACCAGCTACCCTTGTCACTGTTAAGTTTCTGGAGGTCCCTCAAGATCTGGTTATGCCAGCAGGGCTGGGATCCCCAGGAATGGGTGGCCTAGTGAGGTGCTCCGTTATGTCTATTATTTTTTGTTTTAATTTGGTTTTTCATACTTTTTAATGTATTTATTAACTCCTTTTAGCTCTGTTGAACAATGCCCAGAATTGTTTGCTTGTGAGAGGGTTAACCCAAAAAATTGGTCTAATAAATAAATAATAAATAAAATAATAACTAGGATGTGTTGGATTGCATCCTTGGAGAAAAAGCTATATCGCTTCCTTTTTTATATATATGAGAGCTTGGATTAAGCCCTCTTTTACAAAGAGCAGATGCTTTATACCCTGCCTGTGAATTTTAGGCACTATTCTATACTGTCTTCCTCTGAGATCATAATTCATGTTTACTGCAACCTCAGGAGCTATGGCATCCCTTGTCAATAGGACTGATTACATGTGTTGCTTTTACATATGTTTTGGGCATTTAAATTTATTTTAGTGACGAAGGCATGCCTAGAACTTTTAAAGTATGTGCATGACATTTCATTTAAGAATCTACAGTCTCTTCATCTACAGTTTTTATTTAGCATGTTTTTGTGAAGTAATTGGAAGTAATGAACTATCTGTCCAATAGCAAGCATAACAATACAGCTGTTTGAAATATAGTATATTGCCAAAAAGCAACTTTTAACTGTGAGGGGTTTTTTTTTTTGTGTGTTTGTATGATTCCATACACCATCCATGCCAACTCTGAATTCTGCTGTCATACATACTCACTGCCTGCATACATGTTCATACACAAATACATGAAGACCCCCCAATGTAATCCTTGTTTGATATTAAAAGATAATATAAACTTTCTGAGATAACTTTTTAAAATTGTTACAGCATTCTTTGCTGTTGACTTTCTTGTTAAATGGATGTTTTCAGGGAAGAAATACAATTACATGTTCACCAGCAAAGGTTTGTTTGATGAGGATAAAAAACATGCTTCATATAGGTTGTCTAGTAGAGCTTACAATTGGCTTTTAGTAATGTATTAATTGGTAGCAGACTTAATAATGATATATTACATATACAGCATTTATTATTTACAAAGTATATGATGAAGGATAATGATCATGTCCCAATTTGCTGCTGCTGTTGTTTTTCTATAAGATGAAGAAAAACAGAGGGAATAAAGTTGAAGGATAAGATGTAAATGCATAGATCAAAACATAGAAATAGACAGCCAATTTATTTCTGGAAAAGGCAAACATATGAATTGTAGAACTGAAAGGGAACCAGGCAGTTCTATTGAGCTCCAAAGGCTACCATCTTTTCAATAATGAGCACTTTACATATGAGGATCATTATTAAGCACCAAGTAAATATGCTTTCACTTGGCTGTGTTTTTCAGCTTTGAAAAGAAAATTAGTGTCATTACGCTGACCTGTTTAGGCAAGCAGAACTATTGTATTCAATGTCAGTGTTTCTTGCTTGAGATGTTTCTCTGAGAAGAACTCACTTCTCTAATTACTTCCGCAAGATTATGCCACTGCACATATCACCTACTGTATTCTCTCTTGTAGTAGTACGAAAACTGCCTTGTTCCATACAGGCCTTGGTTACAGATATGGAGTCTCTGAAAATGGAAATTGTCATTTGTTCAGAGATTTAAGATGTCCTTATTGACTGAATCAACCAATTGAGCAGATGCTTAAAATTTCAAAACTGTTGTCTATTTCAAGTACGATAAAGTGGAACATTTTGCTGTTCTTAATATTCTGTACCCAAATGACTCCCAAAACATGGGTTATGTAAAGCTATTCCTCACCTAGGAAATAGTTTTAAAACTCCTTTATTGAAAATCCCAATCTCAATATGAAGCAATAAAATAATTAGTAAAAGTCCAGGAAGGGAACATGATGCATGAACATAATCCAGAACATTTTTTCATGCTTGCTGCTGTTATTTGTACAATTGAGACGTTTCTCTACTGTCTTCTCTACCCAAGAAGACAGTAGATTTTGTGGTAAAATGTTATAAATTTGCCTTATTTCACAGAGAACCTGCAGCTTTGGTGGTTTTGATTTGGCAAATCGCTCACTGCACATTGGAAACAGTTCAGATCAAATTGTGAGTATGACATATTCGGTCATAAGATACATTCATACATACAGCCCAGTGATGGTGTTTGTAATGTGTTTCAAAATTAAAATGCAGTGGGATTTGCTATAAAAGTAGCTATGAGGATAACATCAGTTTTCAATTACAATAGATTTTTTAGGATCTTTTAAATTGCATTTCAAAAAACATCTTTTTCCAACAATGACAAGTACTTTCATGATTGATTGCCATCAAGCTGGTATTGACTCATAGTGACTCATAGATTTTCTCCATGAAAATCTGTCCCTAACCTGGTTCATTCAGGTCTTCCAATGATACACCCATCACCATTGTAAATGAATTCATCTACCCTGCTGCTGGTCATCTATTTTACCTTCCACCTTTCCCAGCATTAGAGTTTTTTCCAGAACGATAGTCTTTCCTTAATATGCCTGAAGTAGGATGATTTGAACCTGGTCATTTGTGTCTTGAGTGAGTTGATTTATTTTGATGATCTCTTTGTTTGTTTTATTGGTTGTCGTTGTTGGGGTCTCCTCCAACTTCAAAGTTCAAAAGTGAAAATACTCTTTCTATTCTGTTTCTTGAAGTTTTGCTTCCATAGGGTGTCACAGGAAATACCACGGTTTGTAGTGCACTAGTTTGATCTTTGTAGCCACATCATGGCATAATAATTGTGTTGTTATGATGCTTTCTGACTACATCAATAATTTGTTGATACTAGAGAAAATTATTAGCACTATAAGGAATGTCCAAAAATATGTCTCCAAATATGACATGCTTATTATTCTGCAAACACTAATGCCAGACAATGCTCTGTGTAATTCTGAACAACATTCTGTACTTTGAAGTCTTAAATCGGGTGTGTCCAGCCTGTGGGCTGCATGCAGTTCTGGACAACTAGTAATGAAACCCCACAAGATCATAAACTTTTAACATTATTATGTGCATTTATATGGATTATTTATATGGATTATATATGGCCCAAAACAATTCATCTTCACTCGGTGCAGCCCAGGCAAACCCAAAAGTTGGATATGGATGTTTTAAATTATGATTTTTAATTTTTTTATATTCAAAAGGAGGATGTGTAATGTCATAAAATTTTGAGAGTGATAAGGACCGTACTGCTAGAAAGCAGTAGAAGATTACTCAATCTTTGAAATTCCAAAAGAATAAAAAATTAGTTCAGAGGAAACTTGTCAGTCTATAGGTCAAACAAGATTTTTTTTTTAATTCAACCTTGTGGTCACTCAAAAAATCTTATTTTTCTGAAGGTTCTCATTTGTTAGATATTATTTTCTACATATGATAATTGTAACACGAGGACAGGTTAAATGGGGTGTTTTCTAGGCAATTAGAAAGCAGTAGTATTTATTCCACAAGAAAAATTAGATAGCTAGTAAAAGCCAACTGGTCCAACCATATTTGCCATGGTTTTATTGGCCAGTCAGAATATTTAGTTAAACTAAGAGTATCAGATGAGTAAAAATCATCCTCCCCATCAAGTTATTCTATCTATTGAATAAAGTATATCAAAATAAGCTGATTAAAACTAAACTGGAGCCAGTTTAGGAAAGGTGTAGTGACTAATGCATAATAGTCCATTTTTCACATTCTATTTATTCTACCCTTGCTTTCTCACTAATCACTCTGAAGAGGCCTGAAGGGGATCTATGACCACTTGGACAGCTCTCAGCATAATCCTGGATTTAGTGAACATAGTAGGCTGTTGCTCAGATGTAAGGGAAGGTCCCCTTCTGATATTTCAGCAAATATATAATACTTCCCATATTCCAGCTACAAACAAAGCTGGGAAAGGCTTTGTTTGCATGCCTTGAATGAAAGATAAATAAAATGTGAGGATGTAAAGAGCATAGCTCTATCCTGTATACATTTTTGCCCTGCTTATGTTCACTTAACATATCCATGGGAAGAATATCATATTGAGAAAATGTTCAGTAGTGAATAGAGTTGTTTATAAGTTGTTTGATTCTAATAGATAAGACTGAGCCAAGAATTCTCTTTGAGAACTTCCAATTTAAAATGTAGGCTTCTATTTTATTGCACTGAATCATTTTAGAGATTGCCCTTTTCCATAAGGTTGCCAATCTGACTATAGGGATAGTAATGGCAGTGGGACTAAACAGCTAAGATCATCATGTTTAGTCTTTGAAGGACTATGCATATCACTGGTCATGTCTGATGAACAGGAATGGAGAAATTAAATTATTCCTGGTTGTTGCCAGTTTTATGTTATTGAGTGTATATCTATTTCAACCCAAAAACAATTGCAGTTAACACCTAAAATTCAAAACAGCTTTTTAAAATTCATAGCCATTAATTTGTGTTGCAGAAATTAGAAATGCTCAACCAACAAATAATATGAGAAATTTGCATTTCAAGAGCATTATTTGCATTTCTTGTAGACTGCCATAATCGAAAGTTATGTCTAAAAACCTTTCTTTTTGATTTTCTGCCAATGAATTGCTTATTCAAATGAACTGTGGATTGGAGAAGAGACAGGATTTAGACAGATGGGAAGAGGAGGAAAGAGCAAAGGAAGGAATGTTATTTATATAATGTATAGATATGTTCTCTCTGCTATGTGACAAACAAATTCACCTGGAAAGAGTGCAAGGGAGAATGTAGATCAAGAAAAGAAAATAGTGGGAAGCAATGATTTTCTGATCTAATTTGGGGATTCTCTGGATTCCTTGAATTGAAAAAGAGGGATGGGGAGTTGATCTCATCCTTTCGTCTCTAAATATTGCTGCCTTTTGTGCTGAATGGCAACTCATCCATGTGATTTTGTGATGTTCACAGAATCATATTATGAGAAATGGTTACTGATGTATAATTTCACTCTGAAACGTATAAAGGAATACAGTATTCCTTTTGCATTAGGCAAGTCTTTCTCATGAATGACCGTGATGTTCTTTTGCTTGTTTTTTTGGGACTACATTTTTCCCCCCTTTAATTTTTTTCCCCTGCCTTTGTGTATCTAGATTGGTTTTTCCTGCTCCAGGAGCCAATTTTGTGGTTTTGTTGAGCATTTGGGGATTTAGTAGGGCAGGCAAGGGAGGATTGAAATTAATTGTGATTCCGTTACTAAAACACATCCTTCTCCTGTCCAACTGAATCCAAACCATTGAGTTCCTGAATTGCCACAAAGTGATCTCTGTATAGATGGGAAAAGGAATTGTCTCTAAAAACATCTGGCTGAATCCCTGGCCAGATGGAAAGTCTCTGGAGGTTGGGGGAGAAACACAGCTGCTGCAGGAGGATGGATCTCTAGAACACAAGCATAGGAAGGAAGCAGGTTCTAGCGAGTTTGGAGCTTCCCTGTCCACTACTTAAACAAAACGAAAGCCTTCTATCGATCTTTGTTTTTACTTTCATCTCTCTAGTTAGGAATCTTTCTCTCTCCATCCATCCTGGAACATAAAGCCATTTTATGAAACCGTTCTGCAACAGGTTCCAGCAATGCAAAGTGAAGCAATTCTTCAGACAGCTCATACATTTTTTTGGGAAATCCCTATCAATAGGGCCGGTGATATGAATGGAAAATTCACCAAAATATATATTTCAGGGTGATAGGCCTTTCCATTTTCATGCCATGTGAACTTCCAAAGGCATCTGAATTTTGTCAATATGGGACTGGGTCTGGTCCAGTTTGAATTGCTTTAATCATTAATTTAATTAATCTAAAACAGTTCTGGTTGCCTTTCATCCTAATTTTTCCCAGCTTTCTTGACCATTCTCCTTTTCACTTACTGCTTTTGAAGGTCATGTAATCATAACTACAGTAGATGTTCTTTTTTTCCTATTCAGTACCCATAACTTTACTTGGTGAGGATGTTCTCACACAGTAAGAGAGAGATTTTCTTATCCCAAGACCAATATTAGGCTTCCCTTGGCAGTCTTTGACGTTGCACTTGAGCATCATGTGACTAGATTAACTCGGCCGTCAAATGACTATGTGTGAGGTCAGTTAGCCACAGTCAGTTAAATCTATATAGAATTTAGGCAGGCAGAACACAATCAACCTTATAAACAAGCGTTCATCTCAGCCAAAAACTAAGAGTATTCCAAAAATTGATCTTAATGCGAAAGTAACAGATACAAGATGTGAGCTGCACTTCAAATAGCTTTTCATAACTTCTAAAATGTTTAAAAAGAAAGGACAAGAAAAAAGGAAAGTTAGCTGAAGAACAATATATATTGAGCAATACTGATGTAAATGAGTTTCATACAAGGTTCTTATGAGGGTGGTACAACTGTAATGTTCTCTCTCCAGAAGTTGGCAGAGACATACCTAATGGAAAACGATTGGATTATGCCACTTGTGTTATTAAATAAAAATGCATGCATGCAGGAATTATGTTATTTAGCATTCTGCCAATGAGTATAACATTAAAATCAATATAGGTGGCTAAATTGAAGATATTGGCTGTGTGGTGACATTTGTCCCACTTTGTATGTGGGCTTTGGGGTGGAGTTCCATCAGTACTCTGATGACACCCAGCTGTACATCTCCACCCCAGGCCACCCCAATGATGCCCTTGAAGTGATGTCCCAGTGTCTGGAGGCCGTGCGGGCCTGGATGGGGAGAAACAGGCTCCGACTCAACCCCTCCAAGACCGAGTGGCTGTGGCTTCCGGCGTCCCGAAATAGCCAGCTGATGCCATCGCTGGCTATTGGGGGTGAATCACTCGCCCCCACGGAGAGGGCTCATAACTTGGGCGTCCTCCTGGACGCACGGCTGTCTTTGGAAGATCATTTGACGGCCGTGGCCAGGGGGGCTTTTTATCAGGTTCGCCTGATACGCCAGTTACGCCCCTTTCTAGATCGGGACTCCCTACGCACAGTCACTCAAGCACTCGTCACTTCCCGCCTGGACTACTGTAACGCTCTCTACATGGGGCTCCCCCTGGGGTGCACCCGGAGGCTCCAGCTGGTCCAGAATGCGGCCGCGCGGGGGATTATGGGGGCGACGAGGCGCTCCCATGTGACACCTCTCCTGCGTGAGCTGCACTGGCTCCCGGTGGTCTTCCGGGTGCGCTTCAAGGTGTTGGTGACCACCTTTAAAGCGCTCCATGGCTTAGGGCCGGGGTATTTACGAGACCGCCTTCTGCCACCAATAGCCTCCCACCGGCCAGTACGCTCGCACAGAGTGGGCCTCCTCAGGGTGCCGTCCACCAGACAATGTCGGCTGGCGACCCCCAGGGGGAGAGCCTTCTCTGTGGCGGCGCCCACCCTTTGGAACAACCTCCCCCCAGAGTTACGTACAATAACAGACCTCCGGATTTTTCGTCGGGCCCTGAAAACCCATTTATTCCAACTAGCTGGGCTGGCTTGAGTCAAATTTTTAAACTATTTTAAATTGGAATTGTTTTTAATTATGGCCAAATTATCTAATTATTTTAATCAGTTTTTAATTTTTCTATGTCTGGTTTTTTACTTTGGCTGTGCACCGCCCTGTGTCCTATATTGGAGAAGGGCGGTATAGAAATTAAAACAAATAAATAAATAAAATAATTATGTAATGGGTTATTCTGGCTCAATGCCCATCAGGATTGTTATACTACACGGTGATGAACTCACAATGACATTTTAAGTGATGGCTTAAGAATTGGAAGACAAGCATCATAGGGTAGTCAACATGTAATAACTAACTCCCCTTTCTTCCATTATTTATCCCACTGAGAAGAATTTCAAGGAAAACATTGCAAATATTGTCCAAGGGAAAACACAGATTCCTGGGGAAAAGTGGTCTGGACAGAAGAACAATATATAATTCTCCCCTATTGCATCCACCCAACCCACCAGGATGGGAAGGCAGAGCATGTTATGAGTTCCATCGATTAGAAATGTACATCTGAAGGGACCATGAAGGAGGGCCTAGGGATTGGTGGTAAACCCTCCTTTATGGAACATCATTCCTCCTCAGCTCCAATTGGCCCCCACCCTGTTCTGAAAGGCCCTAAAAATGTGATTTTGCCAGCAGGCCTAGGGACTATGAATGGAAATGGAGCTGCTTCAAGTGGCTGATTTGATTGTATTGTTGCTGCTATGGAGGATGGGTGTATGTGTATATGTTTCTGTGGGTGGTATTTTTATGGGTTTTTATTATATGATGGGTTTTTTTAAAAAAATATTGTAAGATGCCTGGAGTGACCTATCTGTGAGTTGGGCAGCTATATAAATATTGTTTAATACAGGGTTCTCCAACCTTGGCACCTTTATGACTTGTGGATTTCAACTCCCAGAATTCCTCAGCCAGCGCATGCTGGCTGAGGAATTCTGGGAGTTGAAGTCCACATGTCATAAAGGTGCCAAGGTTGGAGAACCCTGGTTTAATAAATAAATAAATAACATGTTTTGGGAATCTGCAATTTGAACAATCTTTGTAAGGTACGCTAAGTCTGAGAATGGCCACAGAAGGATAAAGATGAGAAGCTGCTCTTTGTTTCAACTTCCCTTTCTTTTGACAGGGAAAGGATGGTGATTTTGTCTATAAAGAAGTGATCAAATCCCCTTCGACTTCCCGCATCTCCCTTGGCAAGAAGGTGAAATCTGTAAAAGAAACCATGAAGAAAAGAATGTCTAAAAAATATAGCAGCAGCAACCTGTCAGAGCAGGTATGCCAGTTTGTTTGTTCCTGTTGGTTTGAAAATGAAATCACTTCTCCAGCCTCTTTTGAGGCCTCATGAAAAGGTACAACAGCATTTACTTGAGAACCTCCCCAGGGGTATCATGTACTAAACCAATTCCGAGGCCTTTCAAAACTGGTTACTGTGAAAAGAGCCTCAATAAAATCATAAAAGGAAGGTAATATTGAGTTAAGCCAGTAAAATTTACGATTTCATTTGATATGCGGTGATAGTTTTCATGTTATAAAGAATGACTGAGTTGATATATACCCTGAGCAAGTCTCTAACATTGTCAAAATGCAAGCAACATCCAAATCAAGGGTCTCTAACCTTTTTGAGCTAGTGGGAACACTTCAAAGAAGGAGCAGGAGGGGCATTTTCTCCAAATGGTCCCCAAAAGGACTCTGGTCAGTCTCAAAACACCTATTTATCAAAAGCCAACCCCATCACTGGACTGCACTTTATTTTATAAATCCCTTGGGCCTGCTGGACATCTAACTTCAGTTTGTGCTTTCCTCTATAGCATGTTAGTTCCCATTGATTTTTTTTTCTAATAAAAGATATAAACATGGATTACAAAGAACTTACCAATGCCAAGAAATATGGCTGAGGAACATAAGAGGGGTGGGCGAGCTCCAGGATCCAAAACATAGCACCATGCCTTTACATTCCAAGTGAAAAGCTTGAAAATCCTTAGAAATGTAACATTTCACTTACTTGATTAAATGTATTTTGTCCCTGTGTCCAGAAAAAAGTTACACTCATTTTAATGAAAGTAGCAGAAACATCAATCAGTAACATACTTTCTCATTATTTAAATGTGGAATACAATAGCAGTTTAAAACAAACGATCTACAGTAACTAATAAATATATTAACATATAAAAGTATAAGAAATACTGGATATTTTTTTTACTAATGAATAATACAAGAAACATTAGGCTGGATATCTTGTCCATACAGAAAAATCTTGTATTGTATCTGTTATATGATTTTATCATCTTTTAATTGATTTAAAGAAAATTCCTTTCCAGTGTAAAATCTCTGTAATTGTGTCATGCTTATTAGTCCTTATTAGTATTACAAATACTCATTCCATTAATTTTAGTTCATTGAAAATGAATAGTGCTTTTTTTTATAGTTCCCTAACGTTTTAGGATAGAAAGGCAGCTTATAGGAAAAATACATAGTTGTATGTATGAATAGAAATAAAAAACAGATAGCCATGAACTACGTAAATATTCTGCCCTGTTAGGAATGAAATTTAGCATCTGAATAGAGAGATCATTAAATTTGATCATGGAAACTAACATGTAGCTTTGACATCTGTGCAATCTGAAAGCTTTACCATGAGGTTATCTGAGTAGCCCATAGCGGGTCAAAAAGGAAGTCAGCAACTTTTTAAATGAGCAGAGTATGCTGAATGAAAAAACCCACATTTTTCCTTTGCAATACGCTTAATTCTGTATTACCGAGATCTATGATGATCGTTGATTCCTTTAAAACTCCTTTTTTCAATTTTCCCTGGCTAAAATCAATTCGTTTTTCCAAGCTTGTTGCTTTTGGCAAATTTCACTCAATTTAGTTTGGGAGGCTGTCAAAACAGCCAACACTTTTTATTGTTATTTTTTCATCAGTCTTTCCACTTCAACTACAGTAAAAACATAACAAGTCATGGGCATCAGCTGGAAAAACAGTTAATATTGATGAAATATCGCCCTCTAGAGGCCTATCAAATAATCCAGTTGCTATAGTAGGCCATTATATTTTGCATTCAGGAATAGAAGAATGCTGATCTTTGATACCCAAAGCAATCTTAACATGTTTGTGATCTCTGAGATACCTTTATATTGCCAAGCTAAATTCAGTCCCTCACTCTTATCTGTAATGATATGGGACAGATACAGATTTCAGGGCAGAAAGGCTCTGTGGAGGTACAATAGACTTTCACTGGGAATTTGGATCTGCAAGTTGCTGCAAACAAACAAACAAAAAATAAATAGTTTGTGGCTCTATACAGGAACAAGGCAGTCCTCATATCCATCCTGAAGTCCTTTGTTGTACAGCAGACCATCACAGTAATACCAGACTTCCAGCAGAAAACAAAGCCATTTGTTGTCATGTTGGCTGAGGCGGTGCAAATGACAAATGGCCTAGCTGGATTCTGACATTGACTACTATCCCAATATAGTGTTTGCAAAGAAATATTTCTTCTGTAATAGAAATCCCGATTCCTGCCCATGTTGTTAATTTTAGTCAAAAAAAAGCAAATGTGACAATCCCAAGTATTATACAGGACAGTTGTTAAATGAGTTTTGCCTCATTTTATGATCTTTGCCACAGTTGTTAAGTGAATCACTGCAGTTGTTAAGTAAGTAACACAGTTGTTAAATGAATCTGGCTTCCCCATTGACTTTCCTTGTCAGAAAATCACACAAGTTGATCACATTGACCCTGAGACACTCTAACCATCATAAATACGAGTCAGTTGCTAAGCGTCTGGATTTTGATCACATGACTATGGGAATGCTGCAATGATCATAAGTTTGAAAGACAGTTATAAGTCACTTTTTCAGTGATGTTGTAAATTCAAAGAGTCACTAAATGAACTGTTATAAGTTGAGGACTACCTGTATATCAGAAGGAACAGCGTATTTATGTTATCCATTTTTGAAATTTCTGAATCTCGGCCTTTCAGAGAAAGTTAACAATTCTACACATCTTTTTAAAAAGCAGAACTTATTATAAAAATGCATTTAGCTATGTGTGCATAGTAAAATAGAATATCTTGTTCTATAAGAGCCTTGATAGTACAGTGGTCTAAGCACCCTGTTATTAACACAGCTGCCTGCAATTACTGCTGGTTCGAATCTCACCAGGCTCAAGGTTGACTCAGCCTTCCATCCTTTCTAAGGTAGGTGAAATGAGGACCCAGTGTGTGGGGGCAATAAGCTGACTTTGTATAAATATACAAAAGTATGAAGGCTATTGCTTAACGCATTGTAAGCCGCCCTGAGTCTCCGGAGAAGGGCGGCATATAAATCAAATTAAAAAAAAAAAAGCCAGTCTGAAAAATGGAATGCTTGAAAATGTTAAGTTGATTTTATTTTTAAGCATAAGAACACAACCCAAAGTACTCTTATCAGGAAGGATGATCTGCTCTGAGACTATCATACCAGCTGCTCATAATAGTAAATTCTCTGATAGATAGTTTGAGATGAGGATGTTTGTTACGCTTAAAAACTCCCCTCAAGACTATACAGGACAATATTTCTAGAGTGTTATTTGGCTGGCAAAATGGATTTTTAATCCCCTCCTTTCCAAGCCTCCCAAATCTGCAGAGAGGTGGCCTCCTGAAGCAACTTTCACAAGTTCGTGCAGAGATCATGGGTAGCCATAGGAAGGAGGAATTCTATCAAAAGAGAAATCCATACATATATTGGATATAGCCTATAATATAGATAGAAAACAACGAATTCCATGTTCCTCCCCAGAGCTTTGGCTTTGTAGATGATCTTACAATTTCAGAATTGGGAAAGAAGCAATACTAGACAACACTGGTTTTATGGCTCAGTCCAATGATTTGACTTCTGCAGGGTTCCAATGACCAAAACTTCTCTAGTAAGAGTGTACAAATAGGTCTTCCAAATTAATGGAGCAAAATTATTTAAAATATAAGAAAGATAGATCTTCGGAAAAACAGAAGTCACTTTCTAACTAAAGGTTTGTGGCTTTGGTTTTCTCTGGAGAGTTGCTTGATCTGTGGGAAGATATTTCCTGATGACACTGCACTACACAAATAATAGGCTTCATCAGATGGTTTGTGATTGCATGTCAGTGGAATAGCCAGCAATTCTTGATATCAGCAGGTTTCTTTAATTCTTTGCTGCGGGTATTCTAGAGTAGTCTACAACGTTATTTTTAACACCTTCTATCAATACCTTCTGCTTTTTAAAATGTACACACACACCCATATCCACACACTAAGTACTCTTCTAAATGCAGATTGGTTCAAAAATTACTGTTCACATCCTTTTGGATCTATTTTGGTATCTAACTGAATAAATGAAGATGAAAAATGCACATTATTTTTCATGTAAAGAATTTTTGGTTGGTTTACCATTTTCAAAACCAAATTGCGGTACTAGACTAACATTCATTCATTCCACCACAATAACGCTTTTGATTATTTACTCCAAATAATAATACTTTTGTTACTTCATCAACCATTTAGTTAATATTGAACATGTATAAAGTACATTAAATGAAGTATTTTCCAAAGGAAACTGAAAATAGTCTTGGACTAGGAAACCCTTCAAATTTGAAAGAAAAATCTAGATTAAATCCTATATCTCTCTCTATCTTAAAACAATAGATTAGACAACACACATTAGAAATGTGGGAATCTCAAGTGCAAAATAGAACACAATTCTGAATTGTTCAAATGTGCTGAACACATTGACCTGTTAGGTTCACTTATCACAAGATAACTTTTTGTAGAGACGAAAAACCTGTGTGCAAATTAGAAAGAGGTTTCCTTCAGCTATAGGAAAATAGCTGGGTTTAGGTTGTCTTCAGATATCGTTTTCTGTGTGACCCTTATCCTGATCGTCTTATGATTCAGGAACACTGCTTTCTTGTCATTTACTGTTTCTTTTTAGCTTACAAGACGTAAAAAAGGAAATGATAGATAATTGCTGCTTTTTGCATCATAGTTGACGCCAGATCCATAGCAATGAATTCTAGGGTACAGCAGAATTTTAAAACCACACAAACCAATAGTTTGAGTACATGGGAAATTTAATATTAATGGTGAGGTTTTTGTCTTTCAGGAACCCAATTTGGATGTAAGGCCAGAGTCTGTTCAGGCACCACAGCCAGATACCGATACTTTGGATAAACCAAAGTTGAAAGCTGGTGGTTCAGTAGAAAGTTTGCGAAGTTCCCTCAGCGGTCAAAGCTCCATGAGTAAGTAATGTATATAAAGTCAGCTATGCTCAATTTAGATGTAAAAATCTCAACCTAAGGAAACATGGCCTAGACCAGATGCTAATACTTTGTTCATATTCACTGCCTTCATTCTTCTTTGCCCTATGTTTAGCTGCATCTATTGTGGGAGTTAATTATTTCAAGGGGTTTTTTTAAGTGGTTTGCCATTGCCTCCTTCCTAGGGCTGAGGAAAAGTGATTGGCCCAAGGTTACCCAGCTGGCTTTCTACTTAAGGTGGGATTAGAACTCACTGGCTCATATTCTAGCCTGGTGCCTTAACCACTGGACCAAATTGACTGTCATAGATAGTAGGGATAATTATCAGAGGGGGTTTTGTGGCTTTTCATTTATGAAGTAGTAGGGGGCTCAATTGAAGACTAGGATCTGCGTTAAGGTTTGGGGAGAAGCAGAAGTTGTGCTAAAGTAAGAGCAGCCACACCAAATAGATTTGTAAACCACCCAGAATCGCTTAGGTGAGATAGGGGGTGTAGAATTTTGATAAATGAATTTAAATAAACAAATAAATGAATCTCTGGTGAGCTAATCAGATCAGCATCAGATTAGATGCTAAAATTGCCATTAAAGAAGCAAGAAGCTATAAGATCTATTGTGTTTGCTGTTCTAATCACACCTAGAATGGTGGTGTTAGACTAGTGCCAGAGGAATGTTCTTGACATCTTATGGGATTACACATATTGAGATCTGCTTGTTATCTTTTGCAGTTCCTTTACTTTTTTACCATTTTTCCTGCACAAATAGGTGGGCAGACGGTAAGCACAACTGACTCTTCAACCAGCAATAGAGAGAGCGTCAAGTCTGAGGATGGTGATGATGAGGAGCTTGCGTACCGAGGGCCTTTCTGTGGTCGTGCCAGGGTTCACACTGACTTTACCCCCAGCCCTTATGATACCGATTCTCTTAAACTCAAGGTACTTTTCATGAACTAACCAACAAATTTGAATTAAGGGATATTGCTTAAAAAGGTACTGAATGTTCTCCAAATGTTCCATAGTTGGACCTAAGATTTCGTAGAAAGGGCTACCTATCCAAAGCTCCTTGATACACTAGTTTCTCATTTTTACAAATGTTGAATAACAGCTTTAAAATCATTATCTGACTATTTTTAAAATGGTTATAGCAATAGCACTTAGACTTATATACTGCTTCATAGTGCTTTATAGCCCTCTCTAAGCAGTTTATAGAGTAAACATATAGCCCCCAACAATCTGGGTCCTCATTTTACCCACCTCAGAAGGATGGAAGGCTGAATCAACCTTGAGCCTGGTGAGATTCGATCTGCCAAACTGCTGGCAGCCAGTGATCAGCAGAAGTAGCCTGCAGTACTGCACTCTAACCATTGCACCACTGCGGCTCTTATGAAACGACTTTGTTGTAATGTAAAGTGCATTTCTTTCTTTCTTCAAGTGGTTTTATATGGCTGCCCCCATCTCCCTAATAAAACTCTGAGTGGGTAATGAAAATTTTAAAATACAGTATAAATACAATATAACAATGCACATCTAGACCAACTACAATACAAGGTGGCCCTAAAGCCACCATACACCAACATTGTGGGTTCTTGACCCCCCCCTTCCCTTCCCCAATGTTCAGTAAAATAGCCAGGTCTTCAATGCTTTCTTAAAGGTGAGCAGTGTCAGGTTTAACCAAGCCTTGGATGGTATGGTGTTCCAGAGTACAGATGCAGCCACAGAAAAGCTACACATCCAGGATCCCATTAGATGCAATCCCTGACTGATGGGTCCTTGAACATATCCTTCTCACCTGACCTAATGGGATACGTTCAAACAATGAGAGTAAGGCAGCCCCTCAAATAACTGTTCTGATTCATTCATATTCTCTCTCCTTCACTTTTTTCTGGATAATTGATTATATGACTCTTCATTCAGACTGGAAAAGTCAACCAACCAAGTATTTATTTTTATAGAAAAGATCCTGTAAAAGGCAGGAACACGAGTGTGGGTCAAAAATTGAGCCAATAGTGACAGGTGATTTTAGTTCCATTTATACTTTTGACAAAAAATATTTTCAGATATAAATTTCTACCGTGTAAATACTTAGTCATGAAGACGCATGCCGAAGATAATTTTTTAAAAATCTATACAGATGGGTTTTTTTTAAAAAAAATACAGAGATGTTGTTTATGTTGTTAAAATGCTACAGAATTAAGAAGTGACCTGTGAAGTCTCTTTATGTAAAGAAAAAATAATTGAGCCGTCCTTTTATTGGCGTAGTTTCATTTTTTTTCTCTATGTGTACAATAGGGGCTATCTGGATTGATTTAGTAGATCCCTTAGATGTATTCTTTATTTTCTCAACTACAGAAGGGTGATATTATTGATATAATTAGCAAGCCTCCCATGGGTACCTGGATGGGTCTTCTGAACAATAAAGTTGGTACTTTCAAATTCATCTATGTGGATGTGTTAAATGAAGAGGAAGAAAAGCCGAAAAGGCCCACAAGGAGGCGCCGAAAAGGAAGATTACAGCAACCCAAATCTGTTGAGGATCTCCTTGATCGCATCAATTTAAAGGTTAATTTCATTTTTTCCCCTATTTCTTGGGACTTATAAGAAAGGCTCGTTTGCTCTCTATGTAGGCAAGGATGATTATCCTTCAGTAGTTATCAGCTTCAGGTAGCCAGGTGTGTGACAAAGGATTGTTGGAATTTTGGATCAAAATATCCAGAGGAAATTTACTCACTCCCACGTGTGAATTTTTGAGCATATGTAAACATTTTAAACTCCTCTTCTATTGCTTTTGTTTTGAACAAATTGAATTGTTGTATACCTGTCACGGAAGCCAACCCACCCAGTCTACATTATACGTATTAAATCAGATTTGTCTTCCTGTACTAAAGCTCATCTTCTTTATTTCCTGTAGTCTAATCATTAATTTATAGTAGTTTAATAGCCCAGGTAAAAAAGTATTCCTCATTCTTTTCAGAGTGCAGAAAGCTTGATCTGAAGCTTTACTTAAGGGTTTTACTTGCCAACTCCCAGTGGGTTCAATTTAAAGCTCTCCCCAATAGGCTCAATGTGTTTCAGCCAAATTCCAATCCTTTTTTACCAAACCTTACGAGGTGCAACCCATTTCATGCCAGCAGTTGATTCTCTAGATAATGCAACCGTAGCCCTAGAAATTATTTGAATAGCTGATGATCCATTTCCAGTATTCTTGTTTTCCTCCTCAGTCCTCTCATTACCTAACACTGAAATTATCAATTCCAGATAATTAAGCCTCTTATGGATTTTATTTATTAAACATTTTTTAATTTGTTTTGCTTCATGCTTATTATCAGATGGAGTTGACAAACTAACTTCTTTTTATCCTTTTCATGCTCTGCTATTAAAGTGGAGTAACTTTTTAAAAGCAAGCTGATTTTAGATTATTGGATTCTCAATTCCACAGCAGGAATAATGTACCCAATTTAGTGGATAATACTCCCTGTGGTTAAATCTCTACAGATGTTCTGTGATCACATATTGTGTTTTCTTAGTATATAGTATACTTGTTATTTTATATTGTCAATAATTCCATTTGTTTTCTCTCCTAAATTGCTTGATAAGCTATTTGTCACAGTTTTGTTTACAGAAACAGTTATTGATGCATAGTTTTTAATTTACTTTTCTAGAAAGATTTATTATACCTGCTCTGCCTTTGTTTTGTTTAAATTCTGTTTGATGTTAAGACTCTGAAAGAGCCAGGAATAAATTAAGCTATTCAATGAATAATTCCGTCTGCTCAGCAAGGATGGATAGATGGACTCGGTCTCAGACTTTTTCTGTAATCAAGTGTGGCTCCCCCAAACATCATTAAAATGTAATCACAGCTAAAATTTTGTCTGTAAAGAAAGAAAGACAAATCATTAAACAAAACAAAGGTTTACAGGAGAGTGAAAGCAAGAAGAATTCAGGAGATATTAAAACATTATAGCCATTGGGAAGGCTGCAAGGATCAAATGTCTAAGGAAAGAGATAGTAGACCTTTTGAAAAAAGAATTCCAACATCAATGAGACAATAATCCAACTGTGGAGCAGTGAAGGAAAAGCAAACTTTTTTGAGAAGCTGTTACCTGTCTCCCCAAAGCCCTCTTACATTTTTTTTTTTATTGCCAGTAAAGCTACTTGAATAGAGGAGAGCAATTGCTAACAGCTGGGCTTCTGGCAAGAAAGATGTTTTTTATTACAGCAGCTGTCTAAAATAAATCCATAGTCTCCATTCTGAGCTATAATATGTGCAACTATCTCACTCTAGAGGTATCTCAGCAATCTTGCCCTAACTAAAACACATTCAGGTGGAACATGCCCAGGCTACCATCATTTTTTCTTCTGCTCATTACCATCCTTGAAATGTAATTCTTCATAAAAGATGGACTACTCTTCGTGTGCAACAAATGTCTCTTCATTTCTTCTTATAGATTTTATTCAGTCAAAAGTTAAAATGAGGAGGAAATGCAAAGATTTTTTTTTTTCATATTTCAAATAAATAGGAGCATATTATGCGTGATGTTTAAATAAAAAAATTGCTGTATTTGTTTTTGATCTCACTGGATAGGCTAGATAACCAACTTTCATTGGTTTTTAGAAAAGACTAGCTGCAGCCATCTCTGCATACAATATTTGCATGTAACTAAAGCATGTGCTGTGATGCCTGCTTCCAATGAAGGAAGAGTTCATGTATTTGACTGTGCAGTCAAGTTGCTGTTGACTCTTAGCAATCACATACAGGTAGTCCGTAGCCTATGGCCTGTCTCTTAGCAATCATTTAAAGTTATGTCAGACTCTAGAAAAGTTACTCATGAGCAGATTCAAAGTTCCAATAGACACCATCCCTGAAGTCACATAAACACATTTTGAGTGCTCAGTAACTGGCCCCATTTATGGCAACATCCTGTGGTTACATGACCATCATTTACTATGTTTTTGCCTGAAACCAGCATTTACTTCTGATTTCTAGCAGGAAAACTGAATAATGGGTTCACTTAACAACTGTGTGGCATTCGTTTTACGACTGAGGCGTTCATTTAATGACCACAAAAGATAGTAAAATCAGGTGCAGTTGCATGGTAATCTGCTTTTTAACCATCGCGAATTATGAGTGTAATTACGGGGTCAGTTATAAGTTGAGAACTACCTGTAGATAGATTTTTCTCCAAGAATTCATCTCCAACTTGATCCTTCAGATTTTCCAATAGTGTACACATCACCACTGTGACTGAGTTCATTTATCTTG
Source organism: Arizona elegans (assembly GCA_022577455.1). Classification (NCBI taxonomy): domain Eukaryota; kingdom Metazoa; phylum Chordata; class Lepidosauria; order Squamata; family Colubridae; genus Arizona; species Arizona elegans. Next base: position 252,266,835 of record JAKOOJ010000001.1, read on the forward strand.
CTGCCGGATGTCTTCTTCTCTTTCCTTCCATCTTTACTAAATTTTTCAGAAAACCAGATTTTTGCATAATACATCCAAAATATGATAATCTGAATCTCAAGTAATTTATTCAATGATCCATTGGCTTGTTTTCTTAGCTATCGCTGGTTTTCTAAGGTTTCTTCTCCAATATCAAAGATGTCAATCCTGACTTCAACTTTTGTTTTTATAGAATGTCAGAGGGAAAACCATTGCTTGCACTATTCTGGTCTTTGTAGGAATAAACACCTGATTTTTTTTTTCCTCAAGGCCTTCATTGTTACTCTATGAAATCTAATCTGAGATCTGTTTCTTGACTGCTGCCCTTTCAACTGTTGTTAGTTGGTCTTAAAAGGGAGAAGCTATCCGCCACTTTAATATTTTCATTGTCAGTTCTAAGGCTGGTTGCTGTACCAGTTGCCATTACCTTGGTCTTTATTGTTAAACTTAGTTCCATTTTCTCACTCTTCTCCTTGATTTTCACTATTAGATTTTATTTGCATTTTCAGCTATCATAGTGTGATCAGTATAGGACATCATTGATATTTTTTTCTCCAATTTTAAAACCACATTCATTTTCTTGCTATTTTGAAACCACACTCATCTTCATTCAGTATGAATAAATAATATAGTAAGTCTATCATTAAGTACTATTTTTTTTCAAATGAAAGGGCTTATGGAATAGTAGGCATTTCCTGGAAAAAATGTATGGCAACCCACAACAGTGCTGGGTAGCCTAGTGCCAATGATAAAGAAACTTGATAATTAAGCAAATTTCATTAATTGAGTCAGAACTTCCAGATAACCCTGTGATTTTTGGGTAATACTGAGAACAACATTCTTTGGTGAGAATTACTTTTGGCTAAGCTTCAATTCAGGAATTGAAAGTGCTGCCTCAGAGAAAGGCAAAATGCAAATAAAAGCTTTTTCTTGGTATGCAGCAAGATATATATTTTAAATATTGCAAGCCACCAGTGTATGGCACAAAATGGTTATATTTCAGATAAATTTAGAACCAAAGAGGAAGCAATGGACCAGGATAGAAGGGGGGTGGGGGATGAAGGGTGAAGAGTGCAAGAATATTCACATCAGGGATTCATGATTTGGGGAGGGCATAAATGGAAGAAATATTTGTATTCATGATACTAGCTGCCATCAGGTTTTTTTAAAAATATTACTTCAGAAAGCCAGTAAAGGCTTTATTTCAAGTTGGAATCACACAGTCTCCATTATATCTTGAATGAAGAACTCAAGGAGTTAACAGATTAACTTCTTAGTCACTTCACCCCATGCATATTCTTTCATCAGATGGACTACCTGCCAATGTGGCACATCAGCGAGGGAAAATTTCACATTGGCACTGAAGTGTGTGACAGCTGTGTTGCAGAGGAATTTTTATAGGGAATACAGAATGTAAAATCCACTGGAGTCAGAAGGAAGTGGAAATCTGTTTTGCTTCAGAGAGAAATAAAGGAAAGACTATGGATATGTTAACCTGTATTACTGCATATTGTTTTTAAAGCACCAAAATGGTATGATTCAAAATGTTCTGTGTATACTTACAAATCAGTTATAATATAGTAGTCAGCATCCACCGATTAGAAACAAAAAAAAAAAAAACCAACCTTGTGAAATATACAGAATTTGAAAGTAGCATCTCTCTTTGACACAGGAGCACATGCCAACCTTTCTGTTCAATGGTTATGAAGACTTAGATACCTTCAAGCTCCTGGAGGAAGAAGATTTGGATGAGCTCAACATTCGAGATCCAGAGCACCGAGCTGTTCTCTTGACGGCAGTGGAGCTCCTGCAAGAATATGACAGTGAGATAGATCTTCTCCTTTTTCAGTGCACAGCTAAGGATGTTACCTACTTGGGAGTTTGGAGAGTCTAACCGTGAACCCCAAAGATCTTGAAAATCATGGCTTGCAGGGAGCTAGAGAGAATGTAGAATAATCATAAACGGTTCATAAGTCACTGTGCATTGGGAAATTTCCATGGAGTGTAAGGTGCCTTATAACTAGAGAACCTGCCAAGGCAGGGCTTGTAAAGATCACCCAAGAAGAAGCCCACAGAGATGCTTCTCTGACCCAAATATATTCTAGGCTGGAAAAGAATTCCCAGTTGTCCCCATTAGCACCTGCAAATACGCTGTCCCTAGTTTTTCAATTTAATTTGCATTGGTATAGTTATGTAGCAATAGCATGAGCAGAAGCACCTTGTCCATAGGAAGCACAGAGAAGGAGGATTGTTTTTCCAGTCTCCTGAATGCTTTCCTTCAGTGTGGAAAGACAGAGAAATTCTGTGAAGACTTTTTTTTTTTTTGAAGACCTTGAATGTTATATTTCCAAACATGCCCAGCACTGACTATATTACACAAAACTGCTTAACGATGATAGCTAACATTTATTAGTCTTCTCTCTTCTTTCTCATTGGCTTCTCGAGTATGTTTAAGCAAGTATCTCTAGCATTTATTTAAAACAGTGGTGAAATCTAAAATTTGTTACTACCGGTTCTGTGGGCGTGGCTTGCTGGTGGGGGTAATGTGACTGGGTGGGCGTGGCCAACTTTTTTTTTTTTACTTTTAAAACCATTTTTTCTACAATCTCATCGGCGAAGAGGTTGTAAAAAATGCTTTTAAAAGGCTCTTGACGATCTCAGCTGAGTTGCCTGATCAGCAGAGGGTTTTTTTCTTTAAAAGCCTCTGTCAATCAGGCAACTCAGTTGGGATCGTCAGAGGCTTTTAAAAGCATTTTATTTACAACCTCTTCAGCTGAAGAGGTTGTAGAAAAAATACTTCTAAAAGCCTCTGACGATCCCAGCTGAGCCGCGCGATCATCAGAGGCTTTTAGTTTTTTATTTTTAAAAGCATTTTTTCTGCCAAAGAGATTGTAGAAAAAATGCTTTTAAAATTTTAAAAAAAGGCTCTTATGATCATGTGGCTCAGCTGGGCATGGAGGGGGGGCAGGGATTTTTGCTAACGGTTCTCTAAACCACCCGCCTACCGGATCGGGTGATCCAGTCCGAACCGGGAGCATTTCACCCCTGATTTAAAACCTAAGTTGTTTTGCATGTTGCTTGATCTAAAAGAGAAACTGAGAAGTGTTTTCAATCTATGTAAATGCCACTTTCTTAGTTTTGCCATTACTGTTCTTACTCAAGGTAATAGTGACCAGTCGGGCTCTCAGGAGAAACTCCTTGTAGATGGCCAAGACCTCAGTGGATGTTCTCCCCGGGATTCAGGCTGCTACGAAAGCAGTGAAAACCTGGAGAATGGTAATCTCAGCTGTATTCATTTGAATTGCATGCCTAATTCATTAGCTTCTAAAGGAACACCAGATTCTGTTTCCAGGAACAGCACTTACAGAATTTCTTTTAGTGGCGACTTGGGCACTGCTTTCATTGTCTAACAAAACAATGGTTGCAGACCTGATTAGTGGAGACACACTAATTCTGGGGCGTGCACACTTTTCCAAGGCTCTCTGAACAGACCCTTTCCCTGCAGTGTCTATAGAGCGCTCGTTTTTCAGCTTTGTTTTTGGTAGTTGCTTTTTTAATATTCCTGTAGTATAAAGGATTCCACCCCTTTCCTGCATGCAAGCTGTGTTGAATGAAGTTGCTCCACTAGCACAAAAGCATAATGAGGAAGTGCTTCAGATGAAGATTTAACTCATCTGCTTACAATAGATTGAGGAAATTATTCAGAGCCTTGGGGGTGGGGGGGGGAGGCTGTTTTCTAGCAAATGGTTTCTTTACTTGGTATGCACGTGGCATCCTTCTTGGCTCAAAGGGTTGTGTTGCTGAGCTCCTACTGGAGCCTTTTATGTAAACTGCAGCATGTCAAGTAGGATGAAGCACTGACAGCCTGCAAAGTGAGAAGCACCTGCTGTGCACTATCCCAGTGATCACAGCTTCTTTCAGCCTTTGTAAATGGAACATGCATCTTTCTGAAGAACAGACTTCAGCACAAGAAGTGGATGGCATAATATAGCGAAGCAAATATTCTAGGTTTACCTAAAATCATGTTGGCGCATAATATTTGCCAGGGATCTGTTTGAATCAGAATATCCACAATATTACATAGAAAGTGTTAACAGGGCTTACCATTTAAGATTACAAGGGGGCATTTCAGTGATGTGTTTCAAGCTATTTTTGCCATTTCTTCCTTTTCTACAGTCCAGATAAATACATTTATTGCATCCATTCATGTGGCTTTAGAATGATTGAGCAGAAGTTGTATCGAGTGCAGGAGTCTTGTTTCATTTGCCTGTGTCTCCAGATCTCTTAACTCTGAGGAACTTCCAGCTGAGGAATCAAAAATTCTCTCCTGAGAAAATAATTTCTGTTGGGAAATGTCAAATGAACTGGGGGAAGAAAGGATTAAATTGCCCCTTTTCATATACTGTTGTTCCGATTGTTATTTAAAACTTAGAACCTGGACAAACTTCTTCTGTACGGGTCACATATTCCTCAGAATTTTGTTTTTCTACATATACAGCATAGATAAATAATAATGCGTGGGTATCCCTGGAGGCAAGGAAGAAGCAGATGCCGATTTCTTTCAAAAACCTACTTCTTTTCTAAACTTTATTTCATTTTGTTTCAGCTAAAATACGGCAGCCTTGTCTCCTGCCCTCAAAATTAGCCAGTGAATATCATTTTAAGGATTTCCACAGAAACCCACTGGCGAATTTTCCAAATTTACCCTTAATGAAATCAACGGAAGCTTATCAGCAAGAAAAGAAAACCCACTTCAGCTGTGTGCATCCAATTTCCAAAAACCGTCTCAAGCTGCCAGCAGCTATGGATCTCAAGAAGAAAGGTAGAAGTTTGCCAGTTGGTGTCTGCCGAAGCTGGGAAGTTTTAGAAAGAGCCCCAAATATGCTGATGTGGCCAAGATCCCATTCTCTCGGAGACCTTCATGGAAATATTGGCACTGGTAGTATAAAATCAGTGGATACTTTACCTCTGGATTCATCAAAAAAATCAACTGAGTCTGAAGGTGGTGGGCAGATGATAAAACTGTTGTTGGCTAATCAAAGAAAAGAGGTTGTTGATGCCCTTAAGGGGAAGAGAAAGGAATTCCACTTGTCAGCAACCATGCCTTCTACAAGAATGTTCCCTCAGGGTTTGCCCGAGAACTGTGATGCTCGGGCAGCTTCCCTGTCCTATGGTATGACCTGGACTCCTTTTGAAAGTTGTAAAAAAAGCACCCATGATCTTGGAAGAGCTAATACTTCTATTTCCAAAGAAAATGTGGAAACTGATCAGAAGGATGTGAGTGAGGCAAAAATGCTACCCAAAGCATCTTCACAGCCACCACCAGTCCCTGCGAAAAAAAACAGAGAACGCATTTCTAATGGACACTGTCATCTCACCTCAACTCTTTCTTGCTCAGATGTTCCGTCTTTGCCAGCAAAAAAAGTTACCCTACAGGGTTCCTCCAGTTCCCATGAACTGACTGCGTGCAGAACATTTCCTGATCAGGAACCCAAAAGTCCTTCCAGCATAAGGCCTCCTTGGTTGTCCGACCTTCCAGAAACAGCTAGTGTCCAGCAACATGTGTTAAAACTAGATCCTTCTTCAGTAAGGAAGATATCCTGTAATAGAGGACTGGATCTTGAAATGTTGATAGAAAATAAGCTTCAGTCTGAAGATATTGATCTTACAGAGGAACCCTATTCTGATAAGGTGCCAGAAAAATTTAAATTTTCCTAATGTCAATTCTTTGGAATACCTTTTCAATTTTTTTCACCTTTAGAATATCTTGTATCATACCCCAAATGCATCTATGCATTTTAGTAATCATAAAGATATACTCTGTTCCAGCAGCGAGTATAGTAAGCCATTTGGCAGAGCTATATACTATACTAAATAATTTTCACTGTTCTGCTAAAAGGTTTTCATTTTGAATATTAGTAATTATCAGTGTTGGAAATACTGTATGTTAAAAATGTAACAAAAGTTGCAAATCCGAACTCTTATGTAATTTTCATGTAGTGAATATCATCTGTAAGGCAGCACATAATGACCTACCAATGAAGGCCACTATTTATGTATGAATATATAAATTTAGCCTTTATCAAAGCAACAAATCGTATCTTGAATATTGCTTGGAACAGGCTAAATGAAGCAAAGTTAGGAACATCCCTTTTTTGGTATCTTCAAATCAGCTTTGATCCCTAATTACTACCAGGACACGTTCCTGCTGTTTTCTTGGCAAAATTGCAGAAGTGCTTTGCCCTTGCCTGCTTCATAAGGCTGAGAGAGAATGATTGTCTCAAGGTCACCCACCTGGCTCTGGGCCTATGGTGGGACTAGAACTCTCAGTCTCTCAGTTTATAGTTTGATGCCTTAACTACTGCACCAGACTGGCTTTCCAGGGACATCTTAGATCCATCAATTTTCATGATAAAGTTGAGTGCATACTGAAGTCTGTTTTTTAAAAGTCTGCTTGCTTTGATTTTGTTTGTCGAGCCCCTTTACACCAATGTTCTCCTCAACCTCCCATAATAGTATGCCTTTCAAATGTTTTTTGAGTTTAACACTTGTAATACAAGTCTGTGTGGGAATTATGGGAAATACACTTGGAGCGCAATAGATAATGGCAGTGATCTTTAAGGCTTCTTAAGGAATACCCAAAGGTGCTTTTCAAAAAACAACTGTATTTTCTTGGTTTTTCTTTGAAAACATTTTGCTTTATATCCAAGAAGCTTCTTAAGTTCTGAAAGATCTGAAAAACCAAGAAAGTCCAACTCTCTTTTGAAAAGCATCTTTGGGACAACCATGACCTGGATGATTGAGAATCTGCACAAACATTCTTAAGAAATAGATTTACTACCCGGTAATTTACAGAAAACCCTTGTACAATTACTGGGGGTGGAAATCAAATCATAAATATAGATGTGCAAATATATGGAACAGATAGTTGCCAAGTTAAACTTCTTATAATTTCTTAAGGAACCATTACTTAATATCAGAAGGAACACTTTTGTTAAATAGAATTTTGCTTAATTCATTATAACTTGAATTTTCATCTGGACATTTGCAGCATGGCCGTTGCGGGATTCCTGAACCTTTGGTGCAAAGATATGCTGAAGACTTAGATCACCCTGAAAAGGATGTTGCTACAAACCTGGACCAAGTACGAGTGAAGCAGCTGAGAAAGCAGCACCGCATGGCGGTAAGTCAACATTAAATCTCATTAAATCATTGTTTCTACCCCTCAGTGTGACTGTGGTGCTCCTCAACAAATTATCCATCACATTGTGTCTGAATGTCCATCAAGAGCCTACACTGAACCCAATGTCTGATTTTTTCAGTATAGACCCTGTCCTTGAATGGCTGGGTGGACTGAATATTAACATTTGAACTACTATAAATAAGTCCATGTATTTGCCATACACTAAATAAAATAAGCATTAAATCCCCATGGCAAGTTCAAGGGCCAACGATAAAAGCAAAGAAAAACTTAAGCCTTTTTGATATTTTGCCACTTTGAATTGTAGACTGGGAAAACCTTGAACAGTTTGAATATTAAAAGATGTCGCTTATCTTTTCATTTTTTTAAAAAAACTGCTCACATATAAAATTAGCCTATTTTGGTTTTTTTTGGCAGTACTGACAACCTTCAACCTCTGCAGTACTAGTGAAGGACTGAGAGAAAGTTACTGACAGCTTTCTCATTTTCCTTGATAGATGGTGGAATCTTTGCTTACATGCTACCTATCAGTCTGCTCTACCAGCACTGTGTAAGCAGCACAGAAATTGTTCCCAATGTATCACTGGCATCCTTGCCTTTAAAAACTTTTTGATGTTTTCTCTTATTTAACTTGCTGCTTCTGCAGGAACTGTTAGAAGTTGATAGCAAGAAGCAGATAACTATTTAGTGTGGAATTCCAGGTGACTCTTTACTAAGAGCCATGGTAGTGCAGTGGTTAGAATGCACTATTGCTAGCTAATTCTGCTGACTGCTAGCAGTTCGATTCTCACCGCCTCAAGGTGAGCCTTCCAAGATCGGTATAATGGGAGCCCAGATTGTTAGGGCAATATACTGACTCCCTAAACCCCTTAGAGAAGGCTGCAAAGCACTATGAAATGATATATAAGTCTAAGTGCTATTGTTACTATAAGTGTACAAGAATTTACGGCCAAATATTTAATTATTTTAATACTGTTTTTAAATTTTGTATGCTCTGTTTTTACCTTGGCTGTGCACCACCCTGAGTCCTATTTGGAGAAGGGCGGTATAGAAATTTAATTAATAAATAAATAATAAATAAATAATAAATTTGGATGCATTATTTAATTTAAGGAACGCATTACTGAAGTCACCACAGAGAACTCTGAAAAAAAATTATTCAAAGAATAATTAGTTTAGTATTCTCACTATACCATTTCTCCACAGGAAAAACTGACATATGTTCTCACATTCTCTCACATGAAGATAATATGTATTCAGATTGAATTCAATAATCACAGCAGCTTCTTTCTACATGGAACAGATTGATGTTGCTTTTTCCTCAAGTTAGAGAAAAGGCCAAACAACAGCTTGAATTGTTTTTTTTTTTCCTTTTGCTACAGATTCCAAGTGGTGGCCTCACTGAAATTTGCCGAAAACCTGTATCACCTGGAAATATCTCTTCCATAACTGATTGGCTAGTTTCTGTTGGCCTCCCAATGTACTCAGTCTCTCTCAGAGCTGCAGGAATCAATGACTTAAGTAAAGTGCCTTCTCTGTCACAAACTTCACTTCATGAGGCTGGCATCACTGAAGAGAGGCATATAAGCAAGCTTTTAGCAGCAGCGAGACTTCTGAACCCAGAGACAATTTAACCCATTCTGGAATATAGTATTTTTTCTGTTGGAAAACTTATTTCTTTTAAAAGCAATTTCATCATTATTTTTCCCAGAAAAAGCTTTGTGAACAGGCAAATCTGGTCCTCGAGAAGGCTGGAGTTTCACCCCTCTTCATATAAAACTTTAGTATCAGCTGTCCACAAGGAATTGTTTTTCCTCAAAGAAAAGGCACAAGCAATAGTTTTCATTTGCTAAAGACTCTTAGCCTTGCTTTTGGCCATTACAAAAAAGTTCTACATTCTTGAAAAGTCAACACAAACATCTTCAGTTTTTGGGGAAAGGGGATAGCAAATTGTAGATCTCTAGATACTTTGGTTCTATTCAAAGGCTAAAGCGTAGCTAACCATTAAGGATTTTTAATTCAAATTTATATAATCTACTGAGGGAAAATGTAACCACAACAAATGTATTAAAGATTAGATCTGTTCTAATAGAGGTTCCTTTCATATCCTTTGCATTTCAGCGATTTGTATAAAAATATATTAATAAAGCTCTACCTTCCCAATATAGTTTCCTAGAAGGTGGAATTGAAGGTCAGAGTTGAGGAACATATAGCTTTTGAATTTCCCCATAAAAAGAAGATGAGGCATGGATCAACAGGTGAGGGCCACAGATTTCCATCTGACAGTAGCTAGGCCAGAGTTCTGAATTTTATACCTTTTAGCTGATCTTCATTGCAACTTACCAATTTTTTAAAGCTCCTTTCTTTAGAATAAAAGTAATTTTTAAAAGTTCTATTTAGCAGCCAGTTTTAATTTGCCTTAAAATGCTTTTTGAGCAGTTTACTTACCAGCCTTCAGATTTACAAGATATTTCATTGTTGCAGTTTTAATTTACCAATAGCTTATTTTAAATATTTCCTATATCTCACAACATCTCCTTGTGTAAAGTTGCTGTTTTTTAAATTGCAGACTTTAGTTCTCAGGCTAACAAGATGTTTATAGCTGTTAATGTTTGCTGGCATTACTAAAAGGCTGAAAGATATTTTGCCTTTTGTATGTACATAGATATATATAAATATGATAAAATGCTTTTCCATGTTAATTGCAGTTTTGTGTATTGTGATGCATTGTCGTTCGGTTTGCTGCAGCTTTGACTTGGTATCCTGACCATATCAATGGTACATGGGTTGTCCCGTCTGCCCCAAAGAAAACCTAACTGGCTGAATAAGCAAAATATTACTCATCATCTAGAGAATCAGAAAAAGAATTCTACATCAGTGAGATTTTGGGGGTGGAGGGAACTCTCAAGATATAATTCCTGTAAAAATAGCTAAATCTGTCTATTATTAGATATTGAAATGATTTACTAGAATGGGTTGCTGGAGCAAACTGGTTTGGTTTTGTTTTTTCTTTGTGGTACCATGTTCTTGTTTACTAAAACTATTAAACTATACAATGTAAAATCTCTTCCTTGTTTCTGTGAATATAGATAAACTTTATTTTTGTACATGATCAGGCATATTATATACCAAATAAGTTTGACACTTCGATTGTCCAGTAGTAACTACTAACTACTAATTAGCTATAATAATGGCTTTTCAGCCCCAATAGTTTAAAGATGTAATGGACTCAGTCTAAGCCTGGGACCATGAAGCCTGATTTCAGATAGTTTCTCATCACCTCTTTGTGCCTCCCATTGCATTACCTCTAAAAAAGAAATTGTTTTACAAAAAAATGCAATATTCAGCTAAGAATATTTCTGCAAAGCATAATTCTGCCTTTCCAAGAACTCTTTCTCACCAGGTATCTTTTTCCTCTTACTGTCTTTAATGTATCAGGTATTTGTGGAATTTTACTAAAAAAAAATACACCTTACCATTCCAACCTTCACTATTTTATTAGTTTATTCTGACAAGCACAAAAGTGATTAAAGATTTCTACTCACAAAAGGGAAAAAAAGGAGTGTGGTGAACATTTCTTCTCATGTACAAATTTATTACTTTTTAATTAAATTAATGGATGACTTTATATGCAGAGAGATGTGCTCCGCATGTAGATTGTGTGGTTATAGGCTTGTAAGATTAGCTGGAATTCTCATTTATTTGTAATATACTGTAGAAGTTGATTTTTTAAAAAAATTATTACCGCAAACAGTTTAGTGGAAGCAGCCTGCAAGGCAGCCACAGTAATATGTCAGGGTATAAACAATGCCACTAAGATTTCACATTTACAGAATTACAGAAGGACAAAAAAAAATATCAATATTTTATACATACAAGAAGTATATTCATTAGGAAGGATATAAATTGTTAAACTGAGAACAGAAGTGCACAAATCCAATGCTGGTTTTGTTGATATTGCTTTATACTTTTTAAAAATAATTTTAATGTGTTGTTTATTCCTTTGTTTCACATACACACAATCCTTATGAACAGAAATTACATATTATTTATAGTATAACAACTAACGCAACTGCTGACCATTTCCGTGGTATTCATATTGATTCTGAAAAAGTGTTAAATCATTTAGTATTTCCATGTTGCAGAGAAAGTCTAGATGATAGAGAAGAACCCCCTAGGTTGGAAGCTGTTAACATTAAGCTAGACTCTTGTATTGATCTTCTACAGACAGGTAGGACCATTTTAATATAATGGAGGATGGTTTTTAACCAGTAGTTAATCAAAGAGGCAGCAAGACGTGCTTCACGGTCCTCCTGAGAATTGTTCTAATTATAAATTTGCCTTTGGGTGCAAGTGGTAATGCTGTAAATAAAGATATCAGAGCACAACTCCTCATTAATCTTATTTATGCAAACTGTAGCGCAGCAATAAAGGTCAGTTCACCAAGTCATAGCTGTACATATGTATTGTATTATTTTTAAGCCACATATTTTGTCCATACTAAACCCCTAAATGCGATTTATTTGGGAATTTTTAAAAAAACCAAGTTATGTAACAACTAACAAAAGTTGCACTTTCTGTATATTTAAATAACTTATTTTTCTCCCATTTACTGTTCTTAAATAATGTAAGTAGATGTAATATACCAGCATCAATATGTTCTTGCAATTTGCTTCCACTGCAGAAAGTTGTGTAAAGAGAAAAAAAACGGGGGGAAAAATCTTACAGATGTGTAAAGATTACCGTGCTGTTTTACATCAAGAAAAGAAGCAACAAAATGACTTCTGTGTGTATGAAAACAATTCTACAATTATGTACTGTTGTTCAAAGGAAAATAAAATTCATGTTGATATATTATCTTTTTAATATTCTTTTACACGCTGCAATAAAAATGGAAACGATAAGGCAAAAGAAGACTAGAATTTTGCAGAAGTGTTAAATTTTGAAAGAGCTTTCAGGTGTTGGAAAAGTGTCTTCCTTAGCAATCTGGCATGTAGGCCTCGCGGCTGCCACAATATACCACTGAAAAGTTCAGCTGACAGAGATTCATTGGTATATTTCACTGATCACTTGGGAAAGAGCATTCTGAAGATAGATGTGGAGCTATCATTCCTGGATATTTTCCCAACAAAGATTTTACCAGCCATGGGGTGAAGTGGTTATTGATTATGAAACCTATTTTGCAGCCTTCGTTTCAATACTTGGTGTCCTGGGATATCTATTGGTATATACTCTATTTTAAGATTATATTCGGTCTTAATCCATTAAAATTAAACCAGTTGGGATCTGAGATCCTTCAGATTATGGTCCTGGGGGGTGGGAATTATCAAAGCACAGCTTCAAAGTGATGCTCCCCTGGAAATTCAGTCTGGTCCTATTCTCTTATCATTTTATTTATAACAGTGTTTTTTAAACTTGGCAACTTTTAAGATGTGCGGACTTCAACTTCCAAAATTTCCCAGCCAACATCAAATTGCCAAATTGAAAAACAAATGCATTGTTTTCCCAAATTGATACTTACTATCTCCATAAACAGGCTTAATTTAGTTAGGTAATGTTACTAAATTAAATAGTTATTGCTTCCAATGACTGACTTAGCTTATATTTTTGCTCTTTTACATAGCATTAAATATAGCAGGTAGCGAATGTTCTGTATTTAGTAAAAATACAATGAAAAAGTGCATTTTACACAATGTATATGAAGTATAAACAGTATCATTCCATTCCATGAAGTCACCCTAATGGTATTAGTACCTAGGATTGTCACTGCGTTATTTTATTTCCCAGCTGAGCTTCATTATTTTTGGACTAATAGACTTACTGTAGTTTTGCCAAGTTCCTTATCAGTACTTTACTACGCATGTCCGCATTCCTTCACTTGCTTCACACACTTTTTCCTTTGTTCTCTTGCCAGAGGTCCGGCTGGACCGGCAGGAGATCTCGCTTGCCAAAATGTAACAATTACTTTTCTTAGTTAGTGAGGTGTTTTATTTTCTTTATAACAAATAAATGAGTTTTATTAGAAACTTTCCTTCGCGTTTTCTTTATCAGAATATTGCAACTTGGAATAAGCCACGATCCATCTCCTCTAAACCAGGGTGATTTTTTCCCAGAGCCAAACATGGGATTAATTGATGCCCTGACAAGGATAAATATATATATTTCAATTTTTAGTACTGAAGGCTATTACAAAAATTTGCAAAGATACAATACAATATATGGTGGAAAAACTGGGCCACAATTAACAATTATCTAGGATTGTACTAATTTATACACTGCTCAGATTGAACATATCAACTACCATTTTGCTATCAGTTTGAAATTTTCCCTGGGACGTTTATCTTATTTATAATATCATCTTTTAATGCTTATACAGATTGCTTCCAATGAAGTAGGACATGACAGTAAAACCGGAATATATGGATAAAATAATAGTGAATTTCAAGGAAATATTTTAAAAAATTAAACTTCAAGAACTTTATGAAGCAAAGCCTTCACAGGTAGACCTCACTAAATGGTTGCCCTGTTCAGTAAACAAAGTTTCAGTGACATTAAAAAAAATAACTTTACAACCAGTCCTGTTACAATTTACAACTGTTGTAGTATCTCCTCAGTCATGATAGAAATTCAAGCATTTTGCAACTGGTGGGCATTTACTATAACAGCATCCCACAATCACAATTGACATTTGTCAATCACAGCCAGCATCTGATAATTAATGGAGAATCTGTTAGTAAAATTGCCCAATTGCAATCACGTGCTATCTTAAAGACGGTAGGTGTTTCTTCTTAATGATGCTGGAACTGACATCATTAGTCCGTTGTGGTTATGTGGTGTTTTTCTTAATATCAGTTGCTTAGTGATGAAGTTTTTGCCAGTTTCAATTGTGGTCATTCAGTAAGGACCACCTGTATTAAATTGTAAAAGATAAAATAGGGATTACCATCTATCTAGTAGGATGTTCCTTCGTTAAAGAACAGACTCTTAGAAAAGCCTCACTTTCAGTCAAACAAACCTGTCTTTCAGATTTAGGTAACCGTCAGGCAGCCACTTCTCAACTTTATCAATCATAAAAAAAAGGAGAAATCAGCAAAAATTGTAAGCGTCCTTCCTCTGCAAAGTTAGTTTGTCATCCATCTTCATCCCTGACTCAGCAGTTCATTCCTGCAAGAGGGCAACTTTCCAGCAAATGGAAAGAGGGCATTCCCTGCAGGCATTGTTATACTTACGATACAGCCACAGGCTGTATTTAAGCTACTTTTTAGTAACAAAATAAAGAACAGCATGACTCTAACAGTCCATCCTTTCCTATATTCTTTTAACAAGAGAAGAGTTATGTTCCTAATTCCTATGGACCTAGTTATCTTCGAGATCGCCTTCTGCCACCGACGACCTCCCATCGACCCGTGCGCTCCCACAGAGAGGGCCTCCTTGGGGTGCCATCAGCCGAGCAATGCAGGCTGGTGACCCCCAGGGGGAGGGCCTTCTCTGTGGGGGCTCCTACCCTCTGGAACCAACTGCCCCCAGAGATAAGGAGAATCCAAGACTCCGTGCCTTCCGCCGTGCCCTTAAAACTTTCCTTTTCCAACAAGCAGGGCTGGCCTAACAAATCCTTTTAAATGATTTTAAATTCATTTGTCTTTTTAAATTGGGCCAAATTGAGATATTTCCTTTTAATCTGTTCTTAATTTATGTATTATGTATTATGTGTTTATGTGTTTTTACTTGGCTGTATACCGCCCTGAGTCCCTAGGGAGAAGGGCGATATATAAATTTGAAGTAAAATAAATAAAATAAAATGTCTTCTGAAGAGGTTGCAGCAGAGGTAGTTTTGTCAAAATGAACGTATTTTCTGTTCCTTCTGTGATGGTATGAGCCTGATAAAATTTAAGCAAAATTACTTGTGGATTTACAAGAATATATACAGAAGTAAGGAAATTGCTTTCAGAAAGCCATCTACAAACATTCTTACACCGTGGTGTCAATCTGGTGGCCCGTGGGCTTGAATGCATCATGTGCAGGACACGCTCACCCCAGCTCCAAGAAGGGGGAAAAAATTGTGAAATGTCATATGACGGCAACTTGATGTTGCGAGTTTGACACCAGTGTTCTAACGGAAGTGAGGAAATGCCTTAATGAACTTGGATCCTTTCCAGCAACTTTGATATAATCCAGATAATCATCATGGACATTTTTTTGGATAATGTGGAATCTATGCAATAGTTAGCTAACCAGAAATTGCTATGAAAAAGTAAATTCAGATTTTTAGAGATGGCAAAATATTAATACTCTAATCTTGGCAGCTGTTCGGTTTCCAGACTGTCCTGTTTCCAATCTATTCCAAATACTGTATTTTTCGGAGTGTAAGACGCACCGGACTATAAGACGCACCTACCCTTTTTGGTGAGGAAAAGAAGAAAAAGAAATCTGCCTCTGCCTCGGAGCAATTTTGCTTCGTTGCAGCAAACAGCAAGCAGCCTGTTTTACTTTCATTTTTGTTTTCAGCATAGCTTGATTAGCACAAGGGGGAAAAAAATCTGCTCCAGCAATTTACCTCTTTGCAGCAAGCACAGAGCCCTGCGCAAAACAGCTGAGAGCAAACAGCTGAGAGTCAGGAGGCCGATCCAATCAACTTATGCTAATTAGGCTGTACTGAAGCTGAAAGGAGCTGTTTTTTCTTGCTATTTACTTGCAAGGAGGTAACTGCTGCGAGGCAGAGGCCAAAGGGTGGGGGCCACTGGGTGGGCGGGGCTACATTCGGTGTATAAGACGCACCTAAATTTTCACCCCCTTTTGGGAGGGAAAAAGGTGCGTCTTATACTCCGAAAAATATGGTAGTTAAAACAATCCAGTGGCTGCTTAGTGAACCAAGATGTGACAAAGTTGAATGAAATGGTCATTGCTTACCTGAACGACCCTTTTATACTCGCTGTGAAGACACTCCTCAGACTGGGTAACGATCACTCCTACTTGCTTAGCTGAGTGTCAATCAAATCCCTCTGGAGCTGGATCCACCTCACTTCCTGCTCCTTCCTCAGACTTTTCACGAAGACAACTTGGTCCAAGAGCATTAGGACTGCCATGAAGAAGCTCCGCCAGATAGTGACACAGGAAGCAGACAGCTACAGAGGGAAAGAAAGCAGACCTCCACCAAGGCCAGACGCGGCAAAGATAAGGGAGGGACGGAGTGTCTTCACAGCAAGTATAAAAGGGTCGTTCAGGTAAGCAACGACCATTTTCCTACTCGCTGTTCAGACACTCCTCAGACTGGGACATACCCAAGTTAGAGGAGAAAAGGGAGGGAACGAAGCCGTAGACTGGCCTTGTGGAGAGATTACAGCTTGTAATACCCTTCTGCCAAAGGCAGCATCTGCAGAGGCAAACTTATCCAGCCTATAGTGACTTACAAAGGAAGAGAGGGAAGACCATGAGGCCGCCCGGCAGATATCATCTACTGAAGCCTGGGTAGCCCACGCCGCTGATGATGCGGTGCTACAGGTAGAATGGGTCAGTATACCACCCGGGACAGGGGCCTCCCTTAAATCATATGCCTTAGATATACAGGCTTTGGGTCACCTGCCTACTGTAGTCGAAGAAAACCTCTGACCCAGGGAGGAGGGAAGGAAGGACACCAACAGAGCCTCAGTCCTGCGAAAGGAGGCAGTCCTTTTAAGATATCTTCTCAATGCCCGTCGCACATCCAAAGTATGCCATCGCCTCTCAGCAGGATGACGCGGGTTCGGGCAGAAGCTAGGCAAGACGAGTTCTTGGGCTCGATGAAAACGAGTGTTCACTTTGGGAACAAAAGCTGGGTCTAGGTGTAGAACAATCCGGTCAAGATAGAAGACGCAGAGATCACTCCTCATGGACAAAGCTGCAATTTCGGGTACTCTGCGCGCCGAAGTAATTGCCAACAAAAGGCCATCTTAAAAGACAAGTAGCGTAGGCTGGACGAAGCAATGTGTTCGAACGGTGGACCCGTCAAGGCCTGCAACACCAAGGTAAGGTCCCAAGTGGGGTAGCGGTGAATCGGCGGCGGTCGCAAGTTCGAGACCCCTTGGAGAAAGGAACGGATTCTGGGATCCTGAGACAAAGGAACTCAAGCCTCCCCGGACAGGACAGTGTACAGAGCCGCCACCTGTCGGTGTAGAGTCACAGGAGCCAAGCCCTTGGAGAACCCCTCATGCAGAACACGCAGAATGTCCGGAACAGACGCAGTTGTGGGGTCCACGTGATGAACTCCGCACCATCTCGTGAAGGTAGCCCATGAGGCGTTATAAATACGAATCGTCGATGGTCTTCGAGCTGCCTGAATAATGGAGATGACGTCTTCAGACAAATTGTCCCAGAAGAGCTTTATGCGCTCAAATGCCACACGGCTAATCGAAGCCATTCTGGTTCCGGATGACGGACGGCCCTTTGAGTTAACACAACCTTGTCGAGTGGAATTCTCCAAGGCGGTTCAACTGACAGGTTCTTGAGGTCGGCGAACCACTCCCGACGAGGCCAATATGGCGCTACCAGCAGAAGATTCGCCCGCTCTTGAATAACCTTCCGAATGACTTTGGAGAGGACTGGAAGGGGGGGGAAGGCATAGAGGAGCCCCCGGGGCCATGGACTCCGAAGAACATCCAGACCCTCCGCCGCTGGAGATGGGTAGCGGGAAAAGAACCTCGGCAATTGGGTGTTGTGAGCTGTCGCAAACAGGTTCACGAAGGGCAGACCGAACCTCCTGGAGAGGTCCTGGAACAGGCAGGGGTCCAACCTCCACTCGGCGTGATCTATTTGTCTCTGCTGGGCCAATCTGCTTCCCGATTTAGAGATCCCGAAATGTGTTCGGCTTTTATCGATGAAAGGTGGAGCTCCGCCCATGACAAAAAACGTTCCGCCCCCTGCATTAGTGTCCAGGAGCGGGCCCTCCCTTGTTTGTTGATATGGGCCTTGGTGGTCACATTGTCCGTTAGAATCAGAATGTCCTGGCGATATACAAGGTGTTTGAAGTGCGGCAGGGCGAGGCGAACCGCTCTGAGCTCTGGCTAATTTATATTGTGCGACTGTTCTGTCGACGACCAGACCCCCTGGGCTAACTGAAGGTTGAGGTGAGCCCCCCAGCCTTGGAGGCCTGCGTCCGTGGCCAACACCATCCGATCTGGTTCCAGGAAGGGGGAGTCCTTGCTGAGGGCCGGAGACAGCCACCACCTCAGGGAAAGGCGAACTGGAGCCGGAACTGTTACTTTGAGAAGGGACTCTGCTCGACCTTGTCTCTGGTAAGGGAGCAGAAGCCATTGGAGGCGACGAAGATGGAAACGCGCCCAAGGGACAATGTCTCTGCATGATATTGATTTTCCCAGAAGTTGGGAGAGAGTGAGTAAGGTGACCGACCTCTGGCGTAAGACCTGGGACACCAGATTCCTTATGCTGACTTGTCTGTCGGGAGATAGGAAGACCGCACAAAGACTCAAATCTATCGTTGCTCCGAGATGTAGAATGTGAGTCGTGGGAGACAGATGGCTATTTGCAAAGTTCAAAGAGAACCCGTGATTTTGAATGGTGTGAACCACTAGCTCCCGGTCTTGGGTCGCCTGCTTGGGCGATGACGACAGGATCAAAATGTCGTCGAGGTAGCATGCCAGGCAGACTGGAACTTCTCTGAGCGACGCCGCAACTGCTGCTAGCAACTCTGTAAATGTTCTCGGAGCTGATGACAGGCCGAATGGCATGACCCGATATTGAAAGTGACGGTCTCCAAACGCAAACCTGAGGTACTTTGGTACTTCCTTCAATAGACGCAACCACACCAGTGATGCCCGAATAAAAAATGATGAGGAGGTTGCAGCACGAATGGCCCACGAATGGCTTGGTGTTTTACGAAAGCCCATTTTGGCTCGTTTGTCCTCAAACTTGAGACCATCCCCCGCCTCACCTACCAGGATGGAAGACGATGTGAGACTCGCCACTGGATCATCAATTGTAGACAACTGCAGGAGAGCATCCAGCGCAGGAGCCAAGTCATAGAGTTTTCGATCAAATGAATTCGGACCCGACAACGAGGCGGGCGGTCCCAAGGCTTTTGTACATCCTGGCAGAAAAGATCCGGACAGGGAACAAAGTCCTCATCAGGCTGAGGTAGATTGAACAAGTTATTATTGGGGCCTGATGGAGCAGAAGAAGAGAAACCTTGAAGAGGCGTGGAATCCATATTAGTGGCAGCTTTTGCCTTGCGTAGGAGAGAGGGAAACAAAGAAGGAAAGGCCGGCTTGTCCTGAATCTCTTCCTCATCCTCTGACATCTCAAAGTCATCTAGGAAATCGACCTCCCGGCTGATTCAGGCACAAGACTACAAGCAACAGATTGCTGTTGAAGTTGTGCACCAGGGGGATGCATAGAAAAGGCAGAAGTAGTAGGACACGTAGGAGCAGGGAAGGCACCAGTGGCTTGCTGCAACCCCATTTGAAACATATGTGACATTGCCTGAGTAAAAAAGGACTGAAAATCCACAGGCTGAGGGAAGCCCGGGCCCGTCTCAGGACAGAGGCCGGCTGCAATGGGTGTAAAAGTAGCTTCAGGACCTGACCTAGAAGCTTGAGATAAATGGCTTGCAAAACTAGATGAGCGAGACCTGACACTAGGCCTGACAGATTAGTCGCAGAAATTGGAACCTCCTGAGAGGTCAATGGTCCATCCTCCCTCAGACCACTGGCCAACAAACCAACATTATGAGAGGCCGAGGGCTCACAGGTCACCTCGTGGCTCAAGCCTTCAGGAACTGGACCTTGACCAGGGTCCTGGGCCTGTTGTCTAGCCCTAGCAAACTGCTGTTCTAATGCCTTGTGCCTCCTTTGGGCATCCTTATCTGCTGTAGCAGGTTTGGAGGACTTCCCCTGTCTGGAAGTCTTAGACTTCTTCCCCCTGAGCTGTTTAGGGGAAAGTACTGGGGAGGGAGAGGGACTACTGTCCATATCAGAAGAAAGAGCAACTTCCTCCCTGTCATCCATGATCAATCACCCCAATGAATCATAATTTATTTACTAATCAATTGTAGATAGACACTAATCAATTCTATAGAAATGATTGAATATTAGCAATATAAATCTTAATATATATATGTCTATATGTTTTGTTTTGTTTTGTTTTTTTGTTTTTTTAATAAGAAAAGTAATTTAATTCAAGCAATATGTACTTCCCTGGGGCTTTCAGAGCACCTTTCTGCAGGCAGTTGCAAATTGCAGGTACGATCAGGACAGCGTCCACGCCTGCCACCAATCTAGCAACCTTGGAAACCAAAGCACCACTTTGAAACATATGGTACATGGCTTGATTAAAAAGGACTGAAAATCAACTGGTTGTCCAAAGGCAGTACCCTCCTCAGGACGGAAGCCTGCAGCCGTGGGTGTAAAGGTAGCTTCAGGCACAAGCCTAGAAGACTGAGAATAGAGGCTAGCCATGCTAGATGAACTAGATCTAGTGCTAACGAGGGGCTGATTAGAGGCAGACCGTGGAAACCCTTGAGAAGTAGATGGGATAATCTCCCCCAATTCACTAGCCAGATTTTCTTCATTATGTGGGACCAAAGGGTCACAAGACGCCTCATGGCATAAAACCTCACGAAGTGGCTCCTCAAGAGACTTGAGATTGTTGTCTTGCCTTAGCAAAGTGCTTCTCTAATGCATTGTGCCTACGTTGGCATCTTTATGTGGCTTGGCAGGCTTAGAGGGCTTTACATGTTTAGAACTCTTAGCCTTTTTTCCCTTGGCCTGTTTGGGGGAAGGCACTGGAGAGGGAGAGGGGCTCTTATCTAGGTCAGAGGAAGGTGCAACTGCCTCCCTGTCCTCGATTAGATCAATCGCCAGCAGCCTCAGTATAAATTAAATGAATTGCAATTGTATATATATATATATATATATATATATATATATATATATATATATATATATATATATATATATATTATTATTATTATTATTATTATTATTATTATTATTATTATTATTATTATTTATATATATATAGCTTGAATTGATTGGCTATGTACAGATAATTAATTCCTTCCCAGAATGGTAAGGTAACAGGCAATATTCCACTCCCCCTCTTTTTTTTTTTTTTAATATAGAAAAATAAACTATGTGTACTTCCCTGAAGGCTTCAGACTCATCTCTCCCAGGGTTAGCAGTCACAGGTCTGTTCTGGACAGCATCCACACCTGCTGGCAATGTAGCGACCCTGGAAACCAAGGCCCAGGTCGCTATGCCCACGGAGCAGCCAAAAACGCGGTTCGAGTTGACAGACCCAAAATGGCGCCCGCGAGGCGATGCCCCAATCGAGTCCTGAGCCAGGCGAAACACAGCGCCTACGGCCGGACTGAAACAGCGCTAACTCTGGATGTCCCAATCGAGTCCTGAGCCAGACGAAACACAGCGCCTACGGCCGGACTGAAACAGCGCTGACTCAGGCAGTAATAAGCCCCCAAAAAGGCTAATGAGTTTGCCAGCCGGCAGGGACTCAAGCCGAAAGAATCTGTGGCCGTTAATTAAGTCAGCTGCCTCGCGCAACGACTAGTGTCAAATGGCGGCAAAAACTACAGCAAATTAAACCGCCAGCCAAGTCAAGCTGCTAACGGCGGCCGGAGCCCCGAACCACCGATGCGAGCCTGTAATCTTCACCGAGGTGAAGGCAGGCAACGCGCAGCACTTCCAACAAGGAAATAAACGATTTAAAGTTAAATAGTCAAATAAACCGAATTAAAGATCAAATTGAAACAGGAGAAAAAGACACTCAATGCTTTTGCAATGGCTGAGTGAAAAAGTCTAAGGAAGGAGCAGGAAGTGAGGTGGATCCAGCTCCAGAGGGATTTGATTGACACTCAGCTAAGCAAGTAGGAGTGATCGTTACCCAGTCTGAGGAGTGTCTGAACAGCAAGTAGGAAAATGTGGATTTTGTTTGGAAAAGAATATCCCTAAGGAATATTTCACAGCAAACGCTTCTTTCAGACTATTTTTAAAATATTATTGCTCAATAAAATGACAAATCTTGTTTTGTGAATATTATAAAATTGCAGTGGATTGAACATGAAACAAATAAGACAGCCATCAGCAGATTCATTATATGAGACAGGCAGTGATATAAGTTTTGTAAATTAAAACAAGAAGACTTGTGGGAACTAATAGTCTCACAGAAACACCCCAGGGCACTGACCAGATCTCTTTTCAATTTGATTTTGGCTTAAACATTCTTTTAATTGAAAATAAATTAAAACAAGAAACTGGCTTGCTGCAGTCACAGCCACCAGGATCATCTTGCTTTTTAAAAAAATACTTCTAAACCCCGTAGATGCCTCATAGGCATTCTTTAAAAATAAAATAAAAAAACGAGAAAGCATAAAAATAACTATGCATGTATAAATAAATTAATAAAACAACAAGTGCCTAGAGCAAAACCTTCAAAAATTTGCTCACATATACGGTACAAATAAATGGGTATATTATGAAAAGTTGGGAAGATGAAAAGATGGCGTCATTGAAGTCTAAAGGGAGTAGTGGGGTCTAACATTTTGAAGTTGCTTTTGACTGTTTTATGAACACGGTACCATTGCATTCATAGGCCTTGAAACAAGGCCCTTACTTTGGTCCCAAGAGAAAGTCTATCATACCTTATTTTTCTTCATTAGTGAGCAAACGTTACCTACTTAACCCCCTCATTGCTTGATCCAGGCTTACTAGTCATCAAATGGGCTAACTTACATAATGTGTCCAAAATCAAGCACCTATGACTTCCTGAAGCAATGAAATTTGGGAAATCTGTGGCTCTTTCAGTGCTACTGGCTGCTGCTGCTGGAGTCATGTGATTTTCATTTTTAATATTCCATGATGAGTTTCCCAACTAGTCTCGCAATCTCTCATTCCCTCCCCCAGGCAACAGTAGCCATTTACCTGAGGGAAGCGGGGGAGGGAGGAAGGAAGGAAGGAAGGAAGGAGGGAGGGAGGGAAGGAAAGAAAGATTTCCAATGTTCCTTGCCATAGTCCCACAAGAAAACTCAATGGAGAAGCCAGTAGGCAGTCACTTTTACTCCCACTGTTCTTTGCCCACACCAGGGGTGGGTTTCACTTACCTTCGCTACTAGTTCACAACGGGGACATGCGTGCGCTTCTGTGCATGCACAAAGCGTCCGTGATGATGTCTGGGTGGGTGGGCGGAGCCTCCCACCGCCATTACTACTGGTTCGCAAGATCCAGATCAAACCGGTAGCAACCCACCACTGGCCCACACTTGGTCATTTTGTTTCTCTGTTTAAGTAAGGAAATAGCTCTGAAACTATGACCCAACCGATAATGGGTTGTCTAATGGTATAATGGTATATAGTATCCTGACAGGTTGGGATTATTTAAATTCTGTGTTAAAGCATGACCTTAGTTGACAATTATGAAAAAGTACCTGTTGATATGGTTTCATCCAATGAAAAGATCACCCAGATAATTCTTAGTTGGATTTAATGAATGTAAAGGACAAGCAAAATAATTGCACTAAGAGCCAATGAATGATGACATCTAAATGCACCACAAATTAGCTAAGGGCTGGTTCAGAACAAAACTAGTGTCTATTTAATTCCTGCAGGAATTAAATTTGACACCAGGAAGAATCAGTGAAACCATTCTAGAAAGAGCAAAGAAGGGAGAATAAAAGTGTAACTTGAGAAGAAAGAAATCTTGATTGCTATCAAAATCAGAAGCCATGGACAAGTATTTAGGCTTGACAGATGAAGGCTTAACAGAGCAAGATGGGTCAAAATCCCAAGAAGACAGAACACAACCTCTGGAAAAGCAATCATGAGAAAGAGACATTTAGAACTGAGCTTGTGAACAAGCATAGATAGCTGCTTTACTAGAAATATGCCTTAATTCCACTTTTCTTTAGTCGGTGAGTTCAGCCGGGAAGAAATTAACAATGTTGTTATGCGGGGGAGGAATATGGCAGAAAATTCCACAGATATTCAGGGAGTGAACTCTGAGTAGTTTTTTAAGTTTACATTGCCATTCTCCCAAACAATTCTCCATGTGCACATTTTAAATTAACTAAATTAGCATTCACTGGGATTGTGAACGGTGAAGCTCCAAGTGAATGATGTGAACTCGGCAACCTCTTTCTACTGAACATTTGTGCATGTTATTTTTCTGGTTGGTTATGTCGTTTCCACTTCTACTTCCCCACCAGTTCTCTTGGGTTAGTCTCACTCTTGTCCTCAAGTCTCAGTTACTATTTGACCAGTTCTGGATTCAAAGATTAAGCAAGGTCAGACTTGTCTATAGAGATTCTCAGTCATCCAGGTCATGGTTGTCCTAAAGGTGCTTTTTCAAGAGGCAACTAGGCATTCTTGTTTTTCTTTGAAGACATTTCACTTCTCATCCAAGCAGCTTCTTCAGCTCTGACTGAAGCCTCCGGGATGAGAAACAAAACATTTTCAAAGAAAAACAAGAAAGTCAAGTTGCCTCTTGAAAAAGCACCTTTGGAACAGGGTCAGACCTGTTAGCATTTGGATTTTGACCACTAGACAATCTCAAGGCTGTGGGCTAGACTGAGAAAGCATTGGCAGAACCACTTCTATTCTGTTGTGGAGGAAACAGCACAGACACCAAGACTCAAGTTAAAATTGAGGGCATCTTTGCCAGTTTATCTTTACTTTTCCAAACTGCTTTAAAGTTGCTTGTATGTCTTTTCTAATTAAACTGTCAATTTAGTAAGGTTATAATTTTATTCTCTTTGGTGCCAGACAAATAATATTTTATTCTCCCAGACCTCAGAATGATAACTTTTAATGATGCTGTTTAATTAAACTTGTTTCTGCTGTTTTATGACTGTTTTAAATATTTTAATTAGTTTTTGTTTTATTATGTTATGTTGCAGCTTTTAATTTAGTTTATTGTGATTCTAAGCCACGCTGAGAAAATATTTGTTTGCGAGAGCAGCATGTACACGTTCAAAATAAAAAAATTCAGCACCCTATTCCAAATAGCTTCCTAAATTAAATAAGTTAAGGTAGGAAAAGGAGACCTGCAGCATAATATCACTCGACTGCATTGCTTACTGAGAGCGAGCCCTGCAGCTCCTGTTGCCATTGTAACCCAAGGAGGGGTATGCAGGGAGAGGCAGGAGTCTCAAGCAAGGAGGGCAGGCAGGGATATACAGACGCTGTGGGGAGAACCTCAGATGGGCACTAGGGAGAATGGAAGTCAATGGGGGCCATAGATGGGTCAGGGGAGGTGAGGGTGGGAAGAGCAGAGTAGAGCTGCAGGCAGGAAGGCAAAGGGTACTAGGGTGTATGGGATACCTGGGATCTCATAGTCCATAGTACAGCGGCCCCCAACCTTTTGGGCACCAAGGACCGGTTCCATGGAGAGAAGTTTTTCTGTGGACTGAAGGGGGCATGGTTTTGCTTGCTGCCTGCATGCTGCAGATGGGGCTTCACTTGTTTGCGTGGTCCAGTTTCTGGCATACCGCGGCCTGATGCTGATCCATGGACAGGGGTTGGGGACCCCTTCCATAGTGGATTTCTCACGAAAAAAAGCAGTGGAAACAACTTACTGGGGCAACTTGCAACCTTTTCTGTTGGCTTCCTCACCGACTTTGCTTGTGGGAAGCCTACAGGGAGGGTCACAAAGGGGTGCTCCCCTGAGGTGGCTCTCTGCAATGCTGTAATCGCAAACCAGGCACACAAGTGCCTGGATTGTGATCACATGACCAGAAGGACAATGTGACAGCCAGAACTTCGAGGACCAATAAGTCCACCATAACTTTGAATTGTCACTGAATAAATGGAGATAAGTGAAGACTACTTGTAGGTTTTTGTAAGCTCATCTGAGACAGTGAGCTGCAGTCCACAAAAGCTTTTAATAAAATTCATTAGTTGGAAAAGGTGCCAGCAAACTCTTTTTTGCCACCAAAAACTAACACGGCTTTCTTCCTACAACCACCTTGCTGCCAAAATCTACATGATCATTAAAGTTTTCAGAAAGAGACTTTCAATTCTCCTTCTCCCAAGCTCCATACCATCTAAGTCAGGGGTGTCAAACTAGTGGCCCGCAGCTCAGATGTCTCATGTGCCGGCCATGCCCACTCCGACTCTGTAAAGGCAAAACAGTCACGATATGTCACGTAATGCAATCAAGTTTGACACCCATGATCTAAGGCAGGGATCTGCAACCTTAAATACTCAAAGAGCCATTTGGACCTGTTTCCCACAGAAAAGAAAACACCGGGAGCCACAAAACCTGGGTAGGCGTGGCCAACTCGATGTCACTCACTTCCACCAGTCACATGACACCCCCCCCGGCCACGTCTACCCAGCCAATCATTAGGGCAGAGAACTAGTTGTTAAAAAATACAGGGAACCACAAAATCCTTTTGACATATCTTTTTCTTCCCTCCCTCCCTCTCTCTCCTTTCTCTCCCTTTCTCTCTTTATTTCTCTATGTCTCTCTCTCTCTCCCCCTCTCTCTGTATCTCTCTGTCTCTGCCCTGGCTGCTTCTCTATCCCCCGCCGTCACCCTTACTTTCTCAGGCCAGGTGAGGAGTGACTGGGAAGGGAGGGCGAGGGGCGGGGCCAGCCAGTAGTGGGATCACCTGACAGGGAGCCACAGCAGAGGGCCCAAAGAGCTGGATGCGGCTTCGGAGCCACAGGTTGCTGACCCCTGATCTAAAGAATGCTGTTTACATGTCACAGAAAGCTATACCCAGAAATATTTGCAGAATCCTTTTTCTATTACTAGAGAACTATTGACTTCTGTAAGTAAATTCTGACAGCTCAAAGCACTTCATAATTATTATTTTTATCACCCTTTCAGTAGGTCAATTAAGTTAGGCCAGTTTGGATTAAATTTCTACCCTTTTCTACCCTTACATCATCTCAAAACTTACTCAGACTGTTAAAAGACTGATCCAAAATTGTGGTGTATTTTGTTCCCTATTCTCTGAAGGCTTTTTAGCACTATTTTGCAATGTAATTATAGGAACTTCTGTGAAGCTATGGCATTTATGCAAACAACATTTTAACTTCCTGTCCATTTATACTTCACTGATTGTAACCTTAGAAATTCTATTACGTTCATTTACAATAAGGCCAATAGGAGGACTATTTTGTGTGGCAAAGCTAGGGATCTGATGCCGACATAACAATTATCAGAAAAGTTTATGATCTTTACATCAGAACATCTGCTAATGCTCCATTGTAAGCTCATTGTCATACTAACATATAGACTAAAGGGTTCTAAAAACAAATGCTGAGACATACTTCAAGCTTTACACCAACCATTGAAAGTTTTCTTAAATGAACTGTATAAAATGAAAAGTCACTTAAGTTAAAGTGAAATTCAAGGATGCCCCTGAGTCGTTTTAATCTTGCTGCCTGAAAGCAAACAAACAGCTGTGGTGTGGTGTTCAAGAAGAAAAACCATTTTCTAGTTTCCAAAGTAAGCTCCTATCCAAGTGTGTACTGCCATCTGCTGATCAGAGGAATCAAGTTCAATAAATAACAAAACTTATTCTTCCTTGAACTGAAGGCTACAATATGCCAATACTTTATTGTAATTAAAATAATTAAGTAATTAAAATGAAGTGAACTTTTAAGTTCATCTAAACACTTACAATCAGGCTGGACAAAGCATTCTGGAAGACGAAGAAGGAGCAAGAATGTATGATAAAGATGAAAAAAACGCAGATTCCTTTTGCAATGCGAGATAGATTAGACAAATGTTTATTATCAAAATGTTTTGAGATATATCAAAAGAAGCATAAAAATATGAGTTCCTGCCATTGGTAATTATAACATTATTTGACTCTTTGTTCAGTATTACACAAGCAGAAGAAAACCAAAAACATTCAGTTTTTGGTTTTCAGTTTTATATTAGCAAAGGTCAAAATTAATTTTAAGATATTTAATAAGAATAAAGTTAAGAAAAAGGAACCAGGATCTAATGCCTAGCGATAGCAAAATCCTTTTTCCTTTGTACCACTACATGTAGTTCTCAATTTACTACTGGTTGCTTAGTGACCATTCAATAACTGAGCCAAAAAAGGGAATTACAACCCAAATTTGGAATTCCTTCAGTCAAGCTCCTTCCATGATCACTTGATAACTTCAAGCACCCAGCAACTCAGACATGTTTACAACCATTTGCAGCATCCCATGGTGACATTACTATGTTTAACGAGGTTTTCGCTAAAAACTGGCACTTACTTCAATTTCAGCAAAACCGTTTCCAAAGCAAACCATTAGTGCCCTTCCTGACTATGGTGTTTGCTCAATGACTGCCACAAAAAAAAATGACATAAAATTGAGTCAGTCACATGACATGACATGCACAGTCTCCATTAAGGTTGCATGTTGAGAACTACGTGTACAATGTGTTCCTTGTTGAGATAGTTCATTGATTTTTGTTTTCGACAATGCAGTTGTTACTCTAGTCTAGACAAACACAGCGCAAGATCCACTCTGCTTAGAACATGAACATAAGGAACATGTCTTTATGTTAGCAGAGATTAGGCAAAAAGCCATATGCAGTTTTTAACCTCCATTTGTCTGGAAACTAACACAATAGTTGCAAAAAGAGTCATGGTAGAAGACTGAAAGGAAACATATGTCAATTATACAATAACCTGAAATCTGGTTTATTCTTTCTATATTTGAACAAGCATTTCAGGGAACTCATTTGAAGGGCAATTAGAAATTTTGATTGCTATGTCCGATTTCTTTTCTTTCCATCTTAATGCCAAATGAACTTATTTAATTGCATCTTGTTACATGAACATGTCTTCAGCACCTACCTTGGCTGATCTTGAAAAAGCTAAATAGGATTGATTCTGATTAATTCTTGGGAAGGGACAGCAGTATGAAATTCCCAGGTTGTGGCTCTGTCAGGAATTTTGGGGAAAAAAAACAAATCTCCACAGAAGGAACTAGCAAAAAATTTGCATTGTTAAGAAAACTAAATGGATATAACCATGAAATTATTAGGCACGGAGTTTGACTCAAGGGATACTTTACCTTTATATGAACACAGAAGAAGGACTAATATTTTTGCTTAATAAATAAAATAGGCTTTGTGGATTTGGGGGAGGCTCCTCCCCTTTCTGAAGATAATAAAAATAAATTATGCATACAGAAATATCCTCCCCTCCCCCCCATAGCATTACAGTTGTGACGTTCTAGTTCAGCCTTCTTCCAACTCATGGCCTTCAGACATGTAGACTTGAATGCTGAAATTCTGGAACTGAAATCCATTCATCTGGAGGGCTCTTAGATCAAGGAAAGCTGCTTTAGTTAACACTATTTTTCAACTGCAGTTATCTTTCATAACAAGGTCTTGATCTCCTTAAGCAATTTCATAATGCCTATAGAAAATTTTCTTGAGCTCCACCCCTTATAAAAGGAACTCGCAGTGGCATCTTCTCCTAAGAACATCCAACAAGTAAAATGACAATATTTGTATAAATCACCTCAGTGAACAAAGAAGTCCCTGAGGATTTTACTCTGCTAGTTGTGGAGTTCATCTCCATTTCAAGGCCATGAGCCAGTGCTATCTGAAGATGTTTCTGCAATCATGTGACCAGCATGATGTCACGGAGTGCTGTTTCCCCACCACTGAAGTGCTACCTATTTATCTACTCATGTTTGCATCAGTGGTGGGTTGCTACTGGTTCGCTCCGGATCGGGCGAACCGGTACCAGCAGCAGCGGGAGGCTTCGCCCACTGCCTGGACGCTTTTGCGTATGAGCAGAAGCGTCATGCGTGCAGGCGCCCACAAGCAAACCAGTAGTGACGGGTTTTGAAACCCGCCCCTGGTTTACATGCATTCCAACTGCTAGGTGAGCAGGAGCTAGGTGAAGACAGGTGCTCACCCCATATCACAATGCTTGGTCTCAAACCTGGGCTGTCAGCTTTCCGGCTGACAAGCCCAGTGCCTTAACTGCTGAGCCATTGTACCCCTCTACCTCAATGAGACCTGCCATAAAATCACCAAGGGCAAAAATGCTTTCCTCTGAAGAAAAATAAGATCAAAAGATAGGAGATGCTATAGTAAGACATAGAGATACGTTCCTATTAAGTATTTATTATAAAATCTTCTTCCCTTATATAAGCACATTTGTTTTAAGGCCAAACTGCTGGTTTACTCCTTTTACAGTAAGCATCTAATTTCTACGTTCCACAATTTTCAGCATTTTCCATTTTTTTACTTTTAATACAAATTGCTAGCAATACCCCTTGAGATTGTTTCTAATTCTATATGTTCAGTTGTCTCTTGCTCAATCATTTCCCTCACTAATTACCAGACATTACTACTATCAAATTCACATTCTCATGTCGTTTTTAAGATCTGCTATGATTTTGAAGTTTGAAAGCACAGTTCAGAAAGCTTTGCAGATGAGCTTATTGTTCTTAGTTTGCAGTCCCTGTAACTAAGTGATTCAACTCCTGAAGATTTCACAGATACATTCATGACATTTCTTGGCCACAATACAGAAGTGGTTTCCATTGCTCTTCTCCAAAATATTTTGCCTCAACTTCCTAGTCTTGGCTACAGTTCTGATTGTCACAGTTCCAAGTAACACCCCCAACAAAATCAAACTCCGTGGCTTGAGTTTAGCTCAAAGCTAAATTTTATTAGAGATGTCATATTGGCACATCTGGGAAACCCCAAATCTGAGAGCTTCTGGGTTTTCCTCACCCAAAAGAAAAATCAAGTCCTTGCCCTTCACCCACAAACTAATCAGGTACCCTCCAGAACAGAAGATACCTCTTCATACTTCTCAGCACAGCTGCAGGGCACAACGGCCTTGACTTTCTAGAAAGAATGTTATTTTGACTACATGTCATCTTCACTCCATACAATTCCCCCCTCCCATTTTCCCACAGTAGAATTTGTGGCAGACCTGAAGGCTCAAAAGTGAAAAGATGTCTTCCAGGTCTGACACTGTTATTCTCTGATCGCCCCTATCCTCGCTTGCTTTAGTTTTCAAACCCATATAATTTTAGTCAGGCACTGCCACCTGCTGAGCTGCATTAGACTATCTGAAGGCAGCACCTTTTCTGACTGAACATTTTATTAAAAAGCATGAATTTGAAGTAAGCTCCAGCCCACATCAAGTTTAAACCTTTTAATAAAAATTGTTAGTTGGAAAAGATACTACCAGAATCCTAAATTTTGCTATTAACCTGAATGTACTGAATATAGTATGAATAGAGATATTGAAAGCAGAAAATTGGGGTTATCTTGCCATCTTCATTTCAAGATTTCTGAAAAAATGAGATTAGGGAATTTACCATTATTGAATTATGGTTCTAAAAAGTGTGTGTTTTAAGAGTTTCATCCCAAGTTACTCTGGCTGCTATATTATTTAAATCCCTTAAATGTACAACTTCTAAAGAAGATAGAAAAGAATCATAAAACCAGGGGTGAAATCCAGCAGGTTCTTATAGGTTCTGTAGAACCGGTAGTATAAATTTTGAGCAGTTCGGAGAACCGGTAGTGTAAATTTTGAGTAGTTCGGAGAACTGGCAAATACCACCTCTGGCTGGTCCCAGAGTGGGATGGGACTGTAGATTTTGCAATATCCTTCCCCCCAGGAGTGGGGGGGGGAATGGAGATTTTGCAGTATCCTTCCCTGGAGTGGGGTGGGAATGGAGATTTTGCAGTATCCTTCCCCTGCCATGCCCACCAAGCCACGCCCAAGCCACACCACACCCACCAAGTCATGCCCACAGAACCGATAGTAAAAAAAATTGGGTTTCACCATATGTGTATGTCTTTTAAATAGACCTGCTCCCGCATGTTACAAAATGATTTTTTTTTCTATTCCAAAATCTAGCCAGCAATGCCTTCCCAGGATGCTCCACTCTGTTATACCTTCCCTCTACTTTTACACTGTGCATGTTTGGCTTTATCTGGGCTGCTGTTGGTGGAGGGAGGATCTTCTTTTTAAATTCTGTTTTTTCCTATTTCTGTAAAAAGGAAATTGCAGAAGACTCCAGTGGCAATCTATGTACATTCCACTGTAAAGCATAACCTCCTGTTCAGTGCAGGAACTGAAATGAAACCATCCAGAACAGATACTTCTCTAGCCTGCAATGAAGTGGAGACAATGAATTCCACTGTCAAAATACTCTCACTACTAGAAATTTTTTTCCCGCTCTCCTTCACATAGAGCGGGGGTGTCAAATTCAAGGCCTGGGAGCCGGATTTGGCCCATGGGGTGCTTAGATCTGGCCCGTGGGGCCGCCCTGGAAACAGCAAAGGACCAGCCTGTGGTGCTTCTGCCAGTGAAAACGGCCCACCCAAGCTCTGTTTTCACTGGCAGAGTGCTCAGACCACCACAGGCACCCCTGACATAAGTGACGTCTAGCTGGCCACGCCCATCCCGACCCCCTGAGGTCAAACACAACCCTGATGCGGCCCTCAATGACATCCCTGAGCTAGAGCAAAATACATCACTTTGGGTATATAAGAAGTGACATGTGGCTACCAAATTAGTAGTTCATAAGGAAGATGCTGCTTTTGGCTACATGAGAATTGGCGTATGGAAAACTGAGTATTAATATTCTTATGAGCATATATCAATTTACTAGGATTCCTGTGCTTGACTTCAAAGCCCACTCCATTAGCTGACAATTAAAAGTCAAAATTCAATGCAGAAGGGGGTAGATTTTCATATGTTTCGCATTTAACCTTATTTTTCACTAACTATAAAAGCCTTAAGGGAAGAATATATGCAAAGAAGGAAGAAGATGTGGTAGAAGTCACATATGAATTAGCTTGTTTAACAAGCAAAAGGCTACAGAAGAGCAATGGTAAACCATTTGTTTTCAGAATACACAGAGTTGAAGTCCTAAACATGCCAAATAATAAGAGCAAAGTTAAATCAACAAACTGAAAGTCGAAAGCAAAGCAATCTTATATTGTTGCCTTTCATGCATAGTGTGCTACATTACCAATGAGGTTTAAAGCACCCTCCACTGATGGAAGATAGCGAGGATATATCTTTCCAGGATGGCTGCACTTTTCATGCATAAAATTTGAAGCCCACAGATTTCAAATTCAAGCTTTGAATTGCACAGCTTGGCAGATAACACTAGAATTTATTTCCTCTGCCTGTGGAAGCTGCCAAGAGTTCAATTCTTTATTTCTTGACAGGAAGTTTAATATAAATCACAGATATAAAATAAATCATCACTATATTATATTTCTAATCCATGTTTTCCATAATCTATCATTTTGGTTGGAGAAGTGATAAATTACTATTATCTCCTTCAACCAGCCAGGATTATCTCCTTCAGTATAGTTATTTTGTCCTGATTGCACAATTATACAATTGATTCAAATAATTTAGATTAAACTTTCAGCCAAGATTGTGGAGTCACTTCTAGTATAAAGTACAGTAGAAACAATTCCTATCTTTTTCATCTTTATGTCACGAAAGCCAATAATTTGGGAAACAATTAACCATGCTGTAGACATGGGAAGAAACAGTAATAACTATTAATGAAGATAATCAAAGATACATTGATGTGCCATAATATATAAAACTTTCATAAATGTTAGCTAAAATTAATATAACTGTAATTAAAATTACAGTTATAATTACAGTTATAAGGACAAAACTATGAGAAATGATTTACATAATTTAATATGATATAAAATGTATATTGTTATATCATATTAATGATATGTATCATTAATACTATATTATACAGTCACATACATGCAATATTCTTTTAAATTATACATGATATAATCTGAGGTACAAAAGCATCTTTTCTCTCTACATGTTGCATTTCAAAAGAACAAAAGAAATGCATTTAAACAGAGGTTTTGCACGTTATGCAGTTTCAATATGAAATAATTTAAAAATGAAATGAAGGGTACGCATAATTGTGGAAGCGATTGATCAAATGTGATGCTTTTGTTGAATAAGCATTTGGTTAAAGTACATTTACATGTGTTCTTTACCTCCAAATATTGTATATTGTACATAATATACTTTACTTATAATTGAAATCCATGCTTGGATCTGGTTACAGTAATAGGTTACCAAATTATCAGGTTTCTAGATTTCCTATCTTTTTTTCCTACTGTGTTAAACAATATTTTTTGTTTTTATTATACAGTTTTCCTGGTATAAGTTTGAAGGTATTAGTGTTTATGAAAAATATCTGATTTTGTCTGAAATCAGTATAGTGTTCTGGATGGTCCAGACATATTCTGAGCAGAATTAAATCAGCAGAAAAACAAAATAACAGAAGCATGAAATTAAATTAATTTTTGAGAATCAACATTTCCTGTTTTACATGAGTTAGTAAAATCTACTCTTTAGATACCAACATTTTAAAAAACAATTGCCTTACCATCATTTCTACTCTTGCATATGCTACTGTTTATCCTTATTTTAAAGAATCACAAACCAATATATAGTCCAGTGAATTCAGATTTTATAACATAGAATATTAACAATCTTTCCTGCTGAAAAAAATTAAATATTATATGTTATATTATATTTATGGTAACTTTTAGTGAACAGCATTTGCAACAATTAACTGCATATAAAAGAATTACTGCCACAGATTAAGCAAATTATTGAGTCATTTTTTATATCCTAGATCTTTTTTTGTGATGAATCACAAAGAGTCATTTTTTTTGCTTAAGTATTAGTCATCAAACAGTTGTCACATAAATTTCAGAATCCTAGAACAGTGTTGGCCTCACATGGTCTTTATTGCTCTAACTTTGTATCTGGGGCCCGTTTTCCATGTTTCTGATGTATCTGAAGTATATAAATAAAAAGTTATTGTGAAACTGACAGTGAAACATTGTTCAGAATACAGGTAGTCTTTGACTTACAACAGTTCATTTAGTGACCATTCAAAGTTACAACATAACTGAAAAAAATGACTTACAACCATTTTTCATACTTAACCCCCATAGTCGTAGCATCCCCATAGTCATGTGATCAAAATTCAGACAGTTGGCAACTAACTCACATTTATGATGAGTCATAAATGTGATCATGAGACTTTGACAAGCAAATTCAATGGTAAACCAGACTCACTTAACAACCATATGACTAACTTTGTGAGCCACCCTGGGTCTTCGGAGAGGGGCGGCATATAAATTGAATGAATAAATAAATAAATAAATAAATAAATAAAGAAATAAAGAAAGAAAGAAAGAAAGAAAGAAAGAAAGAAAGAAAGAAAGAAAGAAACTTAACAATTGCAATGATTCACTTAACAACTGTGTCAGGAAAGGTCATAAAATGGGACAAAACTCACTTAACAAATGCCTTACTTGGCAACATAAATTTTGGGTTCAACTGTGGTCATAAGTCAACTTAACTACTAAAACAACCAATGGGCCATCACTAATTCTTGTCTTGCTCCCTGTTTAATGTTGACCTTTTCACTAAGCATTCCATCAGATACTACCCTCAATAACCAACTTCGTACAGTATTCACACAAAGCATTCTATAATTAAAGCCAATTCATTTTATCAGATGCTCACGCTAAATAATTATTATTATTATTATTATTATTATTATTATTATTATTATTATTAGTTCAATTTATATGCCACCCTCCTCCGAAGACTCGGGGCGGCTTAAAATGCACTTATAGCAATAACCTACATTCTTTTGTATATACCTGCTGATTAAGGCTTTTGGCCCCCCATAAGCGGTGTTTCTACAAAGTCAGCTTATTGCCCCCACAATCCAGGTCCTCAATTTACCTACCTCGGAAGGATGGAAGGATGAGTCAACCTTGAGCCTGGTGAGATTTGAACTCGCACTAATTGCAGGCAGCTGGCAGCTAAGTGCTACATAACAGCACTCAGTCCGCTGCACCACCAATGCTCTTATAAATCAACAAAGCTATAACATATAAACATATTTTTCTCGTACATTTCTCCCTGAATTGTTCAAGAGTAAAAAAACTAATCTATGTATTGCTTGCACTTCATAAAGCTGCACTGAAGTTCCTCTATTTTGTTCAATTTCATTTCTCATACATTTTCAGTCAGAATATGTCAAATATCTTCCCAGGTAATTCAACATAGTATTCACCCGACAGATTTTTTGATTCACTCTTGCTACTTATCCCTTTGTATATGGAAACAATAATGGCATTTTCCATTATTGGCATCAGGTTCAGATGCAGTCTTAACACGGACATTAACAAAGTCATACAGCCCCTCCATAAACAACCTTGTCCATATTTTAACATTTTTCCAGTTACATAATTTACAACTGCAACAGTACGTTTGTCAGTATTCATTGCAAGGACTTCTGCTTCGTCATTTTTCTCTTTAAACAACATTTATGCACTTGTTGAAAACCCAGTTTTTTACATTTCATTATCATTCCCATACAAATCTCTAAAATATTCTTACTAGCATCCCCTCATTGCAGTTTCACCCCAAATATATGGTCACTTTTATTTTTAACACTACTTACTTTAACTCTAAACTTACAACTACATAGTATGGCAAATTCTATGTTGTAAATTCATGTTTCCTGGGAAAAAAAATTTTTTTAGAAGATTGGCTTGTCTTCCTCAAGATTTGTGGGCTTAAAAACTACTCATCCTGCCAGTGAAACTAGCTATTTCTGCACACAAATCAAATATTACACTATAACATAAGCTAGACAGGAATATAAGCATTCATACAACTGCCACAGGGAACATAGCTAGCCTTTCTGATTCTGGCTATATCGGCGTATCATGTTAGTCAGCAGGAAATGTTCTTTTGCTATGCTGTAAAATTCTTCTAAGATGCCAATGACCACAGAAAGATGAAAAACAGCCAAACCGAAACAGCTGAAATGCAAGTTTCTAAAATGGCAACTCAGAACTGACAGGATTGCCTTTCTTCAGGGTTCATTCATAGCTTTCCTTGGTCTAAAACATCCTGTCTACTAAACAATGATCTGGAGGCAATTATTTTCAATATTGGTAAGCTCTAGAAACAAAACTGTTAGAATAAAATAAGAAGGTTTCTCATAAATGCTTCAGAATAACAGCCCATGACTAGTGATCTAATTTATACTGTTAGATGAGCGAAAATTTTCTAGAGGGATGTTGCAAGAAATGCATAATACGTTCTATACCTTTTAGTTCTCAAAAGATTTCTAAAAAGTAAAGTTACTACCTGAAGTGTCTTAAAGAAGTGTCTTAGAAGTTGTAAAATAAGAAAGGCTAAAACACACCCACCAGGACCACCATTTTATTTATTTATTTATTTATTTATTTATTTATTTATTTATTTATTTATTTATTTATTTATTTATTTATTTAAATTTCTATACCGCCCTACTCCCGAAGGACTCAGGGCGGTGAACAGCCACAGGATAAAACACATAAATACAAAAATTTAAAACAGAATAAAAACGAATTAAATAATTTGGCTAAACAAATTTAAAATACCCCATAATTTAAAAACAAATTAAAATTTACATTTAACATATTAAACTTATAACCATTAAACATATAAATACATCAATTCATAAATTGTATTTAAAATGTTATTAAATATAGTAAACGTAGACCAAAAATCCTATGAAACCACCAAATTACATTGTCAAAATTTCACAAGAGCTGAATTACTGGTCTTATAAGATTGCAGATGGTTTTAAAGCAGAAAAGCAAAAAAAAAAAAAAAAAAGCTAATTCAAAGAAAGATCTTTGCATTTTTTTTAAAAAAAAAAAGAAAAACAATAATCCAGTTAGCAATTAAATTAATACTCAGGTTCTTAAAAGATCTATATTATGAAGCACCAATTCAAAGTAATAACTGCCCGGGGTTGGTTAGTAAATGGGCTGCTACATAAATGTAATGAATGAATAAATAAATAAACATTATTGGGCCAAAGGGTTTGTGATATTACTCACAAACCACTTATGGTTTGCTTTTGAGTGCATGTTTTTTTTTCTTCAGAAAGAATGACTATGTTGTAAACCAGTCTGGAAGCCCAGCCTGGGAGAAACACTCCTATGATAGTCAAATAAGAGAAGATCTAAGCCAACAGAAAGCTGGGGGAAATTAATTTAAAAATTGCCAAGGAACGTCGGCTGCCAGCCCTTGCCCTCTGAAACATTCTTCCTTTGGAAATCAGGATGGCCCAGACTTTGTTATGGCTCTAAAGACCTGGTTTAGCCCTGGCCTGGTTTAAAAAGTTTTGGACCCCATTACTTGGTAGCACTGTTAATTTTTATGTCAATTATTATGATAATTCTCAGTTGCTTGCTTGTATATATAATTCGTAACTATTTTTGTCTTTTTATGGTTTTAATTGTTACGATATTGTTCATTTCTCAGAATCCATTGGATTGAGATGGGTGGCTACAGTAATTGATTGAATGCATAAATAAATAGATTTTTTATATATATATATATATATATATATATATATATATATATATATACACACACACACACACACACACACACACACACACACACACACCAACACCATATTTTTTGGAGTATAAGTCGTACCTTTTTCCCCCCTAAAAGAGGGTGAAAATTTAGGTGCATCTTATACACTGAATGTAGCCCCACCCACCCACTGGTCCCCACCCTTTGGCCTCTGCCTCACAGCAGTTACCTCCTTGCAAGCAAACAGCAAGAAAAAACAGCTCCTTTCAGCTTCAGCACAGCCTAATTAGCACAAGTTGATTGGATCAGCCTCCCGACTCCCAGCTGATTTACTCTCAGCTGTTTTGCGCAGAGCTCTGCTGCTTGCTGCAAAGAGGTAAATTGCTGGAGCAGATTTTTTTTTTTTTATTTGTGCTAATCAAGCTGTGCTGAAAACGAAAATGAAAGTAAAGCAGACTGTTTGCTGCAACCAGGCAAAATTGTTCAGAGGCAGAGGCAGAGAGATTTCTTTTTCTTCTTTTCCTCATCAAAAAAGGTAGGTGCGTCTTATACTCTTGGTGCCTCTTATACTCCAAAAAATATGGTGTGTGTGTATATATATATATATATATATATATATATATATATATATATATAGAGAGAGAGAGAGAGAGAGAGAGAGAGAGAGACTTACTGATTTGGCCACAAACAAAAAATATATAGTATAATAGCTCATTGCCACAAAGTGTCCTGATATGTAACCCTGTGGTGAAGGATGGCTTTCAAATTTTAAAAATAAAGTAAATGAAAAATATAATAGCTTATAAGATCACCATACCATATCAGCCCTGTGAATACAGCTAATGGCCAGCAATACTAGGAGTTTTAGTGAAATATCGCATTGGAATTTCTAGGTTTAAAAGTAGTGTATATTAGATGCTGGTAAAAACAACAACACATTATTCCTTGTTTATACGTTTCTACAGATCAGAAATATAGTGGAAGGGTTTTTCATCTTTGTTTTTCCAGAGTTTTAATAAGGACCAGCTGTTCTCCAAAATTCCAGTTACATCCCAAGAATTCCTTTACATTGCTGTCAACTTTGTTCAGTACTTAAACTTTCTTTCCTGCCAAAACCAACTCTGTGCTAACTTATCTTGGGCTTGATTATTGCCTTCTTGAGTATCTTATGTTTTAGACTTAAAGGCAAATAAAATTTCTCTCCTGCCATCACTTAGTTCCAGTCAGTGCAAACATTTATCCACATGAGCAATATCAACAAAATAGAAATGCTACTGTATTCATATATAACTGGGTTTAAGACATAATTTATTACTTCAGTCAAGGGCTCCAGAAAACTCAACGACAGGCAGAAACTAATGCTCTGAATGATACGGATTACTTTCAGCCAGACATGCCCTCTCAAAAATGTCTTGTTGTAGGAATAAAATGGAGGAAAATCCCAATCTAAGATACTTGGAGCTCAAAGAAAAGATGGAATACCACCTCGTATGAAATACTACTGATGTTGACATGATACTGAAAGCACAAAAAAGTTTGCTTTAAAATCCTTAGAGTAGATTAAAGGTCTAAAGCACTAATGCAGCTTGCCAATGAAATGTTCAGATACTGGCAAAGATCAGAGCATTCTTTTTAATTATGTTAATTTGTTTTTCTCTCAAAAACAGCAGTAAATGTGTCTTTCCAACTAGAAAGTTATGTAAAGGAGGGAAAGTAGCCACCAATATCTATAGAAAGGATAAAAGGCTCTATCATTTTCTAAATACATGAAGTGTCAAAACACCTACAGCAAGGGTGGGATTTTTATTTAATGTATTTACAGACAATTTATCTCCCTCACAGAGTTACTCTGGACAGTCTCTAAAAATGAGAAAGAAAAATAAATAAAACCCAACCATTTTTGTTTTGCTTTTCCAGCTGCCGGTGAGAGTAGCAAAGTCAAAACGACAACTTCTACTCAACATTTCTGTTTCACAATTCTTAATCTTACAAGATAGAACAGTATTTTAAGCCAGAAGAGATCACAAGGATTGTCTGGTTGCCACTGTGGAAGAATTAACCAACTCTATGTCAAGGCCTAGGGTGTAGGATTCTTACACTTGTAGCCACTCTTAGGATTCAATCTGCCCTGTAAGACCTAGTCAACCTCAACAGAATTAGGACTCAACATGGCAGGCGCTACTCACCTCTATAAATGGGGAAAGCTCTCCTCTTCCAACTGGCTGTGGCGCTACAAAACAGACAAGTGTGACATATTGTGAAACACTACCCTCTAAGCACATACAGTATCAGGGAAACTCGAGACTTTCTGTATGCAACTCCATCACATATTGACTACATCCGTGATGGCGAACCTATGGCACGGGTGCCACAGGTGGCACACGGAGCCATATTGGTGGGCATGCGAGTGTTGTCCTAGCTTAGCTCCAGTGCGCATGCGCACATCAGCCAACTGATTTTCAGGCCTTCCGGTCCCACCGGAAGTCGGGAAACTGGTTGTTTCCGGTCTCCAGAAGGCCTCCAGAGGGATAGGGAAGGCTGTTTTTGCCCTCCCCAGGCTCCTCAAAAGCCTCTGGAGCCTGGGGAGGGGGAAAAACTGGCCTACCGGGCCCACCGGGCCAAAAGCAGGGGGAAGTGTGGGGGGGTCACATGCGCATGCGCGGGAGGGCAGGGCACATTGAATTATGGATGTGGGCACACTCACTTGCAACCCCCCATGCTCCCCCCGCTTTTGGCACGCGACGGCAAAAAGATTAGCTATTACCTATCACTGGACTATATAAACAGTCTACCTTTGAATTTGTAAATTTATTTGCAAATCGATATAAAATAGTTTTACATTTGCTCATTGAGAATGAAATCGTGATGGGCTTTTTAACATTTTTGCCATACACTAAATAAATAACAAATAAATCAGTAGCTACCTGCAATATATAGAGCATATCCTTGCTGTATACAATTAAACTTTTAATGTGGCTGGCTAGTCTTCTCCACAGGCACCTCAAGTGGCACAGAAAGAACAGAAACCAAACTAAGTCTCACTTCTCCTCCGCTATTGTCTGCACGTTGGTTCTGCATTCTAGGAGATTTTGAAGACATGTAAAAACTACACTGTGCGTCTGGTGCATAAAAATTGCATTTTCCAGCCTACAATTTTGACATGCTTGCAAAAATGCTGATCACTAGTTAAATATATTTCTTTCTTATTTTTCTGAGGCATGAATATTCTCAACACACATCCAATTCCTATTTAGGTATCTTCTAATTAGCCTTTAGCCTATTCACCAATTATGCAATATATTTCCTTAAAACAAAAAAAAAAAAGGAAATTAAGATTCTGTTTAGTTCAGAAGGGTTTTTCATAGGCACAACTCACGAATATCTTTTGAAGATTAATAAGTAGAAGAGCAGCAATATTAGAAATGTTATGTGCTTATAGGAGGAGAAAATGTCTTGGCTGAAAAGTATTTCAGTAGCATCAGTGAAAGCAGTTTTCTTTTTCTATAGCGCTTCTCAATTATACCAGATGGTCAACAGTGACTTTTCATTCAAGAACATTTTGTTTAGCTATGGAAAAAGAAAAAGTCTGTAAATAAATTGAGAAATGAAATACTACAAAAGCATGGCAGTGAAATTGCCAAGTATACTTAAGTTAAATACACATTATATTTCATTTTGTTGTGTTGTCCAAAATAAATCAGCTGCAGACAGAACACTATGCAAACAGTCTTTTCTTTAACCCAAAATCCAATTAGACTATTTCAAAATATTAACCACGGGCACAATTATATGGAATTATTTTATTTTATTGTCATATTTATATGCCGCCCTTCTCCCGAAGGACTCGGGGCGGCTCACAAAATAAGCAATCCAACAATAAATAGAATTAAAATGTACAATCCAATTTAAAAACCCCAAATCCCCAGATTAAATACATGGCAGATTAGGGAATTTGCTGAAAAAGCCATGTCTTTAGGTTGGCACGGAAGGTGCGGAGCTCGTCCGGAGCCCAGTGGGTAAACCATTCCAGAGGGTCGGTGCGGCCACAGAGAACGGCCTCATCCTGGGGGCCACCAGCCGACACTGTCTGGCCGAAGGGACCCAGAGGACGGCAATCCTATGTGAACGCACTGGGCGGTGGGAGGCCAGTAGGAGTTGGTCCTTCTTTACAAACCCTACTCCCCCTAAAAAAAAATGAGGTCCAAGCTAACCTTTAATAAAATCAGAAAAGTTACTGTTTGGATGAGAGGGTTCATATAGTTTAAGTTTTTGTTAAAATTTCTTCCATTACACTTTGAAGAAATGTGGAAACAACCACATTGCTGAGGGCAATAATCTTTTAGCAAGATCAAGGGGACTTCAGTTTAGATTCATGCAAGAGAGTACAGAAGTAAAGAACCTGTTCAGCTGTGTATATGGAGATGGTAAAATACCATTTTACACATGCAAATTATGTGTTCTAAATGGTGAATGGATTTTGTCTGATGCATACAAAATTCAGGGCTGTAAGCCAAGGTCTGGTAACCTGAAGAGTCACAGTATGCAAACAAGTGTGATCTCTTCTGACAGACTCTTCAATAAATATTTCACAAAGAAATTTCAAATTACTTAACAGCAAGTAACAATACACACAGATAAGGAAATCCTGGCATATCAGTAATGAATGGCCTTATTGTCGTACATTAGCCAAATAGACTATACCCTCTGAACATCTTCAGTAACACAGAGGCTATACAACAATGGATTATATACTTGTAACTGCAGTGGCTTGTTAAGCCTCTGGCAATGACCGCCTATATTGTTCCCATGTTAGTGGGGCATTTATAAAGCACTGGTAAGTTTTTTTGAGTTTATGAATGATCAGCTATCAGATCATGGGCAAAGCTTATCCACATTCAGAAGTGGGAAAAACTGTGGAATTTCAGGACAAAGGAAGTATTCTAACAACAGAAGAACATTAGGGGAAAGTCAAAAGAGAATCTGATGCAGATATTATGATAATATCATGTTTATCTTAAAGCATAAACCAAATGTTTGCTGCAGGCATTTGCAGATATTCATTTTCCATTATTAAAACATAAGGTTAACAAGCATCTGCATTTGTGCATAGTATGTATCTGCCAATGCTATTTCGTAACAATAACAGAATACACTTAATAACAAACTATACCAGGAAGAACAAAATGATACCTAACAGACATATCTGCTGCCTTAAATTCTATCTTTTATTTCATAATCTTCCAATCTTCCCTATAGTCTCCGCTTTTTTGTATATCATTTCATTTACTCTATTTCTATTTCTCTCCATTTTTTCTGTGCTTGTATTATTTTAGTTAATATAGTTTAGAATATCTTCAGTGTTTACAACATGCATCCTGATCTTAAAATATGTATATTCTATCAGTAGAGTATGTTCCTGCAAATTGTATACTGTATATTTGTGCTGTATAGTGGCAAAGGATTTAAATTGAAACTTCTAACCACTTACATCTCTGTCTCTTATATCCTCCCTCTGCAAGGTATATTTTATACAGATTTTGGCACAGCAATTTCCCTGCCTTCATAATTTTTATTTGTATATGACTCTTTCAATGCTGTATATTTTTCTAGGCAAGAATAAACCTGTCAGGAGTTCTCGGCATAATCCCATTCAGCAATGGT
Organism: Arizona elegans; assembly: GCA_022577455.1. NCBI lineage: Eukaryota > Metazoa > Chordata > Lepidosauria > Squamata > Colubridae > Arizona > Arizona elegans. Next base: position 252,311,125 of record JAKOOJ010000001.1, read on the forward strand.
ATGCCAGTTTCCATGCCTGACCTATTTTTACATTTGCAAAATCCAAACCAGCCAGCTAAAATGTTTGACTGAACTAATACCATCAATATGTAGATTTCTCTTCTTGAAATGATGCTTTGCAAATCCATTCAAATGTCAGATATGCCATGAAATTGATCAATATTTCCTTTACAAGTTTTAAAATATATACAGTATATTATACACTATTTCTAAATTGGCTCTTTGTTTACCATTTTCAGACACCAAACTGTTCTTCTATTGCCAAGCCACTAAATATTTTAGATGTATTTACTAGTTCGGATAATTGGTTCAACAAAAATAAACGAAATATACAAACGTACATAAAGAAGCCCCATATTATGAACAGAGCAATAGAGAGGAGAACAGAAAATTCTTCATATCATTAAGATCCTTGTACACAGGTTACAGGCTTCTTTCCTTAATTTTACTGGAAATACAAAAAGCATGTACAAAGGAATGTACGTGCAGAGCTGATGTCTCAATTTATTTAAACAAGGAACTCTATGAAGGAAAGCACGGCCATAATTTCTCCAGGAATGTGATCCACATGCCTTCAAGAGATTAGATGGATTAGAGATTTACAACGTGATTCTATACGTGTCTATTAAGACGTAGGGGCCATTAAGTTCAATGGTACATATATGTCTGGTTAACTTATGCCTGTACTGGTGAAATACAGTCTTACACATTTGATGCTAACAATTTGGGTTGTGACTGGTATTCCTAATGTAGGGCTGTGAATGAGAAGTCACAGCTGCACAGGTGCCTTTCACAAGGCGTGGGGATCCTCAGTAGCCCTCCTTCCAAATGAGCTCACAGAATGAGCTGATACCAGTCAGGAGGAAAGAAGCTGAGGGTACAAGGATACCTAGCCACAGAGGTTTTATCAGCAAAACTCAGCATCTTGCATTGGGATCTGGCAGTCAATGATCAAAGCCAAAGTGTCACGCCACTACAGCTGTTTCTCTTTGCTACTGTATTTTGAATCCACTGCAGCTTCTCTAGCCATTTTCAAGGGCAGGCTCGTGTAAACTATATTGCAGTGATCTAAATGCAATCAGTGCACGAGTCAAAGTATGTGTTTTCATACAATTATAGCCATTAATCTCCTTATGAAGTTTCAAGTTGCAAAGCTTTGCTGCTATGAACAAACCTGTCCACAACTCCAACCTAGAAGGTCCCTGGAGTCGAGAAAAGGCAGAAAAGGGCTAGTCTCTGTTGCATGACTTACACAAATGGCACACCAGAAACTAACCCTTCCCTGCCTTTTCCCACCTTCTTTTTCCGCCTTCCACTCTATTGTTCGCAGATCTGCTCAGATACAGGTAAGTTCTCAACTTGCAACCACAATGGAGCCCAATGTTTCTGTTGCTAAGCAAGACATTTGCTCTATTGGGTTTTGCTCTATTTTACAGCCTCTCATGCCACACTTGACTGCAGCTGTTAAGTTAGTAACACGGTTATTAAGTAAATCCGGCTTCCCATTGACTTTGCTTGTCAGAAGGTTGCAAAAGGACTCTGAGACATTACAACCATCATAAATATGAATCAGTTGCCAAGCATCTGAATTTTGATCACAAGACCATGGGGATGCTGCACCAGTTGTAAATATGAAAAACAATCGTAAGTCATTTTTCAATGCCATTGTAACTTCAAATAGTACCTAAACAAACTGCTGTAAGTTGAGGACTACCAGTACTGTAAGGTAAGAAATGAACTGTATATGTTTTTATGTTTGTTGGACTTGTGAACAAAACAGACTTACGAACAGCCTTTCGGAATATAAAGCATTTGTAAATAGAGCACTTTCTGTCCTGGTGTTTCTCCCAGCCTGCTCTATTTCTTCTTCTTTTTTAAAAAAAATAAAAAATAGAACACTATTTTCGTTGGCTAAAACCTGTAGCCCCAAAGAAACTAATACAGTGCAAACACATGTTCCTCATTTTCTCTTGTTGAAAAACAATTTCATGCACTGAATGATAGAAACTTTCAATTTTGAAACTTTCTCAAGATAATGTTACATGGATAAATTTGGGGTTGAACAGCAAACACAGTAGTTTTTTACTATCGCCTTTTTAATTTCTTGGCACTTGTTATTTTCCTGCTCAGAGCTATTTTTATCACTATTTGGTTAATTCCCTGTGTTTCTAGTTTGAACAGTATGAACTTCCTCAACCCATGTGATAAAGAACTATGGAACATGTAATCTATCTTTTGACTCTGGATAGTTGGCTGCTATATTAAACTATAAAAAGTTTATACAGTATATATTAAACTATAATACATACATACATGCATATATTAAAATGTTTAAATGATAAAATAAAAGCTAACACCAACTAATATAAAGCAAAAAGTGCAAGAAAAGTAAGGTTGAAGAAAAACAGTAGAAAAAAAGATACAAAGAAATGGCTTTTGATATTCTTCACAGCAATTATAAGTACTGCTGTTATAATAAATTTAAAAGAAAAAGGAGCAACGGCTTCAAAAATCTTGTTTTTGGAATCAATATGACATGTTCATATTTGACTGCCTCAATAGTTGCATTCCTTGATTTAGCTCAGGGATTTCTAAACTTGGCAATTTTAAGATTTGTGGACTTCAACCCCCAGAATTCCCCAGACAGCAAGGCTGGCTGGGAAATTCTGGGGGTTGAACTCCACAAATCTAAATGTTGCTAAGTTTAGAGATTCCTGATTTAACATAATAACAGAGTTGGAAGGGACTTTGCAGGTCTTCTAGTCGAACCCCCTGCTCAAGCAGGAAACCCTGTACTATTTCAGACAGATGATTGTCCAATCTCTTCTTAAAAACCTCCAGCGTTGGAGCACCCACAACGTCTGTAGGCAAGTCGTCCCACTGATTAGTTGTTCTAATTGTCAGGAAGTGTATCTTTAATTCTAGGTCGGTTCTCTCTTTGATTAGTTTCCATTCATTGCTTCTTGTCCTGCCTTCAGTTGCTTTGGAAAAGAAGTTGATCCCCTCTTCTTTGTTGCAGCCCCTTAGATATTAGAACATTACTGCCATGACACCCCCAGTCCTTCTTTTCATTAAACTAGATATACCCAATTCCAGCAACCGTTGTTTATGTTTTAGCCTCCAGTCCCCTAATCATCCTTGTTGCTATTCTCTACACTCTTTCTAGAATCTCAACATGTTTTTTGCAACCAAAACTGGATGCAATATTCCAGATGTGGGTCTTACCAAGGCATTGTGGTATTAACACTTCCCGTGATCTTGATTCTGTTCCTGTTAATACAGCCTAGGACTGTGTTGGCATTTTTGGCAACTGGCCCATATTTGTTAATGCAGCCTAGGACTGTGTTGGCATACTGCTGGCCCATATTTAAGTGATTATCCATTAGCTTAATGGCTAGTTCAACAAAAACTACATGAAGATTGTAAAAATATATATACGGGGAAAAATATGGGTTAGAAATGTAAAATTTATGCAAGCACAAAATTTAAGAGAAAATTTTTATAAAACATTCTATAGATGGCATTTAGATCCTAAAAAGTTGGCTTGTATGTATCCGAATTTACAATCTAAGTGTTGGAGATGTGATTGTGATGATGCCACTTATCATATATGGTCGACTTGTAAAAAAGTTAAAGCATTTTGGATTAAAATATGGTGGATTATCCAAAATATTCTTTAAAACAGTGGTTCTCAACCCTCCTAATGCCACGACCCTTTAATACAGTTTCTCATGTTGTGGTGACCCCCAACCAGGGGTGGGTTCTAAATTTTTTTACTACCGGTTCTGTGGGTGTGGCTTATTTTGTGGGCATGGCTTGGAGGTCATGTGACTGAGTGGACGTGGCTAGCTGGTCATGTGACCGGGTGGCCATGGCTATGTGTATAGGGACTACTCAGAGGGCTGAAAAAAGTCATTTCTGACAGGTCCTCGCACTTTTGATTGGTCCTCATACTTATGACCATCCTCACATTTATGCCTGTGCAGCATTCTTAACAACCATGTCACTCATTTCACTACTGCTTCTCTTCAACATGGTATAAGATAGGGCAAAAAACGTAAAATGTGAGGACAGTCGTAAGTTCGAGGACTGGTCAAAAGTGCGAGGACCAGTCAAAAATAACTTTTTCAGCCCTCTGAGTAGTCCATATGCATAAAAGGATACAGCAATAGAGAGGGATGAAGGAAGGGAAGGGAAATTAGAGTAGGAGTGAAGGTAAGAGAGGGAGGAAGAGAGGAGGAGAAGGAGAAAGAAAGAGGAAGTAGGGAGAAGAAGAAGGGGGGGAAGAGAAAGTAAGAAAGAAAGAAAAGACAGAGGTGGTAGGTTTGAGGAGAAAGATTGCTGTACAATAAAAAAGATGAAAGGGAAGAAAGCCAACCCCAAACAAATATTAAGATATTAAGATAAAGAATGAATTGTTAAACTTTAAAGAATAAAAGAGAACAAATAGCAATAAATAGCAATAATTAGAAACACACATACAAACATACAACGTATTTTCTTTGAACAGAATATTTGGCCGGTTCACAAATTTAAACAGTTGTAGGAGGTTAGCACCCACCCCTATCCTAGAAGAATGAAATATTTTGGGAAATATTAAAAAGGCAGAATATTATATTTTCCTGTATGAGAAATGGAGAAGCATATTTTACAGACAAAGCAACTCCCACCTTCCTGCCCCCCACCCTTTGTTAATGGGCCAGAGGCAGAAACTCAATCCTTTGTCAAAGGACATTTGCAACACAATAGCAACAGAAACTAACACAATGGGCCCCATCAAGCCATGTGATCCTGTCCACCATTAAACCATCTTTCCAAGCAGTCTCCATGTTTCCAGTGTCTTTTTCCCCACTTGGAGCAGAACCCAGAAGGATATTTCTTCCAACACAGTATTTAGTCATTTCAATTAAATTTACAATTTTTATATTTCCTTTTTACCATATTTATTCCTCATCTATTTTTTTAAAAAACCAATATTACCTTCATCCTCATCTCTAATCTTAATCAAATTCAATTTTTCCCTTCTATTCTATATTATACCCCTTCCCATTGTCATCTATTTTTATATCCATCCTCACATTGGTTAATTATGTAATTTAGTTGTTTAATACAAATTCAACATTTTAATATAAATCAATTAGTTATATAACTACCTTTTTTGTATATTAATCAATATGAACATGAATATTCCAATTATTTCCATGCAATCCAATTTCTTACAAATCAATTAATTATATTTACCAATAATAATAAACCAAATAATTTTCCCCATATATTCCTCCAAACCACAACTTAACCATTTCTGCTTTCAACACAATATGCAATTAATAGGATCTCAATTATTACAATTCCCTAGTTAAATAGAGCTTTTTTTCTTCTGTGTTTTAAAATCTTGAACCTCCTCTTGCCCTAAATTTCCCATTGTTTGCAGTTTGCACCTACCTTTTTTGGTGAGGAAAAAGAAAAAGAAATCTCTCTGCCTCATTTTGTCACGTTGCAGCCAAGACCCTGCTTACTTTCAATTTTGCTTTTTCAGCATAGCTAGGGGGAAAAAAATCTGCTCCAGGAATTTACCTCTTTGCAGCTAGCTAGCAACAGAGCCCTCCGCAAAACAGCTGAGAGTAGGGCGGCTCTTTGAAGCCCCGCAGCAAGAATTTAAAGTTTTTTTCCCCTCTAGCCATCAGCTGGGACTCCGGAGGCAGCAATAGATTGGGAGTGGGCGGGGTAAGCGAATGGCGACCGGGCGATCCAGCAGAGGCAGAGGGTGAGGGTGAGTGAAGGCATGGGGGGGTGAGAGAGGGCTTTGGCGACCCCCGTGAAATGGCCGTTCGACCCCAAACGGGTCGCGACCCCCAGGTTGAGAACCGCTGCTTTAAAAGAAGATAAAGTTTACTCCACAATTGTTTTTGTTGGGTATAATTACAGATTGTACGGTTATAGAGACTAAATTGATTTTAAATTTAATAACTGCAGCTAGACTTTTGGTGGCGCAATATTGGAAGAAGGAACATTTGCCTACTATTGAAGAATGGACATTAAAAGTAGCGAATCTGGCAGAAATGGCGAAGATTTCAGCATATTTGAAAGATCCCTCACAAGAAAGATATATATTGGAATGGAGAAGATGGATTGATTATATTCAAAACAAATATCAAACTAAAAAGTATCAAATAGCTTATGAATGAATAGAAAAATTAAGAGTATTTATGTTTAGTTAGTAAAAGGGGAGTTAAAGTGTAAAGGGGGGGATAGGAATCCTTAGTTTATTAGCTTAGTTTAGCATATGATTGTTAATTGTTATACCCTGTATTTTGTTCTGGGAAGTTCGGGGGGGGGGTAAGGAAGGGACGGGGGGAAGGGGGAAATATTTGTAAAAAAAATTTTGTTTTTTTTTCTTTCTGTAAAACTCTTTAATAAAAAAAAAAGATTGTAAATATATATATATATATACTTAAGCTAAAAGAGTACTATTTCCATCTTGAATTTTTTATACTTTTACTCAGCCTTTCATTCAGGGGCTCAAGCCTCTGTACATGCTGCTCCCTCTCCCTATTTTCCCCACCACAACCCTGTGAGGTATGTTGGGTTTAAAAGTAGCAAAATTGATCCAAAGTCACCCAGTAAATTTCCATAGGTGAAAGGGAACTCTTCAGCTCCCCATGGTTCCAGCCCAACACTTTAACCACTACCCACACTGCATAAAATGGTTTTGCATGCGTGTGTTTGTGTGTGATTTCAGATATTTCCAAAACACTTTTTTACTTTCACTGAAAATTGGTCAGATGGCTTGAGTCTTAGCACTGAGTAGGTGGCAACTCAGAAATAGCTCTCTGCCCCATGTTTTCAACTGATCTTTTGAATTACATACCCAATATTTGGAATTTGACACCCAGACAATGTAGATGGATTCTCTGTCCTTACCATTGCCAAAAAGCTGATATTGCAGCACTGAAAAGATAAATATATGGCCCTGGATTGAGGACCTGATTACACTTGCCACCTATGAGCAGGTTGCCTATAGACACAGACATATATGTAGATAAATATAATGAAATATAGACTCCTTTATATAAAAAAACAAAGTTATATAAATATAGTTATATAGTTATATAAACGTATCAGAAATATGTACTTTTTTCGTTGCATTTTATTTTTTTTAAAAAGGATGTATTTTTATTTTTGCATTTTGTTGTTTTTTTTCCTCATGATTAATTTTTTTTAAAAAACAATCTTTGTTTTAATATAAAAAGGATGCCAAAGAAAACTTTTTTCTCAGACTAACTGCTTATATTGGTGTCATAGCTGAAGTAATTTACCAACCACTAGGCTGGGCAGGCACTAAAGGTATTTCAGTGGTTGCAGGCACTAAAGGTATTTCAGTGGCCTTTGTGTCAAAAGGCCTAACAGCACCCACCCAAAGCTTAGCATTACCAAAAAAAAAAGGTTTTCAGCCACTGCATAGCAAGAAAGAAAGATTTTAACCTATAGTAGTTTTTGTTATTCGACCCAAGGCTACACAAATTTACAATTAAGCCTTTTCTCTCCCCGAGTTTCCTCCCCACAATATATTTGGCATGTGTACAGAATTAGAATACAGCACTTTCTAATCTTTCAGGCCATTTTCTTACTGATACCTTGCCCAATTTTCTCATGGAAGTTTCTTCTCTGTTTTCCCTCCTTTGCTCAGCCTGGCTTTCTCATTCCTCTTTTTGCAGGAAAATGCAAGTGGTGTTGGGAAATGTAGTCTTATTATAGGCTATGAGAAACACCAGACCTTTAAGGATCAGTCAGTCACCAGCAGATGATTAGAAGGATTATAGTATTAATCTTAGTTCTTTATTCTAAAAACAAGAAAAAAGAATAAAAGTCATATTTATCTTTCTCTGGATAAATTACCAATGGATTACAACATTCCTCTGAAAGCTCTCTCCCCTGAATTTAAAGTGGAATATTCTAAAAGGAATAATAGAGAGGAAATGCAATAATTATTCATATATATTTATGTAAGGAAAGCACTTGGTTTTCCTATGGGTAAACTCAGTATAATTCTCTGACTATTATTGTGGAAACCTTTGTATACTATCAAAAAATTATGTGAAATTTTCTACAGCTCGAATTATTGAACAAATAAAGTGGATAAAAAGCATTATCAATTATGTACTCATGGGCACTACTACACTGGTTCCAATTTAGTTTAAGATACAACGCAAAGTACACTTATCCAGGGGTACATCTCACTTGAAAACATGGGACTTATTTCACTTCCAGTCTGGAAATGATTTGTTTCTTATTTTAAGTGTTTAAATCTGGCTGAATTGCTCTGATTTTCTCCCTCTTACGTACCATATGGTGGGGAGCCACCCCCTCCTAGAAGAATGAAATATTTTGAGGAATATTAAAAAGGTAGAATATTATATTTCCCAGAGGGAGAAATGAAGAAACAAGTTTTTTAGAGAAAGCAACCCCCCTTTTTCTTAATAGCCCCAGGAGATATTTTGTGCCCATTAAGGAAGACTGGACCAGCCTATCTACAAAACAAAAGATCTTCAGCTCCGGGATGATGGGATTATCCTTCAAGACATAATAGGATTAACTCATTACCATTTAGCAGAAGACACAGAGCTCACTACATTGCACAATCTTCTAAGGGTATTTCAGAACACAAGCCTTCAATGCATCATCTCAGAGCAGCCCAAACTTCAACCAAATTTAGCTCAGGCAAACACCTGGGATTTGTTTTTTGCCTATAGAGCCAGCTATGACTCCTACATGGCCCCATGGGAGTGCAAAACCCAAAAGAAGGTATAACGTCCCCCACTTTCAATTCCATATGGTCAGCTGCGCAGAATCCATGTGGTTCTGCTTCATCATTAAACCATCTTTCCAATCAGCCTCCAGCCACCATTTTGTCTCCAGTGCCTTTCTCCTGGCTTGGAACTGAACCAGATGGCTATTTCTTCCCACAATATGTATGCCTTTTTTTTTAATCAGGGAAGTGTGAGGGGGAAAAAATTAAAGGAGATTGGAGATTTCAAATCAACTTGGAACAATTTATATACAAAACAAATTGTTAAATGCTGTGTAACACAGAGCTTGAGAGAAAGAAGAAAACAATTATATATAATTTGTCAATCATTTTTCGTCAGCTATAAGTATGCCTCCAAATTTTCTTATAGAACATTTGGATTTTAGATGAAAAATAAAAATCAGCCCAAATTTTCTGCAGTGAAACATTTTATCTGTTTTAACTATGATATACATAAAGTTTTTATCACTTGAATAAAAAAAATATGAAGCAGAATATGAATATTATAAGCTTCTTGAATAACAACCAATATGATTGGTCTGAAAAGTAATAGATGCCAATTTCTTTCAAATCACTTCTTTCCACAGAAATGACATGAAATGTAAAATAAATTATCTAATTATCATCATATGTCAGCCTCTTCAAATGACATAATCCTGGTTTTTAATCAATCAGTTATTTTCTACAGAGTAGTACTGGTACATTCTGCTGATTAAAAACATCAGCATAAAGCACAGCTTCTCATTTTAATTCTCACTGCTAAAAGCAGCTTCTACAATGGTGAAATGTCTTAATTAAGTGGCTGGGGGAAACCCCACAAAATTGTAAACAAAATGTTCCATATTATTTTTTCCCAAATTAAAATGCCTTAGGATAGTTCTGCCAAAGTGGTTGTGAAATATGCTACCAACTTTCTTAAACCAATTTAAGAGAAGGAAATTATCACAAAACAATTTTAGGCATGCCTACTCATATATTTATTTTGATTCTTCAGATGCTGGACATGATTTATTTCTAATTGGAAATGCATACAATTTTGCTGTTAAAAAGCTAAATAACTTTCGGAAAGAATAAGAACAATGCCCTGATTATTATATGTTTCCTATTTATAGGATTATTGAGAAAGCTAGATCTCTTTTATAGATTCTTGAGAATTAAATTACAATCCAAGATTATGGAAGGAACTTGAATGCATAGGAGTCTTTGTCATTTAAGTACATATTAATTGATACTCTGCTGTGTTTCTCCAATTGTTAGGGGAAAGCTATTATTATTATTATTATTATTATTATTATTATTATTATTATTATTATTATTATGAATAGAATAGAATAGAATAGAATAGAATAGAATAGAATAGAATAGAATAGAATAGAATAGAATTTTTTATTGGCCAAGTGTGATTGGACACACAAGGAATTTGTCTTGGTGCATATGCTCTCAGTGTACATAAAAGAAAAGATACGTTGGGGACTTCCGATGGCTCCGCGAATGCCGATGGACGCTCCTTTAGGAGCGCCAGCCCCGTGATTCCGTTAGCCGCTAGAACATCGAAAATCAGCTGTCTAGTGGCTCGAAACTCTCCCCCAGGGAAAAAGGGGGAGAGAAGAGCAGAAGGGTCTAGGTAGTGCTCCCCTAGACCCCCAGGTTTTTTTTTTTTTAAGCCTGGGGTTTGCAGGGTGAGAACTCCCTGAAAGCCCTTCAGTGTTCCGGATCCGGGACGAGTCTGCTTTATGCAGAACGAAGCATCGCAACCACACCAGCAATGCAATTTTAAGGATTATAAGAAACTTTGACCTTGGATGCTGGCAGAGCAAAACCAGGAGAACAAAAAATGCAAGTACTGAACTTTAACTCCGTTTAAAAGGGGAAAAAATGGCGCCTAAGGGCATGAAAATGAAACTTATGTGAAAGTGCTTGTTAATGCTTGCAACATTGTTAAAGCTACTGGATTACACATCAAGAAAAAGATTTAAAGTGGAAGTGGAATGGAAAAGAATATGGTATTGACCTCAACTAATTTACACTTTTAAATTGTGTGGAAAATAATTGGACTTATTGACCTGATAGCTGAATAAATACAAAGTGAAAATTGAAATATGGCTGACATCAAGGATGGAGGATCATTATTATATGAGTCAGCAAACTCACAAGTTGTGACTGTAAAGGTCTTACAAGAACTTTTAAATTTTTATACTTTTGTTATATTAGAATCAATTAAAAGGACTGTTCAAAATAAAAATTTGGAGAATAACAATGATTTGCTGGCTGGAAAAGAGGAAGAAATCAATCAGGCTAATGTGACTTTGGAGGATAAAAAAGAGGCTGTCAGGATTAAGATGGAGGTTAGCACAGTGCAAACAGAGGTTTTGGTAGAGGCTTCCATGCAATCAATTGAAAAGCAGCAAGTAGACTCTTTACTGCAGACTGATAAATTTTACCGTGACAATTCTTGGCTTTACAGACAGAATCAATATTTAAGGAATGAAGTGACTGATTATATAAGCAGGAAGAGTCGAAATGAGGGTTCCAAATTAAAGAAAATAATTCTAAGAACAGAACAAATTCCAAAGATACATCAACCTCAAATCCAAATTCAAAAATTCTCGAAAATAAAAGCAGGGGGAGGAGCAATGCTGAAGAAGAAAGTATTATTGAAGAAGAAGGACTGGAAAAAATATAGAAAGAAAGGAAGAATGGAAGATTAATTCCTTTTGGGGAAGATTTTAGTAATAAATCTGAAAAGTTTACTGAAATTAGTATTTTTTAAGTTTATCTTAAGACAATGATATAAAGGAAGTGTTTTATTATATTTAGTTTTGGATATAATTTAAGGGATAGCCTTTTGAGGGTTATATTTTGAAGAATGTTTTATTGAAGTAAAAATGTTTAACTAAAAATGGATAAATTTTAAAAGTTATTGAGGTATTAAAATGGTTAATTTAAAATTTAGTGGATAGCTTCCTGAAAGTTCTGAAATTTATATTTTGAAGAATGAGCTCAAGATTTAGAAATAACTTAAACCAATAGATTAACAGTATTTTTAAGGTTATATTCTGAAGAATGTTTTATTGAAGTAAAAAGGCTTAATTAAAATTGGATCGTTTTTTAAAATGGTTAACTTAAAATTTAATGGATAGCTTTTTAAAAGTTTTGAAACTTATATTTTGAAGAATGTTTTATTGATGTATTAAGAGATTTTAAAATGTTTAACCTATGATTATAGTATTTTCAAAAGGTATATGTGACGAAATGTTTAAGTTAGACATAACTTAACTCAATGGATTAATATATTTTTTTAAAAAATATATGCTTTAAAGAAAGTTTTAAAATGTTTAACTTAGAATTTTACAAGGGAGTAATGCTGAACAATCAGAAATTGGCAAGTGGTCTATGTATGATCAAAGAGGATAAATGTTTAATTTAGAATTTTATTAGGAAGTAATGCTGAAAAAGAAGGTATGGAAAGGATTTTAGTAACAAATGTGAAATGTGATAAGAGAATTTATAAAAGGAAAGTTGATGAATAATTTTTAAAAGGGGAGTTAAAGAGCGTGAGGGAGTTTTGAATCTTGTAGTAAGTTAGCATATTTTATCTTATGTTTGTTAAATGTTATACCCTGTTTTTGCTCTGGGAAGTCGGGGGGATGCAGGGAGGGGGGGTTGAAAGTTGTGTGGGGATAAAATTGTCAAAAAATTATTAATAAAATAAAAAGATAGATAAATGTATTAATAGAGAAGTAAGAAATGTGGGGGAAATGTCATAATAAATTAAATGATAATATCAAGATATGACAAATATTGGAGGAGTAAGAACAAGCCATAAAATATTTACTCAGATGATACACTGAATGATTGATTATGTATTACTTGTTTGTTTGTTTATTAAAAAAACTTTTTAAATAAAAAAAAAGAAAGAAAAGATACGTTCAAGAATCATAAGGTTCTTTTTAATATTATTTGTATCTTCTCTAAAGATACAGGACTATAAGCAAGAAAAGATCTTGGGATACCTTTTTAAATATATGTATGTATTCATATTATTTGTTTGTTATATACATTATAATAGTATATTATAGTATAGAACAGTATAACCATTAGCTATTCTAACGCTGTTAAATAAATCATATTAAACTGTATATTTTAAAGTTCTTATTTGGGGCTGGCCACTGTCTGCATAGTTCAGCACACTCAGTATTGCTTGCATTTTCCTATTTATACTCTCCTAGTCTAAAGGACTAGTGAGTATAAATGGAAGGGTTTTATAAAGGAAATCCTTTGGCTTGCCAGGGAATGGCATTCTCTTTGGCTTTCTCCCAAAGGAAATGTTTTCATTTTACCAAGATCCCTTGTCTAGTGCCCTAACATGATTACAATTTGAGAATTTTTTTAAAATGGAACTCATATACCCAACTTAGGTTTTTGTAGATGTAAAGCTAATAACAATTTTAACATTATATTTCTCAAGGCAGCATAGATTTTTCTGGAAGAATTTGGTCACTTAATTTGTTTAATGCTAATTCTCTAAAGATGAATTGTACAGATTAGTTTGGATTGTATGCATTTTTTTTTCCTTGGACATTCATTTTCCTGTTATTCATTAGAAATTAGTATACTTTAAATCTTGGGTGAGCACAATTATTGTACCTGTGAACAGCTCCATAAAGCAGTCAACCCTTTTCCTGGACTTGTGTAATAGTCCTGTAACAGCAGCTAGGATGCTTTGATTCGACCAAGCAATAGGCAATCTGTCCAAAGAGCCTGGCTTTCAGTTATCTTCACATCTTATAAAACCAATTATTAAACATGTTAATACATTAATAAGTACAAATCATAAACAACATAAATAAATAAGAAAAGCTGTCTCTGTGTGGGTGAGGGGGGTACATTTAATAACATCGAAGCAGCAAACTCAGATGCTGTTTCTAAAAACTCTCACTAATCCCAAAGTCCACAGTATTCCTAATTAGTTTACTACAGCTAAGCTACTTAAATTTCTGTATGTCATAGTTGCAGTCCCTTATTTCTCCTATTTCTCTTTTCCTAATATATTTTTTGTATCTTGAAAATTGCTTTATTTTTTGTCTAATAAGGGAATTCCTCATTAAACTCTTTCTGTGCAGGATTGCAGTTATACAGCACCCCTTACATTTCAGGATAGGTACAACATTTGCTATATTATATATTTATACTATGGTATATTCCTATACTATATATCGCTTGAACTGAAATTGTTCTAGGTAGTCTCCTATCTATTTCTACTAGGACTGGACTGAAAGGAGACAATATTGTAGAAAAGAAGAATATAAACTTCTTAGCTAGCCAGACCAGGATAATTGAAGATTCAGCCCTTATTAATAGCACTTTATCGAATATCCGGTCTTAAAATGGGACCCTTGGGAAGAAGAGATTTGGCAGTCACATTTTAAATTATACCCTCTGCCTTTTGGCCATGCTCAAACTTTTCAACAGTTCGTAATGGCTGGGAAAAATTCCCCAATGCCCACATCTAATTATATTCTACTAGCATCTTCTTTGTGATATGCAAGACTGAATTCCTTGAAATTTCTCATTTATGCAAATAAATTCTGACAATTGCTCCTTGAATAGAGGAAGAAAAGCTGCCAATCAAAGACATCCCCAATGAACAGGATAAAACATGGGAAACTGACCTTTAGTCATCTTCCTTGTTCTACCTTGTCATTCCTTAATGGTATCTGTTCTTACTGGCTGATTTATTTGACTCTGAAAAATCAATGCTAAAACAGAGATATTTAATAAATCTGCTCAGCTACCATATATTTACCAATATATATCAATCTAGATAGATAGGCCTTCTGGTATAAATTTTGATTTATTTTTGATAATTAACCCCTTGCTACATTCTTAATGGTACTTTTTTATATTTTTCCCAATAAACTTAGGCTTTGATTGCAGATTGGCTTGGACTCCATTGCAACTTTAAGGGGTTGCCTTCTACATGCCTAAACTGCTAAATAAGTAACATCAGGAATTTGAGCTAGAGGGATGAGGTGAGCTAGAGGGATGATAGGTGAGATAGGCTTAATTACTGAGAGAGGTGGATGGGGATGCAGAGCTTAGTTGTCAGCTTCCCTATTCCCAAGCAAAATGCCCTTTATATTGAAAGTAAATTGTCTTCCTGCTGACTTAGATTAACTGGCCTGAATGTTGTAAAGATGCCAACTGAGTCATTTTATGCAACTGGCTGCTAGTCTTGATTAGGAAGGATATTTTGAGAGGAGCGGAAATGTAATTAAAATGAGAAGGAAAAATAGGGGAAACAAAAAACGTATATTTAGTATCAAGATTAAAGGCCAGAATTATGAATCGTGGTAGTAGATAGATTTACTTATTTAAATTAGGTCTACTAGGACGCAATTTTTAGAGCATGTGGGTTTTGTAAGTGCGGAGTCTTCAACTTGCAATTACATTTCTGCTTTTATCAACTTTGTTTTCTCAGCTGATTAAGAGAAAAGTCCTTTGGAAGGAGAAAATTCTTTCAGGAGTAAGCAACAGGCATAGAGGACTGACTTCAGCGCTCTAAGAGAGCTCTTGTTGGAAATCATAGACATTTGATAGTATGTGATTATGATACAGACAAATTTAAACACATGCTAATATTACTATTAATTTGGGTCCCAGAACAAAGTTTTTTAATAAGGTAAGGATTGTCCCATGGTTAATGTTTCAGCTGTGCTTGTTCTATTAATTTTGACTCATTCAAAACTTACTAATTTTCTCGGGAAATTGTATGTTGCCAGTTGGCAGATTCTTTTTTAAATAACTGCTTTGGTGGAATTAAAGCTTGTGATTAGTAAGATTTACCGGTGATTTTGCAAAACCTTACTCATTATTTCTGTGAATAAATGAGACATTTGGTTATTGCAATGTTCAACAAGAACTGTATAAAGTGATTTGGGCCTTTGATTTGGATTATCTCTAATGCTTTCTATTGTCTGTTTATGTGGACACAGGGAAGGAGTGGAGGGAATCAGTCATATGATAAAGATCCAGTTTCTAACTGGAATTCTGGTGTTTCAAAGGCACTATCTGGATTTCTGAATCTTTTCACTCTGTTCCTATGTGAAATTTATGTTGTGAATTCTGTTCTGAATTTTTTTGTTCAAACAAACATACTTTTTTTTTCTAAGCAGCCAATAAAGACAAATATACAAAACATATTTTTATTTAACTTCTGAGCTATTGTCCAAATATCTTGGGACATATCCCAAGAAAAACAGCTGATGATAACATACACTTAGTATTGCTCATGAGTTAATTCTTTAAAAATTTAGTCCAGTTTTTTATAACCTCCCCCCCCAAAACCTATAAATATCTTTAGTCTGGTTATAATGAATTTACATTCTAGTATCAATATATTGCTGAAAATCAAGTGCAACCTAAAACGTATATGTAGGTAGAAGAAATTAAATTAGAAAATATTAGATTCTGAAGTATTTAACTGCTTAATGATGCATTGAAGTCCAATGATTTCAGTCAGCTTGAATACATCAATGTTTTCTGGAGTCCATTTAAACCCATTGAGCAATTTACAAAATTCATAAGAAAACAATGCTCATGTGATATAGATGTATAATCCAAAATGAATTCATCATCACAAAAGAATTTGTATTTGATTGTCTAACTATTCTTGTTTTTATCTTTACAAGGATGAAAAGAAAATTGAAATTCCAAGTACAGCAGGACATGAATTTGAAATGGGGTTAAAAATGGCAAATGAAAGAAATATTGAGGGTCAAAAAGTCATATTTGGGATTTAAGCTGTTCACAAGAATGCATTTATACTAGACAATTCTGTGGCTCATTCTTTGAGAACAGGTAACTAATCTGTTGTGGCCGGAATGAACATTGAATTTTAGCTGACCAGATTTTTTTACCCTAATGCTAAATGGTCCCATGACAATCTAACAAGAGAACAGTGGTACCTCAGTACTTGTCAGTAATTTGTTAAAGAAGATGTGACAGATACTAAAACTGATGAGTACTGAGAAACCCATGTGACTTACATGTGACCCGCTATTTTGGTCAGAAGAAATATCAAGTCATGAGGCAGCCGACGTCAGCAAGTTCTTCCTTGTCCATCAAATACCAAATTCAACAAGTTTTGAAGCTGTCAACTGCTGAGGTATGACTGTATATAATCAATAGAAAAATAATTATAGTGGCAAATATTGAGTTTTTGCTGAATAAACAGAATGACCATGGGTGAGCAAAAAAGGCATGGGAGCAGATTGGCTTCCCCATTGACTTTGCTTCTGGAAGTAGGTAGGGAATGTTAGAAATAATGATCATGCAACTGCTGCAATGGATGCTTTGCAGGGATGCTGCAATGGCTACAAATTTGCAAATTAAACTGATATGAACTTCATAAAAATTTCAATTCCACAGGGGTAATGAGTCCCAGGTTTTTTATGTACTCTTTAAGTTAGTAGATTTTAGGTATCTTGATTCCAAAGTTATGGTTTAAAGTGCCATTTGGACTAACCTGAGGGTATAAACTGATAAACACAATGAAAGCTTTAGTAGTATACAGATATTGAAAATATTTATGGATTGTATCTTGTTGCAGCCAAAGAGCGGAATTTATTTTTATTTATTTACCTTATTTTTATCCTGCCTTTATTACTTTATAAATATGTAATTCAAGACAGTGAACATATTTAATACTCATTCCTTCTCTTATTTTCCTCACAACAAACTTCTGAGGTGGGCTGGACTCAGGGGTGGGTTCTATTTACCTTTACTACCGGTTCACAATGGAAGCATGCACACTTGCTCACTTCGCTTCCATGGTTCTGCGCATGCGCAGATCATCAATTATGACATCTGGGTGGGTGGACGGAGCCTCCAGCCGTTTTTACTACCGGT
Organism: Arizona elegans; assembly: GCA_022577455.1. NCBI lineage: Eukaryota > Metazoa > Chordata > Lepidosauria > Squamata > Colubridae > Arizona > Arizona elegans. Next base: position 252,328,841 of record JAKOOJ010000001.1, read on the forward strand.
TCTAAAGAACCAGACAGAACCGGGAGCAACCCACCACTGGCTGGACTGAATGAGTAAGTTGCCCAAAGGCTTTCATGTCTAAGGCAGGGCTAGAACTCACCGTCTCCCAGTTTCTAGAACAGTACCTTAACTTCTACGTTTTTTACCTAAGTGGTCCTCCCACTTTTGGCACGCAACTGCAAAAAGGTTAGCCATTGCTGCCTTTGTTTGTTGGCCTCCTCTAGTCATTGGATATACAGCATTTTATATAGTAAAGGTAAAGGTTCCCCTCGCACATATATGCTAGTTGTTCCCAACTCTAGGGGGCATCTCTGTTTCAAAGCTGAAGAGCCAGCACTGTCTAAAGACGTCTCTGTGGTCATGTGGCCAGCATAACTAAACGCCAAAGGCATACGGAGCGCTGTTACCTTCCCACCAAAGTGGTCCCTATTTTTCTCTTTGTATTTTTAACATGCTTTCGAACTGCTGGGTTGGCAGAAGCTGGGACAAGTAACAGGAGCTCACTCACCTTCTGATTGACAAGCTCAGCATCTTAGCCACTGAGCCACTTTTTGCAACTTTCCATACAGGTACATAAAAAACAGCAAACACACACATAGGAAATCAATTAATCAAGACAAAAGGCTAACAGGAGAATAGCATGCAGGAGTACTAGATCTAACTTTATTACAAGGTTTCCATTAATAGCAACTAATTAGTCTTAACTATTAGTTCCAGACAAGAAGCATGCAGGAGTAATAGTTCTATCTTTATTACAAGACTACATTAACAGCAACTAGTTAGTCTATTAGTTCCAAACAAGAAGCACACAGGAGTACTAGTTCTATATTTATTGCAAGTTGCATTAATAGAATCTTGCAAATCTGAAAGTCCTCCTACTATTCTTCACTTTTATTCTTCAGAAAACTAGGGGAAGTCCCTCTGATATGCTTTCCTCATCACTCCTCTTTCCCACTCAAGTTTTATCAGACTGTGATTAGCTGCTTTCCCTCTTTATCTTCCAAGGTCATTTCTACATACCACTATAGCTCCTGAGAGATAGAAATGCTTGTATACAGCTCTATTTTTCTGAATCCAGGTTATAGGGGAATTGAAAAAGGGAACATTACTTTAAAGTGGTGGTTAAGAAACAAAATCTGAGCATGTCCCAGTAACTCCTGCACATAGAGGCAAACATTCTTGAGTTTGAGAGGTTTGCTGAACCTTAGTTAGACAATTGTTTCTCTCTATGGACAATAGCACCTCCATATTTAAATTAGTAGTCTTTAACATAATAAATATGAAAATGCTTCATTTGCAATGGGTTGGAACTGCCCTCGTATTAGGGGTAAAATCCAGCAGGTTCTGACAGATTCTGGAGAACCAGTAGTGGAAATTTTGAGTTCGGAGATCCGGCAAATACCGTCTCTGGCTGACCCCAGAGTGGGGTGGGAATGGAGATTTTGCAATATCCTTCCCCCAGGAGTGGGGTGGGAATGGAAATTTTGCAGTATCTTTCCCCTGCCATGCCCACCAAGCCACACCACACCCACCAAGCCACGCCCATGGAACCCGTAGTAAAAAAATTTGGATTTTACCACTGCCCTATATATGAAAAAGTCACATCTTTAAAAAAGGAGAGAAATAGCATTTGACTGGCCATAGTATTTTCCCCACTTTACTGTATTCTTTTAGACTTAGGCCAAGCGGAGTGAAATTAAGAGAGGTTCTTTTTCGTTATGAATAAAAATACTGTATTGCTGGCTGCCAGCAGTTCGTGTCTCACCAGGCTCAAGGTTGACTCAGCCTTCCACCCTTCCGAGGTGAGTAAAATGAAGACCCAAATTGTTGGGCGTAATATGCTGACTCTGTAAACCGCTTAGAGAGGGGCTGTAAAGCACTACGGAGCTTTATACAAGTTTAAGTGCTATTGCTATCTTCCCAAACAGCCCTGAGAACAAGGAAACCCTAGTTTGCTCTCTTAACCATTAAAAAAAAATCTAATCATTTATCATTGCGACCGCCTAAAGCCTTTTTTTTTTTTTTTAGCGCTTGCGGGCGCTAATATTATCCCGAAGCCCATCCGCCTTTCTCGGCCAGAACAAGGCGGTCTGGGGGAAACGGGGACCCTCCCTCGCCCCTTCCCCCTCCCCCCTCCCCCGCCCTTTTCTCAATGGGAAAGGAGGTCGGTGACGTCTTCCGCCGCTAGGGAAGGACTGGAGCCGAGTTCGGAGAAGCCTCGAACGAATCCCAACGCCTCGCCCGATCCGTCTCGGCCGTCCTCCAGGGGGCGGTGGTGTAGCGAGCAAAAGGCGGCCCCCGGAGAGCTGGAGAGAGTTGGGCAGAGAGAGAGAGAGAAAGGAAGGTGGCGGCGGGAGAAAGAGAGAGAGAGAGACGCAAACAACTTCTTTTTTTTGCTTCCAGTGAGTTGCAGCCACTGGCCCGCCGTCCGCCGGACTTGTAACCTGAGCCTGCAACTGGCTGGAGTGCGGCGCTGCAAGGCGAGAGGGAGTTCCGAAAGCCGCCGCGGAGGAGAGACCGAACTAAGCCTGCTTAGGGGGCAACAACGGCGGTGGGTGGCTGGGTGCTTTCTTTTCCCCGGGTCCTAGGCTCGCCCCGACGCTGGGGGAGCCCGGCAATGGGTAGGAGAGAAACCGCGTGAACCTCCGGCGAACTTTCCCCCTCCATCGTGCAGGGCAGGCGGAGCGGGGCAGGCGGATGGAGGATGCGCTCTGCCCGGCGAGCTGTCTAAGAAGGAGGCGGCGGCGGCGGCGGCGAGGGAAGCGCCGGGGACGACGACGATGAAGCAGCAGCAGCAGCTGCCGGCCTCGCCGCCTCCGAAACACTACGGGGCGGGTTGTCCGGAGCCGCGGCCTCATGTGGCCCCGGCTTCCTCGGGGGGTCCCGCTCACGGCATGGGCTGGAGGAGGAGGAGGAGGCCCTTCTCGCTGCTGCCTTTCCTTTCCCTCCGCGACTACGGCTTCTGCATGGCCGCCCTGCTGCTCTTCTGCCTAGGCTCCCTCTTCTACCAGCTCAACGGGGGCCCTCCTCACTTTCTGCTGGACCTGAGACACTATTTGGGTAAGGCCACGGAGGGGAAAAGCGAGCAGGGATGCTCTTGCCGCGGGAAGGGGCGGGAGGAGCCAGGCCAGGGACCCCTCGAGTGTGGGTGGCTGGAGGGAGCTTTTTCCCCCGAAGCGAGAGCCGTTTTTTTTGGGGGGGGGGGGGAGAGAGAAGGAAAGACTTCCCGGGCTCCTTTACGTACTCTAGGAAGTGGGCGGGGTGGTGGGGTGTCTCCGAAGTTTAATCTGGGTCCCACTTGTTGTCAGGGGCGTCTTTTCCCAGCTCTCTGCCAGCCATCAGTTCCTAAGTGGACCGGTGAAATTTAACATCCTTCTTTTTGAAAGGAGCAGAAAGGGAGAGTAAGATTACACTGAGAGTGGTTTGGTTAGAGGATAGGGTTTTGTTTTTTTTTTGACTTTCCAAATAAGATGTGCTTGCAACAGCAAGTTGGTGAATAGTAGTAGCCTCTGTGAAAATGCTGAATTAACGTTTGGAATTGGGAGGGGAGTTGTCTTTGCTACCTAATTAGGATAATTTCCCTGTACTGTATGCTTTATTAATTAATACCCAACCAGCAACCAAACTTATGTCTTCATTATATTACATAAGGATACTGTGGGGGGGAGGGAGGGGGAAATCCTATTTATTATAACCACTGCTGACAGGATGAAACTTACTAAGTGAATTAAAGGATACTTTAATCTGCATCTAAGTGGCCCTAAAGAAGAAATAAAGCTTTAAGGCACAAATAAGAAATAAGTACTTATAACAGTGGCTTTTATGAATCCTTAGCCATATTTTTTGGACAGATTGCTTTAATAGGGTCCTCAATATGCACTTGCCATCATATAAACATAAAACCTATAGCTTTATGTTTCAAAGGATGGAATTTTAGCTACTGCAATTAATGTTACTTTCTTTTCCTCCCTTCACTTCATAATCCTTGGAATGCTTGGTAACTGTCATGTTCTTTATTATAAAGCTGTTCTATAGCAAGAACAAATAACACCCCTTGTGCTCTTATTACTCCATGAAGGGTCTTTGTTATGGAATAGTAGGGGAACTAGAGGGTGACAAAAAAAGTGCTACATCATTTCTGACTTTATTAGATAAATCATTGAGGTTCACACCTGATCCTAGCCTCCCAAGAATAAAATATTGTTCAACATACAGCAGCAGACTGTTGCTGGTCTTTCAAGAAAATGTTGGATATAACTAGACTATAATGAATTTTAATATAGGAGACTTACAAAATCACAGTGGAAAGTAATGACACCCTATGTTAACCATAAACCTAAAATAGTTATAATAAGAGCCTTGGGTCTAAACGTGTCAAAATCATCCACTGATCACAGCAGTGCTGTAACTGGCAGCTGGCAGATATTTTTCCAGAGTGGGTGACATCCATTGTATCTGTTGCCTTTGGAGAACTATATATGTTAATGAAGTCTCTCTTTTTGTTATTATTATTTAATGCTGCCTTCCTAAAATTACCTTATTTTAAGTCATTGTAATACATGAAATGACCTTTAGAGATAATGTCCATTGGTGCCATTTCCTTATAATACTTCTGCTGTTAATATAGATTTCACTGCTAACTTTTAATATCCTAGTAGATTCACATGTATTTTACATGCAGTCCATCTGATTTAGTCTCTACTACTTTCAAATGACATTGGAGGCTGTATAATAGTTGTAAGTCCATTTTCTGACATTTCTGTATATACCATGTATATATGTGTTTCTTTATTGTAAAGCACATTTATTATTGAATGCATGAGCTTATTTCAAAGATTATTATGTTTATATATTTCCTTCTTCTAACATCACCAATTCCCAAATTGATTGTGAATGTTCCTTTTGGAATTCAGTAATGAAGTTGGCACATCTGGGTCAATTTTTTTTCTTTTGTAAGAGAGACAAGAACTGTAATAGTATTTTTCAAGAAAATTCCACCATCACTGAACAAATGGGAATAAAAGCTGCTTTTGAAGCTGCTTTTCTGTACACCTAAGGTTACTTGATGTATTATATTGTATTGTGAGTTTTGGTATTTCTCTGTTCCCTTTACCTACTAAATGTATTTAATACTGAAAATTGCTTTGGAGGAATGTGAATCACTCTCAGGTTTGTGATTCAGAAACTGGTAGGAGTTGATTATCATAGAAATGGCTAGTATATATTAAATATAGAACAGTAAAAAGTTGAGGCTGAACTGTTTTTATTTTATTCTACTGCTGCACTGAAAAGAATTAGAAGCTAACACTTTTCTTTCTTTTTCTGCATTATCCTACACTTGTCTCTCCTCCTTTCCCCCTTCCCCATTTTCCCAATGTATGTGCAGACAGACAGACAGACCTTATATAAGTAACACCCAGTTTCTGGTTTAAAGCCTACAACTTCAGGTAGAGAATTATGAAGTACATAAAAATGAGAAGTGTTTACAATGGCTTTCTGTTTAGTTAAGGAGAAAGGCAGTTATACTTGGTTAATTTGTAGTAAGAAAAATATCTTGATAGTATCAATGATCTTGATAAAAATACATATATGCGTATTCTCTTATACATATCTGGAATACAGTTATTTCAGAAGCTAAACATAAGTACTAATAGTCATAAAAATCGATATGGTATTTGATACCCTACAGTTATATTCACCATTACATAAGAGACATATTCTTGTATGGTGAAGCTTCTCCTTGTTTACTTCCACCTGTATCACTTCCATATCCACTCCAAAAAGTCCCTCTCTGGCAGGTAACATTCTACCAATAAAAATAATATTTGTAACTTTGAGTTGAAATGAGAAGTCATTGGTGATCTCTGAGCTTGGTTGCTTTCTTGCAGAAGTTTCATTATCCAAACTAGGTAACTTCATCAGTACTACATACAGTCTCCCAAATTAGGTAATATCAGTGCACACTAGCACTGATGAAGTTACCTAGTTTGGGTAATGAAACGTCTATAAGAAACAAGCAAGCTCAGAGAACACAAAGGACCCCTCAGATACTATTCTGTTAGGGAACAGATGTAGTTGAATTCTCCTATATTTCAGGGATGTAGGCTGTAACAATGATGAATGTATCTATCATTTTGCTGGTATGGCAAGGTAGTATCTCTATTGTGTACAACACTTGGTCATTCCCTATGTCTCAAATGTCGTCTTTGAGTTACGATACAAGCAAATGGTGGGAAGAGGGCGAAAAAGAGGCTGCTTTATCTTTCCCTATGCTACAGTTTATGGTCTGTTGAATGCAAAAATAGTTTCTGCGATGGTTGTCAAATTTTGACTACTTTATTGGTAGAATTATCAATACAATTGGTAGAATGGTTCAAGTTGTTAGAATATAGTTGAAATTTTGGAATACAAATGATAGTATTTAATAACTTTTACTTGAATTAGTTTGAATCTGTGATCCACCAATACCAGGAACCTCTAGAAAGTTGATTCTGGTGGCCAATATGGAAAGCTTTCAATAAACTGCCACAGAAGTAACAAATGCTTATAAGCCAACCATCCCACAAAGAGTGCCTCTTTTAATAAAATGTAAAAAACTACATCTAAGCCACAAAATGCATCAAAACAACAGGATGGGAGCAGCAAGATTACATTTGCCTGTTGTAGACTCAAGCGTGGAATTTGTCATAATATGAAGTCAACATGTGTGACAAACTGCACTCTATATCAGCTTCTGTTATCATTCACTCAGATGAGAATAGTATTTCTTCAGTCCTGTGTGTTATTTATTGATGTTACCAGGTATAACCAAAATGAGAAATACAGCAGAAATTCCAAGGAATATTAATGCTATCTGTTCATCCTGATTATTTTAACAGTGCTTGTTTACTTTGCTATGTCAAGGTACTTCTCTGTTCAGGTTGATTTATTTTCTGTTTAGTGCTTTTTTATTTTTTATTTTTATGAAATTAACTGAAGCTATTTTTTTATTTTTATTTTTATTTTATTTCCAATTTATATACCGCCCTTCTCCCTGAGGACTCAGGGCGGTGTACAATTAAAATATATATAAATTTGGCCCAAAAATTAAAAATCACAAACCAATTTAAAACATTTAAAAATTTCTTCTTAAGCCAGCCCGGCTTGCTGGAAAAAGTGGGTTTAAAGGGCACGGCGGAAGGCACTGAGGTCTTGTATTCTCCTTATCTCTGGGGGAACTGATTCCAGAGGGTAGGTGCCCCCATTGTTTGGCTGATGGCACCCTGAGGAGGCACTCTTTGTGGGAGTACACGGGTCGATGGGAGGTCGTCGGTAGCGTATGTCCAGCAATACTGGACATAAAAATAATTTGAAATATAATCTGTTTGCAGGCTTACACTTTACAAAGTATTTATGTTAACTTCATTCCCTCATTGCAGCCTGCGCACAGATATTAGTATGAGGAAACATACTTGTACTGCCTGTGAGTAATTTTTTCTACATATTCTGTAGGAGTTAGCTACATATTGGCAACAGAAGTTCAGAAGCAATGCAAATGTGTATGATTAGATTATGACCTAGTAGATTGCATCATAAAAATATGAACATTGGAGTATTTTTCTTCCACTAATGGGCAACGGTTTGTGTGTTTTCAAGGTTTTTTTTTCAGTTCTTCACAACCTCTTCTAGTATTTGGGGGTCATATAGAAATTATGAGTGTACTACAGAAGAATAGCAGTTAATAAAAAAAAGATCCCATCTCCTACACAAGAAGAGAAGCAGTTTAGGTTCCAAATTACTACTTTGTGTATGGTTTAAGACTAATATAAGGGAACTTCACTTTTTGTAGACTCCCAACATTTCTGACATAGGAATATTTCTGAATATGAATATATTCATCAGTTTGGTAATGACTGGACTGCTGCTGTAACTTCATCTGGAGCAGGGATGTCAAACTAAATTTAATTGAGGGCTGCATCAAGGTTGTGTTTGATCTTGGGGGCGGAGGTGGGCCTGGCCAGCTTGATGTCACTTATGTCAGGGACGCCTATGATAGCCTGAGTGGTCTGCCAGCAGAAATGGGCTCCCAAGCTCCGTTTCGGCTGCGACAGACTCCTGCATCCCTCTGCCAGGGAAAACAGAGTGCCACCCATGGCCCTTGCAAGCTCAGTTTTCAGCTGTGACGGCCTCCTGCAACCTTCTGCCAGCAAAAACGGAACTCAGGAGGGCCATATGCAGTCCTCCCAAGCTCCATTTTTGCTGACAGAGGCACTGGGTGCTGGTCCTTCACTGTTTTCAGGACGGCCCCATGGGCCAGATCTAAGCACCCCAAAAACCGGATCAGGGCCCCAGGCCTTGAGTTTGACACCCCTGATCTAGAAATTCATGTAAATAGAAAATATTTTCTAATGTAGGTGTCCCCAAATCCTGGTCTGTAGACCAATACTAGTCCGCAGCCCATTGGGAATCAGGCCGCACAAGCAGAGGGCAAGCTCATGAAGCTCCATTTGCACATGTGTGGGATTAGGATCTACAGTATATTTTATTTTTTATCCTTGAAACAATGGAGGGCTGTATTTAACTGGCAGACCACATATTTACCAGGTTTAATCACTGGCATTAACCATGGAAAGAGTAAGTTAATAGGAAGGATTCCTACCTTAAGATGGTAATCAGTGTTGACAGTTGTGGTTCAGTTACACAAATAGTTAAGTATAAGACAGCACCAAGGCATTTCATGATTAAAATAGGATTGGGGATGATGGTATCAGTTTTTCTTTCCACAACTTTTCTCCCTGTCTGAAATTATTTTGCCTACTTGCTTAATGCCATGTACAGTGAAGGTCCTTACAAAAACATTCCTAATTCTTTGGAAATATTACATAAAAGTTGCATGAATTATATAAATAAATTTAAGAATTGTCCTAAAAATGTGAGTTCCAGGTATAGTTATAGAAGAGGCGATAGACATCACGATCTCCGGAACGTTTAAAAGTTTAAAATTTTAAACTTTTAAACATTCCGGAGATCGTGATGTCTATCGCCTCTTCTATAAATAAATTTAAATTTACATGATTTATATAAATGCATATATAGAATGCTTTTTTTTTCAAACACCCCCCCCCCCAAAGAAAGTCTTGATTGTAAAATTCCAAAAGCTTTAATTGGTTTCTGCCTTTCTGGTTTTTCCTTTAATATGAATATATATTGACAGAAAACCAAAGTGTACCTTTCATTATGATATTTTACGTTGACCAAAAAAAGAATGGAAAACATTTATGATGATTTTACTGTTTCATCAGGTAATTGAAGGCATTGTCTATACAGACAAAACTTAAGTGTTTGTTTTGAGATGTTTGTGCATATTAAATGATTTTCAACTGAACAAACGTAAGCACTTTTCAAAAGTGCTTGAAAATACAATCTGATATTACTAATTTTATTTGCTGGCTTTTAGAGTATCTCCTATCAAGTTCCTACATTTATTGATAACATCTTCAATTATTAGAAGCAGGCTGTATTGCTGAATGACAGTATTAGTAACTGGATATATTTATTATAAGATTTGTGTCCAGTAAATATTAAAAGCAATTTTCTTCACTTTATTCTTCCAACACAGTGGTGGGATTCAAATTTTTTTGCTACCAGTTCTGTGGGTATGGTTTGGTGGGCATGGCATGGCTTGGGCATGGCAGGGGAAGGATACTGTAAAATCTCGATTCCCTCCCCACTCCAGGGGAAGGTTACTGCAAAAAACCCATTTCCGCCCAATCAGCTGGGACTCGGGAGGCAGAGAATAGATGGGGGTGGGGCCAGTCAGGGGTGGTATTTACCGGTTCTCTGAACTACTTAAAATTTCCACTACCGGTTCTCCAAAACTGGTCAGAACCTGCTGAATACCACCTCTGTTCCAAAAGCTACATATGATATTTCTTTATGGCTTCTACTGGGGAGGGGAGGGTTGACCTACTATTAACCAGATTAACCTAGATTCAATAGAGGCAAAATATTGGAAAGTTGGACAGTTGGTTGGGTTTTTCTGTTTCCCTTCAGTGACTGGGGAGAGACTTTGATTTTAAAAAAAGGGAAACGAGAAAATGTAAATTACAAACACCTTCAACTAGTTCAGATCAATTCCCGAGCCTTTAGGAGAGACTTCTTGTTTAGCATTGGTGGTTGTAGCAAAGAGAAAGAGATGAAATAGAAATCAGTTGTGGGCATGAGAATCCAGCTGTTCCTTCAACTGAATGGAAAGTCAAATGTCCATACTAGATTTTGTTACAATATAGGAAAAGAGATACGTATTTTAATATTTTAAAAAAGTCATATTTCTGTTTTCTATTTTGCAGGGGTCAACAGCCTATACTTGCATGTAATGATTTTAGAATAGCCCTGGAAATGAACTGTTATTTATTTTTAAGCAGTAGAGAAGAAACTCGGAGTAGTTATTTGTTTTTTTCCAATTCTACCTAATTAATCATTATTTGCTGGCCATTTAGAACTACTACTATTTTGTCACTTTTGTTTGCCTTGGGATTCCTTTCTCGCTTGAAACATTCTGAAAAATCTCTGTGAAAGAATTAATTAGCTTCAGCAATCCACATTAAATACTGATTTAGTGAGACAGGATAATAAAATGCCCAAGATAATTATGGATGTTTCATTTATATTTTTCCTAAATCCTAGACAGAGTAAACTATAGAGAACTTATAACTTGTATAGCTGGGGAGATGAAAGAAAAACGTTTTCCTTTTACATGTCATGTAAAACTTTTTTTAAAATTACAGTTAAACTTTGTTCATGAAGTTTATTTTCAGTTGCAATCAGGTTTTATCTTTTAGTAAATATATCAGCTGTGTGTTTATTATAGCTACAAACCAAAGCAGTATAAAGGAGCCTTGTGGGTTATTACATTATAAAAAGTTGAACTAAGTTACTTTCTTTTTTGTAGACTGATTTTCTGATACCAAAGACATGATATGAAAGCTATGAAACATATGTGAAGGTCTAATTAAACTGATTTAATGTTAAAAACCATGTGCACAGGAAGTTAGTATCTGCTTGGAGTTTAGATAAGAATCCATGGAATTCAGTAGAGGTTGGAGTTAGCCACTTGTGACTACATAGGGATTCTAGTCTAATCACTTTTTTTGATTCTACCCTCAGTTTCTTCTACTTCTTCATCTATATTTGGAATGTTAGGAAACCATCTGTTCTACATATTTAGAAAGTTACATTGATTGGCATTCCCTTTGAAATAGCAAGTCCGCAACTAAATTTGGTGGTATTTGGTAAAACCTAAAAGGTAATAGTGCAAATCACTTTTATCACCTAGGATGACATGTCAGCAGCCTATAGGAAAGAGCTGCTTTTCTCTTTCGAAGGCTTATGTGGCACAGGGATAGATGATTACTTGGACTACCTGTCTCTGAAGGTTTCTGTCCATACTTTGTACCAGATGCAGCAGAGTAGATTTGTTTCAAGTCCCCCTGTTAAACAATGTTACCTTGCAAGACTTCATTGTCTGTTACTTGGGTTAAGGCTTGGAGGGCCCTAATCCTTTTGGTCTTTTAGAAGGCCATGAACGTCTGGCACCCCTCCCAGTGCTAAGGCCAGGACATTAGGGGAGCCTAAGAGATAGATAGATAGATAGATAGATAGATAGATAGATAGATAGATAGATATATTTGTTTTATGACTTTATTGTATGTTGCCTTGGGCTGAGGTTTTTCTCTCTCAGCACACCGAGAAGGAGTGTGTCAGGTAAGACCAATGCTCTATCTATCTGTCTGTCTGTCTGTCTATCTATCTATCTATCTATCTGTTCCGTGAAGCATGTATTAGATAACATATATGTATAGACATAATTATGAAAACATGAGATGGATATAAATAATTAGGACAGGGACGGTAGGTACGCCAGTGTGCTTATGCATGCCCCTTAAAGACCTCTTAGGAATGGGGTGAGGTCGATAGTAGACAGTCTAAAGTTAAAGTTTTGGGGGTGTGGAAGAAACCAGAGTCAGGTTATGCATTCCAGGCATTGACCACTCTGTTGCTGAAGTCATATTTTCTGCAATCGAGTTTGGAGCGGTTCACTTTTTTATTTCTATTGTTTTTTCATGTATTGTTGTGTATTTTTGTTTTGTTTTGTTTTTTGATAATTTAACTTTGGTTATGAGGTTCTTTTTAAGGGACAGGTTTCACAAATGCACCCTTTGATTGTATTTTGTTTGTTTTGACAAACAGTCCTAACACAGTCACTTCGTTGTATTTTCTTCCTTCTATGTATTGTCTAGTTTATTGACTGATGTTAGTTTATTTATTATGTAGTTAGTAAAATACATCTTCTGGTATTCTGAAAGTTTCTACTATCTGCTGTGTTGGCTTCATTCATTTAATACTTAAATAATATTTGGCTGCAGTCTTTTTCAGCACTTGCAAAACTGATCATAAATTCAGATTCTTTTAAATTGGAACCTGTATCTAAAAATTAAGGTGTCACCGAATCAAAATGATGTTAACCAAAGTGGTAACTAGCCTGAAAAATAGTTTCATTTGCATGAATTTCTCTTTCTCTTTTTAAAAAATAAGTTCTTCACTCCCTTTTAATTTATGCATCTTTGATGCTGGAGGGTGTTGAGGTTTTTTTAGTGGTTCTGTGTTCTCTAAATATTGTGCACAGGGTTGATTCATACCCTACCAGAAAAGTATACTTTGGTTATTTTGGCCTTTATGGTAATTATGTGCATGATCATAAAGCAGTTATATTGTAGAGGTTGGTTAAAAAAAACAAAACAAAAATACTGAGCCATAACTTGTCCTGTACAGTTATTTAAAGGGGGAAAATAGGATACTGAGTCAACATGCTTTCATATTGTGGCTTTTCCTCTTTTCCATACATGTTTCAGAATATAGCCTCCATCCAATAAAACATTTTTGTCTAACACAAATGAAGCTATTGGGTATTTTCATTCTTTTTAGGCAACATTATTGAGCTGTCTTCATTAACTAGGTTTAGACTTGCTTCGGATATAAAAATATTCAGTGACTACTCTATGGATTAAGCTTGAATGCAGACTGACATATGAATGCACGCCAGAGGTGGTATTCAGCAGGTTCTGACCAGTTCTGGAGAATCGGTAGCGGAAATTTTGAGTAGTTCCAGTAAATACTACCTCTGACTGGCCCTGCCCCCATCTATTCTCTCTCCCAAGTCCCAGCTGATCAGGAGGAAATGGAGATTTTGCATTTCCCTTGCAGTGGGGAGAGAATAGAGATTTTACAGTATCTTTCCTTTGCCATGCCCACCAAGCCACGCCCACTAAGACATGTCACACCCACCAAGCCACGTCCACAGAACCGGTAGTAAAAAAAATTGAATCCCACCACTGATGCACACCATGGAAATGTTTAGTGGAATACCATAATAGGATAGAATAGAATATAATTTTTTATTGGCCAAGTGTGATTGGACACACAAGGAATTTGTCTTTGGTGCATATGCTCTCAGTGTACTTAAAGCAAAATAAAATATATTCATCAAGAATCATAAGATACAACACTTAGTCATGGGTTACGATAAGCTTAATATAAGACCTGCCATGTATGTTTCCACTGAGTGTTTAAAGTGAGGGAATTCACTTCAGTACTAATAGCAGATACATTCTTCTAGGACCCAGATTGTTGGGGTCTGTAAACCACTTAGAGAGGGCTATAAAGCGATATATATGTCTAAGTGCTATTGATATTCACTTAAGCTATATACAGTAAAATGTGAAGTGTCTCATAATTATCACCTTAATGCAGATTGAATGGAAAGTTTTCTGTCGATTTGACAAGCTGCTTGTAAAGAAAACACAACTTTCTATTCATGGTAAACTATCTTTTAAACAGTATTTAAATGTCAGTTCCTAGACTTGGTATGTGTGGTTTCCTTCTTATTTCATGATACATTCTTAATAGACAGTAGTAATGTTTCAGAGATAGGGATTGAAAGATTTGTGGTAAAATATATTTAAAAGACTCCATTGAAGTTGGTAGTTGTTTCAACAGCTGCAGTTTTATGAAACTATTGAGTTTTTTTATGAATTAATGCCACAAAAATGATTTGTGATATAACTTTTTTTTAGTATGTTAGTTTTAATGTACTTGGTTGTTTGAATATATATTACAGTGTTATTTTTCAATATTCAGTGTTGTTTTTTTCTGGTCATCTATTACTACTAGTTGACTATTGCTTGTTTATGCAATTTTGATGCAACCCATTATACAGTATATGCCTAGATTGTTGATTTTTTCCAGCTACAGAAAGCTAATTATCAAATATATTTAAAATGTTTATCTGCAAGAAAAAAATTATGAATTATTTGATGAAAACTTACTGATGGTTAGTTCTTTTTTGCAAAATTTCTTTGTGATCCTGATGTTTATCTGCAAGAAAAAAATTATGAATTATTTGATGAAAACTTACTGATGGTTAGTTCTTTTTTGCAAAATTTCTTTGTGATGCTGATGTACACATATATAACGTTTATGAAGGAAAACTCTGGACTGCTTCTTTCTAAAGACTTATACTGGCAAATTGCGGTAAATTTTCATACTAACAGAAAGGAAAGTTTGCTTTATGGTAATTCGAAGAGAAAGCATTTATTTAGTTGAGTAGCAGTACCATTGGGTTGATAGCTATTTTATCTGTGTAGTACTTGGAAACAGGGTGGATAAAAATCAATGATTTTTTTTAAAAAAATTAAAAAAAAATCAGATTTTTTTATTTAAATCGGATTTTTTTTATTTTTATCGAATTTATTTTAATAAAAAACTTTTGGGGTAAAAATCTATCGTAAGATAGTTTTCTATTTAAGATACATAAATAATTTAGTTTATTCAGCATGAAATGGAGCTTAGTTATGTAGCATGAGGCTGTATATTCTGCAACACTGGGACTATCGGTGAGTCAACAGTGGGTCAAAGGAGTAGCAGAGATGACAGTTGCTCTTTAAAACTTATGATTTAAATCGAGTTGATTTAAATCAAGCCTTTTTACTAGTGATTTAAATCATGATTTAAATTGTGATTTAAATCAACTAGATTTAAATCAAATCCACCCTGCTTGGAAA
The DNA here is from genome assembly GCA_022577455.1 of Arizona elegans. Classification (NCBI taxonomy): domain Eukaryota; kingdom Metazoa; phylum Chordata; class Lepidosauria; order Squamata; family Colubridae; genus Arizona; species Arizona elegans. Next base: position 252,343,939 of record JAKOOJ010000001.1, read on the forward strand.
GCAAATTGGTTTTCATTGAATGATTCAGATATAAGATTTTGTCAGCCTTCTGAGGTAGACCAGACAAGGAAACATAGCCAAATGAGCTAAATCTATTTCATTGTAAGATTACAGTAACAAAATATATCTCCCAGAAATATATCTCCCCCTCCCCTTTACAGGCTAATAAACTAGGGAGAGTCTCTTCTGAGGCCTTTGCCCAAAGATTGCTGCCTTTTATTGTTCTGCCTCCCAATGTCATTCCCACACAGCATTACAGATTTGGGAGTTGGGTGAGGAGAGAAAATGATAGTAAAAAAAAATAATATCCCATTTCTTTAAAGCTACATACTTGCACATCTGTGATTATATACATGCATGCAAGCACAAAAAAATATAATGTATTAAGTTCCTTTTAGCTCTTCCTGTGCTATGTCATATGTGTCCACTAGGATAATGTTTTCTTTATTTAAGGATCAGTCTCTTTTTCATTTATAAAAGAGATTACTATATGAAGAGTTTCAGAGGATTATAAAAATGAATGACTGGCAACACATTCTTATCCACACCTTGAAGGTAGTGAAAAATGTTCAGAAAGGTTGGCTAACCATAAAGCTGGATATTATCTGGTAGCAGATATTTTAATGCAGTAGTTGAGAAAACATCGTTCCCAACAATGGAGGAGAAGAGCAATATAAATATAAAATATGAATGGTTTTCTAGTTAACTTCTGCATTTACCAATTTACTTTCTGTGTTCATTTTTAACATACAGTAGTGTGCTTTCCTCTATTTTTTTTTTATTTTTTTTGCCCTTTAGTAACCCTGATTGCTGAAAAGCAATTTCATTCTTCCTTGACCCTTTAAACTAATAGAATAGAAGAAACAAAAAGATCATTTGAACTGTTACTTCTGCTTTGGCTGACTTCCCACATGAGAAAACTCACTTGAACTTTGTAGTGTTTTTCTAAATTGCAGTTGCATTCATTTACCGTCACACAATTCAGTATACCAAAGAAATAAATGTAATGTCAATAAAGCAACCCATCATCATCATCATCTTAGCCATTGTCTATCCACTGCAGGATGAAGGCCTCTTCCACATGTTTCCAACCAATACAGTCCTGAGTTTTCCTTTGCCAATTGGGCCCTCAATACTTGCTGATGTCGTCAATCCATCTTGTTTTAGGTCCCTTTCATGGATGCTTTTTATCAAGTGGGCTTCATTCTATGACTGCCTTGGTCCATCTGCCATCAGTTCTTCTTGCTATGTAACCAGCCCATTTCCATTTCAATTCTTTTACTGTTTTGATGATATTGTATATTTTTGTTTGTTGTCTGTGCAGGTCTTTCTGTTTTGCCTTATAATACCGAAAATGTATCTTTCCATGGCTCTTTGTGCCATTCCTAGTTTTTATATCGATGGTGAAGTTAGTGTCCATGTTTCACTGGCATATGTTAGAGCAGGTAGATGGAAAACTTTTCAGTGACGACAGACTAGTAGATTTTGCTGAATGTCAATAAAGTAGAAGTTGAAAAATACTTTTAAGCGTAAAATGTTACAGAGAAAACAGAATTCTAAATACATTTTTTTAAAATTCTAAATATATATATAATTCTAAATATATGTTAGCATTTAGAAATCTGCATTAAGAAACATCTTCAAAAATGATAGCACTACCTTCTTTTACAAGTATTTTATTTTTTATTATTTTTTTTATTAGTCATATTTCTATACCGCCCACTCTCCGAGGACTCTGGGCAGCTTACACCAAAGACAGTATACTTAATAGCATATTGCCCCCAACAATCTGGGTCCTCATTTTACCCACCTCGGAAGGATGGAAGGCAAAGTCAACCTTGAGCCGGTGAGATTTGATCCGCTGATCTGCTGAACTAGCAGTCAGCTGAAGTAGCTGCAGTACTGCACTCTAAGCACTGCGCCACCTCGGCTCGTCAAGTAGTCCTTGATTTACATCAATTGGCACTAAAATTTTTGTTGCTAAATAAGGCAGTTGTTAATTGAGTAACACACAATTTTATGACCTTTTTGCCATGGTTTTTAAGAGAATCACTGCAGTTGAATCACAGGGTCGTTAAATGAATCTAGCTTTCTCCATTGACTCTGGGAAGGTCACAAATTTTGATCACATGACTATGGAAATTCTGTGATGATCAAAAGTGCAAGGATCAGTCAAAAGGCACTTTTTTCAGAACACTTGTTCCTTTTCATGGTTATTAAAGGAATGGTCGACAAATACCTATAATTGGGATTCACTGGGCTTACTCTACCAAAGCAGAGATTGTGTTTCTTTTCAAGATATTTCACCGTGCATTTCTAGGTGCAGAGATGGAGAAGTAGAGATCACTTTGCAATATCTATGTAGAATTAGAATTGTGGGTTATTGAAGGCTACCTGGAAAATATCAGTGATTAGTGTTTGGGAATGGTACCCATTCTATTTTGATTTATTTGCCTTGTCAGCCTGCTGTATATGGCTGGAATCAGGTGTTGGCCTGGCTGGCAGACTGTATTTAGTTCCACTGATCTGTTGATGGCTTCTTTCTTTGAGTGCCGTGTTTCCAGGAATTATCTGGCTCTTCTGATCTTTGTGTGGTCATTTGTTCTAGTCAAGTATGTGGTTCATTCTGAGGGCATGGGTGGCTCTCAGTAATTCTGGTCTTACTTCTTTCTTGCAGTTATATGTTTTTTTTTTATTCTTTTATTGAATTGGCTATACATTTATTGGGTAGAAAAAAACCTCACTGCATTTCTTAACAATGTTGGCTTAAGGAGACCTATTTGGGAAAGAAGCTCTGAAAAAACTTGACAAGGCTGGTTCCATTCTCATTTTCTTTTTAGACTCTAATTAAACATTTGCGATTAATTTAAAAAATGGATTAGGGAGATAATCTCCAATTCAGTTGTAGCACGCTTACAGTGGCTAACAATGAGTTCAGTGCAAAATATGTAAGGTTACTAATACTAATAAAAAGTCTGAGCTGTTTTTTATTTTTATTTTTTTACATTATTTTCTTACATTTACCGAAATACAATATTAATGTAATTATGAACTTCCCAAAATCTTTTCTTTGAAGAAGCATGCAAATTTTAATCTATATGCTATTAAAACTCATGTATCTGTTTGATTGTAACCTTCAATTGGGCGAAACAATGCACCACAGGGCAACAATTGCTGAATCAGCATACCTCAAATGGACTGATTTACAGAATGTGTCCAAAATCTGGGACCCATGACTCCCATGGGATTTAAATTTGACAAGAGTTCTGGCTATTTCATGCTGCCACGCTACTGCACCTACACTGACATGTGATTTCATTTCTAGCACTTGCTGCCAGATTCCTACGTAGAAAATCAATGGAGAAGCTAGCAGGAAGTTTCTTTGTGTATCCATGAAAACTTCTTTAATGTTGATTTATCTGAGGATTGCACTTCCTTTCTAAACATACCGATTAAAGAAGACTTTCAGTTTCTTTTGATGGCGTCTTGCTACTTTAGTTTTTGGCAAAGAGATAATTCTGTCTTGATTAATTAAATGACCAAGAAATATTTTGCATAACTCTTAAAAAAAACACAGCTGTGGGTGGCAAGGAAATGTGGTTGTCCAGCATAGATTTCAACAGTGGGTGGTTAAGGGGAGGTAGGATTTTAAGCATGTAGCTTGTGGGGGCAAAAACTGTATTTTGGACATGTGTCAGATTTTAAGTAAAATTTGTTACAATTGCATATGTTTGAGCAGTAGTTCTATAAATGTGGAATATACTAATTTTTTTAGCGAAGTATTATTTTGTAAGCATATGTAATGTTTTTAGTGAATAGTTTTATTTAATTTTTATTTTATAGGATTTTGTCTAGATGACAGATAATTTCTGTGTACATTTGTAAACGTATGTGTGTATTTTTGAAAACGTCACATCTGCATATTTTATGATAGACAAAACTACAGCGCTGTTAACATTTTAGATGACAGTTTGTGTACACACATAAGTCTTATTTGTTGATACTACAATGAAGCAAAAAATTCTAACACAAAATGTCTTACCGATAGTTCTGAACTCACAACCATTTGTATAATGATAGTTCGAAGTTATGAAGGCCTCAGAAAAAATGACTTATGCCCTATCCTCAAAGTTATGACCATTGTGCAATTTGATCACTTGGCAACTAGCTTATATTTACACCGGTTGCAGTGTTTGCGGTCACAAGGTTGCAATTTGCAACTTTCAGAATCACCTTCCAGCAAACAAAATCAATTGGGGAAGCTGGATTTGCTTAACAATCACTTGGTTCATTTAAGGACTGCTTGACTCACTTAATCGTGGTGATTCACATAGTAACCATGCTAAAAATGGTCAAAAATTAGGTTCAATTACGTTATGACTCGCTTAAGAACCCTTAGTAATCGAAATTCAAAATTCTGATCTCAGTTATGATCATAATTCAAGAATAACATGCACTGGAATATGTCTGGAAACAAATTGTGCCCATATGTGTATTTATGTACCTGCCCAATTTTTTTTAAAAAAGATTTTACTTTGATTTTCTATTTTTTTCTTACATTGATTAAAACTAGCAAAATGTGATTCCATCTAATGACTTTGAAATTGACTTCTATGACAGTACATAAGCTTTTGTATTTTTATATTTAAGGACCCAAAGCGTTCTTAAATTTTCCTAAAAGTAAAAACTTCATAATGCTTCAAAAAGTAAAAATTTAGAGTTGGTTATATTTATTTTGTACTCTAAATTATAATTATAAAGTAAAAGCCCATCTGTTTTAATAATAACAGCATATTTGGGCACTCAAAAAAGGGAAAATACTTGGAGAACTTGGAGACAAGCCTTAGCTATTTTCCTTTTAACAGCAAATTTAGCAGCTATCTGTTTTTATAGAACCATCAGATGCTGCAGTAGGTATAAGATACCTTCTGACTTCCTGAGCATTAACTTTCCTTCAAAGAGCCTTGGTGGCGCAGCAGACTAAAGCACTGTTAAGTAACACCAGCTGCCTGCAATTACTGCAAGTTCAAATCACACCAGGCTCAAGGTTGACTCAGCCTTCCATCCTTTCAAAGGTAGGTAAAATGAGGACCCATTTTGGGGGCAATAAGCTGACTTTGTATAAATATACAAAAGTATGAAGGCTATTGCTTAACGCATTGTAAGCCGCCCTGAGTCTCCGGAAAAGGGCGGCATATAAATCGAACCAATAAATAAATAAATAAATAAATAAATAAATATTCTGTTGCAGGTGATAGCCCTGATCTGACCTTCATTTATCTCAAAAACTAATACCCTATTTCTCTGAAAATAAGACATCCCCTGATAATAAGCCCAATTGGGCTTTTGAGCGCATGCGCTAAAATAAGCCCCCCTGAAAATAAGCCCTCCCCAAAAATATTTAAACGCAGAGCTGGAAATCAGGTAAGATGGCAAGAGGAGCCCCATCTTGCTCCAGATGCCCCAAAATAATAAGACCTCCCCAAAAATAAGGCCAAGCACTTATTTCGGGGTTCACAAAAATATAAGACGGTCTTATTTTCAGGGAAACACAGTAACTGATGTCAGTTGGGCAGTTGGATGTAGAGAACCTTGGTGCCATCTTAAAAATAAGTTAGCATCTCTGTATTTGACTCATGGAATGTAGAGAAGCATTACAGAAATTTTCTTCTATAATTTCAAATAAATTCAGAAAAGCTTCATTGTAGGTTAGGACATTGGATACTTTCAGTAATACTCAAAAAAAATTAAGGGAAAGGCAGACTTTCCTTCCTTCCTTCCTTCCTTCCTTCCTTCCTTCCTTCCTTCCCCTCTCTATCTCTACTGTTTCATATAGACATCCCAGTTGTCAGAAAAATGAAACAATCCTGTGTTAAACAATCCTGTCTTTAGCAAGAAATATATTATTGTGATGTAGAATAATTTTTAAAGTTTTGTTTTTCATCCTTCTGGCACTTCCATGGATTTTCAATTTGTTTCTTTTAACTGCAAAGCTACAAGCACTACAGCATCATTTCATCAGATATCTTCTGTATTTCTTTTGTATCAGACTCCTATGGATATTGGATTTTTTTGCTATTAGAAATTGGTGTAAATCTTGAAGGATGGTCACTGAAAGTAAATTAATATGGCCATCTTCCAGCCCTTGGGAGAGAATGTGGCATGTTTTGATTACTTTTCAAACAGCATGCAAAATTTTAAATAAAAATTGCCTTGCTGTCCATGAAATATCTTAAGAACCTCCTTCACCTATAACTTGAAGGTAGCATGAAAAAAAATACTCAGCAAGCAGAAGTTGGGAACAAAGTCAAAAAGATGGATATGATCTTAGGAGTAGTATGAGCAGGAAACATCTTTTTGTTTGTTTTTAATTGCTTGGAGTATTTTTATGTGAATAAAACATAATGGCATTAAGAAAAGAGGAGATTTTGGATCTTATACAGATTTTAGATGCTAAATTTATTTCTGCTCTTTCTATACTGAATATTTTGCAATGTGCCATTAATTAGTAAATTACAGCTGGTTTCCTCCATTTAATTCTCCTTCCTGGTTGGGAACGGCAGGCAGCGCTGGGTAGACTCCGTCAATAGACCAATCAGGACTGGGTCTGCAATGAAGCTAAGTCCTGCCCTTTCCTCCTGCTCTCCAGTTTATCGACTCGGTCGACTTGGACAGTCGTGTCTCCTGTGTTGGCTTCACATCTCTTTGCTTGCAAAAAAAAAAAAAATTAAAAGGAGCAGTTTTTATTACTTGAGTGTTCTAGATACTTGTGTAATAGGATTCTGGAAGTCTTTTCATAAAACTGATTCCTGATTTAAGTTGTCTATAACGTGGGTTTGTAGAGTTTTATGTGGTTTAAGATGAGTCTTTTGGAACTTTGGGGCAAGTTTAGTATTTCTGAACTCGAAAACTGTTCAGGATAAATTCACCTTCATTTCTCCAATTCTTCTTCTCAGTAATTCTTTGGAAGAGACATCTTTTATTTTTCATCTTTCATCTTTTTAAAAGAGTCCTTTTATAAGAATCCAGCAAACATGTCACTAGTAAATCCAGTGACTCGGGCTGAACAAAGAATCATCGTAATTTTATTCTGAATAGGAATACAATTGTTAACAAAAATTGTATTAGTACCTGAGACTCTTATAATTTTTAATCATTGTGTAATAAAAACAAGAGATAGAAAATTAGGTCTCCCTTCCTATTTTTCTCATTTCTTTCTCATTTTAACAATCCTTTTCAAGAAGGCATTCATTGACCTAGCCCCAGATTCTACATTTGGGGATGATTACCCAGAAGAATTAGCCTGGAAGATTTGGACTCAGCTGTTTGACTCTTGGAAAATACGATGGAGAGAATAACTTCAAGCATCAAAGAACATTTCCTCCTTCTTTGCTATTTCTGTGGCTTTGTTCTAATTTTCAAGTTACATTTCAGTAGCATTTTCACACTGAGTTTGAGGCAATTTGTATGGGTGACTATTTGAGCCTTGCTAATATCATTAATAAAAATTTCAAACTTATGAGTATCACTATGCAAAGTCATGATATAATCAATGAATATTCTGGCAAGTTAAATTAAGAAACATTTTATTGCTCGGCAGTCACTATCAAAAACGGGTTGAAAATAGCCATCTAATACTTGAACAGCTTTAAGGATTCTTATACCTTTCAGTGATGAAGGAAGAAGATAGAGTCTTGATTCTCAAGATGAAAACTGGACGTTGAATTACCTGAACGTCCTTTTTCGGAACGCTGCGTATACACTCCAGCATTGGAAAAATCCCCTTTCTGACAGGAACTGAGAGAACTTTTTTTATTACCTAACTTTCTACTCTGTGCTCTCTCCACGCCCCTTTTGCACACGGATCCCCAGTCTTGAACGAAGACACAGTAGGTGAACCACAAAAAAACTTTATTAAAACAAACAACCACAAACCCCAAAATCTCACAAACAAACACAACAATCGGGGGGGGGGGGAAATGGAGTGTATACGCAGCGTTCCGAAAAAGGACGTTCAGGTAAGTCAACATCCATTTTTCAGAACGCTGCTACTACACTCCAGCATTGGGACATACCAAGCCTAACTCCCAGGGTTGGGCAACATACCACTCCCCTCAGAAGAACCAGAAACAACAGATTGCAACACCCTCCGTCCGAAGGACGCCTCGGCCGAGGCGTAAGCATCAATCCAATAATGTCTTATGAACGGCGACAACGAAGTCCAAGTTGCCGCCCTACAGATATCCAACACCGAAGCCTGGGTAGCCCAGGCAGCCGAAGTAGCCACACTCCGAGTCGAGTGAGGCAGAATTCTCTCTGGAACAGGATGACTGTGTTTCTCATATGCAGACACAATACAGGCCTTAATCCAACGACCAATCGTGGCTGACGATACCTTTTGACCCATGGAAGCTGGATGGAACAAAACAAAAAGGGCTTCCGTCTTCCGAAAGGATGCTGTCCTACGTATGTAACGCCTCAAGGCCCTGCGAACATCCAGGGTGTGCCACAGAGCCTCACGGTGATGTCTGGGAGACGGACAGAAGTCCGGAAGAACTAATTCCTGCGCACGGTGAAACCACGAATTAACCTTGGGCGTAAACGCAGGATCCAGTCGCAAGACCACAGTATTAGCGTGGAAAATACACAAATCCTTCCTGACCGACAAGGCTGCGAGCTCAGAAATGCGCCTAGCCGATGTGATAGCAAGCAGGAAAGCAACTTTGAACGACAGAAACTTGAGGGAGATAGAACCAAGTGGTTCAAACGGTGACAACGTGAGGGCCTGTAAAACCAGCGATAAATCCCAAGAAGGATAACGATAAACAGTAGGTGGTCTCAGGTTCGTGGCTCCATGAAGAAACCCCTTCACCCATGGATGATGAGACAAAGAAGTGTATGGAGGAAAGGACAGAACAGTGGCCAGAGCCGCCACCTGACGCCTGAGAGTGGCCGGGACAGACCTTTCTCCAAACCCGCTTGCAGAAAGACGAGAACATCCTGAATCGTCGCAGACGTTGGATCCACATGAGCAACTGTACACCAGCGACAAAAGGCTTTCCATGAGGCTTCGTAGATCCTCGTCGTGGATGGCCTACGGGCCGATTGAATCGTGCCAATCACCATGTCCGGTAAGTGGCCCTTCTTTAGGATGACGCGTTCAAATGCTAAACGGCCAATTGCAGCCATTGGGGCTTGGGATGGCGGATGGCCCCTTGACACAGCACGATCCGGTGAGGAGGGATCACCCACGGATCGGTCACCGAGAACTCCACAAGATCCGCAAACCACAGCCTGTGCGGCCAATGCGGCGCCACCAGCAACATTTCTGCCCTCTCCGCTATCATCTTCCGGACCACCTGCTGAATCAACGTGATGGGAGAAAAGGCGTATAGCAGACCTGTTGGCCAACAACACCGCAGAGCGTTTGTGTTCTCCGCCAATGGAGTCGGATACCGAGAGATGAACCAGGAAAGTTGGGCGTTGGCAGGACTGGCAAAGAGGTCTACCACCGGCCGGCCGAAGCGAAGCCTCTCGAAACAGACTGGGAAGCAGCTGCCACTCGGCCTGATCTATCACTTCCCTGCTGAGCCAGTTCGCTTGGGTGTTGACCTTCCCGGAAATGTGGTCTGCGAGAATTGACCCCAAATGTCGCTCTGCCCAATTGAACAGACGTTCCGACTTGAGCATTAAAGTCTGTGACTTCGTCCCCCTTCCCGGTTTACGTGCGCCTTGGCGGACGTATTGTCTGTGAGTATCAGGACATGACGACCTTGAACCAACGGCCGAAAATGCAGAAGGGCGAGACGAATTGCACGCAGTTCTAGAAGGTTGATACTCTGGGCATGTTCCTCCGGAGACCATTGTTCCTGGCCCACCTGGGCTCCCAGGTGGGCTCCCCAGCCATGAAGGCTGGCATCGGTGGTGATCACGATCCGGTCCAGTTCCAGGAAGTTGCATCCCCTCAGAATGGCAGGCGATCTCCACCAACGCAACGACAGTTGGACTTGTGGAGGCACGAGCACCTTCTTTGCCGAGTTGGAACGGCCCTTCCTCTGGAAGGGGAGAAGTAGCCATTGCAGTGGGCAGGACTGTCTGCGAGCCCACGGCACAATGCGGAAGCATGAAACCATCTTTCCCAACAATTGCGATAGTGTCAATATAGGCACCGCCCTCTGGGTCAGGACTTGATCTAACAGCGACTTGATGCTCTTCACCCTTTCCGAAGACAGGAAAACCTGACCCTTCCCGGAGTCTATCAGGGTCCCGAGGTGTAAAATCGAAGTCGAGGGGAGGAGATGGCTCTTTTCCAAGTTGATGGTGAAGCCGTGCTCCCGGAACCCCGAAAGCACCCTGTCCATGTCTCGTGCCGCTTGGAACCGGGATGAAGAAAGGACTAGAATGTCGTCCAGGTAACATAAAACTCTCACCGGAACGGCACTGAGGGTCGCGGCCACCACCATCACCAATTTGGTGAAAGTCCTGGGAGCTGAGGAAAGACCGAACGGCATCGCACAATACTGGTAATGCCTGCCCGCATACTCGAATCATAGAAACTGCCGATGCGAAGGAAGCACTGGAACATGCAGGTAGGCCTTTCATAAATCCACCGACTGCATTAGGTCCCCCTGGCGAATTGATGCAAGAATTGACTGAAGAGAGTGCATCTTGAACCGACGGTAACGTACTGCTTGGTTCAAATCCTTGAGGTTTAGGGTTCCCCTGACCCCGCCAGAGTTTTTGGGCACCAAAAACAGGATCGAGTAGAAACCGGTTCCCTGCTGGTCTAACGGAACCGGTTCTATCGCCTTGATCTCCAGTAAGTGAGATATCTCCTCCACCATCAGGTTGCGAGAATCGGTCGACAGAGGAACGGGTCATCAGATGAACCATTGTGGAGGCTGATCCGTGAACTCTATCGCGAGGCCCTCCAAAATCGTGCAACGCACCCACTCGTCCGGAGTGGACCGGGCCCACTGATGACGAAAGGCCTGTAGACGTCCGCCCACAGGACCCGAAGTCGGTGAGTCATTTGCCCCTTCGGAAGGGCCTAGAATTGGACCCACAATAGGGACGCTTTGAAGCGGTCTGAGGTCTGCCACGGTCCCTGAATTGTTGTCTGTCTGTGAAGCGGTCAGTGGGCTGGAAGGACTGCCGGTAAGAAGAGGGGCCTCCCTGCCCCAAGTAAGCACAAAAGAGCTGACGCTGCGAGTATGGAGTATAGCGTCTATCCTGTCTGCGAAAGGATGATGGCATAACTTTACGTTTGTCTTTGTCCTCTACAAGAACCGGCTCCAATGCAGCACCAAACAGGTTCGGGGCTTTATACGGGGCCACCGCCAACTTCCACTTGGCTTTAACATCGGCCTTCCACGGCCGTAGCCAGAAAACGCGTCGTGATGTGACCGAGGTCGCCAGCGCCCGAGATACAAACTTGACAGAATTCAACGAAGCGTCAGCCGAGTATTCCGTGGCTGCAATAATTTTATTAATATTGTGATGTAGACAGGTTTCTTCCGGAGGGAGCCATTCCTGAAGTTGACGCAGTCAGATCAAGGAGGCCCGATTGAAGAACGAGGTGGCCGTGGCAGTTCTAACAGTCCAGGCTACGGCCTGATGGGATCTACGGAAGGCCAATTCGGTGCGTCTGTCCTCAGATTTAAGACCTTCAAGCGGATCAGACGAAACCATCGATTGAGAAGTGAGGGCCACTACTGGAGCATCCACTGTGGGCACATCCAACATTGCCTCCAGATCAGGCGCTGCACAGAACAATTTCTTGTCAAGATTGCTTGGCGCAGTGGACGACCCTGGTTGGCTCCAAGGTGCCTGCAGTACTTCCGTGAACAATTGGGGGCACGGAATAAAGTCCTTCTCCTGCTTGACTTGTTTAAACAAGGCATCATGAGGTCCAGTTTCAGACGGAGTTGTCGGGAGTTGGGCCCCCACAGACCCCAAATTAGTTGTCAGACGTGCCTTGTGAAGGAGGGACTTGAATAATGCGGGACAAAACAAGCCCATGAAGGCCGGAGAGTCCGGTACAAGTCCTTCATCCTCAGAGAATTCGAGGTCTTTTGGGCCCTCTTCATCATGGCCAGAACCCACAGAGGAAACAGACTCTCGAGGAGAGGGAGAACGAGCCCTGCGTGACCCCGAAGCGGCCAGTGTGCCTGAAGAAGTCCCAGCTGAGGACGTCTGTGCTGCTGTTTGTGTTCCAGCCGCCATAATAGAAGCTAATGCTGTAGACAGCATCGTCTGGAAGTCAAACTGTGAAGGAGGCGGAGGGTTGTCTACTGCTCGGAGACCCGCTGCTGTGGGCGTGAAAGTGGCTGATGGTTGGTGCCGAGGAAGTGGAACCGATTCCAGACCCGCTATGGAAACATCAGGCATTGACTGGGACACACCCTTCTGCCAAGCCAAAGAAGTAGACTGAACCTCTCTCCGCTCCGAACAAGCAGGAACAGAAGTGGATTGTGGGGCGGGTCCCGTATCTTGGCTGGATGATGAAGTCGATGCTTGTCTGGCTTTCTCACATTGTTTCTCCAGTGCTTTATGACGTCTGAGGGCGTCCTTATTGGCCGAAGTGGAAGTTTTTGAGAGGCGGGACTTGTGGCCCCCCGAAGTGGAACGTTTGCCCGACTGTTTCTTGCGGGACTTAGAAGATCTGACAGGGCTGACCTCCTGATCACTATCGGAGGAAAACGAACAGTCCGCCATGCTGAGAACGCCTCGGGTTTTTTTAAATTAAATATTTAATTATTCAATATAGCTCAGCCAATTTTGATCTCCAAAGGACACCATAAAACTTGATGACAAGCCTCCACTTTTAATAACCGTGTGCCCTGCGCTCTGCCCAGGTGGTGTGGGCAGGCTTTACACTAGGGGGTGATAAAGGGATGAGCGATAGTTTGTAAACGCCCCCCCTTCTTCACCTACAATGCTTGTGCCCAGACCGGGCCTGAAGCACTGTAAGGGAGGCCCCCAGAGAAATTAGCTGCGATCCTTTATAACAGGGCCCGCGCTGCCACAAGGTGACCCAAAATGGCGGCCGCCCCAATGCTCAAAATGGCGGCCGCACGGTGGTGGCGTAGGGACAAAATGGCGGCCCGCCCGCGCTCTTCAAGGTGATTCAGCGCTTCCCCTGGCGCCGCTTCCACAGTCGCCATTCAGGGAGGATAGCCTGGCCGGCTGCCACATGGCAGGAGGGTGGCGAACGAATGAAAGCCACGCTGCACCCCTCCAACAGTCACTTACTCTGGAAGGCTTGGGCCCGAACAAGCCGAAGGCCGCGCCACCGCCCGCAGAGGTCTGATGGGACGGACGCCAGATTAGCTTCACAGCGGCGGTAACGGCGCCACTACCGGATCCTTTGAGGCGCCGCCACTATGCTCTGGTGTCAAAAGGCACGGCGGGTGGAGAGCAATTCGCCCAGTCCCTATCCCATCGGCAGTAGAAATCCGGCCGGATCCGCCCCACAGAGACAGAAGCCGGTGGCAGCAGGCGCAAAGGCGCAAAGATCAGCACGATCCGGATCCCCGGGCACGAAACCGACGGACAGTTGACTGGCAGAAGAATAAAACCTAACCTAACTTGAAATTCAAAACAACAAACAGAAAAATAGAAAAAAGGGGCTAATCAAAAATAACCAAAAGCCTAACCCAACACTCAGAGCACAGAGAAAACCCTCTCAGTCTGTCAGCAACTGAGAGAAAGACTGGGGATCCGTGTGCAAAAGGGGCGTGGAGAGAGCACAGAGTAGGAAGTTAGGTAGTAAAAAAAGTTCTCTCAGTTCCTGTCAGATATAAGGATTTTCCGAATGCTGGAGTGTAGTAGCAGCGTTCTGGAAAAATTATTGTAAAATAGCTTAGATGTTTTATGAAGTAATAAATTTGCAGAAATGAAGCTTTCTTTGTTTCTAAGGATTTGAATCATGCTGCAGTTAGTTGTTAGGTTAATGAAAGGAGGAGAAGAAAAACAACCAGAAGTGATCGTGAACTCTTAAGTTATGGTTTATTTAAAAAATAAAATGCTAGTTGAAATTACAATAATCTGAATGCTCAAACCTTCTAACAATTAAAAGCCTGGTGAAAATGGTGTCTTTTTACAGATTTCTTGAATCCTAAGAAAATTGGAGTTTGAAGCAATTTTGGAAAGTGTACTGGTAGTCCTCGGCTTACAACCATTCGTTTAGTGACTGAAAAAATAACATAACTGTTTTTCACACTTAAAACCATTGCAGCATCTCCCCGGTCTTGTGATCAAAATTTGGATGGCAACTGGCATATATTTATGGTTGCAGTGTCTTAGGGTGATAACCTTACAAGCAAAGTCAATGGGGAAGCCAGGTTCACTTAACAATCATGTTACTAACTCGACAAATGCAGTGATTCATTTAACAACTGTGCAAAAAAGGTCATAAAATGGAGCAAAACACATTAACATATGCAGTGGAAATTTTGGGCTCAATTGTGGCTGTCAGTCAAGAATTACCAGTAATATAATGTACAAGACAGTAGGAAGTAAAAATGGTGTTGCTAAAGATAAAAATAAAAGATTGGCAAAATAGAGAAACTATTATTATCAATTATATCATTATATATTTACATTTTATATATTTGTTGGCAGTTGAAAGAATGCATAGTAATAAACACTGCAAGTACAATAAATGAATAGTATCTCTTTAGGGAATGTTTAAGCATATTCTTTACTCAGTGGTTTAAACCCAAACCTTAAATATTAAGTAATTGTTACATTGTATTAAATAGATTCACTGTAATTCATGGAATAATTCAGTGCACTGGGAAAATCTGTGAAACCCATTGTTGCATAGTTGCATAGTCTTGGGACTTCAAGAGAACATCATAGGGATCTTTCTGTATTTTAATCCCATAGGAAGAGCTTTATGTGTTTAGGAAAGGGCCAATAAAAAATGTTCCACAATGAAATTGAGATGTGAACCTTGTAAATCAAACACCTCACTGCACTATACTGGCACCCAGAGATGAAAACTAATACCAGGGAAGAAGTCTAATGGCCACTTGCATGTTTTCCTTTCTGCATTTTATTTCCTCATAGATAAAATATAGAAATACGGGAATGCAACAAAATGTAACAACCAGGACTGAGGCACCAGCGGAATGAAGAACTTGAGATGACAAGTTTGATATATTCAGAATCAAAGAGTGGATTGAAACATTTCCTCTGTTTGTAACAGACACTATAATATGTTTCCTCCTTTTGATTCCCTCAGTTTTTAATTTTAATTTTTAAACCTTTTTGTGAATATTCAAGTTTTTTCTACAAAGTGAGACATACAAATAACTTCTATAATGCCTGCATTTTTGGTGCACCAAGTTGGTGAAAACCTGAGCTTGAGTTCCTATGGTAGAGCTGTTTAAACCAGGGGTCCTCAACATTTCAGTTTAGTAATCCCTTCGTAAAGTTTAGGATTGTTCATTGACCCCCAAATTTTTATTATATGAAAATAATTTAATAAACACTACTAAGATAATAATACTATGAATAATATATCAGCAATAATGAATAGTCCCATTAATCTTTGGGGGTGTTGATATGCATCACTTTGGAGAAACCTGGTCTAAACAGAGTTTTCTTGGATATTGGAAAATCGTTTGTCTTCAAAAGACAGCCAGTTGCATAGTTTATGTATATAGTGAAACAGTGCTAGAAGTTTCCTGATGTAGACTGCAGTAATGAATATTCTGTGGTTTGACAAACTAAACAAAAACAGGAAAAGCAGAAAGAAATTGCCTGCTAAGTAATTATTGTTTGCTTCTGAACTGTCCAGGCTGGTCTGAGCATTTCCAAATTCCCAAAATAACATTGGGAACCACATTTCAGTGGATTTGAATGTCACTAGACCTGTTGAATCTCTTTGTGAAAATTCGTTCTTCAAATCTCTATCCAAAATATAAAAGAAAGCAGGTGTGAATGGTTTTGTTCTGTGTTTTCAAGTAAGAGACCTTGAGATAGATAGATAGATAGACAGACAGACAGACAGACAGACAGACAGACAGACACAAACAAACCAACCAACAAACCATGTTGTAACTAATTTTTTATCAATATGTATATATTGTACATACTGTCTTCAATTTAGGCATATGTCTGTTATTTTACAGTAACATAATAAAAGTAACTGCCTTTTACTTATATTATCAAACAACTGTAATTGACAAATTTGTGAGATGGTAAATCTTGCATAAATTGAAGTGTTATCTGCTTCCCGGTTTTATGGTGTAAATGCAGACAATTCAGTTGACTCTGAGTGTAACTAAATTTTCAAAGACTCACTTCCTTCATGACAGAAATCAACACATTTTGCTACCTCAACCCAAGAATGGATTTTGGAAGGAGAGGTCTTGCTTATCAGAATCACTGCAGTTTCTGACTATTAGTGCTGAACTACTACTCCTTATACAGGCAACTGTCCATGCATAGCATATTCAGAATTCCCATGTGTGTAATAAGTACATTTTGCAGAAGTTGATGTCTTGATAGTAAGGATTGATTCCCCCCACCCTTTCTTTTGAATTACAGATGAATCCTAAATGTAGCAAGGAAAAACATTCCATGCTCCTGCAGATGTCCACGAGACTGTAACTAACAATTTATTTTATGCTGTGCAGGCATGTACAGAAGTCACTGCCAAGACATCTTTTGGGTCTTTAGAGACTGAGTTATTGTAAGTGCTAATGAGTTATCAATTTAGTTTCTCTGCAGAAACATGTGTTTTCTGTAGAAATTCAGTTACATGCTAGAGTTCTAAGCAAATACACTTCAAATTTCTTAAACAAGATTCGGCAGTTTGAACTGTTTGGAGAAATGTGCAAGAAACAAGGAACTGCAGTAGTTTTCTGCACAAATGGTTAGCATGTTTTTGTATTACTAGCACTTTTTCAACCTAGCAGAAAGACATACTAATGAATTGTATTTGATTAGTTCTTTCATGAAAGCCAATTTTTTGTGGTGGTTAAAGTGCCGAGTTAAAAACTGGGAGTCTGTGAGTTCTAGTCCTCCCTTAGGCATGAAAGTAGGCATTACTTTGAGCTATTCACTCTCTCAGCCCGGAGGGTTCTTGTTGTGAGAAAATAGGATATTTACAGTAGGTATGAATGTCATCCTGAACTAGACAAAAATAAAAGTAGGATGTTGTTGCTTAAATATTTCTAAATATGGGTTTAGAAACATTTCATCTTTATAAATTTGTCTCCCATGATTGGAGATTTAGGTGCTAAAAGACAAAGAATTGATTATAACAGTTACAACAATTGTCATGGATATTTCTGAGAGTTAAAAGTTCATATATTTGAGAGAGTACAGATTAGGTGCACTAAGCCAAAAGCAAACAAATCATGCCTCATATTAAGATTTAATATAAACTCAGTTTATGGCAATTCTCCAGGAATCAGGTTTAGTAAATTCATTTTTTAAAATACACCAGTCTTTTCTCAGGCAACAATCCAGACTGGATTTTTGTCTCTACTCAGATATAGAGTAGGTATTATAGGCATTTTTGCATGTCTTTGAATTTGATTCAGTGCAGAACACATGACTGAGCTCAACTATGTGATGTTAATATGTGATAACACAATACAATTTTGTAAAGTTTACTTTTACAATATTATGTATTATGTAAAAATTTAGTTACTAAGCATGTAAATTATGTAAGATAATACATTATTCAACACCTGCTTATTAGAATGTAAAGTTGCAATTCCTGAAAAGTGAACAAACGTGTCAATTGATATCCTCTTATTGTTGCACTCTTGAAGGTGTATCTGTAGTATAAAAAATATGCTTTTATTGGTCTTTAAGACGCGATGTTTTATAAAGAGCCTTGATAGTACAGTGGTTTAATGCACCCTGTTATTAACACAGCTGCCTGCAATTTCTGCTGGTTCGAATCTCTCCAAGGCTCAAGGTTGACTCAGCCTTCCATCCTTTCTAAGGTAGGTGAAATGAGGACCCAGTTTGTGGGGGCAATAAGCTGACTTTGTATAAAATATACAAAAGAATGAAGGCTATTGCTTAACGCATTGTAAGCCGCCCTGAGTCTCCGGAGAAGGGCAGCATATAAATCAATTTTTTTTTAAAAAAAAAAAAAGGAGCTGCAGAACTTTCCCATGGCAGCAACTAATGATATATACTTATTATGTTTAAAAGAATAGGAGATAGATATGTGGCCTCTGCACCCTTCATGTATTGTGATGCCTTTGTCAGCAGGTTAATTTCTTTTTGGCGTGCAGCACATATCACATACTTGGAATTGAACTGGAACCAAACCATTTCTTTTGTGATTCTGAGCACATCCCATGCTTTTCACAGCTATGTAAAAACAACTGAAATCCTCTTTCTAGAGATGACTATTCCTATCACTTTTCAAGAGTTCTTCCTCTCCTTTCTTTTCTCTTCTCCTTTTTGGCATTGCACAAATATTTTTTCATAAGATAGCATTGATGCCTCCAGAACTGACTCCTGTTTAGCTGGGGTGAAGGGGTTGTTGCAGCAAAATCTGTATTTTAGATTTGTTTCATTTATAAAAGATAATGCCATAAAGTTGTAATTTTGTGGATACATTTCTAAGGGAGAGCATATTTTGGATTACATACCAAGTAAGAAAAAAGAGCTTGCTACACCCACTTTAAAATTTGGCTTCTCCAACTGAAAAATATTTTTATGTTTGAAGTACTTACAGAATGCCTGCTCTTCTCATCAGACTATATTAGTTCATGGGAGGACACACCCATAATGAATAAATCAGTGCTTTTAAAGAGAAATCCAAATGAATATATCTCCATTTTACTCTTCATTTTTTGTTGTTTCCCAATAAATCGTCCAACAAACTCACATAGCATTTAAATGGTGCTTCTACATTGAATGAAATTCATTTAATAATATTGTTGAACTCAAATAGACAAGTGGCAATGTAAAGAAAAGCAAATAGAACTTTTGGTATCAGATCTGTAGCAATAGTTTTCAAATGGATGGAAGTAACATTTGGTGCTTAATAGCACATTAAAATATATTACAGAATTGAGAGATTTTATAGCAAAATATATTGAAATTAAAATTTATTTCAGTATTTGGAAATTATTAAAGGGATCATTTCAGTAGTATTGAAAATGAAGCAGTAAAAATGAAGAAATGAAGATCAGCTACAGCTGCAATTTAGAGCAAGAGAAGCTTTCCCTTTAGTGAGATTAAGGATTAATTCTTTTGTTTCAAATTTATGTTGAATAACAGTTTTTTTTTCTAATAATAAAGTAAATAAATGGTCTGAAATATGTTTCCAATTTACTCCAATTTTATTAGTCATATTAGCTGGCAAAGTGGGATAGTTTCCTAGTGATAATATCTTACGAACAGTACAGGGTGAGTTAACTATTGGGTGAAAATCTATCCCAAATAAAGTATTATTTCTTGAGCAGATCCCAAATAAACAATGTCTCATAAACAATATGTTATACTATATATTAGTTAGGAAAGGTCCTAAATCTTATGTAAAATGTTGGTTTATTAATTTGCTAAAATCTCATCACTGGTTATTTAAGTTACTAAGCAATCATATTGTTAATTAACTGAACATCGACGTTAGGTAGACATCTGTTTGGTAAGACTTAAAATTGTATTTTTAAACACGGCTTCTCTTATTGTGAGCTGCAGAAAATTTAGAACTGAATTCAACGGCATCACAAACATTTGGCAAACAAAATGTATAAAAAAGCATTTTAAAGATGTCTTTGACATGAAGCTTGTTTAATCCATTTATACATTCTTTAACATTTATGGTGCCAAAATCAGGAATCTGTAATAAAATCAAAATGAAAATTATAAGTTATGGGTTTCCATAAATATGCTTATAACTATGTAGGGCTAAAAGTAAACTAGGAAATCAAGGAATTCTAGAGTAGAGTAGAGTAGAGTAGAGTAGAGTAGAGTAGAGTAGAGTAGAGTAGAATACTTCATTGGCCAAGTGTGATTGGACACCCAAGGAATTTGTCTTGGTGCATATGCTCTCAGTGTACATAAAAGAAAAGATACATTCATCAAGAATCATAAGGTACAACACTTAATGATAGTCATAGGGTACAAATAAGCAATCAAATCATATTAGGAAATAGTCAATATAAATTCATAAGGATACCAGCAAGGTTACAGTCATACAGTCATAAGTGGGAGAAGATGAGTGATAGGAACGATATCAAGGTTAATATTAGTGCAGACTTAGTAAATAGTTTGACAGTGTTGAGGAAATTACTTGTTTAGGAGAGTGATGGTGTTCAGGAGAAAACTGTTCTTGTGTTTAGTTGTTCTGGTGTGCAGTGCTCTACAGTATCATTTTGAGGGTAGAAATTGAAACAGTTTATGTCCAGGATGTGAGGGGTCTGTAAATATTTTCACAGCCCACTTTTTGACTCGTGCAGTATACAGGTCCTCAGTGGAAGGCAGGTTGGTAGCAATTGTTTTTTCTGCAGTTCTAATTATCTTCTGAAGTCTGCCTTGTTAGGTTGTAGAACCAAACCAGACAGTTATAGAGGTGCAGATTACTGCAATTTACTGTGCTGTTGTCTATTGCAACTTATGCTTTTTCTCATTTCAAGAGTTAGTTGCATTGTTACATTTGATGACATTTTAGTTTTGTTGCTACTTAACTATTTTCTCACATTTTAAATTGAAATAATATTTTTGGCTGAACAACATTTCTCCAACTAGATGGGGGATAGGTTTTTTGTATATTTTGATTCAACTGCTAATTTAGAAACAAATTTCACTGGGTTGGAATTTGGATGTATAATCCTGATATAGCAGCAGTTTGCGCATAAAAACATTTCTGTATAAGGAATTATTTTTTGCTTTCTTAGCAATGAAGATTTTGAGAAATTCAAAGAAAGCAAGAAGTATTGCTTTTTTCATGCAGAAAACAATACTGAAGTATGAAATAGAGGATAATGTACAATACATTCAGACCTTCTTCACTTTTGTCAATTTTATTATGCTGCAGCCTGATTCTACAATTGTCAAAATTCTTTTTTTTTATCATTAATCTACACTCAGTACCCCATAATGACAAAGTAAAAACAGAACTTTAGAAATGTCTGTAATTTTTTTTTAAAAGAAAAAACTGAAATATCACATTGGCAAAAGCATTCAGACTTTTCACTCAATATTTTGTTGAAGCTTCTTTGGCAGCAATTATAGCCTCGAGTTGGATATGACACAACAAGCTTTGCACACCTGGATTGGGGATTTTCTACCATTCTGCAAATCCTTGCAAGCTCAGTCAGGTTGGATGGTGACTGTCAATTTACAACCATTTTCAGGTCCCTTCAGAAATGTTCAATAGAGTTCAAATCAGGGCTTTGGCTGGGCCACTCTAGGACATTCACAGAGTTGTCCCTAAACTCCTGTGTTGTCTTGGCTGTATGGTTAAGATCATTGTCATGTTGGGAAGTGAACCTTTGGCCCAGTCTGAGATCCTGAGCGCTGTAGAACAGGTTTTCATCGAGGATATCCCTATACTTTCCTCCATTCAGCTTTCCCTCAACCCTGACCAGTCTCCCAGTACCTCCTGCTGCAAAACACCCGCACAGTATGATGCTTTCATTGTTGGGATGGTTTTGGGCAGGTGATGAGCAGTGCCTGGTTTCCTCCAGACATAACGTTTAGAATGAGGCCAAACAGTTCAACCTTGGTTTCATCAGGCCAGAGAATCTTGTTCCTACCGTTGTTGTTTTTTGTTTTTTGTTTTTGCAAACTCCAAGCAGGCTTTCATGTGTTTTGCGCTGAGAAGAGGCTTCTGTCTAGCCACTATGCCATAAAGCCCAGTTCTGTGGAAGGCTGCAATGATAGTTGTCCTTCTGGAACACTGTCCCATCTCCACAGAGAATCTCTGGAGCTCAGTCAGAGTGACCATTGGGTTCTTGGTCACCTCTCTTACTAAGGCCCTTCTCCCCCAAGTGCTCAGTTTGACTGGGCGACCAGCTCATGGAAGAGTCTTGATTGTGCCAAACTTCTTCCATTTGAGAATTATGGAGGCCATTGTGCTCTTAGGATCTTTCAGTGCGGCAGGAATTTTATTGTAGCCTTCTCCAGAGATTTGTGCAATAAACCTGCCTTTGAGCTCTTCAAGCAGTTCCTTTGACCTCATGACTTTTGCTCTGCTACAGTATGCATTGTCAGCTGTGAGGCCTTCTATAGAGAGATGTATTCCTTTCCAAATCACATCCAATCAATTTAATTTATCACAGGTGGACTCCAGTCCAGATGTGGAAACATGTCAGGAATGATCAAGAGAAATGGGAAGGCACCAGAGCTAAATGTCACATGTTGTTGCAAAGGATCTGAATACTTATGCCGATGTGATATTTCAGTTTTTTCTTTTTAATGAATTTACAGACATTCCTAAAATTCTGTTTTCACTTTGTCTTTATGGGGTATTGAGTGTAGATTAATGAGAAAAACAAACGAATTTCGACAACTATAGAATCGGGTTGCAGTATAACAACATTGACAAAAGTAAAGGGGGTCTAAATACTTTCTGAATGCACTTTAAATGCAGTGAGAGAAAATAAAAGTGCCAGGAAGGTAGTTAGCGGTCACCAAAATAGAGGCAAGATGAGATTGAATATACAGATACTTCTCAATTTATGACCACAATTGAGACTGGAACTTCTGACACTAAGCGAAGCAGTAGTTAAGTGAGTCATACCTGCTTTTACAACTTTTTTTGCCATGCTTGTTAAGTGAACCACGGTGATCATTAAGTGTATCACATGGTTATTAAACAAATCTGGCTTCCCCCATTGACTCTGCTTGTCAGAAGCCCTCTGGGAAGGCTGCAACTACAGTAAATACATACTGGTTGCCAATGACCAGTGGTGGGTTGCTCCTGGTTTGCACTGGTTCGCAAAAACCAGTACTAAAAATTTGTAGTAGTTCAGAGAACCGGTAATAACATTGGCTGGCCACGGCCCCGAACCGGTCCCCGGCCCGGTCGCTGCTCGCTTACCCTGCCCACCTCATCAGAGGCTTTTTTTTTTACTTTTAAAAGCATTTTTTCTACAACCTCTTCGGCCGAAAAATGCTTTTAAAAATAAAAAAAAAAGGCCTCTGATGATCACGCAGCTCAGCTGGGATTGACAGAGGCTTCTACAACCTTTTCGGCCGAAGAGGTTGTAGAAAAAAAAAATGCCTTTAAAAGCCCCTGGCGATCCCAGCTGAGTTGCCTGATCGTCAGAGGCTTTTAAAAGCATTTTTTTCTGCAACCTCTTAAGGTTGCAGAAAAAATGCTCTTAAAAGTAAAAAAAAAAAAAAGTTGGCCACGCCCACCCAGTCACATTACCCCCCCCCCCAAGCCATGCCCACAAAATAAGCCATGCCCACAGAACCGGTAGTAAAAAAATTTAGAACCCACCCCTGCCAAGGATCCAAAATTGTATCACATGACCATGAGGATGCTGCAACAGTCATAAATGAGAGGATCAGTTGTAAGTCACTTTTTTCAGCACCAGTGAAACATTGAACAGTGGTCCCAATCTTTCTGGCTCCAGGGACCAGTTTCAGAAGAAAATTATCTTCTACAGACCAGGGTGGGGAATCGGGATGGTTTCATGCATGCAACCTGGATCCCACACATGCACAGATAAAGCTTCTCTCACTCACCTGCTGCTTGTGTGGCCCGGTTCCCAAAGAGTTTGCTGACTGGTACCGGTCTGCAGCCAGGAGTTGTGGACCCCTGATGTTGAGCATTACTCAGCATTACTCATTGCTCGAGGAGTAAAAATATATGAAAATATGGAGCTGAACCAAGTAATAGATAAAAGGGAGGAAATTAAAATTGTAAAACACAATTCACTAAGATTTTTTTTTTTTTATGGGAAGTGGGTCAGTGGGTTGGCAGTTCACTTAGGCCAGCACATTTATTCGTTTTCTCCAACCAGTGTACAAGGATGGGGAAACTTACATCTTTCTTACTGTGTGCTAAACTATACTCGTCTTCCCCAGCTAACTCGTTCTGACAAGGCCAGGAGGGAAAGTTGAACATTGGACAGACATACAATTCAACTCTGTGTTGTTATACTCTTACTTTGGAATTGCATATCACACAGCTTGCTCCTCAACTATATAGCATACCATACAAAATGTTAATATAAGTGCTAAATATAGCTTAATTTCTTTTTTTTTTTTTAATTTTTTTATTCATTTTATATTTTAAATTACTAACATTACAAACAACATATACAATACTTCACCCTGTGCTATACATAAGAAAGGAAGATTTGGTTCTTCGGATATATCCTCATGATCGCCAAAATCCACGTTCTCGGGGTACAGGTACCGAAGCATCCAATTTTCCCAGCGCATAGTCCACAAATGGTTTCCAAATTTTCCAGAAAATATCTTCTTTATAGTCACCATTTCTAATTTTAATATCACATGTCATTTTATCATTTAAAGCTAATTTCCACATTTCACAATACCATTCTTCTATTCTAAAATTCACATCTAATTTCCAATATCTGGCTATTATAATTCTACCCATTATAATCATAATTCTAATCAATTCTTTCTCATATTTTGTTGGTTCTATTTCCTTAATTATCAACAGTAATATAGTTTCTGGTCTCAATATTATTGCTTTCCCCATCATTTCAAATATCCTTTCCTCCAATTGTTGCCAAAACTTTTTAACTTTATCACATTTGTACCACATATGTTCATAAGTCCCTAATTCCATGTCACATCTCCAACATTGTTTACTAATTTTTTTATCCATCAATGACAATCTTAATGGAGTCAAATACCATTTCCAAACAACCTTATAATTGTGCTCTTTAATCCTTACAGATAAAGTCTTCATAATTCTACTCTTCCAATTCACGTTCCAATCTAAATCTGATATTTTAATATTAAGTTCTTTTTCCCAATTCATCTTCATCACCCTTTGTGGTTTTCCATCAAAATTTATAATCTTATATATCTTACTAACGAGTCCCTTTAGTCCAATTTCATCTTTCATAATTTGGAATACTAAATATTCAAATTCAGTTTTACTTCTACTTATCGAACAATTGTCCCTTACCTTCTTAGTCCATTTTTCTATCTGTATTTTTTCAAACCAGCCCAAACCCAATTTTTCAATGATTTCTTTTTTCCTCCTTTCATTTTCTAAAGTTTTTAACCAATCTATTATAATTTGTATATTTTCATCTTCCATTACCCTATCACGACTTATATTAGTTTTAATCGGCCAATTTTCAATTGTCTTCCCTAAGAAAATTATATCTGGAATTAAAATTTTAACAAATTTGTTCCAAATTTTACTCAATCCCTTTAACCAATAACTATTAATTACACATTTTGATTTTGCTTTATCTAAAAACCATGTTGAGCCAAATCTCTTAATGTCCTTTAATTCTAAATCTCTCCAATGACTATCTTCACCTTTAAATATTTTTACCACAGTCCGAATAGCATAAGCCCAATAATAATTGAGTAGTTTGGGGATTCCTAATCCACCTTCCTTTTGATTTTGATACCACATTTTCTTCACTAATCTAGGTCTTTTCCCACCATTGCAAAATTTATCCAATTTCTTCTGATATCCTTCAATATCTTTCTCTGTCAAGTTTAACGGTAACATCTCAAATAAAAAATTAAACTTTGGCAACAACATCATCTTACACATTGCAATTCTACCAAACCAAGACAACTTTATCATTTTATATTTATCTATCTTTTTCTCAATTTCATTCATCGCCACATCATAATTTAATTTTTTCATTTCTTTAACTTTGAGTGAAAGTGTTATGCCCAAATATTTCAATGTTTTTTTAATCCTTATCCCAAGTTGTTCTTGCATATTCTCCCACTCCTTACCATTATTATTCATTAATAATTCAGATTTTGACCAATTTATTTTCAAACCTGTCATTTCCTCAAATTCTTCCAAATGCTTATGTATCTTTTTCAAATCTTTCTCTATATCTTTCAAAATAATCAAAGTATCATCCGCATACAGATTTATCTTATATCCCTTATAGCCTTCCAATTCTTCATCTTTTTCTATCATTTTAGTCAAAATTTCCATAACCAATAAAAATAATGTTGGAGACAGGGGACATCCTTGTCTTGTACCCGCTTCCAATCTTATCTCTTCTGTCAGCCTTCCATTCACCTTCACTCTTGCACTACTTTTTTGATACAGTTTTGAAATAACATGTATAAACTTATTACCAAAACCTAGTACCTCAACAATTATTTTAATAGTTTCCCATTGTACAGAGTCAAAAGCTTTAAAAATATCTAATGATATTATATCTATTTTATCAGCATTATATTCAGCAACATCTATAATATTTAATACTCTTCTGACAATATCACTCATATATCTACCCTTCACAAAACCTACTTGGTTATAACTTATATATCTATCTATAAATCTACTTAATCTATTACTTATAATGGCAGTAAATATCTTTGCATCTTGATTAATTAAAGAGATGGGCCGATAGGACTCAATCCTTTCTAAGTCTTTATCTGGTTTAGGGATTATAGATATCACCGTTCTGTTCCATGACAACGGAACTTCTCCACCATGTAAAATTCCGTTAAATAGTTTTTGCAATTTTGGTATTATTATTTCCTTAAATTCTTTATAAAACTCAGCAGGTAATCCATCTTCACCTGGAGCTTTCCCTAATTTTATTTTTTGTATTACTCCATTAATCTCGTCTTGTGTTATATCTTCTTCCATTAAATCTTTATATGTTTGGTCAATTTTCACAACATGTTTTTCTAAATAGCTTCTCAGTTTTCCCCGATCAATTAATTTTTTCGAATATAAATTTTGAAAAAAGTTCCTGACCACTTCACATTTTTCTAATTTTTTATAGCGTCTTATGCCCTTATCATCTATCAAGGCTCCAATTTCTCTCTTCTCTCTTTTATTTTTCGCCATCCTTGCCAATAACTTAGAATTTTTATTGCTAAATTCAAAAAAATTCCTATTTAAATATCTCATATTCTTTTTTACCAATTCTATATCTTCTTCTATCAATTTATTTTTTAGCAGATTTAATTCCTCCAAAAAAAACTTTTCTTTAGTAAGCAAAAATTGATTTTCCAATTCCTTAATCTGGCTTTTATCTTTTTCAATTTTATTTTTATAATTTTTATATTTTCTGCTTGATAACTTGATACTTTCCCCTCTAAACACTGCTTTCATCGCATCCCAAACAATTTCAAATTTAACCTCTCCATTATCATTCAATCTCCAACATTCTTCCCATTTTTTAAATATCCATTTTTTATCCTCCTCATTTTTATACAGTTTTTCATCATATCTCCAACAACTTCCTTTTTTCTCAAAATTAAAATCTATTTCCATCGTAACTTCTGCATGATCAGAATCCTTAAAAATTCCCACATCTATCTTATCCACATTATTCAACAAATCTTTAGAAACTAAGATATAGTCAATTCTTGAATATGTATTATGTATCTTAGAGTAAAAAGTGTACACTCTTTCAGTTCCTTTCACTTCTCTCCAGGCATCCACCACACCGTTTTGAAACATCCATTTATTTAAGATCCCCATTTTATTTGCTTCTCCACAACGAGTGGGGTTAGTACTATCTATTTTATCTCTAATTAAATTAAAATCCCCAGCCACAATTACTTTCCCTACACTTTCGATTTCCAAAATTTTAGTTATTTTTTCAAGAAATTCTTTTTGCTTCTCATTTGGTAAATATAAATTAACCAGTGTCACTTTTTCCTCATTAATATTTCCCACAATTATTACATATCTTCCTTCTTCATCCACAATTACTTGTTCTTTTTCAAAATATACCCTATCTGATATCAATGTAGCAACTCCTCTTGCTTTTGAAGTTCCAAAAGATTTTTCATAAATTTGCATACCCTTTATATACATTTTATTTGAGTCTTCAGATTTCTGATGGGTTTCTTGCAAAAATAATATATCTGGTAGATCTCTTTTAATTTTAAGTTCCAATCGTCTTCTCTTAATCTGATTCCCTGTACCCTTCACATTCCATGTCATTATTTTTATTAAACCCATTTAAACTGTAATTTTTTTAATCCTTTCCCCTCCTCTTCCTTTCTGTGCCCAGATCCCAACACCAATCTCCCACATTCCAAACAACATTCAACATAGAAGAAAAAAAACAATAAAAAAAAAACAAAAAAGGACAAAAAACACATCAAACATTGAATAACAAACAATCTTCGTCCCCCACATCCTCAATTGGTTTCTGCCTCTATAAAGAGAGTGGGGGAGAGGGGACGTGCCAATGGTCGGGTCACTTCTTTCGGGTAGTCTACTTAAATTCATCTCTCAGAGAAAAGGGTGGTAACTTTTCCCCGCACTCAGCTTCCTGCAATTCTTTTTCAAGATCCTTCAATTTCTTATCCACTCCATCTCCCATTATATCATCACGACTTTTCTTTTGTTCAACCATCGCAGGTGAGATTTCCTTCCGCTTTAATCCTTTAGGGTCTTGTCCTCCAGCAGCCCCTTTTTCTTCTGGTGTTGATGTTTTTGCATATGTTCCACCCATCTTGAGCATTTGATCTTTTATCTCTGTTACATCCTCATACTTTACAATCAATCCAAGTTCATGTAAGTATAACACTGCATCTGTTTCCAAAGTAATTATTTGCATTCTTCCTTTATAAAAAAATTTTAGTTGCTGTGGTGGTCTCCAGTTATATTTAATTCCATTGTCTCTCAGAACCTTTGTGATTGGTTTCAAAAAAAATCTCCATGCCCTTTCTTCTCTTGATATATCTGGAAAGACTTGAATAATTTTCTCCTCAAATTTCAAAGCTTCACCCATCTCTCTCACTTTCACCATCACTTCCAATTTGTCACTAAGATTTGCAAATCTGACAAGTACATTTCTATTTAAACCGTTTTGTCTTTTAAACCCAATTCTAAAAACACTTGCCAGATTTGTTGCTGTAAATGTGATTTGTGTATCCAAGTCATTGAGCCATTTTAAAACTCGTTGTTTCAAATTGTCCACTTTTTCTTCTTGAATTCCACGAATAACCAGATTATATTTCCTCACTTCTTCTTCCAAAAGACAAATTTTTTTATCTTGTTGTTCATTTTTAAAAAAGATTTCTCCAATTTGCCGATCTATCTTTGCATCATGTGTATGAATCTGCTCAATTTCATCTTTAATTATTTTCATTTCTACTGTTTGCTTTGCAAAATTTTCATTCATTTCTTGCTTCATTCTTTTAATTTCCAATGTCATATTATCCATACTATCTGACAGTCCTGATATCTTTTCACTAATTTTAGTTAAGGCCACAGCAACTTGTTGCATTTCTAAGGATTGTTGGGTCGCCATTTTTTAATAAGTTTTAATTATCCACTTTTGCCAAGAGGGTCTGTAATGAAGATTAAGGGACAACAATCCAATATTGAAGCTGAGACAGCTTATTATTGCACTCAAAAGGACCAGCAATAAAAGTTTATAGTTCTCAATTCAGCTTACGTAATTTCCCTAAAAGAAAAAAAGCTAACATCCGTTGGAAGGCACTGCCCAGAAATGCGTTTTGCTGCTTCAACTCAAGCACTTTCACAAACAAAAGATCAACTTAAAGTTCACATATTCTTCCAAGAGAACCCTTCCACCAGTCTTTTGATGTTCCGTGCTTTTATCCCACAGCAAAAACAAACACAGATCGCGGTAATAATGAGAACAAAGGCAGCTATTTACTCCAAATATGCAATTGCGACTGCCTATCTGGTCACCCCTCACTCCTTCCACTTTCCCACGCTATGAAAAGCTTCAAAATTTAAGTCGTTCAGGGTGACCTACCGATTCCAAAGTCAATCTGCTGGGCCAGTAGCTCTTCCGATACAATTTATAAAATTTTGGTCCTTATCGGTGCATTTCAAACACTTTAATCCACATTTATCTTCCGTAAAATGCCCTGCGAAGTGGAGAAAACGTCCTCACACCACCACGGCCATAACCACGCCCCATATAGCTTAATTTCAACAAGAAAGGAAATTGGAAATGTATTGCTATTCATCTCTTTTTCCCTTTGTAGGGTGCCCTCTTACTTTATTAATGTATTATTTCATTTACTTAAACAAAATAAACTCACAACTGACAAGTTTTTTAAAAAAGTGAACAATATTATCTCTATATTAACGTAACATGAATTAATACATCCTCTGTAAACTCCTATTCTTCTAAAGAAGAACTGATTAGCTCTTATTCCCTGTTTTCTGGAAGGAGATACTAGGGACTCTTAGTTCTTGGAACCTGTGGCTAAAAAAAATCACGAGTTTCTATTATTGGGATATAAAAATAATAATGCACAGATTAAACCATATATGATGCTTCCATCAAGTGATTTGCATCTCACAAGGGGCACCTTTGTGTATATGAAAACGTTGTGCACATTTCAGTTCTGGATTATTGATTGTTGATGTATGCTGAGTACAGTTCAGATCTAATTCATCTAATCTGTATTCCACCCTATTATTTTTTTAATTCAAGGGATTTATTCTGCAGACTTTATCTAAATTGACAGAACACTGCTCAAAAAGCCAAGTATACCCAGTTTATATTAACTTTAAAGTCTGAATATAGTAATAGATAGTTACATTAGTACATGATTTACATAGGCAATAATGTATTTCTTTAAGCTGAAGAAAGATTTTTTTTATTTTAACGTGAAATAAAGAATACTTGTCATGAAATAAAAAAATGCTAAGAACATTCTTTTTAAATCAATAGCTTTCTGTTGAGTGTCTTAATTATAGAGAGGATTCTTCAGACAGACTTCTCATTGTTAAGAAAAACTGGTGTGTACTAACAGCTGGATGTTAGGGTAAATTAAGCATTTGCTAGTGATGGAAAGAGAACTGATTAACATAAATTTAGCTTGGCTATTAAAAGTTCTTTTATTCATTAATCTGGTCATTTAGAGCCATAAATAAAAACTATACTCCTTTTCAAAATGTATTTAGAGTATTATATAACATATATATATATATGTATGTGTGTGTGTGTATATATATATATATATACACACCAGCCTGAAGATGACGAATGAGACTTCATTGAAATGTCGCCAAGACACTTCCAATTTTACGCGAGAGAAAACCCGAATAACCAAAGACCTACATGTGTGTGTGTGTGTGTGTGTGTGTGTGTATGTGTGTGTGTTTTCTGAGGTTTTCGTGGGTGTTTGTATGTAGGTCTTTGGTTATTCGGGTTTTCTCCCGCGTAAAATTGGAAGTGTCTTGGCAACGTTTTGACGAAGTCTCATTCGTCATCTTCAGGCTGGAGTTTTCAGCTTCGTGCTTCTAGGAGCAATGTGTGATCACAGCTGTTTCTTCCTTTTAACTGCCAGTGGGGGTGTGAACTGATGGGGTGGGAGCTTGGCGGTGTTCTGATTGGGTGGAGGTGTGTTCTGATCGGGTGGGGGTTTGGCTGTGCTCTGATTAGATGGGGGGGATGG
This sequence comes from Arizona elegans, assembly GCA_022577455.1. Taxonomy (NCBI): domain Eukaryota; kingdom Metazoa; phylum Chordata; class Lepidosauria; order Squamata; family Colubridae; genus Arizona; species Arizona elegans. The sequence continues at coordinate 252,375,478 of JAKOOJ010000001.1, forward strand.
CTGTGCTCTGATTGGATGGGGGGGTGTTCTGTTTAGGTGGGGACTTGGTTGTGCTCGGGTTAGTTTGAGTTGCAGGGGGATTTGAGTTGGTGAGCTGCGTTGCTGTTGTTTGGCTTCACATTCGTGGTCATGCCACATCTTCATGGTAAGTGTCAGTTTGCTTCATGTATGGAATGGAGAGGTTTAAAGTGGCTAATGATGCAGCTGTGGTCTGGCTTCTGGTTTGTGGTTGTGCCTCATCGGTGTGGGTTTGCTTTTTGCGTGTGATGGTGACATCCTGTGTGGTTTTCGTGAGTGTGGGTCTGGTGTCATTCTTTGTGTTAGGGACTCGTTTGTCAATGAGGGCGGGTTTCCAAATGGCTGGTAGGCGGGAGGTATCATCTCATTTATTCATGCTGTGTGGGCGTTTTTCTACCTCGATGGCTTCTCTGATTATTCTGTTAAAGTGTTCAGTTTTGGTGATGGTTCTGGTCTTTTTAAAGTCAATATCATGTCCTGTGGCTTTAAGGTGTTAGACCAGGGAAGAAATTGGTTCCTCTTTTATGACTGAGTTCTTGTGTTCTTCAATGTGTGCACTTATTCTTCTGTTGGTTTGTCTGATGTATGTGGTGGGGCAGGCGGTGCATGGGATTTCATATACTCCTTGATTTTCTAACTCAGTTTTGTCTTTGGGGTTTCTTAGGATGGTGGATATTTTTCGGTTTGTGCAGAATGCTGTCTTGATGTTGTGTTTGTCGAGGATCTTGCTAATTCTGTGGTGCCTTTTATGTATGGGAGGAGGGCTTTGCCATTTTGGTTCTCTGTCCTGGGTTTTAGTGGGGGTTTCTTTTTGGATTAGGTTGGTAATCTTATTTCTTTGGAATCCGTTGGATGGATTCAGAGTACAGCCATCCCTCAATCGGAGACAGCCATCCCCCCCAACCAATCAGAACACACTCCACCCAATCAGAACACAGCCAAGGTCCCACCCAATCAGTTCACACCCCCACTGGCAGTTAAAAGGAAGAAACAGCTGCAATCACACATTGCTCCTAGAAGCACGAAGCCGAAAACACCAGCCTGAAGATGACAAAGGAGACTTCGTCGAAACATTGCCAAGACACTTCCAATTTTCCGCGGGAGAAAACCCGAATAACCAAAGACATACATATATATGTGTGTGTGTGTGTGTGTGTGTGTGTTTTTTCCTCTAGCCAGGTTTTTCCTACGTAACCAAGGTTTTTCTGCAACCCTAGCTCAGTGGAATCACATCCACTAGCTAGAGGAAAAACATACATAAATCCTACGAAGAAGTAAGAATATATACATATACATATACATATACATATACATATACATACATACATACATACATACATACATACATATATATATATATTTGTTTTTGTAAATTTTCACAGGTACATGGGTATGTTTTGATGTATAGTAATGTTGTCATTTTCATAGCTCGTATTGCTTGTGCTATAATGGATTGAGTGGTCAGGTACTTTTCATAAAGTTGCATGGATATTCATTTTGTTGGAATTTGTTGTAGAGATGTTCTATTCTACCAAGGACTCTGCAATTTCATTATAGCATGAACAATCAGTAATGGAATACTTCACAATTAAGAAATCCTTATCACCAGAAGCATTAAGCATTTTGAATACTTTCATTGCAGTAGATTATTTCATTTATAATCACATTAATAATCACTTTTTCTTTCAGACCTCAAGTGGTATACATGGAAGACTTTCTCACTTTATTTTCACATTTTCTATTCAAAACACTTCACATTATTTCTTAATTGTGATGTATTCCACTATGATTGCCTTCTAAGGCTGTTGTGCTGGATAGTGAATGTGTGTGTTTGTGTGTGTGATTGAGAACGTTGAGTTATGATTATAAAGAATGACCCTATTTAAAATATTGTGATCATTCCAGCCTGCTTTGATTTATATATTTGTAAAAATAGAATTTATAATAGCTTTAACGACTATATTATAAACAGCATCTAAATTATACAACAGTTTCTACTATTTACAAACCTTAATGTATATACAACTTTGTATTATATACACATTAAACAAACTCTTTAAGTTCAATACAAGGGTTTGGATTTTTCCTCTCTCTGAGAAAAGTTACTCACTTGCCTAAATAATTGAAATTCTAAAAATATTAGTCACAATAGAATTCACTGTAAAATATGGAACAGAATAAAGTGCTATTACTTTCAAACCATTTCTCTAAAAAAAGTAATGGTCTATGAAAAATTGAAAATGTAAAAAACACGTAGAATGAATTAAATAGCAACGATTTAATCAATTGAAAAGTTTTTAAAATGACATTGCAGTATAGAGCCCAATCTTAACTATCAAAATCTTTTCTACCCTAATGCTTGAAATAAAGTATTCATTGGAACTATGTAAAAGCAAAGTAGAAGGCAGGGAAGCTATTCTGAATTTTTCCTAGACAGTTTTCTTTAGCATAAAATTGACTATTCTGACCACACCGAGAACACCAAAAATGTTCCAACAATGTTTGAATCTCTCTGGCGGAGGTCTGAACAGAGGTGGGTTTCAGCAGGTTCTGACCAGTTCTAGAGAACCGGTAGTAAAAATTCTGACTGGCCCCGCCCCCATCTATTCTCTGCCTCCCAAGTCCCAGCTGATTGGGAGGAAATGGGGATTTTGCAGTAACCTTCCCCTGGATTGGGGTGGGAATGGACATTTTACAGTATCCTTCTCCTGCCACGCCCACCAAGCCATGCCATGCCCACCAAACCACACCCACAGAACTGGTAGTAAAAAAATTTGAAACCCACCACTGGGTCTAAACTCCTGGAGGTCAGGATGCTTCAGGTGAAATTAGAATGGCCCATCCTGATCTCAAAACAAGACACAAGTTCAGAACATTTTAAAGCTGAAATGTGCCCGCTCTCTCCTAGGAACTTGCATGAAGAAGAAAGCATTTTCAAACCACCAGTTGACATCTAAGCAAACTAAAGATTTGATTACAATTTACCAATCTTAGGCCCATGAAAACAATTCAAAAGAGTATTTCATTAGCGTGGAGCAAAGAGTTTCCCTTCAAGTATTAAAGTCACAATGGTTTTCCCCATCTGACTTCACTTTTGTGTGTACAGGGGTTCCAGTGCAAATAATTATTATAGGAATGATCTTGATGATTGTCCATGCCTGCACAGAAAACCATGAAATGCCTCTGAAACAGCCATAGCTGCTTTCTAAAGGACGTGGTTACTTTAATTCTTGAAAGAGAGTTAGACTTCATTCTAATGCTTTCATAATGAATTCTTTAAAAAAAGACATTAGACGTATTCATATAAAACCTTATTAAGTAATTAGTTATATTTAATATAGCACAAGTGTAATGGGTGGTATAGAAATTTGACAGATATAAATAAATACATAAATATTTGCAGGTTTTTTTTTACATTAAGGTCTTTAATGCTCTGTTTCTTTTTTCTTTGTTTCTAGGAAATTCCACTTACTTAGATGATCATGGGCCAACTCCTCGTAAGGTGAGATGCTTTGTATATTATGTTACATTCAACCAGATTCTGTTCTGTTGTTACATTTTTCTGCCACTGTAGTTTATAAATGATAAATCACGGTGAGTAATAGCATTATTTCTGTCCCATCAGAAAAGCATAGCACAAACAATTGTTCTCGCATTGTACTTGGGTGTAAAATTGGAGTTGGGATTTTTTACACTAAGAAAGATATCTGGAAACTCACAACCAATTTTGAAAATTGGCTTTGGAGTTGCCATAATCCTTTCTCATTCTATCTTTACTTTATAGAATTTATCAAGAACAGGTGGAAAAAATAGAGATTTTCCATAAGAGAAGGATTTAAGCTTAATTATTTTCCCCACTTTTGGTATCCCCTTTCAAAATTAATAACTGAACTAGTTGGTATTTATGATTACTTTGAGGTAGATAGAGAAATTGTTCGCATTTCTTTTGACTTTTAATAGCTTTTTATTTGAGTTCTTTCCTTTCTTGTTTGTTGCCTCTCCTGATTGATGCTGATTGTAGTTTTAGTCACATTATCTTGATTTTAGCTATATTATTTAATTCTATATTTTTTATTTGGCTTTATGATACTGGAGATCTTTATTAAGACAGAATGCAATATAAAATATGTGCATAAGATTACTTTCATAAAATGGTCAGCAGTGATCAACAAGTTTAAACATAGTTTGCAGTTAAATCAGTTGTGCTTTATGCCAGCCTTAAGCATTACTATTTCTGTTTTATTTTTGAAGGATTGCCATATACACTGAGAAATATTTGAATAATTGTATTATTTGTCTGTCCTTAACGTACATGTTAATTCAAAAAGAGATCATTTATTTTCTTCTTAATAACTGCTGTGACATCATTGCAATAAAAACAGGACAAATTTGGCTGTTCAATCTTAACTGGCACAATTATTCATTTCTGCTCTAGTGCTCAGAGTTTGTGCCAATAGAAGAAGTATCATAAATCAAAAGGCAATAATTAAAAATCTTACATGTGTTCTAAATAGTAATAATAACATTTCTATAATATATTTCCACTATTGGTCTCACTTTACACTCTTTCTCAGTTTGTAACAATGTAAGAATTAAGTGAAAACTCTATTTAACTATCTCAATTCTAGATAACTACACAGATCAGCAGAAAGAAAATGAAGCACAATTCATAAAATAAAATAAAACTGTGTGTGTGTGTGTGTAAATTCTTATCAAGGTAAACAATAAAAGAAAATGGATCTTAGTTTTCTTGACACCAACAAAGAAAGAAGTGCTTAGGGATTTTGGAGGCTGGTAGAAACCAAGAAATGTGCACCTTTCTGATTTCAGAATAACTTACTTTGTGCTAAAACATGGTTTTAGTTTGACCATTAAGCTGTGAATTTTGGCATTTTTAAATTTTTGGAGACCCATATACTGCATGTCATGATAAGAATATGTTACTAAATGAAGAATAAGTTTGATCAGTTAAAGAAATTTTGCTTCTACAAGCTGAGTAAACTATACACAATTTTTAATATTCTTGCTTGATCAGAAAAGATCCATTTTCTTTAATTGGTTTTACCTTGCTCATTTTTTCTATTTAATTATAACTTATATTACACTCCTGATCTTATATTTAGTTCCATTTTATCTATCTATCTATCTATCTATCTATCTATCTATCTATCTATCTATTATATCTATCTATCTACCTATCTATCTTTCACAATAGAAGCCATATAGCCATGATGGTGAACCTATGGCACGAGTGCCACAGGTGGAACGTGGAGCCATATCTGTACGCACGTGAACATTAGCTCCAGCGCGCATGTCGCTCTGGCCAGCTGATTTTCGGGCCTTCCGGGTCTTCCGGGCCCACTGGAAGTCAGGAAATGGGCCTTTTCTGGTCTCCGGAGGGCCTCCAGGGGGATGGGGAAGGCCGTTTTCACCCTCACCAGGCTCCAAGAAAGCCTCTGGAGCTTGGGGAGGGAGAAAAACAGGCCTATCGGGCCCACCATGCCATCATGTGCCAGAAGCAGGGGTCGCACGTGGGGGGGGGTCGCACATGCATGCACGGGAGGCATTGAATTATGGGTGTGGGCAAGCGTGCGCGCGACACCCCTGCGCTCCCCTCGCTTTTGGCACGCAAAAAGGTTAGCCATCACTGCCATATAGTCTATGCTGCATAGAGTCAGTGTCCAGATTTTACTGTTTCTGGTACTTACTTAATTGCTTATTTATATCCCATCTTTAGATTTTTAAAAATAACTCAAGGTAGTATATGCATTTATCATAGAAATGCGTAAATGCAAATCAGGTATCTTTGGTTGCGGTCAGCATTACATGCAATATTGATAATGTTTTGTTTTAAATAAGAAGTAATAGAATCGGCTTTGTTTTATAATAGGTACTCTGCATACCAAAATAGAAATGAGGTGAGATTTACAACTATTAAATCTTAGACTGGATATTCAAGAATTCAAGGACTCTAAAGGAAGGAAGGCTATTTTTCTTTTTCAAACGTTCAGCCTGTGCAAAAGGTTTAAATCCAGTCCACATTCCAATTTAGTACATTATTTAAAAAATCCAGGAGCAAAGAATAAAAATTGTTCTAGTTTAAAGTAAAACAAAATATAAATTTTATTACTAACTAAACTTAGCAAATTTGGCTGCCTACCTTTATGAGAATATTACCTTTCGATTCATTCCCTATGAAAACCCAGCCAGAGGTGGCATTTACTTGCTAAGCACTTTCACCCAATTAGTTTTTCTAGAAGAATGTAAGTAGAAAGTGTTATGAATATTAGTCTTCTTGGTACTTAGGGTAATTAAATATTTGAGGATACTAATTTTCAACAGTATTTTTTATTCTTATAAAATTGCCAGCAGTATCTAACCTTTGAGCAACATTCAACTTAGCCTACAAAGTGTGCCGTGCCTGGACTCTCTTTTCTGCTGTTCCCATGATCAGAGAGTATGAGAATTTACTTGCATAATTGTTTCCTGTTATTGAATAAAGCTTTTGATACAAGAAAAACAAACCTAGCATTGGCTCCTTTTGATCTATTTTTGAAGTTCTGTTTACCCAGCTCCCTTTTTCAAACTATTTCATTTAGTTGGTCAGCCCAGGTTATGGTCATTTGAGCCCAGGTTATGGTCATTTATGGTTTGAAATTCAAAGTAATTTAAATGCTCAAATTTTAAATTAATTCCCTTTTGAAACTTAAAAGTGAGATGGATCTTTCTTGCCAGATAGCTCAAATGACTCATGTCTTCTTCTTAATTACTGTTCATTTGCCCACACTGTTGAATAAAAATAATCATTTATTTCTATGGAGATTCTCAGTCATCCAGGTCATGATTGTCCCAAAGGTGCTTTTTTCAAGAGGCAACTGGACTTTCTAGTTTTTCTTTGAAGACATTTCACTTCTCATCCAAGAAGCTTCTTCAGTTCTGAAGAAAGAAAATACTCTTCTTCATTTTTAAAGTGATTTGTGTTGCAAAAATCACTGGCCTGAGATTGGGTTCTTGTTGAACCTTGTTAGCCCATAAATCTTACATGTCTGATTATCTTCAAAATCCTTTAGAGGGCCAACTGAATCTCAGGCCAGTGATTTTTGCAACAGCTTTATTACAAATGAAGAGGAATATTTTCTTTCTTCAGAGCTGGAGAAGCTTCTTGGATAAGAAGTAAAATGTCTTCAAAGAAAAACCAGAAAATCCAGTTGCCTCTTGAAAAAGCATCTTTGGGACAATCATTTATTTCCTACAAATATAATTGGTTTAAATCTCTATTGTATAAAATTTTATTTACTAGAAGCAGATACAGAGACATATTTGTGTATTTTTACTTTAAAATGGTAGCCTTCCCCACCCTCGTAGTTTAATTGATTGGTGTGAATTAACCAGAAATATAAAAGGCAAGCTTGGGAGGAAATCTGCATCCTTGAGTACAAGGAAGTTTCATCTGATGAAGCATTTTATTGCAATGGTAAAGTCTTTGGGGAAAGCTTAAAGAGGTCAGTAAACATCTGTACAAGCTTAGAAGTGAATGAAGAAGCCAAGACTGGATTGTTGTCAAGGCAGTGTGCTGAGTGCAGTGTAATTCTGGCTCTTAATGAGCTGCTTGACCTCAAGTGGCTGGCTGAGAGAATTGAAAAAAATGGAAATTTTACAGGGTGGAGAGGCATAACTGTGGGACCCTTTGCCCTATCCTCATTTTTTGCTTCAATATTTTGCTTCAATATTTGAAACGATCATTTCACATTCAAAGCAGGAAAACTTAATGCTTAATTTAGAATCTCAAGACAATAACAGAATAACAGAATTGGAAAGGGCCTTCTAATCTAGGCCAACCCCCTGCTCAAGCAAGAAACCCTATAGGTAGATCTCAATTTATGATCATTTGTGTAATTACTATGCAAGTTGTGACAGATTTCAAAAAAACTACTTACAATTCAACCTCAAAGTTACAATTGCCGCCCCCTAAAAAGTCATATGATCGTATTTCAGGGACTTGTATTTATGTCTAGTTGCAATGTTCCATGGTTATGTGATTACAATTTGCAAATTTTTTTTGCCAGTTTTTGCTAGTTTCTGGCAAAAAAATGTCCATTTGGAAGAATAGATTTGCATAGTGACCACTATAACTCACTTTATGGTTGTTCTAAAAACAGTTGTAAAATTGAGTCCAGTCACATGGTTCCTCAATTTATGTCCACAACAACATACAGCTAAAATTCCAGATTTTATTGTTATCATAAGTCAAGAATTACCTGAATATACCTTGCTTACTGGAGACTATTGAGATAAATTATAATGGGTGGGTATATCTATCAGAGCATTTTAAAATATGTAATTATACACGAATAAGTAATATCCATGAATAAATATTTTCTGTTGCTACTCTCAAAGATGAAAATCTAATAGCCATGTGACATTTAGTCTCAGGCAGTGAGCAAAATTGAGCTGAAATAATTCAAAATATTAAAAAGTAAACTGAATAGTAAATGAGATATATGATTTTCCAGTTTTCTGTGAAAAAAAACTTATTAGCTTACCCGTGCATTAACAGAGGGATACAATCAAGACAATGTGAAGTGTTAATACCACTTTATAATGCCTTGGTAAGTTCACACTTGGAATACTGCATCTAGTTTTGGTCGCCACAATGTAAAAAAGATGTTGAGACACTAGAAAGACTCGCAGAGAAGAGGAACAAATATGATTAGGCGACTGGAGTCTAAAACATATAAAGAACAGTTACTGGAATTGGATATGTCTAGTTTAATTAAAAGAGGGACTGGGTGTGATTTGATAGCAGTGTTCCAATATCTAAGGAGTTGCCGCAAAGAAGAGGGAGTCAACCTATTCTCCAGAGCACCTGAAGGCAGGATAAGAAGCTATGGATGTAAACTAATCGAGGAGAGAAGCAACCAGGAACTAAGGAAAAATTTCCTGATAGTTAGAATAATTAATCAGTGGAACAACTTGCCTCCAGAATTTGTGAATGCTCCAACACTGGAAGTTTTTAAGAAGAGATTGGACAACTATTTGTCTGAGATGGTATAGGGTTTCCTGCCTGAGCAAGGGGTTGGCCTAGAAGACCTCCAAGGTCCCTTCCAACTTTGTTGTTCTGTTTTGTTCTGTTCTGTTCGCTTGGTAGAAACTGCCTTAATTTTATTTTAAAGTGAAATGCAAATATGGAAAATCTGATTTAGTGAATAAGCACAGAAGATTACTTCAAACAATATCTGTTTAGCTTTATTAAGTTTAACCTATTTATGTGTATTTGTGGTTAATGTTTAGTCATTGAGAGCTGAATATGTATATGAATCCATTATAATTTTTGTATTTGAAGATATGTAAACAGATGTGAAACCTTATTAAACAAGTCATTATTTAATACAACCATCCAAATTAGAAATGCATGTGTTTACTATTTGAGATTCTTGGATTAATATTAGTTCACCAATTCATCATAGTCAAGACATAATTAGTATTTTGTCTCACCAAGGATTATTCATTCTTGTTCTTTGGATAATTTCCTAGAAAGGGATATAATCCTGAATGGTTTGTGACATTTTAAGACCTTAGATTTACAAGAAATAATACATAAATATATATTCAGTATATATATGCAGATAAAAGTCCTCCGTTAATTGAAAAGTGCAATCAGACTAAGTAATGGAATTGAATTTTATCTTTAGCACACTGAAGGAGAAAAGAATTTAAGAGTATGATAGCAATCTAGTATTAAATCATTGTGACATAAATAATCTATGCGCTAGAGCCTTCCTTCAGAATAATTTTGCTAGTATTATGATGCCGCAGGGTATTTCCCATCTTTGATATAATAATCCAAGAGTATTGTTCTAGAATGAGAAAAAAGAAATATTTTCTGCTTGTTTAATATTTAAAACTTTTGGATTTGAAGAATGAAGCTTCTGAAGTACTCATTTTCAAAATTTCAGTCTCAAATTAAAACAAAATCATTTTTTGCAGTTAAATATTTTCAAATAGGAAGGCTAACATCTTTTTATCTTTTCTGCCTAGGTCCTTCCATTCCCAAGCCAGGTGGTATACAACAGAGTTGGAAAATGTGGGAGTCGGACTGTGGTTTTGCTGTTAAGAATTTTGTCCGAGAGGCATGGGTTCAACTTAGTTACATCGGATATTCATAATAAAACTAGGCTTACCAAGAATGAACAGGCAAGTTATCTGCTTACTTTTTCTGATTTTATATTCAGAAGATCAGAAAGTCAGAAAAGAGTTGGAAGGAACCTTAGAGGTCTTCCAGTCCAAACGCCTGCTCAAGCAGGAGACCTTATACCATTTCAGACAAGTGGTTGTCCAGTCTTTTCTTTAAAACCTCCAATGATGAAGCACCTACAACTTCTGAAGGCAAGCTGTTCCACTGGTTAATTGTTCTCACAGTTAGGAAGTTTCTCCTTAATTCCACGTTGCTTCTCTCCTTGATTAGTGTCCATCCATTTTTTTCTTGTGTTGCCTTCTGGTGCTTTCGAAAATTCGTAGCAAGTCCATTTCAATTATGAAATTTTAAAATGCATTATACTAATGTCTGTTAGAGAGAGAAAGAGAATGAGAGAAAGTGTATCTCACTCAAATATTCATCCTGGTTAATACTGGATGAAATACTGGATGAAGGCAGAACACATGAAAATATGTTCTGCCTTCAGGCATTTTGATGGAAATTGGCTTCATGAATGGAATGATATGTATGAATGGAATCCAGTAGTGCTTTAGATATTCTTGGTTAGCATCATAGGTCCAGCTTTTCATGTACAATCAAACCAATTTGTTTTCAGAGAGTGGATTCTCCAAAGCACATTTTGAGAGTAGGAAATGCAACTGCTGGTGGAAGAAAAATCATTTCTGTTCTGTCAGAGGAAATTGCTTTCATTGATGGAATATACAATTGGATGCTATGTTAAATGTCCATTATTCAGGAAACGTTTTGAATAAGCTTTCTTTAGTTGCACATTAATAATACACAGTATGCATGGACAACCAGTCTGGCATTTGCATTTATTGCTATTTCTTTTCCTAGGGTTTAGTTATGTGTCAATATGATGTCACTGTGTTTTCAGAAATTTGCTCAGATCATTCTCTAAAGACATTTCTAACTGAATTAAAAATAGCACCAAAGCACTGGACTGTTATAATTGCTTTGCCAAACAGGTGTGAGAGAAGGCAAATATTCCTGGAAGTGGATGGTCATTTTTCTGGAAAAATGTTCACTCTTATTCTCAAATTTTTTTTTTTTTGTGCTGAAAACCAAGATTGCTAAATATTGAGTGCAACTCTAAAATCAACCATGGAAATTTTAAGTTCAGCACATTTGTGCTTCTTTTTGGGGATCAAAGTTAAAAGCAAACATCACATTATAAAGTTCAGTGAAATCCTGTAACTAATAGGTACTTAAAAATGATTTATGATATGGCCTTGTAAGATCAAACAAAAAGTTCCTCTGTGAGGGAGATGGGTGGTTCAAAAATGTGAAAAATAAATAAATAAAACATTAATTGGGCCTTTGGGAAGATTAGGTATATGGATGACAGAAATGTTTGGAAAAAATGATGCAGAGAATAGAATTTAGAAAAGTTCGAATCAGGAAGCCGACATATTTCACATTAAAAAGAGGCTTTTTCTGTGTGAGTTTGGATACATACAGAGACGTGTGTGTGTGTGTGTGTGTGTGTGGTGTATAACTTCAAAGTCTCTTGTGATCTACCACTCTGATCCAGTATGGATTGATAGATAAATGTTTTTCAATCTAGGATAGAGAAGAGTGACTCACCCAGAATCACTCAGATAACTTTTTGCCTAAGGGAGGATTAGAACCTGGGATTTTCCAGCCCAATTAAGCATCTTAAACACTGTACCACACTAGTTCTCTTTTGTGTGCATACTGCATGTGTATGTGCATGGAGAAGACTTACCGTATTTTTTGGAGTATAAGAGGCACCTTTTTCCCCCCTAAAAGGGGGTGAAAATTTAGGTGCGTCTTATACACCGAATGTAGCCCTGCTCACCCACTGGCCCCCACCCTTTGGCCTCTGCCTCGCAGCAGTTACCTCCTTGCAAGCAAACAGCAAGAAAAAACAACTCCTTTCAGCTTCAGCACAGCCTAATTAGCACAAGTTGATTGGATCGGCCTTCCAGCTCTCAGCTGATTTGCTCTCAGCTGTTTGTGCAGGGCTCTGCTGCTTGCTGCAAAGAGTAAATTGCTGGAGCAGATTTTTTTTCCCTTGTGCTAATCAAGCTATCCTGAAAAGGAAAATGAAAGTAAAGCAGGCTGTTTGCTGTTTGCTGCAAGGAGGCAAAATTGCTCAGAGGCAGAGGGAGATTTCTTTTTCTTCTTTTCCTCACCAAAAAAGGTAGGTGCGTCTTATACTCTGAAAAATACGGTATACAATGTTACCAGATAATTAGTTACAAATTTTTTCTCAGTAGGTTGCCTATTTTTCTAGCAAACTGCATACAGTACTCAGCACCTTATAAGCAGAAGGCTATGTTGAATATCAATATTTAATATGATTTAATATGATTCAGTGTCCAGGGGACGGTTTATACATAATAAGACTATATTCAGGCTGTTTGGTATTTGCCTATGGTTCTGATACAGTAATGGCTGGGACCTATTGGAATTTGTGGGATGAAAGGCAGTATTCTTATTGGCAGGGTGGATTTGATTTAAATCATGATTTAAATCACTAGTAAAAAGGCTTGATTTAAATCAACTCGATTTAAATCATAATTTTTAAAGAGCAACTGTCATCTCTGCTACTTCTTTGACCCACTGTTGACTCACCGATAGTCCCAGTGTTGCAGAATATACAGCCTCATGCTACATAACTAAGCTCCATTTCATGCTGAATAAACTAAATTATTTATGCATCTTAAATAGAAAACTATCTTACAATAGATTTTTACCCCCAAAATTTTTTATTAAAATAAATTTGATAAAATCAAAAAAATCCAATTTAAATTTAAAAAAATCTGATTTTTTTTATTTTTTTAAAAAAAACATTGATTTTTATCCACCCTGCTTATTGGTGAATCTGGAATTCACAATATACAGAATTAAGAGTAAGCAGAGGAATTTGAAAACAGGTAGGCTGAGGTCATAAGCATATAACAGATGATTGGGGAATTGACTTATTTGGATAATAATTCAAAAGCACTCCAAAGAACCTACAATATTGCTTTTCCAGCAGCAGCACATTGCATTAAAAAAAAAGATAAATTGAGTTTAATGCAGTTTTAAAGACTCAGATTTTTAACAAGATTCCATTTTTAAAAATGTAAACAATTAATTAAATTTAGGATATTGATTCATATGCATACACATGTAAACATACTTTTTTCCCCCTTCTGCTCAGTCATGAACAATTCCTGCAAGTCCCTGCAGTTCTCCTGGCATTTACCATTGTGTCTTTCCTAGGACTGAGAAAGAGTCACTGGTCTCAATCACTCAGTTGGTTTTGTGCCTAAACAGAACTAGAACTCACATTCTTCATTTCTAGCCTGGTAAATTAACATTGGACTATTAGATCATTCCTAAATACATCCAAAACACTATATTAAGAAATAAAAAATAAATAGGAACAGCTTTAGAAAAGAAGTGAGTTTTCCTTCCTCACAGCCTTAAGATATAGCTTTTACAATTGTTCCCATGATCTCACATTCCCAGTTAGTACCACCTATCTCTGCCATATAGATATATAACAGGCAGATGTAACAAAGGATTAATTTAATCCTGATTGACTGATTGGAGGGAACAACCCAGGACTAGATATAGAAATCAGGCAGATTGTGTCTCCCAAATGGTCTCCCTACTTCGATAGACAATGAGAATTCAATAAATATGATGCTGTAAGAAAACAGATTGACTTTGGTGCAGCTGCCAGTTAGAACTTCTGTGAAATTTAGAACATGGATATTTGTTCCTATACAGTGAGGCCAGTGAAAAAACTTTTTTCAGCTGCAATGTTTATGTGGAGATTGATTTGCAGAGGGAAAGGAAGATGGGATTACAAGGAGGTGGTATTGGTTCACCTGTCTCAGGAACATCTGATTTGAGAACAAAATATTCTAGAAGTATATCTTACAATAATATTTAATGGAGTTTATTTTAACATGGGCAGAATGTCAGGTGTCATAACAAAGAAGAATTGTAATGGTTAAATCACCCAGTTTTAACACTTCAAGTTTAAAATAAATAAAATATATATCCATTTTCTCACATCAAGTTGTGATTTTCAGGGAGATGCACTTCAGTGGTATATTATTACTTAGATGCATATCTATTTTTAAAATAACACAACACCATATATAATATTATTGCAAGCATTGGCAAAATAATGTAACAGGAAAGAACTTTAACTGAGATATAAAGAATTAAAGCTCTTTCCAGTTTACTTTCTCTTTGAAATATAACACAATTTTATTCCCAAGTAACAAAATTATGTTTTATTTGAATAACATTTGACTTTATTTTCAGTCTTCATATAAATAGGCTTTGCCATTTTCCTACAAATCACTTATTAATGCCACCAGGTGGAGTATTACTGAAAATGCAGCCTATTCTTTTACTGAACTTCTAATATATTTTAGTAAGAAAAATGTATTTATAAAGACATATTTTAAAAAAACAAAAACCAATAGTTTTCCATAATCCTGAGTTGTTCACAATTCGGAAATACTTACTAGGAAATAACTTTCCAGTGTAATGAATAATCCACAGTAAGGTGTAGTGTACTCTGTTGGTATATTATTTTTTCTCTGTGATTTCAAGTTTTATACAGTATTGTGAAAGTAAAGAAGTTATCAGTATGATAGTTTTATTGAATTGAATTTTTTGCTGAATTTTTTTTTAAGAATTAAAGCTGATTTCTTTTCAAGTTTTACAGTGTATTGATATTATATGCATACCCCTATAACGGTGGTGGTGAACCTATGGCATGTGTGCCGTCTTACTTGATTTCCAGTTCTGTCTCCCTAACCCTAACCAGAGGAAATGGCGGAAACTGACTGCGCATGCGTTTAAATATTTTCGGAGATGTCTTATTTTCGGGGAGGGCTTATTTTTGGGGGCTGTCTTATTTTCAGGGAAACATGGTAAAAAAAATCCTGGTACCAGTCGCATTCATTTTTAGGTTCTGAACAGATCAGTGGTGTGTGTGCATGTGTGTGTGTGTGAATGGTGTCTTGTCTCATTCCCATGTGTCCATTCACGTCCTTAATAATTTTTCCCCTTCATTCTGTTCACTACACAATTGTTTCATCTTTTGTTGTTCTACTATTACCATTCATTAGTGTATAACATTCAACTATTATTAACTTAATGATGCAAAAGTCATACTTTCTGACATGCATTATAGCCCTTTCATTTATAATCAAATTTATATGTTCATTTCCTTAGAGGTATTCATCAGCATCAATGTTCAAGGTCAGATCATCATTCTTTATTTCTATTACTCTACATTCTTTCCCTTTTTTAAAATTTCTCATTACACATCATTTAACATTTTTATGACCAGTCACAATGGCCTTAGAATGGGCATTTTATGGCTAGTCATGGTAAAACCTTTCTTTGCAGTCACATGGCTGCATTTTGTGCTTGACATTTATGACCAGTTCCTAGTAACTTGCAAATGATGGTGTTCAATTGCATTTTTGCCAGATTTGAAGTCCAATCCTCCAGCATACAGGAAGATTTTCCCTCCCTGTATGGAGGAAAGGGAAATCCCTCAGCATGCTGGGGAAATGGACCTAAAACTCAACCTCTCTTCCAACTGCAACCTTTCCTGCTGGCTTCCCCACAGACTTTCTAGGGAAGCTGGCATAGAAAATTGCAAATGGTGATCACATGTTCTGCTGATCATTTAAAAGGCCATTCTTCAAATTGCACTATTTGGAGAAAAAGCCTTCAAAGCAATGGCAAGAATGGTTGCCTGCTCACAGGATGGAACAAGGCAGCCTCAATAGTCACAGCTGCCAAACAACTGAAAGGTAAGTTGATGGTCTTTGTGAGGCTGGAAGAAGGCCCAGGTCTCCTGGGTGTGGTGAGGGGGCTGTGCTCTCTCTTTACTCTACCATGTCCGGGAGGCTTAGACCATCTCTCTGGCATTCTGCTGAACAACCCATATTAATACTTAATGATCACAGTTGGGTGAGCCAGGTTTGTGGTCACTGTGTGAACTGATCCCGTGGGTGTCTTGATTAATAACAACTACTGTGTTTCCCCAAAAATAAGACCTTGTCTTATATTTTTTGAACCCCAAAATAAGGGCTTGGCCTTATTTTTGGGGGGTCTTATTATTTTGGGGCACAATTGGGGTAGCAGGTGAGGGGTGGGCAGGGGAGAAGAGAGGGGCAGGAAGCCCTGCCATGCCCGGCGAGGTGGGGAGAAGAGACGACAAGAATCACGGCTGCTTTTGCAGCTGAATAAGGCTGCAAAAGTAGCAGGAGGCCCCACACGTCTCTCGCCCCCTTCAAGAACAGTCTTACCTCAATTATTTATTTATTTATTTATTTACTTACTTACTTACTTACTTACTTACTTACTTATTTATTTATTTATTTATTGCTTTAATTTACAGTATATGCTGCCCTTCTCCGGAGACTCAGGGTGGCTTACAATGCGTTAAGCAATAGCCTTCATACTTTTGTATATATATACAAAGTCAGCTTATTGCCCCCACAATCTGGGTCCTTATTTTACCTACCTTAGAAGGGATGGAAGGCTGAGTCAATTTTGAGCCTAGTGAGATTTGAACTTGCAGTAATTGCAAGCAGCAGATGTTAATAACAGTGTTTTAGTCCACTGTGCTACCAAGGCCCAAGAGCTTGGCCCCGATTGAGCTCCCTGGGGGGGGAAGCCCCTTTATGCAACCCAGTCTCTCTTTCAGGTGGGCAGGAAGCCCCCTCCTACCATGCAGCCGACTGGTTGAGATTTGGGCAGTTCTGGGAACCGCTCCCCGGCTGGACACCAAACTCCTGTAGGAAGGCATCTCCTTTGGACTACTCACCATCAGCCTGCACGCTTACCTGGTGCTGCAGGTGCCAGGCTACAATCCTGGGTCTGGTGGGTGCTGCAGCTCTCAGGCCAGCTGTGTGTGAGGTACCGTAGTTCCAGCGCAAGGTAATGGAGGCTGCTGAGTAGCAACTGGGGCTTGGCGGTAGGCTGTGCTGGGTGGAAGGCAAGGTGGTTGCAGAGCTGCCGCAGGCAACCAGGGTAGCCCTATGTTTGCTTGCCTCGCAGAGCTGGCCCAAGAGCTGCAGCACCCACCAGACCCAGGGCCCAAAAGACATGTGGCTCGGCGTAGCTGTAGCCTGGTCCCTGCAGTACTGAACAGGCGTACAGGGTGGTGCTCAGCAGCCCAAACATTTGACAACGCAGGCCAGTGCCTATTGGGTGCCCAAACACTTTTTGCCTGTTTCTTCTCCTGGGTGAAAAGTGCGCGGCAGTTCAAGAGATCAAATATCGGTGTGTGTGTGTGTGTGTGTGTGTGTGAGCGACAGAGAGAGAGAAAAAGAGAAACAGTGGAGGGGAACCAGGTAAGAGGACCAAGCTTCCCCTGCCCAGAAACAACGTGCAGCCTCTCACAGTAACGAGAATTGCCTGCAATTCTCCTTACTGTGAGAGGCTGCAGGTTGCAAAGAAGAATGAAACAAGGCGGAGGGGGTAGAGGACAAAGCAAGGCAGGGGCTGCAGAGCTGCCCCAAGGCCCCACATCGGCTTACCTGAAGGCCCTTCAGCCAGGCCACCCATGCCAAACCTCCCCCCCCCCCCCCAGGGCAGCCACACCCCTTCACTAACCTGCTTTCCAGCTCCATTCTCCGCTGTGCTTTCAGGACAAGAAAAGTAGAGTTGGATATGGTAAAAAAAAAAAATACCGGTAGTTAAGACCTTCCAACTTCACATGAAGAAAAAAAAATCTCACGAAGTTGGAAGGTGTTTTTACAGTAGCCCCACAGACTACAGTACTTTTCTTGCCCTGCATGTAAAGGTGGAGAACGGAGCTGGAAAGCAGGTTAGTGAAGGGATGTGGCTGCCTTGGAAGGGGTGGGGGAGGTGAGGGAATTCTATGCATGTATGTGAGAGAGAGGGGTGTGTGTGGGAGGAGACGGAGAGAACATTGCTGCCAGCCCTAGATAACTCTCCAAGGTTGGATCGGATCTCTCCCTCTCTCCCCCCTCCCTCTCTCTCACACACACACCGTTCTTTCTTTGGGATTGCAGCACAGACGCCCCTCCCAGGATTGCAAGGCTGAAGGCTTCAGATGGAGCATTTTGTGGATGGATGTCTGTGCTGCATCAGAAGTAAAGAACAATCGGCAGGAAAAGGGGGAGGAGGCCGGCAGCTGGGGAGGTGCTCTGGAGATCTGGGCTGAATTGCACAGCCCTCACTGGCTCAGATGATCAGTGGGCAGCAATTAAGGGGCTGAACCTCCAGGAGGTGACCAGGGAAGGGAAGGGCTGCCTCCTGTGCTGGCCATGCCCACCCCTTCACTTGGGCTTATTTTCGGGGGAGGGCGTATATTTATGCCCACCCCAAAAATCAGTCTTGGCCTTATTTTCGAGACATGTCGTATTTTCGGGGAAACACGGTATGGTCATAAATTGAGAACTACCTGTACATTTTCCTTATACTTTCCTTCTGTTGATCGTTTAGCCAAGAAATTTGAAATATAAACTTCCAAAATCACAAAAGCTCTAACTAGATTTACTGTAGAGAAACTAATGAAGAAATTAGGAAAAAAATTTCCAGAGATTGCAAGCTCTCTTTATAATGAAACCAAGATTCTTGTTCTTACAATGGTTTCTTCTACTCTCACACACAATAGGTTAGAAATCATTTTTCTTGAGCAGGAAGGAGATTGATTATTTCCACCTGTCTTGTTTTGGTAACGAGTGGATTTGTGACTGCATGAGAAATGGTTGTCACATTTAATCCATTAACTGATGGTCTTTATCATGTAATCCTGTTTCATTCCAATACACGATGCTCCATATGCTACAGTTGTCACCAAAGAGACTGATAGTTGTTGACCTCTGCTGAGCAACATGGACTTAGTCAATTGAGGCTTTCACAATATGCTTTTTGTTAATATAGAGAAGGAGTAGACTGGTTTTGCCTACACCACATGCAGCACTTCTGAGAACAGTAAGAATAGTACTGGAGGAGCATTGTCCATGGGGTCACAATGGATCGGACATGACTTCGCAACTAACAACAACAAAATAATAGTACTGGTCAGTCTTGGTGTGTTTTGACCATTGTGCCATGAGAATAAAGAAAGCACAGTTCTGTCCTGAGCATGCACATCTCACAAACCTTGGATGTACTGATACATGGTCAGGATGCATACAGTATATTGATTTTTATCACCTAACTAAAAATATCTTTGTACAGTTGTGCACAGTTGCACAGTTCTGGGATTTTAACTGGCTATAATGAAAATATAATCTTGTGCGGGTTTTTTAAAAAATTACCACTTGGATATACAATATAAGTATTTAGATTATAAAATAAACTGACTAAATCCCTGGCAAGAAAGCCTAGAATTCTTTTTCAAATATCTAATTGTAACACTTTTGGATTGATGTAATACAGTATGTTCCAGATATGTTGAGGCTTTGCAAAATTAAGCAGAACATAGTTGCAGAAATCACTCAAATTCAAGCTTTTTTTTAAAAAAAGGGCAGGGAAGGGTCTTAAAATTGAATTATCTTTTGAAAATAAAATCTCTATGGAAACTAAACACAAATAATATTTGTGAAGGAACTGAATGAAATAATGAAGAACATTGGAGTTTATTAATTGCTAATTGCTGTGTTTATTTAGAGCATAATGCACTGATGAAAATTAGGAGTGGAAAAGTTATTGTTTCAGGAGAAATTAGCTCTGATTTAATGAAATTTAATGTACTGTTTTGATAAGTATATTAAACGTATGCACATATCGTTGTGTTTGTATGCTTTATGAATGTACGGGATCTCGGGTAGCTGACTGATTTGTTTCTGCTGCTTCTGCATTAGTGCTTCAGGCTCAATAAATTTGCCAATAAGAGAAGAGGAAAATAATTTTTAAAATTATAAAGTTCAGGGGGAAAAAAGTTGAATATTTTTAAATGAAAAAAATCATGTTTTTTTCTGTTACTGTTGGTGGATAGACTTGCTGCAATCTAATGAGTCTGAGCCCAATGAACTAAGTAGCTTTTCAGGGCTTCTCTTTGGAACTGTTTTTCTTAATTTTTGTTTCTTTTTGTTTTTAGATGGAATTGATTAAAAATATAAGCACTGCAGAGCAGCCCTATTTATTCACTAGACACGTTCATTTCCTTAATTTCTCAAGGTAAGGAAATTCCTCATTTAATTTTAATAGCGTGTTGCAATGAACAGACATTTGGTTTATAATCCTTTTAATTTAATGTTTAGCTTCAGGGGAAAAAAAACATCCTTTAGGGAATGATAACTGTCATGCCAGTCTGTCTGCTTCTTTATTTTGATCACCCCGCAATTTATTTGGGGAATATACAGTATGTGTACAGACACACATTCCCATAACAGTGTGAGATTCTACCATGAGGAAGTTGCATTTCTGTCACAAACCAGAAAAGCAGTGATGCAGAATTCCCCTAGCCATCCATGCTATCAAGGATAAGGATTTTTTGACAAAAAGGAAGAAGGACGGATTTTGTATGTTTGTATAACTGAGCAAAAAATTTGGGAATAAAATGTATATCTTTATATGCTTCTTTCAGAAGTCACTTGAGTTTCCAAACTTTCCAACTGGAAACTCGGCATCATGTTATGCAAAAAGGAATCTTCTGCCAAAATTCCATTTGATTTTTAAAACTGTTCCTCTGCACGTAGACTTTGCTATTGAAGAACATTAGCTGTTAAAATTTACTCTTGTAATCTGAAAAGTCTTGAGATAGGATATTTCAAGTTATAATCACAGACGCTTTATGATCTAAGACATTACAGCGCTAAGAGGAATTAAAAACAGGTAGTCCTCAACCTACAACCACAATTGAGTCCAGAATGTTGGTGGTAAGTCATTGTGGTCATAAGTCATCACGTTACCGGACTTGATTTTACAAGAATTCTTATAAAGCTCTTTAAATGAATCACATGATTTACATAGTTGTAAATGGATGGTTTTTGTCAAAAAAAAAAAAAAAAAAACACCCTGCCAAAACGTTGCAGAACGTAATAAATTGACTGTAGGATGCTGCAACCAGATAAAATTATGAGCTGGTTGCCGAATGCTCAACACTCAATCATATCGCCATAGCAGTGATGCGGCAGTATTAACTTTAAAGGTAAATTCTATGTAACTTTTTTGAGCCTGTTGTAACATTGAACAGTCGTTAAGTGACCAGTCATAAATTGAGGATTATCTGTAAATCAGAAAAAACACAATTAGATGGAGGAATAAATTTAAATTTGCACAATGTTGGTTGAGGGAGAACAGAATAAGAGGTGTGAAGGCTATTTCAGTGCACATGTAAATCTGTATAAAGTCCAGTTTCATTTGCAAAATGATGCTTTTTCTAAAATTTCACACGAGGAATGGTTAAAAATGAAGTGCTATATACATCTTTGTGCTACAGTTCTGCAAACTGATATCAGAAACAAAATAAAGTTTATACCAGTAGCCCTTGACTTACAACCATTCAGTCAATAACTTGCCAAGTTATAAAGGCACTGAATCAATGGTGATTATAACTTCAGAGTTCTGGCCATCCCAGCACTGCTACAGTCACATGATCAAGATCTTGGTACTTGGCAACCTGTTTGCACTTAACAATTGGTTGTCAATTGTCCCACAATCACTTGAACATGATTTGCAACCTTTCCTGGGGAAGCTGGGGTAAATCTCCTCCACCCATGCACCCATTCTCAGCCCTCTGCACTTGCACTTATCCCCATGTACCCTCCCTGAGCAGCATTGCACACCCCTGGGCATTCCCTAACCTACACTGTGCCCCTTGCCTGCCCTTCCTGACCTGCACCTCCCCAACCCATGTGCGACTCTTGTGCACTCTCATGCACCCTCCTAAACAAATGTGGCACCTCTTGTATATTCCCTTGTACTTTCTTGGTCCTCCTTTGCACCTATACCTCCTACACACCCTCCCCAATCTTCCCTCACATCAGCCATTTACCTTTCTGTGAGCCTGGGAATCACAACTTCTCCATAGTGTAGAAATGGGAGGTGCCAGTCTGGGGTATTCCTTGCTCTAGCTCTATGTCCTGAGCTGAAAAGTTCTGAAGATCCGCCTCCCTGGTGACGTCTCTTCAGTTTTTTTCAGCTCAGCACAGCTCATGGTTGCAAAGTTTTAGCTCCTGAGCTTTGAGCCAGAAAAAGTAAACCTTTTTCCCTGGATTCTTTATTATTTTTTTCTTTCTTTCTTTTGCCTTGTATTGGAAGTTACTGCTGCTTTCTCTTCAGCCTTTGTTTCTGGATTTCCAGGTACTGGTTAAAGGGGATTTCTCCAGAGCTGGATTGAGCGTGGGGGGGGTGGCTGTTTTTCTCCCCCCAACCTCTCCTATCTTGTGGGCGGCAGTGAGGGGCTAGCCGGCTGGCTTTCGCCCCGGTCCCTCCAGATCCTCTTCGGAAGCCTCTCGGGCTTCTCTAACAGCAGCGGGAGCCGCGCGCGCCATTTTGGCCTGCCGCGGCGTCCCTTTGATCACGGCTCGTCAGCTGTAAAGCGGAGCGGCGTTTTTTTTGCAATTTTTTTTTTCCTTTTTGCTGCTGGGAGGCTTGCTGCTGCTGCGCCAGCCTGGATTTGGCTGGTGGCTTCAGGTGCCTTGGCTGAAGAGTGCGTGACTGGCACAGGACCACGCTACACCCTGGCTGGTAATGGCGGCCTGTAAGTCGCGGCGGCCTTCGTCCCCGTGCATTCTTGGCGCGAATTAGTCCAGGCGGCTGTGATCCCCTGGCAACTTTTGGGCACAGCGCTGGTGTATTCTACTTGAGCAGCAGAGGAGAGTGTGGAATTTCTGATCAATGCTTATTTATCTGCGGGTTTGCCTGGCGGCCTGACCTGATACTGCTGCTAATCATCAGAGAGAGATTTTATTTAAACTGTGGCAGTTGAAGAGTGGCCATTTTGAGAACCGGGAGCCATTTTGTTTTTGTTTTTGTTTTTTTTAGTTTCATGGCTAGTATAATTTATTTATTTATTCATTTATTTTCTCTCTCTCTTTTATTATCGATTTGCAGAGTCTTGGGATTTTGGTTGCCCTGTGATAACCATCTGACTTAACATCATGGGGGATGCTGACAGGCAACCATCTTTCTCTGCTGAGGGCTCCTGGTCCCCTCCACCTGATAAGGGTAGGGCCTCTAGGCCACAAACGGCCAGCATTGCTGCAGCTAATAAAATTAAGGCCAAGGCTAGAGCTCGCCCCGGGCGTTCTAAGGCTGAGGAAAAGACAGCTCAAGTTAGACAACGTGCTTTGGACAGAGAATTTGCAAAGGCCGCTGCCATTAATACGGCTGCTGAACCTCCTCAAGCCACTGTGCCTGCGCTTCAACCATCAGTTCAAACTGTGGAAGATTCTGTCCCTCAGACTGTCCATTCTCCTATCTTGGCTGGGCCATCCAGGGCATGGTCTCCAGAATTGCAGGCTGAGCCCCAGCAATGTCCAGGGCCTTCTGGGACCAAACGCCCTGAAGCCACCTATACCCCCACTGCGGCTGGCCTTCGCCAGGATGAAGGGAGGGAGCTGGATGGTCAGAATTCCATGAAGTCCTGGGTGGGTCAGGCAATTAGGCAGGGCATTGCAGAAGGGATGCAGCTTCAGTCACAGATGTTTGCCCAAATGTATGCCCTTAGACCTGAGGGGGAGTCCCAGGGCTATTTGGCTCCCTCTGAGGATTATCACGGGCAGGTCTCCCCTTCCCCTTCTGAACTAGTTGACTATGCAGAGGACTACCTGGAGGAGGGAGAGATTTCGGATGAGGATCAGATCCAACCACCCAGGCCTGCATTCAAGGGCTTATTTAATCCTGCCCTTTAGAAGCCACTCCTGACAAAGGCCAGGGCCACTGCTCGATTGGGCCCTGACCCAGCACTACCTGGCACCTCAGGTACTGGAGAACAGGATGATTATCTTTTCACAGAGCAGGCAGTGGAGGCAGATACTATTCCTATCCCGGGAATGTTTCTGGACATGATCTGTAGGCAGTGGGCGGCCCCAGCTCTACCTTCCAGGGCCTCAGGGCTGGACAACCAGTTGTTTATGGTGGATGCGGACATGCTTACCTTGTTGGAGATTCCAAAGGTGGACGCTCCGGTGGCGGCTCTCACCTCTTCTTCTGTTTTACCACCTGATGCAGAGGACGCCTTAAAGGCAGAAGATAGGCGAGAGGAGACGGCACTTCGTCGTGCGCACCAGGCGGACGCCTGGGCTGTAAGAGCTTCTTCGGCACCATCCTTTCTCACCAGAGCGTCGGTCAGATGGCTTCGCCAGCTTCAAGGCCATTTGGCACCAGATGATGTTCGGGCCCACCAAGACCTTTCTAAGATTTTGGCTGCAGCTGAATACACAGCGGACGCTACCTTAGCAGCTGCCAGGTTCTCTGCAAGGGCCATGGCTTCGTCTGTCACCACTAGACGTATGCTTTGGCTACGTCATTGGCGAATGGACGGGAAGAACAAGTGGAAGTTGGCTTCCGCTCCCTTTGAAGGGGGGTTTCTTTTTGGACAAGCCTTAGATCCCCTACTTATCGAGACAAGGGATAAAAGGAAGGTCCTCACGTCCCAGAGCAGGCGAACGGACTTCCGTTCATCCCCTTACTATAGGCGGCCCTCCTTCCGCCAGGGGGGAGCCGGGCCAAGCTTTCCCCGTCAGCAACGGCCCTTTCACTCCTTCAGACCTAATTATCAGGCAGATAGATCAGCATTTCCCCGGGGTCGCCAACAGTCATCCAACAAGCCCTTTAGGGGCTCCGGTGGCAGAGGGGCCAGGAGATCTAAGTAACTGTCCGTCACTGGATCCTCTTGGGGGCGGGCTCGGCCTGTTTGCAGACCGCTGGGACGACCTTACTACAGACAATTGGGTGAGGGAGACAGTAAGAGCAGGGCTCTCCCTCGAATTCCTTTCACCCCCTCCGAAGCGTTTCCTCCGCTGCCCCGTTTCTGGAGACCCGCTCAGGCGGAAACTCATGGAATCAGCTATCCAGCATTTGCTGGATATCCGGGCCATTCAGCCGGTTCCACGGGGGCAGTGGGGGCGCGGGTTCTATTCCATCCTATTTGTCATCCCAAAGGCCTCGGGAGGGTGGAGGGCAATTCTAAATTTGAAAGGCCTCAACGAGTTTATCGTTTACAGAAGGTTCAAAATGCACTCCCTGCATTCCATTTTAGCCGGAATCAGGGAGGGAGACTTTCTAGCCTCCATAGATTTGACCGAAGCCTACCTCCACATCCCTATTCGGCCGGAGCATCGTCAATACCTGAGGTTTTGCTATTCAGGCCGTCACTTTCAATATCTTGCCCTGCCGTTCGGGCTGGCCTCCGCCCCTCGGACATTTACCAAGATTCTCTCTGCTTTGGCGGCGTATCTCAGGTCTCTTCCCATCAGAATTC
The DNA here is from genome assembly GCA_022577455.1 of Arizona elegans. NCBI lineage: Eukaryota > Metazoa > Chordata > Lepidosauria > Squamata > Colubridae > Arizona > Arizona elegans. The sequence continues at coordinate 252,401,115 of JAKOOJ010000001.1, forward strand.
AGTGTTACCTCGACGATCTGCTCATACAAGGGTCCTCCCAGCGGCGAGCGGAACAGGACTTGGCCACGACAATACAGGTATTGAGGGACCACGGGTTCTCGGTGAATCTGGCAAAGTGTCATCTCGTACCTTCTACAAGGTTAGTTCACCTGGGGGCCCTGATAGACACGATAGCGGGGCAGGTCTTCTTGTCCCCGGACAGACAGGACAGTATCAGGGCGCTGATTCAGTCCATTCAGGGATCCCAGCCAGTTCAGGTAGCCCAGCTATCCCAATTGTTGGGGAAAATGATTTCTTGTATGAACATAGTTCCCTGGGCCAGGTTCCATGCGAGACCACTACAGTGGTTCTTGCTCCCCTTTCAGAAGGCAGGAATGAGCTCATCCAAGATGAGGGTTCAGGTTCCCCCACGGGTCCTACGATCCCTGACCTGGTGGACGTCGGGGGCCATCCAGACGGGGTGCTTCTTCAGGGAACCCCGCAGGGTGATAGTAACGTCGGATGCCAGTCTGACGGGCTGGGGGGGCCATTGCGGGTCTCAGGTGGCCCAGGGCCGCTGGTCCTGCCAGGATCTATTCCATCAGATCAGTTGGTTGGAGCTCCGGGCTGCCCGTCTGTCTCTTCAGACCTTTCTACCGCAGGTGAGGGGGCAGCATGTGCTCCTTCTCACAGACAATACAACGACGAAAGCCCATATCAACAGGCAAGGGGGAACTCGTTCCGGGCCTCTAATGTGAGAGGCGGAGACCCTCTGTCTTTGGGCAGAGACTCACCTTTTGTCTCTGACAGCGGACTACATCGCAGGGACGGACAACGTAGAAGCCGACTGGCTGAGCTGAGCCATTGTGGATCCCTCGGAGTGGAGGCTCCATCCCAACTTGTTTGCGGAGATAGTCAACCGGTTCAGCCGCCCGGTAGTGGACCTCTTCGCCTCCCCAGCGAACGCACAACTCCACCTTTTCTTCTCCCGGTTTCCTGCCCCAGGAGCGGCGGGGGTGGACGCTCTGCGGACCCCGTGGCCCAGGGGCCTCCTTTACGCATTCCCTCCCCTACCCCTAATCCCGGCCGTCATTCGGAAGTTGATACTGGAGGGGGCGGAACTGGTTTTAGTGGCTCCTTATTGGCCCAGACGCCCTTGGTTCGCCGACCTGGTCGACCTGTCGGTCGCCTCTCCTTGGCGGATTCACCCGGTCAGAGTCGCGCTCAGCCAGGGCCCGGTTCAGCATCTGGACCTGCAGAGACTGCAGTTAGCCGCTTGGAGGTTGAGCGGGGCCTCTTGAGGCGGGAGAACTTTCCGACCAGGGTCATCAGGACTATGCAGGCGGCCAGGCGGCCCTCCACCACACGAATATATGAGGCAACATGGAACAGGTTTGCCGGGTGGTGTGCCTCCAGACAGTTGAGCCCGACTTCAGCATCGGTGGTGGAGGTGCTGGAGTTCCTGCAGGACGGGTTGGACATGGGACTTTCCACTAACACTCTACGGCGACAGGTGGCTGCGCTAGGCACTGTCTTGACATTTGGGAGGTGGGGCTCCCTTGCTAACCATCCGAGGGTGAAGATCTTTCTGCGTGGGGCAACTAATTTAAGACCGCCGCCTATTCACCGTTATCCCACTTGGGATCTCGCTAAGGTTCTTCAGGCTTTGACTAAGGCACCTTTCAAACCGTTGAGGGAGACCAGTCTCCGTCTCCTATCGTGTAAGGTAGCTTTCCTTGTGGCCGTCACGTCTGCCCGACGGATCTCAGAGTTGGCGGCTTTATCGGTGCGGAAAGACCTCTGTATTTTTCATCCCAACAGGGTGGTTCTGCGGCTGGACCCTGCCTTCCTTCCTAAGGTCAACTCCTTGTTCCACCGAGCACAGGAGTGGATCCTGCCAGACTTCTGCCCTCGGCCTCAGCACGCCTTGGAGCAGAGCTGGCACACTTTGGATGTGAAGAGGGCCCTCCGTATTTACATTTTTAGAACCTCTTCTTTCCGAAAGACGGAGGCTCTCTTTGTCTCTTTTCAGCCGTCGACTCTTGGCCGCAGGGTGACCTCTTCCACGGTGGGACGCTGGCTTAGGACATGCATCTCATCTGCATATGAGCTTCAGGCTCTCCCGGTGCCTTCAGGGATAACGGCCCACTCCACCCGCAGTGCTGCCATGACTGCGGCCTGGTCTACTCAGGCGTCAATGGATGACATTTGTAGGGCGGCCACATGGACTTCTCCCACTCCCTTCATCCGTCACTATAGACTTGACTCCTTCGCTTCGGCGGAGGCGGCCTTTGGGAGAAGGGTACTGCAGCGGGTTCATGAAGATCCCGGGTCGTCGGCCCAGGACAGCTCCCTCCCTTAGGGCTGGTCAGTCTTTGGTATATCCCAGACTGGCACCTCCCATTTCTACACTATGGAGAAGGGACGTTGGTCTTACCGTGATACGTTCCTTCTCGTAGTGTAAAATGGGAGGTGCCAGCCCCACCCTGCTTGTGGCTGCCTGGACTGGCTCCCCTGGTGGAGCAGGTTGTTTCTATCTTTCAGTCTGCGTAACTTGGCCTGGACTGCGTACCATTCGCTTTCGCTTTGCTGGCAAAACTGAAGAGACGTCACCAGGGAGGCGGATCTTCAGAACTTTTCAGCTCAGGACATAAAGCTAGAGCAAGGAATACCCTAGACTGGCACCTCCCATTTTACACTACGAGAAGGAACGTATCACGGTAAGACCAACGTCCCTTCCCCCACTGACTTTGGCTGTAGGATGTCAGTTGGAAGTTTGATTGATTGATTGATTGATTGATTGATTGATTGATTTATTTATTTATTTATTTATTAGTTTGATTTATATGCTGCCCTTCTCCAGAGACTCAGGGCGGCTTACAATGCTTTTAAGCAATAGCCTTCATACTTTTATATATACCTGCTTAGTGGGGCTTTTGGCCCCCCCCTAAGTTTCCTCGCCTAATGACCGTGGGATTCAGTTAATGATGGCAACTGGATCGCAGGTATTGCCGCCACTGAGCAATGTTATTCTTCTTTATATCCACATCTCACAGCAACAGAAATTCTCATCCCAACTGCTCTAATAGCAAATCCCACAGCCCTAGTAGCAGCTTTTCCTCTTGGGTCTCAAAACTTCTACAAACAGTCCCTCTTCCCTCTACAATTAGAAACATCTAATCTCAACCCAGATCAGACCACAGAATTGTTTAGTAGGGATGCCAAAATATGGCTGCAAAACTCAAAGTGACCACTAGATCACTTTGAAATTTTCAAACACATAGGTTTTTTTTAAAAAAAATAGCAACTATTCCTTATTTTTTCCTATCATCAACTGGTTGTCCAGAATTTTGCAGCTCAGATCTTTCCAACCTAACCCTGGGAATAATGTTTTCAGTCTTTATATTTTTTCCCTATATTTCCCCACCCACACCAGTGGTGGGTTGTTACCGGTTCGCCCTGGTTTGGGCGAACCAGTAGCAGCAGCAGCGGGAGGCTTCGCTCACCCACCCGGACATCATCAAATACAATCTGCGCATGCGCAGAAGCTCGCGCTCAGAAGCATGCATGCGAGCAAACCGGTAGCAAAGGTAAGTGAAACCCATCCCTGCTACACATAGGTAAACTATCAAGTGAAACATCGGGGTCAGTTTAAATGGATATGGCATATGGTTTTTTTGAATTTTGAAAAACATTATAGTGTTGGATTGTGAGTGTTAACTTCCTCCAGCTGCTTATTTTTTAATTGAAAGATTGGTATTTTAGGGGAAGAAGGCGCACAGTAAATACTTCTTAGCTGAAGCAATTGCCTTAGTTATACAAATATAAATTGAAGAAGGGTGGAAGTGCCTATAATACAATCTGTCATGATGAAGTGATGTATGTTCTGGAAGATGTTGAAAATTCTTGAGCTCACTGCTAAATGAATGAAATTCTGTTCTCTTTAGGTTCATGGGAGGTGTGCCAAAATTTATAATTTCTTTCATATTTTATTCTGCTTCCCCATCTGCTTCTTATACCCTTGAAGTTTGGCATTGACCAAAGATATGTACAGAAATCTGGGTCTTCTAGTTCAAATGAATAGCTTTTCTGAATGCCAATTAGGTCAGTAGATACATTTAGTTATAATTGATAAGTATAGATTTTGTAGCAGGAGAGCCATGTTAGTCTATGATAGCCAAAATTCAGGAGGAGTCTGGTAGCCCATTTTTTGACTAACAGATTTTATCCAAAGGCATAACCCATTCTGAGCCGCAGAATGCATCACTTCATTTGATGCATGGGATAGCTAATTCGATGTAGAAATCAAAGGGTCCAGAGGAGTGAGGAAAGTAGGGGAAGATGAGGTGGCTAGGCAAATGCAGTCTATATGTGGGAAAGATTACAGGTTCCTTTTAAAGTACCGCATCCCCAATTTAAACCTTACATTACTTTACCCATTTCATTCACTGGATAAAGTGCACTGCAGTTCACACAACATTTTATCTTTTGTAATAACTTTTGTTGGTCTGAAAGATGGCAGACTTCTTGTGATAATTGGTAACAGCATATACCTAGAATAGCAGAGTCCTTTTTTTTTTTACTGTTGTAGAAGATAGACCACAGATAGTTCCAGGCAAGTGAGCAGAATATAAAACAGGGACTAAATTCAAGAATTGTTATCCTCTCTCAGATTGTGCAGCTAAATTGGGGTTTAAAATTGGAAATCTAAATGGCAACAGGATCTAATTCATCAATACTGCTTGAATCAGTTTGGTGACAGAACATATTCCACCGTTACATGTGCACCTTCTTTTCTTCTAACTACCCTTTTCCAGAAGTGGGCTGCTGGGGGTTCACAGGGGTTTGTGAGAACCTCTAGCTAAGATTCTGTGCAGTTCAGAGAACCCTCAAATCCCACTCCTGGCTAGCCTGTCCCTCCCAGGAGTCCCCACACAGTCTGTTTTGGATGCAGGTAAGTGCAGGGCGCATGTGGAGGCTCGGGGAGAGCGAAAAACGGGCCTATCGGAAGTTCAGGAAGGCTGTAAATGAGCCCATTTCTGGCCTCCAGAGGGCCTTCGGAGCCTGGGGAGGCCGTTTTCGCCCTCCCAGAGGCTCGATGAAAGCCTCTGGAGCCTGGAGAAGGCAGAAAGCCCCCCTTGCCGTAGTGCAGGAGGCCGACTAGGCCATGCCCACCATGCCCACACCCACCCAGCAACCTGGCAGAAAACCCTTTGCTAAAATTTTTGAAGCCCACCCCTGCCCTTTTCCTGTATATTGGTCTGACTATAGAAGTTTTCGGCAAATGTACAAGTCAGTAGACTATTGCAGTTGTTAAGGTTATTGTTGTTGTGTTACCAACCAGCAGAGTAGATTGCACAGTGAAACGTTGCTGAGAGCAATGAATAAAAGATAAACAAACTGGTTTATCAAAAGCTTACTTTATAGTAGAAAAAACAGTCTCATAGTCTTTAAACAAATTCCAAGTCTTTGCCAGTAAATCAGTCCAGTAGTTACAGAATCTTCTTACTCAACAAACAGTAGTTGGTTAGAATAACAAACTCACTCTGGTTCACGATGGTTGCAGATCCATCAAACAATGATTACAGATAACAACTCCTCTCAATGGTAGCTTATCATAACAGCTTCATACACAATGGCAGCATAGCATTGCAGCTTCCTCTCAACAGCAGATCATAGCAGCAACTGAACACGTTACAGAAGCTTTGCTTAAATATTCTCACAACCAGTAATTATGTGATTACAGCATGACTCAGCATTAAAGCCACATAATACAGTTACAGCTTAAAGTTACAGTATACTTATATTGCCTGTACAACATAGTTAGGCTCAAACCATATCCTAACAGCAGTAGTCTGCAATAACTGTTCTGAGTTGAGCTATATGCCACACATATGGACATTATTAATGATGAACTGCAGGTGTGTCCAATCTGTGGCACAGGTGCCACATGCAGCTCTGGAGAGTTAGTAATGTGATTGTGCATGATTGTAAACTTTTAACATTATTCTGTGATTTATATACATTAACTCTATTACATATTTTATATGCGGCCTAGTCAAGCATTGTGAATGAGTGGATAATTTAGTCCAACAATAAGTATAGAGTTTGGGATTTTTTGATGTAATTAAAATCAATTCCTGTTTACTAAATGTCTCTATTTTGTGAAACATCAATAAAATAATAGAATTTAGAATGACAATCCCTTGAAGTGTGTGTTTGGTAATGCCGCTATAGACAAAATCCACTCTCCCGCTTTAATCCCATTGGGTTGAGATTGACATTCCCATAATTATAAATTTTGTGCTGAAATAAGACTTCCAGACTGCGTTAGCTCACTAATATGTCTTTGAAGCAATTAATTCTATTTCAATTTCTTAAAATACTTTGTATGGTTTCTCAAACTAATAATTCTTTCTCCAAGTCTTGTTCTTAGCTGCTATACTTCCTAGAACAGGGGATCCCAACCCTTTGGGCACCAGGGATTGGGGGAGAAAGGTTTTTCTGCGGACCAGAAGGAGCGTTCTTTTGCATGCGGCCTGTATATTGTGAATGGGGCTTCATTTGTTTGTGTGGTCTAGTTGCTGGCATGCTGCTGTCCTAGAATAGTTTCATGAGTTGACAACACATAAATTTATGGTTTAATTAAAGGGTCTTTGTTTCCTTTTTGTTGACCTCGTGGGGTAGTATATTCAAACTCTTGTTAAGTCTTAACTGATTGTGATCTTTGATACAAATTTGATTTGCTAGCTGAACTGGACTGACTTTAAGAAAAATAAGCACTTGGCTTACAAATCTTGTTCATAATCCATTATGAGATGGATAATCTTAGCATTAATACTTCAGGAACAATGAATTGTCACAATTCATTTTGTCAGTGTTATTTTGAATGGAGGATTTTGTACCTGTTCTAAAACAAATAATTATATAAATACATTTTATAGTATTTCAAGCTTTGCTACTGGGAAAATAACTGATCTGTACAAATATAGGGCTAAAGTTTGGAAGAAGCACAAAGCACTCTGGGGAATAACTAAAATGTCAGTCTTAAAGACAAACTTTGCTTATATTAAAAATAAATTTATATTCAATTAATTCCTAGTATTGCATTTACACTGATGACATGGTGCATAATCTAAAAAATATGTAGGATGCCTAAGTTTCATGAAAAATATATTAAAATTTAACATCAGATATCCTTTTATTAAATTTAAAAGATTTACACGGCAATAAGGTTACATACTCCTAACAATTTAGATGCTAATAAAATTGTATCTAAATCCTATTGATTTCCATTACATTCTTCCAAATAAATTATGTATATTTTTCCAAATAACTTATGCACATCAATACTGTTCTTTATCTCACATTTTAAACTTACTTTTATGTAGATCTGAAAGTAATAATCCAATTTATTAGAATATATTTTGAAAGTAATCATTAAAATGATTTTAATATAGAATCTGTATGTAATGTAATGATTTATAATATAAACTTAAGGATTTATAATCATTAGTGAATTGGAGACCTTAGCTCTAACATCTGAATAGGGCAACATCTAACATCAGAATAGGATAACTATGTTAGAGCTATGATCTCCAACTCACTGGTGATAAATAGATTTATGCTCAAACAGTATTAAAAAGTTTGTATTACATATTTGTCATAAATTCTTTCCACTCTTCTGTAAGCTTTTATATGTGGAGATAGTATAACTAGCCATGGTGATGACATAATTGCCCAACAGAACATCCTCACAAATAATTGTGTTTAGGACATTCCAAGTTATACTGAATTTGGAAATTGATTTATTATTTATTATCATGTAAGTTTCACATCTGGATTTTCAATTTTACCCTGACATTTTATTAAGATTTCTTACATTTTATCCTGATATGTGTTAACCTTTTTAATTCAGAAAAATAAAACCTTTTCCCTGAAACAGTTCAGTGCTCTTTCAATTAATCCTTAAAATGAAGAATACATATTAACCTCCCTGGGACATGGAAAAGTAAGAGAATATTTACTGGGAAACAAGCCATTTGCTTTTGGGGCAATTTTTCTTTTTAGAACACATTTTAGCTATATTTATTGTGGTCTCAGTGGATGGTATAGAAAAGCCAAATACATAAACATTAGTGAAAGTAAGCAGATATGATCTGGTTAATACTTCACTTACTGTAGATCAAAAACATTGGAAGCCCTGATAAAATTATTTCATTTTTTAAACATGCTTTTGTCTAACATTTGTCTAACATTTTGCAATGTTTTTGTCTGCAGTCTTCTATCTAATTCTAGGCAACAATGGTAGACTTCACTTCATAAAATAGGATAGAGTATCCTATTAAAGTAAATTACTATTACAGTAAACTATCTTATGCCTGGTAAGATAAATTATTCTACATTAAGTTCAGTTTAAAAATGCATTGAAATAGTTTTTATATTCTTTTTGATGTACCTGTTAAAATTTCTGATTTAGTAATCTTCAAACTTAAAAACATTTTATCTCTTGCCAGTGGTTAAGTGTTTTCTACTCGTATATATTCTCTTCTGACACCTTTTGAATTTGTAAAAGTTCTGTTTGCAGTTTTCTGATTTTTCTTTATTTTTGTTCGCCAGATTTGGAGGAGACCAACCAGTATACATCAATATTATTAGAGATCCTATCAATCGATTTTTATCTAACTATTTTTTTCGCCGTTTTGGAGACTGGAGAGGGGAGCAGAACCATATGATCCGTACTCCAAATATGAGGCAAGAGGAGAGATACTTAGTAAGTTATTCCAAATGTTGCTGCCTCAAATTTATTACTTTATTAAGAAGTTTTAAAGTTGTGGTGGTATCTTTGTATAACTGATGAAAATGAGAAAAGCATAAACACTGATGATTTGATCTTGGATAATAGAACTAATTTGGCAAGTTCTACATAGACGTAGTTGGGTGAAGGGAGTAAATAGAGAATTCCAATTCTTCACCAAATTTCTCTCAACGCAAACATTGATCAAGACTATCTAGGCAGGGGTGTCAAACTCAAGACTTGCAGGCTGGATCTGGCCCACAAGGTGTTTAGATCTGGCCCACGGGGGCTGCCCTGGAAACAGCCAAACCATGGTGCCTCTGCCAGTGAAAACGGATCTCGGGAGGGCTGCATGTAGCCCTCCTGAGCTCCATTTTTGCTGGCAGAGGGTTGCAGGAGGGCTACAGCCCTTCCAAGCTCCGTTTTCGCTGGCAGAGGATTGCAGGAGGCCTTTGCAGCCGAAAATGGAGCTCGGGAGCCCATTTTCACTGGCAGATTGCTTGGGCCACCACAGGCGCCCCCGGCACGAGTGACGTCGAGCTGGCCATGCCCACCTTGGCATGCCCACCCCAGCCCCCCAAAGTCAAACATAACTCTGACATGGCCTAGGGAATTTGAGTAGTTTCATTTTCTGACCAGATAACTAGTTTAGCAGTCTTTCCTATCTTTCATACTGTTCTTGAAAAAGTAATTGAGAAAAAATTAGCTCCGCCTTATTTGAGGTGACAAGTATAATGTTGAGGTCCACCAGAGATGAGGTACTATTACCTATTGAGGTAACTTCTACATGCAAAACACACCATGTAAAGAATATCTTATAGCAACAGTGATCTATAAGATTATATTGATCCCAGCAGGCTGATGACATCGTTTAACTTTTGCTTTGGTTGGTTATAGCAGAGAAAGTATGTGATCTCTTTGTCATAGATAAATTGCTACCTAATGGGGTTTAAAAGAGTCCATTGCAGTGGTGGGAAGGGACCTATTAGATAGTTCAGCTTACAGAACTAGCAGTATCCAAGCTGTTTCTGAGAATCTCCTCCAATGATAACCACTGATTCTTGACACTTAGTTTTGTTATTCTGTTTTCTTTAACTTCTTAAACTATTTTTTCTTTAACTATTTTATAGTTCAAAACTGATGTAAATTACATTTACGTTACACTTCTCTTCACAGAAACGTATTCAACTAATGAGCATACTGAGTTAGAACATTAATTGAGACGAGAATTTCCATCATTAAGCAATGAGGTTATAAAGTACAATATCATGTAACTGTATCACTTAGCAACAGCAGTCCTGACAATGTCCATTTTACCAATCATTATCTGAGGACTCACCTCAATCCAACCCATTCCCAGTTGGATTTCAGATTGTCCAAAGTGTGTATTGTCAAACTGGGAAGAAGAAGACAATGAAAGTTAGCTGGGGATGGTAGGACTGGCAGGGCAAGTAGAGCAAAGGGTGGCCAGAAAGGCAGAGATAGGGGAGAAGCTGAGAGAAGAGTTGAAGCACCCCTGCGTTCTTTAGTGCAGGCAGGTTGATAAGCAGCAAAATTTTGATAATGTGACCACAGGGGCATTCATTCAGCACTTCATTCAGACTTCGAACAGTCACTGCAAGAATGGTTGTTAAGTATGCCTTATCTGCATCTCCACAGAAATTATCTTTGAAAACATTTCCTTGCCAAGGTTCAGTAAATGTTGCTTCTGTTTCAGCTGGATGAAAAACGGCTCCCTTTCTGTGTATAACTTCTGTTTTTTAGATGATTGAAAGAGCCTTTGTTCAGATACTTGATGCTTCTGAACTTCAAAAATTATAACAAGGATTTCTGTATTTTTTTGCTGAAGATAGTATTTTATCCCACAAAGCTCCCAAAGGTGCTTTTTCAAGAGGCAACTGGAAAAGCACCTTTGGGACAACCATGACTGAATTACTGAGAATCTCCATAGACATCCACAAAGCTCCCAAAATATTTCAAAAGACTGCAAAAAGATATCTGTTAGAAGGATCTTTCAGAGAGAGTTTAAGCTGCCTTAAATTATTTAAATTTAGTAAGTGAGATTAAATCCTTAGTGGCTGTTTCTTTATGCACAATTTATAACATAGCAAATTAAAACTGACAGCTGTGTTTTTTAAGTTTTAATGTGATATAAAATAAAAGTTTTTATATAATGCCATGTATTCTTACGCTAGAAGAAACCAACGATAAACATTGACTGTATTACCGAATATAATACACTGGTGCCTATAAGTACAGAGGTTTTTGCTTCTGAAATCTCAGAAATGTTTGTGGAAAATTCTACTGACCATTTGGAATCTTAGAGTAAATTGTTTGTGGCTTTGAATCACTTCCAGAAATAACAAAAGTTTGTGCAAAATATTGGATAAACTTGTTTTAAGTGTTTTCATCAGGACTTAATTCAAATCCATCAAATCCATTTTCCAAAGTCAGATTTGGCCTAAACTGCTGCTGCACTATGTTCACAAAACTTTTCTACATTAATTAGTTTTGAGAAAAGTTAAACTGCAATCTTCTCTTCCCCACCCCCACCCCCAATTCTCCCTCCAGCTATAGATGTGGGAAGAAAGATCAGTTAAGTAGGTTTAAAGCTGAGGTAACGCTTAGATCTCAGCTTCAGCCATTTTAAGATTTGTGGATTTCAGCTCCCAGAATTTTCAAGTCAGCTTGCTAGTTGCTGGTGAGAATCCTGGGACTTGAAATCCATACATCTTCAAGGTACCAGATTGCTATAGCAATATTTCTCAATCTCAGCAACTTTAAGCTGTGGACTTCAACTCCCAGAATTCCCCACCCAGACATGCTGGGGAATTCTGGGAATTCCACACATCTTAAAATTGCTGAGGTTCAGAAACACTGACATATAGGACTTCAGTACAGCCCTTAAAATCATTCTGGACAGTACTCAGGACATTAAGAATATAAACAGTAATTTCCAAGCGATTGTGGCCGTTAAAAAATGTTTCAACTGTTTTTCCAGCAGTTTCCTTTCAACACAATAGGTTTTTTATTTCCAGGGGCTGCAAATCAGAAGTGGTTTCAGCAGGTTCTGACCAGCTCTGGAGAACTGGTAGCGGAAATTTTGAGTAGTTCAGAGAACTGGTAGTAAAAATTCTGACTGGCCCCACCCCCATCTATTCTCTGCCTGCCAGCTTCCAGCTGATTGGGAGGAAATGGTGATTTTACAGTATCTTTACCCTGGAGTGGGGTAGGAATGGAGATTTTACAGTATCCTTCCCCTGCCACTAAGCCACTCCCACCAAGCCATACCACTCCCACCAAGCCACACCCACAGAACCGGTAGTAAAAAATTTTGAAACCCACCAGTGCTGCAAATGCCAGATCAAGAATTTAGTTCATTATTAATTTTGTCAGTGCAACTGAAAAAAAGGAATGCCCTTTAGAGAAATAGCAAATTCCTTTCCATTCTTAGCCAAAGGTTTTAATTATTCTGAAAGCAAGTGGCCATGCAGTGGATATACATTTGTCATGTATAATCAAATGGCTCTGAAATTCTAGAAAATCCCTCATTCAAATCCTATACACAGGCCAGGAAGCCACAGGCCAGATAAAACAGGTTGGCAAAGGAAGAGCCTGTAGTACAGTGGACTAAAGCACTGTTATTAACATCTGCTACTTGCAATTACTGCAAGTTCAAATCTCACCAGGCTCAAGGTTGACTCAGCCTTCCATCCTTTCTAAGGTAGGTGAAATGAGGACCCAGATTTTGTGGGGAGCAATAAGATGACTTTGTATAAATATACAAAAGTATGAAGGTTATTGCTTAACGCATCGTAAGCCGTCCTGAGTCTCCGGAGAAGGGCGGCATATACTGTAAATTAAAGCAAAAAAAAAAAAGGCACCAGGTTGTATGCTCTCCCTTACTTATTCAACCTGTATGAATATATATTAAGGGAGGCTGGATTGGAAGAAGATCAGCATGGTTTCAGAACGGGAGGAATAACAACAGTGGCCTACAGTATACTGATGACACGTGGTGGCTGAAAATGCAAAAGTTCTATGAGCTCTAGTAACGGAGGTCAAGGAGCAAGCATAGGGAAAAATGGGACTTTGATTAAATATAAAGAAGACCAACTGATGACAACATAAATAAAAAACAGACTTCAAATTGACAGAGAAGATATTGAAGTGCTTCTACCTTTTAGGATCAACTGTCAATGGTAGAAGAACCACTAGTTTAAAAATACTTGAGAGAGGAGAATTGCCATGAAGGCCTTTGAAAAGATACTCAGATCAGTAGTGGGTTGCCCCCGGTATGGACCAGTTCACAAGAACCGGTAGTAAAACCGGTGGGAGACTCCGCCCACCGACCCGGATGTTGTCAGGAAGCTTCTGCGTATGTGCAGAAGCGCGCACGCGTGGTCCCGTTGAAAACCGGTAGTAAAGGTAAGTAGAACCCACCCCTGATTCAGATGCCCTGATGTATCTATACCTAGAAAGACCGAGATGTGAAGTCAATGGTTTTTCCTGTGATGACCTATTGAAGTGAAAGTTTGACTTTGAAGGAGCAGGATAGAAAAAGTATTACACTTTTCAACTTTGGCATTAGAGAAGACTCCTAAGAATATCATGGACAGCCTAAAAAACAAACTATTATTAAACAAAACAGCTCAGAATTATCACTTGAGGCACAAATGAGTAAGATCAGATTATCAATCTTTGGTCATATTGTGTGGTGACATCTCCCTGAGGAGCAGTTGCTGAGCAAGATAAAAGGAAAGAAAAGAAAAGAATGGCCTGCAGAACAGCTCAGTTACAATGATGATGGTTATATCATTGGAAGACCTGAAAGACAGGTTGAGGACAGATCAGTCTGGAGAAAATGTATCCATGTGGTTGCTAAGAGTGGACACTGACTTGATGGCTCATAATCAGTCATAACAGCTGAGAAAAATAAAGCTGTTACTAGAGTGTTCAGAACTGGGTGGAAGGGAAAGGAAATGTGCCTGAAAGTTTTTTGTTTTGTTTAGTGTTTCCTAGAAGCACTGGAATAAGAATGAAATATTGTACTTTATGAACTCTTCTCAGATACAAATACCAGAATGTACAAAGCAGTATTTCAAAAGTGCCTATAATATAGGGAATACTGTGTTCCATTTATTTAGCAAATTTCCTTACAATTGTTCTCGATTACCATATTTTTCAGAGTATAAGACGCACTGGAGTACAAGAGGCAACTACCTTTTTTGGTGAGGAAAAGAAAAAAAAGAAATCTCCCTCTGCCTCTGAGCAATTTTGCCTCGTTTAGCAAACAGCCTGCTTTACTTTCATTTTTGTTTTCAGCATAGCTTGATTAGCACAAGGGAAAAAAATCTGCTCCAGCAATTTACCTCTTTGCAGCAAGCAGCAGAGCCCTGCGCAAAACAGCTGAGAGCAAATCAGCTGAGAGTCGGGAAGCTGATCCAATCAATTTGTGCTAATTAGGCTGTGCTGAAGCTGAAAGGAGCTGTTTTTTCTTGCTGTTTGCTTGCAAGGAGGTAACTGCTGTGAGACAGAGGCCAAAGGGTGGGGGCCAGTGGGTTGGCGGGGCTACATTCTGGGGTATAAGACGCACCTAAATTTTCACCTCCTTTGGGGGGGGGAAGGTGCGTCTTATACTCCGAAAAATATGGTATTTCTTTCAGCTACAATGCTATATATTGTATACTTAAATGTAACTGTTAAACTTTCTGAATTCTTAGGAAAAGATTACTGATTAATGATTCATCCATACTACTTGAGATCTAGTTCTGGTCTTTATCTTCCATTGCTAAAAGCTATAAATTTTACCTGTGTCTCTTAGCAGTTTTAACCTACACCTTTGTTATTAATTTAGAAAAACAAATACTTGCTTACGTAGAAACTATGATTTTAGTTTTGGTGATCCAGATTCGTACTTAGCCCATATGAGAGAGAATATTTATCTACAAGTTCAGCCTACTAACAGGTTTCCTGCATCACTGGGAAAAAAATCCCCACAATGTTATTATTGATCATACTGTGAACTACATGTGAAAAACAGCAGTTACAGCATAAATTTCTCAGGTTGCTAATATAGAACCAGTGTTGCCCACAAAATGATATTTTTAGAGTAGAAGACCTGAAAATACGTTTCTGCTCAGCCATGAAATAGCTGGGTAGTCTAGGGAAAAATCACACTTCAGGAAAAAATAAAATAAGTGTAACATGAGTATAGGAAGACTATAAATATTAGAAATATATATAATATAGATATTACAAATAATATCACAATTAAGCATGATACTTAAATACATCATATATGAGATTTAAAATGGTTAAATCTCATATATGATGTATGATGTCAAATTAAAATTTATTGCATCCATATAATGGATGCAATAAATATATTAAACATTGTGCTATTAAAAGCAAGAAGAAAAGATCTTGGGCAGTTCCCTATATTTTTCCTTGCCTGTAGTGCCCTATATTCTCTAATGAATAAGGAGAAAAATTGTTCCCAAAGGTCAAGCACATATTTGTATGAAGGGCTGGGAGAAAAATAGCACTAAACATGGGGAGTAGGGTTTTTATCTATAATTGACAATTAACATCTACAGATAGTCTTTGATTTATGATCATAGTTCGGCCCAGAATTTTTGTTCCTAAGTGAGACATTTATTAAGTGAGTTTTGCCCCATTTTACAACCTTTCTTGCCACAGTTATTAAGTGAATCACTGCAGTTGTTAAGTTAGTAACATGTTTGTTAAGGGAATCTGGCTTCCCCATTGACTTGGCTTGTCAGAAGGTCCCAAAAAGTGATCACATGACCCTAGGATTCTGCAATCAACATATTCAATTGCCAAGCATCTAAATTTTGATTTTGTGACCATGGGGATGCCACAATGGTCATAAGTATGAAAAAGTGTCTTAGGTGATCTCAAACGGTCACTAAATGAACAGTTGTAGGTCGAGGACTACCTATATATTAAATATATGTTTCAGAAACTTGGGCTTTCAGGTAACTTGGGCTTGCAGTTAGCCCTTAGCTGGCACAGGTAGACTGATCATAGTGTCATGACAGCATTAAGACAACAAAAATATTACTTGTAGAAGAAAACCAATTCTTTTGTCCTCAAAATAGTAAACATCTGGGTCAAGAACCACAATTAGACTCCTAAATTCTGCCAAACTATTCTACCCTAGTAACATTGTACTGTTGCTGGAAAGGGCAGGATTTCATCATGTAGGGGGGTTTTTTTGGGGGGGGGAGGGGACGGGACGGTTAAGATTGTAATTACAGTGTCCTCCTTCACTGCAATATCTTTAACACTAATGAAAATTATGTCTTAAAAATAATTGGTGCAGACTTGGAATTGTCTGAACGAGACGATGGGAGGTAATTACAGCATAAATCTGTAGATTGCTCATTCTTTCTTAGACTAGTGAAGATAGTCACATGTTCATTTATATTCTAATTAAACCAGTATGGAACCATGTTACCAGAAATTTTTCAGGTGTTCCTGTCTCATCACAGGGATTAAGGGCATTCCAGTGCAAAAAAGAGCTTGGTTTTCTTCCTGCAGTTAAGTCAAGAACTCACCAATTCAATTAATCCTTAATTTTCATAACGCATTTAGCAATAAGCAATTAAGAAAAGCATAGATAAAGCTGTATGTGATACCTCTGTAAGGTTGCAAATCTCTTATTTGTGTCATTGAGAGGAAAGACAGGTGCTAGATGTCTCAAGCAGAATCAGATGTTTGGGCTACATATAAAATACTGTATAATATAGTTAATGTATACAAATCACATAATGTTAAAAAAATATGAACTTCTGGAGCTGCATGCAGCCTGTGGGCAGTAGGTTGGACACACCCACTCTATACAAACCTAATACCTTATCTTCAAGGTATTTTATGTAATAGAACCCAAACATATGTGTTTGTCCAAATTTGGCACATTTCTGTTTTCACCTATCCCAGGAGTCGGCAACCTTAAACACTCAAAGAGCCATTTGGACCAGTTTCCCACAGAAAAGAAAACACCAGGAACCACAAAACCTTTCTGACATCTAAAATGAAGATAACACTGCATATATCATTTTTTACCTTTATGCTATGTATAAAAAACTATAGCGTGTTGCATTTATGAAATCATTGCTACAGAGAAAATAAATTTTTATTTCTGTGTGCAAAAAAAAAAACATTTTGAACTCCGAAAAAAAAGATGGGTTGAAAAGCTTAATAAATCACGTGCCAGCGGGTGTCGTACATTGGTGATAAAAGGGCATAGAGTTTCATTTCTGCCAATAATGTTTCAAGCACATTGTATTAGGTTGTAATTCTTTATTTAAACCTCATTTCAATCAAATAGATGGGAAAAAATAGGTTTTGTAACACTGTATTAAATTGTCCTAGAAAGATGCTGATCACTGAACTGGAAACATGAAAATTTTATTTATTTATTTATTTTATTTTGAATTTGTATACCGCCCTTCTCTCTGAGGACTCAGAGCAGTGAACAGCCAAGTAAAAACATCAAATACAAATATTAAAAACAGTTAAAAGATATATATATAAATTTGGCCCCATTAATTAAAAACGATAAACAAAACAATTAAAAACACTTAAAAAATTAGGCCAGCCCGGCTTGCTGGAAAAAGAAGGTTTTAAGGGCACGGCGGAAGGCACTGAGGTCATGGATTCTCCTTATCTCTGGGGGCAACTGATTCCAGAGGGTAGGTGCCCCCACAGAGAAGGCCCTCCCCCTGGGGGTCACCAGCCTGCACTGTTTGGCTGATGGCACCCCGAGGAGGCCCTCTCTGTGGGAACGCAAATGTCCATCTTCAGAATAAATTTCAGTGTTGATGGATTGTTAAGCAGAATTTGTGCTAAAATACTATTCCAGAGATCCCTCTGGAAATCCAAGAGAGGATTTTTTAAATATATGTTGATAGCATTCCTGAAACATCTGCCTCTGCAATAAATCAGCTGCTATGGTGAACGCGGTGGCTCAGTGGCTAAGACGCTGAGCTTGTTGATCAGAAGGTTGGCAGTTCAGCGGTTCAAATCCCCAGTGCTGCATAACAGAGTGAACTCCCATTACTTGTCTCAGCTTCTGCCAATCTAGCAGTTCGAAAGCACATAACCAGCCACATGACCATAGAGATGTCTTTGGACAGTGGTGGCTCTTTGGCTTGGAAATGGAGATGAGCACTGCCCCCTAGAGCCAGAAACGACTAGCTGACATGAAGACTATGAAAAGTTCTAGCAGGCTGGGTTAATCAATAGAATTAAAGGCCTAAAATATTGGCCAAACTGAAAAATCAGACATTATGAGAAAAACATATTACATACTTTCTATGTAGACTTGCATAACAACACAAACACAAATACATTGCCCAATTTTTTTCTGTCTGTGATTTCATAAAGGAAATAAGAATCATGCAAATTGACTGCCAATTGGAATACAGATTGCGGTTTCTATGGAATAGGAGTGTTTTCTGGAAGTATTTATATAGTATTGAAAATCCCTGGAAATATAATTCATAATGGTAAAATGACAGTCAAGCTTTTGGGTTAAACAGATTACATGCATTAGACTACATGAAGAATTTGCAAGTAGGTCTTTCTGGAACCTGAGAGAATTCCACACAATAAGCAAATTACCACAAAAATTCTTAATCTGGAATTTATGCATTGCTTACCTAAAGTTCAGTCTGTAATAATAATGTTCACTACTGTGAGTGGAAACGTAACGGAGACATTTTAATAGAACATAATGTGATTTCCATAAAATCATTTCAGCAACAAACTGTTAGCCAAGAATAGTTGGATCTTCCTACAGCTGCCTACATATCCTCAGCCTTTAATTCCTCAGCCTTATGATGTATAGAAACTTATACTGGTGCTCCTTAAAAACAGTGAAATTTATCATTCCAAATTTCTTTTCTGGTTTAGGAAACTCATCTAATTAGCTGCTGTAACTATATTAAATTACTAGGAAATGTGGTTTCCCAAGGCTCTGACTCCAATCAGAGCAAATATTTCCCAGACTTTCATATACTAATATGACAGCTGTACTTCTTTGATAGCAATTGAGGCCTTGGGAGTTACGATAATGTTCATAAAATTTAAGAGATTTGAAACAAAATTAAATTTTAACTATGTTTTCCTTTGAACTGCTAGTCATGATCATCATTGCTAGTCATGTTCACATGTTGCTAGTCATATTGAAATTGTTTGTCCAATCACACTTGGCCAATAAAAAATTCCTATTCTACTCTACTCTATTCCACTCTAAATTGAAAGACTTCAGCTACATCTTATTCTGACATTCTGTAATTATATTTATCTTTACAATATACCGGAAATACTTGTTTTATAATTAAATCCTGGCTAAAACATTTCTCATATATTGTATAGCTGACCTTAAGACATGAATTTGCTCTAGGAAGGAGAAGGTGATGGAGTAGGAATTGTTCCTATGACCCCTGGTTACATTTACAAACTTCAAAACAAGTTTTTATATATACAGCAGTCCTTTGTGATTGTGGTCTATACAACACAATACTGGGAAAAAAAGCCTGCATCTATGTAACTGACAGTATCTTACAGCTTATATTTCATCCTCTTGATATCAGAAATTTATCACAAGTCGCTACCATCAAAGAATATTTACAGCAACTGTAATTATTTCACATAAAATTTTTGTCTAATGGAGCTCAGAACTTCCATCATAAGTCATAAAGATCGTAAATCAAAGCATCCAGGTGACTGAACCTGATTTTACAACATTTTTTGTGTCAATGAAGCAAATGCCACAGATCAATATATTTCCATGGGGATGTTTTGCTGGGCCATTTACCAGAAAATGGTAAAAAAACATTGTAAATTGTGTCACATAACCAAGGAACATTGCAAATGGTCATAAAGGTGAACTAGTTGCCAAATGACCAAAATGCAGTTTTTGTGTGTGTGTACGTACACACATGCATATGTGCATGCACTCGCCAGAACTCTGGAAATGGGTTGTAACTACTGTATTTGGAATTCTCAGTAATTTTTCCTCTTTCCCTAATACAGTGTTTCTCAACCTTGCAACTTTTAAACTCCCAGAATTCTCCAGCTGGCATGTTCACCGGAGAATTCTGGGTGTTGAAGTCTACATAGCTTAAACACGGCTCTAATGTGAAGGAACTTTTTAAATTCAATCATTTTTCCTGATTGTACAAAGGAATTGTAGTTGTTTATAGGTCTTTATGCTAAAAACAGCAGTTTTTCACTCTACCAATCTAGTATCGACATTGAAATACTGCTGTTGGCTTCATTGCAGTCCCCAGTGGACTCTTACCCTTTCACAAGACACCCACACAATCTGGCATGATGTGCTGTCATTGGCAGACCCTCTTCCAACAGGATCCGCGGAGGAATTGTCCTGGCTGAAGAAGTCTGGCTTCAATTGAATTGGTTTGCATCACATCTGCTTACCATATGGTTCCTTTTAGCTATTTTCTTGCATTCATAACCAACAATCAAATTCTTCTAAAATTTAGAAATTGAAATTTGAAGAAATAACTTAATGTCTTAATTTGTGTCTTGATGCAAGGATAGCCTGATCTTGATTTCATTGTTTAAAGAGTAAGCTTATAAATCTTCCATAGGAATTGGACTTCGCATGCAACAAAACAATTCTTTCTATGGCCTGAACTTCTCTCCTGACCTTTGGCTATACATGGTTATACATGGAACAATTTTTTAGGAAGTAGGATGCTACCAGAAGCATCCAGTTGTCCAGTCAACTAATATTTTGGGAGAGGGTGAGGATTGTGTAGATGAATGACTATGGAGATTCTCGGTCAAACAGGCCATAGTTGTTCCAAAGGTGCTTTTTCGAGAGGCAACTGGACTCTGAAGAGCTGAAGAAGCTTCTTGGATGGGAAGTGAAAGTCTTCAAAGAAAAACAAGAAAGTCCAGTTGCCTCTTGAAAAAGCACCTTTAGGACAATTGTGTAGATGGGACCTTGGACCAGGGGAGATATGGCTAGGGTCGAGAGTTTGTTAGGAGGAGAGCCAGTCAGCCAGGAATATCATGATGACAACGTGTAAAGGGAAATGTGGTGGGACTTGGGAGGGTGGACCATTCTTAGATAATGCAGTTCCAATGTCTTGTACTGGTGTCATGTTCCAGCTCTTGGTACTTGTTCCGAATGCTTGGTCATTGGGCTTAGGAGGACCAGCTGCTACTCAATGGTACATCTATCTCTAATAAGGCTTTCCTTATCTAATGATGGATGAGATGGGTGTGAAGCAGTGGTGAAATCCAAATTTTTTTACTACC
Organism: Arizona elegans; assembly: GCA_022577455.1. Taxonomy (NCBI): domain Eukaryota; kingdom Metazoa; phylum Chordata; class Lepidosauria; order Squamata; family Colubridae; genus Arizona; species Arizona elegans. The sequence continues at coordinate 252,422,212 of JAKOOJ010000001.1, forward strand.
AGTTCTGTGGGCGTGGCTTGGTGGATGTGGCAGGGGAAGGATACTGCAAAATCTCCATTCCCACCCCACTCTGGGGCCAGCCAGAGGTGGTATTTGCCGGTTCTCCAAACTACTCGAAATTTCCACTACTGGTTCTCCGAACTGCTCAAAAGTTCTGCTACTGGTTCTCCAGAACCTGTCAGAACTGCTGGATTTCACCCCTGGTATGAAGCATCAGTTGGGAATTGTTTCTGCTGTACCAATCTGTCTGCTATGCAGCAGCCTCCCTTACTGTGCTGTTCAATGCTATAGTTGAGTTAATGGTGGAAGTTCCCCTGGTTTAGAGTGTTGAAGGACTTTAATCTGCCTTCTTTAGGAACAGAGTCCTAGGCAGCTCAGGAGTTCATGGCTATTATTACAGCTAATAACCTGACCCAACGTATTAAGGGATCAACTCACAGTGGGGATTACTCATTGGATCTGTTTTTGTGGACTCTGGACTTGGGGGATATTACCACAAGTCTTATCATGGAGAGATCACTCTATGTTATCCATGATTCCTCCCTGCTGCAGGGAGGAAGGACCTGCTTGTTCAATCTTCCTCTGGTGCCTGATGGATCCTGTTGGATTTTAGAGGGAACTTTTGATTGTCTCCGAGACTCTGTTCTGTGATCACTGCTTGGAATGAGAGGGCAATAGTGGCCTTGGACTGGCTCACACATGTGTAACATATTTTGTATGTGGACTCTGATGGGCCTTCTGATTTATAGAGGATCTCTGGAGGATAAAGTGACAGAGGAGATACTGGAAGAAGAAGAAGACTAAGTACTTTTCAAACTGTTATGTCTTTCCAGGTTTTTGCAGCTGCTTTGTATCTGGCTCTGCTTTCTTATTAGTGAAACGAAATGGTTGAGGATGCACATATGTAAAGCATCTGTGCAAATCAGGGAAAAAGTTGCAGTTGTTTTAGTAATTTGAAGAGAGGAGCTATATATGCACTTAGTCTTGTGCATTGCAAAGCATCTCTTTCTAAAGTCTTGCATAACCCTATAATTTGCCCTTTGGCAAATAACTGAAACAATCAGTTCATTAAACTGATAGGCAGCTCATTCTCATTATTTGGGCTTATTTCTTGGTTTTGGTTTAAAGGAAAATTATTACTGCTATAACCGACATTACTTATTACTAGTTGTCGCAGTCACTAATATCTTATTCATTTTATTCTATATTTTAAAACTTGAGAGATAAAATTGGTGCTTGAGAATAGCATCTAAGTTAATAAATGAAATTTTTGTCCCTCTTCCCTTCACATATTTTTAAGATAACAACTTGCCAGCCCTTTCGTACATGTTTTAATATAATTTTGATTGAAGTTTTTAACAAGATAAAAACAAATGCAAACTAATATAAAGTAAAGAAGAAGAAAACAAAAACAAATTAAAAAAGAAAAAAGTGCAGAAATTGAAGAAAAATAGAAAAGAAAGATGAAAGATATAAAAAAGAGGCTTGAAGAAAAATAGAAAGAAGAATAGAAAAAGAAAGATGAAAGATATAAAAAAGAGGCTTCCCCAATATTTTTCACTGCAGTTATAAATATATATACAGGTTTATTGTAACCTCTTTCTCTAAAGTTTCAACATATTACTTTTCTTTCTATCGTCTATCCTGTCTAATCAACAAAATCACAGATTCTTTTTTTTTTCATTTTTACATAAAAAGCACATAAGAGGCTTCAAGTCGCCAATAAATGTAGATGTCTTTTCTCTATTCGAAAACTGACTCTAATCTAGTCAGTTTATCCATTTCAGCAAAATCGTATCAGCTTCACCAACCATCCCTTCAGTGTAGGTAATGTTGAATCTTTCCATCTCTGGGCATATAGTAATCTTGCTTTAATATTCACTTTGCTTGCTCTTTTTATCCGTGTAATGAACCAGAAAGTTTATAGCTTTCCTTCACAATAGTGAACAGAACTTGAAGACTATTAGATTGAGGAAATTTTGGTTGAGTTTCCAACTTTTATTTGCTTTTTTGAGAAAAAACAACAGCAAAATATAGTTATACGATGATGAAACAAAATGATGAAAACAGGCAAAATATTAAATAATATTTTGCTCAGATAATGACAGGTTTAGCTTTTTTGTTGAATTGCTTAAAGAGAAATATGCCACAATTTGTTTTTAAATCTATAGATTAAGGTAGTTGTTGCAATCCATATAACTCAAAGCCACAATTAAATACAATCTCAAAAACACAACTCTGAACTACACTATTATAAGAAGTTTAAATGTTTGGTATTGCTCCACATCATCCTTAGCATGCTTCAGAATGCTCAAGAATATGAAATTGCTGGTGACAAAAGAGAAAGGCAGAATGGGTAACTTAGTCACAGGCTATTTTTACACAGTATTTTTCTCAAAACATTTTCCAATTCAGAATATTAATGTGGCTGCATACTGAATAAAAAATATTTGAGGGGGGAAAAAGATATAAGTTAGTTTGTAAAAATAGACAATATCCTAATTGACAGAATGGACCAATACTGTACTCTAATGTGTCTTATATTGACATGTATAGTGCTGGTGTGGTATAGTGCTTAAGGTGTTGGACAAACACTGGTGAGATCCATTTTCATATGCTCCCTTGGCCGTGGAAACTCAACAGGTAGAAGCAGTTCACTATCGCTTAGCTCATCGTACCTCACAGAGTTCTTTGTATAAAGTTAAAATGAAGGGAGGTACAATGTAAGTTGCCTTGTGCTCCTGGGGTAAGAACAATGTAAGTCTTGACATTGATAACAAATACTTTTAACCTGAGCTGCTCACCAATAATAATAGGGTGTTTTGTTTTGGTTTTTTGCTATTACGGTTTGTGCATAAGAGCTGTTATGATTTTGTTTTCTTTTTTAATTTATCCTGGCATTCTAACACTGAAAATTCTATTTCCCCAAATCTTAAAAGAATCTCCTCAGTGCTCACATTTTGATAATAGCGTTACAACATTATAGGTTGTAAGGTTACAACTTATAACCATAATTGCAGCCATAATTTCAATTGTTAAGCAAGGCAGTTAAGTGTGTCGAGCCTGATTTTATTTGCCATGGTTGTTAAAAATGGTTGCCATGGTTGTTAAAAGAATCATTGCAATTGTTAAGCAAATCACTTGGTTGTTAAGTGAGTTGACTTCTCTCATTGTCTTTGCTTGGGATAAGCCAGCTGGGAAATTCACAAATGGTGGATCCCATGATCCCAGAACACTGCAACTACTGTAATTGCAGGCCAGTGGCCAAGCAACCAAATTTTGATCATGTGACTGTGGGAATGCTGCCATCATATGCCTTGCCAGGTGCAGGCTTAACATCCTTGACTCCCAGAGAAAAGAATGCTGTTATGGCTATCTATCTCTTCCCACTCCAAGCAACCCCCCCTCCCAGGTTCCCAAAGCAGGCCTATGCACTAAATGTGGCAGCCCTGAAGATCCAAAGAGAAAGATGGCCTCCAGGGCTGACAGGTATAAATGTAAAGACTAGTCATAAGTCACTTTTTTCAGTGCTGTTGTAACTACGAATGGTGTCTAAATGAATGGTTGTAAGTCAAGGATAGGCTGTAAAAAAGAGTGGAAGGAAAGGGAGTTGGATTAGAAGACCTCCAAGGTCCCTTCCAATTCTCTTATTCTGGACTAATTCAGATATTGCGATTGACAAACATTTTCAGATTAAAATTTAATGTCAAGACAGAATTTCATATTTTAAAAATTGTTCATTGTCATTTAGAGAACATAGCAATTTTACTGTTATACCTAATTAATCCTTATGGCTTCATTCTAGTTCAGTTCATCTAAGGCTGTGATGGCAAACATGGCACGCGTGCCACAGGTAGCACGCAGAGCCATATCTGTGGGCACGCGAGCATTGCCCTAGCTCAGCACTGGCCAGCTGATTTTTGGGTCTTCCAGGCCCACCAGAAGTCGGGAAATGGGCCATTTCCAACCTCCAGAGGGCCTCGGGAGGAGGGGAGGCTGTTTTCACCCTCCCCAGGCTCCTATAAAGCCTCTGGAGCCTGGGGAGGGTAAAAAATAGACCTACCTGGCCCACCATGTCATCTCATGCCAAAAGCAGGGGGAGCGCGGGGGGAGGGGTCGCACACACATGAACGGCAGGGTAGAGTGCATTGAATTATGAGTGTGGGCACGCGTGAGACACCGCCCCTCCCCCGCACAGCACTCCCCCCGCTTTTGGCACGTGATGGCAAAAAGGTTAGCCATCACTGATCTAGGGCAAATTGCCTTCCATTTTAAACATTTCTGTTCCATCATTTGCCATAGATGGATTACATTCAAGGATGTAGTAATAGTTCTTAACATTTGTAATGCCAATAGTTTTTGTTACTTGCTACACGAGGTTTTTTTTCAGTATAAAATATTTGAAAAAGGGAGATAAAAAAGGAAGTAGCAAAGTGTCAAAGAATAATGAGGTAAGTTTTCTCAAAGTAGAAACTTTGTTTCATTGTTAACAGATGAAAGGGATGATAAGGAGGCTTGGAGCGCATTGGACCTTTACATCTTTTGTATTCATTCAGGTTACTTTAACCTTTTTATATAAAAGGCTATTACAATTTGGATAGCTTGCCCATTTTGTAAATATACATTTTTTTTCTGCATGAATGGAAGAGATTTAAAAATTATTGCTCTCTTTTTTAAAAAAGGATTTTTAAAGTAATGAGGCGTGGAATTTTTTTTTTCACCAAGTAATACGGGAAAATGCTCTATATTTGCAAAAAAAGTTAGCCACTCTGCAGTGAGATTATTATATGCTCAAAAGTGGAAAGACTCTGCCCACAATGGAATAATGCCAGGGGAAGATGATGGAACTTGCAGAGATGTCCAAACAGTCTTCGTTGATTAAATAAAAGACAACATATGTCTTTTCAAAACCCCTTTTAGACCTTTTTGCATGAATAGAAAAAATGATCTTGTTTTTTATGTTTAGCAAAAAATAGCTAATAGAAAAAAGACAGCTATTTTGGTAACCTTGCAGTAAAAGTTAATTTTGTAATTGTACGTAATATTTGCTGCCAAAAAAATCAGAAGACACTTTTTCGTTCCTTTTTTTTTTGCCTTTTTTGTCTTTGTCTTTTTTCTTTTTTTCCTTTATTTTCTTTATACTAGTTCTTGTTAATTTTAATTTTCTATTCAAATATATATATGAAAGTTTATCACTGATCAGTTTTGAGCATTTGATTTACCACCCTGATATTTCCCATTTGGTTTTCTGTTGTTTCTATTAGTTGACATCTTTATCAACTTTATTACTAATTGTTTATGAAGAAAATTGGATTATTTAATGAATGGTTGCAATATTATAAAAAATCTTAGATTTTTGAGAATATGTGTTAATTTTTGTTATCAACCAATTTTTATCAGAATTTTCAAATAACCTAAATTTACTTTGGGGCAAAATGAATTTTGATCCAGTTTGAGTGGATTTGCATGAGAGGCAGTATAGAAACCATTCAATATGTAATATATCTTATATATAAATTTCATATACAGATTTGGTGAGATGGACTGCTATAGCTGTAGAAAAATCAGAAAATTTCATCATCAGATATTTTAAAATTGAAACTGAGATTAAAAAGAAGGAACAACTGCTAGCTAAGAAAGGCTTGTTGGAAGATTTATCATCTGATTGACAAAATGATAAGATGTCATTTTTCCATCAGCGGTCAAGGAATTCTTTTGAAATAACGTTTCTGGAAACAGCCAAAATAAAATACATTGCTGTAAATGCAATATAATGATACTCTTTTAATTCTTTAAACAAAATGAAATAAATGCCCTGTGAAATAGTATGCTTTAAGTGTACATTCGTAGGACCATTAGCCTAGTGATATTTCTGACCTTTCCAGTTTCAGAACCGTATAATGGAACATTAGAATATACAGTATTTCAAATGCATTGATTTAATAATATTCCAGACATTACTGTGGAAGAGTTTTCACTTCTCTACTGCATTCAAACCACTTACTTTAAAGTTTTTTTAATTCTTTGTTTCGTTCTCTTTTTTCCCCTCCCTTTTAGGATATTAATGTATGTATTCTTGAGAATTATCCTGAATGTTCCAATCCCAGGTTATTTTATATTATTCCGTATTTCTGTGGACAGCATCCAAAATGCAGGTAATTTATAAACTTACATTTTCTTCTAGCTTTTGTCTTCTTAGTGTCTTTCTTATTGTTCAGGGAATCTATGATGAGTTAGATTTAAAAAAATTCAGCACCAAAATTATAAATCATGAAGGACACTGAATTTCAGATTGTCACCTGAATGTATACAGTACAGTACAGGTAGTCCTAGACTTATGACCAAATTTCTGTTGCTAAGTGAAACATTTGTTAAGTGAGTTTGCCTCATTTTACGACCTTTCGTGCCACAGTTAAATGAATCACTGTAGTTGTTAAATTAGTGAAATTGTTTTTATGTGAATCTGGCTTCCCCATAGACTTTGCTTGTCAGAGAGTCGCAAAAGGGGATCAGTTGACCCCAGGACACTACAACAGTCATAAATATGAGTCAGTTGCCAGGTGTTTGAATTTTGATCATGTGACCATGGGGGTGCTGCAATGGATGTGTGAAAACTGGTCATTTTTTTCAGTGCCGTTGTAACCTTGAACGGTCACTAAACAAACTGTTGTAAATCGAGGACTACCTGTACTGTATTTTTTTTTTAAGAAAAAGCACAAATAACTTATAGAAATAAGTTTGACTTCTTTCCTTGCTCAAAAGCCTCTTAAGATTGACTGTCTTCAACTTTTCATGGCAGCCTGTTCTTAGATGAAACAAAATACTCATTACTTATTTTACTTAGCAAAATAGCTGAATTGGCTTTATTACTTTGAAAGACTGAATGTAATGATGTTATACTGGCCTTGTAGGCACCCTTCTCCAATATACAGTCCCAATGTTTTAGACTACAAGTGTCACCAATGTGGCTAATTTAAATAATAGTCCAATGATCAGAGCTAAACTGTAATACAAGTCTTTTGGAGTACATATGTTATGGAAAGTTGCCTATAGTGTATGTATATAAGCATCTCAAAATCTTAATTACAAGGTACTTTAAAATATTCTAAATATGATTCTAAAGCCTTTATAGTTGCAATAAAAAAATACTGTTCCATATGTAGTGATTTATATTCTAGCAGATTGTGTCGTGTTCAGCATGAAGAATACTGCTAACTTTTGTTTTTTAAGGGAACCGGGTGAATGGGCCCTCGAAAGAGCAAAAATGAATGTGAATGAAAATTTCCTCCTTGTGGGCATTCTGGAAGAATTAGAGGATGTGCTGCTTTTATTAGAAAGATTTTTACCTCATTATTTCAAGGATGTAGTCAGCATCTACAAAAACCCAGGTAACTCTCTTGATAGTACATCACTAATTGTTTTTTATGGCTCAGAATAAAAGTTGCTGCTCTACTTGATCTCTCTATTTATTAATTTAATTGAGGAAATCTACTTTTTTGGCATATAGACCAGTCATTTTATCAAAGGTATACAATTATTGTTATCAGGTTGTAGTTGTTTATTGTATGCTAGTTAGACTAGTAAAAAATTATTTGTTAGGTTTTCTACATTTCCCAGGAGTTCAAGACAATGTAGATCTTCCTAATCTTCCCCACATCGATAACTCTCAGTTTGGGCTGAGAGATAGTGAGTGGATAGCTCACAAGGATACCCAGTGAGCTTCCATAGCTAAGAACAGACATGAATCTGACTCTCCTTTGTTCTAAATCTAAACAAATACTTTAACTAGTATCTTAATAGGCTACAGTCGGACATCAACAACTTAGCCTTTTGTTTTTATCCAAATAACTTTGAGGTTGACTAATAGAATAAGGATGTGACTGAAGTCGTGGTCATTTGTAAAATGTGTGCTCTTTTAGTTGTTAGTCATTCAAACTGTTGTTATAAGAAAAATGGGTACAGAAGAAGGAGCCTAGGTAAGCTCCAAATTGATATCCAGCACAAGATTCAGGACTGACTTTATACCATGTAACATTCTTCTGTTGCTGAAAGCAGAATAAATTTAATACAATTTACTACCACCAAAATGAAGTAGATTGGGATGAGGAAAATATGGTGACTGCATAAAACACCCTCCAGGGATTTTCCGTGGCTGAAGATAAATTTGGACTTTTCCTAAATCTGTTATTTAACTACTATGCCAATCTGGCTTTATATATTCTACTGGGTAACTCAGTCCTTAATTAATTTTTTTTTTTTAAAGTTAGGTTCGTGTACTACTTTTCAACACTGAAAGGGGAAATTAAAGGAAAATAAACTAGGACAATAGTCTTTAATTGCATATACCGGTACATATATACAGTATACTTAACTTGACAGTACCCAACTGACCTGAACTGATTTCAAGTAAGGAAAGCACTGGTTAGTTTTTAGAATAAGAGCCCACTGGAGGTTCCAGGGATGACGTTAGATGGTAGAAAGCCTTCCAGAAATGACAAATCCCTTCCCTAATATTGTGAAGAAAACCAAATGGATGCATCACCAGAACCTAAGTTTAATTCAAGGAGTCCTTTATATATGTATGGACTAAATATTTACCTACATATTTAAAATATAAAATGCATGCTTGAAAAATAATTTCCTCTCTGAAATGCTTTGCAATTCTTTTGGATATAACAAACTGGACAGTATTTAACTTAAATGTCTTGCAGTTAAATGTTTTCTCACATAAGGTTTGAAAATCAGATTTCATGGACAACAAAGAATTAAAGCTCTTTTTTCAAAAGCTCATTTTATATGATAGGTACTATTATGGTCTTTTCTTGTCACCAATTGTTTGGTGAATCACTGCAGATGTTAAGGTGGTAATACGGTTGTTAAGTGAATCTGGCTTCCTCACTGACTTTGCTTGTTAGAAGGTCGCAAAAGGTGATCATATGACCCAGGGACACTGGAACCTAAAAAATGCATGCCAATTGCCAAGCATCTGAATTTTGATCTTGTGACCATGGGGATGCTGCGAGAGTCATAAATGTGAACAATGGTCATAAGTCACATTTTCCACTGCGCCTTTAACTTCAAATGACCACTAAACAAGTACTAACTTGTATTTATAGAATTCTATTGATCCTTTATTCACATTAGCTTGATTTGGCCAGAAGGTGGCACTACATGTCTTCTTTTCTTTTACAATTATAAAATAGACCCTTAAAAAGCAAACACTCTGCATCTGATTTGCACTTCACATTGTCAGATGTTATATTTTGTTAAGAAAAAATGAGGGAGTTGAAATTTACCTGTCCTCCTTCTGAATATATAAGACTCAAAAATATCTCGAATAATGATGAATTTAAGAAGGTTTATACAGCATTTTTTAAAAACAACTTTTATTTTGTTCCCTTTATAAATATAGCTGGAATACTGCTGCTTGGAATATTTATTTATTTATTTATTTATTTATTTATTTATTTATTTATTTATTTATTTGATTTATATGCCGCCCTTCTCTGGAGACTCAGGGCGGCTTACAATGCGTTAAGCAATAGCCTTCATACTTTTGTATATACCTGCTTAGTAGGGCTTTTGGCCCCCACTAAGCAGTGTTCTTTTTTATACAAAGTCAACTTATTGCCCCCACAATCCGGGTCCTCATTTTACCTACCTCGGAAGGATGGAAGGCTGAGTCAACCTTGAGCCTGGTGAGATTCGAACTTGCAGTAATTGTAGGCAGCTGGTGCTAGTTAACAGCACTTTGGTCTGCTGCGCCGCCAAGGCTCTTATAAAGAAAGAATAACATCTATTAATTATGAAAATGTTGCTGCGGTGTTGCTTTTGGCCAGTAGTGGGTTGCCCCTGATTCGCGCCGGTTCTATAGAACCAGTAGTAAAACCGGTGGGAGGCTCCACCCACTGACCCTGACGTCATCAAAACGCTTCTGCGCATGCGCTCGCTTCGCTCACACACACGCGTGGCCCCGTTGCGAACTGGTAGTAAAGGTAAGTACAACCAACCCCTGCTTTTGGCACAGCAAAAAAAGAAACTATGCATATAAATATAAAGTATACATTATTTATCTAAACAGTAGCCATAAGTCTTCAGTTAGCTGGTTATTCATGCATCTAGAATTGGGGTTTACTACAGTGCATAAAAATTCCTCTACATGGTTTTATGACTTACATTTGCTCTTTAATAGTTACAATTAAAATAAACTAAGACTATGAGAAGGGGCATAAATGTGCAACCAAGCACAATATTTTCAGAGGGAAAACATACTTTGACCATTGTTTTAGTTATGTAACAAAAAGTTAGTGACAGAGATTTATAAATTCAAAATTGGCTGGCTCAGGTTGAATAATAGCAAGGAAACGTATAAATCTGTATATAGCAGTCCCTGAGACAAGCAATTGCATAGATATGACTCCCAATACTTAACCAAATCCATGAATCAGATAACGCCTAGGTTTTGTAGCCTTGTGCATTTTTTAAAAAAATGCCTCCTTTTTACAAACAACTGCAAAAGAACCTTGAAAGGAAGCTGAGATAAAATGATGGCAAAGATTCAAAGCAGTTCATCAGTAGCCTGCCCCCAAGAGGGGCACTAGAACTAAATCTACAACAAAGAGACTTATATATTAAGAAATCAGATTTGAGTATTGAAAGAAATAGCTCCATAGTGCACAATCCTCAATAGGCCATATAATGTTAACTTCATAATGTTAAGTCAAAAAGAAACAAACAAAATTCTATAAATATAAATAGGAAATTAAATAGGAAATGTATGTGAATCTATTTTTCTACTTGAGGCAAATGCTTCTTCTATTGAATAACAAAGGAATCCAAACTAAAGCTGCATAAATGGAAAGACAAGGATTCCCATTCTTTCTTCCCCCACTCATGAAAGGCCTGTTGAGATAGCCTGGGAATGCCCCTGTTCTCATGCCTCTATTGTATGGATTATCCCATATGTAGAAGGAGGACAAGAGAATAACCTGCTAGATCAGTGCTAAGAATGTTTAGTGGGGAAGCAGAGTCTTTCTAAAGATTCCCATTATGGTCCAGAGCCTTGACTACATAACCTGCTATTGCCATGTAATAACCAAGGCAGAGAGAGAGAGAAAGAGCAGTACTCAGCTGTGCAAAGAAGTGCCTTTTGTCAGATAATCTACTTGAAAGCGGAATATGGTTCCCAGGTAGACTGGTTTTTGTGATGAGTTGTTGACCATCATTGGCCAAGCTCAGAAAGTGGGGAGTTTCCAGCATATGGGACTATACTGTGGCTGAGCATTGTAGAATGATTCCCATGATAAAATTGAGGAAAAGTTTCATCCTATCAGTAGACAATTCAAATGCATCTGTTTGCAGTTAATCGTTCTAATTATTGGAGCTGGTATGCAGAGGATATGATCACATCAAAAACCATCCTAATAATGAGAAAACAGCTTACCCAAAACAGTTTCCCTTTGTTTGTTGTTGTTATAGAATTTGTCTAATGTTTATAATAACTAACACATACCCTGTTTCCCCAAAAATAAGATCCACCTGGAAAATAAGCCCTAGCATGATTTTTCAGGATGCTCGTAATATAAGCCTTACCCCAAAAATAAGCCCGAGTTAAGATTGTCAGCAGACGGAGGCATGTTTAGTACTGTATTTCCCCCCCAAAATAAGACCTAACTAGAAAAAAAGCCATAATGCGTCTTTTGGAACAAAAATTAATATAAGACCCAGTCTTATTTTGGGGAAAACACATTAAGGAATAGGATTTGAGAACTTGCCAATGATATAGAAAATCAGAACAAACAGCAATTGATTACATCTCTGTCCCAATAACAGAAGAAGACAAATTCTATTAAAGGCTTCTGGTAGGCTGTATGCTAATGAAGTTCTTTTATGGTATCCCCAGAATTGAGGTGCACAAATCTGTAAGGTATTCTAGATAGGAAAGGTTTAAAAGACCGCCCAAATTTAATACAGGTAGTCCTCAGGTTACACCCATTTTGTTCAGTGGCTGTTCAAATTTCAATGGACTGAATGAGAGAGACTTAAGAAGGCCCTTAGAGATCCATGATCTATCACATTGTCCCTGCAATTATGTGATCACAAATTCCAACTTTCTCCTAGCATTCCAATGAGAAAAGTCAATGAGGAAGCTAGCAAGAAGTCAGAGATTGAAATTATGGGACGTCCTTGCTTAACAGGCTGCGCAGTTCAGGCGAACTGGTAGTGCTAAAAACTACCAGTTTGAGCAAATAGGTAGTAAAATAAAAATGCTTTAAAAAGTAAAAAAAAAAGGTTCCAACGATAACAGCTGTGCCGTGTGATTGTCGGAATCTTTTTTTTTTTACTTTTTTAAAGCATTTTTTTTAACTACCTATTCGCCTGAACCGGTAGTTGGCACATCTCAGTTAACAACCACATTGCTTAGTGACAAAAGTCCCAGTACCAATTGTGGTTGTAAGTCAAGGACTACCTGTATGTTGAATCCAGAAACAAGAAATTAGATACTGACTCACAACAAGATTTACTTGTAGAATAGTAGACATGTAGTTCATCCCTGTCTTAGATGCTTATATTATCTGTGTCTCCTTCCCTGTAATCTGACTTTAGTTAAACTCCTCAGGCTAGTGACTTCCATATAACATGTGAAATATACATGTTTTAAAGAAATACATTTCATGTTTTGGTTATGCTTGTATGATTTTCTCAACATTGCCAGAAACCACTGAAAATAACATATGAGTTGCTGTGGAGAAATCCATGTGATGGTAGCTGCTCTGTATCACTCTTTCAAATGAATTGTATAAAATAATGCTGTGCAAGATCATCTTCAGATAATTGTTTTGCTGCTCTTTATGGGAAGTGTGTCTCAGAAAAAGCCAACTGAACAAAAGTGAGCCTCAAGCCAGCTGTGAGGTGATGGGAAGCCATTTTTTTTCTCATGCCAGCAAGCTAGGGAAATTCTTGAATATGTGTCCCCTCCCTTTTTGCCGTCTTCTCTTTCATTAGGCAGCGGAGATTAAAATACTCCATTTGCAATAGGTCTATTATATGGGGAACGTGGGAACTGTGATCAGTTTAAACAATAATTAATAAGAACAACCCTCAAAATTCAGAATCATGGCTTATTTGTTTTAAGCATAATTCAACAACCATGGTTCCCCCACTCTAGGAGGCAAAGTCTCAAGAAATAGGTTTAATGGGACCTGCTATTCCCATGAAATAGATGGATTGAGACTCACCAAAGTTCATTTATGTAGCAGAAAACATTGGGGCCATTTGTTAAATTGGACATTCGCAATAGAGTCTTAACATTCCAATTTAAGGACTAGTATTGGCCTAAAAGACCTTGAGGGGCAGGCTGGGAATTTGAATACCAATGAACCTCCATTATGGTACTATCTTCTTTAATTGCATGTTCCTTTGAGTCTTTTTCAGTATCTCTTGAATGCATAGAAGAAAGTGGATGGAAAGAATTCTTACTTACAGTATTAACGATACTCTTCTTAGAAGAGATATTTGCTTGGCATCAATTATCTGAGGCTTCAATTTGATTTCATCAAATTCAGCATTTTATTTATGATTATATATTGTGAATAAGAGTTTTACTAAAGAGCAGTCAGAAAGCCTTTTAAATAGATGAAATATAATGGCTGCTCTAAATGATCACAGCAAATTCAGTTTTATAACTATGAATTGTTCCATCAACTGACCATTGAAGCAGTACAAAGCTATAATGATTTACAACACTTTCAGAAGTCTCATTTCGTGTTAGGATTAATCTAGGGCGTATAGAGTATGGGGCTGTGGTTTGTTGCTTTTTTGCAAATCTGAGCAGAATTGCATGCACGTGTTAGTATTTTGTTAGAAATCACACTCAGCACATTTTTCTCTGGTTGTAACTTGAGCCACTTGAAACTGCAGTAGCTTCAACTACTTTTTTTCACAGAGTTCTAGCTCAAACTTATATTCAAGTGATTCTTAAAATTGTTTCTATCCATTCCTCTTTTGCAATTGAATAATGGATTAGAAGCAGGTTTCTAGATTTTCAGCACCTTGGTTTTTGGCATAAGATTTATAGCGAGAGTTATTTTGATAGAGAGAAAAATAAGATCAGTTTTGAGTGCTTATTATACTTTGGCACTAAGCATTTTTTAGAATACACTATTATTTGTTTTAGACCCAAATGATAATCTTGGAAATTGAGTATTTAATATGTCGCCGAGGAGGAGTTACATGCTAGATTATTTGATTTTTAGAAGTAGGATGGAATGACTTCACAATCTACTCCTTCTTGTCATTACTGGCCCTTGTATTTCAGAACTGCAGCAAGAAATATGACACATTAAAAAAAACCACAGGAAATATGTATTGAATGACAGGCAATTTCCCTTTTCTCAAAATCAAGAGGAAAAAGTAATTGAATGGGTAAAAAACAGCAGCACCTTATTACTACTACTGGTACTAAATCCCAATAATTTTGGCTTCAAGCAAAATAAAATCCAAATATAAATTTGTAACCAGAGCTTAATTGTGGCTATGAAGATATGTTGAATTTTATAAACAGTATAAATAGTCCTCGACTTACAGCCATTCGTTTGGTCATGGCAGTGAAAAAAGTGAGTTACAACTGGTCCTGCACTTACGACTATCATAGTATCCCCACAGTCACATGATCAAAATTCGGGCGCTTAGCAATGGCCATGTATTTACAATGGTTATAGCATCCTGGGGTCATGTGATCACCATTTGCAACCTTCCCAAATGGCTTCCAGCAAGCAAAATCAATGCAGGAAGCAGAATTTGCTTAATGACCATGTGATTCACTTTAAAAATTCAGTGATTTGCTTAACCATGACAAAAAAGATAATAAAATTGGGTGCGATTCACTTAACAATGGCCTTGCTTAGCAATGGAAAATCTGAGCTCAATTGTGTTCATTAATCAAGGACTACCTGTATACCAAAATTAACCAAAATTGAAAGAAACTGAATCTTACTGGTCTCATAGGAATAACTGTACTATGTATAAAATAAATCAGAAGTGTGTGGATACTTTGCCAAATAGGGAGTTGTAAAATGGGCCTTGCCTTGTGGAGATGCCTAAACCTTCTGGGAAAAACAGTAACTGTAGCCAATGGGTAGTAATACAGTCCCATGCACCCTTTTCCACTTTAGTCAGACCTGTCTCCTTCTGCTGTACTCTATTAGATATATATGGGGCTATTTGAAATATAGTCCTTAAGGATTTCGATTGACTCTTTTTGTTTATATACATGCTCAGACACATATAACGTTAGTGCTGCTGGAATGTGCTGTGGTCTCTGGCAATGTAAAAAGATTGTATTGTATGGCTGCTACTGATTTTTGTACATTTTGGGTATATTCTGCATTTGATGAAACTATGAAAAAGTATGCTCAAATATTTAAAGATTTTGAATTGTTCCATTGTTTGGCCATTCAGAGCTATGCGTTGGAGGGGGGAAAAAACAAGTTTATGGTTTTGGAATAGTTTTAAATTTCATCTGGCAAAAGTGAATAGCTAGGCATTTCTCAGGCTTCAGTATACCAACCAAGCTTAATACATTCTGAAAGCTTAAAACCCATTTCCTTTTTAAAAACTGGATTCTCCTAGAAGTATTTATTACTACTTTTCTAATGTACCGTCTTCCTTTTGATTATTTGACCTTTAATGTTTTTAATCTCTTTCTCATGTTGTCTCATTATTCCACAAAGCAAAACAGCCTTCCAGTATCCAAATCATCATCACCATCTTCTTCCTAGCATTATTCCCTCAGGTGCAGGGCCCACTTTTCGGATCAATGAATGCCATCTTGCATGCTCAAACACAGCATCCAGGCCCAACCGGGCAATTTCCATGTCTGCATTTATTGTGTCTTGTCATCCATGTTAAAGTGGAAGGTGATGCATCCCACAGAATGGGGTGCTCCCTGTAGGACAATATCTAAATAAAAAGTAATTTACTGCAGAATTGAATTTTAGTAATCTATATTGAATAAAATACATGTTTTTGTTTATGGAGAAAAGAAAATTTCCAGAAGCAAGAAAGGATAAAGTTAAAATTCAGCCATAAGCAACTGAGTACTTCAACTCCACTGCAGGAAATTAAACAAATTATTTTGTTCCAAATGCTAGCAGAACTCATTTTTGACTTGTCTATTTCCCACCTTATGAAATAAACTGGTGATGAAAGCTTAAATTTTTGTTAAAAAGGAATAACATTACATGGAAGAATAAAAACAACATAAGTACTTAGAAGCATCAGGAAGGGAAAAAGACAATATTGAATTGGTTATTTGAATTAATTGTTAGTCTGATGTCCAGTAGGTGGCAATAACATCTAATCTTCCAGTCTGTTTGAATGATAATTGTATATGAACTCCATCAAGCTACTGTGGAGGATTTTTCTTAATATATTAACAGTGCAAATATTGTTCAACCAGTGATTTGAAGGTTCCTTTTTCTTCTAGGTTTGGATTGACGCTTCTCTTTACGCTACTCATGCTGGGCTCATACAGTTTGACTCGGTCAGGAGCAGTGTAGACATTCAGCAACCATATAATAATTTTAGTTGAGATATTTTAATTGGAAATTTGTTATCTATTCTGTGAAAAGCAGACAATAGCCAAGTCTCTTCAATTTGTAGCAGTAAAGCTTAACTGCAGGTCTTAATATAGTGTTGTGTTTGCCTTGAATTTTTCTCAGAAAGTTACCAACAATCAATGAAGTTGTTTCTACATAAAGCTTATGGAAAATGCCATTCACCACTTGTGTTAATGTATTCTGGGTCAGCTGTAATTTCCAGATCATTTTAAGGGCCATTCCATAAAGAATGCATTACAGTTATTGTGTCTTGGTTATCAATTCATGAGCCATCAAAATCAGTTTTGTGCCTTCCAAATAGGTAGGAATTTAGTTTACTTCTTTCTTTAGCACCAAAGCTCGATGAATGTCCCACATCAGTGCTAGATTCAAGAAGCCACGTGATGTTAACCACCAAATTGCAAACCTGATCCATGGAAGACTAACTCCATCCAGAACAGACATTTCTCCAGAATCATAAAATCCATTCTCCGAAATCAATAGTTATTTTATCAAAGGTCACAATTTTAACAGTCAAAACTAGTACAAACTAAAAAACCAAAGAAAAAATAGAAGGCGTAGAAAAGAAAAAAATAGAGAAATTGAAAAGAAAGAAAAATATAGTAGAGAAAAAGAAATATATATAAAGAAATTACTTTTCCCTTCATCACAAATACTGTATAAACATCTTTAGCAACTTACCACCTTGTCTTCAAACGCAACAAATGATTTCCTTCCCATAATCCATTTCTTATCTATAAACAAACCTGTGAAGTCTTGTCACTTCAGTTTTCACAGAACTATCTTCAGTCTTACCAAATCTTATGTTTTTTTTAAAAAGGTAAAATTGACAAGAGTTCTGGTCTGGTCTAGTTTGATCTAGATATTTCAGTATACTAGTTGATACACCTGATGGGAAGAAATCATACATGAGAGAAAGTCGTATAAAAGGCTGACCAATAGAAATCACATATTCAGAAAAAAACATACTCATGGAAAGGAGAAGGAATGTTGCTTGTTTTCCTAGCTTGGGTGGGAGATGTAAACAGTAACAGAGTTGGAAGGGACTTTGGAGGTCATCTAGTCCAACCCCCTGCTCACACAGGAGACCTATACTAGGGATTCGAACCGCTGAACTGCCGATCTTTCTGATTGACAAGCTCAGCGTCTTAGCCACCTAGCCACAAATCCACCAATTAGAGACCACAGTAAGAACTGACAAGCAGAGCACCAGGGGATAATAATGTTTAAGGCAGAGGAAGGAGTTGACACTTGTAAAGGGATTTCTTAAGTAAGCATCATTTCTAGCCAGCTCATGCACAGGAGTAGCTTAAGACTGTAGTAAGGAAGAGTTCATAATATTGGTGATGGATAATAGGAGTGATAGAATGCCAATTGCTTACCAGTAAGGAGGCTTTTGCAGTAGCTGTTCTGGAGAACTGGAGAACATCTTAACCCACAGGTTTCAAGTGAAGAAAGAGAGCTATCTATTGTGGAAAGAAATTCATAGCTTACAAGTGCTACAAATTATTTTTATAATTGTACTTTGGGAATGAGTAAGTGAGAATAACAAGATGGCATATACTGCAGAGATGTATGCCTTTTTTAAAAAAGTCTGTCTAATACAATTGGGCAGAACATTAAAATGTTGCCTATAAAAATACAAAAGTAAATTTAATCTCAACTTCTTTTCTATTTAAAAAAAATGTTCATCTTGGATGCAGGCATTGGAGATGTTTAAGAACTCTTAAGAACGCCATCAATAATGTTTTTCAAACCCTCTTTTATTTCCTGTATCATTCTAGTCCAGAAGAGAGTAGATCCAATTATTCCCTTTCCAAGAGACATAGCAAACCTGTGGGGAAAATTGTGTTAGTTGTCATCAGAAGAAAATGTTAGTATCTCTTTCTCCTCTTTATCACTTTGTTTACTTCTGAAGCAAGCTTAATTTCTTGACAGTGGGCTCTCTGTTCCTTCAAGGCTGGATTGAGGATGGCTTTGATTCTAATTCTCTGGCTGTTAATCAGAACAGTCAGTCTCCATGTCACAAGTGGAGTTTTCTAGAGAGGGTGTTTTATTCTCGTTTCGATATTCTCTCATCCCACCCCCTTTTTTTTTTATGTCAAACGTCCTCAGTTTTTTAGTCAGACTCCTTACATATTAAGTGCTGTGAAGTATTCAAACTCAAGAGGAAGGGGAAATGGGAATGTCTACTTTTAGTATTTTATTTTCATAAATGATTAATGGTATTTGTAATCAGAGCAGTTTTGAAATAAAACAGAAGATTGTCATGAATGGGGTACCCTTTTACTTATCCTGTATTGACTTGGTGCCATAACACTAAGCAAAAGATCTGGCTGGAGAGGCCCCACCCTGCCTCATCCTCACTGACCCAGCCCTTGCCTGTTCTTCACAAAGCAGCTTTGGAGGCCAAACTTTTTTCTGTTGGCCATTAAGCCCACTTTCCAGGCTGAATAAATGTTGAAGCTGATGATTTTCTACCCACATAATAATTTTATATGTCAACCTTTTTAAAAAAATACAAAGAATTCTTCTTGCTGTCTAAATCTTATCTAAGATCTATCTACTATCTAAGAATGAGTTGCTTGAACTCCCAGCCAGATAAATACATTTAGTTTTCTCATCACCTTTCCTTCCATTTATTGATAAAATTGCTTTTAAGTAAAAATTGATTTTTTAAAATATGGGCTTTAAATATTAACTAAAAGCAAAAAGAACCATCAGCTGACTTCCTCCATGTTTCATTTTGGAATTGTTAAAAACGACCCATTACTCCTCAAATCTCAGTGCTGCGTACAATCCATATTCAGTTCAAATAGCCCATTTAATATTTTCCCAAAAAAGATGAAACTCAGAGTGAGAAGTCTCTGAAAGATCGCTCACCTCCCTTTCTTCTTTTAAAGTGTCCCTATAAGGTTCTAAATTCATGTACCTGAAATTTAGCTATTTGCCATCGATTTCCATGGCATGATTTTGCAGTGCATATGAGGGGCAGCTTCAAGGGTAAAAAGAGGAACACTTTACCTCCTAGAGTTTTCTACTAATTCCCAAAACTGGGCAGAAAAAGCACCTTATTGCTGCCAAGTGAAATCACCTCCCCATTGAGGGATCCTGCAGCTTTCCCAATATATAAATTGCAGCCCTCTCTAAGCGGTTTTACAGAGTCAGCATATTGCCCCCAACAATCTGGGTCTTCATTTTACCCACCTCGGAAGGATGGAAGGCTGAGTCAACCTTGAGCCAGTGAGATTTGACCTGCCGAACTGCAGCTAGCGGTCAGCTAAAGTAGCCTGCAGTACTGCGCTCTAACCACTGTGCCACTTCGGCTCTTAACATAATTTGCATTCCCCAGCCAATAGAAGATCATCCTCCCCCCCCCCCCCCCGTTTAATTAAACAACAGATTGAAATGGATTACGGATGCAGTGCTGTTTAAATTTATATTTGTGATGAAGAGGAAAGAATACCTTCATAATTCCTTGATAGTTTCTTTTAAGAAGACAAAGCAGTTATCAAACCTGAACATGAGAACTATTTAACCAAAAAGAGAACTTCCAGCCTTGAAATATTAAGAGAACATGAAGGAACATCGGCTAAAATAAACATATTTAATATATTCAGCTATGTTGTTACGTTTCAAGAAAGAATCTGGCTCCACAAGTTTCTTGGACAATTGCCAGTCTTTAGAGTAAAGCTACTATAAACATTGAGAACTCTGTATCAAAACATTGCCTCTGGGATTTCCCATTCTTTCACAGGTTCAGGCTGTAAGAGTAATAAATATGTGCGATCTATTATCTCAGCACTATCTTAATAGCGCAGTGTCATATATTGTACAACATCTATTGTATGTGATCATTTTATTATAGAAAATAGCTAGAGATATACTTTTGTACAATTACTGGTTCACCCAGCTGTAAGTACTTTGACCTTTTTTTTAAAAAGCCCTTTTAGAAAAATATACATAATATATAGCAAAGCATTACTTTTGGTTTTCCATTGCTTATAAATAGATAAAAAGAAATTTGGAGTTTTGCTTCACAGTTGGTGGCAAATATTTGTGACTGTTTTCTTATCCGCCCCACCCCCTATCTTATTTTCAGCATGGATTTTATCTAAGTTGCAAACTGGGCTTTGGTTCACTTAAGTAATAAAAAGCCAAGGGAGATACTGTAAGACAAAATAAAATTTCTAAAATAAATGGCTCGCAGTTTGGTGCCCTACATATGGCAACCTGTCTAGAAGGCCATAAAATATGGGTCTCCTGTCTTCAACCGAAGCAGCTGAGTTTACATAGCGTTTTTAGTATGTTTGGTCTGGCATGGAGCCAAACAGGCATCTCTTTTCTTTTTCTTTTCTTTTTTTTTTTTTTCATTATGTGCATTTCATAGATGAGTAGGGTTGGTAAGTTCAAGAAACAGGTTTGAGAGTTACTTCGGATTTTTATTAAAAGAGTTGTTTAAAGAAAATACAAGGTTGTATAATTAAAACGAGAAGGTAGAGATTAGCACCATGATAGATTAGTTAATTGGTTAATTAAGATCAAATCTCTAATGGCAAGTTAACGTCAATAATGATGGAGGATGATGATGTTATTGCAATGGGGTGGCCAGTTTTTCATTGTTGTTTATACTTCCTAGAAAGAGCAATAGATGAACAGCCAGAGTATTTGATAGTAATTCACTCCACTTATTCTCCTATGAGGCAAATTAGATGATATATTCACATGTTTTTCCACTGCATGGTTTTAAACATAATGTGGACGTGGATCAGGCAATCTTATTAGAACAATGACTGGCACAATGTTAATCTTTTACTACCCTGTTTCCCCCAAAATAAGACATCCCCTGATAATAAACTCAATTGGGCTTTTGAGCTCAAGGCAATAAGGCCAAGCACTTATTTCAGGGTTCAAAAAAATATAACACAGGATCTTATTTTCAGGGGAAACATGGTACCACTGGAACCTCTGTCAGAATCAGATCCAACCTATATTGTACAGGTAGTATTGTACCATGGGGATGCTGCAATGCTCGTAAGTGTGAAAAATGGTCATAAGTCACTTATTTCAGTGCCATTGTAATTTTGAACGGTCACTAAGTAAAGTTGAGGACTACCTGTAGAAGAAGTAATAGAATCTGATATGGGAATACAGTAAGATGGCATGTACAAGCTCATGAAACAGCAGGAACTCTTGTAAATAGTTGCCGGTACAAGGCATAATTTGTCAATCCCAACCATTGGGATTGACTGGGATGCCCAGCCAGTATCACAAATGGAGATAGAGAGAGTCTGGGGTAAAGAAAAGAAGATCCAAAATAATAACAGCAGCACCACCTAGAGACAAATCAAAGGGTCAAGTAGAGTCTATTTATTTATTTTATTTATTAGTTTGATTTATATGCCACCCTTCTCCGGAGACTCGGGGTGGCTTATAATGCATTAAGCAATAGCCTTCATACTTTTGTATATACCTGCTTAGTAGGGCTTTGCCCCCTCCCCCAAAGCGGTGTTCTTTTTTATACAAAGTCATCTTATTGCCCCCACAATCCGGGTCCTCATTTTACCTACCTCAAAAGGATGGAAGGCTGAGTCAACCTTGAGCCTGGTGAGGTTTGAACTTGCAGTAATTGCAGGCAGCTGGCAACTGAGTCCTTCGGGAGTAGGGCGGTATACAAATTTAATAAATAAATAAATAAATAAATAAATAAATAAATAAATAAATAAATAAACTAAGTGCTACTTTAACAGCACTTAGTCCACTGCGCCACCAGTCTCAGATAACTAGCCAGTAGATTACTTTCCTTTCAGTGCAGACACTGTCAATGCCAGTTCCCCAGTTCCAATACACATATGGTCAGGAAAAAAAGATTGAAATCCATCTTTCATATAATAGTTCCGGATAAGTGTTGCTTCAGCAGCTGATATTTAAAAAACTATAGCAGTGACTAAGACTGCAACATAGCATGTCCTTCAAAGGATGATACAGAGGGTGATACATTCCTAATATTTCTCTTTCTGTGCAGAGGCAGCTTGCAAGGATTTAGTGCTGGAGGAAATGAGGTTTGAAAGGTTGAATCCTTCATTTTGCCATCCCACAAAAAAATTTCTTGTTATCTGTAATATAAACATAATGTCCCAAAACTGTTGAGTCATAGTCTTGGATTTAAGGTAGGAATGCAGAAAGCTTTGTGCAAGGAGTCATACTCCAAAACTGGACGGGGACAGCACAAAAAAAATAAGACAATTTTAATTTACTTGATTAAAATGATTTCTCCCCATTTGTTTATTAGGGTGTCTTCACTTAATAACCAGTCACTTATTGACCAGTTGAAGTTACAATGACCTTGAAAAGAGTGTTTTATGGCCTGCAAAGCATTGCTGACTATCATAAAATGTTGCACTGTATCAACATCCTCAACACAGTCATATGATCGCATTTTGGAGCTTGGCAACCAGCTTGTATTTACAACCAATTTCAACATACCACAGTCATGTAAACCAGCAGTCTCTAACCTTTTCAGCTCGGTGGACCGGCGCCGGTGGAGGTGGCAGAGGGGAAGGGGATGGTTTCATGTGCGTGTACTGCTTTCACAAATGCAGTTTCGCATGCGCACACACACACACACACTCGCCCACCGTTTCCATGGCCTAGTTCTGAATGTGCCCAGGCTGCAGTCCACAGGTTGGGGACCCCTGATGTAAATGCAATGTGTGCCTCTTTTGTAGTTTTCTAGCAGAAAATGGTCAAAATACCCATTGCATACGCTGCATTAGTTTAATGACTAAGTGGTTCATTTGACCATGATGGCTCACTTTATGATTGTCATAAAAACAATTGTAATGACCACCTCAACTGTAATTTATAACCAATATTCCAAACCCAATTGTAGTCATAAATCAAGGATTCCTGTAATAATTTTCCTCTTCTGTTAGCTTTTTGTTTGCTTGTTTAAGTTACGAAAATAATTGCTATAATTGATCAGATTTTCAGTACTTTATAGTAATTAGAAGCAACAATAAACAAGACACTCTTTAATTAAAATACCCATAGTAAAAATAAAATCAAAACTTAAAACTATAAAAACTCAAACATCAAATCAAGCCACCTTGAGGAGTAACTCTGTTTTCTAAAATATGAACCCTAAAGCTGCAGGGACCAACCAGATTTCTACAGAGAAGGTACTCCATAATGTAGGCCATCAAAAATCAATGCCTGCATGCATTATAGGATTTACAGAAATGGGGAATTACCAGCAGTTTTCTCCTAAGACACAGATTGGACAAGTTAATTCTGATTGAAGGCATGCCTAAAAAACTATTCAAAGAAACTTTGGAGGCTCTTGAGAGGCTACTTTAAATTTTTTGAAGACAATAGATTGGGCTTCCCTGGATTGAGGAAAAGGAAATTGATTGCACATACCATTTTCAGCTAGCTTGTTTCATATTAAATAAAACACATAATGGGCTGCATTTAAAGGATTTAGTGATTGACTTGCTGTCAAAAACACAAATGAATGAAGACAAGAAATGCAGAGAGGATTCCAGGAGGATACAATCACATGGCAGTGTTGGAAGAAACATCCTTCTAGGTTCTGCTCCTAGTGGGGAAAAAGACACTGGAAACATGGAGACTGCTTGGAAAGATGGTTTAATGGTGGACAGGATCACATGGCTTGAGTTCCTGAACAGAAAAGGGCAGATACAGCAAGTTTTTCAGGTTTTATGCTCTCTCTGGCTTTGAACTTCCTGGGTCCCAGAAAGAGTACTCTGATTGGTTGTCAGACTCCCAGGGGGTGGGGGGTCTTAGCTAGCCGATGGTCACATGTGCTTCCCAGGTCACATGTGGTGAGTTTCTGCTGATATTGTGTAGAGAGCTAATCCTATCTTTGATGGATCTTTGGCAATTCCTACTATGGCTCTGCCTGAAGGAGGCAGAACTTTGTTATGTAGAATAGACTGGCCCAGGCCTTAATGGCCCATTGACAAAGGGTGGGGGGCAGGAAGGTGGGAGCTGCTTTGTCTGTAAAATATGCTTCTCATATTTCTCATCCAGGGAAATATAATATTCTGCCTTTTTCATATTTCCTAAAATATTTCACTCTTCCAGGAAAGGGGTGGGTGCTAACTTCCTACAGCAGTTAACAATTCTTTTTTCTATCATAAATACTATCAGTTTTGTAAATTGGTTCCAGATTAAGATATGTTCCCAGTGAAAGTGAAATTGTGGGATTTAAATTGTTATGATGAACTTTTTACACTGTCCATCCATCCATCCATCTCTGTCTGTCCACTGTCTGTTTGTCTATCCTATTTGACCCTGATTGCTTTTGGTCTTTGTAATCTCATTGACAAAACTTGAGAGTTCTGAGAAATTTTTAGTTTTCTCTTGGATTTATTCATTATGAAAATTCTGGAGTCCTGGCTCTGAATTCTATTTAGGTTAGAGTATCTTAAATGCCATCTCTTATTCAGAACCTTGCAGTAATGTTTTGTTTAGACTATAATAAATATTTTTTTTAAAAAAAATGATATAATAATAAGAAAATAAAGCCCATGTTTCAGTTTTGAGATATTTGCAGGCTCATTTCCTTCTAGAGATCGGGTCTAGAGCAGAGGGTATGTTAGTAATTCAGAAAGTAATGAAAGTGATTGTCTTGATATAAATTCCTCTTCATGTAAATGTCTTACAGAGCATAGGAAGCTTGGCAACCTAACTGTGACAGTGAAAAAAACCGTCCCTTCAACAGAATCCATCCAGATCTTGTACCAGCGCATGAGATATGAATATGAATTCTACTACTATGTCAAAGAGCAGTTCCACCTGCTAAAACGCAAGTTTGGATTAAGATCCTCAAATGGTAACTCTTCTCCTAGGCTGGAATTTGCCATTCCTTCTCCTCTAGAAACTGAAGAGCCAATAACAGAAGATGAGGAGCAAGATGATGAAAAGTGGTTAGAAGATATTTATAAAAGGTGATGCAAGATGGATTCCAAATTGTTTAAAAATGCTAATAACAATCTGAAGAAAGTGAGTTAATACAAAGCAGCATTTGAAAAGACATTTCCCTTAGATTGAACTGAAAGACCCTTTCTGAAAAAGTGTATTTGTTAAAATATTTTGTTCATTTGTTTCCTTGGCTCCACAGAATTATTGTAGTTAGAATATACTTTTAAATATATCATCTCTTGTTTCATTAGAAATAACATTGATGTTGTAAAATATTTTTGTATATGGTACTTTACAAGATGATATCACCTTGTTGGTCATTTGCAATTTTCACAAAACTAGCTTGCCTGATGTAGCATTTAATTTAACCTATTGCAGTTTTATTTGAGCACATTGAAATCATAGCATGATATAAGAGATTTGTCATTGCTTGAATAAGGAATGCTGTTGTCCTGGAGTAACAAAACTATCCATTGCTACTAATACCATTTGAAAAGAGGCAACCAGGCTGTTGCCAACAGTCAAAATAGGAATATGGAGAAACCTAAATAATGAGTTTTCCTCAGACTAGCATGCTCTAGATATGTTGGACTACAACTTCAGTGATTCCCAATTAGATCCTTGCTGCTAGTAACTGGCTGGCAGCAAGGAGAGTTGTGGCGTGTTGGGAATTTGGGAAGGTGGGTATCATTAAATATCAGTAAAGTGCTGAGGTTGAGTAAAACTGAAGAGGATAATATTAATGGAATTTAAACTTAGGCTGCAGGGGAAAATATGGGATATTATTTTTTATAGTAAAGGAGATTCCTTTTTCCATAGTAGTTTTGACAATAAGCAAATATCCATAAAAGAAGGGGAAGAAGAACTTTATTGGATGTTACATTTCTGTAACATTGTAAATTACTGATAAAATTAATTGGTTCTAATTTCAAGACATTATTTCTGAAGGTGGAAATTTATAATGAAATCGCCTCAACTATTCTGAAAATCTGATACGTCGTAACAAACAAGATTGAAGATGAATATGCTGTGATCCCTTCAGATGTCATCAGTTCTTTTTTCTCTCTCAAAGAAGTCAAAGCTTAACTCTTGCATGTAGATAAGCAGCAGATACTCTTTACAGCATCCTCAAATTGTACTCTGGCTGCAATAGTCAACATTTATGACTGACAATCAAAAATTACCACTTGAAAGAACAAAGTTGTAATAGATGGGTGCGTATTCTGTTTATCTAAGATACTGGTTCTTGTTTTGTTGTGTATTAGTTAACAAATTCCCTTTTCAGAGCCGATGGATATCTGTTGCATTCTGTTTTTTTTACAATGCTACTAGCAGGATTTGAACACACAAAATTGTGTTTTGGATGCACACTTACACAAATGAATAATCTCACTAGGTGGTTCCAGTGCACTACTCTAAAGGAACACACTGGGAACTCGAAATAATAATTAACCAAAATGCTGCATTGTATATTTAAGTGGTTTCTATGAAATTACATTTAAAGAGTAATGATTAGTTTACACACTGTGGAATTGTTTTCTTTTGGGGAGCAATTTAATATTCACATGCTGGAATGTTTTTTTAAAAAAGTTAAAATTTGTGTGTGCTACAAGAATCCTGGGTTACTTAACATGTTTGCTTTCTCTGCAATTTCACTAGAATCTATTTTTTATCATGCTATTTAATATTATTCTTTGCCACGAATACTTTGAAAAGTTAAAAGCAAGGGCTGCCAGTTGATTTATTTGCTAAATGTTAATGTTGTATATTTTTATATAAGCAACTTGACTTCTATTCTATTTCCAGAAAGGTACTTCATAAATTTATTTGGCACATAAGCTTTTAAGATTTCTGAGAGAACAGGCCGTATAACTGTCATGAAACAATGTACTTTCAATAATTTAAAAGCACATTTTAAGTTTGCTCTTTTTTTTTTTTACTTATTTATTGTGACTTTTCAGCACATTCCAAATTTTAAGTTGCTCAGGAAAGAAATTCATTTGAATCATTTTCTTTTTCTTTTCTTTTTTCAAAAATAGTGGTTGTTGTTATAGAGCCTTCAGCCCATGATAACCTTCTAGAAAGTGCCATATTGGTTTGTAAATCACTGTGAGAGAGAAAGATGAATTCTTGGAATATGTGAAAATAATAAAGAGAATATATGTACATTAGGTTGGTTATAAATGAAAACAGCCAATATTTGAATTAAATATACCTTAACTTATTCACTGACTCTTTGATCTAACCTGTCTATTTTTAATGCACTAACATTTCCACATTGCTTGTTCTTCACAGAGTCATATATTTATGTCTCTCGCCTCCTTCCCCTGCCCCATGTTTGAATGTTAAAAGTTTTCCCATTGAATCACCCTAAAAATGTTTATTGTAGTTTATTGGCTGAAGGTTATACTTCAGTTGTGTTGTTCTGACATCACTATGTGAGAAATACAATCAACAGTGGAGCTGTGCTACATTGCACTGCCAGCGTAAGTTACATAATCAATAATAGTTATTGTTTTTTCCATACACAGCTAAAGTATTGTTTTAGCTAGTGTAAATAAAGGAGATGGAGAATAATTGCTGTCCAGGCTAAAATTATTTGGCAAAAGTGCTCAGGCAACTTTATTAAGTTTTATAAATGATCTTAAAAGGCCTTGAATTGAAAATTTTGATTAAGAAATGGTCCACTCAAGTGTCCTGTAATCTAGGAAGATTATAATCTTCTAAAAATATGGTTGTGTTGCAGTTATCTAAAATATCCATGCATCTTTCTGAAATTAGAAGGTCTTTTGTCTTTTAAAGGCAATTATAATTTTTCATCAACATTTTAGTTGTCACCTGATCTTTATGATGAACAGTCTTTGTTCTGTTGTAGAATTTATAACTCAAGCCAAGTAATCAAAACTGGATGCTTTTAAGATCCAGGGTTGCAATTAATCCAAGTAAGGAAGCTCTAAAGTCCCTACAAGTTTTAGAGGGGAATAAAGGAACCCCCTTTTTCCCCCCAAGAAAATCTTCATGTTGAATTGTATATTCTTACCTATTGTTTACCAAACCTGCATTTGAAAATAATTACATTTCATGCATTTTAATAAAGGCCTGTAATTTGCAAAATTAATTGTGTGGTCTGGCCTTTGTGCATATATTTGTGTTCCTGGTGTTCTTTTTTTTAAATACCAAATAAGAGATTTATTGTAAGATTAATGGAGAATATAAAAAAGGACCATTTTCTTTTCTGGGGACTTTTAAAGTTGATTCAATATTACAATAGTATGATGAATTTTTTATTTACATATAGATGAAGCATTTATATTTAACTAGAGAATCTGCAACTCTTTCTAATATCTGATATCCTTATGGGAAAAGGATCTTTTTACAAATTACTCCATCTTCCCTCAGAAACAAGGTTGAAAGTTTATTGATATGTTATTGCTCAGTGAATTTTGTAGAATTTCCAAATGATTCAAGGGCTGTTCTAGATTATATAAATGGATAAATTCTGAAACTTAAACTGGTCTAAAAATTGACTATTTAAGACAATTTGATGAATATATCTTTTTATTGTAAAAAAGCATAGAAAACAAATTGTACAGGACTATATTGGAACATTGTCACAATGCTTTAATAGATAACAAAAATTAATATTTATATCTTTATAATTTTAATCAGAGGAAATTTACAAATTAGAAATATTGAGGGAATTTCTGGATGGTAGTATTGTTTTGGCTATTTTCATTTTAAAACATTCACTCTCAGTCTTTCATAAAGCTGTGAAGATCTGGCTTTTTCCTGTGCATTGGATCCAGATTTTAGATGTTTGCTATACCCAACTTCATCTAGGTGTTGGTTGCGTTTTACTATTTCGGCTCTGTATTGAATTTTAAAATTGTCTTTTCTTTTCACCTGAGTACCCCACCCAGAGTTGCAACTTGTGAATAGTTTTTAAAATGGTTTAAAATGGTTTTTAAAAATCATTGTATAGAGTAGTAAAGTTTACTTACTACAAGTGGCCTTGTGCTGAAGATGCTTGCCTCCCACTCGGAAGGTTAAGAGTTGAATCCTAGGTAGTGACAGAGGTTTCTCTCTCAGGGCACAAAGAAAAAATATCTGCTGCAAACTCCATGTAGAGTCAGGAAGGGCATCTGGCCAGTAAATGCTCAGTTCCATTCAGTCGCCCCAACTCTACCCTGAATTAAAGGTTTACTGGGTCATAAAAAGGGAGTTTTAGTAAAGTTTACTTACAACCAGTTTATAATATGAACTTGAAATGATAGGTATAAAAATTGTTTTTTCCCTAAAAATGTATCTTTGATATTTCAATATTTTTATTAAGAATAAGAATAGATAGCTTGTGTCAGCACTTCAACCTGCATTTACAATTTATTTTATTTGAGACGATATCGAAACCTGACAGCTTGTTTGCAAATGCAACTTTTGAATTCTCCATTCGTGGTCACCAGAACTTTTATACATTGTGCTACTGTCGGCAAAAAGCATTTAATAACTATGTAAGCTATATTATTTATTTAATAAATTTGTAAAAGCACCAAAAAATCCTGGTCCCTGGCCATTTTACTGATACCATGTCACTAAGCCTTCTTCTCCATGTCTGAAATGTCTATTCCCTCGGTTCAGAAATTATATCAGCCCATTTACATTAGGTTATTGATGTTTTGATGTAGTAATATAAACCTGAATGGGCAGCCATTTTAAGATACAAGCTTCTTTGAAATGTTCAGAGCACGGGCACATTCGCAAAATGACTGTTTTGAGAGATTTGCCTATTCTGAAAACAGCTGTTACAGTGAGCATAGTTTAATACCGCAAAACCCATTTATCAAAATGCAAGCTTTTAGGATGCTCTTGACAAGCCTTGAAAAATCTTTTGTATAGTCTAAAACATTGCTGCAACTAAATATAATTCTGGGGCTTAATATACTTTTTTTACATTAAAATAATACTTTGAAAAGTTTAGTGGGACAGGAATCCCAGCTGGCATCAGGAGAGTGGCTCAGGTTCACACCCCTGACAGCAGCTAAATTAAGAGTAGGGTAAATTCCAGGTTTACATATTCACCCTGACACAACATCATTGATTGACTCTGGAGGAATCACTAATCTCATGCTAATCAGGATGTTAATGGATAACCATGTGAACTAACTGAAACTCTTGGAGAAAAATGGAATAGAAGGATAACACATGCATGAGAAAGGCGGTTGTTGTTGTAAGAGCCAGAGAAATAATAAAGCATTCATAGGTTTGCCACTTTCTAATAAACATGGCATATTAGTTTGTTCAAAGGTCTTTTCAGCCAGGTGAACTTTGAATGGCCATTATCTTGAATTAATAGCTTTCTACTGAGAGGTAAACAACACAGACTCTTTTATTTATACCCATTTTCGTCTTTCTTATATCACTGTGGTCTGGTTTACTGTATATATAACATTAAGTCACAAATTGGCAAACATTTTTATGCAGTAATACTCACCAATCCTTTAAGATTCCTGTGTCCTCCCAGAAACCTCACAATTCGGATGTTTAAATTTGAAAGTTAGATTTTGAGTGACTGCCAAAATCTCACATCCAGTGCCTAATTTTTATTTTTATTTTTTTGGCTACTGCTCTAAATTGTAATTGGTTCCTCACTTATGTGTGAGCCAACCTTCTATGGCTTATCAACAAACCAGACTTTTATCAAGGAGCCTCCCCCGCCCCCAAACTCTTGAATTTAAACAATGTATAACGGCAATGATCTACAACATACATCTACAGTGTTCTTGTAATTTCTGATAATGTAAGTGTCAAAAATTATCTGCGACTGTAATACATTTTTTGCTAAAAGATACCCATCTCTTTTTAAACGTACACATTTCCATCTTAGTATACAGTATTCTGAGATTTAAGAGTCTGACTTTTTCCTCTCTGAAGATGTCTTCTATGAGGCCAAGAGAACAGTTTATATTACAATGTGGTGTTCCAAAATTCTGTTTAGGAAAAATAATATCCATAATGTAAGTCACAGAGGCTTTATTTATTACAGGGAAGCTATCATTTTCAGCAAAATGGCTAATGGAAAAAATATATTTGTGTATGCATGTGAAGGATTCACGATTTTTTTTTTTAAAGTAGTTGGAGCAGAAAGTACTGTTTCTGCAATAGAAACTCTGATTAAGCTATTTATTAGACATCTCATAACGTTTTGTTCAGTCAGCAATATGTAATATGGGTTCCTGTTGAAATACGTGCCGTTTGTTATCCATGAGGCAGGATGTTGTTTCCTTAAAAAATTTACACTCTTACCATATTTGCAATTGTTGGAATTATTTTCAAGCCATTCGTTGCTCACTGGGCCCATCCATCTGTACCTACAAATGTAATTATGTACCAACCCAATTATAATTATACAATTTTGCTTAAATTTACTTTTTATCACCTACTATGTCCCCAAATTAATCTCTGGCATTGCTAATATAAATTAAATCAAGTATTCCTATATTTTTGCCCTTGCTGACCAGAAATATGTATGTCACCAAAAGCAAAAGACAGATATGGACAGCAGCTGGAGTTGGGGTTTTCAAAAATGGGAAAAGCTATTATTTCTTTGTCTCAGAATCCTAGATGTAACCTGATACCTACTGCTTCTAGCAGCACTAATTCAGACAGCCTTCATCTTGAGCAAATACAGATATTAGGTCAATGCAGGCCTCTTAAAACCTACTTTGTTTATTTACTGATTTACAAAAATTGCGTAGATTGAAAACAGTGTTTCCCAACCTCAGCAACTTTACAATGGGTGGACTGCAACTTCTAGAATTCCCCAGCCAGCATGGCCGAGGTTAAGAAACATTGATTTGAAGAACGCCCAGCCACATAATGGGCAGTTTACATAATAAAAAAAGAGAACAATCATATAAAAAAACAAATGATAATGTGTCCAAAAGGGAGAGATGGACGGACAGGACAAACTCTTATAGGGGTTCATCAAGGCCTGGTAACGCCAGACTTTTCATATCTTTTAAAACATCATTGGGATGGGGGCCAAACAGATCTTGTGGGGGGGTGTTGATTCAGCAGTCAAGCCCTGTGAGTGTTGGCTTTCCTAAAACTTAGGGAAGGAAAATGCACATGAACATGCCCTGTCTGCCCCATCCATCCCCAAGATCATTTCTTTTGTCGTCTGGTTTGTGGTTCAGGTCTGAGCAGCCATCTTAAGTGGAAACCTTGGATGGAGGTTGTTTGAATAAACACCTAGCTTCCCTCCCCCGGTCAGACAAACCCCGAGGGGGGAAACCAGGGTTTGATAGTGGCATCATAGTCACTTCCTGACTCTTGACATTTTTTAAAAAAATTAGACATATTACACATATTATTGTCCTCCTCACCAGGAGGCAGTTGTTTTTTCTGATTAGTGCAGTAATGTCCATATAATTTATCCATTTGTTAATATAATTAGCACAGGAGGCGACACCATTTGTATGAACCTTTATAGACATAACAATACCAAAAATAGCAAATGGAAAATCTTGACACAAAAGGGAGCCCTAGTTACCAAATAATTGAAAACATGTTGCCAAAATCTGAAATCACTTCTTACTAATTAGTACCTTATTGAAACCTTTAGAATGTGACTCATACTGGGTTGTCAGATTGATATTTTAATACCTCTATTCTAGCCCATTCTTTATATAGCCTCTAAGGGGATTGGGTGAAGTTTACTTGGCAATAATACAAGAGTGAGTTGCTATTGTTTATTTTTTTTCCTCCCAGCTATTTTTAGAGTTCCCAATTAGTTTAAGGTGCTAACCATCTAGTGGCCCTGGCTTAGTTTCCAGCCAAGGCTGCCACCTGTTAAGAACTGATCTGAATTACTGCACTTTTTTAAAAATAACAAGGTTTCTGTATTAAAATTTTCCAATTATGTCAAAAATTATTTCCTGAAATCAACATTTAGCATAAATCAAAAGAGCAAATACGGATTTAGTAGAAGTTATAAAGCTTGACATAAATTCATTTCTTCAAACGTTGCACTTTGGAAATTGTGTGGTGTTGAACCTATGATTTTTTTTTTTATTTCCATTGGTGGTGAGGAGAACAATTCCTTTCTAGACAAGCCCTATGTACACATATCGATGAAATAAATAAATTTCTCTGATGTGACAATCCCCATTTGTGCTTCAAAATTCTTGGATGCTGAAAACACAAAGGAGGCATGAAATAATCCACTCCATGTAACATGTAAAGCCATTGTTGATCTTCTATGCTATGCGTAGTAGCTTTACCAGTTAACTTGCTATAATCAGTAGAATTCTGGGGAAGAATCAGCATACATTTTAAAGAAGGATTTTTTAAGTGCACACTATCTCATTCATTAAGCCATTTTTTATTAGATTCGTTCTGGATCTCATAAATACTTCCAATTTTACACAAACTAAATTACATAAAAGTTACAAAGAAAAAGTTGTAGATTTACGAGTAAATAAAAGGAATAACAGAATATGTAAGATTACAAATGCATTTCACCTCTTGATTGTCAATAAAGTTCATAAATAATAACCTGAACCTAGATACTAGATAAAAGCTCATTTATACTTCTGATAATTTGCAAGAGCATTTGAAATAATTATACTATTCTTTTCTCAACAACTATTCCCTTTCCCAGACAAGAGGAATTGAAGAAAGCAAGACCTTTGTCTGCAAAGGATGATGGTTGCATTTCTTCTGGGTCAGCTGCCTGGTAACAAAATAAGATCAAACAGCTGGATTAGCTTCAGTGAAGATAAAAGGCAATGTACAGTTGTGGTATTCAACATCTGCCTCATTTCTCCTCAATGATTCACAGAACAGAACATGCATTTCTCTGATCCATTCCTCAGCTGATGAGTGATAGCAAAGTTCTTTCTCAGATTGTGAATATGATTATAGGAAAAGGAGGCAATTCATTATGATCTTAAGAGCTTTCCGGTCATTGCATCAGGCATGGCTCTTTAGCCCTGTTCTGTACAGCAAGTGAGGGCAGCCTTTTATCATCCAAGGCCTGCATGGTCATATTTTAGCCTGACAGCCCCAGTCCAGCACCGGATGAGGCTGTTGCAAAAGTGAACCAGGCCAGGCATTTTTTTTCCTTAAAAAATATCCTAACAAACTAAAAATTGAATAATACATGTCTCCCAAAAGATACAAAAGCACATTGTGTATCCTAAGTGACCTTGGGCAAAAAATCAAATGGGGCTTCCTCCTCCTACCAATGCCTTTTAGCTATTGTACATACGGTAATAATTTAACCATCTCCTCCCCACCCCCACTTTTTGAAATCTGAGGTACCCAATGTTAACTTCATTCTGAATCAGCTGTATGAAAGAACTACAGTGACTCTGGAAGCCAGTCATCATAGCTGCACATCTCTCTCTTAGATGCTACAGACGAAAGTTAGATAAATGCATCTTTGTGACATTGGAAGGATCCACCAGTGCTGTAAAACTGGGGGTTTATTCAATGGAAGTGTCCAAAAGACACTAAAAGCAGTTTTAATGTGCCTGGGATAGTTATTTGCAGGGTCACATGAGACTGAGTCAGAAGGAGAGAAATATTTAACCCCCTCTTAAAAAGGAGCTTTGGAAAGAAAGTATTGTGAATCTTGTTTTACGCAATGCAGTGCAAGAAACATTGTAAGAATGGAGAATCGGTTAGACAATATATTATTAAATTCTTGTTCAGTGAAGGAAATAGAGGTTGTTTGTAAGTGTGTTTGAAGCTAGGGAAGTACTAAGAAAGAGAAGGAGGTGAAACAAAGCAGCAAGGATTAATTGTAGCTGAAGAAATCACAGGAACAATATATTTTACTGGAAGGGACAAGAATGGAAAAAGTGTCTTGATGAGCATGTTTGTAATGCTACACCGCAGTTTATTTTAAAAAATATATAAAGTTTGGGAAACTAGAAAAGAATGTGAAAAACCTTTTCCATAGTGGAGTTCAGACTGTTGGCTGAGTCAGTTTAATATTTTTAAAAATGTTTTAATGGCAAGGCCTCTTCACAGTGACTCTGGAAATAATAGCAATTACTCTGCACACCCACTGCAGAGGCTGTCTTTAAACGGAACTTCAAAAGAAGGATTTCTGGATGATCCACATCAGTCTTCCTTGAGCTACTGCCTTCCAGGGTTGTTGACCTTCAACTCTCAGCCAGTGTGGTATTTGCCAGAGTGCAGTAGACCGAAAGAATTTCATTAAGCAAAATTAAAGTCATTAGAATGCATTGTCTGTTTCTTTGTTTTCTTTAAAGAGCATTAGTGCAGAAAGATGATGCAATGCATTTTTCAGACTGTGGCCCTTTTTCACAGTCCCTTCCAGTATTACACATCTGTTTGCCAAACCAGATCCCCTAGGAAGGCCAGGGGCTATTTTCAATCATCAGCCTTCCCCACTTGCTGTTATTAGAGTTTGCATTGCAGCTAGGACAACAGAGCACACAATACTGCCTTTCTTCCAGCTGCAGGGGTTTCCAGTGCAGTTTGCAACACAGTTCAAGGTCTGAGTTAAGAGCTTTAAAGCTCAAAAACAGTTTGCAACCAGTGGACTAGAATGACCACCTTTCTCCCTTGACTCTGCTTGGAGTGCAGGAAGAGCCACAGAAGTTTCCAATAGCACAAATATTTTGAAGATGAGGAGCAATCAGCTTGAGAACCTACTGGACAACCCCCACCCGCCCGGCCACCCACGTCTATAACAAACGTGATTGCATCGGGTGGATCTTCAGTATCTGGGCTATAGATATCAAGATGAACAATAGATGGCAGCAAGCAGCCACTCTCTTCTGCATCTCCTTCCTGCTATGTCTGGTGTTCATCAAGGTTTTTGTAGGCCAAGCATGGGTCACCAATTGGAACTGTAGCTAAAAAGCAGCTTGGCAGCAACGAGGCAGCCAGTGAGGGAAGAACTGCCATCACCAGCTCCTCTGATGCCATTCCCAGTTCAGCTGTCATCACAGCAAAAGCACCGTTGAAAGATTTTTGGTGAGAAGCCTGCTTCTTCATGCAAGTAGTCCTGAATTAGCAATTGACTTGTTTAGTGATTGTTCACAGTTATGACAGTGATTTAAAAAGTAAGTTTACAACCAGACCTCACATTTATGATGTGGTCTGGTCTTTAAAGTTCTGTAAAGCTGAAGCAAGGCAGTCTTTGTTTAGCACCCACAATTGAGGCCAGTAATTAGTAATTACATGAAGCAAGATTATAAGCACAGTCATGGTTTTCCTAAATTATCTCTTCATGTAATTACTAATTACTGACCTCAATTGTGGGTGCTAAACAAGGACTGCCTGTATAGTTAAATATCATCCCATTTTTCCCAGTTTAGAATACCTAAGTAATATCTCAGGGTCTCTTTCAGTCATTATAACCCTTTTAACCAGTGGTGAAATCCAATTTTTTTACTACCGGTTCTGTGGGTGCAGCTTGGCGGGCATGGTGTGGCTTGGTGGGCGAGGCTTGGTGGGCGTGGCAGGGGAAGGATATTGCAAAATCTCCATTCCCACCCCACTCGGGGACCAGCCAGAGGTGGTATTTGCTGGTTCTCTGAACTGCTCAAAATTTCCGCTACCAGTTCTCCAGAACCTGTTGGATTTCACCCCTGTTTTTAACCTGTATTTTCTTTTCTGTAATGTCTTTATCATGTTTCAGTTCCACAGATGCTGGGCAGTATCTTTTCCACTACTACTACCGTGTTTCCTCAAAAATAAGACCCTGTCTTATTTTATTTTATTTTTTTTGCCATCAAAAAAGGCACCAGGTTTTATTTTTCATCCACTGACTCACCTCACTTGCACACATTGCCCCTGACCTCCTTTTCGCTGTCAGAGGTCTTCAGGAATTTCTTCGGCTGGCAAGGCCAGCAAGGTTTTCCTGAAGGCCTCTGCAGCTGATAACAGAGATCCAGATCGATCCGGAGCTCTGTTATCAGCTATAGAGGCCTTCAGGAAAGCCTTGCCGGCTGCAGAAGAAATGGGGCAGCAAGGCAGGTGTCGGGGTATGTGAGGCCTGACTGCAACTGTCCGAAGGTAAGTAGTAGGGCAGCTCCACCCTCCCATCCCCACCCTAGCTTAATTTTTACCTGTGCACCCTGGAGTGGGTGGGGTCTTAATTAGGGTTTATTTTGGGGGTAGAGCTTACATTGGATGCATGTGTAAAAATCAAGCTAGGACTTACTTTCAGAGTAGGTCATATTTTCGGAGAAATACGGTATGCTACATAATTTGATATATATATTTTATGTGACTTTCCATGTTTTTATTTCCAAATTTATATTATAAATAGATGTTATAAATAAATAGGCGTTGAGAACCTTCTGAATTCTACGCATCTGGAGGAACCCAGGTTAAAGAGAACTACTTTCAAGATATCTGTGTGTAGGCACGTGCAAACATCTGAATCAGTGTTAACTCCCGGAGACTCACCTTGGAAAGATTTTCAGAAGTGAGAGTTAGTTTGGTCTAGTGATTAAAGTACCAGGTTAGAAACTAGGTGGCTGTAAGTTCTAGTCCCACCTTAGGGCACAAAAACCAGCTGGGTGACTTTGGTCAGTCACTTTCTTTCAGTCCATCCTACCTCACAGGGTGTTTATTCTGGATAAAATAGGAGGAAGATCTATTACAGTGATGGCTAACCTTTTTGACATCGCATGCCAAAAGTGGGGGGAGCACGAGGGTGTCACACGCATGTGTGCCCACACCCATAATTTAATGTGCCCCGCCCCCCATGCATGCGTGCTTGATCTCCCTGCACTCCCTCCACTTTTAGCATGCAATGGCCCGGTGGGCCCGGTAGGTCTGTTTTTTGCCTTCCCCAAGTTTGAAAGGCTTTCTAGGAGCCTGGGGAGGATGAAAATGGCCTTCCCTGCCCTCTGGAAGCCCTCCGGATGCCAGAAACGACCCGTTTCCCAACATCCGGTGGGCCTGGAAGGTCTGAAAATCAGCTGGCCAGCGCGCACATGCGCACTGGAGCTGAGCTTGAGCAACGCTCACGTGCCCACACGTGCCATAGGTTCGCCATCATGGGTCTATTATATATTTGTAAAATGTATACTTTATTTGTAAAACAATAATAAAGGCAAGATAATACAAATAAATAGGTGGTTTGCCATTGCCTGCTTCCTAGAACTGAGAGAGAGGGACAGAAAGACCCAGTTGGCTTTATGCCTGAAATTGGATTAGAATTTATGATCTCCAAGTTCCTAGCCCACTGCCTTTAATGACTCCACCAAAATGGCTCTCAGATCAGTTACTAGGTAAAGTTCTCTAACTGCCTTCTAAACCTGACAAAAGTGACACAAAAGATGTGGTATCACGTCAGTGAAAGCATGATGATCTAAAAGAAAGCCCCCTAGTTATGAGCAAGATGACCCCCAATGTTGCTTACTAAGGCACTTTGTGCATTCAGAGAAATCCAGCTTTCTCAGTCAGCACTGGAAGTTCGCCGGGATGAATATTGTATCGAGAGAGAGAGAGAGAGAGAGAGAAAGAGAGAGAGAGAGAGAGAGGTAGACTGACTGACTTTGACAAATCAGTCAGTCAGCAAAGATGAACTAATACTACCATTTCTAGAACAGGCATTCCAGATTCTTTTTCAAATCTTGCATTAATATAGCTGAGACACAGGGATGAATGAACAATTCCAAATTGAACAATGGGACATTTGGCCTAGATGAAGTTTCCAAACCTGGTCTGCTCCATGGAATGTGCACTATTTCCTGGAAATCAAACCAAAGAGACAAATTAATGGAGGGATTACTTGCTTAGCTCTTTGGGCCTGCTGGGGGCTGCACTGGTTTTGTTTTGGAAATGTTTCTTAAGACATTAATAGCCTCATTTGTCTATGAGTACAAAGTGTTCTAGATACTGTAAGAAAGGCAACACTGACAAGTAAACACTGGCATGTAAATGTTTAGCCCCTACAAATCAGATTTTTGTAAAGGCACATGATAATTGCTTCCAAAACAGTCTTTGCTAAAGTAAATCAGGACAAGACATCTTTCTATTTAAGTAAGGGAAGAATACATTAGTGAGACAAGGTGGAATAAGAGCTAATGTGTATTCTTTTAAAGTCATTGCCACGATTCACAGTTTATTTTCCATTGATGGGTGCTTCATTTTATTGATTTTTACATCCATATAATAAGCAAACATGAGAGGAGTAATAGCAGTGGCACTGCAACTCTAATGCAGAAATGTGTAATGATTATTTTATTTATTTGTATCCAGTTTCTATTATTTGTACAAATAACTCAAAGCAGCGATGATATCCAACACACCTTCCTCCACCTATTTCCCCCACAACAGTGGTGGGTTTCAAATTTTTTACTACCAGTTTTGTGGGTGTGGCTTGGTGGGCATGCCTTGGTGGGCATGGCAGGGGAAGGATACTGTAAAATCTCCATTCCCTCCCTACTCCAGGAGAAGGTTAGTGCAAAATCCCCATTTCCTCCTGATCAGCTGGGACTTGGGAGGCAGAGAATAGATGGGGGAGGGGCCAGTCAGAATTTCCGCTACCGGTTCTCCAGAACTGGTCAGAGCCTGCTGAAACCCACCTCTGCCCCACAACAACTCTGTAAGGTGAATTAGGCTAAGAGACAGTGACTGTCCCAAAGTTGCCAGCTGACTTTCATGGCTAAGGTGAGACTAGAACTCACGGTCTCCTGCTTTCTAGCCTGTTTCTATGCACATTTCCTTTCTATGCACTTTTTTAGTGCCAAACCATAGAAACAGACATAGGGTACAAGCCATAATCACTAGAATAATTTTGCATCCAGTCTATGTTCCCAGTTAGAAGCTAAAGATTTCGTTTCAATCTAGCAGCAGACTTTTATTAAAGCCAATAGTGACTGAGGGGAGTCAACATTGTCAAGATGACTGTTCCATTGCAAACCCTGCCTGTTGTGTACATGTAACAATGTCACATGCACGTCAAAAGGGAAAGAGCTTGCATCACAGTAATTCATCCATCTACCACCTTGTTGATTTTGACACACTGTCCTGTGGACATCCTGGATTAAAGTTTACCATGTTTTACAAATTAAATACCAAACAATAATAATCACTATAGGGAAAAGCAATTGTGTTGATCCTAATAAACTGAATGTTGTATATTTCTGCTCTTTGTGAAAGTCAGGTGTGTGAATCATTGCACCTGGAAAACTAGCTCTTTGTGAAAGTTGGGTGTGTGAATCATTGCACCTGGAAATTTAGCATTGTAAGTTATGAATATACCCACTGCAGTATTTGATGGAGAATGGCAAATCCGTTGAACTCTTTGCATCCTATTGTTTTCTGAACCATTAGCCTTCCAACAGATTCCTCGGAGACTACAGAAATTATGGAAGCTGACTTCTGAACTATTCATTTACAGATTGGTTGTTGTTAGGATTAATAAACCTCTGATTGAAAAGCCATTCCAAGGAAATGAATAGGCTTCTTTGAGCCAGCATAACTAAATGCCCTTTCGGCCAGCTTCTTTCTCTCTCCAGCCATTATCCCCAAAACAGAAATGCATGGAATGTGCTTAAATGTAAAATGCAACAGAGATTATTCTTATGGTTCCACATCTCTACCCTAGCCTGCTCCCTTCTTCAGAAATGGTTTGAGGTGTTTTTAAATTAATGCCAGGCGAGAGGGCAATC
Organism: Arizona elegans; assembly: GCA_022577455.1. NCBI lineage: Eukaryota > Metazoa > Chordata > Lepidosauria > Squamata > Colubridae > Arizona > Arizona elegans. Next base: position 252,463,448 of record JAKOOJ010000001.1, read on the forward strand.
GTTTCAGGTTCTTAAGTGAGTAGTTCAGAGATAATTTAAAACATTATCTGTTGCCTTACTTACCCTACTTTGCAACTCAGAAATAAACACAGTATTTGGTGCAATCAGATGACACATTTATCAAAGAGTTGCTCAATTATCTGATTCAGAAATCTGTTTCCGATTTAGTTTGCTTCTTTCAGGTTGAGCATGACTGCTATATTTAATGTCCCTATGGCAATTTAATACACTGCTGTGTGAAACATTGGAAAATGCTAAACTAGAAAAATATGGTCAGGCTTAACCATATAAAGAAATTAATTCTTAAAGAAACAAAAAAAGAAGGAATGTAGAAGTACAGTTAAATATGAACCTCCTAACATATCATAACATATCATACCAGTCTCAGAAACCTTGATTAAGGTAGATAAAATATAAGAAGCCATAGGAATAGCCTAAAGGAAAAAAACCAATTAGGTTAAAGAACATAGATACAACAGAAGAACAACAAACTGTCTATTAGTTTTAAATTTAAGCTGGTTATCATGGAGAATATAAATAACATGTTTAACTATTAGAAATACAGAAATGTTGGATAGTTTTCTCAAAACACACGATAGGTTTACAATCCTGCGCTGAAGGTAGAGTTTGATAAATACATTTACCAAACCATCTTTACTTCTTTGATACTTAAAGAAAATCTCTTTCAAGTTGACCTTGATTTTGTTGATACCATGTATGACCATGTACTTCACTTAGTACCAGTATGGAGGAGGTTTGCCATTATTGCTTTGATGCTTATTCAACGTTTTAGTCTAACTTACCGTATTTTTCGCACTATAAGACGCACTGGAGCATAAGACACACATTAGCTTTAGAGGAGGAAAACAAGAAAAAAAACCCTGCCTCTGCCTCCCAGCATCCATCTCGTATTAATCTGGCTAGCATCCTTGCAGCAAATAGCAAACAGCCTGGTCAGCTGCAGCAAGTTAGAGCAGCCCCAGCACGTGGCTCATCAGGGGTCCAGTCCGTTGTGGCCACCACCAGTCAACTGAGCTGAGCTGCTGCTGCCACTGGGAAATGTTGGAGCCTTCGCTACTGAGCAGCTGATTGGCGGTTGAATCGGCCTCCTGGAATACTGCCAATCAGCTGTTCTAGGCAGCAGGGATCACCATTGATCGCCATTGCCACCGTTCACCGCCGTTGATTGCCATTTGGTGGTGGCGATTACCACTGCCTAGAACAGCTGATCGGCGGTATTACAGGAGGCTGATCCAACCACTGATCAGTTGCTCGGCAGCGAAGGCTCCAGTGTTCCCCGGCGGTGGCAAATGGGGGCAGCAGTGACAGGTGGCGGAAGCAGTGACAGGCGGCGATGGCAAACACTGCCACTGCACAAACCCCCCTCCCCGCTGCAATATTCACTCTATAAGATGCACAGACATTTCCACCTACTTTTTTGGGGGGGAAGTGCTTCATATAATGTGAAAAATATGGTACTTACTACAAGGTAAGTTGTAGACAATTGGGACAGGAAGGGTTCATATTACCAACATCGGAAGAAGAAAAAGACTCTTTCTTCTTATGCTGACTGAACATCATATTTGGACAGAGAGATTGTAACATTCATCTCTAGATATGCATAATTAATAAACAATTAAAAATGAGTTAGGATAGCAAGAGTTTTGGCCTTTTAACAATTTTAGCCATTTTGTTATTAAAAGTAACGAGCAAGTTGAAATAATTTTCTTGCTAAAATACAATAAGCAAACTGGAGGCTGTTTAAAGAAATTAATTTTCTTGCTTTTAAATGCAAGGAAGCTTTGATCTCACTCTCTCTTTCTTTAGCGTGTCCATAGATGCTCCTGCAGGGAACAGATAGCGCTAAGCAAAAAGGATATCCCTGCAATTATATTCTCAGCAAAAAGGGAAATTTGAATAAAGTTTTTGTATTGTGATCTCTTCTTTTTGCCTACTGGTAATTTAATCTTGCCTCTTCTGTTTCTGCAGTTTACTTTTAAAAAGTAACATAAATAGAAGAGGCAGTCCTGTCACAGCCTGGGTTATCTATGATATTTGGGAGAGTGACTCCCAAATTGTACCTTTTTTCAGTTTTCAACAGCTCAAGAAATGTTGAACATAGAGCAGAGACTGCAGGTACCTTAGCAGCAATTTTCATAAAATTAAATTACATTTCAGATATTTTTTTTTCCTCACACTTTGAGGAAAGTCTAACCAGTATAGACCCACATTTCTAGACATGGAAGTCAGAGTATGAAAAAATATTTGCCTTCATTTGTGAAATAATATATATAAAGAGAATATGTGTGTATGTAAGTATAATGGAATATATGAAATATATACACATACAATATTAACATACATAAAACATATTATTTCAACATCATAAACTACCTGAGATAGGATATTCAACTGGACAATAGTAGTGGTCTGTGCTGGTGTTAATAAAACAAAGTATCTGCCAATATATAATAGACTAGACATACTGTACATTCAGATTAGCTTTAAGGACCATTAAATAAATATACTTTTGGTTGATGGATATAAGTATTAGATATGGAGTGGTTTTTAATGCAACTGCTAACTGAAACATGAGGTAGAAGAATGTGTTTTACTATCCTCTTCAACTTTCCTGTCTAAGCAATAAAAGGTCTAGCAAATAGAGAAAAATAATGATGTAGGCCTCACACTGAATGAGGCAGAACATAAAACAGAGTGGATATTGCCGCTTTCATTTCACAGCATCCAAATGGCATTTTGCAAGACAGCAGCACTAGGAAAACAGTCCTTCCTTAAACAGCTTGCCTATTTGTTTAATTTCCTGTCTGAATCTAGCCTGTCATCTTTGGAAAGAAAATTTATATATTCTGTCTAGTCTGTCTTTGTCTCTAGGGACTCTCAATGTAAATGTCATTAGATTTTTTTAATTTAGCAGAAATGTGGTTACTTAATTCTGGGGGATATCAGCTTATGTCCAACTGCATTTGACTCCCAGCCTGGGATGTGCAGGGTTATATTAAAACTTTTAATAATATTATTTTGATATTGCCACTAAGATGACATGATACACAGGTGATGCCAATAGCTTTCTTGCTGCTGCTTTTATATGCATTCTGACATTTGTGTATGAATTTCAGGAATTAGCTTTATTTTGCAGCCTGAAGCAAATCCATGTTGCCCTGCTCCAGTTACAAAAGAGAATTGGGCCGGTAGTTAAATATTGTTTTAAGGCTGCTAATAAGAGAATGTCATCCAAAGCATATCAAAGATGATTTTAGGAGCAGAACAGGCCAAATGGCATACAAAATGATGTTTTCCTATAGTGAGAAATGTTGGGAAAGAGCAGGGGTGTCAAACTTGTGTCGCCATGTGACGTATCACGACTTTTTCTCCCTTCGCTAAACCAGGCATGGGTATGGCCAGCGCATCCGGCCATATTGACACCCCTGGGAAAGAGGGATAGAATGACTCTCCTCTCATTAAAACAATTACCTTGGACTGCCTAATGGCAGCACCTGACCTTATTAGTTTCTATCATCTGCCTACATAGACCAATACAGCACTTCCATCATCTACTCATTGTTTCGACTGGTTCAGCTGCACCTGGCCAAGCAGCTGCAAAACAGTGACTCTTGTTCAGATATTCATTAAGGTTGCACTGCCCAGCATGCTGGGCAAGTCCTCTGCCTCCATTCCATTTGTGACTGGTAAGGCAGGCAGCACTACCCTTGATGGGAGCTTGATACAACATTGGAGTCTGAGGATTGCAAAAACGTAAACAAAAACATTCTCTTCCATCGGAGACACTAAGGAAATTGACCCAAGATTCATGGTGGTAGCTCCTGTGAAAATCCATCTGGCAATAAAGCGAAGTGTGCTTTTGTTGCCATCCAGTCCTCCAGCATCCCCACTGTGATAGCAGGGGGTTGTTTCTCAGCCATCTTCCTTAACAAATGTGCCCTCAGGGCTTTCCACAAACACAGATGCTTGGAAACCTTGAAAGAACTTGGAGCATTTCTTTTAAACGTTACCACCTTGAAGTAGGTCGTGTTAGGAAATAGGCTTTGCATGACTATTGGGATTCTACTTTATTGATGCAGGGTGTAATAACAGAATCTTGAAAGCCGGAAAATCTGTCTCCCCCACTCTTACACAAAAGAGAATCAAGGTAGGACAATCTTGAGTTTCATTGTCATTCCGTCCTTCCTTCCAGAAGTAAGCAGGTGTTGATCTAAAGGCTGTTTAATTTCTTCTTCAGGACCATCTCCATACTTCTCTACCAGCATTGACCTCAAATCATTTTTTGATGCTGAAGAGCTTCATAATTTTGCAAAACCTCTCTGCACCTTTATCCAGACCATTTTAATGTTCAGATGACATGTCTCTTTTATTCATACTGCAATTAGTTCAACAGCAACAGGAGAATCACTGGTTGTTTTAACCATTATATCAGTGCCTGTTTATCTGTCATCCATGAGGTAATGGGTATTTATCTTTAAGTCCACAAACAAAGGAACAGGCTTCAGTCTTTTACCTTGTCCTCTGGTGTACCGGGTTATCACAGAAACAAAATGGCTGCAATTGCTGTTCTTTCTTCCTCATACAGTGGTACCTTGTTACTTGTCTTTAATTGGTTCCAGGAGGTGCAACAAGTACTAAAAAGGACGAGTACCAAAGAAACCATGTGACTTACCATGTGACTCTTTGTTTTGGCTGGGAAGGACTTCCTATCGGTCCCCTTTCCTATGTCAGCAACTTTCGCAGCATGGCCGACTTCCTGTCTACCATCTGCAGCTGTCCCCTACTTCCTTTTGCAACGCAACGAGTATCAAATAAAAAATGAGTACTGGAACAACATTTTTGCATCAAAATGTGTCGAGTACCAAATCAACAACTTTTGAAGCAGTTGAGTACCAAGGTAGCACTGTATCTAGATACCACTAAAGGCAGGAAAGAATAGTTGTCAATGAGACAATTGACAGTTGTCAAATGTCTCAGGGGGTTGATGCTGAAGGCAGCAGGGCAGCAGGGACAGACCATCTCTTGGATGTCTTGAGTTTTCCTCTCTGTTGTAGGACAGAGGAGTGTGCTACACAAAGGCTGCTCTCAAAGTATCCTGCTTTTTTAGGTGTTACATTGTCTGTTTGCTTTTGTGATGGAATTGAGGGTTGCTCCCTTGCCCTGTTATCTAGGCCCAGAGCAAAATTCCTTTTTTGGTACGCATTTGGGAAATGGGGGCTTCAGCAGATATCACTGGATTGGTGGCCCTCACAGACCTGGTGCTAGGATTCCTCCTGTGGGCTGATATTTTGAGCTAAGTACAGTGCATCAGAACTAAGTTCTGGCAGCACTTGTGGCTGCATAGTAGCAAATTACCACAAAGTGCTGTCAAAGAACATATTTGGGAAATAGTATGATGGAAAATATCTATCTTCTGCCACAAAAGGAAAAAAAATAGACCAAACTTAGTCCTCTGAAATAGCTCCTTCCTGAATTAAGTCACTATTTTATTAGTAAGCTATATGAAAAAGACCAGCTGGAATGGCTATATAATTCATTTTATTCTCTTCAGCATTTTTTTTTTTCTACAAGAGTGACACTGAGCTTTACTTCCACTGTTCAGAGAGCTTCAGGAATGGGTGGCAGTAATTAAAATATACTGATAATTTAGGAAAAGACACCTGGACTCAAATATCTCACACAAAAGTTTTGCCTCCATTGTTTCCACATTCTTTTTTTCATTCCACCCTCCCTTTGTGGCATCAGGTTTTTTCTTTGGTTTGTTTGTTTGTTTGTTTGTTTGTTGTTGCTTTCTTTTTTTAGATGTTGGGAGGAGATGCAGAATTGATGGTAATTTCCAGATAGTTCTGTCTAGAGGGAAATTGAGACATAACCCAGGATTCTGTCCTGAGGCATTAAAAAAAAGAAGTAGAGAGATCTTTCAACACAAAAGGTTTTTTTTGCCACCCACTCACAGGCTTTTGTGATGGTTAATCTGAGTAATAAAGAATTAGTATTGTATGTGTTTCTTTGGACAAGAGGAACTTGTGGCTCTCCAAATGTTGCTGGACTGTAATGACTATAAAATCCCTGGCCATGGTGACTTATGGGAAACTTATGGGATCAGATTGGGAATTATGAGAGACATTTGGAGGACATGAGCAAAGGGTTTCCCTATCATGCAATGCTCTCCGTGATGTTCTCCAACTTTCCACAAGTCTGGGATATCCATTGCTCAATTATCCTATTATCAAGTGATGTCATTTGACAAAAATGCACCAATCTGCATGAACAAATTGCTACTGAAAAGGAAGAAAAAAAAGTTTGAACTCATTCAACAGAATATTAAAGTACTGATTCAGACATATTCATGTCCTGAATCTACCGTGAAAGAGAATAAATAACAGGCTAGAACAGGGGTGTCAAACTCAAGGGCCAGGGGCCAGATCCGGCCTGCAGGGTTCTTAGATCTGGCCCGTGGGGCCGCCCTGGAAACAGCGAAGGACCAGCCCGCGGTGCTTCTGCCAGTGAAAATGGGCTCCCAAGCTCTATTTTCAGCTGCCACAGCATCCTGCAACCCTCTGCCAGTGAAAACGGAGCTTGGGAGGGCCGCATACATGCGCAGGCAGAGCGCTCGGGCCATCACAGACGCCCCCAACACAAGTGATGTCAAGATGGCCACGCCCACCCTGGTTGCACCCACCCTGGGCTCCTGAAGTCAAACACACGGCCCTCAGTGAAATCCAATTTGACACCCCGGGTTAGAACAACACAGCAGTTTCTGATCAATGCCAAGGTATACAGTTCTTATATGATCACTTCAGATACTACTGCACAGTGATTTGCTTGCTAACTTTAGTGAGAGTCATCTGTAAAAACAGTGTTATCTGACCATGGTTTTCTGGAAATCAATGTGGGCTGCTTCACACAAGTAGCTACTGATGAAAAAGTATAATGTAATTTAGCTTTTCAGCCACAATGGCAAGACTGATCTCAGAATATACTTGCCCTAATTTCTCTGTATTTCCAAGCTACTCAACCCTGTTTTCATTAGATTGTTTAGTAGCCACTTTACTACAAAAGATAAATACAGGCAGCACTTGATTTCAGCAGAACACTTTAGATGATGTAAACATATGTTCTCTGCAGTTTTAAATGAGAACTACGCTTTATTCCGAAGAGTAATTGAAGACAATGGGTTGCTCTATAGCAGTGGTTCTCAACCTTCCTAATGCCGTGACCCTTTAATACAGTTCCTCATGTTGTGGTGACCCCCAACCAGGGGTGGGTTCTAATTTTTTTTACTACCGGTTCTGTGGGCATGGCTTATTTTGTGGGTGTAGCTTGGAGATAATGTAGCTAAATAATTTACTTTTTCCCCCAAGGAACAATACATCAACTCCCAAGAACAGATAAAACTGTATATTTGGAATAAAAAGTATGACTACATTGATTTATCATAAGTATAATCATATTATTGACTGTTCTGTTATCATCCTATTCCAGGGGTGAAATCCAATTTTTTTTACTACCAGTTTTGTGGGCGTGGCTTGGTGGGCGTGGTTTGATTTGGTGGGTGTGGCAGGGGAAGGATACTGCAAAATCCCCATTCACACCCCATTCTGGGGCCAGCCAGAGGCGGTATTTGCCAGTTCTCCAAACTACTCAAAATTTCCGCTACCGGTTCTCCGAACTGCTCAAAATTTCCGCTACCGGTTCTCCAGAACCTGTCAGAACTTGCTGGATTTCACCCGTCCTATCCTCATAATCCTTAGTGCAGAATTTTCCTTTTTCACACCTGTAGCACACTGATACTGAGTCAATCAGTGGTGGGTTTCAAATTTTTTTACTACCGATTATGTGGGCGTGGCTTGGTGGGCGTGGCATGGCATGGCTTGGTGGGCGTGGCTTGGTGGGTGTGCCAAGGGAAGGATACTGTAAAATCTCCATTCCCACTCCAGTCCAGGGGAAGGTTACTGCAAAATCCCCATTTCCTCCCGATCAGCTGGGACTTGGGAGGCAGAGAATAGAAGAGGGTGGGGCCAGTCAGAATTTTTACTACCGGTTCTCTGAACTACTCAAAATTTCCATTACCGGTTCTCCAGAACTGGTCAGAACCTGCTAAAACCCACCTCTGGAGTCAATGTTTTCATTTTGCTAGCAGCTAGCTGCATAATAAGGATCTTTTCTCCCAAGTGGCTCACTTCTAGTTGGGCGCCATTTGTAAAGGTTCTAACAATGTAGTAAAGAACAGTGTGAGACAGTAACTTGGAAGAGACTCCATGATGCTAAAACCTGATATGCATAACCAGTTAGCTCGAGCACCAGGACAGCCACTGGCCATTTCTCAAATGGTTGTCTACATGCTCCCAGCCTATCCGAAAGGAAATCTCTGTCTGCTTTTTTTTTTTCTTTTGCTGCAGATCCAAAAACCATGTAGTATTTTGGCTCAAACACTTCTGCCATTTTCCCCTTCTTTAGTGTTTTCTTTTTGTTCTTTCTTCCAACCCACAATTCCATCAGGAGCAAAAAAAGCAAGGTAACCACCAATCAGGGACCCTGGTAAATACAGTCCAGATAGAACTTCTGGCCTTCATTATAGTCAAAATGGAGGAACAGGTTAAAATCTAGAAAGATATTATTTTTTAAAACCAGCATAATTTTTCAGCCACTTTATGCACAGCAGTCAAGCAGCTTAATACTGTAGTGTATACAATTCTTAACTCTTATTGCTATAGACCAGTGATGGCTAACCTTTTTGCCATCGTATGCCAGGAGGCGGGGCAGGGGAGGTTCATGTGCACACATGCCCACACCCATAATTCTATGTGCCCCGCCCTGTGCATGTGCGTGTGACCCCCCTCCTCCCCTGCTCCTGGCATATGATGGCCCGGCAGGCCCGTTTTTCTTTCTCACCTGGCTCCAGATCCTCTCTATGCATCTGGAGAGGGCAAAAACAGCCTTCCCCACCCCCTCAGAGGCCCTCTGGAGGCCCGGAACGGCCCATTTCCCAACTTCCGGTTGGACAGGAAGTGATGTTTTTTGCTCCAGAGCCTCTCTAGAAATTTGCTCTGAGAGACATTTGAAGGACATGAGCAAAGGGTTTCCCTATCATGCAATGCTCTCCGTGATATTCTCTCTCTTTTTTTTTATTGAAAATTATTAAAAATTACAGAAAAAAATATAGCAATATGGATAGCATTGCAGAGAGTAATATAATACCTATAGAGTTTTAAAGCATCAATTTTCGCCTAGAGATAGTACAAACCTTCATTAAACCAAATCATCAAAAAAAGAAAAGATTATCCAGAAGAAAGAATTCTAAACTGCCATGCAATGCTCCTATAAATATTTATCCACATTCACCCTAAGATTAATATTTTACATTCTTTTTAAGATTTCTTTTTTACTGCCAAGCATACCACCTGTCCCAACTTCTATATAACCCCGATTCTTGTCTATCTCGCAAAAGTCCGGTAAGCTTGTCTGCTTCTGCACAGTCCATGATCTTTGCAGTTAATGTAGCTTCCGATGGAATATTTTTGGATTTCCATTCTTGCGCAAACGAGATCCTGGCTGCAATGATGATGTGGAGAGCAAGATACCAATTAGATTTGTTTAAGTTCTCTGGTTTCATACCTAGTAAAAACGTTTCCGGGTTCAATTCTATCCTACATCCTATGATTTCTAAAATCCATTTTTGAATTCTAGCCCAATATTCTTTTGCTCAGGGACAGGTCCACCAGCTATGAAAATAAGTTCCCATAGCGGCGTTGCATTTCCAACAAACCGGAGAGGTTCCCGGGAACATCTTCAATAATCTAGCCGGAGGCAGGTGCCATCTATACAGCATTTTGTATATATTTTCCTTATAGGAAACCGACATTGTTAGTTTTAAGGTTTTCCCCCAAATTTCTTCCCATTTTTCAAGTTCAATATAATATCCCAAATTTCTCCCCCAGGCAATCATTGAGTCCTTGATAACCTCCTCTCCAATCCAATCCATTAAGAGGAATTGATACAGTTTGGATAATACCTTCTCATCCTTCCCCAACAAGATCTTATCAAGTTCTTGTAGGGAATTATAAATTCCTCCCTTGTTTTTGTCCTGAACTATCCTGGATTGGATCTGACTGTATGTCCACCAACTCATAGCCTAATTCCACCAGCGTATTTCGAGATTTTACTTTGCCTAAAGAATCCAACAGAACTTGGTAAGTTAACAGTTTATTTCTGTTATAAAGGGTCAGGTGTATCATCACCTCTAGAGGGGAAAGCCAAATCGGAGTCATCAGGTAATATTTATTTCTTATTCGATCCCAAATAATCATCAAAACCTTTCAGATAAAGTGGTCCATAAAATATTTATGTTTTTTGGGCCTTTCCTGACTCAGATAATAATGCCACCCCTGTTGCAAATTGTGGCGTTCCAAAATAAGGATTCTCCTCCTCCTCAACGCAATCCAGTCTCTGATCCAATTTAAGACAGCTGCTTGATGGTAAAGCTCCCATTTAGGTAGGTAAAATCCTCCCCTGGAAGGGGATTCTTGAAGCATTTTCAATTTTATCGTTGGTTTTTTATTCTGCCATACAAATCTACGTACACATTGATCTAAAGATTGAAAAAAAATTGTATCTAATAAAACAGGGGCTGTCTGAAAAAGAAAAATCCATTTAGGCAAGATATACGTCTTAACTACTGCAATTCTACCTAATAATGATAACTGTAATCCTTTCCATCCTTCCAGCATTTCTTTAGTTTGACCAAGTAGTTTCCGGTAGTTATCCTCTTTAATGGTCGAGCATTTGGATGAAAGCCAGATGCCTAAATATTTCAGTTTTTTAACTATCTGAATCCCTAGTTCTTCCTCTAACTGCACTTTTTGATTCTTTGTCATATTCTTAATTAGGATCTTGGTTTTGTCTTTATTTAATTTGAATCCAGCTACTTTCCCGTAAGCCTCCAACTCCTGGAGTAAGATTGGTCCCGATTCCAAAGGTTCTTCCAAGACAAATATCAAGTTGTCCGCAAAGGCTTGGAGCTTAAACTCTTCCCCTCTGATCCTTAGCCCTCTAATTCCTTGGTTCCTTCTGACCTCATTCAATAATGACTCTAGGGTTAAGATAAATAAAAGTGGAGATAATGGACATCCCTGTCTAGTACCTTTACTTATATAAATCTTTTCAGACTCTTCCCCATTAATAAGTATTTTCGCTGTCTGTTTCGCGTATACTGTCCGGATCGCCCTGATAAATCTTTCCCCAAATTCCATTTCGCTCAACTGTGCAAAGAGAAAGTTCCAGCTCTCCATGATATTCTCCAACTTTCCACAAGTCTGGGATATCCATTGCTCAATTATCCTATTATCAATGTCATTTGATAATGTCATTTGACAAAAATGCACCTATCTGCATGAACAAATTGCTACTGAAAAGGAAGGAAAAAAAAGTTTGAACTCATTCAACAGAATATTAAAGTACTGATTCAGACATATTCATGTCCTAAATCTACCATGAAAGACTCAGGGAGCCTGAGTGGCGCAGCAGACTAATGCTACTGTTAAAGGTAGTATTTAGCTTCCAGCTAAAATTTCCTAAACTTTAAATGGCTAGGTCTAAAAAAAACCCCAATTAACTATTTTTTTTAAAGCTCACAAAGGGGAAAAAAACTCCAACAAGGTTGGAGACCCAATAGAACAGGGGTCTCCAACCTTGGCAACTTTAAGACTTGTGGACTTCAACTCCCAGAATTCCTCAGCCAGCTTTGCTGGGAGTTGAAGTCCACAAGTCTAGGCAGGAAGGCAGGCAGGCAGAAAGCTGCTCACCGATGAGCTTGATTGCAGGCAGGGAGATTCAGTTGCTTGCTGATGCATGGATTGTGATTGTCATGCGATCAGCAGCTAAGGTAAGCAAGCTGGAGGCTGTGGGGGGGGGAGAAAAAAATAAACTTTTTTTTCTTTTACATGGCTCTGGTGATCCAAGCTGAGTTGCCTGATTAGCAGGCAACTAAGCTGGGATGTCAGAGCTTGGCTGGTCAGAGCCATTTAAAAGGAAAAAAAGGCTCTGATGATCGCGGGGCTCAGGTGGGCATGGGGGGCGGGGGCAGGGATTTTTGCTACCGGTTCTCTGAACTGCCCACCGCCATCGCTCCCTACTCGCCCGAGCCGGTCCAAACCGGGAGCATCTCACCCTTACTATAGACCATTTGGAGGATGTAAGCTCTTTTTTTGTAAACAGCAACATAGATTATAATATAATCTATTTCTTTCTATCTAATTGCAGGATATGCTTTTGTTCATTTATCCTCAGCCTACTTTTCCCTCATACTTAGTAACAGCTTTATCATCAGTATTACGGTATAGTGATAAATCACTTCTCAAATTTGCCAGCCATTCTACGATTTACTGAAACTGAATTATGAGAGTTGATAGTTCACTTCTCTGAAATATGATCAATCTCATGATTGGGTGAGCGAGTTTATTCAATTACATATTTTGGAGATTTGAAGACATGGATGAAGGCTAGTTGACTGAATTATAGTTTTGTTGTGAATGCTGAAATGGACTCATTAAGCATGTCTTTGCATTAAAACTCTCCATTTTATCTCCATACAGTCTTCTGGAATTAGCCAGATTTTTTTTAAGTTTGCCATCCTATGGCAGATTTATGTTTCATCACCATTCTTGTCTTTCCTGCTTCTGCGTCTGCTCCCAATGCTTCATGAACTGTGTCTAGCCTTGCTCAATTCATTTGTGGCCTGAGTATTCTTCTTTGCCACTAGACTTGCACGTGTTAGAAAAGTGTCTTGTTTATTTAGAGTCAATATGGGACAGCTGCATTGTAACCTTTTGCTAGGAGTTTCCTGATCAGTTTTTGCTAGACTCATCACCACCTAGCATCGTTTCCAAATGCTAAACAAAAGTATTTGACTCACGTCAATCAAAACAATTAATTGTGACAAAGTGTAAAAAGGATACTCTTCCTACTTTCTGCACCTCTTTGTAATGTGGACCTTAGCAGCAAGAAAACGGAGCTCTTTAAATATTTGTTTGACATCAGGAAAAAAACACTAGACCAGAAAAAAACATGAATATTTTCAAGAATGTAATTTCATGAGTACACAAGTAATGTTATTTTTTCTTAATATAGTACTCCCCCTCCTCTTTTTTCCTTTCTTTTAGGTGAAGATACATTTAGCTCTAAAATACAGTCATTCCTCGTCATTGTCCTCTTTTCTTGGATATTTCAATGGCCACTATACTTGAGGATGAAATCTTATAAAGTGCGGAATTGTTAGTTTCCACTGGGTAGCCAAGATTCTTCCAGAGCTTGCTGGGAAAGAAAAATACCCTCAAATAAATAACATTGTATTCCCATTGGAAATATAAAATCCAGCTGTTAAAATATAATCTATTTCTATCCTTTACAGTAGATCCCTTGGAAAATATAAAAGTGAAAATAGGTGAACCAGATACTTGTTATAATAACAAAGCTGGAAATAATTTAATCTTTTAGTAGGTAAGGAAAGTCAATCAAAAATTAATTGGTCAATATAATAATGGTGGGACGAGATGCACCTTCAGGCCAGTTAATGTGATATGTGTGTGTGTACACATATGTCCAGTGGCCTTTCCCCACTGGCACAGTGTGCCTTGGCCATATCTTTTTCTTTCTGTGTACCCTTGATTTTATTTATTTATTCAGTCAGTCAGTGACTCTGAGTGGCTTACAATTCATTTTGCCTGCAATTTCTCCTCAGTCCCTGCCTGAGGCATTGTTAATTGATTTGGCTGTATCAGGCTTATACTGACATTGAGATTGGACAATGTGTTTAAGAGTTTGCCATCCATTATCTCAGAGCAAATTTCAGTGACTTGAAACAAAGGTAATAGAAGTGGGCTAGATGTCAGCAATGGTAGCACTGAATTTTATGCTTATGCACCGTAGGTTTCCACCTAATCAAGAAAACTCAAGAAAGGTCTTGAACTATTTGTTGCAATAATCATTGTGTAAACAGGGCTAAAGAGCTAATATGAGCTGTAACAACTGTACAACTGTAACAACTGAAGACAGAGAGATGTACAGTTTCCAGTTAAAAAGGAAGTGGAAAGAAATGATCAGGTTGGATTTGTGTCATTAAGATTAATTCAGCTGCATGCTTGGTCACCAGTTCAGTGCAGGGACAACTGTTTTCAGAAGGGAGTGAAAGTGCAAAGCGGGGGAGGGGGGAGAGGGAAGCACAGTTCAGAACTGGAAACAAGCTCAAAGCCTGTTCCTCAATTTCCTGCAATAGTGATACTGAGAAATATCCGTACCACCCAGGAAACGCAGGCATGGCGAAGGAGTGGGTTTGAGGCTGCTTAGTTTGCAAAAGATTTCCTCTGGGCAGAGCAGGGCTTAGCACATTCTTTAGCTTAGCTCCCTCTTGCCTGTTTTGAATGAAGGCCAGAAATATCTGATCTTATCTACAATTATTGCAGAGACTCTGCAATCTGATTGGCAACCTAAGCAAGCATTTACCATTTGCTTTTTTTTTTTTTCTGCAGTGAGCAAGGGCTGCTTTCTTTCTCTTGATCTTAGGATACCCAAATAAAGTTCACATCTCTTTAAAATTCTTTGATACACTAATTCTGTTGTTCTTGGCTGCTTTGGGACTTACTGATAAACAGTAAATGTGAAAGATCTTAGGGTAACTTTTACCTGAGTTGGTACTGCCAGATGAACTGGGACTGCAAATCCCATAATGCCTAGGTGGAACAACCCATTGCCAACTTGACAGGAATTTGGAGAATTTTAGCCACAGCATCTATGGAGGAGAGCAAATTGTGGGAAGGCTGCTTTAGGATTATCAAAAGAATAAGCCTTCTCTGTAGAAAGTCATGATGTGTTTATATGAGAGATTTTTACATAAGCAATTTGGCGATGAATCCATCTGATGTTCCTCAAGATGCAGAGAGGCACATATGTAATTGAAGTGTGTATGTGTGTGTGTTTTTTTTCCCCTCCAACCAATCTTTGGATACAAAGCATCTGAAGATGGTTAAGCTGTTGAAAATAAATTCACATGGCTCATTCTGATTTATTTATGTAGCGTATGGCAAATACATGGACTTATAGTGGTTCAAATGTTAATATCCAGTCCAACCTGCCATTCAAGGACAGGATGGTCTATGTTGAAAAAAATCAGACATTGGGCCGGTGTAAGCTCTTGATGGACATTCAGACACAGTGTGATGGATATTTTGTTGAGGACCACCACAGTCACACTGAGGGGTAGAGACAAGATCCCACTTAAACAATGAGTCCTGGTAGACACCATGTTGGGCATGGATCCTGTTCAGAGTTGACCAATGCTGGTGAAGAAGGTCAAAACCTGGTACCTTTTGTGTAGGGTTATTTACATAACTGCCTGTATTTGGGCGTTCAGCAGCCCATTTAGCTTTTCACAGTGTGTTGATGTCGAAGTTGTTAGACAGCTGTTGAGCGAGTGCCAGAGAGATCTTCCTGGATTTGAGTCTGCCAATTGATAGATGACGAAGATCAGCATGCACAGGAAGAAGTGGGTTTCTCATAATTTTGTTGTACTCCTAAGGCTTCCTGCCTACATAGAGGTTGTGGTACTCATTCTGATGTGAACCCTGGATAGCATCTTACAAGAGATGGGATATAAAAGTAAAGACACCTTGAAATTCTTCATCACATGGGCACAACACATTTATTCATTTTCTCCGACAATGTTGCCTTCTTCTAGTGTGTATTTTTTTGTACTCAGGCTAGTATATTGTGTACTAGTGTACTATGATGTCCCAAAGGTCTCATATCCAAGGACTGATATGATCAGGACTTGTTTAGGTTGCTCAGAGTCAGCTATGGCTGGCTAAGGATATTAGAATAAATCTACAACTCCATGTTCAAATTACTGGTTTCCTCTTCTTACACTAACTTGGTTCAAATACATTGCAGGGAAACAAGAAACAAACATGTAGCCTACTATATGTAAGTTCTGTTTTCGGTGTTTTGCTCTGGGATTCCTATCTGCCCAAAGACACAGGTAACTGAAAAACTGAGGACCCAGTCAATAGAAACATTTACAAGCATATGCTAAACATATACAATGGAGTAGGAATAGAGCACCTTAACATCAGCATAGATCACACTCTACTTTTCATAATCAATGGAATCAACTATTCTGATAAATGTTTTGTTGAATGCGTATGACTCCGGACTCGTGATGGCAGAAGCACTGCTTTCTGCTTTATGTGATTTACTGCATCAGATCTTTCCCATGCCAAAGCATTTCCCCTTTTGCCAAGGGGAAAAAAAAGCTTGAGAGGTGAAGAAGCTTCTTGGATGAGAAGCGAAACATCTTCAAAGAAAAACCAGAAAGTCCAGTTTCCTTTTGAAAAAGCATCTTTGGGACAACCATGACCTGGATGACTGAGAGTCTCCAGAAACCAGGGTGGTAGTGGTGAAACCTTTGGATTTGTCTATGTCCATTTGCATGGAATAGAATGTATAATCAAATATTCAGTTACCAGATGTAGGTTAGTTGAGAGCCTACTCCTATTTCCATTAATAGCTGTTCCACCTTACAAGGAGATTCTTAATAAAATGTTTATTCTGCCAACATTCTCTTTTGTCCATTTTTGCAAAAAAATCTAATAGGGTAAACTAAAAGAAAGAAAAAAATACTCCTCTGGATAATCATGGAGATTATATGGGTTTTCTTTCAGGCAGATCTAATTGGATTTGCTAATATAACCATCAACCCATAATTCTTTTTTATAATAATTTGGAGGCTAAAACATATGAAGGACCTGGTGGCTCAGCAGACTGATAGCATTGAGATTAACACCAGCTGTCTGCAATTACTAAGTTCGAATCTTACCAGGCTCAAGGTTGACTCAGCCTTTCATCCTTTCTAAGGTAGGTAAATTGAGGACCCAGTTTGGCAACTGGGCAATAAGCTGACTTTGTATAAATATACAAAAGGATGAAGGCTATTGCTTATTGCTTAGCATATTGTAAGCTGCCCTGAGTCTCCGGAGAAGGGCGGCATATAAATCAAATAAAAAAAAAATAACGGTTACAGGACCTGGACATGACTAGTCTAGTGAAGAGAAGGACCAGGGGAGACATGATAGCAGTATTCCAATTCTTGAGGGGCTGTCACAAAGAGGAGGGGGTCAACCTATTTTCCAAAGCACCTGAAGGCCAGACAAGGAATAAGGGATGGAAACAGATCAAGGAGAGATTCAATCTAGAAATAAGGAGAAAATTTCTGACAGTGAGAACACTCAACCAGTGGATCAGCTTTGCCTTCAGAAGTTGTGGGTGGTTCATCACTGGAGGCTTTCAAGAAGAGACTGGACTGCCATTGTCAGAAATGGTGTAGGGTCTCCTGTTTGGGCAGGGAGTTGGACTAGATGACCTACAAGGTCCCTTCCAACTCTGTTAATCTGCTAATCTGTTAATTTCATTATGTAAAATCCTTCTGAAAGAAAAAAAAAGGCAAAGCAAATAATATATTTGAACATTTGCTGTGTTCCTTTTCAGTGACCTTTGTATAGAAGTAGACAAAATCCCAAAGCGGAGCTCTTCATGCAGTCCTTGTTCAGATTCATTGCCTCCCTTTCTCTCTTTTCTGATGGGTAAAAAGAAGACGCCAAGTGAGATGCTCATATAAATACAGGCAAAGATGTGGGAAGCAACAGGAGTTTTAAAGGACTCAGATATAAAAGAACTCTTTGTGGCATCATTTAACTTGGAGGGAAATTCTACTCACTATGCCGGCTGGGTATTCTGGGAGTTGAAGTTCACATATCTTAAATTTGACAAGTTTCAGAAATCTTATTGATTGGTGAAATAAACATGCTGCAGAATAGGATGTGCAAGGTTTTTCTGATTGGGTAATCTGATTCCAATCAATTTTTGGTTAATTCTCCATGGTTATTTCTGTTCCAGGGGTTTATCTTAATTTTTGCCTAACTCACAGCCAAATGTCTATTTATATTCTTGTGCAAGATTCAGGAGGGAAAATAAATATTGTACAGTAAAGTAAAACAATCTGTTAATCTGCTACAGGAAGTTTGCTTGAAAGCTGTAGCTCCTTTTTCCTCTTAACTGATAAATTAATCAAATAAACTAAAGATAATACGCATACATGTATATCCAAATCTCCATAAAAATCTGTTTCCCATTCTCCTGATCATTTCTGTTGCCTTCTTCAAAATCTATTCCAATATATCTCTTGAAGTTTAATGCAGCATCAAGAAACTAGCCACTACGTTGCAGACAATATTGAAACAGTGAAGAATAACATGGAACAATTATGTCTTGTAATTTGGAAATTTTGATTCAACAATACAGTGTAAAACACATTTTCTCACCTCACGATAGTATTGGCAGATCCTTTCTGGGATTGGAACTTAAGCAAAGATGACCCAGGTTACTACTTGGATGGGAAATTATCAAGGATTTTTAAGGCTGTAGATCTGACTGTAGTTAAACAACCACCCAACCAAGAGCTCAAAACAGGGCAATGGTAACCTACTTGTATGATGTTGCCAAGGAACTACCTAGGTATTACTGCCTGAAGTCACCATTCTTAAATTATTTATGCAAGGCTGAGTATAATTCCTGTCTTGGGAAAAGAGAGGCAAAATAAAAAGCACTCCATTCTTGGTTTGTCACCTGTTAATATTTTATCCTCCTCACTGAACCGCAGGGCTTCTTCATTCAAACATAGCTGAGAGAACCTTTCTTGCCCTCTCAAAATCTTCTACAACCAATAGTGACATCTTCCCAAAATGATTCTGAAGATGAGCATGAGGGGCAGAAAGGACGATGGGTTATCTTGCACATAATTTCTTTTGATCTAAAGTGATAAAACTTAAAATGTAATACAATGAAGATGAAGCAACTAGGTGATGTATTCTTTGCATGTAATTCTACAGGTCATGGTCTCCAACCTTATCTTGCACCCTCTCCATAGCATCTTCTGAGTGCATTGATTATAAAATAGTTATAAAACTGCTGAATTGATGGCATTAACTTCAAACTTGAAATCTATTTTGAATATTAAATCCTCCCATCCCTGCATAAGCCTCCCCAAAATATTAAAATATTAATATTAATATGAAGGTGTCACCAAATTTCCTATGATTATCATAAAGAAATAGTCCAAAATGTGAACTCTGATTACAAAAAGTTGCTCATCCCTTTTGTAGAATATGACTTGAAAGATTTGCCAAGGAATGTCAATCTTGTCAGTTTTACAGATGACAAAGATAAATTACTGAGGATTCTGAATAGAAAAGGGTCCTTTTTTAAGATAAACACTGATAATCACTTGGATTGAATGAGACTGGAGATCGGTTATCAGTATTCAACTAGTTTCAGTCATTGTTGTCTACAGCAGCCCAAAATGGGATAAATAAATCAATTTCTAAAGTGAAAAATGAGGATGCAGTACATAGGCAACCTTTGAAAAAGATATTACATGTTTCATGTCAATAGCTATAATTATTAACATATTCCAGCAGCAGGCTCAGTGATTTAAGTCCTAAGAGGCACCATTCATACGCAAAGGAAATTTCAGCTTGCTTGGGAGGAGCCAATAATAAATTTTCTAGGAAATTTCTTAAAGCAGCAAACACATTGATCTATCTTACCTTTTCTGATTCCCACTGCAGATGTTGCTGAAGCTCCATGAAGACATGAGATGTAGAAAACAGTTGTCCAAAAAGTGAGCTTTACAAAATGGAGGCTATTTGAATATAAAGATTGATAAAGTAATCCAGGATCCCTTCTGAGCATGTAGTTTATCTTGGTTATTTATGTACATTTGTAGTACTACCATTATTTCTTTTTTATTTCTGATATTTTTAGACAGCCCCTCCTACACAAAAAAGTTCACAAAGAAACAAGGTTTTGAGATATAGAGCATTATTCATTATTCAGCGATGGCATACAATAAACCTGTCTTACAAATTGTTTGTCTTAATATCCACTCCTAATGCAGTAACATAAAATTCTGTTTATTTTATTTGCTAAGCTCAAATGTCTCACATAATGTTTTTTTAAAAACCCTTTATGAACTGCTTATAGCAACATTGGGTTTATTTGGTCAGACGTGGCATGTTTACTTCTAGGTTTATATTGGGAAGAAATAAATCTTGCTGCTGCCACCCAAAATGATAAATTTAAGATTTTTTTAAAAATACTGATGTTATCTTCTCATTTCTTGGATCTTTATGAGCAATGGTGGCACAATGTTTAAAATGCAATATTACAGGCTAATTCTGCCTTCCTCCAGGAGTTTGATCCTGACTGGCTCAGGGTTGAGTCAGCCTTCTATTGTTCTGAGGACAGGTGTTCTCTTACCATTTTCTCACCTATTTTAATTTGTATTCCTAGTCTTTTGCAATTCTGGTTTTGTTAGGTTGGGTTATTTTTTTCCTTCTAGAAGACAGATGCAAAGAATGAACTAAGCAGCTCTGCTTTGTCCCTACTGCCCATCACTTCCTTACCATCTTCTCCCATTAGTGGACCAATTGTTTCCTTGCCTTTTTTTTTTTATTTTGTTACAAGAAAAAATTAAAACTGGATTTGACAACAATGTGTGAAAAGGTAGTATCGGATATGTTTCTTTTTCAAAAGGTATAGTATCAAAACTCCTCAGAAGTGACTGATTACCACCAGGGCTACCAAAATTTCATTTCATTTCATTTTTCTTCTCTCATTTTGCCTTTCCATCTTTTTTGCTCTTGTTCATAGTCAGCTGCCTGGCTGTCTCTATGTCTCTTAGCTTCCCTAATACAAAGTTTCCAGTTAATTTTTGACATGAATTAGTTGAGCCAAGATAACTTATTATTTCATTCTAAGTTCTGGCCACCAATCTCACTTTTGCTGCAGAAAATTAGACGATTCTGCTTCTGCTACACTTGTTAAAAGAAGAAGGAAACAATTGGGGGGGTGGGAGGGGGTATTCATAGTTTTGATTCTGCCAGAGCGGCACAGTGGCCTAGAAGTGAAGATGCTCACCTCCCACTTGGAAGGTTGAGTATTCAATCCTAGGCAATGGCAGATGTTTATCAGGGCACAAATAGAAAATATCTGCTGTGAACTCTACCTATGTGTCGGGAAGGGCATTCAGCCAGGAAACTCTCAGTTCCATTCAGTTGTCCCAACTCCATCCCAAATAAAGGGATTAAAGCAGGGGTGAAATCTAAAATTTGTTACTACCGGTTCTGTGGGTGTGGCTTGGTGGCGGGGGGGGATGTGGGCGTGGCCTTTTTTTTAAACTTTTAAAACCATTTTTTCTACAACCTCTTCGGCTAAGAGGTTGTAGAAAAAATGCTTTCAAAAGGCTCTGACGATCCAAGCTGAGTCCCCTGATTGGCAGAGGCTTTTTTAGAAAAAAAGGGTTTTTTACTTTTAAATGCTCTGACGATCTGACAATCCAAGCTGAGTTCCCTGAAAGCCTCTGCCGATCAGCGAACTCAGCTTGGATCATCAGAGCATTTCAAAGAAAAAAATCCTTTTTTTCTTTTAAATGCCTTTGACGAGCCGCACGATCATTAGAGGCTTTTTTTTTTACTTTTAAAAGCATTTTTTCAGCTGTAGTTGTAGAAAAAATGCTTTTAAAAGTAAAAAAAAAGCCTCTGATGATTGTGCGACTCAGCTGGGCATGGGGGGGGGGATTTTTGCTACCAGTTCTCTGAACCACCCGCCTCCATCGCTACCGGATCGGGTGATCCAGTCCGAACCGGGAGCATTTCACCCCTGGATTAAAGGGTCGTAAAAAGAAAAAAAATATAGTTTTGATTCTTTTTATTGAGTATGGGTTCATGGCTTATAGTGTACATAAATGAGCATGGTCTGCCTAAATCTGTAGTTGGAACTACCTGAGATATTTGAATAGGTTGAAATAAAACACTTCCAAGCCTTCCATCGGGATCTGGCACCATTTTTAGGAGTGCCATGGAGAATCACTTGCCTTCAGAACCTCGCAAGCTGTTTCATGACACCGATTACCTTCCTGCACCCTGGTAGGAGTCTGAGAACTGCTTAACTGTGCAGCATCTGCCTTGCAGCTCTTAGGGAGAAATGGAAGGTTTTTTTCAAATCCTTTTGTTCTCTGTGAGTTGATGAATCTAACCATGTGATCCTAAAGGAATGTCCACAGGCTATGTCCAGGCATAGCTTTGATTGCCTTGTCGTGGCCCTCATCTTGAATCTTTTGTGGACACCACTGTGATCTTCAATTGTCTTACTTGGTAAAACAACATATGCACTGTATTTTATATTAATAGCTAACAGCAGCGATGTGCAAGTATTCCTCAGGTTGATAACTAACTAGTCATGCCTACAAATGAATTGTTATGCTGGTACAAAACTATGCTACATACTACCGTATATTGCACCTATCATCTGCACCTCTATAACTGTCTGGTTTGGCTCTGCAACCCAACAAGACAGACACAGACTTCAGAGGATAATTAGAACTGCAGAAAAAACAATTGCTACCAACCTGCCTTCCATCGAGGACCTGTATACTGCATGAGTCAAAAAGAGGGCTGTGAAAATATTTATAGACCTCTCACATCCTGGACATAAACTGTTTCAACTCCTACCTTCAAAATGACACTATAGAGCACTGCACACCAGAACAACTAGACACAAGAACAGTTTTTCCCTGAATGCCATCACTCTGCTAAACAAATAATTCCCTCAACACTGTCAAACTATTTACTAAGTCTGCACTACTATTAATCTTCTCATCGTTCCCACCACCCATCTCCTTCCACTTATGACTGTATGACTGTAATTTTGTTGCTTGTATCCTTACAATTTATATTGATATTGTTTCCTGATTGCTTATTTGTACCCTATGACTATCATTAAGTGTTGTACCTTATGATTCTTGATGAACGTTTCTTTTCTTTTATGTACACTGAGAGCATATGCACCAAGACAAATTCCTTGTGTGTCCAATCACACTTGGCCCATAAAAAAATTCTATTCTATTCTATTCTATTCTATTCTATTCTATTCTATTCTATTCTATTCTAAACATAATTGCATGTATGTTTGTACAGATATTCCTCATTTAGTAACTGCCTAATTTAGCCACTTTTGTCATTATAATGGTGACTAAAAAGTAATTTTGCAACTAATCCTTGCATTTATAATCTGCAGGTTTTTAAAGCAAAGGAAAACGGAAGTAAAATTGTAAGCACAGTTGTGGTTCCACTTAGTAAGTACTTGGTTTAATGATCAAGTTGCTGGTCCCATCATAAACAAGGACTACTTCTATTTATTTCATGATGAATAAAATCATGTCTGCTACATGCGTCATTTATTTGTTAGATATTCTGTCTTTCCTTCAGGAGCTCCAAGTGATATATACTGTATATAATGCTCCCTCCTCTTTTTTTTCCCAGAGCAACAATCCTGTGTGGAAGTTTGGGTTGAGAGGGTGTGACTGGTTCAAAATAATTGAGTGAGGTTTCATGGATTTGAGCCGGGACTTGCCCGTGCCAGATCCTCCAATTTTTACAGAATCAACTTTTTCTTTCTTGTATTGGTTGCCTACACTTCAACTTCAAAGGGCAATTTATTTAAAATTGGATCTTAAAAAAGAACGGTAAATAGTCACTAGCTCAGTTCTACATACGCTTATGCAAACATGGCAGTGATCGTTCTTACTAGTTCTTGTGGTTTGCAGTTACACATTTAACCAGCCTTGCCTTCCTAGCATTCAAAAATATTTATCTAGTAAATTACAAGCTGTTCATTCCACAAACAGCTCTAGGTGATTTACAAAATGCTATCAAAAACTGTCATAATTAAAAGGCATAATTAAAATATATGGCAATAGAAAGTGGAAACATTGGAAAAGAAAAAGGTCTGGAAAATGAGCAGGCTTGCTTCAACCTGGTAGCAGTTTGTTCTATAATATGAGTTCTGCCCTGGAGAAAAGGGTCAGCTCTTCAAGACTATATTAACAGAATCTTGAAAGCCTGACTGTGTTTTCTCTTCCGTTCTTCTTTTACCAGTCTGAGTTTTTCCTTAATGTTTACTTTGTTTCCCAGGCGTAAATCATGTTTTTGTATATGTTTCTTTAACCTTCTCTGCATAGATTCTCCAAGGCCATCTCTGTGGCCCTCTACAAAAGCAGAATTCATCATCACTGTCAATGGTATTCATAGAAAGACTCATAAAAAGACCTAATTGACGTAATAGTTGTGGAGTAGGTTGTGCCAAAATACTGAAAGTAGCTTATGTCACTAGGTAGGATGGAGTTGGTTTATCAGCCAGTTAAATGGCAGTCCTTCCCAACGTTAGTTGGTTCTCCTTTGTCCAGAAGAATCTGGTCCAGAAGAATCTGATTTTTATGGGAGAGTGTAATCCCATCCAGAAAAGATATCTGCCCCAAATCAGGAAGACCCATCAATCAGTCTTCCCTTGTTTTCCATGTTGTTTCCATCTATAATGCCTTGACACAAATCATTGTAACATTGCTTCTCTTCTAATAAGACTCTGAAATCCTTTGCTAAATTCCTTCTTCAGATCTTTGTCTCTCCTGGCTTTGGCTTCTCCCCTCTTTTTGGCAAATTCCACCAGTTTGTTTTCTTCTGTTACTTGAACAACGAGAGTCTTTTTCACATTCATCCCTGACAATTCTTTAAGTTCATTCCATGGTCTCTCTATTTCCCCATCAGTAAGATATAGGACTTCAAACTGATTCCTGATGTTGTCCTTGAAAATGGGGGATATACGCTCAAAATCATATTGTGAAACTGATTGGTTTTGTTCTTTTGCTTCAGCTTGACTTGAAACTTGCACATGAGCAGTTCGTGATCTGTTCCACAGTTAGCCCCTGGCCTTGTCTTTGGTCTCATAACTGAGCTCTTCCTATTGTTACTCTATAGTAATAATTTGATTTGATTAATTTGATTTCTGTATAATGTTCATGTTCAATGTTTAGTTGTTGGAAAAATGAAGAAAAGCCATGAAGAAATCAATGGACTGGCAGAAATTAAGAAGCTGTCTATCCTGTTTCATTTGTGTTTCTAGGGAATGCATAATGCTTTTCTTCTGTGTTAGTGATTGGAGCATAAATGTAGGCAATTATCACATTAAAGCATTGTCCATATAATTGAATTGATATTAATCAGTCATTGTCCTTGCAATATCCTTCCTGATAATGAGAGCAATGCCATTCCTTGTTTTTCATGTCCTGAGTCAGTATGATTTTACTGAAAATGCCCAATTCCAGTCCATTTCAGTTTGCTGTTGCCTAAGATGTCAATATGTACAATAGTCGATTTATTTCATTTTTCACTGTGTTGTACTTCCCATGTTCATGCTTCATGTGTTCCAGGTTCCCACTGTAATTTTGTCTTTGCAACTTCAATCCTGGAACATTGCATCCATCCATCCTCATGAGGAGGCACAAGACTCCAGGGGGCAGAGGGATATTGAGGAGCTATTATAGCAAGCTGCCAGGAGATTCTGTTACTCTACCACAGGGGTCCTCAAACTACAGCCCATGGGACAGATACGGCCCACTGAAACCATTAATCTGGCCCACACAGGGCCACGAGGCTGCCCTGCCCACATTGCCCCACCTACTGCTGGTCTCCACCTGCCTTCTGGAGGCCGAGGAGGCCAAAAATGGGACACATGGAGACCCTGGGAGGCCAAAACCGGACCTGTTTTGGCCTTCCCAGCCTCCAGAGAGAGAGAGGGAGGGACACACATAAACACTAAACAGAAGTCGCTCACTTCCCCCCCCCCCCCAAGGCAGCTACATCCCTTCACTAACCTGCTTTCCACCCCCAGGAGCATAACAAATTGAAATTTAATTTGTGTGTATTGTTTAATAGACTGCTAAATTGGCCATGCCCACCGTCATACCCACCCATCACATGACCACCCAGCCACACCCACCCAGCAGGTCCGGCCCCCCAACAGTCTGAGGGACCGTGAATTGGCCCCATTTAAAAAGTTTGAGGAGCCCTGCTCCTCCAAGTCAGTGTAGAAAACTCTTTTGGACCAGTCACTTCATCACCCTAGCCTACAGGATTGTTCAGTGGCAATAACTTTGGGGGAGAAATAAGATTCAAACGAAGTAATCTTGAATGGATGTCATGACTAGTCTGACCCTCACTGAAATTGACCTTTACTTCCCACAAAATGGGTGGTGGTGGGGATACATTTATTTTTAATTGAATTTAGCCTAAGCAGAAATCTAAGAGTTTCTTGCTCTGGATAGAATGCACTGACAGTCCTGCTCTGTGAGGACAGCAGATTAAAATGTCCCGCCGTTTCTAGTGTTGTTTTGAGCGAGCCACCTGAACAGTAAGATAGGCTACATGTTTATTCTACAATTTCTGAAAACCCGTTAACCATGCTATTTTTATTATTATTGTTGTCCGCTTTCATTTTTCATGAAGAAAGAACCTTCATAATCTGTAGTTTAAAAATCTTGAGGGTTTCCCCTCCCCCCATCCCAATTACTCTCATGTCAACTTGACATACAATACTTAGAATCCCTGTTTTTAAATCTCCATCACATTGCTTTGTGGTGGAGTGTCTGAGATTTTGGTCTGAGTGACTGGCTGTATTTTTAGACAATGATGTTGTTTCAGCTGCTTGTGTGAAAATATGAAACTTTCTCTTCATGAATGAACATAATTTACTGGCTTCAAAATGGCAGAATTCCTCTTTCTGTCCCCCCACCCACTAGATCACAAATTTGGTTTCAGCTTCAGTTACTGTATTCCCAACTACTGTATTAGTTGCCACTAGGAACAATTAGTCCTTTATTTTAGTTTGGGACCTCACTTAAGAGCAGTAGATTGAATACAGATAACTCCATATATTTAAAGCTGGAGCCTCTATGGGGATTGTCATAAATAATTTAGCTTAAGTGAATGCTGAAATTAGTTAAGGCTCCACGTTGCTTGGCTCCAAGTAGTCTATTTGCGGCCAAGTATGTAGAAGGGTCCTTTGGCGGAAGCTCAGTCTTTCCCATCATCTCTCACCCTCCCTCAACACAAAAACTCAAATGGAAAACAATATAATCTTCTTTAAGCCACAAACATCTGTGATCCCTGGGATTTAAGAGAGTTTAGTTCTTTTAATTGCTGCAAGTGGAACAGATGGAAAGAGCCAAAAGCTCCAAGGCAACCTAATGAATGAGGGTGTTTGTGTACTCCAGGCAAGAATGGTAGATTGTAAGGAGGAAATTAGCAGCGTAACTGTATTATCTTGCAAAACTGTGGGCTCATCATTCAGCAAAGTAAGTGCTTACTATATTTAGAAAAGCTAACATGGTCTGAACCTGTTTCAAGCACCAATTCAGTCATGACAATATACAGATGCTTTTGATTTTGGGAGCAGGATTTGATTTTTCTATTTGCAACTGCTCTTTTAAAGAAAGCAAATAGAACCACAACAAAGGTAATGATGATGGCACCACAAAGGCCATCATGACTCCATCTACTCCAACTTGGTACACACTGTGTTTGGAAATTAAGATCCTTTATTCTTGGCAACAATTGAGGGAAGGAAGGCAGGAAATAGGTGATTCCTACGCAAGAGGTGGTGATTTTTAATTGGCCTAATGGACAATCACTTAAGTATGAGCCAGCAGTGTGCTGCAGCTGCCAAAAAAGGCCAATACAGTCCTAGGCTGTTATTAACAGAGGGATACTATTAAGATCACGTGAAGTGATAATACTGCTTTATAATGCAGTGTTCAGACCACATTAGGAGTATCTTGTCCAATTTTGGTCACCGCAATACAAAAATGATGTTGAAATTCTAGAGTGCAGAGAAGAGCAACAATGATCATTAGGGACTGGAAACTATTTATTTATTTATTTATTTATTGGTTCGATTTATATGCCGCCCTTCTCTGGAGACTCAGGGTGGCTTACAATGTGTTAAGCAATAGCCGTCATACTTTTGTATATACCTGCTTAGCAGGGCTTTCGCCCCCGCCCCAAAGCGGTGTTCTTTATACAAAGTCAGCTTATTGCCCCCACAATCCGGGTCCTCATTTTACCTACCTCGAAAGGATGGAAGGCTGAGTCAACCTTGAGCCTGGTGAGATTTGAACTTGCAGTAATTGCAGGCAGCTGGTGTTATTTAACAGTATTTTAGTCTGCTGCGCCACCAAGGCTCTTAATAAAACTAAACCATATGATGAAAGGTTGTGGGACCTGGGAATGTCTAGTCTAACAAAGAGAAGAACTAGGGATGACATGATAGCAGTTGTCCAATATTTGAAGATCTGACACAAGAGAGGAGGGGGACAACCTCTTCTCCAAAGCACCTGATGACAAGACAAGAAGTAACAAATGGAAGCTTAACAAAGAGATCCAAGCTAGAACTAAGAAGAAATTTTCTGTCTGTAATTAATTAATTAATAAAAAATTAATTCTTGTTTCCAGAAGTTGTGAGTGCTTCATCACAGGACATTTTAAAGAAGGGATTAGGAAGCCCTTTGTCCAGAATGGTATAAGGCTGTGATGGTGAACCTATGGCATGCGTGCCACAGGTGGCACGTGGAGCCATATCTGTGGGCACACAAGCATTTCCCTAGCTCAGCTCCAGCACGCATGCATGCACCAGCCAGCTGATTTTCGGGCGTCTTGGGCCCACCGGAAGTTAGGAAATGGGTCGTTTCTGGCCTCCGGAGTGCCTCTGGGGGGAGGGTAAGGGCATTTTTGCCCTCCCCAGGCTCCAAGAAAGCCTCTTGAGCCTGGGGAGGGTGAAAAACGGGCCTACTGGGCCCATCAGTATGCTTTTTGCTGTCGTGTGCCAAAAGCGGGAGGAACATGGGAGGGTCGCATGAGCATGTGTAGGTGGGGGATGGGGCGCAGTGGGGCATTGAATTATGGGTGTGGGCACGCGCACACATGACCCCCCTGTGCTTCCCCTGCTTTTGGCACGCGACGGCAAAAAGGTTAGCCATCACTGGTATAAGGTCTCCTGCTTGAGCAGGTGGTTGGACTAGAAGATCTCCAAGGTCGCTTCCTACTCTGTTATTCTGTATTCTTTAGTAGTCTGGATAAAATATGGGAAAGCAGGGCTGTTGCAGTTTTTTCTAGCTCTACCTTCTTTCCATTACAGATAGACTAATGATCAAGCCAGCCTCATTCTTCTACATCTTTAAACCTTTAACCACGTTACCAATTGGATAATTACATTCCATCCTAAGAATTGAAGATGAATTGTTTTGTGCCATCCTAATGTCTGGCAATGATCTGGCAAATCACTCAACGGTCTCAGGAAGAGTGATCCACGCAGAGTATGAATCAAGTTTAATCTGCATATCAGGGTTTTTTTTAAAAAAAAAAAAAATTGCATGTGTGTTCATTACAAATTCAGCCTAAATTTAAAGGGTTTTTTTCCTGGCTTGTTTTAAAAGTCGTTTAAACACTTGCAGGTTTATCTGTGCCTTCAGAGTCACCTGTAGTCTGCAGTTTGGAGACTACAGTATAGAATATGAAATCCGTTCATGCTCCAGGACCATTCAAAGGGTGTTCATCCTAAAGTGCATAGCTAAATGTCTATGGAGATTTTCAGTCATCTAGGTCATGGTTGTCCCAAACCATGACCTGGACGACAACCAGAACCTGGACAACTGAGAATCTCCATAGATGTTTAGCTATGCACTTTGGGATGAACATCCTTCGAATGGTGCTGGAGTATGAACGTATTTCCAGAACAGCCCCTCTCCCCCTCCCCCAAACTATAGGATTCTAAACTATAGGAACTGAGGACATAGATAATCCTCCAAGTGGCATCAATGACTGTCAGAAAAAGGGCTAATGACCACATGACTGCAAGGAATATAAATCCTTCCATTCTCCACAATTCAGTCAGAACTGAAGAAGCTTCTTGGATGAGAAACGAAACATCTTCAAGCAAAGCAAGAAAGTCCAGCTGCCTTTTGGAAGAAAACACCTTTGGGACAACCATGACCTGGATGACTGAGAATCTCCATTGATGCTTGTTTTAAAAGGATAATGTAGGTTCTCTGCCTCTCACTCCAGATCTGCAGATGCAAAACCACTGTTGTTCAAAGCATTTTCCTGGTCATTCAGTAAAATAACGCTTCCATTTCTTGGGAATAATCATAAAAATGTCTTAATCACTCAAAAATGCTCAGAGTCCACTAAATAAATTGTTAGGTTGCATTTATGGGATAACCATTTTTAAAATGGTAACACACACTGCCTAGCAATTCTACTGAAAGCAAGCTTTGAAATAAGTAAGAAATGTATCATGTCAGAGGGAAAAGACCGTAATAATGATAATAATAATAATAATAACAACCCAAAATAACTGCAAATCTTTGCCTGCGCATCTACCGGGAGAGTTCCTAACATTTCACAAATATTATTGCTCACTGTCCATTGCTATACTCTGCCTATTTCTATTTCTGTTGAAAAGGGCCATTATTTTCTAAGGACCATGGTGTCATTTCTTTTTACTAGTTCCCAAGCGAGTCTTGACACTGCAAGTACCGGTATATCCTCAGGCTAAGTCTAAATGCCCGTTTTAAATTCTCGAATTACTCAGCAGAATAAAGAACTTGCTGCCCGGTTAAATTGGTTTGCTGGATCATAATTATTAATATCCGATATTATCCAATATTAAGAAAGTGCGTCGAATGGCATTTAAAAATAAAAAAATAAAAATCCACAATCAAGTCAAATGTTTTTTCACCGGTTGTGTGGTAGAGAAAACCTGCCCCCCCCCCCCACCGCCTCCACCCCGTTCCGTGGCAATTCGGCAATTTCTTTCTAAAGGTAGCGCCAGGCTGGGGATTTTCCGTAGCGATCCTCTTCGCGCTGTCCGTGTCGGTTTTACGGTGCCGATGTAAAGTAACGCATGGAAGTGGGTCCCTTATATGGGATAAATTCCAGTTCCGCGGTCGAAGTACCCGCCACATTTTCTTGGTTTTTCAATGACGATCCGCAGAGCGAGGTCCATGGAGGAGGAGCCGATTTTAACTTCAGCGTGGAAGCTTGAGAGATACCTTCCATCTCTTGCCGCTTTTCGGTTGTCAGGCACGCTGGTTCTCTCCCCTGGGAGAACTTGCGAAGGGCACCGCTCTGCATCCCGAGCGTCGTCAACTCGCTCGAGCCGGGCAAATCGGCGGCAATACCCGTCACCGAGGCAACGCGGGAGCTCCTCCTCCTCCTCCTCCTCCTCCTCCGCTCTCCCATTAGCCTTCGGGGCCAGTTCTCGCGAGGCTTGCCAACTGGAGGGGCCGCCATATTGTGTGACACTATTTTGATTTGGACTTGGCTGGTTGAGACACGCAGCGAGCGGAGGAGGAGGAGGAGGAGAGGAGGAGGAGGAGGGACGGGAGCGACTGGGAAGCCGGAGCCGTTCCAGGCGAGGTCGGGAGAGGCGGTGACGGCGGCGGCGGCGCCTGGAAGACCCTCCCCCCCCCGCCAGCCATCCCGCCTTCCCCCGCCGCCCCTTCCGCGCTGCCCGCCACAGCAGCAGCAGCAGCAACCCCGGCACGGACCCCCCCCCTTGCTCCCTCCCCCGGTGGCGGCGGGAGGCGGCGACGGCTCCGGAGTGGCTCGGAGGGGTCGCCTGTCCGGCTGGAGGCGGCGGTGGCGGCGAGTGCCGCTGCTGCAGGGGACGGAGGAGGAGCCCGCGCGGAGGAAGGGTGAGCGAAGTCGGCTCTGGTGGGGCTCTGGCGGCCGCTCCCCCGAAGGGGCTGTCCGCCAGGCGGCCTGGAGGGAGCGCGGGGTCCCCGCTGCCTGTCTGGGCCCGGCTGGCCGCGGTGCCCGGGAGCAGGAGGGGCGGAGGGGGGGGCGTGTGCAGGCAGGGTCGGGCGGCGGTGGCCCCGCTGGGGAGAGGAGGAGCCGGGCTGAGCTTCCGCGGTCTGCCGGGGAGCTGCGCCGTTCGGTCCGAGGGCTGGGAAAAGCTCCTGCTCATCCGCCGACCCGACTCCTCCTCGGAGCCACTTCGGAGGCGTCCCGGGAGGCGAGGGGCCTTTTTTGGCCGCCTTGAATTGGAAAGATTTTCTTGCACTGGTTCAGTTTTCTCTAGGGCGTCGGATGTGCTTGTCTCTGTGCTTCTCCTTCTCCCTGAAGAAGAAAAAAAAGAAGAGGGTCCCGCTCTTGACTCCCAATTTGATGGATATGTAGGAAGTGTGAGCTAGTTATTTATTTTTTTAAAAATCACCTATTGTGCATCTTCTGCGAGAGTTCCTTAAAGAAAGAAATATTAGAATTTGGACAGTACTTGAGAGGCCATATTTTTGTGGCATCCCCAAGCCAGACTTCATGCTCCAATTCAAATTGGATTTTCTAGAGTAGAATCACCTGTTCTAATTGTTATATTTTACTACTGTTATTCAGGAGCTGAATATTCCAAGGGCTGCTCTGCATTCAGTGCAGGGTAATAATCCATCCTGATTGTGACTAACTCATGTGTGACAGTGACCAGATCAGCTTTCTCCAGGAAATTTAAGAGAACAAAACACACACACACAAATATTCCAGTCATTGGGGGCTACATCAGAATCCAGGAGCAAGCACTCTCAGACCATAAAACTGATTTTCTAGGGAAATGCAGTGATGTTAAGATTCAATCCATAAAGTGTCATGATCTTTACTACTGTCCAGCAGCCTTTTGTTTTTAACATCAAATCTTTTGCTGCTACCAATCAATTTCTATTGTTTCCTATGTTCAGATTTAAAGAGATAATATAGTGAGATATCATCAGCATATTGGTATAGTAGTTCAGGTTCCTAGACAGTCTTTTCCAAAAATGTCTTGTAGATAGCATGGATAGATATTAATTATTGTAAATAGAAAAATTAAACTACCTATACTAGATGAACTTGAATTTAAATGTTAATACAATGGTAACAAGGAATGCAATGAATTATTGAAATTATATGGAAGTTACTTTTTCGTGTATTAGGTTTAAAGAGATTCTTCCCTTAATGCCATTGCTTGGAATCTATTCTCACACAGCAGTTGAACTACTACAAAAACAATACCATCCCACCCCCAAACTGTTATTTTGAAATGTATGGTAAGTTGTCACAAGAACCAATATCGATGTAGTCACTCTGCACAATATTCCTTTTTTAAAAAAATCAAATTGTCTAAGATGCACACCAATCTTTATTTTAATACCGACATTTTTGTACATGTGTACTATATATCAAAAGAAAGCACACTATCTTCTGTAGGTACATGAGAAAACAGGTACAAAACTTTATAAAATACTTAAAAATAATTCTTGGAACAGCACTTTCAACAACTATCCTTTTTATTAAATGTTTAATAATGTTTAATAAAACAAACATTTCTTAGAACATTCATCGGTATATTTATTATGAAATGCTTCATTGTGTTAGTGCTAATTTTAGTGAAGTTACTTCTGGATATAAATCTATGGTGCAGATATATATATTGGGGTCATATATTTTTGGATGACAGTATTTTCTATGTACAGGTTAATTTTAGTTAGCTAAAAGCAGTTTTTACTTATTTGAACAGCTGGTTTGCTTCTTTTATCAAGTGTATTTTTTGGAGGAGTTCTAGAAAGCCCTGTAAGTGAACTGCTCAACAATTCCGATAAGTCAGAATTAAAATGTTACTTCAGCTTGATAAAGGAGGATGGATAAAGCTGAGGCAATATCATTGACAAATTATGAATACTGTGGGATTTATAAAATGTTTGCTCACAAGACTAGGATTTCTGATTCGGGTAGAACATATTGCTTACTCCAGATTTTTATTTGAGTCACTTACAAAAATGCGAACTTTTAAAATTGTGATTGTAAACTAAGGTTAGATTTTCCTAGGAAATTATACATTTAAAAGGAATCGGTGAATGTGGTACCTTTTTATATAAAGTTTTAGATCTTAAGATTTTAGGAAGCAATATTTAGGTCTTGATTAGACTGCAGATAGTGTTGCTTATGGTATGTGAACACTAGTTACTGTATTTTTTTTGTAAATGTAAGCACCAAACTGGTTTTTAAAGATACGTTTCCAATAGCTATTCTAGGCTGCATAACAAAATTAACAATTGTATAAGACTACAAATGGTTTCTGCATATTTTCTTAAATAACTTCTTTAATAAAACTCTTGAAAATTTGAAAAAATATACTTCTTATAAATTTAATATCCATTAACTTTGGTACATATAAAGAGGCTTTTAAATTGAATGTTTAAATTGGGGACAAGTCATTTCTTTCAACTTAGTTATATCTTCTGGTTTTGGATATTTTCCACAACGTTGTGGCCAAAATGAATTTTAGATCAAATACATAATTAACATTTCTTAGTAATACATATATCAGGCTTAATATGAACCAGCAATAATTTGCTACATAATAAACTATAAAGTCTCAGTTTCAGTGGTATAAACCTCTATTCAATGAGGAATGTAGTAAAATTCCTACAAAGATATTCCATAAATCCTAGCCTGAAATTCCATTTCTGGATTAGTTTAACGATATAAAAAATTCATTGCTCTCTATTTCCAATCACTTGAGGGACAAATTATCTTGAGTTAAGACGTAAAAATCAAAAGAAAAGCCGTTATCTCGTTGAATAACTCTGACATTCTAAACCGAAACATTCCACATAGCAATATATAGTAATCTGGTTATTAGGATTATTAAACTATCAAACATTAATACTACTTTGAACTAGAAAGTTGGTAGTGTACAAATCTATTTTGCCTGAATAATTGCCTGTTGAAGACAATTTTTTGAAACTAGTTTAAATTTTACAAAAACAAAACATTTTAGTTGTTAAATATGCTGTTAAGTTTCAGGAGCTCAAGGTAGTGTGCATCCCTCTTTCCCTGTACCGGTAGTAATAACCTTGCAATATAGGTTGGTTTGAAAGAGAGAGTGATTTATCCAGAGTAATCCAATGAGATTCATTGACTGAGGTGGATTTGAACATGGGTCTTCCTGGTCCTAATCCAACATTGTAACTATTGTATAATACTGCATGTTCTTTAAAGAATTTATTTCGAAGTATTGCTAGCCATATAAAACAATCTACATATACTTGTTTTATAGGAAACAGAGCTAAAATAATTCAGTTGATCCAGAATTTACAGTTTATAAATGTAAAAGTAAGCTATGTCTAAGATTTTTATTACTCTTTAGTACAATTTCTTTTTAAACTTCTCTAATATTTATTTCTCCAGTAAATGCACTATAAAGGAAGCTAGCAAAAGAGTTTCAAGATTAGAGTAATCCTTAGTTGGTATTTTTCTGTTGTTGATCCAAATAATATTTTTGCCAACTTCTCTGATTAATATCGATTTTAGGTAACAATTTCATTAATGCAAACATAATTGTGACAAAATTTCAAACAATATGAAGAAACCAATAATTGAAATGGTTGTTAAAAATTCCAGGAAATATCTTTTTGGTCAGAACTAGTGAAAGTAATGAGTTGAATTTATTGTTGATTTTCACTTTCTTCTGCCAGAAGGATTTCTTGTGGATATAGATAGCTCCCTGTCTTTCTGCTACATGTCAGTGATTTAAGATTTGTTCTTTTGGAAGTTTGGAGTAGTTAACCAACAGCATGCACAGAAGTCATTCCTTGTGACAGTAGCTTTCACCCATTCCGAACTGTAGTTGGAGGAATTTATTAAAGACTAACGT
This sequence comes from Arizona elegans, assembly GCA_022577455.1. Taxonomy (NCBI): domain Eukaryota; kingdom Metazoa; phylum Chordata; class Lepidosauria; order Squamata; family Colubridae; genus Arizona; species Arizona elegans. The sequence continues at coordinate 252,499,148 of JAKOOJ010000001.1, forward strand.
ATCTTCTCCCTTCCTCCATTGTTAACCTGAAGTTTTTTATGGCTATCTCAATTTAACATACATAAACAACACACTTAATTTAAGCACCCACCTTTTTTTTTTCCAAAACTGAACAAAGTTTTCACATGTATTTACTTGAAAAGTAATCTCATTTGATAATTGATAATAACTTAATGTGCTAAGATTTATGTATGATTAAACTTATTTGTGAATGAATGTGCTTTGTATTTGGCTGCATTATTGTGTGTGTGTGTATGTATGTATATATATGTATGTGATTATTTGGCAGTCTTATGAATGTCTACTGTACTGTGAAGCTAGGTTTAGTAACTACAATGTCAAGGTATATTGGTTGTCCAAATATGTGATTTTTTAAAAAAATACTTTTATGAAGATTGCATATAGAATCCCCCCTTCAAAAGCCATAATTCAAATTCTACAAGGAAATCACATTGCCTGGAAAATAAAACAGCAATATGAAAAATTGTACTGATTCAAATCTAAGCAAAGATGTTGATAAATGTTTGCTTTTTTTCAATGATAGACAATTTATAAATAACAAAGGTATGTATGGAACTAGATGTTTACCTCTGTTTTTAGTAGTATTCAATATGAAAAAATACTGCTTAATAATTGAAAATTGTAGAAAAGATGAAAGATAATACTTTATTTCTAATTTTTGCTTTAATTACTAATGTAAACTTAACTTGTGTTGGATAATCAGCATTGCTGCTAGAAGTTTATTTAAAATATACACCCCCACCACCTCATAAATAAACCTGTTATTTGCCTGTAACCATTCGGAGCCAATAATTAGGGCAGAACCCATAAAAAGTATTTATACTGAATGTCTGAGTACAGCTGAGTTATTGTGAAGCTATGTAATCTAAATTTTGTATAATTTGAATAAAAGTTATTATATTTCTAGTTTTTTTCCTTGTTTTTCATCATAAAATAACTTTTTCAAACTGGGATAATATGAATCCTTTTTAGGAAAAATACTTTTTTTCTGTGTGAGAAGCTTTAGTACATGCATATTTGGAGTTGCTCACTGGTTATGTGTGATAGAAGTGCCCCAATTTCTCTTTCCTTGGGCCAGAACTAGGCTTTGTGTAGCATATTGAGGCCTAAGTTTAAAAAGTATGCAGGAATAAGTCCCAAATTTGGAATGTATTCAGAATTCCCAAGGGATGAAATAGTGGATTCACTATGACTGATCTATTTTTCAAAAGCATTATAGTCTAAAAAAGGTTGTGCACTTGGTCCAGGACATATATTTAACATCATAGAGAGCTAGTTTGGTGTAGTAGTTAAGGCATAAGGCCAGGAAAAACCAGGAAAACATGAGTTCTACACCTGCCCTTGGGCACAAAGCCAAGGGCAGGAGTAGATCTTAGGCCAGTCCCTTTCTCTCAGCCCTAGGAAGGAGGCAATGGTAAACCACTTCTGAAAAATTGTGCCAAGAAAACTGCAGGGACCTGTCCAGGCAGTCTCCAAAAACCAGAGAATTATCAAGATGCCATAGTAATGTATGCTTATAAAACTTGTTGGAGTGGGCTGGGCATATATGCTTTGGTAGTTTAAGATAAGGTAGTAAAGTTAATAAATGCTTCCATAAATGCAAACAAATTTTGCAAATTTGTAAGTTTATTATAAGTGCATGAAAGGCCCAAGAGAAAGAATAAATGTTATTTTTGCATAGAATTTCAGATGGGAGAGAAAGATTGCAATTGTATGATTGACAACAATAAGACCAATTAAATCTAATTTAACTAAGGGCAGAGGGATCAGGTTCCATACTAGATCTAGATGCTAGAGAAAGTTGCTTGAAGGATACTGTTTTAAGCATATGCTACAATGTCATGTTTGTCTAGACATGTAAATCAGCCAATTAGATACTTGAGAATGTTAGTGTAAGCAGCAATATTTGATAAAATGCACTGAGCAAATATTTCAAAGTACGCTTTGGGCTGTTTATAATAGAAATACTAAAGCAGCATTTAATTTTTTTGTACCAAATATTGGGTGGGTCTTTATTACATGTCTTCTTAAGAAAAATACATTATTGGGAGGACATTTACAACATGTAGAGTTTTCAGCAAATTTGGATGGGTTTTAGAATTCCATTTGATCATGGCTGTTGATATTGTAGCTTCAGTTGGTTGTAAATCACTCATCAGTGTGCATCAATGATTTTTCTTGTCAGAAATAATTGTGATTTATGTCTGAAACAGATGTTAATCTAAGTACATAAGAAGAGCCCTTCTAGATCAAAGCTCATCTATTCAAGTATTCTGTGTCATGCCAACTAAGTACATTCAAAATATTTAGAAACATGCACACAGGTATAAATCTTTTCCATTTTGCCTTAATAGCAGTTGGTATTTAAGGTATGTTTCCTGTTATTCAGAAGGTAGTAAACTCACTGAGAGTAGTAACCTTTGGTATCCAATACTTCCAGTTCCCTCTTTAAAATTATCTGCATTAGTGTCTCCCTTTACATCTGAAAATGGCAAATTCTAGTTTAATTGAATGTAAACCAATACCTATCCTAAATCTTTCTGTATTCCAGAATGCTTCAGATCTACAATATATATATACTTTGATGTGGTCAATTGCTTAATATATTTTTAAATTGTTTTTAAATTTTGTATTATATGTTTTTTATCTACGGCTGTTCACCGCCCTGAGTCCTTTGGGAGAAGGGCGGTATATAAATTTAAATATTAAATTTAAATTAAATTAAATTAAAATTATGTATTATATTCCAAATGGGGTTGATTTATTTATGGAATCACTCTGTTGGCAATTTTATTTTTGCTTCCCTTCATAATGATTTCAAACTTTAGGTTCCATTACCTTGGAAATTATCATTTTTTAAAAAATGTATGGAATGTTGATGTTTTATTGAGCCATATGCTCCTTGCTCCATCATCCTTTCCTGATTTATCTATGTGAACTATTAATCTTCCATTGTGCAGCAAAATTTGATATGATTACTGTGAACAATTTTTATAACTATAAATTTTGGTGCTTATCTTTGCCAGGAACACTTTGCAAGAGAATTTGTTAAAACCTTTTGAAAATTGATGTACTCAATATTTCTATTAGTTGCCACTGTCTGCATGCTTGCTAATAACCTAGAGGTTAAGTCAGGCAACGTGTAGCTTTGCAAATGGCAAGTTGGTTTGTTTTTAACAAACTTGGGTTCTTATGATTCAGTTGTTTCGAGTCAAAAGTAACATATTTTAGTTCACTATGAAGATGGTAAGAAACTATCTTTTTAGTGGTAATAGATCGTAGTATAGTAATGGATAGCATCGCTATTGTGGGAAAACATTTAGTGAATGTAGTGTCTTTTGCATTACTTCCAAATATGGATCAACATGTGTAGATATAACTGGTAATATTGTTCTCAGTGAGAAACTTCTGTTTACAGTTTTTAGTCTGTATAACCCACTCCAGCATGGCATGTACTTGAGACTATGCAGGTGACTATTTGTGTATTGGATTCATGCCAGTTCTGGCTGGTGAAAACCAACTGAGATAAATTGAGTTTTAGTACTGACCAGGTTGGTCTATGAAGCTTAAAGAATAGGAGTGCTCAATAACCTCAAATTAGATAAAAAGTTGATAATAATTGCACAATCTTCTTACAGTTTTGTTTAATGGTTTATGGGGATGTGAAGATGTTTGAATATCTTTTCTCCATAAATCAAGAGTAATCTGATCTGTACCTTTCATTATGATTTTACTGGTTGATTGTTCTGCAATATTCAGATAAACTATGATAAGATTTAGGAGCAGGAAACTTTAAAGTGATCTATTCTGAATCACAAGGCCACTTACGGGGGAACTTGGCTATTCAGGGTGATAAAGTCACATAGTCCTCAACTTGTTTGTAAAGCACCCGGGGTCACTTCAGTGAGATGGGCGGTGTAGAAATTTGATAAATAAACTCACAACCACTATTGGGACCCGAATTTCAGTCAAAAAGCAATGTGGTTGTAAAGTGAGGTGTTTAGAACCACAACAACTTAGCAATTGTTGCTATCCTTAAACAAATTTTACTGGTAGTTAGCTGAGCACCCATCCGAACTATTCCAGTATGAAATGTTTAATATGCTATATACTTTTCCTAGGCATTACATATAACACCCAGGCATTCTGCAGAATGACAAGAACTATTTAGGCAAAGTATGAAAAGAGAGTCATGAAAAGGGTTAAAAGTAGGGTTAACCCCTAATCCTTTATTGAAAAGACATATATGAAAACGAAAGAAATGCAAAATAAAGTACAGGATTTCTTACTGGAAAAAAAAAGAGAGCGAGGCAAAGACCAGTATTGACCTACTTCTTGCAACAAGGAAGGCTAGAATGGAATTTTAGCAGGAGTATTTTATACTTTGCCAGTTTGCTTTTTGGCGTTGCATAGAATGCCTAGGAGATGTGTGAAATATTGTGTTTCAGATGTTGATGTCCCATTTTTGGCATTTTATAGATTTTCTAGGCATTCTATAAGATGGCTCCTTTTACACACTGATGGTAATACTGAATATAAATTCCTTCATCACCACAGTGTAAACAAGTTTAGTAACTTACCATCTTCTCTTAAAATACAACAAATGATTTCTTCCCACATCCCATCTCTTACCTATAAACAAATCCTTAAAGCCTTGTCATTTCAGCAGAATGTCGAACTCCATTAAGAGTTCCCAGAGATAACATATTTATTTTAATCTTTATCAGATAAACCAACTTTAAACAGATAAAACTATACCAATAAAAGTGAATATTTATTGTTTTCTTGCAGACATTTAATTACCCAAACTAGGTAACATCATCAGAACATGCTCAGAAAAACAGTAACTCTGATTGGATATTTTGTTGACTGTTCAGTTTGAGAGGCGCTTTCAGAATTCTTCCATTTTAATTATTTCTGTATAACATGGTATTATGGGGAAGGTGATCTTTTCAGTACTTTTCTTAACAGCAGTTTGCTTACAAATGTAATGTTATATATGTAGTACCCCAGGATTCAGAACAAGATCTATTAAATCTGTCTTTAGGTTGAATTAGTATTTAAATCAGAACCCACAAAGTCAGAATTACAAATGGGTTGCCTATTATTAAAAATGGCAGATGGTATTGTCTTTCCTCAAGCCAGTGAATCAGTGAAGCTGTGCAATTTTTTTTCACTGAAAACAGTCCCTATTTTTGAAAAGTATGGGTTTAGTATGAATTGTCCAATGATCAAGCATTTTTAAGCCCAGGACTGCCTGTACTAGTCTCAACATAGATCTTGGGAGTCCTAATGCCTGTTTTCTTCTTTGGTACAAACTACTCACTTTATTTTCTGGCTTTAGTCAACTGGATGATTCATACACATGATCCTTTTGTCTTATTCCATGTGTAGTTGTGTGAAATCCTATGGTTTTTTCCCTATGCATAGTCTACATACTGGTAGTCTTAGCTGAAGAAACATAAATCAAACTAAAATAGTGGATGGACTAGTATAAAAGAAAAACTAGGTTGTTTGTTAAGTGGAACTTGTTTAAGACAAGTTGTATAACACAATATAAAATGAAACAGATGTAGTTATTTTTCCTAGTTGAGTATCTGCAGAATACTTTAATTTCAAAAATATGTAGCATCTATGTTTTGCAGCACAGAATGAAAGATTTATTCAGTTTTCTCAGCTTATATTTTAGTTACAAACTATCACATTTATATTAAAAAAATTGCTTAGTGGGAAGTTAAAATATATAAGTACAATAAAAACAATGTACAAAAAAAGTAGTAAAATATTGTTTAATTATGTATCATTAAGTTGGCGTTGACTCTTAGCAATCACATAGATATATTTTTCTCCAGAATGATTTGTCACCAGTACAGTTCTCTCCCAATAATGCATCCATTACTACTGTAATCCATTTGCTTTGCTTCTTGTTTTCCTGTCTTCTCTTTTCTTCCAACTTTCCCAGTATTAGACCCTTCTTCAGAGAGGTAGGTCTTCATATTTCTGAAGTAGGATAATTTGAGCCTGGCCATATGCCTCATGTGGCAGTTCTGAGCTGATTTGCTTGGTGATCCATTTGTTTGCTTTGTTGGCTGTCCATGATTTTATCAGGAGCCTTCTCCAGCATCAAAGTTCAAAAGTGTCAATACTCTTCTGCTGCTTCCAACTTTCATTTCCATAGAGCAGTGTTAGCGAACCTTTTTGGCACTGAGTGCCGAAACAGGAGTGCACGTGTGCATGCATGTCTGCCGGAAACTGGAAGAGCAGGCCCCCGGTGTGCATGTGCGTGCTGGGAAGACGATCTTCTGGTTTCCGGCGCATACATGTACACCGGCCACCTGGTGTTCTGGTTTCTGGCACACATGCACACGCAAAGACCAGCTGGCCGTTGCACATGTGTGCGCCGGAAACCGGGAGATCATCTTCCCAGCATGCGCACCGGGCAGCTGCTCCTCTGGTTTCCAGTGCTCCCGTGCACATGAAGACCAGCTGGCTGGTGTGCCGGAACCTGGAACAGCAAATGGCGATGGCTCACATGCCCAGAGAGATGGCTCTGCCATAGGTTCGCCATCACGGCCATAGAGTGTCACTGGGAATACTATGGCTTGTGTCTTGACTTTTAATATTAGAGCTTGCAGATCCTTTGTTCAATTAACAGGGTCATCAAAATAGTATAAATTATTAATATTTCCTCCTGTTTTAAAACCTTGCTCATCATCTTCCAGTTTAGCTTCCCTTAATATATACAGTATATTCAGCATATATTATAGATTGAATAAATAAGGAGAAAATATTCAGCCTTGTTGCATTCTTTTGCAAAGCTGGACCCAGGTTATTTTACTATGTTCTTTCCACATTGTGGTTTCCTGACCTGTATATAAGTTTCTTACGAGAACATTGAGATATTCTGGGATTCCCATTTTTAGTACATTCCACAACTTGAAGTGACTAATACAAAGACTTTTCTATAATCAATGAAGAACATAATTACTTCTTTTGGGTATTTTGGGGGACTTTTTCTGCTACCTAGCATCCCTCAGTAATTATATCACACATTCTGTGGGCTTTTCTAAAGCTCACTTGAACATCTAATCTGCATTTGATGGTCCTAAGCATTATTTTATTAGCATATGAAATTAAGGATAGTTTATGATAGTTTGCATACCCCATTGAGTCTCCTTGGAATGTAGATTAGCTTCTTCCAATCCGCTGACCACTGTGTTGTTTTCTAAATTTGCTGGGATAGTTAGATTGAACCTTTACTAATTCATCTTCTGTGCTTGCCATATTTCAGTGGGTATTACTGTAGTCTTGGTAATAACTAGACTGCTGATCTTAGTCTTCTAGAATTAAAGTTTGTTGTAAATAAAGAATATTTTCTAGGGTTTGTGGGAAGTTGACATCTCTACTGAATAGTATTTCAGTAAACTTCCTTTTTATGCTTTCATTGTGTAGGAAGTAGATGGATCTTGCATTTCTTGTTACATTTGAGAAATCCTCAATTGGTTTGAAAGACTTTCCTTATCTTGCTTGAACTAAACTTGCTTGAACCAAGTGTAAGAAGATTGATATAATGTAGGTTAGTCATTTTACTCACTTAGTCACCAACATTCTTTTATGATGATGGTTACTACACTTACACCTCATTCTTCCTTTAGATAATTTGATAGTTTGCATATGATTCCCTTGCAGTTTCCTAGTATGGCAGTCAGAAGTAGAATTGCATCATATAATGTTAATGTCGTTTCTCTGCTTTCAAATCAATATACATCTCTAGATTTTTGTTGAGTCAACCATTCGTTGTGTTTACATTTGTTCTTCCTAATTTGGATCAGGCACTTATAGGTATATTTCTTATCTTTGATGTGGAGGAAACAGAAGCAGTTTGAGTCTACCATCTCAGTAATTTAATGTGATATGAAATAGCCCTCTTGGCCCCAGTTTGTTATCAAGCATGAGAAAATGGACGTTGTTCCTACCTGACACGCCCTTTCTCTGAGTAGTCCTAGGAGTGGCCAGGAATGGGTTGATTTGTCTGTTTCCTGTTGAGACCGAGCTGTCAATTTCTTTTGGGCCATGCCCCCGTCCTCCTCCTCTGTGCCCCAGTTTCGGCAAGGACGTAGCTGTGAAAACAAGCTCAAATGCAAGCATTCGTTCCTGGAGCACCGATCAAGTGGTTGCTAGGGCGGGGCCTGGCCACTCCTGGGACTACTCAGAGAAAGGGCGTGTCAGGTAGGACCAACTCCCATTCTCCTGAAAGCTTCCAGGAGTGGCCAGGAATGGGACTTACCAAAGCCTCCCCTACTATGGGTGGGAAACCGCTTGGTCAAAACCTTCGGTCTCCCTATGAACCTGTTGCAACACCCTCTGCCCAAAGGACGCCTCTGCAGAAGCGTAAACATCCACCTTATAATGACATATGAAGGGTGAGGGGGATGCCCAAGTGGCGGCCCTGCAGATATCCTCAATGGACGCCTGCATCGCCCAGGCCGCGGAGGTGGCAGCACTGCATGTGGAATGGGCTGTCACCCCCCGGGGTCTTGGTAAAGTCTGAACCTGGTAGACTGTCGCTATACATGCACGCAGCCAGAGGCCAATGGTCGCTGGTGTGACCTTGTTACCTTTAGAGGTGGGATGGAATGACACAAGTAGACCTCTGAGCTTCTGCAAGGGGATGTCCTCTTGATGTTAATCCAGAGTGCCCTCCTTACATCCAAAGTATGCCATTTCTTTTCCAGGGCATGGGTAGGCCCTGGACAGAAATCTGGCAAAATGATCTCCTGTGTTCTGTGGGACCAGGAGTTCACCTTGGGAAGGAAGAAGGGGTCCATCCGGAGGACCACCCTGTTAGTATGGAATATGCATAATTTAGACTGAAAGAGCTGCCAGTTCCAAAATGTGTCTGGCTGAGGTGATAGCCACCAAGAACACAACCTTTGTTGTGACCCAGGCCCAAGTAAGTAGTAGGAAAAACAGTCAGTGAAAAAACAAATAAACTTTATTCAAACAGCTGAGAATTACTTCATTCCCAGCGTTGTTCAACTAAATTAAAACAAATTCCTCCCAACACAAATTCCTCAGTCCTATCTCAAACCTTGGTCCAATTAGGCAAACTGCCAAAGGCCTTTCTTGGCAAATGTTCAGAAGTCATAGATACAAAAATAAATATGAGACATAGACGACGAAGAAGACGAAGCTACCAACGTTGTTTTCTGGCAAAGCCCAAATGCTGTTGTTGGTCTGTTTTAGGCCTTATGGGAGGTGCCAGTCATCTCTTGGCCCTACTCCCGAGTTGTCCTCTTTGCTTGAGCTGCCCTTGCCTTCTGGCAGCTCTTCTCATGCGTGCATTAGGAACAGGCTCCTCCTGTTCCTCCCTCTCACTCCTATCAGTCTCTGGAGGCTCTAGAGTCTGCATCTCACTCCCCGATGGCCCTGGCTCCATCTCTGCCTCTGACGCAGAGATGGCCTTCCCCAGCCTCCAGGACTGGCTCATGTTCTTCCTCAGCCTCTTCGCTGTCCAACTCCGCTGCCAGCTCCGCAGGCTGCTGGCGGACCACAACCTTAAAGGTCAGAAACCGTATGCTCACAGTTCATAATGCCTCGAAGGGAGCAGATGTCAAGGCCTGGAGTACTTAGACAAATCCCAGGTAGGGTACCTATGGATCACTTGTAGCCTGAGGTTCATGCCTCCTTTAGAAATCTCCAAAGTACTGGATGATGGGCCAGGGATGTTTTCTTCACACACCTCAATACCGTGGACAGCGCAGCTACCTGTTGATGTAGGATGTTGTGTGAAAGGCCCCTGTCCAGACTCTCCTGTAAAAAGTCTAGGATCTGGGGCACTGATACTGAGGTGGGTCCAAGATGCCTGACTGTACACCCGTTAGTAAAGGTTGACCATGTTGAATCATAAATGTGATTCTTAGATGGTCTACGTGACACCTGAATGGTCTGAATGACCCTGGAGGAGAAGTCCCTCCTCAGGAGCCTCCTCTCAAGTGCCAGACGGTCAAGTGGAGCCAATGTGGCTCCAGATGGGCCAAGACCCCCTGGCTGAGGGAGATCCTCTCCTGAGGGATCCGCCAGGGCCAAGCAATTGAAAGATTTACCAGGTCCGCGAACCACGGATGCCTGGGCCAGTGGGTGCCACGAGAAGGACCTCCGCCTGTTCCCCTAATATCTTCCGGATGACCCTTGGAATGAGGGGAAGCGGTGGAAAGGCAAAAAGCAGTCCCCTGGGCCAAGGGCTATGGAGACCGTTGGTCTCCTCTGCCCCCGGTGATGGAAACTTTGTAAAATAATTTGGAAGTTAAGTATTTAGCGGGGAGGCGAACAGGTCTACCGCTGGAAGACCAAATCTGACAGTCAGTTCCTGGAAGAGATCAGGATGTAATCTCCATTCCGCATTGTTTGTCATGGACCTGCTGAGGCTGTCTGCCTGTCAGTTGGACTTCCCCGCTATGTGCTGTGCTCTGAGAGAGAGCAGGTGCTTCTCTGCCCAGCTCCCCAAACGCTCTGCCTCTGAGGCTCCGTGAATGAGTTCCTCCTTGACGGTTTATGTGAGCCTTGGCTGTGATGTTGTCTGTGAGAATAAGGATGTGTTGTCCCTGGATCCTGTCCCTGAATTGTTGAAGGGCCAGTTGTGCTGCCCGAAGCTCCAGCCAATTTATGTTGTGAGTCAAGTCCGCTGGAGTCCAATGGCCCTGAGTCATGTAGGCCTGAAGATGGGCCCCCCCAACTAAAGAGGCTGGCATCCGATATAATCATGATGCGGTTGGGCTCCTTGAAGACACAGCCCTTGTCCAAGGCTGGGGACATCCACCAGTGGAGGGACCTTAACACGTCCGGAGGAACTCGTACCTTGGTGCGTGAGTTGCTGCTGCCTGCCCTTTGATATGGGAGCAAGAACCAGTGAAGGGTCCTGGCGTACAGTCTCGCCCAGGGAACGATTGAAATGCAAAAGACAAATGTCCCCAACAGTCAAGCTAACAGGGCAATTTGAACCGTGCACTCTGACCTTACCAGTCTGATGAGGGAAATCAGGTTGTCCTTGCGGTCTTGCAATAGGAAGACCTGTCCCAGTACGGTGTTGATTTCCATCCCCAGATGTAAGAGCCTGGTGGCTGGAACCAGATGACTCTTCGGGAAATGGACGAAGAATCTGTGCTGTCGTAGAACTGTGATCGTTGTCTGCAGTGCCTCTGTAGCCTTGTCAAAGGAGGATGCTTGCACAAAAATGTCATCTAAGTAGCATTGTAGATGAATTGGAATTGGAATTGACCGGAGATAAACTGCTAGCGCTGCCAGAACCTTGGTAAAGGCTTGGGGTGCTGACGCTAGTCCGAAGGGCAATGCCCTGTATTGGTAATGAGTCTGTTTAAAGCAGAAGCGGAGATACTGATGATGTGCCGGAGGATTGGCATATGGAGGTAAGCCTCCGTAAGATCTATAGATGTCAGGAAGTCGCCCTTCTGAACTCCCTCTAGGATGGTGGTGAAGGGAGTCCATTTTGAACCTTTGGTAGACCAAGTACAAATTTACTCTTTAGATTTAGAATTGCTCTACACCCCACTCCACCCCCGAAGACTTTGGAACCATGAAGAGGGTGGAATAAAACCCCCGTCCCCTTTGCTTCTCCGGAACCACCTCGATTGCCTGAATCTCCAGCAAATGCTGGATGGCGGTTCCCATGAGGTCTTCCTTTTCGCTGCTTCTTGGAATAGGGCAGTGAACAAAGTGGTTCGGAGGAGTGGAGAGAAAGTCTAGGCTGAGGCCAAGCCTCACCGTATTGAGAACCCAGAGGTCGCTCATGATTATCTCCCACTGGGGTGCAAAGAATGTCAATCAGCCGCCAATGGGGGCTTTGTTAAGTAATCATCTTGGTCTACGAAAGGCACGACCTCCTGCCCCTCTAAAGGGCCGTTTGCTCTGGAGGTTTTGCCTGGGCTGGTTGCAAAACCCTGCCCTATCCAGTTGATGCTCTGCTTGCTGAGGGAGAAAGCGCTGCTGGTTTTGAAGAGAAGGACTCAAATCCGGCCCATATGAAGACCTGCGATAGTATCGAGTAGCGCGTTGATTACCCTTCTTAAAGGAGGATGGAAGGACCTTTCACTTGTCCTTATTTTCTATAAGGACCAGTTCCAGAGCCTCCCCAAAGAGGGTGCCCGCTTTATAAGGGGCCAAGGCTAGACACCATTTGGACTTGGCATCCGCTTGCCAATTTCGGAGCCAAAGCATCCTCCTTGATGTTATGGAAGAGGCTAGGGATTTAGAAGCATACTTAGTTGCGGATAAGGTTGCATCCACGGAAAATTGCACAGCAGCAATCAATTTATTCAGGTCCTGGTGGAGCCCTCTGCTGCATCTGCTGTAACCACAGCAGTGATGTGCAATTAAAAAATGAGGCTGTGGATGCGGCCTTAATTGCCCATGCTGAAGATTGGTGCGCCTTGTGCAGTGTCAATTCTACTTTCTTATCGTCTGTCTTAAGCCCTTCCGCTATGTTGCCGGAGACTAGTATGGGTGAGACAATTCTGCTTTTCCTTGACTCCCTTCTTGCATCAGTGAATCCTCTCCATCAGAAGATTCATCGTGTGATTGGGACTCCTGCCAGTAGGACTGGTTTCTTGTCAAGTGCACACCCTGTGGGAGACTGGTAGAAGGCTCCATTGGGGGAGCTACAGGCCTAGGAACAGTTTACAATCTATCCTCAAGGTCCTGAGAGACTGTGCTATCAATAATTTGAGATTAGCAGGTAAATCAGAAATGCAGTCCTCACCTTGCTGCAAACCTGCAGCCGTCGGTGTAAACGTTGCAGAAACCACCTTTCTGGAAGTAGAGGGCTCTGCTGCAGCAGCTGTTGCTGTGGCCATGACATTATCAATATGGGGAAACAAGTTAAAGGAATGTTCACTTGCTCCCTCTGGTGACCAAACCTGGGTAATTACAGGCTGTTGAGTCATCAATAGCTCAGGAGAGAAAGGGCGGGAAGTTTCTCCTGCAGCCCTAATAAGGGCCTGCTGGGACAGTTCTTTCTCAGCTCTGTTAATTTGTCTCTCCAGAGCTTTATGTCTTCTGCTGGCATCTTTCTCAGAAGCCTTAGAATGCTTCTGTCTCCCCTGGGCCCCAGATTGGGAAGTGGCCTCTTTAAAGGGGGCAGTCTCCTTTTCCAGAGCAGAACTACTGGAGGGCTGTTTCTTGGATCTATGCCCAGCAGCTCTTCCCGCCATTTTGCAGTTTAAAAAAATCCAACCGTTACTTTAACTGCTTGCAATCTCCTGCAAGCTCAAAGGCCTCCTGCAATCAGTATTAGCTGCTCCTGCAATAGCTCCTGCAACAGCTGAGACTAGACAGGGACTTAAAGCCTTTCCAGGCTAGCAGGGCAAAGCTGAGTATGCCTAGCCTCAACTAGGCAGGGACTCCAAATAGCCTCTACTGAGGCTGTGGCTCGTGGATATGCTCAGCCACCACTGGGCAGGAACTCCACGCCTCTCCTGAGGCCTTATGCCACTGAGTATGCCTAGCTGAAACTAGGCAGGGACTCCTTCCCGCTCCTGAGGGGCAAATTAGAGCTGCAAATGACTCACCAGGTTCCGCTGTTCAATCTGAGAAGTTGACTATCCCACTGGCTCTGCTGCAAGCACTTCTTTAAATTCCTGGTACCTGAGGCCTCCCCCAACGAGTATGCCTAGCCAAAACTAGGCAGGGACTCCTGTTTTGGTCTGTCAGTGGCCTATGCAGCTAGTAGCTGATTCCCAACAGTGAGGAGGCTGGTGTGGTGCTGTGCCAGCAGCCTGTGCAGCTGGCACTTGAGTCAGACAATGAGGAGGCTGGAGAAGATGTGATGCCAGACGTGGGGATTCAGCCAGGGCCTTCAGAACCTCCAGAAGCTCCTATAAGTGAAGAGGAAGAAGGGGAGGAGCCTCTTCTTGATGCATGGGTGCGCAGAGCTGCCAAAAGGCAGGAGTGGCTCCTCAGGAGGAGGTCTCCTCGAGAGTAAGGCTTGGGGCTAATTGGCCACTCCCTTAGCTTATTTAAGGAAGAATGACGACTGAGGCAGTTTGCAGGGAACAACTTCATTCACTCTCCTTCACGTCTGGATCTTAGTTCTCTTGTCAGTTTCCTGCAAATTGTTTCTGGGCTTTCTGCCAACCATAATAAGATTACAATTATTTATTCTTTGGATTCTTTGGATTTATTCTTTGGATAAGAAAGTTAATTAACAGCCTTTGTTTGAAAAAGACTGATTTATTTTAGTAAACTAAGGTTTGTACAGACTTTGTGTGTGCTGCGTTCTTTGGGGTCCGTAGCTGGGGCAGAACAACTCCAGTCACGCTCCGGCGATTGTAATTTGCGCCGCTAATGGCTCACACAGCCCAGCTGATTAACAAGAGGAGCCGATGATCCTGCTGGCTCCACGGCCGTCGCTCTCGCCGCTGCCTCCAACACAAGCCCAACAATGAAAAGGAGGAAGAAAAACCAACCATCCTGCTGGTTTCTAGGCCTGATGCGATCGGCTGCTGGCAACTGCGAGCCTGCAGTTGCTCAGCTCTTATCTGTACATCCGACTGCCAAACATGCGGTGGTAAAACCACTTCCAAAAAAACAAGCCGCTGCTTTAAATTGCACTTTGATTCATGATCCTGCTGAAATCCTAGGAGTGTCTAGGAATGCTATTGAACGTCTCATTCAGGTTAAGACTGAGCTGAAACGGGGGCACAGAAGAAGAGGGCGTGGGCGTGGCCCAAAGGAAATTGACAGCTCGGTCTCAGCAGGAAACAGACGAATCAATCCATTCCTGGCCACTCCTGGGAGCTTTCAGGAGAATTTAGGAGCATGTATGTCTCGTATCACACTGACATTTGGGTTAAGCAAAAGTAGAGTAAGTCAAGTAATGTTGTTTTTGCCTACATCAAAGTTCAATGCAGCAATAAAGAGAAGATGTTACTGTCCCTCTTCTCAAAAGAGAACCAAGTGGGAGATTTCCTGTTGTGCCAAAATCTGTTGTAGGCAAAAAGAATTGGAATCCTCTTCAAGATTTCTCAAAGAGGGTACATAATCGTATTATCTAGTTTCTTCAGTATTGTGAGATAAAGCTTATTTGATTCTTGAGATTCTTGAGATCTAAATATTAAAAGTAAGTAGACATATCCTGACCCTTCTGTTTGCAATTTCCAAGTTGAAAATACACTATTTAAGGGGAAAAAAATGGATTAAAATAGCAGTTTATCTCTGTATTTTCTTTAACTGTTATTTTATAGTGTTCAGTGAGCAGCTGGTATATTCATTCCTTTTTTCTTCCTGTTACCCTATTTCTCCTAGAATTAGTACTTTTTAATTGGCTTATAAATGAAGGTATGTATTAATAGCAAAATAGTCAGGTTTGCTGATGAAAACACATTTTTCAATATTCTAGAAAAAAAAAAAACCATGAATGGATAGCAAAATATCAATGAGTTCTGTACTGTGTTAAGGAGGTGTAAAGTGCTAGAGGGAAATCATAACTTCATAAATAATTTGTGTTGTCTCAATTCTTAGTGACTAACTAGGAGAGGAATTTGGGGTTTGCAGTGAGTAGTTTAGTGAAAATACCTAACGGTGCTGTTAAAATATTATGATAAAAGCTTGCAGGCGTTCTAAGCATTTCATAAGTGATGTGATGTTTTCAACAGTTTGGTAAGAGTAACCTAGGTGTGAACTAAGGGGAGAAGAGAGTAGCTTGCCTAAGGAAAACTGAGAATGAATTTCTTCTTGAATTATAGTTCAGTTTGAGGGGTCTTTAGTGCTCTCTGAGCTTGGTTGTTTTCTTGAAGAGAAAACTAGGTAACATCATCAGTGCTAGAAGGGAGTAGGATTGTCAGTGTTGGTGGGAGTGATCTTGGAAGTTCTTTGGTTGGGCTGTTTAGTGCTAGCTTGTTTGGCAGTTCTTTGATTGGGGCATTGTTTACTTCTTGACAGTTGGTCTGGTGTCAATTCTTGGAGTTAATCAATGCTCATCTCCGTGTTGATTGCTGGTGGGAAGGTGTTTTGGTCTTTATGGCTTGTTGGTTGTCTCTTTCACACAATATATAGATATTGTTTATATCTGTGTGTCCATTAGTGGATAATTAATTTGTCAGAGTGCCAGGCTTCTAGAAATTCTCTTGCATTTTTGGAGTTGGCTTGGTTACAGTTTCTCAGTTGAAACTACTGTAAAGTCTGTGAAATTAAACATGTTTTTATCATGACTTTTGACTGCTAGTTGGTGTTTGAGGATGTGTTCTGCGTGTCTTCTGCCCACTCCTTACTGTTTTAGTAAGCATACATTTGGAATACTGTGCACAATTCTGGGTGTCACATTTTAAGAGAGGAATCGGGATTGCAAGGGTTCTCAAAGTAAGTTCTGAGATAAATCATTTAAAAAGTTACCTATTTTTAGCTTTAAAAGATTACAATGAGCTTAGAGAATCTGAAAGGCTATTACATAGAAAATGAAGCAAAGTTCTCTATTGTTTAAAAAACGTAACTGTAACTAATGAATGATATCTAGTTCATTGGCTGTCCCAATTCAGAGTCTTGGTATTGGTTTTCACTGTGCTTTTACAGCCCTCTCTAAGCAGTTTACAGAGTCAGCATATTACCCCCAACAATCTGGCTCCTCATTTTACCGACCTCAGAAGGATGGAAGGCTGAGTCAACCTTGGGACTTGAACTGCCAAACTGCTGGCAATCAGCAGTCAACAGAAGTAGCCTTCAGTACGGCACTCTAACCACTGCGCCACCACGGCTCTTGTTTTATATAAAGCTTCTCACAGCTTGAGATACTTCTGAATCTGAAGGAATCCCTTTTCCTATGTTTATCCTGAGATCATTTTCAGAAGGCCTGTCTTGGGGTATCCTTCCATGGGGAGGTGTGGTGAGGGGGCTGAGAATCGGCACTTAGAACCTCCAATTCTAAAGTTTCCTCTGTAACAACATACACCTGGTATAATCTTTATTATGTTTTCATACTAGCACAAGCTTTTAATAATAATGCTGCTGTGGTTTTTAATGTTCGGTTTTACTGCTTTGGTTTTGTCATTCATTATGTTATTAGCTACTATCCTAGTAGCTAATACTATCCTATGACTTTTAAAGGGAAAGACTAAATATTCACTGGTAGCAATGGCTGTATAAGAGATACACTGCCTCTAACCTGAAGGCATTAGAGGCAATATATCTCTTAGTAGCACTTCCTATGGGGCAATAACTACAGAGAGCTGTTGCTTCTATTTCCTTGTGAGTTTTCTGGAACCATCTGGTTGAACTAGGTAGGCCTTTCTTCCAGTTGTGCAAATCTGCATGTAGAAAATTATAGAAACCCATTTATTTACTCTGAAAGATCTATTTAATTCTATTTTAGCTTATAACTTTTGCCATTAAAAACTTTATTTTAAAGTTATAGTGTTTCGTTTTGCCAGTTTTGGTGGAAAAGCCCAAATGTGTTTTTTTATATGATGCTTATTGAAATCTACAATTTAGTGTGCCCCCCCCCGAAAAATTGAAAATTGGAATTAGTAATATCCAGAATGTTAAATTTTTTCTTTGAGAGAAAACCAGAATTTCCTATACTTATCATTTTAATTTTAAGGACTTATTCCAGTATAATTTTTTTGTTTATTTTTATGTATGTTTGCATTTCTGTCTGGGCAATTACTTCTGCCATTTTCCTAGCTTTTTTTTTTTTCTTTTCTACTGTATTACTTAACTCACCCACTCTTCTCAGAATGTGTTATGGTATGTTTTTAAAAAATGGGAGCTATAGCAAAGAAGGTAGAGTGGAGTGTTTACACAAGAAGCCTTACATAATTTTGATAAAAATGTTGGTTCCTATTGTTTCCTACTTTATTGTTAGGTAATTCTCCTCAGCGTAAGGAACGTCTGTCAGACTGGGTTATGGACTCCACTATGCAGCCTATGACCGAGTCTGCGGATTTGAATAACTCCGCCCTCTACTGGTTTGAACCCCAGTGTTTCGACTCGGTCCTATGCTGGACAGTGGTGTCTTTCTGGATCCAGTCTATTTCCAGCGTTTTTCTGCTATTTTTCCCTATTTTGAATTTTCTGTCTTTTCAAATTCGGCTTTTCTTAAATTTGGATGCTTTAAAAGATTTTTTTTTCCCCTTTTTTCTTTCAATCGTATCGGCGGCGCGAAGGGTCCTTACTCGATACCGGCCGCAGCTGCTTTGGCGGCGGGGGGGCTGCTTGCAGACAGCCCCCTGAGGGGTCGGAGCTCAAAATCTCCCCCTCCGTCTCCCCTTACCATCGGGAGACAGATAGCTGCTTTTTAACGGCATTCGCCTAGCAGCTTGATCGGCGCCCTTTCTCTGGCGGGCTTTTCAAACGGCGCCATTATTTTCCTGCCACTCTGACTGCCGTGAGCTAGCGGCCTGCCTCCTTCGTGCGGACGACGCTCCCTACACCTACCGACAGCAGCCCTGCCTTCCCTCATCGGCGGCTCTCTCATCACCAGAGCTTCGTCGTCTTAGAGGGTTGAGATCTTCAATTATTCAGGGGCCCTCGGCAGTACACACCGACCCGTTTTAAGATGGCGGACGCCTCTAACCACTCCCGGTCTCACTCCGCAACCACCAGGTCCCGACATCGCCATGTTAGCGATCCGGGGGAGGGACCCAGCAATCAAAGCCGCCCCAGCAAAGCCTCATCTAAAACAACGACATCCTCCTCTGGCCATCCCAAACCGACCAGGGAGGAACTTAGGTGGCACAAGGCATTGGAAAAAGCGGCGCTCAGGGCTCAACAGCAGCCGGCCGCCATTTTGTCCCGCACGTCGGCCATTTTACCTCCGGGGCCTTCTCCTCCTGCGCCTCAGGCCTCCGTGGCCCGTTCCGATCGGGATCTTTCCCCTGATCGCCCTTCGTCTCGGGGTCCTTCGTCATCAGAGGCAGAGCAAGTCTTCCAGACCTTCCCGGACCCCTCTGATACTCTGGCGCAGAGGAGAGACGCTGCGCCTGAGCCCTCTTCCCCGCCTTCCGGACACGGGCCTTCTGAGACCAGCGCTGTGGGCGTTTCCCATCCAGACCCCCATGCTGCCTTGGAAGCCATCATAGCCAGAGCCATTCAACGGGGGCTATCTCAAGGACTGGAACAGGGTCTCCTTCAGGCTCCCTCACCTACTCCTAGAACGCAAGCTCATCGGGCCCACTCTGGAGACCGCCAGGATCGCCCTTCTTCTCCTGAACAATCTGACCATGGTTCCCTCTCCGAGGAAGAGGAATCTCGGGAGCTGTTTCTTTCTGATGACGAGGGCCTCGCCCCTGACCAGCCCGCTTTCGTTGGCCTCTTCAGGCCCCGCTTATTCCGTTCATTACTGTTTAAAGCTCTTGCAGTCACCAGACTGGGGTCTACTAATGCCTCGGGGTCAACATCACAGGGATCCTCTGACCCAGCCTCATCCTTATTTGCTGAACCAACAGTTGAACCGGAACTCATTCCGGCTCCCAAACTCTTTACAGATATAGTCCAACGACAATGGACCTTGCCTGGTTCGGCCCCGGCACCCAATGGCTTGGATAAGCGATTGTATCAAACTGCTCCTGCTCTCTCTGACCTTCTACAGGTTCCTCCCATGGACGCCCCCGTCGCGGCTTTGGCTTCTCCTTCCAGACTTCCCAGCTCTCTGGAGGAGTCTCTACGGCCCGAAGACAAACGGGCGGAGAAGACCCTCATCAAGGCTCATCAATCTGCAGCATGGGCAGTCAAGACTGCCACTGCCGCTTCTTTTTTTAACCGAGCCTCCTTGCTCTGGCTAAAACAATTACAAGACAGGTTACCACCTTCTGACTCTCGTACCCACCAAGATTTAAACAAGATAGTCGCTGCCTTAGAGTACTCTGCAGATGCCACATTAAATTCTGCAAGATTTTCAGCCAAATCCATCGGATCCACGGTCACGTCACGTCGACTTTTATGGCTCCGCCATTGGCAAGCGGACGCCAAGAGCAAGTGGCAACTAGCTTCTTCACCCTATTCATCCACTTCTCTCTTCGGTCCCCCGCTGGAACCACTTTTGGTGGAAACCAGAGACCACCGCAAGATTCTCCCGTCGGTCTCTCGTCATTCCAACTCTCGGTTTTCACCTTACAACCGGCCTCAGTCATTTCGACCTCAAGACTCCGGCTTCTTCCAGCCTCGCTTTCAACGTTCCTTTCAATCCCAGTCTCCCCAGGACTCACAGGTTAGACAGGGTAATAGGCCCTTCCAGAAGCGTTCCTTTCGGGGAGGCAGGGGAAGATCGTTTAGACGGTCCAAGTGAGGTTGCCCTGGAAGCACCCATTGGCGGTCGCTTAACCTTATTTGCCGCTCAGTGGGCTTCCACGACATCAGACTCTTGGGTTTTACGTACGGTTCAGTTTGGTCTTTCTCTTGAGTTCTCCTCCCCTCCCCCCTCTGTTTTTATCTCTTGCCCAGTCTCTAGGGACAGGGTCAGGAGATCCCTTGTTTCCCAGGCTATTTCCCACTTAGTTGCCATTAAGGCCATCCAACCAGTACCTCCCAACCAGCAAGGCCTTGGGTTTTATTCCCGATTGTTCATAGTTAGCAAATCATCTGGGGGGTGGAGGGCCATCTTAGATCTAAAAGCTCTTAACCGTTACATTGTGTATCACAAATTCAAGATGCACACCCTCCATACTATCTTGGAAACCGTTCGCCCCGGGGACTTCTTGTCTTCTATAGACCTTACGGAGGCTTACCTCCATGTCCCCATACACCCGGATTTTCGTAAATATCTCCGCTTTCACTACCGGGGGCGACACTTTCAATATTCTGCACTTCCTTTTGGTCTTTCCTCCGCCCCCCGTGTCTTTACTAAGATCATGGCGGCTCTAGTGGCACACATTCGCTCCCTCCCCATAAGAATCCAATTTTACCTCGATGATATTCTTCTGCAATCTTCTTCATTCGAGGAGGCCCAATCCGATTTGGCCACTTCCATCCAAATCCTCCAATCACACGGGTTCTCCATTAACTGGACCAAAAGTCATCTGGTCCCAGCCACTTCTATCCAACATTTAGGGGCTGTCATAGATACAGTGAGGTCTACAGTTTCCCTCTCCTTGGACCGCCAGGACAGCTTGCGCTCCCTTGCCCGTCGCTGTATTGCGGATCAATCATCCTCTCTCCTTAGTCTCTCTTGCCTTCTGGGCAAGATGGTCTCCACATACGATATAGTGCCGTGGGCCCGCCTCCACAGTAGGGAGTTACAATGGTTCCTGCTCCCTCATCAACGGAAGCGATCGAGTACGTCCCTCTTCAGAGTACCTATAGCTCCGTCCGTCATCTCCTCCCTCAGGTGGTGGACGTCCTCGGCCTTGTCAGGAGCTTGCTGCTTCAGGATACCAACTCGCATAATAGTCACCACGGATGCAAGCCTCCAGGGCTGGGGGGCTCATCTGGAACATCACCTGGCACAAGGTCAGTGGTCATCGTCCGAGCAGCTTCTTCCCATTAACCTCCTGGAGCTGAGAGCCATTCGTCTAGCCTTACTTCACTTTCGAGACCTTATCATCTCTCATGATGTCCTTGTCCTTACGGACAACGTTACAGCCAAGGCTCACGTTAATAGACAGGGAGGCACTCATTCTCGGGCTCTCATGGACGAGGCCCTCTTACTCGGGCTCTGGGCTGAATCTCACCTTCACTCCCTTCGCGCAGATCACATCTCGGGGGAGGAGAATTCGCAAGCAGACGCCTTGAGCAGATGTCGACTGGACAACGCGGAATGGAGTCTCCCTCCTTCTCTCTTCAGGGAGATCACGAGACGCTTCGGATCGCCAGAAGTGGACCTCTTCGCTTCTCGCACCAACCACCAGGTTCCAAGGTACTTCTCCAGATACAGAGATTACGGGGCTGAAGCCACAGACGCCCTCCGCAGCCCTTGGCCTTCCGGTCTCTTATACGCTTTCCCCCCCTTCCCGTTACTTTCCAGGGTGCTCAGGAAGGTCTTGCAGGAACGGGCCGAGATCATCGTCCTCGCGCCCCGTTGGCCCCGGAGACACTGGTACTCGGACTTAATCTCCCTATCTGTGGAACGTCCGTGGACCATTCCGGACGACCAGATAGTCCTCATGCAGGGTTCTCTCCGACATCCGGATCCGACATGGTTCCACTTAACCGCATGGAGGCTGAGCGGTTCATCCTGCGAGAGGCCAAGGTCCCCTCTTCAATGATAGACGTCATCTTAGCTTCCCGCAAGCCTTCTACAAATAGAATCTACGGTTCTACCTGGGCCTCTTTTACCTCCTGGTGTCGGCGAGCTTGCATTCATCCCCTTTCTGCTTCAATTCTGGACGTTTTACGTTTCCTCCTGGAGGGCTTCGACGCCGGACTATCTCCAAACACCCTCTGGAGACAAGCCGCCGCCATCTCTACAGTTCTGACTTGCGGTTCGGCATCCTCGATTTCGCGACATCCCGTCGTCCAACAATTTCTGCGAGGAGCTACAAATTTGAGACCCCCTCCAGTTCATCGCTTCCCTACTTGGGACTTGAACAAGGTCCTTTCAGCTCTTACAACCTCTCCATTCGAGCCTCTTCAAGACGTTTCACTCCGCTTCTTGTCATTCAAGGTCTCCTTCTTAGTCGCAATCACCTCGGCCCACCGCATTTCGGAACTGTCGGCTCTGTCATCTCGAAGGGACCTCTGCATCTTTCACCAGGACAGGGTAGTCCTCCAACTGGACCCGTCCTTCATACCTAAAATCAATTCTCCCTTTCATCGCGCACAGGAATTGGTCTTGCCCAACTTTTGCCCGTCCCCACAGCACCACTTGGAACGATCATGGCACACGCTAGACGTGAGACGCGCCCTCAAGATCTACCTGAGGCGCACTTCCTCCTTTAGGAAGACAGAAGCATTATTTGTCTCTTACCAGCCCTCGTCCATAGGGGCCAAAGCCTCTGCCCCTATGCTGGGACGTTGGATCCGTGCTACAATAGCCACGGCCTACCAAAGGCAATCATTACCGGTGCCTCACCACATCACGGCCCACTCCACCAGGAGTGCGGCGACTTCCGCTGCATGGGCAACCCAGGCTTCATTGGAGGAAGTCTGCAGAGCAGCCACCTGGACGAGCATCTCTCCCTTTATCCGCCACTATCGTGTGGATTCGTTTGCATCCGCTGATGCGGCCTTCGGGCGGAGAGTCCTCCAAGCGGTCCACTCGACTTGAGGTAACAGGGCCCTTGCTCTCCCCTCCCGGTGGACATTCAGCTTTGGTATGTCCCCAGTCTGACAGACGTTCCTTACGCTGAGGAGAATGGACGTTGGACTTATCTGATACGTCCGTTCTCTCGTAGTAAGGAACGTCTGTCAGCCCCACCCTTTTTTTTTTGCCGTGCCCTGTTCCCGGGGGTGGGTGATGGTTTTCTTACCTCTCCGCTTGTATTTTCCAGAAAGACACGCCAGTCTGCGGCAGCGCCCTCGCCGAAACACTGGGGTTCAAACCAGTAGAGGGCGGAGTTATTCAAATCCGCAGACTCAGTCATAGGCTGCATAGTGGAGTCCATAACCCAGTCTGACAGACGTTCATTACTATGAGAGAACGGACGTATCAGGTAAGTCCAACGTCCACTTTATAAAAAGGAATTAATTGGATGCATTTTGCATTTTCATCTCACCCTTTTTTTAGTTCATGTATAAATAAATTGCACATAAGTGAATTCATGAGTGACTATTTCAGAAACAAATAAACAAATCTTCTGTGTGTTTATTCATACACTGTATACTCGGGTTGTTTGGATGGTGGAGAAATTCCTTTTTAACAATCTATTTTTGAATATTGCCTGTAACATCTCATAGAAATTAAGTAGGTTTATATGTGTTTATTTCTAAGTAATGGAAATAAATTTAACCTGATTATTACTGCTTTTTAGGGAATATGAAGAAATTTGAAAACTGTTACAATTTAGTGTAAGTGGTAAATGGTAAAGTTTTCTTAACACGATTAAATTAATTCCTATAGGAGTGAAAATTTTGAAGGATCATACTTGTGGTAATTTGGCTACCATTCCATATGAGAGCAAAGTCTGTGCAATTTTGTGTTTTGAATGTTGTTTCTTTTATCCTGGATATATTTAATTATTTTGCTTATCTGTATTTAATACGTTATATAGTAGCAAAGGGTGCAGAGAGGCTTATATGAGTTCTAACAAAATATAATAAAGATTATGTATTCATTTAAAGGTAATATCAATAACATTTGGATGGGAAAGAATGTGAACATTTTTAGACCATAATATTAATTGTTGGGTGTGTGTGTGATAGTTAGAATTTAAACCAAAAGTAATGTCAAATTGAACAATTATGACCCATTACAACTAACATGGTAGCTTCAGTTCTGTGATGGAACTTAGTGTTTCTGATTGCACTTGTAAATAATTACTGTGTTTAAATCCTGGCACAGAGTGACTAATTCTACTCAAGTTTCTGGAAAGCAAGAGTGGATCTGTTGCCAAGAGTGTTGAGGTGGATAGAAGTGGTAAAATATTGTTTCTGGAAAAAACAGCCATGCTGGTACAGATTCAAATACAAATATTGCTTTTCTGAATCATTGAGAATTTGGGGGAGCTGTGAAATAATTCACATTTGTTTCAATGAAATATAGAAATGGATAGAATCTCACTATTTCCAATGATTTGCATAATACAGAAATGATGATCTATGCTTTTCTGTGTTTGCCAAACAATTGGGAAGGAATTGGGGCAACCACAAATACTGCCTGGCAACTTTGACCAGCCAGAATTTTGTAACCAGTTATTATTTGATTATATTATGTGTGTGTGTGTGTATCATGTACACATTTGTTAACCCACAGTACTTTTAAAAAAAGCTGAATGTGCTTGCTCCTGTCCCTTGGCTTACATCCTTCAGCTAGTGGAGGATTAAGGTTTTTTCAGGCATTTGAGAAATATATGCAGATCTTCTTTCCTAATAGTTGTCTTTCTTTCCTGAATGGGACGTTGGTCCTATCTGAGACACCCATTTTTAGACGGTACGTAGAGACTCCAGGCATGGGTATCACTCTTGTCCTATAGCTCTATAGATTGGGTCTAAACTGAAGACACACCCTCTGCTGACGCTCCCCAGTTTCGATGATGTTACAGCAATGTCTCATTCTTCACAGAATTCAATGTGGCATTCGTCATGAATTCCGCTGCAGCTACAACCTTGTTGAAATCCTGGTGAGTCCGCAGATCACTAGGCAGTACTCTTTCCTGCATCTGCTTCAACCAAAGCAATGACGCTCTGGTAAAAAAAGAAGCGCCATGGCAGTCTAAACCGCCCAGGCAGCTGCTTGGTGGGCCTTGCGAAGCGTAAGCTCCATCTTCTTCTCATCTGGCTTAAGAACGTCCTCAGCATCATAGAGAGTAGCTGAGGGGGATGCAAATGCCATCACCGGCTCATCTACTTCTGGGATCCATAGAATCTCGGTGAGATCCGGGGTGAAATTGTAGAATTTTTTGTCAAAGGACGAGGGATTCGGATAAGCCCCAGGAGAAACCCACTGCCTTTGAATTACATCCATAAATAATCTTGGTGCTGGAATGGCTCTGTTTCAGTCGTGGGCTCCGAAAAAAGGAAATCAGTGGGATCCGAAGTCTCCTGCGAAACCTCAGGCTTTGACGAGTCCGTCCCCAGCCAGGTCAAACTCTTCGCCTTAAACAGTTAAATAAATAAGGCCGGAACCCTATTTAAACCTTTGAAGATAGATTGTTCCCTCATACCCTCATACCCAGATAACTCCTGATCAATCAGGCCCTCTTCCTCGGATACAGAATCTTCACTTCTTGAGAAAGAGTCCAGAGACAGGAAGCCTGATAACTCGGAAACTCCCTTGGGTGCTGAGGAGATCTCCCCTGCACCTGCATTTCTGGTTCCACCACTGCTACTTGATGAAAATGCTGTCTGCCAGCTTCAAAACCTTTCTTAACTGCCTCAGAAATCCATTGTTGGACTAAAGGAGGCATTTCTGTGTCACCCTCCCCCAGCGGGCAGAGCTCCGCCACCATGGGAGTGAAGGTAGCCTCGGGTAGATGCCTCCTCTGACTCGCCACCCCCTGTGGTAAAGGTGAGAGGCCCTGTGGAGGCCAAATGCCACTTGTTGATGGCCCAGGATCTGGTATAGAGACTGAACCCAACTCTTCCTGTATAATTAAGCCTTCGGCAATGCTGGGAGTATCAGATTCTGATATCTGGCTGAAAGCAGGGTCAGCCATAACATCCTTGTTTGCAAGGGGGTTTAGGTGTTTCTTTTTCTCCGTTATTTTTGCTCCTTTTTCCACCTGCTTCTCCAAAGCCCTCTGAAGCCTTTGTTCCGCCTTCTCCTCGGTCTTAGAAGGCTTCTTGTTGGGAACAGCCTTACTCTTAGATTTAGAGGATCCATATTTAGAGCCACAACTGGTAGCCCTGCTCGCCTGAGTTCTTTCAGCCATCTCTCTGTGCGCACATGAAAAAACTGCAGATACTGATGTACTTACCTGGTCTACTAGTCTGGTTTCTTTTCTTTTTTCTTTTTCTTTTTTTCCTAAAGGCTTCCTGCCAGGAAAGGCCCCAAAAGAAAAATGACTCCAAAGGCCTCAGTTATCTTACCACTCTGGTCTACCTCCCAACCGAGCAGGCAGCCAAAAAGCCTCAGAAGGTCTGTCTGTATCAGCAATACTGGAGGTCCCAGTCTACCTCCCAATTGGGCAGGCAGCCTGGGAAATCTCCACGTGGTCTGGGGTTGGCAATATCTCTGAGACTGCACTCCTTGCCGGGCAGGCAGCCGAGAGAGAACCCTCTCCTAAGTGTTACCAGCCGGTAACACTCCTAATGGCATTCCTGGATAGCGTGGTCGAAGCTCATGATCCCCACCCTACTCCACAATTCAAAATGGCCCCCACAAGCCTCTTCAACATTTCATGCCCAACAGACCAATGCCGCCACAGCCTTCAGATGCTCTCAATAGCGGTGGCAGCCATGAGGAGCCTCAAAACGCACCAGATCCAACCTTTTCCTCCAGCAACACCACGATCCTCCCTCGTTGCGGGGTAGCAGGCTCAAGCTAATGGCCCTTCACACTGTCCCCCGAAAATGGCTGCCACAGTTAGTGAAGCCTTTTCTGGCCTCCATTTTCCTGCAATTTCAACTCAGGGAATAGCAGGCTGGAGCCTAGGGCTCTTCACACTATAAATCATCTTTCTTCTCTTCCCTGTACTCTATTCCAATCACTGTGCTGAACCAAATACTCTTTTTAGCAGAGCTCACCCTGCCACGTCTATACAGAGCTATAGACTGAGTCGAAACTGGGGAGCGTCAGCAGAGGGCGTGTCTTCAGTTTAGTCCCAGTCTATAGAGTATAGAACAAGAGTGATACCCACCGAAGCACCATGCTGGAAAATCAGCTACAACCATTTGTTTACTGACGAAAGTTCCAATGGCACTGAAAAAAGTGACATGACAATTTTTCACACTTATTACCATTGTAGTATCTTCATGGTCATGTGATCAAAATTTGGATGCTTGGCAGCTGGCATATATTTATGATGGTTGCAGTGTCCTGGGGTCATGTAATCACCTTTTGTGATCTTCTGACAAGTAAAACAGTGGGGAAGCCAGATTCACTTAACAACCATGTTACTAACTTAACAACAGCAGTCATTCACTTTACAACTGTGGCAAAAAAGGTCAAAAAATGGCCAAACTCATTTAACTGCACTTAGCAACAGAAATGTTGGGTTCAATTGTGGTCATAACTTGAGGACTACCTGTACACCAAAAGGAAATAGGTAAAACAGGACTCAGATTTATCAAACTATACAAGAAAAATGAAGGAAAAAATCCCATTCTAAGCATGCAAATAAACATTTAAAGCTAATAGATCTTGCAGGCAGTTAGAAATAAACATTTTTTTAAAATATTAGGGTTGGGGTTAGAATTAATTTATATATAGATGCTCTGGATGTGGGTTATAAATATTAGGAACTGGCCTTTGCTAATATATATGTAGGTCCATAGTTTACGGAAGAAATAAAAAGAACTCTGTTTAGAAATTTTGTCACAGTAGAACATTATTGGAAACATAATATATGGCATGGTTTCAAATTTTGATTGGCAAGCTAAATTGATTTCAGTATTGTGCATGTTTGAAATGGAGACTTATTTCTGACACCTAGTATTATTTAGGGAAGTAATACCAAACCTGTATCCTTCATAGGAAGTTTTTGTTCCACTTTCCCTGAGACTGAATTCAGAATTAATATGTATTCACAGAAGGTTTACGTTTTTAAAGCTTGGGGTTGGGGTGGGGGATGGAATCCCCCAAACAATTGATTTAATTAATGCTGTCCTATTCTAAAGAAGTTGGGCTTAGTGGACAAATATAGTCCAATATGGAAATATGCATTTTTTATTTTTTATAAAAAAAATTCTTTTCTTTTAATACAAACTTTCAAACTTGCATTAAACAGTGTTATCTGAATATAAAATTCTTTGTCTCTTAACTATTAAACTTACCCCATATTCATTTCTTACATTCATTTTTATATTAATACTAAATAATAATACTGACATTTCTCTTCTTTACTTATCTATTTTTACAATACATTGCTTTCATATTTATTCTGTAACCATTGATAAAATAACTCCCATATATTATAATAATCTGATTCTTCTTTTTCTTGAATTGCAAGTATTAATTTATTCATTTCTGCACATTCTAATATTTTCTTACTCACTTTTTCATCTATAGGGATCTCTTCACTTTTCCAGTTTTGTGCAAATACAATTCTAGCTGTGGTTATTACATGAGTAATCAAATATTCAGTTTCTTTACTATAAATTCCCAGTAAAATCCCCAACAGGAACAATTCTGGTTTTAAATCAATATGTTGTTGTGTCATCATCTCCTGCCACATACAAATTTTTTCCCAGTATCTTTTTGCTTCCCCACATGTCCACCACATATGATACTATGACCCCGATATCTGTTGGCATTTCCAACATTTAGTTGATTTATCTTGGCCAGTCTTTCTGATGCTAAGTGCCATCTGTAAAACATCTTACATAGGTTTTCTTTGTATGTAGTTGACAATGTTAATTTGTAATTCCTATCCCATAGTTGCTGCCATTTATCTAGCTCTATCATGTGACCAAAGTTTTTTGCCCATGCTATCATTGTTTCTTTGACTTCTTCTAATTTAACACTCAATAAGTATACAATTTTTTTATCATTCTCTCTTCTATTCCTGTCAATATCTTATCCAATTCTGTCAGTTCCATATAAAAACCATAAAGTTTAGCATCCTTTTCATATCTAGATTGTATTTGCAACTGTGTGTACCAATCCATATCAATCCCCTGCTTTTCTAATTCACATTTCATTTTAAGTTCCCCCTTATCTGACAAAATATGTTTGTATCTAACAATATTTCCCATATTAATAATATTTGGATGTATAAGTGCTTCCATCGTTGAAAGCCAGGCTGCTATCTTCAAGTAGTGTTGCTTTCTAATTTTTTCCATTCTAGTAACAAAGCATTTCTTATATAGTGTCTTTGGAAGTAACGTATCTTATTTTTTCCATACCATAAAAAAGCATGCCAACCTAATTGCAGGTCATGTCCCTCCAATGTCAATAATCTTGTATTTCTCAATACAATCCATTCCTTCATTCAAGTTAGCGCTGCTGCCTGGTAATATAATTCCCAATTCGGTAGTTCAAACCCTCCCCCAGCTATTACGTCTTGTAACATTTTTAGATTAATTCTCACTTTTTCCCCCTGCCATATATATTTCATTATTATCTCTTCAAAATATTTTTTTTCCAATTTTACCGGGATTGTTTGGAATAAAAATAATACTTCCAGAAATATGTTCAGTTTAATTGTAACTATTAAACGATAATTGCAGGTTTTTCCATCTATCCAAATCTACCTCAATTTGCTTTTTTAGCTTGTAATAGTTGTCTTCCTTAATCGTTACACATCTTGCTGTTAATTGTATCCCTGAGTATTTTACTTTCTTTGTAATCTGGATATCTAATCTCTCCGTCAAGTCCCTTTTCTGCTTCTCTGTGTTATTTTTCACTAATATTTTTGTTTTGTCCTTATTGATTTTCAGTCCTGCCACTTCACCATATTCTTCTATTCTTTTTAATAGCTTTGGTCCTGTTCCTTGCGGATCTTCTAAAATAAATACCAAATCATCTGCGATTGCCTGCAATTTATATTCCTCCTTTTTTATTTCCATACTCTTTATCTCCTTAACCTGTCTTATATTTCTGTTTAGTACCTCCAGTGTCAATACAAATAACAATGGGGATAAAGGACATCCCTGTCTAGTACCCTTCATAATGTTAACCTTTTCGGTCATATCTCCATTTACCATCACCCTTGCTGATTGCTTATGGTATATTGTCTTAATCATATTAATAAATTTTTCTCCAAAATTCATAATTTTTAGTTGCATCAACATAAATTGCCAGTTCACGTTGTCAAAGGCCTTCTGAGCATTTAGGAACATCAAGACCATTTGTTTCCCTGGATGTGCTTCATAATATTCTAGTGTGTTCAAGATTATTCTCATATTGTCTTTAAAAGAGCCTTGGTGGCGCAGCAGACTAAAGCACTGTTAAGTAACATCAGCTGCCTGCAATTACTGCAAGTTCAAATCTCGCCAGGCTCAAGGTTGACTCAGCCTTCCATCCTTTCGAGGTAGGTAAAATGAGGACTCGGTTTGTGGGGGCAATAAGCTGACTTTGTATAAAAAAGAACACCGCTTTGGGGGGGGGGCGAAAGCCCTATTAAGCAGGTATATACAAAAGTATGAAGGCTATTGCTTAACGCATTGTAAGCCGCCCTGAGTCTCTGGAAAAGGGCAGCATATAAATCAAACCAATAAATAAAATAAATAAATTTGTCTCAGGTAAGAATCCATTTTCTCTTTAGTTTTTCGTGCCCTCAGAGTCACCTGACTAATGCAAATGCAAACTTCTTGGAACTGATAAAAGGAACCTTCTTGGAACTGCTGAAAGTTTACAACACAATCCTTTCAGCAGTTCCAAGAAGGTTCCACACTTTTCAAAAGTAATAATTTAAAAAGAAAAAATGAGGAAAAATTCTAGCCATCCTTAAGATTATTTCTTTAATTTGTGAGTAAAGAGGATATGACTTTCTAATTCAAAAATATTAAAAGTCTTGTGGCTTCTTGTACTATATTGAGCCATCTGCATTTCGTATTCACTACTTCTCTGGAAGCCAAATTACAAAGGTGTAATTTGATCTTTCAGCCCTGTTTGGTAAATACTATCAATAATGGGTACAATATGTTCTACTGCTAAAAGAAAAAATATGAGGGTTTTTTTAGTCCACATTTTTTCCTCTTCAGATTATTAGCCTAAATAAATTTCCATTTAATAGATGTGTTTTAATTGATTGAAACAAATTGATTTAATTAATCAATATGTGAAATTGTTGATTGAGTATAGAATCTTCTGTAGAATGCTGGTCTTCAGGCGCACAAAATTAAAGCTGGTCGTTTAGTACAGGATATAAATATGATATGAATATCATATGACAAGCATATGATATGAATATGTGGTAATTTGTTATAAAAATTAACATTTAATTTAACACATAGATTCTCAGTAAAATTATGTAAGAGTTGTGTGATAAATTACAAAACATTTAATACCATTATCATTCTTTTAAAATTCAAAAGTGTGACTGAAGTTACACCTCTTTATTTGTGATTTTTCTTAAAGGTTAGGGCTATAAGGGACTAAGACAGTAAAATGTCTTAAGAATCACATCTGAAAAATGTTGGCAATAAAACTGCAGGGAACAGAGATTAAAAATGACTTGAAGGCATAAATGTTAAGTTTATTTTTTTAGTTTCTATATATTAAGAAATATGTAAATGCTGTAATATATGCTATTACATGCTCTTGCAATTTACTCATGTACTCTTATTATGGTACATAAATATAAATTGAGAAAAGCTTCACAGAATAATTTTTCCATATATGGCATGTCAGAAATTAGCAACAACATTGGCAGAACAGCATTCCTCGCCAACTAGAGGTGGTTATACTCTGTTAGTACTGTGTGATTTCCCCTTTCTGGAATTTGAGTTATCTTGGGAGTTGATGGCCACAATGACAACTATGAACACATTTCAGCTCATCGTTGGCCTGACCCACGTGGCCTATTACACTCTTAGATCTAGCTTTTCCCTCAGAGAAGATGTCTCATGATCTGATCTGTTTCCATTAGTCCACTATCATAGAAAAATAATGATCTTTATGACAGTGGAATTAACTAGACCAGTGGTCACCAACTCGTGGTCTGCAGACAACTGGTGGTCCATGAGAAAATTTTGGTGGTCCACAGAGAAATCTTTGCATTTCTCTCAAGGAGCCCGGCCGAAGTTCCCATGCTGCTCGTGCTTCAGGCAGTTAGCTTGGCCACCTGTTAAGTGGAGAGAAGCGCCCAGGGTCAACCCTAACTTTGCTGTCCATTGCAGCTAGAAATCTAAAATACGGCCGAGAATGATTGTTTCTCTTGTAGCCAGCCTGGGCACTAAATCAGCCCGCTGCAAACTCTCGTCTCTCGAGGAGCGCTCGCTGAAGCTGCATGGGAAACTTCGGCCGAGCTTCTCAGCAGGCCGGTGCACCCGGGTGGAGAAGCTGCTCCAGGATGACCAAAGGGCCAGTCCTGTGACTAACTACTACAGCTCTGGAATATGGGACTGACTTTCCCACCAACGTCAGCAAGCCACCGTCAATCTGCCTGTCTTTGTTTTCCTTCACTCAGATTGACCAAGCTTCTTCAGAGAAGGAACACAAAAGAGGTTTCCAGGGTGTGTACCTGGACCAGGCACTTTCTTTCGGGCCTACCACCCAGAGGCCTCTCAGAAGCAGACAGGTAGGCCCAAAAGATGGCTGAGCCTCCTCCCCCCCAGTGGTCTGCGGGATTTAAAATTATGAATTTGGTGGTCCCTGAGGTCCAAAAGGTTGGAGATCCCTGAACTAGACTAACCTATCTCTGCTTAGTGAGGCGGATCCCATCCTACATATTTGGTGAATTCAGCAGGTTTCCTGGTAGCACTTGGGGGCAGTTTTCCAGTGGTTGGGAGGGCACCTCTCATGAGCATTCTGTTGACTTCTAGAAAATAGAAAAAAATAAAGTGCTTGACAAAATTGCCCTGAGCAACATCTTTCCACTGATTCTGTGTAGTCTTGTTGTTTCAAGAGTAATCAGGTAAGAAATTCATAGGTTACATGCAGATTTCTATAAAAGCTAGTATACAGTAGTGCTTGGTGTGCATGTGTGTTTTGCTTGCGGTTTACCTTATTGATAGTGTGTTGCTGGAATATATGGACATCATAATCATTGTTTATAATGGATTTGGCAAAAATGGCAAAACAGACTATTTTAATTAAAGGGAAGGACCTTTCTAGTTTTGTTTCTACTTGGAAGCTGCTTCTGGATTTTTTGCTCAAAATTGAAAAAAATGAAACTTTTGATTCTAAGTTTTGATGACTAGAGTGAGTTAATGTTGTTATAGAAATGGCTTAAAATATTTAGAAATGTAAAGTAAAATATCGAGGTTGTAAATTGTTTTTGGTATTCTACCGCACTGATACAAGTCACCATTACTTTCTTTATTTTTCTTTGCACCTTTCTTCTTCTTTAACTCTGTTATTTCTTTTTGTATTTTTATCTTATAATAAATTTTAATAAAATATTAAAAATCACTGTTTTACAAACTGTATGTATGTATCTAAATTCAGCTGTACTTTTGACAGAGTATTTGCAGATTAGGTATTGTAATTATAAGCATTTTAATAGCTGCAGTGAAATATTTATTCAGCATATTAGTTCTTGTTATATTGTTGATTTTTGAAAGTTTATCTTATATAAAAAACATTTTTATTAATTTTCAAAAAATGGCTTAACTGAAAACCGGTTTGTTTATTTATTTATTTATTTATTGAATTTATATTGCCGCCTATTCGCCCATGGCGACTCAAGGCAGATTGCATAGTTTATACTATTATTTTATTGGTATGTTGGAATTCTTAATTTTGGTCACTTTAGCAGTTATCATTAGAACAAGGTTTCTCAAACATGGTATTTATTATATATGGTCAGTGGAAAAATTGTCTTTTGAAATTGCAGAAGATTATACGTTTTAAAGATTGCTGATTTATTTGAACAGAAGTTTGTCATAATAACTGATATCTACTTGTCTACACTAATTTTTATCAAGACTAGTACAAAGATATATGTAAGTTTGGAAGGAAAACTACATTTTTTAAAAATAATCTTTCCCTGATTACTTTTTTTTCCAAATATTGAAAATAAGACTGGTTGGTTGATTAAATGTATGAAACACTTCCAAATATTTTCCTTTCTATTACATGTAATATTATTACAGTTTTCTTATATTGCTACCCAGCATATACTGGGTAGAAAAAGCTTCTTCATTTGTTACTATGTCTCTGGTAAAGGTTAGCACTCCAACAAAAGAACAGTGTAATAGTGTGGAATAATTTTATTATACAAAAATATTTTATGACTATAATATCAGCTACAATAGGATCTTCATAGTAGTGTTTAGTGAATATTATCAAAGCATAAGGAACATTAAAACAAAGTTTCATGATACTACCACAACATTGCCATTTTTTGATAAAATTTGTATGATGACACAATCACAAGCTTCTTGCTAATAAGTTATAAAAATGTGATAAATACAAAAAGAGAGGCAAATAAAACCCAAATAAAATATGTAGTTTCAGACCCTCAAAGCCTTCCAGAAAAGCTCCAGCTTCAGCCCCACTTAACCTCCTGAAAATGGCTGGGGGAGATGGACAATTGGCTGCTATTCAACTGCACTAGTTGTCTGGTTGGGCTGACACTAGAAAGGAAGCACAATTCTATTGTCAAAGTAAAAAATGCCTACTTTGAAAATGGTAATTCATGACTGCATAGATCCTGACCATAATAACATAATTAAGTTACTGTACAGCTTTGGACTGTACATTCATTTTACAAACCTACGTGCAAAGATTACTAATGTACAAATATTTGCTCTGTTATCTGTTCGGGAATCTATTTAGTCATTTGTATAGTAAGAGAGAAAAACATGGATTTTCTTACTTTTCTGCCATAGAAAGCTTGTTAATCACAAACATAATAAAATTTGTTAATAAAAGTAGTCTTTGATTTACAACCACAATTGAGCCCAGAATTATGTCTATTAAGTCATGGTAATCATTAAGTAAGGGATTAAGAGATTAATGATTAAGTAATCATTAAGAAGGGATGCGGTGGCTCAGTGGCTAAGACGCTGAGCTTGTCAATCGAAAGATCGGCAGTTCAGCGGTTCGAATCCCTAGTGCCGTGTAATAGAAATAGAAATATTTTATAGAGAAAAGTAACAAATAGGCCATATATGGTGTTCTGTGCCTGATCCATTTGTTTTCTGTTGTGGGGCATTTTTCCGCCTCATAGGGTGGAGAGATTGCTTAAGCTTTCTACTATATATCTTCCTAAACCACTTCTCTAAAAAGTGCATAACCCTAAATTAACAAGCTCAGTTCTATGCCTGAATTCTGATTAAAACCCTTCTGTCAGCTGCAGTCTGAAACTGACCGGACCTTAATAAGTTCAAACTGAAGGTTTTTGTTGTTCTATATGGAGGCATTGGTAGCAAAGTTACTTTTTCATCACTTTGTAATTGAGAACAGTCTCTATCTAAATCAGTCGCTAAATGAGGTTGTGACTAAGCAACTTGCTTTGTTCTTTATAGATTATAAAGCTTGCAATGTAATAGAATAGAATAACAGAGTTGGAAGGAATCTTGGAGGTCTTCTAGTCCAACCCCCTGCTTAGACAGGAAACCCTACACCACTTCAGACAAATAGTTATCCAACATCATCTTAAGAGAATGAGAATGTTGTAATCAAATGCATATGATGATTTACTTAAGTTTTTTTGTTTTGCTTACAGAAAATGCTAGGACAAAAGAGATGATTTTAATTTCACACTAAGGCCTGGAACTGCACATTGAACAAACATCCTGATCAGGCAACATACGAATGGCCCAAGGAAGCCAGCAAATTGATTTTCAGGTTTTAAATGACCTGCGCCAAAAATTTCCTGAGGTACCTGAAGTTGTTGTGTCCAGATGCATGTTACAGGTCAGTGCTATGTTGTTACTAGACATTTTAATATTGTGATATTAAAAATTAAAGTTTTTTTTTAGCTTATTAAATGTATATTTTCTTTGGTATACATTTTCCTATCCCAGTTTGAATATTATCATTTGTTTTATTTTTGTATGCTTTTAATAGTTTTAGTTCTACTTTTCTTTTCTTTGCATTTTATTTAATTTATTCTGCTTTGTTTTGTATTTCATTTTAAATTGCTGGATATCAAATCTAAAAATATATACTTAATATGTTTCATAAAGATATCTTAAAAAGATCTCTTATAGCATTTATTTTTCTCACTTGGTTAAATTATATTTGTATAATTTACAAATATAAATTATTGCAGGGGTCCCCAACCCCCAGTCCACAGCCTAGTACTAGTGCATGCGAAGCTCCATTTGTGCAAGTAGTGGGTGGGCGCAAAACCATTCTTTCTTGCCCCCACCCACCCGCCACAGCCACCACTGCCAGTCTGCAATGCCGGAAAAATTGGGGACCACTGCCTTATAGTACAGTATAGTACATCCAGTATGCTGATAGGTATTCCACAATAAGTATTCAGTTTAAGACTGTAAAACAATATTTCATATACTGTTTGAAACAATTAACCGCTTTTCCCAGTCTCAAATAATGTGATTACCCATACAAAAATAAAACAAAACAAAAATCCAGTATTGTTTTATACAGTATTGTTTTAAGCTAATTAGAAAAGGCTAATTGAGTTCAATATTATTAACTCCCAAGACAGATAGTACAATATTTTATTTATTATTTTTTATTTATTTTTCATATTTGTATATGAAATTTTTCATATTTTAAGCCATAGTATTTCAGTTGGTCTTTCTTTAGCTATAACTTAGGTAGATAACTATTTTAATGTTTCTCTTTTGAGCTTTCTTATCCCTCTTGCCTGTTTTCAAATAGATTTACATGTCAGAAAGCTTGTATTTTGTTAAGTTCTTAAATAACTGTTACAAAACTATAGGAATTCTACTGATGCCTGTTTTTAAATTTGTTACAGAATAATAATAACTTGGATGCCTGTTGTGCAGTTCTCTCTAAAGAGAGCACAAAATATCTCTACGGTGAAGGAGACATTGGTTTTTCAGATGATTCTGGCATTTCCAGTCTGCGAAATCACATGACATCCCTTAATTTGGATTTGCAATCACAGAATGTGAATCTCCATGGAAGAGAAGGAAGTAGAATGAATGGAAGTAGGACTTTAACTCATAGTATTAGTGATGGACACCTTCAGACCAGCTTGTCCAACAGCGAATTGTGTCATCCAGAACCACAGACTGCTCCAGTCCAAGTTCCACAGGGATTCTTTGGCATATCTAATACTCCTAGTACTTCCAATTCAGGACAACATTTTGGATTTCACTTGGGCAGTAAAGGATCTTCTGGTTTGGCTCAGCAAATACCTAGATTTAACCCCATAATGGTAACTTTAGCCCCAAATATTCAGCCTGGTCGGAACACCCCAACATCTTTGCACATACATGGCGTACCTCCAATAAACAGTCCACAAGGCAATTCTATCTATATTAGACCTTACATCACAAATCCAAGTGGTACAACTCGGCAGAATCAGCAAAATCCAACCTGGATGTCTCAGTTCAGTGCTATGCATTCTCAACAAAACTACCAGCCTTCACATTCAAACCCCTGGTCAACTATGCCCACAACCAGTTCCTTGACACATACCTCATCACAACAGTCAACTCAGTCAAACCAGCAAGGCCATCAGACCTCTCATGTGTATATGCCTATAAGTTCTCCTACAACTCCTCAAGCACCCACGGTTCATTCATCTGGTGGCTCACAGTCTTCTTCAACCCAGAGCCAATATAATATCCAAAATATATCAACAGGACCTCGTAAAAACCAAATTGAAATAAAACTTGAACCACCACAAAGAAACAATTCATCAAAACTTCGTCCTACAGGTCCCCGCTCATCCACAAATTCCTCTTCCAGCAACAGCCAGACTTTAAGTAGAAGTCAACCCACTGTTTACATAGCTGCCAGTCCACCAAATACTGATGAAATCATTACACGAAGTCAGCCAAAGGTGTACATTTCCGCCAATGCTTCTTCAGGTGATGAACAACTTGTACGGAATCAGCCCACACTCTTCATATCAACAAATCCAGGAGTGACGGCCACATCTAGGAATATGTCTGGTCAAGTTAGCATGGGACCTGCCTTTATTCACCACCACCCTCCCAAAAGCAGAACAATTGGAAACAATGCTTCTGCCACTTCTCCTCGAGTAGTGGTTACTCAGCCTAATACAAAGTACACTTTTAAAATTACTGTTTCTCCAAATAAACCCCCTGCAGTTTCACCAGGTGTGGTGTCCCCAACTTTTGAACCTACAAACCTTCTAAACCTTCCTGAACACTTTGCAGAAACAGAAAATATTCAACACCTTAATGACCCTGTTTTAGCACATGTCGATAGGATTAGTGAAGCACGAAAACTCAGCATGGGGTCTGACGACGCAGCCTATACCCAAGGTAATGCTTTTGTGTGAATTATTGCAATCTCTCTCGCTGCTTTAGTCCATTATGTCCAACTTACTTATTCGTTTAAGTCTTTATAACAAAGAGATTTAGAAAAAAACCCTAGTATGTTGACACAGATGTACAGTGTCAGTACAAGTATAGGATGAAAGAATCAAGAAATATAGAAATTATAACTTTAATACTCTAGAACTAGAAATAGTTTTGTTAATATCCTTGGAGAAAAACCTATAAATACCGTAATTCAGAGGTTGGTGGGTAGAAGAGATAACAGAGAAAATACAGTGGAAGAGCCTGTTCATGATTTCTGGAAGAGATAAATTGCATTTTTCATTATTTCTATTCCCATTCTATGTTTATAGAACGTATATTTCCAATTAAATCCAATCAGACAGGATTAAGTTTATGAAATTGATTTATCCACCATACTATGAAGATTTTGATTTACAATATTGACTATCACACGCCACACACAGAGAGACTTAGACAGAACTACCGTATTTTTCGGAGTATAAGACACACCTACCTTTTTTGTTTTTTGTTTTTTAAATTTTTAAAATTTTTTAGACAAACACACATACAAACATACAATGTATTTTCTTTGAACAGAGTATTTGGCTGGTTCACAAATTTAAACAGTGTTACAATTTCTATATATGTCTTTTGCTATATTTATTCCTCATCTTTTTTTTAAAAAAAACCAATATTACCCTTCATCCTCATCTCTAATCTTAGTCAAATTCAATTTTTCCCTTCTATTCTATATTATACCCCTTCCCATTATCATCTGTTTTTATATCCATCCTCACATTGATTAATTAAGTAATATTACAATTATTTAATACAAATTCAACATTTTAATATAAATCAATTAGTTATATAACTATCTTTTTGTATATTAATCAATATGAACATGAATATTCCAATCATTTCCATGCAATTCAATTTCTTACAAATCAATTATATTTACCAATAATAATAAACCAAATAATTTTCCTCTTTTATGTTACTCATTTTCACATCTTAAACTCTCCCAATAACCCACATAGTTGTTTGTTTGTTTTTTAAAAATTTGATTTATATGCCGCCCTTCTCCAGAGACTCAGGGCGGCTTACAATGCGCTAAGCAATAGCCTTCATTCTTTTGTATATTTATACAAAGTCAGCTTATTGCCCCCACAACTGGGTCCTCAATTTACCTACCTTAGAAAGGATGGAAGGCTGAGCCAACCTTGAGCCTGGCGAGATTCGAACCTGCAGTAATTGCTGGCAGCTGTTCTTAATAACAGGGTGCTTTAGACCACTGTACTACCAAGGCTCTTGGTTTTGCCCATATAATCCTCCAAATCACAACTTAATCATTTCTACTTTCATCACAATATATAATTAAAAATATTTCAATCATTACAATTTCCCTAATTCAATTTAAAAATTTTCTAGCTGTTATCCAAGCTATAATTTAATCCTTTTTACTTTCACCACCATGTACCATTAAAGGTATTTCAATTGTTACAGTTTATACTTATTCATATTTCTAAAAAAAATAAAAAAATAAAAACTTATCATTGTCTAGATTTCAAAAATACAAAGACAGATATTCCAATTATTATTCATTTCATTTTTACAATCATGATTTCTCATTTATTTCTTACTACCATTCATATTTCAATTGTAAATATGTATAACATTTTTCTCTTTCATTTCTTTTTCTTTTTCTCCCCATTTTTATTTTTGCCTTTTTCTTTCTCCTTTTTTTCTTTTGTGTTTAAAATCTTGAACTCTCCTCTTTTGCCCTAAATTTCCCATTGTTTGCATTTACCTTTTTTGGTGAGGAAAAAGAAGAAAAAGCAATCTCCCTCTGCCTAATTTTGCCTCGTTGCAGCAAACAGTCTGCTTTACTTTCAGTTTCGTTTTCAGCATAGCTTGAGTAGCACAAGGAAAAAAAATCTGCTCCAGCAATTTACCTCTTTGCAGCAAGCAGCAGAGCTCTGCACAAAACAGCTGAGAGCAAATCAGCTGAGAGTCAGGAGGCCGATCTAATCAACTTGTGCTAATTAGTCTATGCTGAAGGTGAAAGGAGCTATTTTTTCTTGCTGTTTGCTTGCAAGGAGGTAACTGCTGTGTGGCACAGGCCAAAGGGTGGGGGCCAGTGGGTGGGCAGGGCTACGTTCGGTGTATAAGATGCACCTCAATTTTCACCCCCTTTTAGGGGGGAAAAAGATGTGTCTTATACTCCGAAAAATACGGTATATCCTAATAAATTTTATATTTACTTGTTTTATGCTCTGTTTTATGAATAAAACTTAATGAAAAAATAACCTACATATTATTTTCAATTTAAGTATCAATTTGACTTTATTTACAAGTATCATTAGGTGGAGGTTTATGTCATTGATTCCTTGCCATATTTTTATTTAAGCTTTTAAAAACATCATAGGCCCCACAGATTTCATACATTATGCCTTTTGTACCTGAGATTGTGATGGCCAGGATAGATGCATCACCTCTGTCTGTCTTCTGCCACAGATGATCAATAAGTGCAGTCAATGCTACCTTAGTACTATATCCCAGTCAGGTTTATTTTCATTAGACTGATACTATACAAGTTTGTTTGAAGACTCTTAACATCTTTTTAAGTTCCTGTGCTTGAATTCATTTGCAGCATTTCCATTTGATGCTCCCTCTCCATTTTCTTTTTTCTTGCTTTATTTTTGTGTATTTTTCATCTTTTTTCATATTGAATGCCAGACATAATCATCAATGTGTGAAGCAACTCTGCAGATCTCTGCATGTAAATGTTGTACAGGTGATCCTCATTCAATAAACACTTGTTCAGTGACCCTTTGATGGCGCTAAATGAGTGGTACTTACAACTACTCAAAGTTCTGACTGACACAGCAGCCCTGCAGTCACGAGATAGCGATTCAGATGCTGGGCAACCAACTCTCAATGACAGTGTCACAGCATCATGTCATCACCACTTCTGACCTTCACTGCTAGCTTCTGACGAAGTCAGTGAGGAAGCAAAAAAAGAGGTCAAAATGGTGACCACATGATACTATGCTTAATGATGTTGCAGGACTGCCATCACTATAGTGTGATGGCATGCTTTACTACCACATTACTTAGGGATGGAAATTCTGGTCCAAAATACCATTTTTAACTGAGGACTACCTGTATTATACTTTGGTTGGGACCATTCTAAGGCAAATGCCTGTAGCCATTGGTCAGTTTTTAGAAAGCTCCCTCCTTCAAAGTTAGCATGCCGAAATTTTTAACCAAAAGTTTAAACATCTGAAATGGCCAGGAAATTTCAGTTATATCAGTTATTTAATTTACAGAGAAATAATTTATTGCATTAAGTCTGGTATGGTTTATTGGTTTTGAGGGTAGCAAGCTGTGATAACTTCTGAACAGTAATTTGCAGGATAATGCTTCAAGATAATTACCTTCAAAACAGTTTTTGACAATATCAAATAAAGGAAAGAAGAGGTGAAAAATTAGTATAGATTATAATCAGAAACATATGCCCTTTTACCTCAGCTTTTCTGTTCTTGAGATCCTAATTCATACATCAACAGGATAGAAAAGCTCATCAGTTTAACTGAGAATCAATATGATGTAGGGATCAATTGTTAGACCCAGATTCAAAGCCACCATAAATCATGGAAATTCATTGGATGACTTTGGGCTAGTCACTCTTACTCTAACAAGGTTTTGGTTGCCAGAAAAACTGAAGGAGGTAGTGTTATATAAGCCAGTTTGTTTCTGAAAGAAGAATGGGATATAATAAATTAATAATCTTTTTCAGGATTGCCTTCATTACATAATAATCTTTTTTTTTACATTTATTGCTCCTGGCCTGAAAATAAACAGCCATCTAGATTAAGATGAACATGCCAGCCAGCCTGGAGGTCATTGTAGTTCCTTTCTCTCTTGCAACGTTCCTTGGTATATTTAATTAAGGATAAGAGGCTAGTCTTTATGTAGCCATTTCACTTCATCTACTCAGTAAGATTGTAACTGGCTTTGTTTATTTATTCTTTTGGTAAATTGCCTTCAGGGATCAAATCCAGCAAATGCAAATTGCTGCTTCTTGCTGATGTTTTTGCTTCCATGTAAAGGTAGTTGCTGACTGAAAAGTAGAGGAAAGAAAGATTTGTTGGAGTTTCTTGACTGCATAAATAACATTACTGTTGCAGTAAGTGACAAGAACATGCACAGAGTACAGTCATCCACACACACATATAGTCCAACATTTTACCCTCAGAAGTTTAACTTTAATGTTACAAATGACAACTATGGAGACAGTATAGATGCATGCCAATCAACATTAGAGCTCTGGTGGCTCAGCAAACTAATTAACATCCACTTACATCTGCTGCCTGCAATTACTGCAAGTTCAAATCTCACCAGGCTCAAGGTTGACTCAGCCTTCCATCCTTTCTAAGGTAGGTAAAATGAGGATCCAGATTATGGGGGCAATAAACTGACTTTGCATAAATATGTAAAAGTATGAAGGCTATTGCTTAATGCATTGTAAGATGCCCTGAGTCTCCGGAGAAGGACGGCATATAAATCAAATTTAAAAAAAAAACATTTTACTGCTTGAGACCAGAGGTTTTCTCTTCTGAGCTTTTGGACTCATGCTGGAACCCATCTTCAGGGAACTTCTCTCTGCTAGACCAATCCAGATTGGATCCTATACCAATCTTTTATCTGGTCCTGTGCTTAACTGCTGCTTTCCTAGGAATACTCTGATTCCATGTTATCATATCCAGCCTAAATGTGCTGCTGATCACAAACTGTAAAACAACAGCCCAATCAAAGTGTTTGGAATACTGAGAATACTTCCTGACGTGCATGTGTTCTGCTTTGAGCCTTTAATAGGTTTTCAAGATGTAAACTTACTGAGGTCAAAGGATTTTGCACATTTTGTGTTGGAAAGTTTTGATTCTGGAATACTGCTAGGATCATCACAATTATTGTATGCCTAGGGTTTTCACCATAGTAGTGGTATGTGACAGCTTTTTTCGCTGTCTAGAATTTGTGGAATGTGAGGATATTTCTGCATACATTGTATTTTCCTTTGAGGATCAAGATGTTACAATATTTTTATTGTTGTTTACTGTACAAAGATTATAATAGCAGTTATAATTGTAGAGAGTTGATCACGGTTGTTATTCTTTAAACTTAAGCAAATGTTGTATTAATTTATTATTTTTCACTGCAGCAGGAATATATTAAATTACCAAATTGTAGGAATTCAAAATAATGTATTAATCAATAGTACAGAGTAGTGAATGGGTAGGTGTTACAACAAGCAAATATCTGCATTCTTCCATGCTTAGAATACAGTTTAAAATAGACTCAGTTTTACATTGTTAATAAGAAACGGATGCTTGGAGTTGAACATTGGATGTCCATTTGTTATCCGAACTGCAGTTTATGTGAATTTGAGTGCTTTTTCTACATTTTTTTTTGAGATTTTTTGCAAGTTAGTTTTTTCT
The DNA here is from genome assembly GCA_022577455.1 of Arizona elegans. Classification (NCBI taxonomy): domain Eukaryota; kingdom Metazoa; phylum Chordata; class Lepidosauria; order Squamata; family Colubridae; genus Arizona; species Arizona elegans. The sequence continues at coordinate 252,543,445 of JAKOOJ010000001.1, forward strand.
AAGTATTTTATTTATTTATTTATTTAATTAATTAATTAATTAATTAATTAATTAATATGCCGCCCTTCTCCTGAAGGACTCAGGGCGGCTTACAAAGAAAACATTCAACAAATTCAAAAATTACATAAAAATTAAAATCCAATTAAAAAATAATTAAAGTTATTTCAATGTAAAAATCCCCCAACGGATCAGCCCATTTGATGAAAGAGCCACGTCTTCAGTTTGTGGCGAAAGGAGAGGAGGTCAGGGGCTGTCCTAAACCCGGTGGGCAACCCGTTCCAGAGGGTCGGCGCTCCCACAGATATTATGGGCTATGGGATATTAAATTTTATTCTACCCTATGTCTAGTCATAAAATCCTTTTATGGATGTTCATATTCTACATCATAGTTATAGATAGTCCTCGATTTACAACCACAATTGAGCCCAAAATTTCCATTGCTAAGCAAGACAATTAAATAAATTTGCTCCATTTTACGACCTTTGTTGCCATAGTTGTTATGTGAATCATTGCAGTTGTTAAGTGAATCTGGCTTCCTTATTGACTTTGCTTGTCAGAAGGTCACAGAAGATGATCACATGCCCCTGACACACTGCAACTATTATAAATACAGGCCAGTTGCCAAGCATCTAAATTTTGATCACATGAACATGGGGATGCTGCAGTGGTCGTAAGTGTGAAAAATGTTTGTAAATCCCTTTTTCAGTGCTGTTGTAACAAAATGAACAGTTGTAAGTTGAGAATTACCTGTATAAACTATTTGAAATATTTCTGAACAATGGCTTTCAACAGCTTCCATATCAACTTTGATTACCAGGGTGTTATAGAGTGGAAAAGATACTGAGGCATGTATAGTGCAATTTCTCTTAAGAGAGGTTTATATGCTTGCCAGTACTAATGCTTTTATTCTATTGTTAACCAATTCTTACCAAGTTTGCAACATACCTCAGAATTTCCTGTAATATAATTACAAATATTAGGCAGCATGATACATTTATTTAATATTTCTGCCCTTGTCAATGAATGACAAAAATTAAAAGTTTTTCTGGAATGAAATGAAACCACACATACATATCAAATATACAGGCTCAAGTGGTTGGGGAAGCCATGAATATGATTTATCAAAAATTACTGTGTTTTAATATAAGTTTAAAATGCCATTTATTTTCTAATTAGATATACTTTATTAACCAGTCGATTGACGATACCAAAGCATGACCATCAGCCACAGTAAGATACAATAAAATAAGGTAAAGTGAGATTCACTGAAATGAAGAAAAATGGATTAAAGTGAGATAAAAGAAAGTAAAGTAAATTTAAAAGAATAAGATAAAATAGAATGCAGAGATGCATAATAAAATGAATATTAAAGTTCAAAAACAGTGTGTCTTTAGGTGAATTCATTATCTTTGCATGCAACTCCAGTGTGTTTTATAAAATGTGTTCTCTGTTGGACAGCACTGACTATAAACATAATAGTTTTAATGAAAATCTCTCTTTGTTACAATCCCAATGTCTGAAGTATATAAATGACAATTGACTAGGACATTGGAATGTATTCTATTTCTGATAGTCCTCAAACACATGTTCTCTCAAAATATGTCACTTGGTGGAATCATCCATATTTGGCCATAGAATCTAGCTACTCAAATCTTGCTCTGGTAAAGGCTATCTTATGATACGGAATGAAATCCGTTGTCACATATTTTTCTATTTGGAACGCCTTTTTATTTTTTCGCCAACCATTGCAACAACCTGATGTTTGCAAGTGGCTCAAAATCAGGGCCTTAATATCCAAAACTCTGTCTGAATATTTTCTTGACCTTGTCTGACTTAGGATAGATAGTGTGTTGAAAAACCGTAATATGAAATGATTTTGAGAAATTGATTGATCCATATGGTATGTTGTAATAAGCCCATCTGTTCTGGCATATTTTTGATAGTTGTCGGGCTCCATTGAAAGAATTGTTGGCTAATTAAAGGCTTTAATTGCTGTTAGACTACAAATTAACTGGGTATCTGTTTCAGCTCTTACTGCTAAAGCAGGTGTATTCCTGTTGGTCCCTACAACCGTACTTAAAAAGTGTGCTTGATTTTGCTCAAGTATAGAGACACTTGATAGGCCCATAGATCTGTACCAATACCTGTTAGTATTGGTACAAGTTTTGTCTTAAAATGAGGAACAGAGAGCTCTGACAGTTGTAACCAAGTAATTTAGTAGTTTTGAGATTGTTGCTGCTTTTATAAAAATTGTTTGAAGTGGTTGGCCCAAGACCCTGTATTTATAAAAACTACCCTTAAGTGTGAGAAGGGATCTATTTGTTTTATAGATTCTTCTTCTAAATGCCAATTGTGTTTGGGCCATCTTTTTCCAAAAACCATTACTTTGTATTTATTAATATTAAAAAAAATTAGAAGTGCACTAGGTACCAAATTTCCCCATCAATCTTCTCAGGCCTGCTTGGAAGTATGCCGTCAGAACCATGTCATCTGCATACAAAAGGATATTGATGTGTCTTTTAAGGTTCTTTGGCATGTGAACATCTGTAGAATGGAGAAATTCTGGGATGTTGTTAATGTAAAGTTTAATCAACTTTATGTAGTTTAACCTGGGACCAAAGTAGATTCTTGTCTAATACTTTTATAAGTGGATACTCTGAGTGAGAGAGCCATTTACTCCTGGACTTTCAGGTATGTATTTGTGTAGAGGGCCTTTATCAGGTATAGAAATCTTAGGATCCATATGTAGCTTGGCAGCCTTCTTCCATAAGATGTCTCTATTTATGGAATCTAATGCAGCACTGAGATGTATGAAAGATGTAAACATATTTGCCATCTGTTGTGCATTAGGTAATAATATGGTGTAGAACAAGGGTGTCAAACTCACCGCATCATGTTGCTGTCATGTGACATTTAGTGACGTCTTCCTCATTTGCGGAGCTGGGTTGGCATGGCCCGCGCATGACACATTTGGCCCATGGGCCATCAGTTTGACACCCCTGGTATAGAATAAACATAATCTCTTTGGGGCTCGCTTCTAAATTTGCATGCTGTTGTATGCCATGATTTGAAGCCTGGTAAGTGAATATCTTCATTAAAGGTAAAGTAAAGGTATCCTCTGTCCAGTCAACTCCGACTCTAGGGAGCAGTGCTCATCTCCAGTTCTTAGCCAAAGGAGCCAGCATTGTCCAAAGACTCTTCTACGATCATGTGGCCAGCATGACTAGATGCTGAGATGCATAAAATGCTGTTACCTTCCCATTGAACTGGTACCTATTTATCTACTTGCATTTGCATGCTTTTGAACTGCTAAGTGGGCAGGAGCTCTGGGGCAAGTAACATGAGCTCACCCGCCTGCATGGCATGTAAGTCTCAAACTTGGGCTGTCAGCTTTTCAGCTGAGAAGCTCAGCATCTTTAACCACTGAGCCAATCGCACCCCCCCTTGAATATCTTCATTACTAGTGGTTAACCATGTCTCTTGGAATGCTATGATGTTGAACTTGGAAAGGAATTCCAACAAATCTCCATTTGACATTTTATTGCATCCGGATATATTCCCTGTCAGTAGCTCAATAAAACTTGTTTATTGTCAGAAGGGGTAGTTGGTGATGTAATTGAAGTCTGCGGTTGAATAGCAGACTTTATGCAGTCACTCTACAGGTGAGATGAGATCCAAAATTTCTTCAGTATCTAGGAAGGCACATTGGTTGTAATTTGGCTCACCTCTGTCACTCTTTTGCTGCTGTATAGGATCAGGTAGGCTTTGTAATGTTTTCACACAGAATAATGAACATTAGAAAGTTGTCTTTTCATGTCTATATCATTGGCCAGAGGAGTTGGCTCAGCCCTGGGTGGTTATTCTTCCTGCCTCAGGGGCTACCTTTGTCATGATTTCCTGTGGTTCATGGAGTAAGAGGTTTGCTTGGAAAGCTGGGGAGAATGCCAGTTTGTGTTAGACTGCAGATATCCATCTCATGTTCCTGGTGAAGCCTGCTGCCCAGGATTTTAGGCCATTAAGACCTACCTATTGTCTGTCAACAGCATCCAATTTTTTATTCTTTGAAATTTGTTGTTTGCATCCATTTTGAGGGACTCTTCTGTTAATGATCAGCTTATCTAGATTCCCCTAAGAGGAAAGGGTATCTAATTACTGTATTTTTCAGTCTATAAGACGCACTTTCCCCCCCATCAAAGTGGGTGGAAATGTCTGTACGTCTTATAGAGCGAATGTTGCTGAAGCTCTGCCCATCCGCCGGCCCCCACCCTTCAACTGTTTTCAGCCTCTGCATGCCCCGTTTTTGGCCTCCAGCGGTGATAGGTGGTGCCAGTGATAGGTGGCGCTAGCGATCCCCGCCACCTGGAACGGGCTGGGGGAAAATGGGGCATTTGGAGGCCAAAAACCTCTGTGATGCGCAGAGGCAGCGATCTCTACAGTCTGGAACAGCTGATCAGCAGTATTCCGGGAGGCTGATTCAACCGCCAATCAGCTGCTCTTGCTAAATCAGGCTGCAATAACGTGCTGAAGCTGACCAGGCTGTTTGCTGTTTGCTGCAAGGACGCTAGTCGGATGAATACCGATGGATGCTGGGAGGCAGAGGCAGATTTTTTTTCTTGTTTTCCTCCCCAAAAGCTAGGTGTGTCTTATGGTCCGGAGCATCATAGTGCAAAAAAAAAAAAAAAAAAAAAGGTAGTTAATAATCCATTGGATTGTTTAAAATTCATTTCATTCAATTGCATTTACATGCATGAATCAGTGCTGCTTCAGCATTTATGCTAATCCAGTTTTCAGTCAATTTTCAAGAGACCTCATAGTGCTTTTAATTAAGATGTGGTTCCCAAAGCTTTACATTCTTTATAAAATGTTGAGCTTTAAATACAAGCAGATTACATTGAAGCAATTATTTGAAAATAATTAAACATAGATTTAATAAATTTCTTTGTTTTCTGTTATTTTATCTTATTGTTATCTTGATAGCAATACTGATAATATCTTTATGTTGTTTTATTTTATAAAGAGGGCTATAACATTTCATTAAAAATTCACAAAAGAAAGGTGTTTTTTATGTAATGAGGTAAAACAACCTCTGAGAGATTCATCAGCATTTTTCCATTTGTGGCTCTGACCAACTTTCTTACTACTACCATAGTATGAAAGAGTTTGAGATACAGAGTTAGGGTTTTGTTTTTGTTTCATTTTGGTTCCATGATAAGGTCATAATCTACTTTGAGAAAGCTTAGGACAAATTGATCACAAATGTTTGGAACTAGGATAAGGTTCTAGTAGTTGGTCCCTGCTGGCAGAGAAACTGATTGGGAAGATTAATCAGTTAGGATTTGTAATGGGCATTGGAGAGTGAAAACTGAAATAATGGGTAGAAGATGGTGGACTGTTTAGAAGAGACAAGAGATGAAGAACCTTCATAGCATAGCATCACCTTCTCACAACTGTTTTCGTCCACAATAAGAAAAGCAGAAGGGGCTCCCTTCAAGCCATTTCTTTTAAGGAATTTCATCATCAATGTCCCTTCAGGTCTTCTCGATCATCTGAGATCCCACTGAGATATTGTATTACTCCAACTCTGCTGGGTTATAGGAAGTTTTAGGAACTATTTTTTTTCCAGCAAGCCTTAAGGGCAGATGTGCTATTCCTTTTGTAGTGTGATATTTATTTTCAACAGAATTTTTATTTTAGAATTATGATTCAGATTGCTGGTTTATCATTATTTATGTATAATTCTTAATTGGGAAAATAGAAGATGTAAACCATTTGTAGTTGGTAATAATTGAAATGACATGTAAATTAATAAGTAAATAAAGAAAATAGGAAAGGGAGTGGGCTATAATTTGGTGACTAGGGCTATATGGAAATTCGTTCTTTGTAGATTAGAAAGTTAACTAAGGAAGCCAAAGCCAGGAAAATTTAAATTTCATATATTGATTCATTTAATAATGCACTTTGAAATTATATTGATTAGATTGTTATAAACTCGGTTTTTATGTTTTTTATAAGTCATTATTTATGTGTCCCTATGTTTCATATTGGACAAACTGGGAAATTCTCATATAATTGTTTGTCCTAGGACTGCACTGGGTTAAAACAAATGCTGTGAAGAGAACATTAAATTGGTTAAGATGGTATCTTAATGTTCTTCAGCTTTACTAGTACATCAGAAGGCTAGGATGGAACGGCTTCAACGAGAACTTGAGATTCAAAAGAAAAAGCTGGATAAACTAAAGTCAGAAGTCAATGAAATGGAGAATAATCTAACACGAAGGCGGCTGAAAAGATCAAATTCTGCTTCCCAAATTCCTTCAGTAAGTCATCATTTCTGGAGATACAGAATAATCCAGTATTATCATAAAATTAATATAAATCAAATCAAAAGAGCAGTTATTTATACAATCTGCAGGATATGTGGTGAGCAAGAACAAATTGAAAAGTATGGTGATATTCAGAAAATATATTCAAGAAAATTAAGAAATAATATTGAGCACTTTTTCAGTCATTTGTGCTTAAACTGTCATATCTCTCTTATTATCAAGCCTGTTCTTGATATAATTATTCCTAGGTAATATGTCTTTTATCTAGCTTTATATTTTTCTGGAGCTTTCATTTATTAAAAGCTAAAATTTATTTCAGTATCTAAGGTTATGATTATGTGATCTAAGTAGTCATTAATTTGATTTCCAAATATTTAATTGGTCTTTAGCATACCCAAGAGGTTACCTGAACTGCTTAAAAATATTAAAATGTTTATATAATTCTAATGATACCATCATCAACCAATAACCATGTCTTGTTATCATAGCCATGAAACTAATAATTCTGTGTTTTTCAGCTTGAAGAAATGCAACAGTTAAGAAGTTGTAACAGACAGCTTCAAATAGACATAGATTGCCTAACCAAAGAAATCGATCTTTTTCAAGCAAGAGGTATTGTATTAGAAATATGAACAATATTTTTACTGTTTAGTATGCAGGGTTCGAGGACAGCTGAATAGGGCTGTGCACACTTTGAAAATTATTATACTGTTAGCTTCAAGAGAGCAAAGCTTTATCCTATCCAAGTAACCAATTTTCTTCAGACTTCTACTGAAGAAAAAGCTGTTGCTGCTGCTTTAAGAGTTGCATTAACGAGTGGCTTCCTTAGAGCAATTCTATAGTATACTTCTGTATTGGAAGCACTAAAGCGCTTCCATGGTGAAAGGATTCCATTTGATGTAATTAACAGTGCTTTATAATAAAATGAAAATCCTTAGCTGTGTAAATTACAAGTTCCTCTGTTTTGGGTTTTTTTTGGGATGTGTGTGTGTGTAAAAATTTAAAATCACATTTATTTGAGGAGGGAGGAAAACATAACAAAAAGTAGTTACTAATATGTGGCCATATTCTATTGTGTGCAGAGATCTAATTCAGTACCTGCGCTTAGATGCAGTGCTGGGACTTAGCATAGTCTTCATTTTGAAATACCTTCAGAATTTGGGATGGAGAAGAAAGAGGATATATGTTCTAAAAAAAAATTCCAACTAAAAATCAGACATAAATTCAGAATTGTGTCAGAATCAAAATTAAATTGGTCTTTTTACTGTTTCAAAATAATGTACAGGGTACGAGTTGGATACATTTTGTAACTTTTTTGCTTCATAATCGGATATATTCCTGGAAAAAAAGTGTAATTAAAAGTGCAATAAAGTAAATTGAAATTAATACATTTTACCAATTGGAATGCAGCTAAGCAAAACTTAGCATTACTGTATTTTAATTTTTTCATGCTTACTTAGAATACCAAATATTAATATTCAAAATGATTCAATTCAAATGAGATAATATACTGGCTAGGTACTCAGAATGGGGTTACCCACTGTTGTGTTTATATTCTTAATTCTCAGTTTTAAATTTGCTGTTTTTATTAGAAATTCTACCACACTACAGAAAAATTCCAGAGGAAAATTTTTTAAAGTTAGGTTAAGAATGTAGGCCATTTTATCTATGAAACTTTTTTTACACTTTTTAGTTAAAACTGTTAGTCTCTTGATTATTTTTCTCTTTGAGGTAAATATTTTTCTCCCCATCCCCTTTGTATTATAATGTGGATGGTAGGTATGGGCTCATATATGAGTATACAAAGCTGGTGGATCTTATTAAATGGCCTCAGTAGTTTCTTTTAAAACAAAGGAAAGGTATGCAATGTTACCAGTAATATCTTGACCATAAATACCCCACTGCTTCAGTTTTAATTGCCTTTTTTGTCCTAGCTCTGTATGATGTATGCTTCTTTTTTTTCAGGACCACATTTTAATCCCAGTGCCATCCATAATTTTTATGACAATATTGGATTTCTAGGTCCTGTGGCACCAAAACCCAAAGGTAGTGCTTGTAAAAAGATATATATTTTCAAATCGTCTCTGGAATCAAACTGTATCGTTTAACTTATTTTAGTACCGTATTTTCCGGCGTATAAGACGACCCCCAACTTTTCCTGTTAAAATATAGGGTTTGGGCTATACTCGCCATATAAGACTACCCCTCTTCCAACACACACCAAATAAAAATTAAAAAACATCAACTGCCTCAACACAATGTAAAAGCAGCTGTGCTAGACCCAATGGCCCCTGCAACAAGCAAGAACCTCACGCAGCCACAAAAAGCCCAAAAAAACAACTTTCACACTTTACACACACACACAACACAACACAACTGACTCACCCACAATGTAAAAGCAGCTGTACTAGACCCAAAATGGCCCCTGCAACAAGCAGGAACCTCACACAGCCACAAAAAGCGCAAAAAACAACTTTCACACTTTACACACACACACAACACAACACAACTGGCTCATCCACAATGTAAAAGCAGCTGTGCTAGACCCAAAATGGCCCCTGCAACAAGCAGGAACCTCACGCAGCCACAAAAAGCCCAAAAAAATCAACCTTCACACTTTACACACACAAAATTCCACATACAGCTTTGTGAGATTTTGTGTGTTTGTGTAGTTAGAGTGAAACACTACAGAAACACACCACATCTCAGAAAGCTGCACAAATATTATTTTATTTTTATTTTTATATGAAAACTAAATTTAAAACTTCCTAAACTTTAAATGGCTAGGTCTAAAAAAGAACAATTAAAAAACCCCAATTAACTATTTTTTTAAAGCTCCCAAAGGGGAAAAAAACTTACCCAATAGAACAGGGGTCTCCAACCTTGGCAACTTTAAGACTTGTAGACTTCAACTCCCAGAATTCCTCAGCCAGCTTTGTTTTTACTGGCTGAGGAATTCTGGGAGTTGAAGTCCACAACTCCTGCTTGCATGATTGCAGGCAGAGAGTGGCTTGCTGATGGAATGGATTCAGGCAAGCGAAGCAAGGCAAGCGTGGCGATTACCAGCTAAGGTAAGCAAGCTGGAGGGGGAAAACTTTTTTGTTTTTACAGGACTCTGGGCTCTGGCGATCCCAGCTGAGTTGCCTGATTAGCAGGCAACGCAGCTGGGATCGTCAGAGCTTGGATCGATGGCTCTGGCGATCCAGCTGCGATGCCTGATTGGCAGACAACTCAGCTGGGATCGTCAGAGCTTGCAGAGTCACGTAAAAGGAAAAAAGTTTTTTCCTTTAACATGGCTCTGGCATCCCAGCTGAGTTGCCTGATTAGCAGGCAAAGCTGGGATCGTCAGAGCTTCGATCGCCAGAGCCATTTAAGGCTCGTTAGAGTCTTTTGGGCTGGTCTGCCTGGTTACAGGAGAACGACACCCGGCGTATAAGATGACCCCCGACTTTTGAGATGATTTTCATGTGTTAAAAAGTCGTCTTATACGCCGGAAAATACGGTAATATTTGTAATCTATTGTTGGTAAAAACTGTTGGAGGTCTGTAACTTACATATAATAACCCATCGTATTCCTTTACTGTAATTATTCTTGTTTGTTTGTCCTTTCTTTTTCTTGCATCATCCCATTTTTTTAAAGACAGGAGCTATGCGTTCACACATACTGGGACATTTAATTTCTCTTCAATTTTAAACATAAGAACTGAGAAATTATCTTGGGATGTGCACACATACTCTTTTCCCCCACGAAGACTGTATTTCTTTAGTATTGATGGTACTGTGTTCTCTTGCTGATCTATCTCTGTCTTTTTTGGTAGACTGAAAATAAGGGACAGGTAGATCTTAACAGAAGACTCAACCCTCTTGAAAAAGCATTGCCCTCCCCCAATTTCTTCAAACCAAGGGTACACTGGCATTTCTTTTGCACCTCTCCCCAGGGGAAGTGGGGATCTTTTGTTTCATATTTTTTCAGTGGTTGGGGTGTAAAATCTTAAAGCGTTTGTTTTAGCACTTTTAAAACAACCCATCAAAAACAAATCCATTAGCATGCTGCACAGTTTCATATGACTTTGAAGCTACTGGGAGGCAAGTACCCAAAACCAAGAAAAGAAAGAGGGAAATATGTCAAGTGCTAGCAATTTGTTTTACTACAAGACGGTCCAGTACATTTCAAACAAGATCCTTTGTCAAGGGCCCTAAGTGCTCTTTTTTTTTTCCATGGCTCTCGAACTTGCATATTTCTCACCTTGCATATGTAGCAATTTATTTGCTCTTGAATTAATGAGTTAGACTTTAAAATCAGAGTAGTGGAAATAATATTTGAAAGTTTTAACATGTAATCACTGTTGCTTACATAGAGTCTGCTTGGGTCAGATGGGCGGCTACATAAATTTGTTTATTAAATAAATAATAATTGGAAAAGGGGACACATTTATTTACTTCAACTATTCATATTTGATCATTGTTTTTTTTTCTCCCCTACCTCAGCCGATCAAAAACCCGTGGTCAAAACACCAAAGACTGTTCCAGATACTGAAGAAGATGAGGGAGCTCAGTGGAATTGTACAGCTTGTACTTTTTTAAATCACCCAGCCTTAAATCGTTGCGAACAGTGTGAGATGCCCAGGCATTTCTGAGCCAGGGAGGCTCACTTATCTTCTGTAAATCCAACTTCTGACTATTGTGTCATTTCCTTGGGATAAATAATCATTTATGCATAGGATTTTGTAAAATTGAACATGTGACAAGGTTTATTAGTAATGTTAAATGTCATGACACAGACATAATACCTCAGTCTTGTGCTGCAGGCAGCTGGAAATTCACCGGCTGGAAGGTGATCTCCTGAAAGAAATTGGTTGCCAGCTGCCTGACATGTACAGTATTACCAGATGCCCATAAGAATAACTCCCACCAGGTTCAGTGCTTTGGTGTTCCCAACAGCCTTTCTCCACAGATGTCACTACTGAATTTTGACAGGGGAAAGAATTAGATTGATAGCTTTTTTTGTTTTTGTAAAGCTTTCAGTAAAACACTACATTCACAGAGGAAATGAAAAAGGAACAAACTGAAACTCAATTTGCTGCCACAGAGGGCCCAGGAATTATAGAAGAACTTCAGAAATGTAGAGGTACTCTTCATCTTGTCTTCCGGAAAGCAGTTCCACATTGTGAAGACAAAAATCAGTACAATCATCTGAAGATGAAAAAAGAAAACTGCATGCTTTGTCTGTACCATAGTCACCGTGAAATACCCCCAAGGCTTTTCCTACTGTACATAGTTCTAGAATCTTCTTTAAATGACTTTTCTTCACCTTTTATTATTTCTTGTATTTCTTAATGTATAGTGTAATAGTCTTTGTTAACTTTCTTTCCCCCTTTAAGTGATTATGCACGATTGTGATCCCTTTGTGTTAAAAAAAAAGTTTTTGATCTGAGAGAAGCCGTGCCTTAAAATAGCGTTCGTGACAATGCACAAACTAGCTCTTGTCTGCCTCTTCTGTATGTTGCTCTTGTAAATGCTGGTAATCTGTGAAGACCTGCAGATGCAGCATGGTAAAAATGCAGGAAACGTTTGTGCTTCTAGTTCACTCAGGACACTGATTTTTACGGTGGGTGACACCTGGGTAGTATTCTGCCTGGCAAACAAAAGCACAAGAGAAATTGAGTCCCACCCGCATCATATCTGCCTCTGATAGGCTTGCTTCATTTGCTGGGCATCTTTAAAACTCTCCACGAATAAAAAAGACTGGGGGGGAGAGGAATATATTTGAGTACACAGAAATAGCAGAAAATATTAATACGCTCATTGTTGGCAGCCAGTTCTTAAACCTGATTTGGTGGAGAATAGCAATAATTAGAATCATTTGAAAGAGAGCCTGGAAAAGAGAAAACAAGGAGACTTGAAGCCATGCCAAGCATCTCTTTTTTTATGTCCTTGTTCCTGAGGAAATCTATTGAGGTGGTTAGAAAAACTTTTAATTGAAACCAAGATCATGGTGTTTTTTTGGTTTTTTGGTTTTTTTTGCTCTCCTGCATACTACTACATAAATGATATGTCATCTCTCGGGATGAGGTGAGAAGAAGCAATGAATAGCAAAACTGTTATGTATCTGTTATGAATTAAGTGCCATTAAGTTCAGTGAGACTTACTCCAAGGTAAGTGGATCTACTATTGCAGCCTAAATGTAGCGAGAGACAAAGTAGACTGTCACCCACTGTAAATATTTGCCAGTGGACATCTTTAACAGCAATTTTACAAGTGGTCTATGAAAATATACAGATGCCTTTGTTTTAAAGGCTTTGCATTTTTTTAAAACATGGGAATTAAATTAGTATCCCAAGTAATCAGTCAGTAAATCCAAAGTCCTTGAATTGAATGCATTATGTTATTAAAAAATAGAAGAAGCTTTCTTTTTCAGCTTCATCTGCAGTTCTATGTGAAGATTGATAAATGAATTTTTACCTGTTTTATTAATAAAACATAATTTGGATATCTTGAGTTGATGGTTTTGTGATTTAGGTGGGTTAACTGTCTTTGTAACAGATAAGTTATTTATAAAAATTAAAAAAATATATTGTAACATCTGTTTTGTGTCTTTTTAACTAGAAGTAATATGTTTTGTGTAGATATTCCTTAAATAATTCGTCAGTGCTAGGATACATGATGATTCTGATTTCAAGAGCCTGAAGGCTCTTTTTTTAGGTCTAACATCAATAGCATAATTGCAAAACTAACCCTTGTTCAAATGTTGCCACAGGTACTTTTTAAGAAAATAATCTGCTTGGTATCTGATATTTGTGCATTCTGGCACAATCCTTAATGCTTATTTTTATCTGTTATATATTAATATAGGTAGTTCTCAACTTACAACCATTCATTTAATAATGATTCAAAGTTGTTGAATCGTCGGAAAAAGCTGTTTACAACCTGTCCTCGCACTTATGATCATCATACCACCTCTGTGGTCACATGATTCAACCTCTTGGCAACCGGCTCACTTGCGACTAGTTGCAGTATCTTGCAGTTACATAATCATAATTTGTTACCTTCTCGACCAGTTTCTGACGAGCAAAGTCAATTGGGGAAACTGGATTTTCTTAAAAGACTGCATGGTTTGCTTATCAACAATGTGATTCGCTTAACAACTGCACTTAAAAAATGGTCATCAACCCACTTTACAACTGCACCAATTTATAATGGAAATTCTGGTCCCAGTTTTGGTAAGCCAAGGATTACTTCTATGGAAGTTATAAATGAATCACTTCCTTTGGTTAGTAAATCCTTATAAGCATCAGCACTATAAGAATTAAAGACAAATGTAAAGAATTACAGAATGAAATTTAAAAACGAGCACTTTTGTCATAGGGAATATAAGAGCACATGGACTTAGCCAATAATACTTTGCATGTTTCTATTATTTATGGAGTAGGTGTCACTTTCCAATAGTAGGTAAGTTTCTGTTAATCGTAATAGCAGTCAGGCTCCATTAAGTCATAAGCTGAGAACTACCTGTAAGATACAGGATCTAGAACTTGGGTGTATGCTACTACACCTTTTTCTAACGGCAGGGGGAAGAAATATGGCATGAAAAGAGGATCTACCGTAGTATTTTCCTCTTAGATGTACCTTGCCCCTTGAGTAACAATCTGTAAACCACCCTCCTCCCCACCAATACATTAGCATTCCCTTATATTCCCTTGGTTTATTTGACAAAAGAGATACACTAGATGTAATTGGGTTGTTTATTTAAAAGATCTGTCTTTCACTTTTCCACAAATAGATCCTCATAGCTTCCATATTTATTTTGAATTCAAAAACAATACATCAATATAATTTGTTCGTGCAATTGTCTCACAAGCAGACAGTAAGTAAATTAGGAAGCAGTTGCAAAATAAGCCATTAACATACATTATATTCAATCCATATTAAGGAATATAAAGAAAAATTAATTGGAGCTTTCAAAAACAAAAATTTATCAAGTAAAATATGTTTTGTGGGACAATATAGTATCACCATTGTTCCTGACTGTTTATATTCACATCACCACTGTGGACTAATCTTAAAAACAACATAGATGGTCCACTAAATAATAAACTAAATCTGAGGGAAGAAGTATTTGTTCAGGAGGTGTTACAATTAATGCACCAACCAAGGAGGTGAACGCAGAGACTTGAACATATAAATGCCACCTGAAGGCTTATTTTTCTCTGTTGATGCTATTAAGGAAAAAAGGTATAAATCAGTGGTGAAATGTAAAATTTGTTACTACCGGTTCTGTGGGTGTGGCTTGGGGGGGGTAATGTGACGGGCGTGGCCAACTTTTTTTTTTTTACTTTTAAAAGCATTTTTTCTACAACCTTAAGAGGTTGCAGAAAAAAATGTTTTTAGAAGCCTCTGACGATCAGGCAACTCAGCTGGGATCACCAGAGGCTTTTAAAGGCTTTTTTTTTTCCTACAACCTCTTTGGCCGAAGAAGTTGCAGAAAAAAAAATGCTTTTAAAAGCCTCTGATGAGCTGAGCTGCGCGATCATCAGAGGCTTTTTTTTTAACTTTAACTCGGCCGGAGAGGTTGTAGAAAAAATGCTTTTAAAAGTAAAAAAAAAAAAAGCCTCTGATGATCACGCGGCTCAGCTTGGCAGGGATTTTTGCTGCCGGTTGGTTCTCCAAACCACCCGCCGCCATTGTTACCGGATCCGGCGATCCGGTCCAAACCGGGAGCATTTCACCCCTGGTATAAATGTATGCAGTCATAAGCCCAATATTGTACTTGGAGTCCAATTAGTCAGAATGACTGAAAATGTATCCCTTGGTGATTGGGAAAACACTTGTCATTTCTGCCTTTGCCTTTCTATTACAAGACTAGCATGTCAGAGCAGCTGGAGGTCCTTTACTGAACTTGGCTGTTCTCTTAAAAGACTCAGCAGTGACAGCCCTGGATGGGAGACCACCAGGGAATCTCAGATCTGTTAGAAAAACATCCTAGAAAAATTGCAAATAACTCATATTTTTGTTGTATTGTTGCCAAGAAAACTACAAATAGGATAGTCCAGTAAATAACAAACTAAACTTACTGTACATGGTCATATTTATGTAGTCACCAAGAGTTTACTCTGACTTGAGCCTAGAATACTTTTGTTAAACATAAACCTTACCAAACAGATTGAAAAAAAGCCCTTGCTCATGGTTTGATAAAAGAATAAGAAATTGTTGGGGAATGGTTAAATAGAAACATATATGAATCTGAAGCCATCTAAGAGGATGTTTGTGGGAAGTGCATGTAGGAAGGATCCAAATAAGAATATAAATTGGCTTAACAGATTGAAAATTAGGCTGTTTCTCAGGATGATAACACAGGACATAAATGTTTGAAACCAGAAAAACAAATTTTGTGTGCACTTGTGTATATATCTATATATCTGTTTCTGTTCTTACCAGTTGATTTGCTGAAGTTGAATGTACCTTGTGTAAAGAAGACATGAGAAAACCTTCACCATGGTTTCCTATTAGGGAATCTACTATGCAGATTCCCCTGCTTCCTAGCTAATGGTATAAAATTTCTCACTATGTCTGTGTTGGAGGAAATTAAGGCTTGGTTTTCCTGAAAATATGGGAACATAAGCCTTAGGGGTTGCTGGACATTTGCTTGCTCTTGAGAAAATGGAGTTTGAGCCAAATTCTGCTGAGACTCCACACCAGAAGGACAATTGTGTCTTCTGAGTGAGTTGGAATTTAACAAAAATAATTGGTCATAAGGTCTGGTTTGCAAATGTCCAATGTGACCCATCTCCCCATACTTGCTATATGAAAATACCTCAGCAGAAGAATCTATAGAATCCTGTTCTTCATTGGACTGGGCCTTTGAAATCTGCCTTGCTAAAAAGGAAGGTGTTTGTAAGTTCTGTATTGCTGATGCCTGTTTCCTACAACACCCCTGGAAGTTACACATTTCTAAACATGGACAGTCCAAGCACCGGTTGTGATGAGACAAAAGTGGACCCTGGCTGTACCTGAGATAATGGTCACCTACTAGAGGTTCATATTTTACAGATCCTCCAAGTGTATTTCCAGAATAAGTCCTGGCAGTTAGAGAAGATGCAGTGAATTGTTCGGATACAGCTGCTGCATATCCAGTTTGACCATGTTGTAATAAAGTTAATGGAACCTGGTGGTTGTCCTGATACATGTTTGTCCAGTTGTTAGCTGAATCCATCTGGTACTCTCCTATCTGTTGTGGGACACTAGCGTGAACTACTTCTGAGCTGAGTGCTGTGTTGCTTCTGTTAATAGCACTTCTGGGACTATATAGAGATGATGGATGTCCACTCTTATTCTTTGTAGGGTTTGTTCCCTTCTCCTCTTCAGTCTTTTGACTGGATGTGTAGGTTTTAGCTTTGACCCGGAGTTCATCAGCTACAGAGAGATGGTCCCAGTTCAGTCTTTCTGGGTGGTAAAATTTGCACTTGATGCCATATGTACACTTTTTGCCTGTGGAAAGTAAAATGACTAGATAATTGGCTGGTATCTGTGGGCATGGAAACAGATTGGAGCATCATGTATTTTTTAATTTTGTAAAAATAATATTTCCGCATAGAGGTACTCTGTTTTCCCCAAAATAAGACATCCCCTGATAATAAGCCCAGTCGGGCTTTTGAGCACATGGCAATAAGGCCAAGCACTTATTTCAAGGTTCAAAAAAATTATAAGGCAGGGTCTTATTTTCGGGGAAACATGGTAGTCCTCGACTTACAATCATTTGTTTAATGATAATTTTCATTTACAGCAGCACTGGAAAAAACTGACCCTCTCACAACCATCATAGCATTTCTGTAGTCACATGATAAAAATTCAAGTGCTTGACAACTGGCTTGTAGTTACAACAGTGGCAGAATCCTGGGATCACCTGATCACCATCTGCAACCTTTCCAGCCATCGTCCAGTAAGCAAAATCAATGGGGGAAGATGGATTTGCGTAAAAATTCAGTGATTTGCTTAACAACTGTGGCCCCAGACCATAAAATTGGGTACAACTCACTTAACAACTGCCTTGTTTAACAATGGAAATTCTGGCTCCAATTGTGGTCATATGTCAAGGATTACCTGTACTTTGAATTTATACAAATACAGAATAATGTTGAGAAAAAGTTCACATTTTCTTCCCCAAACTGTATACAGTTTTCACACAGTTTTTGAATGTCTGGAGAATATAATTTTGCCACTGAAGAAGCAAAACACGCCGGCTATTATTGTCAATGTAGTAATAGCAAGCTTCTCTTATATAAGATTGTAATTGATGATAGATGAAAGAATGTGGCATACAGAGTGGGACAGGGATATATATATATATATATATATATGTCTTTTTTCCTTTTTCGTAGGCTTTTATGTGCATATTTTCATAGGCTTTTATGTGCATATTCTTTCTAGCCAGGTTTTACCTACGTAGAACAACTTAGTTTACGTAGGTAAAACCTGGCTAGAAAGAATATCCATATATATATATATATATATATATATATATATATATATATATATATATATATATATATATATATATGTTTTCTCAGGTTTTCGCGGGTGTTTGTATGTAGGTCTTTGGTTATTCGGGTCTTCTCCCACGTAAAATTGGAAGTGTCTTGGCGACGTTTCGACGAAGTCTCATTCGTCATCTTCAGGCTGGTGTTCTCGGCTTCGTGCTCCTGGAAGCACGAAGCCGAGAACACCAGCCTGAAGATGACGAATGAGACTTCGTCGAAACGTCGCCAAGACACTTCCAATTTTACGTGGGAGAAGACCCGAATAACCAAAGACCTACATATATATATATATATATATATATATATTATATATATATATATATATTTTCTCTCAGGTTTTCGCGGGTGTTTGTATGTAGGTCTTTGGTTATTCGGGTCTTCTCCCATGTAAAATTTGCTCCTGGAAGCACGAAGCCGAGAACACCAGCCTGAAGATGACGAATGAGACTTCGTCGAAACATCGCCAAGACACTTCCAATTTTACGTGGGAGAAGACCCGAATAACCAAAGACCTACATATATATATATATATATATATATATATATATATATATATATATATATATATATCACTATTTATTAATTCTCACTCTGCAAAAGGGAGTGCAATGCACTGAAGTCTGAAATTCTACTACCATAATATTCTTTTATATCCTTGCACTTGCAAGAAGCATATAAAAATGGTTTGCCTAATAATTTGTATAACCAAATTCCTACCTCCGTATGGTGAAGTTTACTACATAGAAGAAAAAAAATGAAACCAGGGATAATTTAAGATTTTTCTTGAGAGGTTCACTTTGAGACTTCATGGGCATTTCTAGAGGGGCACATAAAGTGAAAAATGTGTTTTGTTTCATGCAGAAAACATATTGTTTAGCCAAACCATTCTGGGAGGGTTATGGTTTAGTTTGGCCAAACTGAAACCTGAAACTGGTTCAGGTTTTTCTGTGTCAATAATGTCAGATAAGCTGGGTGCTTGCTCTTTTGAAAGATGTAAATATCTGAAAATGCAAATAATGTGCAAATGATCATTAACTATTGTGGAGGAAAGCCAGTGTTTTAGTCTTGTTCTTTTTGTAACCGGTTTAATTGTAAATCTTGCAAACTAACGGATTGAGCATTGAACAAAATTTACCATAAGGACAGAGCTGCCATTTTGATTCAGAGAAAAGAGGTTTCTTGCTAAGAAAATTGTCCAGAGAAGGTCCATGTCGGCCCAAAGGATCATCAGGTGGCATGAATCTAAAGATAAATAATAACAGAAATTACTGAATCAACATTGTCATGATTTTCTTAGATGTGCTGTAGTTCACAACATACTTTAAATATTCAAACCAATGTACTCATAGAAAAAATACCTGCAAATATACATGTGAACTCTCATACAAGTTTTGGATATTTATGTATTTCTAAAGCCATCATAAATTAGAATATTGCAAATAGCAAATCTGCAGGGGGCAAATCCTTTGAAGCTATGGATATAGATTGTATATTAAACCTAGTTAGTGACCACTCCATAAGAATAAATGTCAGCTAATATCTGCCTAGTTTGCTGGTTGCCCATTTTTTGCATTTCTATCTCAGCAGGCAAGTTAAAAAGGTTTAAGATAACACCTCTGAAAACCAGTACAGTACTGATAACATATTATAATACACTGATTAAAGTATTGTTTAACATTGGGGAAACTCAGTTCAAACTTCTATTCAATCTTTGAGCTCCCGGCATGATTTTAGGTGAGAAGGTCACTTTTCTTAGCCTAATTCACTCTATAAGGCTGCTATGTGGGTAAAAATGAGGACAACACATGTACAGCAGAAAAAATAGGTCCCAGCTGTGCGGAAAAGGGAACAAAATTTTAGTAAATGTTTATTATAACCACAGTTGCTATCAATTTTGCAAATTATATCTATATTGATTCAGGGTAGAAAATAAAAGTCCAAAAGTTTCTTGTTTCCTCTTATTCATGCCCTGAGTTGGAGCCAGCAAAAACTTCAACAGCCAGAAAAGTGTCTTCTATTTGCAGAATGTTTTTGACTCAGTGGGGCCTTTTGTTTGGCTCAATAGAATTAGCAACCTTCACCAATTTTTACCACCAGCCCCTTGTTGTCCCTAGGGCCATGGAAAACCAAATGAGGACAGCAAAGGTTAGACAGGACATTGGCAAAAACAATTCCTTCTGTCAGGAGGATCAATTTGGGCGGAATTCTGTCATACTCCTGGTCTGCTATCATTTGATGGTTTATGAACACACACGAGCTCAGGCATGTCCAACCTGCAGCCTGCAGCTACATGCAGCCCTGGACATCTAGTAATGTATCCCCATAAGATTGCAATTAAAAATATTTAAAAATATATTTTGTTATTTATATACATTGACTATATTATATATTTTATACACAGCCCAAGACAATTCCTCTGCTCAATGTAGCCTGGTCAAGCCAAAAGGTTGGTCATGTCTGTGCTAGCTGATCTCAAACAGTGGGCCATTGATTTAGAGTTGCAAGCAGACTTTCCAGTTCTATCCAGAAATATCTTCTCGAGCCAATCTTTACATCTTCTGCAATCAGCTAGATATCTTAGCTACATAATAATCACAAAATTCAGAAGAGGTTTAACAATTTAGTTAAATTCAATGCCCTCCCAAAATCCATTATTTAAGGAAGATCTGAAGGATACCCCTTTAAACAGAAACTGTCCATGGAGTGGAAGAATAATTGAAATGATGGAACACAATATTATGTATTGCCCTCTCTATGTAAGTGCTTGAAAGGAATTATTTCCATAACTAAATATCCAAGTTGTTCTGATTTGTTTTATCTTGCTATTTTTAGATCAATCTGATTTTATTTCCTTGATCATATCCACATACTGTTTTACAGTTTGTACAGCACGCCATAATATTTACTCTTAATACTTTTTAGATATTTTACAGCAATTATATTTTTCCTTTTTTGTTCTAATTAATCATGATTTTGTTCTTCATCTGCTGGTCTGCGACCGAAAAAAGATGGATTGATTGTTTGATCAATTGTCATGCTCCTGCTTGTGAATTTTAAACTTTAGATCTCGCTCCTTGAAATCTGCACTTTTTAACATTAGAATTCAGCTAGATCTTGATGAAATCTTGTTTACACATATACCAGACTCTTACTTGTCATTGACGAAAGAATACATGAGCAGTCGCTGCTCAATGAACCATTTCCACTCAGGGTTTTCATTCTGCAAATCTCGAAAGTTGTCGTTGGAAACAATGACCCCGTCTTGCTCATAGGCCAATTTAACAATGTAGCGATCATCATAGCACATCATTCTTTTGCCCTTTATTTTGCGGGATGGTGTGTAGATGAGAATTGCTTGCTTGGCCAAGCTTTCAAGAATATGCGGATCTAAACGTAAAAATGGGGCAGGAAAATGAACAAATACTACCACACACACACATACAGAGAAGAGTTGCATGCAGACGTGGAAGATGGGTTTCAAAATATCAGCATTGCACAAGGAAACAAAAACAGCTTGTAATGTTTTCATTCAGAATACAGAATAATAGAGTTGGGAGGGGACCTTGTAGGTCTTCTTGTCCAACCCCCTGCTGATTGGTCAAGTTCATGTATTTATAAAACACCATGTTGGTGCCCATTTAATTTGGAATAAAACCAAATGCTTCCTATTTAATTAGAATATGAAGTGAAATGTAAATTGTCTGGTACATTGTGGTCTCCCAAATGTTCCTGAATATAAATTCTAGCTAACCTGGCCAATGTTGAGAGATGCTAGAAGTTCAGCAACACTTGATGGGTCACACATTCCTGTTTAAACATTGCTTGTTTATTATGTTTATTTTATAAACTGACTCAATAAGCTACAGTATCTGTTATGTACTCAAAGTTGGCTTGGAATCTAGGATAACTCAACAACTGATTCTCACATCTGGGAGCTGAGCAGCCTAGAAATTTTACAAATTAAGTTGTCATTGAGTACAGAAGTGCAGATACAGCTGAAGGTCATGACTATGGATATTAAAAGGTAACTTGTCCACCAACAAGCATTTTAGTGAGGTAATAAGTGCAATACTGCCCAACAGAACAATCTCTTGAGAAAATAATGTAAAGTTCTACTATAAACAGACAAATACTAGTAGAGCTTACAATGAGAAACATTGTACTACACGTCCTCTGCAATGTAATATTTATAGAATATTCTAGATACATTGCCTGATACAGGTAGTCCTCGACTTACAACCACAATTGTGTCCAAAATTTCTATTGCTAAGCAAGATAGTTGTTAAATGAACTGTGCCCCATTTTACGACCTTTTCTGCCACAATTGTTAGATGAATCCCTGCAGTTGTTAAGTTAGTCACATGGTTGTTAAGTGAATCTGGCTTCCTCACTGACTTTGCTTGTCAGAAGGTTGTAAAATGTGATCACATGACCCGGGACACTGCAACCTTCATAAATATGAGTCAGTTGCCAAGTATCTGAATTTTGATCATGTGACCACAGGGAAGCTGCAACGGTCATAAGTTTGAAAAATGGTCACAAGTCATTTTTTTCAGTGCTGTTGTAACTTTGATCATTAAATGAACTGTTGTAGGTCAAGAACTACCTGTACTTTGAAGTCCACTGTTATGTTACGCTTCAAAATAAAATGTATCTGATAAGTAAGAGTTGTTAAATCTGTTTCTAACTTATGAGCGTAAATTGTGAGCTAATCGATTGACGTCAGAGTCTCTGAGAGTCTGAATTCTACATATTACTGCTATTGGTGCAAAGGAAAAAGCATACTCTTGCTAGTTTTTTCAAGTTACGATTATTTGTAAAAAATAAATAAATAACCAAGCTAACTGTTTCTTGGACAAAAATAATAAGAATTTAAAGGTTGTTTAAATATTTGAAAACCAGTAGCTATAGCAAAGCTGATTAGGAGTGGTTCTAATAGTTTTTTTCTGCCTTATGCTCTTGTACTTCCATAGAAGCAGTGTTCTGATAATTATTTAATCTCATTGATTGCAGTATGAATCATTTAATGTTTAACTGGGAACTAATGCTTCCTATTGAAAATCTGTTGGATCAGTTCATACCTGTGACAGGGGTATCAAATCGAGACTGTTCCTTTCTCCAAGATGGAACAAAAACTTTGATGTACTGGTGACCTCTTTGCTTGAACCAATCTACCACCAGCTGAATTCCTAAGCATGAAAACACTTCTTTGTTTCCATGACTGGAAAAAAATGAAAAGCAATTATTTTTGAATGTTAGCAAGTTACAGTACTTTTTAATGGCTTCTGCCGTATATCATATGCTGGATTTAATGAGTTCTTGTGCCTGGCAGCTAAAATTTCTAGCAACCGGGAATGGCTTTTTTCTGTTAAAAAATGGATTTATAGAATTTCATTCGATACTGAAAACCATTTCCTAGCTCAAAATGTATCTAAAAGTATTTCTTTTTCTCACTGTTGTGTAATGTCAATATTGATTTGATGGAGGGACCATCAGTTCCCGAAAAGGCAAAATATATCTGATATACACTGCTCAAAAAAATAAAGGAACACAAGCAGAAGACATCTGAGATCTGAATGAATTAAATAGCCTTATTAAATACTTTGTTCATTACATACAGTAGTTTTGTGTTCCCTTTAGTTGTTTGAGCAGTGTATAAACTACTGTATGTAAAGAAGAAAGTATCTAATAAGGCTATTTCATTAATTCAGATCTTGGATGTCTTCTGCTTGTGTTCCCTTTATTTTTTTGAGCAGTATATTATATATCAGATATAATACATCTATATAATATAATATATCTGATTGCTCTAACACCAATGACATTTTATAGATCTATCTTTTAAAAACAAAGTAAAGGGAGAAGGCTGTTATCTTTGTCTATCTCCCACATCTTTTTGTTATGAAGCTTTTGGGAAGAAAGATCCAAAGTTATCTATTATTTCACATTCTACTGACCTAGAAATCTATCTGGATGCAGGGCCAGTAGAAAGATAGAAAATATATTGATCTAGCAATGGAATGATAGATGTCTAATAAGATGTCTAATATTCAGGATTGGATCTGATTTGAATAATCTCAAAAAAGTTCTTAGATGCCTGGCACCCAACTCTACAAAAAGAGTTGGGTGTTTTAACCACCTTACTAAAAAGGTGATACATCTGAGTGGTTTGACTTTTGCCTGAAATCAAACTGTTGGCAGTAACATTTCTTTCAACCTGAAGATGTTTACTTGAAATGTAACAGGGAATAGAACAGAACCGAATAACAGAGTTGGAAGGGATCTTGAAGGTCTTCTAGTCCAACCCCCTGACCAAGCAGGAACCCCACTATATCATTTCAGACAAATGGTTGTCCAATCTCTTCTTAAAAACTTACAGTGTTGGAGCAAGTTGTTCACTGATTAATTGTTCTAACTGTCAGGAAATTTCTCCTTAGTTCTAGGTTGCTTCTCTGTTCTCTCCTTGAATACATAAGGTACTTATGTATTCTGCATGAAGTAGAGTTTCTACCCAGTTTTTAATTATCTAGACTCGATCAGATACATGACTATTTAAAAATGCTGGATTTTGAATGCTATGCTATGGCAACACCTAGAATCCTATAAGAGCAGAATCTTATATAATTGACTTAAATTATACTTAAATTAGTTGCATATAATTAATAGAACTTCTCCCATATTCATTGATTCCTTTCTTTTTAAAATAAAACAGGATACAATGGGAATTTGCATGTTGGGCACAGTAGAGGGAACCAGAAAGAAATAGAGTACAATATAGACATAAAATAAATAACACAAATAAATAAATGGGGAGGAACACTTCAATATTAATTAATAACACAAAATGGAACAAAATACCCTAACAATGGACAAAATGAAGGTTGTTTTTGAACAGTGGATCCAGAAGTTAATTTTAGAAATGACTGCCATTATAGATTTAAAATTACACTTAAATTAATTGCCTATGAGTAATAGGATCTCTTCTTGTGTATTTATTTATTCCATTCTTTTTTAGAATTCTCAGTTTGGGAACAGCTTTTTCACTGAAGCAATTTGTATGCCATCTACTCCCTGGACTCCAGGTGGCTTCATATAAAATAAACAAAAATTTTGAGTGAAACACAGAACATGTAACAAAAAGTAAGAAGCAGGGTTTTGTTTTTCTTGTAGTTTTTCTTGTCTTCATGGAATCTAACCAAGTAGGCAATAATTTTAGCAGTATCCCATAATTACACAGTAAATCTACTTAATTTCTTCTATGTTGTAAAAGTATCTATTCAAAAATCCTAGAGTAAGCTAATGATTACTCTACGTTGAATAATACTGAATATTAGTTACTGCTTCTATTATATTTTATAGAGTAAAATTCACTTCAAGTCAAGTTGTATTATTTATAGTTTCAAGGACATTTTAGTGTGGTTTTCTTGGCAAAAATACGAAAGTCATTTGCCACTGGCTTCTGAGGTGTTTTTAGGGCTAGGGCTTCCAAACAGAAACTAAATTGAACCCTGTTTAGGTGCTGCCACCTAGCTGAGCATCATGTTATACATATTTTTTCCCCAATTGTGCAGCAATTTCCTGTGGTTTACCTATTTGCATGTACATCTTTCTAATCTAGAAAAAAGTTCTTTTCTGCAGCCTAGCTGGCACTCCAGTTCCTCTAGCATGGACCAAGGGGAGATCCACATAGACTTGTGATGGATGAAATCCATTGTCAGGTTATCAGAAGCTGTTGGTACCCTACTTGGATTTAATTGTACTGAGACTTTATGGTGATTTTGGTATGCAAAGTAACTAGAAGTCTACTATTTGCTTAGGGAGACGAGCTCCCTAGGACAATTTGCCAATATAGAGCAGTACAGTCATTATTTGAGTAGTAAGATAACCATAACTGGCTAGAGAAGGCTGGTATTGAACAAAGTGGTTTTTCATTTCCTTTAGTTTTACCAACGGGGTTTTTGCACATTCGCTAAGCAAATTCACAGAGCTTTTTGATTCCTAAACATAAGAGCTTATTTACATTAGCATTGTTGTAATTGCCCTGTTAGATACATTCTGTTTGATATTGGAGTCCCTCATATCCCCTCCGGGGGTTGCTTGTTCTGGGTTATGCTTGTTCAGACAAATTGTAAAATCCTTGTTGACACAGATCTCACACACAAGTTACTGCATTTTCCTGAGAAACTATGGACTCCACTCTGAAGGGAGAGCAACTTATTTGATGGTCACTTATGCTGGTTAAAGAGGTGAGTCAGGAGTCATTTACTCCAACTTTTAGCAATGTCTTGATTAGGTGAACAGCATTACTTATTCTGAGGCCATTAGGTGTGTTGGACTATCACTCACATCATTCTCAGCAGATGGGATCTTGCCGGTGGGAGATTATGAGACTCATAGTCCAGCAGGTGCCAGTTTGTTATTACTATGAGTATTTCCATTTGTAAAAGCTGCGTAATTGCAAAACAACTCAAGGCAATGTACAAAAATTTAAAAAACCCATCATAAAAGCAAACAGATAAATTAAAGGCCAATAATGTTATAAACAAAAAAGTTAATCCAACAGTATTGTTAATTTTACTTTGTGTGGGTTTCAACTCCAGCATAGCTGGCTGGGAAATTCAGGGAGTTGGAGAGTCACGGATCTTAAAGTTGCCAAGTTTGCTCAAAGGTATATCAAAGGCACACAAAACTGTCATGCAAATCTGAGAAAGGAGCCGGGCATGCTGCCTACACAATCCAGGAACTAATATATAAGATAGATTGTAGTTTCACCTTAGAAGAGCCCAGCCTTGTGAAACTCTTCCTTCAATGTACCATGGTAAGAAAATTTAACAAAAATTGATAGTGCCAGAGCTTGCAGTTCAGTAAAGCTGGAGGGCACCTGATTCTGAAATCAGTGGAGTGATATGTACATGCATACATCTATTATTTTTTGTTCTTTCTCCACCCTCACCCTCAATTATATTTAAATGTAAGGTCACAGACTCTGCAGTCTCTTTCCTGTGCCACTCACCACACTCTGGTTTTTTGTCATCAGGAAATCTATAAAAGCAACAGTGAAAGCTGTTGTCATAAAAGGAGTTTTATCTTCTCTTGGATTTTGTAATAAAACAGGCAGCAGCACTTTAATTGGCCTTAGGCGCAGATCTCCCTGAGATAAATGCCTGTCAGTTTAGGAAATGTGCATAAGTGGATTTTGAAAAGAGAGCTTGTTTATACGCGTAGTTATTTAATCTCCTCAGCTACAATTTAGATAAGATCAGTTCACACCACACATGAAATGTCCTTCCTGGGTTCCCTATTTGAATGTAGCACATCTTCATGCAGTCATAGCTCAAATACGTTAGAGAAGAACTTCATATCATAAAAGTTCAAATGTAACACAATCATAACGTTAATACTATGCCTTCCTGAAAAGAGGAGTGGTCACCCCAAGAACCCTCAGTTGCATTCAGCATATTTTAAATCTTGACCTATAATATTCTAGGACCGCAGAGCAAATAGAAGCCCTTGAGACAACAAAATGGAAAGATGCTTGCCTCATTGCAACGTTGCTCCCATCGATTACAATAGGCCTCAAATGATCAGATTCCTCACTTGGTTCCTCAGTAGAGCCCTGGGGAAATGGGAGGGGCCCCGGTACTCCACAAGCAGCAAGATTGGGCTGAAAACATTGTGTTCCACTCTCACTCTTCCGAGGTCTCTTTCCCATGAGAATCAATTCTTGCAGCAAATCATTCTCCGAAGCCTCTTGACCTAATTTCTCCAGCACTTTGCACACCTCCTTCTTGCTATAGCCCAGCTTATGGAAGAATTCAAGCTTGTTTTGTTGGGCTTCCATGTTTGTGCAAAGATAGGAAATCCTGCAGGATTAGTACTTTCGAAATTGGAGAATCAGATGATGTAGCTGGGAGCAGGGAATCTTTGTGCCACTTTTAGTCAGTAATGATCATCCACGGTAGCAAACTGAGAATATGTCCTTTAGAGAGAGAGAAAAAAACAACAACAACACAAAAATAACTATTTGGTGACAATGATAAATCAAAGAAGTGCCAATTAGATGATAAACAACTTCAGGATTAAGCAGTTTTTAGAATATAAAATGATTAGTTGTTACAGAATCTACATTTTAAGAAAATTATAAAATCGAAGTATTGTTTACAAAATAATCAATATGTCTCTATTATTTATTTATATCCCACCCTTATTATTTCTTTTATAAATAACTCAAGGTGTCAAACATATCCAACACAACTTCCTCCTCCTATTTTTCTTACAACAACCCTGTGAGGTGGGTTAGGCTGAGAGAGAATGACTGACCCAAAATCACCCAGCTGGCTATTATATTCCAAAGGAAATAACTACATAATTTTAATAAACATAATAGAATTTTTTTCTATCCTAGAAGTGCATTGTTAGGCAACCCCCAACACTTTCCAATATCTAGGATTTGTACATATAACATTGACAGATGCTCAGAGACAAAAAGCTCTTGGAAGATACCTATTCATACGAATCTCCCTTTTTCAAACTGATGCTCACTGTCAGAATTTGTAACTCACCTGATGAACCTGCAAAAAATAATCCTAAATCATTTGGAAACCCATAAATTGTGAAAGGCTGATGCAGAGTTTTTGCTGTTTAGGATTCTCACATCAATATAATGCTTTGTAAATATTGGATAAAACAAAACAACATTTATATTTAGATTTCTCTTGAGTTAAAAAAAAAGCTAATGAGGATAAAATAGAGTATTTACTTTATCTATCTCAGATAGTGTTAGCCTCTTGACTTACCAGATGTGTGCTGCCTGTCTTGAGATGTTCTGAGCATCAGTCATTCTCTCTTATTAAATATAACCTCTGGGTAACCAAAATCCATCAGAACATCAGGTAATGTGCCTAAGATAGGTGTGCAAGAGTGACGTAGGCCAAATCCTGTGCATGTACATACGCACGCAGATGCTTGACTTCAGCCTTATCTCTGATTAAAACAATGAAAAACAACTTCACCAAGGAGTTGCACTGTGGTTAACAGAGAACAGATACCATCTCTTTTGCTGGTGAAGTAAATAACAAATGGTTAGCAATAAACAAACACTGTCCAGCGTTACTGAAAAAGAAAAGTGTCATTGATAACTTGAGACCCGATTATGAGGTATGTGGGTGACGTTGCTTTGATGGCAAGTTTAAGAACTATTATGTAAAGAGAACCCACAATCCTCTAATAATTTTGAGCTTCAGCTCATAGAGAGTCCTCGTGAGTAGTCGTTCTGCACATCCTCTTTTTCAAGGCAGAACTGCACTGCACTTCTAAATTTAACTCATTATCATGTCACATACCCTTTGAATTCGGCTAAATCCCTGACACATTTAACAAACATCCCCCCACTCCATATTTTTTTATTCACTTGTGTTACTTTTCTCTTTGTAAAGGGAAAAATGGCATCCCCCTCCCCAATTTTCAGGCATAGATGCAGGCCTCACACTCATTAAACAAATTATAAGCAAACTAAAATTATAATATTTTCAAATAGTTAGTTCAACTAACATACATTTTTTAACAAATTCATAGCACTTATGGCTGCAACAATTTTTGTGGAGCCCTTGGAGCTCTGGAGCTTGATTGTATGCTTGGAGATGTTTTGTTACCAGAGTAGGTAATTTCTTCAGGGCAGGAGTGAAATGCTCCTGGTTCGGACTGGATCACCCGATCCGGTAGCGATGGCGGCAGGTGGTTCGGAGAACCGGTAGCAAAAATCCCTGCGCCGCCCCCCCACCATGCTCAGCTGAGTCGCACGATCATCAGAGGCTTTTT
This sequence comes from Arizona elegans, assembly GCA_022577455.1. Classification (NCBI taxonomy): domain Eukaryota; kingdom Metazoa; phylum Chordata; class Lepidosauria; order Squamata; family Colubridae; genus Arizona; species Arizona elegans. Next base: position 252,573,119 of record JAKOOJ010000001.1, read on the forward strand.
TTTTTTTTTACTTTTAAAAGCATTTTTTCTACAACTTCTTCCGACGAAAAAATGCTTTTAAAAGTAAAAAAAAAAACGGCTCAGCTGGGATCACCAGAGGCTTTTCAAAGCATTAAAAAAAATGCTTTGAAAAGTTTAAAGAAAAAAAGTTGGCTATGCCCACCCAGTCACATTACACACCCACACCAAGCCAGGCCACAGAACCGGTAGTAACACATTTTACATTTCACCCCTGCTTCAGTACTAGAAGTGAGTGGGGTTTACTCTCTGTTTGTCCTGTCAGTGTTGATGGGGGTATTATTTTCTCCCTGGTAGTTCCTTGATTAGGGTATCAATTACTGTTTGTTTGCTTGATGTGCAACTGTAGTATTACAGTATAAATATAAGTAAATAGGTTATGGCACTCAGGTATAATTTGCTGTCACTAGTATCGAAATATATCAAAAAGTCTCCGGAGAGGGGCAGCATATAAATTTAATAAATAAATAAATTTAATAAATAAATAAATAAATAAATAATTGATTTAGGATTTACTTTAATACATTGTGTCCTGGGGGATTACATTATAGGGCGAAATTTGGAATGGGCAATGTTCATTTTCAAAAATTGAAGCAAAAAACCCAATGAATGAGATTGATCTATGTATAACTAGGTCCAGATATACTGTGATAAGGACATCTTATTCTGTGAGCTTTTAAAATTCCATGTAACTCTATGGGCTGCTAACTAGACATCTCGCTTGCAATTTTGGAGGGATCAACCCTTGCCTCTAATTTGCCAAGGAATGAATTTATACTTGACAATTTTATTTCTGAATGTATGATCTACCAAATATTGCAGCACATTTGAAAAAGTGGACAACTAAGACCTTTGAGTTAGTTTTGACTCCTGGCAGCTGCCTGGACTAGTTCCTGCAGTTTTATTGGCAAAAAAATTCAGAAGCGATTTGTTTTTACCTCCTTTCTAGAGCTGTGACTGGCCCAAGGTCAGCCAGCTGGCTTTGTGCCTAAGTGGAACTCTAGAACTCTCAGTCTCACATTTTCTAGCCTGGTGCCTTCACCACTATTCCAAATTGGCTCTGGGGTCAATACATGTGTCTAAACAGAACTTAACTGCAAGTGAGTGATATGATATAGAGGCCAACCCATCACAAACCCTTGCTAAGTGTTTATTTAGTCAAAATAAGCTATCTGCCTGCTTCCTTGTTTGAGAAGCATTTTATAAAAATTTGCAACCCTCACCGCAGCCCACTCCATCTCCACCTCCTATTAATTTTCTGCTTTAATTCTCTCTTCTTCTACAATGAACAACTTCCAATCATCACTTCTCCATAGTTGGTCAGATTGAGCAGCTGTTTCTCAACCTGCAGCTCTGGCACACAGGAAAGGGGAGGTATGGTTGTTTTCCTTTGGTCTCGGCTGCTTAATGTTATTCCCCTGGAGTCTGTCAACATTTGGTGCCATTATAGTCACGCTCTGAAAGCAGGGAGGGAGGGATTTCCTATGCTTACATTTTTTATTCTTAAAATACTTTGCCTGCAAACTTAATGTTTCCCAGGTCTACTGACCTCCCTCTTGGATTGATTCTAAAGATATATTAAACAATCTGGGCACCAAAGCGAGCTCTGGATACTCCTTGTTCATACTGAAATATGTGTTTCTGATGTTTTGGTCCAATATGAACCCCGTCCCAAATGATTGTTTTAGGCAGAAGTGATTCAGAGAAGGGAAAAAGGGAGACATTAATAGTGACAGTAACAGGAAGAGAAGGAAGGACAAGTATTGGGAATATCACAGATCGGCTGGTAGGTAGGATATGCCATGTTAGGAGCCTATTCCTCTTGACACCTTTTAGGCTAGTACAGGGGTGTCAAACCTGATTTCATTGAGGGCCGCATCAGGGTTGTGTTTGACCTTGGGGGTGGGTGGGCATGGCCAGGGGGCGTGGCCAGCTCGTCATCACTGTCAGGGGCGCTTGTGGCAGCCAAACGCTCTGCCAGCAAAAACAAGCTCCCAAGCTCCATTTTTGGCTGCTAGAGCCTCCTGCAACCCTCTGTCAGTGAAAATGGAGTTCTGTTTTCACTGGCAGAGGGTTGCAGAAGGCCGTGGCAGCTGAAAACGGAGCTCAAGAATCCATTTTCATTGGCAGAAGCACCATGAGCATGTCCTTCACTGGTTCCAGGGCAGCCCGGCCCTGTGGACCAGATCTAAGTACCCTGAAGGCCGGATCTGTCCCCTGGCCTTGAGTTTGACATCCCTGGGCTAGTACATCAGTGGTGGATGATGGGAGAGAGGGGGAGGGCTAGGAAGATTGGGAGAGGGTGGGGTGGTGAGATAGGTTTTACAGGGAGCCATGGAGGGAAGAGAAAGGGCAATGAGCCCTAATCTTGACTTCTAAAATTCTCTAATTTTTTTTCCAGATTCTGTTTCTCACTAAAGTTTTGGGTTATTTTTGCTCAGCCATAAGCTAAAATGGTTGAGAAGCTGGGAACACAGTGGTTTTTATCAGAATCAAGGAAAAAATATTTTTTCCCATTGTGTACCCACATATTTAATTTCCTTCAAGGCTGCAGAGATAACTCTTCCCTGGGAGACAGCTCTTCCCTTACTCTCCAAGTAGATGGAATCTATGCCAGTTCCTTGCTTGTACTTGGAGTCCTTTGCAGAGCAGGATACAAGCATACGAGACTACACATTAAGCAAATACTTAAAGATGCTGCTTGGCTCAAATTCGGTCCTGCTTTCTCTCCCCTACCAAGTTCTTTGGCACAACTAAGTTAAAAGAAAATGGTCCATACTCACAGAAAGCGTAGTGCCTTTGCTTAAGAGACCACAATGGCTAGGCTGGCTGTACCTTCACCGTACCCCAAGGAGATGCAGAAGGTTACACTGCGTTTGCAATTCTCAAGGAAGTTCAGATATTTTTTTAAGGCATACTGTTAATTGATTTTGACAAAGTGCAATGTGCAGATTGTAACTCATTTCATGGAAACATTTCTACTTCCTTAATGGGCAACTCCTCATTTACTTACTACAATATACATACTTCATCTTAGCAAAACAGGGAGGGATAGCAGGATTACAACACAAAGGTCATTGCCCATGTGAGGAATAGAAATCATAAACAGCAGGGTTTTTAGCTTCATTAGAATATTTGCTAGCACTGACATCTTAATCTTATGGACAAATGTGTTTTGTTCTCTCTCTTGCTTTTTGCTGCATTGTGATGCAGAGATTTATTCAACTCCTTTGTTTCCCCTCTCAACACACAAGCCTTGGTGGAATTGCCATGAGAAACACATAAGGAAATAGGTTGGGTGCTTTTTACTGCTCGTATTTTACCACAGGGCTCTTAAACCGTTTAGCAAAGGTAGAAGATAAAAGCTTTCAGTTGCTGAAGTGATCTGATCAGGCCCGACATGAAGGGTTCGAGCACTGGTTTAAAATGTATATTACTCTAAGAAAACCTGCAAATTTATGATGTTTATTTTCTGTCTTTTAGTATCCCAAAGAAAATTTTCTACCCTGCAAACATGGTTAACATGAGAGATCTTAAAGCAATCCAGTTTCAGTCAGATCATGGATAACTAGGGGAGGATTTTGGTGGGATTTAAAATAGAGGTATAAGCCTTCTTCAGTGAAGGGTTGTTCTTGAACAGGGTAGGGCAGCAATTAGTAGGTCAAAATATATTAGCTTTATAACTTAATGAAATTAATGATGCCTCACTGTACAAAGTCTGCTTTTCCTTTTCTTTCACCCTAACAAAATTACAATTTGCTAGGATCTAGGGGCTATGTGTACCTCTGATTTGCCCACTCTTATTTAGAATCATTGTGATGTTAACACAATTGAATTCTTTCACTGCACTGTTTAATGAACAAATACTCCATAGAAAGTGACATGCATTTGTGATGAATGTTTTAAGGGAGACAATCTAAGACTCATTTACAAATTACTTGCTTTTTAAAAAAAAACATAGTTGCTGATGAGAGGGTCTAGTTAAAAAAAATTAAAGACAGAAAAATTTCTCTGTTACAGATTATAGCTTAACTAACGTGTTCGTTGATACTGTTTGCTTATACCAACAAGAAATTATATCTTCCAGAACAAATCGTCTATTTCTTTCTCATTGGCATTTAGGGCTTGCCAAATTTTTCAACTTTTAATTTCCAAACATTAGGGGTGCTCAAACGTTGTGACATGCCTTGGGGACTGTAAAGATATTTTGGTTACTTTAATATAATTTAGACGTGCTTGGTAAGTAACTACATAAATATCATAACTTTTTAACATTTTGTTTCATTTGAATATTATCATTTGCTTTCATAAAATGAATCCAGTTAGAAGGGAAAAAACAAAACCCACCACATACGTATATGGGGACTGATAGCTTTTTATTAAGAATGTACAATTTTACATTACCAAACAAAGCTACATTTTAAAAAAACTGAATCTGAATACAAAACCCACAGGATTTGCTACAGCTTCCTAACTGACATAGACTTACTGATATATTTGCTGAAATAGATTAAGGTTGCTATATTAGATGGAAGTGAAACTAAAGATTTGCATGGAGATATATTGCAGTTAGTACAAAATGTGGATAGTCGCTCTTTTGTGGCAATTTAGATGTATCAATATTGTACAATGCTACAGTGCAAAGTGAGGCTTCTCATTTTTTCTCTGAAACAGGGATCTGGAGCTACTTCAATGCGATGAATTCTAAGAAGTACCAACTGTATGGGCTAGTACCAATGGTGAAGTGTGTATCGTACTAGTATATAGTTCCATATTTTTATATAGAAAACTTCAATACTATCTATTTGTATAAATACAACAGGGAAGCCTCAACTGGCAATAAAAATAGATCTCCCTCATTCATGTAACTGTACAAGCTTCACTCATTAACAGGTTCCTATGAGAAAAAGGGAAGTAAATTCATCCAGTCTTGAATAAAGTCCTCCATGTTCCTTTTAGAGTTAAAAGTGATATTCCTTTTCTGGCAGTAACAGCAGCAGACTGCTGTTAGTAATAATGTGAATGCTGCAGGTTCCTTGTTACTGTACTCTAGCATGAATTTCTCTGATCTCTGCAATCTGCAGTTTTCAAAGGCAACAAAAACAACAGAAGAAGAATCCATCCGATGAAGATATCCTCCCACAGAAATCTTATGAGGCAAAATCAGAGGGAGCTTGAAGACCTTCGGGAAGGGAAGGGAAGACATTGGCAGTTTCTAAGGCAGATAAATGCTAAGAAACAGTTGCTTTACAATTTACATCAATTGGCCCTTATTAATATTTGGACTTTTCCTTATCTTTGGACTTTTTGGGATTCCTGCCTGACTTTTTCTCTTCATAATGGTCTCTTTCCCAGGATTCCTCGGAATGCTTGTCTTTAGACTTTTTGTGATGGCTTTCTCTCTCCCGAGAATGGCTCCGGCATCTCTCTCGCTTGTCACTTTTTCTTTTCTCCCTATCGAATTCTTCTTTGTGCCTTCGGCTAGGCTCCTGAGAGAAGGAGGAGGGAAACGCAGTTATTGCATTGACAAAATGGAAGAGTGGAGAAGAGGAGCAGGTAGAGCACTAAGGTAACAGTTTTCAAAGTCTGCCTTGCTGATTTTCATGCTAGTCCTACAGAACAAATAGCAACGTACCAATTAATTGTAAGTAAATGATGCCTAGCTAGACCTTTAAAGGAAACCTCTGGGAAGAACAAAATAATCTATCCTACATAGGTACAAAAATAAATATTTTTTTAAAAATTGTGATTTGAAGCTCATAAAACAATTTTTTTCCAAAATATTAAAATAACGTTTTAAGCTCCTTTATTTTCTATTACAATTCAGTTTACATAATTTGGAATAATTTCAATTTGTTAAAAAGATAGGAAATATAAATAAAAAATGAGAAATTTCTGTGCTTCATGATTTAAAATACAGCATTAGTCAATATACCTGATTTATGATTGCTGATTTAAAATATAACAATCTGTCTCTATGTTATCAAATTAAGGCAGTGATTGTCAATTCTGGAGCCCATTCCAGACCTCTTTGAGTCCCTCCAGAGAAAATTAACTATGAGGGGCCTTCTGGGTATAGCAGGAGGTGAAGGTCAAAGGCCAATGCATTTTTATGGACTGGAACACTAGAACATCTATAATTCCTGACCACTCGCCATGCTGACAGGGGTGGCAAAAACTGTAATCCATGATATCTGGAAAGAAAGTTGCTTTCCCATGCAGATGCTACTGAGATCAGTAAATCTGTAATTACTTAAAAATAATAATTAGATTTGAACCTTGACATGTCATAAAACAATGTTATATGAGCCTCAGTGGTGGAGTGGTTAGAGTGCCATACTGAAGGCTACTTCTGCTGCCTGCCAGCTGCCTGCAATTTGGCAGTTCAAATCCCACCAGGCTCAAGGTTGACTCAGCCTTCCATCCTTCTGAGGTTGGTAAAATGAGGACCCAGATTGTTGGAGGCAATATACTGACTCTGTAAACCACTTAGAGGGGGCTGTAAAGCACTGTAAAGCCATATATAAGTCTAAGTGCTATTACTATATACTCTGGAAACAAACATAATAGCTCTGTGGGGGTTCCTTTTTTTCTTGATGTTATTGTATGTTCCCTCCCACCCTATCTGTCCTGGAGAAGATGAAGGCACAGAAAAGAAAGAAAGAAGGAAGAAAATGAGCAGAATATCCTCCTGTATGAATGGGATTTATCTATGAAACTTAGAAGGAACCAATTAAGGTAATTTAAGATGTTATAGAGTGTTATTACACTTTATTTTTCTTGCCCAATATCAGATATTTCATTTTTGTTTACAAACTAGATTCTGTTAGGATAAGAAGAACATGAAGACAAAGATGTGTCTTTGTGTGTATATTTTTATATTTCCATTTTTCACAAGTGATTGAAACTATTGACCATAAAGTAGGAAACATGTCAGAGTTTGTTGCAGTATACACAAGCAAACTATTAAGCAGGATTCAAATGTCTTTATGTACGTAACAACACATAAAGCATACAATATCCTTGTAGGTTTTTCCATGTTGTAGAGAAGAGAAATAGCAAGTACAAACACAGCACAAAATGGAAGGACACAATGGAGGAGGCAAAATGGAGGAGGGAGGAGCTAGTGCCCTCAAGCAGAACAGTTAAGCCATGACCAGGCTCCTTGCTGTCTGAATCAGCAAACAGGCCCCATTGGTTGACCTTGTTGCTATGTCCTATTCCAGATCATGAATATACTTTGACAAAACATCCTACACAAAATTGTTAAAACAAGACATAGCACATTTGAAAATAAATCCCCCTAAACCTACAAACGTACATAAAGTAAAACAAAAAGTTGCAAAGGCTGTTTATAAAACAGTTTAACGAATGCTCTGTTTGTGGTTTAACAAGGTTTAACGACCTGCGTTACAATACTACTTGGGAATGGTATCTAATCTGATTTTCAGCTAAGCTTTTCTCTTGCTGATTTAACTTTACAGTTCTTCATGCAGCAGCTCTGATGACCTGCAAGAATAGAGTTTCATTTTTTTTTTTGCTGTGTATTTCCTCAAATGTTTTTCCCAATCTGTTATCGTTAGCAAAATGTCTCTTTATTTTCCAGTATTGAATCAGATTTGTTGTCATGGCCAACAGCGCACATCTTAATAAATTGTAATTTTTTAAAAAATATGTTCTGGGATAATTCTTAGCATAACCAACCCAACCCAACCCCTGAGGTTTCAATTCAAACTTTGTTTTTGAGATTATTTCTTTCTTTCTAGTACTTCAGGGTTTTTTTTTTATAACAATCACATATGATAAAATATTCCAGCCCTTTTTTGTTGTATGATTTACCTACTTTTGTGATTATTGATAGCTATTTATTTCTTTTTATGATCCTGTAATCCCTTTTGTCGGGGTGGAGTTGGGGCAACTGAATGGAGCTGAGCATTTACTGGCTGGAGTTCACAGCAAGTATTTACTGTTTGCACCTTGACAGAGAAACATCTGTCGCTGCCTAGGATTGAACTCTCAACCTCCAGAGTGTGAGGTAAATGTCTTCACCTCTAGGCCACCGCACTGTTCCTCATTAGGAGAGTTTTATATACCATCTGTAAAATATTTATGCCAATTTTCTCTTAAATTATAGCTACTCAAAAGGTTGGAACCCATCATTTCAATCTACTAAAGGCGACTCATTTACTCATGCCTATTTACTAGAAGACATTTTTAAAAATAGCCTTTTCTTTCACTATGAAAAGTATTCCAGTTTATTGATGTTTTTAGGCAGCACTTTAGAACAATATTAAGTCAACAGGTTCTGGTTTCAAGGAGTCTGCATTTTACAATTTATCAGGAAAAGACTATTTGCTATCTGAAGGAAAATCAAATTTCAGGTAAAAAAAGACATCCAAGCAGAAATGCACAACTAAACAACAGAAACACTGGACTGAATGAAAAGGGCACACTCAAGGGTAAAGAGAGAATAGATCATAAACAGAAAAAACAGTTCTGAAAAGCCTGAAATTCGATGAATTATTTAGAATGCCCAGGGAATATTTCATAGCCAAAAACAGATATCTAATGAAACTATGTTGGAGATAGTCTAAGGTTTCTTCTTATTTGCAAATGAATAAATAAGAAGATAGCAAGATAACTAATTTAAGCCAGTTTCAGGAACAGCGCATGAAATGGCAGGACAGAGAAAGAAATTGGGCATATTAAGGGAATATATCATGCAAGGAGTATTACAACAGGCAAATAACTTTAAGATTTAGCAGTGAATCTGGTGAGGTCAATGCAGAAATCTCCCCCAAAGAGAAGACAGCAATGCAAAAAGTGAGGCTACAGTAGTTAAGTGGCTTGTTCTAAGAATATGGAAAATAAAGGACGTGGGAGATGGCTCTTCCCTTTATTCTACTTTCATTCATATAAATAAATTAATTAGCTCAGTAAAAGTTTCTTTTACATTGCAGTCTTCATTTAACAGCTGTGCCATTACTGCATTGCAAACTTTTGCCCTGAATTTGTGTTTGCAACACTACAAAGCAACTAAGCAACAATAAGAATCTCTAATTGTTTCCTAGCTGTCACAAGATTGGGGGGCGGGGGGGAGAAGGGGATGAGATTAATTTTTGATAGTAACTAAGAACATTTTCCTGCATCATAAAAAACCACATACAGAAGCTAACAGATCACAACTACTTTTTCAAAAGGTCACTTGTGTCAGATTCTTAACTAAAAATCAGTTTTCTCCCCCCCTGCCTATTGGGAAAGTTGTATTTCCTGTCTTTTAGTAAGGTCATATTTAATTTAGTTTTTCTAAAATGTTCTGCAGAGCTAAGGGGATTTCCAGGAGATTGCAGAAGCCAAAAGAAGTGGTTAACAACGAGGAAGCTCTGTATTTGAAAATGGGAAAGTAGGGAGTAAACTCTTCATCAAAGTTAAGGCACCAAATAGGAAAATACTGAAGTAGAATATAAAGGAATTAACATCCTTAAAGGCAGGGAAAACACTAGGCCTGCTTTCTTTTCACAGAAACCATTCAAAAATATCATTCCAATAAAAGGACAAACATTTAATACCTTGGATTTTTTGCTCCTCTTCTCATCCTCATCAGTGTCGTCTGAATGGTAATGTTTTCTTTTTTTATCAGAGTGCCTGTGGCTGGTTTTGCCTTCCTCCTCTTCATTGTCCAGCACAAGATCGTATTTGGAGCTAGGGATGTCAGTTAAGGAAAGCGTGACCAATAGTGTTGCCAGAGGGAGTTAAGAGGGAGAGAAAATCCATAAATGTAGACACTGTATTTGAGCTGGTTGATCAGTGAAGTGCAAGGAAATAATTTTGCAGCACCCCTCAGACATAAACGAATCAACTAGCAAACCATCCCTTTCAGTATGTCTTTGCAATAGTCTTTGCCAGGCTTTGAAACAAACATAATTTTGAATGGAATTTTTTTTAAATCATCCAGTTCTTATGTACGGCCATCAGAATTAATCCCAGATTTTCTGTTTTGTAACTGTTCTGAGACACAACTTGGTAGTTGCTGAGAGATGTCTGCGTGGTAAAATGATGGCAGCCCTCCACTTCACAGCTTTAATAATCCATTTTCCTGAAGGTTCTAGCCAGAATGCAAAGCTAAACTGTAACTCCATATAAGCAACATTAGGTCTTTGAAAGATGGGACTGAGAGTGACACTTAAATTCACGATCTCCCAAATTCACGAGAAAGTGAAATTTAACTAGGAGAATCTATAGTAAATACACCATATGGAAACATTTTTAACAACTGTTAAACACTTTGATTCTGGTCACAATTAGCCACTGCTTATTTCCTACATAACAAAATTATCATGAAGCCTAAACAGGCATTTAATTGAGGTTTTTCAGAGACACTTAAAGGAAGAAGTACTTGCCAGTGAATACTTGATTTCCTAAATCCAACTTGGCTCTTCATTAAATATTACATGTATGAAAGTTATATAAGAGAGTTTACATAATAGCCCTAAGAAAATAAGGTTTGAAATTAGGTATGTGAATGCAAACCTATCCATTAATATAATATTCAACATATTAGATCTAGAGATATTTAGCAATCTCTATAAATACTTTAAGATTGGAGCATAAAGAAAAAGCATATTCCATCAGATCTGAATAGTTTCATATTCATATTAAATGTTATATATGTTAATGTTTTACTTATTTTTCTACTTAGTTGAATACCAGAGTGGTATAGTGGTTAAGGTGCTGGACTAGAAGCAAGGAGGAGACTTGAGTTCTAGTCCTTCCTTTGGCATGGAAGCCAGTTGGGTAATTTTGGACCAGCCACACCCTCTCAGCCCTAGACTGGAAAGTCAATAAATTATTCTATCAACCCACAATTTATCAGTATGACACTGCTTTTAACAACTATGATATTTCATGCAATAATATAATTGTTCAGGATACTCTTGCTTGGGTTTTGCTTTCTCCTTCAGGCTTAATTTAGAAGTTTTGCTGTGATCTTTTTCATATTCTTTGAAATCATCCTTGGTATATTTCCCACCTGTTTATAAAAAGAGAGATAAGCTGACATTAATTTTGAATACAGGGCTGTATGGAAATAGCTGTTAACTATTGCTGTGCCAAATAAACTGATTTAGGGAGATCCTAATGAAATGGGCTCCAAGCAGAAATGTTTCAGAAATAGTTAAGGCCTCTGGGAAGTGCCTGTCACAAGATCCCCTGCAGAAATCTAAACCAATATTTTGTGCTGCTTTGTGCTAACCTTTCTTATAATCAGATTAGAAATTGTCTGGATCACAAAGGAAAGCTTTCTCAAACAGTGCTCTTCAGCAAAAAAAATGATGCCAATTCTAATAGGCACATACACATTTTGATCAAATTCAAATAGTTTGAGCTACTCCCTTTGTCTACCAGCTACAGCATTAATCCTCTTAATACTGATAAAGTCAGTCAAACCTCACCGTTCCCTCATGCATTTATTAAGCAAACTTAGCATTTTCCATCTGTATAATTACAAAATTGAAAAACAGAATATGCACCTTTATAAATGCCTAATTGATGATCAACAAATCTATATCTGACAAATAGGTTCACTGAAAACAAATTTCTGTGTCCCTCCCAAAACAGATTTGATAATATCTATAAGGAATTTACAACGGGGAAAATTAATAGAAATAATTTATACATCTTGTTACCTTTTCCTTTCCATTTAACCTTTGCAACAGATTGGCTAAAATCAACATGTATTCGCCTGTCATCTATTAAGACATTGTCCATCTTAAAGTAAGCTTTCTCGCAATCTTCTTCCTGGTATATGTTTCAAGAAAAAGTATAATTAAATTTAGAAAATGTATAACCACTCTTTGATGCCATCATAGAAGTGGAAAAAGTAATTATTACTATGAAAAATTCTGACAGAATTAATGCTGCCTACCTTGCAGAGTCATCTTAGAATGCACAAGACCAATGCCTTATCGTTAAGTAGAATCTGACTAATATAGAAGGCACTAGAAGTTTCAGTATTTTACAAGTTCTTACGAAAATGGAATCACAATTGCTTCTTCAGGGTACCAGTCTGTGGCTGTGTTCATATGACAGACTGAGCCGCAAACTAGTCTACATTTTAAATTAGCATGTTATGTGAACTTGGTCTATGGGATTAATTAATTGTTAATGATGCCCTTTGGAACATTCTGCCACAGAGGTGAGGTGGGGTCCCAGTCTCCTGGCTTTCTAAAAATGTCTATCACACTTGGGATTCAAAGAGGAGCACCAAGTAGTGGGGCTGGTTAGTGCTCTGAAGCCCTTCCCCGTCTTTTAATATGCTTGGAACTGAGATGTTCTGAATAAGTGGTTTTTATCAGGACAATCTGATCTACCCAAATATAGGACGGAGCATATAACATTCTGAATGTTAAGAGCCTCGGTGGTGCAGTGGACTAAAGTGCTGTTAAGTGCTAGCACTTAGCTGCCAGCTGCCTGAAATTAGTGCAAATTCGAATCTCACCAGGCTCAAGATTGACTCAGCCTTCCATCCTATAGAGGTAGGTAAATTGAGGACCTGGACTGTGGGGGCAGTAAGCCAACTTTGTATAGAACACAAAGCTTGGTGGTGGGGGGGGGGGGGGGCAAAAGCCCTAATAAGCAGGTCTATACAAAAAAGTATGCAGGCTATTGCTATAATGCATTGTAAGCCGCCCTGAGTCTACGGAGAAGGGCAGCATATAAATTGGACTAATACATTTTTTTAAAATAAAGTTGTATATAAAGCACTCAGTTTGATAACAATACTGTTTATATGGTTATACTGTACAGCTAAACACCATATACATATGGCCACATACCTTCTCAAACTCAATGAAGGCATAGCAGAGAGATTCACCAGTTTTCCAATCTCGAATCACTTCACAACTGAAAAACCAACACATTTTGTTCAGGAAACCATACAGATATGGTTAACATACGACGAAGCAATAATAGTATTTTTTTTAATAAGCCATGGTACTCATCCCACAGCTTTCATAGCAGTCATTTTTGGAGGTTCTCGTAAGCCACTATGGTATCAGAAGTTGCAGTATGGATAACAAGATATAAATATGTGAGTTTAATAGAACTAGAAGCAGAAGTCTCGCTTTTCACTTTCTATCCTATACGACTACTTTTAGACCATGGATGAATTTCAGGGTTGGGCCAAGTTATAATGTAATTAATGGGGTCAGTCAGGATCACTATGTTCAGCTTCAACATATTAAACACTACAATAAGCTTTAAAAGTATATTCAGATTAGCCCTCACATTGAATTAGAGAATTGCACTTTCTAACATAACATTGATTTAAGATACAGAAAAGCCATGTAAAAAAACTAAAGAAAACAGACATACATATATTACAATACAGAAGGAAGAAGTGCTGGAACACTCTGTAGTAGTTGTTTTTTGAAAACTTGATAAATGGTATTGTAAGTTCTCAGACTAAAGATTCAAGCAACCATATTTGATAATTCACAGCTTTTCCTTTAGCAAAGACCTGTCTCCTTCCAGGTGCTTAATACAGGTAGTCCTCAACTTACAACAGTTTGTTTAATGACAGTTCAAAGTTACAACGGCACTGAAAAGAGCGACTTATGACCATTTTTCACATTTATGACAGTTGCAGCATTCCCTGTGATCATGGGATCAAAATTCAGATCCTTGACAACTGATTCACATTTATGACAGTTGCAGAGTCCTGGGGTCATGTGACCTCCTTTTGTAACCTTCTGACAAGCAAAATCAATGAGGAAGTCAGATTCACTTAACCACCATATTACTAACTTAACAAGTGCAGTGATTTGCTTAACAAATGTGGCAAGAAAAGTCGTAAAACGGGGCAAAACTCACAACAAATTTCTCACTTGACAACACAAATTTTGGGCCCAATTATGGTTGTAAATTGAGGACTACTTGTATTATGAGTCAAAGACTCAAAATCCTTTCGCTAAGACAAACATTATTATTTTTATTGATTTTAAATCAAAAACAGTTCCCCTGCTGAACTTCCTCTATTGTTTTCATCTTTTTAAAGTCTGCTGAAGAGAACTTTGTGAGATTCCCATTTAGGAAAAACCACTTTCAGTTTAGGCAGTCACCAAAGGTCTGAAAAGTATTTCTGTCAATAAAAGGCACTAATTAATATCTATATAAAGTCTCTTGCTAGGCCACTGTGACTAAAAAAATGCTCCTTGTGCATTTTTCATAAGCAAGAATTACATTTTGCACTTTTTATAATGGTCTGCTAATGTTCAACACTTACCTTTTTATCACACCAAATCGGGAAAATATGATTTCAAGGTCTTCATCGGTTGTCACAGGATTAAGTTTGCAGACAAAAAGAACATTTTCAGGTGGCTTGATATTTGCATCAGGTAAGTCTCCAACCTGAGGAACAAAGCAAGACAGATTACGTTATTCCAACATTCCTACAATTTATACTTATAGATACATATATCGAAACAACTGCATTTTAGGATGGTGAGAGTGTGTGCAATGTGAATACGCTACTCAAGTTTATTCTGAGCCTTAGGAATGGAAAAGGCAGACCTTTCCGTTCAATGTTCTCTCTCTGATGAGATGCTAAAAAAACGATAGTTTTCTTAAAAACAATATGCTTCTGAGCTATATAGTAACTGAAATAACTTGTGAAGAAGGCAAAATTAATTCATCTCTTTTTTTGCCAAGGAACACAGAGCATACCAGATTTAGTGTGGCAATCATTTGGTACGTGGTATCATTTCTATTTATATAAAACTAAGCATCTGCATATCTACAGCTTAACAATCAGATCAGGCACACTGTTTTTACCATTTCCAAGAGAATAGCCTGTGTTTTTGCTTCTTTCTCTGCCAGAATTTCTTCCACTTCATCGGTAGACCTTCCTTTGAAGTCATCAATTTCTTCATCAGCACCTATTCTCCCACTCTGTCTTATATAAAAACAGAGACAGATATTTAATACGATTAAGAACGAATACTTCATCTTTTTTATAACACCCTGCAGCACCTACCTGAAACTGCACCATGCTTATCCTGCACTGGCTCTCCCACACCTTGCATCCGTCACTTACCTGTCCACCGGCGTCCTTGTGAGCCACCTGGAACTTGCAAGTTTCTGCCAGCTTCTCCACTAACTTTGCTTGTGGAAGCAGGCAGGAAATTGCAATGAGGTCCTTGCCTAACAACCCATGATTCTTGCTTAATGACAGCAATGGGAAGTGCTGGGATTGCTGTCAGTAAATGATGTAGTCATGTGACATCACACATTACAATTGAGTCAATTAGCAATGGAAATTCCAGATCCAATAATATTTTTAACCAAGGAATATCTGTATTGAGGTTACACTTCTACAGAATGCAGTTACATAATTTCATTCATTCTTATCGCCCTTTCTTAGCACCTGATAAGGTGATAATTTTGTTCACTGCCCAGAATGAACAAGTGAGTTAGTGAGATGGGCAAGTACACAAATTAAATAAATTAAAAAATAAATTAATGTGCACCCCTGTATAATTGTCATAAAATTTTTTGGAAGCATAACTGTGCACTTCACTGATAATGATACTTCGATAATGGTTAGCACACCTTCTGGTTTTCCACAGAAGACACAATAGCAAGAGATCAGCTATCAGTAAAGACAAAGATGTGCCTTCTCGGCAGGCATGTGCATGAATTATACTTCTAATGTTATTTGTTATTTTGCAGGCATAATGGTGTGCAATCAAATATTCCCCAAAAAAACAGTTTATACTTAGACAAGAATACTTGCAACTGTTGCCATTGATCTTTTTCCTATCTTGAAGCTGAAACTAAAATGCTATTGAAGCTGAAGAACTTGTATTATTGCCAGTGAAAAGGATACAGGTTCAAAACTCAGTTCCTTTTATTGAACAGCATGTTTCCGAACTAAAGTTTTTTTTCCCCCAAGTCAAACTTGACTCTGAGCCTCTGTGAGAACATAATCACAAAGTTCTATACATCTGCAAAATCAACAGGTACATTAGGAGAATGTAAACCTATTTCTTGATCTACTCCACACTCAAGTTAAAAGCAATACTCACATCCAACTGTTCTTTTGTAGGTTCTGGTGAACGGTCTGGTATTGCCAAACCGGAAGGATCATCAAATGGATCATCTAAGATCACTGTATGGTTTATCCTAAATAACAAGCATATTCAGTTAAAGAGTAAGTTCAAGATTCTGTTTCACAATAATTTTGAATATTAACTCACTGCTGCATCAAAAAACACCTACACAATAAAAGTCATTCATCTGCAAACAAAATCTGTAAGTCAAACTTTCTTTCAAGTCTTACACTGACAGAGGATACATGTGTTATTATAAAACTCAGAACTATTACACACTTAACTGAAAGCCTTCATATGGTTTATGCTGAAAGGAGATTCAACAATTGCCCTCCAATACCAACAACTGCCTTCCAATTATATAAAATTTAGTTCATATAATTGTTCTCATTTACTATCAAATATAATTAAGAACTAATATTATACATGAAAAGTATGATAGCAAAAGTTTTAGGGGAGACTAAAGAAACTCTTTTACTTCGTGGCACATAATTCATTTAAGTAATTCACTTCCACAGCAAATGGTGACAACACTTGCTTAAAGAGTTTTGAAGTCATAGCAAATAGATCTACCAGAACTTTAGTGGTAATAGTACAACAATATGGAAAAACTACAGCTACTTTTGATTTAGGTTTCAAAAGTCTCTGATAGACACAACTTGCTGTTTTTTGTTTAATCCAGCAGAATTTTGCTTACACCCTGCACTTTTATCAAGGGTAGAAGTAAAATAGTGAAACCTGATGTCTTGATATGGAACAAAATCCTTGTCGACAAAGGACTCATTAATTTTCATCAATACATCCATGCCTTCTGTTACTTCACCAAACACTGTATGCACACCATTCAGATAATCTAAGTTTTCTCCTGTAGTAATAAGAAACTAAAAAAAAAAAGAAAAATCAAGAAAAATAATGAATTGGAGTTGACAAATTAATGAAAATTTTCATCTACCCATTTCAGTCTATTAATATATTAGTTGATATTGGTCTCATTCAACAGAAAACCTTCTGATATAACAAACTTTCTGTGATTTTAGGCACTGAAGAAGGTTTCATATTATGATGATTTCAGTCTTTCCTGGATATTATTTCTTTTTTTATTTTTTGCAAAAAGTTTTTTTATTTTTATTTTTCTCAACACATAAATTACATCTTTTTGGAACAGAGCCTTGATCCGGTCATCAATTTATACAATTTTTTATCATCTTTAACAAGATTTTATTTATTCTATTTTGCCATAATACTTATTTCTTAATCTTAAATCACCTATCTAAACTAATACCACCTTAAAACGATTTACTCAAATTTACTTAATCAAAACAATTACCCTTCTATTAACCCCCCTTAAATCTTAATTCAATTAATACCTCATAGTACATTTCACAATTCTTACCCTAAATCCTCACTATTAACAATACTTAATCTTAAATCACCTATCTCCCCTATTACCATTTTATAAAAAGATTACTCTTATTTATTTAATCAAAACAATTACCCTTCTATTAACCCCCCTTAAATCTTAATTCAATTAATACCTCATAGTACATTTCACAATTCTTACCCTAAATCCTCACTATTAACAATACTTAATCTTAAATCACCTATCTCCCCTATTACCATTTTATAAAAAGATTACTCTTATTTATTTAATCAAAACAATTACCCTTCTATTAACCCACTTTAAATCTCAATTCAATTAATAACTCATAATACATTTCACAATTCTTAGCCTAAATCCTCACAATTAACAATACAGGTCACACGTTTATATTTCAAAATCTTATTTCCCTTTCTAAAACTTCCCCATATTTATTATTACTTCATATAATGCTCATTAAATCTTTATTTTCTTATTACTTCACCAAATTTAGATCCTATCTCTAATCCCAAAAATATAGCAATTTAACATTGAAACATAGTTCTTAATTCAAATAAAACTACAATACAATTTCAATCATTTCCCACAATTCTATCTCTTTAACCATATCATTTATATAAAAACTAGTTTAAGTAATTCTTATTTGTAATTCATAGTCCTATATTATTTCAATCTTTTCTTTTTTATTTAGATATATATATATTATCAAAAACATTGAAAATATTAAAATATTAAAGTTATTGAAAATATTCAAATTATTGCAGTTGTTATAGGTATTTAAACAATATCCCAGTTTTTATAGTGATCAATTACTTTCAAATAATACCATGTATCATCTTAATATTGATTCATTATGTCCAATGATATATTTTCTTTTAACATAGTCTATTTCTCATATATTATAGCTTTCATCCATATTTCAATTTTAAGTATCTGTAATATATTCTTCTCATATTTCTATTAACCATTATTAATCTTAATATAGTTATTTTGTAAATCAAAGTCCTGGACTTTTATTCTTTTTAAATTGATGTTATCCCAATTATAAGAGTTCCATTGTGGTTCCCCTTTTCTCCCCCCCCCACAAGTCAAGCCGCCTGCAGACAAAGAAATCATCCTCCACAAATTCTCACGGTTGTTATCTGTAAAGTTCATGATTTTCCAAAACAAAAAACCAAGTTGCAATGTCCTTTTTACTCTAGGAGGTGTCTCTCTGCAATCCACAATTTACAACTGTTTAACAAGTATCCATTTTGTTTGTTACATAACAGTCTTACTTGGCTTCTCTTTTTCTTTTTGGTTTTAAAAGTATCAAATCTTTTTTTAAAGTCCAGTCCAAATTTAAACTCTTTCCAATCCTTTGACCATGTCTCAATGTTTAACGTTTCCAATTAGTTTTATTCAAAAGTCAATTTTCTATCGGGTCTTTGTCTCTTTAAAGTTACATTTCAAAATCTTCTTTGCCCCCATGCTCCTTAGCCACTATTTTATTGCTAGGGGACTTGTACTTAAAAGATGTTTCCCTTGATGTTATTACAAGCCTGGGTTGGCATCACTCACCTGGCTTCGAAAAACTCCGTTCCGTTTCACTTTCCTCCTGCTCATTACTTGATCCGGTTGTCCCAGCTTCGTGGCAGCTGCCCTAGCTGCCGCCCCCCGCCGCTGAGTCACAGAGAGTTCCCTCTAACCTTCGAGGAACTTGCCTGTTCCTCTTGGTCGTCCGAGGTGCCTCTCTTTCTTCCCCATCCCTGCAGGACAGTTCTGGTTTGAAGACCCATCGGCGGCGGTTCGTCAGCCGGGGTTTTCGCAGGGCTTATCAGAGCCTGCTAATTCCCCGACTGTCTCACCGCAACGCCAAACCGGAAGTCCCCCTGGAGATTATTTCTGAGGGTACAGCAGATGATTAATTGTTCTCTACAGGAGTGTTATTAGAGCTCCTCCAGATTAAGTGCTAAACCTAGGTTGTTTAACTTGTCATAGCCAACCATGTTGAGATCTCATTCCACTAAGGTTTTCAGCAAACCCAGAAAACAGTGTCATCTTATGACAAATCTACCGTCAACATAATTGAAATGGTTGAATAAACTGAAGTTCACTTTGGATGATATCAAAAGACTTCACCCAATAGTGGCATTCACCCAATAGTGGAATAGCGGAGGAGTGGTCCATCTGCCAGAAGAACAAATTCTTTCTCTCAGTTCTCCTTCTATAATGTTTAAATTTGTTTCAGAAAGTAGGAGATTTTTCCAGAGCATTTCAAGCAGAAGAACAGAAGAATGGAAATAAAGTTATGAAAAATCTATGTGAATGGAATTCTACCTGAATCACATTAGGTCTGGTTCAAAGCTGATGACCAAATTTCTTGCTTTAAGTGAGATCAATTATGCCTCCTCTATCAGTCAGAATTGTTTTTACACCTAATTCCATGTTTATGAACAATCTTGTTTAGTAACTGGCCACTTAAAATATGAAAGCATCTGGTATGTTAGTACTGCAGAAGAAACACAGATTTTTTCTAATGTAAGCTTTTCCCCCCATTTTCAGATTTTTAAATGTCACATCTGTGCTCTGTAGTACTTTTCAATTTCCATATGTCCTAATATGTTGACATGACTTTTCCAGATCTGTGGACATACCTGAGATCCATGCTGATCACTCCCATTGTTTACCATTGACACAGTTCCTTTTTTCTTATGTTTAATTCTTGGCATTTTCTCTGCTTCAAAAAATCTAGCTTGATCACCATACAATTTGCTGAAACATGTACAAACAAATTATCAATTGGAATAAATTGCATAATTTTTAGAAACTATCCACATGAAAGAGAAAAAAAAAACACCTGCAGCACAGTGCATGGAGGAGTACAAGTTCACAGTTCTATTCATGAATAACTTAATTTCAGAATCAGTTATATATGATTCTTACATATTTGTTTCTTTATTTTTCATATCACCCCAATCATAAGACTCTTAATAGTATACAAAAAACTTTAAAAATCTTCATGGTAATATACTGCATTAATCTAAAACCAGACTAATACGCCATACACATACAATTGCATTATGTTAGTTTGTCTTCACACACACACAAACCCATCTTAAGTTGCTTCTGAAATGTCAACTGTGTTGGAGCAAATATAATTTCCAGAGAAAGGTTCTTCCATAACACTGACTACTGTATAACTGAAGCAATTCCTTATCCCTGAGACTTAGCAATAGCAATAGCATTTAGATTTACAAACCACTTCATAATGCTTTTCAGTCCTCTCTAAGCGGTTTACAGAGTCAGCATATTGCCCACAACAATCTGGGTCCTCATTTTACTGACCTCAGAAGGATGGAAGGTTGAATCAACCTTGAGCCGGTCAGGACTGAACTGCTGGCAGTGAGCAATAAGTAATCCTGCAACACTGCATTCTAACCAATGTGCCACCACAGCTCTTCTTGCGCACGGTCACTCACGCCCTCGTTACCTCTCGGCCGGACTACTGTAATGCTCTCTACATGGGGCTCCCCTTGAAGAGCACTCGGAGGCTCCAACTGGTCCAGAATGCAGCTGCGCGGGTGATTATGGGTGCAACTCGTTGCGCTCATGTAACACCTCTCCTGCGCGAGCTGCACTGGCTCCCAGTGGTCTTCCGAGTGCGATTCAAGGTGTTGGTTACCACCTTTAAAGCGCTCCATGGCTCAGGACCTGGGTACTTACGAGACCGCCTTCTGCCACCGATAGCCTCCCACCGACCGATTCGCTCCCACAGAAAGGGACTCCTCAGGGTGCCATCGGCCAAACTATGTCGGCTGGCAATACCCAGGGGGAGAGCCTTCTCTGTGGGAGCTCCTGCCCTTTGGAACGAACTGCCCCCGGAAATACACACAATCTCTGACCTCCGAGTTTTTCGCTGTGCCCTCAAGACCCTGCTCTTCTGACAGGCAGGGCTATCTTTGTAAAGGAGTTTTAAATTCGGAGTTTTAAATTTTTGGGTTTTAATGAATCTTGGCTGTAAATGTAATAATTTTAATAATTTTTAAATTTAATTGGGATTTGTATTGTGTTTTTTACTTGGCTGTGCACCGCCCTGAGTCCTTCGGGAGAGGGGCGGTATAGAAATAAAATTATCTATCTATCTATCTATCTATCTATCTATCTATCTATCTATCTTCAAGGAAATGAAGAACCACTAAATTATTTTCCCTCAGATGTTCATATTAGATGCTCATATCAAGCCATTCTAAGTAAAAGCTGTCCTTGGTACCAAGCCTTTTAAGGCTTTTTAGGTTAAAACCAGCACTTTAAATTTTTCCTGAATCATATATTGACCAAAGTGATTGATCAATTGAATGAAGACTTTCACTATCAAAGTTTATGATTTATTCTTGATCCAACTATAATTATCCAATAGGTAAATGAATGCCTATGCAAGTAAAAGTAAAATTGCTACATCCAAAAAGTTTTATGGACAACTATGTAAATCAAAACTAAACAATGTTTACCAAAATATGGATTCACCTCCACGACCAGTCCCCAGGGGGTCTCCAGTTTGTATGATAAAATCTCTCTGAAACAATGTGGAACACATATAACTTATTATTTATCATCATTTAAAATATCCTGTTATTAAGAATATTCTGTGTGTCAATAATTATACGGCAGTCTCTGCTGTTATTTCTATTTTACAACTAAAGAAAGGAATTTAAACATACACATGCATGCATGATTAGGAAGAGGACATTTAGCACATGTATCTCTTAGATTTAAATTCTATATCCACTAAGACTCACAATTAAATTATTGTCTAATATATGAGGGAAAAGCAATGGAAAAAATCAGATATGCTTACCTGTACATTATGTATAAGGCAGTAATTGTAGTATTTGGTCTTACAAAGCTTCAGGAAATTTAGACAAGCTAGAAGGAATAAAGATAAGACAATTGAAACAGGCTACAGCCTTTGCCTAATAAAACAAGCTATTCTTTCATGCAAATTCAATAAATAATGCCCAGCAACAATCCCCAGCAAGTTGCATGAAACAAATGGCATGCCATGAATAGACGCTCAGATTAAAATGACAGAGAAATATTATCTATTGTTTTTATCAAATCTTATTTAAAAAAAAAAGAATATTGAAAAAAGCAAGACTTATTTTCAAGTTAGCAGTCCATTTTTTTTTCTAAATGTAGACCACAGACCAGCAATGCAGGTCATAATCTTTGAAGTACATCTGTGTTAACGTGCAGAGTGCCTTCTGTTCATATTAAGCAATTAGACATGCATGTTCTAATACATGGATGTCTAATCTTTTGGTTTGCCTGGGTTGCAATGAGTGAAGAGGAATCGTCTGGGCAATATAAAATATATAATTAATGTATATAAATGACACAATGATGTTAAAAATGTACGACCTTGGGGGTACATTACTAGCCTGTTTCGGGCCATATGCTGGACACTCCTGTTCTAATATAACCTGCATTATAGTGTTATCAATGCATACTGTGCTTTACAAAGTGAGAAAAAGCAGGCTGTTGTCCTAATTAATTCCCAATCAAAGTTCAATACGGTAAGAGGTACAAAGGAAGGTTAAAAAAATGGCAATGCAGTGACAAACAGCATAAAATAAATAGTAATTGAGTTAGACAAGGACAGGATGTGCAAGAGTAGACTATCTATTGATGCAACATTTGGAGACACGAAAGCTTGTTAGAAAGCATGGAGGCAACGACTTCTTGTCCATTTTATACAAGTTTTGTTTCTATGCTTTAATAACATCCTGATGCATAAGAGTTTAAATCTGAAGCTTTTCCTCTATTTATGGGGTAAGGAAGGGTCCTTTGGTGTAATTTATGGGAATCAAGCTGCTATAACAGTCAAATAGGAGTTTCAGTGGAAATTGGGCAGAAAAAGTTCTGCTTTGCATCTCAGAAAAGAAACTGAGAACCCCATTAGTCAAGTTTATAAAGCCATGCTGGAAAGCGAGAATTAGCTGTGTTTTACTGATAAACCACAGTTAAAGCAAAACAGAGGAAGAATCCCATGTACTCAATGTATGTAATTGTTCCCCCCACCTGAAACCAATGCTTTTTATTAAATTTCAGATAAAATACAAGTCCAGAGTACTGTTAAACTGTCAAAACCGGGGTGCCATTTACAATCTTCAAAGTAAATATTGTATAAAGTTCTTAAAGAAATGGAGCCATGGCAAGATTAAAAAAAATATAAAAAAGCTTTAGGTTCAGGTTCTCCCTGGAAAAAAACAATACAAGACTGAGATCTTTGGATCCGCATGTGAAAAAACTAGTATTAATTTCAAACTACCTCCCATCGAGGTAGGCAGGGCTAGATGAATCAAAAGTTGGGATTAAGATTGCTGGGAGAAATATCAACAACCTCAGATATGCAAATGATACCACCTTAATGGCAGAAAGTGAAGAGAAACTAAAGAGCCTCTTGATCCGGGTGAAGGAGGAGAGTGCAAAAGTTGGCGTGAAACTCAACATTAAGAAACCTAAGATTATGGCATCCGGCCCTCTCAATTCCTGGCAAATAGATGGGGAAGAAATGGAGGTAGTGACAGGTTTTATTTTCCTGGGCTCCAAGATCACCGCAAATGGGGACTGCAGCCAATAAATTAAAAGATATTTGCTCCTGGGGAGGAAAGCTATGGCAAATCTAGACAGTATTCTAAAAAGCAGAGACATCACCCTGCCAACAAAAGTGCGTATAGTCAAGGCTATGGTTTTCCCAGTTGCAATGTATGGCTGTGAAAGTTGGACCATAAGAAAGGCTGAGCACCAAAGAATTGAGGCCCTTGAACTATGGTGCTGGAGAAGACTCCTGCGAGTCCCTTGAACTGCAAGGTGATCAAACCGGTCATTCCTGGAGGAGATCAACCCTGACTGCTCTTTAGAAGGCCAGATCCTGAAAATGAAACTCAAAATACTTTGATCACCTAATGAGGAGGAAGGACTCACTGGAGAAGAGCCTAATGCTGGGAAAGATTGAGGGCAAAAGAAGAACGGGACGACAGAGAACGAGGTGGCCGGATGGAGTCACTGAAGCAGTCCACGTGAGCTTAAATGGACTCCAGAGGATGGTAGAGGGCAGGAAGGCCTGGAGGAACGTTGTCCATGGGGTTGTGATGGGTCAGACATGACTTTGCAACTAAAAACAACACCACCTCCATCATCTAGCCCAGTGTTTTTCAACCTTGGTAGCTTGAAGATGGGTGGACTTCAACTCCCAGAATCCCCCAGCCAGCAACGCTGGCTGGGGGATTCTGGTAGTTGAAGTCCACCCATCTTCAAGCTACCAAGGTTGAGAAACAGCACCACTCTCTCTGGGGCCTTCCCAATCTGCATTTTGGGCTGCTGCAGATTCCGAGGCATCTCCAAAAACTATCCCCCCCACTTTTTTTTTTTTTGCACAATGCGCAAATGTTGTGCTAGCTTATCCAACCGCGGCTTGGATAAACCCCTGCTGGAGAAGAATCGCTAAAACCGGAATTTTTCTGCAATTGCCGAGAGGTTTCTGGACCGGCATTTGTCCCACGCGGTACCCGCTGCAATGCCACTACCTCTTGGTCTCTCCTCCGTGTATAAATCAATCACTAGGTCTCCCAGCGTGGTCTCCAGGAGAACAGCCATGACGCCGCCTCCAGCCGCCTTTCTGATCTTTCCGCCACTGTTTCTTGCTCCTCCGCGATCCCGGCATGCCTTGCGCTCCTCCACTTCCTCCCTTGGGTTTGGCAGCTGTAAGGCAAAGCGGCGCCCTTTGCCAAGGCTCGGTGACCGTAGACTTACGAGAGTGTAGAGTCGCCCTTCAAAGAAAGTGAGTTTGGGCATCACTGGCGGAATCCCGAAGGCCGGAAGTGAGCGTGATTCGGAGAAGACGGGGAAAGATTTTTTTTTTAGCGATGAGCTTTGGCAGCAACAGCGCTGTTCAGGTCCAGCTGTGCGAAGGCAGCCGGCCTCGAACCAGCTGGTTTCCAGACGACTCCACTTTCTAATTTGCTTGCCTAGGTACTGTAATTGCTATAGGTACAGGAGGCCCACATTTTAAAAGTTTTTTTTTATTTTAAAGGTTTTTTAAAATTTTGCCTAAAATTTACTAAAGTTATTACTATAAAAATAATAACTTTTATAAATAATTCAAGGTGGCAAATATAACCTAAATACACCTTCCTCCTCCTATTTTCGCCACAACAGTTACCCTGGGCGGTGAGTTGGGCTGAGGGAGGGGAGGGGAGGAAGGAAGGAAGGAAGGAAGGAAGGGAGACAGGGAGAGAGAGAGAAAGGAAGGAAGGAAGGAAAGAAGGAAGGAGGGAGGGAGGGAGATCACCCAGCCAGCTTTCATGTCTAAGGTGACTAGAACTCACAGTCTCCTAGTTTCTAACCTCCTGCCTTAAATACTCCACCAAACAGGTGCTAATGGCAGTTTGGCCAAACAAACATCTCAAGATTTACTTGCTTGCTTGGATGCTACCTTGATTCTATCCACCAGTCAGTTGTACTTTTACTAGGAAGGCAGGCAAACTTCTGGCAGGCAAACTTCCTCTGTCTGGCATCTCTGAGGATCAGCTTGTTTTGCAATTCCGAAGACAGCTGACTTCAAAAATCCTCTTTCTTTTCTTCCAAACAATTGGCTTTCTGTGTCAATTAATACAGAATTTTTGTGGGCTTTTTTAAGGCTGCAGATGTTGACTTTTTGCATAGATAAACCTAAGAAACTATTTAGAAAGAATATTATGTTGAGATCACACTATAATGTTCTTTCCTGAGAACATGTCATTTTTTTTCATGTGCAGAGATTTTAAACAAGCAAACAAGAAAATAAAACAGGTTGAAATTATATATGCCTTGTCAGCCTTGATTAACCTCTTGATTTAGTGATAATGAAAACTGGTTCAGAATTAATGTTTTACCCAAAATACTTTTTCTTCATTGCCTAAGGATCCATATTTAAGAAAATAGCCTACCTTTGAGTAAGATTCACTAAGGATAAACAGATAAAAGACATTAGGCTGCCTTTCAAATCCTAGTAGTAGAATGCTGATCTTTTTACACGTTATTTTCTTCCTCAGGATCAATTTCATTTTTCATTCTTCATAGCCTTTTGATTATTCTTTTTACTATTTAAATTGGGAGGTCTCTAAAAGTTCATTAATTTGCATAATTCTAGAGATGTTTAAAGAAAAAATTGGTTTAAATATTCATTTAGTATTTGGTATGTCATAGTATTCTCTCTTTATAAAACTATCCAACAAAAATCCAGAGTTTGAGTAGCAGTGGCACAACAATTCCCACCAGCAAGCAAAAAGGCTTAGTGTGCAAAGCCAACCATTTATGGTTTATTGAATAAGCCATGATTAAACCACAGCATCCTCTTATATATCATACATTAAAGTAGTTCCATTTTCTCTCTTGGAGAGTCTAGAAGCTTCCATATATTGTATCAGACCAATCTCCCATTTACTCAGTAATGACTCAGTGACTTCAAGGATTGAGATTTTTTTTATAGCCCACAAATCATTTCAGATGCTTGGACCTGAACATGAGACTCTCGACATCAGCCCTAGGAAATATTCTCCTGATCAGTGATTACCGAATTAAAGGCTAGTAGTAGATGTGAAAGGCAATTCATATCTCAAGAGGATGCAATTCAGCTCTTCCCCCTATCTCATGTGTTTTTTATCATTCCTTCCTCTTGAGCTGCCAGGTAAACAGAGGGTTTACCTCTGTCCATCATGACAGATTTAATTACCTCTGAGGGAGAGAAATATACATGGATGCTCTGCCAGTTTATTTGCAAATTGCTGCTGTCTACAGTATTCCCTTGTTAATGTCCCAGCCATCTTGCAATGGTCAAATTGATATTTTTTTTAAAAAAATAAACAAAACCACATGTGTACTGTATATAATATAATTGAAGTTGGCCTCACTACACAAAATGGAAAGGTTAAGGTTTTTATGAGCCCCTACATCAGTAGTGGGTTGCTACTGGTTCGTTCTGGTTCGTGTGAACCGGTAGTAGCGGCGGCGGGAGGCTCCACCCACCCACCCGGATGTCATCAAATATGCTTTGTGCATGCGCAGAGCGAACCAGTAGTAAAGGTAAGTGAAACCCACCACTGCCTTATATAGTATTTTGAACCAAACAAAACAAAACTGCAACTGAATGGAAACAGGAGGGAGAATGCTAATAATTACTTAATTAATTAATTAATTAATTAATTAATTAAATTTTTATACCGCCCTTCTCCCAAAGGACTCAGGGCGGTGTATAGCCAAGATAAAAAACCAACAATATAAAAGTTAAAAACAATTTAAAATTATTAAATAGTTTGGCCAATAATCTAAAATAAAATAACCCATTAAAATAATATTTTAGGCCAGCCCTGCTTGATGGAATAATAGTGTTTTAAGGGCGCGGCGAAAGGTACGAAGGTCGGGAATCCGACCTTCTCTGGGGGCAGCTCGTTCCAGAGGGTAGGTGCCCCCACAGAGAAGGCTCTCCCCCTGGGGGTCGCCAGTCAACACTGTCTAACCGACTGCACCCTGAGGAGACCCTCTCTGTGGGAGCGTACTAGTCAATGGGAGGCTATCGGAGGCAGAAGGCGGTCTCGTAAATACCTAGGTCTTATGCCATGGAGCGCTATGGTATGATTAACAAGATCTTGAGTTTCAAGAAATTTTAACAGGCCAAGTGATTAAAGAAAAAGTATTAAAAAGAAGAGGAAAAAAAGGGGGGGGGGAGAATCTCAATTGCAGTTGGGGAGCAAACTGCCCAGTGTTGAATGAAAGTTGTAAACCCAAAGGTGCTTTTTCAAGAGGCAACTTCAAGAACCTCTAGGATAACCATGACTTGGATGACTGAGAATCTCCATAGAAAGTTGTAAAAGTATAGCACTATTTTGTCAATCATGGATTGGCCTTAATACGAATTTTATTTTTATTTTTTAATTACCACCAAGTTTTTGTTTAGTCCCTCTGACAAAGCACTGACGGGAACTGTCACTGGTTCATCGCGTCCAACTAAATGAAAGGGGTCTTATTGTGACGCGCTCTTGCCGATCCTTGTTTTAAGGCCAGAAAGCTTTTGCATTTGGTCAGAGCGGGGCCGGCGCTCGCCCTCCCGCCTTGATTTCCTTGTCTTCAACTCTTCAAAGGCGTCCACCGAAGGGAAATCACTCCTACGCCGCCTTTTCCGTGCCCCGACCCTGGAAGCGCCTCGTCCCCGCTCGACATCTCGGCTTGTATTGCATCCTTCCCGGCTATTTCCTCCTCCTGGGCCCGCCGGACTCCTCCCAGCTTCTGCTCGGCTCGTCGCCGCCTCTTGCTTTGTTGATGTTTCACTTAGTTTTAATGCGCAGTTCCCAAGATGGAGGCAGCGCTGGGGCCACGCGAGTTGCTCGGGCTGGTGGCAGGGCTCCTTCTGCTGCCTCCAAGCCTTTTCGCCCCGAATCCGACAGCCGCCTTCTCCCGGGTGGTAAACCAGGTAGGCAAGGGAAAGTTTCCTGCGAAGCCTCGGTTTCTGGCCCCGAAAACGTGTTTGCGTGCGTGCGTGCGTGTGTTGTAGGGCAAGGGGAGAAGAGAAAAGATCGGGTCTCCCTTCAAAGCCCTAAATGGGGGAGCTGAAGGTGTGATTCGGCACCCCGCTTTGTATGAGTATCGGGTCATGGTGGTTTAGAAGAGAGATCTACTAAAGTAGGGACACGCAATGTTGCCATGCTGGTGGCTTGTCTGCCAAGTCCCATTTGCAAAACTGGAGTTCTGTTGTATGTGTCGGGGTAACAGGCTAAGAATTGTGCAGTTTGTATATGGGAATTCTTCTTTCCCCGACTATTTGGAAGGAGTGATTTGTGAGTTAATGGTTTTTACAAAAAGGTGTGATCCAGGGCCTTGTGTACCTCTGTATGTGTGTCTTGAA
Source organism: Arizona elegans (assembly GCA_022577455.1). Lineage (NCBI taxonomy): Eukaryota > Metazoa > Chordata > Lepidosauria > Squamata > Colubridae > Arizona > Arizona elegans. The sequence continues at coordinate 252,602,541 of JAKOOJ010000001.1, forward strand.
TACAATACCCAGCATCTTGTCCTTTTAGATATATGCCGGTAACTTGCTACCATGTTAGATTTTAATCTTTGTAGTAATGCAATTTGATATGGGCGATTGAGTACTTTGAGTAATAAACCCTCTCTTTATGGAAAGAACAGTATGTTCTAAGGAAGTCTGTTTCGGTGTTTATGTCCTTGTAAAACACGAATTAAATATTTCAGGCATGTGATGCATTTGTTATCCTATTGCCATAGCTAAAGCAGTCACCTGCTGTATTTGTCTTAGTTTGAGGTTTAAACATCATAGTAGTGGTTTTAGACATTTCTAAATATTTGATGTGGTTAACTGTCATGATAATGTTAATTGATTAAAGAGCCCACAAACTATCGCACACATAAAACAATTCGATTTGCTTAATTTTACTTCTGGTTTACCATGGAGTATAAGAAAGAATTGACTTTATGGAGAGCTGTCAGAACAAAGATTACAGGTCTATATTTACTTAGCTGAGCTAGACCTTGATTATTAGCCGTACTTTCATAGCTGTAGGTTGTTTTTCAAAGCCAAGCCATATGGGAGGTCCTCTGTATTTTACAGAAGGACAAAAATATGAATTTGAGGATCATTCTTGAAAAGCAGAGAACCTCCCTACATCCTTAGTCCTGACCCATTTCTTTGCCCAGGGTAATTCTCTTCACTACAGAGAAGATGATTACATGCAAGAAAGATGATAATTACATGCAAAAAAGAAGATGATTATATGCAAGAAATGAAATAGCAGACCATGTTAGGATTCTTCTACCTGCCTGCCTGTCTGCCTGCTTGCCTCCCTCCCTCCTTCTTTCTTTCCTTCTTTCCTTCTTTCTTTCTTTCTTTCCTTCCTTCCTTCCTTCCTTCCTTCCTCTTCAACCTCAGAGAATGAAGATGTAGAAGACACACAACATAAAAATAGAGTATGGTGAAGGAAGACAATGAAAAACTGCTTCCAGACTGTTGCCAAGAAAACTACATAGATGTGTTTTGAAGGCATCAGGAGTCAAGCTCAATGCTGAAGGGTTTTCCTTCACTCCTCCACTCAGTCAACAAACAAGAAACCTTTGTTCTAAACAAAATATGTAAATACTTTATTCTTTAAAATATACTATTCATTGATGTAAATGAAGAGATAGCAACTTTACCTCAGTCTTCAAAGGTGGCAGCATCAGTTGGCAGGCTTGGGCCTGGTTAGTACTTGTATGGGAAATGTCCAGGAAATACCAGAACTTTATATTAGATTGGGACAATCAAAAAATATGCTAAAGGAAGACAATGAAAACCTCTATCAGACTGTTGCCAAGAGAAAGACTGACAGCAAATTCTCTCTCCACATCTACTGTATCATATCTTCTAGGCATTGTATTCATTTCATGCCTGAGTTATTCATTTTGTAGCAAATGAGAATTAGATCTCTTGTTTCAGTCAGATGAGGATGCTTCTGCTGACTAATGACAAATGCATCTAATTTGCCTTTCCCAAATGTGAAGGCTCCAAATATCTGATTGATTAGTTTGATCACAAAACCTCCTGGTATAATTTCTTTTCAGAAGGCAATTATTTTTAGAAGGGAACTTCAACCAGTTGTTAATAGGACAAGTTAAAAATATGAAAAGATAAAAAAATATGTGTGGTAAATTGATTCATGCAATTGTCATGCAAGTCCATTATTGCACAATTCCTGTGTCTTTCCAAATATTTACGCAATATGAACTTTCTCCCCTCTCTGATTTTTCTAAGATGAAATGTGCTTCACAGCTGCCACATCTTCTTTGGTCTGTTGAAATGAGCTGGTCATTTTTTTTCATTTGAGTCAGAGAAATCACAGTGTAATCTAATACTCAGAATTATTGTGGAAAAGCCCAGAGAGTTTTGAAATGAAAGGTGATTAAATGCACTAAGGAAATACTTCCTTGTGTCATACAATATAGATAGTATATATTTGGCAGCACAAGGGATGCTGGGAAGCCACAAGGCAAAAGAGTTTAATAGTCATTGTTCCATATCTATAAAGTGTAAAAAAGAAGATAATGTGGTATTTACTGATTAAGGCAAGAAGCTTTCAGATCCAAATTAATTTCTTTAATGCTTATGTTTTGTCTCGTGTATACCGTAGGTTTTTTAAATTCTCTGAGAGAAATTAATAAGATTGCAAGCTGAAATTTTAATAGTGTAACTACCTATTTAGCAAGCAAGATTGTGTTGCCCTGATGCATGCAGCCACTTTACAAGTGTTGTTCATGTTAGAAATTACTTAGAACGTTTGTTTTCCTACCAAATAAAGCAGAGTAGAAAAATATACATGTACAAGCTAGAAAATGTACATAAAATTGCCCATTTAAATTTGATTTCTAAGAATAGAAAACTGAATGTATCAGTGTGAATTATGAAACAGTATGCACAACCCTCTTTAAAAATAGATATATTGATCTGAGGATGAGTTTGGTCTGGTGATATTATTAAAGTATCAAACTAGAAACCAGGTGACCAGGGGTTCTAGTCTGTCCCTAGGCACAAAGCAGCTGGGTGCCAGTTACTTTCTGTCAGAAGCAATGTCAAACCACTTTTGAAAAACCATGTCAAGAGAACTGCAGGGACTTGTTCAGGCAATCTCCAAGAATAAAAAACAACTGAATGAAAAAAGAAAAAAGGGGAAAAAAAAGAATGTCTTCTTTTATGATTTGGTCCCACTAGTAAAAGCATAGCCTGACTGGAGCTCTACTCTGGATATTACCCTTGGCAGGATTGAGCTTGTACTATGGCTGGTTGTCCTTTGTCTTCCCAGCTTCTAAGTACCTTCTTCCATAGTTTTATTTTCAGAATAATACTTTATTTTCCTTGGAATGACAGTTCAAATGGTCCCATGACTCAGCACACACACAAACACACATACTAGCAAGCTCAAGTATTTCTCCCTAAAAGGTGATGATCGAAAGTCATGTATGTAAAATATAGCAGGTTGGTTGGGGATGGTCTGAATCATCGTAGTGAAAGCTGAGGAGAAAGTCCTGCTTTACTTTTTTTTATGGAATTACTCCGTACTCAGAATCGTATCCCTACTTTCTCTTCTGGCTATTTTTTCCCCCTTATCGTGGAAAAGGAGTCTAGAGATTTTTTGTTTGCAGAAATGGTTTATATAGGAAAGATGAAACAATCCTTTTTCTTAAGATTGCTGCTGAAAGAGTCTCAGTGTTCAATTGTTGGGGGAGATATTGTCAGTTTGGGTCATAAAAGACGGAGAGACAGAATGAAGAAAGATGGAGAAATATAGTCTGTGCTACGCTGGGCATTGGGATAATAAGTATCTTTGGAGTCGCTGTGTGGGAAATTGATAGCTGGAGAGAGATGTGTGTGCTGGAACATTGGAAATGGTCAGTTTCTATTTTCTGGCCCCAGAAGGATGAAGATATTGGACACAGGTGACAGGGAGAAGAAATGTAAAACCAGAGAGAGGAATGTGTTTTATCCCAAACTCAAAGTAGATGGAGGCAGAGGCAGATGGATGGCTACCTGCAAAAAGGACACCTGGAGGAAGCATGAGAGCAGGATAGGTTGGGCAGAAGATCCAGTGGGAGATGCATCATGCAACATTAATGCAGCTTGATGACTGTCAAGGTCTGAAAAAGCTGGAAGAAACATTTTTAAGTGCACCACAAAGTAAATCAGCTAATTCTCTCTCTCTTTCTCTCTCACTCTCCTTGAAAAGCTGTGGGAGAGGGAGAAGGAAAAAGAAGGGAGTTGGCAGTTAAGCAGTGAGTGAATGTTTGCTGGCAAATACTTGTGGAAAGCAGAAAGAGAAAATTTAAGATTTTCGAGAAACAGGAGAGAGGAAGAAACGGGCAAGTTTGGAAACACTGCTGTAAATAGTTCTATTTTTCCCCAATTCCTGTAAATATATTTGCACATAGTTAAAAAAATGCAAAAAAATCTTCCATGTTCTTGGTCTTTGGGGAGCAGCTGTTCTATTTAATCATGCATACACAAAATCATAAAACCATAAAAGTACATAAAAGTACAGTCAGTCATACTATGGCACCCCCCCCAAATATATTTATTTATTCATTTATTTATTAATCAAATTTCTATACTGCCCTGCTCCTGGAGGACTCAGGGCGGTGAACAGCCAAGATAAAATACAGATAATACAAACATTAAAAAAATCCCTTAAAATTATTAAATATTTTGGCCAAAACACAGATTAAAACACCCAATTTATAAAACAAATCAAACGAATTAAAAATTTAAAAAGGAGAGTTAGGCCAGGCCAGCCTGCTGAAATAAAAAAGTTTTGAGAGCACGACGAAACGTGTGCAGATCCGGGATCCTCCGTATCTCTGGGGGGAGCTCGTTCCCCCCAAATGTAAACCTGTACATTTGTTCTCTTGGTTATCCAGGGTATTTTTGGGAGTCTCCTCTGTGCATCAATATTCAAGTGCCAATATTCTTGCTAGCCTGCTTCCTCACAGTTGAAGTTTCATGGAGTATCGTAGAGAAACTATTGACTACATGATTCTATTTTTTTTTATCCAGTAATGCATCAGCAATAATTTTTCTTGTTCCTTGGCCTGTCTAAAGTGAGGTGGAACATTTTGTATCTCCCTTTCCATGTAAGATTCTAACCTGTGTTGGATGATGCTAAGTATTATTTTGCTAATGTGAAATTAAATATAATAGTTTGCACACCCTGTTAACTTTCTTTTTTGTTGTTGTAGGTATATAGACTGACTTCTTCCAATCTGTTGGCCATTATGATTTATTGGCATAATTGGTTACAGTTTTTATTGAATCTTCCTCTTTTGCTTGCTATATTTCTGTAGATATTCCATCAATATCTCTTGTTTTCTGATTTAAAACAGGTAGCCCTTGACTTACGACCACAATGCCCAAAATTTCTGTTGCTAAGTGAGACAGTTATTCAATTTTGAATTTTGCCCCATTTTACGACCTTTCTTGCCTCAGTTATTAAGTGAATCACTGTAATTGTTAAGTTAGTAACATGTTTGTTAAGTGCTTCTCCATTGATTTTGCTGGTCAGAAGGTCACAAAAAGTTGCAATGGTTGTAAGTGTGAAAAACAATGATAAGTCACTTTTTTCAGTACCATTATAACTTGGTCACTAAATGAACTGTTGTAAGTCAAGGACTATCTTATTGGATAATAGGTGCTTATCAGTCTTTACCATGAGCATGAGTACCTGCTTACAGACAAAGACTTAAAACCATGAAACCAACAATTAAATCAGTGAGGACTTGGACTGAGGAGGCAAAACTAAAGCTACAGGCTTGCCTTGATTGGAATGTTTTTGAAGATACTCTGCAGACTTGGATGAACTCACAGTTACTGTAATGTCAGTTTTTGTGAAGACCTATGTGTGCCGACCAGAAACCTATGAATATACAGTAACAATAAACCTTGGTCCACAGCTAAACTTAAGCAGCTATGTCGTACCAAAGAGGAAGCCTACAGAAAAGCTGATAGAATGCTGTACAATCAGGCCAGAAACATAGTAACAACAAAGATCAGAGCAGCAAAAAGAAGCTACTCTGAAAAGCTAAGAAATCAGTTCTCAACAGATGAACCAGAAAACACGTGGAAAACTCTTAAAAATATCACCAGTTACTACAACTGACCCATCCTATTAGGCCCACTACCTCTGGTGATTATAGAAAATGAGGTGCAAGATCTATTTCACAGGCAAAAGCCAGGAAAAGCAGCTGGCACAGACAAGATAACTCCTTCTTGCTTAAAAGCTTGTGCTGACCAACTTCACCCACATCTTTAATAAATAACTAGAGATGTGCTATGCTCCTCCTTGCTTCAAATACTATTATTATCCCAGTGCCGAAGAAACCTTACATCAAGGAACTGAATGACTTCAGACTGATTGCTCTAACATCTGTAGTTATGAAAACCTTTGAAAGGCTAGTGCTGGCCCACCTGAAAACCATCATGGATTCGCTGTTAGACCCCTTGCAAATTTGCCTACTGAGCAAATAGATCGACAAATGATGCTGTTAATATGTCTCTGCACTACATCCTACAACATCTTAAAACTCCAAAATCCTATGCAAAGGTCGTCTTTGTAGACTTCAGCTCAGCATTCAATATCATCATTGCAGATATTCTTCTAACTAAACTAAATCAGCTAGCTGTACCTGACCACACTTGTAAATGGATCATAAGCTTCCTAACAGACAGGAAGCAGCCGGTGAAGCTAGGCAAAATCACATCAGATACCTGTAAAATTAGCACAGGAACCCCCTGGGGCTGTGGGCTCTCTTCACTTCTCTATATATACCAATGACTGCATCTCAAAAGATCCCTCTGTTAAAGTACTGAAGTTTGCAGATGATTTAACAGTGATTGGTCTCATTCGAGACAACGATGAATCTGCATACAGACTGAAGGTTGATCAATTAGCCTTGTGCAACCGGAACAATTTGAACTAAACACACTCAAAACCGTAGAAATGGTGGTAGTTATAGGAGGGTAGAGAAACCCTCCTATACTACTACCTCTTACAATACTAGACAACACAGTATCAACAGTAGAGACCTTCAAGTTCCTAGGTTCTATCAAATCTCAAGACTTAAAATGGACAGCTAACATCAAAAACGTCATCAAAAAAGCACAACAAAGAATATTCTTTCTGAGCCAACTCAGAAAGCTCAAACTGCCCAAGGAACTGCTGATTCAGTTCTACAGAGGAATTATTGAGTCTGTCATCTGCACCTCTAGAACTGTCTGGTTTGGCTCTGCAACCAAACAAGACAGACACAGACTTCAACGGATAATTAGAACTGCAGAAAAAAGCAATTGCTACCAACCTGCCTTCCATTGAGGACCTGTATATTGCACGAGTCAAAAAGAGAACTCTGAAAATATCTACAGACTCCTCACATCCTGGACATAAATTGTTTCAACCTCTACCCTCAAAACGACGCTATAGAGCACTGCACACCAGAACAACTAGACTCAAGGATAGTTTTTTCCTGAATGCCATCACTCTGCTAAACAACTAATTCCTTCAACACTGTCAAATTATTTACTAAGACTATATTACTATTATTCTTCTCATCCTTCCTATTACCTATCTCCTCCCACTTATGACTATAATCATGTTGCTTGTATCTTTACGATTTATATTGTTTTATTTGTTTCCTAGTATGATTTGATAGTAACCTATGACTATCACTAAGTGTTATGATTCTTGATGAATGTATTTTATTCTCCTTATGTACACTGAGAGCATATGCACCAAAGACAAATTCCTTGTGTGTCCAATCACACTTGGCCAATAAAGAATTCTATTCTATTCTATCTGTAATGACTTATTAATGACTGCCATGCTAAACTAACTTCATCCTCTAATACTAAAGATTCCTATAAATACGGAATTTTTTTCTAAGATATCTTGGATGTTGATATCTCTATTGTACAGTATTTCAGCGTACTCATTTCTTATTTGTTTGATCCTATTTGAATCACTTATTATATGTCCCTTGACATACATTAACCAATTGTAGGAACCTTCTTCTGTAACCCAGAAGAAGATTCCTACAACAGAGATCTTTTGGAAGACCTTGTTTTTCTGTATTTGTTTTCATATTTGATATCTTTATAGATGACATTATAATACTACTGCTTGTCTCTTCTAACAGCTCTCCAAAATTGAAGTTAAATTCCTTTCCGAGATCTTTATCTTCCTTTTCTTTTCCTACTCTTCTTTTCTTGGCAATATCTGCTGATGGTCATCTGGTTGTTTTCTTCCGATTTTGGTCCTTTTAACTTTTCAGGGTTAGCAACTTGTTAGATTTCCTTCCATAGTTCCTCTGGGTCTTGATCAATGAGGTTGAGGACTTCAAAGCAGGGTGGACTTGATATAAATCGAGTTGATTTAAATCATGATTTAAATCACTAGTAAAAAGGCTTGATTTAAATCAACTCGATTTAAATTATAATTTTTAAAGAGCAACTGTCATCTCTGCTACTCCTTTGACCCACTGTTGACTCACCGATAGTCCCAGTGTTGCAGAATATATAGCCTCATGCTACATAACTAAGCTCCATTTCATGCTGAATAAACTAAATTATTTATGTATCTTAAATAGAAAACTATCTTACAATAGATTTTTACCCCAAAAGTTTTTTATTAAAATAAATTCGATAAAAATAAAAAAAAATCCGATTTAAATCAAAAAAATCTGATTTTTTTGATTTTTTAAAAAAAATCATTGATTTTTATCCACCCTGCTTCAAAGTGATTTCTGATGTTCTCTTTAAAAATGGTGGGTATATTTATTTATTTGTGTTTTATATATATATATATATATATATATATATATATATATATATGTGTGTGTGTGTGTGTGTGTGTGTGTGTGTGTGTGTTTATGTAAGTTTTCACGGGTATGTATGTGTGTATAGTTAATATTTCGGGTTTCTTCCCGTGTAATTGTGGATATAGCCCTAAAAGGGTAGAAGCGACGTTTCGACAGAATCCCATCTGCCATCATCAGGCTTATGTCAGCAGTCATTTTGTACTAACTGCTGTTGGTATTTCAAATCTGGTGCTGGTATTCTGGGATGGCTCCACCTTTTCATTCTGATTGGTTGGGAGTCCCAGTATGTGTTTATTGGCTTGGCTTCGGGTGTATGGTCGGTTTTTCTCCACTAGGTGGCAGGGCTTCATCTTTGTGGCTGGTTTGAATATGATTTGGTTGGGATTTTTTTGATTAATGTTTGGTTTATGTTTTATATATGGTGTTAAGATTCGTCTATCTATGAGAGCAGGTTTCCAAATAGTAGGCAGACGTGAAGTGTCATCCCGTTTATTCATGCAATATGGTCTTTTTTCCATTTCTATTGCTTCTCTGATTATCCTGCCATTGAGATGTTCTATTTTTGCAACTGTTTTTGTTTTATTAAAATTAATGTTGTGTCCTGTTGTATTTATATGTTGAACTAATGATGATGTGTGTTCTTGTTTTTGTATTGAGTTTTTGTGTTCCTCGATGCGCACACTCATTCTTCTGTTGGTCTGTCCAATGTATGTTGATGGGCAGGAAGCACATGGGATTTCGTATATGCCTTGATCTTCTAATTCTATTTTGTCTTTGGGGTTTCTGAGAATGGACGATATCTTTCTATCTGTGCAAAATACGGTTTTGATGTTGTGTTTATGTAGTACTTTGCTAATTTTGTCTGTTGTTCCCCTTATATAGGGCAAGATGGCTTTCCCATTGTTTTGTTCCTCTTGTTGTTTTTTATTATGTCTTGGTGTTGTATGTTTGATCATATTGATGACTTTATTTCTACAGAACCCATTCGATGTCAGTACATTAGTTAGTGTATATAATTCTGTTTGTAAATGTGCTTCATCAGCCAGACGTTTAGTTCTTGTGGTTAATGTTTTGGCAACAGAGTTTATTTGTGCTGGATGGTGGTGTGATTTGGCATTGAGATAGCGGTTCGTATGTGTCTTCTTTTGATAGATGGTATGTCCTAAGGTGCCATCAGATTTTTTATAAATTAATACATCGAGGAAAGGTAACTGGTTTTCTGATTCTATATGGTAACCCATTTTGTATTCATAACCCTGGATAAAACATAATAAGAATCAAAGTTTAAAACAATAGAAATAACATAAAATAACATTGCAGCCATTAGTTAATACAACTGGAATAATTGCCATGTTGAAGGATTGTCTGTGAAGTCTAATTGATATTATTCAGTTACTGATTGCACCATATCCAAGTACTGGCCTTGCTATATTTTGTTCCTGAATTGTCTATGAAAGAAGACAATTCCTTCTTAGTCCTAAGTAGTAAATCGTATGATCTTCCCAGGGAAAATATCCAGTTCCAGACAATTTCAGTTCATTGATGCCTAAAATGTCAATGTAGTTGATTAATTTCATATCCCACTGTGTTGAGCTTTTCATGTTCGTAATTCTTACGTTCCATGTTCCCATTGTAATTCTGTCTCTGCAATTTTGGGTTTTCTTTTCCTGAGTGGTGAGTTGGCAACTAAGCACCCTACATTTCTTAATTTAGTCACGTCATAAACAGATTGGTATTCTGAAAGATTCTCAGTGGTTTCTCTAGCATGATCTAAAGGGTTTGTCATCTGGCATTATAGTGTCAGTCAGTTTTTATTATATATCTATATGGCTCTCTTGGTAATACAGGAATTATTTTCCATTGTGTCCTCCAGCACAATATGAAACAATGACTTTGACATTGTCACTAAAGCAATTATCCGTCTTTAGTATCTTCCAATATTGCTGCTGTCCAATATAAGTGCCTACGTGTGTTAGCTGGGCAGCTGGAATGATGCTCAAGTCTTGAGAGATTATATGCTTTTGGCCTTCTCTCCCAGCTATCTTTGCTCATCCCTTACAGGAACATGCCTCCTCCCTCCATAATAAAGCAGCAAAGCAAGACTTCAGAGAAACCCATTAATAACCTATCAAATTTCAATCCTGTTGATTTCAGTAAGTCTCTTTTAGGAAGTAAGGTGGCTCAGTCAAATATACATAGTAAAATATTTGGTTGCACATATTGCAACTATTGTGAGGATTATGCCATCAATTAGAGTGAGTATATGTTGGATCACATAAGATTTACATGAACATAGCTTCTCCTTATTTAGAGTTCAATCCAGAATGTATGGGTAATTTGACTGCAAATGGTCAAGCCTTTAGTGGTAGGCAAATGCAATAAATAAAAACACTTTGGTTTTGGAATATACTTTATTGCTAGCAAAGTATTATAATAGAAAGCATATGAAAACAATTCTTCAGCTAATGTAATTAAGACAAAGTTATTCTGAACCTATTTCTCACATTTTTCCCTTCCCCTGAAGTTAGATTTTCTGTAATAGTCCTGTTTCCATCTATAACTATTACCTCTGTCCTGCGCTTTCCCAGGGCCTGTTAAACATTTCATTACAGAAAATCATCTGATTATACAATTTGTATTTATGGCCAGCATAGTATGCACAATTAGATATAAAAGGCACTTCGGGATCTTGATAGTTATATGTACTACACTGGCCCCTATTATTCTGTGGTCACTGAACCTGTTTATGGTATTTTGTTCCTCCTTCAGTTTTTTTATTCTAGTTACTTAGACACAGACTTTAGAAATGCTAGATCTTGACAGATCACATTGTGGATGGAAACATAAATCTTTCTCACAAACTAAAAATTGAATTAATCACCTTACTTAGTTTATAAACTGTATTGAATATTTCTTTTTCTCTTCTTTCTTTTTTTGTCATTCCATTATTTCAGGAAAACATCAAGATTAAAGTAAATATACTGGAAACCACTGGGGATATTCAGGAAAGACAGGTATTGTATGTTCCACTTCCTGTACTTTCTTTAGCAAAGTCTTTTCTTTTTGCTATTGTGACTCATCAGCTTAAGGGTCTTTCTAGTTACTATAATACCGTGTTTCCCTGAAAATAGGACCCAACCGGAAAATAACTCCTAGCATGATTTTTCAGGATGCTCGTAATATAAGCCCTATCCCAAAAATAAACCTAAGTTAAGAGGTTAAGCCAGTTGGACACATTTAGTACCGTATTTCCCCGAAAATAAGACCTAACTGGAAAATGTATCTTTTGGAGCAAAAATTAATGTAAGATCCGGTCTTATTTTCGGGGGAAACATGGTAGCACAGTAAATACACCGAGTTGTTGATTAACATTTGAGGGATACTCAATAATTCCTTCCAATAAATAGTTTGTTATGTTTGTACTACCTTCTATGGGTTTATAAAAGTTGGAAGATCATTTGTTGGGTTCCAAATTTGGTGCTTAATTGGCATTATTCTATATACATAGCAATGTGCCTGAATGTATGCATTTTGGATGTGTGCTACTTTCAACCATAATAATTGTCAATAGTACATAGTTTTATACTATGAACTGACAGATTATGAAGTCCTGTGGATAATATGTGGACTCTTGTTCAGCTTCTCTCAGTTGATGGTGACCACAGGCCCAGCTGTTTTTCACTGGCTGTTCCTAAGATATACTGTTCATAGTTCCCAACCCTTAGTTTACAGAGTCTATGGAGAAACTGAGGACATGGTTTTCCACTGCTGGCTAGAAGTCCAAGGTACCAGTCTGAGTTAAAGGACTGGTTTAACTTAACAGAATAATTAATAAAGTGAGGATCCTTGGTGCTCTCTGAGCTTGGTTGGACATTTCATTACTCAAACTAGATAACTGTTCTGTTAATGGTGGTAAGCAAAACTGAGAAGCAGTGGCATGAGTATCTAAGTTACAGCCAGAAATTAGTTTTTTAAAAGGTTTCACTGACTTCCTGTCAGTGTTACATTCTGCTTTTGCTCTTCTTGCAAGACCTCAGTTTTTCCACACAGAGATACTTCACAGGTTATATTTTTAATCCAAAATCATTAAAATCAGTGGCAATATAGTAAGAGATCAAGCCAGTTTGGTGGAGTGGGTTAAGGCCCCAGGCTAGAAACTAGGAGATGAGGACTTCTAGTCTTATCTTAAGCACAAAGCTAGCTGGATCTATCTCATCTCAGCCCTATGAAGAAGATAATGACACACTGCATCTGAAATCTTACCAAGAAGAACACAACAGAATAATAGAGTTGGAAGGGATATTGGAGATCATCTAATCCAGTGATGGTGAACCTTTTTTACCTTGGGTGCTGAAAGCGCGTGCGCTTGTGCAACAGCACATGTGTGCGTGCCAACACCCATAATGCAATGCCCACCCCAGGCTCCACCCCCTGCTCATGTGCGTGCACCCCCTGCACTACCCCCACCCCACTCAAACGTGTGACGTCCCGCGCTCCCCCGCCCCCCCATGCATGCGTGCGCGACCCCTGTTTTGGTGCTAGCAGGCCTCCCTAAAGCCTCCTGGAACAAAAAAAGGGGGGTGAAGGGGCACGCCGCACCCCTCCACACCCCGTTTTTGTCCTAGCAGGCCTTCCTGAAGTCTCCTGGAACCAAAAATGGGGCGCAGGGGGGGCACCACCCTCACTCCACCCCCATGCATGTGAGTGTGAATCCCCCCGCCCACACATGCACGCGCCTCTCCCACCAGAGATCCAAAAGTCAGCTGGCCGACAGGAGGCATGCGTGGTGGAGCTGACCTAGGTGTCGGCTTGCATGCCTACAGAGATGGCTCTGCATGCCACTTGTGGCACACGTGCCATAGGTTCGCCATCACGGATCTAATCCAACCCTCTGCTCGAACAGGAGGCCCATTTCAGACAAATGACTGTCCAGTCTCTTCTTAAAAGCCTCCAGCGATGGAGCACCCACAACTTCTAAAGCCAAGCCGTTCCACTGATTGATTGTTCTCACTGTTACGACTGTGCAAGGATTTGCCTAGGCAGTCACCAGGAATCTAACATTGACTCAAAGGGACCAAAAAGAAAAACAAACGAGTGAGGGATCAGTATGGGATGGCCTTTAATTCTTTTAAAGCATGAAAGCACAGTGATGGCAATTTTATCAGCATATTTGGATGGTAACTAATTTTGAATCTCTTATATTTATGACTTATTTTGATAATTGCTTTTGTGATTGTGTAAATTTAACCAAACTTGGTCAGCCTTGTGTTTTGAAATGTATAAAACTCCCTTTTTATGATCCTGTACATTCAATATATATATTATTCTGTGGATTTTTTTTAGGTTGTCCTTAATATTACTTACGTGAACGGTCAGGTATATGTAAATGACTTTCCACTGAAGAGTGGAGTCATGCGGATAAAATGTCAAACTTTAATCTGTGAGTATTTCTTAATTCACTATCTGGATTGTATGTTCCTCTGTAACTCTATAGAGGTACTCCTCGGCTTATGACTTTGATTGGGACTGGGACTTCAGTTGCTAAGTGATGTAGTCACTAAGTGAGTCATGCCAATTTTATGACATTTTTGCTGCATTCATTGAGAGAATCAATATGGTCATTAAGCAAATCTGGCTCCCCTTTTGGCTTTGCTTCTCTGAAGCCCCCTGGAAGGTCACCAATGGCAATCATGCAATCCTAGGATGCTACAGTCATCATAAATGTATGCTAGTTGCATACATTTATGATGCTAGTTTGATCACATGACTTCCAGGGATGTTGCGACAGTGGTAAGTGTAAGAACTGGACATGAATCACTTTTTTTAGCACCAGTGTAACTTTGAATGGTCATTAAATTAATAATTGTAAGGTGAGGAATACCTTTAATTGTTGTTTGCATCCCCAGAGCCACTTTTTGTGAGTTGGGCAGGCATATACATTTGATAAATAAATAACTTCCATCACTAACAAAAAAAAAACACCTCTGCATATAAATTAGTAACAATAGATGGTTTTCATTTCTAAATAATTCAAGATTATTTATTAGTGATTGTTTATAGTTTTGAATTAATTCAGGGTAGTTCATTATTGCGTCCATAACCAAATACAAATGGAGATTAAAAACTGATTTTAGGAAAGCCCTCAGCAAGTTCCTGTTTGGTTAATTTAATTGTGTCGCAGGCTGAGCTGTAGAAACTCAAGGATGTGACTCCACCCTGATAAGTCCTGTCCGTCTCCTCTCACGCCCAGCACACATCCAGCCGAGTTGGTGAAGGAGAAAAACAGCATGGTTTCAGATAATCTTAGGAAAACACTTTTTAATGAGACTTTCCTAATTCATATTTACTGTAAATAAAAAATGGGGATTTTTCTTGTAAGGATAAAAGAATTACCCAACATATACAAATTTAAAATGATACTTAAGCAAACATTCTGGTTTGTTTACTTTTTTGCTGTTATGTGTCTTACATTGAAACTAAAGATCCTGATTGGATACATAAGCATAATTTATGAAGCCACAGCAGTTACTTGCTATTTACGAATTTTTTATACACTAAGTATTTACTTGATATACTGGTTGGGGCGAGTTTCAAGGTTAGCTTTTAAGATAGTCTACTCTACTCAAGGACATGCTAGTATACTTTAAAACTGGTTCTTTAGAGCAATATGCATAAAAAGATGCTGCAGAAGTGAATGCCAACAGTGGTTCATTGTGGCTTTTTAGAGAGAATCCCTCCTGTGTTTTCTAGCATTAAACTAGCTCTAATACAGGTAATCCTCAATTTACAACCATTCATTTAACTACCATTCAAAGTTACAATGGCATTGAAAAAAGTAACTCACAGCTGGTCCTCATACTTAACTGTTGTAACACCCTCAGGTTTACATGATCAAAATCTGGGTGCTTTAACCGGCATGTATTTACAATGCTTGCAGCATCCTGTTATCACATGAATTGTCATTTGTAATCTTCCTAGCTGGCTTCTGACAAGTAAAGTCAGTGGGGGAAACTGAACTCACATAATGACTGCATGATTCATTTAATAACTGCAGAGATTCGCTTAACCATGGCAAAAAAAAGGTCATAAAAATGGGTGTGACTGACTTAACAATCACTTTCCTTAGCAACAGACATTCTGGTCCCAATTGTGATCATAAATCAAGGACTACCAGAATAGACATAATCTAAAGCAGGACTATCAAACTTGTGACCCACGGGCTGGATGCGTCACATGCTGGCCACACCCACACCCAGTTTAGTGAAGGGGGGAAAAAATAATATGTCACGTGACGACGCAAGTTTGACACCCCTGATCTAAAAAGACAAAGTCCTTCTTGATTGATGGGGTTTTACTGTGGAAAAGTATGCATTTCATTTAGTTCTCAAACAACATTTCATTTGCTGTAATATAATAACTAAATTACCTTTAGTTCTCTGAATTTCTATTAAATTCTGAGGAGAATCACGTGAGTTGAACTCATGATGCAATGCATTATGTTTTTCTCCAGATATAAGAAGCAGAATGTTTGCCTGCAAATCATCACTGACTTTACTGGATTAAATGGAATGGGAGGAAGTTAGATTAGGGAAATTCAGGACTCATAATACAGAAAGCCATGGGAACAAGTCCTTGACACTACAAAACTGGATCTCAGTTCAGTGATGCATAATAAATGCCAAGGCTTCTGTGCCACACAAACATCTTGATGATAGTTCTATTCTACGCAAATTTAATTTAATACTGTGACAGCAGTAATTACTATTCTTCTACTGAAATCAATGTAAGGGTACATAGCTGGAGAGGAAAAGAAGTTGGGGGTTAGCATAGTAGCAGCGAGCTACATAATTGAGAGAAACCTACATTATAGGAGGACAGCTTTCATTTGACAATGAAAATAGTCCAAGAGCTTGTCACTTTATGTTCTATTCCATATGTTGTATAGTGGATTGGATTATGGATGCTTTAGTTTGGATTGAACACGTTAAATGTAAATCTAAATATCTTCTGTCACTCTTTTGTTCACTGATTTCTGGGGCCCACCTAGTATAAGTAGAACTGCTTGATTTTCTAATGTTCCCTTTAGGTGTAAGAGTGGTTATATAAAGTTAGTTTATCCTAGTAATTCAGTAGCTTTCATCAAATAGCATGGAGAGGGGTATTTGACTTGATTCAATGAGTTGAAGAACCTACAGAGCAGATTTGGGAAGAAAGGAACTGCCCTCAGGGCAGAAGGGAAGAAGAGAGAGTGGGAAAGTGTAATTGTGCAAAAGATGATATTTGTAGAAGACAATCTAGAAAGTAGAAAATATTCCTGTTTCCTTTTTAATAATCTATTTAGCCCTCTGTCATTTCTCCCAAAAATACAGTAACTCTGAAATCTAGTCAGCTAGTTATGTTAGTTCCATACTGAATTGCAATATGGCATCCAATCCAGTTTGCAACACTATTTTAATGTGTAACTTGTTTCTAGAGATTTTGTTTCTCTGTGTGGCCTCTATATGACACACAGTTATTTGTTGATAGTGAAGAGTGGAAACCATGATACCTTAGGAATTGTCAGCGTTCGCATTATGATTCATGAGTGGCCATTGGCATCCAGCTCCAACTTACAGTTGATTGTTGTTCAAGAAGAAGTGACGGATATAGATGAAAAGAAGGCAAGTATTCTTTTTCTAAATCATTGTATTTACTAGCTTGGGTATAAATCCATAGTGGAAGATTGTTTTTGCAGAATTATTACATATTTTAGTTCTGTGTTTTATCAAGTAAACACAGTAAACCAAGAATACTGTCTGATGTTATATAGTTCTATGTCCTCTTTTGTATCAGAATATGTACTTTTTAAATTAAAAAGCCCTTAAAGTCAACACCCTTTATATATTTTTGTAATTTTTTGCAGGAATTTTGATAGTATCTATACAATCATATTTTAAGAATGTTTATATATATTACGTATCTCCAGGAAATGGAGGCAAGGAAATGGCTAACTTTTTAAAAGCAGCTACTTTGTATAGTATGTGAGTTTTTTTGTTGTATAAGGGTAAAGGGTAAATTGGCCATGCATTGAGCTTAATTCTTGGTGCCCTCATGGATATATCCTTGCAGTTTTCTTGTCAACAATATGCAGTGGGATTTTTTTTCCAACTTCCCAATCTAATGTACAGTGATGGTATTTCATGATGATCTCTCATTTGATTATTAACCAGGACTGCCCCTGCTTAGCTTTCAAATTCAGGAAAGATCTGGCTAGTGCCAAATGCTCAGACCTCATTGGCATAGACTTCCTCAGAATAATTTTTCATATCAAAGATGATTCTAAGATTTGCTGCTGGGTGTTATTATTCATTTGTTTTTACTTGTGAAATGTGGGAGAGAATAAAGATCTGAATAGTTACATTTGAAAATCCTACTAGCACCCATTTATTTTTGGAGTTAATACACATTTTGCTCTTCTGCCAGCATTGAATAGGATCAGTCAAGCTCTCCATCTGATATTCCTAGTATTAACAATATCCAATACTTTTTGTCTTGGCCATATATTTACTCTTGTTGTTCAGAATCTGGAACAAACATGCTTTCATACAATTTTCTTATGAAGCAAACCCTCTCCATAATTTAGACAGGTTCTACTTAAAATTCCCATGTATTAGACTATGAATCAGTTTCATTGCAATGCTTATGGAAAAGCCTTCCTGTGAAACACAAATCCTTAAAAATAGTAGAGGAGGATTTCAAATAAGATACCTGTTTCAGGCTGCTTTTATTTTGAATTCGACCACAATCTTCCACCACATATCAGAGAAAAGAGCTATGAAAATAGCAACTTTCTTACAGTTGGCACATTTAATCATATACAGTATATGATCCAAAATTGGAGGAATCCATTCCCTGCTAAATAGCTTCAAGAACTTGACCACTTGTTTAGAACATACTTTTTAAATTCTAAAGGGGAAAACTTCTTATAGTCACTTGCATATTACATTGGACAGTTCTGGGATGTTGGATTATTTTTAGTACTATCACTGTTTATGCAACAGGTTTTAACAAGTGGAGTGGATAAATTGATCAATTCTGCCAGGAAGCAGACTTCAGTTTGTTTAAACGCCAAATTCTTCAAGACTTTCTCATTTCGGATTGAAGAGATAAACCTTGACTTTATTTTATTTTATTCTGGGAGCCTCCCAGATTGTCTAGTGATAAAAGGTTTCTCAACTACAGTGTCTGCCTAAAAAATCTCTTTATTAATAAGATTTTTTATTGCAGGAGAGGTTCTAATAGATAAAAACCAGGGGTAGTTTTCTTGTTTTTAGATTTTTGGTTTATGAATTCAGTTTTGGAGAAGTTCTTCTATCTTGCAGGACCATCATTCAACCATGGAATATTTGATGTGGTCCATAAGTCCACTGATTTTTCATGCAACTCCTCCTCTTGGGGAGAATCATTCACAATCATTCAGCATCTTAAGCACCGTCACTCCAACCAAAGTTCCTAGGTATCTTTATTCAGATACCTGCCCCATTGGTTCATTTGCTTCCAGTTAATCAATTTCATTATTTGGGATGGTATTTGGACCACTGGGCTGCAAACTTCTCATTACAGAAAAGTCACAACAGCAAAATAGCCATGAGTCTTATTTTTGGCCGATCAGAAGCAAAAAAGAAAATTCATTTTATGAAAACAAGATAGTTCTTGCTTACTGTCTCATTTAACAACCATTGGAAGTTATGATGATGTAAAGAAAAATTTTGCAATCAATGCTTGCGTTTATGACTGTTGCAGCATCCTGGGGTCTTGTGATTGCTATTTGTGTGCTTCACAACAGGGTTTCTAACAACCAGGGTAATGAAGACAGAAGTAAAATTGGAAGTTGCAATCGTATGATGTCTTGATTAATGACTAAGTGGGAAGTATTGTTGTAAGCCTGTTGTGGTCACATGGTTTTTCGCTTAGTGACTGTGGTATTTGGCAACAAAGTTGCTGGTCCCTATTCTGGGCGCTAAGCAAGGACTACTGATAATTTGGAAACTGAAAATAAAATACTGTTGGAGTTGAATATTGAGTACAGGTAGTCCTCGAGTTACGATCACAATTGAGCCCAAAATTTATGTTGCTACATGGAACATTTGTTAAGTGAGTTTGCCCCATTTTACCACTTTTCTTGCCACTGTTAAGTCAATCACTGCAGTTTTTAAGTTAGCAACATGGTTGTTAAGTGAATCTGACTTCCCCATTGACTTTACTTGTCAGAAGGTTGCAAAAGCGGATCGCATGAGCCCAGGACACTGCAACGGTCATAAATATGAGTCAGTTGCCAAGCATCTGAATTTTAAGTATGTGATCATGAGGATGCTGCAATGGTCATAAGTGTGAAAAATGGTCATAAGTCATTTTTTCAGTGCTGTTGTAACTTTGAACGGTCACTAAATGAACTGTTGTAAGTCGAGGACTACCTGTAGTCCTTGTCTGAGTTAAGGAGAGTTATAATCATTCCTTTGAGGTGATAGAGTAGGACTAGGAAGATCCAAGTGCAAGTGAACCCTTCACGGGAAAAAATCACTAGGTCCCTGAGGGTCAGTCCCCTGTTTTCAGATCAACTGATCTGATATGAGGTTTTTGCTGCGAAGGAAAAAAAATAAAGGGAGAAAATATTATTTCCACCCCCTAGAATGAAGATGGAATATTTATTTATCTACATAATTTGTATGCTGCCCATTTCCAAAGGTACAAAATTATCATAAAATAAATAATAGCCCCCAAATAAAAAGAAAGTTTCCCAATATGAACAAAAGTTAACATTGTTAAATATTGTAAATGGGGGAATACAGATTTATGTGTCTTCAGAAGTCGCATCTTTAGTCACAATTTACTTATATGTTTCTAAGTAAATAATACAATAGTAACTCTTGGGTTATAGATTATTTTGCCTCTAAAATATTCAGAATTCAGATCATTCACTCAAACAGTACAAACGTAGACATTAATCTTTGGGTTCAGAATTCATCTGTAATTCTCTTGATCGATTGTTTTGAAAGGCAGCATTCTACTTTTTTCTTAGATTGTTTCTCATTGAGAAAATATAATCGATACTGATGCTAGAAATGGAGCCATTTGCTTTCCCTCTTGATACGATACACAATGTACATGATATGAATATGATGTTGATGAATAACAAATGGAGAGCATTTCCTTCTAGTATTTCATGTACATCATGAGGTAAATGGGTAGGAATACATTTAGCTGTCATTTAAAACAAAAGCAACTTTTCATCTTGGAAATCACTTCTTGCAATACTTACTCTTTTGTGTCTAGCTTTAAAAAAAGCTTGACTGTTTTCCACAACATTCCCAACAGGTGTGGATTAAAAAAATGGCTCCCATTGTTACACTTCTTTTGCAGGTTAAACAAGACGAAGTGATAGAAATAGACCTATTGGTAAAGGATCAGCAAGTCCTGAGACATACAAACTACACCGTTCCTCTGAAGGAAAGTATGCTGTATTCCAGCCCGAGGAATAATGATATTTTGTTTACGCTTCCAAACTTTGCAGGAAAAGGTACTTGGTCTTGTTGAGTTGCAAGAATTGGATTTTGTTTTATTTATTTATTTGTTCAGTTTCTATACTCACCCATCTCATATATGTGGTTCTTTATTTTTTTCTTTAAAAAGATGCTATTGAGTTTGTTTCTTGCCATTTTACTTAAGGATTCTGACTTTTTTTTAAGACTTCTTCATAAGAAGGGAGTCAATTAAATTCAGTGTTAACTTTATCTGGACTCTTTCAGTATTCATGGACTTTTTAAGTCATTAAATCTGAGGCAGGCAATGTTCAAAAAGTTCTTACCTCAGATTTAATGACTCCACCACTCAAAAGGGACGTGGTGGCTGAGTGGCTAAGACGCTGAGCTTGTCGATTGAAAGGTCGGCAGTTCAGTGGTTCGAATCCCTAGTGCCACATAACGGGGTGAGCTCCCATTACTTCTCCCAGCTTCTGCCAACCTAGCAGTTCGAAAGCATGTAAAAAATGCAAATAGAAAAATAGGGACCACCTTTGGTGGGAAGGTAACAGCGTTCTGTGTGCCTTTGGCGTTTAGTCATGCTGGCCACATGACCATGGAGTTGTCTTCGGACAACGCTGGGTCTTCGGCTTTGAAACGGAGATGAGCACCGCCCCCTAGAGTCAGGAACAACTAGCACATATATGCGAGGGGCACCTTTACCTTTACCACTCAAAAAAAGGTCACACCAACAGCCATAAATTGGCCTCTCTTTTATAGGCAGGTCAAATTAATATGGTTACAACTGGCTTTGCATTCTCTCGTAATGTTGTTAGGAAAAATTAAAACGTGGACTAGATCTTTGTTCCTCTACTATCAAGTTTCAGATGTGTGTGGACTTCAATTCCTAGGGGAATTGTGATAATTAAAATCCACACATCTGAAAGTTGCTGAGGTTGAGAGACCTTCTTGGACTAGATGACAGCACAGTTGGCCAACCTATCCAAAGAGTGCTCATTTAATACTTCCACTTTAGCTTGAAGGAAGCATCAAGCTAAAGGCCAGTGGGATCTGTCCTAGTCCCTGTATTGTTCAACACTTTTATCAATGACTTGGATGGGGGATCCTTATCAAATTTGCAGATATCATAAAACTGGGGAATTTGGTTAAAATGTTAGATGAAAGAAGATTAAAAAAAGATTTAGGCAGTAGGCCGAAATGAATAGAATGGAAATATGTAAAATTCTACATCTTGATAGGAAAAATGTAAAACCTTAGTATGGGATGAAGAAAATCTGCCTTAGGCGGTCTTGTGAAAAATGCCCTTATCAATTATTTAAGATACCAGTCTAGATCACAAGGAGTAATTGTTCTTCCATTCCTCCCTGGTCAGACTCCATTTGGAGTAGAGGGCAGCAGAATCCAAAAAGGACAAATTGGAGCAAGTTCAAAGGAGGGCTTGCAAGATAGTGCTGGGTCTGGAAAGGATACCCCATGAGGAATAGTTAGCAAATCTGGATATGCTTAGCATACAGAAGAGAAAATTGAGAGAGATGTGATAGTCTTCAATAAGAGCGACTGGATGTATTCACTTAGTCTTTGTGCCCCACAGAGCAGACCAGAACCAAAGGGTTAAAACTGCAAGGAAGTAGGTTCAGACTAGCCTTCAGACTAGGAGGAACATCTCCAGTGGTGGGTTGCCCTGGTGAGGACCGGTTCTATAGAACCGGTAGTAAAATCGGAGGGAGGGTCTGCCCACCAACCCCGACGTCATCAGAACGCTTCTGCACATGTGCAGGAGGGCGCGCGGCCCCATTGTGAACCGATAGTAAAGATAAATAGAACCCACCCCTGAACATCTCCTCTACACAAGTTGTCAGCTAGTGCAACAGGCTGCCACATAAAACTGAATTTTCTTTTGCTGGAGGACTTCAAACAATGGCTGGGTGATTTCTATCAGAGATTTTCTAATAGAACCCACACCAAGAAGGGGGTTGGAACAGATGACCAAAAAGCTATACCAACTCCATAATTCTATAAAAGATTTAAATAGGTTTGCACTTTTGGACTTTTATTTCTTGTCCTTACTCTGCTTTTTTTTACTGGCTCAAAGTGTGTTTTTTAAAATAACACACCAATTGGTCAACCTATCTTTTTGATTTTTGTGAAAAATAGATGTTGAAAGTCCTCTACAAACAACCAGTCATTATCTTCTCAGGCAAGTAGAAACTACAGTGGATGAACAGATAATGCCTGGCAAATTGCCAGAGACTCCACTCAGAACAGAGCCACCATCATCTTATAAGGTATTTTTTTTTGTCACAATGATTGTGAAAGGTAAATATCATGGTCACCTAATTTGAGTTAATGGATATGTAAGAGAATTACTGGTGCCTCATGTATCTGGTATCCCCTCAGTCACTCTATCAAAAAAACTAAGTCCAACAAAAATAAAAAGGCATGGAAACAAGGTGGTAACTAGAAGGGAACTAAAAAAGTGCAGATGGGATTGCAACTGTGTGCTTGAAGTCCTCCTTTCTACATGCATATGGTATAGATACTAAGGAGCAGCTTCAATCGTACAGACATGACTCTCATGTCCAAATTATGGCATCTCCTCCAATTCCCCCTTTGCCTGATGTTCCCATGGGTATGTGTGTGTGCTGTGCCTTTGAGTCAGTGTTGACTCCTAGTTACTATCTCAACTAATGAGGTGCTCTCTGAGCTTGGTTGTTTTTTTGAAGATTACCTCCAACCAGGTAACTTCATCAGTGCAACAGCTGATGATGTTACCATCTGCAAGAAAACAACCAAACTCAGGGAGCAGCAGGAACCCCTCATTTCCAATCCTGGGATACAAATATTCTCCTTTATTCAGTGGTGGGTTCCTCCCGGTTCAGTCCGGTTTGGCTGAGCCGGTAGAGGTGACGATATGACGTCACTGAACCGGTTCTGCCCCCCCCGCCCTCCCACCCTCCCCACCCACGTTATTCTTACCTTTTATTTGGTCCCACCCCCAATCTATTGCTGCCTCCTGAGTCCCAGCTGATGACTGGGAAAAAAACTGTTTAAACTCTTGCCGCGGGGCTTCAAAGGCCCGTCCTACAGCTGATCAGTGTTAAAAGCAAACGAGTTGGGTCGTAAGTGCGAGGATTGGTCGTAAATGCGAGAACCTTCCAGAAATGACTCTGACCAGCTAGCCACGCCCACCTAGTCACATGACCTCCAAGCAACACCCACAAAATAAATCACGCCCACAGAACCGGTAGTAAAAAAATTTAGAACCCACCCCTGCTTTTATTGATATCTCAACTAATCCCTGCAGTTTTCTTGTCAAGGTTATAGAAATGGTCTGGACTTGCTTCCTACCTAGAGCTGAGAGGGAGTGACTGGCCCAAGGTTACCTACCTTGCTTTGTGCCTCAAGCATTAGTCTCCCAATTTTCCTGATGCTCATGGAGGTGGCTGACAGGTTACTAGCTTGATTTTCTCCTGATCGGCTCCTCTCAAAAGATAGTACAGATGGACTCACTGATGGTAATTGGAACCAGGAACTCCCTCACTAAGCAACGCAGTCGTAAGGCATGATGTCACATGACTGTGATGATGGCAGTTCCAGCAGTCCTAGTTGCCATTGTTAGTGAATCCCTCATGGTCACATAGTGCTGCAGTCATGTGATTGCCATTAGTAACCTCTTGTCAGCTTCTCCTTCAATTTTACTTGTTAGAAGCCAACAGTGAAGGTTGCAAGTGACAATCACATGACTGCAGGATGCCACAATGTTGCAGTTATGAGCTTGTAACGGAGCACCTGAATTATGATCACGTGGGGCGGTTGCAATTATGAGGACCTGGCATAAGTACCCTCATTCACTGCTGTTGTAACTTCAAACAGTTGCTGAATGAGTATACGTTAACTGGCTACTAGCCCAAACCAATGGTGAAATGTAAAATTTGTTACTATCGGTTCTGTGGGTGTGGCTTGGTGGGGGTGGTGGTAATGTGATTGGGT
Source organism: Arizona elegans (assembly GCA_022577455.1). Lineage (NCBI taxonomy): Eukaryota > Metazoa > Chordata > Lepidosauria > Squamata > Colubridae > Arizona > Arizona elegans. The sequence goes on from JAKOOJ010000001.1 coordinate 252,627,406, forward strand.
GGGCGTGGCCAACTTTTTTATTTAAATTTTAAAAGCATTTTTTCTACAATCTCTTCGGCCGAAGAGGTTGTAAAAAATAATGCTTTTAAAAGCCTCTGACAATCAGGCAACTCAGCTGGAATCGTCAGAAGCTTTTAAAAACATTTTTTTCTACAACCTCTTCGGCCGAAGAAGTTGTAGAAAAAATGCTTTTAAAAGCCTCTGACGATCCCAGCTGAGCCGCATGTTCATCAGAGGCTTTTTTTTTTACTTTTAAAAGCATTTTTTCAGCTGAAGAGGTTGTAGAAAAAATGCTTTTAAAAATAAAAAAAAAAGCCTCTGATGATTGCAGAGCTCAGCTGGGCATTGGGGGGGGGCAGGGATTTTTGCTACCGGTTCTCCGAACTACCCGCTGCCATCGCTACCGGATCGGGTGATCCGGTCCGAACCGGGAGCGTTTCACCCCTGGCCCAAACCCATTGCAGCATTGTTTTGGGCCCTGATGGACTGGTGGCAAGTGCAGCTTCTCCTCTTTGCCGTAGAGATGCAAGGAGGGAGGGAGAGGGAAAGAGAGAGAGGGAGGGAGAGAAAAAGAAGGCAAAAGGATGACTGGGTCGAACTCAGCATGACCTAGGTAAACCATAGTCAGGTGAAGAGAGGCAGGATCTGGAATTGGACAGTGTTTGTACCGCTAGTGGTATGCAGAACCATTTCCTGTCTACTAAGCCAGACAATTGACCCATTGAGTATGGTATTATTGAAACAACAGACCACAGAATTCATAAACCAGCCCCATTTCCTCTAGAGTTATTTATTCCCTAGAAGCTACATAGAAGGTAATCAATGTAGTTTACCAGGAAAACTCTTAACTTTTGTATTTGTATGTTTTTTAATTTTGGCTGTTCACCGCCCTGAGTCCCTTCTGGGAGAAGGGCGGTATACAAATTAAATTAATAAATAAATAATAAATAAATAAAAGTTATTTCAGCTTCAGGGACTTGGGTTTCTCTGTTTTCATGACATTGTCCCCAGTTAAGCATGTGTGAAAGGGGCTATAAAGTCTGAGCTGGGTCAAAGTTAACTTCAGAAAAGCAAACAGAAATAAATGAAAAAAATATAATGAAATTAGGGGCTTAGTTAAAAAAGAAGTTGAACAATGACACTAGGAGATTACTTCAAACAATAGAAAATGTGGGAAAAGATGCCAAGGAATGTTCAAAGGGAAAAAGAGTAATGTTTGAAAAGATATATAGGTACAACATATTTGTGAAGTTCCCACATCATGACAGAAGTGTAAATTATAAATTGATGCAACAAACAACAACAACAAAAAGGGGCTTTTGTAGGTGTCCTTCTTGGATTTCATTGGCTGTGTTATTATCTTTGCAGGTGATGTGCCAATGGGTAGAAGATCTGAGAAAGGAGCTTTGTACATTTTGGCTCAATTCTTTTCCTGTATTTTTTAATTTTATGGAGGTCATTGTGGTTGGAATTGTAGGAGCAACTTTAATCATAAAAGTATTAAAAGTGTTTTGTCCCTCATGTGACACCAGGTAAGGATCTTTTATTTTATTTTTTTATCCTTAAAACAAATTTCCTTGGGTAATAGAGGTTTCATATAATTTATTTATTCAAATTAGGCTATTTAAATTGATAAACAAAACTAATCTGCAGGGTTTACAGCCTATTAAGGAACTAATGTACCCCACCTGAGGTCTTGATTTGATGACCTTATAAAATCAATCAATAAATTATAAATATTAATTATTAATGGGAAATGATCACCAGAGGGTTCAAAAAGTGAGGATGCTAAATGGATTTCTCTCTTTTCTCTTTTCCCCCTCCGGCAAGAGCTCTTCCCACTAAGTGGGAAGGGACGGAAAGATACTCGGGGTTGGTTCCTCCACATCCCTCCGTAGTCCTACAAAAGCAGCATCAGATAAAGAGGAAATGCTTTAGTTGACAGAATTGATTTTGTTCTTCCAGTAATTATAAACAGGAGCCAGATACACAGTAATAGTCTAGAGGAGTCCTTCTCAGTGCCCCATAGGTCTCATCTCTACCTTTTCATACACATTTCAACATAATTGGCATTGGAAGAAATGAGGAACACTAGCGTCCACAGATTAGCAATTAGCTCAGAGTCAGACAGGTCAGATTATGGAGCCTCAGAAACGCTCTGAAAGATTTATGGTAAATCATCCTGAAAGCTATCAGTATCTCCTGCTTGCTCAGACTTAGGGGGACAATTAGCATTGCTATTAGCATCCCTGTCATGGTTTTGAAACCTCTAATGTCTGAAGAAGTCCTACCTGTGGAAGGCCCATTCACAATGCTACCCATTCATATATTATTATACATAGGTGAGTTGTGACTGCTTTCTTTAGAAATACTTTGTGGCAAGTACCAGATTGTCTCAGGTACTAATTGCTCATTGCACACTAGAAAAAAAGATGAGGAAATAAATGAAGAAAAGGAAAACCCTAGCACCAGTTCTTATAAATCAGGGGTGTCAAACTCAAGGCCCAGGGGCCAGATTCCGCCCATGGGGTGCTTAGATATGGCCGATGGGGCTGCCCTAGAAACAGCAAAGGACCGGCCCACAGTGTCTCTGTCGGCAAAAACAGAGATTCCTGCCACTCCCTGTCAGCGAAAATGGAACTTAGGGCATGCATATGGGCTCCCCGAGCTCCGTTTTCACTGGCAGAGGGCGGCAAGAGACCATCACGGCTGAAAACGGATCTCAGGAGCCTGTTTCCGCTGGCAGAGCACTTGGACCTCCACAAACTCCCACAACATAAGTGACGTCAAGCTGGCCACGCCCACCCTGGCCACGCCCACCCCAGCTTCCATGGTCAAACGCAACCCTGATGTGGCCCTCAATGAAATTGAGTTTGACACCCCTGTCATAAATCATTTAGATGAAAATGTTAGTCCTCTGGGAGTACTGATACTAGAAGAGACAGATGAATGAAAACCTTTTTTTTCTATATAACTTTCATCCTGAGAATTCTTTGAAACAAGATTTAATTACATTTTAATCTTTGCAGTATATATAGGCCACTTTCAGAAACCAATGATCTTGTTTTAGAGGCTGAAGCACTTTTCCATAATTGTTTTAACTGTGAAGTTGAAATGTTTATATATGATCATATTTCTGAAGTTAGTATTTTAATTGATTTTTTCCCCTAGGGGAATCCTTCAACTTGATGCCAATGTCATACCTGTGGCTGCAATAAGTTTACTTCCAGCAATTCCAGAGAAGATAAGCAACGTAGAGGAGAAATGTATTTAAAAAACATGAGTACTGTAATTATTTCAGTTTGTTGACCTATGAACTTGGCACTTGGATCTTAATATATTAATTCAGCCTTCCGAATGTACTGTCCTCTAGACTTCGGGACTACAACTCCCAGTATTCATAAATAATTGCAGTTCTGACATATCTAGAGGACTCTAGTTTGGGAACTGCTGATTTCACAGCAGTTCTCAGCTTGCCGTTTTTATTAAATTAATGAATGATTCATATTCAAAGGGCAATTAAGGCTGAGGCCCAGAATAATTTTTGGATTTTTTTTCATTTCAACCATTATAATGTATTCTTGACTGGAAAAAAAGCAGTTTCCTTGCATAAGGACTTCGGTAAGTTCTAGGTTCTGTGAAGTAATTTCCTGCTCCCTGAAATGATACCTTCCTTGTATCTTCCCAGCTATACTTGCTGCAGGACACACAAGGCTAATCCAGGAAATTTGACTCAGACTAATGGAACAGATTAAGTAGCATCAACAGGAGCATAGACTTGTGATAATACTAAAAGCTATTTTAGGCCTTTAAGTGTGCCTTACGGGGGAAGTCAAAAGCAAAAGAGTTTTCATACTGCTCTGATAGTAAACATTGGTGCAATTTTTGTTTGGATTTTCCAAAAATAATCTTCATATTGTAAGCACTTTCAGGGTCTTTCCTACTGAATTTATGAACATTTGTTAAAATGTGCTTCTTAAACACTTACACTACACATTACTAATGTCTTTTATCCAGGAGTACAAAATGTCTAAAAGTACTGTATAAATCCAGAGCATTTTTATATACCAATTTGTAAGATCATCAGATCTTATTGCAAATTTGCATCTTGAGAACCATCTTTTTTCAAATTTGAACAGGGAGCAAATCTGAATCCAGTCCATTGCATTTGCCAAGTACTCTTATCATCTTCTAGTTATAGATAAATATTAAGTAGTATCTTGTGGCTTCAACTGTCCATAATGTTTGGGTATGACTATAATTACAAGCAGTTTGTTTCAACTGAGTTGTAAGTCACAGTTTCTCATTTATAAAAATCCATAATTGGTGTTTGAAAATGCTGCTGATCAGGAAATACTGTAGAGCTCATGTTTCCTTTCCTGTGTATGTGAACACTATGTTAATTGATGTTTTGGTGAATGCTGAAATAAGGTGTTTCAAGTTGTTAGCACATTTGCTAAATGAGAGGCACAGTGCATTGAAGTTCATCGTTCCAAAACTAAATTTACCTGGGGCATTTTTTCAGCTTTCCTGATTGCTACCAACACAGGCATTTATTTCATCAGCAACCAAGAATATTGAAATAACATTGTAGAAGAACATCACCAAGAATATTGCAGTCGCTGCATCATACTATGCTGCCTTAGTGGTACATTTCAATGGAAGATACCTCAGGAGGGCAAATAGCACTATTGTGTGCTTTGGAATTGAATAACTGAGTTGTGGATGCAAATATATTCAACTGCTTTAAAACTGTTCTATAAAACATTTCAGTTCAACCAATTGTTGATAATCCCAATGGCAACATTGAAAAAGGTGAGCACAGAATCTCAAAAAAAGGCTGTCATCCATTAGTTAAAAAGTGTGAAAGCTACTCAAACAGTTGATGTCACCAGCCAGTTGATGGCGATACATTAGATTGTATCTAATACTAAAATAGGAAATAGGAAATAAGTGCCATTTTTTTTTTGAAGAGCCTTTTTTCTAGGGCTGAAAGAGGGATTGACTCCCGTCAACAGCTGGTTTTGCACCTAAGGCAGAACTAGAATCCATGGTTTCAAGCCCAGTGCCTTTAACCACTATATGAACCTCTGTGGTTTAGCCATGTGGCTTAACCATACATTTTGCAAGGTATTCACAGCTAATGATTCTTGGGCAGCCTTCAACTTTGATAGAGCTCAGCTTGAGCAACTTCGGTAATTTAAATAAGTTGTCCAAGAACAGAAAATTGTTGCCACAGTTGATATCAGTCATCAAATAAGCCAGACTGCCTCAGCCTTCAGTGTGCCATTACATTACCCTGGTGAAAAAGCCAAAATGCAATTCATGTAATAGTGACAATGTTGCTGTATATGGTGCAGAATCTTGCTTCAAACTAATTTAAATTTTTTTTGGAAGTTTTCCAAACTGCCTACCGTTTCTATTACTGTATATTGGGAACTTCAGTTTATGACAAAAGGTTATACGAAACAGATGCTGCAACCCATCCATGACAGCTGATGAGGTTCTGGAGCATTGGATGCAATCGTTTGGGCACATCTGCATAACTGAATGCCCACTTTCTTATTATTCTGGAAATCATGCTGTGGGTTGGAAAAGTACATGGTCAGCTCTTAAAGAAACTGGGCTGGAGCATGCAGAAGTTCTAACAAACTCAATAAAAGAAACAGCTGGGCCAGAGCAAACAAATATGGAGGAATGTGCCGTGATCTCAGCAGACACAGAGCACTTAAACTAAGTACTGGTTAAGCTATAGGTTACCAGATGGGAGTTCAGGACTTGAAGTAAGCAAGATGAGTAATATAAAACATTTAGGTGAACATTCTAAAAATTGAAAACTTCCAAAGCGTTTTTTAAAAAATAGAGTATTAGTTGGGCAGATGGAAGATCTCTAGCAGGGGTTCCCAACCCTGGGCCATGGATCATTATCAGTCGGTGGCCTGTTAGGAACTGGGCTGCATAGCTGGAGGCAAGCAGCTGTGGTTTTACGGGCAAGCACGTAAAACCAAAACCATCACCACCACTTCACTCCATGGAAAAACTGTTTTCCATGAAATTGGTCCCTAGTGCCAAAAAGGTGGGGATTGCTAATCTACAGTACTTACTTCAAATGTCTTCTTTTCTGTATGGGACATCTAGATGCCCCTTAAGCAGCTTTAAGCTTGAAAACAGCAGCTGTCACTTACTGTGCTCTTGTGCAATTCCTGTTCAAATAAATCTATCACCCTGTCAAAGCCCCATTGATGGACTGACTTGCATATATTTGTTCGTTCTTTTTAAAGTCATATACATTCTGGCAGTAAATTTTCCTAGTTTATACTTCCAACATCTACTCCTGTCTATTTCTCTGAGTGATTCCCAGGTTAAGTTTTATGAGATAAAAACTTTTTTTTTCATTATAAAGGAAAGGGGAACAAATCTCCAAGGTATCTTTTCTTCCCAGTGTTCGTCATTTAGATGTTTGTTTTTGCACCTGTACATATTTGAAACCATGAAGTAGAATATATAAACTTCAAGTGATGCAGTGCCATTTTCCTGAAAAGTGTCTTCTGGTCTTTTATCATTTTCTTGCCTCTGCCTTTTAACCATGCTGGCACCCTTTTCATCTAGCTAGTGCCTCTACTAAGCTGTGGTATTCTTTCCGTCCAAGTTCTCATTACTGGAAGATTAATGGAAAATCTCAAAGACTGATCTCAAAGAGATTTAAAATTCCTGCTTCTCCTGGTACAATTTCCCCTTAACAAATCTCTTGGAAACTTAATGGAATTTATTTTTGGAAGCATTTTATTTACATTGGATTTAACAATGCTTCTCTTAATTGATCGAACACTTAGGTTTCATTAAGGGTTAAATCTAGTGCCCTTTCCTTTCTGTTCAGTTCCACCACATTAAATGTGAGGTATGTATTGAATCAGTGTTAAGCTCTAATTGTGAATTAGCTTTCAAATACTTGTTTTGTGATCTCTAAATATGACTTAAAGTGAAGAATTTACCTTTATAGAAAAAGAGGAACAACTTTTTCCTTGATAAAGGACTGTAAAGACAATTTTTTTTGCACAGATGGCTATGTGTACTAATTTCCTAAAAAAAAATGGAACTGTATATTTTAACAGTGACTACTTTTAAAAATATAACCAACAAAATGGAAATATGTGTTATATGTGGAAATGTTGCAAGTGATAGTCTAGTATGCCAAGAAACAGAAGAAGTATGGCTGCAAGAACCTATTCTCATGTAGACAATTGGACTAAGAGGGAAAAAATGAGCTGCACTTTAAAAAACTAACTTTATTATATATGGTTGTTACAAAAAGTTAAAAAATAGCACTGAGCACCCAGGAGTACTACTATTTCATTACTTTTGGAACTTTGAATACTTAAGGCAGATTTCTCATGGTAGAAAGGCTTAACATGATCCAAATTCAAAAATCCATTTCTCGTATTTCTCAATGTCCGCAGCAGAGACTGATTTTGAAACTTTTTTTAAGGCCATTTCAAAATCTTCCATTGTAGTTGGCATGTGCATTTCATCTCTGGAAAGATTTCTGATTTCTTCTGGCGTCAAGCCTTCAATACGCCTTCTCATAGCCATCAGTGAAGCATCTCTGTTGATAAAGAAGTGTGTCTTTAATGAGAATGCAGAAATGCCAAACAATTAACACTAAAAAAAGCTGCTTTAGCCATAACTAACACCTTCAATGCTTACTTGCTTATTTATTATTTCCACTTAAAATCTACCCAATCCAGAGTCTCTTACACCATAAAAACAACAATGAACTCACAATCCAGATAAAAACTTCGCAATAAACAGATGCAGAGCCAGGCAACACAACATATCACATACATGACAAAGGCTTCCAATCACCTAGCCCAAAGCCTGGGAGAGAAAAACCCAGGTCCTTCTCAAATGCCATTAAGGTGGGAACCACCCAAATCTCAGGGAACCTCATTCCAGATGACAGGTACCATGACAGAGCTTAAAAGTCAAATCAAGTGAATTGTGAATGGTTGCTTTGGCTTTTAATAATACTATTGGAAATATTTGGATAACATAAAAAGAGCCTTGTTAGTACAGTGGTTTAAAGCACCCTGTTATTAACACAGCTGCCTGCAATTACTGCAGGTTCGAATCTTACCAGGCTCAAGGTTGACTCAGCCTTCCATCCTTTCTAAGGTAGGTTAAATGAGGACCCAGTTTGTGGGGGCAATAAGCTGACTTTGTATAAATATACAAAAGTATGAAGGATATTGCTTAATGTATTGTAAGCCGCCCTGAGTCTCCGGAGAAGGGCGGAATATAAATCAAATTAAAAACAAAACAAAACAAAAAAACATGGTATATAATAATGAGAAGAGCCAGCTCTTTACACAAAATAAGTTCTTTAATGGCAAACATAAAATCAGCTTTTCAAATGCTGATTTTTGGCAAAAACATTGTAAATTGTGATTGAATGCAGCTAACGGCCGTAAACGTGGGTTGGTTGCTAAGCACCCAAAATGCAGTTATGTGTCCTGGAAGGGCGTTTTGGAACTGGATTCTAAGTACCTTTGGAGGGGTGTTCTGTTGTAAATTTGAATGGTTGATATGCATCTGGCCATAACTCAAGGACTACCTGTCTTTGAATCCAAAGCAAAGAAAGTGCACTGTAGGAAGTATGGATGTACTCTCAAAATTCTTGAACTAAAACACTTATTTTCCTGGGGACTACATGGCTGCCATATGAGTGTAGAAAAAGATGTTGGTTCTCTACAAAGGCACCAACAAGCATACCTGTGATCTCCCTGCATGAGTTAGTGCTCCAAGCAACAAACAAAGTTGAAGGAAGATGAAATGAAGATACAGCAATTTGAAGATACAGAGAAAGTAATGGCATATTTTCAATATACTGAGTTGGATTTCTTGACCCCTATTACTCTGTATACCTTGATAAGAGTCACAAAGTGACTTGCGGAGACTCCGGACGGCGTGGGACGACTCTGCTTGTCAGAGCAAGCCGGCTGCAGCAAACATTTAAACTGATGGGAAGATAACTTAGTCATAAAACAACCTCAACCCCCAAACTAAGAAACTGCAAGTATTTCTTCTCCTTTGAACTTTTGATTTGGTGAAAAGCCAGAGCGAGTGGAAACGGCTTGAAAAATGGCACCGTTCCAGCGTTAATGAGCTGAAAGGGAGAGTGATTGCGCAGAACTATTTTAACAAGCTACATTGTAGCAGTGCCTGTTGCAAGCGAACGGAGGAGTGTGGAAAGAAAAGAAAAATAAATTTGAGCTTGCCTCAATTTATTTAAATCTGGGGGACTTTTTCAAAGGATATTGTGGAGGTGCAAAGGAAAGGAAAGGAAAGGGAAAAAAAAAGATTTTCTTCTTTTAGAAAAGTTAATTTACGTGGCAAAATGGCTTCAAAGAAACAGGAAGGAAAGGTGACAGGGGAGGGATCTCCCACCCACAAACCAGAACAGCAGCCCCCTCCCAGTCAGCAGAGGGAGGGAAAGGACTTTGATGTGCAAAGTTTAAAAGATTTTATTACTCAGGCCTTGGATGAAAAATTTCAAAAATCACAACAGGAAATGAAGAGGGAAATTAATTAATTTAAAGAGGCAATGAAAGAAAATTATGATAAGGTGTCAGATAAATTGTCAAATGTGGTTTCTGATTTGGCAGAATCCATTACTAAAGTGGACTCCAAACTGGAAGAATTTAAATTAGAAGTTAATGTCAAAATGAAGGATGCTGATATTAAAATTGCAGATGTGGATAACAAAGTGGAGAGAGTCGAAAACGAAATTACAATGATACAGTTCCGATCCATGGAATTTGCTATTAGGCTTCGAGGAATTAAAGAGAATGATAGGCAAGATTTGAGACAGATTTGTTCTGATGCCTTGGCTGTATTGTTAAAAATTGATCCAGCAGATGTGGTCTATAAAATAGATAAAATCTACAGAGTGAATTCATGGGTTGCTAGACAAAGAAAATTGCCCAGAGATGTGGTGATATACTTTACTGATAGAAGAATAAGAAATGATATTCTGCAAAGATCCTTTCTTTCCTCTGTGCAAGTGGAGGGAGCTCAAATTGGAATCTATAAGGAATTACCACCTAAGATGTTAAAAGATCGAAAAGAGTACAGGTTCTTAGTGAATGAATTGCAAAAACAAGAAATACCATTTCGGTGGGATGCCCCAACTGGTATAATTTTGAAATATAATGGAGAGAGACATCGATTGAATACTTTTCAGAAGGCGGAATATTTTTATTATAATATCCTTAAAGAAAGATCATCATCCCCACGTACATCTACATTGTTGGAGATAAAAAGTGATAAAGAAAAGCAATCTCAGCACGAGAGGGCACAACAGTCTAAGCAGATGGAACCAGTGGAAATGCAGGGTGCTGCACGGGGAGGAGGCCTTTTGGAGGAATCATTGTCAGAACCCTCCCCAATTCTGTCAACTGGTGTTGTTTTGGATGTAGCTGGGATACCTGAAGTTAAAGACCAGCGTATAACTCGTGCAATTTCCAAGCAGATAAAAGAAAAACGTGAAGCCATGGGAGCTAGGCCGAAGACTTCAGAAGAAGTTAGGCAAAGCAGCTCATCGCTTCAGAAAGGTCAAGATGACAATTAGGCTCTTATCTTGGAATGTTAATGGACTAAATTCACCACAAAAAAGGAAGAAATTATTTACATATTTGAGACAATTTAATAATGATATAATTTGTTTACAAGAAACTCATATTCGAACTCAAGATCATAAATATTTGATAAATTCTAAATTAGGAACACACTTTATAGCTTCAACCTCGGAAAAAAAGAATGGTGTGGTTATTTATGTGAATAAAAGACTGTCCGCTAAAATTATAGAAGCAGATGAAGATGGTAGGTTTGTTGCAATTGAACTGCACACAGTAAATGGCCAAATTCTTTTGATTGGAATTTATGCTCCGAACCAACAACAGGATCATTTTTATAAGACTCTACATAATAAAATATTGCAATGGGACTATAGATCTATTCTAATAATGGGAGACTGGAATGGAGTAATTGATTCTAAATTAGATAAAAAAAGTTTGGCGAAATCAAGGATCAGACTGCCACAGACTTTTTTTGATATGAAAGAAGATTTGGAATTAAAGGATATCTGGAGAATATATAACCCAAAAGAACTGGACTATACTTTTTTCTCTGATAGACACAGATCTTTCTCCAGGATTGACCTTATTTTGTTATCAGATGATTTACTTATTAAAACAAAAAGAACAAAGATATTTCCAAGAACTTTAACTGATCATAGCTCTGTATGGATAGAAATCGAGATGGGAAAGTCTGAGAGAAGGTCATGGAGACTAAATGAAAATTTGTTCAGATATGAAAAAAATATAATAGAACTTAAAAAACAGATGAAAGGATTTTTTGAAATGAATTTGAATAAGGGTACCCCAATTGAAATAGTATGGGACGCGAGCAAAGCTTATATGAGAGGGGTACTTATTCATATGAACTTCAAACACAAACAGAATCGACAAAGGAAAAGACTCGAACTGGAAGCAGAAATAAAGAATATGGAACAGTTACTTATTAAAAACCCAACAGATGAAAGAATACGTGGTGCTATAAAACTTTTGAAAGATCAGTTTCAAATGCTTTTGGCGGAACAAGCTGCAACAAATCTACAATATGCGAAGCATAATACGTTTTGTAATGCCAACAAACCGGGGAGATGGTTGGCTTATACTTTAAGGAAAAAGCAGAGTATACGGACTATTGAGAGTATTGACACTGGGGGGAAAGAAATTTTCCAACAAAAACTGATTAAAGAAGCCTTTGTAGATTACTACGTTAAATTATATGCTAAAGATGACATACAGAATGGACTTATAGAAAAATATCTAGAAGAGAAAAGAGTCCCAAAAATTACTAGCCAACAAAAAGAAAGAATGAATTATCCTATAACAGTTGAGGAAATAATTGCAGCAATTAAACAATTGAAAACAGCTAAAGCTCCTGGAACAGATGGATTGACAGCAGTGTACTATAAAACTTTACAAGCAGAAATGGTGGAACAACTTAGAGACTTATTTTGTAATATACAACAAGGGGGTAAAATACCCCCATCATGGAAATCAGCATATATTACTTTGATACCAAAAGAACAAGCAGGTCCCAAAAAACCGGAAAATTATAGACCAATATCTCTTCTAAATAATGACTATAAAATTTATGCAAAAGTATTAGCCAACAGACTGATGCCAGTAATTCAAGAGGTGATTAATGACGACCAAGCTGGGTTTATAGAGGGTAGATACATGAAGGACAATGTAAGGCAAGTTATAGATTTACTGGAATATCTTGAGAAGAATAAACAGATCTCTGCAGTGCTGGTTTTTTTGGATGCGGAGAAGGCCTTCGATAGAGTGGATTGGAATTTTCTACTAAAGACTTTAAAAAAAATGGGATTTGGAGATCAATTTATACAGGCGGTTTCAGCAATCTATCAAGAGCAAAAGGCACAGATTATTATTAATGGAAGTCTGACATCAGAGTTTAAAATCGAAAAAGGAACAAGACAGGGATGCCCGTTGTCCCCATTGTTGTTTATTTTAACACTAGAAGTCTTGCTAAATACAATAAGGGACTCTAATATCTTGAAAGGTATAACGATAAGGCAAGAGGATTACAGAATAAAGGCATTTGCAGATGATCTGGTTGTTACCCTAACACAGCCAATGGAATCAATAATCCAGATGAAGGACATTATACAAGACTATGGTAAAGTTTCAGGTTTTAATCTGAACCAGAAAAAAACTAAGATGATAGTCAAAAATATGACACAAGATCGTAAACACGAGCTTGAAAGGAGGGCAGGTTTTGAGATTGTACCAAAGGTAAAATATCTAGGAGTTCAGGTTGCAGAATCAAATATGAAATTGTTTCAAAACAATTATGAGGTGTTGTGGCGAGAGGTGCAAAAAGACATGGAGACTTGGAAAAAACTGCAGCTGTCTTTACTTGGAAGAATAGCAGCAGTTAAGATGAACATTTTGCCAAGATTTCTTTTTTTGTTTCAAATGATTCCGGTGCTTAAAAGTGATAAACAACTAAAAGTATGGCAAACTGGAGTGAACAAGTTTGTCTGGAACGAGAAAAAACCAAGAGTAAAATTGAAAATTATGTAAGATGTTCCAGAAAGGGGAGGTCTTAAACTTCCAAACCTACAGTTATATTATGATGCAGCAGCTTTGACTTTAACAAGTGATTGGTTTGGAGGAAAAAAGACTGGAATACTAAACGCAGAAAGTTTTGATTTGGAATTTGGATGGCATGCTTATTTATTTTATGATAGCAAAGTGGATAAAGTATTTAAAAGCCATATACTTAGAGAATCTTTGCTGAGAGTTTGGAAGAAGCACCGACTCAAATGGGATTATAAAATACCGTTATGGCTGGATCTTGGTCATATTTTGTGGAATACAAATATAATGTCACTCGGGGGGGTTTTATACAAAGAGGTTCTTTTTTCAGATGCGGGCAGATGGCAGCTGAAGACATTACAGACACTGTTGGCTGAAGGGATTAATTTAACTTGGTTACAATACAATCAATTGCAATTGAGATGGAAAGAGGACCAAAGAACTGGTATTATGGTGCATGAGGAAGAATTGGTTAGACATATAAAAGAGAAAGGTCCAATGCATATTAAAAGGCTTTATAATGTTTTGTTAGAAAGGGATTCGGAAACTGAATTAGTTAAAGATTGTATGATTAAGTGGGCACAAAATTTTGAAGAACCAGTGATGTTGGAAACATGGGAAAAAATTTGGGTTCAGAATGTTAAATTTACACAGTAGCAGAATTTGAGGGAAAATTTTTACAAAATGTTTTATAGATGGCATTTAGATCCTAAGAAATTGTCGTGTATGTACCCTAATGTTCAGCCAAAATGTTGGAGGTGTGATTGTTTAGATGCTACATATTATCATATTTGGTGGACTTGTAAGAAAGTTAAGGCTTTTTGGATAAAAATTTGGTGGGTCATGCAGAATGTTTTAAAGAAAAAAATCCAATTTTCTCCACAATTGCTTTTATTGGGTATAGTTGAGGGTTTTACAGTGGATGAAACAAAGTTGATTTTGTATATGATTACAGCAGCGAGATTGTTGATAGGTAAATATTGGAAAAATGAAGCTCTGCCCATCGTAGAAGAATGGATTTTGAAGATGGCTAGCTTTGCGGAGATGGCGAAGATTTCAGCATACTTAAAAGATCGCTCACAAGAGACTTATGAATGTGGATGGAAAAAGTGGATAGATTATGTGCAGAACAAATACCAAACCAAGAAGTATCAAATAGCTTTTCATTGATAGTATTATATTATATTAAATAGAAATAGTCGAACTATGTGAAGATGAAAAATGACATGGGGGTTGTGGGGGTTTAAGGTTTAAGGTTTTTGTATAGGGGATAATGATATTCTATGGAAGTCTGGGGGGGAGGGGAGGGTCAGGGGGGGTTTGGGAGGGGGGGTTGGGGAGTTTGGGGAGGGTTAGGGGGGTGAAAATGGGGTGAAAATGTAATTGTAAAACTTTTACAATAAAAAAAAAAAAGAGTCAGAAAGTGAAAAGAGCTGAAATGTAGAAGTCTGGATATGCAGAATCTATGATGAACCAGATGTTTTTCTCCAACCCCCACCATCCTTAAGCATGGGTTGTACTACTAGCAGTTGTTCAGCAGCATCTAGGGGAGTCAAAGATTTCTCATCCCAAAATAAAAATGAGGCAGTAAATGGAACAAGTAAGCAAAAATCAAGAGAAGCAGGAAGCAAAGTGAGAAAATAACTGAAATGGTTTAAGGAGAGGAAATAATGACTATGCAAAGGAAAAGAATGAAATAGAAGGGATAGAGAATTATGAATAACAAAATAGGCAATGTGGGGATTAAAAAAAAGGGCTAAACAGAATGCAATTTGTAGTGTGTAGAATGATGGGTAATCAAAAAAGATTAAAGAGTAAGTAAGTATCCTCAGATGAAAAGGAACGAGCAGAAAAGTAAAAGGAGATGCAAAATGAGGAGCAATAACCCAACAAAAAAGGAGTGGGAATACAAGCACTGAACCAAAGCCAGCCAGCATAGCAATTTTTAGGATCAGCTTCAAAATGTGACTAGGGACTTACACTGAGGTAAGGATAGGATGCTTTTCTTAAGAGGGTTTCCTTGCCAGGCAGCAAAGTATCTTTATTGATCCTGGCATATCATTTTACTACTCAGGATTAAGCCAATCTGTCCATATTACTATATGAATGTACATGAAACTATAATAGCCTGAAGTGGAAAAAGGAACTCTAATCTGGCCTGTCCATATCATCACATTAAGTCACAATGTTACTTGATCATGCTGGCTAGGGAACTCTGGGAGTTGAAATTTTAAATCGCCACAGTTGAGAAATACTGGCTTAGTATGAAATATACATGAATTGTTTCAGGGTGGCTTAAGCACTCAATCAAAATCAAACAAGTTTTTAAAAAAATCTTATCCTTCTCTTTTTTTTAATGCTTTATTTAGATCTTTTACAGTAACAGTATTTGTACTGTAATTGGGAGTCCTTTTCTATGGTATAAGATTAGAGCTGGTGCCCTTTAAAATAAAATATAAATAAAATAAATAAAACAAAAGCTGTGCAGATTTAACATACCTGCACACATTGGTAATGTCAGCTCCAGAATAACCTTCCATATTCTGTGCAATAGTGACAAGGTCAACATCATCAGCAAGTTCCAACTCCTGTAGATTTATTCTGAGTAGCTCCTCTCTGCCTTTGGCTTAACAAACAAAAGTAACCACAACGAAACACAGAAAAAACATACTTTAACCCTTGAATAACATGGTTAAAATTGTTTCAATTATATAATTCTTAATTTTAATTAAAATACTAACATCTTTAAACAGAACCACCCAAATATACTTCGTTTGTTATCCCAGGTTCTTAACCTGCTACTTAAGACTTTGCATGTGAATGCAAGGGTAAGGACTAAGGATATTTTGTTTAAACTACACCTGGAAATATTCATCATCAAAATCACTGTTCCTGCCTCCTAGAAATGGCAATGATCAAATATGCATTTGATATTAAAAATTCAGGGTGTGCCAACTACCGATATATTGGATTTTTTTTTTGAAATGGAAGAGTTTATACCTGATGGCAAAGGAATATAAATTCTTTTTTCTAGGCGGCGACGTAATGCTTCATCAATATCCCATGGAAAATTAGTAGCAGCAAGCACCATCACCATTTTTGAAGGATCATCATTTTCAGAAGCACCTCCCACTCCTATTAGAAGATAAGAAAAAAAATATTAAAAGGCAGTACAAACTAATATATGTTCAAGAGTGCAAGTCAGGAAGTTATGTCATAATACATTCAAGCTGAATTTTAATCACCCACTTTCATGGAAACAGGCATAAATTTTAATTCAAATGCTTTATACTAATTAAAGTATTCAATTGCTTATAATTTGCAATAATATTTGATATGTATGTAATTACAGATACCATCCCTCTATTATTCAAGTGCAAGTAAAAAGATAAAGCTATTGCAAGCCAAATCATCTAGGTAGACTAGTGTCAAAATACCTGAGACATTCTGGTTTCTGGATTGGTGTGTTGTTTTTTTGCTGGACAGATATCTCAATATATGCCTCTTTTACATTTTATTTGCTCATACACTCCTACTACTTCTACCACTGTCCATTTCAATCCAATTGACTCTTGTTTTAAACCTTCTACAAGTGTGCTTTTACAAGAGAGAATTTGAAAAACCCATGTGTAGATACTAATACTAGAGGCAATCAAGTTGCAGGTGTTATTTCAAACATTTAAATAATAGGCAATCAAATTTGTTTACACAATCTGAAAAGCTCTAATTTAACGAATTAAACTAGAACTTGGGATTTGTAAAATATGTGTGGCATTTCCAAGAACCAATTTCCTTGCTAAGCCTTTCTCTTTTCAGTTTTGCTCATAAATTCTTCTACTGTTCTGATCCAAGGAAAATATATATTTTTGAATTTTAAATAATGAAAATTAAAGTACGCAAATAGGCCATTTATCCATAAATGGAACCAACTAGAATTGGAGTTAAGGTGGCCTTGAGTAGCAGCATCTCAGACTGAATGAAAGTTGAAATCAACTTATCACTGAGCTTCTTGGAATAACAACAAAGCACACATTTGAATGGATTTTAATGTCTTAGTGAGCAGTGCGTAATTACTAATGCTCAACTGCTACTATAATATTGAAGTTCCTACTTTTTTCTTAATACACTTTCAACTAAGCTTGTTTACCATCCATCTGAACAAGTAATTCTGACTTCACCCTTCGGCTGGCCTCATGTTCCTCAGAAGTTCCTCGACGGCTACAAATGGAGTCAATTTCATCAATAAATATTGTTGTTGGTGCATAGAACCGAGCCTGGAAATATAAGATGGTGAAGGAACATTTAATGAAAAATGATTCCAACAAACTACTCCTGTTCCAAAACAGTATTATTTACAATAACGTTACCAGTAAATCGATTCTGGAATTATTTTCAGTACGAAAAGCTCATCTCTTTTATCCACTGCAGTAACCTAGATTACACTCCCCCACTGACACATTTTGACTTCAAACAAGCAATATGACAGGGCACATGTACCTTGTAAAAATTACAATTAGGGTTATGTGTGATTTGGCTTGGAATCTTCTAAATAACAGACTACGCTATTATACTATAATAATAGCTGTGTATGATACACTATCACAATGGAATAAATTAGTGCAAGGCAAAATAAATTGCCAAAATGTTAACTTCTACTGCAGGTAGTCTCAAATTAAAATTGGGATCGGAATCTTGGTCATTGAATTAAGTGGTCAGTAAGCAAGATCTCATGTGACTTTGTTCAATGACCACAATTGAACTCCTTGGTTCAATTGGTTCAATCAGGAACTCCTGATTGTGGTCATTAACAATCAGCTGGGTTGGCAGGTGGATGGAGTAAAAGAGCTGCCTGCCAGAGAGATTCAGCTTGGTATGGAGGTGAAAGCCTCTGGAAGGCAGCTCTTTCAGCCATCCCCCAGGGACAAGAGGGAGCCTTGAAAACACACAGGAGTGCAAGCACAACATCTTATTAAATCAGCTGTCCACTGGGCTGAAAGAGCACAGCAGGAAACTATTTAATCTTCTGGTAAATCTGTATTTTATAACTGATCACACTCAATCTGATGACTATATTGTGAATAATTTCCCCATAACCATGAGTTTGTGAGCATAATCACATGAATTTAAAATTCCAAATGTGCGCTAGTCCATAAACTTTGCCTACTCTGTTCTGTGCTAGCATCCTCTCCAAAGGGGAAAATACGCAGGCTGGGTGACTTTGAGAACAATTGCTTTTTGTCAGTCCACCCCACCACAGGGTGGTTGTTGTAGGAGAAAGAAGTCCAAAGGTGCTTTTTCAAGAAGCAATTGGACTTTCTGGTTTTTCTTTGAAGATGTTTTGCTTCTTACCCAAGAAGCTTCAGTCAGAGCTGAAGAAGCTGCTTGGATGAGAAGTGAAACATCTTCAAAGATAAACCAGAAAGTCCATTTGTTTCTTGAAAAAGCACCTTTGGGACCACCATGACCTGGGTGACTGAGAATTTCCATAGACATTTAGGAGGAGGAAGGCATATTAGGCATGCTCAGTGCCCTGAGTCATATATTAAAAAGCCAGGATAAAACACTAGTAATAATAATATTCCTGTATCAAATCTTAGATAAATCAGTAAATCACCATTTCAAATAAAAGGCGAACAAGCTTTTCAGATTCTCCTCTGTATTTTGAAGTGAGTGTTGATGATGATATGTTGAAAAAGGTAGTTTTGCATTCAGTAGCTACGGCTTTTGCAAGCAGCGTTTTTCCAGTGCCAGGAGGACCAACCATCAATACACCCTGTTTACAAAATGATCCAGAAAACAGCACTGAAAAGAATATTCATTTAAAAATATCTACAATTCATTTTCTATCACAATTTAAGAAATACTATATAATTTCACTTAAAATAAGCATTTTAAATAAAAACAAAGGAAACTAGTGTGCATTTAGTATCTTTTAGCAAGTAGCAACTCTTGTTTAATTATCCATATTACACTAAATTAAATAGATTTTATTCTATTGTGGACCAATGTTATGATACAATTCCAGAACCAAAAGGTTGTCAGAACATAATTATGTTTCCAAACTGAAAGGAATTCTAATTGTTAAAAGGGCACTGTATCACCAGATACTATTTTACTTACATAGCAAATGACAACGGAAAAACTCTAGCCATAGTGTAATGGCTTCGTACCTTTAGATTATATAAATTTACTTTAATATTATATAAGCAAAATACTTTATATGGTTTGTATTATCATTCTTCTGTAAAACCCTTACATTATGTAGTTGTACAGATGTCAAGATTCCATAACTGGAATCCACTCTGGCTTATGATATTTGCATTATGTTTCCACCTAGTGCTTGAGTAATAATTAATGGGACTGCATATCCTTGATTTTTTTCACCCTGGCCTAACACTGAATACAACCCAATGAAAACTATTTTGATGTTCCAACAATAATTGAATTGACTTTACCTTCCAGGGCCTTCTGATTCCTTTAAAAAATTCTGGCATCCACATGGGTAAAACTACTGCCTCCTTGAGTAATTTTTTAGCATCCACTAAATCAGCTATATCATCCCTGATGAAAAAAGAAATGAGCAGATTATGACTTGCCACAAGCACTGCATACCTATTAAATTTTCACTGTAATCTTGGCTGAATACATGATTTTTCAGAGTAGAATATTAATATTTTCTATTCAAATTCACTCCACAGGAAAGATTCAACATTCAATTACGTTTTTCATTTTAGAATTCCATCTTTTTCCGTTTACAAAAACCAGAATGTTCATCACTTGAATACTCATTTCCATCCCAACATTGTTCACTGCTGACATCTTTCTCCTGTAGACATTAATGGATTGAATGTCTGTGTATACATACATTAAGGATCATTTTCTGCAGATATCATCCGAACAATGACAGAAGGCAGGCCTATTAATACACCCACAAAGTAAGCTGCTAATTTGTTCAGTGAAAATTGTTCAGTTCAGTACTTTATTATAGTCTAATGAGATGGAAGTGAATAAAATAGTATAGTTTACAGCTAGCTCATCAATGCAATTAAAGTGTATCTACAAACAATAGACTCTGTATTTACAAACCATAAAATATGACAATATTCATAAAACTGAATCATTTTGGTCTGATGACAATACTTGTGCATAGAATAAATCCAAATTGCTTTTGTGCTTGCAGTACTTTGCCAAATAAGTATATATTCTTGTAAAAACATAATATAAAATGACATTGACTATGGAAACAATGGATCCTTCTTCGTAATAGCACAATCTTAGTTCATAAGGGGGACTTCCGGTTTGGCGTCCCAGCGATGCAGTCATGGAAATAGCGGGCTCTGATGAGCTCCGCAAAAACCCTGACTGACGAGCCGCCGCCGATGGGTCTTTGGACCGAACCTGTCTTGTAGGGACAGGAGAAGGGGAGGGGCGTCTCGGACGGCAGAGAGGAACAGGCAAGTTCCTTGGAGGCCGGAGGGAACCTTCTGAGTCGGCGGCGGCGGGGAGGCAGCCATGGCAGCTGCCACAAAGCTGGGACAAACTGGGAAAGAATTGTGCAGGAGGAAAGAAGAAAGAAAGAACGATGTGCTTTGAAGCCGGGTGAGTGACACCAATCCAGGCAAGAAACAAGGTTAGACTATGGACTTTTACTAATAAGACCCCCAGTCTTAAACAGCGGCTGTAGATTTGCGGGGCTTGAAGATTTTGTAAAATAACAATAGGGGATAACGACCCATTAAGGAATTTACTTTAGTACTGATTGTTTTGGACGAATTGGCTATTAACAAATTAGAAAACTGTTCAAATTGGAACAGATTCGATCTTTGGAAAAAGAGAAAAGCAACAAATAAGGATTTAATACCTTTAAAAGTTAGATGAAGCAAGGCAAACGGATGGTTACATAATTGCTACAAAATGGAGATTGCTGTGACTAAACAAAAGTGTAAATTGCGGAGACTCGCCTTCTACTTGAAAAAGAACTATTTTGACTGGCTATTTACCCGGGATTACTTAGAAAATAACTATGGATTTTTGGATTTTGGAGTTTCCTATTCTGCCTATGGGTAGTTTTATAAAGAAAGAAGAAATATAATGGAATTAATAAAATTGAAATTAACTGGCACAGGGGCAAAAGAAGTGGCACAGGAACAAAATAAGGAAACTGATAGATTCTACATGGAACAGACTTTACAACAGAAGTAAAATGATATATAGAGTTTCAAACATGGATATGCTGATTTTGAAGTGGAATACTTATGGACAGATAGGGAAATGAAGAAATAAAATAGATA
Source organism: Arizona elegans (assembly GCA_022577455.1). Taxonomy (NCBI): domain Eukaryota; kingdom Metazoa; phylum Chordata; class Lepidosauria; order Squamata; family Colubridae; genus Arizona; species Arizona elegans. The sequence continues at coordinate 252,648,887 of JAKOOJ010000001.1, forward strand.
AACTTAAAATGTAATGTTTAAATGTTTAAATGAGTTTTAAATATAAGCAAGAGGTGTCTATGGAGAAATAAAGATAGAAAATAAAAGAAGGTAACTAAAATAGAAATTTGATGTTAAGGTGGTTAAAATGATATTTTTTACAAAAGCATAAGAGTATATTTTAATATGAGACAAACTTAAGAAAATTTATTAAGACTATGGGAGAATAAGTGGAGAATATGTCTGATGCAATATGTTGTAATTTTAAATTGTAAAATTTATTAGATTATGGGAGAACAAGTGGAGAATATGTTTCATGTAACATGTTTTGATTTTAAACGGTAAACAAAGTTGAGAATGGTAAATATGATTAAATGTGAATGATTAATGAACTATTGGATGATAAAATAAGAAACACAGACTTAAGTAACAAATTGCGATTGAATTTAATGTATGCTGGAAATGATCAACATTAAGAAATAGGTTGAGAAAAACCCTGGAAAAGTATATTTTGAAATAATTAAATAATAGATAAATATACTGAAAAGAAAACACTCAAAACAAGATATGCTGGGTATCAGCCAAACAAGAGGTGGAGATGTGGAGGAGAATATGCTGGAAATCAGCCAAACGATAGTTGAAGGTATGGAGGAGAATATGCTGGAAATCAGCCAAACGATAGTTGGAGGTAGGGAGGAAAATTTACTGGAAACCAGCCAAAATAAAAAAAATGCTGGAAACCAGCCAAACAACAGTTGGAGTTATGAAGGAGAATATGCTGAAATTCAGCTAAAATAAAATTTGCTGGAAATCAGCTACACAATAGCTGGAGCTATAGAGGAGAATATACTGAAAAATAGTCAAATTAATTATTCTGTGTAAAATGAAATGTGTAATAGATGATAAGCTCAAGAAAATTAAGTGTAAATTGACAAAGTTTAAGATCTAAAGATTGGAGGAAATGGGTCCAGACATTAAGAAGTACAGGTAGAATTTTGATTTATAAATTGAAATAAAAATAGTTGTATATATTGGAAATTAAGATTTGTGGTGATAAAATAGTAAGGTAAATACTTAGATTAAGAGGTTATAATATTTCTTAAATTTGTGTTTTGATATTGATGTTAAAAGAAGTAATGGAGGAAATTTAGGAAAGAGTTAGAATGAACTTTGATTTATATTTGGATATACTATAAAAATGAGTGGAGTTTATTGGGGAATTAAGATTTGTGGCGATAAAATAGTATGGCCTAAATTAAGATGTTAGAATTTATGTTAAAAAATTTTGTTTTGATTTGTAATTTTAAAAGATGCAATGAGGAAATTTTGAATGGAGTTTGTTAAAAAATGTGATTGTACCTATTTATGACCGGATCAAGACTTCATTCTTAAAAGATATATTTTATGTTTATGTTGGGGAAAAAAAATATTTTTTAAAAAAATCTTAGTTCATAAGGGATTATTTTTCTTTTTTTGTAGCTGCCCTCTAGAACTGGTGTAGGGAGGACATTAAGGCATGCTAATATTATTGTAATTCTTGCAGACCTGTCCTGTTCCATATCGAAAGTGATTTATGTAATCTTTTGAAAAACTCTGGCATAATTCATAATCTGTTTCTGGAAAATGAATATAAAGTGAATGTCAGTTATTGTTATATAATAACTATAATAACCAGTTTCCAAGAAAATGTTAGCATTCTTGGCCAAGGTTTATGAAATAAAAAGGTCTTATAAACCTTTGCTTATAATTACAGACTATCCTAAGCACATACAGGACTATAGCCATCTTTACTTTTCCATTTGCCAAATAAGAATAATATAGTGTCTTTCCATTAAAACACCACCCAATTCTGATACTGAACTTTCCTTCTTTCAGCAATAAAATAACTAAGCGTAGGCAGGTGGACTGATTAATGGTTTTTTTCCCTCAATAGTATATTATTATGAATGCATTTGTAATGCTGTTCTATGTTCCTTGTAAACTGTAGGTGTAGCTCTATCATGTTGCTATTTTTGGTTTCAGGATAAACTGCTCATTGATCACTGTCTGCCAATTAAAAGGCTTTTACTTAACTCAGTTGAGTACTAGAGAGATTTGTAAAATCCCAGTGTGTAAGATGTCTCAGTAAGCAAGGTTTACTTCATCATTTTCATAAATTACTGCCTCAATCAATTATAGCCAGATTTAATTTTCTCTAGAGGCAGCATTATGTATTTAAAGTTATAATTGAAATTTCAATTGTAAGCTACTCAGAATCATTGACTGAGATGGGTGGCAACAGAAATTGAATGAATGTATGAATTTATCTAAAAACCCATGAAGCTTATACACAAACCTCACAACTTAAAAGAATAGAGATGGTTTATACTTACCATCGAACATTGGGATTTTGGGAAATGATATCTCTTTCTAGAGCTTCTACTAAATCTTTATCATATCCAGTGCCATCAAATTTCTTTGGCTCAGGTTCTGAAATATCAGTTGAGGACTTATTCTGCATTACATAAAAATGCTTATCAAACATTATATTAATATTGCTCATAATTATTCCAGTAACTTGTTTAACATAAGTTACACAACAATAAAAGGATAAACTTTCAAACAAAGACATAATTGTATAAAACATACAATTAAAACCTCTGGTGTTTATAACTTTTTGTACAATTGCTTTTAAAACATTTGCTAAAATGCTTTTGATAAGCAAATATTACTAAAATACATGAACTTTCCAAAGTAAACGTTGTCAGCTTTTCTCCCATCATAGGAAAGCAGTACAAGTTTCCCAGCAATTCTTCAGGAATCAGAAACAGGCAAAAAACTTTTTTTACAGGCATCTGAAAATAAGGATAGGCAGCTTGCATTTCCTCAAATGCAAACTGTCTCCAACACTGCATGAAAGCCAGCATTGTTCTACTGTAAATATGTCATTGTTGTGATTCAATCACAGGTCCTACAGATCATCATCTTTTTGTCTTGGGTCAATGGTAATATGATCTGGTGTTGGAAGATCACTTTTTGGGCATGGTAACTTTCTGGAGCTACTTTGAGGGTTGGGAGTGTCTTTCTTTCTAATAGTTTTCCTTTCTCCATGGCTAGTTCCAGTTAAGGTTGGTAGTTGGCGAGAAGCCAAGACTCAAATTCCTGTAATGTATAGTTCTGATAGCTCATATCTCTAACTTTTGAAATATCTACCTGAAGCCACTTGGTAAAGTAAGCAGATGGCATGAGGAACAGTATCATCAGCATGCAATGATAGTCTGTTATATATTTCGACTCCTCATCAGACAGTTCGTGCTATTTCAAGTGCTTGTCCAGTCACTTGGACTGGATGGGAAGAAACTGGCTTGGACTCAACCTCAGCAAGATAAGAGTGGCTTTGGGTTTTTGCCCCTATCCCAAATTGTCAGTTTTGACTCTTGACAGGATAGTATTCTCCTAGAGAAAATTGATGTGCAGTTTGGGGATGTTCCTAGACAATGGCTCCTGCCCAAAGAGCAGGTGTCAATCATTGCTAGAAGGCCTTTGTGAAATGCAATCATCTCTGCACTGGACAGCAAGGACTTGCTTACAGTCCCTCATGTTTCAGTTATTTCTCCACTGGATTACTCAATGTGCTCTACAACTGATCCAGAATGCAGCAGTACGCACAGTCCTGTGCACTCCATGATTTGCCCATGTTACATTGCTTTGTGAGCTACACTGCTTCCACTTTCTTTCCATTTAAAATTCAAAATGCTGGTTGTCATTTTTTAAACCCTGAATGATACAAGGTAAGATTATTTGCAGGACTGTCTCTTACTGAGGGTGTCTGCCTATCCCACCGGGTTTGATAGGGTGAGCACTCTAGACCCTCTGCTTAAAATGTGTTTACCTGGAGGGTTCTAAGAGGTATGCCTTCTCCATATCTTCCCCAACAATTTAAAACAGTTTCCTCACTGACATCTGAAGAACTGCTACCCTCTTAGCTTTCTGGAAGGCCATAAAGACCTAGCTCTTTCCCCAAGCATTGATTGTGATGGCAATGTGCTAGCAAATGTAGAGTTTGCACAGTGATGTCATGACTTCCTCCATGTCATGGGTAAGATGAGTAACTACAGGTATATAAATCTTTTAAGTAAAAATAAGTAAGATACACCCTAATCTGAGTAAACAGAATGTTGTACTATTATTTGTGATTTCTCTTTTAAAACATCTTCATCAAGTTCTCTCCATTAGAAATGCTGATAGGTGAAAGACCAAAGAGAGTGTCAAATGATAAGAGGGATGCTTTATAACAGGGGTGTCAAACTCAAGGCCCAGGGGCCAGATTCGGCTTGCAGGGTGCTTAGATCTGGCCCACGGGGCCGCCCTGGAAACAGCAAAGGACCAACCTGTGGTGCCTCTGCCAGTGAAAACGGAGCTCAGGAGGGCAGCAGGAGGCCCTCCTGAGCTCCGTTTTCGCTGGCAGAGGGTTGCAGGAGGCCATTTCAGCCAAAAGCAGAGCTCGGGAGCCCATTTTCACTGTCGAGTGCTTGGACCACCACAGGCATCCGATGTGACGTCAAGCTGGCCACACACACCCGGAGGTCAAACACAACCCTGATGTGGCTCTCAATGAAATCAAGCTTGATTTGGAGGTATTGGTTTCACATTCATGAAACTTACTTTTTCCTCTTTTCCTTTATTTAATGGATCTTTCTTTTCCCGACCACGAACAACTTTGCCTTTCTCATTAGTATTTCGGGAAGAAGGCCGATGAAGGACTCTAGCAGCTGCTCCGGCTCGGTTATTTTGGTTTCTGCAATCACTGCACTGAGCTGACTGACGTTTCCTAGGCCCTGGTGAAGATCTGAATGAATACAAAATGGGGAAAACTGTAAATATGGCAAAGTATTCTTATCCTAGAATATTTGAATATAGTAAAGATTACACCTTCCCTCAATCTCCCAGAATCTATGTTTTGTACAAATGTGTTATAATCGCATATCATCGTTTTTGCACATACTAGTTGTTTTTAGTAAACAAATTCAATCAATTGTTCATTGAAGCTCCATTAATGGGAGTAGGAGACAGCATTGAATGCTTCTGGGGTTACAGGTTAGAAGCTTAAAACAACATGTAACATACTTTTTAAATATTTTATATTCGAACACCCTAATCTCCTTTCTCCTCATGGTGTCTCTTACCTACGTTCTGCAGGTACAGGCAATGACCAAACTTCTCCATCATGAGCTGGTAATTCCTGATGTGCCGCTTTTAAAGGAGTGTTGTCTAATTTAAAACTTTCTAGTGTCTTCATGATATCCTTCACATGCTTAGCTTCTATACTTATCTCCTGCCTAACCTGATTAAAAACATGAAATACAAAGTAGCATGTTAGCTTGTAGAAACTTGTCGACTTTAAGTACCTAATGAAATGTTTGTGGCTCAGATACATGAACAAGTTGTTAACTCTGTAAGACATTATAGAAAACTGATGAAACCTATTATAGAGAAGCAATTGTGCTGATGATTCTTGTAGGAAACCTTTAATGGATTTTAGAAAAAAGTATAATATATGAATGCTTTTAAAAATAACACAATTTGAAGTGGCACAGTCTAAGAAATGCTCACACATGTACATGGCACATTTCCAAATTAAGTACACCAGCTCAAGATAGTAGCTAGCTTTAGATTAACCAAGTAACATTTTTAATCAAACAGGATGCAGAAAGTGGAGGTGTTTTTGAAGCCACTTTTATTTTACTTTTTAAACAGTTCTCTCCAAACACAAATAGCAGCTTTTGTTATTATTTTTATACTCAGTCTTGTAATTGCTGAACAGTATTGTTTAGCAATAGGCATGTTTATTCAATTTAGCTCATCTTTTAAAGTGAGGACTAATTGAAATGTTTTAGTTGATAATCCTATTTAATACATGAACGTAAAGGAACAAAACCAGAAAATGAAAGCTCACCTGTTGCCATTTCTGCTGAAGATACGTATCCTTAACAGAAGAGAGGTATTTGCTCATTTGGTCAAGTACTCCCTGATAGTAAACCATTGCAGAATCATAATTCCCAAGCAACGCATATTCACGTGCTAGCTTCACATTCTCACTTATCATCACAAGACTCATGGTCAACATAAAGCTAGAAAAAAAACATGAAGACCTTCTGTAACTTCAAGATAAAAAGATGTCAGGGTATAAAATTCAAAAGAAGAGGTATATCTACCACTTTAAAAGATAGTGGAAGGGTGAAATCCGCTTATTGTTAATCCACTTTGATAAATATTCTATTGAGAAACAATAGTTTCAATACTTTAGAATAGTTTCATTCTGCCACAAAGTCATATCTCCAAAAACAAGGGATTCCAAGATAACTAAGTTATTTGGAATGGTTAAGTAAAAGGAAAATTCATTTATATTGAACATGACTATTAGAGATTACATGGCCTATATCCATGTAGTCTTCTGGGCAGCAATATGTGATGATTGCCATTGTTTTCTTCCAGGATATTTTCTGACTTTCAAATCTAATAACATAGCAGTTTTATACAAGTGGTTACCAGCCTTGACCCCGCTTGGGATCAAACTCAATACATGTTTCTAAAAATGTCTCTAACCCCAGACTTTTTTTGGGGGGGTAATGATGATGGACTGACTCTAAAGTATGTTCATTTACCCAGAAAAAGAAAATAAATAATACAAACATCCTGTAGGACAAGGAGCGAGAGAGGGTGACAGGCAATATTTTAGTAAAACGGAACTTTCTGATGTGATTCAATAGATTCAATTCATAAATGGTTAAACTCCTAGCAAATATTTTGAATGTGCAGTATGTTTTTCAAATGTCAAATATGCCCACTAAAAGGCTGGAGAACCCTTGTCTGTTACTTTATATTACTTTGAGATACCCAATTGTACATAGAATATCTCATCCCTTGCTGATTTATGTTAAACAAACATTCCCCTATGTAAATGAGTCCAGAATATTTTGCATATTATTTAAAGAAAATCAGATTTCAGACTTTGCTGTAATGCTATTTCAGCTTCACACATTCTCCTATGTCAAATTCAAGAAGTCACATCTTAATTGTGGTATGTCAATATTAATTGTTGAGAATTTTACTTTGCAAGACTCCCAACAGGTATAAAACTACTGCCCCAACAGGTATAAAACTACTGCGCACAAACCTTTATTCTAATAACATAATAAAAAATCATGTTTATATAAATAAAAAACACTTTTAGCTAGATAAAATTAAATCAACTAATCACTCCAAAATGTAAGAATGAAAGTCTATGCCATGGGTGTCAAACTTGATCACATCGCATTACATATTGTGACGTATCCCGACGGTTTTTGCCTTTGCAGAGCTGGGGTGGGTGTGGCCTGCGTGTGACACATATGGCCCGCAGACCACCAGTTTGACAGGCCTCGTCTATACAGAGAGTATATAATCCTTATTGGGGACTATTGGGACTAAACTGAGTCAATAAGTGTCATGGTTGTAAAGTGTGATGTAACGTGACTGTGCTGACTTACAATGGCAGTTCCAACTAGTTGCAGTTAGGTGAATCCCATGTGGTTGTTAAGCATGAAGTCATGTGATCACCATTTGCAATCTCCTGCTAGCTTCCCTATTGACATTGCTTATTAGAAGCTGGCAGTGAAGGTTATAAATGGTGATCATGGGACTGCAGAATGCTGCAACTATCATAATTGTGAGCTGGCTGCCAAATGCCCAAACTGCAATTAGGTAATACAGAGGATGGCCACAATTTTGAGGACTGACCATAATCTGCTCATTAAATGCCACTGTAATTTTGAATGTTCAATTAATAAATGCTGGTAAACCGAGGACTATGTATGTACATATTACTATGTATGTAATAAGAATTTCACCTATAAGTAACTGTACTAAGCAGAATACCTATACAACGGAAAATCTGATAAAATATACTTAACATACTGCTAAAATAAATAATAAACTTTTTTAGTTGTAAATTTAACAATGATGAAGAGATGAGCAACACTGACAGTACCATTTTTTTACACTTTACTTGAGCCCAATAAAAAGTTTAAAGCCATATAGTGAAAAAAACCCCAGTTATGTATCTCAAAAGAACACTATTACATTTTGTTGAAGATAAACCTTAACATGTTTGTATTGATTTTTAAAATCAGAATCAATTTTCAGACAGCTACACTGTGATCAAGTGAGATATTAGCAACACTATTTGTGATTTCAAGAAAGTTATATTGCAAGAAATAGCAACAAAAACAGCTACTGAAAGTTCTTACTATAGAAGTAGATACTGTACTTTGTTCCATCCACATTTTTGGATCTGAGACCATGCTGGCTGAACCTGACTTGAGCACAAAACTTTTGGAAGATATTCCATAAGCCTTGCTCACATTATTAATTCTTATTATCATCAAAGTTTAGGAAACCCGGATATGGTCTCAACCGGTAATTGAGAACAGAAAAACAAAGCCTCTTAAATTTGGGAATGAACTACTGCTCAGCAGAAATACAGCCACAAAATGTAGGTATAGCTTTGGCAAAGCTGCGTTCTTATTGAAAATTAGGCTCAAGATCTAAGAGTACTTTGCTTCTGACGCTGATGTAACAATTATGCACAGGGATGTTTTCATTCAGTTTAGAGTTTTGGAGATTTAGTCATCATCACGTACACCTTACTCACATCCAGGAGCATTAGTATTCTAATAAAATGAGCAATACCTAAAACTTTTACCAGGTAAATACTGCTCAACCAAGATTTGAAATTAGGGGACATAGTATATATTAAGGCAAGGATACACCTGAGCTCAATCTCTCCCAGATGTCCCAATTAATCACTAGGATCTACTATCAGATCCTGCCTGGTAGACTGCTGACTAAACATGGCCTTCTTAGCCAAAATTTTGGAATTTCCTACTTCAATAACCTGCCTTTCTGCTCATCCCAGCATCTGAAAGCTTTATTTTGTTTGGTAGAGCTTTTAGACCACAGATCTGAATAGACACTATCTTATAGCGATTAAGCTGAAGAGACTAACAATGGGAAGACCAAGGAAGCTCACCAGTCATTCTCTTTTCCTACCTCAACCTATCCCAGAGGGGTTGATATGGGGGAAAAGAACGTGATGACTGAGTGCTATGTGCAGCAACACCAGCTCCTTAAAAAAAATATGCAGGATATCAATCTAACAAATAAAATATTCCTTTATCTCCCTTTAAAAATGAGTTTTTGCTCATGCTATGTTTGAATCTTAAAAATGGCACATTTTTAGTATTTATCATAAGCACCCTAGATAGCCTAAATATTTCTTAAAGCAGAACGAAACACACCTAAACGTATACATACAATCAGTCCAAATTTCCTACATCCATTAAACTGGGACAGTTGGGAATCAAGAGCGGGACTGTCTTCTTCTTCTTTTTTTTCTTCAGGGAGGAGAAGAAGCACAGAGACAAGCAGATCCGACGCCCAACTTGCCTCCCGGGACGCCTCCGAAGTGGCTCCGAGGAGGAGTCGGGTCGGCGGATGAGCAGGAGCTTTTCCCAGTCCTCGGACCGAACGGCGCAGCTCCCCGGCAGACCGCGGAAGCTCAGCCCGGCTCCTCCTCTCTCCAGCGGGGCCACCGCCGCCCGGCCCTGCCTGCACACGCACCCCCTCCGCCCCTCCTGCTCCCGGGCACCGCGGCCAGCCGGGCCCAGACAGGCAGCGGGGACCCCGCGCTCCCTCCAGGCCGCCTGGCGGACAGCCCCTTCGGGGGAGCGGCCGCCAGAGCCCCACCAGAGCCGACTTCGCTCACCCTTCCTCCGCGCTGGCTCCTCCTCCGTCCTCTGCACCAGCGGCACTGGCCGCCACCGCCGCCTCCAGCCGGACAGGCGACCCTTCCGAGCCACTCCGGAGCCGTCGCCGTCGCCGTCGCCGTCGCCTCCTCCCGCCGCCACCGTGGGGAGGAGCAAGGGGGAGGGATTCGTGCCGGGGCTGCTGCTGCTGCTGTGGCGGGCAAAGCGGTGGGGGAGGTGTTTCCAGGCGCTACCGACGCCGCCTCTCCCGACCTCGCCTGGAACCGCTCCGGCTTCTCAGTCGCTCCCGTCCCTCCTCCTCCTCCTCCGCTCGCTGCGTGTCTCAGCCAGCCAAGTCCAAATCAAAATAGTGTCACACAATATGGCGGCCCCTCCAGTTTGCAAGTCTCGCGAGAACTGGCCCCGAAGGCTAACGGGAGAGCGGAGGAGGAGGAGGAGGAGGAGGAGGAGCTCCCGCGTTGCCTTGGTGACGGGTATTGCCGCCGATTTGCCCGGCGCGAGCGAGTCGACGGCGGCCGGGATGCAGAGCGGTGTCCTTCGCAAGTTCTCCCAGGGGAGAGAACCAACGTGCCCGGCTCAGCGTCCCAGGGAAAAGAAAAATGGCAAGAGATGCTTCCTCGCTGAAGCTTATCGCCCGCTTCTCTTCCGTTAACCTCTGACTCGCTCTGCGGATCTTTACTGAAACCGAGAAATGAGGCGAATAGACCACGGAAGTCAGAGTGTGCACGTTAAGTGTGCTGCCTGCCCGCTAACCCTGGAACTGGAGATGCGGACGTGCAAAACCAGAATGCGGTGATGGGGAAGAGGAAGAGATAACACACATCGTATATTTGGTAAAACCAAATGGACTCAGAGGAGAGTAAAACAGGGCCCAAGCTTTCTATCCAATTGATTTGGAATGAGATTTAGCCAGTTTTGGATTTGTGGACAGTATTTTATTTTACAACGACGATAATAATGATTCGATTTTTTTCTTTATTCCAAATTACTATTATTCCAAATTAACTTTTTCTCACTGTCTCAGCTATCCCTTAACCATTAACACAAATCCATGATTCACAGACGGGAAACTAGGAAAATACATTGAAACAATAAATAGCTAACCTGCACCTCTGCTATGCTATTGTAGGAGGTTAGCACACACCCCTTTCCTAGGAGAATGAAATATTTTGGGAAATATTAAAAAGGCAGAATATTATGTTTCCCTGTATGAAAAATGGAGAAGCATGTTTTACAGCTCCCACCTTCTGCCCTCCACCCTTTGTTAATGGGCCAGAGGCAGAAACTCAACCTTTGTCAATGGATCTCATCTGCAAGACAATGGGACCCATCTAGGATGAAACTCACCACATGGCACCTGGGAAGATTACATCAGCCAGCAAGGCTAGCTAAGACCCCCACCCCCTGGGAGTCTGACAACCAATCAGGATACTCTTTCTGGGCCCCAGGAAATTCAAAGCCCAGAGAGAGCATAAAAACCCAAGGATTTGCTGTATCTGCCCTTTTCTGTTCAGGAACTCAAGCTATGTGATCCTGTGCACCATTAAACCATCTTTCCAAGCAGTCTCCATGTTTCCAGTGTCTTTTTCCCCACTTGGAGTAGAACCCAGAAGGATGTTTCTTCCAACACTATCAACTAACAATAGCACAACCAAGTATCCTGGCTTGGAATAGGGACTCGGAAAATTCTTTTGATTGAAATAGAATCCTTTATACAGGAACAATAAGGTGTTATATTTTAAGAGCTTAATACAACAGAACAAAGGACAGTATATAATTAAAGAGAGCCAGAGGAAGTTATATTCAAATTCTGTTGAGCAAGTCGGGTATTTTTATCCATGTATTTTTCCATAATCAATTTTACATGGACTCATGTATTCCAGTATTCCTGGGAATTAACCAGTTGCTGGGAGTTGGGCAATATATAATTATTTTACCCAACCTCATTTGCTGGCTACACACAATGAATCATAAATCACAGGGGCACAGTTTGCAGAACATTCTAGGCTAAATGTGATTGCTTATATTGTGATTGTCATTCAGTCATAAGCTATGTTGAAAGTAGATAATTTTTTTTAAAAAGGTTGAGCTAGTGATGAGTTGAGTACTTGTTTATTTATCTATTTATTAAATTGTCTGGCTTTGCACACAAGACCACGCCAAAATTACCATAGTGTTTGGGTTTACACAACATACTGAGGGATAATCAGCCATATTTCACTATGGTATGTTGAATGAACCTAACTGCCAATTCCATGGGGTAAAACTAGTGATATTCCAACTGGCCATTATCGAGTGCACAGATTCAAAATATTCAGATGTACATACATGTTTTCCAGGTTTACTTCGTTTTTTAAAATGTTCAAAGAACAGTTCAAAAATAATGAGAAGCAATTAATAAAGATATGGAAAAAAAACATTAAAATAGAAAGAAAACCTGCATCTGTGGTAGAATAGTGATCTAATAAGAGTTGCATTTTATACAGGATTTCAGTAAGCATAAGGTGCAGACATAGACAGGGTCTTTTATATCAAAATATATTTGCTATTTAACCTCCTATTTGCTTTATCAAAACAGTGGTCAAAAGGCTGTGCCCCAAAAGACCAAACCACTTTCATTTTTGTAGTCTCAGTTCTGAGGAGAAAATAGTTGTAACCTAAATCAGAAATACCTAAACAAAATCTGCACTTAAGAGCTTATGGTGGTCAATTAATAAGGGCACTATCAATTGTCTGTAATTTCTGCCTATATAACATTTGTTAAATAAAACATTTATGAAATTCTGGCACAACTCAACATTAAGAATATTAATGTAAGAGGAAGTGATAACTGGTACCATTGTAGTTGGTTAGCCAACAGCGGGTAGATTCATGGTAGAAATTGGGAGAATCTCCTTTCTTTTCTTGCACTGAATTTAAGAAAATTCTTAATAACATGTTCTTCACTGCAGACACAGTGTGTCAGACCTACATAACAGTTACTTGAACCTATTAAATTTGTAACTATCTGTTACACTGTAAATACAAACTAAAGCAACTTCAGGATTGAAACAGGAAATTGAGATTCATATGAAAAAAAAAGTCATCCTATTATGCCCAATCATGTCTGGCTGTAGTAAAGACTGAGAAGACTGCGAAATAAATGAATGACTTTTGGTGAGAGTGCTACCCTTCTTAGAGAAACATGTCAGGCTTTTATTTGTAGAATCCGAGCGATTAAACGAAACAGCTATTTTTGAGATTGTAAACGGAATAAAAGCAAGTTAAGTCAAGGCAGTACAAAGAAAATAGGATCAAAATTCTTACCTTGCTGAGTTCAATTACAGTAGCTGAAAAGTCATTTAAGCAGCAATCATGACATTTTTACATATATGGTGAAGATAGAGGGGCAGAGTCCTATTGTTTAATCTGTACTTATGTGCAAATCATATATGTATACTCTACAGAGATTATAAATAACATTTCTATTAATACCAGAAATCTGTCTTTATCCAAAGTTTAGCTGTATCCAAATTTAGTTAACTTTTAGGAAAAAAAGATGAAAATTCCTTGATTGCAGATGAAGGAGCCAATATTGTTGAGACCTGTTCATGTAAACGAGACCATGGTTTATTATGCCTAAATTTTGCCACTCAACTGCCAAAAAATAAATAAATAAAAATCTTAGGATTTTATTTTCAGTCTGAAGTATTTATATGCTATAATTTATTTCTCTACAGAAATACTGTACTCGTTTATGGTAAATATCATAAAACTGCCAACTAAAACAATTTTTGAATGGAAACTCCATTAAAATTAAATCCGTTACTACACTATTCTATTTTTCTGAGATAATTGAGTTGTTTATATCACCTTATGAATTTCCTCTAAATGTAATTAGAAAATATGAATGAGTCAGGCAATAATGAAAAAATAACATACCATGAAATTAATAGGAATTTTGTATTCCCGTTATTACAGAAAATCAAGCAATCATATTTTTCAACATTACAAATTATGTCAACTTAAGTCACTGAATTTAAACTTTATTATCCTAACGTATAGTACACTAAATAAAACTGATTTCAAAACATAAATATATCTGTACAACACTCCAGAAATTTAATCTACTATCAGGTATTACAAGCAGAAATTTGCAAAGTTGATGTATGTATACAGTATGTCAAGACACTACTTTTCTAAAAATAAAATTTTTATCAGTGGAGTATTTATAGTATAAAAAGCATACATAAAAATGCAATATAAAAGTTAATTTTGAACAGCACCTTTTAGAGCAAGGCACTCTATTTACTATTAGATTCAAATATGTTACAACAAATGTTTCATTTCAAAAAACATATATTGCAGAGAGAATTTAATAGTACTTTGGGATAACAGCAGTATCTATTATTCCACTCACATTGCATTTTCTAGAATCTAGATGTATCAACAATGTCCCAAGAACATATTTTCCATCACAGCTTTGCACACTGGAAATGTAGATTTGCTTTTAAGTTTCAAATTAACTTTAATTATATGTTCTACTGCTTCTGCTACAAATATGGTAGAATAGCTCCAGAAAAAGGGCCTGCTCTAAGATGAAATGCAAGAGAACAGTATGCCAATATTTACAGTACAATATAATAGAATATTTTATAAATACAGTGCTTATGTATATATGTAAAAAAGGAAAGCATTGACATTTTATGTTTAATTGAAGACATTTTATTCAAAACCAAAATGTGGAGCTATTATTTGTGTTTTGTTGAATTCAAATGCAAAAATGAATTTGGACATACTGAAAAACTGAAATGTGAAAAAAGCCAGAACAACTGAAATATATGCAAAGATAAATGTGGCAAGACACACTACAATATACCCTGCATTCATACTAGAAATAACTCTAAAACAAAGTGTAAGAAATCCTGCACGTGAGAAATCCTAGAAATACACAAAATGAATTGTCATAGGCAAGAATAATTGTGATGTCACAATTCATAGAGAATATTTGTTTTCCAAAACAATTTATAGATATGTTAGAATACAATAGTTTTTACATTCAGTGAAAAAGAATTATTCCAAAAAAGGTTTGCAATACATTAAATTCACATCAACATATTACATGAAGTTTTTCAGGATATGAATTTTAGCTGTCCTAATTTAACACTGTCCTTCATTGGGATGGGATGGCCTGTAAGGCAGAATTTTATTGTTATAAGTTCCAAATCATTAGAATTATAATACATGTATTTTTCAGCATACAAATACTAACAAGCTTAATTAAAACAATTAATGTAAAATACACAAACATTGTGCTATTACTCCTTAGCTGAAAATAGCAACATATCTCAAAGATCACTTTTCCTCAATTTCCAATGAAAATGAATGTGTCTTTGATGTTTATCTGTGTAATTAAATATCAATTTCAGTATAGTATATGCTTAACTTTTGATTGTATTCAATAAGTTAATCAATGAAAATTCTGTTTTCAAATTTACAAAGCAGTTTTCCAATAGCAGATTAGATTTATCTCGTTTTAACCAGATAAACCAGAAATATATTATATTTAATTGAAAGACAAATACACTAATAATTTGCCAGTTTAACTGGAAATCCTAAATATTAAACCATGGTCAATTCTCTTTATACTATGAATTATTTTACAAAGCAAACAAATCTCAAAAATTATAACTGTACACTGCATTGTCTGCACTCTGGCTCCATATATAGAACCTATTGTTTTGGTGGTAGCTTGGAGCAGGATTATGTGATTGTCTGCAGAATGGTGTGTGAATAGAAGGGCTGAGTATACTAATTGAAAAAAGGTACATAATGTGTTTATTATGCTCACTCATGTAAGAAGTACAAAGCTGAAGTGTGGATCAGAATTGAAGCAGTAGATATGTTGGAAAACATTTTTAGAAGATAGGCATTTTCCATTTGTCTAAACTCTACTGATGTTTTAATATATCTGCTCAAAAGAGAATCAAAGGTAAGTAACAGACATTGCTGCAAAGGGACAAGTTGTACTTCTATTGCTGAATCTAAATGTGTTTGGCCTGAAAAACAGGGCCAGATAAAAACTTATTGAGAAGTTACTTGTAAGCCACACTTCTTTTAAATGAAATAATAACCATAAATATAATAAACAATAAATAACTGACTGGAAAAAAAGATTTATTTTCTAAATTTTTTTTAAAAAAACTCAGTACATACATATTTTAATGTATGACATTAGAAAGCACAAAATGTGCTTGGAGATTCTTCAGATACAGAATACAGTACTAGCACAGGGAGCTTGAAATATTTACACAGTGCTATGCTATATATCTGTAGATAAAAAAGCAGAATATTTTAAAAAAGCAGAGTATTGCCAGTAGAAGGAAAAAAAGCTGCAATGGGAAAAGATGCAGCTTTTTTCTTTAATTTCAGGGTGTTGATTCAGAATAGAACAATTGTGTAAATTATATTTAATCCCTGTTAAGCATGGACCGGAATTATTCCAACCTAATAACTTGGGAATACTAGGCCGTGTAAAATAGTTATTAAAACAGATTTTGCAATTAGATATCATGGGGGTTCAAACATTTTTAATTTTGTCAACATTTGCAGAATTGCAAAAAACTAAAATCAAAATTTTAACATTAATTTTGTGATAAACAGTTTCTGTTAGCTATCTAAAGCAGCTGACATTTTGAGTTGCTGCATAGGATCACCAATTACAATCTGTTATGCAAAGTCAAAATAATTATAATCTGATATAAATTTTGTTTATTGTAAGGATACAGACAGTTTGAAGTGCAATCTTTTTTATATATAATGAAGATACTATTTTCAATGGATTTAGTTATTTCATGAATGTTAGATTGCAGCCTTGTTCTACAGCCAGAGCTCATAATAACTAATGATCTTATACTTTGCTTTATATATATTGTATTTGATAATATGGCTAACTAGACAAAGTGTCTGTGAGTTTACTAAGAATTAGCTAACACAAGACAGGCAATGACTGCAAAATTCTGGAAGAAAGTAATGGTTGTGGTTTATAAAAAAATAGGCATCTCATTTCCTAAAAGAAATCATTATATTCTGTTTACAAAAAGCTTAAATTTATAATTTATTTTTCCTAATATTATTATTTTCTATATTAAGCACTAACAATGATGGAATAAATTAAAGATGAAAAAGGGCTACTTATGAGAAAAAAATTAATGTGAAAAAAATGGGAATTAGCATTTTCCAATCCAAGAGGGTACAAAGTCAGCCTTCTAATAGTATATCAGGTTTTTTCCCCCACATGATTTGAAAAATTCAGAAACACGGTTTATCTTCTCTATTAAATGTAAACTAGATCACGATTTTGGACCTCTCTATTGGTCCTCTCATCATCTTCATCAGACTGCGATTCTAATCTACAAGAATTAGTGTATTCATATTCAATAGGCTTTGGATAGCTATATGGATACCCATTGTCATCAAAAAACCTTCGAAACGTGAATTCATAAAAAGCATGCTCAGGATGTTTACCGTTTTTATACCACCCATTAAGTGTGTCATTTACATTCCCTTCTTTATCTTCACTCCATAATTTATCTGGATCAATTGGATCAAAATTTGATGTATCAGTGGGATGTGTAATTTTAGGAATATAAAAAGCAGGTTGCTGCCGTAGATCACTTGAAAAATCAATAGATTTAAAAAATGGGTGTGCTTTTATTTCATCCGCACCATTCTTGCCTAAGCGATCATCTGGTCCTCGGCAGAGCTTAATAATAAGATCTGATGCTTCTGGAGTTAGTTTTGCTTGCAGTGGTATGTGCAGTGATGTTTTCCAATTGATAACCTTTATTTAAACACAAAGTTAAAGTTTCAAATTAAACACACACTCGTACACATTTTTCTTCAGGAACTAACACATTCAAAAAACTAAAAGCAAATATTTCTGAACTACTACTGCCCTGTTCAGGGAAAGAGCCTAAAAACTTGCATCACAGCAAAGATTTATGCTGGGGCAGTTTGCATGGGGAGTCAAAAAGTCAAGATGGTGGCCCTGCCCCTTTTTTGTGTTGTGTTTGTGATGCATGTAAAAAAGGGGTGGGCCATTGATTGCATAATTGCCATCTTGGCTTTTTTGACTCCTCCTACAGATGACCCTGGATTAATACCTAGTGGAAGGCAAAATCTAAGTTAGTATGTGTAAATATTTTCATAGAAGAACAGGATTATTTTGTCACCTTTGAGGATCTGCTTTGCTTCATAATTAAATGTAAAATAAAAATATTTCAATTTTAGTGAACTCTGTATAATAGAAATCCATTATTATTAACTGTACACGTCAAACATTTTTGTTCTATCTTCACTGTGTTTTAAAATTCTAATTCAGGCTTTCACTGAAAGACTGGAGTAAAATGATTTCTGGGGAAGAAATTGCAAACTGCAGAATGGAGCCAACATCTGTGATAGAATGAAAAGTAAGCAAGTAAACCAGCTCCAATTCCTCTCCAGACAAGGAGAAGACTTAAAATCGCCGACAAGTATTCCAGACAGTTGTTCCTCATGAGGAGTCTACAAGACAGCAGTCTATGTGAAACAAAGGAATAGACATCTTACTCAAACCACGATTGGTGCTCAGGGACACTCGATTTACATTTCTTATCAGTATCAGAAATTGCTTCTTAACTGCCATAATACTTGTAAACTATGATTTTTATCTATTAGGAAACTTTGGATCCACAAATCTGAAAACACCAGGTGAGTTTAATTTAATTCTCACAGAAAGACATAAACAGCAAAAATTAGAACTTTTGATTTTGAAAATTACAAATTGACTAAAAATCCAAATGAATTTGAAATAAGATTTTTCAATAAATTGTAGGAGTCTTTCCTGTAGGAAAATGCTTCGTTTAAAAAAAATATGGTAGGGTGGGACTTTGAAGATTGTATACTAGATAGAAGGAACAAAAAGTTAGAATTAAAGGAGAAGAGCACTCAAATTTAACTAACTAATATAGAATGAAATAAAATATTTTAGCACTGGAGATATTGAAGAATATTTTTGAACAATGGACCTAGAAGTCAATTTCAAGTATACCTAGATGTTGTGGAAGAGGAACAAGTTTTACCTGACAGCTTTCAGACTGATTTGAAAGCGAATTTAAAAATGATAGGCTCCAAGAATGGAAAAAGATGCTATACTGGACATAAGAAAGAAATCATTTGATATCTTAAAAAGGATGTACAATAACAAACTAAGATACTGACCTGGATAATTTTCCTATATTGGATTTGCAAAAGAGGCGTGCTATATTTTGAAGAATTTTGTGAGAAGGACCAAAGAAATTAAAAAGAAATAAAATTCTAGGACATTATTTGAAGGGATTACCTAAATATCAAGATAGTTAAAAATAAAAGGAAAGAATATAAAATTGATTCATTTAATAAAATATATATTTTTTTAATCCCTGATAATTCTTAATGCTGATCAGGTCTGAAATGACAAGACTTTAAGGATTTGTTTATAGGGAAGAGATGGAACATCAGAAAATGAGATTATTTCTTGTATTTTAAGAGAATGAAAATAAATTACTAAAATTGTGATGAATTGGGAAATCTTTTCTTTTTCTTTACTATATTATTTTTATTTCTGTTCTATTTTTTCTACTTTTTCCTGCATTTTCTGTTGCTCTTTTTCTTTTCTTTTTTAGTTTGTATTAGTTTTAATTTTTCCAATAGTAATTTTTAATAAAATTACAATTAAAAAAGAAAAACTGAAGCAAACCATCACTACACTATTCTTCATTTTCTATGACTTCTATTTCAAAAAACATATCCTGCAGATGAAACAAGACAACAATACTAGTCTACTAGGAGGCCTTATAGTGAAAACATATTACCTCCTCTCTTTGATTGGGATAATTTCACATTTTTATATTAGAATAATTTCACAGTTCTATAAAAAGAAAACAAAGTAGGCTGGTAGCCCACTCTATTAAAATATTGGGAAGAAATAGTATCTATTGGGAAGAAATAGTATCAAACTACAATTTCTAGTTACAACTAAAATTGTGTATAAGCATTTTGAAATATAGGGAAAACATATTACATATACATTGCTCTAAGTTAAACGCAGACCAAAGCTTATCTGGTTCTACACATTACTTATACACAGAGGCAACTGGTATTTTTTTCTCCAAATACCTTCATTTGCGTTTCCAATGGTGTTTGTGCTAAGAAGGGAGGTTGACCTACTAGCATTTCAAAAAGAATCACTCCAACACTCCACCAGTCACATAGCTGTGTATATCCTGAAGCAAAAGAAAACCCAGTAATTACACAGAACAATAGTAATTCTAAATTTATTTCTGATAAAGTACTAGCTATTTATGCCAGTACAGTATTTCCCAAACATCTAGCACAAGGGTGTCAAACTGGCGGCCTGTGGGCCAGATGTGACGTGGTAAATTTGACACCCCTGATCTAGCATATCTGCCTTTTAGGCCTTACAATTGCATTTGTTACATATTAATATATTATGTTTTGTTTCTTACAAATTAATTTAATTTATAATTTTTGTGCTCAGCATTATTAAGAGTTATTGGCAACAGACCTGCAGCATAGTGGAACTTCCTTGTAGTTAGATTGTTTTCAGGAGCAATTTTCAAAAACTACCCATCAATTTAACAATCCCAGCTATAGGAAAAAAGGAAAGGTTTACCTGTCCGTAATAATACTTCTGGTGCAATGTAATTTGGTGTCCCAACAAGTGAATGTGCTAGACAGCGCTGATGTTGACGTGCTGCTCTACGTTCAAGAGGCTTTAGTCTATCTCCACATCTACAGCTTGCTGGATCTCCCCATTCATTACTGAAATCCATGCTGTCCTGACGGGGATGGTCACCTAACATGCAAAAGCCCAAACATTACTATTAAGTTTAACCTTCAGTTATCAATCAAGTTTCACAGAATCTATTTTAAAAAGTATGAGATTCTTTTTTAAAAAAGTATCTAATTACAGTATAGCATTTCAATATATTAAATTATAGCACTTTGATTAAAAGCAAGTGGGGATTTATGAGGATTTTTACTTTGATAAACAATTATTGGGAGCTACCCAAGAAGAATATAATGATTGGAAGAACTCTTGAATAAAATGTCATGTTGTGAGCATGCAGCCTCAATAATTAAAAATATTACAATTTATTATTTATCTGTACGAACATGCATAACTGACAACTGGATTTTGGCAGGGAGGATTTTCAGGCCCTGAATGGAAATCCATTGGAGACTACCAGAGTCTCTCCCAACCCATACAATCACTTAACAACCACAACTAGGAGTTCCAGAATTGCAGTCAAATGAAGCAGTCATGTGATGTCTCACTTTTTTTTTAAAAAAAAAATTGATTTATATGCCGCCCTTCTCCGGAGACTCAGGGTGGCTTACAATGCGTTAAGCAATAGCCTTCATACTTTTGTATATTTATACAAAGTCAGTTTATTGCCCCCACAAACTGGGTCCTCAACACCTGCTTTGGTCAATGATTGAGATTCTGGGCTCAACTGTGGACATAAATTGAGGACTAGCTGTATACAATGTGAGCAGAACTGCTAAGTTTATAGTTAAGACAGCTCAGCTAACAATCCATTATAATGAACAGATTGGATTAACACATAAAGGTGATATATTTATCTGAATGCTGATTCCCTGTATTTACCACATATATATTTTATTATTTTATTACTGTATTTTCTTTTATTTATTTTATCCTGGAATTAGATCCTGTATTTTACTTTTATTTTCTCTGATATGGTCATAATCTAATCAATTAATTAATTATTACAAAAAAGTTTTATCATTTAGCATATATTCTGACCTTAGTTCCTTTATGAAATGTTAATGATCAAGCAAAAAAAAAATATTATGGGCACAATTAGAAAATCACCCTTCCGATACTAGGAGATTATATTTATTTTTTTTAGCAAAGCCTATTGTATTTTAGGCATTAAAGACTGCAAGGCATATATGGAAGTATGATGTTGGGATGTTGGGATGGAAGTATGGTGATCTGTATTTACATGATATACTTTGGGACAAGTCTGAAAATAGCTGATAATGGAGACCAGGTATTTACCAATTATTGCCAATCAAAATTTTAAACCGCCTGAATTATTTTAGTGGCATTTCAATTGCCTAACATTTCAAAATGGCAATATATTTAATTAAAGCTTCAATTGAGTCTATCTATATTAATAGTATCTAAACTTTCCTAATTATTATAAGCACTAGAACATGCTTTGGATTATTCTAGCTGTCTTTTAATCAATTGAAAAATATTGTTGGTAGATAGCTGTTCTTTACAAGAACTCTGGAATAAAAAAATTAAATATTAGCAAATCAATAGCTAACTTAAGATGATAGCTATAGAAAACTTTAAAGAACATTTTCTATCATTTTAAAGTGGTACAATTTTCTATTTATCAGTGAATGTTTAAAAAAGTGGTGACTATTAGTTTCATTAGGTTGTAAGAATAAAACGGGTAAAGGAACATTACTAATGTGATACTGTAGATTTTTGTTTTTCTTTTCTTTACATTAAAGCAATGTAAAAAAAAAAAGAGGAGCAAAATGAGAAGAGAAATTGCCTCTTAGCAGAAACTTCCCATAAGTAGAAAGCCTCCTCCAATTCCCAGGCAATACTAGATTTTTAAAATTTATTAGGTATCATCTGGATTCTTTTTCTCTCACCTTAAGGTCAAAGAAAGAACTACCTAGCCAGGAAAAGGCAAAATTAATAATAATAATAATAATGACACAAGAGTATTTGTAACTGACTAAATAAAAGACATTCAGCAATCCTTAAATTTCTATTCATGGTCTCCAACATAAACCTGGAAGTTTTCTCTTAATATACATTAAAAATCCTTGTAATTTTCTTAATTCTAATTTTGACTTTTGGGAAGTTGAAGCTCACAGGTTGTCAATGCCTGATTTAGTTAGCCTTTTCAAATTATTTTAATTCTATGATCTAGACACCAATCTATGATCTAGACACCAATCTAGACACCAATCATGTCAAGGGCTACCAGTTGTAAAATGGCAAGTAGATGGTAGGAAAAATTAAGAGAGTGTTTTCAGTTTCTTTTTCCTGATTTCTAGGGGTTGTCTGGATCTTTTTGCAATTCAGATCTGGTAGCCATGAGTGAGTGCCCAGTAGATGTAGAAATCACATCCTTATTTTTGAATAACCCTGGTTTTCTTCCGGACTTTTTTAATGTTCTGTATAACATAAAGAGACACTGAAAGACAAAATATGAGACTATATATCCCTTTCCACCTTTCTATTCCTTACTTTCAACAAAATAATTTCTCCATTAGATTTTGCAACTTTTAAAAACAGGAAAATAAGTTCTCTATGTTTTCTTATGCAAACTTTCAGTATTTAAGAATTAAGTAGACAAAGTTATATAATTTATAATAGGAGAATAATTTTTAAGTTTCAAAAGATAGTTACTAATGCTTTAATTTTGATGGGAAAGAAACCCCCACCTGTGCTATTATAATTCTAGTTATTGTTGTCAAAAAGCCTGAAATTAAATATATTCAAACATGCACTAAACTAGCTGATTTTCGGAAATTATAACGTTTTAAAATATGATACATACAAATACATACTATCTTTCTATTCTCAGTGTAATATTCTTTTGACTATTTTTGTATGAAGTTTGCAATGGTATGGTGGAAGTTAAGATGTCTTATTTACTAGTTTGTACTAAAGATATCTCATGTGATTTTTTAAAAAAGCAATATTCAATATGTTTTGAAAAAGGATTTTATCATGCTGCTGCTGCTCTGGAAGATTCTAATTCCAAATTCACTTACAAAGAGTTTCCTATGAATAACTACATTTATAATGACTTAACAGCATGTTATGATATCCAGCCAAATCATCTGGTAGAAAATATAATACAAACCAACATCTTGTTGTTCTGTGTGATAATAATCTAACACATAAAGACAATTTTGAGACAAATTGCTTGCCTTACCACTCTGATAGTATTTGGAATCGTGTGTCCACCGAAAGCCAGTACAAAGTCCAAAGTCTGTCAATTTGATATGGCCGTCACGATCAATCAAAATGTTATCAGGTTTTATGTCTCTATGAATGAAGCCCATCTTGTGAACACTTTCAACAGCACAGGTCAGTTCTGCTATGTAGAATCGAGCCATATTTTCGGGAAAGACTCCCATTCGAATTAATAAGCTCATCATGTCTCCTCCTGGAATATAGTCCATTATAAAGTACAAATTGTCCTTATCTTGGAACGAATAGTACAGACGAACTACCCATTCATTATCAGCCTCTGCAAGAATATCCCGTTCAGCTTTAACATGAGCAACCTGGTTTCGAAGTAGTACATCCTTTTTTCGAAGTGTTTTTTTTGCATATAAGGCATTTGTATCTACCTTTCTGGCCAAACAGACTTCTCCAAATGCCCCAATTCCAAGAGTCTTAATTTTAACAAACATTGATTTATCCATTTTAGCTCTTTTGAGACGGATGTAGTTGGACTCCTTTTGGCAAAGCATTTTCCTCATTTGATCTTGGGCCTCTTGGGATAACCCAACCTATGCAACAAATGTAAAAAAAAAAAAAGATAGTGAAAAAAAACAATTTAAGAAAAGTAAACCATATGGTCCTTAGGGAATAATACTCCCATTTTATTATTTCAGTTTATTTTATTGCAACATATTAGGAAACAAAACACTTCAGAACAATATACAACAAAATGTTAAAATGAGATGTTATAAACAATCATACACAAGAGCCATGCACAATAAGGCTCGAAATTCAAGGACAACTTTTTAGCATGAAATTCCATCAATGAAACTAGATAAACTAATTAGAAGATTCTATTATTCTTAAAAGTCACAAAGTGATGCTTTGACTGACAATACAACAAATACTTTTACATTGTCAGTTAGGCCAGACATATACTATCTATTTACTAGAAAAATGCACTTAAATTCTTCCCATATGATTTTCCAGCTTCTAGCTTTCATTCAAAAATCTTATTTTTAATTACATTTAACACAATCTTAAAATAAACATCTACATAAACAAATATCTTGCAGAATGAGTACAGTACTAAACAATTCAGCCACTTTGAACAATGTAAACTAAATAAAAAAGTGTATATGTATCGTTGTCCTTGTGCGACTGTAGAACATAAAAATATGGTATACAATATTAGTGATCTAATATAAATACATTCAAGTACAGTGAAACAAAGCATGCTTAATTTAAATGCATGTAAGCATGCAGAGTCCCATAAGAAAGGATCCATGCTATTCTTTAAATAGAATACTTGTCTCCAAAATATTACTTGCCTACCCAGTAACGAAGGCTACAGATGTCAGGAAAGCTTCCAACACCTTAATAGTTTAAACCAGCTGTTAGTGAAAGTGAAAAGGAAAGAGACTAAGAATGAACATGTAGAAAGAACAAGAAATTTAACTAACTCAAACATCAGCTAGCTTCCTATTCATAAGGATGAAATTTACCAAAGAATTTTAGAAAATACTTAAAATGGCACTTCCACAGATGACATGAGAACTTCAAACCCAGCAGATATATAATATAAATAAAAAATAATTGAGGTTGAAATGAAATTCTAGTGCATTCAAAAAACAGAGGCAATTTCACTACATTTCCAACATGTAAAAGGTAAGAATTTTGAAGCAGCTTATTTTTATTGGAAAATCAATTGTTAAATCTTTTTTAAAAATATTCAACAAGAGTCATTCTATATTATAACAAACAACCCTAAACATACCCTTATTTATAGTGAAATCAAGCAAAATACCTTTTCTATTTAACTACCAAATATGTACAAGGTCCCACAAACTCCCAGTTTTATTAAACTTTATCTATAACTATATTATGGACTGTGCCTGTTCATAGCAGTTTTTATTTGAATCAGGACAACTTATGTGCACAGACAATTAGTTGCAAGTATCAGATTTGGGAAGCACTTTCTGGTGGTGCCAGGCCCATGGCAGTGCTTGGATACTAAATCCTTAATCTTCCTGGCCCAGTTTTATCGAAGCAGCCAATTTCTGATGCACTTCTGTTCTATGTTCTCGGTGATGTCTAAATATTGTTATCTATCTCCCCATCCACTCTCCCATAAGCACTTTCTGTTATGAGCAATAAAATAAAAATGAAATGCATTTAGTGATTTGTTTTTTAATGGCTGATTTATTTCTGCTTCCTGTTAGGCTGTTTTATGTTTACAATTTCTTGGACTATAATGCAATCACACAGTCCTAAAGATATTTAAGAACTTAATCTGACTAACCTGAATAGGACTGCACTATAAAAATTGGTAAACTATTACCATTTTAGTAAAGGTAAAGGTTTCCCCTATCCAGTCATGTCCGACTCTAGGAGGCAATGCTCATCTTCATTTCTTAGCTGAGGGAGCCAGTATTGTCCATAGACATTTCCATGGTCATGTGGCCAGCATGACTATATGCCAAGGTTCACGGAATGCTTTTACCTTCCCACCAAAGTAGTACCTATTTATCTACTCGCATTTGCATCCTTTTCGGCTAGCAGGATCGGCTCCTGCCAATCCTGCTAGGTTGGCAGGAGCCGAGGCAACTAATGAGAGTTCACTCCAACACATAGCGCGGTCTTGAACCTGAGCTGTCACCTTTCCAGTCTTTAACCTGCTATCACATCCTGAGCAATTACTGATTAGGTCTAAGGCAATGGTAATATTACAATTTCAAAGTATATTCCATGCAAATCAAAACTTAAATAGAAATAATTTTAAAAATTACCCTCATCATTTCATTTTCAAGCTGTTTCTTACGATGCAGTCGCTGTTGATGAGATTTGAGTATGTTTTCAACATGCTGCTCCATAAAGAATTTAAAGGCTTGAGGAGAATAGCTTTGAATGCGGGATTCCCTCCGTTCTTCATCTCTTTTATTCTTCCTAACAGGAACAGGGGAAGTTGTTATTTGCTTCTTCTCTCTATCGATTGTCTCACTGTTCTCATTCTTTTCAGCATCCTCTTCTTTAGGAAACCCAGGCTGATCTTCTTTGCCAGGCTTTGTTATAGCTTCATATGGGGTTGCAGATAGATTTGGATGTAATAAATGCTTTGGATAAGGAGGGGGTGGCCCTTGATAATTTCCACCTTCTGCTGCAGGTGAAATGACTGGCACAATTGTACATGGTCCCTCAGAAAAGGACGTGGGCTGGACCGTTTGCATTGGTTGAGAAATCCAAGAAGGGTGAGTAGGAGCTAAGGCAGTTTGCAGTTCTGGTTTCAATACACGCATACTTTTTACTGGCTGCTGTATAGGAGCAGGAGTAACGGCTGTAACTGTTGTAGCAGAAGATTGTGAATTTGCAGTATGGTTTTGTCTGTTTCCAACATGATTATTGAAAGAATTTGACCTTACTGGAATATTGGATTGCCATACTGGGATGTCATGTCCATTTCCAGAGGATGATTGTGACCAGGTTGTTGGAATTCCTGGAACATTTATGTTATATAATTCCATATTATGGCTGTTTCTATTTGGCACCATCATAGATTGAGAAATGTTCCCATTAGGATATGCTGAAAGGGGAGCAGGACCTCCTGTTTGCATCTGCAAAGGTGTAGGACTTTGTCGGCTTGTTGGAGATATTGGATAAGGAGGAGGTGGTTGGCGACTTGCTGAGTTACCAGGCACAATATTTTGATGAACAATATATTCAGCCTGACAATTGCCATTTTGTATTCCACTCCTTCCTGATGAAAAGCTAAATTTGCTATTAACTGAACTTTGCATGATTATTGGTTGTCTACCAACAGGAACCGAACTAATACCTCTTTGTCCCTGCACAGAAGGATTCATAGATGACGAATTCATAGTTTGGGGAGGATAACCATCCTGCCATGATCCTGGAGGCACTGGAGAAATGCGAGATATCATATATTCCATGTTCCCCGAATACCGTTTTGTTTGAGAATTTGCTTCCCAGGAAGGAGGTGGTGTTCCTCTGGGAGGGGGTGGTGGTGGAGTAACACTTCTGACTTGAGGTGGAGGTGGTGGGTTCACTCTTTGTCCATTACCAGGGTGAGCCTGAGCAAATGCAGCTATTCCAGATCCAGATAATGGTCTTCCTACTTCACCCTGAGAAATAGGGCTTTCTGAATGAAAAGTAAGGCCATCTCCCAGTGCAGAAGCATGTCTCTGGGGTACCAAAGATTCTTTAGAACCTTTCCAGCTTTGTCTACGGATAACTGACTGCTGTACTGTTCCTCCTGCTTTTTTTAAAAAGTAAAAAGACAATTTTTTTACTACTCATTTTAAAATTCTGGAATAGTCATTATATAAAAGATTGGAAGCAAGCATTTCTGACATAAAAACACACCAGAATGAACTGATATAAAAATAAGATGAGAAACAATTTAAATCAAATTTCATATGAATTTATTACAAAAAAGGATACAGACTAATTAATTTTTGAAACAATTAATCTAAGTGCATATAGGTAGTCCTTGACTGACAACCATTTGTTTAGTGTTGGTTTGAAATTACAACAGCACTGAAAAAAGTGACTTATGACCAGTTTTACATTTACAATCGTTGCAGCATTCTCATCATGTGATCAAAATTTGGACACTTGGCAACTGGCTTGTGTTTATGATGGTTGCAGTGTCCTGAGGTCATGTGACCACCTTTTGTGGCCTTCTGACAAGTAATATCAATGCTTGTCAGCATTGATTAAGCAAAATTAAGTTTCACTTAACTACCATGTTACTAACTTAATAACTACAGTGATTCAAACAACAGATGTAGCAAGAAAGATTGTAAAATGGGGCAAAACTCACTTAACAAGTGTCTTGGTTAACAAGAGAAATTTTGGGTTCAATTGTAGTCATAATTCAAAGACTATCTGTACTCATATGACAATGTAAAGTCCCTGGACCCAGACATCCTGTGGCACTCCTAAATGATCTGGATAGAGGACTGTAACATTGACCCTAAATAGTTTTTGCAGTAAAAAAGCTCCAAAAGGATTCTGTTAATTGTCTTCTTCCTATTAATTCTTTGTGGCAAATTGGCCCTTTTCAAATTGCTTTTTTAAAAAATTCATTAGTACATTCAGTAAGATAAGCATGTTTTTGATACAGCTTGAATAAAGAAGTGCCTCTTTTCTCCTCTATTCTAGATTCTTTTCCATAAGTATTTTTTTAATTAGGAAAGGAAAACAACAGGCCTTACTTTTATGTTAATATATATGTGCCACTGGCCTTTAATTGTGGAGCTTGCCCACACAATATCTTTGGCAATCTTCTCACCTTTCTGTCTTTTTTCTACCTCTTTTACATAAATAATGAGAAACAGAGGTTAAATGAAGAGTAAAGAACGGCAGAGGCATGCCTTTATATCTTTATGCTACTGTATCCTGCTGGTGTTCACCCTTCAGTATACTATATTTGCCAATGAAGTTGCAACTAAAAAATTCATTTTAACTACAAATGTTAAAAACACTGTTTATTTTTCACTCAGTATCTCTTATTTCAAATTATTTCTCATCAGTTTTGAAAACATACAAATTCCATTTCTCCTTCCCAAGGGTATATATGGATGTGCATACCTGGGGGCTTGGGGCCAGCAGTAAGGGGTCTAGATGCAGCTGCTGCCATTTGTTCTCGACGAGAATCTTGATAACTCATTTTACTTATAAATTCAATGGCTGCTTCTATGCTGCGGCTATTGGTTTGTCTTAGAGCTTGCACAACCATATCCTATTGATGGGAAGAGTATACAAAAAACAATTTCCCAATAAGATACTTAATCATTCATAACAAAAAAATGTCAGAAACACTGTATTTAATATTAGATTGAAAATGTAAAGACTTAGTGCTATTATTCCTAACAATGCAATATTGATATAATCTGAGCATCAATGGCATTGGAAATGTGGTCATTTCAAAACAAGATGACATTAGCATGCTGGGGTGAATTTCAAATTATACAGAAAAACATTTTTTTCTAAACTCCAAGATCAGGTGCTTTACCTCCACCTTGCACCCCCAAAAGCAAATCCTATTAACATATTTGAGACAGTTTTTCTCCACAATTTTTATTAAATGCCGATTAACAAACAATATCAGGTAACTACATTAACATAAATCCAAGAAGCAAATAAAAAAGATATAGAAAATACAAGAAAAAACTACTGCAATATGTATTCTACTACATGTATTCTATTTCTATATCTATTTATAATGTAAATAGATGCTCCACATGTAGAAATTTACTGTATATCTAAAGTATACCATATTATAATATATTGTTATGGTATTTGCATAAAATCCATTCAAATTTGCTAAAACTGATTCCTACTTCTGATGTCTCATTATTTTAATTTTATGTAA
Source organism: Arizona elegans (assembly GCA_022577455.1). Classification (NCBI taxonomy): domain Eukaryota; kingdom Metazoa; phylum Chordata; class Lepidosauria; order Squamata; family Colubridae; genus Arizona; species Arizona elegans. Next base: position 252,679,080 of record JAKOOJ010000001.1, read on the forward strand.
CAGGTTTTCTTCCATAATATGGCAGTAGAATAATCCTTGTTAATTCACATAAGTAACTTTAAAATAAGGACAGAATACAAAACTGTTCAGCTAATTGATCTCTGGGTGGTTTTCAATACTTTTTACCATGGTATCTTTCTGGATCAACAGAGAGGATTGGAGGTGTTTTGCTGGTTTGCCTTTCTTTGTGATCAATTCCAGCTGGCCATGATTGGGGTGGGGGGAGATCCTGCCTTTGACACTACTATATTGAGGAGTTGGAGCTTCCTCCCCCTCTATTCAACATCTATCCAAGACTGCTAGGTGAACTCATCTATCACCATGGAGTGAGATATCATCACTAATTGGGTACCATCGGTACACTGATGGTACCCAATTATACATCTCCACTGCTGTTGAATTAAGCAATGCTATGGACATCTTATTCTAGTGCATAGAAGATGTAAGGGTCTTGATGGGAAACAGTAGGCTTTACAGTAATTGACCTCTGGCAAGACTAAGTGACTTGGGGTTTGGTCCCATAGGTTCTAAGACTATCTTCTTTGCTACTGGATGGAGGTCACACTACTCCAATCAGGCCGTGTGTGCAATCTGGGGATTTTTCTAAACTCACAACTCCTGTTCAAGGAGCAAGTAGCAGTAGTGGCTAGAGGGAGTTTTGCTCAACTTTGTATTATGTGTCAGTTGCATTTATTCTTCAAGAAGGGTCTACTCAGAGTTTATTGTATGCCATCCAGTTACTTGCCTGTGAGATAGGTGTCTGTATGAATATGACAAACAAGAAATGTAACTTGGGAGTAATAAGCAAATTCAAATAATGTGCACAGGAAGCAACAGAATCCTAATCAAAACACATTTTTTGAATGTACTTCCCCAATAAATCACAATATTTCTGCTATTACCAATTTAATATCCCACTAGGAATTATATTTTACCTCATCAAATCCAGCAGCTTGCAGATCTTGAAACATCTGACGATTAACTTCTGATGTTCCTCTGGTTGAAGAACTTGTTTCATTTGCAAAAGGAAGTAGAGAATTTCTAATTTCTTGCAAAGCTTTATGGTAGGTAACAAACTTAGGGGGATTTCGACCTTGTCTGGGATCTTCAGTTGGTATTTTACCCATATTTTGTTCAACTTTTGCAGCATCCGAAGGCTTTGGTAAATTTCTAAGGCTCTCTCGTATTTCTTGTAACATCTGCCGACTGCTGCTAGTGTAATTACTGGCAGGAAATGTTTTAGGCCTCATTTGTCTATAACCCTCTGGTTTCTCGCTTCTCTTCATGAACTCGTATAACTTCTAACCAAGATTTTCAATATGCTTAATACTGTAATCAGTTGGATGGCAACCTCAAAACACAGTTGATCTTGATTCCAGTAGTACATACATCCATTCAAGTCTAAGAGAATAGAATAATAGTCATTCTAAATAAAATAATAAAACAGTTACATTACTGGAAAATGTTTTATTCAACTCTTATTTTTATCACATTCTTATGAATATTTGGTATGAAAACAAATTTCCTTCTACTTAATATTTGGTGTTTACAATCTGAAGAAAATAACCTACTTTTACAATCCAAATCTAGAATAATAAAAGAATTGGTTATTAAGACTGTCTCCGAACTTATTACGACACCCTTCAGATACCCATACAAATTCATTAGACATTTGCTTCTGTTGAAGTATCATTTTAACCTTTCCCTACCTGGTTAAAGATTCCCAAAAGAAGTCAGATCTATTTATGCATAGTTATTGATTGCTTTTAGCAAGCCAGGTCTCTTCTTGCAAGAAATTGGTTATGTTTAAGAAACTAGTTCTTGACTTCTCTGTTTTACACACTATTACTTAAACAAGAAAGTATTTATTTACTCCTTAAAAGTTATATAAATATTCAAATTAGAGGGATTGTCAATTTCAATATATGTTTGCTTTTGTTTGCTTATTTCTTAAAATAGATAGCATAAAAATTAAACTTAAATAGCAAAGCGTTAGTAACTGCAACTTATTTTATTACTGCGAACATAGTAATAATATTGCATAAATTTTACTGCTACTTTGATTAATCACTTTAGAAAGACAACAATCAGTTTCTCTGTTTCCATCCATCTCCATCCCTAACTACTAGCCAGCTGCAACAATTATATTAGGAAGCATTCTCCTTCTGATATAACTCTTTCATTTTAATTCTGGGAGATAGTGCCAACAGCTAAAATGTTCCTTTCTAACCATCAGAATCTTGTAACAGTAAATACAGTTCAGTGCATTGTAATTTATTATTATTAAAGGTAAAGGTAAAGAGAGAAAAGAAAAAAGTTTTCATTCATTTTCCAAAAGAGATGGGAAAAATATAATTCCTAAGACAGTCATTCCATTACTTGAAAGAAATATAAGAGAAGGCCTTCACCATTACGCTTAGAGAATAAGGACACTTTAATGATATATATATAGTTTGTATGTATCTATCTACCTCTTATTCTCTTAAGAGAAAACGTTTTCAGTTTGTATTTAATAGTTTAAACAAATTTTATGATATTTTAACTGTTTGTTTTATTTATATTTTTAGTTTTCCTGCATGCTCTATGGACAGAAAGGGGAGATTTAGATCATAAAAATAAATAAGTACCAGTAAACCCCAATGTATCAAATCTACATTGCAGAGATTCCCATGAACTAATAGTTTAATTAAAAAACTCAGTGGAAGTTCTTAAAAGAGATAAGTTATGATTCATTATAATGGTCATGTTTCTGCCCATCCTCCATCAAAAATTGTAACAAAACTCTGGGGTGATTCAGAGGTCAATTCAGGTTTTAACTATAAGAGTATTTTTACCTATCCAGGGGTGTTAAACTTGTGACGACATATCATCACATGATGTATCGCAACTTTCCCCCCCCTTCGCTAAAATGGGGGTGGCCATGGCCAGCACATGACGCATCCAGCCCATGGGCTATGAGTTTGACACCCTTGCCTTAACTGTACTGAAAACCAGGGTATAAAAAAACTGCTTTCTCAAAATGCAATCCTTAATATATCAAAAATTTTCTTGAATGCACCTTATCTTATTATAATGCAAAAACTTTAAGATAAATGGTTTTATCTTAAATGGTTACATAAATAAATCAGATAAATTTCTAATGAAGATTATTTTGACCTCTTTTTGTTTCACAAAAACGTATGTACCCTGTTTTCCCCCAAATAAGATATCCCCTGATAGTAAGCCCAATTGGGCTTTTTGAGTACATGGCAATAAGGTTAAGCGCTTATTTAGGGGTTCAAAAAATATAAGACAGGGTCTTATTTTGGGGAAAACACGGGTAGCATTTTAAAGTTCTTTTATTTTTAGCTGAAATTGGCTAAACTCTTATAGAAGGTTACTAATTAAAAACATGAATAAAATGATAGAATGAAACAGGCAGAATATCAAATACCATCTAGTTCACATCTCAGATATCAGGTGTACTGAGGCCTTACTTTCTATTGCATCACATCTCTATAATTAAATTACTGTATTTTTAAGCTAAACCTCTGTACCATATATTGTAAATCTAAAAGCTGCTTAGTAAAACATGTTTTTCTCTATTTTACAAAAATAGGATGCTCAGCTATTTCTTTTCCTTTGTTAATATATATTAATTTGTCTTCAGAGTGAACAAATAGTGGCTGGGATGAGTAGTAGTAGCAAAAAGAAGGAAGACAGAATTTCTCCCTGGGTTTCAGCATGCAAACTCGCCACATATAAAGAGAGCAAATAGATAGGAAACAAGGAAGAAAGTCACATCTGCCTCCAAATCGGCAAGCAATATTGAATACAACTTAGTGCTTCCTACTCTGAATCATGCTGGAATTAGATAAACGATTCACACTGTGCCTATCCAGAGTTATTTGTGTATTATTTACCTGCACTGAAAATCACCCAGTCAGTTGGACTTTGGCAGCATTAAAATCAAAACGGTAATAATGCATCATCTACAGAATAGCTCAATCAACAATCCTATAAACATAATTTGGTAGAAAATCTCACATAATTTTATTCATTAATTTATTTATTCACATGATTTATATGGCTGCCTAACTCATCATTTAATTTTCTGCAACCATATAGCTGATGAAGTGAACCATAAATATATTATTATGCATTAATCTGTTAGTTTTTTAAAACTATTTGTGCTCTCAGTCTATTTGTAGTTAATACAATGAGGCACTTATGAATAAATAAGATGAAGACTGAATTGTTAAAAAGAAAATATGAAGCAATGACAAAAGGCTCCGACTCAACCCCTCCAAGACCGAGTGGCTGTGGCTTCCGGCGTCCCGATATAGCCAGCTGATGCCATCGCTGGCTATTGGGGATGAATCACTCGCCCCCACGGAGAGGGCTCGTAACTTGGGCGTCCTCCTGGACGCACAGCTGTCTTTAGAAGATCATTTGACGGCCGTGGCCAGGGGGGCTTTTTATCAGGTTCGCCTGATACGCCAGTTGCGCCCCTTTCTAGATCAGGACTCCCTACGCACAGTCACTCAGGCACTCGTCACTTCCCGCCTGGACTACTGCAACGCTCTCTACATGGGGCTCCCCCTGGGGTGCACCCGGAGGCTCCAGCTGGTCCAGAACGCGGCCGCGCGGGGGATTATGGGGGCGATGAGGCGCTCCCATGTGACACCTCTCCTGCGCGAGCTGCACTGGCTCCCGGTGGTCTTCCGGGTGCGCTTCAAGGTGTTGGTGACCACCTTTAAAGCACTCCATGGCTTAGGGCCGGGATATTTACGAGACTGCCTTCTGCCATCAATAGCCTCCCACCGGCCAGTACGCTCGCACAGAGTGGGCCTCCTCAGGGTGCCGTCCGCCAGACAATGTCGGCTGGCGACCCCCAGGGGGAGAGCCTTCTCTGTGGCAGCACCCACCCTCTGGAACAACCTCCCCCCAGAGATACGTACAATAACAGACCTCCGGATTTTTCGTCGGGCCCTGAAGACCTATTTATTTCAACTAGCTGGGCTGGCTTGAGTTAAATTTTAAATTGATTTTAAATTGGATTGTTTTAATTTACGGCCAAAATATTTAATTATTTTAAACTGTTTTTAAATTTTGTATGTCCTGTTTTTTACTTTGGCTGTTCACCGCCCTGAGTCCTATTTGGAGAAGGGTGGTATAGAAATTGAAATAAATAAATAAATAAATAAATAAAAGTTGAAAAATTTATGTCAATGGAATATTATAAATCTGGAGAACAAAACTAATACTGTTAGTTTGCTTTTGCAAGAGTTGTTAAAACCTGTTCTAAAACAATCATTATGTCCTTTAAAGCTGGTATTCTTTAGACATATTTAAGTAGCCAGAAATAACATGAACTAAAACAACTGACGACCACCTTTTGTAAATGTTACTTTTATTCTCTTTTTAATAGGGCTGATATACCTGAATTCATTTCGCTTCCCCTTTTCTTTCACATCTTTTTTCTATAGGGGATACAATGGTCTATTTTATTATAAAGACAAGAATTGAACCTTTATAATATTCAAAGCACATGCTATTTATTATGGAATTTGGTAAAATTCATAACTAAACAAGCACCTCAGAAGCCTTATATAAACAATAAACACTTTTCGTGTTATCTTTAATACACTAAGGACAACTATAGAAATTTTTTTTATAAAACTCTAAAAAACAATTCACTGTAACTGAGAACATCAGATGATTCCCCTCCCCCAAATTGGGATATGCCTCCCATTGTTTAAAAAACAAATAAACCGCAATAAGCAAATAAAGAAAAACGGTGCACGTTTAAAAAGAAAAAGCTCCTTTAAAACCCTACAAGAGATGCGATTTAGGCTTAAGGGGCAGTGAGGGGAAACATAAGACACGCAGAGGCCAGGCGCTCGACCTAAGTGGGGGACCTTCAAACGAAGTAATCTTAGGCGACCCGAGCGATGGGCGGGTGGGAAACATAAAGGAGTCGGGATGATTCCCGTCAAAGCGGCGGAGTGTCATAAAACCTTAGGCCAAGGCGTGGCCCGTCCCCGAGGCCTTCCTCATTAACTAGCCACCAATTTTCCTTTCCCTGAGGCGGAGCCCAAGCAAACCCATCTACCCACCTGCCTGGGGGAAAGGCGGTGGTGACAGCGCCTCAAGCCCAGCAAACCGGAGGAAGATGACGACGACGACACGACGACGGGATTTCCCAGCGATAGCTACGCGGTTTAGCCTAAAACGTTCCGGCTCCCCTCCCCCCTCAATTTCTACCTTTTTTTTTTTTTTTTTGAGGGGGGGTTCAATTCCGGGCCGCCATTTTGTCGGTGGGTTTGTCGCCCAAGATTCCCGGATATAAAACCTTTTCCCGACTTCCTTTGCGTGTTCCGCCGGCTTCTTCTTTCTCCTCCTCCTCACCACCCCCTCCACACCCCGCAGCCCGGGATGCGAGAACCCGGCAGCGCTTGGCGAGGGGATCTTTCACACACACTCTCTCTCTCTTCTGGAGGACGCCGGCCTTGTAGGCTTTTCTGCCCCCTTTGATGCGCTTCGTGGGAGAGGCGCGTCTGCACCGTCGGACCGAAAAGGGCTCCGGGAATAGCAATTTTAAGAAACCTTTGCCAAATGCGGAGAAAGGCTAGGATTGTACTTCGGCTCCATGCGATAAACTCGGCGTGTTACGGTCCTCCCGCATCGGTACTGCGTCCCTAATCTCCTACTCTGGCTAATGAAACCTACCACGTCTCAGGACAATGCGCAGCGCGTGGTCCTAAAAAAAAAAAAAAAAAGGATACGTCGAGGGGAAATTTATTTCCTTTCTTGTTGCTTTTCACCGAGTTGTAAAATAGCTGTTTTAAAGATGGGAGTGCTGGCGTGTATCCCGTCAGGGGAATAAACGAAGAGGACCGGAGGTTGGACGTTGCTTATGGTGATTAAGCTTGGGAGAGGTTGGCCGATTGTTCAGTTGAAATGAGCCAAATTTACCGTTCGGCGGGCCAAGCATGGCTAACTCCAAGAACCTTCCCTTTTTTAATCCTGGGGCATATTTGTCCTTTGAATTTATCCCCAAGGTTTCAACAAGGAAATTACAATTTAGATCCAGGCCACGTTTTTTTGTGTGTTCCTGCAGTATATTTTTAAGGAATCTTCCCCTCTTTAAGTACCTCTTTCACTCCTTAGAGGGAAACTCTTTCATTATTCCCCAAAGTATGCCGCCGACGCTGAAAAGCCGGTGACACTGAAAAAGATGGTCTTGCAACTAGATGGCTTTACAACTGGTTCTTGCAAAGTTTATTTTATTAATCAAATTTATATGACCCATCTCACAGAAAGCAGCTTTTGATGGAGCAAACAAGTTTTGACTATTGCAGCATTCCTATAATCACATGAATTCGGGTGCCTGACTTGTGAATGTTACAGTGAGCCATAGTTACGTGATTGTTATTTATGATCTTACCTGCCAGTTTCCCACAAGCAAAGTCAATGGGGGAAGCTGGCAGGGAAGCTTTCAGGTCACCCCAGTAAGTCATTCTTGTTGCTTTTTTCTCATAAGAAAGCCGTTATGAAGTATAAGACCCAATGAGCTTGTATTCTGTAGCAAGCAATCCTCCGTTGTGTGTGACTGCAGCAACCTGTGTGCAGCCAGTGTTAACCCTCCCCTAGCCCACCTGTGGTATCTGCTGCAGTGGTGGGTTTCAAAACTTTTTACTATGGGGTTCTGTGGGCGTGGCAGGGGAAGGATACTGTAAAATCCCCATTTCCTCCCAATCAGCTGGGACTTGGGAGGCAGAGAATAGATGGGGTGGGGCCAGTCAGAATTTTTACTACAGGTTCTCTAGAATTGGTCAGAACCTGCTGAAACCCACCTCTGATCTGCTGGTCCACTAGGCTCCATAGCACCTACCTGCAACACCCCAAATGCACCCACCGTACTTCCCACCTGTTCCCATTTAACCCACACAGTCCTGGGGTTATGACAACCAGGACTACCATCAGTACGCAATGCTGCCACATGTTATACTTTACAATTACATCGCTTAGTGACAGCCATTCCAGTCTAATTGCCATTGTAAGTGGAGGGCTATTCTGTATACAGTAAAACAACAGAGAACCATGACAATTGAATAAGGGGTGGGTTTTTTTTTTTTTTGCTTTTTTCAATTTTTTCCAGTATCAGTGACAAATATTTCAAATAAAAATGCAGTCTTAAACGTCACAAAAAAATCCCAAGGGAAATACTTCTACAAGCTAGTTTGGCAATACCATACTTAGTATGAGTACTAAAGAACTTGCAATTAATTCATCTGTATTGGAGAATAATTGAAATAATATTTTAAAAATAAAGACAATGTAATTAAATAATTAAAATAAACAATGCATAAATGGACATTTTTAATATAAACATAGTACTGTTGAAGAACTACAGAAATGTACTGTTAAAAAGCTTAAGCTGTAACATGAATTACATTCAGTTGTATTCCAAATTGACCCTAGTTTAACTATGATTCTAGAGAATGTTATAGATTACAGTTTTTAGAAAAAGAATTCTAAATTTACAGAACAGCATTGTTTTGGGAAAAATAAGGCTATACAAAGAGGTCCTTCTTAACATAAATAGATTCTGTGTCAGTTCCATACACAAGAAATGATCCTAACACATCTAAACTGTTTATCGATAAAGTTGAATTTGAACTTAAATTTGTAATCTCAATGCGATCTTTAGTAGGATCATTATTCAACCATGCACTAATTATGGACTGATTAGCCGTAGAATGAGGTAGAAATGAAGTATTTCTTCCGCCTAAAATAAAATACAGAAATATTTTTTGTTATCTTCAGATAAAAAAATGAGAATTATTTAAATGTAAGGCAAATATCAAAGTATACGTTACATTGTTAAAGAACTTGGGTTTGCCATTTGTCAAAAAAAATTTACATTTTGCTGCTCTAGAATAATTTTAATCATGTTTGCTGTCTTTTCCTTTCAAGTTAGGCTATTATTAAAACTATGTAGATATCTGGAATTGAAGGCTAAAACAGCAATAGCACTTAGATTTATATACCACACCATAGTGCTTTATAGCACTCTCTGGGTAGTTTATAATGTCAGCCTATTGTTCCTAACAATATGAGTCCTCATTTTACCCATCTTGAAAAGATGGAAGGCTGAGTCAACCTTGAGCCCTGTCAGGATTGAACTCCAGGCTCTGGGCAGAATTTGCCTGCAATACTACATTTAACTACTGCATCGCCAGGGCTCCTTGCAAAATGTGGGTGTGCATATAGCAAGTGGGTATGTATATAGCATTTTCAAGCAGCCTCATCTTGGTTTGCGCAATTGGTGCACAACTGCAGGAAAAGATACATAAGATGTTCCCAAAAGATGCAAATTTCAAATTACCGTACATTTGCCCTTTGAATCTGAATTTCTGCAATTTATGTGCACAAAATGCACAGCCATACTAGTTGTTAATCTAAAAGCAATTATTCTAATATTAATGTGCATTTCCTCTGTTCTCCACTTGCAAAAATCTGTAGTGGTGAATGTGGGCAGCATGAAAAAATACTATACAATACATGAAAGCATTTTACATTAGAAATACAAGAGATGTTTAAGTTAACTATAGCAATACTGGCCAACAATGGACCCAGAAAAGTTGCTATTTCTATGCTAGTCTGCAAGCAGCATGAAATAATTATTTCATTAATCAAAAGTTTGGATAAATCTTACTTGTATGAAGAAAAGATTTTCTTTCAGTCACATCAGAGGAAGCATCCCAATGCCAAAGAGATCCATCTTCTGAACAAGTGAACAAATGATCAGGATTGGAAGGATGAAAGTGTACTTCCCATACTGTAAAAGTAAATACATGCCAAATATAATATGCAAAGGTAGAACATTTTTAAAAAGTTATTTACATTTCAACATTATGGTAGCAAATGTTTAAAAGTAATTTTGTACAGAAAGGTGAAGTAGCAACACATGAAACACCCAAGAAGTTATTCAATTAGCATATTTCTATATTCTATTAGCATATTTCTATATTCTATGTTAGCATAGGACATCTTGAAATTGTTTAATGCTTAGAATATATACAAGGGATCTGTTTTGGAAGAAAAACTGGCTTCCACAGATTGGGGGGGGGATGGTTTCACGCACAACTTAGATTCTGCATATGTGCAGATGAAACTTCGCTTGCTCGCCCACCGCTTGCATGGACCAGTTCCTAACAAGCCACCGACCGGTACTCATCTGTGGCCAGGGAGTTGGGGATCCCTGCTTTAGACTAAGAATAACAATCACTTCCTAATATGGTACTGATTTGTTTGGTGTAGTCCTTAACAGATTGTTAAATAAACCACATTTAAATGGGTTTAAACAAACCAGGACTCAGGTCAGTATGCCAACTAAATCAGCATTTTTTGACCACCTTTGAATTAAAATTCTAAATAAGCCATCAAAGCACATTTGTGAACCTAGCCATAATCGAATTAAATCTGAATCCCAATTCTTTGTCTTTTTTCTGACTTTTTCATCCAGTGGATTCTGCCCAGTATATACACTATTCAATTTAGCTTTTCTGGGAAAAGCTCAAGAAACAACAGAAACAGCACTGGTGGGAAGAGAGTAACGACAGTGGGATGGGGGTAGTGCAACCATCCTTACTCTCCTTAACCTCTCAGCAGTCTTCGATATCATGGTCCATGGTAAAAAGGACAAAATGGTCTATGGCTGAACCCTGGCAAGACAGAATAGCTTTGGGTGCAAGAAGATTCACGACTCCTGTTCGAAGAGCAGATGGCAATTGCAGCCTTTCTACAACTTTGTTGTGGACTTTCCTGGATCAGGAGTCCCTGCACTCAGTCATTGAACTCCTGATCGTCTAACTCTTGGACTACTGCAATCACATCGGGGTACCCTTGAAGAGCATTCTGAAGCTTTAACCTGTGCAAACTGCAACAGCATGAGCAATCTTTGTGGCCCCTAGACTGGCCCATGTTACCATTGTTTGTGAACAACACTGACTGCCAGTTTCCTCCCAGGTGCAATACAAGGTATGGATTGTTAATTTTAAAGCCCTGCATGGCATGGGACCAAGTTACTGGAAAAATCATCTCATCCCAATGTGACAAATCCACCCCACCCATGTCAGCAGAGTAGGCATGCTATTGATCCCGTCTGTCACGGATTTCTGGCTGGCAGAGTCCAGAAGAGCCTTCTTTGCTATAGCACCAGTTCTTTGGAACATCTTGCCCTAAGTCTATATTCACCTTCTTAACCATCCATAAGAGTCTGAAAACCGGGCTCTGCCAGTTGGCCGGGGCTCCAATGGACTAAAAGTAGATCCCACCTACCCGCTGTGCATCCTGCTCACTCCCATCTTTTAATCATAATTTTTTATTCTTAGCGTGTGTATGTATGTGCACACACACAGTTTTAGTGCTTTTAATGTAAGCTTCTCCAGAGTTGCCTTGTAGTGAGAAGGGCGGTAAACAAGATTTTTTTTCAAGCACTGGTGATGAAAGATTGTTCTCCTAGTTGTTACTACTACATTAGAATTGTGATCCTATTTGTTTAGGCACTTACATTCTGCTTGATGAGCATTTAGTAAGGAAACTGGCATGCTGCCTTGTCTTACATCCCAAATACTCAACATTCCATCTTGACTACCTGTAGCAACAATATGTTGTTGATTGGGATGCCTATCGACACAATGTAGTGGTACTCTTTCCCCTGTCCTGCATAGAAAAAACATTAAAAAATCACAAGGGTTGTAGTCAAACACTATTTAAAACCCTGGAAATGTATACAAACTGTCATATCCTCCAAATTTCTGCTGAAAAGTATCGGACTGCCACATTTTGGCAGAAATAAAACCAGAAGTTTTTGGTTGTTCTGAGTTTTAGCTGAAGTAAAATCCAGAAGGATCCCAGGGTAGTTTTAAACAGGCGAAGTTGGTCTGTACCTCCTCTCCCCCTTGAGAGCTTTCAATCTGGTATATTTCCAGCCTGTGAGATTTTCCCAATATTTTCCTCTGCTCATCTCGTGGGCTGCTACTGGTGTGATTTGTGACAAGGAACAGGCTTGCAATATATGCCTGATCTGCCTAACTCTTATCAGCGTTTTCCTTTCTCTCCTTCACTTCTCCATAGCCAAATCTGATGTCCTTGTCTTTTTCTCACTCTCATCTAAATAGGCGTTACCCAGATTAAAACAATCTTATTTCATTTGCATCTAGAACAAAACATCCAAAACCCATATTTCAGTTTAAATAGACTGCCTAATATTATCTGTGCAGGCATTTTGCACATCCCTATCGTATAACTATTTCGCTTCATCAGAGCTTTTTATATGAAAGCAAAATGCTTACAATGAAAATATTTGTGAAGGTTCATTTCCTTGCTGCCTGAAATCCCATATTTTTAGCTGCCCAATGGAATTGACTGTCAGAATCTCTGTTGTACGAAGTCGAGTCACTGCTTGGAGTGTACTGCTATCAGCATTATCTATGAAAAATTAAAAGAAACACTCGTATTTAACAATGCCTCTTTAAAAAATTATCAAGATTTGGTGACACGGCCATATTATAGAATGAAATTGCTTAGTAAGTACAGCATTGCACATATTGTCTCAAATTTGAGCACTATCTCCATTTCTTGTGCATCAACTCTACATGTGAATTTTAATGCAACAAAGGATTCAGTAGAAATCAATTGCCCTAAACTAAGAGCAAACACTTTAAAGTGCACATTACATAGCACACTTTCCAATAAATCACAATATTGCAGTGATTGCTCAGTTGAGAAAACAATGGTACCTTCAAAATTTCTGCATACTAGAAATATTAGCTTTACAATGCCAATAAGGGCAATTCACAAAACTTTAAAGTATTGGTATATTCCTCTCATATAATCTTTGTCAATGCAACTATACAGTATTCTTTAGCATGAAGATTTGAGATACAGTATTGTCAGTCCAATGAGAATATAATACTGAAAAATAGAAAGCTACCTTCCACAGGAAAATACTTCCCCTTATGCACAGGACACCCTACTAAGTGGATTTAGAATGTGGTGGGCACCAGTACAGAATTATTTGAAATTTAGGTGGAAGCAGCTTCCATAGTTGAAATTCTATTCATGGAAGCTGTTGTCATCTAATTTTCTTGGGAATGTGCCACAAATCATTCCATTTAGTAAAGACCCCTAGTATTTTAAAATACGATGATAATTGTTATCCCAATAAAATAACTCTGGTTTCCAAATTTAAAAGGAATTCAAGTGAAAATTGAATTCCTGCTAAAAGAAGAAGATAAGTAAGCAAACTGATACTTTCTCTATTCTGAACCATTTGGAAAAACCTGTCAGATACCTTATAGCAATATGCTGGCATATATTTACACCTTCATTATTAGACTTATCTGCCTACCTATAGTACGTACAGCTTCCTTACGATCAGTGGTGAACATGTTTATCCTACCATCTTCTCCAATACTAAAAATTTCAGGGCTATTGCAAATGATCCCAGTGCATGATGCACTTCCCCAGGAGTGATCATAATAATGTGCTTGTTCCCATTTCTGATTTATGGAAAGAGTCTAAAATATAAGAAAAAAGAATCAAACTACCCATTAATTGCACAAAAAGTTCAATTACAAGATTGCTTCAAGCAAAGTACTACTTCAGACTAGACTTAAGCACAATAATGTATTATATACAAATTACTGGTAATATAAAATTATGCAATATTTGAAATTATAGAATATAAGATTCTATAATCATATAATTGTATATTATATGAAAAATAATATATATGGGAGATTTATTGCATTTTTACAACTACAATAATGATTTTCGCTATGTAGCTCTCAATTATTCTGCTTGGGTCAATAAACTTATACAAAGCCAGAATTTCCTTTTTCTAATAACTAAGTATTTCAGACTGTTCACTTAGACTCAGATTTATATTGTGAAAATATATTGGCAACCTACTATCAGTACAATCTTAATAAGTATTGCACAATTCAATTTTAGACACCTGCAATGCACTTTGAAATCCCAAGGCAGTGGGCAAGACAAGGAACTAAAAAAAACCCACAAAGCACACACACAAAATACTGTAAAACAATTAACTGTAATTCACTTTCTATCAGTGGTAGAAAATTTGTCTATGTAGTCAACTCAAGAGTCTTACCTTTGCTAACAAAGCCTTTTATTTACAGTGGGATCAACTGTAAAACAGTTTATATTCACCCTTGCTCTTTTAGAGTTATATTAAGATTGCCCTATTAGAAATTTTATATGTCTGTGTTATTCTTTAAGGATTCAGAACAACTTGGCTACAGATTTAAATAAATCTTTTATACAGCAAATTTCAAAGACAGAAAAACTTTATTTTAGAAAAAAATAGCTCCATGGCAGTGTACAATATAATAATAATACCAAACTACCCATTTTTTTCTAGACAGAAATTCAGCTTTGCTTCCATGAGGCTTTAGATGAACTAATGAATTGCAAAATAATGAATATACAAAATAAAGCTGTGAAAGACAGGATTCCTTAATATTTTTTGAACAAAATATTTTGCCAAAGAGACCAAGGAGGAAAGATCTAGGTTTCACAGTTCAGATAGTGCTTATCTAGTTTAAATTCAAGTTTGCTTGTATAGGTAGTCTTTGTGCCATTTATCTGATAATGAAAACAAATACCATTTACCTGATTATTTTGATGATGCCGGAAAATGGCGACACTCCCAGTAGATGAAGCAGCAACAATTCTCTCCTGATCCAAAAACTAGGGGGGAAATCTAACATGTTAACACAAAAAATGATTTCATCTTTAGTGAAAAGACATTTAGCATGGCAATACATGTTTGTATTTTTATTTGAGAGTGTATATATTAATTATAATGGCAAAAAAGAATTTGGAAACCTACTTTCATAAGTGTGGAACATACTTAATGCAACATAATATCTTGAAGCTTCTAAAGCAAAGATAATGCAGGTCTTGAGGCCTCTTAAAAAGTATTTAAACAATTTTTACCTGCATATCCATAACATCACCACTATGTTGGATATCACAAAGCAAATGTGGTTCTCCATGATATTCACCGTTTGGGACCAAGCCTGCAAAATCTCCAACAGACCAAATGGAAATCTTATTTTCCTGTAAAATGATAAGAAATATATATTCTTGTTAATGAAACAATATGTATTCATCATTTACCAAATTATTATTTTGTAATTTATTAGATTTATATACCTTTTGTACATTAGCTCAAAGCATCCCATTTTTCTTCCTATTTTCTATTTTACTCATAACAACAATCCAGGGAAATAAGTTGGGTTGAGAGAAAGGAGGACAATGCCAAAGCCACCAAGTGAGTTTCTGTAGCTGTAGGTACTATCAGAAAATGTTGATACAATATCAACAAGATCACTAATGACATATGCTTCTATGTATAGACTTTGTCCAAAAGATGTTATTGAAGAAATGTCAGATGTAGAATATACTTTATCAGACAAGACAGATAGCAGCTCCTCACTCTTAGTCCAATGTTTTAACTACTATTCTACAGTGGCCCTGCTATTTTCTCATTTTCAAATAATCTAGAAAAGTACCTAAGATAATGATGTATACAAAGTACTATATCTTTTATTGTATACTTAAATACATAATTACTGAAATGTTTTGTTATGTCAGGTTATCAATTAAGATGCTCTATAAACATTTTCAGAAGTCATATATGTAGCTCTGAAAAAAGTTGTTTTAATGCTGCATTTCTAAAACAAAAGCAGATATTAATTAATTAATTAAGTAGCACCAGCTGCCTGCAATTACTGTGAGTTCAAATCTCACCAGGCTCAAGGTTGACTCAGCCTTCCATCCTTCCGAGGTAGGTAAAATGAGGACCCGGATTGTGGAGGCAATAAGCTGACTTTGTATAAAAGAGAACACCGCTTAAGGGGGGCCGAAAGCCCTACTAAGCAGGTATACACAAAAGTATGAAGGCTATTGCTTAACGCATTGTAAGCCACCCTGAGTCTCCGGAGAAGGGCGGCATATAAATCGAACCAATAAATAAATAAATAAATAAATAAATAAATAAAATTTGCATTAATACATTGTTCCATTATCTCCAGTATATCTGCCACCAGGGTGGATAAAAATCAATGATTTTTTTTTTAAAAAAAACAGATTTTTTTGATTTAAATCGGATTTTTTTGATTTTTATTGAATTTATTTTAATAAAAAACTTTTGGGGTAAAAATCTATTGTAAGATTGTTTTCTATTTAAGATACATAAATAATTTAGTTTATTCAGCATGAAATGGAGCTTAGTTATGTAGCCTGAGGCTGTATATTCTGCAACACTGGGACTATCGGTGAGTCAACAGTGGGTCAAAGGAGTAGCAGAGAGCAGAGTTGCTCTTTAAAAATTATGATTTAAATCGAGTTGATTTAAATCAAGCCTTTTTACTAGTGATTTAAATCGAGTTGATTTAAATCACAATTTAAATCATGATTTAAATCAAATCCACCCTGTCTGCCACTATTTAAGTTTCAGTAAAGTAGGAGTAATTTAGTTCAATTGACAATTTTTAAACCCTGAGGCAAAATTAAAAAAGAACGCAATAGCATTTAAGCTTAAAATTGCTAAGCATTCTTAATTCTTAGCCACGCGGTGCTTCACTAAAGCAAAACAAAGGGGTCGATTCACCGACGACAAAAACAGTAGTGCACAAACTAATAGGGATTAGCTTTAGGATTAAACTCTCAACAACTAGGGGGAAGTCACGGCCATGGTTCAGGAAGACTCCACAGCAAGCGCACCAAGTGTTCGCGAGCATGACAGTTGGGAGGGCACAGAAGGCGACTGGGGGGGGAAAGTCGAAAGACCTGAGAAAGGAGGGACGCCGGTCACTCAGGCGTCTGAATTACCTCATTATCCCACGAGCCGGTGGCGAAAATCTCGGGAGGCTGCAAGGCAGTGGCCGATACGGGCCGCCAGCGGGTCTTACTGATTTTCTGGGATACATACTTGCCCACTACGTCCTCCATATTCGGGGAGAGACCCTCACTCCCGCGCAGCATGATCACGCCGCAGGCTTTCAAACCCGGACTCTTGATTGGCTCGCAAACGTCACGGGAGACGGCTTCCGAAGGAGGACAAAAACCGCTGTACCTGCGCCTAAAGAACAACCATCTCTGTAGGAATGAGAATTCCGATGGTGTCGCGAATAGGATGCGCCTTCCCTTGACTATCTAGGCTTCTGCTTTCCGAAAGTATCGAATTGAGAGATTCAGTATTTGTCTCAACGCGATTGGTATGAGTGACATTCTGCACTATAGCTCACAACGTCGCTATGCACGAGTAAATTGAAAAGATATATGGAAAAACCGACGTCATTAAACTATAAATCCTGAACTAATGTATTAAGGAGTAAGCCTTACTGAATTGCACATGGTTTTACATCTATATACAATATGCACAGCTCTGCATTGCATGATTGGAGCCTACAGTAAATACATTCAGTAGTAGTATCCATGCAATGCATTTTCCAACCTGGCAGAATGGAGACTACAGCGTCCAGAATTCCTAAACAACAGATTTAAATGCCTGGATGAGAATTTGGGGAATTGAAGTCTCAATAGAGTGGTGCAGATCTTAAGCGAATCGGCTTGGAGGAGGCTAGAAGACAACAGGAGCCCCACTGAATTTAATACTTGGTGCTGAATCAAGCAGACATGTTTCTGCTGATTAAACTATTTCAGTGTTTTGTTTTCCCTTTTAAAAGATATAATCTCCCTTGAGTCTAGTTCAGTTCCTGGAGAAATAATGAACATATTCAAAAACTGTTATCACGTTATTTTTGAAACTCTTCTGTTTTTCCCATTTAGTTTTCAGTTTGTAGGGATGTACACCTGGCTGTCTTTTGCCTGATCTCAAAAAGATGAACAGGATTGAACCTGGCTAATAACTGGAGAGGAACCCACTGGGGAATCTCAGTACTGTTTATTTAATAGGAAAATGTTAAAAATTCTCCAAAAGCAACAATGACAATTTCCATACTACTGCTAAGAAAATTACAATGACACATCAATGAAATTATAGGAGCTGAGTTTAACTAAAGAGAAACTTCCAAAGGTAGACAGTTACTTGTATATTACAGTTGCACAATTCTGAAAGAAGCTTGTTATATATGAAATTTAATGCTACAGCAGCATGAGGTAACACTGAAGACAAGTGCAGGTAGTCCTCAACGTATGACCACAATTGAGCCACAAATGTTGCTATGTGAGAAATTTGTTAAGTGAGTTTTGCCCAGTGATGGGATTCAGCCAATTCGCACCCCTTCAGGAGAACCGGTTGTTAACTTTCTGAGCAGTTTGGTGAACTGGTTGTTGGAAGAAATCATTAGGGCAAAGAACCGGTTGTTAAATTATTTGAATCCCACCACTGGTTTTTACCCATTTTTCATTTTTTCTTGCCACATTTGTTAAGTGAATCACTGCAGTTGTTAAATTAATAACATGGTTGTTAAGTGAATCTGCTTTCCCCATTGACTTTGCTTGTCAGAAGGCCGCAAAAGGGGATCACATGACTCCAGGACACTGCAACCGTCATGTGTGTCAGTTGCCAAGCATCCAAATGTAAATCATATGACCATGGGGATGCTGCAATGGTCATAAGTGTGAAAAACAGTCAGAAGTCCTTTTTTGGTGCCATTGTAACTTTGAACTGTCACTAAATGAACTGTTGTCAGTTGAGGACTACCTGTATTACATTTAATTTAAAAAATTGCCAATAATTTGTATCCTTGAATAAGATTGCATTTAATTCATATAATTAGGTTTTATGACTATTTATACAGACATAAATCTTACTAATTATTATGCTTATAACCCAAGGCAGAGGAACTTGTACTGTACTCCCTTTCACAGCAACATTCCCTTGGAACTAGATTGAGACTTAATGACTGGCATCTGGAGTGGGTTGGTAGTTAAATGACATTACATTTTATTTCTTTATATTGCCTGAGTGACAGTGGCTTTCCAATGTCTCAGGTTGCACTTACTCAGCTCATTGAACCAGAGACACCAATATTAAATCTGGAAACTTCAGAATACCAAGCATATATCAATGACTACTTTAAAATATTTTTATTCAAAAATTAAGTTTATAAAATTGCTCTACAATGCATTTTGTAAAATTCTAATCTCTACAGAATTAAACAAGCTTTCGGTGAATGATTCTGTGGAGCTTCACTATCATGGCAAACAGGTCTACTGGTTAACTGTAAATCAGTTTTGCTAATTGGAGCCATTTTCAAGAAAATATACACAGGATTGAAATACTAGAAAAAATTTTTATTAGAACTTCAATAAGAACAATAATACTGCATAATGTGTTTATTTTTATTTAAAGTGACAAGTAATATGAAATTAATTTCATCAGACAATACATATTTAATTTCCATGGCATGGCAAACATTAATACTAGATTTGTTACTTGTATCTCATTAGAATATAATATACATACTCTGGTGGAGGGATTTACATAGAAATTTTAAATATTTACTAATGAAAGACATTAAGACTATTTTGAAGTATTTAAAAGCACGTCATCCTCCAAAATTAATGATATAGCCCTCCTAACAAGACCCTTTTAAAAAACAAATATATGAGTATTTGGATAACACAGAAAAATGTACAAAATGTTTGAAAATCACAAAACGACATAATAAAGCAGTTTGTCATTGTCAGTAAGAATACTTTGTCACTGTGAAGACAACTGTACTGCTGATATTGAAGAATACTGTCTCTTCACATATTCCTGTGAAATACCAGTGTTGACAGCATCTCCCGTTAAGTGATTTAATTGCCCTGAATCAGTTAATCAGCTTGATGTTATTGCATCATTCACTTCATTTCTGACCATACAAATCAGCTCTTTCTGGTTCACCATATTTATATTTTTGGCCCAGCAATAATTATACTTATGGCAATATAATCACCACCATAAAGAAGCTGCTTTCACAGCAGTGAATTTCAATTGAAGGGACTTCTTCAGCACTGACAAATTCAGTCATGGCACATTGCTTAAAGCGTGCTTGAGTACCTGTCACAGCCTTCCATTTCACAAACAATAGCAACCCAACATTTTTTCAAAACTATTTCCCAACAACCAAAATAAAATAATATTTCAGCATTTCTAACATGTCATTACTACCTTTCATGGCAATTGACAACATCAGAGTCATTATTTTTCACTCAATCTTTATATTATGTAAGTGGAGATGAAAGAAATACAACAGAGTGGGAAAGGTGATAATTCTGAGAAAAAAAAATGCCTGGGTCAATATTAATTTGAGAAGCAGCTATGATCCTGCCATGAGATGCTTGTAAAGCAATTCTTTGGTGTTTTACACAATCTATGTTCAGCTGACACATGTATTCCAATTGCCTGTGTTTTGCCCACTTTGAGCCATCCACTAACACACTGGTGAAGTCCACACAACACACTGATCCAAGACTGCATAATGTGAACACAACGCACTATTTATACAAAGCAGGTGCACTGCTTTAGTGCACACATAAGACACACATGGCTGTGTATATGCCTACAAGCAGTGTTTAATTTAGCATCACCCTATTTCAAGTGTTTGAAAACCTTTTTTGTAAACTCCACCTCACATCCCAAGCTGCTGTTTAGTTATATATAGAATTGTCAGTCACATGCTTCCGTTTAAAGGAGACATCTTCCTCCCTACGACGACCCCACCTTTATCCTCCTCCTCCTCCTCCTCCTCCTCCTCCTCCTCAGTAAGCACCTCTAGCCCCTCCCTCACTGGGTCGCCAGTGTCCCCTTTATTCGGTTAACTGCGCTTGCGCATACCGGTCGCGGTTGCCCGGCGGCGGCAGCGGCCGTTCAGAATGTCGAGGGCGCCAGGAGGCGGGGGAGCAGTCCCTCCCTCCGGCGGACGCGCAGCAGCAGCCGCTGCTGCGGGAGGAGAGGAGGCGGCGCCTGTGTCGGCGCTGGAGGTTGTGTCCTTCCTGGGGAAACTCCTGTGCGCAGTCGCGGCACTGAAGGCGGCTCTCTACCTGCTCCGCAGACTCTGTCTAACCATGGCCTGGAAGTCTGGAGGCGCGAGCCACTCGGAGCTCATCCACAACCTCCGCAGTATGTGTGCGCGCCCGGCTCGGGGGAAGAAAGAAAGGAGTGGGAGGAGGCAGAGGGAGGGGCCAGGGCGCTTGCTGCCCATTCTTGAAACCCGACGCAGGCATGCACTCACCCACCCTTAGCTCCCGACCGTTGCTAGGGAGTGACCGCTAGGATTCCTGTTGGCCCTCCGCGTCGCGCGCTGGGGTTGGGGGTGGGGGGCGCGCGCGGCGGCGGGGGGGAGAGGAAGAGAAAAAAGCCAACTGTCACTCGGCGACCTCTGGAGACTTAAAGCGGGGGGCGGGGGGCGGGGTGAACTTTCCCGCTCGCGGCTTCTTTGCGGGGCGAGGATGGCAGGCGCAATTGTATTCGCTGTAGTCGCTTGCTAGTCGGGCGTGTCTCTTGCTGCGGGGAATGCCTGTTTTGAGGGCAGTGTCCGCATAGCTTCGCTGCCAGGCCCGGCGGTGGGAGTAGCTCCCGGAGCCTGCCTCCCCACAAGCCTTGCTTTCTTTGCTCCTCTCGTGGGATTTCTTCTTCGCCGGGCGTTCGGCTCTTCTTTCTATATACGGGTCTAGGGATCTTTAGGGCTGCATGGGCGGTGAAGGCTGCGCATACGTAGTTTCCTGAACTCTGGTCCGCTTGTTAATGCGTGCCTCTTAAAAACGGAAGGGTTCCTGATGGTACCTCTTTAGGCAGATTTAAGTTTCTAGTCCGTCAGGTTGCCGAGTAAGGAGGAAAAAAAGTGCTTTTCGGAAAGCCTGGCAGTTGGCCTCTCTCTTCTGTCACTTGCTTATTATTATGCAACGTTTCGTCTCTTAGAGTGAGTCTTATCAGTTATTATAATGAACTTCGTTGGCTTGAGCTGCCAGCTTGTTGGGAATAAACATGTTGCACGTTGTCATATAATAAGAGAGCTAAACAGAATAGGTAATACAACTGTAATATAATTTTATCTGGGAGTTCTGTGAACTTCCTTATTGTTCAGGGCATTTTTCAGAGAGAGAGGGTCATCTGAAGGTGCACATATAAAGTTCCTGGCCCTCCAGATCTGCCTTGAATAAATAGTATTTTGGTGTAATTCTTTACAAAACATTGAAGTTTATGTTGCCAATTAAGATTCTGGCCCTTCCATACTCTTTTTTTAAAAAATTAAGAAATGGGATAAAAAGAGTATAGTGGACTTAAGCCTTATGAAGTATAGTGCTTCAGGTTTGGGACTAGCACTGGGGAAGTCTTAGTCATAGAAACTTTGGGCTATTCAGTGTTTCTTGGCCCAGTATAGAAATAATTTAAAAGCCCTATGTTACTAGTCAAATATAAATATTTTACTTTTTAACATATGTAACCTTCTAGATCTCACTCCCTGTCTTTTGAAGTTGGAAAGACTATGATACTTTATACTCAAATACAGAAGTAGTAGGGGTATTATTTTATTTTTTACTTTTCCCCTTGGTGCTGCAGGAATAAAAAGCTAAAAGCTCTTTCTGGTATTAATGGGGTTTGCAGTTGCTAAATTGAGCTTAATATTTGCTTCAGTATCTAGTGAAGTATTTGCAGTCCTTGACTTATGACCCCAATTGGGACCAAAATGTTGGTCATTAAACAATGCGATTCCAATTCTAAATGCAATGAGAAATCACTTGACCACATTGCTTAGCAACCACAATCTTCGTTGCTGTTGTTAAGCAAATTTTACCAGTCATTAGCTGAGGACTCACCCCCAATCCAAACCATTCTGAGCTTCAGTAAGGTAAGGAACTGCCTCCAACTCCCCCTATCTTCTTATCTTCCCCCCATCCCTGCCCTTTTGACTGTTCTTGTGGGGCAACAAGCAGCTCCAGAGCTGCATAGCCATCCCAGCCGATTGGTTGCCCTCACCATCCTGCGCCCCACCCAGCAGAGCAGTGCAAGTAAGAATGTTAGGCAGCGGGGAAGCCAAAAATGGTTTCACCCAATGGAAAAACTCGGGGTGTGTGTGGTGGCTCAGGAAGCCATATGTAACCAGTGTTAATTGGAGAAGCTGAGCCATTGCTGCCTTTTACTTTTTCTTTGCAGCATGAAAAGAATTTGCCCTGGGAAGCTTGATGCGCAGGAGTTCAGTTCACACCTGAACATGATCTTTTAGGGATGGGTACTTTGCCCTTGGATTGGGAGATAAAGTGGCAATGTTGGTCTATGGGAAGCTGCATTTGTCTTGCTATCAAGCCCCAGTCACACATTCATTTACTGCGAGGAGCCCATCACTTGAACCCTCTTTGAGGTCTTTCTTCCAAATTGGAGGATTGTATGGCTGTGTGTGCATGTGTGTATGTGCGAAGGATGTGGAACTCTGATTCCAGTTTAGTTTGCCTCATTTCTTTGGATCTTCCTTTGGCAGCAGGTTTTTTTAAGAGGGCAACCTAAAGTCTGCAGATGTAGACTAACCATATGGTTGGGGAAGTGGGGATGCTACTACTTTTATCCTTGAAAAACCCAATAGACAAATGAGGGTTGGGAAGAAGAACTCGAAGGCACAGGAAAAAGCAGGTAGCAAAACCAGATCCTAGTTTGAAACAGTTCTGCTGGATCCTTTTCTTGCAATCCCTGGGCAGTTCTGAACTATGGATATAGTCAAGATGGCTTTTGGGTACAGTGTAGCTCTGGGGCTACTTGCCACCTGCAAAGCAGAATGCACAATAGCCAAAAGGGCAGAGATAATAGGGGAGATGGGTGACAGGAATTGCAGCACTCTTGTGATTGTAGGTGTGGGCATTCTACCAATCACCCAAATTTTGATCACATGACCATGGGGGCACTGCAGTGGCTGTAACTTTGATTATGGGTCATAAGTTTGTTCATTCCTTCTGTAACTTTGAATGATCACCAAATAAATGGCCTTATGTCGAGAACCATCTATAAATACATAAGGTTCTTGGATCAGACTCTAGCATGATAATGGTTTGAATTTTATAAACCTACACTTCTAGTGGTCTGTAGGTTTGCAAGAGTAGTAATGCTATTTTGCAGATTCTCAATGGCATTGTCATCTTTTTAAAACTGATTTAAGAACTTTAAATATATAGACACCCTATGATTAACTGGATTATTGTTTCAGATATATTTTCTTACCAGATTCCTTAATACCTTCAATAAAAATAGAGCTTCTAATGTACTGCCTTCATTGGAAAAGTCCTTCAAAATTCAGGAAGATATTTAGAGAGGCATCTGCCTTGAAAATAGCCAATGTTGAATTGTATAGCACAATCAAACATCAGGAGTTGACCACAAGAAATTTTTATGATATTTTGCATTATGTCATAAAATTTTTAATGATAATTTTATGTTGTAATTTTTTTATTTACCAAATAAAATGTACCAAATTTCAATTCCATCAGAGTCAGAGGTTCTAGGTTCAGGATTTTGAGGTATCTTGGTTCAAGAAGTCTTGCCCTACAGTGTACCATTTTGCCCAGTTAAATGTTACAGATACAAAAGTTTTAGTAGTATATAGATTTAAAAGTTATGGAATCTTATTAATTTTGAACATATTGGTAGTAATCATATAAATCTTGGAAGTTCATATACTATAAATACGTAGGCAAACGACTTGAGATATTTTTTAGGAACTGATAATCATTACATAAAATATTTTTTCAACTCCTCTTACCTATTTACATCTCACAAAAGCTTAGGAATGTTTATTAAAACAAAGCTAAATAATCCTTTGGTACAAAGTACCAAACTCATAGTAATAACAATGGCTTGGAAGTTCTACTAAAAGTAAAGAACAGTACTGTAATGTGGATCATATGTTACATAGCTATAATCGTTGCAGCATTAATATAAAATTGGTATAATAAATTTATTATTTTAAGGAGAAGCTTAATGCTTTCCTTTCTTTAAGTAGTTTTTAATGTTTATCAACATTCTGTTTTTTCTCTCCTGAGCAGTTTATGTTGTACATGGCTGCTATTGTACCAGGAAACCAGTGCATAACTTCAGACTCAGTGAAATCTGAGTCCTTGTGTGAGATATGAAACAAATATTATTTGTAGAAGACAGACCATAGCTCAGTTCATATTCATATAGTCCATATTCTTTACAGGCAAAAGTTCTCCATTCCATTCCTTGTCATAGTAGCTGTAAAGACTAGATAGCAAAAGTTCTCTGACGTATTATAGTAAATAACTATAAACTTAATTTCAATATACACCATCTTATGTTTTAAATGTTGCAGAAATCATTATTTCCTAAATAATATGGGTCTATAGTTTATAGGGAGAAGCAAATTTTTATCAATCTTAAATGTGGAAGCCAATTCAAGAGGCAAATCACTGGAACAAATATGAAGATGTATTTTCTAAATAAGACACGCATAGCTATTGTACATAGCCACAAACATATTTTAAAGACCACCTCATGTTGCAACTATATCTGGAATTTTTATATATTTCCCAAAAAGTAATGATGGGTAGCAACTGGAAAATGTTTCATATCAACAATTGAGTTAGATAGACACCAACATAATTTGATTTTTTCTTCTGTAGTGCAGAATATAAATTATATCAGTTGCCGCATACCTTCCTCAATGGGAATGCTGTTGACATTTTTTTAGTGAATATTGTAATGAGATAATGAGCCATTTATGTATTTGATTTATGTTGCCACTCAGCTTATGAAAGCAGCTGTTCTTTGGAAACATATTCTTTGCTGTTCTTTGCTTTTTCTAAACTGAAAAAAGTGATAACAGATTAGATTTACTTGGCTTGATATTAATAATAATATGTGTTTTCATATATATATATATATATTATATCGGTTTATGTAAAAGCAACATTATTTATTTGCATTTTTTTCTCCTTAATGTATTTATTTCATTTCATTATTATTCTGTGTATTTGAATTTTGTTTGCTTAATAAAATCAATTTTGTTTTTTTGTTTTTGTTTTTGTTTTTTTGAGTTGCAGCTGTGTCTGTGTCATTTGCAGCTCTCAGAATCTGAGGGCAATAGAATGCAGACTGAAACATTCTGGAGGCTGAACAGAAAAGCTGAACATATGGAGAAAACAAGAACAAGGAAATCAAATGGGCATCAAAATAGAATAGACTATGCTAGCAAATGGAATGTACTGTATCAGAATGTTATTCTGGTACAATGGGGGCAGGCATTATAGACAGTTTAAGAAGCTAGAATCAACCATTTTTTTAGTTTGTTTTCATTTTTGTAACATCTGTTTTTGTATTTATAATTATTTGTATATTTGTATATTTTATCTCACAGCTGGTCAGAGTCAGCTGGAACCACAAGATGGGTGGCAAATAAATTTAATAATAATAAATTGTAATGCTGCTGCAGAAATCTAGCAGCAAACTTCTAAATAAAAGTCATTAGATCAAAAGCAAAGAGTTAAAACTAGGAAGATTTATTAAAATGCCTTAAAGAACAAATAAAGCTGCAGGTTGAAAAACTGGCAGGCATTGTTCCTCTAAATCATACATTGTTCAGAGGCCAGACACTCTGATTCCAAAGAACAAATGAAGCCATAGACCGGAAAAACATTTCACCAACTCTTCTGCTCTGTGTTGCTCTGAAAGCAGCTGCAAATCATACCGGGTTTCTGTCAGTGTGAGGCCTTCAAATATCAATGGCAGATTGACAACAGCAATGAAAACAGTAACTTCTCAGAGAAGTCTGAGGGCCTCATGTGTTTGGACCATATTATTTTTCCTCATTCCAGAATAAGAGCAAATTAGAGCAAAGGAAGAAGCCAGCCAGCTGAGCTCCCCTCCTCCGTAGTCTTATAGGAGGAATGTTGATTTCTCTCTTTTTTGTACTTTAATTCATAAATGTTGATGTCATTTGTGAACTGATTTTGAAATATTGAATGTGAAATATATATGTGTGTGTGTGTGTGTATGTACAGTATGCACACCAACATATGTTGATGTTTAAAAAATAGGTAGTTTACTACAGTGGCACAAACTCAAAGGTGGTTCTTGATTCATGATTATTTTATAAAAATTAGTTTCAAAACACCAGAAGTTTCTTTTCTGTATTTTGCACATAAATTGATTCAAAAATAATCAATAGATTTTCTGCTAGCTATATTTTCAAGGGCTATGATTATAAAAATGTAATTTGCCTAAAA
This sequence comes from Arizona elegans, assembly GCA_022577455.1. NCBI lineage: Eukaryota > Metazoa > Chordata > Lepidosauria > Squamata > Colubridae > Arizona > Arizona elegans. Next base: position 252,706,344 of record JAKOOJ010000001.1, read on the forward strand.
TCCACCAGAGGCTTTATAAGAATAAATGTATGTGTAAATATATTTTAGCATTTCATATAGTATATAAACTTTGAATGAAGCTGCAATTTTAATAGCATTAATATAATTACATTTTGACTAAAATCTTTTTTTTTTCAGAAAACGGAATAATCAAATCGGATAAAGTATTTGAAGTAATGCTTACAACAGACCGAAGCCATTATGCAAAATGCAACCCATATATGGATTCACCTCAGTCAATAGGTATAAGCACATATAGTCTGTCAGATTAACTATCTAAATGTTTGATTTTCTTAAAGATTCTGAATCTGAGTCTGCTTTCTGTATGTTTCAAAAATGTATCATGGTTTTAGAAAAAGTGCAAAAAAAGCTAAAATAGAATATACTGTATTTATTACAAGAAATTAGTAATGCAGAAAAACAACTACGGAAGAACGTAATAGAAATGTGTGGAAATTAATATTATACTGTAGGAGTGCTGAAATGTATTTTCCAGATAGTACTGGAAATCATTTTTCCAGCCCCCAAATTAATTATTTAGAATTCATGCTTCTAGATGGTTATAAAAATTATATGAGATGCCAGATTTGTCAATGGCATTTAATCACAATGATCAAATTCAGTCTCTGTGTTCTGAGGCAATATAGAATATAGAATAGAACAGAATTAAGAATTGGAGGTCTTCTAGTCCAACTTCCTGAATATTTCTGAATGTGTGGAACATATAGCAAATCATTATCTTCATGTTCTGCTTGTGAATTTTTTTTCATTCATGAATGTTTTGTCTGTCGCTGTTGGAAGCAAAAAGATGGAAAAATAAATTCATAATCTAATACTTATCAGAAACCTCTCCCACATTTATTCATATATATTAATTTCTTTGTGATGCAAATTCTTTGTTCTTGGGTATTCATCTTTTGAAACTAAGGGATGAAAATATGGACTGGATTAATGTATTGCATTTAGCTATAATGTAATTTGTTTGGTTTTGATTTAGTGTATATAAAGCTGTGTGGTATAAAGCTACCACATAGTGGTAACTATGGTTTATAGTACTTGCCCAATGTACAAATGAAGCAGTTGGGAAATCAGTATAGTTAGTATAATTATTCTCTAGCGCTACCTTCTCTTTAATAATCACTTTTTAATTATGATAAAAGTTATAATTTGATAATAATTTGAAGATATTTATATTCCCAACAAAAATGTATGGTTTCAGCTTGGGTTTGCAATACTGAAACAAAAGGAAAAAACTTTCTCAATATTCAGGACCTAGTTCAGGAGCAAAATTATGTCAAGACAAGACAGTGGTTGGTTCAGTGAACTTTATAATGTTCGTAATGGGCTTGATCAGCATACCTTAGGAAAAGCCTTTTCCCATACTCATATTCTCCATTGAAGTCTCTGAAGGAGACTTCAGAGACTATATATGGAGGTTTTTTAAAAAAATTAAGAAACAAAAATTAGTGCCTACTCATACAGAACCAGAAATTTACAGATTTCAAAATATTTTAAGATGATTGCTTCTTCAAAATCAGGTCGTATTGGACAAATCCTTTGCTGCACAAAACGGGAACAGTAAAATAGTTACAGAAAGATTTTTTTCATAACACCAAGAACATATATCATGGAAAAATGATTAAACGGAGGTATAAGCTGTTTTTGCTGTATGAATTAGAATAGTGATTGCATTCCTTCATTGCAATTGTTTCTTTGAGTGAATTATTCAACAAGCCTATGCCTGGAGCAGTGATGAAATGTAAAATTTGTTACTACCGGTTCTGTGGGCGTGGCTTGGTGGTGGGGTAATGTGACTGAGTGGGCGTGGCCAATTTTTTAAAAAAACTTTCAGAAGCATTTTTTCTATAACCGAAGAAGTTGTAAAAAAAAAATGCTTTTAAAAACCTCTGACAATCCCAGCTGAGTTGCCTGATCGTCAGAGGCTTTTTTTCTTTTAAAAACATTTTTTCTACAACCTCTTCAGCTGAAGAGGTTGTAAAAAAAATGCTTTTAAAAGCCTCTGAAGATCAGGCAACTCAGCTGAGATCGTCAGAGGCTTTTAAAAGCATTTTTTCTACGATCTCTTTGGCCAAAGAGGTTGTAGAAAAAATGCTTTTAAAAACCTCTGACGGTCCCAGCTGAGCCACATGATCATCAGAGGCTTTTTTTTTTTACTTTTAAAAGCATTTTTTTGCCGAAGAGGTTGTAGAAAAAATGCTTTTAAAAAAAAGCCTCTGATGATCGCAGGGCTCAGCTGGGCATGCGGGGGGCAAGGATTTTTGCTACCGGTTCTCCGAACCACCCGCTGCCATCACTACCAGATCAGGCGATCCAGTCCGAACCGGGAGCATTTCACCCCTGGCCTGGAGTCATACATTGTGTTAAGTCAAAATGTGATTTGTTTGGCTTAGTAATATATGAATATTGGGATACTATGGCCCAGCCAACTTTTCACTTTAAAAAAAAAAGTTATGTCTTTTAAAAAAAGTCAAAAGTGGGGTGTAATATTCATATATTACACTAAGTCAAACAAATCGCATTTTGACTGTTTGTGTGTGTGTATAAAATGTATAAATCCAATATATAAATGAACTTTTATTAGTATTGGCATTTGGTAGTGGTAGATAGTTTATACATAATTTAAATTTCTTTAATGCTACAAACATAAGCTTTCAATGGGGTGACAGGTGAGGGTAAATGACAACACATCATGATGTTTAACAAATGACAAAATGCATAATTGATGCATCAGTTACTATCCAGTTACATAATCATTTGTGTAATAATAATTTGTGTAATGATGTATGTATTATTTTGATATCATAGTTTGTAGTAAAAGCCTAAGAATAGATTCAAATATAGTTATTTTAATTTTAAATAATTGGAAAATGCTAACATGGCCTCAGAATTAATTAACTGTTCCATCCAGAAAAGTTGAAGCTGCTTCTGACTTTGATTTCAAATTTCTGCTAGTTTACATTTCAAGTCAGTTAATTATTATTTTTTACAGAGTTTGATATTTTTTCTGAACGTCGCTGGCTCTTTGCTGTAGAAAGCACATTATTTTTTTATAAATATCAATGCTAGAATTTCTTTTCAGCAGCCTGGATTCTTAGGAAAATTGTGCTAAAATATGATTTTTCTGTAAACTTCTGCCTCCATACCACTCACTTGAATTGGAACAAATAGTGGAGCCGATATAGTGAAATTAGAATATTTGGAGCTGGGAGACTTCATCTATTCATCTATTCTGTTATGAAACTGTAATTATTTCTTAGCCTAATATATGTCACCACGTAGTTGTAATAATAACATGAGAGTGGGTGGAAATGCCGTATCCTTCTTTTAATTCCTGAAGAAAAGGAAATGTAATTAAAGAAATGAAAATAATATCTTAATGTTGTATGCATTTAACGGAAGAATGACATGAATTACATGTGAAACAGCAAAAAAGAAAAATACAACATTAAGGCTGGAGTATTTTATGTAATGATTTCAATCAATTCCACTGAATTTAGTTTTCAAACAAAGCTTATTTGCATGGAAGACAAGTTGTTTTTTTTTTTCCAGTCAGTGTGGTTATTTCTGATCTATTTTTATCCCTAAGAAAATAAATGTTATACAATAGTTGTGGAGCTTATTAAATTAAGAGAATTTCTTAACCTACATGTAGATAATGAATAAACGTCCATTTGTATCATTTTTATTCTACCTATAGGAAATTAAAGCAAAATATGAATCACTTCCAAGCCAGTGAAAATAATAGCTAAAATTGTTATTAAATCAATTCAAAAGGTTTAGTTGAAAAAAGGTCTTGTATTTTTTCTTGAGACAATTTCTAATAAATAATACAATTGCTAAAAATACAAGTATGCTGAAGTGGACATTATGAATACGTTTAAATAAATAATTAAAATCTGATGGTAATCAAATAGATATAAGACAAGGAGATGAAATGAAAATAACAGCTATGGAAATAGTGTTAGATAATTTTTCATTTTAGAAAGTTGAAAAAGAATGTAAGGGAAAGGATGCAGTTGCCAAGAATATCAACATGTTCATGTACATGAAGTCACTAGGAATTGAATTTGATTCTGATACTTTATGAATATTTAGCACAAGAAATATCAGTACATTTCCCAATTCAAGATCATGTTCTCCAATGATACTTGTTTGTTCTTTCTTTCCTACTCATTTAGTTATATGTTAGCTGGCTGAAACACATCTGCTAGCTGAATCTATTTACTTGAATATGCTTGATATTACTCAGAAAATGTTCTTTGCCTTGTAGGATTTCAAGCAACAATCAGTGCTCCACATATGGTAAGTCTTAGGTTTCTAACTACTGCAATTCCATACTTTAAATCTTGCATGCTCATTTTAATTGCCAATGTATTGGTTTTAAAGTAATGAAGGTCTTATGTTAACCTCAAAGATTAATAATTTATTGTTACAGAAGTCTCATGTTATGAGAGAGGATTCATTTAATATTGGAATGCAATGTATGTGTTAATCCTCTAAATTCCACAGATCTATTCATTTCAGCAGAAATCAACCCATTTCCAGAATAGCATATTCTTTGTCCTGGTTTGGAAAGCCTTTACAAATGTAGTTAGAGGAGTGTGTCTTCTTCTGTAACCTGCCTACTTCTTTTTCATTATGTCATTCCGTTCTTTATTCACATCTTAATTACCTAAAATTAAAAAGATCTTGGGTGCTTCAAAGTGGACAGCATCTATTGATACCATCCAAAGGGATTGTGCAGTTATTACATAATTCCTCAACAAATTTTCTATTGTTTAATAAAAAAGAAAATAGAAAAAGCTGTAGGAATACATTAAATGAGAAAAATAGAAGATGTCATTTGAAACTACTTGTAAAATTTCACGAGTGAAACAGATTACAAAAATATAGCCTAGAAAAATATCTTTTAACATTTCACTAGTACTTTTTTTTTTTTTTTAATTTGATTTATATGCCGCCCTTCTCCGGAGACTCAGGGCGGCTTACAATGCATTAAGCAATAGCCTTCATACTTTTGTATATTTATACAAAGTCAGCTTATTGCCCCCACAAACTGGGTCCTCAATTTACCTACCTTAGAAAGGATGGAAGGCTGAGTCAACCTTGAGCCTGGGGAGATTCGAACTTGCAGTAATTGCAGGCAGCTGAATGTTAATAACAGGCTATTAGTCTGCTGCGCCACCAGGCTCTTTTAAAATTGTTTTACTACTTTATACATTAATGAAGTTCATGAAGTTGTTTTGAGAGAAAATACAAGTAGTTCTAGGTCCATTTATTCAAAGTTCGAAGTTACAGCAGCATTGACAACATGTACTTACAGGTGGTCCTGGCACTTATGACCATTGTAGCATTCCCATGGTTACATGATCAACACCAAGGCAAGAGCCTTGGTGGCGCAGCAGACTAAAGTGCTGTTAAGTAGCACCAGCTGCCTGCAATTACTGCAAGTTCAAATCTCGCCAGGCTCAAGGTTGACTCAGCCTTCCATCCTTTCGAGGTAGGTAAAATGAGGGGGCAATAAACTGACTTTGTATAAAAAAGAACACCACTTGGGGGGGCCGAAAGCCCTACTAAGCAGGTATATACAAAAGTATGAAGGCTATTGCTTAACACATTGTAAGCCGCCCTGAGTCTCCGGACAAGAGCGGCATATAAATCGAACCAATAAACAATAAATAAATAAACATTCAGGCACCTGGTGACCAGCCTGCATTTATGATTGTCACAGCATCCTGTGATCACATTATCCTGCCCTGCACAAACTATCTACTTCAGCTCCCTTCATCTGTCTATCCCCCCCCCTTCACTTTCCTTTTGGCTGCCCTACACAGCATGGTCCAGATGAAGAGACCACTGTATGCTGCTGCTGCTGCAGCAACCCCCAGCTGGTTGTCTGCTCACCTCCCTGGTTGTCAGGCTCCTTTTTAGGCCTACTCCACTTTAGTAGTGTTAGCCTGCTGCCAGTCAAGAGGGCTCTGCACATGCTGTACATTTCTACCCCACACAAAGAAGTTTGTATACTGCCCTGAACTAAGGAAGGAGCTGTATTAGAAAGGGAAGGTGCTGAACCACAAAGCCTCCCCACCTTACACTTCTGCTGGCCAGGGTGATCTGCCTGCTGGGCAGTGAGGTAATGCCTCCCCCTTGACTACCTGGCTGCCTTGTCTTGTACTATACAGTTATCTTCTAGAAATATGCTTTATTTTAAGCTTTCTTTAGAACATTTTTTCTAGGTCTAGGTTCATTTGGCATTGGTATTTTGCAGGCTTATGGATGAAATGGTACCATGGTACTCATTTGCCAACCTAGCAGTTCGAAAGCACGTAAAAATGCAAGTAGAAAAGTAGGGACCACCTTTGGTGGGAAGGTAACGGCATTCTATGCACGTTGCACGTATTTGGCGTTTAGTCATGCCGGCCACATGACCACGGAGACGTCTTTGGACAGCACTGGCTCTTTGGCTTGGAAACAGAGATGAGCACCGCCCCCTAGAGTCAGGAATGACTAGCACATATGTGCGAGGGGAACCTTTACCTTTACTTTATGGATTAAAATTGGGTAGTTCTAGATGGAAAGGGGGAAGGGAATTTAGAAGTACTCTTTTCTTTCAGTTGATAAACTATTGTGTATTCAGAGTACCCATTTCAGATGTAGTAGTTAAGCCCTGATCTTATATTTGATATATTTTTAAATTGCATTTACTTAATGAATTTTATTAGTTTGCCTTGAAATTTTAATGTAAAAACTATGATGATATTTGAGGTATCCAACTGTCTGTTTCAGTTTAAATACTGTTTTCTTTTTAGGATTTAAAAATATGTTTAAATCTTTATAAAAACTGATTTAATGGTGGGTAGAATCAAAGTAAAATAATGTTTTTTTATTCTTTTTGGTTAGCATGCATATGCTCTAGAACTACTATATGAACAGTTACATGAAGGAGCCAAAGCCCTTGATGTAGGATCTGGAAGTGGTATTCTTACTTCATGCTTTGCCCGGATGGTGAGAAATTTATTTTATCAAATAAATGAAATGTTTTGCTTTTGTTAAACAACAGAGTAATTACTCTATTTTAATTTTTAGAGTACTTTAGGAAACGATTACAAGGGTTTAGTTTTTTAAATTAAGAATATTCCTTTATACTCATAAAGTGTTTTTGCACTCTGACTAGCTGTACCCAAGTTATGTGGACTACAAAATATTTCCTTCAAGAAAATGCATAAAACTGGAATAGCTAAAACCAGCTAATTAAATTAGTATAGCCTTTATTGTCATTGTACATCATGTATACAACGAAATTGGTTAACTTTCAAAAGTTAATCTCACCTAATAGTTTACACTATTTTGAAAGGGAAAAATCTTAAAAAATAGTAAGAATAGTAAGAAATTCCAAGTAATTTATACACTAAAGTAGAATCTAGTGTCTCATTCAAAACATTTCAGAACTAGACATCAAGCAGGCATTTGGGGTGCTGTGCATTGTGAGGCATGCAACATCTGTTCGTCTCCTATGACAGTAATCTCTAGACTTGGAAACTACAACTAGCAACATTTATTTTTAGTAATAATTTCAAATGTTTAATTCTACCTAGTCTTCTGTTTGTTTTCTAGTAAAAATATAAGAACTGTTTCTTTTATCGATGGAAGCCAATTGGTACCCTTATTACATCGTTTCAGTAGCATCCGTGGTGGGGCAAAGAAAGCTGGCAAGGATATATGTAACTGGCAACATATTTTACCTGTATGAATAATAATCCTTTTGATTTTGTTTCAGGTTGGTGCCAAAGGACAAGTTGTAGGAATTGATCATATCAAAGAATTAGTTGATGACTCAATAAATAACGTCAAAAAGGATGACCCTTTATTGCTGTCTTCAGGAAGAGTGAAACTAATTGGTAAGTACTAGAAAATATTATAATGAAATAAATACAGATTACATTGCATAGCGTAGCATTTAAATTTTGTGTTAATAGATTAGATTACATTCTCTTGTTCTTTGTTTTCTTAATTAACTAAATTTATATAACTGCTTGATCAAAAAGATTCAGGATGGCATACAGATAAAAAAACCCCGAAACATAGGAATGTTAATAATTTTTTTCAAAAACAAAAAATGATCACACAAGGCAATTACACAAACCGAAGACAGCCAGAATAATCAGTGAAAATAACACATCCTGATTTAGGGAGAAGGGGAACATGCTTGGGGCCATCTGAATTTTGCAGGAAATTTAAGTCAGACATAGCAACAAAGAGAAAACTATGTTTTCCCAAATGACACTATTTAAACAATGGGACCCTGTTCTTTACCATAGACTGGTCAAGGCAGATGATATCTCAAAGATTGTGGAGTTAAACAGCATTTTTTCGAAAAGAACTATTAGAAAACAATCATTATGAACTTCTGTGGCCTCCAAATCTGACATATCTCCCAGAGCACTTGAAATCTCTCTTTTTCACAAAGATTTAACAAGGTTGTTTATTCCTTCTGGCTAATGTTGTGAACCAAAACGGACTAGGACTGCAGTTATAGATTGTAAGTTGTATTTATTTATGAAACTTATCCATGTAACATAATCGTGCATTATGTTAGAAATATTTATACCATGCTATTCTCCAACCTTAATCATTTGCACTATGAATTGTAGTTGCTAATACTATCAAAAATTAAATGGCTATTTTTCTTACTACATTTGAAGTTTCATGTCAACTAATTTTGATATTCCATAAAAATGTTTAACCATTTAAGTAGAAATTTAGTGCTTTGACCAATAATATTAAATTCTTTGTCCTATTTTTCTTTCAGTGGGGGATGGAAGATTGGGATATCCAGAAGAAGCTCCATATGATGCTATTCATGTTGGAGCTGCTGCACCTGTTGTACCACAAGCAGTAAGTATGAATTTATGTGAGATAGGTGTACTTTGCGCCAAATCTCTTAAGTAAAGAGGGTTAAGAATTTGCTTACACATGGTTTAAATATGTTTTAATTGATTTCTTAATAGCATAAATATATTGCAGAGATGGAAGTTTAATTAGATATACTAAACTTATTAAATCATGTTCCTGGAACTTGAGGCTATAATATGTTTGAGTTTTAAAGAGCTTTTAGCGGCCCCAGCTCAAATTCCATTCATTTTTATATAGGTTCATGAATAAGATAAAGGTTCTACAAGTTGCTTCCTACTTCATTTCCTTTTTAATTTCCCCAAATTTATATTTCAACTATAATGGGATAAAGAATAGAAAGGGAATTGTTCTTCTAATCTTATTAGATCTGAAAACCATTTCAGTCAATTTTTCAGTACAGTAATTATTGCAGTAGGTATTATTGTTTTTCAGTCTATATATTGCAAGACTGTTGCTTTACATTGTGGTATTAATAATATTTTTTTAAATTTGTAGCTTATAGATCAATTAAAACCTGGTGGAAGGTTAATATTACCTGTTGGGCCTGCTGGAGGAAACCAGATGCTGGAACAATACGATAAGCTAGAAGATGGCAGTGTCAAAATGAAACCTCTGATGGGAGTGATATATGTGCCTTTAACAGATAAGGAAAAGCAGTGGTCCAGGTGGAAGTGATTTTCAGTTCGACTTTCTTCTTCCACATACTTGCATATACAAGGTGAAACAGTCTTGATTCTTAAGAGGGTAGCTTGCCACTGCATCATTTGTTGTCACTACTGCTTTGTGCTTGATTATGCATTGGAAGTTTTGCATTGCTGCATAACCATGCAGTTTTTTTAATGTGCAACATTAAAAGGTAAAAAAAAATATTGCATGGATTGCATATTATTTCAGTATAATTTATTATTTTTTAAAATTGTGTAGTAAAAGCTAAATAATAATCTCCATTGCTTAAAGGTATTCCCCAAATTTAAAACTCTTTTTCCTTCTTAGGTCTGATTTCAACAGGGAGAATAAAATGTAAAATGGACTTTGGTAACCTCAGTAGGTTCAGAAAATAACTCAATTTATTTCCCAGTCATTAAAAAATGAAACACAGTTCAGAAATCTAGAGGAAACAACAGAAATGATACATTCTAATTTCAACTAAGATGGTTTTAGAGAAGCATGTTATGCTTATAAAAACTGCTGAGCCAAATTCTTTATATTAGCATGTATCAAAATTTTTAAGTGTGATTAAATATTGTGTGGTCTTCTTCAAGCTGACAGATTGTTCTTCCTTTTTAACTTTTTTTTAATAATTCAGATGATTTGTCCAAGCTTGCTAATTATCCAGTAATACAAAGCAGACATAAGTATAGTCAGCATTAAACACTTGTCAGTTATTAGTTTATAAATAAGTAAACCAGCAATGTCACTTTGTTACTGGCCTAGAAATGATATAATACTGACTTTTTTCCAGTTGTAAAGCACCTGTGCTCAATGAATTCTTGAAATGTGTAGCAGTTGAATTTACTACAAATACAGCAATTGTTAATACTAAGTGTACTACAGTACATTTTACATGACTCAGAAATCTAAATTCTGTGAAGCTAATTAATCATTATTCTATGCATAAAATATATCCATATCCTGTGCTTGAAGCTACAATCCTTTGACAATAGTGGAAGATGACTAATATGGTATTGCATTCCATCCTCATTGATGTGTATTGGTCCTTCCATGCTTTTATATCTAGTGCAGGCTTGTAAGATATTATTTATTTCAAATCTTAGCATTTGCTTAATATATTTTCATAACCAATTACTTCCAAGTATATTTTTCTTATTGTTGCTGTAATTAATTTTCTGTATGGTGGGGGAAGGGGGCAAGCCTATACATATCTATTTTAGGTAACACAAGTGCTTCACTTCGTTATAAATAAGTACTGATAACAGATGGTGCTCTCATTCATCCTTCTGCTCTCAGTTGCATATCTGCTTATAATATCACCACTGGTCTTAGACAGGAATAGGCATTTTTGAAATATTCTATTGTAACTTGGAACAGTAGCTAGCTAATAAGGGGGAAAATATGGAAAAAAGAGAGAGAGGAAATGTCTTTCACTCTAGTAGTTATATGGGAGATTGCAGTCTAATCTCTTATACACAAAATTATTGCTTTATTTTATGGAATTATAAAAGTGTCTTAACTAAAGCTTTTCTGAGTCATGCAATAGAGATATCTCATTTTCATGAAAACTTGAGCAGAATCCTTTTAGCCTATTGAAGACTAACAGAAAGTCCAGGTTTGAAGTTAAGTACCGAAATGTTTATAGATAAGCATCTGGAGATGATTGAATTATAAAAATACTACACCATCCATTAATTCAAATATTGTTTAAAGAACTTGGAAACCAACCAAGTAGAAGATCTCTTTACAGAATATCAGTTTATACTATGGAAGAAAAAAACTATCAACCAAGGTAGTGAAGAAAATAGCTTAGCTTTACTATAATATTTCATGAAAGTATTTCATTATGGCATGGGTAAACTGGTTAGTAGATTGTTTCTTGTCTCTTAATTTCCAGTAACAAACTTGCTGCCATGTATCAGCTCAAAGCTTTGTCAGAAGACCTACTAGGTTTGGATTAGTCCACATATTAATTTCTCTAATATTCTAGTTTGTGGTAGGGAAGCTGATGACATTCAGGTGTTCTGGGCTGTATCTCCCAAAAGGCCAGCTAGAAAAGCCATGGGAAGATACTATGAAAATATAATTGTAGCCCAAAACACACAGATGTTAAGATTGCCTTTACCTGTCCCACTTCGATGGTACATTTCATTAGTCATCAAATAGTTTGGAATAATTTCACAAACTTGAAAAATACATTTTTTTATTAGATTCAGCATAAACTTTTCAACATTTTAATTGAACCACAACAAAGATAATTTGAAATAAAATGTATCTTGTTTTCAGCTTCTGAATTATACATTGCTTGTGCAAAGCAAAACTTAAAACTAATGCATACAGTATGTGGTGACTAAAAAAAACCAATTTGTACAGAATCATGACTACAAGTTACAACCTCAAATCCATAATCCTTCATTCTGCTCTTGTTTTATCTTCCCCTTGTTGTTTTTTTCTGTGATAGCATTCATCATCATTATGTTGCATGTATCCCTGTCTGCCTTCTTTCCTTTTTGTCCTATAATTGGAATCTGGAATTTCCACATATTACATAATTTATGCTGCCCTTTTCTCTTCATTGCACCTCCATCTGTGTTTATAATAAATGGCTATGAATTATACTTTAGCCATATGAGAACTTTTGATTTATAGCTGAAATTTAAGGGTCCTTGGGAAAGAATCTTATGCAATTTTGAGAAATTAAAATTGTAATTTTATACTCATTTTCTTTGGAGTGAGTATTATCAGATTCAGTGTATTTGATGCAATCTTTGTTCCCACTTATGAAAAGGTTTTATTTTTCCTTTGGGCATTTGATGCTTTCTGAATTTTTTTTCTAAAATACAATCACAAGTGAATTATGATGCTTTGGGGAAGAAGATCAGCAAAGGATGTATCTTTTTGACAGTGATCCATTGCTTCTAGTGGATAGAAGAGTCCTTTCATTTGACAGATCACAAACTCTAGATTAAGCCCTTTGGGATTTACTGCTGAGTAGATTCAGATGTAATTTGTATTATTGTTTCTTTGAATTTTCAATATTATCCCAGACTATTCCTTTTGACAGTGACAGATTTTGACCACTGACTTTCAGTATTATTTCTAAAGAGAAAATTGCCGTAAATCTATATTATTGTTGAGATTTATATTTTGAGGGAGAGGTATTTTTAAAATGTTAGATTTAAAACTTTTTATTTTGGCAATCTATAGTATCATATGTACTTATCCAATGGTGTCAACTACTCAAAAAATTGTGATCCTAGTTTATGTGAATTTGGGAAAGAGAAAAAAATCTTGGAAGGTGGGTGGTAGGGAATCTGCAGCAAATATAAGTATCTGTCTACTGAGTATAATTTTGTTCTATATGTACTGCAATGGGCATATTTCAAAATTGATTGAGACCTCATGCAAAAGCATGGACAGCATCCCTGTACTTTATTGATAAAAGTTGACGTGATTTTTCAATCTTTTGTAAAACAGTAATAGTTTAGGATTCTGTTTTCTCATCTTTCATGTCCATTCAATTATCTCCTTTGGTTCGGTTTTACATGTGTTAGTCTGCATTAATGTACTGTATTTACAAGTATATGCATTTTGGATTGTGGAATGTATTGGGTGTGTATGCATATGTGTATGTATCAGTTATGCGCGCACATGCACACAAACACGCCTCTCTGTACCAATTGCTTCTGTGGGCTGTTTTATATATTTGGTATTGGGGTCTAAACTGTGAAATCATATATTTAATTTATATTTTGAAAAGTCTTAAAGGCAGCAGTAGTACAAAATCAAGTACAAGTTTTTGGTCACTATTCCATTTTTTATTGTAAATGGTATTTAACCTCTCATAGAAGCTGCACATCCTTGCTTTAAAATCTTATCAGTAATATAGTTGTTACTTAAACTGGTTTGATACTTTATATTTGAATAAGAAAGCCATTTTCCACATTTCATAATATTTTATCATTGAAATATATGCAGTGTAACTGTCCATGCTTAGAAGCTGTTGTCCTTCTGCCAATAAAGGTGTCTGTAACAGAGGGCAAGTAACATTTCAAATCAGAGAGGCTGCAGTTAGAACTAACATTTTCAAAGCAGAAACACTGGGCCGTGTTAATGAATAATTTGACAACCAATCCTATTTAATGTTATTTAAGGTATTGGGGAAGTAGTACAAATGATGGGAGGGAGATAACCTTTTTTCTTACTGTTTTCTGATCCTTTTCCATATTAAATCTAATTCATTTTATAATAGTTTTCATTTGTGTAGGCAAAATCCAGTTTCTCTAGAGGGAAATACTTTTATCAAAATTCTGCAATAACATTTTGAACTCAGATTTCCCATTATGCAGCCTTTTGCACAGGTATCGAGTAATTGAACCATAGTTGCAAGTGAATCTCTACTGTAAATGGTCTGCAGATAGCTACAACATTCATGTCTTCAGAAAAACAAAGGTAGCCACGTAATTTTTTTAATTGATGGCATTTTTACTGACATTTCCATGAAGTATATAAAGGGATAGGGAGTATTTCATTTAAAAATCATATTTTGCTTTGTTTAATGTGACTATTATGTTGATGCTGACCATTTGGTGTGAATCTTAAGTTTTCAGCAGTATCTGAAAGTGAGCTGAATTTTAAGAAATATATGTGAAAACTAGACTTAAAATTTTTTCTTTCAATTTTGCAGGGATGAAATATAAAAGCTACAACATCTGATCCAAACATAGTGTTAACAGTGGACTGCTCATCTCCAATTCTTAAAAGCTTTTTCCAAACCAACAGCATTGCGGCTTGTTTTGGACCGTGTTACACTGTTATCAGCATGGAAAAGTGGTTTTGTTTTGTTTTTTTTTTAATTTTGTAGAGGTTTAATGCGAGTTTGATAATGGACTGATGGAAAAAAATTAAACCTGAGCAAATTGTTTCATTTTAATATGCCCTTAATTTCATATGTTAGTGATATATGTCTGCAGATAAGCAGATGTATCTGCAATTTATCTCCTTTTATTTTTCAATTTGGAAACTTTCTAACCATTTCAGCTCCAGTGCTTGTTCATCAAACTGCTTACCTGCACTTTCTTATGCTATCTGCACACTTAAGATTTGTGTTCAGCTGATTCCTAGATCCTACTAAAATGAGATGAATTTCTTCAAAGCTATCAACGTGGTATTTATAGACTAGCATGTAGCATATACAATCAGCAGCTTTTCTTCTCATACAGGAAATCAGACATGTATATACACTTGGAAGCATCAACAAGGATAACATTTATTTTATGTTGCTGTTCAGGATGGACATAACTAACATAGTTCCCTTCCTTTCCTTGTAGCATAGCTAAGAAATTCATAGCTGAGTATTATTTCTAGCTGATTTACAGACTTGAAGTATCTGAGTGTAATATAACAATTACTGTGTAAGTTATGTCCTAATCATTGAACAGTTCACAGTGCTGCTTTGCCAAATAAAATCAAAAGCAAAAAGGTGTGGCAAATAATGTTTTCAATAGAGATATCTTGGGTAGCTGAGAGGTTACTAAAATGTTTCTATCAATAGTTCACTTTCCCCAATATAGAAGTTTTCCTCCAGGGTACTCATCTTGCATTGGAAAAACTGTACTGATCGACCAGCTTCAGAGTTTCTGCAATGTCTCAGAAAACATCTACAAATATTACAAAGAATAAATAATCCAACCCCACCAACTTTTAATAGATACTGGGATAGAAGTGTGTGCTTTATATTCAACTGTTATCCATATGATAGCAATGTCAATTACATTGAGGAATAAGCCTACACATTTCTATAACAATTTCTGAAGATTTTTGTCTATTAAGTTCAGTGAAAAATGAGTATACAAACTTATACAAGGCAAGCCCAATGATTCTGATTTTAAAAAGCAATTCAAGTTTAAGCCATCTTCATAGCAATAAGATGCCATTTGAAAACTATGTGAATACACCAAAGTGTTAATACTGTATCACTGCTGATCTAATTGGGAAGCCATTTTAGTGTATTGCTTTGGACAAATTAATTTATTTGGGATTTGACTAGAATAACTTTGAGAAAAAGGAAGTCTTTTTAAAAAAAACCTTAACCTCAAATCTTCTGAAAGAGATGCAAATTCTGCTCTTTCCCTAACTGAATAAAAAAAAACCTATTCTTCCTCATTTTCATTATCATCAATTAGAGTGACAAAGATATATTTTATTTAAATAACCCAATTACCTTCTATAAATAGTTTCATACATTTAATTTACCATAGTTGTTTAACAGTTGATTTGTTGTCAATGACTGTAATTTATGAAGCCATGTAACATTTATAGACATATAGGGTAGTAAAAAGTAACCTGAAATACTTTGGGTGTAGCATCCATTATTTAATTTTCTAGAACTACTCCTGCATATAATGAATGAACTCTAAATAAATAAATATTTGATAATTATAGAGGAGTCAGCTTTAAAATATTACTTGAATTATTGAAATCATGACTTCATATGGCCTTTATAAAACATGAGCTAATGTAGGTTTGGGGAAATAGCTAGGTATAAGCATTATAAAGATTTTAAATTTAAAACAGTTCATGTTGTTACACAGTTCTGGGAAGAAATCTGCTATGGCCACTCAGAAATAAAAAAGAAAAAAAAACCCTTTGAGGGAAATAAAGAACTAATTGTTTTGCAGATAATATGAATCATTGTGCAGAATGTTGAAATCTGGAGATGAATATACTGGCATTATTGTTTCTGTAAGAACTGCTCTTCATGTTTTGGTGTATAAATCCTCAGCTTTCAATTAGTGGCACATATAAAGCATCAGAAAACAGAAGAGGATGGACTCTCCATTATATATAGACCTACTAAGATTTTTTGTGTTATATATGAAAATAGAAAAAGATACTTTTAGGCAAGCCAGTCTTCATTATATATTATTTTTCTGCTTTAAATTGACTTAAAAGAGTTCTAGTTTTAATCAGTGTTTCAGTGTGTAATGATTCCTTATTTTCCTACTATTCTGCAAAACGATTGGTGCACAGTGCAGCATAATTTGACAAAGTATTGTATTGAATGTAGAGAGCGCTGACATAGGGAAGGTGGCAGGCCTGAAGGCTTAAAGGTGAAAAGATGACTTGAAACCCTGACAGAAGGACAGTGAGTCTTAGTACTGAAATGGACAATGTCTTTGAAAAAAACAGAAGCTGTGATGATATATTAAGCAGCAAACAACACTTGTGTTGATATGGATCAATAAAAATATAAGATTTTATCTTACAATTCTAGCTTTTCCATGTTAGGTTTTAATGAAAAACCTGACTGAGCATGTCAGAGTACTTTTTGATGATTCTGTCACTCCATTTTATTCAAATACCTCCATTCATGCTCCAGTCCACTAGAGATGAATTAGGAAGCACATCTTTTTATTACTTAAGAAAAGATACTGCCTTTATAGAACTAAACAGCACTTTGGATCTGAGGAAGAAAAAGGCTTCAACACACATAAAGACATGTATGTAATACCTCTTGACAATTTTTAAAGCAACTGTGACTTCCTGGAACTGTACAATTGTCTTTCATAACTTCAATCCTGGAAAAAGTCACATTTAGTTTAATGTGTTGTCAACAAGTGTTACATTCAGGCCTGTGCATAGTTAAATGTTTTTTCCCTTTGAATCTGAAATGCTTTACAACCCTAATTATTTAGGAAGTAGCTGTCATATTTAATGTTGTCTTTATCTCCAAATCCAGATGAATCAGCTGACTTCAAAAATACAAAATCAGTCTTTTTATTAAATGCTCAAAATTAATAAAGTTCTCAAGAAGTTGAACCTAGATATGAAAGGTATTATGACTTAAAACAGATATATTTCTTACGTTTCTCAGCTCAACCTCTGTAATGTGATCATTAAAATAAGACATACCAAATTCTTGAACATCTTTCCTGAACTGATTTGTACCTGGTCCCTCAGTTGATAACATATTTATATGTTTGGTGAAGAGAAAATATATCTTACAGTAACTGATACATAGAATAAATACTTTGCAATATATGCTTAAGCCAAGGCATACTTTTAGTCCTTTAGACAATTGGGTTAACTTTTTAACTGATGAAACTTTACAATTTTGCTACAAGGATTCAATAACCAGGACTTAAAGCTTTTTGAAAAGTTTACTAGTCGAAACTACAATAAGTTGCTAAAGTTATTCTCTGAGCTACTTCTGTGTGACAGTTAACAGTCCTGAGGTTTAATATCAGTATTACAAACTTCAGGTATATTATTTTATTGATAGAAGCAATACTCCCTACAACTGAATAACTACAGAATAGAGAACAATTTTAGCTCCCTATCTAAATGCTAGGCTTTAGGAATTTAGTATTTAAAGGAACCTTTTAAAATAGAGCACCTTTCTCCTGTTGTCTGCTATCCGCATTTAGTAATCTGAGATTCTATTGCGGATACAAGCCTGGCCTACTTACCATATATATTTCAATGGAAAAGGTAAACTACCCACATAGAATGGTAAGGAGGTGTTTTAAAAGAACAAGGCAGGTAAACAAAAGATTTCTGACTTGGCTATTTCAGCATTTGAAATTATATAAACTAAATAAGTAGATAAACTCAATTGGTTTTTTTTACTAACAAGTTTGAAATGATGGCTAAATTGTACTGCTAATTTATTGATGGCTTACTTGTACTGCTACTTTTAATTAGGAATATGCAGCGCTTCAGGTTCAGTTTTAGTAAGGTGCTTTGGAGTAAGCAAAAGCATTGAATAAAGGATTTATCTGCAACTCTTTAAAACATGTATGTTTCCTTTGCAGCTTCCCATGAGCCTACATATGGCTGCTTTAAAGAATTGTGGACGCATACAATACTTAATTCACATGCCTGTGTACTCTGAAGATTAGAGTTACAGATATTCTTAACGTGTCTGAAAAAGGCAGAAATGAAAATAGAAAAGATTGAAAACCTGTAAGGAGAAAGAAATATAAGCCTAAGGTTATATTTATTTCCAACATTGGAAGTTTAAAATAGAGCAACTAATTTAAGTAATATGGTGAAACTGTTGTGTCTTCCTCAGAGATAAAAGAGAGACTAAAATTGGTGCTCCTCTGCAAACAAAAGATTTCCAATGCATAAGTCAAGACTGCAGTTTCCCATAGATCTAGTACTGTCTGATTACAGTCGAGCAGAGTCTGGCTCCACTGAGAAGAACAAGGCAAAGTACTGTGGATGTCAGAACTGTCATGCGACATAATGAGAACTGTATGCCTGATTTCCTAATTAATTAAGAGGAGTGGGTTGCTTCATAGCCATCCAACTGAAGTCAACATGATTTTTCAGATGTAATGACATTGCACAAGGTTGCAAATTGTGTCATTTTTATCACTCTCAACATGTTACACATGATGCACAGTACATCATTTCTATCATGTAATCTCCCTTGCATCCTCTCACCCCAGCCTGTGGAAACCAATAGGATGTTTATAGGTGTATAGTGTCTGCCCGCATTCAATATAGAAAAGGAAGCTGAAGCGTGAATTCCAAGTCTTCATTTATATATCCCAAGTGCAATTTTTCATGGGAAAATATTCTGATCAGATCATAAGGTTGCATTAAAAGAAAAGCGAGCTCTACTTGAAAGAGTTTGGAAAGTAATGCCCTATAATGAGTCAAAGCTCTAACAAAAATACATACTTGGATTAGATGTGAGTACTGTATCGGTATCTGCTGTGATGTGGCCACTGCAACAGAACATCATGCTATTACAGGAGCAAGGATTAACCACTAGCTTCCAGTATTTTAAATTGGGTTTTATCACCATACAAAACCAATTTGCAAAACAGAAATGGCTAAACAGTGTAAAGCGAGAATAAGTTTAAAAGAAAATCTTTTGTACACTAAATGTATTTTAAGCTATAGTGGCATTGCACTTGTTCACCAGTAATGTGATTTTGTTTCTGTGGGATTGCAACAGATAAATCAGATTAGCTCATACCTCCATTATAGGCTATTCTTAAAGTAATTCCATACTAGAGCCTTCAGTTGGCTTGGGGATGAAAGGCATTGTAGATCAAACACTTGAAGGACACCATGTTGGTGAAAACTACTGCATGCCATTACAACTCTGTACATCAGTGTTTCTTACCCTTGGTAATTTGAAGGGGTGTCAACTTCAACTCTTGAAATTCCACACTGGCCGGGGAACTCCAGGAGTTGAAATCCCCATGTCTTCAAGTTGCCAAGTTTGAAAAACATGGTGTTCATCTATCATAGATCTTGAAAGAAAATTTTGGGAAGATGGCTGCTTATTTTGGTAACACAGTTTTCACTTTTAAAAAGAATTGTGAGATGCAAGAGGCACACTTTTGTGAGAAAGCTTGATAGCAAAAAAAGTATCCTGAATCTTGCTCTAGTCTAAAGATACATTCCATTTATGAGGTAATCTGACTCCTCAGATGTAGTAGGTCGCGCTTTCTTTAATTTCTGCCGGACTAACCGCAAACGACAAGCGACCATGAGTAGCAGCAAAGCGGTGATGGCTAACCCCAAAGCCAGTGGAAGTACAGCACCTAAAAAGAGTAAGAAGCAGAATGTACTAAGTAGGCAGCCAATTCATAGATAAGACAGAAACATCGTATTATCCAAATAATTTACATTTCTGAGGACTTCCCAAAACAAAACCACTTAAGAGAGATGAGCATATCTGCTCTATCAGGTCATAGTCATGAGGGTGGTATATGACATTTCAATAGTTCATATACTGTGGATGATACCTTTTCCTTCGTAATGGTTCACTTTTGTATATTTCTGTGTCTTGACACAGAATAAATCAGTTGAACACCCCACCTCCCACATCTTTACCTGTTTCTGGGACTGGAAGGCTCTTTTCAATCTGAGTGCTCTTGAAGCTGACAATATCATTGTCATTCTTATCTGTGTCTTTCCCTGAGATTCTAGAATCTGTAAAAACAAAACAATGCATCATCAATATATATCTCAGTAGCCCACGGGGTCAAACTCAATCGTGTCACGTGACGTATCACGATGTTTTTTGCCTTTGCAGAGCAGGGGTGGGTGTGGCTTGCGCGTGATGTATCCGGCCTGTGGGTCGCCAATTTGACATCCTGTGAATAGCAGATAAATTGCATCACAACATTCAAGTGTGCTTCAAGAACTATGACTTGCACTAGATACTGTAATAAAACTAGTATCTTTACAGCTTGTAAAGAAATATCTTTTATTTGTGGACTATCATATTTGCACTCTGAGATCCTCTTCTGGCTGAGATTTTAACATAACTAAATGATCCTTTTTGCATGCCCCAATTGACTGGATCATGGTGCTTTTAACTAAGTTGACTTGCTTGGGGCTAAGCTAAATCCCTCCATTTGATATGAATTATTTATTGGGAAGTTACTTGATGCTCACTTCTGAGACTAGGATGTCACCAACATGAAAAAGGCAGAGTTAGGTGTGAAGTAAGAACCTCCATCTGATTGCCTATTGTAGCAGTGACTCTGGATGCACCACTTTTTAAAAAACTCTTCAAAAGGTGGGGAATGTAAAATAACTCATAGGGTGTGGCATGATAACTTATTTAACAGTGGTTGAATTAAAAAAATTAAAAAATGTGTATTGAGAGATGGACACAGAAACCTTAGAATAAATTGTGCCAACACAACAAAGTTGAAACAGTGAACATGGGAAAAAATAGTTGGTTCTTAAGAACACAGCCACAAAAGCAGAAACTTAGTTTTACTGTATGCAGCTGAGCTCCCACCAGATACATTTGTTTAGCTACACCACATACATTTGTTCACTAAATAAGCCATAGTTTACATATTCAGTCCTAAAGCAATGATTATATTATAATTTAACATGTGAAAACTAGCCCAGAGCAACTGTCTGTTATGGCTCCATTACCGGAGCCTGTGTCATCGGCAGGAGAGGACTCTGAGAGTGAAGGAGAGGAGTTGGCAAGGCCTCCCTCTCCAGGACCCTCCACTCTGGCAATGCCTTCGGTGTCCGCCGAAGGGCAAGAGATAGGGCCAGGGCCAAGCACGTCCACGCAGCCACAGATGGACAGTGATGAGGGTAACGAGTCTTGGCTGGATCCACGCCAGCGTCGCAGAGATAAGCGCGCGCAACAGAAGAAAAGGCGTGCCCGAGATTAGGCTGAATCACTGGACCACACCCCACAGGATATAAAAGGGAGCGTGGTGGCCAGTCAAACTTTGTGACGAACAAAGCTGAAAGCTTCCACGCCATTCTGCATTGCTGGACTTTCGCTATAGACTTTGCTGGATTATCTCTGGACTTGATTAAATCCGTAATTATTGAGCTGTTTCTTTTGATGTATCAGAAGTGGGGAGAAGTTATCTCTCCTCTTCGTAAATAATAAACTCTTGGCAGGCAGCCACTAGGTTGTTGTCAAGTTCCGTTATCATAAGGAAAAGGATTTTACCGGCTGGTTTGGTCTTTAACTCTTGAACGTCTGTTGGTGTGTGTGCGTGTGGTTGGAGACAGAACACTATCTTGATTATGAGTGCTTTGGTAGGGAGGCTTCAAAGTAACACTTTCAAAATGAACATAATACAGTACAATTTAGTTTAGTCAATAAACTTGACCAATAACCTTGGAGAAGTAGTTCCAGGGCTGGGTTCTACTTACCTTTACTACTGGTTCGCAGCGGGGTCGCACGTGCGCTCTTCTGCGCAAGCGCAGAAGCTTCTGCACATGCGCAGAAGCATTTTGATGATGTTGGGATCGGTGGGCGGAGCCTCCCACTAGTTTTACTACCGGTTCTATAGAACTGGTGTGAACCGGGGGCAACCCACCACTGAGTAGTTCCACCTAAGAATGATTGCTGACTGGTCTACAAATTCTTTTTCTGTTCTTAGAATTTGGAAATTGGAAATACTGAAAAATGGTCACCTTAGACAAATGGTCACCAGAGAGTGAGATGACCATTTTCAAACTAGTAATGTTAAATGATAAATTTTTAAAGTTGGCAAATACTGCCAAGCCCATGTAGATAAAGTACAAAAAATAATAATAATCAGAATTTGATGCCATTCCAATATTTACATGCCATACAAATCTATCCATTACTATGATAGATTTTATGACAGACAAATCTTCACTTTAGCAGACTGCAAAGAGATTACGGTATATTCTTAAGCTTTTTACCAAATCTTTCTCCATCAATAGAAGGATTGCTAAAACACAATTGGCATTCCAGTGGGACTACAGAGCAAAGTGTTATGTTATGCTATGTTATGTTGTGCCACTTCCCTACCCCAGGTGACTGATTATTACCATGAACTTTTACACATTCAGCAAGACAGTCAGATTCTTGAAGAAAGTTGTTTTCATTGCCTTTGCAACCACCATAGATGAAATGCATGCAAGTGCCTGAAAAAGCATCAAAATGCCAGCGAGGGAGGTGTCTGTTGCATGAGCCAGTGGCTAGGGGGAGCAAGCACTGCTCTGTAATTATAAGAAGAAAAATAGATTAACTCTAAATCTTTGTAATTAGCATATGAAAATCAGACAGCAGTTAGGTTTTATAATATATTTGGAATACATTACTGTAATTTAAACAAGGGCTATAACAGAATACAGAATCTTGCCCTTGTTCCTTTTGTTGACCTGAAAAGAATCTTTCCAGCCACAGTTCCCAAATGCATCCATTTAAGTGTGTTGCCTTTTTCCCTTATATTTAACAGAATCCAACACCTGGAAGTATGTAGCTATTTCTATCCACTTCATTCACTGTTCTTCATATTGAAGAAGTTGCTTCCCTACATAAGGCATTCATCCCTTGCATATTCCAGTCAATTAATTCTGAAGCTGTCTCACCATGGAAGCACAGCAGGAAGGGTGAGGTGATGGCACTTTGTTCATAAGTAGTCTAATGACAGAATGGCCCCGTGGTTCTCCCTTGAGTGAAGGGAAATTTGAATACATGATAGAACATTATTCATGTGTTGCATGGCATGATGTGCTATTACTATTCCATAATAGTAATTTATCTTCAAATATAACAAAACTAGGGAGATTACAAATAGTCCTCAATTTATGACCACAATTGAGCCCAAAATTTCTGTTGTTAAACAAGACAGTTGTTAAGTGAATCACTGCAGTTGTTAGTTAAGTTAGTAACACGATTGTTAAGTGAATCTTGCTTCACCATTGACTTTGTCAAAAGGTCTCAAAAAGTAATCTCATGACCTTGGGACACCGCAACCGTCATAAATATGAATCAGTTGCCAAGCATCTGAATTTTGATCACATGACCATGAGGATGCTGCCATGACGGAAATGGCCATGACTTACTTTTTTTCAGTGCCATTGTAACTTCGAACTCGCTAAACGAATTGTTGTAATTCAAGGACTACCTCTACTGATTCCATCCAAGCGGTAGTATACTACTAGTAGAAAACACTTCTGCTTGTATAAAATGAAGCCTCTCATTTTCAGGAATTCCATCCTGTGTTCTCTCATGCAATATTGCTCAATCTCAATTTTAATTTTCAGGAGCAGCTTTGCAGAGACAAAAGGGCTGCCATGAATAGGAGGAAACCAGATAAGCACATGAAAGCATGCTCCAAAATAAGAATAGCACTGAATATAGCTGCTCTATATTTTTGTTTTCAAAGTCTGTGCAAAATATATAGGGGAAAACATTGATTCATTCACTGGTGTTTTTGAGATACATATATAAATTATGATCTATCTTCCGTCCATCTCTACCCAGCCTTGATTGTATACATGAGTATTACTCATCAAATTGTGGAAATCACCTGTTTTCCCAAAGCTGTAGCTGAATTAACTGCATGCATTTCTTTAACAAATTTCTATAGTCAACTCAAGGAACAATTGTGAAAATTAAGCCTTAAAATTTTTTGAGGATCAGCTTATTCACAAGTGGCACATTTTTCAAAAGTGGCATTTTGGTTAAAATTTTAAGTGTCAGCTTATTCTGTGGATAGGCTTATACATGACTATATACAATAACTCCACATTTGAGCAAAAATAAACTTAACTTTGTAAGTTAGCCTATTTATTAATATACACTCTAGTATTGTAATGCATTAATATACGTATTCATACATCATATGAATGCTTAGACTGCAGTGCCCTGGGGACTATAATAGCATTTTTCCAATTCATAGGATTGTAGAAAAAAACAATGTATTCAAAATATAAAGGTGGAGGTGGTCGATTGAGTGACAACAGATCCCACCTCCCTGCACCTTCTAGTCCACCCTCCCCTGCTCCTCACATGTCCTTAGATTTTAATCTTTGATTTTAATTTATTTGTGTTTTAATGTAGATATATTTTTAAAACTGTAATCCAACCAAAGTTACTTTATGGCAAGACGGGCGGCCAATACATTTAAAAATCAATCAATCAATCAATCAATCAATCAATCAATCAATCATATTGTTAATCTTACCTGGTATAAACCCTGTAACTTGTTTCTTTGGTCCCTGAGAGGGTGGTTGTTTGATTTTCTCTGGTTCAAGTACTTGACTGCTTAATGTACTTGTCTGGGTGATTTCAAATGTAAGGTCTTTATTGGCTTTTTTCATAAATTCAACTGATTTTTGTTGAATAGTGTCTATGTGAGTTATTGCACTCTGTCCTGAATTATCTGAGTGTAAAAAAAACACACAAGAACATAAGGAAAGCCCAATTGGATTAGGCCAAAGTCCAACTTAATTCATTGTTTAGCTTCTCATAGTGATCAACCAGATACCACTGAGGTGAGACAAAGTAAATGAAAGTCACATGTCATTTTGTGATGGGCTATCTTCATTTTCTCACTCACTCAAAGTATACTTTCGCCCCTTCCTGCTCAAAAATTCAGTCCACACACCTGCCACAAAATTTTTCTTTTGTAGACCCAAAATGCCTGGACTGCAATCGAGCTAATTGCTAGAGGATAGCATCTTCTTCTTGTGCCATATCTGTCATCGGACGTTGGCGATCATGTTGGTGATCCCAATTGCTAGAGGATAGCATAGTGATAGTCAAAACCCCAGATCTTTGTTGGCATCTACTGGCCAATTGGAAACTTGCAGTCCAAATATAGTAGCTATACACCGTACAATTAGCCTTGCTGAAAACATGGGGCAAGGAAAGAACAAGGGAGACAGGTGAAGCCTCCTGTGCCTGTGGGACCCAAGGCAACTGTAATCTTTTTAAGCCACTGATACATCTAGACCACTGTTTCTCAACCTTTGGCAAATTGAAGATGTGTGGACTTCAACTCCTAGAATTCCCCAACCAGCATGGGTGGGGAATTCTGAAAGCTGCTAAGGTTGAGAAATACTGACCTAGAAACAATCAATACGATATTAGTGTGCAAATGATAGCATTTTAAAAAAGGAAATGAAACTTAACTGGGTTTACAGTAGTTAGAATGCAGTATTGCAGGCTAACTCACTGCTCACATCCAGGAGTTTGATTTTGTCCAAATCAAGGTTGACTCAGCCTTCCATCCTTTCAAGGTTAGTAAAATGAGGACCCACCTTTTGAAAAAGGTGCTTTTTCAAGAGGCAACTTGAAAAACTGGTCCAGAAAGTCCAGTTGCCTCTTGAAAAAGCACCTTGGGACAACCATGACCTGGATGACTGAGAATCTCCATAGACACTTAGAGGACTCAGACTGCTTTGGGCAATATGCTGATTCTGTAAACCGCTTAGAAAGGGCTGTAAAACATATAAAGTGGTATATAAGTCTAAGTACTATTGCTATTGCTATTTTCCTCACCCTAAGATTCAAATGCAGGATTTCAAATCTACATGCCTTCACTTATTATTGAACTATTATTATTGTTGAGCTATTTTTTAAATGTTTAAATGGACAGATTCTGTTTACTCACATTTATGGCAAAAAGCTTCATCTGACCCATCAGGACAGTGGTTCTCTCCATCACAGGCAAAAGTGATGTCAATGCAGCAGCCGTCATCACAGAGGAACTGGTATCGGGAACATTTCCCAACACAACCTGCAATAGGCCAATGCTCAGGTTAGAAGACAAATTAAATTGCAAAATATAAGAAGAAGCTGTTTACTGTGGATATTGCAGCAATGGAAGCCCTCCTGTTTTGCATCCTTTCATCCCTGTCCTTCATAAAATGACTCTATGAATATTTCAGGTAGAAGAATAAGGCAAAACTATTCAACAAATATTATCTCTGGACAAAGGGGAAAAAGCAACCAGTTAAAACTAAATTCTGTCCGCTATACCAATTCAGCATACATGGGACATAATCTGTATTCTACTTGCTGAGCTGAGAAAATTAGTGGACCAGAGGAATGCTGTGGATATAATTTATTTGGACTCCAGTAAGGCATTTAATAAAATAGACCATAATCTACTACTTGATAAGATAGAAAACTATGGGTTAGACAGCATCACCACCAGATGGATTCATAACTGGCTGACCAACCACACTCAGCATGTAGTCCTCAATGGAACTGCATCTACATGGAGAGAAGTATGCAGTGGGGCACCCCAAGGCTCTGTTTTAGGCCCAGTACTCTTCAACATCTTCATCAATGATTTGGACAAGGGAATAAATGGGGAACTCATCAAATTTGCAGATGACACCATGCTGGCAGGAATAGCCAACACTCCAGAAGATAGGCTTAAGAAACAGAAGGATCTTGACAAACTTGAACATTGGGCGCTATCTAACAAAATGAAATTCAACAGTGAAAAAAGTAAGGCTCTACATTTAGACAAGAAAAACAAAATGCACAGGTACAGTATATGTGGTACCTCACTCAATAGTAGTAACTATTAAGTAACTATAGTAAGAAATAGTAGTGAGAGGGATCTTGGAGTCCTGGTGGACAACCATTTAAATATCAGCCAGCAGTGTGCTACAGCTGCCAACACAGTTCTAGGCTGCATAAACAGAAGATCATGTGAAGTGTTAATACCACTTTATAATGCCTTGGTAAGGCTGCAGTTGGTATACTGCATCCAGTTTTGGTCGCCAAGATGTAAAAAAGATGTTGAGACTCTAGAAAGAGTGCAGAGAAGAGCAACAAAGATGATTAGGAAACTGGAGGCTAAAATATATAAATAACGGTTGCTGGAATTGGTTATGTCTAGTTTAATGAAAAGAAGGATGAGGGGTACCATGATAGCAGTGTTTCAACCAGGGGTTGAAACAAAGAAGAGGGGGTCAATCTATTCTCCAAAGCACCTGAAGGCAGGACAAGAAGCAATGGATGGAAACTAATAAAAGAGAGAAGCAACCTAAAACTTTCTGACAGAACAATTAATAAGTGGAACAACTTGCCTCCAGAAGTTGTGAATTCTCCAACAGTGGTAGTTTTTAAGAAGAGATTGGACAACAGTTTGTCTGAAATGGTATAGAGTTTCCTGCTAAGCAGGGGTTGGACTTGAAGAGCTCCAAGGTCCCTTCCAACTCTGTTATTCTATTCTATTCTATTATTAGAAGCTGCTGTTCTGAGTTAATTGCTCATAATTGTTGAATTTTATATGACCTTTATTGCCTTACATTTATTTATTGGATTTATATCCTGCCTATTGTTTGAAAGCTGAAGGCAGTGTATGTAGCCCTCCTATTTCTTCCTGGAGAAATTATAAATATTTAACAATAGAGATTACACCCACTCCCCATTTAGCAATTATCTCAGCTAATAACCATTTGCATACATAATGATAATGAATGGTAATAAAAATCATTTTCCAACCAATATGCGCCTTTATGACCAAATTTTGGGCATCTAACAACAGTACATGCTGAAGTGAGAGTAATGCTGGTGTAGCTGTGTAAGAGAACCATATGAATGAGATGACAGCAACTAGTGATTTTGCATTTTCTCTCTCTCCTTCCCTCCTCCATCTCATGTGTTCACATAACAATCATTTCATTTTGCTTAATACTTAACTTTCCTGGTAGTTGGAATGGGACTCAGTTGCTAAACAAGGGGAAGGTCTATATGTAGCTCAGGGCTGAATTTTGGGATTCTTGGTGTTCTCTGAGCTTGGTTTGCTTTGTGCAACTCTTTCATTATCGGGTTAGGAGTGAGCTTTGTTGTCTGTTTAGATATAGTAGTCTAGAGTACCAGCCTTGTTGGATTTGAGCAGGATGTGATGATTAGTGGTATTGTTCTTCTTTCATTGCTGCTTAATGTGATGATTAGATATTGGTTCCTCCTTCTCTGGGTGCTGGTATTTTGATAAGGGAGGACGTGCTCAGCAACATTTCCTCCTTTCTTGGTCTGTGGTTAGGCCTTTTGAATGCTTCATAAATAGGGTAGTAGTCCTCAACTTACAACCATATTTATACCCAACGTTGAGACGGTTACGTGAGTTTTGCCCCATTTTACAACCTTTCTTGCCACAGTTGTTAAGTGAATCATTATAGTTGTTAAATTAGTAACCCGGTTAAGTGAATCTAGCTTCCCCATTGGCTTTGCTTGTCAGAATAGCAATAGCATTTAGACTTATATACTGCTTCATAGTGCTTTACACTCTCTAAGAGGTTTACAGAGTCAGTATATTGCCCCCAACAATCTGGGTCCTCATTTTACCGACCTCGGAGGGATGGAAGGCTGAGTCAACCTTGAGCCTGGTGAGATTTGAACTGCCAAATTTCAGGCAGCCAGCAGCCAGCAGAAGTAGCCTGCAGTACTGCATTCTAACCACTGCGCCACTACAGCTCTTAAGGTCACAAAAGGTGACCTCAGGACATGGCACATAAATATGAATCAGTTGGCATCTGAACTTTGATCACGTGACTATGGGGATGCTGCAAAGGTTTTAAGTGTGAAAAGCAGTCATAAGTCATTTGTTTCAGTGCCATTGTAACTTTGAATAGTCACTAAACGAACTGTTGTAAGTCAAGGACCACCTGTATGTCTGTTGACAGATCATTTGTCAGAATATCAAGCTTATAATTCTCTTTATAAGCATCAGAGCAACCCTAGAATATCTGCCAGCAACTGGTACCTTAGGAGACCAGACTCCTTTTGGTAATTCTCTTGAATTTTTAGTACAGCTCGATCTCCCTCATGCAACCCAAAATAAATATTTAGATTATTTAAATTGAGCTCCTGAATAAAAGTGGAGAACGTAATTCTGATAAATAAATAATAGGAGAAAGAAGGGTCAGGAGAGCAAGGATACTTCCCAGCAATGGTTGCTATGGTGATTAGAATGTTGGGAAAAAATACAGCTGAGCTGGAGAGGTTGTAAAAACCTGGAGGGAAAGAAAGGGAAAATGAAGCAAAGCCGAGAAGGTAAAAGCAATGAGCCAGGCCCAAGGTGCAACAATGGAGTCTTTCTCCAAAGACTGGGGCAACCTAGGCTGGTAGAGACAGGAGGATTGTGGGGAGGAGAAGGGAGATGCAGTATCTGCAGAACAGATAGGCTGTGGTATCCTTTGATCTTGGCACCTTGTAAGTCATGATTCCTGAATCTGGTTCCCAACATCTGAATCTGACCATTGGTTGTGACTCAAGGATGAGACGGTTCCTACTGGAATTGGTTATATACTTGGAGAGATTCAGAAGTAGGAAGTAAAAGCTTGTCAGCCTTTCAAGGTAATCCAGAGAAGAAACTAACACTACCTTTCTTGTAAGAGTCCAATAACAAAATCTTGGCAAAATCTGAAAGTGCTTCTCCTCTCCCCCACTTTTACTTTCCAGGGAACTAGGGAGGGTCCCTTCTGAGACACTTTCCACATTCTTTCTGTAGGCTGAGATGTCTCTTATCTCACCATTGCCCTGGTTCCAGCTCTTCTGCCTTCTGTCTTTCAAGGATATTCCTACTGACCATTACAGAGCCAGAGCATGTAATTGCTAAGGTATTGGACTAAGAGTAGCCAGATCCATATTCAAGTTCACCCTCAACCATGGTTGCTCACTAGATGACTTTGGACAGTTCCATTGCTAGTTCCTGATCTACCTTACAGGATTGCTTGTTGGGAAAAAATGGAGGACTACATATGGTGTCTTGAGTTCTCTAGGAGCTCATTTAAGACAGGATTGAAATGTAGGGATTATGAACAAAGTTGGCACGCAGGAACAGTGCTGGAACAAATGCTTTGCATATTTGTTATTTTTATTTTCTGTTTGTATATTGTGCCCAGATGTCATCTTGTTTTTGGCTGGCATTGGTTTTCATGTTACTATTTGTAAACCACCCAGAGTCAATTGGAGTAAATACCATATGGGATTCATTTAACTAGATGATTGGAGTAATTGTGCATTATGTCAAAAGGAATGAAGCATTCTTGGTATTGTATATAGAAGGAAAAACTACTTTCTTTTGAAATAAAGTTGCTTAAACATGTTGCTCAATTGCAAGATCTCTGCCCAGGTTAGTATTGTGGGTCCTGCTATAGTGGGTGTCACATATAATGGCAAAATTATGTCTTGGTGACTACATCTGTAATACAGTTTACTGGAATGAATGGAATAGCATGCCAGGAGAGTCAAATGAAAAAGAGAACAGGCTTTTGCACCGTGTTTTTCAACCTTGGCAATTAGAAATTATGGGAGTTGAAGTCCACACATCTTAAAGTTGCCCGAATTAAAAAGCACTGGTGTAGAAGGAAATGTGGTGGATATTGTACATTGTGCAAATTGCCTCTTTAAGGTAGTTTAAACTGTAAGACCTGTACCCTATTTGCAATGTATTTAAAGCATGTTCTGTTGTGATTTTAATTACAGACATACACAGTCTCATTCTCAACTATACCACAAAACAAGAAAACGGTTATTTCAGCAGTTTTCTCACCTAATTCAGAATGAATCATTGGAAGTACTGTCACTGAGACGTTATCTGAACTCCTTTGGCCAGATGTGTCAGTCACGGTCAGCTGCAGTGTGTATTTTCCTTCTTGCATATGAGAGAGCTTCAGTGTTCCTGGCTGAGATACCTGAGCCAAAAAAATAGGGCATTGATGGAATCCCATCCTTCATATTATAGCTACCAAGGTACAACTCTCATACAATCATGAGAGGATTGAGATGCATGCATACATACACATTCTATAATATACATAGGAGAGTGTAAAATTAAAGGCATCATGCCTTTTTATTCCTGCCTAGGTTGCCTGAACACAGGTAAAGCAAATCAAAAAAAGTCTAGGGTTTATTGGTAAAATAGATATTGGAAACAAATACAGTGATCATTTGTAAGTCCCCCACCCTGCACCACATTGGATCAATGCATCCTTAGATTTCAAAATGGTGTAGCAAAAAATACAGATTTGAGAAAGTACACATTTCAGTGCAGTGCTATCATAAAAGAGCAACGTGTTTGAAATTCTCCAGGATTGCTGTCATGTTGTTAGTTTTAAAATCTTAAATCTTAAAATATAAAGAGGAAATTCATAGTTTACATCTCAGTGAATCAGCCAATTTTCTCAAGTAGCAGAGAGCAGGAAGGTATTCTTTCAAGCCCCTAAGACATTTTCACAATGAAGAACACTGTAAGCCACAAGTCCACATTCCGGTATGATGGAAGATAAAATAAGTGATTTAGCAATGAAATATGTTTCACTTGCCAGTCTTGTCAACTGGAGGGAAGCAGCATCATTTTATTTTTGGCTCAGAAAATATGTGACAAACCTCACTTAAATTATCATCCTCACAAAAGTAGAAAATAAAAGCAGTTTGTGTGATTGGGTGTGTACACATGAATGGATGAGAATCTCATGAAGCAGGACTCCATATAACCAGGCATCTGATATTTGGCCCAGAGAAGCTATTTCTTCATAGCTTTTATCACTGATTCTACTCTGATTCTTTTATCATAGATTCTATTCTGTTGTTTCCAGAAGTTTTTTTAGATCTGAGAATTCAGTTTGGCTAACAATGCAAGCTTTGTGTATGCAATCCTCACTGCGTATGATTCAACTAAACCAATCTTCCTATTCTACAGATCCCCACATCCATCTTCCCTTGTCACTAAGAGTAACTTCAACTATGCTGAATAGTTGTGCATAAGACTGAAGCATTAGAATCTTAGCACCTCACTGGCATTTTAAGAAGAGCACTCCAGAGAAAGGGCAGGGAAATCTTTGCAGGCTTTATATAAGAAAAACAAGTTCTACTGAAAAGATTATTACAGAAAGAAATGCATTATTTTTCCCCTGTTACGACTAAATCACAAAACAATATTGTTTCTTCTACAGGGGATGAATCTATTCCAACATTTCTCAACCTTAGCAATTTTTAAGACATGTGGACTTCAAATCCCAGAATTCCTCAGCCAGTAAATGTGAATTGTATTTCACGTGTCTTAAAGTTGCCAAGGTTGAGAAATCCTGATCTATTCTGTCAGTTTTCAACAGCAGGTGGCAGCCATGGCTCAGAAGGCCTTTGCACAGCTACAATTATACTGAACCCACTTTGGATCAGGAGGTCCTGTTCATAATCACTGATGCCTTGATCACCTCTTGGATTATAGCAATGGACTGTATTGTGAAGTTGTCCCTGAAGACCACTTGGAAGCTGTAGCTGGTCCAAAATGTGGCATTACAGATAGTTATGGGGGTATCTCAATATACCCACTTGATGTCTACTTTGTGAGCTACACTGCTTCTCTGTGCTTTGGAGTACAAATTAAGATGTTGGTTCTCACTCTTTATGGAGGAGGGCCATGTTATTTGTACAACTGTTACCTCTGATTACTTCAGTCTGTCCAGTAACATCTTGGCATGCCTGTCACTTAGACAGTGTCATCTGGCAGAATGTAGAGGATGTGCCCTCTTAGTTGCCACTCTTGCCCTTTGGGACAGCATCCCCATAAGATATGGTCGGCCTGACCCTACCTGCTTTTCAAAAACCATTATTAACCTGGCTCTTTCCCCAGGTACTAAGTCAGGTATGCTCCCATTGGCTGAAGCTTTTCCAAGCATTTTACGTCCTGTTGGGTTTCTGATTCTTTGATCATTGTGTTGTTTTTATATGCACTCAATTGTGATTTGTTTATTGGTGATATGCTACTCTGAATCATGTGCTGAGTGGGCAGCTATATAAATCACATAAATAAATGAATCAACCGAACAAAATAAAATGTCATTTGCCTTGGCATCGGGCGTACTGAAACAATACAAGTTGTCCTTATTCCAGCCAGCTGTCCCTGACCTAAATGCTGTAGGTCTTTCCAAAAGGGCACTGTGATATGTTTAATTTCTCTTTACACCACTGCTTACTCAGAATTCAGGTGACTTGAACAAAGCATCCATATTTTATCTTGTTCAAACATACAGTTCAATTCACCATTGTGAGCTGAAGAATAGAAAATTAACTCATTAATATCAACGTTATGGTGAGCAAATATAATCAGCAACTGACCCCAATTATGTTAACAATAACTGTAATCAGGCTTTATGTGTTGGCTTCTAGGAGGCAACCACTCTCTGCATCTCAGGTCTAAAACGTTTTAGGTAATTTAAGCAAACTGAAGGTCATTCGGTTTGGGGGGGAAATCTGCTAAATTTAAAGTGAAATATTTTTATTTATGCTTGGGGTTTGCCATCTGATTTTTTTCCAGGTAGCAATTTAATTTACAAGATACACCAATAAAAGAGCCAAATAGTTTAAGATATAGCATAGGCATACCCTTTTAATATTAATATTTCAGTAGAGTTGCAACAATATTGCAACCCCTTTAGAGATAACGGGTTGCAATATTTGCTTTGATTAAGCAAAATACAACTGCAGTACATATTTGCAGTACATTGTTATTTATAATAACATAATAAAGTAATAACTACTGTAGTAGTACCGTTCGACTGCATCTATATGATGACAATAGGGCAAGTCCTGAATGCAATAAATAACTACATATTTTTGGGAAGTGTTCCTATAAATATCTACAGAGATTCTCAGTCATCTGAGAGCTGAAGAAGCTTCTTGGATGAGAAGCGAAACGTCTTCAAAGAAAAAAACAGAAAGTCCAGTTGCCTCTTGAAAAAAGCACCTTTGGGTTCCTATAAATACTTCGTACTTTGTTGATGTGAGTATCTACATCAATTCCTGGAAGTGACATTTTGTAATGTTAATAGATGCAGTTGTTTTGCTCATAGATTTCCCTGATGAATCTTTGTTTAAACATGGGTTCTCAAAATCTGTGGTCCTAGGCCTAAAATGGTGAGGTAATCAAGCAAGGAATGTCTCCCCTGTTATAATGAGTGCCAGAGATCAGCTTAGCATCAAAATGGTTCCTTACTCATTATCCCTTTTATGCATGCAAAACTGGAGCCCTGCTGGACTTCAGTCCTGCTGCCTCCCCATTCAAACGACAATTTTCCAGGACACAAGCAGGAAGTAAAAGAGACATAAGCAGGTACTTGAGGCAAAGCACTAACAGGCAATTTTCTTCTCCATGCATTTTATACCTTCTACCTCCCTACCTCCCCCCAACACACACAGATGGGATCTTGGTGCCCTATCCAACATAAAAAACACCTTGTTTTGCAAGTCTCTCTTCCTGGAATCATGAAGCCTGGAAAAGGACAAAGAAGGCAGATTTCTGGGGATTCTCTACAGGTATCTCATTCCTTCTATTTTCACTGCCATCCAGGCACCCATCCTTTCCTTTTCTGTCAGTTATCTTTGTGCACATTTCCCTTGCCCCAACTTCTTTCAGTTTTGCACTCGTTGCACATGACTTCAAAATAAAGAAAAGGCACCCCTGTCTTTGAGCACAGTGCTGGAGCCCTGCACTTTCCAAAACATGCATTTTCCTAAATATAAAAGCAAGTATATATTACTCATATTCTGCAATGCCACACCAAGCAGTAGCTCACCAAGACAAGAGAAAAGCTAAAGCAATCCTGACCTGATCTTCTCATTACCAGGTAGCCAGAGTGGAAGGAAAGTGCGCTTAGGACATTCCATAACACATGCAAAATTGGGATTCTTTATCTCTTTTATGCATGTAAAACTGGAGAAAACTTGATCCTGCTGTGATAGGAGAAGCCAGCTACTTTCCCCCCTCACAGGAGGACTGGAGTTGAATTAGCCAACCACTAATTCATCTAGGCAGGGCAGAACCACATTTGCAGAGTAATCTGGCTTGTGTGGGCAACTCCTCCTATTGCAATTTGTTTGCTATCACTTAGATAGTCATGACCCAAACATTGACTGCTAACTATCATATCAATGCCTTCCTTTAGTGTGGACAGTTTGTTTTGTCCCTTATTCTGAAGGCTTAGAGAATAGAATAATTTTGCCTCCAGACAGATCAGTTACAATAAAACAACATGTCAATCTGCTCAAAAGATTGAATGACTAGTCCCAAGTCATTCAATAGATTTTCATGATTGAGGGTGGACTTGAATTTTGTTTGTTCTTAGTCACTGTGGTTTATAAATCATGATGTATGGCTTAACATGTGAAACCAACTGTGATTTATTCAGTAAATTGTCAGTACATAAACCATAGCTTAATGAAGATGCATAAACTAAGACCTAATTAAAAAAAGAACTTAGTTGGATATGAGTATAGTAATTCCACTGATTTTAATATATTTAGTCTGAACATCACTGAATCTGAATTCAAATGTTTTCTGTCTATGTGTGCAAGGGTCAGTGCATACATTCATCTGTAAACCCAATTTCACAAATGCATGCTTCAGGAAACAAATATCAACAAAACAAGTGACTGTCTCTAATATTTCTTTACTTTGCTTTATTCTGAAAGAACAGTGAATATTTCTCAGCTCTGTTGTTTCTAAAATTCCACAAAAAGTGCAGAATATACCTTGTATTGCAAAATATAATGTACCTGCATATCAACGGAAGATGCACCTTGAAGTAATGTCCACTCATATCGTATGATTCCATGGTCATCCACACTTTCTCTGCCATCCAGAATAACCCAGTCAACAGGTAGTTGAAGAATAATATCTTCCCCCGCCTTGCTAAGAGGAGGTTCATCAGTTTCTAATTAAAATAAAGAATCTTAGTGAAAAAAATGAGTATACATCACTCAAAGTTAGGATTATTGTCTTTGCCTGGCTCACTTGTATTGTTTTATTGTAGATTTTTAAATCAAGAAAAATCTGTCTTAACAACAAAATATTTTCATCAATCTACTCCAGACTTTTAGTACAAGTTTATTGGACACAAATGAAAACTTCTATATTTAAGGTTTATGAAGCCTATATGTAAAGTAGATTCTGAGATTTTAAATTAGATATGATTTTGCTTTCTATTTAACCATCCGCTAACAGGAACACAGGCTCTGCCATAAGCATATATTCATCAACACAGTTGGATCACTCTATGGTCATGGTTTTGAAATCTAGTCCTCCAATTCTGCAAAATGTCCCCCCCCCTTGTGAAAAAGGCTTCTGCTTTCCCATTTGATACTCAAGATCAAGCTTTGGTTTAGAATTTATTTTGACATGGTTTTTGCTTACCTAGAGTTGCAATTTGGTCAAGGATGCCCTTGTTGTTGGATTTCCACCCCCATACTTTTCCATCATTCTGCAGCCTCCTAGGCTGCCCTTGCTTCCATCGCTTCTGAACTAAGAACATGAAACATGAATTATCTCATGTCTTTCTTTGGGTTTTAAATGAGTTGTGGAAAGCCTGGAGGCTGTACACTGATGGAAAGATAATTGTATAATGAATGACAAGCACTGCTTCACATATCATTTGGCTATCACTTGACTGTCTCATAATGTAAGTGCATGCACCTTGAACCCCTCCTAAAAATGTTTAATCAAAAAACAAATGTATTTATATGTTTATTTTCTATAAAATTAAGTGGAATGTCTAAAAAATTGCAATGGAAAACATTGGCAGATTTTTAATTGACTCAATTAAAGTGTGAAGAGGCCCATTGAGCATTTCTGGTCCACTGTGGCTAATAGTTGGATAATATTTCATGCTCATGATTATCCTGCTCATTTTTGAGCCAGGCTAGTGAATGTAGCTTTTGTGAATTAGAATAGATCTACAAATAAGTTGTGATCTTGGTATGTAACTGAAAGTCTTTCTAAAACAGGCAAAACAAAGGCATACATAATTATTGCTCACTTGGCTTGTCCAGAGGCCCAATTTGCAGCCGACAATAGAAATTTGAGTTAAATATTTCAGGCAACAGGGCTATAAAAATACAGTTCTAGTGTTTTTGGAAAACACCTGCATTAATAATTTGAAAAATGGAGGGAACGAACCATGTCGAATTGATTCTGCAATGACTCAATAACTAACACATTGTTAATTGAATCATGGTTTATTGAATAAACACAATTGACTAGGTTAACCATGGCCTTACACACACATGAGGAATTGATTCTGCAATGACTCAATAACTAACACATTATTAATTGAATCATGGTTTATTGAATAAACACAATTGACTAGGTTAACCATGGCCTTACACACACATGAGGAAAGTACATTTCATTTCTAATATACTGGGTCAATCACTCAGGTTAAGGCAACTTCTTCATTTTATTCCCTAATAATCACCAATTCATTTCCAATCAGAAAAATAAAACTACCACTCTTCAAAACTGAAACCCAGCTGTCCTTTCTTGTCTGTGTAGTTGGCATGCTAAACAAGATACAACAAACAAAAATTATCGCTGTGCAGTTTGAAGTAGCTAGTCTACGTATATCAAAATTAGATTCATATCTGACCATCTTATGCCAGTCCCAAATCAATTTTGAAGTAAGAATAGACACACTAAGCACCACTCTTTAAGGATTCATAAAATCTGGAAAACAGGCCCAGAGTAAGGCAGCAAGGATGATGAATGAATGAAAAAGCTAAAGTAATGGAAATGTAAAGCCTTCACAAAAATTAACCCACGATAATTACAAGGATGCATTTGAAGCAAAACTTCACCGAGGAAACAATCATCCATAGGGAATGAGCTCTGTTTTATTGGATCATATAAACAAGCAGAGGGTGTACCCCTTCTGGGAACACTTTGAACTGAATACCCAGGAAGCAAAGCAATGGAATGGAAAAAAAGCACACGTCCTGTGCGACTATACAAATATGTGAAGAAGATGATGCTGGCATTTTTTAATTGTTAGCCACCCAGCTGGTGTTTGTTGGAATGGGCAGCTATAGAAATCAAATAGATAGATGATAGATAGGTAGGTAGGTAGATAGATAGATGAATGATTTTTTTTAAAAAAATTGATTTATATGCCGCCCTTCTCCGGAGACTCAGGGCGGCTTACAATGCGTTAAGCAATAGCCTTCATACTTTTGTATATTTTTTACAAAGTCAGCTTATTGCCCCCACAAACTGGGTCCTCAATTTACCTACCTTAGAAAGGATGGAAGGCTGAGTCAACCTTGAGCCTGGTGAGATTCGAACTTACTAATTGCAGACAGCTGGAGTTAAATTACAATGCATTAGTCTGCTGAGCTATCCAGGCTCCTGGAGATGAATGAATGATAGATGAATGAATGAATGAATGATAGATAGATAGATAGATAGATAGATAGATAGATGAATGACAGATAGATAGATAGATAAATAGATAGATAGATAGAGGGAGGGAGAGGATAAAACGATCTTTGGGGGCAGGGAGAGGGAGTTAATACTATATTACCTCTCCA
Source organism: Arizona elegans (assembly GCA_022577455.1). Lineage (NCBI taxonomy): Eukaryota > Metazoa > Chordata > Lepidosauria > Squamata > Colubridae > Arizona > Arizona elegans. The sequence continues at coordinate 252,745,552 of JAKOOJ010000001.1, forward strand.
TTCCTATATTTTAGTATTAAATATACTCTTAAGAGCCTCCTGTTCACGTGCAATTCGCTCCCGCCCCCCATCTCTTTTCATGAACTGAAACCGTTATTATTTAAGCCCCCCTTTCAAGAAACCGCCGAACTCTTAAGCCGACGGCGCTCTTCTTACCCAAAGCCGGAGGAGGATGGCTGGTGGGTTCCAGGAAGTAGCTGTTGTAGCCGCGCTGAGGGGAGAAGACACAGACGGCGCGGCCGCGATAGGTGCAGTTGAAGAGATAGCAGCGGACCGAGGCCGACTGCTGCTGCTGCTGCTGCTGCTGCAAGACGGCGAGGGTGCAGAGGGCATCGGCGCAGCAGGCATCCAGGCAATGCCTGGGAGCAGCCACCGAGCCCGGAGAGCCGAGGAACGTGGCACCCGCCGCGATGGAGTCCTTAGTGCGGATGATGGAGTCGGACCTGACCGAGAAGAAACTCCCGCCGCTGCTGCTGCTGCCGCCGCCGGCTAGTTCTTCAGTCCCTCCTCGGCAGCGACCGACCGCTTCCTCCAGCTCATTGCTGCGGCCGCCGGAGGGATCCCTCTCAAGCTGCAGTTGGCGGCGGAACTCCTCCAGCAGCGATTCCACACCCGACGCCGCCGGGGATCTTAGCTCTCCGGTTGACGATTCCGGCGCCCCCAGAAGTAAAACAAGCGGCGGTAAGAGACAGAGGACGAGGAGGCCCGGGGGGCCGGCCACTTCCGCGGCCATAGCACCCAAGGGACGGAGGCAGCGGAGGACGATGGCGGTGCTGACGACAGAAGGAGGGAAGGAAGGAAGGGAAAGCCTGGCTGCTACCACTGCGGTCCGGGAGATGGAGAAGAAGGGGGTGGCGGTGGCCGCGCCATGCTGGCCCCTCCCTGCACCAGCCGCCGAGGACGGAGAGCAAAGGGAGCGACTTCAGTCAGCACCACCGATCCCCGAACAGTTCCGAGCGGGAGGCCGCCCCGCCCAGGCCCGCCCACGTTCGGTGAGCGGAGGGGAGGAACTCTGGGGATGCCCCGCCTAGCCCTCGCCGGTCGCGGGGGGTGGGGGTGGGGGTAGACCTTGCTACGTTGAGTTGCTGACGTTCAGAAGGTGGGATTGTCTGGATCTGGATGGAGGGAGCCCCGGTTCCGGTTAAGGTCTGAGGAAGCTCCTGATGCCGCGTTTCTATTGAAGCATGACACATGCAAGCAGACATCTGTACCTGCGGTGGCCTGTAACCTCATCGATTCAGGTTGATAGTAACGGAGGAGGAGGAGGAGGAGGAGGAAGAAGAACAAGAGGAAGAGGAAGAGGAAGGAGAAGGAGAAGGAGAAGGAGAAGGAGAAGGAGAAGGAGAAGAAGTTGTTTCAGTAGCTAAAAAGCATATTTTATTTTGAGATGTATTACAGATGTACAGAGATTAGGTCCCAGTAAGAAATTGTCCCCACTCTACAATATTCTTCCTCTGGAGAATTGCACGCTGCAGTTGTAGATGTAAAGAGCACAATCTCACACAGACCGATCAACCATCTAGACTTGTGGTTCCTCGGCCAGTTGTGTTATTAACCACCATGTCATTTATATTTACAATTCGTGATATTCTCACTTAACAATAGCAGCATTTGCTTGACAACCGTTGCAACAAAAGTTGTAGAATTGAATTAGCCACATGACTTTATGACTGCTATGACTTATGACTGTAATGGGCAGATTCCGTTATGGTCATAACTCAAGGACTACCTATAAAGTTATCCTAGCATGACATGTTTGGTGACAAACCCAAGCTGGCTGTTATAAACTGTTGCGTTTCTGTTCAAGGGGTCATCATAAATATATTGTTAATAAACTGCTTAACTATCTTGACTATGGTATAGTCATCCAGCTAGCATGTTTGTAACTCCCTGAGTTTTCCTTCCACCCTGAGACTCCAGGAGTTCTTGGAGATTAAATTCAGATGCTCTGTGATAACCTCTGTTACTTCCTACAGTACATTAGGATATCATTATTTTGGTCCTGGAGATCTAAATTCTAAGTGTTCTCTTATCCTCTTTTTCTTTTTCTTCCTCTTGAGCTTCAGCTCCTTCCTTCCATTGCAAATACAATTGTGACTGACGTTCCCCCCCCCTCTCTCTCATATCAAGTCAGTTCAAAAGTAAATCGCCAAATGTTATTATATGGGATTCAAATTCTGTATTAGGAATTAAGCTCATGGACTTTTGCACTTTATTTTTTAAATTTTTTTATAATTTTCAAAAAATCTTTATTAAAATTTAAAATATTAAAATACAAATACATCTGTAACAAACACATTTCCATGATAGTTGTACAATTCAACGTCATTCCAACAGTACACAAATCTTAACTCTATTCATATATTCTCAGATATTCCTTCTTGATCAAATATATGTAAACACAATTTAAGTCTTATTTTGATCTATATATTTCCTATTTTTATTTTCTATCCATTGATACCAGTTTTCCCAGGTTGAGTAATATTCCGAGTCTTCCTTGTTATTTAATTCTATAGTAAGTTTGTCCATTTCTGCACACTCAAAAATTTTCTGGATTATTACACAATCTGTTGGTGTAGTGGACTTTTGTACTTTAGATCCCTTCCTGCAATACTGCTAAGTGTCCAATTTGGATAGTTTTTGAAACTAATGCATTTATATGTAGTCATCTAAAGTACAAAGGTCCAGGAGCCCACTTCACAATAGGTTTGACTTCTGTAGAATACCCTCTAGACACACATGTCTGAACAGCCCCAATAGGACAAAGTTGATCACGTACTGCTTCGTACTGATCAATGTAACGGAAAACACTGTGTAAATTAAACACTGCTGTATACAAAATACATAAAATATATACCTCCATGATAACAGAATGAAGGTTGGAAGTCATGTAAAACCTCATACATGGGGCATGACATAATGTATCATCTGTATACTCCAGTATTCTTTATATATCATTCTGATAGATTAGAATCAGGTCTGAGGCTTGGTACTTCTCAGCAGGACATCATCCACCACAACCACTTTTCTTTCTCAAAGTCATTTGGCGATTTCCGTGACCTATGCAGGCAACATTGTCTTCTGCCCTTTTCTCTGAATCTTAAGATGGCAGGACTTATTCAGGTGGATGTCAGCTGTCATCTTGAGTGACAGCTTTAGACCAGCTGCTGATTTATTTAAATATTTTTTCCATTTATTAAATTTGCACTCTGACTTTCATTCAAAAGTTCAAGATGGCGTCCATAGTCTTCCCTCCACCTCCACTCCCTCCAGGTACATTGGTCTGGGAAAGAATGACTGGCCTAAAGTCATCAAATGAGCACTAATGGCTGAGGAAGGAGTTGATTTTCCCGCTTCCCATCCAGTACCACTGATTCCCCCTTGACCCCTTCGCTTTGCTTAGTCACACATTTCCACTTGCCTCCCTCTTCATTTTCAATTTGTGACTTTTATTTATTTATTTTTTTCAATACTCTGCATTTTGTGGAAGGTTAACTGCCTTGAGGATCCCCAGTTAAATAGAAAGGCAGGATAGAAATAAAATAATCCAATTATTATAATATATTATAATAAATTATAAAATTATAAAAAAATTCAATAATTTTTTTTAAAAAAAGTAATAAAATAATCCAATAAAACAAAACAAATAGTGTGTCAGATCACACTAGCAGTCTTTGGTTCTTTCTCAATGCTATTTAATGAAATACAAAACATACATGAATAAACAATAATTTAATTTTAGTTGTACACTTTCCATCTCAGGATAGGCATTACAAAAGCAGTCATTTTAGTTTTTATTCAGAAGGTGGCAGCAGCTTATAGTGTATAGATCTAGTATATGATTTTTGAGTATGTTTAATATCATAGGCATCGTGCTACATTTCATGATAATGAATTATTGATAGATATTCTACAATATGATAAACATATATATTTATTATGTCAATTATTTTCCAGCTCAAAACTATTTCCTCAAAAGTACAAAAGGATTTCAAAACAGAATTATTTACAGTTATAATTGGAAATGACTTTCTAGATTTAAGATTCTGGGGAAAAAATTGTTAATCCAGATTGGTGCCTTCATTGGCAAATGCTAAGATTTAATGTGTTAATAAATGAATAAACAAAAGAAACAATCAGATCACATCATGGATTATGCAGCAACTAATTCTGCTATTTGTCTGTGCCAGCCTCCTTCAACCGTGACATCCTGCAGGACTATTGGTTTAAACCTCCAGTATTTTCAGCAATGGCCATGTTGATGGGGTAAATCTGAGAGATGAAGTCCACATATTTGGAGAGCAACCAAATTAGGAAATGTCATAGCTGACCATTGATCTGCCTTTCCTGTATCATAAACAGAATCTGTCTGTGGTTGATAACTACTAATATTCTCTTACTATTTTCAGTTTTTTTAGATATTGGTTTATTTTGAAATGGTTCGATTCCTCTGTCCTTTTTTTACTGTGAGCAATAGAATATTACTGTCTTGAAATTCAGCTAGTATGGAATGTTTAACTTATTCTATATGTGTGCTCATAGTTAGTTTCTTTTCCGTCTCAGACATTTAAATTAACTGATTATACTCTTCTTTCAAAGTTACCAGATGCTGACAGATTGTTCAATGTCTTATAGTAAATATGGATCCAATAAGCTAAATGAAGCATTCCATTATGAAAAAAAACAAAAGTTTCCAGTTCCATCATGCTGGAAGAAGAATACATGCACACATATAACAATTGACACAAAGATATAAATGAATTAACCTATGGATTGAGCTATAGGGTAAATATGGATGCAGAAACAGAATAAATTAATATGAAAAAATAAATCTTTTATAGTTGAGGAGCAAAGAGATGCAATGCTTACTTCTGCCCCTGTGGTCTCTTTTTCTCTTACCCACATAAATCTACTCTGATCCAAGCATATCCAGAGTATCTGCCTTGGGTGAGGTAAAGACACAGCTTGGGGAAGTGTTAGGGTGTCATGGAAGAAGCTAGAATCTTCTACATCTTTCAAACAATCCTTTCCCAAGACCTCATGGCCATAGAGGTGTTGTTTTCACCAATTTACACAAGAATGTCATTACTATTGAACTGTCAGACATGGATATCACTCTTCTACAAAATATTGCCCATAACAGTTTGGATTACTTCTAGAGTTCCCACCAGCTTTGAGCAGAGATCTCTCCAGATCCTTCTCACTGTCTTAGGTATGAATGATGCATTTTGTGGCATCCTGTAGTATATTAGTCAAAGGAAAGTGCCAAGAAGTGATTTCCTTTCTTATTGTTTTTGTCTAAAAGCATTTTTTTCATGAGTTGTGATTTGGGGAAAAAAATCACACTGTGTAATATATTTTGCACATGAATACCCATAGACAAAATGGGTGTATGGATGATTGTGAGTGAGATAGAGAGAGAAAGAGAGAGAGGGTGGGGAGGGAGAGAGAGAGAGAGACTGCAGCCACTGTTAGTCTGCCTAGATACAGCACAACTGGCTGCACAGCCCTAGGTAGACACCATGCAGAGCAGAAGAGGACAATTGATTCCAAGAGAAATCCTTCACATCTTGTTTAAGAAGAAAATGCCAAGTTTTAAAAAAAACAATTTGAAGAGTTAATCTTATAATTTGTCAGTTGCTTTAGGGAGAAATTCATGCTTGACAGGGAAAAGCCCTTTGCCACCAAAAGTACACTAAGCACCTGCAGAGCAGGTGGCTGTTGACATTGCCAAACAAACGTTAGAGAGAGAAAGAGACAGGAAAAGAATGGGTCACAACTGGCCCAAAACAAGCCTCATTCCCCACAGGGAATGGTTGCTCAAGAGGCATGGAATGTGGAAAAGCCATTTCCCTCATCTTGCTCAGCAATGATTTGATGATTCACAAAATGCCAGCACTGCTCCTTTCCAAGATAGTGAAGGGTGGTTAGAATTGGGATGCACAAATCCAGATGGCCACTAGATGGCAGCAAAGGTTATCAGTGTTCTGTGTTTTTTACAGCCATGTCTGGTAGCTGTGGAGAATTGCAGAGATAACTTTGGAGAAACACTGAGGCAATACTAACAAGAACATGGTTTACACCTGGGAAGCAGAGAAAACACTGCTGTGAAAAAACTGGCTTTTCCTTTATTTCTTATAACAGGAAAGGGAGGGAAAACATAGTCAGGAGTTCAAGCACTTGTAACTATAGCCCCGTGATGGCGAACCTATGGCACGCATGCCACAGGTGGCACACGGAGCCATATTAGTGGGCATGCCAGCTCAGCTCTGGGGTGCATGCGCGTGCCGGCCAGCTGATTTTCGGGCCTTCTGGGCCCACCAGAAGTAGGGCAACAGGCTGTTTCCTGCCTCTGGAGGGCCTGGGGGCGGGGTGGGGAAGGCCCGTTTTTCTTTCTTACCTGGCTCCAGATCCTCTCTGTGTATCTGGGAATGGCGAAAACAGCCTTTCCCACTCCCTTGGAGGCCCTATGGAGGCTGAAAGGGCCCATTTCCCCACTCCCGGTGGGACAGGAAGTGACGTTTTTTCCTGTCCCCAGCCTCCAGAGACTCCTAGAGAAGCTCCTACAGACTCCTAGAGAGGCTCCTAGAGACTCCTAGAAAGGTTCTGGAGGCTGGGGACAGCAAAAAATGTCACTTCCTGTCCCACCGGGAGTTGGGAAATGGGCCCTTTCAGCCTCCGTAGGGCCTCCAAGGGAGTGGGAAAGGCTGTTTTCGCCGTTCCCAGATACACAGAGAGGATCTGGAACCAGGTAAGAAAGAAAAATGGGCCTACCAGGCCATCATGTGCCAGGAGCGGGGGGGGAGGGGGTTGCGCACACATGCGCGTGGGCACGTGCGCACGCGACCCTCCCCCGCCCCCCCCTCTCCTGGCACGCAATGGCAAAAAGGTTAGCCATCCCTGCTATAGCCTATATCAGTAGTGAAATCTAAATTTTTTCCCTACTGGTTCTGTGGGCATGGCATGGTGGGTCATGTGACTGGATAGGCGTGCCTATGTAGTCATGTGACTGGGGGGTCAAAAGACAGAAACTCACTTTAACAATGTCCTGCTGGAGCATGGGGTAGGACTAGATGACCTCCAGGTCCCTTACAGCCCTGGATTGCTGTGCTCTTTCAAGGTATCCTCTGAAGCTGCGTCTAGTGCCAGGTTTGTGGTCCTTCCTTCCTCTACTTTTTCCCTCCTTCCCTCCCTCCATTTCTTTCTTTCTCTTTCTTTCTCCCCTCCTTCCCTCCTTCCCTCTTTCTCTTTCTTTCTTTCTTTCTTTCTTTCTTTCTTTCGCCCTTCCTTCCTTCCTTCCTTCCTTCCTTCCTTCCTTCCTTCCTTCCTTCCTTTCACAGCACCCCCCATCCCCCATTTTTGGCCTAGCAGGCCTCAGAGAAGCCTCCTGGGAGCAAAATCGGACCCCCAATAGGTAGTAAAAAAATACTTTGAAAAGTAAAAAAAAAAGTTCTGAGAATCGTGGGGCACAGCTGATTGTCACAGCTGATTGTATGAACCTTTTTTTTTAGTTTTTTTAAAGTGTTTTTTTACTACCTATTGCCTGAATGAATAGTAAAAAAATGCTAAAAAAAGTTTTAAAAAGTTCAGACGATCAGTTGTGACAATCAGCTGTGCCCCACGATCCTCAGAACTTTTTTTTTTTTTTTTTTACTTTTTAAAGCATTTTTTTACTACTGGTTCGGGTGAACCAGTAGCATCTTCACTACCAGTTCAGGAGAACCGCCCCAAACCAGTAGCATTTCATCCCTGGCCTATATCAATAAAGATTGTATTTCTTCATTAAGTATACCTCAAAGTGCTCAAAGTGTACTGTAGACCATTTCAGGTGGACATACTGTGTGGTTAAGGCATCTGGCTCGAAACTCAGAGATTGTGAGTTCTAGTTCTGCTCTTAGGCAAAAAACTACCCGGGTAACCTTGGCCCAGCCACTTTCTCACAGCCTTAAGAAGGAGACAATGGCAAACAACTTATGAAAAACTTTGCCAAGAAAACTGCATGCAGTCTACAAGAATCAAACAGAATGGAATGGAAGGAAAACGTAAACTTGTCATGTAGGCAGAATCTCCACAGGTGACTTTTAGACCATCTTCTACTATTACTCAGCACATTTGAGAAATATAGCTTGTGCTCATGACTGTTATTGCAGCACAACAAGTTTAGGATTAATGTAATGAAGTGGGCTCTGATGGATGACCACTAGATAACTTTCTATTCACTCTATTCTAAAAAGCAATGCATCCGGTTGGAAAAAGTACAAACTCAGCCAAAATCCTTTTGGTTCCTCTAGGAGGCCTCTAAGTTGTCAGAAGAAAGGAACATTCTAATGACATACAGCATAAAGGTTGGTTAGGTCAAGGGGATCCACATGAGTTAAAATTTGTCTATCGTCAAAAGCTGATTTGAATCTATGCTTCAGTAACTGTTTGCAAAGAAACTCTGTAATAAGGAAATGTCAATTAAAAATGATAAATGTATATGACCATATGAATTGCTGAGTTAACAGAATCCTTTGTCTAGAAGGGTATAAAACCATTGTACCTAATTTCTGTCTTTGTTCAACGCTTCATGTACAGAGCCTTGAACCTATTGCGCAATATATAAAATCTGTCTCTGATTAATCTAAAAGTTGTGTTTGTCTTACTAAATCCACAACATTTATGGCACCCTGCAGATGGGACTACAAGGCAGAGAACTTTTGTTCTACCAGACAGCCTGCCTCGGCGGGAATCGACGCCTCCCCAAGGAAAATCCACTGGCCGGCCATTAGGACTCCTTTGAAGTCCACGGAGATTCAGTGAGGAGGTGCCGTAAACCCGCTGACAAAGACAGGCCAGTCAAGAATCCTTGAAGTTTAATCAGACACAGAGACTCAACATAAATACATAAAGAAAAAGAAAGAAAGAAAGAAAGAAAGAAAGAAAGAAAGAAAGAAAGAAAGAAAGAAAGAAAGAAAGAAAGAAAAAGAAAACAGGTAAGTATAAATCAGAGAGTTAAAGTCTCTCTGTTTAGAGGTACCTACCCTTTAAAGGGGTGGAAGAGTGGGATTTGATCAATCCCCTGGGAGACCAGGTGGCATCCTGAAGTCTCTGGAATTGGAATTAAGGAACTAAGTATTGTGTGTAATCTTATGTGTGGTAAGAGAAGAACTAATTGCAGTGTTATAAATTTTCTGATAAACTGACATTCTTAAACAGCCAGAGAACTGTTGTTTACTGTTCTTCCCTCCCGGGGTTTAGCAGGCAGTTAAAAAGGTGAAGCCTGTCTAAATGGGAAAACAGATATGACTTGATCAATTTGGTGTGATTTCTGTTAAATATATATGTATATATATATAATGATAGTGTGTAAATTTGAATGGAATTGCATTGATTGTGATATGTGTGGCTGCCAGCAAAGTAGATTTGTGCTTGAGGCTGTGGGAGATATTTGAGATTATTGTAATGGTTGGATTGTATGAAGTGGGATTTTTTGTATGTGAAATTGGTTTAAACAAGAAGTTGATTTCAGTGCAAATGTGAATGCCGGTGTGTTGAGAATGTGAGAAATTAGAAAGAAATGCAGAGGGTTGTGTTGTTGAAAGGAGAGGTAAAAGGAAGATGAGAATTCTATGTACTTTAAATATTTTTTTCCCTGTATTTCCCCCCCCCTTCCTTTGGAAGAAAGAAGCAGGAAAAGGGTGGGCTGCGGACAGCATGTCTCTCTGCTGAGCAGAGAAAGGAGGGGGAAGTGGGTGATCGGCTAATGCTGTTGCTGTTGGTCTCTTTAATTTGCATATGAAAACTTTTCTGCTCTGAATACAATTTTGATTTTATTTTTTTCTGGAAATTTTTGAGGTTTATAACGCTTACTTAAACCTATATAAAAGAAATGATTTTGAAAGATTTTTTTAATCTGACTTGCATTTTACTATTGTTTTATTTTTGAAGCTGTCTCTCTTAAATGTTTTTATGTCTGCGTGCATTCTGCATCCTTAACAGATGGCACGTTTGTTCGTTTGTATGTTTGTTTGTTGTTTATTTGTTTGTTTGTCTGTAGCACAAGTTACTGCCCTTTTTGGGAATTGTCACAGAGATGAGTTGGAAATTGCGATGTGTGGTGGGAGAGATTCAGTGGCATTTTTGTCTAAAATGATTGGATTCTGCCTCGAGAATATGCTTTTTTTTGTTCACTTCAGTTTGCGGGGAGATTAGATAATTGGTGCGGAGGAGCTAATTGTTTATAGAAAGGATATACGGTAGTTGAAGGAAGAGCGGAAGTTTTAAGGGAAGTCAGAAAGTTGCCTTTAAGTTTGTCTACACAGACTTGTGCTGACAGCGGTAGGAGAATTGTATAAGAAGGAGTTAGAGAAAGTAGAATTGATGGAAAGGAGAAGGTATGTGATTTGTTTTTGGAAAGTTATGGAAGTTGGCAGAATGAAATGTGGAAGTGCTAAGAAGTAGAAGTGGTGATATGGGCAGGGAAGACAGCGTTAAAGATTGCCCGATCCAAAGAAGAGAAGTGGTGTTTTTCATTGACAGAGATCAGATTAAGTGAACAAAGCATTTGAATACACTTAATCAGTGAAGGGAGTGTTGGAAGATTTGAGAAGCTCAATATTAAAAGCACAAGAAAATTCCCCTAAAGAAAATAGGCAGAAACTCAGGCAGAGTTCAGCCCCCACCTTTACCAATGGGCCATTAAGAAACTGCCACCTTATTTCCACAACAAAAGGAAGAATAAAAGATGTGTTTGTTTGTTTCTTGCTTGCCTTACTAGGAACAATAAAACTGATTCCAGGAGTTTTGAATTCAGAAAGGGAAAGCTCTGCCTTTCAGCAATCTTTAAAGGGAAAGACTCCCCCCCCACAGAAGAAAAAACAAAAATCACTCCTGATAGAAAGGAGGGGTGGCATCTCCGCCTCCATCTGAAAACAAGCAAGAATTAAGACAATTCTATGCAAAATTAATTGAATCTGGACCTTGGAGTTTGAAATGGGAGGGACATGAAAGAGGAAGCCTTGAAAATTTGAAACAGGCTTTAACCAGGGCTCCTGTATTGGGTTTGCTAAATTTGGAAAAGCCATTCGGTCTCTCTGTAGACACACACACACACATTGAATTGCACGAGGGGTGTTGGCTCAGAAAGTAGGAAATTGACCTTTGGGGGAGCCCTCATTGTAAGCACCCCACATCAAGTCAGAACTATCCTACAGTGGTGGTTATCTGATTCAAAATTCTAAACAAAAATAAAACAATTTTAATGCAGCAGACAGATTTGATTTTACCTACAGTTCTCAATTTGAATCAAGCACAGTTCTTAACCAACACCAGATCAATGGATCACCTTGGATGAGAACATTATGGTGTTGAAATAATTGGTCCCCATACAAAAACAAGACCAGATTTGGAGGGACACCCCCTGGAGACAAATTGCCTTGAAATTGGTCTGCTCAAACCTTTGAATTGTATTCATTAAATTAAGCTCTATGGACAGGGAGCCTGGATAGCTCAGTGGATAAATGCATTGTAATTTAACACCAGCTGTCTGCAATTACTGTAAATTCGAATCTCACCAGGCTCAAGGTTGACTCAGCCTTCCATCCTTTCTAAGGTAGGTGAATTGAGGACCCAGTTTGTGGGGGGCAATAAGCTGACTTTATGACGGCTATTGCTTAATGCATTGTAACCTTTAGTCTCTGGACATCATTTGGCAAAATATGGGTGGAGTCATTGGGGACTTCAAGCTATTGTACATGAACTTTTAAACTAAGCTATGGTTGTATTGGGATATATCCTTTAGTAACATCAATTATAAACAAATGTTTGGTTTGTAAGAAGGTGAATGAACATGCTGTCAGAAAACAACAGATGGGTAAGATGTATCACCAGCTTTAAGATCATTTCAATGTATTCATGTGGATTTTACAGAATTACCAAAAGTGGGGAGTGTAAAATATTTATTAGTCATAGTGAACCACCTCATAGGGTGGGTTGCAGCTTTTATCTACAGTAATGCTACAGCAACAGTGGTGTCAAGAGTTTTACCCAACCTAGACAGATTACCATCATATGAACTGTTGTTTGGAGTAGTTTTCACTACAGGAAGCATATGCATTACTTCCTTGGAAATCAAAGGCAAAATATTGAAACAATATGTGTATAACCTGTCCAGATATTTTGAAGTTTTTAGGAAACAAGGACTATTAACCCAAACACCACCTTTGAAGTTTCCAGTCCACAAATTCCACCACGATGATTGGATGTTAATCCAAACTGGACGGAAGTTGGACCCCAAGTGAACGGGCCCAATCTCATCAAGGAAATCCAGTGAAGTTGATGATCCAAAGGATCCAGCCACCAGTGGAAATAGCATTCTTCATCATCTGGACTATTTTTGTATTTTTTCTTTCTTAGGATTCAGTGGTTGCCTATGCTGTTTCCCAACTGAAAAGGACAACAACTGCTCAGATTCCTTTGCGCACTCGCCCAGATGTATTGGTTTTGTAATTGTGTTTTTAAGATCTTAGAAGGACGATCCTGGATCCACTGGATGAGACTGATACCAGGTGATCATCAGCCCTGCTGAATCACTCCGGAAGCTGATTCTCTACGCACGGCGGAAGATTTGTAAAGAGGACAACTGCCTTCACATTGTATATATACATATTATTAGCTGTAATATAACTCTTTCTTACACATGCTAATGTTATTAGAAGTTTAGGAGTACGTTTTGTGGGTACTTGTTTTTCTAATCTTGCTAGTAATTTTGTTTTATATATATAAGGAACGGTTTTTGTGGTAGACCTAGGATTTTTATTGCTACTCCTGTTTCCCAAACCACATGCACCACTAACCCTTTCCCTGACGTAGTGAGCTTTACACCATAGTTGATTATGATTTGTTTATGGCTTTGGACATTATTCACACTAGGACTCTCAAGTGAACATAAGATGAACATTGATTCCCCAAGTAGAGACACTTTAGGTCAAGTTCGCTACCGCCAAAAACGCATTGTCTATGCACGGGGTTCTTACTTTAAGACCTTAGTCAACTCCACCACTTAAGGTTGCACTATTGACATTCCCAGCTGAGGGGGGAATAGATAAGGAAAATGGGCCTCTACAACAATTGCATAGAGGAGACTATATATCACGGATTTTGGAATAAAGTCAAGATCTTGTTAAACAGTACGACCCTACCCTAGGTCAGAAATGCTGCTTATGTTTTATCTGCTAGCCCTGCATCTTATCATGCTGTTCCTGTCAAACCACAACTCTGGGTTAGAACAAAGGCTACCAGAAATAAACTTTAAGAAGGGAAAGTGGGGTGGATGGAATCTGTCCAAGACCATTTCAACCTTCAGAATTTCCACTCTGGTTCAACTTGAAGTCCAAATTAGGTTTGTGTATCCTTTTTCCACCTCCTTTTTCTATCTCTCGATATGTTTTTGAAGGACCAATTCTCAGAGATAAACAGAAGGACCCCTCACTGGAAGTCCCATTTCAACCACTGGCAGGAATGTTTGTGGCAGGGATCTGGACTAATGCAAGGAACTACTGAGTGCATGCCTTTTCCATAAATCTTCTTATGTGGAAAGGATGCATATTTGTGTTTACCAACAAATTGGACAGGAACATGTAACAAATCAGGTGTGGTCAGAGAAATTGCCAAGGAATTGCAGGATAGGGCTTCCAAGATAGGTCAGAGGTTATAAACAACTGACATGTGGTTTTCTTGGTTGCCTGGATCCGGGTGAATTAATATGGCTGTGGTAGGCCTAGCTTTTATTCCTTATGCAATCCCTATGCTGAAACATCTATCAATAAGATCAGTAAAGGAGATTCAAGTTGAAAAGGAACTAGCTTTGATAGAACATTTTCTTAATCAACTTGGCCCCTATCCTATGGAAGAACACAAAGATTCTGAGGCAGACCCATATGAGGAAATGGAACCTGTAGAAAGAGGTAGAGAATCTCCCCAAGAATCAAGAGAGTAGAAAAACAATCAAGAACTACCTATCCTTTACTTTTATTAATTATCTTTTGTTAGACCCTATATATGGTAGATTTGTTTATTGGAATCTTGTATACTCAGAAGTTAAACTTATATGAGAATAGTGAAAGTTTCTGCATTGAAAAACTTTCAGAGGGGGGAATAATGTAATGAAGTGGGCTCTGATGGATGACCACTAGATAACTTTCTATTCACTCTATTCTAAAAAGCAATGCATCCGGTTGGAAAAAGTACAAACTCAGCCAAAATCCTTTTGGTTCCTCTAGGAGGCCTCTAAGTTGTCAGAAGAAAGGAACATTCTAATGACATACAGCATAAAGGTTGGTTAGGTCAAGGGGATCCACATGAGTTAAAATTTGTCTATCGTCAAAAGCTGATTTGAATCTATGCTTCAGTAACTGTTTGCAAAGAAACTCTGTAATAAGGAAATGTCAATTAAAAATGATAAATGTATATGACCATATGAATTGCTGAGTTAACAGAATCCTTTGTCTAGAAGGGTATAAAACCATTGTACCTAATTTCTGTCTTTGTTCAACGCTTCATGTACAGAGCCTTGAACCTATTGCGCAATATATAAAATCTGTCTCTGATTAATCTAAAAGTTGTGTTTGTCTTACTAAATCCACAACAGGATGGCTCTAGAACGGGGGTGTCAAACTCAAGGCCCGTGGGCTGGATCTGGCCTGCGGGTTGCTTAAATCTGGTCCACGGGGTCGGCCTGGAAATAGCAAAGGACCAGCTCGTGGTGCCTCTGGCAGCCAAAATAGCCTCCTTGAAGCACTCTGTGGGCCCCCGCATCCCATTTTCGGCCTGGACAGCCTTCTGCAGCACCCTGCCAGCCAAAATGGGATGCAAGCGCAGCCCCCACGCCCTGTTATGACTAGCAAAGTGCTTCAGGAGGCCATGCAGGCCGAAAACAGGACACGGGGGGGAGGCGCAGGAGGTGTCCAACATGTCTCCTCCCCTGGCTGGCCTGCAGAGGAGAATTACAATGCTGATCCAGCCCTTGAAGAAATCCAGTTTGACACCCCTGCTCGAGAAGATGTGATAAGTCTATAATGGGGATTCTCCAGTTTTGTGCTCAGAGCAGCGGAATGGTTTCACTATGCTAAGAGTACCATGTGGATGCTTTTATGGTGGACTTTTTTATGGTGTGTGTTTCACTAACAGTGGTCAGAATTAACAACATAATGCCTATGTTCACAGCAGTGGTGGAATTCAATTTTTTTTACTACCGGTTCTGTGGGCGTGGATTGGTGAGCGTGGTGTGGTTTGGTGGACATGGCTTGGTGAGTGTGGCAGGGGAAGGATACTGCAAAATTTCCATTCCCACCACACTCTGGGGCCAGCCAGAGATGGCATTTGCCAATTCTCCGAACTACTCAAAATTTCTGCTACCAGAACCTGCTCTGTCAGAACCTGCTGGATTTTACCCCTGGTTCACAGTGTATGCATCTTGGCCTCTTTCCCCAATCTTTTATTATAACTAAGATCTGAGCCTTCTGGTATCATCTGAACAGGAGTAATTTTTGATTTACAGAAACAAAATTATAATTTTCTTAAGCCTGAAATGACAGTTTTCCTGGATTCAAATGACACACTGAAACTTTGATGAAAGAGGCTTGCATGACAGGGATAAGACATCTTTATTAATCAGATTTTCCAGCTAAATGTGTCACACAAACATTACCAATACTTATTTGAGGAACAATGAAAACAATGTCACAGTAAGCAGAAGCCTAAATAGAATGGGATTAGAGCTAGCAATCTTCTAAACGACTTCCCACCCAACTGTGAACTGACAAAATTCTTATCCATCTCCATCAGCTTCCGTTTTGTTGAATTTCTCTCCGACTAATGTGATTAAATAAAAAGTAGAATGATTCACTAAGCCAGTTGAAGAAATGGTGGATTGCTGAGAAACCATGTTTTTTTTAACTTGTTCCTAGTTTTTTCTTATGTAGTGGAAACAATAGCTCATCATTCTTGGTTGTAACAGGTGCCAGACTTCACTGCAAGGCGGGGGTGGGGGGGCAGTAAAATGACATTTTATGCAATCTTTCATGAATATCCGTGGACCACCTGCTCTCACTGTAATCTCTTTGCAAATTATCAGATAGGAATGCCAAAATGACAGTTTTAAATCAATGAGAACATCCTTCTTTGTTTCAGACACTTGTTTGAACAAGATTTACAAAATAATTGGAGGCAGCTTCGGGCTTACAAAATTAAAAGGAGCCTTACAGATCAGCTGTATCAGAGATATACCACTGTAGAAACGAGACTCAGAGATTTATAAATATGTGTACAAGGATACCCTTAGGGTAAGGTAATGGAAAACTCCACTAAGGGAGATCCCTTGGAGAGAATCCCAACCACTGGTGAATTGATCAAAATATAATATTATTTGATAAAGATTTATCCTGCTCCAGAATACAGAACAAAATGAAATGTAATACTATAATTAACTGGCAAATTGAACCTGATTGCCATACCTTCCTTATATGCTTTTAAAACATACAAATTTTTATTTGTCAAGAAATATCATACCCGTTTCTTTAAACATATTCTAAAATTAAGATAGCTAGTTTTAATAAGAATATTTTCTTTATTTTTTTAAATCAGAGCACTCCCAAGAAAGGAAAGTCTTATTGTGCATATTCATCAACTACTATCACAATTGGAAATTATGAAGTCATACAGAAATATCTCACTTAAGAGACTACAAAAGGACTTAGATAATGCAGGACTCTATTCTGGATATTAATGAAGATGACATGTTCTAAAGCAGAGAGCACAATTTTAATTAGACACTTTAGCTATAATATTTGTTGTTAAAAAAGACTTTAGTGTCTTGGATTGTCTCTCACATCTTCAGAATGTGGAAAAACTAAGATGGCCCAAGCAAACATGTTCTTTGTATTTGGCTGAAGGTGAAAAGAAATGACTTAACCAAAAGTGAATTTCCAGGGAGGACCTCTGACCTAAGCAATCTAATATAGATTGTTTTGTTGCCTGATGCTGGAGCTCATTTACAATGGTGTGGCTGCATCTAAGAGCAGTGGGGAAATCTGAACCGGTTTACTACTGGTTTGCTGGCTGCGCATACGCACTGCATACCAAATGTGCGCTGTGCATGCACATACGCAGTGCACACCAAAAGGAGGCATGGGATAAGTACAACAGTGCATGGGGTGTGTGTGATCAGCTGTGGCGGGTGATGTCAGAGCTTTTTTTTTACTTTTAAAAGCTTTTTTTTAACAGCCTATTTGCCGAATAGGTTGTAAAAAAAATGCTTTTAAAAGTAAAAAAAAACAGGCTCTGACGATTGCACAGCACAGCTGTGATCGTCGGAGCCTTTTTTTTACTTTTTTAAAGCATTTTTTACTACTGGAGAACCGGTAGTAAAAAAATGATAAAAAAGTTTTTAAAAAAGTTCCAACAATCACATGTCACTCAGCTAATCATCAGAACTCTTTTTTTTTTACATTTTTTACTACCAGTTCGGGTGAACCGGACCGAACCAGTAGCATTTCACCCCTGTCTAAGAGCCACTTTGGCGTAGCGGTTGAGGTGCTGGGATACAAAGTGGAAGACCATGAATTCTAGTCTCATGTTAGGCACACAGTCAGCTGAGGGAACCTGAGTCAGTTACTCTCTCTTAGCCCTAGGAAGGAAGCAAGGGCAAACCACTTTAAAAATACCCTGCCAAGAAAACTGCAGCCTAGGCAGTCATCAAAAGTCAAGAGTGACTTGAAGGAAGTAATAATAATAAACAAGGAAGACAAAAATTTCTGAATAGTACATGTTGCAGTATTTTGAGACAGCAGAAAAGAAGAGAAAGAACTGGAGGAAAATCACTACATTCAAAGACCTGTAAATAGAAGTAGAATGACTGTGGCAAAAGAAAGCAAGGATAGTACCAGTGGTAATATGGTAGATACCTCGAGTACAATCCCAAAACAACTTGAACACGGCTTGAATACCATCAGCATTGACAAAATCACCATCAGTCAATTACAAAAGGCAGCTTTATTTGAAACACTAGCTGAATACACGAGCTCCACTACGAAACTATAGGATCGGGCTTGAAAAATCGACACTTATAGCTTGAAAATTAATGAGTAGTTACAATCAGCCTCTCCTCTCCCCTTCTCTCCCTCAGGCTTGCCCTACAGAAGCCTCCCCTATCCTCTCCCCTTCTCTCCCTCAGGCTTGCCCTACAGAAGCCTCCCCTATCCTCTCCCCTTCTCTCCCTCAGGCTTACCCCACAGAAGCCTCCCCTATCCTCTCCCCTTCTCTCCCTCAGGCTTGCCCCACAGAAGCCTCCCCTATCCTATCCCCTTCTCACCATCAGGCTTGGCCCGCAGAATCCTCCCCTATCCTCTCCCCTTCTCTCCCTCAGGCTTGCCCCACAGAATCCTCCCCTATCCTCTCCCTTTCTCTCCCTCAGGCTTGCCCCACAGAAGCCTCCCCTATCCTATCCCCTTCTCACCATCAGGCTTGCCCCACAGAAGCCTCTCCTATCCTATCCCCTTCTCTCCAGAGTTTTTTCAGGTTGGGAGGGGGGATAGAAAGTCTAACTAATTAGTATCAGAGCATGTTAATAATAATATAGGAAATACTAATGCTCTCATGGTCCTTTCGAAAAATCTTTTCTTAGTGAGCTTTAGTTTGTAGGCTTTATGGTTCTGGAGATTTTGTGATTATTGCGTGAGTGGTTTTTGCTTTTATATATATAGATTCTGCAATGATACCTTTAACACCAACAAGCAAAAACACCTGTTTGTCCCAGATCTTTGGGAAGGACTCAGTAGGTGGATAAAAATGCCAAATCTAGTCTAAACATCTAGCTGACTATGACCAACCATAATAATAATAATACAACTGCATCTGGAATATTGTGTGGACCAATGTTAAAAAAAAGCTATTACCAGGGAGTCCTTTAGCTTGAGGTGAATGCACAAATGATATCTTTCCAGTAAAATGCAATATACTATTTTAAGAGTGTACATTGTATTAAAAGTAAGGAGATTGGATGACCCGATTTCTTTTGTTTGCACTTAAAGGTAGGATATAATGTGGTTTGTTTGCTTTTGCATTAGCACGATACTTTCATGCTGAATCAGTTGTCATCCCTCAACACATCTTAAACTACTGTTGAAACTATCTTCTTTAAAAACTGCTTGCCAATCTGCATGGAGATCTGGTGTGGAGTAGCAGAGTAGGCAATAATAAGGAAGTGGGACAGACAGATAATCTTAAACAGTATATTAGATGTGCACTCTTGGTCACATTTCACTGAATTGCAGCCATGAGATCCTTATTTGATAGCTAAATAAATGTTGTGGGGTCATTTAATACGTTCTGTTTGCAATTGTGAACAAATGAGCATGAGCTGTAATTTCAACACTCAGTTGCATTTTCTTCCAGCAAGAGTAATTTGGGAGGAAAGACATTTCTCTGAGCTTATCTCTTGAAAACATACCTGCATTTTCCCACGAAATGAGAATGACTCTGTGGTCTTTTTGAGCAGATGCTTGCCAAAGAATGACATTACTGCTCTCTCATTTGCAGGGAAATGGCATCACTAGAGCACACAGGCTGAATATTTCTGTTCTTTTCATTCAGAGAATACTGTATATGGGCCAGCCCAGTCCAGCAGCAGGCAGCAAATGTTGTCCTCCATTGATTTCCATGCCTCATTTACTAAAATCACAAGTAGACTGCCTGATACCCTCCAGAAGATTTAGAGTTTATTTATTTATTTATTATTTATTAATTCAATTTATATACCGCCCTTCTCCCCAGTTCAGCTTCCAACCACAATAATAATAATACAACTGCATCTGGAATATTGTGTGGACCAATGTTAAAAAAAAACAGCTCATGGCAGCTGAATGGGACAACTTGCCACAATCAACTCACCATGGGCAACTCGCCACGGCCAATCACTGTGGGCAACACACCACAGGAGAATTCACCATGGCCAATGCGCCAAGGGACAACTCGCCACTGGACAAGAATTACACTAATATCAAAGAAATAGTGGATTAGAATCATTAGAGAAAGGATGCCAAAGGAAGGACAAAAATTTTAAAAAAAGTAAACTATTTTAAATAATTAAATTGAATTGTTGAATTGTCCTGCAGTGAGTTGTCCTGTGTGGAATTGGCCATGGCAAATTGACCATGGTGAGTTGTCGCACACCCCCACAGCCAGATTCCCCCTGGGCCTAGAGCAAAAGCTTATATTCCAGAACATGCTGAAACAGTGGTTTGCAAAATGAGGGCTTAACAACCTCAAGTCTTTAGTCTGTCCAGGCAGCTGTGAGACAAAGGATCCAGCATTTAGAATAGAATAGAATAAGCTGAAAGGGAACTTGGAAGTCTTCTAGTCTAGACCCCTGCTCAATTAGGAGGACCTATACCATTTTAGTTAAGTGGCTGTCTAGACTCTTCTTAAAAACATGAAGTAATGGAGTGCTCATGATTTCTGGAGGCAAGCTGTTCCACTGATTAATTTTCCTCACTGTTAGGAAGTTTCTCCTTAATTCTAAGTTGCTTCTCTCTTTGATTAGTTTCCAACCATTGTTTCTTGTCCTGCCCTCTGGTGCTTTGGAGAATAATTTGACCTCTTCTTCTTTGTTCTAAATTTTATATGGGCTAAATCAATCTTTTTGCCCATTTTTTGTTCCCCAACGATGATTGGAGGAAATGGAGCTGATGCAGTCACAGAGCAACCTTTACTTTTTCAGAGATTCAGAAGAACCCTTACAATAAGCTGTTGTCAGGCTATTTTTTAAAAGACTCACTCAAATATCTGGATAGGGAACTCTTAGCTCTCCTACCAAGACTCTCTCCCTTTTACCCAACTTTAGGGAAAAAAGGCATAAGGGGTTCTGCAACTTCCTGCCCAAAACTTAAAAGTACAGAATAGAATAGAATAAATTCTTTATTGGCCAAGTGTGATTGGAGACACAAGGAATTTGTCTTTGGTGCATAAGCTCTCAGTGTACATAAAAGCTATAAGTGATAAATCATGATCATAGTCATCATAAAAATACATTCATCATAAATCATAAGATACAACACTTAGTGATAGTCATCGGATATGAAATAAGCAATCAACATACATACTATGAAACTAAATAAAACAATATAAATTGTAAAGATACAAGCAACAAAGTCATAATCATAAGTAGAAAAGGAGATAGGTAATAGGAAAGATGAGAAGAATAATAGTAATAATACATCCTTACTAAATAGTTTGACAATGTTGTGGAAATGGATGTTTATAAGCACATTTTTTTTGTTTCTTCTTCTTGCTTTCTTCTGCTTCAGCACTTATCTTTGATTTTATAGAATGTGGGGGTCCAGCCTCTTTAGAGAGGTTAACTGTCATCTTGTCCAATCAAGGAATATACTCCATCTTCTATGACATCTACCAGATATCCTGGGTCTAAAAGCAAATCAGAAATCATATAGAAACTAAGCTAATAGCCCTTGATGGAATTATAAGGGCACTGTCTTTTCAATTATTAGTTTTTCACTAATTCTCCCTTGGTCTAAATGGGATAACAATGGAGAGGGTCTTCTGGAAACGGAAGCTGAACTCTTGTCTATTCAGGACTTTAAGCATGGAGTCAACTGAATAAATGCAATTTAGAGGCACTGCTATGCCAGAGAAAATCTAGGAGCTCCTTCCAGCTATCCCCACCCAAAGATCACAATTTTCTATGTTTCCATTAAAAATTATTTCAAAATAGCATTCTTTTCCCAGAATGATTTCCTTCTTATTTAAAGAAGTGACCAAGTCATATTTCTTACCTTCCTGGCATTCTCCTATGTCAGGGGTCAACATGTGGCTCTTTCACCCCACTGCTGCGGCTCCCTGTCACTCAAAATATGCATCACAACAGCCAATGTGCGACACCCTCCGGCATGTGATTTATTGAGCTTTTCAACCCCTGCTAGGCCAACCATGGATAAATCCAAGAAAAAAGTTTCAGAAGAAAACAGAATGTTTAATTCAACTACATATGCTAGTTTTGTGGCTGCTCAAGAAATAGTCAGGCACGGGAAGGGTTTTGTGGCTCCTGGTGTTTTCTTTTCTGTGGGAAACGGGTCTAAGTGGCTCCTTGAGTGTTTAAGGTTGCAGACCCCTGTCCTATGCAGTGCTATCCTACCCACCCATTACTTAATATTTTTTATTATTGGATTGAAACAATTGCTACATTATTGAACTTTACTCTTCTACAACAGAATGCCTTTATTACTGGCAAATGTTTTAAGAAAATAATTTGCATACTATGCAATACAAATGTTGTCAGGGTAATTCTTGTCTATCTACCTATAATTTTTAACTTAATTATTTTTATTTTTATGTTTCTGTTTCTTTTCTATTATTTTAATCTCATTCCTACCTAGGAATGCCAGCAAGGTGATATCAATTGGAGTGGCATATATAATAAGTTTAGTAAAATGAATGAATGAAGTATATAATCACCTATCTATCTCAATGCATACATTAAACAGCGATGCAAGAGCCTATGTTACACTTTCCCCACCTCGCTGTCATTTATCAACAAGCAGACTTCGCTGCTGCTGCTGTTTCTTTTTCAATTGTTTGAAGTCCCAGTTTCTTTTGACAGCCCCTGGGACTAACATATATATATATATGCCATTGACAACAATAACTTCTTTGCAGCCCTCATCACTCTTTAAACTGTTCAGTCTTGCTGAGATAAGCCTGCCAACCAGATATCCCATGGCCCAGTTCTTTTTTAGAAAGCAGTAACAACTGACCGGAGGCCCCAAGGATTTCATATTTGGCTTTCTATAAATAGCTGAAAAAGTTTCCTCTTTAACTCAGCTTTGGTCATAACCTCAGTGAAGGTAAAGATAAAAATTTCTTCCAAATTTCTTTCATGGGATGCAGTCTGCTGTTATTGATTTAATACATCTCTAAAGCCACCCAACCTGCAAATTGTGATTCTGGTTGTTTAACTTCAGGTTAGAAGTACAGAATCCAAGGAATAACGTGAGCCAAAACAAAAACATAAAACATCCATGGCCATCCAAGATTATTCTCATAAACCTTAGGGAATGCACTTGTGGAAGGCCAACCATGTCTGGGAAACCCGAATCTTGGAGGGTAGCTGTTCTTTAGGTCAGGCACTGTGACGGACAAAGCATGCCACCTGAGTTCCATCTTGGAGGGGACCCAGAGCATCCAATCAGCTTTCATCGGATGGGAAAACATGATTAGAGATAAGTGGCCCTGAAAATAATGCAGCTCTGTGTCATGAAGAGTTTAATAAGTAGCAACCAGCACCTTTAATTCAACCTGGAAGTCTATCAGGATCTAGTATAGCTTGCCAAAGTAATTATGTTACATAGTACCATATATCCCAGTGATGGCAAACCTTTTTGCCACTGAATGCCGATAAGGTTGCGTGGAAACATCGTGCACGTACACACGCTCGTCAAGTCCGCGCTCCGGAAAAGCCGAACTTCCAAGTTCTAGCGCACATGCGCATCCAATGATCAGCTCGTCAATGCGCATGCACAAGCTGGTTTTTGGCACTGCCACACAGGCGAAGGGATCGTGCTCCGGAAAAGCTGAACTTCTGGGTTCTGGCATGTATGCACACAGTGGTTTTTGGCACTGCCGCTCGCACGAAGGACAGCTGATAGTTGCGCGCGCATACATGCCAGAAATCCAGAAGACAAAAAGGCTAGGCCATGCATGCCGGGTGACATGGCTTCAAGTGCCACTTTGGGCACGCGTGCCATAGGTTCGCCATCACGGGTATATTCTGTTCTTCCCATAACCATCTCTGTACCATTCCGTTCTGGACTAGCTGTAGTTTCTGAGTGAACTTCAAAGAGGTGTTCCATGTACAGTATATACAGTAGTCCAAACAAGTACCAAACAAACAAACAACTGACTAAGGGATGAGTGACAATGGCCAAAATCTCTCAATCTTGGAATAGGTGCCATTGGTAATAAGATGGATTTGTACTAAGACCTTCCTGGCCATGACTGCGACCTACTCCTTTAGCAGGAGCTGAGAGTGCAAGCGGGCTCCTAAACTATGTAAGAGTTTTGTGTGGGGGAGAGCTATCCCACTCTGAATTAAAGGTGGAAGGTTCCCAGTCCTGAGGGCTCACGACTGTTTGATCTTGCTAGCATTAAGCCAAAGCTTGTTCTTCCCTATCCAGCTTTTTCAAGAAGGAGTTAGGAGCAGAACAGCTCTTGGGAAATAAAATCCTGGAGAGAATGCTCACCTGAATCTAACTTACTGATGTGAAGGTAAAATGTCTAATTCATGAAATGTAGCTGCGAGCAAGAAGTCAGTGAGTAGCGCTGTAAATTAGGCTTTTAAAATTTATTGTAACATAACTGCTGTTTGCTTTTATCATACAGAAAACCTGCTGAAGAGTGTTCTATTAAGGGATAATTGGGTAATGTGAATCTTTTTTAGTAAAAGACAGAAATTGAACATGCCCATTAATTTCAAGTTACCTAACATTCTCTCTTCAAATAGATTGCACTTTCATGTCATGATCACAGTTTTGTGCATACTGTTCAGGCGCCACACATTCATAAAGCTAGCTGTTCACCGCACACGTTTGGGATAAATCGTTCAACGTTAATTGCAGTAGTACTCCAGGGTTCCAGGCAGTATAGCATGCCAAGTGTTTCAGTTAAATATGGCAAATTGTACTACAGGTATTGCTTTCTTTGCAAAATGGGGAAAGGGTTATTCCTCCAGAACAAAGAATGCTGCATCTGATAGCTATGAGTGAATTTTGGAGCTAGGAGACATTCTTCACCACAGCTTATTGAATAAGCCATATACCAGCTGTGTTTGCCCAAACTATAAAGCATACTTACACTGTGTTACTTCTCTTGCTTCAGACATCATTTTTTATACTATTCATTTCATGTCCTATTGGACTCTAAAATGGACACCACCTTGGAGTTCCAGAATCTAGCCTTTCTATCCATATTTTCAGAGTTTGAAGATGAATATCTGGGTCTTTGGGGCCAAATCAGGTGGAAAATATAAACCAAGATTAAAGAGCCACAAGTATAGAGGACTGCTAGTTAACTGAATTTTGTAAAATCAATATGTTTATATGGTATATGACAGTGATGGTGGACCTTTTTGCTATTGCGTGCCAAAAGTGGGAGCGCGGGGGGGGTGTCGCACGTGCGTGCCCACACCCATAATTCAATGCGCCCCCGTGCAGGCATGCAACCCCCCCTGCTTTCCCTCTGTTTTTGGCAGATGATGGCCCGGTGGGCCCAGTAGGTGTGTTTTTTGACCTCCCCAGACCCCAGAGCCTTTCTAGGAGCCTGGGAAGGGCAAAAACAGCTTTCCCCACCCTTCCGGAGGCCCTCCAGAGGCTGGAAATGGCCCGTTTGCCGACTTCTGTCCATTTCTGGCCTTCGCAGGGCCTCGGGGGGGAGGCCATTTTTGCCCTCCCCAGGCTCCTAGAAAGGCTCTGGAGCCTGGGGAGAGCGAAAAATGGGCCTTCCGGTCCCACCGGAAGTCAGCAAACAGGCTGTTTCCGGCCTCCAGGGGGGCTCTGGGTGGTGGGGAAGGCTGTTTTCGCCCTCCCCAGGCTACTAGAAAGCCTCTGGAACCTGGGGAGAGCAAAAAGAGGCCCCTCCCCACCCCCGGAGGCCCTCTGGAGGCCAGAAACAGCCTGTTTCCCGACGTCCAGTGGGACCGGAAGGCCTGAAAATGCACGTGCTGGAGCTGAACTAGGGCAACGCTCGCATGCCCACCGATATGGCTCCGCGTGCCACAGGTTTGCCATCACGGGTATATGAAATCAAACTTGTGCTAGGAATAGATAAGAGGTTCTTAATTTTTAATACTCTATATTAGTTTTTATCCACAGAATAGCTGCATCACCAGTTATTGAAATCAAATCAAATCTATCTTTATTATACTTTATGACAGAGCAGCATGGAGCCTATTTAAGAATTTGTTAGATACATTATACCTGTTTTAAAAAGTTTCTAAGAATTACTTTACATATATACATATAGAAACATGCACTCATATTCTCTGGTATGCATTCTGTAGCTATTATAATAGGAAGATTCTTTCCCGCTCTCTTTTAATTTGTCCAGATTCAGTTATTATTTTACCTCAAATTATGCCATGGCTATAGTTTAGCATATTATTAGAAGCAGGTCACTGTGCTCTGTTCATATATAATGTTCAACAGATATGCCACATTTTGCAAACTATAAAGGTTGGACTCATGCATCATGTTCAACCAAAAGCAAATAAATTATACTGCAATGAACTCAACTTTTGTGTTCTCTAAAGGGATACCTTGAAGTTTTCAGAGACAAGAAAATATTTCAAGCTTTAGTCTTGGTTTCCGCGGCTTGATTTTACTAAGGATTTAAAACTGAAATTTACTTTTTGGGCCGAACTCTGAAAAATATGACACAAACCTACAATATAGATGCAGAACATTCTTCAGTAACAAAATCTCATAAGTTAGGATGTCCCGCTTCTAATGATTATGGCAAGTGTATATCTTGATAACCTTGTAGGAGGCAGAAGGATACATGTAAATTTGCGTGACAGGGGGAAAAAACCCCACAAGTTAAATATAAGGTGTTATAAGATAAAAAATAAAGAGGAGGATTGACTTTACCCAATTTGAAACGATATTTTGCAGCTTGCTGTTTGCTTTGGATGAGTGGGTGCTGCTGAAAAATAGGTTCTTGGAGTTAGAAGGATACAACCTAAAATTTGAATGGCATGAATATTTGTGGTACAATGAAGTCAAGGTTAATATGGATTTTAAAAACAATTATGTTAGATATGCCATATTGAGAATGTGGAATAGATACAAACTCAAGTTTTGTCCAAAAACATTTTTGTTTGCCTCTCAGCACAAGTAGCATTTTATTGAAGAGAAATGACAGGCAAATACAAGTGTTTAACTTAGCGTGCGATACTAGAATTTTGTTAAGGGGGAATGCAAACTAAAAACAAGAAAGGTCTGATAGCAGAGGAATATGGTTGCCAATGGTTCTCTTATCTACAATTGTTGGAAATATTTAAAGTAGACAAAATAATTGATGGTTTTGAATATGGTAAAACTGAGTTCAAAATAGACTTATGTGCCAATGAGGAACATATTAAAATGTATAAAATTTTAGTGAAGTTTGAAACAGAAGAACACGTGAAAGAACGCATCATAAAGTGGACTAAAACTCTGGTTACAATATGCAGCTGGGACAATGGGAAAATATGTATCTGCATGGATTGAAATTTATACTATGTAATAACAACAACAACAACAACAACAACAACAACAACAACAACAATAACAATAATAATAATAATAATAATAATAATAATAATAATAATAATATTTCTATACCGCCCTTCTCCCGAAGGACTCAGGGCGGTGTACAGCCAATTTAAAAACACAAGACACAACAATGATTAAAAATTAAAATAATTAAATAGATTTGGCCGGTTTAAAACCCCAAAAATTTAAAATACCCCAATTTAAAATTATTATGTTGATAGCCCGGCCTGGCGGAACAACAGGGTCTTCAGTGCACAGCGAAACACCCGGAGGTTGGAGATCTTATGTATTTCTGATAATCTTAATCAGAATTTTTACAAAATGGTATGTGTCACTGGAGAAATTGTCTAGAATGTATACAGGCATTTCAAATTTATGTTGAAAATGTGAACAAGAAGGGACATTTTATCAGTTTGCGAGTTGATTAAAAAAGAGAACATTCTGAATTCAAATATTCACACTGATTCAGAGAATGTAAAGAAAATTGATGCAATTGATACCAGAGGTTTTCTTTGAGCAGTGATAGATTCTGATCTCTCTCCATTGTCATTTTGGTTTTTGTTGCTGGTGTGACATAAAAGCAAGAGGAGCAACAGCAATAAAACATAGAGAAAGTGGTAGACTTGTCTGTTGTATCTCTGTGATAACAAACGTGCCAACTGACAAGTTGCTTTGAAAAAACTTGGTCTAGTATTTCATTTGGCAATTTTGATGCTTCTGTTCCACTGTTCTTTAAATAATCATTGCTTTATATAGGACATGGGGTCTTGGTTAGAATTAGGAGGGGAAGAAAGTACATTAAATTATCTGTCTGAACGTGCTTAGTTCTACCTATGCCATAATAGCAATAGCACTTAGACGTAGATACAGCTTCACAGTACTTTACAGCCCTCCTTAAGTGGTTTACAGCGTTAGCATATTGCCCCCAACAATCTGGGTCCTCATTTTACCGACCTCGAAAGGGTGGAAGGCTGAGTCAACCTTGAGCTGGTGACACTCGAACTGCTGGCAGCTGGCAGTCAGCAGAAGTAGCCTGCAATACTGCATTCCGACCACTGCACTACCATGGCCCTTAATATAATTTGTTGTTTTATACTGGGTCTATGTTGCAATGCCATAATATAGTTTGTTGATTTTTGATTTAACTCATTGTGACCTCTGCCACTTGTAGCTTATTCAACAAACTTGACTAGCAAAACTATGGCTTAGCACAATCTATGGACCCGCTATTAACAGTTACAGAGGGGATGACATTAAGAGGGGTTGGGGATATGTGTTGTTTTCCAGAGAGCATTTAATTTGGAACATGATTTTCAGCTTTCCCCAATGGACATAGCCAGTGAATCAACTCACTGATAATTCAACTGGAAAAATGCAATGATGTTACAAGAAAACTATCCATCTGTTTTGAGAGGTTATTAACATCTGACTTGTGGTAGATAATTTCAGGATCCTGAGTTCTTTGAAGTACTGTATTAACTGCTTCCTGTCAGAGTTAATATCTTGTGCATTATATTTGCTGAGATCCAAATTTCATAATGACTGCATAAGTATTACTACATGTCTTCAAACTGAATATCTGACTGCATCAAGTGGAGCTTTCCACTACGTGGTTATTAACCCTGACCAGATATTATGAATTTGTTGTTCTAACTTTAAAACAAGATCAAAGAGGAGAGTAAAGGCAATAGTACACCATCAGATACTGAAACACCCCTCCCCCAATTTTTTTGAATTTCAGCTTCCATCAGCCCTAGACACAGAACCAATGCAAATGGATTCTGAGAGTTGTAGTCCAAAATGTCTAGAAGGCTCCAGGTTGCCCATCTCTGGAAGACAAGATGGGAGAGTAGTAATTCTTGACAACTGGAACAAAGCTACCTTTGTTAAACAGCAATTTAAAGTGAATGACTACTGTATATATTGTACTTTCCCCCTGCACCCACTAAAACCTGAAAATTCAGTTTGAAACTATGTACATCTGTTTGCTCCAGGGCTTAAGCTGATGTTTAACTAGGAAAGCTAGGAGGAAGTAGAATCTGGTATCGGCACGTGTTAGAACTTGTTATATAAATGTCTTTCATGGAATGGTGTTGGATGCATATGGTTTTACAATCCACAAAGGCCTCTGTCAGAAAGCAGTTATTTGGCCCTTCCCTCAATTTCCCTGAGAGCCAGTGAGTTCCTTCGCACACTAAATTGTACTTTTGAAGTAATTTATAATTCATTTATAATTCATTTGTAATCTACTCGGTTACAAATGGATCCCTAGCTGGCTGTGGAAGTCAGAATTAGACAGGAAAGATTCTGAACAACTTTACTTGGCGGAATAAAGTATCCCAGAATAACTAACAAAGCCCAATAAACAGATTTACATTGTTGACTTAAATCTGATTTACAGATTTACAAAATTGTGTCAAAATTAAATTTTAGTCCCTCCACACCCAACTTGCATTTGCTAAATGGTAACGACACAAACAGTTACTGATTCACCACACAAAATATTGGCTCTAGGTCATAAAATCAAAGGATTCTTGCAAGATTTCTTCTATGATTCCATCTTCCCTTCCCTTGTCTTTAATCTCTCAATGCTAGGAGGGATCATGTTTGTTGCTGATGAACAACAGTGAAAGTCCAGTAAGAAAGAAAATACAGAATAGTTACACTGCAGCTTTTCTTTGCCAGCTTGCCGAAAAAGTGCTATCTGTCTGGAAATACCCTTGCCTGAAAAAGATCCTTTTGTTTCCACGTTCGCTGAAACATTTATCAGCTGTACATGCAGATGCCAAAATGAGCAAGGGTGTGCAGCAGCAAACGGGGAAAAAAAACTCATTTGCAATCCTTATTGGAGCCCTTGCTTTCCTTGGACAGCCTACAATCCTCTTTATCTCCTCTATCTTCATGCTCCATCTTGTTCGGTTCCACTGCCTGTTTCTTCAAGCAAGAGAAGTCTCTCAATTGGCTGCTTTTGTTGCTGGGTGTCAAATCTTCCAGAGTTTTCAGCTGTGAGCAGATCTGCCAAACACAAGCAAACTGGGGGTGGAGGGTGGGGGAGTGGGTGGAATCATGGTAAATATGTATAATGGAAGATATCAAATTTATCTTTTCAAAAACCCATTTGTTCTGTCTGTTAACAATAATTACATTCCGAGTAGCACGTCCCCTTAGTAAATCTTCAGATTTAAGAGCCTGTTAGCCTGTTATGTGCTTAGCTGTTTACCTCACAGGTTAAAAGTGACAGAATGCAAACAAAGAGCTGGTGCTAATAGAAGACACCATCTTTCTTAGCTTCTCCTTTATTCTGGAGACAGTCATTTCTCCACAAGAAGCACACTGGAGCCCCTTCCTCTAATTTATGGACTGGTTCAGAGCAGGATACTTGCAAGATAGATTAATTGGTGCAATTAATTGATTCAGGGTGAAGTTACAGATTTATATCAAGCATGTCACGTGATTGCACAGAGTTTATAGAACGGGGTTTTTTGTGCTCCAAATGAACCTTTGATGAGAAGGAAGCAAAGCTGAAATTGACCGCAGCTTCCTACCTTCAAGAATGAAAAGGAGAAGGAGCAACTCCATGCCAAACTCTAGTCTTATTTCTCCCTACTAATTTGAGGAAGGAGGTTGTGTCCCAGAGGTGAATATGCTTTCTCTCTTTTACCCCAGTCTTTAGATGCAGTCAAAATGCTTAAGGAAGGTTAGAATTTATTTATTTATTATTTATTATTTATTAATTTTATTTCTATACCGCCCTTCTCCCGAAGGACTCAGGGCGGTATACAGCATAATTAAAAACACAAAGATAGGCAAAATTTAAAAATAATTAAAATTATTAAATAATAGGCCCAATTTATAAAACCCCAAATTTAAAATCCCATTTAAAACCAATTAAAATCTTTACATCTTTACATTCCAGCCTGGCGGAACAACATGGTTTTGAGGGCACAGCGAAACACACGGAGATCAGAGATTTTACGAATTTCTGGGGGCAGATCATTCCAAAGGGCAGGGGCTTCCACAGAGAAGGCCCTCCCCCTGGGTGTCGCCAGCTGACATAATTTGGCCGATGGCACCCTGAGGAGACCCTCTCTATGGGAGCGAACTGGCCGGTGGGAGGCTACTGGTGGCAGAAGACGGTCCCGAAGGTATCCAGGTCCAATGCCATGGAGTGCTTTAAAGGTAGTAACCAACACCTTGAATCGCACCCAGTGCAGCCAGTGCAGCTCGCGCAGGAGGGGTGTCACGTGGCACAACGAGTTGAGCCCATAACCACCCGCGTGGCCGCATTCTGGATCAGTTGGAGCCTCCGGGTGCTTTTCAAGGGGAGCCCCATGTAGAGAGCATTGCAGTAGTCCAGTCGGGAGGTGACAAGAATGTTTATCATACATACACCAATTTTTGGAGAATTGATTTTATATTACCCCCAAAATTGTCCCTTTCTTTTTGTTATTCACCACATGATATGAAAAAGGAAGCATGATGTGAAGCTGCCAATGGGATAGACTCCCCCACCCAAAATTCAGAAGCTAATTGGATCTCCTGCAATGTACCAGCAACCTCCATTACCACCCAGAAGAATAGGCTGCTTTGGGGGGCTTAAAATAAACTGCAGCCCATGCCCCTGGATTCTCCAAAGGTCCACCTCATTTCAGTCTTTTGTCAAAGTTTGCTATTCCATCTGCATCTTTGCTACCATTTGATGATTGTTAGGTAGTTTACAGCCAGCTTTCATAGGCGCAGTGTAGAGGAAAGCCCCTGAGGAAAAATTGAAGCCCTGGACTATTCTGATTCGATAAAATGAGACAGATTCTTGCCATAGGAGACATACTAGACATCAAAGCATCTTTTGCACTGCTTATGCCAGGCACAGGAGTTAATGCAGAACAGATTGCAGAAGCAAAATCAGAATAGACATTATATATGATGATAGATTGAAGCTCACATGCAAAAATGTTCTTTCTAACTACAGCAGAATAGTTTCCTTTAGATCATGGCTCTAGTAATACTAACTGACAGAGTTGCCCTTTTTTAAAACAAAAACAAAAACAAATCTGTTTGGTCTGCACTGCAGTTATAACTGGATTTATACACAACAAGCCACATTTTGTTTGTATTTGCTTAGCACACCATGCAACCAATAATTGTAGTTTATTTAATAAATCATGGCTAAACAAATAGCTACATACAGTGTTAATATATTGGCAATAATGATTAACTCCAGCTAATAAAGTTTCATATATTTATTTGTCCACTGCTTGACATAAAAGATGATGGAATATTTTTGCTGGTTTGTTAAATTTTCATAAAGCACATTTATTCAGTCAGATTTGCTGTTGTAATAATGTGAATTGTTAATATAAACGTAGCTTTCTGGGTTTTTTTAAGGAATAATTTTAACAACAGTGTTTTAACAACAGTGTAAATTACTAATAAAATGCAGGTAGTCCTCAACTTATGACCAGAACTGGGACCAGAACTTCTGTAAGTAAGGAATCATTAAGTGAGTTGTGCCCGATTTTACCCTTTCAAAACTGTAGTTCTTAAAAGTGAATCTGGCTTTTCCCATTTATTTTGCTTGTTGGGGTCTGGGTGGGAAGATCACAAATGGTGAATGCATGACCCCTGTTGCAACCAGCATAAATATATGCCATTTGTCACTTGCCTGAATTTTGATCATGTGACCGCATGGACATTGTGATGGTTGTAAGTGAGAGGACTAGTTGTAAGTAACATTTTTTCAGTGCCATTGTAGCTTCAGCTGCTAAACAAATGGTCATAAATCAAGGGTTATCTGTAATACATTGTTAAAGGGCAGCTAATTCATCAGTAAAAAATAATACCTGTAAAATTAGACTTCTTGGCTGAAAGGAGCATTAGGGATAAAGACAAAAAGATCCTTTTTATTGGTTTATTTCTTTCTGTTCTGTTTTTGTTTTGATAGAAATATCGATTCTTTTAAGTTCTCCCATTCAGTTTCTTTTCTAAAAAATACTGTAAAGTACATATTTTCTTCCATCTCTTTTCCTCTCCACCAAAAGGAGTCCAATAATCTGAAGAAAATTCTTTTAGAGCTTGCAACTTTCACAATGTAGTTCTCCTTTGGCCTTAACGGACTAGTTCTAATCACACACATCTGCTCTACTAAATATAGATGGCAGAGAATGATCTGGAGGATCCAACAAGGTTTTCCTCAATATTTCTCCTCAATCTAATGATAAGAAGGAGAGAGGGTCACGCACATGATATACTTAATCAGTCTAGATGTCTTGATTGACATGATACACCGAACCATTAAATAGCCACATAGGCTGATTTCACACATCTTCTTCACCTTAACGTTTTCTCACAGGAAAACGTTTTTGGATTGACAAATGCCATTTAATGCAATCAAATGTAGCAACAAGGTCCAGCTGGATGCTTTTTAGTGTCTGCATTAATTCTGTCATGCAACCTTTGATTTTACACAACATGCTAAGCTAAAATGTGTTTGTTAGTTTGCAGCTCAATGTGTCATGCAAATAGAGAGCTTTTCTGTCCTCTTACTACTTTAACAAAGTTATTCTGATTTACCAGTAACTTGTCTGAATTCTGGTTGCGTTACGCCCAGTTTATGAAAATGATGGGAACAAGCAAACTGACTTTAGGGAAGGAGTTCTGGATCAAATTTCAGGGGGGAAAATAGTAAACTGAATTAAGCCTAACTTTATCTTGTTTGTAAACTACCCAGAGCCGATTAGGTGAGGTGGGTACTGTAGAAATTTGATAAATAAAATGAACAAACAGGGACTTTACCAGATCTAGGCTATTAAAACTCTGATGGCCACTAGATGGAGCATCAAGATATAGAACACTCTTAACCCTTTGCTGCCATCTAGTGGTCATCTGTATTTTTGCCATCTTTATTTGCTATTGCAACATGCTAACACATTTTGAAACAGCCCCACAACTTATCTCAACTTCACACATAGTTTTCTAATAATAGCTAAACAAACATGAGCAAATCTAATTTGGTTGTATTTCTATCTGTGTTTTAAAATAAACGTTAAAGTTCTGTCTCTCACTGTGCCGTTCCCTCTCCCATAATCACTAATCACTGTATAGGATTAGAAAATAGATTTTTCCTCCTCCAAGGTACAACATGAAGGCAATGAATGTTGAGCCACAAAAGGAAAAGTGGAATTTTATTTCAGTGCTAAGTAAGGAGGAGTAAGCTTGACTTTGAACAGAGTTTCTCTGCTTCCCTGCCAGGAATTGCCAAAAGCAGAGCAGAGTCACCAGATTCCACTGGACAAGATCAAATTGCACTTTTTATTATGGTGTCATGCTTCCTTTAATCAGATTGTTTTATTGCATTTTCTTCCTGGTTGTTTTTCTCTAGCTGGCAATATATTTGAAAAATAGATTCCCGAGCATTACATCATAAATTAAGGCATGTAGGTCTAATTTACCCAAGGGCATCTAATTCCACTCCCATCAACAAGAGGATTACTGCAAACCAGACAAGCAGGTACATGTGTTCAAATTACTTCTTCAGAACCTTTATTGTACTTAGAACAATTAGCCTGGTTCACATTAATTGTCAAAATTTCACAGTGGCCACCACTGCAGAAGTCCAATTAAAGAATGTACCATAAGCAAGGAATAATAAGGAGAGTGTAAATTTCCAGGAACTTATTTCCTAGAGATGCAAGCTGCAAGCTGCTAAGCCATAATATAGAAGAAAGTTCCAGAAGCCATGAAAAAAAAAAAAAGACGGTGTAATATGAGTGAGTGGGCGTGGCCAAGTTTTTTTTTTTAACTTTTAAAACCATTTTTCTACAACCTGAAGAGGTTGTTAAAAAAATGCTTTTAAAGCCTCTGACAATCCCAGCTGATTTGCCTGATCGGCAGAGGCTTTGTTTTTACTTTTAAAAGCATTTTTTCTATAACCTCTTCGGCCGAAGAAGTTGTAGAAAAAATGCTTTTAAAATTTTTTAAAAAACCTCTGAAGATTGCGCAGCTCAGCTGGGCAATGGGGGGGGCAGAGATTTTTGCTACCGGTTCTCTGAACCACCTGCCTCCATCACTACTGGATCTGGCAATCCGGTCCGAACCGGGAGCATTTCACCCCTGGTTCAAAGTTACAACACCTCTGAAAAAAGTGACTTATAACCATTTTTCACATTTACGACCATTGCAGCATTCCCATGGTCCACGTGATCAAAATTTGGATGCTTGTCAACTGGTTTATATTTATGATGGTTGCAGTGTCCTGAGATCATGTGATCAACTTTTGCGACCTTCTGACAAGCAAATTCAATGTGGGAACCAGATTCACCTAACAACCGTGTTACTAACTTTAACAACTGCAGTGATTCACTTAATAACTGTGGCAAGAAAGGTTGTAAAATGGTGGCAAAATTCACTCAACAAGCATCTCATTTAGCAGCAGAAATTTTAGGCTCAATTGTGGTCATAAGTCAAGGACTATTTACACGTAATGAGTTTGGATGAATTAAATAAGAAAAGAAGGAGGCTGCACAAGAGGCATCAGACTGAAATCTTATTTATTTGTACCCCACCTTTTATTAATTTTTTTACAAATAACTCAAGGTTGTGAACACATCCAACACATCTTCCTCCTTCTATTTTCCCACAATAAGAACCTTGTGAAATGCGTTGAGCTGAGAGAGAGAGATTGGCCCAAAGTCACTCAGCTGGTTTTTGTGACTAAGGT
The DNA here is from genome assembly GCA_022577455.1 of Arizona elegans. Taxonomy (NCBI): domain Eukaryota; kingdom Metazoa; phylum Chordata; class Lepidosauria; order Squamata; family Colubridae; genus Arizona; species Arizona elegans. The sequence goes on from JAKOOJ010000001.1 coordinate 252,781,624, forward strand.
GGGACTAGAACTCTCAGTCTCCCACTTTCTAACCTGGTGCCTTAACCGCTAGACAAAACTGGTTTATATGCTGCTTAAATGAGCCATGGTGGTGCAGTGGTTAGAGTGCAGTACTGCAGGCTACTTCTGCCAACAACTGGCTGCCTACAATTTGGCAGTTCGAATCTCACCAGGCTCAAGGTTGACTCAGCCTTCCATCCTTCCCGGGTGGGTAAAATGAGGACCCAAATTGTTGGAGGCAATATGCTGGCTCTGTAAACCAGTTAGAGAGGGCTGTAAAGCACTGTAAAGCGGTATATAAGTTGTAAGTGCTATTGCTATTGCTATTAAGTACACTTGGGAGAAGGGCCTAGTGAATTCAGAATTAAGCCCCATCATATTCACTGGAGGTGACCTCAGTGACAGATGCATAGGATTAAACCATGAGTATCTTCAATGCTATACTTATATTTCATAATGTATACATTAGCCACATTTGTTTTGCTATATATTCTGTTACATAGACCTAGGGTATATTGGTTAAATATTCTCATTCATTCAATGAAAAGTATGTCGGGGGTGTGGGGAAGAGTCAGACGGGAAGGAATTAAAGGAAAATCGGATATTAGTAAAGCAGAAGGAATCTGGTAGTACTTTTCAGACTAGCATACTTTATTAAAAGGCAGAATCAGTTCAGAAAACATGTTTTTTTTAATAAAATGTGTTAATCTGAAAGGTGCTACTAGACCCCTGATGGATGCTCTTCACTGGCAAAGATTAACTTTCTGACCTAAGGCATGCATTTATACTTCTATTTTTTAAAGAGTAGATGAGCACCAGTGATCTATATATTCTCTGCTGTTTTTCCCTTCACAGTCATGCAAAACAAAACAGTATGTTAACTCGGACATATTTGTATGTATGGCTATAAAGAAAAAAGAATTTTGCTTCATTTATAAGAAGGTGAAAATTGGTTATTTTTTAAGGGGAAAAGGTGAAAAATCAATAATGCAAAAAGGTTTTAAACAACAGCACAACCGTGACAGACAATTAAAGTCGTATTGGTTCTGGTACAAAAGTATTGATTTTGATATGCCCTTGAGCCTTGCTGACTTTAAAGACGAATGTGTTAACCCTTTGACTTAAACCAGTGCTCTCTGTTTCAGCTACTTTAATTCCTCATGGCTGACTGACGAATCCTGGGAGTTGAAGTCCATATATCTTAACATTGCTGAAATTGAGAAATACTGAAAACAGTACAGTGGAAACAATGGTTTAGACACCTGCAGAAGCTATATTGAAGTACTACTTTTTTTAAAAAAAATTGATTTATATGCCGCCCTTCTCCGGAGACTCAGGGCGGCTTACAGTGCGGTAAGCAATAGCCTTCATACTTTTGTATATTTTTATACAGTCAGCTTATTGCCCCCACAAACTGAGTCCTCAATTTACCTACCTTAGAAAGGATGGAAGGCTGAGTCAACCTTGAGCCTAGCAAGATTCGAACTTACTTTAATTGCAGACAGCTGGTGTTAAATTACAGTGCTTTTTAGTTTGCAGAGCTATCCAGGCTCCTCATATCACTTCCATGATATGGTGGACTAAAATTGTAGAAAGAACATATTGGAGTGCTTAGGTGGACTGATCAAACTTTATAACAGCCTGGAAGAATATTAGAACAACTCTCTCCCTCTATCTCCCTCCCTCTCTCTCTCACGCACAAAAGGCCCATTTTGTACAGAGAACATTCTGTAATAAAGCTAACTGTTGTCCACAATATGAGGCTTAATGTTAATTTGGGTTCCCCAAAGATCATCTTATTGGGATTGAAGCTTTGTAATTAGTTTGTGTGAATAGCAAATTATTCAAGATTGATGACAATTTCAATTCATTTCATTGGAAATAAAATGGCATCTTATAGCAGAAAGCTTTTTTGCCCTTTTTATAGCATGTATAAGTTGTAAGAGGCAGTACCCATAACAAATCACAGCAATGTCCAAAATGATGCCTACATGCTGATATCATCATACAAATACCACAGCTGTGCGTATGTACCCATTGAAGACAGAGTTGGGGGCAAGTGACAAAAGTGACATCACAAAACAAACTCACCCTTTGCATGTGATGTTAAGATGCATGTATGGAGCTTATATCATGACATTTGTCATTTTGATACCATTGCAGATAGCAGCAGACACCCATGTAATTATGTACTACATCGTAACATCTGACACAAGTACATAAGTCATGATATTTGCATGATAATGCAGTCATGGCATTACACAATGTCATTGTGCACGTGCCATTTATCCCCATTGTCTTGTCCCTCTGTGGATGCCTACGATTGAAAGTCACTTTATAGGTCATCCAACACCTTGCTCATTTTTCACCTTCTGGCAGATTTAGGATGTGAATTATACCCAACTTGGAAAATGGTAAAATGTGTTTTAACAGCCAGAATGTAGGTCTGATTTTTTAAAATTTCATTGATTGCTTTTTAATGTCTTGTTAGCCACCCAGAATCTCTCTGGGAAGTGGGCCACCATATAACTTGATTAAATGAATGAATCAATGTTGATCATTGTTTTCAGTGGCAGGAAAAGGGAATCGGAATTATGGTTTAGCAAGTGCTAATTTCGTTCAGTTTGATGTGACCCCAAGCTATTAGAATGCTTACATTCACATATTGTGCTGATCTGTGGTTTGAAGTATTGTTTCTTGAAAATACCTAGCTGGCTGACTTTGTAGAATATGCCATAAATTATAATCAAATTACGATAACTAAGTTTACATAACATTCATAGGCTATATGATAGCATAGTATGATGCATGAACCTGCCAAAGGGAATGGAAGATGAGGCACAGTTGTGAGGGAGCTGCAAATTTTACTTGGTTTCTCTCTCCTTCTAATATTTATTCTTGAAGCATGCTTGGCTGAACATAGTTAGACTGTTCTCCTCCCAACAATGATGGATTACCTTCCCCAAGTCATCATGTACCAGGGATAGTAAGAGACATAGTTTTTATTTAAAACTTGGTTTTCTGATTCAGTGCTGGTACTGAGGAAATGGAATAATAATATATTTGCTGTGTTATGCTAAAGAAGTAGCCAAGTATGCTATTTTTAAAGACATTACTATTATCATGATGTTATAAATATTACTCTTGGGGAAGTGGGCACTGAGCTTGTCAGCAGGAAAGCTGACTGCTCGGGTTCAAGACCCGAGCACTATGCTATGGAGTGAACTTCTGTTACTTGCTCCAGCTCCTGCCCACTTAGCAGTTGGACAGCATGCAAACGTGAGTAGAAAAATAGGTACCACTTCATTGGAAAGGTATCAGTGTTCCTTGGCTGCTGGCCACATGACCACAGAAGCATCTTTGGACAATGCTGTCTTGCTTGGCTAAGAAATGGAGATGAGCACTGGCCCCAAAAATCAAACCCGACTGGACAGGGGAAACCTTTACTTTTTATAAGTATTACAGGTAGTCCTTGACTTATAACCACAATTGAGCCCAAAATTTATGTTGATAAGTAAGACATTTGTTAAGTGAGTTTTGCCCCATGTTAAGAAATTGTGGACAGTTTCTTGCAACAATTGTTAAGTGGATCACTGTAGTTGTTAAGTTAACAGCATGGTTGTTAAGTGAATCTGGATTCCCCATTAACTTTGCTTGTCAGAAGGTCGTAAAAGGGGACCACATGATCCCACGACACTGCAAAGGTCATAAATCAGTTTCCAAGCATCTGAATTTTGATCATGTGACCGTGAGGATGTTGCAACCATGCAAAAGTGTGAAAAATGGTCACAAGTCACTTTTTAAAGTGATGTTGTAACGTCAAACAGTCACTAAATGAACTGTTGTAAGTCAAGGACTTCATTCTGTCTCACTAGGTACAGATACTTGTTAGTATTTTCATAATGACAACCTTTGAGGGAGTTCGGTATACAGTCACAATTAACAGAGAGAGCTTAATTTGAATCTCTAGTCATTTCCTACATTCTACCTTGCACTTGACTAGGAAGAATTTATTATTTAAATTAAACATAAATTCTTTTATTCTTTTTCTTCACATTCCGCAGGTGCTTTCTGTAATAAATTAAGAAAAAAAATCTGGAGATCTTTGAAAGCTTGTACATTTTGTGACCCTTTATTTGGCTTAACCGTAATATGTATTAGTTATTGTGGTTTTTAGAATATTGCATCTAATTAAGATGTCAGCCTTTGCTTTTTAGTCATCAAAGTTAGGTATTTTCTATTGCAATTATCTAGTACTTTGTATAATTACATAATTATATTCCTTGCTTGAATACTTTCTCCCTGAGGATAACGTAATGATATTTAACAGAATCAAATGCACATTTCTTCCCTTAGAAATCATAAATCAAATCTACAGGTATTGGATGAAGGACATGGTAACGTTTTGGAAATAGAACGTATGCAAACATTTTGAAAAAGTAGATAACTGCATACAATATATGAGTGAATGTTGGAATGTGGCTGGAAAAAAGGCAAGCACAATCTGTATACTTTTCAAATCACAGGACGGAAGTGCTCCATTTCATTCTGTGTTCGTCAAATCGCATGTTGAATTATTGTGTACAATTTGGAGCATCACACTATGAAGGAATTAGACAGATTCAGAGAATAACAGTAGAAATAAAGGCAAGGGAATTTAATATGCTCCAGTTATTGTGTCTGCAACGTTAAGATATATTATTCAATGGCAGCTGTGTTTTATGTACTCCCAAATGCAGAGACTTTCACAAGACCATCCAAATGTTATTTTCCTTACTATTGATTTAAATTCTCAAGAACAGAAACCAGGTTGCCAAATTGACCAAATATGCCTGCTTGCAGAAGAATCATACTACGAGGGGTCCTTGGTGTTCTCTGAGCTTGCTTTTTTTCTTGCAAATATTTAATTACCCAAACTAGGTAATATCATCAGTGCCAGTAAGGAGTGCAGTGTTACTAGCACTGATGATGTTACTTAGTTTGGGTATGAAATGTCGGCAAGAAAACAAGCAAGCTCAGAGAGCACCAAGGACCCCTCATGTCAACCCTGAGCTATAAATATTTTCTATTAGAATCATACTACTTTAAACCTGAATTCAGATTGCACACGGCCTTATTCTCTAATTATGCATGAATTTGTATGAATGCAATTTAGTCAACAAACCACAACTAAGCCAACTATGGTTTTTCATGGAAACAGATTTCAATCACCCATGTAAAACCATAGTTTGCCTACTCCTAATTATTTCGGTAAACCCAAACTGCCTTTGCTCACACATACAGATAAATGTGTGGCTTAAATGCAAATCTTGATTTACAAGCCACAAATAAGCAAACTGTGGTTTGTTTACTTGTGGCTTGTAAATCAAGATTTGCATTTACACAGCTGCATAAATATGTTCGCCCGCTGTGGTGTCTTCTAGATTGCTTGACGGATGTAAGAGACTTCTGAAGTCCCACACAAACATTTATCGAAACCCAAATTATGTTAGCATCAGAGAAAAAGATCAGCCGGGATAGACATGTTTCACCCTGGTACGACTTCTGTCCTTCAAAGAGCTGCGTGAACGGGAGGGCAAAGCTCTACCGAGCGCATTTCAGCCCAAACCTCCAGCACCTCTAAGTCGGCCCCAAAAGTAGTAGCTCTGCAATCGCCTTAAAGGCGCAGGAGAGCCGTCGGGAGGGCGGGAAAAGTCAGGAGCGGCCCCGAAGGACCGACAAGGAGCAAATGTGTGGCGTAGCGAGGCGCTGGCCGTGTCTTTAAGGCGTTGTCCCCGCCCCGTTTTCAGACTGCTGGACACCCCGCCTTCCTCCTGCCGAACCGGCGGCGGAGGAGCGAGCAGTGCCGTGAGAGGCTACGAGCTGCAGGTGTAGGCAGGCGAGCGCTCCCGCACGGCGGCGGCGGCGGTGGCGGCGTGGCCGGAGGAGGTCATCTTCGTCGGCAGCCATACCGCTAGCTCCGGCGGCGCTCCCCGAAGCACCGATCGCCCGCCCGGAGGAAGGGATCTGCTGCCCACGAGGCTGAGCTGGAACATGTCGGTGGTTACCGGAGGTAGCGAACCGGGCCCCGCCGCCACCGCCGCCGCCACCGGGGGAGGCGCCGGCGGAGGGACCCGCGTTTTCTTTCAGAGCCCTCGCGGAAGCGCCTCCCGGGAAGATTCGGTCGCCCCCGCCGTGGTCCAAGTCCAGCAGCAGCAGCGGCGCCACCAGCAGGGCAAAGTGACGGTCAAGTACGATCGGAAAGAGCTGCGTAAAAGGCTAGTGCTGGAAGAGTGGATCGTGGAGCAGCTCGGGCAGCTGTACGGCTGCGAGGTACCCGCTCGTTGTCGCGCCCCTTCGCAGCCCGATCTCGCCCTGAAGGCGCGTCCGAACCGTGAAAAGCCCCGGGCCCGTCGAGGGGCCGAGGCAGCGCGCACCACACCCCTGACGGTCCGGCTCCCCCCCCCCCAATTCGGGAGGAGAGCTGAACCCGGGAGCCACGGAGTTGCCTCATCCCTGCCTGCCTTGTGCAGCTGGAGGAGAGCCAGCGCTGCTGCTCTTGGCCACCTCGCCGGGAGCTTTAGCTCACTCTGGCGACTCGTTGCTTGCGGGGATTAAGTCCCTCGCTTTCTACTACTAGTGTATTCGCCGTTGGGATGTTCCCGAGTAGAGACGGATCCATCCGTCCGCAGGCGAGGAGATCCTTTCCTAACAGTTTGGAAAGATCGAGGGTTTGGGAGGGGGGGTGTAGCTTGCCTTAATTGGGAGCGGGCGTTGAGTGTCCCTATGCGCTGCCATCTCCAAATGACATTCGTGGGCTTCCCTCTCCCCCTTTTTTTGGCCGCCTTTTCCTGCTGCTGCTTTTCCTTTTATTTGCCAGGGCAATCGGTGCATCCATGAAGGAGTCTTATTTTGCACACAGTTGTTAGTTACCTTTGCTGTTTCTTGAAAATAAGTAGACTTGTATATACAGGTGGGGGGTGGGGGTGGGGGGAGATAAGCTTAGCCTTCATGCATGCGGTGTGTGCTTTATGTACCATGTGATACATGTCACACTCTGTGTTTCTCCCTACATCAGTTTAGCTGAGATTCTTAACCGTGCAGGCAGTGAAGCTCTGATTTATTTGAGCCCAGAAGAAGTCCCTTTTCTGCCTTCCTGGGTTTAAAATTCCTAATGACATATAATACTGCACTTTTTTTTTTTTTTTTGCCATTGTAGATGCCATGTCTGTTCATATTTCTGACTGCTAAATTCCTTCCATCTGTGATTCTAAACTGCAGCTTTAGGATGAAAATAGATTTTATTAATCTTGGTTAGGTGAAGAGGGCTTTTCTGATGAAATAAAGCTACCTAAGGTGGGAAGAAGTTCAGGGAATGAACCTTCTGCATTTTTCTCCCCTTCCCCCAAATATATTTAAAGCTTGAGCCGGAATCTGTTGAGGCTTGTGAACAGAGAAGTTAAATGAGAATCTGATTTATTTTCCTCTGCACCAAGGATCTTCCTGTTGAGTGAAAAGTGACTGACATTTGAATGTGATTATTAGCTGTCCCTAGAGTCAAAAGAAACAAAATACTCCCTAGATTAGCAAAAGGCATTTTATGTAGGTTCTTTAAAAAGTGCATCTGAAGGGATAATATTCAACTACTGGTACTTCTGGTTCTAAATGTATTTGTAGTGGGGTTTGATTTTTTTTAAAAAAATTGTTAATCAACAAAATTACACAAAGATGGCATCGGTTTCCATAAACATTTTGCCATTTTTTAAATCTTTCAATGGCTCAAGTAATGGCAATACATAAATGAAATCTGTTCCTTTAGAAGTAGCCATATAATACCAAAGTCATTTTCCTAAGAAACTATTAATTTATTACACAGCTAATATTTTGAAATCAGACCTTTCTTTAAAACCTGAGGAACCTGAGGCAAATGGATTTTTAAGAAACTGGTGCATTTACAAAATATCCCATACTTTCCCACCTTTTCCCTTCCATCTTTTTGCTTACCAGAAAGTTCATTAACGACAGAAAGCTGGTATGTAGTTCCATATCTCTTTTGTTGATAGCGCTAGGATAGTGTTTTTCAACTTCGGCCATTGTAAAATATGTGGACTTCAATCCGCAGAATTCCCCAGGTAGCATAGCCATCTGGAGAATTCTGGGAGTTGAAGTCCATACGGTTTAAAGTTACTTAAGTTAAGAAACCTAGGAATTAATTATCTGCAACAGAGAAGTGGAGGCAGTAGGTCCAATCCCATATGCCAGTCTGGATTATCTGACTTGTGGATGTCAGGGTGAGGCCATGCTGTCTCCCCCTTTGCTAGCTGCTCTGTGCTTTCCCTGCCTGTTGGTATTATCCCTTCCCCACAGCCAGCTGCTGTGGGCTGTCCTGCCAGCATGTCTGGCATATGTGTCAGAGGAGCCATTCCAGATTTGTCTGATCTGTTTTCTTCCATTGGGAAAGCGCATAGCAAAATATAAGGATTTCTGCTCTGATAGGAACCCTCCTTTAACTGCAAAACTTTTAAATATGTTTTTGAAGATTAAGAAGTGCAGGTATGCTGTTTCAAATCAGTAGAAGTTAATTTACTCGGAGATGAGGCTAACAAGAACAAAGGATTTAATTAACAATGGATTAGGTTGCAGGGTTCCTGTAAACTGTATTTTAGCACAACTACCCAGTCTACAATAGAGGTAGAATAGTGAATGACTATTGGAATAGAATAATAGCGAATGATGTTGGAGGGTTGTTACATATTATTCTTTCTAGCTAACCTACAATGCAGTAAGGAAATAAAAATATTGGATAATAGTACGGGATGTTATAATCTGTATTTCATTCATTTTTCATTCAAAATTTAATATAGCTGGACGTCATAGGATACATTCACCCAACATAAATAATGTGATTACTGAATCAGCCAATGTACTGAATTTGTACAGTACACTGAATCAAATGATCTGGTTTTTTTCTTGCTAGAGAAAAACTAACCAAGGTAGCTTTTAGTAAATGCAGCTACTTGGTGTGAAAGTAACTCGTTTTAGCAACTGGGGCAACCTGAGCTTGTGGGGTTACTGTGAACCACTCAAGAGTCTGTGCTATAATATACTGCTCAAAAAAATAAAGGGAACACAAGCAGAAGACATCCGAGATCTGAATGAATGAAATAGCCTTATTAAATACTTTGTTCATTACATACAGTAGTTTTGTGTTCCCTTTAGTTGTTTGAGCAGTGTATAAACTACTGTATGTTAAGAACAAAGTATCTAATAAGGCTATTTCATTCATTCAGATCTCAGATGTCTTCTGCTTGTGTTCCCTCTATTTTTTTGAGCAGTATATTTAGGGTAAACCATATTGTATGACTCTCATACCCTGCTCTTTCCCAGGTCCTTCCATTCTGCAAAATGGGCAATGAATGGAATTTCCTTTCTGCTTTTTATGAGCAAGGCTATTAGTTTAATATATCATGCTAAATAAGAACAGGGTTAGAAAAAAATAGGAGTACTTCTCTGCTATTTTCTTCAGTTGGGAGGCTAAATGGATAGATACCCTCTTCCAGTTATTTTCACATCTTAGTTTCCTTCTGATCTGTGTGGGTAGAGCTTACTTCCATGTCTAGGGACACTTAAGTTATCTTTTCAGACCAATTCAGGAAAGATGCCTGTGGCTGATGGTACATCACTTTCTGGTTAGGTGCTGCAGAATTATCGTGAAGATGACTAAGTTAAAACAAATGGGGCAGCTGCTTTTTAGCTTTCATGCTTGAAAGGAGATGCTCACCAGTAGATGTGTTCACCAATAAGCCACATTTTGGCTTTTTGGGTTATTTCAATATCCAACTAATGTTTAGTCCTAAAAGCTTCCTTTTTAGTTTTCTTTCTAAAGATTTCTTGAACTAACATAGTGGCAAGAATTCTCTGGAGTCTTATGTGTGGAACTTGGAAATTGGCATTCCCCTTGAAGATTAAAATACATCAGAGAATAGACATGTTGGAAGTCTGTCCTTAATACAGGTAGTCCTCGACTTACAACAGTTACTTTAGTAACAGTTCAAAGTTACAACGGCACTGAAAAAGTGACTTATGACCATTTTTCACACTTAAGACCTTTGCAGCATCCCCATGGTCATGTGATCAAAATTCAGATACTTGGCAACTGGGTCATATTTATGACCGCTGGTTTGTCCCAAGGTCATGGGATCACCTTTTGCGACCTTTCGACAAGCACAGTCAATGGGGAAGTAAGATTCTTATTAACTTTTAATAGTTATAAACTATTCGCCATGGGCGAATAGGCAGCAATATAAATCTAATAAATAAACTTATCAACTGCAGTGATTCACTTAACAGCTGTGGCAAGGAAGGTCGTAACACGCGGCAAAACTCACTTAACAAACGTCTCACTTAACAGAAACGTTGGGCTCAATTGGGATCACAGGTCGAGGATTATCTGTATTGTAGACCTTGATCAAAGGAATATAAGTGGAGGAAAGATCCAACTTAATCTTTTTTCCCTTTTTTCACCATCCCATTTTTGGGCTTGTATCCTCTCTTGCAAGGAGAATGTATGGGTGCTGGTAAGCCTCCACCAGGGATAAATCAATGCTGTCCAGTGATGAAAGAGTCATTTCTCTCCTCACTGCCTGCTCTTACTATTGCCAAGTCTTTTTATTTATGGAAAAGGTGATAGACTGTCACTGTCCTGGGAGCAGGAGCGGGAAAACAAGGAGAAGGGCATGTTTGATCTATTACATTTCCTGTTCAATGCCCTCATCCCAGCAACATCTTATTGCTTGGTCTTGCTCAGCTTGCTATAGCTAAATATTGGGAATGAGAATGAAGAGTGAGAAAGTGCTGGAAACGTAATACTGGTAGTCCTTAACTTACAACAGTTCATTTAGTGACCATGCAAAGTTACAATGGCACTGAAAAAAAAACGAGTTATGACCATTTTTCACATTTGCAACTATTGCAGGGTCCCCATGGTCACATGATCAAAATTCGGACAGTCAGCAACTGACTCATATTTTTGATGGTTGCAGTGTTCTGGGGTCACGTGATCCCCTTTTGCGACCTTTTGACTAGAAAGTCAATGGAGAAGTCAGATTCAATTAACAACCGTGTTACTAATGTGACAACCACAGTGATTCACTTAACAAGTGTCTCATTTAGCAACCAAAATTTTGGGCTTAATTATGGTCGTAGGCTGAGGACTACCTGTACTTCTTGACTGCTATGCTTAAGTTCTATTGCTTAAGACAATACAGGAAGTCCTCGACTTAAGGTAAAGGTAAAGGTTCCCCTTGCACATATGTGCTAGACTTTCCCAACTCTAGGGGGCGGTGCTCATCTCTGTTTCAAAGCCGAAGAGCCAGCGCTTTCCTAAGATGTCTCCGTGGTCATGTGGCCGGCATGACTAAACGCCAAAGGCGCACGGAACGCTGTTACCTTCCCACCAAAGGTGGTCCCTATTTTTCTACTTGCATTTTTTATGTGCTTTCGAACTGCTAGGTTGGCAGAAGCTGGGACAAGTAACGGGAGCGCACCCCGTTAGTGACCGTTTGAAGTTACAACAGCATTGAAAAAAGTGACTTATGACTGTCTTTCAAACTTATGACCATTGCAAGTATCCCCATGGTCACGTGATGTACATTTGGATGCTTGACAAGTGACTCACATTTATGACAGTTGCCATGTCCCAGGGGCATGTGATCCCATTTTGTGACCTTCTGAAAAGCAAAGTCAATGGGGAAACCAGCTTCATTTAACAACCATGTTACTAATTTAAGGACTGTAGTGACTCACTTAACAAATGTGGCGAGAAAAGTCGTAAAATAAGGCAAAACTCACTTAACAAATTTCTCACTTGGCAACAAAAATGTTGGGTTCAACTGTGGTCGTATGTTGAGGACTACTTGTACAGTTGCTGTTCTGAGGAGATTCGTTCATTCAGGAATTCTCATTCAGGAATAGAATGAACAAAAATGAACTTCTTATAGTCTGTGTGAAAGAGAACTTCGATTTTACTTTTTCTATATTATTGGCAGAGAGCAAGAGACACTAAATCCTAACATGCTGCTATTATAAATAGAGACTACCCCAAAATTGAATTTGATTCCTAGTGATTATAGGGACAATCCATGTCATTTTCTCAGCACAGTAAGAAATTGGTTTGCCACTGTCTTCTTTTGGGAGCTTTTTTATAACTTCCCAAATTAGTCAGCTGTCCTGGGATTTCCTGCACTAGTGTACAGGTAGTCCTTGACTTACAACAGTTCATTTAGTGACCATTCAAAGTTACAACAGCCCTGAAAAAAGTGACTTATGGCCATTTTTCACACTTACGACCTTTGCAGCATCCCTAGGATCATGTGATCAAAATCCAGATACTTGACAACTGGGTCATATTTATGACCAAGGCTGTATCCCAGTCATGGGATCCCCTTTTGTGACCTTCTAAGAAGCAAAGTCAATGGGGAAGCCAGATTCACTTAACAACTGGGTTACTAACTTATCAACAGCAGTGATTCACTTAACAACTGAGGCAAGAAAGGTTGTAAAATGGGATAAAACTCACTTAACAAATGTCTCACTTAACAACAGAAATTTGATCATAAGTCGAGGACTACCTGTACTGACATCCAAGTGCTAATGAAGTCTGACCCTGCCTAGCTATCTTAGAACTCAGCTGTTTGACTTGGTGTTGCCACCTTTGGTGATGCTCTCATTATAGCTCTATTCAAATATGACATGTATTGTATATTACTTTTCCTGAATCTTGGGAGCAAAAGATTTGAGAACAATGAACTACCAAAATAGTTCATTTATATTTCTTTAAACGTGATCTTCCTTTTCCATTAAAATACTCAAGGTGACCTACAGCTACAGTTCAAATAAGACAAGTGCACTCTAAAATCACAAGGCAAACGGGAAAAATGGAACGTAGCAGAAAATTAATAGATCAGCAATTTACCATCTCATTTGTGCTCTTGAAACAAACCTTTGTGAGCCAATTGCAAAACATCATGGAGAAGGTAACACAAGTCTCCTACTGAAAAGGTTTACACAGGTTAGGTAAATCTTCTCAATTTAGGATATCCTTCTGGAATTTTGCTGTCATGATGGACAGGTATTCTGGTTGAGAGAGAGAAAACTCCATCCTGCATCCTAACCAAATACAAACCATATGTTGACAAGTAATAAGAATTCCCAATGGCCAACCCAGATTGGATCCTACAACATTATCCTGGAACACATATATTCGCCTTCACTCATAATAAGATTTTCCTCTGCAGTAGATTTAGTGGTTTTATATAGGAGATTTTCTTGGTCTTGGTTCATTTAAGATTTGTGGTAAAAAAGATGAGACTGCAGAGGAACTAGAAGTTGGTGAAACATTTATAAAAAGTAGAGTCACTGCCTTCCAAGAACTGACCTGTGTCAGAAACATTGCTGGTCTTGAATTGTAGCAAACAAAAATGTTCAGAAAAACAATCTAGTGGAAAGAAGATTTCCGTGATGCAGTTAAAATGTGATTAGGGCACAGCTCTAGAAATGGGTCTGCTAGTTTAAAATGGACAAAAGCATACTTGCTCGTAGCCAGGAGGATCTCAAGAGGATGAACCTGGTTTCTCAGGTGGACTAAAGCATAAACGAAAATTCAAATAAGGACCTGTTCTTAGGCAAACCGTTCTATGCCTGCAAGCAATTTGGATTACCGAGAAAGCAATTAAGTCTTTGAAATAACTTGAGCACTGTGTAAATTCTTGTTTGAACCATAACTGTATTACCTAGATTAAGAATGTGAGTTGCCTGCAGGCAGGGTTTATTTGTAGCCTTTTCCCAAGTATGTGTGTAATCCATTTGCCTGATGAGATAATGTCACTTGCATATTTCAGACTCACTTTCTTGGGTAAGCGAAATGTGACATTTTGCCTTCCAAACGTCCGTCATGTGTGCATCCATGTTACATGTACAGTAAAGATGAGTTGCAAAACAACTGAATATGTACAGAGAATTTGGATGAAAGCATAATTTTAAAGTCATGATGTAAATATGGGTCTCAAAAGGGGAGATACCATTCAACATAAGCAAGTCTAAAGGATTGGCATATTGGTGCCAAAATCCTATCTACTCATGAAAACCAATAAGATCAGAGATATAATAGTGAAAGATGAAGAAAGAGATCTAATGTTAAATAGTTCAATGAAGGTGTAAACCCAGTGTGAATTTACTGTAAAAAAAGGCCAAAAATACATGTTAGAGAGAATAAGAAATTGTATTGGAAATAAGAATATAAATGTGATAATGCCATATATCAATCAATGGTGAGACTGCATCTAAATATTATTCCCTCTTCTTGTTGCCGTACCATGGGACTAGAGAGAGTTCAGAAGAGGGCAACTAAGATGATCAAAGGGGTGGAGCAGCTTCCCTAGGAGGAGTGGTTGTGACATTTTGGGGGGGGTGTGAATGAGAGGGATGTGATTGAGGTTAACAAATTATGCCTGGTGTGAATAAAGTGGACAAGGAGAAGCTGTTTTCCCCTTCCCAAAATACTAGAACCAGAGATTGCTCAATGAAATTGAGTCCTGGAAGAATATTTTTTTCTCCCTTTTGTTTGTCCCTTACACAACATTTAAATCCAGCTTTGAAATTTGCTACCATGAAATGTGTTGGTTACTAGTTTGGTTAGTTAAAAAAAAAGAAGAGATGGACCAATTCATGGAAGTTTTGGGGATCAATGGCTATTAGTATTGATGGGAATGCCTCTGAAGGTCATCTGCTGGGAGACTATTAGGCTTCCTTGTGCAGTTGGTTGGCCACTATAAGAACAGACCGCCGGATAAATGGGCCAGCAGGGCCATTCTTATGTTCTAATGTAGATTGGATGGACAGGTGGAATTATCCTAAAGGATGTTCATTGGTATAAGGATTTCAGATGTTAGTGGTAAATTATCAAACCTTCCTATATAGAATAATTCTTTTAGTTGTTAGGAGCCAGAGGTACTATTATCATGCCTTGTCTCCGTGTTTAACAGAGATATCCCCATTAAAGTTGTGCAAATCTTTGAAAATCTTTTTTGCTTGGTTAGGTATTTGAATGAATCCTCCCCCCCTTCAAAACAAAGTGAAGTGGTACCCTGTTCCCCCATCAGTGATGTCCGTGCCTGGATTCTGCATCCACAAAAGAAAGATGGATTTTCCAACATTTATTTGAGGCAAAGCAGCACATCTCCATGAAATGAAACAGTTATGTTAAGTTGAACCTCCTACAAACATCTGTGAAGGATGGGGAGGCATTTGGCAAAGTTGGGGGCATATTTTTGTGTGTGTGTGAAGAAGGGATATGTTTTCCAGAACAAACCCTGAAAATGAGCAGAAAAACAATCTTCTTAAGAGCTTAACAATGCTTCTAAACAGAAATGGTTCTTCCCTTATCAAATCAGCAGGGAATAACTAGCACTACTGGTTGAAGATATCAGATGCAGTTGGTAGGAGAAGATATGGGATATAATAAGATACATCCACCACAATAATTAATCCTTGCTCAATACATTCTGCACTCTGGGCTCTAAAAATAGAGTCACAAAATCGGCTGTATCTTTTGGTAAACATGGTGGAACTAAACAAACTCATTACAATGTAGATAAAATAATCTACATTATTTTAAGAGGATGAAAATAAGTACCGTATTTTCCAGCGTATAAGACGACTGGGCGTATAAGACAACCCCCAACTTTTCCTGTTAAAATATAGGGTTTGGGCTATACTCGCCATATAAGACTACCCCTCTTCCAACACACACCAAATAAAAATTAAAAAACATCAACTGCCTCAACACAATGTAAAAGCAGCTGTGCTAGACCCAAAATGGCCCCTGCAACTAGCAGGAACCTCACACAGCCACAAAAAGCCCAAAAAAACAACTTTCACACTTTACACACACACACAACACAACACAACTGGCTCACCCACAATGTAAAAGCAGCTGTGCTAGACCCAAAATGGCCCCTGCAACAAGCAGGAACCTCACACAGCTACAAAAAGCGCAAAAAACAACTTTCACACTTTACACACACACAACACAACACAACACAACTGGCTCATCCACAATGTAAAAGCAGCTGTGCTAGACCCAAAATGGCCCCTGCAACAAGCAGGAACCTCACACAGCCACAAAAAGCTCCAAAAAATCAACCTTCACACTTTACACACACAAAATTCCACATACAGCTTTGTGAGATTTTGTGTGTTTGTGTAGTTAGAGTGAAACACTACAGAAACACACCACATCTCAGAAAGCTGCACAAATATTATTTTATTTTTATTTTTATATGAAAACTAAATTTAAAACTTCCTAAACTTTAAATGGCTAGGTCTAAAAAAGAACAACTAAAAAAACCCCAATTAACTATTTTTTTAAAGCTCCCAAAGGGGAAAAAAACTTACCCAATAGAACAGGGGTCTCCAACCTTGGCAACTTTAAGACTTGTAGACTTCAACTCCCAGAATTCCTCAGCCAGCTTTTTTTTTACTGGCTGAGGAATTCTGGGAGTTGAAGTCCACAACTCCTGCCTGCATGATTGCAGGCAGAAAGTGGCTTGCTGATGGAATGGATTCAGGCAAGCGAAGCAAGGCAAGCGTGGCGATTACCAGCTAAGGTAAGCAAGCTGGAGGGGGAAAACTTTTTTCTTTTTACAGGGCTCTGGGCTCTGGCGATCCCAGTTGCGATGCCCGATTGGCAGGCAACTCAGCTGGGATCGTCAGAGCTTGCAGAGTCACGTAAAAGGAAAAAAGTTTTTTCCTTTAACATGGCTCTGGCATCCCAGCTGAGTTGCCTGATTAGCAGGCAAAGCTGGGATCGCCAGAGCTTCGATCGCCAGAGCCATTTAAGGCTCGTTAGAGTCTTTTGGGCTGGTCTGCCTGGTTACAGGAGAACGACACCCGGCGTATAAGACGACCCCCGACTTTTGAGAAGATTTTCATGTGTTAAAAAGTCGTCTTATACGCCGGAAAATACGGTAGCCCAGACCAGTTCTCAATTCATTAGAAATCAATGGATTGCCTCCACATCCATTCAAATTAAGAAAGAGTGCGCTTATATATTTTAAAATATAAACAATAGGTTAATGAATGAAATATCCTGCAGATACTGGATATCCACAAAAGCTGATGGAATTGAGGATAAATGCAGGGAAAACATCTGTGTTTCATCTATTATTTCTAAGAACTAGGCATTCCTTCCGACACTTATTTTCTTTTCAAAATACACGAACAGTAATTTCCTATCAACCTAGCATTTGCAATTATAATAAATAGCGACAAATCTCAAGAATTCAATTATATTCAAAATGTTTTTTGATGGAAAATTAAATATATGTATAAAAATCTAAGGTCAGATCCCTTGAAAACTTAAAACGATATATTTGCAAGAAGCTCAAGAAGAAAATCTGTACTCTTCAAAAATAAATTTTTCAGAGCAAAAATGGGCGTCCTTTTAGAAAGTAAAGGAATGTCTGATAGCTTTTGAAAAAGGGACACTTATTGAAATGGCTTGTTATATTAGCTTTGTTTATACATTAAAACAATTTCAGATAGTCCTTGACTTATAACCAGTTGCTTAGCCACCAAAGTTATAACAGATCTATCTTGAGGTTACAACCCAGATTCAAAATTCCAATAATCCCCCATTCATCATGATAATATGAGTGACCTTTGGATGCATGGGAGTACAGCTGCATTTAGGGCCATTTGCCACATACTGCAGTCATGTGACCATATTTTATGCTGGTTTTGTTGAAAAACCGGCATTTGCTTCCGGTTTTCAGCGAAACAACGCGGTTTTTGACTGTCACGACTTATGACCATAATGGCTAGACTCCAGTATGGTTGTAATTTGAAGACTACCTGTAATAAATAAAACAGCCCCTGATATCCTGAAAAAATGTGTAACTTTTTATGGTACATTTTTTTTTATTTTAAAATTTTACATTCTACAGTATACATACCCTGCAGCTGGTTCAAAACCCTAGATCCTTCATATTTATATCTCCCAACAGCTTTTTCGTTACCTGTTCTTTCTTTTCCTCCCTAATGTACTTTCAGACTGACATTATTCTCCTAGGATCAATTTTCCTTATTTCATGCGTGTGTTTCTCTGTACAGTATATAAGTGTATCCCTGAATACAAGGTGGATTTTAGAATGTATGTGCTTTTTAGAATATAACAGATAATAGACCATTTGTTTATTTGTTTATTGAAAGCATTAGTAGAGCTGCCCATCTTCTAACCAACTCTAGGTGGCTCCTAATAATAGACTGTTGAAGTTCTTGTTTAAAATAATATTAGATTTGCAAGCTAATGTATTTCCCCTCCCAGGCAGGTGGATGGAGGAGGGAGGATCCTTTGCTCTTATGGAGGTCTAATTGGATCATTTCTAGCTCAAAGAGCTTAAGTACAGTACTTGTAGCAATACTCTGGCTTAATACACTATGTACCTTTCAGACATCAGTAACTAAATGAATAAATTACAATGCTGCTGATTTTGTATATAAAAAGTAAAATTCAATTATACAAATAAGTGGTTGGAACCAGCCATTCTCTGCATGAAAAAAATGAGTTGTGTAAATGAAACTACAGGCTCCTTGAGTATCTCTTTTGACAGATTGTGAAAATTAAGTCACCAAGCCAGAAATCTGTTCTGATTCCATCTTTTTATCATCATTAAGAAAAGTTATGCCAAATATAAGTTTGTCAACAAAGGAAGTCAAACTACAAATTTTGTTGCATGTCAATGCTTAAAAGAATTTACTCTGGAATTTTATAATCCAGATCTCCAAATATTTGTATCTGGTTATATTATTAGTTCTTCTAGCTAAATGCTGTTAAATGAAACATATTAATACTTTAAAAAATCAGAATTTAGAATATATTTTAGCCTCCAGAGTGCTCCTTCTGCTAGAAAATGAATCTGTTTGCACATTGCCACTTGTATCTCCTGTCTAATAGTTGCTACGCGAGAGAACAGCTTTGATTCCAGGCATACGTTATTTTTGTGGTGTAAATTTTTGTCTACTTTTTTCTCCTTAAGCTTTGAAATGTATGAACTGTAGTGTAAGAAAAAAATACCTTATGTCAGGCTGCATGTTGCAAAATGTTTATCAAATATAGATTAAAATAGTATGCTTGAATGTTTTTTGGTTCACACACACACTGAATACTTTATCAGTTTGACGGACCATCAGTGTTAGTCAGTAGTAAGCTATGTAGTACCGTAGAACATGAAAAAATGTCATTAATCCAGGGTTAAAATCCAGCAGGTTCTGACAGGTTCTGGAGAACCAGTAGCAGAAATTTTGAGCAGTTTGGAGAACCGGCAAACGTCACCTCTGGCTGGCCCCAGAGTGGAGTGAGAATGGAGATTTTGCAATATCCTTCCCCAGGAGTGGGGAAGGAATGGGGTTTTTGCAGTATCCTTCCCCTGAAGTAGGGTGGGAATGGAGATTTTGCAGTATCCTTCCCTTGCCACGCCCACCAAGCCACGCCCACAGAACCACTAGTAAAAAAATTTGGATTTCACCATTGCATTAATCTCATTCACATTCATCCAAGTGTGAACTTTTTTCAGTTCTGGTGCTTCTTCATTTCTATTTCATGCCATGTTCAATTTATATTTGGATATATTTTTCCTGTTGCATAACCTTTTTGATCGTTGTGTCAGCAATGGCTCTCCCGTGTTGAGAGAAGGTGATGGGAACATCCAGACATCTTCGGTTTGAAGAAATTATGGGACAATTTACAGATTACAAGAGAATCTCAGAATTGCTGCATAAGTTCTTTAGGCCTTGGGATAAGCATAAAGCTGTCTGTTTGGAAGCAACCATACAGCAGCATGATTTATGTTAATAGCAGTTGAAGGAGTTAGATCCAGAGACCCTATAGCCGTGATGGCGAACCTTTGGCACGCATGCCACAGGTGGCATGCGGAGTCATATTAGTGGGCACACCAGCTCAGCTCTGGGGCGCATGTGTGCGCCGGCCAGCTGATTTTCGGGCCTGCTGGGCCCACCAGAAGTAGGGAAACAGGCTGTTTCCTGCCTCTGGAGGGCCTGGGGGGAGGTGGGGAAGGTCCGTTTTTCTTTCTTACCTGGCTCCAGATCCTCTCTATTTATCTGGGAAGGGCGAAAACAGCCTTTCCCACTCTCTTGGAGGCCCTACGGAGGCTGAAAGGGCCCATTTCCCAACTCCCGGTGGGACAGGAAGTGACGTTTTTTGCTGTCCCCAGCCTCCAGAGGCTCCTAGAGACTCCTAGAGAGGCTCTGGAGGCTGGGGACAGCAAAAAATGTCACTTCCTGTCCCACCGGGAGTTGGGAAATGGGCCCTTTCAGCCTCCGTAGGGCCTCCAAGGTAGAGGGAAAGGCTGTTTTCGCACTTCCCAGATAAGTAGAGAGGATCTGGAACTAGGTAAGAAAGAAAAACGGGCCTACCAGGCCATCATGTGCCAGGAGTGGAGGGGGGGTTGCGCTCTCATGTGCGTGGGCACCTGCACGCACAACCCTCCCCCGCCCCCCCTCTCCTGGCATGCAATGGCAAAAAGATTAGCCATCACTACCCTATAGAGTAGACCTGCACTTTGAGAGGAGAGGAAGCTATGATTTCTTAATTATTAAAAATAACTATATAGCAGCAAGAGTAATATGGCACATATTGCTTTTAGCATCTTATTATGGGGTAGTAGAATTCTTTCAAACTTAAAGGACCAACCGGATATTTCAAAACCATTTTTAAATCTAAACTTTATACTGTATTTTTAAGTTTCTTTGCTTAGCCACAATACTTTGTACTCCCTGCTGGCTCTGAGCAAATTTGAAAAGTGAAGCTTGGGAATTGTAGTTCTGCAGAGTTGAGAGTTCTTTATAAATAGATATAGTTGCTTGAGAGATTTCGATTCAACTGGATCTAGGAATTGCTTCTGTACCATCATTTTCTCCACTGTTTGAGGTCTATAGGAACTGCATATTTACAGGATTGTATGTTTTAGTTCTAGTGTCTCATTATCTTTAAAAATCAGCCCATTGGGTAGAGAAATAATTGTACTGTTTCTTTCTCCATATGATTGCTTCTGGCAAGCATTCTCTGGCAGCAACGGAGATGGGTCCCAAAGCATTCAAGTTTTTCATTCTGAAGTAAAAAACTCATAGTTTTTTTTCCCCTTTAAAGGTGGTTTACCCCTTATTATATTTCCTCAAAAAGCTGGAGCTACCACTTTTAGAAGCAAGACAGCTATTTGATTTTATATCATGGAGCAGTGGTTAGTTTTCAAACTAATGTTTAGTAATTTTCAGAGGGATCACTACAATGCAATAATGCCTCACAGGAGCCAATTATGGTTGTACTGAATCATTGTCTTGAATGCCACATCCGATGTCCCTGATGGCCTTATGTGGCCCTTGAGAAAACTTGGCTGTCATGCTGCAAAGCAACTCTGAAGATTAATCTTGTGACATGCTTTTTTTGTCCTTCAGCATTGCAGCAGAGGTTCTCCTAGAAGATGTAGGAGGCTCTATACAGGTAATCCTTGACTTTCAACCATTTGTTGAATGACCATTCAAAGTTACAATGGCACTGAAAAAAGTGCCATTGTAACTTTGTACATTTTTCACACTTATGACCATTGCAGCATCCCCAAAATCACATAATTAAAATTCGGGCGTTTGGCAATTGGCATATATTTATTATGATTGCAGTGTCCTCTGGTTATTAAATCAACTTTTGTGATTAAACAGAATAACAGAGTTGGAAGGGACCTTGGAGGTCTTCTAATTCAACCCCCCTTAAGCAAGAAGCCCTCTGCCATTTCAGATAAATGGTTTTCCAACCTCTTGCCTCTTCGAGGCAAGTCATACAACTGATTAATTGTTCTAAATATCAGAAAGTTTCTCCTCTCCTTGATCAAGGAGATCATTTCCATCCATTGCTTCTTGATCTGCCTTCCGGTGCTTTGGAGAATAGGTTGACTTCCTCTTCTTTGTGGCAGCCCCTTAGATATTGGAACAGTGCTACCATATTTCCTTGAAAATAAGCCCTAATGCGTCTTTTGGAGCCAAAAAAAAAAAAAAAAAAGACCGGTGGATACACGGTATCATGTCACCTCTAGCCCTTCTTTTCATTAAACTACATACTCAATTCATGCAACCATTTTTTCTTTGGTTTAATTTCCAGTTCCCTAATCCAGTGGTGGGTTGCTACCAGTTCGCCCCAGTTCGGGTGAACCGATAGCAGTGGCAGTGGGAGGCTCCGCCCACCCGCCCGGATGTCATCAGATGTGCTCTGCCCGTGCGCTCCCAATAGCAAACCGGTAGCGAAGAAAATTGAAACCCACTACTGCCCTAATCATCTTTGTTGCTGTTCTCTGCACTCTTTCTAGTCTCAACATCTTTTTTTATATCGTGGTGACCAAAACTGGATGCAATATTCCAAGTGTGGCCTTACCAAAGCATTATAAAGGGGCATTAACCCTTCACGTAATCTTGATTCTACTCCTCTGTTAATGCAACCTAGGACTGCATTGGCCTTTTTGGCAGCTGTCAAATATTGTTGGCTCATATTTAAGTGATTGTTCACTAAGGCTCCAAGATCCCTCTTGAACTTACTACTATTGACCCAGGTACTTCCTATTTTATACCTGTGCATTTGGTTTTTCTTGCCTAAATGTAGAACCTTACTTTTATCACCATTGAATTTTATTTTGTTAGATAGGACCCAGTGTTCAAGTCTGTCAATATCCTTCTGTATCTTAAGCCTAACTTCTGGGGTGTTGGCTATTCCTGTCACCTTGTTGTTGTTGTTGCAAATTTGATGAGTTACCCTTCTATCCCCTCATCTAAATCACTGATGAAGATATTGAAGAATGCTGGGCCTAAGAGTCTTGGGGTACCCCACTACATACTTCCCTCGATGTATATGCATTAAGGATTGCTTTTTGACAAGTAAGGTCAATGGGGAAGCAAGATTCACTTAACAACTGTTACTAACAACAAATTTTGGGCTCAATTGTGGTCCTAAGTCGAGGTAGTCCTATATGGACTACATCGGGATCTGTAGGTCAGTCTCTAGACTGAGTAGCTTGTTACTTCCAGAGGCAATAATTTATAACATATATTATCTAAGAATAAGTAATATAGGTTAAGTAAGTAATAAGGATAATAAGTAATCAAATAATAAGTAATCTAGGATAAAATAAAAAAATGAAATCTAGGATTTCATTTATCTTTCCAGTTAATGAATTTGGGAAATAAAGAATAAAGGTTTTGTAGGATATGCTTTAAAAATCAGGAAACTTGATGGGCTAGCTGTATTTAGAATATAAATAAATTATTCAAGGAACCCTTTTTAATGGTATTTAAGACAGCAGGAAGGGATTTCAAAATTGCTGGTTCCCACAAATAAGAATTCCATTTAATACCACAAGATGAGGAAAATAGTGTATAGTAAGCATGTTTAAAATAGCCCCTATCTGATTTTTAATAATATGAAATTGGATTGAATTCAATTGTAAGCAGACAAAGAAAAACCAATGTTCTTAAAATAGGCTCAAATAACAATAAAATTCACTTATCAACAAGTTTGTTCCAGGAGTAGGTCAGATTGTCTCGAGAGGATTTTTACTTTAACCTAATATCTATCTCAAGTGTAGAGGGCAGGAGTGACATTAATACACAGAGCTGCAAGCACTAGAGAAGGTGCAGCAGGAATTATGATCCTGTAGAATTATGATCTTCAAACTACTAACCAGAGCATCAGCTATATTCACTAGCAGGGTTGAGGTCCATTTTCTTCTTGTACAAATTTAGGTGGAAGAATATCTGTCACTCCAAGACCCACTAAGATTATAGAATTGCTGTTAGAAATTTGGAAAATAATATAAATCTCATTTTGGGGTTGTGGGTTTTTACTCCCCCATGTAGTTCTGCCTTGGACACAAAGCAGTTACCGTGTTTCCCCAAAATAAGACCCTGTCTTATATTTTTTTGAACCCCGAAATAAGTGCTTGGCCTTATTTTTGGGGAGGTCTCATTATTTTGGGGCGCATGGAGCAAGGTGGGGCTTCTCTTGCAATCTTACCTGATTTCCAGCTCTATCTCCCTAACCCTAACCAGAGGAAATGGCGGGGACCAGCTGCGCATGCAGTTAAATTTTTTGGGTGGGGGGGGCTTATTTTCAGGAAGGGCTTATTTTAAGAGGGCTTGTTTTTGGGGGGTTATTTTAGTGCATGCGCTCAAAAGTCCGATTGGGCTTATTATCAGGGGATGTCTTATTTTCGGGGAAACACAGTAGGTGATCATCGGCCAGTCATTTTCTCTCAGCCTTAGAAGGAGGCAATGGCAAACCACTTCTGAAAAATCTTGCCAAGAAAACTGCAGGGCCATCTCTGAGATTCTCAGAGAGAGAGGGAGGGAGGCCGGGGGGGGGGAGGGGAGAGGGAGACACAGACAGACAGATACGTAGATATAGATATAGATAGATAGATAGATAGATAGATAGATAGATAGATAGATAGATAGATATGAAATATAATTTATTCTTATAAATATATTTTTATTTTTATTTTAGACCTAAGGAAATGACCTTGCAGAATCCTCAAAAGACTATCATCCATGTTAGTTTTTTTAAAAAAGGCTTTTTGTTCCATCTTCAAATATTTTGTGAGGTAATTCAGTGGAAGTGTCTGTCTACTTTCCTGTTTTGGAAAGCATATTTGTCATGCCTAATGTGTAATCTTATACACGTTATAAACCTGACTAAGCTTGGGGACAATGTGACAACTTGATCTTCAGACTAAAGCAGATTAATGAATTATATTCTATAGCCTAACCATCTGCAAAGTTAGATGATTTTTACTTCCCCAACTTGGATCTGGTGCAGTATTATAATTCTGTCAGATTAAACTGGTATGATCCATGACTAGGGTTGTTAGGAATTGTACTCCAAAACATTTGAGCAGATGCAAGGCGTGTCTTGATTAATATTCTGGAATGCACTGATTTTTCCAAAGTATTTCATTTCAGAAGATAATCAACCTGTCCTACTATTCAATGTTTTAACTAAACCTATGACTGCACACTTATTACAATCTAGTTGCTGCAGTGTTGTAAAACTGGTTTTGTGTACTTGTTGTTATAGGTTATTATGAATAAATGGCAGCTACTTTCTGAAGGCTTGTACAGGGATACATATAGATCACCAAGGTTAAAAAAATTATTGTCTGTACTTGATTAGCTCATTGTCTCAACCCTTATACTCCCTATAATGCATGCTGATGATATACATTTACAGATAGTCCTCGGTTTACGACTGGTAAATTAGCAACTGTTCAACATTAAAACAGACCCAGAAAAAGCTACTTACCACCTGGATTTGAAATTCCAATGTGGTTATGTGGCTGCATTTTGGGTGCTTGGCAACCTGACCAGATTTAAGGACATTTGACTGCAATTTAGGTGTTAACTTTCTGTTTCCGGCAAAAAAACAAAACAAAAAAACCCACCCCATAGTAAACAAGGAGTTTGCGTAATGACTGCATTGTTCGTTTCAGAACCATTACAAAAAAGGCCATAAAATTGAGTGTGGTGATCCACTTAATGACCATCATGACTTATGACCAAAATTGCAGGCTCAATTATAGTCTTAGGTTGAGGACTATCTGTACTGCATTTATATCAAGCCTTTCCTCATGGAACCTGGCTTTGCTATATAGCCCCAGAATAGGTACGTGAAGTAGGCTGGGCTGAGAGAGAATGACTGGTTAATAGTCACTTGGAAGCAGTTATGGTTAAGTGGAAACTTGAATCTGCATTTCCCCCAAACTCTTTCCTAAGCAACACAGCACCACTTCTAACTACTGTTGCAGTGATACCTGCTGCACACCTGCAAGGCTGCTTCAAAATGCCTGGTTCTCCAGGTAGGTTGCATTTTTTGGTTTTAAAGCTCCTTAAATGCTAAGTCGGATTTTGCATCTGTTAAATGTATATATTTCCTCCTATGGTGTGTAAGAATGAGATCATTGTGGAAATAAATGACTTTACAAAAAGATTGGAAGGGATCCTTGGAGGCCATCTAGTCTACTTCCTCCCAATTAGGGGAAAACCTCTGTCACACCAAATTATCATGAACATATCCAGAGAAGAGAGTCCACATCTCCTAGGGCAATTTATTCCATTGCTGAACAGCTCTTACTAGTAGTAAAGTTCTCGTGTTGTCCAAGCAAAATCTACTTCCTTGTAATTTAAACCCAGATTCTTGTGTGTCTTCTGAAACAGCTTTGAACAAGTCTGCCTCATCTTCTACAGACAGTTATTGTGAGTCCTACAGTTTGTTCTTCTTGAAGGTAAACTTTAGTAGTGACTCCAGTTCTTTCCCAGAAGGATATCTTTCCAATGCCCCCCACCCTCTTGATTTTAGTTGCTTTATTTGAACGCACTCACCATCTTTCCTAAATTGCAGTTCTCAAAACTGGACAAATTATTCTAGTTACAGTTTGACTTGATCAGAATAGACAGGATCAATGAATTTTCTTAATTTTGACTGCTAATGCAATCTAGGATCGTATTTGCTTCCCCTCCCCCCCCAGTTACATAAAACAGCAAGCTCATGGTCAGTTGAGATACCAAGGCACTCAGATCAGAGGTGGTTTCAGCAGGTTCTGACCAGTTCTGGAGAACCGGTAGTGGATATTTTAAGTAGATTGGAGAACCGGTAGTAAAAATTCTGACTGGCTCCGCCCCCATCTATTCTCTGCCTCCCAAATCCCAGCTAATCGGAGGAAATGGGGATTTTGCAGTATCCTTCCCCTGGATTGGAGAGGGAATGGAGATTTTACAGTATCCTTCCCCTGCCAAGCCCACCAAGCCATGCCACGCCCACCAAGCCACACCCACAGAACTGGTAGTAAAAATTTTTGAAACCCACCACTGACTCAGATCCTTTTTACATGTAATGCTGCTCAATATGATGCCCCTTCCCTCCTATACTCCTATTGGTACTTTTGGTTTTTCCTGCCCAAAACAGTACATTACATTTATACCTACTAATATTCATCTTTGGGGATCCTGCCCATTATTCCAGGTGGTTAAAAAAAAACCTCTTGAATCTTATGGCCTCCTAAGGTGTCCTCTTAGTGTCATCTGCAGATTTGATAATTCTGTTTTCCAAACTCTGTCCAAATCTTTTGTAAATACTGTATTTTTCAGAGTATAAGACACACTTTTTTCCTTCCTAAAAGAGGCTGAAAATTTGAGTGCGTCTTGTACTCTGAATGTAGCTTTTTCAAAGCTTTTTTTCAGCCCTAACAAAGCGCTAGCGAGTGAAGCAATCTCCGTGGTTTGCCTGCTTTTCTCATTGCTTCTCTCTCTAAAAATCAGTTGTGCCTTAGAAGCTGTTTTTTATCCCCAAGCAGGGGATAAAAACTAGCAAACTAATGTGCTGAAGCTGACCAGACTAAGGACGCTAGCCAGATGAATACCTGGTAGGCAGATTTCCCCCCCACCCCCATTTTCCTCCCCAAAAACTAAGCTGTGTCTTATACTCCGGTGCATCTTATATTCCGAAAAATACGATATATTGAGCAGTAGAGTGCAGAGCCCTGAGGGAAAGCACTTGATATTTCCTTCCGGCTTCCTATGGAGATAGGGAGGTACATTCATCTCATGCTAGCAGTCCTATTTGTCATCTCTTCTAAAACCGAATGAGTTTTTATCAAATGCTAAATCAGTGTATTAACTCTAGCAAAAGTGATAAGATTGGTTTGCCATCTGTTTATTCCTGAAGAACTGATGGTGCTTCCTGTCAAGAAAGGCATTTTTTAAAAAAATGTGCACAAACCAACTATTTAATCTGTTCCAGAGTTTTGGTCAGTAATGATGTCAAGCTGACTGGTCTGTAATTATCCTGGTTTCCCCCCCCCCCACCTTTTGAAGATTGGAACAACATTTGTTTTTTTCCCAACTCTGCAGTACTTTGCTCAGCTTCCATGATTTTTCAAAACTCATAGAAAGAGACTCAAAATGGCATCAACAGGGTCTCCAAAGTTTCTCAGGTATAAGTGGCCTAGTCCCAGAGACTTAAGCTTGACAAAATATTTTACAGGTAGTCCTCAACTTATAACCACAATTGAGCCCAAAATTTCTGCTGCTAAGTGAGACATTGGTTAAGTTAATTTTGCCCCAGTTTACGACCTTTCTTGCCACCATTGTTAAGTGAATCACTGCAGTTGTTAAGTTAGTTACAGGGTTGTTAAGTCAATCTGGCTTCTCTATTGACTTTGCTTATCAGAAGGTCACAAAAGATGATAACATGACTCCAGGACAATGCAGTCATCATAAATATGAGTCATGAATTTTGATCACATGATCATAGGGAAGATACAATGATCATAAGTGTGAAAAATGGTCATGAGTCACTTTTCTCAGTACTGTTGTAACTTTGGTCACTAAATGAACTATTATAAGTCAAGGACTATCTGTATTCAAACAGGATTCCATTGTGTCTGATATGCCCTGTGCTAGGAAGCTCTTTTCGTATATCATGTAATCTGCTGCAGGTCAGTTTTCCCTGACTGTAATGCACTTAAAAATGAGTTATTCTTCCTGGGATTTTCACTGAAGTTATCATCTAAATTTGCAGACTCCCGTACTAGGTTTTGCTTTTATGAACATATTTTGGGTTTCTTGACATTCCTATTGATATAAAATTCAAATACAGATATCAATTGATAAATGTGGTAGAGGTTCTACTGGGGTTTGTCAATTTTAATTGCACTTAGAGGGACAATAATTCTGGATTTTTTTTCTCATGTTACTTCCATCCTACAGATAACAGTTAGCTTTTATTTGTAAGATGACCCTTTTCCTAATTTGGAAGATATTTTTCCTTGAAGGGACCAAATAAAATACTTGTCAGCATCCTAGATCCTTTAAGAGTTTTGCATTTTTAGATGGGGATGTTGTTGTTTAAAGGACACTACCTTAACTTTTGCAGAAGTTTGAAGATATCTATTTTTATCCCTGATTTATCTCCTTTTCCCCCCTCCCAACCCCAGATCCTGATTTTGCCAAGTGACTTAGTCACACCCTAGAAGCTCTCAAGATATATTTAGTAAGTTAGTAGGTTGTAGCTGTAGTTTGGCAAGATTCTGTCCATTGGATGTAAGCAAATAAAGGACTGGGGTTGATTGGATTTTGCTGTGTTGTCTTTGGATTTGGATGTGACAGAGTATTACATGTTTTATCACCATCAGTAGCACATCTTTTCCAAGGACATAAATAATTGAAATAATTTTTGGTATATACAATGTTCAGAACATAAAGAAAAACAGAATTTTTAGCATGCTTTTGAGTGTATATATATTTGATCATTGCTCTAATATGTTGAGTACAATAGAATTTGGTTATATTAGAAGTGCATTCTCATTGAAGCTTTGGTGAAGTATATTTGCATAGTCATAGGAGAAGAATACACTACCCCAAGGACTCCAGAATACCCCTCCATAACATCCGGACACTCACAAGATAATGTGGTTGCTATTCAGACTAATGGTTGATTAACTCAATCTTATAGTGTACTTGTAGAAGGGAGTTGCAGAACAACTGTGGTATTATGAACTTTTTATTGGTGGCAAAGAGGTACCTAAATATTTGTATGTGCTTTAAATCTCTTTGTCTGGAAAGCTAAACTGTATAGCCGACTATGTTGGCTTAGGTTCTGCTCTGTGTTGAAATGACAGTTTGGAAAATGTATTTATCCTAGAGCTTAGGACAGATTTAAGAAAAAGAAACATTAACGGGTATTTTCACATCTCTGTGTCCACTGAAGTATCTGGCTTGCTTTTCTTGCTATTGCAATAACGGTCCAAAAGTTTCCTTTAGCTCGTGAGGGCTGTTATCCTAAGCATACTTTATACAGAAGCAGGGTTTTTTTCCTCCTGTTGGCTTAACAGGTCTTTCAGGAAAGGACAGATGTACACTGAGCTACTGTAGAAAGTTGTCTTGGTTTTTGCTACCAAGGGGAATAATCCAGGGGTGGGCT
Organism: Arizona elegans; assembly: GCA_022577455.1. Lineage (NCBI taxonomy): Eukaryota > Metazoa > Chordata > Lepidosauria > Squamata > Colubridae > Arizona > Arizona elegans. The sequence continues at coordinate 252,811,688 of JAKOOJ010000001.1, forward strand.
GCTGGGGGTTCGCAGGGGTTCAGAAGAACCTCTAGCTAAGATTCTGTGCAGTTTGAAGAACCCCCAAACCCCACTCCTGGCTGGCCCCACCCACCCCACCCCTCCCCTCCCAGGAGTCCTCATGCGGCCCTTTTTGGATGCAGGTAAGTGCAGGGTGCGCGTGGAGGCTTGAGGAGGGTGAAAAACGAGCCTACCAGAAGTTCAGGAAGAAGGCCTCAAGAGGTCCTCAGTAGCCTGGGGAGGCTGTTTTCATCCTCTCGGAGGCTCAGGGAAAACCTTTGGAGCCCAGGGAGGGCAAAACTACCCCCCTGCCGTGGTGCAGGAGGCCGACGAGGCCATGCCCACCCAGCAATTGGGCAGAGAACCCCTTGCTAAAATAAGCCCACCCTGGAATAAATACCATTAACATCTATGGTTCAGTATTAATGACACCTTACTATATATGTCTTTATAGCCATATGGTGGCTTATGTGAAATCAGACTAGAAGGTTTTTTTTTTCATTTCCTGCAACTTCATTTGTGCTAGCAGACATATTAATACTTATATTTGCTTTTACCTGCTCCAGTGAATCCTCTTACCTGATTGTGTGCGGTGCAGTTCAGGATGGAGCTAGTTGCCATGGTTACTCCCTGTTTCGGTTCAGGGGCTACAGCAACTGTAAATCACAGACCTTTTGCAGCACTGATGGAGGTTTGTAGGTCCTGTTGTCAAGCCCCAGACTTACCTTGTGTATGTTTTCCCCCCAATGTGTACTGTTACAATAGGAGAGCTGCTATGTAACGCTGGCAGCAAGTACCAAGCTATTATAAAAGATTATGGTTATGATTGGCTACTAGCATGCAGTGATGATATTTGGATATCCTAGTATCCTACCTGAGTGCATGAGAACCTTATATTAAGGAGTGGAAAGTTGACAATTTAGTGATATGGTTCCCATATCATTCTAAGACAGGGGTTGGCAACCTTAAACACTCAAAGAGCCATTTGGACCCGTTTCCCACAGAAAAGAAAACACCAGGAGCCACAAAAACCTTTTGACATCTACAATGAAGATAACACTGCCTATATCGTTTTTTTACCTTTATGCTATGTATAAAAAAACTATAGTGTGTTGCATTTATGTAATCAATGAGCTGCTACAAGTTTTATAACATTTTATTAGATTAGAATAGAATTTTTTATTGGCCAAGTGTGATTGGACACAAGGAATTTGTCGTGGTGCATATGCTCTCAGTGTACATAAAAGAAATGTTCATCAAGAATCGTAAGGTACAACACTTAATGATAGTCATAGGGTACAAATAAGCAATCAGGAAACAATATCAATATAAATTGTAAGGATACAAGCAACAAAATTACAGTCATACAGTCATAAGTGTAAGGAGATAGGTGGTGGGAACGATGAAAAGATTAATAGTAGTGCAAACTTAGTAAATCAATCAAGTGTTGAGGGAATTATTTGTTTAGCAGAGTGATGGCATTCGGGGAAAAACTGTTCTTGTGTCTAGTTGTTCTGATGTGCAGTGCTCTATAGTGTCATTTTGAGGGTAGGAGTTGAAACAGTTTATGTCCAAGATGTGAGGGGTCTGTAAATATTTTCACAGCCCTCTTTTTGACTCGTGCAGTATACAGGTCCTCAATGGAAGGTAGGTTGGTAGCAATTGTTTTTCCTGCAGTTCTAATTATCCTCTGAAGTCTGTGTCTGTCTTGTTGGGTTGCAGAGCCAAACCAGACAGTTATAGAGGTGCAGATGACATACTCACTAATTCCTCTGTAGAACTGGATCAGCAGCTCCTTGGACAGTTTGAGCTTTCTGAGAAAACACACAATGACTGATGTAACAGGGAAGGAAAAGTCTTTATCGCAGAAAGAACATTCTTCGTTGTGCTTTTTTGATGATGTTTTTGATGTTAGCTGTCCATTTTAGATCTTGCGATATGGTAGAACCTAGAAATTTGAAGGTCTCTATTGTTGATACTGTGTTGTCTAGTATTGTGAGAGGTGGAAGTATGGAAGGGTTTCTCCTAAAGTCTACCACCATTTCTACGGTTTTGAGTGTGTTCAGTTCCAGATTGTTCCGGTCACACTACGAGGCTAGTAGTTCAACGTCCCGTCTGTGTGCGGATTCATCAATGAGACCGATCACTGTTGTGTCATCTGCGAACTTCAGTAGTTTAACAGTGGATCATTAGTGATGCAGTCATTGGTATACAGAGAGAAGAGAAGTGGGGAGAGCACACAGCCTTGGGGGGGGGGGGCTTTGCTAATTGTACAGGTATCTGATGCGATTCTGCTTAGCTTCACCTGCTGCTTCCTGTTTGTTAGGAAGCTTATGATCCACTTGCAAGTGTGTTCAGGTATCTGTAGCTGGTTTAGCTTAAATAGAAGTGTGTCTGGAATGATGGTATTGAATGCTGAACTAAAGCCTACAAAGAGGATCCTTGCGTAGGTCTTTGGAGATTCAAGATGTTGTAGGATGTAGTACAGAGCCATATTAACAGCATCATCTGTTGATCTATTTGCTCGGTATGCAAATTGCAAGGGGTCTAACAGTGGATCCGTGATGGTTTTCAAGTGAGACAGCACTAGCCTTTCAAAGGTTTTCATGACTACAGATGTTAGAGCAACTGGTCTGTAGTCATTCAGTTCCTTGATGGTGGGCTTCTTCGGCCCTGGGATTTTTATTTATTTATTTATTTTATTCGGCTTATATGCCGCCCTATCTCACAATGGACTCAGGACGGCTCACAACAATAAAACACAAGCCACAATAAAAATAAAGACTAAAATCTAAAAAATTTAAAATTAACCCATTAAAACCCTTAAAACCCTGTGATCAGACCAGGTCAAGGGATTTGAAAAGCCAAGTTTTTAATTCCTGGCGGAAGGTGCAAAGGTCAGGCGCTAGTCAGAGCTCCAAGGGGAGTTGATTCCAGAGGGTGGGCGCCCCAACCGAGAAGGCTCTACCCCTGGGGACTGCCAGCCGCCACTGTCTAGCCGACGGCACCCTAAGTAGGCCCTCTCTATGGGCGCGAACCGGGTGATGGGATGTTGTTGCTGGCTGTAGATGGTCTGCCAAATATCCTGGTCTTAAGCCATGTAGGGCTTTATAGGTCAACACCAGCACCTTGAATCTCACCTGGAGGGCAACTGGTAGCCAATGCAAACCGCGCAGGAGGGGTGTAACATGGGAGTATTGGGATTCTCCCATCACAACCCGCGTGCTGCATTCTGCACCAGCTGAAGCCTCCGAGTGGTCCTCAAGGGCAGCCTCATACACTAGTCAATCCATGAGGTGACCAGCGCATGTGTAACTGTGCGTAGGGCATCTCAGTCCAAGTAGGGACGCAACTGGCGCACCAGACGTATCTGGGCGAATGCCCCCCTGGTCACGATCGTTATCTGGTCTTCTAAGCTCAACCGTGAATCCAGAAGGACGCCCAAGTTGCGCACCCTGTCACCCCCTATAGTCAGCGATGGCACCTCTCCCCTGAACCGAGATGCCGGTACCCACAGCCACTCGGTCTTGACCGGGTTGAGTTGCAATTTGTTTCTACCCATCCAGACCCGTACCGCTTCCAGGCACTGGGCCATCACATTGAGGGCATCACTGGGTTGGTTCAGGGTGGAAATATAAAGCTGAGTATCATCAGCGTACTGATGATACCTCACCCCAAAACCACGGATGATCTCTCCTAGCGGTTTCATATAGATGTTGAACAGGAGAGGCGAGAGAACCGACCCCTGAGGCACCCCACAGGTGAGGGGCCTCAAGGTCGATCTCTGCCCCCCGCCAACACCGCTTGCGTTCGACCCGAGAGGTAGGAGGAAAACCACCGTAAAACAGTGCCAGAGGGATGATAGTAGAGCGTTTGAAGCAAGAAGGAACATAGCACATCTCTAGTGATTTATTGAAGATATGGGTGAAGATGGGGGCCAATTGGTCAGCACAGACTTTTAAGCAAGAAGGAATTATCTTGTCTGGACCTGGTGCTTTTCCTGGCTTTTGACTGAAATAGGTCTTGCACTTCCTTTTCTGTGATCACTAGGGGTTGTGAACCCAATGGGATGGGGTCAGTTGTAGGAAGCTTGGCTGTTGGTGTGTCTGAGATGGGGATTGTGGAGATATGTGGCTGTAGTTTCCTTTCAAACCTGCAGTAAAACATTATTTAAAATTATGGAATAAAATACAAAAATGCAAAGGCAAATTGTAGGACACAGTGGGTAGGGGAAGGGGAAAGAACAGTGAGGAGAAGAGGGGGAAAAGAAAAAAAAGGCGTTGACTTCCAACTCTCTCTGTTGCAGTAGAATAAAACATTAACATCGAATCTCAACTTTTTACTTTTCCATAATAGTATAAACTAGCCATTTCTATGAGAACGAATCAATCTAATCAGTAAAACCCAAAATCAAAGTTTCATTTTTTTTCCACCTCAAGCACAAAGTCCAGAAGCTGTCTCCAAGTAGAAACAAAAGTGCTTATATTCTTTTCTTTGCTCAAAACGGTCAATTTAGCCATCTCTGCCAACTCAGCCATTGTGATTGGGTTTTGTTTTTCTTTAAAATTACAATTTTATTGAAGAAATTTTAACAAGATAAAACAATATAAATATTAGAAAAGAAATAAAATGAGAAAGTGACTACAAGTAAGTAAGAAAATAGAAAACATTACAGTATAAAGATATGGCTCCCAATCTTTTTGATAGCATTCATATTTTACCTTCTCTCTTTAAAGTTGCATCATTGAACATAGAATAATAGAGTTGGAGATCATCTAGTTCAACACCTTGCTTGAGCAGGAGACCTTATATCATTTCCGACAAATGGCTGTCCAATCTCTTCTTGAAAACCTCCAGTGATGGAGCACCTACAACTTCTGGTGGCAAGCTGTTCCACTGGTTAATTGTTCTCACTGTCGGGAAATTTCTCCTTAATACTAGGTTGGATCTCTCTTTAATGTTTTCCACCCGTTACTTCTTCCTCAGGTATTTTAGAGAATAGGTCAAACCCGCCCCCCCCCCCCTTTCTCTGCGGCAACGTAATTTCCTTCTTTCTGTAGGCTACCCTTTGTAATCTTCATAACTACAAAGCTCAAGTTCATTTTTCACTTCTGTCAGCAAAAAAATCCATAATCCAGTCACTGATAAATAATCATTGTGATTTATAAATGCTGTTTTATGGCTTCATTCAAATTTTTTCAACCTGGACAACTTGCAGATTTATATGCTCCAGATTTTTCTAACCAGGCTGACCACTGCCAAGAATTCTTGGAATTGAAATCTGTGTACCTGAAGAACACTTAGGTTGTTGAAGAATGCTGGTTAATAGGATGTTGGAATCCAGCCATTGTAGTTTATTCAACAAACCATGAATTTATGCAATGGTTGAACCCAGATAGGTACTCTTCTGTTCTTTACAGAGCTGTGTTTATTGTTGAATTTTTCCCTTTTTCTTTTGAGAAGTTATTAGATGTGCTCTGAAATTGCTAGTGTTATCAGAGGATTTTGAATAAAAATTATCCTTTTTATATGAACAATAGCAAAATGAGAAATTAAACCATTATTAACTTTATTTTACAAGCAAACTATTAATGACAATACGCATTTCCAAGGATAGTATGCTTCTGCCTGCCCAAGCCAAAGCATTGGGCTTATTAAATATTAAATATGGTATTAAATACCATATGATATCTGCATTTTGCAAATAGCAATTTGAATTTAATACACTTATTGAGGGATTGCCTAACTGATAAATTTTATTATAAGCTATAAACAGAAATAGCATGCTTTTCCTAATCTGTCCTACTGATTTCCATAGGACAATATTGAAGTAAAAAACAACAAAAACTACATTTTCTTTACAGAGAATTGAGTTTGATGGAATACCTCAAATGCAGGAGAAATAGCGGTATTCAATTCACAGAAATCAAGGTACCCTTTGGCTTTAAAAAATCTATTGTGGTTTTACATTCTAAGATGTTTATGTTTGATTCATTGCATAAATAAAGAGAAGCATCCCTTCCAGCAAGTGAAGATGAATCATCGGTTTAAATTAAAGAATCTGTGAACATGTTAAAAGCAGTCTTTCTAAGGAGGATATGTTCTATAGTGATGGTTTTTTAAATGACTACTTTTAATTTATGCCAAGTAATTTGATTCAGAACTTCAGTTCACAAGATCCATAGGGCTTGGAAGGAATATTCACACTACAGAGAAGAAGAAAACAGGAGTACAATTCTGCCTAACATTATTTCAGATTACAGGTTTAGAAAGTGAATCCTTTTCATTCATTTCTGTCATATATCTTGTCTCTCATCAGGGAGCTTATCTAAGGAAGCTGTACTAAATTTCCCTTCCGTGTAGTTTTCTGATTTAAGGTCTGCAGTATATGCAGAAACCCATCTGAAATGACTACCATAAAGAATATAAATATGCGCTTAAACAGTCCTGGAACAGAGATAAATCAGGACTAAATGCAAGGCAGAGTCACCTTCTTTAACTTTCTTTAAACGTTTTTATAAGCAGTATTTGACACAGAGCCTTGTCCTTAACACAGAGTTCATTTCCCAGGTGTGCTGGTACCAACCTATAAAATATTTTACACTTGCAATTATTGTGTGTCTGAAAGATTTTTCCCAAGTCTTACCAATTTTTTTGGAGCCAGAATCTTTATCTGTTGAGGAAGCAACCATTCAAATGTGGGATATTGTGCCCAGAGAGGGACACTTAATTTATTCCCCAAAGCCCATTATTGTTTGATGTTAATCTTCATGCTGTAATTCAGCACCCTAATCAACAGTAACTTTTTCAGCAGCAGTTGATTATCATTTCGCAAAGCCTTTGAAAGGACAGTTAACAACACACCATTTAGACCACTGGTGAAATGAACCAGCTGCACTGACAGTCAGGGAAATTACTGGACGAAATTGTCAGGAGACCCCAGAGGGGTGTTTTAATGTTTAAAGAGGGATGCTTGTCTGGTGCCAGCAAAAATTTCAAAGTTTCTTTTTTGAATACAATTTGCAGCTCTGATGTCTTATGTCATTTCAGCTGTTTTTATTGTATGTTGCTCTAAAAATCGATTCTGTAGGGCCATTGATGAAAGGAAATATCAGGAGTGTGATGTGTGGCATAAAACAATCCAAGCCGGGATATCCTAGGGTAAACACTGCCAGGGTGTGTTGTTGGAAAAATTCCCATTTAATTAGAAACCAAAGCTATTGGAGGCAGTTGTAACAAAGTCTGGCTTATTGGCAGGCACAGCTACAGTGATTATTAGGCTGCTCTTAAATGCCCATGCCAAATATTCATTTGTTCTTTTACTTATTAATTAAAATTAGAAGCTGCCAGTTTCCAGATGACTCTGGGCAGTCTACAATCTAAAAAGTTTTTTTTAAAAAAAAAAAAAACTTAAAAGAGAAAGAGAAGAAAGAACCATCTACAACCCAAACAACAACATTAATTGTAAGCAGTAAATGAGCTCGACATGAGCTCCACACGAGCTCGACACCTACCCTACCCCAAGGGCAGAGAAAACAGCCAATTCTTAAATTAATGGTAATGGTATTTGGGAATGATCTTGAGAAAGAGGGGAAGAGATGCTGCCTAAGGAACAATCAAATAAGAGAGGGCATGGCCCACAGCTACACAATGAGCAAAGAAAGAAACTCAGCAAGGAATCTCCCTAACTTGGTCTGTAAAAGATGGCAGGAGATTTGTACTATCAGATGTGCAAGATTCTGTTAACATAGCCTTACAATAAAGTAGAATTACTGTACTTTTTTGAGTACAAGATGTACTTTTTTCCCACCCTTAAAGAGGCCTCCCAATTTTTGGCCTCCCGAAACCCTGCCCCGCGTGTCCTGTTTTTGCAAAAAACAGGCCCGTTTTTAACAAAAACTGGATGCACAGAGGGTTTGCGAGGCCTGCAGAGTGCTCCTGGAGGCTGGGGAGTGCAAAAACGTAATGGGGGAGGGTGGGAGGCCAAAAACGGGCCCGTTTTTTTTTGCAAAAACTATGTTTTTGACCTTCCCAGTCCCCAGGAGTACTCTGCAGGCCTCCCAAACCCTTTGTGTGCTCTGTTTTTGCAAAAAACAGGCCCGTTTTTGGCCTCCCAAACCCCCCACGTGTTGCATTTTTGCCCTCCCCGGCCCCCAGGAGCACTCTGCAGGCCTCTTATAACCTCTGTGCGCAGAGAGTTTGGGAGGCTTGCAGAGTGCTCCTGGGGGCCGGGGAGGGCAAAAACTTTTTTCCCCTTGTTTACCTCATCGGAATCTTGGTACGTCTTATATTCCGGTGCGTCTTATAGTCTGAAAATTACAGTAGCTCATGTAGTTGTGTTTCTGGAGTATTTGGGAAGGTTAACAAAAGGCTGGCTTCTGGGATATCATCAGGGTTAATTCTGTACAGATTTTGTGGTGGGGGGAAGGCTGATCCAGAGGGCAGGTACAATGACAGAGAAGTCATACTTCCTAGATTCTGATGGGTGACACTAATCAAAGGGACCTGGAGCATAACCACTCTGCCTAATCTTATTGGATTGGCAGACATTATGGGAGAAAGATTGTCCCCAAATAACCATGCCCTGTGCACTGAAGAGCTGAAAGTAGATTTTTCATATTTTAGCCATTTAAAAAAATGCTTATTTCCTGCCCATAAATTGCCCCATGCCTTTATTATCCCCAACCTCTAATGTGCCATGTAGCATTTAGATTTGTATGACGAAGGTCTATTTGAAAGTCTTCTCTGTTTTATTATTGGCACATACCTGTCTGAAATAAAAATAACCTCGTTAAAACTGACACTTACTGTACATCATCTTATCGCTGTGTTTCAGAAATAGGAATGTAGTATCTGGGTAAAACTGTATTCTCACAGTAGCCAGACTCAACCAATTGCAGAAGAGCTCAAGCTAGCTCTTAATCTTCAGCCAAGTTATTTGGTAATTGATTTAACTTACTTTGTCTATGCTTCCAGCTAGCTGAAAGTGGAAATGGCTACATTTGGCTCATTGTCAAATTTCAAAATGAATGGCCAGATAAGCAGAAAATTGGAAAAGAAAAGAAGGAAGAATGCCAATGCAGAACTAAGGAAAGGATCTTTCAAAATTGCTCAGGAATGATTTATTAGCCCGCTGCGTTTCCAGTCTTGGCATTCTTTCAGGGCAACAACTGTTTGAATTCATTCATTTTGAATGGTGGTCTTATGGAGAAACAACTCCTGGAATGTCTATTTTTGGGAGGATCTTGGTTTCAACATTGATTGTTAAATCATCAAGAAGTTTATTCCACTTCTCCAACTGTCTCTGTTGTGGTTTGGTGTGTAGTCTTTAAAGTGTTGGTACACTAGAAAGGAGATTCAGATTTAAAACCCCGTCAGCCTCCATGGAAGCTCATTAGATAAGTTCGAGCAAGTTCCCTCTTTCAGCCCAGTCTACTTCACAGGATTGTTGTGATTGGGCAAAAAAATAGGAAGAAGAAGTGTTCTGTAATGTACTGTAAATCCCTGTAATAATTGTGGGATATAAAGCCAGCTGATAAATAGCTTGTGTGATGGACTTTTTTTTTATCATGATTCAGTATTACTTCTTGTTTAGTCGTATTGTTGTTAATCCTCCTATTGCTACTCCTGTCAAGAATAGATAATACTGACAAGATGCACCATTCTTCCAGAAAACAAAATCATATCTAATGGTCTGTGTTGTTTATCTATGCCTCATGGGTGAAACATGCTTCACTATACATTTAATATATATTCAGACATCATTATATATCTCAGGCATGTCTGTCTGCACAAGTAGTAGAAAGCTATCCAAACTGCTTGGAACCTTGAATTATGTGACACCAGTGTCAGATTAGAAATTCTTTAAATCACTATTTATTTATTTTTTTAGGTTAAGGTGTACCCAAATTTGTCTGTTCTGCCCCAGGTCCGGATTCCCGAGGATATAGACACACACCAACGGTCCTTATCAAATTTATTAAGTAGCAAGAATAAACCAAAGCGGCAAAGGTTGGCAACCAGCCCAGAAAACAAAATACGATAAGACTTTTCCAAAAATGCTCTGATGATAATTACAAATTGTTTCCAGCAAGAAATTTACTAACCGCATGTGACTTAAATAGGCTAAGGGAGTGGCCAATTATCCTCAAGCCTTACTCTCGAGGAAACCTTCTCCTCCTGAGTAGCCACTCCTGCCTTTTGGCAGCCCTGCGTGCTCGAGCATTGAGAAGAGGCTTCTCCACTTCGCTCTCTCAACTTGAAGGAGCCTCTGGAGGTTCTGAAGGCCCTGGCTGAGTCTCTGCCTCTGGCACCACATCCTCTTCAGCCTCCTCGCTGTCCGACACGAGCGCCGGCTGCGCCGGCTGCTAGTACGACACCACACCAGCCTCCTCGTCGTCGGGATCAGCCATGATCCACGCAGGCCGCTGGCGGGCCACAACACTGTCTGGTTATCATGAAATTATGGAAAGGTTTATCAAGTAGCCAAGAAGGAAATGTCAGGAATGTATTTCAAACTTCCACAATAGCCAAACCTTCAACGTTTCTAGGTTATTTACACTCAGCTTTACATCGTGCCAAGTTTGCATATGGGACCACAAATACTTGACTTTAACTACTTAAAATAAAATTACTCCTATACAAACTTTTCATGGGGCACGGTGGCTCAGTGGCTAAGACGCTGAGCTTGTCGATCAGAAGGTCAGCAGTTCAGCGGTTCGAATCCCTAGCACTGTATAACTGAGTGAGCTCCCGTTACTTGTCCCAGGTTCTGCCAACCTAGCAGTTCGAAAGCACATAAAAATGCAAGTAGAAAAATAGGGACCACTTTGGTGGGAAGGTAACAGTGCTCCATGTGCCTTTGGCATTTAGTCATGCCGGCCACATGACCATGGAGACGTCTTCGGACAGCGCGGAGTCTTCTGCTTAGAAACGGAGATGAACACCGCCCCTAGAGCTGGAAACAACTATTATGCATGTACAGGGGAATCTTTACCTTTACCTTTCTTCAAACTTTTACTAGAATCAAGCATGAAGGGCGATACACATAAAGCATTTTAGAAGAGATGCCGGTATGTTCAGAATCCATTGATGTTACAGGAACGCCTTTTTGTGTGTATTCATTTATTCAAATATGACTATTATTGAATTGCTGATAATCCACAGAAATGTAGTACGGATGGTCTTTGAAACAAAATTTCTGTTGCTAAGCAAGGCAGTTAAGTGAGTCATACTCAATTTTATGACTTTTTTTTTTTTGCCACGGCTGTTATGCAAAATATTGCAGTTGTTAAGTGAGTCGTGTGATCGTTAAGCGAATCCAGCTTTCCCCCCCTTGACTTTGCTTGTCAGAAGCTGGCTGGGAAGGTTGCAAATGGTGATCACATGTCTCCAAGACACTGCAACCATTGCAAATTCATGCTGGTTTCCAAGCCTGAATTTTGATCAACCTACTGTAGGAATGCTGATGGTCGTAAGTGCGAGGATCTATTGTAATTTATTTTCTAATATTGTCCTAAATTTGAATGGTCGCTAAACAAATGGTTGCAAGTCAAGGACTACCTGTATATACCCCTCTTTGTAGTGGTTAAAGGCATCAGGCTAGAAACTGAGAGACTGCAAGTTCTAGTGCTATCTTAGGCAAAAAGCCAACTGAGTGGCCTTGGGCCATTCACTCTCGCTCAAACTTAGGAAGAGCAAAGGCAAAGCACTTCTACTAGCACTACTAGCCTTGGTAGTACAGTGGTCTAAGGCACCCTGTTATTAAGCTGGTTATTAAGACCAGCTGCCTGCAATTACTGCAGGTTTGAATCTCGCCAAGGCTCAAGGTTGACTCAGCCTTCCATCCTTTCTAAGGTAGGTAAATTGAGGACCCAGTTGTGGGGGCAATAAGCTGACTTTGTATAAATATACAAAAGAATGAAGGCTATTGCTTAGCACATTGTAAGCCGCCCTGAGTCTCCGGAGAAGGGCGGCATATAAATCAAATTAAAAAAAAAAAACTTCTGAAATTTTGCTAAGAAAACTGCAGGGACCTGCACAGGCATTTGCCAGGAGTCAAGACTGACTTAAAGGCACAAATTTCTTTTTTCCTGTACCGCTTAACACTTGAATGTCCATGCAGTACTTTAAAATCAAGTAAAAACAGTAAACTCTAAACCTCTGTATAGATACAAACTTTTTTTTTTAAATTTGATTTATATGCCGCCCTTCTCCGGAGACTCAGGGCGGCTTACAATGCGTTAAGCAATAGCCTTCATTCTTTTGTATATTTTATACAAAGTCAGCTTATTGCCCCCACAAACTGGGTCCTCATTTCACCTACCTTAGAAAGGATGGAAGGCTGAGTCAACCTTGAGCCTTGGAGAGATTCGAACCAGCAGAAATTGCAGGCAGCTGTGTTAATAACAGGGTGCACTAAACCACTGTATTATCAAACCACTGTACTATCAAGGCTCTAAACTTTGCATTATACACCAAATTTTAGACTGCATAATCAGGGCTTCCTAGTGAACGTCAATGAACTTCAGAGTCGTTGTGGCGCAGTGGTTAGAATGCAGTATTGCAGGCTAATTCTGCTGATTGCTGGCAGTTCGATTCTGAATGGCTCAACCTTGACTCAACCTTCCATCCTTCCAAGGTCAGGAAAATGAGGACCCAGATTGTTGGGGGCAATATCTTGACCACTTAGAGAGGGCCAAAAAATACTATGAAGCAGTCTATAAGTCTAAGTGCTATTGCTATTATCTTATTAACTTGCTTCAATAGGACCACTCTGCCATAAACTGTTTTAAGCTGCTTTAAATGTTCATAAGGTAACTGTAGTTCCATCATATAAAAAAATGATTTTGGTCTCCATTATGTTGTGAACTTATTTCTCTATCTACTTTAGATGACAAACATAATGACAGCTGCAGTAATTCAGTCCTGACTCTTTCTTTGTTGGTACATAATGGACACAAGCTGGAGGCCAACATCTGGCAAGATTTATGTGTGAATGGTGGAAAGTGGTGCCCTGTGAAGATCTACAGATACATGAGATTCATGTATTATAAAAGGCAGACTAGCCTTGACTGATAGGCAGAAGCTGAGTATATATTTGAAAATATGGAACATTGATGGAAAGCATAGGTTTCTGTAAGCTTATTTCAGCTTTGATATTAAGGGTTTGCTTTTATGGGTAGAATCTCCTGGTATAGTAAACATAACACCTCCACATACTACCCCGTTTCCCCGAAAATAAGCCTCCCCCCAAAAATAAGCCCTCCCCGAAAATATTTAAACACAGAGCTGGAAATCTGGTAAGACAGCAAGAGGAGCCCCATCTTGCTCCATGTGCCCCAAAATAATAAGACCTCCCTGAAAACAAGGCCAAGCGCTTATTTCAGTGTTCAAAAAAAATATAAATATATAAAAATATAAAAAAACCTTAGCGGTGCAGCGGATTAAAGTGCTGTTAAGTAGCACTTAGCTGCCAGCTGCCTGCAATTATTGCGAGTTCAAATCTCACCAGGCTCAAGGTTGACTCAGCCGAGGTAGGTAAAATGAGGACTCGGATTGTGGGGGCAATAAGCTGACTTTGTATAAAAAAAAACACCGCTTAGGGGACCCCGAAAGCCCTACTAAGCAGCTATATACAAAAGTATGAAGACTATTGCTTAAAAGCATTGTAAGCCGCCCTGAGTCTCCAGAGAAGGGCGGCATATAAATTGAACCAATTAATTAATTAATTAATTAATTAATTAATTAAGCGGTCACGCTCCCTGGCAGGAGAGGGTTGCACGTTCACTCCAGCAAAGGTTTGTGCAACCCTCTCTGGCCAGGGAGCGTGACTGCTTCCTGGTCAGCGCACCTCTTACCACACCCACTTCCCAATGGGTAGATCTCCATGAGTGAGAAGCTACGTTCTCCTCCGGTCCTCCTGGGGCAGCTCGCCTCCCTGCTGGCAGCTTCTTCTCCTTGCTGCTCCAGGAGAAGCCTGAGACTCAGCTATCCTTGGCAAAATGCTTCATCATTTCAGCGCAGGGAACACACGCGGCACCGGGGGATCCATGCAGCTACTATCCCACCCCTCGGCCACGCCGCGAGGCTCCAACTCAAGGAGGAGAAGACAGGGGGGTGGGAGTCCAAACGTCAGCTACCTTAAGCAAGCTGCAGCACTATTATGCAGGGCTCCGAGTGGTTGGAGAAGCGGCAGAAATAGCAGCCAGGGCTGGGCTTTCAGCAGGTAAGCAATGCTGCCTCTGCCATGGGGAACTTTGGAGAGGGCAGAGGCAGGCTGTGCGAACAGCCTGTCTCTTAGCTGGCGAGAACGGCTACAGCCTGCCCCCGGCCTCTCTCTCCAAAGTTCCTCACGGCAGAGGCAGTGTTGCTTACCCACTGAAAGTGCAGCCCTGGCTGCTATTTCTGCCTCTTCTCCAACCACTCGGAGCCCTGCATAATAGCGCTGCAGCTTGCTTGAGGTAGCCGCCGCTTAGACTTCCCCTGCCCCCCTCTTCCTCCGTCTTCTCCTTGAGTTGGAGCCTCGCGGCGTGACCGAGGCTGAGGAGGAGTGGGATAGTAGCTGCACTGATCCCCTGGTGCCGCCCGTCCCCCCTGCCCTGCAATAATGAAGCGCTTTGCCAAGGAAAGCAGAGTCTCTCGGGCGGGAGGCAAGATCTGGCATCGCCTTCCCACTCGTGGCTTCTCCATCACCTGGCTGCTCCAGGAGCAGCCTGTCTGTTACCCAGCGGGAACAGCCTGTCGCCATAGCCTGCCCCCCCCGCCCCACCAGCTGGTCCGGGGGTTCTGCCAGATATTGGAAATTAGATGTGAATTTTAGAATAGAAGAATGGTATTGTGAAATATGGAAATTAGCTTTAAACGATAAAATGACATGTGATATTAAAATTAGAAATGGTGACTATAAAGAAGATATTTTCTGGAAAATTTGGAAACCATTCGTGGACTATGCGCTGGGAAAATTGGATGCTTCGGTACCTGTACCCCGAGAACGTGGATTTTGGTGATCATGAGGATATATCAGAAGAACCAAATCTTCCTTTCTTATGTATAGCACAGGGTGAAATATTGTATATGTTGTTTGTAATGTTAGTAATTAAAAAAAAAAAGAAGAAGTGGCAGAACTGTTGTTGCTGGGGGCAAAAGGTGGGTCCAGGGCTTCCCTTCTCCCCACCCGAACGGGCTTCTGGCATGGCCCAGACCTCTGGGGGAAGGGATTGAAGCCCCAGTCTGCTGCTCCTTCCGTTGTATGGAAAGCCAATATACTGCTTGAATTATCCGTTCCCTCCCTTCCCTCAATCCCGTTTCATGGCTTCCCAACTTCCTCAACCTCTGCTTTCTGCTGTTTTCTCCAAGCAGCCAAGAGAGAATGGGCTTGCAAGGCTGTCAGTCTCCCATGCCTGCAATGCCAGATCTCGCCTCCCACCTGACCGAGAGACCCAGCCCTGGCTGCTATTTCTGCCACTAAGAGGCAACGCTCTTCCTCCTGCTAGCCTCGAGCTCAGCTCCAGGCAGCGTCCAGCCAGCCATATCTGGCCTCCCCCTGCGGCAGACCACGTGGATTCCAGGCAGCGCAACTTCGGGGCCTTTTGTCATGGTGGCGGTGAAGAGGCAGGCAGGCAACCGGGGGCACGGGAGCGACTGGCAGCAGCGCTCCTGGCTGGCAAAGGGCGGAGTCCCGGGGCTGCATGCGGGCAATGATGGCATGGCCAGTGCGCACACGCACTAAGACATTAAGGCCAGCTGATCATTGCACACGCATGCGCACCAGTAACCAGCAGACTAGCTGGCTGGTGCACATGTGTGCCCTGGAAGCCCGGAAGAAGAATGGGCGATGCCACGTGTGCCGGGCCACATGGCTCTGCATGCCACTTCCGGCACGCGTGCCATAGGTTCGCCAGCACGGGTATAGTAGATGCTTGAATGATGAAGTAACATCTAATTTGCTCATGTGATTCTTTTGCAACAGGAAGAATAAAATGTCACATTGATTAGCATATGGTGGTAAAACGGCTGAAGGTTGAAATCAAAACCCATCCCTTCTTCATGCTTTGTTCTTAATTGCTTAAGTCAGGATGAACTGTTGCTTTCTAAGATAAAACAGGGGGAGATCTTTTTGTGTATGGCCTTGAGATTTTAGTGGAAAGCCAGGATATAAACGTAATAAATCAATAAACATCCAGTTCTTATGCCCGATTAAATTAAATCCTTTGGTTTGTAATTTGGCTTAAGTTGCAATATTAAGCAGCTGATATAAGATTCAGTTCCTACTTACCCTGTCAGCCTATTCATTAATTAACTCCCTAGGAGACCATTCATGACATGAAAATGGCAACATATTTTATTCCTTTGCCAATTTTTCTTCTTCTTTTTTTTAATAAAGTAGATACTTGCTGATATATAGGAAATGAAATGCACTTAGCTCATCATACGTTCATCTTGGGTGGAGGCCAGTTGGGTCAGAGGTAATAAATGCCGTCTATAATCAAGATCGGGCATTTTTATCCACCAAATATATGCTTCTTTATATGAAACGAGATGAGGCAATTAAGTTCATCCAATGCACTCAAAGCAAATTGTGGGTCTTCCTTTTCTTACTAGAGCTGGTTTAATTTCACTGTTCCATTGTGCATAAAAATAGTTCACATTTTAATTTAGTTCTAATGTGCATTAGAACTTTAAACAGGGGTTGAATAGCCTTTAGTCCCAAGGAAGTCCCACCACATCCTGAAGCCTTGTTCCTTTGATCATAACCTGAAAATTTAAGGTACAGTTTCATGCCATGAAGTGGGAAACCAAAAAAGCCTTTTTCTGTTGCATGTTCATCCAGCTAGTGGCAGCATCTTATCAACCTTGACTGAACCCCCAAACCTAAGCAGAATTGAACCTCATTGGCACTTAGACTAGAAATCACCAGGAAACACCAAGGCTGTTAATTATACTAGGATGTTGGGGAAAAAAATATTGCAATAAAATGTTCATATACTCGTATACTCTACACTCTATACTGTGTAGAAAACTACACAGAAGGTGGCCGTGAAGTCATCGGCAGTAAAACTTGATTTGAAGGAAATGTAATTTTACATTTGAATCTTGGTGTTTTCTGATGAAATGAATGAAATGGTACAGGAAATGTTTTCCTTGTCTACACGGTAAATAGAATAGAATAGAATGGAGCTGGAAGGGACCTTGGAGGTCTTCTAGTCCAACCCCCTGCTCAAATAGAAGACCCTATACCATTTCAGACAGGTGACTGTCCAGTCTCTTCTTAAAAACCTCCAGTGATGAAGCAGCCACAATGTCTGAAGGCAAGCTATTCCACTGGTTAATTGTCCTCACTGTTAGGAAGTTTTGTCTTGCCTTATGGTGCTTTAGAAAATAAATTGCCCCCCCCCTCTTCTTTGTGGCAGCCCCACAAATACAGGAATACTTTGATTTCTTCAGTACAAGCCTGTTCCTGCAAAACCTAGAAAATTTTTTGAAAAGCACCAGCAGAAGGATTTTCCCCCAGACTTCCACAATTCATTTAAAAATTGGATTTCCTTGACCTTTAAGTGTGTCTTTTTGCGGTGAATAAATGTAATTTGTCTTAACTTTGCTCTTCATCATTTTTCCTAAAGTAAAATCTTTTCTGAATCCAGCTTGACTCCCAATATTTTCATGGATTGCATTGGCAGCAGTAGTCCCAAAGATGCTTTTTCAAAAGGAGCTTCTTTCCCTTGAGGAAGAAGAAGAAATTTCACTTCTCATCCAAGAAGCTTCATCAGTTCTGGATGGATGGTGTGAGGGGATAAATTCAGCCAGAACTGATGAAGCTTCTTGGATGAGAAGCGAAATGCCTTCTTCCTCAGGGGGGAAAACATAGTCCAGTTGCCTTTTGAAAAAGCACCTTTGAGACAACCATGTCCTGGATGACTCAGAATCTTCATAGACATCAGCAACAGTACAAAAATGTATGCCATTGTTTTCTTTGGAATGATTTGGAACTTCTCAGACTGATATTCTCTGCTGGTTTCCCATTCAAGTACTGACTAGGCCCAATCTGAGTGCAGCCATGGATGACTTGCCTACCCATCTCCAGTCTGAATCCCACTTTCTGCCATTAAACATCTTCCAGCATTTAGTGACCCCATTGACATTGCTTGCTAAGAAATAGAAATAGAATAATGAGTTGGAAGGGACCTTGGAGGTCTTCTAGTCCAATCCCCTGCTTAGGCAGGAAACCCTACACCACTTCAGACAAATGGTTATCCAATATCATCTT
Organism: Arizona elegans; assembly: GCA_022577455.1. Classification (NCBI taxonomy): domain Eukaryota; kingdom Metazoa; phylum Chordata; class Lepidosauria; order Squamata; family Colubridae; genus Arizona; species Arizona elegans. The sequence continues at coordinate 252,829,953 of JAKOOJ010000001.1, forward strand.
AAAAACTTCCAGTATTAGAGCATTTACAACCCCTGGAGGCAAGTTATTCCACTGATTAATTGTTCTAACTGTCAGGAAATTTCTCCTTAGTTCTAAGTTGCTTTTCTCCTTGATTAGTTTCCACCCATTGCTGCTTGTCCTACCCTCAGGTGCTTTGGAAAATAGCTTGACTTCCTCTTCTTTGTGGCAGCCCCTGAGATATTGGAATACTGCTATCATGTCACCCCAGTCCTTCTTTTCATCAGACTAGACAACTAAACTGGAATGAGGTTTCTTAGATTCAGCATGGTATGTTTTAGAACAGCCTAGTAAAGTTTATTTAATAAACCTTAGTTAAACAACCCTAGATTTAGCACAGTATGTAAATCATATCACTAGGTCCCTTTCCTCCTCTTAAGATTAACTTTATGACTATTAGGTGGCTTTTTTTAGGTAGCATGCAGCGAGGAGGAGGTTGTGGGGTTTCTTAGTCAAATTTTCATTTTGTATTTTAAAAGGGTCTGGGAGGGGGGAGGGGTTTTTAAGGGGACCCGGGAAGGGGGGGAGGGGGTTGTAGAGATGGACCGGGGGGGGTCCATATAGCTACTGTGCGGGGTGGTGGGTTGGTTGGGTGCAGCGGAGGAGACGAGAAGGGTAACCTAACCGGGGCTCCGGGTGGCGAAAAAAAGGGCAATTCCATCAATGTGATAAGTGGGAGGGGCAGGTATGGCGGACGCAGGGGGTCACATCAAGTGTCGGGGGTGCGCATGCGCTGTCTCCGAGCGATTGCACACTCCGGCCCCCAATGCGCAACTCGTGTCCTGGGTTGCGCAGAGTTTCAGGCCCAGGGTCTGCGGCTGATGTTATGTAATGCCAGGTCGGTGGTTAATAAAGCCCCCCTCATTTGTGATCTTATTTCGGAGGGGGGTGCAGACCTGGCAGGTATTACGGAGACCTGGTTGGGCCAAGGGGGGGGGTCCCCCTCGTCGAAATGTGCCCGCCAGGTTTCCGTGCATTTCATCAGCCAAGGGCCCAGGGGAGGGGTGGGGGAGTGGCGGTGATTATTAGGGAAAGTCTTTGTCCAAGGGAGACCACTGTTCCTCAGATAGCCGGATGTGAGTCCCTTTGTGTGAAGTGGGGCCGTGGGGTGCAGATGGGTTTGCTGGCCACGTACCTGGCTCCCTGCCACGTGGCAGCGACCCTGCCCGAGCTACTCGACGTCATTGCCGGGGTGGCGGTTGATACCCCCAGACTTATTGTCATGGGGGATTTCAACCTTCCATCTGCGGGTGAGACGTCAGAGGTGGCTCGGGAGTTCATGGCTTCCATGACGGCCATGGACCTGACCCAGGTAGTTCAAGGCCCCACTCACATAGGGGGGGGACACACTCTGGACTTGATTTTTCTCTCTGGTCAGTGGTTGAATGATCTTGGTAGAGGGGATCTAGACATTAAACCCTTGTCATGGACAGATCATTCGCTCCTTCACCTTTCCTACCGCTTCCCCCCACCGCAGGGAGACGGAACCGACCAGATGGTTCCGTCCCAGGCGCCTGATGGACCTCGAAAGGTTCCTGACGGAGCTTGGGCCGTTTCCTGAGACTCTGACACACGACTCGACTGAAGAGCTGGTGGCCGCCTGGGAAAGGGCGGCCGCTGGAGCTTTGGACCGCGTCGTGCCTTTGCGGCCTCTGACCCGATGCCGATCTCAATTGGCTCCTTGGTTCTCTGAGGAGCTGAGAGAGATGAAGCGTTGGAAAAGACGCCTAGAGAGCATTTGGAGGACTAGTCAATCCGATTCCGACCGGACACAGGTGAGGTCTTATATCAAGACCTACCTAGTGGCGATAAAAGCAGCAAAATCTAACCATTTTTCCGCTCTTATCGCATCTGCAGAGAACCGCCCAGCCGCCCTGTTTAGGGTGACCCACTCCCTTCTTCGGGGGGGAGTGCGGGAAGATCCCTTGCAGGGTCGTGCTGAGGATTTTGTGCAATTCCTGCATGATAAAGTCGCTCGGATTTGGGATGGCTTGGACTCCGATTGGATGAGTCCACGGGAGGAGACGAGGGCAGGTCTTGAGAATGTTATCTGGGAGGAGTTTGATCCTGTGGCTCCCGAGGATGTGGACAGGGTTCTGGGTAAGATTAGTGCCGCCACGTGTTTATTGGATCCGTGTCCCTCCTTGTTGGTACTGGCCTCCCGGGAGGTTACACGAGGCTGGCTCCAGGGGATTATAACTGCTTCTTTGAGCGAGGGTGCCTTTCCTGCCGCCTTGAAAGAGGCGGTAGTGAGGCCCCTCCTCAAGAAGCCTTCCCTGGACCCGGCTGAATTAGCCAACTATCGTCCGGTCTCCAACCTTCGTTTTGTGGCGAAGGTTGTTGAGAGCGTGGTGGCACGACAGCTTCCCCGACACCTGGATGAAGCTATCTATCTGGACCCGTGCCAGTCGGGCTTCAGGCAGGGGCACAGCACAGAAACGGCATTGGTCGCGTTGGTGGATGATCTCTGGAGGGCTCGGGACGGGGGTTGTTCCTCTGTCCTAGTCCTATTAGATCTCTCAGCGGCTTTTGATACCATCGACCATGGTATCATGCTGCGGCGGTTGAGGGGGTTAGGAATAGGGGGCACCGTTCTGTGGTGGTTCTCCTCCTTCCTCTCCGACCGCTCACAGTTTGTGTTGGCAGGGGGACAGAGGTCGACCTCGAGGCATCTCGCATGGGGAGTGCCGCAAGGGTCGGTCCTCTCGCCCCTCCTGTTCAACATTTATGTGAAGCCGCTGGGTGAGATCATCCGTGGTTTTGGGGTGAAGTGTCACCTGTACGCTGATGACACTCAGCTGTACATCTCCACCCCAGACCACCCCAACGATGCCCTTGATGTGATGTCTCGCTGCCTGGAGGCCGTGTGGGTCTGGATGGGGAGGAACAGGCTCAGACTCAACCCTTCCAAGACCGAGTGGCTGTGGCTCCCGGTGTCCCGATATAGTCAGCAGGTGCCATCGCTGACTATTGGGGGTGAATCTTTTCCCCCCACAGAGAGGGCTCGCAATCTGGGTGTCCTCCTGGACGCACGGCTGTCTTTAGAAGAACATATGACGGCCGTGGCCAGGGGGGCCTTTTATCAGGTCCGCCTGATTCGCCAGTTGCAGCCCTTTCTGGATCGGGACGCCCTGCGCACAGTCACTCACGCCCTTGTCACCTCCCGGTTGGACTATTGCAATGCTCTCTACATGGGGCTCCCCTTGAAGAGCACTCGGAGGCTCCAACTGGTCCAGAATGCGGCCGCGCGGGTGGTTATGGGTGCAACCCATTGCGCCCACGTGACACCCCTCCTGCGCGAGCTGCACTGGCTCCCAGTGGTCTTCCAGGTGCGATTCAAGGTGTTGGTCACCACCTTTAAAGCGCTCCATGGCATAGGACCCGGGTACCTTCGAGACCGTCTTCTGCCACCAATAGCCTCCCACAGGCCAGTCCGCTCCCACAGAGAGGGTCTCCTCAGGGTGCCATCGGCCAAGTCATGTCGGCTGGCGACACCCAGGGGGAGGGCCTTCTCTGTGGGAGCCCCAGCCCTGTGGAATGAACTGCCCCCGGAAATTCGTAAGATTTCTGACCTCCGGGTATTTCGCTGCGCACTCAAGACCCTATTGTTCCGCCAGGCTGGGTTAGCAACATAATTTTTAATTGGATGTTTTAAATTTTTGGGGTTTTAAATTAAGCCAATTATTTAATATTTTTAATTCTTTTAATTCGATGTCTATTCTGTTTTTAAATAGGCTGTACACCGCCCTGAGTCCTTCGGGAGAAGGGCGGTATAGAAATAAAATTATTATTATTATTATTATTATTATTATTATTATTATTATTATTATTATTATTATTTAAAGCTATTTGGAAGGGATGCGGTGGCTCAGTGGCTAAGACGGTGAGCTTGTTGATCAAAAGGTCAGCAGTTCAGTGATTCTAATCCCTAGTGCCGTGTAACGGAGTGAACTCCCGGTACTTATCCCAGCTTCTGCAACTCGCAGTTCAAAAGCACGTAAAAAATGCAAGAAAAATAGGGACCACCTTTGGCGGGAAGGTAACAGGGTTCCGTGCGCCTTTATCATTTAGTCATGCCGGACACATGACCACAAAGACGTCTTCGGAAAGCGCTGGCTCTTCGGCTTTTAAACGGAGATGAGCACTGCCCACTAGAGTAGGGAACATCTAGCACATATGTACTAGGGAACCTTTACCTTTACCTAAAGATATTTGGAACAGAGTTTGTGCTTGAATGTTCTACCATTGATTCTTGATTTTCTAAGCCACATTTAGCATCTTCTCAAATGAATTCTCCCTCCTGCAATTTCATACTAATGGAATTGGGCTTTCTTCATTAATTAACCGTCAGACATGAAACCCAAATTTCAACACAATATTTCTACAGTAAATACAAAACCCAGATTCTTCTACTGTAAGGCATTCAAAGGCTCTTTCTTACAGCTGAGGAGGATGACCTTCTTTCACTTAGGTACTATAATCTATAGGTATAATGGGAAAGGATTAGATTTGACTAATCATTAAGCAGGGGAAAAGAGATGCATACCACTAAACCTCCTTGTGTATCTTCCACATCGTTACTATGCCTGCTTTGTTTGTTACCTTTTTCCCTTACTTCATTTTTACTCAGTTTCCTCCCTCCCAGTTTCTCTCCCCCTTCCCCTCCCCCCTTTCCCAGCTTAACTATGATCAACTCCCCAACTTGCATGGCATTCTTGCGCAACACTATTTCCTAGTTCTTCTTTTGAAGTAGGGTTGTCCTCCCATCTGGGAAAATAACATTAATAAATGCATATAAATTGCACCCCCCCCACTTTCGTACAATTTATTTAAAAGTCTAGTTGGTTCTGTTAACAGACTTGGCCTTCTCTTCTACACAAGTTGTCATGTTGAATAATCGGGCCTGTCAGACTGTGACATGCTAACATCCATATAGTTGTTGACTTCTTGGAGAAGGAAGCTCTTAAGTACATTTTAGCTGTCCTTGAACGTGATAGAAATGAAAGAACAAATATCATCTTGACTTTCTAGACAGAGAGGCAGGTTGTGGATTTTAAAACAGTGTAGGCACTTCAAGGTAACAGAAAATAAATTAAACAAGAAAATATATATTATGATAGAGAAGTTGGAAAGGAACAAGTTTTCACGTCCCACTCTCAATTCTGTTTCCTGTTTCGCATCAGGAATGGTCTTAGAATTCTAGATTAATCTAGGGACCACTAGGTTCCATACCAACTAAGTATAGGAATCTAGATTAAAGCATCTCTGACAGATGCCAAAATATGCTTCCTACTGACTTACAGGGGTCTCAAGCCAATCAGGCCCTTTTTTTCCCGCTTCCTTTAAGTACCACATTCAACATGGAATCTAAAAAGGATTTTGGAGATCATCTTGTCCACCTCCTTATTGAATGCAAAAGGCACAACAGTACCCCAAACTGATGATTGTTTTCATTCACTAGTACAATATTGTAATCAATCCTTCAAGAAAGTGTCCATGCTTTTTTTTTTTTTTTGAGCTCTCTACAAGGCCAGTGGAGCAACTCTGTTTAACATAGGAGAGCACATGAGAATTCATTTCCCTCTCCAAGTAGTCACTTAGAGCATACAGAGGATGTAGATAAAAATCCCTGTCTTTCTCTGCAGCAAGAAAGGGAAAATAATTGTGTTTTCAAGCTGACAAACACACTTTATCCAGATATTAGATAGAAACACCATCTTAGCTCTTTTCAGTTCTGAGAAGGATCAAAGTAGTTAGAGTTTTTAGTAGTTCGATTTTTGAATTATTTTGTATTCTGTTGTGTATAAGTACAAGAATCTAGGGATGTGATTTATATAATTATGAATTTACCATTTATATTCCAAATTTATGTGCTTTGTTTTTAGCCTTAATATGCCTTAATATCCTGATTTCATACACATCTAACAAATATGGATTAAATATATCTCATGGTATAATAAAATTGAAGCTGGGCTTTGCAATGATACTGCAGATGAATCAAATCTACTGAATTCTGGGATTTCAAGAACCTTTTTTAGATAGTAAATGGGACAAGTAAAATGTATTAGAAAAATTTATACACGAAGAACTGTATTGCATAATTGTCAGTTAAACTGATAATATTGTGTCTCATATACTATAGATTAGTATATCCTACTGAACAAAGTGTTATTTCTTCATAGAAGTTGGACCTGTGCAGAAATTTGGATTAAAAAAGTGTTTCGGAGAAAGTAGGGAGAAGAACATAGGCTCTGTCTGCATGTCTTTGAAACAGCAGTTTTTTCCCTTGAGAAAAGTAGCAGCAGAGAACAATCATGTAATCCATGGAAATGAGGCAGCTGTTTTAAGGAGCTGCAGGAAGATACTATATTTATAGTCCAGCAATTTTGAGGCACCCTTTTCCAATCAAATTTAAAGCCCAGGACGGGTCAAGTAGGAATGCTTTTAGGATGGCAGGCTGGACCATTAATTTTAATGAGCAGACAAATTCTCAGTGGTTGAAGAAAGTTGGAAAATATGCCAACTAGTTTGGTGTTTAGATTTAGGAAGTGATGCCTCCAAAATGTTTTATTATAGAATGTATTTCAGTAGTAAAGTCAATTACCAAGGGAGCTGCTGAGTTCCCTTTCACTGAATGTGCTCAATTTGCAGCTGGACAGCCATCTGTCAGGGATGCTTTAAATTAGATTCATGTACTGAACAAGGTTTTAGAATTGATGGCCTAAATGGACGCTTCCAGGAGTTTTGCCGTTGCCAGATAGTACCAATGGAGTTTGGCTGTAGTCCCAGCATTAGGTATTAGCAAATTTTGTGTCAAATAGCAGGGGTGCTGCATAGTAACTGGGCAGCATTTGGAAAGAGAAGATTAATGCACAGAAATTTTTGACGTTCTTCATCCCAAAGTCCAGGATTATTAAGTAGAGAGTGGCCTTAATGCTAAATATGGGTATTTATTTATTTATTTGTTCGATTTATATGCTGCCCTTCTCCGGAGACTCAGGGCAGCTTACAATGCGTTAAGCAATAGCCTTCATACTTTTGTATATACCTGCTTAGTAGGGCTTTCAGCCTCCCCTAAGCGGTGTTCTTTTTTATACAACGTCAGCTTATTGCCCCCACAAACCGAGTCCTCATTTTACCTACCTCGAAAGGATGGAAGGCTGAGTCAACCTTGAGCCTGGTGAGATTTGAACTTGTAGTAATTGCAGGCAGCTGATGCTACTTAACAGCACTTTAGTCTGCTGCGCCACTAAGGCTCTTATCAATTGAAGTAGAATTTCAATTTATGATATTGGAGAGAATGTTTTTATAAACCTCTTTCGATAATTGTGGTTGTGGATCATATCAGTATCGCTGTGGTTTCTCAAAGGTTTCTTAAAACCTATACAGTATAGCAATGGATCTGAATTAAGTTGAGGTAATGGAATGTGCACCTGCAGGTCAGTGGGGGAGAATTTTGGCAACACAAAGCCTTTCCAGAAGGAGGCCCAGACTGAGAGACTGCATAATCCTGAGCTAGATAGGGGAGGGGAGGGGGAGAGATTCCAGATAGCCACCTTCTAGAATCTTCAGAATATATCTAATAGGTTAGAAGGTTACAGCTTTATTTTGGCAAGTTTCTACCCATTACGGGTGTGAAACTGGCGGGCCACAGGCTGGATGCGTCATGTGCAGGCCACGCCCACCCCAGCTCCGCAACGGGAAAAAAACATCGCGATACGTCATGTGACGGCAACATGACATGGTGAGTTTGACACCTGTGCATTAGGTGTAAGCAAATAAAAAACTGAACTCAGTTGGCTGTGTCATCTCTGGGTTTTGGCCTAACAGTTGACAAGGTAATGTTCTGTGTGTCCTTGTATTAAAAAAGTGGAATCTCAGGTTTCCCCCTTCGTTTTGACATAGCAATTCAGTTCATTACAGAGTTGTTACATTTGTGTCAGAATCAAGACAATATATCATGGCTATTGCAGGTTCTGATGTTAGCCAAGTTGCCCCAAAATGATGAGCTTGAAATCTCTTTTAACTTTTCCATAATCATCTCTTATCTAAATCTGTCAGGATATTATTATTAGAGACCCCGAATATGATGAAATCCTGTGGTTCTTACCAACTTTCTGCATCAGTTATCCAGCTGAACTTGTCAGAATGGCCTCATCTGGGCAAATTTGCAGTTGTTTGAAGTCTTCTCCACTTGTAGATAATCTTCTGAACAATTAATGATTGATGTTCAATTGTTTCACAATCATTTTCAGTCCTTTTCCAGATTTATAACCTTCTTTCTGAAAGTCTCAGAGAACTCTTTCAGTCTAGACATGGTGATGGTGTCAACTACAAAAAGAACTCAACATCTGAGGTCTAAATCACCTAGCCAGGTTCCTCCCTGATCATCTCTAATGTTGTTATAATTTGCACTTGGTCTGATGCACCTGATTCTAATTTTAGGTCTTAGATGTCAACATAGGGTGAACTGTTATGGGCGCGACTCATCCAAAGTCTGCCTTCTGCCAGTCTCATCTGCTAGACAATACTAGTTTAACTCCATACTAAAGTCCACATAAACAATTTATGAGTATAAAAATGACTAAGCAATGCAATGAAGCTTGCTCTTTAGTAAATCAAAGTCCATATATAGGCTGGCTCATTAGATGTAACGGTATCAGCAAGGCTGCTGCCATCTGAGCAGACTTTCCTATGGGGTAAATTCATTAAATCAGAAGCAGGGCTTCTCCTGAATGTTGCATGCTCAACTTCACTATGTAAGTCATAGTTAATATTCTGCGAATGAAACTAATTTGATTTCTTAGCCTAGATAAGTTTGAGGAAAGCTAATTGAAGGAAGGTATTTGATTTCAGTCAGATGAATAATCAGAGTGCTATGTAAACAGTAGAAACCTTGCTTTGCTAAACAAATGTCTATATTTGTGTCTGAATACCATTACTTTCTAAAAATAGATGCATACAATTTTGGAAGGTATCATTACAGAAGCCTTGTGAACACCAATAAAGCTGAAGCAACTGTTCTATGAAATGATTGTAAATTGTCAGTGGGTTTTCTGAGTGGTCACAGGAAAACATCTCTGGTTGCTTTATGGAAAACAGAAATTGAAACCCAAAATGTAGGACAGGATGAGAAAGAAACTAAAGACTAATAATGTTATTTATAAAAGATGTATTTTGATAAATCTTTTAAGAATATTTTCCATATATAGTCACACCCACCTCTAGATTTCTTAGACCATTTTACTGTCAGAAAAGAGTAACATCTCTTTTCTGACAGTAGAGAGAGAGAGAGAGAGAGAGAGAGAGAGAGAGAGAAAATCTTAGGCAGAACTGTCCCCAATTGATCACCCATTTAAAAGTGGCAGGGAAAGTTGTACCTTCAGATTTACAAGATTCTGTTAATGTAGCCTTGCAATAAAGTAGAATTAGCTTATCTAGTCTTGTTTCCTTTCTGCTTTACTTGGAAGGCTGACAAACTGCTCTTGGTTTCCTCTGGATAAAAAAAAGAGAGATTCCAACAATGCAAGTCTGAATGCATGATATCTACTTTACAAAGCTCAAGTGCAATTTTCCAGCTCTTGGCCTAATTGGCATGGGAGTAATAGAGGATAAATGGCATGTCCCAGGTTTCTGCCCAGAGAGCTCATGTTACTGTTTTTTTTTAAAAAAAAAACCGCTGGGCTAGGCACCTGCTTCTCTTTTATATGCAGAGGAGTCGCCAGCTGGCTACAAGTCTAACCTGGCCCGGTGCCAAATGTCAGGAGAGTGGCTTAAAAGGTGTGTGTATGTGTGTGTGAGTACATTATTAGAATGAATGAACTGCCATTCAATTTTTTGGAGCTGACTAAAAAGGAAGTGAAAAATATAGCTTAAACGCAGTTGAATTTCTCACCCAGCTTTCTTGTTTTCTAGGAAGAAGAGATGCCAGATGTAGAAATTGATATTGATGATCTTCTGGATGCTGCTAATGAAGAGGAGAGAGCCCTCAAATTACAAGTTAGTTTAATTTTTAAGAGATTTGGGAGAATGGCACTGAATCCCACTTTAATTCAGGCTATCTGTCTTCTAGGACATCTTTTTAATGTTTGGAGAGCAGATTAATAAAGCACAATAAAAAAGGGTAAATTTAAGTCTGTAGCAGCTATGAATTGTGGTATGAGGATTAGCATTCCCGTGATTTGATGGCATACCTGTATGGGTTTCCAAGAATGTGTCACTGTCTGTCCGGCACTTTCTATTGGTCAGGAAAATAGTACATATTAACACGGGGAGTGCTTCCCTTATCATACTTCTGCTATAACAATGAGTGACAAGGGAAAATGTTATGGGTCAAAATATTAAGTTTTTGATTGATGATTGATTTTCACACCCATGAGAGAAGCCTGTTTTGCATATGCTTCCCTTAGAAAAGATGTGTGAGCTATCCAGAAGTAACCAGTTCTTATATAGGTGAAAGAGGAATGAAAGATAACTGATGCTTTTATTATTGTACTTCTAGGAAGCGCTTGTAGATTGCTACAAACCTACAGAGGTAAACAAATTTTATATTATTTTACATGTAAAAACTTACTATGGTCTTCTGTATAGGCAGCAGTTATATATGCCAACTATCCTGATCAACACAGATAATCAAATAATTACTTTCAGTGTTTATTATAGGTAATTAAAAATTTAAAAATGCAACTCACACAGACTTGTAGAGTAGTGACGGCTATCCTTTTTCGGACCGAGTGCCCAAAGTGCATGCCTGAACCCCCCAAATACAATGCGCATGCGGCCCTTCCCCCGTGCATGCACATGCACCCCTGCATGCGCCCCACCGCCTGTGCATGCACATACGGGACCCCGCATGTGCCCCGCCCCTGCACATGTGTGCATGCCCCCCCCGCATGCACCCCACCCCCATGCATGTGCAGCAGAGACCCAAAGACCAGCTGGCTAGTAGGAGGCACGTGCACATGCACGGCAGAGCTGAACTGGGGCGACGGCTCGCGTGCCATCAGAAAGGGCACTGCGTACCACCGGTTCGCCATCACGGTTCTAGAGTTAAAGTCAGATATAGTATTGTTTGGTAGTGCTTATAAACTTCATTTATTTTAATTCTTTGGATTGGAAAAGTACTTCATCATCTTGAAGGAAAAAACACACACATATATTTAAATGCAAGTTCATACAACCTTTAGAGATTTTATTACAGTATTTTCCTGCCATTAAAAAAGAACTGTTAATGGCTGCCACAAAGAATGCAATCAATTCACCTATGTTGGGTACTCCTAGAGTTTATTAGATCATTTGACCTTGAAAACTATTTTTTAATTTTATAAAACTGGATCTTGCATTGCTGAATTATTGTATGTTAAAAATATAAGTATCAATCTTATGTCTAGTCCCATTCTTATTCTCTGCAAGAATGCTTTTACACAGTAGTTGTTTCAGATTTTTAACCTTGTTGTGAGTGATAATTGAACTGTGCGTGACTATAGCAGCTGTATGTGAACAATAGGGATGACCTTGAGACAGTTGATATCTGCTGATATAGAGATAGAAATACACTACATCTCTCTGCCTCCTTCTCTTCCTCCCTGTTTAGTCTGGTCCTCCCCACTTAGAAAATGTTATTGGACCATGCTTTATTTTTCAGTTATTGGGAAAAAAAATAGCATGCCCTTAGATGAAAATAGTAAGTAATCCTTTTAAAATACCATAATCATGGTATGAATCCATGTCTTCTTCTAGATATTGGAAAGATTTGGTGGAAGAAATTTGATATCTGATTCAATAGATTGTTATTCTGTTCTGTCAGAAACAAAGTTTAGAAAGCTTCTTCCAACTACAGGAATATAATGCACAGAACTGCCCCAAGGCTTTATTTCTATATTACCATCTGGAAAATACAGTCAAATTATTAGAGGTAATCCAATTGTGGTTTTAGCATCTATGCTGTAATTTACTCAAAAAAATTTAAATTCTTTTTAGGTGTTAGCTGCATTTGAGAGATGCATGGCCAAATACATCAAACAAACAAACAAGCAAACAAACGTGCTATTTTTAAAAAGATATATACCACTGTGTTTGTGCTCCTGGCAAAAAGCCTGATGTTCTCATATTATGAATTGTCAGTTTTGGTTTCTGAATTCAGAGAAGAAAAAACTTACAGGAAAGTTGCATTGATGTAAACAACTGCTTATGTCCTGTAAACCCATGTGGCAAAATATGTCACCCCACTCCCCCAAAGTTCCTAAGAGCTAAATCTGCTGAGGATTTATAGGCAGTAATTTTTGTTAGTAGAAGTACAATAGCAATAGTCTTAGTTGTGGTAGTGTATTTTGAATATCTTTGCCTGTTAATCTTGAGGCAAAACTCCTTCCATAATAATAGTCCATAGTTCAGCTTTTGGGCAGTTTATGTAACAACACTTATATTCTGAAGAAATCTGATACATTCTGCATTTGGAAATGATTTGGCCTACAAGCTTATGTTTAAATCCTTAGTGAAATGTTACAATAGCAAGAGCAATAGACTGGATTTTATACCGCTCCATAATCCTTTATAGCAGGGGTGAAATGCTCCCAGTTCGGACTGGATCACCCGATCCGGTAGCGATGGAGGCAGGTGGTTCGGAGAACCGGTAGCAAAAATCCCTGCTCCCCCCCCACTGCCCAGCTGGGCCGTGCAATCATCAGAGGCTTTTTTTTAATTTTTAAAAGCATTTTTTCTACAACGTCTTTGGCCGAAAAAATGCTTTTAAGAGTAAAAAAAAATGCCTCTGATGATTGTGCAGCTCAGCTGGGATCGTCAGAGGCTTTAAAAGCATTTTTTTACAGCCTCTTCAGCTGAAGAGATTGTAGAAAAAATGGTTTTAAAAGTTTTAAAAAAATAGTTGGACACACCCACTCAATCATATTACACCCCCCCAAGCCACGCCCACAGAACCGGTAGTAACAAATTTTACATTTCACCACTGCTTTATAGCACTCTCTGAACGGCTTACAGAGTTGACATATTGGCCCCAACAATTTGGGTCCTCATTTTACTGACCTTGGAAGGATGGAACGCTGAGTCAACCTTGAGCTGGTCAGGATCGAACTGCTGGCAGTGGAATGCAGAGTTAGCCTGCAGTACTACATTCTAACCACTGCACCACCACAGCTCTCTGCTACCCACAATCTTCCCCACCTGGTGCTGTCTATATGGTGAATGCTAAGGTAGACAATAAGAGTAGATCAAAGCTCTGATACACTACATGAGACAACTCTCTAAGATTAGTGATTTAAATGTGTTGTACAGCTGCTTATAGCATCAGTGCAAAGTATTTGGATGTCTTTCATGGCTATTTACACACCAGCTTTACCCCTTGCTAAACAAACAGCCTGCTGTTGGGTTGTTTTTCCATGGCTTTCATTAATTCTCCAGCTTTTTAACATGCAAGATATTCTCTCTTTATCTCTGTTGTTCACATGCATTGGATTTATGTTCTACAAGAAGTGAACACTGCAGTTGGGTGGGGTGGGGTGGGAATGTAAGGATGCCTTATCTCAAGAGTAAACTTGGTGGGTGCCAACAATTAAAAATAGTTTCTGTCCCCGTAACATTAGTCTTGAGAAAGATATTCTTTGCAAGCCAGTTGTACACAGCATTTAGGCATTTTCCAAATAAGGAAATGGTAAAATAAAAGTCCAGTAGCAGACCAAAAAAGACAATGTTTCAACAATTGGTGTTTTGCTCTAAAAAAGTATGTACAACTGTACCTTTTATTGGACACTTCAAAGTCTCGATCCATTGGCACTTAAAATAGCTCTATTGCCTGGAAAGAGAAGCTCCTGGCATCAGAAGCCTCTAGGAAATGTTTGGCTATTATAACTAATGATGCTATTAATAAATACTTAGTTCCATTTTCCAGATAGCAACCTAAAATAGAGTTATGCTTAGTGTGAAATTTCAGTGATGGCGTTTTAAGGAAAGTGCCATTAATATTTGAGCAGAAAATGTTTGATAGTGCCTTCTAATTTATTCAGATGAAACCTAGGATTGGGGAAATCAGTTCTTTATTATGGGAATCAATGCACATGTTTTAAAATACATTACCACAGTGCCTAGTTGGCTAGAAACAGGAAGTAGGTTCACATTTCTTCAAAATTTCATGTTTCTTCAAAAATTACCAAGTTGCTCAAATGTTTTCCTTTCCTCTCTAAAATTAAGCTTGGCCCTCAGTTAGCAAAGTTAGACATAAGTACAGTAGATTAAATGACCTTGGTAATTCTTCAGAAGCTACCGGAAGAAAATAATTGATTTTATCTCAACATATATACCTCTCTATATACAGTATGTGATAGAAACAAAGCAGCCTTAATGTCTATGGAGATTCCCAGTCATTCAGGTCATAATTGTCTCAAAAGTGCTTTTTTTTTTCTTCCCCAAAAGACTGTTTTTTGAGGAAGAAGAAGAAGACGTTTCACATCTCATTCAAGAAGCTTCATCAGTTAAACTGATGAATTGCATAAGTCCAGTTGCCTTTTGGGGAAAAAGCACTTTTGAGACAATGTAACCTTAAAGGGGTAAAAAAGGAGGATTGTCATGAACTCCACTCTTCTAAACAAGAATGTCACTCCAACCATTCCTGCATGTTCCCTAGGACTGGAGAATATTCTCTAGACTAGGGGTGTCAAACTCTGTTTTCCTGGCAGAGGGTTACAGGAGGCCGTCCCAGCTGAAAACGGAGCTTGGGAGTCCATTTTCACTAGCAGGGCACTCAGGCCACCACAAGCGCCCCCCGACACAAGTGATGTCAAGCTGGCCATGCCCATCCTGGGCCCCTGAGATCAAACACAAACCTGATGTGGCTCTCAATGAAATTGAGTTTAACACCCCTGCTCTAGGCCCTTTCCTTTATGCCAGGGGTCATCAAACTTTTTGAACAGGGGGCCACTTCAGGGTCCCTCAGACTTTTGGGGGGCCGGACTAGCTAGGTGGGTGTGGCGGGGGCCCCTATTTGACTGGGTGGGCATGGCTTGGTGGCCTTGTGACTGGGTGGGCGTGGCTAGATGGCCATGTGGCTGGGTGGGCATGGCTAGGTGGCCATGTGGCTGGGTGGGCGTGGCCAATTTAGCAGTCCATTTTGCCAATTTAGTAGTCCATTAAATAATACACACAAATGAAACTTTAATTTGTTTTCCTCCTGGGAGTGTTTTATTTGCTTTTGTTGACTTTTCTTTTTACTAGATCATTTTTTAAGTTGTTTACGAGTCTAGTGGTCCACTTCAGAAAACTCAGTTTTGCAGCAATTCTTTTCAGCCCCAAGGAGGTTACAATTGACATTCATCCATCTCTCTCTCTCTCTCTCCCTCTCCCTCTCCCTCTCCCCCCCTCTCTCCTAGAAGAGCAAATGGGGGTGGGGAAGACATACCTTGCTGGATCCCATTCCATTCCATTCCATTCCATTCGCTCTCCCCCTCCCATCTCTCTGTCAGGAAAGAGACAGCTCTTACAAGAGCAAATGGGGGTGAGGAAGAGAAACTTTGCTCCATTCCATTCGCTCTCCCCCTCCCATCTCTTTGTCAGGAAAGAAACGTCTCCTACAAGAGCAAATGGGGGTGGGGAAGAGAAACCTTGCTGAATCCCATTCCATTCCATTCCATTCGCTCTCCCCCTCCCATCTCTCTGTCAGGAAAGAGACAGCTCTTACAAGAGCAAATGGGGGTGGGGAAGAGAAACCTTGCTCCATTCCATTCAGTGGTGGGATTCAATTATTTTAAGTTCTGTGGGCGTGGCTTAGTTGGGGGAGTGTGGCTTGGTGGTCATGTGATCGGTGGGTGTGGCTAGCTGGTCATGTGACTGGGTGGGTGTGGCTAGCTGGTCATGTGACTGGGTGGGCATGGCTATGTGCATAGGGACTACTCAGAGGGCTGAAAAAAGTCATTTCTGACTGGTCCTTGCACTTTTGACCAGTCCTCACACTTATGACCATCCTCACATTTATGCCCATTGCAGCATTCTTAACAACCGTATCACTCATTTCACAACTACTTCTCTTCACCACGGTGAAAAGATAGGGTGCAATACATAAAATGTGAGGACAGTCCTAAGTGCAAGGACTGGTCAAAAGTGCGAGGACCGGTCAAAAATAACTTTTTCAGCCCTCTGAGTAGCCCATATGCACATAGGGACTACCCAGAGGGCTAAAAAAAGTGATTTCTGACAGGTCGTCGCACTTTTGAGCGGTCATCATTTATGTCAATTGCAGCACTTAATTAAATTAATTAAATAAAAATGACCTACTGGAGCAGTCGGAGGCAGTCCAAAGCAGGCGTTTGGGCCGGCTGCAGGGCAAGGTGATGCAACCGGGGTAGGTAGGCCGCTGCTGTCCAGGTGGGAGGAGGGCGCAGGCCTACAGGGCTGGCTGCAGGGTGAAGCGATCGGATGGGGTAGGTCGGGGGTCTGCAACTTTAAACACTCAACCTTAAACACATGTAAACACTTAAATACAACCTTAAACCTGGGTGGGCATTGCCAACTCCAAATCACTTACTCCCACCCAGGTTTTGTGGCTCCCAGTATTTTCTTTTAAACAGGTATCTCTGTGTGTCTCTTTCATCTCTCTCATCTCTTTCTTTCTCTCCCCCTATCCCCCTCTCTTTCTCTCCTTCATCTCTCTTTCTCCCCCCTCTTTCTCTCCTTCATCTCTCTTTCTCTCCATCTCTCTTTCTCCCCCCCTTTCTCTCCTTCATCTCTCTTTCTCCCCCCCCCTTTCTCTCCTTCATCTCTCTTTCTCCTCTCCCGTCCGGGCGGTGGTGGCAGCAGCGCACCTACCGCACCATCGGGTCACGATGGGTGGGCGTGGCCAACTTTTTTTTTTTTTTTTTTTTTTTTTTTACTTTTAAAAGCATTTTTTCTACAACTTTAAGAAGTTACAGAAAAAAATGCTTTTAGAAGCCTCTTATGATCAGGCAACTCATCTGGGATCGCCAGAGGCTTTTAAAGGCATTTTTTTTCCTACAACCGCTTCGGCCGAAAAGCCAGCCATGCGAGGAGTGGGTGGGAGTGGTGGGGCAAGGGGGCAGGGCAGGGGGTGGGGCTGAATCCCATCACTGTGCGGGCCGGATATATTGTGTCAGCGGGCTGTACCCGGCCCGCGGGCCATAGTTTGAGGACCCCTGCTTTATGCAGACCACTGTATTGTTATTGAGGAATTTGAAAGCCAATTCATAAGCCAAAGACAGTCAAAGAAATCTTTGGAGGCAAATTATATGGCTGCCCCTCTCACAGAAAGTGACTCTGAGTTGCAGTCCAGGTTTATGCATAGAAACATACTGTTTTGACATTAATCAAGTTGTCAAATACAGAAGCAGGTACAGAATAAAGATCAGTTAACCTTAGATAAGTCACGTGTTTGGTCCTTCACTGAGGTGTCACATGGAACATAAAGCACAGGAAAATAACACTTTAAAAGACTTCAAGAAGATGACTATATCATCCTCCCTCTCCCCCTGTATATCCCACCTCTTGAGCTCTGTTTTTGCTGGCAGAGGGCTGCAGGAAGCCATTGCAGCCGAAAACCTGGGCCATCACAGGCACCACAACATGGGTGATTTGAGCTGGCCAGACCCATGCTGGCCATATCCGTCCTGGCCATGCTCCCCCCCCCAGGTCAAACACACCCTGATGCGGCCCTCAGTAAAATCGAGTTTGACACCTCTGTTTTAGCGAGAATGGGGAGGATATGCTGAATGGGGATTAAACTGATAAGGCAAGTGGTCTGAAAATTACATGAGAAAAATATTGCCCTTTGCTATGATGGTAGCAATCACCCGCTGCAACTGAACGAAGCAAGTGGATTGGAATGGTAAAAAGAATTTAATATCTTTAGAGCCTCACACTTTATATGGGCTCCCTCTGCCATAGAAACCTAGCAATGGCTTTAGTTGTCTAGAATTCAAAAGTGATGATTTGATTGGATGTATCTTGATGTAGGGGTTTTGAAGAGAATTGAATGGCTGATGCAGTTAGTCGTGGATTTACAACAGTTCATTCAAAGTTATAATAGCAATAGCACTTAGACTTATATACCACTTCACAGTGCTTTATAGCCCTCTCTAAAAGGTTTACAGAGTCAGCATATTGCCCCCAACAATCTGGGTCCTCATTTTACTCATCTCGGAAAGATGGAAGGCTGAGTCAACCTTGAGCCGGTAAGAATCGAACTGCAGGCAGCTGGCAGGCAGCAGAAGTAGCCTGCAGTACTGTATTCTAACCACTGCGCTACCACAGTATTGAAAAAAGTGACAGATGATTGTTTTTCATACTCGTGACCGTGGCAGCATCCCCGTTGTCACATGATCAAAATTCAGACACTTGGCAACTGACTCATATTTATGATGTTTGCGGTATCCCGGGGTCAGGCAATCCGCTTTGGTAACCTTCTGACAAGCAAAGTCAATAGGGAAACCAGATTCGCTTAACAACCGTGTTAGTAACTTAACAGCTGAAGTGATTCACCTAACAACTGAGACAAGAAAAGTCATAAAATGGGACAGAATTCACTTAACAAATGTCTCACTTAGCAACAAAAATGTGGGGGCTCAATTGTGGTCATAAGTCAAAGACTTCCTGTATTTGATATGTAAGAACAGTGGAAGGTGGAAGATACTTGCATCTTGAAGATACTTACTGTTATTTTTAATCAATGATTTAACCCCCTCCCTCCCCCCCCCTTTTTTTTTTAGGATTTTATCAAAGAACTTCTAACTCGGATAAGAGGGATGAGGAAACTGAGCCCTCCTCAAAAGAAGAGTATATAAGTGAACAAGGAGCCCTCTTGAGAGAAGTGATCAATAAACTGGAACTATTAAACAAGACACCTGCTAGTTTGGTCGTTATGAGCAATTTTCTCTTTTTTGGTTGAATTCTGATATTTTAAAGAATCCAACCCCTTCTGTTTAAGGCAGTTTTTTCAAGTGTGATTTTATTTTATCACAAATAGCAACGTTACGGATGCTGCTTTTACTACCTGCGGATGATCAAGATAGATGGGAAAACATCCACTTTAGAGGGACTTTCCTAGGCAGTAATTCTGCCTGATGTAAAACCACTAGGGAAACGCTGTTCCTTTACAACCAGTTTGATCATTAAGTTGTACACCAGACTCATGGATGTTAAGGTTCTTGTGCTTGTGTACATAAATTATCAAGTGAGTGTTACTATTGATTCACATTGGTGGAAACGAAATGTGCTCTAAGTAACAATATAAACCGAAGTTATAACCAATGTGGTGTTGCGGGCAAGGGGGTGGGGGAAGGGGAGGGATGCAGTTTGTTCAGTGGGGATGCTGCCACTGTTAAAGCATTGCAACAAATGCCTCTATTCACAAAGCAACACATAAGCAAACGGGGGTCCAAGGGCTTGATTTTTTTAAGGTACTATTACCAACTTTGAGGCTCAGCCAGATATAATCTCTCTTCATTTTATGATCTGTTAGGATTGATCAACCTACTGCTAAAGAGTCTGGTAAGACAGCAAGAAAAAGGTCAATACCATTATGGGAAGGTCCTGGAGAGAGACTATCTCCACAGATATCTTGGTAAGAGGGGAAATGGAAGTCAAGCCAGTGGTGGGATTCAGCCGGTTCCCTCCGGATCGCGCGAACCGGTAGCGGTGACCGCGGGAGGCTCCACCCACCCCCGGACATAATATGTGACTACTGCACATGCGCAGAAGGCTGTGCACATGCACAGAGGTGGCGCGTGTGCTCACATTTGTGAACCGGTAGGGAAGGAAAGTGAATCCCACCTCTGAAGTCAACCCACCCCTTCTTATAATAAGAATATCCAGCTATCGCTTCCTATTTTGACATCCAATTTGGTAGGTTAGCTGGCTGGTTGTTGGCTAAGTGATCTAGGTTGTAGAGGTGAAAACTTGTTCCCCAAACTCTTCAGGAAAACATTCTTTGTTCTAATGCAGTGTTTCTCAACTTTAGCAACCGAATGCCCTGTTTTCCCCAAAATAAGACATCCCCTGATAATAAGCCCAATTGGGCTTTTGAGTGCACGGCAATAAGGCCAAGCGCTTATTTCGGGGTTCAAAAAAATATAAGACAGGGTCTTATTTTCGGGGAAACACGGTAGCATGCTGGTTGAGGAATTCTGGGAGTTGGAGTCCACACATTTTAAAGTTGCCAAGGTTGAGAGACACTGCTGTAATATTTCACAAGCTACCATCTGCTGGTAGATGCTAGTCTGGCATTTTATATCAAGGGTGCTCTGAACATAATTTTATTTTTAAAAAAAGAAGAAATACATGTTTGTGGACTTTATGTATACCGGCAAGCTTTTTTAAATGTATTTAATTTTGTAATGTTTTATTAATGACTTTATTTACCAGATATTTACTCAAATAAATGCAACAAATTGAGATGCTGTTGTGTATATGTTACCTATTGATAGAAAACTGGAACATGAAGGCGAAAAAGCTACTTTACGTTTGGGTAGGTAACTAACAATTTCATAAACTATATCTACACTGTTTCCTAAAGAGTTGACACATATATGCCCTTCAACAGCTTTCCTCTGTTTTCAGAATTATTTTTAAATGATACAGTTATCTCAATGGCAAAATTTCATGAAGAGGAGTGTGTTTCCCAAGCACATTGTGCTTTGTTTTAATATTGTGAGTTACATAAAGATATGTAAAACCTTTCTCCTCCTCACTTGAGCCAACTCCTGTCCCATGTACTTCTCTGAAGTAAATGTGAAAATAAGTTTTATTTCACCCCTGCATTTTGTTTGAATCTTATAATTTTACTGAAATGCTTCTGGAATCACAGTTAATAGAAATAACTGGAGAAAAATGATACCCAGTATCCTTTAGAATGAAGAATGCTAAGTGGTATTTAAAAGATTACAAAGAATTAGCTATCTAGATCAGTTGCTGAAGTGTTGTTTTGTGACCTTGATTGTTTTAATCCTGAAATAATTACAGATGAATTTTTAACTCATGTTCCTGAGCTATAAATAATAATTAGCATAATTACACTTTTTCTTACAAATACTCACTTAAGGTGGGAAGGAGGTGGCAATATTGGGGGTTTCATTTAAAAGGTGAACAAAAATGTTCTTGCTATGTTTAAGTTGATGAGAGTGGAAACCATTTGGGAAACAATTTGGCCAATATTTATTTTATTTATTTATTTTATTAAATTTCTATACCGCCCTACTCCCGAAGGACTCAGGGCAGTGAACAGCCACAATATAAAACACATAAATACAAAAGTTTAAAATAGAATAAAAACGAATTAAATAATTTGGCTGAGACAAATTTAAAATACCCCATAATTTAAAAACAAATTAAAATTTACATTTAAAAAGGGAGAAGATTTAGGCCAGGCCAGCTTGATGAAATAAAAAAGTCTTAAGCGCGCGACGGAAGGTCCGCAGATCTGGGATCCTCCGTATCTCTGGGGGGAGCTCGTTCCAGATTGTAGGTGCCCCCACAGAGAAGGCTCTCCCCCTGGGGGGCCGCCAGTCAACATTGTTTGGCCGACAGCACCCGGAGGAGCCCCTCTCTATGGGAGCGTACTGGCCAGTGGGAGGCTATTGGTGGTAGCAGGCGGTCCCGTAGATAACCAGGTCCTAAGCCATGGAGCGCTTTAAAGGTGATAACCAAAACCTTGAAGCGCACTCGGAAGACCACCGGGAGCCAGTGCAGCTCGTGCAGGAGAGGTGTTACATGGGAACTCCAGGTCGCTCCCATAACCATCCGCGTGGCCGCACTCTGCGCCAGTTGGAGCCTCCAAGTGCACCTCAAGGGGAGCCCCATGTAGAGAGCGTTACAATAGTCCAGACGAGAGGTGACGAGGGCATGAGTGACTGCGCGTAGGTTTTATGAGGTTTTATTCTAACTTCATAATCCTTGCATTGTTCTAAGACAAGAGTGGAATTAGACAAAAACTTTTCCACTTGTTTTTTTTAAATGGTATAACATTATTAATTAAAGAAATTCATTAAAGATCCCCAAAAAGATCATCAGTTGAATGTAGGGCAGACTATATGCACTTTCACATTGTCATTGTGTGTCACTTAAAAGTGGCTTGAAATAACTCTATAGTAATCTTCATTTCTGCGGCTGTCAAAAGCCCCATGTACAGTGAAAACAGTCATAATTCAAGAAGACCTTAGAGGAACAAAAGTCCCTTCACACCACTCCACATTCAAGGAAAACAAAATGCTACCACTCCCACTCTGTATCCTTTGTTTACCCTATGTGCATTGGCTGGTCATATACAGTGATAATAAAGAAAACTCTGATAATTTGCCTAGAGGCAAATGAGGGATGGGTAGGGCAAAGGTTTCATTGAATGGAAGAACAAATTGCCCCACAAGTTCAGCAAAACTGTAGCAGTATAAAGGTTTTGCTTTAGTTTTAGATGTAAAATAGGAATGAGAGCAAGCAAATTTGATTCTTGAACAAAAATGATAAAAAGTGGAATTGCAGATCCTGTTCCAGTACTGCCTCTGATACTCCCTAGGGAGGTAACGCCACATCTTCAGTTATGCTCACACAGGTATGTATCTTTGCTGTTGTTGTTTTTTCCCCATTAAATACATTAAATACAGCTGCCTGCAATTACTGCAAGTTCAAATCTCACCAGGCTCAAGGTTGACTCAGCCTTCCATCCTTCTGAGGTGGGTAAAATGAGGACCCGGATTGTGGAGGCAATAAGCTGACTTTGTATAAAAAAGAACACCACTTTGGGGGGGGGGCGAAAGCCCTACTAAGCAGGTATATACAAAAGTATGAAGGCTATTGCTTAACGCATTGTAAGCCGCCATGAGTCTCCGGAGAAGGACGGCATATAAATCGAACCAATAAATAAATAAATAAAGGAAGGAAGAATCTAATTAAAAACACCTTCAAATGGAGAAGTGATGATTGTGTATGTCCAGTGGAGAAGGTTTTTTCTGTTGACAATTTTTGGGTTCTAATCTATATTCCTAAATGCTTCTCCCTAGCCTCTCAAAATATTATATAACCACCTGTAAGTTTAGACAGGCACCTTACATGAACACAAGACACTGTTTGGATTTGAGCAACACAAGGCAGAAGGAAGATTCAAGTTTCATTTTCTATGACTTCTTTGCATAAGTAATCCCATCCAGAATCAAGACGTTCACTGCACTTTTGATCATAATGGTAGCTTGATTCCTCATGGATTGGCTGTCTTCTGCTGATGAACTGATTAAAGGTAAAGGTAAAGGTTCCCCTCGCATATATGTGCTAGTCATTCCTGACTCTAGGGAGTGGTGCTCATCTCCGTTTCAAAGCTGAAGAGCCAGCGCTGTCCAAAGACGTCTCCGTGGTCATGTGGCTGGCATGACTAAAAGCCAAAGGCACACGGAACGCTGTTACCTTCCCACCAAAGGTGGTCCCTATTTTTCTACTTGCATTTTTTACATGCTTTCGAACTGCTAGGTTGGCAGAAGCTGGGACAAGTAATGGGAGCTCACCCCGTTACACAGCACTAGGGATTTGAACCACTGAACTGCCAACCTTTTGATCGACAAACTCAGTGTCTTAGCCACTGAGCCACTGCGTCCCTTGATGAACTGATTACAAGTGTTCTAATGGGGAACATGGCAGAGGCAAGAGATGGTGGTGGGGTG
Source organism: Arizona elegans (assembly GCA_022577455.1). Taxonomy (NCBI): domain Eukaryota; kingdom Metazoa; phylum Chordata; class Lepidosauria; order Squamata; family Colubridae; genus Arizona; species Arizona elegans. The sequence continues at coordinate 252,853,625 of JAKOOJ010000001.1, forward strand.
GCTTTGAAAAAGACCTACCATTCAGAATGGAAGGGATTTTCTTTTTATCATCTGGCAGCATATTAAGACCCTCAGTAATCATCTCTGCCTTAATCTGGGCTAGAAATAGCACTTTTATTTCGCTCCATTCACAAATGTTCTTGATGGCTAAATAAATATGGGGTGGAGCTAAATTGTTATTATTCAGATGATGGACAACTAGAAATGGGCATTTTTATTTATTTCCATTCACAAATGTCTTGCTGGCTAAGTAGATATTGGGTTGAGCTAAATTATTGGGGCGATGAGCAACTTTCTTGTTTTTAAGGACATTTTATTTTTAAAAAAAATAGACGCCATACTATTAGGGCAGCCCACAAAATGAATATGATGGCAGCCTTTCTTGTGTTGGAATAACTTGGAAGCATTTGTTGCCCACTGTGCATGAGAGAACAGAGAACACAAAGCAATTGTTCAACATGACAAATGGTTTTACTTTCAATTGTCTGAAACTTTGAGTCAACATCTATGGTGAAATATAAAAACCCGTATCATTGGCTGAAAATCCATACTTAATGTCCTATTCGGTGCCAAGTACAAACCTAGTAAGGTTTGAATGCTTTCAATTGCGCAGTACCGTCATGACTAAAGCAGCTTCCTCTTATGAATATGTTTCTGGAAAGTTTAGCGTCACTATCAATTCCCTCTTACAGTAAACTGGGAAGCTGCTAAAAAGCAGCGTCTGTTTCTTTCGCCTTCTGGAAGCATAAAACGGTTAGTGTTGTGGCTTGCACTCCTCCAGATTATGCATGCTGAAAATTCTTTGGCCTGTACAAATCAAATTGGATTTAAAATAATTCCTTGGCTGATTTCCTGCTCAAGTGGAAGGTGCTGGATTCTTCTCTAGAGCCACAGTGTAGCTTGGATTTCAGAGCTACTGTAAAATGGGAGTTGAATAAAGCAGAGATCTCATTGTAATGCACCTCTGTTATGCCGTGTGAGAGTCCACTTACAAGGGTGGGGTGACTTTTGAATAGCACCCTGTTAACTAAAAAAGCATGGAAGCTGACTTCAAGCCAGAGAACTGGCATCAATGAAGACATGTCTGACCCCAAATATAATTTGCATTTGCCTTCCAAAAATGAGAATCCCATTAAACTTAAACTTGGATAGCAATGAATATACCTAGAAGACAATTCTTATACTTGTGCACGCTCTCTCTCTCTCCCACTCTCTCTCCCTCTCCCCTCCCTCCCTTCCCCCTCCTCCTTTCCCTTACATAAGGCAAGTTAATACAACACTTGAACCCATTTTGGTATTCTGTCTGAAGAATTCTGCCAGATGAGTGAGCTTTGGAATGAGGCCATCTTTATAGCTACCAGTAGCGATACAGCTAGTCCTCAACTTATGACCACAATTGAGTCCACAATTTCTGTTGCTAAGCAAGGCAATTGTTGAGTTTTTGTCCCATTTTATGACTTTCTTGCCACAGTTGTTAAGTTAGTAACAAGCTTTTAAGGGAATCTGGCTTCCCCGTTGACTTTGCTTATCAGAAGGTGTCTGATCACGCAAACAGTGATGACATTGCAACCATCACAAATGCATGCCAGTTGCCAAGCATCCAAATTTTGATAGTGTGACCACAGGGATGCAGCAATGATTGTAAAAATGAAAAACAGTCATAAGTTATTTTTTCCAGTGCTGTTGTATCTTCGAACGATCATGAAACAAATGGTCATAAGTTGAGGACTACCTAGTATGTGTTAATTTGAAAGTATTGGCATCTTCCTGGCCATTGAGCCTGTTAGGTGTCTTATCACCTCCTCACTAGAGCAATGGGAACCTCTAGAGTTAAGAACAAGCTCTAAAATTATCCTGGGGTTTATTCTCCCTGTTGAAGAGATAATAGACCCAACATCTACAGAACATCTGATTTTGATACATTCATTTCTAAGACTATAATTGTTAATTCAAACCAATATTACTATGTTATAGGTATAGCCCAGGATAGGTCACATTTTGGCAGCAAAAGCTTAGTTTTATAACTATTTCAACTGCTGTGCTAACTTTGAAAATGGCACAGCGGTTCAGGAAAAACTGAAATAATAAGAACAGAAGTAGCTTGTAGTCCCCAGGAGTTTATGCCATCTCTTCTATTTGTCTTTAAAATGCCACAAAGAATCTTTGCTTTTGCTGCAGGAGACTACTCTGCATGGACTACCAGAGGGAAATTGTTGTAAGGAAAATAAACATCTGGGATCTTCTAGCTCAGGGGTATCCAACCTTGATAATTTTAAGACGTGTAGACTTCAACTTCTATGCTGGCTGAGGAATTCTTGGAACTGAAGTCTTAAAAGTTGTGGACTTCAATTCCCTTGTTCTAGTCCAAGCTTTCTGAGCTTGGCTTCTTTAAGATGAGTGGATTTCAACTCCTACAATTCCCTGGTTGGGATTCTAGCCTACTGCTTCCCACCTCTTTTCTTGGCTGCCTGATTATAGAAACGGATCACAGATGTTCTATTCTAGTGATTTGCTAATGCCAGCATTTGGCTTAGTGCCTTAATCCATGGAAGTTTAATGCATATTGCAGTGCATTGCACAAACTGTACAAGCACTCTGTGCATTTGCTTTTCTAAGAGTTCCAGCAGATCAGACAAAGTATTTTGACATTTGCGGTGTCAAAGCAGGGGCAGATAAACCAAGAGTAAGTTACAAAGGCCAAAGCTTTTAACAAGGGATTCTCAATGTATAATTTGTAAAAAAAAACAAGGGGAGAAAGTATGGAATATTTATTGATTGTATTTTATTTAAATTGATTACCCTTTAGATTACATCCATTTTTATTTTTCCCTCGGTTGGGTCTAGTTACATTACCCCTGGCACATTACCTAAGATTGTATTCAGTCCTTGGGACAATAAGGGTTACTTTGGAGTGATGTTGGTTGGAAGGCAGCCAGATTAAGTGATTAAAGTGACATAGCCTTCCTTTATCGATGGAATTTTAATGTCTTCTCCCATTTGTAAAGTTCACTTGTTTTTCTTCCCATTTCTTCTAACTTTTTTTTCTTACCAAAATCATTGAATCATTGGATTTCCATGTTGGGCATTCTTCCTTGAAAATACCCTTTGTGACAACTATCTCTGGTTTAGTTCCTGTTGTTTAAAAAATTGGACATGGATCTGAGTATAGAAGACATTTCCATACATAAGTTGTTTTCACATAGGAATTAAAACTAATAATTTCCACAACAGTCAACAGTGCTATTCACAACAGTGTTATAGACTAAAGGCTCCGTGGAATTTTCTCTCACTTGGGTTGTCCTAATTGGACACGGGATATTGTTTAAGCAATTCGTCTTGGAGTAAAAAAAAAAGTCTAGCGAACTCTCTAAGCAGAGATTTATGATGCTTCCTATTGCTTCTTGTTGTTATTAAATTGGAGGAAACTAACTCAAGATAGAATACACTATATATAAGCTTCCAAGTTTCACGTTCTGAAAATTACAAAGGACTTGCTTTAGGTTTCCATGTCAACAGCTTACAGGACTGGAGAGTACTTAATGCCTTTATGATGTCTAGCTTTTTTCTATTGAGTATTCTCTCTTTGTCTCATCTTGGTGTTTGGAAGTGGATGGAATCAGATGCTTGTAAAGGCTCCTGCTTGGCTTTCTAGCTTCTCTTTCCAACAGTACCTTCAAATTGTTCTACAAATTAGTAGAATCGCTGAGAATTGAGTGGCATATGACTTTAATAAAATATTATTATTAGATTTGGTATCAAAATTGATTTCCTATTTAAATTCTTGGAAATTTTGTACTTGACAAATGGAGAGTGATCTAATGTCTAATAGAATTACACCAAAAGGATGTTGTTTCCTGTAACCTACTTAAAATTTGCAATATATATACAAATATGCATGCTTTGTCCTCTTGTTCTCAAGACTTTTCTCCACTCATCATTGACTGCTGGATCAGAACTTCAACTGACATCTGATTAAATCAAAGGCTTGGTTTCACTGTCCTGTGTGAATTTTGTTACCAGGATGTGAAATTATAAAATTCAGATTTCTTCTAAGGAGGAAGGAGGAGGCTATGGCCATTAACACCAGAGTGCCTTTCTCTCCAGCAGGATCTTGCAGCTCAGTTATAACATCTCCAGTTACAAAAACAGCAAAAGAAAATAAGTTTAACCTGGGTCAATAACAAAACAAATCAAAACATCTATATTTGCTGCAAACTTTAAGGAAAGCAAGTATTGCTTTTCAATTCTGTTTGAATTTCATCACAAGCACAGGGCAAGAAATTGGATTTATTTGAAGCTAGATTGCTGATGTGAACTTGGAACAAAAAGGAAATGAGTGCCAGAAAGCCCATCAGAACCATTCTTATTTCTGAACACGTAGGCATTTTCTTGAAACATTTTTGCCTGCAAAGGGGGAATATGAAATTTATTTAGTTATGTTTACAAACATTTCTTTATTTTTCCTCTCCAAATTGTTCTGCATTGTTTAGCATATAAAAGCATGAAACACACAAGACCTGTCCCTTCCTGATATTTTTTTTTCTTCAATCATGTCCAATTCTCAGAGACTGCTTGGACAGATTCCTGCAGTTTTCTTAGCAAGGTTTTAAGAAGTGGTTTTCCATTGCCTCCCTCCTAATGATGAGAAAGGTGACTGGCCATGTTGATCTAGCTGGTCACCCAACTCACAGTCCCCTGGCTTTTAATCTGATGCCTTAACTACTATACCAAACTTGCTCTAACTATAGTCATTCCCCATAAAGAACTATCTCGCCACATGTACATGTAAAAAGGAGCATGGTTAGCCAGTCCCCTTCAGACCCAAGTGTCAAACACTCAATTAAAAAGGGTCTCCAGTGCCTTCTTAAATGCCAAAAGCAAAGTGGCTAGGCTCATCTCTGGGGAAAGTATATTCCACAATGTGCCTAAATGGGACACCGTATCCCACAAATAATGCCTTCTAAGCCATGTCTCCGCCCATTACCTTCAATTTGCAGGATGCGCAGGATCAGTTTTGATAAGGTGGTCCCTAATACTGTTCAGTGTCATGTGCCAGAGAAAATAGTATAGAAGCCTCAATAAATAACTGTGGTTGCCATCTTTGTTTTATGTATTGATGTTGCTTTGGGGGTGAAGTGTGATGCAACTAAGAAGGCACTCTCTCAGAATAACAGAGTTGGAAGGGACCTTGTAAGTCATCTAATCCAATCCCCTGCTCAAGCAGGAGACCCTATATCATTTTTGACAAGTGGCCGTCCAGTCTCTTCTTAAAAGCCTCCAGTGATGAAGCACCCACAACTTCTGAAGGAAATTTCTCTTTATTTCTAGATTAAATCTCTCCTTGATCAGTTTCCATCCATTGTTCCTTTTCTGACCTTTGGGTGCTTTGGAAAATAGGTTGTCCCCATCTTCTCTGTGACAGCCCCTCAAATATTGGAACAGTACTATCATGTTATCCCTGGTCCTTCTCTTCACTAGACTAAACGTTCTTCATATGTTTTAGCCTCCAGGCCCCTAATCATCTTTGTTGCTCTTCTCTGCACTCTTTCTAGAGTCTCAATTTCTTTTTTATTGTGAGGTGACCAAAACTGGATGCACTAATCTAGGTATGGCCTTACTAAGGCTTTATAGAGCAATACTAGTACTTCCTGTATTATGAGAAAGCATCTACTTTCTCCTAATAGTATTTGAAGCACCTACAGAGAAGATTCATAGTTTGGCTTTATGCTACATCTGGTATGTCAACCAATCCCATGGAAATTGAAGCTTACTTGGTATGCTTGACAAGAATAAGAATATGAAAAATGCATATTATCATGAATTTTCTCAATCTGATTAGTCAGAGTCTGATGGATGTTTTCGTTGATTAATTGCTTTTGGACATCTTCTACTTCCAGACTGTCTGCTGCTGGACCTTTGTAATATGGTACTTCTGGATACTCTAATTTTACATAGCAGGAGTGAACTGCTCATAATATATATAAACTCTCTTGCCATAAAAATATTAATTACTATATTGAATCAGTTGGAGAAATATGACTGAATAGAGCTCCTTAGTTGACAGTGGGTTAGAATCTAAGATATACTAGTAAACTTGAATGATTTGGGATGTTTTTTTGGTTGCTTCCTCTATTTCTCCTTTCACATCTTCAACTCACTACTGGATTCTGAAATATAATCTGATTGTGATTGGATACAAAGTCAGATGAGGAATATGAAATATGGGACTACTTGGTGGACTTGTCATTCTTTTATCCTTTTATCCTATATTATATTTTATGTGACTTGCAACATGCAACAAGCCAGATAGATGGCATTTGCAAGTAGACAAGAGAATGTAATACTAATGTCTATCTTTAGTCTTTTGTCTTTAGTCTTTATTTGATTTATATACCGCCCTACTCCCGAAGGACCCAGGGCGGTGAACAGCCAAACAATAAAATACATAAATACAAAATTTAAAAAACAGAATAAAACCAAATTAAACAAATTTGGCCCAGACAGATTTAAAACACCCCAAATCATTTAAAAAACAGATTAAAATTTACGTATTAAAAGAGAAAAAGGGGAAAAAGATTAGGCCAGGCCCGCCTGGTGGAATAAAAAGGTCTTGAGAGCGCGGTGGAAGGTGCACAGATCTGGGATCCGCCGTATCTCTGGGGGGAGCTCATTCTAGATAGTAGGTGCCCCCACAAAGAAGGCTCTCCCCCTGGGGGCCGCCAGTCAACATTGTTTGGCCGACGGCACCTGGAGGAGCCCCTCTCTATGAGAGCGTACCGGCCAGTGGGAGGCTATTGGTGGTAGTAGGCGTAGGTAGGTAGTAGGTATTATATACACACGCACAGATTTAATTTGATAAATTATCACTTGCAACTTGTTGCCCATAAATGTGTTGAACCTGCTTGCTCATAAAAAAAGAAAACCATTCAGGTGAACAGCTGACAAATTGAAGGTTGTTTAGAAAGACACAAGTAAAAACTTGGTAAGAATTTGGAAAAATTACCCAGAACTTGACTGAAGTTTTTGTTGATGAACTGCTTTCTGACATTTTCTCTTCCAGGTTGTCTGGTGCTAGATTTAAAACTTCCTCATTTAAAGAATTAAAACTTTTCTTTCTCCTTTGATGGGAATTTGGTTCTAAAAACATCATTAAAAAAAAAACAACTTTGTAAATATTTTCTCTTCCACCCCATTGTACATAAAATAGTCTTAATCTTTGACTTCAATGTTCCAAGCAATGTATGAGTGTGCATTTCAACAACAGCTGTAGAAAGGGTAAAATGGCGAATGTTAATGTGTGCAATTATTCACATTTTATAATTTTGAAAATGATTGGTGCATTAAGATGAATGCAACTTTTAAAAATATGCAACAGAGGATACATGCATACATATATTTTGATATATCATACATAATTTCATTTGGGCCCAACCCTTTGAATCCAATTTTATGACAAGAATTTCTAATTCAAAAATAAGAAAGAAAAAGCAACATATACATAAACAAAAATACTGTCAACAGATAAACTATAATATACATAAACAAAAATACATATATACATACATATACATAAATAAAAATACTGTCCACAGATAAAACATTTGGTATATATCATTTTTACAGTCAACATAATTTTTGGTTTTAATTATTTTCATCTCCTGCTCCCAACTTGCAACCAATGCTAAAATAGCTCTTGCCAGTTTATATGCTGTGTAAATGAAATTTTAAAAAATATTTTAATTGTACTAGATAATCTTATGCACATGTTGGATTTAAGCCCATGTTGCTATCTTTTTGATTCTTTATCAGGAATTCAGATTTCGAATATTTCTCTGAACAGTAGCATGCAGATCATAGACGTTGAAAGGCAGATGATTAATTTTGAAAATCTATTCAAAAGGCAAGAGAGTGTCATTTAATTGCACAATAGCCTTCCTTGATTTTGAGGTTGAATTGTAAAGTAGTCAAGGTACCCTTAGATGTTTGGACTAAATTCTTTAGATGGTCAGTCTATTGTGTTGATAACCCTTCAATACAACTAGTATTTGCTCTTGTGCTTTCCTTTTCTTAAAACCAATGTGTGGATTGAATGGAGAACATTCCATTTCCCCATTCAGGGTTGTCCTCTTAATTACATGTGCAAGAACTTTCCGCTATTATTTTCCATTCAGGATTTTCACTCAATCATCACTTTGAAGCAACTTGGATAAATACTTCCCCTACCAGTTGGTTTAACATAAATCAAAGATGAAGAAAATATCCTGCATACATAATTGCCTGACTTATTTTTAACTTGCTATAATGCTCTGCATGTAAGGATAGTGATAACACCAAGAGATGCTTTACATTTATGTACTGGGAACAGAGCTCGGATTGCTGTGTTGAATCAGAATAATGCTACTGTGCTCATCCTGCTGTTTTAAGTTACTGTGACCTGCTTCTGCTTGCAAAGAGGCACAGACAAGAGCCAATGTTGAACTTTTCAGAGAGCATTTTCCCACTTCCATTTATTTAGAATAGGATTGTTAATCTGCAATATTCCGCAAACTAAAATCTTGAAATTTTCTGTTAAGATTTTTATTTAGCCTTGCTTAGTTTGTTGAGTCTGTATACTCTCAAAAGTCTTACCACCTGTTACAGCATTGCCTATCTCAGAGCCTAAAGTAGTAGAGCATCTTGTAATTTTGTTGTTGTTGATGATTATGATTCCTGTCGACTGCCTGGATTTTATTTTATTTTTTGGTAATATTTGAGAAGTAGTTTTCTTTTCTAGTTTAATGTCTAGTTTAATGAAAAGAAGGACTAGGTGAGACATGATAGCAGTGTTCCAATATCTCAGGGGCTGTGTTACTCAGTTACTGTTGTGATAGCTCACACTATATGCATCCACCCAATTTGTGGCAATTCCCCTCTCTTAACCTGCTGAAAATAAGGCTTTTGAATGAAAGGTTTCTCAATATTTAGTGAGTTCTAAGGGAATGAATGAAGGGACATGGTGGCTCAGTGGCTAAGACGCTGAGCTTGTCGATCAAAAGATCGGCAGTTCAGTGGTTTGAATCCCTAGTGCCGCGTAACGGAGTGAGCTCCTGTTACTTGTTCCAGCTTCTGCCAACCTAGCAGTTCGAAAGCATGCAAAAAATGCAAGTAGAAAAATAGGGACCACTTTTGGTGGGAAGGTAACAATGTTCTGTGTGCCTTTGGCGTTTAGTCATACCAGCCACATGACTACGGAGACATCTTTGGACAGCACTGGCTCTTCGCCTTTGAAATGGAGATGAGCACCGCCCCCTAGAGTTGGGAACGACTAGCACATATATGCGAGGGGAAGCTTTACCTTTACCTTAAGTGAATGAAAAAGTATAAAGAAATTAAAGTCTGTTTAAAAATACGGTACTTTGTTTTTATGAGCACTGACACTTTCTATGTATTAGAAAGAGCCACAAACAGGAGATAATTGGTTATAAGAAAAGTGTAAAGTCCCTTGGATCTTTTTTAGATGCAGTTAAATATTTGTGGCAAAATCCAGTAGTTTATTAATGAATAATAAACTATTAATAAAAGTAGTCTTATATTTAATAAACCTTTAGGATGCATTTATTGATACTAAGAAGCTATGACTCATAAAAAGAATCTAAAGAGATATTTACAAGGAATACAAGATTGTTTAAGCTGCTACTTTCTTTGGCTTTATGTTTGCTTAAGGCATTTTTATTGTCATAAAAATTAGCATTAACTGCAATTTGCCTTCCATTTTAATATATGGTAAAATTGCAAGAAAAACACAACAAAGAGCAAGTTTATAAATAAATCCAGATTCTTATTCATAATATCTCTGCCATGAAAAAAATGAATTATAAGAGCCCCTTCTCTTAACTTTACATTAAATTTGTATTCACTAAACTAAGCTTCCGTTTTAACTTTTCTCTTACAGAAATATAGCATATTCAAACATACTTTTGAAACATTATTTTCTTTCAGAGTATCATGTTCCTCAACTTGTCCACTGTTGAGACCTCATCTATGGTAACAAAATCTATTGGATTACAATTCCCGTCATTTTTTGTGATGAATCTTATTGCTCCAGTCATCAAGAAAAAACCATGACAGAAAAATAGTTGAAAACATTTAGTTGTCAAGTCCAGCGATATGTAATTTGCCATGTTGGCTTTAACCACCATTACTCCACAGGAAGAAAAGTTAGACTTAAATACCGGTACACATATTTTGTTACAAGTTTCAAACAAATGTACCAATTCTATCCTAGATCCTTCAAGTGTTGCTTTGTGAAAAGGAAAAAAAAAGAGTTACCATTCCTTTCCAATTTTGAATAGATGCTGGAAATGGAACACAAATACAAGATTCTTGATTGATTAACAAAAATATTGATGAATAACTTATTTATGAGGCTGTTTTAGGATAGACAAAAACACACCAAACATTTGAAGGTCAACAGGCTGATACCTACAGTACAATATCAGTGTATACAGTGTATACACCATCATACCCTTCCTTATGACATAATGCTGTAGCTAAACCCATTATAGATTTATTTATTTGTTTGTTTGTTTGTCAAACATGTACAAGATAGCAGGTATAGGTCTAAACAAAAACATAAACAAAGGAAGTAAGTACAGATAAATGGGTACAGTAGGACAGGGATGGTAGGCACACTAGTGCGCTTATGCATGTCTCCTTTAAGGACCTCTTAGGAATGGGGTGAGGTCCACGGTAGACAGTTTAAGGTTGAAGCTGTGAAGGTTTGAGGCTGTAACAACGGAGTTGGTAGAGCATTCCAGGCGGTGTCCACTCTGTTGCTGAAGTCGTATTTTCTGCAATTGAGTTTGGAGCAGTTTACGTTGACTTTGTATCGATTGTTTGCCCATGTATTATTGTGGTTGAAGCTGAAGAAGTCATTGACAGGTAAGACATTGTAGAAATTGAAACAAAGGATCATTAGGTCTTGTTTCTACACCAACTGAATCACGGGCAATGTTGGGACTCTCATGCTTAATATAAAGTTTCAGAAGCTCCATTGCTAACCCCCGTCCTGCCATATTCAGAGGTGAATTTAGAAACCGAGGTTAAGCAGGCTCTACAGGCTCATGTATTCTATAATGTGCCAGGCAAATGGATGGCAATCTAAAAAAGAGAGAGAGGAAAAACCATGTGAAACGAAGCATGCCTGAAATCAAATTTGATTCTATACCGAAGAGTGTCAATGGATACCCTTTTAGAGCTTCCACTTTTGTATTTTCTTAATTAGTGTTATTTTCGTTCTTTCTGCTGCCAGGATTAGCGGGCACTACAGTAAATCAGGACCAAAGTGAAATTTCAATGGAAGTTATTTCTGAGAATCAAATTGAGCTGAGCTGCTGTTGCCTGGCAGTGGAAAAGAAGCACCCATTAATGTATAAATCCATTATATTTATTTGGGACAACAATTTTAAGTAGACATTTCTCATCTTCCACGGCTCTTTTTCCTTTTTTCTATTTAACTAGCTGATTTCTGGTTGGATTATAAATATGCTCCAGTGATGTAATTTGGTGTGCATGACATCTTGCTGTGTCCTCTGTAGACAGGTAAATTAAGTAGATACTTTCTTAGAACATTTTTAAAAAGCTACTTCTCAGTATCCTCATTTTTTTCTTCAGCAGCAAAATGCAGTATGGTTCTATTTACAGCCCATCCAAGTGTAAGGAGAAGTATAAATTCTGGGGATACTTATATTCAAATAATTGCTATCCTCTGGTAAACCTATCAGACCAACTACAGGAAAATACATTCCTCTCTTGCATCTGTAGATAGTGGACAATTTCTATTTCTCAATCACTAGGAAACACAAGAGTAACTATGTGACATAAGTTGAAGTAGAGGAGAAGCTAAGGTATTGTCAGAGTATTTCATAGCTCACTTAACCTTGCTTGGCATCAATCCTATTTATAGTACACTTTAACCCAGTCAGCCATTAATCCAGTCAGATTTCTTTACTAGCAACCAAACAATATGCAAATAAAACTCCTCTGTTTCTATAATCAAGAAGTTCTTGATATCCTGTGAACTTTTGCATACTGTACATTATTCATTATACCATTAATGCTCCCCCCCTTTTTTTTTTTACTCTCCAGATGGGCAGGGATAGTTTTAATGGTCAATCAGGGTTTGGATGGTATGTTTTATATTATCTGATCTCACCAGTGATGTTTCAAATGGACTGTTTTGCTTTTTTGGTTTGTTCTTTTTCTCCATTTTTTTTAAAAAGCGTGGATAAACAAAACTGGAAAATTGCCTGGTTCTGTTATTCCCCTGATTCAGATGCCCAAATGGAGTTGAAATAAACCCATGTGAAACTGAGCCTATTTAGGAGTAAATCTAATTTCCTTGGGCATAGTTGATTGGATAAACTGATATCGTTTTAGCATTTTTACAATACACTACCTCACATTGACCAAGGTAAGTGTGTTGTGGGAACAAGACCACCCTGGGTTAGGTGGTAGATGAAGATTTGGCCTTGTTCTGCTAATGTCAGGGAAAGAACCTGGATTATATTGCAAAATATCCTTCAGTGTAGTCCATCATTTGAATCCATGTAGCTCTCTGACCAGGTAAGCATTGCCTGTGGAGAGATTTGCAGAAAGAAGCTTCCTGCTGCTTTGTTAATTTCCATTCCCCACAACATTCATTCTTCCTTATGGGTCTCCTGAGCAATTTCTGACTAGCAAGCCTATTCCTCAGCTTTCTGCCATAGCGATTCAATCTGAAACATTAAAACAGGTTTAATGATATAGTGCTTTCTATTTTGAGGAAAATGCTGATAACAATTTTTTAAAAAGTCTTCTCAATGCCCTTTCCCCCAAATGACTGGATAAATTCTAAATATTCCTCTGATGATTTTCGTTTCTCTTGAAAGAACTTTAAAAGGCCTTTTACACACAAAAAATTATCCTGTCTGTTATATGATGGCTTAATTCTATCCAGCCAACCATAATCTTTCTGGACAGCTATCCTTATAGCAATATCTTCAAACAACATTAAAATAGTTTTCTCTGAAACAAAGCTTTCGATAATGAAGAAACTGAACAAGGTTGTGTTCTCCTTTTGGTTCAAATTGTTCTAGTTTTTGACACTATCCACATTTGAATAATGGTTTGTTAAAGTGAAAAAAAGTATCTGTCCTTTCTCAAGTGTGGTATTGACTCAATTAAAAACTTGGGATCAAAGAATCTGATAGTAAAAATGGTTTTTGTCTTGCATGCTGCCTGTGCTTCAGGGTTGGAAAAGACAAAAAAGGAAGCATATTGCAGTTGGAACAAGAGAGATGTTACATCTTCAATGGAAAAAAAATCTCCCAATTTCCCCAACATATGGAACCATGGTAAAAATGATAAGATATCGCATGTCCCTATTCCTGGTCTTGTACAATGGCATTCTCCCTAAAATCCATACTGTTCTGACCTAGGCTCCCTTAAAAACCTCTTTTATTTACACGACTGTGAATTACTTTCATTCACAGTCAGCAAGGTTTGTCTAAACAGTTTTTCAAAGGAATATTTCTCAACACACCTTCTCTCACTTGGCAAGCTGCCACGTAACTTGTTTCCAAACACAGAGTAAGGCAAAACTTGGCACAGAGTCTCTTAGAGTCACAAACAGAACTTTTCACTCTTGAAACTACTGAACAAACGAGTTGTTTCCTGCAAAAGCCCACTTCCTGTTCACTCCTCTTTTGTTTCCTATGGGAGGGGCCAATCATCTCCAAGGTGTGGCTTTACTCCCAAGTTGACCCTGCTTTCTGAATTGTTCTTGTCTTCTGGTAGCTCTGCGCATGCACACACTGGGAACAGGCTCCAGCTGTTCCTCTGCTTCACTGCTGTCTATCTCCCTCTCTGCCTTTGACATAGAGCCCTCATCCGAGCTTTCCCCAGCCCCCAGGACTGGCCCATGTTCCTCCCCAATCTCCTCACTCTGCTGACCACCGGTGGGCCACAACACTACAGTCCTGACTCCACTGCTCTTTAGCGAAGTTATGAAAACCTGGGTTTTCCAGCAGGGCCTGTATACAGGGTTGATTGTTTCCAAATAAACAATATTGCATTTTTATTGTTGTTGGGTGGTTTTTTCCTTCTTCTAGTTGTTTTAATTGTTTGTTACCATGTCTGCTCCCTGGAGTTGCTTTAACCATTGAGGCACGTAAAAAGGAAGTAATAAGCACATTGATTAAATGCATAAATACATTTGCTCTGCCCACTGAAATTCGTGTTGAAAAAAACAACAGGATGAATGCTACCCCTTCTCTTCCGATCAACAAGCCTGATTAGCAAACAGAGTGATGGTTTTCTCCATGGATGAATTGTCCTGGCTGATTGTTACTATACTGTCTAGTTAAAAAAAAACATTGTTCAGAATTGGAGTGGGGAATTGAATCTGGTCCCTAGATCAGATTCACTATCCAAATGCATCAATATCAAGGTCAGGACTTGAAATGGGTGAATGAATGAATATCATTCATTTCTTCCATGTGGGAGGTTTAAGGGAATGAACTTCTCTGTTATCTCTTCTATGGAGAAAATTGAGATTTGTCTTGGCAACATTTTCCTCTTCTTCAAAGGTCCAATCAGAGCAGCCTTTGTTGATGATGTTGGCAGAAGAATCTTTGAGGAGGCTCTCGTGGGATGAGAGGGTTCTCTTGGGATGAGACCTGAGAAGCTGTAGGCCTCCTATATCTCTTTCAGATACATCTCTGGCCCAGGGGTGGGTTCTAAAATTTTTTACTACCGGTTCTGTGGACCTGGCTTATTTTGTGGGTGTGGCTTGATGGTCATGTGACAATTATTTAGGATTTAGCAGAGGTGCTGGTCTATCAGGCTTTTAACCGCTTACAGAGCTGTACCGATCTACCCATTTATTTTTGAAGGCACTGATCTACTCATTTGTTTTCTTTTAACACTGATCAGCTGTAGGGCAGCCCTTTGAAGCCCCGCGGCAAGAGTTTAAATAGTTTTTTTCCCTCTAGCCATCAGTTGGGACTCAGGCTCTGGCCTTAATAAAAATGGCCATCGGAAGTTTAACATTTCTACATTGATTGAATTACACCTGTTGCAGCATTCATCATTGTTTCTTAGGAACGGAACATCTTTCCACCTTTGTTGGTGGGTTACCAAGTACTTGCCTGTTATTGAATGGAAATGTCATATTTCAGGAAGCATTTGATTGTTCTCCTTTACCAATAACCGATGAGGCCATACATATGTTCATATACTTGATTTAAGAATGGGATAAAATGCATGTTGTACACACTATTAAATCCATTCTGCTAAAGACACAATTCATGCCTTTGGGATGTGAGGTTCTGCAACTCTAGCAGAAGGATGGGGGCTACATTTTTTGTCAGTCTAGTGGAGAACTATTAGACATACCCGTAGAATGTGTTTATTCATGATTGATGCTTTCAGAATCATGTTATCTGTAAGTATTTCCATTTTGGCAGCTTTCCAGAATAGCAATAGCTAAGCTGTTATCATCTGCCACTCATTAGCTGCCTGTTAGAATTCTGTCTTCAGCATCTCTATAAAGCATTGAAGCATAATGTTGTATGTTCTTTATGAATGTTTATTAATTTTAATTGCGAGATATATTCTCCAGCAGATTAATTAATATTTTCTTTTGCATATTAACAAACTCTTTGCCTTTTAGCAGCATGAGGAAATGAATTTCATATCCGACTTGCTTATCTTCCCTCTTTTGAAACCACTTTGCTTCATCAATATTCATATATTTAGCCTTCTCACCTTGCTTGGAAACATTATTTGTTAGCCTGAGATTTTACTATTCCTCCAAGAGCTCAAGGTAGTGTACACAATCATTGTATGCAACACTAAGTGAGACTGGGTTAGAGAAAGTGACTGGCCCAAACCCACACAGTGAGTTTCCATGGCTAAAGCTGAACCTGAAACTGGGTCTCCCAAGTTCATCTTGGAGGTTTACAATATGGGTAGTCTTTGATTTACGACCGTTTGTTTGTTTGAATGCCACTGAAAAAAGTGACTTATGACTGTTTTTAACACTTATAACCATTGCAGCATCCCCATTGTCATGTGATCAAAATTCGGATGCTTGGCTACTGGCATGTATTTATGACTGCTGCAATATCCTGGGGTCATGCAATCATCTTTTATGACCATCCAACAAGCAAAGTTAATGGAGAAACCAGATTCATTTAACAATTGCATTACGAACTTAACAACTGGAGCAATTCATTTAACAACTGTAGTAGGAAAGATAATAAAATGGTGCAACATTCACTTAACTGTGTTTTCTGTTTCCCCATACTGGTGGGAAAGTTCTGCTGAGATACCCAGTCTCAGAAAGTCCCAGAACCAAGACATTTATGTTTGATAAGTTATAACCTGATACTTCAGTTGTACAAAGTGGTAGCTAATATAGCTCTCCTAGAGGTATTCACGTGTCATTCATGAATTTGACTAGTAAGCACACAGTCATATTTTGCACCAGCTGGAATTCTCAAATAGTTGTCAAGAGAGGGACAGCACCACACTGAGTAAATCACAGTAATCCAATTGTTCTAGGAAAAGCTCCAACTGATAAAGCAGTTGAAGTTGGGCAAATATTCCCCTACTATGGTGCCTATTGCACTTTCAGGATCTATAAATGCTCAGATTGGGAACTTTTTCTTATAGGCCAGTGATGGCTAACCTTTTTGCTGTCGCGTGCCAAAAGAGGTGGGGTGCAAGGGGGGGTGGGCACATGCCCACACCCGTAATTTAATGTGACCCATCCCCCATGCATATGCACGCGACTCCCCCACGCATGCACGCATGACCCCCCAAGCTCCCCCCGCTTTTGGCACGTGATAGCATGGTGGGCCCAGTAGGCCTGTTTTTTTGCCCTCCCCAGGCTCCAGAGGCTTTCTTGGAGCATGGGGAGGGCGAAAATGGCCTTCCCCATCCCCCTGGAGGCCCTCCGGAGGCTGGAAACTGCCCGTTTCCTGACTTCCGGTGGGCCTGGAAGGCCAAAAATCAGGTGGCCGGTGCATACATGTGCAATGGAGCTGAGCTAGGGCAACACTTGCTTGCCCACAGATATGGCTCCGCATGCCACCTATGGCACGTGTGCCATAGGTTCGCCATCACGATTATAAGCTGAAGACAACCTCGTCAAGAGGAAATGTTGGCACTCTTCCAGAATTGGTAGGTTTCTGAATCAAAATATAATGGAATCCTCTAAGATTGGGGACAAAGAGAATCCACTTGGGAGCAGTCCTATTTAGTGCCTGGGTCACCTCAACTTTCCAAAGATTGAGTAGGCACTGGACAAAGCCATTCCCTAAATTTGCTGCAAAACCCCCCAAGCATCAATCATCCCTGTTGCAATTTCTTATGCATTTCAGCATTTGGATGGCGATTGGAGAACTAAATACCATCTTCATTCAGCACCAACCACGATGGCCAGTAGTTACGGATGATAAAAAATTAGAGGTTAACGATATGTACTTTTATATATGATTACTATTTGAATTGGTTTTGATTAGTTTTGCAATAAATTTTAATAGTAAGTTTTATTGTGCACTGCCCAGAATCACTTTGTATGAGATTGATGGCCATATAAATTTGACAAATAAATAAATACTATTCAGAAGGCAGAGTTTTCCTACCTCCAAATGAAGTCCTAAGATCTCATTATGAAAGCCAGTGCAGTGTTAATTGGTACTCTTAAACTATTTTAGGGGGCCCACCCTCTGAAACATGATTCCCTCAGAGATTAGATCCTCATATATTTGGTAAATGCAAGACAGCAAACATACCTAATACTGCTGTCTCCTATTTTCCCCACAATAATAACCTTATGATGTGGGTTGGGCTCAGAGAAAGTGACTTCCTCAAAGTCACCCAGTTGGCTTTCATGCCTAGGGGAAGCCTAGAACTCACAGTCGCCTGATTTGTAGGCCGGCACCATAGCTACTACACTAAACTGGGTTTCCAGACACTTACCATAAGCGCTTTGAGATCTGGTTCTGTTACTGAGATTGGGGGCCTGTTTGTGTTTGAGACCATGTAATAATTGTATAGATTGGTTTTATCTGGGATGCTGTTATTTGTTATTTATTGTTTTGTTATGATATTACTTTTATTTCTTGTTAGCTGGTCAGAGTCATGTGTTTGAGATGGGCAGTCATATACATTGTGTAAATAAATAAATTTCCAACTTTTTATTTCTCTATGAATCTTCCAGAGCAGTAACAGAGCAGCTATTGGAATTTCACTTAAATTTATCTCTAGAGAATATCAATTTATTCTGGCTTGTAAAATCAATAACCACCTGGGTTCAGTGGTTGAATATTAAAATAGATGGTTAAATAAGCCACAATGGCTGAGATTGCATGTAAATACTATGCCACAAACCATGATTTATTAACTGTATTGAGTCCATTCCTTCTTGCTTAATTGTCAGTTGTGACAGACAAACAACAATGAGTTTACATAAGAACGAGTTAACCATGGCTGAGGACAGTGGTGGGATTGAGCTGGTTCTCTTTGATTGGGTGAACCAGTAGCGGCGACTGTGGGAGGCTCCGCCCACTCACCCAGACGTAATGTCCGAGCACTGTGCATGCGCAGAAGGCCTTGCGCATGCACAGAGGTGGCACGTGCGCTCACATTTGCTAACTGGTAGGGAAGGTAAGTGAATCCCACCTCTTGCTGAGGATCACATATGAATCAGCCTGTCTATAGGATCAGTTGGAATCTCTTCAAGAGAAACTACGAGGAAAACTGGAAAAGAAGAAGGCTGGGCTAGGGAATCTCGGAGGATTGCTGGGATTACTGACATTGATTAAGAGGGGAAGGAGAGTCTCTGGCAAAGAAAGATCATGGCTGCCACCAAGGAACTACCCACAAAACCATTTGAGAGAAGAAAATGAAAAAATAGAAAGAGAAGTCTCTTGAAGCTGAAAATGCAAATCATTGGATCATCATCCCAATTCTGATAGAAATGGTCCTCCAATTCAGCCCAGGAAAAATGATATTCAGAAAAGGAAATATCATCCACCCAAGTTAAGTTAATAGATAAAAGGAGGACATGGGTTTAAGACTACATTTCACTTTATGTCCTATGATGGTCATTCATTGAGGCAGAGAGGTTGCACCAGTTAGGGGCTAGCCTTCTGCTTACTTATGTGTTTGTACAAGGGCTCACCAGCCTGCATCAGAGGTGGTATTCAGCAGGTTCTGACCAGTTCTGGAGAACTGGTAGCGGAAATTTTGAGTAGTTCAGAGAACCGATAAATACCAACTCTGACTGGCCCCGCCCCTTCTATTCTCTGCCTCCCAAGTCCCAGCTGATTGGGAGGAAATGGGGATTTTGCAGTAACCTTCCCCTGGAGTGGGGAGGGAATGGAGATTTTACAGTATCCTTCCCCTGCCATGCCCACCAAGCCATGCCCACCAAGCCACGCCCACAGAACCGGTAGTAAAAAAAATTGAATCCCACCACTGGTCTGCATGGCCAGTGGATGTCATGCCTCTGATGAATGTAATGAATGAGAGGACAGGTCTAAGCTTTACAGGAAGACATTTGTTTAAAATTCAGGCTCACCCAGGAGAAGCAACCTGTAGCCAACAGCTTAAGAACTTCTGTCTTTTAATCACTACAACCATGAAAGGGCCCTTCATAAATAAAGATAAAATGTTCATGGTTTAATTTTCTTTCTTAAAGCTGAAGACTTTGGAGAAGTAAAGTAAAACTTATTTTAACCTTGCTCAGATTTTTCAACCAAGACTGTATTTGTGGTGGCCTTTCAGCTAATATATAAGTTAAGTGGCTGACTAGATGCCAGTGTAATTATTATAGTTTTCAAGCAAGACAATACTTCTTTTGTAGGACTCTTTTCAACAGTGCTTTGTTTCTGTTTCATTTGTTACATATACAGAACCAGGGGTTATTTGAGGATTGGTGGGTCTTTTTTCCCCTGGTTCATGTGGGAATAACTCAGCAGAAATCACTCTGCTTCTTTTCTTCAATGAACAATACAAATGTAGCAAGTGTGAGAAAAGAAACCCAAAACTGCTGAGCATGGAAAAACAGAAATAGAATAGAATAGAATTTTTATTGGTCAAGTGTGATTGGACACACAAGGAATTTGTCTTGATGCATACGCTCTCAGTGTACATAAAATAAAAGATACGTTCATCAAAAATCATAAGGTACAACACTTAATGATAGTCATAGGTTATAAATAAGCAATCGGGAAACAATATCAATATAAATCATAAGGATACCAGCAACAAGGTTACAGTCATACAGTTATAAGTGGGAGGAGATGGGTGATGGGAACGATGAGAAGATGAGAAGATTAATAGTAGTGCAGACTTAGTAAATAGTTTGACAGTGTTGAGGGAATTATTTGTTTAGTAGAGTGATGGCTTTTGGGAAAAAACTGTTCTGGTGTCTAGTTCTAATGTGCAGTGCTCTATAGTGTCATTTTGAGAGTAGGAACTGAAACAGTTTATGTCCAGGATGTGAGGGGTCTGTAAATATTTTCACAGCCCTCTTTTTGACCCGTGCAGTATAGAGGTCCTCAATGGAAGGCAGGTTGGCAGCAATTATTTTTTCTACAGTTCTAATTATCCTCTGAAGTCTGTGTCTGTCTTGTTGGGTTGCAGAGCGAAACCAGACTGAAGAATCCCCATAGACAAGAGACTCTTGTGCTCAGTGATCTGACAAAGCACCCTTTCGCACCCAAGAGAAGCAATCCTTAGATCCATTTGCACAACTTAAAGATATCAGCTGGTCTCACTCACCTCACAAGATATCCTAAGGAAATCATCCAGATTTAAAGAAAGATCACATGTCCCCAGAAAGACAGTAAAAAAATCAGACAGAGTGCCAAGCTTGCATCCTGCCTCTTGGACGTACACCCAAGCAATGTAAAAAGCTTTTAAAAACATCAAGCCCCTAGCAAACAAACAAACAAACAAACAAACAAACAAACCCTCCAGAGATGCTGCTCTGGCTAGTCTGGGTGTACTGCCAAGAACCATTAAGGGCTGTGAATGCAACAAGGCTTAACCAGAGAGGCAGTTTCTGAAAACACTTAATGATAAACAGGATTAGGCTAGAAACAACACAGAGGCACACCAGAATGTTTCCTTCCTGACTTCCTGACAAGATTAGCTCTGTAAAATTGGAAAGACAAAAGGCTGTTGGAAGGAGATTTCTTCCAACAACCAGTTCATCGAACTGCTCAGAAAATTAACAAACGGTTCCCTTGAACCTGTGCAAACCAGCTGAATCCCACCACTATATTACCTACACCCTAATACGAGCCCTAAGTTTATTTATTTATTTATTTATTTTTCATATTTGTATACCGCCCTACTCCCGAAGGACTCAGGGCGGTGAACAGCCACAATAAATTACAAATACATATAGAAGTTAAAAAAACTATTAAAAACAGATTAAGTAATTTGGCTCAAAGATTAAAACATCCAAATTTA
Organism: Arizona elegans; assembly: GCA_022577455.1. Taxonomy (NCBI): domain Eukaryota; kingdom Metazoa; phylum Chordata; class Lepidosauria; order Squamata; family Colubridae; genus Arizona; species Arizona elegans. The sequence goes on from JAKOOJ010000001.1 coordinate 252,875,135, forward strand.
TCTAAAAGAGGTCTAAAACCTGATTTAAAAGTCAATTTAAAAGCCAATTTAAAAGGGAGAGTTAGGCCAGACCAGCTTGTTGGAATAGAAACGTTTTCAGGGCATGGCGGAATATGCGTAAGTCTTGGATGTTTCGTAACTCTGGGGGAAGCCCGTTCCAGATGGTAGGTGCCCCCACAGAAAAGGCTCTCCCCCTGGGGGCCGTCAGTCGACATTGTTTGGCCGACGGCACCCTGAGGAGTCCCTCTCTATGGGAGCGAACTGGTCGGTGAGAGGCTATTGGTGGCAGGAGGCGGTCTCGTAAGTACCCTGGTCCTGAGCCATGGAGCGCTCTAACGGTAGTAACCAAAACCTTGAAGCGCACCCGGAAGACCACTGGGAGCCAGTGCAGCTCGCGCAGGAGGGGGGTTACATGAGAGCGCCACATTGCTCCCATTACCACCCGCGCGGCCGCATTCTGGACCAGTTGGAGCCTTCGGGTGCTTCTCAAGGGGAGCCCCATGTAGAGAGCATTACAATAATCCAGGCGTGAGGTGACAAGGGCATGAGTGACCGTGCGCAACGAGTCCCGATCCAGAAAGGGATGCAACTGGCGAATCAGGCGAACCTGATAAAAAGTCCTCCTGGCCACAGCCGTCATATGCTCTTCTAAAGACAGCCGCGAGTCCAGGAGGATGCCCAAGTTGCAAACCCCATCTGTGGGGGCCAACGACTCGCCCCCAATAGTCAGAGATGGCACCAACTGACTATATCGGGACGACGGAAACCACAGCCACTCGGTCTTGGATGGGTTGAGTCTGAGTTTGTTCCTCCCCATCCAGATCCGTACGGCCTCCAGGCACCGGGACATCACCTCAAGGGCATCATTGGGGTGGTCTGGGGTGGAGATGTACAGCTGGGTGTCATCAGCGTACTGATGGTACTTCACCCCAAAACCACGGATGATCTCACCCAGCGGCTTCACATAAATGTTGAATAGAAGGGGCGAGAGGACCGATCCTTGTGGCACCCCACATATAAGGGGCCTCGGGGTCGACCTCTGGCCCCCCTGTCAACACAGACTGCGACCGGTCAGAGAGAAAGGAGGAGAACCACTGTAGAACAGTGCCCCCCACCCCAACCCTTCCAACCGGTGCAGCATGATATCATGATCGATGGTATCAAAAGCCGCTGAGAGGTCTAGTAGGACCAGGACAGAGGAGCAACCCCTGTCCCGAGCCCTCCAGAGATCATCAACCAATGCGACCAATGCTGTCTCTGTCCTGTACCCGGGCCTGAATCCCGACTGGAACGGATCTAGATAATTCGATTCATCCAGGTACTGAGGCAGTTGTCGTGCAACCACACTCTCAACAACCTTTGCAACAAAGCGAAGGTTGGAGACAGGACGATAATTTGCTAATACAGCTGGATCCAGGGAGGGCTTCTTGAGGAGGGGCCTCACCACCGCCTCTTTCAAGACGGTGGGAAAGACACCCCCACTCAAAGAAGCATTTATAATCTCCTGGAGCCAGCCTCGTGTCACCTCCCGGGAGGCCAGTACCAACCAGGATGGACACGGGTCCAATAAACATGTGGTCGCATTTAGTCTGTTCAGCATCCTGTCCACGCTTTCGGGAGTCACAGGATCAAACTCTTCCCAAATAATATTCTCAGGACCTGCCCCTGTCATCTCCTCTGGATCAATCCAGTCAGAGTCTAGCTGTTCACGAATCTGAGCAATTTTGTCATACAGATATTGTACAAAATCCTCAGCTCTACCCTCCAAGGGGTCTTCCCGCGTCTCTTGATGGAGCAGAGAGCGGGTCACCCTAAACAGGGTGGCTGGGTGATTATCTGATGACGCAATAAGAGTAGAAAAGTAGTTACTCTTCTCTACTCTTATCGCCACTAGGTAATTCTTAATATGAGATCTTACCAGTGTTCGGTCGGATTCAGAACGACTAGCCCTCCAACTGCTCTCTAGGCGTCTTTTCCGGCGCTTCATCTCCCTCAGCTCCTCAGTATACCAAGGAGCCAGGTGAGACCGGCGCCGGGTCAGAGGCCGCAAAGGCACGACTCGGTCTAAAGCATCAGCCGCCGCCCTATCCCAGGAGGCCACTAAGTCCTCAGCCGAGTCGTGTGCTAGAACCTCAGGAAATGGCCCAAGCTCCATCTGGAATCTCTCAGGATCCATCAGGCGCCTGGGGCGGAACCACCTGGTCGGTTCCGCCTCCCTGCGGCGGGGTGTGGCGGTTCGAAGGTCCAGGCGAAGGAGGGAGTGATCTGACCATGACAAGGGTTCAATCACTATATCCCCTATCTCGAGATCACTCAACCACTGTCCAGAGACAAAAACAAGGTCCAGTGTGTGTCCCCCCCATGTGAGTAGAGCCATAAATTAACTGGCTCAGGTCCATAGCCGTCATGGAAGCCATGAACTCCCGAGCCACCTCAGATGTCTCGCCAACTGATGACAGGTTAAAATCCCCCATGACCATAAGCCTGGGGGTGTCAACAGCCACCGCGGCTATAACATCAAGCAGCTCAGGCAGGGCTGCTGCCACATGGCAGGGAGCCAGGTACGTGACTAGCAAGCCCAACTGCACCCTATGACCCCACTTCACAAGAAGGGACTCACATCCAGCCGTCTGAGGAACAGTGGCCTCCCTTGGTCCAAGACCTTCGTTAATAACAACCGCCACCCCTCCGCCCCTCCCCTGAGACCTTGGTTGATGGAAAGCACGGAAACCTGGTGGGCACATATCAACAAGGGGGACTCCCCCTTCCTGGCCCAACCAGGTCTCCGTAATACCCATCAGGTCCTCACCCCCCTCCTGAATAAGATCACAAATGAGGGGGGCTTTATTAACCACGGACCTGGCGTTCTTATTTCTTATTAACAGGTGCCATCTTACCATGGAAAACAGATTTAAAAAAGAAGCAAACAGAAGACAAATAATGGAAGGTTGACAGCAGGAATTGTTATAGCTATGGATGGTCCCAATTGCAATGCGTGTCCAGATAGACAGATGCATCATATGAATAGACAACCCTATTTTAACCTATTTTTTTTGTCTACGTGGGTCGCTGCCAAGCCACAATTGATAAATGTTTTGTTGAAGTCTTCAACCTTCTCTATTGTGATTGTTGAGGGTAAAACTTCCCTCTGCATAGTAGGCAACGGACCGGACAGCAAAGAGATACGTTGCTGGTTAAACACACAGATACTCACAGACTCTGAACGGTGAAAAAAAAAACACTCTTTACTCAGTGAAAAAACAAACTTGGTTTCTCAAAACAATGATAACACGTCTTCGAATAATCACTCTCCAACACAAAACATACCGTAGTTTGCTTACAGTTCTCTTCAGTCACACACAGTCTCTCTTCAGAAGATCAATCATCAAATAGCAGGAGCAGGAGCTCCCGGGCTTCCTGTCTACTTTTATGGCTGCCTGATAATAGCACAGCCAATCATTCTTCTTATAACATTTAAAGTCACAAACATAGTTTTTCTATATATTACCTACCCAACCGTAGAATAAATATCCAACATTCTCCCCTTTGGGTAGCTTAATATATTTACAATCTCAAACCATATTGTTCACATGCATCTTTATGTTTCCTACTTCCTTGTGCTTTCGTGAAATGATCAGCCACATTGTCTTCCGATGCACAATATATGAGTTCTATCATCTTGTTCATTATACACTCTCTTACATTTAGATACTGAAGATCATTCTAGTTTTCACAGCTATATTCGTCACCATTTGAATCGCTGCCTGATTATCTTCGTATACTGTTATAGGATCTTTTATATTTATTCCTATATCTAGCATCAGTTGCTTAATACTAATCAGATCAGTACATAATAAAGATAAACAAGAAAATTCTGCCTCCATTGTAGACTTACTCAAATGCTTCTGCCTAATTGAATGCCACCATATCAAAGACTTTCCCAGAAATATAGTGATTCCTGAGGTTGATTTCCTTGTATTCACATCTGTTGTGAAACTAGCATCCGCATAAGCAATTATGGGTAAATCTTCTGATGGTTGTAGATATAATGCATGATGCATGATATATTTCAAATACCTTAGGATACGTTTTGTTCCCTGCCAGTGTCTTTCTGTAGGTTCCTTGTTAAACCTAGCCAATTGGTTAACACTATAAGAAATATCGGGCCTAGACCAATTGCTGATATATGATAAGCTGCCAACCAGTGATTGGTAAATCCCTTTATCAAACAACAGACTGTTTACATCAGTGTTACAATAGTCTTGAACCATAGGTGTCTTTGATGGTTTACATAACTCCATCCTAAATTGTTTTAATAAATTATTGATTTTATCAGTTTGGGATAATTTAAATCCTCCCCTGGTTTTTTCAATTCGTAAACCCAGGTATTGTTGTATCTCCCCTAGATTTTTAATTCTGAAATGAGTTTTTAATTGATCAACAATCCTGCTAGTCTCTTGTTCATTTTCTGTAATCAAAGCTATGTCGTCATTAAAAAGAAGTAATAACGACACTTTACCATCCCTCTCCATTCTAAATAAACATGGATCTGCTAATCCTGCTTTGAATCCAATCTTCTTTAATGTTCTTACAATACACTGGTTCCATTCGTACCCTGACTGTTTTAACCCATAAAGGCTTTTCCTTAATAACCAACAGTCAGATGTCCCATTCTCCTCTAATCCTGAGGGTTTCTTTAAGTAGATTTCGTGCTGTAGTGGTGCATGTAGGTATGCAGTCTCTACGTCCAAATGATTAACTATATATTTATATCTAGCTGCCCATACCAACGCTGCTCTTAGTGTAATGGCTTTTAAATTTGGAGTGAATACCTCATCATAATCTTCAGGAGATTGATTAAATCCTTGAGCTACCAGCCCAGCCTTATATATTGGTTCACCGTTTATACCAGTCTTTAATTTATATATCCACTTACTACCGAGTATAGTTCTACCTTGTGGTATTTATACAGTTTCATAAACATTTAAATTCTGCAAAGATTTTAGTTCTTTAGTCATCGCAGATCTCCACACTTCCTGGTCTTCAGGTGGAAAAGTGGTTAACTTATTATATGTTATAGGAACTTTATTTGATAGACCATTGTTGCCTGATACCTATCAGGTGGTCTTGTTACTCTATTCAACCTTCTTGGAAGATCAGGACTTACAGATGGTCTCTCCACCTTCACCTGTACTACATCCTCCTCTACCTCTTTGTTCTGGATTTCTGGCATTTCGTTAGTAGCTTCAGTCTGAGTTTCAATGATAACCTCATTCTCAGTCCCCAATTTATTCCACCCTACATGCTCCATAAACTTTGTATTCGCACTGTTAACTACCGTTGTTGTTCCTTTTAGCCAAAATCTGTAGGACCTGTGGTTTGAATTATAACCAACAAATATTAATTGTTGTGCCCTACTCTGGCCCTTACGTCTTAACTGCAATGGAATATGTACCCATGCAGATGACCCAAATGTGTGAATGTAACTCAAATCCAGCTTCTTTCCATGCCATACAGTATGGGGAATTTTCTTAGTGGTTGTATTTACGACATTGTTCAAGAATGTATTTGCACACATTATGGCTTCTCCCCATAGACTGGCTGGTAAACCTGCATCAGCTAACATTGTTCTCATCATTGCTTGTAAAGTTTGTCCTCTCCTTTCAACATATGAGTTATGTTGTGATCTATATGGAGCTGAACATTTATGTTTTATACCAGCATTGTCCAACATTGATTTAAACCTCATGTTTACAAACTCAGTACCATTATCAGTTACAATGGTAACTATTTTTTGCTTTGTTTTTCTCTCAACAAACTTGATCCACTGAACAACATACCGAAATGTATCTGTCTTATTCCTCAATAGGTAGCAAAAACCATACCTGGAGTAATGGTCAACTATGCTTAGGACATAACAAGCACTCCCTAGACTAGCTTTCATTGGCCCTATTAGATCAGCGAATACCACTTCCAGTGGTCTCTTCGTTTTAAATCCGTCAAACCTATTGGCAGGGAGTGTTCTGCTCTTTTGCTGATTACAAATATTGCAATTTAAATACTGGTTACATGGCTTCAGCTTCAGCTTCAGCTTCAACCCATCAACTAATTTAACAGTTTTCTGCAGCATCTTAAAACTGATATGCCCCATTCGTCTGTGGAGCAAGTGAACACATTCGTCATGTGGTTTGACATTCGAGTATATAGCATTTGTAACATGATTATTAGATAATACATACAAACCATCTTTCAGTTTTCCAGTAATCTTCGTTCCACTCTTTTCAATTAAACAATCATTATCCCTAAAAGTTACTGTATAGCCTAGCTTAACTAATACTCTAACCGATAATAAATTAAAGTTTAGATTTGGAACGTATAATATATGCATTTTTTCTTTTATGTATGGACATATTGCCGTTCCCTCACCACATGCCTTTAGCTTCCACCCGTTTGCTAAAGAAATCTTATTGTTACTGGGCAACATTTTTACAAAATAGTTTCTAGTTCTGATAATGCAAAGCGACACCCTGCTATCAATAACCCATGATTCGTGGTTACCCGGTGCCTTATCAGACATAGCTACATTACATTGTTTCCTATCTTTAACCATGGTTGTTTGTTTCAGCCTTCTACAAAACTTGGCTATCTGACCCTTCCTGCCACAATTAAAACAATGTTTCACAGAATATACATGGCTATGTGCATTTGCATTTACATTAGTCGACCCAGGTTCTTCTCTCAGCTGTTTTCTTTCTTCTCTCCTTCTGGCCTCTTCTAGTAGTCGCAAGGTTACATTGGCCAAAGTTAGTTCTTGCTGTGTGAGAACTTCAAATGATGTTACTACATCATCGTAGCTCTCATCCAGCGATGATAACAGTATATAAACCTGTTGCTGCTCAGAAAAAAACACCTCCTTCTGATGTAGCTCTCAAAAAACACCTTTCATGTAATTCAGGTGTGTTAACATGTCACCACCCTTAAGGAGTCGTGTGTGAAATAACTTTCATGTAATGTTAATTTGTGCCCCCACAGTGTCACGAACATAAAGCCGTCTCAAATTACCCCAGCATCTTGCAGCAGACTGTTCACCCTCAATGTGAACAAGCTGGGTATCGTCTAGAGTCAAACCAATTATACACAATGCGCTCTCATTTTTCCTCTGGAACTCTGCTATCTTCCTGGCATCCTCAGCATCGTCAGCATTCCAGGAGGTCACATCTGGTGGGTTCTGCACTACATCCCATAGCCCCTCTTTGTGCAACAGTAGACTGCACTTGGTGGACCAGGATTTGTAGTTGGTGCCATCCAGCCAGGTAACCAGCGATAAATTTGGAGCTTGACCTTGTGCCATCCCCACCAGGATATGAAATATATCAGAACGTCTGGAGGAGTAATGTGTGTCGCAACTCCCTTATTGCTGTAACCGGTACATACAGACTGGGCCCATAACCAGTGTTGAGGGTAAAACCTCCCTCTGCATAGTAGGCAATGGACCGGACAGCAAAGAGATACACTGCTGGTTAAACACACAGATACTCACAGACGCTGAACGGTGAAAAAAAAAACATTCTTTACTCTTAGTGAAAAAACAAACTTGGTTTCTCAAAACAATGATAACACGTCTTCGAATAATCACTCTCCAACACAAAACATACAGTAGTTTGCTTACAGTTCTCTTCAGTCACACACAGTCCCTCTTCAGAAGATCAATCATCAAATAGCAGGAGCAGGAGCTCCCGGGCTTCCTGTCTACTTTTATGGTTGCCTGATAATAGCACAGCCAATCATTCTTCTTATAACATTATTTATTTATTTATTTATTTATTTATTTATTTATTTACTTATTTATTTACTTATTTATTTACTTATTTATTTACTTATTTAATTATTTAATTAATTAATTAATTAATTAATTAATTAATTAATTAATTTTTATACCGCCCTTCTCCCGAAGGACTCAGGGCGGTGAACAGTCAAAATAACATATATATAAAAATGTGAAATAGAAGCAATTTAAAATAATTAAGCCAATTTGGCTCATCAGTTAAGTTAAGATCTTCAGAATAAAATTTGGACAATTAGAAAAATTTATGCCAGCCCAGCTTGGTGAAACAGAAAGGTCTTAAGTGCACAACGGAAAGTACGAAGATCTGGGATCATTCATATCCCTGGGGGTATCCTGTTCCAAAGGGTAGGTGCCCCCACAGAGAAGGCTCTCTGCCTGGGAACCACCAGTCGACACTGCTTTAGTGACGGTACCCTGAGAAGGCTCACTCTGTGGGAGCATACTGGTTGGTGGGAGGTTATCGGTTGCAGAAGGTGGTCTCTTAGGTATCCAGGTCCTAAGCCATGGAGCACTTTAAAGGTAAGAACCAACACCTTGAAGTGCACTCGGAAAACCACTGGGAGCCAGTGCAGCTCGCGTAGGAGAGGTGTTACATGTGAGCGCCATGTCGCTCCCAATATTACCCGTGCGGCCGCATTCTGGACCAGTTGAAGCCTCCGCGTGCACCTCAAGGGGAGCCCCATGTAGAGAGCATTACAGTAGTCCAGTCGAGAAGTGACGAGGGCATGAGTGACTGTGCATAAAGAGTCCCATTTAAAGTCACAAACATAGTTTTTCTATATATTGCTTACCCAACCGTAGAATAAATATCCAACAGTGATGACAATAATGATGATGATGATGATGATGATGAAAGTTCTTTCCTGAAATTTAAAAGTCCTGATATTGTATCCTAAAATCTACAAGTCCTAATATTGCATATAAAATATAAACAACTTTGAGATAATTCCGGCAAAGCTCTTCATTGAATAATTCTGTATATTTAGATAACAGCTTGACTTTGATCACTTGACTTCACCTCACTGTAGCATTCACAACAAATAAACCTCTATTAGCATGAGAATTTACTGAGAACTGAACAGAATGGGGCCAAATTTGGTATGGAGGAAACAACCAGCAAAAGAAAGATTGATTTTAAAAATGGACCAGATAAAGCTAGTGACTGCAGAAAAAAATACCCCCCAACAAATCCTCTTGATGAATTCCTATTGGAAAGCAATGCATTGGACTGGAACATTCATAAGTGCTTGGTTAGTTGTCCCATAGCAGAGCACATGCAGTCTGCCATATGCTTTCCAATGCACTAATGTGCATAAATGGGTCCCTGCTGGTAAAGGGATTGGGAAGAATTTCAGGAGCCATATTCTATATCAAACTTGATTTCATTGAGGGCCGCATCAGGGTTTGTGTTTGACCTTGGGGGGCCAGGGATGGGCATGGCCATTGTGGGTGTGGACAGCTCAATGTCACTTGGCGAGGCTCTGTTTTTGGCCATGACAGCCTCCTGCAGCCCTCTGCCAGCGAAAATGGAGCTCGACCTCCCTGAGCTCCATTTTCGCTGACAGAAGGCTGCAGGAAAGTGTTGTGGCCAAAAATGGAGCTTGGACAGGCCATGCATGGCCTCCCTGAGCTCCGTTATCATTGGCAGAGGTCTGGCTGCAGTAGGCCATCACGGCCGAAAATGGAGCTCAGGAGGGCCGTGTGTGGCCCTTCCAAGCTCCATTTTCTCTGGCAGAGGCACCACGGCTGGTCCTTTACTGTTTCCAGAGCAGCCCTGCGGGCCAGATCTAAGCACACCGTGGGCCAGATCTGGCTCGTGGGCCTGGAGTTTGACACCCCTGTTCTATATGGTTTCTCTATCTTGCTGTAAAAGGGTTGAAGGGAAGCACATAAAACAAAGACAAAAGTGGGTCTGCCTTTCCCACCCTAATAATCCATTAATTATTACAGTTGTTCACCAACATTCATTTCAGATACTTTCAAGATGCTTTATAGATAGACCATAATGCATGGCAGAAGCAGCAGGAAACACCAAAGATAAAAGTCTGGCCAAAGATTGGGGAATATAGTACAGGAAGTCCTCGACTTATGAACACAATTGAGCCCAACATTTCTGTTGCTAAGTGAGACATTTGTTAAATGAGTTTGCCCCATTTTATGACCTTTGTTGCTACAGTTGTTAAGGGAATCACTGCACTTGTGATATTAGTAACATGTTTGTTAAGTAAATCTGACTTCCCCATGGACTTTGCTTGTTAGAAGGTTGCAAAAAAGGACACTGTAACTGCCATAAATATGAGTCAGTTGCCAAGCATCTGAATTTTGATCACATGACCAGGGCAGGGGTGGGTTCTAATTTTTTTTACTACAGATTCTGTGGGTGTGGCTTATTTTGTGGGTATGGCTTGGAGGTCATGTGACTAGATGGGCGTGGCTAGCTGGTCAGAGTCATTTCTGGAAGGTCCTCACACTTACGACCCGACTCATTTGTTTGCTTTTAACACTGATCAGCTGTAGGACGGCCTGTTGAAGCCCCGCGGCAAGAGTTTAAACAGTTTTTTTCCCTCTAGTCATCAGCTGGGACTCAGGAGGCAGCAATAGATTGGGGGTGGGATCAAATAAAAGGTAAAAATAACGTGGGTGGGTGGGAGACGGGGGGGGGGAGAACCGGTTCGGTGACATCATATTGTCACCGCTACCGGCTTGGCTGAACTGGACCGAACCGGGAGGAACCCACCACTGGACCAGGGGATGCTGTAACAGTTGCAATTGTGAAAAATGGCCATAAGTCATTTTTTTCAGTGACGTCGTAACTTTTAACAGTAACTAAATGAACTATTGGAAGTCAAGGACTACCTGTATTCCCAAGTCAGGGAAGGTTGTTGAACTAGGCAATGCAAAGAAGGAAGGTGGAAGAATTGGGTACCAGAACGCCATTTCTGGTGACAGCCCATCTCTCCAACCACTCAAATGGAACAAATAAGTGATTCAAGTCCAAAGAAGATGAAATAGAGCTTTTCTTGTTTAGAGCACCTTTTATTCTGTGAAACTGGCATGCTAGGATTACACAAAGCTAGGATGAGATTCGCCTTTGGCGAAGTGGGGGTGGGGAGATTAAGAAGTATTTGGAAGGAAAAGGAACAGAAGCAAAACAAAAGCAGAGGTCGGGCTAATATGGCCAAAGATGTGGGCTATTTAGCGCAAGTCAAGTGTGAAATAGGAGCTCTGAAGGAGGCAGATGGAGGACAAGGAAAAAATGTCTACTTTCGCTCTGAACAGTAAAAACCAGGGCAGATCAGTCTGTGTACATTCAAGGACAATATTGAACCAGAGATCATGTTGCAGGAAGAGTAACACAGTGGAGGGAATAAAATCTATACCTAGTAATCTGTGATTTTCAGCATTGTCGATGGTGGAAATCACAGATTATCACAGATTCCACATGTCTTCTTTACAGCTGCTAAGGGCCAAAATATAAGAATGTTTAGATGCACCTATGCAAAATGTGAAGTATTGTTCTGCCCCAGCTCCAGATTCCCGAGGATATAGACACACACCAACAGTCCTTATCAAATTTATTAAGTAGCAAGAATAAACCAAAGTCTGGCAAAGGTTGGCAACCAGCCCAGAAAACAAAATACGATAAGACTTTTCCAAAAATGCTCTGATGATAATTACAAGTTGTTTCCAGCAAGAAACTTACTAACCGCGTGTGACTTAAATAGGCTAAGGGAGTGTCCAATTATCCTCAAGCTTTACTCTCGAGGAGACCTCCTTCTCCTGAGTAGCCACTCCTGCCTTTTGGCAGCCCTGCGTGCTCGAGCATTGAGAAGAGGCTCCTCCACTTTGCTCTCTCCACTTAAAGGAGCCTCTGGAGATTCTGAAGGCCCTGGCTGAGTCTCTGCCTCTGGCACCACATCCTCTTCAGCCTCCTTGCTGTCCGACGCGAGCGCTGGCTGTGCAGGCTGCTGGCATGACACCACACCAGCCTCCTCGTCATCGGGATCAACCATGATCTGCGCAGGCCGCTGGCGGGCCACAAGAAGTATGAAAGAATGTGTGTGTGTGTGTGTGTGTGTGTGTGTATCAGAGGTGGAGAACCTCTACCAGTTCTGGAGAACCAGTAGTGGAAATTTTGAGTAGTTCGGAGAACTGGTAGTAAAAATTTTGACTGGCCCTGCCCCCATCTATTCTTGGCTTCCCAAGTCCCAGCTGATCAGGAGGAAATGGGGATTTTGCAGTAACCTTCCCCTGGATTGGGGAGGGAATGGAGATTTTACAGTATCCTTCCCCTGCCATGCCCACCAAGCCATGCCACACCCACCAAGCCACATCCACAGAACTGGTAGTAAAAAATTTTGAAACCCACCACTGGTGTGTATGTATGTGTTTGCATGTGATAGAAGCTTTGTGATGACACATATGAAGAAGCAAGGGGCGTCATGTTTTATTTCAAGAAGTATTTTGGTTATGGTTTATTTATATTTTAATTAGCCCCTTCATAAAACAGCAGGAGATAAGTTCAATAATAAAAACGTCAATTGTCTATCCATAAATCTTGCGCCATGATATATCCCAGCTATATTCCACAGAATGACAGTGTTTAACTGATGGGGTTGGTAGCATGATCGGAGAGCCAGTTTGGTGTAGTGATTAAGGTGCTGCCTTAAAAACCAGGACACTTTTCAATCTGGGAGGCTGGGCTGAAAAATACTTGGAGGTACAATAACAGAATCATTCCGTGGTTGGTTGTTATGTCTATTGATTTGTATGGAAGCGAGTCTTCTTAACAAGGGAGGATGAATCTAATAATATTACTCAAATATAATTCAGAGGGCCTTCATTTAGCTCCATTTGTCAATGAGCCCAGCCTTTATTTCATTAACAATGTTCTAAATGCACCGCATAGAGATACAGTCAGGTCCAGAAATATTGGGACATCGACACAATTCTAACATCTTTGGCTCTATACACCACCACAATGGAGTTGGAATCGAAACAAACACAATGTGCGTTAACTGCAGACTGTCAGCTTTAATTTGAGGGTATGTACATCCAACTCAGGTGAACGGTGTAGGACTTACAGCAGTTTGTATATATGCCTCCCACTTGTTAAGGGACCAAAAGTAATGGGACAATTGGCTTCTCAGCTGTTCCATGGCCATGTGTGTGATATTCCCTCATTACCCCAATTACAATGTGCAGATAAAAGGCCCAGAGTTCATTTCAAGTGTGCTATTTGCATTTGGAATCTGTTGCTGTCAACTCTCAAGATAAGATCCAAAGAGCTGTCACTATCAGTGAAGCAAGCCATCATTAGGCTGAAGAAACAAACAAACCCATCATAGAGATAGCAAGAACATTAGGCGTGGCCAAAACAACTGTTTGAAACATTCTCAAAAAGAAGGAATGCACCGGTGAGCTCAGCAACACCAAAAGACCTGGGAGACCATGGAAAACAAGTGTGGTGGATGACTGAAGAATTCTTTCTCTGGTGAAGAAAACACCCTTCACAACAGTTGGCCAGATCAAGAACACTCTCCAGGAGGTAGGTGTATGTGTGTCAAAGTCAACAATCAAGAGAAGACTTCACCAGAGTGAATACAGAGGGTTCACCACAAGATGTAAACCATTGGTGAGCCTCAAAAACAGGAAGGCCAGATTAGAGTTTGCCAAACAACATCTAACAAAGCCTTCACAGTTCTGGAACAAGATCCTATGGACAGATGAGACCAAAATCAACTTGTACCAGAGTGATGGGAAGAGAAGAATATGGAGAAGGAAAGGAATTGCTCATGATCCTAAGCATACCACCTCATCAGTGAAGCATGGTGGTGGCAGTGTCATGGCGTGGGCATTTATGGCTGCCAATGGAACTGGTTCTCTTGTATTTATTGATGATGTGACTTCTGACAAAAGCAGCAGGATGAATTCTGAAGTGTTTCGGGCAATATTATCTGCTCACATTCAGCCAAATGCTGCAAAACTCATTGGACAGCGCTTCACAGTGCAGATGGACAATGACCCAAAGCATACTGCAAAAGCAACCAAAGAGTTTTTGAAGGGACAGAAGTGGAATGTTATGCAATGGCCAAGTCTATCACCTGACCTGAATCCCATTCAGCATGCATTTTACTTGCTGAAGACAAAACTGAAGGGAAAATGCCCCAAGAACAAGCAGGAACTGAAGACAGTTGCAGTAGAGGCCTGGCAGAGCATCACCAGGGATGAAACCCAGCGTCTGGTGATGTCTATGCATTCCAGACTTCAGGCTGTGATTGACTGCAAAGGATTTGCAACCAAGTATTAAGAAGGGAAAGTTTGATTTATGATTATTATTCTGTCCCATTACTTTTGGTCCCTTAACAAGTGGGAGGCACATATGCAAACTGCTGTAAGTCCTATACCGTTCACCTGAGTTGGATGTACATACCCTCAAATTAAAGCTGACAGTCTGCAGTTAAAGCACATTGTGTTTGTTTCATTCCAACTCCATTGTGGTGGTGTATAGAGCCAAAGATGTTAGAATTGTGTCGATGTCCCAATATTTCTGGACCTGACTGTAAGTCCTAGAATTTTCTCTCTAACATCAATTATTTAATGCAATTTAAATTGCACTGAGAACCATCTCTCAGCATTTGAAGCCTCTTATCCTAATTTTAAGGGAAAGGCGAAGGAACTCCCAAATCATCTCTGCCTCAGTAACTTAAAGAATACTCAGTCACTGCTAAGCCGTTTTTGTATGATAGGTTGCACATATTTTATTATTATTTTATGAGTAATAAAACAATACAATATTTTATACTGAGAGTTCACTATAGGCTTCAAATAAAAGTAAAGCTATTTTGAGGGTCGCTCAAGGCAGATGTCTTGCTCTCTCAGTATGGACACTAAACTAGAAAGGCAACTGACAGATAAAATAATTTCTCCCTTTATGAATATCTTTTTACCATATCTTGAGTACAAAGTATCTGCATGGCAAATTTAATTTAAACAGAGAATTTATCAGTTTTTTTAAATACATTTTTTTTAATTTGTGTTACTTATATTAATGTAGTGTTAATACTTTTCATTTACAGCATATATGCATATTTTGATTCCCATTTATTTTCTTGAACTTTCCTTTCTATAATCTTCTGTGTAAGGTTCTAATTTAGAAAAAAAAACAATTAGAAAATTTCAAAGTTGCTGGTAGTTGCAAACAAATATGATGTCCTATTTTACATCTGCCATGAACCTCAGAGTGAAAAGTTAAACAAAGAATAAAATAATATAAATAAAATAAAATAATTACAGTATACTCAATAAGCTTTATTGCCTAATTCTTACACTACAAAAAAACTTGCAAGACACAGCAATGGTATAGAAACATAGTATTAGTAGTAGAAGTAGTAGAAATAGCAGTAATGGCAAGGATTCTTAGATGTGGGTAAACTACAGCTAGATCCACAATCTAAGACAGATGAAAATTTAATAATTCAAGTCCTAATCAACCTGAGAATTGTTAAAAGTAGTATCTAAGAATATAGGCATTTTCAAGCAGGATGCTTTTTTTAAATAAAATCAGATGTTCGAATCTGATAAATTCAGTATTTCCAGATATCAAGGAAACTGTTAAGGTATCACTCCAATCATGATCGATAAAAGAATGGATTTCTTTCTCTACAAGTATTCAACTTCGATCTTTTTTCTTTTGAAGTTTTCCCTCAGTCCCAGCATCACCCAGAATAGCAAATCAATGAACCAGACTTTCTTCTTTTCAATAACTGTTATATTAGGCATGTTATGAACAAGCGACCTGTCAGTTTGTATTTTAAGATCTAAGAATATAGAAATAGGAGCCCAGTTCACATATTGCTATGAGCTAAAATGTGATTTTACTTTGTTTGTTTCTTTTTTCCATTTCTGACCAAGTGTGATGTGCAAACATAAGCCTTTTTAATATGTAAAATGGCCAGGATGGGAGATGTGTCTAGCAATTGTATTCTTGAGATGCACTGTTATGGCACCTGGTGGCATGTAGGAATATTTTTAAAATGTGTGTTGCAGTTTTTGCTATATACCTGGTTAAAGAAATAATGGATTAGTATAATGTGCAAAGTATTTAAATTGCCTAAGCAAATAAATGTGATTTGGACATCATAAAACAGAACAGTTTTCTTTTAAAAGGAAACAAGATAGATTTTGTTGGGGGCAATACGCTAACTCTGTAAACTGCTTAGAGAAGACTGTAAAGCAGTATATAAGTCTAAGTGCTATTACTATTTGTCTGTAAGATTTCTGGGTGATGTTTCAGTTTGAACAGAAAAGTAAACCCAGTTCCTTCCTCACACAACTTTCTTATTTATCTGCTATATCTCACAACATCCCAGATGGAGGTTGTGTACTCCTATTGTAGCTGAAACCTTCCTAAGAGCTGTGTCAAGAGAGATCCAGTTGGCAACTCACTAAATGGATTTTGTGCAAAATCCTTATCACTAGAAGACAAAGAAAAATTAATTGCAGCTGTATTCTCCTCTCAGATGATAACTGGAAAAACTCTGGCTATGAAAGAACGTAACAATGTGCAATAAACGCTACATCCTTTCATACCCCATCTCCTATTAACAGAATTTCTTTTGAGCATTGTTCATGCTTTTCTTTTTAGGAGGGTTCGCATGATATTTTAAAACACAGGTCTCAGGAGGTATAAAGAAAAGAGAAGCCCACTGTAATTTAAGATGTAATTAGGCATCCTAAATTGTTTGATAGACATGATGACTATTGTGCAGTGCCTTGTTTCATATCATCCATTACTCCTCAAGCAGTAGGGAAGAGCTTCTCTTCTCCATTATCTTTGTCTTTATCAAAAAGAATGACCTTGACCTAGAAAAAAGGCCTTGAGTTGTGCAAAACAGCTTTAGCCCATTGTTGTAAGAACAGATGTCAGATGGACTTCAACAGTCCAAAGAAAAAGCAACAAGAAGTAATTTTAAAAAAATCTTAGATTGTGCAGAAATGAATAGATTAACTTTGATGATTAAAGATAGAGAAGACTCAGAATATTTTAAAATATGGAATGATTTTTATTATTGGTTGGAGAAGAGATATAAATGATTAATTATATAAGTATGTAAAAATATGTGATGAGTTGAATATTATGTTAGTGATGAATTAATATTGTGGACTGGATAAGGATCAATATAGAAGTAATGACAACTATACAGAAAAAGAAAGAACTCTGGAAGATGACGCCGAGATGTCACAGGGAAGAGAAAACTGATGTATTAAAGGTTTGTCTAAAAAATAAACTTTTAAAAAAACGAAAAGAAAAAGCAACAGAAGAATAAGTATTAGTTGATAGCCAGCACTGATGCTTCAGAATATACTTTTCTGCTTTTGCATGTAGATTTTACCGTATTTTCCGGCGTATAAGACGACTTTTTAACACATGAAAATCATCTCAAAAGTCGGGGGTCGTCTTATACGCCGGGCGTCGTTCTCCTGTAACCAGGCAGACCAACCCAAAAGACTCTAACGAGCCTTAAATGGCTCTGGCGATCGAAGCTCTGGCGATCCCAGCTTTGCCTGCTAATCAGGCAACTCAGCTGGGATGCCAGAGCCATGTTAAAGGAAAAAACTTTTTTCCTTTTACGTGACTCTGCAAGCTCTGACGATCCCAGCTGCGTTGCCTGCTAATCAGGCAACTCAGCTGGGATCGCCAGAGCCCAGAGCCCTGTAAAAAGAAAAAAGTTTTCCCCCTCCAGCTTGCTTACCTTAGCTGGTAATCGCAACGCTTGCCTTGCTTCGCTTGCCTGAATCCATTCCATCAGCAAGCCACTTTCTGCCTGCAATCATGCAGGCAGGAGTTGTGGACTTCAACTCCCAGAATTCCTCAGCCAGTAAAAACAAAGCTGGCTGAGGAATTCTGGGAGTTGAAGTCTACAAGTCTTAAAGTTGCCAAGGTTGGAGACCCCTGTTCTATTGGGTAAGTTTTTTTCCACTTTGGGAGCTTTAAAAAAATAGTTAATTGGGGTTTTTTTAGTTGTTCTTTTTTAGACCTAGCCATTTAAAGTTTAGGAAGTTTTAAATTTAGTTTTCATATAAAAATAAAAATAAAATAATATTTGTGCAGCTTTCTGAGATGTGGTGTGTTTCTGTAGTGTTTCACTCTAACTACACAAACACACAAAATCTCACAAAGCTGTATGTGGAATTTTGTGTGTGTAAAGTGTGAAGGTTGATTTTTTTGGGGCTTTTTGTGGCTGTGTGAGGTTCCTGCTTGTTGCAGGGGCCATTTTGGGTCTAGCACAGCTGCTTTTACATTGTGGATGAGCCAGTTGTGTTGTGTTGTGTTGTGTTGTGTGTGTGTGTGTAAAGTGTGAAAGTTGTTTTTTTGGGCTTTTTGTGGCTGTGTGAGGTTCCTGCTAGTTGCAGGGGCCATTTTGGGTCTAGCACAGCTGCTTTTACATTGTGTTGAGGCAGTTGATGTTTTTTAATTTTTATTTGGTGTGTGTTGGAAGAGGGGTAGTCTTATATGGCGAGTATAGCCCAAACCCTATATTTTAACAGGAAAAGTTGGGGGTCGTCTTATACGCCCAGTCGTCTTATACGCCGGAAAATACGGTATGTCCTTTTAATTCTAGCCATAGGTGTCAATGTTTAATAGCTATGATAGACTTTCTGTTGTAAAGTGAGGCTCTTGATCAGAAATGATTCAGTTTAGAGGTTGACTTCCATGAACAAAAACCACATAATTTTAAATAGTACTTCTAATACTTCTTGTATTACAACAAACTATATTTCAGAATTTTTTAAAAAAATAGATTGGTCAATAACAGTTCGTTACACGGACTTTAAAAAAAACTATTTATTAAAAACATTATTAAAATGTCTATATATTTGTGTCTGATTATATCACCGTTTATTTTTATTCTTGTTTGTTAAACTCAGTATGAGCTATTCAAACAATGTATTAAAAATAGGGGTGAATTTTCTTGAATGCCTAATTTATACCTTATTTAAACATTTTTCCACTGCGCTGCTCCTCCAATCCATGGACGGGTAGCTTCTCCTTAGTTGCTGGGCAGAACTGAGTGCTGATCTCCTTCTTGAAACTGGCCACGCCCACGCTGTCCCACTAGCTCCAGTCTTTCTCACTCAGTTGCTGTGAGAACTAGCGTTTCTGAGTGCTCTACATTTCTAAATTTATATTCCCTAATTTCCTTGTTTATTATTTTTGTCTCCTTCCCCTTCAATTTTTCTCTTAATTTAAAACTCCAAAGTGATTTCTAGAGACCGTTTGGGCCCGTGCAAGCCTGGGGCTCCAGGCCGCAGGCCCAGCCTACTTGAGTAGGTTAAAAGCCTTCTGGATCCGACCCGGCTGGGCGGATCCACATGGATGCCGCTAATCGCCACCGTGAGCGTCCAAGCGGCCAGATCAGAGTCGCCGCAAGGCAGGTCAGTCCGGACGAGCAGCTGAGAGGCGCTGCGTGCGCCCGGCGCCTTCGCTAGCTGCTTCAGTGGGCTTCAAGGAGAGAACAGCTGAGAGCCACTTCGCGCGCCCAGCGCCTTCAAATACAAGCAGCCGGAATTGAAGTCGGAGCGCCGCCGCACCGCTGTGGGAGGAAAACGGCTTGGTGTATTGGGGGCTTGAAGAGCCGGGAACAGCAGCGAGGCGCTAAGCGCGCCCTTCGTCCTCTGCCACCGTTTTCCCGCCGGAGCTGAGTTCGGGGCGACGGCCGCCATTACAGACAAACGGTGGCGGCCATTTTGTGAGTGGCTACGAGCTCTTCTGGTTAACGGGCCCAGGAATCAGCCCTTTCTATCTTGGGGTGTTATTTCAAGACTGACTGGAATACAGGGCTTGAGCTCAGCGCCTTCTGAGCCTTTGTCCCTTTTCTCCGGGGGGCTTAATTAGAGTGGGATTACCTGCCTTTCACGCCCACGTTGAGATCTTCCGGCACTGAAGTTTGAGCTCAGCGGCTTCTGAGCCTAACATTGTTCAGTCCAGGGGGGGGACGCTCCACCCATTGAGGTCTCTGCCCCTTTGAGGTGCAGAAATAAGACTCCACCTGGAGAACATTTTTTATGTTAATACTCCGTTGATTTCACTTCGCCTTGTGACCATTTAAAATGGCGGACGTTCCTCTATCATCGGATTCTGAGTTAGACGCCCCCCCTCCCCAGCCTCAACAGCAGGTTCGATCAAAAAAGACGAAGACCAGGCAGCGCAAACATCACACTTCTCAGCCTGGATCTACTAAAGCAGAGCAACGCAGACACCAGGTTTTGGAGAGGCAGTTTGAGAGGGCTAGGCAGGAGTTGTCGATTCATGGACAGCCCTCCACCATCGGTGATGGAGCAGGTCCTTCTAGAGCCTCTCATTCGAGACCCACTTCAGGCGGAGGGACCTTGCTCACCTCTTCCAACCTTCGTCATTCCAAAGGTGTTTCTATGTCATTACCTGATGTGTCAAGCCAATCTATACCAGACTGTCCTCCTGCTCAGCGTCCCTTACCAGAAGCGACTTTTACACCGACGGCTGCTAGCCTTCGACCTGAGCTATCGAACAATCCAGTTAATTTTCAGGCAGCCTTGTCAGATGCGCTGGCCAGGATCCTGGCAGCTGGAATTCAACAGGGAGCAGTGGGTGCCAATCCTCCGAGCATCGTTCCACCAGTTCCAGCTGGAATTCAACAGGGAGCAGTGGATGCCAATCCTTCGAGCATCGTTCCTCCAGGCCCAGCTCGTACTGAGGCTAGACCTGTGCAACCTTCCACTCGCCAGAATGAGGATTCTTCTTCTGATGAATTCGAATCGGGCGAGATTTGTCCGGAGGACGTTGAATTTTCAGAGGACGAGGGACTCCCACCTGATAAGCCAACTTTCACCAGTCTCTTCCGTCCTTCTCTATTTAAGTCATTACTCCACAAAGCCAAGCTTACCACAAAGTTTGGCATCTCAGAAGGTCAGTCGGACAGTACCTCTCAATCATCATCAGCACCACATGATGCTCTCTTCCAGGTATCGAAGCCCGATCAGGACGTCATTCCTCATCCTCCGTTATTCTCTAATGTTATCAATTCTGCCTTCAGCCAGCCGGGCTCTTTATCTTCGCCCAGTGGCATTGACAAACGACTTTATGCTTCCACGAAGGAACTGGAGGATGCGCTGGCCTTACCTTCTGTTGATGCTCCGGTGGCTAGTCTGTCCACCTCTTCCTTGCTGACCTCAGACATTGTAGATGGTCTGAAAGCTGAGGACCGTAAGATGGAATTTGGTTTTCGAAAGGCACACCAAGCAGCGGCTTGGGCAATAAAGGCGGCCACAGCAACATCTTTTTTTAACCGCGCCGCTTTAATCTGGCTCAGACAATTACAGGAGAGGTTGCCACCCGATGATACATGACTACATCAGGACATTAATAAGTTAGTAGCCGCAACGGAGTATTCCGCGGATGCATCCCTCACAGCGGCAAAATTTGCCTCCAGATCCATGGCAGCATCTGTGACTAATCAACGTTTGTTTTGGCTACGTAACTGGAGGGCGGATGCTAGGGCCAAATGGAAGTTGGCGTCAGCGCCCTACTCGGCTCCTTCTCTCTTTGGTGCAGCGCTTGAGCCGATCCTGATAGAGGACAAGGACAAACGCAAGGTCCTCCCGTCCTCCTTTCGTAGATCTGAGAGGAGATATACCCCTTATTCTCAACGTCAGCCCTTTCGGGCCTACTCAGGGTCAGGCGGACCCTACTTCCCTCGTGCATACTCACAGACTTCTGACAGGACCGCTGACAGACAATCTTTCCGGGACCGGCCCAGGGGCCAGCCCCAGACAAGACGCCCCTTCCGAGGTTCCGGTTACCGCCCAGCACGCAGGGGCAAGTGACGCCCCCGGGCTAGGTCCTATTGGGGGTCGACTCCAGCACTTCCACCTCCTGTGGGACCGTTCGACTTCGGATGCTTGGATCCGGTCAACGATCCAACAGGGTCTTCGTATCGAATTCCAAACCACGCCACCCAGCAGATTTCGCAACTGTCCTATCCCCCAGTGTCCCCGGAAACGGAAACTCATGGACTCAGAAATATTACATCTCCTTTCAATCAGGGCGATAGAACCAGTGCCACAGGGACAGGAATGCACTGGGTTTTACGCTACCTTGTTTCTGGTGCCCAAGTCATCGGGGGGACACAGGGCCATCTTGAACCTCAAACGCCTCAACAGATATGTTTGGTATCGGAGGTTCAAGATGCACTCCCTTCGATCGATTCTGGCAGCGGTCAGACACCACGACTTACTGCAATCCGTGGACCTGAGCGAAGCCTACTTACACATCCCAATACATCCTGTCCACCGCCGTTACCTGAGGTTCGCCTACAACAACCACCACTATCAATATTGTGCGATGCCCTTCGGATTGTCTTCGGCACCCAGGACTTTTACCAAGCTGGTGGAGGTAGTGGCAGCAGCTGTCAGGGTTCACACAATCCGCCTAATGTGTTATCTGGATGATATTCTCGTCATGTCGTCATCACCGGCTCGGGCGGTGAGGGACATGGAGTTGGTGTTGGAAGTTTTCCAGGCACACGGTTTTTCCATCAACCGTCTAAAAAGTCACATGTGCCCGACAACCCGCCTCCAACATTTGGGGGCGGTGATCGATTCCCAGCTAGGCCAGGTGTTCTTGTCCCCGACCCGCAGTCAAGACCTCAGGGAGATGGTCAGCCAGATACAAGACCAGAGAAAAGTACCACTACTACTCTTGTCGCAGCTGTTAGGGAAGATGATATCCTGCATTTCCATCGTGCCGTGGGCCCGCAGGCATGCCCGTCCCCTACAGTGGCATCTACTTCCCTTCCAGAAACAAGGTCGCAGCACTTCCAATTATCCAGTTGCTTTGCCTCCTCAGGTTCGTCTCTCCCTACGGTGGTGGAGGTCATCAGCGCTACAGAAAGGGTGCCTGTTTCTAGAACCCAACCGACTGGTCCTGACATCAGACGCAAGTCTACTGGGTTGGGGGGCTCATCTACAGGACGCAGTGGTGCAAGGTCAGTGGTCCCAGGCAGAGCGGACGAACAGCATCAATTGGCTGGAATTGAGGGCTGTTCGTCTCGCTTTACGCCATTTCCATCACAGCCTCAAGGGACAACATGTGCTGGTCCGAACGGACAACATCACCACCAAGGCACACATAAATCGGGAGGGGGGCACACGTTCCAAAGCCTTGATGTTGGAGTCCGAGAGACTGTTGTCTTGGGCGGAACTCCACACGGCGTCACTGGTGGCAGACCACATTTCGGGACGGTCCAACGTGATGGCGGATTGGCTCAGCAGGGAGCACATCGACCCAGCAGAGTGGAGCCTGAACCGTGCCGTCTTCGAACAGCTGACACACAGATTCGGCCAGTTCCAGGTGGACATGTTTGCCACGGCCCAGAACGCCCAACTGCCCCGCTTCTACTCACGCTACGCAAGCACAGGATCGGAGGGCAGCGATGCGCTCCGTTGCCCTTGGCCCGCTGGGCTTCTTTATGCCTTTCCCCCGATCCCCTTGATCCCTCGCTTGATTCGGAAACTGATCAGAGAAGGTGCAGAGCTGCTGCTGATAGCCCCGCGGTGGCCTCGGAGACCCTGGTACGCGGATCTACTGGAGCTCTCCATTGTTCCACCTTGGACATTACCGGTCCGGACAGACTTGCTAACCCAGGGGGTCGTCGTCCACCCAGATCCGCAGTGGCTTCGATTAACCGCCTGGCGTTTGAGCGGCTCCAATTACAGAAGGACAGACTGTCAGTTGGGGTTATCTCTGTGATTCAATCAGCCAAGCGTCCCTCCACAACGCGAATATACGAAGCCTCGTGGCGGGCCTTTACAGTTTGGTGCCAAGCACACAATGTGGACCCGACCTCTCCGGATATCCCAGACGTGTTGGACTTTTTACACGATGGCCTTACCAGAGGCCTCGCCCCAGCGACATTGAGACGCCAGGTGGCGGCTCTATCCACTGTTATCACCTGTGAACGCCATCGCACACTGTCTTTGAATCCCAGAATTCGGGCGTTTTTGCACGGTGCCACCAACATCTCGCCACCGGTGGTGCATAGGTACCCATCATGGGATCTCCCATTGGTCCTCAAAGCTCTAACTTCAACTCCGTTCGAGCCTCTAGCATCTACATCTCTGAAATTTCTTACATTCAAAGTCGCTTTCCTATTGGCGATTATGTCCGCTCGACGGGTATCGGAACTCACCGCTCTGTCTATACGCAAAGAACTTTGTATCTTTCACAGCGACAGGGTCGTCCTGCGGTTAGACCCAACGTTTTTACCAAAGGTTAATTCTCTGTTTCACAGAACCCAGGAAGTGATAATACCTGATTTTTGCCCGAATCCTCGTCATCCGTCTGAGACGCTATGGCACACTTTAGATGTTCGTCGGGCACTACGTCGCTATATCAGGCGCACAGAGTCCTTCAGACAAACGGAAGCATTGTTTGTTTCATTTCATCCGTCATCTATGGGCCGGAAGGTATCTACAACCACCGTAGCTCGTTGGATCAAGGCCTGCATAGCGACTGCCTACGACTGTCAAGGCCGACATCGTCCTTCTCATATCTACGCTCACTCTACCAGGAGTGCGGCCGCCACGGCAGCTTGGACTACACAGGCTTCAGTTTTGGATATTTGCCGGGCGGCTTCCTGGTCTTCCGCCTCCTCGTTCATTCGACACTACAAAATTGATTTGTATGCTTCGGCTGAAGCCTCCTTTGGTCGCAGGGTTTTACAACAGGTGGCCACAGCCCAGGACTCGGAGATCGGACAGCCCCCTCCCTGAGCAATGAACTTGGGTATATCCCGTCCATGGATTGGAGGAGCAGCGCAGTGGAAAAAGGACGTTAGCTCACCTGAACGTCCATTTTCGATGCGCTGCGACTCCAATCCATACCCACCCTTGGGCTGTCTGATATGTTATGTTTTGACTTGTTCCAGTTGACTTTGTTCCTTTGTTTCGGAGTTCCTGCGCCTTCATGTAGAAAGACTGGAGCTAGTGGGACAGCGTGGGCGTGGCCAGTTTCAAGAAGGAGATCAGCACTCAGTTCTGCCCAGCAACTAAGGAGAAGCTACCCGTCCATGGATTGGAGTCGCAGCGCATCAAAAATGGACGTTCAGGTGAGCCAACGTCCTTTCTCTTTTCCTACCCATCCCTTCCTCACTCACTCACTCACAGAATATCATCAACTACCATGAAAAATTGGAGAAAGGAAAATCTGCTCTAATCCAATGCCAGAATCACTAGTGAGAGACCTGGGATTTTCTGAAACAAAAAATTTATTCAGCTCCTCCTTCAAGCCTGTAAACCTCCCCGCAATAGTGAACTAAATATCTAGATATCTTATAAAGTATATTCTTTGTACAGAGAAACCTCCCCATTACTCTTGGCCTTGGATAACATCTTTTGTATTGTATTTTTTGTCGTTTTATTCTGATGTTGTTCTCCACAATACATCTTCATAAAGACAGGAAAAATCAGAAGTCCTGCTTTGCTTACTAATTTTTAGAGTGGATCAAACTCCAGACAATAATACATAGAGTTATTAATGGAGTAGATGTAGGCAAACAAATTAAACTACAAAATATAGATGTATTATTTGTGGAGAGGGGAATGGTGGATCTTTGGCTAGAGATTCAACCTTGTGGCAAGTAGGTTAGAAGGCTGAAAGTATAAAAACAGTCTTCAGACTATATGTGTGGGGTAATGTTTGGTAGTTACTGCTGCCACCGTATAAGAGGCATCACCCCAGTGGTGAAATCCAAATTTTTTTACTACCGGTTCTGCGGGCATGGCTTGGTGGACGTGGTGTGACTTGGGTGTGGCTTGGTGGACGTGGCATGGGAAGGATACTGCAAAATCTTCATTCCCTCCCCACTCCTGTGGGAAGGATATTGCAAAATCTCCATTTCCGAACTACTCAAAATTTCCGCTACCAGTTCTCAGAACTGCTCAAAATTTCCACTACCGGTCTCCAGAACCTGTCAGAACCTGTTGGATTCCACCCCTGCATCACCCCTATGTTTAGTATGCACGAGATAACAGGGATTTCAAGTCAAGAAGGAAATACTGAAATAATTTATTTTTGACTTCATAATATGTAGGCATATGATTAAACTATTCATCCCTTCTTCCCAGCCTTGGGAATTAAACCAATCTCATAGGATATAAACAAAATGAAACTTCTTTTTAAAAGAAATGATAAAGCATAAAAATTCTAATTTTAAGTGAGATGCAAACATTTAATGTTGAAGGAGAAAAATGATATCTAAGTCGGGATGATTCTTCTGACAATCAAATAAAAGAATCATGAAGAAAATACAATGTTCTGGGCAGACTATAAGGTGATTCTTATCTATTACAAATAAATAAATTTTAACCAAAAACTTCTGCAGAGATACTGGAGAAGTGTTCAAATAATTATTACAGGAAAATTCCATAGAAATAGGATAACTTCATGAATAAATCTGAGATTTGACTGGAAAATAGGAATTACGTATAATTTCTTGATTTATACAGGAAAAGAAAGAACATGTAGCGTCTGACATGATACAGAGACATAAATTAAAAGTACAGCTCTCGATTAGGACATATAATCTATTTTATTCTCTTAAAACAAAGACCTCTCCTTCCTTTTATCTGGTTTTTACTTTTTCCTGGTTTTTAAACTTTTTTTTACAGACTATGGGGAAATTGCAAATCATAATCTTTCCCAGCCTCAACCCTGTCACTTTTGCAGCTAGTTTTAAAATGATCAATCTCCTTCTATTTCCAGGAGATGGAGGGGTAGGGATAATTTGATTCTCTCTATATGTGATAAAGAACATCTCTCCCTTGTGGATAATGTACATTGACAGTCTGGCAGGTACATAACAAATCAGTATGGATGGGGGCTCAGAGTAAAGACAAAGTATTGCACACGTTGAGCTTGACTCATGGGGACCATGTTTTTGTTGGCAATGATTTGGAAGTGATTTTCCACTGCAAACAATTCTAGAAGGTTTCTTTGACATCCCTGTCTACAGCCTTGATAGTTCCTATTGGGATATCATGCAAAGTTCTCCTATTATGCTGGATCCTTCTTAGCATTTCTGAGATTCCAAGATCAGCTACTATTCTGAACTATCAGTTACCATCACACAGCCAGCTTCTAGTAACACATTCAAAATATTCACCACAGTCTTAAATCTTTCCCCAAAGTAATACAAAGCACACCCCAACCTTTCTGCTATCTCAGGTTCAGGAAGCTCTAAGAAAAAAATGTTTCTGGATTAAGTTTCAAGTTAAACCAACAACAGCATATAGATGGGTTGTTTGACACCTAGAGAGCTAGTGACCAAAGTCTACTCTTATATAGCCATATCAGCTCAACTAAATGGCTGAGTTGTGATTTTTTCTTTTAAGTACATGGCTGGATTTCCTTTTCTCTTCTCTTTGCAACAGATTACTGGGCTTGGGGATCTTGTCTAGCTCAAACTTTTGATCAGCTGACTCAACCTGCATCTGTGCCTTCTTCCCTCTTCAGTTAATCTCATCAATCTTGCAATGAAGGTACAAATTTCTCATCATCTCTTTTTACCTTCTGCTAAATTGAGACAAATTCTTTCTGTGTTTCTTTCTCTACCTGTTAATCACCTGCAGGTTCTCCCCCTTTGATCTGATCATTCCATAGGGCAGGGATCTCCAACCTTGGCAACTTTAAGCCTGGAGTACTTCAACTCCCAGAATTCCCCAACCAGCTTTTCTTTGAGTTTATACCATCCAAATCAGTGGTGGGTTGCTCCCGGTTCTGTCCGGTTCTATAGAACCGGTAGTAACACTGGTGGGAGGCTCCGCCCATCCAGCACAACATCATCATTGGTGATCTGTGCATGCGCAGAAGCCTCTGTGCATGTGCAGAAGAGCGTGTGCACGTGAGCGAAGCGAACGAGCGTGATCCCACTGTGAACCAGTAGTAAAGGTAAGTGGAACCCACCCCTGATCCAAATGCATATTTGTTCAATTTAGGACATGTGCCACCATAACCAGAATTGCAGAATCCCGGAATGGGAATCACATCACATCAGTTTCAGCTTTGTGAAGCCATCTATATACTTCCACCAATTCAGAAAATGGCTATTTTTTTAGGAGATGTATCTATTTAAAATATGTAAACTAGTATTGTCTAGCAGAGACCAAATACTCCAATAGTTTCTGAGCCCAGTTCAAATTCCTGGGCATTATTTTTGGAGCTCTTCTTGGTTGGGAGTCTGAGATATCAGAAAAGTAGCCTTTTCTCATCTTTAGCAAGCAGCAGTGATAAATGTTGGCCCTCTTATGTGTTTCATCAATCTTGTCTCTTTTTCTTGTGGGAACCAGAAGCTTGGGTGGGCTTTTGGGCCAGTATCTTTGGTCTAGGTCCATGATGGCGAACCTATGGCACGTGTGCCACAGGTAGCACGCTGAGCCATGTCGCTTGGCATGCCAGCTCAGCTCTCAGCCTCTCTTGGAGTCTCTGGAGGCTGGGGACAGCAAAAAATGTCACTTCCTGTCCAACCAAAAGTTGGAAAACAGACCATTTCAGGCCTCCAGAGGGCCTCCGAGGGGTGGGGAAGGCTGTTTTCACCCTCCCCAGATGCATAGAGAGGATCTGGAGCCAGGTAAGAAAGAAAAACGGGCCTACTGGGCCATCACGTGCCAGGAGCAGGGGGGAGGGGGTTGCGTGCGCATGCGTGGGGCAGGGAGCATAGAATTATGGGTGTGGGCATGAGCGCACGCGAACCTTCCCCGCCACCCCCCCTTTCCTGGCACGCGATGGCAAAAAGGTTAGCCATCGCTGGTCTAGGTCCTGCTTTGGCTTCCTTTCTGTCCCTTTTATCTATGCTGAGAAAACTATATTTTCCTTTAGCCCACTGATTGAATAATTTGCAATCTACTAAATCACAGCTTTAAACAAGCACAATAAATCTAATGCTCTTCTGTGCCATTTATTGTTGTGCTTTTATGGAATATGGAACTTCACTGTTCATTTGATTCATTTTATTATTAACCAAATCGCACTGTCATTTTTATTATATGCTGTGAACTACATTGAAATTGTTTCTAGGAAAGGCTGAATACATTAAAAAATAAGTATTCTGTAGCCAAGAATACAGTGTTGTGGAAATGGATTTTTTCCTTTCCACAGTCCTTTTCAGATGATAAATGCTTCGCAGTCCCATGTGAAAGGGGGGATAACTTGATACTCCATTGTTTCTCCAGCGACACATGTAGAATAGAATAGAATAGAATAGAATAGAATAGAATAGAATAGAATAGAATAGAATAGAATAGAATAGAATTCTTTATTGGCCAAGTGTGATTGGACACACAAGGAATTTGTCTTTGGTGCATATGCTCTCAATGTACATAAAAAGACAAGATACACTCGTCAAGAATCACAGGGCACAACACCCAGTGACAGTCATATGGTACAATAAGCAATCAAATCATACTAGGAAACAATCAATATAAATTGCAAGGATACAAGCAACAAAGTTACAGTCATGCAGTCCCAAGTGGGAGGAGATGGGCGACAGGAACGATGAGAAGACCAATAGCAATAGTAATGCAGCCTAATGTGAATAGTTTGACAGAGTTGAGGGAATTATTTGTTTAAAATAATGGCATTTGGGAAAAACCTGTTCTTGTGTCTAGTTGTTCTGGTGTGCAGTGCTCTATAGCATCGTTTTGAAGGTAGGATTTGAAACAATTTATGTCCCGGATGCGAGGGGTCTGTAAATATTTTTACAGCCCTCTTTTTGACTCGTGCAGTATACAGGTCCTCAATGGAAGACAGGTTGGTAGTAATTGTTTTTTCTGCAGTTCTAATTATCCTCTGAAGTCTGTGTCTGTCTTGTTGGGTTGCAGAACCAAACCAGACAGTTATAGAAGTGCAGATGACAGACTCAATAGTTCCTGTAGATAGAACAATGTAAATGGGTTGACATCTGCTTTTCTTACCTCTACCTACCATGTGTTTCTTTGAAGGAAACCAAGAAAATAGATACGTATGGATATGAGCTTTTAATATAATTGGAAATATTACTATTTGCAAGCATCCAAGTCATACTTAAACCTCTAGAACTTACTAGTAACATGCATAAAGGCTCTGATCTAGACTTGGAGTACCTTTGTCTATATCCTGCATTTATATCCAATGATATCATGGAAATTTGGATTTGAAATGAGAATATTTATAGATTTGAAATGGAATTTGCTGCTTTAATGCAGTTGTGAAATCCAAATTTTTTTACTACTGGTTCTGTGGGCGTGGCTTGGTGGGCGTAGTGTGGCTTGGTGGGCCTGGCTTGGTGGGTGTGGCAGGGGAAGGATACTGAAAATCTCCATTCCCACCCCACTCCATGGGAAGGATACTTCAAAATCCCCATTCCCTTCACATTCTGGGGCCAGCCAAGGTGGTATTTGCCGGTTCTCCAAACTACTCAAAATTTCCGCTACCCGTTCTCCAGAACTTGTCAGAACCTGCTGGATTTCACTCCTACTTTAATGCTACATATAGCTATGTAAATCTAGTGAATGGACAACATAAGGATCATCTTTAGGGACTTTCCCTCTTGTTCTCTCTTTGCAGGTTATATCAGAAACACAACATATGTCTGATATGATAAAGACTACATGCATTAACCCCTTCGTTTTCTTCCTGATTTTTCTGGAAAGTCTCAGCAACCCAGATTGAGTGGATCATTCTTACATATATTCAAGATTAATATAATTGCTTTAGTTGTCTTAATTAAAAGTTCCATGAGGTTAATATTCAATTAGTGATTTAGATAATCCTAATAAATAAACACATACATCAAAAGCATAATATTTTAGAATATATTCTGAAACATGAAATACAAATAAGCATATATGTTAGACTCATCTCTTCCTCCCCCTTGTAACATACTCTTGAATTTAAAGAAAAATCATAAAGTTAATGTCTAAGCAACCAAATCATAAAAAAATGGGCCAAAATAAGTTGTAAAGTGTGACAACAGCTGTTGTCAGAAAGACAGGAGCGGAATGATTTTGACATTAATTACAAGATGAAAGTAAATTCAGTCTACTATGCTCAGAAGCTGTTGCCTGGAAAAAAATTAATTATGAAATACAATGTGCAGGTATCTGTGGATGCCTTTATCAACGTATCTTTTATTTTATGTACACTGAGAGCGTATGCACCAAGACAAATTCCTTGTGTGTCCAATCACACTTGGCCAATAAAAATTCTATTCTATTCTATTCATATGGTTTTATGTTTCACTGCAAAATATATGGAAAGTCAGGCTAAGATTCCATTCTGCAACAGAGCTTAGTTAAGGTCTATAATGCCAAATTCAGTCTGCTAAGGTGCTGGCTATTTAAGAATCCAGATTCAAATGGTTCCCCAAAATTTGGAAAAAAATACAAAATAAACAACAAATAAGAGTATGAGTAATAATGAGTTTGAAAAAGGAGTTAGAGTAAAATAAATGAAAATGCTTAGCTAAATTTGTGCCTGCAATTTTGCCTGTTACTTAAAAAAAAAAAGCAATGTTGGCACCAGGGCTACAAAGTTCCTATTGGAATAATATCATAGACATAAATCCTAGAGATGAATGCCTTGACTTAACAGAGAAGGCTAGGGTTAGGGCTAAAGAACAACCTCTGCTGATAACCTTCGTTTGTTCTCAGGCTACCATCTCAGCCAGCTTGCAAAATTAGAAGGTGAGTCAGTCCTGCAGACATTGACTTCTTTGAGGAATGTAGCTCTTGATTCCCCCCACCCCACCCAAACTCAAGATGCAGAAGTAGAAGTAATCTGAAACCTTTCTTCCTCGAAGTTTGCAGCATTACATTGTGAGAGAAAATGGGAGAGGAACCAAACTGACAGGAAGGAAAGGCTGAAGATGCTATTCCTAAAGATGCTTTGAAGGGCAGATAGTTCCTCCTTACATGTGGCCGGTGTTGATTGGCATTGATTTAGGATATGCTGTTAAGTGATTCTAGTTCTGTTCCACTCCAGATAACCTCTCTTGGAATGTAAGGGCTGCCGATAGAACTCTGATCTGATTACAAGAGAGAAATGACAAGTTGTAATGTTTGTATCTCAAAATTCAGCATTTTAGAAAGCTGTTCCCCAAACGGGTTAAGGTGCCCTACACCTCTGTACTATGCTCATCCACATAGTGTTAACAAATAACTGTATGAAAAGGGAACTCTTTAAATGTAATTCTCTTTTAAGGAATCCTGATATCCCTTTTTAAGGTTAAGGTTAAGGTTCCTCTTGCACATATGTGCTAGTCGTTCCCGACTCTAGGGGGCGGTGCTCATCTTCGTTTCAAAGCCAAAGAGCCAGCGCTGTCCGAAGACGTCTCCGTGGTCATGTGGCTGACATGATTAAATGCCAAAGGCGCACGGAACACTGTTACCTTCCCACCAAAGGTGGTCCCTATTTTTCTACTTGCATTTTTTACATGCTTTCGAACTGCTAGGTTGGCAGAAACTGGGACAAGTAACAGGAGCTCACCCTGTTATGCGGCACTAGGGATTCGAACCACTGAACTGCCGACCTTTCGATCAACAAGCTCAGTGTCTTAGCCACTGAGCCATTGCATCCCTGATATCCCTTTTAGTCAATCATTTAAAAATAATAATAATAATGCATTTTCTTCTCCATTTGTGCCCTGCACTTTAATTTATTCCTGGACTAGCGGACTGGATGACCAGAACATTCAGACAGCCAGTTCTGTAGAAAATCATTAAGATTAAGTGCAAGAAGTCTTAGTTAAGCACTATTTCAGGCAGGATTTCCCCCGCTCCCCTTCCAAGCCCTAAAAATAGGTACTGAAAAATGGCTTCTCATTTCAGCAAATGACCTTGCCGATCTGAATCCTTGACTTTTCAACCTTTAAGTGAAAATATATATTGCTATGACTGAAATAAAGATTTGATTTACACACACCTGACTACAACAGGCTGTGATTTTCCTATTCAAGCTCTTGCTAAATTGCATTGTAGCAAAGACGGTGAAAACCTGCATCATAGATTTTATAGATTACTGTTAATTTTTAAAAAAGCAGGCTAGACATTTTTATAAATAACAAAGTAATGGATATGCACATAAAAAGGAGGATGCTTATATTTTCTGTATGAAATGGCAGAGGATACTACTTTCTATGTTAGTTTAGAAAAACTGTACAGTATTCTTATTATTTAGTTTCCTGAATTTATATTCATACTTCATAATGCTTCATAATGCTTCATAATAATCGGAATGTTCCTAACAATATGCAACACTTTCTGTCTCCAGTTTCCTCTTCATATGCATGTTTATATATGTATATATAGAAATGCTCCAAGATGACATGCATCTTGAAGGATGGGAAAATTAACAGCAGAGATAGATGAAGACTCAATGTCAGTGTATACAGGTAGTCATCAATTTAATGATGGTCTAGAATTACAAAGGGCACAGAATGGGTGCTTTACAGCCCACAAAGCATTTCCAGTCAACGTAAAACATTGCCCCATCAGTCCTGTAGTCACATGATCACAGTCTGGGCGCTTGGCATTCTGTTCACACTTATGACCGGTTGCCAAGGGCCCTG
This sequence comes from Arizona elegans, assembly GCA_022577455.1. NCBI lineage: Eukaryota > Metazoa > Chordata > Lepidosauria > Squamata > Colubridae > Arizona > Arizona elegans. The sequence goes on from JAKOOJ010000001.1 coordinate 252,908,621, forward strand.
TAGTCATGTGATCAACATTTGCAATCTATCTGCTGGCTTCCCAAGAAAGTCAATGGAGAAGCTGGCAGGGAAAGTTGCCAGCTGTTGCCTCCTGCCACAGAGTTCCTAGCAGGCAGCTGTTTACCATTACCATCAATCAATTGTAGAAGGTAACTTTACTTGGACCAGCTTACATCCTGCAACGGTACTTAAAACCATCAAACAAGAATATCTGCCTGCCCTGGGTCCTTGAGAATGACTTGATAGGTAGATAAAAATGCCAGATTCAGCCTAAATATCTAGTGGACTGTACGACTAACCATAATAATAATTTTATAGAGCCACTTCCTCAGTACAGGTGGTCCTCGATTTACATCACAACTGAGGGCAAATTTCTGTTGCTAAGTGAGACATTTGTTAAGTGAATGTTGCCCCTTTTTACGACCTTTCTTGCCACAGTTGTTACGTGACTATGGGGAAGCTGCAATGGTTGTAAGCAGAGGCAGGTTTCAGCAGGTTCTGACCAGTTCTGGAGAACCAGTAGCAGAAATTTTGAATAGTTCTGAGAACCGGTAGTAAAAATTCTGACTGGCCCCACCCCCATCTCTTCTCTGCCTCCCAATTCCCAGCTGATCAGGAGGAAATGGGGATTTTGCAGTAACCTTCCACTGGAGTGGGGTGGGAATGGAGATTTTACAGTATCCTTCCCCTGCCATGCCCACCAAGCCACGCCTACCAAGCTATGCCACACCCACCAAGCCAGACCCACAGAACCGGTAGTAAAAAATTTTGAACCCCACCACTGGTCGTAAGTGTGAAAACTGGTCGCAAGTCACTTTTTTCAGTGCCATTGTAACTTTGAACAGTAACTAAATGAACTATTGTAAACCAATACAATACTACAGAACTTATCCTTTTTTTTTGCCAAATCAGACTTCTGGTGATTACATAGACAAGTTAATGTAATTTTCTTGGCAGCATTTTCAAATGTCACTGTCTTTTCTCTAGTATTCATAGGGAATGACTTGGCCTGGGGTTATGCAGCTGGCTTGCTTGCCTATGGCAAGACTAGTACTAAAGTTTCCCCACTCTTAGTCTAGCATCTTCTCCACTGTATCAAACTGACTGATGCGTATATAATAGCATTCATCACAAAAATTAAACTAGGGCAGCTGGTGTTTAGTAGTAGTTGTTTTTTAAAGATAGAGCCTTCTGCATGGAAGGATGCTAACCCAATTCTGGTGTAGATAAGATCCTTTCTGCAACAGAGTATATTTTCATTATCATTCAATGAAATAGAATTTGCTATTCTTTTACTAGCACCCAAAACACCCGTCGGAGAACCTTATGCAATTTAAGAATCATTTCCATTTTCTTTGCATGAAAAGTGTATCCTCATCCAACAGGGTTCTTAAAATGACCACTACTGAAATCCAAAAATGGCATCATCAGATAGTACACAATGGGATAATATATAAGAAAATGCATTGTGTTCTCAACATAGATAGATTGGAACCTGGGCCATTCAGAATCTGGGCCTGCATGAAATCCCAATCTTTCTTTGCTTGTCTCTGAACATCACAAAGGATGGCAACACAGCTAGTAAAACAAACAAAGGGGAGAGAAGGATTCGGAGAGCATCGAAGTAAATGAACAGCAGTTGTGCTTTCAAATCAGTCTGAGTTTGACCCATTTACATCATAGGCGAATGTGTTTGGGATTCCCCACTTTCCTGACATAAGGCATGCCTACAAAACATGAATAAGTGTGTGTACACTTTGGAGTAGCCCTCGCCCCATTTGATCTGCCTCATTCTGCCCCATTCTCCTTGCCGTCCTCAAGCTATGAGTAATTGTTGAAAATCTTTGAGATAAACTGATACCATTATCAGTGTATTGCTCTGGGTTATGTTATTTTATATTCTGTTACCATGGATGTTTCATTGTACTTCTATTGATGTGGGAACCGACAACAGTGATTTTGATTGTGGCAGAATATAAGTCTGATCAATCAATCGATCTTGGGGAGTGGAGAATTTTCATTAGGGATCTAAAGAAAATTTAGCTTTACTCTTAGCTGTCTTAGATGATCAGACCTGAATGGTGTCTATGAAATTTGGTATGTTGCCATGAAATTGAGCTTTCATTTTCCTGTAATTTTCCTCTTATTTGAAAAAAACTATTGTGTTTTTTTTTTCTCCAGGCTAGCCTGTCAGACAAAAGAATTCTCTTTTTCAAATTGTGCTTTAGATTTAGGCATAAACCTTAGCTCTAAATCCACTTTAGGCTTTATGTGCGTATTGTATTTATTTAAACAATTACGTTCCCAACTCCCAAGGACTCTGGTTAACATATTGCTTAAAAAGCAAGAATACTATAAATTAGAAAAAAAAAATTATAAATGTCACAAAAAGAGAAATATATATAACCCTCCTCTGATAGGGGATATGCCATCAACCTCTCCCAAGCAGTGGTGGAATTCAATTTTTTTTTACTACCGGTTTTGTGGGTGTGGCTTGGTGGGTGTAGTGTGGCTTGGTGGACGTGGCAGGGGAAGGATGTTGCAAAATCCCCATTCCCTCCCACTCCAGGGGGAAGGATATTGCAAAATCTCCATTCCCACCCCACTCTGGGGCCAGCCAGAAATGGTATTTGCCGGTTCTCCGAACTACTCAACATTTCCGCTACGGTTCTCCAGAACCTGTCAGAACCTGCTGAATAGCATCCCTGCTCTCAAGGCTTCAGAGAAGAGCCCAGTGTTCAGTGACTTCCTAAACATCATCAAGGAGAGAACTATTTGCATATATCTGCATATTAAAATTATCTTTGTACAAATCCTTATCTTGGCGGTAAATATTAGTTTAGTATCAGTTTATTAGCCTGGGAACATTTGAACATTGAAACATTTGACAAATCATTTGTTTACATCTTGGTCTTGTCACTTGACAGTGAAATAGCTAGCTAATCTGATGTAGCCTTTAATTAAGGAAGAGACACAGGGAGGGGAAAAGAGAGGAAGGTAGGTTAGTTATACAGATATAGGTTACATAAGAGACAGGTTACAAGTATCTTATCAACTGATAATTGCAGTGCATTAAAAACTCATTGTTTGTTGAGAACTTTTGAGATTCTTGAAAACTTTTGATATATGTGAGTTCAGCAGTCTCTAGCTGTGTGGTGTGTTGAAATTTCTTTTTTCCCCAAAGTGGTCGCTTTGTGATCTGCAATATTGTCTTTCATTTATTAATTTGGAAAAGGTTTGGAGATTTATTCTCATTTTTGACTATTGTAGACTAACAAGAGTCTTCTCCAACTATGTCAAGAAAGTAAAATAATCCAAATGTATACAAGGAACATCTAAGGCAGGCTGTCTGTGAATATGTCCTAAAGGAGCTGTTTTCAATGCACTAATCCTTGACAGCTATTAGTTCCATTAATATTTCTGTTGAAAAATAAATACATTCAAAATAAATTAATTATGTAACATATTGTACATCCCATGGCACCAGATGTTGGCAATCATTATCAATTACCTAAAATTATAAAGTTAATAATGATTTTTTTCCTTAAACCTGAATTATTTTATATTATATTGAGTCTGAATTAGTTATATAATTTTTATATTATTGTACTATTGTTATAAATATGAAATAACAAAATGAGAAGGTATTTTCTCTTTCCTGGTTTTAATTCTGGTAAACAGACACATTCAATCTACATCTAATCTAGATCTTAGCAGAAGGAAAAGAGAGCAAATAAACCAAACTGCTCTTTATCTAAGATGTTTTATCAAATTTGTGGTTTCTGTTATTGAATTAGTTCAATAGTTATTAGTTTAAGCAGGTTTACATGGTATAAGATTTATATGCCACATTTTGACAGGAATGAATAATATAAAAGTCATTGTAACAATATTAGCTTGTTTCCTGTTTTGTCCACAATTCAGGTAAGTCTTTACTCAAAGTTCCCTAAGATACACAATAATGCACATGAAAATTGCTTGCATGGTAGTTTTGGCTTTGGAAATTACCAGCATTAAATAAAGGTATTAATACACTGTACACAGAGCAGCCCTTGCAGCCTGTTTTTGATCTTATGGAAGGAATCCTGTTAGGATTCCTTCCATAAGGAATCCTGTTAATAAATAAAAAATATTTATTTATTATTTGTTTGGCAGCCATTAAGTTTAACAATTTAAATCTTTAACAATTTGTTCAATATTCAATTTCACACAAACACACACACACACACACACACACACACACACACACACACACAGAGAGAGAGAGACAGACAGACAGACAGACAGACATCTTTCAGTTTCCCTATCTAATAATAATGGAAGCAAATTGATTCTGAAAGGTAGCGATAAGCGTATCTGAATGATCAATAGTGAGGAAATGAGTTGGCTTATCTTCCCAGATGGAGAAGATAAAGTTTTAATTGATTAACTGATGCTTCTGGCACTGTTTTAATTGTCAGTAAAATTTTGATGGATTGCTGCTGTAGGAGAACCTGAAACTGTGAGCTGCTGATGTGATAGTTGATAAAATATGAATGAAGGCAAATATATGTGTCCCAGGTTAATGTTGCAGGATCCAATCGGTAGTCATTCTGCTAGATTAGAGAGAATTTCCCTGAGGATGGGCTCCAGCATGAGTCCCAAAGTTCAGAAAACTAAATCTCTGGTCCCAGTGACAGATCCAGATTGGGTAGATAAAACAGCAGATCCAGGGAAAAGAAACCCAAGTACTATTGTCTGAATTATTACCTGAAATTGTGTATAATGTAATTCAGATATTAAGCCCACAGTATAAGAGGAACAAAATAAGCAAATGGTATCTTTTATGCTAACAAATCCATCCTGTATTGACAAGGGTCAATTCTGAAAAACAGAATTGCTTAAGTGGCTGCATGAACCAAACCAGATTTTTAAAAGCCTATAGACGTTTCTTGGCACATAGGATTTTTCACAATGACTTTCCCCAGAGAACCATCTGCCTTCCCAGAGATGTCAGTAAAAGGAGCAAGAATCAGTACAGTAGTTTCTAGGAAAGTGAAATAATGTAAGTAATTGAAAAATGAAACAAGTCAACATTCTTGCAGTTGCAATTTACTTTCATGTTGGCTTGGAAACTTGCAAGCTACTGGGAATAGGGGAAGAGGCTTCTTAAATAATTGTTTTATTGTGCTACATTTGCAGAACATTTATGGTATCTTGGTCATACCAGTATCATCCAGGAGAACCTTTCCCAAGGTCTCTGAAGAGAGTTTGATTTTTTTTCTCAGAGCCCCCTGTACTGTTAGCATCATTTCACAAACTTTTTAACCTCGAAGTAACAGTAACAGAGTTGGAAGGGACATAGGAGGTCATCTAATCCAACCCCCTGCTCACACAGGAAACCTATACTAGGGATTCGAACCGCTGACCTTTCTGATCGACAAGCTCAGCGTCTTAGCCGCTGAGCCACCTAGGAAGCCGCCTCTGGAGATTGATCTTTTCAAGACATTGTTATGCAGGAATATTTTCCATGCCTCTGCAAGATTCCCCACACCTTTGCAAATCCTTGTTATTTCACTTTTACCCTGTAAGGAGTTCCCCCAAGAATTCATTGTATTGCTCTTCTCTCAGTTCCCGTATTCAGGGACTAGCATTGAAAGACCTGTCTGAGCCTGAAGACATCTGTTTACAATCTATGCTCCCCAAACCCTCATTCAATCATACATCCTTCTCCCCTCCCACCCATCTGGCTTTCAAAGGCTTCGGTTTGCAATCTTGGCAAACATTGTGATGTTCCTGCCCACTGAACTGAGCAGTACATAATAATATGTCAGAATCACTGTGAAGTTTCAGATGTATTGATGTTCATTGGGATGCCCATTTCATTGCAAATACAAAGCTTAGATAACACCTTGAGACAGTTTACTGGAACAGCTCTCTGTGTATTCTGCATTTTGGATGATTTCCTTGTGATGCAAATATGGTGTAATTAGCATCATTGAAAGCCCAACTTGAGTAAATAATGAATTAATGAATTACATGTGTTATGTTTATTGGGTTTATCCTCACAAAGGGGAAAAGGAGGAAGAATATTTAATTATTAAAAGCATAGTATAAAAGAATGTGTGTGTGTGTGTGTGTGTGTGTGTATGCATGTATGTATAGTTTGGGAATCTTTGTCAGAAATTTTATTATATCGTTTTGTATGTATTTGCAACTTTAAGGGTCTTGTCACTTGCAGTTAGTATGAATCAGATAAAATACATAAACATATAAATCAATTGAGGAGACCGACATGCTGAAATCTAGATATTAATTCATTATTGTGGTTGATTGCACAATCAGCCAGTTGTTTAGAACTGGATTTGGCATTTTAATCCACCTATCGAGTCTTTCCCATGCACCTGAGATAAACAGATGGTGTTGCTTGAGGGTGTTAAAGATATTGTTCAGGATGTAAGCTGTTCCAAATAAGCTGCCTTTTGCAATTGACTGATCATGATTTTCTCAATGTTGATGGTGTTCAAGTGGTTCTCCAGATATTTTGGAATTGCATCCAAGGTGCCTTTTACTACTAGTACTATATTTGCTTTCTTTTGCCCCAGTTGTTCTACTGTCAGGCACAAGAAACCAGGATAGAGTTCAAAAGCACTGTTTAATCCGTGCAACATATACAAGAATCTGATATACTAATGGTCAAGACAACTTGGCAACAAATAAAAGTAAATGGACTTCAAGGAGGGCTGGACTTAGGTCTCATTTGGAGGCGTAGGGACTGATGTGTTTTGCTTTGCACTTGGTTATCTCCTACATCTTCTCCTACTTGCAGGTTTTTGTGGCTAATATAGGATTGAAAACTAATATAATTGCAACTAAAATAAATACAAGAGAAGAACAGGATGCAGTCAAGGCCATTCTAGTGTTATTCAATAATTATTATTACAAACAATTTAATCTGCCATCCTAGCCCATTTAACCAAAGGGGGCAGGACAGTTATTTGAACTTCAAAGGATGGGTGCTGAAATGTATATTTCATCACATGCTTCCCTTTGGCCCTCTTGTGAATGCCCATGGATTAGCCAATACCTTCTTCAGAGATATTTTTCCTACTTCCCTGTCTGGCCTATAACTCAGATTTCCCATCCAAGTACTAACTAGAATAAACTCTGGGGATTAGTTTTTTAAGGTCAGCCAATGAAGAATGCAACTGAAACAGCTGTAGAATCCTAGGTGGATCAAAGCCAAGTTTTCTCATCCATCCTTGACCTGGTAAAGTCATCATGAGGCATCCTTTACTTGTCTTTCTGTCATAACTGGTTTTTCTTCTTAAATGTATCCTCCTCAATTGTAATCTGAAATGCATTATCTTCTAAATATTTTTTTTTTCTGAACACAAAGACAAATACTCTGTCTTGCTTTCTGGAATCATTCAAAAAAAAAAAAAAAAAAAAGTCTGATTCCTGCTAAGACGTCTGGCTGAAACATTCTTATGGTGATTTCACTCCAGTCAAAGGTATAGAAAATATACTGTGCTTAGGGGATGCCATAACATTTTTGTGAATGGGGGGTGTGGGGAGAAAAAGCGTGATGAGAAGAAACTAAGAGAGAGAGAAATTCTCTAAGAGTGGGCTGCAGCACAAGTCTGAAAGCTCAAAAACTAAATCTCCAGTTTAACTTATTAATTAAAATTAAATAGATTTTTTTTTTAGTTTTAAAAAACAAAACTTTATTGGAGTTAAAACTTTATTGAAGTTAAAAAAAATAAAAACTATACAGAAATCACTCTGCTTTTTTTATATTTTCTTCAATGAACAATACAAATGTAGCAAGTGTGAGAAAAGAAACCCTTTCTTTCTTTTTTCCATGCTGAGCATGGAAAAATAGAAATAGAATAGAATAGAATTTTTATTGGCCAAGTGTGATTGGACACACAAGGAATTTGTCTTGGTGCATACGCTCTCAGTGTACATAAAAGAAAAAATACGTTCATCAAGAATCATAAGGTACAACACTTAATGATAGTCATAGGGTACAAATAAGCAATCAGGAAACAATATCAATATAAATCGTAAAGATACAAGCAACAAAGTTACAGTCATACAGTCATAAGTGGAAAGAGATGGGTGGTGGGAATGATGAGAAGATTAATAGTAGTGCAGACTTAGTAAATAGTTTGACGGTGTTGAGGGAATTATTTGTTTAATTTTATTATAATATTTATTATATATTATAAATAAATATATATATATTATAAATTCTTTTTAAAAACCCATCCTAATTATGGTGTATATAGGAGGACAAGGAAGAGTGCCGGATTCAACTGATTGGTCAGAGGTTTTTCAGCCCTTGTAACAGGAACAGATGGCTTGATGAATTCCAGACATTTTTGGACATTCTTTTCGTATCCCTTAATTAGCCAACCCAACCTTCATGGAGGATCAAAATTTCAGTACAAAATCTCAGGAGGGATCAAATTGGCCACTTCCTTCTTGTCTTACATTCTATGTAATATCTGTATACTCTATTGCTAATCAACATGCATTCCTGAGTCAGAAATTTGGCAAAGAACATGTATCTGCTGTATTGATTAATTTTTTTGTAATGAATTTCCCCTGAGTTTACTGGCTGTTTAGTGGAGGATTAATGCAATGAATTATATTATCTTCATGTCATACTGTATTTATTTGGACAGTTCAGTGATTAAAGGCTGGAAGCTAAAAGAGATAAGGTCTGGCACTAGTAGGAAATGAGAAATGAGCATCTATGTATTTCATAGCAAACTGTAAGGCTTTAGTGACAAGGATTGTATGCTTATTTCATCTTCACCCAGGGAAGTGAGAACAGCATTTATCTGGTTGGGTTATTTTGGAAGAAAATGCCTATGAGATTTCATACCATCAGGTTTTATCTATAAATGTATCTGCTTATTCCATTGTCAATTAAATGGGAGAGGAAAGGGGCTTCCACACATGGTTTTCCATTCAGAAAATCTCAGAGTAGCTTTGTATTAGAAGCAATTGTTTAATAATTAGCTCTTATCAAGGTCCACTTTGAGCTAAGGCCAGTAAGCATGAGCCTAGGGTATGAAAGCTGAAGGGGGCACCAGCTCTTTCTTCTGATTCACTCTAAAGCTGCAAATTTTTGGCTTGGCAGGGGTGAAATCCAGCAGATTCTAACAGGTTCTGGAGAACCGGTAGCGGAAATTTCGAGTAGTTCGGAGAACCAGCAAATACCACCTCTGGCTGGCCCTAGAGTGGGGTGGGAATGGAGATTTTGCAGTATCCTTCCCCTGCCACGCCCACTAAGCCACACCCACAGAACTGGTAGGGAAAAATTTTGGATTTCACCCCTGAGATGATACCATCAGTCAATGTGACCTCAGATACCATATACCTTTGTGCCAACACAGATTCCCATTAGATAGGAGTCATATGTTGGAAAGGAAAATGCCAGATGTTCAAGCTGGTTTTAGAAAATGTTGAGGAACAAGCGATATTATTGCTGATGTATGCTGGATAGCCAAAGAATAGTAGGAAATAAATAAGTGCTTCAGCCTTCAATTAGGTTGACCATGTCAGACTATGGAAGGTCTTCTGGAAAATGAGAATCCCAGAATATGGCATTGTCCTCATTTAAAACTTAGAACATCCCTTTCTACATCATACCATTAGCTCTGCTCCTTTCATTTACAAATACAGTATCATGACTCAGATCGAAAAGAAGCGGGGGAGGGGGCTTGTCTTAAGATGCCATAATTCTACTTTTGCAATTCTGCTCCCCTTCTACCCTCCCCCCATGCTATTGGCACTAGGCAGCTGTTGACCTTAGAAACAGGGAAAGAAAGAAGATATTTAGCACTTGACGGTAACAAACAGTGAGAAACCATGAGATTTGGATCAATATATGGTATCTTAATGATTTCTCTTTAAATCTTCCAATTCTACTGGGGTGATTAGTTTCCTGTAGTAATTCATAAATGGGGTCACCTTCCTACATGGCATTGACCTTCTGTGTATACATTAGGATAACTTTCTCCAACCACTGTCCTCCAGATTTGCTGGATTCCTAGTGAGCTTGCCGTCTCAGAATTCTGGAAGTTGGAGTTTGATTAATCTGGAGCAGAGGTGGGGAACTTTGGCCCTTTTATGATTTGTGGACTTCAACTCCCAGAATTCCTGCTCAGGAATTCTGGGAGTTGAAGTCCACAAGTCATAAAAGGGCCATAGTTCCTCACCCTTGAATTCTGGAGGATACTGGAAGTGGGGGATTGCTGCATAAGAAAACTGCTACAACTGTAGTTTTGAACTGTCAGTGCACCAACTGGACAACCTCTGGAAATTATGGTATGAATTATGAACTATAACATGTAAAACAGTGTATCTACACACTCAGATATTTTTTTGCAAAAGAACACTAATATATGTAGCAGCTATTGGTATTCACTAAACACACACGAAGAAATGGTGTATCATTCCTAGAATGCAAATAATATTATTAATAATGAAATAGTATCAATAGTAATAGACACCAGGTGAGCAATTCCAAAACATCTGGAGTGCCACTTGAATGCCATCGTGATTGACAAAATCACCCTCAGTCAATTGCAAAAGGTAGCTTACATCCTGTGATGATACTTTTAACGCATCAGATAACACCATCTGCCTATCCCAGGTCCTTGGGAAGGACTGGATAGGTTTTTTTTTTTTAAATGCCAAATCCAGTTTAAACATCTGGCTGACTGTGTGACCAACCATATCAACCACAGTAACAAAAGCAGCTGCATAGTAGTAATAAAAACAGAGAACAACCGATAACAATACCAGCTAACAGCAGCTATTGATACTTTCATTGCCATCATCAGCAAATATCCATCATTTCTCTAAAAAATTCAAGACACATAAGGAAAAACAGAGTTTTTGAATGGCAACAAGATCATATCAAGAGAGCTGATTTAAGTGAAAAAAAAGAAAGAAAAGAAAAGTAGGACAGATGAGGCAGCAGGCCCAGAGTGCATTGGGTACATATGGCAAGGGAAGGAAATTGTTTGTGTCTGATGACAATGACAAGAACGAAAAGATTCCCATCCTCCTGCCTGAGGCATCAGGGATGGAAATGGCATTTGTGAGACACTGTGTTGCAAATGCCAGACTCCTTGAAGGGCAGATTTGTTCAAATTGTTCCGTTCTGCAGAAGCCATGTAGAAATTAAATGTGAATGAGTGATACACTTGTAAAATTAAACATGCTACCACATAGAGAGTCAAAAGACCTTCTGCAGCAATTCCTTCTCTTTCCTCATGGATATTTGGGTGTCAAGTGGTAGGAGGACGATGAGAAAGCTTTAGATGGGGGTCAAAAGTTTTTACACCCCTGTTGTAGTTTATCTAGCAGTATCCTGTAATAGGAAATCACTGCTTGCTAATATAAATTAGAGGGAAAAAGGGACAGAGATCATTTAATTCACGTTCTGCTTTACTTCCAGGAATTTAGGGCAATCTCTTGTTTATTTTTATTCCATACCAATAATCCTATTAGATAAGTCGATTAAGAGAGAATTACAGATCTCAAGTCATCCAGGCAGCTTCCATGATAGAGGCAGAATTTGAACCTGAATCTCCCTGGTCCTGAATCAACATCTTAACCAATGTACCATACTGATGCTCACATCTACATTTTTGAAATACGCAATGACCAAATATCCTATTAGCCACATTTAATATTCATCTAATGAAACTGGAGAAAAAATGGCATAAAGCAAACCAATACAAGTGCTTCGGTCATGTTTTCTACACAGGTAAAGCATGAATAAACCATTTAATTCAAGAAAGACATGGTTGATTACCTAGATAACATACAAATAAGATGTGAGGTCTCTTGATCTTAGTTGAATATATTTATGTGATTTATTTCAAGGCAGGCACTACATTTTCTTAGAAATGGTTTACAGTACCATATTACCAATATTTTCTTATTTGAGAAAGAAAATTGCCTGGATTTCCTTATGCCTAATGTGTTTTGGTGGTATTAGAAGCTACAGTTCTGTGAGATACACTTTTCCGCAGTGTTTCCACGCCCTCTAGTGGTTTGCTATAGAGCTCCATTGTTTCATGTTGCTGACAACATGGAGGAATTTGGAGGCAGGTCTTCGTTGCTTTACAAAGGACTATTAGGGTTGGGGGGTTATGCAAATCCCCAAGGGGATGCTGTTCCATAGGGCAAACACTATGCCAAAAAGGCAGCTGGGAAGGTTTTACAAATCCAGTAATAATAAAACATGAATAACTCTTCTGACTTGGCATAGTCTTATGAAGTCTGCCACTGGCCTAGGTCAAGATGTAACAAAATGTCAGTCCACCAAACGAAATCATCAACTCCACAGGAAGGCTATAACTGCTTTTATTGAGGCTATCATAACACAATCTTGCTCATCTGATTGTGCTAGATCTCCTGCTTCTTCTTCTTACATTACAGTGAATTAAGAAGGTTAATCTGCCTGAGCTCCTTCTGAGTATTATTAATGTTGCAAAGCATCCTGATTTGCATTACATTTTTGCATATTCATAGCAGTGCCAGACTGCTATTAACAGAGTGAGGGTAACTATGGAACAGAAGTCTTTCAATGAAGACTTTTATGGGCTTCCAATGTGTAGTACAATCCCTGTAAATGGCTCCAAATATTGATAGTAGAAAGAAAACATCAGCTTTAATGATGAAATCTGAGGAATGTCTATTCAATATATTGGACACTGTGGAAATGCAGATAAAAAGGACCTTTGCTAGCTCTGCAAAACTTAACCATTTAAAATTGGAAGTATTTACAGGCATTATCTAAGGCTCCAAAGTAATTCTCTGCAATAAGTGAGAATATTTGTTTTCTAAATCCTCCAATTTTGAGCCAGTTTACCCTGGCAGTGAATGCTTCTACTTCCTACAGCAACATAATTTCTCCAGCTTTATGTACTATGCAATTTGGATGGCTAGGGACACCAGATGACCTGCTCGGTGATTTACAGTCTAAAATAGAGCTTCCCGAACTGTGAGGGGTACCTCTCTTGGGGAGGTGCAATCAGAGCCCAGAAAAAGTATGAAGAAGCTGTTTAGTATTATATTACTACAATAAATCCATGTTTTCCCAAAGTTTCATTGTATTCTTTTCACTATTCATTTGTGCTTATTTTGATGTGTTCTTTAAGATTATACTAAAGGAAGGTATGATGACAAAAGGTTTAGATCTAAAATAGATCTAAAATAGGTCAGAGATATCCTGAGGTAAGTCAATAAATTTAACAAATAAATAAATTAATAAAATATCTAGAAGAGAACCTGTGAGTTATTCCTAGTCCAGTTTTGAGTATCTTTCATTCAGAGGTGGTATTTGGGTGAACTGGTTTGGACCAGTTCACTCGAACTGGTAGCGGAAATCGTGGGTAGGCCCGCCCACCTGTCCACCCGTCCCTGCTCTATGCCATTCTATTTAGGCACATTTTTGAGGCCAGGTGCATGCACGGAAGGCACATGCGTGAGCAAAACGCATGTGTGGAAGGCCAGGCATGTGCGTGGAAGGCAGGCGCACAAGCAGACCGGGCACACGCATGCATGAAGCGAATGTGTGAGCACGCAGAGAACCGGTAGTAACATAATGTGAAACCCACTGCTGCTTTCATTGCTCAACCTTCAGAGTTGTTCAAGCTCTATATATACTGTCTCATGATTTTCCAAGAACATAGTAGCAATTAAATTGGTGTCATTCAATTTAATGTAACTTGGGGTCAGATTTTGCAATAAGATTTCAACTCGGGCATAAAACAAACAGGCTTCATTCTGGGAAAGAAGCCAGGCCTTATTAAAGGTTGAAGAGCAATTTCAGAAAATTCCAGCTTCAGGAAGCCAAGAGGGCAAAACCCTCTAAGGGGGTGGTTCTAATCCTTGTGTGCTATTTGTTTTCAATTTCGTTCTTAACAAGAAGCATTGTGCTGCGCGGGGACTTGTGATACCACATTTGATATTCATTGATTATGACATTTTCTTTATTAACTCCAGCTGTGGTAGCACTAATCTGTGTCTTGATAGGGATAATATTCAGAAGCAGCAAGAAGACTCCAAAGACAGAGCTGAGCACAACCAGCAAAAAGGCAGTGCCTGGCCCATGGGGAGAAGATGACTTAAAAGATGGAACTGATTTACATGCAGAGGAAGAAGGTATGAAGAACTATTCCTGGTTGAGAATTGGAGAGAGGGGGGGGGAGCATTTTAAGTTCAACACATCTGGAGAAAAACAGGTTGGGAAAAGCTGCTTTACATTAATGTTTTTACACTATTAGTGTTTTGGTGTTAATCTTAACTCGTATGCAGCTGAAGATCTGGAGTGGTTAAAGAAATGAAATAGTGTTGGTATGGTGCCTAGTGTTTTTGATGGGCTCAAAGAGGAGACAAAAGTGGCAATAGCAGCCTTTTAGCAAGAAATGATATGTGGGAATGACCTTGGGAGGCAGGAGGAAGAACTGCAGCCTAGATAATGGTTTAATAAATAAAATTTAAGGCTGAAGGAGGAGAGGTGGTGAACATGTCTCAGAAGGGACCCTCCCTAATTTTTGGGAAAATAATGAAATGAATTTTCTGTTAATATGACCTTATAGTGAGAGCCAGTTTGGTGTAGTGGTTAAGGCATCAGATTAGGAACTAGAAGACTGTGAATTCTTGGGCATGAACTCAACTGGATGACCTTAGGCCAGACACTTTCTGTCAGCCCAAGGAAGGAGGCAATGGCAAACTATTTCTGAAAAACCTTGCCAAGAAAACTGCAGAGACATGTCCAGGCAGTTTGCAAGAATCAGATATGATTGAACAGGAGGGTGGAGGTGAACCCCTTAAAATAAAAATAGAGCTGTTACTCTTGGCTATGCTTCTTTTCTGAATTACCTTGCAAGGCTAACATAGCCTGAGGTCCTCCTTTTTGGTTATGTAGATTAATAACTGTAATTGATATAAGGAGCCGTGAAGCTGATCTGAGTTATGGGGAAAGAAAGCAGCAACAGTGTGCACATTATTGACAAAAGCACCTTAACTCTACATGTTTATTGTGATGTATGTCCCTGAAAGTTCAATACAATGTGTTCCTAGATGGACAGCAATGGAATGTGCTTAATCACAAGTGAGGAGTGTTTCCACGGTGTGCAAATAACTAGATGCAGCTTTTATGCATGCCATGTCTTTCCTGGTTTAATTTACTAAAAAGCCCAAAGCCCAAACGTGGGATAGAAAATGAAAGAAATGTCAAGCCAATGTGGTTATGTGCTCAAGGCTGGATGCCTTTCCAGAATGAGGATTCTGGATTCTCTTGCCCAAAAGACCAATCCTAACACTGCCAGCTGTGTGTTGGGTGGAAGGCAGTCCTATAAGCTTTGCAAACTAGGCTCAGAGTAGCCTCGGAGTAGAAAGCAAAATGCCAATACTACTCCTTCCTCTTATAAAAGATTTGCCTGAGAGGGGAAAGGTATCCATTGACTGGTTCTTGCTTTGGCCTGCACTTTCTCTGCTCTTTAACTGAATGTACCCATCAACTAATGTTCTTCTAATGTTTTTTTTTATTTTATTTATTTTCGTCAAGCATGTATTAGATAACAGAAGTATAAACATGATTATGAATACATGAAATGGATACAAATAAAAGGGAACATTAGGACAGGGACAGTAGGCACATTGGTGCGCTTATGCACGTCCCTTAAAGACCTCTTAGGAATGGGGTGTGGTCGACAGTAGACAGTCTAAGGTTAAAGTTTTGGGGGTTTGGGGAAGAAACCACAGAGTCAGGTAGCATTCCAGGCATTGACAACTCTGTTACTGAAGTTGTATTTTCTGCAATCAAGTTTGGAGTGGTTTATCATAAGTTTGTATCCATTGTGTGCTCGTGTATTGTTGTGGTTGAAGTTGAAGACTCACGATTGTAACTGTAACAATTTAACAGAAGTATTCATTGACAGGTAGAACATTCTAGCAGATAATTTTATGTACTACATTTAGGTTGGACTGAAGACAGTGAAGTTCTAAGTTGTCTAAGCCCAAAATTTCAAGTCTTTCAGGAGTTGTTGTGTCCCGTACGTGGCCTGTGCAGCTAGTAGTTGATTCAGACAGCGAGGAGGCTGGTGTGGTGCTGCGCCAGCAGCCTGTGCAGCTGGCACTCAAGTCGGACAATGAGGAGGCTGGAAAAGATGTGGTTCCAGAGGTGGGGATTCAGCTAGGGCCTTCAGATCCTCCAGAAGCTCCCTTAAATGAAAATGACGAAGAGGAGGAGCCTCTTCTCAATGCACGGGCACGCAGAGCTGCCAAAAGGCAGGAGTGGCTTCTCAGGAGGAGGTCTTCTCCTCGAGAGTAAGGCTTGGGGCTAATTGGCTACTCCCTTAGCCTATTTAAGGAGGAACGCCAACTGAAGCAATTTGCAGGGAACAACTTCGTTCACATACCTTCGTGTCTTGTCTTGCTTATCTTATCAGCTTCCTGCAAATTGCTTCTGGGCATTCTGCCAACCACAGTAAGCTTTCAGTATTATTCTTTGAATTCTTGGTGGCTGTTGATGCAGTTAATTAACAGCTGTTGTTGTAAAAAACTGGTTTATTTAGTAAACTAAGGTTTGAACGGACTTTGTGTGTGCTGCGTTCTTTGGGGTCCGTAGCTGGGGCAGAACAGGAGTTGGTCTTCCATGGAATATCCTTATATTCAGGCACTGGGCCAAATATGTATTACATTTAAGAATAGCAGGAGTATGTAAATTCATATGCCAAAACTGCTGTTAGAAAAAAAATCTGGAAGAGGTAACTTTGACTTTCAAGTTTTCTTCCCTTTCTCACTTATTTTCTTGGTTCGGGTTATAAGGGTGGTAATAGAAACCTTTGCAATGAAGAAATGAGAGAATGGATTGAAGTCATAGGACATAGTGTTTTAATTGGTGGGATGAAAATGTCATACTTGCATTCTGTGATCAGTCTTAGTCATGCTCAGCCAGGTTGATCAAAGCCAGCAGTTCATTGCTTTTAAGCAACTGCATGGCTTGGGTGCATTCAGAAGAGTCACTTAGTTGCGTATGATGGCAGAATGAGAAAAGTTAGAGCACTTTTAAAAGTCCTGTCAGCATCCAAAGAAAACAACATTGAGCACTGTCTTCAAGAACCCAGTATTTTAGGATCATGAATTTTGCTGCTAGGGGTCCGTTTTGTTCTCTTTTGTTTAACCCATGGATCATTTCACCCTCCTTTATATTTTGATAAGAAAGATATTTTATTAACGGTTTATGAACATTGATGATTTGGTATATAACAAATTAAATGGCCTTTTATCCCTCATTCTCCATTCATCTTATCTTTTAACTTTCATTTTTAGTTGTTTGGGGCTGCTATTTTACCATTTACCCTCCTTTATTTTACCACAACCTTTCCTCTTCTCCTCCCCTTCTCTTCCTTCCTCCATCTCTTCCTACTTTCTTTGTTCTTCCTCTGATTCTCTTTCCTACTTCCCCTTCCTTTTCCCCACTCCTCTCTTCTTCCTTCCTTTCTAACCCTCTCTCCTACTCCTCTTTCTCCTCCCTTTTCTTCCTCTCCTTTTCCCTCTCTTCTATCTCTCTCTCTCCTTTCCTCTCTTCTCCCTCCCTCTCTACTCCTCTCTCTTGTTGTTTCCCTTTTCAATTTGATGGATGAAAATGATGGATAAAAGATTGTACGTGTAAATATGTTTATGAGAAATAAAAATAAAAATAAAAACTCGTTGGACAAATTTAATGGCAAAGTAAGAAGCCCTTCTTAGAAACTAAACAAACAGCATGAGGAACATTCTATCATTCTATCATTAGTAGCTCTCCTCCACTGATTCTTTTGTTTTGAAATTAAAGAAATGGGAAGTAGTTCTTTCTGCCTCTTTACATATGAAAGACATGAAAAATGTAGCTACAATAATACATTCTTACACGTTTTAGAAAAGAAATGTGTTTTTCTGTACAGTTTAGAATGTAAAGGGAGAAATCATTCTGCAGCTGCTAACATCTTTTATTTTCTTATGCACTTTTAAAACACTGCAAACTGCAGTTTCATCTGCAACAAAATAGTGGTGTACATAGATTTTTTAAATGATGCAAAAGTAAAATTACAGCAATCAGAGCATAAAGCAACTATTCATCAGCAAACCAGCTATACTGAACAACAAATCAAGGCAAACTGGGTTGAAAACATTTCAAAGCTTAGGCAAACAGGAACCATTTGATTTGGTATCAAAGTGATATTAGCATAATCATCCCATTCCTAAATTAGCTGTTGCTTCAGTCAGCAGCAGCAGTGACACTTCCTCCATTCTCTTCTTCCTCCTCTACTCATTTGGATTGCCTGGAAGTGGTTGAGAAAAGCCTGGACTACAGGATGGAAATATGGCTCTCGGGGTCTTTCTCAGCGCTTGCTATTAGATTCCTTCATCCTTTTCTCATGAGACACAGGGTCAGTGCTGCTGCAGGGAAGAAGCACTTGTGTGTCACCTCTCCTTTACTACAACCTCAATAACCATAGCCAGGGAGGGTCTAGGACCGTGATGGCGAACCTATGGCACGCGTGGAGCCATATTGGTGGGCATGTGAGCGTCACCCTAGCTGAGCTCCAGCGCATATGTAGGTGCCAGCCATCTGATTTTTGGGCCTTCTGGGCCCATAGGAAGTCAGGAAACAGGCTGTTTCCGGCATCCGGAGGGGTGGGGAAGGCTGTTTTCGCCCTCCCCAGGCTCCTAGAAAGCCTCTGGAGCCGGGGGAGGGTGAAAAATGGGCCTTCCGGTCCCACCGTGTCCCAAAAGCAGGGAAAGTGCAGTGTGTGTGTGTGTGTCGTGTGCGCATGCGCGGTGGGGTGGGGAGCATTGAATTATGGGTGTGGACATGCATGCACGTGACCCCCCCCCATGCTCCCCACACTTTTGGCACACCATGGCAAAAAGGTTAGCCATCACTGATCTAGGACTTTTCGGCTCCTACCCTTGGCCACTATTGCTTCTCCACCAGGGTTTCTCTCTTTTCTTTATTCCTTCTCTCTCTCTCTTTCTTTCTTTCTCTCTCTCTCCTCCTTCACTTTGGATGAAGCCGGCTTACTTACCACCACCACCACCGCTCTTCCCAACCCGTTCATTATCAGGGAAGCACGATCAGGTAAAGGGGAGCTTCCACCCCCTCCCCTTCCTTCTCCTAACAAGCTTTTGGCTTTCCTAAAGCTGTTTGGCTGAAGCACCTCCCCCAAACCCCACCACCAGTGCAATCAATCACACTGTAGCTTTTAGCTCCCGGCATTGGCAGCTAACTGTCCTGGGTGGTGAAAAGCCCAGGACCAACCCTTCTTCAACAAATGGGCTGCGTCAAAGCACATGGAATGGAGGGGCCATGGCCAGGGAGAATGAATGGGGGTGTGTCAGCCGAGCAGAAAAGCTAGAGTTGAATCCCATGAAGATAAACCCTGGCAGAGAAGCAGGCACGGCCAAGGAGCTGAAAAGTCCCATTCCGGCCAAGGAGGCTTAGCACTGGAGCTCCCTCACCTTTGAGGTAGCCATTAAAATGTTTGCCTCGGGACACAGATACAGTGTCGACTTACACGTCTGCTCCCAGATAACGTTGGTGCCCAGAGATTGATCAGTCAAATACTGTCTATAGCAGGGAAGAAAGACCTGTTCTCTAGATTTTTAATGTCTAGCTCCTACAAACCCATGTTTAAGCAAGCCCAAATGAACTACACTGTAACACTTTCCATAGACCATTCCTGGTCTACACTCATTTTAAGGCAATGGTTCTACAAGATTTTAGCTAGAATTGTTATCGTTTCCTAGCTCTATATGGAGATGCCAGAAACTGAACTTGCCTTTTTCTGCATACAGAGTATATTCGCTCCCCACAAGACTCAGCAAGTATGAAAAAAATATTACTTCTGATAGTCTTCTATAAATATGACTTGTTTCCACTAAAATTCATTGTTGAGATACAGTTAGATGCAATAGTTAATAGAGCCAAAGATTAGATTTTTTATTTCCCAGAAAAAATAATTGAAATCCTTTATCCTGTTTTATGTTTATTTTTGTATTATTTCCTCCACTTTCTTCTGAAGATGACGATGAATGGAATGAATTAGCTCACATCCCTTTTTCAACTGAACGCTACTCTGAAGAAAACATGGTCAAAAGATCAAAGGATTTTTATGAGCTTCTCAAAAAGAGACGATCTGTTAGATTCATCAGTGATGAGCCAGTTCCAAGAGAAGTAATCGACAACGTGATTAAAACTGCAGGTAGTACTCTTTGTAAATAGATTTCTTCGAAATGATTAAAATCTAGAGTAACTACTCTAGCATCCTGTTATCTTTCACTTTGAAAATATCAATCTACTTAAAGGGATATTGTATGATACCTTTATAGGAGTGAATAACATTAGTAAGAAAATGGTGCTCTATGTGAATCCATCTTATCATATTATATTATCTTCTCCATATTATCTTCCTATAATAATTCAGTGTTAGTTTCAATAACTTTCAAAATCCCTCTCCCAACATGATGGATGATAGATGGATAGATGATGATGACAGACAGACAGACAGACAGACACTCTTTTCAATTTACCTCAATAATTCCCATACTGCCCATTTAACATAAGAAAAAAGCATGTGTCCATATGGTAATGCTAAGAAGGAGGTCTACCAAGTTGAATTAAGATAAATACAATGTTTGCCTGTCACTCTGTACTTGTGTAAGTTGTTTTTGGTATAAAGCATGTAGCCTCAGGAAGTGCATCTCTAAGGTGCAGTAACTATAGGGAGCTCATATAAGATGAACTAGAAAATAAACAGCAGTGTTAAACATATGAATAAGATAGTAGTTTGGAAGTCAAAGTTATCCCTTCTATTACCTCTATGAGTCACAGGAGGTGCCCACCTTCCCAAAGCTTTCTCTTCAAAATGCCGTTCGGAAGATCATGATCCATTATTTTCTTAAAATTAGCTTTGTTGTTTCATGTTGGGGCAATACATTTACACGATCAAAAGTTTTAATCAATTGAAGTTAATCTAGCCAATTATCTGACTGAATGCTGTAATCTTAGCACATAGTTGTATCTCAGTTCCAAAAGTGATGAGGCTTAAAGTTGTGAAGTCTATTTTATCTTTTATTAGAAGATCATCGGGTAGCTCTATTCTTTAAACCAAATATTTCCTTTTTGTTCAATTAAAGGAACATCTCCTAGTGGGGCACATACTGAACCTTGGACCTTTGTAGTTGTCAGCGATAAAGAAGTAAAGCATAAAATCCGGGAAATCATTGAAGAAGAGGAAGAAATCAACTACATGAAAAGGATGGGAGTCAGATGGGTTAATGATGTAAAACAGATAAGGTATCAATAGAATGATTGCTGGAACTTGGAGGGAATGATCATTATGTTCCTTAGATTATGGATATAAGGATCAATTAAAATCTAGCTTATTAGTGTCATTTTTTTCCTTAGTACATATTCCTAAAGATCTTTGTTATATGCATCCTTTCATACAATTATTTGATTATATACAATCTAATTAATCATGAAATAAATATTTTTATTTTAATCCTGAAATTATGGTTAGCAAATTTCTAAAATTGTACCATGTCCCCACTATTTATATTTTTTATCAGGTATTCCACTTCATTTCTCACCTGGCAACCAATTTATTGCAGCTGTGATTTGAAACAGTACAAGTGAAAGATGTGTTGTCCCAGCCAAGGTGCTGAACACAATGCAAGGGGTTTTCTTTCACGTAGAAAAATAGTAGGTGTTATGTCTGGCAGCTTTTAAAAGGTTTTCTGGAAGGCTTTCAGTCAGAATTTTATTGTATAATACATTTGCATTTTATAACAGTGCAAATATTTAATACTAAACAGCTGTTTAAAAATGACTCTTTCTTAGGACAAACTGGATCAAAGAATATTTGGATAGCGCTCCGTACTTGATTCTCATTTTCAAACAGGTGTATGGAATCCTTCCAGATGGGAAAAAGAAAACTCACTACTACAATGAGATCAGTGTTTCTATTGCATGTGGCATCCTTCTCGCTGCCTTAGAGGTATGCTTGCAATTTGGGTAAGAGCAAGAGCACAAAGAAATATAATCAATATGGAGGATTAGGCACAACCATTGGGGTTTTTTTAAAGAAAAACCTGCTTTCACTATACATTTTATCTTAGACCACACATCTGGGCATAAAGAGGAATTGGTTCTGCCTTAATGGAAAGGTATTTTAGGCTGCACACAATATTTGACAGAATATACAGACAGTTGTAATCTTGGGAGATTGAGGATTTTCATTTAAATCTGTTGAGCAAGTTTAGAGCAAAGTTAACATACTAAAATTCCATCACAATCTGCCAACGTAATATAATATAAGCACATTTATTCTGAACACTTAATTTATATTGTATATATTTCAGCTTGAGCACTGCAAATAGCAAACTTGGGCCCTTTTGTTTCAGTAGACTGGGCTTTCTCCAAATTGTTCTTTAAAAATAAAATAAGACTAAGCATATAGTTCGTGTAAGGCATATTTGGGAGTTATCCCTAATTTAAGACACACAGACTGATTTATGGATTTATATGAAGAGTACTGAAAATGATTTAATGACCATCATAGCTGAGATAAATTTAAAATCCTATTTATTCATATTAGAGTAGTTCATAAAGAGATTAATATATTGAAACACTGCAATAATTGTCAAAAGCCAACATAGATTTGTAAAAAAACCAACTCTTGCTATACTAATGTTGCCTAATTTTTTTGATTGTGTAGTTTTTAGTAGATTGTGGAATGCTATATTTATAATATATCTTGATTTGACCAAAGCATTTGATGAATTACTCCAGGACATTCTGATTAACAGTTAAGTGTAAGTAAATTATTAAGTAAAAATTTTATGATAAAACAATTAAGTATATATATAGCTGGTTTGAAAATCATACTCAAAAACTACTGTTAATAGTTCTTTATTAAATTTAAAAATAAATGATTGCCATAAGGTTCAACCCCAAATTCTGTAGTCTTTAATATTTTTACTAATGGTTTGAATGAAGAAATGCAAAGAACACCTATCAAATTTGTAGATTATCTAAAATTGAGTGCAGTGCAATAGCTAATGCCCCAGAAATAAAATTCAGAACACTCTTGATATGTTAGAGAATTGTAACATCTAACATGACTAAGATCTAATTTATTTAAGATCTAACATATCAAATACGTTTCAAGGAAGAAGGCCAGGAGCCAGGACTCATTTTCTATCATTGTAAAATTCAGGCACAAAACAATGAATTTAAGTACCATAATAAGAAGGTAGATTCCAATTAAATTTTGAGGAGGAGGAATCCAAGCCATAATAGTTTAACACTGAAACTTCTTGGCTTCCCTTTCCTAGATGTGTGCAGATGGAAGCCAGGCAAAGACAGATTTTTTTTTAGTTAATTGCACTGAGTGAAGGTTAGACTCAATAAAAGGCCACTTTGAACTCTATTGCTCTATCCAGTTCTATTGCAAAATTCAGCTCTTCAGTAGCTTTCCCATGCGTCCTCAAAGAAAAGAAAAATTTGTAGTTTTTGAACGATAGCTTTACATTAGAAAATCTATAGTATGAGTTGCTGAGTTTTTGCCGCTAGCTAAAAGGAGAAACAAATAACAAGACTTATGTATATGGTAAAACAATGAAATATTTCATATAATCTTTTATGCATAGGTTTTATAGACTACAATCCATTTAATCAGAAAGCCACACTATAATAATTTGCTTCTGGGTTTTAGCAACAGGCTGAACTTTGGAATTAAATATAGCATACGTTGCAATATATATTACAAATTGACATGTATGCATTATTAAAATGCCTGAATAAATATGTATGGACATAATGTGATGAATACCTTATGAATTCTATTTGACTGAAGAGCAGGTAATTTTGTATTAACCTGAACAGAAAATAATTGTATTGCATCATAAATTTATACTTTACAGTTATGAAAATATATCAATATTGACACGTATATAATTGCAGTACTTATACTTTCTGAAGAGATTATGCATGTTCAAGCTTATACTTACCTTAGATAAGCATATACTTACCTATATTCATATTATCTATGAATCTATCTAACCATTTGTACAATTCTTTGTATGCCACCTACTCATAAGTGGTTTGCTATATAATAAGAACATACAAACATTAAACATGTGTAACAAATCACTAAAGCTGGTTCTTTCTGCAAAATCCTTAAAGAATTGTTTCAGTTTGACATCCATCTTAAACAGGGAAAGGGTCTCTTGGGCTGAGGGACAAGGTATTCCAGAATGAAATATTATGGCGAAAACTTGAAGCATGTAGGTTCTTCAAAGATTTATAGGGCAAAGAACAAAGTGGATAAAGAATGCTATTCTTATACAAAGTTTTCATATGTTGTTCTCTTTTTGCTTTTAGAATGTGGGCCTGGTGACAGTTACTACTACTCCACTGAACTGTGGCCCACGGTTAAGAGTTTTGCTTGAGCGCCCGCCAAATGAAAAGTTGCTTCTGCTGCTGCCGGTTGGATACCCCAGTAAAGACGCCACTGTGCCAAACTTCTCCAGAAAGCCACTGGATGACATTATGGTGGTTATATAACCCGAAACACTTTGGAATATACTTTGATATAAGAAAAGATATCAATAGAGTAAAATAATTTTTTACATCAAATGAAATTTACACGAGATATCAATAAAATAATATCATTATATAAGGTATATTGAAGAATATAGGATATTGATATTGTAACAATTCAGAAATTATAGGTAGATGTTATAAAGATGATGTTTGTTGTAAATTGTTTTACTTGCATTTATAAATGTATTATGTGGTTTCTTAAATTAATAAAAATTTTAAAAATTAAAAAAAAAAAGAACCACCTGATGAACATTTGTTCTCCTTGATTATTTCTCTAACTCTGCATTCAAATAAACAGAAGCGTTTTTGCATCTAAATGTGAATCTATGTGCATGTTTCTTCAGATGTCACCAGGTACCTTAAAAATTATAATAAAGAGAATATAAGCAATGGTATATAATAGTGAACAATCAAAATGTGATTAAAATAGTCACTGATGAATATTATTGGTTATTCCAAGGAAAGAGCTATACTGAGACTTTAGTAACTTTACTCAACTGAGTTTCTAATTATATTTTCATTTAACTTAAATTTACTTCCTTAATATTTTGAAGCATTTGCCCTCTCTCTCTCTCTCTCTCTCTCTCTCTCTGTGTGTGTGTGTGTGTGTGTGTGTGTACCCACAGTTCCTTCCCTGAGCCTTGGCTCAAAGATGGCTCAATCACTGTTCTTTAAGGGCATACCTGCTCATGCAGCCTTCATCTCATCCTTAGCCCAGAATTTGGGTCAAACAACTCCATTTGTTTTGATCCAGTGTGGAATAAGTTTTTCCTGTCTTTTCCCCAATACGAACCTTCCAGTATCCATGATTTAGGTCCGTGATGGTGAATCTATGGTAGGCGTGCCCAAAGTGGCACATGAAACCATGTCGCTCGGCACATGGCCTGTTTGTCTTTTGGGTTTCTGGTGCACATGCGCACACAATGATCAGCTGCCCTTCACGTGCATGCCAGTGCTGAAAACCAATGTGTGCATGCATGCCAGCCAGCTGATTGCCAAATGCACATGCATGCCAGAATCCGGAAGTTTGGCTTTTCTGGAGTGCGATCCCTTTGAGCGCGTGGCAGTGCCGAAAACCAGCCTGCGCATGCATGCCAGCCATCTGATCGTCGGGTGCGCATGTCTGCTAGAACGTGGATGTTCAGCTTTTCCAGAGCATGGTGTGCATGCGCACGATGTTTCAAGAATATGTGTGCACGTAAAAAGGTTTCCATGCAACCTTTTCAGCACTCAGTGCCGAAAGGTTCGTCCTCACTAATTTAAGTTGTTTGAGTGGGACTGATTTAACACTGAGGGACGTCCAGATCTACCATTGGCAGTATTTTGCACAGATTCCCTACTTCTCTAAATATTAGTTTAAGAGTATAATAACCCCTTTTATGGCAGTTAACTTAGGGGAAACAGGTTTAAGGAGCTGTTTTATTTCTTTTACCTGCAAATCTAGTTGTAAAAGTAAAAAATTGATTTTTTTCACCTCTTTTTTTATTATTAAAAAAAAAACTGACTCAATTTACCAATTTTTCTATATTAGAACCCTACACTTCTTTACAGGATCTTAAGCAAGTGTCCATCACTTATTCTGCTCTCATTTTATCTCTATAAATTGAGATGATGCTTCACAGCTAAGCGGGAATGGGCCGTTTCTGGCCTCCGGAGGGCCTCCAGGGGAGTGAGGAAGGCCGTTTTCACCCTCCCCAAGCTCCTAGAAAGGCTCTGGAGCCTGGGGAAAGAGAAAACAGGCCTACTGGGCCCACCATGCCATCACATGCCAGGAAGGGGGGGGGAGCGTGCCGCCGCTCCTGGCACACGATGGCAAAAAGGTTAGCCATCTCTGCCCTATACCATAGGACAGAGGTGTCAAACTCACGGCCCAAGGGCCGGATGCGTCATGCGCTGGCCACCCCCACCCCCAGTTTAGTGAAGGGGAAAAAAGTCATGATATATCACGTAACGACAATGTGATGCTGTGAGTTTGACACCCCTGCCATAGGGAGAAACAGAAGGTTGTTCTCCCTCTCAAATAGTCCTTGTGTAGTGTTTACCTGTAGAATGACTTTCTCAGAGTCCTTGAAGTACCATTTCAGTGAGATGTTAGAAATCCCGCCCTACAGTACATCATGCAGAATTATTATTTTCAGGTATAATGGAAAAAGATAAAGGCTATTCCTTCAGTTGGATTAAAAACATTACACCAGAAAAACGGTGTCTGACTGTTTGTGCATTAAATAAAGGTCAGAAATAATAACTGCACAATTAACACAACCGATTGCTAGTGTGTTTACGTCCCTCATTCCAAGTGTGGGATGGGAAAACAATTTATATTCACTTGTTAATTTAATCACTGTGCCAACCTTCTCTCATCTCTCATAATTCCCAAACAACAGCACCATTTTGGGGGGAAGCCTCTGTGGGCATTAATCCTATGTGGGAAGGGCAGCCACTAGTGTATAAATATGCCTAATATATTGGGGATAATACAGAAGCATTTTTTTAAACACTGTAAGTATAAGCTCCATATAATCTTTGCAGAAAAAGCAATTATTCTGTGATTTCTATAAGTGGACTTGACAGAAGAGCTCCTCAGGAGCCACATTGCTCAGTCCCAGTAATCCTCTCTTGCTTGCTGAAAATGCAAAAATGCTGCTCTAAGGCAAAAACGGGCTTTTATTATTCTTTGGTTTTTTTAAAAAAATATCTAAAGCAGCAATAAGCCCAACATAATTTTATAGTAAAACCAGATGGTAGTACAAGACGGGCTGCTGTAGCTGTAATAATAAAAGGCTTTCCTTCCATAAGATTAATCATGTAAACCAGAAACACATCTACCATTCACAATGGTATTATGTGCAGGATTTTCTCCCCCTTTTGAATGCCTGTTTCAGTCTAAGAATTGAGATAGCAGTAATGGGCAGAGACATCCTGTGTCAGAGTCCCCAAAATGGTAACTATCAAACACCATTTCTGAAAAACCTTGCCAAGAAAACTGCAGGGACATGTCCAAGCAGTTGCTAGGAATTAAAGCTGATTCAAAGGCACATACAAACACTTCCAACAAATGTTTCATGAATGGTCATTGATCTCTCTCTTTACAACTATGATGCACGTATACTTGCAATCTATATTCCATGCCATTTATGAAATAGGCTGTGGTATGCAAAACGTTAGGCTAGTGTTTGTCAATCTTGGCAACTTTAAAATGTATGGATTTCAACTTCCAGAATTCCCCAACCTGCATTTTGGGGAATTCTGGGAGTTGAAGTCCAAGCAACCTTGCGAAGGTTAAGAACACTGCCCTAAGTCAAGCTAAATTAGTTTCTTTTTGGGTGCTTGCTTGTTACCACAAATGTAACTACAATAAACTTTAAAACCACTAGATGGCACATTTGCTTTACTTGAACTGCGTATATGCTTAGCACTGATCCTCCCACTTTTTTAGACCAATTCTTATAATCTCTTGCTAGAATTAGTCAAATACATCTGGAAAACTGTATGGAGGTAAATATTGGCATACATAGATTACAGGCTTTAATTGTTTCTGAGTGGCCAGATCAAATCTAGCCCATCAGTTAAGAATTATTGTATCTTAATTTTTTGACTGCCGTTTTTTGTTCCATTCAACCCTTTTGCAGTCGTTACAAATATGAAGCTTTGTACTTTGTTTCTCACATTTAGAATAGTGGTTCTCAACTTCGGCCACTTTAAGATGTGTGGACTTCAACTCTCAGAATTCACCAGAGTGCTGGTTAGGAAATTCTGGGAATTGAAGACCATACATTTTAAAGTTGCTGAGGTTGAGAAGTACTTGTTTAGAGTAAATCACTTGATTTTGTTCCAATAAACATTAGAGTAGTCCTGTAAGTATTTGGCTGTTTAATTGGTAATTTAACATAGCAAATATTTTCTATGAAAAAGTAAAAAATATCTCAAGCTGAGACCCAGAAACTGTTTTTTGTTTTGTACAAAAATTGTTTGTTATTGCTTTCTTTCAGGATGCTTCTTTTAAACTCCCCAGTCTCCTTTTCAGCTCTGATGTTTCAGGGACGTCCAAATAATAAATAGGTATAACTCTTATCATTTTCGGTCTCAGGCAAGATTAGCTGGAGGCTGCCATCTGCTGAAATGTAAGTATAGTGTACCTCGAGAATATTCCTTGTAAGGTGCATTTTACAACGTATAGTTCAAGTAATTGAGAAGTGCTACCGTTACCTTTATTACTGTATTCCTTAGGAAAGCTATGAATATTCCTTACATTGTTAAAATTTAAAATTTGGATGCAGGTTCTATAGATAATCCTCGATTTACAATCGCAATTGGGACCAGAATTTCTGTTGCCAAGCAAGGCAATTGTTAAGTGAATCATCACACCCAATTTTACAATCTTTCTTGCCATTGTTGTTAAGCGAGTTACTGCAGTTATTAAATGAATAATAAGTTGTTAAGTGAATCCAGCTTCCCCCAGTGACTTTGCTTGTCAGAAATCAGATGGGAAAATTGCAAATAGTGATCACATCACCCCAGGAAGCTGCAAACTGTCCTAAATACAAGCTGGTTGTCAATTGCCTGAATTTTGATCGCATGACTGCAGAGAAGCTGCAATGGGCATAAATGCAAGGACTAATTATAACTCAGTTTGTTTAGTGCTACAGTAACTTCAGTTACTGAATTAATGGTTGTTAGCCAAGTACAACTTGTATTTTGTACAAGGATTTTGTATTCTTTATATGTGAACAACTCTAGGAAATAGACACTGATCATCAAGATCTCATGGCTATCTTCAGCACTATTACCAGAAAAAGCAAGGACAATACAGTGGACCTCCTCCTTAATGGGTACAACAAGTACTAAAAAGGATGAGTATTAAACAAACCATGTGATTTATTCTGTGACACTTTGTTTCGGATGGGAAGGACTTCCTATCTGTCCCTTTTCCTATGTCAGTGACCTTCTTCCCAGCCTGGCTGACTTCCTGTCTGCCCTCTGGCACTATCCCCTCTTCCTTTTGCAGTGTACCAAACAAACAATGATTACCGGGACAACATTTTCATGTCAAAAAGTGTCAAGTACCAAATTCAATGAGATTGGAAGTAGTTGAATTTCAAGGTATCACTGTGCAAACTTATCATTTCAGGGTCAAAGATAGAAGTGCACTGTACAATCCACTGCAAAATTTCATGCCCACAAAACCTACAGAGGAGAAGTGCAGTGGCCTAGAGGTGGAGCTCTCACCTCACAATCAGGAGGCTGTGAGTTCGATCCTAGGTAGAGGCAGATATTTGTCTCTCTGGGCACACTGAGAATATATCTGCTGGAAAAAAATCTCGGTATTGGCAACAGGAAGGGCATCCAGCTAGTAAACACTCAGTTCCATTCAGTTGCCCAGACTCCACCCTGCATGGGATTATGGGGTCATTAAATGAGGATAAACAAGACCTACAGAGATGAGAGAGATATCACATGGAAGAAAGGCATGTATCTCAATGGTAAAGCATCTGTTTTTAAAGGAGAATATGCCATAATGATGTTACCTAGTTTGGGTAATGAAACATCTGCAAGGAAACAAGGAAGTTCAGAGAGCATCAAGAAGCTCTCAGCATCTTTTGCTTGCAAAAGATATCTGGTCTAATCCCTTTTTAGAGTCAAACTCAACCCTGGTGACTTTACAGATACAGTTATAGGATTTTCTTGGCAACAATACAAGAGTATTATAGCACTAGCTGTTATTGCCAGCCTATTCCAGGAAGTTTTAAAGACTTACCAAGGTAGCATACATCTCTGGAATTTCTTGGTGGCTTCATACCAAAGTATTAATCAGGTCCAACCCTACATAGTTGCTTTTCTCAGTCCTACATTTTTAGGTGAGCCCACCTAGCTGACCTTGGTTGACCTGAAGAACTATGCAGGGTTGGACCTGATTAATTAAGGTAGGATAATCTCCTACCTGAGGTAAATGCTCTTGGTGAAAGCTCCTGAACATTAAAAAATATGGATCTAAATAAGATATAGGCAGACTCAGGGGCTGCAATAATTCCTTTACTACTTTATGAGAGTGTCATGCTTCCAACTTCCAACTGCTGCAGAGACAGAGACAAAATGAAGTGTAAGTAGAAATCATTTATCTATTAGACTTTGCAAGGGAGATTAAATGACAGAAAATTACAGTACAGAATCCATCCATTTCTGGTCTAAAACACAGACAAGAGCTGCCCTTCGTTGTACTCTCCAAATTATACTCCTGTGATTAAATTAGGAATAACATCATATGCTATTTCCTGAATGTAGCAGCATGAACTTTGGATGATGTTGAGGCCTGAAACAGTTCATGATAATAAGGATCATTATGTTCATTCTTTTGAACTGCTTTGGAAGAAAGGCGCCACAGCAAGTAACTGATGTCTGTAGTTAGTCCACAGCTATTATCCGCTACTATTTCGACTGCTGTCTTCAAACCATCAATCTGTTTAAGTTTCTTAAGAAGTTAATAGCTAATTCAGTGTTTATAGGTAGGAGGGATAGACTGGCATAATGAAGTTTTCTGAGGTGCTTGGCTTGGCTGAGGATGAAACAGTTCACAAAATGTTTCTTAGCTGCACAAGCTCCAGAGACAGTATATTCTCAGAGGATTTTTTTAAATTTTAAAAATGGAGTGGGAGGTTGGAGGGGCTGGAAACAGGGAAAGACCCCTGGAACAACCACATTGTTGAGGAAGAAAACAGCATTTGTTTGTTTTTGAGTCCTTAGGTTTCTGATGAACTAGCGTAATAAATTCCTCAACCCCTTTTATGATTTCATTCTGAGCCTTCTTTGTATTTTCTAACTTTCTCCCTAGTGGCTACACAGTATGAATTACACTGTTTGTAAACTGTATTTTCTGGAGAAATAAACACAGGAGATATAAACTGAGAGAAAACTGAATGCCCCTTGTACAGTATTTGTGTGGGATATTTTTGTTTTTATTTTCCTGAAATTTTGCAAGCTCCTCTTCATTTCTTCTAATAATACAAACCCTGAGGTATAGCAAAATATAATAATGGATTCTAAAAGTCAGCCTCTGTACTGGATTTATTTTTTTTCGTTATCTCTGCATATGTCTTCCTGCCTCCCTCCCTCCCTCCTTCCTTTTAGAGCTTGTAGGATGTCTTTGCTCATAGCAATAATACAGAGTGAGTGAAATAAAAGTATGCTAAAAAAGAAGGAAAAGGGGAGGAAAAAAATGAAAAAGAAAATCTGTTTATAATACATAATGCTGATATCTTGCCGGGGACAAAATAAACAGATTTTCCTTTTCATTTTGCATTTCTGGCTGTTTTGGTAAATAGAGACTATGTTTCCCTCACCTGAGCTTCATGGACAGTTCATGCTATTTATTTTTTTGTCAATAAAGAAGCATTTATCTTCTGGCATTTTTTTTTTAAATTTCCGAGTCTACACTACTATATAGATTCTTATCCAAGGCTCAACTCTATTTAGTTTTCCAAATCAGTGAACAATCTTTCTGACACAATTGGTTCTGGAGGATATTACAAATCCACCAAAACCATTTTGAAGGAGATCTATGTGAGAGCCAAGATGATCCATTCAGTATTGTTCATATCGCTGCTAAAGAGATGAATCATTAAATTTCATTTAAAAGCCCAGATTACATGACAGCATTAATAACAATACATCATTAGAGCAATAGGTAACCTATTATTAAAATACAGTGTCACTGTTTCAGAAACGCAGATGGCAAAAGGCCATGTGAAATTACCCTACGGACTTTGGGTTGGGTAGTTAATGAAAAGCTTTTCCAGAAAATAGAAATAGAAATAGAAAACAGAAATTGAAATTGTTTTTTGTTAAGGTGGGATGTATTTGTATGTTGCTACTATGCTTGCAACATAGGGTTTCCCTCCTGTTTTAAATCTCAGTGTAACTGCTTGACCAGCTGAAAAGATCTAAAATAAAACCATTTCAGACAAATATTTTGGCATGTTTTAAAATGTTTATGATCAGGACTTCCCTCAAATCAGGAAACACATGCTCATACATGTACACACACCCTTGTTATCTAAAATGAATTTTAAACACTGGTTCAAGTCACAATATTTTATAGTATCACACTATGATATAATCAAACACAGATGATTCTTACGAGCAGGAATCTTAAAGCAAAAAGTTTGGAAAAAAGTTAGTGAAGTAATCTATTTATATTAACTGCTCAGTCATACAGTACTTCCACCAATACAAATAATCAAATGAATAACTGTTTCAGTTTGAACACAATTATTTCCTTAAAGTTCTATGTGACTTATACCACATTGCGAAGCCAATAGAAGGAAGTTTAGTCATTTAGGTTCCTTTCAGCTGATCTATATGACTAATATGGAAGTGTCAGAATTCTTTTGATATAAATTATCGTCTTCCCGAGATATTACAAATAGAAACATTTTTAGAACAAGTGAATTGAATTTTGCTTATTTTAAAATCAAGAAACAGCTTGTTCTAGAGATTTTTTTTTAAAAAAACCTAGATCCATTGTTGGACAGTAATTTTATTAGGACCAACAAACTTAAGAACTTAAGAACTTAAGAGTTCCAGAAGTCTTCATTGGCCTGAAAAGCTACAAAAAGCAGAAGAAGAATCTTAATCTTCAAAAATTAAACCACTAACTTGACTGCTTGATTGCATCTTTTACATCTAGCATAATCTGGATGCCATAATTAATATTAAATCCATTCTTGGCATGTCTACTAATGTCTCTGGAATGTAGATCAGTTTCAGTTTGTGACACCTAAAGGCATAAACAACATATTGGAATGAAATGTCCCACTTTGCTCTGACTTCTGATTTACAGATCATAGGCTGCTATAGTTCATAAACCCTCTTTGAAGAATGCAGTGTCAACCCTGAAACTGACCTGATTGAAGCCATCTTGGAGCTTCAGTGTTGCCACACTGGAGCTGAGGGATAGGGAGGGGGGATTACAGATAGCTGGGGTTTTGTAGCCAAAATAAAACACTTTCTCTTGGGAAGCAAGAACATTCTCACACCTGGCCAGAGGAAGGAGGACTGATGTCACCAGGCAACCGGACAGAACTTTGATTGGACCATGTGACTGATTGTTTGGGGTTTGAGGGAATGTTTTTACTTTTAATTAGGTGAAAACTGTGGGAGCCTTCAAAGTCGGTTTTTACCAGATCTGAACCAATATGATATATCCAATAAAGCTATTCTTTGAGGAATCTACCTGCCTCGGAGTTTTGCTTACTATGGGTCTATTTCTTGGAATCCTGACATGCAGCTTCTCCAATAGAGGTAATTAGAGGGAAGAAAAAATATATTGAATTCCTCAGGAATGTGCAATTTTAGGCCAAACTCCACATTTTCAAAGCCGATTGAAATAGTTATGACATTGAATCTACAAACAGTCATGAAAAAAGCAAGTTATCTAGATTCATTTTAATTCAGCTTCATTGCAGTAAAGACAAATAGGGAAGATACATCCCTATTGGTTAATCAAGAGTCCTCAATAAATCATACATCCTCCAAGGTTGCTTAGAGATGTCCTATGTCTTAGAAAATAGCTTCTGCTAGAGACCCATTGCTTCAAAACCAGAAGCTAGTCTATGAGTCGATATGCATGAAGTTGCTGCAGTGCTAATATATTGTAACTCTTTCTTGAAGGCAGGACAAGATCTTTCATTGACCTCAGTCCAGTGGGGAAGCAACTTGCATCCATTTTTTCTCCTGCTACACATCAAAAATCATGTTCTCCAACTGTAGTGGCTTCAAGCAGAGGCTTGCTGAAGAAAGGTTGCTGAAGAACCTCTTTCAAGAACCTCTTAGAAGAACTACGGAAGCTTGAGATTTCCTTGAAATAAATAAAAAAAAACCCAAATATTTTAAGGTGTTTTCTCTAGTTTTTGAACATGACAGTCAATGAACCTTTTTTATACTCCATAAATCACAAATCTCAAATTACTACCTTCATCCCTGAATTTTAAAAGCCTGCATGGTGAGTAATTGCTTTCTAAATGCTGTGACAAAATCATATAGCTTGCAAAAAGGTGGATTTGCCTGACTGAAAGATACGGGTGGTTTTTAAAATTTCATCACCTTATCATTTTATAAAGCTAATGATTGCATTTAGTGAAGAATGTCATGTCAGTCACTTGTTTTCCTATTGTCATAAAACTGGTGATATGCCTTTCATCATGAAGGTAATGATCTATGAAGTCCAGAATTCCATGCTAGTCTTTTAAATAAAACAGACCTTGTTTAGCTACAATCAGTTGGAACTCTGTCTTTCAAATTATTCTTTTCTTTCTTTCTTCTTTCTTTTCTTTCTGTTAAGTCCTTATAAGGACATCCGCCCGGATTGGCTGCCAGCCATCGGGCGGGAAAGTTTGAATCTCTGTCAGGGGGTGGTGCGACTGCCGGAGCGAATATAAGGAGAGCTCTGGCAGCGCACGGCCAGTCTTGCTACTGTTTCTTGTTCTCAATAAAGTTACTTATGTAACGAGCTGGTCACGTCTTCCATTCCTGTGCCGATCTAACACTGGCGACGAAGGACTAGAGAGAAGAAACGAACCTCGCGGCACCAACAAGACCAAGACTCCGGCACCTGGAACTACAGTAGGCATTTCCAAAGGCATGGCATCCGCTGAAGTCACTTTGCCAGCCCTTGCTCCTTTCCGCCCAGGGAAGGACAAGTGGAAATCCTACGTAGTGAAATTCCGGCAATACCTGAGAGGCAACAACATCAGGGATGCCGATGATGACCGAAAAAAGGGCATTTTCCTGGCCAACTGCGGCTCCGAGGTCCTCGACATGGCAATCGATCTCGTAGCACCACGAGACATCGAAGAAGTGCCATGGGCAGACCTGCTGCAGATCTTGGAAGACCACTATGCCCCAACAGGCACACCGGTGGCGAACCGTTTCACCTTCCATCAGAGGGACCAGAAGGAAGGTGAGGCCATCAAGGAATTCGTGGCCGCCCTACGCCAGATCGCAGCCAGCTGTGAGTTCGACCATGTGGACAATGCCATCGCTGACCGCGTGGTTTTCGGCATGAGGGACAGAGGCCTGCAAAAGAAATTCCTGAGCAGGAAGAAACTCGTGCTCAAGGATGTGGTGGAGGAAGCCACCGCATCCGAAATCTCGGAGAAAGCAGCTGCCGCAGTAAGCAGAGCAAAGGGAATCCACAAGATTCGCTCCACAGCGCAATCATCAACAGAGGATTCCACAGCTGGATCCGAGTCGAGGGGGAGTCCACCGTCCACAAAGTATCCAGACCCCCAAGGCGGGAAACCGCCCAACGGAGCTACAAGGGGGAGCGCTGCGCCAGCTGCAGAGGGGACCACGCCAGGGCAACCTGCAAATGGAGAGATGCGACCTGCCGATGTTGCAACAGAAGGGGTCACATCGCCGAAGCTTGCAGAGCCGAGGAACCAGCCCCAGAGCCCTCCAGCCACCGTCCCCGCGAGAATCGGAAGGATTACCAGAGGTCATCCAAACGGTCCTCTGGCCCTTCCAGATGCAGAGACGACGAGTTTCCCCGGAGCGGAGCGGTCCACCAGACGACCATCGCACACACGACTTCAGGCAACGCCACCAAGTTCCACGTGACCATCCACGTGGAAGGAGCACCCTGCAACATGGAGGTAGACTCTGGCTCGGTCTACTCCATCATGGATTGGCAGCAGCTGAAGCGCCTGCAACCCAGCATCACCAAGCGAGAGCTGAAGCCACTACACTCCAAGCTCGTCGACTTTGGGGGAAACCCCATCGGAGTGTTAGGAAGAGCCAACATCCGAGTCACCTACAAAGAGTTGGAAGGCAAGCTCCCCATCACCGTCATGAAGGACAGCCGACCGAACCTGCTAGGAGTGGAGTGGTTCAAGCCGCTGGGGCTTTCAATCGAAGGCATCAACCAAATTCGCAGGGACGAACTCGACAACCTCATCGAAGAGTTCAAGGAAGACTTCGATGGTAAGCTGGGGAAATTTGTGGGGAGGCCAATCTCTTTCAATCTGGACAAGGGAATCACCCCAATTAGGCTGAAGCCCCGCCGGGTTCCATTTGCCCAGCGGCCCAAAGTAGATGAGCAGCTGGATAAGCTGATCGCCCAGGGCGTCCTGGAACCGATCGATCATGCCTCATGGGAGACCCCCATTGTGACCCCACTGAAGCATGATGGGTCTGTGCGCATCTGCGCCGACTACCGTTGTACCATCAACAAGGCGTTGGCACAGAGCGCATACCCGGTCCCAGTAGTGCAGCACCTATTGCATTCCCTGGGATCTGGCACAATTTTTGCAAAACTGGACCTGGCCCAGGCTTACCAGAAACTGCCAGTGGACAAAAAAACGGCGGAGGCCCAAACCATAGTCACACACAGGGGGGCATTCAAATGCAACTGCCTCCAGTTTGGAGTCAGCGCTGCCCCCGGCATTTTCCAATCCATGATGGAACGCCTTCTCCAAGGCGTTCCAGGGGTGGTGCCTTACTTCGACGATGTGCTGATCTCCAGTGACTCGCGAGCTCAACTCCTTGAAAGGCTCAGGCTTGTCCTGCAGCGGTTCAAGGCCAAGGGTTTGAGGGTCAGGCGGGACAAGTGCATCATAGGAGTACAGGAAGTCGAGTTCCTGGGCTATCTCATTGATAGCACGGGCATCCACCCCACCAAATCAAAAGTGGAAGCAATCCATGAAGCTCCAAGCCCAAAAAACAAAACGGAGCTTCAGGCATTCCTTGGGTTGCTCAACTTCTATGCAATTTTTCTAAAACAGAAAGCCACAGTTGCTGAGCCACTTCACCGCCTGCTGGGGAAATCGGCGTCCTGGAAGTGGGGCCAGGAAGAGGAAGCAGCATTCCGAGCCATAAAAGGACTATTGACGTCCAAAAGTGTCCTCATCCAATACAGCGAGACGCTCCCCATCAAGCTGACCTGTGATGCGTCGCCTTACGGGGTGGGGGCAGTCCTCAGCCACGAACTGCCCAACGGCACCGAAGCCCCGATCACATATTTCTCGAAGACCATGTCCGGCGCAGAACGGAACTACAGTCAGCTGGACAAAGAAGCCCTGGCCATCGTGGCAGGAGTGAAGCGCTTCCACGAATATCTCTACGGGAGGCGTTTCACCATAGTCACCGATCACAAGCCACTCCTGGGGCTCCTCGCAGGCGACCAACCCACCCCGACCTTCATGTCCCCGCGGATGACGAGATGGGCCATGTTCCTAGCCGGCTACGCTTATAGGCTCATGCACCAGCCAGGCACAGCCATAGGAAACGCCGACGCACTCAGCAGATGCCCATCGAAGAATCCGGTGGAAGACCCAGCCCCCACGCTCCACCTATTCCACATTGATGACGACGCCAGCTGTCCAGTCTCCTCCACAGATGTGGCCGTACACACCCAAAAGGATCCCACACTCCACCAAGTGAGGTCCTGGATTCTCAGGGGGTGGCCATCGGAACAGACAGAAGAGAGGTTCAGCCCGTTCACCAGGAAGCAGAAGGAGCTGTCCACCATAAAGGGCTGTCTGCTATGGGGAGACAGGGTGCTGATTCCAAGCACTCTGCAACGGCGGACGTTAGAGACATTGCACAAAGGGCACCCGGGCATCATCTGCATGAAGGCCCTGGCACGGAGTTACGTCTGGTGGCCCTCACTGGACAAAGACATTGAACAATGGGTCTCCAGGTGTGACCCATGCCAAGAAGTCCGCCCAGCGCCGCCACAATCCGAAGTCGCGAAGTGGGAGACCCCCAGCAACCCCTGGTCGAGGATACACATCGACTTCGCGGGTCCGATGCAAGGGCGACACCTCCTCATCGTGGTAGATGCCTTCTCCAAGTGGCTCGAGGTGGTGCCCATGGCATCTACCACAACAGAAGCGACGATCCGAGCCCTGCGCCGCCTGTTCGCCACACATGGACTTCCGGACGTGCTGGTCTCCGACAACAGCCCCCAGCTCACATCCCTGGCCATGGAGTCCTTCCTGGCAGGACTGGGCATCCGCCATGCCCTCTCCGCCCCGTACAGGCCGGCCGGAAACGGACAAGCGGAACGCATGGTGAGGCTCACCAAAGAAGCACTCACCAAGATGGGCCCGGGAGACTGGCAGGAACTGATAGACAACTTCCTCCTCACCCAGCACATCACGCCGCATGCCACCACCCACAAGAGCCCGGCCGAACTGCTGATGGGCAGAAGGTTGAGGTCACCCTTGGACCGGCTGCACCCCCAATACAGCCCAGAAGTGACCGCAACCGCCAGCCGCCCACTTCACGCTTTCAGCAAGGGAGATTCAGTTTTCGCGCTGAATTTCAGCGGCTCTCCCAAGTGGCTAAAGGGTAAGGTTGACAGCACAACCGGCCCCAAATCCTACACCGTGGAGCTGGAAGATGGACAGGTCTGCCGACGTCACATCGACCAGCTCCGGAAAAGGTGGGGGGAGCGCAAGAGAACCAGCCTGATGAGGGAGGCCTACAACACCCCGACGAGGTAGGCCTGCAACACCCCGACGAGGTAGGCCTGCGCCACCCCGGCGAGGTAGGCATACAACACCCCTGCGAGGTAGGCCTACCACACCCCGATGAGGTAGGCCTACCACACCCCGGCGAGGCAGACCACCACCACCCCGACGGAGCCGGCCCAGCCCACTACCAGGCACTGACACAGCGGCAGTCCAGGCGAGTAGACCGGGGACCATCGGAGATGGGCACACCACAGCACATGGGCGAGGGTAGCACACGACTCCCCGGCGAGAGGGACCCCCGCCCAACGCAAGAAACAACCTGGCAACAACAACCCAGCCCAGAGGACCCCAGCCACCAACCTGCGGTAGACCAGGGACTAGGGGGAAGGGAAAGCCGACAACAACCCGGCCAGGGAGGCCTGCGCCACCCCGGCAGGGGAGACCCCCACCGACCCAAGGAGGTATCCCCACAATGACACCCCGACCAGGTCGACCACCACCAACCCGACGGGGAAGGCCAACGCCAGCCCAGCCAAGGAGACCTGCGCCACCCCTGCAAGGTCAGACACCGCAACCCGAGCCAACACCACCCACAGCTGGCAGACCGGACCCGAGGGCACCGATTCGAACCACCCACCAGACAGCAGCGAGCCGAACCGCAACAGAACCGCGGCAACCGGGAGACCGAGGAAGGGCAAGTGACAGCCGGGGTCTTACCGAGACTCAGACGCTCTTCCCGGGTCAGAACCGAACAGCACCGCCGAGGCGAAAGATCCACAGGCCAGGAGGAAGACCACCAGAACCAGCCATCCAAGGTCTGCGGTCCGGCCGGAGGCGCTGAGGGTGACCCCGCACACTCGCCAGCCGAACCGAGCCCAGTTCCGGGGAGGGAACCAGGAGACACAGGAGCCCCGTCCGTCCAGGTCGGGGACGCGGAAGCAATGAGACTGCGCAGGTCAAGTAGGGTGCCGAGGCGTCCTACGTACCTGCGGGACTACGTCATGTTTATTGACGAACGTTGAACTTTTCTTTGGACTAGGGGGGAGGAGTGTTATGTCCTTATAAGGACATCTGCCCGGATTGGCTGCCAGCCATCGGGCGGGAAAGTTTGAATCTCTGTCAGGGGGCGGTGCGACTGCCGGAGCGAATATAAGGAGAGCTCCGGCAGCGCCCGGCCAGTCTTGCTACTGTTTCTTGTTCTCAATAAAGTTACTTATGTAACGAGCTGGTCACGTCTTCCATTCCTGCGCCGATCTAACACTTTCTCTTATTTTCTTTTCTTTCTTCCTTTCTTTCTTCTCTCTTTCTTTCTTCTCCATGGCAAGGAATATATTTAGCTACCAAATTATTAAAAAATATGCTATAAGGCCAATAGTTCTCTTTCTTAAACCCTAACAAGTTCCACTCCCCTCACACATATCTAGACTGGAAAGGCCTTTTTTTATTTTTTCACTTGTACATAGAAGCATCTTATTTTTGAAATGGAATAAAACTAAACAACTTTACTAGTTATTTTGTGGAAAATCTCTCTCTCTCTCTCTCTCTTTCTCTCCCCCCCCCCTCTCTCTATATATTTCTTCTAGCCAGGTTTTCCCTACGTAACCAAGGTTTTTTGTAGTTCCAGCTCAGTAGAATCACATCCACTCGGTTCTGGGCTTTTTTCTTTTCTAACAGCTAGAAAGAAAAAAGCCCAGAACCGAGTGGATGTGATTCTACTGAGCTGGAGCTACAAAAAACCTTGGTTACGTAGGGAAAACCTGGCTAGAAGAAAAACACACATAAACCCTACGAAGAAGTAAGAAAATTGATATATATATATATATATATATATATATATATATATATATATATATATATATATATATATATATATATATGTATATGTATATGTATATGTATATGTATATGTATATGTATATGTATATGTATGTATATGACAAACTATTCTAAAAATACGAGTTCCAGGTATACGTGTAAAAAAAGAAACAGACATTCTGTGAACTCCGGAACTAAAATAATTAAAATTTAATTCTACTAAGCTTTCGTCAGCCATCTGCTGTGGGAGACAGTTGGAAGGGCCTATTACACGCGCAATGGCCAAATTGACTAATGACATATAAAGGCAGAGATCTCTGTAATGGTAGTTTAATACTCTGACGATGTCAACAGATGGCTGATGAAAGCTGAGTAGAATGATGGAACAACTGAGCCTCAGTTCCATATTTTTCCTTACCTCAGCTCTAGTAGACTTTTAACATGGTTCCACAGAGTTTCTTGGTCTCATAGCAGATGGACAGTCCATTTTATTCTAACAGTTCAGTTGCTTTTTGGTATTAAGGAAAAAAGCCTAAAGATGCTGGGTGAAGGTATGACCGCATCATATTATTGTTCTTGTTAATGAAATTCCACATGACTCCTTTTCTTTCCTACTGTAGTGGGAAGTTCAGAGGAATTATATCCAAGAAAGCACATGTTTTGGGCTTTTGGCCGACTTCACAGTTAATAGTTTTTATTTAATGGCTCTGTCTTGAGTATTTTGAGGGAGTCTGAGCAAAACCACTAAAAGGAACACAAATATATTTTGCACATTCATGATCTGCTGCATTTCTGGAATATTCATGCAAGTCTTGCATATGCATAGAGTACCTAAGGAGACTCCCTCTCTAATTAACTATTTAGACAATAAATAAGGGACACACTTAGACAAATTCCAAATTGTCTGAAAAGGGCCCTCACATGCTATGCACATAACAGTTGCTCAAGGACTTCCAGGGAGCTGATCAGAGAAAAGCAAGGAACAATTCTCTAAATGCAATTGAGCAGCTGCTTTGAGCCTTTTATGAAGAAGCAGCTAGTTCAAGATATTTTCAAAGTGAGATTGGTTGAGGCATAAAATTTGTAAAGTCTAAAGAAAGGAGCTATTTTGAAGGTCCTTTAATTGTTGGACCATTTGCAGCTGAATAGATAACATTAACAATCATAAAAGAAAGCAAACCTTATAATATATAGATATAGATATTAGTATGTGGAAGATACACACTTTCTTGGAACACCTTTTATTCAGATTTCATTAAATGTGCTCGTAATGTGAACTGTTCATGTCTTTTTCTTTACTCAAAGAAGTCATGGAATAGGATGAAATAGAAGTTGATCATAAGGAAAAAAAAGTGTAATTTTTCTTTAACCTGCTTTCTGTTGCAAAGCACATGTCTACTTATGGCTGTGGTCTTTGTAGTATTTAGCTTTTTTTCAATACCTTTGGCAGGAAAACAGCATTACAAAAATGCTTCAAAGTCTACTTTTTCTATTTCTCTTTCATAGCACCTTGCCAACCTTGCCGATCTCTAAAAACAGGTTAGGTGCATCATTAGATGGCAAAGCATCAAGAAAATACAGTAGTCTAGACTGGAAAGTCAAAATAACATTCTAACAGAAAGTAGTGGCAAGCCATTTGCCTATTCAGTTTAACGGTTTTATTGAGTTATAAAATATTGTAAAATACAAAATACAAAAATAAATAGAAAAGCAGTGGGGAGAAAACGGGGGAAGAGAAGTGAGGAAAGATAAGGAAAAGAAAAAAGAAAAAGAAACATTGACTTCCAACTCTGTTGCAGTAAAATAAGCCATTAACATCAAATCACAACTTTTTGCTTTTTCATAATAATATGAACCAGCCATTTTTGTAAAGATCTATCAATCTGCTCAGTAAAACCCAAAATCAAAGTTTCATTATTTTCCACTTCAAGCACGAGGTTCAGAAGCGGTCTCCATGTGGAAACAAAAGTACTTATGTTCTTTTCTTTAATCAAAATAGTCAATTTTGCCATTTCAGCCAACTCCATCAACTTCTGCAACCATTTGTCCGTATTAGGAATTGAAGTGTCCTTCCATTTTTGTGCATACAACAGTCTTGCTGCTGTCAACATATATGATAACAAAGTTCCAATTTTTTTCTCCAGTTTTTTTTCTATTAGGCCCAAAAGGAAAAGTTCTGCTTTCATTTTTATCTCCATTTTCAATTTTTTCTGTATTAAAAAATGAATCATACTTTTTTTTTTTGCTTTATCGCATGTCTACCATAAATGATAAAAGTCCCTTCTTTACTTTTACACTTCCAACATTCATTTGACATACCTTTATACATCTTAGATAACTTATCTGGTGTTAAATACTAAGGGTACATCATCCTATGCAAGCCATTTGCA
The DNA here is from genome assembly GCA_022577455.1 of Arizona elegans. Lineage (NCBI taxonomy): Eukaryota > Metazoa > Chordata > Lepidosauria > Squamata > Colubridae > Arizona > Arizona elegans. The sequence goes on from JAKOOJ010000001.1 coordinate 252,951,967, forward strand.
TATTGTTGTCAAAAAACTCAAACTGTGATCCATAAAATCACCAAAAGGCAAGTCCAACTCAAGGAAGGTTTTGCCTTCCCCCCACATTGCATTTCCTTTTTTTTCATCTACATTGCAGAAAAAAATGCTATCAATGGCTCCTTAAGTTGAAGACAGAAGCTCTGTTGAGACACTAGAAAATCTTGATTATTCTGGGGAAGTCCCATTTCCCCCTGATTTCACTCAAATGATGCTTATCTCCTGTAGACATTTATTCATTCAATGAGAATGTCTGTAGGAGAAAGAACCATAAATACATACAGATTTATGGTGATTTGTTTCCTTGTGAGCCAGGATCCTGCAAGTAGTCACTTGCATAGAAGCTAAAGCTTTTCTCCTTCAAGCATTAGTGATGAACACATTTTCAAGTATCATTTGAGCAACATTGATCAAGAATAGGTGAGCACTCCAGATTTTATAACACCTGAGCAGAATGACCAGCTTAGATCAAATTTTCCGGTTCTTTTTTTTAAAATAACTAGCTGAAATATCTCATGCCTTTATCATCACCCATTAAACTAATCATGATGAGCTCTATTTGGAGTTGCCCTTAAAGAGTATCCAGAAACTAACAATCAGTTGGTCCAAAAACAGTGGCCTGCATATTTTGGACTCTTGGAATTGGGAACATGTAACACCTGCCTTAGTTGCTGATTGGTTTGCGATAATCAAATTTAAAGTATTGATTTTGACCTATAAAGAACGCCCTAATGACTTGGCATCAGATACTTAGAGGACTATCTTCTCCTTTGAATGTTGGCCTAAGAAATTAGATCTACTAGAGAGAAACAACTACAAATCCCACACTTTCAGGAGAGCTGAAGTAAGGAGGTGCTGCTTTCTGTAGCAACACTCACCATAGAACAACTTCCCTTTGAAGACCTGCCCCGATGTTTCCTCTTTGTACTGGGTAGACCAGGCCAAAGCCATGCTAGCCCAATGTTTCCTCTTCGCATTGGGTAGTCTGGGCCAAAGGCATGCTGGCCCTATGTTTTCTCTTCGCATTGGGTAGACCAGGCCGAAGTGATTCGGGCAGGCCTCTTACATTTTCCAGGGCGGCCCCATGGGCCATATCCAGTGGTGGGATTCTGCGGGTTCTAGGGGGTTTGGCTGAACCCTTTGTTAAATTGCTGGCTTGCCCCACCCCTTGCCCCGCCCCTCCACACTACTATTTATTGCCAATAAATGGGGCGGGCGAGGCAGCAATTTAACAAACGGTTCGGTGTTTTTTTGTAATTTATTGGCCCCGTAGCACACCGAACCGTTTGTTAAATTGCTGACTTGCCCGCCCCTCACCCTGCCCCGCCTCCCATTCGCACGGCGTCAGCCTACAGGGTCGTGCTGAGGATTTTGTGCAATTCCTGCACGATAAAGTCGCTCGGATTCGGGATGGCTTGGACTCCGACTGGATGAGTCCACGGGAGGAGACGAGGGCAGGTCTTGAGAATGTTATCTGGGAGGAGTTTGATCCTGTGACTCCCGAGGATGTGGACAGGGTTCTGGGTAAGATTAGTGCCGCCACGTGTTTATTGGACCCGTGTCCCTCCTGGTTGGTGCTGGCCTCCCGGGAGGTTACACGAGGCTGGCTCCAGGGGATTATAGGTGCTTCTCTGAGTGAGGGTGCCTTTCCTGCCGCCTTGAAAGAGGCGGTAGTGAGGCCCCTCCTCAAGAAGCCTTCCCTGGACCCGGCTGAATTAGCCAACTATCGTCCAGTCTCCAACCTTCATTTTGTGGCGAAGGTTGTTGAGAGCGTGGTGGCACGACAACTTCCCCGGCACCTGGATGAAGCTATCTATCTGGACCCGTACCAGTCGGGCTTCAGGCAGGGGTACAGCACAGAAACGGCATTGGTCGCGTTGGTGGATGATCTCTGGAGGGCTCGGGACAGGGGTTGCTCCTCTGTCCTAGTCCTATTAGACCTCTCAGCGGCTTTTGATACCATCGACCATGGTATCATGCTGCAGCGGTTGAGGGGGTTAGGAATAGGGGGCACCGTTCTGCGGTGGTTCTCTTCCTTCCTCTCCGACCGCTCGCAGTTTGTGTTGACAGGGGGGCAGAGGTCGACCTCGAGGCATCTCGCATGGGGAGTGCCGCAAGGGTCGGTCCTCTCGCCTCTCCTATTCAACATTTATGTGAAGCCGCTGGGTGAGATCATCCGTGGTTTTGGGGTGAAGTGCCATCTGTACGCTGATGATACTCAGCTGTACATCTCCACCCCAGACCACCCCAACGATGCCCTTGATGTGATGTCCCATTGCCTGGAGGCCGTGCGGGCCTGGATGGGGAGGAACAGACTCAGACTCAACCCCTCCAAGACTGAGTGGCTGTGGCTTCCGGCGCCCCGATATAGTCAGCAGGTGCCATCGCTGACTATTGGGGGTGAATCCTTGCCCCCCACAGAGAGGGCTCGCAATCTGGGTGTCCTCCTGGACACACGGCTGTCTTTAGAAGAGCACATGACGGCCGTGGCCAGGGGGGCCTTTTATCAGGTTCGCCTGATTCGCCAGTTGCAGCCCTTTCTGGATCGGGATGCCTTGCGCACAGTCACTCACGCCCTTGTCACCTCCCGGTTGGACTATTGCAATGCTCTCTACATGGGGCTCCCCTTGAAGAGCACTCGGAGGCTCCAACTGGTCCAGAATGCGGCCGCACGGGTGGTTATGGGTGCAACTCATTGCGCCCACGTGACACCCCTCCTGCGCGAGCTGCACTGGCTCCCAGTGGTCTTCCGGGTGCGATTCAAGGTGTTGGTTACCACCTTTAAAGCGCTCCATGGCATAGGACCCGGGTACCTTCGAGACCGACTTCTGCCACCAGTAGCCTCCCACCGACCAGTCCGCTCCCACAGAGAGGGTCTCCTCAGGGTGCCATCGGCCAAGTTATGTCGGCTGGCGACACCCAGGGGGAGGGCCTTCTCTGTGGGAGCCCCAGCCCTGTGGAATGAACTGCCCCCCGAAATACGTAGGATCTCCGACCTCCGGGTGTTTCGCTGCGCTCTGAAGACCCTGTTGTTCCGCCAGGCAGGGCTATTAACATAACGTTTTAAATTGGGGGTATTTTAAATTTCTGGGATTTTAATTGGAGCCTAATTATTTAATGATTTTAAATTTTAAATTGTTGTTTTGTTTCTGTGTTTTTAAATAGGCTGTACACCACCCTGAGTCCTTCGGGAGAAGGGCGGTATAGAAATAAAATTATTATTATTATTATTATTACCCTAGCCCAGGGCTGGGCAATTGTGGCTCTTTTACAACGTTTGGACTTCAACTCCCGCCTAGCCCATTCTGGGAAATTGTGGAGAATTCTGGGAGTTGAAGTCCACAAGTCTTAAAGCTGCCAAGGTGGGAGACATCAAGCATGAAGCTTGCCAAGTATCCTCCTTGAAAGACAACAGTTGAATGTCAGGAGAGCTGTAAGAGGACAGGGCTACATTTGGAAATTTTCGCATTTTTACAGGTGGTGCATTACGATCTGTTGTCTGCAATGGAGAGCAAAATCCGGCATATTTGCAGGACAAGGCAGCCCTCATCTCCTGTCGCTTGGGACTCGGAGTGGTAAACAACGTCTGGTTCGGGGAGCAGCCGGATTTTGCTCTCCATTGCTCTCTCGGCCCCCTGCAAGCTCTCGTCTCTTGAGGAGCGCTCCCTGAAGTGGCACGGGAAACGTTGGTTGGGCTTCTCGAGAGATGAGAGCTTGCAAGGGGCCGAGAGAGTAATGGAGAGCAAAATCCGGCTGCTCCCCGAACCAGACACTGTTTACCGCTCTGAGTCGGCAGGAAACGAGGACTGCCTTGCGCCGCAAATATACCGAGGTGTTTTTTTTGCTCTCCGTTCCAGACACCAGATCGGCCACCTGCAAGAGAATGAGAGAGAGAGAGAGTGGGGGAGAAAGAGAGAAAGGGGGAGAGAGAAAGAGAATGAGAGGGAAAGAGGGGGAGAGAGGGGGGAGAGAGAGAGAAAGAGGGGGAGAGAGAAAGAGAATGAGAGAGAAAGGGGGAGAGAGAGAAAGGGGGGAGAGAGAAAGAGGGGGGAGAGAAAGAGAGAATGAGAGGGGAGAGAGAGAGAGAGAGAGAAAGAGGGGGGGGAGAGTGCCTGAAGGACCCTATCCCGTCACTGGGAGTCCAGGTGCTTCAGCAAGTGATGCGCTGGATTCATATTAGTGGTCCACAAAATTTAAAATTATGAACTTGGTGGTCCCTGAGATCCAAAACGTTGGGGACCCCTGCTCTGGAGGATTTAAGTAGCTTAATTGTGCTTGCTTGCCAATACCAGAATTACAGAGTTGGAAGGGACCTTTGGAGGTCTTCTAGTCCAGAGATCTCCAACCTTGGCAATTTTCTCTGCCTCGGCCTGATGCTTCCTGAGAGGCAGGAGGTCTCTCCGAATGGGACCCCCTCCCCAAAAGGCTGGCCCCAAAGCCCTAGCTCAGAGGTCTTCAAACTTGGCAGCTTTAAGACTTGTGGACTTCAACTCCCAGAATTCTCTAGCCAGCATAGCTGGCTGGGGAATTCTGGGAGTTGAAGTCTGGTAGGCTTAAAGTTGCCAAGGTTGGAGATCTCTGGACTTGAAGATAAATGATGACCGGTCAAAAGTGTGAGGACCTGTCAGAAATCACTTTTTTCAGCCCTCTGAGTAGTCCCTATGTGCATATGGACTACTCAGAGGGCTGAAAAAGTTATTTTTGACCGGTCCTCGCACTTTTGACCAGTCCTTGAACTTACGACTGTCCTCACATTTTACGTTTTGCGCCCTATCTTGTCACCGTGGTGAAGAGAAGTAGTGGTGAAATGATTGACACGGTTGTTAAGAATGCCACAATGAGTATAAATGTGAGGATGGTCATAAGTGCGAGGACCGGTCAAAAGTGCGAGGATCAGTCAGAAATGACTTTTTTCAGCCTATGCACATAGGCATGCCCACCCGGTCACATGATCAGCTAGCCACGCCTACCCAGTCACATGATCAGCTAGCCACACTCACCCAGTCACATGACCACCAAGCCACACCCCCAACTAAGCCACGCCCACAGAACCGGTTGTTAAAAAAATTGAATCCCACCACTGGCCATATCTGACAACATTGTGGGCCGGATCTGGCCCGTGGGTCTTGTGTTTGACACCCCTAATTTAAGTCATACTGAATTTGAAAAACTGATTGCCAAATAAATATCTAGAGACCTGCAATAAACCAGATTGTTTAAATCAAGACTGAGTGATTTCTATTCAAGAAGTAAAATAGGTATAACTAGATACCTATTTCTAATAGGGAATGGAAGCAAAATTATGCATTGTTGCATTCCAGTGGGTAGAGATAACACACAAACTGAATGGAATTCCAAAAGAATAATCTAATAAAATTATTAGATTTTGAGCTGCAGCAGTGAGATCACAGATTTATACAAAGATGGTTTTTAAAATAGATCAATATGTGTAGCTGATTACTGGTTTATTTTGATGTTTGCTACTTTTGTTAAGCAAGGAAACTCTTTCCTGAAAATACTTTTCCTCCATCGTTATTGAAATTGCACTAATACCAGTACCAAGGAAATGATTGCATTTCATGCTAAACTAAAGTTGGTCTAAATTAAACCCACCTTATAAAATGTTCCAAAATAATTCATTCTTGTGTTATGACTCAAAACAGAACTTCACTGCCAAACTCATTTGTTGAATGGCAGAAACCTTGAGAGGACTTGGAGTGAGTCCAGGAATATGAGATTTTGAATAAAATCTAAAGCTTAGTTGCTCTTATGAAATTTCCATTGCCTCCTCTATCATGAAGCAGAGTTCATGAAGGGGGTCCTGTTAACAGAAATCCATCCTTTCCTGAGTACTACAGTATATTATATCCAGGAAATGATGGGAGAGTTTCAACAGGAACCACTGTTTGTTAGATATATAAACAGACTGGGTTCACATGCTAACTATGAACAAAGGTGATTCCAAAGAAATCCCCTTGAGTGAATTTTATTTAAAGGGTCTAAAAATGATAGCATTGGGTATTGCCTTTCAATCTCCCGGGAAATCTGTTTTGCCTGTCAAATTATGCTACTAATACGATGATCAAAGGCACGGTTGCATTAACATTTCACCTCCCAACAGCTCAATTTCAGAGTAAGAACCCCCTCTGGATTAAATATGGTTCCCACTTCTGGCCCTACGAGTCTCAGTAAACTGATCATTTTACCTCAATACCATATTCTATATAAATTTAAAGGCAACCTAGCCTATGAAAATGTTTACACAACCCCAGCTATCTCTAATCCCCCCTCCCTATCCCTCAGCTACAGTGTGGCAGCACTGAAGCTTCAAGATGGCGTTGGCTATTACTGACACCAGTAGAAACCAGAGGTGGTATTCAGCAGGTTCTGACCAGTTCTGGATAACTGGTAGCGGAAATTTTGAGTAGTTCGGAGAACCGATAAATACCACCTCTGACTAGTTCTGTCCCCATCTATTCTCTGCCTCCAGAGTCCCAGCTGATTGGCAGGAAATGGGGATTTTGCAGTAACCTTCCCCTGGAGTGGGGTGGGAATGGAGATTTTACAGTATCTGTCCCCCGGAGTGGGGTGAGAATGGAGATTTTACTGTATCCTTCCCCTGCCATGCCTACCAAGCCATGCCACCAAGCCATATCACGCCCACCAAGCCACGTCCACAGAACCAGTAGTAAAAAAAATAATAATCCCACCACTGGTAGAAACCCATGTAGACTGAAGCATATATGTACTGCAATTTTACGTATTTACTTATTATAGTAAGATAGACTTAGATGCTACAAGCTTTCAGGGATGCCAAAGTCTTGCGCATTTCTCAAAGGCTGGATGTGAAATTAGCAAAAACTTAAGAGTCTTATGTTCAGGACATGGAAACAAGCGGGATTCAAGGAGGATGCAGAGATAGATGGCAAGGGAGATTGTTAGGGAACATTCAGTATAGCTTGTTTGTACAGAGGCTTATCTTAACTGAGACTTCAGGTTTCACAGTGTCTCAGATTAATCTCTCTAGTCTTCATGCATTTTGTGCACAGCAATTTGATTACCACCACAATTAGGTCTTGCAATCAGTTACATAGTAGTTGCTGCTTACTCCCCCACTCCCCTTCTCTCTGCTTTTATTTGCCTTTTTTTTAAAAAAAAAGCTAGCACCTTTGTTCAAAGTAGCCAGCAGATACAATAGTTGGGACAAGCAAGAAAACAATCAGCTTTGTCCCCCGCTACTCACCCAGCTCTTCCCCACACTGATATAAATCAAGGGGGTGAGGGTAGGAATGCAGTCCCCAACAAACGTTGGTCAGAAGCTCAGAAGAAAACAAGCATCTGGTCCGTCCAATCTATGCCAAATTCAGAAAAACAAACCATGCATGAATTCTGATGAGAAGAATGAATTGCTGAGGATGGGGGAAGGGAAACGAGAGGTCAAAGGTTATTTAACAAATGGGTTGAATGAAGGGTGGGCAGGATAGAACAACAATATGATGATGGGAGGGGATTTAGGATTTTTTTTCCCCTAGAGTTTCGTTTTTAATACTAGTGCTCAGGGAAGAACTGAGGTTTGGTGAAAGCAAGGCTGAAAGATAAATAATTGAACATATTGCATGAGTTGGAGAAAAAAGATTATTGTCAAACACTGAAAGATTCTAACGACGGTTTTGCAAGCGACACCAAAAGGGTTTTTGTTGTTTCTTGTTGATTCTGCATCTGTGTGATACTAATGCAGGGTGGAATATCAAAGAGAGTAACCTAAAATCAAACATTCTATGCCATGTAGCTTACATGGTCACATTTTTGGCAGCAGTATTTTCAACATGATACATAAAGTATGCTAAAGGTCAATATTTGTGAACTCAAACTATTCATGTCAGCTCCAATGATGTCAATTCCAAAGATGTTGATTCCCACAATTCATGTTTACATGAGTTGTGTTTGTTCTGTTGTAGATGACAAACCTTCAGAAACAACAAAGTTTTACTGAAACTTTGGTCCTCTCCTTTTTGCTTTGACATGGATTAAAACTGCACTTCAAACTGATCACAACCAATTTCCGGCAATGACTTAACCCAAGTAGATTGCCATTTGAGTTGCCTACCAAGTGTAAATCCCATGTAATCGAGGTCAAGAAAACAGAGATCCTCAGCCTTAATTAGAGCTGGCAAGAAAGAGCCATTTCATCTGCACTGTTCTTCTCCAGCTCTGGATGGGTGAGCCAAATGTGAACAGCATTCCTGCTTGGTCACAGGGGTGCCCTGGCTGGAAAAAAAAATTAGTTTCCAATTATTTTGTAAAATTGTAGTGCTGTCTCTTGTTGCTATCATCCCACACAGCGGTACTCCAAATATTTCCACATTTTCAACATTCATTTAAGATTTTGTGGCATTATGCCTAATTTCTGTCCCCAAAGGTTCACACATGATATGCTTTCATTCTGCTTTCATAAGACCAGTGATGAATGTGTTATGTTTTTTTAAAAAAACCTGTGCCTTCTTGCCTGTCCTTATAACAGCGGGGCACAACACTGAATTGAAGAGAGGCCCATATTCAACTTTTGAGATGTGTGTATGTGTGGGAGGGGGAGGATGGAAGGAGGGGCACTCTCCAAAGAAGTAGGTGAAACTAGAACATTTTGAATAAGGGTCACCATCAGAGGTGGTATTCAGCAGGTTTTGACCAGTTCTGGAGAACCGGTAGTGGAAATTTTGAGTAGTTTGGAGAACCGGTAAATACGACTGGCCCCGCCCCCATCTATTCTCTGCCTCCTGAGTCCCAGCCGATCAGGAGGAAATGGGGATTTTGCAGTAACCTTCCCCTGCCATGCCCACCAAGCCACGCCCACCAAGCAATGCCACGCCCACAGATAGTAAAAAAAATTGAATCCCACCACTGGTCACCATTACATTTTACACATTAAACATAACAATGCACTGTTTAGGAGACATTCTGGGAGTTGCACTTGAGCAGTTTGGTCAACTGCAACCTCCAAATTGCCTGACTGAACTCCCCCCCCCCCCCCCGAGACTCTCCTAAAATCAGCCCTGACTTATGTTGAAACTGCCAAGGTTGAGAAACGCTACTGTAGACTGATTGAACTCAAACAATTGAATTTTATTACTCAGAATATTTGGTCTCTCAGCTGATACCACTCAAACCTGGAATATGTGTCACTTTTGGCATCCTCAGAACCAGCTTTGCGTTGATTGGCTGGGCACATCTAGGAGGTTCCAGGAAAGCTTTGTGTTTCCAATTTTTGCTAAGGAATTCCTGCATCCAAATCTACCGTGAAAGTAGATAAACTGTAGTAGATAAAGGCCCTGAGCTAGGAACGGAGACAGTGAGTTCTAATCCTGCCATGGGCATGAAGCCAGTGGGTCAGGTCTTCTCTCTCAGCCCTAGGAAGGAAACAAGGACAAACCATTTCTAAAAAAATATTGCCAAGAAAACTGCAGGGACTTGTCTATGTAGTCATGAGGAGGAGAGGGAGAGGCCTGATTCAAAAGTGCCAGAAACAGAAAACCTGCTATACAGTCCATTGGTTTCCTTGATCAACTTTGCTACTCTTTTCTAACCCTCCCTTCCCCTGCGCTTCTCCAACCAAAGCAATCCTACTATTTGCTTTTGTCCTGTCTTATTCATGTCATGGCTAAGCTTTGGATTCATTCCTCGGGACTGTCATTCTCTTTCAGTCTCATTTTTCCAGCCTGTAAACTAGGAGCAATAATGACCTGTTTCACGGAGCTATTGAGAGGATTAAAGGGATTAGGAGGAGGCAACATTCTTTAGAATCCTTTGGCAGTGAATGAATCTGTTTCTTTGGGATCACGTGTTCCTTAAGGATATGGATCTGAGCTGATAACCTTGGGAGTCTCTCACTGTTTTGCCAAGTAGAGAAAAGATCCTCCCTCCACTGGTCTCTGCATAGTACAGTTGTTTTTGAAGGACAATAGCTAACAGCTCTTCCAAATGTTTGGAATGTAAATTTTATATGCACATCTGCTAAAGGAGAGGACAGTTTCTTCACAGTTGAATAACACAGTTGAAAACTCTAGTGCTGGGGGATACATGGCGTAAAGTAGGGGTGAAATTCATTTACCTTCGCTACCGGTTTGCAAATGTGAGCGCATGCCTTAGGGGTGGGTTCTACTTACCTTTACTACCTTTACAATGTGCATGTGCAGATCTACTTTGATGATGTCTGGGTCAGTGGGCGGAGCCTTAAGCCGGTTTTACTACCGGTTCTTGCAAACCGGTCCGAACTGGGGGCAACCCACCACTGGCATGCTTCCACGCATGCACAGAGCCTTCTGCACATGCGCAGAGGGTCAAAAATGGGACGTGATGATGTCCGGGCAGGTGGGCGGAGCTACCGGTTTGCCCAAGCCAGATAGAATTGGCTGAATTTCACCACTGATGTAAAGGGTGCAAAAATGTCCATGGATCCCCTTAGTGCCTGTCAAGTTCTCTGCCCCACTGATTTTAATTTAAAAAAAAAATCCTTTCATCAACATTGGCAAACTGTAGTCTTCTTTATACTACTATAGTCTTCAGAATCATCTTTATTTACTTATTTATTTAAAATTATTTGGGGGCCCAGATTGTCCTGGTACACGTTTTTAGCACATGTAAGAAATTATACGCATCCATGTGGTTTATAGTAATGCTAAGTAGAATATGAAGAGAGTGACCTAAAATAGGAAACATTCTAGGCCACGTATGATGCTATTCTATGTTTGGCCTGCCAACCTAGAAAAAGGACAAAGTTAGAATGGTCCATTCTACAAAAAAGGGAATTGGAGGAAAAGGGAAACATCATTCCAATAAATGAGTGCTTATATCCCAATGGAAGCCATTTTGTGACTGGGCAAACTTGCTATTAACTCATTTAATTATTTAACTATTAAGTTATTAAGAAGCTGCCAAAATGTCAGAAATGTACATGAGCTTCAAAAAGTCAAGGACCTTAAGGGTTTGCTTAAGGGTTTAGGCATATTGAATGAGTATTGATGTGACTCTAATATAGCCAGTATGTTTGCTAGGTTTGAGTACTTGGTTATAATTTCATCCTGGTAAAGACACCCTCAGTTTTAAGTGTTCTCTGCTTGAAAACAATCTCTGTTATCCATTCTCCCTTGGATTTCCCCCTGATTTAAGCTTGGAGAAAAATGCTCCTTTTTGAAATCTTCTGTCAGGCTAGATTGGAAGAAACTCTTTCAAAAAGTAAATTTGCATTTCCCTCAGTTTATCTAGAGTTGTTCCTGTTTTCCTATTGTTTCCTGTGGTAAAATTAGATATCTTTCCACATCTCAATAGATGTATTCCAGGAGAGAACATGTATTTATGTAACACACTTCCTGTCCCGCTGTTGCTGTTTTTCATGCTTCAAAAGCAATCTCGGGATATGTCTTTTCCAGTTCCTCCAGCAACTCTTTCTTTTGGAGTCCTTGAATCACTTACTCACAATAACAAAAAAAACCTCCCATCAATCTTGGAGTCACTTTGAATAACTGGATTGAAGTCTGGTATTTTTCTTTCCATTCAAGGGATGCAGAAAATCTACCATTGTGACAAATGATTAATAGAGATGGACAAAATTCCAGCTATTGAGAAAAGCCAAGACTCAGAGTGAGGAGGAATAGTATTGAAATGTTATTTCCCAAACTAAATAATTTAGGACCAGATGATCCAGAAGACTTCCTATTGGGGTGAAATCCAGCAGGTTCTGACAGGTTCTGGAGAACCAGTAGCGGAACTTTTGAGCAGTCGGAGAACCGGCAGTGGAAATTTTGAGTAGTTTGGAGAACTGGCAAATACCACTTCTGGCTGGCCCCAGAGTGGGATGGGAATGGAGATTTTGCAATATCCTTCCCCAGGAGTGGAGAGGGATGGGGATTCTGCAGTATCCTTCCCCTGGAGTGGGGTGGGAATGAAGATTTTGCAATATCTTTCCCCTGCCATGCCCACCAAGCCATGCCTACCAAGCCACACCAACCTTACCTACCAAACCACGCCCACAGAACCGGTAGTATAAAAATTTGGATTTCACCAGTGCATCCTACAGCAAAGTTTCCTCAACTTTTGCATTCACATCTTCCTTTAGTATAACCTTAAAGTAATATTATTTTTCTCCACACCTTCCTGAATCCTCCCTGTACATCCCCCTAAAGAATTATCTCACCTATAAGCTATATGTACTTGCCTGAGCTTCAGGATGACATATGACATTTACTTACTCTGTAAGTAAATTTCTTTGTATTATGTGTCTGAACAAGCCTGCTGGTTAATTCCGAGTGAGTTGTTCTATTTTATTTATTTTATTTTATTTATTTATTTGTCAAGCATATATAACAGGTAAAAGTATAAACATAATTTGAATATATGAAAAGAGTAAGAGTAAAAAGGAATATTAGGGCAGGGACAGTAGGCATGCTGGTGCGCTTATGCACACTCCTTACGGACCTCTTAGGAATGGGATGAGGTCAACAATAGACAGTTTAAGGTTAAAGTTTGGAGGGTTTGGGGAAGAAACCACAGAGTCAGGTAGTGCATTCCAGGCATTGACCACTCTGTTACTGAAGTCATATTTTCTGCAATCGAGTTTGGAGCAGTTTACCTTGAGTTTGTATCTATTATTTGCTCGTGTATTGTTGTAGTTGAAGCTGAAGTAGTCATTGACAGGTAGGACATTGTGGCAGATAATTTTATGTACTACACTTAGGTCAGCTGGCATAGTTCTAAATTGTCTAAACCCAAAATTTGAAGTTCTATCTAGAGAAGGCTCTATTGTTGGGAAAGGTGGAAGGAATGAGAAGAAGACAATTGGATTGGATGGATGGTGATTCAATTAAATGAGTCCACTGACTTCCGGTTTGCTTCTTGCCGCCGCTAGACGATCCCTTGGGATCGCCGCCCCATTGCCTGTAAAGAGCCGCCTTTACAACTGAAAGGCAGCTCGAAAAAACTGGGGGGGGGCAGGTAGAGCTCTCTGCCTAGCCCCAAAAGTTTTTTTTTTACTTTTGGGGACGAAGCAGATGAGGCTCCCTATTTCCCTCGCTGTCGCTCCGGGCTTTGGGAGACCTCTGCTTATGCAGAGCTAGGCGACAAGATCAAGCCTACAAAAACTAACAGAACAATTAAAAAGGATATGAGCTGGACCTGTGACCCTGAATTGCAAGTATTTCATCTATTTTATAACAATTATTGAAGAAGGAAAAGGAAAAGGAGAAAAAGAATTTTTTAAAATGGCGACTGCCGAGGCTTGAGAAGGGGCTGAAAGGGAGAGTCCTTCCGTTTTCTATTAAGATACAAAGTAGCGGAATAAATACTTCTGGCTACAATTGAAGATAAAGCTCTACTTTTGTGTTTTGTTCTTCCTGGAGATCTGATATTGATCTTGGTTGGAAAGAAGTTTTTTTCTTCTTCTTTGCCTCTCTTTTCTTTTTTTAAAAATAGTTTGCCTGTGTGGAAATATGGCATTAAAGCTTGCAAAGCCGGACAAACAAGCAGTGGGGGGGGGGGATTCCCCCATTAATAAATTACGTGAACAAGTTCTAAATCTCCAGTCTCAGAAAACTGATTTTAATATAATTGAATTTCTCTTGGAGGAGATTGTAAGAAGGGATGAGATTGTAAATCAGAACTTTGAAAAATTTAAGCAGGAAATTAAAGAATTAGTGCAATCAAAGTTTGATATTTTGGACCGAAAGATTATAAAAATGGCTAATGGTTTTGCAGAATTTATGATCAAGTTGGATGCAAATACTAACTTATTAGAGTCTAAAGTGGAAGAAATTGAGGACAATTTGGATAATAGAATACAAAAAATTGAAAATGATTTGACAAACACTCAAGACAATAGCTCAGAAGAAAAACCTAAAATGGAGGCTGATCAAAAGACTTGTAATGCAGAAAACATACAACAACGGATTGAAAGAGAAGTTTTAATGATGCAATATAATTTTACTGAATATGCAATTAGACTCAGAGGACTGCAGGAAAATGACAGAGATGATTTAAGGAAAATATCTTCTGAAATTCTGGCTGGGATCTTAAAGGTTCAACCTGAGGAAGTATTTTGTAGGATTGACAGAGTTTATAGAATAAATTCCTGGATTGCAAAGCAAAGGCAATTGCCTAGAGATGTGGTGATTTATTTTACAGATAAAGATATAAGAAATAATATTGTGCAAAATTCTTTCAATTCTACTTTGCAATTGTTTGGAAGAAAGATTTGGATTTACAAAGAGCTCCCGCCTAAGATGTTATTGGAAAGGAAGAAATTTGGTTTTCTGGTGACTGAGCTAAAAAAAGAAATATTCTATTCAGGTGGGACGCTCCAGTTGGTATAATATTGAGATATCAAGGAGAAAGATACCAACTAAATACTGTTGAAAAAGCGGAAGAATTTTATCAAAAAATCTTGAAAACTTAACATCTTTAGGCACAATACAGGAAAAGCAGAAGGAATTGGAAATAAAGGGAAAACATCGAATTATAGAGGCTGCTGTGGACAAACTGCCTTTGGATTCTTTAGACACCTCAGCTGGATCATCTACAAATACGAGAGAAGTGGCATCGGACTCTAACGTGATGATTCATCAAGTCACAGACAAGTATGGAAACCAATTAGCTGATACACAATTGATAAAAAAGAAATATGAGACACAAAAGCAAAACCAACAAGATCAAGTTATAAAGCAGAATGAAAACCGATCAGTTGATATACAACTTGTAGAAAGGAAACCAGGATGGAGATCAAACCCCCAAAAAGAAAAGAAAAAAAGAAATAGGTCTCACAAAAATAGAAATTTCTAAATTAAGCAACAGTGAAGCCAGTTATTTTAAAAAAATGAATGAATATATGAAAAGATAGTGGAGGCGAAGTATTGGTTAATATTATCCTGAGGAGACTGACAGACCTCTGCAATGCCGTAATTTTGGGATGTGAAAAGAGCCTTAATTTGTTGGATTTGAATTATCTATTTTGGACTTCTTTCTTTTATTGACAAATATATTATATTCATCTTGAGCTATAAGGCAAGAGAGCTACGCTGGGGCACGCAGAAGATCTGGTTGTTACCCATTAGGATGATGGGAATTAATAATCCTGATGAAAGCCACAATTACAATTATATGGAATATAATCATAATGTCACTCGGGTGGTTGTTTTTTTCTTTTATATATATATGAGGATATTCATTACTGATGGGGGCAGATGATGACTGAGGATTTTGAACAAACTGTTGCACCAGGATGCTAGGTTACCCTAATATGGATGATGGACTCAACAATCCAGTGGAAAGACATCAAAGAAGATATTATATGGATTATAAATTTAAAGTCATTGACTTTTTTTATATAACGGAATATATATATATATATTTAGCAGCGTGGGCAGTGGATTAAAGATATTAAGAATTGTTGTGCATGGCAATTTTGTAGGAAAGTGGGTGGAAATAGGTTAGTTTACTGATTGTTTAGTTTAAGAAAAGGGATGTTTAAGTGATATATTTAGGGGAGTGGAGCAAATGGATAGAGTTGAATAAATGTTAAATTAGGATTTATGGGGTAGGCTGCTTTGAAATGTTATATTAATATACACAAAAGATTAAATGTTAAAGTAGGATTTATTATATAGTTTTAAAGTGGAAGGTTGTTTTGAAATGTTGTATTAATATACAGATATAAGTATGGAGGAGGAGAAAAAGGGCAGATTATTGCTAAATTGGGAGTTACAATAATATTATAAGTTATAAATTAGAAGTTATACAATGTTACAGTAGAATGTTATTTTGAAATGTATGGTAAAAGGGGGAAGTAACAATATTAATAATATTATTAGCAAGCAAGGGTCAGTATTTAGAGGAGGGAGTAAGGGGATGGTAAAATATTATATAATCTGTTATGAATTAGGTCTTTGTTGTGAAGAAGTCACAGGGGGGGATGGGTGGTGAGGGGGGGTTAGGGTGGAGGGGGGGAGAAAAATGGGGGGAAAAAATTGTATTTAAAAACTTTTTCAATGAAAAAAAAGAAAGAAATGATACAACAACATATAGATTTAAAACCTGAACTGTTCCTATTGGTTATCTTACCAGGGAAATTTAGGAAGGAAAATATATATTTGATTGTACGTGTTATAACTGCAGCGAGGATAGTATTTGCGCAAAAAATGGAAAGCAGAGAAAATCCCTATGGAGGGAGAAATAATTAAGAAAATATTGGATTGTGCAGAAATGAATAGATTGACTTTGACACTTGAAAAAAGAGGGGAATCGGAATATTTTAAGATATGGGGGCAATTTTATTATTGGTTGGAGAAGAGAGATATATAGAGTAATAATGTAAAGAAAGGTGGGAGAAATGGCATAATAAATGAAATGATAAATATTAAAGATATGTGAAATAATTGAGGAGTAGGGAGAAGACACAAAAGATGTACTCAGATGATACACTGATTGATTGATTATGTATTGTATGTTTATTTATAAAAATAAAAAAAAAATTTGGAAAAAATTAAATGAGTCCACTGTTGGGAGCCCCAAAAGGAGATGATAGGGAGAGATCATCATGGAGAAAATTCATCTATACATCTCTAGAAATTGAAAATGACTTGATGGCACATAGTCAGTCAGTCAGTCAGTCAGTCAATCAATCAATCATTTGTTATTTTCTTGGTTATTGATGGTATTTTCATGGGTCTTTTCCAGCAACAAAAATGTCAGTATTCTTTGTATCCTATTTTTCCTTTCATAAAGAAAGGATAGATTGTCACAGAGAAAACCATTTCCTCCATGATTCTGATCTTAGTACTTCTAGACACATCCCAGCATCTGAATATGGTCTTCATGGCTACTCTACTAAATGCTGCTCTGTGACATACTTCTTCATTGCTGATTCAGTTAGTGTTAATTGATTATAATAAAAGACCAAAGCAATCCAATACCATCTCTTCATTGTCAGTTCTAAGGCTGGTTGCTATACCTGTTGTTATTAGTTTGCTCTTTTTTAGATTTAAACCTAGTTCTGTTCTTCCATTGTGCTTCTTGACTTTGATTACTAGAGTTGGCAAGTCATTCATATCTTCAGCTATCAGATTAGTGTCATTAGCATAACATGGGTTATTGAGGTTTCTTCCTCCAACTTTAAAACCACCCTCATCTTCTTCCAACCCAGCTTCCATCAATAAACAAGCAAGCATTCTTTATAAATGTTGAATACATAAAAGTATGCAGCTTCTCTCCTTCCTTTCTAATCTTTCACCATGTTCTGTCTTTATGATGGTTTTCTGGCCTGTAAAATATGCTTTGTAAGACGTCATGCAAAACATATTATACAGGCCAGAAAACCATAATACAGACAGAACATGTTCTGAGATTTCTATTTTTCTAAGCACTTCCACACCACCAGATCTACTAAGTAGAGCAGACCAAGGATCAAGTCCAAGGAAGATTAAGATTACATTTATTGAGAGTGGCTACAATAATAGAACCTTGCAAGAGAGGTAGCTGTGCCTCCTCTCCTTCCTGTACCCATGTGAATTAACTGTCTGAGCCACGCACCTTTCTACTTATTTTGGACTTGAGCCATGTTTTTCTCCTTGTCAAAATTTGGTAATACGCTGGCCACAGGATATCTGAAGATTTCTGATAGATAATTTTCCATCAGTATTCTTTAGGGCAGCGACACTTCAGTATGTGCAATTTAACAGAGCAAAATGCCTACATCTAATCATGTCGCCTTAAATATAACATATCCATATATAACCACTAATATATTCCTATCCCGTCTTTCCTTGTCAGCCTTTTTCTGCCCTCCTTTCCAGTCCTTGGTCTCCTGGCAAAAAGTCAAACAGCTGTTGCTTTACATTTTGCTCCTGGGATAGTATTCATTGAAGCTCCAATCAGGCTCAGCCATTCTTTTTTCACCTGCTGCTATTTTAAACTGAAATATACTGGATGTAATTTGACATCCAAAATTGTCTGATAGCCACTGAGATAAATATTCAAAGCGGCTGCACCCATCTCGTTTCACTCACTGTGCATCTGAGGAGGAGCTATCACTGGCTGAAGCTCTCTGACATAGATGTAATGCATCTGGTACAATACATGGTTGCTTCCAATGTAATAGTATACATTTGTATATAGAATCAGCCTATGCATAAATCCAAAGGAGAATTAAGCATATATTATTCTCTGTCAAAATAGCTCTCATCATGTCCATTATATTGTATGTATATGTCTCAGGAATCTATTTCCAGTTTTAGCAAATATACAAATGAAATGCGAATTGGCTGAATCCCACCACTGGTTGCATCTCTTTTTAACAAGCTTTCTCCCATTATTTCTTGTCCTGTCTTCTGGTGGTTGGGAGCATAAATCAATCCCTCTTCTCTGTGACAGGCCCTCAAGTATAACTGTCATTTCGCCCCTTATCCTTCTCTTTGATAGGTTATCCTAGCTCCCTCAACCTTTCATCATGATTTAGCCTCCAGACTCCTTATCATATTTGTTGCTCTTCTCTGCACACTTTCTAGGGTCTTGGCATCTTTTTTGTATCATGGTGACCAGAACTGGACAAAATATTCCATGTGTGGTCTCACTAGTGCAATATAAAGCAGTATTGTCCTTTTTGTGATCTTGTTGCTATCTCTGTTGATGCAGCCTAGACAGCATTAGCTTTTGTGGCAGCTGCACTACCTTGGTGGCTCATATTTAAGTGGTAGTCCACTCCTCTCGCAGTTACTATTGTTGAGACTGTTATGTATTGATACTTTTAAGCGGGAGTTTCAAACCTGCCTACGTTTCTGATTGGCTGACAGTCTCTCCAGGATTGTATATAAGGAGGACTGCAGCCTCTGAGTTTTTGCTGAAGTCTCACTGTATATTAAAGAGCTGTTGTCACTTGCTTGCTTGTGCCTCTCGTCATTCCCGAACCACTTCATTGGCGACGAAGGTGGGATAGAGGCTACAAGAAGCCAACCAGTGAGACCACGAGCTTCAGCTAGGCGACGAGGCGAACCACAGGAGACATACCGGACATGTCTGCCTACGTTCCGCCCAAGCCTTTTGATCCGACCCGCGAAAAATGGGTCTCGTACCTAACAAGGTTTGAATGCTCGCTAGAAGCCAGCGACATGCAGGGCCTCTCGGCTAATCGAAAGAGAGCCCTATTCCTAAGCCACTGCGGACCGGACGTGTTCGAGATGGCCGAGTCACTGTGTGAGCCAACGCCGGTTCAAACAGTCTCATGGGACACCTTGATGGCAACTCTCCGGGCTCACTACGCTCCCGTCCCCTCCAAGTTCGTGCAGCGATACCAACTAAGGCAGCGCGTCCAACGAGAGGGAGAGCCGGTCAGCGCGTACATGGCCAGCCTGAGAAAAGCCGCAACTCATTGCGACTACAGAGACTTGGATGATGTGTTGCTTGAGCAACTGATCTGTGGTGTTCGGGACATTAGGCTGCAACGGCGTCTGCTCGCCAAGCCTGATCTGACGCTTGCCGGAGCCCTTGACGAGGCCAGGGCTCACGAAGCCTCCACAAAGGCCGCCGAAACGCTACAGCGTCCGCCGACCAGCAAAGACAGCCCCAAGTCTGCCCCGGTGCACAGAGAAGACGCCGGATCCAGCTCGGAGTCCGAGTCGGATGAGGACGTCTTCCGAACAGAGCACCGGAGAAAAGACACTGGCAGCCCCCGGCGAAGCTGTCCCAGCTGTGGCGGGCACCATGATAGACTGTCCTGCAAATACAGAGAGGCTATTTGCAGGCGTTGCGAGAAGAAAGGGCACTTGGCGCGAGTCTGCAGAGCCACTCTGCCCAGAAGACTCAAACCACGTGAGCGCCGCAGCCAACCGGAATCAGCGCGCCAGAAGCAGCCAACGAGAGAAGGCGGCGCGGAAAAACGGCGCGAATTTGAACCGCGAGATGGCCGCAGCATACACATCGACCAGGCCAGCACAACGGTCGAGGACAAAGTCAGCACGGTGGTCGAGATCAACGGAAGACCGTGCTCGATGGAGATCGACACCGGATCAGCTCTCTCCATCATGTCGTGGACAACCCTAAAGACCCTCCTGCCGTCGTTCCGGAAGGATCAACTCTCCAGACAGAGACTACGCATCCTAGACTACCAGGGGAACCGAGTCCCCCTCGAAGGCGTGGGCACGTTCCGGGTCACCTACGGAGACTACGAAAGAGACCTGCCGCTGACCATCGTCACGAAGCAGCTGCCGAGCCTCCTGGGTATGGGGTGGTTCCGAGCCCTTGGCATGGGCTTCACCGGCGTCCACCTGATGTCCAAGTCAACCCTGAAAGACAGCCTCCTGTCCGAGTTCCAGGACGTTTTCGGGGACACATTGGGCAAGTATGTGGGGACCCCTATTTCACTAAACTTAGACCCCAACGTAGCCCAAGTAAGACTAAAGGCCAGAAGAGTGCCGTTCGCATTGAAACCAAAGATCGATGCAGAACTGGACAAACTGATTAAGCAAGGGGTGTTGGTTCCCGTTGACCATGCCAAGTGGGAGACCCCCATAGTCACCCCAGTTAAGTCCGACGGCTCAATCAGAATTTGCGCCGACTACAAGTGCACGATCAACAAGGCTTTGCAGCCGAGCGCCTATCCGGTGCCGATCGTGCACCATCTACTACACTCCCTGGGCCCCGGAAAAATTTTTGCCAAATTAGACCTGGCCCAAGCCTATCAACAGTTACCGGTCGACGACGCCACGGCAGAGGCGCAAACGATCGTGACTCATAGGGGTGCATTTAAATGCACCAGGCTCCAATTTGGGGTGAGCGTCGCACCCGGCTTATTTCAAAGCACCATGGAGCGCCTGTTGCAAGGACTTCCGGGAGTAGTCCCCTATTTCGATGACGTCTTAGTCAGCGCCCAAGACGAACACCAGCTAGGGGACAGGGTACGGAACGTCCTGTCCAGATTCAGAGAAGCGGGACTAAGACTTAAAAAGAACAAGTGCAGGATAGCGGTCCCCTCGGTAGAATTTCTGGGGTACAGGGTGGACGGCACAGGCATCCAC
This sequence comes from Arizona elegans, assembly GCA_022577455.1. Taxonomy (NCBI): domain Eukaryota; kingdom Metazoa; phylum Chordata; class Lepidosauria; order Squamata; family Colubridae; genus Arizona; species Arizona elegans. The sequence continues at coordinate 252,973,032 of JAKOOJ010000001.1, forward strand.
CCTACCGAAAGCAAGGTGAGGGCCATCAAAAGCGCACCAGCCCCCAAATCCAAAGCTGAGCTCCAAGCCTTCCTTGGACTACTAAATTTCTACTCAATGTTCCTAAGAGATAAGGCCACGGTCGCTGATCCCCTTCACAAACTCTTAGGGAAGAACGTACCATGGGTCTGGGGGAAACCGCAAGCGGCCGCTTTTGAGGCAGTAAAAAAACTCCTATCTGAGGACAGTTTCCTGATCCAATACAATGCAGAGCTGCCGCTCGTCTTAGTTTGCGACGCCTCCCCCGTAGGAGTTGGTGCCGTCCTAGGCCATAGACTGCCGAACGGCCTAGAGGCACCCATTGCCTTCTACTCCCGAACTCTGTCCAGCACAGAACGAAACTATAGCCAATTGGACAGAGAGGCTCTGGCTGCGATTGCGGGGGTTAAGAAGTTCCACGAATACCTCTATGGCCGAAAATTCGAACTTGTGACTGACCATAGACCGTTGCTAGGACTGCTAGCAGGCGACAGGCCAACCCCCGCTGCCCTCTCCCCCCGTTTAACTAGATGGGCGATTTTCTTATCGGCCTACTCGTACCAGCTCGTCCATCGGCCTGGGCGGACCCTGGGTCATGCGGATGCCCTTAGCCGTTGCCCCCTTCCCGACCTGCTGGACAACCCAACACCGGAAACCTCCGTCCTGTTGTTGGACACGTTAACCTTGGGGCCCATCTCCTCCGGCGAGGTGGCGAAGGCATCAAATAGAGACCCTGTTATCCGGACTGTTATGGGTTGGGTTTTGAAAGGGTGGCCGGACAAAGTGGTCGGGGAGGAGTACCAAGGTTTTGCCAACAAACGAAATGAACTGTTTACGCAAGGGGGGTGCTTATTGTGGGGTGACAGAGTGGTAATTCCAGCAAAACTGCGAGATAGAGTTTTAGAATTATTGCATGAAGGGCATCCTGGCATCGTTAGGATGAAGTGCTTAGCCCGCAGCTATGTCTGGTGGCCCAACATGGACCAGGTCATTTCCGAGTGGGTGGGGAAGTGCAGACCCTGCCAGGAGTCTCGCCCCGATCCCCCAGTAGCGCCCATCCGAGAGTGGGAGAAACCAAAAGGCCCATGGGGGAGGATCCACATTGATTTTGCCGGCCCGTTCCATGACCAAATGTTTTTAATAGTAGTGGATGCCTTTTCAAAATGGCTCGAAATTGTATTAATGCCATCCACAACGGCCGAAGCGGTTATCAAGGCCCTAAGAAAGTTGTTCGCCACCCACGGCCTGCCGGATACCTTGGTATCGGACAATGGGCCCCAATTTACAGCAACCCTTTTCGAGGGCTACTTGGCCGGCCTGGGGATCCGCCATGCCCTATCAGCACCATTTCACCCGGCTTCCAACGGATTGGCTGAACGATTTGTCAGGACAGCCAAGGAAGCACTGTCCAGATTAGACAATGGGGACTGGCAGGCCAGGATAGATCAATTCCTTGCGGTTCAGCATGCATCACCATGCACAGCAACTGGGAGAAGCCCAGCAGAGCTCCTCATGGGGAGAAAGCTCCGGTGCGTGTTGGACAGGCTTCACCCTAACTATTCACACGAAAACTTTAAGGGAGAGACCTGTGGCTTAAGGCAGTTTCAGGTCGGGTCCCCGGTGTTCGCTCGCAATTATGCCAGCGGTCCTCTGTGGGTTGCAGGAACCATAGTGGGGATAACAGGCCCAAAATCATACACGGTGGACGTGGGGGTAGATAGACTCTGGAAGCGCCACATAGACCAACTGAGGAAACGGGTGGTTGGCGAGGCAAACATCAACGCAGACATGTCCGAGCCTAACTATGACCACTTCTCCAAAACAGCTAACTCAAGCCCGGGGCCGCGAGAATACTTAGCTGACAAGCCCTGGTTCCAGCGCCGCCCCAGCGAGTCGCCACTCCCAGCCGGGAATAACCACGCCCCGGACAAAATCCAGGAGGTTCCATTGGCGGAGCCGGGAGAGACAAAGAGTCCCTCCGACCAGCTCGACGCCTCACCAAACACTGAACTGCGCAGGTCAACTAGGGCGAGAACTCAGCCTAAGCACCTGCGAGACTTTGTTTGTACATATGTTAATTTTTGAGTGTTAGTGCCTTCTGGGAAGGGAGGGGTGTTATGTATTGATACTTTTAAGCGGGAGTTTCAAACCTGCCTACGTTTCTGATTGGCTGACAGTCTCTCCAGGATTGTATATAAGGAGGACTGCAGCCTCTGAGTTTTTGCTGAAGTCTCACTGTATATTAAAGAGCTGTTGTCACTTGCTTGCTTGTGCCTCTCGTCATTCCCGAACCACTTCAGAGACAGTATTGCTTATTCTATACCAGTATATTTTGTTTTTCCTGCCTAAATTGAGGACTTTATTTTTCGCACTACTGAACTGCATCTTGTTGGATAAGGTCCAATGCTCAATCAAGATCTGTCTGAATCTTGAGTCAATCATCCAAAGTTTTAGCAATTCTCCCCAGTTTGGTGTCATCTGCAAATTTGATGACTTTCCCGTCTAGCCCTTTGTCTAGATCATTTATGAAGATATTTAAGAAAACAGGTCCTAAACAGAACCTTGAGGCACCCCATTGCATGCTTCCCTCCATGGGAATGGTTGGTCAGTCAACTGTGAATCAATTTGGTGGTGGAACTGTCTATTCCACACTATTCTATCTGATAAAGAAGTAGGCTATGGTCAACTTTGTCAAATGCCTTACTGAAGTCCAAGATTACTTTGGCTTACAAAATGCTGGCTTCTAGTAATTACCTTGCTTCTTTCTCGGTGCTCACAAATCCACTGCTTGATTATCTTTTCCAGGATTTTTCAAAGTATTGATGTACAGGAAATTAGTCTATAATTTCCTGGATTAATCAGAATAGAGCTGGAAGGGACCTTAGACGTCTTCTAGTCCAACTTCCTGTTCAAGCAGGAAACTCTATACCATTTCAGATAAGTGGCTGTCCAGTCTCTTCTTATAAACCTCCAGTGATGAACCACCCACAACTTCTGAAGGCAAGCTGTTCAACTGGTTAATTGTTCTCACTGTTAGGAAGTTTCTCTGTAATTCCATGTTGCTTCTGTCCTTGATTAATTGCCATCCATTGTTTCTTGTCTTACCTTCTGGTGTTTTGGAAAACAAGTTGACCCCCTCCTCTTTGTGGCAGTCCCTCAAATACTGGAATACTACTATCATGTCACCCCTAGTCCTTCTTTTCTCTAGACTAGCCATATCCGTTCTTCAGACTATCTGCAACCGTTCTTCATGTATTAGTCTCCAGGCCTTTAATCATCCTAGTTGCTCTTCTCTGCACTTTTTCCAAAGTCTCAACATCTTTTTTGTAATGTGATGTAATGTGACCAAAACTAGATGCAATATTCCAGGTGTGGTCTTACTAAGGTTTTATAAAGTGGTATTTACTAGGGATTTATAAAGCAGTACTAAAATCAAAACGTGATTTTGATTCTATGCATCTGTTTATACAACCAAGGATTGTATTAGCTTAGGTTGTGTATGTATGACACACTGAATGACAAACTTGTCAATTACATTTTAGCCAAGGATATTGACCTAAAAGGAGGTCAAGATCTGTTTATTCTTATTCTGGAGTGCAGCACTTGGGAAAACATACCATGTTAACTTTAAGAAGGCAGTTTCCTCCAAGAAAAGTTAGTAAAGAAAAAAGTCCTAACCATGGAACCAATTACTCAGAAAGACATTTTTCACTGGATGGGATCAAGTGGAGGCTAGTCAGCCAATTTTCTGGGACATTTAATCTGGATTCTTTCACTAATTAGGAGTCTAGAACTTGGTGGCCTAAGTGGTCCTTCCCAACCCTGTACTTCCATGAGACTTTGCTTTTCAGATCCAACTGTGTGATTCATTTTTGGTTTACTATGTCACATAAGTCCAGAAAATGTGATTAATTGAGTTGCTAAATAATGCTAAGTATGTCCTATAAAATGGCTTAAAAGTGGAAATGCTGTCAATTTGTGTTTGTTTGATGGGTTAAATGAATCTGGATCCAGGGCAGAGGTGACTTAAAATCAGATGGAAGACTATGGATGTTTTGCATTAACACACTGTTGCAGTATTATCCATGTGTCACAGTGAAAAGTCCTACAATATTCTTCATTACTAAGCCACCACAGTAGTTCAGAGCTAAAGCACCTGATTTCTGCTATTAAAATCCTACTTTATCTATTGCTAACACTGTTCTAAATGCCCCCAATGTATTTGTAGTAGCTGTGAGTGATCTTTGAGACTTAATCCTGCTCTGTTTAATTATAGGAAGAATGGAATTTAACACATGGATTTACAATTATGTTATGCCCAATAAATATAAACAGCTGCTCACAATTTCCTTGAAGTTTTGCAAATACTGATTTCCTCTCTGCAGCACACTCCAAGCAATAAAAACTGCACCCCGTGTATGTGAGCAACAAATCTGTTTAAGAATTATCTGATTCAGAAACTATGGCTATTTCATGCCATTGTTTAACATATGTGGCGTCATGCAGCCCGTAGTGAGAGGTTTCAGATCCTGTTGCCAGGTGACCCCTGAGACTGTGTGCATTTTGGAGAAATGAGCTGGAGATTGGCCTTCCTTTGCAAGCAAGTTAATGCAAAACACCCTCGGCTTAAACACTTTCATGTCAGCTCCAGATGATTGCAAAGAGAACTCCTGCTGTCTTTCTGATTTCCTTCAGGTGAAGGAGCAGAGGAACTGTTGCTGTTGGAGAGAGAGACTTCCCAGCAGGTTTTGGTTCATGGGTCTGCATTACGATGCCAGGAAAGCATGTAGCTTGGCATCGGGATACTTCACTTTCTTCCTCAGTGAGACCAATGAAATATGTACTCGGCTTAATCAAAGTCTAAACAAGACATGGCAGCCTAATAGACGTTAATGTCATGCTTCTTCTCTTAAGTTGAATAGGCATTAATAACCCAAACTGGCCCAGTTGGGCTTAAAAAGTCATTACAGGTAGTCTTTGACTTACGACCGTAATGGAGCCTGCCAATTATAGTCAGAAGTCAAGATGGTTGTAAAGTGCTTCATCACACAACTGACCTGAATTTATGATTTTTTGTTTTTGTTTTGCAGCAGTCATTAAGGCAATGCCATGGCGATTAAGTGTACTCATTGTCCTCTGTGGGGTGATTTTACCAAAAACCAAAAATAAATACCAGTTTTTTGGCAAAAGTGTCCTAAATCATAGCCACGTGACCTCAGGATGCTACAAACAGCCATAAATGTGGGCTGGTTGCTGAGCACTTGAAATGTAGTTATGCGACTGTGAGGTGGGGGTGGCTTGTGGAAGATTAGGCTTGCAAATTTTGGGTAGGTTTCCAAACCAAGCAGGACAACTTCAATCATCTCCAATGAGGCCCATAAATGGACTTATTCTGATGTTCTATGGCAGCATTTCTCAATCTCAGTAAGTTTAAATAGTATACTGTAGATTAAATAGTATAGTGTAAGTCCATACATCATAAAGGCTGTGTGCTCTCCCCACTTCTCTTCTCTCTGTATACCAATGACTGCATCTCTAACGATCCATCTGTTAAACTACTGAAGTTCGCAGATGACACAACAGCGATCAGTCTCATTTGAGACAATGATGAATCCGCATACAGACAGGGGGTTGAACAACTAGCCTCGTGGTGTGACTGGAACAATCTGGAACTGAACACACTCAAAACCGTAGAAATGGTGGTAGACTTTAGGAGAAACCCTTCCATACTTCCACCTCTCACAATACTAGACAACACAGTATCAACAGTAGAGACCTTCAAATTTCTAGGTTCTACCATATCACAAGATCTAAAATGGACGGCTAACATCAAAAATGTCATCAAAAAAGCACAACAAAGAATGTTTTTCCTGTGCCAACTCAGAAAGCTCAAACTGCCCAAGGAGCTGCTGATCCAGTTCTACAGAGGAATTATTGAGTCTGTCATCTGCACCTCTATAACTGTCTGGTTTGGCTCTGCAACCCAACAAGACAGACACAGACTTCGGAGGATAATTAGAACTGCAGAAAAAACAATTGCTGCCAACCTGTCTTCCATTGAGGACCTGTATACTGCACGAGTCAAAAAGAGGGCTGTGAAAATATTTACAGACCCCTCACATCCTGGACATAAACAGTTTCAACTCCTATCCTCAAAATGACGCTATAGAGCACGGCACACCAGAACAACTAGACACAAGAACAGTTTTTTCCCGAATGCCATCATTCTGCTAAACAAATAATTCCCTCAACACTTGATTGATTTACTAAGTCTGCACTATTAATCTTCTCATCGTTCCCACCACCCATCTCCTTCCACTTATGACTGTATGACTGTAATTTTGTTGCTGTATCCTTACAATTTATATTGATATTGTTTCCTGATTGCTTATCTGTACCTTATGACTATCATTAAGTGTTGTACCTTGATTCTTGATGAATGTATCTTTTCTTTTATGTACACTGAGAGAATATGCACCAAGACGAATTTCTTGTGTGTCCAATCACACTTTGTCAATAAAAAATTCTATTCTATTCTATTCTATTCTATTCTATTCTATTCTATTCTATTCTATTCTATAACTGATAAACACTGTTCTAAGGAAAGTTCTTTCTTTATTAAATTTGTATACTGCCTATCTTGTTGTTTAAGGCGACTCTAGATGGCTAATGGAGTGCAGCTGTCTGGGATGACAGTTGAGCTGATTAACAATCAGTAGATCCCAAAATCTGTTGCTGAAATCACAGTGGTTAAAATCCTATAAAATATGTAATAACTTTAGTGTGAACGTGTTCTAGAAATTGCTATGGAACCTGGGGGCGGAAAAGCTTTAACTTTTGTATGTAATTATGGAACCACTGCTTAGTTTGGGCTCAAGACAAGCAGTCCCCGTTTTATTCCTCTGGATAAGTAGTCCTTGCTTTTCAGGTGAGAAAACATTTTGATGATCATAAACATTTTGAAATTGTTTTCATTCCTTCTGGGTGTGCTCTGGCTTCCTCTGCTGCAATTATCTCTTATGATTGCCCAGACGCCTAAATGCGGATGGAAGAGAACATCTCTTCCAGACATCCATGCTGACTAAATCCAGCACGGCCCATTTCAACCACACTAAAAACCAACAGATGTTTCTGCTTTTCCTTTCTTTTGGCCAATGAAAATGTGTCACATCCATGCCAAATTAGCATCCTTTCCTTCTGGGGAAAAAAAAGTTCAGATTGCATAACCTTTTTCTGAAAATGATTCAGTTTACTGGATTTAATTAAAAACAGTAATTTGAGATTTATACATTCTTGATTTAAGATAAAAATGTTACAGGCTGTGAAATATTGGAATCTAGACCCAACACAAATAATTTCTCAAACTTGGCTCTGGCAGCATGTTATACTAAACCAAAATATCAACTGTTATCTGGTGATTTGCAAAGTTGAATCTCTTTTGTTCAGTGGTTCTTCGGGATGTCCTATGAACCAACAGAAAATATACCTGCTCTTCTATGGGAGAGATAAATAAAAAACAATCCCTGAAATTGCTTAGATCATTGAGGAATTTTCCCAATTCTCAATAATTATAAACACAACATTGGAAGGTAAATAAAATAATACAGCAGCCTTTAGTCAAATTTAACTCTATATAGAAAAGTAAGTGGGGAAAGTAAGGTTCTACATTTAGGCAAGAAAAACCAAATGCATAGGTATAGAATAGGTGGAACCTGGCTCAATAGTAGTAACTACAAGAGGGATCTTGGAGTCCTAATGAATAATCACTTAAAAATGAGCCGACAGTATTTTGCAGCTGCCAAAAAAGCCAACACAGTTCTGGGCTGCATAAACAGAGGGATAGAATCAAGATCATGTGAAGTATTAGTACCACTTTATAATGCCTTGGTAAGGCCACACTCGGAATACTGCATCTAATTTTCATTTTCACAATATAAAAAAGATGTCGAGACTTTAGAAAGAGTGCAGACAAGAGCAACAAAGAATTTTTAGGGGACTGGAGGTTAAAACATACAAAGAATAGTTGCAGGAATTGGGTGTATCTAGTCTAAAGAAAAGAAAGACTAGGTGTGTTATGATCATTCCTATATTTAAGGGGCTGTCACAAAGAAGAAGGGGTCAATCTATTTTCCACTTAAAAACAGGACAAGAAGCAATGGATGGTAACTAATCAAGGCGAGAACCACCTAAAACTAAGGATAAATTTCCTGATAGCACAATTTATCAGTGGAATGATTTGCCTCCAGAAATTGTGGGTGCTCCAACACTGGAGGTTTTAAAGAAGAAATTGGACAACCATTTGTCTGAAATGATATTGGGTTTCCTGCTTGAGTAAGGGGTTAGATTAGAAGACCACCAAGGCTCCTTCCAACTGTTATTCTGCATATTGTCTATATATGGAAGTGGTTTTTTTCCTGGGTGTTTTCAACTTCCAAGTGTAACCTATAGCCCTGGAATTCTCTGGTGGCCTTCCATTCTGATTCTGCCAATTGCCTAATATATTTTCCTCTTCTGATGCTATGATTTATCATAGTCTAACATGCAGGAATTCCCATATTTGCACTGTGCTGGGAATTAAATACAGAACATGTGTTAGGAACCATCTTCCTAATACAATGAGAAATTAGACATTTTAAGCATACTTCCCAGGAATTCTGCTCAAAATTGCTGTTAACATCTGCCAATAACAGCAGGCAACAGCTATTTTGAGCAACAAACCTGAGGATGGGATGGCAAACATTTGTTACTCTTTCTCCTAAAGGTTCTACTCTGAATTCTTGCTTCAAATCACAGGTTTGACCAAGAAGAAAAGAGCATTTCAGTTTATAGGGCAGTGATGGCTAACCTTTTCCGGACGAGTGCCCAAAGTGTGCACGCTCAAACCCCTAAAATGCAATGTGTGCACAGCCCCCGTGCATACCCCCCACCCTCCGGGCATGAACATGGGGCTTCCTGCATGCACGCCATCTACCGCGTATGCACAGCAGAGACCCAATGACCAGCTGGCTGGTGGGAGGGGCACACGCATGCATGGCAGAGCTGAACTCGGGCAACAGCTAGTGTGCCCACAGAGAGGGCACGGCGTTCCACCTGTGGCACATGTGCCATAGGTTCACCATCATGGTTATAGAGACTAGAAGAAAGGGAGAAAATTAACAAACTTCAAAAGTTTTGTGTGGGTCACCTAGGGGGCTGTTTTATTTGGAGATATCCTTGCCCCATGTTTACTTGTGGATCACATTTTCCCATCATTTAAAGGAAAAAGCTATGATTTTGAAAGTGCTAGTAATGAGTTAAACTTACATCTGCAAATATCTTCAATAACTTTCAAGCCATCAACCCAACAACCCAGCAGTTTGTGTCTATCCAAAAAGCACCGTATGCGAATTGATCACGCAGGTGCCATTTTTGCACTGTTATGCTTTCTTTGTCAGCATGTTATTGGGATTTTGGCTTCAGATCATACTAAAGTTGCAACAGAGCAACTTAAGTCATTCATGTGGATTTCACATCAAGGTTACACATTTCCATTCATATGGAATTCATTCAAAATACTGTCTGGCAGTTCAGTATATTTTCTTAGCTGACTTAGTGCCAAAAGATATAATCCAGTTGGCCTTTCTTTTATGTGGAGGAAAACATGTTAATGTGGATCACATGTTCAATCAGAAGCGTGAGGATATCTCCTGGAAATGGACAGATTTTGAACAATTGTGTCAAAGGTGAACCTGGGGTGGGTGGACCGGTCCCAGAGGTAACAAATAATGAAAGTAGCCTAGCATTGTTATGATATCATTCACACATATGAAAGGGGGAGATAATAATGGTACAGCACCACTCCATCATGTTGTTTAAAGCTTTGAATTCTCTGGACCCCCTGAATAGTTGCATCCTAAACCTGAGAATAAGTCACTGAAAGATAAGTGGTGCAGGCAATAAAGTGGGGAAACCAAACAGAAAATGCTAAGCACTATTTACTAATAAAACAATATAGTTAAACTTTCTGTTTAAACATATTCTCTATACTCAAATGTTTCCACAAATTATCCTCATAACTGATACAGGGGCTAGTTCCCTCGGTATAACCTGATCTATCCTCAATCACTGTATGTTCATCTTTAATCTAAAGTGTATTAGAAAATATTGAAAATACACAACACTTTTGAAAATGAAGAAAGGATAGCTGACTATTTTACATGTTAAGGTAGCAAAGAATGGAAAACTTATTTGACTTCCATTTCAGGAAAAATTATGGCTTAGTAGTTTATTCAGAAAGTTCGCATTCAAGAACGCTTTCTCTAGCCCTGGCAAAGATCGAGTATCCATAAAAAAATTAGGTATAAATATATTAATCCTATTTTTCATATTTTCTGATACTTTTTGTATACAGTAGGAATGACAAAAATAAATGGAGATTAAATACCATATCATTGCAGTGATATCTCCAAAAGTTACATTGAAAGTTTTGGGAGGTTTTTTTTTATTAGTAGTTATCATCATAAAATATATTAGGACATAGAATAACTTTATAATTTATTTTGAATATTTAGCAGTCACAGCTGGACAATCCCTCACTGATCTTGAAAAATCTAAGCAGGACTGGACCTGGTCTGTTCAACAGGTTAATATATATATATACATGTAAGCTATCAGAATCGCAATTGACTTGACAGAGGCTTTCTCTTTATCCATAGTTTAATAAAAAAAATAATAAAAAAAATCTGTGAAACTATTCCAGAATGGTTGTTGGCTCCTAGAACAAGAGAATCAGCAAAGTATACTGAGTGAATCATACTCTGGCTGTAAGGAATCATAATACATTTCTGTTTACCCAGCTCAAAAGATGCAGAACTAAAGAGAAATGCATGCTGAAGGTGAAATGCAAGGAGGTTTCATGAGGGCGTTCCTTGGCCATAAATCTTGGACATGAAGCTAGCAGGACAAATTATCTCTTCAGAACTAGATGAGCTCATGGAGATCAGCTATTTTCTTGGAAGATAACTAAACACCTGGCAAAATCACTCCAATTAAAACAGGCAATTAAAATAACATATGAACACTTAATCTCTGAATTTCCTACTCTTGTTATGGAATGATCTACAGATAATGAATTGATGCTTAATTTAAAAAAGGCAATGCTGGGAAGAATTTGGGCAGTAGAAATGATGAGAAGACACTATCTTCTCATAAAAGACACTAGTCTTATAATAATATTGAATTGTTTTCCATTATAGCATGTTTTTAATATTGTTCATTTTGTGGCTTGCTTTTTATTGTAGGCCACCCTGAGTCATGTTGTGAGATGGATGGCTATATGAATACGATGAATGAATAAATAAATGAATAAATGGGTAAATATTTTCAACATCTTGAGGACTTTTAGATTTGCAACTTTTGTTTCTCCTTTTCTTTATATAGCTATGTTGAAATTAACCAATGCTTCAGGTTTGTCTTACATTGATGGGAGACAGAAGATTTTACTTGACCTTACTTTCTTAACTTTGAAAATTAATGTTTGCTTTCCTGTGTATTGATATGAAGCAGCATTAGTTTAGTTTAGTTTAGTTTAGTTTTATTAAATTTGTATACCGCCCTACTCCCGAAGGACTCAGGGCGGTGAACAGGCACAGGATAAAATACAGAAATACAAAAGTTAAAAACAATTTAAAACCAAATTAAATAATTTAGCCCACGACAATTAAAATCCCAATAAATTTAAAACAAATTAAAATTTCAATTTAAAATTTAAAAGGAAGGGAAGAAAAATTAGGCCAGGCCAGCTTGCTGGAATAGGAGGGTCTTAAGAGCATGGCGGAAAGTGCGCAGATCCGGGATCCTCCATATCTCCGGGGGGAGCTCGTTCCAGATAGTTGGTGCCCCCACAGAGAAGGCCCTCCCCCTTGGGCCACCAGTCGATACTGCTTGGCTGATGGCACCCGGAGGAGCCCCTCTCTACAGTACTGTTATCTTTAAAAATTGTACATGTTTATTAATCCTTTTATTCTTAATTGTTATTCTAACAGTTAACAGTTTTCCCACCTCTATTTAAGGTTGGGAGAGAAATTTGTGATGCCTGAGTCATCTTCTATAAGAGGATGAAATAGACTAATGTCTGCATCATGGTTTGGATAAGGAAGCCATCAGGTTCATACAACAAAGAACAAAAAAGTTAGTCCAGTCAATCTCTGTGAATACAGGCAGTCCTTGACTTATGAGCACAACTGAGACCAGAATTTTGGTTACTAAGTAAGGCAATTGGTAAGTAAATCATGTCCATGTTGTGACCTTTTTGCCACAGTTATTAAGTGAATCACCTGCAGTTAAGAGAATCAGAAAGTGATTAAATGAATCTGACTTGACTTTGCTTGTTGGAAGATGACTGGGTAGACTGCAAATGGGAATCTTATGACCCAACTATCGTAAATACATGCCGATTGCCAAGCGCCCAAATTTTGATCACATGATGGTGGGGATGCTGTGATGGTTATAAGTGTGAGAAAAGGTTGTAAGTCATTTTTTTTCAGTGCTGTTGCAACTTCTGCAGTTTTTTTGTTATTTATATTATTATGCTTTGATTATTTATTTATTATGCTTTGATTAGTATAATTCTTTTAGTGGTTACAAACGTCAGTAAAGTTTTTTGTTTGTTGACCAGATTAAATCTTGTTAACCTGACTATTTTAAAGCCACACTGTTTAGGAACAGTGTATAAAGATGTGCAAAGTTAAATGTACCCTGAAAAATTTTAGCTGTACAATTTGGGATGAACACCCTTCAAATGGTGTGGGAGTAGGAATGGATTTCCCGAGAAAAATTGCAGACGACAAGAACCAGGAGCACTAGTCAGGTGACCCTGAGGACACAGGTAAACCTCCAAGTGCTTCAACTACACTCTAAAAGGATGCAAATTACCAGCTGTCTGCAGGGAGTATAAATCAGTGGTGAAATCCAATTTTTTTTACTACTGGTTCTGTGGGTGTGGCTTGGTGGACAGGGCAGGGGAAGGATACTGCAAAATGTCCATTCCCACTCCACTCCAGGTAAGGATATTGCAAAATCTCCATTCCCACCCCACTCTGGGGCCAGCCAGAGGTAGTATTTGCTGATTCACTGAACTACTCAAAATTTCCACTACCGCTTCTCCAGAACCTGTCAGAACCTACTGGATTTCACCCCGGTATAAATCCTTCCATTCACCACTAACCTGACAGAGCTGAAGAAGCTTCTTGGATGAGAAGTGAAACAGCTTCAAAAGAAAAAACAAGAAAGTCTAATTGCCTCCTGAAAAAACACACTGGAACACTCTGAAGAATTGTTAAGAATTAGGCGATTCTTTCTCTTTTTTTCTCCAAGTTTCTTTTATCCTAAATGGGAACATTTTGTGTCGATTCCATTTACTAAGTAAATGAATTAGAAAACAAAAGGAGACATGGCAAAAGATTAATTGGTTTATCCAGAACTTTGAAGTTCAAAAGTGTATTTTAATTTCAAGTCTGATTCAAGCCATATATTATGCAATTTGTGAAGCAACTGAAAGCAAGCGATCCAAGAGTTTATCCTTTCAGCCATACCAAAAGGCTGACATAAATTCTGCATATTGTGCTGATAAACTATTCCATATTCTTTACAAAGGCCAGCTATGTTGGTGAAATCAATTCTTTGTTTCAAACAGCAATGCACTTCCATTGCAGTGTTAGTTCATGGGAGAAAGATTTTCCTTGCCTCATTATTTTATTGAAATTTATTAGGCTCCCTCCATCCTTCCTTATATATTGCCAAAAAGTATTAAAACTGAATGAGCTATATCCCAAATACCTGTTGTACCTATATTGTGTTATTATTTTCTGTATTTTCTGTATTACACCGAATTTTCTGTATTAGACTTGAAATTTTGGACTTAGAAAATTTAGAACTACGCTGCCTTTGGTCTGACCTAAGCATAGCTCATAAAATCGTCTGCTACAATGTCCTACCTGTCAATGACTACTTCAGCTTCAACCATAACAATACACGAGCACACAATAGATACAAACTTAAAGTGAACCGCTCCAAACTCGATTGCAGAAAATATGACTTCAGCGAGTGGTCAATGCCTGGAATGCACTACCTGACTCTGTGGTTTCATCCCCAAACCCCCAAAATTTTAACCTTAGACTGGCTATTGTTGACCTCACCCCATTCCTAAGAGGTCTACAAGGGGTGTGCATAAGAGCACCAGCGTGCCTACCGTTCCTGTCCTAATGTTCCCTTTAATTGTATCCATTTTATGTATTCAATTCATGCTTACAGTTATATATATTATCTAATACGTATTCGACAAATAAATAAATAAAATAAATAAATCTTAACGAGAGCAATCACTGTGCTTTTTAGATATATACTGAACAAAATCAGTTAAACAAGCAGCGTTTTTTAAAACGATCAGATAATTTTGCCAGCAATATGTCAAAAAGGTTAAGTGCGTTGCAGGACATGTAAGAAACACCATTAACAACTCAGTACTGGATATCATTGGCTGTTATTTCATTTCAACTGAAGTTTCCAAGTAAAAATACTTTGAGTTTTAAACTTGTGTTTGAAAGTAACTGTAAATGCAATTGAAAAATAGAAATGGAATACATCTTCACTGCAAATAATTTCCTCCCTATTTCAAGATAGGTAAAGGACTTGGAGCACCTTGAATTCTCTTCTATTAGACAGACATAAAAGACACAAAGATTGATTGAGGAACACTTGTGCTTCTCTTTATAACTCTTTTTTTCTTCCTCTGCCCCTATGCTTACCCACACTGTTGTCAATTATTACTGTCAGAAAAAGTCTGTTATTATGTGCTGGTAGAAGTGAGAGTGTCTATTCCCTTATAGCTATCTTTAAAGCTGTATTTTTTACTGTGTTATTATTTTGAGCTGTTTCTGTCTACTAATTAAACTTTCAGTTTGAGGTTTTAGCAAAACTCTTTTTGTAGGGCCTGCAGGTTTTAAAGGAATTATAACTTAGCAGTACTTCCCAGGTCAATTTACAGTGAAGAATTGGGCACTGGGCTACTACAGGTATATATAGTTTCAGTATAATTTACTTTGGATTAAAAGAGAAAGAACAGGTCAGTTCTGGATATACAGTATAAGCAGGCTTATAAAACTGCTTATCCTTCATTGTTTTCTGTTGGGATTTTCTGTCTCGTGTACATTGCTTCACTCTGACTCCTTGAGGCAATGCCATGAAAGAATTTTCATCCTAAATTCTACCGTGATTACAAAGAGAGGGTGTGGGAGTGATTGGTTAGAGAAAATTACAGGTGTCTGGCTCTAGTTTGATGATTTTAGACAGGTGGTTGAAGAAAATTGAGTTAGAACATGTTTGAACTGGGTGGAGTGAGAAATAAGATGTGGCCAGCAGAGTGGGCTGTAGTGAGATGTGTTAAGCCTTTGCATATCTGAGAACAATTTTTATTTATTAAATTTGTTTCCTGCCCATCTTGTCACAAGACAACTCTTAGATATCTGAGAACAATGGTAGCTAGCTGAGACGGGTCTTATGATCATGATTTTGATGTGCTCCCATCACTCAAGATTTCCCAAGCAACTTCTGCAGTGACCCATGTCATTTCTCCAGAAAGATTATCTCCTTGACCACCCAGTCTCAAATTACTGTCAGAAGGGAAATGAAGGACATACCAGGTGACAAACTGTGAGTCAAGAAAGAAATGACGAAATTTAAGGAATATCAGCAGTTTTATGGAGTTAGGAGAAACCAGTCCATCTAGCTTAACTATTTACTATTCATGCATCTTTGTTGCTCATTAGTCTCCTCCCTATTTAACTCATGTGCTTGAGATGATTCTGCTATTAAAGCAGGGAGCAAATATATTGTTAAAGATATACTCTAAACACAGGTAAAAGGAAAGGCCAATTGCGTAGTGTGAGTCCCATTAATAGTGGAGCATGACAGGAAGCAACATTTTCCCCATTGTTTTGCTTTGACAGAAGGGCAGTTCTGGGTAGTGGATATTACAGAGTCAAGTTGAGTGATGAACTAGAATACATTTCAGCTTGCAGAAAGAATTTAGATTAAAACTGCATTTTAAATTTTTTTCAAAATTTTATTTTGCCAGAAATTTTTAAAATGGACAATTATTTCTTTCTTTCTGGAAACAGAAATGAGCACTAATGAAGTTTTATTGTGTTGATATATTTGTATTTATTGATGATCCTCTTTTGCCCAAAATTTAAAAAGCTAATTGATGGTTTAGCAACATCAAAAAACTGATTTTGTACTCTCCAAAGATATCATCTGAGATTAAGCTAATTAAATCTCAGACGATATCTTTGGAGGCTACAAAATCAGTTTTCTCTAGAAGCTAATTCATATTGGACTGAGAATATAGTATGTAAAGGTGTATTTCAGATGATTAATCTGATTTTATTTTTTAAGTATTAAATTTAAATATTTAAGAATACTATTATTGGCAACAAATATGGATAGATATGTTTTACCTAAACTGAATATTTGGAATAAAATAATTTCTTTAAAAATGAATAATTTTGCCATAGGGGTCTTATATAATATGACATACAACAATCTATTCGGAAAATATAAAGTATGTTTTAAGAAATTTATTTTAAGAACATCTTATTGTCTCTCTTCCTTGTTTGCAATTTACTTTTCCAGAATGGTATTTGTTTTATGTTCTAGATACTTCAACGGCAATTAAGAGAGTGCTCATGCCAATATAACAAAATTGTTAACTAGCTAACTTGAGAAAAGAATATAAGTCTTATAATAAAAACTTAAATCTGGTCAATGAACATGTTCTTCTCTAACCAGCCAGTAGTTTTTATCCTGAAACAAATGAATTTATTTGCAACTGACAAAAATGAGATATCTCTTCTAAGTTGTAAAAGCATCTGACTACCTTGGAAAGTATAGAGTTTCCACCTCATAGGTTCATTCCAATCTGACCTGGAATCATTCTAAACTGATGCTGCGGGAAACCTATACTTCATAATATCAAAACAGTTATTGTAGTCTGGAATGTATACTTTACATCAATTAAAAGGAATTGTTATTTTAATCATCTGCCCAAAAATGTGCTATAGGAAAAGCTCAGCTAAAATACTTTTTGATATTAGCACGTGACCTACACCGAGTGCTAGATTTAGTATATTAACAAGCCTATAACAACAACATATAAATATGAATACAAAATTAAACATTCAACATATATAAAGAATCATGGAACAAGGAACTGGAGGGTTCAGTATCTGAATGTCAATGTTTATATACCATCGGTGTATATAATCAGATAGGACTATATGCTTTTATGACAGATATTACAAAGACACCAGCACTTCTGCAACAGTTCAAAGTATCAGGCTCTCTTTCAATATCTGAATGAATTCATAAGAAATGCAAAGAGAGGACTATTTAAAACAGGGGTATCCCACCTTGGCAACTTGAAGACCTGTGGACATCGACTCCCAAAATTCCTCATTGAGATAAGTTGGCTGGGGAATTGTGAAAGTTGAAGTCCACAAGTCTTAAGGTTGCCAAATTTGGACACCCCTGATTTAAACACTTTGACTAACTATACCAATTTATATGTGGAAATTCTGGTGCTCTCTGTGTTTGGTTATTTGCTTGCAGACACTTCATTACCCAATGAAGATAATATCAGCAGTTCAAGCAAACACACTGATGATGCTATCTATTTGGGTAATGAAATGTGTACAAGCAAACAAGAGAACATAAAGAACTCTACTGTTCAACCCTGAATTACAGATATTCTATTTGGATATATATTTTCCCCAATAGTTAGGTAAACAGACTTGAAATGTCTATGAAATGGCTTGTAATTATCTAACATGGCAAGTAAGAAAATAAAAGACCAGTACTATATAACATACATCAGCTTTTGTGGAGATTTTTCTTTTCTTATTCTTTTCTTTCTTATTTCTTGTTGGTATGTATCATTTTATTTTTTAAAACACGAGATATAGTTGTACAGGCTGTTTGCCTTCCTACTTGATAGCTTAGTGGAATATGATCCAAAAGGAAACCTATTGTAGGTTTTGGAACAGCAATGACTTCATCTCCTGTAACTCTGTTTGGCTATGCATCAAATCGCCATTCACTTTGGAGGAAACCTGGAAGGCCTGTGGAGAATTTACTGACAAAGAGCTATTTATAGTTTAGGGGTTACCTTGCACTCAGGCAGAAAGTGTTTTATGATCTTTATCTTATGAGGTAAGCAATAATTATACCCACTTTAAAACATGGTGAATAAAGTAGTTTGTCTAAGGCCACCCAGAAAGTTAAGAGCTGACCTGGAATATGGAACTTGGTTTGTTTGGCTCAGCTTCAATTCACTATTCATTGACCATACTGCCTTGTCAATGCAAGTTGTGATTTGCGGCTGCAGTGACTTCTATAAGATACCTCTGAGGAAATCTGACCCTGAGCTCTACAGTTAAACTAATAGCAGTGAAGTTAATTGACCAACTTAGATTAGCTTGTGATAAGCCTATTCAATGTGTATGTAATTTACTCCTGCTAAACTAAGGTCAGGAGTTTAACCTGCATCTTACATACAAAGGGTCCTAGTTCTAATCTTTGATATTTCTGTTTAAAAGAGATAAAGAAAACATTTCAAGCAGAGACTTCAAAAATCTTGTTTTTCTGCATCCACACAGAGGCAGCAAGAATCATGTGGGTTGGTTCACAAGGCTGTTTCATTCAAATATGAAGTTTAGGCATTGATTGACGGGTGGCAGGGAACTTAGCTCAGCTGATAAGCCTAGGTTTCACACAGAGAATGTCCAAGTTCAGTTCTTGGCATCTCCAATAAGAAAGTTCGGGTTACAGGACTCATGAAATATCTCTGAATGAAAATTTGAAAAGTGCCGTCAGTAAGGTTAGACAGTGCTGGACTTTCTATAAATAGGAGGCAGTTTCTAAGTGAGGAAAGCTCTTTTATCTCCCATTCTTCATCATTTGAAGGATTTTTTTTCCTAGCCTAACTCATGTTGATGGAGAAGATGGAAAAGATCCAGCTTTTCAACCATCTGCCACTTCTTTCCTCTGCATCTCTCTTACACCCAAGGTTCTTTTCAAAAAGTAAGTAGACCTTTTTGCTAAAGGAACTGCTGCTGATGCCGAAACCTGTGATTAGCTAGTTCATGAATGAACTCTCTAGTTAGTAGGTATACTATTCTTAATTCCATAAAAAAGTTGCCTACAGGATTTCTCCATCAAATAACACTTTTGCACTAAACCCAAGGCCAAATGAATAAAGTGGAAACCTATGAAGTCATTCAAGTCTGAATTGGGAAAGTTACTACTGTATATGATTTAGAGCAGGGTTGTCAAACTCACGTCATGGCATCACGTGACGTATCGGAACTTTTTTCTCCTTTGCTAAACCGGGCATGGGCGTGGCTACCGTGTGACGCATCTGGCCCGTGGGCCAGGAGTTTAACAGCCCTGATTTAGAGCTTTATAGCCCTATAGAAAGAAGGACACTACACCCATAAAATAGCTATGTTGTTTTAGTTTCTCTATGAAAAGGAGGATGGGCAGAAAGTGGATAGAGTAGAGTGGAGCTGAATGATTGATGGGTCCACCTTCTAACCACAGGAGAATATTTATCCAGTCATAATGGTGAAATACACTTAAATTCGCTACTGGTTCGCAAATGTGAACTCGTGCACACCTCCATGCATGCGCAGAGCCTTCTGTGCATGCGCAGAGGGTCAAACACGGGACGTGATGATGTCTGGGCGGGTGGGTGAAGCCTCCTGCCACCGGCACTACTGGTTCGCCCAAGCCAAATAGAATCGGCTGAATTTCACCACTGAGTCATAGGTCCTAGCATCCTCCCCATAACTGCAGGAAAATGAGCATAGTGACAGTACTGGTACTTATGATGTGCCACCAATTACACCAACATCTGTAATGCATGTCATCTATTATTTGTGCTGGTAGAGCACCTGATAAATCTCTTCCTTCTGCACATATTACATGCCACTGTTCTCTCTGCCTTAATGGAAAGAGGCTGAATGAATACGCCCTCCAACATTTGTAAAGGTTCCCGTTTCACAAAATCTCTCTGTCTGAAATAGGATAAATTTATTTCCATTACAGAGGCAATAATCCTTATCAATGAGGAATATGTGTGTTTTGGCAATTTTGGGGTATTGTTCCTCTGGATTTCTTTTAAAACAATAACCCATCTCTGATATAATAGCTAAGCTAAACGATGGAATAGTCCTTTCATTTTTCAGCTTAAAAAAGAAAAGACTGGCACATTTACAGCAGCATTAAAATATTTCTTTTTCTGGCACTTCCTGGAATAACCATATAACATTGCTTTCATCTTTTGGTCATTCCTGGAAGTACTGAATGCAGGAAAAAAAAACTGCATCAAGAGTCCATTGCTGCTATAAATATGCCAACCTTTAAAATAAAAGTGGAAGTGATTCCTGGACTTCTTTATTTAAAATCTTAAAAGGTGCATCTCCAGCAGAATTTTTTTGAATGAGAAAGATGGACACTAGACAGTTTTGGGGTATGATTGGCATCTTTTCCACTACACATTCCATTGGCATGAAAACCAGGGGTGAAATGCTCTCGGTTCAGATCGGATCGCCCAATCCGGTAGTGATGGGTGGTTCAGAGAATCAGTAGCAAAAATCCCTGCCCCCTCCCCACATGCCCAGCTGAGCCGCACAATCATCGGAGGCTTTTTTTTTAACTTTTAAAAGCATTTTTTCTGCAACCTCTTCAGCCAAAAAAATGCTTTTGAAAGTTAAAAAAAAAGTCTCTGATGATCACGCAGCTCAGCTGGGATCGTCAAAGGCTTTTAAAAGAAAAAAACCCTTTTTTTTTTCTTTTAAATGCCTCTGACGATTCAAGCTGAGTTGCCTGATTGGCAGAGGCTTTTTAAAAAACCATTGATGAAAACCCCATAACCATTCCCAAAGGAGTCCATAGTGACCACGATCTGATTCTGGGCTACTGCATGAGATGGATTGTTCCTCAGAAAATTAGTAAACAGGTTGAGCAAAACCTGGGAAGCTTGACTATATAAGACTGAATCCTATTACGTTGAAAATGAAAACCATAAAGAATATCCAATAGACTCGTTTTCTAGTAAAAAAAAAATGTCAGGATATTGCTGCAATTAGAAGTATTATATACTATAATTTGAATATGAGAAATAAATTTGAAATCATAGATCAGAAAATCTTAGTATATTTTAAGGAATATAGGAATGATTCTTTACATGTCTTTTAACTGTTTATTGTTTTATGGGGGGAAGGTATTTCTGTATGCTGCCCAGAGTCTAATAGAGTAGAGTAGGCTGTAACAAATTTTAATAAATTAAAATTGAACTGAATAAGAAAAAAATAATTTAAATTACAAGAAAATAGATGTGTTTGATGTCAGGGGAAAAAAATCCTAACAAGCTGTTCTGTAATGGAACAAATTGCTTTGGAGGTAATAATTCCTTTATTAATTGGATTCGTTGACCTCCAGGGTCTTTTCAAATCTTCACACAATTATTAATAATGTGTAGAAGCAGAAAGAAATTGCTAATAAGCCAAAATTTTGCTTCTAATTTATTTCGATCACAACTTATCCACTTTTAAAAATAGGATTTTCACCGAAAACATAGAGATTGTGTCGAAGGTATGCTTATCTCCATTCTATAGGAGAGTACGATGGGCAACTTCTTTCCTCCCACAAAATGGTGGAAGAGTACTTGTCCTGCTATAAAAAATAACAAAAAAAACCAGCCCTGCTGAGAGCACAAGAAAAACTTTGTTTTGCTAGCAGACTCCAGAGCCAAGAAGCTGATGAGCAACTGAAGAACCATGTGGAGACTGAGATAAATCTTTATAACCATCTTGCATATACTTGTGCTCATAACAATGTTTATATACTGAATACATGCAGACAGACACATATTAGTGTTACAGCAGCTCATTTGATACAAAACTTAAAATCTAGGGTGAAACCATGTGTAGTCACCAATACATTAGCGCCAGACAAATCTGCACAGATTCTTAATAACTCTGCTTGCCAGAAACTGAAAGTTTCCATAGTAATAGAATTAAAATCAGTTCAATTTTCATGCATGAAACCATTCTGTTTACTGCCTGAAAAGAAGATTAAAGCTTAGCCCCCGCACTGGCGCTAAAGACACAGTACTGTGTATCAGTGAAATTTGAGAGCTCTCCCAGAAATTCCATTGGCTTTGTGTGTTCAGCACTGCTGGACTGAAATATGTGGGCTGAACCATATTCGGAATGCTACAACTCAAACCTTGCCAGTGCTATGTGTCTCCATTCAATTCAAAAACATCTGAAACTTCCAGGAGTGGAGCACTTTGAAGTTGGGGAGCTGGGGACAAATAACCATAATTTAACAAGAATCATTTGCACACAGAAACATTTGCACAGTATGGATTACAACCCATGGAGTCAAATCCAATATTCCGTATCCAGTAATTTAGCACGTTCTGTGTGTCTTAGTACATTGCATGTACCTCCTAGCTGGTAGGATGCATGCAGTAGTATTTTGATTTACAAGACTATCTCTAGATTAGAGATCTATGTTGCCTAAAATAGAATATGCATTCTTGAGTAAAATTAGCCTTTGGTTGCAGTTGTGGCAGACAGTCCATAATGGGCTCAAACTGACTGATACTATCCTTATAATTTTCAGGGGATGCTGGTAGAAGAGAAGACTGCTAACATAGTCTACAGCTCCACAATCTTACTAAAAAGTGGTATGTGGAAGCCTTGACTGACCAAAATCATAATAGGCAGCAAAGGGCCTATATCTATGTATAGTATATACAGTATATAGTATAGTATATTTATGGACCCATCTGAAGTCAACATGGCATATGGAAGATAGCAATAGCACTTGGACTTATATACCACTTCATAGTGCTTTACAGCCCTCTGTAAGCAGTTTACAGAGTCAGCATATTTCCGCCAACAATCTGGGTCTTTATTTTACTGATCTCAGAAGGATAGAAGACTGAGTCAACCTTGAGCCCCGTCAGAATCAAACTGCTGGCAGTTGGCAGAACTAGGCTGCAATACTGCATTCTTACCAGTGCGCAACCATGGCTCTTTGTTGATTGTGATATGAAATGTGAGATGATATTAAATAAATAACCAGCAAAAAGCAGTAATTAAGGAAATGAAAATACCACATGCCTATGAAACAAAGAGAAAGAAGAATGATATAATAGATATAATAGATGTGAATGAAAAAGGTCTGATCTTGTGGAGTTGATGAATAACCATAGAAAAACCAATGCACAGGTATAGAATAGGTGGTACCTGGCTCAATAGCGGTAACCATGAGATGGACCTAGGAGTCCTAATGGACAACTATTTAAGTATGAGCCAACAATGTGCTGCAGTGCCAAAAAAGCCAACACAGCGTAGGCTGCATCAACAGAAGAATAGTATTAAGATCACATGAAGTATTGGTACCACAATATACTACCTTGGTAAGAACATACTTGTAGTCACCATGATACAAAAAAGATGTTGAGACTCTAGAAAGAGGTGCAGAGAAGAGCAACAAAGATGATTAGAGGTCTAGAGGCTAAAAATATGATTAACAGTTGCAGGAACTGGATATGTCTAGTCCAACAAAGAGAAGGGCTAGAGGTGACATGATAGCAGTTTTCCAATATTTGAGAGGCTGTCACAAAGAAGAGAGTGTCAACCTATTTTCCAAAGCAACAGATGACAAGACAAAAAGACAAAATGTGACAAAAAAAGTAGCAGATAAGGGAAATCCAACCTTGAACTACGGACAAATTTCCTGAAAATGAGAACAATTAAACAGTGGAATGGCTTGCTTTTAGAATTTGTGGTGCTCCAACATTGGAGGTTTTTAAGAAGAGATTGGACAGACATTTGTCCGGAATAGTACAGGGTGGACAGAGGACTGGACTAGAAGACCTCCAAGGTCCCTTCCAACTCTATTGAGGACCCAGATTGTTGGGGGCAATATGCTGACTCTATCAACGGCTTAGGGAGGGCTGTAAAGCACTGTGAAACTGTATATAAGTCTAAGTACTATTGCTATTATTATGGATTCTGTAGTACTTGCATAAAAGTGAAGACATGGGAATAATTAAGAATGGAAGAGTTAAGACATATGCCAGAAACAATGAATTGGTGTCATCTAGTTCTTTGTGAGTGCATATGAAAGTATGAATCCATTACTGGTAAATATCATAGTATTCCCAATGAATAGTAATAAAACCTGAGATCAGGGGAAAATGTGCAACATGTTGAATAAATGAGATCTAGGAAGGAAAAATATTTTGCTAGATGACTTGAATGATGGATGAGAACAAATAAGAGATCAATTGGGCTATTTGGTGACTCTAAAATAAATCAGAATAATGATTTTTTTAATGAATATCTGGTTAGAAGATACGTTAATTTCAAATGCATAGTTTAAACAGAAGTTGGTCCATACATAAATATGGCAAAATGAATGTACTGTACATTTGAGTCCATGGGAATTCAGCAGCAGCAATAAATTTGAATAAATAAATACATCTAAAACTGATTTGATAATTTATGAGGGAATTTATAAAAGATAAATCCTGAATGTGGAATAGATTTTCTTATTTGATTAGGAGTGGAACTAGGCCTAAAAAAATAAACACAGAAAAAAAAGTATAAGTCTTGTATAATAATGGAGATAGGTTACTCTCCCAACAGAATTAAAATTATGTTAGTATGAGACAGGAGGGTATTGATTTATGCTAGTGAGAAGGACAAAAACATGCTTGATAAAATGATGAAGTGAAAGAGGATGTGGATAAGGAAAAAAATGGACATAATGAAATGATTGCTACAAAAATAAAGACAAGAGAAACACTACACAGTGCAAATAGAGATAACTGCAAAAAAAATAATAACCAAGGGCAGCAGAAGCCAGTTAAGATGAAGAGGTAACTAATATAGCAAAGACTATAACAGTTGGTTTAACGCGGAAGGGAAAGGATAACTTGGGTGCTGGCCATGAAGATTTTTATGGCAAAGCATTTTGTCCAGACTCAGCAAATCTTGCAAATCTTGCAGCTAAGGTCGCAAATCAACATCAAATCATTGTTTATAATCTTGATTCGTAGGCAGACATTGTTTTCTGAAAGCAAAAATTACCAGTTCATCTGAATCTAGTTAACTACATTTGGCACAATCTTAGGCTGGAAGTTTCCAGTTCTGCATTACAAAGAAAAGTGGCACATAACAAAATAAGAGAGTCCAACCCCCTGCTCAAGCAGGAAACCCTACACCACTTCAGACAAATGGTTGCCCAATCTCTTCTTAAAAACCTTCAGTGTTGGCGCACTCACAATTTCTGGAGGCAAGTCATTCCATTGATTAATTGTTCTCATTGTCAGGAAATTTCTCCTTAGTTCTAGGTTGCTTCTCTCCTTGATCAGTTTCCATCCACTGCTTCTTATCCTGCCTTCAAGTGCTTTGGAAAATATCTTGACTCCCTCTTCTTTGTGGCAGCCCCTTAGACACTGGAACATTGTGTCACCTCTAGTCCTTCCTTTCATTAAACTAATCATGTTTAAGAATTTAAGGGTTGTCTCTCCTTGTGCTTGTAACAATAAATAAAAATTGGTCCTAACATGATGGTAGAACAGTTTCATAGACTAATATCCAATACCGCTGCTGAAAGTTAAAATGATCCCACTCCTGTCCATTTAAGACCCTTCATGTGTTTAATTTCAACAAGTTGACCTGCTGTCAGACATAGTAGTTAAATCAGTATATGTAGGTAAACAATCAATATATTTAAATTTAATTAATATAAAAAGCAGTAGCATCCCCATGGTCACATGATCAAAATTCAGATGTTTGGCAACCGATTCATATTTATGATGGTTGCAGTGTCTCGGGTTCATGTGATCTTCTTTTGCGACCTTCTGACAAGCAAAGTCAATGGGGAAACCAGATTCACTTAACAATTGTGTTACTAACTTAACAACTATAGTGATTCACTTAACAAATGTGGCAAGAAAGGTCACAAAATGGGGCAAAATTCACAATAAATGTCTCATTTAGTAACAAAAATTTTGAGCTCAACTGTGGTTGTAAGTTGAGGACTAACTATAATCATTTCTAAGAAATATTTCTCCTGATCAATTTCAATTTCATATACACATGCATTTTGTAATTGCCTTTTTTCCAACTTCAATTGCCATAAGCAGGTGCATATACATAAACGCAGCCAATCTTGCATCTATACTTATGGTCTAGAACAATGATGGCTAACCTTTTCCGGACCGAGTGCCCAAAGCGCGTGGAACCCATGCATGCCCTTGCACATACGTGCGCGAGCCCCCTGCACACACCCCATGCATGTGCGCAAGCCCCCACACGTGCCCCGCCCTACACATGCACGCACAGCCCCCCCACATGCACATGTGGCCCACCACGCCTGCCCCATGCGCATGCGTGGCAGAGACCTGATCAGCTGGCCAGCAGGAGGCGCATGTGCATGCGGGGCCGAGCTGAACTGGGTGACGGCTTGCGTGCCCACAGAGAGGGCGCTTCATGCCACCTGTGGCATGCGGGCCATAAATTCACCATCACGGGTCTAGAATGTATTGGCAACTTTTCTACAGCTGAACACATGCCATAGGCTCCTCTATCTTGATCCCTTCTATGGAGCTATTCAATATTGCACCCATCCAACCTGAACTGCAAATAAAGGGCCAGCCTGGTAAGATGTATGAGTGTACTGGGAAGAAGATCTCATCTCAGCACACAAAAAATCTCTGCAACTTCAGGCTATTTAGTCCCTCTCCTCTCATTTCCTTTCAGCCCAGCTGAGCTCACAGGATTGTTGCTATGGGGAAAAACAGGAAAAGGGAGCATTAGGCACACTGTCTTGAACTCCTGAATCAAAGCATGGGATATGATTCTAACATTTCTTCATTCTAACAAAACATATATACAGGACATGGAATTCACTGGCAGATGATCTTGGATGGCCCAAAACATTGTATTTCTCCAGGAACTATAAACTCAGCAGTATGTTGATGAAAATTCTCAATCATCCAGATAGAGTTGAGTCATAGCAACTGGACGTTTTTCATTTTGAAACATTTCACTGCTTATCCAAGTAGCTTCTTCAGTCTAAGCAAGTTGGTTACGGGGAGCCCATATATGTCTTCCAGGGTGGTTTCATTTCCCACTTAATCTGAATAGGTGAGTAGATAGAAAGTCATTAAGAGTAGTTGCTCCTAAATCTTTTCACCTAGGTGAGTGATGAAGTGTGACCTCCCTGGTGAACTTGTGGTCTTAATCTTCCTGGGGATTAATGCAAGAGCAACATAAATGGGAGACAGGTTGTATCTGAGGCCTCCACTTCGAGGGAAGGATTTTCAACTCTGGCATAAATGGTTGTATCAAACTTTTCTTTTCTGGAGTTCCTTTCCTGGCTTGTTTATTATGAATTTATTTATATCCTACCTTTATTAGTTTAACAAATAACTCAAGGCAGCAATCATACCTAATACTCCTTTGTCCTATTTCCCCACAATAACAACCCTGTGAGGTGGGTAGGATTGAGAAAGTGTGACTGTTCCAAAGTTATGCTAGGATTTATTTATTTTACTTCATGCGAATAGAACACAAAGGACATATCATGTCCTTTAAATGTAGCATCACCAAAAATGCATTAGTTCTATAAATAATGCCTAATGCTTTTTTTAACACGATAGCATTCCACATAACAAGAGGAAGTTATATGATTTGCATGCCTTCATTCACTTTGTAAACTTTACCCAATACTGTCACAAATGTGATTGTTCCCAATGGGAAAACACTGCATAAATATTTATTGTTTAGCAAGTAAAGAAAACATTTCCTGTTTTTCCTGCGCATATGCTGATATAGTGGTATAAATTGCCAATCCAAAGACAGGGCTAGTTTAAGGAATCAGATGTCCACTAAGGAAGGACATCTGATCCCAGGATATGACAAGACTGTTTTGTATTCTTTAGGTTGTATCATGAATTATATGGATTTGACATATTCCAGTGAATCAAGATCCTTGGCACCAGTAATTTTATTTTTTGGTGCATGAGATTGATTCCAGAGTTCCACTGAATGGTGAAGAATATATGAACATTTAGACCAGAAACCTTTCTATGACACCAGAGCTTTCCCAAACACAGTCTCCCAATTCTAGAGTCCATTTCCCCACATATCTTCTGATAGAACATTATAAGGAAGCATTAGTATACATTTGTCCTTAATTTCAACCTAGAATTGTCAGAAACATGGCACAAGACACAAACTGATTGGATCTAAGATTTAAAAAAAAGCAACATACATTGTTTTGAAAAATCAAGACATTTATTCTCAATACAGGTAGTCTGTGACTTACAACCATAACTGAGCCCAAAATTTGTGTTGCTAAATAAGACACCCCATTTTACGACCTTTCTTGCCACAGTTGTTAAGAGAAGCATTGCACTTGTTAAGTTAGTAACAAAATTGTAAAGTAAATCTGGCTTCCCCATGAACTTTGTGAACCTTGTAAGAAAATGATCACATGATCCCAGGACACTGCAAACATCATAAACATGAGCCAGTTGCCAAGTATCTTAATTTTGATAATGTGATCACAGCATAATGGAGCTCTCCTATGGAAAACGTTCATAATTCACTTTTTTCAGGGCCATTGTTAACTTCAAACGGTCATTAAACGAATGGTTGTGAAGTTGAGAATTACCTGTATGTTAAAAAAACTACTGTGCAGCATGATTTCATACTTGAAATGGTCTTGAATTACAGCCAAATTGTGTTGATGGGTCTTGTAGTACAAGTTGCATTTATGTTTCCATCATCTCAGAATGACTGCAGCTGATGTTCATAGAATTCTGCGAAAAGAGGATATTAGGACCAGAAAGTGAAGAACAAGTTGGAAACCCCAGGTGAGTCATTATATTCCTTGAACATGACTGTTCCCAGTTTCCAAGTATGGTCTGCATATCATCATCAGGTCCAAGTCAACATTCTCTTAATAGATTCTGCTGAAAAAATTGTGTCATTTTACATCATTTGATTCATGTGATCTTGATATGACTGCTGACTGGTGGCAGCTGGGAAAAATGTAGAGTTGTCAATTCCTCTATATGTCATAACATTAATCATGTATAAAAATAAAGATGCCTCCTGAAATTCTTGTTATCCATATTTCTCAGAAAAGGAAGCATTTTTTTGTGAAATCTATAGGTGCTGAAGAAATGAAGCCTCAAAGTATAGTATCAGGTTACAAAAGTAGAGTAATGAAATAGGCAAGGGGTTGGAAGATAAGGGCAAAGAGCCGACTAGAAATCATTGTAGGAATTACAAATGAACTCTCACACGATCAGGCTGTGCAGAGAGGAGAATGACTTTGACAGCCCAGTGCCAGATAGAGGTGAAAAGGTCAAGAAGCAAACCCAATAGATCTGGAAGAAAAAGATTGCAGTAGTCAAGGCAAAAGTTAATGGAGCATAAATAAGAGGTGTTTCTTTCCTTCAGGAGATAAAGCAGAATACTGTGTTTTTTTAAGTATTGTAATTCAATCTTTCCAATTCTTGCTTTCCGTTGCTATACCATTGCAAATGAGACATAGCAGAGCAGTTGCAATGTTCAACAACATGACAAAGTAAATACCCCATTCAATCATTTTTAAGGCAAAAATCTGTAAATGAATTATCCCAGAAGAATATCACAATCTTTCTAGGTATTGCAGAGAGAAACAGCTGATATATAGCAATTTCCCCCCATTTAGCATGTTTTCCCCTGAATGTTTTAATCAAAAGAAATTAAAAGCAGTAACTAACTTCTTGCCAGCAGGGCAATTAACTCCAGGTCTATAGATACCTCTTATTCAAGAGCTGGCTTACAGCACAGCCCACAAACACAAAGGATCAATAATGCAAATGGATGAAAGCATCATCATTGCAATTCGAGCTGTGCCAGTTTTGTATGCTGTATAACATCACAATGCATATAGAAAAGAGGCAGAACTTGTATCACATCAAGACAATGTTACTTTCAGCATTTGCTCTTCCTTGTAGACAACACTGTTGTCAACCCAATGAAAAAAAACCCAGAAAGTAACCAGCAATCTGAGTTGCTAATAGGGCAGGCAGAAGAACGTATTTAACTGAACAAATGGAAAGAAAAATTCTCAGAATTATCAGCCATTTTGGCCATCAGTTCACATATAGTATGGAGGCTATTAGATTGGGAAAATCAACCTTATAGATCATTATTTACAAGGAAATGGGGGTTCAAAAGCTATAATTGCTTGGGGCTTCTCTGAAGACAATAAATTTGGGTAATGTATTGTTTTGGGTTATTACTTTTTTACTGGCTATTACACCATAGTTTAAAACAATTAAGTTAATTTTACTGCAGTGCTGCATAGCTGGGAGGCACATTTTTTATTATAAAAGCACAAATTCAGATGGTTTTCCTTTATGAGTTAACCTAGTGAAGACTATGATTATATATTAAGGTGTTCTGGATGAATGACCACTGAAACTGCTATTAGGGATAATTGCTTAAAACTATGACCAGAGCAATCAGTTACCTATGGAAAAAGATCTTTTATGAGTGCTTAGAAGAGTTTTCATATTTTTTTAAAAAAAATCCTTACAGGTATATTTAACTTCACCTGCTTTTATGCAAGAACAATGATTTCAGCAACTAGAGGACTAGGTAATTTTTTATCTGGCTCATGCTGTTTTTAATATATTGTACATACTCACAAATAAGCTGAGAATTTTAGGTGCCAAATTCACCTCCAAAATTGAGATCTGCAAATTCATGAATGGTCTTATCCATGAACATATACAGTAATACCATTTTGTTGTACTTGCATAGGTCAGCTTATTCATGGATGGCACATTTCTCATGGTATTATTTTAAACAATTGGAAGGTCTAGTTATCTGCAGATGGGCTTATACACAAGTATACACTGTAATATTCATTTTTGAAAGTAATTATGCAGCACGTCTCTAAACAGATGTACAAGAAAAGGGATTAGGTAACCTGTATATAGTTTTATTACAGCTCCAAGTGCCTTTCTTGTTGATCTTAGTGGTTAGGCTAACAGGTATTACAGTACAACACTTCTGAAGTATCTGTGCAGCTCAGATGGCAAATTGGTTTCCCCAGTTTAGAAGGAGGAGGATTTCCTTATAAAACTACTGAAGATGTTTAATTACCAGTTATTATTATTACTTTTTAAAATCCCAACTACTGACAAGAAGGCTTGCAGCTGTTTCCTATTCTTTAAATAATAAGGCCAATAGTGCCAAAAATGGTTTTTCCCAGTACAGGGCGAAACATATTTATTGGCCAAGTGTGATTGGACATACAAGGAATTTGTTTCTGGTGCATAAGCTCTCAATGTACATATAAACAGTGGTGGGATTCAAATAATTTAACAACCAGTTCTCTGCCCTGATGACCAGTTGGGTAGGTGTGGCTCGGTGGTCATGTGACTGTGTGGGCGTGGCCAACTCAACATCACTCACGTCGATGGGCGCTTCGCCTTAGCTGTTACAATGTAATAAGGGTTAACCATAGAGGCAGTTTCTGTAAGCAGGGCAATAAAGATTAGGCTAGAAACACCACCAGAATGTTTCCTTCCTGCTTTCCTTACAGGATTAGCCCTGTAAAGTAGAAAAAAACAAAATAAGATTTCTTCCAACAACCGTTTCTCTGACCTGCTTAGAAAGTTAACAACCAGTTCTCCCGAATAGGTGCGAACTGGCTGAATCCCACCACTGCATATAAAGTAATATAAGATATCAATCGTAAAAAATAAAAAGAAAGATGAGAAGGATAATATTGTTAGACATAAGACAGTACTGTGGGAATTAGGTGTTCAACAGTTTAATTATATTAATTACATTGTATTAGCAATTTAGTTAATTTAATTAAATTAATACTTTGCAGTACAAGGCAAACTATTTAAAAAACCCAATTGTCATAAAGGTTTATACACTAACTGCTCCAAGTTTACAGTAGTGTCTTCCAGCTTGTGTTAATTCAAATGTTGTGGTCCAGTTTTCCTGCTGTGCTTTACTTTCTTCGAGGCTACCTGTTAAACTTTGCAACAGCCACTTGAATCAATGGTTACTACCCTGTAATTCTCTAATCTCTGCTACAGCAACTGCTAACAATCAGTCGTAAAAGCATAGTAGTCCTAAAAAGTATGTAAAATGTCATACACCTTTGAAAGCTGGCAGAATTTTCTTCTGTTATTTTTCTTTACTTGAGCTCTAAACCTTTCTGCTTTGCTTTAAAAAAAAAGAAGTTTCACCTCATTTCATCTTTGAGCAGTTGGCTATTTGGCAAATGGGGTAAAGATCTTTTACCTGAAGTGATTGGTTATCTTTTTTTAAAAAATGTCTATTGGAAGAGTAAATAGACTTTTCTTGCAGTTTGTACGTTAGGCAAATATTATCGCTATTATACTATGCCCAATAAAAATTGCAGAGGGCCTTAAAGAACCAAATCAGGAAAAATACAAGAAAATATTTTTTGTTTTAAAGTTTGGTTTTTGTACCTGCGCATGTGTGCATTTGGATGTTTTAATTTTATTTAATGTCATAGGTTGTGTGCAAGTGTAAGAATCTCCCCTAAAAAGGAAAGCAATTGCCAATTTGAATAGAAAGTTGGCATGGCACAGCAACAGGGGAATTGTGGGGTGGAGGTCTGTAATAGCTTGAAATCTGGACTGAATCCTTTGTAAGCCACTGCCAAAGGGAGGTTTTTCTTAAAATTGGCCTCAGGTTAACATGCTAGAGCAGTTTAAGAAGTGTACTGTTTATAGAAGAGACATGCTCGGAGTACTATTCAGACGGTTTCTGTGCTTCTTTCCAGCTAATGCATTTTTGTCTACTTGGTTAGCTATTTCTAGACTCTAAGAGTTAGTGTCTTGGGGATACTAAGCCTTCCCCAGCTTAGGATCCCTAAAAATCTGGACTATAATTCCCACTGTCTTCAGCCACCATAGTCACTACTATACAGCAAGACAATTCCTATATTTCACAATGGAACGTGTGTCACAGGGCTGTTAAATCAGTGGTGAAATCCAATTTTTTTTATACCGGTTCTGTGGGCATGGTGTGGTTTGGTGGGCGTGGCTTGGTGGGCATAGCAGGGGAAGGATACTGTAAAATCTCCATTCCAACCCTACTCTGGGACCAGCCAAAGGTGGTATTTGCCGATTCTCCAAACTACTCAAAATTTCCGCTACCAGGTTCTCCAGAATCTGTCAGAACCTGCTGGATTTCACCCCTGTGTTAAATGGTATTTAACATCCTTTGCCCTCCCCCTCTTTGGTTCGATTATGTTTGATTCTCAGAGACTGCCTGGACAAATCTCTGAAATTTTTTTGGTAAAGTTTTTCCGAAGAGTTTTGGCATTGCTTCCTTTCTAGGACGGACGGAGAGTGACTGCCCAAAGTCACCCAGCTGGTTTTGTGCCCAAGTGGGACTAGAATTTACAGCTTCTAGATTTCTAGCCTGATGTGGTAGAAACCAACAGACTCTCTCATTTAATATATACTATAATTTGGAGAATTTACTACATCTCTAGCTCCAATTCTGACTTGGCCCAGCCAGCATGGCCAATGGCAAGAGTGGCTGGGAAGCAGTTCTTCAGCAGTTTCCCCTTCTTGAATTTGTCAGCAGGCTGATTTGCATTCTGCTATTTTACACCATTCCTGCTCAGTATAGTAATGCACATGGTTTAAATGAGAATGAATGAATCCTCAGCATTACAGGGAGGTGCTGCTGATCAAACTACTTATCTTACATCAGTGTCTCATAACTCTCTAACTTAATTCTAGTTGTGATGGACTTTACTCTTTCAAGATTGTTAAACTGGTGGAACTGTTTGCCCTCAACTGGTTTCTACCAGTTAATAGATCAGATTTCATTAGAGTACGATGAAGCAGAGGTGTGGCTCTTAAAGCTTTCTTAACAAGCAATCTAATGGAGAAAATAAGTGTAGTTGAAACATGCCAATTAATCCACCTGATAAGAGATAATTCAACTTGGGAGGAAGAAATGGTGAAGACTGCTCCACTAAAGGTGGAACTGATGACTACAGCAGAATGAAGGGTGTCCTTTTAAAAAGATGCTGAGTATGATTTTTGGGAAAAGACACTTCTCCCCTTATTTTCCAGAGCTCTCAACATGCTGGAAACTGTTGCCTTGTGGTCTCCCTGCAAGGAGCAACTTTCTGGAGCACTTGTGAGCCATTTCAAGTCCACACCTGGTCCAAAGAGGAATACTTGAATTTAATTTCTATTAAAACTGCTACTATCTATTTCTTCCCAAGAGGCAACCAGGGTACAACAGGAGAATGTCAGCACACTTATAAATCAGGCATATCACTTCCTTCCTTCTCTCCCTTTAACCACACATGTATGTTTACCTGAGGATACAAGTGGATATTATCCTGGACTTACTGCCACTTTGATTTGCAGAAACAAATTTGAAGCAAAAGCTCAAAGAACACCAAGGATCCCAGAGTTCAACACGGAGCTACAGGTATTTTTTTTTTCAATTGGAAACAAAAGTTTAACTTTGGTTTTAAATGTAAGCCCTTGCAAACCAGGGGTGGGTTCTACTTACCTTTACTACTGGTTTGCAATGGGGCCGCGGGTGCTTCTGATGATTTTGGGGTCAGTGGGTGGAGCCTCCCGCAGGTTTTACTACCGATTCTATAAAACCGATCTGAACTGGGAGCAACCCACCACTGTTACAAACTAAAAGTAACCCAGGGAAGTGAATACTCTTGAGTTTGTACACCTGCAGAGCTTCATAAAATCCTGCAAAGGGCCACAGGCAAGGGGGAGAATTGCAGTGCAAAACTTAGCACAGCAATGTTCATATAGTAACAAAGTTGTAAGGTGTCTTCCTCCTCCCCGCCTTCCTACCTGCATAAAGTAGGAGGGCTTTTGGGAAAACAGGTCTGCAAAACTGAGGCTCCACAAAAACTGCCCTTGAACTGTAACGCTTAATGCAACAGAAAAGAGGAAAATAATACATGTATGAAGGAACTGCCATGTTTTTTGCATTCATCAATGTAGCTACCATTTCCCTTAACACCAAACCTCATGTTCATCTCCTCCTCATCTCTTCTGTGGGCCAGGCTGCTCAAAGGCCAGCTCGGGCCCGCCGTTGACAGAGGGATGTCTGCGCATCGGTAGGGATACCTAATAAATCATGCCTCCAGCTGCTCATGCAGCAGAAAGTCCCCGGCTAAACCTGTTGAATAATTTCTACCTCACCGAGTCACAAAGAGTGAAGGAAGTTAAAAGAAAAAAGAAAAAGCCGCCCAGCACAAGAGCCCGGCGGCTGCGGGGGGGGGGGGGGGAGGTTAATACAGAGGGCGCGTTTTCACGGAAAGCTCAGCTCCGCCGCAAATTAGCCTGGGAGGAGTTTCCCAGAAGAGGAAAGGGGGAGTTTGGCTAACCCGACGAAGCCAAACCTGAACTAAGCGCGGACGAGCGGTAGCCGGGTTGTTCCTGCGCGTGCCTCAAATCGTTTCCCTCGAGGCGGCAACAAGCCCGCTTCCCCCCCGCCCCCGCCGCCTCCCTTTTGGCTACGCTCCCCAGGCGAGTCCGAGCGCTTCATCGGCCTCTCCTCCCGCCGGGCGCGAGGTTCCCAGCTGCAGCTGCAGCCGGAGGCGAAGCGGGCCCTCCCCGAGGAGGGGCCAACCCGGCAAAGGCAGGAGAGTCGCCGCCAGAGTGGGAGAAGGGGGAGTCTCCCTCCCGCACTGGCTTCAGGGTGGGAGGGAGAGAGGGAGGAGGACGGCGCTGGGAAGGAGGGGGGAGCGCGCCCGCAAAACGCTCGGGCGCAACTGACGCTTTGAGGGGCGTCTGGCTGCGGGGTGGCCAGCTCTGCGCTCCCGACACACCGGCTCAGCTCTTCTCAATGAATGAAGGAGCGGGACCTTTTGGGTGCACTCGGGATCACTTGCGAAAGCAGCTCAGCTCGGGACCGTGTGCGCTGCAGCCGTCCGCCTGCCCCACCGCGTAAGTAACCGCGTTGCCTGGTGGTTGGGATGGTGGAGAATGGGGCGAATGTGCTTTTGTTTCTTTTATTTGTGGGTCCCCCTTCCTCCTCCCCCGCAACTCCTCCTCCTCCTCCTCTTCCCTGGGACGCGGGGGAGGGTGCTGATCCGGCTCCACCTGACCCTTCTTGAGATGCGCTACTCGAGAGTTGGCGCCTCCTGAGTAGTGGCGGCGGCGGCGATAGCCCCATTGTTTCTTGAGAGGGGGCTCACGGGTGGTGGTAGGCAGGCATTGTTCCTGCAGCTGCTTTGCCCGGGGAAGAGCGCTTCCGAGCTAGCGGGGCCGAGCGTTGATTGACTACCAAGAGTTTCGAACTAGTTGCAACCGGGGAGAGAGGCCAGACAAAGCCAGAGGGGACCGGCAGAAATGTGGTGGGGAGAAGCGGCGGTGACGACACCTGCGCGTTTCAGAGTTCTCTAGGCCAGCTCCCCGGCCTCTCTCGGTTTATTGTTTTTTTTTTCTACAGCGTCGCTGATTCCCTTAAGTCGCTTCTCGTTCACACGAAGGGCTGAAACGGTAAGGGTTGTGATTGCACACTCCCGGGTTTGAACTCGCTTGAGTTCAGAAAAGTGCGCGCCCGGAGTTCGCCTCGCATCTTTTGTTACCTAGAGCGGCTTGGGCAACCGGCTTCGTGCCGCCGAGCCGCGCTTTCAAAGCCCTTTTAACGCTGGGCGTGTTTAAAAGGCTAAGAAAGCAGCTGGTTCTCAACCGTGGGATTTTTGTGCCGTTCTCTCCTGGAAGTAAGGATGAAATAGATTTTGTTTACACTTGCCTTTCTCTCCGCCTTCCCGGCCCTTCAGTTGGCTTGTGCACACACGCACACACGCACACACGCTTCTGTGTAAAAGATTTTGCTGGCTCTGCTTCCCAGGAATATCCTGGGAGAAGCCAGGGGTTGCCAGCAGGTGGCTTGAGTAGCTCCGTGTGACAGGTGTGTATTGGCAATATGTGGCTGCTGGTAGGGTGTGCATATCTTGTTCATATTGTAGTGTGAATGTGTGTGTGAAGTACAGTGGTTCCGAGGACAGGGGTGCACCGAAGTTTCATACAGCCCTCTTGAAAATCAGGTATTATGTTTCTTCTTGGAATTTTCTTTTAGTACATGAAAGATATGGGGAAATTGTTGCCTATGCTAGACAGTAAGGCTGCTGAATTCTGGGGAAGGAGACAGGCACCATTTAAATACTAACCAGCTGTTGTTTTTTTTAAAGTAACTATTTTTCCAGGTTGTGTTTTAAGCAGCTTCTTTGATTTGTGTTCAGGGTGCTTCCCTTGAACTTGTTTCAAGAAAAACTTGCAGCTTTTAAGGGGGAAAATTCTTTTCAAAGGTGGTTTGAATAAACTCCCCTGGGTAGTCCAAGCTTTGGAGAATCACCACCTGTTGGTTTGTCTAGACTACATTTTTGTAATGTTCTTGTGTTGTAAACAAACCTTATATCTATTCCGTGCTTAAAATAATGGGCCAGACAGCCCAGTGTTTCTCATGTTCTTTTTCCTTTGATAACAAAAGTCACTTTCAAATTCCATTTAGTAATATTTTATGAATATTCATCCCTACTGCTTCTTGAAGTCAGTCTGTCTTTTAAAACTTATAGTTCTAAAATTCCAGCCACAACTTGTTTGCTTCATTCATTTCAGAAGTTGAAAGTGCAATATATCTCATTTTTTTCAGCTTCTTACCTTTTAAATACCTATGTCATGTTTAGTTTTGTGTTTAATGAAAGAAGCTCTCTTGTTGTGTATTGTGTAAAAAAAAAGTTGTGTAAAATGAGAAATAACTTTAATGTTTGCTGACATCTTCAGAAATGGGATCCAACATCCACTGAATTTTTTGGAAGCACTGAGTGGTGAAGCTAGAACATGCCAATGCTACATTTTCTAAGAAATCTTGCCATTTCAGATATTATGTGTGGACTGTAAATGATGTGGAATTGTATCAGAAAAGACAAAAGTATCAAACTGCAAAGATTTCATTTAAAAAAATCGCCATAGCACTTGGAGAGTAAGAATCTTTGAAAAATAATAATTCTTAAAGCTGTTAAACTGAAAGTAATGTTGAAAGGGTCAATTCTACTTTTATCCTGTCTTTCCCTTTCAGATGCAAAAAAATAAGGTGCAAGGGAAATGGATTCTACTTGTGGGTTTATGCGCAGGAGTAGTTCTTGATGCTTTTTATCTGTGACCCTTCATTCTTACAGGGAAAAATGAGCAGGTAAAGCACAGCAATAATGAGGATAGGACTGCAACCCAGGGATTCTGTAAACTTTGTTAAAGCAAAATTTGGTTTGGTTTTCCGGGTCACAGCTCTTATTATCAGTGTCAGTGCGGATATTTTAAGGTTGTGATTCCTGGAACACAGCATGGATTCAAAGCATTCTTTTATTATCACAAAAAAATGATGTATAGAATCATATTATTTCTGCACATACATGGCCAAGAATAGGTTAAGACATTACCTGAGACATGGACAATGAGAGATGGGTGCACTCTTATAGGAAATAGTTGTGGGGATGTGGCATGCACTGTTTAATAGAACATGTGAAATAGGTCTGCGGGCAGAACAGATACTGTGCTTAACAAATTCAACTTAACATTTGAGAAGAATAAATTCACCCATGAATTCATTGAACAATCTCCAGCAAATTGCTGTTTCTTTTAGTTCCACTTGCAGTTTAAGAGCTGTGATTATTTCTATACTAATATTTTAAAAGTTTAGTTGTTATAAATGGCCTTCTACTTTCTCCAAGGCTCAAACTAAAAAGGGGGTTCAGGTAATTTTATACACTGAATATGAAGAGATAGTAGAATGATACAGCTATTTTCAGAGTATATGTGGGCCAGGTCCTCTGCTGATGTGTATTGAACTCTTCTTGTTTTGAAGAAAATGCCATGTATTCATCCACACATGCATATAATTCTTTTGCAGAAATATTAAAATGCCTAACTATTTCCAGAGCAGCACAGGAAGGCAGAACTTTGTGGAGTTGTCTAGAATCTTGTGTTCTAAAACTGATGAATTTTGCACATCCTAAAAGAGAATTGGAGTATACAAGAATAAGTTTCAGAGATGGGATACACGTATGGAACCTGCTATGGCCAACTTCTTATTTTCTGTAACCAGATTAGTACCTATAGTTTTATTTTTTTTTTCCTGCTAAATAGTTTCTAAGAAGACTTCTTAGTATTTTTCTGATTACTCACCAATATCATGATCTTATGAGTCCATTTTTTAAAAAAAATATTAGGTGACATGGCAGAAAAGATATTTCTCTTTGGATGTCATGCCAAAGGCATGACTCATTTGTACTTATGATTACCTTCATTCATTGTATGTTCAAAGCCATATTATTAATTACTGATTGGGCTACTGTCCAATGAATTTGTGAAGTTGGCAGTTTTCCACTAGCCATCTAGTGGACCAAAACTATAAAAATCATATCCAGTGATTATTTTGAGAGTCAAACCTATTGACAGCATGTAGGCACTTAAAATAATGACAGAAATATTGATATATCAAGCGCACAGTCCACATATATTTGCAGAAAATTTGATTGGAAATTTTAAAAAACCCTACAGATAATGACTGTTTACAT
Organism: Arizona elegans; assembly: GCA_022577455.1. NCBI lineage: Eukaryota > Metazoa > Chordata > Lepidosauria > Squamata > Colubridae > Arizona > Arizona elegans. The sequence goes on from JAKOOJ010000001.1 coordinate 253,012,806, forward strand.
GTGGTGATGCTGGACTGATGTAAATAGTTTCCACCTTGATTTGAATTCTAAGGGTACAGCTCTGTACCCATTTATCTGAGTATAAGCAATGTTATTTGCTTGTGAGCAGATATCTAGGAATGCACTGTAAATGAGACTAGTAAGCATGAATTCTAATGAGTCCTTCGGGAGTAGGGCGGTATAGAAATTGAATAAAATAAATAAATAAATAAATAAACAAATAAATAATGTGATCATGTAATAAGGTAGCTAGGAACCAAATGTTTCCCATTGATCCCTTGTTCATTTTCCTTTTGTATCATGCATATGTTATGTACCTGGGTGGCAGTGGAACATTTCTGGTTATCAAATGAACTGGCTAGACCACAAAAGGAAAGCTTGGATTTGAAAATCTCTTCTCTTGCCAATGCTTTGTTTGATGGCTCATGCTCAGCTTAGCTGAATGACTGAACTTAATCTTCTGAGATATGAAATGGAATCTGAATGAAGTTTTCAATTTGGTTGCACCTTCCAAATTTAAGCGCCCTTTCACTTCTCTTCACAAACTCTCAGGCAACTGCCACATAAAAATTCTGCAGTCCATATTCTAAGTATAAATAGATGACACCAGAATAGGTGCAAGAAAGGCTAGTGTAACTCTACAGAGTAGGATATGTAGAATTCACGGTTACAACAATGGTACTTTCAGGAGAACTCTGGAATGTTCTGTTTCCTGATTGGGCCATGCCATACCTCTTCTAGACCATGTTATTCCAGAAGCAGTTCAGTCATTTATGGAAGTCAGTTATCTGATCTGGAAATAGTAGAAGGATATCAAAAATATCCTTCTACTTGGAAAATTATGTTCTGAAGTGGGTATAGCACATCCTGGAGTTCTCTGGAATGTTCCATTCCAGACTTTGTCGGATTTAACCTCCTAAAGTCACTGGGATTTAGACTGCAAATAAAAAATAAGTAGCAAATCCCTATGATATAAGTGGCTCCTTCTTGTGACTGCAACAAACTTGGACCATATTTTTAGAAAAACTTGATGATCTGCTCCCTTGTAGCTTTGACTTATCTGTGTAGGGAACAGGCTAACTTTTCATCCATTTCATCTGTCTTTGTCTTCATATATCAGCAATGGGAAGGGGATTGGTCACCTGCCCAGGAGAACGTGGAGGACCATTTTCCCCATATGCTTAGCAAAGCCTTCTCTTCAAAAGCAAACCAGCTCGTATGTTCTTACTTGAGTAGAATCTGTTGCAAATTTAGGCTCAAACGTGATTTAGCAGATTATGAAACCCAGACACTTAAGTGAGAACATAAAGAGAAACATTACAATAGGTAGGCAGTATGAAGTAGTCATTAATGGGCTTACCTCTGAAGTTGTGATATTTTTCTATGAAATGCTTAAGCTTTGACATTTTTAATTTAAATGTCTGAAATCTAAATTGTATTATGTGTTTTATTTCTGAGTACATATTTACAGTTTGTGTTTGCTTTACATTCTACCGTAAATCAGGATTGTCTAACCTTGGCAACTTTAAGACCTGTAGACTTCAACTCTCATGCTGGCTGGGGAATTCTGGGAGATGAAGTCCACAGTATTTAAGTGTCTAAAGTTGGATACCCCTATTCTAAATGAACCTGGTCAATTGTTGGACCTGTTTTTCCAATTGTAGGTCTTGGACCAAAAAAAGTCTTCTCCCATGAGCAGACTAGTAGAATATGTGAATATAGGATATTGCAAAGGGAAAGTACATGTGTGAAAGCTGCAGACCAAACCATCCCTTGCAGTATTTACTATATACGGAAATTAAAATAGTGACATCCTTTTCTCAAGGAGAAATTCACAGAAAAGCCTTGAGATCTTTTTCAGTTCCTTCCTACAATGCTTTATTAATGCATAGCAAATAAATACTTGAACACATGTAAGGAGCTAAACATTTAACTAGGATACAGTCTTTTATAATAAAATGCTGCAAACATTATAACACATCTTCTCATGTCTTCCTTTTTATACACAGAGTGCACAGCCTTTAGTTATTAAGGCTTGTGGTTCAGATTTCCACAACTGCTTGTGGTGCTGTCCTTTGGCTAAATTTATAATGCAATCCTATTTGCTGGTAGTAAAGTTAAATCTGGAAATGGCAGCTATGGGATATGTAAGTAATTGTGGTTGGAAAGGGGAAGGTTATAGCTGCCTTCTGACTTAATTTTATGATATTCAGGAGTCCTGAATTCATATTATACACTACATTTGGCTATCTTTGCTGGTAAAAGTTATTTTAAATATTTTGCATAGAACTTTTGATAATATCAGGCAGGATATAGAGTAAGATCATATCTGTATAAATTATATATCAACTTCTCATGATGAAAGTATTTTAGGCTTCATGATGATGATCTTATATTTTGAAAACTGACAATGGAAAGTTTAATTTTTGTCCTAATTCTAGGAATCAATTTATATAGGTAAAGGTAAAGGTTCCCCTCGCACATATGTGCTAGTTGTTCCCGACTCTAGGGGGCGGTGCTCATCTCCGTTTCAAAGCCAAAGAGCCAGCGCTGTCCGAAGACGTCTCCGTGGTCATGTGGCCGGCATGACTAAATGCCAAAGGTGCACAGAACACTGTTACCTTCCCACCAAAGGTAGTCCCTATTTTTCTACTTGCATTTTTTACGTGCTTTCAAACTGCTAGGTTGGCAGAAGCTGGGACAAGTAACAGGAGTCACCCCGTTATGCGGCACTAGGGATTTGAACCACTGAACTGCCAACCTTTCGAACGACAAGCTCAGCATCTTAAGCACTGAGCCACCACATCCCTGGTTTAATTTATATAATCAATTTATATAATCTACATTTATTTCCATTTTATAGTGTCTCTTTTCCTGGCTCTTTGAAAGGAGAGGCAATGAAGCAAACTATGATAGTGCTGTATCAAACTACACATTGCTTTAACAGTAACAGATGTCCTCTTTGGGAGATCCATCTTCAGGCATTTTTCACACAAAAGTAATGTAAATTAAATGGAAACATAACATGTCATTTTTCATGTGTACCTCGTTTACAGTGGGACCACTTCAGAATACGGTCAGGAATGCAATAAATTCCATTACATACAAAAGTAACATTTAAGAAAATGACTTTGTCTGGTGCAGTGGTAGGTTGCCCCCGGTTTGGACAGGTTCTATAGAACTGGTAGTAAAACCGGTGGAAGGCTCCTCCCACCGACCCCGACATCATAGGAAGCTTCTGCTCATGTGCAGAAGCACACGCACACGGGCGAACAAAGTGCAGCCCCGTTGCGAACCGGTAGTAAAGGTAAGTAGAACCCACCCCTGGTTTGGTATACTAATATTTTGTAAATGAGCTTTTATGTGAGTAATTTCAGAGTAATTGACCCCATACTTCACATTCTAAAGTGGCACAGTTCTTGCAGTTATGACACACATTTTTAAAAGATGACAGTCAGCTCAATGTCTTGATAGTTATGTGTAAGAGATGTAACTTTTACACACAGGGAATTAGATACCTCCTAGAGATTTTGGTAAGTTAAATTTGGAGGCAAATTCATAAAGTAGGGTGTGAAAAGTATAGGCCAGGAGTGTCCAACCTTAGCAACTTTAAGACTTGTGCAGTTCCCAGAATTTCCTAGCCAGCTATAGGAATTCTGGGAGTTGAAGTCCACAAGACTTGCCAAGGTTGGACACTTCTGGTATAGGTTTCATACTCTCAGTACTGATAGCATCTTTATGTTTGTTTTTGATGTAATTTTGAAGTCTGCGAAATATGGAAAGGAATATATGGCTTTCCATATGGTTTTGTTTCTTTTAAGGATACTTTAAAGAAGTCTCACCAAGTCTCGCCCTGGAGAAGGGCAAACTCTACTATTTTCTTAGTGTATTTATTTTACCCACATAATAGATTTATATACTGCAATTTCCTTACTTGTCACACGATTTAGGATGGTACATTTTATCATTAACAATAATAGCAAATATTTGTATATTTGTACATATTAAAGCCTCATATTAAAATATGGGAGGAAATCACAATCCAAAAGACTAACATACAAAAACATAAATGCCATGAAAAACTTATCCGGTGGGTCACATCACTCCCAGACTAAATGCCTATAGCAGTGTTTCTTAAGGTGTGGTCCTAGGACCTCTGGGGGCGCGGTCAAAATTATTTGTGCTGAAAATGTGATATTAAAATCCCATAAATTGTGAAAATCAATAACAGCAATGAATGCATCAATTGCAACGTTTAATATGGTAAATAAATTAAGGTTCTTTTGGGAATCATCCAAAAATTTTAAAAGTGAAAAGGGGTACCAAGAGAAAAAAGTTTAAGAAAAACTGGTCTGGAAGAAAAAACTACAGGTCTTGAATGCCTTTTAAAAGACTTGGATAGAAATGGATGCATGTTAGTCCATACTTTGGTGGTATATATGGCCAGTATATGTGTCCAATAAATTGTTTTGTTTTTTTCTCAATAAATTTTTATATCTAGCAATATTATTAGTGGAATGGGTGATAGAATTATTTGTGTGAGGTTGTTTTATTCTGATTTACACAAAATATATAATTTGTGCATGCAGTTTCATTTCCAAGCTCTGCTCCCTGAAACTGAATCTGAATTTGGGGGATTGCTTTAGTGCAGCAAATTTTAGATTTGATCTAGCACCTCTAAATTCTCACTGCTTAGCTTGTAATCCCTGGTTTGATGCAAACAAAGTTTTGATGCTTGTACTTTTAATAGTTGCATTCAATAATGGAAATGGCAAGATAGTATCTTTAGCCTCTAGTTCTTTTATTTACGATTGTTAAAATTCAGAGCAGAAGCATTGGTGAGAGCAATATTATTTCGATAGGTGAAAATAATTTGTAGTGTATTACATTCATAACTCATAAAAGGTCTTGCTGCACCAGCCTGAATGGTGCGGAAACTAAATATGTCAAGAAATTTTACAGAATACTAGAAAATTAGATGGAAATATCAGTGCAAATGTGAGTTTGATACAATAAAATCCTATCTATTGTGAATGCTTTAAAGCCTATTAAGTTATTGTGAAATCATTATAGTTCTCACATAAAATGTGAGAAAGGTTTGGGAAGTGCCTGATTTAGTTATGCTTGGCTTGAAAATTGTGGTGACTGGATTTGTTGACAATTTTTTATATCATGGGTGCACTGCTTCAGATATACAGTGTTTTAATCTGTGTTGCCATAATAGGCTGAGCAGAGCGCATGAGTATGAAACATAGTGCTTATTTCAATTGGGATATGCTGTTGGCAACGATCCCCAACCCAATCCTGCCATCACAGAGCCGCGGTGGTGCAGTGGTTAGAGTGCATTACTGCAGGCTACTTCTGCTGATCACTGGCTGCCAGCAGTTTGGCAGATCGAATCTCACCAGGCTCAAGGTTGACTCAGCCTTCCATCCTTCTGACGTCGGTAAAATGAGGGCCCAGATTGTTGGGGGCAATATGCTGTCTCTGTAAACTGCTTAGAGAGGGCTGTAAAGCACTGTGAACCGGCATATAAATCTAAGTGCTATTGCTATTGCTATCACAAGCTTTATTTTTCTCACTGGGATTGTAACCGCAAATTACAGGTAGTCCTCGACTTACAGCTGTTTGTTTAGCACTGAAAAAAATTGACAAAGGACTGTTCTTCACAGTTACTTTTGCAGCATCCCCATAATCATGGATCAAAATTCAGATGCTTGGCAACTGTTTCATACTTATGACCGTTGCTATGACCCAAGGTCATGTGGTTCCATTTTGGGACCTTCCGATGAGCAAAGTCAATGGGGAAGCCAGATTCCCTTAACAAATGTCTCGCTTAACAACAGAATTTTTGGGTTCAATTATAGTCATAAATTGAGGACTATCTGTAGTCCGAGAATTGCGCTGCCAAATCTTTTATGCACAAGTCCATTCTGTTATGATATTAGCATTGGGCTCTGCTTTTTAAATGCATTGGATCCCAGATCTTAGCTAATAGTCAGCAATATAATTTCAGTTTTATAACCACTTAATGCTTGCTGTACAGTGTATTTCCCAATAAATTCCTACTGGTAGTTGCAATGAAAACTTAAATAATTATTTTTTGGACAATTTGCTTTGAAGTTCTCTGTAAAATTGTATAGATTTTTTTTTCTTTTGTGGGCATTGACATTTTTGCATTAAAGCCTCCTGCATACTGAGCATAAAATATAATGCAGCTCTAGAATTGTGCCTACTGGGCAATCTGACACACTTTTGTTCCAGTCAGACACTTCCTGCTGCTTTTCTAAATAGTGTTTTAGTCAAAAAGAGAACAGAGTGAAATAGGCAAGAAGATGTGATCAGACAGAGATGAATGCTGGGTTAGGAAAAAAATGGAGAGAAAAAGATCAAGCCACGAGAAACTTCTGTGCATGAAGGCATGGAAATAGCTCATGATACAGTTAAGAGGAACGAGAACTGGCATCAAAAAACTACTGGTAGAAAAGATGGCCGAGAAATAGTTTGAAGAATGACATTCAGAAGGTCTATTTGGGAAGTACAGAATTGGTGCATATGAAACATTAGGAGCATTATGCAAAACCACGGTTTGGAGCAATGGAAACAGAAATGGTAACCTGTTTCCCCTCATGAACCCCAATAAACCCAAACCAGCTGAGACAATAGCCATCTCAGGGGTGAAATCCAGCAGGTTTTGACAAGTTTTGGAGAACCAGTAGCGGAAATTTTGAGTAGTTCAGAGAACTGGCAAATACCACCGCTGGCTGGCCCCAGGGTGGGGTGGGAATGGAGATTTTGCAATATCCTTCCCCCTGGAGTGGGGTGCGAATGGATATTTTGCAGTATCCTTCCCCTGGAGTAGGGTGGGAATGGAGATTTTACAGTATCCTTCCCCTGCTATGCCCACCAAGCCATGCCCACCACACCACACCACGCCCACCAAGCCACACCCACAGAACCAGTAGTAAAAATATTTAGATTTCACCACTGAGCCATCTGATGATGATGAGTCCCAGTAATGAAGGAGGCAAGTTTTTTTTTCTTTTGCATTGATTATGTCTTTTTTCAATTTTTATCAATTGTATCAATCTTTATCAATACATTGTAATCCTTGACTTATGACCACAGTTGAGGCCAAAGTTGAGGCCAAGTGAGTCAGTTGTTCAGTGAGTTTTGCCCCATTTTACAACTTCGCTTGTCACAGTTATTCAGTGAATCCCTGCAGTTGTTGAGTTAGTAATATGGTTGTTGAGTTAGTAATATGGTCGTTAAGTGAACCTGGCTTTCCCATTGACTTTCTTTGTGAGAAGGTCACAAAAGGGGATCGCATGACCCCAGGACACTGCAACTGTCATAATAATATGAATCAATTGCCATGGGCCTGAATTTTTATCATGTGATCATGGGAATAGTTGATCATGGGGATATTGCAATGGTCATAAATATGAAAAACAGCCATAAGTCACTTTTTTCAGTGCCCTTGTAACTTTGAACAGTCACTAAATGAATCATTGTAAGTCGAGGATTACCTGTATAGAGAAAGAGACTGAAGAGGAAGCAGCGACTATATCCATAATGATTTCTTGTTTATCACAAGAAAAAGAAAATATCTGGGTACGTCTTAGGGGCCTTTAATTGACAATTGTTCAAAACAGGATGTGAAGGCGAAATAGAACTTCAATCTAATCTTAAAGAACTGTTGTTTTGTTCTTTTATATTCTTGTCTGCAGAAAGTCTACCAGACTGTCTCAACATGGGAGCCAAGAATCTTGAACTTATGTTTCTTTCTAAAAGTTACCACACAAATAAATAGACACAATAGCTTCTCTCCATTCATGCAGAGTATAAGAATATCTTGGAAAGTTTGAAAGCCTCTTTTTTTTTTGTAAGTTCATCCATGGCTTACTTTGTTATAGCAATGTTTGTTTCTACAAGTATGAAGGAAAATATTGCTGGTTGCTGTTTGTATTGTATAACTTTCCAGCAAGAGGGAAGAGGGGGGAAATGAAACCCCCACTTACTATAAAACTTACTGTTTTAATCATAAAACGGGTAATGGTGTTTTTAAACTTTTGGAGAGGGACTTTTTATGGCTTTGGGAAGTCTGGGCCAAAGATATTAGAAGATCAGTGGTCTCTGTTCCAAGAACGGCATGGCCGCTGGGAGTACCATCTCAGTCTGAAAAATCCAGTAAATGTGTAGGAGGCCTCTGTAATGTTTGCATCTAGTGGAAGGCCTGCAGCCTTTTGCCACACAGGAAATCAACTGCAGATGGATGAAATGGTTTCAACTCCAAGTATTTTTTTAAAACCTACAATGTTTCTTCCTTATCCAGGTTCTTACCTTGAATAATGACTTGGAAGACTGAGAAAAAGAACATTAGGGTTTTGCTCTGTTTTGTTTTTAATACTCCTTGAAATAGAATTTACATTGCTTTGAAGGTTATGTAATATATGCAGCTCAGAACCCACGTGGGGACCGAGGGGAGAGAAAATATCTTTTATTAGAAATACAACGATAACCCTCTGTGGCTATGGAAGAATTTTGATGCTATCTTTGCATGGTACTTTTAGTTTAACCAAAGTTTATGGAATCCAGTTTCTTGGCTACACATGAAATGTGCAGTACGCACTAGGTGTTAATGCAACTCCACGAGTTTAATAATTTACTAGGTTAAAATGTAGCTGGTTTATGATTCAGGGTGGTCCCTGAATACTGTTTCTCTGTATTTTCAGTACTATTTTAAATCCTCATTCCAACTTTTGATATGTACATTCAGGTCTGAGTTAGTTCAGACATGAGACTGAATAATGGTGTGTCAATACAAGGATGAACCTAGCTTGCCACTGGCTGTCCTCTTTTTCTTTGTCATTCTTAAAGGAACTTGGCCTCATCCTGATATGCCCACAGTATAATAATTGGAGCCTGGTCATTGGTACTTTGAGTACTTTGTTCCTTTGATTTGTTTAATTTCTGGTTGTCCACTAATCATAACTAAAGTTTTTTTTAAAAAATGAGGTTGAGGTGGTACTATGATTAATCAAAAACGTAAGTGGGAGAGCTTGATTTCACAGCTGCAGTAGAGAGTGGGATACATAATCGAGTTCTAGAAAACATAGCTGGGTTCATTTTTGTAATGCTAAACACAAGAAAGCAATTGTTTGGCGGCTGCCTTTCTTATAGTTTTAGATTTTTGAAGACTCTTGGAGTGATGAGGGATTTAAGAGCTACATATGGAATGCTGTTTGCTCAGCTTGGTGTTCAGTCATTGAGCATTATTGCCTGAACCCATCTACAGTAAATATATGGTTAAGAAGATCAAGGATATAATGTTCCAGATGTTTTGGGAGCATCCATCACTTACATGGTGTGTGAGTTCAAAAATTATTTCATGATTATGATCCTTGGCATATTCCCCAGACTCTGTTTGTAAGGTAGTGCTCCTTTTTCACCACTCGGCTAACTTTAATGCTAAGTTTGTACACACAATGCAGAAATATTATAATAAATCAGAACACTCAGATACAGAAAAGAATACAGTTCAGTGGTGAAATCCTTCAAGGTCTGCTACGGGTTCGCTGCGCATGCATGCACATTACAACCAAATGCGTGCTTTGCGTGCATATGCACCGTAGGTGCTACCACACAGCACTGAAAAAGGAGGCTTAAGTTAAGTAGAACGGGGGCGGGGGACAGCTGTGCTGCGCAGTTTAGATTCACTAGAAAGCAGGATTTCCTGCTTTCTAGCGAATATAAATCGTGCGGCACAGCTGATCGTTGGAAATACTGGTTCATCTGAACTGGCAGCATTTTTTTATTACTGGTTCAGGCAAACCGGTAGCTTTTATTACTACTGGTTTGGGCAAACTGGTCTGAACCGGTAGCATTTCACCCCGATACAGTTGGCAATATCATTTGTTTTATGTTATTCATCTTGATTGGGTGTAATTTGTTGATTTTGGCTAAATCCCAGATTTACAAAAAAGATACATTTGATATTGGAAATGTGGAACAGATTATAGATGTTTTTCTTGCCATTTCATTAATTTTCAATATATTTCCTTTCTTCATGACTAGTTTCTCCAATTGGTTTATTGGGTCAGTGATTATATTTTCTGAAATATAATAAATTCAGTGTGTAGCATTTTCATTCCTAATATTAAAGCACATTGCCAGCACTCAGCAAGCGTTATTCAGTGTTTACATATAGATTATCCTCATAAACCATGGTCTTGTTATCCGTGATTTTGTATTATCACAGAAAACATGTCTTGTTATTTTCAGACTAGGGATGAACTTTGGTTTCTGTTAATTATTGCTTATTGAAAACATCCAGGATTAATTTAGTCAAAAATATTTAATTTCAAAGTGCTTTTTCCATACGTATTTTTAAAACATGTTTTAATGATAATTATGAGCTGGGCTTGTGTATGGTAGCGATGGTGTAATGTTGTCTTCACTTTGCTGTAGAACATTTCCTAATTTGCAGACACATTTTTCCTGGTCTTGGTACCTTATTTTCATGAAATTATCTTCATTAGGTTTAAGAGAGGCATGGTGGCCTAGTGGTGAAGACGCTCGCTTCCCACTCAGAAGATTGAGAGTGCAATCTTAGGGAGCAGCAGATGTTTTTCACTCAGGACTCACAGAAAAAATATCTGCTGCAAACTCCACATAGGCGCCAGGAAGGGCATCTGGCCAATAAATGCTCAGCTTCATCCAGTTGTCCTGACTACCGTGAATAGGAACTAAAGCAGAGGTCTTCAAACTTGGCAGCTTTAAGACTTATGGACTTCAACTCCCAGAATTCTCCAGCCAGCTATGGTATGCTATGCTATGCTATGCTGGCTGGAGAATTCTGGGAGTTGAAGTCCAAAAGTCTTAAAGCTGCCAACTTTGAAGACCTCTGATCTAAAGGATCATTTAAAAAAAAACATTAGATTTAATTACAGCTTTGTAATGAAAATATGTTTATAGTTGTTGGGTGTCACTAGTTAAACTAATGTCTTTTGCCAAATGCATCTGATAGGAGTTAGTGAGCCCTTGGTGTTTATTGGAAAAGGGGTATATTGCCGTATATAAGATGCTTGTAGCAAAGTTTTATAGAAATAAAATGTGATATTCATTTTTTCCAGACATTTTTCACTACAGTACTATGATATAAATTAATTTCTTGATAATTTATTTGGAATTAATTGATGACTGTTTTCTCTTACATACACATACATACTCATACTATTTGCTTTCAGGATAAGCAGAATACCAAGAAATTTATCGCCAGCCCATACCATTTTAATGTACTTCTTTCATACTACTTACATAATTTTTGTTTATCCAGGACCTATTCACTTTTGCTTTTTTCCCCCCTTTGCAACATAGACATTCTTAAGTATCATATTATTATTGCACTTTTATGTTTCTATGGATATATATTAAATTCTGATTTCCATTTACAAAGGTTGGCCACCCTTGTAGACAGCTGTGTTCAATTTTTTCAATACTTTTTTCTTAAATCACATACTACTTTATTCCTTTTTTAACAAGCATTTGCATATCTAAAATTTCTTGATCCATTTTATTGTCTTTATTAAGCCTAATAACAAGGCATACAAAATCGTGTACTTGCGCTAGGTTTTTTTGAAGTGTTATTTATTCCATTTGGATGCTTCCCATTTGAGATATTTGGATTCCATCTGGAGCATTTTGATTCTATTTGGAATATTTATTCAGTTTATTCCATTTGGATGCTTCCTGACTCCCATCAAACCCTGGGCGACTCAGAAACATCAAAAACAATGAATTTTAAAAAAAATTAACCAAAACAAGTACATAAGATAGCAATCCAACTACAAAACAAATGTACACATTATATAACTTGTAGTTGTGTACTCTATTTTTGTATTAATCAAAATTACTTCAATATCAATTATTTAATATCCATACTCATAGCATACGATCAAATTGTATGCCACCCAGAGTACCTTCTTATGCGATGTAATGTAATATTTGCTGCAAATCATTTGGGTTTTTGGCCAACAACATGGCATTATGTGTTTTTATCAGGGCAACCTGGTCTACCAAAATATGGGACGGAGCATACTGCTTCTGCTTTTGCCTTTCAGCACCAATCCAGGAGCCTTCGCAGGCAGTTGCTTTCGCGACAAACTATTTTTTGTGTTAATTTTATATTTACCAACAAAGAATTTCTTTGTTGGTAAATATAAATTTAACACAACATGGCATTATCTGCATTGAAAAATATTGTACATGCATTTTCACATCCCCAATCAAAATACCTCTAACATCACCACAAGCATTCCTTATTTAAATATATATTAAGGATTTTTTATATTATTAGTTACATTATACATTAAATATATATTAAGTAAATGCATAAAGCATACATCTTTATCATACTGTCAGCTTAGTGTTGAGACACTCACTACCAAGGATTCCATTTTTTAATTCATGCTTTACTTCTGTCATGTATCACTTTTATTGCATTTGACAGCCAACTCTCAATGTTATATTCATGCAAAACATTGGATAATTCAAGCTTATTCACTTTGTCTTATAGCTTTCTCTAACTCAGCAGATAATAAACTTACTTTCTCACAATCCTACATTTCTCAATTACTGAGAATCAACACTGAACCCCAAAAATCTGATCTGCACACCTCTTGTATTGGCATAGAGCTGCATTGCACTTAAAAACTAGTTTATTGTCATTTCTCTTACTCTTGTTAGGCAGAGTCCTGCCAAATACTTTTTGAGGCATATTTAACAGTTTAATCCCCCTGTAGTTTTTGCGCTTGCTCTTTCTCCCTTACTTTTTGTATAGGAGAATGATAACAGCATTCTTTCATTAATCAGGCACAGATGCAGCCTTCACATATATGCTAAACAAGTCATAACAGCCTCTCTTTAGCCAAACCTTTTTCAAGAGGCAACTGGACTTTCTGATTTTTCTTTGAAGACATTTTGCTTCTCATCCAAGAAGCTTCTTCAGCTCATTTTTCTTCAGTTACAACAGGGATGGATTCTACTTACCTCCGCTACTGGTTTGCAACGGGAGCGTGTGCGTGCAGGCACTCGCTTCACTTGTGCGCGCGCACTTCTGCGCATGTGCAGATTGTCTCATTCCCACCCAGAAGAGATTTCCTCTTCTGGGTGGGAAGAGGAAATCAGTAGGAACAATCTTGTCTTTTTCCCATAAGTAGCATCACCACCAAATATAAAAGTTATACTTGATCAAAGAGCCAATATTGTGGTGGGGGCAGTGAAAGAATTACTCAGTTTAATGTAGCTGATTGTAGTCCCATCAAGATAGGATCTAATGTAGTTAATCTGATTTTGATTTAGCCTGCTGTAGGATGTAACAGTGTAGTGGTCTGGCCTGTTTGGTGCAGCAGTACAGGATTCAATAAACAGCTTAAAAAGGTGGCTGTAGCTTCAAATGTCTGCCTTTCAGACCACCTGTTACTCTTTGTGCCTCTCAGGCTTAGTTACTTACTAAATGTTTTGATGATCTTTTATTTGTATATTGGGAAGGGATAGTGAAAGTATTCTAGGCATTTCTTGTGCTTTCCCCCCTCAATTCTGGAATTCCATCATCTAGAAAAGAGGGCTTTCTCCGCTGTCTTGTTATTTTGACATTAGAGCAGATTATAATCTGCACAAACTGTATGTTGTTCTGTCAGTTGTGTTATACCAGTTGTTATACTGCAACCTTAAATACTCAAAGAGCCATTTGGACCCTTTTCCCACAGAAAAGAAAACACCGGGAGCCACAAAACCCTTCCCTTGCATGACTATTTCTTGAGCGGCCACGAAACTAGCATATGTAGTTGAATTAAACGTTCTATTTTCTTCTGAAATTTTTCTTTTCTTGGATTTATCCATGGTTGGCCTACCAGGGATTGAAAAGCTCAGTAAATCGTGTGCTGGCGGGGTCTCACATTGACGGTGGTGACGCATATTTTGAGTGATGGAGCCGCAGCAGAGGGGTGAAAGAGCTACATGCGGCTCCAGAGCCACAGGTTGCTGACCCCTGTGTTATACTAATCCAACTTGATAAATACTTCTATTCTCCAAAGAACTAGTTCTTGTTAAACCAGCACTAGGTATCAGAGATTACATTACCAGATGATTGTGGTTATCTGGTTTGAACATTGAGAGAGAATTTCCTAAGAGTTAGACCTCCAGACGAGCCCTCTTTGGTAGTGGCACCCAATCTGTGAAATAAGCTACCCCCCCGAAAAGACATGTCCCTGACCTTGCCCCTCCTTGGGTTCTGGAAAGCCTTTAAAACTATTTTATTTCAGGAAGTCTTTGGCTCATTGGAAAAATATGCAACATCATTTGAGTGTAGAGCTGCTAATGAATCTGCTTGTATTATTATGTGGTATTGCTCTTATTTTTTATGTAGCTACTCACCAGTATTTTTTGTATGTATGTTTTTTTAAAAATGTTGTTAAATAAATAATGTTGTTCCTCATTATAGTGTCATGTAGTTAAAATAAAGGAAAATAAATACTCTGGCTCATCTTCAAATCATATAAATCTGCTGCCTTTTACTAAAGGAAAAATAAAAAAGGGAATAAGAAAAAATGGCTTGGAATCCTGATTATTCACAATAACAACACATCTCTAGAAATGCACATGCTGTTATTAAACATCTTAAGAAAAGAGTAATATTTAAGACATGTCAACCTTCTTGTTAGTTGTAGGGAAGCAGATGGCTCTTTTCCTGTGACATTTTCTATTGTTAGTCAAATGATGTGGGAAATGTGTACACTTCCTTTTGAATCCAAGAGATAGAGATTCTTAATTAGTGACTGCTTATATCTGCTGACATAAAGGAAATGAATGGGCATTTGTGACTATTGCACATCTGTTGCTTTGTCTTAAGCATCCTGTTCTCTGGCGAAACTGTCTTCAAGATACCTTTTCAATGGTCAGGAAACCCAGGCATCTGTTTGTGCTCTTTATACAGCTGTCCTTGTGTGGGTAGGGCTTGAAAGTTAAGTGTGCCCTGGCCTCTTAAAACTGGGATGGGAGACCACAGTATTGGGGGATTTGAGGGTGCAGTCGAAGAACTTCTGAGAAGAAGGCAGTGGCAAACTGCTTTCACAATCTTGCTAAGACAACTGCAGCACTTGGATGTACAGGTAGTCCTCGGCTTACAACAGTTCATTTAGTGACCATTCAAAGTTATGGCATCACTGAAAAAAGTGACTTATGACTGTTTTTCACACTTACAACCATTAAGGTATCCCCATAGTCACATGATCAAAATTCAGATGCTTGGCAACTGACTCGTATTTATGACAGTTGCATAACGGGATTGTGTGATTACCTTTTGCAGCCTTCTGACAAGCAAAGTCAATGGGGAAATCAATTTCATTTAACAACTGTGTCACTAACTTACCAACTGCATAAAATGGGGGAAATTAACAAATGTTTCATTTAGCAAGAGAAATTTTGGGCTCAGTTGTGGTCGTAAGTTGAGGACTACCTGTATTGGTGATTGATACATCCATGATTGTCATCAGTGATTGACTTTGAAATATTGCAAATACAATTACAAATGATAGATGTTTATTTTTTTTGTCATCCCAGGTTAATTATAAAAATATTCTAAAAATCTCTGAAGTAATTATAGCTGCATAATAGTATATGTTTTAATACTAGACCTGTGAAGCTGTTGTATATATATGTATGTATGTATGTATATATGTATGTATGTATATATATATTAGAAAAGCTGTTGAGCTTAGACAGTTCTAATATTAGACACCATATGCTATTTAGATGTGTTCAGAGCCGCTTCAGAAGTTCAGTACCAGAAGTTACTAACTTTTAAATTAAACTACGGTTTGACATTAAATGAATGAGAATTGAATTTCAAAACTTTCCACTTCTTTCTCCTATTCTACAACTGAAAGGAAAATATCAGAAGGCTTTGGTTTTATTTCTAACTACCTTAGCTTAGTGTTATAACTGAGCACTTTCTTTGCATATGAAAAATTTCAGTCACAAATATCTCTAGCAATAAAAGGATTTACTCTGAAATCCTAGGATCACTACTAAGCTGAATCGCTTGTGCTTCTAAATCCAACATTGTAGATTTTAACTTTCATAATTCATAACTTGAATGTTATTTTATCAGGTGTTGAAGATAATAGTGTGCATCTGACTAGATTTTTTTTAAAAGCAGAGGTGTATAAAAGAAGATTGAGGTGATTATTATATAGGGGGTGGATCGAAGCATTATTTTGGCAATGCTTTGGCAGGTTCTTAGGTCTTCCCAGTTCGTCAGCTACATAAGGTGGTAGATCCTAGAGCATTATTCAGAGGGGGGGAGGGAACTTCATTTCCCTAGGATAAAATAAGGAAAATAATAATAATAATAATAATAATAATAACAACAACAACAACAACAACAACAACAACTGGGAACATCAGGTTGAGAAAGTTTTAGAGAATGAGAAACTCAAGATCTTGTGGGACTTTAGGATTCAGACTGACAGGCACTTGGTCCACAACACACCTGACATAACAATAGTTGAAAAGAAAAAAGTATGGTTCATTGACATTGCAATACCTGGTGATGCACGGATTGAAGATAAGCAGCAAGAAAAAATCACAAAGTACCGGGATTTGCAAATTGAAGTTGAGCGACTGTGGAAAAAGAAATCGTGTGTTGTCCCGATTGTAATTGGAGCCCTTGGAGCAATACCCAAAGGGCTACCCCGCTATTTAGAAATTCTAAATTTGCCGGACTTGAACATTTTGACTCTACAAAAAATCACTTTACTCGGAACAGCTTACATCCTCTGACGATACCTTAACAGTTCCTAGGTCCTTGGTTAGGACTCGAGCTGCTGAGCTATTAACCAGCCTCAAAGGCTGTGAATCTCACTAAAGATTTAATAATAATAATAATAATAATAATAATAATAATAATAATAATAATAATAATATTTTTCCAGTAACAGTTGGATTTTCAGATTTGGATGAAACGTACAACTATGGAAGAAAGAAGGGAAGAAAGTTGACTGTAGCAAAGCATGGCAGCTCTTCTGATATTATTGTTACAGTATATTGAAGTGTAACTAGAGAAGATCGGGATGAGGAATCTTTGACCTTCTATGTATTGTTGGATTCCATCTCCCAGCCAGCCTGGTGGGAGTACAGTAGTTGAACAGCATCAGATTCTCCTTCTGACTCTGGGAAAGAGTCTTGATATGCCAAGTGATATGTTTTGTCAGGTAGGCAGTATAAGAACTACAAAATTAGTAAGGCATATCTTCCTTCAAAAATCGTAGTCTTAGGAACCTCAGGTTGAAAGTCTCTTGGCTATATAAGAGCTGTGGTGGTGCAGTGGTTAGAATGCAGTACTGCAGGCTACTTCTGCTGACTGTCGGTTGCCTGCAATTTGGCAGTTCGAATCTCAACAGGTTCAAGGTTGACTCGTCCTTCCGAGGTGGGTAAAATGAGGACCCATGTTGTTGGGAACAATATGCTGACTCTGTAAAACGCTTAGAGAGGGTTGTAAAGCACTGTGAAGCGATATATAAGTCTAAGTGCTATTGCTATATGGGTGCCATAACTCAATGATCATTCTTTTGAAGGCAGTTCTCATAATGATATAAATGTGTAGCTGGACTCTGTCATTTAGGAGTGGGTGCAAAAATGGAACTATGGACTTGTGCCTTTGCAAATACATTCTCAGGTATTTGAACTGTGTATTGGTTAAGCAGTATTAAATATGTAAATTTTTTGAATGTTCATGATATGGAAATACTGAATAAGCTAGCAAGAGCCAAACCATTTGGACTTTCATGAAAAAAAATATAGGTTTTTGTCACTGTGGCATTTTATTGATTTGCAGGGGAGGTGTCCATATATATCAGTCCACCGTGTCTGAGAAATGGAGGTTGTTTTCATCATAGCAGATGATTAGAGGCTTCTACATAGGGCAAGCCTGGGAAAATGACAGTTTTAGGCTGAATGATAGCCTTCTATACTGTAGTCCATTACTGTGGTTCTTAATAAGTTGCAGATTCAGCAGAAAGTGTCCACAAGCTATAATTGCTTTGGAGACTGAACTCTGTTGATTTTTTAGTATGTATAAGCATCTATCGTCCTTCTGAAGCACGCTGATACAGATAGACATATTGGTCCTGCTGACTTCAAGCACAGAAACAATTATATTTATTACTGCCTTTGGAAGCCTAACTACATGCATGTTTAAAAATAGTTTTTAAAAATCTTTATAGTAATAGAGATGAAATGGTCTAAAGTGGAAAATTATAGCATATACTTATTCTTAAAATAATACTTCTATCTAACTGGATTATATTACTTTACTACTGAACATGGAATAAAGATTTATACATTCACTCATTAACTAGCATTAGTTAATATTGTGACATGTTGCACATCTTTCTGGAAAGAGCAGCTTGTTGTTTGTTGATTAGTCATTTATGAGAGCAATTTTGGAAGAAAATGAGACTTTATATATGTGTCTGGCAATGTGTTCACAGTCCTCTGTCTGCAACATTTCTTTTCCCCAGTTGAGGGCTTGACTGAAGCTCTTATTCTTGCTGACCAAATTTTAATTGCATTATTCTGTGCATGATTCATAAATGTTTAAGAGAAGTGTCTTGGCAGAAGTACATGGATTGTTTACTAATATAGTGTGCATTAAATAATGTGCCTACGTTTGTCCATTGTTCAGCTAGGCTTTGAACAGAAATAATGCATCTGTGAACTTTCTGGAAAATATTGATTCCCTGTTAATAGAGCACTAAGAAGAACTCAGATCGTCATGTGATAAAAAGTGTTGGGTCAGTCTACAGTAGTACGGATCATGTAAAATGTGACATTTTGTGGTAATGTAAAATTTTTTCCAGACTGCTGTGAGTTGTGGCATATTCAGTTTAATTACTGGAGCATTGCTTCGTCATTTTCAGATGTACAAACCTTCAGAAGTCTGTAGTGATTCTCAGTCATCCAGGTCATGGTTGTCCCAAAGGTGCTTTTTCAAGAAGCAAGTGGACTTTCTTTTCTTTTCTTTTTTTTTTTGAAGACATTTCACTTTTCATCCAAGAAGCTTCTTCAGCTTGGACAGGATAGTGGGGACAAACCTTCAGAAGTCTTCCCAAATAATGTGCCATGTTCAGGTAGCTATAAAGTAGCCCTGATTTTAAAAAAAACACCAAAATCTTAGATTAGGAAGCTGTTTTTCTTAACTACTTGAGGCTCTGTTACTTCCAACAAGGCCCTCTGCCATGTATTACCCTCCAGCAATATATTATTTTATTTGAACTAGCCTATCTTAAATGCAAAATATATTTTTTAAGCACCCTAGAACCCAAAAGATTTCCAAATGCTTGAAACAATTAATTTTTCAGGGCCAGAAATCTAAAAATACATTTACGGCAGAACAGTTTCAGAAACTGATTAGGGATATATAGCAATATTTGTGATAAGAACTTGCATGGAATTTGTAGAAAGGTATGTTTTGTATGGCCCATTTTTTGTAACCATTTCCAGCTTGAAGGCAGGATATCCTTACGCCAGTGGCGATACATCATACTTTTTGAATACATGCTCTGTGTCACACTGACCTGGTTAACATTTATTCTTGTAAAAAAAATTATCCAATGAGCCTGACTGTTGCTTTTAATCCATTCTTTATGTATCATGGAATGATTCAAGCAACCAATGGTTATCTTTTGAGCTTTGGTTGATATGATTTCACCTTATCAGTGGGAAAAGATCTGTATAATTCTAGTGTACATAATAGTTCATACCGTTTCTTAAATTGCCTTTGGACCAACAAAGAATCAAGACTGCACCACTGAATGTTACCTCCATTTTTCTTATTAAAAAAAGGTGGTATGAGGTTGAAGACCAACAATTGTACTTGAAATTAATCTTTTCATAGATCAACCAATAACTATCAAATTCATTAATGTCACTGACCAGGGATATTTACACAGATCATTATGACGATACGGTAAGTTATTGTTTTCAGATGAGCCAGCTGGAAATAGTGACATTAACAGAAAATTTATTTAAGATTGAACATGTAGACCCTCTAACAAATTCCCCTGCAATGAAGGAAATGAAAGGTTAGAAGCCCAGTCCTTAGAAACCTGTTGTCATATCTTTTACCTACCTTCATAGTTCAGAGCCAGTTCAAGACATTTTGCTGCCAGAGGCGATGGCAGCAAAATGGTGCCATCGTTGGTGATGACCCTTCCTCACCGAATAAACAGATGTCATTATGGAATGCTGTCTGTGGCATGGATATGACTAAGGCTTGGAAATACATCTACACCTTCTCTATTTTATTAAAATGCATTATGTGAAAGGTATGATTGACATGGCAATGATGGATTGATGTCTGCAACATATGGAAGATTGTGACATGGAATTTCATATGAATAAATAGTAAAGAATGCAACTGTTTGAATACACTGAAAGGGAAAAGAAGGAGGATATAATAGATGTTAATGAAAGTGGTCCTGTTTTGAATTAATACAATTGAGGGGAGCAATTACTCCATTTGGTTTTGATATGTGTTTAAGCCCAAGTCATACATACAGTATATACACATGGAAAGTGAAAAAATATACACCTAAAAGAAGGTTATTGTTTATTGTGAAAAGTTGAAAAGGATTAATGAAAGATGCAAAGGTGCTGAAGGGCCATTTTTTGTTAATGTCAAGAATAGGTCATACGAAAATATGAAAAGTATGGAGTTATGGCAGTGGGAAGTATGAAAAAAGTTGCTAGATGAGATAATGAAGTGAAGGGCTGTGGATGAGAAAAACACAGATTTGCTGCAAAAACTAATGCATACAAATAGCTGCAGAGAATGTAATTAAAATGAAGAAAATGCAGTGATTTTGATGGAAATAAAAATTTGTTTTAGAAGGAAGTGAAGCTATAAACCAGGACACAGTGTGGATGTAGCTTGTTTATAGGGTGGTTCTGTGACTTGTTTAACTTCTGTATAAGTCTCCATATGTATCTGATTATTGAAAGAATTTTGTTATTGTTCTATGCAAAAGGAAAGCAAGAATGATTGCAAATGCTAAAGGGAGATTAAGTTGTTAATGTTATGTCCTTATAAGGACATCCGCCCGGATTGGCTGCCAGCCACCGGGCGGGAAAGTTTGAATCCCTGTCAGGGGGCGGTGCGTCTGCCGGAGCGAATATAAGGAGAGCTCCGGCAGCGCCCGCCAGTTTTGCTACTGTTGCTGCTTAATAAAGTTACTCATGTAACGAGCTGGTCACGTCTTCATTCCTGCGCCGATCTAACACTGGCGACGAAGGACTAGAGAGAAGAAACAAACCTTGTGGCACCAAGCCAACAAGACCAAGACTCCGGCACCTGGAACCACAGTAGGCATTTCCAAAGGCATGGCATCCGCTGAAGTCACTTTGCCAGCCCTTGCTCCTTTCCGCCCAGGGAAGGACAAGTGGAAATCCTACGTGGTCAAATTTCGCCAATACCTGAGAGGCAACAACATCAGGGACGCCGACGATGACCGGAAGAAGGGCATCTTCCTGGCCAACTGCGGCTCCGAAGTCCTCGACATGGCAATCGATCTCGTAGCACCACGAGACATCGAGGAAGTGCCATGGGCAGACCTGCTGCAGATCCTGGAAGACCACTATGCCCCAACGGGAACACCAGTGGCGAACCGTTTCACCTTCCACCAGAGGGATCAGAAGGAAGGTGAGACCATCAAAGAATTCGTGGCCGCCCTACGCCAGATCGCAGCCAGCTGTGAGTTTGACCATGTGGACAACGCCATCGCTGACCGCGTGGTTTTCGGCATGAGGGACAGGGGCCTCCAAAAGAAATTCCTGAGCAGAAAGAAGCTCGTGCTCAAGGATGTGGTGGAGGAAGCCACCGCATCCGAAATCTCGGAGAAAGCAGCCGCCGCAGTAAGCAGAGCAAAGGGAATCCACAAGATTCGCTCCACAGCGCAATCGTCAACAGAGGATTCCACAGCTGGATCCGAATCGGAGGGAGAATCCACCGTCCACAAGGTATCCAGACCCCCAAGGCGGGAAACCGCCCAACGGAACTACAAGGGGGAGCGCTGCGCCAGCTGCAGAGGGGACCATGCCAGAGCAACCTGCAAGTGGAGAGATGCGACCTGCCGACGCTGCAACAGAAGGAGTCACATCGCCGAAGCTTGCAGAGCTGAGGAACCAGCCCCAGAGCCCTCCAGCCACCGTCCCCGCGAGAATCGGAAGGATTACCAGAGGTCATCCAAACGGTCCTCTGGCCCTTCCAGACGCAGAGACGACGAATTTCCCCGGAGCGGAGCGGTCCACCAGACGACCATCGCTCACACGACATCAGACAGTGCCACCAAGTTCCACGTGACCATCCACGTGGAAGGAGCACCCTGCAAAATGGAGGTAGACTCCGGCTCGGTCTACTCCATCATGGACTGGCAGCAGTTGAAGCGCCTGCAACCCAGCATCACCAAGCGAGAGCTGAAGCCACTACACTCCAAGCTCGTCGACTTTGGGGGAAACCCCATCGGAGTGTTAGGGAGAGCCGACATCCGGGTCACCTACAAGGAGTTCGAAGGCAAGCTTCCCATCACCGTCGTGAAGGACAGCCGACCGAACCTGCTAGGAGTGGAGTGGTTCAAGCCGCTGGGGCTTTCAATCGAAGGCATCAACCAAATTCGCAGGGACGGACTCGACAACCTCATCGAAGAGTTCAAGGAAGTCTTCGATGGTAAGCTGGGGAAATTTGTGGGGAGGCCAATCTCTTTCAATCTGGACAAGGGAATCACCCCAATTAGGCTCAAGCCCCGCCGAATTCCGTTTGCCCTGCGGCCCAAAGTAGACGAGCAGCTGGATAAGCTGATCGCCCAGGGCGTCCTGGAACCGATCGATCATGCTTCATGGGAGACCCCCATTGTGACCCCACTGAAGCATGATGGGTCTGTGCGCATCTGCGCCGACTACCGTTGTACCATCAACAAGGCGTTGGCACAGAGCGCATACCCAGTCCCAGTGGTGCAACACCTGCTGCATTCCCTGGGATCTGGATCAATCTTCGCGAAACTGGACCTGGCCCAGGCTTACCAGCAACTGCCAGTAGACGAAAAAACGGCGGAGGCTCAAACAATTGTCACGCACAGGGGGGCATTCAAATGTAACCGCCTCCAATTTGGAGTCAGCGCTGCCCCCGGCATCTTCCAATCCATGATGGAACGCCTTCTCCAAGGCGTTCCAGGGGTGGTGCCTTACTTCGACGATGTGCTCATCTCCGGTGACTCAAGAGCTCAACTCCTTGAAAGGCTCAGGCTTGTCCTGCAGCGATTCAAGGCCAAGGGCTTGAGGGTCAGGCGGGACAAGTGCATCATAGGAGTACAGGAAGTCGAGTTCCTGGGCTACCTCATTGATAGCACAGGCATCCACCCCACCAAATCAAAAGTGGAAGCAATCCATGAAGCTCCAAGCCCAAAAAACAAAACGGAGCTTCAGGCATTCCTTGGGTTGCTCAACTTTTATGCAATCTTTCTAAAACAGAAAGCCACAGTTGCTGAGCCACTTCACCGCCTGCTGGGGAAATCGGCATCCTGGAAGTGGGGCCAGGAAGAGGAAGCGGCATTCCGAGCCATAAAAGGACTATTGACGTCCAAAAGCGTCCTCATCCAATACAGCGAAACGCTCCCCATCAAGCTGACCTGTGATGCGTCGCCCTACGGGGTGGGGGCAGTCCTCAGCCATGAGCTGCCCAACGGCACCGAAGCCCCAATCGCATATTTCTCGAAGACCATGTCCGGAGCAGAACGGAACTACAGTCAGCTGGACAAAGAAGCCCTGGCCATCGTGGCAGGAGTGAAGCGCTTCCACGAATATCTCTATGGAAGACGCTTCACCATAGTCACCGATCACAAGCCACTCCTGGGACTCCTCGCAGGCGACCAACCCACCCCGACCTTCATGTCCCCGCGGATGACGAGATGGGCCATCTTCCTGGCCGGCTACTCCTATAGGCTTGTGCACCAGCCAGGCACAGCCATAGGAAACGCCGACGCACTCAGCAGATGCCCATCGAAGAACCCGGTGGAAGACCCAGCCCCCACGCTCCATCTATTCCACATAGATGACGACGCCAGCTGTCCAGTCTCCTCCGCAGATGTGGCCGCGCACACCCAGAGAGACCCCACCCTCCGCCAAGTAAGGTCCTGGATCCTCAGGGGGTGGCCAACGAAACAGACGGAAGAGAGGTTCAGCCCGTTCACCAGGAAACAGACGGAGCTGTCCACCATAAAGGGCTGTCTGCTATGGGGAGACAGGGTGCTGATCCCAAGCACTCTACAACGGCGGACGCTGGAGACACTGCACAACGGGCACCCGGGCATCGTCTGCATGAAGGCCCTGGCACGGAGTTACGTCTGGTGGCCCTCACTGGACAGAGACATTGAACAATGGGTCTCCAGATGTGACCCGTGCCAAGAAGTCCGCCCCGCGCCGCCGCAATCTGAAGTCACGAACTGGGAGACCCCCAGCAACCCCTGGTCGAGGGTCCACATCGACTTCGCGGGCCCGATGCAGGGGCGACACCTCCTCATCGTGGTAGATGCCTTCTCCAAGTGGCTCGAGGTGATACCCATGGCATCTACCACAACTGAAGCGACGATCCGAGCCCTGCGCCGTCTGTTTGCCACACACGGACTACCGGACGTGCTGGTCTCGGACAACGGCCCCCAGCTCACATCCCTGGCCATGGAGTCCTTCCTGGCAGGACTGGGCATCCGCCATGCCCTCTCCGCTCCGTACAGGCCGGCCGGAAACGGACAAGCGGAACGGATGGTCCGGCTCACAAAAGAAGCCCTCACCAAGATGGGCCCGGGAGACTGGCAAGAACGCATCGACAACTTCCTCCTCACCCAGCACATCACGCCGCATGCCACCACCCACAAGAGCCTGGCCGAACTCCTCATGGGCAGAAGGTTGAGGTCACCCTTGGACCGGCTGCACCCCCAATACAGCCCGGAAGTGACCGCAACCGCCAGCCGGCCGCTTCGCGCCTTCAGCAAAGGAAATTCAGTTTTCGCGCTGAATTTCAACGGCTCTCCTAAGTGGCTGAAAGGGAAGATTGCCAGCACAACCGGCCCCAAATCCTACACCGTCGAGTTGGAAGATGGACAGGTCGTGAGACGTCACATCGACCAACTCCGGAAAAGGTGGGGGGGAGCACACGAAAACCAGCCTGACGAGGGAGGCCTACAACACCCAGACGAGGTAGGCTTACAACACCCCAGCGAGGTAGACCTACCATACCCAGACGAGGTAGGCCCACCACACCCCTACGAGGCAGAGCAACGCCATCCCGACGAGGTCGGCCCAGCACACTACCAGGCACTGTCACGTCGGCAGTGCAGCGAGGTAGACCGGGGCCAACCGCACGGGGGATGGCAACACCAACCCGGCCAGGTGGGCACCCGGCACAACAAGCCCAGGGACCCCCGACCCAGCCCGCAGGTAGACCAGGACCTGCCCAGAAGGGAAGCACCGCACCCCACCAGCGAAGGCAACCCACGGCAGCCCTACCAGGGAGACCTCAACGCAAGGCGAGTAGACCGGGGACCATCACAGATGGGCACACCACAGCACATGGGCGAGGGTGGCACACGACTCCCCGGCGAGAGGGACCCCCGCCCAACGCAAGAAACAACCCGGCAACAACAACCCAACCCAGACGACCCCAACCACCAACTGGCGGTAGACCAGGGACTAGGGGGAAGGGAAAGCCGACAACAACCCGGCCAGGGAGGCCTGCGCCAACCCGGCAGGGGAGACCTCCACCGACCCAAGGAGGCATCCCCACAACGACACCCCGACCAGGTCGACCACCACCAACCCGACGGGGAAGACCAACGCCTGCCCGGCCAAGGAGACCTGCGCCAACCCTGCAAGGTCGGACACCGCTACCCGAGCCAACACAACCCACAGCGGGCAGACCGGACCCAAGGGCACCGGACCGAACCACCCTCCAGACCACAGCGGGCCGGGCCACAGCAGAACCGCAGCCACCGGGAGACCGAGGAAGAGCAAGTGACAGCCGGGGTCTTACCGAGACTCAGACGCTCTTCCCGGGTCGGAACCGAACAGCACCGCCGAGGCGAAAGATCCACAGGCCAGGAGGAAGACCACCAGAACCAGCCATTCCAGGTCTGCGGTCCGGCCGGAGGCGCTGAGGGTGACCCCGCACACTCGCCAGCCGAACCGAGCCCGGTTCCGGGGAAGGATCCAGGAGCCGCAGAAACCCCGTCCGTCCAGGGCGGGGACACGGGAGAAATGAGACTGCGCAGGTCAAGTAGGGTGCCTAGGCGTCCTACGTACCTGCAGGACTACGTCACGTTTATTGACGAACACTGAACGTTTTTTTCTTTGGACTAGGGGGGAGGAGTGTTATGTCCTTATAAGGACATCCGCCCGGATTGGCTGCCAGCCACCGGGCGGGAAAGTTTGAATCCCTGTCAGGGGGTGGTGCGTCTGCCGGAGCGAATATAAGGAGAGCTCCGGCAGCGCCCGCCAGTTTTGCTACTGTTGCTGCTTAATAAAGTTACTCATGTAACGAGCTGGTCACGTCTTCATTCCTGCGCCGATCTAACAGTTAAGTGTCTATTAGAAAGTGTTTTGCAGAATTCTGATCAAAATCATAAGACAATGAGCAAAATTGAGG
The DNA here is from genome assembly GCA_022577455.1 of Arizona elegans. Taxonomy (NCBI): domain Eukaryota; kingdom Metazoa; phylum Chordata; class Lepidosauria; order Squamata; family Colubridae; genus Arizona; species Arizona elegans. Next base: position 253,039,555 of record JAKOOJ010000001.1, read on the forward strand.
AAGTGGGGAACAAATTTTGGTTCTATTTAGAAGGTAACTGAGAAATGTATTAACACAAACATGAACTTTCCTTTTTCCTTATTTGTTCATTGATTTAAAGAAATGCAAAGTTATGTGAAAGCAGGAGTGCTATTCAGCAGGTTCTGAAAGATTCTGGAGAACTGGTAGCAGAAACTGGTAGCAGTAGTTTGGAGAACCGGAAAATATCACCTCTGGCTGGCCCCAGAGTGGGGTGGGAATGGAGATTTTGATGTATCCTTCCCCTGGAGTAGGGTGGGAATGGAGAGTTTGCAGTATCCTTCCCCTGCCACGCCCACCAAACCATGCCCACCAAGCCACACCACGGCCACCACGCCATGCCCACAGAACCGGTAGTAAAAAAAAATTGAATTCCACCACTCTGAAAAATTCAGTGTTTTGCATGAATAGAGGGCTGCTTGCTTAATGTAATAGGAGTAATATATAACAGAAGTGAAACGTCTGAGAATAAATGGAATGTTTACATAATAGTTCTTCACTGATTAGTTATGGATAAATGTGTAAGGAATATTTGTGATGATGTGGGTGATACATTGGTTGTGGACGAGAATGTTAAACTTTAGTACTCTCTATTCATTCATTGAGTAAAGGAAGGAAAAATGGTACAGGCTGAAGAATATAGAGCACGCCTGTAAAACTGGCGGCTTGCGGGCCGGATATGGCCCATGCAGGCCACACCTTCCCCAACTCTGCAAAGGTAAAAAACATCCTGATACATCGCGATACGGCCAGCGATGCAATCGGGTTTGACACTCCTGATATAGAGGGATATAGTTGATCACATCTTCAGAAAGAAAGAGGTGAAAAATTAAAATATGGCAATGTAAAAATGTAGCAAACTTAAGTTTTCATTCTTGTACACTATCTTTAAGAGATGTATAGTAATGGTATTGATGTAATTTAGTTTTTGAATTCTTTGGCTTACTATTTATTACCAATGGTCTTTATTTAATGACCACTGTCATTCAATGACCATTTGAACTTGTGATGGTCCTGAACTTACAACCCATCCTCGAAGTTCTTGCCTTTGCATTATCCCTGGAGTCACATTCTAGTGATGCAGGTGCTTGGCAACTGGCTTGCAGTTACAACACTGTAAAATGCCAATCACATGACTGCCATTTGCAACCTTCACTGCTGATTCTGATAAGCAGAATCAATGGGGAAACTGGCAGGAGTTTGCAAATGGTGACCATGTTACATCATGTTTAATGACAGTGTGGGATTTACTCAACAGTGGCAGCCAGAAGTGCTGTTGCCTAGCAGTGCAGTCACGTGACAACATATTCCATGACTATGTTGCTTAGCAATGGAAATTCCAGTCCCAATTGCCATAGTTAACCAAGGACTACTTATACTCCCCTTCTTTCTCTGCATAAAGTTGCTTATCTTGAAAGGAAATATATATACTATGTATTAAAATGATGTGTGATCTGGATTCATTCTAGCCACGAAGCCCTATGACATAATATCAATAAAAATCACAAATATCTGAAAAATATGCACTAAATCCAAGTTTTATTTGGAATTAAACCCTTCCGTTTCTGTAATGTGCATCAACTCTGAATTATCAGCATTTAGCAAAAGCAATATATCCAGCACTGCACACAATTAGTATTGTATTCAGTGGTTGTATTTGGAAACCGTAATAATGATAGTAGAGATATATATCTAAAAATATGACAGGGCAGAACCCATTTAAGTTCAAAACATAATGAACTACTGTGTAGAATATAAAATGTTAATTCCTTCTGAAAATGTCACATGATTTGAGTCTAGTTCCTTTTTGTTGAATTTATAGAATGTATGTGTTTGTCACTGTTGATACCATTTTCTCCCTTTTTACTAGGTGGCTCCAGCTAAATGATTTTATCATTTAAAAAAAATTACTTTGTGTAACAGTTTTTCAGTTGCAATTTTAAAACCACAGCATATGAAGATGCATAAGATAAAATTATGACAGCTACGTTGCTTATTTCAGTTGCGTAACAGACATGTCCGGTCACTGTAGTCAAAATGGATTTGTTTATTTATTATTTTATTTTATTTTATTTTATTTTATTTTATTATTTTATTATTTTATTTTATTTTATTTTATTTTATTTTATTTTATTTTATTTTATTATTTTATTTTATTTTATTTTATTATTTTATTTTATTTTATTTTATTTTATTTTATTTATTTTATTTTATTTTATTTTATTTTATTTTATTTTATTTTATTTTATTTTATTTTATTTTATTTTATTTTATTTTATTTTATTTTATTTTATTTTATTTTATTTTATTTTATTTTATTTTATTATTTTATTTTATTTTATTTTATTTTATTTTATTTTATTTTATTTTATTTTATTTTATTTTATTTTATTATTATTTTATTATTTTATTTCTATACCACCCTTCTCCCAAAGGACTCAGAGCGGAGTGCAGCCTGATTAAAAGCACAAAGACAGACAAAATTTAAAAATAATTTAAATTATTAAATGATAGGCCCAATTATAAAACCCCAAATTTAAAATCCTATATTTAAAACCAATTAAAATCTTTACATTGATAGCCCAGCCTGGCGGAACAACAAGGTTTTGAGGGCACAGCGAAATACACGTTAATACATTGTTAATGCTCTTAAATCCATTTTATGTTATGAATACTGCTGAAGTTCAGAGATCAGCACTGTGGAAGGTTAGACCGTTGGTCTTTCTATGAGTATATGATCGAGTATGGTTTCCAGGATTTTCAGCCTGTGTTTCTACCCCTTAGATAACAGAGAACTGATCCATTTTCTTTTACCTTTGGCCAAAATCATTCTAGTCCAAGCAGATTTCTGCCTCTTTTAAGTATTTTCCCTCTTTTTTGTGTCCTTATAAATTCTCTCCCTTGCCTATAATATGTTCTGAGAATTTAGGAGCAAATTGCTCTATTTATTCACCTTTTGTGGACCTGTTTCCATCTATGGAACACGTTAATTGGATGCCATCCTTTCATTTGTATCTGTTTCTTGTACATTTATTTGTTCAATAACACTACATTATTAATATATGTAAAATAGTGGTAAGGATAGTGTTCCCGAACAGTTCTTCTTCCCTTTAAATAGGCGTGGAACATGTAATGTCTGGGAGTGATCCAGGTTAATGTATCAGCAGTGTGATTGTTTATCCAGTGTAATTCTAAATCAAATACAGTATTGTTGATTTGTATTCTGATAGTCTCCTAGACTTCAGCTTTTCAGTAAGCTGTCTCAATTGTGTTGTGAGTGCCTGTAGTAACACGATGCTTTCATCACTCAGTTGCGTCTACTCAGGAAGGATAAATTAATTGAATACTGGACAAAGTGTTACTTGACATTGCTTTAACATTTATTTAAGCTTAATATTGGAAGTTGGCAAGAGTGAAAATGAAGTACGAAGGGTTCATGACACTTAAAGGCCACTTAACTTTTTAAAAGGCTCATATTCAGTTTTCTCCACTGTCAAAATGCATAAATTATGTATTATGAGGGCTAGGGCCATTAGATGAAACTAGTAATGGTCAGGGAAATTAGACTTGTCAAAAGTCCTTCAGGATTTGTTGAGATGTACAAAGGAATTTTACATAGGCATTTAAAAGGAAATTGTTAGTATTCCTATAAATTTATTGTGTTGTTTTGGTTTGACTTGTATTAATGTTAAAGCAATAGGGAGCAAGTGGAATAGTTACAAGTGTGAGACAAATATAGTGAAGTCATGGGAGGCAGCCATTTTAGGGTTTATTTATTAAATTTATATGTTGCCCACTTCACTGTTCAGGGTGACTCTGGAAGGTTTACAATAGGCATTTATAGGCACAGGATTTCTGGGTTCAGCCTTGTTGCCCCATGAGTTCAACAAAATTTATCATCCACTAATGGTTCCTGGATTTTGCTGCAATAGTTGGTGGCTGTCCATATTTCTGTAATCTAAATACGGTAACTCAAAAGCAGGGCCCCAAATAGGAGCCCCTGTGGAAGAGAATTGAGGAAGGCAGGAGTAAACCAGTGAGGAAAAAGATATTACTTACTCTTCCTCCTCCTCCTCCTTCCCTCCTTGGGAAAAGAGAACGGGCATTCTCATCTGCAAAAATCTGAATGAGCACTTGATTTTAGAAGGCCAGATATGGCAATCCATCTTTTTTCTTTTTCCCATTCACCCTTCTGAAGTTGCTGAAGAGGAGCCCTTAATGCCTAGGTACTGTCGTTATCATAGGTGAACCCTGTTTGAGATGTTTGACTGGAGGCCCTGAACACTACACTTATAGGCTATAACCTAAACTTTAACAAAGAAAAAAAAAAGAGTATTATTTTGTTTAGCTGTACTGGCTTCAACATGAAAACTTTCTTTTTTTTTGAAATGTCCTTCAGGTGTCACTGAACGTTTTTCAGCTGAGATGCCAGATAAAACACCAGAGAATAAAGAAACTTTAACCAAGAATGAAGGTCAGTATTGTTTTGTTTTCTTCTTGAATAACCCTATCCAGGTTTTTTAAAGGACAGATAACATCCCTGTTTGTCAATGTAGTTGAAACATATAATCCTTGTCACATTTCTTTGATCAAGGTTACTTTGTAGACTTAGAACTGCAAAGTTTCCATGAAAGAATAGCAATAGAAGAAGATAATTCAACCAAATACTAGTTGGCTAAGGACATACTAACGTCTAATCTTCACTATATGAGAGAGGGGTAGATATGATATTGTAATGATGCATATTTATACATTTTTGGCATCAGAGACATATTTTTAGGTGATCCAATTTTATACCAATCACAGTTAATTCAAAAGAGTTCAATCCCACAGAAGTGGATGTAGAGTAGCAAACTGAACAACAGTGGAGGCATTATAGAATAATTGTTTATCTATTTTTCAAAACTGAGTTTTGAAAACCATATATAATAAAATAATTGGAAAAAATATTTTTACAAGGTTAATCTAAAATTTGTGATATCACCATCTTCTAAAAGATGGTGATATACAGTCATAACAAAGAATAGAATTCAAAATATTTAGATGGTACATACAATTATGGTGTTTAACTTATAGTCTTCTTTGTTGTTATATTATTCTTACCTTATCATACCTAATACTAATGTTCATGAGCCGTTGTAATTTGGCTATCCTGCCAGGTATAAGTATAGATCTTTCTGAAGGAAGATGCTGTGTCTGCAACCACTCTCTGCAAAGTGATGAGTTTCAGGTATAAATTATTTGTCAACTTAAAACCACTTAGTCTTCCTAAAAATGTCATATAGTACACCTTTTCTTCTCTTAGATCATTTTTTAAAAAAATGATATAACTGACTGAAATAGGAGAGCTTAATAAAATGAGTAACCAACTGACCCTTTTTTAAGTTTGTTTGTTTTAAAATTAAGCTTTGAGTAATTTATTTAACTGTGCTCTTTTACATTACCTCTTTTACCTTGAAAAACTATTGAAAGATAAGCAGGACTTTAGGCAAGGCATTTTTGGGACAAGGTACTTAAAAATATTTCCGAGAAGAATGAGAATGTAAATTACTCATATATTATGGTGATAGTTCTGTAGAAGTCTGACTGTTATCATGAACTTTACTTAATTGTTGTCCAATAACTGCAGTCATCCTTCTATTTCCTTTGCTGCCATCTTTATCATATTGTGAAAATATGACAAGCATAAATTTGTCCTCAGATTCCATAACATTCCCAAGTCTCGCATTCTGCAGATACAGATCCCAGAATTCTAGGAACTATATTATTTGGAAAATCACTTTTTTATGCGCTTATAATGTATTTCCTAAAATTACCATGTTTCCCCAAAAATAAGACTGGGTCTTATACTAATTTTTGATCCAAAAGACGCATGTGTCTGTGTGGCTGCCGATCTTAACTGGGGCATATTTTTGGAGTAGGGCTAATATTACTAGCTTCCTGAAAAGTCATGCTAGGGCTTATTTTCTGGTTGGGTCTTATTTTCAGGGAAACATGGCATTACTTTCAAATGCTTGAAAAAATAGTTGGGGAACCACTTAGAAAAAATTCAGCGTGTAAGGTTTTTTCTTCTTCTGTCTAGGAAAATTATTTGGAAAATTGAAGGGTAGAAGAATATGTCCAGCCATTTAACTTTTTCAGTAGTTTTTTGCTGCTAAATTTTTAAACTAGAGAGGTATTGCAGAATTTGTTTTTTCCCCCTAAATGTTATAAATTTACTTTTTAAAATTCAGACAAAAAAATGGTCCTAGGTTCTCCACATACACTATGACTAATGAAAATAAAATAGCTTCGAACCACAACTTGAATTGCTTGTTTCTACTAAGCATAGACAAATTTAATCACAGTTTAAGGTTTAGATTACATTGTGATTAATAACTACAGGAAACAGAAATATTCAGTCTCTTCCCAAAGGTTCTTTTTTGAAAAGGCAACTGGACTTTTTTTTTTCTTTGAAAATGTTTCCCTTTTCATCCATGAAGCCTCTTCAGAACAAAAAAGCATCTTTGGGAGCACCAAAACCTAGATAATTGGGAATCTCCATACACATCCAGTCTTTTCCTTACAGCAGAAGATGGAGGAGTGTGTAAGTGTATGTAAATTCAAGGCTTATGATGTTCTTATAACATGAAATCATGACCTTACAACTGTATATGAACCAACACTGAAGTTTTATTCATTGGCTAGGCTTACACACCATTTTCAGCAGTGGTTTATTTTTACTGTGGTTTATTGAACAAAAGATCATAGTGACCTTTTCAGTCATTACTATAAGCCATGAACAATGATCTACAAATCACAATAGATGGCTTTAAACATTAAATTGAGCTGAAATGAAACAAACCTCTTTGTGACTTAGTATGTTCTGTGACTCTGGCTATTGCTTCAGCAGATAATTTATGGCAGTTTTGTAATCAGTTTTGAAGAAAGTGAATTTCATTTCTTAAAGCTACATCTAACTCCATGACCAAAAAATACCATTTTAAAGAATGTTCTAGTTTATACTCTTTTTACCCAATCATGCAGGTTAAAATTTTCAGTGAACAACAGCAAAACAAATAGAATTTTAACATTGATTCATTGTGTAAATAATGAATTAAATCCAGACCATACAGAATTATATTGCCTATTCTGGAAGTACAAATCAAACTTGAAGACTGAAATTTAATTAATTTTGGATCGAAATCCCAAGCATTCTTCCATCACTATCTAATCATCTTATGTAATTAGTAATCCTTATTCTGAAAAATTGCCTTTCGCATATTCTAGAAAATGCAAGTTATTGAATGGAGTAAAAGCTCAATTACTAAGCAAGTTAAATTATAACAAAATGTGCAAATATTAAAATCTAGATTTTTTTAAAAAAAAGTTTAGTTTTCAGCATTCTATCATAAATTTGCACAGAAGATCCTCAAAGTTGGAGTTATGATTTCTCATCTCCAAGAAGCCAAAACTGTGCATACATTTCATTTATAGTGTAATAGTTCTAGGACGTTTGATTGCTGGTGTAATTTATGCCTTGTGGATGCAAGTATAAAATGACATGGTAATGGAAGCCCAATTTTAAGCTAACACAAAATTGATTTATGACATGGCCCTTCATAAGGGCATCTTTTTGCATTTTGACCCATTTTTTTACTTTTGTTTGAGCAGCTTCTATTACAGCAGGAAATCCTGATCTGTTTTCCTGGTATGGTTTGCTGCCAAGCTGTTTCCTCCACAGCTGGCTAATTTTGGGATGTAGTAATGTTTGCTAACAAGCCATTCTTATTCTTCTGGTAAATCTCTTTTTTTCTTCTTATTTTAGCGCTTGATTTTTTCAAAGTTTTCAAGGCATCTGAATAAATTTTAGCAATTTTCCCCTTTTCCCTTATTCTTCCTGAACAGCTGCAGGGAATAAATTTATCCAAATTCTTTGTATTGCCCCCACTTCCCGGTTTTTAATTTTTTCCCTTTTCCTTCCTCTCTCGTTTCTTTTCCTTTCCCTCAAACGTAGGTCATGATTTTATTTTAGGATGCATGCTGTCAAATGCTGCAGTTGCAAGGTAAAATCTGTGCCAATAAAAATGCACACTTTAAAGGCACACTTTAAATTTAAGAACTTTTAAGAATACATACTATGAAGCTGAAAGAAAATGAAAGCACACATTTACTTCAGATACCTTCTTTTCAAAAAAACCTGACAGACTGAAGTAGATGGCTGCTTATGTAAGAACAGAAAAGTAATGTGTAACAAAGAGTCTCTATAATAAAAATATAACATACACAAATATAATGGTGTGTTAATTATCTTTACAAATGTAAACCTACAATATTACAATCTATGAAGTAGAAATACATATATCCTAAAACAAGATACCTAGTACATAAAAGCCTTGAAGTGATTGATAAAACAGAAGTGACCAGTTATGCCTTATTTTCATAATGGAAACACAGAATTTGGCTGCTGCACAAGTGAAAAAGGGTTTTCAGGTATTCTAAGATAACTCATATAAAAACTGTCCTGATCTTCCTGGACGTTTACTTATTAGGAGCATATTATAAGCAGACCTAATACCCCTGCAGAATTTATAGTATAATAATACATGCAAAGCAGTAGTGGGTTGCCCCCGGTTCGGACCAGTTCACAAGAACCAGTAGTAAAACTGGCGTGAGGCCCCGTTCACCGCCCCAGATGTTGTCATCGGCGATCTGTGCATGCGCAGATGCCATTGCGAACCAGTAGTAAAGGTAAGTAGAACCATCCCCTGATGCAAAGTTGTTTCAATACTTTGTCACTACATAGGCCAGAGCACAGCATAAACATTGAGCACAGAAGCTGATATTGTCATCAATTATTCAACTGTCTTTCTTTTCCTGGAGGTATCCTCTAGATACCTAGTCCTCTAGAATAACCTAAAGTAAATGTTTTTTTAAAAAAGTATGTTGTAAGTAGTTTGAGGGAAAATTGGGGATTGATTGATCACATAAATAAATTTTCTCCATGACAATCTGCCCCTTGATCTGTCAGGACCTCAAAAGTTGTACCATTGCCACTCTAACTGAATCTGTCTACCTCCTTGCTGTTAGTTGTCCTCTTGTTTCTTTCCTTCTACCATCCATTAGATCCTTCTTCAAGGAGCTACATCTTTGTATAATGTGTCCAAAAATAGATGCCTTTCAGCCTGGTCATTTATGGGCAGGTTTTTTTGATGATCCATTTGTTTGTTTTCTTGGCTGGCTGTTGTATTATGCTCCAACACCAAAGTTCAAAAGCATCAATATTTTCTCTATCCTGCTTGTTCAGAGTTCAACTTTTGCTTTCATAGAGCATCACAAGGGAACACTATTCCCTGCACTATTCCGATCTCTGTAGGTACAAATGGAGCATCTGCACTTGCCACATTTTTCGGAATATAAGACACACCTTAGTTTTTTGAAGGAAAATAAGAAAAAGCTGATTGGCAGGTGGATCTGCCTCCTGGAATACCCCTAATCAGCTGTTCTCAGAGTTGAATTTTAGCAACAGATTCCTTGGTTGTGAGCTCTGTGCCTTGCTTTTTTTCTTTTTTTTCCTTTTTTTTCTGCCTCTGAAACTTCATTTCAGAAAACGCTTTTTTTCCTGCCTCTGAAAGCCTCCGAAACAGAGCTTCAGAAAAATACGGTATTTTCCAAGCTTTTATAACTGGTCATACCAAATGCTGATCTGTGATGCATTTCTTGGCTGCTAATCCCTTTATTGTTGCTAATTGGCAGAAGCTGTCTACCACTTCAGTAACTTCCGTATCAATTCTAAGGCTGGTTGTTTGTAACTGTTTCCATTAGTGTGGGCTTCTTTATATTTAATTTCAGTCCCATTTTTTCATTCTGCTCCTTGATTTTTATTATTAGAACATGCAGATCATTATTCTGATCACATCAATATAATGTTATCAACATAGAGTAGGTTATTGATGCTTCTGTCTTGACTTTTAAAATCATGCTTATCTTCCAATCCAGCTTCTTTCAATATATTTTCCACATATGGGTTGAATAAATAAGGGAAGAATATACAGCTTGTCTCACCCGGTTATCAATCTGAAGGCATCTGTTTCACCCTGTTCTGCAGCTTCCTGAGCTCTATATATAGGTTTTGCATTAGGACGGTAAGATGTTCTGGGTTTCCCATTTTCCTAAGCACATTTCACAGCTTCACATGACTGACACAAAGACAAAGTAAATAGCGACTTCTCTTTTATATTCTTTGGTTTTCTCATTTATCCAGGCTGCATCAGCAGTAATGACTAGTGTTCCTCAGCCTTTTATAAAGGCAGTTTGAACATGTGTCATCTCCTTTCCCATGCAGGGGTCTCATCTGCTGCATTGTTTTGCTAGCATGTGAAATTAAGGATATGGTATAAGTAGTCCTTGACTTACAACAGTTCATTTAGTGACCATTCAAAATGAACAACGGCATTGAAAAAAATGACTTATGACCATTTTCACACTTACGACAGTTGCTGCATCCTTATGGTCATATGATCAAAATTCAGATGTTTGGCAACTGACTCATATTTATGATGGTTGCAGTGTTCCGGAGTCATGTGATCTCCTTTTGTTCCTCTTAATGGGGAAGCCAGATTCACTTAACAACCAGGTTACTAACTTAATAAATGCAATGATTCACTTAACAATTGTGGGAAGAAAATTCGTAAAATGGGACAAAACTCACTTAACAAATGTTTCATTTAGCAACATAAATTTTGGGCTCAATTGTGATCGTAGGACTACCTGTACAACCCGGAGAACTCAAGGACTACAATATTCTACACATTTTGGTAAAACACTACTTTTTTATTATTGAAATCTAGATTGACTTCTGATCTGTTGTTTTTTGTGTCATGCTCCAGGTTTGCTGGAATAGCTTGATTAAAACCTTCACTGATATTCTAACAATTTTTGTAGCCTTCCTACTTGATAATGAGGCAAGACTGATCGAACTTTATTTTCTATTAATAGAGATTCTTTAAAATAAGGAATATAGCGTAGTCTAAGGTTTCTTGGATGTTCAGATCCATACTGTACAGTATTTATGTACTTTCCTATCCTTGATCACCTTGGAATCAGTTACTATCTGTTCATTGGCATCCTTTAGCATATCTCTTTGAGCTTGGAACCTGCTTCTGACTTGAGAGCTCTTCTATTCTGTAATGCTTAAGATCATTGGAAAAGACCCTAATGTTGGGAAAGATTGAAGGCAAAAGAGAAGGGATAGCACACGATGTGATGGTTAGATAATGTCACCAACGCAATTAACATGAATTTGGACAAAGTCCAGAAGACAGTGGAGGATAGAAGATCCTGACGGGCTCTGATTCATGGGATTGTGAAGAGTCAAACATGACCTATTGATTGAACCACAAATGTTTTAAGAAATAAAATTACCTCCAAATCAAGGTAGATTTCTGGTGATTTCATGGACACCCTCATGTAGATTTTTTTACAACTATACGGAACTAGTTTCTCATTACTTTCTTTTAGGAAATTTTCTTTTATCATTCAGATTGCCACAACCCTGGCAAGCCTTCCATCCCTTTACTAAGCAAGTCCAACACTGTTTTGCTTTAATATCCAGATTACAGCTCCTTACTTGAGCATTAAATAATCCCCACTTGTAAACCTTGATAAATATTTATTTTGCCTTTTGTCAAGGGTATTGATATTTATGCCCTGGTATATACAAATATGAAAAATAAATAAATAAAATAAATAAATATGAGAACAACAGTTGAGTCTTTTAACCTTCCAAATCTTCTCAGGAAAGAATATTGACTGAAAACATCTTTAACAGGATGGTTGCCAAGTTGGACCTTATATAGTTGAAATCCTGAGGAGAATAGTAATGAGTCTTTTAAAATGGATCTTTAAATATAATGGTTACCATGGCTTTTGCTTGGTGTGTATCCAGTTAAGACTACAGCATTCCAATCAGCTGTGATCCAATGTTCCTTTTAATCAGGTCTATAAAACTCAGATGACATGTGAATTTAAAGTGTCATACATGTGAAAACTACAGGAATAATCTCATCAGTGTTCCACATATTTTAAAACTACCAGAAAAATTCCTGCAGTTTGAGTATAATTTATTTTCCACTGATTTTTACTGTTTTCCAAGGAAACCTTTTAATTCCTTTAATTCCTTAATTTAAAAGGAAATAGGAAGCATAGTTCTACAGTATTTATATTTAAGAGTAAGTTCATTAAAGATATGCAATAAATCTTGATGTGGAGGGGCTTTACTATGAATTCTAATCAGGTGTTATGATGGGAACATTCTTCTAGATTTCTAAATGATTGAGGGGTGTTTGAGATCAAATTTGATTCCTTTAGAAATTTTTTAATGTGATCTGAACTTGTTGGCATATAATTGCTACCACCCATAATGCTCACCAAACTTAAATTGCGGTTCATGGTCTCCGATCTCCATTTATAGATGACAGCATAGACAGACATTCAACCTTATAGCCATTTGTACTTTATGTTCATGCCAAAGGGCTTTTCTTAGTGAAAGTAAATAATTAAGTAAATAATTAAGTTGATGCATATACCAGAGGAAGCAATTAAATATAATAAAAGGCCTTGCTAAGGCTCACCACCTTAACCTCCTGAAGAAATAGGTACTTTAGCTATTGCCTTCATTCCTAAAATTTGTACTTTTATTACAGTCCACAGCAATAATAGCACTTAGACTTATACATACCGCTTCACAGTGCTTTACAATCCCCTCTAAGCACTTTACAGAGTCAGCATATTGCTCCCACAATCTGGGTCCTCATTTTACCAACCTTAGAAGGAGGGAAGGCTGAGTCAATCTTGAGCCCGTGAGACACGAATTGCCGAACTGTTGGCAGTTGGCAGTCAGTAGACTTTCCTTGCAATACTGCATTTTAACTGCTGCGCCACCATGGTTGAAAATGCTTACAGGAATAGGGTTATAAAGGCAGCATATACATTTTATACATAACTGGAATAAAAATGTAACAGCAATGGTTTTTCCCCCTATTCAGAAAAAAATATTTTGGCCAAAACTCTGATTTAATAAACCTCTGTCCTTTTGGACTCTGAACTATTTTCAATTAATATTTTTCAATTTTTTTAAAAAAAAACCTTTAAAATCCCAGTGAACCTTAGATTAAGACAGATGATTAAAAAGATATTGTTGTATTTAGCTATATTGTTAAATTTCAGTTTTTTAATTGACTACCTCTGGTTTCAATTATCTTTAAAAGAGCTTGCTGACAGAGTAGGGAAAGCAGCCAGCATTGATGTTATATAAGCAATAAAATATTGCTAGAAACAGTTCATGTTTTATTTACATAGGTCAAAGTACTGAAATATATTTCTTGGTTTGGGGATATTGTACTTATTCAGTACAATAATTTAAAATCTGTAAATTTTCAGATGTCAAGGAGAATAGAAAGTTCTTACTATATCACTGTTGTTCTCGAAATATAAGGTTTTTTTTCCTAGTAATGTTGTTACTTTTAAAAAAACAGCACTCTTGTTAGTTTTTTCATCTGGGGTCTTGGATCTTTTTTTATTAAATATAAATTATATTTGAAATGCATTGTCAGAACAAATACATATATTTACTTGATTTATTTCTTTAGTTCAATTCGTGGTTTATTGGGTAGAAATGAGGAAAGAAAACAAGGTTGGGAGCAAACTGGTCAAACTTTTTCTACAAATTTGAATCTGTTAGGAATAGGATTTGACTCATAAGAAGTTTCTGATCTCCTTAAATGTCCCTTTTTCTGGTTCTTGAACAACATTCCCTACTCCCTACGCACAGTCACTCGTCACTTCCCGCCTGGACTACTGCAACGCGCTCTACATGGGGCTCCACCTGGGGTGCACCCGGAGGCTCCAGCTGGTCCAGAACGTGGCCGCGTGGGGGATTATGGGGGCGATGAGGCGCTCCCATGTGACACCTCTCCTGCGCGAGCTGCACTGGCTCCCGGTTGTCTTCTGGGTGCGCTTCAAGGTGTTGGTGACCACCTTTAAAGCGCTCCATGGTTTAGGGCCGGGGTATTTACGAGACCGCCTTCTGCCACCAATAGCCTCCCACCAGCCAGTACGCTCGCACAGAGTGGGCCTCCTCAGGGTGCCATCCGCCAGACAATGTCGGCTGGCGACCCCCAGGGGGAGAGCCTTCTCTGTGGCGGCGCCCACCCTCTGGAACAACCTCTCCCCAGAGATACGTACAATAACAGACCTCCGGATTTTTCGTCGGGCCCTGAAAACCTATTTATTTCAACTAGCTGGGCTGGCTTGAGTTAAATTTTAAATTGATTTTAAATTGGATTGTTTTAATTTACGGCCAAAATATTTAATTATTTTAAACTGTTTTTTAAATTTTGTATGTTCTGTTTTTTACTTTGGCTGTTCACCGCCCTGAGTCCTATTTGGAGAAGGGTGGTATAGAAATGGAAACAAATAAACATTCAGAAGGAAGGAGCTGGACCCATATTACATCTTAGTTGTGGATTTTTTTTCATTTTCTTTATTCATCTCATGCATAAATGTGCTTGGAAATATGTATTGTTTTGCACCAATGTGCCAAATAAAAGTTGCCTAATGGCTTTTGCAGAGATATCTTAATTTCCACAAAATGCTGGTAGTAATTGCATTTTATTATAAATTGTATTTTTAAAAAAACTTTTTAAAACAAAGTTAAATATAATAGCGTGTATATGTATGCAGGTGAGGGAATGATTTGATTGCCCAGGTTGAACAGCAGCTTTCCAGAGGAAATCCCATTTAGAAAGTAAAGTTGTGGAAGGAGCTGGAGACCTGGTTTTGCCAGCGGGCCTGGGGAACCCAGGGCGAGATGGAGCCCATTAAATGACTTGTGTGATGGGCTGTCGCTGGGATGGGAGGTGGGGGGTGATTTTATTACATTAATTTCTTTGATTTTTTATTAGTTTTACTGTTTTTTAAATGTGGTTTTTATATTCTATAAGCTGCCTTGAGTCGCCATGGGCAAATAGGAGGCAATATAATTAAATTAAATTAATTAAATTAATTAAATTAATTAAATTAATTAAATTAATTAAATTAATTAAATAATTAATTAAATTAATTAAATTAATTAAATTAATTAAATAAATAAAAAGCCACTGTGCCAACACCATATGGAGACATTGATGCATCCAAGATAGAGAAAGTAGTGTGCCAAGTTTGCAGTCTTTCACCTTTCTCATTAAACCTAAATGCTGAAGTGATCATGAGGAAGATGGAATTTGAAGAATTAGAAATTGAAATAAAGATTGAAGGAAGGATTATTAATAATCTTCAACTGTGTTAACAACACAAACCTTCCCTCAGAAACCAAAAAAGGTCTGAAACATCTAATCAAAAGATTAAACAACAAACTGAGAAATTTGGCCTCTTCTGGACATGAATAAAACCAAGCTCATGACCATTGTGAGGAATAGCAATAGCACTTGGACTTATATACCGCTTCACAGTACTTTACAGCCCTAAGTGGTTTACAGAGTCTGTATATTGCCCCCTAACAATCTGGGTCCTTATTTTACCGACCTGGGAAAGATGGAAGGCTGAGTAAAACTCGAGCCAGTGAGACTTGAACTGACAAACAGGAAGCCCGCAGTCAGCAGAAGTAGCCTGCAGCACTGCATTCTAATCACTGCGTCACTACAGCTGATATGATGAAATAGAATGGAATGGAATGTCATAATAACAGTTGACTGTGATTAGATCAAATGCATGAAAGACTTTCCTACAAGCACAGATTGATAAAAGCAGTGAATTAAGTATTGAATCACAGTATTGGGTACTGTGTATTGGGTTGCACAGCATTGATAAACGTTAGTCAAGTATGGAAATGCAAGGACATAAATGTGGTAACTAAATCCAGATGTGCAACCCATAGCTACCTTTCGATTGTGAAAGTTGGACCATGAAAAAAACTAGATAGGAGGAAAATTGACTCATTTGAGCTGTGGTGCTGGAGAAAGGACTTCTTCATTCTTTGGACAGCAAAAATCACCCACACACATACATACTAGAGTGTATAAACCCAGGCATATTGCTGGAAGGAAAAATCACAAAATTCCGCTTTATTTATTTCAGCCATGTCCTATGATCAAACTCACTGGGAAAGGCAGTTATGCGTGGAATATTCAGCAGTAAAGTAAGCAGAAACAAGGCTGCCAAAAACATGGTGACTAGATACCATCAAAGCCAATACCAGCCAGAGCATAGAACAACTGAAAGAAACCATACAAGATTGGAAAATGTGGAGAGAGCTGGTCCATGGAATCAGATATGATTGAACAGATAGCATCATCGAAATAAACAATTTCCAAGTGTGATAAGAATAGAACGTATGCAAATGTAGTGTCCTTTCAAAGCCGGCATCTGAGCAAGATGGCTATATTCTCAGCTCCCAGGGGTCAGAAGTCACCAGAGAATGTTGTCTGGCAGTCTCCTGGCAAGGAACACCTTTCTGGACTACTTGTGGGCAATCTCCCATCCTTTTTCATTTTTCTGGAAAGGTTCAAAGAGCTGATTTGCTCATCAGCTGGTCATTCTTCCCTGTGACTGTCAGTTCCACTTTTGTGGAGCTATTTTCAGTCTCTGGAAATCTCAGCAGGAATACATTCCTAAAGATAAAGAAAGCAAGGTTGAGAAAGGTATTGGTTCCTATACCAAATATCTTTTATTTTAAAAAGTGGGCCTTTTTAAATTGTCTGATTGGAAAATGCCACTTAGGTAAAGCCATCTATCCTCCCTTCCTCTCTTCTGAAATACAACTTCAGAATATATCTTTATGCAAAGCATGACTTAATACAGCTTTCTTCAGTGATTTGGAATGACTGAATCTGGAATCCAGCAGGCCACCTGCTCCTGGTTTAATAGATTGCCAGCTGTTGTAATTACGAGATGGAAATTACCATATTAAAATTTCCAGTCATGATCAAACTTTTCCTTTTTTTTTTCCTTTTCAAGGAGGATGTTGAAAAGAGAAGGAAGTATGCTTGAAACTAAGTGATGATAACAGGGTGCTGTTTTTCAAAGCTACACCATCTTGATGGCAAAAAATCAATTATTCTAATACTTGTAACTTAAAGCAGTACAATCTATTAACCAGCTGTACTAAATCAAATCTGAAAGCATTTCTTTAAAATTCTTGATCTTTTTGTTGCTATGGAGATGAGCATAAAGAAAATATTAGCATCTGTTTTTATGTATGATACGAGGCAAAAAGGTTAATCTGTTGCATCTTGGCTACACAAATCAAGGCTTTCAACTAAACTTGCAAAATTCTGCAAGGTTCCTCCCTTCTTAAGCATTTAATTATTGTGTTTAACAAAATAAAGCTGATTTATACAATACGCTAGAATTTTTCATTCAAAGATATGTATTATTAACCAAGCAGAAACATTGGATACTTTAGTTTATACTGGGCTTTAATAGCAACCTTGTAAAAATTAATTGCAATTTTCCTGGCTTCTGCAGACACCAGTGCAATGTGCATGCCATTGGCCTGGCCTATTAAAGCAGAGTGAAGTTGGAATTATTATTTTAACTCACTTGTCAGTTTTCATATGAATATGATTGATTTGTATTGGGCATGGATGGAAAAGCCATTATTTGGTTTGTTGGCTTGTGTGTTGTGGAAATACATGAATTAGTCCAGGTTAGTGAACAGCTGCTTTTTAAAACTGTTATTCAATGTGATTTGTGATCTGAACTTAAAAGGTGATAATCAGGTAGTCTTATGTATCACCTTACTAATCATGTTTGGGAAGAAAATGTTACAATTGCTTATAAAAATATAATCAGTACTTAATTATAAAAATCTTCTACTACATGGACCATTGGCATGCTTCCAGACTGAAGTTTCCCCCTAAGACATATAGTGAAGCTGTTTTATATATTTTTTCTTTAATGGCTATATTTGGACATAATAATGAACCATAATAGTTACCAGGACTTTGCTGTATCATAATTAAACTACTGTATTGTTTTGTCCTTAAGATACAAAGTATAGCAATTAATTAATATGCAGTATTATGTCTGTATTGAAAAACATGTTTTCTTCCTTAAAGTACAAATAAGGCCTAACTATTGGTTTACAAGGGAAAAACTGGTCCTACCAATGTCTTGTTCCCTAAACCATTCAGGCCTTTAACATTGAAACATAAAACATAACATAAAACATCACCATCGATTATCATTTGCAGAGATCAGGGTCCTAATAAGCACCTTGATATTAGGAGAGACAGTTGGGGATCATCTAAGTTTTGGTGATACTGAAATTCCAAACTATTTTTAAAGGTTGGCATATAATGTAATACATTGCTGAATAGACGTTTTGGAAGAAATTCCATCTTCTAAGATTATCATTGGCCAGTCTGAAGTTCTTGAAGTCAACAGAAGTTGTCCACATATGGAAGAAGAAAGAAGTACAAATAAATCAGGGCTCCAGCAACATCAAGAGCATAAAGAATTCACTGCAGGACTTTACAAGCAGACTTGCCATTTTAGAAGAAACTTGTGCCAGCATTTGTTTGTGATCAATTGAGACCATGAGTAGTCTGGAAAATGCAGGTAGTGCTTGAACTGTCAACATTTCCAAAACAATAGGAATTTACATCATGATACATGCTACAAAATTGGAACAGCTGTCTTGAGTTTGGAACATTTTGTATACCTTTTACTTTTTGTTTTTGTTCAACAAGGGCTTTATCATATCCTCTTTAAAACATGTAGAAAGTACTTCTTCCTATACTGACTCATTTATTACTTAAATTAGTTATTCCAACAATCCATCTTTGGTTATTCTTATTATCCAAGATTGGCAAAGATTTTGTACACATGTAATGGGACTCATCCCAAGCTAATACCAAAAGTACATTTACTGGAAATGCTTTAACTGTAACATCAAAGTCAGAATGATAATAAATAGTTATATTTACAAAATTCCTTACCAGACTAACCACAACACTCATCCAAGGAGCTTTGCTTCTCATCCCTTTGGGGGCTGAATTACAAAACAAGTAATTCCTACTTGGAACAATTCTGGTGATTGGTTCTGAGTAGAGTTGTAGTGGAAAAATAAAACTATCACAATCATTGCCAGAAAAGAAGGTGTGACCATTGTTGTGGGTTTGATTGTTCTCATTTTCCATCAACTCTTCTTTGTCATACCTATCTGCTCCTGCAAGTATGATGCTAGTCTTACCTTATGATGAGATTCAGGCATAAACTCATTAACAGCCATATCCCAGGCCCAGAAGTCCAGCAAGATGTATCAGGTTGTTTTAAATAGACAGATGGACACACATGAGCTACAAGAAGGTTGAAATCTATCAGCTTCCTAAGGAAGACCATCCTAGTATTTCTTTCATGTCTGCAAAAAATTGCAATATTAGAAAGCCTAAATTTGACTAAAGCATATATTTTGCTTTGTTGCAATTACGGATCATTTTTTCTGCAGGAACAATGAGCCATGGATATTACTTTCCCCTCCAGTTTTATCCTTCTAATATTCCCAAGAAACACATCGGGCTGAAAAACCATGAGCAGTCTGAAATAGCTGGGAGGGGACTTGAACCTCTCTCTCAATAGGTTATATTTCTTCTATTGCAGAGAGTTTCTGTTATTAAAGTCAGCTTTAAAAGAATATTATGAGAAACAATGCAGTTCTCCTTTTTCCTACCTGAACTAAACATTTCATGAAAATTGTCTGGTTTTCTAACATTCGATATGAGAGGTTTGTAATGGAATAAATGGCCTCCCCTAGATCCCTGAGAGAATTAAAATGCTGCAGTATTGTAAGTAAAGAATAATTTCCCCAACAGGCTTTATTTTTCTTTAAAGCTTTCCTTTCCTACTGAGGCCTGCAGTGATGGCTGCCTGCCAGCAGTGGTGGTATCCAAATCTGCAGCTTTAATATCTAAATGGGAGGGTGGCTCTTAGTGACTTGTTAATTGTGTGCTGAACACCTTTTACTCAACAGCAACTTATGTGGCTTGTTTTTGTGTTGGGAGAGGGGTCTGCAGGGAGGTCAGCCTCCTGTCTCTGCTCTCTTTTTGATATTTAAATGCTTTTACTTCACTTTGCAGATGTATTTCTAGACAGCCGCATCTGTGTGTGTGAGTGAATGCCCAAGAGCAGCCTTAAGCCAATTACTATTTGTAGAATGAACAATTGATTTTAATAGTTTGTGTGTAGCCTTAACAATCCAGCCCTGTGGGAAAAAATTGGCTTGTTTGTTGCAGAGGAAACATCTGTAGGGTAAGCTTTTCTGGATTCTTGATGCCTCTTCTCTATTTTCTTCTGTTTTCTTCTGTATGTATAGAAGTCTTACATGTTTTTATGTATATAATTGTCATAAAGAATTTGATGTATTCTTCCTGAAAAAGGAATAACATTCTATTCCGTGAATATAGTTTTAATCCCTTTTCATACTGTAGTTTTTCATTATTCTGTGCATGCTTATTCAAGAGAAAGTCTTAGGCATCTCACTTGGAATTGCTTAGAAGAGCAGTAGGAATAAGGAATATGACTGTGCATGTGTGAGAATGTCCTTGTCTTGCCCTTATAAAAGAACAGGTTGAAACTCACTCTACCCTTTTTTTTTGCAAAAGGGTTTGAATTGGCTAAAGTGTAGAAGAAAAGCAAGATTTTTATTTTAAAAAAGCTATTGTTATTTCAGGTAATAAAATTTTGAAAGCTTATAGAAGCAGCATTACTTTGGAAATTGAAATCTTCCTGTGTTTGTGTGTGGTGTATTAGTTGTATATAACTCTCCTCATCATTATGCTTTAACTGTGGGCAATTATACCTCAAAAAGAATCATAAACTGAATATAGGATTGGAGCATCATTTAACTCCTTTGGACTTTACATTTTCTGTATATTAACTAATTTACCGAAGGAACTGCGGTTCCAACAAAAGGAACTCTTTTGTTGTAGCCAAAAGAGAAGTGGCTTGTTGATCATGATAAACTAAGGAGTTGTAAAACTCCTAAAGGCACCCAATTTTCCCCTAAATTAATTACATCAAATATTCATCAGTATGTAGCACATAGTCCTCCTTTGCTGGGGGTGGGTGGGTTAAATCTGGCACTAGAATGATGGGGAATATCTTAAGCATCCCGGCGGGATGGGATAGGAAGTTGAAAAAAAATCTTAGAAAAAGCCACTGTAAACTGTATTGCATCCTTCCTGTTTGCAAGGAACTGCAAGTATGCAATCATCAAAAGTCAATTCAAGGGCATCTTCTCATTTTTAAACATTCAAATTTTATTCAGCCTGATTGCCTTTCATTAATTTATGAATTCAGAATTAATTTAGCCTCCCATCCTGCCTCTCAAATTACAAAATCCACTTTAAAAAAAAATTACTTCTTGCTGGCTGAGAGGTGGAACCAATTTACCCTTTTCTAGCTATAGTGCAATATGAAGGATCTCTCTAGTGCCTCATCAAACTGCTGGCAGATATTTTAGCTCTACTTTGCACACTTATAAGCGTAAAGTACTACTACAAAGACAAGCAGGAGTTAATCCTTTTCACTTGCTGTTCTGTATTACTGTCCTGAGGTGCAGATAGTTGCTACAGAAAAAGAAATTGTGCACTGATTTTTTTCCCCTTAATTTTCTTTTTCGGATTGCAGTTTGGCACCTACTGCTCCCTCTAAAAGGAGCTGCCGAAGCCACACTCATTAAGAGTAAAAATAGAAATGCAAATGTTTACAATTTTCTGTTTTTAAAGCGCTGCAGGAAAGCAACTTGAGTTAGTAAGGCCTAAATCTATAATAATGAAACAAGGACTGATGATCTATAGAAAATCTTTTTCAAAATGTGAGCTTGCTATTTACAAGACTTCTTCGGTTTGCAGTATTCTATTGGAGCTAGTATCTTTTGCCAATAAGATTGTCAAGGCGTTTGCATTTCAGTCAGGACATGGAGCTGGAAAGAACTGCTCAGAAGTCATCATTTTTAGAAGGCAGCCTTCATGAATGAAGTTAACAAGAAGCAGATGGAGCTGCATTCCATGATTGCTTGTGCTGCTAATAAATTCTGACCGAAGCCAAAAGCTCTGGCATTAGAGGACCGATCTGTAATCCTTCTGTCTAGTGCTTTCCACAGTCTTTTCAAACATAATAGGATGGCATTTTTTGCTTCCAGACAAAGCATTTCTCCACTAGGCCCAACGCAGTCAGAAAAGTTCAAATGTTACATTCCAATCTTTATTTCCTATTTATTTTATTATACTTCATTGTTTTGTTATTTATGGGTGCCAGTAAGAAGTGCAGAATTTTACACAAAGAAAACAAATTCCTGCCCCAAGGAGTTTATCATCTAAAATCTGATACCAAGGAATCGACAGAGGAAGCAACATAAACAAGGAAGAATGTATTAATAATATGAGTTTCACTTGCTGAGGCTTAGTTACATAAATACAGAATAATACTATGAGTATTTACCCAGATATAATTCTTAGTGTATTCAGTGGGGCTTATATTTTGGTAACTATCTTTAAATAATGCCTATTATCTTCGGGAAGTTATTAACAGTGTATTTAATAATGTAGTCTGTTACATTAATTCTGGATATTCCGGATATTAAAATAGTTCTGGAACTCTCTTAATAATTCTAGTGTGCTCAAGTTAACTGATCCATTATGAAGTTCAATTAATTAGTGATATGTTTTAAAATTAGTAGGTATGTAGTCAGGGTCAGATTTTCCTATAGGCTAACTAGGCTTCAGCCTAGGGCCTCAAGATCAAGAGGGGCCTACATTCAAATTGTTAGCAAAATTAAAATTACACTTTCACTATAGCTGAAAGGGCCTCATAAGTGGAATAGCCTAGGGCCTCTTTTCATCTAAATCCGGCCCTGTATGTAGTGCCCTGATAATGCTATAAACATTTTAATTCTAATTTAAAGCTGTCCATCAACATCCCCTTCAGTCACAAAAAGACAATGAAAAATATATGAAAAAATTAATGTTTTGACAGTAGATATACTACTGTTTTTTATATTGTATTTTGTTCTGTTTGAGGACTTTTAATACAGTTGATCAACACAAAGTGATTTCATTTGCTTATAGCAATAGCAACAGGACTTATATACTACTTCAAAGTGCTTTACAACCCTCTCTAAGCGATTTACAGAGTCAGCATATTGCCCCAACAATCTGGGTCTTCATTTTACTGACCTCGGAAGGATGGTAGGCTGAGTCAACCTTGAGCCCCATCAGAATCGAACTGCTAGCAGAATTAGCCTGCAATGATGCGTTCTAATCATTGTGTCACCATATATTTTCACAATTTTATCATATTACCATAAGTAGTCAAAATGGTTTCTTCAAAACTGCGGTTAAGCAATTTCCAAAATTGATGAAGAAATGATGCTCGGCAAACCTTGTGTTCATATAGGCTACATTATGACTATGAGCTTGGGTGGAATTCCTTGACTCTCAGCTGCTCATGTCACAACCTGATTGCAAAAACTTCAATTCTTGCAGTTTACTCATGAGACTCAGCTGTCCAGAATATATGTAGGCGATCTTACAATCTCTCCTTTTTCTGGAGAGACTTTGGCAGTGAACTTACTCCCTGGCCATCAGTCTCCGCTGTACAATGCCATCCCTATTCCTTCAGTCACATCTGGTTCACCATGAATCCTCACTGGAAGTGTCAAAAACAGTCCATTTTTACTGGGCAAATATTAGGCTTTGGAACATATAATTAAATTTTGGATTTTGGCAGAGATATTTTACATAAATCTGATATGAAAACAAAAAGTTTGCACTTGTCTCTGGAAAAGACAGTGCTTGTGTGTTTTTTTATTCTTTTAAACCAATGCAGCTGTTTAACATGTGTACTTAAGCTTTCCAGAGAAACTATGTTTTCCACTGAGTAGCCCAGCTAATTGGTGATGTTGATTACTGATAGTGGCCTCCCAGAGAGTTGTTACAGTCTTGGTGTTATTCAGTAGGGAATGTGTTAAATTATTCAGCAGTGCAAAGTCTTGATTAATAATGGTTGGTGCTTGCTAATACTTGGAGGTAGTTGGCAGTGTGAAAAATAAAGTGGTTTTTAAATTGGGGGGTATTTTTTTTATTGAAGAGGCAGCAATTCTTATATAATACTCTGCAATTATATATTTAGAATCTGTGTTACGGTTATTGGAAAAAAGTGAATGAATGCCAAAATGGAATGATGTTCAGCAGTATATTGTGATAAAATAAGTTTCTCCAATCTGGTGTCAGCCTGAAGTATTGGATCACTATTCCCAGTTGGCATTCATTATAAATGGAGAATTATGAGATCTGCAATTCAGCCGAATTGCAGATCTCATCTAATTGGAAATCTAAATATTAAACCAAATTGTCACATAAATGCCAGCTGTGGAATTATTTTAATAATTCCAGTGTGTTCAAGTGAACTGATCTATTATGCATTATTTTCTTCATATCACCCCATTTTCATTCCTTTTTTAGGATATAACTGCTGCTGGCTTTTTAAATTTTACTGACAATGTTACCCTGTTGATTCTAATTTTGGTTAACTCTGACCTTTGTCAGACTTTCTGTGAGACATCATAGAGAAAACTGTAGATACTGTGTATTTGTTCATATTCAGTATAAAGAGATTTTATCCTGCCTTCATTATTGTTTAATAAATAACTCAGGCGGCGAACATACCTAATACTATTTCTCTTCCTGCTTTCCTCACAACAACCCTGTGAGATGAGTTGGGTTGAGAGAGAGTGATTGGCCCCAAAATCATTCAGCTAATTTTTCATGTCGAAGGCAGGACTCTCTGGTTTTTATAAAACAGATCCCTATCCTTGCTGCTTCAACCTTAATGAAAGTTAGGTATGGAATCTAAACTGGCATATGATACATTTCCATTCATCAGATTATATATTTTTAAAAAGCAGAAATATTTGTAACTTGTCATAGCATTAGTAGACAGTTTTAGGCTTGTTTTGTGACTTCAATTACCCCATAGTTCAAACTTAGCTAACAGCTTATCAGCAAACATAACCTAAAAACTCCTCAACTACTCCTTTAAGTAGTTCTGTAGCAGATCACCAGCATTCTGTTTTGAGAAGAATACTATATTGACTTTGCATGGTGCAATGTCGTCTTCTGGCTAGAACTAGTCTAACTAGAAGGATTTACTTAAAAGACTTATATGACCACCTATGATATGTAGCAAAACTCTGGATGGCTCACAATAAAAACAAAATCAGTAAAACTAGATTCTGGTGTTTTAATCAAAATTCTCTAAACACCACCAGATAAAATTACCGAGAACCAATTTAACACTTTCCCAGTGCTTGCAAGCTTTTTACAGTTTTTGGAAGGTGAAAAGGCTGGACACCTGTCAGATCCCGGTGGGGGAGGGTATTTCACAGAACAGGGGCTGCTACAGAAATGGCAGCATTGAGGGAAGGGACTTTGAGCTTGCCCACCCTATGCAACTTGGAGGAACATTATTGCACATACCTTCAAGGAGAGGCAGTGCTGCAAATAACATGGTCCAGTTCCATGTAGGGCTTGAAAGCAGGGGTGAAATCGAGCAGATTCTGACAGGTTCTGGAGAACCGGTAGCGGAAATTTTGAGCAGTTCGGAGAACCAGCAAATACCACCTCTGGCTGGCCCCATAGTGGGGTGGGAATGGAGATTTTGCAATATCCTTCCCCCTGGAGTGGGGAGGGAACGGAGATTTTGCCGTATCTTTCCCCTGCCACACCTACCAAGCCACACCACGCCCACCAAGCCATGCCCACAGAACCGGTAGTAAAAAAAAACTGAATCCCACCACTGGCTTGAAAGATAATAATAGTCACTTTGAATTGCTGAAAATGATTTCAGTCTGGTAACCTGCTCTGTTGTGGTAGAAATACAGCATATCACTATATCTCTTTCTTCTTACAAGGATTGTTTTCATGCTGCAACAAAACCTTTAAAAAATTGCAACCAACCCATTGGGTTCAAGATTAAAATGAAGAAGCCTCTCTGCAAATTTTTTTAAAAGTTATTGTACACTACTAAAAAAAAGAAGTCTTGTTCTGGTTTCATGGGTGGGACCATTACCAAGCTTAGTAGTTTATAGGATAAATGCTACATTGTGCCTGGGAAACAAACGAACAGAAAAAGTGATAATTTTGAATATAGCTCCTGATAACCGATTTTTACCCAGGATATTGTCCTAATATTTGTGAACTCTTTATTTGCACAAAAAATATATTAGTATTAATAGTATAAAGCAAGAAAAAAAATCTGCACATTTTATTTTTGTTGGAAAAAGTCTGATTCTGTAGACAATAATGTCGACAAATAATGAGAACAGGTTGACCTTTTTCTGCAGCTCATTCTTCCCCTGTGTAACAGGCTTTCTTGTACCCACCCAGAACAGAGGGAAATTCTGTAGATCTGATACCATTTGTAGTACGTTCAGGAAAATAGAGAAAGCTATTAGTAAAATGTGCTAATTTCCCAAAAGGATTCATTAATAAAAATAAATTAAATAATAGCAATAGCACTTAGATTTACCGTCTTTCCCTGAAAATAAGACCCTGCCTTACATTTTTTGAACCCCAATATAAGTGCTTGGCCTTATTTTCGGGGAGGTCTTATTATTTTGGGGCCCGTGGAGCAAGACGGGGATTCTCTTGCCTTCTTACCTGATTTCCAGTCTATCTCCCTAACCCTAGCTAGAGGAAATGGCGGGGACTGGCTGTGCATGCGGTTACATATTTTCAAGGAGGGCTTATTTTTGGGGAAACACGTTATATACTACTTCATAGTGTTTTACAGCCCTCTCTAAATGGTTTATAGAGCCAGCATATTGCCTCCAACAATCTGGGCCCTCGGAAGGATGGAAGGTTGAGTCAACCTTGAGCCAGTCAGGATTGAACTGCTGGCAGTTGACAGAATTGCCCTGCAGTACTGCATTCTAACCATTACACCATCAGGGCAAACAAACAAACAAACAAACAAACAAACAGAAAGGGAAGGAAGGGAGAGAGAGAGAGAAAGAAAGAAAGAAAGAAAAAGAAAGGAAGGAAAGAAAGAAAAAAGAAAGAAAGAAAGAAAAAAGAAAGAAAGAAAGAAAGAAAGAAAAAAGAAAGAGAAAGTCTATGGTCCTTCTCTCAACTGGTTCATTCCGTATTGCACAGGTGCACAGGTGTGAGTTTTTTCAGATTTACACACTTCTATTTTCTGGAAGATACAAAACAACTGAAGCCTAACTTTTGTGACTTAACTTCCTTCCCAACCTTCTGGCATATATAGTAACATAGTGTATATTGTATATTTGTTATGACTGATTTATTTTCCAAGCAATTTTGTTAATGAAGTGCTAAAACTGCAATGGGAATTTAGTTGACTTACAGTTATGCAAATCAAGAAAAAAGGTAATTTGTTAATTTCAAAATCAAGCTTTTGGGATGTTTTTCCCTTGGTCTTTAAAATCAATCACTCTTTTCCAACAGGCCTTCCAATTGCCTCCTCCCGCCATATTGAACCCCCCCCCCGAACACAACAACAACAACAACAAAGAGCTGTGTGACTGCATTGGTTAACAGATCTAACGTGGTCGGTTCTCTATAAGCATGATGTATATGAATAATGATAAGCAGATTGGTGTAAATCTCATTTATTGGTGGTGTAAATCTCATAGCCAATTTCTGCTCTGGCAGATTTACATCTGGATTTTAGTAAAATATTTAGACATAAATTCACTGACCTATTTAGGGATAGAGAGAAGCTATATTTTCTTTTTAAAATATATATGTTAGCTATATAAAAATATAAATAACTCTTGGTTTTTGCAAACTGATGCTTATAGCAGCAGAAGAGTCTCCCTAGAGTTAGTGGTGGCTGCTTTTCAGTCATGTGATCCCAGAAAGGGCTATAGAAGAAGGAAAGAGACGGGAGGAGGGGAACATACATAAAATGTAAATTATAAATTGTTGGCAATCTAGGGTCCACATTGCTTCCAGATATGGAATATATATGGAATTTATTGGGAATTGGGCTTGGTGTCATTTGTACTTCTTTTTCCTTATTTACTGAGCATCTGGTTTTATAAGATTACCCATATATATATGTACCGTGTTTCCCTGAAAATAAGACCCTGTCTTATATTTTTTTGAACCCTGAAATAAGTGCTTGGCCTTATTGCCATGCGCTCAAAAGCCCAATTGGGCTTATTATCAGGGGATGTCTTATTTTGGGGAAAACAGAGTATATACTGATTTGGACACATCATAGCAGGACATGGGGAGTAGCCATGAAGGATGATCTTAGTATTTTAATTGGTATAAATAAGTTTATTTCATTGTGAATTTAAGGAGCAAATAATTGCTGCAGCATCTCCCAAACGTCTTTATGGGAGGATATGGTAGATATTATGGGAAGATATGGTAGAAGGCATAGCCTGGCAGAAGAGGAGGGGGGCTAGCAGCTGGTTACGCAAATTACTTTCTGATCAACAACATCAAGGTGGCAAAACAATGGGGCAGATCATAGAGAGGTAATCTTGGAAATAGCTTGTTCAGTTCATGTGAATTATCTTCCGCTTGTATATCTTAAGCACACAGACATGGTATATGAAGAGGTGAGGACAACTACTTGCTTACTTGATTCTTGCTCTGCCAGATTAATTAAAGCAGCCAGGTCAGGACTAGCCCCAGGGTTATGGGAGGTGACTAAAACCTCCTTGAGTGAATGATATCTTAATTGCCTAAAAGAAGTAGTTATATGACCTTTACTGAAGAAACCCTTAGAAGATCTTGTAATTATGGACTGGTCTCTAATCTGATAGCTATACATCTCTGGATTCATTTGGATGAAATTCATTACAGGTGGTCCTTGTCTTACAACTGTTCATTTAGTGACTGAAGTTACAACGGCACTGAAAAAATGACTTATGATTGTTTTTCATACAGCAATCCCGGGGATCATATGATCAAAATTCGGATGCTTGGCAAGTGGCTGGTACTTATGACTGTTGCAGTGTCCCAGGGTCATGCAACCTTCTGACGAGCAAAATCAATGGGGAAATCAGATTCACTTAACAACTGTATTACTAATTTAACAGCTGCAATGATTCACTTAAATAAGTATGGCAAGAAAGGTCATAAAATGAGGGGAAAATCACTTTTTGGCTCAATTGTGGTCGTAGGTCAAAGGCGATCTGTATTTCCATTTTCCACCCATTTTAATCAGGATTTCGCCCAAATATATGGTACTGAGATTGCTTTGGTCACTTTTTGTGGATGAGGGGATGCAGCTATGCTGTTACTCCTTGATCTCTTAGTAGCTTTCAGTATTTTTGACCAAGATGTTTTTCTGAATTGATTGAGAAGGTGGCTCTTGGAGAGCACTGTTATGGAGTAGTTCTGGATCCTGGAATTTATTGTAGACAATAAATACGACTTTTCAGAATATACTCTCAGGGAAAAATGAATAGATTTGTATTATGAATGAGAAATGCTATCCATTTTTCAACACATGCACGAATTGCAAATTCGCCATTTTTACAATGTATGTTTTAATGGCATTAGTACTTTCAAGCAATGAGGTTTTCTGTCTGTTTCTGAATGTATGTGATAACTGTACAGAATGTTTGGCACCTTCCACTTCCACTTCAGCTTCTCCCAATGGGTTTCACTTGTCATATTAGCTCAAAAGGAGAGGCCCACCTTGCAGGAACTTTTCAAAATGAAGTGGATATCTCTGCTGGGTATTTACGGAGGTGACTGCATCTTGCCTAAAGCTAGAAAGTTAATGAACTGGAAATATCAAGGTTTGTAAATCATTTTATATTTGAAATAGGGCTGTGCAACTTATTTTCTGAAAGTTTATCTTGTCCTGTTTGGTTACTGAGAATGGGAAGGCTGAAGTAACAATAGAATGCATAGCCCAGGTGCTATTATTTGTCAAAGAGGCAAGATACTTCCCAAGATAAATCTTGAATTTAAACTAAAAAAAGTTGAATCAGTAGAAGAAATGGCTAAGAATAAAAAACAACAATCCTGAAAGTAACATTGAGAAAATTGAATGCTTACTGTAGGTAAGGGATAAAAAAAATGTTTTATAAGAAGTCTTGAGAGTGGCTACTTATTTTTGTTGTAGGAGAAATCTATGATAAAAAGGACCAGGTAGAGACACAGTAAGGCTGCCCCTTGTTAGGCAAGGAAGCAGTCTCTCTCTCTCTCTCTCTCTCTCTCTCTCTCTCTCTCTCTCTCTCTCTCTCTCTCTCTCTCTCTCTCTCTCTCTCTGTGTGTGTGTGTGTGTGTGTATGAGAGAAAGAGAAATTTTACAGCTGTGAAGGAACATAATGATTAACAACAAACAAAAGTATACAGTGCAACTAATAGAATAATTACTTGAAGATGGAGGCATTTGCTGAAAAGTTCTATCAAGGTGTTTTGATATCCTGAGTTCTCATGTATCAACAGCAGCTAAGGATGAAAAGTGTTTTATGTAGGAGTATCTGCAGCATGATGCACAGATTCAGTCATCATGTACTGCATTGCAGAGGATTATTAATACATCACTCTGTATTTTGAGGAAGAAGATGTTCCAATGTCCTTCAGAAGATCTTGTTGATTATAGTTCATTTATGTGTTATTAAGTAAACTGAAGAAAGAAATGTAATATTTGCAAGTCATGAAATTTAGACCACAATGTTCCTTCAATCATTTACAATTGGTTTATTTTAGGAAACTGATTTTTCATCCAAGCACTCAGACTGTAAATTTATTTATATTGCAAACCAATATCTCCAACAAGTATGGAAACAAGCAAACCTGATATGCCACTTAAAAACAAAAACAGAAACTGCTTGTTATGTCATAAATTGCCTGTTTATAAGATAATCCTCCAAATGTCCACATTTCTCCTCTCCTTGTCTCCCTGTTCTATGAATTATCTGAAACTATTTCAAAAATTTTACTCTGGAAAATAAAGATAAAATGTTATGACAAATACGTTTTGGTGACACAATCATGTTATAAGATATTAGAAAATAGGCCTCAATAAAGATTTTGGATACTGTCCATTATTTGTTTGTTTGTTTGTTTATATTTTAGTTAGTTTCCACTAAAAATAATCCCAAACTATAATGCTATAAAAAACCCAATAGTAATAAATTTTAGTAATAAAGCAATACCAAATTATAAGCTTTAGAAATGTGAAACAAGATCATGACAACAGTGATAGAACTACCCTAAATGACACAATAGTATGAATCTAGGAGTAACCAGAGACCAGCTTGTGAAAATGTATGAAGAAAATTGTTGAAATATATGTTGTGGAATAAATTACAGGATAGGATTAGATATCTATGTATAAGATTAAATAGCAATGCAGAACACCTAAAACTTAATTTGGGGAGGTGTGTATTTATGTTAGGTGATCTAAGATTCCCATATTCTCAATTAAATAGTAATAATTTCAGTTTATAATTTAGTTTTAAAATGGCTTTGGTTCTTGAATATATATTAATACATTCAAAAATGATTATGAAACTTTTGGTGGGAGGATGAGAAGTAAAGTATTTAGTCTATAACTTCTAAGTATATGGTCTTTGCCCATATTTGTGGTTGTTGAAGCAAATACTGTTTAGTTTATGTCGATACAGAAGCAAAGGCTTAGGGTTAGGGTTAAAAAGCAGATTTTATGTCCTGCTTTTGAGGTTTGTAAGAATGTTGGTTTTCAGATAGATTTCTGTTCCGTTAGCTGAGTTAAAGACAAGGAGTTGGCGTTGAAATTGATTAGGAATGTAAGATCTGAGATAGCAATGATACTGTCTAATAATTTCTCAAAGATGATGACTATTCAAAATGAAGTTTGGGTTTTTATGATTTGTTATGTTTGGGAAATATTGGACTCTTGAAATCTTGGGCCAAAATTACAGCTTATAAATTCTGAATCAACAAATAAACAGGTGGACCATCCAACTAAGGAATTGCTGAGTCAAATTTATATTGATGATATTCCTTTGCCTTTACTGCCTTTGGAGATCAAATGCCACAGAAAATAGAGTATCGGCTATAAATGGAAGAGTTAATGAGAGACGAATTGTTGAAAGGTTATTATTTCTAATTGGGAGATTTTCTAATTTCTTCTTGGCAGCAGAATCAGATAAATTAGGTCTATGTTTCTTGCCACACCTTCAGGACAGTTTATTGAAAATTGAAAGAATTTCCTCAGGAGCGTACAATACAACTGATATTGGAAAAACAACTGACTATATCCTTACTTAGGATTGTCTGCCACAAATCATAGAAGACTGTTTCTGCAGGAATTATCTACTCTTGTGTAATTATTTTATGTGGAAAAAAACACTTTGGAGTGCTCTCTTAGGGCCTTTGTGGCCTTTAAAAAATTTTAAGCTCCGGGCAGTTATGCATTAAATAGACTTAAAGCTTCTCATTAAAATGTGGTAATAAAAGGGCATATTCTATTCTGCTTCACCATTAAATCAAAGTAGGAGGGAGTAGTATTGAATTCAGCTGAGAGTGTAGGCATTTGGCAGATGTTAAATGCTAATTAATTTTGCAGTCAGTTGTGAATGGAGAGAGAAAAGCATCTGTAATTGGGAAGCTGATGCTGACAATACACTAATATCAAGTTTTTAATAGGCTTTTACAAAACAGCTTAGAACTACTCTGATGAAGAGCTTTGTTGAATGAAAGAGGTAGTACAATTTGCGTGTATGAAACATTTCATGTTGCCTTGCAGCCTCTTCTTGTCCCTTACCTCTCTATGTGTGGGAGCCAGAAAAGACGTCTGTCCAGAAACTACTGTATTTTTTGGAGTATAAGATGCACTGGACTATAAGATGCACTTACCTTTTTTGTTGAGGAAAAGAAGAAAAAGAAATCTCTCTCTGCGAAATTTTGCCTCCTTACAGCAAACAGCCTGCTTTACTTTCATTTTCGTTTTCAACATAGCTTGATTAGCACAAGGGGAAAAAAAATCTGCTCCAGCAATTTACCTCTTTGCAGCAAGCAGCTGAGAGCGAATCAGCTGAGAGTCAGGAGGCAGATCCAATCAACTTGTGCTAATTAGGCTGTGTTGAAGCTGAAAGGAGCTGTTTTTTCTTGCTGTTTGCTTGTGTATGAAGTTAGCACTCACCCCTCTCCTAGAAGAATGAAATATTTTAGGAAATATTTAAAAAGGCAGAATATTATATTTCCCTAGATGAGAAATGGAGAAACATGTTTTAAAGTCAAAGCAGCTTCCTGCCTCACCCCCCCCCCACACACACCTTATACTGTATGTTTTTAGGCAAATGCTGAAGGAGAAAATGAAAAGGAACACACTGCTTTATAGCATTCTCAGTCTTCCAATTTTGGCAAACACTGCTGGAGGCAAAAAAAGAGAGGGGGGGGAAGGGAGAGAGAGGGAGGGAGAGAGAGATCACAAAATTTCCTTTATATATGCTGTGAACTAAATTAAAAAGTCCATATTACATAATTTGCTACATAATATGCTATATTTTTAATATGCCCAACATACCATTGAAAGCAAAATGGTGTGTCTACTTTTTATTCTTTTGTACCAATAGATACAAAATAGATACTAATTACCTATCTCCAGTTCATATTTACTTTGTGTGTTTTTAAAGTTGCTAGGAGTAGTGAAGTAGAGGCTTGAAGACAAGCAACAAAAATGCTATAAGAATTGCTCTGTTAAAATGTTTTTCCTTCTCAGCTCTCTGCTTGAAAGAATAATTTGCAGAGGATTGCTCAGTGAAGTGTGCATTTTAGTTACCCACAGTAGTGTCTATTGTCCTGTTCTTGAATTGAATGATGTCATGTTTCATTTAAAGCTCTTAGCAATGCTCAGAACTGCATTTAGTGCAGGCAATGAGAAAGTTGTGAATCAGGTTCCAGGGAAAACCTTTTGTGTGTTGAGGGGCTTAGTAGTTAAAGGCTGACTCGTGCAATATTTCTATCAAAGCAGCCATATAGACTAATAAGACTCATTTTACCTGAGGGCTCCCGGGTGGTAATTTTGCAGCTGCTGGAACTGAAGGATGCCTTCATCTTTGGTTGCACAGGTAGCTTATATACCTCATTTTGGGTGGGAGGAGGAGATGGAGGGGGAGAAGTTCAGTCATTGTTTAAAAAGTTGGAGGCATTCCATAGTGATGAGGTAAGTGTTGCAGAAAATTCTCCCTCATAAAAGTGCTTGGGACTCCAGGATATTTTATGATATGACAGAAAACTCTTAAGACGGTAAAAATCTGTAAGACAACTGGATTTGCTAAAAATATTGAATTCTTGCTCAGTTTTTGGAGAACTGGGAGGGAGTTGAAAGGTTGCATGATGCTTGGGAATTAAGGGGGAGAGACCCTCATTTGAGACACTCTTGTATTTTTCAGTGGTTTTTTGTAGATCACTGTGATGTGCTAAGCTGTAGAGAGCATATTTATGGGCTATAAAGAATGCAAATTTTATCTGTGTTATTTGAATAATTTGGGATCTAATTGGCTTTGTTGTTGTTGCCCAGACTAACTGAAATGGCTGGGATGTCTATCCATGGTGCTGTTCAAAATCTTCAGTATTTAGGAGTGTGCCTTATCATTCAGAGATTTGGGGAGTGGGGGGGCAGGAGATGTTTTCTTGGCCCAACAGCTTGATATTTTTGTGCATGCATGTGTTGATCCAATTCTAGACCATATTGTCCTATTCAAATAAAATGTGATTAGGACATTTTCAAACAAACTGCATATGCCCTATAGTTACACACCCTCTCCTGTTTTCATGAAATGCAACCTGTGGAACACAAAATTGATCCATTGAAAATAAGAAATAAAAAATGCAGGCAGTGACTTATATAACGTTAAGCTTGTAGCTGGTGTACATTTAAGCATGAAAATATTGTGTTCCTCTGAGTCACAAATGTCCAAATTAGGTACTTTCATTCATTTAAGAGTATTAACCATTCAATATAAATAGCTCTTTGAAACACATTATATGGTATTTTAACTTTTGAAGTTGCTAGAGACGAGGTGTTTTTGTGATTGTTATAACAGTTAAAGGGTTAGCAATACAGAAGTCAAGATCAAAAAGGCATAAATTGGTGTAGTTCTTTTTAGAACTTCATATCATTTGGATTAGAAAGCTAGGTTCCTATGAGTGTTTAAAAATGCATGTTTTTAATTTTAGTTATCTGTGGGTGTGGAGGTAACAGTTCTCAATTTTACAGATAAACCATCTCTACAGCTCTGTGTGTGTGTGCGTTGCATGTTTAATCTTTGTTTAGAATATCAGCAAGCAGTATGTAACCTCACAGGGAGGAAGTCAGACAGGGTGGGGAACATTACTACATTTGTGGAAAGTTATGAGTGAGAAAGGATCATGTTACTAAATCACATTTCCTAGCAGGGTGTTGATAAGTGCAATTAGTTCTCTTTCCAGCACTTAGCCAAACCAAACCAAACGAAACCAACTTAACACACCTTTGTCAATTGAAGTTACTAAGAAAATGTGTAGAATTGGGCTTTCTGACCTCTGAATCAAGTTTCAGGTTGGAGTTAAATAAGATGCCCAGCACAGGTGTGCCATCATGGAGATTTCATTCAAATCTACCCCACTGAAGTTTTATTTACATTTATCTCTTATCTGATAGCAAATGATATGAAGAATAGGAAAACTATTGAAATGAATTATCTAATTGTTATAGATTGAAAAGAACTGAGTAAATGTTGCCACTTCGAAAGCTCTGTGTTAACCATCATAGTTAGTCTTACTATGCTTCTTCATTGATCAGATTTTTGCAGAAATATCTTGCAGGGGAATCTTTGGATGTCTTTGGTTTATAGTAGATATTATGGAAGAAGACATGAATTTCAATGAATGGGATAATGCTACAAATGGATAAAGATTTTTCCTCCCCTGAGTTTGAAAGGGAGTTAAAGGGTATGTCAAGATGATTGTATGGCTTAATTTATAGTTTTTGCGTGCTTAAAATTAATATTTTAATTTTTAAGATGGATATTTAGTTTTGGGATTTGAAAAGTAGTGGTTAGTGGGCAATTGAACAGCTACAAAAAAAGGAAGGTTTCAGAGGCTGGTATAGTCTTGGGCTGCAAATTGTTGTTTCCTGTCATAGGGTCACAGAAATTGAAGGAATCTCAAGGATAATGTAATGCGGGATTTTACTTCTCTAGCTCTTTTCTTTTTTCTTTTCTTCTAGCTAAAGTCTGAAGACTTTAAAGGCTTATTTGCAGCAGTACCTAGCCATTTGAGTTATTTGTATTTTTGATGTAAGTAAGAAAAGGTCAATCTTTACAGTGGCACAGATAGCCTTTGCGCAGAAGTGGAAAGAGAAAGATACCCCAAATGAAGAGGAAATACTACTAAAAATTTTCAACTGCGCAGAAATGGATAGACTCACCTTGGAACTCAAGAATAATAGCGAAACATTGTACTATAAAATCTTGGCAAAATTCTATGTAAGATTAGGTAAAAGGAGGATAGCCGAGACAAATGTTAGACTAGAATTATATACATAAATATGTATGTGAATTGTATAGATAGGTATATGTAGGTATAGATATGTATAATTGTATAGGAATAAGGTATACATGATTAATATTATACTATGTTTAAAAAGCGTAGAAGGTGTAAGGAATATATTATTATATCATCATTAGTATATTATGTATTAACTTAAAGTGCTGGAAGATGGTTGAGGCCAGTGATGTCATATCTATGTCCAATGTTTTTAATTTTGAATTACTAATAAAAAAAAAAATTGAAAAAAAAGAAAAGGTCAATCCTTGCCAGGTTAAAAAATAATAATATGATGAAAAAAATGTACCTCAGTATGCTGCCAATTGGTGTAGATCAGACCAGTCTAAATAGGAAACATGCTGAATTATTTTACTATATAATATTACTCCGAACTTTCTAGCTAGCGTGCAGCAGCAATTCTGTCAACAGGCACACTTTTCAAGGCTTTTGTTTTAATAAGTGAATCCTGAATCTAGTCCAAAACATACATATTATTTGTAGGCAGGGTTTGAAGAGGAATAAGAAAAGGATTGCATTTACTGGTATCCACTGATCTACTCATTGGTCTCTCTCTGTATGTCTGGATTATGTCATATCTTTGTGTGTACGTTTGATAACAACTTGTGTTCACTGGTTTTCTGGAAAAATGCATTAAAATAGGAATATGGATCCTAATCCTCAGCATTCAGTAGCATTTGCACAATCCTAATCTTTGATTTAGAGACAAAACTATTATATTCAGGTGACATCACTTGAACTGGTTTTCTCTTGTTATTTGCCAAGCTTCTGTTTCTGAAGGCTTGTGACATTAAAATCTATTACAGTTATTTTTCATTGTATTTTGGGAGAATAAAAGGTCATAAAATGAGAATAAACACTGTTTTTCTTTTGTTAAACTGTAGGAATTCTCAGATTCTCTTTGTGTAGTAGTGACAATACAAATACAGTTTAGTGATGCTTTTGGGCTGTCTGTAATTGAGACGACATAGCAATCAACAGGAAAAAAGGCTATAGGATGATTGAATGAAATAGGAACTCTGTACTTCATCTGAGATACCTAAAGCAGCTTATCTAATATACTCTATTGTACTTTATGTTGTAGCTATATGTCTTCTGATAAAGTAGAGAAAAGGTTTTCCATTTATCTCATTTACCCAGATTTCCAACCAGTCTACTTTTGAAGAATAGTTATTATTCTTTACTTTGTG
Source organism: Arizona elegans (assembly GCA_022577455.1). Classification (NCBI taxonomy): domain Eukaryota; kingdom Metazoa; phylum Chordata; class Lepidosauria; order Squamata; family Colubridae; genus Arizona; species Arizona elegans. The sequence continues at coordinate 253,077,332 of JAKOOJ010000001.1, forward strand.
ATTTAAAATATTTTTTGATCAGAAATCAAAGGAAATAATTTTTCTGTTACTTTGCTGAAGAAATGCATACTTTATTGCTTATAATCTTCAGTTTTCAGTAATTATAGTGTCAACTATAATTAACTTATATTACATAGATAAATCATAACAATGCCCTTTTATTTAATCCAACTCTTGATGGCTGTATCCATGCAATTCTTATGTCAGGATAATTGAAGTGGCTTACCATTAAAGTCTTCAGGAACTAGTTTAAATACTTGTAGATATTTTCTTAAAACGTTAAAAATAATTAAAAAATTCTCATTTAGATTTGAACAACCCAATAATTATTGACCAATGAAAATAAAACTGATGGTTTATTTATTTATTTATTGGTTCGATTTATATGCTGCCCTTTTCCGGAGACTCAGGGCGGCTTACAATGCGTTAAGCAATAGCCTTCATACTTTTGTATATACCTGCTTAGTAGGGCTTTCGGGGGCCCCCAAGCAGTTCTTCTTTATACAAAGTCAGCTTATTGCCCCCACAAACTGGGTCCTCATTTTACCTACCTCAAAAGGATGGAAGGCTGAGTCAACCTTGAGCCTGGTGAGATTTGAACTTGCAGTAATTGCAGGCAGCTGGTGTTACTTAACAGTGCTTTAGTCTGCTGCACCACCAAGGCTCTTGACTTCTTGGTTCAACTTGACTTCATTGAGTCACAATAATAAAAGGAGAACGTGTAAAACTTGGTACAGACCTATCAGTAAATTTACAGAGCCTATCAACCCACTAATTTTTTTTTCTGATCTTCAAACTTACATTTTTTCAAAATTTAGGAGATTTTCAGTACAGATCACTTCCTTTAATCAAAATATGAATGCATATATTACAAAATGTCTTCTAGAGTAACTTCAATCAGGGTATGAAAGACATCAGATCTTTCCAAGATGTTATTGAACAATAATATATTAATATCTAGGGGTTAATGTTTCATATACTATGTTGCTTTTCAACAATAGTGTGTTCCAAAATGAAGGATACATAAAGAAGACAATTATGAATACTTCTATTCATATAGTTTTTGTTAAAAAGAATTCCAAGATATATGTATATGGCAAACTTAATAAATAAACATGAGTAATGTGGAAATTCCAGCCAAATCAGACATTTCATTTACTTTATTAATGGTTTATTAGGGTTTCCTGGAATTAAAATAGCAACATGCCCAGTAAAATATGAATTCATACACACAAGCTGGATAATGCAATTAAGGGGCATCATAATAAATCTAACAAAGAAGAAAACAAGAAGAAGAATCAATTTTTGATTGTCAATATGCTTACAGAACTTTTCAACAAAACAGTTTATAAGCATTTTTCTACAATGAGAGCTGGGAGGTACAGTTGTTGTTCATAACATAATGGTTACAGGGAAATAATTATGGCAGCATGCAGATACATAATAGTGAAACTATTTTTGCTAAATGCAGCTCAAAACAATTTCCAGATGATTTCTGCAGCAGATTGGGCATTCTCTTTTGTTTGGATGTTATGGATGCTGTTGATTCGTTATTGATATACATGGACTCAACGGACTACTTCTCAGAAAGGCAGGAGATAAAGTCACCACAGTAATTGCTCACAGATGTACTGTTGCATCTGTATATTCTTTATTTGTTGCCCACTATATATTTGTGTGTGACAGTGGTTTTTCTTCCTAGTCATATTAAGTATTTACAGTTTGGTAAGAATTTCTATATTGTTGGAATGGGTATTTCTGAACTTCTTTTATAAGTTTAATATGGATCAGAGATTAATAGTTTTGTTTATGTTCAGGCAGGCAAAATTACACTAATGGATTTATTTTTGCATCAACTTAATTTAGAATCCATTAAAGTTTTCTTTCTTCATTGTTTGTTTTGTTTTGTTTTTTGCAATTTTGTCTAGGTTGGCCCAGTAATCATTTTGATCATTTACTTTAGAAAGATGTGTAAAATCAAATGGGGTTTTTTTGCAGCAAATATGGACATATGAATGCTGATTTTTTTTTTTAAAAAAAAAGCTATTCAAATGAAGTTTAAAAATAATGAAAGGGAGGAGTCCTTACTGATAGATGATTCCTTGAGTTGTTGTTTATATGCAGTGTTTCTGCAACAGATTCCTCCTGGTCTGCTTGTACTCATTGAAGTGTCTGAAGATAGCCTTCCATGTGATTACTTTTCTGTGCATAAGTAAAATGGTTTTTAATGAAATCCAATATACATGCAAAATTAATATTTATTTCTCTCTCTCCACAAAGATGGCTACAGTCTTAATGGGTTGCCTCCAGTAATGGTAGGCACAGCTCCCAAGAAGACAGGAAACAACCTACATAGAGAAGACCGACACTTCCTCTACTGTGGAATCAAAGCAATGGAATTGTCAGACAGCGACCGACCAGTTAGCTTCAGCTCAACATCTTCCTCAGCATCCTCCAGGGATAGCCATTGTTCATGTGGTAGCAGAACAACCTTGGTTTCCAACAGTCATCTGGGTTTGTTCAATCAGGACAAGGAAGTGGGGGCCATAAAGTTGGAGCTGCACCCAACCCAACAGTTTCCCAGCAAAGAAGTAAGAAAAAATAACCCCATCAAGGAACAGCTCTCTGATGGAAATCTTGGAAGAAAGCCAAATATGCCACGAAAAGCTGAAACAAAGGAAAATAACAAAAACTGTGTCATGTCACTGATTGTTGAGTCTACAAGTCCAAAACTCCTGTATGTTGACAGAGTGGTCCAAGAAATTCTAGAGACTGAAAGAATGTACGTGCAGGATTTAAGAAGTATTGTGAAAGTAAGTGTGTTTTCCCCTCATTTAAGTTCAGCCACAGTGTAAAATGTATAAACTGAAATTTAACATAGAAAGAATACTAGGATCAAGGTTTGCAATAAGTTGGCTGCTGTGGGAAGCACAGGCAGCATGAAATTGATACGTGTTCTTTGTTTATATTGAAACAGCATGGTTCTTATTTGCAGAGTTATCCTTCAAGACAAACAATATGCATTACTAATTAATAACTTGAAATACTTTTTGTTAAATAGTTCTTTTTCAGGTTATTCAGGTTTTGTTTATTTTATTGATCCCACAAAAATCTGATATTTTGTGAATTGTACACATAACAATGATAGTTGTTACTTTTAAAGTTAATCACCATCTACACAAGGCATAGTCAGTTAGCACTATTGAGTTTGAAGATGATAAAGTTATTTTCTTTCTAGCTGCAATCTCGAGATGTTGCCCATTGTATTTTCCTCCTCGCTGTTCAGACACTCCTCATTCTGGGTATCGATCACTGTCATTTGCATGGCTGAGTGTCAATCAAATCCCTCTGGAGCTGGATCCGCCTCACTTCCTGCTCCTTCCTCAGACTTTTTCACTCAGCCTTTGCAAGTGCATTGAGTGTCTGACCTGTCTTATTCCAATTCGAATTTCCTTCGCTTTTCTTTTCTTTCTGGTTCTGTAAATAGCTGGATTTTACTCTGCGGAGAGCTGCGATTGCCTGCCTTCACTTCGGTGAAGTTACAGGCTCGCATCGGCGGTTCGGGGCTCCGGCCGCCATTAGCGGCTTGGCTTGGCTGGCGGCCATTTTTTCTCTTATTTTTTGCTGCTTTTGCCGCCATTCGCCGCTACGCTCCGCGCGAGGCTTCTGACTTCCTTATACGGCACAGTTTCTTCGGCTTGAGTCCCTGCCGGCTGGCAAACTCATTAGCCGTCCTCTGGGGAGCTATCTTCTACGGTCCGGCCGCAGGCGCCTTGTTTCGCCTGGCTTAGGACTTCACTGGAACGTCGCCTCGCAGGTCGCCATTTTGTGCCGTTTTTCTCGCCACGTTTTTTTCGGCTGATTCAAAGGCACACCGACCAGGCCTTGGGTTCCTGGGTCGCTACATTGCCAGCAGGTGTGGACGCTGTCCAGGGCATACCTGAGAAGTGCAGTGGAGAGAGAGGCATACCTGAAGGATTCAGGGAAGTACTCATAATTTATTTTTATATATAAAATAAGAATTTAAAAAAAAAAAAAAGCCTGGATCATTGCGTGAACGAATTAATGTTTGTATATAGTTAATTGCATCAGTTCATTATTATTATATATTAAAAAATACAAAAAAAAATAATAATATAAAAAATATAACAAATATTTAAGGCATTATTATACTATTAGCCTGCACAGATATTTATGTAGCTTTTTGAGTGTGTATCTTGGATCCAATGGAGGACAGGGAGGCTATGGCACTTTCCTCTGACCTGGATAAGAGTCCCTCTCCCTCTCCAGTGCCTTCCCCCAAACAAGCCAAAGGGAAGAAGACCAAAAGTTCTAGGCATGGAAAATCTTCTAAGTCTACCAGGCTGGATAAAGATGCCCAACGTAGACATAATGCACTAGAAAAACAGTTTTCCAAGGCGCAACAACAGGCTCAGGGCCGTTGTGAGGAGCCAGTTAGTGCAGAAGTAGGCCATGAGATGCCTCATGATCCTTTAGTTTCTCATAGTGCAGATAATCTGGCTGGTAGTTCGGGTGAGGCTCCCCCATCCACTTCCCATGGGTTGCCACGTGCTGCTCCCACTCAGCCCCTAATGGAAGCTAGATCCCGTTCATCTAGTATGGCCAGCCAATTTTCTCAGTCTTCTAGGCGTGCTCCTGAAGCTACCTTTACGCCCACTGCTGCGGGCCTCCGCCCAGAGGCGTGCCCTGCCTTTTCTCAACCAGTAGATTTTCAGTCCTTTTTTACGCAGGCCATGTCCCATATGTTCCAGATGGGGTTACAACAAGCTTCTGGTGCCTTTCCTGCTCCAGTCTGTGCTCCTGCAGCTCCCTTGCAAATGCACCCGCCTTGTATACAACAACAACCACAATATGCCCACTATGGTTACGTGAATGAGCCTGCCCAAGAAGAAGACTTCTTGGAGGATTTTGAAATGTCTGAGGATGAGGAGGAGGTTCACGACAAGCCAGCCTTCCCAGGCCTTTTCAAGCCTTCTCTTTTCCGTTCCCTTCTACGCAAAGCAAAAGCTGCCACCAACATGGATACTTGCATTCCTCCGGGTTCTGCCACTGACCCTCCTGGTCCTTCAAGTCATCTGTTTAATTTGCCTCAACCTGATTATGACTTTGTTCCGTGTCCTGATCTTTTCTGCCAGGTTATTCAAAAACCTTGGGACCGCCCTGCTTCGTTATCTGGCCCGAATTCGTTCAATAGAAAGCTTTATGCGTCTGCTCCAGCATTGGATGCCATCTTGGAGTTGCCTAAGATTGATGACCCGGTGGCCAGCCTCACGTCCTCTTCCATCTTGGTAGGTGAGGCTGGAGATGGCCTTAGATTCGAGGATAAGCGGGCGGAGATGTCCTTTCGTAAAACGCACCAAGCAGCAGCTTGGGCCATTCGGGCTGCGACTTCCTCTTCATTCTTCAATCGGGCTTCGCTGGTGTGGTTGCGTCAATTGAAAGACAGGATACCACCGGAAGATGCGCGCTCGCAACAGGACTTGGCCAAACTTGTAGCAGCGGCTGAATATTCCGCTGATGCGTCCTTGGACGTGGCTAAATTTGCATCACGTGCCTTGGCTTCCACGGTTTCTTCTAGGCGTCTTTTGTGGCTCCGTAACTGGAGAGCTGACGCTAAATCCAAATGGCGCTTGACGGCTGCTCCATATAAGGGACCGGCTTTGTTTGGCTCATCTCTAGATTCTGTACTGGTTGAGAACCGTGACAAGAAGAAGGTGTTACCCACATCCTTTCATCGCCAGGATCGATGCTACGTGCCTTATAACCGACAGCCCTTTCGTCAGGACCAAGGCGCTGGCGGCGCCTCTTATTACAGATCATCACAGTTCCAGTACCAGCCTGCCTCAGACAGATCTTCCTTTCGTGACCGGGGTCGCCGACAATCAAACTTTAGACGGCCCTTCAAGTCGGCTACTAGTCGCTACGCCAGGCGCGGGAAGTGACTCACCGTCCCCGGTCCCGATCGGTGGCAAGCTCCAGGTTTTCTCTCACCGATGGCCAGCTACAACTGCGGATGCCTGGATTGTCCAAACTGTCACCGACGGCTTACATCTGGAATTCACCACCATTCCACAAGACTTTTATGCTCATTGCCCTTGGCCGTGCCAACCGGACAAGCGTTACCTCCTGTCTCTCAAAATTCACCATCTGTTGCAGATTCAGGCTATAGAACGGGTGCCTTCGAACCAACTCAAAACCGGCTTTTATTCAACGTTATTCCTGGTTCCGAAAAGTTCGGGAGACTGGAGAGGCATTTTGAACCTTCGACGTCTCAATCAACACATCCTATACCGTCGGTTCAAAATGCATTCCCTCAAGTCCTTACTAAGCTGCATCAGACGGGGGGATCTGATGCAATCTATAGATCTAAAGGAGGCGTACCTGCATATCCCCATCCACCATTTCCACAGGAAGTACCTCAGGTTTGTGTTTGGAGACCAACACTTTCAATACCGGGCCATGCCTTTCGGCCTGTCGTCAGCTCCGAGGACATTTACAAAGTTGCTAGCTGTGGTGGCAGCGTCGCTCAGAGAGGTTCCTGTCCGTCTGGCATGCTACCTCGACGATATTTTGATCCTGTCGTCCTCGCCCGAACAGGCGATCCAAGATCGGAAACTGGTAGTTCGCACCCTTCAAGACCACGGGTTCACTTTGAACTTTGCCAAAAGCCACCTGTCTCCCACAACTCGCATTTTGCATCTCGGAGCAACGATAGATTCGGCTCTTTGTATGGTCTTCCTATCCCCCGACAGACAGAACAGCATACGGACTCTGGTATCCCAAATCTTACGCCACAAGTCTGTGACTTTACTCACTCTCTCCCAACTGTTGGGAAAATTGATTTCATGTATAGACGTTGTCCCTTGGGCGCGTTTCCATCTTCGTCGCCTTCAATGGTTCCTGCTCCCTTACCAGAGACAAGGTCGAGCAGAGTCTCTTCTCAAAGTAGCAGTCCCAGCGTCAGTCCGCCTCTCCCTGAGGTGGTGGATGTCTCCGGCCTCGCCAAGGGCGCGCCTTTTCTGGAACCGGAACGGACGGTGTTGACCACAGACGCGAGTTTATGAGGCTGGGGGGCTCACCTCAACCTTCAGTTAGCCCAGGGAGTCTGGTCGGCGACGGAACGTTTACACAACATAAACTGGCTGGAGCTCAGAGCAGTTCGATTCGCTCTGATGCACTTCAAACGCCTTGTATATCACCGGGACCTTCTGATTCTAACAGACAATGTGGCCAACAAAGCCCATATCAACAAACAAGGAGGGACTCGTTCCTGGGCACTTATGCAGGAGACGGAGCGTCTTCTGTCATGGGCAGAGATGCACCTCTTGTCAATAAAAGCCGAACATATTTCGGGGACCCTGAATCGAGAAGCAGACTGGCTCAGCAGAGACCGGATAGACAATGCCGAGTGGAGGTTGGACCCCTCACTGTTCCAGGATCTGACCAGGAGGTTCGGTCTACCTTTTGTGGACCTGTTTGCGACAGCTCAAAACGCCCAATTACCGAGGTTCTTTTCCCGCTACCCATCTCCAGCGGCGGAGGGTCTAGATGCCCTTCGGAGCCCGTGGCCTCAAGGGCTTCTTTATGCGTTTCCACCCCTTCCGATTCTCGCCAAGGTCATCCGGAAGGTGATTCAGGAGCATGCGAATCTTCTGCTAGTAGCTCCTTACTGGCCTCGGCGGGAGTGGTTCGCCGACCTCAGAAACCTATCTGTCGAACCACCGTGGAGGATTCCGCCCAGCAGGGCAATGTTAACTCAAGGGGCCGTATGCCATCCGGATCCAGAATGGCTTCAATTAGCCGTGTGGCATTTGAGCGCATAAAGCTCTTCAAAGACAATTTGTCTGAGGACGTTATCTCCATTATTCAGGCAGCCCGCAGACCATCGACAATTCGTATTTATGACGCCTCATGGGCTGCCTTCACGAGATGGTGCAGAGATCACCATGTTGACCCCACAACGGCATCGGTTCCGGACATTCTGGGTTTCTTGCATGCGGGGTTCTCCAAAGGATTGGCTCCCGCGACCTTACGCCGACAGGTGGCGGCCTTGGCCACTGTCCTGTCAGGAGATGCTCGAGTTCCTTTGTCGCAGGATCCTAGGATTCGTTCCTTTCTCCAAGGGGTTTCCAACTTGCGGCCTCCACCGATTCACCGCTACCCCACGTGGGATCTTACCTTGGTGTTGCAGGCCTTGACGGCACCACCGTTCGAACCGATTGCTACGTCCAGTCTCCGATACTTGACCTTGAAGATGGCCTTTTTGTTGGCTATTACTTCGGCTCGCAGAGTTTCCGAAATCGCAGCCTTGTCTATGAGGAGTGATCTCTGCATCTTCTATCCTGACCGTGTTGTGTTACACTTGGACCCAGCCTTTGTTCCCAAAGTAAACACCCGTTTTCATCGGGCCCAAGAACTTGTCTTGCCTAATTTCTGCCCGAACCCTCGTCATCCTGTTGAGAGGCGTTGGCATACTTTGGATGTGCGACGAGCATTGAGAAGATATCTTAAACGGACTGCATCTTTCCGCAAGACTGAAGCTCTGTTGGTGTCTTTCCTTCCCTCTTCCTTGGGTCAGAAGGTTTCCTCACCCACTGTAGGCAGGTGGCTCAAGGCCTGTATTGCTAAGGCATATGAAGTGCGGGAGGCTCCCGTCCCGGGTGGTATAATGCCCCACTCTACCCGTAGCGCCGCAACATTGGCGGCTTGGGCTACCCAGGCCTCAGTAGATGATATTTGCCGGGCGGCCACATGGTCTTCCCTCTCTTCCTTTGTGAGTCACTATAGACTAGATAAGTTTGCCTCTGCTGACGCTGCATTTGGCAGACGTGTGTTGCAGTCTGTAATCTCCCCACAAGGCCAGTCTTCGGCTTAGTTCCCTCCCTTCTCTGTCAACTTGGGTATGTCCCAGAATGAGGAGTGTCTGAACAGCGAGGAGGAAAATGGTCGTTGGCTTACCTGAACGACCCTTTTATCCTCGCTGTGAAGACACTCCGTCCCACCCCTGATCTTCGCCGGGTCTGGCCTTGGTGGGGGTCTGCTTTCTTTCCCTCTGTAGCTGTCTGCTTCCGATGTCGAGTTCTGGCGGTGTATCTTCATGACAGTCCTAATGCTCTTGGACCACGTTGCCTTCGTGAAAAGTCTGAGGAAGGAGCAGGAAGTGAGGCGGATCCAGCTCCAGAGGGATTTGATTGACACTCAGCCATGCAAATGACAGTGATCGATACCCAGAATGAGGAGTGTCTTCACAGCGAGGATAAAAGGGTCGTTCAGGTAAGCCAACGACCATTATACTTTTTATGAGAAAACTCTTATTAGAACCAGGGAGAGAATATAATATTGAGCCTTCAATGTCTACAAGCTACAGTATGAAACACTATGATCCCTGAAATCATTTCCCTTCCCTTCCCTTCCCTTCCCTTCCCTTCCCTTCCCTTCCCTTCCCTTCCCTTCCCTTCCCTTCCCTTCCCTTCCCTTCCCTAAGTTATCCTTATTAGTTATGCCAGATGTACATGAACCATATAAAGGTATTTTTTGGGAAATAAACTTTACTAACTTACTTTTTGCAAGTAGGCTGGTCTTAGAGCTTTCCTACGAAATCGGGATGGTAAAAGAAGCTTCTTGATTTTCTACTGTAACCAAGACCTTAGACCAGTGATGGCTAACCTTTTCTGGACTGAATGCCCAAAGCGTGTGTGTGAGCACAAGAATGTGCATGCGCACGCCTGAACCCCCAAAATGCAATGCGCATGTGGCCCTGTGCATGTGCCTCAAGCCATGCGCATGCATGACACCCAAAGACCAGCTGGCTGGTAGGAGGCGCGGGTGCATGCGCAACAGAGCTGAGCTGGGGCGACGGCTCGTGTGCCCGCAGAGCGGGCACTGCATGCCACCTCTGGCATGCATACCATAGGTTTGCCATCATGGCCTTAGATCTTTAGAAGCTGAAAACCTAAGGTTGAATGGAAGTAAAAGTCAGGGATTAGTGGTACCTTACTTCTGTTTAGAAATAAATGTTATTTGTTTCTAGTTCCTGGATGATAAAATGTTAAATTTGAGACTTCATATGTTTCAAGATTTTAGAATATATCCCTGGTTCTATTAGTTCATGACTTCTAAACAATATTCTTGCAGGTGGGGATTATATATTTATTTATTGCTTTATTTATTGCGATTTTTTTGACCTGTTTAATGCGGACATACATTTTACACATAATCTGGAAATGTTATAATATATGGCTTTGGGCAATTTTCTTTTTAAGTACATCACTAATCTGGAAAAGAAAATACTAGTCCGAGGATGCACACAGAAGCAGACAGTGAGGCAAATCAGATGATCAGGATTTGATATACAAAGGCATGCTGAAAAAGAATTAATCTGTAGAAACAAGTCTTTTCCTGCATATCTGTATTAGGTATCTTAACTGCTGGTGTACAGTAAGATCCATACAGGAAAGAAGTTTAAATACCCTTAAACAAAACTGAAATAAAGAGATAAAGCAAGCAAAGCTACTGACATATTGTATAAATAAGGGAGCCATTTTAAATGTTTAATACTGCTGACATAATATTTAAATACCTTTATTCTCAATTACAAAAAATAACTGCTTATTAATAAAAGTATTCTTATGTATTTCAACAAACACGCCAGTGTTCATTTGAAAGCATAACTAGATGCAATCTTGGTCAAAGAGGAAAAAAAATTATAATTATCATAATGCTAGAATTTATCTATAGGAAAATCTTATAATTTTTTACAAATTCCTGAACCCATGAAAATCTCTCAATTGCATGCCAGTTTAGTAGCAATAGATTTTTTAGAAAATATGTTTTAATATACATTTAAAAAGTAGTAAAATGGCATTAAAACACTTTCTAAATAGGAAGATTTTCTAACTATAGCTGATTAAAAATCTTTTAAGCAGGTAAGGTTCTAAAATAGATCCTAAAATTGTCACTTTTTTATTTTAGAGATCTTGTGTTTCAATATCATGGTAGATAGTCATTACTCTTCTGGGATATAAGTATCTATTAGTTAATTTTACTTTGGCTATTGGTTTTAAGTATTTATATTTTAATTGTTTATTTAATTGACTTCACATTATCTATTAGCTACGATTTTTGTCATTAATTAGCAGACATTTTATTTTAATAAGTAATAATTATTGCAATTGTAGCTCATATAAGTTGGGCACTTTGCTGTTTTTCTTGAAAATGTTTCATTACCAGACTGGGTAACATAATCACAAATAGTAGTTTTTCAGCAGATGTCTTTGGGGGAAAAAATACTTCTTTTCTTTCTGGAAATTGAAAAAGGTGTTTCAGTTGTTGATATAAATAAATGGCCACTGTAATTGTAATTATTTTTGTTTACTGGATGTTAACACACTATGATTGTTCCTTTGGTTTTTGTCAATAGTTATGCTTTTAAGTTGTTTTGTTTTAAAACAAATAATTTAAAATAAATGGCTGATGGTACAGCGAAGGGATAGAGCCTATTGGAATAGCAACACGCAAAGAGAGGTTTTTAACCCTTTGCCCTGTCATGGTCCTAATTAAAATCACTGTTTACCCAAGAAAGTGCTGTTTACAATAGAAAAGATGGTCTGTTGTTGCCAATGGTAACTTTTCTTCCTTGTGAATAACAGCGAGGAAGAGTTTCCAATTAAAATTTTAGCAAAGAAGGGGTTAGATGCTTCCCTCTAGGACAGTTCCTATTTTGGGTCCTGCACATCACTGATACGCATTCATGCGTGCAAATACAAAGCAAACTACAAGACAAACACCACATCTAGATTTGTTGTGCAAAAAATATTAGTATCTTAGCTTTTCTTCTTAAAAAAAAGCTTTCCTTTTGAAAATTTGGAAAACATATTGAAAGAAGTAGAACCATTAATATACAATATGGCTATATACTGAACTATGGAGAAGCATTTAAATAATTAGTACTAAAAACCTAGTTGTGAAAGAGCCTTGATGGTACAGTGGTCTAAGCACTCTGTTATTAACACAGCTGCCTGCAATTACTGCTGGTTCGAATCTCTCCAAGGCTCAAGGTTGACTCAGCCTTCCATCCTTTCTAAGGTAGGTGAAATGAGGAACCAGTTTGTGGGGGCAATAAGCTGACTTTGTATAAAATATACAAAAGTATGAAGGTTATTGCTTAACGCATTGTAAGTCGCCCTGAGTCTCCGGAGAAGGGTGGCATATAAATCAAATTTTTTAAAAAATGTCTCTAATAAGTCACAGCCAAAACTGAGAAAAAGTGAATGAAGTTTTATGACTGAATTGAGTTGGAGAAAGATGACCTATGAAAAAGAACTCTGCAAATTTTATTAAGCTCATCACCTACCAGCCCACTATTATAGGTGGCCACAAATATAGGTCTACAAAGGTTACCTCGGTTCTCCATGGTTTGTATTCAAAGATAAAAAAAATAATATGAAGGGAGAGTTGCAACAGGTTGATTAAATAGAAGGCTGTGTCCTAAGGGATTCAAAATTTAACTCATCTCCCTTCTCACCCGCATTGGACTTTGGACCCAAATCCAAAAATTAACTTTCTGTGCCTTTAACTGATTGGATACAAGGAATCTGCAGTGAACTTCACAAATACTTTAAATATTATTTATGAATCAATTATTTTTATCTCATACTTCTAATGAATTCCAATTCCAAAGTGTCAAAATCTCTTATACAGCTTGATGACGTTTCTAAGCTATCCCTATTTTAATTAGAGTTACAGGGTCTGTCAGTGCCACTGAGTTCCAAATTTCCCTAATATTTCTAAAGTAAAGTATGTTATTTCCTACTGAGGACTAGAAAACATTTTTAAATGCATGTAATCATGTAATTTAAAGCTAGTATTTAGAATCCACCTGAATTATAATAAAGTTGTTTAAAGCATTGATTTATATATACATAAATTTATACATTAATATTGATTATTTGTGGAAAATAAAACATCTACTAGAGCTAAATCATATTTTTCCTATGTTCAATCATGTCCAATCCTCAGAGACTGCCTGGACATGTCCCTGCAGTTTTCTTGGCAAGGTTTTTCAGAAGTAATTTGACATTACCTCCTTCCTAGGACTGTAAGAGAATGGCTGGCCCAAGGTGGCTTTGTGCCTAAGGCAGAACTAGAACGGAATTTTCTGGACAAATTTGTAAACATTCTCATACCTGTAATATGCCCCTCAGCAAAACAAAAAACAAAAAACGTAGCTTCCTAATAACAGAAAAAAGACTAAAAAAATGACTGATAGTACAGGTCAGAATACACGAGAATCAGCCCAAAGAAATCAATTAGTGAAAGAGAGCAGTTAACAGAACAAAAAAAAAGAAAAAAAAGAAGAGTGGATTGGGGTGAGGGGAATATAAATAAAAGATTAATGATAAGTAGAACAGAATTTGTAGCCTGTGGTATTCAATTATCAGATAAAATCATTATTTATCAACCAATCTTTATCTTATTATTTACTAGAGAGCCAGCATGGTGTTAAGGCATCAGACTAGAAACCAGGAGACTGTGAGTTCTCTTTATTTTGTAATTTTCTGTAGTCCAGTTTGTGTGCTTAAGTAGGAAATGGAACAACTGGGGAAGATATAATGCTTCAGGTTCAGTATACAGAGATTTTCCACCTCTTTCTTTGTCACTGATGCCAAATGGTTCGCAGACAGTTTTTAGGAAGATATATATAAAATATGTGGCTTTGTGCCTTTTTTTCCCAAGGTGTTAGCTGCACATCTACTAATGGACTTTAATAAATGAACCATGCCTTTTTGTGGCCAATATTATACATAGTCATTAGAACAAAGAGAAGTTTTATGTCAGGATTCTTTATATCCTGTGACTTAAAAGCCCCATCTCCCTCAAAATATTATTCCTTTGTATATATGGGTCTATGTTTCTGTATATGTTTTCCAGCACTGAGGATAAATTTTTGCTCTGCGCTTAGTTAATCCAGAAAATATTTTATAAATGTATCTCTCTGTTTCAGACTTCTGCCAATTGAAGTCCATGCATTTAAAGTTGCTGGGATTGAGAAAAACTCCATGATAGACAGCCATAGATCACACTGAACATTATGATACTGGTATAATCAGCCAGTACCTAATTATACGCACAATGGCATTTTCCATGATGTGGTTAAAATTACTTGAGAAAGGATGAGCTGCCTTCCTGCTCACATGTTATCTTTGAACACATAGACTTTTATTTATGCTTAAATAATGACGACTTGTAAAGCTGCAAGCCATTATAATGAAAGATACAATACATGAAAAAGTATTTCTATTTTCAAAGGCACCTGAAATTCCAAGATACTTATTGATAAATGTTCATGAAAAAGAAATGAATACAGATTGATAGAAATAGGAACTGCCATGTTTCCCCGAAATTAAGACCCTGTCTTATATTTTTCTGAACCCTGAAATAAGCACGTGGCCTTATTGTCATGCGCTCAAAAGCCTGATTTGGCTTATTATCAGGGGATGTCTTATTTTGGGGGAAACAGGGTAATGCTTTATTTAACTTCTGTCCAATTACTAACTAAAACAATGAAGTACATTATTAACAGCTTTCACAATGAAGCCTTACACAATTTTTATTTCAAAACCAGTTAAGAACAAATCTTTGTTAATAATAACGATGGTAGACATGGATGATAGTACAAAGTATTTTTGCTCGAATTGTTAGTCATTCATTTGAACTATTTATAGTTTGAATTTAGGACTAAATGTATGTGCTTTGCCTAAGTCTCCATAAAGTTCTAGAATAAAACATCTATAAAATCAAAAGATTAAAAATGAAATGCTGAACATATAGAATATAGGCATGTATATGCATGTTATTATTTGCTTCAGCTATTTAGACCCCTGTATTTTCAGTAAAGCAGTTTGGATAGCGGAAGCATATACTGACAAGAAAGGATTGTGTTTTTGAAGCTGCTGACAACAGTGCAAGTCCAGATAGTAGCCATCTTAAAATAAAATTCTTCTAACAAAAATATGTAATATGACATGCTTAGAGGGAGGCATACAAACTGATCATTCCTAGACCTCAGAAATCAAGAAATACTAAGCTAAAGGAATTAGACCCCTGAAACAAAAAACAGAAAACAAATATAATTGAAAGTATTTGGCCAACACATTTGCTTCTACATTAGAAAACTGGAAATTAAGGTAAAGTCAGGTTTGTTTTTTTGTTTTTGTTTTAAAAAAACAAATTGAAGGAAATATTGGAAAATCCCAGACTGTTGTTTTATCACGTTCTCAGTCTGAATTCCTGAAATATTATAATAATATAAACATTGATACATTATTCTGATAAAATATAAATATTATCCGAAAAAAATGGCTCAAATTTGTCATATAGCACTTTGTTAAATACAGGTGAATATATTCATTCAGAAGTTGCTTTTACAGAATAATCTCCCTTAGATGTTAGGTTAGCCCCAACTATGGTCGCTTTCTGGAAGGTGGTAAATTGAGTTTCTTTTAGAGAGCTTTTGAGAATCTCTTCTTGTATTTAGCCATGGAAGCACTGTGGCTAACATTATTGAAGGAATACTTACAGATGTTTAACGTTGTTAGTTAATGATTTAACAGAGTGTTATTGTGGATATTGTGTAATGTATACAATATTTATATTGTATACTTTAAGGGGCTATAATTTAAGGGGCTCACTTCTTTTCCATTTTTGCATATTACATGATCTTATCACTTGAAACTTTGGTATTATTAACTCAGGCGTTCTTGTTTTGAATCAGTAAGGTATTTATATGCAGAAACTCAAAAAATCCAAAAGGGATGAATAATGAGTGGGTTTTTGGTTGCATTTCAAATTATTTTGTTAAATTGTTTGAGCAGATAAAACTCACACTGTAAACTTTATTAAATTAGTTTTAATTCCATGTTTGGTTTAGGAGGTTGGTCTTTTTCTTTTGTTTCCCAGCAGATACTGAGTTTCCTTGAACCATAAATGGTCTGGAATGTTATCAGGGATTTTCCACACTTTTTTAAAATCAGGATTTCAAACGTTCACAGCTTGCTATCATGTTGTTAGTATTTTCCATTGGTCTGTTTGGGTCAAATAATTTTTAAACAGGAAAAAAATGATTAAGGCTATAAAACAAACTCGTGGTTGTGTAGCTTTGATCATTTTCCATGCAGGACAGACTGAAAGATCATGTTCCATTTTTAATGGCATTCTAGGACGAATTTGAGGAGCTATTAAATGACAAGGCACAATACAGAGCTCTAATTTGAAAACTCTTGAGTTATTTATTTATTAGGTTGGTTGGTTCCCATGAATTATTTTGAACATAATGATCTTCAGAAGTGGGTTTTATAGAGCTGATTTCATCTCTGTGGCTACAATCCCAGTTAAGGTTAGTTAGGAAGTCCTAGGGTGAGCTGCGTGAACAAAGTTTTGATTCTCCATGATACTCATTATTTGTCTCATAAAATTTAAATACGCTGTTTTTGGCAAGAGACTTGAACTCCCATGCCAGTAGAGTTTCTGTTGGACTTCTTTTTAATAAGTGCTTTCAAATGATAAGACAAAATAGTTACATTTGGTGATACAATTGCTTGTTCTTGCCTTAAATAACTAAATAACTTAATAACCAAAGAGAACATTCAGAGTTAATATGATCATTTTGGTGCATAATGCATAGATATATAGTATCCCATATGCAACTTTTCCAAATTTTCAAGATTTGGCATTTCAGTGCATCGAGGTACTGTTATAGCTATATACCCGTGATGGCGAACCTATGCCACATGTGCCACCTGTGGCACGCGGAGCCATATCTGTGGGCCCGTGAGCGTTGCCCTAGGTCAGCTCCAGCACACATGTGTGTTGGCCAGTTGATTTTTTGGCCTTTTGGGCCCACCGGAAGTTGGGAAACGGGCTGTTTCCGGCCTCCGGGGGGTGGGGAAGGCTGTTTTCGCCCTCCCCAGGCACCAAGAAGCCTGGGGAGGGCAAAAAACGGGCCTACCGGGCCCACCATGCCATTGTGTGCCAAATGCAGGGGGAGCATGGGGGGGTGAGGCGCATTGAATTATGCGTGTGGTCACGCATGTGCGCGATCCCCCTGTGCTCCCCCCACTTTTGGCATTCACTGCTATATACTATTCAAAATAAATGACTGGATGTGAAATATGTTAACAATGTTTTAGAGGGAGAAGCAGCAATGTCCTCATTTACACAGGCCTCTTTCCCAGAAACTGAACAATATTTAATTTTGCATTGTAAATTTTGATAGTAATCTGAGGAAAGGTCTAGTAGTGTTAGGTTGACCTTATTTTATTGGCAAGTTCTGTACCATGATTTGCAAGCAGACAGAATTCAAGTAAAATAGTTCAGCACCTTTGTTTCCAAATCCTATTAGAAAAATTAGGTAAGCCATGCCAAAATCCAATTTACATTTTGATGGATTTCTTATTGTCATACTTGAGTGATCATTATCTGCAGTCCAGTTTCTATATAGTACAATATAGTTTCTGTTTCTTTGTTTTGCGCAAAGAATAGAGCAATCTGTGTTTTCTGATACTTCATTTTTTATAGTAAACAGTCTTTGCTTTCACACAGTTTTGTATCTTTTCCTCCAGAAGCAGTTGTTAAACTCTTAAATGAATAGAATGAGAAACATAAAAGGCCCCAAAAATAAAAAGCAGAACCTGACAATATTCAATTAAAAAACAATTTGTCAGTAAAATTGGAGTTTCAGTTTCTTGTAGGCATAATTACAAACTGCCTTCAAATTGGGACTAATATGGGAAAAGAGAATTATGAATTCCTTTATAAAGTACCATTTAAAAAGTCTTACTATATCTTATTTTTCCACTCACTGACTCAGATTCTGGGTATGTTTGTATGTGTAGCAATAGTTTCTCCTTTATGAAGTTTCTTAAATCTTTGCTACAAGGCAGCTTGTGAATAAAAACAAAAGGTCAGTGGGAAGTTTCAGGAAACCCTGGGGATATTGTTACAGTGACTTAATACAATAACATATTTTAAGAAGACAGATCTTAAGAATGAGGTCATAAGATAATGGAATTGGAATGAAAAGTAAAGGTGCAGGGAGTGTACACTGTAGCATTTAGATGTCATGGCTCTTAATTATTAAAACCCTCCAGTATGTAGATATATAATTACATTTACCTAAGTTCACCTTTTTTCTTAAATGGAAGTAAAATTATAATTTAATGAGGAAAATAGACAAAATAGTTATTTTGCAGGGGGAATTGATTTACGCAAAAAACAATTATCTAGCAATAATTGGATAAGAATCCTTATGTCCAATTATTGAGCTAAAAGTTGCACTATAGTAGCTTGCTTCCATGTATGAAATGTCTTGATGTTTCAACAGGTGGCAACCAGTGGTGGGTTGCTACCGGTTCATCCCGAATTGGGCAAATCTGTAGCGGCGGTGGTGGGAGGCTCCGCCCACCTGCCCAGATGCACATGCGCAGAAGCATTGCATGTGCGAGCACCCACGAGCAAAATGGTAGCGATGGGTTTTGAAACCCACTATTGGTGGCAACATATGGCTGTTAAAATCTAGGTTTGGAAAGACAGCAGCAAACCACTTTCATACTGTTGGCAGGAAAACTGCATAGACATATTCATGGAGTTTGTATGAAACTGCTGGTAGAGTAGAATGCAAGTAGAAATACTAAAGTTGGGTACTCAGACTGAAAAAGGAGGAGCAGAGACCATGAAAGAACAGTGTAATAGTTTTGGAAATCCACTTGTCAAGACTCATGCTAATGCCCACTGCCAGGAGTTCAATCCTGACCGTCTCAAGGTTGATTCAGCCTTCCACCCTTCCAAGGTTGGTAAAATGAGAACCCGATTGTTGAGAGCAATATGCTGACTCTGTAAACGGCTTAGAGAGCAATGTAAAATACTATGGAGTGGTATATATGTCTAAGTGCTAGTGCTACCTTGGCAGATAACCTCAATCAGAAAAGCAGGATTTCCACTGAGTGTTCTTTAACCAAATTTATTGAAAGGATACAGAAATCTTGGCAAGTGGATATGTTTACTTTAGATCTTAATTATTTTTAACTGAATCAGGAAAGGGTTTCTTGATCTTCCTAGCCACTTTTGATATATTATTTTCTTGCAGATGTTCTGGGCTTATAATATTTTGCAAGATGCCAATTTCTTTTCCAGAGAAGCCCATTACAAAAGACCTGCTTTATTGAATACTCTAAAGACGTTTAGAGCATAGGGTAGTTTTGCTGAAGGAACTTCGTTGCTCTCTACGGTTCATGACTGATGTTATCTGGTCTTGAAAACTAAACATATTGGAACTGATGAAAAATTAGATGGTAATACCAAAACTGTAGGTTAGACTTGATGAAAAAAACAATGGCAAATCACTTCCATACTTCTGCCAAGAAAATGAATGAGTTCATGAAATCCTCCAAGAGGTGAGCTTAACTTTAAGGAAATTTTACTTTTAATCAACCAGGAATGAAAATGGTTATAACAACAATATACCGAAATATAGTTCTGTTTTCATGATTCATTTATAGTTCTTATACATCTCTCCCCAAATGTAGTCTCTATGTTCATATATTTTGCATCTGTTTGTGCAAACAAATTCCCGAGAATATATTCTAGTAGACCATATTATACATTATGTGTAACTAGAGAGCTATATAGACAGCTAAATATTCTGTTCTTTACAAGCTGACAATGACATTTATGATGCATTTTTTGAAAATGTTAAAAACATTTATTTCATTAGCTCTGAAATAATTACATTTTTCCCAGAAAACTGCTTAAGTTGTATGAAACCCAGGTATGTTAATAATACTGAGAGGGTGGCGGGGAGGCTTACTATAGGAAGATGTCATTGATTTTATTAGGTATTTAATGGAGATGGTTAAGCTGTCACTAGGAGTGAAATCTGAATACATTTGCAGCTTGAAAAACATACAGGGTATAGTCTGAGCAGCACAGTGTGTTTAGTCTTTGAGAGCATTTCTTTCGTATTGGTGAACAGGTAAAGTATTGTTATCTCCCATAATAGAAGGCCTGTTCGGGATGGACTCACTGAAGGGATTACAGTAATATAGAGTGAAATTGATCTGGCAGAGACTCATTTTACACAGTTAAAGGTAGTTTCATTTTCTGGGGAAGAAAAGAGCAGACAACATTAAGGCACCCTTTTCATTTATTTCATAGGATTACCTTGATTGTATCACTGACCAATCCAAGCTGTCTTTGGGTACAGAGGAGCGATCGGCTTTGTTTGGAAACATAAAAGATATTTATCATTTCAATAGGTAAGTAAATATTAAAGTTGAAAGCATATGTAGAAATGAAACATTAAAGCTTTTCCTGGTTTGTTTTTTCCCCTTCCAGGAAGATTAAAGGATGAAGGTTGAAAAAAATGAATAAAGAAAATTGGGGAGGGCAGTACTTGAAACAGATTAACAATATTATAATCTTCAGAGTGAGGGTAAAAAAGGGTAATAAAAGATATTTCCAGAGCTGTATCATGTCTCCCTGTGACATTCCTTCATATTGTTAGTGATTTTAAATGCTGTTAGTTTAATTTTGAGACTGGCCTGCGCATGACCAGAAATTGGAATAAACAGAGCCACATGCCAGTGAATGTTTAGGAACATATCTGCTCCTTTTCTGAATGTGGTCTTGCCACAAAATCATCAATGCTTCTAGAGAATTTGTGCATAATACTAGGAAGGACTTGAGTATTTTGCAAGTTCAGTTTCTTTTATGCCTGTTATTTAATTATTTTACAAGATGGGCCCGTTTCGGAGAGGTTCTCTCCGCTTATAAAAAAAATGTTTTGCTTTCACTGAAGCTGCAAAGATCCTTCTAAATTCAAATTTGAAGTTTGGGGATTTACTTGTCCAGAGAAGCACAAATGGCAGCCGGGGTGTTTATATCTATTTTAGTAAATCCCCCTCCATCCCTATGAAGAAAACGTAGACGAGGCATCAAGGATATGTGTCCTTGTCACATCTGGACTGGATTGTGGAACATGTTTTGCCTTTGCATACCTCTATAGTCAAATATTGATATAGTCAAATATCAAATATGACTTTGATATTTCAGCTGATTTGGTTTTGAAGGAACTAAAGCACAGCTGTCAAACTCCTGGCCCATGCCCAGTATAGCGAAGGGGAAAAAAGTCCCGATACATCACATGATGCTGCCATGATGACGTGAGTTTGACACTCCTGAACTAAAGCAAAGATAAACTACTTCTATATTAAGCTTTTGGTTGTATGTATACAATCATTTTCAGACTATTCCAGATTGAAAATGGGAGCAGGACCTGTAGGTGGCTGTAACAAAGCAAACATTTAATTGAAATTGAATTAAAATTACAATGAATTATGAAATTACAAATTTCATTTATATGGATCCTTTCCATGTATTTAAATGATTACTTCTCCTAGCATATTAAAATCAGACATGTTGAAATTCTTGAAAACGTTGGGAAGGAATAAAAATTGTGCTAGATGATCAGATCCCACCTCATCAGCTCTTCAATATTCAATTCATATAATATGAACACACTAAGATATGCCCTTATTTTTACTTTTGTAGATCTAAAAACTGGATTTTAAATCCTTCTAGCTAGCTAAGAGAGTCATCTGAACCTCTGAAGGACAGCAGTGGGCAGGCAGGCAGAAATTATTCCTAAAAGCAGGCATTGGCACAGAAAGTTAGGCTCCCTAGGTCTCATCAAATTACAGTATATAGCTTCAGGGAATGGACCTTTTGCCTGGTCATTCTGTGAGAGCAGGGAGGATGGGCAGAAATGGTGGGAGATAGGGAGTCCCAGTCATTTTTGCGGTTAAGTTTAAAATAAAGAACATACTGTAATTTGCCACTAAAGGCACTTTTTATTTATTGCCAGAATATTAAAATTGTCTATAACTTTATCATATTTTAATCTGTATGTCACCTCAAGGAAACCATTTTCAACAATATCTCAACATATTTTATATAAAGAATTAAGCTTCATCTTTTAAAGCAAATTAGGCAGCTGTAATAGCTGCATTGTTGTGTCTGCTTTTCATCACCCTCCCATTTGTAAAGGCTTATCAAACTTAGCTCTAACATATTTAATTTAAAATTAAGTATTTATTTACCACTTGAATTATTTCATGAACCACTTGTCATAATAATAATAAATCTTAGCTCAAACTTCTTGGCCAGGTATGCTTTTCAATGGAAATTTGTGGGATCTATGGGAACCATTTTAGATACTGCCTCATTTCCTATTTCCAACTTTGGGGAGGAGTAGCTTTTTTAAAATCAAAACTGGAATGTTAGCTATTTTCCATTTATTTGTGTAGCTAATATTCTTCCTGGAAAATTGAATATTTTTTTTTCATTCTGCCACAGTGAATTTGGCTGACTTGGGTCATGAATCTTGATGTGTCATAAGAACTAATATTAACAATGCTTCTTCATAGTTACATCATTGTTACATCATATTGTGCAACTGTGTCATAATTGGGTGAATGTAAAGATCTTGGAGAACTGGTCACCAAGCATGGGAGTTAAACTGAGCATGTCATAATTAAAGATAGAAGTAGAATTAACTACATTAATGATAACCTTTGTGAATCTATTATGCAACCCCAATCAAGATATCACTAATAAAAACTTCCTTTGCATAGGAAAAGAATAGTATAAGTAGCGTAAGAATTCTTTTTGAACTTGCTTGCAATTTTGGTTTGTTGGTCAATTTTCTATGTAATCCATTCTCATTTTCAACAAGGCCCCACCCACCCTGATAAAGCCCTTCAAAATTATGCCAACTCAGGAATCAACCAGCAGATTTAACCAGAACAAAGTTCTTTATCTTCATTATGATAAAGATAACTAGTTCTTAATAATGTTCTAATCCATATCTGGTAAACCATTCCAGACACACCTTGACAGAGTTACTATGATTTTTTTTCTTGCTGAATTCTGTAAAGGCACAATTGTTTTTGCCCAATTTTTGCTAGGTTTTAACATATTCCTTTTCCCCAGAGTTTTGCAAATCTTGGCCCAAAACCGAAATCACAACAAAGCCCACACAAACAATAAATACTACTGAAAGCAGCTGTGTCTGAAAATGTGTGATCATGGAATTCTCTTAAGCAATCTTTCTTTACCTCAATCCTGCCATTTCATGAAAACACTTGTTTAGCAACATGCAAGAGAAATATATTGTTTCCTACCTGTCATTCATATACGTTTCATAGTCAGTGTGCCATAACAATCAATTATCAGTTTCTCAGAATCACATTTCTTACATATATCTTCATATGTTGGAAAATAATTGGGAGGATGACAGTAAATTAAAAAAGAAATCCCATTGTTTCTTTATTTCTAGTTGCCAGCTCAGATTACTTTGGTACCCTCATATATACATACATATTTTGCACAAATGCAAAACAGCAATCCAGATGCTGGAGACAAAGGTTAACTGATACATAGCATGAGTAGCTGAGCTTGGAAGAAGCAAGCCTGTACATGCTAAATGAATAGTGAGCCACATTATTTTTGAGCTTTCAACATACATGAGATCAAATTGTATTTGGTAGTTTGCTCACAGATAAAGTGATGATATTGAAACTGTCCATGAGGCTGTAGCATCCTAACTATATTCAGAGCCTCAAAACTGTCTGCAAGTTTATGATTTCAGTTTAACTTTTTCACTTTCCTAAGTTAAAACAAAAGTACTGTATTTTCAAAGGAAAGAGCAGTTTGAACATACAATATTGCAGTACAGACAACAAAAAGTGTTCTGGTGCTTGTGAGATGAAATGTGTTCAGTGTAACCAAATTCAACATACCAAATGTTGTTTAAAAGAAACCTAGTTGGTAAGTTGGTATAATTGTCTTTTGCCTGGTTTGAAGGGTTTCTGTACATCCCTGAGTACAGAATAGCATTATGTGGATGAATGAAAAGTGGGTTCATATATATGTTTGTTTGGTTTCCCTTAGCATGATATAAAAATCCCATTGCTTGTTTATGGTTTTGCTTGTTTATGGCTTTGCTTGTTTATTCAAATGCAGCCTATTGTAGTGTATTTAACAAATTGTGTTCAAACAAACCAAGGCTTAACATATGTGAATCCATTTTAAAACTGTTCAGAGCTAGTAGGCAAAAAGACACATATGCAGTCTATTTATTATAAAACAGTTTTGTGTGTGCTGCATGAAACTGTGTGTCATTTCCCTTTCCCTTTTCTAGTATTAAGCAGCGAAAAATCCTTAAATGCTAAACAGATGCAGAAAACTATATTGGCGTCGTAGGAAGAGGCAGCTTTGCAATGATGCACATGTGTTGCATATGTACAGGTTCTTAACAATCATTGTAAAACAGAACCAGTAGTTGCTTTTTTTTATCCTGATAAAGATAACAGCTGAAGTAGGGAAACAATAATGCAAGCAAGCCAAACAGACATTTATTCACATCATTAATGGAATTATAAAAGGAAAAACTGATAAGAAACCTCTAATTACTTCTCAGCATCATAGTAGGAAACACAATGAATGCTGCTGTTCAGGGTGGGTTCTACTTACCTTTACTACCAGTTCGCATCATGCCCACGTGCTTGCTTCACTTGCTCACGCGCACACTCTTCTGCACATGCGCAGAAGCTTCTGCGTATGTGCAGATCTACTTTAATGATGTCCAGGTCAATGGGCGGAGCCTCCCGCCAGTTTTACTACTGGTTCTTGCGAACCAGTCTGAACTGGGGGCAACCCACCACTGGTGCTGTTTTATTTTAATAGAATTTTAAATGCAGTGTCAATTTTAACTGTAGGCAGTATATATTGGCATATGATGATAATAATTGCAGTGTTGCTCTTTCTTTGTGAACTAGTGAACTTCTGCAAGATTTGGAAAACTGTGAAAATGATCCTGTAGCTATAGCGGAATGTTTTGTTTCTAAGGTAAGTGATTATATTATCTTTTGATGATAATTTGATCTTCAGTATTTTGCATTCTCAGACTATATAAATAGAAGATCATTCCATCAGTTCCCAAATGCCTATAACAAATAAATCATAGGATGCAAATCTTTTTTAAAAAAATTACTGTATGGACTTAGCTTATGTTACCATTCCACTAAATTTTCCTGAATTGGTGAAGCAATATGAAAATATTCCAAGCTTAAGTCATTATTTAATTTTACTTTGCCATCTCTCTCTCTCCCTCCCTCCCTCCCTCCCTCCCTCCCTCTCTCTCTCTTTCTCTCTCTCTTTCTCTCTACAATTGGCTTTTCCTTTCTTCTTTCTCTCCTAATCTGGTAAAGCTGACCAAGGCATTTAAGTCAATGGCTCTGTGCATTATAGAAGTAGCAGTCTAGATTTTGTGATGGGAAATCTTTGACTCTTGCTTAAAATTGGTTCAAAGTCTTTGATATGTTTATGTTTAGAAATAAGAGGACAGCTTTGTCCTTTCAGCTGGTCACCAGAGGGGAAAAGTTGAAAGCAGGCAAGTGTAGGCAATTTGGCTAGTCATCCTCTCCTCTTTCTTCCCTTGACAAAGGGAGGTTTTAAGCTTCACACAGTAGTTTCTATTGGCCAGACATATTTATATCTAAAAAGAAATGTATGTTGATTTGTAGTTAGTAGCTCTCTTGTTTTAAGTACTGCATTTTGCTAAGACTTGCATGAGTTGAGGGCTGCAGATTTATGGCTGTCTGTTGGCCACTGTCCATATTACTCAGTTCACCCTGAACATCAAAGAAGCCCTTTTAGGTACTATATTCAGGAATATATGAAAATAAAACTAGAAGTGCAGGTTTTAATGAAACCATAAATATCTTTTGATTCAAAGGTTGACAACTTTAGTTAGTAATCTGAACTCGGTATTATTTTGCCCTGACTTATAGCCTCCTTCCTTTTATAATTTGCAAGGCAAGGGTTGTCAATACAGTATTTGCACTACATTGCAATGGTTGTGGTAGTCAAAGTACAGCTTATTAGGTTAAGTTTGTGCAACAAAATACTATTTCTAGCTTGCATGTACAGCTACACAATGAAGATCTGATTAAAAAAAGGGCAGCACACAAATATTTTATTTTGTTTGAGTCAAACACGAAGATGATTTTCTCTCTCATTTTGTAAGTTTTTGAACTCCAATTGACTTGATAACTGAATCTTAACACTGGTGCAGATGCCAGAAGACTGGCCATATGGTCTACTAATTTGTTTTCCAACACTTTACTGCTACCTCCTATTAGCACTGCCTGCTTGCAGTAAATGCTTTATTCACCCACCCTTGGCAATGGTGCAGTTTCCAGCACCATTGGGTATTATGTTATATTCAATATTTGATGATCACATGGAAAAGAAATACTGACAGCATAGTGAACAAAAGTCTCACACAGCCAGTGCCAGAGGTCATCAAATGTTGAGCAGCAAGGCCAAAGGTTCTTGTTTATGGATACTTCTGGACAGAGTCACTTTTCATTTTTTAATTTTTTAACAATCGCTCATATAGAAATGCCAAGTATTAGTAATGGAATTGTTGCAGCAATTGAAAACAAGCAGTTTGCAGGCTAAACATTTTACAAAAGCTTAAAATCCTTTTAAAAATCCAGCATTTTAAAATCAGGGAACAGATTCATCTTCCCTCCTTTTGGATGATCCACAAATCTGCTCCTTCCGGTGCAGTTTCAAGGATGTAATTAGCCGACATGGTTTGCAAGAAATGTGTTATAGGAGTAGAAATGTGGCTGTACAATATTGAATGTCCGCTATTATTGATGCATTTTTATTGATGTATATCAGACTAGTTGAGATCATTTCTTAATTTTTTAAAATCTCTTTCCAGTATGAGACTTTTTTAAAAAAAATGGATGAAAAACAAAAGAGGGCGTAACAATTTTTAAAATAAATGTTTTTTTAAAGACCATTCATAGCCAGTGTTTCTGAATGTTCAGCATGGTTATATAGTGAACTAGATACGTATTTTCTGCCTTTTGCTCATAAATGCTTACTTATGTACAGATTGGGCGTGTCTTCAGCAATGAACATTTCATTTGGATGACACTGAAGAACCCCCAATTTAATATATGCAATAACTGGAATGATTCTACCAGCTAATAACAGAGTGTAATGTCTCTGTTGCAAATTATGGTTAACATGATTATTACTTCATTGCAGGCAGTAGATTTCTACCGTAGTTGTTAGTTCAAAGCATATATATAGGCTGTGATATAAACTTATTATGTCTCATGCCAATGAGGGCAGCTACATGAATTTGAAGTTTAAACCCAAAGATAAAATATCAGCAGTGGCTATGTGGAATTTTTTTAAATTATTAGCTGGGATGGTCACAGATTAAGACAGTTTTTTCAGCTGAATAGTATTTTTATTAGCTGTGAAACACTATGCAAAAAAAAGATAGGTATGCTATGCACACTCGGATATTGTTGCACATTGAGAAATGCTCCATGAATGTTTGTCCTTCTGTTTGGCCGCTGTTCCCCAATCAGTTTTGACCAGTTTACACAATTTAAGGTAGTTTAGGCCATCAAAACACACCTACAGCCACACATAAACAAGGATAAGGCCAACAGCATTTGGTAGCACCTTTTCCAGTTGCAACCATGAATGCAATTTCTGTCTCGGTTGTCGTCATGAACATTGCAATCTCTCTGTTAATGCACATTGGCTATGGAGCACATTAAATGGTTGTACTAAAAGAAGATATTTAGATGCGCTAGTGTTAATTAACCTGAGGATTTTTGAGGAATTGGTTTATGAGAATCTGTACAAGAATAATGCTTTTGATCATCTATATATTTTACATAAAATTGTTACATAAAATTTTAACTTAATGTAATTTAATTGTTACCTAAAAGTTAAATAAAATTATATGTGGTTTTCCTTTCCCAAGGGTTTTCTTCAAATTGCAAGAATGTAAAACGTGCTTTATAAAAGATACAGTATTCTAAATTATATGATCTTTATGGAGGTCAGAGGTACTTCACTGTTTTTTAAAAAAATAATCTGATAAGATGTTTATTTGTAGCTGACAGTCATTTCTCATCTGCCTTTTTAAATCTTGGGGATAAATGGATGGGTGAAGGCCTTCAGTTACTCATTTTGGGACAGAATGGATTGGACTGGCTTTGAAAACATAGCTAATCCCTGGGACTGGCCAATATCATTTTAGTATGTCAATGTACTGCCTTCTGTGCTCATTGCTGGTTGATTTTTGGCTAGTTCAAGTTAAATCTAAATAAGTTATCTTATTTTTTTGTGGACCTTCTGGCAAATAGATGTTTCCAGGTTCTAAATAAATCTTTCCATTTGTTTATGTACAGAGTGAAGATTTCCACATATATACACAGTATTGTACCAATTATCCAAGGTAGGAACAATTTTGTGTGTGTGTGCGTGCCTGTGGGTAGTTCTGTCTCTATATCACTCGGTGTTTCCCACTGTATATTTTCAAAAGGTAATATTTGTTAGGGCTGTAGAGCACTTTGGAACTGAAGGCAAACAGGTGCAGGCGTCTGGGTATTTAGCATAGGCCTATGCTTTCATGCTTTTCCTTCTATAGTTGTTGCAGAATCCTTAGAAAAAATGTCCTTTGTTTAAGGAGGAGCAGAGAGGTGAAACATTTATGGACTCATGAATATACCTTTTTACCTTGGAATTCAAAGTCCTGAAGAAGCCAAATGAATATTACCTTTTTATGTTGCCTAAAATTTGAAATGATCACTTAATCAGAATTAATCTCGTAAAATTTATGGAAAGTATGGGGGGGGGGAATTGTAGAGAAGATATATGCTCCTTTTCACAATGGTGTCTGAACATACAAATATGCTAAGCCATTATTTTGAGTACAAGAAGTTAAGCAACGTTGATATACTTATTACATAGAGTAATAATGAAATATTTGTGGGGTTATTTCCTACGTTTTGACATAATTATTCATAAGCTTTTGTTTGGCATTCACTTGCATTTTATGTTAATAATAAAATAAAATAAAATTATGTTAATAGTTAATTGTTTTAATTTGTTTTTAATGGATTTTGTTATTATGTTTGTTTATATATGTTTTAATTTTTTGTTGTGTTCACTCTGTAAGCCACCCAGAGTCATGTATATGAAGTGGTTGGTTATTTAAATTTAATGCGTGGATAAGTAAGTAAACAAATAACCAAATGATGAATGATGAGAATGTATTGTGGTAGACAGGAGGAATCTTTAAAGTAGCATTTCTGTTAGATATTGTTTGGTTCAACTTCGGTGGCTTCTTAGGTCAATATCTTATAATTGTATGGGAGTTTCCATCTTTAAAATGTCTTCCTAATTTCTTGTCCTTCAACAAGTATGAATTAAGCTTCTGTACAGACGATGATAGACAGTGTTTGTGTGAGGCAAATAAAAAGGAGGAAAAAAAATAAGATTCTTGTATTGATTTGCTTCTACAGACTTTTTTTTAAAGATTTCTGCCCTATTTTCCCCAAAAGAAAGAATCATTGGAATAGGGTGGTGATTTTCCCTGAGGTGATTCAGAAACAATATGGTGGAATCTAATAGTTCTTCTCATTAAAAAAAATGTAATAACTTTTTTCTTCAAAATCCATTCTAAACAGAAAACAATTTTAGGAGAGAAACCCCCCCCCCTTTCAGATATGTAGACCAGAGATTTTCAAACTTGGCAGCTTTAAGACTTGTGGACTTCATGGACAGCTATGCTGACTGGAGAATTCTGGGAGTTGAAGTCCACAAGTCTTAAAGCTGCCAAGTTTGAAGACCTCTGATGTAGACTGTCCCAAATCCATCCAGTTTATAAATTGCTGAACTGTCAGACTGAATAGCAAACAAGCAAACATGTCCATTGAATTGGTGGTTTTCTGCATAATTAACAGGTTAACAATGTTCTGAAAGCTGTGTTTGTATGCTTTACAGGTCAGTGGCTGTACTCACCGAATGCATGAGGAACAAGTCCCTAGCCAAGTTTTTCAGAGAAAGACAAGAAGCTTTACAACATTCTCTTCCTCTGGGATCCTATCTTTTAAAGCCTGTTCAAAGAATACTGAAATACCATTTACTTTTGCATGTAAGTAAAACACTTTGTCAATGAACCTTTGTCTACACTCTACCGAATCTATAAAGGCTAAGTTATACATTTATACTTTTAAAGAACTGTCTCTAAATTGGCCACTTTGTTTCACAGGGGGAAAAAAACACCCTGATCTATAACGTGCTGAATTTGTACTGCTCACTTCCACTTTTGCCCCCTGTTGCCTGAGTTTTCTGAAAAGTCCCAGTGTGGTCTGCGTCATTTACTAATAATGTTTGTAACCTCAGCTCATGCTGAGTGACTGGTGTGTTTACAGTCTCCTAAGGCTTGTACAAAGAGTTCCACACAACATCTGAGAACTCCTGAAATAAAAGAGTAAACAAATATTTGGAGTACATTACCATTATTTTAGTTGCTTACATAGTATTCCATCCTGTTTCTTTGCAGTAGCTTGGGGGATTCTTGTTGAAAAATTATTGTAAATGGTAACATATAGGCTAAAAGTGTACTTCTCTGCCTTAAAGCATGTGAGTACGCATTTAAATGTTTTTGGCATATATGTTGATTACCCCTTCACTTTACCATTTAAACATTTTTCAAAAATCTGGACTTATTTTTAATTCTTTTATCATATGCTTCCTATTAAGAAATTAAGTATAATTCAAAGTTTGGACATGTAAATTTGGAGAGGGTATATATGTTTCCAATATCTGCCATGCCTAATTCTCAATGTAATTATCCCACTGAAGTTTCATAGCCAGGATTTAAATGCAAGAAAACTGCATCCAAATATTAAATGATTGATTCATTTCGAGTGTCCATAAATACAATCCAGGCAGCTCTCAGTATAATGCCACTGAGTGATGAAGTGATAACTGTAGCCCCAAGGCCATATGCATTTCTTTATAATACTGTCTCCAGACTGCTACTTTTAACTCAGAGAGATTGAAATAAAGTAATAAGAACTAAGAATCTAAAACTGACTTTAATTAATTAAATTAAAAACAAATGATATTTTGTTTAGGTTCCACCCATTTTCTGCAGCATATCTTGGCTCAACCATTCAAGTGCTAATTGGTGTCCTTGACTTGAAAATATGAGCAAAGCTACTGTAAGGCACGGCTGTGCATTATTAAAGGATTTAGGAATTAAAACACAATCTATTATCTGTGAAGAGCAGCTAACTGAAGGCAAAATAAACCTCCTCCTTGATGCTTCCCACCAAGGATTGCATAACAAGGATATTTCTCACATAAAAAGTTCTATTGATCTATGTTCAGCTTGGCGAGTCACAGGTTGCATATACTTTACATAAGCTGGCATGCTTGTTGTGTCTCGCTAAGATCACCGATATCAAAGGAAACATTATTGTGTTTAAGCACTTTTTGAGCCTATCCAACAGATAATTATAATATTTTCCCAGCCAACTAAGCTACTTCTTATCTAGCAACTGTAATTAAGTATTTGCAGTAGTTTCATGGCTGTCAGTTCCCTCAGTAGGTCCCAGTGTTCATTTTAAACAGGGTCAATGATAAGAGATTAAATTTACATGTGACAAAATAGCAATCGCTTGTTACTTGATTCCTGTGTATTCAAGATTCTGTTTTGACTTTGGTGGAAAATAGGAATTAGGACCAGAAAGTTGGAAGAAAGGATTAATTCTCAGGTCCCAATATATTGTGGCTTTTACCATATGAACACACTGAACATAGACACACTCAATATGAAATTTAATTTCACATTTCCTATATAGTCTAGCTTGGCCAAAAACATTTTGATACAATTGTTTAGGATTACAAAGAGGTACAAAACAACCATTCCTATTGTTCATATGTTACAATATTATTGATTTCTTCCTGGCCTATTAAGAATGTCTTCATTTCAGCAGCTTCACTTTTCTATTTATACCTCCAATATAAAACCATACAGTCCCACTTAAAGAATATAAATCAGGAGAAGCATGGAGAGGAAGAAAGGCTTGAGAGAAAAGGGTTATACATTTCAAATGATTTCTAGTCAGGAAGTGGAGCTGAAGAATCTTTTTTTGTATAGTCTGCACTGTTAGAGTTGAAATCTTCAGGATACTCTGACTTTTCAAGTTCAATCTGAACTTGAAAATCCACAAAAACGGGCTGCAGCCAGAGTATTAATTGTACTTCTCAGTCAGATCTTGTTTTCAGATGTTTAAGTGTTATAAACAACACACTCTTCAATTGATTCTTAACAGGAGATAGAAAACCATCTTGACAAGGACACTGAAGGTTATGATGTTGTGTTAGATGCCATCGATACAATGCAGAGAGTGGCATGGCATATCAATGATATGAAGAGGAAGCATGAACATGCTGTTAGATTACAGGTGAGTCAAAATGCATCCTTCATCAACCATGTTCTGTCTTTTGTTTGGGTTTTGTTCATATGCTTTGGACAAATATTTGACACATTGAAAAGATGATTTTTTTCAGTACTTCGAACATCAAAATGCCCACTTGCTGAACCATTTCCAAAATAATATTTAACATGAATTTGATTTATTCATACAAGCTTCTTCAAAGTTGGAATGAGAGTTGTATAGAAATGTTTGCTTCAACAATAGACTGTAGAAGATATGTCCTCAAACAGAACCCAAAGTTTAATTATTCCTATTTTGTGCACTACTTTGGGGATCTTGGTAATTACAGGTGGTTCTCAGTTAATGACAATATTTGGGACCAGAATTTTTGTCACTAAGCAATATAGCCATTAAAGACAACATGTGATTGTGCCACTTAGAGGTGGCACTTAGAGGCTGCCACCTCTAAATCCGGCAAGGATTGTGCAGGTTGTTAAAAGAGGACTTCACATAAGTGCAGCTTTTGATTTCCTGCCAGCTTCCCCATTGATCATGTGGCTGTGGGAAAGCTGTGCCAGCCAGAATTTTGCAAACTGGCCTTAACTACCTCTGAACTATTGCTAAACAAGGATTAAATCAGAACAAACTGTAATGGTTTAGATTAGGAAATAATTATCTTAAGACATTCTAGCACAGTCTGTTTTTAATGTGCTGCATCCTGCCCTCTCTTTCAGGAAATACAAAGCTTACTTACGAACTGGAAAGGCCCAGACCTGGCGAGCTATGGAGAGCTGGTGCTAGAAGGAACCTTCCGCATCCAGAGGGCCAAAAATGAACGCACGTTGTTTCTCTTTGATAAGCTGCTGCTTATTACAAAGAAGAGAGAGGAGACATTTACTTACAAAGCTCATATCTTGGTATGGCAGGTTGCACTTTGGGGGAAGATTAAGGGAGTAATGAGTGTGTATCCTACAAGGGAGCGAAGTGGGATAGAATAGAATAGAATAGAATAGAATAGAATTTTTATTGGCCAAGGAATTTGTCTTGGTGCATATGCTCTCAGTGTACATAAAATAAAAGATACGTTCATCAAGAATCATAAGGTACAATACTTAATGATAGTCATAGGTTACAAATAAGCAATCAGGAAACAATATCAATATTTCGCTAATCCTTATTGTTTCTTTAATAGAGCTTCTGGGTTTTTCCTCTCTTCCGTAAGTTGTCAGCAGAGATGGAAAAATAAAAGTTCCCTATAGTGTATACGTTGAAACAATTTAAATGCAACAATAAATAAAAATAATTGACCTTATTTATTTATTTATTTTTAAAAAACCATTCTGGCATATGTATAAGGATTGTATAAGGATAAGGATTGATGAAGAATGGGATCTATTGTTTAGTCAGTCCTTCAGCTTTTAAAAATCATTTGCTGCTTCCTTTCCCCCTTTCCTGTTTCTGACTTCATCCTTTTAATTCTGTGCTGTTCCTTTATTGCTTCTTTTTTTTTCTGAACCTTTCTCAGGATAACTCTGTACAAGTAGCTGTTATCAAAACCCTCCACAGTTGCTCTGCTTATCAGTTTTCTTTGCTCTTAATGGTTTGTTTCTTACCTTTCCCTAGCCTCTCTTTTTTTTGCCACTCGGCCAACTTGGTACATGTCTAAACATTCCACAATATAATTAACATTTTTTTTAAAAAAATAAAGAGTATATCAGATTTTTCTTTCCGCATCTCTTGGAATTGATGGTTTCTGTTTTTGTTATAGTGTGGCAATCTTATGCTGGTAGAAGTCATACCGAAAGAACCTCTTAGCTTCAGCGTCTTCCATTATAAAAATCCCAAGATGCAGCATACCGTTCAGGTATTTTAAAATCACCATAGACTGAATATATCAATAAATAATTAAATATTAATTAAACATAATATTAAATCTGAATTTCTCATAATTACATATCCCATGAAGGAGCACTATAAATACATTCAAAGATTTAATTCTTATCTTTATACCTGCACGTAGTTCCTATTCCTTATTATGTAGATTTTTTTTCTCTTTTCCCTTTCTTTTGGTGAGAAATATGTGATTCTACTTCAATGTATAAAGTTTAGGTTTTATAATAAAAGACAAGGTAGAAATAAAGTTTCCCAGCAATAATATGGAAAGATGGAATGTCATTGCCTTCTTTCTGCATAAATTTCCCTATCTAGTTTGCAATCCTGAGACTTTTTGGCAATCTCTCATCCAATTTACTAAGTAGAGCCCATCCTGTACAACTTTCTGACATCAGCACTGATTGGTTACAGGCTGCCACTTAGTTGAATCCATTTTTATCAAAGAGAAAAATATGGATGTATTTTCAGGCTAGCATTGTGCCTAAAATTGTCTGTGATAGGTGGTGATCTGTGTGTAACTTTGCTTTAGTTTTGACAAACAAGAAAATTCTAATCGTTTTTGGAAAAAGAGCCAGCATTTCAATGATCTTCTCCACATTCCGATAATGTTTACTGATTTTTTCCTTCTGGTATTTCAAAAGCTATAATTTTTTCTAACTGTCTTGTCCTTTTGAAATAGGCAAAATCGCAGCAAGATAAGCGCCTTTGGATTCTTCATTTGAAGAGATTAATTCTAGAAAACCATCCTGCTAAAATTCCAGCTAAGGTAAAAACCTTTTTATCATTTTTTTAAAAAAGCAAGCATTTTACTTTTCTCTTGATGAAACATCTGTTCAGCCATGTCATTACATATAGTACGGGATTTCATAGCATCAATTTAATATTCCTTTGGATCAGGCCAGTTTTGCCTTTGAAAATATTATTCCATTACTTTATTATGGTAATCGATCTTCTGCCTTATTTTTAATGAACAAAATATGTTATTAAAATATTTACAGAGAACAGGACAGGGAGAGAATGGAGACCATGATTCCTGGAATTCTTTTCAACCTCTTTACCACTTGTTATCATAGCAGGCATCTGAAATAATGAAGGGGAGATAGTGGATCTGTGTTACATTGGTGTGTATTTGAATGCATTGGGAAGAAAAGGGTGGGCTACCTGTATTTTGCTCTGTGTCATGTGACTGGGAGGGAGGATGACTTAGAAAGAAGCAGTTGGCTACTTTTTTGAGCAGCTACCTAAGTCTCTCTCCCTCCACCCAATGCATTGGGGAACATTTTTTGCATTTTTGTTGTTGTTGTTGACAGTCTAATCTGGGCTATTTTCAAATTCACTGGCTTCGCCGGCCACCCCAGATTTGGTCCCATTCTCTGCTAACAGATAGTCTCCAGACCCTCTTAACATAATTTCTTTCCAAGGATCTATTGAGATGGAAAGAATAAAAATGAAGTAGGTATTAATTCATCTAGCTCAGTATTTTGTACTAACATATATGGTCTCTTTGCTGTTTCAATTGGGAGTGTTTCCCTATCATATTCAGAGGTGTCTATATTTATCTACTGTTCTGCATGCCAGTAATGGTCTTCCAAGGATCATCCTTTCATTACCAATCTATTCTTGCAATTCTGGAAGAAATGCAGACTGTTTTTCACTCACTAAACATACTGCAAAGTGAATTCAGTTTGAATAGTACTGTAAAGTTATTCTGTACCGAACCAGTTTTCCTGTAAAACTACCCAAAACTTTAACAAATTAACAGATTAACAGAGTTGGAAGGGACCTTGCAGGTCATCTAGTCCAACCCCCTGCCCAAACAGGAGACCCTACATCTGCCTCTAACTAGGATCGAACTCACAACCATGGGAAGCTTTCTGTCTCTAGAAGAGGAAAATCTACTCTTTTTAAAACCAATTTGTATTCTATTCTTCTATCTTTCATTTGACTTCTGTTTACTTCACTGTTGCTATTTCAGCCAAGCAATACTGAGACATAAGAAGCAGCATTTTCACTCGAGGTCTGGCTCTAGGCCTGTAATACTTAAATAGTCCTAGAGTCTTTACTTTGGCAATATGTACATCGACCAATCCTTGGAAGCTTGTCCATGTCAAATTATTTATTTCTTTAGTATTTTTATCTTGCTTTTCTGTAATGGAAAAATGCTTCCTGGTAACGAACAAGAAAAATAAGTTTTTACTATGCCAAGTGGAAGGTGTACAGGTCTTGGAAGGATCTATTCCAGGAAATGAAAGAGTGATTTAAAATGATTTAAGTATAAATTCTACATTGCATACAACAAAATCTGCAATGACTGAGTTGTCCAAAATCTGGGGAGGAAAAGGGATGTGTTTCTATTTCTTATCAGTTTCCAATACACACACACACACACACCTACCTATCTTTTGGAGTAACCCCAGGGGTGGGCTGCTGGGGGTTCACAGGGGTTCTGGAGAACCTCTAACTAAGATTCTGTGCAGTTCGGAGAACCCCAAATCCTACTCCTGGCTGGCCCCACCCCACCCCTCCCAGGAGTCCCCACATGGCCATTTTGGATGCAGATAACTGCACGGTGCGCGCAGAGGCTCAGAGAGGGCAAAAAACGGGCCTACCGGAAGTGTGGGAAGGCCGGAAATGGGCCCGTTTCCAGCCTCCAGAAGGCCTCTGGAGCCTGGGGAGTGGAGCCTGGGGAGGCTGTTTTTGCCCTCCCAGAGGCTTGAGGAAAGCCTCCAGAGCCCGGGAAAGGGAAAAACACCCCCCTCGCCATGGTGTAGGAGGCCGACTAGGCCATGCCCACCATAGCATGCCCCTCAGCAACTGGGCAGAGATTTGCTAAAATTTTTGAAGTCCACGCCTGAGTTACCCTGTCTTCATTATTAAATTTTTAAATTAATCCTTTTTTAAGGATGGAAGAAAAGGATGTTGATAAATTCTTAACTGAATCAGGATCTGATTCCATTTCTTTTCCCTGAAAATCATTTTTTCATTTTTTGAATTGATCCGCATATTGATTAAACAACCTTGGATATAATTACAACTTTTCCATATCAGAGGCCCTTCTGCTTATTTAAAAAGGGGCATCTGCTTTTTTGCTGAAGTTTTTTACACAGATTTGATGTAGCCTATTACAATGTATCTTAAACATTCCAAATGTTATTCTAATCCTCAACTTCTTTTCAGAAGGAATGATAAATATTAAATAGGTGCTGGTACAGGCTGCCTATTTGAATTTCATGAGCAGGAGTCAGAATTGAATCAGTGCAGAATGTTTATTTGTGCACTTCAAATATACAGTATTAACACAGATGCTGTCACATTTGTTCTCTGACAAAGGCATTTCCTAGGGCACAATGAGGAAGCACTGAATAGCAGTAGCAATAGCATTTAAACTTATATACTGCTTCACAGTGCTTTATAGCCTTCTCTAAGCAGTTCATAGAATCAGCATATTGCTCTCAACAACCTGGCTCCTCATTTTACTGACCCTGGAAGGCTTGAAGGCCAACTAACCCTAATCCTAACCCTAACCCTAAGTGCTCAGAATCGAACTCCTGGAGTGAGCAGAAGGCCCTGCATTCTAACCACTGCACTACCACGGCTCTGAAACAATAGAGATGAAATTTAAAATGATGCCAAAACATTTATATATTAGAAAAATGAATTCATAACGAACTATAATTGTGTGTATGCTGTACAATTGTAATACTTGGCTAAATGGCAGCAATGGTCTATGTGGAAAACAACTATAGTGTGAGAAACTCTATTTTTTAAAATGTATTTTACTTATTAATATGTCAAATTTAAAACTAAATATAAATGTAATAAATAAAAATAAATAAATTGCTCACTTTCTCCAGATAATACCAGACTATAACTTCTATCATTTCTGACTACCCTGTTTCCCCCAAAATAAGACATCCCCTGATAATAAGCCCAATCGGGCTTTTGAATGCATGGCAATAATGCCAAGCGCTTATTTCAGGGTTCCAAAAATATAAGACAGGGTCTTATTTTCGGGAAAACACGGTATCCACTAGTTTGTTGGTTGTGAGATGACTTTGAGTTTTACAGTATTTAGAGGACCACCCATACCTGGTATATACCATCATTTTCATAAACCAGATGTTAGCGTATAATTTTTGAGTGAGATAACATTTTGTAGAGAAAATAATAAAAGGTTTTTATGAAGTTACAGTAGTGATAGACTGGTATTTACATCTGAGGTTGTACACTTGCTACACCTAGTGGACAATAACTGAAGTACTCCTTTAATCTTGCAGATTTATTGGTATACAATCTTGCCATGAAAAAACAATGTAGGATGCATTTTCCCCAACAACATGTGTTTTTTTAAAAATACACACACAGAGAGAGGATAAAGCAAAATGCAGGTTTCTTTGTTTGGGTTTGGCATGTTATATGACTCCATTTATCAATCAACTATAGTAAATCCTGTT
This sequence comes from Arizona elegans, assembly GCA_022577455.1. Taxonomy (NCBI): domain Eukaryota; kingdom Metazoa; phylum Chordata; class Lepidosauria; order Squamata; family Colubridae; genus Arizona; species Arizona elegans. Next base: position 253,116,090 of record JAKOOJ010000001.1, read on the forward strand.
GTAGGATTAAAAATAAAGTTAATGGAGAAAATTTGTTCAGATAGCATGGTAACATAAATATGAGATTTCGAGTCTTTTTTTGAATCTTATTTTATTGAAAAGACAGTGCCATGTCAGGATAACAATGCAAATAAAGCAAAACCAGAGAAAGATCAATGATAAATCTTAACATACATACTAATAACTATAACTGTACTATGTTAGCAGTAATTGCAACAATACAACCAAAAAAAAAGGAAATAAAAGAAAACTTCAGCTAAATTTCTACTTACATTAGCTTATTTACAAATTTTTCCTTATTATATCCATAGTTTTATACATCTTTGTTGTACTGACATTCATAAACTTCCCTCTCATTTCTACCTCTTGTCTCTATCCATTCATAAAATTTATTCCATGCCCTGTAATATTTTGAGTCTTCTTTATCTTTAATTTTTAAAGTTAATCTGTCCTTTTCTGAACAATCCCAAATTTTCTTAATTTTGTCATCATCGGGTGAGGTGTTCACATTCTTCCAATATTTAGCATATGTAATTCCAGCTGCCATCAATATATGTAACACTAAGTACATGGTTAGTAGATTTGTCATAAGTTTCTGAGTAAATTTTGAGTCCTGATTCTAGTTAAGAATGTTTATATACGTTCGTGCATGAAGAAGCAGTTGCAGGAAAACCATTGGGTGAGAGAGAAATTCTTCATACTTTTTAATCTGCTGATCCTTGACAGCAATGTCTTTCTGGGTCGTTCTTTATATTTTTTTACTATAAAATCAGAAATCACAGACTGGTTGGAAAATAGTCATGAATGAAGCGTTTGGGGTGTGGGGAAGGGGCAAAAATTAATTGCATGACTTGTGTCTAAAAGTATCACTCTAAACTAGTTCTAAATATTAGTTTGTTGAACACTATGTTGGGGCATACATATTTGTCAAGATTAATCTGTGGCTTATCAGAGAATCAGAAATTTATATGATGATTATATTTTGCTTTTCCTCCTAGGCCAAAATGCAATGTGATCTAATTAATCTTAAAGTTATCACATTACTTTAAGTGTCATAACTGGGTAGGGATTTAAACTGGATCTTCATAATCCCTTTCCAATCCTGTGATAATTCAATTTTTGCTAATTGATCATTCAATTCAACTCAATATTTCCACCACAATTTCAAATTTTGTTAGCAGCCTTGAAAGCCTGCAAGAGCAGGGAAGGTACTGTATAAATCAAATAAATAATTAATATCCAATATTTCTTTTTCAGGCCAAGCAAGCAATTCTTGAAATGGATGCAATTTGTAAGTATACCTTGTTTAAATAATTAAACTGCATTGCTATTCTTAAAGATGGGAAATAAATATTGAGAGATGAAGCTATTCAATCAACATAGTTGATGCTAGTTGTCACTAGGTTTCTGGGGGCTGGGTAAGGTCTGTTGAATAATTATGTGAGACTCATGTACGTCTCCCTTAAAATGTTGCTATTATGCAAACTCACAAATGATAACTGGCTCACTCTGTTTCCAGACAATGTGACTTTTGTAGGTGTCCTGTTTGTAATGTAGGACTGCAGATCAAGTTGTTTAGCTGCCCATGTAGCATAATAAAACTCCCACAAGCATCCTTAATCTGCAGTATAAGTGTTACAATGTTATTATGTGAAGATATTTTATATGAACTTCTGTTAGAAAAACCATTTCAAAAGCCTGCTAAGATATTTTCTTTTTAACTCCCTCTTATATACAATAAAAGGTTCTTGGTGGATGGGTGTATATTATCTGTCTGTGTCTGTACCTATGGAGAGCTGTTATCGGGCAGCAATTTTTTTGCAGGGAATATAGTTCAGCGACATTGTGCTTCCTGAGCAATAAGGACAGATTACAGCTACCCTTAACCCAGTGTATTTTTCCCTATTTATGTGAGTGGGATTAAATTTACTGAAGACCCTTTTAAATAATATTTTTTTTGTATTCTTGTATTGATGTGTCCACGATCTATTTTCCACTTTGTTGCATAATACTGGGGGTTTGTGTCAGTGGTGGGTTCCTCCCGGTTCCGCCCGGTTCTGCCAAGCCGGTAGCAGTGACGATATGATGTCACCCAACCGGTTCTGCCCCCCCGCCCCCTGTTATTCTTACCTTTTCTTTGGCCCCACCCCAATCGATTGAGTCCCAGCTGCCTCCTGAGTCCCAGGTGATGGGCTATAAGGGAAAAAAACCTGTTTAAACTCTTGCCGCGGGGCTTCAAAGGGCCGTCCTACAGCTGATCAGTGGTAAAAGGCAGTTTGGTGGTAGACCGGTGCCTCCAAAAACAAATGAGTAGACCGGTGCCTGCAAAAATAAATGGGTAGACCAGTGCCTTCAAAAATAAATAGGTAGATCGGTACAGCTCTGCAAGCAGTTAAAAGCCTGGTAGACCAGTACCTCTACTAAATCCTAAATAATTATCACATGACCATCAAGCAACGCCCACAAAATAAGCCACGCCCACAGAACCAGTAGTAAAAAGATTTAGAACCCACCCCTGGTTTGTGTGTGTGTATGTATGTAGAAAGAGTTGTGCCAAGATACGGCTTGTTTGCATCCAGTAGCATGTCAAATGATCAAAAATATTATGTGGTACTGTTGTTTTATGTTCAATTCATTTTTTTTTTACTATAACCTGCCAATCATCTGTAAGGCTACATGTGAATGCCTTCAGGATACCTACTTTACCAAGAGCTGTGAAACTTGCCTAAAATGATTGGGCCATCTCTGGAGAATTATTATTATTATTATAAGAAAGAAAATTAAAGGGCTTTCTTGAAAGGGACAAATAAATCCTATTCTGATGTGTTGTGATCTCTGCCTTTAGTTGCATGTATCTATATAAATCTCAGCATGAATCCTATTTCCTGATTTTACTTCATTGTGGCAGATCATACAGAAGTGTAGTTGTGGCTCAACCTTATACATAAAGCATTTCTTTCAAAATCAGAGAATCTTTTTTCTTTTTTAATAGATCACCCGGGGTTCCATTACAGCCCAGAAGAAATGAAAGCTTCAAATAACTCTAAAGAGGGCATTACTCCACAAAGGATGAGAAGGAAATCAGGTAATAAATTTTGTTTTAGGTGTGCTTATATTTACAATTAGAATGGAATTAAGAGGAAACAGTTTCAAATTTCATATGAATCAAACACAAATTTAGGACTGAAAATAAAAGCAATATGAAAGTTGTAATGTGAACCACAGAAGGAATGAACTTTGAAGAATTCAAATATACATACTGGTCATATTATGGTAAAAAAGATACTTTAACTTCACAATTTAGCAGTAGCTTGCCATTACACTCAGTAGTGGGACTGAATAGCCACATGAGATTGCACTGCAAATAACTTCTTTGTTTCTCTCACAAATCCACACTTCATTTTGTTAAATAATCTACATCTGTGATGTTTTTATGTGCAGACATATAAAGTGTAAACAGATACCTTTGTAACATACTCATCTTTATAAAATATGAAATATGATACATTTATCATTTCTGGTTGGATTTACTAGTCTCCAAAAAATTGTTGCTTTTCCTGGTGGAAGAAATGAAGATGAGATAAATGTTGATTATACCAAATAAAACAAGCCACCTTTTCCACATACAACTACAGAGGCCTCAAACCCACCTCTGTTGGTATCCATGCAGTAATTACTTTGTCTAGCCCAGGGGTCAGTAACCTGCAGCTTTGGAGCTGCATTTGGCTCTTTTATCCTTCTGCTGCGGCTCCCTGTTGCTGGTCCCCTCCACAATTGATAGGGCTTTCAGTTAGGACAGGCAGAGGAAAAAGGATGCCACACTAGGAGGACACTATGATGAGAGAACCGAACTTCCGGTCGGCTCCAGAATTGAATGGGGGCTTCCGGTTAGGACTTTTGTGGTTCTTTGAGTGTTTAAGGTTGCCAACCCCTGGTCTAGCCTCAGCTGCCTTGTGCCTTCCCTTTTTAGAAGAGCTGTGTCAGGCCCAAACAACCAGGTTCATACAAGAAGATACCAATTAGTTATTTTATTTCTCATGCCTGTTTCAGAGGAATCTTCCCAGACTAGTGATTTGGGCCAGACTAGATAAGGTTCAATGACAACCAAAGTGGGTTGGTTCTTGCCTTCTTGTGCCTATGTAAAGAGTCCAGATTAATTCTCTGCTCCCCCGACTTGGCCAGTCTCTCCAACAAACCATGAAGTGCCTGTGGTAGTGTTCCCACTGCAGATATTAAGCCAGGATGTCTGCAGACTTGGTTTTGGCTACCTTAGTCACTTAGCAACTTCCCTCTTGGGGTGCAGCTGAGATGGAACAGCACTTGCAGGTATCTAGTATCATCTGAGATACTAGAAGGGCTTTGAAGCTCATAGCGTCACGTTGCCATCACATGATGTATCGTGACATTTTCCCCTTCATGGAGCTGGGGTGGGCGTGACCTGCATGTGATGCATCCAACCCACGGTTTGACACCCCTGTTCTAGGAAGATAGAAAAACTACAGGCCAAATGTTCTCTATCCTATGACATTTCTTTTAAAGACCAAGGATTAAGTCCCAAATTATCATTAACACTGCTTGTCAATCTTGTGCTAATAAACCTCACATTTTGAAAGCATGGTAAGTTTCTGAAAGACATTGAAATATATAGTATTTAATTCTTTATCTATCTAATTGAAGGAGTCCATTGTTTAATAAGTCCTTTAAATTTCCAACTATAAAGATTCCCTCCTTTGTGCAGGGATTTCTTCCTGAAATAGATTTCCTGATTTTTCAGGTAGAGTTATATAGGAAATCTGTTGAAGTAGTTTGGTTTCAGCAGCCACATCAAGATCTAGGAATTTCATTCCCAGGAACCTTTGTAATTTCAGCTTGGTAGTAATAAAAGCTGAATGTAGCTAGGCATAAGAGGCAAATAAAATTAAATAATAATACATAATAACATTTTTAAAAATAAAAATATTAATAAATGTATGTTGTTTTCCACACAGAACCTTCTTCCAGAGTTCATAAAATCACAAAATCAAGTGGTAAGTTGCATAATATCAAAATACAAGATATACTTTAGTTACAATGTGTATTTAAGCATGGCACATTTCACTGTAATTATTCATGTAATTAACTGTACAAAATGCATTTATATAGGATGTAACATCAAGTGTTAATAAAAATGGTGCTATAGATGACATCCACTCACCAATCCTTACAAATGTGACTGAACAAAAGACACCCCTCTGTGGTAGATTTACCCATGTGGACTAAAAGCTTCATTTACACTGCTTCAGGCTGCCATATGAGACTGCACTCTGCTGTAATTAAAATTCTACTGTTGTTGTTGCTTTAACTGGATCATACTATTTTAAAAAATGGGGCTGCTTTAAAGAGTTGCAGGCTGGTTTTGCATTGGTGTTCCCACACTGCATAGTCCTGAATTGCGTTATTTCCTCCTCTAAATGAAAACAAGAAAACACAGACGTACACGCCTTATTAAGAGGAAGATTTCTCACTGCTTGTTTTATTTACCTTTTATCTTAACCCTTTTATCTCTATTGGGCATTAAAGTCACTACTGTGCTATCTAATAGCTGTTTCTGAAGCACTTTTTTCTGCAATGAATCAATTCTATCCAATTAACTAAGCAGCTGAGTAGTTTTTCCACAAGGAAGAAATATTTTCTAAAATATCCTTCCCATCCTACACCAAAAGCAGTCTTAAATTTCTTTTGATTCTCCCTGGATAAAGCAGTATACTAAAAGTTAGTATAAATGCAAGTCACCATATGATACTTACATTTGTTTTTCAATCATTTCAGAAATGGACCCAAATTTGCAAAAGGTAAGCTATATTGTTTATTCAAGGAACTGGCAGTTTAAAAAAACAACCAAATATTGAATATTACTATATATATATTTAATGAATATATTAATATATTTAATGAATATATATTTAATGACATTGAAAGCATATCTATCATCTATCTATTTACAGGTAATCCTCAACTTACAATGACAACTAAGCCCAAAATTTCTGTTGCTAAGTGAGACATTTGTTAAGTGAATTTTGTCCCATTTAGAATCTTTCTTACCGCGGTTTTAAGTGAATCACTGCAGTTGTTAAATTAGTAACATGGTTGTTAAGTAAATCTGGTTTCCCCATTGACTTTGTCAGTGGGTAGCAAAAGGTGATCACATGACCCTGGACACTGCAACCATCATAAATTGAGTCAGTTGCCAAGCATTTGAATTTTGATCATGTGACCACGGGGATGCTGCAACGGTCGTAAGTGTGAAAAACTGTCATAAGTCACTTTTTTCAGTGCCGTTGTAATTTTGAACAGTCACTAAACTGTTGTAAATCAAGGACTACTTCTGTCTGTCTGTCTGTCTGTCTGTCTATGCTCTTCAATTAAAAATTTCTATCTGGTAGCTTTATCCGTTTTTCCTGTTTTGAAGTACATTGAAACAAACAACATTTTAATATACATGTTTTAATGACCATGTTGCAAAAAAAGGGAGAACAGGAACAGGAGCAAACAAATGTTAAAACGAAGGGGATTATGGTATGCAAAAACAGCAGAGGGCATACCATAGAAATCAAGAGGAGTTATAATACGAATCTTCCAAGCTAAAATAAAAACTGCATAAGAATATATGAGAAATGATAAAAAACCTATGCATATGCATGCCATGCAGAGCACACCACAATATACAAGACATATTTTTAAAGCAGGATTGGAGGATTTCAAAGGCCACCCCAGTCCTTGAGCAATATGCTGAGGGTCAGATGTGAACATCAAGGACCACAGCAGGCAGAATATTGAGTCATTCTTTTAAAAATCATTTGAAAAATAAAGACAAGGAAAATCGCTTTAAAAAGAGCATGCTTTTTAATAGCAAAGTAACATGAAGATGAAGAGTATTGTGGGCTGCTCTGGACTCTGCTAGGCTGTATAAAAGGTGTACTGCATAGTACAGAATATGGAATACTTAAATCTGTATTTTTCCTCCCTCTACCCCTAGCGGATGAGTACTGAAGGAGCCCTGTTATCTCAGGCTGAGTTGTTCCTCAGTCCTAGGAAGAATCATTCACTGAATTGCCAACGGCTAGATTCAAATGAAGCAGCCTATAGCAGTGGTCAGGAGGACAATATTCTCACAGATGTTACAGATCAGACCGATGCTGATGATGAAGAAGAGACCGAACAAGTAAGTGCCTTATTTCATGAAATGGAGAGAGAACACATTGATCCATTAACATTCAGTATCATATGTAGAATGACTTCATGAACCATACTAAGATGAATAAACAATGGGGTATCCTTGCTTTAGCTTTCAGCAACCCAAATCAATTAACAGAGGTGGTTAACATTTTCACATCTGCATCCTAACCATTGAGGGAATACAATAGGAATTTCTGAGATCTTTGACCACTGTTGAATTCTGTCCTCTGTCAAACATTAGTTCATGGAGCTTAGCAATAGAGGGAGGAATTCTCTCAAAAGAATTTCCTTCCAATCCGCAATAGTTATACTGAGCTAATAGAAAGAAATTTGGTAATGTGCTGAGAGAATGATCACATGAAAGAATAAAAAAAAAATACAAAAGGGAAGACTGAATCAGGGAAAAAGACTGAGAAACATCACATATAAAAAAGTGAGATGCAGAAAGTATAGTTGAAGATGTAATTTCCTCTCCTTGTTGATCCCCCTTCATCCTATCAACACTCATGAATTTCACTGTTAGCATATATTTGTATGTTACCAACATTTTAACATAATGACAACAACTCCAAAGAAATCTTGTTTGAATTTACTCCATGAGACCAATCGTAGATGTCAGTGTAGATAGCTGAATCATACAAAAAGAGTCTTCCATGGTATCAGTTGAAATATAGCATCTACTTGTTGAACTCAGAAAATTACTAGGCTTTACTTGGCTAAAATTAGACATATAGTTTAATATTCACCCATTTCCACAGAGCACTCAACATTTTCAGCAAAAACCAAAGGGAGGCCGCAAAAGATTGAATAGTCAAGTTACTGAAAATTTTGAGAAACAAAGAACTTTTAATTTCAACATATGTGAAATTCAGGTAATTGAAAAAGTTGTGAAATCATCATGGCAGCACCTAACCAAGACTGGTTGAGCTAAAACAATCACAGTAAATATTATTGGATTAACTGTTTAATATTTGGATGGGAGTTTACCAGAGAACGTCAGAAATGTAGCTTAAAATAGCAAGTTGAAATCATATCCAAGGTAAGAAAGTGCTAAGCCATGTCTGTAATGATATTAAGAAATTTACATGGACATGGATATGAAACCATTCAAATTCCAATAATTTCCTTTAAAAAATATCATGGAAAACTGATTTTTTTTATGTGTTGAGAGATGCAAATGAAGTAAAAAAGGGGAAAAAATCAGAGGCTGCAACACAATAATCAATAAAACAAAAAGTTATATGGGATCATTTAATACAGTTTGCACATCCTTTTATCTATATTATGCCCTTATCTGTGACTTATCCCCGGGAAGGAAAAAATGTTGATAATCAATAGGTTCTACTTAATGGTTATTAAAACAAGCTTACATCAAAATATGAGTCAGGATGAAGTAGCATTATAAAATTCTCTTCCAACTCTGTGGACATATGATCAACTTTCCAAATTTTGAGTCTCAAAAGGCACAAGGTGCTTATAGAAAAATACCATTTTATGTGTACAGACAAACATAAAGATTTGCAAGCAAGCAAGAACTCTCCAGTATCCTGGTTTCTTGCATGTTATTTAGTCATGGTTTTCATAATAGAATGAATAAGAGTATATGTCTTAAACCTTAGAATACAGCAGAATTACCAGTGCCTCCTTCCTATGCAATTTAAGGAAGTGTCATTTTGGCTACACAAGAATCAGAAATTTTAGAACTTAAGTTCATGATTAGCATTGATGTGATTAGAATACAGTCTAATAATATTCTATATTTGAAAACTTCACAGAACTCCCAAAAATGTACAGATGAATCTCCTTCCCAGATGAACACAAAGCTTTCATTTTCCTGCAATGGGGATAGTCAGTTATCTGAACATTTTACTCCCCAAAACAACTCATTTGTGGCAAATATTTTGGCGAGAACAGCTGCAGTGAGAAATATCTGGACAGACCATCAGATTCGGCAAGCATTGTTCCCAAGTAGACGTCCTCTGCAAGACAATGTAGATGATGATGATGATGATTACCAAATGTTCATGCCATCAGACTCCACATCCAACTTAACTTCCATTGCATGTGAAGAAAGGATCCCATCAAACCGTCCTTGCAGCTGGCATGTAGGACTAGTTCATCAAAATGATATTTCCAACCTGAATTCTCATAGAATTATGAGGCGGGCCAGCAGCGCTGGTGAAAGTAAAACTGGAGCAAGATATAGAAAGAATTACCATGATCAAAGTGCCTCTTGGAATGAAATTAAAAACTCCAGAAGTGACATGGACAATCTTCAAGAATGTCAGGAATCTTCAGAAGACTTGACTATAGATGACATAGATCATGTCTACGACAATATAAGTTTCGAAGATTTGAAGTTAATGGGGCTAGCTCAGAGGGAGGAGTCCAACCGTGCTCCACAAGGGTCAGCTAAAGATTCACTCTATGAGACATATGACCAAGACTATTCTTTCAAAAAAATTCAATCATCTCAAAACAGGACTTGTATTCCTAGCAGAAATGAAGCCATTCCTAGGAAAGAGGCTTCATCTGTAAGGTCTTATGAGTTAAGGATTAGTGAGGAAAATATCTATGATACCATAGGCCTTCCAGAAGAATCAGTGTCAAATTTCAAAAGTGATTACCTTAAATGTTCCAAAAAGAGAAGTTTTCTGGGTATGGAAACAGATTTTGCATGCTGTAACCAACTCCGACAATTTGTTTCTGAAGAAAGCCTCCAGTTCAGTGAAGATGAAAATCCCTATCATTATGTTCCATTAAATCGTGGCTGCTTAAGTTTCGTGGAGAGTTCCTCAAATTCTGATTCACACTCTCACAAGTCTGTTGCAGATAAATTATCAGAGGAAGTAGATGAAATCTGGAATGACCTGGAGAATTATATCAAGAAAAATGAAGAAAAGGCACGAGATCATGTCCTTGCGGCTTTTCCTGTCTGCAAAGATGAGGTTGATAATCAAGCATCTAGCAGAACTACTGGTGGACCAAATAAAGATATAAAATATTCATTGACTATGCTCCCACTACCGGAAAAAAGTGCTTTGTCAAAAACTTTGCCAAACAAGGTAGCTAGGTTAAGTGAAGCCAACATTAAGTTTGAAGAGGCAACATCATATAAAGCAAATTCACTAATAGATCTCAACAGATCTTCACTCTCAAATGACAGAGGTTTTGCTGATAGCCTTTATGAATCTCCCAATAATATATTCTGCAGTGTGAATACAATAAATACTAATGGCGAACACGATTCTGTGGATAAAACAAAGAATCGTGTTTTTATGATGGCAAGACAATACAGTCAAAAAATCAAAAAAGCAAACCAGTTTTTGAAAGTAAAAAATGCAGAGCAAGAGCAATTTCTGAGTCGGCAACAGAAATCAAAGCACAAGGACTTGGCGGCCATTTTAGAAGAGAAGAAACAAGGTGGACCTGCCATTGGTATGCTTATATTTTCCCTCATTTTTTAAACTGATCTGTTGAGTATTTGAACACAATGACTTATAGGTATACTTTACCCATCCATTGGTCAATATTTCTTTGAATTGACTGAAAAATTCCAATTAATATACTTACGCTAGCATTTCCGTCATTATGAGTAAGATCTATTCCTCTGTTAATGCAGCCGAGGACTATGTTGGCTTTTTTGGCAGCTGCAGCACACTGTTGGCTTAAATATGAGCTACAGCTGCCAAAAAAGCCAACAGTCCTAAGCTGCATTAACAGAAAGATAGAATCAAGATCACGTGATGTGTTAATACCACTTAATAATGCCTTGGTAAAACCACACTTGGAATACTGCATCCAGTTTGGGTCGCCACAATGTAAAAAAATTGTTAATACTCTAGAAAGAGTGCAGAGAAGAGCAACAAAGATGATTAGGGGACTGGAGATTAAAACATATAAAAAACAGTTCTGGAATTAGGTATGTCCAGTTTAATGAAAAGAAGGAATAGTTGAGGTGGGGAGACATGATAGCAGTGTTCCAATATTTCAGGGGCTGCCACAAAGAAAAAAGGATCAACTTATTTTCCAAAGCACCAGAAGGCAGGACAAGAAGCAATGGATGAAAATTAATCAAGGAGAGAAGTAACCTAGAACTAAGGAGAAATTTCCTGACAGTTAGAATAATTAATCAGTGGAACAACTTGCCTCCAGAAGTTGTGAATGCTCCAGCACTGAAGGTTTTTTGAAGAGATTGGACAACCATTTTCTGAAATGGTATAGGGCTTCCTGCCAGAGCAGGGGGTTGGACTAGAAGACTTCTAAGGTCCCTTCCAACTCTGTTATTCTGATTTGAATTTTATAGTACTGGCAACTAATTGGCTTTTAAATTAAGCCACATGTCTGATTTAAATCAGAAAAGCAGTGAGTTGCTCAGTGCATTTAAGAACTTGCCTAGTATAAATTCTAAACAGTTGCATAACTTCATTTAATTAAAAAAATGTTGGAGGACAAAGGGTGGGGGCCTGCCAGATCACTAGAGAAGAGATTGCTCCACTGGGCAGGGATCACTGCAAAAAGGTGCATTTCCTAGATACCATCATATGATTTTTAGCATCGGGAGACAGAAAACCGCTTAGAATGTAGTTGCAGGAATAAGTATGTAGAAGAAATGATAGAAGAAACTGTGTAGCAGTAGTTGTCAGGCATGAACAACTGGACCCACACATGCACAGTTCAAGCTAACTACTTTAATTATGTTCTCTCTCTAATACAGGAATCTACCCAGTCTGGCAGCCTACTGCTAGGAACAATTAGATAAGGCTTCAAGGAATTTAGGGCAGGTTGATCTTAGCCCTTTTGCAATTGTGCAGTGATTTCAGGTTAACTCCATGCTTGATCCCTCTTCCCATAATATGTCATCATAGATGTTACAGTCAGTTTGGTATAATGGTTAAAAGCATCAGTCTAGAAATTGGGAACCATAACGTCTAATCCCATGTTAGGCATGAAACCAGCTGAATGGCCTTCCTCAGTCCTAGGAAGTAGGCAGTGGCAAATCACTTTTAAAAAAGAAAACCTTGCCTAGAAAACTTCATGGATTTAGTTCAAGCAATTGCCAGAAGTAAATACTGACTTGAAGACAACCAAAAATAAAATTAAGGGATACATATGTTATATAGATGGATTTCATTTAGGCTTCTGGTTGCATGAACTTCATGTACCCCAGTTAGCTCCAGAGACATCCTTCTTGAGAAGATGGAGGAGAAAGCATAGGAAATGGGAAAGATCTCTGTTTAAGATCAGATGTTCATCTATATTTGTTTTGCAGTAATGGCATGTTAAAATCTGTGACACATGACTAAAAGTTTGTTTTAAAATATCCTTATTTATCAGGAAATGTTAACTTGTACTGGTGGTGGTGTCATTATTTCTTAAGGTTAGTTAAAACTTCCCTTTGTTTTTTAGGTGCAAGAATTGCTGAATATTCTCAACTATATGATCAAATTGTATTCCGGGAAACCTCACCCAAAACACAGAAGATTACTTCTCAAGAAACAAACATAAGATATTCTTCACCTGTGTCCACGTCTCACTTAGCTGCAGAATGCTTAAAAGCTGAAAATTGGCTTTTGCACTCAACATATAGTAATGGAGAACTTTCTGACTTTTCTCCTTGGCCAGAAACTCCTCACCTGAAGACAAAAAGCTCCCTTATAGAAATGGGGATGAAGCCAAATGCGAGACCTGTAACCTGCTCAGTGCCTTCCTTTCAGACTCCTCTTTGTCCACACATTCCTGCACAAAGGTGGAGTGCTATTATAAATCAGCCCAATAAAGAGAACTTGTATCACAGCCACCTTTATAATTCTTTAGGGAGGACAGAGAGCAATACAAAGCCACAGGCATATAGCAGATCACAGTCCTCTTGTTCCATTGTGCTCAACAAGTCTGAAGAATCAATAAATTATCCACCTGAAATGAGGAAAAAGAATTTGCATTCCAACAAAAAATGTCTGACTGATCACTGTCAAGAATCAGTGTCTGTTGCTACCCCTGGCCATTCAACATACGATGGGACAAAGCAGACTTTAGAAAATGTCTCAGATGTTATTCTACAAGATTCTCAGAAAATTTTGAGAGTTAAAAGGAATTTGCCCTCAAATGCACAAATAGCAACCCACAATTATTTTAGTAATTTCAAAGATACTGACAATGGAGAAGGAGATGATGATGATTATGTTGAAATTAAATCTGAAGATGAGGGATCTGATTTAGAAACTTTCTGTAACCAAACAAAGGACTTGGATCCCAAAGTGAATCCACACTCTACTCCTTTAGAAACTCACAGTGGCAAATTGCTGGATCCTTCTAACCCGTCAGATTCTTTCTTGACAACATGTGATGATTCCGACAAATTGAATGATTACTTATGGAGTGTGCCATCTAGTAATCAGCCGAATATTGTCCAATCCCTAAGGGAAAAATTTCAATGTCTCAGTTCAAGTAGTTTTGCTTAATGTTGCCTTTCCCCCAATTCCATTGTTCAGCCTTAATATGATAGTTACAGTATGATCACCAGTTCTTGTAAGTCATATTGTTGTGTGTATATATATATATATATATTTCTAATTACCATTATAGGAACAATATCTTGCATTTGTGTCATTCTGTTCTATATAGTGTAATTTTAGCGACTTTAGTATGTATTAGAACTGGCCACATACACAAGAATTTCATAGAAAGGGAAATGAGAAGAACAGTAGAACATCTTCAGTGGTTAAACTTTAGGTATTCGTAATTTATTTGCTTAAACACAGAAGAATGAACTGCTTTGGCTCAACCGAAATGTACTAATGTGTTATATGTATGTACTGGTTATGTTTCCACACAGTTCTAATTAAGTAAAACTGCAAATGGTACAGACCAAATGGATCTTTGGGATCAGGCAAGAACATTTTTCAGGAATTCTAGTTTAGAAAATCCCCCTTTTCCCCCAATGCACTAAATACATTATTTCTACCCCATCTCCAATCATGTTTCCAACTCACAAATTTGATACCCACAAATCAACAGCAGCTTAGGACCCACGTGCAAAGTCTTCACACTGGCTTTGGCATCAATTTGAAGGAGTCTGGGCACAAGTTCCAATCTCTGGCAACCAGTATGCCAGAGTATGTATGGATGCCCTTATCAGTCTTAACATCAATCATGCAAGTGGGTCTAGAGAAAAATTTAAAAGTAGACCGACCAACTAAATAGCTTCTTCAGGTTGGAATGGGGTTTTTCCCCTGCTTATGTTGCTGTACATACCCCTTTTGTAAGACGGCTTCAGTTTGAAACTCTTTAAAAAATAAGCGGATACATGATCTATACAATCAAATTTCACATGAAGGGACAGTAATGATCTAAGTACCAACTGAAATACCTTTTACTGAGAGGATTTGCTTTCTTACATCATTCCACCAAAAATCATAACAGCAGTCAGAATTTTTATGACGTGTGGTAACTTGGTGATTATCTCTTCTATTAAAATACTGTAAGTACTGAAAGAGATATGGTCCCTGAATTACTTGGAAATGCATCATTCCGATATTTTTTCTTAGTAGAATGCTAGTTCACTTTTATTTTTCTTGCATCAGGAAACTGCTCCTACTTCAGTAGAAAAACTGACTGCAGATCAAAGTGTGTTTAGTAAACAGGTGAAAAATAAGTTCATATGAATTTAGGGATTAATTTAATAAAATATGTAAAATAATATAAACATAGTAATAGGAATCCAGATACAGTAACAAGGTTGTGTCTGCTTTATTATACTGGAGGATTTTTGTTAATCTGAAAAAATAGTGAAATATGTAACATCGTCATATAAGGGACAAGCGTCAGTATATTTTGAGTACTTTTTAACCTTGCTGGCAGGGAATAAAAATAACTGAAATTCAGTATGGATGAATACCTGAGACATTGTTTTTGTAAAAGCAAAGGGAATGATAATGATTTTATGGTCTGGATGAAAAAATGCTGAGGAATCCCACCTCAACTTTTTTATATAGTTCATGATTGTAGATAGCTATCCCAAAATTAGACAAAAGTATTTAATTTTTTGGGGGGAAACTGCTTTATAAAATATGTACAGTAGCCAAAATAGAAGGGAAACCGTTGTTCATTTGTGTGAATATTATGTTTGCATTTGGTTAGTTGAATAACTCAGATCATCGCACATTTTTCTGAAAATATTTTAAATAGATTTAGTTTCAGAAGACTAACTATTCAGATTTTCAGCCTGCTTCAAAGATATTTTTTTCTAAGCTCTTGTGTTTAAACAGAATCAAGTAGGTGCCGTTTCATCCATAGAATGTAAGTTAACCTTTGGGTGACTAGATAGGCCTACAAAGCCACTAAGTGCTTCTGGACACATTACTTCATTAATTATCATGGGCAGAACAAAAATATGGGGAAAATAAAGAATGGTTGCTAAAATTAGAATATTGGGGCCAGAGAATATTGTATGTAAGAGGCTTGCTATCACATGTACTGTACATTCTTTGTTGTCCAATTCTAAAGGTGGGCATATCATCTCTTTCATAATTTACAGCTCTCCTTCAAAACTTTGAAGAGATTTTAGAGGAGCCTTATTTTTATCCAGGTAATATTGTTCATAAAAAGTGTCTAATTGGTTTTTTTAAAATCTATTCTGTATTCACTGGTAGTACCTGCACTATACTACTGGACAAATGCAAAATGACGTTGCTTATTCTGGATGAATTCACACCAATTTTCCTAGTTTCAACATATCATGTGTTATCGTTTTATTCTATTGATAAGAAATAGACCCTCTCTGTTGCACTTTTACATAACTCATTTTGTAAAGACTATGTAAAAATATATGTACATGTAGAAGAGTCCTTTTTCTCTTTCGTTATGCTTAAAAGCTGACTTTAAAGCATGTCAAACCTGTAAGTAAATGCTGCATAGAAAAAATAAATAAATACTACTTGCTTGCAGCAGTTACCTCAATAGACTTTTTAATGAAGTACTTTATTTAATTTCGCAGAAATAAATAGTTGCAGAGGCTCGATTTTTTAAAGAAACAATATCTTTTAAAGCTTTACTGTACCAACCCTTTAGTAACCTAGTTCTGCAATTATTGTCTTTGCCTGTCCATGCAACAGCCATAGCAAGAATGTGGGATTTCTATATCCAGTAAACTAGCCAATGTAGTGAAAGGCCTGGGCAAGATGAATATTAATATTTTCACTCAAAATAACCTTTCCTGCACTGCTAAGTCATATTCAAATCACTACAGCTAATTTGGAAAAAGCCCTGTCTAGACTACTAGGAGTGGAATCTAATTATGAAAAATTAAAATAACAGGCCAGGAGTAAAGTCTACAAAGCAAACCTACTATCAGTGTCTTTGGCCAACTGCCAGAGCTTACTAGCAGCTACAAATACAACCAAATACAAAAAGGACAGCTGCCAAATTCTTTAACATAGCGGGGAAAAACATTTTGCAGTTTTTGTTTGACTGCTGATGCCAACAGCAATCATTGCCCATTGCTGGCTACTAACTGCTGTTTTAAATTTTCCAGTGTTTCAGATCCGTGCTCCTCAAATATAGGTAGTCCTCGACTTAAAACAGTTTGTTTAGTGACTGAAGTTACGATGGTACTGAAAAAGTATTTTTCACACTTATGACCATTGGAGCATCCCCATAGTCACTGAATCAAAATTCAGATGCTTGGCAACTGATTCATAGTTATGACGGTTGCAGTATCCTGAGATCATGTGAACACATTTTGCAAGGTTTTAACAAGCAAAGTCAATTGGGGAAGCCTGATCCACTTGTGTGATTCACTTAACCACTTGATTCATTTAATGACTGGTAATGTTCATAAAATCAGGGCTGTGCAAATGATTACTCACTTAATGACCACAGAATGGAATGGAATGGAATGGAATGGAATGGAATGGAATGGAATAGAATAGAATAGAATAGAATAGAATAGAATAGAATAGAATAGAATAGAATAGAATTTGTCTTGGTGCATATGCTCTCAGTGTATATAAAAGATACATTCGTCAAGAATCATAAGGTACAACACTTAATGATAATCATAGGGTACAAATAAGCAATCAAATATTAGGAAACAGTCAATATAAATTGTAAGGATACCAGCAACAAGGTTATATCACTTAGCAAGCAACTGGTCCTAACTGGTAAGTCTAAGACTACCTATAGTGCATAATTGACTGGCAATTTCTGTCTAGCAACCCAACAATGGGGGTAGATACAAAAAAAAAACCCCAAACCCCCATCCGAATTAGTTTTTTCAGTGGTAACTTACATCTACCTCTTAACAAAAGTATAAATTGCTCCAGCTTTCTGTTTTCTAATCTCCCAATCAACTGTGCCACATTGGAACTCATACTTTCCCTTTCAAATGATAATATGGCCATAGCAACACCAGGAGTGCATTCAACACGAAGGGCTTTATTTTTTAATTAATACTTTTTAAAATTGTCTTTAAAGACTCAGTAGGATTTATCTCCAAATCTGTAACCTGAAAATTTTGAGACATTAACTATTTTTCCCACAGGAAGACAAGTCCTCTGCTCAGTACCCAGAAACCCAACAGCTCCTGTCTCACGATGCGCCCAACGGCTCCGTTCTATTTGTCTATGGAGATTCTCAGACATCCAAGTTATTTATGGTTGTCTCAAAGATGTTTTTTCAAGAGGCAACTGAACTTTCTGGGGATTTTTTTTGAAGACGTTTCGCTTCTCATCCAAGAAGCTTCTTCAGCTCTGAGTGGATTGTGGGGAATGGGAGGATTTATACTCCTTGCAGACAGCTGGTCATTTCCATTCTTTTAATGACCAGCAAGTGACCAACTGTCTGCAAGGAGTATAAATCCTTTCATTTCTCACCATCCAGCCAGAACTGAAGAAGCTTCTTGGATGAGAAGGGAGACTTCTTCAAAAAAAAAAAAACAACAACAACTCAGAAAGTCCAGTTGCCTCTTTAAAAAAGCCGCTTTGGGACAACGCCGTTCTAGTTTGCAGCCTCGCCAGCGCCCTCGGTTACCTGCGAGGCCTTTTTATTTCTCACCCCGCAATACGGGAAGGAAGTGCAACCGACACCCTCCGCCGAGCTTGGCTCCGCCTCGCCTCCAGCAGAGGCTGGAGCCAACCCAGCGCTGTCCGGCAGCCAGCACCCTACTCCGCCTCCCTTCCAGCCGCACCGCGCGCGTCCTTCCCCAGAGCCCAGCTCCTCCTCCTCCTCCTCGCCGGGAAGCACTGGGCACTCGTCGGCCGTCTTCTTCCCCGCAGAAATGAGGTTTTCCGCCTTACGCCGCCTGCTCTGCAGATCAGCGGGGCCCGCCAAGAAAAGCGTCGGCGGCTTCCCTGGCAAAAGGCTGCGCCCCGTGCCGACCGCTTGCCCCGCGGCTCTCTCGCCCCAGCGAGGGATAAGCAGCACGCGGCGCTGCGGCGAGAAGCAACAAGGAACCAGCAGCGAAGGCGCCCAAAGCTCCGCGCTGAGGTAGGCGGCTGCCCCCGAGTGTGTGTGTGTATGCATGCATGTATGTATGTATGCTTACATGCATGTATGTATGTAATATAAATAAAAAGAAGGTGCCGGCTGCCAAATCCCACCACTCGTTCTTTCATAACTAGAAAGTGGCCGGCCGGCACCGCACGTGGGAGACTTCTCAAACCCCGCCTTCGCGTTGTTGGGACTGATGCAATAAAGCCTCTTAAATTGGCGTGGAGGAGGAGGAGGAGGAAGTGGCGGCTCTCAGAGCCAATCAGCCTGAAGGAAGGGAAAGGCGCGTTTTTTTCCCCTGGGCCACGTGACTACCCTCTTTCTTTCCCTCCCCCCCCTCCCGCCCCCCTATGCCGGCTTGTAGAGTGTGGAATGTTAGCGGACCGGGACTGAGTGGGAAGTTCAAAAGGTTTGCCATGTCCGACGGCTCTCGAACCAGCTGTTTGCATCTGCGTTGGTGTGGTTGCGGTTGCAGCGATCTAGGACTTGTTCATCTTTAATTTCCTGTCCTTTTTTTCCCCCTTTAAAATCCGTGGCAATTATCGCTCGAGTTTCGCTCGTCCAATGGGTTTTACGACTTTCTTGAAAAGCTGGCGAAGAGAAATAGCGCATCTTGACTTTCCTTCGGCCTTTTAGATAATTCGTACACTCTGTGCTGGTCTTTGATAAATAAAGATTTGATTTAATTTGTATTATACTTGCCGAGTGGGGTTTACTGCCTTGCGGTTTTGAAGGGACCAGCCCTCTTGCCTGACAGTTTGGTAGATTTGGCTTTGTTTGCAGCTGTAAATCTGCAACGATATATTCCTTAATCTACAGACGGGTCCCTTTGAACTTTAAACGACTCACGTTGAATATAGTATCTATTGTATTGAATTGAATTGAACTGCATTGTAAGGCAGTTATGATTTGGGGAAGACTTACTTTTAGAAACCAAAGGTTTCTTGTCAGGCAACATCAAAAAATATGGAACATCAAAGCTACATGATATAGAAACTGGCAACAATAAATAGGGAAGGTTTTTTACAGTTTTGTAGTTTATCTTGCTAATTTTTTTTAAAAAAATATTTTCTTCAAACTAAACACCGCTCTCTTACTTACTAAAAATTGATCTAGATTAAGGTGCCTGATAAACAGCACTCTCCAACAAATTACAAAGGGCAAATACAAATGAATAGATAAACTTTTATTGATTATTAGTTTATGAAGTTGTCTGATGATGCAATTTGAGGTTTATTGTGGGTGGTGATGTTATGCTCAGTCAATATGTAATGGTTGAAAATAATATTAATACATTTATTATTATTTCAAGAGAAATCATTGAAACCTCAAGAAAAGCCCTGCATTTACTGAAGCAAGAACACCCTAAATTTAAACCAACACTTTCTGTTATACAGGTAAGGCAAAAATATACCCTGCAGGATTTGACTTTCAGACGTGGGCTGTGTTTTATGGAAGAAAGGAATATTATGGAGTCATAATATTCATATGACTACAACCGCTGATAAAATCGAAATCTATAAATATACAGTGGCATTGAAATCTGTGTGATAACTGGAAAGTAGAGATAGGTTTTGTAAATGTTTCTGTTGCATGTTGAACAGATAGCTGATAAGAATAATATATTCTTACATTTCCTTAATAGGTGGATATAATATATTGCAATCAAATTTCAGATGATCTTAAATTTCTATAATCCCTTAATAAGAATCACATGGTTTTGGATCTGGTGATATCCCTTCTTTTGTAGCCCTCCTAAAAAAACAGGACTGGATTTTGGATGCTGCTTTAGAATATAACTCAATATGGAGTACCAGACAAGTTGATAGGGCGAATTAATACAAATGCTCCCTTGGGTTTATGCCAGTGGCAGGCAGTCTGTTGCCCGTCATTGTTTACGTAGTTTTAAGAGTTGTAAGAATTGAAATCCAACACATCTTTATGGAGTCAGGTGTGAAAAGCTGCACTACACTACAATTTCTTATTGTGCTATACTGTTTCATCTTCTGTTTAGGAAACCACCATGCATGCATGCCATATTGGTTGCAATGAATCTGCCCTTATACCTAGGAGAGTCAAAATGCTAGACTATTCCTGTACAGGCTCTTAGTCTTTTCATTTTTGTTGTTGTTGTTTTGTTTTTGCTGTGTATCTGAAAATCATGCTACTATGTTTCCATTTCTATCTGTTTTGCTTCTGTACTACTGCAAGTATATGAAAGGGTCAGACTTTGCTAAAGTAATTTCAAAAATTTGGAAAGCAATTCCATATCATGGATGTTGTGAAAAATGTTTGATAATCCTCCCTAAATTTGCTCCTTATATGGTAGCCGTGGAATACAAGCATTTTCTATTCAGTTCAGTTAATCATATACTCAATTTCAAATCTGTTATTTCCTGCCATTTTTACTTCAGTTATGACTTGCAGACCATTGCTTTTCCAGAATATTTTATTTAGCCTATTACAGTTTTATTCCTTTTCTATTTTTATTCAAGGTTGGCGATGATTTGGGACAAGAAATTATCAGAAACGTTGCTAAAGAGGTAAAAATATGAAAAAAAATCCCCGCTAAAAAAAAAAGTATTGAAAGTTGGTTGAATTTATTTGAAATCCATTTTTTCCTTTTAGATTGGCGTGGATATTGTTCATATTTGTCTTCCCCATGACAGTACTGAAAATGAGGTAAAGATTTTTAAAATTCTACTTATTTCCATATTCTGTATTGTTGGATTAAATCTTTGATATCTTGGAAAATACTGGATACCATCCATTAATACAGGGGTGTTAAACTTGCGGCCCATGGGCCGGATGCATTACATGCTGGCCATCCCCACCCCCATTTTAGTGAAGGGGAAAAAGTCATGATATGTCACATGATGACAACGTGATGCCACGAGTTTGACACCCCTGCATTAATATAATCTTAGAAATAATTATCTCAATCCTATGCAAGTTTGCTCTAGTTTCTGAAAAGCTGCGGGATTCAATTTAGTGAGTAAAGTAGTATTACTTGCATATGTATATTATAATTGCAATTGCTTAGTTCATAAACACATTCAGTCCAAATAAAATCTCACTGAGATATTTAAATATGACATATTTAGTTCTATCCAAATAAAAACTAGTACGGTTGTTTATTTATATCTGCATTGCTATCAGAAGGTACTTTACCAATCAGAATCCAATAGCTGTTGAATGTAAAATGTCCAAATAATCAAATAAAAAAGTTTTCAACTCAGTACTATTTGGGGAATTATTTTCAGGATTATCATTGCAGTGATCTCATGCTCCATTTTATGTAATTTATATGTACTGGTTTTACAATGGCATGACTACAAAATGAGCAACAACAAAAACTGTCAGTGTGGCATAAATTTAAAGACTCCTTTGTGCAAAAAGAAACATTTCTATGCACAAATAGTTATTTTTCTTAAGTGTAACTTTTCAAGTGATATCAAAAGCTACAACTGAAAAGATAAGCTTTTCTCTATTAGATAGGGAAATTATCTGATCCAAGTTTATAATCAAACAATAGATCAACAGGATTTCAAAAAGAAGCTAAAGCTATGGTACTATATCCAGTAATCTGGGAATAAACCATAAAATGTAGTGGGACTTGCTTTTGTATAGACATACATACACAATTTTATATATTTTAACAAAAATGTAGATTTATGAAAAGACATATATTATCGAGAATTGAATGTGAACCATAGTTAACATATATGAAGAGCTAAATTAATACCAAGCACAGAGTTTACCAAAAGTGTTTCCTACAGGATTTCACAAAAAAATCCTGATTACTAATATTGTAGCATTTTCCCTTAAGGTTATGCTATGATTTTTGCCAGCACAGGATTATTTTCATGTTTCAATCCCACAGATTAAACTAGACATAAACTATTAAATGTGTCTGAAGCTTAATTATGGTACATGTTCTGGCAAGTTTATCTAGAAAACTTTATCAAAGTTTTCAGATCTGGCAAGTTGGCACAGTGCAATGAAAATATAAGCTCTCTTTTGAGGTAAACTATTTCTGGTGCCCACATGGACATACCCACGATGGTAATCTAGAAGTGGCTTATTGGTACCTTCTTCTTTCAGAGTGCTTTCATCAAATTACTATGCTATTCTTTCACAATGGCTTGCTGTCAGCCTTACCACAGATAGATCAGAAAGGAAACATAAGCAGATGACCTAACTCTATTTTATTGTAATGCTAACAGAATCGTACAAGTCTGAAGCTTGAAATCTCTAACTATCTCTTTTTACAGCCTGATATGTTAGGGAGAATCCTTTCTATGTTTGTTTCACTCTCCCTTATGTAACTGTGGGCTCATCCTCCTTATCTGATTGTTCCCTAAGCAACTCTTCCTCCCCTCCTCCCCACATACCATTACACTTGCCATATTCAACCTATTAGCTTTTTATCAGGCTTTGCCAAGGTCGCCTGAATGCTGTCACTTGCTTTGTAGGTTAGCTCAAATGTATTTGTGCCCATTTGTTTATAGTTCTCCAAGATAACTTTATCCCTCTGCATTCTGTTCTGAGAAGCTGAGAAATAAAAGAAAGTTTAAAAAATATGGAGACTATTGGTTATTAATAATGTCAAGTCTTAATGATTTTTAATTGCCCCCCAATATTGGAGACAAAGAGCCAGTTGGGTGTAGTGTTTAAGGCAGGAGCCTAGAAAGCAGGCTAGAGACTGTAAATTCTAGTCCTGCTTTAGGCACAAAGCCAGCTGGGTGACCTTGGGCCAGTTCCACACACTCAATCCTAGGATGCAGGCAGTGGGAGGCCACTTCTGAAACACCTCAGCAGGAAAACTGCAGGGACATGTCCAGACAATCATGAGGAATCGTAAACTTACTCAAGGTGCATTTATGAGTGTGTGTGCGCACACACATACACACATGCTAACAAGTACTAAAGATGGTGTGTTTGAATGCCATGGGAATGTGCAAGCTGCCGGAGGACATGAGTAAGAGAACACAACTGTGGTGTGTTTTGCATGTGGATTTCCCAGGCTGATGCTTATGGGAAGAAAATATTGATATACACTTTTACATATAACTCCTCTTCCATTTTGTGGATACTGAGTCCTTAAAAAACAGACAGCTACTTTCTTCATGTTCTTATAATACCCTCCCTTAACATACTCCACTAGAGAATATTTAGGGAAGTACAGTGGGCTGTACGAGTAAGGGGGAAAAAGGAGTATCCTATTATTTTTTGCAGAAGTCTACTATTGTGGTCTGCAAGTTTGTTCATGACCTTTGGATTTTCCAATGAAATATGTTGTCCAGATTCCATGTACAATATTCATTCACTTATCTGATGTGTTGGACTTTTTCTATGCTGAAATTATGACTTTATCTTTGTTGCCTTCTTTTTACTGAATAGAACAAATGTTCCTGACAGTACTTGTGCAACTTTGCTATGACTGTTCTTTCTGTTGACTGTCTGAACTTGTGGATTGCTGCAGATTCAAGCTTTGTACTGATATCTGACTCTCACACACCTCCTTAATTTGCTTGCGTGTAACCTCATTCTCATTCGGTTCCTTTATCACAGAGCACCATTCCTCAGTTGGACACTGGAATGATGTAGTTCATGTAACTGCTATAAATGACATAAGCACAATAGGGCCATAATTGATTTTTTTTTTTTTACAAACGATCATAATTGTGAGTGTATTTTTGCAAATGAAAGAGCAATTTGCCATTAGGCAGCTTCTTCATATTTTAAACTTCCAATAACTATATACGATAACATTTTTTATTGGTAACAGGGATCTTTTAAAATTTGGCTTTGTTAACCTTGTATATTACCTTTTAGGTTATAAGTGAAATTATAAAACTCAACGAGGATCCTAGAATTCATGGCCTCCTCCTCCGCCTTTGTAGAGAATCTTACACAAGCAAAATATTGAATGCTGTGAAACCAGAGAAAGATGTGAATGGGTAAGTTAAACTTCGTAAATTTCGCTGAGCAGACCTGGATTTTACATCTTTAAAAAAGTGCAAGCATATGGGTTTCATGCTTCCTAAGATCTGCTTCCTCAGATGAGTAAGAAAAATAAGCTAGTAGTTTTCCGAAATTAAATATAAAGCTATTCTGTAAATCATGTTGGTTAGAATACGACCTTAGCATTCTGCAAACCCACAAAAGAGAATGCTCAAAGATATCAGATATTGTTTTTAAGGCCCTTCTTAAAGTCTTTTATCCTATTCCAAGATGCTGAAGTGCATCTGTACCAGGGGTGAAATGCTCCCGGTTCGGACCGGATCACCTGATTCGGTAACGATCGTGACGGGTGGTTCAGAGAAGCGGTAGCAATCACAGCGCGAGGCTCCACCCACTCACCCGGTTGTCGTTACTTCCTGATTTTAACCAGGAAGTAATGTGTTTTGTACCCTCTGCTCATGAGAAGGTTCTGCTTTTTTGCTTTTAAAAGTAAAAAAAAAAGGCTCTGAGGATCACAGCTGAGTGGCACGATCGTCAGAGCCTTTTTTTTACCTTTTAAAAGCATTTTTTAACACCCTATTCAGCCGAATATGTTGTAAAAAAATGCTTTTAAAAGTAAAAAAAAAAAGATCATGCACCACAGCTGATCACACACACACACACACACACACACACACACACACACACACACACACACACCGTGTGCTGTTCTACTTACCCCATGCCTCCTTTTGGTGTGCAGTGCATGCGCGCACCTTGCATTTGGTGTGTGCTGTGCATGCACACATGCAGTGCACATTTGGCACACACTCTGTATGCGCAGCCAACGGACCAGTAGTAAACTGGTTCAGATTTCACCACTGATCTGTACTGCTAAACTGTATGAGCAATGACAAAAGCCAATTACTTAAACAATAAAATCAAGTCAGATATATCTAATATACAAACAAATAACAGATTTTTCTCAGCCATATCTAGATGTTTTAGGGATATTCTTCATTTCCATCTCCTTGGGGCCAAGCAAAACGGATGTGAAAGTTTAGGTAGCATTGTAACAAAGGGATTAAGAGCTTCACAGCTGCCTTTAAAAGATATAGGCCTTGGCTCCTTCTGAAGAACACTGGGAATAACATGTCTATCCAATGATTTACAGAAGTGAATTTAGACCATGGGGTTCTCACTAGGCTTTGAGTGGCATATAAACTGCTGTCCTTAAAAAGTAGACTGGGCTGGTTTACCCTGGTTTAATTAGAGGAGATGAATCGAGGCTTATTCCTTGTTGCAATATTCTGAAAAAGAAACGCGAAGAAAATTTTCTAATAAAACTCATTTATTTGTTATAAAGAAAATAAAACACCTCACTAACTAAGAAAAGTTAATTGCTACATTTTTGAAAATAATTCTTGCCGGCTATCTCAGCCGGACTTTGCTGGAAAGAGAACAAAGGAAAGAGTGTGTGAAGCAAGTGAAGGAATGTGGGTGGATACGGAAACACGTAGCTTACTGATAAGAAGTTGGCAAGCTACGGAGAGTCTGACAGTCCAGAAATGATGAGTTCAGCTGGCAAATAACATAACGCAGTGACATGGAGCTTGTGGGGAGGGGAGTAGTTTTAAGAGGCAGAAATTGGAACCTAGAGAAGCCAAAATACTGGTTAGGGAACCCAGAGGCTACAACAAAGGAGTTAGTGGTTGATTGCAGGTGTTGGGGTGCAGTTTTTAGTTTCCAGGTTTTAGGCCTGATTTGTCACTCCTACTTTTCTCCTCCAAATTGTATTCAGACTAATTGCTATTGGAACCAGGGGTGGGAGGGACAGGGAGAATGAAGAGCAGAAGACACAAATGAGATACCTTTAGATATTGAAATGATTCACTGAGAGAATTTTTTTAAAACATCAGCAGATCAAGGGTGAGCAATCTAAGACTTCATGGTTAAGGAGTATGTGAGGCCCAAGCTGGGCAGAGCTGGACTAAGTTCTTAGGATCCACATACTAATCAAAAAGAGCTTGTTACTGAAGCCTTTGCATTGTCCTTGTATCATTTATTTATTTATTTATTTATTGGTTCGATTTATATGCCGCCCTTTTCTAGAGACTCAGGGCGGCTTACAATGCATTAAGCAATAGCCTTCATACTTTTTGTATATACCTGCTTAGTAGGGCCTTTCCCCCCCCTCCTCCCCCAAAGCAGTGTTCTTTTTTATGCAAAGTCAGCTTATTGCCCCCACAATCCGGGTCCTCATTTTACCTACCTCGGAAGGATGGAAGGCTGAGTCAACCTTGAACCTGGTGAGATTTGAACTCACAGTAATTGCAGGCAGCTGGCAACTAAGTGCTACTTAACAGCACTTTAGTCCATTGCACCACCAAGGCTCCTAAAAAAAATCATGATTTTTCTTTTAAAAAAAAAAAAAACCAAAGCTTTTGCTTGCATTTTCTTACATAAATTGCTGAGGACTGTCACATTCTCTTATTTTTGTTACAGAATAACAGATTTTAATTTGGCAAGATTAGTACATGGAGACCTATGTGAATGCGTGGTTCCCCCTACTGCCAGTGCAGTGATCAAACTTCTGGAAAAGCAAGGTAAAGCACAGTAGTAAATTATGTTTATTATCTCAGATCACTGTTCTTAGCTTGTCTTGACTCATGTTTGACCTCCCTGGTTGAAACATAACTTCTCAATGACACCTTGTCTAAATAATCGGCCAACCTTGCAAATTAGTTTTTCAGCTAGAATCAGTATTATTTATTAAAGTAAATGGGGCAGATCTAATGACCTACTGATTGCAGTGCTCATTTGCAATGGTTTCTGCTAGACCACTTATTTGTATCTGAATTGCTAATGGGCATAAAATGTTGATGCTACTCAGAGAAAAAGGAAGAGGAAGCTGTTGCTTCTTACCTTCCCTTTACAGTACTGAAAAAAAGCAGAAAAAAAAATCCAGAAAAAAACATATGAAAAGAAGAAATAAATTGCCCAATCCTTCTTCTTTCCTTATTGGTTTGCCTGTGAGCTTCCCACTGTATCCTGCACAATCTCCACTCCACAATAAATTGTGGGTTGTGAGTTTATTCATGATCACTGAAATAATCATCGACAAGAAGATATGATATTTAGGCGTATGCATGTCTCAAACATGATCTGAAGAAGCTGTTTGCTGTTTCTTAATGTCATCCAACATTTTTCAGATTTCCACGGGAGTCTGAAAAGTAGATGCCATTTGTTAAAGTTAATGGGACTAATGAATAGCAGGAAAGTGTTTCATGCATAAATATGCACAAGATTTTTCTGCTTATTTACTTCTGCATGATAGAGTTGTTCATAAACATCTGAGCCAGCTGTGATTTTACACGTAATAGGCCATTAAAATTTGGCAGAGGATTAAGAGTGTCTGATTATATTTTTGACTTTTAATATACTGTGAGGATATTATAGTATTTCATATTTGAAGCTGAAAAGATACTTTGGAGAGGATATAGATGCATGTACAGGATTTCACCAAGTGACACCTACTGTAAAAAGCTGCATGTTTTTCTGGGCTCATGAGGTAGCTCTGCAATCCCAAGGAAATACAGGTTTGAATTAAGGAGAGTAGCATTTCCATATACTCTAAAAGCATCTTATTGAACTTAGCTGGCACTTAGCTCAAAGTCCATGTTGGCCATGTTGGTTTTAAAGCATTTTTTCAAGTGCTGCTGATCTCTAACGTTAACGATGCAGATTCATGCTTGGATGATGCTAGAGTGAGGAAGGAAGAACCAAACTTCTGAATGCCCTGCACCTCAAAATGAGTTGTATGTGTTTGTGTGTAGAGTAGAACTGAGGTCCTCAACCTTTACGGCTTGCCGGCCTGGTGGAGGGAGTGGAGAGAGGAACTTGGTTACACACCCAAGTTGAACTGCACATACATGTGCATGCATGTCAGCCTGTTGCTCATGCAAATTGAACTGTGTACGTGCATGCCAACCTACCACGCATGGGGCCCGGTTCTGAATAGGCCACAGCTCAGTAGTGGGCCGGGGGTTGGGGACCCCTGGAGTAGGTAAATGAATGAAAGAGAGGACATTATAGGGTATGAAAGGGTGTGATATAGAATGACCTCTATTTAAATTAGTAGGACTTCTGAGACTTTAATAGAGGGTATAGAAGTAAGAAATTGCAATTGTAAATTTTAAAAAATAGAATACCACATGTATCTGTTTGGCACTGGATGCAATTAAGGTGACTAAATAAGCAACATTTGCATTAAAATACGTATTATTTTTAATTGAGCATATTATTATATTTTTATTTCACCTTTTGTTTCACAAGGAGGTGAACTTGTGTAATGCTTCTTCCTTCTATTATTCCCATTATAACAACCCTGTGAGGTGGGGCTGGATTGAGAGAGAGTGATTGGTCCAAAGTCACCCTGCCAGCTTTTATGCCTAAGGGAGGCCTAGAACTCACAGTCCCCTGGTTTCTTGGCTTTAAACTACTACACCAAACTGGATTAATGTTGTCATTAATATTTCTGCTAATATTTCACCAAAACCACATTTTTTCATATACGTGCATAAAAAACTACTTTTAGTCTCTCAGTCTGTCAAACTTAATCAGTGTGCTCTGTGTCACACTGATTTTGATCATAGAAAAAAAAAATTCCTAAACTATAGTGCAGGTCTATCCTATTTTTTTTTAATAGGATTGTTTTTTCACACAAGAGATCAGTTTAGGAACACTAAGCTCCCATTTTAATATGCTTTGTTTCATTTTGTTTCTCTAGTAATTTGCTGTTACTGTACATAATGAGAACAATTCTTATCTTTTGCTTTCAGCATGTACTACCCTAGTTGGGAAAAAATTACTACTTTTGGACGTCCAAGGACCTTTGGAAGTTTCCTTGCAGTGTCTTCTTCAAAAAAAAGGGGTCATGACTATGAGCTTGTCATGGAACATGAAGCAACTCCAGACAATGGTAAATATATCAAGGGTATAATATTTTTCTTTCTAGTTTGCTACCTATATTGTCATTATTATGGATCATTCAGAATTTTGAATATGTCACAAAAGCGTTTGTTACTTCAAAAAACATGGCGTAAAAAAATAAAGTATACATTACTTCATCTCTAGATTTACTAGCTGGGTCCACATTTCACTATGTCCTAGTTTTTAACCATTTTTAATCAGTTCCATTTGGTTGAGTGCACATATTGCCGTAAAGGCATCAATTATGGATTGCAAAATTCACTGCACTGTACTGCTCTGTCTTTCTTCTATTCGTGCTCTTTCTTTACTTAGTGTTCAAGACAACATGTGAAAAATCAAACACATGTTTGATTGCATACATTCTCTTAGCACTAGAGAGTGAAACTGCTATATAAAAAAGGGCTTTAATATCCAGCTATTAAATTATTGTGTACAAATAAATGTAGCATCTTCTTTCTTGGGTGTGGCATTTTCAAAGTGAGAGCGAGGCCAGGCTGCTGTCTTTGCTCTCATTCTCGCTAGGAAGGCAAGTGGGGTGCATATAAATTATCAAAAAAAGCCTCTTATAGTAAAGTACATGGTGTTTTTTTTTAATCCTGTCAGTAATGGAACCAATCTAAAATCATTGATGCTAGACATTCCCAGCTTCTCACACTTTTTAGAGATGTCCCAAACTCTATAATCTATAAAATTTAATTTAACTGCTCCATAAAATGCTTTATATTATAGTTTACACCCACATCCATGATGCTATTGGACAAAGCAATGTTATGCAAAACACAGAAAAGGAAAAAGTAGCATTTCAGTGGAACTATCTCATTGTATATATTTCAATTGTGTATTTGTTTTGTAATTAGGTCCTGATTCATTGTCTTTATAAGATCAAAAACCCTTCAGTGTGCTTTGTTTATGCTGGTCGGTGACTTTTGTATTCAATCCACATTCATTCGTGATTTTCTCTCTTTTTCTAAGCACACCTGCCTCTTTAAATAACCCACTTTCATTTCATATACCAAAAGGGGAAGAAACTCACTCTTGCACACAAGACATTTAGTTCAAATACCACTAGCATTCAATCAGTGCACATCAGTGGTAGATTTCAATTTTTTTTACTACCGGTTCTGTGGGTGTGTCTTGGTGGGTGTGGCGTGGCTTGGTGGGCATGGCTTGGGCGTGGCAAGGGAAGGATACTGTAAAATCTCCATTCCCTCCCCACTCCAGAGGAAGATTACTGCAAAATCCCCATTTCCTCCTGATCAGCTGGGACTCGGGAGAATAGATGGGGACGGGAACGGGGACAGGGCCAGTTAGGGGTGGTATTTACCAGTTCTCAAAACTACTTGAAATTTCCGCTACCGGTTCTCCAGAACTGGTCAGAACCTGCTGAAACCCATCTCTGGTGCACATACCACTAGCTTTCAATAGACATCCACACATACTGCATTAAACCATCTCTACTCTTTCCCACATCATTAGTGGATACTCTACCAAAGTATATTGATTCATCTATGTACTCTATTTTCCAACCTTTTATGTATATCTTGCTATATACAGGCAGTTCTCCTTTAGCAACCACAACTGGGACTGGCAACTTCATCACCAAGCAAAGCAGTTGCTAAATGGGAAATCCCGTGACCAAAACTCGGATTTCCTTTTCCTCATTCCCAGCTCATCCCTTGGGCACTGTGGTAACCAGCTTAAACTGACAAGATTAATCAGTTTCACGCCTGCCTGGATAATGAACAAGAAGGGAATTCATCTTTCTATTTACATTCATTGGAGAGGAAAGGATTACAAGAGAGTAAGTAGGCCCACAATGGAGAATATGCATCACGAGCAATACTTTGGGTCTAGCAGCCATGAACACACTACGCAAACAGCCTGGTGTATTCCTCATTGTGAGCATCCTTCCTCTCTATTCCATGTTGAGCCGTTCACAAAGCATTTCTTTTATTCCCCTACATGCCTTTCTTCTTTCATAAAACTGCTCATCTGACACTCAGCAAACAACCTTCAACTCCATATTTACACAAGTCGTCTTCACATGCTTTTTCTAAATCAACAAAAAAAAGTTTATTTCTCTTATTCATACATTTCTCTTACTCTTAACCTTTTGAGGGAGTCCAAACAAGACGCATTACAATGAATACTGATTCTGTCTTTATTGTAAAGTTAGAATTGTAAGAATCTTGAAGTTGAAAGTATCTCTCCCATCCCTTGTTTTTACTCTCCCTAAACAAGGGACAGTACTTTCTGAGATGCTTTTTCAACTCCTCATTCCGACTCAAGTTTTATTTTTGAGATCAGGGTCTGATTACTATTACAATATACAATTTTTTATTGGCCAAGTGTGATTGGACACACAAGGAATCTGTCTTTGGTGCATATGCTCTCAGTGTACATAAAAAGATAAGATACATTCGTTAAGAATCATAAAGTACAACACTTAATGATAGTCATAGGGTACAAATAAGCAATCAAATCATACTAGGAAACTATAAATCGTAAGGATACAGCAACAAGTTACAGTCATAGAGTCATAGGTGGGAGGAGATGGATGATAGGAATGATGACAAGACTAATAGTAATGCAGACTTAGTGATGCAGACTTACTGCTATTGAGGAGCAAAATCTGATCTGTTCCCTACTTACTTGGTATAAGCTGCATTATACTTGCCAATTTTTGTTCATTGTCACTGTCATACTCTATCAATCAAATATGTTGGAACACCTTCCCTGAGACACCAAATGAATCCCCTTGTTGTTGATGATGATATTGATTTTTAATTCATTGGCAACATGAGCAAAGGAAGTGTCAGTGCTGATGAAGTCAAGGAAAGCTTTGTCATCATTGGCTTTTTTTATGTTTCGGCTCCAGCAATTGATTTGAGGATACTGACTGCAAATTCTGGCATACTGTAATGCAAAATAAGCATTGCAATTTCTCTGGCTCAGTCAGAATCCAGCTTCTAGTATTCCACTGATTTCCAGAAGGTGGCAGCCAAGTCAAGTAAGGTGGCTGATCTTTTTCTCTTTGGAGTTCATAATTGAAACTATAAAATATGTTTTCCCTAAACCGAACAGCTGTGATGCTAAGATATGTCTCCATTGGAAAGATTCTGTTTTTACAGCTGTTGATGTTACCGTATCATTTTGTTCATGAAAATTCGGAAAGGCATAATTGTCCCCAATGTCTAAACAGCCTCCTTAAATTTTAAAATTCTGGCAACTGTCCTAACTTGTTTAGTCTTCATGGCATCACATTGTACTTAGTTATTTATTTTGATAATTGTGCAATTATAATAAAATGATAATTTTAATTTTATTACAATAATATACAATTGGGGGGGGAAAAAGAAAAAATTCCTGAAATACAAAACAGTTTGTGTAAGAAACTTCCCAAAGTGAAGAAACTAAAATGGAAAACAAAACGAAAACAAATATATGTTCCTATATGTAAGATGGTCCTCAACTTACAACCACAATTAAGCCTAAAATTTCCATTGCTAAATAAGTAGCTGTTAAGTCAGTTTCATCCCATTTTACTACCTCTCTTGCCACAGTTGTTAAGTGAATCACTGAAGTTGTTAAATTAGTAACATGGTTCTTAAATTTGGCTTTTCTCTTGATTTTGCTTGTCCGAAGGTCGCAAAAGGTGCCTGGGACACTGCAACCATCATAAATAGGAGTCAGTTGTCAAATGTCTGAATCTTGAACACATGACCATGGGGATCTTGCAACAGTTGTAAGTGTAAAAAATGATTGTGTCACTTTTTGCAGTACTGTTGTAATTTCAAGCAGTCACTAAGCAAATGGTTGTAAGTTGAGGAGTACTTGTATATACATAGACATCTTAATAAGTATCTAATGGTGATTCAATTAATACAAATTAAATTTTGCTCATGACCGGTGTTTCCACTGTGTTGATAAAGAGTCAATTTAAAAACTGAAAGTAAAAAATATCTGCAATCTAGGATTTTAAATCTAGTAAAGCAAAACTATCTTCTTGGCTCTGGTCCAAACTTGAGAAATTCAAATTCTTTATAAAAGATATATTGATAAGCTTTTTGCTTTGCAAAATCATACCAATAGTACTTTTAATATCAGCCCAAAATGAGAGTAATGCAAAACAAGTCTAAATTATATCTGATAAAATGTGAATAGC
Organism: Arizona elegans; assembly: GCA_022577455.1. NCBI lineage: Eukaryota > Metazoa > Chordata > Lepidosauria > Squamata > Colubridae > Arizona > Arizona elegans. The sequence continues at coordinate 253,149,895 of JAKOOJ010000001.1, forward strand.
ATTTTTATGAGGCATGTGTTTGAATGTAGCAGAATGGGGTTTTTTGCTTCCCACAATAGGCTTCTGACCCTGGGAGAAGGGAGGAAAAAAAATCCAGGGATTTTGATAAAAAACATGATGCTAAAGAAACTGCAGGTAATTGTTACTGGGTTTAACTACTCCTGCTTGCATTGGGCACTAAGTAAAAGTGACCTGTAGTTACGCACTGGCATACCTTCCTGTAATGGTCCTTTATATTATACAGTGGGGCAAAAAAGTATTTAGTCAGCCACCAATTGTGCAAGTTCTCCCACTTAAAAAGATGAGAGAGGCCTGTAATTGACATTATAGGTAGACCTCAACTATGAGAGACAAAATGAGAAAACAAATCCAGACAATCACATTGTCTGATTTGGAAAGAATTTATTTGCAAATTATGGTGGAAAATAAGTATTTGGTCAATATCAAAAGTTCATCTCAATACTTTGTTATATATCCTTTGTTGGCAATGACAGAGGTCAAACATTTTCTGTAAGTCTTCATAAGGTTGGCACACACTGTTGCTGGTATGTTGGCCCATTCCTCCATGCAGATCTCCTCTAGAGCAGTGATGTTTTGGGGCTGTTGCCGGGCAACACGGACTTTCAACTCCCTCCAAAGGTTTTCTATGGGGTTGAGATCTGGAGACTGGCTAGGCCACTCCAGGACCTTGAAATGTTTCTTACGAAGCCACTCCTTCATTGCCTGGGCGGTGTGTTTGGGATCATTGTCATGCTGAAAGACCCAGCCACGTTTCATCTTCAATGCTCTTGCTGATGGAAGGAGGTTTGCACTCAAAATCTCACGATACATGGCCCCATTCATTCTTTCCTGTACACGGATCAGTCGTCCTGATCCCTTTGCAGAGAAACAGCCCCAAAGCATGATGTTGCCACCCCCATGCTTCACAGTAGGTATGGTGTTCTTTGGATGCAACTCAGCATTCTCTCTCCTCCAAACACGACGAATTGTGTTTCTACCAAGCAGTTCTACTTTGGTTTCATCTGACCATATGACATTCTCCCAATCCTCTTCTGGATCATCCAAATGCTCTCTAGCAAACTTCAGACGGGCCCGGACATGTATTGGCTTAAGCAGGGGGACACATCTGGCACTGCAGGATCTGAGTCCCTGGCGGCGTAGTGTGTTACTGATGGTAGCCTTTGTTACGTTGGTCCCAGCTCTCTGCAGGTCATTCACTAGGTCCCCCCGTGTGGTTCTGGGATTTTTGCTCACCGTTCTTGTGATCATTTTGACCCCACGGGGTGAGATCTTGTGTGGAGCCCCAGATCGAGGGAGATTATCAGTGGTCTTGTATGTCTTCCATTTTCTAATTATTGCTCCCACAGTTGATTTCTTCACACCGAGCTGCTTGCCTATTTCAGATTTAGTCTTCCCAGCCTGGTGCAGGTCTACAATTTTGTTTCTGGTGTCCTTCGACAGCTCTTTGGTCTTCACCATAGTGGAGTTTGGAGTGTGACTGTTTGAGGTTGTGGACAGGTGTCTTTTATACTGATAACAAGTTCAAACAGGTGCCATTAATACAGGTAATGAGTGGAGGACAGAGGAGCCTCTTAAAGAAGAAGTTACAGGTCTGTGAGAGCCAGAAATCTTGCTTGTTTGTAGGTGACCAAATACTTATTTTCCACCATAATTTGCAAATAAATTCTTTCCAAATCAGACAATGTGATTGTCTGGATTTGTTTTCTCATTTTGTCTCTCATAGTTGAGGTCTACCTATGATGACAATTACAGGCCTCTCTCATCTTTTTAAATGGGAGAACTTGCACAATTGGTGGCTGACTAAATATTTTTTTGCCCTACTGTATCAACTGGAACCCTCAGTGGTTGAAATAATTCTCAATAATTAAAGATATTTCCATCTCCATATGTACTCATATAAATATTGTGCGTTTTTAGGATAATCAAGGTGTTGGTTACCACCTTTAAAGCGCTCCATGGCATAGGACCCGGGTACCTCCGAGACCGTCTTCTGCCACCAATAGCCTCCCACCGACCAGTCCGTTCCCACAGAGAGGGTCTCCTCAGGGTACCATCAGCCAAGTTATGTCGGCTGGCGACACCCAGGGGGAGGGCCTTCTCTGTGGGTGCCCCAGCCCTGTGGAATGAACTGCCCCCGGAAATTCGTAAGATCTCCGACCTCCGGGTGTTTCGGTGCGCATTGAAGACCCTGTTGTTCCGCCAGGCCGGACTATCAACACAATATTTTTAAATTGGGTATTTAAATTTATTGGGGTTTTAAATTTGAGCCACCTATTTAATTATTTTAAATTTTATACTGTTGTTTTGTCTGTGTTTTTAAATAGGCTGTACACCGCCCTGAGTCCTTCGGGAGAAGGGCGGTATAGAAATAAAATTATTATTATTATTATTATTATTATTATTATTATTATTATTATTATTATTATTATTAATCCTGGAATAATAGTTGTAGGCCTGTGACCTACCAATTAAATTGGAAGCTTTGTCCCTTAAAATTACAAATTAAGCTTTGTCCCTTAAAAGGACTGTCCTTTATAAGGCTGTATAAGACCATACAGCCTTATAAAGAACAGTCCTTTGCTTCAGAAAGCTGTCCTTTAGCTTTATCTAATTTAATTATTTTCTTGGTTTTGCTCTTGAATTTTTCTCTATAAAGCAAAGTTATAAACATAAACATTTTTTTATCTTTATAAAACTCTCTCAGATTGGCCTTTCTTTTTAGATTTGTCTTTTATTTTTACCAAGAAAATATGGTCATAATAATAAAATCTACCATAATTGTTGCCTGAAAAATCTTTTGAAGGATACTTACACACTAAAATTCTTTGATGTCTAGACAGTAGTTAGAGAAATTTAAAATTAATCAAAATTGAATTCATGTGCTGAAGTTGAGTGCAAATCAAATCATATATTCTTTGACCTTAAATACAAATTATTATCATGCATTCCAAATTATTCAATGCAGCTTTTTGGCATGCTGGAATAGTGCTATTCTCTTATATAGCCCATAATTTCTAGAAAAAACTGCATGAATCTCTCAGCATTTGAATTACTAAAAGTCAAAGTGAACCATAAGAATGTTTTACATAAATTGGGAAAAAAATGTGAATAATCGCACTTTGAATTGTTATACTGCAATTATAGTGACAGAATTTCTAAAAGAATACTGTTAGTATCTAAATTGGCTCCACATCATGAAAAATGTTAATATTGTCCTTTAATGTGCTTGAGTTCAACACTCGTAGGTATAAGGAAGCGCATATTAGATGGGAGACCACCATGAAAATAGGAAACATCCAAGTTCTCAGTGAGAGTGCTACCAATCTTTTTACAATTCAGGTTGCAGTTTATGTGTCACCATAAAGAGCCTTTGATCTTAATCTCCACTTGATCTCTTGATTGTGAGCAAAACACTATTAATATTAAACATGTCAAGCTCTATATTTGTGTTGGCATGGTGAGAAACTATAGAGATGAATAATCAAAAAGGCAATTTCTGTTGTTTCCATAAAATAAAACATTTTAAAAAGCACATAAATTTAAATAAGGTTGTTTAGTAATTCCATCTTGGAATTTATTTATTTATGTTGGAAACTCACTTTTCAGGGATAGGATTTATTAATATGAAAAATACTGTAGGAAAAAAATAATCTTCTCTTTCTGTATTCCATTGTTATGGGGAAATTTGGAGATGCCTTGGCCCACATTAAGGGTGGTGCAGTGTCTCAGCAGTTGAGATACTGGGCTTATCAGCTGGAAAGCTGGTAGCCCAGGTTCAAGACCCAAACGCCACACGATGGAGTGAGTTCCTGTTCTTTCCCTACTCCTGCTCACCTAGCAGTTCAAAAGCATGGAAATGGGAGTAGATAAATAGGTACCACTTCAGTGGGAAGGTAACAGTGCTCTGTGATGTCATGCTGGCCACATGACCATGGGAATGTCTTTGGACAATACTGGCTCAATGGCCTTGAAACGGAGTTGAGCACCACCCTACAGTCAACAACATCTAGCAAAGTAAAATCCACAGGGACTTCTTTATTTTATCTGTGGCCACATTAAAGGAAAAATAAAACTGTTGTAAAATACTATTGCAAATCCCTGCATAATGTGAATTTTTGGTTTTGAGATTCATACCTTAAACTTACATTTCTTTTAGTTTTTGTGAACATATCTCTTCAATATAAAGATTAACACTTGTCTTCGAATCTAGTCAATCCTTCCAATCTAGTCATCTTCAGATACATGGGGATTGCACTAAGTCCCAGAATCCCCAGTCAACAGTGCCTTCACATCTGGAGGATATCTGGTGGGAGAGGCTTATGAATCATAATTCTCAAATCAGCTTCATATCATCCTATGTCAGCCAACTGATGTGGAACTGAATAAGGACTTGGACAGCAGAGACAGACACATTGTACCTGTCAATATGATAAGAACAAGAGTAAGCATTTCTTGATGACTTGTGGAATTAGCAGGGCAGCAATACCTGGGTGTCCTGCTTTGCTTGAGTGGAAGTGATTCTCATTAACACAAAGCCATTTTTGGATATCCCACTATAATAATGTTCCCAGTTTTGAAACAAGCATTCTTGTCCTGTTAGGAACAGGAAGCACCTGTGTATGATATGCAAACGTGGGAAAAAGTTATTATTCCTTGAGTTGAAACATGTAGATATATTGATTGATTGCACTTTTATATCTCCAGACACTATAAAAACTCCAGGTGGATCACTTCCTAAAACATAAAAACAGCAAAACATAAAATCACAATAAATTAATCAAATGCTGATATACAAAGAGGTGTGGTGCTGTCAGCTTACTCCCCAGATGCCCTCTGGAAATGTTCGGTCTTCAGTAGCTTCTAAGAGGCCACTATGAGATTCTGGCCTAATTTTAGGAGGGAAGCCATTCCATAATAGATAATAGAAACACTGTTTGGGATCTCTTTCCCCCTTTGCCATTTAAAAGATATTGATATCAAAAGACATTGACAGATATCTGCACTGAAATGTTAAATGCCTAACTGTCAAGCTTTACAGGGTTTTACAGGTATAGACTTGAATATTGAATTGTATTGGAAACCTATTCATTATCGGATAGTAAACATGTTATGCGACTGTGTTGACCCTGATTTGCTAATTTTTGAACTGTGACATTTGTGGCATTTTACTTCAATAACTAGCAGCTGAGAGCGTATCTAAAAAATTCCCGTTAATTCCTATTGTTTTTACTACCTGATTGCTTTATTTCATTAACAGAAACCTACCATTTGTCTTAATGAAAAACATCATCTTTTTAAAAATTGTAATTATTTGATCCTGAAGTTTATGATGTCACTTTAAGAAATTGATGTCAACTGTAGAAGAATGCAATCTTTATGCTGTTCTCAGTAATATGGTGTCTTGATGAGGACGTACTGGTTTATAGTGCATGAATGTGTGTTGATTTAACATTTTATGCTCTTTCTGGGAATGGGAGGGTCTTCAAAGATAATATAATCTTCTAGCATAATTCTCACTGAAGTTGTGTAATGCTATGAACTAAAGATTCAGAGTTTTTATTGGATTTAATCTTGTCCAGTTTGCTGGAAGAAAATGCTATTAATTCCCATGAGAATGAGCATAGGGAATCTTTCCCCATTCATAAGAATTGATTAAGCGACTGTTTCACATGATTTTTTTTATTCTCTCTTTGCAGTGTGATCTCATTAATGGATTGTAAAACATTTTACAATGTGTAACTAGTTGTCCTTTGGATGAATGTTCACACTTCTGTCAGTCTTTTATCACATTTGGTTTCAATTACAAATAGCATGTGTTTTGTGTTGGCTTTGCGGACTAATTGGAAACCATATGGTGCATTTGCAACGAAATAGGTTTGATTATTTTTTTTTTCATCCTTGCTTAGTCTATGGAAGATTCTTTGTAATGTTTCTTTGCCAGACCTATCCTTGAATACTGCTCCCTGCCTGGAACCCACACTGTATTTCTGATACTAATACATTAGAGAGGGTCCAGAGGTATTTTACAAGAAGAGTACTCAACTCCTCTGTTTGCAGTAAAATTCCTTATACCACCAGGCTTGAAATTTTAGGCCTGGATAACCTTGAACTACTCTGTCTACGTTCCGACCTAAGTTTAGTACACAAGATTATCTACTATAATGTCCTACTGTTAATGACTACTTTAACTTCAACCGCAATAACACAAGGGCTATCCATAGATACAAACTAAATGTAATTCACTCTAATCTTGATAGGAGAAAATAGGACTTCATCAATAGAGTAGTAAACGTCTGGAACACTCTACGTGATCCTGTTGTTAGTTTCTCTAGCCCCCATACCTTTTATCTTAAACTGTCTACCGTGGACCTTACACATTTCTTAAGAGGTCCCTAAGGGGGTGTGCATAAGCGCACCAGCATGCCTACTGTCCCTGTCCTACTGTCCCCATTTATATGTACTCATTTTATGTGTTTATGGCTATGTTTTGCTTATTTATATCCATTTATTTGTGCCAATTTTTCATGTGTCCATGTCTATGTCTATACTGATACTTGTTTCCTTGTACTTGTTGACAAATAATTAAATAAATAAATGTACACTGTTTACAAGTTGGATCAGACATTGAGACAGGTTGCTCTACTCTACTTCTTTGTGTAGTTGGGATAGTGTATTGTGGTATTCTTGATGTTCTCTGAGCTCTGTTGTTTGCTTGCAAATGTTCATTATCCACTGAAGATTTATTTATTTATTTATTTATTTATTTATTTATTTATTTATTTATTTATTTGATTTTTATACCGCCCCCTCTCCTGAAGGACTCGGGGCGGTGAACAGCCAAAATTAAAAAACATACAATATTAACATTAAAATATGTTTAAAACAGAATTAAATCCAAAATGGCTCCCCACTTTAAAACGCCTTACCCATGACCCTATAAATAAGACGAATTTAAAATTTAAAATTTCCACATTTAAAAAGGGGGAAGATTTAGGCCAGGCCAGCTTGATAAAATAGAAAAGTCTTCAGCACGCGGCGGAAGGTGCGCAGATCCGGGATCCTACGTATCTCCGGGGGGAGCTCGTTCCAAATCGTAGGTGCGTAGATGTTACCTAGTTGGTAATGAAATGCCTGCAAGCAAACAACCAAGCCATATTCGTTTCTGTGTCAGGTTGCTGTAGTGTACTGTCTCAAGATTAAGTACCTGACAGGCAGGTTGCACAAAAATAGCACAGTGTTAGTACTGACTAAGCTATCAGTATTAATTTATAAAGAGTAAGTCCTGTCAAACTAATTTTAATTATTTTTGATTGAACGTCTTATTAGTCTTTTGGAATACTAATGCACCTGGACAGAGCAAGCTGATTAATAAAGCCTGGGCACTCCTTGCATTTCATTTATGAAAAAGAGGATTTGCTTATTAAATGTCAAATAACCTAAAATACACTGCTCAAAAAAATAAAGGGAACACAAGCAGAAGACATCCGAGATCTGAATGAATGAAATAGCCTTATTAAATACTTTGTTTGTTACATACAGTAGTTTTGTGTTCCCTTTAGTTATTTGAGCAGTGTATAAACTACTGTATGTAAAGAACAAAGTATTTAATAAGGCTATTTCATTCATTCAGATCTTGGATGTCTTCTGCTTGTGTTCCCTCTATTTTTTTGAGCAGTATATTTTGGACTAACATAATAAAATACAGTAATAAAATTCAGAATGATCCTAATATCATTCTGAATATCATAGGAAACAGTGGTGAAATGCTACCAGTTTGCACCACTTCGGGCAAACTGGTAGTAATAAAAAAAAAAGCTACCGGTTCCTCCCAACTGGTATTTCCGACAGTCACCTGTGCTGCACAATATAAAATCGCTAGAAAGCAGGAAATCCTGCTTTCTAGTTAATCTAAATTGCGCAGCACAGCTGTTTCCCCCCCCTCGCTGTTCTACTTACCTTCCCAAGCCTCCCTTTTCACTTCATCAGATTTTAGTCTACTCCTCTAGTCATCTACAAAAGTCATACTGACTACCTCTGCTCCTCCTGAGGTTGCAGTGACATGTCTTGTAATGGTATGTGGGAATGACCTTGGCAGACAGGAGGAAGACAGTCTAGGCGATGCTAATATAAGAAGTAGCTGAGCTCATGAAAGGAATGGGGGCATAGCAAACATATCAGAAGGGACCTTTCCTAGGTTGTTGGACTGTAAAGATAAGAGGAGAGAGATGTACTTTCAGACTTGAAAGATTCTGTTAATATAAGCCTACAATACAAATAGAATTAATGTTGGTCTTTTCTAATGTGCCTCGCAAGTCTGACACTTGCCTATGATAATTTCCACCTTGTGGCACTCACTCTCATCAGAAAATGTTGTAAACTCCACCTTGTTGACATGTGGAGAGAGTAGCCTTGAAGGACAGGAGGAAAAACTGCTACCAAGGGACAGTCAGATAAGTGGGGCTTGAGCCAGGGCCAAGAAAATAAATTGAGAAAACTTATAGTATCAGACAAGCCCTTCCCTAGCTCAGAGAAAGATAAAGGAAAGGAAGGAGGAAGCACAGTTAACTTGCATTATTATGTTACTATAAAGTTTACAATAAAAGTAATGCCTGGCCTACATGGCATTGGTGTTTTAGTCTGGTCTATCTTGTAGAACTGACACATTTCAAACACAAGTTTATTTCAGCAAGACCTTGTCCCCAATTAAAAGACCGAGTACATTTTTGCTTTTGCTTGGGAATGTACTATTAGGCTACTCCTTTTCTTTCTTGCCATTGTATTCAGGTCAGAATCCATTGAGATTGGGGCAGGTTATCTCGCTTCTGAGACGTTTGCTATGCCCTCGTTCCTTTCCCACATAAATAAGCAAAACCATGGTTGGAATCTAAGTTTGTATTAGATCTAGGTTCATATAACACTAAAATATAATTTAACAAGGCACCCCCATTTGTCCACTGCGTTTAACAGAATTTTAATTCATTTGTAAAAGAAAACCAACATTCAGCCAGTTTCAGATTTGGAAAGACAGCTGACATAGCTATTTGCTCTTATTTCTCTTTTCCCCCAAGACTTACATAACTTCAGGAAGTACATAGGATAATTAACTAAAGTGTTGCTCTTATGACTCATTAAAACAAACCAATTTTCAACCATGGTTTATGAGATTGCTTAGTATATACATATACAACACATATATGCATATTAATTTCTCAATTATGTATTTTCTGATTATAGCTGATTAAACATAGTTGAGCACTTTGTCTTTCCAGATATTGTATATCCCATAATGCAATCAAGTGTATGTTCTTTTATCCGTCTTAGCTTCGTGATGCTGATATGATGGTCGTGGGCAGTACCAAACCTAAAGAGATCTCAGTGGCTTGGAAAAATCCTGAGATCACTACGGTGGATTGTTCACAAAGTACTTTATGGGGTGAGTTTTGTTGGCAATGTAAAGTTAATGGGTGCTAAAGCTTAACACTTGCAGGAATTTTTTTTATTTTTATTTTTAAATTTATATGCCGCCCTTCTCCAGAGACTCAGGGTAGCTTACAAGGCGTTAAGCAATAGCCTTCATACTTTGTATATTTTATACAAAGTCAGCTTATTGCCCCCACAAACTGGGTCCTCATTTTACCTACCTTAGAAAGGATGGAAGTCAACCTTGAGCCTGGTGAGAATTGTACTCGCAGTAATTGCAGGCAGCTGGAAGCTAAATGCTACCTTTAACAGTAGCATTAGTCTGCTGCGCCACTCAGGCTCTTAATTAATTAATTTCTTAATGACAAAAAAGTATGCTCTTATATCTTTAAATTTAAAATAAAAGGCAGAATAATTAATCTTCCTTTGACTGATACAGAAAAATCCTACCAACAGTCCTAATTTAACATTACTTCAGAAAAATGGTTCTTGCTTTTACTTTGTTACTGGCATCCCTGACTAATTATTCTTGCCGGCTGTTGCATAGAGCCATTAGTGCCTATGTTTCTTCTCCCTCTCTCGTTCTCTCTCTCTCTGGGAATTAATTGATGTGTTGAACTCTGAGCCTCCAGGTTAATAGTTGATAGATTTTCCATTTTTCAATGTCATAATATATAGCCAGCTTGGTATAGCAGCTAAGGTGCTGACCTAGAGGATTGTGAATTCTAGGCCTCCCTAAGACATGAAAGCCAGCAGGGTGACTTTGGGCCAGTCACTCTCTCTCAGCCCAACCCACTTCACAAGGTGGTTGTTGTGTGGAAAATATGAGGGAGGCGTATTAGATATGTTTGCTACTTTATATATATTAAAAAGGCAGGGTAACATTAGAATAGTAGGTATAATAATAATGGCCTGTGCTGTCATTGTTGAGCAACTGAATGATGGAGAAACTTAATTGAGAGCACTTTTCCATAAAACAGCATAGCTTGCTAGTGTAAAGGAATGAGATGCTACAGATAGAGTCTCCTCATGCCTCCAGACACAATATTTTTCAGTGGACTCCATTCATACAGTCAGCTACAAGAATGCTCCACTCTGGCATCAAATCAGCTGCTCCAGTTTCCAATCAGGGCGAATTCTGAAACTCAACTGCATGTTATCTCTTCAACTGATAAAAACAGTTATATGAAGCCAAATCAAATAATCTGAAGAAGCACAGAAGTTTAAGCAAAGGGGAGAAGAGAATTGAATTTGGCCTCTCTTGTTTCTTATTGTTCTGGCTGAGATCCTAGCATGGTTTCATTGTGACAGTCATCGATTTATGGCTAGGGTAGACAGAGTTTTAACTTCCAGGAAAACATTCTCCACTTCTAATCTAAATTGACGTTTTCCAGAAGACTGATCTTGAAGAACGAAGTGTGAATACAATGAAAGCCGGTTGATTCCCCCACCCCCTTCTTGAGTGTTTAGTGTTCAAGTTATAATCTTTTTCATGGCTCCTTTATGGTTTCATTATCAAAACTTAAATGAATTGTCATCTAGTGATATTTAAGTTGCATTGCAAGTTATACAGAATTTAAAAAAGCAGATGAAGCTAAGGGCTTCCATTGTTGTGCAGGGTTTTGAATTCAAAGGTTTAAAAACATGCTTGGAGCATGCAAGGGTACTCAAGTAAGCTTGTTAAGGCATCTCTCTGCTTTCTTGTAAATATGAAGTTGTGTCTTTTTTCAATATTAAGTTTGCCAGTTTTCAATTAAATTTCATGGCAACAAATTTCACTGAGTCATAACTTCATATTTCCAAACTTGAAGAGGCCTGGGAATATGGAGCAGTGGGATATGGTCAGAAGTGAAGAAGTGAAACAGATAAGTATGTTTCTTCTTGCAGATTCCTGGCTTATAAAAAGTATGTAAAAAGCTATATACTTGCATTTATGTCTTTCCACCATTTTAAAAAATGTATATGGATATTTTATTTCCATAACTGTATATACAATTTGAAGATCCTGAGACAGAACAAAGAGGGCTTCTAGCCACCTCATTGGAGATACCAGTTTATATGATCCATTGTATTTATTTTATGGCTTAATTAAAAGGAGTTATCAGAAGGACAAAGCAGGCAGGAAAGCTGACTCGGATCCATTCTACATACAGCTGGTGGTCTACTTACAACAATTTTCTTAGTGACCATTTGAAATTACAATGGCATTGAAAAAAGTGACTTATGATCATTTTTCACACTTACAACCATTGCCCCATCCCCATAATCATGTGATCAAAATTCAGATGCTTGGCAACTGACTCATATTTATGATGGTTGCAGTGTCCCAGGGTCTTAAGGTACAGGTAGTCTTCGACTTATAACCACAATTGAGCCCCAAATTTCTGTTGCTAAGTGAGACAGTTGTTGTTAGTTTTTGTATCCTTTCATATTTTTTTTGTGACCTTCTGACAAGCAAAATCAATGGGTAAACCAGAGTCACTTAACAACTACTATCTTAACAATTACAGCGATTCACTTAAAAAGTGTGGCGAGAAAGGTCGTAAAATGGGGCAAAACTCCCTTAACAACTATCTCACTTAGCAACATAAATTTTGGGCTCAGTTGTGGTTGTAAGTCGAAGAGTACCTGTATCTTACACATTCCATTACTTCTTGTACTACAAGCAAAATAAATAAGAATAAAAATGAGCACAATTATTTATCTGGCCAGTATTTGTGTTTTGACAGTATTTTTATATTTACAAAACATATTTCATTTACATCAACCCCATGAGGGAGTTTGCAAGCTGAGAGATGCGAGTTTATACCCCAGCAATTTAGTCATTTATGCCTGGATAAATGAAGCTTGGCCTTGTTATACACATTTAATTCCTGTTGCATGCAATTGAAATCATCTTTGGAGATAGTAGATTTTATATTAGGCAAAGGTGAATTGAATGATGCTTGATATTTTCTATTTTTCTCGGTCACAATACAGGTGTACCTGAAAGATGACTAGCTGACTTCATTACAGTTACAAAGCAGTTCCAATACATATATAGATGTATACATATATATACTTATATATTCCATATGAGTGGAAAGCAAATAGGTCTATGTATCATCTATGTATTTGCAGATAAACTGGATAGTGCTCAATTATTTAATTAATACATGGCAAAAAGAAAAGAAAATATATCTGTGCTATGGCATATTTTAAATTGTTTCATGTCAACACTGGAAATAATTCCTTTATCCAAAACTATTTGTCACCCTGATGAAAGTTGCACTATTTAGCCTTTTTGTAACAGAAGGCTTCCAAGGAACACCATAGCTTCTTTTTGAAACTTGCTGGGGACAGTCCAACCCAATAACAGACAGGAGGTCATGTTGTTGTAATCCAATTGAGTTTTAATCCAATTGATTTGGAGAAGGCTGGGGAGATTATTCGGTTACTCTTCCAAGTAAAAATCTTGCTGGTAGTGATGAGAATTTGGATGAGGCCCATGTATGAGAGGATTTATTTTCCTTCAGAGACCCTCTAAAAACTTCCAGTTTAATTGTAACTGTTAAGGTGGCAGGAGGGAGAAATTGTAAAAGCCCAGAAAGTACTCATATTACAGGAATGGCATTTAATGCAGCTGTGCAAAGCATTCAGAAAAAGTGTGTCACAAAATATGTTAATGCAGTCCTTCAGAGCATGTTAGCAACAGTTGTGCCGTTTCTGATTTTATTACTGCTTTCAGTAGCAGGAGAAGCAGGTACAGATAGTCCTTGACTTATGAAGCCTGGAATTTCTGTTGTAAATCATGATGGCTATAAACTGAGGCACCCACATGACCAGATTCGATTTTATGATTTTTATGGGGTGGTTGTGAAGCAAACACCATAATTATCAATAGATGCAAGTGTATTCCTATGGACATTATTACTAGAAACTGACAGAAAAGGTCAGAAACTGGCAAAAAAAACATTATAAATTGCAGTCACATGATCAGGGGGCCCTACAACCAGCTGTAAAGTTGAGCTAGTTGCCAAGCACCCAGAATGCAGTCATGTGACTGGAGATGTGTGCAGCTATCAAAACTCTGGAACTGGGCCATAAGTAGCCTTTCTTTTTTTGGGGGGGGGAGGGTACCATCATAACTTTGAATGGTTGCTAAGCAACCAGTTGTTAAGTGAGGGCTACCTATACTGGGAAGGTGATTCTGAAGTCTACAAGCTTCTCCTGTTTCTTCCCAATCATCTCTACAGGGTAAAATCATGCAAATATTTATGTGTCAGCACCTAACAGTTTATTGTTACTGTTATGTGGTTGGAAAAAACTTCTCAGCCAAGTTAATGTAAGAGAAGTCATCATTCCTTTGTGATACATGCTATCAATTGGCACTCCTACACTGAAAAAAATCCTTTACCTTTGGAATAATTATATATTCAGTATATACAGTATTTCACCCCACTTTTGTCTGTTTGTCTTGTATCTATTTATTTGCATGTTGATGTGTTTCTATGCTTTCTGTAATGCATATGGCACCTTTGCTCAGCAGCAATTTAGCTAATGGTGTCAATTATCTTCTTGCAGCTTTTTTCCAAAGATCTTCCCACAAGAAGAGGCTGCTGGATTCATGGGTGCAATTGTTTTTCATTTTCAGGACAGAATGCTTTTCGTGGACATCCAACAAGAGGCAATGATTGCAATCTAGGTGAGGCTGTAGAACATCTGGCATTGGCAATATGCATGCAGGTTAGTAAGTCCCGTGGTGACTCTTTATGTAACAGGAACAAAATAAAAGGCAGGTTCTCTGTTCAAGCATTCAACCAGCATGGAAGGAAAAGGATAAGGAAAGAAAGACATCCAAATTCAGGTTAGGATTACAAATACTAATAAAATACTCATGGTCAGAATCTGTCTGGGTACCAGCGATAACTTCTGCACATGTGCAATTTTTTTACAAGATTCTTTTTGCATCTTTTCCCCCAGATTCAATACCAGCCTTACAATGGTATTAAGATGCCTTTTGTGCTGAGTCTTAACACTATGCACTGAGGAATAGTAATAACATGAAACAGGAAGGAAAAAAAGATATGTAAATTGAAAACATGGCAAAGTGCCTCAAATTTCAAAGGGATTATAAAAGTCAGCAGGCAAGTGGAACAGGCTTGGAGGGGACAAGTGAGTCCTTGCTTCAGGCTTCCTTCCCTATAAAATATCCTTCATACCCTCCAGTTGCGAAGAAAAAAATAGTTTCTGGAAGTACATACTGTATCCCAAAAAGTGAGATTGAAACTACACTGCTCAAAAAAATAAAGGGAACACAAGCAGAAGACATCCGAGATCTGAATGAATGAAATAGCCTTATTAAATACTTTGTTCTTTACATACAGTAGTTTATACACTGCTCAAACAACTAAAGGGAACACAAAACTACTGTATGTAACGAACAAAGTATTTAACAAGGCTATTTTATTCATTCAGATCTCGGATGTCTTCTGCTTGTGTTCCCTTTATTTTTTTGAGCAGTATATATATTGCAATTGTACTAAAGCAAAGTATTTTTATCTCTTTTCTTCTTGAAAGAACTTGGTAAAACTCAGTGAGCTACAGATAGCAGCCCAGCAGTCTAAGGAATGGAATCTCAGTTGTTTGAATCTACAGCCCATTTCACCTGTTCCCAGGTAGGAACCGCATAGCAAATTATTTTCAAGCAGGTTTCTATGTATTAAAGCACAACATTTACTAAAACGTGAGTATAACTTGCTTGTCTTGTTCAATTTATTCTAATTTCTCTAAGGACTGCAGGTTCATTCTGCTGAAACAAAACTCTAAGGCAGACAAGATAGCATTAATCAAGTCATTAGTAGTTGCCTTCAGTTTTTAATCTGGCAAAATTGTATTTTTTGTAAATGTGGACTGGCCAGCACCTATCCAACCCTGAGTGATCTTTAAAAAGCTGCAGGATTGAGCTTGGTTATTATTTTAATTGGAATCACTAGGAAATCCCAGGACTACAGATTAGATTGGGAAATTAGAAGAAGAGCTCAATAGCAACCCGCTTCCATATTGTTGCAAAGAAAACTATAGAAACAATTCATAAATCATCAGGAGTCAAGCTCAACTTGAGGGAGATTTTGCTTTTATGAATGAGAACTGCCTATTTGTGATAATTTACATACATACATATAGTACATACATACATACATGGTTCTTCTTGTCTCAAAATTCAGGTTGTGGTGCAGGACCTTTACGGTTGGATGGAAGAAGTTCAGGGAAAGAGTACATTGTCTACATGCGATAGTTCCCAAGTTCAGTCTTCAGAATTCCTGCCCAAAATCTTAGAAGCATGCTGCCAGTGTCAGTCACATGACATGGACTAGCAGTCTGATTAGGTGAAGGTAGCTCCCTATCTTCATGTGATTGGGGGCTCATTTTGCATTGATCTTCACTCTCTTCCTCAGAAAAAGATAGTATAGTGAGAAAGTTGCACATTAAAATTATGCATTTTAGTTTAGACCAGCTAACCTTTTTGTCGTTGCGTGCCAAAAGCGGGGGGAGTGCAGGAGGTTGTGTGTGCACGGCCCCCACCCATAACTCAATGTGCCTCACACATGCGCACGTGCAAACAACCCCCCCCCCGATCCCCACTTTTGGCACGTGATGGCATGGTGGGCCCAGTAGGCCTCCCCAGGCTCCAGAGGCTTTCTTGGAGCCTGGGGAGGGCAAAAATGGCCTTTCCCACACTCATACCTGGAGGCCCTCCAGAGGCTGGAAACAGTCCGTTTCCTGACTTCCAATGGGCCCAGAAGGCCCGAAAATCAGCTGGCCGATGCACGCTGGAGCTGAGCTAGGGCAAAGCTCGCGTGCCCACAGATATATCTAAGTGTGCCACCTGTGGCATGCGTGCCATAGGTTCACCATCACGGGCTTAGACTAATGCCAGTGGCAATATGAATAGAGGAGGCCATTTCACATATAGCACTTTGGCAAGTATAATAAGAGGAGACAGAAGGGTACAGTCAATATGTGATTTGCTTAAACACAGAGGAAACTTTCTTTTTTAAGCAATTACATCTATGTATGTATTACACATGATATGACAGAACATTAAAGTCTTTATTATTCTCTAGTGGAATTGCCTATGAACCAGGCTGGAGGGAATCTAGTATAATTTTCCTTAGTGGGAAATTTCATATGGGAATGTTTGAGAATTTCTTCAGATAGTTGGCTTGGTTTTGTTTTCTTAATACAGAAACCTAATACTCTTGGAAATAACTACATTCTCTCTTTTTTTTTAAAAAAGAAAACTATTTTCTCTAGCATAAAAACTCCCTATAAGTACATTCATTTCCAGATGATTATAGAAGTCTTGCAATTGCTTCTGATTTAATAAATGTATCATCAAAAATGGAAAGCATACCAATTTTAAAACACAAATCAGAAATGTGTTTCTGTGTGCATAACACTGGTGACCAGATGTACAATTCAAAGCACAAAGTTGATTCTCCTTATTTGCAAATTTGCCTACTTGTTAAAATTTATTTGCAGTCTCAAAATCAATATTTGCACTAGGAAGGCTGGTTGGGAGACAAAATAGCTTCCTTCAAGTATTTGAAGGCTATCAGTAAAAGAGCAAATTTGATCCATGATTCCAAAACAAAAGATAAGGAACAATTAAGGTTAAACTTCAGGGAAGTCTCAAGAAGATTTTCTTAATGATAAAATCTGCCCAGTAATCCAAGAAACTGCCTTGGTGGGTGGTTGATTTTGGCTTGCTTTCAATATGTGGCTGGGTGGTCGTCTGTTGGCGTGGCTGTGTAGTAGGTCCCTGCACTGGGCAGGAGCTTGCATTATGTATTTTTCTAAATGTCTCAGAGAAACCAAACTTACATGTATAGGAAGTCCACTGAAAAATTTCCATCTTGATTATCCAGCAATGATAAGTTGAGAGAGAAGAGGCAAATGACACACCTATGTAGGCAGCTTCAGAATTCAGTTCAGCCACAGGAAAAGGACTTATTTAGCAACTCAATATATTGTTTCTTCAACATTCCTGGAGCACGAAGATCTTCCCCCAAGATCATTTCCACAAAGGTAAACTGAAGGTAGAAAATGATTTGAAAGATCTAAGTCAGGGCTGTCAAACTCCCGGATGCATCAGACGCTGGCCACGCCCACACCTGGTTTAGCAAAGGGGAAAAAAGTCCCGATACATCACATGATACCACCCTGAACACATGAGTTTGACACCGCTGATCTAGATGTCCTAAAATGTAAGTTCTTTGTGGCCAATTGTATATCCACTCACCTATACATACCTATTTTTAATTTGTTTGCTTTTGCAGTGATATTGAAATTTCCAGGGGACAGGCTCCAAAACCTATCCATATTCTTGCCAAAGAGATAGGATTGCTCACAGAAGAAATTGAAATCTATGGCCAAACCAAAGCCAAAGTACGTCTTTCTCTGCTGGAAAGGTTGAAAGATCAGCCAGATGGAAAATATGTACTGGTTGCTGGGTAAGAAATAGTTTAATAAATATATTCCCCTTACTTTTGCTTAGATAACAAAATGCAGCTTGTATTTTTATTTATTTATTAGAATTTTGTCAAACAAAAACGAGAACAAGAATAAAAGAAAAAAAATGCAATGACAGGGACGATTGGCACATTAGTGCACTTATGCACGCCCCGTCTACTGACCATTTAAGTATGAAATAAGGTCCACGGAAGTCAATTTGTGACTGAAACTGAAAATTTGTAGCTGAGACAACTGAATCAGGTAGAGCATTTCAGACTTTGACAACTCTATTACAGAAATCCTATTTTTTACAGTCAAGTTTAGAACGATTTACATTGAGTTTAAATCGGTTGTTCACGGGCATATTATTGTGGTTAAAACAGAAAAAGTCATTTACAGGTAAAGTATTACTATGTAAAATTTGTATGCCATACCTAGGTCTGGACCGCAAGTGACGCAGTTCTAACTTATCCAAACTGAGAATTTCGAGCCTACTAGCATAGGGAATTCTATTGTGTACAGAAGAGTGCAAGACTTTTCTAGTGAAATACTTCTGAACCTGCTCGATTGTACTGATGTCAGATATATGATGGGGATTCCAAACAGTTGAACAATACTCTAAGATTGGTCTAGCATAAGTTTTATAAGCTATAATTAGCAATACAATGTTTCCAGAAAAAAAGCTTCGCAAAATTAAATTTACAACTCTTAATGCTTTTTTAGCAACATAGTTACAGTAAACTTTGGAGGATAGGTTGTCAGAGATAAGTACACTTTATATATAGTATATCCTGAGCAGCCTTGCATTTCTTTCATTCATTGAGAGGAATGTTTGCCACCATTCATATTTATCACTTGTTTGTGTGTCTGCCTTTTGTTTAGTAGCTTAAGAAGGCAAACATATTGTGGAGCTCCACTTTCCGTTTTTCCTCACAATAATATCCTTGTGAGGTACTGGCCTAAAATCAACCACTGAATTTAGGTAAATGAGGATAGACTAGAACCTGAATCTCCCTGGCACTAGTCACAACACTTTAACCACCATGCAATGATTGGTCTTCAAAGCACATGTTAAATTTGCTACTTACAAGTTAACTGCAAGTTTTCTGAGGAGCAATTCCGGAAGGGAAAGCCAAAGTTACCTTTTCCTGAGACAACAATAATTACGGATTACTGTGATTGCTCTGATCAGCTCCCCCAAAGCAGAAGCTTACGTCATGGCATGAGGACCTACCGTATTTTTCAGAGTTTAAGAGGCACCAGAGTATAAGACATAGCTTGGTTTTGGGGGAGGAAAATAGGAAAAAAAATCTGCCTACCAGGTATTCATCTGGCTAGCATCCTTAGTCTGGTCAGCTTCAGCACATTATTTTGCTGGTTTTTTATCCCCTGCTTGGGGATAAAAAACAGCTTCTAAGGCACAGCTGAGAGGAAGCAGCAATGAGAAAAGCAGGCAAAGCGGTGGGGGGGAGGGATCGCTTCACTCTGCTAGCGCCTAGTTAGGGCTGAAAAAAAGCTTCTAAAGAACAGCTGAGAGTCGGAGCAAAGCTTGGAGATCACTTCACGTTAAAGCACAGGGAAGAGTCGAGGGAGCAGGCAAAACTGGTAAGATCGCTCACTAGTGCCTCATTAGTGCCTCGCTAGGGCTGGAAAAAAGCTTTGAAAAAGCTACATTCGGAGTATAAGACGCACCCAAATTTTCAGCCTTTTTTGGGGGGAGGGGAAGGTGCATTTTATACTCCGAAAAATACGGTAGTTTGTCTCTCTTACAAATCAAGCCATAAAATATTATGTAAGAAATAAAGAGCCTGCATTAATGGATGCTTGTGTTCACTTTAAATGTCGCCAGTTATCAATAGGTGGTTTTTTTGCACTATTTATTAACTTAGAGCTCACTTTGGTTCCAGTCAACCCTGGAGGTAATTAGCAACACATGCTAAATAGCTGGTTGAGAATTAGGACTCCATGCCAGAGTTGCATCTTTTGTTGTTCTCCTTTGTTTTCAACTATACGCCCTCCTGTCCTGTCTCATTGCTGTGATTATGAAGGCCCATTGTTACATGGCTTTATATTTATTTTATTATTATTTATTCATTATATTTATTTGCTGCCTATCTTGCAATGAGCTACTGTACCCGTGTGTGTGTGTGTGTGTGTGTGTGTGTGTGTGTGTGTGTTTATCTCTAGATGAGATACGGTAGGTAGCACATAAATCCAATAAGCATATAAATATGCTTAATTTTTCAATACATTCTATCTTTAATTTTCTAGTAGGTGCTACTTATTCCATGAATGCTGCCTTTAGCAAATAAGGAAGCTGTCAACAATTTTTGCTGTGTCACACTTAGGTTTTTTTTGGATGTGATGGGCTACCTGACCAGGGCTCCATAAACCCAGATAAACAGTAAATGGCACCAAAGTGTGCACGTTTTCGTTTTAGAATATTGCAGAATGTTCCAAAATTCATATCTAGTTCTTTAATCACCAATCAATCATAATTACAGTCATAAGTCATTGCAGCCATTAAGTTGGTGATCATGTGACCATTCCTGATTTTGTAACCTTTTTTGTTAGGTGAATGCAGTGGTCGTAAACAGCGATCATTAAGTGAATCCATTGTATGCAGTGGCATTCTTTTTGCCAGAAACTAAGTAAATGCTGGAAACCAGAAAAAACATCAAAAATTGAAATTAATGACTGCGGTACACTGCAAACAGCTGTAAAAGTGAGCTGGTTGCCAAGAATCCAGAGTGCAATCATATGATTGTAGGGAGCAGCTACTAGAATTTCAAAATTAGGTCATAAGTACCGTTTTAGGGGCCCATCATAACTTCAAACAGTTACTAAGCGATCGGTCTCGTTAAGTGTTGTGGCCCGTCAGCTGACTGTGCAGCTAGTAGCTGATTCCGACAGTGAGAAGGCTGGTGTGGTGCTGCGCCAGCAGCCTGTACAGCTGGCACTCGAGTCAGACAATGAGGAGGCTGGAGAAGATGTGGTGCCAGAGGCAGGGATTCAGCCAGGGCCTTCAGAACCTCCAGAAGCTCCCATAAGTGAAGAGGAAGAAGAGGAGGAGCCTCTTCTCGATGCACGGGCGCGCAGAGCTGCCAAAAGGCAGGAGTGGCTTCTCAGTAGGAGGTCTCCTCAAGAGTAGGGCTTGGGGCTAATTGGCCACTCCCTTAGCCTATTTAAGGAAGGATGATGACTGAGGCAATTTGCAGGGAACAACTTCGTTCACTCTCCTTCGCGTCTTGATCTTAGTTCTTTTATCAGTTTCCTGCAAATTGCTTCTGGGCTTTCTGCCAATCATAGTAAGATTACGATTATTTATTCTTTGGATTCTTGTAGGCTGTTAAGAAAATTAATTAACAGCCTTTGTTTGAAAACTACTGATTTAATTTAGTAAACTAAGGTTTGTACAGACTTCGTATGTGCTGCCTTCTTTGGGGTCTGTAGCTGGGGCAGAACATTAAGTGAGGACTACATGTATGCTTCTTTTTTCTTTCATGTTCTCTTTAAACTGTCCTCTTTGGTTCAGAATGCAAATATAAAATGTTACATTTACAGAATGTTCCCTTTCCAACATCAAGAGATCATCAGATAGAAAAGCTGTGCTGAGAGATAGGAACTGAAAACAATCTCCTACTAGGCTCCTGTGACTTGGTTCCCTTGGCCCTATTGGGAAATTCAGACTATCAGAAAACATTGATTTTTCTGAGCTCACAAAATTGTTACATAGCATGTTTTTTTGTTAAACAATGATAGACGAAATATCCTGTTCTTTTAAAAGATAAAATTAAAAAAATATTTCTGATTGCATCTTTCACCCAAAGCAAATGTAGCCTACCACGGACAGCTGGACCTTTTGCAAAATTTCTGCAGTTCAGGGAAATATGTTTCTAATTAGAGGTGGATTTCTTGCTTGAGTCTTTAGGAGGTCATGAAATAGGAGTTACCACTTTTGGCTCACTTCTGCCTGAATGCTTGTATATCCCTGGGAATGAAAATGTAATCCGCAATGTCACATACCTTAAATAAACTATTTATTTCACTGCATTTGCTAAAGTACCACAGATTTAAACAGTTAAATGTAGCATATCTTGGCAAGCGTTTTCTATTAGAAATGGAGTGGGAATGATGTGAATGAAAATGTAATTTAGTTTTGTTTGGTTTTTAACTTGAATTTTCTCTGACTGATAAAAGATACCCCAGATGAATAGCTTGGGTAGTTTTGAAATCTCTCTGCAGAAATGCACTGATTGCAATGCAAATTTATGGTGGTCAGTGTTTTTACAGCTAAATAGAAACAATTCCTCTTTACATGGGAATTATGGGACCGGATGTTTAACATATCTGAACAATGGCATCCTAGAGAAGGCAGGTCTAATTCTGTTAAATAAGCACTGATAATTTCCATAAGTGTTATATCAGATAAGAAAACAACTTTTTCTTTCTAAACACATCCCCCTCAATTTTGATTCACCAAAAGACTCTTAGTCATGCATTCATTTTTATCACTTTACTCTATATCATATTAGTACTTTTTGAAGTCTTATATTTCCTATTTTTTTAAAAAGGTTCAAACTCAGCCTTAAATTTCCTGTTATATGTTTACAAAATTGAAGACAGGTGGCAATTTATACATTGCCTTTAAAAAAAGGGAAACCTACAGGCATACCTTCTTTTGTTGGACTTTGTTTTATTGTGCTTCGCTTTCACCAGCAAAAAGATTATGATTCACTGGAGGTCAGGTGATGATTAGTAATTTTTAGCAATAAAATATTTTTTTAATTAAGGTATGTACATTGGGGCACAGTTAGTAAGCTACAGTACACTGTAAACATAACTTTTATATGCACTGGGAAACCAAAACATTTGTGTGACTCATTTTACTGTGATATTTGCTTTATTGTGCTAGTCTGGAACTGAACCCCCAGTGTCTCTGAGATATGCCTGTATTGTACTCATTTTTATTACTTTGTAGTAATTAAGGATATATTGAAAAACTATAACCTTTATGACATTATAGACCATGTGTTTACTTATTACTTTCTACTTTAATGCATGCAACAGAAGAATAAACAATTTTTTAACATTTAGACTGATATTTTTCTTCTTCTTGTGCCATATTCATCATTGGACATTGGTGATCATGTTGGTGATCCTATTTTTATCAACAGCCACACGAAAAAATGCTGCTGAGTTTTGTCCAAACCAGTCCCTTAGATTTTAGATTGATATTAGCTAATAAAAATAAAGTATCTAGAATATTTTCAATATATTTTTTTTAAATATAAAAGATCCTTTTTAGCCAAAATGGATTAAATTCTGACCACATTTTAGTGTGTGACAAAATTGATAAAATGTCTTACATGATGCAGTTCCATTTTAATTCTCATTTGGAAATTAATTAGTTGTATTTTTGGAATAGACAAAAAATCTAGTTCAAACTTAGGTTGGATTTTGAAAAGAATCTACCTTGCTCCAGAGATTCATTCATTACACTCTTAGCTTGAATCTGAATATTTGTATATCTCTTTGAATGCACTGAACTCACAAAAGATGTAAATTGTGTTTAACACAAGAAATTTGGGGAGGTGAACTGAATATTTATAGTCAGTTATGCTATGCTGTATTTTAAACTGATGTACACTAATCTGAGCCACATTGAGCCTGCACTTTTATTTCACAAAAGGAAAATACTAATCATTGGTTTCATAATAGGTCACGATTATGACAACTTAACAACAACACAACTGTGGTATAATTTCCAAAATGTCATATTTAGCAATGATGCCATGTTTGAAACAACATAATGTGTGCAGTCACATCACAATGCATATATTGCCATTTCCCCCCTTGATGCCTTCTCATTGTTGCCCACATTACTAATTGATTGGAAGAACTGGATGAAATTTAGTTTACCTTTTAATTTACTTTTTCATCTCTGTCTAGTTTGATATAGTTTTTTTTTCCAGAGGATGTTGCAAAAGGATATCCTTTTCAAATTGAGTAGTATTAAAGAAGCACATCTTATCTTTTTTTTTGTGGACAGTCATCATGAAAATGGCACAGAGCATAAATATTGGATTGGTTAAGAAATCAGAAAGACAGTGAAATGATTTTGCAGAGAAGGCAGGAACTTATTTGTTTACATTTCACAATCGTCTGCAAGAAACAGTATCAGTAGGATGGAGGTGGATGAAGAATATGGTGCTTGGGCAGGCTGTAAGAATGGAATAGCTATCATTTTCTAAGCAAGCTCTCCAGACTGCAGTTTTTCTAAGTCCCGAAAGATTGCCAAGGAGCATTGGAAACTGGAAAAATCCTATATTTCTCTTTGGGGGATGAATTTATAGGGAACTTGTGAAATTAATGGTATATACTGAAAATTGTTAATTGTTAAAAAAGACAATTGCAGTATTGTTAGCATATGGTTCATGTGACTTCCTTTGACACCAGTAAAATATATTGAATTAAAATATTTTAAGATCATAATTTCATCAGAAATTTGAGGGGCTGTAGTAAGGAATACTGAGCTTAATATTGAGCTATTAAGCTCTGTTTGATTGAATTCTTGACAGCTAGTTAATTTGTTGAACAAATAACAGCACAGCAAAAACTCACATTTTTATTGCTCTGCCTGGAGAAGAGAGGTAATGGTAGAGAGAGATAATGGTAAGGAAAATCTGGAGTACATCTAAAGGGAATCATTTCTTGCACGCACTGACAAAACCAGAGCCTGAACAGGAGCATCACCAGGCTTTCTGGACAGCTAGCAGAACTAATTGTTGTCTAATTTATATATCATCCTAGATTATATTCTTTCTGTTTTAATCTATGATTGGCATATGTTTCTGCCTGGATGATTTTTACATAAGAATGGTAAAATATAATTATTTGATTGAAATATTTTTATTTATGCTAGAACCAGCAAACCTTATTGATGGAATGTGACTTATTGTCTTATATTGTTAGGATTACCCCGACACCTCTTGGGGAAGGGAAGAGCACTGTGACAATTGGCTTAGTCCAAGCACTGACAGCCTGCCTTAAAATAAATTCCTTTGCCTGCCTGAGACAGCCTTCTCAAGGACCTACTTTTGGTGTCAAAGGTAAGCATTACCTCCTCATCTAAGAGCAGGCAGTAATTTCCCTTTGAAAATCACAGGAGGATTGGCTGGTGACATCATGTTATTAGCAGAAGAGATAGAGCCAAAAGTCATTGACGTTTTGAAATGGCTTAACACAGGAGTCCCCAAACATGGCAACTTTAAGACTTGTGTTTTTCAACTCCCAGAATTCCTTGGCCCTCCATGCTGGCTGGGGAATTCTGGGAATTGAAATCCACAAGTCTTAAAGTTGCCAACCAGAGGAGACCCCCGGTTTAGCAGTTTGTAAGGTAGTCCAGGCAAGAAACCAAAACCATGACTACTAATACTACCCTTATTCTAAGGTTGCAGTAACATCTTACAAGTTTGAAAGTGAATGCACTTTCCCCCCTTCCCTACCTTTACTTTCCAGAGAATTAGGAAACATCTCTTCTAAGACACTTATTGCACCTCATTAATCCTCTGGATTCAAATTTTGTTTATCAGACTCTTCTCTAGGCCTGTGATGGCGAACCTATGGCATGTGTGCCACAGGTGGCACGCAGTTCCCTCTCTGTGGGCACTCAAGTTGTTGCCCCAGTTCAGCTGCGCCACACATGTGAGCCAGCCAGCTGGTCATCGGGTCTCTGCTGTGCATGCACGGGGGAGGGGGCATGCAGGGGGCACACATGCATGCGTGTGGCTCCGGGTGCATGGGAACACACATGTAGGGGGGGCAGGGCGCATGTGGGGGTGCGCATGCATGCACATAGGGGCGTTCACATGCACAAGGGGAAGGGTACATGCACGGGGGCTCATGCACATTGCATTTTGGGGTTTCATGCGGATGCGCGCTTTGGGCACTCGGTCCAGAAAAGGTTAGCCATCACTGTTCTAGGTTATGACTCTTATTCCTTTCTCTCAAGGCTATTTTCACAGCTCATTACATCACCTTAAGTTTTGCAAAGCTTTAGACACCCTATTTGTTTCTTAAACTCCCCTCCCCATTCAAAATGGAACCCAATTTGAGAGGAACAAATTTGTTTCATTCATTAAATCCCTATAGCTATAGTTGAGGAAAGCTGATGCTTTTTAATACAATGTGTTAGTCTGGAAAGGTGTTGGTAGTCTCCTGAGTTTTGACCCTCAAATGCCTGAAATCCTTCAAACCCTTCCAAATTCGCCAAACATTTACCCTGTTCCAGGGGTTATTGAGGTGTTCTCTCAGACCCAAAAGATGCTGGAGACAATAAGCAATCCAAATCTGATACAGTAGAACCTCTGGTTACAAACGCTTCTGACCACAACCAAAAAATTCACAAAATTTTTGAATCTGGTCACGAACACATACTCGGGTGGCGATCAAACACGGGTTAGGGTTAGGGTTAGGATCAAACACGGCCGCGGATTATTTCCCCTTCCACGCCATTTTTCTTGTAAGCACCAAACAACAGCAACCTCGTGTGGCTGCTGCATTAATTTTGGTTAGGTTCGAGTTACAACCAAATCGGGTTGCGACCAGAGTTATGGAACAAATTATGGTCGTGACCAGAGGTATAAGGAAATTGGATTAGCTTCCTGATCATAATCCTGAGCTGAGTAAGGAGGGAATGTCAACTTGAAATGAAGGGAAATTGTGACCGCTATCCTCCAGAGTTTGCTAACATATTCTCTTCATTGTGTAGGAGGAGCAGCAGGAGGTGGATATGCTCAAGTCATACCCATGGAAGAGGTAAACACATATTTTGCCTTGGAAAATTAAATAATGCAGAGGCCCTAATTGTCCTCTGCATTAAGGAGGAGTAGTTTTTCTGTGAAATTAATTTAAATAGTATCTCAACTTTAATTTTTAAATAATGACTTCAGCTTGGGCCAAGATAATTTGCTGCCTGAGGTGGAGTGCACATTTCATCTTTGGTAGCTTTGAAGGACATCCTAGATCCAGGCACAACAAGACAAGGGTTAAGCCAAGCAATCCTAGAAAGAATTGACACCCTAATTTGTGTCTTCCACCCAAAAAAATCAACCTTCCTCTGCTTATACCAGGGTCCATCCTGAAAATTTCATTTTGTGTACCAGTTTGCATGTGATCCTAGATCAAGTGGCTCTATTCACAGTCACTCATGCCCTAGTCATGTCTCAGTTAGATTACCGCAATGCACTCTACATGGGGCTGCCTTTGAAGAGCATCTGGAAAATTCAGCTGGTCAAAATGGAGTGGCACGAGCCATTACACTTCATGAGCTGCTTTGGTTACCAATTTGTTTCCAGACCCAATTCAAGGTGCTGGTGTTGATCATTAAAGCTCTTATGGCATGGGGCCAGGTTATTTGAGAATCACCTCTCCCCAATTTCATCTGCCTGTCTCGCTATATCTAGTAGAGAGGGCAAGTTACGGGTTTCATCGTCTAGGAAGCTACTTTTAGTGGACCATAGACAGCGGGCCTTCTCTGAATTGGTGCCCACATTGTGGACTATTCTCCCCACTCAGGTGAGGTTGGTCTCATCTCTTTGAGCTTCTGAAGGTCACTCAAGACTTCGCCTGGGGACCCAAGGTAATGGGTGAGCTAGTGAGGTGGCTGCGTTATTGACAACGTCCCTTCTTCTAATTTTTATTTTAGCTTGGTTTTTTGTAGTTGTAGATGTTTTAATGGTTAATAATTGCAATAACATTTGTGGGTGTTTATTGATTGTTTTAACTTGTAAGAATCACTTGTTCTGTGAGATGTGTGGCTATATAAATTATGTAGGTAGATGATATACAGACAGACAGACGGACATCAATTCATTCATTCATTGGATTAATTTTCTCAGGGATATTAATTAAACTTTTCAATTAATGAAACATATGAAAAGCTTTATTGCCACCCAGATTTTTATTTTTTATAGAGTCTGAGGTGGATTCATGCAGTTATTTTAAAACACATGTCATTTTTGTTCCTCTTTATCCAAATCATAAATCAAAATGATTTCTAAATGGATCTGTGCAAATCACCCACAGCCTGCCACATTAAAAAAGTAATATTTTCAACTTTCCTGTATGAATTTCTGCTTAGGTCATGAGAACTAAGTTATTGAACAGAGAACTGGGACCATCTTGGCGTAGTAAATCACTTCAGCCACGACAGTTATGATTCCATAATATTTCAAACTGCTCATCTGAACTACTAATCCCAGAAGTGAAAGTGTTTGGATGAGTTGAAACAACTGACACTAGTTTAATGGAGTGTGCAAAAAGAATGTCTTTTTCATATTTCATTCCTATATAGTTCAACCTTCACTTAACTGGTGATATTCATGCCATTACTGCAGCAAATAATTTGCTGGCTGCTGCCATAGATGCTAGGATTCTACACGAGAACACTCAGTCTGATAAGGTAAGAATAATCCTTCACTCCACAGTAATTTTCTGTGAAATGCAATTTTGAGAATATAATAATTAAAACCATTTCAAATATTTCATCATTGACCGCTAGGAGTTTGAAGGTCTGAGACTTGTGTGGAGAAAAGAAAAGTTGGATTTTCCCCTTGCTTTGTTCCCTTTAAATCCATCCATCCTTCCTTCCATCCTTCCTTCCATCCATCCATCCATCCATCCATCCTTCTCATTATGAAGGAGAATTTTTTTTAATGACATAATGATTCAAAGTTTCAACCCCTTTCTGATCCTACCATGATTTTTAAAAACAACACATGTACAGCAGAACAGTTCTGGCCCTGGGGCTATTACTATTTTCAAAAAAAGAAGGAGTGCCTACTCCGACTCATGCTTGTACACATTAATTAATAAAGGGTTTCTCAACCTTGGCAACTTTAAGACATGTGGTCTTCAACTCCCAGTATTCCCTAACCAGCATATGCTGACTGAGGAATTCTGGAAGTTGAAGTTCATATGTCTTAATGTTACCAGAATTGAGAAATCTTGCAAATGGATTTCTCTGCTCCAGAAGTCTGACTAGGACTCAATGAACTTGTGCTGTAGTGGGCAGAAATCCATGTATTTAGATTACCAAAAAGAAAATGATGCCCCTAAATATTTCAATCAATCAGAATAGAGCTGGAAGGGACCTTGGAAGTCTTCTAGTCCAGTTCCCTGCTCAAGCAGGAGATCCTATACCATTTCAGACAAGTGACTGTCCAGTCTCTTCTTAAAAATCTCCAGTGATGAAGCCCCTACAACTTCTGAAGGCAAGTTGTTCCACTGGTTAATTGTCCTCACTGTTAGGAAGTTTCTCCTTAATTCAAATATTTCATCACGGACTGCTAGGAATTTGAAGGTCTGAGATTTGTGTGGAGAAAATAAAAAGTTTTGTAATTGGGAAGAACACTGTGCTGCCCTAGTGCCTTGGTTTTGAGATTAGTCAATGAACAAAGGTATTTTGTGGTTCAGAGGCTCATCTTTTCTGCTTGTTTAATTTAAAAATTGTTTATCATGCTCATGCCAATAGAGTTGGGCACTTATAGAAAGTTTGGATCAGATAATATAATACGAAATCTGTCCTATTAAAATTGCTATCCTGGACGTATGGTATATTATTAGAAATAGCCCAAAACTCTGGAGTGATGCAGAGATCAAGTTGCCCATCCAGGCATTCTTATTTTGAGAAAGATAGGTATGTAGCATCATTGATAGTGACCCCATACATATACATAAATATATACATAATTCTTTGAGCTGGAAAAGATATGCCCATGACCTCCAGGACAGTCTTAATTGTGACATGCCACATTTCATATCTATAAGTTGCGTCCCTTTCTAGATCGGGACTCTCTACACACGGTCACTCATGCCCTCGTCACCTCTCGTCTGCACTATTGTAACGCTCTCTACATGGGGCTCCCCTTGAGGTACACTCGGAGGCTCCAACTGGCGCAGAGTGCAGCCGCGCGGGTGGTTATGGGAGCAACGTGGAGCTCCCATATAACACCTCTCCTGCGCGAGCTGCACTGGCTCCCGGTGGTCTTCCGAGTGCGCTTCAAGGTTTTGGTTACCACCTTTAAAGCGCTCCATGGCTTAGGACCTGGTTATCTACGGGACCGCCTACTACCACCAATAGCCTCCCACCGGCCAGTACGCTCCCATAGAGAGGGGCTCCTCCGGGTGCCGTCGGCCAAACAATGTCGACTGGCGGCCCCTAGGGGGAGAGCCTTCTCTGTGGGGGCACCTATGATCTGGAACGAGCTCCCCCCGGAGATACGGAGGATCCCGGATCTGCGCACCTTCCGCCCTGCGCTTAAAACGTTTTTATTCCATCAAGCTGGCCTGGCCTAAATCTTCTCCTTTTTAAAATTTTTAAATTTTAAATTTAAATTTTAAACATGAATTTGATATTATGGGATATTTTTAAAATTTAGCCAAATTGTTTAATCTGTTTTAACCTATTTTAAATTTTGTATTTTCTGTGTTTTTATCTTTTGGCTGTTCACCGCCCTGAGTCCTTCGGGAGAAGGGCGGTATAGAAATCTAATAAAACAAAACATAAAACATAAGTTTGATGGTTATACACACTGAGTTTTTTCATAAAAGGCACTTTGAAGTTGAAATAACTGTTGGATCGAATATTTCTCTTGAAATGCATAGAATTTCAAAAGATTGCAAAATCATAGGATTAGGCTTGGCTAAATTTGTGGCTTAGATTCAACATTACGTAAGCTTTAGTTTGATTTTCCCTTTCTCCTTTTACATCTGGCTCAAAAAAAGGAATGGGAACTCCAGGACAAAGTGATGGCCATCTCTCAGTTGTGGGAGTTGCAATGCAACACTTGGGAGGGAACCAAGTTGGTAGAAACTGCATTTGAGTGAGTCAAAAATTAGTTCCAATCTGCTGCATAAATAAGAAGAGACCTAGTTTCCAGGGCCAGATTATTTAAGGTATTAGGCAAGGGAAAAAATTAGATTCCCTATCATAAAACCTCCAAGGGGACTGAGGGAGGGTTGATTAAATAAATGCTGTACTTAAGGAAAGAGTTATACTAAATGTAATTCTGCCCCCTAAACCTGACACACGCTGGTGTTCTCAGTTTTTCTGTTTTCAGTTCAGCTTTTCAGGGGAGTACTACACAATCTCTCTGCCGAAGCCTTCCTTTCCCATTCATGCCCATTCATGTGCATTTTATTAATTATGACACCAACTCGTTTTATAGCAGCTTGTTTTGTTTCTTTTTTAAAAGAGGGGAAATTGTCTCAGAAGCTACAGTAAATAGAGGCATGCTTAGAAGAGCTTTGTAACTTGGATACAAAGCTTGAACAGAATTATCTGTCTATAATGCCTAATTGGAATAGCGCTTACCTTACTGGTATTTACTGTTGTATTCTTTATAGGCCTTATATAATAGATTGGTTCCATTAGTCCATGGAGAAAGGAAATTTTCAGCTATACAACTTGCACGCATGAAAGTAAGTAGTTCTTTAAGGAATATCATAGAGAAACTTTTGGAAGACATTGGTTTGGGTGTTCCAAAAGTGCTTTTTCAAGAGGCAACTGGACTTTCTGGTTTTTCTTTAAAGATGTTTCGTTTCTCATCCAAGAAGCTTCTTCAGCTCTGACTGGATGGTGGGGACTCACTATCCAGTCAGAGCTGAAGAAGCTTCTTGGATGAGAAGCGAAACGTCTTCAAGGAAAAAACAGAAAGTCCAGTTGCCTCTTGAAAAAGCACCTTTGGGACAACCATGACCTGGATGACTGAGAATCTCTATAGACATTGGTTTGGGCTTTTATTTTCAAAATAAAAGAAATAAAGTTGATACAGACTTTAATGAAAAGAGGAGGAGGAGGAGATCCTAATAAAGACTGGCCTGGCTACACACAAGAATAGGATGAAATAAATGTAACGGGGGCACATTTAAAGATGCTGAGCTTGTCAACTGGAAAGCTGACAGCCCAGGTTCAAGATCTAAGCTCTCCACAATGAGGTGAATCTGCCTGTTACCTGCCTCAGTGCCTGTCCACCTAGCAGTTCAAAAACATGCAGATGTGAGTAGATAAATAGTTACCACTTCGTTGGGAAGGTAACAGCATTTTGTGCAGCTTAGCATATAATTATGCTGGCCACATGACCATGGAAATATCTTGGGACAACAAGATAATTTAGCTGGCTCCCTCAGCTAAGAAACGGAGATAAGCACTGCCCCCTAGAGTCAGACATGACTGGACAGGGGAAACCTTTACTTTTACCTTTAAATGTAACTATTTGCTTCCATCATATGGAATTCTTTATGGGGTTAGGGAATTCCTCTAAAAAAGAATAACGGGAAGGCATTTTCATGTGCTTTCAGCAACTCACATTTTTACAGCTGTTAAAAAGTGGTTTGTAGCTTTAAATTACAATCAAAAGGACCCTGAAGTGAATAAAAATATTTACTTTTAAATACAGTATATTTATACTCTTTGGTTGTTCAACTTCAAGCAAACCACCAAGTTCTGAATCACCACGAGGATAGGAAAAATGATTATGTATAGACTGCCCACATCTATGCAAAAAGCAAGGTAGATTCAAAATAATTATATGCTCCAGAGTTATTTAAGAAGCTGGAGAAATCTTTAAATTAATGCCACTTATTACTTGGGTGAGGGATGCTGAAAAGATTATGTACATATCTTGCTGAAATCCTTGATTTTTCTCACTGATGGATACAAATAGCAGACTGGAATTGTAAAACAATGGCAGGCAGCTATTTATCTTAACAGTTAAATGTCTTCTCTGGAAATTACTAAATTTGATTATGATTCTCAGTCTTCTCGGAGGAAAACAATCCAGCCGTACATTTTGTATATAAAATTTCTCTAATCAAATGCTAAAATTACATAGTTGCTTAAAATGCTGTCCAACATATTTTTGAAAAAGTGAAGGAAAGAAAAAGAACTTAATTTAGAATGGAAATTATAATTATACAAATTATAATACATTTGAGATCACATTTTGATTAATAACAATTGCAATGTGTTGATTTAGATAACATGACAGCTTAATTTATGGGGCAGGCTAGCACTTTTGATAACCATGAGATGACATTGGATGGCTGCAAAGACATTACTCCAAGAGCCAAATGTTCTTTATTTTTTATTTTCACTTGCATTTTGCACTGTCCAGTTGTTGTTCTTCTGGAAAATAAAACAGGATAAGATAAGTTCTACATTTATATCTGCTACAGAATAATATTTGGAGATACAGAATTAGGAAAGAAATTAGTCTCTTATCCCATTCTCCATTCACAATAGCCTTATCTGCTAGAGATTAAATTTAAGCAGGTCATTCAAGATAGTTGATTAACAACATACATTGGAGATTCAATAACTGCTTCCTATTGAGCCTCTTACTAGCAGTTCTGCTACTAGATATACTGGGTGTCTACAGCAGGGAGATGAACCCTGTAGGCAGCTGGATCCAGAATATTTCATTACATTCTCTGCTCCGAGAAAGGTCTTCCTTCTCATAATTTCATATCTGGTTTATTGTAAAGATGGCTAAACTTCAATTTTGTGCTCCTTGAGGCAAACAGGACCTTCACCACACCCAGTATCCCATAGACATATTTGTCGTCCATTGTATGCAGCAATTACAGTAGTTTGATAGGGCTTATGATTTGTTTTTGGTATGGACTGTTTCACACTTCATTCACAAGACGTATTACTAATATTTGCTGCTGCTTTTCCTCCTCTTTCTTGTTCCACTGGAAAAGATAATTAAAACTGGAATGTCTATTGGAATGGCTGTCCCATAAACCACTGCCTGCTTGATTTCTACATTAGGATAAACTGCAATGAATCAGATCAGGCTTTGGGTGCCATGTAAACACAATTTAGCATATATGAGAAGTAGTTATATGCCCTGAATATGAATACTATGGTCAGATGTGTAAATTCTATATGTGTTTCTTTCTCTTTATTTGTTTTTAGAGGCTCGGAATAACCAAAATAGATCCTAAAACATTAACTGCAGATGAGATTAACAGATTTGTGCGACTTGATATAGATACATCTACAATAACATGGCAAAGGGGTAGGTATTAAAAAAAAGAAGTCTCCATCAAGTCTACTTTGCTCTTGCATAAAGTCATCAACTAGATACTTCCTGGAAAGTTTCAACCCTAACATAAACAAATACTTTTTAAAAAAGCAGATTTTTATATGCAGTTCTTGGCAAAAGCTTCTTCTCAGAACTGATTAAGTTACTCAATGAAAAGGAAAAGAAACCTGTGCATTTGCTTTTGTGATTTGATAATGGGCTCTGGAAGCAGAGCAAAATCTGACACTATCCTGATTAGTATTTTGGAAACATGTTAATAAGCATGGTCTCGATTTTTCCTGTATATTTTGTACTTTGAATTTTGAGAACTGGAAATAAGACAAATATTCTCCTTTTCTTCTTTTAACTCAATGATTTTATTGCTCTGGGCTAAAGACCCACAAAGACCTAACATAAAAGCTATGTAAATGTTCTTCCCATTTCTTAGCTTTTTGCAATTCTCAGCAAATTTGGTGAATGTGAGAATGTGAAAGATCCTGCTATAAGAATCCCACTCTTACCCAGAATAAAAGCATGGGCAATTTGTAGTGGAAAGCTATAGTGTAAATAGCTTTGATTTCCTTAGTTTTTTTATAATACCATAGAAACTGAAAACAGGAATATGTTGGTAACAATTATAAACAATGGCTTGGTAATATAGATAAGCCAAAGAGTATAAATTGTGTGTCTTCCTCAAAAATGCACATATCCTGTGAGGATGATGTATTTTTGCCGTATGTATTTCTAATGTTCACAGGTCCCATTTCCTGAAAAACCTGCATTTAGAATTGGATGAAGAGATCATAAATTAATAGTGTTGAATGTTTCTCCAGTAGGCATCTGTTGAAGGAACACGCAAACCTATGACTTATGTATTTTTTCTGATATCAAGAAATACAGGCTTCCGGTCTGGCTTCTGTCGCCGCCAGACGGTCCTCTGAGACCACCAGCCCCGTTGCCTGTAAAGAGCCGCCTTTACATCTGAAGGAAATGTGAGACAGAGCAGGCGAGGGCAGGTAGAGCCCTCTGCGAAGTCCCCAGAGTTTTTTTTTTACTCTTGGGGACAAGCAGGTTGTGGCTCCCTATTTCCGCTCACCGCTGCTCCGGGCTTCGGGAAAACTCTGCCTTTTTGCAGAGCCAGGCGCTGGGACCAGACCAATCAACGAAATTAACAGATCATCTAAATAAGCAGGATGAAATTCGGATCGGGGATTCTAAACTGCAAGTATTCTAACCCCAAGACTGATTTTAAAGTTAAAGAAGAGTGAAAGGAGGAAAAAGGAGAGTTTAAAAAGGCGACTGGCTGAGGCTTGAGAAAAGCTGAAAGTGAAAGTCCTTCCGTTTGAATAGCTTATAACGTTACAAAGTTACAAAGTATCTAGCAAAAGTGCTGGTTAGAAGTGAGAGAAAAAATTCTTATTTCATGTTTCTTCCTTCTTAGAGACTTGTTATTGCTATTGTTTGGAGAGAAGTCTTTTTCTTTAAAAGGAAAAAGGAAAAAAAAATCTTTTGTGTGGCAGGATGGGGCTAAAACTGACAAAGCCAGATAACCAAGCCATGGGGTGGGGGTGGGGGCTCTCCCATTTATAAATCGCATGAACAAGTTGAGAGTTTGCAGATGCAGAAGAATGGCTTCATGGACCTAAAGAAATTTTTACTGGAGGAGATGGCAAGACATGATAAGACTGTGAATCTGAATCTTGAAAATTTTAGACAGGAAATTAAAGAGTTGATTCAACAAAAGTATGATATTCTGAAGCAACATATGAAAAGTTTTATAGAAATAATTCTGAAGATGGATGAAATTATAAATTCAAAAATAGACACTAAGGAAGTTGATGATAAGATTTATAATTTGGATAATAAAATACAAAGAATTGAAAATGATTTAATAAGGATTCAAGAAAAAAAGCTCAGAAGTAGAGTTTAAAAAAATAAAGTAAGCTGACTATAAGACTTACAATGTAGATAATATAAAACAAAGGATTGAAAATGAAACCACAATAATGCAATTCAGACTCATGGAATTTGCGGTTAGAATTAGGGGAATACAGGAAGATAAAAGACAAGATTTGAGAAAGATGTCTGCTGAAGTTCTGGCTGGGATTTTAAAGGTTAGCCCTGAAGATGTATCCTGCAAGATTGATAAGGCCTACAGAGTTAATTCTTGGGTGGCAAAGCAAAGACAGTTGCCTAGAGATGTGGTGATTTACTTTACTGATAAAGAAATAAGAAATGATATTGTGCAAAAGTCTTTCAACTCCAGTCTTGAAATGCATGGAAGGAAGATCTGGATATTTAAAGAACTACCGCCTAAGATGTTAAAAGGTAGAAAGGATTTTGGATTTTTGGTGACTGAACTAAAGAAACAAAACATCCCATTCAGGTGGGATGTCCCAGTTGGTATAATATTGAGATATCAAGGAGAACAATATCAATTAAATACTGTTGAAAAAGCGGAAGAATTTTACTATAAGGTTTTTAAAATGGGTTTAACATCTCCATGTATAATACACAAGGGGAATAAAGATAGGCAAAATCAACAAGAGATTGAAATTCAGGCTAAGCAGATGGAGGTGGAGGTAACGGAAAAACAACAAGTTACAGAGGCTTTTGTGGATGAGCCGCTTCTGGATTCTCCTTCGGAGGCTATAGTTGGATTACCTATAAATACAAGAGAGGCGGCTTTGGATTCTAATGTGATGACTTATCAAGCTACAGACCAGCATGGAAACCAAACAGTTGATATACAACTCATAGAAAGGAAACCAGGATGGAGATCTAAGCCACAAAAAGTTAAGAAAAGAAGAAGCAGGTCCTACAAAAATAAAAACTTTTAGACCAAACAACAGTGTAATGCCAGTTACTTAAGAGACGATTGAATATTTAGAAATTTAGTTGAGGCAAAGTATTGGTTTATATTATCCTGAGGAGAGTGACAGATCTCTGTAGTGCTGTACTCTTGGGATGTGAAGATGGCCATAAATTGAGTGGATTGGAATTTTCTATTTTGGATTCTTTGACAAATGGATTACGTTTATGCTGAGCTATAAGGCAGAGAACTATGGGATTGGGGCATGCAGAAGATCTGGCTGTTACCCCAACACGGTGGTTGGAATTAATAATCTAGATGGAAGACATTATAGACGACACTATATGGAATATAAATATAAAGTCACTCGGGTGGTTTTTTTTATATATGAAAATATTTACTATTGATGGGGGCAGATGGTAATTGAAGATACCGAACATACTGTTGGAATTAGGATGTGATGTTACCCTAACATGGGTAATGGAATTAACAATCCAGCTGTGAGACATTACAGAAGATATCATATGGATTACAAACTTAAAGTCAATTGAGGATTTTATATATATATGTAAATAATTTTTTTTTTAGTGGAATGGGCAGAAGAATAAAGATATTGAAAATATTATGTATGTAGACCTGTAGGAAAGTGGGTGGAGATAGGTTAGTTTACTGATTGTTTAGTTTAGGAAAAGGGATGTTATATTATATCAATATACGTAAAAGATTTGAATTAAGAGATATATGTAAGGGGGAGGAGGAAATGGATAGATTATGAATTGAAATTGCTAAATTAGGATTTATTATATAGTTTTACAGCTGAAAGTAGCTTTGAATGTTGCTTTGAAATGTATAGTATAAGGGGGATATAATGATATTGTTAGGATAGATTATGAGTTGAATAGATGAAATTGCTAAATTAGAATTTATTATATAATTTTACAGTTGAATGTTGTTTTTGAAATGTATAGTATAAGGGGGATATAATAATATTGTTAGAAAGAAAGGGTTAGTATATGGGGAGTGGTATAAAAGGATGGTAAAGTATTATATAATCTGTTATTAATTTGGGTTTTATTTTGGAGAAGCCACAGGGGGAGGGGAGGGGGGTTAGGGTGGAGGGGAGGAAAAAGGGGGGGGGAATTTGTATTTGAAAAACTTTTTCAATAAAAAGAAATACAAAAGGAGAGGAGAGGAGTTATGCCTTAAGACATAACATTTCATCATTTTATTCATCGCTGCAGCTAGTAGGAGATATTTATGCTTCTTCCATGTAATCAGGACCCTGATTGGCCATGACTTCTGTTTCGCCTGGAAGAGGCCTGTGTGCCTCTCCCTGTGTGTGGCCCTGTGTTGTCTGCTGTCATAAAATCTCAGTCTGTCATAGGCTGATTTTGGTCATAGAGTAGAAGTATATATTCAGCAGATGGAATTTAGCATGCTAAGTAATCATAGAACAAATACATAATGCATTTTGGTAAATCTAGGTTGCACAACTTGAGTTACTTTTTTTTTTTTTTTAATTTGATTTATATGCCGCCCTTCTCCGGAAACTCAGGGCGGCTTACAGTGCGTTAAGCAATTTACTTTGCATAACGCATTGCAAGCCTTTACTTACAAGCAAGTTACTTTCCATATATATCTCCTATCAAAAGATTATAAATTTGTCCCCATTTTAGATGTAGCATGGAACACCCCTATAAGTTAGTCATTGGTTTCTACTTCCATGATGTTGCAAGGTGAAAATAGCTTTCCTTCCAGAATGAGTAGCACAAATCAAAAGTGTCAAGAAAATATCTGTAACTCAAAGTGTTTTTAAAACAGTCTGTATTTGTGGCCTACAGAATGTTATTTTAGAAAGCTTGTTTGATTTTTGTACATTAGTGGTGTTTTTTTCCATATATATATTGAATTTAAATATCATCTAATGTCTTATAAACAAAAAGGCTTCCTTAAATTTCTGCATTCTTCATTGCAGTAGAACAGCATGTCCTTCCAAATTTTCATTTAACCCTAACCCTCTACCAAAAGGGATTTTGAGTGGCAAATAGAATAAAAACATACTACTTAAAAAGACCATTTAGAACATGCTCATTGTTCACCTAAATGTAAAGGTAAAACCTCTTTCAAGTCAGGTTTAACTCCTGGTAACTTCATGGACAGCAATATAGAAGTGACTTGATCTTCCTTCTTTTGGGACATTTTTAAATATATTTTTTTGACTTAACAGTCTAACCTACAGTTTTGGTGTTCCCTGGAGATCTGACATCCAAATATTAACAGAGTCTTAAATTTCTCAAATTATCCTTATTTCAGGGGTGAAATTTAAAATGTTTCCCTACCGGTTCTGTGGGCATGGCTTGGTGGGTGTGGCAGGTGAAGGATGCAAAATCCCCATTCCCACCCCACTTGGGGGCTGGCCAGAGGTGGTATTTGCTGGTTTTCCAAACTACTCAAAATTTCCACTACCGGTTCTCCAGAACCTGTCAGAACCTGCTGGATTTCATCCCTGCCTTATTTCCAACGATTATTGGCTCCAAGGGTGATTTGGATTGTTTTAATTGAAAAATGAGGTTCCAATGATGAATGTTCAGAAAAATGGTCAATCTGGGGAGACTTCTAAGAAAAGGTCATTCTATCTTTGTAGCTGAAAGGTTAAGTTTTCCTATAGACAAAACTTAGAGCAGATAATTTTACAGAAGGTTTTTTTCATATGATTTTGCTAAGCAATATTTTGAATTGCCTTTTGACTTTGTGTCTGTTAAAATATTAATAATTTACACTCAGAAATTAATATTTTAAACATTTCTATAATCATATTGCAAAAAATGTCATTATTCTAGTCCCATGTAAACGTTTGCAACAAAATTCAACCATGCAAAAAAATTCTGTTCTATCTGCTACAGTTCCACGCTTCCATAGCTTTTCAAAAGAATAACACACATTAAAGATAATGAAATATGTGGATGCTTAAATTATATCTATAATATACTGCTCAAAAAAATAAAGGGAACTCAAGCAGAAGACATCCGAGATCTGAATGAATGGAATAGCCTTATTAAATACTTTGTTCTTTACATACAGTAGTTTATACACTGCTCAAGCAACTAAAGGGAAAACAAAACTACTGTATGTAATGAACAAAGTATTTAATAAGGCTATTTCATTCATTCAGATCTCGGATGTCTTCTGCTTGTGTTCCCTTTATTTTTTTGAGCAGTGTATATTAACAGGGTAAGATATGCAAACATTTCCCACCCAATTTTGGCAGAAGAACAGAAGCTTTGATACTTTAGTAAATGTTTCAGCTATTCGTTTTCCTTTCAGTGGTGGATACAAATGATAGATTCCTTAGAAAAATAACAATTGGCCAAGCAAATACAGAGAAGGGATTTTCTCGCCAGGTAAGTAAAGTTCCAATACATTGTATGTTTGGGATTAAATTTCATGTAGACTTTATGATGCTCCGTTTCTGCTATTATTTCAGTAAATTGATATACCAAGGTGTAGAAATGAATAAATCTGCACAATAGCTTGACATACAGTTTAGGATCATTATTTCTGTTAAATATAATCTATGTTTATTCTAGAAATTCAATCTGCTTTACTATCTATAGCATTGAAGAATAATTTCATTTCAGCATAGAATTAGATAGAGTTTGAAAAAATATGTAGAGCTAGAACTCAATGGGTTACCTCTATTGATAAATTAACTCAAAAGCGATGTGGATGAAATGGCCACCTGAGATTCCAGTATACTCTTGAGAGCACTTAAGAGCCTATTGCTAAACAAAATAAATATACGATATCAGATGGAAAATACAACCTCTTTCAAGCTTACTGTGATGGGCAGGTGGGCCTAATTCTTTATATAAATATAGCTAGAGAAATAACTAGATAAGAAATTGGTCTTCCAAATAACCATAAAGGCAATGTTGTCTTTACTACGTTAAATGAGAGAATATGTTATAAACTTTCTCTAGGGCTATAGGGATCAAACCATTCCTAGCACTCATCTAAGTACTGAGTTCTTGGGATGTTATCTAGCACCAGGCTGATCTTGCCAGCTTTGTAGACCAGTAGAGAACAATATAAAATCTCCTACCAGTGAGCTTGACATGGTGTCTAAATAAACTTCAGATTGCTTTGTTGTTTTCTTAGCAAGAATATACAAGTGGTTTCCACGACCGTCTTCTGGGTGTTTTTTTTTTTAAACTTCCCAGTCTAGCTGACAGCTGTGAGACTATGCTAGGCATGTAGGGCATCTACCGATAGTTATGAACTTTGAATGTCTACTTTCTATAACTTTCCTTTTCTGTTCACAGACTCAGTTTGATATAGCTGTTGCAAGTGAAATTATGGCAATATTAGCGTTAACCAGTAGTCTGTCTGATATGAAAGAGAGACTGGGAAAAATTGTAGTTGCTAACAACACAAAAGGGCAACCTGTGACAGCAGAAGATTTGGTGTGTATTATATATTTATAATGTTTTCATAATGTTTCAGTGGTTGACAAGCAGCAACATAATATAAAATAATACAGTAATCATAAAAATAGTCAATTTTATCAAATAATAATACAAGCAAACTTGATAGAATCAGAAAACAATACCATATATAGAGCCAGACAAAACCTCATCAGTTTCCCAGTAACTCTGCCTATACGTGTCTCTGTCCTCAAATGCATGTTGGAAAAGTGAGAGTACAAATCTTATAGCTGGCAGAAGTGCAGGAGCTATTCTCCTGTGGAAAATATCTTCTTGAAATACTATATCTTAACAAGGCATGGCAAGCAAGCGCTCTCTATAACTGTGATGGCGAACCTATGGCACGTGTGCGGGGGGCCGTGCGTGCATGCACAGGGAGGGGGGTGCACACAGGCACGGGGCATGGGGCACATGCGTGGAGGCGTGGCGCATGCATGGGGGAACACATGCATTGCATTTTGGGAGTTCGGGCACGTGCGCTTGGGCACTTGGTCCAGAAAAGGTTAGCTATCAGTGCTCTATAAGCACTCTATCTCTTTAGATTTTGTTTAGAGTAAGTGATCTCAATCAGCCTCTAAGCCATGTAGGATTTCAAAGGGAATCCCAACCTCTTGAAATGAACCTGAAAATATATCGGCAACTGATATAGGATATATGGTGGAAGATGCCAAGACTACTGCAATTAGTAAAGAACACGGGACACCAGTTCCCACAGTATTGGTGTTTTATGACAATTTTCCTGTTAATGTGCAGAGCATTACATTTTACATTTTTTTGTATGAGCTTTAAGTATGCAATACTTTTTGAAAATGTTTTTTTTTTGGGGGGGGGTGTTTAGAAAAACAATGCAGGTAAGGGATAACATGCTACCTAC
The DNA here is from genome assembly GCA_022577455.1 of Arizona elegans. Lineage (NCBI taxonomy): Eukaryota > Metazoa > Chordata > Lepidosauria > Squamata > Colubridae > Arizona > Arizona elegans. Next base: position 253,192,096 of record JAKOOJ010000001.1, read on the forward strand.
CTATTCATGAAGCAGTTGCTCAGACAAACCAAACATTAGTCAACATGCATACATTCTCCTTGCTTTTTTTGAAAAGGTCTTTAATCACTTTGCTTTCCTGTTGCTTTCATTCCTTTTGGAATGGAGAACATGGGAGACCAATTTAAAGTAACTATTTGTAGAACATTAATAACAGTATTATAAACATTTGTTCTCAAAATATCTTACTTTCATTTGAGTGTATATTTTGATTAATAGAAAGGTAAAGGTTTCTGTGTCCAGTCGTGTCCAACTCTAGGAGGTGGGGTTTAACTCTGTTTCTTGGCCAATGGAGCCAGCGTTGTCTGAATACATTTTTTATGGTAATGCGGCCAGCATGGCTATACTCCAAAGTCACACAGAACATTTGTGTTCCCACCGAAGTGCTACCTATTAATCTACGTGCATTTGCATGCTTTTGAACTGCTAGATGGGTAGGAGCTGGGATAAGAAACAGGAGCTCATCCAATTATGCAGCACTCGGGTCTCAAACCTGGACAGTCAGCTTTGCAGCTGACAAGCTCTGTATCTTTAACCGCTGAGCCATCGCACCCCCTCATTTTGATTAATATTAGCATATATTCAAATATGAATTCATTTTTTAAATTACTTTGATTTCTGTCTCTATAAAATGTTTTCATAGGTTTTTTACAATTCCTAATTTAATATTCAGCCAAAACCACTAATTCCTTCTTTCTTTTATTTCATTCGGATATGAATAATATTTAATATACCCAGCAACTCTCTTTGGTCTGAATTTCAAGAGTGCTATATCACATCTTGAGCACAGTGTAATGAAATCTAAAATACACATTGACCGATGAAAACCAGATGCTGCAAGGAATGGAGATGGGAGGAGGCAGAGAAGGGAAAGATAAATTGAATATTTAATAAACTCAGAAGCTCTTTTCAAAAGCGTAATGGTTTTTTAGAAAGCCTGCCTCAGTAATGGAACTACAGGGTTTGTTGCCAAAATATGGTGTTCATTGAGCACAGTCTTAAAGACTAGATTGCAATTTGGCTGCTATATCATAGCAATACGTTTGATGGATTGATGCCATATCTTCATGGTAAATTAAAATGGCACCCTCAAGATTAGTATTTCATCAGCCTTAAAGAATATTAAATAAATATGTAGCTATTTATATAGTAATGGCATTGATCAAGTTACATATCTTAGAAAAATATAGAAATGCACCTATTTAGTAATTCATTCATTTTACAAAGAATGTACAGGTAAGAATATTTCTGCAACCAAAAAGTGTGAGGATCAGTCGTAAGCCACTTTTTTTCAACCCCACTATAATTGGCTGTTAAATGAATGGCTATAAATTGAGGGCTCTCGCTAATTCTTTACAATGAATCTGAGTTAAGATAATCTTTGAAAATTTCATTGAAAATTGAAACGCAGATTTAATCTGAAAGGCACAGTGTGGGACAATTAATAAATCATCAGACAAATTATCTGTATATGAAAGCACCTGCAAATAAGCACCTGCACCTGCTTCCATGGGCAGCCTGAAATTTAAAACTGAAATTGATTGATTGCTTATGTGCTATCAAGTCATTGTCATCTCTTAGTGATCACATAAGTAGATTTTCTTCATGGGTACAGATTGCTAAATTCCAAAACATGGCAAATTTGGCTTTCAGATTACTACTACTTGAACAATTTATAGCCACTGGAAGGAAGGAAGGAAGGAAGGAGAAATAAAAAAGAAAGAAAGAAAGAAAGAAAGACAGTCTGATCGTGGATCTCAGCCAGTTATTTTTAAAGAACGTGCAGATTAAGACAATGCCCTATTTGTCTTACAGCTTCTCAGCTAATGTTGAAAGTATACTACTTCTCTGCTTGAATTTGCATAAATCAATAGCAGCCATTGAGAGAATTAATTAATTGTCTTTACTGTAAACTGTGGCAATGAATTCCATTTAATTCTGTGCTGAGTGAAAAAGACCATCCATTTGTATATCCTATATTTCTTGGATGACAGTAGGTTCCGTTATTACAGGAGACCGAGAAATACATTTTTCCAAACTAGATTTGATTTTACTGATCCAACTGCCTTTTAAGAAAAATGATTAAAAGCCCCAACATTGTTGATAACCGTTACTCATAAAGAAGGTTATATAACTTCCCAATCCTTCTCATTTCTCTTTTCCATCTCTACAGTGTCGATTTCAAAATGGGGCATAATCCAGGTTCCAAATCTTGCTTCACTTTTTTTTTTTTTAATTTGATTTATATGCCGCCCTTCTCCGGAGACTCAGGGCGGCTTACAATAGGAAAAGCAGTAAGGTTTTAACAATTGTAATAATATGCTAATAATTTCAGTAGTCCCCACTCCGCATAAATAAAAATGGTTAGGAGAGACTGGAATCTCTGGTTCTCCTAGATTTTCTTTTGCTGGCATTTTATAAGTGCCCTCATAATGTCTGCTAGGAGTGCTTGCCTGTTGATAAATTACTTGCATGGGAGGCAAAGAGTTATATACTACTAATTTATCAGAATCTTAGCTGCTACCTCCTTCACACACATCAGTACTTACCTAGCAGGAAGATCCTTATGGTCTTTATTTACTTTTGTCCTTTTTAATGGTAGGAGGTGAGCTGCTCAAACCCATCACTAGAATGCAACTCTCCAAATTGTTTATTTCCTTTGAAAATTTACGGGGACCATTTATGTTCCCGAGGCAGTCTTACAATGTATATAGGCTGATGCTTTATAGGTGGCACAAGAAACTTGCTAGATATTTTGGGAAAGATCCACAGTATATTCAAATTCCTCAGGCTAACCCATCAGCAATGTGGGTTATAGACGGTAGCATGAATGAGCTAGACCCGTGATGGTGAACCTATGGCACGCATCCCAGAGGTGGCATGCAGCGTCCTCTTTGTGGGCACGCGAGCCATCGCCACAGTTTAGCTCTGCCACACATGGGTGTGCGCCTCCCACCGGCCAGCTGGTCTTCGGGTCTCTGCCAACATGCGTGTGGGGATGGGGTGTGTGGGGGGGCCCTGCTCACACATGCACGGGGGGGCAAGAGGCATGCATGGGGCTGCACGCGTATTGCACGCACATTCACACATGCACGCATGCGCTTTGGGCACTTGGTCCGGAAAAGGTTAGCCATCACTGAGCTAGACTATTTTTCTTCAAAAGGAGCGCCCCCCGCCCCCGGGTTTACAAAAATTACGTTTGATTTCTCAGGAGAAATCTAAGGGAAATCTTCCCCTTCTAACACTTGTAGAAACTCTGGCAAAGGTAGTAATCTTGAATAATGTCAAGTTATTAAACCACATAACACTTTGTTGACCTGTGTCTTGACATATTTTAACATTTGGTACAAGTTACTTCTTCCAAATTATAATGTTTCAATATTGTAAATCAGAAACTTATTTGCAGTTTATAGAAATTGAGGCCATTCTTTTTTCTTGTTTTCTTTTAAGTTATGATACCATCATATTATAAAGCTAGCTTTTATAATCCATTCTAGCTTTATCCATTCTAGGTTTGTTTATTTTTACCTAAATTACTTGATGCCTTAGGTTAGTTTGCTTGAACTTCTTCTTAGTTTCAGATAACATTAACCTTAAAAATAAAAGAAAAATCTCTTTGTTTTAGGGAGTAACTGGTGCTTTGGCAGTTTTGATGAAGGATGCAATTAAACCAACATTGATGCAGACTTTGGAGGTGAGTCTAGTCCTCTGTAATCCAAAACTTCATTTCTTTCTTCATAAGTCTAAATTGCCAGCATATGTTTTAAAGTATTTAACATGTTAAGGGTACACTCATTGCTATTCATCCCCTAGAAAAATGGGGTTCACTCACAGAACAAATTCCCCATCCCACATATTGCCCAAGTCTGTACCAATGGCTTCTGGGATCATAAGAGTGATGAGGCCAAAGATGGCTGGGAAATGAAAAGGAAATCTTTAAAATGAAAAGGAAGAGTTACCCAAAGCTGCTTTTTCAAAAGGCAGTTGGACTTTCTTTGTTTTTCCTCAAAGACATTTCACTTCTCATCCAAGAAGCTTCTTCTGAAAAACTGAAGAATTCTTCAGAAAAATTCAGCTTCTTCTGAATTTTTGTTCAGCTTCTTCTGAAAAATTGTTCAGAAGAATTCTTAAAGAATTCTTGGAGAAAAATTCTGAATAAGCTTCTTCGGTTCAGAATTGAAGGAGCTTCTTGGAGAAGTGAAATGTCTTCAAGGAAAAACAAAGAAAGTCCAATTACCTTTTGAAAAAGCTCCTTTGAGACAACCATGACCTGGATGACTGAGAATCTCCACAAACATTCTTCAGTGTGACAAGAAAATTTGACATTTGATCACATGACATTAGATTATTCCAGAATGTGCAAATGATTACACTGCATGACATTACCACTTTTATTTTTTATTTTAAATTTTTATTGACATAATACAAAACATAAATATACCTACATACAAACAAACATACTATACATAAACAAACTAAACATTAAAATCAAGTATAATACCTGAACTTTGATAGTAGAGTTATCACGGTAATTAAATATTTGTATATCTAAATATGTATATCTTTCATTATATAATGATATTTATTTGACGATATGCAATTCCATTTCCTCATTTTTGTGTTCTTGGGTGGTATTCCCTTATTTTATCTTCTTTTTCTCTAGCCAATCATACCATTTGTGCCAAATTAAATAGTAGTCTGTGTCTTCCTTTTCCTGTATTTCCTTTGTCAGTCTGTCCATCTCCGCGCATTCCATTATTTTTTGTATTATCCGCTCCTCTGATGGCGTGTCTTCCAGTTTCCATGTTTGTGCAAAAGTGATTCTAACTGCTGTCAAAATGTGTATTATCAGGTATTTTATTTCTTTTTTGTAGTCTTTTGTCAGTATTCCTAGTAGATATGTTTCTGATTGTCTGGAAAACAATCCAAAAACAACTGGAAGAAATTACCTCCCAGAAAGTGCCACTTCGACATTACCACTTTTAATATTTAATTTACAGCACACTAAAGTGAAAATCATTGTTTTGCTTCTGTGTTTTCACAAAAGGAATTATTATGGGTACTTATGTGTAATTTTATTTGTGTGTTTTTACTTTGCTTGTATGCTATTTATTCTTAAAAAGCTGAGCGTAGCTAAATAGTGTTGAAATAATAATCTGAGCTCTTAGTTGCATAAACAAAATAAAACATAAAAAACTAGGAAATACAAATACCATTTGCCTGCAAATCCCACCTTCAGTTACAGCACTCCTGCTGTGTCTGGAAGAACAAGTTCAAGATTTTTCTTCAGCAAGAGGGTTGAAACTGAGCAAATTTTATTGGGATGCTGATCCAAAAAACAGTTATATTGAAAATGACTACTTTAGAGGCCTGACAACTGACAGTCTCATACAGATGGGATCAGAAAGGAATTGAATTTATTTAATCTGGCTGGATGGGCAGATAAATACAGGAAAAGATGGTCCAGGTCCAGAGTCAAATAGGACATTAAAAATGACAACCAACACCTTTAATCACACCGGGCACCAATGCATCTCCTGAAGCAATGAAAAGTGAAGCATCCAAGCAATGTTTGCCCAGGCTATCATATTTTGGACCAGATATAGCTTCCAAAAGAACATCTTTGTAGAATATGTTATGGTACTTAAAATGGAAGATAAGTAGGGCATGAATGACCCTGAACAGGTCCTCTTGGTCCAGGAATAGTTGCAAATGGCACACAGTTTGTAGCTGTGCAAATGCCCTCCAGCCACAATTGTCGTTTGTTCTTCAAGTAGAAGCTTTGAATCTAGGTGAACCTCCAGTGTGTAGATAACCCCTGAGTGCGAGAGTATAACCCCATTCAGATGGAATTTCTCTGGGATCATACGATTCTATCTTGGAGGGATTTAAACTGGCTCCTCCCCCAGAAGAAGGATCCTGGTTCCCATCCCCAAGCACAACCAATTTGCTTTCCATGTTGTACCCCATCTGAAACCTGAAGAGAGCTCTAGAGACAGCAAATTATTTAAGGATCTAATTAATGTGCTACTTCTAGAGCTGTCTGCAGCTGCAGTTTCTCTCAGAGGAATTTTACATCAATTGAATCAGTTGAGAACCCCACAGATCTAAGAGTCAAAAAGAGTTAGCAGGTAATTACATTTTTACTTTCTATCTGTGAAATTCAATGTATATACCCAAAGCAAGAAGATTCATTTTATTCTGTGATGTTTACTCCCATTTAAGAAAGTATACATTATAGCCTGGTGTTCATGGTCTAATTTTAAAAAGCTGAGTTATGACAATGAGTTGATTAAAGGAGAGGGCTTAGTTGCAATTCACAGCAGCTCTGTACAAAGAGAACCAGATGATGGCAAGGCTGCAGTTATGGATTATAGAGTAAGATAATGAATTCTACACATTAATAATGAAATTGTTATGTTGTAACTCAGTAAGTGAATCTGGATTTACAACAAGAAAGTTTAATTATGTGTTTAGGGACTGTGTTTAATAACACGCCACATTCTGAAATACGGCACAAGCATAACATGGGATTGTTCTAGAATAGGGGTCAGCAACCTTAGGCTCGGCAGCCACATGTGGCTCTTTCACCCCTCTGCTGCGGCTCCCTGTCACTCAAAATATGCATCACAACCACCAATGTGCGACATCCGCAAGCACACAGTTTTTTGAGCTTTTCAACCTTCGGTAGGCCAACCATGGATAAATCCAAGAAAAGAAAAGTTTCAGAACTTTCAGAAGAAAACAGAACGTTTAATTCAACTACATTTTGTGGCTGCTCAAAAAATAGTCAGGCATGGGAAGGGTTTTGTGGCTCTCGGTGTTTTGTTTTCTGTGAGTAACTGTTCCAAATGGCTCTTTGAGTGTTTAAGGTTGCAGACCCCTGCTCTAGAAGATTGCTTGTATTATATCAGTAAAAAGATTGATTATATTATACCAATATACTGCCTCCTTATTCATGTCAGTTGTTTTACAACTTCATGTTTTAAAATTTAACATAAAACGATTGCTCTCTTGTTCTTAATGTCACATCAATTTAAACTTTAGTAGAGAATTCAATATGTCTATCTGTCCTTATTATTTTCTTCTAGGGTACTCCAGTTTTTGTGCATGCTGGACCTTTTGCAAATATTGCACATGGCAATTCTTCAGTTTTGGCAGACAAGCTTGCCCTGAAATTGGTCGGCAAAGAAGGATTTGTAGGTGAGAAAACTAATATTATTTTAGCATACTGCTGTAGGTCTGGAACAGTTTAGTCTGAAATGTATTCTTAGGAATGAATGCCCAACTATGTATTATCTAACAGCATTTGTTTGTGAAATTTTCAGTTTGATTTATTTATTTATTTTGGATTCTATATTAAAAACATTAAAATGCTGCTGACATTAGAGACAGTAAAATTAATGTCATTAAAACAGTTTTCATAGTGGCATGGGATACACATTAAAGAAATACTTTTTAAACACTTCCGTAGTGCTCCAGAGCAAACCAGATGAAAGGAGGACTGTGAATTCCACTGTTTCATGTAGTCTTAGTGAAAGGGAAGATAATATCTCTGCTTAGATAGGTGTTTTCAATTAATGATAGATCATAGGCCTTGTTTTCTGGAAACCAAGGCATTCTCTGTTCTGTTCAGGTAAATATGGGGTGGGGGGGGAATCCATTCTGATATCACAATGAATTGGTTAGTAAAAACAGCTCTGAATCCTAGGATCACAATATTAGGAGAGACTTCAGAAGTCATTTTGTGCAACTTCTTTCCAAATGCAAGATCTGCTAACATATTTCAGACAGGTGACTATCCAGCCTCTATTTGAAGATCTCCAATAAAAGGGAACCTACCTATGTCTGAGACAATCTGGTTCACTGATGACAGCTCCTACCATTCAGAAATGTCTCCTTACACCTAGTCTAAGGGGTGTGGTGACTTAACAGTTAAGACTCTAGGCCCGTGATGGCGAACCTATGGCACGGGTGTCACAGGTGGCACGTGGAGCCATATTGGTGGGCACGCGAGTGTTGCCCTAGCTCAGCTCCAGCGTGCATGTGTGCACCAGCCAATTGACTTTCAGGCCTTCTGGTCCCACTGGAAGTCGGGAAACTAGCTGTTTCTGGCCTCCGGAAGACCTCCGAGGGGATAGGGAAGGCTGTTTTTGCCCTCCCCAGGCTCCTAGAAAGCCTCTGGAGCCTGGGGAGGGGGAAAAATGGGACTACCGGGCCCACCGGGCCATCGCGTGCCAAAAGCAGGGGGAAGTATGGGGGTGGTGGTGTCACGAGCATATGTGCAGGAGGGCAGGGCGCATTGAATTATGGATGTGGGCACACACACCCGTGACCCACCCACCCAGCTCCCCCTACTTTTGGCACGCGATGGCAAAAAGGTTAGCCATCACTGCTCTAGGCCTTGTCGACCAGAAGGTCAGCAGTTGGAGACCTGAGCTCTGCACAGCGGGGTGAGCTCCCATTCTTGCCCCATCTCTTGCCAACCTAGCAGTTCGAAAGCAAGCAAATGCAAGTAGAAAAATAGGTACCACTTCAGTGGCAAGGTAACAATGTTCTGTGCGCCTTGGTGTATAGTCATGCTGGCCACATGACTATGGAAATGTTTTCAGACAACGCTGACTCTCTCAGCGTTAAGTGAAGAAGTGAAGATGATCACTGCCCCCTAAAATCGGGCACAAATGGTCAGGGGAAACCTTTACCTTTACCTTACACTTGCCTAAATTTGTTTCCCTATGAATTCTTTCTATCCTGTCCAGAAGTCTATTCTACAATGGATCAATGACCTGATTCTGCATAATCAATTTACAATGTTTTTAATTTAAACATGGCAGATAACTTCTTTGGAATAGATCTTTCCATTAGTAAGTCTCCAATACACAGATACCCACACCCACACACCCGAGATAGATTTCCTAGGATGCCTGATGCCTCCTGTTCTAATTCTCCCAGGTTTTCTAATGTCCCTTGATGCTTTAGGCTTTCAACTAGTTTTATGTCTGGTGTTTTTAGCCTCTGCTGCTTTTAGCAGGTTTTTTAATTGACACTGTTTTATTACGTGTTTCTATTGATTTTAGCTATGTTTTACTGCATACCACTCTGAAAGCTCATTCTATATGTATCTGCAACAATCTGTACTGATAATTTGTAGATGCCTGCTATGAACTGTGGGTTTACTTATTTTGCTGGCATAAAATATTTATTGGTTTAAACTAAGAAGAGAAAATAATAACAAGGTAAATCCTTCTGCAACTATTTTGAATTCCCAGTGAATTCCTGATTTACTAAGTTGTTCTCTGGGGTTTTCCCGAACATAGTGAGATATTTCTTTATTAAAAAAAATTCAGATGAGTGGATTCACACTTGAAACAAATACGATAAATTAATTCTTCTTTTGGAACTGAAAGTAAAATATATTGTCTCTTAGTATCCATGTTACTGAAACACTTGCAATTATTTCACCCTTGTAAAGTCTGTTGGAATAGTCTGTAACTAAAGAATAGTGATGCCATGAATCAAGAACAGGAATAGACGTATCAATGAAACCAAATAAAAACAGAGAATGAGTCACTGAATAGAGAATATAGGTAACTGTATTGTATTTTATCTTGACCGGTTTGCTTTTTATCACAACCTTTGTCAAGGGGAGTATATGACAGATTTAATTATTTTAATGTAGACTTTAATATATGAAGGGTGTTGTATTGTTTAGTATATATAAAATATACAAAGATCCATAACTTCTCCTCTTCCCCTGATTCCTTTGGCAAACAGACTTTTTCTGTTATTATGATAGCAGATAACTGGATAACTTTTGGCAAACTTTTTAAGCATTGTAAACATAAGTAGGACGGAGCCTTTATCGGCTGTCCAAATTATTTATTTGCTTTATGATACAGTTAAATTGATCATTGAAATAAAATACCTCATGGTAGTTGCTGAGCTATCTATGTAGCTTGCATACAGTTTATTATGCCTATCCACACTCCAAAGTCCACAGCAGGTTTATAAATTCCCTTGTAAAAAAAAAACAAAACTGCAGCCTCAATGTTTAAGTGAAATGGATGCTATCCAAAACATTCTTATAAATGTAAAGGGATTTGCTGTATTTCTTTTGTGATGGCCCTTTCTCCAAAAAAGGAAACAAAACCTCAGTTCTTTAGCTGTAAACCCTTTTTGGCAACCTAAGCACAAGTCTTAATATTTGCATTGTCCCAAGTTGTTTATAGCTGTTTGTGTTTGCCTGACTTCACAGAAAATTCACTATGCGATAAGTGTTCCAGAGAGAGTTGCACTCAGACTCCTAGCTATAATACATTGTACTGTAGCAGTGCCTCTCTACTATTTCTTTTTCTAATTAAGAAAATATCTAATGCTTTCTTACCATTATTTTATCTTAAGTTAAGTTCTATTTTCCTGAGTTTTGGATCAAATATCAATTAAGAATTTTGTATAAGGAGAATCATTGCTCTTAGTATTTAGCTGCAATTTAATCTCACTTCCCATTGCATTCCAGATAATAGGTGGTATGAAAAAAAACCCCTATAATTTACAGAAAGATAGCACTGCAATGTTGATGAAGAGTACTATCTCCCGTCCAAAAAGTGATTTTAATTATTATTAAAAATACACATAAATGTAATAGGTAAAAAACCCTCAAGATTGGAAGACTTTCTTTTGTCTCTGTAATATGTTAATGAACCTTAAACTTGAAAGTCATTTCCACGTGGCCCACAAAATTCAGGCAAAAATCCTACCCTTCCTTAAACTCCATTGATCAGACTCTTGTGTCTACTGAGAGGATTTGGTTCTGAGGGGAGAGGATTTGGGAAGTAAAAATAAATTCAGATTCAGGAAGATGTATTTCCCATATATTTCCTTGCTGTCTGGTCATGTCCTCAGAGGTGGTCACTATTCAGACTGTTTAAAAAATCCTATTTCAGGATTTAGCTTTCTCTTGGGGAAAAGATGTATTTCTATGCTCTGTAGCAACTGGTCATGTAAGCAGAGGCAGGAAATCATGTCTCTCGGTAAGACAGTACGCTAAACCTTTTAGAAGAGGTTGGTTAAATGTTTAGCCTACTTAACTGTAGCTATCAGTTGTGTACAGCTATTAAAATTGATGCCAGCCACATATATCTGAGGGAGATGGGCAATTAAGAAACATGAAGTATGTATGGATGTATGGATGGATGGATGTATAAATACTAAGAATTGTGAAAAAAAGGGAAATTGAAGGAATATAGAATTTATTTTTCTCTGTATTCTATTTTCTATCCTTATTCGAATTGTTGGTCCTTAAGAAACAATGTAGTGTTGGAGGGACCAGTTTAGAAACAATATATCAGAAAACAATAGAAAAGATTGCAAACAAAGAAAGAAAACAGAGAATTTTATCTGAAGACTAGCAATTATTCATAAAGGCAGTGGTTTATTTTCTTCTGTTTCTTTGTCATCCACTTCCCTAATAAGTCATGAGCAAATGTCTGCAAATAGTTATTTCTTTTAGGAAATAATCTTTCTAGGATACAGGACTATAATTTGGAATTACATCATATTTTAAACAAAGATTTCCCAAACGGCCTTATCAGGCCAAACACCATAAAAAGCTGGATTATTCCTTGAAAAAAATGTTAATAACTGGGTTTCTTGAGAGACAAAAAAAGAAGGCCATAGCTTGATGTTTCCTGTGAAAGAGTGCCCAAAGTATATTGCTATTACACGCTAATGTTACTATTGTATGGATTAATTTCCAGGAGAATATCCCTGGCAATCAGTGGTTTCATGTAGACTTGTTTACTTAAAACACATAATCGATCACCTCCATTTTTAAGACTCTGAAAAGTTGCTTTATTGTGGAAGTAATATACAAAGCAATAAAATAACATAAAGTTTTCATCTCCTTGATGTTGCCTTAGCCTAGATCTTATACTCCGGAGTGGCACTATCGATAACAGTAGGACCGATGCCAATGTAACCATTAGCACAGTGATGTAGAGGAAGTGAATCTTTGGGCTAATTTCTAAAAGTCTATTTCAATGAAATCTCATCTCTAAGAAATAAAATGCAAACTCATAGATTTAAACAAAGAATATAAGGAGGAAAACAAGTTTAATACTATATGTATGTGTGCTATTGTACACTCAGCAAGTGTATGTTTGTTTACATATCTCATTTATGATTTACTTACTTTTCTATGTGTATGCTGCTGTTTATAAATGAATGTAGTGGAAAAAATGAGCCCGTAAAGGGAAAGGCTGATTCTCAAACAGGCAGACCAATATGCAAAATCAGTTATGCAAAATCAGACTTTACATATAACTTAAATAAATACAGGAAAACATAAAAGTTTATGTTAAAAACACAAAAGTTAGTATACAAAAAATCAGAAGACGACCCTCTTCAAAAAAGAAAAAAATATTCTAGGGAGGAATCAGAGCAGACATACCCCAGAGTAGAAAGTTTTTTTTCTGGCTGAACAGCTGTAAACCTAAGCACCACTGGTTTAAATGGGTCACACTAGGAACCTGTGAAGAATCCTGGGTTGTATTGAGACATGAAAATAACTTGGAAGGTCAGGAACTGTCAAATGATCCTTTTCTGGACTAAGCTTGGGAAGATAAAAAGGTATGGAAAACACCTATTTATTTATTTATTTATTTATTTATTTATTTATTGGTTCAATTTATATGCCGCCCTTCTCCGGACACTCAGGGCGGCTTACAATGCATTAAGCAATAGCCTTCATACTTTTGTATATACCTGCTTAGTAGGGCTTTCGACCCCTCCCCCAAGCCTAGTCACCTATCAGGTGATTATCACAATAATCTTATCTGTCTGACAGTCAAGGCATCCTCGATAAAACTAAAGTCTCAGTTTAGTCAATGCCTGAGGCTCTGCAAGGAAGAAACGGGGGGCCATCTAGGAGTTCTGAAGACAAATGGGGAAGACGTAGTCGAAGCTGACAGGCCCAAACAAAACAATCTTATTCTTTTCAATATTCAGCTTAAAGCAATGGGAGATCATCCAAGAGGTGCTAGTAAGACTTGTATTGTTGCAGCTGACCATGCATTGTTAATGAAGGTCTCCAGAAAAACCCACAGACTTGAGCATTATGATTGTAATCATAATAACAAGATCTGATCCTGAATCAACACACCCAAGAATATAAAAACAATCTTACAGATTTCATGTTATAGAAGGCTTTCTACGATAGGTCCATCCTTGGAATTGTGCCAAGGGAAAAATAAGTTTTCTTACTGTAGTTCAGGCTGCACAATAATAGACAAATTGAGTTTATTTCACAGTTTAGTCTCCTGTGAGAACATTTTTCAAAGTGTATAACAACAGCAGCTGTTACATTCCCCGCCAGCTTGCAAAGATGCACGCTGCATAACAAAAGCAAAGTCACAAGACAGAAGGGTTTCCCTAAAAATTAGCAACATTCTAGTGTATGCCAAGTGTTTTTAAAACCTCTTGAAGTTTGTCATATAAAAAAATTAATTACCTTTTCCTTTTCAATATTTGTTTTCACTTGTGACCTTTACAAAAAATTGATGTGTCAGAGTGTGAATATTCTACTCTGTACATGTCTGGTTCCAAATATTGATCATCACCATATCTCATTATAATTTATAGACTTAATGTACAACACGTCTGTCTGTCTGTCTATCTGTTTTATATAGCCTCACTAGAAGTGCCTCTGGGAAGTCTACAACAATAAAATAAAAATATGAAATAAATATTATAAAAACAATCATTGTAACTGGGACCCATCAAATGTAGATCCCTTGAAGATGGTACCTGCAGCAATCTGCCGAATCTAAGGAAACAGGCTGACGTAGTAGGGAGAGGCATGCCCTCCCATGGCATGAAGGGTTTTAAAAATAAAAATCAGCAACTTGAATTGGATCCAGAAACAATCTGGCAGCCAGGGCATCTCGTGGAGCAGAAGTGCAACATATGCTGTTCTGGAGAGATACATATCGTAATTTTCTGCACCACTGTACCACTGCATTCTGCAACAGCTGAAGTTTAAAGAACTAAATAGAAAATAGAGCTAATACAGAACTAATTGTCAGCTATGGGCAAAATATTCTAGATCCTTCCTTCCTTCCTTCCTTCCTTCCTTCCTTCCTTCATCAGATTTAGCATACTGTCAAAAGAGCTACTTCTAATAACTCATTCCTGTCAGTTCACAAAATAAAAGGATTCTCCAGTTCAAGTTAAATATGCAGAAGGCAGGAAATGGTACCAGTTGGCCCTCCTCCCTTGCCTGATGTGTGCAATTTATCTTCATATAATAAGCAAAAGTGAAGGAGAATATTCAAGGGCAAATCAACCATTAATTGGGAAACAGGTAGATATTCGTGAACAAGGTTAGAGTCAGGCATGCATCTGAAATTCCATATGAATTGTCAAGACAGCAGTCTGTAGAGATTCTCAGTCATCCAGGTCATTCTCAGTCATCAAAGGTGCTTTTTCAGGAGGCAACTGGACTTTCTTTTTTCTCAAGATGTTTCGCTTCTCATCCAAATAGCTTCTTCAGCTCCTGTCAGAGCTGAAGAAGCTTCTTGGATGAGAAGCAAAATATCTTCAAAGAAAAAGCAAGGAAGTCCAGTTGCCTCCTGAAAAAGCACTATTGGGATTGTCAAGATAGCAGTTTGGAGTTGGGAATCAGCTTTCTCATCCAACTACATTTCATTAGAGGATTAGTTCACCTTTATGGGTAATCTCTTGGAGCTCTGTAATAACTGCTTCTATTTCACACAAAAAAAATATTTTTGCTTTGGTAATTCTTATGACATCGTTGAAAACTATGTAATATTCAATCTGGGAATGTTATGATGCCTCTCATTGTTTCCTATGTTGATATATTAATGCAAGGCTTCATTTTGCATTGAAACAGTAAGATATAATGATTACATGGCATAAAATAAATACTTTGTCCATAAAGTAAGGGAAAAACATAATTTACAATAAATATATGGAGAATCTCTTGATGTTTGGTTTCCTCCCTACCCAATGGCAATTGAGCCATCAAAACATTGTATCACTTTGATTAAGTCCAAATCACATATAATTATTAATCAACCACCACACCTTTTTGACAATGAGCTATGGAAAAATTGCCTGTAATTTACTGGAATGTGGATAAAATCTATCGTTTTAGGTCACATATTAATCCAACTATGAATTAAATTTGGACAATAATTTGAAGTTATTTTATGTATACATGAAAAGATAGATCAGGTGATGGTAGAAAATAGCGAAAGCCAAAATGATACATTGGGGTTTGTTTTTCAAGAAAAATATATTTTAGGACTTATAGAATCATTTTCAAAGTTTCTTAACTCAAAAATTGCAACAACAACAAAAATTTCACCAATCAAGATCAGAGAAGGAGGAGCAAAACTGGACTAGGATAGGCAAACACTGATGGTAAATCCAATTGAGGACACTGATGGTAATCCTCAATTTACAACTATAATTGAGCCCAACATTTCCATTGTTAAGTGAGACATTTGTTAAGTGAATTTTGCCCCATTTTACGACCTTTCTTGCCACAGTCGTTAAGTGAATCACTGCAGTTGATAAGTTAGTAACCCGGTTGTTAAGTGAATCTGGCTTCCCCATTGACTCTGCTTGTCAGAAGATCTCAAAGGGAGATCACATTTTCTTGGAACGCTGCAACCATCATAAATATGAATTAATTGCCAAGCATCTGAATTTTAATCTTATGATCATGGAGATTCTGGAAAGGTCTTAACCAGTGGTGGGTTGCTACCGGTTCACCCTGGATCGGTAGCAATGGGATTTGAAACCCACTACAGGTCATAACTGAAAAATAGTCATAAGTCACTTTTTTCCATGCCATTGTAATTTTGTACAGTCACTAAACAAACTGATGTAAGCTGAGGACTACCTATATACATAACTTGAAAACAAATATTGATGTGCCAGTTACTTGAGCTGCTTTCTCAATTCTGTCTCCCTTTTTTTTCTCCAAAATACTGGTAGTTATTTTAAACCAAAAAGAGCTTCAGATGACAGTATATTTTAATGAGGAGAGGGTGTTTTGGTCCATCCTCTGTAATCATCCTCTAATTCCATACAGACACCGTCTCTCTATAATCCAGCTGCTATTCCTGGAAAGATTTGCTCATTTATTTCAGAATGTTGAATGATTTGAATCCTCAAACAGAATTCTATAAAGATAAAGTAATACCTGTAAATTATATATGTCTTTTTTCCTTCCAGACCAGGCTTATATGATTTAAAACATGCCTTATAGGACCACGAGCATCTGAAATATATTAGAAATTTACTGAATAGAGCAAGTTTATGGAATCATTTGGAACACGTGGAAAGATCTGAGAGTACCACATTCCACAATTGCTCATTTAGGAAGAGATGTGGGGTCATGTTGTAAAAACATCTAGTTCGTTTACCCTTGCTGTTCTAACAAAAAAAAAAAAAGTGGCATCCTTTCAGATGGATCTTGATCTATCCTGGTTTATTTTGGCAGCTGTTGTGTTTAGCGATGTGCTCTTTTACAAGAAACACTGAGCCTTGATCCCCAACCAAAATGCCTTGGATCCCTGGGGTTAAAGTTCATGTGCTTCTGTAACTTTGAACTCCATAGTTTCCTTGCTGACAGCTGCAGGAGGAGAACTATGTTTACATCGTAGAATTATATGGCCACCAGCAATTCAGAATTTCCATTTCCTCTTGCATTGTTCTGGAATTTGGCGTCCACTATTCCATGTCCTAAAACTTAGCCTAGTGTGCATATTTTCTAGTGCTCTCTTCCAGTGTGCTGTTTTGGTTTTTGGTTTTTATGTGTTGACCCTAAATGCTTACGATGCAAAGATTTGTTTTGTTGAAATCTACCTGTTTATGAGATTTTAATAATAGATAATTTTCCTACCCGTTTCATTTTGTGTTCTTCCAGACAAAAACATCTGATTTTTTTAAAGGTCTCTTGCTATGTTAATGTTGACTATTAGATTCAGACCCCATATGGAACTGTGTTGAGCTATATAGCCTGATGGCAGCTTTCTTCTGCCTGTATATTCTGAGTTTTAGTTTATAATTTAGTAGTCTGTAAAAATATTTTCTAAAAGCATGTTCCATGTTAATAATTGCACCAAGAGCATGGGGATGTATATCATAAATGCTGAATTGTCAGAATGTCTTGAGTGTTTTTTTTTTAATTCCCCAGATAATGTAAGTGGGATTATATGCATTCACATATGTTATCTACTTTAGTGAAAAGGAAAATAAAAGCATTTCCTTTAATTTGTCTTTCCTCCCTCATCTTATATATCAGTCTCGTTATCTCTCTCTCTCTCTCTCTCTCTCCCTCTCACACTCACACACATACACAGACACACGGGTGAGGGGAGGGAGAGAGAGAGAGAGCTTCCTTAAAGGATTCTAATAACTGAGATAACCCAATGGCAGGAGTCAAATGTAGTTTTCATTCTTGTTGTTACTCCACAAGAGAGCTCTTGTGGGCCTCAAGAGCCTTCTTTTGGAACTATGATTTTTATTTACACAAAGGATACTCCTTCTATTTCACACTCTACTCCTGGAAAGCAAAGAGGATGGTGTGAGAGCCAAGCTGACCTAATAGGCTTACTTTGGTTTCTTCTCCTTATATGTAGAATTACGCATAGTATGAATGCCTGGAGAGCTTTATACAAACACAGAGCCTTGAAATAGAACATTTATTTAGTTATATCTACATAACTAGCCTCCAGAGTTACATGATTATTACACGAAGACTAGTTGGAATCATTTTTGTCCTACTGGCCTCTATCTGGTTATATTTTCATTGGCACTCTGATTTGCCAGCAGGAAATAATACAAAAGTGATTGTGTTGAATATTTGAGCACAAACAAGGGTCAAAGTACATGGCTTTGGCACATGGTTTTATCTTTACATTTACTCTCTGTTTTATTTCCTTTGCAGTTGGTTACCTTCATCCTAGTGGCCTTTACAGTGCATCCTGTTTCCTTCCTCTCCCACTAGTCAGAATGTCTGTAGTCCTGATTTTGTGTTTGTCAGACTTATGATGTTTTCAGTCCCCAGATTCATTGCATGAAATATTTCTGATGCTTTGTACCTCAGTTTTTCCCAATTCAAGCTAACGTAAATGAGGAAACAAAAAAGTGGGTAATAATATAAAAAGATATAAATGTGGATTGGCTGTCTGGATTTTTTTTTACCTCAAATCTTATATTCATTTGTTTTCTGGAAATAACTGTATTTTAAAATGTGCAGTAATAATGTTTTATTTAAATTAGATATGAGAAATAAGTAAATATCAGTTCACTGATGAACCATAAGCAAATTTTCCTTGATCATATAATGGCAGTTACTTACTTACATAGAATGCTAATCCTATGGTTCGATATCTGATCCATATTACTTAATTAGGTTTCAGCTGTTAACAGCTATTTTAATCATGCTATTTTTAATCATACTTTTTAAAACGTATCATTATTGGGGCAGTAGATGTATTAATACAGTTATAGAGGTGCAAATGTAATATGTGATTTATCTTTTAATATATGCAGCATTAGTTTGTTTCATAATTGCTCTTTTAAAATTGATAAAATTTCAATTAACTAAATAAATACATCCTCATACTTACGTTTGGAGTATGACAGTAAGTGACATTAATGGCATAGCATACTCATATCATATCTTTTATTCAGAAGCAATTCTGAAGAAGCAGCTGCACTGGCTCCCGGTGGTCTTCCGGGTGCGATTAAAGCGCTCCATGGTTTAGGACCTGGGTATATACGAGATCGCCTTCTGCCACTGATAGCCTCCCACCGGCCAATACGCTCCCACAGAGAGGGTACCGTCGGCCAAACAATGTCGACTGGTGACACCCAGGGGGAGAGCCTTCTCTGTGGGGGCACCTGCCCTCTGGAATGAGCTGCCCCTAGAAGTGCGTATGATCCCTGACCTGCGTACCTTCCACCGCGCCCTTAAGACTCTTTTGTTCCAACAAGCTGTGCTGGCTTAATATGAATTTTAAATCGGGTGTTTGTTAGCTTTTAACCTTGTGGGCCAAATTTTATATATTCGTTTTAAATTGTTTTTAAATTTTGTGAGTTTATATGTGTTTTAATATGGCTGTACACTGCCCTGAGTCCCTTGGGAGAAGGGCGGTATAGAAATTTAATAAATTCAGTTCAATTCAATTCAATTTAATTAGCCTGTTTTTAAAAGAATATAATTTTGATGGAGGAATAAGGAAGGAAAAAACAGAAACCCAGTCCTGGGAAAGTATGAGAAAAAAAACTCAAAATAACACTGCTTTGAATCTGTTTGGTATAAAATGGAGTGGAAAGAAAATCTGACAGGCTTTCAAGATTCTGTTGTGATATCCTACAATAATAAACAACTTTCCCGTAATCTGTTTCCTGAACTGATCTCCCTTAAAAGGCTGACATTGTTTTTACAACAGTTTCTTCCTACTGCTTTCTATATATTATGCCCTGTATAATCCTGATGAGGATTAGAATTCTTTGCGTATGGGTATGGGTTGATCGGTAGGTGAGTCAAAATCGGCAAGATGGCAGACAGAGCAATCACAGCCTATTCTGAAGATGCAATGTTGACACATGTACAAAAGAGGTGGGGTTTGCACTGTGAGGCCTCATCTGCCATTTTGCCAATTTTGAAGCTCCCCAAAGGTCCCACACACAGCAAGAATTCCATGATGTGGCTTTAGGTAAGATTCTCTCTTGGCCACAAGCCCTCAGCCATCAATATAAGACCTTTTCAGAGCTAATGTCGTGAAGTCTTCACCAAAGACGTTAGATCCATCCTTTGAACAGATGCATTAAAATTAGTAAGCTTTATTTATTTGTTTGTTTGTTTGTTTGTTTGTTTGTTTGTTCTATTTATATGCCGCCCTTTCTCCGGAGACTCAGGGCGGCTTACAATGCGTTAAGCAATAGCCTTCATACTTTTGTATATACCTGCTTAGTAGGGCTTTCGCCCCCCCCAAGCGGTGTTCTTTTTTATACAAAGTCAGCTTATTGCCCCCACAATCCGGGTCCTCATTTTACCTACCTCGAAAGGATGGAAGGCTGAATCAACCTTGAGCCTGGTGAGATTTGAACTTGCAGTAATTGCAGGCAGCTGGTGTTACTTAACAGCGCTTTAGTCTGCTACGCCACCAAGGCTCTTGGTGTATTAATAAGTATTGTATTAATAAGTCCCTGTGGTTTCAATAATTCTGTTTAAAACTTAAGTAGATTCCAGCTGATATGTGAGACATACTTTTAAGGCAGTTTATCATGTGAACTTCATGATCATGTGAAGATTTTCCAAACTGTGTGAAGATTTGGTAAAGCCTCTGACATGTGAAAGTGGACTGAAGTGGCAACCTTTGTGCAAAAGAGGTTTCTCAGTATGTGAAAAGAGCTTTCTAGTCTGGCCTTAATGATGAATGTACTTCTTCAGGTTATAGCTGATTTAAAAATCACTCTATGCAGGCTTGTTGTTTGGGAGGAGGGGAAGAGAGGATAAAAATCCATATATATTTTTCTGAAGGAAAAGTGGGGTATAAATCTAAGAAGTAAACAACAAATAACTATTTGCCCTAACTAATTATTTGGATGTATAATACCAAAACTACTCTAGTAACATGTTCATTTTAACAATTGGATGATGTTTTTCCCTTAGGAATGGGTACATGGTATATGGGCATTGTGTAAATGTGTACAATACAAATGTTTTTTTAAGGCATTGATTGAAATTTCTAGCTTGGGAGAATCTCCCACTCTTCTTTAAAAATAAAAGCACTGCCTATTCCTGTGAAAATATGGTCATTCGTGATGAGGTGTCTGCATAGATGAAGCTACTTGTGTATATACTAAACTGTTATAGCCCTCAAAGAGCAGCATTTCCTGGGTTCACTGATCTACTCTAACTTAAATTAACCCTTTATTCCTAATAGTAACTGAAGCCGGTTTCGGTGCTGATATCGGAATGGAGAAATTCTTCAACATCAAATGTAGAGCTTCTGGCTTGATTCCCAGTGTGGTTGTGCTTGTGGCTACAGTGAGGGCTTTGAAGATGCATGGAGGGGGGCCAAATGTAAGTGTCTTTACCTCTCAAAGAAAACAGAGAATAAATCATCAGAACTCCCTACTTTTTAAACCCCTTATCGTTTGAAATAAGTATAAACATTTCAGTTTTGGAACTGGTTGAAATGACTCCTGGTGCACTGCAAGCCAATTAACACTCTCTCTCTCTCTGAATTGTCAAGAGACAATCGTTTTAGAGCTATTTAAAGGAAGGCTGTCTACACGACTTAAGAAGTTTAGGAAATGGAATGAAATCTGCTTGCTATTTTTTTACTTTTTTTTTTTAACCTACCCTTGAAGTTCATCCTTCACATTGCAATAACTGGCTCATGATCCCACAATTTGAACTATCACCCACTTCTAGTTCCTAAGTCTGTTTCCTACATCCCCTTAATTATTTCCTTATTTAAGCCAACTATGGGTACATTCCAATCAAAGTTAAGAACTTTGATCTGTTAAATTCATTGGGAGGGAATTATTAACTGTATGGAATTTAAAAGTACTCAACTTGACTAAATTGCACCCTGTTTCTTTATCTTTTTTTAAAAAATTCTGTTTGTAGCAATACTTTGCGGCACATATATTAGAGCCTATATTTTCTGTCTTCTTTGCCAAAATTCTTGTGTTACTTTCTGTTCTCTCAGCCTGTCATCCAGGCATGCAGTCTGGCTTTTATCTTTTGATTCCTCACTTTTTTCTTTCATTTAATTTTAATTTCTTGTTTGAGTGTGATCCTTCCCTGCCGCCCCTGTTTTCCAAGGTTTTTCAAATTTTTATGCCACTGGATGCTGATATTTAACTACAAGTACTAATTGTTCCAAGATTATATGCTAACTACTTTGGTTATAATCCATCATTGTCTTTACATCTACACCTTGTCTCTATTTTTGCTTCTCCTTTTTTTTATTTTTTTATTCACCCCTTTTTCTTCATTCCTAAAGTTACTATATTATCTGAGCTGCAAAAAGTTGGAAGATATCAAAGAATTACAGAAAACTCTAACTCTGCTACTGCAATCTGCAATCTTTTACTTTAATACTTTAACTTCGTGCTAAAAGTACCACAAGTCTTGGTTTTTGTGTGCTTATTTTTAAAATCTTTATTAAAATTATTTTTTCTTGATTCTTCTCTCTCCTCCCTGTTGAAAATACCAGTATTTTGCAAATGTGCCCCGTTGCTTCTACTTTGGGAAGTATAAAATTCATTCAATTTGGTGGCATGCAGCTGTAATATATTACGTTATTCTGGGATGCAGCCTTAATATTTGTTCTCTCTTCACTTTTTTGGGGTACAGAGGTTTGCAGACTCAGTTAAAAAATATTAATAATTCTATGCCTGACAACCCTGTTGTTTGTATGGGGAATGTATTTCTTTGATACCTCAAGGAGACTGCACAATTGAATTTTTTTTTAAGTGTAGTTTCACCATTTTCCCACTATATAAGACATTCAGTTGAAGCAAGAAAAATAACTGACCAACAAATAAGTCATAACCTAATTTTTTCTCCTGAACATTTTCAGTTCACCTTCCAAGGATTAGTTTTCTTTTTTTTACTTTCCTTTCCTTTTTCCTTTTCCCTTTTTTGTATTTCCACTGAATTATTACCAGATGTAGTTTACTAGATTTATACTTCTTAGTAATTATTTTTGAGTAATAGGATTATTTAGGATTTGGCAAGAACATGATTTCTTAGTAGGGAACTGGAATTTATTAACTGGATTGATATATTGTAGTAATCCGTTAGGTTGATTTTAAAGGGCTTATGTGATGGGCAAACAGAGTTAGGACTAAGTCATACTTAGGATTAGGCTGTAAACCATAGTTTGAAGCTATGATTTATTGTTGTCTTTTCCGTTACAAACTCTGGCTTTGTGAATGAGCAAATGAAGGAATGTAGTTTGTCTCATTTGTTTTTGTGCCCACTGAAACTTCAAACCAGTTCACAGAATATAATCCAAGAGCTGAGGTTCCTTAACATTGCCTTCATATGGTTTCTCTAGCTCCACTATATTTTTCTTAAGTTGATTTAATCACATAGGAAATCTGAAGGAAGGATGACTGACATGAATTGGAGTACAGATAGGAAGCATGGGAGTAATTCTCAAGGCAAAAAGAAGGAGCTGAGACTTCCTCCTTCAATTGTTTCTCTTTTTCAAGTTCCCATGCAAACATTGGATTAGAAATATTTACTTTCTAGCACAAAAAAATACGGTCAATTATTAAACATTCTAACTTCAAAACATTTTGATTAAAAATTAATGCATTGGAATAGCTTTATTTTCAGGTTTAAAAACTAGATTCAGAACTTGAGTCTAGTATTATCTAGTTGCAAAATGCTAGAGATTTGTTTAGTCAGATATACAATAGTATAAAATTAAATGGAATCAACACTATTCCAAAATCCCCATATTAAAATCCTGGTAATTAAAAATATATGTACAAAGTAACGTTAATGCTTTTCATATAAATATTCAAAAAAAATTTTTGCAGGGTTTCTCCATTCTAGAAATCATGAAGATCACATATTTTAGGTTTTCCTAAATATTTGTCTATTCTTTAATTGTTTGTTTGTAATTTCAGGTTATAGCTGGTGCACCTCTTAAGAAAGAATATACGGAAGAGGTGAGAACATTTCCTGTCCCTATTAAAATCGATTTTTAGAAATATGCTGTGATTAAATGGCTGTTACTAAATGGCTTAATCCAATGTATTGAAAAATCTTTTTCTTCCAATGCCATCCAACTCATACAATAAGGTTACCTATGGAGGCCCTCCTCACAGTTCCAGAAAGTACAGTTCACAATGCTAAGAATGGGAATATTTGTTGATTTGTTCAATTATTTTATTCAGTTACATACTGCAAGTTTCCAACCATAGGCTGACCCAAAGCAGTTAACAAGAAAAAAAAAAAAATCAAACCTAATAAAACTTACTTAAAGTATCAAAACCATAAGCAAACAGCAAAAAATCAAAATAATAAGTAGAAAAGTTGTAAAATAAAATTAAATATGCAATTATGCATAAAACACATATCAGCAATAAAAATAGGTAGCAAGTAGGGCTGCCATGAGATGAAAGGTAACAGATAAAAATATATTTTGAGGGATTTTTTTCTTTAAAAAGAGGTTGATTAAATAGACAGAACCATGAAGGTTGATGTTAGTCTTTCGAGATAGTCCAGAAACTCGGGAACACTAGTGGTATTTTTATTGTAAGGCTGCATCAACAAAATATTAATATGCCTTTTGCAACTTTTGTATGTATTATTTTTAAGGGTTGATGATATCAGTATGATGATTTATTTAAAACTGTTCTTATTGTTTTCTTGTAAATTGTTTTGGGTTTCAGTAGGAGGAGGAAGATGGAAATTAAATTTGGTATTTAAACAAAGGTCTCTGGAATATTTTTAATGACAAAAAATAACAAAGTCCAAGGTTCTGAATATTGTTGTGGATTGCTTAAGTAATTAGCGGTGAAAGGATCATACTTCTTGTCTTTCAGAAACACACACTCGTATTTGCATAATCTATTGCTAGTATTTCTCTTCTTTGTTTTCACACACTATTTTTTTTCCTTTCCATTTAGATTCTAACGTTGATTCTTTTTTTTAACTTCCCTGGGTCCTTGACCTAACTAATTTTTAAAAAAATGTATTATGAGCAATGTGCACATGCACTTTTTAAGTGGGGCTCCCAAAAACGTTGAACGTAGTGATGGCCTCAAAATGCTCTGAAAACCTCATACAGCAAGTCCAGGGATGAAATACAGCAGGTTCTGACAGGTTCTGGAGAACCGGTAGTGGAAATTTTGAGCAGTTTGGAGAATCAGTAAATACCACCTCTGGCTAGCCCCAGAGTGGAGTGGGAATGAAGATTTTGTAGTATCCTTCCCCTGCAATGCCCACCAAGCTGCGCCCACCAAGATATGCCCACAGAACCGATAGTAAAAAAAATTTGGATTTCACCACTGAGCAAGTCCATGTGACCACTGCAGAGGTGGGTTTCAGCAGTTCTGACCAGTTCTAGAGAACCGGTAGCAGAAATTTTGAGTAGTTCGGAGAACCGGTAGTCAAAATTCTGACTGGCCCCGCCCCCATCTATTCTCTGCTTCCCAAGTCCCAGCTGATTGGAAGGAAGTGGGGATTTTGCAGGACCCTTCCCTTGGATTGGGGAGGGAATGGAGATTTTACAGTATCCTCCCCCTGGAATGGGGTGGGAATGGAGGTTTTATAGTATCCTTCTCCTGCCATGCCCACCAAGCCATGCCACGCCCACCAAGCCACACCCACGGAACCGGTAGTAAAAAATTTTGAAACCCACCACTGGAGCAGTGATATGAATTCACTCAAACATCTTGATTAGCCAGTAAGCACTAAAAATATTGTTATGTAGATATTATTAGTAAATATAATTTCATTTATGTATCAGCCATAGAGGACTTGTAAGGTTTTCAGTAGAAGAGGTTTCACATTCTAGTCCATATTTCAAGCGATGGAAATTAACTCAGTGACTTCAGGCCAGTCATTGCCTCTCAGTCCAATCTACTTCAAAAGGTTGCTGCTACAGGAAGAAAATGAGATCCCTATGTAAGCCACTTGACATTTCTAGAGGGTAGAAAGATATAAATCTAACAAATAATTATTACCTTCAACGTAACAGGAAAGAAAATAGTTAATATATAAGATTCAATTCAATTTCCCATACCTTTTTTTCTCTTAGCACATTTTCATTTCTTTATAGGGAGTTTGACAGGCATTTTTGTAGAAGCCATAAAACTGGTTTAACGTACTTGAACATAAGAAATAATGTAGGTGGACAGAATTCATTGCACTGATCCATATTGTATATTAAAAGCACAGCAATAAAACATTTTTCTATGTTTTCTATTAGGAATAAACAAACACAACAAATGTATATTTGTTGTTGGTTTTCTTTCATTTCCCATACAGAATCTCAAGCTGGTGTCGGATGGTTGCAGCAATTTGTTGAAGCAAATTCAAATTACCCAGCAGTTTGGGGTTCCTGTTGTTATGGCTCTTAATGTTTTCAGGTAAAATAATTTGTCTTTTCCACACCTAAGGAAAAAAAATGAGATTATTTTTTATGTGAACTAGATGTGAATATTCCATCTCTTATTTTTTTTCTTCTGAAATCAAATTTTTATTAATTAACTATTTGAGAAGTTGTATGTGGATTGGAGATAGGCTGCCGGTGTTACCGCATTAAAATATAATTTCAGCATTGAAGAATTGAAGGGATGTTGATATAAAAGCCAGCAGATGGGCCTAAGCAACAAATATGGCAATAGAAGTGATGAAGAAGAGGCAGCCCAAAGGATGTAGAAATAGAGAGATTAAGAAGAATTAAGGCAAATTAGCAGCTTCCTGACTATTTGGGAGATATTCAGTCCTCACCATATCACAGACATTCTATGTTGGTTCAAGGTTTTACCCATGAGAAAATTTTTTGCAAGTATATGTAAAATTAAAAGTTCTAGCCATCTTTTGACCATTACAAAGTAGACACTGTAGAATAGAATTTTTGAAATAAACCTGTTTTCAACTTCCTCTGCTTTCTTGAGACCAATGACATCCTCAGCATAATCCAGTTATACCAAATCTCAAGTTCAGTGACATCATTGAGCAAGTACCATCAGTACATTCTTGCATCCCAATGCATGATGCAAGTAGATAGAGCATGG
Source organism: Arizona elegans (assembly GCA_022577455.1). Lineage (NCBI taxonomy): Eukaryota > Metazoa > Chordata > Lepidosauria > Squamata > Colubridae > Arizona > Arizona elegans. Next base: position 253,218,931 of record JAKOOJ010000001.1, read on the forward strand.
TATGGTGATGTCATCATGCACATGTTGTGACTTTTAGTCTCTTGCTCTTGCCCTTTCTTTTCCCATCTCCTTTGCAGACATCCATCCTGAAATTCTTATATTACTTTCAACCGAAATATGAGAAGTGTATTAAAAATGTCATATGTTGATCATCAGTCCTTTCTTTTTTACATTCTTTATTTTCTTAAATTTGTAATTTGTTTAATGATACCCTATAGCCGTGATGGCAAACCTATGGCACGGGTGCCACAGGTGGCACACGGAGCCATATCAGTGGGCACGCAAGCGCTGCCATAGCTCAGCTCCAGTGCAATGCGTGCTCCAGCCAGCTGATTTTTGGGCCTTTCAGTCCTACTGGAAGTTGGGAAATGGGCTGTTTCCGGTTTCCGGAGAGCCTCCGGGGGGTGGAGAAGGCTGGTTTTGCCCTCCCCAGGCTCCTAGAAAGCCTCTGGAGGGTGAAAAACGGGCCCACCGGGCCATCACATGCTAAAAGCAGGGGGGCACAGGGGGGTCGTGTGCGCGGGAGTGGGGTGCATTGCATTTTGGGTGTGGGCATGCACATGGGCAACCTCCCCGTGCTCCCCCTGCTTTTGGCACGTGATGGCAAAAAAGTTAGCCATCATTGCCCTATAGTTTATATTAAAAGCCATTTCTGAAAAAGAGACAACCTATCTATCTGTATTTATTTGGAATTTCCCCATGTTTTAAAAAACCCGAAAGCAGCCTTGAAGAGAATGAAGCGATTGAGGCTGCATTCTTCTTCGCATTCTTTTCCTGAAGCTGTTCTTTGCTATTAATGAATGTTTATTAACTATTCAATTTGTAGAAAGAGTCGGAACATTTATTTCAAGGTATGCATGCAGAATTTTGTTTTGTTTTTGCAAGTCTGTGAAAATACTGCCTCCAACCTTGTAGACTATGCAATTATCTTGTTCTGAGTTTTCTGCAAAAAAAATAGACATGCTGAGCTTCTGCTTGGATTGACTATACAAATTTTTGGATTCAGACTTGAGTAGATGGTAGCTCTTTCATCTAGCCACCTGTTGAATGCATCCAATCAAATACCAGTTTTACAGGTTCTTTTTGATTATACAGGTGTTGATAATCTTCTAAAGTACAGAATAGTTGTCCAAATGCTTAAGATGCCAAATCTTGCATTGAGACATAGTTCTTATTATTAAGATAATAATATCATAATAATAATTATTAATAATATCCTAATAATAATTAGGATAATAATATACTAATATTAGTAACACCAAAATGTATACAGAATTTTCCTTTTTAAAAGCTGATGAAAATCATGCTGAATTTATTCAACAGCAATAATGGCAATAAAAGTGGAAATTCCAATAATTCTATTTAAAGCTATATGATACTTGAGGCAAGAAGTCCCACCCTGTAAGTAACAATTCAGATCTTAATTTGTGCCAGACATGAGTTATATCCAGTCCTGGGGATAGGTCTATGGGGAAAAAAACTGAAATTGACCTGAAATGAATATGTCTGTCTCATAAAGAAGTAACTACAGCCATCAGTCATATAGAGGACATGAGAACAGAGAACACCTGTATTTTTTCCTAATAAATTTGAATAGCGTTATAACTTCCAGTTTTAAAGCACTGGAATGTATGTCACAACTTAATTAGGGAGATTGATTGATTGATGTCAGTCCAACAAGTTACACCAGGTTAAAAAACCAATACCCATATAGTACATACTTACTTTTATTCTGACTGTGCTTCCCCCTTCCTCATTCTGCCTATGATTGATGAATACTATCAAAAATGAAATAATCCAATAAATATTTTGTGGGCAGAATGTACTTTCCTGCTTAAATTAATTTATTCTGTGAGATGGCCCATATTTTTTCACATAATTTTTTTGGCCCAGGCTCAAGCTCCTCTTACCTGATCATTGCCTTGATAGCAGCTCTTTCACCAGTCCTTCAAGACCATTCTTTATTCCCTCTACAGTTATGTACCATTAAGTCATTGTTGATTCTTAGTGACCATAAAGATAGATTTTTTTTCCTCCAGTATGATCTTGTCCCTAATCTTCAGATCTTCCAATGGTGCACCATCTTCACTGTAACTGAGTCCACTTATCTTGCTGCTGGTCATCCTGGTTTGGTTTTTCCTTCCACATCTCCCATCATTAAAGCAGTGGAGTGGAGTGGAGTGGAGTGGAGTGGAGTAGAGTAGAGTAGAGTAGAGTAGAGTAGAGTAGAATAGAATAGAATAGAATAGAATAGAATAGAATAGAATAGAATAGAATAGCAGAGTTGGAAGGGATCCTGGAGGTCTTCTAGTCCAACGTCCTGCTTAGGCAGGAAACCCTACACCATTTCAGACAAATGGTTATCCAATACCTTCTTAAAAACTTCCAGTGTTGGAGCATTCACAACTTCTGGAGGCAACTTGTTCCACTGATTAATTGTTCTAACTGTCAGGAAATTTCTCCTTGGTTCTAAGTTGCTTCTCTCCCTGATTAGTTTCCAACCATTGCTTCTTGTCCTGCCCTCAGGTGCTTTGGAGAATAGCTGGACTCGATCTTCTTTGTGGCAGCCCCTGAGATATTGGAACACTGCTATCATGTCTCCTGTAGTCCTTCTTTTCATTAAACTAGACATACCCAGTTCCTGCAGCTGTTCTTCATATGTTTAGCCTCCAGTCCCCTAATCATCTTTGTTGCTCTTCTCTGCACTCTTTCTAGAATCTCAACATCATTTTTACATCGTGGCGACCAAAACTGGTTGCAGTATTCCAAGTGTGGCCTTACCAAGGCATTATAAAGTGGTATTAACACTTCACGTGATCTTGGTTCTATCCCTCTGTTTATGCAGCCTAGAACTTTGTTGGCTTTTTTGGCAGCTGCTGCACACTGCCGGCTCATATTTAAATGGTTGTCCACTAGGACTCCAAGATCCCTCTCAAAGTTACTACTATTGAGCTATATACAACTAGTTCTTAGTCAATTAGGAGGAATAGGAAAATTACTAGGAATTTTCAGATTACACAAAGAGTGAGGTGGAGGGTGAAGGAAAGGAGGAAAAAAAAGATCAGCTCCTGACCTTTTCAGCAAACCAGTTTCTTTTGCTATGATTAATTTGTAGGTATTGGTAGATATTTGAGCTCATCATGTGTGTATAAATTACTTTGCTCTTGCTGGGATTGCTTACCTGTCATGGCATTAAAAATGACACAATGCAAGATTTGTATGCATAAGTATCCAATGACATTTATTAATAGAATTAATCTTCCCAAATCTACTATTGTCATCCATAATCCAGCCTGGAGGACCTTTAAATATACTGATAATCCTCCATTTACAACAGTTCATTTACTGACTGTTCAAAGTTACAACAGCACTGATGAAAGTGACTTAAGAACATTTTTCACACTTATGACCATTGCAGCATCCCCATGATCATATGATTTACTTTCAAATGCTTAACAACTGGTTCATATTTATGACGGTCGCAGTGTCCTGGGGTCATTGGATCATGTTTTGCGACCTTCTGATAAGCAAAGTCAATGGGGAAGCCAGATTCATTTAACAACCGTGTGACTAATTTAACAGCTCCAGTGATTCACTTAACAAACGATGGCAAGAAAGTTGTAAAATGGGGCAAAACTCACTTAACAATTTTCTTACTTAGCAGCATAAATTCTGGGCTCAATTGTGGTCGTAAGTCAAGGAGTACTTGTATGTGATCAGAGCCTGTTTAGAGGGGCCATAGCATATGGAGCTAGAAAATTTCTTTTCAAGCAGAATAGCAGGTAAAAGCAAGCTATAGGTATCTGAGTTACATGCATAAAAATGAAGAAGGTACAACTGCTTATCTATGTAGCTGGGTTTTAAGGTAGACAGGCCCACCCAGAGGCTAAGTAGAGTTTTCTTGCATGGTGAATGGTGCTGACAGCAGAAAGGTCTATTTCCTCTAAAGCACACTGTCCTTCCTCCTCCACCACCGTTCTGCAGGAGTCCATCTGTGATATTACTCTAAGTCTGGTGGGAGGCTCCAAAATTGATGTTGCATTGAACCCCCAAATTCCTTAAACTAACCCTGCCTATGATTAATGAATACCATCGCAAATGAAATAATCCAAAACTCTTTTGTTGGCAGAACGGACTCGCCTGCTGAGATTAATTTAGTCTGTGAGATAGCCAAACAGTCTGGAGCTTTTGATGCAGTCCCTTGCCGGCACTGGTCAGAGGGAGGCAGAGGAGCTATCGAATTGGCTGAAGCTGTAAGGAGAGCTGCTAACCAACAGAGCAACTTCAGATATCTCTATGACCTGGAGGTAAGCAAGGTTGCAAGAGGCAAAACATGATGGATGATGCCTGTAGTCACTCAGTCATTATATCTAGCAGTACCTAATGTGTGTGTGTGTGTGTATGAATGTGCACATGCCTTTGAGTCAGGTTTATTCCTGGTGATTGCCTTGACAAATCCCTGCAATTTTCTTGGCAAGCTTTTTCAGAAATGGACTGTTCTATTTTGAGTTCGGATCACTATTTGGAAATTAAAACACTACTATAATAGTTGAAAGAGACCACTTCAACTGTAAAACAACTGTTTTGATCTCAAAATGTGGCATTTCAGATTGGTAACAGTTTGAATTAAAACATTTTGCTTTCCCTTTTTCAGTAAATATCTGTCCCTTTCTGCTCTTACAGTATGTAACTCAAGTGTGTTTCTGTTTAGGATAATATTTTGGATAAGCATAAGATCTTTACCTTCCCCTTCATCCAATTGCCAAAAGTCAAATAGAAACTTTCATTTATTTTCAAATCCTTCTTTGATAGAAGCAATGTCATTTTTAATATGAGACGTAATGTAAAATATTATATAATCGTTGCTCAGAAGTTGGGGGTGGGGGAGTTGCTCTTACAAGGAACAAAATGGGAGACACCCTGATTGAGGTTGTGCTTCAAAAAACCCTGCAAGTTCCTACCAGAGAAGTGGAGACATTTCCACCTGCTCTTTCTAATTCAGCCTCTCACATGCCTTCTCAAAAGCATAAAAGTTCTGTGCTAAAGATGCATTTAAATGGAGGATTGGCAAAAAAAAGAAACAACCTCTCTTTTCACGTAGGGCTAGATATCATCCTTCTTAATCTCAGCCAACAATTCTTTCTCTCGTAGAGGTCTATGTATATAAACACTTTAGCCTCCTCCACATATTTTTAAATTTTGTTGCTGGTGTGATCTATAGTTGACACTCTTGTCAACTCCATGGAATTTTGTAACATAATCATCTTGTGCATCATTATTCTAAGATGTATTTAAAAGAGTATAGAACTCCCTTGTGTTACTTACTATTCATTTTCCATGTGATAAATTACTACTTAACAAAAGCTCATGTCACACTATTGGCTCCCAGTTCATATCGTTATCCTTTCTATCATTGGGTTGCCTTCACACCTTCTGACATGGGCGAATCTAAGTTTGATCATCCTTTCTGGAAAACTTTAGCATTTTTATCTTTTTGCTGAACTTAGCAAAGCCCCATGAGATTGACCACAAAGGAATGATTTAGTGTGAACCTTGACTTAGTTTAGGAGTTCTGCAAAACAGCATTCTTGAAAGAAGCTGCATATGTCTATGAGTATCTAGATAGGAAATAAGGAGGTAGGGGATATTGAGACAAGGCTATATATTCTCACTTTGTTTATTCAATTTATATTCTGAAGATGATGAAAGATGGATTGGAAGAAAATGAGTCTGGTTTCAAAATTGGAAGAAGACACATCAATAATCTGTACTATGCTGATTATGCTCCAATAGCTGAACATGCAGATGATTCAGAAATTTTAGTAACGAAAATCAAGCAGCATAGTGAAAAACATAGGTTTAAATTTAAAACCATAGAAGACCAAAGTAATTACAATAAGTACAGCCTTAGAATTGACAATGAAGATACTGAAGGAATAAATAGCAAGGAAAGCAATAGTCAAAAATATGTGACTGATATTATTTGGAAAGGTAGTATTGAAAAAATATCTTTTCTATCCTGCTCTATGGAGTAGAGTTGGTCTCTGACAGAAAACCACTTGAAGGAACTAGAAGCATTTGAATTACAGACAGCTGTTACATATAAACTGAGTTAACAAAATCACAAATGAGGAGGTGATAAGCCACCTGGGAAAACCAAGGGAAATCATCAAAACCATTAAAAAGCAAAAGTTAGAATACTTTGGACATGTGATGCGACACCCAGAAAAATACAGCATCCTTCACTTAATCCTCCAGGCAAAGATTGAAGAACATCATGGCTTCAAAACCCAAGGGACTGGTTTGGACAAAACTCAGCAACATTTTTTCATGCTGCTGTTGATAAAAAATAGGATTGCCAACATGATCGCCAACATCTGATGATAGATATGGCACATGAAGAAGAAGTACTGAAAAACTTGAAAAGGATATTCAGATATGAGGATGGGTCTATACCTACAAACATCACAATTTGTGCATGCAATATTTTTTCCTCTGAAGAAAGCAAAAGTTGAACTTTGAAGAATCAGTTCAGAAAAAGTATTGATGCTTTTGAACCTTGGAGCAGACTCCCAAGAATAGTATGGATAGTCAAGAAAAAAAGTAGATCAACAAATCAGCCCAGGGTTCTCACTCAAGACACAAATATCCAAATCCAAACTATCCTATTTCAGATACATTATACAAAGTTCTAACTGTCTTAAGAAGTCCCTAATGTTTTGGAAAGGTGAAAGGAAAACAAACATGAAAAGTTAATGGATTCAGTTACAGTGGAGATGGATGCTATGTTGAAAGACATAAAGGACAGATATAGATTGTCCTGGAGAAAATATACATATGTGATTGCTAACAGTCGACATAAACTTGATGGCACTTAATTAAAATAGGAGATTACTAGAAGACATCTGTAAATCCATATTGACTTTCCAAGAAGACTTACAAGTAGGCTTAGTGAAGCCATTTTATATATTCCTTAAATCTACTGTCAGGCACTGAGCAAAGACAGAACAAAATTCAAGGTGCTGACACATTCTCACACATTCTAGCGAGAGTGAAATTCTCTGAAGATGGGCTGCAGCATGAATCTGAAAGCTCAGAAGACTAAACTTTTGGTCCTGGTGACCAACCCAGATTGGATCCTGCAACATTATCCTGGGACACGTATATTTGCCTTACTTGCAAGTTTATAATTAAGACACTTGTTAATTTCTCTCAATAATTTAGAATCAGGATTATATTTGATTTTCTTTCTAAGTTTCCAAGTTCAGTAGTCTTTGTATGAATTAATTAAGTTGGCATATAGCACTGAATTAATAATGCTTTAGTGTTAACATAATCTAAAAAAAATATTTGCTCCTTCGGTATTTTCTGAATTTTTGCATATCTTTTCCATTGAATGTTATTAGAGATTCAGGTAGATCTTATTGAGAATTTGAACAAATAATACCTAAATTCGTTGCTTGTTTTTTATTACTGGTACAGTTATGTGAATACCTTATTAGACAATCAGGGAGGATTTGAGCCAGCCATATCCTATATAAATCTATTAATCACACCAGACCTTCCAGTTCCTGAAACCCATCATGCCCTGCTAAAACAATTCTGGAGACCACCATAAAAAGTCATTTGTAAAAAAAATTACAAAACCATTTTTAAAGCTCTGAGTTTCCATCAGTTTACCATCAGAATATAGTTTTGAAATGAAGATTTGTAAGAATAGAGCAACAAAGATGATTAGGGGACTGGATGCTAAAACATATAAAGAACAGCTGCAGGAACTGAGTATGTGTAGTTTAATGAAAAGAAGGACTAGAGGTGACATGATAGCAGTGTTCCAATATCTCAGGGGCTGCCACAAAGAAGAGGGAGTCAAGCTATTCTCCAAAGCACCTGAGGGCAGGACAAGAAGCAATGGGTGGAAACTAATCAAGGAGAGAAGCAACTTAGAACTAAGGAGAAATTTCCTGACAGTTAAAACAATTAATCAGTGGAACAACTTGCCTCCAGAAGTTGTGAATGCTCCAACACTGGAAGTTTTTAAGAAGGTTTTGGATAGCCATTTGTCTGAAGTGGTGTAGGGTTTCCTGCCTAGGCAGGGGGTTGGACTAGAAGACCTCCAGGGTCCCTTCCAACTCTGTTGTTCTGTTTTCTGTTTCCAAAGAGTAGTTGTGTTGTCAACAGTCTTCCCAACCCCTTCCCTTCCTCTTCTCAGTTGCTACCCATGGCCTTTTCCTGCTGTGATTCAGAACAACTTCATTTAAGACTGGATCTGGAACAAAAGAGACTTTACATTATAGCTATTATTTGTCTTTCTGAACTATTTCTTTCATGTTCTCAAGCACCAGGTGGGAAGGGGCTGGATATTGCTAGATGGAAATAAATCTTTTTTTTTTTAACCACAGGTGGAGGTGTAGATTCATGTTACAGTTAAACTTTCATGAGCTCTTTATTCCCTGTATTATGAAACCAGATCTGCCCAAGAAGGGTGCTTTGAGTGTAAGAATCTCTCTGTGATCCACATGTCTTGTAAAGTAAAAAGAAAAAGATGAAATTACAAACAGATTTATGAAAGGGTAATAGAAAAGTGACAACAAAAAGAAATGAAAGCTGCAAACTGCTGAATCAGCTGCTGTTTTAGCACCAGGCCATTTCAATCCAGAGCACCTTGAACTTTGTTCTGTCTTGGCTCAGTGCCTGACAGTAGATATAAGGAAGATATAAGATGGCTTCACTGAGCCTCTGACAGGGGGCTATTTATTATTTCTCCCAGCCTACATAGAAATGGAAATGCTAATTTCCAAGCTCAAGGCTATTTTACAAATGTGCATGTATGTGTGTGTCTGTGTATACTTCATTTTTGTTGCCGTGATACCACAGATTAATAAAAGAAACGTAACAGTCAAAAACAGTCAACTTCACTCTAATCAAGGAGTTTTAATCTGAAAGCATCCAAGAAGGTGCTCACATTATAAAGGGATTCAGTTACTATTCTTCATGGTTCCTTGAATTTCCCTTGTGCAGAAAATAATGATTTTTTTCAGCACTTAGAATACTGGGTTTTATCTTTGGCCCATGTGGGGAAGGAAGGAGGAAAGGAAGCATCCAGATTTAAGGCATGTAGAGATGTAATATCTAAATAACCATGAGATTATAACAGCAGAGATAGATAACCCTCAGCCTTAAGCCTGCATATGTTTTACATCTGCTCCTTTCTGGAGAGCCGATAGAGAAATGTAGTGTCAAAACGCAAAGAATATATATAATCCCATCCACGGTGCAATAAGAAAACAAATACAAATTTAATTAATTAATTAAGCTCCTGTGACAAATGTTACATCACAAATCCAAAAGAAAGCGATTGGATTGAACAGCACTCTTTCTCTTACACTTTGAAATCTTTTCTTTCCATTGAAAGAAAGCAAAATGGGGGGCATTTTTTAAAAAGGTAAATTTGATTAAACCCTGGTAGTGTTATCGGGGGCCACCTATAAGTGTCTCAGAGCTAAGGTTGGACTAAGAAACAGGCAGGTCCTGGTTTTAGGATTGTGAAGTGTTCCTGTTTCTTCATATGTGTTTTTTGCATCAAATAATGAAGGCGATGGTTCTTTGCTGTTGGTATTTCTGAAAAGAGCTGATGCTGTTATTGCTTATAGTGCTGTGGAACAATAAATTCTATGTATGCCTTCAATGGCTGACAGTTTGAATGAATCTGTTTCAACACAATGCATACATATGGGAAAATGCATGGAAGTTAGATTGCTTTTAACCTATTTGTCTCAGGTCTTGTGCTTCAGAGTAAACTCGGAAGAGTTTATTCTGTTCTGCAGAATAGCACCAGGGCTGAGCATCAGAACTGTACAGGCCTGGGGAAGTTTCCATGTAATGTTAATTCCATAATATGGAATAACATATGTCATCTGCAATTGGAACATACATTGTTGCATGTTCAAATTTATCTGAAACACTTTCATTGATAAAACAGGCTAGATTTAGCACTACAGTACACATAAATCAACAGTACAATCCTTAAAGCCACATCATGTTTCCTAAATTAAGGAAAGGAAAATGGCTACTTTACACCTATGTAAACTTACATCAAAGAACACAAAGATATAATTTTTAGAGGGTTAGCTCTCAAAAACGGGGCGAGGTGAGAGCTTTTGAAAACTGCATGCTATTTATTTAATTTTTCCATATATTATGCAACTAGCTGGATCCCCGTGCTTCGCTATGAAACTATGTGATCGAGCTTGATAAATCGACACTTACAGCTTGAAAGTTAATGAGTAGTTATGATCGGCCTCTCCTCTCTCCTTCTCTCCCTCAGCCTTGCCCCACAGAATCCTCCCCTATCCTATCCCTTCTTCTCCCTCAGCCTTGCCCCACAGAATCCTCCCCTATCCTCTCCCCTTCTCTCCCTCAGCCTTGCCCCACAGAATCCTCCCCATCCTATCCCTTCTTCTCCCTCAGCCTTGCCCCACAGAATCCTCCCCTATCCTATCCCTTCTTCTCCCTCAGCCTTGCCCCACAGAATCCTCCCCTATCCTCTCCCCTTTTCTCCCTCAGCCTTGCCCCACAGAAGGCTCCCTTATCTTATCTCCTTCCCTCCCTCAGCCTTGCCCCTCAGAATCCTCCCCTATCCTATCCCCTTCTCTTCCTCAGCCTTGCCCCACAGAATCCTCCCCATCCTATCCCCTTCTCTCCCTCAGCCTTGCCCCACAGAAGACTATCCTATGCTATCCCATTCTCTCCAGAGTTATTTTCAAGTTGGGAGGGGGAGTAGAACGTCTAACTAATTATCATCAGAGCGTGTTATAGGAAATACTAATGCTCTGAAGGTCATTTCGAAAATCCTTTCTTAATGAGCACCTAGAAGCCAAGAGGAACATACGTGGCAAATTTCAAGTTTGTAGGCTTCACGGTTCTAGAGATTTCGTGATTACGGCATGAGTAGTTTTGTTTTTATATATATAGATAATTGCTTTCAGTTATTTAATGAAGCAGTACAAAGAAAAAATAGGGAGAAAGCAATACAAAAAAAATCTTACAGACACACATATGTCTATCAAAAATGTATTTGTTTATATATATTTACACAACATAAAGGATAACCCTATGTCATGATAATTATCCATAGGTAACACACTGCTGTACTCAAGTCATTCATATGTCACAAGTAATTTTACATTTACAATCCACTGAGTAATAAGGGCCATAAATTTGTCTGTTCAGTGTAAAAGGACTAATGAGAAGGTCATAATTTTTCATGTTATAGTACACCGTTTTTAAAAACTATGGACTTTGGAAAACATTAAAATTTGTCTCAAAGTCAGATTAATTTATGTAATGACTTAATAGCAGCACCTGAAAAGGAGGCAAAATCCATAGTATAAGCTAAAGGCTCTACTGAAATTATTTGGCATGCATACCTATCAACATGGTGAATTCCAGAGCATGTCTAAATAACTGTGACAAATCAAGTTTTGCTTTTGTTTGTGTTTGCCTTCATTTTCATAATTACCGTGGACTTAAAATACTCTTAGGATGTTATAAAGTTGTAAAAAAAAAAAATCATCAGGCACATTCAGATTACAGCAAAAACATCAATTTCTTAATCCGTAGCTTGTAAACTATTGTGTTTATACAACTGCCAATAAACTTGGGTCACTGAAATCTATTATCATGTTAGTTGGTGTCACATCACATTCATCTATAAATGGCCTGTTCACTATGTGTTTAATATACTGTGAAAACTCTAATGAAATCCTCTTCACCCTGTCCTGGGAGATTCTGTAATTTAGTTAATATTTTGTTTAGAAAGGGAGTAAATGCACATTATTTCCTTCTCACAGAGGCTTAACTGATTAGTCTGCTTCCCTGCAATTTTTGAAACATTAGTGAAGCTTTGTTGCTGGGGCTCCCTTGTGCTTGGAAAAACCCACTGCAGGCATAATTGGAATAAATATTAGGATGCTTAAATATTTGAACAGAGCTCAAACAACAACCCACGCAGTTTCGTTCCGGACCAAAAAATATTAAATATAATTGAGCAGTCTCAAAATAAATCCCTTAAGAAATATCTATTATACTAACTTGAATCAATTTTAACGGTCTAGAACTTTATATAAAAAGTAATAGCTGTTGTCCATGTTGTCTCTGTAAACAAACATGAAGGAGGATTGGAAGCTATCCATACGTTCACGTGGATGAAAATTAGAAGATTGGTTTTAACCAGAGCAGTCTGACTCCAATTATCAGGTCATATGTTTCAGTAGCATTTGGTTTTGAATGAATTAGTCCATGTTTCTGATATACTGTAGCTTGTGATTTTTATTTAGCTGTTTTAGAAATTAAATTAAAACAAGATACTTTTGTCTCATTGCAATGGTTAGAATGGGCACAAAATATTTTGCATTCATTCCCATCTGAGGAACAAAAATATAAGAGAGTTTTGGTTCTTTGGTTATGTCACTATTGTTTTTTTATATACAGGTAATCCTCAATTTACGACCACAACTGAGCCCCAAATTTTTGAGTTTTGTCCCATTTTACAGCCTTTTAATAACTGCCATAGTTATTGAGTGAATCACTGCAGTTAAGTTAGTAATGTGGTTGTTCAAAGAATCTGGATTCCCTATTCACTTTGGTTGTCAGAAGATCCAAATAGGTGATTCCATGACCCTGGGACACTGCAACTGTCATCAATACACTACATGCCAGCTGCCAAGTGCTCGAATTTTGATCATGTGACAATGGGAATGCCCTGAAAGTTTCCATTTATACTATAAAAGCTTCTGGATTCTGTAGCTTTACTAGATCTTGCTGTTACTGTTTCCAAGCCTGTTTTTACATGTATAAGAACTAGAAACTTGCTTATTGTCAAAGAAAAAAAAAATTAGGACACCAGATAATATGCCTAATATAATGCTTCTATGCGAACTTAAGCAATGCTTGTAATTCTATCTCAAAAATATTCTCCTAGGCTTCCGGTTTGGCTTCCATCGCTGTCAGACGGTCTCTTGGGACCGCCAGCCCCGTTGCCCGTAAAGAGCTGCCTTTACAGCTGAAAGGCGGCTCGAAAAACTCCATTTCCATAAAGAAATGTGAGATAGAGCAGGCGAGGGCAGGTAGAACCCTCTGTGAAGTCCCCAAAGTTTTTGTTTTGCTCTTGGGGACGAAGCAGGATGAGGCTCCCTATTTTCTTCGCCGCTGCTCCAGGCTTCGGGAGACCTCTGCCTTTTGCAGAGCTAGGCGACGAGATCAAGCCTTTCAACGAAAATCAACAGATGGTTTAATTAAAGAGGATGAGATTTGGACTTGGGACCCTAAATCACAAGTATTCTTAATGATTTTACAAGCGTTCTTAAGTGAAGGGAAAAAAAAGTTTAAAATGGCGATCGCTGAGGCTTGAGAAGAAGAAAGCCGAAAGCGAAAGTCCTTCCGTAACAAGCTACAAAGTAGCGGAATAAACAGTGCTGGCTAGAATTGAGAAGAAAAATTTCTATTTTAAGTTTCTTTTTTCTTGGAGATTTGATATTGATCTTGTTTGGAGAAAAGTTCTCCTTTAAAAAGAGTTTGTCTGTGTGGCAGGATGGCGTTAAAACTAATAAAGCCTGACAAACAAGCAGCGGGGGGGTCCCCCATTTACAATTATATGAACAAGTTTCGAGTTTACAGACTCAGAAGAATGGCTTTAATTTAAAAGAATTTGTCCTGGAGGAAATGGCAAGACATCACGAGACTGTGAACCAGAATCTTGAAAAATTTAGGCAGGAAATTAAAGAATTGATACAACTAAAGTATGATAATTTGCAACGAAAGATTGTAACAGTGACTAATGCTTTTTCAGAAATAGTTATAAAGATGGATACAAATATCAAGTTATTAGAGTCTAAAATGGAGGAAGTTGATGATAAGATTTATAATTTGGATAATAAAATACAAAGAATTGAAAATGATTTGATAAATATTCAAGACAATAGTTTAGAAGTAAAGTCTAAAAAGGAAGCTGGTCACGAGACTTACAATGCAGAAGATATAAAGCAAGGGATTGAAAAAGAAGTTACAATGATGCAATACAGGCTCACGGAATTTGCAGTTAGAATGAGAGGGTTACAGGAAAATAATAGATATGATTTAAGAAAAATATCTGCTGAAGTTCTGGCCGGGATTTTAAAGGTTCATCCTGAGGAGGTATCTTGTAAGATTGACAAGGCCTATAGAGTAAATTCTTGGATTGCAAAGCAAAGGCAATTGCCTAGAGATGTGGTGATTTACTTTACAGATAAAGAAATAAGAAATGATATTGTGCAAAAATCCTTTAATTCTACTCTACAACTGTATGGAAGAAAGATCTGGATATATAAAGAGTTGCCGCCCAAGATGTTAAAAGACAGAAAGAAATTTGGATTTTTGGTGACTGAGCTAAAAAAACAAAACATCTCATTCAGGTGGGATGTTCCAGTTGGCATAATATTGAGATATCAAGGAGAAAGATATCAACTAAATACTGTTGAAAAAGCGGAAGAATTTTACTACAAGGTTCTCAAAATGGGTTCAACATCTTCATGTATAATATATGAGTGGAATAAAGAAAAGCAAAATCAACAAGAGATAGAAATTCAGGATAAGCAGAAGGAGGTGGAAGTAATGGAAAAACAACAAGTTACAGAGGTCTTTGTAGATGAGCCGCTTCTGGATTCTCCTTCAGAGGTCTCAGCTGGACTATTTATAAATACAAGAGAGGCGGCTCTGGATTCTAATGTGATGACTTATCAAGTTACGGACCAGCATGGAAATCAATCAGTTGATATACAACTCATAGAAAAGAAACCAGAATGGAGATTTAAGCCACAAAAGCAAAACCAACACCAACAAGATCAAGTTATAGATCAGCATGAAAACCAAACAGTTGATATACAATTTATAGAAAGGAAATCAGGATGGAGATCTAACCCACAAAAAGTCAAGAAAAGAAGAAGCAGGTCTCACAAAAACTTTTAATCTAAACAACAGTGTAATGCCAGTTATCTAAGAGATGATTGAATATATGAAAAGATAGCTGAGGCAAAGTATTGGTTTATATTATCTTGAGGAGAATGACAGACCTCTGCAGTGCTGTACTTTTGGGATGTGAAAAGGGCCTTAAACTGAATGGATTGGAACTATCTTTTTTTTGGATTCTTTGATAAATGTACTACATTTATGCTGAGCTACAAGGCAAGAGAGTTATGGGATTGGGGCACGCAGAAGATCTGGTTGTTACCCTATTACGGTGGTTGGAATTAATAATTTAGATGAAAGATACTACTATAGACACTATATGGAATACAAATATAAAGTCACCCGGGTGGTTGTGTTTTTTTTTTTTTAATGAAGATATTTGCTATTGATGGGGGCAGATGGTAATTGAAGATACCGAACATACTGTTGGAATTAGGATGTGATGTTACCCTAACATGGGTGATGGAGTTAACAATCCAGCTGAAAGACATTACAGAAGACATCATATGGATTACAAGCTTAAAGTCATTTTAAGAGGATTTTATTTACATAAGGGAATACTTTTTAGTGGTGTGGGCAGAAGAATAAAGATATTAAGAATTACTAAGTATGGTAGTCCTGTAGGAAAGTGGGTGGAGACAGGTTAGCTTACTGATTGTTTAGTTTAAGAAAAGGGATATTATGTTTAGATATGAATATATGTAAAAGATTTGAGTTAAGAGATATATCTATGGGGATGGAGGAAATGGGTAGACTATGAGTTGAATAAATGTTAAATTAGGATTTATTATATAGTTTTATAGTGGAAGGTTGCTTTGAAATTATATTAATATACATAAAAGATTTGATTTAAGAGATATATGTATGGGGGGGAGAAAAAGGGTAGATTATGAGTAGAAATTGCTAAACTGGGAGATATAATAATATTATTATGCTAAATTAGGAGTTATTATATAATGTTATATAATAATGTAACATCTATACTATAACATCTAATGTTATAGTAGAATGTTATTTTGAAATGTATAGTATAAGGGGGATATAATAATATTATTAGAAAGAAAGGGTCAGCATATGGGGGATGGAGCAAGGGGATGGTAAAGTATTATATAATCTGTTATGAATTTGGGTTTTATTTTGAAGAAGCCACAGGGGGAGGGGAGGGGGAGGGGGGTTAGGGAGGAGGGGGGAAAAGGGGGGGGATTTGTATTTGAAAAACTTTTTCAATTAAAAAAAAAATTCTCCTGGAAGACTTACACAATTAATTTTAAAAGTCCCATCTGAACTGGAATTTGATGTAACAAGCCACCAGTGAGCAGCTTTCTGCTTAAAATGTTAGTATGACCTTTGGAGACTGCTTGAAATTCAAAATGTCAATTCTGTTGTAGCATTGGCCTTTTGAATCTAATGCAGTAGTACCTGTTTGTATGGATGGTCTTTAAATTTGGATGTATTCAGCATAAATTATCCCACTATCAGGGAAGGAGATACAGCCCCAAATGCAATATAATCTGAAAATATTTTCTTGTGTAACACTCTTCAATGTTCAACTTTTGTGGTGCATTGTCTGTAAATCAGACTGAGTTCTATATTCCATTTATTTTTTTGTCTATTCTTTTTTATTGGTATCTTTTTCTTTGAACTGGCTTATAGAAATCTGGATAGCTTTTGGGAATTCCTTGAATTATCACAAGCCCACAACCATGTCGCTAGTGCCTCACTGGAGGATTATTATTATCATTATGATTTTCATTATGATTATTATTTGAAAAGATCTACTTGCTTGATAGGTTTTTGCCATACATTTTTATATGTTATCTGGGAACAACCAAAGAAAAAGCAGAGTAGTCCTGGAAGTGTACTTTCACTGAGCCACACCATTACAACACTTCTAATTCTTTGGAAACTCTGAGCAAAGTAAAAAGCAGTATCATCACAGAAAAGAGCTTTTGGGGGTATTTTCAAAATGGAAGAGAAACTAATCATTTACATTACTTTTGTGCTGTTGGTCACCCTAAGTTATTTGCTTAAGGTAGGTGGCCATATAAATGTTCTAAATAAATAAATAATGGAGAGAAAAATCCTACATTAAATATGACTACCGTATATTGGAATTTTAAAAAACATGTTTTTTTTTTAAAGGAGACATTCAGTAGAGCAAAAGAACCTTGTACAATTTCAACTGCCATAATTTCTATCCCTAGTCTAGTCGATAGAAGATTTGGAAGACTGTAGTATCCATCCATCAAAACTTTCTAGAAGTTTGATTGGCATTTCTATGTAAACAGAGTTTGAGGCTTAAAATATTATAGCACAGGTACCAAAACACCAACCGCAATACTAAGAGTTGTAGGCCAGGGGGACAAGGCTGCCCAATGAAAATACAATCGTGAACATAGTGTTACTGGATAAAAAAAAAAAACAGAAGGGCCAAAACATTTTGTATTGTCACAGAGTGATAAATTTGTCTTGGATTTAATGTGAGGTCTAAGGTTACCTTCTTCCTCCCTTGTTTTTTTTTTTTTTAAATAAAGGAATGTGCTAATAAGAATCTTTCCAGAACTGAAGGATGAGGTTGAGCCTTGGCATTTGGTACCAAAGCAATGAATCACTACATTGCCGTGACAATTTTTTGCTATAGAGATGGCACAAAGCTAGGGCACCAAAAGCCCAGCCCTACTCAATGTGCTACTGATTCCTGTGGCAAAATGCCCTCTGCTCCAAGCATTTGTGTTGGCTGCTTCTTAATCATAGAAGGAAATATTGTGGCAGTAGCTGTGGTTAATTTGTGTGTGTGTGTATATATACGCTGAATGTGTTAATTCTTCTGAACAGATGGGGCAGGCAAGAATCTTTTGATCATTAATTCTGTCCTTTTTAAAAAATTATTTTCATTGCTCTCCCACATCTTTCCAGACTTCAGCGTGATTAGTACAAAAATTAGCAGTGTAACTTTATACATGATTCCATTGTAAAAAAGATAAGCTAACATTACCTCATACTTACTGAATTTCAGTTGTTGCAAGCCAATCTAGGCAGAAAAATCTAGGACTTAGACTGGGGCAGGACTTTCTACAGAGGGAATGGGATGTGCAGAGTAGACACTTTTAAAATAAAGGATCAGCCTAGCCTTATGCTTCTTTACATACCCTGGCAATTGAACAGTATATTGATCATTTAGTAAAGAATGTGTTTTTGACTGCAATAGCAAAGGGGAAAAAAGGCTGAGAGCTGTTTCTGAGGTAATCCATTAGAGGTTTTCTAGAGTAGTTTCAATAATAGAAGCTTATATTCAGCTTGTGATAAATTTTCCAGGCCTGGTTTACTGCAGCAAGACTTTTCCAAGGGCATCTACGTGCTTTAAAACTGCACATCTTCAGGTGTTATATAGATATATCCCACTTGGAGCTTAAGAAGAATCAGACAACACAAGCCATTTGTACATCTTGTGTTGATCCCTCAGTTGTACCTGCCAGATATGGGACTTGGACTTGTCTTTGTGAATTGTTTATGAGAGAACAATTCACTGAGCATATAGAAAAAAGTGGCTTTTTCCAATTATCATGAGCATACAGAATACGTACAGCTTGGTTTAACCAGAACTGAGTTTTGGGTGAGTGACTGCAACATATTTTTGCCTTTCTTGCTAAATAAGCAAAACAAAACTGAAATGCAGGTAGTCCTCAACTTACGACCACAATTGAGACCAGAATTTATGTTGCTAAGTGAGAACAGTTTTTAATCCCACTTTACAACTTTTTTTGCCACATTTGTTAAAGTGAATCACTGCAGTTGTTAAATTAGAAACATGGTTGTAGGATGAATCTGGCTTCCCCATTGACTTTGCTTGTCAGAAAGTCACAGAAGGGGGGAGGTCACATGACCCAGGGACACTGCAACCGTGTCTCTTGGTCATGTGACCCTGCGATCTAAATATGAACCAGTTGTCAACTATCTGAATGTAAATCACGTGTCCAATGTGATACAATGGTACAACGTAAGTGTGAAAAATGGTCATAAGTCACGTCACTAAATGAACTGTTGAGGACTATATGTACACTTCAGAATGCATAACTACGGGAAGCTGATATACATAAACTTGTCTTTTCTCTGTCTGCATTGTAGAAAAGATAAGGTTAATGATGATTTCTGAATGGAAGGCAACAGAGGCTATCTTTTACATCCATGATATTTTTTTTTAGGAAACAATGCATAACTGAACGTTCAGTACAGTGTTGTACAAAATTCACTGCCAGTGAGAACTAGGCAATCCTGATATGAAGGAAAGTAGCTTAGGTCTCTTCAAATTAACATTCTGTCATCCTGTTTTGTTTTCACAGCTTCCCATAATTGAAAAAATAAGAATCATAGCTCAGAAGATCTATGGAGCTCAGGATATAGAGCTGTCTCCTGCAGCACAGTCTCAAATAAATTGTTACACTCAACAGGTAAAAACAAGAATATATGCCAACAGATATATTGTGAGTGCCATTCCTATTTTAAAATGTATCTCTTTAAACAATGGATAAAAACTGCCCAGAATACAGTATAATGCTGCTGCGGGCCAGGACCCAATCTTTTTGTATGTGCCTTTAAATCCAAAGACGTTTTTCAAAATGCAATTAAACCTTTGGGATAACCATGACCTGGATGATATCTGCCTTTCTTGCCTTTTCCCATCCTATAGGGCCTACTATTGCTGGCCCTTTTGGTGACTTGTTTATTAATATCATCAAGATGTTTCTGAATCAGAATGCTGCCTGGCCCCCACAATCACGGATTTGTGTCGCCTAAGAAAGGAAAGGCTCCTGGTTAAATGATTTAAAAAGTGCATCGGACCTTCATTGCCACTTTCATATCTCGGCATTCCACAAGGCTCTGTCCTGGCTCCCTATTTGAATCAGAGTCTATGGCTGATGCTTATGTTTAGGGCACTCTGGTCTCTAAACCCATGACGTCCTGAGTACTTCCTACAATTCTGTTTGTTCCTTACACTACCTTGAGAGTCCTCTCTTCCTGTTACTCACTCCAGAGTTGAAGTCTCCAGGCCTTGAGACTCTGATTTTAACTCCCTCCTTCTCTTCTTCCCTGTGAAAATTAGAAAACTTTAAAAATGATTTATATAACTTTTTATTTAGTTGCCGGGTGAGTGGAAGGATTTGTTATCTTACTTTACTCTAATTAATCTCAGCAATTCCTAGATTAATCCCTTTTAATTATGGATGTATATATGTTCAGTATGTAACTCAACAATTCACAGCTCAATAGCCAAACCAATAAACAATATATTAACTATTGAGACAAGCCAAACACAACTGCATATGCTTAAAATGATACCCTGTGTTATGATAAAATGCCATTCGAGGTATGGATTGACCACAAAAATCTGGCGGCTTTACAGACCCCAAGGAAATTGTCACCGAAACAAGGTGTGGTGGGCGCAATATTTTCGGCATTTTCAGTTCGCCCTCAAGTAGATACCAGGAGGGAAGAATTTCTTGGCGGACACTCTGTCCCGACTACCGCAGTTGAGTTGTTGAGTTACTAGATAAGATATCGCAATTGCTCTCTTTGTGATCTGTACTGGGCCTTGAGAAAGGCATTGAAGAAATTATTATTAATTAAGATGTATGGCACAATCTATTGAAGCTTGAGCCAAAGACTTATTCCTAGAAGTCAGCAATGTACTGGTAATAAAATTTAGCTTTGTTTATTGTACAGCATGCAAAACCTTGGAGAGGAAACTGTTATTATTTCAGTGTGGTATAGATACATTCTCTCTCTTTCTTGTTTCTGTTTTGGTAGGGATTTGGGAATTTGCCCATTTGTATGGCAAAAACCCACTTGTCTCTTTCCCACATGCCTGAGAAGAAAGGTGTTCCCACTGGGTTTGTTCTACCTATCAGCGACATAAGAGCCAGTATTGGAGCTGGATTTATTTATCCACTGGTGGGAACGGTGAGTAGTCTATCTATCGCATTTGAAAAATTATGTTTGGAACCCTGTGGTACAAACAGAATAAAAATAAATAATCAGACATCTCTGAGATACTTTATCTATTTATAAGGATTTACATCAAATAAGTTTTGAACCAAGTATATTGATTCAAATGTAAAGGATTCATTGTACAAACCACGGGTGAAATCCAGCAGGTTCTGACAGGTTCTGGAGAACCGGTAGCAGAAAATTTGAGTAGTTCGGAGAACTGGTAACAGTTTTCTGAGGACCCAGTTTGTGGGGGCAATAAGCTGACTTTGTATAAATATACAAAAGTATGAAGGCTATTGCGTATCACATTGTAAGCCGCCCTGAGTCTCCGGAGAAGGGCAGCATATAAATCAATTTTTTTAAAACAAAAATACCACCTTTGGCTGGCCCCAGAGTGGGGTGGGAATGGAGATTTTCCAATATCCTTTCCCCAGGAGTGGGGAGGGAATGAATATTTTGCAGTATCCTTTCCCTGGAGTGGGGTAGGAATGGAAATTTTGCGGTATCCTTCCCCTGGAGTGGGGTGGGAATGGAGATTTTGCAGTATCCTTCTCCTGCCACGCACACCTAGCCACACCACGCCCACAAAGCCAAATCCACAGGACTGGTAGTAAAAAAAATTGGATTTCACCACTGGTACAAACCCAAATAGGAGAGGAGTAGATTTAATGTTTCTTCATACAGCAGTATCTCAGGGATGCTTCTCAAACTATGAGAGTTCAAAGATTATAAGGCAGAAATTTTGAGCCCAAAATTTCTGTTGCTAAGCAAGACAGTTGTTAAATGAATTTTGCCTGTCCACTGTATTGATGAATTTGGTGAAGGCTTCCACTTGCTGTTTTAATCTTGACCTAAGTATCGTCCAAATATCCTTACCAATGAGTGGATGAAATACCTGTGAAGGAGTTTAGGGCTTTGGTTTCTACTTCTTCCTTGTAGAGGTTGGCCACAATGGGGGACACAATTGAACCCATGGCATAGCTATGTTTTTGTTTGTGGAAACCTTCATTGTATTTAAAATAGAAAGTGGTCAGACAGAGGTCCAACATGGCACATATGTGGTCTAAGCTGAGGTTAGATCTGTCACTTAATGTGCTTTCTTATAAGCAGTTGTTTCTTCACTACCATGATAGCTTCAGTTGTGGGAATGGAGGTGAAGAGTGAAGTGACATCATAAGAAACCATGGTTTCATCCAGATTAAATATTAAATTACTGATAATAATAACAACTGTCGTTTCTACAGAACCTAAACACTAAGCAATCATAAGAAGAATGTGTTCTTGTAGTGTTACCTGACCAGTCCAGAGCACAGTCTGATTTTCTTACATGAGCAAGACATTTGGAAATAGTAGAGAGCTTCTGACTTATTGTTCTGCATTACCAGTGAAAGGGCACAAGGAAGGAAGTGAGTCCCAACTAGATGTGCTTTGAGAAGTCAGGAAATTCTGTCATGAGGATTCTCTGGCCTTGCAGTTTGCTTTCTATGTATATAGCCAGGAAACATTCCTGTCACCACCACAAGCACAATAAAATGTCAGAATGTTCAGAATGTGACTTCAGCCTTTCGTGCTCTCATGAGAGGCTTGTTAATGTCTTATGGTATATTATGAATAAGGCTAAATATAAATTGTATTTGACTCATTGAAATTCTAGAGATAATATTATACAGATTGTCTTAGACTTACGACCACAACTGAGCCCAGAATTTTTGTTGCTAAGCGAGACAGGTGTGTTCTTGCCTATTTTATGACCTTTCTTGCCACAGTTGTTAAGTGAATCACTGCAGATGTTAAGTTAGTAACATGGTTGTTAAGTGAATCTGAGTTTACCCATTGGCTCTGCTTGTCAGAAAGTCGCAAAAGGTGATCACATGACCCCAGGACACTGCAACCATCATAAATATGAGCCTCTGAATTTTGATCACATAACCATAGGGATGCTGCAGTGGTCGCAAGTCTGAAAAAGCAGTCATAAGTCATTTTTTCCAGTGACATTTTAACTTTGGTCACTAAGCAAACTCATGTAAGTAAAGGACTACGTATATATGTATGTGTTTGCCTGTTTGTTATTTCATTATATATGGCTGCCCATCTCAAATTAATAATCTGAGACCTAAATACTTTAAAAGAAAATTTAAAAAGGAAAGCACAAAAACAAAAAGCAACACATATAGAAACAGCAGGCAGGGTGAAAACAGACCAATCAAAAGTTAACATCAATAGTGTACAGTTCAGTCCTACCTTTTGACCTCCAGGATTGGGGTCAGTCTAAACTCTGGTCAGTAATTGGCCAACTCTGATCTCTTTTCAAATTCATACACAAGTCTAGTGTTCAGATTTCCTTTTCTAGGTGAGTTTGTTGGGAGAAGGGGAAGCATTTTCATGTATTGATTTTGAACATTTCTGTCAGAAACAAACAAAATCCTTTCTAATATTTTGAAACTCAGTTTTATAAAATATTGTTTTGCACTGAAAATTCCTATGCGACACGTAAGTCTATTTAAGGGGTGAAAACTGCACACAGCTTTTTCCAAATGTTGCCATAGTTTTTAGGTCATTTTGCAATAACTCTGACTATTGTACGTTCACAGGTGGGCTTGTGACATGATGACCTGATTATATGGCAAGCAGGCAGGAAGGCTTGTTAAATTTGTTTAGGAAGTTGGTGAGGTCACTAGTGAGTTATGCATGGGTGGGGAATGATTGGATTCTCTTGTGCTTGTGAGAGATTCAGACCCACCCAAAAGTTATTGCTGCTTTGTACTTTCCCACATATTAGTTAATCTGCTTTAGTAAGAGTGCTCTGTGCGACACAATGCAGAGGAATTCCACTTTGACTTACTCCAAGGACAACAATGATTTAGAGACAATACAGAGCTGCATTCTTTGCCTCTATACAAAGTTGAGATAAACATAATCTTAGTCAGCCAGTGTTTGACGCTTCAAGGTTTTTTAATTGGTTTGTTTCTTTACAAAATGATAAACCAGCCCTGTGTTTATAAATGTTAATTTCTAATTAATTTTGTTTTGAATAGAAAATGTTTCCATTAATAATGTACATTATTTTAACAGTCACATATGTTTTGGAATGCTGAAGGTTATTAGTCTTGTTGACTCACACTCCCTAAAATATTTTCTGACCCTTAGCTGAAAATTGATGACTGAATATTTAAGTCACAACAAGGTCTTAGGCATTCCAGAAAAAAGTCTATAAATATTAAGAGGCCCCCCCCACTAAATGAATGGTTTAGGATTGCTGATAAGTTCCCTGTTTGCAGAGTTTGATTCTTTTTATTCATATGCCGGTCTCAGCTTTCTGGATCTCTTTAGGCACCATCCATTCCAGCAGTGTTATAGAATCTATAGGTAACCCAAGAAAAATTTTCAAGGCTGGATATAAATTAAGCAAGGATTTTTTTTCCTTCTCCCTTTTGTGAAGCTATAGATGTAGGTTGTTCTGTTTTTGAAGAATGAATTCTTCACTACTTGTTGCTTTCTTGTTGCTTTATTTGTTGAACCAGGGTCTTTCAATGAAGGCACAGATTGCATGTGATGTTAGGTATGGTCATCAATGGTTAAGTAGAAGTTCTGGTATTTTAGAATCAATGTTTTCAGTTGCATCATGTCATTTTGAGTAGAAAAGATTGGCAAGCAAGAGAGGTACCCTTTCTCACTGTCACAATACAGTAAAATAAGCAATAGCACGCATGGTTTATGATTTCAACCTCCATCTTCATGTCACCCTTTTTCACATTTATTCTGAAATAATTTATGAGACACTCCATAAGCAAAATTGAAACCTTTGAGATACTGTAGATAGAAGATAGATAGATAGATAGATAGATAGATAGATAGATAGATAGATAGATAGATAGAATGAGGGGGACGGACACACACACACACACACACACATGATGTGGCCAGTTCATGATATGGTAGATAGTAAGGATGAAAATAGAAATGACTTCCTTTGAGAGGCTACTTACTCCTATTTATATCTTATTTGGAATGGAAAAAGTTCTTACTGCTAAGAAACTTCTATTTCATTGATGAATTGCAGCTGTGTGATGTTGGGGTCCTGGGGGTGCAAATGCGCTGCTCAGGGCACAGGTTACCAACCTTTGGGCTGAACAAAACTCAGTGTACATATAGTCTTTTTTTTCTCCTTGGGATTTTGCCTGCTGATTTATCTCATTTTTAGTTTGTGTACTTCGAACAAATTTTAAAAAGATAATGGGAAAAATTACAATACAAGTTGCATTTTTATGCGTGAAAATGTAGTTTAAAATAAATCACAAATACAAGAGCAGAATCAACACAAGAGAGAATAGGCTATACAGTACATCAGTATAATTGGATTATGAAGATAATTTGTTTTTAGTCTAATAGGTCAAGACTATTTCCTGCTTTGCATACTTGCCTTCTTTCAGTTGATTCTGACAATTGGTTTTAATTATACAGTGTGTGAGGAAAGCATATATGTTTGCTATTATAATCGCCACATCTACTGTACTATCCAGGGAATTTTTGGGGGGTGGGGGTATATATTAAATTGTAATGGATGAGGGAAAAATCCTCAGTTTGCTAACAGCACTATATAATATATTATAATAACATTTTTCCCTTATAGCTATTTTGGCAGCTGGAAATAGTTTAATTTTGATAAGTTTGACATAAAGAATGGAATGTGTCATTTTTAGAGGCCAGAAATATATAGGATAAAAGTTTAAAGAAAAATGGAGCAATGAAACTATGAAACAGCTGAGAAGTTGTTGGTTGCTTTTACTCCAATCAATGGCAATTATGTGCTATTCCATTAAACTGCATTGCAAGAAAATACAGTAGGAAATGTATTTTACTATGTCTGGAGAATGGCAGGAATCTCCGAGGGGGTTGATTTTTTTATTTCTAGAATCGGGTTTTTAAAAGTGCACTGGCAAAATTTTGTAAAATTATTTGCTTGTTCTTTCAAATTCATCAAATGTTGGCTTCTTGAATTGCCTAGAACTTAGTTGTATCAGAAAAAGTAACAGAAAAGGTATTCGGAATACAATTCATGCTTGCTAAATCAAAATCTGAATGACTTATATCAGTAGAGATATAAATCACTTAGGCCTTCATAGCTCAGCATCTTTTTAAGCATCTTTTATATTCCTTGTATGTATTTCTTGAAAGAACGATAGGAACCTGAGAAGGAAATTGGGAGATACTTTTTAAAAGTTGAATCTGAGATGTAGTTTTTGTTGCAAAGGTTCATTCACAGTTTACAATAGAAAACAGAAAACCTGACGAATATAAATGATAACAAAAGAAAAAAGGATGGCTTTCATTTTGAGAGTATTTCTATGTAAAATACTTTGACATTTTTTTGTGGGGGGATCAGGACAAGTAGGACACCTGTCTGCCACAATCTTCTTTTGTTTGTCTTTATTCTCTGAGATCATAACATTTCCCTTCCAGTACTTCTCATATAATACAGAATGAGAAATTATGAATTCATTTCAGTCAAATGACATTGATTTCAATGAGATCATTAAGGACGAGTAAATCGCAGGACAAGTATATTGGAGACAGAACATGATGTAATCAATACATTTTAAAGATGGATCAAGTTGTCTCTTTAAATCCCAGCCAGCTATATTAACCAATTAAGATTAATGAGAGCACAAAGGCAAGGGGCAAATTGGATAGGCATATTATTTTGCTTTCATATTAAAGTTTTTTTTTCATTTTAAGTGGTCTCTGATAGATAGAATGGCTGAATCATTACAAGCTTTCATAAAACTCTGGGGTCTGCTTTCTTCTTCTGATCATATCTTGCTCTTTGTTCTCCTTTCTCGGCCTGCCAGGAAAACGGTCAGCTTGCTCTCTTTATCTAATCCATTGCTAGGAATGTTTGGCACGCCTTCAGCAGATGGGAAAGAAAGCTTCCTTCCCTTTGAGAGTCTCTCCTGTAATTAGTCAGCCATATTTGTTTTTATTGAGTTACTCAAGGAAGAAATAGAAGAAAGGAGTTTAAAGGGGCAACTTATAGAAGTATTCAGTAGTGAATTAACTAAAAAATAAATGCTTAAAAGAGGAAAATCAGATGTTCAAACCAGCATATCATATTCCACATCATTATATGATAAAGGTAAAGGTAAAAGTTCCCTTCGCACATATGTGCTAGTCGTTCCCGACGCTAGTGGGTGGTGCTTATCTCCGTTTCAAAGCCAAAGAGCCAGCACTGTCCAAAGACATCTCTGTGGTCATGTGGCTGGCATGTATAAATCACAAAGGTGCACGGAATGCTGTTACCTTCCCACCAAAGGTGGTCTCTATTTTTCTACTTGCATTTTTATGTGCTTTCGAACTGCTAGGTTGGCAGAAGCTGGGACAAGTAACGGGAGCTCGCCCTGTTATGCGGCACTAGGGATTCGAACCGCTGACCTTTCGATAGACAAGCTCAGCGTCTTAGCCACTGAGCCACAGCGTTCCTCTTCATTATATGATAGAAGTTCTAATTCCACTATAATGAAATACTTTGAGCCCAGAGACTTGACCAATATGCATTTTCTTGTTGGCTGATTTTTAATCATTTTCTTCTCTTTATTTTTTCTTTGTTCTTTAAATATTCCATTTAGTAATAGAGGGTTTTGTATTGTCTGAGTAATGGAAATTTCCATCATCTTCTGCAGATTGGTATCCACAAAGGCATAAGGAAAGGAAGCCTTCGTTATCCAAAAGATTGCTTTCTTTCCCCTGTCTGGAAGTATTTACTCCATTGTCTGTGTAATGGAGGAGAGAAAATGGTGTTTCCCTCCCTAAGCCTCAAAATTGCAACTTGGTTTGATGCCCTTGGGGATGTAATTGTTTGGTATTAAAACGTTTAGTACTTTTTTTCTTTGTCATTTACTTGCATTAGCAAATGCTACAAAGAAAATGCTTCCCCCCCCCCCCCCGCCAAAGAGATTCTAATGGGTGTCCAATTTCATAAAGAACTTCTTCCTCATGACTGGAGGACAGATTTCCCTCTGAACTGGATTCATGAGGTGAAATTCAGGAAGATAATAGCAATAGTATTGGATATGATCTGTCTATATTTCTACATATTCAGTATGTAGAAGTACATGAAGGTGAATCTGCACCAAATTACTACTGTACTTATGCGGAGTCTACCAAATGCTGTTGAGACTTTCATTATCATTCTGTTTTTAGTGTATATGTGTAAAGCTTTCCTAAATTTCCAGCAGCAATATTTGTTATCTTCAGATCAGTAGTGATACATGTAGTGCTCCTTTCTTCACTCGGCAAAAGCTATCCTCACAGCTAATTGAAATATTCCAAGCACATCTTGCAAACTTTTGTTTCCACATGGTGGCACTCCAACATGGATCTCATATTTGCTTACCAGATGGGTGGTTCTGAATCTTCCCAGAATTATCTGTTGGGATCATTATGAGATAAGTTGATGTCTTTTGCGACTCTCAGGTGTGTTTGTCAAACTTCCAAAAGTATTTGTTTTTTAGAGAATGTTTTGATATTGTTTGTAAGAACGCAAGCCAAATAGCTTCTCTTTAGATTTCTTTCAAACTTATTTATTATGTTATTGTAGAATGCCAAATTCATGTTCTGCAACATACTGTAGATTGAATTTCCACGTTTTTCTTTTTTAAAATAAATATTTCTATTTTGTACAGTTGATGCACTGACCATTAGGAAACCAGCTAATGCACAATATGATGTTTTCAAAGATATTTAAGCAACGTCATAGTTTTGATTTAAATTGAGATTAGGCAGTTCATTCAATTGCTTTGAAACTTGAGTGCAATGGATGACATTAATTTTGGTCTCAAGCATGTGCCATTCATCACAGAAACATGTGAGCTCAAAGTAAAAGGGCATCTAAACCAGGGATGGGTTCTACTTACCTTTACTACTGGTTCGCATCGCTGACACCTTTGAAGCTACATAATCCAATGGGGGTGGGGTTGCTCTGAGGATGGTATCATTTTTAATGTGTAATTGGTTGTTCTAATCCCTGAACTTGTCCCCTTATCGGATCTGGAAGAAAAAGCAGTAGCAATAAATGGACCTTCTTAACTGCCCTGTGAAAATGGATTAGGGATTTCTGAATTCAAAACTTTGCAAAATGCGTTGCACAGGGCCTCCCTCTTTTCCTCCCCTTTCTTCTCATTGCAGGGCTTTTTATTGGTTTTCTATTGAGGAAGCTTCTCATTCTGATGTGTAAATCGGAATGGGACAACTTGCAGCAGCCAACTCATCACGGCCAATTTACTGCAGGACAATTCGCCACAGACAACTTGCTGTAGGACAATTTAACAATTCTATTTAATTATTTTAAAAAAATATTTTAATTTTTGCCATTCACATTTCACACTGTCTCTCCTTTTGCATCCTTCCTTTAATGATTCTAATCCACTATTTGATATTAGTGGAACTCCTTGCCCACAGGGAGTTGTCCTATGGCAAGTTGGCCATGGCGAATTGTCATAGTTATTTCTCACCACCGGTCCCAGTTCCTAACTTGATCTGAGCTTTTGTATCCAATATAATCAATAGGACAGGGTTTTTCCCCCCATTTTCTTTTCACGAGTTACTCCAACCAGCATTTCAGGAACTGGATCCCCAATTATGGAATTCTGATTCTTGCTACTCCAGTTCCACACATCATTTTAAAAGGATTTAGAGATTTACTTACAAAGCAAATGTACTGATAGGAGTCAGAATGGCAGTAGGACTGTTTTGCTATCATTCTTGTTAGTAATGGTACATGGTAGATGGGTTTCAAAATCTGCATAAATTGCATTTTTATTGTGATTCTCAATATATGGATTCTTGTGTGCAATTTTAACTGCTTCTTAATTCTTATTTTTCTTAAATATTACTGTGGTTGGTAGAGGGAAGTCATATAAAAGTATTTTGGTTTGGTTTGGTTGTTTCTTATTTAAATCCTACAGGATTAGCAACCACTTATTCAGCTGCCATTTGAAGTTGCAAAAGCGCTGAACAAGTGGTACTTAGGACCGGTCCATAAAATTCAGGCCATCTCAGCATCCCTGCGTTCATGTGATTGAGATCTGGGTCCCTGGCAACCAGCTTGCACTTACGACAATTGTAGCATCCTGTGATCATGTAACCACCATTTGCAACCTTACCTGTTGGCTTCCCACAAGCAAAATCCATGGGGAAGATGGCAGGGCAGGTCACAAATTAGTCCAATAAATTGCTCTCACTCTACCCCATCTGGCAGCATGCCAGTACTCATGCCACCTGTCCAACCACAATCCTTGTTTAACAATGGCAACAAGGAGTGCCAAGATTGCCATCACTAAACAATGCAGTTGTGTGATGTCATGCTTTACTACCACATTCCTTAGCAATGGAAACTGCAGTCTCAGTTACTGTTGTTAGCCAAGGAATATCTGTATATATCATATTATACATGATATGGTTGTCTGAGAACGTGTAGGGTTATAGATGCTCATTTTATTATTTTCACTTTAAACTGTAATTGTCTTCATGAGAAACACAAGTCATTAGCATTAACACAGTATAAGTAAACTTCGAGTTATCCCTGTGGGAACCATAGTGCTAGCGTTTTAGTGAGCTTTAATGCAAAACTGTACATATTTAGAGAATTTCTTTGTTTAATTACAACTGGCAAAGAGATTCCTTCCCTCCAAACACATGCAGAATGTAGAAGCAATTGTAAAACAAAGAAACAACAAAGAATAGGAGATAAAGGCAAATTCTACTTTGATTCTTCCACAACTTGAATTATAATGTAAGGTGATTCTGAAACATAACCACCAATAAGCCATTAGTCCAGGATCTACAATTACCTATCAGAATTACCGCTGCCTGAAATCAATTACATATGGCTTTTGAAAGTCCTTCCAAAGGTTAATGGGAATTAAAAACCTTTCTTTGCTGTTTAACTTGTAAAGAAAAGAAAAATAGTTTTCAAAATGTAGGAAGCAGTATCTAAAAGCTTTAAAATTACATGAAATACTAAAAAGATTCACATATTGTTCATAGAATGACTACTTTGAAATCCATCATTTGAATTGGTTTGATATAAAGCAGGCTTCCTCAAAGTGATCAGTATTAACATCCATACTGGAGTTGATGCTAGTAATAGTAGTAGTAATACTATTAGGTAACGTAGTATTTAATAAATCATTTTCATATACTAAATGAACAATTTGAAACTCATGAAAGGGTTGATGAGCTGAAGGCTTTGGGAACCCCTGATGTAAAGCAGATTTTTAAAATGGACAGCATCTGGATTGCTCTGGTGATAAATTAATGCAAGCACTGACTTTCTAGCAGTTTGGATCTTTGATTTGTTCATACTCATCAACAAACAATATCTTACCATATTATATTGGCTGATCTATTAGAAAAATAAAAACACATTTGGGACATTTCTTTGCAACCTCGATAAATGATTGATTTTAAATAGTGGGTTAGAATCTTAATTCATTCTTTGTATCAGTAATTAGTGGCTCATAGAAGACAGCTTTATAGGTCTAATATATCTTAATGGTATCATGCTCCATTAATTTCTTCCTTTGCTCTTCAAAGCCTAAACAAATTTTACTTGCATCTTCCTAGGTCATTCCAGTGATAAAGATCCATGTCTAGTTAAAGGTTCAGAACATAGGAACATCATCTTCACAAATCTGTTCCTTTTTTTAAAAAAAAGATTTGGATATATATATATATATATATATATATATATATATATATATATATATAGTAGATATGTTTGTGAATAATATCACAGAAAATAGTGGAACACTATATGATCTCCAATTGTTCTTAAACTCCAGCATACATTCAACAATGTTAGTTAGTTATTGATTATTGTCTATTTGTCTGTTCATGTTTGTTTATCAAAGGTATATTGAAATGTAGAGTATTTCCCTTAGTTTTTTGACATACTTACTAACTTTATTATGAAAATGAAGACAGCTACATAATTAGAATTCAGAAACTGCAATTAAGCTTATTCAGAAACTAATTATTAACTAATTAACTAAGTAAACTAATTATTCAGAAAATAATTAGATTTCGGCAAAATCTGTTTAGGAATACTATACTATACTTCCATGTCGGAAGCACCGAAGCACTTTCGTGTTAAAAGGATCAACCAGTGATATCACCATTGCCCAGGGAATGCCTAGTTGGGGGCTCCTTCATGTCCCCATTAAGGTACCCACCAAAATGATAACCCGTCTATTTATTCGCATTCACCTGCTTTCGAACTGCTGGGTCAGCAGGTGCTAGAGTGAGTGACGGGAGCTCCCCACCATCACATGGCGGCAACCAGGTCCCAAACGGGAGCCTGCCAGTTGTCAGCCCAGTGCCTTAACCACGTGAGCCATCATGCTCATCTGCTTAGAGAACCAAAACAGAACAAAGAATCATGATTATATTAGAAATGAATAATTTCAGGGAATATATTATCTAAAATAAGGAATGTATCTACTGACAGAGAAAGAGCACAACAGATCTAAGGTTAAGATATTTAGCTTGTGGTGAAAGCCTTTAGCTTGAAACACATAGTTCATTGAATGTTGACAACATATGCATAAATATACTAAATACCACATTTAAATTAGTCAGTTGATATTAATTGTCCTGAAATAGCAATAGTGAATTTTGCCGAATTTTGGATATGATGCTTTTAAAAAGTGGGCTAGGGAGAGAGAAACTAAAATAGCTTTTTAAGAGAATGGTAAGGATGAGGTGAGGTTTAAGAACAAATGCCTTGCAAGAAAATTACTGAAACAGAGGCATGTTTAGGCTCTGCAGTATCTTGTGGGTGTGTACGCTACCACACAGAGAACAGAGACAGAGAATTTACAATATTAACAATTATAAATATTAAATTCCACATATAAAACTACAAAAATGCAAAGCACACAGTGTGAATGTGCAATAAACTTAAATTAATACACAATGCATTTAAAAGGGCTATCAGTAAAATTATACCAAGAATTTAAGAGCAATTTTATCACATCGGCTTTACTGTGTTCTACTGAATATTCCATTCCACTGGATGCTCTTCATAAAGTTGAAGTTAGTTCATTTTTATTAGCTTTCATTTAACCAAATTTTAGGGGAAAGCTCTGATTGCAAATACAGTATAGGAATGCATTATATAGCTGTCCAAGTAAATGCTTTACTTTCAATCTTCCTCTCCATTGTGCAGAAGCTTATAACTAAAGTACCTATTGAGTAAGATGAGGTAAATATACTGTATGTTGACCTAAGGAAATATATGACCACCTCCCATGAAAAACTATGCATAGCTATACGTTTCAGGTTAGAACCAAATGCTGTCATTCACAAAAGGAAAATAAGAACACATTTCTCTGCATTTTTCTCATTAAAAGAAGGGAGAATTAAAAGGATTTAACATTTCATTGTCCTGAGCTGCTTTTATATAGAGCATATGTATATTTTTGCATTTAGATAAATGCTTTAAAATATGCTATTTGAATTATGCATGCCTTAAACATATGTAAAGTTGTTATAAATTGTGCCGTCGTATACTTTACTCTTTTATTAGTCATAAAACAATGTGAAAGGATTTAATGGAAACAAAGACAAATTAAGGGAATGTTTTACTGCAAGAGCATGTAGGAACTATCAAAATCAGAGGTTGGTTTGCTTTTATACTTATGTCAGGGTTTTTTTTTATGGCCAAAATTAGTGGACAATTTAAGATAGTCCATTAATGGAAATGCTGTCTGCAGTGAAAGTGTATAAGAGATGGAATATTCAGATGGGCGCCATTAATGCAAATACAGGAGAGGACATCAAATCTCAGTGGTGCAATTAGCATGGAAATGTGGTAGAATTGCAAAAATTCAAAAACCAGAAGATGGTAAGAAAAATATATAAAATCTATAATTTTCTACCATCTACTAGTTATTAGTATTTTTTGCAACCAATCTATAGTGATCCTAGATTGATAATAGTCTGTGGTGCCATTTCTCCTAGTGAGTGCTACCATTAAATAAAGTGTTTTGTTGGAAGAAATATCCATCTGGTTCAGTTCCAAGCTGGGAAAAAGACACTGGAAACATGGAGGCTGATTGGAAAGATAGTTTAATGGTGAAGCAGAAGCACAAGGGTGGTTCTGGGCATCTGACCAGATGGAGTTGAGTGGGTGGCTTTTATACCTTCTCTTGGGCTTTGAACTTGAGCTTCCTGTTCCCGTGCAAGAACATGTATTCTATTGGCTGTTGTCAGACTCCCATAGGGCCCTGTAGAGGTCATGTTTCTCTGAGCTAAGATTACTCGACGTTTGGTCTGATGCAATGAAGGAGCTTGTTGTGCCATGTGGTGAGCTCTGCTGCTAGATGATGTTAATCCTATTATGTCCCAGAGGGTAATGTCTTACTCTCATCACCCTGGAGCTGGATGTCTTTTGTCTTGTAGATTGGCTGGCCCAGTTTTTAAAGGGCACAAAATATCTGCTGGGGGGAGGGAGCTGGGGCTCTGAGTGTCTATCTCCCTTAAGATTTTTTAATGCTGCTGAATGAATGGCGTTTACTACTGGTCCTCAAAGTTCTGGTATCACAGCATCCCTGCAATCATGTGATTGTGATTTCTGACATTCCCTACTGACTTCCCACAAGCAAAGGTAATGAGTAAACCACCAAGAACTGATCAATCAGGGTCAGGTTACTATGTGCTTAACAATCCACATAGTCCTTGCTTAATGAGGGCAACCAGGACTGATGGTATTGCTGTCACTAAGCAACACAATCAAGTGATGTCATACTTTCCTACTACATCATTTAGCAGTAGAAATTCTGGTCCCAGTTGCCATTATAAGCCGAAGACTTCCTGTCGAGCTTTTGGATGTAAACAACTGTAAGACCTAGAGTAGCAGAATAGAAAAATTCAGTGTAACAATAATTATATCCGCCCAGTATTTTAAATCTATATGTCGAGCCCTATCATCCCGCTGGGCGCCGAACTGCTCGACAACTCACCTGGCTCTGCTCGCCCGCGCGGCAACACAAGCTTGGGATAGCATGGGGCTGCGCCAGCACCGAGGGGCGCCCCACTACCGCCCCGCTCCTCCGACACGCTTCCTAGTTTCGGCCGGGACACACGCACATTTACACGTGGGGGGGATGCACGGAGGCGCTTCGGTGGGGGGGGTGGAAGTGTCGGAGCTAGGGTTTCACAGGGTCGGGTAGCTTTTGCTCGGGAAGTTTCTGACATGCAGCAGCTGGCTCCTATCACCGCCCCGCCCGTTTCCTGCCTGCTGATTCGCCACTGGCGGGGCGTTGTTCCGGGCTCCGCCTCACAGCTGACGGGCGCGGGATGGATTTAAGCGCTACATGCCATATGCATGTAGCGCCAATTTTACATCGTTACGACTGCAGCGTTTTCGGGACGGACAAGATTAAACCAGCATTACATTCCAACGTTGTTCTTGGTGGTTTGTCCTTGTTGCGCCTGAGGATTCTGAGACTATATATATACAAATCTGTTCATGAAGTCTCCAGTTTTTCTTGGGCGAATATATGATTGATAGATAGACTTGAAGGTATTGTGACATAATGAAAGTATGCAGAATTTTGTTCTTGGTTTCAAGTTCCTATACTTAACACTGGGAATGAATAATTTCTATCTATGAAATGGCTTGATTATTTTGTGCCTTGTTGGTGAACTTCGTTTTTGAAGTTTGAAAGTTCTTCCCATGTCAAAGATAATATTTTATAATGTTGTTTGGAATATTTAAGCTTCATAAACACTGTCCCAATTTCAATTGTTGATTATATTGTTTGAAGAACGGATACATTTTCTTCTCTGAGAGAATAAAATATCCTTATTTGTATTCAAGAAAGATTGCCTAATTTGAATGGGAGCCAGTCTTAATTTTGTATTTGCGGCCTTATCATTCACATAAGCAAGTAGCAGCACATAAGGAGGAAGTAAAATGAATATATTTTTCTAGTTGTGGATAAATAGGAAAATAATGCATATGTGTATTTAATATTAGCATTGTTTTTAATTTTAAAAAAATCAATAGATTAATATATTTTTAAAAATGCTATATTAACATAGACGTTTAAATTTGTAGTAGTTATTACATTTTAATTCTCATATTTATGTAAATATAAAATAAATCAATATATTTTCATAAACCCATTCATCTCTAAATTTGATTTAGTGTGTTCTTAAGCAATTTTTGGGATACTGAACTTATGGATATACAGGAATTATGCCCTTGAAACAAAATGTAATTATTTCATTTATTTTTGAAAAGACTATTGCCACCCAAATTAGTTCTTATTACAAAGTTCAGAATGTTAGTTGATCTCCAAACTAACTCCATCTTGGTCGCTCGAGGCATCAAATCACATCAAATCTATTGCAGCCCTAAGGTCAAATACGAACAAAATATCTAATAAAAGAAGTATTACATCCTTGTGCAATCTTTCCCAGTCCTCCAAAAACCATTTCCTCAATGGAGATATTGTTCAATAGGATGACCTG
Source organism: Arizona elegans (assembly GCA_022577455.1). NCBI lineage: Eukaryota > Metazoa > Chordata > Lepidosauria > Squamata > Colubridae > Arizona > Arizona elegans. The sequence continues at coordinate 253,255,456 of JAKOOJ010000001.1, forward strand.
GGCACCTTTCACAAGCATTGATATCCGGGTAATTCTGCTTTTCTGTCGGTAGAGATTCTCAGTCATCCAGGTCATGGTTGTCCCAAAGGTACAACCATGCCTCCTGAAAAAAGGAGGCAACTGGACTTTCTTGTTTTTTCTTTGAAGATGTTTCGCTTCTCATCCAAGAAGCTTCTTTTGTTCTGTCAGGAGAGGGGGGAATGGAAGGATTTATATTCCTTGCAGACAGCTGGTCGTTTGCATCCTAAAAGTTGAATAGTTACTACCACCTCTTACAATATTACACAACACAGTATCAACAGTAGAGACCTTCAAGTTTCTGGGTTCTCCCAGGACTTGAAACGAATATCTAACACTAGAACCATCATTAAAAAGGCACAACAAATAGTGTTCTCCCTGCATCAACTCAGTTCAGATTGCCCAAGGTTTTGCTGATACAGATCTACAGAGGAATTATTGAGTCTGTCATTTGTACCTCTATAACTGTCTGGTTTGGAACAGCAACCAAACATGACAGGTACAGAATTCATTAGATAGTTAGGACTGCAGAAAAAAACAATTGCAACCAGCCTGCGTTCCATTGAGGACCTGCAAACTGCATGAACCAGAACGAGGGTTGAGAAAATATCTACAGACCCTTCACATCCTGGACATAAACTGCTTCAACTTCTCCCCTCAAGACACTGCTATAGGGCTTTGCATGCCCAAACAACTAGACACAAAGATAGTTTCTTCCCCCATGCCATCACTCTGCTGAATACTTAACTCCTACAGCACTGTCTTCTGCATAAAGAAATTTACCCATTTTCTCATCTTTCTCACTTCTCATCTTTCCTACTACCTTCTCCTATTGGTGAATTATGAAGTATCATTTTTTGTTGTCTTATGATTTATTGTTGTATCTTACGATTTATGATCTATGATGTATCACTTCGTTATTTGTATGCACATTGAGAGCTTATGCACCAGAGACAAATTCCATGTGATTCCAATCACACTTGGCCAATAAAGAATTCTATCTACAAGTTGCTGAATAAGGCAATTTATGAAATCAACTGGTTGTGTGTGTGTGTGTGTGTGTAGAGAGAATGTCAATTGGATCAGCTGTTTCCAGTTTGGGGAATTGTAATGAATAATGTCACAAACCTTCCTCTGTTTTCATAATTTTCTCAGATAATGGGAGTCATTAAATATGTTTTGTTGTGATTTTTGTCTTCCTGTCAGGAAGACATAAATATTTCTAAATATTAGCTCTATTAGCCCTTCCTACAATCTTTCCCTCCATAGATTGCTTCAACTATCACTTCTCTGTTATGTTTATGTGAATTTCCACAAAATGCTTAACCACAATTGGATATCCCAAACTGATATTTTCCCTAGAGGCTTTGTAACACTTGGATGAGGAATTCAGATTCAGAGAATGTCATACAGGGGAAAGGATTTATGCGTCCTTTTCTTAGCAGTGCAGTTCATGATGAAAAATAACATTTTTTTTAAGAATCAGAGGAGATCTAATTATGAATTTCTTGCCATCGTGTTTAATTAGAATGAGATCATAACCTTCTGCATTGTTATTTTCTTGGCAAAATGTATCTTGGCTCATTTAATTGTTGCAATTTTCCTCTTTGGTCTGCTTGTGTCCAAGCAGAAAGTACCTTATAATTGGTTCTGCTTTGTATCAATACTATCGATTCAAACACCCTAGTTGTTCCTACCTATTGTTTGGATGTTTGTTTTCATATTTGTTGTCAGATCAGCCTGCCAGGATCCAAGAACATTTGCAACAAACTTTTGTCATGGCATTTGTTTTGTCATAGGATATAATCAGCTTGTTTTAATTACATCAAGACAGATGCTGGGCATTTCTGTCTTTTAATTAGCTGCTTATAGCTAATTCTTTTAAAATCTATTAAGATGCAAGCTACACAGTCTCTGTATAATTGGTGTATGTATTTAGCTTTATGTAAAGCAATATATTCAGAATAGCATGCAAATAAAGTTTTCTTTCTTCATTAAGAATCAGGAAAAAGATTCTGAGGAGAGAAAACTGGAAGTTGATAAGGCTTCCCTTAATTGTTAGTCAATAGCAGTTTACCAAGTTCATGGAAATACAAGAATACTGGGGAAGAAAACAAGAGAGAAAAAAGAATCATGGAAAGGGAAAAGAATATACAGATCCTGAGTGTATTGCTGAGTGTATTTTTGTACCAGGAATCTTATTTTTTGTTTCACAAATCCTTGGGTTTTATGCAATATTTTATTATGGTGATCTTTTTTCTTAGGGTTTATAATAAACACTTATCTTTCTTTCTCTCGTTGGGAAGAGGGACATTTGTCCTGTAGATTGGTGGAAATAGTTCAAGCACTCTCCTCAGTTTGTAGAATATTATATACAGCAATCTTGCCTAACAAACCCTATTTCCATTGCTAAGTGAAGATGTTGTTAGGCAAAACATCATGTGACTGCACTACTAAGCAACAGTAATTCCAATATACACTAGGCGAGGACAGTGTCATTAGGTGAGGACCTCACGTGTCTCCTGCCCTGCTCAATCTGCCAGCTCCATCCTGCTGCTGCTTCCCTAGTCAGGCCTGGCAAGCTCCCTTCAGCAGACAAGACTCCACTGCCTTGCCACACTTACCATTATCAGCTAATGGAAGTTTGGGGTAGCAGAGTGTAGGGTGGCCAAAGGCAGAGATGGGGTGGGGAGATAGGCAGATGGGGAGAGTTGAAGCACATCTTGCAGTCTGGGCTGGTTCTCAAGCACCCAAATTTTGATCCCATGACCATGGGGCACTGCAAAGGCCATGATTTTGGGGAGCAATCATAAATACCATTCGTTCAGTCTTGTTGTCACTTCAAATAGTCACCGAATGTTGTTGTTAATAGAGGATTGCTTATTTAGAAATATATTTAGAATTTATACACCCCCCCCAAAAAAAAGTATGAAATCAGATACTTCACTTACATTCCATCTTCATCGGCTACAAAAATATCCGCCCAACCTTTGTAATATCCAAGCTAAAATTATTTTCAATTAATTATTCAGTATATTGCAGCAGTATGATTCATGTCAAATTATTTCTGTAATCGATAACAACCATAATTTTGGAAATGCTTATACTACTAAATGGGTCCTAAAAATAAAAAGAAATAAGCTGGTCACAACAGACTTCTGTCAGATGCAAACTATATATACATAAAGTATGGTATTTATAAAGTTTCTGCTTTCAATCCACTGTAGTTAACTATTTACATTCCATAGGCGTTCCTTTGCTTTCTATCTCTTAGAGCACAGAACTTTTTTATAAGCTTAGTCCCATAAGATTTGGGATATTATAGCCTTTTATTTCCTTTCCCAGAAATTCTTTGCAATCATTTTAAGGGATTTGGCTTAGCAAAAGGAACTGGAGTAGAACTGGGTTAGTTATTTTCTATGGGCCATGAAGAACATTGTGGTCTTCTACTACATCCTATCTACGTGTAGAGAGGTTTCCAGGTTACAATTGTTGAAGTGTAACTCCTGGTTCTTTGATCCCTTAGATGACCACTATGCCTGGATTGCCCACAAGGCCTTGCTTCTATGATATTGACCTGGACCCTGATACAGAACAAGTAAAAGGATTGTTTTGAAGATTCAAGCAAATCAGGTGAGTGGCTTACAGAAATGCTACAAGTCCCTTTTTCGGGAATGTTCTATATTTAGACTTTGCTTCAAAGCTCCTTGATAAAATAAGAAAAGGGCAAAATAAAAGTATAGGCTGTATTTTCCAGACAATTACAGTGACTCTTTTAGCAACAAATATACGCTTTTCTCTTAAGTTTAATATAGTTTATTTTTAAAAGATTCTCAGGACCACTTAAAGTCAGTGGAAATACAGCTGTTAATTTTAACAACTTTGCATTGCACGTGAAGTGTTCGTTTGCAAAGGAGTTAATACTTGCTAATTATTTCTACTTAGTGGCTTGTCTGTGTTTGTCTGATAACAAACAAATGCAAAAGTGATTATATATATAAGTTTATAAACCAAAACTAGCTTATTTATTTATGAGTCTGTGTGATTTACCGAAAGATATATTCCATATTTATGCTCCGGAGCAGGATGTACAACTAAACTCGGCAGGTCCCACGTCTTCCTGATGGGCCAGATAATATCAGACGCAGAACTACGGGGAGGGAAGTCCACCTCTGATATATTAGGAGGTGGTGAGAGGGAGCAATGGCTCTCCACCTGTTCAATATTAAGCAAGTTCCAGACTTGCTTAAGTGTCAGCCCTCTCTGCTGTGGCTACTGTTTATTAGAATGCATGTGGCAGGCATCATTGTCTTCACCACGTTATGTATCTGCCCTTCAAGAAGGATGTGTGATAACTAAGGCATAACAAGGCTCAAGATATTCCAACGGATACCTGCAAATGCAGCTTTGGACATTCTTAGCTGCATTCTCAGTGCTTCATGATGAACAAAAACACTAAGTAGGTGAAGCAGAATTAAACTGTCAGGTGCCCTTGTTATGTCGGGTAGTTAGCAATATCAATCTTTCAGGGAAGGTGCAGAGCAGCCAACAAACACATACACATTGTAAACCAACCAACCAACCAACAGAACAGAACTTTTCTGTCGCAACAATGGGTTGAACATAGAATCATATCATTGGAAAGGACTATGTAAGATCACAGACTGTAGAGTGTCCATCCTTGAATCTAAACTGAACTTTTCCTGACAAGTGACCGTCCAACATCTGCATAATTACATTCAATGAAGGAGAGTCCACTAGCTCTCCAGATGACAGGTTTTACATTCAAACAGGTCTTTCTGCTGAATATGTTTCTAACATTTAATCAGAAATTGCCTGCCTGCAATTTCAACCCATGTTTCCAACTCATTCTTTGGAATGATAGAAAACAAATGTTGACTTTCTTTTGTGTGATATTCTCCCAGGTATTTGAAGAGTATTATGAAATTATTGCAATCATTCTTCATTCCTTCTCTCCACAGAGCTATAGCCATAGACTTACGTTACAAATTGTACAGAAATATATGGTGAAAAATAACTATGTGATAGATTATGTGAAACTTTGTTACATACATACATGTATAAAACACACACATACTTCCATCTCTCTTAACATTTCACAAGTCTCTAAAGATGGCTGTGCCATTAGGCCTGAGGATCCCAGGGGACCAAGATCTTCCAAAGGTTTGCTTACTGCAATTAATATAATCCTTTCTTTGTTCATGTGATTTTTCTACTTTTAATAATGACTGTTTTTATATATTTGTTTTTTTATTTAAATGCTATACAGCACCAGAGTGCTTTTTTGGCAGGTGGGCAGCCATACAAATTTGATGAATGGAATAAGGAATGAATAATTAAATCAGTATTATCCATATTTCCTGCAACATTTGTAATAAAATGGTTCTATCCATACATTTACAGTTATTCTTTGCATTTGATATTTGTTCAATGTTTGCGACATTATTGCAGAATTGTATGAAATAAGAAAAAAATAATATATTTTTCTTAATCAAACAAAATGTAATATATATGTATCATTATTTTTATTATAAGCCACCCTAAAATTTTAAAAATAAGTGGTATATCAATATGCCAAATAAATATGTAAAAATTAATAGCTGGAACAGTCAAAAGTTTGTTTTGATTAATCGTAACACAATCATATTAACTCATGACACAATTTCATTGCAGAAAAGTTAATTTCTGGCATCTTTTTTAGAAAACCAAAAGATTCAATTATTTATACAATGAAAAAGAAAATCTTTAATGCTTTGTTTTTCCTTCTATTTTTCAGAGTCTTGAGCAGGGAAAATGCAGTTTCTATACTTCTTAAACCAAGAACCAAGAACGAATCTGAAAGACACTTAAAACTTATCTTGGAAGAATATTGTGCTATATTAAAGCAGAATGAATAAGCTCATCTCTAAAATAATTCTATACTGAAAAACCAAAGTCAGAACAAAAAAAAAACCTGAACTGTTTCATACAACCTATGCAATGAAATGTTTCGCAGAACATGCTGTTGCTTATGCACTAATTGTAGTAGATGTGGGGAATGAAAGAGGGATGTATGTATAGTGATGGAAGGGAAAGTAACCACTCTTAAGATATATTTGAACCAATAGGCAAAATGTTGAAGTTAATGTCAATTAGGAAAGCAAAATTATGAAATGATGCCTTTTGATATATTTCTTCCATTTCATAGACACAATGCTGCTTTTTTTTCATTCAGCCATGGAAATTGTCATAAATATTATGATGGAAATGTGTAGCTTTGGGCATTGCTACGTAAGGAGAAGTGAGAGGCGGTCAAGTTAGGGTTTCAAATGAGTACAGTCCTCATAATCTCATGTCTCTCATCAGCACTGCTTTCTGTCAAATCAGTTTGGACTTCGTGCCTTGAGCTATTTTGTTTGACTCTTCTAGATATTCGAAAGGATAACAAGAATTCTTTCATTTTACAGTCAATGAAAGTAAACAACAATTTATTGTGCAGCTTCCAAACTTTAAAGAAATGTGCCATAGGTTCAGTCTGTCTCCTGGTAGAAGTTTTTGCCCTTTTTTGGACAGAACTATCAACTGAGCATTTGAGATCTGAGAATAAAGACACAGAACCACACACTGTTAAGTAAATTTAAGGAACACCAAAGTTAAATGAACTGCACTGCTCTAGATGAATTTCTTTATTGGAGAAATATTTTTTTCCATACCATTTGGGGGACTGACAATCAAAATTCTTTAAGCTGCACCCAGTGCTATAGAAGTAGATGCACTATGAAGCCTGGAATGACTGAGGGTCTCTGGGCAAAAAAAAGTAATCAGTTCCCCTTCATTGTGTCTGGAATTGACAATACAGATAGTCCTCAATTTACAGCAGTTCATTTAGTTACTGAAAAAAAGTGACATATGACCATTTTTCACACGACCGTTGTAACATCCCCATGGTCACGTGATCAAAATTCAGACATGTGGCCACTGATTCATATATATGACGGTTGCAGGGTCCTGGAGTCATGTGATCACCTTTTGGTACCTTCTGACAAGCCAATGGGGAAGCCAGATTCACTTAACAACTGCATTACTAGCTTAACAACTGCAGTGATTCACTTAACGGGGGCAAAAAAGGTCATAAATGGAGCAAAATATACTTAACAAATGTCTCACTTAACAACCAAAATGTTAGGCGCAGTAGAGGTAAGTTGAGGACTATCTGTATTCTTTCTCTTGTTGTCAACTGCTTTTGCTAGGGATTAGTATCAAAGAAAAGCAGAAGCTGCTGTCTTATGCTTAAAGCAAATGATATTGCTTCTAAGTTCACATATCATTTACATGCAAATAGAAGACATTTTAAATCAGAGGTGAGAAACCTCTGGCCAATAAGAAAGATGTAGCCAATAAAACATCCACTTTTGGCTTACAGAAGGTCTGCCTTATGCCTGAAACCCACCCTAAATTTATTCACTGCCTCCTTTCCAAAAATGGAAAAGTATTTGCTCCACTCTTCTATATTGAGGAAAGTCTGCCTTCTTTTCCCCATATGCCTAGGAAGAGAAATAAACCAAAATTCAATTTGCTTCAGCAGATTCCTGCTGCATCATTATATAAGGATTAGGCATTCATTGTCCTTTGTAAACAAGGCAGAAACAACTGAACATTCATGTTTGCCATGTTGATTCAAGTTTATTTAAACAAACCAGGAATTTACTGCAGAATAAATTAAATTCTGGTTTATTCTTCCTCTTTAAAGAATAGAGAGGAGGAAGTCTAATATTTCATATGGGATCCTTTCTGTTCATGCATATGGTTTAAAATAAATGATTTAGCATTATGTTCACAGAAAATACTTCAGACTACAATATATTTTAACAGAGACTATTATTCCTCATGGCTGCTGATTATTATGTGAGAATACACCAAATTGCACTAGTTTTACTGTATATAGAAAACAAACTGCATTTCCTCCAGGAAGATACTTTCCTCTTTGGTTCAATCAGATGCTCTACAATCTGGAGTAGGACTTTTAACTCATTAAGTGCCTGAAAATAAATTTCTTTTAATCCTCAAAACTGTGTGACTGGCATTTCTGATTGCTGAAATACATCCATTTTGTCATTAATAACTTCATCTGATTTCAAAAGCATAACTTTTATAGAATAGATCACATGTCTTATTTTCTTCATTTTAAGCAGCACTAATTTTATTAGTGGGGCCCATTGTTTAAGAAAAGCCTTATAAAATATGACTTTGTCTAGTGATAATCTATTACAGTGTTTCTCAACCGTCAGTGTTTCTCAACCGTGGAAACTTTAAAGAAATGTGGAGTTCAACTCTTAGAATTTCCCAATCCTTGTGCTGCCTGGAGAATTCTGGAAGTTGAAGTCCACATATGACTTCAACTCATGACTAGGTGGCTCAGTGGCTAAGACACTGAGCGTGTCAATCAGAAAGGTCAGCAGTTCGAATCCTTAGTAGAGGTCTCTATGCTGTGGGTAAATTACTACAGTTGTGTAGTAGCTTCCAGGTTGAAAAGATTAGCCAGTTGACATCACAGTTGCCTGGGGGATGCCCAATTGGGGGTTCCTTTCATGTCTCCATTAAGCTGCCTACCAAAGTGGTACACATTTATCTACTCGCAGTTGCCCGCTTTCGAACTGCTGGATCCACAGGAGCTGGAACGAGTGACAGGAGCTATGGGTAAAGCTGCCATCTTAAATATACTCGCAAGAGAATGAGCACCACTAAACACAATGGGTATTTCTGAGCATATACCTTCAGTAAATTGTGCCGGCGAGGGCTACTACTACTCACTATTAAGAACCTGTACACATGTTTAAGATTGAACTGCATCTTTAACTTCAGCTGTTATTGCTTACTAAATGACTACAATTAAACCATCCTGCATACTTAAAACATTTAATTTTTAGTAGGAGAATATATGAAAATTAAATCATTATTTTTCATAAAGTAGAGCCACAATGACTGACTCGTTTAAAAGCTACTCTCAGATTCCAGACTTTTATTAAGCTAATTTGTTTTATGATATATACGTCTACCTCACTGGTAAACAATGAAATAAAACGTAATAAATAAAAATAAAATAGTAACATAAATTTCATTACATTCAGTTAAAAAAGTAAAGATTGAACTTTACAGGAATAAAGCTGGTAAATAAGGCTACTGGTTTAGAAGCATATGTCAAGACAAAGGCTATGGGACAGTTGCCTAATTGCACAATGTGAATTTCCAGTCATTCTGTTTAACAAATCAGCTAAACTGAAATATTTCTGAGACCACAGCCATAATAGCAACTCCCGGTTCTCTAATCCAAACTGTAGCATTTTTATATACACATTCAAATATGAGTGAGTTCATGGATATTTTAAAAAGGAGGGGAGTTTTGTGCGTAAAAGGTCAAATATTTATTCAAAAAGTAAACCTTTTTTTCATTCAAAAGGTTTTAAGGACATTTGGAAGAAATTAACTTGAATAAGCTGTCATACAATAAAGAGCTTGGCAAAAGAAATTGACTTAGCAGCCTGTGAGTTTGAAAAGAAGGAAAGAGAGAAAGGATCACTTTCTGGATGAACAAAATGTTCATCCCTTGCATTGATCTTAGCAAAAAGCTTCTGTTGTTTCACAGACTGTTAAAAACTTAAGCCTTCAAACAACAAACAAAGCTCAACCTTTTTGAATCAAAACAAGATTTTGGAAAATCACCTATTCTTGGGAATATCTTCTTGCTTGTCCCTAAAGTTGCTTTTTTCAAGAGGCAACTGGACTTTCTGGGTTTTTTTGAAGACATTTCACTTCTCATCCAAGAAGCTTCTTCAGCTCTCTTGAGAAGAAGCAAAACTTCTTCAAAGAAAAACCAGAAAGTCCAATTGCCTCTTGAAAAAAGTACCTTTGGGACAACCATGGCCTGGATGACTGAGAATTTCCATAGACATCTTCTTGCTTGTCTTTTAGCCTTTAGGAATCATATCCCTAAGATACATTTGATTAAAGTTTTTCTCACTAAAAAAATCTGGAATCTAAAGTAATCCAATGAAACTAAGTGGTAGGAGATTCAAGGGAGGAGCCTTGGTAGTACAGTGGTTTAATGCACCCTGTAATTAACACAGCTGCCTGCAATTTCTGCAGGTTCGAATCTTACCAGGCTCAAGGTTGACTCAGCCTTCCATCCTTTCTAAGGTAGGTTAAATGAGGACCCAGTTTGTGGGGGCAATAAGCTGACTTTGTATAAATATACAAAAATATGAAGGCTATTGCTTAACGCATTGTAAGACGCCCTGAGTCTCCGGAGAAGGGCGGCATATAAATCAAATAAAAATAAATAAAATAAAATAAATAAATTCAGATCACTTATATAAATAGCTATAGAAGAGAAATGGGAAAAACGGAACATAAAATTACCAATAACTACTTCTAGTAATGAGTATATTAATGATAATGTACTAATGATAGTAAGTACCTTTTGGAAGGGAGTCTGTTGTAACTTTGAATGGTAGCAAAGCAAACGGTCATAAATCGAAGACTGTGGAATGATACTTGATGAGAAAAGAAATGCAGGTCGTGAAATCTACCAATCCTTGCCCTTTAATTCCCTATGTCAAAACAGCACCAGTTCCTTACCTCATCCCTGAGGTAAGAGACGCCTTGACCACCAGGTCAGTGCAATTTATATTTCTGTGATTTTCTACTTATCAAGGACTGGAAGAAAGCATATTAACAAAGTTAAATATAGTTCTAGGACAGATAGTAACTGCCTCTGAGAGAATGCTATCAGGTGTCTATGTTTCTGAACTGACTATAAGTCCCTGCTCAGCCAAATGCGAAAGAATGCTGGCATCACTGCTTCCCACCTTAGACCCCAGATGGGCTCAATCAAGGACCAAAACCTCAACTATACTGTATACAGAATGCCATTCCATGACCCAGGCAAGTAGTCTCCCACTGTAACACTCAAGATCCTGCAGAAATAAGCTTCTCCTTTCTTGTCCTGCCAATTACAGGACCTGCTTCCTCAGCTTGTAGTCAGGAGGATGTGTTTCCAGGCTTCCAAATCCTTATGTTTCATTGGTTGAATGTAACTGCCATTTTGTAAATTATTAAAAAGGGCAGCATTTCATTTAACGAAATGGAGTAAAAGCAGCTAATAATGTATGCTGCATTACACTGGGTACTGCTTAAGGTGCTACAACATTTATTGCTACTGTAAAACAGTCCTATTAAAGAAGAAAAGGGAGCTAAGTGGAAAGCTTGTAAACAATACACTCATAAACAATATTTTGTATGCTTTGTATGCATATTTATAGCAAATATAAATATCCCTTCACCCTAATGGCAGATTACTTGGCATGCATGCCTATATGTGTGGTAGCATGAAAATACCTGTCAGATTTAATATTTCTAAAGCTTGGATAACTACAAGACAAACTGCAGAAACCAAACGCGCAATTGCTTCCTACTTTGTTTAAACATAAATGTGTATTGGCCTGAGTATACAAATGGTGGCTGTTGATATATATCTCCTCAAATCAGACGCTGGCATTTGTCAGATTTACACTTAGGTCATTCTATATAGTTGTACAGAAACCTTGAAGCTATGCCAAAATCCTGCAGCTATCACTAGTGCAAAATAAACACCCATGATAAATGGCTTGTTCACAGATAGCTACTACTGAGCATATATCATGCTTAGTAGTGGATTAATATGGAAAAGTCAGATTCTAAATTATAATTCTATAGGGGTCATCACAAAAATAGTTGCTTTGCTAAAGTATTGTGGTTCCTGTCCTAAATGTTGGCTTAAATCTTGTTTGTTACAATTCATGGTGAAAACATTTTATCCTGATGGTACTGTGTGCTTACATTCTCTTGCGAGTTTCATTCCTCATACTCAAATCTATTTTTAATATTGTGCACCACTTTAGAGATGGTTGGAAATGGTTATAAAAAATTTAAATAAAGAAGTAAAAGAAAGGTAAAAGTAGGCATTTGTATGAGATCTTTAAAGTTTGAAAAAAATAAAATAATCTATTACTTGACAGCAAATCACACACACCTAGACATTAAGTTTTGGACATTCATTGAAGAGTGTATAGATATGGACGTCAGGGGATTGATGCTGCAGCCCATAAACTATAGGATAAAAGGCTATCCACCCTGCCTTTATCAAAAATCAGCTCTTTCAAGATACTGACGTTGAAGTAAAATATTTTATTTGATGTAGTTGGTTTTTTTAATCTGAACAAACTACTCTTTCTGAACTGTTAAACCTACAGATGGACTGTATCCCTTCAAACTGTAGGTAAGGCATCTTTCCAGGATAAACACATAAAAATATTCTAGTACATAGACAAACATAAATATTAACATTTTAAAAGACATTTGAGAACAGGCTTAGTTCATTATTGGCATCTCACTTGCTGTTATGAGGAAAGGACCTTGGCTCCTCCACATGAGGTAGATCCCTGAGTGGCTCTGGGAGGAGAGTCAACTGGCATACATAGATACGCATGGAAAACTCCTCAAAGTTGTGAACTCATCTTTGTGAGAGGCCCATGTGTGGAGAGGTAGATCTAAAATTCACAAACTTACCCCACCCTCAATAATAATTTGAACATTTTGCTAACAAGAAATCCAGGCTAAGCTGCCTTTCCCAACATGCTAGCAATTTATGTACAAGATTCAATTATTTAAAATTGAAATTAAAAGTCTGTTCCTACTTATGGTCTGCACAGTACAGACTGGATGTTGTTATACTCTCTGTGAGAAACTAGGCTTTGAAATGCTGGACTATTAGATAAACCACCTTCATTCTTCTGAAGATGTTTATGACATAGGGCCCGCAACTGAATATTCTTATCCTCTTTCAATGTTTGTTGCAAAAGGGAAGCAAAATGATACTCACAATGGTTTTGATCAATATTGGTGTATTTCTATCATTTTATAAAATGTAAGGAGGTCAACTCCATAATAATGACGACCATCCAAATAATTCCAGAATTTAAGGCTCTCACCCTAATTTTTTATGATATATATGTAATCCCTAGAGATTGACACTGTGACTTAATACGTGGACAATAAAAGAATTAGCAGCCTCACTGTGGCTATATTCATACAACTTGGTAGCCCATTATTTGCTTAGCAATAATTTTGTGGACCCAGTTTACATATTGAATGAAGAATAGAATTAATTACAAGTGAACCTTTTTAAGATGCTATCAACCATAGGAGCAGGAATCACATCCTTCAAAGCCTATAATCACTTTTACTTTTGCCATCCTTGAGTTCAGGAATGAGAAAATATTTTGTTATCAAGCCTCTACATAGGTAATACTATTAACTAAGACTCAGGATAAACTGTATTATGTTGCAGCCTTGACAAGATTGTTTTCTCTTAAAAGCATACAAAACAAAGCAGCCATTATACTTTATTATTAAAGCAACAACTTCAGTTAGGTTTTAATGGAGAGACATTTGGTTCACAAACAGAAGATTTATGTTATAATAATATAGAATAGGATAGGATAGGATAGGATAGGATAGGATAGGATAGGATAGAATAGAATAGAATAGAATAGAATAGAATAGAATAGAATAGAATAGAATAGAATAGAATAGAATTCTTTATTGGCCAAGTGTGATTGGACACATAAGAAATTTGTCTTGGTGCATATGCTCTCAGTGTACATAAGGAGAATAAAATACATTCATCAAGAATAAAAAGATACACCACTTAGTGATAGTCAAGGTTACTAGAAAGCTATCAAATCGTACACATCTAGGTCAAAATAGAAGAAAAAAATTTAGCAGAATAGTGTGTACATATTAGATATCTTTATGTACAAAACCCAGAATTATTTGGAGTTGGGTATTTTAAATTTTATGTAAGTAAATATTTTTTAAATGCACAACACATACATTTTTAAGGTTAGATAGTAGGAAAGCAACCAACAATGACTCGTGTTGTTCTATTTATTAATAAAGCTGTCATTTTAATGTTAATTAAATTTTATTGACATGGCATTTGCTCCATTTTACAACCTTTTCTTGCCAGTTAAGTGAATCGCTGCAGTTGTTAAATTAGTAACACTGTTAAGTGAATTTGGCTTCCCCATTGACTTTGCTTGTCAGAAGGTCACAAAAGGGAATCATATCACCCCAGGACACTACAACTGTCATAAATATGAGTCAGTTGCCAAGCATCTGAATTTTGATCATGTGACCATGACCTTTTCTTGGCAATTTTTCAGGAGTAGTTTGCCCTTGCCTGCTTTCTAAGGCTGAGAAAGAGTGAATGACCTAAGATCACTCAGCTGGCTTAGTGCTATAATGGGACTAGGTCAATTTCCTTATTTCTAGCCTAATGACAGAACTGCTATGCCAAGCTGGCTTTACACAAAGTATTTCAGTTATATATGATTTGTGTTATTTCAGCAGGATTTAGCAGCAGCTCAAATTTTAGGCCAACATTAATTGCAAGAATTGATTAGGCAGAAAGAGAAGATGGGGGCTGGGAAATTGCAGTTACATGATGAATTCACAAAACAAGGGAGAAAATGTATGATGGTTCTTTCTAATGGAGCCTTTGTTAAACCTTTCTTAAATTTAAATAATGCTATTAATCCTTGTAATGTTACAAATCACAAACCAGGAACTCAGACTTCATGTATGGTATCAGATTACTGCACTGGACTACAAAAACTCTTGGTCTAATATCGGTATTTAAACTCAAATCTGGTGATATATATCTATATCTATATAATCTATAACTATATCTATATCTATATCTATATCTATATATCTATCTATGTAAAAAATATTAAAGGTTAAACAATAAGTATAAAATTGTCCTTCTTCAGCCTTTGAATACACTCCTCTGAAAGAACTATTGTCCATATTCTTGATAATAAGTTTATATATGTTTTCTGAAGTTTTTGCGGGTGTTTGTATGTAGGTCTTTGGTTATTCGGGTTTTCTCCCGCGTAAAATTGGAAGTGTCTTGGCGACGTTTTGACGAAGTCTCATTATTCATCTTCAGGCTGGTGTTTTCGGCTTCGTGCTTCTAGAAGCAAAGTTTATATAGTATAAGTTTATATATAAGTTTATATATTGATATTTGTAGAAAACCCCAGGGAAATTTTCCAATGGAATTTTTCCACTCTTTCCACTGCAAGGAACAATCTGATTCCATTTTTATGTTATAAGTACATTGTTTATAAAATAGCAGCTCTATAATATTTAACAGATTGCTAAGCATTTTGGATTAATAATCTAATATTTCTTTCTAGAATTCACCAGAGGACAGCTCCGTATTTAATATTTATTGTTTCTGGTTTAAAAAAAACCCTCATCAGATCTTGAGATTTGGTTTCCTTCAGTTCAATAAATCATTTATTCTGAATATCTTCTATCCTTCCAATGTTAAATTGTATTTGTTTCTGTTAAAAAATTAGATATTGGATTTTTTTGTTTTAGTATTGGAAGCAGTTGAAGCAGATCATCTATTTTATAAGACCAAAATTATAATGCAGCATCATAAGAAGGCCCAGCAATGTTACCATAATAACTATTTTTAATTTTCATAAATGGAACTGTTTAATTTAGAACAGCAGTACCTAAAGTTTATATATAAATCTGGGAATGTTAGTACTGTTTCTAAATATGTGAATAAACCTGCAAGGAACACTATAGCATACAGTTCCAAATTCAAAATTGTAAGCCCTCCTTTATTAATCCAAAAGCAATAGCATTCAAAATCAATAAATTTAAGGCATTTTCCTTCTTTATAAATGTATTTATAATAATCTGCCAAATTGTAATTTATTCATATCGGAGAAAATTGGAATCATGTGAGGGGGAAATTAAAACTGGGTAAAGCTGTCATCTTTACTGCATCAAATTCACCAAACCCTGAAGAGTCTGCTCTTCCTATTTTTTTTCCCAAAGAACCCTATTTACTAGATATGATTATTGCCAATTAATTGTTTGAGAACTTTAGAGACCACTCTACCCAATAATTTAAATCAGAAACAATACTATAGCAAATTAATGACTCTCTGAATATGGAATGGCACAAAGTCAGAAAAGTCAGACGTATACGAAGAGTGAAAATCAGTGGTGGGTTGCTCCCGGTAGTAAGAACGGCAGAGGCTCCACCCACCTGCCCAGACATCATCACTGATGATCTGTGACTGCACAGAAGCTTCTGCGCATGTGCAGAAGCACAAGCACTCCTGTTGCGAACTGGTAGTAAAGATAAGTGGAACCCACTCCTGATGAAAACCCTTCTAATATTTTTATTAATACTGGCATTTTTTTTCACCAAAGTGGAGAAAAACAATAACCTAATAAGTTATAACTGTACAACTAACATTAATAAACCTTACTGTGCTTTTATGTCTGTGTGATTCCTAATTGGTTCAGGAACACCAAATCCTGGAGGTGAGCAGCCATTTTTAAAATGTTTTTTAGCACCCTCAAAACACTTCATGAAGGGGTCAAGGGAGTGTGTGGAGTTCTGATAAGAAGAAGGAAAGAAAATGTTTCTCTTGTTTGCTTCCTTGCTTGGGGTTAATGATATCTTTGAAAAGTGCCTTAAAATAGAGCACAAGATATTAAATGTAATAAGTGAAAACATGATACCCCACCCATTTGCTACTGGAAAATTGGTTAATTTCTTAAACATGGTGTTTAGAATGATATGTAATGACTAGCCTAATCTGATTTCCTGTTTACTGAGAGCTCTGAGTGCTAATACTCTGTTGGAAAGTTCTCACATTCTGTCTCTGATCAGTCTTCAAGTCTCATACAACAAGAAGAGCAGCAGAGTCCAGCTTCCCTGAGCCGATTCATTTAATTTATATGCTTGATATGTAATCCACTGCTCAATTAATCACTAACTGATTAACGTTTTCAGCAATAATATTAACTATTCTTTTTTTTCCCACTTTGCTAGTAACTAAGAGAAGGTCATAACTTTTCCCATGGAAAGTTGGATTATTAATGAATGCAATCCATATGCTCATATATAGAAACCAGAATCAGATGTTTCTGTGGCAATACTTTATAGATTGCAACAATCTGCTTTGTATGGCTGCAGTCTCTCTCTCTTTCCCTCTCTCTCTCTTTCTCTCTTGATGACCCAAGGGAGATAAGCAATTATTCTAATTGCTTAAATAATAATTATATTCCTTCCTCCTTCATATGATATTCAACTCAATGTTATGGATACCTTAGTGGAAATAGGAAACGTTTATCTGAGATCACTGGATCATGCCCAGCAGAGTTCAAGATGGAATGGTATTATTGTATCATAACTTCTTTTTTTTCACACTAAACATGCAAGGAATGAGTATCACATTTTATCTTTATAAAAATATCACTATGTATTTCTTGTAGAACATCAACAAAGACTTCAGGAGATTGTCATTGGCAAAAGTTTCTCCCAACAGAAATGCAAAGAATGTAAATGCGCAACTGTTATTAACAACTGAGTGTGAGAAACATGAGGCAGGAAGACTGTTACACAAACAAAAATGCAGGCAAAAGTGCACTGGATTTGAACTGAGATATTAAGTCATAATTCATACCACTCAATGACTATATCAGCTGTTTGTAATGACTCTTATACTTCTTACAATAAAGGTTTAATCCCAGGCTATATTATTCAGGTTTCTGAGAAACATGCTAAATTTGTGCCAGCCTTTTTTTTATTTATTCCATATTTTATTTTTCACATTTCTGGACCACCCATCTCCCTCATAGAGGGATTCCAACGTTGAGCAGTGTGACAATGAGCAACTTTGAAACAGTTAGCAACATAAGCTAAATGTATGGAGGTATGTATATATGTATGTGTGAGGCAAGGAATGGGGGAAAGGGAGAAACAGAAAGAATTTAGTGTAGCAATTAAGAGCAGTCAACCAGAAACCAGGAGACCAGGAAGTCTTCTCCTAATTCAGGTTCAAAGCCAACTGGTAACTTTGGGCTAATCACTATCTCTCAGCCTAAGAAGACAAACTACTTTTTAAAAATGTATCTGTCACTTCTAAAAACAAATATTTATCCTCTATAAAATGGGAGAGACAGTTTCATCTAGAAAGCCAGTTTGGTCTAATAGTTAAGGCACCAGGCTAGAAAGTGGGATACCATGAGTTCGTCCCACCTTGGTCATGAAAGCCAGTAGGGTGACTTTGGGTGAGTCACTCTCTCAGCCCTGTGGAGTCACTCTCTCATTTTCTGTGGAGAAAATCAGAGGAGGAAGGTGTGTCAGATATGCTCTCTACCTTGAGTTATTTGTAAAATAATAATGGTGGAATACAAATAAATAAATGGGGTTAAATACATCTTCTAGGGTTCCAAAAAGCTTTGAAAACATGGTTTTGGTCCCAGGCCCGGGGTGGATGTTTATTGTTTGTCTAAAGCTACTGATTTGTTTTGTTGATTTTGTTTATTAGATCATTTTAGTCTGGGCTGCCCATCTGATGGATCAGCCCAGTCTTACATGCATTACAATAAAACCAGACGAGATGCTGATCCCATTTTTACATCACAGCAGATACCCCTGATTTTTTCAGTCATCAGGTTTAATGATTTCATACTCACCATGTAGGACAGAGTTTTTCAAAGCTTGACAAATTTAAGATGTGTGAACTTTTAACTCCCAGAATTCCCAAGCCAGAATGCTGGCTGAGGAATTCTGGGAGTTGAAATTCACACACCTTAAACTTGCCAAGTTTTGAAAAACACTAATGTAGAACATGACACACACAAAATATCTTTTTGGTTTTAAACAAAAGTCTTTTGTGTTTTTGTAAGAGAATGTCATAAGAGAATACAAAAAGGAAGGAGTGCCTAGGCTGAAAAGGCTAAGGAAGAAATGAACAGAAATACAAAGGATTCAGGGTTAATAAGTAATTCATTACACCTCTGATCATCTCAGAAGCTTTTGCTGCCTTTTAATCTTATCTTTGTCTTTTGAGCAGGCTGGTTGTGTTCTTTCTCTTGTCCATTTAACTAAAGGAACAAGAACAAGGAGGGACGGATAGAGGGAATGAGGTCAGCCAATTAGATATCAGGCCACAAAATACTCTGAACTTGAAATGGAGCTTATATATTGAATAAAAGACAAAGAACTGCAGCCTGACAAGACTGAATACATGAAATAAGGAAAAACATAAAATACCATTTTCTTGCTGTTCCTAATAGAAATACTGTTACCCGACTTGTACCCTACTGTAAAGCACGAGTTTGCTGCATCATGGTTTATTGAATAAACCAAAGTGACAAAGTTCATATAATATACTAAGCCAAAGAAAACTGGGTCATGTCTTAGTGAACGATGCGAGGCAGGTTCATTTAAAGGATAGTTTCTCCAAAAATTAACAAAATGTGTATGTGTAATAAGCTTGTATGTCTTAGGCCACAATTCTAAACTGCCAGCTCTCATTTGAACCATTCCAATTGTCCATAAGAATGAGCCGTCTTCCCTCCTTTATCTGCAACTTTGAAAACAGATTGAAGGAACATGTTTAATTTGGAAAAGACAAGACTAGGTGAGAAATTAAAGCAAATTACTGAAAGGATCCCACACAAAGAAAATCAAGAATTATTTGATATTTTTTCCACAATGTAGGATTCATGCTAAGGGAAAGTCAGATTTCATATCAGTGCTAGGAGAAACATCCTAATCCTGAGAAGTCTTTGACATTTGAATAAATTACCTGTGGAGATAGTGAACTCCCATTCACTGGTGTTTAGCTTCATTGAGATTAATACTGGAACTAGAAGGCTTGTAGGCAGAGATCCAAGGACACAGTTGTTGATAAAGTAGGTTTATCACAGAGAAGGGATCCTTTTGAACTGCAAGTCCAATGCAGCAAGACAGTATCAAATCATAAAGAATAAATGTATCTACTAACTTTACTAAAATACGTCCTAACATTCAAATAAGTTATTCAGGTCACCCAACCTTCTGAAACAGATTATTTTCTAACTCAGATTGGACTATTTCTTCTGTCAGTTTGGTTGCAGGGAGACTGTCATCTGTATGCATTCTGTCTTGCAGCATAACAAAAAGTGGCATCATTTTAAAATAAATTTGAAGCTGCTTGAAATAATTATATATACAGTATTAATCAGATTTGGAAACAAAGTGTAATATTTTCAGATGCACACAGAATGCAGAAGGTGATCAGAATGTAATATAATGTCATGGAGATAGCAATGGAAGCATTAGTAGAAAACCGACAACCCTCTGTACAAACTGGCCCAATCTTGTGTGTGTGTGTGTGTGTGTGTGTGTGTGTGTGTGTGTATGTATGGGAGGGTGTTAATGCTTAGCCACTCAGAATGGCGGACAGCAGCTTATGATCAACTGTTTCTGTAGCTTCATTCAAGGACAGATATATAAGTTGTACAAAAGAAATATTACTGTACTTTCCTTCTAACATCCTGGGAGTAAGATATTAAACCTCATTAAAGCTTTTTTGTGAGGAACAGAGAATATTGCAGAAGTATTTAGGTGCAGAAAAGGCTCAGATAAAGAGACTCAGAATATGCCACTACTGTAATGGTTTAAGACGTTAGGTCTGTTTCTCTGCTGATCCAAATCAAAGACACTTTATCTGATCTCTGAAAGGCCTTTTTTAGTCTAAGGATTATGAAGGACTGGCGTAATTTATTAAATTATTAATTAGTTCATTAATTAAAAGAGTATTGCTCAATTAAAGACTATTCATCTATTAAAAAGGATTGGAACTAGGCAAATCCTCCCCCCACCCCCACCCCCAATGAAGCAAAACTATCAATAAGGATGATATGAACCAAGGACTCATCCCAGAAAATGGGTTTTGTCCAGTATTTAAAGGGGATTTTATTGGTTTTTATATTTGAATACTGAATTTTATGTGTTTTTTCTATTGTTGTGAGCCGCCCTGAGTCCTTTGGGAGAGAGGGCAGCATACAAGTTTAATAAAATAAATAAATAAATAAATAAATTTCAGATGGCAAATTTACATATGGACTTTCATTAAGATAAAGCCAAGATCAGTGGACACACAACAGGAAATGAAGAACAGCTTTCTTGACAAAATTAGATTGGACTGAAGTTGCTTTGGAATCTAGGTATATGGTAATTGTATATTTTGAATAATTCTTTGGTCACTTAAACTAAGTTAGTGGTTAAAAGATAATTCTAAAGCTATATGCCTTAACTTTAAGAAACTGTCTAGAAAGTCTGATCGAGAAGACATCTACTAAATTGATTATGATGATTCTATATTAAATGTTCCCTAGTCAGGCACCATTTTGACATACAGGGACTTCAAACCACAGAATTACTAGCTAAGGAGATCATTCCAATTTGCAATGTAGGGACTTGTAGTCACAACACAAATGGAAAAGATATTTTAAGCCTAAAATTTAGTATCTAATTTCAACTAGAAACTAACATTCCTAATTCTTCATTAAGGTATGCAACTGGATGGCACTGGAATGTTTTTCCACAATTAGTGTCCTTTCTTTTCAGTCTCCCCTGCAATGATAATTACGTTTTGTAGCACTGAGAGAAGAGTAATGAGATAAGAAGGTTGCCAAGGAAATGGAGGATAACCCTGTCTTTCACCCTGCCAGAAGGAAAATAATTTGCATCCCAACACATCCCTTCAGACCATATATATTTTACACTGTTGCTAATTTTATCCTGGCTTGCATTCCTAGGATTATGCATCCAGGAACCTGAAGGAGCTCTTAACTCAGCAGAAAGTTCCCATCAGAATTTGCCTTGACTGCTTTGTGAAAGAATAAATGATTTGCTCTGTAGGAGTGCCTGGCATGTTATATTTTCCACTCAGCTTGACCTCTACTTTTCTGATGTGAGGTGATACAGTATAACTGAAAGCAGTAATTGCAGGCATGGGCTGGGATAATTTCATCAACTGAAACAGATCTGAACTGTTGCTTGAGAGGCTGAAAGGGTCTTCAGAGGGCCCTTCTCAAACATATTTGTTGATCTTATTCATGGGCACTGCTGAGTCAGCCTCTTTTCTAAGCTGCATGATGTTTAAATTGAACCAGGAATGAATTTAGGCCTGCTGTGCCTGGAAGAAATTAAAGAGCTTATGAAGAATATCAGTTGTGGTTAATCAGGAATTTGATGATATTCCCTTGTTGAAATGTGTGTAGATACTGAGACAGCCCCTTACAGAGTAATCATGCTTTTATCTCTTTTCATTGTTCTTTTTCTTCAAAGTTTGATTCCCCCCACCACCACCACCAGATCACAAAGGGGGCCTGCTGAAATTCCAGTAAAGTAATAATAACCTTTTAGATGAAAAGCCTGTGCTAACATTAATTCCGAAAATATTCATCATCCAGTCTTGGATGAACCTCCTATGTCTTTTAAAGATATTTTCACAACACAGTCTGCTCAACCACTGAGACACAAAGAAACAGGATTTGTAATGGTGGCCATCTTCTGTGCATGGGAGAGTTCTGTTTCTTTGTATTACCTAGTATTTTGAGCTGCAGTTTGCCTTGCAGGAGATCCATATTAATATTATCTTCAAAATGACTGGAGATCAATAGTTTCTTAAGGCTCAAAAAGAACGCGTGAGACAACTTTTGTACCTCAACCATAGAGCAAGCTAAGCGAGATTATCAAGTGAAATCAGGAAGAATGCCTTTCCCCTGTGTTAGCATAGACATCCCATTGGAGTCAAGCATCACATCAGATCTGGCAATATGAGGACTTTAGAAGGACTTCAAAGGCCAAATGGATGAGAGCAGTGGTTTGGACCGGTTCGAATGACCTGTGGGTGGCCCCGCTCTGTGTGCCCTCCCGCCCTAGTGCTATACTGTCCTATTTAGCCATGTTTTCTAAGACGCTCACATTTTCGGTGCACGGTGAACCACTCAGTGGTAGGTTTCAAATTTTTTTACTACCGGTTCTGTGGGTGTGGCTTGGTGGGTGTGGTTTGGTGGGTGTGGCAGAGGAAAGATACTGTAAAATCACCATTCCCTCCCCACTCTAGGGGAAGGTTACTGCAAAATCCCTATTTCTTCCTGATCAGCTGGGACTTGGGAGGCAGAGAATAGATGAGGGCGGAGCCAGGCAGAATTTTTACTACCGGTTCTCTGAACTACTCAAAATTTTCGCTACCGGTTCTCCAGAACTGGTCAGAACCTGCTGAAACCCACCTCTGGAACCAGTGGTAAAGTTATGTGAAACTCACCTATGGATGAGAGCCCTGAAAATGTTAATTCTATCGTATGAGCTTCTTTGAAGCACATTGCCTCAGAGCAGCAGGTACATTTCAAAGAGGATAATGTTTATCAGCCCCAAAATAGGTTTGATCCATATCATAAATTTGGAAGAGTTGAAGTTGACTGTTATATATTCAGGTTCCTATTGCTAATTTTCTTGGACCAGAGCTGAGGTTCTGTATTTTTCAAGATTTAAACATGAAACCATGAGTAAGAATCCAGCTAAAATAAAGCAATTTATTACAAATCAAAACTGAGAATGCTGGACATTGGATAGATTGTGCCAAATCTGTGAATTTGCAAAAGTTACCACTGAACAGATTTGATATTATTCTCTCCCATGCCTTTAGGAATAAATTGCCTTAAAATAATTTATTGTGTCTGTATGTGCAATTTGCCCACTTTTATAAACACTGCACAGTCCTTAGTGTCTTTGTTGAACAGTAAGTATGCATGACTCTTAATTTTTTCCAGTATTATTTGCTACTATAATAATTGTGAGTAAAAACACAATGGGTGAATGGGGGGGGGGGGGATTTGCTAGAAGCCCAGCTGACTGAAACTGGTTACATGGGTCTTCCAGATGAATTTCAAGCACTTTTTCACATCTCCAGATTTCTGAAATGTTTTTTTTTTTAAATTTGATTTATATGCCACCCTTCTCCGGAGACTCAGGGTGGCTTACAATGCGTTAAGCAATAGCCTTCATACTTTTGTATATTTATACAAAATCAGCTGATTGCCCCCATAAACTGGGTCCTCAATTTACCTACTTTAGAAAGGATGGAAGGCTGAGTCAACCTTGAGCCTGGTGAGATTCGAACTTACAGTAATTGCAGACAGCTGGTATTAATCACAATGCTATCAGTCTGCTGAGCCACCAGGCCCTATAAAAGCTTCTCTTCTTCAAGCTTTTTTTCAGGATGTCCTAATTTTCTCAATTATTATATGAGAATTAAGGGCAACTTACTTTTCATTGTCTGCTATTTTGTGCCAGCTACAGGTACAGTTATATCTGTAACTGCCCTTTTAATGCTCAGTATTTCAGCCAGGAAAAGATTTATGCTCAACTTT
This sequence comes from Arizona elegans, assembly GCA_022577455.1. Classification (NCBI taxonomy): domain Eukaryota; kingdom Metazoa; phylum Chordata; class Lepidosauria; order Squamata; family Colubridae; genus Arizona; species Arizona elegans. The sequence goes on from JAKOOJ010000001.1 coordinate 253,279,822, forward strand.
CCCTTTGCAGATAGATTTTTTTTGAAATTAGGAGATGCATGATGAATGTGTCCATCCTATAGTTAGACAGTAGATTTAAACAAGTTAGAAAATGATTACAGGCACAATGTAGTAAGTGATCACAAGAGGATTCTGTTTAGGAAAAGCACATAAGAAGCTTATTTCTTATGTTTAAACCATATATAAACATTCTGCAGGGTAATTTATGAGGCATAAATAGGAGCAGCAACAAATATTCATAAAATAATGTATTAGACATATCCAAACTAAATCTTTGAGCCTTGCTGAATTCAAAGTTTGTCAAATTTGTCTACAGTTTAAAGTAACTCTTGAGGCTGGTCATCTGAATCATAGATCTTTGCATAGAGCTGTGATGGCAAACTGGTGGCACGCGGAGCCATATCTAAGGCACGCAAGCCATTGCCCTAGCTCAGCTTCAGTGCACATATGTGCACCGGCCACCCCTCCCCTCTCAGGAGTCTCTACACAGCCCGTTTTGGATGCCAGGAGCGTGTTTTCAGCCTCCAGAGGGGTGGGGGAGGCTGTTTTTGCTTTCCTCAGGCTCCAGGAAAACCTCTGGAGCCTAGGGAGGGCGAAAAAACGGGCCTACCGGGGTCACCGGGAGTCGGGAAACAGGCCATTTCTGGCCTCTGGAGACTTCAGGGAGGCCTGCTAGGCCCAAAATGGGGTGGGGAGGGTCATGTGCAGGGGAGCGCAGGGGGGTCACACGGACATGTGCGGGGGCAGAGAATGGGAGGCATGGAATTATGTGTGTGGGCACACACATGTGCGACCCCCCACAGTCTCCCCACTTTTGGCACACGATGGCAAAAGGTTAGCCATCACTGTCATAGTGTATAAGATTATCATCAGGGCATGAACAGAGGAAGTTATATGTATTTGTTACCACTAGAATGCCAACTCATTCTCTTCAGTGGTTCACTATGGTGAATGATTGGTTAATTCAGGGGGCCCCAACTCTCGGGCTGCAGCCCACTACTGGGCCACAGCCTATTTCAAATTGGGCCATGCGAGTGTTGGGCAAGTGGAGTTTAATGCGCAAGTACCAGTGCGCTCTGCTCAAGCACACTCCACTTGCACGAGTGGAGCTTTGTGCACAAGGATTGCCACGAGCGTGAACACTATTCACTCACGCCAAAGGAGCTGTGTATGCGTGCATGTGTCTGCCACTCACACACATACACACACATACCAGGTCTCCAAGGTGGAAAGGGTAGGGACCACTGCTTTAAGATAGCATCACCTTACGAGTATTCTAATGACTTCATGGATACATGGCAATAATATGGAAGTAGTTTACCATTCCCATCTGCTGGGAAATGTCTGATTTCCCAGCCTAGCTGACAGTCCTGGCATTCCTTAAATGTTTCCCATTCAAGCACTGAACAGGCTGACTCTCCTTAACTTCCTAAGGTGGGTAGCCAGTCTGGAACTCATTAAGATCAATATGCATGGTTACTCACAGGTAGGTAAAATCTCACTGGTTTCAGATGGGAACCTGATCTGGACATATTCTCCCACCCACCCACGCCTTCCTTTAAATCATATGCAATGACAGTGAACAAAAAGGAAAAGATCAAAAGAAATAAAAATATAAAAATCTCTACTCTGTATTAAACAAAATTAACTTTCATATATAAATAGAATGTTATATAATTACAAAATGAGGAGTTACAATTAAAGTGTATTCGTTAAGAAGAAAAAATAAAAATTGATCAGTTCACATTTCTATATAGATTTCCATGCAGGACTTCTAATGGCCAAACATAGAAACACTCCAAGGGACCTTTATCATGGTATAATTGTCTTTTGGGATGATGTCGATGCTTTTTATGCAGTAAAGCAAAAAATGCTTTTATTCTGTTAACATTCTACCCAATGTTAACATTTAAGTCTCATTTGTAAAGCAATACATAGTATCTGCTTTTTAAGATATTTGTTCCTTTCAGACAACACTTAGAAAACACAATTATCTGACCTATTAATTCACTTCAATTTATGCCACATTCCGCTCCATTAAAGGTTGGGATTAAATTCTTGCTCAACCCAAATTGATTATATACCAGAAATTAACCCAAATGTATATGTGGAAGTTAAGATGGAGCAATGCTAGTCCATATACAGTATTAAATGCTCTTACTTCCTAGGAGGAGAAATACCACCCAATTGTAAACAAATGCAATGCTAATCAAAGTTTTCACACACAGCTGGGAATGCTATCACTGATATTGACTAGAAAATAAACACCAGTTTGCATACAGAAGAAATAAATCTACAGAGGATGCTATAGCCATCACTCTTCACACTGCTCTGATTCATTTGGAACAATGGGGGGAGGGGAGGCTATGTGAGGATGCTGTTTGTAGATTTTAGCTCTGCATTTAACACAATAATTCCACATAGACTAATGTCTAAACTTATGGATCTTGGGCTTTCTTATTCAATCTGCCTTTGAATTATGGATTTCCTGTCTGGCCGCTCTCAGAGGGTCAAATTAGGTAATCATGTCTCTTCAGCCCTTATTCTTAACACTGGTACACCAAAGGGTTGCGTGTTGAGTCCCTTACTCTATACTCTTTATGTGCATGACTGCATTTCCACTTACGCTAGTAATACTATTACTAAATTTGCAGAGGATACAACAGTGGTGGGACTGATCTCCTGGGGTGGGGGGCGGGAATGAGTCTGCCTATCGAGATGAGGTGGAACGGTTGCTTTCGTGGTGTGGAGAGAATAACTTGGTCCTTAACACAAATAAGACCAAGGAGCTTATAGTGGACTATAGAAGGAATAGATCAGACATCCAGCCCTTGCTTATCAATGGAGACCGAGTGGAGCAAGTAGCCAGTTTTAAATTTCTGGGTGTTATCATAAGAGAGTACCTGACCTGGGGCACTCACATTGCAGCATTAGTCAAAAGGGCCCAGCAGAGATTATACCACCTGAGACATCTCAGGAAACAACAACTGAATGAAAAACTGCTGGTGTCCTTCTACTGCTGCACCATAAGAGAGTATTTTAACTAACTGCACCTGTGTATGGTTTGCCAATTGCACAGTGGCAGATAGGACAGCACTCCAGAGGGTCAATATCATTGCCTAGAGGATCATTGGTTGCCCTCTCCCCTCTTTGGAAGAGCTTTATAGCTCTCGCTGCTTTAAGAAAGTTCAAAACATTCTTAAAGATCCATCTCATCCTAGGCACCCTTTTTTGGAACTATTACCATCTGGCAGATGGTATAGGATAATAAAAACATGGACAAATAGGCTGAAAACCAGCTTCTATTCCAGGGCAATAACCATATTGAATTCTACGACATAGTGCAATATCGGGTTTTCAATTTCAGTTATATAGAATGTAAAGGATGTATGTTTGTGTTTTTATTTTTATAGTTATAATGTACACTGAAGATGGCATTTAATTTCGTTGTACCATGTTCAATGACAATAAACTAAACTAAACTAAACTAAAACAAAAGGCTGTGCCCATGTCCACTTTGCATCTGTAATACTGTATGTATTATGACCTTTTCCTCTTTTCTCTCCATATTTTTCTCTGTCATATGAACTTAATTTGCAGGGAGAGCTCTTCGTTTTTAATATATTACTTATTGTTTGCTTTCTTAGCATAAGCCTCAGAGACATGCGTATCCTCTTAAAATCATCTACATCGATAAACCGGCTGGTAACAATCCAACTTCTACATACTATCTTCTACAACTCTATTCTGCAAACCAAAAGAAAGAAATGTTTGTGGAATTAGAAAAGTTGTTTCCTTCCTTCTAAACCCTGACCGTATTCACACAGAACTCCCTGAAAACGGATATTTTCTTTTCTTTTATCATTCCTTTTTTTTTTCCTAACAGATGACAAGGCCACAGCAAAAACAAAGGATCCATGTGTTCAGATAGAGGCAAACAAAATGTCACCTTTTATCCTTGAAATATTTTCCTTGCAATAATTTATCATGCTGGGGTTTTTCATTTGATTTGTGGCTAAACTCAAGCAAGCAACACATTGCCAGAAAATTCTTTTGTGCAAGCTCCATTAGAAGGAATGAAATACGCACCAAGCTTAAATTCAGTATAAAATTTAAGGCAGATTTTGTCTTTCGGGCAAATTCCAAATTCTCAGTTGTCATTCAACCAAAACAGTCCATGAGCTGGATCATTATGTTTCCACTTGTAGTTACAATAGCTGGACCACACTTTATCATTTTATTGTCAAATGCTTTTTTAAATACTTTCTATATATTAATAAATAAACACCCATCATAAGTAAACAATGTGTTTTACTTCTTACATCCATATTTTCATTAGAAAGGATTAGCAGTGATTTTCAGAATCACTAAATGACTGTTGCTTTCTTTCTTCTTGCAAAGCAATAAAGTGGGAAGATGGAACAATAGGATTGTTTATAGATTACCTTTACTGTTATCTCATAAAAGAAGAAACAAACTAAATAGCCCAGTCACATTAAGGTAGAAACATCATTTTATATGAGTTCTTTTTGAAGAACAGATGTAACTTTCTGATATGATGGAAGCCAGATCAGGTGAAGAAAATATATTTCATGTCCCCCATATGGCTTTAAGTCTCAAGCTGGCTAACATGATGTTGAAGCAAGTTATTGTCCTGCGCTTGTGAAAAATTATGTTCATATAATTTATTCAATGAATAAGACACAGATTTTACCAGTTGCATCGTCAAGTAATCACAGAACAGAATCAGATGACAATTAGATGACTGGAGAATCCTTCAGAGGATAATGGAACAATGTTCAGTTTAGCATTCGTGCAAATTGTTGTTTGAATGTTGAACTTGATGGTTGTGATGTAACTGTGCTTGACTTATCATTAACTATATTCATTTTTTGACAAAACAAATTTATAACTCAACCCACGTTAGGATTCCACAATAAGGAGCCTGAGTGGCGCAGCAGACTAATGCTACTGTTAAAGGTAGTATTTAGCTTCCAGCTGCCTGCAATTACTGCAAGTTCAATTCTCACCAGGCTCAAGGTTGACTCAGCCTTCCATCCTTTCTAAGGTAGGTAAAATGAGGACCCGGTTTGTGGGGGCAATAAGCTGATTTTGTATAAAATATACAAAAGTATGAAGGCTATTGCTTAATGCCTTGTAAGCTGCCCTGAGTCTCTGGAGAAGGGCGGCATATAAATCAAAAATAAAAAAAATAATCTAAGACTGCCAAACCAGGGTGCAATGATGACAATCTGTACCTTGGAGTGCTATTCCTGGCCTGGCTGTCTATAACTCTAGAAAAAGTGCAGAGGAGAGAAACCAGGATGATTAGGGGACTAGAGACTAAAACATATGAAAAACGGTTACATGAACTGGGCATGGCTAGTCCAGTGAAGAGAAGGACCAAGGGAGACATGATAGCCGTCTTCTAATACTTGAGGGGCTGCCACAGAGAGGAGGGGGTCAAGCTGTTTTCCAAAGCACCTGAAGGCCAGACAAGGAATAATGGATGGAAACTGTCCAAGGAGAGATTCAACCTAGAAATGAGGAGGAACTTTCTGAAAGTGAGAACAATCAACCAATGGAACAGCTTGCCTTCAGAAGTTGTGGGAGCTTCATCACTTGAGACTTTAAAGAAAAGATTGGACTGCCATTTGTCAGAAATATTGTAGAGTCTCCTGCTTGAGCGGGGGGGTTGGACTAGATGACCTATAAGGTCCCTTCCAACTCTATTAATCTGTTATCTGTTATCTATAGAGAAACTTTTTCATTCCTGGCAAGTGTTGCATAGTGTAGTTGCTCAGCCATCCTGAGACTTTTCCACTCAAAAGGAACCCACTATAGCTCGTAATGTGGGTTCATAAGTGAGGTCATCTCCCAGTTCCTCTATAGTATCCAAGTTGCAGTTTTAGAAATCTTAACATTTTATTCAATCAAAGATCCTTAGAGGTCATGTGACTGGAGTTCTGCAACAGTTGGAACTTTGGGCACAGGTCGTAAGTCCTTTTGTTTAGTGATGTCATCATTTTGAATGAATAAGTGGTCATAATTTGAGGACTTCCTGAATTTTAAGTACCGTATTTTCCGGCGTATAAGATGACTTTTTAACACATGAAAATCTTCTCAAAAGTCGGGGGTCGTCTTATACGCCGGGTGTCGTTCTCCTGTAACCAGGCAGACCAGCCCGAAAGGCTCTGACGAGCCTTAAATGGCTCTGGCGATCCCAGCTGAGTTCCCTGTAACTCAGCTGGGATTGCCAGAACCATGGCTCTGACGGTCCCAGCTCTGACGGTTGATCCCAGCTCTGACAATCCCAGCTGAGTTCCCTGCAACTCAGCTGGGATCGCCAGAAACCATGTAAAAGGAAAAAAGTTTTTTTCCTTTTACTCTGATGATCCCAGCTCTGACGATCCCAGCTGAGTTCCCTGCAACTCAGCTAGGATCGCCAGAACCATGGCTCTGACTGTCCCAGCTCTGACGGGCGATCCCAGCTCTGACGATCCCAGCTGAGTTCCCTGCAACTCAGCTGGGATCGCCAGAAACCATGTAAAAGGAAAAAAGTTTTTTTCCTTTTACTCTGATGATCCCAGCTCTGACGATCCCAGCTGAGTTCCCTGCAACTCAGCTAGGATCGCCAGAACCATGGCTCTGACTGTCCCAGCTCTGACGGGCGATCCCAGCTCTGACGATCCCAGCTGAGTTCCCTGCAACTCAGCTGGGATCGCCAGAAACCATGTAAAAGGAAAAAAGTTTTCCCCCTCCAGCTTGCTTACCTCAGCTGCTAGTCGCAACGCTTGCCTTCCTTCGCTTGCGTGAATCTATTCCATCAGCAGCCAAGTCCCTGCCTGCAATCAAGCAAGCAGGGAGTTGTGGACTTCAACTCCCAGAATTCCTCAGCCAGCAAAGCAAAGCTGGCTGAGGAATTCTGGGAGTTGAAGTCTACAAGTCTTAAAGTTGCCAAGGTTGGAGACCCCTGTTCTATTGGGTAAGTTTTTTTCCCCTTTGGGAGCTTTAAAAAAATAGTCAATTGGGGTTTTTTTAGTTGTTCTTTTTTAGACCTAGCCATTTAAAGTTTAGGAAGTTTTAAATTTAGCTTTCATATAAAAATAAAAATAAAATAAAATAAAATAATATTTGTGCAGCTTTCTGAGATTTAGTGTGTTTCTGTAGTGTTTCACTCTAACTACACAAACACACAAAATCTCACAAAGCTGTATGTGGAATTTCGTGTGTGTAAAGTGTGAAAGTTGGTTTTTTGGACTTTTTCTGGCTGTGTGAGGTTCCTGCTTATCGCAGGGCCATTTTGGGACTAGCACAGCTGCTTTTACATTGTAGGTGAGCCAGTTGATGTTTTTTAATTTTTATTTGGTGTGCATTGGAAGAGGGGCAGTCTTATATGGCGAGTATACCCCAAACCCTATATTTTAACAGGAAAAGTTGGGGGCCGTCTTATACGCCCAGTCGTCTTATACGCCGGAAAATACGGTACTCTGAGTAGGATGTATTATATTAATCCAGCCAAAGAAGCAGCCAAAACCATAGGGAATAAAGCAATGTAGCTGAAACGAAGCTTTGCTTCACTCTCTATAAGCAAAGAAGCACCTTGTTGAAGCATTACACTGCATTACACTGCTTTAATATGATTATGTGTCTTTCATGTGCTTTTCCTTCTATTTACTGAGCACTTATCATCAGCTTCAACATGTGATGTTGAGGAAAAGTTTCCAAGAATTGACACTCCAAATGCATTGGATAGCAAATAAAGGAAAAATATAGAAAGGAAATATAAAGAGAAATTTGAAATCTATATTAGGAACCTCCTTTATTAATCTAACATAAGAATGTAAATTAGATGCAAGTTTTAAATTCTGCAAAAATTGTATCAAGCAAAATGAAGGAGGGGGAAGAAATATAGTCACACACATTTAATCCATCCACACATTTAATCCATCTAGTAAATTGAGGTGCCATAACCATTGGAAGATACACAATCTTCAGTTTGAACAAAGGAAAAATATAGAATATAGAGCATAGGAAAGTATCTACATTGCTCCCTCTCTTATCCTTCATCTACAGTTTCCATAATAGAAAAAGTGTTTGGCCCACAATATCTTAAAGTATGTCTTAAAGAATATGAGTCAGTCGTTTTCTTGTCAGATGATTCTTAATTCTGACATATTAGAATGAATTAAATCCTACAGATGCTACCTCTGTTGTAAACACCAATCTACCACGTTCTTCTGTTGCAGCCAAGAATCTGGGATTTTTCAGAATAGTTTCTTTGGCAGAGTGTTTGGAATAAATACACTCTTGTTTGAAAAACTCTTTTAAAATATAATACAAAATATATGTCATGTTTATAGGTATTTTGAAAGCTTGAGAATTTTCCTCATTATACATTGAAGAACCACTGAATATTTATTATTAAGAACTGTGTTTAATTTAACTTGAAAGTCTCAGCATTAGCTACTAGTTGGGAACAATGTATAAAACTGAAAACGATATTACAGTCTTAACAAATTAATACTTTACAACTGCTAATTTGTCCAGAAGCAATAACATTATTAATAGATATACATATTTGTTTGGCATTATTATTTTTTGCCCATTAAATGGAACCTTCTTTACGTGGTCAAATCTTAAGTCTGTGAGGTTTTGAAAACTGGCCATATGAACTGGCCATGTCAGCTGAACATGTTTCAGGGCACTCATTTCCATTAATAGTGTTGAGTTTGTGTGTGTCTGTCTGTCTAACTTCCAATATATTTTTTCCTGTTCATGTGGAACTTTTCCTCATTAAAGCCAACTGATCCAATGGAATGGTGAAGTGAGGTAGAAACCTGTTTGATGTGGAAATGCCTCACAAAATCTACAGATTTCCACAAAATCTATGGGAGCATTCTACACAAGTTATTTCTAAATTATTTGTTTTGCAATTGCTGAATTGAATAGGAAATTTTATGAGTAAATGACTGTCGGCCTTTCAGTGTAAAAACCAGGGAATCAATACAATACAGGCCAGTATTAGTTTTATTATGAAGCTATAGTAACAGAATCTTTCAAGTCTGAAGATGCTTCTTCCTCCCTCTCTTTATCTTAATGCCAACTAGGGAGGGCTTGTCTGAGATATTTGCTCACATTCCTTTCCTGGCATGGGGTAAGACTCCTTTTATCAGACTGTTGCCTTGGTAGCAGTTCTTGGGAGTTGTCTTTCATGGCAATCCCCTCTTCCCTATACAATGAGTGATCACAGATAAAACATCTAATTGATGATAAAATAATATACTGGATTTAGGATTCTCCTATAGGACAAATATTTCTAATGTTTTTAGCTCTTGCGATTCTCTCTCTCTCTCCCTATCTAATCTCTCTATAAATCTCTAATATCTATCTATCTATCTATCTATCTATCTATCTATCTATCTATCTATCATCTATCTATCTATCTATCATCTATCTATCTATTGGATGTATATGGTTCTTTTCTTCATGGTGATGTGTGTGAGAGAAAATAATATAGATGGAAGGATAATGCAGTAGATAAAGATAGATGAGGGAGATAGAAGATGGCAGGAAAAGAGAGAACCTGAATAGCCATCCAAGTTACTGTATCTGACCCCAGTTTAAAGAGTAGGAAGCAGACATCAATGTTCAAGCTAACCTCTTCATTACCTTAGCAAGAGTAATACAGCAATACAGTGTCAATTCTCATTTTTGTTCCATTGGAATGAAAATATCTAGGGCTCTTCTTTGCTCAGTTTACAGTCCTGTCAAATGGAGTCCCAACTGGAATCCTCACAGTTGGATATGCCTGGCTCCCAATTTTCTAAGTGACCCATTAGCTGGAACCTTCTTTACGTGGTCAGATCTAGTTGACAGGTTTGATCTGGGATTGTCACCTTGTTTTTAAAAAGTAAAATAAATGTACAGGTAGTCCTCAATTTATGACCACATTTGGGACAATAATTTATGTCACTAAGTAAGGTGATTGTTAAATGAGTCATGTCCAAGTTTATGACCTTTTTTTTTGCCATGGTTGCTATGTAAATCACTGCAGTTGTTGAGCAAATCACGTGGATTTTAAGCAAATCCAGTTCTCCCCATTGGCTTTGCTTGTCAGAAACCGGCTGGGAAGGTCACAAATGGTCACATGACTCCAGGAAGCTGAATTGTCATAAATATATGTCACTTGCCAAGAACCCTAATTTTATTATATGACTGTAGGGATACTGTGATGGTTGTAAGTGAGAGGGCTGGTTGTAAGTCACTATTTTCAATGCCATTGTAACTTCAAATTGTAAAGATAATGTCAGCTGGCGACGTCCAGGAGTAGGGCGTTCTCTGTGGGCACGCCTACTCTCTGAAATGAGTTACCCACCGAGCTCCGGATGGCGCCTGATCTCCGCTCCTTCCGTCGGGGCCTAAAGACTTGGCTATGTCAACAAATGGGCTGAGTTCTGATTCTGGGGTTTTATTATTTATTATTTTGATTTTAATTGGTTTTAATTAGACTCTTCTTTTATCATTGCATGTTTCTAGCTTGTGTTCGCCGCCCTGAGTCCTTTGGAAGAAGGGCGACATATAAATTTGTGTTAAATAAATAAAAATAAAAAAATAAAAATTGCCACTAAATGAATTGTTAAGTCAAGGGCTACCTGTATTTCACACTGTACCATTTTAAAGCACTGAACTCTAATACAGCAAACTATAAAGACTCCATCTCTTGAAGTCTAAGTGGTAAAATAATGTTCAGTATTTTAGTAATGCTCAGTATTTCTCAAATTAAGAAGCCACTTGTTATTTTATAAGGTGCTTAAATGGAAGTATGGTAGTTCTTTGCACAGATCCATTGACAATTTTATTCTGATATCTCACAATTGATACATACCATGTGCAGGTGAAGAGAGAAGTTAATTAAGTGTGGAGGATAGAACTGTAGGAATAGACAAGTAAAAAAAAAATAGTTTGCTCCAAGCTGTCAGTAGAGCAAATTTTACTCTTCTACAAGTTCTAATTCCTCTCCGTAGCCTAGGTGTTGTAAGAATAAAGAAGGCAACAGCTGGGATCATATTTTCACTTTCTTTGTGACTTTTCCAGTTGCCCTCAAGTATTTCCAAGGTAGACTGCTGTCAGATAGCCTGCCTTTTGGTAGTCCGTTCTTCCTTCCTTCCTTCCTTCCTTCCTTCCTTCCTTCCTTCCTTCCTTTCCCTCCCTCCCTCCCTCCCTCCCTCCCTCCCTGACATTTCTAGGCATATTTTAGGTTACAATGGAAATACAGACAACAACATGCTATGGGTATTAAAATTTCGCTTCCTCTTCCATTATAATAGAATTGCTATATTTTGGTATCATATATTTATGACAGTTGCAATGTGGTGGGGTCATGTGATCACAATTTGTGACTTTCCCAGCTGGGGAAGACCAACTTTTTTATGGGGAAACCCAACTTTTAAAATTGGGAAAGAGATGATACGGGTAGTCCTCAATTTATGACCACAATTGAGCCCAAAATGTATGTTCTTAAGTCAGACATTTGTTAAGTGAGTTTTATCCTAGTTTATTAGCTTTCTTGCCATAGTTGTTAAATAGCAGTATTCCAATATTTGAGGGGCTGCCACAAAGAAGAGGGGGTCAACTGAGTCTCCGGAGAGGGACGGCATATAAATTTAATAAATAATAATAATAACAACTTATTTTCCAAAGCAACAGAGGGCAGGACAAGAAACAATGGATGGAAACTAATCAAGGAGAGAAGCAACCTGGAATTAAGGAGAAACTTCCTAACAGTGAGAAGAATTAATCAGTAGAATATCTTACCTTCAAAAGTTGTGCTTCATCATTGGAGGTTTTTAAGAAGAGAGTGGACAGCTACTTGTCTGAAATGGTATTGGGTCTCCTGCTTGAGCAAGGGATTAGATTAGAAGACCTTCAAGATTCCTCCCAGATGAATTCTGAATTGAATTGAATGAATCATTGCAGTTAAATTAGTTACACGGTTGTTAATTGAATCTGGCTTCCCCATTGACTTTGCTTCTCAGAAGATTGCAAAAGCTGATTGCATGATCCTGGGACACTGCAACCATCATAAATATGAACCAGTTGTCAAGTATCTGAATTTTGATTATGTGACCATGGAACTGCCATAAGTGTGAAAAATGGTAATAAGTCACTTTTTTCAATGCTGCTGTAACTTTGAATGGCCACTAAATGAACTGTTGTAAATTGAGGATTACCTGTATTGTGGAAAAATTGGATGGAAGCAGGGATATTGACTTTGGACTGATAGATGATGATGATGATGATTTTTTAACATATTCTCCATTAACAGACAAATATCAGCTATCAGATGTAATCCAGGGGCAATATTTACAGTTAACAATGTTGCTTGGATCAGCAGCATTTTCAGCTTCTGAGACATCTGAAATAACTTGTTCAATTCTTTAAAACTAAAGAAAAGCTATGATATTTCTCATCAAGAAAATCAATTTGATATGCAGATCCAAAGACATGAGTGTAATAAAGAATTTGGGGTTCCCATATTACTAGACAATGGTAGAGTGTTTTAACTTCTATAGCAAATATGTCAATAGACCTCAAATTACAGCATGTATACATAGAGTACCCCCAAATCATAATTGTGTGACAAAAGCTAAAATTATCAGACAATAATATTCTTTTGAATGACATACCTGGTACTTGGACTTTGATAAACAGAAAATATAAATAGATTTTCCATGCCTTTATTATGGCCAAAAGGCTGATAATGCAGCATTGGAAAGATATAAATGTATGGCTTAATTTATTCAATGGATTGAGGAACTGATTGATCTTCCATTTATGAGCAGATTGCCTATAAACATGGACTTCGTTTGGACAAATATAATGAAACATGGGACTTGTTTATACAAAATACAAGAGGTTAGAAATGATAGTTATATAAAAGTATTGGAAATATATAATGAATAATAATTCCATTAGACAACTATATATAGAATTGTAATTATTTACTGTTAAAATGATCTATTTTTTTTTCTGTTTCCTTTGTTTCTGCTTCATGTTGTTCCTTCCTTCTGTTTCATTCTTGTTCTTCTGTGTCATTTTCTTTTAAAAGCACTTTCTAAGTGTGTGTTTTGCTTTGACAATGTATGTATTTTCATTTTTATGCGTGGGGGTTTCTGTTTCTTTTTTGTCACTATTTTAAAAAGCAATAAAAGAATAAAGTAAAAAAGTAAAAGATAGAAGCTGCAGCAATTATTTTTAGATCTAGTTCACAGGAGTAATTGCTTTACAGGAACTGAACATTATAAAAGACAACCTTTAGCTATATTTTAGGGGACTCTGGAACAAGTATAAAAAGTGGAAAGAGGGGCACATAACTAAGGCAGAATATCAATAGCCCAAGCGTGCAAAGATGAAGTGAGGAAAGCTAAGGCTCACAATGAACAAAGGCTTGCGACAAAAGTAAAAAAGTAACAAAAAAAGCTTCTTCCAACATGTTAAAAACAAGAAAAAAGCCAAGGAAACAATTAGTCCATTGCTGGGAGAAAGTGGCAAGAAGGTGACAAACAACAGGGAGAAAGCAGAACTACTTAACTCGTTTTTTGCATCTGTCTTTACACAAAGGGGAAAAAAGTCCAACCTATCAAAAACAGCACCACAAAAAACAGATTAGGAGCACAAGTTAAAATAGGGAAGAAAATGGTAAATGAGCATCTGTCTACCTTAAACGAGTTCAAATCACCAGGACTGGATGGATTACACCCCAAGGTTCTGAAGGAACTGGCAGACGAGATCTCAGAACCACTGAACTATATCTTTCAAAGATCCTGGAGCACAGGGGAACTGCCAGAGGACTGGAAAAGAGCTGATATAATTCCCATCTTCAAAAAAGGGAAAAAAAATTAGAGCTACAGACCTATCAGCCTGACCTCAATACCAGGGAAGATTCTGGAAAAGATAATCAAGCAATGAATCAGCAAACACCTAGAAGCAAACCAAGTAATAACCAAAAGCCAACATGGGTTTGTCAAAAACAGAACATGCCAGACTAATCTTATTGCATTCTTTGACAAAGTGTCAAAATTAGTGGACCAGAGGAATGCTGTCGATATAATTTACTTGGAGTTCAGTAAGGCATTTGACAAACTGCAAGCCCGATAGTAAAAGATGGCTTCCAGGTCTGACATAGACCATAACCTACTACTAGATAGAGTAGAAAAATGTGGGTTAGATAGCATCATCACCAGATGGATTCATAACTGTCTGAACAACCGCACTCAACATGTAGTCCTCAATGGAACTACATCTACATGGAGAGAAGTATGCAGGGGGGCACCCCAAGGCTCTATTTTAGGCCCAGTACTCTTCAACATCTTATCAATGATTTGGACAAGGGGATAGATGAGGAAATCATCAAATTTGCAGATGACACCCTGCCAACAGGAATAGCCAACACTCCAGAAGATAGGCTTAAGATACAGAAGGATCTTGACAGACTTGAACATTGTGCGCTATCTAACAAAGTGAAATTCAAAGGTGAAAAAAGTAAAGTTCTACATTTAGGCAAGAAAAACAAAAGGCACAGGTACAGTATACGTGGTACCTTGCTCAATAGTAGTAACTGTGAGAGGGATCTTGGAGTCCTGGTGGACAATCATTTAAATATGAGCCAGCAGTGTGCAGCAGCTGCCAAAAAAGCCAACACAGTTCTAGGCTGCATAAACAGAGGGATAGAATTAAGATCACATGAAGTGTTAATACCACTTTATAATGCCTTGGTAAGGCCACACTTGGAATATTGCATCCTGTTTTGGTCGCCACAATGTAAAAAAGATGTTGAGACTTTAAAAAGAGTGCAGAGAAGAGCAACAAAGATGATTAGGGGACTGGAGGCTAAATATATATATATGAAGAACGCTTGCAGGAAGTGGGTATGTCTAGTTTAATGAAAAGAAGGGCTAGGGGAGACATGATAGCAGTGTTCCAATATCTCAGAGGCTGCCACAAAGAAGAGGGAGTCAAGCTATTCTACAAAGCACCTGAGGGTAGGACAAGAAGCAATGGGTGGAAACTAATCAAGGAGAGAAGCAACTAAGAAGTTCTCCTGAGAACTAAGGAGAAATTTCCTGTCAGTTAGAACAATTAATCAGTGGATCAACTTGCCAGAAATTGTGAATGCTCCAACACTGGAAGTTTTTAAGAAGATGTTGGATAACCATTTGTCTGAAGTGGTGTAGGGTTTCTTGCCTAAGCAGGGCGTTGGACTAGAAGACCTCCAAGGTCCCTTCCAACTCTGTTATTCTGTTCTATTTTAACAGCGATTGACCATTTCCTTGACTGCAGATTACAGGAAAGGAAGCATCTGCCCCTGAATAAATGACTAATTTATATTGAAATTAAGTTTTTCTATGTGATCAAGTACTCCTGTATGCTTGCCAAATTGTAATGGATTAACCATCTATCTTCTCTCTCTCTCTTTCCATTTCCTTAAAGTCTTTAGCTTAAATTCTTAAAGGGCTTTTCAATTTGAAATAAATATTGGTATTTGCTCCCTCCTTTCTATTTTTCTGTTGGTCCTGCCATTACTCTTGTCATATTCCCTTTTCCCTGTGCTATCTACAAATCATGGGTGGGCTAAAGACATATTTGGATCTATGAGTAGATTGCTCTAAAATATGCAAAAGAACAGCAAGAGTTTCTGGCTCCCACTAGCAGTAGCATATACTAACTTTGATGGTGGCTTATCTGTTTATTTAATCAGTGATGTCATTAAAGTAAACAAACCCCACATGATGCAGATGTCCCTGGGTCACAACCCTACCAGGATATGACGTGCATAGCCCCTTCCCCCAGTGAGGCTGGAACAAACTCTATTTTGTGTCTTGTGAAAAGGAAAAGGAGTCCCTAAAATAAAATTTTAGGGGCTTTGCTGGAGAGAGGTGAAATAAAATTTTAGATGATGCTTCAAAATGTTTATATGTATGTGTGTGTTTATCAGTTAAATTTGCAAACATGCAGGGTGCATGTGTATTTTCAGGTAAAAGTAGGCAAACAATGTTTAATTTTTACAAAAGCAGTCTGGGAATTTCATTTCACTTAGGCCTTATTTGAACCCATATAGGATTGAGGTTGAGGTTAACTTAATCACTTTGGAGCTGCTGTGATTTATCAGTTCTTTTTTCCTGTTTGAGGGAGTGATTTAAAATAGCATAGAAATAAAATATTTTAAAGAAGGCAGCAAATGCAGGCTGTGGCTGCATTTTAGGGACCCCTTTTCCTGTATTCAGTGTGCTGATTTTAATTCTCCACAAAATTAAAAAGTACCATTAGGCTATTATTTATATCACAATGCACAAAATAGAGTTTTCTTCCATGACATCAAACAAATAATAAGCCACCATTAAAGTTCTTATACATTATTACTACTAACCAGTGGTGAAATCCAAATTTTTTGACTACCGGTTCTGTGGGCGTGGTTTGGTGGGCATGGTGTGGCTTGGTGGCTGTTGCAGGGGAAGGATACTGCAAAATGTTCATTCCCACCCCACTCCAGGGGAAGGATATTACAAAATCTACATTCCCACTCCACTCTGGGGCCAGCCATATGTGGTATTTGCCGGTTCTCCGAACTACTCAAAATATCCGCTGCTGGTTCTTTGAACTGCTCGAAATTTCCGCTACCGGTTCTCCAGAACCTGTCAGAACCTGCTGAATTTCACCCCTGCTACTAACAGCCATAACGGACAAGTTTTTCTCCACCCCAAAATTAGGCTGCTGCAATCTGTTTTAACTTGTAAATGCAGACTACAATATATGGCTCATAGGTAAATAGATAATTGGCTTCACTTTCTAAAGAATAATTTTGCATCTAGCTCCATCAGTTTTTTAGCCTGTGGTTCTGGCTGACCTCAGATTTCTAGAGAAAAATCAAAGATCAAATCTGCCTATGCTTTGCCCTTGGGGCAGAAACATTTTAGAAAAGAGTAAGCATAATAGATAAGCATGTTAAGTAGTAAAGTTATGTTTTGGAAGTTGCATAAATATGTAGATCGCCATTTACAACTGATATTAGACAATAAGTAATTAATGTAAGTTTCCGTTGTATTTGGGTTCAGTTGTAAAATACTATAAATAGTTGATGCTGCTAAAACTGTAACAAAAGCAAGAGTAAAAAATAGGTTTACAGTAAATATGGTTCTGGGAAGGCACCTGGAAGTAAATATATAAATAAAGATGGGGGGAAAAAATCACCTTTATTATATTCTATTTGGGGAGATTAATGTAACTAGGAAAAAAAGATTATTAGGTAGAAGCTCAATTAAGTTATATTTTGAGTGAGCTTGGTTCCTGATGACAGTCTTAACATAGTCATCCAGTTTTCTAAGTTTAAAGAAATTTGTTGGAATAGTTATACAAATGCATATAGCTCAGAGTGTCAAGAAATTTATTTTTTTAAACTATTAATGTACAACGTTGTTCTCTTTTTCTTACAATTAAAGCTCATTATTATTTTGGAACACAAAAGAAGTTTTTTGAAACATGTGACTTCACAGAACTCAGTAATTACGTAAGTTTGTTGATCAACAGCTAAACCAATACAAACCAGAAAGCTTCTGTCTTCATGTTTCTTGTATTTCAAATTAAAGAACTTTAAAGTTTAGTTTCTAGGATCCCTAGGCAAGGTAGCCAGATACATTAGCTTCTAATTGATTGAATATCAGCTACCAATGCAAATTGGTGAATGTCAAAAGAAAAGCAGGTTGAAGAATTCCAGGCACAGGTTGCATCTTACTAATTTCTCCTTAAATGGCCCTTATGGAACTAGAAATGACATGTCTCACTATCTGCATTTTTTTTTTTCAGATACCTAACTGAGAAACTTTCAGGAATCTTGGCAGTTTTTCCTATGACTCGGTTTGAAAGATATCTGCTTTTCAAGAACTGTGGTTTAAAAAAAAGTCAAGGTTTCTTCGCAGCTATAACTATACTACATACCCATAGATTTATACATTAGCAATAGCAATAGCACTTAGACTTATATACCACTTTACAGCCCTCTCTAAGCGGTTTACAGAGTTAGCCTATTGCCCCCCAAAATTTGGCTCCTCATTTTACCCACTTCTGAAGGAGGGAAGGCTGAGTCAACTTTGAGCCTGGTGGGATTTGAACGGCCAAATTGCACCAGCTGGCAGTCAGCACAGGTAACCTGCAGTACTGTACTCTAACCACTGCGCCACCGAGGCTTGGTAGGAATCAGGGCTTTACAGCTAATAAATGAAATGTAAGTGTAATTATTTTCTCTGAAACCATGCATTTAAATTATTTTCCAATTGTACCTACTAAACTAGAATTCATAGATGCTAGCTCTGCATGGCAACTAAAATCCATTTTTGACTCCTCATTCTAATTAACTTGCAGCATTTCTTCCATTTAAAAGGTCTTTCAAGACCTTTTATAATGCAGTTATTTATAAAATATATTTAAACAAATAATAATTTGATAACTGATGAAGAAATTTTTTTCACTTCTTCCAACATATATACTGAAACAACAAGAAAAACTAGCAACATTCTTCCTGTTGGACCCCATACCACAGCCTCTTTAGTTTTAATTGGAAATAAAAGATAAAGCTAGTTATTATAAATATGACAACGAGACCCAACCCAAAGAGACTTCCCCCAATATTTTCATACAGATATACATTTAAAATGTAGGAGGGACACAGCTTCAAAAGAAGTAGAGGCCAATCATCAAGAAACCATGTATTTATTCTTCAACAATATTTTAGGAATGTTCCATCATTTATGGACAGATTGACATTTTTAATCTACATTCGTACTGACTGTCAACTACAGCTCTGCAGGATGTTTCACACAGACAAATCTTCAGTATGAACCTCTCAGTAATCACAATATCTTGATTGAAAACTCCTGTAAACTGTTCTCAAAATATGACTTTGAACAGGATCTTATGGCACTAATATTATTATTGGAAACAAAGAGATCCAGCAAAAGTAATCGTTCTTCTTTATACCAGCACTCATGTATTTCAGCCACACTATTCATCTTTTGAGTCAGCAATCTTATGCTCCTTTGGAAAGTGGATGTAGAACTCAAAGCAGTCTCCATATGAAGCACTTTCAAAATCTGCCACCAGTTGCAGATTTTAAAATAGTGTGTTCTGATGAGATATTATTTATTATTTCAATTTATATAGCCACTCTTCTCAAATACTATGACTCTGACGGACTTACAACAATTAAAATAAAAATACTCTATAAAAACCATATAAAAATTCTAGGTTGGAGAGGACTTTGCCAGCAGAAATACTCAATCCAAGGATTTTCTGAATATTATGGTTGGTTACTACCAGAATTTCCTGATACAACCCCTATTAGTCTATTTCAAATAATTCTCTGAAGGAAACTTTCCTTTAACTCAGCTGCTGTCTGAAACAGTAAAAGGAAGACTCTTTGATTTTATTTGCCCAGAGCTATAATAGCATGATTTAACATCATCTAGAAAAAAAAAACATAAAAAGCAAAATGGTAATTGTGTAGCTGTTAGCTCTTGCATATGCAATAAGTTTAGGAGAAACTCCCTTTTTAAACCAGTAATATCCAGGCTGAACAAAACAGGTTTTTTTTTAAAGGACAAAACAGGAAAAGAACTATTGGACAGAGGTGAAGAAAAAAGTCACAAACGAAGAAAAATTCCAAAACTTAAATAAAATCAGTCTTGGAACATATGCAAAGTTAAATGTAGAGGCAATAATTTGAGTTGAATTTGACCTTCTCTTTAAATACTGCTAATTAGACTTAAAGGAATTTGCTTGTAGCTTCACAGATTCACTTTTTGTGAGGCTCTATGAGAGAGAGAGAATGAGAGAGAGAGAGAGAGAGAGAGAGAGAGAGAGAGAGAGAGAGAGAGAGAGAGGGAGAGAATATCCGATACCATGATCATCCTTAGAGGCTCCCATCTTTTTATCACAGTGCTTCAGAGAAGTGCATGGTCTTTATGGATCAAATCAAAAGATGCCTTTAAGTCAATAAAGGCAACATAAAACTCATTCTGAGAGCAGGAGATTTACTTCTCTGCTAAACACTGGAGTATCAAATATTGATCAAGTATTTTCTTTTCAGAGTCTGTGTTGTTGCTCTGCCAAAATACTATCTGCAACATTCAGTTTACTAATTTGCTGTAAAGATGCCTGGTATACATAGACTCAACAGGATTACTGACCAATAATATGCTAGGGCTCCCCCCCCCAGACACACTTTTTAAGGTAATGGGTTAGAGATGGAAATACTTCAGTCTGCTTAAATAAGAAATAAGCAATCTAGACATTAAAAATATTGCATTAACAACTTATGGTTCTCCAATAGTTTTGCCAAGGTGAATTTGGAGGTCTAAAAGGAATATACTAAAGTCTGATATGTAGTCAGTTTAGAGTAAGGCTCCATATAAAGGGATAGTTCGTGGTCACTAAATGGAGCACAGAAATAATCAACTCAACTTCAGCACAAACAGTAAAATGTGCATCAGCAGGATGTTTGGAAAACAGAAGTTGCAAACTGTCAGAAAGCAGAATATTTATTTTCTTTTACTACCCCAGGAAGCTTTCGCTAACTATCATTCTGGGCTTTCAGTTTTTAATATGGTCTAACATGATTTTTTATCCTTAGTAGAAGTGGTTGAGATCACTAATTCTTATGGAGATGCTTGGGATTAAAATTGGGCAAAGTTTGCCTCTGATCTGTAAGTTATTCGGCCTTTCCCCTAAAATATAATTTTTAGCAATGTCCTTATCCTTTCAAAATAATATTTTGAAAAGCCCGATAGAATAAAAGGAATTGGAGCTAAGTTCGAACTGTTTATTTGATTTGTATTTATGGACCTTAAATATTCATTTCTTCATTCTAGCCTGCTAGCATATATGATTTCCACTCAAATTTAAAAGAATTGCTAAAATGGCACTTAGCCCTCTCTCAGCAATTGTGATCTCTTATCTTTGAAATATATTTGAATAGCCTTTCAGTATATCAAGCAATGACAAAATAAGTCTAGTGCAAATTTGCTTTTGTGCACTCAACATAGCCACCACATTATCACATATAGCAATAATATTGAGTTAACCAATGTTGAAGGAGCTCACTCTGCAAAAGCTTTTCTGATTTTTTAAAAAATGGACTCTACCCTCCAGACTGTGCAAAGTTTGGCTACCTAAAATATGTCAGAGAAAGCATTGCTGCAAATATCATATTTCTGCAGATTTATTAGGAAATCTTTTTTAAAGAAGTAAAGCTCTTTTTAATGAAAATGGAAATCACTTAAAGATGAATAATCAGAGAATGGCTTTGGCTAGTCTTTTTACAATATGGATTGCAATATGGCTTCATTCTCAGCATAGCTTACATTGGTGTAGATCAGAGGTGGGTTGCCCCAGGTTTGCACCGGTTCTATAGAACCGGTAGTAAAACTGGCGGAAGGCTCTGCCCACTGACCCCAACATCATCAGAACGCTTCTGCGCATGCGCAGAAGAGTGTGCGTACGCACGAGCGAAGTAAGCAAATGTGTGCGGCCCCATTGCGAACCGGTAGTAAAGGTAAGTAGAACCCACCCCTGGTGTAGATAAACTATTCCTTCTCATATTGTTAGACTCTATAAGCCCATCATCTCTCATCATTGGCCAGACTTGCAGTGACAACAATTGAAGTTCAATAAACTTAGAAGGCTTATTGTTCATTCCTAGATGAGTTAAGATTTTTGAACAAAACCTTCGTAGAGAAGTTAAGAGGGCAGGGGCAGAAGAAAATAAGCAAAGAACTGAATTATTTCCCTTTTTCCATTGGGATATATTTTGTCACATTTCATATATTGCTGTCTGAAGCTAAACTAAATGTGATAAGGCAGACACATTTTACTAACATTTATCCCAAACACATGTACAACCTATTACTACATGACTAGAGCAAAGACCAATTTTTATCTTGGGTCTCTTACTTCAAGTAATCTCTCCCCCACAGCAAAAAAAAGTCAGACATCAGAGCCAGAAAAGAAAATTGCATTAATCTTAAATCTCTGGAACATATTACAAAGTTATGGTTCATAACATCAACTTTATTTTGAGGTAAATCTCACTGGAGCACAATATTGAGAAAAAGAGAGAGAAAAACGGACCAGACAGATCTAGCTCTATTCCAGAGCCTATAAAACAACAGATCGGAAGGAAGTATCTTTGTATACTTACACAGTGAGTTGGAGGTTCACTGAGATGCAGCATGAGAAATTCAATGTAATAGTTAGACTATATTGTACACTATATTTCTGACAGTTTCTACATCAAATGATGTAGAACACAAGGCAATATATAAAGCCCATGATTATTTAAGTATTTTAAATTCAATATTATATTGTACATTATATTTCTGATAGTTTCTACATCAAATGAAGGCTACTGAATTACTAGTAACTGATTTGAGCCAAGTCATAAAATGAATTTTGGACTTTGTTAATTGTGCTGAAAAGGAAAAGCATATATATGTCAAAAATGTGTAGTAAATAAGATATTAACTTTCTTTAAAAACCCTTCAATGTGTCTACATTTTCTATATAATGATTTGATCTGCATTACATAATAAATTCATCAAATTCAAAGTCCTACAGTCCACATTCGTAATAATAGCTGACACTTTCCCCAGGATCATAATGCTTCAGCTGGTCCCAAATAAAAATAAAGAATGCAATACAAAATTTGATGGAAAAAACAAAAATTTAGGAATGTATGCTCTATAATACTTGATAACATATTAAAAATACTTAACTGAAGTACATCACCATTTTTTATTTTGGTATGCTTTCTTTTCAAAATACAGATGTACTATTTTAAATACAGCTGTTATAGAGAATTCTACTTCAGGGATATGAAATTAAGAGAAAATGTAATGTTTATATTTTCCAATAATCGCAAAAAAACCTGAAATTAATATTTCAAATGTACACATTAGAAAGACAGATGTGTTTCTGATATCATATTGCTAAGAATGCCTTAGATCAGTGATGGCTAATCTTTTTGCCGTCACGTGCCAAAAGTGGGGAGAGTGCAGGGGGGTCATGCGTATGCGTGCCCACACCCATAATTCAATGCCCCCCATACCCCACCCACCGCGCATGCATGTGACCCCCATGCACTCCCCCATGCATGTGCGCATGAACCCCCTGCACCCCATTATGGGCCTAGCAGGCCTACCTGAAGCCTCCAGAGGCCGGAAATGGCCCATTTCCTGACTTCTGGTGGGCCTGGTAGGCCTGTTTTGCACCCTCCCCAGGCTCCAGAGGCTATCTTGGAGCCTGGAGAGGGTGAAAACAGCCTCCCTCACCCCTCTGGAAACTGAAAACACCCTCCCAGAGCCTCCACGCAAGTCTTGTACTTACCTGGCATCCAAAACGGGCTGTGTGGAGACTCCTGGGAGGGGAGGGTCGTTGTCGGTGGGGCCAGCTGAAAATCAGCTGGTCGGTGTGAAAATGCAAGCTGGAACTGAGTTAGGGCAACGTCTCATGTGCCCGCAGATATGGCTCCACATGCCACCTGTGGCACACGTGCCATAGGTTCGCCATCACAGCCTTAAATTATTTGGGAAAAAATTGCCAAATTTTAATTGCCAAAGAGCATACATGAATGTCTGTCTGCACAGTCTATTCAGATAGTCCTTGATCTACTACCATAATGGAGCCATAAGATATAGGATATAGTCTGGTTCCAAGCCACGAGAAAGGCGCTGGACATAAATGGAGGCTGACTGGCTGCAAGAAAAAGTTTATTTGGTGTCCAGAAACTTCAGTGACAACAGCAATGTTTCTGGAGTGGCTGACCCCTTGGCTGGGTGAATAGATGGATTTTTATAGGGTTCTGATTGAGATGCTCCAGGGGGTTGTGCAATGTAATGAACCTTTGCCTTTTGTTATTCTAATGGTGGTGGGTTAATTGTATTATGTCCTAGAGGTCCCTGTCCTTAGATTTGTGCTGTTCTGCAAGCAGGTTACTATTCTTGCGAGCCTCTGGTGGATAAGGTCCATTTTTTAAGAAAGCTCCACAAACTAAACCTCCTTAAAAACAGAACCCTCTACAGGGTTTCAACTTTCAACTTTGAAACCGGGTTGTAAATAGCTCAGGGTGTGTGTGCTTCGAATGGTGACTAAACGACCAATCGTAAGTTAAGGGCTATCTATATTGTCTACAGTGCTCCAGTATACCTGATTAAAGTACACATGTCTTTTTCTAGTATTCTAGTGTCTTCTTTAATTAATCAGAGGTTCTTTGTACTCTTATGTGCTTCACAACACTTCTTCACAATCAAATCCAAAGTACTGTATTGTTATTTCTATTTATTTCTTAATATACTTTGGGGTTGTGCAACAGGATAAATCAAAATCTTTTTCTGTTTTCAGCCACTGCTCTGAGAAAATAGATGTTTCAGGAAAATTGCAATTTGGGAGAACTTGAAAAAGGAATTATAAATTTCAACAATTACCAGAGACTCCCATTCAAAGAGATTCGTGGGTTGCTGCTGTGCTGTTGTCCTTGAAAGAAAGGAAAGAAAAGCTAATGGGCAATGTATTACTGCTCTGCACAGTCTGATTAGCAGGCCTGTTTGTTCAGATGATGTAATGCCTTCAACACGGGATGTCATTGTTTAATTAAGATGCAATTTGATATCTTCCCATGGAAAAGCTTTGTTGAATTTCTTTCTTACTGTAAGTTTGAGTTAAGGAATTAAAAAAGTACCTGACATTGAGCTATGTTTGGTCATCCTGAAGACACACAAACTCTCAAATTGAAGGGTTCTGATGTACTTTTCTTTAAATTGAACTGATAGTTTATATTAAGTGCTAGATTGGCACTGCTTATAGTCATCTTTAGATAATTCTGTTCCTTGTTCAGCTATATTAGGCAGTGATACCCATGTTGCCTACACCAAGAAATAAGCAGAAAAAACTGAGCCAAGTAAAAAAGGCTTTCCACATTAGGTAGAAGGCTCATATCCACAACAGGACTTTAAAGATGTTTTCCCATTTAAATTATTTCAGGCAAATTAAAATAAATTATTCAGCTGTAGTGGAATAGGTCATAGATAATGACTTACCATACCAAAATTTATATATTTAAACTGAAAAAAGATGTTTCCAAATTGCAAAGTAATTGGTTACAGATAAGACATAAAGCTTTCTTGTGGCTCTCACTTCTAATAAACATTTAAAATAAAAATTTTTCAAGTGCTTTCAGCCAGCAGGGCAGAGAATTGAGGGTGCTAGTCATTCAATCAAATAAGTTGGTAGAGAAAAGTTGGACAGATATATTGTGCCTTTGAGTCATTCTCCAGTCCTGGCAATAGTCTGGATTAATTCCTGCAGCATGCTTGGTAAGATTTCAGAAGTGGTTTGCCATTGCCTCCTTCCGAGGGCTGAGAGAGAGAGTGACTGGCCAACGTCATCCAGCTGGATTTGTGCTGAAGTAGGGACTAAAATGCTTAGTTTCCAGTCTGGTGCTTTAACACCATCCTGGGAGTCATGTAACAAATAAGATTTAATTAAAGCATTTAGTTGCTGTAAGAAGGGCAATGTTTTCTTTAAGTCAGTCTTGACTTCTACTGATTTATGGCAACAAGTGGCTTGCATTTCCTTTTTCTTTTTAGTGTCTTTTTTTCTTTCCCACCCTAGTCTATAGACTTGAAACCATATATTTGCTTGCATTAGGAATATTAGTACCTTGTCCATGCAATTCCTTCAACTTTCTAGTGAATATATTTACATTAATTCTTTGTAATACACATATTCCCACTTGGAATACCCCAAAGTCTTTAATCTGGTGCTTGATATAGCTTGATTTGGCAATAGAAATTTCAGCAAATATCAAACAGGTTAAATACTACAGGAGGTCTTGGGTTTGCTGATAGATTAATTGAACCAAATTACAGCAGATTAACAACATTACATGTGCTTCCTAATTGCATCTCTTTTATTTTCCGCTCTTGTTCAATATGTTTTCTCTCTATTGCCGGTTTTCATTTCTTATCTCATCCCTGTCCTTTGCTATTCTTTTCATAGTGCTATTTCTTGCTTGAAGTTATTGTCTGCTAGAGTGGCTGTTCCCTGTATCTCTGCAACCTGATAAGGATGCAGATGTCAGCTGTATCCTATTAAAGGTTTCTTCTCTCCTTTGAGATAACAATGAATGAAAGACTCACCAAGCCATGCTGATCTAGGATATGGAAAAGAACTGTGATCCATTGGATGGTTTTCTTTTTGTGTGTTTTGCCTTCAAGTCATTGTTGACTCTTGGTGACTGCCTAAAAGAGTCCCTATAGTTTTCTTCAAAAGTGGTTTGCCCTTGCCTGGTTCCTAAGGCTGGGAGAGAATGACTAGCCCACAGTCATCCCAGCTGGCTTTGAGTCTAAGGAAGAACTAAAACTCACAGTTTCTTGGTTTCTATCTTGATGCCTTTAACCATTACATCAAACTAGCTCTCTGGTCCATAATTAACTTCTCAAAATTACTTTTCACATCCTAGTTACTAGCCTTTCAGGTCTAACTGCAATTTTTATTAATTAGGGCTGCTACTGCTGGTCAGAGAGCATAAAAAAGTTTTACTCATTAGGACTACCAGACATGGTTGCAAAAATGAGGAAGATTGTTAGATGGTAGCGAAGGGATGTAGAAAAAATGTTGCTCCCATTTTTACTGCCCTCTCCAAAATTGGGAATTTTGCATTTTACATATGATAAATCTTATTAATATGCACCTTAAAGAGGTGACTATTAGTGCACATTTTGTCATGTTCCTATTACCATTATAGGAATTGGACAAATAATCCAGTTTGTTCATATTTTTTAAAAATAATTCTGTTTTCAAGTCCATCAAGTTTTCCTTATTAATTCTTTCATTTATAATATTTATATCTGTCTTTCCTAAATTCAAGTAAAGTTACAGTATTATTTAAAACAATACATAGAAATAGAAGACAGGACATCATACACAAAGAATTCACCTAGAATAATTAAATTCATATCAAGACATTTTATTTATATTATAATTTCTCCAAAGACCTCCTGTTCTTTTATAATGGCTACCATTCTATGACCCCGACTTTCTTCTTGCTGAAGCTGCTGGTATTTTAAGACTAACTTTGTTTTGACTGTCTGTTAGCATATTTTAAGTCCTGGAGTATTTTTCCTTTCTGGACTTTGGCAAATCAGCTAACCTTTCTGTATTTGTGTTATATCAGAAATATTTACATAGGGAACTTCATATTAAAGCTGGCATGATGCATTATTGTTCTTCATTCTACTGGCTATTTGTACCTGTTGAGTACCTAATAAAATATGTGCTATAGCAAAGTTATTTGCCATGTGTATCTATTGGGTTTGGACCCTGAGATGACACATCTTTATTTGCAACACTAGTCTTAGGTCTGCTTTCCATGTGAACAAGTTATATAAAATTAGGCAGAAAACAAAAACGATGATAGAAATCATGAGAATATCACATGGTCTTCTATCTTATGCTTGCAATTAATATTATTTTGGTCAAAACTGCAGCACATATCAAAACATGAAAATAAAATGATTATAAAAAGAACAATATCTGATTTTATACAACTTTAGGACAAAGGTTTGTTTCATTCAGATGGCTTTAGAAATAAATCTCTGACATAAACATCAAGGAAATAAGCCTAGTTTGATGTCTTTTTCAGTTGTAAAAGGAGTGCAAGAGAAAACTGGTCCATAGAATCGCCAAGAGTTGGGCATGACTGAATGGGTAACATCATCATCAAAAGAAAGTGGGAGGATATTTTTGTTATGCATTTCTTTGCTGTATTTTTGTCATTTTTAATTTATTTTTTAATTCCATTTCTCTTTTCAACTACTTTGTATTTCAATGTTTGCTCTCACCCCCCTTTAAAAATCTTTTGTTCCTCCCCCAATCTTTGCAACGTGGCCTTTGCTCAGTGGTGGGCTCCCAAATTTTTTAACACCTCCTTCTCTGCCCTAACACTGGCTGGCTGGGTAGGTGGGGGTCATGTGACTTAGTGGGCGTAGCCAACTCTACATCACTTCAGTGGTGGTATTCAGTCGGTTCTATCCGGATTGGGTGAATCAGTTGTGGCAGCTGCAGGAGGCTCCACCTACCTGCCCGAATGAACGTAATCACGTCCCATTTTTGACACTCTGCACATGTGCGCAAGGCCCTGCGCATGCATGTGTTCACATCTGCGAACTAGTAGTGAAGGTAAGTGAATACTACATCACTTGTGTGGGTGGTAGCTGTATGGGAAAGGCAGAGTTGGAGAGGGAATCCAGGGGTCTCGGGGGGGAGGGGCAGGAGGAAAGAAAGATCCAACCTGTTTGTGTGTGTGTGTGTCAGATTGCTCAGCAACTGAGACAGAGAGGGAGAAGGGGTAGCGGCAGCCGTTAGCATTGAGGGGAGGGTGCCACACAGAAATGGGAGCACACAGAAATGCCACCCCCTTCTCCCTCTCCTTTGCTGAGCAATCCCGTGTGAAGAATGGGGCTAGCAGAGAGGGGAAGAGTGTAAGGTTGCTGCTACTGGAACGAGAAGATCTGGGACATGTCTGGGTCCAGCTCACTCAGCTTCTCTTCCTCTAACAGCCAGCTTTTTGGGGCCTTTTTTGGCCCGTTTTTCAAGCCAATTTTGGCCAGAAAAACAGCTGGAAAAAGGTCTGAAAAAATGGCCTGTTTTTTGGGCATTTTTGGGGCCATTTTCAAACTGTTTTTTTCAGGGCATTTTTTGCCTGAAAAACAGCTGAAAACAGCCTGAAAACCAGCCTGAAAACAGCCCAAAAATGGCCTAATTTTGGGGTGTTTTTTGGGCCATTTTCAGGCCACTTTTCGGGCCAGTTTCAGGCCATTTTTCAAGCCAATTTTGGGGGGGCCAGCCGGTGGTCCGATTTGGTGGTTCTCCAAACCATGCAGAATCGGAACAACCAGTTAGGGCAAACCGGCAGCAGCCCACTTCTGCCTTTGCTATATAAAGAAAAATGCAGCTATCAGTTCAACAAAAGATGTATATCCTGTCTAGACTAATCAAAAATGCTTTTGCTCTTTAAAATGTTTAATGAAAGAAGGTAGGGTATCATCTGCTTATTTAAAGGATTGAAATCATACTGCTATTATCTGTTTTCAGTTTTGCTGTTTAATGCTGCTGCCTAGGCACAAATGTCCCTAAGAACTTTTGATTGCAAAGATGAACCACCCTATTGAAAACTGAGCAATGCCCAATTTGATTCAAGGCAGTGAGTCAAATAATAATTACAGTCCAGATGAGACTGGCAATTGAATTCAGAGATAAGTAAGCTGCACTGATAAATTCCAATATGATCCATCAACATATATTATGCTGCGGCTAATGTTTTATCCTTATATGCTGTATCCTGAAGTCAATTTGCTCACTTGCATTAGGTTTTTTTCTGTAACAGATCAATCTCTTCTGTAGAAATAGTCCAATGATGGGTGTTCCAAGTATCTTGCCATTTTCAATGGACAGAGTCCCCTGACAAAATGAGAGCTGGACAGAATGTAGAGTGTCCTGGATGGCGAGTCCATTGCACTATTCCTGTCTCTGTTTGAAACTTTCCAAATGAAGGTAGTCAGAAACTTGATTCCAACTTCAGCTGGATAAAAGCCTATAGTAAAACTTCATTTTAGTAGACTAATTGGGAAGTTGGGTCAGTTGTTCATGAGAGTCTGTTGAATTGCAGAGTACATTATTATGCAAGCAATATTAGCTAACATAAATGATATCTACTATACCAGATCTTTATAGCTATCCATCTCTCCTCATCTCCTACAACATATTGTGTTCTTTTATCTACTCTTATTGATTCTATTCTGAATATATCTATTCTGTATATATATATCTGGACCATGTAATTTCTCAAAACTTTATAATAAATGTGATATCTAATTCCTTAAGTTCTGATATACATGTCCTATCTGTAGTAGTGATGGAGGGGAGAGGCCACCATGAAAATATAAATAAACACTGGTAGTCTGTATGTGACAGCCATAACAAGAGAGTGGCAAATCGGGACTTCCGGCTGGTGACTTGCAGCGACAGGGTGTGGAGTGAGTGCTCGCTGCTCCTCCACACCTCTTTTCATCGCGTTTTGGGGATCCCTTAAGGGGCGTAGGACCTGGAGAGTCCCGCGGACAAGAGGGGAAGCCAGGCAAGTGGGAAAGTGGGGTGCGACCACTTCTCGCTGAACCCGGCAGCTCTGTCAATCCAACGTGGTGAGCCGGCCGCTAATACAGCCTGAAGCTGTAATAGCCGGCAAGAGACGAGAAGCTTAAAAGGAGATCGGAGGCGCGGTGTTTGATCTAAAGCCTCATTTCTTACCTTGGAGCGATTTTGCGCTGAAAGAGGAGGTCAGCGGAGTCGGGAGAGGAGTGCTCAACCTGAAATCAGGCGGCGACGGCGAGGGTGTAAGGAGACTACATCTACGAAGACCCGACAACCTGACAAGCGGTTGAGATCCACGGAGGGAGAATAAAGACCTTTATAAAGAGCTCCAGACGGCGTGGTGAGAAGGGAAAAGATTTTAAAAAGTCAATCGGGGCGGTTGGGTTGTTTTTCACGATCGAAGTGAAAAAGAAGAAGGAGAAATTTGTGATCTGCTTTTGAAAGCTTTAGAGAGCTCTGGGGAAACAGGAAGTGCATCCATTGAGCCACAAGATTGAAGCAGCAGAGAATTGACAAAGAGACGCTCTAGCGGTGAGCCTTACCACTGAGAAGCGCCGGATCTTAGCAGAGCTAAGAAGCGAAGACTTAACGCTGGGAGTTTACCATATCCCTCATAGATATTCTTCTATTTCTTTTCTCTCCCCTGATCCCTCGAGTAGTTGAAATTTCAATACTCAGAACTTTGACTTTGCCTTCAATAAGATATAAGAAAAATATCTATTTATATATATATACTTCACCTTCAACTAGATTTGTTTTAGGTTAGGAAATTTTGAATATATAAACTTGAGTATTTAAGTATCGATCTTATTAAATAGTGATTGGATATAGTTTTATATAAGGTTTTAGATTTGCATTAATTGAATTGATACAGTATACATATACTTTTCTAGATATATTTATTCCACTTTTTGAATTTATTTAATCTCAAATATCAAATAGCTTAAATCTTAAATATTTATTCTGGTTGGTAATAGCCTTTTATATATTTATTTATTTGATAGTAATATCGTATACTATAGTAAGAGTTCAATTTAGATACTCAGAAACTATTAAGAGAATTTATCAAGTTATTAATTTATTGATTACTGTTTAATTAACTTATTGATTAATTTAATCCTTCAACTGTCTAACCTATTAACGTATTAACACATTTATAATTAATAATTATATTAAGATTCTATTTAGTTCTATAAGAACCTTATCTGGACTTACTGCCTAGAATTCCCATATCATACTAATCTATAAACTAAGCTCTAGCTGAATCATATTAAGAAATTAGTGGGATTTAATTAAGGAGGAAGGGATTTAAGATAGTCTCTTCGAATATAAGGTGGCAAGTCACATTGGATGATTATATGGTGTAAGATTGAGAATATAATTAGAGACCAAAAAGCACTCCTGAAAGAAATGGCAAGTTTGACATCCACAATTGCAAAAACCAACAAAAAAGGGCCATCCATTCCCACGATTGCAATGTCATCGCCAGCTATCCAGAAAGTAGTAGAAGGTTCACAGAAAACTGACAAACCTCCAGCAACTCCAACGTTGCAAACATTACAATCGTCGCTACTAACAATACTTTTCTTGCGATGCAAGAAAAGCTTTTAAACAGCCACTCCGAACTGAAACTCGATATACATGGACTGGATGCTAAAATGAACGAGATCCAAACTTCGATTGCCAGCAATGAGAACAGAATCCAAAAAGCGGAACAAAGAATAGAAAAAAACGAGAAGAAACTGGACATGGTCGATCAAACCCTGTGGACGCAGAATAAAGATACAGAAGACGCTTTAATTCAACTCGAGATGGACAAGGCCTCGTTTTATTTGCGTTTCCAGAACATAGCGGAAGACAAAGAAGAGGACCTAGGAGATAGGATGGCCGAGTTGATTGCAGAGACGCTCCAACAGGACAAGCAAGATATAATCCGAGAGATCGACGAGGTCTACAGAGTTCAAACCAACTATGTGAGAAGGAACAGGCTCCCTAGAGAAGTCCATATTCGCTTCGCTAGGAAAAAAGTGAGAGACATTCTGTATAACATAGCTAGGGAGGAAAAAATCATATACGGGGGAAAAGAAGTGAACATCTTAAAACAAATTCCAAGGAGAGTGAGGGAGAGGAGGAAAAACTATAGGTTTTTGACAAACCAATTAAACAGGAGAAGCATAATATTTAGGTGGCTCCTCCCAGAAGGATTGCTAATATCGTGGCAAGGGAGGAAAATCAGAATTGATTGTGTAAGCGAAGCCCAAGATTTCCTAGAACAACTAAGGGGAGGTGAAGAGGAACAAACCAGTAAGGAGGAAAACGAAATACAAAACACGGAAGAAGAGACATCGCAAGAACAAATCACTAGAGAAGACATAGAAGAGGAGAAGAAAAAGGAAGACACAGAAGAAAGAGGGAAAAAATCTAGACCAGTGAGAGCAGTAACACTAAAAGGCAAATAAAAACCAGTTACTAGAGGACAGCTACAGCAATGAACGATACTAAGATCCTATCGCTCAATGCGAACGGTCTAAATGATTATAAAAAAAGGAGGATAATTCTGTCGAATCTGACGAAACAGAAGCCTGATATAATTTGTATCCAAGAGGTCCATATAAAAAAGGACGAAGCCAACTATTTAAATTATACTAAATTTGGTAAAGTATTCTTCTCATTAGCGGAGAAAAGAAAAAGGGGGGTGGCTATCTATGTTAAGAAAGGAATAGAGGCAGAATGTAAATATAAAGATGAAAAAGGGAGAATACTGATAGTAGAGATAACGAGAGGCAATTCCAAGGTGTTAGTGGTGGGGGTTTACGCCCCGAATAAAAAACAAGGGAAATTTTATCGGAAATTACATGAACAGCTAGCAAAATGGGCAAACAATGAAATTTGTATGGTTGGGGATTTCAATGGAATTATAGACCCTAAATATGATTATAAATCTGATATAACTAAAAAGAACAAAAGATCTCCCCTACCAAAGACTTTTTTTGATTTAGTGGATGAGATTAACCTAATCGATTTGTGGCGCACTTTACACCCCCATGACAGACAATTCACTTTCTATTCAACGCCACATAACTCCTGGTCCAGAATAGATATGGTTTGGACTACCAGAAAACTGGGCCTTGAAATTAAAAACGTTAACATGTGCACAAACGCTTGGGCAGACCATAAGTTCCTCAAGATTAGCTGGCACCACAATATAAAGAAAACACAACAGAGATGGAGTTTAAGGACTAAGTTGTTATACGAAGAAGAGTTTATTAGGAAATTGAACGAAGAAGTCAAACGCTTTTTCATAGAAAATGGAAATCGAGAGACAGCTAAAGAAATCGTGTGGGACGCTATGAAGGCCTACGTGAGAGGGGTAGACATATCATATACTGCCTTCAAAAACAAGGAAAAAAGAAAGATCACAGAAGAGCTCACCAATAAGCTATTGCAAGCCGAAGATAAACTCCAGCAATGCCCAGGAGATGAGGCGTCCAAACAACAGTGGTCGATGACGAGACATAGATTGAACCTATTGGACCAGGAGGAATTGGCACAGAAAATAAAAAGATCCAAACACTATTGTTTCAAGAACGCTAACAAATCGGGGAGATGGCTGGCGTATAAACTAAAAAAAGAGAAGGAAAAAAACCAAACACTAGTATTAGAAGACTCTAAGGGCAACTTGCTGACGAAGGAAGAGGATAAATTAGAGAGTATAAGAAAATTTTATGAAGATTTATACAAAAATGAAGGAATAGCGTCAAGCAAGGTAGAACAGTATTTGTGTGAAGCCAAACTACCGCTAATTTCTGAAGAAGAAAAGGAATTGTTAAATAGAAAAATTACCATAGAGGAATTAAAAACGGCCCTTTCTAAAATAAAGAAGAATAAAACTCCAGGCCCAGATGGTCTCCCTGGGGAATTATATCAAAAATTTGATGACACCTTAAAATTAGAGCTGCTAGAAATATTAAACGAGGCCCTGGCGGGTATCACAATCCCAGATTCGTGGAGGGAAGCGTATTTGACGCTTATACTGAAAGAAGGTGCCGACGCGAAACAGATATCCAACTATAGATCTATCTCATTGTTGAATGCAGATTATAAACTGTTCATGAATATAATTGCGGAGAGGTTCAAAAAAATATTAAATCGCTGGATTCATAAAGACCAAAATGGCTTTCTCCCAGGGAGACAGATCAGGGACAATTTGAGGACAGTTCTAAACACCTTTGAATATTACGAACAACATCCCGAAAAACAGCTGGCCTTAATGTTTGTCGATGCCCAAAAGGCATTCGACAATTTGAATTGGACCTTTATGATAAATCAAATTGATCTAATGGGATTTGGCACCAATTTTAGGAAGATGATTGAGAACATATATAAAAACCAGAGGGCAAACATTCTAGTGAATGGAGATAGAACCCAGTTGTTCCAGATCCAAAAAGGAGTGAGACAGGGATGTCCTTTATCTCCCTTACTATATATCCTGGCGCTAGAGGTGCTACTCAGAAAGATAAGAACCAACAAAGAGATTAAGGGATTAAAGATTAGGAATGAAACCTTCAAAACCCAAGCTTTCGTGGATGATGTAGCCCTCATAATGGAAGACCCACTAGAATCTGGTGTAAAGTTAATGCAGGAAATCCAGGAGTATGGAGAGGTGGCGGGCCTAAAACTCAATAAGAATAAAACCAAAATTATAGTGAAAAACATGACAGATTTACAAAAGGAAGAATTGGAAAAATTATTAGGCCTCCAGATAGTTAGGAAAATAAAGTATCTGGGAATATGGATTACCGCGAGATTTTCCTCACTAAAAGAGGACAATTACACTCCCTTTTTACAGAAAACACACCAAGACCTTGAAAGGTGGAAAAAGCTCAAATTGTCTCTGATTGGTAAAATTGCAGCGATCAAAATGAACATCCTACCAAAAATTCTGTTTCTATTCCAAAATATTCCGCTAACACTAGACAAGAAATTCTTTTTGGACCTGAACAAACACATTAGGAACTTTTTGTGGGAGGGTAAGAAATTGAGGATTTCTTTTAAGATACTCCAAGGGAAAAGGAATCTGGGAGGCTTTGGGCTCCCTGACTGGGAACTATATCAAAAGGCTGCAAAATTAATTTGGATCAAGGAGTGGATCAAGTTACAGGATAGGAGAACCCTGACTTTGGAAGGCCATGACCTCCTAGAAGGATGGCACTCTCATCTCTGGGATATAAAGAATAAGAAAAAATCCTATTTTCATAAGCATAAAATCAGGGAGACCCTGATCTGTACATGGACCGAAATTAGACAGAAGATCTATACTAAGGTACCCATTTGGCTCTCTATTATAGAATCACTGGCGGCTCCAATCAGGAGAGATGATCAAAAATGGGGTACATATAAAGACATCCTCGATGAAGAAGGGAAACTAAAATCCCTAGAGCTATTGAGAGAGCAGGGCTTTAGTTTGGACTGGTGGAATTATATTCGGATCAATTCAAGATTTCAAAAAGACAGAGACAAATTTGGAATAGCAGCGAAACATGGAAATTTTGACAAAATAATTTGGGGACCAGAAAAAAAAATGTTAACAAAAATTTATCACTTTTTACTAGATGAAGATAAGGCAGAGTCTATAGCAAAAAGACAATTAAACATCTGGGAAAAAAACTTAGGATATAGATTAAATTTCAACGATTGGGAGATAGCTTGGAATAGAAATTATAAAATAACTAAATCGACAACGTTTAGGGAAAACCATTACAAATTGCTTCATAGGTGGTATTTAGCCCCAGCGAAGCTAGCTAAGATGTTCCCAAATCTCTCTCCCACATGTTGGAAATGTGGAAAATCGGTTGGCACCTTCTATCATCTATGGTGGACTTGCCCTGAGTCTAGAAAGTATTGGTCCAAAATTCAACACTGGCTCTGTGAAATAACAGGACAGGAGGTAGCCCTATTCCCGGAACTTTTCCTCCTAGGCATAACTGAAGAGGCCTTAAACAACAACAAAACCCAATTGATAATTCAGATTATAACTGCGGCTAGATTAGCCTTCGCAAAATGGTGGAAAAACAAACTTTTACCCTCAGAAGATACTCTATTAAATAAGATCTTAGAGTGCGCAGAAATGGCGAAACTGACAAGCGAGCTAAAAAATGAGGAAAACTCAAGATACTATGATGTATGGGGTATTTGGTACCATTGGCTTAAAAATAAGACGAAAACATGACTTTTGAAATTTGACCTGGCACATGTAGTATAGTCATATTGTATAGTTCATGTATAGTTAAGACTGAAACCTTATGTTTACCATTATTTGTTTCACTTTACTGTAAATACACTGTACCTCCGATAGCAGAGATTGATTGTATATTTTCTTTTTTTTTGTTTTGGAAAATCAATAAAAATTTCTAAAAAAAAAAAAAAGAGAGAGTGGCAAATCACTATCATGTGACTGCAAGATTCTGCAACCATTGTAAATATAAGATGGTTGTCAAATGCCCAACCCCATCACTGTGGGGTTGGTGTGATGGTCATAACTTTGAGGATGGGTCATAAGTCACTTTTTCCAAGGTCATCATAACTTGAAACATTGTTAAATTAACAGCCGTAAGTTGAAGACTGCCTGTAATTATTGCTTTGAGGCAATGTAGATTAAGGTTATGAATCTATTCTCTAATTAACAAATAGTTTCAGGAAGAGCTGTAAATTTTGTTCCAACATGAGGGCCACACTTGGCACCTGGCGTCAGGCTGACTTTAAGTATTATTCACTAACTGGCCTTGTATCTTAATAATCTGGGCTGCAAACCTCCAAATGTCCCCCAGATGGAACCAAAAAGGTACACAAAAATTGTTTTCTGCCGTCTAATGGTCTTCTCAAATTTTGGAGCTCAGATATAGTAGCCCTACTATTTTTATTAGTTTATCTAATTATAAAAATCCAAAGAAAAATGAAAATAATCAGAAAGTAAGGAATGAAAAAGAAGAATGAATGTAGGGTAAAAAGAAAAAAGACCTCCAACTCTTTTTAGCCCAGTAGACTAAAGTAATAACACACAGTTTCAACTTTTTACTTTTGCATAATAATATATACTAGTAATTTTTATTAACAACAAAGCTAAAACAGCTAAATCAACTGCTTTAATTACAATACAACCAATTTTATCTCTGCTTGGAAACTGCTTCTGTACTTTATGCTCGGGGTGAAAAAAAATGAAACTTTGATTTTGGGTTTTGCCGATTAGATAGATTTGTTGTCACAACAGCCCTACTATTCCCATAATTTCTGCACACCTTCACACTAACTGGATCACATATGCTCATTTTAACAATGCAGAATCTCCCACTATTTTTGCCAGGAATTACGTAACCTATTTCTCAGGAAATTAATGGCAGAGCTTCATGATATCCCCAGGCTGCAGTAAGTGTGGCTTGGCTGTTGTAGCAAATTAATTTCTGGGAAGTATGTTGGGACTTGATACTGAGCTCTATCATAAAATAATTTATCTTTCAATCCCTTTGTTTCCAGTTCTTTTTGGGAAGGCGAGAATGGTGGTGGTGGTGAGACCAAAACCTGTTTTTTTAAAAAATAGCTCAATTGATTGGGTTTCAGTCTTCCAATGGCTATCCATGACTGTGCATTCCTGCTTAGGTTTACCTGATCTGGCTGCAAACAAACAAAAAAAGCAAATGGCCAGTGGACAAAGCAAAGAAATGTATAGAATTGAAACCATTTTTGCAATCCAAATCTAACTAGGCTTACTCCAGATTGGAGATGAGTATGTTAATTAATTAAAAAAAACCCTTTTACCTAATTAAATATATTGAGGGAACAGGGTTCCTTGAAACATGGCCAGAGCCAGTCTCTTGTGTATTTTCATTCTTTTCCAATTTCTCCCTTTATCTTCCTATTTTTTCTCTATTTTCTATGATGTATTGTCTTTCCATTACGTGTGTATTAGCATGGGTTGGTGTGTATCTATGTACAGAGAGTCCTTGATTTATGACTACAATTGAGCTCAAAATCTTCATTGGCATGTTAAAGCTCAATGTCATGTCACTGCACCAGTTACTGACACAAATGTTGGTGCTTTCATCCTTCTGCAAATCCCACAATATTAGTGCAATGTCACATTGTCGCCATTTGAAATCTCCTGCCACCTTCCTCTTTGCCTTTCTTTGTAGAAACTCACCAAAGAAGGTCACATTTGACATCACACATAACTGTTGGACACTGTGATGCTGTAACAGCAAGACAATTGCCAAACACCTGAATCACAATCATGTGACTGCAGGGACACAACATCCATTTTAAAATGGATTTAAAAATGATTCTAAAATCAACACGTTCTAGTACATCTTTTTTTAAACTTCCTCTTAAGACATATACTTTAAAGTTCACTTTCAATAATATTTTACAAGCATTATATATGAAGGGAAAAAAAGCCCCGTTTTCAAACTCACTTTATAGGCAGTAAACTACATTAGAGCTTTCAATTAATACATCAAACAGGTGAAATTCCAACTAACTACAATTAGATCATTAAATTTAAGTCACTCCCTTCAGTTTATCCTCATAGAATAAAGTCAGATGGATTTCTGACTTTCAACCCTCTGCTCCCATTTTGTGCTCCTTAATCTCTGTCACTTAAGATGGCTGCTTCATTCTGACTAAAGTTATTCCTCAACTTACAACCAGTCACTTAGGAACCAAAATCACAACCAACCCCAAAAAAGGTACTTAGGATCTAGATTCAAATTTCCAACAGCTGCCTCTCACGGTTACATAAGCGCATATAGGCAGTCGTTGACTTACAAGTTTGGAGACTGAAGTTGCAACAGCATTGAAAAAGTGACTTATGACCGTTTTTCACACTTACAACTGTTGCAGCATCCCATGGTCATGTAATCAAAATTCAGATGCTTGGCAACTGCCTCATATTTATGATAATTGCAGTGTCCCAGGGTCATGAGATCTTTTGTAACCTTCTGACAAGGTTACAAAAGGGGGAGTTAGATTCATTTAACAATTATGTTACTAACTTAACAACTGCAGCGATTCATTTAACAACTGTGACAGGAAAAGTTGTATAATTCACTTTACAATGGTCTCGCTTAGCATCAGGAATTTGGGGCTAAATTAAAGTTGCCAGTTGAGAACTACCTGTATTGGGTTGGCAAGCAGCCGACATTTATGTCTGTTTGCAGCGTCCTATGTCATATCAACACAATTTGCGACATTTTTTTCACCAGAAACCAGCATTTACTTTCCGTTTCTGGCAAAAAAAAAATGCCCATTACAGAAACTGGGTTTGCTTAACAACCATGGTGATTCAGTTATATTGTACTATTATCATTGTACTATCCAGCTGCATCTTCCAAAAGGAAATATCTGCATTAAAACAATAAGCAAAGAGTGTTCTCCCATAAATATGAGTTCCTAAGGAGTGGGAATCCAAAATACTTATTGGTTACATGGGGTGTGTGGATATAGGAACTAATAGTATTTTGACTTTAAAAGATAGGCTTTGTTATGTTCAAAATCCCACTCTGTCAATGATGACATCAACTGACCTTCTAATGATGCACTAGTATTCCAATAGAGAATCATGGCATTGAAAAACAGTTAAGAGACTCAGAAAAAGGAACAGTCATATGGGGTCTAGCTATAGTGGAGGATGCAAGACTGAATTGAAAAGACTCAGAAAAAAATAGTTGAGAAACGGGACCTAGAGATGGCAGAAAATGTAGGTAAGATCTGTTGTCCTGTGCTGTCCTTGTATTAGGGGCTTGGTAAGTATTGTAATAATTAAGATGTTTTACGTTCACTCCTGAAGATTTGTATGTGGATTGAGCCTCTGCGGGAAAGTTTGATAGCAACTGCTTCCAAATATTATTCAGACTACACTTTGGGGGCATTTTTCAATCAGGAGTCAAATAAAATAATTAATAAAAATGAGTGAGGAGACCTGATATGATTATAGACCCGATATGGTTATATCCCACCTTTAATTTATCCAACTCAAGGCAGTATACATAATGCTCCTGCCTCCTATTTCCCCAAGAACATCTGTCTTGTGAGATGGATTGAACTAAAAGACCAAGTAGCGTAAAGTCCCCCAACCAACTTTCATGCCTAAGAGAGGACTAGAGTACACTGCCTTATTCACTGGCACAAACAGACTATTAATCAATGCAAATATATTTTAATTCCTGTTATTAGCAATACTGATAATTTTTCCTGATATGAAAATATTTATGTGGAATATTATCAGACACAACACTCTTATCATTGGGCAAAAACGATGCTACATTTTCCTTATTACTAATTCTAGTGGGGGAGTAAATAACACCAGTGCCACAATTACCATGGTTTGGGCCCAGCTTTGTGGATATGCTGGAAGAAAAGGAAACTTTGCAATTTACAAAACCCAACATACCTCTTTTATATTTGTTTTTGCCGCCGTTAGTAACACTAGTGGAGCATCAATTCTAAAAACATTTTTCCGTAGATGTTACCCAGTAATGGACCCATCTTGTCTGCCAAAGGAATGGTACTTATGGCCAGTTTATGGCAAAGATATGATTGTTCATTAATTCTCATAAAAAGACCCTTCTTTTAAAATCACTAAAATAACACTTTTAAACATGTTTATCAAACTTATTTTTTATATTTAAAGTAGTTTCTTAAGTTAAAACTTGCTTCATATGTAGATTTAAGGTTAAATTAATTCAGAATTGGGACACACAATCCCATGTTCCTTACTTGGTTTTATAAACAACTGTAACTTAACCTGAAATTGGAAATAACATAAAGAACCCATTCTGTATTAAGAGAAAAAGTATTTATGCACTTAAATACATGATGTAAGTGATGGTTTGAGTCGAGACCTTTCTTTATGAGTTTCTTTTCTCTTTCTGTTAGCTTTATAACAAATTACACTGTAGAATTTATAATGGTTTGTAAGTTTGTTAAGAGATCATTTCATCTTTAAAAATTAAGTTATTAAATTTTATTTTAGGGAAATCCCCATACATCCACAAATCCACTTTATTATAATTAGTAAATCAGGTCTTATTGGTGTCGCTACTTGTGTTCCACATACATTTAGAACTACAGCTTCATCTTCCAAATACGTACTCTAAACTGTACACATCAAATGAAGACAGGGACATATATATAACTACTTCCCAAAACATGTATTCAATTTATTCATTATTTATTATAATGATGGAAATGTTTATAGTCCATTTATACTTTACTTTTTATTATAGGAAAACTGCATAAAATACACCTGCCCCCCATGGATCCACACCACCTGCAAATATTACTGTGGTGCTTCAGTCATGCTACTGTGGCTGCCATCTTGACTTTTTTGACCCCTCCACTGATTATGGAAGAGTCTTTGTGTAAATTTTTTTTACTTGAATATAGGTATCCCAATATGTAAAACATTAGCAAAACACAGCTGAATGTTTATAAAACAATTTATTCTAAGGTCATAAGGATAATTGTTAATAATACTATAGATAACTAGCATTGTAAGGAACGCTTAATTTTCAGGGTTTGACTAAAAATCTTTTCTTTTCTCTTTTCACTCCTTTTCAAGCATTCATAACCTTTCTTACATCCACAATGGAAAGCAATCTCAGGGCTTATTTAAGCACAGCTAAAACTTTAAACATAAGGGTAGATCAATGAAATCAATAGTATTTAAACCTCACAGAATACAATAGGTCTATTTTATAGACTATTTTAGACTATGTCTGAATTCGACTACCGTCCTCTCAACAGAGTTTAGTAATAATGAGATAATGGCTGGTGTTTTTTTTTTTTAAAAAAAGAAATTCATAATGTGAGTTATTTCATGTTCCACAAAACCTTCCATTTAATTCTAAATCATACGCTGCTGACCTGTCATTTTTATTTGCTGTTGCTTGATCCCACGATGCCCCTGGGTAACAATTTTGTATTGTTCACTTACGCAAGGATCAAGTGGCTTGAGTGATGACAGATGTTGGCACTTTTACATGATCTGACTTTCTCCTCCAATTACCTCCTTTGAAAAATTACCAGATTAAAACTAGATTACACTCCAGATTTGCCATGCTTTAAGTGTGAGAAGCCTCACTTAGGAGACAGTTGCGCTAAATCCAATCCATGATTCCTAGATCCTGGATAGAAGAGTAGGCGTGTTAGAGCAGTCAGATGCATCTCTCAAGGCCAGGGAGGGAGGGAGGGAGAGGTTGTTCAGCTGAAAGCTGAAGGTCAGATGCTCCATAAAGCCTCCTCTCAACCCCTCCACTCCTTTTATGATGGAATTCAGAAATGGAAGTCCATTCATGGGAGTGATGAGATCCGAGTGACTTCTCATCCTCTTGAACCTGGGCACAAGGTTCGAAGGACAACCTCGAGGGTGGGAAAGAGGGAGACCCAGACAGCGCTACCTCGGCCAAAGGTGCTGGGAGATGAGCCATTCCCCTGGCCTGCCTCCTCGCCCGGCTCTTCCTTGATTCCCAGGTTTGATGCTGCAAGGCGTGTCCGCGGCTCTGCTCATGTGATGGAGCAGGAGGGAGAGGCGGGCGGGGGACCAGGGAGGAGGTAGTTTTGTTGGCTCTTTTTTTTTTTTTTAAAGGAGTTTGCAGAAAGCTCCTGGGTTGCTTCAGTCGCAGCCTGACCGCTTTCCCGAGCAGCTGAAGTTAAGGCGCCGAAGAGCGCAGCTGCCTGGACGGCTCTATTATTGCTAGCGCCTATTTCTCTTTCTGGGTTGAAAAGCGTCGCGCCTCCCCTCCTCAACCCGAGAGGTTGGAGAAACGGACGCCGGAGAGAGAGAGAGAGAGAGGGAGACATGGGAGCCGGGAGCTCTACGGAACCGCGGAGCCCGCAGGATGAGACCACCGCAGCGGGAGATTCCCAGCCCGGGAGTCCGGGAGGGCGGACGCCAACGGAAGCCGCGCCCGAGGCTGGAGAGCCGGAGGACTCCTCCAAGGTACGAGAGTCTCTGTCCCACGGCGCGTGTCTGGAAGAGGCTGCCGGTTTGGCGAGGGCGTAAGCAGCTCTTTCTGGAGGACGTTCCGCTTCGCATCTTCGCGCGCAAACTTTCCGGGGGGGGGGAAAGCCCCGAGCACCTGCCGGGGAGCGCGCGGGCACCTGCCTCCCCCATTGCCATCCCGCCCTCTCGTGGGGGAGGGAGGGGAGGGGGCGAAGTTTGGCGGGGTGGGGCGTGGCGGCGGCGGCTGCTGCCGCTGCTGCGGCGACTAGTGGGCTCTCCTGAGGCAGGGCACTGCGTAGCCGGCGCCTCCGCAGTAATAAACTCTTTCCTACCTTTTGTCTGTCAGAAGAAGCCCTTCCTCCCCCAGCCGCCGTTAAGGCTCAGGAGTAAGAGCCGGGGCTCCTTAGTCGGGCCCCTCGCGAGGTGCGGCCTTCCGGCGCCTCCCGCTCTCACCTCATGCCTTGTTCCCTGAGCGTGATGAAGGGCGTCCCGGTCCTGCACTGGGTTCTTTTCGCACCTTCCTTTCCTGCTCTCCCCCCTCCTCCCTTGCACCCCTGGGACAAGTGGTGAGGGCATCTCTCCCCCCCTCCCCCGCTTCCGTCGCTTTCCTTTTGTGGGTATGCTACAGACGGGGTGGCGTGTGTGGAAAAGACCCCACCCTATGGCTGGACGGCGGCGGGGAGAGAGGGGGGTGGAGGAAGGTTGCTGCGTGCCAAGATTCTCCTGACTGCAGTCCTGCAGTCAGCCTTGTGGTGCCTTCGCCTCGGGCTTCTGCAGTCGCAGCCTCTTTGGAAGATGCTGGTGGGAGCGGTGCCAAAACCGAGAGGTGGGGGGCGAAAACAAAGCAAACTTGTGCCTTTTGAGCCACCTCGTTGATTTATCCTCTCGCGCTGTATTTGCTAAGTGTCTCCCCCCCCCTCTTTCTCGCCCCCCAGTATCGCCTTGCAAGCACGTGCGCGGAATAGCGCGCTTGGGCTGTCCAGGGCTGTGCTGCGTACCTTTTGTTTGCATTAGCAAATAAATGCCTGCAGTTTTCTTACTATCTGAACGTTCCCAAAAATCCGAACTCTGCCGGAAGCAATATAATAACTGGAGAGGGACGAACGTTTTCCTCAGGGAGCTTTTGCGGTACAGTCACATTGGTTTGGACAGTTTTGAATTGGGGAAGCATATATATATATATAT
Organism: Arizona elegans; assembly: GCA_022577455.1. NCBI lineage: Eukaryota > Metazoa > Chordata > Lepidosauria > Squamata > Colubridae > Arizona > Arizona elegans. The sequence continues at coordinate 253,324,256 of JAKOOJ010000001.1, forward strand.
ATATATATATATATATATATATATATATATATATAAAACAAACAACAAAACACCTTATTACATTTTTCTTAAGAAAGAGAGATTATTTCTTGCATGATCCCAGAATATAGATTTTTTTTTGTTTTTAAAAAAAGTAATCTTATGTTTTTGTCCAACGTTTTAGGTTCTTTAAAAGAATTTAAAAAAAACACACACGCTTGTGCTGAACTATAAATGAAATTCTCCAAACTTGCTCTTTCTCTAATCTAATGTGTGGGTGTTTCAAAAGCTTTAAAAACTGCTAGTGACTTTGTTTTTCTGACCTTGTGCCTTGGGTTTTAACTCCCAACCATTTTTTCCATAGTTAGTGCTTCAATGCATACTGTTGACAGAAGTTTAAAAAGTGTTTCTCTCTGGGAATTTGTAATTTTTTTTTTCCTTAATGAAACGGAACAAAGTATTTAATAAATTGAAACTAAGTTTTCTAATGTCATCTTACAAAGCAAGCCAGCAGGGAAAGAAAAAGAACAGAAAGTTAATGCTTTCTCTGGCTGGTGGTGAAAGAGATGATTTAGTTGCAAAAAATGTGGCAACTGAAATGATTAAATGTATCAGAAGTATATGTCCCAAATGATAAAATAACTTTGGCTTGAATCTTGGGAAAGAGGGAAAAAAAAACTGCTGAGGTCAATCCAGCCCCTTCACATACTGTGTGAAAAGTATAAAATTATTTACTGTGTTTCAATTTCCCTTGAATTTTAATTCCAGGAAGTATCTGAAGTTTGTATCAATGTGGATTCATGGTGTCAAGGCAAAAAAAAAAAAAGCTATGCAGTTAGCTCATCCTCTGAGAAAAGGAATCGGTCATAATTTTAAGTTGACAATTAAATTATTTTAGGCAACAATTCATACACACACACACACACACGTGTTTATGTGTGTATTCAAATGTAGTTAATTGGATAAAAATCTAAATCTTACACCTCAGCAATACCAGAAAAATGGCTAACTTTCAAGTTTGAAGGATTAAGGAGCCATTCCATCATGGACTCCCATTATCCTTGGAAAACATTCCCTCAGACAAAGCAAACATGTTCATGGCAAATCTGTTAGGTATCTATTCTTCCAAATGGCATGTATGTCAGAGGCTTTCTCTATATCAAACCTAAAAATTGGGCTTGAGTTTTCAAAGGGGAAATTCTTGCTTATCTGCCTAATTTTCTACCCTACCCACTTCACTTACTTCAAATCCTGAAAAGTAAAAGTCCATCTTCTTCAGCCAATTTGATTTGGATGTACAACATACAGATAACCCTTGATTTACAACCACAACTGAGCCTAAGATTTTGTTGTTAAGTGAGACATTTGTTAAGTGAGACATTTGTTACGTGAGTTTTGCCCCATTTTACAACCATTCTTCTGATTGTTAAGTGAATCTGGTTTTCCCATTGACTTTGCTCATTAGGTCACAAAAAGCAATCACATGACCCCAGGACAATGCAAGCGTCATAGAGTCAGTTGCCAAGCTTCCAAATTTTGATCATGTGACCATGGGGATGCTGCAATGGTTGTAAGCGTGAAAAACGGTCGTTACTTGTTTCAGTGCCTTTGTAACTTTGAATGGTCACTAAATGAACTGTCATAAGTTGAGGACTACCTGTAATTTACTTTTGATAGAAACAACCATCGAGAATTGAAAATTGGAAGTGGTCATACCTTTGCCTGAATGAGAAAACTGCAGCCAAGTATACCTGTCATTTCACTTATGTGGGAGAAAGTAAAGGCATAGTAAAGACATACTTTCAGGGACAGTGTTTGCTTCATCTCCAGTCTGTATGATCCCCAGTGAGAAACAGGTCGCCTTGTGTGTCTCAATTTGCATCCTGCTTACTTGGTCCAATGAACTCTGTGAGAGTCATCTATATAGCCTACCCTGCCTAGAATATGATAGAAAGTTAAGAAAGAGGAATTGACACCTAATAATGATAGTAAGTTATATAAACTTCCTGGCAAACAGAATGTCATATCATCAGCAACAAGGTTATCCATGAAACTTAATCCTAAAAAACTTATTAAAAGGTATGGCAGATATTTTTTGAACTTTCTTGAAATAAGATTTTATCAATAGTCCTGAAAGAAATACTTTTGACCATCATACCAAACATAATGTTTCTTAGTACGTTCTGCCTGGATGTAGTATGGAAGTGTGTAATAAGAATTCATAAGAAACTGATATGTCTGATGTGCTAATTATTACAGAACATTCTGTTGTAGAATAATTTATTACTTTGGTTTTGCATGTAGAATCACTCAAAATATGTAAGTATATCATTTTGTAAATAATATTCCATCTTTGTCATTGGAATAATATTTGTTAATAGGCAATTTATATCAAGTGATCTTAAATATGCAAGATGTGGAATGGCCATGCCACTTTCCATAGATAATTTTAACTTCTAGAAAACTGTAAAAGGATACTGTTTAATGAAATTGGATAGTGGATTAGAGAATTATATGAAAAAATATGCAGTTTTTATGTCTTCTGTGTTTTAATTCAGTTATGTTCAGTTCTGCAAGTGTTCAGATTTCTGTTTCTGTATTTCTATTGCAACAGAACTGGCTATATCCATTCTTTTCCAGACTTTTCAACAAAATTTCATATTGTGCTTTAAAAAGTTATTTGTGTCTTTATTTAATAATTAATAATTTTCCAGATATTTTCATACTTGTAAATTAGGAAAGTTTTGTGAAGTTACATTGTATTTGTTTATAGAACAAGACTTAATATACAATTATCTTTCAATTATGTTTCTTCCTTTCTTTCTTTTTTTAAAAATTTGATTTATATGCCGCCCTTCTCCGGAGACTCAGGGCGGCTTACAATGCGTTAAGCAATAGCAATAGCCTTCATACTTTTGTATATTTACAAAGTCAGCTTATTGCCCCCACAAACTGGATCCTCATTTAACCTACCTTAGAAAGGATGGAAGGCTGAGTCAACCTTGAGCCTGGTAAGATTCAAACCTGCAGTAATTGCAGGCAGCTGTGTTAATAACAGGGTGCTTTAAACCACTGTACTACCACTGTACTTTTAAAAAGAAATGGTAATACCACATTAAGGGTTGCTGATTCTATTGAAGTTCTTAAGTTAAATTCACTCATTTCACTCCTCGGAAACAACACCTTACAAAGCAGCTAGATCAGAGTGTCAAACCCGATTGCATCATGGGCCGTATTGTGATATATCCCTGTGCAAGCTGTCCATGGGTCGCATTTGGTCCACGGACTGTGTGTTCGACACCCTGAGATAGATTATAGTTTATTGTATCAGTTATCTTAACTAGACAGGAATTTCAGGGAATTTTGTTTGCCCATATCTTCTGAATTGCTGCTCCTGGAATGGCAAGGATGCTTTCAAAATCAGTCCATGATAATACAATCCTGCACAATTTAATTTTAACATTCCATCTGGAATCAGGATTTCTTGTAATTCATTGTGACTTAACCTATTTAGTACAGCAAGACATTTAGCTTTTGAGGAATGGGGTACATACTGATTGCTACTTAATGTTCAGTGTTTAATTCAGAATCCATAAGTAATGCAATTTTATGTAAAACAAGTATTGAATTAAAAAGAATTTATTTCTGGATAAGTGTATTCAGAATTGCAGTCTCATACATTAATCCCCATATCTGACCATAATATAAAAGTATATTGCTTTCCACATTAGAATCATAATAGCAAATTAATAATTAATGCTGGTGTAACTACTCAGCCTTTCAATATCGTATTTTTGCTCAATCAGTTGCAGTGGAACAAAGTAATGTAGCACTTACCTTTAGTCTGCATATATCATCTTTAAACAGAAATAGTTCCTATTAAGGGCAGTGCATTTGACTTGAGCAGAATTTAGGATTTGAAAGAGTCTGCGACATACCTTAAAAATAAAGATAGGTCCAACCAGCACTGCTCTAAATCAGAATCAAAACAGATCAGGTCTGTTTCTAAACTTCTACTTTAGAAGATTATGTGTTATTAACTGTGATTGTGACAAAACAGAAGGGGATACTTTCATTAAATGAAATGGTGAAGAAGAGAGGGAAGAAGAGGATTAGATTCATGATCAATAGGTTTTCCTCAGAAAAGGTAGCTTTGCAATCCACTCAATCTAGAATGGAGAGATCTTTGAAAATAGATAATTAATTTTACATTTCAGCCCATCTTTTCCCCCCATTTTTCATCATTGAAATAAGATATCTGTCAGGTTCCAATTAATGCACCCATCACAAATTGAACTCCGAGGCATTCCGTTTCCTCAAAGAACAAGTTTATTTAGACACATCATCTTGGCACGAACTGGTGGAAAGCCAGTACTAAAGGTTCCCGCGCTTTCCACCCCACTTTAAGTAAGAGTTTCTCATTTTCTCAAAACAATATGTCACACTGTCCAATCAGATGAGAGCCGGTTGCTTGGCGACTTCTCTCCTCCTCTGGCCATCGGCCAACTATGTTGTTTTTGCTGAAGACTCCATCCACCTCTGCTCTCTCCCTTCAGCTCCAAACTGTCAACCCAAATTAATATGAGAATAACCCATGATAGAAACAACCCCACAGCCCGGTCAGATTCAGGCTTGACAATATCTTCTAAAACAGGAATGTCAAATTCGCAACAACACATTGTCGTCACATGATGTATTGTAACCTTTCCTCCCCACCTTGCTAAACCAGGGATGGGCATGGCCAGCACATGACGCATCCAGCCCGCAGGCCACAAGTTTGGCAACCCTGTTCTAAAAGCTTCTAAATAAGCTTCTATTTAGCTCAGATCCCCCTCCCCTTTTTTTTAGTCACATACACTTTTGGTACCTATAACCATCTTTTATCACTTATCAACCAATCAATTCATCCTTTATGGCACACATAATCCCTTTTAGCCCTTCAAGGTAGTCCAGACAAGAAGTACAACAATGAATACTAGCTCTATCTTTAAAATTACATTAACAGAATCTTACAAGACTGAAAGCATTTTTCCTCTCCACTTCTTTTATTGTCCAGGGAGGGTCCTTTCCAGTGGTGGGATTCAGCCAGTTCGCACCACTTTGGGAGAACCGGTTGTTAACTTTCTGAGCAGTTTGGCAAACTAGTTGTTGGAAGAAATCATTAGGGCAGAAAACCGGTTGTTAAATTACTTGAATCCCACCACTGGTCCCTTCTGGAAAAATGTCCCATACTTTCTTTCCTTCTGAGGACTTGGATATCTTTTATCTTTTAGTTGGGTAGGTGCAGCTTTTCCTCCTGATGCTCAAGGTCATTCCCTTATACCATTGCATCTCCATAGTGATCCAATTTTTCTGTAAATGTTGGGCTAGCTTAATAAAAGATAAAGTTTGAGAAATTTAAATTCCATGTAGATAATGAAGGAAGCTTTTTTACTTTTTTTTAACTTACTTTTCATCCAAGGAATGAGTCAGAATGATCTCCCCCTGTGGTGATCTGGTTGGAGCAAACTAATTGGAGAGCCAGAAATTCAGTCCCTGGAAGTAGGTCCAGTTTTGGTACATCCCTAGTTCCTCTGCAGTGTGCTTGATATGATTGGATTGAATTATATGTACAGTTTACATTCCAAAGGTTCGCCCTGGGTGTTAGGATAGTTAAACTTGTTTAAAGAATAAAGCCACTCATATTACCAATGAGAAATCTGCTTTGTTAATGTAGAAATTTATCAGTTGAATGAATTATTAAGAGAAATAACCCTGAAACAAAGAGAAGAAATGAGAATTTAGGTTAACAGACATCATACTATGCCATAAGCTTATGTCATGTAATTCAGAGTTCCCCAATGTTTCTGGTTTTGTGGACCATTGGGGAGGGCAGAGGGGATGGTTCCGTGTGTGCATGCAGCTCCATTTGCGCAAGCGGCATGCACACGTGCTATGCTTGCTGGCTATTTCCACAGCCCAGTATGGCCCACTATTGGGCTACAGCCTACAGGTTGGGAACCCCTGATGTAAATGATAAACAGGAGTGCTTTGACTTGTGTTCTGCTCTTTGAAGTAACCACCAGAAGATCAGAAGCTTGTATTTCCATTTTAAATTAAGCCTGATTGGTTTATTAGATTTATCTCCTAGTTATCCCAATATATATTTTTGGAAAATGTTGACTATAGCTGAAATTATGCTAGAACACTATTCCCATTGTGGTATCATAAAACTCCATCTAGATTTGTATGGATCTCAGAAATTCATTAATGTGCTACTACATGCTAGTCTAATATGTATGGCTTCTTTTACTTGCAGAATGAAGAAGACAAATTAAGAATCAAGTTGCAAAAAAAAAAGGTGTTAAATGGTATAAAGGTTAATGGAGCAAATTGACTGGTAAACTCTAGGCTGCATTTTTCACAAATACGATAAAGATGACATACAGTCTGCAATATATATGAAAAGTTCTTCATCACATAGACTAACAATCAGGTCAATGTAAACAACAGAGGCTACTTTCATCACTTTTGACTTTCCAAAGGTTCCTCAAAACTTATTGTGCTATCCCAGGACCAGAGGATTAGTGAATTATTAAGAGACTATATTATTACTAACCTCTCTTTGCCAAATATTTCTTCTTTATTAGTTTTTTTCTAATTTTTAATAATAATAACAATAATTACAATATTGATTGTTTTAGTATCTATCAGTGGTTTTTACTTTTGTTGTATGCTGTTCAGAATCACTTGTCAGATGGGTGACTATATACATTTCATAAATAATCTCTGCACTTCATTTATGGAAAAAAGGTATCTTAGTTAAAGGAACAAACTGGGAAAACTGAAGCAAAAAAAAAGTTCCATTTTTTAAAATGAAGACAAGAACTAAATGGTTTTCAGAATAAGCCATCCTGTCAGGGACCAATAGAAGGCAAAAGCCCTGGGCAATAAGAATATTAAGTAAAGGCTGAATGCAGTTTCAAGCTCAAACTTCAGAAAAAAGAAAGTAATTTCAGTGAATATCAACAAATGGAGGGAAAGTACAAGAAAAGGAAAATGAGAATTGTTTTTGAGATCAGAAATCAAAGGAAAAGTTATGGCTGACTAGGATATTCTCAAGAATAACTGTATAGAACGCTTAATGCAGACAAATGAAATTTAAAAATATGGAAAATTTGTGTTGAAATCTCTCATGAATAGGATTACAGAATGTCAGAAACATTTGTAGGGAGAAAACATAGTCAGCAACTCATTCCTAGAAAGGGAGGTATGAGAGACAATAAACCAGCTTGCTAGACTCAGTTGAAATATTCACCAGCTAGTTTAAAGCTGCAGAAAAAGAAGTTTATTATGTTAATAAATATGAGACAAGGCAGTGTGATCTACAGATTTGGGGTGCCGGGGATGGGAAGAAAGAAAATTGGATTCATGTATGGAAAGTGAAGTATTAAATAAATGTGGGCTTCAGAAAGGGCAGAGGAATATGATAGAGAATATAAAACAGATTTTAAAAGCATATAATAGAGTAAGATCATCTAAGGAGGATGACTTTTTCTTCCTTAATTACAGAAAGGTCTTTGTTTAGATCATGTCCAGAATACGAAACATACTAATGCTATTACAACAGATAAGAAGCTACTATAATTTAATTTAAAGAAGCAGAGTGTTCAGGGTTGGAAAGAGAAAAAGATGCATATTATCCTCAAATCATTCTTAATTTGTACACCAAATGTATTCAGAATGAATGGGTTGGAAGTTATAAGAACTAGAATTAAAACTGGATATCAGAACATTGTGATATACTATATAGAGGACATATTTTTGTTAGGTGAAAGTGTAGAAGAGTTAGAGAAGCTCATTAGGAAAGTGAAAAAAATGCTTAAATTTTAATACAAAGATGACAAAGATAGAGTCAACAGCATATTTAGTGAACTCTTACTTAACAATCAAGAAATGAAGTTGGTAGATTTGTTTTTAAGCTCAAGAATAGGTGCAGGTGAACAGTGCACTATAGTATTAATCCTAGCTAGAGAATAAAACAGTGATGGATTTAGACTGGATTATAAGAATATTTCTATGACAAATATCAAAATAATTAAAGTAGTAGATTTTCCATTGGTGTATGTTTTAATAGATGTAAAAACTGGACATAGAACAAATGAAAGAATACCTTCAAAGTAAGGATTGAGAGACAGTGAATAAGAGTACCACAGACTGTAACAAGAACCAGTCTGTCTGTCCTATATGAAGAATTATGCTTTGTGAGGTTCAAGAGGATTGAAGAAGGGAAGGAGAACAGATGATGGATGAGATCAGTGATCTCTAAAAATGTCTGTGGAAGAAATGTGGACATTTGGGATCAAGACTGTCCATGGAATAGTAAGGAGCCCAATCGAACTCCAAAACATCTTACTATCTTGTTATGTCCCACTGAAAAGCATTCAAGAGGTAATATTGCAGACATTTTTGGCCTTTCTATCTCTTCCAAGAAATAGCCTGCCTAGGACTCAGCAGACTCCTTTTCATAGATGCATAGGAATGTAGTCTTTAATAATACAAACAATACACCTTTTATTGAAAGCCAGCAATACCAGTGGATTTTAATTTAAACGTGAATGTTTTAGTATCTTTTAATGCATTTCAGAAGGTAATGTCTGTATAAATTGATATAAATACAGTACTGGACCAATCCAAGACTCTGATATCCTACTCTAAATTTGCAAAGAATTATCTGTTGTCAGCTATTTTTGGACATTTGTGGAACTGCAACTGATAAATAGTCTTTCAGGGATGAGGAAGAATGTTGAGAATGTTTAAGTGCTTTCGAAAATAGACCATGGTTTAAGAGCTCCACAAAATGAATAAAAGTTTTATGAGAAAATAAATTTCCTTGTGAAATGGGCAAAATCCTTGTATTTTCCTAGTCAAGCCCTGGTAATTGAAATGTCATCAATTTGATAATTTTGCTCTTAAGTAAAAAAAAATAGCTACTTCAGAGAGAATCCAAAAAACTGTTAGTGCACTTCATGGAAGCTTTTCCTTTCTTTCTCTCTGGCAATATAAATTATCCCTTGCAGCTGTTTCTTACTCAGAGACAGATAATAATTTGGGAGAGATCCATGGGAAATATGAGAAAGGACCAATCCTTTCCCTTACACAATATTTGCAATTTCATCCCAGGTGATGTTTTTATTCACTCAGGGATAAAATTGAAAGTTATATGTACATTAATCCGCTTAACATTCTATCCTTGTGACCTATTCCAATTCATTTTTATCAAGAGCAAAGTCCTCCTGAATTCAATAGGTTTTATTTCCTTGTCCATGGACATAGTTGTTCAGCTTTAGCTTAGTGATCAGAATATATTTGATCAGAGAAAATGGGGTTTGCTCCCTAAGGTATGGCTGAAAAGGTATATTAGAACAAAGAAAGAAGCTTGCCTAAAATTATCTGAACAAAAACCAGTCAATTGTATAAATTTGTCTCTAAATTTTAACTATTAACATTTCAGAGGTTTTTGCAAAATCTGGCAGTGTGATTGTTAGATTTATTTAAAAATGTATTTTTTTAAAAAAAATACACTAACTTTTTATTATTTGTGCCAATGCGTAGTAATATATAGAACCTGAACAGTTTGTCAGCTCCTGCTACATTATTTCATTTATTTTTTATTTATTTTATTTTATTTTTGAACTTGTATACCGCCCTTCTCCCTGAGGACTCAGGGCGGTGAACAGGCAAATAAAAAACATCAAAAACATTTCATTACTCAGTGGGCCTCTGCAGGGCTACATATTCCCTGCATAAACCAGCAAAATGTATAGGAAGAGTACAAAAAATGTAAGTTTGAACATTTAATTGTCACCTAAGAATCTGGTGACTGAAAATGACAGGGAAAGATGACAAAGGATAGAAATGTAGGGCAATTAAGTTATAATAACTTTGATGGTTGTTCAAGAAACAGGTGATAATGAGTAGATGGGTTTGTGCTGGCCTTTTCAAAATAGCTACCAACTTAAATCAGATGTAAATCCATCAGTTACTATGTGTTGGTCACTGTGGCCAGCTGAGAAGCAAAAGTTGATTATTTTTTGCTTTAACAATATGCTGCAAACTTGTTTTTCCCCGAATTTACAATACTAACTTATTTATGTCTATAAGTAGAGAGGAAAGATGCTTTTAACATATTTTTGAAACAATTTCTCATTCACCTTGTGTAAAAACTCCAGAATTTCAAATTGAGTAGTATTTTCCATATTCTTTGAGTCATTCTCTTCCTCTCTTTAGACCTCCCTCTTATGCTTTTGGAATTCAATGAAAAACAAAGTTAATTTCCATAATCCAGTATCACTTTGGTGCTTAATTAGAGTATTTTACTGCTAAAGAATGTATTATATTGTCTTCAGTGAGTGAATCACTTGATTGTGATTTGTTCTGACGCTTTATGTTATATTATGACCACAGTAGTAGTTGCCTTTCTTTCCAGTTTTCCTTAATTGGAAATGGATACACAAGGGAATATTATGTTTTCACCCAGCTTTGAATAATCACACTATGTACTAAAATTCTCAGGGGAAAAGCTATTAATGTTGGCTTGAAACTCAGCAGTGATTTCATGCCATACAAATGATACTGCCTAATAATTAAAATCTTGTCTTTTTCATATGCATTTCAGTTCTGGGAAAGATGAATTCTGGTTATGTTCTAATTGTAAATGCCAAAATAATACTTGAAAAATACTGACATTTAAGTATCCAGTTTTAAGGTTAGATACTGCACCTTAAAAACTGAATGCTCAACTGGTTCAAACATTAATTTTAATTTAGTAAAATGTTTAATAAATGCTTAATATATGAAAAGCTTCTTGACATTAAAAAAGAAGAAGAAAATTATCCTCCTTTATTATAGTGTAAATCAAACCTATTTGGAAAATATCTTTTTTTCACATTAAATGAAGTATAATTGAGCTTAAGCAGAAATGATCAAATAGAAATAGTAGCTGCCTGACTTCTCTTTTTCAGATATTGAATAAATCATGCTTACGGGCATGGGGCATTAAATATATGTACAGCTATTGGAACTGTACATATTTGAAAATTTGTCAGTTGTCACATTCCATATAGCCTTGTTGTTTTGCTTACAATACATATGTGCATAGAATTTATGAGGATATGATTTAGAAGTGCTCTGGTACTATGCTAGAATAAAACCACCGGTGGACAGAGTTGCAGGAAAAACAAGGAGAGTGCATGGAGAAGGTTTTTATAACATATTAACACATACGGGGGAAAAAATAAAATAACCTTAGGAAAATATTTTTTCCAGAAAAATCCTTTCTACTTGTTGGAAGAAATATCCATCTGGTCCAGTTCCAAACCAGGAGAAAGACACTGGAAACATGGAGGCTGATTGGAAAGAGGGTTTAATAGTGAACAGAACCACCAAGCACGTGTGATTCTGGGTAGCTGACCACAGGGAGTTTTAAATCTTCTCTTGGCCTTTGCACTTGAGCTTCCTGTTCCTGTGCAAGAACACGTATTCTATTGGCTGTTGTCAGATTCCTATGGGGTCATGTTTGTCTGAGCTCCCAGGTTGGAGGGTGATGATGTAATGAAGAGGCTTGTGTTCTGAAAGAGGGTTGGGCAATTCCTATTATGGCTTAATGGTTTTGTCCTGGAGGATGATGTCTTAATCCCATCCCCCTGGAGTTGAAGGTCTTTTGTCTTGTAGATAGACTGGCTCAGTCTTTCTTAATGGGCACCAAATATCTGCTGGGGGCAGGGAGCTGGGGCTGAGTTTCTGTCTCCCTTAAGATTTCTATTTCACTTTTAGGGGAAATATAATATTCTGCCTTTTTAAATATTTCTCAAAATATTTAATTCTTCTAGGATGGGGTGATTTCCCTCATGCCCTTGTTTACTGGGACAAGAGGTAAGTGATAACCCCCTTTCCATAATTAGCTTGGCCTGGCAGGGAAAACTAGATTGCTTTCCCAGAATTGACACCACCGATTCACTACAAATTTTAAATTGTTATATATAACAAAGTTAGAGATCTAATGAAAGTTCCAGAGGAAAAGAAAATAAAAACAGGAAAGGAATGAATAACTATTTTGGGGGTGCTTGGTCTTCCTACAGAATCTCAGATGAGTACACACATCAGAACAAATTACAGGGTTTCCATCTCAGTCCAAAGAAACAAAGCACAAACTCTTTCTCTGCTAGCTCTACTGATTATAATCTAGCTGTCCAAATTCACTAGAGTCCAGCCTGGTTGCTACTTGCTGGGCTTTCCTTTTATTTGGCTCATGGCCAGCTTCAGAGAAAAAAATAAACTGTTTATTACTGTATTATACTGTTTTAGTATTTAAGCCTTTTTAAATGATGTGGTGGCTCAGTGGCTAAGATGCTGAGCTTGTTGATTGAAAGGTCGGCAGTTCAGTGGTTCAAATCCCTAGTGCCGCGTAATGGGGTAAGCTCCCGTTACTTGTCCCAGCTTCTGCCAACTTAGCAGTTCGAAAGCATGAAAAAAATGCAAGTAGAAAAATAGGGACCACTTTGGTGGGAAGGTAACAGTTAGGGCACTATCTTATTTAAATCCTAGTATTTGCCTATTTCCAGGGTATATGCAAGGGACACGGTAGCTCAGTGGCTAAGGCGCTGAGCTTGTCGATCAAAAGGTCGGCAGTTCAGCAGTTCAAATCCCTAGTGCTGCGTAACGGGGTGCGCTCCCGTTACTTGTCCCAGCTTCTGCCAACCCAGCAGTTTGAAAGCACATAAAAAATGTAAGTAGAAAAATAGGGACCATCTTTGGTGGGAAGGTAACAGCGTTCCTGACCATGGAGACATCTTCGGACAACGCTGGCTCTTCGGCTTTGAAACGGAGATGAGCACCGCCCCTAGAGTCAGGAACGACTAACACATATGTGCGAGTGGAGCCTTAACTTTTAAATGTAAGAACAGGTTGTAGAGTCTTGGAGTCCTGCTGAATTGTGAGTGGCATGTAAGCCCAAATGCATGCATAACATGAGGTCAGTGCAGAAATGTGTAGGCTTTCATGTCCTGGGTCGATATATTTCAGAGAATTTCAGCTTAATGTACCCATTCTGATCTGTAGTGGTTTGTAATTGCAGGTAGTCATCGACCACAATTGGGAGTAGAATTCCAGCCACCCCCAATGCAGTCGTAAAGTGAGTCATCACATGATTGGACCCAAATTTACCACTATTTTTACTGTGGTCATTAAAGAAATTATATGGTTCTTAAGTGAATCGTGTGATTGTTACGCTTTTCCAATTGGCATTATGTGCCAAAATATACTGGAAAAGAGAGTAAATTGAAATCATGTGACTGCAGAATGCTGCAAGGGGTTGTAAATGTGAGCCAGTTGCCAAATATTTGAATTGCAATCACGTGACCATGGGGGTGGTACAAGAGTCATAAGTGGAAGAAACAGGTTGTCAATCACTTCATCCAGGGCCGGCAAAACTTTGAACTGTCATTAAACAAACTGGCCCTGTGTACTCACTCATGACTGCATATTCTATGCTGTGTTTTCTTTTAGCACAAATTACCAGCTAAAGGAAACTGGTACGTGTTAGAACTGCTATTTGAATTTTAAGTTATAAATAAAGGAAGATTGTGGGCTTTTTTTGGTTTTTTTGTTTTTTGTTTTAGTTTGCTGGGCTTGTACATGTGTGGGTTTTCTGTCATGCTCTTGCGTAGGAGTATACTTGATCTGTGCTACAAAAATTCAATCATCTAGATGACAGCAAAAAGCCCCCAGGAAACTAATTCAAATCTTATCAGTTTGTTGTACTTTTTCCAATCCCTGATCAAATGTGCTTCTAATGTTGAATTTCAAAGTGCATTTAAAAATGAAAAGAATGTTATATTGGCTAGTTAGGTGTATTGATATCCAATCTGTGCATGATCTTTTATGCTGTTGAGTTATCAGAATGCATTTAAATGCACATTTGCTGGTTAATAGAGCTTGGCAGTTGCAAATGCAATTGTTGGCTTTGTTTTGTTTTTTTACTGTTGTGTTGTTAATTCTTTTTATCCAAATGTTAAGCATCACCTACAGTTTCTGTTTTTTTAGCTGTGCCAGGAGAAAGGACACAGACACATAAGTCCAGGAAAGATATCAAAAAACATGGTGCTTTTTGTTAGGTTTTTTTTTTATGGTTTCCATTTTTCCCCTTTAATTAAAAAAAATAAATATATTTTTTTCTTTGTGGCCAATTTCCAGATTTTTTTCATCAGAACGGCTAATTTAATTCTAACAAAATATTTTGAGTGGTGCAGCTTTTCTATCTTGATCTCAAAACAAAACACATTTCCCATTTTATGCATGCGCCTAGTTGCAAGTTAAAGCTCATATGGGATGTAACGAATTAAATATAGCAGTTTATTAAATTCATTTGTTTAGTTGCTTTTTTAATCAAGGTACCTGAAAAGAACAGTTTACGGAAAGGATCGAAAGACTATATTTTATTCTAGTAGTGGTAAACATTCATTTAATGCTCTCAGACCTCACATCACATCACAGCAAAGAACTAAAATTAAAGAGTTCCTTTCCAAGGTCTGCATCATAATTGCATAATAACTCTTTCTGTTTGGGTAGTGACTATATTCAGAAATAGGTTGACAATAGACAACCTTCCACAGCATGTTTTGAAAATGAAACAGATTTGCCCAAGGCTTGTATTCCTTCTTTAATTCCTCATCAGAAGCTGTAGGAAGTTCCCGATTGCCCATGTTTAGGGAAAGGCAGTGCACTCCCATTAGGAAGAAGAAGAATCGCTAAAAGAGAGTGCTGGTTCTGTTCCATGCACTATAGAAGGACACTATAAAGACATGTGGCTTCAAGCTGTCAGCTTCTGGGAAAGGCTGGCTGATCTTGGGTGGGTCACACGGTGGCAGCAGCTTTGTCCCTTTACTTGCCCCTTAGCCGCAGTTTCAGAATTGTTCAGCAAACCATGAACAAAATATATTTTGAAGTCCTCTGTTGTCCATTTCCTTAGAGAAGGCAGAAGGGATCTTTAACTGGTTTCTTGAATTCCTCCTCCCCTCTACTTTTGCTTTTCTCTCCTCTCCTATTTACTAAATAAATACCTTATAACTGGAGGGAATAGCTTCAGGCTTGCTTGCTTGCTTTTGTTCTTTCCTTTCCCTGCTTCAACCAATCTTTTAATTCCACTCGCCTTCCAAAAAAGGAAAGCAAAAGATGTCTCTTTTTTCCTCCCCCACCCCCTTGTCTCAACCGTTCTGCTTTTCTCTTTTAGTGCTCTTCTCTGTGGGTTTATTAAAAAGTATACAAAGGAATGTTGTAAAGGGGCTTACTTAAAATTAAGTCAGCATAGGATCACAGTGTTCGTCTTGAAATTGATTGAATATTGTGTCTCTTCTAGACCAACCCACACACTCAGGGCTCCAGCCAGGCTCTGAATTAGTAATATTTTTGTATAATGAACAGTTTCTCTCTCTCTCTATTTTCCCTTAACAGCTCTAGGACATCCTGATGGAAGTGGGTTACTTTTGTCTTTGACTGCTAGCTCTCCTCTCTTTTTCTTTCATTATCTCTGTTTTAGAAAAGCTAATGTAATTAATACTGATGTCAACCTACACTTATACAGGCAATTCCCATAAATGCTGACATGACGAAAGAGGAATTTCTTCCCCTAATGATAGGCATTATTTTCAACATCTAGTCCATACACTAGTTTGTGTTCACCCCATATTGTAGTTTATTATTTTTTTAATTGATGGAGACAATTTGCAGTTAGACTTCTAAATGAATTAAAGACCTGTCTTATGTACCCATGTATGCAGATGTTTGTGAATCAGGGTTGCCCACAACATATACTTAACTGAAACTCTTGATAGTTAGTGTGTTCATGAAGGGAGAATAGAAATTGATTTAACTACTACTTTTTGCTTGATGATCTCAGAGATTCTCCCATTTCCCCACCTGAATGCTTTTACAATCCACCTACAATTTGTGTATGTGTAAAACTATGCATTGTGCCTCTACCCTCCTATCTTTCTAGCACTCTTCCTACCAGCTACTCGCCTTTGAGGTAACTTCTCTGTCTGTTAAGTACCATATTTTTCGGTGTATAAGATGCACTCCCCCCCCAAAAAAAGTGGGGTGGAAATGTCTGTGTCTTATGCAGCGAATGTTGCTGAAGCCCCGCCCACCCGCTGGCTCCCACTCTTTGGCCTCTGCTTCCTAGCAGTTTGCCTCCTTGCAGCAAACAGGAAACAGCCTCATCAGCTTCAGAACATCCTGATTTACCAAAGCAGCTGATTGGTGGTTGGATCTGCCTCCCAGGATATTGCCCTCCAGCTGTTCCAGGTTGCGGGGATCATCACTGCTCATCGCTGCCGCCGCCTATCACTGCCTCCACGCACCCCATTTTTGGCCCATTCCAGGCGGTGGGGATCCCCGCCACCAATGCCTATCCCTGCCACTTGGAACAGGCCGAAAATGGGGCGCGTGGAGGTGGTGATAGGTGGCAGTGGCAATAGGCTATGGCAATCCCTGCAGCCTGAAACAGCTGATGGTCGGGAGGCTGATCCAACTGACAATCAGTTGCTTGTGCTAATCAAGCTGTGCTGAAGCTGACCAGGTTTTTTGCTCTGTGCTGCAAGGAGGCAAATTGTAGGGAGGCAGAGGCAGGTTTGTTTTCTTGTTTTCCTCCCCAAAAGCTAGGTGCGTCTTATAGTCCGGAGCATCTTATATTCCGAAAAATATGTACTTTATTTAAAAGTTACTGTTAAAGCCTTGGCAGATAATGTCAATTGAAAACACGATTTTCCTAGAGTTTCCTTTAACAACATTTATTGAAGAGGAATGGGATAGGGTTACAGAAAACTCAGCAATTATATGGTTTTCTCTTCAGAACCCAGTTTATCTTTCAACTTGTGAAAAGCAGAGGCTTTTTAGTATTTTTACTAAAGGACACAAAGAGGCTAAATTTATCTCTGGTATCAAGGGAATGTACAGGTGGCCAGGATGTGAATCCCATTCAGACTTTGAAAATACCTTTACAATCACAGTATTTTACATGAAGATATTTGCTAAAAGTATTCCCATCTTTCCTTCCCCTTGAATTTCTTCATGCCCTTCCAAGGGGGCATGCCCTATAATCTGGGAACTCTGGTCTACAGCATATTAGCTGTGGTGGCACAGTGGTTAGAATGCAGTACTGCAGGCTACTTCTGCTGATTGCCAGCTACCAGCAATTTGGCAGTTCAAGTTTCACCAGCTCAAGGTGACTCAGCTTTCTATCCTTCCAAGGTCAGTAAAATGAGGACCCAGATTGTTGGGGGGCAATATGCTGACACTGTAAATTGCCTAGAGAGGGCTGTAAAGCAGTATATATGTCTAAGTGCCATTGCTATATTATTATCCTTTAAATCCTGTATATACATATTGAAAATACACTAATTAAAATGAGGGGGACATTTTAAGGCAAAACGGATTATATCAATTTGCACAAGTGATTTTGCAGGTATAAATGTATCAAGAGATAAAATAAAATAGGAAAGAATCAAAATATGCCCAAACCCAGAGGTTAGCTCAGTTTACTTCAATGTAATATTCATCAGAGAAGTTATGATAGCTAAAAAGCATTAGATTAGGAAGGCTGGGATATATGTGTTTTATAGCAAATATTTGTTTGATTCTACCTCAGTGGGCAGGGTTATGTGACTTAGAGTCCTCTGTGAAGATGAGCCAATCAGTGCAGCTGTTGTTTCCTCTGCTGGTGTTCTGAAGTTGAATTTTTATTTAGACCCAACACTGTATATTTTAGGAATACTATGCACCTTGATCATGGGAATGCGGTTGCTTATGTTTCATCAGGCAGTCTTGCTGGTCTTGGGCTGACCCTGCAATTCTCAGTTTTTCACAACAAATATTTCTATGACCGAGAGATTTAGAAAGTTTGAGAAAGGCTTTCTTTCATATGTAACATAAACAATAAGCTTCCACTGAAAGACTTTCACTTTAGTTTATTTATTTTATTTATTTATTTATTTATTTTATTTCTATACCGCCCTTCTCCCAAAGGACTCAGGGTGGTGTACAGCCTGATTAAAAGCACAAAGACATAGTTACCTATGCAGAGTGAGAATGACATAGTTTATTTCATTTAATTTGGGACCCAGCATCTTCCTGGTGTCATAAAGGTGATAATAGACACCTAAATTGTTGGTCAAGTAACTGTGAGTACAAAAAGGACTCTTGTCATCTTTGTCAGCCGAGAGCATTGTTGATAGGAGAGGGATCAAGCAAGCACATTTGGAGATCAAAAGTCATGGGAAAGATTGAAAAGATTGCAGGGTAACAGAATACCAAGAATATTTCTAGAGAATACTGTCGTTTCTAAATCTAACTGTTTTGCAGTAAATTCCAATCCTTGATACTCTGCAAACCATTTGAAAACTTACAGACTTACTGTAACTTCAGGGTAAAGTTGATTGATGATTTTTGGCATACTAGAACATCTGAAATTGATAGCCAAGTCAAAAGCTAAGAATTTCATTTAGAGTGAAAGCAGCAGCTATTAATAGTAAGTTATCCAATGAAAAGAAAGGTAATATATATATTTCTCTACTTAAAAAGACACGGCAAAATATTGGTTTACTTTTAAAATCTCAATTATCATATTTTCATAGGAATAGTCTGTATGCTTAATTTTTTAACTCATTTTTACTCTGTGCCTAGTAGATGTTGTATATTGTATATTGTTGTGTGACCTTGGCAACATTATATGTTATAAAGGAGTTGGTTTATAAAGGGGTTGGAAGCAGAAGGGGAGATTCAAAATTGTTCCTTGCAGCTCAGTTATCTAGTATGTAATGGGAGAATAAAGAGACTCGGATGCTACAAAAAATGAGCAGGACAGGAACATATATACAGTGATTGATTCTGACTTGTTGTAATCCTAAATTAAGGCATTTACACTGTTGAGTACCTGTCATCTGCAGCGGCATTAATTGCAAATGCAGTTAACAAGCTTACTTTACCCAAAACTTTCTTATCTCCCCTTAGGAACTGTTGGGAAACCACAATATTTCTAGGCACCCTAGCCTTTAATTATAGTGCCTGGGATTTGGGCAGGGTACAGTCCCTTAGTGGGAAGGACTGTTCTTAGATCTAAAAAGGGGGAGCTAAAAGATCTTATGTCCATATCAGTCATCTCCTAAGCAACCAACCCTCCCCCCCCCCCCGCCACTTTAAAGCAAAACAACCTTAGGAAATGGTTAGTCTGAGTGGAAGAGAGACAGTTATTAAAGGAATGCTTAATCCTTTCCCTATGGCAAATTTACTGCTCAAACTCATCTTTTTTAGCCTACTTTTTCCTTGGGCAGAAAGAGGAAGGGAACCTACCCTACTTAACTAGTCTTTTATCATAAATAAAGAAGCTGGATTGGGGAGTGGGGAACAGGTTTCCATGTGTATGTGAACTTTCAAAGATAGGAAACCTGGTTTTAAAAAAAAGAAAAGAAAACACAGACAAAAATGCTTCTCCAAGAGTTTTTTATCAAATATGTCTTGAGTTTTGGAAGCTTTTTCTGTTGAAATCAATTTAGTTAATGCAGCAGTGAAGAAAAATATTCAGAGTTCTTTAAAAAATAATTTATTGCTCCCTGTGGTAATTTAAATCTATTATATACTCAGTTTCCCAGCAGATTGTTAGAACAGGTGATGTTATAAGCTAACTGTTGTGGAAATCTGAAGGGGGAGGAAATGACCTATTCAGGCATAGCTGTTGATATACGGTTTTTTAACTTTTTGTACATACAGCTGCTCTGATACTTAGTTATATGTGGGCTGGTTCAGATTAAATATAATAGACACCAGGTCTACATTACTGCTCCACTCCTACCTGGTGCACCTGTTCATTGTCTTAAGTCCACAAATATGTGGGTGTATCAATTTAGAGGCCACAAAGATAAATGCTTTCATACTGAGTAGCCTGAAAGAGAATCTAAAAACTAACCACCTGACCCACAATTAAGAAGTTTGGTTGATTCTTGTACAGCCTTTCTTTAAACATTGTGTCCATGCATGGATTTTAGTCATTTCAGAGGCAGAATGGGCAATTGGTTTGATTGGAAAGGGTGTGATCCTATTTTCTTTTCCGTCCCAACCCATGCTAGAGGAAGAGTTTTATGCAAAGTGTGTTAAGTATATGCCCAGTGTTTTTGTGGTCTCGGGTGACCCACCCCAAAAGATGGGGAAAATTCATTTATCTTTGTTATTTTGTATACTGCCATTAAGTGCAGAACTTGAACATCTTTAATGCCTTCTATCTTTCAGGTATGTGGAAAATGTTGCCATATATTTCTTCTTCCAGTCAAATATATACCTAGTTTCTTCAGCTTCTACTCCTGGGACCTGTTTTCTAGATCATTGACCAGCTTTGTTACTCTCCTATGAATTTGTTCTTGTGTTTCTATATTCTCCTTTAAAGTTCAGTGCTGAATTCAAAACTGAAGGGAGGACGTCACAAGGGGAAAAGAGGTCTTTTCGAAAACAGATGTTGTGGTTTGATTGAGACTGATAAAAGGGACATTGGGTTAGTTTGCAAAGCCCAATTAATTTTACAGTTCAGGGAAGTGGATTGGAGGAGTTGTGTAGAAACTACAAGGAGAAATGCCAACAAAATACTGAAGTGGAGAATACTGTAATGTGTTGGCAGAAGTTTGTGAAGGGATTATTCCTAATCTCTTGGAAGGATTTTGCTGTGGGGGGAATTATTTGGACTGAAAGCAGCACCTATATATATCATTCTGTATTGTGCTTAATTATTTTTGTTTTCTAAACAAATGAACTCTTGAGGAGATATTTTGTACATTTTTTTTATTTTGGACAGTGCTTTAGGAAAGAAACCTTATCTCTTCATTTCATTTAGTTTATGAACTTTGATAGCATAATGTTATTTCCTTAATCATATTTGCATCTGTGTTGTGTCTTCATCCTACAGAGCAATTGAATTAAATAGATCTAGGCAAGGGTGAAACACAAAAAGCCTTGATAGTACAGTGGTTTAATGCACCCTGTTATTAACACAGCTGCCTGCAATTTCTGCTGGTTCGAATCTCTCCAAGGCTCAAGGTTGACTCAGCCTTCCATCCTTTCTAAGGTAGGTGAAATGAGGACCCAGTTTGTGGGGGCAATAAGCTGACTTTGTATAAAATATACAAAAGAATGAAGGTTATTGCTTAACGCATTGTAAGCCGCCCTGAGTCTCCGGAGAAGGGCGGCATATAAATCAAATTAAAAAAAAAAAAAACATAAAGGAAGAAAGAAAGAGCATAGATAGTCTTTTTTTAATTTATTGTGTATGAAAAGTACAGTTTTTGTTAATAGCTGTTTATAAAACAGCTACTGCTATGGAATTTATGTTCTTATCAATGTCAAATGTTGCCTCCACTTTGCTGTAATTGTAATGAAGCAGCACTGCTCTGAATATTTAGAAGATAAATAGCTGTCTATTTTTTATGTGTCCCTGCTTTTTTTTTTAAGCAACATAATGCAGAGGCCCCCAACCTTTTGGGTACTAGGGACCAGTTCTGTGGTGAAAGGTTTTTCCGTGGACCGGAGGGGCATGGTTTTGCATGCTGCGTGCATCCCATGGATGGGGCTTCGCTTGTTTGCATGGACCGGTTGCTGGCATGCCGTGGACCGGTGCCTGGGGACTCTTGATATAGTGGATGATTGATAACTGAACAAAATCAAGGCCTTACGCATGACATGGATGGGGGAATTAATGTCTGCAGCAGAATATTTAAAATATAGGAATAAATCTAATGGTAATTGGAAATATTTTCCATTTCTCTCGCTATTGAATACTTTTTCTAGAGAAATGTGCTTGATGCTACTTTATAATTCCTTGATGCAACATTGGATTCGATTTTATTAACCTGGGTCTTTAAATCAGAGGTGGTATTCAGCCAGTTTTCACCGGTTCACGTGAACCGTTGGCAGAAATTTGGCCAAGGTCATCGAACCGTTAGCGATGGCCAGCTGGCCCCACTCCCGAACTGGTCCCCTGGTTGCCGCTTGCTCCCCCCATGTTCGTCGCCGCCATGTTCTTCGTGCATGTGCATCCTATTGCCTTACAAGTCCAATGGGATGCGGGTGCGTGAAGAACTTGGCGGTGATGGCAGCAGCTTTTTCTGCGACCTCCGGTACCTTTAGGTGGCCTGTGGCCAGTTGCCGCAGCCGCAAAACAGCTCTCAAAGAGACTGCAGCTGGGAGGCTTCTTTGCCAGTCACTTTCCAGCAACAGCAGCAGCTGGCTGGGGGCCGCTGAAAACTCCGGTCAGCTTGCCTTCTGGACTGGACCAGCCGCCGCGGAAGGTAAGCAGCCTGAACAAAGAGGAGGTGGTTGGGGAGGAAGCGGGGCTAGGGCTGGGGCTGCTAAAGGAGGGAAATGAGGGCGACTGGCAAAGGGAGAGCAGGGGTAGATAGGTAGAAATTGCAAAACTTTTCCTACCTTTTCCTGTGGGTGTGGCTAGGTGGGGGGGTCATGTGACTGGGTGTGAGTGATGTCAAGTTGGCCACACCCACTCAGACGCATGCCCCCCCATAGCCCCCCCCCACCGAACCGGTAGTGAAAATTTTTGAAACCCACCATTGCTTTAAATGTTTTAATTTTAAAATATAAGAAGGTTGGGTTTTGCTTGATATGTTTTTTATTATGCTGCTGGACAGCTTCATACTTTGTTACTTGTAATTAGATTTTAATTTGCAAAGTGCCCAAAGACTTAACCATTCAAACAGTGGCCATATCACTCTTGAATAAGTTACCTGATCATTTTTTGGAAGCAGTATTGGACATTGGCAGGAACCAGCCAGTAGACTTATAAGTGCTTGAAAACAACAATTTCCTTATGACAGAAATTGCCTCAGTGATGTTATTCATTGTATAGTCCCAGAAGAGGAACTGAGGCATCTGAAAATGATGCTGTATTGTCTTATGTCTAATTCTGTACTCTTTCTTCTTCTCCTATCCTGTGCTGAGAGAAAACTCACAAAGAAGAGGGAACTTTCTGTACTGATTGTTCAGAACTGGAGGCTTACACAAATATCTTGGAAGTCAAATTTTATTCAAGAAGGCCAAGGAAGGATTTCTTGAAGGAGAGAAGAAGAATAGAGTATACAAGGGAATATTCTTCCACCCTCTAGTCTTTTTCCAAAAGAGGGGCCTCTTTTGTAAGGATTTGGATGAAAAATAAATATTTTGCTGTTTAATGAGGGAAATGTAAGCAAAAAGCTCTATGCTGGATTCCCAGCAGCCATTGACAAAAGCACTGAGGTTGTGTTTACCCTTCATTTGGCTGCATTGTCTCTCTGCCAGGCAGATGTAGCAAGCGTAGAACAAATGAAATGTATAAAAAGAAGGTATACTAAGCTTCAGCCAAGTCATAAATGGGATAGTAGAAATTACATAATTAATGCTGCTTACTAAATTTCCTGTATGGAATGGATATACTATTTAGTATACTTGAGAGATCCGGATGAAATTTTCATCTCCCTTTCCAACACCAGACATTGAATAATTTCTTTTAATCGGAATAATAATAATAATAATAATTATTATTATTGTTATTATTATTATTATTATTTTATTTATATATCGCCCATTCTCCCGAAGGACTGAGGGCGGTGTACAGCCAGAATTAAAATACAAATATACAAATATACAATATCTAGTTAAAATTAATTAAAATCATTAAATAGTTTGGCCGAATTTTAAAACCCAAAATTAAAACCCAATTTAAAATCATTCAATTTGACAGCCCCGCCTGTCGGAACAGTAGGGTCTTGAGGGCACAGTGAAAAACCCGGAGGTCAGAGATGTTACGAATATCTGGGGGCAATTCATTCCAGAGGGCAGGAGCTCCTACAGAGAAGGCTCTCCTCCTGGGTGTCGCCAGCCAACATAACTTAGCTGACAGCACCCTGAGGAGTCCCTCTCTGTGGGAGCGAACTGGTCGGTGGGAGGCTGTTGGTGGCAGAAGGCGGTCCCGTAGATATCCTGGTCCTATGCCATGGAGTGCTTTAAAGGTGGTGACCAACACCTTGAATTCCACTCGGAAGACCACTGGGAGCCAGTGCAGCTTGCGCAGGAGACGTGTTACATGGGTGTAACAAGGTGCACCCATAACCATCCACGCGGCTGCATTCTGGACCAGTTGGAGCCTCCGAGTGCTCTTCAAGGGGAGCCCCATGTAGAAAGCATTACAATAGTCCAGATGGGAGGTGACGAGGGAGTGAGTGACCGTGTGCAAGGCGTCCCGGTCCAGAAAGGGATGCAACTGGCAGATCAGGCGAACCTGATAAAAAGCCCCCCTGGCTACAGCCATCATATGCTCTTCTAAAGACAGCCGTGAGTCCAGGAGGACACCCAGATTGCGAGCCCTCTCTGTGGGGGGCAGAGATCTGAGTGCATGGGCATAAACAGAAGCAGGTGCCAAGATCAGGCGAACGAGGAGCTCTTTTGAATGATATCAGAAAGTGTTACACATATTTATTATTTATTTATTAATTCAATTTGTATGCCACCCCTCTCCGAAGACTCAGGGCGGCACACATATGGATGTAAGTGTGTATATGTATATTTGTATATAAGAAATAACTCGAGTATATTTCTGAACTATTTAATGTACTGGCAAACTATTTAATGTACTGGCAAACTTTTCTTTTTGGTAAAACAATAAAGGAGACTGGCATAATAGTAAACACCACATCATAGCAGAGAAGTTGGGAGAAGGGAACAAGATCTAAATTTGTTTGCCTTCAATTTTTGCTTGGAGAGTTTTGAACTCCGTAATGTAATTATTCAATCTTGAGGACTTTGCCTCTACCATTGCTATTATAGTAGTATATAACTAGTGCTTCCTAAATGAATCATAGTGTATTATAAATATAAGGGATTTTCTGCTTCAAAGAATGGTGCTAATAAAAAAACTTTCTTTTTAGAATATGACAAACAGCATCCGTGAAGAAATCCTAAAACAAATGAAATTCTGATCAGAGACTTGAAAGCCTTGAAAAAAATAAACAAGCTCCCCACAAATTACATTTTTTAAAAAATCAAATATTCCAGTTTAAAGACTTATTTTCCATTTTTAAAAATAACCAAATAGAACTGCTGTATTTCAATAGAATTCCTACTAAATATTTGTATCAGACAGCAATCTTAATGATAAAATAAGAATTTTAAAGGATTTCTCTTCGAGTCTTGTCTATGCATATATTAAAAAGTGTTGCTAAGGCCTAGACACCACACACCAAGCCCATCCATTCTTAATAGCTGCTTGGTGCTATTGCCAGTTTTCTCACTTACCTGAAGCTGGGGAGTAGAAGCCCCTGTTTCACAGGATTAACCTCACTTAAGTATTTTGTCGGAATATTTAAACAGAATACCAATTTACCATCAGAGAAGTTTGAGAGTACAAAATACACCTCTGTTTTCTGTCCCATTTCTTCAAATAACTACCTACCAATTTAACTTAAGTCTTCTGTAGCAAACAAAGCACTCTGCTCTGTCACAGGTAAATGCCTTATTCTTAAATAGAGGAAATGTATGTTCATAGAATATCAAGGGTTAATTTATTCTTCCTTTCTTAATGTATTCATATGTAACCACTCCTACCTCTAACCCCGCCTTATTGATATAAAAGGGGATACATACTCCTCCTCCTCGCTTCTATCTGCAATCACCCAGAGAATATAGAATGCCTACTGTAAATAAATAATACTTTGTTTGAATACTACATTTCTGAATCCTTTATTGAGTCCGATCCTCAAATTATTGCAACAATCTGGTAGCAGAGGATGGTTGGCTGACTCAATAAGAAACAGACATGCCAAAGAAAGAAAACTCCAGAAACAAAAGAGAAAGACCCAACACCAGGGCACACAACAAAGAGATGGAAACAGATCAAGAAATGATCGATGAATCTACAACTGAAACGACAAGAGAACCTGAAAACTCCACCACGGACAAAGAAGAGGTAATCGATGAACCCGATGATCAAGAAGCGAGCGAGACAGAAAACAACACGCTCAGATCAGAAATATTAAGACTGCTGAAGAGCCATAAAGATGACAAAAATCTCATCGCGAACCTCCAGGACATTATAAAAGATAGCGGAGCAGCGAGAGAAAAACACATCAACACACTGGAACCTAAAGAACACAAAATGGTGAGCAAATTACCTACAGATGAAAACATAACTGAGAGAAAGACTAACGGTCCCGCGCAAAATTTTGAATGGCAGCCATCTTGGTTTAGCCAGCCCGCCAAAATGGCTGGCTCAGAACCAATTAAAGGACAGAGTTCAAAATGGCTGGCGCGAAAGACTTTACCCAGCATAAAGAATAAAAAAGAAAAATCCTATTCTTCAGAAGAATCTGATACAGACACCGAAGAAACGTCAACTGAACTACAAATCGAAACAGCTATGAAAACACACTTTGCAGCCTTCGGCCCGAATCTAAAAATCACAAAGAAATCAGCGAAAGTACCAAAGACTGTAAATCAAATAACAAAGAAAGAGCAAACTACACAATTCAAAGACACAGAAGCAAGCGGACAAGCGTCCCTACTTCCATCCACTCCAACCCGAACGGCGAGAGCGCTAACGCCCGAACCCAGGGGATCTTGCAAGTACTCGCCCACACCGCAAATGATCCCGGGAGCCAGAGGCCTCAACTGAGACGACTACGATAGAAAGAAGCAAGCCCCGATCCCCACCTGGAGACCTAAGGCCGAGCCAGAGAGCGAATCATCATCAGAAGAACACTACGAGGGAGCTACAGTGACGAGAACCTCTCCCGACAGCTTCAGGAACAAAATGAGCAACGCGCATGCGCAAATACACGCAGACGAATATAGAGACAATGAAGAACAGAGAGAACCATTCAGACTAGTCGCAAGCATACCTACACCATTCTGCAATTATCAGCATTTACAAGATCATGGACAGCCTCCAGTTGTAAGTAATGCAACAAATAACATTGGAAACTTGCCTAGTGATTTTCCAAAATTGAGAATAGACGGTATTAATTTACAGGAATGGAGTCAACAGCTCCAGGTTGTTTTCTTAAAAGAGTATTTATTATTTTTCATAACTAACCCTTCCAAAAAACCATGGACTCTAAAATTGGACTGCCTACACCACAGAGCATTCTATTTACTAATATCTAGTATATCTCCTGCTATCTATCATAGTATTAAGCATAATCTGACTGTCTCAGAAATAATTCATTGTATGTTTAAATTGTTTCATAGTGAAAGTGCAGCAACCACAACAAGAATGTCTAAAAATTTCTTCTCAGCCAGGATAAAACCTGGAACTACTGTAAGTGAACATTTACTATCACTAAACACAACTAGAGCAGAGCTTCATTTAAGGGGAGAAATAATATCTGATCAGACAATGAAAAGCGTTATCATTAATTCATTAGACTCATCATGGGATAATTACATATCACATTTGGACACAATTAATTTAGGATATCTATCTATAGAGAGTTTATCAAATAGACTAATAGCTGAAGATAATTTGAGAAGAAGCCGCTACAGCACACACAAAGAACACAGACAGACCAAAAGGATAGTATTTCAAGACAGGCATCAAGAACCAATTGAATGTTATAATTGTGGATCCAAAGAACATTATAGAAGAGATTGTCCAAAATTTCTTAGAGAAAGACAAAACCATGACAATAGAAACAGATATCATAACAGACAATCATCTATTGACAGATACAGGTATAGAAACTCACCAAATTTTAGAGAACGTAGAGGGGGCAGAGATAACTCAAGAGAGAGAAAGTCTGGATCATTAAATGGATTAGATAAGTATACCATAACCAAAAATCAAAACTCAAAAGATAATGCCTGGCTCATTGATTCTGGGGCAACAAATCACACAACACATGATAAGAAAATATTATCTTCCTTCATAGAAGATAAATTTGTAATTAAAGTAGCTAACCAAGAAGAAGTTCAAGTCATTGGAAGAGGAAATGTAAATTTACCCGGTCTAGGGAAAATAGAGGGGGTTTTATTAATACCCAAAATACCCCATAACATTCTTAGTGCAATAAAGTTGAGCAGAGACTCTAACATAAATATAGTGTTCTCAAAGGGAAAAGCAACTCTAGAGAAAAACAAAACAAACTTAGGTAATATAGTTATCAAAGGAGATCTACCATACTTAGTCACAGAAGAAAGATGGCTACAAAACATTGATTCAAACATGGAAAATGACACTAGCATAGAAAATGAAAATGACAGTGACAGTGACAATGAGGAACATGAAACAAATAATAACCATGAAACCACATCTGTTAACGATACACATAATAACAAAAGACCAATAATTGGAAAACCAATCCATGATGAATGTGCACATATATTACACAGAAAATTAGGACATGCTAGTTTTCCTGTAATACAAAAAATGGTTGAATATGCTGAAGGTGTTAAAATAAAAGATTGTAAAAATTATTTGAAATGTTCAGTATGTAAGTCCTCAAAACTCAGAACTAAACCCAGACCAAAAAAGGCAACAAGATCATCAAATCATATCTTTAACCTGGTACATATGGACCTAGTTGGTCCATTGACCCCATCAATTACATACAAAAAACGATACTTCCTTACTATTGTAGACGACTATAGTCGTTATGGATTTGTCTATACTTTAAAACACAAAGATGAAACATTTCAAAAGTTTAAAGAATTTTATAAACGTGTAGAAACACAACACAATGTAAAAATAAAGCAAATCAGGACAGACAGGGGATCTGAATTCATGTCAAAAGAATTCTCCCAATGGCTAAAAGACAAAGGAATGTTACACTTCACCTCTAGCCCTTTCTCTGCATTTCAAAATGGAGTAGCAGAACGAAAGAACTCGACACTACAAACCATGATTAGATGTACATTAGAAGATGCTGGTTTAGGCAAACAATTCTGGTCAGAAGCTCTATTATATTCCAATTATACCCTAAACAGAATTTGGTCTAGTGTCATAAATAAAACACCATATGAATTGATGTATAATAAAAAACCCAAAATAGCCCACATGCATGTATTTGGAGTTACAGCAGACGTACATATACCAAAACAATTGAGACGTAAGGGGGATAATGTATCTAGAAGGCTCAGATTCATGGGATATGAAACAGGCACAAAGGGATACAGATTTATTGACAATAACAATAAATTCATAATTTCTAGAAGAGCTGTATAAGATAAAATTATAGAACTCTTGAACAAATGTAATATGAGTGATGCAAAGCCTTGTGATACTCCAATGCAAGCTGACTTTTTAAGAAACATGAATGAATCATCTCCTGAGTTTACTGATAATACACTTTACAGATTAGTTATTGGTTCCCTTTTGTATATCTCTAATTGGACCAGACCCGATATTGCTCTACCCCTTAATTTATTATCCAGATATGTCAGTAAACCTTTAATGTATCATTGGGAAGCCATTAAACGAGTGCTAAGGTATTTGAAACACAGCTTAGATTTCTGTCTACTATTAGAACCCAATGATGTTAAAGAGCCTATTCTCACTTGTTACGCTGATGCAGATTGGGCAGGTGACACTAAGTGCAGGAAAAGCACTTCCGGCTATGTATTCTTTCTTAACAACTGTCCAGTCTACTGGTATACTGGAAAGCAGGATCTTGTAGCTACATCAACGACTGAGGCAGAATATGTTTGTTTATCAAAAGCCTCCAATAATCTTATATGGTTCAATGATTTATTATCAGACGTTTGGAAGAGCCCTTCATTGCCATTTGTTATACATGAAGATAACAAAGCTGCTATAGAGATCTAGATCAGATGCTATTGGTCAGAGATCTAGACATATAGATATCAAATTCAAACATGTAAGACAATTATCTCAAGATGGATTCATTAAAGCTATTATTGCGAAACCACAGAACAAATAGCTGATATATTGACTAAGCCTTTGCAATCTAAACAACATAAATATTTAACTTCAAAATTACAAGTTTTATATTGTTCTGAATCTGAATGTAATTACTGTTGTATGTCAAATCGGCATTTAGAGGGGTATTTGTCACAGGTAAATGCCTTATTCTTAAATAGAGGAAATGTATGTTCATAGAATATCAAGGGTTAATTTATTCTTCCTTTCTTAATGTATTCATATGTAACCACTCCTATCTCTAACCCCGCCTTATTGATATAAAAGGGGATACATACTCCTCCTCCTCGCTTCTATCTGCAATCATCCAGAGAATATAGAATGCCTACTGTAAATAAATAATACTTTGTTTGAATACTACATTTCTGAATCCTTTATTGAGTCCGATCCTCAAATTATTGCAACATGCTCAATAGGCCAAGGAGGAAGAGAGGTGATTCTCCTGATAGGAGGGAAACGGCAGTCAGACTGGGAGATGCTCCGTCTAATGCATAGGACCAAGTCTGCCAATCAAATTGGCTCTGCTCTCCTAGCCTTCTCCAGATGTTCGACTCGGTCTATGCTGGACGGACGTGTCTTCCAGCATTCCAATTTCTCCCATAGACCCAGCCCCAGACAGCCTCCTGGTATTCCAGACCCTTCTGGATCTTGATACCTCATTCCAAAAGTGGGCTCCAGCTCCACCACCTGCCTCTGACCCAGCTCCAGCTCAGGCGCTTCCACCTCCCCCCATGGCGAGGCCTTGGAAGCCATCATAACCAGGGCAATCAGACAGACCCTAGCTCAGTGTCTTCTGCCAGCCACTGTACATGCCTCCCCTAGTGCCCCTCAATAGGTGCAACCCAGGGAGCTGGAGGATGGTCTTTCTGAACAAGATCATAGAGTTGTTTGATCTTGACACCAGTGCTTTTTTTTTTTTTTTTTTTTTTGTTATTGGTTAATAGTCATATTGAGTATTAACAAAAAAAATGCTCTGGTGTCAAGATCAAACAACTCTATGGTGGACAAATCTATCCTATTGATAGATTGGTTGCATCTTTTGAGGCTTCTACAAAATACTTAATTTTTCAAAGGTGTTACGCTGAGAAGACCAAAATGATATTCTTGTAGGATTTATTGTTTCAGATGAGGATAGTTATTTGATATTAATCATTTTTTCCCCTGCCATTCATGGGGAAATACTATTAGAATAAAATGCATCGATATGACCTACTTTGAAACAATTAAGACAGTCCTGCTGAAAGAATTTTAACTGTTATAATGCACTGTGCTGCTGAGTCATCTAAGAACATAGAAAAATATTTTAGTATACTGTTTAGTTTAATCCAACTTAGACAACTGGAACTATCTTATTTTAGGAACATCTAATAAGGCCAGGATGGAAGGTTTTAATACTATAAGGCAAAATTAGCATTAATATCTTTGGGCCTGGCATGTGGAATTTTTGGAATGGACCTTAGTCTGTCCTGAAGAATGTTGGAATGATGGTGATTAGAAATGGAAGGAGATATATCCATATTCATCAGCAGGCTGGTCTGGCTCCAGGCTTTGATAACTGGCCAATTTTGGATTCTATTTATGAAGAGAGTAACTGCAGTTAATGAGATGGTTATCGGGGGATGGGGGTCACAAGGATAAAAATGAAGAACTGAATGAAATAATTTCTCGTTCGAAAGGATCTTCTGTTCATGAGAGGATGCAGACACTGTATACTGAATGAACAAATACAGCACTCATTCAACTGCGTTTATCAATTAGAGGGGACCTGTTTTCCTCCTTCCCAGAGGAATTTAATTAAATAATTAATTTCACAAAATTGTTTACATGTATAGATGACTAATTTCAAAGGAATGTTCCTAAATTTAAGCAAAGTATGGATCTCGCTTATTAATTCTGGAACTAGAGTGACTTTCAGTTAAATAATCCAAGTTGAAATTCTTGTTCTGTAAATTGGATTGTGGGTTAGGGTCTGCAGGAAAAGCAAGCTTTAGGACTTTCCTGGTTTTTGTTTTTTATGCAAATTTACCAAATGTTATCTGTTGGCCCTTGAGACATGATCTGTTTAATTTTGCATTAGTCCATTTGTGCTTTTTATTTCTTTTTGCCATTGCTGTTATTGTATTTGTTTTTAAAGAATGTCTGCTGTTCTCTTTAGAAAAAAGTTAACTATTTAATTTAATGAACAAATACTTTTAAAATTAAAAAGAATGATTATGCATATTTAAGTTCGGATGGCACTTAAGAAGAGTTATTGGTTGATTTATGGTAAGGTTTCTTTTTCTTTAAGTCTGGTAAAAGGCCGTTTTAGCTGAACAAGTAGGGTACAGTGTTTTGTTGGAATGTCTGGCATTTGAGGGAGAGATGTGGTCTGAACTAGCTAAAGTAGCTGAAGTGTTTTACACAAATTCAGACCATTAAAAATTAACATACTTTAGTGCAGTGGGAAGAACTGAGAATGCCCTCAAGGAGAGGGAGAACTGTCTGAGACAAAAACAGTTGGAATTATTGTCAGCACCAGGAAAAGGGCATTGTTTAGAAGAGAGTGTTAGAGTTAGGATTGAGGTGTCACCTGAACAAATGGAGGAAGCAGGCTGCATGTTTATGAGGCAAATTTCAAACGAGGTCATCCCTTTTCAGTCGGGCAAGAACTTCTGTAACATTAGCTAAAGTGAACATCTTCAAGAAGCCACCAGGCTAGAAAGCAAGAGATAGTGAGTTTTAGTCTCACCTTAGGTGTGAAAGCCAGCTGGGTGACTTTGGGCTAGTAACTCAGCCCAACTCATCTTACAGGGTGCTTAGGAACCCTGGAAAATAGGAAGAGGAAGGTGAGGAAAATAGGAAGAGGAAGGTGAGGAAAATAGGAAGAGGAAGGTGTGTTGGATATGTTTCCGCCTTGAGTTATTGGTAAAAATGATAAAGGCAGGATGCAAATACATAAAATAAGAGGTACCTCATATGACTGTTTTCATTTACTGCCCTCTGTTTCAGAGAAAGATATCATCTGTTGAATCTTTCTGCTGATGATTGGGCTGTCTTTACGTTTGTATTTGTTAACACACTGTTCATGGCTAGAAAGGGTACATTTTGATAAAGCTGATACCAGCAGGTTAGTTTGTGTGTGTGTGTGTGTAGGATTAGTATTTATATAGAGTGTATGAATATTTTGAGGTACAGATCAATTTAGAACTAATCTGATTTCATACTTCCGTTGATGTAATCAATTTTTTAAAAAAGTATTACCTCATGTGTGAACGTTTTTCCAAATTGTTAAATTGCAATCAAACCACCTGCCACAGAGGTACATTTTATGATTTCTAAACTGTAAAAGACACATTCTAAAATACATTCTCTTGCTACTAAAAAAAAAGTAATTAAAAGATTGTTATATACTGACAATTATTTTTCCTTCCCTTTTTCCTTCTTGTATTTTATTTCTCTGTGTAGATTTTACATAAAAATGGACAGATATCCAGCATTAATGAAATTGCCGAAGAGTATGTGGAGCTCAGCCATGAACCAGAAGTGCTGAAAGAACAGCAGGCAGTACTTACACTAGAAGGTAAGGAGATGTTTATGGCTACAGGAATGATTGCTTGGAATTCTGGAAAAGATCAAAGGAAATTGGAAGTTCTGATCTTTTTATACAGAAACGGGAGAATATATGCCAATACAATCCTTTTTGTTCTCCCAAAATATTATGTGCTAAAATTGATATTCTGAAATCTCAATATAATTCAAATATACAGTTGTAATATTGACGTGCAGTGGATGTTTACAGGGGTATGTAAATAGTATAGTGAATTCTATTGCAGTGAACAGAAGCATTTGCATACCTGGGACTATCCAGTTCTTTTTATAGCCCATGTAAGTTACATGCTGGAACATGAATAATCTCCATAACACATAGATCAAGAGGTCTTTAAGATACAGGAGCCTTGACTGCATACATGCTTGGTGCAATGAGGGTGAAAGGAACAAAACTTTCTTAAACATTTAGAAATATTGCGTTATAGAACATAAAGTGTGATGCATGCCATTGTTGTTATTGCCCATATAGAATATAGTTGACTCCTCAAAAAACTACTATTTTGAATAATCTGGACTAGTGAGCCCCTGCTGTAACCTCCCTATTGACATTAAATTAAATTATAAATAGAAGGTCACTGATTCCAAAGGAATGGAGATTAGTTTTGATAGTTCCCACTACTGAAAGTTTCGAAGGGTGAGCAGGAGACAAATCATGTAGAGAAGGCCTGCCTATGTGCTCATTAAGAGTTGACACTACCTTGTTGACACATAATCAAAAAGGAAAACTGATATTTGCCTGAAAGCTTGTTTTTCTTATCTCTTATTTTGCGCTATCTTGTTGAAAACTATATTTTTAGACTAGGATCTGTGCTATTTGTAGCTTTATTGAGCAGATTCACTTCACAGATGTGTTCCAAGGTAAGTTGCACTTCCTTTTTTTTTTTCAAGCTGGCAAGATACTCAAATCAGATAACAATTCCTAAATTCAGAAGAGCCCTAATTCTGGCATGTTAGTGAAAACACAGAAAGGAACAAATGAACTACATTTCTTACTTATTGCATTTCTGTAGTTACGTAGTAAAAACATTGATCATCTTTCCACCTTTCCATTATAACTGATAAAAATAGTAATATTCAAAAATTAAATAATAAATGAATGATTGTTTAAAAAAGCAAACTTTTATGAAGAAATTCAGAACACTTAAAAGTAAATGAATGGTGATGATCTTAGTAGTGTTTGTGTTGTTTAGTAGATGCAGTGTTTGTGTCGTTTTTACAGTCTACCACAATTACTGTTAAGTGGCTAAAATATGAAAATATCCATAGAATGTGGAGAGAAGTGTTCATTATGCCAGAATCTCCCTCTGTGTCTATAAGGAAACCTAAACAAGTAGCATAAAAAAGATCCGAATACATAAATTTTGACAGCAGTTTCTCACTGGATACAAGAATCATTCACAATTTCAAACAACTTGGCTGCATATGATGTTGCAAGAAAAAAAGAATAACTTGGCAATGTCAGTTTAGTTGCAGTCTAATAGTTACGCATAGATTTTTGCCTTTGGGTAGTTCTCCATTTGATCCTTAGTGGTCTCCCTTCCCATTTCATAATTCCCAACTCAGGCCCTTTAAGACTCTTGATTTCCCGGAAATGTTTACACAATGCAATTCTTAAACTCAGTTATCCTGTTAACATGGGTTCTTCACTTGATCCAGATTAATTTCAACTATTCCCCAATCCCAGGATATAGAGGTAAGTATATGTTCAGGATCAACATCAAAACTGTCTACTGAGAAATGGTCCTGGGAAAAAGTCAAATAAAGGCTTACTTGAAAGTTAGATTCAATTTACAAGGAAGAATTATCTCTAGAGAATTTTGATTGGCAGCAACCAAGGTCTAGATATGAGAAGTTTTGGCTTTAAAAACCATCAATATCAAACAGTCTGTGCTGAGATAATACCTGTGAATTGGCCTCTGATCTTGTTGCCAGACTCCTCTTAGCTCTTTGATGTTTGATCCCTGGACAATTTCCAGAATCTGTTTTGGACTCTGACTTAATTGCTCTTGGCTGTTTTTAATGGTGTTTTATGGCTTGTCTCCCAACTTTATCTTCAACAGTTTATTGAGTTTTTCAGTTTTGTTGCCTGGTCGCTTTTGGGGAGAAAAAACATGTTTCTGAAGTAATCTCTGACAGTTTTATTGTTATAAAAGATATAATGAATTCTTGAGGGATACTGGGCAAAGTGACATTACCATGAAAATTAAGTTTTGTGGTAGGTTAATTCCAGTTCTTCAACACTAGCTTGAAATAAATCTCTGGAAACACAGTCAGATGCTTATATATTACCATAATAGGCATACTATTTCCAAGTATCCAATCCAATACAGTGGATAGAAAGAACATTCAAAGTGACATTCAGTAATTGCAACTCTGTACCCACTGATATTATTCTAGTTATTATGAACTAGGATTTCCCAAATTGCTTCTTTCTTTGGGACCTTTAAACTATAGCTCCTAAGCCCAAAAATAACCCTATAATTAATAACCATTCAATGCAATTTATTAACTGACTTCTGAGACTAATGGCATAAAGGTAATAAAATAATAAGACAACAACTTGTGAGGAGTACTAATGTATATAGCAAACAAATAAGTAGCAGTAGTTTATGAGAATTTACCACACTATTCAAATTGGGGTCGGGGGGAGACCAGGCATTCAGAGAACAGAACTTCCAATTCATTGTGAGAAAGATGAGGCAGGAGGTCAGAGAATGGCAAGGAAGATGGGGGAAATTTCAAGAAGTGTTTTATTCTGCAGTGTTCACCCATAGCAGAAGACAGGAGAAACAGAGAGACACATGGCACTCCCAAGAAAGCCAAAATTACTTAGGTTTCCTGACATAACTAGCAAATCAGGAAAGAAATGGAGAAAAATACATTCTGCAGCACTTACACACTCTCATACATACACTAAG
The DNA here is from genome assembly GCA_022577455.1 of Arizona elegans. Lineage (NCBI taxonomy): Eukaryota > Metazoa > Chordata > Lepidosauria > Squamata > Colubridae > Arizona > Arizona elegans. The sequence continues at coordinate 253,360,730 of JAKOOJ010000001.1, forward strand.
GGATGACACCTACTGCTATTAGAATTGTAGTAATTATAGTCCCACAGCAGGCAACAGATTGTTGAAGGAATCGTATTTTTCTTCAGCTGAGGACCTTTCCCCAGCTAGATGTGCCTGCTGGTTTCCTTCTACTATATAAGGGTACCAATTTCACAGTAATGTAGAAGAAAATTGTTCCCTGCAGGCCAGACCATAGTTCATAAGATTAAATTTGCAAATTGAGTCAAATTTGAGATATATATTTGAGATGAGGAGCAAATCATGTGAACTATATACCAAGTGGGTGTGAGTTGAACCACTTCTGGTTCTTCTTGCAAGATATTAATAATATGCATTAACTTGAGTTATTCCTCCAATAATGAGGAGTATTTGTATATTATAATGCCATACTTTATTATCATTAAATACCTCGTTGTGGAAAACAAGAATTGAAACTTAGGTGATAGATACCCACCATAGGGCATTTGTTTTTAAATATCAAATCACATGTTTAATGTTTCATGTACCATGCAAATCTTTTAAAAAGTAGACCCTTTAAGCCATTCATTTTTGAGATGTGTTGGTATATTTTCAGTTCAATTAAGGAAAATGTTTGCAGTGTACACCTCTAGTGGTTGGCAACTTTCTTATAAAAAGCAGCCATGGCTAGGTAGCTGAATCATAGCAATAAAAGAAGCCTCTTCTCTAGCATTGTTGTATAGAGGGTATAAAGTGCCGCCTAATTTATTTTGAAATAAGGTAGTCATCTGTTGAAATAAGGTAGTTACCAATATTACCACTGGTGTTTGTGGTAATATGTTTTCCATCACACCTTTGATTTGCTACTTGGAGGAGAACATTAAAAGTATTTATATGGAGAGTCTCAGGATACAAGAAGAATGCATGTCTTCTCTGTTTCTTTCGACATGCATTTGACTTCTGGAGAGCTTTATTAAAGAATATACATATATATATGTGTGTGTGTGTATGTATATGTACTTTCTAGTCCTTTTGATTTACTGTACTAACCCAACTCTCCTAATTCATAACTTGCATGCCAATAATGGCTGAATGAAACAAGCTCTCTCATGATCTTGTCTGAAAGACATAAGAGTTTTCTAATACAGGGTCAGTGTAAATTAGACTAAGTGAGGCATGAAATTTGCCTCTAGATGTATAAGGGTGACAAATTAATTTAAAATTATCTCAATAGTGAGATAAGTAAAATAATTGTATTTTGACATTTCCTTAGTATTGCAAACATGTTCATGAATTTCAAAAATTGCCTACCCCAAATATAAGTGCCTGTCAACTATTGTAATTTAAATGAGGAAGATTAGTTTATTACAGAAAGTGCCACAAAGTATATTTTAGAGTGCTTTGTGGATCAAGCTAATATAAATCATGTTTTAAAATGTAGATACAGTATTTTTACCTGCACTAGTCAAAGAAGAATATTGTAAAATAATTAATATTTGACTTCTTCAAGCTACAATTTATTTTAGAAAAATGATTTAAAATAGCAGTATACTTTAAATCATTCTTTTTTGTCTAAGGGTAAATATGCTTTTACTATAGCTCTCATTATCTTCAGCCCAAGATGGAGGAAAGGAAATTTGAAAGTAATTGATTTCAGTATAATTTAAATAATACAGTTGCTAAAAGAAATAATCTGTTGGTGTGATAGAGAGAGAGAGAGAGAGAGAGAATATACATGCACTTTATGTTAGAGAGACAGATTTGTAAAATAGTGTCTCTAGAAAATGTCTTAGCTTTTGTTCTGAAAGTATATTGTAAATATATAGAAGCATTTTATACAATGCTTGATTTAAGCAAATTCTGCTAATCTGCAGTCCCAAACTTTTTGTAACCATTAGGGATGACCAAAGTGCGGAGATTTCATTATTAAATTTAGAAGATACACGTTCTCTTCCCCTGTGAGCAATTAAAGAATGGCTGGCCACAAAGAGTTGTCAATCAAAGATTAACCTACTAAAACAGAACTTCAGTCTGCCTTTTTCAACAGACAGTGAAAGTCACGTGTGTGTTTTTTTAGCTCTGCTTTTCTTCAGCTTCTTCATTTATCTCTTCCTCCCTTCAATAAATATCTCAGTTGGAGAAATCAAAATAAAGGAATCCTTTACATTGGAAGGGAAAAAAACCCTTAATTTTTATCAAATGGAAAAAATAATGGGATTATCATTATCACAGGTACAAAAAATTATTTTTCAGATCAATTGATTGCTATTTTATGTGTGTGGGAGTGATTTTACACTACATAATTTTTGCCAAGAATTCAAGAATTTAGAAGACTTCTTCAGACCTCTGATTATTCATTCACAGGGAGGGAAATCTTAGCAATTCAGAAGGAAATTCAGTTGAATTGAATGGACTTGCATGCCAAGTAAGAGAATACAAAATACCTTCAATTATTACTTTAAACTTTACTGCTATTTTAAATTTGACGGGAATCAGAAATTAGCCTTTGATTAAAATATCAAAGTGTTAATACTTATGCTTTCATGTATATGTAGAAATAAATTCCATTAAAATGAATGCTTAGTGAATACATATGCATGTGTACAAATAGTGAACTTTTCCCTGTTTTTAAATCGGGGATTTTACATAGTGCTGCTTTCAGAGGAAGCCAAGAGCATCTTAGATTACACAGTGTGTTGGGATGATTGATTTACAATTGGCCTATGTATTTTATGTCTACGTTCATTGGGAAGTGTCAGAAAAGAAATACAATGCTGATAATCTTCCAAATTTTTGAGTGTTGACATTTTTTCTCCCAGTTTATAAGAAGGTTTACTATTGCATTTTCTTGTAATTTATTTGTTCATCCTAGCATTTAATTTCCCCCAAGATTTACATAGACTATTATCATTCATTCATTCTAGATTGATCATAGACTAATCATTTACTAATATTAAAGCAAACTATGATTTAGAGCAATTTAAAAACCAAGGAGGGAATTTACACATAAGGGAGAAGAATATAAAAGTCTATAATAAGTATCCACTTTCCCTAGATATGGTTTATGGGATTATCAGGAGCAATCCCAGACTAGGTATATTTAGTTGCTTGCTAGAATCTAATCCAGTAGGTTATAGTTTGTAAATCGTGGTGCAGGTTCTTTCTGTCATTTACCAGAATAATTTCAGATCTGACTGAGTATAATTTAAATGGCTTGGGAATCATTTTGTATGTTTGTACGTTTGTATAAACCAGGAATCTGATTGAGCTGATTTGGGAGAAGAGTATAAAACATGTGAAATATGTGCACACATACTTAGGGACTGTTCTATTTGGTACCCTCTTCTCTTCCAATTGTTACACCTTTTGAGATATACTTCAGGTATTTCAATAACTCTAGGGAGAACACTTGTGTATACCCAAAGGTAAAGGTTCCCCTCGCACATATGTGCTAGTCTTACCTGACTCTAGGGGGCGGTGCTCATTTCTGTTTCAAAGCCGAAGAGCCAGCGCTGTCTGAAGACGTCTCCATGGTCAGGAACGCTGTAACCTTCCCACCAAAAGTGGTCCCTATTTTTCTACTTGCATTTTTATGTGCTTTCAAACTGCTAGGTTGGCAGAAGCTGGGACAAGTAACGGAAGCGCACCTCATTACGCAGCACTAGGGATTTGAATCGCTGAACTGCCAACCTTTTGATCGACAAGCTCAGCACCTTAGCCACTGAGCCACCGTGTCCCTTGCATATACCCTGGAAATAGGCAAATACTAGGATTTAAATAAGATAGTGCCCTAACTAACACAGACATGAATAATAGAAGAAAGGAAAGAAAAGGGGGGTCATCTTAAGTCTGTGGCTATTCTCCTGTAGGGATAATGGAAGGAGACCTCTTTTAATGTTAATTTCACTGTTTCCAATTCTCAGTATTAATCTAATCATAATAGAAATGGCAATCTTCAAGAACCTACATTTCATATGTGGTTGAGTTGACATTAGTAGAAGTCAGACATCTTTTACTTAAAGATTTTAAAGTACATCTTTTGCCTTTTATATATTTGTATTGATAATATAATTGTCTCCCATAGTCCTCTCTTTAAAAGAAAATTATCCTTCATTTAAAGGAGTTACAAAATAGATCAGGCCAAGTTCATTTTTAAATTGTCCAGTTGAATGCAGCTTTATGGAATCCAGAGACTGTAGATAATTTTCTTTCTACATAAAATGTGTTGCAATATTAGATGGAATCGCTTTGTGAATTGTTACGGGTTTCTTAAGCCACTGTCAATTTAAAGCAAATATTTAAAGCAGTGACCAGCTCTCACTTACAGTTAAGCAAACACTGATCATCAGGGGATTAAATATGAAACAGAAAGCATATTTTGGCCTTAGATGTTTAAATATTAAATAAGTTTCAGTTTTATTTTTAAAAATGCTTGGAGGGTTTGAGTGGATGGAAGGTTTTGGAATATGGAACACTGGGTGTGTGTATGACATGTATCTGATGGATACAGAATGCAGAGAATTCATGGAGAAAATCCAGGGCAATGCAACAAATCCTTGGAGGGAAAAGTCAACCAACTCCAGATGTTGATATGGTTGACTGCAAACACAAGAGGGGAGTTTCAGATTTAGCTGTTTCAGCCTGGGAATTTCGTTCTTTCTTCCAGTCACAGGAAATAGAATGCCTTCTTGTATTAAAGTGGAAGATTACAGGAGAAAACCCCCTCCTCAGCTTCTTCTGTTTGCCACAAGCAAAATATATGAGTTAACACCTTTAAATACTATGTTAGTAAATAATAAGGTGATACTTATTTTACACTGGAAGTAAATTTTATCTTAATGAGGGAGAAATATGATTATAACATTTATAACATGATTACATGAAATTAAATTATGGTATAGGCTGCAGACCTTTTCTAGAAAAATATTTGCCCAGGGAAATAAGAAAACAAAACTTGTTGGGCCATAAAAGTATAAAAGTGTAAGATGAATTAGAGAAACTGCAGAGAACCAACTAGCATCAACTAGGTGACTACAACCTAGATTTTATTTTATATTTAATATGATTTTAAATCTTTGTGATAGAATGCTGATAACTGACTTTCTTGTATTTTGAAATTATTATTTGTTTCTTGATAAAGCTTGGGAACTTGAAAGGTACTTATAAAATGGATACAAAGAGGATAAATTGGTGCTTTCATATGATAGTTTATTATATGATGGAGTTGGCAGAGTGATGGGCATCTGATATATGCAGATTTTAAATTAATTTTTAAAAAAATAATTTTTATTAAAGTTTTTTTTTAATCGAGTTTTCTTCTTTACAAATTCTTAATGTTCTAATCATACTGTTCCTGCAGCTCCTACTTTTTTTAATTTCCTCATGCCTAAAAATGCCTCTGGTCTCAATAGGTGCTCCATACCCTCAGATGTCTAGAAAACAAGAAAATAATAAACTGGTGAGCTTGTATTTGGAGTTTGTTTTCTGTGCATGTGTATGTTTTATCTGGGGAGGGGTTGAAGTAGGCATGGTAGCTGTTTTATTTACTTTTGCATGGTGTGTATTTCATCAGGCTTCTTTCTGTTTTGATTTAACTGTAGGGCGTTGTTTTGCTTGGTAAGTGTTTGTTTCTGTAGATCCCATCGTCAATTTCCTTTTCGTGTTTGTGGAGCAAAAAAAGTGGTTTGTTAGTTTGGATTCAGATCTGTCCCCCACTTCACAGCCACTGCTTTTTATTTTTATTGCTTTATTAAACTTGTTTGCTGCCCATCTCCCCACAAGATTATTTTTCCCGTATCACTTGGACTTGGAATGAAGTGTTTGACTGAGACCAGAGTTTAGAGTTGGATCTCAATATAAAGATGATCTTCTCAGTTGAAGAAGACTTGTAAAGTGCCTTGTGGCCTATTTTAGGCTTGACTCCAAACCAATAACTAATTTCTTTTAGTTTTGATTTTAAGTTGTACTGGATTCGTGTCTTTTATTTTTTTTTATTTGTTTAGAATTTTTGCTCACATTCTGCTTTTAAATTGTTTTTAATGTTTAAGTACTTTCTAATTTAGCCAGATAACTGTGATTATTAATTAGAACTAGGATGATGTAGAGGTGTATCTAGTTTTATTATACAAATGGAAGGTTTGTGGCAACCCTGCATTGAGCAAGACTACCCATGCCAATTCCCCCTCCCCAAAAATGTGTGTGCAACGTGCTTTATTGCAATACTTGGCTTTATTGCAGTAATTTGCAACCGAACCTGCAATATCTCCCAGGGCCTATACCAACAATTTCACAACAGGCTCAAATACTGTTTTTTTTATTATTATTAATTAAAAAATAACAGAAAAAGGAAAAAACAAGAAAATTACAATGCAAATGCATACATTCTCAAAGGAAAGAAATGTATAAAAATGCCTTGAGAAAAATGAAAAAAGAAGAAAATATAATGTAAATTCTTGGAGATGAAAATAAGTTTAACAGTGAAATGCTGCCCTCTGTTGTTTATTTTGTTAATAAAGTACAGTAGATGTTTGTTTTATGTAGTTTTGTAGAAATATACATTAAAATGTAAAATATTAAAATATAGACTGGGTTAGTCTGTGGTATATGACTTGACTTCTGGTGCCTCTTGTTGCTTGATTCCTAATAGGCAGAATTTGTCTACCTCTTGAATATGTTATCAATTCTAAGGCTGGTTACTGTGTTTTGCTCTTTTGCTATATTTATGGTGTTCCTTGATTTTCATTACTAGAATTTGTAGATCATGTTCATTTTCAGCTGTCAGAGCAGTCAGCAGCATACTACAGGTTTATTCCTCCAGTTGTGAAATCACGTTAATTTTTTTCAATGTGGCTTCCTTCAATAAAGTTTTAATAAATAAGGACAAAGTATATAGCCTTTCTCCTTTGCTGACATGGAACCTATTTGTTTCACCATCTTCTATAGGTATTGTTGATTTTGTATGCTGTGTGTAGGTCTCTTGTAAAGACAGTGGGATTTTCTGGGACTTCCTTTTTCCTGAGGACATTTCTACAACTTCACATGGTTGTCATATGTGTCTTAATATGTGACTACTTTTTGGTATTTGTCTATGGAGATTCTCAGTCATCATGGTTGTCCCCAAGGGGTTTTTTCAAGAGGCAACCGGACTTTCTGGTTTTTCTTTGAAGACGTTTTGCTTCTCATCCAAGAAGCTTTTTCAGCTCTGATTGGATGGTGGGGAATGGAATGATGTATACTCCTAGCAGACAGCTAGTCATTTGCATTCTTTTAGAGAGCTGTTGAGGCCACCTGGAGGTTTATCTGTGTCATCAGGGTATTTGTTGGCTCTCTCAGTTATCTCTTTTTGGTATTTGTTGGCTAAGTTATCTGACAACTATAAGTAATATTGTCTCAATAATATGCAAATATGTGATACCTCTATATCTAAACATTATTTCGCCAGCATGTAGTTAAGAATAGTCTTCACACTCTGTTAAATCTCTTCTTTGTATTGCTATTTAGATTGAACTCCTTTCCAATCTTTTGGCCACTGCATCGTTCTCCAAATTTAAAAGCAAAGCACAGAATCTTTACTTTATATTTTATATTTCTGTAAAAATTCCATCAATTTCTTGTAGGCTTTCAGTTTGAGAATGACGGGAGTACTGATCTAGAAGTACTTACAAATACAGAATGTCTTCTAAGGTATCTCAGATATTAACATCTCTAATGAACTCCTACCTTTATACTCCTACCTTTGTTTTATCATCTCTGAATGATTTAATATCTATCCATTGATGTTCTTTAGCATACATGTTCGAGGTTGACCACCTTTTTACTGCAGAGACCTTTTGGAAAATTTTCCTCATCCCTCCCCCCATGCTTTTTCATCTTTGATAGCTGTTGAGATATCATAACAGTACTGTTTCTTGTCTGTTCTAATGAGTCTCTGAAATTCTTTTTAAGTTCCTTCCTGTGATCTTTGAGTGTTTTTGGCTTTGGTTTCTCTTCATGACAATTTCCACTATTTGTTCTTATGTCCAATTTGGTTTTTCTATTCCTACGTCTTTAGCAGCCTCTTTTCATATTAATCTTAAGAACCTCCTTAAATTCATTTCACAGTTCCTCTGATTCCCTGTCAAGGAGGTTCAGGACTTCAAAACAATTTTTGATGTTCCCCTTGAAAATGACAGGGATATATGTTCAAAATCATACCATGGAAACTGGCTGACTTTCTTCTGCTTTACCTTGACTTAGAATTTGAACACGAGCAGTTTGTGAACACATCCCACATTCAGCCTTTGGCCACATCTTTGCTGTTATAACTGAATTATTCCACCTCCTTTTATCAATAATAATTTCTATGGACTCGTTTGGGTGATGTACATTTATAGAGCTGTTGGTTTAGTTGTTTGAAGACTCTGTTAGCCATGAAAATATCATTGTATTGGCAGAAACTGACATCATTCTTCTGCTTCGTTTGTTTCCTAGGCCAAACAAGACCAACTAGGGAATTAGGATTTGTTATATGAAGCATGTGATCTTTTGCTAGAGCAATATCACTGGTTACTATTTGGTTTTCTTTCTGTTCTTTCTTTCTTTTCTTTCTCTTTCACAAGTCTTCCTGGGCTTCTTTTTAGTGTGCCAGCCCTCTTGGCCTTTACTTAATGCTATATCACCATGAGTTTTCAGTGCCTGCATTCATAATTAAAAAGTTTTGTCAAGGACCATCAAGCTTCCTTTTTCTTTTTTCTTTTCCTAGTGGCATTTTTATTTAGGTGAGCAATTGGTATTTAAACTTGTGTATCTGCCCAAATGATTCTAATAGTAGGTTGTCTCTTTATTAATGTATTTTAGTTCCAATTCAATTATGTTTAACTATGTCTAATTATAATTCTATTTTTCCTATTAGTTTTATTATTCAAAGCCTTGAGTTTTTCTAAAGAGATAAAATATAAAAGCAATAAATAAACTGGTAATTTCTACTTAGGTTTGCATCCAGCTCATCCCCAATCATTTTCATTTATTCGGATCAGACGGAGCACACGCTTAATTCAGGTAGCAAAAATTTAGCTTGCTGTTTAATAGGTATCAGCAGTTTATCAACAGTTAACTGGCAAAAGGAGCAAAAAATGGTTAAAGCAGAGAAAGAGACAGAAAGATCAACAATAGACAAAATAAAAAGGGCAGAGCACATAATATCAATAATTTACATTTCATATATCTATCAATATATCTATATTGAAAGGCACCAAACTTTAAAAAGCCACTGGGAGACTGCTGTGGTTAATTAGCATGAACAGTCTGAAAGGAAGTGGCCTTTGACTGTGTCAGATTTAATCCTTTTATATACAGAAGAATTGCTGAAAAGAGATGGGAAGTAGGACATCAGATAATCCCTTTTCCATTCTGCACCATGAAGGTAACAATTTGGCGGATGGGAATGATGTGTCCAACACAAACTAGGAAAATCAGTGTATAAAAGGAAAAGAGAGTATGAGGCTAAGCATAGCTTCACATTTTTCAGCCACATGATGACTGAACCAGATTAAAATATGAAATGTGTTTCAGTATATAGATCCTGTTCTCATTAACGCTGTAATCTAACTAGAAAGCAGCTCACTAAAAAGGTTATATTTTCAACTTCAAACTATGCTTGCATATTTAAATTCTTACATATATATAATTTCCTGATTATTCCTTGAAAATATACAATATATGAAGCAGAGAAGGGAAGGTGAGGTTTCTTAAGCAAATTTCCCTTCATATACACATATCCATGCACTATTTGTCTTCAGACAGCGCTGGCTCTTCGGCTTCGAAACAGAGATGAGCACTGCCCCCTAGAGTCGGAACAACTAGCACATATGTGCGAGGGGAACCTTTACCTTTTTATGCACTATTTGAGTAAAGTTTTGTATCTTGTTTTTGCCTTGACTGTTAACCCTATAATAGTTACTGGATTTGCCAATTTAGTTATTTGTGTCTCGAAAACATCTGTAAAAGCTGACCTGGAACGAGACCTTTCTTTTTCCAGAAGACATTTGAAATGTAGAGTGTTTGCTAATGATATTTCAAGATCAACAATTTCTAATGTCTCCAAATCACTTTTACATGTAGTATGTTCACCTAGTACCTGTTTTCATTACTGACACTGCCTTTTCGCCTAAAACATATAATCAGTTAAGAATCTGATTCTTCTCAAAATCTTTTTTAGACAAAGACAATTTTGTACTACAAAACTCTTTCTAGCTTAGTTCTGAACACTATATGTCTTAAAAACATAATCTGAATTTCACTTCTTTAGAAAGTATGAGACTTAGCTAAGGAAATTATGAGGTAATAAGCGTTCAAAAAAAATGGTAAGCAAACAAAACAAATCTGGATTGAAATTTTCTTCGAGATTAATATCTATTGCTGTTTTTTCTATTATAAATACAAAATTTATCACTTCAAAAATGAAGTGAGACTTAAATCCACTTATACATTATCTTTCATACATTTGCAACAGACAGTTACAACATGATCAGAACCTACGTCCAGGAAATTTATTGGTTAACAAAATAAGGGATGATTACACTTCTGTAATGTAATGTTAATAATTAAAGATAATAATGGCACTTCTAACTCTATTATCTTTGAATATCTTTTACAGTTGGTGAAACAAAAGCTGCAAATTTAATTCTGGAAGTGGAATCCACTGAAAACATCAAGACCAGCCCACCAGAATTAAATGACAAGTCAAATGAAGATGAGGTACAGAAAGACACAGAAGATGCTAATAAACAGCTGGAATCAGAAGAAAAAGAAGATCAACCTAGTGTATCTCCATCAAATGATGTTGGATTTAAAAAGGTTTTTAAACTAGTTGGATTCAAATTTACAGTTAAGAAGGATAAAACAGAGAAAGCTGAACCTGTTCAGCTATTGGATGTAAAGCCAGAGGTTGCAGAAGGGTCAAGTGATGTGGCTGGAGACTATAAACTATTCAAGACAGAGACAGTGGGAGAAGCCACAGAAAGTGAAATCACTGCCTCTGTAGAGAAGACTGAGGAAGAAACTCAGGCTGAGGAGATGGAACGAGAAACCTCCTCTGAGAAAGTAGCAGAAAGCCCTGTTGATGCAGAAAGTAAAGAGGCAGAAATTAAAAACAATGGGATTAAATCTCCAGAGTCTCCGGTAAGCCCATTAAACAATGAAACTGCATCACCTCTAAGAAAGTTTTTTACTCAGAGTTGGGCTGGGTTTAGAAAAAGGACAAGCTTCAGAAAATCTAAAGAAGAAGTGCAATTTGAGAAAGAAAAACAAGAACAGGAAATGGAGAAAGATGTGACAACAGAGGTAATAATTGTTGAAGAAGAATTAGAAAAAGAAAAACTGACACCAGAAAAAGATGGGACAGAAGTTTCTTGCCAAGCCAGTGATGAAAAAATGGAAAGTGACGAAGAGAGAAAAGAAGGAACAAAAATGGTTGAAGTTCCAACAGAAACTGATCTGAAAGAAGCTGCTACTCCCAGTGAGCAACTATCAGCAGAAGAGCCAGATAAAAATATAAATAAAGACATTTCTTTTGAAGCCAGTGATGAGAAAATGGAAGGCGAGAAAAAAAGGAAAGAAGAAACAAAAATGGTTGAAGTTCCAACAGAAACTGATCTGAAAGAGGCTGCTACTCCCAGCGAGCAACCATCAGCCGAAGAACTGGCTGAAAATATAAATAAAGAAATTTCTTTTGAAGCCAGTGATGAAAAAATGGAAAGTGAGAAAGAGAGGAAAGTCTCATCAGAAACCGATCTGAAAGAAGCTGCTACTCCCAGGGAGCAACCACCAGCAGAAGAATTGGCTGAAAATATAAAAGAAATGGATATAATCTTGGAAGGGGAGACTGACCTGGAGTCCAAGGAAAAATTGGAACAAGTGCAAAAAAGTCTAATGGGCATAGAGCGAAGTATTGTTGCATTGCATGAATCAAAAACAGAACTGTTACATGAAGTATTTGAAGAAAAAATAAACCAACTGGATTCACTGTCTCCAGTAGCAATAGAAAAGCCTGAGGAACCTTCTGAAATAATAGAAGAAAAATCAGAACCAAAAGCTCCTCTGGCCACAGAGATTTTTGATGAAAAACCTAGTGAGATAAATATTGATGTTAGAGCTGTTGTGACAGAAGAAGAACCCCAAGTAACAAAAAAAGAACAACTAGTTCTTGAACAGTTAGTGGAAACAAATGATGACTTTCATAAAGAACAGCCCACCGTTGAACAGTTAAAAGTCACAGAAACAGTTCTTGAAATAGCAAAGGAACACTTTATCCAAACCGATCCAAGCAGTCTTGATACAGCAGCAGACAAACCTCCAGAAGGCATAATAACAAGTGAGGTAGAATTGCTGTCATCTCAAGAAAAAGCCAAGATGCAAGGCAGCCCTTTAAAAAAGCTTTTCACGGGTCCTGGCTTAAAGAAATTGTCAAGAAAGAAACGTAAAGGAAAGAAAGAAGCTAAACCAGAGGAAGCAGCAGAAGAAGCACAGCAGTTGTCTGATACGGCAGAAAGTCCAGATGACCCAAGGGGAGAGAGTTCTGCTTCTTCTCCTGAAGAAATAACAGAATCCATAGAAAAGTCCTCCGATGCTGCACAGATTCCTGAAGCAGAAGAAGGGTTTCCTTCAGATGCAGAGAAGAAAAGAGAAAGTGTAACACCTTGGGCATCTTTTAAAAAAATGGTGACTCCTAAGAAACGGGTTAGGAGACTTTCTGAAGGTGACAGAGAAGAAGAACTTGATAAGACAACTGAAAGTGCACCTAATGATGAACAGGAAGATATTAAAGAAAATGGTGAGGAACAAAAAATAGAAAAAAGTACAGATGAGCCCAGGAAAAAAGTTGATACTTCTGTATCATGGGAAGCTTTAATCTGTGTAGGCTCATCAAAGAGAAGAAGCAGAAAATCTTCATCTTCTGATGAAGAAACCGGACAAAGACTTGCTCAAGATGAACAAAAATTAGATGAGAGTGCACCAAATAAAGAAGCAGTACACGATACTATTTTTACTAACTTACATGAAAGTGATCAAGGACAAGGAAGTTCTTCGCCAGAACAAGCAGGAAGCCCATCTGAAACAGAGGGAATTTCAACATGGGAATCTTTTAAAAGACTAGTAACTCCAAGAAGAAAATCTAAAACAAGGATGGAAGAGAAAAATGATGAACCCATCACAGTTTCAAGTTTAGAACATGCTACCTTAGATGGGGATACTGGAAAAGAAGAATCCTGGGTTTCATTTAAAAAATTAATGCCTGGTCGTAGGAAGAAAAAGTCTGATGGAATACCAGAACATGCTCCTGTTCTAGAAGCTGGAGAAGAAATGACAGGAACAAATGAAGAGGACTTTGATGTTCCAGCTGTGGTTCCTTTATCAGAGTATGATGCTGCTGAGCAAGAGAAATTTGAAGCTCAAAAAGCAGAGCAAGATGATATGGATAAGGAAATTCCAAGTCAAAATATAGAAAAGTCAGAAAGTACATCAATAACTCGGCAGGTCACTGAAGGATTAGTTCATGCAGTTGCTGTCTCAGTGCTAGAAGGTGAGAGAGCAATTATAAGTATTGAAGAAAGGTCCCCATCTTGGATACCAGCTGCTGTGACCACATCCACTGAATGTGTGAATGATGATGAGGAACAGTCTGAGCAGATTTTTGGAACTGGAATTGTGGAAGAAACGGCAGAGGTTACTAAACTTGTGCCACAAATGAGAAAGGATATTAGTGGTGATAGTATAATCGGCGACCTGGAGTTAACCTCAGAAGCAGTTACAGCTAGGGAAGAAGCTTCAATCATTGAAGAAACAACTGAAGTGTCTTGTCCTAAAGAAACAACTGAAATGTCTTGTGCTGAAGAGACAACTGAAATGATTTCAGCAGTTTCAAGGCTAACTGAGTCTCCTGATACTACAGAAATAGCTACACCAGTGCAGGAGATCGAAGAAAATGAGCAAGACCTGGAAGAATTAAATAAACAAACACAGGAAATGTTGCAAATTGTTGCTGAAAGAATTAAGTTGTCTGATGAAAAGGGGATTAGTGCGAGTCTGACAGAAGTAACCATTCAGCCATTGTCGGCTAAAGAAGAAACTGAGCAAAAGCTGATGACTTCAGAAGGAACCCCCTCTACTGAATTTCCAAAAGACGTTTGGCTTGAAACAGTAGAGTCTCGGGCTTACAAAATTGTGCATATAATAATCCAGAATGCAATTGCCCAATTTCAGCAAGAGTCCATGGTTCTTTCAAAGCAGGAGAGTGAAACTGCAATTCTGTACCCTGATCCTGATAAACTGGCATTTTATCAGCAAATAAATTCAGTACTAGAAGAATCTGCAGGAAGATACACCAGAGAAGGTGCACTCCAGATGGGCGCATCTGGATCCCATCCAGAAATGGAGGTGCCAAAATCTTCATTTGATGAAGAAACTAAGGAAAAACTGATGACTCCAGAAGGAATTCCCTCTATTGAATTACCAAAAGAACTTCAACCTCAAACAATAGTATCTCAGGCTTACAAAATTGTGCAGATGATAATCCAGAAAGCAGTTGCTCAGTTTCAACAAGAGTCCATGGCTCTTTTAAAGCAGAAGAGTGAAATGGCAGTTCTGTGTCCTGATCTGGACACAATGGTATTTTCAGAGAAAATAGATTCAGTGTTAGAAGAATCAGCAGGAAGATACACCAGAGAAGGTGCACTCCAGATGGGTGCATCTGGATCTCCCCCAGAAATGGAGCTGCCAAAATCTTCATCTGTTGAAGAAATTGAGCAAAAGGTGATGACTTCAGGAGGAGTCTTAACATCTACTGAATTTCCAAAAGATGTTCAGCCTGAAACAATAGAGTCTCAGGCTTACAAAATTGCTCAGATCATAATTGAGAATGCAGTTGGTCAACTACAAGAGTCTATGCCTCTTTTAAAGAAGAAGAGTGAGACTGCAGTTTTGTACCTTGATCTTGATAAAGTGGCATCTTCTGAGAAAATAGATTCAGTACTAGAAGAATCAGCAGGAAGATGCACCAGAGATGGTGCACTCCAGGTGGGTACATTTGGATTCCCTTCAGAAATGGAGCTGCTACCATCTTCATCAGAAGAAACTGAGGAAAAGGTGATGGCTTCAGAAGGAATCTCAACATCTACTGACTTTCCAAAAGATGTTCAGCCTGAAACAACAGAGTCTCAGGCTTACAAAATTGCACAGAAAATAATCCAGTATGCACTTGCCCAGTTTCAACATGAGTCCGTGGCTCTTTCAAAGCAGAAAAGAGAAACTGCAGTTCTGTATCCTGATCCTGATAAAGTGGCATTTTCAGAGAAAATAGGTTCAATGCTAGAAGAATCAGCAGGAAGACGCACCAGAGAAAGTGTACTCCAGATAGGTTCATCAGGATCCCCTCCAGAAATGGAGTTGCCAACATCTTCACCTGTTGAAGAAGCTGAGCAAAAGGTGATAACTTTAGAAAGTTTCAGTTCTACTGAATTTCCAAAAGATGTTCAGCCTGAAACAATCAAATCTCAGAGTTTAAAAGTGGCACAGGAAATGAGTGCAGTTGCTCAATTTCAACAAGAGCCCATGGCTTTTTTAAAGCAGAAGAGTGAAACCGCAGATCTGTATCCTGATTCTGAGGCAGTGGAATTTTCAAAAGAGATAGATTCGGTGCTAGAAGAATCACTAGAGAAATGCACCAGAGACAGTGCACTCCAGATGAGTACATCTGGCTCCACTCCAGAATTGGAGCTGCCAAAATCTTCATCAGAAGAAGAAACTGAGGAAAAGGTGATGATGACATCAGAAAGAATACCCTCTGCTGAATTTACAGAAGAATCACAAGGAAGATGCAACAGAGAAGATTCACTCCAGACTGGTACATGTGGATACCCTCCAGAAATGGATCTGCCGATTTCTTCAGCTCAGGAAGAAGCTGAGCAAAAGGTAATGACTTCAGAAGGAGTCTCAACATCTACTGACTTTCCAAAAATTGTTCTGCCTGAAACCACAGAGTCTCAGGCTTACAAAATTGTGCAGATAATAATCCAGTATGCACTTGCCCAGTTTCAACCCGAGTCCGTGGCTCTTTCAAAGCAGAAAGGAGAAACTGCAGTTCTGTATCCTGATCCTGATAAAGTGGCATTTTCAGAGAAAATAGATTCAGTGCTAGAAGAATCAGCAGAAAGATGCACCAGAGAAAGTGTACTCCAGATAGGTTCATCTGGATTACATCCAGAAATGGAGTTGCCAACATCTTCAGCTGATGAAACTGAGGAAAATGGGATGACTTCAGAAGGAATCCCCGCTACTGAATTTCCAAAAGAGGTTCAACCTGAAACCACAGAGTCTCAGGCTTACAAAATTGCGCAGATAATAATCCAGAATGCAGTTGCTCAATTTCAACAAGAGTCCATAGCTCTTTCAAAGCAGAAGAGTGAAACTGCAGTTCTATGTCATGATTCTGATGCAGTGACATTTTCAGAGAAAATAGATTTGGCGCTAGAAGAATCACCAGGGAAATGCACCAGAGAAGATGCACTCTGGGCAGGTGCATCTGGATCCCGTCCAGAAATGGAGGTGCCAACCTCTTCACTTGATGAAGAAACACAGGAAAAGGTGATGATGACTTCAGAAAGAATCTCCTCTGCTGAATTTCCAAAAAGTGTTGAGTTTAAAGCAATAGAATCTCAGGCTTACAAAATTGTGCAGATAATAATCCAGAATGCAGTTGCTCAATTTCAACAAGAGTCCATGGCTCTTTCAAAGCCGAAAGGTGATACTGTAGTTATGTACCCTGATCCTGATGCACTGGCATTTTCAAAAAAAATAGATTCAGTGCTAGAAGAAGCATCAGGAAGATGCACCAGAGAAAGTGCACTCCAAACAAGTATATCTGGATCCCCTTCAGAAATGGAGGTGCCAACATCTTCAGCTGATAAAGCAACTGAGGAAGAGGTGATGACTTCAGAAAGAATTCCCTTTACTGAATTTCGGAAAGATGTTCTGCCTGAAACAATAGAGTCTCGGGCTTATAAACTTGTGCAGATAATAATCCAGAATGCAATTGCTCAGTTTAAACAAGAGTCCATGGCTCTTTCAAAGCAGAAGAGTAAAACTGTAATTATGTATCCTGATCCTAATGAAATGGCATTTTCAGAGAAAATAGATTCAGTGCTAGAAGAATCAGAAGGAAAATGCACCAGAGAAGGTGCACTCCAGATGGGTACATCTGGATCTCCTCCAGAAATGGAGCTGCCAAAATTTTCATCTGAAGAACAAACAGAGGAAAAGGTGATGCCTGCAGAAGGCATCCCCTCTACTGAATTTCCAGAAGAATCAGAAGGAAAATACACTAAAGAAGGTGCACTCCAGATGAGTACATCTGGATCCCCTCCAGAAATAGAGCTGCCAAAATCTTCATCAGAAGTAGAAACTGAGGAAAA
Source organism: Arizona elegans (assembly GCA_022577455.1). NCBI lineage: Eukaryota > Metazoa > Chordata > Lepidosauria > Squamata > Colubridae > Arizona > Arizona elegans. The sequence continues at coordinate 253,378,132 of JAKOOJ010000001.1, forward strand.
GGTAATGATGACTTCAGAAGAAATACCCTCTGCTGAATTTCCAGAAGAATCAGAAGGAAGATGCACCACAGAAGGAGCACTCCAGACAGGCTCATCTGGATCCCCTCCAGAAATGGAGCTGCCAAAATCTTCATCTGAAGAACAAACTGAGGAAAAGGTGATAACTTCAGAATACATCCCCTCTACTGAATTTCCAGAAGAATCAGAAGGAAAATGCACCAGAGAAGGTGCACTCCAGATGGGTACATCTGGATCTCCTCCAGAAATGGAGCTGCCAAAATTTTCATCTGAAGAAGAAACACAGGAAAAGATGATGATGACTTCAGAATACATCCCCTCTGCTGAATTTCCAGAAGAATCAGAAGGAAAACGCACTAGAGAAGGTGCACTCCAAATGGGTGCATCTGGATCTCCTCCAGAAATGGAGCTACCAAAATTTTCATCTGAAAAAGAAACTGAGGAAAAGATGATAACTTCAGAGGGCATCCCCTGTACTGACTTTTCAGAAGAATCAGAAGGAAAATGCACTAGAGAAGGTGCACTCCAGATGAGTACATCTGGATCCCCTCCAGAAATAGAGCTGCCAAAATCTTCATCAGAAGTAGAAAGTGAGGAAAAGGTGATGATGATTTCAGAAGAAATACCCTCTGATGAATTTGCAGAAGAATCAGCAGAAAGATGCACCAGAGAAGATTCACTCCGGACAGGTACATCTCAATCACCTCCAGAAATGGAGCTGCATCCATCTTCATCTCAGGAAGAAGCTGAGCAAAAGGTGATGACTTCAGAACGAGTCCCGACGTCTACTGAATTTCCAAAATATGTTCAGCCTGACACAGCCATTTCTCCTTTAAAGCAGAAGAGTGAACTCTGTCTAACGGGTTTAAATGAATTCGGAATTCAGGAAGTTTTACAAGTTAGTCAGCAAGTTTCTCTGGCAGAAGAGAAAAATCATGAAATTCAGCCAACAACTGTAAATTCAGAGACAGAAGAAGCCACTGAAGTAGCGAAAGAAATGCCTTCATGTTCTATAGTATCTGAAGATAGAGAAAAATGGAATTTCAGAAAGACAGATGCTGATCTTGAAACTGTGAAAGAGAATGTAAATGAAATGGAAAGTAAGAAATATGATTCAAAGCCTCAATTAAAAGCGGATGTAGTTGTTTCAACAGAGACTCAAAACATCATGCTAGGAAGTATTGTCTCAGGAGATCATCCAGTAGAATCTCTTGAAACAGAACATTCAACAATAAAAGATTTAGAAATTGGGCTTATAGATGAAAACCAAGAAAAGTTAATAGAACATAAAACTCAGAGGAAGAGAAAAGAAGATTACATCCAATCAACAGAATTTCCTGAGATGCCTAAAGAGGAAGACACCACATCTGGTGACAGTCCTCAGCTTCAGACAAAACTCGGCAAATTCTGAGGTTTTATGTAAGTGTTTAAATTAATTCATCTGCAGTAGTTTAAATAAGAAATAATTAGATATTTTCAGATTTTATCAACAAGATAAAATACAATATATTTATATACTTCTGATTTTGAAAACAATACATAATTGCTAAATAATTTATACTAAAAAAACTGATTTAAAATGGGGAAGAAATCAATGCCTAAGATAGTATTTTGGATTTCTGCTTGAGGGACTTGTTTTAATTTCAGTAAATAAGATTTGCCACAGAGTTAGTTGAGACTTCAGCATAGTTTTTCCCAACTTGTTCTCCAAATGTGTTGCATGCCGTTGCTTCACCTTCCCTGCTGCTGTAACTAAAGGCCTTCCAGACTAAGAAACTGTATTAGATGTTTTCAACTTGCTGTGGTTATTTGATTTCCACAACTCTACTTTATTTTTTAGTGTGTTTTCTTTACAGCAGTCATGAGATGTTAACATCATCTGCACTGCAATCTTAAAAATTTTCAAGATTCTTACAGCAATTGTGACCTCTTTTTCATCAAATAATATCACATTTATACTTGGATCTCCAGGTGCCTCCATTGCATTTTGTTTACTTCCCTGCCTTATTTCCATTCATCCATTGGTGTCACCTGACATTCATAATTTTGTACTATACATTTCATTCCAAGTTGCAATCTAAATATTGACCATCACCTATCAAAGTTTTGGCCATTGGAGATTTTCACATTACAGTTTCTTAGATGTTAGTAAGTTACAGAATGTGTCGACTAGGTTATCAGCCTTACTGGCAAGAGTCCCAATTACAGCATTCTCTTCAAACATGTGAAATTAAGCACACATGTAACGAGAATGCTTGAATCAGAAACATGGAAGTGGACTATATGAATTGATCCCATCTAACAGTAGAAGACGAGCAGGAGGAAAGGAATGGTTGAGAAACAGATGCACCTTTCATCTGTGAGACTTTTTAAAATATGTATTCATCTTTTTAAAATGTAAGCTTTTAAGTTATTTTGTTGTTACTCAGAGTAATTAGGCACTTCAATCCCAGTGAACTCTAAAAGATTTACACTTGAGATATGTATTAAAGATTAGAACAATCCATAACACATTATTTATAATCATTCACCTTGTTGCATTGAGTAAATGCTATCTCAATTCAATCACAAACGTTTTGTCATAAAATCTTCCAAGTCTCCAAACCTCTTCCCTCTCCAAACCATTTAATGTTTTAATGTTGATAACTAACACTCTCAACTGCATCCAGAAGACCACAGGCAAAAGTGCAGCTTTCTTGAATAGCGGTGTTACCTGGGCAAAATGGGGAATAACTATTTTCGTATAGTCATACATAAATTTTCTGTCCCTTGTCTGGCCAAGATTTCCATCTCCAATTTATGTGCATCTGGTAGCTTTGAAGAGTACTGCTAGACAGTAATTGGCAAAAGTACAATTAATCATGTCCTTATCTTTAATATATTGTGATTTGCTATTGATGTAAATTACTAGTTAAGTTGTTCTGATTGTAAGGCATTCTTGATTTTTTTTTTTTTGTTCCAACAGTTCTGTTGAAGACTGCTTCTTACATTTGGAGGGACCAGACCCAAAAAAGGTAGCAGAAAAGGATGGATTCTGCTTTAACTGGCTGAAGACCAATGATTTTGTTGTGAGAACATGTCCATGCTTTCAGATGTTTTTCTGAGGAAGTCACCTGACAATCCTGAGCTACCATCAGGAGCTTGAGCCACCTCCTTTAGTTTTTGATTGTGAATACTTCCTTTCACAATATTCTTTTACCTTTATTTTTGTTGTTGATAAAGAGATTGTGGTAGGATATTGAATAGGGGCAGGAAGTATTTCTGCTCAAATGATGTCAGTCTCTTAATCTGGAAAGAAAATTGACATCTTCTGAGATTCCCTTTCTACCAATGCTTCTCAAACTGGATTGTAATTCTTTGTGTATTTATGTTTCCTCTTCTTTCTATGTAAAAGATTTAAAGAAAATTATTTCACTTGTTTGGGCCAAGAGGTATTATGAATGACCCATCACTAACCATAGATGGTTCCAACCAACTTAACATTGGTTTCCCATTTGCTTGGAGGAATGTGAGAATAAATGTTTTATGATATATTTGCTATTGATTTCAGAATGGTCATTGCCAAACAATACAACTTCTCTTGATCTGTTAGTAAATTGTAAATCTAATTCCTACTTCATGAATAGTGAGATACACTGTGATTTCTTTGAAGTAATTTAAATGAGGATTTGGCTTACATTTATATTTGCATTCATATTCAGAATAAATGCATTATAAGATGATTTAGGATGCCTGGAATAAATACACTCAATTTTGTTCAATGCAACTCATAATATGAGGTCATAAGAAGTTGCACGTACAAAATGGGCAGGCTTCAAATGCTCAGCAACTGAATAATCATTAAATAATATTCTTTCAGAATTTGATCTTCTAATCACCGAGTTGTATAGCCAGTCAAATTAAATTGCATTTTGTAGTCTTCATATCTATCAAAATGAGCTTTTTCCAAGTCCTAGGAGGCACATTGTCCTACCTGTATTATATTTCATTTGAAATGTATCCAGGAAACTAAATGTTAAGAGCTGCACAATGAGGAATAAAACAGAAAGATCACTGATATGACTGCACCATCTAGTGGTCACTATACACACTTTATAACTTAGGATAACTTTTGGCTAATAATATTACTTTTATTCAGCTAAAACGGAATGGCAAGTGTTTCATACAGTTACTTCTACATTATATCTGGAATAGCTTGGCTATAAAAGGCAAATATGACAAATAATAACATGCAATCCTGTACATGCATTGTGACATTGCAGTGGGCTGTTTTGTGCAAGTTAATAGTGAGAGATGTTACATCTTTTGTACAAAAAGAAAAATCCACTTAGACTATGGTGAGTAGGTATCTCTGCTTTTTTAAAAGAAAAGTCATATACTGGATCTGTTGATATCAAGATATAAGCAATTTCTTTTAAAATGATAAATGGCTGTTTCTTTTAGCATGTTTAATTCAAACTTTATGTTTCGGTGATTATCTTCAGTGATACAAAACCCAGTGGACTCCAGGTACCCAAAGATCAGTCAGTCATTTTGTTGTAAGGGAATCCTGTGCACCTTTTTCAGTTTTAAATGCATCAGTGACAGAAGACACAAGGGACAATAAGCCTTGCCTGCTCATCAGAAACTATTAAATGGTGCCAAAGGGAAGAAGAGGCCATATCAAGAGCCTTGGTAGTACAGGGGTTTAAGGCACCCTGTTATTAAGCTGGTTATTAAGACCAGCTGCCTGCAATTACTGCAGGGTTCGAATCTCGCCAAGGCTCAAGGTTGACTCAGCCTTCCATCCTTTCTAAGGTAGGTGAAATGAGGACCCAGTTGTGGGGGCAATAAGCTGACTTTGTATAAATATACAAAAGGATGAAGGCTATTGCTGAGCACATTGTAAGCCGCCCTGAGTCTTCGGAGAAGGGCGGCATATAAATCAAATTAAAAATATATATATATCAGCAGTGAGTAGTTACTTCCTGGCCAGAATGGCGATCATGAACCTACCAAATAGTATCCCTCTAGAAATTCAGTTTGATCTCTTTGCTTCCACATTTCTGTTTTGAGTGATCTTTTTTCCACCACATTGACCTCATCAAAATATTTAAAAATTGTCAGTCTGTTCAAGTATGTAACAACAAAAAGTAGCTTGTTCATTCCAATATGTGTACACTTTTCAAATCTAAACAATGAAAACTTGCATATGCTATCATGTGCTTTCTTAGACATGAGAGAAGAGCATAATGAAACAATTTGTTCACTTCAGTTGAGTGGTATTTCAAAAAGTTAATTTTATCTTTCAAAATCAATGAATACTTAACCTTCAGGCTCCTTAGAATATTTTTTTTCTGAAAGTTAATAGTATAAACTACACAAATGTATTTATTTCCAGACCTCTGAATTATTATTCTACAATTCCTTAGTGTGATTGAATAGGTAAGAAAATTTAATTTACTTGAAGATGGAAACAAGGAGGGCTTGTGGCTCTCTTAATTAGAATTAAAGTGTTCAATAATAAGTGTCCCAAATTAATTAGCATATACAGTACTTTATTATAACATCATTTCCCCCAGCTACAAGTTTTGTTCTGGGTGCAAGACACTAGCTTTCTCACTTTCATTAGTTCTTTTATTAAATAAAACCTTGTGACATTTCATAAAGTTAATTTTATCTTTGAAAAGCCAATGGACAAGTTATATGTTTGTTTGTTTGTTTGTTTTATTAAACTTATATACCGCCCTACTCCCGAAGGACTCAGGGCAGTGAACAGGCACAAAATAAAATACATAAATACAAAAGTTAGAAACATAATTAAAACCAAATTAAATAATTTAGCCCAAGACAATTAAAAATCCCAATAATTTAAAACAAATTAAAATTCCAATTTAAAAATTTAAAAGAAAGAGGAGAAAATTAGGCCAGGCCGGCTTGCTGGAATAGGAGGGTCTTAAGAGCACAGCGGAAAGTGCGCAGATCCGGGATCCTCCGTATCTCCGGATAACTATATAACCTATAGTTCCTTAGAACATTTCTTTTTTGCAGTTGATAGTATAGATTTCACAAATGTATTTATTATTAAGAAATATAGTTCTATTTAATTTCAATAAAAAATAAAATATAAAACTACAGTCCCTACATACAAGTCACTTACTATTTAGCATTTCTTCTTCAGGCAAATGTGTGGATTTTTCTTAGGGGAGCAAGGGTCCTCTATGTCATCTAAAAGAAGAGGCTGAGCCAACAATGTGACTCATCTGCCATTCCTGTGTTGTGGTATCTTTTTCAATAGATCTGCTGAAATTACAGTTTAAGACCTGATCTATCCCTTACCCCTATTTCTGGAATTCACTCTTGCCTGATCAAGTTTCTTTATGCAATCAACTTGATTCGGAAATGTTTATTATGTACAGCCCACTTCAAAATAAGATTTTAGTGCTACTTTAATTTTATAGCACCATTTTAACAGTTAATGGGAAACCAATTATTTAAGCAAACTATAATCTGTTTATGGAAAGCCATATTGTGAAAGCTGCAGCAAGTGAAATAATAATACAAAATACAGTGGTGGCATGACCTATGTAATCCTGGACTTTATATCTCCCTTTATAGCTCTAAGATTGTTAATAGTTGTGTAAAGTTAAACATTTAAATAAAATCTGGTAATAATGTAAATAGTTACAGACTAGAAGTTGAGGAACAAGTGCTTAATTTGGGAACTTTTTTTTTTCAAAGATACTATGACCTTTCTAAGCAATGTCAAGGACATAAATCATCTAACCAGTCATTCTTCTTGCAACTGATGGTCTCAAAACAAAAAACAAGGCACCCAAAGAATTTTTGTCTTGGTGCAGGGAGCATGTCTCCATTCCCAGATACTGCTTTGATACAGTGTGTTGCTTTGGCCTCAAAAATACTTCAGACAACCTGCAAATCTTAGTTTGTGCCTCAACTCCAAGCTTTTGCAGTTTCTTCTAATTGATTGTATTGGATTATATTTTGACTTTCTATGTTGTTTTTAAGGTAGATTTTCATGGATTAAATAAAATTCAAATAATTCATTCTTGTGTTGTGATTTCTTGGGTGTGTAATCTCTATAATTGTAGTACTGGCATCTGTGCTTAAGCAGAAGGGTTTGGGATGCCCTTAGAGCAGGGCTGTCAAACTCCGGGCTTGTGGGCCGGATGCGTCACGTGCTGGCCATGCCCATGCCCGGTTTAATGAAGGGGAAAAAAGTCTTGGTATGTCATGTGATGCTGCTGTGACATGAGATTAACATCCCTGCCTTAGAGCTTTAGTTGGGGAAATAGTTTTTATTTTATATTTTTAAAAAAGGAGGTGATCATAGAACCACACCATTATTCATGTCAGCATACACCAGTTGGTGTCTTAACAGTCTAGCAAGGAGATCTGGAGAACTATTTAAAGGTTGCCAAGACCTCTGCCACCTCCTGAGGCACTCCGTGCTCTGCTCCTTGCCTCTTGGGTTCCCTGAAGGCCTCGGCCTGCTCCCAATGGAGCCTACAGCCAGGCAGCAGAAGCTACCAGTGTGCAGGGGCTGTTACAGTTTGTAGTCCTAGAACTGCTTCCCATTTAGCCACCCAAGCCAGGCAGCAGAAGCTGCTAGTGTAAGGGGGCCTGTTATAGTAGACATCCTGCTTTTGGCGGGACAGTCCCGATTTTTAGCAATTTGTCCCACGTCCTGCGGCATTTTAAAAAAGTCCCGATTTTTGGAAAGAATGCAGGACAAGCTAGGGAACCGCGGGAGAACGGGAAGGGAATATATGGTTTTCACTCACCCTCCCTCTGCCTCTGTTGGATCGCTGGTCCCCATTCACTTACCCCGCCCACTCCCAATCTATTGCTGATGACTAGAGGGAAAAAAACTGTTTAAATTCTTGCCGCGGGGCTTCAAAGGGCCGCCCTACAGCTGCTCAGTGTTAAAAGAAAAATGAGTAGACTGGTGCCTGCAAAAATAGAAAAAAACAGCCCCTTTCAGCTTCAGCATAAATTGATTTGATTAACCTCCTGACTCTCAGCTGATTTGCTCTCAGCTGTTTTGCTGAGGGCTCTGTTGCTAGCTAGCTGCAAAGAGGTAAATTGCTGGAGCAAATGTTTTTTTCCCCTAGCTATGCTGAAAAAGCGAAACTGAAAGTAAAGCAGGGTCTTTGCTGCAAGGTGACAAAATGAGGCAGAGAGAGATTTCTTTTTCTTTTTCCTCACCAAAAAAGGTATTTGCAAAACTGCAAACAATGGGAAATTTAGGGCAAAAGAGGAGGTTCAACATTTTAAAACACAAATGGAAAAAAGCTCTATTTAACTAGGGAATTGTAATAATTGAGATACTATTAATTGTATATTGTGTTGAAAGCAGAAATGGTTAAGTTGTGGTTTGGAGGAATATATGGGGGAAATTATTTGGTTTATTATTGGTAAATATAATTTGTAAGAAATTGGATTGCATGGAAATAATTGGAATATTCATGATCATATTGATTGATATACAAAAAAGATAGTTATATAACTAATTGATTTATATTAAAATGTTGAATTTGTATTAAACAACTGTATTACATAATTACATAATTAACCAATGTGAGGATGGATATAAAATAGATGACAATGGGAAGGGGTATAATATAGAATAGAAGGGAAAAATTGAATTTGATTAAGATTAGAGATGAGGATGAAGGGTAATATTGTTTTTTTTAAAAAATAGATGAGGAATAAATATGGCAAAAAGGAAATATAGAAATTGTAAATTTAATTGAAATGACTAAACACTGTTTAAATTTGTAAACTAGCCAAATACTCTGTTCGAAGAAAATACATTGTATGTTTGTATGTGTGTTTCTAATTATTGCTATTTATTCATATTTGTTCTCTTTTATTCTTTAAAGTTTAACAATTCATTCTTTATCTTAATATCTTTATATTTGTTTGGGGTTGGTTTTCGTCCCTTTCATCTTTTTTATTGTACAGCAATCTTTCTCCTCAAACCTACCATCTCTCTCTTTTCTTTCCTTCTTACTTTCTCTTCCTCCCTCTCTTACCCTCCCTCCTACTCTAATTTCCCTTCCCTTCCTTCATCCCTCTCTATTGCTGTATCCTTTTATGCATATGGACTACTCAGAGGGCTGAAAAAGTTATTTTTGACTGGTCATCGCACTTTTGACCAGTCCTCGAACTTACGACTGTCCTCACATTTTACATTTTTGCCCTATCTTGTCACCAGGGTGAAGAGAAGCAGTTGTGAAATGAGTGACATGGTTGTTAAGAATGCTACAATGGGCATAAATGATGACCAGTCATAAGTGCGAAGACCGGTCAGAAGTGTGAGGACCTGTCAGAAATAACTTTTTTCAGCCCTCTGGGTAGCCCCCCCGCCTCCCGGTCAATGGTGTCCCTCTTTACCAATGTTAAAATCTGGTCACCATATGTTATAGGCCTCAGCTTGCTTCCCATCCAGCCACCTAAGGGACTTGCAAGACTCGACCTGTTCCTCAGCCAGCTCCAGGACCAAGCAGTACTCAATTTACCTTTCTATTTTTGCAGAGGCACCTGGCCAATATGATGCAAGGCTTAGCTTTTTTACAAGCAGGCCACTACTATGGGATGATACGATGTGAGGCTCAGTTTTCCTATAGAAGCCACCTCTTGGCAACCTTGTGCTATTCTGCAAGCAGGTTACTATTCTTGCGAGTCTCTGAGTGGGGTGAGGTCCACTTTTTAAGAAACCTCCACAAATAAAACCACCTTAAAAACAGAGCCTCCTACAGTCTTGCTAGAATAGTACTTCTTGCTTGCCAAAGGAATGGTACTTATGGCCAGTTTCTGGCAAGGATATAATTGTTCTTTAATATTTATAAAAAGACACTTTCTTTTTTAAATCACAAAAATATCACTTCTAAACATGTTTATCCAAGTCCTATTTTATATTTAAAGTGGTTTCATTTTTCATAGTTAAGATAAAACTTGCTTCTTATGTAGCAATATTGTTGTATTAAATAGACTGTCATGAGAAAAAAGGTTAAATTAATTCACTATTTGAACACACAATCCCATGTTCCTTACTTGGGTTTTGTAAATAACTGTAACTTAACCTGATCTTGGAAATAACATAGAGAATCCATTCCTTATGTTATTTAGAAAATTAAGAAAAAAAGTGTTTATCCTGATACAAGTGAAGGTTTGAAACCTTTGTCAATCAATTTTGTTGATTTTATAACAAAGAGAATCTCACAAATTACACTGTAGAATTTATAATGGGTGTATAAATTTGTCCTTCGGTGTAAGGTTAAGAGATTATTCTGTCTTTAAAAATTAAGCTAATAAATTTTATCTTAGCGGGATCAGTAGATATATATCCACATACCCACTTTATTGTGGATATATCCTATTGATCAGGTTCTATTGGTATCACTAGATGTAATTTGGAACTACAGCTCTATCTTCCCAAAATATACTCTAAACTTTACACATCAAATGATGACAAGGACATATACAATTACTTCCCAAAACATGTATCCAATTTATTAATTAAAATGTTGGAAAAGTTTACAGTCCCATCTATGCGTTACTTTGTATTATAGCAAAACTGCATAAAATACACCAATATTTAACATTGTGGATAACTAGCATTTTAAGGACCAAATAATTTTCAGGGTTGGGCTACAAATCTCTTCTCTTTTTTCCTTTTCACAAGCCTCACAGAATAGAATAATAGGTCTATTTTACACACTATTTTAGCCTATGTCTGGATTCAACTACTGTCCTCTCAACACAGTTTAATAATAATGAGGGAATGACAGTTTTCTTTGTAAAGGAGTTTGCAGAAACCTCCTGGGTTGGTTCTTTCCCGAGCAGCTGAAGTTAAGGCGCCGAAGAGTGCAGCTGCCTTGACGACTCTATTATTGCTAGCGCCTATTTCTCTTTCTGGGTTGAAAAGCGTCGCGTCGCCCCCCACCCCCACCCCTCCGCTCTTTCAGCCCGAGGGGTTGGAGAAACGGACGCCGGAGGGGGGGGGGAAACATGGGAGCCAGGCGCTCTACGGAACCGCGGAGCCCGCAGGATGAGACCACCACAGCGGGAGATTCCCAGCCCGGGAGGGCGGACGCCAACGGAAACCGCGCCCGAGGCTGGAGAGCCGGAGGACTCCTCCAAGGCACGAGAGTCTCTGTCCACCGGCGCGTGTCTAGAAGAGGCTGCCAGTTTGGCGAGGGTGTAAGCAGCTCTTTCTGGAGGACGTTCCGCTTCGCATTTTCGTGCGCAAACTTTCCGGGGGAGCCCCGAGCACCTTCCTCCCCCCCCCCACCGCCACCCCGCCGTCTCGTGGGAGGAGGGGTGGGGCATGGCCGCCGCGGAGGCGGCTAGTGGGCTCTCGTGAGGCAGGGCACTGCGTAGCCGGCGCCTCCGCACTCATAAACTCTTCTACCTTTTGTCTGTCAGAAGAAGCCCTCCCCGCTCCCGTTCAGGAGTAGGAGTAGGAGCTTTAGTTGGACCCCTCGGGAGTTGCGGCCTGCCGGCATCTCCGGGTCTCGCCTCATGCCTTGTTCCCTAGGCGTCCTGTACCTGTCTGGGTTCTTTCGCATCTTTTATTTATTTTTATTTTATTAAATTTCTATACCGCCCTTCTCCCGAAGGACTCAGAGCGGTGTACAGCCAGAAATAAAAACATGACAGTAGAAAAATTAAAAACAAGTTAAAACAATTAAATCAATTGGCCGAAAATTCTAATAAAACCACCCATTAAAATAGTAAAAATATTATTATTATTTAGGCCAGCCCTGGCCTAATCTTCCTCTTCTGTGCTCCCCCACTTGCACTTCTGGAAGAAGGAGTGAGGGCAGCCTCCCACACACAAACAATGAGGCAGCATACAAATACTACACACACAAAAGCCCATAGCACACACTGCTGGAGAAAGATTCCCTGAGGATGGGCTCCAACACCAGTCCAAAAGTTCAGAAGACAACCTCCAGCCTCTGTCAACATGCTTTCTCTGGCTGGTGGTGAAAGTAATGATTGCTTTTAACCATCAATTTTTATTTTATCCAAGAAAAGGTTAAAATGCAAAGCTCCCAAGGCATAAAAAAATAACAAATGAAACAATCAAGACATTATGTGTGGTTTTTATTTTATTCAAGAAAAGGTTAAAATGCAAAACTCCAAGACATAAAAAATAACAAAAAAATAAAACAATCAAGACATTATGCATAATTTGCGACCTTAATTCCAGGCTCAGTTAACAGTAGTAAGGTGACGACTGCCCATAATGGAAAAGCTGATAGACAGGCAGAAGGTATTTGGAGGAACTGTCACAAAATTCAATATATTATAGTACTCAAAAATTGAGATATGGTGTCTGGTGGTTTTAATATTTATAATCTGATCTGATTAGATTATTGTAACTAGTTAGTTACAATTGTAGTAACTAGTTGTATCAAGAGGAAACAGAAAACAATCAAGACATTAAAAAAGAAAAAGGTGTATTAAAAAAAGACCAACACAATATGCACATATTATCCTCCCCTGGTTCCAATGTCATAATAATGTACTCATTCCAATAGACAGTTCATTTTAGAATTAATCGGTTTTCATACTTCATTTAATAAGTTTTTAAAAGATGTTACCACATACAGAATTTTTTCCAAATTGTCAAATTGATTTGGAAGCATCTGTTTTGAAAAACAGATAGAAGTGCAATCCAGTCACCTGCCAGAGGTACATTTTATGATTTCCAAACTGTAAAAGACATTCTAAAATATATTATCTTTCTACTAAATATGGTAATTAAAATATTGTTATGTACTGGCTGTTATTTTTCCTCTACTTTTTCCTTCTTGTATTTCATTTCGCAATGTAGATTTTACATTAAAATAGACAGATATCCAGCATTAATGAAATTACCAAAGAGCATATGGAGCTCAACCACAAACCAGAAGTGCCAAAAAAACAGCAGGCAATTTGTACAGAAGAAGGTAAGGAGATGTTATATGGCTACAGGAAAGATTCTTTGGAATTCAGAAAAGAGAAAAGAAAGTTGAGAGTTCTGATCTTTTGATAATACAAGATTGATTTTTGAGGAATGTGATTTTTGGGGGCAATAGTCCAAAAAATGCTGCATAGGTTTGTTCAATTCAAATGTTAAGGCCTGTAGAGATTTAATTTTCTAAATTAGGATAAATTTAGAGTAATTTATGGCATTGTAGTTGTTATTGAGTTTTAGTAACTCCATTTACCTGTCACTGTGGCCCATGGCTAAGGTTTATTGGACTTGTAGCCCAGCAACACTAGACTTGGAATATAACTGGAATTTATACAAAAAATTGCATACCATTTCCAGAATATTAATAATGTGTTCAATAAGTAGGCATTCAAAAATTGAATATCAAACCACAATTTGAGTGCTTTTGTACAACTACACAATGAGTTAATGTGAGCCGTGCCACTGGCTTGCTTCTGACATTTTACAATTTCACAATCTCATCCAAATAAAATAGAGCCCATTCCTCACACTAGGACAGTGCATTCTTTGAAAAGACCCTTGTGGAATCACCTTTATGTTGTTGTTAAACCACACCATCTTTTTTACATATAAAGTCTGAAAAGAAACATTTCAATTCCTTTAAGAATTATATCATGAATTGATCTTACTTGCACAACTTCTGAAGCACTTATTTTGAATCATTTTTGAAATATGGATAAGAATAACATAAGAATAAGAACAGCTTGCATTAAAATTCATGGAAATTATCATTAAAATATATTCTTCTTAAAATTTGGAATAAGGATGAAAAATTGCTATGTCAAAACTTGAGAAATAAGACATAGTTTATCTATATTTCCTATATATACTTTTCAAATCATTTTTATTTATACATCGCACATTTATACTATATACATACATACATACATACATACATACATACACACACATATATAAAGTTCCATTACTGACACTCTGCCTTTTTTCCTAAAACATATAATCAGTTAAAAAGATGATTATCAAAATCTTTTAAAAATAAAGACAATTTTGTACTACAAAACTCTATCTAGCTTAGTTCTGAGTACTATAAGTCTTTAAAATATAATATGGACTTTATTTCTTTAGAAAGGATGAGACTTAGCTAAGGAAATTATGAGGTAATAAGCATTCAAGAAAAAAAATGGTAAGCAAGAAAACAAACCTGGATTGAAATTTTCTTAGATATTAATGTCTATTGCTGTTTTTTCCTATTATAAATACAAAATTTATCACTTCAAAAATGAAGTGAGACTTAAATCCACTTATACTCCTTAACTTTAGTACATTTGCAACAGATAGTTGCAACATGATTGGAACCTATATCCAGGAAATTTATAGGTTAACATACTAAGGGATGACTGAATTTCTCCAATGTAATTAATTAATTCATTAATTAACTGTAATGGCACATCTAAATTTTTATCATCTTTGAATATCTTTTACAGTTGGTGAAACAAAAGCTGCAAATTTAATTCTGGAAGAGGAATCTACTGAAAAAATCAAGACCAGCCCACCAGAATTAAATAACAAGTCAAATGAAGATGAGGTACAGAAAAACACAGAAGATGCTAATAAACAGCTGGAATCAGATGAAAAAGAAGATCAACCTAGTGTATCTCCATCAAATGATGGATTTTAAAAGGTTTTAAAATTAGTTGGATTTAAATTTACAATTAAAAAGGATAAAACAGAGAAACTGAACCTGTTCACCTACTAGATGAGGTCACAGAAGGGTCAGGTGATGTGGCTGGAGACTATAAACTATTCAAGACAGAGACAGTGGGAGAAGCAACACAAAGTGAAATCACTGCCTTTGTAGAGAAGACTGAGGAAGAAACTCAGGCTGAGGAGATGGAATGAGAAACCTCCTCTGAAAAAGGAAAGGAAAACCCTGTTTAAACAGAAAGCAAAGAGGCAGAAATTAAAAACTGTGGGATTAACTCTCCAAAATCTCCAGTAAACCCATCAACTGCTGAAGCTGCATCACTTCTAAGAAAGTTTTTTACTCAGAGTTGGGCTGGGTTTAGAAAAAGGATAAGCTTCAGAAAACGTAAGGAAGAGCAATGTCAGAAAGAAAAACAAGAATAACAAATGGAGAAAGATGTGACAACAGTAGAAATAATTGTTGAAAAAGAATTAGAAAAAGAAAAACTGACACCAGAAAAAGATGGGACAGGAGATATTAAAGGAAATGATGAGGAACGAAAAATAGAAGAAAGTTCAGATGAGCCCAAGAAAAATGTTGATACTTGTGTATCATGGGAAACTTTAATCTATGTGGGCTCATCAAAGAGAAGCAGAAAAACTTAATTTTCTGATGAAGAAGCCAGATGAAGACTTGCTCAAAATGAATAAAAATCAAATGATGTGTAGCAAATACTGAAGCAGTACCAGAGGTGGTATTCAGCCAGTAATAACGAACCGGTAACGATTATACACAGTTCGGCAAACTGGCAAATGCCACCACTGGCTGGCCCCACTCGGCCCCTTCCACTCCTTTTTGCACCTCACCTCCCTAGAGTCACGCCCTTGGCATAGCTGCTGCTGCTTTCTGGTTACCTCGCTTGCCTTGACCACACCGCCCAGCTGATCTCTGCCTGGTGAGTCTTCCTTCTCTTCTCCCCAGCTAGCTCCTCCATGGGCCAGCCATGCTTGCCTGCCTTCCCTTGGCCTTCCTGATGGTCCCTGTGGCCAGGCCCACTTGCCTGCCTTCCCTACTCCCTTCCCCACAGCCCATGGCCTGGCCATGCTTGCCTGCCTTCCCCACAGCCTTCCCCATGGTCTCCGTGGCCAGGTCCACTTGCTTGCCTTCCCTACTGCCTTCCACGTGGCTCTTGTGTGAGGGAAGGAAGCCGCTTCTTTTCTTTGGCTGCTGTTTGCCTTTCCCTCCTGCTGGCAGTTCCCTTTCTCATTTCCCTATTGAGCGCAGCGCCCAGGATCCTCTTTGATAGCATGCATGCCTAAGGTCTCCCCCCTTGCAGCCTGGCGCTGTGACGAAGGAGAGGAAAACATTGGGAGAGGCTTGGGGCTGAGAAAAACAAGCATTGCAAAAAAGAGAGAGTTTTCGTTAGTTTGCAGCTTACCATCACAGAAGTTTGAGTGCATGTCTGTCTGTGTGTGTGTGTGTGTGTTGGGTTGAATGATGTGAGTGATGTCAAGTTGGTCACGCCCACCCAATCACATGACCACCCAGTCACATGACCACCCAGCCACGCCCACAGAACTGGTTGTTAGAAAATTTGAATCCCAACACTGAACAGTACATTATATCATCTTTACCAGCTCACTGAAGAAACAGTGTTGTGACTGAGGCCCAAGTAGTGATTACCAAACACAATTCAGTCCTCAACAAACTTATTTTATTAAAACAGCTGAGAATTAATTCATTCTCAGCTTAGTCCAAAACAAAATTCTTAATAACCAGTCCGTCGGCCTTATCATCAACCTTTGATGTCTTTGGCAACCTGCCAAAGGATTTTCTTGGCAAAAAACCCACAAAGTTCAAGAGACCCTGACAAGAAGCACGGGAATCAACGTTGCTTTTCTACAAAGAACCCCACGGCTCGTTGCTGCTCTTTTAAGCCTTATGGGAGTGGCCAATCATCTTCTGGCCTTACTCCCGAGTTGTCCTTTTTTCTTCAGCTGCTCTTGCCTTCTGGCAGCTCTTCACATGCGTGCACTAGGAACAGGCTCCTCCTGTTCCTCTGCCTCTCTGCTTTCCACCTCTGGAGGTTCCTGAGTCCGCGCATCGCTCCCAGATAGCCCTGGCCCCATCTCTGCCTCTGATGCAGAGCCTTCGTCCGGACATTCCCCTGACTCCAGGACTGGCCCATTGTCCTCCCCAGCCTCCTTACTGTCCGACTCCACTGCCAGGTCCGCAGACTGCTTGCAGACCACAACAAACAACTGAAATGTGTGCTGAGGAGACAACTGCGATTGTGTTTAGAATTTTCATATAGAGAAAAATCATGAAATTCAGCCAACAACTGTAAATGCAATTTATAAAATTCAGCCAACAACTTATAAATAGTAGTTTCTTTTACCATATATTTAATTCAACCGTTCTGTTTCATTTATTATCTTCATTGATACAGAACCCAGTGGAATCCAGGTACCCAAAGATCAGTCCGTCATTTTGGTGTAATAAGGAAATCTTTTGCACCTTTTTCAGTTTTAAAGGCATCAATGAGGGAAGACACAAGCGATAATAAGGCCTGCCTCCTCATCAGAAACTATTAAGTGGTGCCAAAGGGAAGAAGAGGCCATATCAGCAATGAGTAGTTTCTTCCTGGCCAGAATGGTGATCATAGCTTGAACCTGCCAAACAGTATTCCTCTAGAAATTCAATTTGATCTCTTTGCTTCCACATTTCTGTTTGAGTAATGAAAAGCCTGATCTTTTCTCCATCACATTGACCTCATCAAAATATTTAAAAAATTGTCAGTCTGTTCAACTATGCCCGAACAAAAATTAGCTTCATTCCAATTTATGTACATTTAAAAAAATCTAAACAATGAAAACTTGCATATGCTGTTATGTGCTTTTTCTTAGACATGACAGAAGAGCATAATAAAACAATTTGTTCACTCCAGTTGAGTGGTATTTCATAAAGTTAATTTATCTTTCAAAACCAATGAATAAATTAACCTACAAGATCCTTAGAATAATCCCCCCACCCCGAAAGTTGATAGTATAGATTACACAAATGTATTTACTTCTGGACCTCTGAATAATTGTCCCACAGCAGTGTGATAGAATAGGTAAGAACATTTAATTTACTTGAAGATGGAAACAAGAAGGGCTTGTTGCTCTTTCAATTATTTAGGTGCTTATAATATTTAAAATGTTCAATAATGGGTATCCCCAAAGTAATTAGTGTTCTTTGATTTTTTTCTAGGTGTGAAATACTAACTTTCTCACTTTCATTAGCTCTTAGTTATCTTACCTTTCAAAATCCAATGAATAAGTTAACCTATAGGCTCCTTAGAATATTTTTTTCTGAAGGTTGATGAATACAGCTTTAATAAATTTCAAGAAAAATTAGAATACAGAACTACAAGAAGGACAGCAGAAAATTGAAAAGGAAAACATGTTCAAAAGTGAAGAAAAAAGGAATGCTTTCACTTTTCCTCATAATATTTATAATTCATAAGTTAATTTTTAAATCTAAACATATAACTAGTAATTAACTTAAATTTGATGAGACAATATCTCTACAGTCTTACATTATTTTCATTAATTCTTTTATTAAATAAACCTTTAATTCTTTTATTAAATAAACCTTTAAGCATTTCATAAAATTTATTTTATTTTTCAAAATCCAATAATAAATTAACCTTTAGGCTCCTTAAAACATTTTTTCTGAAAGTTGACATCATAGATTATACAAATGCATTTCCTTATGAACCTCTTAGTTGTGATAGAATAGGTAAGAATGTTCTCTCAATTAGTCTATTTAAATGCATAAAATATTCAAAATTTTCATCAACAGACGTTTGAAAATTGATTAGAGTATTCTTTGTTATAACATTATCTTCCCCAGCTACAAATTTTGTTCTGGATGCAAGATATTGGCTTTCTCGCTTCTATTAGTTCTTTTATTAAATACAACCTTGTGGCATTTCCTAAATATCATTTTATATTTCAAAAGTCAATGATTAAGTTAACCTATATCCGTGATGGCGAACCTATGGCACCTGTACCAAAGGTGGCACACAGTGCCCTCTCTGATGTCGCCCCAGTTCAGCTCTGCTCTGCATGCATGCATGCCTCCTGCTGGCCAGCTGGTCTTCAGGTCTCTGCCACACATGCATGTGGGGGAGGGGTGTGTGTGGGAGGGCACACACACACGGGGGGTCGGGCACATGTGTGGGGCTGCATGCTTGGGGGAGGGGTATGTGGTGGGTGGGTGCACATGTGCACGGGGGGCACGTGCAGGGCGGCGCAGGGGCATGGGGCATGCTGGGGGTCGCATGCACATGCACAGGGGCAGGGCAGATGCACGGAGGCTGCATGCACATTGTATTTTGGGGGTTTGGGTATGCGCGCTTTGGGCACTCAGCATGGAAAAGGTTAGCCATCACTGACCTATAGGCTACTTAGAACATTTTTTTCTGAAAGTTGATAGTATAGATTACACAAATGCATTTCCTTATGAACCTCTTAGATGTGGTAAGACAGACAGTTTAATGTAGTTGAAGATGGAAACAAGGAGAAGTTTGTTGCTCCCTTGATTAGTCTATTTAAGTGCTTATAATAGCTAAAAATTTCAGTACTAGGTGTCTGCAAATAGAGTATTCTTTGTTATAATATCATCTCCAGTTACAAATTTTGTTCTGGTTTAAGATATTAGCTTTCTCACTTCGATTAGTTCTTTTATTAACTACAATCTTGTGGCATTTCATAAAGTTTATTTTATCTTTCAAAAGTCAATGAATGAGTTAACCTATAGGCATTTTTTAAAAAGTTGATATAGATTACACAAATGTATTTATTTATTAAGAAATAATAAAAATTAAAATACAAAACTGCAGGAAAGGAGGCAGAAAGTTGAAAAGAAACAACATAGTTTTTAGTATGTCTTGCAGTCTTAGGTAAAATCATTTTGAAATATATTCTATATTAAAGAAGGAATATTTAACTCTGTACTTTTTTAGGATCAAGAAATATTTATATTTAGAATAGGTAATAATTGCAATCTGATTCCCACTAGCCAAATAAATTGATGGTTTCCTTGTGAAGTGAGCTCCTGCCTGTAGTAACATATATAATATACAATACCAAGGATGATAGTTTCATTTATATTTTTCCGTCCCCTTTTCAATATGCAACTAAATTTAGCAGTAAATTGAGAATTTCTATATTTTTCTTGTATTTTCTTACTATATTTCCTGTATCCAATATTGCAAGACAGGCAAATACCTACCATCCATCCGCCTACCCCAAGATCTTCAGCAAAAGATAAGATTTCACCAAAATAAAATCTCTCTTTAACTTTTTCATTTTGATCTTACTTTCAAAGATCAATCTGATCTTCTAGCATGTCCTCAGACTGACTCCTGCTGCTGTAAAAAGAGAAGCCACTGAAAATATTGGCTAATGTAAACCATGAAGATAATTAGGCCAGATGATAAGATATTGAATTTTATTCTGTTAGTTATTAATAAAATGCATTTCAATCTGGTACATTTTTAATCTTTCTGCCACTGATAATTTCAAGAGATTTTGTCTAGCTTAGACACCTTTACTGAATGAATTGAGTAATATGAGAATATTACTTGATTACAATAATCATCTAGGAACAAGACCATTTGCCACAAATATATTAAGGTGTGATGCAATTCTCTGTATACATAAAACACAGGGAATTTTGCTGCTAAATTCAAATTAACATTTTCAAATGTTTTCAAATCTTGTCATACAGCCCGATCCTAGTTTATAGTTGCTGTTTTTTAACAGCTTTGGCAGATTTTGTTTAGTAAAGAGTATACTATTCTCAGTGGTGAAATCCAAATTTTTTTACTACCTGTTCTGTGGGCGTGGCTTGGTGGGCATGGTGTGGCTTGGTGGGGGTGGCAGGGGAAGAATACTGCAAAATCCCCATTCCCTCCCCATTCCTGGTAGAAGGATATTGCAAAATCTCCATTTCCACCCCACTTCAGGGGAAGGATACTGCAAAATTCCTATTCCCTCCCCACTCCTGGGGGAAGGATATTGCAAAATCTCCATTCCCACCCCACTCTAGGGCCAGCCAAAGGTGGTATTTGCTGGTTCTACAAACTACTCAAAATTTCCGCTACTGGTTCTCCGAAGTGCTCAAAATTTCTGCTACCGGTTCTCCAGAACCCGTCAGAACCTGCTGGATTTCATCCCTGACTATTCTCAATCAGCCCATCCTGACATGTTGGCTTCTGCTGTGTGATAGATTGAGTTAAACTAGCTGTTAGGACCATTGGTTTTAATACCTTAAGTCTTTTAACAAGCATAGGACAGTGGATCAGCAAAATGTTTGCCTTCTATATGCTACTTAGTTATTTATTTATCAAATTTATATAGTTGCCTGTTTCACCAAAAGCAACTGTGGGTGGCACACAACGAAATTATGTAAAAAACATATCAAATATAAAACTTTATATTAATAAACATCATAAAAAACAAGAGATAGAAAACCTAGACAACCAGAGAGATAAAATTAGTCATCTCAACAATAGCGCCATCTCGGCAAGCTGGCTCAGCTCTGCAGGAACAATTGACATTATTACTTGGCATGGGGGAAATTATTCTCTGCTAAAAGAGCTACTGTATTATTGGTGTGAATTTGTGGGCCACTGAGAATTCCACTCTTATCACATTTCTGAACAACCCAGAACGGAATAGGCCCTGTATGGCCTTCTGTATGATGTACTTCAATTCCAGATACATTCTAACCAGTATAAATAAGGCAAAGATCATGGAAGTTGCTGGCTCACGTATATGGAGCACGTGTTGTTTGTCCTCAGCCTACATAGATGGCAATGATTTGATAGAGATGAGGGGAAGTGAAATAGTGAAATTTATTTAAGAAGTAAACTGAACCCGGCTAAAATATTGCATACTTTTCTATTGACCACTCTTATTGCCTCATGGTAGGACAGCTGCATTTTATATGCTATTAGAATTAAATTTCCAAATGAATTGCAGAAATATAATTTTAAGATCGGGCACAAGAAGGGCAATTCAATTGGGTTAAACACCCAATTTTGTAGTGCTCCTGAGATGCACAAGGTTTGCTTCTCCAGCGCCGATTGCGACTCCTGCTTCAGCACAGAATTAGCTACTAGAATCAGGACCTCTTTTTGGCTATGTTAGAAATCCTTAGGTCAAAGGTCTGTACCATATGTGCAATGATGAAATACGATAAATCATTCTGACTTGACAAAAATTAAAATTCTTTTTTATACCATTTTTATTCTGTGAAATAAAGTATAAAAACTTACAAACTGGAGAACATATCTAGACACAAAAAAGATGATACTTAAACAAAACATGTATACAAGAGCAGAGCAATATCTGCTCCCCTTTCTCCCCCATCAAAATACTTGCCTGCATTTCAGTGGGATTTTAGAAAACACTTGTCTATTTAGGGCTTTTTTTTTAGGCTATTGGAGAATATCCATATATTTATATATTAAAGATAAAAATCAACAACCTGATTTTGAATGGTGGATAGACTATCTATAGCCAAGTGACTGTACAACGTGTCCCCTTTATTTGTTGCCTATTTTGCCAGACTGGAACCTAAGAAAATGTAATACAAAGAACAGAGAGGATGCCACTCGAAGTTCCACTTTAACCTGAAAACCAACCATGATATAATTTGGTCATTCTTCTATTTTGTTCTGTTATAAAATGATGCTAGTAATTAAAAAATAAGATCAGCTTCCCTTTCTCTTAATTTTCACATATTAATCAGGTGAATTCAGACAATTGCTTTGATTGTTTTTCTTCTTTTCTGTATCTCAAAAACAGGTGGAAAACTGTTACTCCCATAGGGAGTTGGGTACAAGGACTACTTTGTGGAGTTCTTCTAATTCACTTCCTTCAGGTTTTGAGCAATAATAAATTTCAACATTATTTTTTTTCCATTCAATGAGATATAAATAGTCATATGGTCGGTGTAATTTAAATACACTTCTAAAAAGTGTATTTTTACTGATATTAAAAACGGTTCAGTTGTTCAAAAAAGTGATCAATTTGAAAAGGGTGCATGCGGTACATACATGCCTGAAGTATATACACTTGTGCACGCACACAGGCACACACGTTATGCATATAAAATGATTGCCATCACATTATTACTGCTATTTTAATGAAATATGATCCTAAGCACATTTTGCTTAGTAGTTTGAGTGGATAAGATCTACTGCCTGGATAGGATCTACTGCCAACTCAACTGTGCTTAGGATCATATTCTTATTCTTAGTGAATGGACATAATATCAGTGGACTGAGCTGATGTAAACATTTGTCAAAAATTGTGTAGGTTAAAAAAAATGGATTGCTTCTATTAAAGCAGTTTCTGAAATGACTAATAGGCATAACTATAGGCATTTCTCTTCGTAATTCAATTTCCTTAACTAATCTTCCTCTAATAAGTAATCAGGTTTGAGAATAAACAATTGAAACTTGACCAACAGTTTTCTTCTCACCTTCTCAGTGCATTCAAGCATATAATTAAACAATCTTTCAAACTGTTTACAATCCTGTCATCGAGCCATTTATCACTGTAGCATAGTTTCCAAGATAAGGAATTACTCTTACATATTTTCTTTCTTATCATTAAAATCAATAGTTATAATTTGATATAATACCCTTTATTAATGTTAGGCTGGGAAAAGGGCCAGACTTCCTTTCATGTCAGTGAAGTTATGGTGAGGGGGGGGGGGGGGGAGGGAGGAAGATAAGTCTAATAAAAAATATGAATAAACAAACATAACCTTTTGTTACAAAAAAAAAACAAAACCCAAGTTTCACGATCAGTCTAACAATACTGCTTCCTGTTCTTTTTTGATAGAGTCTAAAACTGAATGATCACTCTCTGTAGTTTCAGCATCTCCACTTAGCAGAATGGATCTTTCCTCTTCTAAAGTAAAGACCGAGTTCTGACTTTGGCAAGAATGTTTGACAACTTCGTTAGGCGTGGAGAATGTCTTGTCACACAAGTTGCACTTATAGGGTTTGTTGGTCTGTACTAACATATTGTCCATCTGGTTGCCTTCCTCAAATGTACAGAGCTCCAGAGTCTGCTTGTCCACCACAGTGTAGGTGTCCATGCTTTGGTTGAGACATACATGCCTAGCAGCTTGATTGGCCCGGCAGAAACTTTTGTCACAAGTACTGCACTTGAAAGGTTTGCCAGTATGTATGTACATGTGCTCTCTCCAGTGGCTTTTCTGAATGAACTTGCGTCCACAAATGGAGCATTCATACTTCCGCCTTTTCACTTCTCTTTCTTGATCTGCTTGCTCCAAATTGTCAATATCAGCAATATCTGAGGGCGGGGGGGTTTCTGCTTGCTGCTGCCCATCAATTATGGGTGAATCTGAGATCTGCTGCAGCTCACTGTCACTGATCATTCCAGCTTCAGTCGCTTCCATAGCATCTTTTTCAGGAGCATTATTACACAGGGATAAGGGAATGCTACTTTCCCCGTGCTGGTTGGATGTGAAGGGCACTCCTGTGTGAATCTGGAGATGCTCACGCAAGCTACTTCGCAAATTGAAACGTCGACCACACAGGTGGCAGGCATAGTATTTGGGAAAGCTTCCATTTTTTTTCATAATGCTTGGCTTGACATGCGCTATTGTGAGAGAGGCAGGTTGATCATCTGAGGAAGAGGCTTCCATGTTGGTTTCATCTCCAGGTGAAGGATGAGAAGGAGCTGATACTAACTCGGGAGACAGTGAAGACTGCAGTGGGTCAGGGGGGGCTATATTTGTTGGGGGCACTTGAGGCAAACTTGGTGGTGGTATCTGGGAGATTTGGGATGGTTCATGTACCTGTTCTTGGTTCGCTCTTGAGAGCTGGGGCCGTGCTTCTCTCAAAGGCTTGTCAGGTGCTGTCACTGCCTTTGTGGGATTTCTTGCTTGGTGATCTGCAATTTGAATACCATATAATGAGGATGCCAATGGGAAAACTTGCTCTGGGTGTGCAAAGTTTCCTTGGCTGGCTAGACTGGCCTCCTGGATCAACGGGTATGCATGCAAAAATTTTATCCCTTGCTCGAGTCGAACAGGATCTATGAGCTGAGGTGCCATCTTTCCAGTGTACATTAAATGCAAGAGGTAACTGAAAATATCTGGCTGTATGTCAGCTGCCTTCAAGCGGACACATTCACTGCAAAAAAAGAAATTACAGTATTAATGAAGAAAAAGGAGGGAAAAAACCTCTAAAGATGTATTATAGTATTTACCCAAGGCAGCAGTATATCCCCTATACATCAGGAATGATCAGACTTTACGGCTCAAAAAGCATAGGCTTTTCTCCTGTTTACACATGTATGTATAGAAGTGTTTCCTCCCTCTGCATATTGCTCGCTGTCGCTACTTTTCTGCAGCCACTGAAATACAGGAATACTTTTGCAGCATCAACATTGGCAAACAATGAAAGAGATGGGCGGTTAAGTAATATGAAGTTGTTAGGGTGTTTGGGAGCTTCCCTCAGGTCTTCCAACAGAGGATCACATGCAATTTGTGAGGCATCCACCTCTTTAATACATACTGATAAGGAAGTTGCAGTTAGTCCTCAACTTATGACCATAATTGAGCCCACAATTTTAGTTGTGAGTTGTATTGGTCATAAATGCACCATGTGACCAGATCAGATTTTATGACTTTGGGGCAGTGTTACCCTGAACCCATTGTTGGTTATGGGGCAGGTTTTGCCAGAAGTTGGAATTAAATGCCAATCTCTGGGAAAAATATTGTAAATCAGTCATGTGACCATAGAGCACTGCAAACAGGAATAAATGTGGGCTAGTTGCGGTGTGCCCAAAATGCAGCCATTTGATGCAGCAGGGGCTCCTTGATATCAGAACTTCAAATCCAGGTCTTGGGAGTCCATTGTAATTTCGAATAGTCACTAAGCAACTGGCCATTAGTCGAGGACTACCTGCAAGTCTCACTAACCTCAGTGGTTTTCTTCTGAGTAATTAGACATAGGAAGGTTCTACAATTTTAAAGGTAATCACTTAAAGAATATTGTGTATTTATTGCAATACTTGTCTCAACTTGAGCTATTTTCAAGGCAGATACTTCTCTGAATATCTCCCATACTTTTTACGTACATTAGAAGCTCTGCCATTTGAAGCACTGAGGAATCTGGCAAGAAAATATCTTTGAAACAGGTTACCTATTAAATGGCTTAATAATGAGGATCTGAGTCTCTACAGCCAATTTTTCAGCCAATTTATATTTAGAAGCAGAACCTATGCAGATATTGCAGAACCTATATCTTGATTTGAATGGAGTATAGAAGTATGTTAACAGCTTATTTAAAAAAATCAAATGTTAATGACTTCTTGAAGAATTCAAAACTTTCAGTTGGCAGGAATAAAGCAAAGCAAATGGAACATAGTTCCTGATTCTTAATCTTCTAATAGTAAAGTTTTAAGATGAAGAATATTGATATATAACAGAACAAAATGTACCATATACGTCTATTCAGCTAATCACAAATATTAGTAATCTCAACTGCTGTGAATAAAGAGAGTGATTAAATATACTGCTCAAAAAAATAAAGGGAACACAAGCAGAAGACATCCGAGATCTGAATGAATGAAATAGCCTTATTAAATACTTTGTTCTTTACATACAGTAGTTTATACACTGCTCAAACAACTAAAGAGAACACAAAACTACTGTATGTAACGAACAAAGTATTTAATAAGGCTATTTCATTCATTCAGATCTCGGATATCTTCTGCTTGTGTTCCTTTTATTTTTTTGAGCAGTATATTTTTTTTTCATATCCCATGCTTTTATTCCATTTTAGACAATGATTACTTCTTAAAGTGATTCATAAGAAGTAAACCAAAAAGTAGACTAATCTTCAGGTTTACTATTTAAAAAGGCAAGAGAATGAAATGCAGATGGCAAACAATTCCTCAAGCCCATTTTGAAATCAGTATCTACCTAAGGCCAGACTGATCTGTCCTTCCTAATTATCTTCTTTGAATAGCAATTCACAGTCCTAAATTGTCTTGGTTGATTCCACACAGTGTTGCCTTTCAACACGCTATCTGACCGGAAAGGACAAACAAAGCTCTACAGCTTCTCCTATGGCCAATATAAAGAGAAAGCTAGGTTCTTCCTGGGATGGATAGGTAGGGACTGCCCCTCATTAACCCTTGGTTTCCTGCTACTTAGGAAATTGTAATTAACACCAAAAGAACCTCTTCAGGATTACAGTGGCTGAACCTGGGTCATAAATCAGGTACCAATGAAGTTAGCAAGGCTTAAATTCTAATTGTCTTAAATGATCTGCAGATTGCACTGCATGTTACTTATTGAGGTAGATAAAGTAACTCTATACTAACTTAATGTTTGACAATATATATGTATACAATACCTGCTTTGATGAACGAACAACATCTTGAAGTAGTTGGAAAAAGAGGCAAGGACGGATTTGTGTGCCTTAAAGTACACATCACCAATAGCAACTGTGCAGTCACACAGGAAACCAAACTCCCTCTGAGCGTTAAGCTGCTGTAGAAGAATAAGTCCATGGTTGGCCAAATCCATCTTTTAAAATCTGTAAAGTAGAAAATATTCTTGAGAACATATTTCTTTCAAGATTCTGTCATACGCCCAAAGAATGTGAAATTTGGAAGGGCACAATTCACAGGTATTTATGTGATTTTTATAGCCACCTACTTTTTTACCTATTGTGAATGAGCAAGAAACATACAAGCACAACAATCCAAATTGGGACTAAAATTTCCATCACTAAGCCCATGCTCATTAGATAAAACAAGGAGGGCCAATAACTGCATTGGTTGGGGGAGCCTCAGCAGGAGAGGCAGGAAGGAGAGGCAAAGATCAGCTGGAGATAGGCAGTGGCAGGGTGGCTTTGGGCACAGGGTCCAAAAGGGCAAAGGTGGTGGTGGTGAGTTAAAGTGCATGTTGTGGTTGTAAATATGAATGAGCTGCCAAGCACCCAAATCTCAATCAATTGAGGACTATCTATAGGATTAAAATCAACAAAGGAAATAAAAGCAAGAATAGATAACGTAAATTAGCACAACAATGCTCATTACCTGTTTGCCAGCAATGTAGCAATATATATCTCAGACAACTAAAAAAAATCAAATTTATTTAAAGCCATCACATTCATAATACTTCAGTTTGTAGACAGGTTGAAATACAACAGTTAAAAACTTGAGAGCAAATAAATGAAGGTTTTGATTTGTGTTAGAATATACATGCATAGTTTTAGAATATTAATATATATATATTTGGAAATGCTGCATAGGATCAAGAGAATTAAACAAAATGTGATTCTAAAAGTCTTGATCCCTCACAGCATTTTGAAATATTTGGGAATATTTGTAAGAGTCCTGAGTATAGTTATATCTAAATGCTAGTCTCTCGATTAGTTTTTCAGCTATGTTTTTATATTTCGTTTTATATTTTGTTTCTGTAATGAATGCTTTGCACAGCAAATTCAATCAACTGTTCAGGAAAACTTGCAGCAAACGGGAAAAATGAATTAGATAAAAATCACAGCAATCATTTGAGGTTAAATTAAAAATAAAACCAAAGACGTCTGTTTTCTGGAGTACACGTAAATTCATAATTTTCGAATTTACAGGCAGCATCTAACATTAAATAAAGGCGAGATCTCTCTGGATAATTGTGAGAGCTTCCCTGCCCAGAAAAAAAAGCAAGTGTCCAGAAGAAGGGTGGGATCAAAATTCAAAAGCGTCTTCCGCCCCAGGAAAAAAGGCAGAACCTCTTCCGAGAGGCTTGTCCCTCCCTTTGGAGAGAGGAACTTCTCGCCAAGCGCCAGCAATAAAAAGCCACTCAGGAGGCAGCAAACCCTCGCAGACGCCAACGGGGCGGGCAAACAGCAGCCTACAGCGGTGGAGGACCGCAAGCTTCCCTCACCCCCTTCCCCCCCACCGCCCCCGCCGTGAATCACACTGTGACAACCCGCCGGCATTTTCTATTGGCTGCCTGCGGAGCAAAAAGGGGCAAGGCAAGCGAGGCCAAGCGCGCGCCAGGGCCACTGCCTCGGCCCCGCCTTCTCCCCTGCGCAGGGCTACGCGAAGCCGCCGCGTGCGCGCACACGCAACGCACGGAGGAGGCGGCGGGGCGGCGTACGGACGGGCGGCGCGAGACGACGTAAGCAGCGCGAGCGAGCGGGCTGGGGCGCCTAGGCGCGCGAGAGACGGGAACCGCCGCTGTCGCCAGGGCCGCCTAGGCTGCTGAGGAGACGCAGACGGAGCCGCCCACCCTCACCCCCCCTCCTTTCCTCTCTCTCTCTCGCTCTCTGCCTCCCTCCCTCCCTTTCCCGCTCCGCGCGGCTGCCTCGGCGCCTGCCCCTCCCCCTTCCTCCTAGGCCGGGCTGCTGCCGCCGCGGGTGAGAGAAAAAAGGGGAAAGGCCGCTACCCAGCTCGGCGAGGGCGGTTCAGGGCCAAGCCAAGCCCGGATCAGACCAGGCTCTGCCAGGGCAGGAGTTTCTTTAGCAGCCTTAACCGGGAGACCTCTCCCTCTTCTCCCCGAGGCAGCCGCCTCCACCGGCGCCATTTCGGGGTCTCGGGTGGGAAAGCCCCCCTCAGGGCCCGGGAGAGCCTCCTGCCTTTCCTCCGGGTCCGAACCTGGCCTACTCGACCGCCAGTACAATGGTGGGAAGGGAGATGGCGGGGGGGGGGGGGAGGGAAGAGAAAGAGCAAGGGGCCTCGCCGTCGCCACGCGCCCCCCTCCCCGCTTTCCCTCCCGGCCACCCGCCCCTCTCCCGCGCCTTCTCGGAGGATGAGTGTGTGTGCGCGTGGGGGGATTTAGGCGGCACTCACCTGGCTCGCGTTTTCGGGGAGGGGGGGCCCCCGCGGTCTCCGCCAGCCCAGGAGCAGCAGCAGCAGCGCCAACAACGGAGTCAGCGCGGCGGCGGCGGCGGCTTTTCCTGTCCGGTTACGTTAGGGTCACATGACCGAGAGCGGAGCAGAGAGGCTGTAGCGAGGAGCCCCCGCCGGGGAGAGACGGGGGGGGGGGAGGCGGCGACGAGCGCTGTGGCGGCAACAGCAGCAGGAGCCTCCCCTCCCCCGCTTTCCTCCTTCGCCGCCTGCTTGGCTGGCTTGGCTTCGCCTATTGGCGCGCGCCGCTTGCAGTGAGCGGGACGCAGGCCTCACCGGCTGGGCTGAGCCGTCGCAGCCGCCTGGCTTTGGCGGCCGTAGTAGTACTTGCGGGACAGGGGGAGGGGGGGGGCAGGTGACGGAATGGGCCCCATTCTGCGCGCTTTGGTTCTTTAAAGCTTAGCTCTCCTCCTCCCTATTTTTTTTCTTTTTTGAATGCCTTCCGTTGCTCTGATACAGGTGGGAGAGAGGAGGTGGCCAGAACTGAAGTAAGGTGCACTTTGGTTAGAAAAGAAGGGAGAGAGGGATAATTTTAACCCGTCTGCGGGTGGCCCTTAGCTTGATTTTGGCTCTTTATGACAACTTTAAAAAAAATGATTGGCATCCGAGTATTTCTAAAGTATGCATTTAAGTCAGTTAATACTAAATTCCACTTCTCGGGGCAGAGGTCAAGTAACATGGATTTGAACTTAGTAAACTTATTTGAAGTTTATCCCTTTCAGCAGTAGGTGACTTATGGTGAGATAGGTGTTGATTTTTTTTTAGGAAGCTCCATACATTTATCTCCTGCTTTAATGGAAATAATAATATTCCATTAATAGGTTTAGATTTGTAAGTGCAGAATTGCACGCTTTTAGCTGGTGAACTTATTTCTTTGATGGATGGCAGTAATCCTGTAGCTTGAAATAAATAGTATTGTTGTATGGTTTCATAGTAGGAAATATGAAATACATAAAACTGCTGGAATTCAATTTCTTATTTAAAAACCTGAACCCTAAGCAAAGTGATAGATTAATGGTTAGAAGTGTGATGTATTAATGGAGTGATCTGCACCAAAGTAAATTAACTGAAGTTAAAAATAATGTATGCAGTAGCAATTTTTATTAGGTTTTCTCAAGAGTGTCTCTCCTTTAGTTTAGTAAGTTTCAATAATATGAATAGGATTGTGGTCCTGGAGTAGTTTGATGTCTTTTCCCAGAAAAAAAGTGGGGAATTTGTTCTAAGCATTTCTAAATCTCTGAACTTGTTTTGATTTCTGTCAGTTGCTTTCTGTTATTGCTTAAGCAGCTATTTCTGTTTTTTACTAGGCTGTGGAGATACTTCATTTTTTGTTCTACTTTACAGATATGCAATCAGGTCTTCCCTTTCATATTTAATTATATTGAAAGATTTGCATGTGATTCTACACACATTGCTCAGAAATTAATCCTTATGAGTTTAGTAAATTACAGTGAGGTTAGTAAACATTAACACAAACCTTTTGGATTTCCTGGTGGGAACCTGTAACTTTAAAGTTGGAAAAAGGTTCT
Source organism: Arizona elegans (assembly GCA_022577455.1). NCBI lineage: Eukaryota > Metazoa > Chordata > Lepidosauria > Squamata > Colubridae > Arizona > Arizona elegans. The sequence continues at coordinate 253,409,299 of JAKOOJ010000001.1, forward strand.
CTTGAAAGAGTTGTATATATCTAAGATTATGTGTTCAATTTTTGTTTCAGGTAGTTGTCTTTTATCAGTTATAAGCAAAGAACTAAAAAAAGGGGGAAGGAATGAATTACTGAAATTTAATCTCACATTTACAGATCTACATGATTTTCCCTGGATCAATACTACTCATTTCCTTACAAATACAGAGAGTCTATGAAAGTTTAATACTTCACTCTGATTTATGCATTGAGTTTTTAGTATTTTGTGTAATTAAGATTCAGATACGGGTAAATTGTGTTTAATTACAAATTTGTGTTTAAGCTTAATATTTGGTTACAGTTTTAACTTCTATTAACAGCTTTTTCCTAGCCCTTAATTTTCCATTTCAGTGTGGATCTTTCAGTTTAAAACAATATAAATATAACATGTTATCAGAGCAAAAGAATGACACCAGAGGTAATTTCTCCAGGACAATAAAAACTTATATTACAATAATTAGTCATATATTGCTTTTAGAATGTATGAATCCAGCTTGGTGATCTTGGTCTAGGAAAGGATATGGTGCAGTTAATGAAATGTACAGTTTAGTTTATTAAGATCTCTGCTAATAAACTGGATTTTAGAATCACATCTTGATGCTTTGAAGAGTGCAAGCCATCTAAATCGGGTTGGACACTTTCTTTGCAAAGAAATCTACATAGCATTCCAAGGATTGAATTTCAATTTACTGGCTCCCACACAATCCATTATGGAAGTTCAGTGATTGATAATTGGATCCCAAATCACATTTTCATCTTAATATAAGAAGCAACCCAGTTTCTTTAAAAGGGCAAGTGAAAGCTTTCAAAATAAGTTAGTAGTGATAGATTTTATTTAGTGAAAGAAAAACCTTTGTATTGAAAAGTAGTACAGTAGTCAGACATGGATAACATCATCACAGTAGTTCTTGTTTAGTAACTGCCTGTTTGCAATTATGACAGTGATGAAAAAGTATCTTTGTAACCAATCTTTGCATTTATGACCTTTGCAGGTCTGTAAAGCAAAGGAAAGCTGAAGTAAGATCATGAACACACTTGTAGTTTCACTTTACTTACTGAGTGTTGGTACCAGTTATGGTCATTAAAGGAGGACTACCTATATACCTCCAGGTGGTGCATTGATGTATCATTTGTATTGGTGATTCACTGAATGGCCTGGGTTCGTATAGTTCTCTGAGCTATAAACTGGTCCAACATTTTAGCTTAGTGTGCTGTGTAAAACCAGTGATCTGATGAAAACTCATAGCTTTGTTCCCTGCTTGTGAGCATTTAAGCATAAACTAATGCTTATGAACTGTTGATTTAGTATAGTAAATCTATTGCTATATTACTAGTAGAGGACTGCATTTTAATTATGTAGCATTAAACTTAGGTTTGCATTAAAATTTAAATCTGCATTAACACTTAAATCTGAACAGTGATTTAAACTTTTCTAAACAGTACTGAGTCATAAAATATCTTCCCGGATAAGTTTTTTTACCTATCAGGTATTATAATGTAACTTACAAATGTAAAAATAAATCAGTATCTGAATTGTCTTTTATTGTGTGATTTATTGTATGTTTTATCCAGGTTTTGTGAAGAGCCCTTGCTATACTAAACATATACTATCTTTTGTAAACCAGGGATTGGCAGAACAGATTAGTATTTGTTGATCAATGATTTCTGGCTCCTAATTGTTAAATACAAACAAATCCTATCAGCAAGTTAGGCTATTGCAGAAAAGGAAGTGGGAGGAAATATTTCTAGGCTGAAATGCATTAGGAGTGTCCTGTTCCTTAGTTCAAAGCTTGTCTATCTCAGTAATTGTTTACTCAGATGCTTTGTAAAGTGTTGGATTCCCTCCAATTAGCTGGGCAGTAAATAAGTACAGTAGTTCATTTTTGAAGTGAAAGCTGCTTTCTAATAATGAGGTACAGTACACTAGTTGCAAAAACTGATCTCATTAATTTAAATAACAAGGTTTTTTCTGGATTTAGACCTTTCTGAGAAATTATAAGCATTCAAAGTTAATCTCATGTTTGCCTCTAATTATAATAGTATTTGCTTTTATTCTATTTGGGCATAAGTATGCTGTCCCCATGTATTTTTTGCCTCTTTCCAAAAGTGCTAATTTGAAATAACCAAATTTACATACATATTTGTTAATTATGTAAACTAGAGAAATTCATTTTTCAGGAAAGGTATTGGAAATTTTTCCAGTGCAGAATTGAATAGGTAAATGATATTAGTGTGCTTCATTTTGTTCATATATTCAGTATAAGTATCTAATATTCTTTAGTGCTTTTACTCTGAATAATAGAACATGCAATTTGAAGGGGACTGTGAAGATCTCCTTATCCAATCGCCTGCCTGGAGCATGGATCCATTACTGCAGCATCCTGACAGATGGCAACCCAGCTGCTGTTTAAGTATTTTTCCTGAAGATTGACCACCTCCCCAGATAGTCTTTTCCATTGTTTATTTTTATCAGGATTTTTTCCCCTTGCTGTCCAAAATTTATGGCCTTGTAATTTAACCCCATTGCTTCTTATCTTGTCTTCTGGAACAACTTTGGACAATACTGCCCTGAGTTTTGCATTATCACCCTTTATATACTTGGTATACTTGTGTCTTTTAACAGTCACAGGCTAATCATACCCAACACTTCCAATTGTTTCTAGCAAGTTTTTCTTTCCAGGTCCATTATTTCTGAGCATTCCTCAGTTGGTTAGTATCCTTCCTAAAATGAGCAAAGAATTGAATGCCATACATTAGCAGGAGTCTGATCCATGTTGCTGCTGCCTGTGATTCATTTTTTAGTTTTTGTCCATGTATCATGTGGTTCCATATTTGGATTGTAATGCTTCAAGCATTTAAGATTCCACAACAGCAGTGTATGTACTGCTGTTCAGTATGGTTTTCCCCATCTCATGGCTTTACATTTGATTTATCTACTTTGATTTCCTATAATCAAGATACAGGATTATCATTTGCTGTTGCAATTCATTTTGGCTGATACGTTCCATTGTTCCAGCTTGACAAAATCCTTTTGAATCTTGATGCTGTTCTGTATGGTGTTTACCAACCCCCAACTTTATCATCTTCAAATTTGATTATCATTTTTAACGCCTCACGTTAAAACAGCACAGAGTTGAATAGAGCCTCATAATACGTTTTAACATGTCCAGTTTGCTGTTATGTCACTGATGTACATTTATTGAATATAGTCCTCAATTTACAACAGTTCATTTAGTGACCATTCAAAGCTACAATGTACTGAAAAAAGTGACATGACGTTTTTCTCACTTAACTGTTGCAACATCCCAATGGTCACATGATCAACATTCAGATGCTTGGCAACTGACTCATGATGGCTGCAGTATCTTGGAGTCATGTGATCATCTTTTGTGAGCTGACAAGTCAATGGGGAAGCCAGATTCACTTAACAACCATTTTACCAACTTAACTGCTGATTCATTTAACGATTATGGCAAGAAAGATCGTAAAATGGGGCAAACTCAATAAATGTCTCACTTGGCAACAGAAATTTTAGGCACAATTGTGGTTGTAAGTCAAGGACTACCTGAACAGTTCTCAACCAGTTCTGTATCCATGTAATATAGCATAGCATAGCCATCTTTAGACTCTCAAGAGGAATATTATTGATTTTCGGAATTAAACTTCATTATTTCCAGTGTATTCCTAAGGTCATACTGAAACACAGCTGAGTTATGGAGTCACAGTCAAGTTTGTGAAATGGGGTAGATGAGATTCTAAATAGGTATGTCACTACAAAACAACCGCTAATATTCGGAAACTGTAAAGAAAGGGTAATACTTAGTTTCCAGTAGGGAAATGGAAGTAACTCTTCACTCCATTTTAAATTTAAGAGGATGAGTCAGTGATTTTCTCAAATACATTCCATACAAACTAGTAACCTTACTACTAATTTTCACAAACTAGATATATTAATTGTTGAGCTGCCAGAGATAGATATTAGCCAGAGTCTGTGAGGCTTTGCTAATGTTCTGTCCAGCATTATGTGATACTTCTGAATAAGATGATATTACTGTGTTATTTACAAATTGAAATATATTCTGAAACAACTTACTGTATTTACGAAGACTGCATTTTTCCAGACTTGATTATTTAACCCAATTGCAGGATACTGTAGCAGAAACAAAGAGGCTTCTCTCTTCCTCATGCAATATTTAATGTTCATTGTTTCTTACCTTTGCAAAATTTGAATGCCAAATTGTTAATGAAGTTGTATAAATACAGGTAGCCCTCAACTTGTGACCGCAATTGACCCCAACATTTCTATTGCTTAGTGAGGCATTTAAGTGAATTTTGTCCCATTTTATGACTTTTCTTACCATGGCTATTAAGTGAATCTTGTTTTCCCATTAACTTTGTTTATCAGAAGGTCACAAAATGTGATCACATGCCTCTGGGACACTGTACCTGCCATAAATATGAGTCAGTTGCCAACCACCTGAATTTTGTTCATGTGACTATGGAGATGCTGCAATGGTCATAAGTGTGAAAAATGGTTATAAGTCACCTTTTTCAGTGCTGTTGTAACTGGTCACTAAATGAACTGTTGTAAGTCAAGGACTACCTGTATACTAAAGCAGTGGAAAAGGTTTGACACTACAATTTTGATAAGAATGTCGCCTTGAATATCTGCTTCCCAGATTTATATACTTTTATTTCATTTCAACTGTTTAAGTTTAAAGTGGGCTTAAAGGTTTGTGAACCCTTCTAAATTTAATATTTCTGCATAAATATGACCTCAATTAAACAAATGAATCAAAAACATGTTCTAATGTTTGATCCCAAAATACTTATTTGTATATGAAAAAAGTGAACCTTTAATTTCAATAATTGGTGTTGCTGAATATTAGGTGCAATCACTGCTATTAAACATTTCTGATAACTATTGATGAACCCTGCACGTTGGCTTGGAGGAATTTTAACTATTCTTCCTTATCAAACAGCTTCAACTCAAAAGATATTGGTGGGCTTCCCTGCTTGATGAACTGGTCTTTAGTTCTATAACTCTTACTGTGGGATTCTTCGAGACCTCCCAGAATATTACACGCTTGGCTGTTGGTGTGATCTTGGTTGGTCAACTTCTCCTGGGAAGGATAACAGAGGTGCTGAATTGCCTCCATTTGTACACAATCTACCTAACAGTGGACTCATGGAATCCAAATTCTTTGGAAATAATTACGGTATGTAATCTTTTCCAGCCTGGTGAGTATTAACTTTTTTGGAGGTCCCCAGAAATCTTTCTTGTTCAACTCATGACACACTTCCATATATAGAGTGCCGAAAAGGAAGCGCGCACTCGTCTAGGCCGCAACCCGGAAGAGGATCTGTCCAGGGTGCATGCACCCCCAAAAATGAACTTCCGGTTTCCGGTGCGCACATGCATGCCGGCCAGCTGGTTTTCAATGTGCACATGAAACTCTGTGCCGAAAAGGTTCGCCATCACTGTACTATGCTGTGAAGACAGACTTTGATAAGAATACCCAGAATTTTGTTAGGCAAGACCTTATCATCTCATTGATTGAAATATCTGATTAATTTCCCCTTCAAAGGAACTAATAATCCGAAAGGTTTGTATATTTTTGTCACACACATGTAGCTTTGGATCATGGTCAATACATGATCAAGTATATTGACAGCTTAATTGGATTCTCTAGTTTTAGGATGTGAATAGTATCACATTTTAGGTCATATTGATGTAAAAATATTAAAAACTGAAAAAGGTTCACAAATGTTTAAGCACCACTGTCTCAAGAATTGCAAGTATGCTATTACTGTATATAATGTGTGGTGTCATTGTTACTGAGGAGAATGATAGAGAATTGATGCAAAGTTGAAAAAATTACAAACTTATTCAAATAAAATGTACCTTCCTCTCAAATGCTTTGGGCTTTTTATTTTAAAATGTGCACTGTATAAAAAACAATTATGAACAGAGGTATCAGTATATTTTTTGTTTCCCCATCATAAAATTTCAGCAGTAGACTCAATTACAACAATTCTTCCCATTTTCTAAAATTAAAGAGCAAACTTCTTTTAAATTCTTATAAAAACGTTAAAATTTGACAACTGTATTCATGATACATTTTGGAAAGTTACTTGAGAACCAGATTCTGGGTGTGAAGTTAAAGCTTTCATGAGTTTTCTGATGTATCTAGTCAAAAGATTTGGGATTTGAGAGACCTTAATCTTGCTTTAAAGAAATTAATGCATTTCTTACAATCATTTATTTTATTTCACAGTTTTTCAGTTGGTGTTCATACATCCATAATGGTTACTAAGGGAAATTTGTCTAAGGCAATACAGTCAAAGACATTGCTTTGATTAAACTTCTCTTGCTTCTTGAAGAAACATGTCTGAATTTATAAAATCTTCGTGATTAAGCAGTTCCAAAGACAGGTACTGTTTTAGCTGAAGAGAACTTTTAATTTTAACTCTTCCGTCATAAATGAACAACATTAGGATTAGGTTTTCTATGCATTGGCTCCCCATATACTAAAAGGTATATTATATACATATTTTTTCTTAATTCTATTGAATGTATTGTGAAAAAATGTACAGCTTATATACAGAAAACTGCTTAATGTCGTATATACTGAATATTCTTTTCCTGTAATGTAGCAGATAATCTGCATCCATAAGATAGAAAACCAGCCTCATGTTTTTACACCATGAATTCCACGAAAACATAGTAACTGATGAAATATGAAATTAAATGCAGTGACTCCCAACATTTTGTAGCAAATGTCCATAAATTTATCGTGACATTTGCTCACTTTCCAAAATGGACAAAGTTGAAGTCCAATAAACCTGTTGCTCGGATAGCGACTAGTCTTGTAAAATGTCTGTTGCAATGTACTCCTGGTATTAGAAAAACACTCTTCCAAGTTCAAACATGACCTGCAACATAAAACAGAATTTTGCTAGCTTATATGCTTATTTGGCTGATTTCTATTTTTAGTGTTCGCACAAAGTGTTCCATGCCAAGGCATCAGGGATCAGTAACCTCCAAACCAGAAGCACAAGATTATTATTTTTTTTTTTGGGGGGGGGGGGGGGGGGGGCAATTCTATACAGTGGTCATGGAATGGGAACAAATGGGGAGGGGCTAAAGAAAAGAAGAATTGTAAAATGTGTGGAGACCTGAACAAAGAGTACACCGTATCACTGCTACACTTCTGCAAGTTTATTGAATTTAGATTTTTTCCCCCAGTATTGTTTTGAAATCCAGCCCTTCCAAACTTTTTAACTATTTGGCACCTGTTAACTATGGCTGTATTAGGACACGGCTATTTGATTTATAATAGTAACCAGGGAATTTATTATTAAATTTATGTCAGCCATCTCATGGTTTGAGGCAACTCTGATTTTATAATAAAACATAATGACAGATATCAAGCGGAGCAGTAGTGGTGCCTTCTCTGTTACTGTATCAACCATTTACAGCCTATGGCTTTTCCTTCGGAGTGCCTATGCCAGAAGAGAGATAAGATCTCATCTCTGGTGGCAAGAAGTTCCAAAGTATGGGGGGTATGTGGCAAAAAAAGGATCATCTCCTGGACCCCATCAGACAAAATTCCTTGGCTGATGGGATCTGCAGTAGGCTCCTGCCAGGAGGAGGAGTGGGCTGATCCCATTAGGGAAAAATTTCTTAGATATCCTGGACCCACGCCATGGAGAGCTTTAAAGGCTTTAAATAACCAATATCTTGAATTGGACCTGGAAGCACATCAGCATCCAATGCAACTTGTGTTAACTCATGTTACATGTGCCACCTAGATGCTTCCAAAACTGCACTGCTGCATTCTGGACCAATTGTAGATTCCAAATACTCTTCAAAGATAGCCCCATGTACACTATATTGCAATAATCCAAATGAGAGATGACCAAGACACAAATGATTGAGGGCATGGCCTCACAATTCAGGAAAGGGCACAGTTTGAGCACACCACAGTTATGCAAAGGCTGTTCTAGGCACAACAGCCACCTGCTCTTTGAGCTAGAGTCCCAAGTACAGGAGAACTCCCGTGTTGCACACCAGATCTGTCTGGTAGTGCCACCTCCTCCAGAACAGATTTATTTGTTCTTCAGTAGCCACCTTTGCTTTGATGTCATTTGCTGCTAGGAAGGCCTGGATAGGCAAGATTTAGTTTTTCTATTACTCCCTTCTGTCTCTATCCACCTTGTCTGCCTGCATATGAACTACTGTATTTTTCGGTGTATAAGATGCACCTTTTTACCCCCAAAAAGAGCCTTGATGGTACAGTGGTTTAATGAACCCTGTTATTAACACAGCTGCCTGCAATTTCTGCTGGTTCGAATCTCTCCAAGGCTCAAGGTTGACTCAGCCTTCCATCCTTTCTAAGGTAGGTGAAATGAGGACCCAGTTTGTGGGGGCAATAAGCTGACTTTGTATAAAATATACAAAAGAATGAAGGCTATTGCTTAACGCATTGTAAGCCGCCCTGAGTCTCCGGAGAAGGGCGGCATATAAATCAATTTTTTTTTTTAAAAAAAAGGGTGAAAATCTGGGTGCATCTTATACGCCGAATGTATCCCCGCCCACCCGCTGTCCCCCACCCTTCAGCCAGTTTCAGGCGGCAGGGATCTGAGTCAGGGCACAGCCTGAGGAACAACCCTTCCTCTTCGGGACGGGGGGGGGGGGGATTTGCCCAGCAGCTTTGGGGAACAAGGCGGGTGCCATGATTTGCGGCTGGTTACCCCTCTGGCCGCGCTGACTTCACTCCCCAGCAATGTGAGGAGCCGCCGCCACCTAACCCTCTCTGTGCCCAGGAGCCAAGCCGAGCTGAATGGGAGCCCCTAAAGGGAAACATTCCTCCTTTCCAGCCATCGCTGCCCGAATTCCAAAATGCAAACCTCAAGAGTCGCGCTTCAGGTAGCGGCCAGTTCCCCTGCAATGTGCAGCGGGGAACTGGGAAGTGCTTTGGATTCAGGGAGGGGATCGCGGGTCTGCCGCCCGAACCACGATCCCCTTCCCGATTCCAAACGGGTGTGTGCAGAGACAAAAAAAAAGTGCACCGTGTTTCAAGCGGCAGATCTGGCTAGGAGGAAAGAGAAGAATCTGCTGAGAAGGAGGACGGGGGCACGCGGCTCTGCAATGTGCAGAAAAACACTTTTAGGTGTCAGCGCTACAATCTCCTCCCCGAATCCAAAGCACTTCCCAGTTCCCCGCTGCACATTGCAGGGGAACTGGCCGCCACCTGAAGCGCGACTCTTGAGGTTTGCATTTTGGAATCCGGGCAGCGATGGCTGGAAAGGAGGAATGTTTCCCTTTAGGGGCTCACATTCAGCTCGGCTTGGCTCCTGGGTGCAGAGAGGGTTAGGCAGCGGCGGCGGCGGCTCCTCACATTGCTGGGGAGTGAAGTCAGCGCGGCCAGAGGGGTGACCAGTCGCAAATCGTGGCACCTGCCTTGTTCCCCAAAGCTGCTGGGCAGATCCTCCCCCCCCGTCCCGAAGAGGGAGGGTTGTTCCTCAGGCTGTGCTCTGTCCCTCCCCCCAGAGCATGCTAGGGGTCTCTTTGGGGGAAAGCAAGTAGTCCCTGCACCTCTCGCTTGCAGGAGGAAGAGGAGGGTGACGCCATCTTAAATGCTGGTAGGCAAGAGGTAAAATACTTTTTTCCTTGTTTTCCTCCCCCAAAATTAAGGTGTGTCTTATACTCCGGTGCGTCTTATACACCGAAAAATACGGTAAGTTTTTGGGTAGTTATTCTTGCCTGTTCAGAAATTGTACTTGCTGAAAGCTTTAGTAATTAGTCTACTAGTTGAGTTTAGCATTGGGATAGGGATTTACAACTTTTTACCCTCCAGGGAGCAGCATTTAGCCTTTCCTTTCAGTTGTGGAACCAGAAACAAAAGATAAATGTTATTTAATTAAACATAATTACTATGATTACTCCTCATGTATTCAATCCACTCTCAACCTTTCCCTTTGCATTATATATTTGGAGAAACTCAAGGCCATTCCTATGATTTGGGGTACTGCAGCATGAGTAAACTTCATACCCTCTGATATGGATACAACACTATCCAGAAAGGTTCTGTGAGCTTGGAGTGGTGACAGTGAGAATGACGTGGGATGATAATATACTTAAAATCTAGTTACCAATTCAATAGAGTGGATATTCAGCTATAAGCCTTGCTCCTAATGCTTGCTTTCCATAATGTTGAGACAAAGACCTTTAGATAGTAAGAATTTCAAGACTGGAGGACAGAATTTCTAGGCCTTTGCGGAACAAGTAATATTTAATAAAGAATACATGACTCAAATGATAACAGAGGAGGAAGTTGCCATTGTATTTTTGATTGGGACTATTTTGCATCATTGAATTCTTAAACAGTACTTTTGGCAACACAAAGTGAAATAGGCAATAGAATATTTAATACATGTAAACAGCATGTAACATTAAATTACCATTAAATCTTTGTTCAGCCTACATACCTTGCACAACTTATGGAATATACAAAGTGATCCAACATGCACTGTAATGAACTTATAAGTTGGTCTGATTTATATGGCTATAAAATAAGGCTGTGAGTGTCTATTAAAGTAAAGTAGTATAGTAAAATTGACAAGCTATTGTACTATCCTGATTTCTCTATTTTTAAATAAATTTATGGAAACTATTTTAAAGTTATTTCCTTGTCTAAGGAAACTGAATTTTTAAATACTCTTCAGTGAACTTGTCAACATTCTGCATATGTTTTAGGAAACAATTTTAGTAAACCAACCTCTATTGTGATGAGTATTACTATCATCCATTCCAAGCGCAGAGCATGTTTTTCATTCAAATGATTTCTCATCAGATCTGTCAGTTCTGTGCACTGCTGCAGCTTTTCATTTACTACCTTCAGTAGTAAGGATAGAAAAGTTGATGTTTCAGAAAACCTTGAATAAACAATTTCTTAATATAAGTTACTTCCAGAGGTGAATTTATTGAAATCAAAAATATGGAGAATTACATCACGTTTCTATAAAGTGAATACACTAGAGTAGCTAAGACTAAGCATTCAGAACAATTCTTAGTCTTGGGACATGTGACTTTTCAGTATTCACACAATAGATTGCAACATGTAAATCACTCCCATAATTCCAGGCTTTAATTTCCTTTCTCCACTTGCATGCATTTATAAAGTTAAATAGAAATATCCTTGTCTATTGAGTATTTCTTGTATCAAACTTAACAAAATATTTCGGTGTCAGCCCTCATCACAATTGCCCTCTGAAGCATTTAGCTAAATTGTGTAAGATACCTATCGTAGCCTAGTATACTTCACTAAATAATAATCAAGGTTTAAGTCTAGTTTAGCAAAGCTCAGCTAACAATGCAATAAGGTTAAATATGCCCAAACATTTAATAAAGTTAACAGCAGAGAATTTCAACATAAAATTAGAAGCAAATCCTGAAACAAAGCCGAATGTAAAACAGTTCAGTTTGGCAATGTGAATACATATCTATTTTTATATATTCACATAGATTGCCTAATTGCAGCATTTTACTTCTGAAAAGCCATAGCTGAAGATTCTCTATCATAGAACATAGGGGGGCAAAAAAGCTTCCTGTGCTCTTTTATTTGCTTCCTGAAAAAAATTACTTAACTTAAAAAACAATTTTGAGATACATGGGGCACAAATGTGTCAGATTTCACTATGAAATTGTAGTTAAATGCTGCAGAATCTAAAGGTAATTTATATATCTATCGAAGTTAGTTTATGATTATTAAATTACTACTAATACTTATTCCATGCAGGCATTATGTATCTTGTGGGCCAGGCCATACTTGAATCTATACATAATGTGAATTCTATAAAAAAATCTATTTTTTAAAATCCATGGTTCCTCAAATGGAATTGTCAATTTCATCATATCTCATTGGACTATGAAGATTCTGTGCATTACTTTAAAGACAGTAGTGAGACCATTTTATTCCTGAATCCCTTTGTTCATACACAGGCAAAACACTGTCATGGAAGCAATCACATCTTAGAAAGCAAATCTATATATATTTTTTTTACTTAATTTCATTTCAAACAACTGGGCTATATCAAGGACAACCAAAAATTACCTGTTCAATCTGTTACTGAATTAAAACATATTTACATACTAACACTACCTATAATATAGTCCAGAAACCAGTAAGAATATGTGGAATCTAGAGAAAGTTTCATGAATATTGTTACAGATTGCTATCGCAGTGAGCTGGTTCATCCTAAATAATGATGCTCTGTAAAGCTAAACTGATCCCTGCTATACTACTATGCATCAAAAGCATTTCAGAAACAATCAGCTAATTACAACCATGTGGCATCACTGTAGTGCATAAATCAACTTAAGCCCTCCAAATCATGTTATGTAAACAAATAACTTAGTAGCCCAAGAAGAAAGAACAGGACTCATCTATAACGAGGCGTAAGAACTGTAAAAGCTAGTATGTAGGACAGACAGGCAGAAGATAGCAGAGCGCATCCATAAACATTATTTAGCAACTGGAAGGTACAATGAAAACTCATAGCACATAGAAAGATTGAACTGTAATTTCAACTGGAAAACAGCATCCTAGACCCGTGATGGCGAACCTATGGCACGCGGAGCCATATCTGTGGGCACATGAGCGTTGCCTTAGCTGAGTCTGCGCACCGACCAGCTGATTTTTGGGTTTTCCAGTCCCACCAGAAGTCGGGAAACGGGCCGTTTCCGGCCTCCGGGGAGGTGGGAAAGGCTGTTTTTGCCCTCCCACTTCCCACCCAAGAAAGCCTCTGGAGCCTGAGGAAGGTAAAAAAACAGGTCTACTGAGCCCACCACTAACCTTTTTGGTGTTGCGTGCCAAAAGCAGGGGGAGGTTGTGCGTGCATGTGCGGGGGCATGGGGGGGCATTGAATTATGGGTGTGGGCACACGCACGCTCCCCTCCATGCGCTCCCCACGCTTTTGGCACAGCAAAAGGTTAGCCATCACTGTCCTAGACCAAACTAAATCCAAAAAAACTATGGAATTCCTGGAAGCTTAGCTTTCAGGCAAGTTCACCCATTAATAGACACATAGAGATAAACTGCATTTACACACCTTTCAAACGAGACAATTAAAAACAAACTAAGAAACAAAAAGACCAGAACACATTCTCTCCAGCAACCTACACCCAGTTAATCAGGGATTAACACCAGACAAAACAAGCAAAAAGCAATACTCTAGTTAAGGAACTACCAAAGAAAACGTTACACTTCCACCAACACCAGAAGGCAAGCTACTGTATATATAAAGAGAGGGCAAGCCCCACACTCAGTACTGATATTACTTTGTCAATAATGAAACATCTGCAAGCAAACAACCACGCTTAGACAGTACCAATGACTCCACAGTTAAACCCTGACCTACTTATGTTCTCTTCTATTGAAAAGTGAGTTTTATGGAAAGTAGTACTTTATGTTCACAAGTTCTTGATTTAATTTCTAAACATTTTTTTTGTTACCGTCTAATGATCATTTTTTTCTAGGGGACACCAAGATACACTTCTGCAATATCCCCATAGCAATATATTGTACATATTTTAAGAAAAAACATTCAAGTAATTTTTAGAGTCAACCATTAATCATTAAAGTACTCTAGAAAAAGCAAAACAGCAGAGAATCTGTAAAAGCAGGCTTCTATGTAAAACTCCACTTGCTAAATAGTTGGTGACAACTGTTCCTCCACCCATCAGAATTACATGGATTTAAGAAAAAGGGTAAACTTGTCATAAAACCTCCCCGAAAGTTACAGAATGCATTGGTTATGTTTGTATAAAACAATAAAGCTAGAATCTGACTTATTCACAATAACATGTTGAAGCCCACTGCCTGATTGTGCCTAAAGCATTCCTCCTGGTAGTGGGAACAGCTATATAAAATCACAAGAAAGAAGCATCTCAGAACTAGCATTTTATGCAAATAAAAAATAATATTTATAAATTGTACATAAAAGAAATAGTGCAACAGGCAGAATAACAATGTTTGTCCAAAAACAATGCAGATAAAAACAGAAAAATAAGATTTGTTAAGAGAAGCAATTGTTTTTTTAAAAAAAATCCTCTAAAGCTTAGATAAAAATAGTAAAATATTACCTTAACTCTGCGATCAATACTGAGAAACCGATGCATTTTATCATACAGTTGTTCAAGATGTTCTCTGTCCCAGTAGAAATCTGGGGTAATCAACAGATCAGAACTCAGATTTATATGATGCCTAAGGAAGAAAATTTCTTATTTAAAAACCAGTTAATGAATTGTATTTTGCATACTGCACTGTTATAAGTTGAGACAAACAAGTACTCTTTGGACAAACATCCTTCATGTAGCAAAAAACTTTGTTACATTCTCACAGCTATAGAACTTAGAGTTAAGTTTTCAATCTCCAAATAAACATTCTATTCTTTTAGAACCTGATTAAAGCTTTATATACAACATGTTATCACTTTTTATTCTGATATTACTACAAACTTGGGTTATCAGGAGTTGAAGAAAATACAGTTTATCAACTTTACAATTTAACGGCATAAGCATTATCATTTCCAGTTTTTAATACATTTATATCATGAGTCACATCTCCACAAAACCCCTCGCATAGTGATTTTTGCATCATTTCATGGCGCATATTCTAATTATTCAAACATTCTTGACATTTCAATGGCATGTGACTTGGGCTTAGCTGTAATGAGTCTTTCCATTGTATTTAAGACTGTTTCCTATTCTTTAGGTTTTTGTTCCTTACAAGGGTTTGCATGTTCTCTCATAGAGAATTGAAGAGTAAATGTTACTTTTTGCTATAAACATAAAACATTTTAAAAGACTATGCTAGATTTATAGGTAGAAATATAAGAATCACTACAGAAAAGAACTACTGGTGTTAAAAAAAAAACAATATACAATGGGATTAGTTTGAAGGTTTATCTTTGTGCTGATAGTTAATACTACCTAGTGGCACATAATAAAAAATAAGGACCTGGCAAATAAACCACATTTTAACCGGACAATAACAAGATGCTTATTGATACATGTAAGCTCTAGTTTCTATTAAATATTACTTAGTTCTGTTAAAGGACAGAAGGACAATAGTCTAGATGCAGAAGAGAGAAATATAATTGTATCACTTTAGAAATATCACATATTTAAAAAGCGGATTATACATGGCAGTATACTCTATACATATATATGTGAATATTATGTTTTTTTTGTTAAAGATTGCTTTTAAAACTGACTCTAAAATGTAATCTTTTTGCTTGTCTTTAATTCAGATACCTCAAGGCAAACAGCTCCCCAATTTTCTGCATAACATCAGCATGAGACAGTTTCAGTTTCTTTCTTAATTTAAGCATCTGTAAGAAGAGAGTAATAAACCAGTAAGAATATTTTTTAGATGTACAATATTACTCACCCCCGATGACAACTGCACTCTTCACTTGAACTGGCAGAAGCAATCCTGATGATAATAAAGATCTATCCTGAATTTCATATTAACTTTGGGAGGTGGGATAGGCAGTTTTGCCATAGATGGTTTGTGATAACCCTATTGTCATGGCTGGAGAACTTCCTGACAAAATTTAGGTTTAAATTAAGATCTATCCTACAGGACAGAGAGATCAATTAAAATGATCCATTCACAAAGACTTATGTTATCTGATGAATATCTCAGCATTCTACAAAAGTTTCCAGGAAACAAAGAGGATGAATCCTCAAGTAGCTATGCAACAAGCTTTTATAGTAACACAAATCTATAGTATTATCTATTTTGAAGAAATGTAAATCTGGCTTGGAAATGGGGACAGAGTGAGTCAACAGCTGAGGGGGACTTTTCCAAATAAGCTTGCTTTGATTTTGTTTCAGGTAAAATGGGGCAGAGAGAAACTTTGACAGGCTTGCAAGATTCAGTCATTCTATCTATAATAATCACTGCTGTGCCTGTTTCTTGATCCTGCTTGCCCTAAAGGGTTGACACTATCCTAATATATTCACTTAGTATCCTGCTGTGATGATTTGAATGGCACCTTAAGAACAGAATACTTCACACTAATGTAAACACATTGTTCCAGGTCCAAATTCCTTGTCTTCTCCAGTTTAATGGAATCCTTTTCAGCCTGAGAATGTAGACCTCAAGGAAGTGGTGGTTCACCCTATTGTTCTCTTGATCCTTGACTATCATGGCTAATTAGCCAACCAACCAAGAGAGAATTGTCCAGGTGGATAAATATTGAATGCATTTTATCCTAAATGGAACATCTGGTGCCCTTCAAAACTTTTGTAACACTTTCCCCCCAAAAGAAATCTTGCAGAGCACACAATGTAATTAGAAGCACCCTTGAAAAAAGAATATTTTCCAAAACACATTGGTCTAAATCAAGCAGATGGTGTAAGTCTAGGAGGACTGGTTCACTGGTTCTGTCTGATGCAAACCAGCCCATGCAGAACCAAAGATGACAAATCCCCATGATTTATTCAAAGGAATTAGATATTCTCTTATCATGTTTTTATAAGACCCAATCTTCAATTCAAGTCCTTACGTTTTGCTCTTCACTACTATCTGTGGAACACAATATTTTGCCATCTTCAACATACAACTGCTACACTGATTCTTTTTTCTTTTACTTTGAACATATCTAAATAGCTTTCTTTTTTTCTTAGTATAATATGCCAACCATTTTGAATTTAGCTTTCCTGGCATCTTGTCTAGAGTTCTGAGCATCTATACTTTTTATTGATGGCCTATTCCTCTTTCTACTCCTATATTTAACCCTGTTACAGATATCCATTTTCTAACAAAAGGATCACTTTAGCATATTCTATCATTTTCAAAGTGAGTAAGAAACAATTCTAAGTTTAACTGTGAGAAGTTAATTTTTTGTATTTCAAATTTGCATGCAGGTTTTTCTTCTTGGCATCCTATATATTGAAGCTTATTGACATGAGCATTCATAATAAACATGTCAATCTACATTCAAGCAAAGAGTTTCCCACAACAAACATAAAATGGGCATAATTAAAACAACAGGGTTTTCCCTTTAGACACATGAGTTTAATTAAGCATTTTGTAAAGTCAAATTTAATACAGAGTTTCACTTAAATTTTGATCTGGCAAACAAATCTCAATTTGTTTCTTCTGCCCAAGAACAGATGGTAAATACAACAATCCAAATTCATTCATCTATGGTGTTAAAAATCTGCAAATTTCCCATACTTAATTTTATGGAAGAATGAAAGAAATAGTAAGTACCTCAGGTATTGATTGAATAGATTCTACAAAATTATCCAATGATGCTTCCCAAATGGCCAGTTTTACTACATTACAGAAAAGCATAAAAATGTATTATTCACTTCCAAGTTTTATCACAAAATAAAATATTTAAATTTTTACTGTCCAATGCTTGACAAATAATGTTGATATGCTGATTATTGCTTTTAGACTTACAAATTTCTAATTTTAACTGAGGGACAGGAATTTGTCTTCTGTTCTATTTTTCTATTTCAAACTTCTATACTGCCCTTCTCCTTTCGGACTCAGGGCGGTGAACAGCCAAAATAAAAACATTTATACATAACATTGCAATTAAAAATAGATTTAAAATCAACATTTTAAAACCAACCCTAAAATCAAGACAGACCGGCTAACTGAAAAAAGTAAGTTTTTAGGGCCCGACGAAAAGTCCGGAGGTCGGAGATCACTCGTATCTCTGGGGGTAGATTATTCCAAAGGGTAGGTGCCACCACAGAGAAGGCTCTCCTCCTGGGGGTCGCCAGCCGGCATTGTCTGGCCGATGGCACCCTGAGGAGGCCCTCTCTGTGGGAGCGAACCGGCCGGTGGGAGGCTATTGGTGGCAGAAGGCGGTCCCTTAAGTACCCCGGCCCTAAGCCATGGAGCGCTTTAAAGGTGATCACCAACACCTTGAAGTGCACCCGGAAGTCCACTGGAAGCCAATGCAGCTCACGCAGGAGAGGAGTCACATGGGAGCGCCCCATGGCTCCCATAATCCCCCGCGTGGCCGCATTCTGCACCAGTTGGAGCCTGTTAACCTGGTATGTTCTTTTTGACATAGTGTAATATAAAAACCCAGCTTGCACGATATAATATAATTTGCAAATCAAGTCAAAATTGTTTTTTCAAGTATTTTTTTAAATCCTGGCCTAGTGTTTTATATGAACCATGTTACCATTTTATATGAACCTACCAATTATTTCTCTGCTCTAAGTAGCAACTAAGATGGTTAAAGGCCTAGAGACAAAAACATGAGAGGAATGGTTGCAGGAATTGGGTATGGCTAGTCTAGAGAAAAGAGGGACTAGGGATGACATAACAGCAGTATTCCAATATTTGAGGGGCTGCCACAAAGAAGGGGTCAACTTGTTTTCCAAAAGGCAAGACTAGAAACAATGGATGGAAGCTAATCAAGGAGAGAAGCAACCTGGAATTAAGGAGAAACTTCCTAACAATGAGGACAATTAACCAGTGGAACAGCTTTGCCTTCAGAAGTTGTAGATGCTTCATCACTGGAGGTTTCTAAGAAAAGACTGTAAAGCCACCTATCTGACATGATTATAAGGTCTCCTGCTTGAGCAGGGGTTGGATTAGAAGACCTCCAAGGTCCCTTCCAGCTCTATTCTGATTGATAATAGTTTTCCTACTAAAAGGTAAAGTAAAATTTCTGCTGCCCCTATTCAAAATAAAATACTCTATTCCCAATTCACATAAGATTCAATCATAAACCTCCCATTTCATGCCCCTTTCAGCCCAAAGGGAAACATTACTTTTATGATATTATTTTCTACAAAGTAGGAATGCTTAAATTTTATGCAGTCTACTAAAGGTAATACACATTGTTTCTTCTGTTTCTCAGAAGTGGTTTGACATTGCCTCCTTCCTAGGGCTGAGAGAAAGTGACTATCCCAAGGTCACCCAACTGACTTTGTGCCTAAAGCAGGACTAGAATTAACAGTACTAGCCTGATGCTTTACCCTCTTCATAAAACTAGCTCTCAAAGGTAGTATTAAGGGTCACAGGTCTACAGTGAAGCATAAATTATTTGCAATGGCATAATCTATGTACTACTAAAATTTTTGTCTATCAAGATTCTCAGTCATCCAGTTGTATCAAAAGTGTTATTTTTGAAAAGCACAGCTGCCTTTTCAAAAATAAAAATCACTTTTTATATTAAAAATTTTGTTATCATGACTTTGAACTAGGCAAAACACTGTTCATAGAGTAACAAATTTTGAACCAAGGTCCCTCAAATGAGTTAACCTACAGTGAGTCCCCAAAATCTGGCATCATGATTCCTTGAGGAAATGAAATCTGGAAAAGTTGTTGCTGCTTCAGTGTTATTGGCTGCTATTGCAGTTACATGATTTTTAGTTTGTGACAGTTTGCCAGTTAGTCTCACAATCCCTTGCTCCCTCTTCCACTCAGCAACAGCCACTTACCTGCCTATTGGAGGGGGAAAGAGGAAGAGAGAAAGGAAGGGAATGGAGATTTCGGATGTTCCCTGCCAAATTTTCACAAGGAAAAACAATGGGGAAGCCGGCAGGAAATTGAAAGTTGCTCCTGCTCCCATTGTTTTTTGGTCCACTCTTCGTCATTTGTTTTCCCTGTTTAGGTAAGAAAATATCTTTGAAACAATGACCCAACAGGGCACAGATTGTCTGGTTCTTTCCTTCCTTCCTTCCTTCCTTCCTTCCTTCCTTCCTTCCTTCCTTCCTTCCCTCCCTCCCTCCCTCCCTTTTCTTTCTCTCTTTTTCAATCAGTATGCAAGAGAAAGTGCTGTGAGACTGAGCAAATTCTTCAAAATAGTTGTAACTATAGATGTTTCATGCAGAGTATTTTTTGAGTGCCTTATACATTATAAATGCATTCATGAACTCCATTTCCTCCCAGATTTCAAGTAATAATACAGATCATTAAATGAAATTATACGATGGACAGCTTACCAGAAAGGCAGAGAGCATTGGAAAAAGCAAACTTCTCTAAAATGAAATCGTCCATTTCTAATTCTGAATTTATCAAGATTTCTCCTCTATGAAGTTTTGACTGCCCTCTGCGAAAAAGATATGAATAGATTACATTAGGTTCAAGCAATTTACTACTCCCCCATCAGTCTCAGCCAGCATTACCATTGGTCTAATAGTGAATCAAATGAGTATTAGAAGAACTGGTAGGACTGTGTAATAAAACATGAGCAGGTATCCTTCAGTCTGTTTATAAGAATACCAAAAAAATAAAATTTAGGAGTAGCTGACCTAACATGGGTCTTATTCCACATGTGAATTTCTGTTTCTTTTATTGTATAAGTGAATTTCTGTTTCTTTCATTGTATCTCTTTTCACTTACACCTTCAACAGTGCATATTCAATCCAAATAAAAGTAGAAATATTTTGTACATAGTTGAGTGTATTGGCCTTGAAGATGCTCAAACAGAACACTGATAGTTTGTGGCAGTGTAGTAAGGGCTAGTCTTTTAAAAACTGGAATATACTGGCTGTCCTCAACTTACAACTACAATCAGGATCAGTTTCAGTTTTTCAGTTTTATTTGATTTGTATACCGCCCTACTCCCAAAGGACTCAGGGCGGTGAACAGCCAACAATAAAATACATAGATACACAAAATTTAAAAACCCAATAAAATCAAATTAAATTATTTGGCCCAGACAAATTAAAACACCCCGATAATTTAAAAAACAGATTAAAATTTAAATATTTAAAAAGGGAAGAGATTAGGCCAAGCCCGCTTGATGGAATAAAAAGGTCTTCACAGCACGGCGGAAGGAGCGCAGATCCGGGATCCTCCGTATCTCCGGGGGGAGCTCATTCCAGATAGTAGGTGCCCCCACAGAGAAGGCTCTCCCCCTGGGGGTCGCCAGTCGACACTGTTTGGCTGACGGCACCCGGAAGAGTCCCTCTCTATGAGAGCGTACTGGCCGGTGGGAGGCTATTGGTGGTAGTAGGCGGTCCCGTAGATAACCAGGTCCTAAGCCATAGAGCGCTTTAAAGGTGGTAACCAAAACCTTGAAGCGCACCTGGAAGACCACCGGGAGCCAGTGCTGCTCGCGCAGGAGAGGTGTTACATGGGAGCGCCATGTCGCTCCCATTACCACCCGCGCGGCCGCACTCTGCGCCAGTTGGAGCCTCCGGGTGCTCCTCAAGGGGAGCCCCATGTAGAGAGCATTACAATAGTCCAGGCAGGAGGTGACGAGGGCATGAGTGACCGTGCGTAACGAGTCCCGATCCAGAAAGGGACGCAACTAGCGAATCAGGCGAACCTGATAAAAAATCCTCCCGGTCACGGCCGTCAAATGCTCTTCTAAAGACAGCCGTGAGTCCAGGAGGACGCCCAAGTTGCGAGCCCTCTCCGTGGGGGCCAATGATTCGCCCCCAATGGTCAGTGATGGCGTCAACTGACTATATCGGGATGTCGGAAACCACAGCCACTCGGTCTTGGATGGGTTGAGCCTGAGCCTGTTCCTCCCCATCCAGATCCGTACGGCCTCCAGGCACCGGGACATCACTTCAAGGGCATCGTTGGGGTGATCCGGGGTGATCCGGATCAGAATCTCAGTCATTGAGTGAAGCGGTCATTAAGTGAGATGTCCATGTAACTGCTTCACTTAATAACTGCAACCTGGCATTCCCAATTCCAGTTGTTAAGCGATTGGAACATTGTCTCACCTGAATGTTCCTTTTATGATCGTTGCGACGACATTCTTTACTCTTGGGACATCTTCACTTCGATTGGATTTCACTGAGTGCTCATCAAACTTTTTCTCCCTCTGCAGCCTAGTTCCGCCTCCTCCCTCTGCACATGATCAGTTCTTTTCACGATCTCACTTCTTGACTTCTTTACATGCTTTTCGCGGAATATCAACTGCAGAAGGAGTAATGAAAAAATACCCCCCACGACCACCATACCAATACCCTAAGGGTGGGTCAGAATGTCGTCGCAACGATCATAAAATGAACATTCAGGTGAGACAATGTTCCATTTTCATGCATCGTTGCTCCGACATTCTTTACTCTTGGGATATACCCAAGCTTTGCCTATTAGGGTGGGTTTCTAAGTCTTTTTCCTGTTGTCGTGGGGAAATTATTGATTGTAATACTCTTCTCCCAAATGCTGCATCAGCTGACACAAAGGAATCTATTTTATAATGTTTTACAAATGATGAAATAGAAGACCATGTAGCTGCCTTACATATTTCTTCTATTGATGTCTGGGTGGCCCATGCAGCTGATGTCGCTACACTACGTGTTGAATGAGGTAACACTCTACTAGGTACCTTTACTCCTTGTGAAGCATATGCTGCTGATATACATGCCTTAATCCATCTTCCTACTGTATTGGAAGATACTTTTTTTTTTCCCCTCGAGGAAAGTAAAAAGAATACAAATAATGCTTCCGTTTTACGGAATGTTGCAGTTCTTTTTATATATCTTATTAAAGACCTACGTACGTCTAGAGTATGCCACATTTTTTCCAATGTATGTTTTGGATCTGGGCAGAAATTTGTTAGAACTATTTCTTGAGCTCTACGGAAATAAGAATTTATTTTCGTTATGAATGTTATATCTAGTCTTAGTACTACTCTATCTGGGTAAAAAGTGCACAAATCATTCCTAATAGATAAAGCTGCAATTTCTGATACTCTACGTGCCGATGTTATTGCTATTAAGAATGCTAATTTTATTGTTAGCCATCTTATACTTATTGAAGCTACTGGCTCAAATGGAGACTTTGTAAGAGCCTGTAATACTAAATTGATATCCCATGAAGGATATCTGTGAATCTTAGGTGGTCTTAAATTCATTGCACCCCTTAGGAATGATTTAATTCTCTTGTGTTGACTAAGAGATTTATTGCGTCCTTCTAAAACTGTAGCTAGTGCTGCTACTTGTCTTTTCAACATAGAGGGTGCAAGACCTCTCTCTAACCCAGCCTGAAGAAACAATAATACTTCAATTTCATTAGCCGATGTAGGATCAACATGATGTTCTATACACCACTTGACAAACCTGTTCCAAGTAGGGTTATAAATACGTGTTGTTGATGATCTCCTGGCTGCTTGAATGGTAGAAATTACTTCCTTAGGAAGATTATCTTTTGCTAATTTGCTCCTTTCAATCGCCAAATGGTCAATTTTAACCAATTTGACTTTGGATGTTGAACCTTTCCTTGAATGAGAATCATCTTTGCTGGTGGTATTCTCCACGGATTTTGTATTGATAGTTGCAGAATTTCTGCAAACCATGGCCTGCGTGGCCAGTATGGCGCTACCAATATCATCTCTGCCCTTTCCTCCAGAAGTTTTCGAAGTACTTTCTGAATAATTGGAATTGGAGGAAATGCATACATAAGCCCTACTGGCCAATGAGATCTTAGAGCATTGTGGCCTTCTGCTCCTGCCACTGGAAACCGCGCAAAGAATCTTGGGAGCTGTGCATTCTGTGGTGTCGCAAACAGATCTACTACTGGTTTTCCAAACCTCTGAGCTATCTCCCTGAATACATTGGGGTGAAGCATCCACTCTGACTGATCTATTTTCCCTCGACTGAGCCAGTCTGCCTGTTGGTTTTTTTCTCCTGATATATGTTCTGCTTGTATTGACATTAAATGTGTCTCTGCCCAAGACATCAGTCGTGCCATCTCTTCCGTGAGATATTTTGATTTTGTTCCTCCTTGACAGTTAACATGTGCCTTCGTGGCCATGTTGTCGGTTAGAATTAATACATGCTTGTTTACTAGATGATGATGAAAATGGATTAATGCCATTCTTACTGCTCTTAATTCTATTCTATTCAATTGATTGGTTGCTTCTTCTCTAAGGGAGACCAAATTCCCTGTGCTAGTAGACCCTTCAGATGGGCCCCCCATCCGTACAGGCTGGCATCTGTTGTCAATATTACTGGTTCTGATTGAAGAAAAAATGATCCCTGCTTAATTGCAGAAGTTAACCACCATCGAACAGACATCTTGACTTTTTTTGGTACTAACACTTTGTATAGAGAGTGCACTGTTTGTCTTTTTTGAAATGGCAGTAGAAACCACTGCAGATTGCGAGAATGTATCGAGCCCATGGTACTATTGCAATTGCTGATATTAGCTTGCCTAGAAGTTGAGACAGTGCTCATAATGTAGTTTTCTTTTTAGATAGTATTTGAATAATCAGTTCTTTGATACTGTTCTGCTTGTCTTGAGATAGGTATACCATACCCTTTGCAGAATCTATTATAGCTCCCAAGTGCTGTATCCTTGTTGTTGGGATTAAGTGACTTTTTTTTTTTTACATTGATTGTGAACCCATGAGCTTTAAACGATTGTATTACTAACTGTCTGTCTCGACATGCCTGGATCTCTGATGTCGACAGTATTAAAATATCGTCTAGGTGACATACTATACGAATTGGAATTGATCTGAGAGAAGCCGCTACCGCTGTCAGAAGTATTGTAAATGTTCTCGGTGCGGAAGAAATGCCAAATGGCATTGCTTTGTATTGAAAATGCCTGCCCGCATATTCGATTCTGAGATACTGTCTGTACATTGGGTGAATTGTTATATGTAGGTATGCTTCTTTGAGATCTATTGATTGCATTATGTCGCCTTGTCTGATGCATCCCAGTAATGACTTTAGTGAATGCATTTTGAATCTTCTGTATAATATTTTCTTGTTCAATTGTCTCAGATTCAGAATTCCCCTCCATCCCCCTGAGTTTTTTGGTACCAGAAAGAAACTGGAATAAAATCCAGTTCGAATTTGATGTTTTGGTACCGGTTCGATTGCAATGATTTGGATTAGATGTTGAATTTCTGTATTCAACAGCTCTCTTTGAGATGGATGGCTGTGCCATGTACATTGTAGGAACCTTTGTGATTGGGGGGGGGAGGTAAATTCCGAAGTGAGACCGCTCGTCACTGTACGTAATATCCATGCATCTGTCGTAGATAGTTCCCATTGGTGAAAGAAATGTTGAAGTTTGCCCCCAATGGGAAGGGCATCTTTCAAGTCACTTGTCTCTACGTGATTGTCGTGACATGGTACCTTTAAAAGGTCTCTTGAAAGAATTTTGACATCCTCCTCTACCACGAAAGGAGTTCCTATCATTTGAATATCCATATGAATAGAGTTGTGGGTTACCACGCTGTGTGAAAACATTTGCAGATCCTTGATCATACCGAAAAGATTGGCGCTGATAAAGTGAAAATCTGCAGTCTGGTCTTTTATACAATGAAGGCAATACCTTCTTCTTATCTCTTCCTTCTACTAGAATTGGATCTAGTGAAGTTCCGAATAAAGAACGACCTTTATAAGGTGCTGACGTAAGCCTCCACTTAGACTTTGAATCTGCTCTCCAATGTCTCAGCCAAAGGAGTCGGCGTGATGAAATTGATGATGCAAGAGCCCTAGAGGCAAATTTTACTGCAACTAATGATGCATCAGCAGAATAATCTGCTGCTGCTATAAGTTTTGATATGTCTTGTTGAATTCTAAGTTCACCTGGTGGTAATCGTTCCCTCAGTTGACAAAGCCATATAAGAGAGGCACGGTTAAAGAATGAAGAAGAAATTGCTGCTCTAATTGCCCATGCAGCAGCTTGATGAGTCTTATGACATGTCATGTCAGCTCTTTTATCTTCTACTTTAAGGCCTTCCCCAACCTCACTAACTAAGATCGAAGATGAAGTTAATGTTGCTACAGGTTCATCTATCAACGGTAATTGTAGCAATTCATCCAATTCAGGAACAACACAATAAAATTTTTTATCAAAACTGTTCGGTCCCGATGTTGAACTAGAGTGTTCCCATGGTTTTTGTATAATTTGTGAGAAAAGATCTGTACATGGTACAAAATCTAAATCCGATTTGGGTAACTTAAATAAAGTATTATTATGGTCAAGTTGACTACCTGACTCAGATGTTTTTTCTATGTTGACACCCAAATTGGTAGCTAATTTTGCTTTATGCAACAATGATTTAAATAAGGCTGGTTTAAAAATGCCTTGGAATGCTGGCTTTTCTAAAACCATTTCCCATTCATCATCTGACATATCAAATTCTTCTAAACAATCAAGTTCATCTCCTTGACAAAGTAATTTACAGATTGTTGTTGTTGTTGAGAATATATCTAATGTTGATAGTGCTGGTGGAATGCACCAGACTGACAAGGATAGCCGGTTTGTTGCAGACCAGCTTGAAATATGCGAGAAATTGTCTGCGAAACTAATATTTGAAAATCCAGTGCATTACTATCATTTGGGCCTTCTTTTCCCCTCAAGCCAGCATTTGTTGGCGTGAAAGTGGCCTCAGGTGGACCATGAATCACATGGTCAGCTATATGTAAATGACCAGAGCACATAGGCCCTTGAGGTGCGAGCCTCCTTGACTCATCAATTAAACAATGACTTTGTGGTTCTATAGATATACTATCTTGACCCCACACATTTGAATCTTCCTCATTTAATTGAGGCATTTTATTTTCAGATTGCTGAAGATTAACTGCTTCAGACTGAGATGTAATAGGCACCAATTGCGGTGCGCGCTGGGCCTTTTCAAATTGGCGTTCTGATTGATTATGTCTACGTTTTTCCATCATATTAGACCTTTTAAGACTATTAGTTTGTGTGTCATTATTGTCCTGAAAAGGTACAGACACATGTTTGGTTTTGCCTCGTTTTTTTCTTAAAAGGTTGGGGCAAAGGTACTCTAGGAGGAGTAGTGACTTGTTGTAATTCAGAAGATAATTCATCCTGTGCCATATTTATTAATCAGGAGAATTAATGTAAATAGATAATCAATTATATATATATATATATATATATATATATATATATATATATATATATATATATATATATATATATATAAAACAATCAATTTAATTTAATTTTTTTTTTTAAAATTATAATGAATTGTAAAAAAAAACTTCCCTGAGGTGAACTTCCTCTTCAGTCTGTATATAGAGATAAACGGCCAACGGAATTTCTTGTACTTTAAAATGGCGGCGCTTTCAAATTTCTATTCAGCAACCTTCTGTTAAACTGCTGAGCGCTCAAGCTCACTGATTTTTCTCATGCAGATATAAAGAAAATAGCGCTTACAAGCGTCTTATGTTTTTCTCAAATAATTACTTTTGTAATGCGATCTCGCCTTTGATAGCTTTGCCTGACAGGCAAAGACTTCAATATTTATTCATCATAAATAGCCGGCTATCACAAGCGGCAGTTTGTTTTCTCGCCAATTTTAGTTATTTTCTTTCCTGGAGCCTGACTTTCTGTTGCAGGAACTCCGATGCCGCAAACAGAGGCTGTGATGGTGTAGGCGGTTATCCCAGCACGCCAGTTAACCAGCTCTCACACCGCGGCAATTTGCTTTTGAAAGAACAGCGTCCACTTCAAAGTGGATCGCTGCTGAGCAATTACTGAGGCAAACGGCTTCCTATTTAGAAGTGGCGGCAGACTCAATATCAATAGAAAAAAACTGCCAATATTGTAACAATCGCCTCCAGCAGCCCCCTTAATTTTAATAAAGGTATATTATTTATTTGAAAATTCCAATTAAATGAATTAATTAATGTTAATCTTCCAGACTAATTAGCACTCCAGTCCTACCACATCGACTGAGTGAAAAGAACTGATCATGCGCAGAGGGAGGAGGCGAAACTAGGCTGCAGAGGGAGAAAAAGTTTGATGAGCACTCAGTGAAATCCAATCGAAGTGAAGATGTCCCAAGAGTAAAGAATGTCGGAGCAACGATGCATGAAAATGCCTGGGTCATTGAGCAAATGGAGTGAAAGAGCTGGCTGTGCAATGGAATGTGCAGCTGGAGAAGGAGGTGGAGGGAATGTCAGCAACAGCTTCCCCAAAACATCACTTGTTTCTTGTTTTACAGTGGAATATTTTTTATGAAGAAGTTTATGAAATACCTAGATGCTATGATACAACTTGTATCTAAATATATGTTCCAGATATAATTAATTTGTCAAAATTTCTACCCTTATTAGCCTGTGGCTTAAATGGAAAACTCTGTGAGTTTATACTTACTCTCCTCTTCTATAGCTGATCTCTTCATTTTCCCAGTGAACTAGTGCAATTTCATAAGGCTGGACCTCATGTTTTTCCAGCTTTCGAAAAATATTCTTTATCTGGGAAACAGATTGTAAATTAAAGCTGCTAGCAAGTTCTGAAGATGCATTAGATATATTTAAACTATTGACCAAAGTGCCCTCTCTCTCTTGTGAGAAGTAAAAAGAAAAACAAAATAATTCCATATTCCAGTCTTTTCCTCATAAGTATTTGCACAAGATAGAGAAATGTTTACAAGGAAACATTGGCTAGAGGTTGTAAATTTGTGCCCATAAACACACTCATGCATTTATATGTTTATAACCCAGGTTATAAGAACTGTGGTGGCACAGTGGTTAGAATGCAGTATTGAAGGCTAATTCTGCTGTTTGCCAGGAATTTGGTCCTGATCGACTCAAGGTTGAATCAAACTTCCATCCTTCCGAGGTCGGTAAAATGAGGACCCAGATGGTTGGGGGCAATATGCTGACTCTGTAAAACGCTTAGAGAGGACTGTAAAGCACTATGAAGTGGTATATAAGTCTATTGCTACTGCTACCATATTAAAATTAGAAAGCAGCCTTATTTTAGAAAAAAATAAGAATTTGTTAAAGAAAATTAGCAAAATCACAAAAATTAAAAAGAACCTTACTTTCTAGGCATTTTCTTCCTACAAATGCTATCTTATCCAGCATTCATGTTACTTTGATGAAGGCTAATTTGGAAATTCTTGTTTCTCAAAACAATGCAAGTTTCCTTCTAGAATCTGGCTGTACTTCTGCATTTCCATAACCCACTCTATATATCATTCCTGATTATTTTACCATGATAAATATCAAAAAAGTCTTTACTATATGCTCAAAAAAAAAAATTAAAAAAAATCTGCAGCTAGATATAAAACCACTGTGAAATAGTTGGGAAATTATGTAATTTGAATCCTTTGGAAGACATGGTATCACAAAAAAACAATACTAATAAAGCAGATTGGAAAGTTAAATATAAAAATGGTTAACACTTGCTAAATGTTTTGAGGAGATAGCATTTCAACATACAAGAAAAAGATGGGGGTAAATCACAAAAACCTAACAATAAATAAAATCCAAAATCAAATATGAACTATTAATCTATATGAGAAATCTGTATCTTCTTTTCTTCCCTTTGTTGTTACGCTGAATATAACTAAGACTTTCCTCCTTTATGTGTTGTTACAAGTTCTGTGCCAACATACTGATTGAATTAATCTTTATTTTTTCATTTCACACTAACTGTGAAACCCCTGAGTCAGATAATTTCTTTTGACAGAATACAATTTGCTCTTAGGTTAATAAACCCATTTCTCTTTTTTCATTAGAAAGTAGATTGAAATAGACAGGTATGTCAGAACTACTAATCATTAACAAGGAGAAAATTGTCTTTCATTTTAGATGTCATCTTAGTATTTACATGTTCTACAAGGATATTGTTTAGAAATATGCTAACTCAGACTTTTCAAATGGGTCTTAGTATGTTAATGATGTTACAGTGATTAACTATGTAACAGTTAATTTCATACGGTCTGAATAAATGTAACTTTAGTTAACAGACTAGGTCTTGTTATTCACCTGTTTCCTTCTGAATTAGAATAAAGGTTCCAAAAAAGGTAGGACATTTTCACTTTACTTAAATCATCAAATTTTTCTGATTTGATTGTGTTCAGAGCTAATTTGCTTTTTTATTTCACTCTCTGGAAGGCTGTAAAGTTCTTTCACTTTAACAAGCCATATGATATTTCCTATAGCTGGATGCTCTTCCAGCAGGTGCAATTATATCTTCTGTTTCTCAATGTATTCAAGGAAGGAGATGGCATTTTTTAAAATGTTTGTATCATACTACAGCATTCTAAAAATAAAACTAATAGTCCAAGAAAACAGGTTATGTCAGACATATTATAGTTAACCCTTATCCCATTTCAAAAGGTAATTTATAAGTAATTTATTAATATGTTAATTACCCTCATTCATACACCAAAAATAGTTTACCTCCAGAAACCTGCCTTCCACTTACTGTTTTTTCTTCAACATTCCAAAACACAACAGATCCTTCCCTATAAGAAAAAAAAAATACAAATTAATGTTAAACTAATGGGTTGTATTTTAAGTTTCAAAAATGCAATTCCTAGAAAGAAGCTAGTACCCTATTATTACAGTATAATGATATTTGTTTTAGAGATCTTTAGAACAGGGGGCGATGCAAAGAATTTTAGTGATACCAAGAGTCTTAAAGATTAATATTCAACTGAAATAAGAACCCTTCTTGCTGGGACAAATAGACAACTGGAAAAAAGTTATGGAAGATTATTTTTGTATGTGATAATCCACAAGATTATTATATGCCCAAAGTCGAAAGACTCTGAATTACCTACAATGAAGGAATGTTGGTGAAGATGACAGAATTTGAAGAGGGCAAAATTGATTTGTTTGGTTAGGGTTAACCATATTTGTTAGCGACTGGAAACCCCTTATGGACTTTTTGCTGAAAATAGAAAAAAAATGATATTATGATTAATGGGTTTGATGATTAGAAAGAATAGAATATGGGAAGAAGGAAGCCACAATATAAACATAATGAGAGAGAATAAAATATAAATGCATTTATAACTGCTGTAAACAAGATTAGAAGCCATTTCTTTATGTACATATTTTTCCTGTCTTATCTACGTTTGTCCTTGCTCTTCTTTTTCTTAGTTCTTAGTTAATTCTGCCTAGCAGAAATGAAATTTCTGAGGATGACACAGACATGAAACAGCAACCTTTTTTCTCGCTATGGATACTTGTTTCATTTTTGTCTTAGTTTCTGCACTACACTTCTCAATTTATGACCACAACTGAGACCAAAATTTCCATTGCCAAGATAGTCAGCTAAGTGGGTTTTGCCCCATTTTACAATTGTTTTTGCCACAATTGTTAAGTGAATCATTACAGTTAACTGAACATTGCAAATCTGGCTTCCCCCATTGATTTTCTTGTCAGAAGCCAGCTAAGGTGGTTACAAATGGCAATCACCAGGACAGCGCAACTATCATAAATACATGTCAGTTGCCAAGTGCCCGAATTTGATCACATGACCATGGAAATGCTGCAGCAATCATAAGTGTGAAAATTGGCAATAAGTTACTTTTTTCAGTGCCATTGTAACTTCAAATGACCACTAAATGAAATGGTTGTGAGGACCACTTGTAGTTATTGGTAGGTTTCTTGACTCAATTCCAAGTATTGGAAGAGCCATGGTGGTTAGAATGCAGTACTGCAGGCTAACTCACTGCTCATTCCCGGAGTTCAATTCTGAACGGCTCAAGGTTGACTCAGCCTTCCATCCTTCCGAGGCCGGTAAAATGAGGACCCAGGGGGTTGGGAGCAATATGCTGACTCTATGAAGCGGTATATAAGTCTAAGTGCTGTTGCTATTGGTCATTACCCTTAAAGCCCTAAAGAACATGGCATCAAGATTCATCAGGGACCAACTTACCAAACAAGATTCTGCCTGTTTGATCCAAATACTAAAAGTGGGCTTGCTGGAAGCCCTACCTCCACCTGAAGTAGGAGAGGTATGGGTTAGAAGGCAGGTATTCTCAATAAAAGCCACCATAGAAGCTTTTCAAATCTATTTAGCACCAAATTTCCTTATGTTTTGGAAAGCTCTGAAAACTATTTCCATTTAATAATATTTGATTCATAGAGTAAAACTGTGGCCAATCATTTGATTGTTTTGTTCCTTATAATATTTCTGTATGTTTTAATAAGCTTAATCTTTTCTCCTTCTTGTAAATGCCCTAAGGCTGCTTGATTGGGGAGTTCTACAAATATTGTACATAAATAATCATCACTAAAATTCTGAATGATACTGAAGAAATAAATCTGTAATTTTCCTTTAGGTGGAAATGAAAAATTTAGCTCACATATGCCATATTATTGATTTTTACTTACTTGAAGAAAAATATGATCCCCAAATCATGATCTTTGGCTGTCTTTTCTGTGCCAACCACCAAAACATTTGCTGCATCTAGTTTTCAAAAAATCTTATGTGAAATTATATTATAAAAAATAGAAACAATCACATTTAGCATGCACCTTATGTCACTACCCAAGACAATCTTTTACTAAGTATGTCTTTTTCAGATCTAACTGCTCTCCTGGTTACTTCATCAATTAGTCTATGCTTCCCCTCCCCCCCCCCATGGCATTCTTCCAGAATATTTTATTTTCTCATCTATTTTATGGCCCTCATATTCATTGTGGGATCCCATCGAAATATTAAATTGGACAATCCAGTTTGCTTTCTGAATTGAGACAATATTAATTAAAAGCTGCTAACTGGTAAGGTTCTGTGAGGTTTACAATTTATAAATTTGAACAAAATTGTGCTGTGTGTCACATGTGGTGCAAGCATATATCTAACAGAGCACTCTGACAATTCCAGTAGTTTCTCAGCAACAGACTATCAGAATAGAAATGAAGACAGAGAGACATTTGCAATTCCCATAATCTAAATTAAGCTACAAGCTTAACATCAGCCGTGGTGGTGCAGTGGTTAGAATGCAATATTTCAGGTTATCTGCCTACAGCCAGGACTTTGATCCAGACCAGCTCAAGATTGATTCAGCCTTCCATCCTTCTGAGGTTGGTAAAATGAGGACTCAGATTGCTGGGGGCAAAATGCTGATTCTGTGAACTGCTTAGAGAGTGCTATAGAACACTATGGAGTGGTATATAAGTGCTATTGCTATAGCATGAGAATTTATAATAAAATTGAATTAATTTATATTGATCTTCCAGCATTAATATAACACAAAGCTAATTAGTTATTCAAATTATCACTTCTCACATTTTTAAAATCAAACTTTATTTTTTACTAATGCTGGCAGAAATAGTTTATCTCCAATTCTTTATAGCCCTATTATTCACCTATCAGCTCTGTTCACTGTTCCCATCTCTAAAATTTGAATGAATCAGATTTCATAGATTTGGCAACCTCAAGATTGTCTTTAGGTATTACATAGTAATACAGACTATCACCCGGAAAGGAATGTTTAAGGCAATAGAGTGATTTTCTTTGCAGTAAAAATCATTAGGAATTGTCAAATTGCACAATTAAAGATTTTCATGTATTACTGATATTACTTATATGCAGTAAATTATTATTTCATTTCATTATTTCAGTGTTGTGTCGTCCTGTATTAGCTCCTTTCCTAGAATTACTTTATAATGTGTGACTGCCACATTATATCCTTAAAACAGTTTTCATTAAACTCTGTGTGCTTTTTAGTTCCTTAAAAGAGCTCTGATTTGGGAAGGAAAATTGACCTGAAAACAGACCATCCACAAACACTTATGTAGATGTACTTTTACACCAATTACCGTATTTTTTGCACTATAAGACGCACTTCTCCCCCCCCCACAAAAAAGTGGGTGGAAATGTCTGTGCATCTTATAGGGCAAATATTCCAGGGTGGGGGGGGGGGTGGTTGGTGCGGTGGGAACGCAGTCACCTAGGACAGCTGATCGGCAGTATTCCAGGAGGCTGATCCAACCACCAATCAGCTGCTTGGCAGCAAAGGTTTCAGTGTTCCCCAGCAACAGCAGCAGCTCAGTTCAGTTGACCGGTGGTGGGCTCAACGGAGCAGAGCCCTCATGAGCCACGTGCTGGGGCTGTGATAACATGCTGAAGCTGACCAGGCTGTTTGCTGCTAGGATGCTAGCCAGATGAATACCGGATCGATGCTGGGAGGCAGAGGCAGATTTTTTTTTTCTTGTTTTCCTCCTCTAAGGCTAATGAGTCTTATGGTCCGCTGCGTCTTATGGTGCGAAAATTACGGTATTCACTTCATTTCTTTGAAGTAAATGTTAGCATCTAGGCCACATTACAGCACATACTTAAGTATCAAGCAACATTTCTATAAAGCAAAACCTGTTTGATGATGTATATCTGAAAAAGCATCAGTAAACAATAAATGATCTACTTGAAATAACTGTTCAGAGCTCTACCTCTAGGTAATGTGATTTCAACATATCCAGATGAGACCAGGTCAAGGCATAGATTACCAAGATGATAGGCATCTGCTGTTGCAAAGGCTATACATTGCATCACATCCTATGCCAAAAAGAACAGAATTTCCTTTAGAAAACACTTAGTTGTCTCACTCACTAGAACTGCTACACTAAAGAGTGTTTGTTACACAAACTCATTGCTAGCATTTGGCCACTAGTTGGCTAAATTTCTGCATAGAACCATAGTTGTTGTTTTTCAAAAGTCTTACACTTAAAAAGTTTCAAATTTGCATCGCTGATATATGGATAGACAAATATCTCCTCTGGATCTACTGAGCAACTTCAATTATGTTCTTTGGAAGATTATGATTTAGAGAAAGGTACAAGTTTATATATTCATTACAAGTTTCACACTACACTATCAATTCTGGCAAATATAATTTGGCTAACTGCTTTGAGTTTAGCTCCAACATCTGCCGTTGATGTTAAGATATTTTGGTAAAGGCCAATAAGATGTGATCCTGTATGGCCTCTTATTACCTAAACCCGGGTCCCCAACCATGGTCTGCAGCTCAGACCTGGTCTGAAACTGTTGGGAACCATGCTGTGCAAGCAATGGGTGCATGTGCAAGCAGTTCCCATTTGTGCAAATAGTGGGTACACATGCAAAACCATCCCCACCCACCCACTGCTGCTGTTCTATGGAGCCGGAAAGGTTGGGAATCATTGCCCTAAAAGATAAGATGAAAGACTTATGTTCAAAAAGAGGTTATTTCTTATTTCACATAATAAGACATTGAATTTTGTATTCACCAAAGATTTTTAAATATCTCCCTATAGTGAGATCTTAGATCCTAGCCTTTGCAAAAATAAGATTTTCCCCGACACTCTGATTTCCAGCAGGTGGTGCTCCTCTTCAGTAAAAAGAACAAATTTATGTTTCAAATTGCAAATGTTTAATTTAAGTCAATGGTCTTATCTGGCAAAAGACTTCCATGTCACAGGTTTTACTCAAAATAACTTAATTCTTTCAACACTGAAATCTGTATTATCATTAGGAAGGGAACCCCATAACAAAATTATACTTACAAAAGCTCTTCCCCCTAAGTTTCAGTGTTCCCTAAATGCAGTGTATCTTCTTTATTAGCATTAGGATCATTAATCATGCAGAGTAATTTAGAAATAGTTTTCCATGTCACAATTATGAAAGTATCCCCTCAATAATTACATTCTTAATATGAGATTGTATTATAAATATAAATAGCAGCAATCCATTGGATAGTGTTATATTAGTTATTCCAAAGTTATTGGCATAACACACCCTATAATATACAGATTATTTAACCTTAAAGGAATAGAGAATGGAAAAGCTTTCAGTGTTAAAATCTTTTCACTTATAGTACAGAAGTCTTCAACTCTCTATATAAATATAAATGGATTGTTTGTATTAGTCTAGAATTTTCTTCAAATTATTCTTGTAAGAATAATTCAAGTATATCTAAGATATAATATTTTTACTAATATATAACTGCCTTTTAACTCAATGACAACTTTAAAAACATTGTTCTGGGAATTATCAGTCATATTACAGTACTTTTAGTGCATTATACAGTTCAGTTACCCTTACAATAATTCTTTCATCAACGAAGAATAAAAAGATTCTGAAAAAGCTCCTAAAACAAAAACACACAATTCAATTTAATCATTATTTTGCAATTATTAACATAAAGAATTAGGAAAATTAGATCCTTTTCCTAAATATCTCCTAAATTTTTGGAACATTGCTAATGAAGCACGTACTTATAAATTCACTATTAGCTCTATTTATAGTTTTCCACTGCAAATCTAATAATCTTCATTACGACCATAGTCTAGTATAGCTCATTGCATTTATTCAAATCCTCATCTCAAATTTTGTCTAAGAATTCTCCTTCTGTTCAGAAATAACAAATGATCTGAACTCTCTCCATCAAAAAATAAAACAGAAATAATAGCATGGAGAGCCAATTTAGTGTAGTTTAGATTAAGGCACTTGGCTAGAAACTGGGACTATCAGTTCTAGTCCCACCTTTAGGTGACCTTGATTGATTCTCTCACTTTCAGCCCTAGAAAGGAGGCAATGGCAAACCACTGAAATTTGCCAAGAAAACTACAGGGACTTGTCCAGGCAGCCCCCAGGTATCAACATTGTCTCAAAAGACACACACACACAAAAACCAACCAAACAAAAATCTAGCATGAGGCAAAAGGAACTTATCAAAAAGGAATCAAGCCTCATCACTGTGAGAAAAACAATAGCATCTTTTAGTAGCTCAAAGCAAAACGTATTCAGTACGGTATAAAAACTTGTGGATTACAGAGTATTTCATTAGATGCATGAAATGTTGTCATCCTGAGTTCAGATTACCTTAGCTTCAGATGGTAGTGGCAGATTAATTCTTGATGGCTGCTTGGTCCTTGATGCTTTTGGTAGACGCTTAACTGGTACAATATCTTGATTTGGTTGAAGTTTACTAGGCGATAAAACTGAATAATGTCTATTGGGTATTCCAGTAAGTATTCTTATATGTTTTAATTTCTGCTTAAAAATTGAAGCTTTAAGAGGATGAAGTTCTCTGGATGAAAGACAAGCATCCATAGTCAAGTAATTGATAATTTTTGCTGTAGCACCAATAGTAATTTGTGGACTGAACCAGTTTGAATTGTTCATGCAATTGCTAGTAAAATTAGAAGGAGTTGCCTCTGGGATGCAGAGCCTGAGATATCTATTTACTGATAGCAAGTTGTTGCTTGATGCTAAATATCCATATGTAGGGAAGTATCGGCACTGGTTTATTGTATATGAAGATCTAGCCAGGAATCCCAATAGTTTCATTGCCATC
The DNA here is from genome assembly GCA_022577455.1 of Arizona elegans. Classification (NCBI taxonomy): domain Eukaryota; kingdom Metazoa; phylum Chordata; class Lepidosauria; order Squamata; family Colubridae; genus Arizona; species Arizona elegans. The sequence continues at coordinate 253,446,339 of JAKOOJ010000001.1, forward strand.
TTTTCATTGAGACCTAAATAAGAGAATTACAGAAAATTACTTTTCTAAAAAGGAAAAAATATAAGTTTACAAAAGAGGTTTGCAGAGCATCTTACAAAAAATAATTATTACAGCCCATGTTGTGTTTGTAATCTCAGTTTTAAAGAAACCAGCAAGAGAGAGAAACATCCACCCTTTAGGGTAAGGCAGACCTACGGATACAGAGATTCCAGGAATACTGTTTTATTATAGTAGAGTGTAACGAGAACATCTTGAAACCTCTCCAAGTTTCTCTTTGTCCCTTCTTACACTATTAGCGTTCTAGGTGGGGTTTCTGAGTTTCTTTTTCATATTTGCTTCTGCTGTATGTAACTGCTTCTCCATGCCTTTTCTTAAAGATATTATATTAAGAGCACTTCTAAATTCAAATAACAATTTCTGTGTTAACCACCATAGGAATTTTAATGACCAATTAAGTATCTAATAATTCACAGACTGAACAACATCTATCAAGGAAGAAATTTATTTTCCCTCTATCAAACATACTTCTTTGGGATGGCCACCAAAAGTCCTTGTGTATGCACACATACATATGGGCAAAATCTTTCAAACAACCAGGATGAGCCTACCAGATAACATGGTTGCTTTAATGCTTTAAAGAGGGGTATTTAGCTTGTTTCAATGCATTTTGTGAAACCCCCTGTCAAATGCTTCGCACACCCTACTCACTCTGCTATTCTAAACAAGTTGGAATATATTCTTACATCTCAGGTTCTCAAAACAATGCGTAACATAGAAAACATGGAGGGAAGAGCCGCCAGATCTCAAAATATTTGGGAACATGCTTGGCAAAACAAAATTTAACATCGCAATTAGATCTGTCTCAAATTAAGGAATAGTTTTGATTTGAAATCTGAAGAGATAAAGAGAAGATAAAAAGAAATTCTAGAGACCAAAACAATGTTACAAAAAAGTCTTGCACTTCTAAGACCTACTATAGACATTCTTTTCTACAGAGGAGCCAGTGTTCTTTAAATAAATGCACGTGTATGTGCACATGTAAGGTGCAAATGAGTTCTCTGCTTTGTAGGCGACTAGACACATTGAACATGCCAGAATAAAGAACAACCTCAAATGGTAAGAATCTGAAAATGCGACAGATAATGAAATTTTGTTCCTACTAAAATTATTTCCAGTATTCTAGATACAGTTGCACACTTGCATGCAAAAGTTTAGATAAAGGTAAAGGTAAAGGTTCCCCTCGCACATATATGCTAGTCGTTCCTGACTCTAGGGGGCGGTGCTCATCTCCGTTTCAAAGCCAAAGAGCCAGCACTGTCTGAAGATGTCTCCGTGGTCATGTGGCCAGCATGACTAACCGCCAAAGGTGCACGGAATGCTGTTACTTTCCCACCAAAGGTGGTCTCTATTTTTCTACTTGCATTTTTTACGTGCTTTTGAACTGCTAGGTTGGCAGAAGCTGGGACAAGTAATGGGAGCTCACCCCATTACGTGGCACTAGGGATTTGAACTGCCGATTTTTCGATCGACAACCTCAGCGTCTTAGCCACTGAGCCGCCACGTCCCAACAGATAACCCTGCTCAAACTGTCTCTTTCAGTGAGTGAATGAAAAAAAAGATGACACAATCTCTACCCTGGACAAACCTGATTGATGCATATTTACTATTTCTGCACAGTGTACATAGAAGGTGCGAACATTTAAAAAAATAATTAATTAATTAATTAAATAATAACATTTGGCTATTTTCAGCCAATATTATGCAATGCTTACTTTAGCAGAAATAACAGATCCCAGGTGTTTGCCATGGCTGTCTTTTTATTTGTGTCTTTGAAAATGTTCTCTACTCTTAAATAACTAATCTAGCTCAGAAATATTATCAAGATCTCCTTGCATGCACTGTATACTGAAACCTTCCTTAAGATTTGCAACAATATATACAATTGCACAACTAGAAATACAAAGACTACTCCAAAATTTTTATCTTTCTTTTTTATAAGTACTTCATGGTTGATTTGGATGTCAAAATCTTTGTATCTGTCAAATTCTGTTCTCTTATTTTGAATCTCCTTTGGGATGGAAGTCCAGAGTTTAAGAACAGTGACTGAAAAGCCTCTGCAGTTTCAATGAAATAGATCTCAGATGCTGGCAGAAAAGAGTATAAGGCTTTTAAAAATTCAGATATGCTGATAGAGAGGAATGCAATCTTTCAGATACCTTGGACCAAAGTCATATCAAATTTTTAAGCACGCTGTGAACTATCTACAAGTAGTTCCCAACTTGAACCCAGTTTTGATCGTAAGTCATATTGATTGTAAAGCAGGGTGGATAAAAAATGGTTTTTTTAAAAAAAATTAAAAATTTATTTTTTAAAATTGAAATCACATTTTTATTATTATTATCACATTTATTTTAATAAAATGCTTTTGGAGTAAAAATCTATCTAAATATAGTTTTCTACTTAAGATACATTAATAATTTAGTTTATTCAGCATGAAATGGAGCTTAGTTATGTAGAATGAGGCTGTATATTCTGCAATACTGGGACAGTCGGTGAATCAGAGGAAAAGCCACTGCAGGACAGAGATGACAGTTGCTCTTTAAAAATTATGATTTAAATCAGGGGTGTCAAACTCGATTTCATTGAGGGCCGCATCAGGGTTGTGTTTGACTTCGGGGGGTGGGGTGGGCATGGCCAGCTCAACATCACTCATGTTGGGGGTGCCTGTGGTGGCCCAAGTGCTCTGCCAGTGAAAACAGGCTCCCGAGCTCCGTTTTTGGCTCTGACGGCCTCCTGCAACCCTCTGCCAATGAAAACAGAGCTCAGGAAGGCCACATGGCAGAGGGTTGCAGGAGGCCGTGGTAGCTGAAAATGGAGCTCGGGAGCCTGTTTTCACTGGCAAAAGCACCGTGGGCCAGCCCTTCACTATTTCCAGGGCGGTCCCGCAGGCCAGATCTAAGCATCCCATGGGCCAGATCCGGCCTCCGGGCCTTAAGTTTTGACACCCCTGATTTAAATCGAGTTGATTTAAATCAGGGGGGATTTGATTTAAATCGAGTCGATTTAAATCACTAGTAAAAAGACTTGATTTAAATCAACTCGATTTAAATCATAATTTTTAAAGAGCAACTGTCATCTCTGCTACTCCTTTGACTGCTGTTGACTCACTGATAGCCCCAGTGTTGCAGAATATACAGCCTTGTGCTACATAACTAAGCTCCATTTCATGCTGAATAAACTAAATTATTTATGTATCTTAAATAGAAAACTATCTTACGACAGATTTTTATCCCAAAAGTTTTTTATTAAAATAAATTCAATAAAAATAAAAAAAATCCGATTTAAATCAAAAAATCCGATTTAAATCAAAAAAAATCCGATTTAAATAAAAAAAATCCGATTTTTTTGATTTTTTTAAAAAAATCATTGATTTTTATCCACCCTGATTTAAATCAAGCCTTATTACTAGTGATTTAAATCATTTAAATCATGATTTAAATCAACTTGATTTAAATAAAATCCACCCTGTTGTAAAGCAGGCCACCATGTAACCGCACCTGATTTTACCTTTTTTGCAGTGGTCGTTAAGCAAAAGCTGTAGTCATAAAGCAAATGCTGCTGTCATTAAATGACTCTATTGTTCTATATGGAGTCATTTTTGCCAGAAACTAGAAATAAGCAAGTTTCTAGTGAAAGCGGTGTAAATCATAATCACAAGACGATGGGGAACTGCAAAAATGTTTAAAAAATCTGCTTAGAAAATGCCCGTTTCTTCCAAATGTAGATTAAACATGTCTATTCAAATATACATGTGACAAACAATATAATGTATAATATATAATATAATTATAATGTACTGTAAATATAAAAGCATGTATAGGAGTACTAATGATAAAATAATACAAAGTTATAATATAAAGTTATATAAAATATAAATATAAAAACATTTATAGGAGTGCTAATAATATACAGAAAAGTAAAATTGGAATGAATCTTTTAAATGTTAGTACCAAGGAAAGAAGTTATGAAAATGAAACCACACATTTTTGAGAATGTTAAAAAAATCATTTTTTAAAAAACATAATATATATACATGATTTAGCTGGCAAAATTTTTAAATAAAGCATTATGTAACTTGTTTTGGGCATAAAAGCTGTATAAAGGAATAGTAATAGCATTCTTCCAAAGGGAATAGTAGGAAGACTGGATGCAAAAACTATAGACAAAATTGTTAAGTAAGGCTGGAAAGTACCGTATTTTTCAGAGTATAAAACACACCTTTTCCCCCCTAAAAGAGGCTGAAAATTTGGGTGCATCTTATACTCCGAATGTAGCTTTTTCCGAAGCTTTTTTTCAGCCCTAACGAGGCGCTAGCGAGTGATCTTCCCAGTTTTGCCTGCTCCCTTGACTCTCTGCTGTGCTTTAAGGAGGCGCTAGTGATCTCCATGCTTTGCTCTGACTCAGCTGTTCTTTAGAAACTAGGTGCTAGCAGAGTAAAGCGATCTCCTGTGCTTTGCCTGCTTTTCTCATTGCTGCTTCCTCTCAGCTGTGCCTTAGCAGCTGTTTTTTATCCCCAAGCAGGGGATAAAAAACCAGCAAAATGTCCTGAAGCTGACCAGACTAAGGACACTAGCCAGATGAATACCTGGTAGGCAGATTTTATTTTCCTATTTTCCTCCCCAAAAACTAAGGGGCGTCTTATACTCCGAAAAATACAGTAATACTTGTAGAATTCCAAATGAAAGGGTACAGGAAAATGAGCAACATTTCAAGAGCAGTCTGGGGATGCAGACCATAATTTTGCTCCTCAGTAGGTTAATGAGAAAACAAGTTTACTATATATTTACTGTTTTAAAGACAACATAGCCAAATGACTAATCTTGAACTGTGAAATATTTTGCACAAATGTCCCCAAATGTAAATTGCTAAATTGGGTAAGATATACAATTCATTCATTTATTCGTAATGCCTTATCTCACCTGAATAACTCACAACAAATAAAAAATCAAGACTCAAATAAAAACTAGTTAAAAACAAATATACAAGCATATAAAGGCATTAATAATCACTTAAAAAATAATCATGGTGAGTAGCAATCCATCCTTGTGTCAGCTCAACACAGGCACGGTAAACATTCCCCACCATTGCTGGAATACTAAGCACGATGGCAAAGTCAGTATCTTTATGGCCTTCCTGAAGGCTGGGCCAATCTAAGTTTTGGGAGAATGTTGCTTCAAAGGACAGGTGCCACAGCAGAAATGCCTTTGGTCCTGCTCCTGCTAGATGATACTCTTTCATAGATGGGATCTATACCATGTTTCTCCTGTCAACCCTAGGTAGATGGTTCGATATAACCAGGAAGAGGCAGTCCCTCAAATGAGGAAGTAAAGCATGCATAAGAATAGAATGCCTAGTAAATATTTTCTCACTGAGCAGAGTATAAGACAGAGAAATGTGTCTTTTTTGCTGTTTTTTTAAAAATATATATACTAAAAGGAATGCTTGAAGCCAGAAGTGTGTTAATGAGGACATCTTTGAATATGCACCTTTCCACATAGATGATGCCATGTTGTTGTCTGAAAACCTGTGTTACACAAACAGCAAAATCTTATAATAGGTTTAGGTTAAAAGTTTCTGCATCTTGTTGAAGTTAAATGCCGATACTGTTATACCTTAATTCAAGGGGATCCATTCCCTTTAACCCATGTTCAGGACCAACATGACCCAAAATATTTTCTTGTACAAAAAAATTTAACCTCTTTGCCCTATAATACTTGTCCATATATTGAGATTTGTCAAATTTATTTATCTTGTTGATCCTGAGTATGGTACAAAAAGAATTTCAAAGAAATTTGGTTTATCTCATAAACCAAAGCTTTCAATCTCCTATTTTGAAAATCCATTTTGCATTTTTCTTCATATCTTTAAAGCACTCCACTTCATCAGTATTTTCTTGACTTATCTGCAGTCTTCAGTTATGACAGTTAGTTCTTCATGTGGACTACATACCCATAACAAACCCAACTATCCATTTCTCTAATGAGTACTTGGAGCAAAGTAGTAATATTTGGATTATCTGGATCTGTGGTATTCTGGATTCAGGTCTGGACATAGAATGGAAACAGCACTGGTTGTACTCACAGTTAACTTTTGTAGGATGTGTAGGGAGGAGCGTGACCGTCCTTGTATTGCTGGACCTCACAGCAGCCTTCAATCCCGTTACCCATGCTTATTCTTTAGTTGTTTTCTTTCTTTCCTGAGTGGGGCCAATCAGTGGTTGTAGGGAAAGAGAGGCTGGACTCTTGGTCTCTGTTATAAAACAGTTTTATTCTTTATCCTATCCTGCTTAATATAGACATGAAACTTCTGAGGAAGCTAATAATTAATTTCATGGCAAGAGATAATCAATAGGTAGATGAAGCCTGTTATGTATCTCCACCTCCAACCCAATGGGAGATGTGCCAGATGTCTGGATGGGAAAATATGCTTAGACTCAACTCAAGGAAGATGAATGCCCTTTATTACATTTTGCATGGATGCCCTTTATTACATTTTGCATGGATTATCATAACTGACTGGAGCTGCCCTTAAAGACAGCTCAGAAACTTCACCTACTATAAAGACAGTACCTATGTGCTTATTAGACAATCACATTATCACCGTAGCATATTACATCATTGCTGTGAAGCTACTAATTATTGGTACATTTCTGGATGTAATTCAATGTGCTGATTGCTACTTTTGCAATTTCACTAATGCATTTCTGGGAGATGTCTATGGAGATTTGAAAAAGCAACTCTAGACATTTCTGGGAGATGCTGAAGATGGTGCCCACCCCCCAAAGGATAGCTCCCAATGTCAAGGCCTTTTGGAAGTTTGTAAAAAGGTGAGTTTTCTAGAGGACTTTGGAAGTGTTAATATTATTGCCTGTAATATTATGACTACTACTTGCATTTGTTTTAATTAGTACATGTGCACAGCTACAGTCAAAACCAATGCAGTAGATGAATTGCACAAATGAATAAGTTAATTGAATTATTCTACATTTTATTAGATCTGACGATCTACTTTAAGAATCCATCTATGGTATTGGTGGTCCAATATTAGTGTTTTAACCTAATCTGCCACGTGTTTTCATCAAAAATAGATCTACAGGAAAGTAAAGTAATATTTTACCCGCCTGCATTCTAAAACAATTTCAAGAATTGTTAAATGCAGATCCTATGGGAGTAACATAACCTACAAAACATAATGGGTTTTACTGTATTAATATAGCTACAACTAGTATACCAAACATCTTATCCTCTCTCAGAGCTCACATATGATGGGAAGCTTGATTGAATCCCATCCAGACCGCTGCCCAAACCATCCAAATGGGTTCTCATTTAGTTCACAGGCAAAGAATTTATAATCGTAATTTGATGTTCGAAACTGATGTCAGAATGCCTTGTCAACTGCAGGTAGAAACTGAATCCTCAAAACATCAGGACACCGGCTTGCCTATGACCGATCTATAAAGCTTTGTTTCGTCCATCAGTTTGTGCTGACGACATAAATACCTCACGATTCTTGAATACCTCGCCGAAAGGTATTCAAAAGGGAGGCCCGAACCAACCCAACCTCGAAAACTTTTTTTTTAAATATATAGGCAGGTATTTTTATAGGAAGGAATAAACTTCGTAATGTTATTCTCTGAAATTCTGCGCGGACCCACTACCACACAGTGCCACTGACGTGATTACATCCGAAAATCGTCTTGGTTGAATAAAAATCTAAATCTCTTCCTTAATTCCGATCGTGAGGGGAAAACAGCAGGGACCGCCTAAAAAAAATAATATACACCCCGCCCCCTCCATTTTAGTCATATTTTGATTCCAATAGAAAAACAGAAACTAAGCAGCCCATCGGAAAAGGCGTCTCTCCTTCCTCACTACCTCCGTCAGGCCCTGACCCGGAGTGGCCCGCCCAGGTAGGAAGCTCCCCGGCTCCTGTAGGCTGAGGTGGCCGCAGCCAGGTTCAAGGGAGAGAGAGAAAGATATATCAAACGTCCGGGCTCGAGCTCCGTTACCTGAAACCCGCTCGCGCCTGTTAAGAGCGGCAAAACGCCACACCGATTTCAGCCCCGTCCGCCACGTGATGGCTTCGTCCAATCATATTCTGCGCCTCGCCTCTCTTTGGATCCTCCCCTCTTCCCCCCCACCCCCACCCAAGAGCGCGGAAAAAAAGCTCGCGCCTCGCTGTCAGGTGACCTCACGTGGCTTTCTGCCTGGCTTCCTCTCCCCGCCCCACCGGCCCGACTCGCCCGCAGCCTTCCCGTGCCTCTCCTTTTTGACCAATAAACGCACCAAGCCAACCGACCAATAGGAAGGAGAATTGGCTCGGAAGTTGCGCAGCCGCACTCGGCGGGGCTGAGGTCATAATGATTAAAATGGCGACGCCGCAGTTGGTGGGGTTACCGGCTTCTCTTACGGGCAAGATCAAGGGGTGCGTTTCTTTCCCTCGCCGGCTCCTTGTAGCTTGGAAACGGGAGGAGGAGGAGTGGGGGGCGGGCAGGAATAAAGCGTCGGGATTGAGAAGATTGAAATTGTGGAGTGTCACAACACGAGGAGTTATTGCCCGAGTGTTTCTGGAAATCCTCTTTCCTGCTCTGCTTTGGGGCTGCTTGTTTGGATTGCGAAAACGCTCAGGATTTTTTGGGGGGAATTGCAATTCCAAAGCGTTGGGAAGGCATCAGGTTGCAGAAGACTGCGCCAGTTTGTTTATTGCTATTTTCGGCTAGATGCCGGTGGCATGGCTTGATTTACCCATGCTTAATTGAACCATGGTCTGCTCAGTGTTCAATTTTTGTGAGTTTGCACGAGGCACTAAACCACTAAAGGAAACCCAGCAGTTTGGGCCAATGCTACAAATACTTGCCTTAATTTAAAAGTGGCCACGTATAAATCAATCAGCTGTGCTTATGTTCTTCATTAAATTACCGGTGTTAAAATTAAGTAAATGTCACTAGTGATCTTTTGCAGAAATTATAAAAATGCCATAGCTTGGTCTGTATAATGATCCCAATGTTATATTTGTATTTATTGAAAATGTATCAGGAATTTCATTATTCCAGTCAGCCAGTTCATTCCCAAGAATTGCTTTGGTGTAATAGGTAAATGTGCAGGGCTAGAAACACACACTTATAGTCCTATCATAGGCGCGAAACCAACTGGGGGACTTTGGGAAAATCACTCTCTCTGAAAACCTTGCTGAGAAAATTGCAGAGACATATATATATGACCTGTTCAGACTGAACAAGATATATAGTGTATAACAAGCACATTAAAAAAATAGGGTAGTTATTTTTTTATTTTGAATGTTTGGACGCTTGAAGGGCTTAAAAGTAGTGTACAATTTAAGTCTAAAGTTCATAGTATCAGAGCCCTCCAGCTTTATTAGGCGCCCTTATTTTTAAAGCTGGAAGACTCTGGCACCCTGAATAATTGGTTAAACTTAAATTTTACACTAATTTCAAGCTTTTCAGGGGCCCAAACTTTAAAAATAAAATTCACATTCTAATTCATGTTGAATATTTGGTAATATTCAAGCTATTTACAAGCCTGAAATGTTTTTTTTATAGATCTTTTGCCTATAATACAATTAAAGACAGGCTGCCTCTTATCCTGACTCGTGTTATTGATACTTTACATCGACATAAACATGAGTTCTTTGAAGAACATGGAGAAGTAAGAAAAGTGACCCTTTCTGTTTTATTCTTGCATGAATACAACTTTTGACTTTGCTTACTGCTTTCTATAGTTAGTTCTGCATAACTTAGACATACATTTTCCTGTTTCAAATGATAAAGATGTATACTGGATTAGTCAAGGTTTCTCTTGCTGAGCATCATCTCATTTATGTTTCAAATCTTTTAAAGTCTTCTAAACTAATCAACTCACAGAATCTTGTAGTACGCCATTGTGCATGAACAGGTAAGTGCCTTTTATGATCTATAATGGTTGTTAATTAATTTAATTAAATGAATGTGAACGCTAGTATCATTAGAAGAGGGAAATGGTTTTTGTTCAGTGAATGCTGAACAGTGCTATTATTTTAGAATAATAATTTAAAAGTAGGAAATATAAATTAAAATAAATTACCTTCCTGGGTTATGCCCCATGCCAGCTTTTTCAAATTAAAAAAATAAAAGATTCAGATGCCTCTTTTCCTAGGAAAGATGTTTAGCTCCCATGTATTTTAGTCATTCCTTCATATATAAGATTCTCAGTAGGTAACGTACCATATATCCCAGAATTCTTTCTTGCTCAATGATCAGCACTTTATAAGCTATTGTAGAATGTAGAGGTTGGAAGGAATATTTGAAATACTTTGCTCCAACCTATCTGGCAGTTATCCACTAATGCAGCATCTTCAAGAGGTCACCAGAGGCAAGAGTCTTGGTGACGTTTCGACGAAGTCTCAGTCGTCACCTTCAGGCTGGTGAGCTGCGCACAGCAACGCAGCTCACCAGCTTAAGTCCCCCTGCAACTCAGACTAACCCGAGCACAACCAAGTCCCCACCTAAACAGAACACACCCCCATCCAATCAGAGCACAGCCAAACCCCCAACCAATCAGAACACACCTCCACCCAATCAGAACACAGCCAAGCTCCCACCCAATCAGTTCACACCCCCACTGGCAGTTAAAAGGAAGAAACAGCTGCGATCACACATTGATCCTAGAAGCACGAAGCCGAAAACACCAGTCTGAAGATGACAAATGACACTTCATTGAAACGTTGCCAAGACACTTCCAATTTTACGCAGGAGAAACCCCCATTTTGGTAGTTAAACGGAGCACAGAGTTTCTTGGGTGGGGGAGGCCCTGAGAGGTCTAGTGCAGGCCCATGGCCAAACTGCAGAATCTCCCCAATTCACATATGGCATGCCTCAGGCCTACCAGGAAATCCTCTCACCCAAGGCACCCTGTACTCCGCTTCCAATCCCACTGGGTCCCTTCAGACCTTGGGCGTGCTTTCCCACCTGACTGGGTCCTAAATCTGATGTCGGCCATATTTTGTCTAGCTCTGTCATAGTTTTTCTTCCAAGCAGTAAATATGTTTTTATTTCATGGCTACTATGATCTTCATTGTACGGTTTTGAGTGTAGGAAGGTCAAATCTGTTACCCATTCAATTTTTTTCTATGTCTTATTTGCATTGGGTTGACTTTCCCTGGACTTTCCCTAATCTGTCCCTTCTCTTCAAAGTGGAATAGCAGGCTGACTTTTGCACCTTTTTTTCTGCTTCAAGAAGATATACAGTATCTTAAGTATTCAGCATTTCACTTCCTTTTATTATTTTCAATAAAACAGCAGACATCCATTTTATCTTTTTACATTTTGAGATAGTGTTGTTTGCTTCAATGATATTACATTAAAGATATCTTCAGGCTTTCTAATTATTAAATCCAGCACTAACACTCGTTTTTGCTGATTTAATGTAGCATCTTCAATGTTACTTTCAGAGTATATAGTTTACATTGATGTGATCCATTCAGTGATATTGATATGTACCATCATCTTTTAGATTATTGGAAGAAGATATTTGTGATAAATATTGTATTTTCTTAAAACACATGTTGTTTTCTCCCGCTTTGTTTCATATGCTAAGACCAATTTTTCATTTAACTCCAAATAATACTGTACTTCCAATTTTAGTATTTCAGTAACCTGGTACTTCCTGTGCATTTCTGACTGGATCACTATAAAAACAATTAACTTGCATTGAACTCAAGATTATTTTATCAATTTTTGGGACTGTATCTAAGTACAGGTAGTTCTCAACTTACAACTGTTCATTTAGTAACTGTTCAAAGTTAAAACAGTAATGAAAAAAATGATTTATGATCATTTTTCACACTTATGACCATTGCAGCATCCCCATGGTCAAATGATCAAAATTCAGATGCTTGGCAACTGAATCACATGTAGTGTTCCAGAGTCATGTAATCATCTTTTGTAACCTGACAAGCAAAAGTCAATGGGGAAGCGATATTCACTTAACCATCTTACTTAACAACTGCAATGATTTTACCTAATAACTGAGGCAAGAAGAGTCATAAAATGGAACAAAACTCATTTAACAAATGTCTCACTTAGCAACAGAAATTTTGGCCTCAATTATGGCCATCTGCCAGTATTATGCTGACATTGCCCTGATTGTAAATGACCATTTGGCAAAATACTAGAATGTATTGGATTTCTTTCTTCAATGAATTGTGTTTAATCTAATCCCTTGAATATGACCTGCCTGTTGTGGATGAGCATTTTGAGTATGGATATTTTCAATACTATATCTCATAGCATCATTGGGATGTTCAAACCTACCACCAGCACAAACTGATGATTCATGAAAGATACATTTTAATTTATCATTGTCTTATTGTTTGCCACTGCTCTACTCTTGCATTCAGTTTATGTAAACATTAAGAATAAAGAACCCTCTTTTAAAATCTTATCACACTTTTATTTTCCTCTTGAGGCCATATTTATTCACTTGCTTCCATGTTCAGCATAACACAAATATTCATTTGGTTATTAGTTTAATTCATTATGGTTACTCAAATGGTTGCCATACAGAGCTTTGGATCTGGATATTTTTGAGTCTCAATACCAATATTTTCAATATGCTTAAAACTTATTAAATATACTTTATTGCAGTGTAAATTTAGTAAGCATAAACACTTGAATTAGAAACATTTTCACTTTATTTTAGAAAGGCATTGAAGCAGAAAAGAAAGCTATAGGCTATCTTTCCAAGTTGCGGAATGAGTTGCAGACAGACAAGCCGCTGATTGCATTGAATGATAATCTCCCTGACACCCCTCTGTGGAACCAGTACTTAGAATATCATAAAAATGTATCAAATGAACCACCAAGCTGGTTTCAATCTCCTTGGTTGTATACAGAGTGTTACTTGTATCGTAGAATTCATGAAGCTGTTATTCAGAGGTAAGCTTGTATGATCTTGTCTCTTTTTGTTTAAATATTTGAGGAAAAAGATACATAAAAATTACCCTCAAGTCAAGCTTGATCCATGCAATTCCCTCAGCCACATTTCAAAAAGTGCTTGCCTTCCCCCCCCCCCACCCCAAGGCTATCTGATTTTCCATTCCAGAGAACAGCTCTAAAATTCCAGTACTAACTGGGTTCAACTTGTTTTAGCTTTTGAGATCATTCAGGGTTCTATTAAATACAGGGGACTAATAAGTATCATTAATCTTAGTAATGGCTTGCTACAAATATTGAAGTACTCTCTCCGATTTGTACAGATTGGTAAAATTAAGCAAATTTGATGTGGTTTCACTCTTGTCTGAAATGAGCCTCCGAATTCCATCAAATCCACATCCTATCATGGTGAGCTTGAGGATGGATTCAAATTCACCATTCATTGAGACTGAACTAGAGAAGGATTTTGTCATAAAACTAACCTGTTCAAAACTGCAATATCATTCAGGATTGCATGTGAAGTAATTCTGTTTGGTAGTTCAAGTTAAAATAGAAATAATAATGAATTTTCTCTCTTGCTTATTCACTCATGCAAAGATGCTGTGTAGCCCTGTTCCATGTTCTCTTCTATGTTAGAATACAATGGTTGATCAGCAGAGTAACATGAGTTTATATATGCCTTTTTGAGAAATATATCTTTTAATTAAGCATTCCTTTAATTATTTTAGCCGATGAAAACTGATAAGGAATAGCAGCAACATTAAGAAGTGGGGAGAATTAAAATTATTTTAACTTGTTTAAGTTAAAAAGATGTATGTCCATATGTATGTATTAATGAGGGGGAAAATTAAGAATAAGTTAAGCCATTGGCAAATCCATTTCCGCCTTATTATGATTAAATGAAAAATCTTTTGTCAAACGTGGAACAAAACAATATACGCTCCCAGTATGGATTGTTATTGAAAAATAATACTAGGTATAATTGAACATGTTAATATAATCTAATGCTGTGCATTTCTAACAAGATTCATTTAGTCAAAAATAGTTAATATGATGTTCAATGTGTCTGAAGGAAAAAAAGTTTAATATGCACGTGTTTTAGATGCTAATGATATCAGAAACTAATCTAAAGAACATCTTTTGTTTAGTCCACCCATCAGCAACTTTGATGTATATAAAGAAGAAAAGAATCATGCTTTTTTTGAATCTCAGCAAGCCATGATTGTTTTAAGTTCTTGTCTCCAAGAAATGTTGAAAAATACAGACAGCTTAGATGAAAAACATTTGAAAGAGGAATTTTGTAACCTAATTCAGGTAAAACTGATGCTTGTTTATATTTCCATATTTTGAAAACAGTAAGCAATACCATGTTTCCAGTTCCAAGAACTGGTGCAAAACTATACATAGTATCAAAGTTTGTTTTATCCAAAGTAACAAATATTATCCCAACTGTTCAAAATAGTGACAGAGCTAAGGATATGTAAAACATGTCTCTGGACTAAATGGGAATGTTTGGATTTTGTTTTGGGCAGCACTGGTTCAATTCTTTTTCAGAGGTTTGGGAGGAAGCTGTACAGTATATCATTTCCCCCTTCTTTGCAAGAAATGCTTTGGCAGGCTATTGGATTAGGTTTAGCATATAAAAGAATTGCCTAGTTACCAAAAATTAACAAGCAAACTTCTCTTTTTTTAGGTTTCATTATGGGGCAATAAATGTGATCTATCCATTTCAGCCGGGGCGGATAATTCTCAGAAGTCTGACCCATTACAATCTGTGGAAGAATTAAAAAAATTCATCTTGGTGGATCACATGGAAAAACTTTGGTCATTGCTTATAAACAAAAAGAAAAACAAAACACCAACTAGACTTGACATAGTCCTGGATAATGCTGGTTTTGAACTTATTACTGATCTTGTTTTGGCTGATTTTTTGATATCCTCAGAATTGGTTACTGAAATTAATTTCCATGGGAAAAGCATTCCATGGTATGTGTCAGATACAACAAAACATGACCTGGATTGGACAATTGGACAGATGAAGGCAGCTAATCATAAATGGATGGCTAGATGTGGTGTCTCCTGGGAGGGCTATCTGAAAAAAGGTGTTTGGATTTATCACGATCACATGTTCTGGACTTTACCACATGAATTTTCTAGTATGGCTGAGATTGCTCCAGATTTATACACTGAGTTACAGAAATCAAGCTTAATTATTTTCAAAGGTGATTTGAACTATAGAAAGTTAACAGGTGATCGAAAGTGGGAATTCACAGTGCCATTCCATCAAGCCTTGAACAATTTTCAGCCTGCACCACTCTGTAGCTTAAGGACATTGAAATCTGATACTCAGGTTGGTTTGAAACCTGGGCAAGGTGAACAGCTCATGAATATTGATCCTGAGTGGATGATAACTGGTAAATATGGAATAATTCAGTTTGATGCTACTTCCTGATAGATTTGCAAAGTATGAAGAATGGCACTGTGCTAAAAACCAATTAATGGTCTAATTTGGAAGGCCACTGATTTTCAGTGTGCACTACTATTTTCTTCCATGAGCCATGCTGTTATTTTAAAGTGGTATGCAATTGTGACCTCTTTTAAATCATCAGAAAAGATCAAATTTGTCCTCTACCGTACTTTATTTTTAACTAACATAGAACAAGAAACAACAGCCAAAGCTACTACATTAGTTGACATGTGTTTGACTCTGCTGTGTTAGCATAAAACACAATGCTGCTTGAGCTTAATCTTGTTCAGAAAAAACTGATGTTAAATAAAATGACTTTTCAAATGGCAAAACTAAAGGCTTTGAAATAAATTATCCAATATGAGAACTACATGCGTTGTTGCACAGTGTTAAAAAGAAATAATCCAGTCGTGAGTACTCTTGTCTCGTCAGGCTTGCTCTACCAATTAACATTGCAGGCAAACTGTGATCAGAGACAGCAGACTTTATCACGATAGACTATCTGTCAAGGTGATGGGACCAGTGGTGAAATGTAAAATTTGTTACTACCGGTTCTGTGGGCGTGGCTTGGTGGTCGTGGGGTAATGTGACTGGGTGGGCATGGCCAACTTTTTTTTTACTTTTTTCAAGCATTTTTTTACAATCTATTCGGGCAAATAGGTTGTAAAAAAATGCTTTTAAAAGGTTAAAAAAAGGTTCTGACGATCACAGCTGTGGCGCACGATTGTCAGAGCCTTTTTTTAACCTTTTTTTAACCTAAAAGCAGGAAGTAACGACACCCGGGTGGGTGGGCGGAGCTCTGCACCGCCATCGCTACCGGTTCTCCGAACCACCTGTCTCAATCGCTACCAGATCGCCCCGGTCCGAACCAGAAGCATTTGTTCTGCCCTAGCTACGGACCCCAAAGAACGCAGCACACACAAACTCTATGCAAAGCTTATTTTACTCAAATAACTCAGTCTTTATCAACCAAAGGCTGCTAATAAACTGTCTTAACAGCCTACAAGAATTCTGAGATAAGGTAATCACAGTCTTACTAGAGTTGGCAGAAAGCCCAGAAGCAATTTTGCAGAGAATCCAGACGCGAAGGAGAGTGAACTAAAGGTGTTCCCTACAGCTTGCTGCAAGCAGCATTCCTCCTTAAATAGGCTAAAGGAGTGGCCAATTAGCCCCAAGCATTACTCTCGAGACCTCCTCCTGAGGAGCCACTCCTACCTTTTGGCAGCTCTGCACACCCATGCATTGAGAAGAGGCTCCACCTCTTCGTCCTCTTCACTTAAAGGAGCTTCTGGAGGTTCTGAAGGCCCTGGCTGAATCCCTGCCTCTGGCACCACATCTTCTCCAGCCTCCTCACTGTCCAACTCAAGCGCCAGCTGCACAGGCTGCTGGCGCAGCACCACACCAGCCTCCTCGTTGTCGGAATCAGCTACAATCTGCACAGGCCGTTGATTTCACCCCTGAGTGAAATCAACCATTGATTTCACCCCTGGGTGGGACTACATCTTCACATCTGCCTGGCTTCTCGTGCTCATTTATATTATTAATGACATGCTGAGAACGGTAAAAACTCTAGGAATTAGTAGGAAGAGTCCCAGAAATGAGAGGGGAGGGAGGAAGGGAAGGGGAGGGGAGGGAGGGAAAGGAAAGAAGGAATCATAGTTAACAGCCATGGGGATATCTATTTATACATTGGACTGTTTATTCTACATATTAGGTAATTTATAGTCAATTGTTATTTCCTAAATAAATCTAAATAAATTTATCCCATGGCTATTACAATGATTCAACCTAAATCTGGTTGGTGAGTTATAATGGGCATTATCACTGCTACTCTGCATTAACTGCAAGTATTTTGATGAGGGTTTTTGTAAGACGTAAAGTTTCTTTCAAGCAGTTATTGTCTGTAGGCTTATGAGAATATTTTTATATTGCTTCTATCAATTCAGCTGATAAGGCAGATGCCCTAGCAGAACTATATATCCTGTATCTCAAATCAGAAAATATTTCTGAAACATTTTATTTTACAGTGAACTTTTGATTATTTTAATGGAAGTCTTATTCTATATGTTGCACCACAGAAAATACTGGAAGGTACAATCTGACATACAAAGCTTGGGAAGGTTATTTTGAAACAATATTCTTCCTTTTGGGTCTGTGCTCACATCACCCTTTTTGGTCCTGCTTTAAGTTACTTCTCCCTTTACTTGGAAAAGAATACTTGGTTCACAAAATGATTGTGTTATTCTTAATTGAAGAAAATGGAATTGTTTTGGTAATGTTTTATTACTTTGATCACTTGATAACAGGAGTGGACAATATTTTCTTTTTGTCTCTAAAGGCTCTCCTTCCCTTAGAGATAGTCTGTTAGAGATTATGATGGGCAGTGCTGAAGCAAGCAGCAGATGGAGACAGAGCCTAATGGAGGTTGTGATACTATTTTTTTTCTTAGCTCCCCCTTTCCTTCTCATCTTAAACAGCAGGACAAAGATAAGAAACTCTTTCCAAGACTCACAGATTTTGTGCTTGTTTTATAATAATAGGTGAGAATGGAAGGCAGTAACTTTCAAGTGTGCTTTATAAAGGAAGGAAGGACAGGACTGCTGACAGAATTCAGCCTCCATATGAATAGTCTACATCAGGGGTGAAATGTAAAATTTGTTACTCCCGGTTCTGTGGGCGTGGCTTGGTGGGGATGGGGGTAATGTGACCGGGTGGGCGTGGCCAACTTTTTTTTTTAAACTTTTCAAAGCATTTTTTCTAATGCTTTGAAAAGCCTCTGCTGATCAGGAAACTCAGCTGGGATCGTCAGAGACTTTTCAAAGCATTTTTTTACCATCTCTTCAGCCAAGAGGTTGCAGAAAAAAATGCTTTGAAAAGCCTCTGATTATCCCAGCTGAGCCGCGCAATCATCAGAGGCTTTTTTTTTACTTTTAAAAGCATTTTTTCATGGAAAGAGGTTGTAGAAAAAATGCTTTTAAAAGTAAAAAAAAAAAAAAGCCTCTGATGATCCTGCGGCTCAGCTGGGCATGGGGGAGGCACAGGGATTTTTGCTACCGGTTCTCCGAACCATCTGCCGCCATCGCTACCGGATCGGGCGATCCGGTCCGAACCGGGAGCATTTCACCCATGGTCTACATCTTCCCTAAAACAAAAAATCCTGCCTGCCCTGAATCTGAATTACCCCAGGAGTAAAGAAGAATGTATAGGTTAAATAATACAGGTAGTTCTCAATTTACGGCCACAATTGAGCCTTTCTGTTGCTAAGTGAGATATTTGTTAAGTGAGTTTTGCCTCATTTTACAACCTTTCCTGCCACAGTTGTTAAATGAATCACTGCAGTTGATAAATTAGTAACCTGGCTGTTAAGTGAATCTGGCTTCCCCATTGACTTTGCTTATCAGAAAGTCGCTAAAGGAGATCACATGACCCCAGGTTATAGCAACAGTCATAAATATGAACCAGTTGCCAAGCATTTGAATTTTGATCACATGATCATGGGGATGCTGCAAGAGTCGTAACTGTGAAAATGTCATAAGTCACATTTTTCAGTGTCATAACTTTGAACAGTCACTAAATGGAGCTGTAAGTCAAGGACTACCTGTATTAGAAACTGTTTCATTTTTCTTAGGTTTTTTGGCATTTATTTTAACAAGATTTTAAAAATTTAAGCAATCCTTATAAAGTGTAACAAAAATATAAGCATGAATTGCACTTAGGAAGATAGTTTGCCAGGGAGAATGCTTTTTGAGCCTATTAAAACTTGCCATCAATCCTGGTGCTTTGAACTCTTCCAGAAAGAAATGCAATTTTAGAAAGCACTGTGACCACTCTTAACAGAGAACATGCATAGATGTTCAAGAATTTATGTGCTTCAATTGTACCTAATATGTCCAAAGGCTCTATAGTAGAAGCAAAATTAATATTAAATGCTTTGTGCATTTGATATTAATTTTCATTATGATAAAAGCTATTGTATGTGACTGTATTCAAAGCTTATGTGTATGCTCACTTACCTGTTTCTCAGTCACCAGAATGTCTTGTCTGTTGATTTATGCCAGTACTCTATGAGAAATTCTTATCTGAGCAAGACACCTATCAAACCTCTTATCAATATTTTGCCTGTATGTGGCAATTGAGAACAGAAACAAATGCTTTTTCTTTCCGGCTGTATTAGAAAAAAGCTTATACACTCATATTTTTTATTTGGCACTAATTCATTTTTGTTATTACTGAATGCAGACAACGCATCAAATAATTTTAGTTTGATATTCCTTGTAAATGTTATCAATGCAGTATGTAATACACCTAAAGCCATTTTTATTTGTAGGCTTAGTGTGCCTTATTGTAAACAGAAATATTCAGGTATACAAGTATTTAATTGCTATATATTATCTGTATATAATAGTCTTATAATATTGAAATACCGTAGTTCTTTTGCCACATGGAATCTAAATATGTGTAAATGAGTAAAACTATTATTCTCTATACCTGTGATGGCAAACCTATGGCACGTGTGCCCGAAGTGGCACACGGACCCATGTCACCTGGCACGCACGGTGTCGCCCGTTCCTCTTCCAAGTTTCTGGCACGCATGCATGCATGACAATCAGCTAGCCTTTTTGCGTGTGGCAGTGCAGGAAACTGGAAGAGCTGGCCAGCTGATCGTCACGTGTGCAGGCACGCCAGAAACTTGGAAGACTAGCTGGCATGTGCGCTGGAAACTGGAACTTCATTTTTGGGGGCGCACATGCAGCGTGGCCAGCTCTTCTTCTGGGTTGCGGCTGGGACAAGCGTGCACGCTCCCTTTTTGGCACTCAGTACCGAAAAGGTTCGCCATCACTGCTCTATACTGTTCATGCAGTAGGAATGCATATTTGTCTTTTTTTTAATCTAGAAAATTTATAACATTATATTTGGATAGTCTAATATGGGCTTTCCACATTTTTCTTTTCAATTTTTTAAAAATCCGTATCACTTCCTTTTATTCTTTGGTACATATTTTTTTGCCACTGCAAGCTTTTTCATATCAGTATTTCAAACAGAATTTTTCCTTAAATTTAAGCGCCATTGTTTCTAGATGACTTTTAGTGGTTAACATTGTTTCCGTTGCGTGTAGGTGGATTTTTGATTCAGAAAAATTGAATGCTAGGTGAGTTTGATTTTATGTTGGTATTCATGCTGATGCAAAGTTTAATGGAAGCAAAAGCACAAAATTAATTTCTAATGAAATTGTGGTGTTATTTTGCATATTTATTAGGTTACAACTTTGCAAAAGTACATACAAGCAATCTACAGTATGTCTTTTCAATTATCTGAGTATAAATTCTTTGTTTAATGGACAAAAGAAATCTAACAAACAAAGGCTATATACCCTTTTCTCTCTCTGCCTTTTAGACATGAGTAGAGTTAAACCTACTTCATCATTTTATTTAATGCTATGTATCAGACCCAAACTGACCCTTCTTGCCTCTAGGTAAAGCCCTGTGCAATGCCATCTAAACCAAACAATAGAAGCTCATCATCTCAGCCCACGGGCAGCTTTACAAGGGAATTGTAACACAGAGAAACCCCAACCTTCCATCTTTTATCAGCTGATCACTTCAACATTCCATCTCCTTCATCAATGGACTTCCCCAGCTCTGCTGCCCTCCTGAAAGGCCCATTTTCCCCAGCAACGGAATGCCAAATATATTGACAAGGATCTGCCCAGAGGCTAGCAAATCAGGTCGCTAGGATTTCCCACCTTGTGGCCCTCAACATATATAAAAATCTTCGCTTTTCCATCCTTCAGAGTCCCTCTTGTAAAGGTGGCACCCAATGATTGTTGTAACAAAACCTGGCTTTCTTCAATGTTGTGCTCCTTCAGATTGAATCCACAAAATTTGCTCTAATACTTAGTAAATAATAATAATAATAATAATAATAATAATAATAATAATAATAATGCTCAGAGTTTTTGAGGAAGATTATTATTTCTAGACATATGCACAAAGACCACATTAGAACAGACTTGAATACAACAAATATGAAGAAGAGATAAATATTCACAAAGGAAATTCTTCAAGATTCTGGCTTACCCACAAATGAACAGCATGTTAATACAGCTGTGTGCCTGAACTTCTGGTCAACAGGCGCACTTAAATTTTTTTTCCAACCCTGTCCATGCTTTGTTTACTTTATCACCTAAATTAGAAACACTGGTGTATGCCTCTTGGAACAAGATAAGATCTGAAGATAGTGTGTGACAGGGTTATATCCATTCGTTAATGACCAGAATTCTGAAAAATTCTGTTTTACTATTCTCTGTAATTGTGACATTTTGTTTTTCTTTAATTTATTTTAAATATTTCTGTAAACAGGATTCTTCCTAAGTTTTGGGAAAAAGTAATAAATTCTGGGTGCTGGAATGTTTACTAGTCATCAGAAACATTTTTAATCTGCTTGTAACATCCTCTCCAAAGTTCTGGCAATCATCATACACCAGGCAAAGTGGTCCACAAGAGGAACAAAGGCTTTGTTTCATTGTTCTGACTTTATTAATAGGATGGATAGTTCTCCTTTTGGAAAGGAAATTAGCAGACTTTAAAAAGTCAGCTGAAATATATCTAACAGGGTCATGAAAATCCCACACTCCCTCTACTAGTAAATAATTAAAAAAAAATAGTCTGTAGTGGAAATTTGCCAAAGTAGAAAATTGAAACTGCTTTCTAAGTTTCCACAAAAAAAGGATTAAAAGCTTATCTAAGATTTTTTTTTTTTTTACTAAGTGCTCTGGATTTTACAAACTCTTACTAGTAGACTTTATAAGCTGAAAAATGATTTTTAAGGAAGATGACCTTCAGCAGTAATGCATTTCTTAGACTGCTTTCACATTTAACTTGTGTAATTACATTCACAAAGATGCTGATTTTTTATACAATTACAAGGGTCTTTTTTGGGTGAGTTTTTCACATGAGTAATTATGGAGCATATAAATAAACATTTTTTAACATTTTTTTTACAAAAAAACAATTCCATACTCTTAATGTCTTCTAAGTAGACAGCTAACTCATAAATTCTCATTTACAATTTCATTATTTTGAATTGTAGAAGCCAACAAAGACCAAAGAAGTGGAATATTTCAGAAACAAATAACTTGAATTAGAATAACTTTAAGAAATGTCTTTTTTTGTTCTTTGCACAAAAAGTATTGATAAAATGTAATTTAGGACTTATATTGAAGAGGGCAAAGATTAGCAGCCACATTTAAGAACGTAAGTAGAATCTTCTTCAAGATTCTTGATGATTTCATCACTGCTTCCATGTAATTTTATTGGCAACAATATAAAAGTTATTTTCTATTGTCTTCAGAGTTTTGCTTTGTTTTACTTCCCAGACTAGCTCCAGATCTTTTATTTCCTGGTGCTCTCTCATTAAAGAAGAACCAATAAGGATGTGCAAACGGCAGTCTTTAGGAAGAATGAATTTTATACACAACTACTAAGTCCACTCCTAATATGCTGTCAACTAGAAGGATGTTTAAAAATACAGCATGTGAAAAAAAAAACTGTACTGAAAGTTGCTTTTTTAAAAACTTGCTTTTCTATTCAATGGGATTATGAGACAGCATATTGAATTTTGTATTAAGTGGAAAAAAACAACAATTGAAAACTTACATGGTTTTATTCCAAACTATTCAATTATATCCTTAAAAGAGCACTAAATAATATATACTCTAAATGGGGGGGAGGCTTAACATAAAAGGAATGAACAACATATTTCTCTACTTTTTTTTACAATGAACACAAATCAAATTCTAACCACAATTTAAACTTAAAAGTATAGAATAACTTTGCTTGAACTTGCCTTTTCACAAATAAAGCATCAATTCAAAGACAGAGAGGTGAGAGCTCACTAAACTAATATTTCAAATTGATACAAGTTTTTTTTTCCAGGAGCTCATAATCACATTATTTTGCAGCAGTCCAAAGGCAAACAGTCCAAATAGACAAATTCTAATGTTTGGGAATATAATTCAACATCATGATGTCTTTAAACCTTAAGATCCTTAAACAGACTGGTGCACCATAGTAATAATACCTAACCCAAAAAGAATTACCAGTGGAAAGACTAGGACACACTAAAATAAAATTTATTACACTTCCAGCATAGGAAAGATAATAATCTTTCTTGAAAATCCATCCAGGAATTCAAAAATCTCCCCAAAGAATATTTTGAGCTACCTAGTTTTCAACTGTAAAAAGCCAATATGATTAATTTCAGCAACCACATGCAAGAAAAAGGATCTCCAAAACATTCTGAATCAGCCTTGTGATTTAGCATAACACAAATAGTGAAAAAACAGTGTGAATTGAGACTGCTACTATGTTTCACACCTCAGTAATATAAAAAGCACAATTAAGCCAAGCGGGGAATATATTTGTACTATAAAAGCAACCCATCAGTACACTATTAGAAGCTAATGATTTAAAAGGATTATGAGGTAACACATTGAAAATCTCCTGGGAATAGAAAAGTTCCTCAAATGAAATGCTTCTCAGGATTGATATAACAAAAGGGAATAAAGGACAGATCAGTTACATTCTGTAGGCAAGATAGTCCAAAAACAAATTAATTCGACAAGCGTTGCCAGAGAACTCTGCATTGGTCACTATTTAGCTCCCTGCCCCACCTTCCTTTAAAGCAGGAGAGTCCAAATTTGTCAACTGTAAGTAAGACTTGTGGACTTCAACTCTCATAATTCCCCAGCTAGCCTCCTGGGGGAATTCTGGGGTTGAAGTCCACAAGTCTTAACAGTTGTCAAGATTGGGCACCTCTGCTTTAAAGACTCTTTTTTAAAGTAGTGAAAATTAGCATGCTCCAAAGTACTTTATTCATGGCCTTTTTAAATATTTACACATGGAGGAAGGCTGAGCTTAAGGGGGGGGGGGGGAAGCAAGAAACAGTTCCACCAGATGGTTTGATTTCAGACCACAAAGCAATAAATAAATATCACCCCTTTTTGATTTTTGTTAAATGCATTTTATTGGCCAGGTCCAGTCAGAAAGGCTTTTTGCTAAAACCCTCTGAAAATCACAAATTTTCAAATACAGCTAATATTTGTGTGTGTGTGTGTATGTATATTTTATATGTATACTGGTATGCATATGTACATGTACATGTTTATCTTTATGTTTAAAAGCAGACAATTCTTTTAAGGTGTAAAAATAAACAGTCAGCAAAAACCAAATAAATTCTTCTCTAGAATGGCTAGGATAAAAATATTCTTTAAAAATGCAGTTTTGGAAGGAATAGCGAAAACTATTCCTGATAGTTATTTTTCCACATGCAACCACACATGCAACCCGTCTTTAAATTTTGCCGATCTCGTAATTTTTTAATGTGTTCTTAGCCTGCCCGAGTCTCATTTGCGAGACGGACGACCACTTTCCAAAGGTGGATGGAAGGGAAAGCTCTCCCCAAAACACCACACAAAACCAAACATTAGGATCGCGCTCTTCCAAACGCGTCTCGCGAGAATCACCGAGAGGGCGGGTTTTCTTAATCGGCAGCCCCAGCTGTGTATCCCCGGGGCGGTTGACATAGAAACCCAGGTAGCCAAGCGAGCCTGGCTCTTAGGGACGCGCCCGGCTGGTTTATTCCCCGGGTCGTCCGAACGCCGAAGGAAAAGCAGCCCGATTTTCGCGCGCAATCGATCCGCGGGAGCATGAGAAGCGCTGGCAGTTCCCGTGCGGGTTCTGCCTCCTCCAGGCTCATCGACGTGACCAGCAACGCACCGTTGCTGCGCTCGCCCGCCAGCGTCTCAGCCTCTTCCGAAGCGGAGGTATGCTCCTCGCTCAGGCTTGCATTCCCTAGATCCACATCTGCGGCGTGTCTGGAAGTCGAGCCGGGGGCAACTGGACTTCTTTTCTTGTGGGTTCGAAATAAGCAGCGAAACGTTTCGAACCCATAAGAAAACAAGAAGTCCACTCAACTTCCCAACGGCTCTACCTGGATGGCTGAGAATCTTCAGCAAACACCTGCCAGGTGGTTTGGCTGAATGGATATTTTTCTAATATTTATTCGGAGCGCCGCCCCCCCCCCCCCCGGTAATTCTAATTCTTCCCGTGTAGCCATTGTGTTGCATCGAGCAATTTTCCTGATTGCTTATTTGTACCCTATGACTATCATTAAGTGTTGTGCCTTATGATTCTTGATGAAGGTATCTTTTCTTTTATGTACACTGAGAGCCCATACACCAAGACAAATCCCTTGTGTGTCCAATCACACTTGGCCAATAAAAAAATTCTATTCTATTCTATTCTATTCTATTCTATTCTATTCTATTCTATTCTATTCTATTCTATTCTATTCTATTCTATTCTATTCCATTCCATTCCATTCCATTCCATTCCATTCCATTCCATTCCATAGCACTTACGACTTATATACCACTTCACAGTGCTTTACAGCCCTCTCTAATCGGGTTTACGAGTCAGCATATTGCCCCCAACACCTTCTTGATCTCTCTGTCTCCCCTCACCCCAGCCCCCCCCCAAACCCAAAAGTTCTGAATCTTCATTTGCCACTCAGAAGCCTGAAATCCATCTGGTGTCCCTTTCCTCCTTACCCTTTTTTTTTTCTGAAACTGGATAGGGGAAAACTTGAATCTGTTTGCAAAATGTAAAGCCCGTATCTTGTTGAGATACAAAGCAGCATGTGGCTTATTTCCCAGATTTTAGCGGCTAAGAAGATCTGTACAGTATAGTTTTTAAAAAAATATTCTGGTGAAAGTAACCATTACATCAAAATCTGACTTATTTTATATTTTTACAATTAAACAATTATTTCTTCATGATAGATGTTAACTACTACAGTTACACAAGTAGCACTAATCCATCATGTCAGAATGATAGAACATGATTACATAAACAGCCTTTTACAAAAAGCCACACTATTAAGCAGAATAGGGGATGTCTTACCTACTGAAATTCTTCAGCAGATAAAAAAGATTGACATCTAGTTAATATTAGAATTCATGCCCTAGAGGCCTCTCTGGGTTACACATATGCCTAGAAAAGAGACCTATGTTGAACATGTTGTGTTGAATCTAAATTCCATCATCCATTATCCATGATGACTAGTGGATCATAGGAGTTGTAGTCTGGGACATTTGAAGGGTAACCATATTAAGAAGCCTGCTTTAGCCAATAAATGGATGGCAGGGGGAATATTTTCACATATAGTGATACTTATCTAATTTGATCTATTGCTTTATGACAATAAGTACTCATAGAGCTAGTTCATTGTTGCACTGGACTCAATACAGCAGCATGATATATATTTTTTTTTCTTTGAAGTCTATGGAAAGTGTTGCAATGCCAGGCTATATTTTACCAATTTACACATTGTAAATCTTTACACATTTTCACTTTTAAGTCTTCCATCCACATTCTTCCTTCTTGGGAAGAAACCTGCATACACTTTATGATTACTTATGCCTTTGTCAAACCTATAAGATTTTTGTATTTTTCTCAATCCCTTTCAACCTTAAGGAATAATTAGTTTTAGTTTTCTTTGACATTGAACTTTTTGATCTTTTCTTAATCATCTCATGGCTCAAGAAGTTTCTCAGTATTGGCAGCTCCCAGGAGAGTAATCTTACTCAGATCTAAGAATATTTCTCAGACTTCAATCTGTAGATTCAGAATGTTTTTTCAGAAATTCCTGACATTATATCAAGAAATGAAAACTATGTGCTACATGTTAATTTTAAATATTAGTATGTATAATCATGTCATATATGTACCATACTTCAAATTAAAAAATATACTTAAAAAGTGAGGTTGCCCAGTAATAAATCAGATTCTACATTGAAAAACTCTGGAGGGTGGGCAAGATATCAAACTTTATTTTGGGCAAAGACCAGTATATGTTATTTAAGGTATTCAGCAGTCAACAAATACAAAGTGAGTGGGAAGTCAATGAAAATATCAGTTATATTCTAAAAACATATAAAGCGGGGTTGGATTCAATTGCTGGCAAATAATCATGTCATATTTGAAATAATTAGTCCCATCCAAACATAGCTTTGAGATAATAAGAAAAGCATTAGTATGTACCAGTAACATATATTTATTATTATTATTGTAAAGATTTACATATTATAGGTCTTATATTTTATCTCCAGATTGTATTTGCTGCTATGTGAGGAAATATTTTAAGTGTATTAAATTCATAAGCTGCTCAACTCCATTATATGACTCTGGGCATCGTGCAGCATTGTATACAATATTTAAAATAAAATGTTTTATTTATGTATTAGTTTATCCCACCTTTATTACTTTATAAGGTGGCAAACATACATAATATTCCTTCCTCCTCCTATTTTCCACACAACAAGAACCCTGAGAAGTGGGTTGAGCTGAGAAAAAGTGACTGGCCCAAAGTCACCTAATCGGCTTTCATGCTTAAGGTGAGATTGGAACTCAGAGTTTCCTGATTTCTAGCATGGTGCCTTAACCCGTGAACCAACTGGCTCTTTGTTACAATTACTCTCAAATCATTTTATTTATTTATTTTTCCTTATCATATTAAAAAGATTCTCATAATCAGTTTTGGAAGTTGGTGACCTAAATCCAGGGCAGTCAGAAGCCCTAGTATCTTTACTTCTAGGTTAGGATGTAGCCACTGTATTATCCATCCATAAGAAGGAATGACGAAGCTGCCCAAAGGTGCTTTTCTAAAAGGCAACTGGACTTTCTTGATTTTTTTTCTCTTTGAAAACATTTCACTTCTCATCCAAGAAGCTTTTTTAGTTCTGAACTGAAGAAGCTTCTTGGATGAGAAGTGAAATGCTTTCAAAGAAAAAACAAAGACAGTTCAGTTGTCTTTTAGAAAAGCACCTTTGGGACAAACATGACCTGGATGATGGAGAATCTCCATAGAACGAAGAAGCTAATTAGTTACTTTTTAGTATAATTTGCTTCATTTAAATTTCAATAATTTGGGACAATAACGGCGATCCCAAATTCTGTGCTCTCCAACCACAGGATCTTTAGACTTATTGATCAGGGATTTATGGGAGATGTGGCCCAAAGTATTGGGCAACACAAGGTTGGGGAAAGCTCTTCTAATGAAAGTATTGGAAATAATGAAATTGCCTACATTGTTTCTTAACGTTTCATTGTATGTACATCAATACTTTCAGGTTAAACATTCACTTCATAGGACACTATTTCAACAGCTGTGATACTTTGCATAATGCCCTAACAATTATAGTTTCAATTATATTTTGGTACAGTTTTATCTTTCGGCATTCAAGGACTGAGCTGTTTCTTATTAAACATAGCAAAGGGAGTACATTTATCTAAGATTTCTGGTTTTCTGCTCTTTATCTTTCCTTCACCCATGCTTTGATCTAAAGTTCAGAGAAACAGAGAGAGATTTTTGTTTAGCTTTCTCATGGGATCCTTCCAGGTCAGGGCCCTGAAATTAGGATGTTAAATGTAGGATAATGCATCAACTACTTGCAGATACAACTTCTATATAGCTCTGAAAAAAAGCGGGGTAGGGATAGTCGACATAGTTGAAAAGTTTATTCCCTTTATCTAAATATTGCATTTTCCTCTATTTTTATAGGAAAAAAATACATTGTGAACGTGTTGAATGTTGATAATAAATGTGGTAACTTCCCTATTTTAAAAATAGTATTTGAGATACAGAAACGTGTTTATTTATTTGGCCTAATTCCAGCTTATGAAGGCATTGAAGAACTTCAACTGATTATATGTGACTTAGCTTATATCATGATGCCATAGGTTCAGAATAGATACAATGCCTAATTGCTTATGTAGGAATGCTGTGGAAGACAATTAGTAATTCTGGCATTGAAAGTTGTATAATATAGCAGTTAATATGGATAATGTTTATGAGACTAGGTAATGCTTAGATGATGCAGTTTTGGGGGGAAAAAACCATGCATGCTTTTCATGCATCACCCCAACAATATAGTTCAGTATTTCTCAACCTCAGAAAGTTGAAGCCGTGTGGACTTCAACTTCCAGAATTCCCAAACCAGCTGGAGGATTCTGGGCTGAAGTCCACTTAGTTTCAAGTTCCTGAGATTGAGGTACATGGAGGTAACTTGTTTAATTACGTCAGTTCACTTTTAAGTTTTAACAGAATATTAAATAGAAATTCAACATGCATGCAACAAACTATTCCCTTTTGGGATAAGTAATATTATGCAAAAATGCAGAAAAGAAATAACAAATATTAACCTGGAGACATTGAAGGCATGAGGTAAGAAAATGAAATATGGTTAAATCTGATTTTTTTTCCTAACCACATTCATTTTATCTCTCCATAGTTTACTGTCCCTACAAACAATATACTGTTTTCAATCATTGCCTTTTGTTATTTAAAAAAGAAAAACATTCAGGAAAGAGGATTTTTCCTAGGGTTAAACACAGGGGTGAAATGCTCCTGGTTCGGATCGGATCGCCCGATCCAGTAGCGATGGTGGCGGGTGGTTCGGAGAACCGGTAGCAAAAATCCCTGACCACCCCCCCATGCCCAGCTGAGCCGCATGATCAACAGAGGCTTTTTTTTTTTACTTTTAAAAGCATTTTTTCTACAACCTCTTCCCACGAAAAAATGCTTTTAAAAGTAAAAAAAAAAAAGCCTCTGATGATCGTGCGGCTCAGCTGGGATTGTCAGAGGCTTTTCAAAGCATTTTTTTCTGCAATCTCTTGCCCGAAGAGGTGGTAAAAAAAGTGCTTTGAAAAGTCTCTGATGATCCCAGCTGAGTTGCCTGATCAGCAGAGGCTTTACAAAGCATTAGAAAAAATGCTTTGAAAAGTTAAAAAAAAAAGTTGGCCATGCCCACCCAGTCACATAACCCCCCACCCCACCAAGCCACGCCCACAGAACCGGTAGTAACAAATTTTACATTTCACCCCTGGTTAAAGGTGGAAGAATCTCATTCATTGAAATAACATGTCTTATTTTTTGGGGGGGGGGCGGAACTTTTTGGAATTGTATTATTTGCCATGATGCCTCCAGAAGCAACTAACATTACATCATTATCAGTACTGCCATCAAAACTAAGGACTGTATGATTGTTTATTGTAAGACTCTTAAAGGCATAGGAGCCAAACCAAGAAAACATCCTGGAATCATTTCTAATCCTCAATTTACAACAGTTCGTTTCATGACTGTTTAAAGTTACAATGACACTGAAAAAGTGACTTTTGACCATTTTTCACACTTACAACCGTTGCAGCATCCCCATGACCACAACATCAAGATTCAGATGCTTGGCAACTGTATTCCCATTTATGATGGTTGCATTATCCCAGGGTCATGTGATTACCTTTTGTGACCTTCTGACTAGCAAAGTCAACGGGGAAGCCTGATTCACTTATCCATCGTGTCACTAATTTAACAACTGCAGTGATTCATTTAACAACTTTGGCAAGAAAGGTCTTAAAATGTGGCAAAACTCACTTAACAATGGTCTCACTTAGTAAGATAGATTTTTGGGCTCGATTATGGTTTTAAGTTGATGACTATATGTAAATGTCCCCAAGCATCATATCTTGAAGCTCACTTTTGGGAAAGAATGTGAAAGAAAAACAGAATTCTTTTCATCATTGATTCCTTATGGCCCAGAGACCAGTGGTGAAATCCAATTTTTTTTACTACTGGTTCGGTGGGCATGGCTTGGTGGGCATGGTGTGGCTTGGTGGGCGTGGCTTGGTGGGCATGGCAGGGGAAGAATACTGCAAAATCTCCATTCCATCCCACTCTGGGGCCAGCCAGAGGTGGTATTTGCCAGTTCTCTGAACTGCTGAAAATTTCCGCTACTGGTTCTCCAGAACCTGTCAGAACCTGCTGGATTTCACACTTGCCAGAGACCACTTGTAGTCTGCGGTCAAAATACCATAGATGATCTCTAATGTCTAAAGCCAGTTTTCTGAGATGAGTGGCCATATAAATTAAAATAAAATCTGGACTCAAAAATACTTTTTATATGGCCAGAATCTCAATTGATTGCCTACATTTCACAGGATTTTAGAGTCCTGGTCCAAAGTCCTACGAGTATCAGATGGGAATCTCAATGTCCCATTTGATCTGATAATCTTGCAAGATTGGGATCATTAAATTCAATCATGGTTTTATTTATTTAAAAAATATTGTATCCAGCAAAAGGAAAAGTGCCCCATCTCAAAAGGACATATGTATCAAGTTGTCTTCTGCTGCTTTATTGCCAACCTCTGGCTTGTGTGATGGTCCTTAAAAATTCTAATGGACCAAGTTAAAAAAAAGTAAATGAACTACCAAAACCATAGGTTTGTTGTTCATGGCTCAAAAATATTGTACAAATCTATATTAGGAAGTGAAGTGGGAGGGAACTATGTTTTAAAGCTGAGTACAAAAAGGATACATTAAGCACAGTGGGTAAAGAAATATTAGGGAAGATTTAAAGCTGTATGCAAAATGTATATGTTATGAAAAACTACGTGAACCAAATTTCTAAAGCAGAATTCTCCAACCTTTCCAGCTTTGCGAACTGTGGGGAGGAGAGGGGATGGTTCTGTCGGAAGAAATGACCTTCTGGGTTCAGTTCCAAGTGGGGAAAAACATGGAAACTGCTTGGAAAGATGGTTTAATGGTGGACAGGATCACATGGTTTGAGTTCCTGAGTAGCAAAAGAGGTGAGATGCTGGGAGTTCCTGGGTTTTATGTCCTCTCTGAGCTTTAAATTTCCTGGGGCACAGGAAGAGTATCCTGATTGGTTGTCAGACACCCAGGGGGTGGGGATCTTAGCTAGCCTTGCTGGCTGATATAATCTTCCCAGGTGCCATGTGGGGAGTTTCTGTTGCTAGATGGGTCCTTTGGGTTGCAGATGGGATGCTGAGGCAGATGTGCAAGAAGCAGATGTGTCTGCTTCTTGCACAAATGGAGCTGCTTGCGCTTGCTCGTCTGCAGCTTCTGTGGCCCAGTTCCAAATGGGCCATGGTCCGGGGGATTGGGGACCCCTGTTCTAAAGACTTTATGTTTCTTTAGGGGAAAAAAATGACAGAACAATAATACATACCGCACTGATACAGACTTATATTCATCAGCACATATTATAGCAGTAATAGCAGTGATTTTATTTGTTAATCATAACTAAATGCATAGACATAGAATAAAATCACAATACAAATTATACTGATAATTTAAAGGTTTCTTTAAAAAATATTAACACTTGGTGCTATACAAACATTAAATATTCTCAGGTATATCATTTTCTAAAGCTTTAACATATTGTGTGATTTAAACAAAACTTGTTTAATTTTATGTATATTTTAAAAATACACATATTTAGTGATATATATTTTTTCTGTTACTTTCCTTTTTCATGCTGTTTTAAAATGATTGGGGATTTTTATTTATAGTGAAGGAATTATCAAAGATGCTGAATACTTTAAACAGCAGGTGGCACAATGGCCAACAGAAGGAAAGACCAGGTTTATGCTTCTAATGCAATCACTTCTTCTATCCTGGCTTAAAAAACATAGAACAGAACGGAAACAAAGGCAGAGTATTGAACAATTTATTAATTGTGTGTTTCAAACAGTGGTTTGAAAGAATTACGAAGGGAACTGAAATTTGATTTAAGCCCCTTTGGATAATGGGTAGAAAAGTTCCACAGTTCTTTCAAACAAAACCACACTTCTTAGTTAGTTTACATATGAATGGGTATGATTGTTACAACAACAGTACTCTTTCCTCTTTGGCCCTCAGCAATATGACTAAAAAGGTAAAGGTTCCCCTTGCACATATGTGCTAGTTGTTCCTGACTCTAGGGGGTGGTGCTCATCTTCGTTTCAAAGCTGAAGAGCCAGCGCTGTCCGAAGACATCTCGGTGGTCATGTGGCTGGCATGACTAAATGCCAAAGGCGCACGGAATACTGTTACCTTCCCACCAAAAGTGGTCCCTATTTTTCTACTTGCATTTTTGCATGCTTTCGAACTGCTAGGCTGGCAGAAGCTGGGACAAGTAACAGGAGCTCACCCTGTTACGCAGCACTAGGGATTCAAACCACTGAACTGCCAACCTTTCAATCAACAAGCTCAGTGTTTTAACCACTGAGCCACTGCGTCCCTGAGCAATATGGCTAGTTTCCTGTAATTAGGGAGAGGATGAGGGTGAAGTCAGGGAAATGGTAATCACAGCTTTATGTTACCTGGAAGATTTACACACCTAAAGGTAAACTTTGGCATAAAGCAATGAAATTGAAACCATTTCTTCAATGCTCCTTTCTTCCCAAAAAAATTTCAATCAAAATTCAGGCAATGTCTATTCAGTAACATTTGCACAATCTAACCTTCTCAGGAAAAACTTGCACTTTGCGCTTTGGCTGACTAAAAGGCTAATTGCCTCATTGAATCCTGGCTATGGAGGGCGGGTGATGCTACTAACTTTCCAATTTCTACAGCTAGGATCTTTAAAAAGCTGCCTTCCCAACTCAGGAACAACAATCAAATATTATAGCAAAAAGTTAAATTCCCAGCTTTGTGCTGAAGTTTTTGTACAATTTGAGGAGCACTTAAAAAATGAATCCTCCCCAACTCCATCTCTCTGCATTCAGTCAGGGTTGCACTGTTTATGCTTTCTTGTTAAGGTTAAATGAATAAATAAATCAAATTCTCCTCTGAAAACATTTTAAGCTAAATGTTAGGCAAATAGACAATGTAACAGCTGGGCAGACAACATGTTAAAAACTCATTTAGAAGACACAATGTTGATTCTTCTCACTTTCCTCTTTTCATAAATCCTTGCTTTATTTAAGGTAATTGGGCTTTCTGGGATAAGTGCTGCCAGCTGTTCTCAGAATAGAAACAATATTTGGGATTTTGACACTGAAGAGTAAAGTGGGAGAACGGTACACACATTGAAATACTAGCCAGAACTCTGCAATCAGCATAAAAAAGATCAGTCTGAGCACATATGTCGCGTATTTTGAAGTACAAGCTAACTTCCATATGTTCCATTGCAGTTGAAAAAATAAAGCATGTATTTCTTTTCACTTAATAACTATTGAACAGTCATAAATAACCAAAACAGCAATAATAATCTGGGTTTTATTTTTATGTTGCATTTGATATGTGACTCACTCATAGAGTCATTTAAATGAGGGTGATGCAGTATTTCTGACTCAAAGAAAAAATGATGCAAATGCTCTAATGAATTGTTGTCAGGTTCTCCATAAGCTTCTCTGTACACTCCAGAGCATTTTTTTCCCTTCAGATCTGAAGCATTGCATAGCCCTAATATAAGTCATAGTAATGAGAAATAAAGCTCAGCAGCAAGCTATGCAATTCTGATTGGAACATACATTATATGTATTGCTCTAAAATAATTCTTCCAACTTTAGTGATCACCAAAGCTGTGAATGTTGGCATATTCACTTCTGAAGCATATCAAACATTAAACTGCACTGCAGCCTAATCAAACTTTCCCTCTTGCAATCAGTATTGAAAATAGTGAACAGGAATTCTGATTAATAATATTAGAAGGAAAAAACAAGTTAATAATATTTCAAGGGAATACTTTCAGATAAGGCAGATGTGTACAGACAACATTTAAGATACCAAACTCCAGTTCTTCAGAGAGTACAGCAGAGCCATCTTTTGGGGGCTCCATCTGATCCCAGCTTTGAGAACTGACATCCATATCAGCATTGTAAGAATTAATCTCCACAATCAATGGAGCCTGATTGGGATGAAGCATAAGCAATGGTAACTTCTTCAGTTTCAGGGTTAAAAACTATGCAAAATGACAAGTGAAGAAGTAACAATAGTTATAGCTAGATTATAGCTTCTTTTTATGTTTATATATATTTCTAACGTTGGATGCAGCTGTTGGTTGAATCAGAGATTGCTAGTGTTGGCCCAGGATTGATGAGATACAGGCTCAAACCTCTATTCAGCTGGGAAATTTGGTGGACAATTCATATCTCTCGGCTTACCTTATTTACAGTATCCCAGTCTTTTCTGGAGAAAGCTTCAGCTTGTTTGTCTTCAGACACCTACTCAAGTTTTCTACCATCTGTATGAGAGTATTTGAAGGGAAAAGAGGGGGGAAAAGATTTTGTGCCCTAACCACGGATCATCAGCTCAAATTCCAGGCAGTGTCCCAGAGGTTCATATAGATTTCAGTGCTGGGTTCCTGAAGCATCTCGCATTTTATTGGCCATGAGGAAAACAGAAGTCTTCCATACAATGTGGACTTTAGTAAAGATGAGAGCCATGGTCATCCTACTGTAGAACTATTGAAAAAAAAAACATTACTCAAGAATATAAAAGTTAATAAACATCCAAGCAAATTAAATCCATTGCACTGCATTGTCTTGTGCAAGTTATCTTCCAAGGCAGTTTCCATTCCCCACCCAGATTGGAATGAAGATTGGGTTTAAAGTTATCCAAATTTAAAACTAAACTGCTTTAAAACAATCCCTTTTAAAGAACTGAGCAAAGCAATAAAACAAGTAAGAAGAATTCTGATTGTTTGCCATTAACACTGTTGTTTTTTTTTTGTAAAGCAGAGAACTCATAATTATTTGCTACTGGATGTTCCTGACACTCGAGAACAGCTAGTCCATTATCGGAATGCAGCAGAAACAGCCAGCAGTGAGCTTGCCGCACTCCTAGTGAAGTACGAATGTGCTCAAGCAGAGGTATGCTTTCCCCTGCATGAAAATAACAGAATATGTTTACTGCATGGTACGGACCATTAAATGCTTAAGTAAAGCTCTCTTCTTTGGTACAGTGCATATGCATTTTAGCTATTACATCCTGCCTATGTTTAGAGGTGTTTTTTTTTTAACGCTTCCAAATTTTCAATCAGGCATTCTAGAATCATAGATTTGAGAGGATCCAAGTGGCTAACTAATCCATTCCCCTGCTTGGTGCAGGATCTTTTAAAACATTTTTGGGCAAGTGTCTGTCCAGCCTTTCTCTATTCATCCTCCCTCCAATGAAAGAGGTTGTACCACTTCATGAGGCAACCTATTCCACAATTTCTTAGTGTCATGAAGTTCTTAGTAACTAGCATGGATCTGCTTCCCTGTAGTCTCAATCATTGGTTATAGACCTATCCGCCACAATATTCCTCTTTTTATGTGACAACCTTTTAGATATTTGAAGACTTTCCTTCTCTCCCCTTGCCCTCTTCTGCAGGCTTAAAAAAAAGTCCAGTTCCACAGGAATGGGTTTTCAATTCCTTCACCATCTTGGTTGCTCCCTTCTAAACCTGCTCCAATTTGTCCATGAGCCTTTTAGATGTTGCAGTTCCCAAAATTGGACACATTCCACGTGGAATCTGATCAGCATAGACTAGCATAGGACAGCTACTTCTTGTTCCACTATCATAATAGTCCACTGATTTCCTCCTTCTCATAAGTGTTTGAATTTGACTTGAGTAACACTCAAAAATATCTTGCAAGTTCCTGGATCTGTGAAGTTTATAGTTCTTTGCTTCTTATATATATTTTATAAACTGCTTCAATAGTGAGATGGGCGGCATATATATTTAATAAATAAATGTCTATTATGAGCCTCTTCCAATGGCAGATTTGCAATGGGTCTTTCTTTGGTAGATTACCAGTACACAAGGAAAGAAAATGACAAAGTGCTTCCTACTAATAAAGGCATACAGCTAAACAAAGGTTGCATATTAGGATTGTTTTATTTACATGGTTTTACTAAATAATTTCTTTTTTTAGGAAACCAGGTACATTTTTTAAAACATACAGCTGTGATTGCTTGATTTAAAAAATGAATTGGATGATCCCAAAATCTTGTAGATAATACCAAATTAATATTATTTCTGTTTACATATGTGAGTGAATATTCTCCTTAGAATATTTCTGAGATTTCTGGCTGGACAGAAACATATCCCTATCTGAAAAAAATATAGGAAAATTAAGCAGCAGCAATTAAAACAGTATTTTAAAGCATTCACAGAAATGAATTCAGCATTCTCAGTTATCGGCTTAAAACAAGTTTCCAGTCCTTCAAACAAAACCAGAAGCTTTACAGTATAATTGTGACATCTGAGCTGGCCCTATTTGTTCTGGTTTGGATTGTTAATACAGTTTCAGCAATGACTCTTCTTCCATTTGGTCCTTTTCTGATAGACAAGCCTTATAATGTTCTTGTGCCACAGTCCAACTTTATGCAAGTAATGTCTTCACAACTTCTCTTGGCCTTATACCTAGATACACGGAACTGTAGCCTAACAGAGGGACACATTAATGTGTCGATCATGTTGAGGAATGGAATCCTAGTCACCAAAAGAGTTCTGAAATTTCTTAAGAGACTTAGACTATTTCTGAAAAACAAGTGCTGCCAAGGGTTGGTTCATTGTCTACGTTTTTTTGTTGTTTGCATGATTTCTGTCTGTGTGAATATATTGAACATTATACTAATTCCTAGATTTACTGCATGAGTCATTAATTTTGAATTATGCATGCAATTGTTCTTACCAGACTCTTTAATTCATTTAATTAATGTGAGAGTGAAAACAATTTTCTTTTTTATTTCATTCTGTTAATACTCCCAAAATTTCAAAGAGAAAATGCAACATTTCAACATAAGGCAAATGTTTATTATTTATTTGCAAGCTTTTCAAACTTCCACCTTTGCCAATTCTGTTGATTTCTGTAAACAATATATTCATTTATTGCCCAGAATAATGTTTAATTGCTTATGTGGTGAAATACAAGGAGTTTGTTATATCTTTGTTTAAAGTTCCCCTTTTAAATCCCCTTCTGAACTGGACTTTGTTTGATAATAATCATTTATTTAATAATAATCATTCATTTTAATTATACTTTCTGAAAACAATCCTTATCACTAATTCTTGGCCTGATCCAGACAGTCCAATAAGAGGTAATTCTCAATTTATTGTCATTAGTTCAACCATTTGAAGTTTCAAATGCATTGAAAACAATGATTTATGACCAGGGTTCTGGCATTAAGGCTTTTGAATTAAGTGATCACCTTCACCCATTTGGCCATCTGCATTCTGCGGCCCTTCCCATTGTAATTGACCTTTGTGGTCTACTTGCTCTCACTGCTGACCAAACATGCACAGCCTGACCTTTCACAAGTTGGTCAGTTGCCAGCTGCATGAGGCTTCTCAAGGTTGCACACTATGGTTTCCTTGTGAAACCTGGAGAAGATTGCCTCATGTGGCGCCTGCCATTCTCCAAATAGCCCGTCCTGTTCTTGTGATGCTTTGGAAGACTTCAGAAGCTTTCCAAATGTTTTCTGAAGGTCCAAGAGAATATGGTGCGCTATTTGGAGGACAGCAGGTGTGATTTGGAGAATGGGGTGCAAGGCCTTAGGAAGAAGGCTTAGCATGCATTACATAAAGCAGGCCGGGAGTGACTAGTCAGCAACAGGAGGAAGATGGCGAAGGTCAACTGGGTGTGGCAGACTCTGTGGAGTGCAGGGCAATAGGGTAGCTGGGGTCTTGTACTGTGGTGGTGGAGTGGCTGGCCATGGTGTGGAGACGCTTCTCAGCAGTGGTGTTGGCTGCACTGCGACTAAAGCAGAGGTGAAGACAATTTGAGGTGAAGTTACGATGGCTTTCTTTCTCTTCCTGATTCTTATCCATCTTAATTATTCAATTAATTGATTTAAGTTTCTAATGATTAAGAATAAAAAATAATATTAAAAGAATCACTACAAGAAAAAAACCCCTCCCCCCTCCAATTATAATAAATTCTAACAACCATGAAACAAAAATGAAATCCTACATGCTCCAATGCATTCTGGCATTCATAATATGCATTTCTTCGGACCCAGATTTTGTGGGAGCTTTGAGAATATGAGTCCTGAAAAAGACTTTTAAGATTTGAGTAGATTCACCAAGAAGACAGCTCATATAACTTACCTTTCCACTAAGGTTTCTATCAGAATCTATCTAATATGAAGAGCAACCGTATTTTTCGGCGTATAAGACACACCAGGCTATAAGATGCACCTACCTTTTTTGGGGAGGAAAACAAGAAAAAAAAAATCTGCCTCTGCCTTCCAGCAATTTGCCTTTTTGCAGCAAACAGCAAACAGCCTGTTTCATTTTCATTTTCAGCACAGCCTGATTAGCACAAGAAAAAAAAATCTGCCTCTGCCTGCCAGCAGTTTGCCTTCTTTCAGCAAATAGCAAACAGCCCATTTCAGCTTCAGCACAGCCTGATTAGCACAAGCAGCTGATTGTCGGTTGGATCGGCCTCCCAACCATCAGCTGTTTCAGGTTGCAGGGATTGCCATAGCCTATTGCTGTGTGCCCCATTTTTCACTGGTTCTGGGCCACGGGGCTTGGAATGGGCAGAAAATGGGGCACACAGAGGCCGAAAACAGGGTGCACGGAGGCCAAAAATGGGGTGTATGGAGGCAGCAATAGGCAATGGCAATCCCTACAGCCTGAAACAGCTGATGGTCGGGAGGCCGATCCAACCGACAATCAGCTGCTCGTGCTAATCAGGCAGTACTGAAGCTGAAACAGGCTGTTTGCTGTTTGCTGCAAGGAGGCAAATTGCTGGAAGGCAGAGGCCAAAGGGTGAGGGCAAGTGGGTGGGGCTATATTTGGTGTATAAGACGCACCCAAATTTTCACCCCCTTTTAGGGGGGAAAAAGTATGTCTTATACTCCAAAAATATGTTACTTTTATAAGAAAATAGTTATTCAGATTGCTTGTTCTTCTACTATATATTGTCTATTCAGCCTGATAGTTGTGCTTTTTAATCACATATGAAATATTTAAAGTAAATGGAAAATTCAGTTGCTTGAGTAATACACAGGATGCATATATTGTAGTGCTATTAAATCTGTCTTTGCAAGCAGGATACAATCGAATAATATTTTTATCCCTGTTATATTTTATTACTTATTTTTATTTATAGATTCTAGATCTTAAATCCAGAATAGCCTCACAGGAAGTATCCATACAAGAATTCAAAGCTGAAGTTGGGGGCTATAAAGAGAAC
This sequence comes from Arizona elegans, assembly GCA_022577455.1. Classification (NCBI taxonomy): domain Eukaryota; kingdom Metazoa; phylum Chordata; class Lepidosauria; order Squamata; family Colubridae; genus Arizona; species Arizona elegans. Next base: position 253,486,822 of record JAKOOJ010000001.1, read on the forward strand.
GATGCTCGTCAGTCTTCTCTTCTTTTTTCCATGCAACACAAATTCCAAGAACTTGAGAAGGAATCAGGCACAATTGCCATTTCCAAACATCAAGCAGAGCTAAAATCACAAGCTATTCTTCAGGAGAACTTGGAGCTAAAGGAGAAAATCTATGAACAAGAAGAGCAGATCAAGTAAGAACAGCAGAAAATGCTACCTTTTAATATAAAATAATTGCCATGGAGCAGAATAAAACAGTACTTGTTATGATTGTTAAGTGAGGATGCTGGGCTGAAATAGTTGAGTTTCTTTTTATTATAAAAAATAAGGACTAAGTTTAAATGTTTCTACTTTTTTTAAAAAAAAATTGGAATAGTGTGTGTGTGTGTGTGTGTGTGTGTACAGGCTGGTAGGTAGCAGTAGTGGGATTCTACTGGTTCAGACCGGTTCGGGTGAACTGGTAACTCCAATGATCAGCTGGGAGCAAACTGGTTCACTTTGACGTTCAGATGGGCCCACCTGCTCGCCTGCACTATTTTCCTACCTTTATCTCCTCAGCTGATTCGCGCGGCAGAGACGATTGCTGCACGAATCAGCCGTGTTAACTCCTCTGAGTTAACAGAAGTGAAGATTTGTTCAAACTGTGCATGCATGTGCAGCAAAGCGCGCAATCACCAAACCGGTTGTTAAGCCGGGAGGATCCCACCACTGGTAGGTAGGATGCTATTTGAACTTTCTTCTGAGAAAGTATTGTGTGCATTTTACATTTGTAATTTATATTTGTGACTCCTCAAGTCTTCAGAATCACACAAGAGAAATTTTAGCTGAATGAAACAAACTGAAACTTGAGTTTCAACCCAGGTCATAAAAAAAACAACAACCCAAAAAACCACTTGGATTTTCCTTGTTTCTCTTGATGGCAGTGGGAGATATCTCCTTACCGAGGAAAGGAAGTATTTTATTGTGATATAAAAGTCTTTCTCAAGGCACCGTATGTTGTGTCATGAGCACCTGTTTAATATTAGTTACATTTCTGATGTAAGGTACAAAATTTAAGTTTGGAGACTTTTATTTAACTTCTTTGGATCATGAATACTCTCCTATTGTCCTGTTCTCAGGGCTTTTAAAATGGAAAATTTGGAAGTATTTACAATCATGAGAAACCTAGATGGAGGGGGAGAATAAAAAGGGATTTGGGGAGAGTAGGGAACTCCCATTTCCTCATTGCTGGGTTGAGGTCAGTATGTAACTGACTCCTCCTTGCAGTGGTTCGGTCTTTTCTCACACCTCATTAATTTGTGTGCTTGAGAATCCCACAGAGGACATTTTAATTTTTTGGAATGATACCTGCCTCTGAAGCAGACAGGGTCTAACCACGCTGGCTAAGGAGTTCTTGAAGTCAAAGTCCACACCAGAGGTGGGTTTCAGCAGGTTCTGACCAGTTCTGGAGAATTGGTAGTGGAAATTTTGAGTAGTTGGGAGAACCTGTAGTAAAATTCTGACTGGCCCCGCCCCCATCTATTCTCTGTCTGCCAAGTCCCAGCTGATCAGGAGGAAATTGGGATTTTGCAGTATCCTTCCCCTGGAGTGGAGATTTTACAGTATTCTTCCCCTGCCACGTCCACCAAGCCATACCCACCAAGCCATGCCCTGTCCACCAAACCATGCCCACAGAACCGGTAGTAAAACCTTTTGAAACCCACCACTGGACAGATGGATATGGGTATATGTTCTTAAACATGAGAAAAGGGGTAGAAGTAATGAATGATCAGTTCCAGGAAGGAGGTCACACCAGAAGACCTATCAAGGATATTGTTGTCCAGGAAGACTCAGAGAAGTACAAGAACTTTCTAATAAATCTAGGTGTATTTTGCCCCACCTCCCTCCCCAGAAAGTCCAAAGGAAAAGAAGAGAGTCCAGGCTTTTCTTCTGAATCCAAAAGAATCATGGGTCTCTTTCTTCTACACCTAGCAAGTCCAAAAGTCTGCCTCCTAAGAAATCTAAGGGTGACCAGAAGAATAGAAATCTGTAAAAAGTCAGGGATCGTCCTCTTCATTATTTTCATGCTCAGGAAGTCTCATCAATTCTGATTTAAAATTGCATTGCAGTTTGGTGGCCATACAAGAGGAAAGAATCAACCTCTAATCAGTCTTACCTTTTTCCTGCCAATTTTTTTGTAACTTTGCTGTACAGTTACAGTCCTTATGTGTGCCAAGCAAGCCTGAGTTGGGGGATAAAAAAAGATCCATATGCTTAGCCGAGAGTTAAGGAGGTTCCCCTGGGGCAGTGAGATATCCCTTTTCCTGGATCATTTGAGAAAAGTCTTGAAACCTAAATGGGCAATGCTTGCTCAGAACAAATGCATATATGGGCCGACTAATATGGTTTACTTCCTGTATAACAAAGTCATGGAGCTTTCAAGTTGTATGGGTAGATGTTCTGGAGTTACTGTTGTGTTTCTTGCAGTCATCCCTGCAGAAAGAGGGGGAAGTCCAAAACAGTTTTATCCAGGATCTTTTAGACTTTAGGAATCTTCTTCTTTATGCAGAAAATTCAAGGCTTCAAGGAGAGCCTGTGTTGCATCAACTTCAAACTGGATTATGTACGTATGGGCAGAAAAATCTACACGTCTGCAGCCTAAACCAGTATGCTCACAAATATTTCTTATGCAAAATCCTTTATGGTTGATTCTTTGATATTATTTAATTTGGCAAAATGGCTACTAACACTCTGACCAGAAGTTGTGTTTGGCTGAGGAACTGTGAGATTAGTAAATTCTTCCTTTTCAATGAGTTTTTGAATATAGTGCACGTTGAGACAACAGATTGTTAAGGCTGTACTCCCACCCAGAATACAGAACACAAGTCCAGATTCTTTCAATCTTTCAATTCCTTGTAGGATCAAACCTCTGGAACAAGGTGAAGTTCAAGAATTATAGTCAAAGTCTCTGCTCCTCCCCTGCTTATGTTTTGAAATGCACTAAGATATACAACTCTATATGATGCCAAAGCAGTCCATGGAGCAATAAGCAACTTTCTCCTAGACTTTGCACACATTTAGCTGCAAATAATTCAAAATCAGTGGGTAGAAGATACAAATTCAAAAGGAGAACAAATTCACTGGAATTTGTTCTCCAGCTCCCAGGCTTCTCCCATCAAGTTTCTGGAGTAAATCACAGATCTCTGCTACTTGATTTGGCAGATATTTCACAAACATGGCTTATTTAGATAAGAATTATTACCGCAGACAAGAGCTGAGCCAAGCAAAATATTTGATTGTCTACCGTCAGTTTGCCAGTTCCTCTTGTATCTATGAAAGTTGAACCTCTTAAAATCCTCCCCCCCATAAATTAATGGACTCTTGGGACAGTGCTTGGTGGCTTTGAAGCTGCCAGTTGTGTTTATAACTGATGTAAGAACTCCTGGCTCTTGGCTTGACACTCCATCATCTTGTCTTCCATTCCTTTCTTCCTGTCTCAAAACATGTCTGGAAATACTTGGTGTTTGTTCCTTCTCCAACTTCAACCAGCCAGAATGGAATGCTTTCTCCCTCCCCATCACCATGGCCTAATTGTGAAAACCTCACACTATTGCTTTCCCTGTTTTCCTCCTCAGTTATGTAAACGTTTTCCTCTCCCTGTCACCTTTGTGCCAGAACTTCTAGTAGCTGTAAAAACATTATGGTATGGACATTCTAGTTTCTTGGATTTGTGAAAACACTTAGAACGGAACTGCCAATAGATGTTAAGCCATATTGTAGCAGCACTGTTCTTGTGGTGAAGGACAAGCAGGTTGATAGCTACATGACCCTGAATACTTCGTCCATTATGACCCACCTCTCCAGAAAACTTTATCTCCTACCCCACCCAACCTGTTTTACTGTGAAACTCTGGAGGCAGGAAGATAGATCCCTGAATTCACCAAGCATTTGTACTTAGTAACAAGGCTTGTATTGATGACCTTCCAAATCAACATATCCTTTTCCTTAGGAACAGGAGGGAGAATTGCAACCCATCAGCCAGCTGTACATTCTTCTTGCTTGAGGGAAAAGATACTTAATCTCTGCTACAATAGCAGGCCAGCTGGACTTTTGGTTTATTTAAACTACAGGATTTTGGATGGTCTCTTGTCCGAATAGATATCACATCCAGTGTGTTTTCCTAGTCACTTCTGCTGCTCTGCCAAGCATTTACCAACCAAATAAACTGGTCTGTTGCAACTTTTCTTCTCCCCTGAGGGCCTTACAATACCATTTAATTTTTTCCCTAATCTTCCGTCAGTCAAGATTCTAGACCAGGGGTGCCAAATTCACTTCATCACGGTGTTGTCATGTGAGATATCACGACTTCCGTCCCTTCACTAAATTAGGCATGGGCGTGGCCAGCTGTTGTGGCCAGTATGCGGCTTCTGCGGCTGGTTGCTGATTTGGACAGCGAGGAGGCTGGTGTGGTGCTGTGCCAGCAGCCTGTGCAGCTGGCACTTGAGTCGGACAATGAGGCTGGAGAAGATGTGATGCCAGAGGCAGGGATTCAGCCAGGGCCTTCAGAACCTCCAGAAGCTCCCTTAAGTGAAGAGGACAAAGAAGAGGAGCCTTTTCTCGATGCACGGGCACACAAAGCTGCCAAAAGGCAGGAGTGGCTCCTCAGAAGGAGCTCTCCTCGAGAGTAAGGCTTGGGGCTAATTGGCCACTTCCTTAGCCTATTTAAGGAGGAATGCTGATTGAAGTAATTTGCAGGGAACAACCATTCACTCTCCTTCGTGCCTTGATCTTAGTTCTCTGCAAATTGCTTCTGGGCTTTCTGCCAACCATAGTAAGATTAAGATTATTTATTCTTTGGATTCTTGCAGGCTGTTAAGAAAGTTAATTAACAACAGCCTTTGTTTGAAAAACTGATTTTATTTTAGTAAACTAAGGTTTGTACAGACTTTGTGTGTGCTATGTTCTTTGGGGTCCATAGCTGGGGCAGAACACCAGCGGGTGATGCATCCGGCCCGTGTTCCACAAGTTTGACAGCCCTGATCTAGACATATTGTTGCCGTGCTTCTCATTTTGAAGATTGCTTATTTCATTCCATGCTGAAGCTACCTTCTAGATCAGAGAGGGCTTCCTTCTACATCAACCATGGTTACCAGCACTGAGGGATGTCCTTCATCTTCTTCTGAATATAGAAGCTGTATTTATTAAGGCACTGAAGAACTGCTTTAACTGGACTGTCACGAAGAGCAGGTGTTGTGTCTATTTCTTCTGGATGCATTTGATCTTTTTTGGGGGGAGGGGGGGTCTGTTGTGTTATTCTTTACTTTTAAAATGTAAGCTGCCCAGAATAGTCTGGGGTGAAGTGGCCTGAAAATGTAATAAATAAATAATTTTTAAAAATCAGGCAAAAAAGAATTCAAATATATTAGTGGCATCTAATTGGACTGCTTTCCTTAGTTTCCAAAATACCTAGAATGAGGAGGTCAGGATTATTGCAGGATACACTCTGAGAGAATCGTCTGATTCATGAACCCAGACATCCCTTTCTGTGAAATAGATTACAGGAGGCCTCATCTCATGTGGCTGTGGACCCACATCTCTCCCACCTCACATCCTAGTGTACCCTACTGTATCCCACGAACACTTTAAAAAAAAAAGTCAGTAAATTTGCCACCAAACGCCATCACTACCAAGAAAGATCCAATGCTGCCCTCTTAAAAGGCATACTCAAATTCCTCCAAAACCTCCAAGCTCAACCAGCTGCCAGATCATGTATTCCTTTGTGGCCAGTGATGATTTTTAGTTTATTAATGTGGCCATTTATCTTCTACATGAGATGCAGGCCTGGCCTAGAAGTTGAAGAGCCGTGTCAGGAGAGGTGGCCCAGCAAAGATTCTAAAATGCTGCTTTCTTCTCAAAAAGTGTTAACTTCAACTAAAAGGAATCCTGGCCTTTTTTGCCCCATCAAGAATAAAGGTTCACCGTTATTATCTAAGCTTTTTACAGACATCAACCTCCTTAGGGGAGAACGAGGTTTTGTTAAAGGTCTGAGCATCAGTAATGTAAATTGCCTGGCAGAAGCTTTGAATACAATGTTGAAGCGTGCAGGGGAAAAGATGTATTTTTATCCATATTCAAAGCATATGCATAGATTCCTTAGCTGGAACATCAGCTGGGCTCTTTTGACACTTAGAAGAAACTTTTTAAATCTATGACTACATGATCTCATAAACCATTAACGATTAAAGACTTTACAGCTTGCTGAAATTTCTCTTAGATAAGTTGCATAGTTGGAACCGCTTTCTGCTAATTTCCACTTGTGTATTTTTCATAATGATGAAGTGGTCCTTAGGCCAATTTTCTCCTTCATTCCAGGGTTGCTGCTTAGAACTTAATAAATTTCTCCACTTCAGTCTGTCTTCATCCGTCTGACCCTCAGGAGCGTGCCCAGTATAAGTGGGGTTTTTGATAATAGACTTTGCTCTTATTTGGACAGGACATTTTCAGTTGCAGAAATCTGAAGCAGCGTTAATATCTTTGCTTGGTAAAGCTAGGGAATGAAATGGGGGGGAGGGGGAGGGAGTATTTTTCCACGGACAGAAAGAATGCATAATGAAAGCATAGAGGACACGAGGGAACAATTTCTTCCCTCTTAGAGGAACAGTTACTGTATGCAGCACTTTATGTTCATTAACTCATTTTAATGACTGGTAGGCTTGATCATCAGCTTTCTTTTTGCTCTATAATACTGGTCAGTATAATTTTATTTTGGTTGCATTTGGGACGGGGTGGGTTCTACTTACCTTTACTACCAGTTTGCAGCAGGACTGCGCGCGTGGGGGCTCGCTTTGCTCGCACATGCACAGAAGCGTTTTGATGATGTTGGGGTCGGTGGGCGGAGCCTCCCACCGGTTTTACTACTGGTTCTATAGAACCGGTGCGAACTGGGGGCAACCCACCAATGATTTGGGAGAAGATTCTGCAGAACTTACTGAAATAGTATTGTAGAGTCTAGGCTCCCGCTCCAGGTACCTTACTGTTTTTCAATCCTCTTTATTGATAGTATGTATAACAAACCTGCCAGTACAATTAATTAGTTAATACTACATGAATGAAACTTATCCTGTTCTATGTTACATATAATTTATTATATGGATGCCAGAGGTGGAATTCAGCTGGTTCAGGCCAGTTCGGATGAACCGGTAGTGCTGACAATCAGTTGGCCCCGCCACCTGCCCCTGCTGTATCTTGTCCTTTATTACCTGCTTTGTAGTTCATCTCAGTCACGCGGCACAGCTGATTTCCACCTTCCCGCTGTTCTACTTACCATGGCTGACTTGGAAGGTAAGCAGCTGAGTTTCTAAATGCTCCATCTTCAGCGTTGCGCGCAAATGTGTATGCACGCGCAAAGCACGCACTCACTGAACCGGTTGTTAAACTTGCAGCATTCCACCACTGATGGATACCCATTGCATAAGATTTTAGATCAACATTTTATAAAAGGATACATTTCTGTGTTTGTACAGCATTGTTTGCACTCTTATTATAATTATGATTTTTCTTTAGAAAGGAAATTCATTACTGTGCATTGGTGTTCTCTGAGTCCCATGGAAGATATTTCCTAACCTGAAAATGATATTTTCCTGTAAACAGAGAAATCCATTTTGACTAGGATCCCTTTCAGGGAGAGGCCATTCTGATTCTCCAGACCAGAATACAGGAGCAAGATCAGCTTTGAAAAGCACACAACTTTTTTAGAATAGGAAAAAAAAAGAAGTACATTGTGTGTGTGTGTGTGTGTGTGTATGTGTGAATTCGATCTCTACTCCTGATAATTGCTCAAACTAGTCCCTGCAGTTTTCTTGGAAACTCACAGTCTCTTTCTTGGTTTCTACTCTGATACTTTAATCACTGCACCAAACTGGCTTTTATTCTACCATCTATTCTCTTATGTATTCACATTTGAGGATATGATTAATTAAAACTGCAGCAGTATATGGTAGATATATGCTTAGCTAAGCTAATGAAATTGTGTATTCTTGGTCTGACATAATGGTATCATGATACAGTTAATTTAAACAATGATAACAGGCCATATTTTTCTTACCTATAAAATTATTTCTGCTTTGGTTTGAATCCTAATTAGAAAATATTTGAACAAATCTGAAGAAAGCAAATCCTATGCATCTAAGGTCAGCAGAGAACAAAATGAATTCATTGCACAACTCTGTCATCTCCTGGAAGTGGGCATAGGAGGAAACGAAGAGTCACCAGAACGCCTGCTCTCCAAGGTTTTCTTTTAAAAATTATAAAATAATAAAATGTGCCTCTTCAAATTAAGCTACAGAAATAGTAGCAAAGCACCCTAAAGACATCTATTATATGAGTGGAACCTTGTGAATTAAATATGATGTCAGATCTTTCTTCCAAGACTTTTTATTAAATCTATTTCCACTCTGGGTTTTATTGTAGGCCCTCACGTGGGCCCTTACTATAAAAATGCTATAAATGTTGTTATAATAAAATGCAATATTAACCTGAAAACACCATGGGGCCAGCAGAAAGATAATAAAAAGCTAGGAAAGATAAAAATGAAATCTTCAGGGGCTGGTTAAAGCTGCCAGAGAGGGGATGCTATTACGGAAGAGAGTTTTACAGTCCTGGCAATGTTAACGTGCATTCTTGGAGCCCTTAGGTGAGCAGAATAATATATCTGCATAATTTGCACTCTCCTATCCTGACACCTGGGCTCTAATTTACCCTAGTAATAAAGCTTGTGAATGATCTTGTCTTTATACTTTACGAGTAGCAATCAATAGATTCCCTTGGCTTCATGTCCCCTTCCATCCGTGATCGCTTTCCTGTAAGTGTGGTGGATGGGGTTTAGGTAAAGCAAGTACCCCTTCCAGGGTGCACTGGGGATGAGACAAAGGTCCTACGGAAATAATTGATGGGGCATATTTGTGCTGCAGTTAATGTAAAGTGAGGCTAAGCCCTGGCAGGGTCTACCTCTGGTAATGAAGAAGTCCCATCTCGGGTATAATTCAGATAGATATGGCATAATTCAACCCAAACTTATTTTAGGCATGGACAGTGCCTGCCACTATCCCCAAATAATAAATGTAGAGATTGTATATTGAGCTTTGATGTTACATTGCTTGTCTGTCTGCTGATTTCTTGGTAAGGCAGTATCTTAGAGATCATAAAACTGTATTCAGAAATGAAATGTCATGAACAGATTGTACAGTTTAGAAGTCTTTTTCTTTCAAGAGTTACACCAACCTAATCCTTCCTTCATGTTTAATTGTAGACATATTGTCAGAATAGCTCTCTCCTCTCCTCCCCTCCCCCTCCTCTTCCTCTTCCTCCTCCTCTCCTCCCCTCTCTCTTTCCCACTCTATTCCTCTGGCTAGCTGTCAATTGCCTGTTCTCTTAGCAACCTTTCTTTTTGGAAGTTATTTGTTAGCCTTTATTCTGAATCCAAAGGAACAATACCGGTAGTCCTTGATTTACAGCCATTTAGTTAGTGACCGTTCAAAATTACAACAGCACTGAAAAAAGTTACTTATGGTGGTTTTTCACAATTGCAACCATTGCAGCAACCCTTTTTGTCACCTTTTTGTCACATGACAAAATTTGAGCGCTTGGCAACTGGCATTTATGACAATTGCAGGGTCATCATCTTTTGTGACCTTCTGACAAGCAAAGTCAAGGACGCAGCCAGATTCACTTAACATCTCTGTTACTAACTTAAGAGCTACAGTGATTCACTTAACAAATGGGTCAAGAAAGGTTACAAAAATGGGGCAAAATTTATTTAGCAACTCTCTTGCTTAGCAACAAAACTTTTGGGATTGATTGTATGTCAAGGACTACCTGTAAAATACCTTTCCTGGTGGAACTGACAGGCTATTAAAGCCATTCTTACAATCTGGACAGGTGTGTAAATGTCCAGGGAATAAAAACACATTCTCACTTGATTCAGGACTTTAAGTACTAGCACTTTCACTTTGAATTAGGCTTGTAAATAATGTAAAATTGGTATTATATGATCAATCTACATAATTCCCATATGCATTCTGAGTGATGTACCAGCCTACAGTTCTAATTTGTTTTCAGCTCTTCAGAGTAAATAGTAATCTGATCTGGGTGTAACAAATTTATGTTAACTGGAGCCAGATTTTTTTTCTTTAAATAATGCACACATTCACAAATTCAAGCAAGCAAGTAAAAGGCACTTGGGAGCTCAAATTTTCAATATGAGCAGAAGTATCATCAGATTTGTGCCAGATCTTGGTTGCAGAAAGCCAAATAACTATGTGATGGCAGCAGAAAAATATGGAACACTGAGTTGTTTGTTCCTATTAATGTTGTGATTTGGAGTTTTGCAGCCAAGATCTGGCTGGCTCTGCTTTACTTCATATTTGGGGGCAATCTCTTTTGAAATTCCATCCAGATCAGAATTTCTTTTGACCCACATAACTTTTTCTTAACTACTTAATTATTTGTACTTTTTGGGGAAATTGTTTGGAGTCTGCTAAACACTTTTTTACTTTTAACCGGATCTTGACAATACATCAGAGAGAGGGATTATTAAATCACAGAGAACTATTGTTTTATTGTTACTTGACATCCAAAATCAGTATCTTCAGGATTGATGAAACCACAGACTAGGGACAGCAGGGGGCAGTCTAAAAGCAAGCTGCGTAGAGTTGCCCCAAATAGTGAGATGGACAGTATAGTATACGTTTAACAATAATAAAACAAAACAAATAAATAGAAAGGCAACCTTTCACCACTATTGCACACATTCTCCTTAACATATCCTGTTTCTCCCAAAATAAGACATCCCCTGATAATAAGCCCAATCGGGTTTTTGAGTGCATGGCAATAAGGCTAAGCGCTTATTTCAGGGTTCAAAAAAATATAAGACAGGGTCTTATTTTCGGGAAACACGGTATTTAATAATAGCTACTTTTCCACCTGGACATTCAGTAAAGCTTTTAATACACCAGTAAGACTTTATAGTTTTTGAACAATTCTAAAATAACCAGGGGGAAAAAAAACCCTACACAGCTCATACATTGTAATCATAGGAAATATTAAATGGGCAGAAGGCATCATGTTAAGACACTCATTTTCAATGGATTACATTCAGTATAACATCTGTAAGAAAATCAATAAAAGCAACACCAGATAAAGCACAAATTAAAATATTATAATAAATTTAGCCAGGAATAGCATTATTATTATATAATAATTATTAACTAATAACCATTAGAAGTGGAAAAAAAAATTCTAGCTAGCAGGCAGCTTTGCTTTCAAAGATGTACTAAAGAAAAGAAGGATGTAATTATGGCAATAAGACAAGAAATGGAGACAATAACTGGGCCCATGCAAAATGCCGTAAAACCATAATGTGGTTTTGCAGCTTCCATGCTGTAAAAACCAGCCATTGTGGTTTGTAAATCAGAGATGGTAGCTAAACACAATGGGTGACCCTAGAAAATTGTGGTTGATGCAACAAATCAATATTTTGTGAGCCCTACCTCAACCCCCTGAGGTATCCCAGGGCATGTTCAGTGTAGCTTAATGCCTCCTTTTGATCTAGACTGCAAGAAATGACAAAACGAAAGATTCAGACACTAGTTTTACTGCTCTACAAGACAAAATCTAGACTACCTTTTGAGTCTGAGCTATAATTATGCAATTGTCTAGCCTAAAATGTATCTTAATGGATACATTTTATTTTAGTCTTGAATCTACTCTCAAGAGGCTACTTAAAAAACTGTCTTCTTCGTATGAGGAGGAAGGAATGGAGTTTTGCTTCCTCTTGCATGTCCCAAAGGTGCTTTTTCAGGAGGCAACTAGACTTTCTTGTTTTTTTTTCTTTTGAAGACATTTTGCTTCTCATTCAAGAAGCTTCTTCAGTTCTGACTGGATGGTAGGGAATGGAAGGATTTATATTCCTTGCAGACAGCTGCTCATTTGCATCCTTTTAGAGAGTTGTTGAGGCACTTCTTGCATGAAGACCACTTGATTCCTGTGGTCTTCGTATAAGAGGGATGAAGCTTGTTGCTCTCACTTGCTGGTACACACTTCTCATACATCAATTGCCAGAAGCATTGTTGTCTAGCAGTGGGCGCAAGATATTGGTTTCTAATCTCTGATTTGTTATTTTAAACAATTTTCTTCAAGTTTTAATTATGAGTAGTAGAAAATTCTAACCAGATCTGCATTAGAACCACTTTGGAATCTCAGGCATTATAATTTTTCCCCCCAGAAGCAGTTTCTTTTCCTTGGTAGAAACATATTAATGAATGGACTGTGGTATCTGTTGCATTATCAGGCAATCAAATCGTACATACTACGGTGTAGGGCTGTAACAGTAGAAGTAAGGTTCCCAGGTGGTTTATTCTTCGTGTTCTTAGGGTGCACATGAAGTATTGTCTTCTCATCTTGCTTTGCTTTACTTTATTTTGGATCTGGTAATTATACGAGCAGCTGTTCAAGGAACATAGGCTTTTCACAATAAAGATTGAGGGTTAATCACAGCTGTGCACTTGCATCCATATGCAGTGACAAATAGCCTGTGGTGGAGGGGGATCTGTGATTTCCGGCTTGTAAATCTTACTTCCCCCTCTGGAAGCCAGAGAAGAATGTTTCTTATCATTAAAACCAGTCGCATTGGTGAGGGTGATATCTTGCCTATAATGTAAGTTGCACAATTGGAACACGGAAAATGGTCATAAAAATAGTCTAGATGAAATGGAATATTGGAGGAGAAATAATATCAGGGGTTGGAGCCTGGACAATGGTGGTGTAAAAATTTATTTATTTATTTATTATTCATATTTCTATGCCACCCACTCTCCGAGGACTCGGGGCGGCTTACACCAAAGATAGTATGCTAAATAGCATATTGCCCCCAACAATCTGGGTCTTCATTTTACCCACCTCGGAAGGATGGAAGGCTGAGTCAACCTTGAGCCAGTGAGATTTGATCCGCTGATCTGCTGAACTAGCAGTCAGCTGAAGTAGCTGCAGTACTGCACTCTAACCACTGCGCCATCTCGGCTAAATGAACTAAATCTACAATAGCAACACAAATGCTAGTGCAAATGATTCCCCAGTTCTTAATAGCAAGCGAAGAATCTATTTTATAAACTAATAGGAATTCTCCTGCATCTCCATATGAGGAAGTTTAGATTAAATTCTACTGCCAAGGTTAAACTACTTAAATATTGATTTAGTGACATTGAAAACAGCAACAATTAAATTACCTGTTTGAATACCATATCTCACTTTGATGCTTCCAGATCCGTGGAATGCATAAAGAAAATGACATGCTAAAAGAACAAATAGATACCTTCAGAGAGACCATAACAATTCATGAGATGGAACTGAAAGCCAACAGAGAAACCATCATGAGGCTCGTGTCAGAAGTGAACAAGGAGCAAAAAAAAGCAGCAGCTTGCTCTCAAGACATAGAAAAGCTAAGTGATGTATGTCTCTTACTGCATGTTTATGACCTTAGAGCTTTCTTTATATATGAGGTGTTTCTTGATTGTTTGTGTATTCAGTCTGCATAACGGTGGATGTGAATTCCCTGTAAAGTGTATTCCAAAATGTTTTCTGAGGCCTTGCCTAGTTAGGTGGACTAGAGCTTTGGGATCAAAACTATCTTTTTTTTCTTTTCATTTTCGTAAGTATTGAAATGTACAGAAACTTCTTATTCAAATTGGGACTACAGCATTGGTGATATGGACCAACTTTAACTCCATTTTTTTTCCCTTTTCTTTGCGTTATCCGCCAGATGGCTGCTTTTCAGTATTGGGGGACAATTACCTGTAGACAATTTTTAAGCCAAAGTTAGACAAATTGGTGCCCTCTTGACATTTTATATTTTAGCTGCCCTCCAATCCAACCAGTGTGTTCGGTGGCAAGGGATTGAGGAGCCGAAGTATAAAGTAACTGGGCATCTAATTTGGCACTCACATGAAAAGTTTTCCTCAAATTTTCTGAAATGTTTATCCTATGCTGTCAACTCATTCTGCAGTTGAATTTGTAAAATTACAAATCCAAACTGTTCAGTAAAAAGCAATGGAAGTTGGAGGCAACTTTTACATCAAAGTAATGTAAATAAAAAAAATCACATATGGTAAGATTCATTCATATGTATGATATTCATATGCTGAAGATGCATCCTCATAATAAAATCTCCATTTTATGGTTGGCCTTCTGCTGAAGAAGGCTGCAGTTGGACTAAGACTATTTTAGTATTAATTAATTATTTCCATCTTGTGCCAGCAGAACATATGGCAACCTGACATATAGATCCCATGGAGGAGTTTTCAGAGGATGGCAATTTGGTGTACTCCAGGTGTCTCACTGCATGATTTGCTCCTCCTATAGCACCACTGCCCTGAAACCTTTCCATATTATAGTGTGTGTAAGCAGCAACACTACCCAGCCCCATTGCCAGGCACTGTAAATGTAGGGTTTGAAGATGACACTCAAGGATGGGAGTCTGTGCCTCCATGGCCATTCTTGTTAAAATTGCCAGATGGACTAGGTATTTAATGGACACTACCTGACAATTCTAATTTTTGTTGTTTGCATATGGAAATATTGACCTTATGAAAAACCTAGCGAGGGTCTTCCAGGGGGTGGATATTTCCGTTATGACTCAAAACTGATGGCTGCACTAGTTTGCAAGGTAGCCTCTCATCCTTGTCCTGCACAGCAGCTGACATTTCCCTGAAGGACTTTCCCCTCCACCAAAGATTTATGGAGATTCTAAGCCATCCAGGTCATGGTTGTCCCATAGGTGCTTTTTCAAGAGGCAACAGGACTTTCTGGTTAAGCCAGAAAGTCCAGTTGCCTCTTGAAAAAGCACTTTTGGGTTTCCCAAAGGTTGGAGTCACATACTATATCAGTTTTTAAAAAGTTCTGTCCCTAGCAATGTTGAGGCATCAATAGCCCTGTGGTTAAAAACATTGCGTAATTCTTAGCATGTAAAACAGGATTGAAGTGTAGCAGTTTGTGATGCTAAATGTTGCTTTCTAAAGGTCTTTAGGAAAGACTCCAAGCAGTTCCTCTAACAAAGTACCAAGGCTGGCCAAAGCAGAGGTTTGGGGACAGTGATTAGTGCTTCACTTTTTGGAATCAGATTATTCAGTGCTTCTTGCTCAGTGTGGCCAGCTGCAGGCGGCCTTCTCACCACCACCAAATCCCTTCTGCCAACTTGGTGCTGTCATTTTTTCGCAGGACATGTCAACACCAGAAAGTTGCAGAGTGGTTTGGCCTTCAGGGCAGAGTCAACTTACTGCTGCCGCCCTTTGACAGCCCGCTTGCTTGCTCACCTACTCGCTCGGCTCCTTATCCGGTGCCCCACAACGACTTTCTGGTGTCCTGAGAAGAAATGGCAGCACCAAGCTGGGAGAAGGGACTTGGCAGTAGTGAGAAGGCCGCCTCCAGCTGGCCATGCTGAGCTAGCAATGTCGAGTTGTCATAGACCCTTCCTTTTTCTACCAGTCATTGATAAGGGATGAGAGGGGGAAGTACAGCAGGGATTATACCAACCACTGCCCTGAAACATTTCCATGTTATAATGTGTATAGGCAGCAACACCAATCAGCCCCATTACCAGGCATTGTAAATGTAGACTGTGAAGGCAACATTCAAGGATGGGAGGAAAATACTGGAGACACGAGGAAAGTAAGATTATAATAATAATAAAAAATAAGAACAGCCCATCTTAATTTGGTCAAAATTCATCATAATCCAAGATATATTTTTTTTTTATTTGATTTATATGCCGCCTTTCTCTGGAGACTCAGGGCAGCTTACAATGCGTTAAGCAATAGCCTTCATACTTTTGTATATTTATACAAAGTCAGCTTATTGCCCCCACAATCCGGGTCCTCATTTTACCTACCTTAGAAAGGATGGAAGGCTGAGTCAACCTTGAGCCTGGTGAGATTTGAATTTGCAGTAATTGCAGGCAGCTGATGTTAATAACAGTTCTTTAGTCTGCTGCACCACCAGAGCTCTTTTTGCTTCTTGCAATGTCCAACTCCAGGGTACTCATAAGCATAACATGGAGATGTACCTCTTTCCTACTATTATTCCCCTGTTGACCTCTAGCCCATAAGTAATCCTGAGTCTTCAAAGGTTAATAACCCTTGATAGCAGTGGTGGTATTCAGCCGATTCTATCCGGTTCAGGTGGCTACGGGAGTCTCCGCCCACCCGTCCGGATGTCATCACGTCCCGTTTTTTATGCTCTGCGCATGTGCAGAAGGTCCTATGCATGTGTGGAGGTGGCACGTGTGAGCGAAGCGAACCGGTAGCGAAGGTAAGTGAATGCCACCCCTGCTTGATAGGTTTATCCTCCATGTATTTAGAGCCACCCAAATTTAATAGTTAAAGGGGCAACACTTCCATTCCGCAATTTGTGTGCCTTCTCAGTCAAAGGATTGTTAATGAAATTCAATTCAATTCAAACCTTTATTGTCAACGCACATGTGTACAATGAGATTGGCTGAGCCTCCCTTAGTGGACCCCCCCAACACAATACATCTCAATAACTCACAGTGAATGAAAGAAAATCCCTAACCCAGTAAATCATACTAACAAATACACGCTCCTCTATATGTATATGTGCATAACATTACATTATTATATATTGTACCAATATGAGCATGTTGCACGTTGCGCCGGCCCTCCAACCTTGATACTTTTATCTTTGGTCAAGACAGAGCTTCTGCAGGAGCTGAACATTCCACAAATTTAGCTTCTGCCAAAGCCTTAAAATCTCATCTGAACTCAGTGGAATACAGAAACCTGTCAAGTATTGGAAATCAAACTGAAAGAAGTCAAAGATCACCTTTCTTTTTTGGGGAGACAATTATAAATGATCATTTATGAAATCTTCTTCCTGATAGTGGGATTTGGAATGATACTATAGTGTAGATAGAGCAGAGGTGGAACGGGCTTTAATTTTGCTTTTCAGCACAAGTTCTGAAAAGTGATCAGGATAGTTGATATCCCTGTTTACAGGAACTGTCGAGCACTTAAGAATTCTTTTGAAGTGAGGGAGGTGGCCTTTTGGACTATAGGTTTTGTACATATACGCTGTCTGACAAGTGTGTCTGGGCGCCAGATGGATAAAACCACAATGGAAAATACGGCAATGACTTTACTACAAATGTGAACATTTTTGTTTTATTTTGTTTTTGCCATTAACCTTTTATGAGACATTGGAAACTTAAACAGATGTTAATATGCAATGTTTTGAACATTTGAGTTTCTCCTTGCACAACTGTCATTTGCTTGTCGATGAACTGTGCTTTCTGTTTTGTTATAAGGTAAAAAGATATGTTTATTTGGACAGAAATGATATGACTTGGTAAACTGTGTTAGATTAATTGGGCTGGGGTGATAACTGAGCCTATTCTGTTGCGTTAGGGAGTATTTATTTCCAGTGTTACCTATGAATATACAGTTATGATTTGTTATATTGATTTTACATTTGTTGGGGTTTGATTTTTTTGGTTATTATTGATATATACCATCCAGATGCATAAATTAAGAGTTGGGAATTCTTATACATTATATAAGATAAACAATATTTTATTATATACAGATATAATAACATTATATACAGATATATAATGTTATTATATATACTGTATATACTGTATATATATTATATGTACAGTATATAACATTATATACAGATAAACAATATTTTTTTCCCTAGAAGATTGCTTTAAAAAGACAATTTTACATTTTCGTTATGTTTGAAAATGCAGACTGGTGTCACAACTACATTTTATAACAACAAAGCTAGCCTATGATAGAAGACTATCCTTTTCAAGCAAGTAACACACTTTGTACATAATTAACATTGTAGAAATAATAGCTCTCATAGCTGGAAGAATTCTGTCCATATCTGAATTTATAGATATTCGAAAACATCTTTAATAATGAGACACAGGATTACAAGTAGCATTTCTATTGGCTTTTTATCCATTTTAGCATCCAAGTCAGAAAAAAAACGTGGGACTTTATTCACAAAGTGATTTGCAAAGTAGCACAGTGTGTGTTCCAATAGTTCTACAAACAGTTGCTAAGGATTTCTTCATCTTCAAAATGGATACAATTGGAATTAGAATTCTTATGTTATTTTGATGCTTTAGAACATTTAATCAAGACTTTCCATTTTTAATCAAGTCTTCTGTTTAACCCCCCTGTTGGTCTGATGCATTAGCTTTGCTGCTTTTGTTTGAAAAAACATCTGTGCAATAAACATAAAACTCCTTCGGCTTCATATGGTATTTGTTTCAATCTTCTTATCATGTTGCTCCTTAATTAATTTCCCCTTTGTAAGCTCTTCAAATTACAATGCCAAGAACTAGGTTGTAATGCTCTATCAAAGAAGCAAACCAGCGTATTCTGGAATGCTTAGTTCACTGTCATTAAATGCATGCTGGCTGTTTGTAATCATTCTGTTTTCCTTAAGAATTTCAAATAAAAAACCCCATGCCAACCAGCTCCCTTGGTGCAGAAAAGAAAATTATTTTTCAGATGATCAGTTTCTTTAACATAGACACTCAATCTAGAAGCTTCCCCACCCGTCTGTATGTATCCCACAAGCAAAATATTGTGAGAAGAGCCTAACTATGGTTTAATTTAGTTGCTTCTATTTTGCCCATTTATTTGGAGCAAGACACCATTTGTGCTTATCTACCATACTGCTTTTATGAAATACGCTGATTCTAAAATAAAAGCAGCATAACTACATTCAGAAAGATCATGTTCTTCCTATCTTTCTCATATATTTTCTTTCCAGTTCAAATGTCTGTTTAGCTCATTTGTGAGGTTTCTTTCATTTTTATTTTATTTTGATTAAAAGTAATGTTACATTTTGGCAAATATGCATGGACTGGTAACCATATTTCTAGATCTGCAGAAATATCCAGGTTCATGGAGATACAGAGTAAGAGAACATACAGAAGAAACTTCTGGAAATCTGGATAAGAATGTACGAGTTTAACGTTGCATGGATTTATTCAGAAATCACCACCCCTCCATAAAGTCTTCAATACAGGAAGGAGGATAGTCCCTGTGTGTGGGAATAGGGGTTAAGATGTATTTGGCCTCAAGTTTAAATTCATGCAACTATGGAAACTCGATGTGACTTTGGGCTAGTTATTCCTTCTCTGCCCTCCTGAAGAAGAAGGAGTAGCAGAATCTTGGGACAGAATTAAAAGAGGGAGCAGTTTAGAACCCCTATGTGGCCACAAGTGGATTAAGTTTACCTCCACCCTTGAATTCCATTGACCTTTACCCAGAGGTGGGCTACTGCTTGTTCAGACCAGTTCACCTGTACCGGTAGTTCCGACTGCCGGCTGGGCCCACCCACCTGTCCCGGTGCTATCCCGTCCTATATATCTCGCTCTCTGGCTCGCTCACCCTGCCCATTCAGCCCTGCTGATTTCCGCGTCTTGCCCGCTCTACTCACTGTGGCTGCTGGAGAAGGTTTTCTGGAAGCTGTGCTCATGAAATCGGCGTGTGTTTGAAGCTGTGTGCAAGTGTGAAAGGCAGGCACGAAATGCACCCACATTTTTGGTTCTGCACTAGGCGAACCAGTTGTTAAATTATGCAAAGCACACCTCTGCCCTTACTTAACTCCAAACAGGTGCTAACCATTAGTTGAAAAGATCCCTGTGCATAAGTAGCAATAAGTCAGTTTAATTGGACTTTCACATGTGGACCTGGGCTTTTGAGCATGACACCTGCCCACCTCATGCAGCATTGCTATTGTGGGAATAAAATGAGTGGCTTTCCCATGGAAGTTGTCTTAAGCACTAAGAAGAAATACGGAATGTTGATTTAACAAATACCTGCACACAGGGGAAATGTCTTCCATTCAGACAAGAGTGAATTAGAAAATCGTAGGGAATAATGGATACAGGGTGAATTCTGCCAACTTATCATACTGTTATCATAATACAGGTCGTCCTCGACTTACAACAGTTCATTTAGTGACCGTTCAAAGTTACAATGGAAGTGAAAAAAGTGACATGACTATTTTTCACACTTATGACCATTGCAGCATCCTCATGATCACATGATCGAAATTTGAGCACTTGGCAACTGACTCATATTTATGACAATTGCAGGGTTCTAGGGTCGCATGATCCCCTTTTGCAACCTTCTACCAAGCAAAGTCAAAGGGGAAGCCAGGTTCACTTAACAACCATGTTACCCAGTTAACAACTGCAGCAATTCACTTAACAACTGTGGCAAGAAATGTCGTAAAATGGGGCAAAACTCACTTAAGAAACATTTCACTTAGCAACATAAATTTTGGGCTCAGTTATGGTCGTAAGTCGAGGACTACCTATAGTTTTCCATGCTTTGGGAAAAAGAAAAGCCAAATGGATGTTTAATCTGCTCTCTGGGTTATTGTTCTTTTCTGTTTCTTGAGGTAAGCAACGTGCTTATAATACTCTCATTCCTTTCTCAAAAGCCACTTTGAGATCCAATCAATTGTTTGAAGGTCCTTCAAATGTTGTAATAATTCAATTTTTAATTAATGTAAATTGATAGGTACTTTGGTTCTTATTAATGGCATATCTTCTCCTTCTTGGATCCCATCACATTGGGTGTGGTATCAATATAGAATTTTTTTTTCAAAAATAAGATAGTTGCTGTGGTTTATGGAGTGGGGAAGCAATGTTGCACTGCACCTGTGACAAAGAGGGGGAAAGATTTATTGAAATAATATTGCAATCTGAAAAGGTTTCCTTAATTTCCCCAGAAACTGCAATTTAATTCTTGTCACTAGAGTAATTTTCCCCTTCCTACCAAATCCTTTAAAGAAAAGTAGCAGGGAAATTAAATTAAATTAAATGGAAGTATGCCAAGAGGCAGAAAAGCAGATAATATTGGCTGTGATGGCTCCAACTAGAGTAGGTTTGAATGGTGACAACTATGTATTTAACAGTTTTCTTTAAAAAAAACTTGCATTTAACATGGGCATAATTACATAAATTCTGATCTTTCATAGCTCATATGTCATTTTGGCTTTTGAAATAGTCTCCTAACACAGAGGCACACACTGGCAGAGACAAAATCAAAAGCCTCTAGTTTCTGTTCCACAACAATTGTTCCCAATGCTTTCTTTTCAACAAGCCATAATCCAATATATATTTTATAAAATTTAATCCATAGTGTTTGTGGGCTACCAGGTAAACAAGTCATTTTAAGAAGTTCGCGTATAATGTTTATATTCAGTGTTACATATGAAGAACCAATAAAGGTGCAAGAGTACTTCGGTCCAATTGTTTCTATCCATACCATTAAATCTGGCAGAAGAGGCATATCATGAGCCGCCTCATTTAAGGAATGTCATCTGGAGGGACCCAAGAAGAGAGCCATATTTGCCTTTTGCTTGCCCTATGGAACATCATCCCCTCCCCCGAGATCAGATTGGCCGCCATTTTGGCTGTATCTGCCAGTGAGAGCCTGTGAAATGGTTATGTTAATTGTAGTTTGATTTTTTTACTTTGCTGCCAGTTAGGTATTATTTATTTATTTATTTATTTATTTATTTGTCAAGCATGTATAAGATAACATGATTATGAATACAGGAAATGGATATGAATAAATGGGGGACAGTAGGGCAGGGACGGTAGGCACTTGGTGCACTTATGCACGCCCCTTATAGACCTCTTAGGAATAGGGTGAGGTCAACCATAGACAGTCCAAGGTTAAAGTTATGGGGGTTTGGGGATGAAACCACAGAGTCAGGTAGTGTGTTCCAGGCATTGACCACTCTGTTGCTGAAGTCGTATTTTTTGCAATTGAATTTGGAGCAGTTTACCTTAAGTTTGTATCTATTGTGTGCTCGTGTATTATTGCGGTTGAAGCTGACGTAGTCATTAACAGGTAGGACATTGTAGCAGATAATTTTGTGTACTACGCTTAGGTCAGACCGAAGGCGGTGTAATTCTAAATTGTCTAAGTCCAAAATTTCAAGCCTGGTGGCATAAGATATTCTGTTGTGAGCAGAGGAGTGGAGGACTCTTCTCATGAAATATCTCTGGACTCGCTCAATTGTATTTATGTCTGATATGCAGTGCGGGTTCCAGACAGATGAGCTATATTTGAGAATTGGTCTAGCAAAGGTTTTATATGCCCTAGTTTGCAATACAATATTACTGGAGAAGAAGCTTCACAAGATTAGGTTAACAATTCTTATTGCCTTTTTGGCAATGCTGTTACAGTGAGCTCTGGCACTTAGATCATTAGAGATGAGTATTCCAAGGTCCTTGACAGAGTGAGGGTCATCTATGAGGTCGTATCTGCCTAGCTTGTATTTTAGTTGTCAGTTGTGTTTTTAACTGTTGTTAACTATCCAGAATAACTATGGATAGATGGGCAGCCATCTAAGTGAATTAAACTCACCACAGTAAAACCTTCATTTAACAGATCATCCTGTCTAATAATCCTGAATGTTTGTTAAAAGTAAGATAAATTATTTGCCGTAATTCATTTGTATAACAAATGAAGCAAATTATACCTTCCACACCAGTTTACATAATGTTGACATTCTACAAATGGCAGGAATTGGATCATTTGCCCCAATTAATGTCCTTTGGGGAGTGAAAGTGGTGTGAAGACTTTAGCAGGGGTTAAAAATAGTGCTTTCAGCCTCGTGGTTTGAGGGGGTTGATTTTACTCAGTATGGCAAGAAGTAAAAGTTGCTCCTATCCATTTATCGATGCTGAATCATTCATGGGTTGGATACATGCTGGCCTTCCATAAATAAAAGGTCTTATCAAATTATTTGGGTCCAGTCTACATTATATTGAAAGAAAATCACATCAAAAGTCAATGGCGGGACTTTGAAGGTTTACCCAACCTCATCTAATGAGGTGATTGTTTTAGTAATAATGCACATTGTATCTGCTATTCTCCTGGAAATGTGTTGTAGAATAGAAACCGAGTTGGAAGGGACTTTGGAGGTCTTCTAGTCCAACTCCCTGCCTAGGCAGGAAACCCTACATCACTTCAGACAAGTGGTTATCCAACATCTTCTTAAAAACTTCCAGTGTTGGAGCATTCACAACTTCAGGAGGCAAATTGTTTCACTGATTAATTGTTCTAACTGTCAGGAAATTTCTCCTTAGTTCTAAGTTGCTTCTCTCTTTGATTAGTTTCCACCCATTGCTTCTTATCCTGCCTTCAGGTGCTTTGGAGTATAGCTTGACTCCCTCTTCTTTGTGGCAACCTCTGAGATATTGGAACACTGCTATCATGTCACCCCAGTCCTTCTTTTCATTAAACTAGACATACCCAGTTCCTGTAACCGTTCTTCATATGTTTTAGCCTCCAGTCCTCTAATGTTGCTCTTCTTTGCACTCTTTCTAGAGTCTCAACATCTTTTTTACATCGTGGCGACCTAAACTGGATGCAGTATTCCAAGTGAAATTTGTGAAATAACTGTTGTTTCCTTTTTTCTCTGAGGTGTAAATATTGGTATTGTTTTTATTTTAGGACCTAAGCAACATTGCAGGAGCTAAGCAGAATCTTGAGGAGGAGATCAGAAGCCTCCAAGACAGATTGGCAGCCAGCCAGCGGGCTTGGGAAGAATTGGGCCAACTAAAGGTCCATTGCAATGAAAAAGAAATGGAACTGAGAACTAATCTAGAGCAAGCCAGAGAAGAAAAAAAGCTGCACAATGAATTCAAAGATCAAATAGTGGCTTTACTGAGGAGTAACCCCATTGTGGCGACTCCATCCAAGGAAGACATTGTGGAAAAAATCCGAGAGTTGTGCCACAGAGACGAGAGCAAAAAAAGAGTATGTTAAAACTTGTCTTATTTTTCTTCAGTGTACTTCATTTATTCCTGTGTATAGATTTTATTTTAGTTCACTTCAGAAAATTTTTAAAAATTAATTCATGAATTGACAGGATTGTCTAATTGTAAGTGGATGAACTTTGATACAATTGTTCTGAACTGATAAGATGCACCGTTGTTTTATTTTGATGTAATAGTTTATATAGCAGTTGCTCGGTATCTGTTAAGGATATTGTTGTGTTACCAACCAGGAGAGTGTAGAACATAGAGAAATGTTGCTGAGAGCAATGAATAAGAGATGTGCAAACTGGTTTATCAAAAGTTTACTTTATAGTGAAAAAACAATCTCATAGTCTTTAAACAATCCAAGTCTTTAGCCATTCAAATCAGTCCGAAGTTACAGATATCTTCTTACCAGACAAACAGCAGTTGGTTAGATAACAAACCATGCTGGTAGCAGATCCATCCACCGATGATAGCACAATGGTAGCAACTCCACACACAATAGTAGCATATCATCAACTGAATAGTTACAGTACCTTTCTTAAATACGTTTACAACTAGTGATTATCTAATTACAGCATGACTCAGCATTACAATGAATCAGCAGTAAAATTTTAAAGTCACAAAATACATATTCATATTAAAGTCACAGAACATATATATTGCCTGGACAACCTGTTAGGCTCAAACCATATCCTAACAGTATCTAATGATTGTAGGGGAAAAAAAATCACAAAAAAGCAGAGCCCATTAAAGAAAAGCACATTGTTAAATTGCAATCTATTAAAAGGAGTACATGGTGATATTTATTTATTTATTTTACATTATATCAGGAGTTAATGATATAGTTAATGATTAATTAATGATATAGTTAATGATTAATATTCTGCCCACTTTGAACCAATTCTAAGCAGAATAAAATCTAAGAAAGTAAAATGAAGGGGGGTGGGGAATCCCTAGACTCATACCTATAATCCTATACTTAAAATAATTACAGAAAAAGGGCAATGAAAAGGTGATCATATGTTGTGTATGATATATTTTTCAGTCCTGGTTAGTAATTTAACTGTCATGGCTATAGGCTTTTCATATCACAATAAACTATATTGTAGTTTCTAACTTAACTTCCCGCCCCCTGGTTTAAGGCAATGTTGCCACGTCCATCCCCTATCTTAGTTGATGATGCTTAATTTGGGCCTCTCATTTTTCAACTTGATCTGTTCTTGTCTTGGAATATACTGTATTTATATGAAAGAAAGAAGGTCCTGAATTTGAGACAATCTCCCTTTCCAAATAATCTTCTAGATTAATCATCATCATCACAACCCATTGCGTATAAAATGCAGTTAATATGTAAAATGTATGCAAGGAGAGGAGAATATACACACACACACATACACACACACATTCTCCATACTAACTAAATCATTCCATCACTCAGAAGTGTGCAAATACAAACGTGTGCAACATTTTCTTTCCTCCTTCCCTTTCAACAAAAAGAATAAAAATAAAATATGATTGATAAAAATATGACGTGAGGAAGGAAGGAAAAAATGGTTAAGGAGAATAAAACGCAGCTCTTTGGTGTATAATAAACAGCTGTACTGTAGCACAGTCACATGTGCTGGGGCTACAACTCAAAAGATATCCAGCCACTATGGTCAGATCATTCTGCTTGAACATTAATGTCATGTGAGTAAGTTGCAATGGCAAACAATAGGCCTGATTTAAATATCTCTTGCAGGTATTTATTAATCAACTGTTAGATTACCTCCGGGATAATAAATCCAACTCCACATTTGTTGACACAGTCTTTTTATAAATGCATTTGCTTGGATTATATTTCTTTGCAGGCCAAATTAGTATAGGTAATTCTCAATTTACAATAGTTTATTTAATGACCGTTTGAAATTACAACAGCCCTGAAAAAAGTGACTTATGACCATTGCAGCATCCTCATGGACACATGATCAGTCAGCCTGACAACTGACTCATATTTATGACGGATGCCGTTTCCCGGGGGTCAGGTGATCACCTTTTGTGACCTCCTGAGAAGCAAAGTCAATGGGAAATCCAGATTCACATAACAACTGTGTTACTAACTTAACAACTGCAGTGATTCACATAACAACAATGTAACACTTGTTACAAGAACGGTCGTAAAATAGGGGCAAGATTCACTTAACAAATGTCTCACTTTGCAGCAATCTGAAATTTTGGACTCAATTATGGTCATAAATCAAGGAGTATTACAAGATGCCTCAAATGCCTCTGTTTACAGTCTAGTGCAGGGGTGGGCAAATATGGCCCCTTTATGATCTGTGGACTTCAACTCCCAGAATTCCTGAGCCAGCTTGGCTGTCTCAGGAATTCTGGGAGTTGAAGTCCACAGGTTGTAAAAGGGCCACAGTTGCCCACCCCTGGTCTAGTGTCCTCTGCATTGAGTGTTCACTATGTCACAGATCCAGTAGAAGCTGCTCATGGACACTTTTTAAATTTCTTGGTTTTCTGTGTGATGACCTAATTGTAGTTTAAGTAACTTTGGATAACCCAAATGTGCTATAAAACGCTTTTTAAAAAAATAATTCCTTAACAAGCAAATTTCCAATTGACTAATCCAAGCTTGTGGTTAAGAAACTTAGTGTAGCTATTAGTGCCGTAAAAAGGCCCACTAAACTTTCAGGATATAAAGTTGAGTGCTTGATGTTTAGTAAACAGTTGCCTCTGTGATTTATTGCAATGAGCTGGCTCAAACTTCTATGCTGCAATACCACAGCTATTTCCTGAAGAGCCCTGATAATACACAGTTGCAGAGAAATACATATCTATGGTTGGGAGAGAGAGGCAGAAATACTTTACGCCAGCCTGTTTCTGGCCGCCTGTCTTGGGACTCTTAACTCCCACAATCCCCAACCAGAATCCTGGAAGTTACAGTCCAAGCACATATGGACAGGATCAGGGGAAAGGGGAAAATGTTGTAAAAGCTTTCAGCATTCCCTGTTCATTTCTGACATTTTTATGCCACTCCTCTCCAAATGGCTTTAAGCAGCCTGCAGCAGAAAGATGAAAAATAATCATACCAAATATCCTAGTTACGCTGCTGCTTGTCACAAAGTGTTCTGTTAGAAAGGCAAAGAATGATAAAACTTATGGAACCTTGCAGATTCAGCAAGTTGCTTATGCAGTCCCTCTGATAACATCACACTTGATATGTTGTAGCAGGGGTCCTCAAACTATGATTTGCGGGCAGGATATGACCCGCTGAAACCATTAATCCAGCCCACGCAGGATCACGAGGCTGCCATGCCCACATCGCCCCACCTACCTGCCGGCCCCCACCTGCCTTCTGGAGGCCACGGAGGCCAAAAACGGCACATGCGGAGGCCCTGGGGCTTTCCCTAGCCTCCAGAGAGAAGGAGGGAGGGAATCACACACACACACACACACACACACACACACACAAATAGAAGTCCCTCACCCCACCCCCCCAAGGCAGCTACATCCCTTCACTAACCTGCTTTCCACCCCCAGGAGCATAACAAATTGAAGTTTAATTTGTGTGCATTGTTTAATGGACTGCTAAATTGGCCATGCCCACCCAGTCATATCCACCCAGTCACATGACCACCTAGCCACACCCACCCAGCAAGTCCGCCCCCCCCCAACCGTCTGAGGAACTATGAATTGGCCCCTGTTTAAAAAGGTTGAGGACCCCTGTGTTATAGAAACAGCAGAACATACTGAGATAACCTCCCCATGGGAAGAAGAATGGATGCCTTGGTTACAACAGAAAGAGAATTTGGGGTTTCATTAGTGAAAATAGAGCACGCCGCTAGGATTGACCATGGGGTTATTTTTCTGTGTCTACAAGGGGACACTGGAGCAAAGTGCTTCACCTGAACCTGAATACATTTGGCAGAAATGTTTAAGAGTATTATAACAGGCAAAAGGAAATTGCTGTTTTTCATAAAAATCAAGGGTGGGGAGAAAAAAGTCAAATGCATTTGCTGAAAATCTCTGACACATTGCTAGCATAGAATAGATTTTTTTTAAATCAAATTTTTATTGAAAATTATTAAAAAATACAGAAAAAAAAGTATAACAATATGGATAGAATAGATTTTAAGAGACGAATGCCCTATTTACATTGCTCCGGAATGATGTCCACCAATATGGAAGTGTTCACTTCAGTCTTTGGAGAGCTTGAATTTGAAGCTCAGAAACTCAGACTGCTATACAACAGCAGAAGGGGCTTAAGCATGTTCTGCTATTATTCCTAGGGAGGGAAGAACATTGTGTTCTACAGGGTTAGTTGGGATGTGTTCACGAATTTAGTAAGTTCTAGCTAGAACTGGTTTACTGAATCTAGAAAAACATGCAGTAAAACCTTGTATGGAATTTTTAACATACAGAAATATCATCCATATGATGTCTGCGTAGACACCCCCCCCCATATACATGCCTATGTATATCATTGTGTATAAAAAATATTGTTATTAAATTATTTCATGTATCTGGCTATGCTTCAGCATCTTGCAGGACTTATTTTTGTTGGTTGTTTACAAAAGGAGAGTACAATCTGATGCTTGTGCTAGAGCTAATCATTTCTGTCCCTGGGGTAATGTCTTAAATTATTTGTTCCTCCCTTTGTTTGGTCAGAACTAACTTACAATGAGCCACCTGTTTCCAGTTCCTTTCGATCTTATTACTGAAGAAATGTTATGGTGCACATGGTGTACTCACAGAGTTAAAATGAAAACTTGCATGGGTTGTTCCTTCGCTTGGACTATTATCCTTGCTGAACATCCAGGAAATGAGTATCTTTGTTGAAAACAAGTTCTCTTATCTCAAGCTAAAGAATCATTACAGTTTTAATAGCTACAGTATAAGCATATTGCAGGGCATCTGAAGTCCTTTTGGTATGCTTTCAGCTGTGTTGGGAGCATGTGCATCTTGGTAGAGAATTGGTAGGGTTTTCTCTTCTCTCTCCCTTGCCCATTTTTTTTTTTTTTACTGAAAACAAATGGCCTTGTTCATCTCTTGGGTCTGGGATTCCACAGATGGTTTCTGCTGTGTTGGCAGGGAAGAATGCATCTGCCAACCTAATGCATCTGGAGAAACCAGGGTTTAGAAACTGATTAATGTTGTGCCTAAAGTTTGGCTGGTGTTCTTAGCTGCCGTTACAGATAGATAGAGATATATACAGATTAACAGAGTTGGAAGGGGCCAAGTAGGTCATCTAGTCCAACCCCTGCCCAAGCAGACCCTACGCCATTTCTGACAGATGGCAGTCCAATCTCTTCTTGAAAGCTTCCAGTGATGAAGCTCTCACAACTTCTGAAGGCAAGCTGTTCCATTGGTTGATTGCTCTCACTGTCTGAAAATTTCTCCTTATTTCCAGGTTGAATCTCTCTTTGTTCAGTTTCCATCCAGTTCTTCTATTTGCTTGTCTGATTTGCTGTTCATACATTTGATAACATCTCCATACAGACTTTTTCTTAGGGGTCTCATCTTGGGTAATATTATCTATCTATATTTGAGATATTGTAATTTTAAATGCGGAAGCTTTTAGGGGGAAAGCGAACACCGCATGCATAAATGCTGGCAAAATTGAGGTCAGCCTGCAGATACCAGGATTGCATTTGCTAGCTAGGGTAATTCTTTAACAGCTTTCAAGGGGGTGGCGGACTGAATATGAACAAAAAAATAAGCTATAAAGTTCCGCAGAGAAATACAATTAATTTTGAACAATGTTATGAATAGAATCCAATAATCTTCATTTTATCCATTTGGAGATTTATGGAAGGTTCATACAAGTAATAAAGCATATTTAAGACAGATGTTATTGTTTCTATGGTTTTGTGTAATGGGATTTATTTTGTTTTTGGCTATGACTACATTAGATTAGGTTTTATTTATTACTATCTGTTGGCTTAAAATCTGTGGCATCACAAGCCTGTCAACCTTAATTTAAAATGTTTTACTACATTTCAACTGATTCAACCCTACCTAACTATAGAAAGTACAGTATATGTTTGCCTTATATCTTAGGAGGTACCAAGCCAATGTATTTCGTAGACCATATCTTTGATTCCGAGTGTGGATATGGATCAGAATATGGTCTTACTGACTTATAATAACTTTGAAGGAAAACCCTAGGACCGTGATGGCAAACCTATGACATGTGTGCCACCCTCTCTGGTTTCCGGTGCGCAGGCCAGCTGTTCTTCATGTGTGCTGGAGCACCAGAAACCCAAAGACCAGCTGGTCGGTGTGCATGCGCGCGCAGGCCACATGGTCTTCAGGTTTCTGGAACTCCGGCACGTGTAAAGACCAGGTGCCTAGTGAGTGCATGCACACCAGCCAGCTGGTCTTAGGGTCTCTGGCGCTCTGGTGCGTGTTGTGTGCATGTGTGCGCTCTAGTTCGGGCACTTGGTGCTGAAAAGGTTCGCCATCCTGCCCTAGGAGACCTATAATGTGTATGTCTTTATTCCAGGTTCCTATAGAAGGTAGAGCTTGGAATAATCTCTCACCTTTACTTCTGTCCTATTTTCTTGCCCATCATCTTATCATTCATTCATCCATTTAGGAAACCTCTATACTTTTATATGCAGTGTCTTTTGAAATAATAATAATAAAAAAAGAATTTTCATAGTTTTAATTTAGTTTTTATTGAATTTCTATACCGCCCTACTCCCGAAGGACTCAGGGCGGTGCACAGCCATGAAATAAAACACATAGATATACAAAATTTAAAATCGAATAAAATGAATTAAATAAATTTGGCTGAATTGATACCCATAATTTAAAATACCCATATTTTAAAATACAGTAAAAATTTAAAATTTACACTTAAAAGGGAGAAGATTTA
Source organism: Arizona elegans (assembly GCA_022577455.1). Lineage (NCBI taxonomy): Eukaryota > Metazoa > Chordata > Lepidosauria > Squamata > Colubridae > Arizona > Arizona elegans. Next base: position 253,517,529 of record JAKOOJ010000001.1, read on the forward strand.
GGCGAGGCCAGCTTGATGAAATAAAAGCGTCTTCAGCTCGCGGCGGAAGGTGCGCAGATCCGGAATCCTCCGTATCTCTGGGGGGAGCTCATTCCAGATCGTCGGTGCCCCCACAGAGAAGGCTCTCCCCTTAGGGGCCGACAGCCGACATTGTTTGGCCGACGGCACCTGGAGGAGCCCCTCACTGTGGGAGCGTACTGGTCGGTGGGAGGCTATTGATGGTAGTAGGTGGTCCCGTAAGTAACCAGGTCCTAAGCCATGGAGCGCTTTAAAAGTGGTAACCAGAACCTTGAAGCGCACCCGGAAGACCACCGGGAGCCAGTGCAGCTCGCACAGGAGAGGTGTTACATGGGAGCTCCACGCTGCTCCCATAACCACCTGCGCAGCCGCACTCTGCGCCAGTTGGAGCCTCCGGGTGCACCTCAAGGGGAGCCCCATGTAGAGAGCGTTACAATAATCCAGACGAGAGGTGACGAGGGCATGTGTGACTGTGCGTAACAAGTCCCGATCTAGAAAGGGACGCAACTGGCGAATCAGGCGAACCTGATGAAAAATCCTTCCGGTCACGGCCGTCAAGTGCTCTTCTAAAGACAGCCATGAATCCAGGAGGATGCCCAAGTTACGAGCCCTTTCCGTGGGGGCCAATGATTCGCCCCCAATAGCCAAAATATATACCCCAATATACAGAAAGAGATGGCATTTATCCAACTTTGCCAATGAAAAAAGAGAATTTCCTAATCTTTATTCCTCCTGCAGGCTGCATCTGCTGCATCTGCCATTTGGAGAAAATAGTTCCTAATATATGCTGTGGACAGATGTGGTACCAGCAAGGGTTTTATGTGAACTTTATAGAATTTTCAAGAATTAAATGAAAGCATGGGACATTATGAGGGAAGCTCTGTACACCAAAAACATTGCATTAATTTCTCACTTTTCCATAACTGGAAGATTAATAATGGAATACATAATGCTCTGAGAGCCAGTTTGGTGTAGTGGTTAGGGCATCAGGTTTGAAAACAGAAGATTGCGAGTTCTAGTCCCTCCTTAGGCACAAAGCCAGCTCGGTGACCGTGGACCAGTCACTTTCTCTCAGCCCTAGGAAAGAAGCAATGGAAAACTTCTTCCCAAATCTTGCCAAGAAAAGTGTGGGGACTTGTGCAGTCATTCTCTAAAAATCAGACATGATTGAACAGAAATTAAAACAATGTTGTTCAATGTTTAAATTAATATCAGATTCCGGTATACCTGTAAATATTCTTGTGTTAGTGTAACAGTGGTAATCTGGCAGGTTTATAGCAGTAGTTATCAATAAACCTTAAGTGAGTATGTATTGACCCATTTTCATTAGCAGAATATTTATTCAAATTTACAAGATAGATATTAATATAATGTCTGCTTCACAAGTTGTTCTAATTTTGGTTTGTTTGCAATTGGCTTAGCATATTGTGTGAATCTAGCTTTTGCAATGTATAGCTTTGTGTGATATATGAATTCAACCAATGGAGAAAGTTTTTTTCAACTGACAGGGTAAGAAATTGTAGCTTAGTGGGTTTTGCAAATTCAGCCACAGTCCATATATGCTACACTACTGTATGGTAACTAGATCAAGTCCTTCTGATTAAGTGTTCATGTTTTTCCTGTTTGTTGAGTAGAAAGTGATTGTTTTATTGCCCTTCTATAATTGGTGATTTTCTTGTACCACAGATTAGTGTCCTACTCAGTCTCTGATTTGAGTTTACTTTTGTTTCCCAGATGGTATCTCAGCTTGAAGCCCAAATCAGCAAACTTACTGAGACTCTGGAAACTCAGACAATGTTGCATCAGGAGGCCTTGCAAAGAGCCAAAAAATCAGAAAACAAATCAGAAATGCTTCATGATCAGTTGATGCGCCTAGAAGGAGAGCTGGTATCTGGAGATGTGATGCGAGATGCTTGGAAACTTGAGAAACAACAAGTAATATCTTATGTTTATAGGAAGGGTATAAGGCAAGGTAGAGCAAGCTTAATTTAATGATGTGGTCCTGATTTTATCAAAAGTAAATGTATGCTCTGATTGGCACAGTCATGTTCACATCGGTAAAATTTGTTGGGGAAATCATTTTTCAGTATGATCAGAGTGGTGATTTGAACATAAAATGTATATATAAGTGTTCAGGGACTGTATTAAAAAGTACTACAAGTCTGAGCACTTAGGGAGCCATGAAAATATCTAAGGAAATGTGTTGGTGTTTTGGATCTTGTAGAGATAAGCTACTTAAAAGATTTCTGGCTGCCTGTTCTAGATCCCAAGAGGCAATCTGTTTTGGGATTAGTATTCCAAGTAAATTTTTCTGGAAGTTGCCAGTACTATAGAGAACACAGTAGGGGAACTTAATATATTTTAAATGAAAATAAAATGTTACTGAGAAATCAGCTCTTTAGCAGATAGAGAAGAATAGAATCAAAACTAGGTCTTATTCAGCTAATTATATTATTGAAGCTTACAGAAATTCCATAGGTTTCATGGGTTGCAAAAGATAAAATGTGTGTTCAGTTGAGTTTTTTTGTTGTTTTTTTACTTTTAGTTACTTTTTTTTACTTTAGTTACTTTCAATATGGGCTTCTTTCCCTAACTTCAGCATATAAACCATGATCCCAAATTTGAGTATGTCAACATTTCCTTGATTCTGTTTTCTGAAATTTTCTTCTTTCGTTTTACAATGATCACATAATGATCACATAATAATCACAGTGACACAGCTTATGGCCCGTTTGGATGTGCTAAATCATTGGAGGCAAATAAACCTCCAATTAAAGTGAAGCAATTGTTTCATTGCTTATTCTGTTGAATGATCCTTATTGGGTTGATAAAATGTATGGATAAAAGAGTTTTATCCTAGCAAAAAAAGCTTGGCATAGTTTGCCCCTTTTGTCTCAAATCCTATTATTTATGTATTTGAATGACTTCTAATGGAGCATGGCAAAGGCAGATTTTTCTGTCCTCTGTCCTCACAGAAGAGCACTATGGTAGGTTAGATAGAAATGTCCCTGTTCTGAATGCACTGCCCAAGCTTGTCTGTAATGAAGTTTCATGATGTAGCTCTTGATACAGCTGGCAAGAACCATTACTCTCCAGAGGTAGTATTCAGTCGGTTCAGACCGGTTCAGGCAGGGGTGAAATCTACTTACCTTCCTTACCGGTTCGGAAGAACACACACACGCGTCATGTGTGTGCGCAGACTTTCTGTGCATGCGCAAAACCTTTTGCGCATGTGCAGAAGGTAAAAAACACCTGGGCAGGTGGGGGGAACTTTCGCTCCGCCATTGCTACTGGATCGCCAAACCACCGGCCAAGATCACTACCAGACTGGGTGATCCGGTCTGATCCAGGAGCATTTCACCCCTGGGTTCACGTGCCCCGGCTCTATGCCGTCCTATTTAGGCACATTTTTGAGGCCAGGCGCAGGTGCGGAAGGCACGTGCGCAAGCAAAGTGCATGCACGGAAGGCCAGGCGCATGTGTGGAAGGTAGGTGCATGCGCGAACCGATAGTAACAAAATGTGAAACCCACCACTGTTACTCTTGCCCATCAGAGAAAGTCTTAGAAACATTCATCTCTCCAGGAGGCACTGACTCAGTGAAAAAATCTATATGGGAAGCTCAGTGTCTTATCCCCTTCCCCACCTTCAGCTACTGTTCCTCCAGCTACTACTCCAGTCCCAGCTGCCTCCCTGCTCAGCTTTTATAGCCAACAGTTGCTATTCTGGCTAGGGAGAAGCCTTAAATGGACAGGGCAACAGCAGCACAGGTGCTGGCCAGTTTTTAGGCAAAATGTCCTCTCATACTCCCTATACAGTATGGAGGTTGCATGTGTAAATATATGAGGATAAAGAATGAATTATTAAAAAGTAAAAAAGAATAAATATGAGTAAAAATAGAGAAATTAGAATTTGAGGGCGAATGAAGAAGTTGTTCATATAAATAAACATATAAATATTAAGATATGATTAAAAAATATGGGAAAAGATGATTTTGGCAGAAATTGTAACTAAGTAAAATGTATTTGGATATGATAAGTTGTACAAGATATGATATGGCCAATACTCTGTTCATAAAATATGCGGGTGAATGGGGGGTGGGGAGGAAAAATCAATAAAATTTGATTAAACAAAAAACAAAAAACAAAAAAGGGTATCACAGTGCCAGCAACAGACAAGGTAGCTGTAAAAATTACCTCAAGCCATTTTCTTCCATATGAATATAGATGCTATGGATGAGAGGAAGTTTAAAGATTAGAACACATGCACACTTTGCAAACTGTATGCCATCCTGTGCATGCATAACTCTAGGAAAAATTATTTTTTCATGTCCTTTAGAAAACATTAGCACCTTTATTGTTTTCCATTTGTTTCCTAAGTGAGAATGGAAGAACTCCAGAGATACAACCATTGCACCATTTAGAACACAAGAGTTTTGTGGTATCTTATTTATTTATTTTTTTAAAAAATGTACCTTTTTCATCAAGTTTAGTTCTTGCTGACTTCATGGAGTTTTCTTGATAGAGTCAAGAAGTGATTGTTCTCACTTAACAACCAGTCATTTTACAAGCATTCAAAGTTACAACAACCATGAAACGGGTGCTTAACAGCCCATAAAGATCCCTAGCCAACATAAATAGTTGGGCTGCCACGCCATGGCTGCATGTAGTGCAGATCAGCTTTATGACAGGTCGTGGCGTTGAACAGTCACACGACCACAAGTCATAATAGGGTTTTGCTGGTTTCCAGTATTGTTTGCCAGTTTCAACAAAAATGCTCAAATGAAGATCATATTCAGGAAAGAGAGACGCCCTCTCGGCCCCTCAACCTCCCTGTTATGGGTTCTTTTATGTAGACCCAAGTCAGTGGGCTCCAAAACACCAGAGAGCCAACCCAACAACATAGGTGCTACACAACACCCACACAAGCACTTGCAGGCTGGTACTCATAGACTGATACTAACTGCTCTCTGTTCCACTCTTCCCCACCTCCAGCTACTGTTCCTCAAGCTACTACTCCAGTCCCAGCTGCCTCCCTGCTCAGCTTTTATAGCCAATAGTTGCTATTCTGGCTAGGGAGAAGCCTTAAATGGACAGGGCAACAGCAGCACAGGTGCTGGTCAGTTTTTAGGCAAAATGTCCTCTCATACTCCCTATACAGTATGGAGGCCCCATAGTGTTATCCTGGAAGTGGGCACCATTTTGGAATGGCCACATTGTGGTCACTCATTGTTTTCATAGTGGCCACTCCCAAAATGGTGCCCACTTCCAGGATAACACTGTGGGGCCTCCATGTTGGAATATTGTGCAACAGAATGGCTGCTTTGCAAAAGAGATCTATGGAAAACTTAAGTGACCGAGCTATGATGAAAATGGGGATGTGTGGTAGGACCCAGTGGCGTGAGAGGCAGGCATAAGGCCTGTGGGGATCCAGAGGGTAGGATGAGGGAAAGATAGTGCATTACTGCAATTGGGCATAAGGAAAGACGGAGTGCCAAGCAACCAAATTTTGTTTGTGTGACCTTGGGGGCACTGCAGCGGCTATAACTCTGAGCAGGAGTTGTAAGTCCATTCATTCTCTGCCCTTTAATTTCAAATGGTCTCTCAATATATGATCATAAGTCGAAGACTACCTGTATACTGTCATAATCCTTAAAGATTCCAAGCTGTTGACAGCATAAAAATGTAAACAATACAACGGTATATAAAAACAATATCATTTGAGTAGACAATGCCAAATGCTCCTCAGAAAAGCTCTGTTCTGACCAGTTTCTGGAAAGCTCAAAGGCTTAATCTCTGGAGGGAAACTATTCCACAGAATAAGGTCCATCCCTGAGGAAGACAATTTCTTGGTCTCAGCCCTCCTGTCCCTACTTCAGGAAACTGAAACATCACTAGCAGATTCTCTTGTTCTGGATGATGAGTTCTGATGGGAGAAATTTGTTTGAAGATACTGGGAGCTTAGCAAGAAAGGATTTTATGTGCTCCTTTGAGCACTTTGAGTTGTACCCAGAAATCTACCGGAAGCCAAAGGAAGGCCTGCTGTGACTTTTAGAAAGTCATGGTGACACAAATTTGGAAAACTTGTGATATCTGTATTCAGAACATTAGGGTGGGGGGGGGGGGAAACTTGCAATATGGCATGGCTTGCATGCTGTACTTAATGCAGATTAAATATTGGCATTCTCTGGTGGGCTGCCTGCCCCAGTTTTATTAGGTGGTGTTCTCTTTTAAGATTTGAAGACGTGGACAATCATGAGACAGAATGAGCATGGAAAGAAAAGAGAATCCTTTTGGGTCCAGCCTATTGTACTTAAAAAGAATCAAAAAGACTTACATGTGTTGGTTTAGTCTTGGCCATAAAAGCCTTCTAGAAAGCATGAATTAATTAAAATATTATTCACGTTAGATTAAATGCAACTCCTTTGAGCCATATTAGATTATTTGCAAATGTCTGAAAATATATGTCTTTTAACAGTAAAAGGCAGCATGGCAAGAAAACATGAAGCAATAAAAATGTAACATTTTTATTGCATTAATAAATCTTTATTTCTGTTAAAGCAATTGTAAGAGGCTAAGAATGCAAGCTTTGTTCTGAGCAAACTGGATGCCTTTCTCCTCATATTTTCTTTCCAAAGTATCTTAAGTTTCTGGATCAGCTCTCTGAAAAGATGAACCTGGACAGAATAGCAGTGGAGGTTGGATTTGACATGAGGTTGGATGCAGTGCTGGCTCGTGCAGAGCAGTTGATCAAGTTGGAACGAGACACATTGACTGACAATAAGATCATGGTCCGAAACCTGCAGAGAAAGGTAGGAAAGATATCTAAACAGCAGAGGTATTAATGCTTGGTTCGGTTTTTTTATAATATCATAATATCAAACTAGGGCTGGGATAATACTCATTTAAGTCTCACTCGAATCCCAACACTGTGAAGAGAGGGGAAGAAGTAAGCTCCACTTTTCCCTGGAGGAAGAATGGAGCATATGAATAAATGAATATTTACTATCACAGGTGACATGTTTGTTTGTTTTTAAATCGAAAATGTAGGTAAAAGCTCAGAAAGAGCAACTTGAAAACAAAGAACTGCATGTGAAGCTTTTGCGTCAGAAGATCGTCCAGCTGGATGAAGAGAAGCAAGTGCGCACAGCCCTGGCAGTAGAAAGGGATGAGGCCAACCTCACAGTCCGAAAGTTACAAAAGAAAATAGACAGATTGCAGAATGAACTTTCTTTGGCAAGAGAAACACACACAGATCTGAAAGTTAAACTTGCTGACACGAACGAACTGAAGGTGGGTAATAAAGCTAATAGCGTGAGTCAAACCATATTTAGAGGGGTATGAATAAAAGTGAATGGATTTGCATTTAACTTCGTAATAACGATGCCTAATCTGTCCATCCCAATTGCTCCACAGTAGAAAGCAATTTTGAAATGATTAGCAACACGCCTTCTTCAAGAACCTGAAATTTAGGAGAGATAGAGTAGCTCATACTTAACACAACTTCAAATGTGTGCAGTGCTCCTCCTGCAAGTGAGCCTTATTTGGGTAGATGAGGCTCAGGGAAAAGCGAAAAATGCTTCTTGGCATCTTATGTGATATTTTCCTTAGACCACTTCCATGTTTTCTTCTTTGGAATTTGTGTTCAGATCAAAGCAATGGAGCAAGACAAAACCATAGAAGAACTCAGCAAATCTCAAGAGAAACTGGAAAAGATGAAGACTAAAGCTGAGAAGCTATTAACCTCTGTCCAGTCTGAGCTACATGTTAGAGAACGTGAAGCAAAGGAAGATAAAGAAAAGGCTAAACACTTGTTGGAGTCTGTGACTACAGAGGCAACAGCACTTAAATCAACTCTTGAAGAAGTCATGAAAAGAGAGAAACAGGTATGTGCCAAGATCACCAATAAGGGGTATGTGTTATTTGTCATCTTTTTCCAGTGGTGGGATTCAGTGAGTTTGCACCCCTTCAGGAGAACCGGTTGTTAACTTTCTGAGCAGTTTGGCGAATTGGTTGTTGGAAGAAATCATTAGGGCAAAGAACCGGTTGTTAAATTACTTGAATTCCACCACTGCCTTTATCCATTCATCAATCTAAATATTTGCCCTCTCACAAGACAGGTAACAGTCTATTAAAAGGAACCATAAATAACCTAGAATAATCAAAACAACACCTTGCATTCAGGGTGAGTCATACATCACACAGTCATATCCGTAAAGATAAACTCACCAATTATCTTGAGTCAATACTTGAGGGAAGAACCGGCTCTTCAATGCCCTACGAAAGACTGACAAGGTTGGGGACCACCTGAATCTCGGTAGGTTAACTGTTCCATAGGGCAGGACCTGTTTGATAGAAAGGATTCAGAACATGCTTACCCTGTCAGGGATAAGCAGAAATAATTGGAGACAGGTAATCCTTGCAAATAACATGGCTCTATGCCATGAAGGGCTTTAGGGTTAATAGCTAACATCTTGAATTGGACCCAAAAATCAGCTGGGGCCAATGCAGCTCACAAATACATAATAGTAGTTGGTGTTACTGTGCCATGTACGTTCATAACCATTCACGGCACTGCATTCTGCACCACCTGTAAGAAATGGTCTTCAAGGGCAGCTCCACGTAGAGCACATTGTAATAATTCCGATAGAAAATGTGCCAGCTTGGGTTTTAAAGCAATTTTATAAGTTCTCTTTTAGTTGAAAAGAGCAAGGAAGAGGATATAGGCAGTAAGGAGTAAGAGCCTCATTTAATTTCATCTACACATGTATGTTAGTGCGTACCACCAGTTACCTGGGGAACAAGTAAGGCTGTATGCACAGTTGCCTTGAAAAGAATATGAATAATTGCATTACCAAAAGCATTAGTGCAACCCATAGGATTTATTGGCATGCCAGAAGCATAGAGAAATTTGCAATGAAACCATTATGGTTGCTATAAAGTTTTGGGAGCTTCATGAGACTTTTCCTAAGGTGGGACTCTCCCATTACAAAGGCATGATAGAGAGATGTGAATGGAATATCACTTACAGATTTTTGAGCATATTTCAAGAGGTTTAATTAAGACAAAGCAATAAAAAGTTGCAGTCCAGTGGCCTTTTCCGCTACTGATTATTGACCAAGTCACAGCTTCAATTATTCTGGGTCAGCTTTGTGCTATGGGGTCAGATGTGTTTTATTGTTGGGAGACTTGTGCAAGTATGAATTATTGAGAAGTTCTTTGGCAAAGAGTCACTGCTGTATATCACTCTGCACCTCTGTTATATGGTCTCAAAACTATATTAGAAAAGTCTTTATTTTAAGCAAAAAAAGAAAAACCCAAAACAAACCTAGGGCATGGAGAGGGTTTTTCTTTTAAATCCTTTACTTTGCCATTATTATATTTTTGCACAAAGTAATTTAGGCCCAATATGTTTTTGAAATTTCATCCTAAAGAGGAGGACCAGGGTTGAAATGCTACCGGTTCGCACCGGTTCGAGTGAACCGGTAGTAATAAAAGCTACTGGTTCGGGTGAAACGGTAGTAAAAAAAAATGCTACCAGTTTGTCTGAACTGGTATTTCTGATGATCAGCTGTGTTGCATGATTTATATTTGCTAGAAAGCAGGAAATCCTGCTTTCTAGTGAATCTAAATTGTGCGGCACAGCTGTTCCCTCCCTCGCTGTTCTATTTACCTTCTTAAGCCTCCTTTTCCCACGCTGCGGGGTAGCGCCTGTAGTGTGCATGCACGCGCAGTGCACATTTGGTGTGCATTGTGCATGCGTGCGGGCAGTGTGCGTTTGGTATGCACACAGCAAACCAGTGGAAAATGGAGAGGACCCAGAGATCCAAGATAGATGTCTTCATTTCACTTTTCCAAGAGAAATGGTTTCTGGGAACAATGCAGAATGATCAAATGAGACCTTTGAGCCACAAATGCCCACTTATGGAACAGACGCACCTGATGATCTGTGGGAATGTAACTCTAATCTTTATAGCTAAAGTTTTACTTCATGACACCACATAAACTTAGTTTTCAAAACTTGCCTTTCTTTCAAAAACAAAAACATTGCAATCTGTTACATCAAATGTCATCTATTTTAATAGCACAAGACTAAACTAAAGAACAAACAATAATTGTAAGCATTTGGCATGCGACCTTTCAAACACACTGAACCACAAACAAAGGTCTGAACGTGTTTTAAGATGAATTCAGATCATGCAGTGAGGTGTGTAATATTAAATATGTGACAGCCATACAAATTACACAGAACTTTAAATTTTCCCCTTTATTTAGATTTGTTTTTTTAAAAAAACACAATATGCTCCAATGTTTGGCACAAAACAATTTACTTTCAGCTTTCTTCCTGTATTAATTCCTGTATTAGTAAGTAGATTAAATTGAACATTTATCCATTTATCTACCTGACATCTCTCTGACTTTAATGAAGATATTAAATCTAAGTCCAGGCACCACCACTTCAGACAGGAGAAGGAGAATGTGCTTCTCTTGGGGGATATTTTTCCACAGGTGGTGGTTGTTTTTTTTTCCAAAATATCATGAAAGAAGGGTTCCAACCCATTTATTGATTGATGTGTTGAATTTTTGTTGGCTGCTTTTTGGCATATAAAACTGAAAACCAATATTGAAGTACAGAATATAATAATATAAAGATTTCAGCAATGTTAACACTTAGGGTTTTTTTTATTTTTATTCTCTTGGGCCGCTATTTTTGAGACAATAATTTGCAGGTGAGTAAATATATATGTGAGCCAGTTTGATGTAGTGGTTAAAGCACCAGGCTAGAAACGTGGAAGTTAAGAGTTCTACTTCCATCTTAGGCACAAAGCCAACTGGGTAGCCTTGGGCCAATCATTCTCTTTCAGCCCTAAGAAAGAAGCAAGGGCAAAATCTTGCCAAGAAAATTGCTACGACTAGTTCAGGCAGTTGTCAGGAGTCAACACTGACTGGAAGGTATAGAAATAAGCAAACAGCAACCACAGTTAGTCCTCGATTTATGACCACAATTGAGCCCAGAATTTTTGTTGCTAAGTGAGATAGTTGTTAAGTGAATTTTTACCCATTTTATGACTTTTCTTGCCACAGCTGTTAAATGAAGTACCACAATTGTTAGCAAGACGGTTGTTAAATGAATCTGGCCTTCCCCATTCACGATGCTGATCAAAAGGTTGCAAACATGACCCAGAGACACTACAACCATCATAAATATGGGTCAGTTGCCAAGCATTTCAATTTCGATCATGTGACCATGGGCTTGCTGCAATGGTTGTAACTGTGAAAAATGGTCACAACTTTTTTCAGTGCCATTTTAACTTCGAACAGTCACTAAATGAACTGTTGTAAGTTGAGAACTGCTTGTATATATCTGTAAAACTATGTAGCGCATCATCTTCAGAGGTCCCTAGGTTTGGTAAAAATATGCTACTGAATCAGTGGTGGGTTGCTATTGGTTCACCCTGGGTCGGGCGAACCGGTAGCGGTGGTGGGAGGCTCCGCCCACCCACCCAGATGTTTCTGCGCATGCGACGGGATTTGAAATCCACTACTGCACTGAATTACAAAACATACTGGGCTCTTTAGACTAGGTTTCACTAGTTATTCACCAGTTCCTGTAACTTAGAGAATTCTTGAGAAACAAACAAAATAATTATTATTGCTCCATAGTCATCCGCTCCTCTTTTAAGTCTTACGGGAGGGGCCAATAATCTCCAAGCCCTACTCCCAAGTTGTCCCTTTTGTTTTAACTATTCTTGCCTTCTGGAAGCTCTGCGCATGCGCGCACTGGGAACAGGCTCCCCCCTGTTCCTCTGTCTCACTGAGGTCCAACTCTAGAGGTTCCGGAGGCAGTATGTACCTCCCAGATGGCCCTTTCTCTGCCTCCGACGCAGAGCCCTTGTCCGAGCCTTCCCCAGACTCCAGGACTGGCCCATGTTCCTCCTCAATCTCCTCGCTGTCTGACTCTGCTGCCAGCTCTGCAAGCTGCTGACGGACCACAACACATATAGTTTACCATATTTGTTTTTCTTTGCTCTTGCAGCTGGCAGATTTCCGAAGAGTCATCTCTCTCATGCTGGGTCTCAATATCGCCACCGTGGCTCTTCCTGACTATGAAATAGTAACTCGTCTCGAGGGGTTGATCCATTCTCATCAGCATCATTGTTCTCCTTGTGCCTGCTTCAAGTGTCAGTGAAAGAAGATGGACTTTCATAGCTTCTCCACTGAGTGCCTCCTTTCTTTCTACAAATAATAGTTATAACAGTGGAAGTCCGGTTGGATGTTCCAAAAGTTAACATTTCGTTGGAGTTAAATATTGCCTACTCCGAGGAAAAAGAACCAATGAAGAAGTGCCAATGAAGTATCTTAATAAATAATATATGTATAATTGGGTGAACAGCTTATGGCCTCAGCATCAAAAATGAAACAAAATTCTTATAATCATCAAACAGTGGAATCTCACAGAGGCCTGATATTGAGCAGTGTCTCTCTCTCTCTCTCTGTCCCATAAACTATCCTGAGAGTGGAAGGGCAGGAGGAAAATCTCCTGTGAACAGAACTTTCCAGATGCAACAGATCCTCTTAGGATACAAGCTTACAGCATGTGTCAACGCACTTGCTTTGTAAAACAAAAGATAAGATTATTTCACAAAAAATTGAGAAGTTACAAAACAGATGTTCCCATGTCTGAAGTTTTTTTGTATATATAATATGCCTGTTTTGAGTCTGTGACATGAATAGGAAGTTCCCAAGAATATCAGTCCATTTTTTAATATGTTTACAATAGTGGTTTAAATATTACAAGAGTTCTTTAAAATTGCATCCAATTTTAACACATCAAAGAATTACTAAAATCTGAAGAAGAATATTAGGCTAGAACATTCCATATGGAAATTATACTACTTGGAAGAAATATCACATTGGCACAAATTAAGCAGATAAGATTAGCACTTGGAGAGCTAAAATTTAAATAACAACTGATTTAAAATTTAAAACATCCGTTATGGCTTCAGTCCCATGATCCATGAAATACTTTCCCTGGGGTCCTCAGATTTCTTGAATCTTAGCTTCTAAAAGCAGAGAAATGTTCATTTTAAAGGAGAAACTTCATACTTCATTATTTCATATGTGAGATAATAGCAATATCCATATTCAGTATTTCTCCAGCGTTAGGACTTGTCAAGACTGACTATGAATAAGTAGTATTCCTAGCCATTCCATGCTCTACTATGACCCAGAATTGAGGAGAATTATGTTAGTCCTTAAATTAACATTGTCCATTTCTCTCTTTATGGCAACAAGTTAAGACAAAGAAAAACCAACACAGGAAGGGAAATGGTGGGATCTCTTCCTTGTTGAAGCTTAAATACATAGATACTTTGAATTTTTAGTAATCTATCAAATTAGCAAACACTTAGTAATATTACAGGATCAGAGATTTAGAAGTGACCATCCGTTCATCACAGGACAGTTCCCATAACTCAGTCTCAGGCAGAGATTTAGAAGATTAAAGATTCAATACTTTGCTAATTTAAGAAATCTAGAGTCTACTATTCTGAACTAAATCCCCTTTAGTAATTTAAATAATTGCTTTTAAAAGGTCTATCTAGATCTATTTTCTTTGGTAGAAAAGCTGAAGCAATAATTGTCATTTATATGAGTGCATTTTTAAAAAATAAACCTATAGATTTTAATGAGAATAAATCATTGCTGGATAGTATTTTTTGGGTCATTTTGCAAAATTTCTTTCATTTTCTTTGGACTTCTGCTCTTCTGTAAAGAGTGTTTGAATCATATATCTCCATTTTCTAAAAGAATATCTAAATATTTGTTTAAAGTTTCACATGTCTGACATACTGAACAGGTATGTCAGATCAATAGAAAACACAGTCTGCAACCAAAAGAGCTGCTCAATATCCTGTGAAATATGTGGATAGCTTATAAGACTTCTTTCAATTGCAGGGAAGAGTGTCTTGTCACTGACAATGGTATGAACCTGCCAAGTCCCCCTGACAAGTCCACCTTCCCATCCCTTCTACCTGATTTTTGATCCATGAGTCTGGCTATTTCCCCAGGTCAAAGCATTCTGTACTGGCATGTTAATACCTATTCTTTGCCTTTGTCAAAGGGACAGAATGAAAGACCCATTTTTCCCCATGATTAAATTTTTAAATAAATGACACTTATTTGCTCACGTAACCAGCAGCATCAAACAAGGTGGTTATGGAATAGGTATAATAATACAAACAAATGGAATTTTTTTTTTTAAAAAAAAATGAGGGCATCCTTAGAGAAGATAGACTAGTTATAACCTGTTAGGTAAATCAAAGATCTGCATGTTAAAGCTAGTCATCTGTAAATAGACTGAGCAAATGAGATAGGGAGATAGGGAGGCAAAGAATACTGAGCAAACTGAATGGAAAATGAGAGATTACTCACATACCTCCCCAATTCTTTCCTGCCAAGTTTGTGTCATTGATTCCAGTTTTTCCAGCGGTTTGGGGGCATTGGGTCTGACATCCACACCTAATCTGGAAACAGATTGCAGTTCATCCCACCAGATTACCTGGGGAAAATGAATTTCTAATATATTCACTTCCTGATTCCCATCTCCTTCTCTTGTTGAGAGTGTGACTTTAATTATAGAATACTTAAAAGTTGCCTGTCAACAAGCCACTAACTTAAAAGTAATCAATTATTTTACAAGCCTGCAGACCTATGCAGCATTTTACACATTTTTCTACAAAACAGAAAGTCTTTTTTCTAATATGTTTGAAACTTGACAGATCTAATATCTTAAAAGACTAAAAGGATGTCAGTATAAACTTTAAAAAGTGATATGCTGGTGGGTGAATCTCCCACGAAAATCAATTATAGTAAAACAAATGGGGATTAAAAAAATAAAAACGAATGAATTTGGGTTCTTAGAAATAAAGTGTTCTTGGTATTGTACTTAAGACATTGCTTAGCTGGGAGAAAAAAAGAGAAGAATTATTTGGGAAACATGGGAGATTTCCAGATGGAAAACAAACATAATTACACTGAATGAAAATTGAAATTTAATGTCACAAACAAATTGAGTAATTAAAGATTCTGGCACATTTTTGGTAGGTATTAAAGGACTACCAGAATCAAAACCAAGCATAGGCCGTACTATGCATTATGGTTTTACTGATGTATGTCTCTATGGGTATCTCTAAGCAAGTGAAAATGAGAGGTGTTGGACTACTTGCATTTTCTGGTAGTGTGGGATGTGGCTCATAGCAGCATGTCCCAAACTGACTCCTTCCAGATTTTTTTCAACTGCAGTTCTTGAAATTGGTCAGCTAATGGGGCCAAAGATCAGGGAATATGAGACAAATAACCTATAACTTCTGGAAAAGTCATTTAGATTCTAATGGGAAGTCCTCAAAAGAAGGTAAAAGCATTCTAATAAGCATACAGGGTTTTGTAGAAGTAACAGTAAACAAACAATATGCGGATGGATTATGCAAAATACCCTTTGCTTTTTGCAAAAGGATATAGTGGTATCAGGAAGAAAAAGTACAGGTAAATGTGCAATCCTAAACATACTTGCAAAGGACCTTATCTGTTGTAAATCTACTTCTATCAGGAAGTAAGGATAGCAGTTTCTCTACTACTACCTAGAGGATGCTCAGAATGTGAGGAATATTGCTCATAATTATCAAGTGGCATATAGAGGTTTTCACCCATTTGCTACTGATAGTCTCTAAAGAACAATCTCCAAAATATTTTGGTTATGCTGCAGGTAATTAATTATAGGGTGCTGTCAACATGAACAATGTTTAACAAAAAAGGCTTTGAATTGTAGAAAACAGTGAAATAGCAAAGAGACACTAAACAAAATCTACTGGAAAAAATGTTTGGCAGCATTAAAGGTCAGAAACTGATTTGTAGAACACATGAAGACCACATATACTTTCAGTTTTTGAAGAAATGTTGGATGTAAGTTCTATTAACAATATTTTATTTAAGAGAGAAAAAGAATTGCAGCAAATCATCATAATGGCTCTGTAGGAGGCTCTAGATTGGAAGATGCTTGGAGTATACTTCCATATTTATTGTCAACCTCACTGGAGATTCTGGGAATTGTTCAACACAGTAGGAAGGATTAATTTTTATTGTTTGCTGTCATAATTAAAACGTTTATAACTTTCCATATTTTGTAAGATCTCAAAGCATGTTATAGTACCATGATGGGATGCCCTGCCTCCCGCCAGCCAGCTGCTCTTCGGGTCTCTGCTGCACATGTCTGCATGTCCGTGCATACATGTGCATATGTCCACGCATGCACGCATATGTTGGTGCATGTGCGTGCACATATCTTTCAATTTGGACATGCGCATGTGCAGTTTGGGCACTCGGTGTCTAAAAGGTTCGCCATCCCTGTTATAGTCAATAAAACCAGTAAAACCATAGAAAGTGGTTAAAGAAAGTTGACCACTGAAACTTTATTTCATCCCATATGAGTAAAAAAATATGTAAAGAATGTATAACAGATGCACCCTTTTCTAGACTGGGACATCCTTCCGTAATTCATGCTGTAATAATCCAAAGGCTCAACTATTGCAACATGCTGTACATGGAGCTGCCTTTGAAGACTACTTGCAAACCTCAACTGGTCCACAATGAATTGGTGTAGATAGTCAAGAGCATGCATTGGTATACTGATGTCACACCTCTGCTCCACATGCTACATTGTTTACCATTTCTGGATATGATTCAAGATGTTACTCATGACCTACAAAGCCCTCATGCCATAGGGCCTGATTATTTGAGAGACCACCTATCTCTCATATATATGCCTGTCTTACTCAGGCTCAGAAGTTTGGCACACCAGACTTTATTTCAAGGTCTTTCGAATAAACCATGCCATTTATCACTATACCAGGAAGCAGGTTGATATAATGCCTGCCTTCTGGAATGAAATTCCTCTTTAGATCAAAATGGCTCCTATCTGGCTGGTGTTTTAGAGAGTCACCAAGACCTTATTGTTCTTTTAGGTCTGGACCACCCCTCTACTGGATGTTAGATGGTGGGGTGTCTTCATAAGTGGAAATTTCCAGGAGCAGGGCAAACTGCAGATGCTGGACTACCTCAATTGGTAGAGCAACTGGATGGACTTGAAAGTCAACTTTTTGTACCTCAGTTTTCCCATCCTTGCATTAAACTTTTAAACGAATGCTTGTTGCTTTTATATTTCATTTCTCCACCTCTTATTGCTTCCGGTATTCTATATCTTCAATGGAAGCTATAAAGCTGCAGATTTCCACATCTTGCTATGGCGATAACTCTATAGCCAATTACGTCACCTGACTTTTTCAAGTACTCTGTATTATTCGTTGAATTGGGTGCTGAACTAAATTCATAAAGTGTATATGTGTGAATGTATGCATGTAAGCACTGTCCACACAATGCATATAGACTTACATGCATACATATGCATTGCAGTAATTAAAACTACCTATACCATATCGTTGTCTTTTCACAGGTGACGAATGCAACAGAACATATGGTAAAATTATACATGGATCAGTGCACTTCCACACAGCTAATTTAGCATGAAACAGATTGTTTGTGATTGCAGCAGTCTACAGTATATGCTTCACTGGAAATAAGCAACTATTAGCATATTCAACGATACACCTATCTTATTCCTGTATTTTTTAGTAAGAGCTACTGTGCCAAACTTTGTCTCAACTGTTGAGGAAAGCTGGGAGTTGGTGAAAAAAAGGTGCATGGGAGCAAATTTGGAAATATGGAGAGAGGACATGCTCATGAACCATTATATTTTCAAATAGCTTGTTGTGCCATCACACAGGGGATGAAGTGTTATCACCAACAGTTTGTACCGGTATCTCATAAATAGCAAGCCAATATAGTGAATGGCAATACAAAGAGATAAAGTTAAAATAAAGAAAATCTAGACTACTATGAATAGCAGCCCTCTGGATATGAATCAAAAGATGAAATGAGATCGTGGACAATCCAGTCATTAGGCTTCTTCCATAATCCAAGGAAGGCAGGACCAGGCATGAATCTTTATATACAATTTGACAAAATTTTATTAGTTTATTAAAGTATATAATAGAAAGAAAAATGAAAATAATGGAAAAGTAGTGGAAGAAAAGGGAAAGAGGAAAAAGTGTAGGGAAAGGGAAAAAACTCTTTTTGGCACAGTAGAATAAGGTATAACACACAGCCTCAACTTTTTACTTCTGCGTAATACTATATACTAGCCATTTATAGACAATATATCATGGATTAGGACCAGGGGTGAAATCCAGCAGATTCTGATAGGTTCTGGAGAACCAGTAGCGGAAATTTTGAGTAGTTCGGAGAACCAGCAAATACCATCTCTGGCTGGCCTCAGAGTGGGGAGGGAATGGGGATTTTGCAGTATCCTTCCCCTGGAGTGGGGTGGGAATGGAGATTCTGCAGTATCCTTCCCCTGCCACACCCACCAAGCCACACCACGCCCACCAAGCCACACCCACAGAACTGGTAGAAAAAAAAATGGATTTCACCACTGATTAGGGCTCCCAATTTCTTCACAAACCAAAAGATCTGCTATTGGCAGCTTTGAAAACCAGAAGAACACCAAAACCAAGTAAAGAGAGGGATGAATTGATGTGGCTAGAATTGGATAATCTTTGTTTTATGTATGTTCAATTTAAGCCAGAAACACCAAGACCATCCAGTGAGAAATCCTGGCTAGACAGCTGAAAAGAGATTTTCACACTTGCATTATCCAAAAAAGGCTCACAGATGAACAAACTTTCAACTCATCAGTGTTACGTTTGATAACTGAACTGAGGAGTAGGAGGAATGATTCAATAAGCACATGTAAAAAACAGCAACTGATAAGGTATCTAATATTGGGCCCTAAAGAACTTTTATTTCATAAACTTGAGAATGCCCATAAGGGAGGGAAAACTGAAAACATGGAAATTTCATACCAGCAATGCCAAGGGATGTTAGTTATGTTAATACTGTTTGAAGGTTCAAGGTATTAAATGAGGCAAATGGATTTAGAAGCCCCAGTATTGAGAGGGCAGGAATCACCTTGGCCGCCAACAAATCATTAATGACATGACCCAGTGAAGAACAGGACTTATGTGTGGCTGAAACATCATTAAAAGAAAAGTGAGAAGAAAACTGAAAGAGAAATATTAACATTATCTACAGTAAAAAGACAAAAAGAGATACAGAGATGAAGTTAGAGCAATAGAAGGATCAAATAAACTTAACACCCATCCCCCCCGCAAAGGGTCTAAATCTAAAAACCCAGCACAGGAACTAATGAGAAGAGAGCAGTTTTATAAGTTTTAAAAGAAAAGGTAAGAAAAGGGGAAGAAGAGATGAACACAGAGAGAAAGGAAAAGAAATCAGAAGGATTGATAACAGTGGTGGGTTGCTACTGGTTCGCCTCAGTTCAGGCGAACCGGTAGCAGCAGTGGTGGGAGGGTCCGCTTACCCGCCTGGACGTCATCAAATCCAATTTGCGCATGCGTGCTCGTAAGCGTACCAGTAGCAAAGGTAAGTGAAACCCACCCCTGGATAATATAAGGAACTTCCATGATTATTTTCACTACCCCCTCCCCAAGAAAAAGGGAGAGAAGGAAATACCCTACCACAGCCAGATAATAAAACTGCATGCTAGCTTTTGAGACAGTGAGGTTGAATTGAATAGAATGAGGAATGGAAGAGAAGCGAGAGAAGAAGAAGACGAAAAGAGGAAACAACTATTTAACCCACAAGACTGTATTTAATTAAACTCTAGCAGAATATGGGAGCTATGTAAGAGATACGCAAATTGACAAGCACTCCAGTGGTTTCAAATTCTGTCAATAGGTTGAAAGGAAAAAGACGAGAAATGGGCTTTTACTTTTGACAGGCATCCAGGTCTATTCCACAAGGTGACAGCAAAGAGTCATTCTGCATCTCTGCATCATCATCATCTCAGACAGGTCTGGTTTTTTTGCCACCAACATATGGTAGGCCTAATTTTTCAGAGTGTAAAAAAATCAGCTGTCGCCTTGATGTTGTTTCTTTTATTAAATAAACAGACTCCTTGGTGGTGGAAATTTAAAGCACAAACACCCAGGAAGTTTTGAACACTGTTTCGGAAGAAGCTGTTCCCAACTTAAATGATATGTTTGTATTTTAATGCTTCTGCCTTAAGTGGAAGTTGAGAGAATACACATAATGGTGATGAAATTGACTTCATTCGTGTGCTAGAATTATGCTGTTGTAGTTGCCCCAAGCTTTTTATACATTATGTGTTTGAAAGTAAAAAAATAAAGACATTTGAATTATGAAGACCACTCCTCTTAGAGATAGCTGTAGGTAATCCTCAACTACAACCAGGGGTGAAATCCAGCAGGTTCTGATAGGTTCTGGAGAACCGGTAGTGGAAATTTTGAGCAGTTCGGAGAACCGGTAGCGGAAATTTTGAGTAGCTTGGAGAACCAGCAAATACCACCTCAGGTTGGCCACAGAGTGGGGTGGGAATGGAGATTTTACAGTATCCTTCCCCTGGAGAGGGGTGGGAATGGTGATTTTGCAGTATCCTTCCCCTGCCACACCCACCAAGCCATGCCTACCAAGCAACACCATACCCACCAAGCCACGCCTACAGAATCGGTAGTAAAAAAAATTGGATTTCACCACTGACTACAACCATTCATTTAGCGATTGTTTGAAGTTACAATGGCACTGAAAAAAGTGAGTTACAAACAATCCTCACACTTATGGCCATAGCAGCACCCCCATGGTCATGTGGTTAAAATTCTGGTAGTTGGCAACTGGCATGTACTTACGATGGTTGTAATGGTCTGAGACCCCCTGATTGCTATTTGCAACATTCCCACTGGCTTCTGACAAGCAAAGTCGATGACGGAAGCCAGATTTGTTTAGCAACTACATCATCCATTTAACAACTGCAGTGATTCACTTAACAACCATGACAAAAAGATCATAATATTGGGTGTGGCACATTTAACTGAGTTAAACGTAAATTTGTTTAAGAATTCTCTTAGAATCACTTTAATTGATTAGCAACAGAAATTCTGGTTCCAATTGTGATTGTAAGTGGAGAATCACCTGTAATACGGGCAGATTTTCCCCTCAGCCCCTAGGACAGCAGATGGCAAGTATTTATCTTTTAACAGAATGATCAACCAAGGCTTTGCCAATCTGATAAAGGTCAGCTCTTGAACACCTACATAGGGTCAGAACATGAAGTGATTTGGACATGCTGTTGACTTTGGGAGAAAAAAGAACCCTGATACGTAATTAAATTTAATGGAAAATGGATTAAAAATGATATAGAGAAACAGAATACAGTACTTAAGTAAAGATTTAATAATTTTTATTAGCCATGAGAATTGTGTTCCTTGGAATAAAATTCCTCCGCTTAAATAGGATACAAATGCTGAATCCCAGCAGTTGTGTGTGTGTCTCTGTGTGTGTATTATGAATGTAGGTATGCAAATGCACTTCTAACCTAACTTCCACTTTTGGAATGAAGGCTGGTTCCAAAATGAAGAATCCACTTTGAGAGAGTTTCGTTGCTAATGCTCCAAAGCTTTCCTTCCAGTTTGTCAAGGAGAAGCATGTGGACTTTCAGGCACAGTATATTAAAATAAAAGCTTAATGATGTCTGCCTGCTTCATTTTAAACTAGCTTTGTGGAAATCAAGGGCCGTTAAAGGAGCCGTTTTCTGGGAACAGCAAATATTTAACCAAAGACATTAAATAGCTGCAGTGTGGCTGGCAAAAAGCACCTGGACATTAATATCTCTCTAAAGAAGCAGTAAAATATTTCTGAATAGCAGTCTGTCTGTTTCACAATTATTTATATATACAGACTGTGAGTATCTTTCCCAATTATTTGATTATTGCAGAAGGGTTTAAAAGGGCATTTCAACTAGACTATGGCTTTTCTTGGTTACCTCTGCATAGCGGCCCAATTAATTTGCCAGATTATTTTTTTAAAGAAAAATTCGGTTCCTTTAAGATAGCTTCCCACAGAACAACCAAATATGCTATTTCACATGCCTACAGGCTTTCATAAGAATGTAGAGCAATTCACTGGTTTTATATATGTACCTCAACTTTTGAAGCAAGTTGCTTCTAAAGAGTTAGCCTATCAAATACAGAATTGTCAACTTTGACTGACTTCAGTTCTCCAGCTGAACATCTTTCATTTCACTTGAAATGAATATATGATGCTTGAAACAGATATATGTATGTACATTTATTTATATATTCATACACATAAGCACACATATGCATGCAAACACTCCTATGGTTCCTCCCTCTAGTTTACATGATGGTTGTCTTTATATATGTTGTACTCGTTTACAATAAATGGGGGAATAATAGTCAAAGGAAATATGCTACTTCATTCTCCCCGATTTTTGGTCCACTTATATCTTTCTCCAAGTGCCTCCAAACCTCCTCCTTTTAAACTGGCAAATGAAATGACATGAGTGGCAGTGTGATTCTTCTCTGTCCCTTGACAAGTACTTTTCAAAGAGAGACTAAAAGCGATCTCACTATAAAGCTTGCTGACTTTAAGTATGACTTGTCATTTTGAAGGCAGTGACTCACTGTTTTTTTTCTCCCTCTTTGCAGAAATGAAGGAGGAAGAGGGAGGACTCTTCATCATGCTGCGGTCCTCCTCTTTTGCCAGAAAAAATGAATAGAGTGGTCATACCTTTCTTTTAGCAAGTATTGTGTCATTGTTCAACTGAAACATTATTCCCCAGCTCCATTAGCATCATGTCAAGAATGATCCTCTTATGTCTTTCCCCTCTTAGCAAAGGAGAAAGTTGTCAGCAAGGAAGTGAGGAATTTTGTGGAAGAGTTTCTGTTTAAGAGCTGGGGTGGCAATGGTCCCAGACTGAGAGTTGAAAGATCTGAGTTCCAGTCCTTCCTTAGGCATGGAAAGTAGCTGGGTGTCTTTGGACCAGTGACATCCTATCAGCCCTTCAACGTGAATCAGACTAGAAAAACAATGCTTTGTAGGTGAATACTGCTTTAATTGTAGAACTATAGTAACATAATCTTGCAAGTCCCTTTATCATTGTTTGAACTGGGGAGGAGCTTGTCTGAGACTTTGCACACATCACATTCTTGCCCTGGACTCAGGGCCCTTTTATCTGACCATTGCCTTGGTAGCAGCTCTTCCTCCTGTCCCTAAAGGCCATGCCCTCTTCTCTCTGCACTCCCTCCTCCAAATCAGTATCAGCTCCTGTGAGAAGATGCTACCTGTAGCCTTTGTGCAAATTCTGCAAATTGCTTTTGAAAAAATATTCATTTTTCTTGGTTGAGTGCATGAGAGTAAATATTGGCAATGATAGTGCCAATATTTAATCATTCCTGAATTTATCTTAACCCCTATACCAATAGTGGGCTTCAAATCCTGGCGCTACTGGTTCAATATCGGTAATGCGTGGCGCTTCTGCACATGCTCAGAAGCTTCTGCGCATGCGCAGAGCATTTTTGGTGATGTCTGGGAGGGTGGCCAGAGCCTCCCGCCACCGCTACTACTGGTTCTCTCGAAACCAGGGTGAACTGGGAGCAACCCACCACTGCCCTATACACATTACAGTATGCTGGCTGGAGAATCCTGGGAGTTGAAGTCTATATATCTTAAAGGTGCTGGGGCTGCGAAACGTTGCCCTAAGACAAATCTCTTATTGAAGTTACTGAACTTACTGAAGCAAGTTATTCTTCTTTCCACGAAGCCCTTTTCCATGAATTAGAAAGCCAAGTGAAAAATCATTCGAGTTTCTAAATTTTTGACTATTTTTCTTAGTTCTTCATGGCAATGGGATTGTTAAATAGCGGGCACAGGAAGGACACAGGACACAGGACTTCAGTAACAGCTCTTTATTAGCTCCAGTACAGCAATGGATTGCCTAGCCACGGCAGCCCCTTTTAAAGGGAGCTGTCCGCGGCTTCAGCCATTGATGTTCTACTAGATCTCCCGCTCTATTTACTCACTTGTAATTGGTCCATTTGAATTGTCATTCAATATTCAACAGGGATTATAGCTGCTTTTGACAGTATGAATTCCTATATGAAGGAAGAGTAGAAAATACACTAAGCTGCAAGGTTGGAAGAACTCCCTTGTAACTTTCTGACTTTGGGTTTGGCTGTTGAGGTACACTAAGCAGCTACACAATGGAGAAGCAGCAGATAACAATTAGAAGCTGTGAGTGATAAAAGAAGAGAGGAGATTCTTTCTTGTTGTGAGAGATTAAAACTATATTTTAAAATGCAAATTAACTGCATGGCATATGCTCAGTCAGCACCCCTGTGGTGGCTCTTCAAAGCTTGCATAGCAGCAAGAAAGTTTCAAGATATGAGGGTATGAGGGTATGAGGTTGCGAAAGGAAAACATTTCTGAGTTGATAATAGGTCTCTACCACCATCAAGATATTGTTTTCTCCCATGTGTTATTCTGTAAGTTGCTTTCATGACATTGTAGATACATTCAGTTCACTGTTTGGTTCCACTGATGTAACATCAACATTCTGGATGCTGCTTCTACTGAACTTGCATTTATCACCCTTTTTGCTGAATTCTGTACAATTTCACAAATGATAGGTATAAAGCAGTTGGCTGAAGGCTCTAGAACTACATTCAGACACTCTTTTACAATGCTATTTTATCTCTTTCTTCTTACTTTACAATTTTTTGGAAATGATATTGATTATGTACTATCAAGTTAGGGTCACCTCTTAATGATTGCATAGTTACAGGGGTGGGCTGCTGGGGGTTCTAGCTAAGATTCTGTGCAGTTTGGAGATTCTTTAAATCCCAGTCCTGGCTGGCCCCATCCATCCCGCCCCTCCAGGAGTACCCAGATGGCCTGTTTTGGATACAGGTAAGTGCAGACCATGCATGGAGGCTTGGGGAGGGTGAAAAATGGGCATACCGGAGGTGCAGGGCCTGTTTCCAGCCTCCAGTGGGCCTCCGGAGCCTGGGAAGGCCATTTTTGCCCTCCCGGAGGCTCGAGAAAAGCCTCTGGAACCCAGGGAGGGCAAAAACACCCCCCACCACCACCATGGTGCAGGAGGCAGAATAGGCCATGCCTACCATGGCCACGCCCACCCAGCAACCGGACAGAGAACCCTTGCTAAAATATTTGAAGCCCACCCCTGCATAGTTAGACCTTGTTCAAGAGAGTCTATTCCCAGCCTGGTCCTAAATCTTTCAATAGTGCATCCACTGCCATGATAAATCAAGTCCATCTATTTTGCTGCTAGTAATCCTCTTCTTTGTCATCCATCTTTTCCAGCATTATAGACTTCTCAAGAGAAGGAATTAAATAAAGCTTTGGCATTTGACATCTCATAATGGTGCACTCCTATCACCCAGAGCTAGCAGGTTGTATGTATGGTATATTTTACACCTTTATCTAAAACTAATATTTTATTCTATTTTATAGTATATTGTATTATTGTATTGTATTATTTATTTAAAAATATTTCACAAGTTGTGGATAATAGATTGTGGGGTTGGGACATCTAGCACACTTGATGTGATAGTAATGAAATGTTTACTATTTACAGGAACGAATAGTGTTCTTTCTAAATTAACTGTAGACAGCCTCCATCCTGCTACATTGCCTTATCACTGTGTCATCTTGATTTAATTATCATCCCTTCAAAAGGGATGATCACAGTAAATAATATTTTGACAAGTTTTATTTTTTAATTGTTTCTCCAATCAAATTGTTTCCCCCAAATATTTCCAGTTAATTTTGTAATTTGTTTCATGTTTATAAAATGATAGTCTGATGGGATTTAGATCATGCACAAAACTTCGAAGCAGAGGTATTTTTAAAAAGCATTACTGATTGAATTCAGACACCATAATTTCACTTAACATCTCAAGCTAAATATGCATCAAGCACATCAATTCTGCAGTTAGGAAACCAGTAAGTTGCAAAAAAAAAATGATGTATAAACCTTCAACTTTTGTCTAAGCAATTTGTACTGGGGTTGGTTTCCTTAGCTTGCATATTGGATGGTATCCAATAAGAATAAGAAACAGAATAAGATATTCTGTTTATTTTCCTACTTATAGGAATAAGTAGGAATCCATAGTGGTCAGACTAGGTGTGGAGCACGGGTCTGCAACCTTAAATACTCAAAGAGCCATTTGGACCCATTTCCCACAGAAAAGAAAACACCGGGAGCCACAAAACCAGTGGTGGGTTACCCCTGGTTCGGACCAGTTCGGTGATGTCATATCGTCACCGCTACCGGTTCAGCCGAACCAGACCAAACCGGGAGGAACCCACCACTGGTGCAATCCCAATCACAACAGCCATATTTCCCCCCCCTAAATGAATGTACCAAGTGCAAATCATAATTTCAAATGTTGGAGGTTAGAGTTCAGATATATTATTCCTAAGCAATATGGAACTTCAGAAACATGAGAAAATTTATAAAGGATAAATTGCTCCATGCATTTATTCATCTATCAACTCATTTGGATCAAAATAGAGGCTCAAGGTTCATTATGAGCAGTGGTTGCTCAGTCATTTATGTGAATCAGTCACCTCGGACACCAAGCTGAGTGCCAAATCTCGAATAAAAAATATAAAAAAGAGAGTCTATCCGTCTGCCTGCCTGCCTGCCTGCCTGCCTGCCTGTCTGTCTGTCTGTTGAATGTAGGTGCTAATTGTGTGTGTGACCTACAGTGTCAATTATTAGTAGCTGGTTTAGGATTGCCCATGATTCTCAGTGAGACAAATTTCAGAAATACGCATGGCAATCAAATCCCTTTGTAATAATTTGTTAAAATTTTCTCTCTCTTCACCCACAGAAGCCTCGTATCATATAATATATATGGCCCCCAAATGCTCAGTTAACTTGATTGCTAGAACTGAAAGAAGAGGTGGAAATATAATCAGGGAACAAAAACGCACACTTTGATTGCAAGCTGATCATCCAGTTTAATAGTACCTTTATTTGTGTCTGTTTTGACTACAACCAGAAATCGTTACCTTGAGTTTTAGACAGAGGACAGTGATGGAGAGATACTCTGAAGGGGAAAAATGTTCAGGACTGAAAGAAATAATTTATAGGTAGGGTAGGGTGCAGTAAAAATAAAATCAGGTTTTCTACTGAGCGATTGATTCAATATTGGAAACTGAGAACAATATATTTCTACACAAAAACAGTATTTTTGTGATAATAAAATGGTGAGGTGGACTATATATCAGGCTTAAAAAATAGAAAAACTGAAATAAACATAAGAAATGTCAGGGACAGGACACAGCTAAGCTAGCGATAAACTGGTGTCAGCTTTCAGCCAGTGGCTTGGATAGAGATTTAAAAGCTTCCCCTTCACATCCAGCTTCTGTTAGGCATTGAAGATATCGTTATAAGATAAAGATGGATTTGCGAGCAAAATTTTATGCACTGGTAATCATAATTTGATGTCAAAAAGGTAGAACTTTGTGTGCTGAATATATATTATTTTTAATTTTGACTGTTTCACCTGGATCCAGGAAGAGGAAAAAGTTCTCATTGGTGTTAATTATGTTTCTGGCTTTTGAAATTTTCACAGGCATGACCTCCAATTTGATACTTGCCTTACATTTTTTTAAAAATGAAATTTGCCTTCATTTAAAACAAAAGCTGAGACTTTCTCCGGCCACTTGACTCTGTAACCAATGAAGCTTTTTCAGTTTATAAATAGTAAACAGAATTTAAACATTTCATCCTCAGTGAAGCCATTTAGTGGATTTAATTCAGGGTTTGCAACAGACCTCAAACTCCACAATTGGTAAGGAAGCAATATCTTCCTGGTAAAAAAACAAATGCCATTTATAAATGTTATATATAGTTAGATAACTATAATGATAGTTATTCCATAGCAAAGTTTCCCAACCCCAGCCACTTTAAAATGTGTGGACTTCAACTCCCAGCATTCCCTGGGAGAATACTGAGAGTTCATGTCCATACCTTAAGGTTGCTGAAGATGAGAGACAGTGTTCTATGGAATACATTGTCGAATGTCTTTAAAAAGTAAGTACGTGTTGCCAACTTCTGCAATAATATCAGGCCTGAAACAATAAAGTAGGTGACTTTATTGTTTTCAGCTCAGAGATATCTGATCCAAAATTCTGGTGTATTTTATGAAGTCACAATTGCTGATATATTTGTTTGTTTGACCAAAGCAGACCAAAGCAGAATTTATGGAAGTAGGTAAGATTTATTTTTTTAAAAAATACTTTTTAATTGATATAAAAACAGACAGAAATAAAAAAAAAATAGATGGCAGAGCAATGTATTCTCACTAAGCAAACAACTGTTGCTGTAATGTTTAAGTTGGCTTGACTGGAAACAGAATTAAAAATTACAAATAAATTCTAAAAAGTGTAATAATGGAGGGGCAAAATGGCATTCAGATTGAGATCCAAGAATACGATTAATATTTCTCAGTGCCAGGTTTTGATAGAAATTCATTTATTTAACCTGATTTCACAGCAGTCTTATTCACTGCTTCCAATTCTTTATCAACTACATGGTTCACAAGATGAAATGGATCTGGTTTAATCATGAATCAATTAAGGTATTGTGTTTTAACCTAGCCTAAAAACCTAAAATGTTAATAATATTATTGTTTAGATTTAAATTGTAAGGACTATAATTTATTAATTTTTAGGTTTAACAATAATATCTCATTTTAAGATAGGTATGTAATGTTGTTACCTACAGTATATTTACAATAGTTTGAAGGCTTATTCAATAAAATCTTTACTACTTAGTCAATTAATTGAACAAGTCAACCAAGTGATCAATCAAAAGCCAACATATTGAAATTGTGAGATACTACAGCTCTTGTTCACTGAATGCAATATCTGTTAAAGTTCATTAATATATTTCTTATTATGAACTAGAATCAGCGATTCTATCAGATAGAAAGCTTTAGGATTTTTAAAAAGATACTAATAAATAATTAAGCATGTTCTGTTTTTGTTTCTAAAATACTTAAGCTTATGTCTATATTTCCTCTGCACACCTTGTTCAAAGTTTTGGAATGGACATGCATTAGGTAGAATGAATTATAAAACATTCATTTATTTATTTGCAACATTACTTTTCATTCAGAAATATTAAAAAAATGGTTTCCAATGGATACAATGAATATAATTAAAACATGGTAAAATGATAAAAAACGTCTTTTTAATTTTTCTTTTTTTAAAGCAATAATTTAGGAAGCTGATCAAAGCAAGGGAAGTCCTCAATAGGGATAGAATATAGAGAAGGTACCAAAATCTTTGGATTCGCAATAGAGGTGATCTACAAAATATAAGGAATCTTTAGGAGCCCAGGAGACATAATTATGACATTTTTATGATATTTGAGCATGAAAGCATGCAGGGGAGATAATATATGTGGATTAACAAGGGAAACATTAAATGAACAAATATGTTGATATCTTCAGTTTTGTTTGCAGCTGAGCAAAAGTGCAGTTTGTGAGATATTTGAATATGAATGAGAAGAAATTCTCTCTTTTACTCTTTCTCATCTATCTATATTTAAGTCAAGTTTCAAAGAAATGCATGAGTGAAATAAAAGAGTGTTAGAGGTATTGAAAACAGAAAGGAGAAAAGAATTCTAATAAGCCTCTAGTTGCCATCAACTCTGAATATCCACGCGGGGAGAAATTTCTTATTCCCAGTTCTGTGCGATTTCATTACTGCTTTCCATTACTTGTGTAGCACACATAACTAAAATAGAAATGTTAGAATGTTGTTATTACTTCGCTTTTGAGAAATTTGGGGATAAAAGTGAATCACTTTGTAACTGCATCTAAGTAGTAAGCAATTCTCCAACAGGGCCAAACCTTAAGCTTTTTGAGTCATTTTACTTTGAATAATTGTAACTGAAAATTGTCTGTGGAATTTTTTTATTGACAAGCTAAGTCATTTATAATTTATCCACATCAGAACTGTGCTCCCTCAAAATATTGCATCTATGTGCTGTGTAATAAATCATAGGGTTTTGGAAGACAGCTTTCTTAAAAGTCACCAAAGTGATGCACAACAAATCTCAAAATAATAAAAGGTTAGTGGGAAAAGCACAAAAGCAGTAGAACACCAAGAGCAATTTAAAAAGACATGCTAAAAAGATCTTTCAGAAGCCAGACTTTTCAGTTTAAAACCAGGTTGTACTCCTCCCTTGTTCCTTGTTTCAATTGTTTCAATTGGAAATATAATTCAAATGGACCTTACTAAACGGACTTTCCTGGCAAATTAGTAATCCTGTCAACATTGCTTTATAGTGCCTTTACCTGCAGTTGCAAATTAAAACACACACACACACACACACACACACACACACACACAAAGATGTTTAAAAGAAAAGACAAACAGTGAAAATTGGATGAGCAGGGTATTTTTTTCCTAGGCTGTGATCAATTTTCCAGCCTCTAGCATATGGTGGTGCTAGTACTTTATTTTTCAGCCATGACATGTCTTCATTTTCCTGTTGTATCAGCCTCCTGGTAGCTGCCAGCAAGCAGATCTCATCAGAGCTGAAAATATAAGCACACGTGTGGCAGGAATCACTCAATGGGAGAGACATTTTAATATCTCATGCTTCTGCTTTTCTTTCAACATGAGAAGACTGGTTGCAATTCAGACGATCCTGTCAAAGTAGGTAACTGTTTTCTTTCCCACTAGGATGTTTGTTGTATTTGTACATTTTCTGAAAAACAACTGGCTATAACTTAAGTTCACCCCAGGAATTGTCTGTCTAATTTTCAGTTATTCCTTTTCCGTAAGGGCTGCAGGCAGGTTCTGCCCTTCTGTCAGTTGTGGTGTTGATTTTGGGAAGGTTTTTCTCCTGCTAAGGAAAACAGACTCCTGGAATAGTACTCACTGGAAATATGGGAGGGGGGGGGGAAATACTTCCTTTTCCACTGTAGGGAATAACAGTTTGATGTTAGTGGTGGTAGAACTCCACTAACATGCTCTCTTATGAAACTCACCTCAGGGAAATGATACATTGAACCTCTCTTTTCAGTTATTTATGAATGAACAAAGAACTAAGTCCACTGCTTTGGTGTTTAAGTATTATGCAACTTTGAAACCATGTGCACATGTAAAGCTGCCATTAAACAGAAAAGACCATTAAGTTGCTCTTCACTTTAGTAAGTAAAGCAGGTGCGTGGAAAGAAAATGTAGCAAATTAGCAAGCCAACAGGCTCCAACTTGAGACAACTTTTTTTTTCTTTTAAAAAATAATCTTATTAAGAAACAACTCTGACATCGGCCAACACGGCATTGCAAAAATTTTTTTTTTCATCTGCCAGCTCCCAAATTGACTTGAACCTAGTGAGTTTGAAGTTGTTTGATGGAGGCAGTCATGTATGGCATTAATTTATGATTTGTTTTAAGCATATTTTCTTGAATGAGCTCAGTGACCCAGTTCATAAATTAGAGGAAAACATAAAAACTTCAGTTTACTAGCCATAATGGTTGGGTCCACACAACTCCGCTAAGCCAAAATCAAACTCACCACATAATGCCTCAATAGATAGGTTCATTGTTGTCTTAATTGCTTGACAACCTAGTATCAAATGGTTTCCTGGAATAAGTATTCAGACTAAATGATTAGTTGGAAATGTGTTTACTGACATAATATCACATCATAAAACACCTTTTAAATTGTATGCAGAACATTTAAATGTTGGAATGGATGTCTTCTAAGAACTTGGGAAGGAAGCAGATTATATTTCTTTGTGGTAAACTCAAGAAATTTAGTGGCACCATCTCCTGATTAGACAATACATTGTAAATCATTAAGGCAAAAAGAAATTGCCAAGGGAATAATGATAAAATCTCTTAAAACTTTAGGGAAAACATGGAATGTAATAGAATCTGTGTTAATTTAGTTTCTTTAAAACTCACTTTATTTCTATAAGGTTGAAATATGGTACAGACTCAATTATATTTGTAAAGATTATCAAGTATCTGTCTATCATTTCCCTAGGCAGTACTTAATTAAATGGGTACAGACAGTCAGTTTTTATCACATATTGGTTTAGCTTGGCAATCTCTGAAGTGTTCAGAAAATTCTGCCGCAATGGCTGGTCAAATTTACGGTTTTATCTATCTCTCATTTTGCATGGCCTAGTAAAGAGTTAACATTTTATTTATTTATATTTATTTATTCATTTTTTTATGCCTCCCATTTTCCCTATAAGGTGACTCTGGGCGGCTTAATAGAAATTCTATGAAAATATACTCACCTCCTAGGTATCCTAGCATAATTAGGCTCATTTATTTATTTATTAAATTTATATATTAGTTCATTTGCAGGGACTCTAAGCAACATAGGACAGCAATGGGAAGGCCATTTTTGTGCAAATTGCATTGTGCAATTTGTTATTCAAATTGAATATATTTTTCCTTTCTTGTAAATAGCACTATACCTAGTTGGACTATGCATACACTAAGCTAGTTTGTTTTAAACATTGTGCATTGAAAAAAAAAGATTAATTGGTGGGTTTAAACATTACCTAAATCTATATAAACCCAAGTTTCCAAGACACTATGTTGGGTATTGCACAACAAGCTAAGTTATAATTAAACACATCACATTATATTTTGATATTATATATGGCTACTCATTTTCTCCTCCAGTTGAGAATAGTTTACGATGATTGCAGTGTCCCAGGGTCATTTGTTACCTTCTCCGTTGGCTTCTCACAAGCAAAGTAAATGGGGGAAGCCAGATTCACTTAACAATCACAAGATTAATTTAACAGCTGCAGTGATTTGTTTAACAACTGGCAAACAAAAAAAAGGTCGTAAAATCGGATGTGACTCAACCATCATCATTTTTTAGCAAAGGAAATTCTGATCCCAGTTGTAGCATAAGTTGAAGACCACCTATAATAGATTTTTGAGAACCAGTTTAGTGTAGTGCAGAGATTTGCAAACATTTTGGTCTCAGAAACCCTTGACATTCCTGTGATTAGATGTTAATGCCTTTATTTTACTGCAACAGAGAGAGTTGGAAGTCAATGTTTCTTTTTCTTTTTTTCCTTATCCTTCCTCACTTCTCTTCCCCCTTTTCCTCCCCACTGCTTTTCTATTTACTTTTGTATTTTACAATATTTTATAACTCAATAAAACGTTAAACTAAAAAAAAAAAAAAGAACCCCTTTACATTCCTAAAAATGACTAAGGACCCAAAGCGCGTTGGTTTATGTGGATTATGTCTATCAATATGTATTGTATTAAGAATTAATTATTAAGAAAAATGTTAAAATATGTATTGGCTTCTAGGCCTCACTTTGATAACCACTTGGATAAAAGCACCAGACTATAAATTGAGAAACTGTGAGTTTTATTCCTGCCATGAGCACGAAGCTATTAGGTGACTTTTTCTCTCAGCCCTAGAAAGAAGGTAATGGACAGGCATTTCTGAAAATGTTGCCAAGAAAACTCCAGGGATTCTCCAGGCAGTCAAAAGATTGACCCAAGAACACTTTTTAAATATATATATATGCATTTTTAGTTGTCTTTAGTTATCAGTGCTTCAGTGCCTAAAATGCAGAAATGATTTAAGATGCAAGTTACACACTCAGCACAAATGTACAAAGAAGTTCCTCTGAGATTGTAGCTCTGGTAGATTGCATGCTTTCTGCTTCTACTGGCATAAAGAAAATAAAAGATCAGATATGCCTTAGCACGTCTTTTCCCCCTGACTCGTTAGCTGTCTCTATGCAGGATTTTTTTAATGTATAAAACATTTATGTGAATTGCTACTGACAATGTGTAATAATCATCTATAGTCAGTCACAATACAACCTTTTACTGCAGGTTTTTCTTTTTCGGGAAGTGTAGACTGTTTAAGGATCTAGAAATGGGAAAACAGCCATTTGTCTGTTTTAAAACCATTGTAATGAACTTGATTGTCCACCAGATCCATAGTACTCAGATTTGATTTGATATTTTAGGTATTCAGATAGTACTTAAAGCTTCTGAAATATTTGTAGGATTCTGTATCTTCACCCTCAGAGACCATTATGAAGATTATGGAATGAAATGGATTCTGCCTATCATTATTCTTACTTCAGATGAGTGATGGACAATCTTGCCAATTTTTATTTTTGGAAACTAAAGATGGGTTCATCTTTGAAGTCTTATAATAATTTAATAATATGCATTTCATACCCATCTTTTCCTATTACACTTTTTGTTTGCATAAGGAACTGCGGTGTAATGCCTGATTGACAAAATATATTGATAAGTTCCCATCAAAATATGAATCAACCAGAGTTTTCCTCTATCCCTCATTTATTTTATCAAATGTATACCTATTGTAATCAAGCTGATTCTCAGAGTTAATTAAGAGCAACCATAAAAAAATGAAAGCAGCTGGTATTAAAACATCTATCGTAGGATTAAATAGCATATCAGATTATGAAACCACGAACATAAAATAGTATCTAACAATCCTGGATAGTAATACCTGCTATAGACCCTCTGCAATAATTCAGATTTCAAAAGTTTCCAAAAGGCAGAAACTACAGGGATCAACCTGATTTCTAAGGTGAGACCTTTCCATAACGAGGTATTGCCATTGAAAAAGCCTCCATCCCACATATTTCCTAGAATTAGGCAGCATTACAAATTTGATTAATAAATAAAAGAAGGATCACAGCAGTTTCTCCCAGAGTGCAAATGCTGGGGTGGGTGAATTTTAATTGGACACAATGCGGTTTACAAAGTTTTTTCAAACTGCTACCTTTGTGTGATGGCATCCTAAGAACTAGCTGGAAAAAAATATTGCTCAGATATATTAAATGGGTCTATTTTACATAGGTAAGCTCTCTGAGAATTCAGGCTGTCATCTCAAAAGAAGATTTTGAGCATGCACTTTGAATACGCAGCTTAGTGGCATTAGAATAGTATTTACCACTGTCATTTGAGCAAGTTGGCTATATCCTGCAGTGTTTTGAAATTGTATCTGCTCCATCACTTATAGAAAAGTCTTTGATTGTGTTGATCATGTCAAGCTGTGGAAAGTGCTCAGACCGATGGGAATCCTCGAACATTTCATTATCCTCACGAGAAGCTTGCATGCATGTCAGGAAGTCACAGTCAGGCCAGAATATGGTGAAATAGACTGGTTCCAGATTGGCAAAGGAGTGCAACAAGACTGCATATTCTCCCCTTATTTATTCAACCTGTGTGCTGTTAAGGGAAGTTAGATTGGAAGAAGATAAGCATGGTTTTCAGGCAGTTCAAATGGGTATAAAGATTTATTGCAAGCTTAAGCTCTCTACAAGAATCTGAACTACTAACAGCCCAAGCAAATTGGCGGTAGATAAGAGTCACAGGAATTCAAGGTGGGCTGGATTTAGCTGTCTTGTGGGCAAGAAGGGACTCATGTCTGATGACATTTTTGACCCCTCCCTCAGGCTCAGCCTGGTCATCTCCTATAAAAACTAGAGGAATAAACATCAATAATCTGTGATATGCTGATGACTACCCTGATAGCTGAAAATGTAAAGTATCTGCAAGCCCTAGTACTAAAACTAAAAGAGCTCAGTGAAAAAATGGGACTAAAATTTACTAGAACTCAGTAGAATGCAGCCACAAAGGCTTTGGAATTGGTATTCAAATGCTGCGATGTGTCTATACCTACAAAGTTCAGAAACATGCAAGTCATGGTATTCTCTGTGACACTCCGTGAAAGTTAAAATTGAACTTTAAGAAGCAGTTATGAACTTTGGTGTGGGAGAAGACTCCTGAGAATACTGTAGACAGCCAAGAAAACAAATTGTTGGATCATTGAACAACTCAATCCCCAGTTCTTTCTTGAGACACAGGTTACCAGGAGAAGGTTTCCTATTTAGGACACATTGCAGAAAGATCCAGTTCTCTGTTGAAAGCTTTAATGTGGTTGCTAGGAATTGAAAATGACTTAATAACCAGTTAATTAAATAATCAAAATACTTAACAATCAACAGTAAAAAATGATTATACTTCTCATAAGAAGTTTTTTTTTCCAAGGCCTAAACCTGAGAACTATCACCTTCTAGCAATGATTAAAATACTGTTGCAGGCTTTACCTCAGTGTTTGTGTTTTGTTTGTATATTCTGCATGTGGTGGGATGTAGTATCACTGGTTCTGCAGGTTTCATACAGGAATAAAGCAGTTTCCCCAGGCAGAAAGCAAAGTGGTAAACTATGATGCTCATGATTTATTTCTTTGTGTTGCCATGCTGATATATAGAGAGGCACAACTGAAATGGATGCATATACTGTATGAGGTTGTGCCTTCCCGAAGAGCCTACTGAAAAAAAGCTGTAATGGTATATAGAAAGCCACTTTGGTGTAGTAGTTACAATATCCTAGAAACCAGGAGACTGTGAGTTCTAGACCCACATTAGGCATGAAAGTTGGCTGGGTGATCATGGGCCAGTCATTCTCTCTCTCAGCCCAACTTACCTCACAGGGTTGTTGCTGTGGGAAAATAGGAGAAGGAAGAAATATTGGTATGCTTGCCCCCTTGAGTTGTACATGAAAAAAGGCAGCATTTTTAAAAAATGACCTTGGGGGACAGGAGGAAAAGCTGTAGCCTAGACCAGAGGTCTTAGCAGCTTTAAGTCTCAGCTCCTTCTCCCGGGTGATTCGCAGGTAGCAAGAAAACACAACGGGACACATGCAGAGTCCTCAGTGAAGTTGGTTTAATGCTTAGCAGGAACTCCGGAACAACGCTGAGCACTATAGCAGTTTAAAGTTGGCGCTACGAACAGCTGCTACGTAGTGCCCTTTATACATTTGCTCCACCCTTCCCTTATTACCGGCTCGATAGCATTCAGCTGTGACACGCAGTCACGCACGCCTCTTTTCTCATTTTTTTTTTTGTTTTTTTTTAATTTGACTTATATGCTGCCCTTCTCCGGAGACTCAGGGTGGCTTACAATGCGTTAAGCAATAGCCTTCATTCTTTTGTATATTTTTATACAAAGTCAGCTTATTGCCCCCACAAACTGGGTCCTCATTTCACCTACCTTAGAAAGGATGGAAGGCTGAGTCAACCTTGAGCCTTGGAGAGATTCGAACCAGCAGAAATTGCAGGCAGCTGTGTTAATGACAGGGTGCACCAAACCACTGTACTATCAAGGCTCTTGATCTCGTTAATGCCCTCCCCTCGCCATTCCCTAGCCCAACGCCCGGGTTGCCTATTCCCGGTGCCACCACCACCATTTGTGAGTTTTCTGTGTTCAGCATCTGGGTGCAGTCCTGCGTCCTTGTTTGTTCGGTTTGCTGAGCGCAGTCCTGTGGTATCAGGTACATGTGCATGTTCTCTTTCTCCTCCTCCCCATCCCATTATTGTCGAGCGGAGGCCTGGGCTCGACATTAAGACTTGTGGACTTCAGCTCCCAGAATTCTCCACCCAGCTATGCTATTCTGGCTAGAGAATTCTGGGAGTTGAAGTCCACAAGTCTTAAAGCTGCCAAGTTTGAAGACCTCTGGCCTAGACAACGCTCTGATAAACAAAATCTGAGTTAGAAGGAGTAGTGGGGGTAGAAATGTTTCAGAAGGGTTTGGTGGAAAGTAAAAGCAAGGGAAAGAAGATGTACTTTCATACACGCAAGATTCTGTTACTGTCGTCTTAAATTAAGTGTTATATACATCATTAGTTCTGTTTGTCTGGGCCACCTCAATGGGCTGGCAGAAATGTGAACTGGGCATATTTTTGAGAACACTTTATGTGAAAAAATCTTACCTTTCTTCTGTTCACACTTTTTCAGAAATACATTTTAGGATATCAGAGATGTTATCTCAGGATAGATAACTGCTAGTATTAAAAGTGCCACGACAAGTGCCCAGTACAGAGGCTTAAGTTGTATTATCAGTTATATTTTGAGCAAAGTCACTATTTTTTAGGGGAACAGATGTCCCACGTTCAGCTTAGGGACTTGAACTGATCTCAGAAGAAGCGAAGCAGAGTTGGATCTGCTTTGTACATGGATAGCAGACCATTGGGGCAAATAAGTTCGAAGGTGTAAAATAATTCTTTATTGGCCAAGTGTGATTGGACACACAAGAAATTTGTCTTGGTGCGTACGCTCTCAGTGTACATAAAAGAAAAGATACATTCGTCAAGAATCATAAGGTACAACACTTAATGATAGTCATAGGGAACAAATAAGCAATCGAATCATGTTAGGAAACAGTCAATATAAATTGTAAGGATACTAGCAACAAGGTTACAGTCATACAGTCATAAGTGGGAGAAGATGGGTGATAGGAACGATGAGAAGTAATGCAGACTTAATAACCAGTTTGACAGTGCTGAGGGAATTATTTGTTTAGCAGAGTGATGGCATTCAGGAAAAAAACTGTTCTTGTGTCTAGTTGTTCTGGTGTAGTGCTCTATAGCGTCATTTTGAGCGTAGGAGTTGAAGCAGTTTATGTCCAGGATGCAAGGGGTCTGTAAATATGTTCACAGCCTCTTTTTGACTCGTGCAGTATACAGGTCCTCAATGGAAGGCAGGTTGGTAGTAAAATAAAATAAAATAAAATCCAGAAAAGGCAAAGGCAAGCCCCTTCCTATTATTGCCAAAGACTATTACATGACCATGTGAATGAAGTCTCTAGGAGTCAAGTCACATGAGAGAATAATTGGGTTTTTTTGAGGGAGGAGTAAGAGACAATAAATAAACTCCTTCAGGGTTTAACAAAGCTTCCAGATATACAGGGAAGCTTTCTGCAACGTAAGGCATTCTCCATCAGCTATGCGATTCCAAAGCTTGGGAAGGCCAGGGCTTCAATTTGCTCGGAGGGCCTCTGTGAATAGAAGAGATGCTCTATTGCAAACTGGTGTCTCCTGCATGGAAAATGAATCAGAAAGGCAGTATTGCCTCCATTTTCCTTGATTTTCCTTCAATTTACACATGGATTTATTGAAATGCTTCCAGTAGATGCACATTATTATTAGCCCTGGAAATTGACACCTAGTTAATAGGCAAGAAATCAGAGACTAAATACTGAGTGAACTTATGGAGCCTTAGAAACCACACGTAAGCGTTAATTTTAACTTGTTCTTACTCAGCTGAGAAAAAGAATCAATAAGGAGAACATTTGTAGCTCAGGGTTGAAATAAAAGGTCCTTGGTGCTCCCTGAACTTCGTTGTTTTCTTGTAGACATTTCATTACCCGAATTAGGTAACCTCATGATGATGTTACCTAGTTTGGGTAATGAAAGCAAAAACAATGAAGCCCAGGGAGCACCAAGGACTGACTGCTCACGAGAAAAAGAATCCTTTTGCAGGTTGGATGTAATTATTTGTACATCCATAGAGGAAGGAATTTTTGCCAAATCTATCATCTTCCATACCTAATCTGACAGGTTCTTTTTAAAACACTCATTCTAAGCAAATAAATGCACCCAGTGTTTATATATAAAGTCAGTACCATTCAAGTATCATTCGCTTCCTGGCGAAGGTTGTTGAGAGTGTGGTCGCGCGACAGTTTCCGCAATTCCTGGAGGAAACATCCTATCTAGATCCGTTCCAATCGGGTTTCAGGCCTGGGCACAGCACGGAAACTGCATTGGTCATGTTGGTTGATGATCTCTGGAGGGCTCGGGACAGGGGTTGCTCCTCTGTTCTGGTCCTGTTAGACCTCTCAGCGGCTTTTGATACCATCGACCATGGTATCATGCTGCACCGGTTGGAAGAGTTGGGGATGGGGGGCACCGTATTACGGTGGTTCTCCTCCTTTCTCTCCGACCAGTCGCAGTTCGTGTTGGCAGGGGGGCAGAGGTCGACCTCAAGGCCTCTTATATGTGGAGTGCCTCAGGGGTCAGTCCTCTCGCCCCTCCTGTTCAACATTTATGTGAAGCCGCTGGGCGAGATCATCCGTGGCTTTGGGGTGAGATACCACCAGTACGCTGATGAC
This sequence comes from Arizona elegans, assembly GCA_022577455.1. Classification (NCBI taxonomy): domain Eukaryota; kingdom Metazoa; phylum Chordata; class Lepidosauria; order Squamata; family Colubridae; genus Arizona; species Arizona elegans. The sequence goes on from JAKOOJ010000001.1 coordinate 253,557,528, forward strand.
ACCCAGCTGTACATCTCCACCCCAGGCCACCCCAACGATGCCCTTGAAGTGATGTCCCAGTGCCTGGAGGCTGTGCGGATCTGGATGGGGAAGAACAAGCTCAGGCTCAACCCTTCCAAGACTGAGTGGCTGTGGCTCCCGGCATCCCGATATAGTCAGTCGACTCCATCACTGACTATTGGGGGCGAGTCGTTGGCCCCCACTGAGAGGGCTCGCAATCTGGGAGTCCTCCTGGATATGCAGCTGTCCTTGGAGGAACATCTGACGGCTGTAACCAGGGGGACCTTTTGTCAGGTTCGCCTGATTCACCAGTTGCGGCCCTTTCTTGATCGGGATTCCCTGTGCACAGTCACTCATGCCCTCGTCACCTCTCGCCTTGACTACTGCAACGCTCTCTACATGGGGCTCCCCTTGAAGAGCACCTGGAGGCTCCAACTGGTCCAGAACGCAGCAGCGCGGGTAGTGATGGGAGCAGCTTGGCGCTCCCATGTAACACCGCTCCTGCGCGAGCTGCACTGGCTCCCAGTGGTCTTCTGGGTGCGCTTCAAGGTGTTGGTTATCACCTTTAAAGCGCTCCATGGCATAGGGCCTAGCTATCTTCGAGACCGCCTGCTGCCACCGACGACCTCCCATCGACTCGTGCGCTCCCACAGAGAGGGCCTCCTCGGGGTGCCATCAGCCAAACAGTGTAGGCTGGTGACCCCCAGGGGGAGGGCCTTCTCTGTGGGGGCACCTAACCAACTGCCTTCAGAGATAAGGAGAATCCAAGACCACAGTGCCTTCCGCCGTGCCCTTAAAACTTTCCTTTTCCAGCAAGCCGGGCTGGCCTAATTTTTTTTAAAGTGTTTTTAAGTGTTTTGTTTATTGTTTTTAATTAACGGGGCCAAATTTATATATGTATATTTTTAACTGTATTTTAATATTTGTACTTGATGTTTTTACTTGGCTGTTCACCGCCCTGAGTCCTCAGGGAGAAGGGCGGTATACAAATTCAAAATAAAATAAAATAAATAAAATAAATAGGGCAATTAGGATTATGGGAATTATAATCCAAATGCATCTGGAGGGAGCCAGATTTGGAAAAGCCTCACTGAGAAACTCTAACAGAGAAGTAATAAACATGGACTGTCTGCTGGCACACATTATGTATGACTAACGCTATATTGACACAATCAGTGTACATGACCTCTTTGCACATTGACCTGTTTCAGCTTTTTGAAAATGTAATTCTGAAGATTCTGGAATCTGAGCCAAATCTCCTCGTGGCTCTATAGAGCTAATCCTCAACGTAGAAAAGAAAACTTTAGTATGCAAGAACTTTGATATCAAGAATCTTTTTTTTTTCAGATACTTTAGAACTGTTGGAATATGTGGCCTGATTAAACAATTGTTACTCTGAGTTTTATGATAAATGCATTATCACCATCATCTCATATGTTTCAGGAATGTTCAGAATATAATCCGTCAGTTTTCTAAATGCAATAGAATAACTATGCAGAGCTGAATAGATAAACCATGATCATTGCTATTCCAGATCAGTCAATTGTAGAATCTTGTCAATAGATGCAAGGAGAGCAGTGATTAAAATTTTGAACTGGAACTGGGGAAAGTTCAAGTTCAGTTGTTCACTTCACCATGGAGCTGATTGACTTTGAGTCAATTTTTATATTTCAGCACAACTCGCTTCCCAAGACTGTTGTTGTAAAGAAGAAATTTAGAGAAGACTTTCATGTATGTTACCTTAAGCTCCCAAAGGAATAGGAATAGTCAGATAAAAGATAGGTAAGTAAATAAGTTTTATATTTGTCTTCCAACATCTGCTGTTGTTTAAATGTAAGGGAAAACCAAATTGGCAGGCTCAGAACAGACAACGAGTACACTGGATTCATTGAACAAAATGACCAGCATATTTGTTGAAACAATTGTGACCAGGTTACCCTCATCTATCTATACTCCATGGACGTTTTAAGGTAATTAGTGACAGAGTTTTGATGTTGGTCTACCAGTTCATCTTCCTGGGAGGTCTGCCTGGCTTATATTCCCATTGATCATCATTCTTAATGCAAGAATGCAAGAGGATGGCTTGGAGACAAAGAATACTATGTAATCAAACCATTACTTCTATAATGACCTGTCAGGCTTGAAGTGCCACAATATTGTATCTCTATCTTTCTGTTGGTGTTCTTCCTTTGACTTCTCCCAATGGGAGGCAAATTATTTCCCCTTATAGTTCAGATCAGTCTAAGATAACATGATAGGTCAGGAAAATGAGTTTGATCCAAAAGATCCCCTATTAGACTCCCAAGAAAGGAGTTTCTTGACCGGGTCCTTTTTGCTGCTTTTTGGATGATGCCATCAAGGTCAGACTTCTTCTCAGTCTATAGACTTCCCTAGACACCACCAGAATATATTCTTGATTATTTGGTAGGTTGGTTGATTTGTAAGCAAAGCAATTCTAACTCTGATGTAGAAGCAATGGTGGGTTTCTTCCAGTTCGCCCCAGTTCAGGCAAACCGGTAGTGGTGGCAGCAGGAGGCTCCGTCCACCCACCTGGACGTCACCATGGATGCTCTGTGCATGCACAGAAGCGTGCTCACAGTTCTGAACTGGTAGCGAAGGTAAGTAGAACGTACTACTGTGTAGAAGGTACACTTCATCACCAGCTGATTTGCTAGTTGCATCTGCCAGGATGGAAACAGGGATGTAATCCCAAATGATTGTAGTAGCTTTCTTTAGAGTTAATTTTGAAAACAACAACAACAACAACACAGCACACAATCTTTCCCTCCTTTCCTCCTTTATTTATTCACATATGCTAGTCCTAAGTATACTGTTTTCTGAGGTTAAGATTTTAAAAATGCAGAAAGAACTTGTCTCCCAATGGGGATTTGACATTATTTCTCTGCTTCTACTTTGAGACTGTATAGCTTCTACAACTGAAATCACTAGCCTAGTACTTAAGATGCTGGCATGTCTGCAGTAATTTATCTTGATGCTCATCAGGTTCCAGGCAAATCCTGTAATTTTGTTAGAAATAAATATGATGCTCAGATCCTGCTAGGTGCTGTTTAAAGATATGCCTACCTGTGCAGAAATTGGACAAAAATGGGTTAATAAGGAGTATCTGAGAACTTAGAAATATCAATAGGTACAGTAGCATTCTTTTAATCAGTGCTTTTTAACTAGCTATACTCTTCAAGGTAGCCTTTTTGTCAAGCCTCCAATAAGTTGGAGTCCCGGGGGAGAAGGGCGGTATACAAGTTGAATTAATAAATAAATACGTTATTTTATGTGAGTATGGACAATATGTTTGTAAGATTTCAAATCTGCCCATCAGTCCTAAAAGAAAGACAATTGCTGTAGGACGTTGTTTCTGCAATCAAATTACACCCTTTGCTATTTTCCTTCAAAATATTTCATGAGATGTGGATAATTTGGGATTACAATTTTTTTACCTGGCTCTACATGCTAAGTGTAATATATTGTATTTCAGCAAGGAAAGAAACATATAACTGGGAATATCTTGATACAACTCAAAACCAAATGAAGTTTCCATAGCAGGTCATTTGCATTAATTTTTTGGTCATTAGTATTTAGTGAAGAAATATTTGCAGCAAAATAATGAAAATATTGAAAAAGAATAAGCGTTTCTTATAAGCTTTGTTATAAACCACAGATATAAACCTATTGCTGGACAATTTTTTTTTTTTTATTATGTATGGGTCTCTGTCTCCCTACATACAGAATCCTGTGGAAGAAAAATCAATCTATTTTTTTTATAAGGGTAAATCTTAATGCTTTTCAAGCCAACTATGAGCAAATCATTTTTGGCTTTTTTTTTCTTTCTTTGAGTTGGTGTATTCAATCCAAATATCCAGGAGAGTGAGATTGTATGTCTCCAAAATGAAACATCTGTGATTTAAGCTTGGAAAATTGAAAATTGAAATAGCTATGTTCTTTAGCTGAATCAACCCAGAGGTAAGAAGGAGTTCAAGAGATTCTTGAAATGCAATTACTAAGTTCAAAAATACTGATTTCAGCTGGACTCATGTAATGAAAATCTGCTCTCATGGATGACTTGCTCATAAAAGATTCTAACTAAATATCCCTGAGAGAGAATTTTAGACCACATTTAATGGCACAGCATTAGGGATATTTTTTTTAAAAAACCCCAAATAGAACGTACAGTCTATTGCAATATACTACAAGTAGCCTTCAATTTATAACCTTTCATTTAATGAAGTTACAACAATACTGAAAAAATGGACTTATGACCAGTTTTCACATTTATGACCATTTCAGTCACGTGATCAAACTTTGGGTGCTTGGCAACTGGCATGTATTTAAGATAGTTGCAGCATTCCTGGGTCCTGGGATTGTAATTTGCCAACCTTGTAATTTGTAATTTTCAAACCTTCTTAGGGAACTTCTGACAAGCAAAGTCAATGGGGGTAGCCAGATTTGCTTTTAATGACTACACAATTCCCTTAAGTGATTCTCTTAAAATGGGGCACAACTCATTTAACAACTGTCTTGCTTAGCAACATAAATTTTGGGCTCAATTGGGATTGTAAATCAAGGACTACTGATTTGTTTCATGAAGTCATCTAGAGTTTTAGAAGAATTCTTTTCCAACTGTTGCCCACAAGATGGACAATAATGGGAGCAATCTATTATTTGCTGGGTCCAGGTTAACATTCTATGCTAGCATCTGTAAAGATAAATTTGTAAGAACTATACAGCTACATAGAACACTTAACCTGATAGTAACGTAATATCTTTCTTTCCTGTCATCTCATAAATTCAAACATATTCCATTTTCTCGGAACAAGTGCAGGTTATGGATGGTGATGTATGAATCTCATGGATAACAGCTGACTTGGGACCAGTTAATTTATTTTGGGGAGATAAAAGAGTCTGTCACATTTAGATTACACTGTTCAGATTTGATAATTCATCAATTGAGTAATGTTTAATATACCTTCCTACCTTGCCAGATGAATACACAATGCAACCTTTCACCACAGTCAGTCTCAGATTGCACTATACAATTCTGCAAAAGAAAGCGAAAATCTCTTTAATAATATACAGTATATCCGGGATAGATCTGATCATTTACGGTATGATCTATAACCCTGTAAGCTTAACTGTTTGTATTCAAACAGAATGGATTTCTTTTTTACTTCAATTAGTTTTCATCTGATTTGCTCAGTTGAACTGATCCAGGATGATATCCTAACTCAGTTTTAGCTGGTAGCATAAAATGAAGCCTGAAGGGTTCAGTCTTCAAAGAGAAAAATCAATGCCACATGAGAGAAAGTATCAAATGGTCAAACAGTTATGAAATTATGCAGTTCATTTCAAGGTAACTAGAGAATTGCTTTCTCAGGATCAAGTTCTGCCTACTGCTTTTTAAAAGTCATGCAAACTGAAAGCTCTTGTTTGTATATTATTAATCCAGCTATAGATAATGATATTTGTTTCAGTGTGAATTTACATTGCAGACAGGAGGCAAAGGATGAAAAATATGTTCCTGATAACCCTTACAAGATACAGATCTGGATCAAATCTCCCATGCTGGCAATGCATTCAAAAGCAGAACAACATAGGAATAAAAGAGATCTGCCTTGCCTTGTATAATTTTGTGGATTCCCTGTTGGCTGTTAATCATCTAATTAAACAAAAAATGTACAGCTTCTTTAGTTTTATCCCATAACACTTATTACTTTAATATTTATCATCTTTGAATTTCTTCATTTGTCAATATTTTTGGGGGGTATGTACTGTATCTATGCAGAGGCAAATGCAAGTGTCAACTTGCAAAGCATCCCTGGCCTGCTCTTGAGTTGCCATAGGCAGTGGGGGTGGGAAAAGAAACTTTGCAGCCGCAGGGAGACAGCATGTCAGTCAAAAAGTACATTCCAGCCATATCTCTGTCAAGGCTCTCTTTGCGGTTACTCACAATGGCCAGAGGAGAGTGATCTCTACAACCTGGGAAATTGCTTCCTTGGAGAATGTGACGGATGACACACCTTGGGGGAATGAGGGAAACAGGGTCAGACTCAGAACATAAATTAAGTGGGGTCAGAGTTGGCTTCACTTGGAATGTGCAGACATGAAGCTCCTAATAAATAACTGGATTTCTTTTGAAGCTTGGCTTGAGGTTCATGATTTAATTAGGGCATTGGTTGGAACCCTGACAGCAAGTTCCCTTGTTACAGTCCCTGCTTCTTTCTTTTTGTCAATCTTGTTTCACTAGGTGCACGAAGTCTAAGTTAATATTCCTATGTGCATCGAGTTAGAAAGCAAGCAAAGAAATAACCATGAAACATAAAATTTTATTTTCCAATACCTTATTATTTTTCAGGTTTTCTTAATATTTGAATTTCAAAATAATGCTCAAAAATGATTTAAAATAGATTTTAATCTAGATAACTTTATATTTTAATAAAACATAATTCATGAAGGAGACTTTTACAGCTGATATCAGATTATAGGAAGGAAGGAAGGAAGGAAGGAAGGAAGGAAGGAAGGAAGTTGTTATGAATGAACTTGATCTTGGTGTAATGAAGTACTATGAACATTCTCAGGATTTGATTAAATTCCTAACTGATTAGGAGAATGTTATAGATATATGAAGGATGAATGAAAAATAATTCTTTGATATCTTTATTTTAAATAGCAATATTTTAATAAATGAAACAGGAAAATAATTCTTGAAACAAGTCCTATGTACTTGTAATTACCACAATTTGCCGCACACTTTTACAATGATGGGCAATCTTCTTGAAGCTTTTATGAAAGAATTTCACATTTTGTCTCTTTAGCCAGGTCCAGACAATCATTTCCAGCTCTTTATTTGAGTGACATGGACGCTATGAAGATATTCCTTAAAATTTATTTATTTATTTAAGTTTACTGATTGCCCTAACTGTAGTGGAAAAACGATGGAAGATATGTGGTGCCAAGTATGGATTGTATAATGGGGGTGGTAAGATGATGAAAGCCAACTTCACAGCTGTCTCTGTCTTGTGATTCTGTTTGTTTCAGTGTTTTGGGTATTTAAATGTAGTACAACGAGTACCTATTGCTTGCTTGCTTGCTTGATTGATTGTGTGGCATATCATACATGGACTAGCATTTCATCTAGATCAATAAAATACAATAAAATGTAAATGCTAAAAAGTTCTATGTTCAAATACCAATGTCTATTGAAGCACAGCATCGTTTATATTAAAAAAAATCAGATACTGGACTGGTAGATACCCTCAGCTTATAGCTGATCATGATGTGATCTACAGTTTGATGTGGTACCCCACAGTCATATCGAGGGAGGATAGTATGCTCCATTCATCCCAGCAGATGCCATGTGGGGTATGAATCCTATTCAGGATTGTACATTGCTGACATTGCTGTCCATATGACACAAAGACTACAGCTTTCCTGCCAAAGTCCATGTTTTGGCTTCTTTTTCCTGCAGGAGAAACTTCATGATGATATAACACAAACTTACTTTTCATTTCTGAAAAGAAATGAACCTGTTTTACTGTTTTGTTTCACAATGCTGTGAAAAATTTCTCACCATCATGCTTGGGTTGTGATAATTGCTGGTAAATTTCAACTCTAGAAATTTTCATTTTTGCCATCAGTATATGAAAAACTCATCTTAGACAAACCTTCTGGTACTGAAGAACATAATATGACCCACATATTATGTGAATATGTGAAATATCAAGTCTGACAGCACTTTCCCTTTGGGTGATCCACCAATTGTCTTTAATAAGTTCATTAACCTTTCTCAAGTAAAACTTGTTACTTGCTATCAAAGGTCAGTCACCCTTTCTGTTCTTGATAAGACAAATCAGCTCATCCTGGTTCACAGGGGGAGGGGGTGTTGGCCCAGAGACTTTTAGTATTTAGATCAATATAGTTGTTATTATAAACAATCTGCATTTGATAGCAAATTTCAATTGGAGGGCAGTCAAAAATTGAATTACATCATATTGTTTAAAGACACAGATGAATACTCACTGCAGGTTTAGCTTAGTATAGCTTTTCTCATTATTAATGTCTGGCATGCGACAGAATAGATACTAAAGAACATGTCAGAACTTTTAAGAGCATCATTATTACACCAAAGGCATGTTGGAAGAAATGTCCATCTAGGTTCAGTTCCAAGTGGGGAAAAAGACACTGGAAACATGGAGACTGCTTGGAAAGATGGTTTAATGGTGGACAGGAATCACATGGCTTGAGTTCCTGAGCAGAATGACATGGCTTCAGTTCCTGAGTAGAAAAAAGAAGCCAGAGTTGCTGGGAGTGCCTTGGTTTTATGCCCTCTGTTGTACCCCACCTCAGAGTTTCTTGTTCCTGTATAAGAAATATATCCTGATTTGTTGTGAGACTCCCAGGGGGCAAGGGTTTTAGCTAGCCTTACTGGTTGAGGTAATCTTCCCAGTGCCATGTGGGGAGTTTCTGTTGCTGGATGGGTCCTTTGTGTTGCAGATGATGGTCCATTGACAAAGGTGGGGGGAGGCAGGAAGCTGCTTTGTCTTTAAAACATGTTTCTCCATTTCTCATCCAGGAAAATATAATATTCTGCCTTTTTTAATATTTCCTAAAATATTTTATTCTTCTAGGAGAGGGGTGAGTGCTAACTTCCTACAGGCATTAATCATCACTCATAATATATTTAATTTCAGTAGCCCATGGTATTTTGATTGATAAGTTAGTTAAGCATAGATTAGATGGCATGATAAGTGGATCTACAACTGGTTCAAAAATCATATTCATGATGTCATCATCTGTTCCTCATCAAACTGGAGTATGGGGACAATGGGTCACCACAAAGTTTTTCCAAATTCCTGTACTCTTCAATGTGTTTATTAATTACTTGAATGAAAAGGGAAGTGAAGGATTAACAAATTAGCAGATGACACAAAATTGGGTGGGCCAGATAATGTGCTAGAAAACTGAAATATAATTAATAAATTTTGTCATAAAATAGAATGAAAATATCAGAATGAACTCTAAAAAAGCTAATGTAAAATGTTTTGCTTAGGTAATAGAAGTCAGGTGTAGAATAGGCAATAGAGTTTATAAAGAAAATTCATTTATTTCATTATTCTACCTCCATTTGTATGGCTGTATCAGAATTATACAAAGTTTTCAGCCTTTATGATGGACCTTTCCTTCCCCTTCCCTCATATGTGGAGTGTTGTTTGCTTTAACATTTTTTTCCAACTCATTTCTACAAATTATAGTGCACAAAAAGCTGTTTTTTTGCACCTGTAATAGAAAGTCCCTTTATCTTCCTTCTCTAGCTAGCTAGCTAGCTAGCTAGCTAGCTGTCTCCAGCTTTATGTTGAATAGGAGAGATACATGCTCCATCACATTTAATTTGGTCCTATGTGTTGCTAATTTTACACAGTGCATTCAAGAATAATAACAATTGCTCCTTCTATCAGGAGAGAGGTGTTGGCTAAAGAAAGCTTTAAGGCCTGCAAACACAGATATCACTCGAGATTCTTATAAATTGGCCTGTTTCTGCCTGCTACTTCTAAATACTTATGGATATCATTTGAAGTATTTCCCTCATATATTTTATTGCTGAGGAGTTCATAAGTTTGTCTATGACTAGTTTGAGCTTAGAACAAAGTGCATGACAATTTCAAAGGTTAAGCAATAAAACGAAACAAAACACTGCTCGGAGCACAGGAAATCCTCCGGCCGAAGACAAGAGCTTTATAGTTAGCAGTATAGCTTGAAAGCAATATGATACTTAATTAGAAAGTGTGTTTTGCATCAATGTTTCTGGTATTATGTGGAAGAGCATTTTTCAGCAGTTTTTCTTTTGTTTACTATGAGTAAGCAGTTGTATATTTTTTTAAAAAATGACATGGTTAGCATACATCACAGGCTATTGGATAGTGCTGAAAATGTACAAAAACTACAAAAAAAATGTACAAAAAGAGGAAAACAAGAAAAAAAATAGTTTTTGGCTTCCACGCTTCTGTTTTTTGCCCTCCCTGGCCCCCAAGAGCACTCTGCAGGCCTACCAAACCCTCTGAGTGTCCCGTTTTCACAAAAAACGGGCCCATTTTTGGCCTCCCAAACCCCTCATGTGTCCTGTTTTTGCCCTCTCTGGCTTCCAGGAGCACTCTGAAGGCCTCCCAAACCGTCTGCGTGTGCCATTTTTGTGCAAAAACGGGATGCGCATGGCGGGAGGCCAAAATGGCTGTATTCAATGTATAAGACGCACCAACATTTCCACTCTCTTTTAGGGGAGAAAAAAGTGTGTCTTATACTTTGAAAAGTATGGTAGATAGAAACATTTCATTCCCTCAAACCTGGGGGGGGGGGAACTTTGACAGTCGAACAAGTACCTATTTTCTGCTTTGCTGAGTCCAACCATTTGGTGGATCCTTAGTTTCATTTCTTATAATCCTTGATTTTGAAAATTGAACTCAGAATGGCCAGTTCATCCAAGAGAGCGAGAGAGAGAGCTTTCAAACAACCCTCTGTGTTCTGTGGGTTTTCTTATTTTAACTTGTCTTGAGGCTTTCTCTAAAAATGCTGTTCAGAGAAAACAGCACTTTGAAAGTCCACTCTGAAATTATAGAACAGAAGCAGGCAAAGGATTTTGATCTGGGCAGGGTCTGCTTTCTATTATTACTTTTTGGCCCGTGGGGGCAGTAGAAAGGGCACTTCAGAATGTTCACATCATTTCGGACGGTGTTTGGGGAAATTTTTTGAAACTCAGAATAGATGTGGTGAGCTTAGTAGAAGCTTATTTTAGCTTTTGTTTTGGAACTGAAAACTCTTGACTCCTGGTAAATTCCTGGGCATTTTGGCAATAGTTCTAAAGTAGTTTGCTCTTGCTTTTTCCCAAGATGCTTTTTTTTTGTAAAAAATTACCAGTCTAGTTTCAGTCAGCTTGATAGTTTACCATCTAAGTATTTAAGTAAGTTGTTTTGCCAAGTGTCAGGCACTTATTGGATGCCCAGGCAATTTGTTCTTTGGGATCCAGACACAATAAGCACAGCAGCTAATATAGAGATTTCAAGCTTTATTATTAACTCAAGCAAACATAATATAATAAGCATACTTACTAAGAAAAATGATACCCAAATCTCTTATACGTTGTCAGGAGCTCCTTAATAATGGCAGCAGAGATACCCCAAGGGTGGCCAATTTCCATAGTACCTAATGCTAGGTTTTGTGCAAAAGCTTCCAAATAACAACTTAAGATTGTTGTTGTTGTTGTTTTATCAAAACCTGGCACCGTGATTTCATGGCCCTACTTCCATAGTCATGAGATTGCAAGACGTGACTTTGACTGAGCATCACATGGCTCTGGGATGGGAACCAAAAATCTGAGATTGTCTCAGCTGTGCAGCTATGTGAAGATTCCATCCTGCCTTTTTCTTTATTTTGCCAGCAAGAGCGAAAAAACAATCAGGTTGGCTTTAGAATAAGTTCCAAACCATTAGACTTTTTCTTTTTAATATGAAGGAGAAATTGAAATATGTCATTAAACTCCTCATAATATAATGGTCTTTCACATTACCACCACAAAAATCCAGTTGTGTTTAGCTTCTAAGTCCAAAGTTAAATATCCACTGCCATCTGCAATATGGCAGATTAAATTAAATATTGTGTTGCAGGAAAGCAATCAGTAGGGGATTTCAAACCTGGAAGCTTTGGTAGCTACAAAATTCAGGACAGGGACCACTGTTTGTCCTGCCCCTATAATTGTATCACCTCCTAGTTTTGCAGTTTCCTTTTTAAGTTCTATATAGACCAGCAGTTAAGAGTAAATTCTAGTGAAATGATTCAGCACATTTGCAGAGCGAAATTTTCCTATGCAATAGAGATAAATTGTGGCTAGAGAGCGAGATGTTCTTTAATCCACCCCCAAACTAACCTATTGCTGCTGTTCGTATTGCTTCCTGCCCTAATTAAGCTTGGGTTTTAAAAAAAACCTCATATCTTTCTGCAGTCTATTCCAATGCTCCTCCAAAAAGGTGACATTTTCTGTAGCGGCTGGAAGGGGCGAGCAAGCAGCTGGAACGGGTGAGCAGCGAGCGGATGGGCGGGTGGGCGGGCATGGGCGTGGCCAACTAGGAGTGATTTTTACTGGTTCAGCGAACCAATTCAAATCGTCCCTACTGGATTGCCCGATCCGGTCTGATCCGGTCAAATTTCACTCCTGCTCTGCATGCATGGCAAAATGTAGATGGGAATAGATCCTTTTAGCTGCTTAAGTTAGATGGAATGAAGAGTAAATGGGTTAGGTGGGATAAAAAAAAATATCCATTATAATCACAGCATTAGACAATAACTTCCAATATGTTTCACACATGGAAGTGACTTAGAAAAAAGGTTTCAAGCATATGCACATATATTTTAATAGAAGATGTAGGTTCTCGTTTCAGCAGAACAGATGGGAGTAAAAAATATGTATGAATGTATTCCCAGCAGCATATTTAAATCAGTGGCTGAATGCTAACACTGAGAATGGAGAAGTAATAATTTTTCAGGTGTTTGGTTTTATTAGGTTATGTTTAACTAACACATGAAATGGATTCTCTGCAAATCAAACGGCAGGAGAATCATAGCAGTGGACAGATGTTGCACAGCTTCCTACCCTATTATAACTCACTGAGTTGTTGGAATGCCTTATTAGCCTTGAATAAAGAGAAGGAGAGATGCTGCCTAGGAAACAATTAGACAAGAGTGGCAGGATTCAGACAGCAGGCACCTGCCACATAGCACCCTGGACTTAACAATTATCAATAAGAAAGACAAAAAAGTCTGGATGGTGGATGTAGCAGTGCCTGAAGACAGCAGAATAGAAGAGAAAGAACTGGAGAAGATAACAAAGTACAAAGACCTACAAATAGAAAGACAATGACTATGGCAAATACCTACTGTATTACTATTGGTACTACCAGAGGTGGGTTTCAGCAGGTTCTGACCAGTTCTGGAGAACTGGTAGCGGAAATTTTGAGTAGTTTGGAGAACCGGTAGTAAAATTTCTGACTGGCCCCATCCCCATCTATTATCTGCCTCCCAAGTCCCAGCTGATGGAAATTGTGAACTTATCAGACCTGAATTGTCTGACTTTGCAAAAAGCCACCTTACTCGGAACTTCCTATATACTCAGATGTTACCTTAGTAGCATTTAGGTTCTTAGTTAGGACTTGAACTGTTATGTTTTTACCAGTCCCAAACTGTGAATCAAATTGAAGATTAAATAAATAAATAAATAAATAAATAAATAAATAAATAAATAAATAAATAAATAAATAAATAAATAAATAAATATAAATATAATAATAATAATAATAATAATAATAATAATAATAATAATAATAATACATGTTTAATGAATAAAAGAGATAATACTTGGTCGATACCTAGGATGCTGGAAGCAACCCATATCAACCATCAGTGCCAGTCAATAATATTTGTGATACATTTTTAAATGTTCAGTTGACTGAGTTTCATGTTTAATGAATAAAAGTATAACAACAACAACAACACTAAAGATAGTACCAATAGTAATATAGCAATATTCAATAGCAATTCCCAAAAAACTGGAGCAACATTTGAACACCATCAGCATTGCACAAATCACCATCAGTCAATTGCAAAAGGCACCTTTACTTGGAACAGCTTACATCCTGCAATGATACTTTTAATACCATCGTATAACAACATCTTCTATCCCAGGTCCTTGGGAAGGACTTGATAGGTTGCTAAAAATGTCAAATCCGGTCTAAATCTGGCTGACTGTGAAACCAATCATAATCTTAATAACAATGCTACAACCTTGCTTGATGGGGGGCTTGTGAGGTTTTGGTGAGATTGAGAGCTATGCTGGTGGTAGTCTATTCTACCAGAAGGATCGCTACATTAGACAGGTCTTAGCAAATAAGTCAGACTATGTATCCATCAACTCATTTAATATGGTTGATGGAAAACAGAAAAAGAATCTTATACCAGATCAGTCGCATCAAATATTAGAGTTTCTGGACATCTGTCAGCAAGTGGGCAACAGGACTCAAGAGGTATGGCTGGGCAACCAGGGCTTTTATCTGTGAGATGATTAGAAGAACAACCATAGACAACACAAAAGTATACTGTGTTCGAAAATTGTAACGTTACAGCCGCTTATTATAAATCACAACATACAAAGTGGGCGTCCTTAAATGTTTGAACTGTGGAAAAGACTTTATCGGGACATTATCACTGAACAACATTTAGCAGATCAAAAGAGATTCATTACCAGAAATAAATTATTCAGGATGCAGAACTGGAAGAGATTTAAAAAAAATTATGAAAATGGAAGGCCCCAAAACAATAGTAGAACAGTAGAAGAAACTTGACAAACACTAAGAATTTTTAGTACAGATATAGCAGTAGAATTTGGCCTAGAGAAATGTGCTGCAGTAGCAATAAAACAGGGTAAAAGCATAAACAGTAATGAAATTGAAATCCAAATGGCTAAACTGTCAGGAGTAAGCTTACAAGTATCAGGGAACTCACAGTTGGATAACATCAAGCGTGGACAAGTTAAATATTAAATGCGAGCAGTTGTTTCCTGCTATTTGCACATTCAAACATTGCTAGTGATTTTGATTCATATTTAATGCCTCCACAAATATTTCAAATTTAGATATTTGAAATTATATCCATCATTTCTGGAATTTTTCCAGTGGCACTTTTGGAAGAAAACAATTAGCAAAACCAGAGCATCTGACCATAGGGACACTACAATAGTTGTAAGGGCAAGGACTCTAAGGATTGTAAAGTTACATTTACAACTGTCAGAGTCGCTGACAGTGAGATGAACAGCCTATTAAATAAATCAATAAACAGGCCCTTTTAACACCTTTTTAACTTCAAACAGGGCAACCTAAACCATTCTTTCTGAATACCTTTCTTTTCCTCAGCAATACCTGCAACCTGGAGTTACAAATCAGGCAGGTTGCCAGAGAACATTGAGGAATTAAAATAGTTAAAATACGAGGATAACTATCAACAGCCAAGTTACTCTTGCTCATAAAGTGAAACCTTTTAGCAGAGATGTCATTTAAGCTCTCCAGAAAGTGGGTGGGCATATTTGGGCTACAAAATGCCAAGCTAAAGAGACAAATTAACAAATTAACATCTTGAGTGCTGCAGGGAATTTTTGCCTATGAACATAGCTATCTATCTCTTTAACTCTTAAGTGCTGACATCTTCTGTGGGCTATTAAGGAAGGTGGGGGTTGCTTTCTCCCTCTAAGAAAACATGTTTCTCCATTTCTCATTCAGGGAAATATATTCTTCATTTTTAATATTTCTCAAAATATTTCATTCTTCTAGGACAGGGGTAGGTGTTAACTTTCTACAATTAGTGCCATGTTACAATGCCATATTATGATGAGAGAAAACTAAAACAAATTGGAAGGAGGCTCCACTTATTATCAGTGAGCAATCATGTGCCTTGCCCGCTCCGAAGCAATGCAAGAGACTCCTGTCCCAAAGGTGCTTTTCAAGAGGCAACTGGACTTTCTGGAAACCAAGAAAGTCCAGTTACCTCTTGAAAAAAGCACCTTTGGGACAACCATGACCTGGATGACTGAAGAATCTCCATAGACAAGAGACTCCTGTGCTCAGTGAATTGACAAAGCACAGTTTCCGACCCAGGGGAAGCAATAATTACATCCATTTGTACCACTTAAAGATAGCAGCTGGTCTCACTCATCTCACAAGATATCCTTAGGTAATCATCCAGATTTAAGGAAATGTCACATGCCCCCAGAAAGGCAGTAAAAAAAAATCAGACAGATTGCCAAGCTTGCATCCTACCTCTCAGCCACTTCTTCTATGGCTGTACCAACCCTTCTGTAAATAGTTGTTCCAGCCGTGTTGGAAGTATACTCCAAAAAGCTTAAAACAATCTTTAAAAAGGTCAAGTCCCAGGAATAAAAGTACCACAAAAAACTCTGGGGTGGGGGAGTAGGGGCTCCGGAAAAGCTCAGTCTACAGACAGAAAGTCTGGGCATAAGGCTTACAATGTATCAAGCTTAACCCAGAAGCAGTTTCTGAAAACCCTTAAACCAGCAGTGAAATTATGATAAAGATTAGGCTAGAAATACAGGCATACCAGACTGTTTCCTTCCTACCTCCCTTGCAGGATTAGCCCTGTAAAGTGGGAAAAGATTTCTTCCAACAACCGGTTCTCCGAACTGCTCAGAAAATGAACATCCGGTTCGGGAGAACTGGTGTGAACCAGTAGCAGCCCACATCTGCCTCTAGAATAGTGATGGCTAACCTTTTCCGGACCGAGTGCCCAAAGTACGCATGCCCGAATCCCCAAAATGCAAGGCATGCATGCGCCCCACCCCCTGCGCATGCACCTCGCCCCCATGCATGCATGTACATGACCCCATGCACGTGCGTATGCCCCCACATGCACCCCACCCCCATGCATGCACACGCGCCCCCCGCACTGGCCCCATCCCCATACGTGCGTGTCAGAGACCCAAAGACCAGTTGGCCAGCAGGAGGCAGGCGTGCATGCACGGCAGAGCTGAACTGGGGTGACGGCTCGCGTGCCCACAGTGAGGGTGCTGCGTGCCACCTCTGGCACGCATGCCATAGGTTCGCCATCACAACTCTAGAACAATGTTTCTAAACCGTGGCAACTTCAAGTTGTGTGGACTCCAATTCCCAGAATTTCCAAGCCAGCATGCTTTATAAGCTTTTGGAATCCTTGCTAGTCTCAGAAATCTGTGGATGAAGTCAGAGAAAGAATTAATTTTTGAGTAAACAGCCATAAGAGAGAGACACATGACATCGTGCAATGGGCCAAGGACAGAGATGACACATTCAAAATAAGATCTGATTGCAATCTCAAAAGCTATGGATAGGGGATCATAGTTCTCTATTGTAACTGCCTACTGTAACTACTCAGTTATCTATAATAACTCTCAGGAGCCTGAGTGGCGTAGGAGGCTAAGGCCTCTTACTAAGGCAGCATTTAACATCCAGCTGCCTGCAATTACTGCGAGTTCAATTCTCACCAGGCTCAAGGTCGACTCAGCCTTCCATTCTTTCTAAGGTGGGTAAAATGAGGACCCGGTTTGTGGGGACAATAAGCTGACTTTGTATAAAAAATATACAAAAGTATGAAGGCTATTGCTTAACGCACTGTAAGCCGCCCTGAGTCTCCGGAGAAGGGCGGCATATAAAAATAAATAAATAAAAAATATATAAAATTATTCATAGGTATAATTCATTTAATTCACTGGGAATGCTTGTGTGTGCTTCTGCGCATGTGCAGTGCTTCTGCGCATGCGCAGAACCTTCTGCGCATGCGCAAAGTGTCCATGATGATGTTCAAGTGGGTGGGCAGAGCCTCCCGCCACTGCCACTACCAGTTTGCCCGAACCTGGACGAACCAGTAGAAACCCACCACTGCTGATCTGTAGTATGAATTTGCTAATACAATTAATCAGAATAGAGCTGGAAAGGACCTTGGAGGTTTTCTAGTCCAGCCCCCTGCTCAAGCAGGAGATCCTATACCATTTTAGTCAAATGACTGTCCAGTCTCTTCTTAAAAACCTCCAGTGATGAAGCACCCACAACTTCTGAAGACAAGCTGTTCCACTGGTTAATTGTCCTCACTGTTAGGAAGTTTCTCCTTAATTCCAAATTGGCTCTCTCTTTGATTAGCTTCCATTGTTTCTTGTCCTGCCATCTGGTGCTTTGGAAAATAAATTGACCCCCTCTTCTTTGGGGCAGTCTCTCAAATACTGGAATATTGCTATCATGTTCCCCCTAGCCTTTCTTTTCTCTAGACTAGCCAAACCTTGCAACCATTCATATGCAGTGGTGGATTTCAACCGGTGTTACAACTGGTTCGCTTCGCACTTTGCACAAGTGCATTGCATTTCAGAACAGCTGAGGTGCGGCAATCCGCTCTGCAGCGCCTATCAGCTGGGCTAAAAATGATTGAATATAGGTAGGTATAGCACAGGGGTGGGTGGGAGGGCCCAGCTGACAGTCGGAGTGAACCAGTTCACTCTTAGCTCACCGTCGCTGCTACCAGCTCTCCCGAACTGGGGTGAAATGGTA
Organism: Arizona elegans; assembly: GCA_022577455.1. Classification (NCBI taxonomy): domain Eukaryota; kingdom Metazoa; phylum Chordata; class Lepidosauria; order Squamata; family Colubridae; genus Arizona; species Arizona elegans. The sequence continues at coordinate 253,575,659 of JAKOOJ010000001.1, forward strand.
GAAACCCACCACTGTTCATATGTTTTAGTCTCCAGGCCCTTAATCATCTTAATTGCTCTTCTTTGCACTTTTTCCAAAGTCTCTACAGCTTGTCACATTGAAATTAAGTGGCTTTGTTTGTCTGTTTTAGAATGCACACACACAAAAAAGCCTTTTGAAAAATCAGTCAGTGTTTTTGGAGTTCCATTTATAATTCCTAAATCAGCTTTTTGTTATGCATTTTGTTGGTGTGTGTCAGTGGTGAATTTCAGCCGGTTCTATCCGGATCGTCCGATCCGGTAGCGCCGGCTGTAGGAGGCTCTCCACATACATGGAGGAGGTACGCGTGCTCACATTTGCCAACCAGTAGCGAAGGTAAGGGAATACCACCCCTGGTGTCTATCTGTGTATTGTGATTCTTTAACAATTTTGCATGCATTCGTACATTTTAAAAATTTGTGCAGTACAAATTTAAAATAAATCTCAACATGAATAACTTTTAAATTAATTCTGTTTGAATTACTTTTATCCAATTTATTCTCCAGGTATTTATCAAATAGTTAACCTTCTCAAAAATCCTTAATCTGCAGGAAAATATGCAAAACAACAGCGAGAATAATCATCTAGCGATTAACAAATATTAGAAACAGTAACTAATTAAAATAGGAAGTAAAACTTAACTATCATAGACTTCTTAATAACTTTTTGCAAAGAAGTTAAAGAGTGATGGGGCATCTCTTGGAAGGAGGTTTCAGAATTTAACCACATCCTTCCATGGTTGCAACCAATCTACCTCAAAATTGCTTGGAACATTCAGAGGAGCCTCTCAAAGATTACCTCAATAAATGGGCAGTTTTACCAGAGAGAATATTTAATTAAATATGAAGTTTTTGTCATTTGCTCATTCTCCGCAAGCAGAAAAGGAGACCAAATAATCATGAGTTTGTGCAATAATTGCAATAGTCTGAGTGATTGTAATTTGAGTAGCTTCTCCTGGAGTGCTGTGTAATTAAGCTGTAACAATTGCAATGAACATCAGAGAGACAATAAAGAGGTAGAGCTTCCAAAACGTCTTTTGCAACAAGAATACAAAATTCAGATGGGGCAAATGTAAGTCTGAAAGTTGAGCTCCAGCAGGAATTTTAGAAAGATATTGCTGAGGGAGTGTATTGGAATGTGACAGGGAGTCTTTTGGAAACTCTTCATGTTCAGGTCCATCTGGTTTGTGGGTCATACAGATTTTTGAAGCTCTTCCACATTTTCACTCCTCGGCATTCTGCTGCTTCAGTCTCCCTCTTGTGAAGCTTTTCTATTTTAGTTGTCAAGGTCATGTGACCCGGTCAGCCAATTGCAACACAGCAAGAGGAATGGAAACGTCTTTCTGAGATGAAAGTAAGTCAGAATAGTTCAGCCCGTTTCACGTTCTGCTGTTCAGGTTCACGGCTCCTCAGATTTACATTTTTATGACTTGTCTGGCTTTTATTAGGCTAAACACAACTTGTGCTACTCAGAGGAAGAATTACCCGCTTTCTTTTAAACAGTTTTATTGTAATGTCGCTTTTCCTTATGGTGTTTCTCGTGCATTTGCAATGTGGCTGATTGGTGGTTTTTTTTTTTTTTAAGGAATGAGATTCAGAAGCTGTGATTTACAGAGAAATGCCAGTTTTAGCAATCTTCCTCCAATTATCTGGTCTAAGAGCTTGACAAATGTCACTTGCCAAGCATTTGTGTGACAGGCACTCCCACCTCTTCTCTACCTTAAGAGCGAGAGAGGAAATGGTTACCATAAACATCCCATGATCCAGTCTTAGCCAATTACACATAAAGTTGGAATCAGGATTGTTTGCGAAAGTTGACAACGTGTTATTCCTCGGTGGTTTCAAAATTCTGCCCTTAAATTATTAGCACATTTAATTTAAGAGAAACGTAAACAATATCAGATCTGAAAATGATGCAGTTTTTGTGTTTATATAATACTTGTTATATCAGGAATAAAAAATTTGCCTAAAGCAAACAATGAACTCGGACAACGATATCTTACTCTGGTGTGTGTGTGTGTGTGTGTGTGTGTGTGTGTGTTGTGTGGGAATTCTTCCCTATTTGCTCTGATATATTCTCAAATTCATTTGATGATCTTCTACTGTTCATACATTTTTTTGTATGAAAAGCAATCACATCTCTTTTTGTTAAGCTCTGGTCTTTTGAAATGACATATCAGTCCAAATAGATTTCATTGCATTTAGCTATTTTTTTTTCCCTTCAGTAAGTCATATTGAGGCTATTAGCTTTCAAGTGCAACTCAGTATTTCTGAATCGCAAATTTGAAACAGATAATATGATTTATTTTACTGGACTGTTACATCTCTGCAAAGCAATTAAAGATTATAAGCTTACAGAGATACTGCCTTTGGCAAAAAAAAATAAGAAGTGGCTAAGTTTATAAAAACAGAAATTGTATGAAACATTCCAATATTTTAATTGTTCCGGGTAGAGGATACTATTTACTCCATATGCTCTGTAATGTTAGGCATTGATTGAATCAGTAGATTAACATAATACTATCTGAATATTTGAGGCTTCTATAGTTGTGTCTGCAGCAAATGTTTGTATTTTCTATCGTTTAGCAGATAGTGGGAAAGACCCAGCAGTCACTAGGCCATGCATGCCAATAAAAATGGCTTTTCTAGAATTGCCACATGCAGTTCAAGGAAAGGTAACCCTTCTTTTAAGGAGTGGGGCGGCGGCGGCTGCCCTAAATAGAAGGTTTAGGGCAGGGGTGAAATCTAGCAGGTTCTGACAGGTTCTGGAGAACCGGTAGTGGAAATTTTGAGCAGTTTGGAGAACCGGTAGCAGAAATTTTGAGCAGTTCAGAGAACTGGCAAATAGCACCTCTGCCTGGCCCCAGAGTGGTGGGAATGGAGATTTTGCGGTATCCTTCCACTGCCACATCACCAAGCCACGCCCACCAAGCCACACCATGCCTACCAATTAAATAGTTTTAGTGAAGATCTCTTACTTTTTCAGTTTTAGGTTGCTTCCACACAAAAGCCATGTCACCTTGCAAAGCAATGCTTTGCTATAATTTTACCTGAAAGATTCCTCACAGAACTAAACATATAACACTATTTTAGTTAGCAGCATAATTCTCTAGGGCGCAGCTTCCTGTTTACAATCAAAACGGTGGAAGTATCTCTAAAGCTTGGGTGGGACAGCTTGTTTTGGGATTCTCTGTTACTTTCATTAATAACATAGATATTATACCTTAATGTCTATCACAGGAAGAACTACCTGCTGATATACTTCAGGGATGCCAATGTCTTGGACTGGCCCCGGCCCTTAAAATACAAAGAGGCAGAGGAAACAAGGAAATGCAGTATTCTGTACCCGGTGCAGATGTCAGCCTGCAGGAGGTCTTAAAAGACCGTTTCTAGTTTTAATGTTCCCAAGTATATGCAAAACCAGTAATATTGTCAAAGCCAAATGGTAGTTTCGTAGTAGTCAGAATCTTTGGTATCCCATGTAATTACTTATTTTGGTTTGTAACTGATGGGCAAAATTATTATGCCACCATGCCATGTATGTAAAATGATTTGCCTAAAACCATAAAAGTGATATTTTCCCCCCTTTTTTCCCCCTTGATGCAAAGGATGAGTTTATTTTGAGTCAGACTTTGTCAACATAGAATTCTGTTTTAGCAAATACAATTGTAAAATGGGTTAAACCTTGATTTGAATCTTTTTTGTTAATCCATGGTGCAGTTGACAAAACAGCCATGTGTTGGTGTAACCCAGCATGCACTTTAGATACCCATCCTACTTTAGAGGATTGTAAGGTTAATGTTTAAATGCATGGCAACAATGATCTCCCACAGGAAACTGGAAGACAAATAAATAATAAATTACTTTTTTTCCTCCAAAATATTTCTAACTTGCTTTTCTTTATCTTGATAGTGGCAGTATAAAATATCATATTAAAAACTCTTAATGACAACTTTGAGTTTTCTCCAGGACTATCTGTCCCCAATCAGTTCCTTCAGGTCTTCGCTTGGCGCACCAACACTGGGTAATGGAATTTATCCATTTTGCTGCTGGTCATTCTCTTTTTTTCCTTCTATTTCTTCCAATATTATGAGACCAAATAATTAGGATCATTTGAGCCTGATCATTTATACTGGAGTGAGAACTTTATATTGATTTGTTTGATGAGCCATCTGTTCATTTTCTTGGCTATCCATGATATTCTCAAGAGTCTTCTCTAGCACCTAATTCAAAAGCATCAATAGACTTTTTATCCTGCTTTTTTCTAAGTCCACTTTTACTTCCAAAGAATGTCACAGCAAAAGCTATAGCCTGCACCATCCTGAACTTTTTAAGCATAGCATATCCCAGCATCTGACTATCTTTTTCATGGCTTTCTCTACCAAGTGCAAATTATTTCTTGAGGGTTGGTTCCTTTCTTGTGATAATTGATCCAAAAAGGCAATAGCTGTCCACAGCTTAATTATCTTCATTGTCAATATTTTTTAAAATAATTTTTAATTTTTATTAAAAGTTTTAGCCATAATAATAAATAATAATACATTACTTAATGACCGTTTGAAGTTATGACAGAGCAGGGGTGAAATGCTTCTGGTTCAGACCGGATTGCCCAATCCGGTAGCGATGGAGGCGGGTGGTTTGGAGAACCAGTAGCAAAAATCCCCCCCCCCATGCACAGCTGAGCCATACAATCATCAAAGGCTTTTTTTTCCTTTTAAAAGCATTTTTTCTACAACCTCTTCCGCTGAAAAAATGCTTTTAAAAGTAAAAAAAAATGCCTCTAATGGTCAGGCAACTCAGCTTGGATCATCAGAGCATTTAAAAGAAAAAAGAGGGTTTTTTTCTTTTAAATGCCTCTGTTGATCCAAGCTGAGTTGCTTGATTGGCAGAGGCATTTAAAAGAAAAAAAAACCCTCTGATGATCCAAGCTGAGATGCCTGATCATCAGAGGCATTTAAAAGAAAAAAAGTATCTGCCCATCAGGCAACTCAGCTGGGATCGTCAGGGCCTTTTTAAAGCATTTTTTTACAACCTCTTCACCAAAGAGGTTGTAGAAAAAATGGTTTTAAAAGTAAAAAAAAAAAATTGGCCACGCCCAGCCAGTCACATTACCCCCTTAGCCACGCCCACAGAACCGATAGTAACAAATTTTAGATTTCACCACTGTGACAGACCTCCCTAGGGATACTTACAGGTTGGGTTTGAAGTTCCATGACTGCACTTCGGGCACTTGGCAACTAGCCAGCATTTATGGCTGTTTGCAGCATCCTGTGGTCACATGATTATATTTTATGATGCTTTTGCCCAAACCTGGCATTTGTTTATTTATTTGGTTTGCTTAATGACTGCAGAATTTACTTAATGATCATGGTGGTTACTTAATGACCACTGCAAAAAAAGTTGTAAAATCAGATCGGTCACATGGGTGACCCAATTAACAACTGTCACAATTTACAAATGCAATGGGAAGGCTCCATTATGGTTGTAACTCAAGAGCTACCTGTTGACTAGTCAAATAAGTAATCCAGGTGTCAGCAAAAAGTCCAATCTTAGTCCTAAAAATATAACATTAGTTAGTAAATATAAATCTCATCCTCCCATATCTCAACTCTTAATGGTAAGCAAATCCAACATACAACGCTATTGTAAATTCTAAGGCTGGTTGTTATATCTGTTGTCATTAGTTTGATCCCTATAACTAAACTTAGTCCCATTCTGTTTCTGATGTTATTCTTGAAATTGGTAGGTATATATGATCAACATAGTAACATGGAAACTGATTGGCTTTCTTCTTCCACTTTAGCCTAACTTGTACATTGCACATGAATATTTGATCTTTTCTATAATCAGCCCCTGGCCAATTGTCTGTATATATAATTGATGAATTGTCTGCAAATCTAACTGATACTATTCAATCATTGATGGCATTGTAGCCAATGCGATTCTTTATATATTTTTCCGGATGATGAAACCAACACTCTTCCTTCCTTGTTTTTCTCTCTGGAGTAGTAAAGAATGTGATCTTCTGACTGAACTCCAGTCCATTTCAATTTGCCCCATACTGTCAATTATTTTATCTTGTCCATCTGTGTGGTTTTCTTGGTAAAATACAGGAATGATTTACCACTGCCATCCTCTACGCAGTATGAAAGGATACCTTTGCCCTTGTCAATAAAGCAATCATTTACCTCCAGCATCTTCCTATATCAGCTGCACAATACAGGTGTTTGCTTCCTTTAGTGGAACAACTAGGATGACGATCCAAGGTGAGTTGCCTGATCGTCAGAGGTATTTAAAAGAAAAAAAGCCTCTGTCGATCAGGCAACTCAGCTGGGATTGTCAGAGCCTTTTGAAAGCATTTTTTAACAACCTCTTCGCCGAACAGGTTGTAGAAAAAATGGTTTTAAAAGTAAAAAAAAAAAAAAAGGCCATGCCCACCCAGTCACATTACCCCCCCTCCAAGCCACGCCCACAGAACTGGTAGTAACAAATTTTAGATTTCACCACTGGGCAAAAGTAAGTAATATTTATGAACTTTTTTAAAAAAAAAAACTACTTGTACTATGAATATGCACCTAATTTAGTATTTTTAATCTATTGCTAAATCTAAGAACTACAGTAATATGTTCCATTTTTCATTTCTACACTGTAGATATATTTTTTAAATTAACAAAGAATCTACTTTTTTTGACACCTGCAGACTTGTTTTCTTTCTGCCTTCATAGTATGATTCTCTTAGCTGATTTCCAGACTTGATAGAACATGAAATTCAATCAATAGTTCAACATCACATTTATATCCTCAACAATAGTGTTTTTGTCCAACATTGTATTAAGATACATCATAAATTGAGACCGAAAGGGAGCCAAAAGAGAATAGGACCAGATTGTTAAAGAGCCCTCGAAGTTCCAGTAATGTCAGTGCAGGAATTGAGATAATCCTTTTTAAAGTATTCAGTGAACATCAAACAAAAATTAATTTCACCCCTAAGTGACAAAAAGTACGCTTGTCATTTAGAGCTTAAATCGCTGATTTTCCAAGATTGGATATTCTTATTACATATTCCAGGGGTCACATATACTATTATCAATGTTAATTTTCATTATATTTCTTAATTTTATATAAAATGGAATTATTGATTTTACTTCAAATGCAGCATCTATTAAACATCCAAGTAACTGGATTTTTCTGAAACATTTGGATTATATTGTTGTATCAATAATTTATTTATGTTCTTAAAATACTCATTGCTAATCAACTGATTCAATCCTGTGTTTGGCCAAAAACCTTTAATAAATCATTCCTCTTCCCATATCTAGATTAAGGTTACTTCCTAACATTGGTCTTTTAGGTGGATTCCAATCAAAATTCAACTAATTCCCTATTAATGTCCAACTATATTTAGCAATTTTTAAATCTGGAGAAGTTAGCTGCTGCTTACCACAGCTTGATTCAAGAATTTGCCAGGATTTTAAAAGAGATACATACTGGATCAGGAGATGAGCCTTGAGGGAATAATAATAAAAATGTTTTTATTCCATACAAATAGAGATAAGATATTTTTATTCCATGCAAATAGAGATATTAAAATAAAAAGTCCCTTAATAACATTGAAAATCTGGTAGATTATAACTGCTGTTTTCATAAGGCAATCTCAGTTTATCCAAAACGAAAAATAATTATTTCTGACATTTGGTTTTTGCTTCATCTATCACTGTCATTGATTCAGGACCAACATGTACTTTTGCACAGGAAGGCCTTTGCACAAGTACACCATGTGTGTCAGTTGTGCCCCTTCCTTCACATAATCATTCATGCTCTAATCATGGACTCGGATTGGACTAGTGAAATGTGCTTTACCATGCTAACCATGAAGTCCATGTGGAAGTTACACAGCTGGTTTAAAATGCAGCAGTATTGATGTTTTTCATTATGCCCATATGTCATTGTTGCTTTTCAAGATACATTTATTACCTCTTGGTTTTTGGATGCAATACAAGGTCTGGCTTGTCATTTATAAAGCCCCTCATGGCACAGGGCCTGATTATCTGTGGGAATATCTGTCTGATATATTAAAAAAAATGTTTTTGCCTGCCCAGTACAATCAGGCAGAATAGGTATGTTTTGGGTCCCTTCAATTAAATGTTGTCATCTTATGGGACTGAAGAAGTGTGCCTTCTTTATTGTAGTCCCTTCCCTTTGGAACAGCATTGCCCCTTGTGTATGTATGTATGTATGTATGTATGTATGTATGTATGTGTATATCAGTGGTGAGTTGCTACCGGTTCTCCCCGGTTCTTGCGAACCGGTAGTGGAAATTTTGAGTAGTTCAGAGAACCGGTAAATACCACCTCTGACTGCCCCCCCCCAATCTATTTGCTGCCTCCCGAGTCCCAGCTGGTCGGCTAGAAGGAAAAAATCAGGGCTCACTTGACAAAGAAGAGGAAAAAAACCCAAGACACCGTAGCTTTAAATTGAGAAGCCAAGAAGCCTCCCAACTGATCGACTAGAAGTGATCCGCTCCTTGTAAACCACTCAGAGGTGGTAGATTGGCAATTGAGGCCAAGCTGCCTGAAAGTGGTTTCCGATGCACTTGGTGGTGGTAGAGCAGCAAAAAACTGTTTAAACTCTTGCCGCGGCACTTCAAAGGGCCGCCCTACAGCTGATCAGTGGTAAAAGGCAGTGTGGTGGTAGACCAGTGCGCTCCAAAAACAAATGGGTAGACCAGTGCACTCCAAAAACAAATGGGTAGACCAGAATGCTCCAAAAACAAATAGGTAGCCTGATACGGCTCTGCAAGCAGTTAAAAGCCTGATAGACCAGTATCTCTGCTAAATCCTAAAGAATTGTTTGTCACATGACCATCAAACCACATCCACAAAATAAGCCATTCCCACAGAACCGGTAGTAACAATTTTTAGAAACCACCTCTGGTATATATGTATATGTCTGTGTATGTATGTATATATGTACACACTTACTCTCTCATATATATACCACATTTCCGAAAAATAAGACCAGGTCTTATATTAATTTTTGCTCCAAAAGACGCATTAAGGCCTATTTTCCACTTAGGTCTTATTTTCAAGGAAATGTGGTACTAAATGCATCTGTCTGGCTGACGATCTTAACTGGGGCTTATTTTTCAGGTAGGGCTTATATTATGAGCATTCTGAAAAATTTGGGTCTTATTTTTGGGGAAACATGGTATGTTTGTGTGTGTGTATACACACACACACATACTATATACTGTATATAAATGAAATAGTACAAAAATATAAAAATACAAAATACAATAGCTAAAAGATGGGGAGGGAGGGACGGAGTAGGGTGAGCAGGCAGATAGGTGGGATTTGATATTAATCTATCAACCACCCCAACATGAAGCCCTTCCTTTGGAGCCCCAAGCCAACTGGCAGAGCTGGGTCTTTAGGCTCTTGGTGAAGGTCAGGAAGATTGGAGCGGAGCTCACTTCAGGGGGTATGATATTCTAAAGGGCAGGCGCAACGGCAGAGAAGGCCCTTCTCCTGGATCTGCCAATCAGAATACTCTGGCCAATGGGGCCTTCAGCATGCCTTAATTGCTGTCACGGGTGGAGCGGGCCAACCCCAATGGGATGAACTACTGCCCTCCACGTTTTTTGGCCGTCTCTTAAGATCCTCTGTTGTTTTTCTGGATGTTATTATCTATGTGTTTTTTTCTGGGCATTAAGATTCTTTTTCAAAGATTGTGGGACAACTGTGAATGCTGTTCACAATAAGCCTCCTATCCCTTTCCACTGATTTAGTCTTTGACGTCAACATTTATTATGTACAGTGAGTGATTATCTTTGATTCAGCAGTCCAGTAGTCAGAGAGATGGATTTTGAATCTACATGTAGAACCTTTTCAGGCCAGTTGGGAATAATATGGACCCTGGGTTTGTGAAATAAAGCTGATTGTAAATTCAGTCTCAGAAGTTTAGATAATGACTTGGCATTTCCACAGAGTTAGACTGACTCCAATAATAATGAGTACATAATAGGAATCAGTTGCTGGAAGTAAGAATTAGAATACCAAATTCTGAATTAATTCCAAGAACTCAGCGAAGAGGTTCATAATATTATTCATGTCTGAGACCCTGAGCTCCTAATTGATTATAAGTGTATATACCCTTGCTTATCTGTTTTGAAACTAGACTATGACTGCCCTCATCATCTGAGTGTTGTAGAATAATGATTCTGTACCCAAAGAGTCGAGGAGATCAAGAAAAGTTTATCCAGCAATTATTGTGAATCTACACAGCAGGAGCCAATACCAGCTCTAGAATTGTTACAGCACTTATACAGGTAGTCCTCATTTAACAACTGCCTTGTTCGATGACTGCTTGCAGTTATGATGATGATGAACAAGTAATTTTATGATCAATCCTTGCATTTGTAGCCTATGAGATCTATAAAGCAATGGAAAGCTGAAGTAATGTTGTAAACACAATTGCAGTTTCATTTAGTGACTGCTTAATGACGGAGTTGATGCAATTACAGTTGCTAAACCATGACTACATGTAAACATGCATAGCAAAATGTATCCATTTTGTATTGCTTTAACTTATTTTTTTGCTTACGTGCTCAGGCTTTACATTTTTTTGTGTTTAATGACTCACTTTGTCCTCTGTATGTCTTTTAGAATGCTGACTGATCACTTTCCCATCCCAGAATATTCTAACTTGTGTACTAATTTATTACCTTGGTTTTTTTACACATGACCTGTGTGAAGATCTCATTAACTTATTGTTAGTCAAATCCCATCTGGCTGTATAACATGGGTGACTTTAACTTGGTTCATTATTTTGAATGGTACATGTATATTTTTTACGCATTAAATTGGACATTTACTGAGGCTGGTCTTGCATAATCAATTAATTTGGTTTCTATAGCTAGTTTCTTTTTATTTAAAATCTGATTTTCTGTGACTAAGAGGACATGAAAAAACAGGAAAGGAGATGGCTAAATAAATAAGCATTTACCCACATTTTATTTGATTTATCTTCCAGTATTAGGCAGGTTCACCTGAAAAAGAATATTTTGAAAGCTCACCCCTCCCCATCTGCAATTTTTGTTCTTTTAACAAAGTCCTAAAAAGATGGTGAAAACAATTCATGTGCTTTCTAACAATTGTCTGAATACTCACCCCAGTGGTGGGTTGCCACTGGTTCGCACCGGTTCTATAGAACCGATAGTAAAACCGGCGGGAGGCCCCGCCCACTGATCCTGACGTCATGAAAATGCTTTTGTGTATGCACGCGTGAGCGAAACCCACGCGCACACACGGCCCCGTTGTGAACTGGTAATAAAGGTAAGTAGAACCCACCCCTGACTCACCCCGTGCCTTATCAACTCTTGTAAATTGGCAGAGAGCCCCTCCTTTTTCAGTTCTGTGAGTTACAACTATGGGGTGAAAATTGAACTCAGAAAGGTTCCTGTGAAGAGAAATGGAATGTTTCTCATTTTGTCCTGTTTCATTTAGAGACAAGCAAAACCAGGACAAAGTAGGCCATTTGGATTTTACTTTTTGCAAAGTTCAGAGGGTTGGATGCAATTCTTTATTTAATGAGAAAAATTGTGGCGGGAGTGGTTGAAACAAATAGCTTTGGCTCATTTGAAGGCTTAGTGCATGTTTCTCAAGCAAGTATTTATTACATTAATTTGGCTGTTCTGGAAACACCATAAATCTCAGGAAGTTCTCTACAGTATGTTTGTCTTTGGGATATGCCAAGCCATGATCTTATTCTCCCAAGTAACCATTCTGTTGGAATTAGCTACTTCTGACTTGGATGGAATTATCTTTCTTAAATGGAAAGGGAGGCAGGGAGGCATTTTGTATTTCAGTCTTTATGGTTCTCATGACAATGATTTTTTTTTTTTATTTGATTTATATGCTGCCCTTCTCCGGAGACTCAGGGCGGCTTACAATGTGCTCAGCAATAGCCTTCATCCTTTTGTATATTTATACAAAGTCAGCTTATTGCCCCCACAACTGGGTCCTCAATTTACCTACCTTAGAAAGGATGGAAGGCTGAGTCAACCTTGAGCCTTGGCGAGATTCGAACCTGCAGTAATTGCAGGCAGCTGGTCTTAATAACCAGCTTAATAACAGGGTGCCTTAGGCCACTGTATTACCAAGGCTCTTGATAACTTCTATAACTTGATAACTTCTATATGGAGTCTCATCTATACAGAAGGCTAAGTGCAATATTCTGACTTCTCATATTGGAGTTGTTACTTGTTGGAATTCATTTCCTCTTTTTGGTTGGCAATGCATTCCTTATGAAACCATTTTCGTACTAGCAATATAAGCAAGCAGTTTTTAAAAAGAAACCTGTACATTACCCTTATTCTTTTCACTACTATTGTCAAAAATACACAACACTTGTAATATAATTCTTTCTGGAGTTTATAACTATGCTTCAATGGTGGAATTCAAAAATTTTTACTACTGTTTTGGTGAGCGCATGCTTTGTGCTGAAAATAGAGCATTTAGAAGCTCAGCTGCTTACCTTCCACCTCAGCAATGGTAAGTAAAACAGTGGGGGGGGGGAAATCAGATATGCCGCGCAATTGAGATGAGCTAGAAAGCAGGAAATAAAGAACAGGATAGAGCGGGGGTGGGTGGGTGGGGCCAGCTGATCGTCAGAGCTATCGGTTTACCCAAACTGGTCAGAACCGTCTGAATACCACCTCTGCTATGCTTGTGTATGCCTTTAGAAAGAAATGTTTTTATTGCTTATTAAATAGCTACATGCTCAAGAGTTCCTATCAAAATAATAGAATAGTGAACGTTTGTCCTATTCCAAGGGTATGGAATCAGGAAGTACTAAAATAAGGTTCTAACAGTGAGTCTGAAACTATTAATTCCACAGAACCACAGCCAAATAGGACATATCCGGCTGGAGATTTTATTCTCCATAATGTGAGAAACAAGAATATTAGCACAGAAACTCTGGAGAGCCAAAACCAAAATGGATTGTGGCAGGAGGTTCATACACTCCCGGACTGAAGTGTCCAAAAACTAGACAAAACAAATGGACAAGTCAGTGCTTTCAATCTCCAAATACAAACTGTAGCATTATAATTACTTCGGCCATTGACCCCCAGTTATTTTGCTAAGTAATCAGAGATTGAAAAGAAAAGATAAATTCTAGGCTTTTAAATTAAAAATCTTGGACATGATATATAAGACGTTGACTGCTCAAGGACTGCAGGACAAGGAACCTTGAATAACCCCTGCAAAATGTGTTGGTTGTATCCAGTTGGAGAAATTTTAAGATTCAGTTTTTAACGAGCATTATTCATTGTATGAGGCCATTACTTCCCAAGGCATAGAATTACTGCTCTGCTACAGTTCTGCTACAAAGACATATATCTTTATGTTTGTATGGATATGTATTTATGAGTCTCTCTGTCTCTCTCTAAGCACAGCAGTGGAAAATCTTGCTTTAATTTGAATTCAGCTAGAAAATAATAAAAGACACAACAGTTTCCATAATTGTTAAAGAATAGTAAACCTTATTTGTATCAAACTGGAGAAATCAACCATTGTATCACCCAAAATGAACAACCTAAAGATGTAATCCAATAAAAAAAGTCAAATGTGCAAACGCAGACTACTATTTATAGTTGAAGTTATACCTATAATCCTCCCCTTTCTCCTTCCTTCCTTCCTTCCTTCCTTCCTTCCTTCCTTCCTTCCTTCCTTCCTTCCTCCCTCCCTCCCTCCCTCCCTCCCTCCCTCCCTCCCTCCCTCCCTCCCTCCCTCCTTTTGGCATAATGTATTTCTGGGGTTTCAACTACCTTATCAAGCTATTTGGAAGCTTCCTCAGACTGAAAGAAATTCTTTTAAGATTGCGTAACATAAAAGGAATGAGAGTAGCACAGAATTGCAATAACTGAGCTACTTCCCATTTAGAAACAATTCACCACCAAGTATGTTAGGGCAAAGAACTTTTTAGTTACTTTCTAGTTCTTTTAGTTACTTCCTGTGATCCCTTGGAAAGATGGATCTTTGCACTGAAAACCAAATCTTGCTGATGGCTGTTTGCATGCGTTTCTTGAAGTCTGACCAGTGCAGGAGACAATTCACTTTACAGGTTGATGGATAGCATTATATGATAAACAAGTCAATTTTATCTCCCCTCCCAATCAATGCATTGAAGTTCTAATAAAAAGTCTAGTGTGGCAAAACATCAAAGCATCTGCCTCTTCCAGATGAAAGCCATGGAACCCTTAAAGTGGAAACCAGTTTTTGGACAATGTTAAAATGGTCAGAAGAATTTTGCAACATTTTGTATGGTTAATCTTATTTACGTATTTATTAACATACAGTACATACATTTATTAACATACAGCCATACAGTATATTGCTTCATAGTGCTGTACAACACTTTTTAAGCAGTTTACAGAGTCAGCATATTGCCCCCAACAAACTGGGTCCTCAGTTTACTAACCTCGGAAGGATGGAAGGATGAGTCAATCTTAAGCCGGTCAGGATCGAACTCCTGGAAGTGGGCAGTATTGTCAGCCTGCAATACTGCATTCTAACCACTGTGCCATTATAACCTTTTATTAGGGCTGTCAAACTTACAGTGCATGAACCGGATGCGCCATGCACTGGCCACGCCCATTCCCGGTGTTGAGAAGGGGGGAAAAGTCACGATATGTCACGTGAGAACGCCATGACAACACAAGTTTGACACCCCTGGCTTATATACAGGGGTGAGCTTCAAAATTTTTAGCAAGGAGTTTTCTGTCCGGTTGCTGGGTAAGCGTGGCCATGGTGGGCGTTTTTGCCCTCCCGGGGCTCTGGAGCCTTTCCTCAAGCCTCTGGGAGGGTGAAAATGACCTCCCCAGGCTCCGGAGGCCCCCTGGAGGCCGGAAATGGGCCCATTTTCTGAACTTCTGGTTGCCCTGTTTTTTGCCCTCCCCGAGCCTCTGCACACGCCCTGTACTTACCTGCATCCAAAATAGGCCATGTGGGGACTCCTGGGAGGGGCGGGGCAGGGTGGGCAGGGCCAGTTAGGAGTGGGATTTGGGGGTTCTCCAAACTGCACAGAATCGTAGTTAGAGGTTCTCCTGAACCCCTGGGAATCCGCAGCAGCCCACCCCTGTTTATATAGTGTCCTTCAAGTACTTAGGGCAGGATGCATAACACATTCTTCTCTCACTTTCCTCTACAACAATCACGTTTTTTGGGGAAAGGTTTAAATTTTGAAAGTCTGGATAATTGTCCCAAAATTAACCAATACGTTTCTGTGGCTAAGGGTGGACTGGAACCCGAGTCCCCGCCAGGACCAATCCAGCCCTCTAACCACTATGCCATACTGGTTCTTTCAAGGTTTCAGGTAAGTATGTTACATCAAATATTAATTAATTAAGCTGGTTCTTTAGAATTTGTTTAAAATGAGAGAAATCTGGCTGCAGCTTTGTCACCCTAATGATCGCAGGGGTGAAAATGCATTTCTGCAGCATTAAGCATTATGATCCATCCGTCACTTCTGCTGGATTTCTATTCTTGTTTCACTTCATAACATATTTAGGAATTAAAAACATCAGTATATGAATACATACATACATACATACATACATACATACATACATACCCAATCAGGGTGGATTTATGATATAAATCACAATACCCAATCAGGGTGGATTCATGATTTAAATCACTAGTAAAATCACTAGTAAAAAGACTTGATTTAAATCAACTCAATTTAAATCATAATTTTTAAAGAGCAACTGTCATCTCTGCTACTCCTTTGACCCACTGTTGACTCACCGATAGTCCCAGTGTTGCAGAATATACAGCCTCAGGCTACATAACTAAGCTCCATTTCATGCCGAATAAACTAAATTATTTATGTATCTTAAATAGAAAACTATCTTACGATAGATTTTTACCCCAAAAGTTTTTTATTAAAATAAATTCAATAAAAATCAAAAAATTCTGATTTAAATAAAAAAAATCTGATTTAAATAAAAAAAAATCCGATTTAAATAAAAAAATCTGATTTTTTGGTTTTTTTTAAAAAAAAATCATTGATTTTTATCCATCCTGTACCCAATACACTGTTCCTATTTGGGACAAGGTACATGAGTAAGAGCCTGGAAAAGGATTAAGAAATAGTAAGCCATTAAAATGAAAGGCTTGAGATAAGAAAAAGATATGGAAGGACAATCAAAACTAGCTTACACTAAATTCATTTATTATACCTCTCCATACCTTCCCCTTCTTGCCAACCATCTCGCTTCTATTACTCCATGCCTTGTATCTTATTCTTTAAACTACTCACCCTCTCTTTCTGAGAAGGATGGTTATTTAAGGTTTTCTTGTGGCTTGTTTGTTTTGCAATGAGATGATTCAGAAAAGAAACAGACTTCCTTACCGGCAAAAAAGACCATGTATCTTATAGACAGTGGATCAGCAATTTGACTTTAAAGATAATTAGGATTGACTGGAGCTGTAGCTCTGATTCAGAAGCACAGGAGAAAAGATATTAATTAGCATGCGACTACTAGTTGAACATAATTATTTTGCATTAGCATTTCCCAACATAATGGCATGAGGGCCAGAAGTACAAAAATACAGTATCGGAGTGATATAGATTAGAATAGAAAATACTCTTAATAGCTTGAATGTTTTACAGTCCAACTCTGCCCCAGGCAAAGAAAAGATTATTTTGTAAGTCAAGGTGTTCCCTAACCTAGTGTCTTTCAAATATGTTAAGGTTATCCAGAGAGCATGGCTGTCGGAGGACACCAAACTGGGGATGGCTAATCTAAGCATTTAAATATCTGTAATATAGACAAAGTGAAATACAACGAATAAACATCTATGGAGATTTTCAGTCATCCAGGTCATGGTTGTTCCAAAGGTGCTTTTTCAAGAGCTGAAGAAGCTTCTTGGATGAGAAGTAAAACGTCTTCAAAGAAAAACCAGAAAGTCCAGTTGCCTCTTGAAAAAGCACCTTTGGGACAGTGAATAAACTTTTTAAGAAATTCTATTTGGTAACCAGAACGATTCTAAGCATTTTGGAAGTGGCCTTTACTAGCTCTGCTTTCAGTTGTTATTTAAGGTGCTTTAGCATCTGAGCGGAATTGAGTGTCTCAGCCATCATTTTTGTAAATGTTCTGTGCAATATGTGTGAGTTTCCAAGTTGGATGGATGAAGAAGGTTTCAAACAGGGTGTCAGATTTTGAGGTCGTCTCAAATAAGTTGTATTTCAAACAAATGGGAGTTTGGTGAAAAAATCCCATTTATTAAGCACGACATTTTAACTCCAACTCCATCGTAGCCAACACTGACTTCCAGACCCAAAACCCTCCCTTTCCGTTCTCCACTCCCCTGCAGTCATTGGCCATCTTCCAAGTCACTCTACCCCTAATCTACTGTTCCAGCTCAAAGAAATTTCCCCCCTCCTATCCCATCTCCTAGGGGATATTATCTCCAGGGAAAATAAGTAGGTGAAAAGTCAAACGTCCCTTTCCAGACACCTCCGCTTCTCCTTCTTATGTCAGCACTAGAGTAAATGCAGCTTGAAGTGCTGACACAGGGTAGTGAGCCTGGATGTGGAATGTAGATCTTTGTGGCCATTTTACCATCAAGCAAAGAAAAACGATTACTTCAGGCAGGAAATATTGAGTGTCTTGCACATCTATTCATTTGTTTATTGCTATTGATTTGGTTGTTTTTGTTATTGTCTTTCTCACATAGATGAGGACAGCATTTCAATAACTGACAAATATTGAAAAGCTAGCCAGTGTTAGTCCTGGGAGGATTTTGATGGAAAGCCACCAGAATCATTTGAGATCCAGGCAGCAAACTAGCAACAACAGCAACAATAACAACAACAACTTCCTTGCAGTTTCAGTATCCCTTTAAAAAAAAAATAACTTCACTGACTGCATGTCATGGATGGAAGGAAGCAAATGGTAAAGTCTGTGCATAAAATGGTATTAGAAAAATGATGAATAACAAACTTTGTGCTATAACAGAATTTTCTTTGGGCAACTGATATTTTTTTTGAAAAAATAGCGAAAAATTATTCTGCCTTGACAAGATGTTCATTGCTATTTGCTCAGCCACTATTTCAGGTACTCGAAGCAAAGAACATTCCCCTTTTTTCTGAACAACAAATTATTGCTGCTCACTCTTCTATCTTGTGAGAGTGGCAAAAACCCTATGCCTGCCCCTTTTTCTTTTCTTAAGAAGAAATTCTGTACAGAAATTCAGTTTGCGCTAACAACATGCAATTCAAAGCTTTATTGTAAAGGACTAAAAAGAAACAATTTTCCTGTCATCTGAGAAAATGGCTACATTTCATTTCCAAAACAAAGCAAAAAAATCCTGCCATCTCTATCAATTGCCAGCTGATGTCAAGGGAAGTTAGTTTTGGGAAGAAGTATCTACAAAATAAAGCAATGGTATAATTGCAGGAAGTGTCTGGATTGAATAGCTGAGAAAAGTGGAGAAGCCTTTTTTTTAAAAAAAATATTTCAATTGAACTTTCAGTGAGGATCAGATATGATTAAATTCTTTTATCTCTCGTTTATTACTTAGTGTACATATTGAAACACTAGGTGTCTACTTTATGGTATGAACTGAACATACAGGCTATAGAAATATTTCATGTTGCAAGATGCACTTTGCTGAATAGTGAGCTAAACATTGTGGTTGCTGTGAGGATCCCCAGGAGTGTGTATGCAAGGTGTCAAACAGTCAAGGTGGAGTCTGAGATGATCATAATGCCACCATCCATGGCATCTGTGGTCGTGGTGGTGCAGTGGTTAGAATGGAGTACTGCAGGCTACTTCTGCTGACTGCTACTTTGGCTTCCAGCACTTGGAATCTCAACAGGCTCAAGGCTGACTCAGCCTTCCATCCTTCTGAGATGGGTAAAATGAGGACCTAGATTGTTGGGGGCAATATGCTGACTCTGTAAACCACCTAGAGAGGGCTGTAAAAGCACTATGAAGCATTATATGAGTATGCCATTGCTATCTTGACTGTTTTTGATCCACACTGCAGATATCCATAATAGTAATGACTGTGGAGACATTTATTTATTTATTTATTTATTTATTTATTTATTTATTTATTTAGCACACACATGCACACACACCACTTTATTATGGTCACAAACCATAATTACATGCAAGTAAAAAGCAAGTAAGGAGCGTTGGTGGCACAGCGGATTAAAGTGCTGTTAAAGTAGCACTTAGTTGCCAGCTGCCTGCAATTACTGCAAGTTCAAATCTCACCAGGCTCAAGGTTGACTCAGCCTTCCATCCTTCCGAGATAGGTAAAATGAGGACCCAGATTGTGGGGGCAATAAACTGACTTTGTATAAAAAGAACACCGCTTAGGCGGTGCCGAAAACCCTACTAAGCAGATATATACAAAAGTATGAAGGCTATTGCTTAATGCATTGTAAGCCGCCCTGAGTCTCCGGAGAAGGGCGGCATATAAATTGAACCAATAAATAAATAAATAAATAAATAAATAAATAAATAAATAAATAAATAAATAAACAAACAAATAAAAAACAAATGTAGCATCAAATGTAGCAGCTAATAACTAATAAAATATCAGCGTGCAATACCCTCTATCCAGCGGTAGGATTCACTTACCTTCCCTACCGGCTCACAAATATTACATATTTTTGCCATCCCAAACTCCAATTATGTATCTCTGGTTAAAATTAACTAGAGTTTGTTTCATATACAATAACCAGTTCCTTTCAATCCAATTCTCTTATTTTATGCTGGAGGAAGATCAAGGAGGAAGTTTAGGATTTGACCAAGCCTGTGCTAAGCTAATGTTATAGGTTTAAAATAAATATCTGGATAATTTTCCTATTTTTGCTGTACTTATTTGTGCCTATTTTTCAGAACTAATTCTTGTATTTATAAACTATAAACGAAAGAGATTGGCATCGTAACTTTCAAACAAGTCCTATCTCATTAATTTGATGCAAGAACATTCCTTTGTAAGGTCAGAGTGGAGGAAAGCAAGATTTCTAATTAATCACTAATAGACGAGTCTTTCCCAATTTATAAATAGGTGATGGCAGTCTGTAGTCTTTGAATCTTAAATTGGAATATATTACATTACATGCCCTCAGTGCTATTTTTTAATAAGTCAAGATATCTTTATGTTTCAGTTACAACTTTGCTCTATTGCTGTTTACTGCTTTTAGTTTATGAGGCAACAGGCAGAAATTATATTGTGTTGCCAGCAATTTCTGTTGTGGGTCTCTGTGGTTGTTTGAGACAACCTCCTGATCTTTTTTCAGCCATAATCTTTGCACATAGTTGGTTGTATTGGAGCTACAAACATCAACAATTGCAACTTTTCCTTAGTGGAATATTCCTTTTTGAAGATAAGAATAAGGAATATTCATTGTAGAAAAGAAAAACAACTCATGAATGTACCATTAGATGAATGTAGATTCGCTGCTGAGTTTTGCACTCCATATATTCTTGGTTATTAAACTGTAATTTAGAGCAATGTAAAAATATCTTTTAATGTTCATTTCTAAAAATAATGTATGTTTAACAGAATTCACAGAATTAATTTATATTTTGCTCAGTAGAAATATACTATATTTGTTATAGTACAATAATGCAGAAAAAAACCCAGGTCTTAACATCAGCAGACTTCTGAAATACAGTGTTATTCATTTCTATAGCATGCTGGTTTTTGGGAAGGGAATTGTGCAGTCCATCTGCTGAATTTTAACTGTACCCGTTCCCTTTCTTAAATTATGTAGCACTATTTTATTTCATGACAGTTTTTCTCAGTAGTGGGTTTCAAATCCCGGCGCTACCCGCTCGCTATCAGTAGCGCATAGGTGCGCTCGCTCACTTTGCGAGTGCATGGTGCTTCTGCGCATGCGCAGAACATTTTTGATGACATTTGGGCGGGTGGGTGGAGCTTCTACTGGTTTACCACTACCTGAACCGGGGCGAACTGGGAGCAACCCACCACTGGTTTTCCTCCTTGGTAAGCCTGTACGGGTAAGATAAAAGTAGTTCGTTTATTTTATTCTATTTTTTTAAATTCACATGTAGAGGCCACCCAATAATTGATAATTCTGGGCAGCTTACAAATAAAATAAGAAATGCAGCATATAGAGAGATAAGTAAAAAAGAACCATGGGAAACAGCACATAAAGCCATTCACCAGACGTGATAAAAAGTGGGATCCCTTAATATCCTAAATCCTGAGAGGACAAGCAAAGTTGTAACATCACAAAGATGGGAGTGGCATGAATATCTGGGGAAATTGTTGCAAAGGGCATGTGTAACCACATAGAAGGTACTTCCTGGGGGCCACAAGGTGACCCTGATCAATTGATAGGTCGCAGAGTGCTCCTATCTTGATTCATCATACTGGATGAGCAGAAAAAAATAGTGATAGGCAGGTGCCTCAAATAGCCAGGGCTTATGCCATAGTGTGGTGTGAATCAGAGGAGGTATTCAGCAGGTTCTGACCAGTTCTGGAGAACCAGTAGTGGAAATTTTGAGTAGTTCAGAAGACCAGTAAATACCACCTCTGACTGGCCTCACCCATCTATTCTCTGCCTCCCAAGTCCCAGCTGTTCGGGAGGAAATGGGGATTTTGCAGTAACTTTCCCTTGCCACGCCCATAGAACTGGTAGTAAATTTTTTTAAATCCCACCACTGGTGTGAATGTGCTAACCAGCATCTTGAATTGTATCCAGGAGCAGCTGGCTACTTGTGTAGCTTGCAATGCAGTGAGTCACATAAGTATCATATGATGATCCCAACACTTCCCATATTGTCATAGTTTGGACCAACTATAGCTTCCAGTTGGTTTCAATTGATCTTCTATGTAGCCCTATAGCTGAAGTTTGCAAAGATGAGTCAATGCATTTTATTAAAAGGTCATTCATAGTCCTGTAACATTGTGAAATCAACATTCACGATGAAGAAGACACCTTTAATGTTCTAGAAGCACAGAATTCATTTCAGAAAATAATTAGATTGTCTACAGTGTATGGTATAATCTTATTATTTCCTTACCAATTTAATTGTGTGTAGAAATAAGTTTCTTTGAGCCCAATGGTTTGGAAATAGTTTTCAGGAACATATTTGCAGATTATTCATGTAATGAATCATTATCAGTTCATTAGCAATTCTGTCTACTAGTAACAATAAAAATCATATAATGAATGCTTTTTTAAAAAGTTACAATTGCTGTGAAAAGGAACTGCCAGGGGATTGTTTAATCAGATATTATACTAGATGGTAAAAATAGATATTTCTAATAATAGCTGTAATAGAGTGGAAATTCTCTTTTAAATAAAAAAAAACTGCCTATGTGACACGTTACTTGATCAATATAATAGAAAATTTTATTGCCTATTGTTACAACGAAGTAATCTATGTTATGCTCATCAAATGCAAAAATTTTTAGATTTCAAATGTTATAAAATAAAGTATAGGAAATCTTGTAGATTTCTTATGATTTGCCATAAATAAGGATGAATTTCTAATTGTCTAAAAAATAGCAAGAACAAACTTTATTTTCTAGATAATAAACTTCAACTGAGGAAAAGTTGGGGATAACTAGAAACCAGATTGTGAAGTCTATATTGTTTTGTTTGTAATTTTTTTGACAAAGAAAATTTCACGTTTCAGCTGTTCCAAATTTTCCCAATTGGGAATTGGGCAATTCGGAAGGTTGTGAGTTCTGGAAATGAAATCTTAACACCTCTGGAATAGGTCAAATTTAGAACAGCTGGACTAAGATCGAACAGACTGCATTGTCAATTAGTTTATTATATTTGGAAAAACATTAAAAAACTCTGTGTGGAAGATTTTAGCAGCCTGAACATAGAGGCAAGTATATTATTAGAGAAATCCAGAAAGATATGGAAGTGTAACCAAGGATGCACACTACAGCTTTCAGTTTCATTCATTTCATTTCATTCATTCAATTGTGACAGTTTGTTTTGCTGTAGTCACTGTGAAATGTTTAGCACTTTAGAATAAAAAAAGAGGACTTCTGGGGGCTCCGCGAAACGCCGACAGAGCTCCTTTTAGGAGCTCCAGCTCCGTGACTCTGTATAGCCGCTAGAACAGCGAAAATCAGCTGTCTAGCGGCTTTAAAACTCTCCCCCAGGGAAAAGGGGGAGAGAAGAGCAGAAGGGTCTGGGTAGAGCTCCCCTAGACCCCCAGGCTTTTTTTTTTTTTTTAGCCTGGGGTTTGCAGGGTGAGAGCTCCCTGAAAACCCTTCAAAGCTCCGGAGCTGGGATGAGTCTGTTTAAAAATGAGCAGACCAAAGCGTCGCGACCACACCAGCAAAGCAACTAGAAAGATTATAAAGAATTTGGATTTTGGATTTTGGACGCTGGCAGAGTTAATCCAGGAGACTAAAAATGCAAGTATTGTTGTTAACTCTGTTTAAAAAGGGAAAGATGGCGCCTTCACTTATAAGTGAAAGTCCTTGTTAACAACAGTAACATTGTTAAAGCTATTGGGTTACTTAAGAAAAAGATTTAAAGTGGAAGTGGATTGGAAAAGACAGTGGACTTGATTTTAACTAACTTACATCCCTAATTTGCCTGGAAATAACTTGAGTTAATGACCTGATAGCTGAATTAATACAAATATAAAGAGACAATTGAAAAATGGCTGAAATTAAAGATGGATTATATGAGTCAGCAAACTTACAAGTAGTGACTGCGAAGGATTTAAAAGACTTTTTAAAATCTTTTACTGCTGAGATAAGACAGATAATTAAAAGAACTATTCAAGATTTTAAATTGGGGAATAATAATGACTTGCTGGCTGGAAAAGAGGAAGAAATTAATCAGCCTTCTGGAGGAGGCTTCCATTCAATTAACTGAGAAACAGTAAGAAGACTCTTTACTGCAGGTTGATAAATATTTTGACAAGTTTTGGCTCTACAGACAGAATCAATATATAAGGAACGAACTGATGGATTACAAATGCAGGAAGAGTCGAAATGGGGGCTTCAAATTAAAGGAAACAACCCCAAGAAGAGAACGAATTCCTAAGACATACCAACTACAATCTCAAACCCAAAAATTTTTGAAAATAGAAGCAGGGGGAGGAGTAATGCTGAAGAAGAAAGTATTTTTGAAGAAGGACTGGAAAAAATATAGAAAGAAAGAAAGACTGGTCATATTTTGGAGACTGTCTCATGATGTTAAAAGATTTAATTAAAATTGGATAACTTCTGAATTTTATGGTAGCTTTAAAGTATTGAAGTCTAAAGGTAGATAACTTAAAATTTAATGGATAACTTTTTGAAAGTTTTGAAACTTATATTTTGGAGAATGTTCTGCTAATGTATTAAGAGATTTTAAAATGTTTAAAATAAGATTATGGTTTTTTTTTTACAAATGTGAAATGAGATAAGAGAATTTATAAAAGGAAGGTTGAAGTATAATTTTTAAAAGGGGAGTTAACAAGTGTGAGAGAATTTTGAATTCTGTAATAGCTAGCATATTTTAGCTTGTTTGTTAAATGCTATATCCTGTTTTTGCTCTGGGAAGTCGGGGGGGGAATTGGGGAGGGGGGTTTGGGTGGGGATAAAATGATGCATGATAATTGATTGTGTAATGTTTGGTTGTTTGAATATAAAAAATAAAAAACTTTTGTTTTAAAAAAAAGAATAAAAAAGAGAAAATCTCCGTTGTGATTTCTCTGCTATCCAGATACGAAATGTTAGGAGATTCATTTCTGATATTTGCTTTGCTGACCATACTGTATAGGATTAGTCAGATGCAAATAATAAAGGCATGAATAGAATTTCAGTGAACAATCTTCTTTGAATACATTTCATACATATAATATTGAAGGAATATATCTTTAGTCTCAGCATTCTTAGCAAGGAAGGAATATATGAAGTACTCATTAAAATAGAAATAATGCATTGACGATGTATCTGTGGATGTGTAAATATGGGTAACCATAGCAAGATGAATACATGGCCTATTTATGTTGCAAACCCTGCAAAAATATTTAAAGAATACTTGAGAATGTAAGTATTTAATCAATATTTTGAAACCTGTTTGTCTTAAGTTATAGTTCAAAAACTTGTATTACAATCTCTCTTAATGTTTAATATCTGATAGACCATTGTCTAGGCCAGGGGTGTCAAACTCTCGTCGTCATGTTGGCATCATGTGACGTATCGTGACTTTCCCTCCCTTCGCTAAACCGGGTGTGGGTATGGCCAGTGCATGTGGGCCGCAAGTTTGACACCCCTGGTCTAGGCAATTAAATTCTATGAATAAAGAAAATTCTAATTTACCAACTTAGTTATTTTGCATATGAGTATGCACTTGTATTAGGGGAAAGCATCTTCTTGTTTTCAAAACACTTTTAAAAATAGTTTCCCCCATTATTGGGTTCACAAGGTTGCATTTTTTAAAACTCCCAACCAATATTGCTCATTATGTTAGTTGGGAATTTGGGAGTTGTGATTACAGTATTATTAATTAAGCCAGGTACTGGGACTGAGAAGGCAGACTTTTTGGTTCCAAATAGATGGTATTGTTTAATTGGACAAACCTGGAGTATACTAACCTTGTTAGAACAAAATAGTTGGGTAGATATAATGGGAGAGAGGTGTTCATGTAAGTAATCAGGTCCTGAGTCTTATAGGGCTTATAGGTAATGATCAGCAACTTGAATTGCACCTGGAAGCAAACTGGCCACCAGTGTAGCTCATGAAGCAGAGATATTACATAAGCATATTTATTTATTTTATTTTTTTATTTAATCATATTTGTATACCGCCCTACTCCCGAAGGACTCAGGGCGGTGAACAGCCAAGATAAAATACAAAGACATACAAAAGTTAAAAGACTATTAAAACAAATTAAATAATTTAGGCTCAAAAAACAAATTTAAGACATCCAATTTATCTAAAAACATTTAAAACCCAATTTAAAAGGGAGAGTTAGGCCAGACCAGCCTGTTGGAATAAAAATGTTTTTAGGGCGCGGCGGAAGATGCGTAAGTCTTGGATCCTCCGTATCTCCGGGGGGAGCTCGTTCCAGATGGCAGGTGCCCCCACAGAGAAGGCTCTCCCCCTGGGGGTTGCCAGTCGACATTGTTTGGCCGATGGCACCCTGAGGAGCCCCTCTCTATGGGAGCGAACTGGTCGGTGAGAGGCTACTGGTGGCAGAAGGCAGTCTCGTAAGTACCCTGGTCCTGAGCCATGGAGCGCTCTAAAGGTGGTAACCAAAGCCTTGAAACGCACCCAGAAGACCACTGGGAGCCAGTGCAGCTCGCGCAGGAGGGGGTCACATGGGAGCGCCACATCGCTCCCATCACCACCCGCGCGGCCGCATGTAGAAAGCATTACAGTATTCAAGCTGTGAGGTGATCAGAATATGAATGACTATTTGAGGAAGTTTCCTCATCTAGATTAGCAAATCAGATTCATCTATACAAACCTTCTCATTGAGCAGGAGCTTTGAGTCTAGGAAAACCTCTAGATTGCACACCATATGACTGAATGAATCTATAAGGTGTCAGATTGTATAAAACTATAGTCAATAAAAATGTAATGAAAAAGCTAATCGAAGTCCTAAAACAGCTATAATTCAGAAAATTTACTAGGTTACAGGGGCATTTTCTAGATTTGCTCATTTGTCTGTCTTATCTGTCTGCCTGTTTATCTTATTAGCGACCTGAAAGCAAAAAAGTAATAAAGTAATGCTTTTTACTTGTCTTGTCTTGTCTTGTCTTGTCTTGTCTTGTCTTGTCTTGTCTTGTCTTGTCTTGTCTTGTCTTGTCTTGTCTTGTCTTGTCTTGTCTTGTCTTGTCTTGTCTTGTCTTGTCTTGTCTTGTCTTCTCTTCTCTTCTCTTCTCTTCTCTTCTCTTCTCTTCTCTTCTCTTCTCTTCTCTTCTCTAATTTCCATTACTTCAGTTATCTGGAGATAATTATTTCTTGTTTAAAAGTATTCATTGACATTCCATAAAATTTAAAACAAGACTCTGTGAAAATGACACAGCAAATTAAAAAAAAAGGGCAAAACTCTGTTTTCCTGTACTTTAGTTGGATTGGAAAAGAAGCCGATGGCATCCTTAACAATTTCTCAACCAACTTGATTTATATAAAAACACAAAAATAAAGGTCTTTAAGGCATATGATGGGTCTTTGGGCATGACATTTCCAATTAGCTTCCACCATTAAAATTTGGCCCCTTTCCCCCAGATATTCCTACCATTGTCAAATCTGAACTCAGTTTCAGTACCACATTTCCTGGATTTTGTTTTTGCTCCCCCTATCTTTGTGTTCCCCCTCACGTATTACATTTTCTAAGTAAGCAATAGGGCTTCATAGTAGGTTTGAAGGTTGGTAATTATGCAATGGTTTGATGTGCTGTTGGCAGGGACTTTTGTGTGCAATCCACAAAAAAGGAGGCGTAACTGGTGGTTACACAGTCATGGCTATCATCGTTGCTTTTTTTTTGAACACCCCTGTCTCCACACCACAGATGTCCTGTAGAGCAAGTTGCTGGGGCAAAAGTATTGTGGCGAGCATTGATTGGGATGAGTCAAACTGGCTCATTTGCTTGTTACCGAAAACACAAGATCTGACCTGAAATATTTTAGTATGCTTGAACGTGGTAATTTACTTACTGAAAAAGTCTTCCATGGGGCTTTTTCTTCCATGGGGAAGGAAAAGATGGAGCCCAAAGTAATAATTTAAGAAGTAAATTTAACAATTGGATTCTGAAGATGATAAAACTTGAAGGACTTTCAGAAGTAGAGGCATACCTTGTTTTATTGTTGCTTTGCTTTATTGCATTTTGCAGGCATTGCTTTTTTATAAGACCCACCACCAGCAAAAAGATTACAACTTGCTGAAGGTTCAGATGATGATTTAACATTTTTAGCAATAAAGTATTTTTTAATTAAGGTATATACATTGTTCTTTTTTATACATAAGGCAATATTGCACATTTAGTAGACCATAATATAGAGTAAACATAACTTTTATATGCACTGGGAAACCAAAACATTCGTATGTCCTGCTTTATTACAGTATTTGCTTTATTGTGATGGTCTGGAACTGAACCCACAGTATCTTCTGAAGCATGCCTGTACAATCTTCAAAATGACTTGGTGGCTTTTTTGTTTCCTAATAATGTAGCGATGCAATTAATTTATTTACTTATCTTCATCCACATTGCTTAAAGGAATGTTATGCCCTTCTAGCAGAAGCTTGCTATTATTCTTTGAACTGAACACAATCAGAATTTTTTTCCAAATAGAGTTTGAAGAAGACAGAATATTCCAAATAAGGTTGTAGGCTGATAATAATGTACTACTTAAAGAATATGCTCTTCTTCCACTCCAGAAAAGGAAAGAAAGGTATAAGAAGAAGCAAGCAGTGAGTGAAAGAGAAATTTTGAAATTTTTATTTCAGGCAGAAATTGTATTTCCTTTTCCTTGCTCCATTGGTTCATACAATGATTTATGATTGTAAAAAATAAATAAATCTCAGTTTGATTTATTTTGTCTGTCTTTATTGGCAAGATTACCAGTGTACAGGTTTGGCCTATGAAGGGGAAAAACTATAATTTTAATTCTCATGAATGTTTTCTTCACATGAAATTTGAAAAAAGACTAATACTACTTTATATACCATAAAGTAGGACTTAAAACTTCATATTTATTTAAAATACTTCAAACTTTAGTATTTCCAAAATACATTAGATCTGTTTTATCTTCTGGGTATGGGAAATGGATTTTACAACAGCAACATAGCCAGCAAATTATGTGATATATTTCAAGTGAAAAATCTATTTTTTAAGCTATATAGAACAATATCTGTGACTATCCTATTCTTCTAATTACAAATACATCTTTTTCTGTTAAAATCAATGGTCTTAAATACTTTTGTTTTCATTGTCCTCTAGCAAAGATCAAGATTGCTGTCTATATGGAATAATCCTTCTTCTTTCCTATATTATTTTTCTTCTTTCAATTATGTTCATAAATTCTTCTTGTTTTGATATCATGTTATTTTTGCTCTCTTCTTCCTCTCTGTCTCAACAAGCAAAAATGGCTGAACTCCACATTTCTTGAAGCATTATATGGCTTATATGGCATAAGCCATCAAGTGGTAAAGGCAGTTACTGTAAAGAACGACTGTATGGTTTTGCTTATTTTTTTAAGTGTCTAGTAAATTGATTGCTGATATAGCATGCACACTTTCCATAATTGTTGGTATATGACACAGGGCAAAGTATGCTTTCTTGGTCAGCCCAACTATGTAAGGGCCAGGTATTGGGCATGATAAACCCAGTTGCACTTGAAACACCGAATAGGAAGAGCTGGTAGGAAAAACTAGTTAATATAATTAACTGGTTATATTGAGTACATTTTCTTTCTAGAGTGGACATGAAATGGTGACTTCTTAGACCTGATCTTCTTGCTAAATATTTGAAATAGGGAGTCAGTAAGTTTTGTCACGGAAGTCACTGTAGTTCTATTTGGGTAAAGTTACAAGTATGCTTATCCTTCTTTGTTGTAACTAGGATGTGAGGTTTGGAATATCTATAATGGCTAACTAATTAACTAGCATTGTAGGCCTGACTTGACAAATCCTTTTTTCTCAGCATTGCAGATCTCTGAAAGAGATACAGGATGCTTTCTATTGTTGTCTATAACCCTGTTTTATAGACAGCATTACAAGGGTTGGGCATTGACCTGCAGTGTATATATAATAACCCACGAAAGACCTGTACAGCCTGATGGTTAAGAAGCTGCGTGCAAGTGAACAAATATGTAGAGAAATCCACTGAACAGGAATTCTTAAGAAGCCATTTTTTTTCATCAGATTGACAGTATCCATACCATGCCCATACTGCCTGCATTGAATAGAGCAGTCTTTCTAAAAGTGGGGTAAGTACCTACATGCCCACTAGGTTATTCTTAAGCAACTCACCAAGCCTTTGATGCAATCTTTTAGGGATACAGGTAGTGGTGGGATTGAAGTGATTTAACAACTGGTTCTCTGCCCTAATGATTTCTTCCAACAACCAGTTTGCCAAACTGCTCAGAAAGTTAACAACAGGTTCTCCCAAAGTGGTGCGAACTGGCTGAATCCCACCACTGGATACAGGGATCAGAGGACTTTAAATCAGGTATCCTTGTATCTGGGATTCTTTTAAGGAATTCCAAGAAGTATCATGTGCATGCCCATGAACATTCTGAATCACACTATCAGATTCCTGCATGACCCTTAAAGTGATAGCTCTTAATTTGCTCCTGGAGAAAACCAGCCCTGGAGAGCAACATCACTTTCCTTTTCCATAAAATACTTGTGGTAAAAAGCTCTTGATTTTTTGGGGCAGGGATTGATTTTTCCACCAATTAGGTAACAGTAACATTCTTTATGCAATTGGCTGCAATTTTTAAATGGTCTATAAATGGTTATTTGTGAATACAATTTCTGTGCTGTCAGTCTCACAATTCTGGGTAGTGAGAAACATATATTGGAAATAGGCTGATGTTGGGTGGAAGAGCATGAATCACTAAGAGTCTCTGTTACTCTTGGAGTTTATGGCACTCCATAGTTCCGATTCACCCACTACAGTTGTGTATATGTTTTCCTTTCAATCATCTTTGCATTTGACCTTCCATCTATCCATCTATCCTTTGGATATATGATAATCTGTTTCTGTACCTCTGACTGCACTTTCTCTTTTTTTGTTTCAATCCTGTCAGCTGCTTTGTCTCTGCCTGTTTCTTGCTGTATCCCACATTCCATAGGCATCTGTTCCAAATTCATGATGATGCTAAAGTGGGGGAAATCTACCTTGTGATGTCACACTGCAAGTTCTGCTGTTTCATACTTGCATTGTGATTCACATGCGGGCATAGGGTTTGCATCATTGTCTATTTGTAAGAGATCAGAAATACAAGCAAATCTTATACAATAGCTGTGACACCTTTGAAAAATGCTAAGTGGAGATAAAAATGGAGATATTCCTAATATACAATGGCCACCTAACAACAATTGATATTCATAGAAAGTAGTCATAAATAACTTTAGATGACTTGGATCTAATTTACAAAAGGCAATCTAAAATCCAATTCTGTATATTCTGAGAAATTCAGTTTCTTGACCAGTAACTTATAAAATAAACTATTTTTTTGCCATTATGTTTGGGACATAATGTGGGACCAATGTCAATTAAATCCTTCAGAAGTTTTAATGTTCCTTTTTATCCTGCACCATGTCCAGCCATACCATGTCTTCTTTTGTAGTTTCTGAGGTTGTTCTTTTAAAATCTCAGAAATAACTAATAGGAAGGAGATAATTGGATCTGTTCTGTGTTCTCAGGACTACTGTCCTTGAGGAATTACTGGATAAAACTTATCATAAAATGAATACATTTGTTGTGTGTTAACTTATTGATTTTACTGAATTTCTTTAACAGAGAGTAAATCTAAAATCAATATGCAGGTTCATCAGATACATTTAATATTTTCATAATTTTACCATTAAAAATAGCAATATATTAAGTATATAATAATTAGAAATCTTTAGAGATTAAAAAAATAAATTTAAAGGTTTTATGAAAATTTTTTCCAAGTTCTCTGCCATAATAGTTTTAACTGAAATTGCTGGTCTAAAATTGTAACTCTATCCTTCAGCTGTATTGTAAGTAGATTTTTAAAATTATAGAAAATTGTATTTTAGAAGATTAAAGTATTTTTTAATAAAAAAAAAAGAAAGAAAAAAAAAAAAAAAGAAAAATGCTAAGTATTTGTACAAAGATCCTAAGAAGTTGGGAATCCTTTGGTAGGGATTTAGGAAAAGCTCTTTTGAGTTTGAGAATGTCCAGAATAATGGGCAGTGCAGATACCATTTAAGAGAAATATAGTATATCTGTTTATTATACTTCTTGCAAAAGAAGGCAAAATGAGGAGGAGGAGGGGGAGGAGGGATTCACAGAAGTCACTGTTGTCAAAAACTTATTACCTTTTAAAATCTTACAAATGAACAGCTAACAATCTGTACTGCAGATGCATGCCTCTCAGATTGTCTGGTGTGTTTTTTTTCTTGAGAGACATGCATTGTTCTCAGAATAGTATTCAATTTTCTGTTGAATGACCTTTTGGGAATGGAACATATATGTTATTAAGGGAAGAACATTGAACATTCTGATGGCTTTTAAAATGATTACTCCAGATGTGCCACAGACTCCCAATTATTATCTTTGATAATGATACTACCTTTCTATTGATTTCGTGACTCTGCAAACTCAGGAAAAACCTTGACAGTCAATTGTGCAAAGCTCTTGTCAGTAAGCAAGCAACAAGATGCTTGACAATTAATTGTTTTTAACTCATTGTTCTACAGACAAAATAGGACTTCATTCCTATCTCCCCCTCTCCCCAATATGTTCCCTGGGAATCTTATCCCTTCTCTGACAGAGGAAAAAAGTAACTTCACTCAAAAGGGATTTGGCATCCCATTCCTCATCCCTTACTCAAAGATTCCTAATGGGATTTGTGGATTTGGCTTAGATCTTGAAAACACCATCCCTGGAAGTACCATGGATTCTTGGAACTTACTGTACTGTATTCTAGTAACTTACTTAATGTTCTTTCTCTTTCCACTGATGCTTGGCTCAGTTTATCTGGCTATTGTTAAGAATCTTGCTCCATTTTTTTCCATGCTGAAATCTTTCCTTTCTTCAATAACCCCTTTCTGTCCTTTTCATGACTCACTGGCTAGTAACACAGTTAGGCCAAACCAAATATAGCCCACCAGATTCATCATAAATCTTCTTCATGTAGGTACACTTAACAGTATAGTAATGGATAAGTGAAATGTTGTCAGACTAGTTTAGACGAGTTGGAAAATTGCTTTGTGGAAAAAAGCTGCTGTTATATAAACTGCTATTATGTCTTATTAGATGAAAGAAGGTAGAAATGTTCTATAGCTTGAGGGAGAGCATGTGGGGTTTTAAGTGAGTGTAATAATTATATGAAATGTGTGGAATCTATGGCTAGAGAGATCATTCAATTAACAGCTTTCTAAAAGGTTAAGTGTAGAGAAAGCATTTGAGCTACCCTTGAATGCTCCAGTGCTGGATGTTCAGCTGATGCCTTTATCCCTATTTAGATGGTGTTTTTGGGTGACAACACTAGCACAGTTAATGGGCTAACTACCATATAAGTAACTAAGCTATAAAACTTAGCTCTTGCTATCATTTAGCAATTTCCTTTTTAGGTGTTATGCTATTCCCTACATAGATATTTGTATCTAACCACAATGAAGCCAAAATGGTGAAATTCCTTTATGCAAGGTCCACCCTTTTGTATCTGAAAATATCTGAAAAAATCACAAAATGGAACACAACCCCTCAACAAGAGATTGAGTTTGCATTTCAACCAGTGTTTTGTCACTTGCTCCCTTTGTCATCCACAATTCCTACTGACCTCATAGAACAGGGGTGTCAAACTTGCATTGTCATGGCGTTGTCATGTGATGTATTGCAACTCCCCCCCTTTGCTAAACCGGGCATGGGTGTGGCCAGTGCCCACGGAACATGAGTTTGACACCCCTGCCATAGAAGGTGTGGACTATTGTATTTATTCTCAGAAACCTTCTCTAACGTTGTAAGAAGCTCCATTGAGAAGCAGACAAAGAATTTAATCAGTAAATCAATATGCATAGGTTTATGGTACCTGTTGAAACAACAATTAACATAGCTGAAATTTCATTGATAAATAGAAACCTTTGTTTAAATATTCTGAAATTTTGCTGAATTAAGTGAATAGTATCTTTGTAGGCAAGGGTATTCTATATGAAGATGCTTGCCTCTTGTTAATATTATAATTTGGATGTTATGCGTTTATTAAAATACTTATTGAATTAGGAGGAGGAAGATGTTTGATAAAGAACTTGTATGTGAAGTCAAACAACTTGTTTCTTGAATGAAAAAAATAATACAAGGTTTTCATTTGAGGAAAAACTTAGTGAAATTAAAATGTTTTTAAACACCTTAAAAAAAACAACAACCCAACTTCAGAGTTTTGTGATAGTAGCTCATTATTCTTTTTAGTACCATCAGTGTGGTTTCTAGAATACTCTCCCAAATGCAATTGCTTTGTAGCAGCAATATTGGAACAAATCCCAGCCACTCTTTTCCATGCTAGCCTTGCAAAGAAGGAAGGATGCTTTACGAGATTCCAAGAACTAGATGACTCCTAGGATTTTACTTTTATTTTCTCAGAATTCTGAACCGGAGCAATATCCTCTTGTCAAAAAGTAATTATCAAATGATAACAGTTAAGCTGATTTAAAAATAGAGGGTGTCATTGACAAGAAGGCTCTGCTGTTCTGGGCCCAGATCCACCCATGCACTAGAAACAAAGGGACCTCGATTTATGTGTCAGAATGGTCACACAATTGGCAACTCCAAATCTCAAGTAACAAATGCTCTGTCCTACACATTGGCAATAAAAATCAGAACACCAATTGCAAGCTGGGCAGATACAACCTTGTTGACAAACTAACTAAGGAAGGAAGGAAGGAAGGAAGGAAGGGAGGGAGGGAGGGAGGGAGGGAGGGAGGAAGGAAGGAAGGAAGGAAGGAAGAAAAAGAAAGAAAGAAAGAAGAAAGAAAGAAAGAAAGAAAGAACGGAAGAAAAGAAAATAAACAAATCAAGCCCAAGGCAAAACCTTTGGTGATGCTTTACTTAGCAAAAATCTAAGTTAGAACCTTGGCATTTAAAAATACCTTTTTGTAAGGTGATTTGTATTTTAATTAAAATCCAGATATTGCACTTCAGTGGGTTAAAATAAAATACTGCTTTACAGGCAGAACGTAGAACGTATGCATACAGAAGCCAGTAGGGCTGTATGAGGTGACCAGTAGGCAGACAGGCAGATAATTGTGATCATGCCACAGAATAGTGTCATTTGTAAGGCATTTAGGATTATTACTTGAAAATCTAATCAATTGGTAAGAACGGGCATTTCATGAAAAGGAGATTCTTACTATCAGAAGTCCTTTTTGTTTTAACATGACATTTCTCATATAAGTTCCAGTGCAATTTATTGGAGTTTATATTAATTGGAGTTTATATACAGTAAAATAAAGCATCTATTATCAAACATAGATACAAGAGAATTTTTTTCATGGAATCTTCTTGATGTCCACTAGGTGTCATGCTGGCTGGGGAATTCTGGGAGTTGAAGTCCGCACTACTTAAAAGTGTCAAGATTGAGAATCACTATTGTAGACAATTGCTAAATGGCAGAAAAGATGCAGAAAAAATGAACTCTTTGCTGTCATTTAGTGTTTGTGTGGATTCTTGCACATTTATTGTAGCTTCATCCATTCTCCTCTCTTGGAAAAGGAAACTGAGCGTTTAAGGATGGGGAAAGGGGTAGGAAATTATTTTTAAAAATTACAAAGCAAAAAGATTATAAATTTTTTGTAAAAACAACATTTACCTTCCTGTGAACTATTTCATGAAAAGGCAAGCCAATTCTAAGGCAGTATTTTCCAAAAAAATCCACAATATGCAGTCAAAATTCCAACTGTAGACATAGACAAAAAATATTGTTTCCTGAGGAAAGAGGAGGAAGCAAAAAATGAGACTTTTTTCTGTACAAATATTGCTTGCTGAATCTCTTTCCTTTCCTCAAAATCCATGCTATTACACTAGCATTCCAGAATACAACATGTGATAATTTTCTTATAACAAATGGCCATCTACATCTACTGTAGATATATCCAGGACAATATTCCCACTATTTTGAAAGTGAATAGTGAAAACAAAAATAGAGATTAAGGATAGAAGTCCCCCACCCCCTTCATAACAGTGGATTGTAGTATTTTGAAATGTTGGAGTTAAGTTTTAAAATCTTTTAGCTAAAGAAGTGCATAGAGAGATATGGATTTAACCCTTATACATAGGGATGCTACAATTAGGTGAAAAGGCCAATTCCTGCTAATCTCAAATACAACTCCCTCCCACTAAATCATAGAGGGGAGAAATTATTATAGCAAATTATAAAGTCCTCTCACCCCTTTTGTTCAACATTTATGTAAAGCCGCTGGGCGAGATCATCCGTGGTTTTGGGGTGAAGTACCATCAGTACGCTGACGACACCCAACTGTACACCTCCACCCCAACGATGCCCTTGAAGTGATGTCCCAGTGCCTGGAGGCCGTACGGATCTGGATGGGGAGGAACAGGCTCAGGCTCAACCCATCCAAGACCGAGTGGCTGTGGTTTCCGACGTCCCGATATTATTATTATTATTATTATTATTATTAGTTAATCTTTAGTGAGATTCACAGCCTTTGAGGCTGGTTAATAGCTCAGCAGCTTGAGTCCTAACCAAGGACCTAGGAACTGTTAAGGTATCGTCGGAGGATGTAAGCTGTTCCGAGTAAGGTGGTTTTTTGTAAAGTCAAAATGTTCAAGTCCGGCAAATTTAGAATTTCTAAATAGCGGGGTAGCCCTTTGGGTATTGCTCCAAGGGCTCCAATTACAATCGGAACAACACACGATTTCTTTTTCCACAGTCGCTCAACTTCAATTTGCAAGTCCCGGTACTTCGTGA
The DNA here is from genome assembly GCA_022577455.1 of Arizona elegans. Lineage (NCBI taxonomy): Eukaryota > Metazoa > Chordata > Lepidosauria > Squamata > Colubridae > Arizona > Arizona elegans. The sequence goes on from JAKOOJ010000001.1 coordinate 253,612,322, forward strand.
TTTTTTCTCAAAGAAATTGAAATAATAATAATAATAATTATTATTATTATTATTATTATTATTATTTATTGAATTTCTATACCGCCCTACTCCCGAAGGACTCAGGGCGGTGAACAGCCATAAAATAAAACACATACATATACAAAATTTAAAATCGAATAAGATGAATTAAATAAATTTGGCTGAATTAATACCCGTAATTTAAAATAACCATATTTTAAAATACATTAAAAATTTAAAATTTACACTTAAAAGGGAGAAGATTTAGGCGAGGCCAGCTTGATGAAATAAAAGAGTCTTCAGCTTGCGGGGGAAGGTGCGCAGATCCGGAATCCTCCATATCTCTGGGGGGAGCTCATTCCAGATCGTCGGTGCCCCCACAGAGAAGGCTCTCCCCCTAGGAGCCGACAGCCAACATTGTTTGGCCGACGGCACCTGGAGGAGCCCCTCTCTGTGGGAGCGTACTGGTTGATGGGAGGCTATTGGTGGTAGCAGGCGGTCCCGTAAGTAACCAGGTCCTAAGCCCTGGAGCGCTTTAAAGGTGGTAACCAGAACCTTGAAGCGCACCCGGAAGACCACCGGGAGCCAGTGCAGCTCGCGCAGGAGAGGTGTTACATGGGAGCTCCACGCTGCTCCCATAACCACCCGCGCGGCCGCACTCTGAGCCATTTGGAGCCTCCGGGTGCACCTCAAGGGGAGCCCCATGTAGAGAGCATTACAATAGTCCAGACGAGAGGTGACGAGGGCATGTGTGACTGTGCGTAACGAGTCCTGATCTAGAAAGGGACGATATAGTCAGTTGGTGCCATCGCTGACTATTGGGGGCAAATCATTGACCCCCACGGATAGGGCTCGCAACTTGGGTGTCCTCCTGGATTCACGGCTGTCTTTAGAAGAGCATTTGACGGCCGTGACCGGGAGGATTTTTCATCAGGTTCGCCTGATCTGCCAGTTGCGTCCCTTTCTAGATCGGGACTCCCTATGCACAGTCACTCATGCCCTCGTTACCTCTCGTCTGGACTATTGCAATGCTCTCTACATGGAGCTCCCCTTGAGGTGCACTCGGAGGCTCCAACTGGCGCAGAGTGCGGCCATGTGGGTGGTTATGGGAGCGACGTGGAGTTCCCATGTAACACCTCTCCTGCGCGAGCTGAACTGGCTCCCGGTGGTCTTCCGGGTGCGCTTCAAGATTCTGGTTATCACATAAGACAAAGATGATAGTTAAAAATATGACTATACTGGAAAGAGATAAACTGGCAAGATTAACAGATTTTGAAATAGTTAAAAAGGTTAAATATCTAGGGGTATACATAGCAGCTTCAAATACAAAATTATACAAAAACAATTATGAGGTTCTTTGGCAGAAGGTACAGAAGGATATGGAAAATTGGAAAAAATTACAGTTGTCTTTATTGGGAAGAATTGCAGCAATTAAAATGAATGTTTTACCTAGATTTTTATTTTTGTTCCAAATGATACCTGTGCTTAAGAAAGATGAGAATCTGAGAGAATGGCAGAAAGGTGTTAATACTTTTATTTGGGCTGGGAAAAAACCCAGAATAAAAATGAAAATTATACAAGATACACGTGAAAGAGGGGGTCTCAAAATGCCTAATTTAAGATTATATTATGAAGCAGCGGTTTTATCACAAATTAGTGATTGGTTTAATTTAACTGAGGGGAGAATTTTGAATTTAGAAGGTTATGATTTGTTATATGGATGGCATGCCTATTTGTTATATGACAAAAAAGTGGATAAAGTATTTAAGGCTCATATATTAAGAAATGCTTTGTTGAGGGTTTGGAAAAAATATCAATATAAGTTAAATTATAAGATACCTGTATGGGCAAATCCTAGACATGCAATAGAAAATATAAGTATAGAACAAAAACAGGAGGTGATTACCTATAAAGAGCTTCTTATTATGGAAAGGGGGGTAATGTATTTGAAATCTTTAGATACACTGAGAGAAGAAGGTATAATTTATACATGGTTTCAGTACGGTCAACTTCAAGCTAGATGGAAGGAAGATCAAAAAACTGGCTTTGTGCAAAATGAGGAGAATTTGGTAAAACAAATTAGAGATCAAAAACAAATGCATATTAAAAGGTTGTATAATGCTTTATTGGAAATAGATTCTGAGACGGAATTGGTTAAAGACTGTATGATTAAATGGGCACAAAATTTTCAAGAGCCAGTAATGATGGAGACTTGGGAAAAGATTTGGATTAGAAATGTGAAATTTACACAAGCACAAAATTTAAGAGAAAATTTTTATAAAATGTTCTATAGATGGCACTTAGATCCCAAAAAATTATCATGTATGTATCCTAATGTGCAAGCTAAATGTTGGAGATGTGACTGTGATGATGCAACTTATTATCATATATGGTGGACTTGTAGAAAAATCAAAGCATTTTGGATAAAGATTTGGTGGGTGATGCAGAATATTTTTAAAAAGAGACTGAAATTTACTCCACAGTTGTTCTTAATGGGTATAACTACGGACTGTACAGTTGCAGAGACTAAATTGATTTTGAACTTGATAACAGCAGCAAGATTGTTGGTAGCACAACACTGGAAGAAGGACTTTTTGCCTACTATTGATGATTGGATATTGAAAGTAACTAATTTAGCTGAAATGGCTAAAATTTCAGCATATCTGAAGGATCACACACAAGAAAGGTATATACAGGACTGGAGAAGATGGATTGATTATATACAAAATAAGTATCAGACCAAAAAATATCAAATAGCTTATGAATGATTTCTTTTATTTGTATAAGCGCTATATAAGTGATATTAGAAGTATTATGTTTAAGAAATAAGATTTTATATATGGGGGGTTAAGAATTTTTTTTTTTTAGGGGGTGTTAGTTTGATGATTGGTTATACAATTTAGTTTATTGTTAAAGGTCAATAGAAATACCTTGTGTTCTGCTCTGGGAAGTCGGGGAGGGGGAGGGGGGTTGGGAGGGAGGGTTGTGGGGAAAAAAAAAAGATTCTGGTTATCACCTTTAAAGCGCTCCATGGCTTAGGACCTGGTTATTTACGGGACCGCCTGCTACCACCAATAGCCTCCCACCGGCCAGTACGCTCCCATAGAGAGGGGCTCCTCCAGGTGCCGTCGGCCAAACAATGTCGGCCCCCAGGTGGAGAGCCTTCTCTGTGGGGGCACCTACGATCTGGAACAAGCTCCCCATAGAGATACGGAAGATCCCGGATCTGTGCACCTTCCGCCGCGCACTTAAGACTCTTCTATTTCATCAAGCTGGCCTGGACTAAATCTTCCCCCTTTTAAAGGTGGAAATTTTAAATTTGTTTTAATTATAGGGTTATGGGTAAGGCGTTTTAAATTGGGGAGCCATTTTGGATTTAATTTTGTTTTAAATGTATTTTAATGTTTATATTGTATGTTTTTTAATCTTGGCTGTTCACTGCCCGGAGTCCTTCGGGAGAGGGGGCGGTATAAAAATTTAATAAATATAAATATAATGTAAAATATATAAATATATAAATATATTTAAACATCAATTAGAAGTATTTTTTAAAAATTGTTCTATTTTTATTACACTTTTATGAACCCTAGACCATGACCCAGCTTACACTTCCCTAGAAGTAAGAAGTGATTGATTTCCCTGAAGGTTATATTCACTTAAGAATGAAGAAAACCCGAATAACCAAAGACCTACACACAAACACCTGCGAAAACCTTAGAAAACAAATATATATATATATATATATATATATATATATATATATATATATATATATATATATATATATGTAATATAACTGCTAATCTCAGATCCAAAGGGGTATGTGTGTTTGTGTGTGTGTGTGTGCGCGTGTGTATGAACCGCAGATTGATTACTCCAGGGAGTAATTTTAGCCACGGTTGCTGGTGGGATTAAAGGGTTTTAGCCCATTTATTTTATTGTTGTTAGACTTACAATAATGTCTTAATCTGTAACAGAAACTTAGTTTACCATCTCTATAAATAATACAGTGTCTTTTTAAACTACTCATTAATTTTCAAGCTTTAAGTGTCAATTTATCAAGCCTGATGTAACTACTCATTAATTTTCAAGCTTTAAGTGTCAATTTATCAAGCCCAATCACATAGTTTCGTAGCGAAGCACAGGTATCCAGCTAATATATATATATATATATATATATATATATATATATATATCTATATATATATCTGCTAATCCAGAGATTTAACAAATGATTGGATTTGGCTTCAGAGAGCAACTGTTCTATTTAGTAAAATGCTGCTTTTTAATAAGCAGTACATCGCCAAGGTTTTTTTTCATTATTATGTATAATCCACTATAAAGTATTATACTAACAAGGCATGAATCTAAACCGTTTACATATCCACAGATATGTATATGTTCCATATTTTATGTATACATACATGTATATATACCTTGGATTCGTACTGAAAAAATATGCAACACCTGGTTAAATAAAAGCCACAAGAATACTTGTAACCTAACCCTCAGACCCTCACTCCAAAGCTTTGGCTTTAAAGTTCCATTACACAGGTGCACACAGGTTGCAAAAGCTTGTAATACTTGCCAGGGACCTCCAGAGGAAGATTTACATATCACATGTGATAGCAGAGTCAACCAGCTGTAGTGTGTAGAAAGAAAAACACCACAGAAATTCAATCTGCTATTTCCTCTTAAGGCACAAGAATGATGGGTACTACCGCAAAAGCCCAGGAAGTCAAAAATTACAATGATCCAGTATATCAGCAATCTTAATAGGCAAATATTAGTTACCTACTAATTCTATCCCCACCCAATTTGTCTCACGAGTCATTGTTTTGTTGGCTGTCAACCGTATGATCAGTCCCAGGTGCAGCTATTTTGGAATGATGTTTTATTTCATAGTATTGATACTTGAAGGAAGGCTGTAATTGTTCCTCTTTTCATATCAGACCCATACTTGAAGCCAGTCACATCAATTTGGCATATGGGACAGAAAATTATGTACAGATAGTCCTCAAGTTATAACCACAATTGAACTCAAAATTTATGTTGCTAATTTTACAACTTTTCTTGCCACAGTTGTTAAGTTAGTAACATGGTTGTTAAATGAATTTGGATTCCCCATTGACTTTGCTTGTCATAAGGCCTCAAAAGCTGATCACATGACCCCAGGACACTGCAAGCGTCATAAATATAACTTGCAAAGCATCTGAATTTTGATCATGTGACCATGGAGATGCTGCAATGGTCATAAGTGTGAAAAGCCACCAAGTCATAAGTCACTTTTTTTCAGTGCTGTTGTAACTTTGAACAAAAATGAACTTTGTAAGTTGAGTACTACCTGTAAGCACCTCTTCCATTTCCGGAGACTTAAAATAATTACATAATTTGCTACCTTTTTGTGGGGTCCAAAATTGGGAACAACGTCATTCTGTGTAGTGATGGAATTAACCTTGTTCTGAAATAAACCCTGATGAAGCCAACCCATTTTACGTCTGAGGACCAGGCCTGCAGTGTTAAGTCTTTCAACTGTGCTAAACCACTTGAAATTCTTTTCCTACCAAATTGGAACATACTACTCTAACTTCATCTTGTCACATTGAAGAGAAACCCAACCAACTGAAGACTTTGTCATATCCACCTACTGTAAATCATTCTAATTGTTTCTCAGGATAACCATTTATCATTCAAGACCAAGCATCTGTAATGGAAGTGGAATGGATGGTTGCCAGAAACAAAGTGCTTTTATTGTTTTTGACTAGAGGATTTCCACACAGCTCTTATTCATGGAACTGGATATGTTCCGTGAGAATTGTTTGACATGTTGTAAAGAAACAGCCAAAGATATATGGCCATCTATTTTCCTTGTTCTCCTGTTACATGATGTGTAACATTATTAAATTATTATTAAAGATACTCTCTTTCATGAGACACACATTTCTGGATATAAGCTATCCAACAGCAGTCCGTTGGTATTTCTTACATATGTGTTTAGAAATAAAAATTCAATGCTTTTGTTTTGTAACGGAGTTTGTTCATCAATGCCTTCTCACTGGTCCATATAATTGACATTACAACGAAACTCTAATATCTCTAATTGGTTGAAGCTCTGTTGATGTGTCAGAGGCCTGCCTCTCAGTCTGGTGGGAGAAGATAATAGTCTCCAGGTTAAGGAACACATTTTGCCCACCCTTTTCCATGCTTAAAGATGAGACATCTTTTCCATCAGATTTTTAAGGGTGAGATTATTTTTCTACTTTAATTAGCTACAGCTGGTCCAGTATGCAACAGCAAAAGCAGCAATGGACTTGACTCCAGATGTCAGTGTAACACCTCTGCTTTGTGAGTTGCACTGGTTGCCAGTGTGCTTCCAGGTGCGGTTGAAGGTACTGATTGTTATTTGTAAAGATCTACATGGCTTAGGGGCCTGATTACTTGAGGGACTCTCAGGATAACTTGATCCTGCAGGGTTGGCGTGTTCCTTTGATAAAACAATGTCATCTCTCCAGATTGTAGAAGGGCACATTTTCTGTAGCAGCTCCTGTCTTCTGGAATGAGTTTCAGACTTTGAGATCTGAATGTCTCCAATTCTGTTTTTGTTTAAAAGAGCTAGGAAGGTCTAGCTATTCACTCTGGCCTTCGGTGAGGGAGAGCGAGAAGCCTCACTTCATCATGCTTGCTATCTTATTTTTCTTTACTTTTTATGTTTTATTGTAATTTCTTTAATTGTTGTGAGGGTTGTGTAGCATGTAGGTTTATTATTAATTTATGATTTTAACATCTTTGCATTCCCACCCCCCCCGTAGTTTGTTAGCTACCACGAATGTTCACTAAAGTAGAAAAGGATATATGTGTACAAATAAATCAAATAAGGCAATAAAAAATAAAACCATAGCAATATATAATACTATTATAGTATTATATAAATACTATTATACTATGATATAAAGATATGCTACTGTTCCAATGCCAATACATTACCCAATGCATTTGACTACATTTAAGATTAATTCATCTTAAATGTTTGGGAAAACAGAGCCAAAAACCTATGTACATGTACTAATAACAACAATAATAATATATAATTCAAATTATAAACAGTTAAAGATCAAAGATAATATCATCTTCCTTTTACTTTGTTTGTAGGAGAAAATTTCCCACAGAGGAACTAATTGGTAAAATTCCAGCAGAGAGAATGCCTTCTTGGCCTCCCAATATCGAGACTTCCAGACTCCATCCAATATGCTACTGGAAAAGCTCTTTCTGTAGTCTCAAACAGGTCTGTTACACAGATAGAGCCTATGGAAGGATCTTTCCAGCAATTTGTAGGAAATGACTAACTAGTCTGATATGAGAGGGATTAATCCATGATGAGTCTTGGATTAAAACTCTTCAGAACTTTAAAATCTTAATTTCTCATATGCCCAGTAACAAATGGCTATCCAGAGTAATCCTTGCAGGACTGATATCATATCATATTCTTGCAGATGTAAAGCATTCCTGGGAACCTCCGTTCCCAAGCTCTTGTCCAATTAGCTAACCTCACATCTTCACAAGGGGTGAAGAGGAAATATCATCCCATTTAAATATATTTTAATTATCAAACTGATTATGGGTCAATCTGATTAATTCCTCTTCATAGTGTTTCAAGTGGCCAGGCACATTGCTGAGAGTCTAGATGAAAACCAACCAGAAAAATTATTATAAATAAGTTAGTGGCCTATCCAACTCTGATTTTGTTCATGTGAAAATCACCAGGAAATTCCCATTGAGATTATTGAATATTCACCAGCACCGTCCTAGACAATTAAGGGGACTCGGGAGAAAATATAACCAGTTGCCAAAGTTTAGGTTTTTTCAATTCTGAAAGGTTTGTCTCAGGATAAAGAACTTTGATATCCTCTTATATTGTTGTTTTAATGATTTCTTATGCACCTAAATAGACAGCTATTTTCTGTGACTGAGTAATGAAAGAGCTGAACCACTTGTTTATTTCACCATTAAAAAAACATAAAGTGCCGCTGTCCTAAACTATATTCTGTTCAAGTTTTATTGGAATGAAGAGACATGTATAAATATTGTAAAGAATGGGATTTATACAATAGTAATTATTTATAACTGGATGTGTGCAATATCACTGTGTATTCTCACTTCTAACTGCTTTGATGTATTACAACATTTCTGCTTCCAGCTGAACTTGTAGCACATTTATAAGAATGGCTGTGCAATGCTTTGTTTTTATTCCCAAAAATGCTTCAGAGTGAATGAGTCCAAATCTTTTACAAGTTTGACTTCTTAACATAGCTGCATCTTTCTCCAGGATCCTTTGGGAAAAGACATACCAGTAGCTGCTTAAGAAATTTCAGTCTCATGGCATATTTGGGGCCCCGCAAACTCCAGATGACCTTTTCAAAACTGAAAAGAAAGCAATATTTAGTCTTATTCCTAAAGCATATTGTGCAATATCTACCATGTTTTCCCGAAAATAAGACTCTGTCTTATATTTTTTTGAACCCTGAAATAAGGGCTTGGCCTTATTTTTGGGGAGGTCTTATTATTTTGGGGTATGTGGAGCAAGATGGGGGTCCTCTTGCTGTCTTACCTGATTTCCAGCTCTGTGTTTAAATATTTTCGGGGAGAGTTTATTTTTGGGGGGAGGCTTATTTTAGTACATGCGGTCAAAAGCCCGATTGGGCTTATTATCAGGATCTTATTTTCGGGGAAACAGGGTAAGTAAAGTTGTGGAATATTGTGTCTTCGAGCAAACTAATATACTGTGAATCATTACATTTGATGGTAAGAGGGGAAATTATGGTTAGTTACAGTAAGTCTTTAAAGCATTTATTTAATAATGTATTTGTTCGTTCAATCGTCCATTGATTCACAGACTCACTCATTCATTCACTTTCTATAGCAACCCATTTCAGCCAAATGACTCTGGCTATCGTATAATTCTTAAAACAATAAAAAAACAATAAAACAAAATAAAACAAGAAAAGAAATACTTATAGCAGCCAAGATAGTTAACAGTAAAGACAAGAAACAGAGCCCTTAGAATCCCAGGCTCGGGTACATAGCTAAATTTTAAAAGTCTTTTTAAAGGCCAACTGGGTTGGGACCATTCTAATTTCTGAGGGAAGAATATTCCACCAAGCAGGGCCCTCAGCAGAGAAAGTCTATTTTCTAGTTCTCACTAGTCAACACTCTTTGGCTGATTGGATCTGTACCATCCAAACTGCTGGATCAAATTGGATAGGTAGAAACTCTTGCATTGATATCGCTTCAGAAATTGCCTGACAGAAATTAATCGCATTTCATTGTGATTTATTAGTCACTAAAAAAAGGTGCCATATTCAGCATAAGAAAGAGCTTTCTCCCAAAGATTAGTGGACATGCAGGTTCTCCAATTAGATGTTCTTCAACTGTGGTGGCCTTTAACTTTCATAATTCCTAGTTTGCATTGATAATCACTGTGACTGCCAGAATTGCAAGAACTGAAGTCCAGCAGAGCTAGGGATACCAGGTTGTGAAAAAGCAAAAATTGTTTATTTTACTCTAGGGACTTTGAGGCAGAAGATAGCATAACTTCTGTTGATTTGACAGCCATACTGGAGGTCTATGGAGATTCCCAGTCATCCAGGTCCCGGTTGGATGAGAAGCGAAATGTCTTCAAAGAAAACCCAGAAAGTTCAGTTGCCTCTTGAAAAAGGCATGGGACAGCCATACTGGAGTTTTGCTTAGCATTTGAGGCCTGCCCTCTAAAATGCATGCAAACAGAATCTAAAGTAGCTGGGGCCACATTTTATATTTCTAATTTATTGGGATTTGGAGAGGGGTTAATTATTATTGGATTTTTTAATGTTTCTGTCTTTTGCTCTTATTTTATAAAATAAAGGATTAGTGCAATAACATTAAAAAATAAACTAGCTTTTTTCTTTGTCAACAGAGGGCGTTTTGAGAGAGACAAAAGTCTTTTAGACAATTTATTAAAAAAACAAAACCAAAAAACTAGAGCAGGGGTCTTCAAACTTGACAGCTTTAAGACTTATGGACTTCAACTCCCAGAATTCCTCCCCCAGTCATGTTACCTCAGGAATTCTGAGAGTTGAAGTCCACAAGTCTTAAAGCTGTCATGTTTGAAAACCCTTGCCCTAGAGGGAGTGTGACCTTGAAGATCTGTGATGAGGAAGAAAGCTGCATTTCTGTCCTTTGGGGTCAGATAGAAAGAGCTACAGAAATTTGAGAAGTTAATGACAAGTTGGGAGAAGCAATGTAGGTTGTTTGCAGGGAATAAGGTGAGAAGTAGTAAGAGGGCAAAATAGATTGGAAGAAAAGGCAGGGGAAAAAAACACAGGAAATGCAGAGAACGGAAGATCATAGTGAGGACATAAGGATCAGGTAGACAGGGCGAGGAGGCTAAAAGAAAAAAGAAAAATGGTTATGTAGAATTAGTAATTAGGAAATTATGGCAGGAAGTGGCACTTTAGATACTTTAAAGCAGTGTGTGACTGTGTGTGGGCTAGAAGGAAAGGCTAGGAGATGTTGAGGGCAAGGGAACTTTGCACTTTTTGCTGTCCTATCAGAAAAGCCAAATCAAACCTGGAGCGATACCATCTTTTATGGGTCAAAAACAATGCAAACCAAAGAAAAAGAAACAAACAACAATCCTAAAGTAATAAATAACCCTGATGTTCTCTCCTTTGGCACTGCACTCTGCTCTTTGATCTTTTCTGATCTGTGAATTGAGATTTCTGCCAGAAAAGAAAAGAAATGGTTACTGAAACACTGAGGTCCTATTTGTTCCACTTGAGAGATGAAAATACATTATTGTGTTTACACAACACATTAAAAAGCCAATTAGCTAGTAGCAAGGTTCGTTTTTACTAGCTCCTTAGTCAGTGCAAAAATGGGATAGCCTTTTTGTTTTTTTTCCCAATTTGATTGGAGTACTTACTATTTGGCAAATACTGATTCCATATTTCAGTCATATGTGATGCTTAGTAGCGGAATGGTATACAAGGAGTAGCTTGTTATTTGATGTAATAAATCCTTAGCGGTGTTGAAACTCGGTTGAACAGTTACGTATTAATAGAACTTTGCAGAAGCAGAAAAGGCAACAGAAGGTAAACATTTGTTCCAATGTGAGCTGAGGAAAGTATTCTCCAAAATGGGGGACAGTTAACAGTATAAAGTGAACCTTCCTTCTTCCCTAAGTTATCATTCTGTCTCTTTACCCCTCCTCCCAGAGTCAAACTCTGCTCTGAACTTGCGCTGAGGGACTCAAGAAGATTTGGAGAAGTGGGTTGAGGAAAAAAAAAAAGGATTTCCCAATCTGTAAGAGCAAATCCATTCACTTTTGCTTAGAAGATCAACTTTAAACAAAGATTTCAGCATTTAGATGCAGGAAGATCTGAATGAAACAAGAATGGTAGTAATAGTTGGGAAAGCTTTTCAGGAAAGAATAACCATACAGTACTATTAAATAGAATGAAAATTTGATGCTTACTCTGGGAGGTGATATTGTTGATTTCATACTACCTGCAAATCTGGTTGCTTTCAGTTGCTAGAAACAAAGAGCTTTTACACACATCTCTGCATCAGTGGTGGGTTTCAAACTATTTTACTACCAGTTCTGTGGGTGTGGCTTGGTGGGCGTGGCTGGTGGGCATGTCAGGGGAAGGATACTGCAAAAACTCTATTCCTTCCCCAATCCAGGGGAAGGTTGTTGCAAAATCCCCATTTCCTCCCAATCAGCTGGTACTTGGGAGGCAGAGAAAAGTTGGGGGTGGGGCCAGTCAGAATTTTTACTACCGGTTCTCTGAACTACTCAAAAGTTCTGCTACTGGTTCTCCAGAGCTGGTCAGAACCTGCTGAAACCCACCTCTACTCTGCATCATAAGGAAAGCCTTTGTGAGCCTAATCATCAAACTCTTACGACACCAGAAATGCTGATTTCCTATCTAAGCCCTCCTTCCCATCTTGGTTTCATAGCAGAGAGGATTGTAGATTATAATCAGACATGAGATGTTGAATTCCAGATCAGATTTAATGCATATTTAGAAAGGCTAGCAATGGATTGGTCAGCTCTGTAGTAGCTTTGAACAATTAAGCCATGGTGGCACAGTGGTTAGATTGCAGTATTGCAGCCTAACTCTGCCCACAGCCTGAAGTTCTATCCTAGGCTTAAGGTTGATTCAACCTTCCATCCTTCCAAGGTCAGTAAAACGAGGACCCAGATTGCTTGGGGCAATAGCAGACTTGGTAATCCGCTCAAAGCGGACTGTAAAGCACTGTGAAGCGGTATATAAGTTTATGTACTATTGCTAGTGCTAGTACTATTTTGACCATTTGTTATTAAAATCCTTATTAACTTGTATCATTATGCCTTATCCTTATGCTGTAAAATACTACGGAGCACTATATACCTCTAAATGCTTCTTCCTGATCCTCCCAGTATCACATACCATTAACTATGCTGGCTGAAGTTACTGTCACTTCTAATTCAGCAATATACAGGTAGTCCTCAACTTACAATAGTTCGTTTAGTTACAACAGCACTGAAAAATGTGACTTATGACCGTTTTTCATAGTTACGACCTTTGCAGCATTCCCATGATCATGTGATCAAAATTCAGATGCTTGGCAACTGGTTCATATTTATGACCTTTGCTGGGACCCCGAGTCACATGATTCCCTTTTGCGACCTTCTGACAAGCAAAGTCAATGAGGAAGCCCGATTCATTTAGCAGCCAGGTTACTAACTTATCAACTATGGTGATTCACTTACCAATTATGGCAAGAAAAGTTGTAAAATGGGGCAAAATGCATTATTCTACCTTTTATTTTCCCCCACCCCCAATCTATTGCTGCCTCCTGAGTCCCAGCTGATGGGCTATAAGGACATCTGCCATTGTAGTAGTAGACCAGTGCCTGAAAAAATAAATGGGTAGACCAGTGCCTGCAAAAATACATGAGTAGACCAGTGCCTGCAAAAATAAATGGGTAGATCGGTACAGCTCTGCAAGCAGTTAAAAGCCTGGTAGACCAGTACTCTGCTAAATCCTAAAGAATTGTCACACGACCATCAAGCCACGCCCACAAAATAAGCCATGCCTATAGAACCGGTAGTAAAAAATTTTAGAACCCACCCCTGGTACCAACTTGCGAGTAGGAGTGTATTCTGATGTTTCTCTTTCCTCTAGGGCAATTTCTGTCAGTGTTGCTGGGACGGAGTCGTCTAGCCCTAGAGTCCAATTCGGCCCTCTTCCTGCTTTTTTTTAAACAACTACAGGGAATTGCTGCGGGAGGAATTCCATCAGCACTGGATGCAATATCATCAGTATGCTGATGTATTTATTTATTTTCTATAGCCACCTATTTCAACCAAGTGACTGGCAGCAAGCAATTCTAAAACATTTAAACGTATTAAAAACAGTACAAAATAAGTATATACAAAAGCCAAGAAAATTATCATAATAATTATTAAGTGCAAGTAGTCCTTGACTTACGACCACAACTGAGCTCAATATTTATGTTGCTAAGAGAGTTAAGTGAGTTTGCCGCATTTTACAACTTTTCTTGCCACGGTTGTTAAGTGAACCATTACATTTGTTAAGGCAATAACCCGGTTATTAAGTGAATCTGGATTCCCTTTTGACTTTGCTTGCTTGTCAGAAGGTTGCAAAAGCTGATCGCGTGACATCAGGACACTGCAACCCTCATAAATATGAACAAATAATTCTATAATTATCTATTGACTATTAGAATGGAGGAGGAACAAGTAAAAGAAACCATGATAGCATTGGCTAAAAACTTTGGGTATTCTATAGAATTGGACAAATGGTAAAAGTTGTGGGATAGAAACTATAAATTGACAATGTCCACTGCATAAAAAGAAAACGACCCCCAGGGGGAGAGCCTTCTCTGTGGCAGCGCCTACCCTCTGGAACAACCTCCCCCCAGAGATACGTACAATAACAGACCTCCGGATTTTTCGTCGGGCCCTGAAAACCCATTTATTTCAACTAGCTGGGCTGGCTTGAGTGAATTTTAAATCGTTTTTAAATTGGGGTTCTTTTAATTTTCGGCCAAATATTTAATTATTTTAAACTGCTTTTAAATTTTGTATATATTGTTTTTTACTTTGGCTGTTCACCGCCCTGAGTCCTATTCTGGAGAAGGGCGGTATAGAAATTTAAATAATAATAATAATAATAATAAAACCAATACAAAATACAAAAGGGATGCGGTGGCTCAGTGGCTAAGATGCTGAGCTTGTCGATCGAAAGGTTGGCAGTTCAGCGGTTCGAATCCCTAGTACTGCATAATGGGGTGAGCTCCCGTTACTTGTCTCAGCTTCTGCCAACCTAGGAATTAGAAAGCACTTAAAAAAATACAAGTAGATAAATAGAGACTACCTTTGGTGGGAAGGTAACAGCGTTCAATGCACCTTTGGCGTTTAGTCATGCCGGCCACATGACCACGGAGACGTCTTCAGACAGTGCTGGCTCTTTAGCTTTGAAACGGAGATGAGCACCACCCCCTAGAGTCGGGAACGACTAGTACATATGTGCGAAGGGAATCTTTACCTCTAACTGTATAAAATGTTTTAAAGATGGCACTTCCCTCCAGCAAGATTAGCTAGAATGTTTAAGAATAAGTCTGCCAAGTGTTGGAAGTCCAACCAAATCCTGGGATTGTACTACCACATGTGGTGGACATGCCTAAAAGCAAAAAAATATTGGACTAAAATACATACCTGGATAGAAAAAATGATAAAGGAACATATACTGTACCTTCCGCCGGGCTCTGAAGACTTTTTTATTTCAGCAAGCCGGGCTGGGTTAAAAATCTTTTAATTAGGGAATTTTATGGGTAAGGAGTTTTAAATTGGGGAAGCCAAAGATAAATTTAATTTCGTTTTTATAGTATTTTAATGTTTATGTTGTATGTTTTTTAATTTTGGCTGCTCACCGCCCCGAGTCCTTCGGGAGAGAGGGCGGTATAAAAATTTAAAAAATAAAATAAATAAATAAATAAATATAGATTTAAAACCGAAAATATTTCTGTTGGGCATTATACCCAAATAAAAAATACAGTAAAAAGAATGTATATTTAATAGTATATGTGTTAACAGTGACCAGAATCGTGTTTGCACAACACTGGAAGGGCGAGGAGATCCCTACAGAAGAAAAGATAATAACAAAAATCTTAGAATGTGCAGAAATGAATAAACTAACACTTGAAATTAAAGAAAAGGAAGACACTGAATATTTTGACATATGGGATCTGTTCTGTCGATGGTTAAATAAGAGAAACAGAAGTTAGAACTTCTAAAATTACAAGAGAAAGATTAATTTTACTATTAGGGTTCATTATTGTAACTTATGAATTTTGATTAGTATTAATAATTGATATGCTTTAATATGATGAGGGGAAAACACTGTCATTACGAGATTACTACTAGAAATTATTATTATTATTACTATGATGAGTATTACTCAAAAGAATTGTAACCAGACAACACACTGTTTATATGGATATTGAATATGTCTCTCTTTCTATTTATATTTTTTTAAAAAATGAACAAGTTGCCAAGCATCTGAATTTTCATCATGTGACCATAGGGATGCTGGAACGGTCGTAAGTGTGAAAAAATGGGCATAAGTCAGTTTTTTCAGAGCCGGTGTAACTTTGAACGGTCACTAAACGAACTGTTGTAACTTGAGGACTACCTATCAAGACAAGAAGCAGGGCCCTTAACACAGTTGGTTATACATTTGTGCCCCTGGCCAATCAAGTGAGCTTGTCAAAGTATTGTCTCAGAGGGTAAATTCCTCATATGGAATTGTGGGTATGCTCACAAAGCTGAAATATACAATGGACATCTGCCATTGTAGTTTCATTAAAGTATCCAAAATCAAGCACGACCCATGTTTGGAAAAGGTAGATAATGTTACTTCCACCTGGGATCAGGGAAAAAAAACTAAAGTTAGCTAGTCAAACAGATCGTGTTTGTGATGCTCACGTACTGATGTGCCATGTTAGGAGTTGCAGTAACAATGACTAAATTCTTGGAAGAGAGGGAACCTTCTGCTTTTGAAGACATCAAATCTTGTGTTAGTGATGCTGTTCTTTTGTACCTTTTGAAGTAGTTGGTAAGCTTCATGTTAGTAATCTTTACAATAATCTTGAATCCCTGGAAATAATTACTCCATATTGCAGCTGTGTGTGTATGTGTGTGTGTGTGTGAGAGAGAGATAATGGTTTGTCCAATAATAGCTAAATGAATTCATGCCTGATTTATATTTTTGAAATGTTTATAAGCTGATTTTCAAGTCCAAGCCTTCACAACACAACATCACAGAAAGGAATTTATTAGGCTCACCAGGAAAATATACTATTATTATGAGAAAGCTGTTGGAAGGTCACATAAGCCTCACTGTATTTCTGCATCTGTTTTTTATTTAATAATAATAATAAAAAAGAGAATGGCTGAAGTGGATCAGGGCCACACAGGATGTGTAAGGAGAGATTTAATTATTCCCTCTCTACCTATGAACCTTCCAAATTTAGTGCCTCCCATCTGGCACTTAGAGATTTACTAGTACTACCTCCTGTATATGTTTATATGTCCCCTGTAAATTTCAGGGGACTTACATACGGGGAGGAAAATATTACATGCCACAATCCCCATTTGGTTTAGACTGCAAAACTGACTTTTGCATTTACAAATCCTAAAACAGATAGAATAGGCCCATGATGGCGAACCTATGGCACATGTGCCGGAAGTGGCATGCAGAGCCGTCTCTCTGGGCATCCCAGCCATCACCTGTTGCTCTTCCGGGTCCCAGTGCCGGCCAGCTGGTCTTCGCACATTTAGGAGTGCCAGAAACTGGAAGACCAGGTGACTGGTGCGCATGTGCACACTGGAAACCGGAAGCTCAGCTCCACACCGGGGAACTCTTTCGGTATCTGGCACTCCCACACGTGCGCCCCAGGGAGCTGCTCTTCTGGTTTCCAGAGCTCCCATATGCACGCGCTCCCACATTGGCACTCAGTGCCAAAAAGGTTTGCCAACACTGGAATAGGCGCTATCCCAAGAAAAGACATAGTTATTTTAAAAGTTGCAGACAGGTGCTGTGTTGGCTCCCGCTGTAACAATGTAAACCAAGTCTTTAAAACCTGGCTCTGTCCCCAGACTGAGTTAGAAGGAGTAAGTAGACTCTGGCGGCTGGGGGGTGGGTTAGTCCTTTAACTGACTGTTAATTTTCTCTAGATTGTGCTTTGATGATCTATTTTCTGCTTATATTGTGTTTTATTTTACTTTGTAAGCTGCCAGGTGTTGTAGCAAGTTGGGCATCTTATCAATCTCAAATCTCATAAATCTCGTAAATGCCATAAATAACTAAATGTTTGCATTCCTAAACACCTTAAAGCATGGTGTGTGTGTGTATTGAATTATTATAATTATTTGCAGATTCTGTATTTGCAAATCTGCCTACTTGCTAAAATGCATTTGTAACCCCAAAATTAACACTTGCAGCACTCCAGTGGACATTTGTGGAAATGCGCTGAAAAAAATTGATTTGCCTTGATGTTCGCATTTCCAACTGAGGTTGAACAAGATGACACTCTGCCTTCTTGTTACAGTTCTCATGCAGTAAAGAAATGAGCTGTATTTCCCTTGGGATCAATGGTTCAGTATCCACAACTTTATAAAACAGAAAGTCCTATAAAGAGGACTTCTTAAAGAGCATTCTCTATAATGAGAATCAACCTGAGTCTCCGGAGAAGGGCGGCATATAAATCAAAATTAAAAAAAACCAAAACTGTATTTAATAGACTGTGAAGCATTGCATGGCCTGACTACATACTTAGTAGAACCTGCCCTTTTGACCTTGAGCCCCATGGAGCCATTAGTACTTCTAAGAAAAGGCAGTCTTGATGAGAAGATGAATCAGATGTAATTCAGTTGGAAAGAAAGTTCAGTTACTTGATGTTGCCACCAAAAGACTTCTCATGCTCATCAGGATACATATATGGATCTTCTGAAAGCCAGTAGGGAGCAGGGATTAAGGAGTTTAAGGGTGAAGACCTGGGTTCTAGCTGTCCTTTAGGCCCAGAAGCCAGCTTGGTGACCCTGTCTGAAGCAGATCAGGGTCACACAGGATGTGTAAGGGGATGTTGAATTATTCCCTCTCTAGCTATGAACCTTCCAAATGTTAATGTCTCCCATCATTTGCACGAGTGCCAGCCAATCATTCCCTTTAAGCCTTAAGTATTGTCAGGCTCTGTGACAGCTGGCCGAGAAGCAAAACCCTTTGCCACAACATGCATTGATTGCTTCACTCTGTGAACGGCAGAGGGCACAGTGCAAAACAAGAGGACACTGCTATCAAGTGGAGCAAATGCTAGAAAACAACACACACTCTTAATGAGTTTTCTATACTTTTTAGTTCGACTATGAGCGAAAAAGAAAATTCAACTGTTAGTACCTTCAGCAAACCAGTGTTGTTGGTCTCAGTTTTGCTCCCTACCTCTTAGCTTAAGTTTTTTTTTTTGCTTTATATTGTCTCATTCATACTGAATTCATTCATAATGATGTTGTATATTACTGTTCTTCTAAAGACAGCATCTGCAAGATGGAATTCAGACAGAGTCTGGGACTAATCAAATTTTATATCTAACTACTATGATAGAGTTTTGTTGCATACTTCAAGCTGCTTATTTGTGGTTTCCCTTCCAATGATGAATGGGACTGGAGACAAACTGCCTGCCACAGTTTGATAACTCATCTTGGCTAGCAAGCTAGAGGGTCTTTCTATCTGCATGTGTCTCTGAATGAGTGACAGTTTTCTACTGAAAAATTATGATAGTTCATCTTGCAATTTCATATGATATTTCAGTGGATGAGTGTAAAAATAACTTGACCACAATACATATTCTAATGCTGCAAGCGTTATCCTCTTTCATAGCATGGTAGTCAAGAACTAAAGCCTAACTCCCTATAGATGTCCACAGGCAGGATAGAATAGGAGGCAAGTGAGAAAATTTATTGTGTTGTTGCAATGCAAACTCAACTCCTCACTTATTTGTAGGCAACATCGCAACACAAGTATGAAAGGGCAGAGCTTGCACCATCATGTTACAAAACACATTTCATCATCTTGGCATTGCTCTGTTAGAGACAGACATTTGTGTGAGTCTTTGTCATTTTACTGAAAGAGAAGCAATTTTGATTCCATTTTCTTTTGATGGAAATAAAACGAAATGAAAAAGCCTATTCCTTTCACTGGAGAGTTATAATCCTACACCTTTCTAGTCTTTCAAAAAAAGATTATTAGATATTTAGATATTAATGGAGCATGATAAACATGGCAATCTTTACTTAATTATTGGAATCGATGTATTCTTGTTTAAAAGGGAAGAAAAATCAATAGCATGATTCAGTGTAAAACATCCTCTATTCATATCAAAATGTAAAATTTCAAGCTTTTTGCTCTGGAGGATACTTAAACATGTTTTCTTCCCAGCATAAGTTAAAATCAGGATAGTTCCCTTCCTCTTCCTTCTCTTCTCCCAGCTGGAAGATATAATGTATAATAAAGTTACATGCAGTTATTTTCACATTTACTAAGTTCATATCCCAACCTTACCTAGAACATTGTAGTATATAATAAACACATACACATGAAAGAGTAGAATCTCAATAATTTGTTTTTCAGGGCCAATTGAAATGCTGGGAATAGGCTCTGCTTCATTCTCATTCTATATATTAATATTTGCTTAGCAACATCCTTGTGATTCCCCTGCTCCCAAAGAGTTTAAAGCAAATTCTTTTAAAACATCTGTAGTCTTGTCCTAAAATAATTCTCTCACCTCTGAAATTATAAAGTTTAGCTAAGTAATCACACCAGTTGTTTTCAGGTTTGTTAAGGTGAAAAAATCATTTATGCTATTTAGTGTGCAGTTATTTGTTGATTTTTTAAAAAATGCTACATTATGCGAGAGAGATAATGAGGAAGTGCACTGAAAGTTCTATGACTGGGTACATTACTTAACAGTGTTCCTTTCTTGTAAAAGCAATTAGGAGTTTTGTGACATGTAAAAAAACCTACAGATTGACTCTTGCCTTTTCCATGCATCTGATTAAGTGGACTATGATGACAATTTGTGCAATTGTGTTATGAGTCTTTAGGGTTTCACAAGACTACTCATTTGGTAGAAAGAAGACTATCATAATTATCCTCTGGTAAGGATAACTCTTTCTTTAGCTGTCTAATTTAAAGAGTGATGAACTTCAAATTCTAAAGCTAAAATAAGTTAAATTCTTTAAATTGTGAACATTTTCCTTAAACATATAGGAGACTTGTCTTCATTTGAACTTTATTCTAAAAGACTTTCTAGGGATTTTTTGCAGTCTAGATCTGAAGTCCTAGTTTAGTTGAGCACATCAACAGAAAAAAAAAAGGAACTAGAAGAATTGATCCAATGCTGCTTCCAGTCATTCTTACCATCCTAGGCCATCATCATTCAGAAATACCTGTTTCCTTTCACCTATTGTTTCCAGGATATCTATAATAACACATCTGTTCCTGAAGACCCACACTGCTGGACTGATTCCTAAACCTCCATTTTTCATGAGGTTCTTGTGGGTAATTTTTTGAAAAACACCACTTGAGGACTGAATACTCTTACAGTCACAACCACCATGGAAATATAAGCAACGTAATCAAACCCATCTCCTGAAGCTCATAAAACGTAACCACATTACTCAAGAGAATGCTTTTGGAAAGAACATATTTTTAACAAGGAAGGATAAGCTTGAAAAGACTTGTAAAGAAGAACAAGTTGCTCAGTAAACCTTTTTGGCAGCCATTCTGCCTCAACCAGGTTATTTTTCTCAGCTGTCCCACTACTTTATATTTTATATCTCAAATGCTATTAATAAATACACCATTGGTAGCAAAGGAATAAGTGGATACAGAAAATTTCTTTGGCTCCGTATATTATTGCATGTATCAAGAGAGGTATATATTTAGACAGTTTTGATTTTCTGTCATAAATCACTTGTTTTTCTGCTTTGTCTCAAGAAGTGTAGCTACTTATACTTGAACAGAGCTCATTAGCCATTTGTTTTACTTTAAATACCTGGTGGGTTATTATCCCCCCATTATGTATATATTTATTCAGCAGTTTGCTCTTGCTGAGTTTTTGCACTGCTTCGTAGGCAATAAGCATAAATACCTACTTATAAAAGCTTGTTGGCGGTGGCTGTCTGAATGAATACATGGACAGATCTAAAAATTATGGCCATATTTAAATCCATTTGATTTTATAAATACTTGTGGGTATTGGGTGGCGTTAACTTTTGAAACAAATGACTCGGCTCCAATCATACAAATGATTTTGCAAAAACCTCAGCACCCTTTGAGCAAATGACAGATGTCAAGCCTTACCATTTCTGTGAGGAAAGAACATACCACCAAAAGGAAGATGATCCTGAATTTCAAAATGGCTCTCCCTCAAAGAATGACAGTGGAAAAAACGAATGCAAACCCACTCAGATATCCTATAAGCTACGTGTAGTCGTCACTTAGCTGTAGAACTAGACGTATGACAAGTCCTCAAAGTTGTGGACATCAGTATCCCCATGGTCATGTGATCATGATTTGGATGCTGGGCAACTAGTGTACATTTATGATATTTGTAGCATGCCGCATTCATATGATTACCATCTGAGACTTTTACAGCTGGATTCCAAGAAGCAAAGTCAATGGGGAAGCCAACAGGAGGTTACAAGTCACAGTCACATGACCTTGCACCAGAGGTGGGTTTCAGCAGGTTCTGACCAGTTCTGGAAAACCTGTAGCGGAAATTTTGAGTAGTTCGGAGAACCGGTAAATAGCACCTCTGACTGGCCCCACCCCCATCTATTCTCTCCCTCCCGGGTCCCAGCTGATCGGGAGGAAATGGAGATTTTACAGTATCCTTCCTTTGCCATGCCCACCAAGCCACGGCCACCAAGTCATGCCACGCCCACCAAGCAACACCCACAGAACCGGTAGTAAAAAATTTTGAAACCCACCACTGCCTTGCACTTAATGACTGTGGCTGATTTGTTTCAAGGCCACAGCTGGAACTGTCATCAGAAGTTGATGCGGTCACATGACATTGGTTTTGATGACCATGCCGCATAACAGAAGAGTTTCTAGTCCCTATTGATGTCAGTAAATGAGGACTTCCTCTACTCTGTTCCCTTAACTTTTCAGTTCAGTAGACAACTCCCACAACAATCAATCCAGGTCATACCCAAAACAAAAGTGTGTATGTGACACATTTACATTTTTACAAATATGTACACTCAAATATGCTCAAAGCTCAAAAAAAAGGCAGGAGCCCCCAAAACAATTACAATGCATATTAACTGAAATAATAGTATAGAATAATAGAATAGAATAATAGTTGGTTTTAACTGATTAAAACCAACTGGCAATGAAACAAGGTACCTCATGTGCCTGTCTGCACAAAGCATTGTTTCATATACTTGTTACTATTCCATCACTCATTTACTTACTTACACACAGGAGATTGTAAACTCGAGGACACCTATGGATTCCTTCTGTCGTAAGTCCTATGGAGTTCTGAAGTGCTCAGTCCCACATAATTAAGTTTCTGATTTTTGGACCTGTTTAAAAAGAGTACTATCCCTTTTCTGTTTCCCCCCCACCTTCTCCTCTGTATACAGGTTGTCCTTGATTTATGGCCACAATTGAGCCCAAAATTTCAGTTGCTAAGGCAAGATAGTTGTTAAGTGAGTTTTGCCCCATTTTATGGCCTTTCTTGCTACAGTGTTCAATGAAACATTAGTTACATTAAGTTAGTAACATAGTTGTTAAGCCCACTGATTTTGCTCATCAGAAGGTCACAAAAGATGATCACATGACCCCAGGACACTGCAACCATCATAAATACATACCAGTTGCCAAGTATCTGAATTATGATCATGTGGCCATGGCGATGCCAAAATGGCCGTAAGTGTGAAAAACAGTTTTAAGTCAGTTTTTTTCAGTGCAGTTACCAGTTCAAACAGTCACTAAACGAATGGTTATAAGTTGAGGACTACCTGTATAGTGATTGAGGACTGCAATACCCAGTCTTCCCATCCATGGAAACGCCAGTGATTAAGGTTCTGAATTTTCTTGAGTCCTCACTGGAATGGACAACCATATGGCCAGAGGAGGCTTTTATTCTCTCCACAAGGGAGATACATAGCCTCACGAGCAAGAAGGTAGACCTAAAGACATTGGGGGTGCCCTCTTGAAGCAAAGGCACTGATTTCTTTTCTGTTTCTCTGTCCTTTCTTCTATTGGCTTATCCTTCCATTTCCTACCTTGCTCCCTTGCTTTCAGTAGCACCTTCCATTTTCCCTGTGCTCTCAATGAATGTATTTCAGCCTATGTGCATTTCAACTATGCTGCACAGAACAACAATTTCAGTAAAATTGGTATAGTTGTTATGTTGTTATGTTAGGGATGGTACATGGTTAGATGCTAGTCATGGAGCCTAAGTTTCCCACTCTTTCATAGCTGCAACTATTTTATAATCGCTTTCCAGTCATCTGGACCTTCTATTCTGTGGACACCTTAATGCCCCCTGTTTGCTCTTGACTTCAAAGCAAGTCTTTTTTCTTGTACCATGATATAACTGCATTTAAAAAAAAAAAACCCACACCACCCATTCATCATACAGGTCTTTTAAAATCGTTAAGAGATTATGTAATTGCATTTGTGGTAATCTGTAACCTGTTTTCTGCTACAGGATTGCTTCCAGCTTTGAAATAATTGCCAGCTGAAACATCTGTTTGTTTAACTAGTCTTCTGTAGGAGAGTATAACACTGCTACATTATATGATTGGCTGAACAAATAAACTTTCTGCATGCATTAGCTAGCCTTTAACTTAGAGCTTTTATGTAGCAATGCTATTCCGTTTCGAATTTCAGAAGATGCGTGAGCAGAGAGTTTCATTGCTGTCTCATGAAAACTGTCAATACATGAACACAGACCTACACATTTGATCGGGTCACTTGTTCTCAGAAGCATGCTTGCACTGTATTCAGATTGGTAGAATTTCTCTAGGATCTGCCTCTCTATAGTGAGGTATGTGACTTCTCTTTCTTTCTTTCTTTTTCTTTCTTTCTTTTTCAAAATTTAAACTAGATGAGAGCAATAAAAAAACTACACAAATAGATCGAGACTTCAGATTTTTAGAATAATACTTGAAATAATTTTCAGTCATGATAATTAGAAATGTTTTAGCAGTTTTATATATATAAAATTATATAAAGTTATAGTTATGACCAATGTCATGTTGGGATTGCTTTGCTGTATTTCGAGAAAATCTAGGATTTCATTGGATTTCAGATATTGTTAACCTGTGTCCTGCAGAATTGTCAAATATATGCTGCATACTTAACAGAGACATTTTTGTCATGATTCATAACATTGTTTTAAAACTATTTCTTATCAGAACTGATTATCAGTTCAGAACTGATTATCAGTTCAGTCCTGTGCATGTATAATATATGTCTAACTAAGCAAGAGATCTTAGAGTACATAATAAAAAAAAATCTTCTTTGAAATAACCTAATCTTATTAACTCAAATTGGCTAACTAAAATTTGAATATTTTAGTATTAGGGAAAAAGTAAATTGTATCAACTATTATATTACTATAGACATTTATGAATGATGTAGAAGTACATAGTTATCCATTGGCAAAAATAGGCTGGACAAATAAATTATTTTATAGAGTTAAGTGTATGATATAGTAAAATAAATATTCTAATTCTCTTTTAATTACTTTTTATTTGAGTGTGCCAAAATCTATTTATGTTGATATTTCCAAAATGATATTTTTTAATCTCCAAACTAAATATGTAATGGGAAACTCAAAAACTCCAAATGAGTAATTTTTGCTGGATTTCTCTTCTTCTTATAGCTAATGTGCAATTATGTGACCGGTGCATGTTTAGTTTTCATTTCTATATATTTTGCTTCATTTTAAATTCACATCAAAGACTTATGCTGATAAGTATGAGACAACAGCAAGTTTAACTTATCTTTCTTTTTTCCTTTTCTTTCTTTTTTCTTTTTTAAAAAAGCTACTGGGCTGTAGCTAAATAACAGAAATCAGGATAACTGCAGCAAGCAAGTATGTTTGTGTGCCTTTTCTCCTACATAGATACAGTCCACCCTTTCATTTCTGTTTGCTGGAATTTGATGGCTTGTGGCTGGCTGCACCCAGGAGCAAGTGCAGCCACACAAACACATTTTGCCATACTGTATTTCTGTTACACTGTAGTCCTACTCAGGGTCATTGCACTATACACATTACATATTTCTAGCAAACATGAAGATGAACAAAACAAGGAGTGTAGATAAGCGGAGATAAATTGGAGCCAGTTTATTACTAAATACCGTGTAAAATGGACAGAGCTTTGAATCAGCGCTGCTCTAGACTTTTCTCCTGTGTCTGTTTTTGACTGCTGGGACCACATATAGTGAAAAATTAAATGACTAGAATAGTGGAACAATTATTTGGTAGAGATCCAGAAGCAATTGTGTTTGGAGTGATGTTTAAACCAATGTCAGGAAAGGCAAATACCTGGCTCAATGCCAGCACCTTTGTAAAGCATATTAGCTCAGATGAAAAGTTAGACTCCGAGGCAGAAAGAGAGAGCCAAAGAGCTCCCGGTGCTTACACTCACCTTGCTTGTGTCTTCTGGGCTGGGATTAGCTGGATACATGCATGGTTGCATAACGTGGCTGAGGAGCACACTTTTGCCAAATGCTTCCATTCGATTTCTGCTCCCTTTCCAGGTGGACAGCCGGCTGCTGATTCCTCTTCAAGCACGGAACCTAGATAATGCGACGCGTTCACTGCCACTGACAATGACCATGACCCTTCACACAAAAAACTCCGGTGTTGCCTTATTGCACCAAATACAAGGCAATGAATTAGAGCCTCTCAGCAGACCACAGCTGAAGATTCCTCTGGAACGACCGATCAGCGAAATGTATGTAGACAGCAGCAAGACTGGGGGGTTTAACTACCCAGACGGTGCTGCCTACGATTTTTCCACTGCCGCTCCAGTGTACAGTTCAACCAGCCTCAGTTATGCCCCTACGAGTGAATCGTTTGGCACCAGCAGCCTGGGAGGATTTCATTCCCTGAACAATGTTCCCCCAAGCCCTGTTGTCTTTTTACAGTCGGCTCCACAACTTTCGCCTTTTATTCATCACCACAGCCAACAGGTACCTTATTACCTTGAGAACGAAGCAAACAGTTTCGCCATGAGAGAAGCTGCCCCAACAGCGTTCTACAGGTAAATCCTGTAATTTATTTCTTTCTTTCTTTCTTTCTTTCTTTCTTTCTTTCTTTCTTTCTTTCTTTCTTTCTTTCTTTTCGAAAAAATTACAGTATATAAAAAGTTAAGGCAAGGAAGGGGGAAATTCAATGTTAGGATGGGTATGCCTTCAGGATGGTTGAGTCACTGCTGAATAATTAGACATTGTGTTAGCGTCTTGAAAATTAAAAATCTCTGTTATGACTATTAAGCAACTATTGTTGCTGTGTATGCTAGAAATGGAGTGCTTATGAAACACAAATCAGATTTCCAACAGAAAATCTGCAGCCTGGGGAAAAACCAGAACAGAAGCCCCAATACTGAGTTAGAAAAACAATAAATTGAAGCAAAACAAAAACTCCCCAAAGTGGAGATGCCGGGAAATTAAAATGAACGATGCAAACTTCAGTTTTTGGCTCCTCTCAGTCCAGGCTGTTCCTGCTCTGAATTTATGTAGCTGAATTTGCACTCCATTGTTGGAAATATTTTGTTCCTTGTCTGCCTTTATATTGCACTGACTGACTTTTATATAAAATGTTCAGGCTACCTGATGATTCACCTTCACAAAGAGTCACAACTGACATAATGAGAGCATAAAACGGCCTTTGGAAAGTATATTTAAGACTTTGGAATGGAAGGCTTTCTTTCTTTCTGCACACGGAGAGAAAGTCTGTGATTTAAAACAGTGTTTTCCAAATGTATTTTCTCTACAATACTCTTCGTATTCTCTATTCTTCGTATTCTCATTGAAGAGTTAAGGCTTAATTTTAAACAGTCACCCACACACTTTTAGGAAAACAAGGGGGAGTACCAGATCACTATTCTAGCAGCTGTAAAGAGGCTCTGGAGATCTTTGAAGTAGGTGGCTGCTGCAATGGTGTCAAGATAATAAAAACAAAACATAGCAGGCATTGTTTCACTCTGTCAGGTTTATAATTAGTTAATGCAGAATTAAAATGAAAAAAAAAATACAGATATATTCACTATGCATAATGGATTTAGGATCAAGCTACCTATCATGCTATATTTGCAGTGCGCAGTTGCTCTTTTACTTTCTAATTATTCAAAAGCAAGTATGTGTGGTTTCTAATCTGGGTCAAGACCGCCACATGTAGAGTAGAGATTTTAAGTTCATCTCGTAACTATTTGTCTTCCTAGTTACTATCCATTAAAAAAGAAGAAGCAAAGAAAGCCTCCGTTGGTTCTTGAATGAGAATTTGGACAAAAGACAGTGGGACAAACATGTGTGTGTGTGTGTGTGTGTGTGTGTGTGTGTGTGTGTGTGCATACCTACACATACCCGCACATAGAATAGGCAGCAGAATTTAACATAAATGCATAAAAATATGTCTGCGTTACTGAAAAAAATATCCCAATTTGATCTGTTCTCCATTTGTTATTTTGTTTAATGTTCTGCAATAAAATATGGGCTTAATTTGCATAGGTGGAAGTGAACCTGTGTTAAATGTTAACTGTTCGGTTATTCTGCTTTTCACTTTCCATTCCTAGACATTTTAGAAAATTTGTGATTGCAACTTCACAAACCATAATTGGTATGTGGTTGATTTTGTGCCCTATTTATACCGCAGAATATTTTTAAAAAAATCCTTGAACTCTGGGTTAAATACTGCCGTCGCTAATTTTAAACATTTAGCTAATATTAAAAATTACACTCTTTCTAGATATTGGTCAGAAATGAAACCAAACAGGTGAAATGACAGTTACAGAAAAAGAAAGGGAATAGAAACTGTGAAATCCTTGGTGTTCTCTGAGCTTGGTTGTTTTCTTGAAAATGTTTCATTACTCGAAAAGAAGTCAGTAACAGATCCAACAGATGCACTCATTTTGTAGGGATAACAAGAAAAACTTACTTTAACTACCAGATGAAAGACTGAAATCAGGAAGAAAGGACCTGAAAGTGTTTCTCACCTGAATGGAAAATTTGCCACGTGTAGTGAGACCACACGTGGCTTTTGAGGAATGGCCATATCTTGATATCTATGTTGGTGACTGTGTAGGGTGGGAAAAAAGCACTCCATGTTCCCTCTCGGCATTGGTCTTCTTAGCAGCTCTAAAAAAAGCAGCACTTGATTAATACTGCACTTGAGGAATGCCCAATGCCCAATTCCATTAGCCCAAATCCTCAAAAGTGGAGATTTTGCTGAGAAACTTCGTTTAAAGTAATAGCAGAAGATGATGGGTGTTTCTCCAGAGAGATAGCATACAAAACAGCTCCCTATCATTGATTGCTTTGGGCAGTTTAAAGGAATTCAAAGACAAGGCTAAGACTATATACTTCTTTGTTTGAGCCTAAGGATACCATTCTCCTTCCATGTATAGGAGGCAGTATATTTATAGCAGATGTTAAGGACAATCACCTGAATTGCTGGCTGCTTCTCTTCATTGAAGGAGAAAACTGTATAGGCCATTTTAAGGACTTTGACCGCCAGCATATTGACATGGGTATATATCTTTGCTTTCAACAAGCCAGGGAATTTAGGAGGAAAACCTACCTCTGATGTTACCCAGATGTTTGCTATTCTAATTTTGCCCAAACAACCACTTGGACCCAAGGATCTGAGTTCTCTTTCCTCAATATATTTTTACTGGGAAAGGGAAGGGAAAATACTTGATATTCTAGGATGTGATCTTATGATTTGTAGTGGGACATAATATTTCCTTGTGGTGTAATTTTCTAACTCAGGAAATGAATTAGAAATAAATTTTAACAAATACGAGGATATAAGTGAATTTCAAAAGGTCTTAGCTTTCTCTTTAGATTTGCCTAAGGAGCAATGGAGAGCGTAGTGTGTTTTGTTCCTATGACATTCTTCAGGTCCAAAAGATTTTGCAATCTTGTATCCATTCATTTTTTTATTAAATATTCTTGGTAAATTTAAAGACTCTGATATTAAGTTAAATTACTGCTCTGATTTGTTAATCTAGATGCTTTTAATAGCTATGCAGTGCTTGTAGCACCTGTGTCTTGAATTGGCCAGTGATATTATTTTAATAATTACACAGTGCAATTCTGCACAGGTTTATTTAGAAATAAATCCAAATGGCCATCAGATTTATTCCCAAAAAGAGTGAGGACGTGACTACTAGTTTATCTATCTGTCTCTTATATATTTGGTGCTGGTTTTTTTTAAAGCTAAATTTTCATTAGCCTTGAAGAAAATAGTTCAGTCTTGATAAAGTGTTATTTATTATGTTTGTGGTCAGGAAATTTCTTTTGTGTATTTTCCTTCTATGATGGCTTCCTTTTTTGCAGATTTCTTTCATTTTATTTTAATTTTGGTAATGGTAATATAATGGTAATATAACACATCCTGGAAATGATTCATTCAGAAATACACTAAATTTCCCTGAAATGTATTGATTACAGCCTTGCCAAAATGATTGTATATTCACAATGTTCCTTGAATTATAGGGCTAGAAATGAATTATTCCCAGGTTCAGAGGTTGTGCTTTGCCTATGGATTTTAGTCTAATGCAAATTAAGTAGTATACTAGATATTATGATTAGTTACTACAGATACTTTTTACTGGGAGTCTCTTATGAAGATGCTTCTATAAAAGGTTATAGTTGTAGACTATGTTTTTTTTTAATATCACATCGGCCTGAAATATGTACACTGGTAACATTGATAAGCTACTATTTCTACTGACACTTTTTTATTTTCCTAGTCTGCTATGAATTCACATTTTCCAGTATGCAGAGATCATAAAGATAATAGAGGAATGCTGTTTTTAAACTTCATTACCTTCATTCCTTCATTTTCACCGCACACAGCTCTATGGAATTAGCTCATGGTGGCAGCCAAAGAAGAATGTTCTGTCTTCTACAAGGCTTTTCTTTTCTTGGCTGCAAAATGGGAAAAAAAACACGATATGTATCCAACTGTTTTCACTTGGTGCAGATAATGATTGGGTTCACTTTTTAATCTAGTTCGAATCTCCCCGCTCACCTTCCCATTAGCTTGATGATATTAAAAATTACAGCTGGCTGTTTTAATAAAGCTTGAGTGTTGATTTCCACCTTTGGATATTTCATAAATAAAACATAGGAGATGGAAACAGATATGCTAGAATCCTTATCTCACAATCGCTTTTCTGTAACTTTCCACTGACCACCTAGTTGTTGGATCTGAAGCAGAGGTGGGCTTCAGCAGGTTCTGACCAGTTCTGGAGAACCGGTAGAGGAAATTTTGAGTAGTTCAGAGAACCGGTAGTAAAAAGTCTGACTGGCCCCGCCCCCATCTATTCTCTGCCTCCCAAGTCCCAGCTGATCAGGAGGAAATGGGGATATTGCAATAACTTTCTCCTGGATTGGGGAGGGAATGGAGATTTTACAGTATCCTTCTCCTGGAGTGGGGTGGGAATGGAGATTTTACAGTATCCTTCCCCTGCCATGCCCACCAAGCCATGCCATGCCACGCCCACCAAGCCACACCCACAGAACCAGTAGTAAAAAATTTTGAAACCTACCACTGATCTGAAGGTACATGCAGTTCAGTGGCCTCTTAGTTGAGAGGAAGCGTTGCAATGTCTCATTGTCCAGGTTATCAGACTAGTCATGGGCATATAATCGAGCAGGATTTATTGGTAGAACTCTAAGTGATTTGCAGTAGAACAGCAAATGTCTCCCAATTGTTAAAAAACAATCAAGGTTAAATTATCTAAATCTAAATTAGAAGGCCAATCCCTAATCCAGTGTTTTTCAACCTTGACAACTCTAAAATGTGTGGACTTCAACTCTCAGAATTCCCCAGCCAGACATCCTGTTCCTAACCCAACCAGTTCCTAAGGTTGAGAAATATTGCCCTAGTCTCTTATTTGATCTTATTTGAACATGTACTGCATGGATCATGGAATCCAACAGGATTGTTCTCCTGGAATCACCATGTTACATCTGCTTCCACTGCTTGTTTTTAGAGTTTTGTCCTCCCATGTACTAATCTGTTGATCAGCTGTATTATTCCTACTCATATTTTGGCCTGGTGATTTATCTCTAGATGGTTTCTCAATTCTTTGCATCTGCCTCTTTATTGTTCTTTCATTGCCCTTTCAAGTTGGGAATATTCACCAAGGTGAAGATGAACTAGAAAAATCTTTATTTGGTCTTGTTGAATAGCTGCTTTTTTGTGGAATGCTTTCTAGAGACATCTTAGCCATAACTAAGATAGGAGATGTGGTTGGCTATATCATTGGCTTCAGCCACTATGGCTGAAGAAATTGGAGTACCTTCTGCTCTCGAATGTATGGATGAAAGAACAGTCCAAAGAAGTATTTGTGCCTTAGACAGCAACATTTATTATAAAGAGTTTTGGTAGCACAGTGGTTAGAATGCAGTATTGCAGGCTAACTCTGCCCACAGCTAGGAGTTCGATTCTGACCAGCTGAAGATTGACTCAGCCTTCCATCCTTCTGAGATCAGTAAAATGAGGACCCAGATTGTTGGGGGCAATATGCTGACTTGATAAACCACTTAGAGAGGGCTATAAAGCACTATGAAGCAGTATATGAGTCTAAATATTATTGCTAGGGCTATTACTATTTTGACCATTCGTTATTAAAATCCTTATTAGCTTGTATCATTATCCCTACCATTGTTTGTATCCTTCTATCAGATCAGGAAGTCTTTATATCCTATCCCATTGTTGGGTCAGTAGACTGTCCACAGCTTTCCTAAATACCTTCCATATGTCTTGGGTTCTCAGTCATAATAAGAGACACCCTAGTTTAATCAAATAATTAGCTATAAAAATAACACTGGAATTAATAAAGTTAGTAATGTGGGGGTGAGGGTGGCAAGAGAAAAACGATTTGCATGAATAATTTGGCCATCAGAGAATTGATGAGTACATTTGTATTCTACCTAATGGGGCTCTAATTAATGGGATTAGATTTAGTGCATGTTCATTATATTACATTATCATTTGTGAAAACAATGCAAGAATCTGCTGCATTTAAAAGATATGACCACTTTTGTTTATTTAGAAATGTTGTCTTCTGCAACATTTAATGCAATTTGAAACGGCCAAATACCTATTTTTAAAACTTATTACTGGACATAACTGAAACAGAATGAAGCATTTTTAAATCCAGTGTTTTACTTACATTTGTCCCACTGATAAGACTAAAAAGAGCTCAACTGGGCTGGAGTTTGGGCTAATTTCCACCCTTTAGTATTTGTTGAAATATCCATGCAGGTGCCTTTGGGAGAAAATTTGGCTTACCAATATGCTTCACAACATTGATAATTAATATTTAATAGTGTGCCCATTAGCAAAATGAATATTACTGTAGTTGACCTGTTCCCAGTTCTACCATTTGGAGCTTGAAACAGCATTGCTCAGTCAAGATGTCAAACACACGATTTTGTTTGCAGAGTCCGCTACAGTTTAGATTGCACAATTTGTGGAGCATCAAATAACTTGTCACAATGTAAAAGGCACACATTTTATTTTTACTTTCTTCTCTGAACAGCATAGAACCTCCTCCCCCCTTCTTCTTTTTTTCTCTTCCTTCCCTTTAACTCTCTTATGCCCAAACTCACAGTTTTGCAGTAGGGTAAGGCTTTTTAATATATTATATGAATAATCTTATATGCATAGATGATACTGTAAGCACAGATATACTAACACTTATGCATGGGGAATTATCATAGCTCAGTAGAAGTATTCTTCTCCATTCTTCCCATGTATCTGTTTCCAGAGAGGTATCATAATTAACTGTTAGCAGAAATTAAAAGTCTGAATATATTTCTTATATTGACAAACTGTTCATTTGTTCTGGATATTAAGAATTCAGATATTAAGGATTCATCCCATTGAAGTGAAGAGCTTCCCCCAACATAGAAATAAATAGATTTAACCTTCAAGGTAGCTATGTAATGAAAATGGTGATAAAATCTTTTGAAGTATAGAGAAATGTATATGAAAAAATGGTTATAGAAGTAATGATATGAAAACAATGTAATTTATACCTGTGTTTTCCCAAAAATAAGACCCTGTCTTATATTTTTTTGAACCCTGAAATAAGCACTTGGCCTTATTGCCATGCGCTCAAAAGCCTGATTGGGCTTATTATTAGAGGATGTCTTATTTTGGGGAAAACAGGGTAAACTTTTCCCCTTTACTTCAATCAGGATGCCCTACACATCTTAAAATTCTATAAAACAATGTATTAACTAGAAATATATATATTTAAAAAATTGAAATGGAGTAAGAAATCATTCCATGAAAGTTTTCAAAACAGCATTAATTAGGACCCTGGTGTGTGTACATTGCATGCACATATGGAGCAAATATTTTTAATGCTTAAATTTGACTAATGTTTTTTTTTTAAATTTCCTTTAGAGAAGATGTTCCATTGAAGTGATGTTAAAAAAGAATGCTTTCCCCAATAACTACCTCAAATAGTCCCATCCTACTTTGTGATTAAATGACATATTTGGGCCATCAGATTTATTAATTGTGGAATACACTCAACTCTGAAATCTCTAGGAATAAATTATTTTAACTCAGCCCCAGTTCTCATAAAAGAGCAGAAGAATTATGTTGTGAAGAAAAAAGTTCAGGCATCACAATCCTACTTCCTAAAAAAAAGTAATACTGAAAAATTCTACCTTGAGGTAATTGTTAAGTATCAAATCCAGCCTGGTTCATACCTCACCTGCTAAGCAAATTATTGCATGATTATTATTAGTTTAGGGAGGTCCAGATATTAAATAGTAACTGTAAAGAGCTGTGTTTCAAAAGTTGCACTAAAAAAAATCTAGAATTTTGGCATCTTCATGTCAATTAGAAGAAGGGACTCTGCAAAGAATTCAGAAATAAAATTGTCAGAAGGAAATTTCTTTTTTAACTAGTAGTAGCATAAAACATTACATGGAAAAAAATCTTTTGATGTGGGGAAGTCAAAACAAAGCACTACAATCCACATTTGTTTTATTTTAGAAATGACTTTAAGTTTCCAGCTATCTCTTGTGTATTTGGATGACAGATGGTATAAAAAGATATAAAAAGCCACATGATTGGAATTAGAAGTATTTTCCATTGCAGTGTTGGCAATCATACATGGCACAGAACTGAACACGAGAATGGTGGTTATGAAATAAATCTGACTTAACAGCTTCATTCAAAGCAAGTCATATTTCTTGCCAGGCAACATAATTTTGAGGGATGAAAAAATATGGCATTAAAACTGTTATGTATTGATACTTTTAAGCGGGAGTTTCAAACCTGCCTACGTTTCTGATTGGCTGACAGTCTCTCCAGGATTGTATATAAGGAGGACTGCAGCCTCTGAGTTTTTGCTGAAGTCTCACCATATATTAAAGAGCTGTTGTCACTTGCTTGCTTGTGCCTCTCGTCATTCCCGAACCACTTCATTGGCGACGAAGGTGGGATTGAGGCTACAAGAAGCCAACCAGTGAGACCACGAGCTTCAGCTAGGCGACGAGGCGAACCACAGGAGACATACCGGACATGTCTGCCTACGTTCCGCCCAAGCCTTTTGATCCGACCCGCGAAAAATGGGTCTCGTACCTAACAAGGTTTGAATGCTCGCTAGAAGCCAGCGACATGCAGGGCCTCTCGGCTAATCGAAAGAGAGCCCTATTCCTAAGCCACTGCGGACCGGACGTGTTCGAGATGGCCGAGTCACTGTGTGAGCCAACGCCGGTTCAAACAGTCTCATGGGACACCTTGATGGCAACTCTCCGGGCTCACTACGCTCCCGTCCCCTCCAAGTTCGTGCAGCGATACCAACTAAGGCAGCGCGTCCAACGAGAGGGAGAGCCGGTCAGCGCGTACATGGCCAGCCTGAGAAAAGCCGCAACTCATTGCGACTACAGAGACTTGGATGATGCGTTGCTTGAGCAACTGATCTGTGGTGTTCGGGACATTAGGCTGCAACGGCGTCTGCTCGCCAAGCCTGATCTGACGCTTGCCGGAGCCCTTGATGAGGCCAGGGCTCACGAAGCCTCCACAAAGGCCGCTGAAACGCTACAGCGTCCGCCGACCAGCAAAGACAGCCCCAAGTCTGCCCCGGTGCACAGAGAAGACGCCGGATCCAGCTCGGAGTCCGAGTCGGATGAGGACGTCTTCCGAACAGAGCACCGGAGAAAAGACACTGGCAGCCCCCGGCGAAGCTGTCCCAGCTGTGGCGGGCACCATGATAGACTGTCCTGCAAATACAGAGAGGCTATTTGCAGGCGTTGCGAGAAGAAAGGGCACTTGGCGCGAGTCTGCAGAGCCACTCTGCCCAGAAGACTCAAACCACGTGAGCGCCGCAGCCAACCGGAATCAGCGCGCCAGAAGCAGCCAACGAGAGAAGGCGGCGCGAAAAAACGGCGCGAATTTGAACCGCGAGATGGCCGCAGCATACACATCGACCAGGCCAGCACAACGGTCGAGGACAAAGTCAGCACGGTGGTCGAGATCAACGGAAGACCGTGTTCGATGGAGATCGACACCGGATCAGCTCTCTCCATCATGTCGTGGACAACCCTAAAGACCCTCCTGCCGTCGTTCCGGAAGGATCAACTCTCCAGACAGAGACTGCGCATCCTAGACTACCAGGGGAACCGAGTCCCCCTCGAAGGCGTGGGCACGTTCCGGGTCACCTACGGAGACTACGAAAGAGACCTGCCGCTGACCATCGTCACGAAGCAGCTGCCGAGCCTCCTGGGCATGGGGTGGTTCCGAGCCCTTGGCATGGGCTTCACCGGCGTCCACCTGATGTCCAAGTCAACCCTGAAAGACAGCCTCCTGTCCGAGTTCCAGGACGTTTTCGGGGACACATTGGGCAAGTATGTGGGGACCCCTATTTCACTAAACTTAGACCCCAACGTAGCCCAAGTAAGACTAAAGGCCAGAAGAGTGCCGTTCGCATTGAAACCAAAGATCGATGCAGAACTGGACAAACTGATTAAGCAAGGGGTGTTGGTTCCCGTTGACCATGCCAAGTGGGAGACCCCCATAGTCACCCCAGTTAAGTCCGACGGCTCAATCAGAATTTGCGCCGACTACAAGTGCACGATCAACAAGGCCTTGCAGCCGAGCGCCTATCCGGTGCCGATCGTGCACCATCTACTACACTCCCTGGGCCCCGGAAAAATTTTTGCCAAATTAGACCTGGCCCAAGCCTATCAACAGTTACCGGTCGACGACGCCACGGCAGAGGCGCAAACGATCGTGACTCATAGGGGTGCATTTAAATGCACCAGGCTCCAATTTGGGGTGAGCGTCGCACCCGGCTTATTTCAAAGCACCATGGAGCGCCTGTTGCAAGGACTTCCGGGAGTAGTCCCCTATTTCGATGACGTCTTAGTCAGCGCCCAAGACGAACACCAGCTAGGGGACAGGGTACGGAACGTCCTGTCCAGATTCAGAGAAGCGGGACTAAGACTTAAAAAGAACAAGTGCAGGATAGCGGTCCCCTCGGTAGAATTTCTGGGGTACAGGGTGGACGGCACAGGCATCCACCCTACCGAAAGCAAGGTGAGGGCCATCAAAAGCGCACCAGCCCCCAAATCCAAAGCTGAGCTCCAAGCCTTCCTTGGACTACTAAATTTCTACTCAATGTTCCTAAGAGATAAGGCCACGGTCGCTGATCCCCTTCACAAACTCTTAGGGAAGAATGTACCATGGGTCTGGGGGAAACCGCAAGCGGCCGCGTTTGAGGCAGTAAAAAAACTCCTATCTGAGGACAGTTTCCTGATCCAATACAATGCAGAGCTGCCGCTCGTCTTGGTTTGCGACGCCTCCCCCGTAGGAGTTGGTGCCGTCCTAGGCCATAGACTGCCGAACGGCCTAGAGGCACCCATTGCCTTCTACTCCCGAACTCTGTCCAGCACAGAACGAAACTATAGCCAATTGGACAGAGAGGCTCTGGCTGCGATTGCGGGGGTTAAAAAGTTCCACGAATACCTCTATGGCCGAAAATTCGAACTTGTGACTGACCATAGACCGTTGCTAGGACTGCTAGCAGGCGACAGGCCAACCCCCGCTGCCCTCTCCCCCCGTTTAACTAGATGGGCGATTTTCTTATCGGCCTACTCGTACCAGCTCGTCCATCGGCCTGGGCGGACCCTGGGTCATGCGGATGCCCTTAGCCGTTGCCCCCTTCCCGACCTGCTGGACAACCCAACACCGGAAACCTCCGTCCTGTTGTTGGACACGTTAACCTTGGGGCCCATCTCCTCCGGCGAGGTGGCGAAGGCATCAAATAGAGACCCTGTTATCCGGACTGTTATGGGTTGGGTTTTGAAAGGGTGGCCGGACAAGGTGGTCGGGGAGGAGTACCAAGGTTTTGCCAACAAACGAAATGAACTGTTTACGCAAGGGGGGTGCTTACTGTGGGGTGACAGAGTGGTAATTCCAGCAAAACTACGAGATAGAGTTTTAGAATTATTGCACGAAGGGCATCCTGGCATCGTTAGGATGAAGTGCTTAGCCCGCAGCTATGTCTGGTGGCCCAACATGGACCAGGTCATTTCCGAGTGGGTGGGGAAGTGCAGACCCTGCCAGGAGTCTCGCCCCGATCCCCCAGTAGCGCCCATCCGAGAGTGGGAGAAACCAAAAGGCCCATGGGGGAGGATCCACATTGATTTTGCCGGCCCGTTCCATGGCCAAACGTTTTTAATAGTAGTGGATGCCTTTTCAAAATGGCTCGAAATTGTATTAATGCCATCCACAACGGCCGAAGCGGTTATCAAGGCCCTAAGAAAGTTGTTTGCCACCCACGGCCTGCCGGATACCTTGGTATCGGACAATGGTCCCCAATTTACAGCAACCCTTTTCGAAGGCTACTTGGCCGGCCTGGGGATCCGCCATGCCCTATCAGCCCCATTTCACCCGGCTTCCAACGGATTGGCTGAACGATTTGTCAGGACAGCCAAGGAAGCACTGTCCAGATTAGACAATGGGGACTGGCAGGCCAGGATAGATCAATTCCTTGCGGTTCAGCATGCATCACCATGCACAGCAACTGGGAGAAGCCCAGCAGAGCTCCTCATGGGGAGAAAGCTCCGGTGCGTGTTGGACAGGCTTCACCCTAACTATTCGCACGAAAACTTTAAGGGAGAGACCTGTGGCTTAAGGCAGTTTCAGGTCGGGTCCCCGGTGTTCGCTCGCAATTATGCCAGCGGTCCTCTGTGGGTTGCAGGAACCATAGTGGGGATAACAGGCCCAAAATCATACACGGTGGATGTGGGGGTAGATAGACTCTGGAAGCGCCACATAGACCAACTGAGGAAACGGGTGGTTGGCGAGGCAAACATCAACGCAGACATGTCCGA
Source organism: Arizona elegans (assembly GCA_022577455.1). NCBI lineage: Eukaryota > Metazoa > Chordata > Lepidosauria > Squamata > Colubridae > Arizona > Arizona elegans. The sequence goes on from JAKOOJ010000001.1 coordinate 253,651,045, forward strand.
GCCTAACTATGACCACTTCTCCAAAACAGCTAACTCAAGCCCGGGGCCGCGAGAATACTTAGCTGACAAGCCCTGGTTCCAGCGCCGCCCCAGCGAGTCGCCACTCCCAGCCGGGAATAACCACGCCCCGGACAAAATCCAGGAGGTTCCATTGGCGGAGCCGGGAGAGACAAAGAGTCCCTCCGACCAGCTCGACGCCTCACCAAACACTGAACTGCGCAGGTCAACTAGGGCGAGAACTCAGCCTAAGCACCTGCGAGACTTTGTTTGTACATATGTTAATTTTTGAGTGTTAGTGCCTTCTGGGAAGGGAGGGGTGTTATGTATTGATACTTTTAAGCGGGAGTTTCAAACCTGCCTACGTTTCTGATTGGCTGACAGTCTCTCCAGGATTGTATATAAGGAGGACTGCAGCCTCTGAGTTTTTGCTGAAGTCTCACCATATATTAAAGAGCTGTTGTCACTTGCTTGCTTGTGCCTCTCGTCATTCCCGAACCACTTCAAAAACATATTTCTGCTCTTGAGTTTTTTGTTTTTTTTTAAGCAAATGGCATATGGATGGAAGGAACATCTTGTGGTATACTTTCTATACTTTGTAGTTTGACTAAAAAAATGCTTTATGTGTGATAATGTGTTGATTATCTTATGACCCACCCACTCAGTAAGTTCTCTTCTGTGTTGTCCTCATTCTGGTGTATCCAGTTTGATCCACGGAAAGCGGGCAGGGCTTAGATCCCATGATTATAGTCAGCATCTTCACTTTTATTAAACACACAGACACACTCACTCGCACACGCACATATACACATACCATCATAGACACCCCCAGACTTATTTTTTTTTCCTCACTGCAAATGACTCTGGGGACATCGCTAGATCCTAATGTAGGATTGTACCTCTTACGCCAGTTTTCCACATTTGATGAGGTGCTGCATATTATACTCGACTCTCATTTAAATGATACTAAAGACTTATCTGGTTTGGAGATAAGCCCAGGTTACTCTCCCTTCCCCCTGGTTCAAAAAAGATTGCAAAAATCTCCAGGCATCATTTCCTAATCATTCTGAAATGTTGAAACATTTATTGCCAACTTTAAGCCCAAGTTATTTATGAATATTTATTTTGTTGAATTTGATGTTATCAAATGCATATGTTATTCTTTATATCATGTTGAGACTAGATGTCATAACTATATAGAAGAAGATTAAGTTTGACTATTGAGCCTAACTATACTGTTAAAAGGGAACCCCTTGAAAAAAATATTGTGACACAATATTTGATGCAGTTAGAAAGAAAACTACTGTACCTTGTTAGCCTTCCCTTTTCTATGGAGCTTAATGTATCAGGGATGTTCTTTCTCTTTGGTTTTGACATATTGATTGTGTATGGAATGTGGCTGGTTGGGTATTGCTTGATATCTTTCAGTATCAAACTGTAATATGGAGGTCATAACATGGACCAATATTGTACAGCAGTAAGGACTGAGATCACATCTGCAAAATACTTCAAAGATTGCTTACTGTTCATGACAAAATCTTTAGTAAAACAAGTCCCTTGATCTATCCAGGAAATATAGCTTGCTTATTCTAAAGCCTGGAATTAAACAGGTAATTGAAAAACATTTGAACTGTTCTGAATTCAAAACAACTATTTGCTATCATGGTCAGGGGCAGAGGTGGGTTTCAGCAGGTTCTGACCTGTTCTGGAGAACCAGTAGTGGAAATTTTGAGTAGTTCGGAAAACTGGTAAATACCACCTCTGACTGGCCCTGCCCCCATCTATTCTCTGCCTCCCGAGTCCCAGCTGATCGGGAGGAAATGGGGATTTTGCAGTAACCTTCTCCTGGATTGGGGAGGGAATGGATATTTTACAGTATCCTTTCCCTGCCATGCCCGCCAAGCCACACCCACCAAGCCATTTCATGCCCATCAAGCCACACCCACAGAACCGGTAGTAAAACATTTTGAAACCCACCAGTGGTCAGGGGTGACATGATAGCAGTGTTCCAATATTTAAGGGGCTGTCTCAGAGAGGAGGGGGACTTATTTTTCAAAGCACCTGAAGACAAAACAAGAAACAATGGATGAAAACTGCTCAAGGATCCTAAGCAAGACTCCATGCCTGCAAGGTGGTTTGATCATAGATATGACATTGATATTCTGGAACCTTGTTCTGGTCTACATACATTTTTATGTAGGAATTTGGCAAGAGTACAGTAAGAAAAAAGTATAGTACATAGCAGTCCAAAAATCATAGTGCACGCTCATGCAGGGAAGGTGGAAAGAATCATGACTAATCATTGAAGGAGTCAAAGGAATTAAAAAAAGCAATAACAATAGCACTTAGACTTGTATACTGCTTGATAGTGCTTTAGAACTTTTTACAATGTCAACATATTGCCCCCAACAATCTGGGTCCTCATTTTACCAACCTTGGAAGGATGGAAGGCTGAGTCAACCTTGAGCCCATCAAGATCGAACTCGTGGCTGTGGACAGAGTTAGCCTGCAATACTGCATTTTAATCACTGTGCCACTAGGGCTCAATCAAGTACTCATTTATATTATAAATAATGTAGAGAAAATTCTGAAAAGTATTCAAGAGACCCTTTTCCCCCTGTGACAAAATTGACTCCCAATGTAAACATGAATTTCTATGTTTACATATTGCTTTGATTTTAATAAAGGCAAAAAATGAATACTAATGGATTATAGAAAACAATGAAATAGCAAACCTGAAAGTGAGGGATTGGTACTAATAATTGGTACTGTTCAATTTACAACAGTTAATTTAGTGACCATTTGAAGTTAAATGGCACTGAAAAAAGTGACTAATCACCATTTTTCACACTTATGACCATTGTATTATCCCCATAGTCACTTAATCAAAATTCAGATGCTTGGATGCTTGGCAACTGACTCATATTTATGACGATTGCAGTGTCCCAGGGTGACCTTCTGACAAGCAAAGTCAATGGGGAAGCCAGAGTCACTTAACAACCATGTTACTAACTTAAGAACTACAGAGATTCACTTAACCACTGTGGCAAGAAAGGTCGTAAACTGGAACAAAATTCACTTAACAAATGTCTCACTTAGTAACAGAAATGTTGGGCTCAATTGTGATTGTAAATCGAGGATTACCTGTAATCATTTTTATTACACATACTGAATGTCTACCAAATTGCTGTCCTTTTTAATGTAGGTAATGAGGAAATCTGTAGGCTTAATTAGACATTCACTTACCCAGAGTTCTCCATTACATCTCATATACAGTATATGTTGCAGATCTGTTCTTATTTTCTTTTATTGCCTAGAGTTTTAATAGGCCATGCCATACACCCATCCATTCATCTATTGTACAAGGTTGCCTAACTCCATAATGAGGAGATATATCCTATTTCAATATACCTCAATATAAAGACGTCAGAACAGTATCCTTGCTTTTAGAATTTGGAATTAACTATCCTATGAGAAACTTCAATTGCCTGAAAAAGATATTACTTCTCTTCATCTTTGAGAGGGTATTACTAGTTATCAGCAATATTTGGTAAAGCCTGTGGGGATCCCGCTGGGTTTTTTCTCTCTCTCTAGAATTTAGATTAATGAATTCTCCTCCAACTTGATATCTAGTCAAGGGTCCTTCTAGATTTTGAATTGATGGAACTGTAGTTCAATGGATATTGAGAAAATTAGGTTAGGAAAAGTTCTTTTCCCTGGCTGGGCAATAGCTTGCCTATTTGCTTTAGATGCAGATACATTTGCTTGCTTCTATCAGTTCACTATATATGATCAGATGTTTCATAATGTCCATAAACTTAACATTTACCAGCAGCATTCATTTCGTATTGAAGAAAACATTCCTTTTTCTGATTCAGCAGGAAATAAATCAGTTGAACGGGAAACTATTTGAGTGGGGAAACTCAAGAGAACATTTTTAAATTAAATATGGACAAAAGTTGGTTTTCATTAAAATTGACCTAGATACTGAATGTCCTATAAACTCATACAGTACTTTGAAATAATGTGATTAAAGATTATTAAATTAATGATTAAAGGCTAATTAGGCTAATTAAGTGGATTACACTACACAGATTATCCATGTTAAAAGGGTTTTTATGAAACATAGCAAAAAGAAAAAGTAGATCTCACTATAGCCCCAAAACATTCAGAGTTCAGAAACATGGATTTTCTTACAAAAATGCTTGACCTTGTTTTTTTTAAAAAAATTAAATATGAGAATTAATCATGCTTGTTTAAATACTTCTGTGTATTGTGACCTTAATCCAGAGGTGTCAAACTCAAGACCTGCGGGCCAGATCTGGCCCACGGGATGCTTAAATCTGGCCTGAGGGCTGCTCTGGAAATATCAAATGACCGGCCCGTGGTGCCTCTGGTGGCTAAAACAGGCTGCGTGCGGCCCTCCTGCACCTCGTTTTCACCCTCCATGGCCTCCTGCAGCACTCTGCTGGCTGAAAACTGGCCCAAAAACTGCAGGAGGCCATGGAAGGTGAAAACGAGGCACACATGGACCCCATGCCCCATTTTGGCCAGCAGGGTGCTGTAGGAGGCATCTGCCCCCCCCCCCAGCCCATGGACTACAATGCTGATCTGGCTCTCTTAAGAAATCCAGTTTGAGACCCCTGCCTTGATCCATGATGCAACCATGGGAAAAAAATAGTTTAGAATTTGAAAAAGTCTGTAGAGCAAGAATATCTTTATGCTGAAGTCAAAAGAAAAAAATACTCCAAGTTGTATCATATTGATTGGACCGAGGGTTGTTAAGTATTTGTAAAATACCTATATACACATATGAACTGCTTCTGTCTTCTTGATTGCTACTAATGTGCAATTAACATAAAGCATCTCTACAAGCAGCCTTTGCACTGCTTCAGTATCCGTCTCTATTCAGCAGCTGACCTGACTTATTCTGGCTCAGTTTCCAGCAAAACTCCTGGACTGCTGCAGAAGTTCTTATTGTCTCATTGGTGAAATATAGTTGGTAAAACCCATTCTCAACACTTGCCAGTGTTGCAGGCTTCCATCCCTCCAAATGCTCAGGATTTTTTTTTTTGCAAAGCACCAAATGCCAACCACAGCATGAAGTGGAAAGTACAATGATTGGATGCCATTTTTATACCCTCTTCTTGGCCAGCTAATTGGGTGATGATATTGCCTCTTGTGCTGCTACCAGAATTTTTTGATTGGTGACAGAGAACACAACCATTGGCCTGCTTTGCAATAGCTTTTGAGGTTTGGAAAGTGAAAATAACCATGGAATAGAAGGGACTTTGAAAAACGATGATTACAGAGGAGAATAATGATCAAAGGCCAAATGTTTATTATTTTATTGGTTTATATACAGGCCTCAATGAATTTTCATTCATCATTCCTGACCATTAAAATCATATTCAGCTGTGTGTAAAATTGCTTGTATGAGTGGTTTGTCACACAATGCAAGAGAAAAACACTCCTCTAAGATTGCTATAATGTGATTTTATGACAATGTAAGAAAGGTCAGAAACATGCTGTTCTGAGTTTGCAGCTCTTGGATTATACCATTTTATGACTAGAGAACATATATCACCTGAAAACATATTGTAAGAATCAGGCTTAGGGGAAAAAAAAATCATTGACTAAAACTTTAGTTGTTTTTTGGGAGCGAGGCAGAATCTTCAAAACAAATACGTACTGTATTTTTCGCACTATAAAATGCATTTTGCCCCCCCAAAAGAGTGGATGGAAATGTCTGTGGGTCTTATAGACCGAATGTTGCTGAAGCCCACCCCCCACCTTTTGGCCATTTTTGGCTTTGTGCACCCTGTTCTCAGCCTCTGCACCCTCTTCTCGGCCTCCGTGTGCCCCATTTTTGGTGTCCGCATGCCCAGTTTTCAGCCTCTGTGCGTCCCATTTTTGGCCTGTTCCAGGCAGTGGGGATCACTGCCGCCACAGCCTATTACTGCCGATTGCTGTCGTTTGCCACCAGTGCTAGGCAGTGCCGCCAATCGGGGGTGGGGCCAATAGGCGGCTGCGATCAACAGTGATAGGCGGTGGTAGCAGTGATAGGTGGTGGTGATCAGTGGTGATTGGCGGCAGAGGCGGCAGCAATCCCCGCTGCCTGGAACAGAACCCAAAACGGGACACACAAGGCCAAAAACGGGATTGGCGGGGGCCGAAAATGGGACCCACGGAGGCCGAAAATGGGGCACATGGCTGAAAACAGGATGCATGGAGGCAGCGATAGGCTGTGGCAGCAATGGGTGGCGGCAATCCCTGTAGCCTAGAACAGCTGATTGGCAGTATTCTGGGAGGCTGATCCAACCACCAATCAGTTACTCATACTAAATCAGGCTAACGTGCTGAAACTGACCAGGCTGTTTGTGGTTTGCTGCAAGGACACTAGTATATATACAGATTTCAGCAGCATTGGACTCGGAGATTTTCCAGATATTTCTGGAAAAACATAATAGTGTTCAGGAATCATTCTTAAATGTTTTGGTTTTTTTCTGCAGAATAGGAAAGCTATCCCTAAGACATAGGAAACTCTGTTTCTCTCGGAATTAAGTGGTTTTAGATCATTGGAAACACTCTATTCCTTACTGAAGTAAAATTTGGGAAGAAATTTCTATTCTGTCGGGAAAAGTGATGAAGTAGGAAAGAATTATTTAATATTTACTTATTAAACAAATTTATGTAGTCACCCAACTCACACATAGGTGACTCTGAGTGACTTAACAGGATTTAGAAAATCAACGATGTAATAGTTTATTATATGGTTTGATTTTTGGCTGTTTAAACTATAATAGTTTATTATAAAAAAGCCCCCACCCCACCCCTGACAACAACAATACAATCAAATCAGACACTTAATTGGCTCTGTCTCCATTTGTGGTCCCTAGGCCTACTGACAAATCTACATTTTAAAGGACTTTTTGGCAGAGAAACAGGGTGCGGATCAACTGTGCCTTGGGGGAATGATAGTTCATAAAGAAGGGGCCGCCACTAAGAAGTCCCTTTTTCATGAGCTTACCAGATGTACATCCCTAATTGATGGGACCAATAACATATCTGCATTCCCATCCTGATGGGTCAATAGGTGCAATAGGGGAGAGGCGGTCCTTCAAATAGCCTGGTCCCAAGTCATATAGGATTTTAAAGGTGGCAATCAGCACCTCGAATTCTTGAAATGAAGGGTTTTTTGTCCTCAAATACAGATATCTCCATAGATGTCTTTATGTAGGATAGCAACAGATTCTATGAAAGTAGTTTCTGATATTTATCTTTTTTTGGCTAGTTTTATCCTGGTGTGAAGCAGTCACTTAAAAGCAGCTAGATGTGGCTATTTTAATACACCACAGTGAAGGCTGCATTCATGCCCCTGCACAGTTTGAAGAACAGTTTCAGTGTTAAATCTGAAGGAGTGCACAGCCCTGCTTTTTACTGATAAGCAATCATGCATCCCTGAGAAATGTTGAGTAATATGAATGGTTAAACAAAAAAACATTAATATTCATTGTGTCTGGAATGAAAACCAAAATCTTTTGTTCCATTTATGCCTAGTTTCCTATGGTATAATTTTAGGTCAGCTGTTTCTCATACCCAACTGAGCATTATTCTGATGCAATTGGGCCAGGAGCAATAAAGAGATAAGGGAGGTTTTACTCTTTGTTAATACTGTTTTTAAAATTGTTTTTACATGTTGTTAGCTGCCCAGAATTACATTTGCAAGATGGCAGCCATATTAATAAATAAAATAAATTCCCTTAGGAAAAGATATTTTAGTCTGGGATTATTTTATGTTTAATTCATTTTTTTGTTTGATATCTACTTATGTTTAGTGAATATGACTTTCTTCTTCTTCTTGGAATTTTATAATTACACTAGCACATCTTTCCTAATGCCTGCATTGCCAGATTGTTTATTATTTTTTTGTAATAGAGGTGACGTGCATTTCCTTATGGCTATTTCAATTGGCATGGATGTTTAGTTTTTGAATGTCAACCCTACACTGTAGTAGACTAGATTAAGAAACCAATGCCATATAGGTCAGGATGTAAAAGCTATAGAAACAAAATGTTGTGAGTCTGAATGTGTTTTCCCCCTTGCTCCCTTTATTTCCATGTAAACTCAGGAGCGGCTTATCTGAGATGTTTTACTTTCTTGGCCTGGGCTCAGGCCTTTTTATCTGACCACAGCTCTTCCTCCTGTCTTTCAAGACCATTCCTTGTGTCCTCTAAATTGAGGTTCCTCACAATCCAGTTTTCTTGGATTTTTTTTGCCAAGATTTTAGGAATGCTCAAAGGAAACACTTGTTTTATTTCCCTTTGCATCAATGTCAACGTTTTCAATCCTTAGTTTGTAGCTAGGAGAAATGTATAAAATACCTCAGCAGGATCCTGATTACAGAATCTGTTTCATGACTGACCTCAACAATATATTTGTCAACTGATCCATTCTCTCACTGAATGGCAATATTGGTAGCCCAAGCCCCATTATGCAAATTCAGATTATGATCTGAAGTTAAAAAATAATAATAAAATCCTAAAATTCTTGTGAGGGCTCATGGAATGCCAACATCTTGTGAGATTTCTGTATTTATGAGAATTTTGCTAATCTCATATGATATCTCAGAAAGCTGGCATGATTTTGCAATCTTGTGTGACTGTTTCAGTTGGTTGCCGGAAGAGTGCCTCTTGGGGTACAGGACATTTCCTGAAGCTTACAGGACCTTGTTGCCAACCTTGGATTGTTGTGGCCCCGCCCTCTGAGCCTATCTCATTGGAGGAAGAAAGCTCCGAACATGAGGAAGAGGAGTCAGCCAGGCCTCCCTCTCCAGGCCCCTCTCCTCTGGCACTGTCTCAGGTGCCAGCCGAGGGAGAGGAGATTAGCCAGGAGCCAGGTGTCTTGGATGAGAGCGAAGGAGAGCCGTCATTCCTGGATGCACGCCAACGAAGGTGTGATAAACAGTTGCAGCAGTTAAGGAGGCGTGCTAGGGATTAGAACTGAGTCACTGGACCACACCCCAGAGACTATATAAGAGAGGGTGGTGGTTGGTAAAACTCCGTGACGAACAAAAACGAACTTTGGCTAGTCACTTGAACAACGTCTGAAGCTGCCGAAAGAGATATTGTTTTGCTGGACTATTTGCAATGCGTATGTAATTTTATGTTCTCTGTTGCAGTAAAAGCTCTTGGCAGACGGTGATTATATTGCTGCCAAGTTTGAGATAATGATCTGTGTGCATGCCAAGTACTTTCTTAACCCTCGGCTGGCTGTGTTTGTGTGTGTGTGTGGACGGGGACAGATCATCGATGCAATACATCCACCAAACTCAAAGAATGACAATACAAAAATTATATTGGTGTTAAATATGCAATACAGGGCTGTTACCCAGGATACAGAATAACAGTATAATCTCCTGTATCCTCTGATCATATAGCATGGAGTTATATAATGTTATTTTGACAGACAGCAAAATGAAGGTATGTATTGGGACATCAGTTCAAATTGTGCTGGTGCAAATAAAGTAGGGCAGTAATATATCAATGGTACAGGAAATTCTTCACTTCACTTTTTTTCCCCCTGCTTATGAGAGCCAGGAGGACTTTGTCCAACATTTCTGCGGAATTCAAATAACCACAGAAACTTTTTAGCAACTATTTTATTTTCAGAGGTAAACCAGACGTGACATAAAACTGTATATCTCCTTTCCCCAGTAGATTCCCTCTCCGCCCAAAATGAAAAGCAACCATGAAATTTTCAGACGAGAACAGAAAAGCAGCTGGAATGAGGCTGATTAATCTCTCTCCTCATTCTTCATTCAAATTCTCCACTTCTAAACTCCAGTCCCACCCATTAAACAAGATCGTTTTCCAAATTTCTGTCAATATTGTTTATCTGCATTATCCACTTTTAAAAATTTCATTCTACGATTGTTCTTAATGTGTGTTAATAAATTCACAGGCAGATCCTTGTTGGATCTAAAGGTAAATGTCAACTGCTTTGGTGAGATTTTTGTTCTTTTCCTGTGTTTATGTTAGTCAATTAGAATGGATACCACTTGATAAAAGGCATCCACAAAAGAGATCTAAAACAAGATGAGAGCCAGTTGGGCCCACAATACTCAGCAAGTATTGTGGGCCCAGCTGGCAAAGGAAAGCTGAAAACCATATTGGTTGGAAACATGCAGAAGAGGCCTTCATCCTGCAGTGGATAGATAATAGCTAAAATGATGGTGAATGATGATAGTTAGTCAATTGTGTGCCTTCCATCAGCTGTGCTTATACTTTCATAAATTGCAGAAACAATGTGACCACCAAGGCATATACAGATTCAAAGCCAAAAAGAAATTTGACTTATAAAGTAACTTAACAAAATTGGTGAATGTCCTCATTGCACCTTTGCTAGAAAGTAGAACGTCTATCTAAGATATGGAAAATGCATTTTAAACATCGCATATTTTGATACTTCGGTCTGAAATACGACAAGATTAAGGTCATGCTTAGACCCTTCCACATCAGTTCAAGTTAAAATGCAAATAGCTCTAGTTTTAGCCATAATAGAGATTAAACAGGCAGGATTTAGAATAATAGCATAGCTTCATTTTATTTTTTAAACCACACTTACCATGTTAGGGACAGTTATTAACAAACATGTAGAATTACTTACAATGTATTTTAATTTTCTAAGATATTTCTGGCTACTTTGACAAGGTCTTCCTCCTGTATGTCATTCAGTCTGCCCACCCCCTTCCATTTTTCTTTCCAAATACTCCAAAAGATGAAAACTTAATATCTTTGCCTGTGGGAAGGTATTCTCCTCTTTACAAATGTTTCTATACTCCTGTCAACTTTGCAGCTTATCATGTAGAAACCCTCCACCCTGCTTCCCCCCCACCCCATGGCTCTATTCTGTCAGCAATTGACACTTGAATTCAATATTACACAAAATGATGTTAATTTTCTTTCTTCTTCTCCAAATGCAGTTTTCAGGAAGGAAGGTCTTCAGTAGTGAGAAAAAGTTAGGCAAGATTTCAAAAGACCTTGCATATATAATGGATATAAGCAGTGGTGGGATTCAAATAATTAAACAACCAGTTCTCTGCCCTAATGATTTTTTCCAACAACCAGTTTGCCAAACTGCTCAGAAAGTTAACAACCGGTTCTCCTGAAGTGGTGCAAACTGGCTGAATCCCACCACTGGATATAGGTCTGTAATGGTATAAATCTATAGATTTGGAACCTTTACAGTAAATATTTGTTTACAGAACTCATAGCAATAGCAATAGCACTTAGACTTATATACCACTTCAAAGTACTTTACAGCTCTCTCTAAGTGGTTTACAGAGTCAGCATTTTGCCTCCAACAATCTGGGTCCTCATTTTACTGACCTCGGAAGTGGGTAATCAGCATAAGTTGCTACATATATATATTTACACCCCCCCACCCCCCCACATATATTCAACTTCTATAAGACATGGCCATGAATTAATAAAGCAATAGTATGATGGTGCTGTAAAAGATCAGAAATTCTCTGTTGAATATATGCATCTAATTTTCAGAAAGAGATAAAGAATGGATGGCCAGGGCCAGGGTATCTTCGAGACCTCCTTCTATCGCATAGCTCCCAGCGATCGGTAAGATCCCACAGAGTTGGTCTCCTCAGGGTCCCGTCAGCTAAACAATGCCGGCTGGCGGGCCCACGGGGGAGGGCCTTTTCTGTGGCTGCCCCAGCTCTCTGGAACCAGTTACCTCCTGAGGTCCGGACCATCCCCACCCTATTGGCCATCCAAAAAGCCATGAAGACCTGGCTCTTCCGGCAGGCCTGGGGCCATTGATCTCGCTCTTGCGATTTGGCGAGATCCGGCCATGAATGGTGTGAATGGGTTTTAATTGTTTTTAGTGGTTTAGCTTTTAATGTTTTATATATGGTTTTTAAATGAATTGTAAGCCGCCTTGAGTCTTCGGAGAAAGGCGGCATACAAGTTGAAGAAATAAATAAATAAAATAAATATCTTCTACCTTAGCAAATCTATTTAGAAATGATACATCATTTTCAACCCCCCTCTTCTTAATCAATTGTTTTTTAAAATAAATATGAAATATATTTTCAGCAAAACAGAGTTAAGTAGAACAGCTGGAAAACAACAGTTGATTTCAGAAGGGACCAAAATATCTATTATATGCAGATAATAATGGCAGCCTTATTATGTTACAATAAGAAGAAAAAATATCTAAAAGGTTTATCTGGGATCAGACTAGTAATAAGCAAATCCTTAAAGGAGGGGTGGAAGGAAGCACTAAAGAAACTGTTTACCGCTGTTTTTGGAGGGGCAGGAAGCACCTTCTTTATTTAAAAAACAAACACCAAACTAAAGCTTGGAAAGCAGTGCTAATAATTAAAAGAAAGTATGAACGCTAAAAGCTTTCTTCTCATTTCAAAAGGAATGTAGGGAGTGTATTACCTATCAGTAGATGTGTACTGTAATACATGGAAGCAAGTTGCGCAAAAAATGGACCCTTTGATCTTCCGAATACTTGGCTTTGAAACTTTTCCTCTTGTTTAAGAGATTTTGGAAATGTTTTTTTAAAAAAAATACAACCTGTAAATAATAGCAGACATGAATTGTTTTTTTGGTATATGATCTGATACCAGAGCAATCTGTCATAAATATTGAAATGTGCTATGTGGTCAACATGGTCCAAGAGAAAGATTCAGAAACCAATCTAAGGGCTGGATTGCAAATTCTGATTTTTTAAAAAATTATTATTATTATTATTTTGTATTTTAGGAACCTTCTGGATTCTGTGTCTCTGTCTTTGGAACAATTACAACATTAACAGTTAAAATGACAATTTTGTTCATGTTTATTTAGTCATTCCTCTCTATCTATTACAGATAAATGTAAACATTTGCAACCTGGAATAAAGAATCCTTTGCCTTAGTTGCATCCAGATTTCATTTTAACCTAACTATGAAATGGAGTTCCAACCAAGTCCTATGGATAGAACTTTTCATGTTCATCTCTACCACATCTTTGTGCTATCTAACATGCTTTAAAACATTAGGCTACTTTTAAAGGATACTTTTACTGATCAAAATCATGTCAGACTAGTACAGATAGTCCTCGACTTACGACCATAGTTGAGCTCCAAATTTTTGTTTTTAAGTGAGACATTTGTTAAGTGAATTTTGCCCCATTTTATGACCTACCTTGTCACAGTTGTTAAGTGAATCACTGCAGTTGTTAAATTAGTGACCCAGTTGTTAAGCGAATCTGGCTTCCCATTGGCTTTGCTTGCCAGAAGATTACAAAAGGTGATCACATGTACCCAGGATAGTGCAGCTGTCATAAATATGAATCAATTCCCAACCATCTGAATTTTGATCATGTGACCATGGTGATGATGGTCATAAGTCTGAATGTTGTTTGCATGACCATGGAGATGCTGCAATGGTCATAAATGTGAAAAATGATCATATGTCATTTTTTTCAATGCCGTTGTAACTTTGAACACTCACTAAATGAATTGTTGTAAGTCAAGGACTACCTATATAATCAAGGAATGACAGATGTACTGAGACATTAACAAGATTTGGATAACTGTTAATTGCATTTTACTGGAAGCATTCACAGAATGCCATCTTTTATTTTAGTTTTAGTTCTGTGCACACTTAACTCTGGAGATGTTCCACTGTATTCAGTGAAGCTTCCTTCTAAATTGGTACAGTAGGAGTGAACTCTTCTGGTCCTATCAATGGCTACTATGAGAAGATAAGTTTTGGCTCCAAGATGCTTATAGTTCAGTTCAATGTCTTACATAGGAATAGAGCAGAGCAAATGTGGAAAATAAACTTATTTACTTCGTTATTTTTACATTATCACAATGAATCATTTAAGCTCTTGAAATGTTCAGTTTTCCGGATACGGTATATAAAATGGATCTTTCAAGACAATACTGGTATTGCAAAAGCATTTATTCTACCTCTTAAACCCCCCTCCCCTTGATATGGTGAGGCAGTGCTTTAGATCAGGGGTCTCCACACCTGACAACTTTAAGACTTGTGAACTTGAACTCCCAGAATTCCTCAGCTGGTTGGCAGGCTAAGGAATTCTGGGAGTTCAAGTCCACAAGTCTTAAAGTTGTCAGGTGTGGAGACCCCTGCTTTAGATGTTGGATTAGGACTGGCAAGTCCCAGCATCAAGTCCACCCTTAGCCACAAGAGTTCATGGGATGACTTTGGGACAGTCATTCTCCCTCTTAGTCAGCCCACCTCACAGAGTTAGGGTTATTGTGGAGATAAAATGACAGACCATGTAATCTATCTTGAGCTCCTTGAGAAGAGATGTAATATAAGCCTAACAACTAATAAATAAATAAATAAATATCGCCACCCTATTTTTTTGTTGATATCTCTGATATGAGATCTCTGGTTCTCTTCACCATATTAACAATTTAAAGAGTATGTCCTCATTCTTGGGATTTCCAAGTACATATAATTTTTATAAAATGTAGAATTCTAAAATATAAAAGATTATTTACAAATGATTTACCAAATTATAATAACTGTAGAATTGTTATTATAATGATAATGTTGTAAATTGGAATTTTTAATAGGTTGAATTCATCCCTTCCCCACCATCTTATTTTTTAAAACTCGGTTGTAATATTATACCATATTATTTTATACAATTTATTTGTTAGTTACCATTTTTTTGTTTTTATCTTCTTTCCTGTTTTTCTCCCTACACTTATGATCACTCTTCATAATATGTCTTTTTGCCATATGAAATGTTTGTTAGTATTCAATTTATCTATTGGTCTTTTTTGGATCGGCAGAGAATCCACATTCGATAATGCATTTTTAATTTGTTTTGGATGACAGACCAATCCCACAGTCAATTATTAATTCAAGTTTATAAATGCACTCTCTCTGGCCCTGGCTCTTCATGTAAGGTTTCAGTGATTAGTGAACCTCAGTATAGTTTGAAAAATGTTGTGCAAGTTTTGGTATTTTGTAAAGGGCAGAGGTAAGCTGCTTTTGTAAGTCAGGGGTCAGTAGTTTTATGTCCCTTTTCCTTGTCAAGGATCCATTTTCCTTATAAAATCTAGTCTAGATAGATTTCTTTAGGCTACAAATTTTGCTTGGTTTGAGATTAAAACTATTGAATATAGTGAGTCTTCTTTTTACATAAACATGTTTAGATCGTACAGTTTTATAGACTAAAGAATACCAATTTTATTTTGTGTTAGGAAAAGTGAATATTATCTCATTTTTAATTAGTTGTATATCATTTCTATACATCATGTACATCATTATCTAATATTTAATTGGTTGCACATCATTATGTTAAAAACCTAACATTAAATTACGGCAGTCAAAATAGTTTCTTGCAAAGTAAAATGTTATAAAAAGGAGGAAATGTTTGCAATTTACTTTCACATATCACTTACCTAGGAAAACCTGGATAGATCTCTTATACACACCGTAGGGGGCATTTAGATATATCAAGGGACAAGTAAGGCCCAAACAAGAGTCTGAAAATTGTATCACAAAAAAACAAACGCATCCTCTGATCATCTTAATGATCACTCGAAACCATATACCCAGAGGTGACCTGCCAAATAACCTCAGTTATGGCAGTGTAAAACCAGTAAGGTTTTACACTGGTAAGGTAAGGTAAGGTAAGGTAAGGTAAGGTAAGGTAAGGTAAGGTAAGGTAAACCTTTTACACTGTAAGGCAGAAAGTTCCAAGAGCAAAACCTTGAACCTGCCTAGGCAACCAGTGGGTTGTTTCATCACTGGTGTATTGTGTGTATAACCAAGAGCCCAATGTCTCCAATTGGCAGCTGTATTCGCACAGACTGCAGCTTCTGGACCATACTCAAAAAGGAGCCTAACATAAATCACATTTACAGTAAAGCAAAAATGAGGTATCCGATACAGGTAAGGTGGACTTCACCAGTTGGTAATAGTTTCTAATAACATCATGAATCTAGGAGCTTTCCTAAAAGACCTTCTTGTACTTTCTGAGGAAGTAGAAGCCCAAATTGGCAAGAATAGGCTGAGAATTTACACAACCCTTGGGAAAGTCCACACTTTGCCATGTGTCCACATTCAGGAACTTTCCACTGACAATCTCTTCTTTGCCAGGGTTCCACTTCAACTTGATAATGTTCTGCCAGACTGCGAGTGCAACTCCTGAATCAAACATAAAGAGAAATAAAAAAAATTTGTACTTTCCTTTGGCCTCTCCTGCTTGAGCAGTGGGCTGGACTAGAAGACCTCCAAGGTCCCTTCCAGCTCCTATCCTATCCTATCCTATCCTATCCTATCCTATCCTATCCTATCCTATCCTATCCTATCCTATCCTATCCTATCCTAGCCTAGCCTAGCCTAGCCTAGCCTAGCCTAGCCTAGCCTAGCCTACCCTACCCTACCCTACCCTACCCTACCCTAATATTGCCAAAGCTAAACTTCTACCACCTCTTAACTGAGTAGAGGAAGTCACAAGAGATTAGCCTACTCAGTGTTGTCCTCAATGTCACCAGTAATTTTTAGGCTGGGCATAGCATTATTTTAAAGGGGAGGATGTTGCATGGGCACAATCATTTAATGCATTTCCTTGCTGTCTTAATCATCTCCATCTGACTTACTGGCATTTGAAAAACATTTTTCCAGTACCAAAACATTGGTTAAGGAATAATATAAACAAGAACGGTAGCATGATGGTCAAATTTCCATTGACTGGAAAAGGCCTAGAATTTAAACCCTAGAACAGATATGCAGTATATAAAGGTTTTATTTCTGTGAATTTCCTTGGTCTACCACCTGACTTTGGTGAAGAAAGAAAGAAAAAAGGATGATTAAACTGGTCATGGCATGTATGTGAGCTCCTGCTGGAAGTATGTTCCTGAATATAGGGTTGAGGGTCTGGGAGCTGAGATTTATTGACATGCTTGGCATGGTTTGACAGACGGAGTCAGGAAGGCTAAAGCTCTGAATGAAATGTGGTTGGTGAGGAATGCAAATATAATAAGAAGGGCAGTAGAGTCAAGGAGACAGTTGGTCTGCCGTTTAAGAAATGTGGAGAAGTAATGATAGGCAATAGAAAAGAGGTGGATTAACTTATTTGTATCCATCAGCTATCAAAACATGATTTCCAACATGACAGAAGAAAGGAGAAGTATACATTTCAGAATTGAAAAAGGTATAGTGACACTGCCCTTTTTGTTTCTTTAAATAAATATCAGTTTTCAGGACCAACCTGCATCCTACTGTATTGAAATTCTCAGAACCATTTATAATAATCTTTAAAGACTCCTGGTATTTCAAAAGGAGAAGAAGGTGCACTCAGGAAATTTAGAACTAAATAAAACATTTTGTTTATCATCCATACGGGACAAGATAATTGAACAGTCTTCTACAGACATATTTGCAAGCACTTTTAATGCTCACAGTGCTATTATTATCCAGAGCCAATAAAAGAGAATATTTGTAACTTAGGGTTGAAATGAAGGGTCCTTGGTGCTCTCTATCTTGGTTGTTTTCTTTCTTTCTTTTTTTTTTAATTTATAAACTTTATTAAAACAGATATAAAGCACATAAAGCACATATAACAAAAACATAAAAATACATTATACAATAAACAATTATAAGTAATCAATCATCTGAAGCGTTTGTTTTGTAATGGTCTTTCAAGTAATACAGTTATACTTATTCCCTTACATCTTAACTTAATAGTTTCTTATTGCCTTTTTTCCCTCTCCTCTCTTCTGCTCTCTAAGATTTCTGCTTTAATAATCTGTGTATTATATGTTTAGTTTATACCTTCACTTTCTGAGTTTCTCTCTGTAGGTTTATTTGCCCATAAGGAAGTATTTATAAGCACACTTGTACTATTCTATTCTATCTGTCTTCTAGTTATATTTCTTCCATAGTAGCCATACGCCATTGATACCATTTATTCCAGACTTTATAAAATTCAGTGTCTTCTTTTTCTTTTAGCTCTTTTGTCAACCTGTCCATTTCAGCACATTGTGTAATTCTATCTATTATTTCTTCTTCCGTTGCGGTTTTTTCCGATTTCCAATTTTTGGCATATATTATCCTTGCTGCCGTTAAAATATGTATTAACAAGTATTTTATTTCTTTGGGGTAGGTTTTTGTAAAAATTCCTAACAGAAAGGTTTCAGGTTTCTTATCTATTTGTAGTTTGGTGATTTGTTCTAGCCATTTCTTAATAACGGACCAAAATTTCTTAGCCGCCGGGCATGTCCACCATAGGTGGTAAAAGGTGCCTTGTGGATTCTTGCATTTCCAGCACACCGAGCTATTTTTTGGGTTTATTTTGGCCAATCTTGTAAGTGTATGCCACCTGTAAAACATCTTTAGCTGGTTCTCCTTGTATGCCACCGCCAATGTTGTTTTTGTGTTCATTTGCCAGAATTCTTCCCATCTCTCCAATTCTGTTGAGTATTTAAAGTTTTGCATCCATTTAATCATCATATTTTTAACTATTTCCTCCTCCATCTTATATCTCAACAGAAATTTGTAAATTTTACTAATAAATTTCTCTCCAGAATCTAATATAATTTTATCTAGTTCCTGTTTTTCTTTACATATTTCATACATTTTTATGTATTCCTTATGTTTTGATTGTATCTGTGAGAAGGTCCACCAATCGATTTCTCTATTTAACTCTGTTTCCAATTGTTGTTTGGATTTCAGTTTTCCTTGATGATCAATTAGGTCTTTATATCTAATTATATTTTTGGGTTCTGTAAGGTTTGGGTGTTTTAGGGCTTCTGAAGATGAAAACCAAATCGGGATGTTTGTATATTGTTGTTTTTTTAATTTTTAACCAAGTTAGTAATAAAGCATTTCTAAGTGTATGTCTTTTAAAATAAGTAT
Source organism: Arizona elegans (assembly GCA_022577455.1). Lineage (NCBI taxonomy): Eukaryota > Metazoa > Chordata > Lepidosauria > Squamata > Colubridae > Arizona > Arizona elegans. Next base: position 253,669,958 of record JAKOOJ010000001.1, read on the forward strand.
ATGACTTATACTTTTCATCCCATAAAAAGGAATGCCAGCCCGTTTGTAAGTCATGGCCTTCAATAGATAATATTCTGCTGTTATTCAACTCCATCCAATCTTTAACCCATACTAGTCCTGCCGCTTGGTAATAAAGTTCCCAATCCGGGAGTGCTGTTCCTCCTCTTTCCTTGGAGTCCTGGAGTAATTTTTATTTTATTTGTGGACGTTTCCCCTGCCATATAAATTTAGAAATGATCTTGTTTAAGCTCACAAAAAAGTTTTTTTCTAATTTAATTGTTGCAACCTGGAACAGGTACAACATTTTGGTAGTGTATTCATTTTGATAGTGGAGATTCTTCCCATAAATGAGATTTGTAAGTTTTTCCAATTGTCCAGGTCTTTTTTTATCTGTGTTATTAGTTTGTCATAATTATTTTCTTTTATAGAGGAGGTTCTTGGTGACAGCCAAATACTTAAATATTTAATTTTATTAGTCACTTGAATTTGTATATTATTCTCCAATTCTATCTCCTGAGTTTTCATCAGATTTTTAACTAGTAATTTTGATTTATTTCTATTTATCTTTAAACCAGCAACCTCTCCATAATCTTCTATTTTCTTAAGAAGTTTTGGTACTACTTCTAGCAGTTCTTCTGCTATAAGTACAAGATCGTCGGCAAAAGTCTGGGTCTTGTATTCTTCTCGTCTCACTTTTAGTCCTTTAATTTCTTGGTCCTCGCTAATTTTTTTTAACAAGATCTCCAAAGATAGGATATACAGTAAAGGGAAAAGCGGACAGCCTTGTCTGGCCCCTTTTGTTATGTAAAATTGGTCTGTCATATCATCATTCAAAATTACCTTCGCTGTTTGTTTTGTGCAGATTTCTATAATATTTTCCAGATTTGGTCCAAATTGCATATTCTTTAACTGTTCTTTTAGGAATTTCCAATTTAAATTGTCGAATGCTTTTTGGGCATCAAGGAAAACCAGCACAGATTGTTTCTCCGGGTGGGCTTCATAATATTCAAGTGCATTTATTATCACTCTCATGTTGTTCTTAATTTGGCGGCCTGGTAGGAATCCATTTTGGTCCAAATGAATGTAGTTGTTCAATACTTTTTTAAGTCTTTCCACTATAATTATGGCGAACACTTTGTAATCTGTGTTTAGTAAAGATATCGGTCTGTAATTCTGGATTAATTGGAGGTCAGTGTCCTCTTTATGTATGATAGTAATTATTGCTTCCGTCCAGGTCCGTGGAATTTTTGCCTTCTCTAAGGCCTTGTTATATACCTCCAACATGATCTCTCCTATTGATATATCATTGGTATGGAATGGTATATCATTCTTTTATCAATCTTTTATAGATTTTTCAATCTATAGACCAGCCATCTTCCTGTTTTATTCGCAAATTTGAAATAAACTCATACCAAGCCTTCATACCAAGAGCCAGTATGGTTTCTCAAAAGCATGTTGTATCAACCTTATCTTGTCATTTTTTATGAGAGAAGGGAGGGGTGAGAGGGAAAGATATTGAGATTAGTTTGGTATACCAAGGAAATGCTGTGGATAAAATGTATCTTGATTTCAGTAAAGTATGTTTGACAAGACTTCTCATGATATCCTTGTGGCAAAATGATAAATGGATCTAGCAAGTAATGTAGTTTAGTGGATTTGCCACTAGTTGAATAACCATGTTTATTGATATTCACATATAATTTTGTATCGACGTGAACAACAATGCCAATTTCTCAGATCTTTATCCTCAGTCTTGGGCTGCTCAATATGTTTGTAAATGACCCAAGAGATGGCAATGGAAAGGATACTTACAGAACTAGGTTTATAGATGACATCAATCTAATAGACCTGGTTAATACTTTAAAGCAGCGGCCCCCAACATTTTGGGCACAAGGACCGGTTGTATGGAGAGAGTTTTTTCCATGGACCGGACCGGGGGGAGGTGTTGCATGTTGTCTGCATCCCATAGATGAGGTTTCACTTTTTTCCATGGCCCACTTGCTGGCATTCTGTGGACCAGTGCCAGTCCATGGACCAGGGATTGGGGACTCCTGCTTTAAAGCAATGGTTCTTATCTGGACTCTGCTATAGTTTTAAGGGGCCACGGTAGGTTTCTTAGGGGGTTGCTTAAATGTAAATGCTAGATTAATTTCTCCTAATTCTCACAAATACTTTGTCTTTATATGAAATAGCTGACATTAATAAACAGTGCAGATAAAGTACTTTTTTCCAGTTAACAGCAACTATGAGAGGAAGGTCATATGAGGTGGTAAATGTGGCCCAAAAGGGCCCATGAGCAAAATTGAGAACCCTTACTTTAGAGGACAAAAATCATGATTCAAAATTACCTCAGCTAGCTTGATCATAGGGCCAAATCCAACAGGGTGATCTTCAGCAAGGTCCAATAATAAGATCCAGTACTAAGTAGGAAAAAATTAAATGCCTAGGTATATGATGGGGAAAACAATCTTGTCAAAGGTACATGTTAGAAGGATTAATGGTCTTTAATGAAGTACTAAGTGGACATGAGCAAGGAATGACATTAAAGCTGTTAAAAAGGCCAATTCAAACTTCATTAATACAAATATTATACAGTAATCTCATACAGTGAATTGACTAGATCGCATTTGGAGAATTACTATCTGATTCTGGAGACTAACCTTCAAGAAGCGTATGGAGAAGTTTGGGTTTAGGGGAAAATACCAGGATGAAACAGAACTGGAAATGAAGTTTACTAAGAAATGGTTAAAGTTGCTCAGTATATTTATCTGGCCAATGGGAAGACCAAGTAAGATATGCTACTAATATCTAAAAGCTTGTTATGTGGAAAATATGCAAACTTGCTTTGTGTTAGGAGAATGAACAGGTTGAAATTAAAAGATAATTCATGCTGAATATTAGGGGGAACTTCCACTTGTGAAGAGATGTAAAGAATGGGTCTTTCTTGTGGAACAGCATCTCCCCACCAGAGACTCGTAAGGCCCCAACCCTTTAGCCTTTCATAAAGGCATTCCAGGCATTTGGGTGTGGGGTAGATGAACTTTAAGTGGGGATCAACTACCCTATTTTTTGGACTATAAGACGCACCGGTGTATAACATGCACCAAGATTTTGAAGAGGTAATCGAGAAAAAAAAAGTTTTTGCCTTCCCTGGCCCCCAGGAGCATTTTGCAGGCCTCCCAAAGCCTCTGCACATGCCGTTTTTGCAAAAAAGGACCCGTTTTTCACAAAAATGGGACACACGGGGTGGGGCTTCAGAAGGCCAAAAATGGCTGTATTCGGTCTATAAGATGCACCAACATTTCCACCCTCTTTTGGGTGGGGGGGGAAGTGTGTCTTATACTCCAAAAAGTACGGTATTTATCTTTGAGTGCCAGGGATATGATTGGTGGGTTTGTATGCTTAAATCTTGTAAGCCACCCATGGCTTATATAGGTGACATGGGTGGTTTTATAAATCATATAAATAAATGAGGAAGTACAGTAAGTGATGGCTTCTCCCTCACTGGAGCTTTTCAAAGGAGGTCTGGAAGGAGAACTATTGGCAGAGGATTCCTAAACTAAACTAAATGTGAATGTGAAACTCAATGACTATAACTATGAATGATTACATCTGGAGTAGGTGAAGCATTGAATCCTAACACCAGCATGCAGTGTCTGCACTTGCATCAGACATCATGAGGTAAATACAAAACTGCAAATATACAAGTAATGCACATGTCACCAAGAGCCTTGGTGGCGCAGCAGACTAAAGTGCTGTTAAGTAACACCAGCTGCCTGCAATTACTGCAAGTTCAAATCTCACCAGGCTCAAGGTTGACTCAGCCTTCCATCCTTTCGAGGTAGGTAAAATGAGGACTCGAATTGTGGGGGCAATAAGCTGATTTTGTATTTTAAAAAAAAGAACACCGCTTAGGCTCCCCTGAAAGCCCTACTAAGCAGGTATATACAAAAGTATGAAGGCTATTGCTTAATGCATTGTAAACTGCCCTGAGTCTCCGGAGAAAGGTGGCATATAAATCGAACCAATAAATAAATAAATAAATAAATAAATAAATAAATAAATAATTCTGACATTGTGGCTTGTTCCATCTGTCCAAAAGATTCCCTTCAAGTCCAACATACTATGATTCTGTAATGTTTCAAGGCTTTCTCTCTGTCAGTTACCCTGAAACTTAACTGGATGCTGCTGGAAACCCGAGAGATAATTTTTACCCCTATTTTAAGATAATGGAGCTTATTATGGTAACAGGCACTTGTTACTCACCACCCTCCTCCCCATAGTCTCTAACTATTTCCATTTTTAAGATTAAATAACCTAAATACATTCTCAAAAAATGCTCGCTTTTCTGTTTATATAGGGTCTCATGTACCTTGTGTTATGTATTGTATATAGTTGTCAGTTGAAGTTCTCAGTCTGGTCCTCTATTGGAGCAGGAAAATACTCTCTCCTGATTGGTTGTGGGCTGATCAGCTTCCCTATAAAAGGAGCTGTGTCAGCCAGGGAGCAACAGTTGCCTCACAGGCAGTATTGAATAAAGAGCTGTTAGAAATCATTCTGGCTTCACCTCCATTCTTCACCCGGAACGTAACATCTTGACTGCTATGTAATGCTTCATTTAGTAGCTATAGCTACTTGTCAACAAAGTTTGTTAGGCTAGTAAACTCTTCAGGTGACAGAGTAGTGAAGTTTCAGTGGAAAGGGTTTACTGAATGCAACTGAACCGCCGCTCCAAGTTGTGTTTAGGGTTGGTGTTCTTATTCATGCATAGATCTCCTTGGCATTTATTTGCACAAATTTAGTCTAGACAGAATGTTTGGTTTTATTGCTTGGCAGTGGAATGGAAAACATGGAGACTTCCTAAAATAAAGTATGTGCCTAAGACTGGTGGTTAACTTGATTTTACTAGAATTATCAGTTGTCACTCCCGTGTTTGATAGGTAGAGTACATTCTGTAACTAGTTTTTGTCTTGAAATGAGAAGAAATAATGCCTCCAGTGGAAAATAGCTCTGTTAATGTTTAAATAATGTTTAAATCAAGCAAACCAAGAACAAATTATATGCATTTTTCATGGTCTAAACCAGCTATTGAATTATATTCAGGTTATTGTTTATTGCTAATAAAATTGTTTAGAGTTCTCTTGGTAGTTATTAAAGCAAATGATGGCCATTTTTTTTGTAACTAAAAGCTGAAGATATCCAAACATTGTAGGGCAGTGGTTCTCAACCTTTTCTTCACCATGGACCTCCCTTTGTGGTCATGGACCGTGGCACAGACCACTTAACCCAGTGGTGGGTTTCAAAATTTTTTACTACCGGTTCTGTGGGCATGGCCTATTTGGTGGGCATGGCTTGGTGGTCATGTGACTGGGTGGTCATGGCTTGGCGGTCATGTGACTGGGTGGGAATGCCTTAGTGGTCATGTGACTGGGTAGGAGTGGCTTGGTGGTTATGTGACTGGGTGGGAGTGGCTTGGCAGTCATGTGACTGGGTGAGTGTGGCTAGGTGGTCACGATCCTAGTTTCCCCTATGAGGATTCCCCCGTCTGGACCTTTTGCAATCCTCCTAAGGGTCAAAGGAAACCAGATTCCATACAGCTCTGAACCCTTAAGGCAAACCAAATACAAGTGGTCCTTGCTTAATGGTCAGTTGCTTAGCTTGTCTTCTAATTTATGACTGACCTCCCCAGAACTACTTCACCTGTTTTTGTTTTCATGTCTGGGATTTTAAAGTTTAAATTGTGCTTTATACTGTAACTATTGGTCTGCTAATCTCTTGCTAATAAGGAAGAAGGAATCTTAAAAGAATAAAGAAGGAAAACCCAGGGTGGAAGATATTGGGGGGTGGGATGGAGTTAATAAGTAAATGTAGACAAAATCAAGGATGTTTGTCTCAATGTCTGAAAATTGCATTTCCTGGCAATTTCAATCTTCCAAAGCCTCTAGGCTAGTTCTTACTGAATGTAATCTTTTCTTAGCAAGACATAATAGAAGATTTCAAGGAATAACTGAGTCAGAGATTCTCTAAACAACCAATAGATTATGTGGCAGGATGCAATCAAATTTCTCTGTATAGTTGGTCCTGCTGTTCAGATATCAGTATAAATATCCCCATTCCATTAAAGAGTGGACAATACTTGCGATTTTATAAATGAAATTTTAGTTTCAATCTTGTTTGGTCACAGACTATTCATGTAAGCCTAAGTAAGCATTACCAAGAAAAACCACTTGTTACTTTCCTATTTCCACTGTCCTTGGGTTGGATTTTAAACTGTAGGCTGATTAGGGCAAGAATACATGCTTAGTAAATTTCCAAGCACATTGGAAACAGTATATAAATAATAATAACAGATTATTCTTAAAACATATCATTTCATTCTTGAGAAAGTTAATTTTTTTGAGAAACTTTAATTTTGAAATATACATTCTTATGAGGAGTGGGATGCGGTGGCTCAGTGGCTAAGACACTGAGCTTGTCGATCAAAAGGTCAGCAGTTCAGCAGTTCGAATCCCTAGTGCCGCGTAATGGGGTGAGCTCCCGTTACTTGTGCCAGCTTCTGCCAACCTACCAGTTTGAAAGCACGTAAAAAATGCAAGTAGAAAAGTAGGGACCACCTTTGGTCGGAAGGTAACAGCGTTCCATGTGCCTTTGGCATTTATGCTGGCCACATAACCACGGAGACGTCTTCAGACAGCACTGGCTCTTCGGCTTTGAAACAGAGATAAGCACCATCCCCTAGAGTCGGGAACGGCTAGCACATATGTGCGACAGGAACTTTTACCTTTACCTTATGAGGAAGAGGAAGAAGGAGAAGAAGATACCCACACAAATGAGGAGAAAGCCATGATTCTCTGTTTGAGAGTATCAAGTTTGGGGAGCACTTTTCCATAACTCCATCTATGATGATTTTATCACTCTTGCCCCAGAGGAATCATAGACAACCTGGCTGCTTTTTTTTTTTAACAGAACTATTTTTTGGTTACTCACCAACCCAAGTTGGTAGGTAAATGACAACAAGCTGCTATCATCTTCCTGCTCACTTGCTTTCCTTCCTCTGGGAAGGAATGGTCACTGCTCCTAGTCTAAACTCACTGGGGAATGGAGTCAGGACTTGCCTGTGCCCACTCGGTCTCAATGCTGGATAAGAAAGAAGAATTGCTTGTTACCAAGGATAGAGACGTCTAATAATATACAAGAATCACAAAATAAATGACAGGTATATGATGGAAGTTAATCCGTCCCTTAGCCATAGGAACAGTTGCAGTGGGGCGTAAGTCCCTTAAAGCCATGGAGCTGTTTAATTGCATGCCACCAACATATATTTAAAGTCAGAAACAGTACCATTCACAGAAAAATTTATAATGTGATCAATTCTACAGAATGTAGTTATTTTCTTGCTATCTTTAAATCAGCTAGTCTCAAAACCAACTTTGGGACATAATCAGGGATGAAATTCAGCCAGTTCTACCCGGCTTGGGTGAACCAGTAACAGCGGATACGCGAGGCTCCACCCACCTGCATGGACGTCATGATGTCGCTTTTTTGAGACGATTTTCAGCCTCCACGTATATGCAGAAGGCTTTGCGCATGGGCGGATGATGGCATGTGCGCGCAGTGCGGGCACATTTGTGAACTGGTAGGGAAAGTAAGTGAATTTCACCCCTGGACATAATATATGGTGAATGCATACCCTTCAAGTGAGTCTTTTTATTCACTTTGTATCAGAGGGCTGTGCATCTTAAAACATATCCAGCTATGGATAGAAACTCTTGACAAAGCATCTCTCCACAATCTTTTGTATCCCATTTCTACCAGGCTGCTATGCAAGGCAACATTATTTCTTATGGAAGGACAATACATTTTCTAATGCATGAAGGATGAAAATGCTATTCAGAGAAATTATCCAACAGGCTTAAGGCACCCGACTGAACAATTTTATAGCTCACTGTTATGCCCCATATCCTGAGTGTGATATTTTCCGAGTAATTTTTTAGAGAACGGTTCGGGCACCCAAACTATGCAGCCTAGCGTTTACCCAAAGAAGCAATAACTTTTTCTCCTGCTTTTGAGAAGAAAACCCCATAATTTCCCAGAATTCTGAGAGTTTTCTCCTCAGTCCCCTGTCCCCCCCCGCAAAATATATTTATTAATCAGGAAGAAATCTTCAGTCTGCAATACTCAGAATGTGTCTGATCAAATTATAGATGTATTTTATGAAAGGATTTCCTCCTTCTCACGCGCATGACACAATTCAGTTTTAATAGAGTGATTTGAAACTTAAGAAAATGCAGGTTTCTTTCGGAAACTATAATTTTTGTGACTCCCTGATTAGTTTCTTTCAACAGGATTGGTCCCTGTCAAACAAGACGTTTCTTCTCTCACAAGCTGTAACAATGAGCCCTATTAAATCATCAAAATCTTTCCAGATTTTATAGAACAGCACTTGACAGTATGAAATGAATGATTATACAATATAATCCTAAGAAATTTCATTGTGTCATAAGGTTGCAGTCTACCAGAAATAATATCATGTCACTCTGCAAATTATAATGAGAATTAAATGGAGACTTAACTCTTGCTAATTAACCTATGTCCTTATCTTATAATTATGTTAGCTTTCAATGGGTTAATAAATTTGGGTTGACTGATTTGAGATGAAATTTGAAGCCAATTCAAATCATATATGAAAGAAAAGATATTAATTCCTTACTAACAAAGACTTTCAAAGATACTTACTCCAAAATACAGGTATCAGCCACAAATTCAAAAAGATTTTAAACATAATATATATATATATTATTAAAAACCATTCACGCCTTGAATAATTATCTATTCATGAAAGAAGAGATAATATTTTGAGCAATGACAATTGGTATTATTCTTACATTTTAAAACAGAATAATCTCTTCGTGAACCACAAACGTTTTCACTGTTCTTTACAGTAAAATACTAATGCAGTGATTAAATAAAAGAGAATATTTGTAGTTCAGGGTTGACATGAGGGGTCCTTGGTGCTGTCAGAGCTTGGTTGTTTTCTTGCAGACATTTCATTCCCCAAACTAGGTAACATCATCAGTGCTAGTCCTGAAAGTCTGCAAGAAAACAACCAAGCTCTGACTGCACCAAAGGCAGTGATTAAAACAAGGCACAGGGTCATTCAACTCCTTTCACATGCTAACCAGATTCCTTTCTGTTTTCATGTACCCCTGTTTTATGCTTGAATTGCTCTTGGGTTACTCTTCTAATTTCTTAGCTGAAGAGGTGTATCATAGCATAAACTGCTATGTAGGTGTATCAATGCAGCCGTGCAAGTCGTGATGGGTGGTTCCCGATACGCCCATGTTACACCTCTCCTGCGCGACTTGCATTGGTTGCCAGTTGCCCTCCGGGTGAGATTCAAGATACTGGTGATGACCCTACATGGCTTAGGTCCAGGATATTTGTCGGACCATCTGCAACCAGCAACAGCTCCCCATCTCGTTGGTGCGTTCTCACAGGGAGGGCCTATTCAGGGTGCCGTCGGCTAGACAGTGTCGACTGGCGACTCCTAGAGGCAGAGCTTTCTCTGTGAGTGCTCCCACCCTCTGGAACCAATTTCCTCTGGGGCTCCGGTTGGCTCCTGACCTCCGCACCTTCCGCCGCGACTTAAAGACATGGCTGTTCAGCCTGGACTGGGGGGGTTGACATGTATTTTAGCACACTTTTATTCAGATATTTTATTGTTGTGAGCTGCCCTGAGTCCTATGGAGATAGGGCGGCATATAAATCAAATAAAATAAATAAAAATAAATAAATAAACAGGAGCATTCAGGACCTTATGAGTTTTTTGTACAGCTTTTCTTCCAAATGTTTCATGATTTTTTTTGGTCTTTCAACTTTCTTTTTCTCAAGTTTTTTTTTTTTAATTTGTACTAGGGAAAGCCCATTTTAAGCACTATATTACCAGTCATCAAAGGAATATGAGTATCAGAAAAGTGGGAAACATTCCAGGAACATTGGAAGATAAAAATGTGAAGATAACTAGGCATGTAAGGCTAATATTTCTTCAAAAGAATTGAGAGTAGGAGTTAACAGGGAAACGTCTGAGTATTTTGGCTGAGAACGAGCTGTCTCCATACACTTCAGTTATTCATGCGCTGCTGATTTTTCCCAAGTATGAGAGAAAGAAGTACATTTGCCTTCACAAAAACAACAAAAAGTTAAGTTTTGAAGTCATTTGGAACAATCTTGTCGTTATTTTCATGCCATGGTTTTACTAGAATAATGTATGTTTGTTATTATACATAAATGTTTGTTATTGTATATACCAATCAAGTTGCTATAATTGTTCAACATGTGCTGTCTTTCTGATTTATGAAGTTGCGGGGTTTAAAAGGACCCGAGACAGATCTACTGCTTAGATCTCAGCTGTATGTTAGGCTCCTCCATTAATTGGTAGTGTTAAGACATCATTTGATAAAATAGTGCCAATAGTCAGAAAAACTACTCTGTCAAGGGTAATATTGCCATGTTGCAATACCTCCTTCAAAGACAATCATTTCATAAAGGCCCATCTCTTGGGAATGCTGTAATATTTGGCTGTTGCAGTGGTCAAGGAGGTGGACTAGATCCTTTCCTAGGTTCCTTTCCCTTACGTTATATGGTTCCATATAATGCCATTATATCTCCAACCTCCTTTTTTGTGTGAAAAGATGTGCAGTGTGCTTATGTCAGTCTCATGTTCTTACAGTAAGTTGACACAAAGGGACAAAAAGGAAGGGCAGTTTGTACCTTTTACACCATACATTTGAGTTCTCTGAGTAGAAATTCAGCTATAAACATGTTTCTCCAAAATTATTTCAATGAAACTTGTGTCCAGGAATGTGGAAAATTATGTACTTAATTTCTTTAACAATGCATCTCTCTTTAAATTAGTTGAGATTACTAAATTCCTTTTTATTCTAATGGAAATGACTAACATTTCTCATTTTGGCCAAGCTGAGTTATTAGATATCCAAGAATGATATATAACCATAAGAAATTAGCACATTACTTTCATATTTTGACCGTGAGTAAAAGATGGTAGGAATGAAGGAGAAAGTTTTTAGTACAAAATATCTATCTGCTATTTTAAAAATATTAATCCCATCTTCATTTGAACTAGATCCAAGCAACATACCATTGGTGTGTCTTCCCTGCAAATTGAGCATTTGGGGTCATGAAATGTTTGATCAAGAAATGGAAACTTCTATTGGAATTCTATGTAAGGTCAGATAGTAGACTAGGCAGATTTTGCGGAATCTAAGAGAGTTATTCTTATTCAGATAGTCCTCAACATCTGTCCACAATTGAGATCAGAACTTCAGTCATTAAGCAATAAAATTGTTAAGTGAGTCATCATGTAACCATGAATGATTTTATGACCATTTTTGCCATGATTGATAAGCAACTCACCGGGGCATTAAGTGAATTGATTTCCCACAACAATTTTGTTAGTGGCAATCACATTTCCCTGGAATGCGGCAACCACCATAAATGCATGCTGGCTGCAAGCACCCAAACCATGATCATGTGATGATGCCAGTGACACAGTGACAGTTATATGGTCTGGTAAGACTGGCCATAAGTCACCTTTTTCAGCACCATCATCATGTAGAAGAGTTGCTAAATGAATGGTCATAAGTCTAGGATTCCTTTGGATGGTATAGCCAACACCCCCCTCTTGTCATGGTACCTAAAGCTTAATCATGATGGTGTCATCTAAATGTATTGATTTTGGCCAGAACATTCAAGAAATGACTTCCTATGCTTCCTGTTTAGTCATTCGGGAAATGGGACTCTCTTCAAGCTATTGGTTATATTAGTCAGTGTGAAAAGTTGGGGGAGCACATAGCCAAATCCACCATTAGGAAGTAAGAGTAATGGCGATGATAAAAGTGCAATTTTTTGCTACTTATGGATGAAGGGGGAAATGGTTCCAATAATCTTGTCTGCATTATGTTCTCAGTACACAGTTCCTTTCAGATGTAAATAAATTGAGGTGAACTCATCTTCTGGGGACACCCTAATGTTTGTGGTTGGCATCAATTCACCACTCCCAGAGTTGACAGTTCCTTGTAATGAATGATCATACTTCATTAGCTTGGTGAATTCTTACTCCCAACCACAATGAGACTTTCATGTGTTGATTTGTAGTGCCAACCGGCTCACTAATGTTGGGATCTTGGTGTTTGCTGAGTTTAGTTTTCTTCTTACAAACATTTCATTACCAAAGTAGGTTACTAAGATCCCAGTATTTTCACCCTGAGCTATTCTTCATTGCTGAACTCGACTATTGTTCATTTTGCAGGCCTGGCTCGGAGACCAGACGTCACAATGGCAGAGAGCGAATGACTAGCACCAATGAAAGGGGAAACCTGTCTATGGAGTCTACCAAGGAGACCCGCTATTGTGCTGTTTGCAACGATTATGCCTCTGGCTATCATTATGGGGTTTGGTCCTGCGAGGGCTGCAAAGCCTTTTTTAAAAGGAGCATACAAGGTAATATAACATCGACACACCTGGCATGAAACTATCTTGCTCAATGCCCATTCTAACCAAGTAATGAGAGTGTTGTTTATTACTGAATAGATTGAAACTGGATTGGTATATGTGTTTTGACCAAGGCTTCCTGAGACAGTAACAATCACACGCTTAGTCCCAAAACCCCTCTTTTTATTTCAATGGCCGTGAATTATGTTCATTCACAGCCTGTAATGAGTCCCAAGCAGTTTGTGAATAGTCCAATAGAAGTCTGTCACAGAATTTTGGGATAAGGCTGATAAGCACCCTCCTTTATCTCCCTTGAAACGCTGCCAAAGACCTAATTGCCAATTAGCTTTGTAAGCCAAATGGAGCACAAAATCAAAACGGAACTTCAGAGTTTAAACCGACCAGAATGAACAAAGTTGCTTCCTGCAAAGGCTCATGTCCCTTTGCTCCACCTTTATTTTTTATGGGAGGGGCCAATCATCTCCAAGCCTTACTCCCAAGTCGCCCCTTTTGTCTTAACTGTTCTTGCCTTCTGGCAGCTCTGCACATGCACGCACTGGGAACAGGCTCCTCCTGTTCCTCTGCCTCGCTGATGTCAGACTCTGGAGGCTCCAGAGTCAGCAACTCCCAGATGGCCCTGGTCCCATCTCTGCCTCCGATGCAAAGCCCTTGTCCTAGCCTTCCCCAGACTCCAGGACTGGCCCATGTTCCTCCCCAACCTCCTCACTGTCTGACTCTGCTGCCAGCTCTGCTGGCCACTGGTGGACCACAACAATATGGCTCATAAAATTAAAGTTTTAGAATAAAGAAATAAACAAAATAAATAGAAAATACCATATTAAAAATGCATATTTAGTCCCTGTTTAACATATACAGTGTGAATAGATTGAAATGTGTCAGTAGTGAGTTGCAAAACCCATCGCTACCGGTTAGCTCGTGCATGTGCAGAAGCGTCTGTGTGGGTGGGTGGACCCTCCCGCCATCGCCACTACCAGTTCACCAATCCAGGTAGAACCGGTAGCAACCCACCACTGAAGTGTGTAAGCATGAGTTGGAAATTAAAAAAAAGACTATTCTGGACTATTATCTGTATTTAAGTATTTTGTAAATAACCCATCTAATCCAGGGGTGGGTTCTAAATTTTTTTACTATCGGTTCTATGGGTATGGCTTATTTTATGGGCGTGGCTTGGTGGGGGGTGTAATGTGACTGGGTGGGCGTGGCCAACTTTTTTTTTTTTACTTTTAAAAGCATTTTTTCTACAACCTTAAGAGGTTGCAGAAAAAAATGCTTTCAGGAGCCTCTGACGATCAGGTAACTCAGCGGGGTTCACCAAAGGCTTTTAAAGGCATTTTTTTTCTACAATCTCTTCGGCCGAAAAAGCAGAAAAAATGCTTTCAGAAGCCTCTGATGATCCCAGCTGAGCCTCACAATCATCAGAGCCTTTTTTTTTTACTTTTAAAAGCATTTTTTCGGCCAAAGAGGTTGTAGAAAAAATGCTTTTAAAAGTAAAAAAAAAAAGCCTCTGATGAGGTGGGCGGGGTAAGCGAGTGGTGACCGGACCAGGGACCGGTTTGGGGGGGGTGACCAGCCAATGTTATTACCGGTTCTCCAAACTACTACAAATTTTTACTACCAGTTCTTGTGAACTGGTGCGAACCGGGAGCAACCCACCACTGATCTAATTCCAAATACCCATTTTGCTTGTTTCTTCAATACTTGCCTGCCCTATCTTTGTGTAATGCTGCAATTTCAGTTCATATAACAATAATAGATAAAATAAATACAGGATTCTTTAAAGAAGCTTTCCACAAGATGATTGTCAATGTATGTATGGTATAGGTTCTCCTCCTTGAGCAGGGGGTTAGACTAGAAGACCTCCAAGGTCCCTTCCAGCTCTATGCTGATTGATTGAGTCCCCTAAAATGTGAGACACCAACAAATCCCAACTCCAATTCAAAATTGGGAAAGGCTTACTGGAAGTCCCCAAACTAGCAATAGCAATAGCACTTAGACTTATATACTGCTTCATGGTGCTTTTACAGCCCTCTCTAAGTAGTTGACAGAGTCAGCATATTGCCCCCAACAATCTGGGTCCTCATTTTACCCACCTCGGAAGGATGGAAGGCTGAGTCAACCTTAGTTGAATCTTAGTTCTAATGGTAGAGAGGAAGATGTTTAAAAGTACTAGATTCTTATGCTGAAATACATGTAGTCCCCAATTTACAACAGTTCATTTAGTGACCAAAGTTACAATGGCACTGGAAAAAGTGACTTATGACCGTTTTGACAAGTACAATATATGTGGTACTTTGCTCAATAGTAGTAACTGTTGGGGATCTTGGAGTCGTAGTGGGCAATCACTTAAATATGAGCCAGCAGTGTGCAGCAGCTGCCCAAAAAGCCAACACAATTCTAGGCTGCATAAACAGAGGGATAGAATCAAGATCACGTGAAGTGTTAATACCACTTTATAATTCCTTGGTAAGGCCACACTTGGAATACCGCATCCAATTTTGGTTGCCATGATGTAAAAAAGATGTGGAGACTCTAGAAAGAGTGCAGAGAAGAGCAAAGATGATTAGGAGACTCGAGGATAAAACATACAAAGAATGGTTGCTGGAACTAGATATGTCTAGTCTTATGAAAAGAAGGACTAGGGGTGACATGATAGCAGTGTTCTGATATCTCAGGGGTTTCCACAAAGAAGAGGGAGTCAAGCTATTCTCCAAAGCACCTGAGGGTATGAAAAGAAGCAATGGGTGGAAACTAATCAAGAGAGAAGCAACTTAGAACTAAGAAGAAATTTCCTGTCAATTGGAACAGTTTATCAGTGGAACAACTTGCCTCCAGAAGTTGTAAATGCTCCAACACTGGAGGTTTTTAAGAAGAGATTAGATTACCATTTGTCTGAAGTGGTGTAGGGTTTTCTGCCTAAGCAGGGGGTTGGATTAAGGTCCTTTCCAACTCTGTTATTCTATTCTATTCTATTCTATTCTATTCTATTCTATTCTATTCTATTCTATTCTATTCTATTCTATTCTATTCTATTCTATTTATTAAGCCTCTAAAATGGCTTCAGCCAGGCTCACTTCAGGGTTGACACTTATGACCATTGTAGCATCCTCATGGCCACATGATCCAAAGTCAGATACTTGGAAATTGTCTCCTTTTTATGAGTGTCTGGGGTCATGTGATCACCTTTTGCAACCTTCTGACAAGCAAAGTCAAGGCGTAATCCAGATTCACTTAACAACCATGATGCTAATTTAACAGCTGCAGTGATTCTTAACAACTATGGCATGAAAGGTGATAAAATGGGGCAAAATTCACTTAACTGTCTCGATTAGCAACCAAAATGTTGGGCTCTGAAGTGTTGGTAAATCAAGGACTATATGTATTACCAGCTTGATGGTGGGTTGCCATTTATTTCCTCTTTCTTGGCCTTGTCTAAACATCCTGGGCAGACTTTCAGTATGAATGGAAACTGAAAGCCTTAAAGTCTTTAAGGTAGAAACAAAGAACATATATCAGAGGTCGGTTTCAGCAGGTTCTGACCAGTTCTGGAGAACCGGTAGCAGAAATTTTGAGTAGTTCGGATAACCGGTAAATACTACCTCTGACTGGCCCCGCCCCATCTATTCTCTGCCTCCCGAATCCCAGCTGATCGGGAGGAAATGGGGATTTTGCTGTATTCTTCCCCTGGAGTGGGGTGGGAATGGAGATTTTACAGCATCCTTCCCCTGCCAAGCCCACCAAGCCACACCCACCAAGCCATGCCACGCTCACCAAGCCACACCTACAGTAGTAAAAAAATTTGAAACCCACCACTGACATATATGGAAGAAAAAGTAAATACATGAAAGAATAAAAACATGCATTTCTCTTCCTCTTGGCTCCTCTTACTAGCCCAACTGTCGTTTCTTGATTTGGGGATGAAATTTTTGCCAAACCACACTCAGTCCTGCCTTTCTGTGATTAATTACTTTAGGTTCCTACTTAATGTTCTGTTGCTCAGTACTCAGTCCTTTTGCCTTTCTCAGGAGTAATTTCCTGCAGTTGAATCTATTACTGTTCATTGTCTTCTTAAAGTGATGTTTCTCATGTAGTGAACTGTAATCTGGTTACAGACATGTTCTTTTTTTAAAAAAAGTACATCCCTTATGCTGTAATCCCCTGTCGTCCCCCCACCACAATAATTTCACTGCTGCTTTAAGATTTTCTGTTTCATCCAAAAGCTTTTCTCAATTGCCACTAAGGGGTGCCATGTGTATTCTTAATATAGTTTCATGTCAGTACATGTTGCTCTTTATTGATTTTCTGTATCAACATGTAGAGAGTGATCTCGAGATAGGAGAATGTATGACAAGTGAAAATTGCAATCCTGTTTATGTGCGACATTTATTTTATACATATTTTACCCCTTCCCTCACAAATGTTGAGGTTCCTGGACTAAATATTTGTGAATTCAGTGGACCCTGCAATATCTTATCCTACCTCAGTAATAAACTCAGCAATAATGGTCAAGTTCATAGGGTTGAGAAGCACATGTTGAAAATCTGGAACATGAGAAAAATAAAAACGTTTAAAGGATTGTGCACATTCTGAAAATGATTTAGAAGGAAAGTTTTGGCGCTCACATGAGTACAGCACTTTTCTGCCACTCGTTAAAGCACTGATGTCTTTTTTTCAGGCATCCACATGAGCTGAGCTGTTTGCATTACAGCACAACAATGTTGTAATGAATCCAACTTTTAAAACAGCAGCATCTTTTTTGCAGAGTCTTCTAAAAGCCTGACAAAAGTTAGGTGTACAGAGCAGAGGGATTGTGACATATGAAAAAAATGAAGCAGTTCTTCTGAATGGTTTTTAAATGTACATCTATTATATTCCTTAATAGAAACAGAAAGTATGTGAACTTTAGTTAGCTAGAATGTGTATCTGCACTTCTTCCATGTAATAAATGAGTAACAATGAATAGTCTTCTTAATATTTTGAATACAGCAGAGAAGCACCATTTCATGAGAACTAATTGTCACCACGTACACAAATTTAGTTTAAAGAAAGTTTTCAGCAGTTGAAAAGTGAGCAGATTATTCTATTACCTCAATCTCACAGAAGTATGCACCATGGTTTCAATTTTCAATTCTACCGTCATGGAAGAAATTTTTTGATATTATATTCAATCATATTCTCTTTCTGAAAGAGATGGCTGCCATTATTCAGCTCCTGAAGTACTTGAAAATCATTAGTTGTTTGAGGTACTTCCAATAGATGAATCTTCATATTTTTTTTCCCTATTTTCTTACAATTTGTGAAATCAATAAAGGCAATACTATTGTAACTTTCACAAGACATGGATATTCAAAACTTAAAAGTTACTTAACAAGAGTACCTTGAAAGTTTTCTAATTTATTTTGGAATGCTTCTGCTCTTTCTGAAGAGAAGTCTATGAAGCTGAAGACATGAAGTCATCCACAACAATTTTTGGATGAGATTCTGACTGTATTATTGCCTTCTTTCATCACGGAAGAAATGGTGTGGAGAAGGAAGTCTTTCATATCTAGTTGTTTGGTCTGTTTTCTTTTATTACTTCTGCCTTTCTGGCTTGAGAAAGTCATTAAGGATGGAAAGATGGAATAACTGCCCAATGTACTTTGGTTTTCTATCGCATTAGGCTGCCTCCCCCCCCCCCAGTCTTTACGTAAAATGTCTCAAGTTCTCATGGAGACAATACTCTGGCAATTTTTCAGCCAACTTCAGAACTCAGCATGTGAGATGTCTTTTTGTGGCTGAAGAATTGACGTACACGAATTAATATCAGCACAATAAGGACTCACTGGAGAAGAGTCTAATGCTGGGAAAGATTGAGGGCAAAAGAAGAAGGGGACGACAGAGAATGAGGTGGCTGGATGGAGTCACTGAAGCAGTAGATGTGAGTTTAAATGGACTCCAGAGGATGGTAGAGGACAGGAAGGCCTGGAGGAATGTTGTTCATGGGTTTGCGATGGGTCAGACATGACTTCACAACTAACAACAACAACAGCAAAAAAGGTTCATGAAGCAAATAGTCATTCTAACTATCATAGCACTGCTATGATAGTTAGAATGACATGAGGACTGATAACGGGCAATGTCCCTTTACTCAATGTCACTCAATTACTCAATCAACAATCAATCCTGAATAAAATAGAGACATTATTTTGTAGTTCTACAGATGTATGCTCTCCAAATCATTGTAAGCCTGGAAAACCTAGAAACAATGAGTTCTAGTTCCACCTTAGGGTGACTTTAGGCCAGGGATGTCAAACTCACGTCGTCATGTCAGCTTCCAATTTTTGATCACATGACTTCAGGAATGCTGTGATGGTCATAAGCCATTTTTTCAGCAGCATCGTAACTTTGAACAATCATTAAATGAATGGTTATAAGTTGAGGACTACCTGTAATTCAAAGACCTGGTTGTCATCTATAAACCCCTTCATGGCTCACAGCTAGGATATTTGAAGAGCTGTGGTGGTTAGAATGCAGTACTGCAGGCTACTTCTGCTGACTGCCAGCTGACTGCAATTTGGCAGTTCGACTTTCACAGACTGAAGGTTGACTCAGCTTTCCATCCTTCTGAGATGGGTAAAATGAGGACCCAGATTGTTGGGGGCAATATGCTGACTCTGTAAATCACTTAGAGAGGGCTGTAAATCACTGTGAAGCATTATAAAATCCAAGTGCTATTGCTATATTTGATGAACCTTTTAACTTATCCTTACCCAACAAGATCCAACAGGGCTGGCATGATCAGAATCTCATCTAGTAAACAGGGACATTTTATGGAACTAATGAAGTTTGCCTTTTCTATCATTGCTCCTGCCCTGTGGAGGAGCATTGTTCCTAAGATTTGGATGCCTCTGATGTTGCTGCAGGAGACGATGCTGTATGAGTATCCCAGTAGTGAAATTCAAAATTTTTTTTTTATGACCAGCTAACCATGCCCACCTAGTCACATGACCTCCAAGCCACACCCACAAAATAAGCCATGCCCACAGAACTGGTAGTAAAAAAATTTAGAACCCACTCCTGATCGGTAACTATAAGGTTTAGTTGCACCTTCAAAAAGAATAGTATTTATTGTTAATTTCACAAAATATTAGTTGAATGGGTGACATTGAAAGCTATCCTAGAGAAGAGCATCAATGAGAAAAAGAGTGGAAATGAGTCAAATGAAGTAAAATTTCATTTGGTTTGCATTTGCTTGCTGGAACAGTGATGAATAGAGTTTTATAATAATGTCAGGAAAGGAAATAATCCTTGAAACATGTGTAGGGTTTAGTCTAGGCTGAATTTTTTCTCTGTCATATGCCTAGCTCAACTTTCCCCCCTTAATTGTAATGACTCCTGAAAGTCAAAAGTACCTGCATGTTTAACTGTTTTCTTGCATGAACACCTTTCTGTGTTGTGTTGATGCATGAAAATCTAGTAGCATCTCTGTTCCCAAGGCCACTCTGCATAATTTGAGTTTCTATTGATTATTGCCCCACAAAGTTAACTAGAGACATAATTCCACTTGTTATTCCTTCCTGCTCTTTTCATCTCATTGTATTTTTAGAAAAGCTGTTTATTTTCAGCTTTAGCTGCTGTTTCCATGAAGCAGCCAGAAAGCAAAATCACTTAGGCTTATTGCTTGGTTAAATCTCATTTGCATAAAAATTACTTAGGGAAAAAGGAACCATCACAAACAGTACTTAAACCATTGCTGTAGTTTATAACTACCACTTATGTTGGAGCATGACTAGTTGATCTATGATCTAGACAGATTTTCTGTTCTTTAAGTCTGAGCTTCCTGGAAGAAATAAAACTACATTTGTGGCTGGAATCACAGTTGAGCTTTTGCCCAGAAAATGAAGAATATTCTCAACACATACTAATTATTCATTTTATGAAAGCAAAAAGCTTTCTATTTTGTAAATGTGACATAACAACATGTATTTTTAAAAAATGATTGTTTTATATTCCAAATGAACCATAGATCAAAACAGTTGGCTGAAAAAGAAGCACAGAGTGTTCATAATTTCCTGCCATTTTGTCAATAGATTTCAAAGGTATCTCATGTATTTCCCCTCCCCCTTTTTTTCCTTTTTCTTTTGAGGCAATAGTAGATTTTTATTCAGATGTTCCAGTTCAGGGGCAGGGACCCAGGTCCTGTACTGATAGAATGAGAGCAACAGGAATCCAATACACTGAAGTATTGGGAAAAGAAGGTCCAATATCATCCTGCAAACACAGATGTCACAGCTAAGATGGTGCCACATCTTTTTCCAGTCCACATCTGTTTTTGTACATTATTCATAATCCCAGGCATTCAATTTTTAATAAAAAAAATCCCACTTAGTTATATGTGACAGTCACACATAAGGGTACTTGTACAAGCAACCTTGGATTGAGGCGAAGTTAAAAGCAATACGTACAGGAAATAGAAGGTAGGTGTAATTATCAAACAGTGAGCTCATTATTTAGAAAAGAAGGTAGATTGGTAGCAGAAAACTTGAAAAGGACAAATACTGTGCCTTCAAAAACAGAAAAAGAGGACATGAGTAACTACTGTCAGCAAAACTCTGGATCAGATTATTAAACAGTTCATAAGCATTTAGATTAGAAAGAATGCCTTGCTTATCAGGAGTGAACAGCAGTTATAAAAAACGAGTCATATCAAAATTAACCTTCTTTTGGTAGAAAAACCAGTTAAGTTGACCATAGAAGAGTGGTGGATATGGAGTTCAGAAATGCATCTAAAATCCTGAAATCCTACTAGAACAAAATGTGGGCTAAATTATGCTAATGTTAAATGGATAGAGATCTGCAGGATCCACTCTGAGTTGGTCACCAGTACCAGAGGCTATACTTCCAAGCTTTCAGCCATCCTCAGGGAACTTCTCTCTCTCTCTCTCCAGACTGAAAGAGATAGAGATCTGGTTCAAAAAGTGTATTTAACAAGTATATATCAATAATGGACATGTCAAATGGAAAACTGCAGGGCTTGTACTATACCATATACATTCTCTTGTAAATGACTTAAATAAGATGTTCAAAAGATAATTATCAAATCTACAGAAAATACACAATTACAGAGGTAGTTAACAATTTAGGATAGCTTCTAGATGCAAAAGGATCTTGACAATTGCAAATTACTGTCTAATGTTCTTTGCATAGGAAAAATCAAAGACATGAGACAGCATAGGTGTGTGTACTCATGATGGGCAGCAGAATGTGCAAATAGGATCTGGGTGTCTTGGTAGATCACAAATAAGACATAAACCAACAGTAAGGTATCCATAACGTTTCCCTTTTCCATTCCCAACCCAAATGCAGTCCTTAAATGAAGATGAAGAAAAGTCACTTTCCTTTCTATTTTCTGATGGACAGATCAGATCTAAAATGTCACATCCAGTTCAGGGCACTGGATAGTAGGAAAGACATTGCAAAGCTGGAGTGCTCTGGAGCACTCTGGACAGTGCTCTGGAGTGTATCCAGAGGAAAACAACCAACATGATAAGTGTTCAGGAAGCAAATACTTATGGGAATTATTGGAAGTGTTGACTACGTTTATGGAGAATAGAAGTCTATAAGGAGACAAGAGAAATATCTTCAAATATCTGAGGAGATGTTATGTAAAAGATAGAGTAGACTTGCTCAGTGTTGATTCAGAAGAGAAGAGAGAATATATTTTCATTACAAAGAAACAGCTTTCAAACAAACAATGGGAAGAATTCCCTAATGGTACAAGTTGTTCAACAATGGAACAGATTGCTTTAGGAAGCAATTTACTCTTATGAGTTTTGATTTGTTAAATTTGTGTTCTATCAAATGACTGAATGAGGTCCAATTCTATTCTTAAAACTGAGCATTTCTGTATTTGGATCTAATCGCAATTAAATTGGTTTCCAGACAGGGTCCAAACTGTGCAGACAATTCAACCAGTTACATTACCATATTGTTTCTTTATACATTTGAAGAATGCTTAGGTCCTACTGGAATGAGAGTTGAGCCAAAACTGATCAGAATATATATTTTTGATAATATTTCTTGGACTTATTCCCCCAGTTTACAGAAATTTCTACAGAACTTTCTACCTTGTATTTTGGATGGTGGCTGGCATTTTTCCCTTACAGTGCTTAGAATAATAGGTCATTTTGGGTCAAAGACATTTTGAAGATGAGATACCACAAGTCCACATAATTGTCATTGCTATTTGCAGAAACTAAGACAAATATCTTAGGGGAAAATATATATATTATGTCACTAGTAATAACAATTACACCTTGTGGAACTATTACAGAGGTTCTGTTTGCCAGTGAAAAATTCAGTGAAGTGGACCATCCTACAATTTTTTTGTCCATAAATAGACCAAAGAATATTTATATAAGTTATTAACAACTGAGTCACTGAAACCTATATTACTGTATTGATTTCAAGGGATCCAAGAATGATTTTTGATCTTTCATTTGCAAGAAATAAGTCATTTATAAAACTCTCCTTTGTAGAGAAATAAACAGCGTATTTGAACTATTAATGTTGCAATGTATGAATTTTGCTAAAGATCTTCTGTACTGTATATACAGAAAGCCCACTTAGCATAGCTACTTGAACAGAAAGATTTCGCGGTCAGTAATTCTGTCAGTGTTTAAAAACAAAACAGGCCAGATCCAAATGAAATAACTATTTGCTTTGCCAAAATTTCTATAGAGCCAAAATCTGCTGCTGTTGACTTTTCTAAACAATCCTTTACATACATCTTAATAATATTATTAGCTTTGGTTTTTTTATGTTTCCTTATATCTATATTCTTACCCACATTCTTATTTTCATTTCAGAAATTACCCATAGCGACTTTTAATTGATGCTTGGTGTAATAATATTGCAGCTTCATAAAATGAATTGTTTATAATCCACATGTAATCAACATCTCACATGACTATAGTTAGCAAAAATTATTGCTTATTTATGTAATCATATGAGATACCCTCTCATTAAAGGCTATCATTAAAACAATCCCTTTCACTTCAATAAATTCAAGTTTTCTGTTAAATAAATAACAGATAAAAGCTTTATGGGTTACCCCCCCCCATATTAGAGGTTCTAAGAATTTTTAATTAACAAGTATTTTCCTGTTTGACAACAGCTTATATTTAATTTACAATAACAGATTTGTAAACTGATTTATTTTACTTTTATATATTTAATGTCAATTTAATGTTTCTAAAGTTTAGTCTGAGAGGCACATATAAAAAAAATTTCTAGTTCATGTAGTATTACACTCTTTCACTTTTCATCTTTCTCTTGAATGATCTTCTCCATGCCAGCAGCTTTACAATTAAGCTTTGATTAACATAAAATAATAAACAGATAGTGCCATGATTGAGTAAACACCAATGTTTGTAATTAATACAAGAGATAATAAATTTTTAAATGGCCTTTAAAAATTTGAACAAGAAAGAAAGGGGAAGGAGAATCAATCAAATGAAGCTGTTAAATGAACCCCAGGGCATGTTTGAAACTGGTTTCATGTCCCCGAATCTCCAGAAATATTTGCCCACTGCTTGCTGCTGTTGCCAACCTTACAACG
Source organism: Arizona elegans (assembly GCA_022577455.1). Classification (NCBI taxonomy): domain Eukaryota; kingdom Metazoa; phylum Chordata; class Lepidosauria; order Squamata; family Colubridae; genus Arizona; species Arizona elegans. The sequence continues at coordinate 253,694,085 of JAKOOJ010000001.1, forward strand.
TTCGGTCCTCCTAGGAACAAACGGCTGACAATGAGAGAGAGTGAAATTGGTATCTCTAGCCAACCCCATTCTCCTGTCTCTTGTCAGTATTATTGCCGCAGGTCTGCAGTTCAACAGCTGTGATGAAATGATGCTGAGGTGCCATGGAAACATGACTTCGGCAAGGAGGGCAGGAGAAATGAGGAGATTTTGTTTTAGCTCAGCCCTCCTTCTTGATCTGGCTGTCATGCTTATATCCCAGCACAGTCATGATAGAACTAGAACCTACAGAAACATCCATACCCATGGGGAGTTTCTCATTGTCCTCTCTGTGAAGGAACAGGAAGATCTTAATTCACAGTTCACAAAGTGAAAGAAAACCTTATCATTCCCCAAAGGTAACCTGGACTTGCCTTACTTGGAAGGAGAGGAAGTTCAATTGTGTTAGCTTGTTGAGGTAGAACAGGACCAAGTGCTGACATCAATGTGGCATCAGGAATTTGTGTGTGTGGTGAAACGGGTGCACAAATTTGAGAAATGTTGCAAGTCCAACTACTTGGACAACCCAACAGCCATGATTGAGCTTTTCCTCCCCCTCAGGTTGTCAGGCTTTTCCTGGTACTCAGGAGGAGAGCAGCCTACTCAGATGAGCTCTCAAAGCCCTTAGGACAGTGGTGGTGGTGAGGCATTGGATAGCTCTAGGACTTTCTTCACAATCTCCCAGCTCTCCTTTTTCAATATTGGGCAAGTTGAAAAAGGAATTAAACCTCTTCATCCAAATGTACTCAAAATAGAAATCAACAGACCAACATTTAGTAAGCAATCTGTATAAAAAAAACTTGTGGTTGGAAATAAAATGTATTTAAAGTAAAGAATAAAAAGCCTCTGTTCAGTTCATATAATGTTTCATGCAAAGTTTAATATATTGCTTCTTTGATCTCTTCAATGTCTGCTACATACATAATTTGAAACACTGCAATATTTTGCTGAGAGTCATTATATAAATGGGATACAAAACATTAGGCCAATAAATATAAATAGGACTTAATGGAAGATATTTCAAAAGGCAATTATAGTGGGCAACTGGAATTCATCAAGCGGCTTGATTGTGTTTCTTAGAGCTTTGTCATGATTGTGTGTGGTCCTGGTTCACTTACGTGTAAATATCTTTCCATTTGGAGATATTTTGTATTAATAAGTCCTTAATTCACTAGCCAGAAAAGTGTTCTGTTCAGTTTTTATTATTTGTTTGTTTACTCTTTTCTTTAATGCTCACCTTATCAAATATCATGCATCTTTGAGCTGACTTTGGCTATGAATGCACTAACAGAGTGGGAAAAAAATGCACTGTTCATTCCTTTTGCTAAGCAAACATTTCTCTACAGATGCTCTATCCCATCTCCCGAGTTGTAAGGAATATAAAGAAAAGCATTAAGGTGTATATATACACAGTTGGGAGGGGCTGAATTAGACTCTTCCCATGCCACTTTCCCAGCCAAAATAATAATAATAATAATAATAATTCTTAAATTTCTCTGAAGCAACACTGTACATTTGTATGTCAGGTTTGGAATATGGAATTTGCATAATAGCAGTTGTGTCATTTTGTTATCCACTGCTGCAGCTAAATTCTATAGGTCTTTAGAACAGAACTCAGAATAGGGAGATTTAGTGGCATTGCTATCTGATATTCCTACCCCTCAATGGTACCAAACATCTGTTCAATTTTTCTAAGAAAAATTCCCAGTCTCGGGGGAAAATCTACAATAATATAACAGTTCTCAAAAGCAGAGGAGAATGTGGGATGTTTTTAGTTCCAGGACTATATATGAGATCAAGATTCATAGTACTGAAGTTACTTTGGAATCTGAAATAAAATGCAATAAGTGGAGTAGCTACTCCACTTTCCTTAATGGTTCACTCTTCTTGGTGTACTGTAGTAATTATATATTGGAATAGGACTGGGCAGACCCATCCTCAGCCATGGAAATTCAGTAGATCATTGTGTGTCAGAGCCATTGTCTTCAGTCAAAGCTATTAGTTATTACACTCCAGGATAAAGTCCTCTTTATTTGAAGACTATGAATTATAATATATCATGCTAGTCTCAGTCTTAGGTTTAGAAAAGTGACCATCCCAAATTCCTGTGTCAAAGGATAGACCAGAACCTGTGTTTCCCATTATTTAGCACTTTATTAACCGCACCACACTAGTTTTCATTCTATAGCTTTATCTGGCATAAATTTTGTACATACTACTCTCTCTGCCCCCTTATTGAATTACAGTATAATTGTAATTGTTCTCATAAGTTTAACCACCTGAATCACCTTGACTCCAGTTTTGTGGCATTAGTATTGTTTCCTTACTGATAAAATAATTATATTGTTTCTAGTTTGTACACACTCAGAATGTATCAGCTACATGGAAGGTGCAGGTTATTATCTAATTTAGGATAATGTAAATTACATATTGGTTCTAAGTTACCCATAAGTACTGACATCTATTCTTTTTAAATTATACATTTCTTTGGCAAGATGTCAATTTTAATGTTTATTTGATATGCATAAAATTGCTTCACTTAAAAGGTTATAGTGAATTTTAGTTAAATCGGTTATAAACAATCAGAAGCTATGCAAATTATAATTACAGTAGTAGAAGCTGTACAAATTATTATGGCACAATGTAAGAAAACAGTGGAGAGGGGAAAGCTGGATAAAAGGGATTCAACTAAAAGTATCAATTTGAAGGCAGAATGAGGGAAATCAACATGCTTTATTAATTCATTTCTTCGGAATAGGAAGTTTTATGTTTATTATTTGTCTCAATTTTTGCTTTGTTTAGGCTTTAGTTCAGTTAAGCAAAATAACAACATTGCTAATACTTAGATTGATTCTTATTGTTCATTACTTCAATAATTGGTCCTGTTTGTGCAAAAAGGAAACAAATACTTTTCTTTTATAAGATAAAGTTTGCCTCAACAAACAACTGTTGGTTGTTTCTAAAGCAATTCTATAATACAATTCTTCCCTTTCAAATAATGCATTTCTAATAAATGTAATCCAGTGTATCTAAGATTACAACAGTACATCAGTATGTGAAAAAGAAATGCATGTGTACTTCTGTCGCTTATCATCCTTGTCTGACATCTTGAAAGAAAGATAACATGAATGAAAGTTGAATTAATAGGAAGCTTACACATTGGATGATCAATGAATGAATGAATGATCAATGTGTAAGCTTCCTATTCCTGCTGAGAAATGATTTTGCTGAATAAAAGGAATCTGATCAACATGTGCTTAGCAGCAAGAAACAGTAGTGAGAATAAGGTGTCCAAAGGTCTGGGATAGTTTCAGTGTAGACAGTTTGTGTGAATACATCCCGCTCTTGCAAACTACTACCATTTGGGTTTTAGCTATTCTACCTGCTTCTTCCACACTAGTAACTGTAATTGTACAAGAAAAAAGGGTGCCACAGATTCTGAAGAAGAAAAAGAAAGCTCAGCTAAAATGGTAGTTCTAATTCAATGCCAGTTGAAATGCCAGTTTTCATCATACTGATTTTGTTTTCAGATACCCAGTTTGGTGTAATGGTTAAGGCACAGGCTAGAAACCAGGAAACTGAGAATTCTAGTCCTACCTTAGGTACAAAGGCAACTGGGTGACCTTGGAACGGTCACTCTCAGTCTGAGAAAAGAGGTTGTGGCAAACCATTTCTGAAAGAACTTCAATGAGTACAGTAGTCCAGGCAGTTGCCAAGAGTTAAAAACTGACTTGAAGACACAATAAATCTTTTTTTTTTAATTTTCTCAATCTGCGATTGAAGTAAATGGCCTCTGTGACAACTACTACCATGTTCCCCCCAAAATAAGATCCTGTCTTATATTTTTTTTAACCCCGAAATAAGCACTTGGCTTTATTTTCGGGGAGGTCTTATTATTTTGGGGCGCTTAGAGCAAGATGGGGGTCCTCTTGCCATTTTACTTGATTTGCAGCTCTGCATTTAAATATTTTTCAGGACGGCTTATTTTCGGGGGAGGCTTATTTTATTGCATGCACTCAAAAGCCTGATTGGGCTTATTATCAAGGGATGTCTTATTTTTGGGGAAACAGGGTACAGAACTGTAATGTATGAATAACTTAAATAAACATAGAATATTTTTCGTGTGATTTCTACCACAAAAAAACTCCCTCCTGTTGTATTGGCTAATGAAAGCTTAATCTGCAAACAGTAAATTCCTTCAAATTTATTTTGTATCATTTGAGAAGCTTTTACAGGCAGTCATATTATTGTGACAGTTTTTGCCACTATGCAAAATTCATTTCAAAAATTGAGATATCAATGATCGTTTGCAGCACATAAGAAAAGCAATCCACATGTCTGCTTAATTATGTAACTTATTATTCAGCCATATGTGTTTTTAAAAATGTGGATTATCTCAAGGGTGATCGTAGGAAAAATGAAAATGAATGATTAATTATGTTTTCTTATGCCAAAACGCCAGCTGTTAGTTTGATCATATGCCACATACTGAAAGCAATTGTGATCTATCAGATGGGAAGAGTGAGACAAGATATCATAACTGTGAGCCAGAAATCCAGAGATTGGAATCTCCAATGGCCAGCAACATTTTGTGGGCTGAGGAAAAGATATATATCACTGTCATCTGGAAAAGAAATGTTGCCTTTTTATTAACTGTCTGAAATGGAAAAAAAAAAAGATAGACGCTATAAAAATCTTAATGGATACAAATCAATAACTTATTTTATAAAAATAGTGAACTCGGTGTTGATATGGCGACAGTGGTAATGGAGGCATGGTGAAGAATTCCAAATGGCTCTTTTTTTTCCAAATAACAAGATGGTGAATAATAATCAATATTAATAAAAAAAAAACCTCGCATATTTGGGAACATATCTACAGTAGTGGATCTTCAGTACTTTACTGAAAGTAGGTGCACATTTTTGCACCAGTTCAAAAACAGCTCTAGACTTCTTGACAGCACAATTGGTAATGTTCATCGTATTAGACATTCACAGTAAAACTTTGGGGTTTCTTCTGCAACATGTGAAATGCTGGACTTGTGGATAGTCTGGTTTCCCAATCGATAGGAACTCTTTAATACTGTGCTCCCATGAGTCCTTGGAGAGTATGGTGGTGTAAAAATATAGCAGTAAATAAATACATGAATTCTTGCCTTGCCCTGCCTCCAGAACTGAGAGCAATAATTACTTTCTCTTCCACTGTCTCAACTTCAAAAATGCGCCTTTTCAAGGTTTCAAACCAGTAGCCTGCATTTTGCAGTTTGTTTTTCTCCTCTGGGATTTAGCCGGAGGAAACAGGTAGACCTCTTATTGATTTCATATTCTCTGGCTTAGCCTGGGCAAGTGTGCACCTTCACAGAATTGCAAGTTTCTGCAAACAGTTTGGGGAAAAAAATGCAGCTGCAATAAGCAAATATTATTAAAAACATGTTGGGAAATACCAACAAAGCTGTTCTTTTATTTGCAAAGCCCCCTGTTGCTTTTAAATAAAAAAAAATATGAAAGAATGACAGCTGTGTGGGGATAGGTCTTAAATTTAATTTATAAATAGCCAGATAATTGCTTGGATGCAATATGTACTTAAAAAATGGATGGGGAAGCACTAATAATTTATTTGCTTTTTAAAATATGTAGAAAGGATTAGGACATTTTTATTACTTTTAGAGCTGAGGGGACAGCACATTGATTAAATAACGTTGCTCTGCATTCTTTTATGGTCCCATGGGGAAACTGGAAAGATTGTTGTTTGGCTGATGGTGTTTATTGCCTGTTCCCAGGTTTTTTAGGTCAGCAGGACTGAAAAGGATTGCAGATCTCTTTTATCCTGTTTTGGAAGATTTGTGAAGTGAAATTGATGGCAGTCTATAGGAGTAATTGTTTTTTTAATAGTAAATTTCCTGTCAGGAAAAGCTTGACCATATCACAATAGGAAGAATTTACAGTGGACCGTATTTATATCAAGTCTTTTTTCCCCCTTGCATAAAAAAACTTTTCTTGTAGATTTGCATATTGATTCAGGTGGGCTTCTACATTTTATCCTGATATGATTCTATTGAAATGTTCAATCATGCTTAATTATCAAGGCATTAAATTCCTAAGCTACCTTTCCCTCAGCAGCTCTTGAGGGCATAGCAGGGGTGGCTTCTACTTACCTTTACTACCGGTTTGCAGCGGGGCCGCGCACAGGTGCTCTTCTACGCATGCACAGAAGCGTTTTGTTGATATCGGGGTCAGTGGGCGGAGCCTCCCGCCAGTTTTACTACCAGTTATATAGAACCGGTGTGAACCGGGGGCAACCCACCACTGGGGCATAGGTAGGCCTTCCTTCATTGATTTTGGATTGAAGAATGCAGTGGAATATCAAGACATTATCTCTATTGTTTCTGATGAAATAGCAGATTTAAGCCATAAATGTCCCTATTCTGCATTCATTTGATAATTAGAAATTACAATCCAGTGCCAAATTTTGGAAAGGCTCAGAGAGGTACATCCAGTAATTAATGAGAGGCAGCTATTGGATAAAAAATCTTTCCATGAATATGATATGAAAATTTATTTACAATCACTGGTATGATCTCTCTCTGTTACTTCTGGTGGAAAACACAATACCTATGAAAAAGGTCTGGAATATAATTTTTGGTTTTGAATTTGTATTGGTGATTTCCCATGGTTTATGATTTATAAGAGAATACCACCAACCATTGTGTGCAGTGATTTTTTAAAAAATAATTATGTATTAGTACTCTTTTCTAATTATTTTTCACTGTGGGCAGGGCCATCCAAGAGAAAGTCAATAAGGCTGTTATGACTTTATGATTAAACCTGCACTCCCTTTTTTACATCAATGTCAGTAAAACTTCAGTTTTATGGTCTCAACCATCATATTGATTTTTTCCCCGTACACTTTTCCAGAAGCGCCTCTGAAAGTGGGACTTTGCTGTATATGACCAACTATAGGTCAAAATCAAGAATGAAATATTAAGAAAATGTTAATTTCTGAGATTTTGTTGCTGCTTTATAAATGTTATCAATGAATATTTCTTTTTCACGCATAGTAGGGAGTGGCACAAATTAACACATTTACATGGAGCTTTCTAGGAAAGTTCCAGAGGTGGATTTCAGCTGGTTCTGACCAGTTCTGGAGAATCAGTAGCAGAAATTTTGAGTAATTTGGATAACTGGTAAATACCACCTCTGACTGGCCCCACCCCCATCTATTCTCTGCCTCCCCAGTCCCAGCTGATCAGGAGGAAATGGGGATTTTGCAGTAACCTTCCCCTGGAGTGGGGAGGGAATGGAGATTTTACAATATCCTTCCCCTGGAGTGGGGTGGGATGGAGATTTTACAGTATCCTTCCCCTGCCACGCCCACCAAGCCACACCACGCCCACCAAACCATGCCCACAGAACCGGTAATAAAAAGTTTTGAATCCCACCACTGGAAAGTTCACATTGTTTGGTACAAGTCAGCAGATGTTCCTGGTATAATCTGATACAGTAGCTGTATTTTTTAATTTCTGTTTCTTAATATGTAAGAAAAACTTCAGTGCTTGATCTAATGAGACTCAAGCTCTGTCAAGTTCCAGCCATCTTTAACAGCTCAGCTGAGTTAAAAAAATTACTGCTACAAATAAACATTTTGTGATGCACTTTAATCTATGTAGTCAGTTGAAGAAGGTATTATGACTAGAATTGGTTTGTTGTTTTTTATTGGAATCAAATCTGTCCTATTATAAAATGTACAGGTGAATGCTAGTACATGTTTTGGGGATTCACTATTCATTGTCATAAGAATTGCAGTAAGGATAAGTGGACCTGGATAAGCTATAGTCTTATAATCAGAAAAAATAAGTCTAACATTGTTAGACTCTTCCAAAGGATAACAAATGTGGTAACCATTTATAGCTCTGAAAAACAAGCTACTGCAATCATACCAGTGGTGGTTTACCCTGGTTCGGACCGGTTCACAAGAACCTTTAGTAAAACCGGCAGGAGGCTCCGCCCACCGACCCCAACGTCATCAGGAAGCTTCTGTGTGCGGCCCCATTGCGAACCTGTAGTAAAGTTAAGTGCAACCCACCCCTGAATCATACTTATACCAGTTTACATTGTAGGTATTTAAACATTGCACATTCAAGGTTTATTCAGTACTGAATCAACACATTACAAACTTAGTAGTGAATTTCAGGGGAAACTATTCAGCAAACTCTAAACCAGAAGATGCTGTAGATGCATTCAAGAATGATAGTTTCCCCACCCCCCCCTACTTATTTTATAGGTCATAATGACTACATGTGCCCTGCTACCAACCAGTGTACCATTGACAAGAACAGAAGGAAAAGCTGCCAGGCTTGTAGGCTCCGAAAATGCTATGAAGTTGGAATGATGAAAGGTGGTATGTATTGCGTTATTAGTCTTAACCTGTATTACAAATATTTTTCATCCCCTGTAATCCCATATGTGGCTCCCTTGTCAATAATTAATCACATTGCACCTTGTAATATTTACTTTCAGGTAAATTGGAATACGGTTATAGTTCAACTAACGCTTATCTTCAATGCTTAATTCCTATTTTTGAAGTTTTTATGTAATCTCACTTTTAAAGGAAGGAAAGAAAACTCCATACAGGTTTTGAGGTACCTAAATTGAGGTAGTCCTCAATTTACGATGAAAATTGAGCCCAAAATTTATGTTGTTAAGTGAGAAATTTGTTAAGTGAGTTTTGCCCCACTTTATGACCTTTCTTGCCACATTTGTTAAGTGAATCACTGCAATTGTGGATAAGTCAAGAATTTTAGATGGCAAAATACTTCCTCCCAAATGGAGTTCAACATACAAGTAATCCTCGATTTACAACAGTTCATTTAGTGGCCGTTTGAAGTTAGAATGGCACTGAAAAAAAGTGATTTATGACCGTTTTTCACACTTATTTAATTTTATATATTTTTATTGTAATTTTTCCTTTTCCAAAACTCTAATACATAATCAAACAGACATATGAACTGTTAATCCAACATCTATAAAAATGACACTGTCCGTTTTTCACACTTATGACCGTTGCAGCATCTCCGTATTCAAGTAATCAAAATTCAGATGCTGGGCAACTGTCTCATATTTATGACGATTGCAGTGACCCAGGGTCATGTGATGCCCTTGTGTGACCTTCTGTCAAGCAAAGTCAACAGAGAAGACAGATTCATTTAACAACCATGGTACTAACTTCACAACTGCATTGATTCATTTAACAACTGTAACAAGAAGTCTTAAAATGGGGTAAACCTCACTTAACAAATGTCTCACTTAGCAACAGAAAATTTGGGCTCCATTGTGATTGTAAGTTGAGGACTGCCTATATCTGTGAGCATATATGGTAATGCATTTAAAAAGTACCAATATATCTTCATGTACAAGCCCATATGCAAATAAGCTCACCCTTAAATTTTTAACCAAACTACTATGAAAAATACAGGGTGTCTTATCTGGGGTGGTATATTTTTAATGGTATTTTTGTTAACATTTGAGGTTAGGCCTATCCATAGATGGGCTTCTACATGAGTATATATGGTAAAGCTTCCCTCCTTTTTCCCCCTCAAAATCAATTCTAGATCTGACTTAATTTATGTTAGGATTTCTGCTATTCTGTAACACCTAGATACAAATTGTGAATGGGGCTGATGATTATCATCTTCCTTTAAATGGACAAGTGCTTTTGATTAAATGGTTTTTCAATAAATGCTGTGAAAATCAATATGACTTAAGACTAATTCACAGTCCTTTTAGGTTTTGATGATGAAATGTTGTACACATGGTAAGTAGTGATTTCCCTTAACTGGAAATACAATTTCTGTAATGGAAAAATAAACTTGATTGATTATTAACTAGATGTAAAATGGCTATTATTAACCCATAGGTTGGTGTTTACAAATAATCATTTAACTGGTCCTTCTTATAAACTTTGGTTAGAAAGAGAAAACATTCCTTAGATCTCATCTTAGATCTTCTCTAGTACATTCCCGGTATTCGTTTTAAAGGCTATGTGACATGTCAGCCTATGAGAGAACTAAATTCATAATTTATTTTCATTTTGAAGATCATAATCTTAATCTTACACAAACACAACTAAATTTAAGCATTGTTACTGAAAGCAGTCTTTTAGAAGCTCGTTTGTTTATTAGTTAATTAATTACATATCTTTTTAAAAAAATTACTATTAGTCCATACTGAAGAAGTTTGCAGAGATTAATTATTTTAGAGAAACATCAAGATTCACATTTGACTCAGTGAAAATGTTTTAAATTAAAACCATTAGTTATTAATTCACAATGATTGTCTTTAAAGATGGACATTTATTCCCTGTGGAAAACAGTTCTTCAAAAGTTTATATCTATCCTTTCCCTGTTTTCTGTCATGATGAGATTATATTGAATGACAAATAAAACAAGGGAAACAGATGTTTTATTTTTATTTTTTTCCCAGAAACACAGATACATTCATTTTAATGCATCATCTGAACTGATTCCAAGAATTCTAATTTGCCATTCAATTATTATATGCTTCAGTATTACAGTATACTTAAAATAGTAAAAGGGAGAAGTGCAGAAAACTATTTGTATTGCTCTGAACTGACTGACTATAATATCTACAAAATAAACCTGTTCAAATGCAAACTGGTAGAGGTGAAGGGCATCATTACACTTATCAGTACTTGTGTATTTGCAGAACCAATTAGTTGAAACATCATTGTCAAAATAAAATTTCCTTCAAAGGACTGTTCATCTTCCGCATACACAATGTGCTTGTTATGTAAATGTTCGTCACAGTGAAAAATCTATGATTATGTCAGCTCTTCACTTTTCTATGGTGTAAAGGATATACTAAATGCAGAAGTGATTTTGCAAGAGCTGTTTACTTTAAATAGGCTACTGGCTGGTTAAGCGCATTTGCATTTTTTGGTTCTGTGTTTATAAACTTGCTTTTCTCACTTTTCTCTGACCAAGGCCCCTGTGATTTGGCTAGGAGATTAAGTGTGAATAGGGAGGTATAGTCTAAGTAGAGATCTTTGCCTCTCTTAAATAAAGGCCAAATGTAAAATTGAAACAGATATCTCTGAAGGTATCTTAGTCTCTTCTGAAGTAAAGGGAATCTTGTCTCAAGCAGAGAAAATTTTGCCTATCTCTGTGGACCCATGTAAGAAGGCTTCCTGGCTATATACATGCCCTGGTTACGTGCATGCCCTGGGTTTCATCGTCCTCTTCAGATAAAGAGATGTCAGAGGATAAAAATATGGAATTTGAGATTCCTGTCTTGATCAAAGATTCAGAGCTATATCGGATCCAGTCTCTGCATCATCGCATGGATCTGCATCTTAAATTTCTTATCTTGATCTCTAAGACCATCACTTCCAAGTGGAGGAACGGAGGGTGTTGAGGAATTCGCAGAGCAACCCTAGAGTAGCAAGGATGTGCACATGAAAGCGACTGGGAGCAGTTGCAAATAATCACAGCCAACACACAGATACATTGAGTTGTGTTTACTTTTAGGAAATAGCAATAAGGCACAGTCCAATAAATAGTCCAGGTCATACACAGATAAAGCAGTAGATAGTAAACAATAGTCCAGGGATATTCCAATAACAAAGTCTTCTTACCAGTTGTTGTAGTCATACACAATAAACAGTTGCAAACAGTAGCAAACACTGTAAATAGCAGTAATGATCAATAACGGTCAGCAAAGATCAGCAGAGTGTAGCAGAGAGAAACTAACCATGTTTCAAGCTTCCTCTTAAGGACATTGGCTACAGAGCTAACCAATCAGGACACAGTATGATGCAATACAGCAATACAGTCTTAAAGCTATATTGAGGTTTATATATTGCCAACCCAACAAGTTAGTAAATGATCATTTCCTAACATTCTCCCCTTTGGGTAGGATGATATATAATATCTTACATGCTTAAACCATAATTATCACAACATGATTTGTGCTTAACTGCACCCCTAGCCTTTGTAAAATGATCTGCAATATTATGTTCAGTCATGCAGTACTCTAACTGAATCAATTTACTTTGTACACACTGTCTAACATTTAAATATCTCAAATCAGTATGCTTAGACCGTGTTTTTACAGCTAAATTTGTAGCCATGTTAATTGCAGATTGATTATCTTCATAAACTATAAATGGATCATTCACATTTAATCCTATATCAATTAACAATTGTTTATAATATATCAATTCAGTGCATATCAAGGATAAACATGAAAATTCGGCTTGCATCGTTGATAAACTAAGATGCTTTTGCCTAATAGATTTCCATCCTATTAAACAATTACCCAACATTATCACCATACCTGATGTTGATTTACAAGTAGGAAATCAGTTGCAAAACTTGCATCAGCATATGCCTTTAAAACTAGGTCACTAGTAGTCTCTAAATATAATGAAAAATGAATCGTTTGTTTCAGATATCTAAGTATTTGCTTAGCAGCTTGCCAGTGCTGTTCAGTAGATTCAGCATTATATCTAGTCAGTTGGTTCACACTATAAGATATATCTGGCCTAGATCAATTATTCAAATATGATAGACTGCCTATTAAGGGTTGATATATTTCCTTGCCGAATACAGGACTTTGAATATCACTATGTTTAAAATCCTGACTCATTGGTGTTTTAGCAGACTTACAGAGTTCCATGTTGTAACGTTTCAGTAATTGGCTAACTTTCTTGGCTTGCGAAATTTTGTAACTTTTACTAGTTTTAACTACATCAAGACCCAGATAATGCATAATTTCTCCCAAATTCCTAATTTTGAACTTCTTTTGCAACTTGGAAACAATTTCGGTTGCTTCGTGTTCAGATTTTGTTATAAGTGCTATATTGTCAGTAAATAGCACTAATAAAGAAATTAAACCATCTTTCTCTTTCTTGAACAAACATGGATCAGCTTTACCAGCTACAAAACCCATTGCAATTAATTCATTAACTATACATTTGTTCCATTCATAACTTGACTGCTTTAAGCCATAAAGACTCTTCAATCTCCAGCAATCAGTCTTCCCATCAGTTTTCAAACCTAGTGGCTTCTTCATATAGATTGTATGTTGTAATGGTGCATGCAGATATGCGGTTTCAACATCTATATGATTTATCTTGTATTTATTCTTAGCTGCCCACACTAATGCTGCTCGCAAAGTAGTCACTCTCAGACTCAGTGCAAACACTTCATCATAGTCCTTGTCTGACTGAGCAAATCCTTGAGCAACTAATCTTGCCTTATGGGTAACAGTCCCATCTATACTAGTTTTTAGTTTATAAACCCACTTACAACTAATTGCATGCTCACCTGGTGGTAACCTAACATTCTCATACACATCCAACTCCTTCAATGAAGTCAACTCTTTGTCCATTGCTTTCTTCCAAACTACCTGATCCTTTTCAGGATACAGTTCAATTTCATTAAAGTTAGATGGCTCTATGTTCACCTGACATACTACACTGGCTTGATACCTATCAGGTGGACGTCTTTCTCTAGTTGAACGTCTAGGCAACTCAGGACTCGGTATAGGTATTTCTTCTTCTATTTCCCCTATCACCTCTTTCTCCTTTACAGTAAGAGATGATCCTTCCCCAATTATCTCATTATCAGGGTTATCAGCAAACAATGGAATCTCCACAATAACACTATCATTTCCCTTGTCGGATTCCTGCTCAAGCTTATTCCAACCTACATGCTCCAGAAACTTAGCACTAGCACTGCAGTACACACTAGTAGTACCTGGGCCCATAACCAGTGTTGAGGAATTCGCAGAGCAACCCTAGAGTAGCAAGGATGTGCACATAAAAATGACTGAGAGCAATTGCAAATAATCACAGCCAACACACAGATACCCTGAGTTGTGTTTACTTTTAGGAAATAGCAATAAGGCACAGTCCAATAAATAGTCCAGGTCATACACAGATAAAGCAGTAGATAGTAAACAATAATCCAGGGATATTCCAATAACAAAGTCTTCTTACCAGTTGTTGTAGTCATACACAATAAACAGTTGCAAACAGTAGCAAACACAGCAAATAGCAGTAACGATCAATAATGGTCAGCAAAGATCAGCAGAGAGTAGCAGAGAGAAACTAACCATGTTTCAAGCTTCCTCTTAAGAACATTGGCTACAGAGCTCACCAATCAGGACACAGTATGATGCACTACAGCAATACAGTCTTAAAGCTATATTGAGGTTTATATATTGCCAACCCAACAAGTTAGTAAATTATCATTTCCTAACAGAGGGGATGAATGGCAGAGAAATCACAGATTGCAGGGTTGTGCTTGGTGGTTTGGAAGTCAGAATTGTGGTGGGTGCCAATGGGTTTGAATGGGAACTTCATTCATTCTAAGTATTTGTATACCACTTCCTTTAGAAAACTTCAGGACAGGTTTGTAATAGCATCCAAATAGTTCAAACGGAAAATAAAACAGTTGATTAGAGGATGTTGTGTACAATATCCAAATAAACAACAAAATATACAGTAAAACAATAATAAAAGAAAAAAAGCAGTAAAAACAAAAACAAAATCCACAGCATTACCAAATTATTAAAAAGTCGAGGAGGAATAAACATATTTTTACTTGGCACAAAATAGACAATCAAGATAGTCCCAAGTGTACCTCAATTGGGATGGCTTTCCCAAGACAGTGGCCTATCCTTGACAAGGCCCCCTTCTTGGTAGCTATTTGCTGCATTTAGCATTTGAGAGTACCCAGTGTAGGCCCTCTGGAAAGGTTTGTTGTGAACAGATGGGAGCATACAGGAAGAGGCATCCCTTCAGCTCTTTTACTTACTGTATCCCTTGTCTGGACCAGATCACACTTATATCCTGATATTTTTCAGAAATAGAAATTGCTTTTCTTGGTTTCTAACCAAAGACTGGCTTTGGAATAAGTATTTATTGAGTGATTTACAATTTTTTCATCTTGGTGAGGACAAGGTTTGGCCACTCTTCACATACATGGTCTAGCAAACTTCTCCCACAGATGTTGAATAAAGGGGGTGCAAAATGGCAACTTGATCATCTTTTGAGATCATGATAAAACATTGTGTTCCTAGGTTTTGTTCTGAACCCAAGGCATTGTTCTGCCCTTAGAACAAATCATCTGTTTTTGATGTTCTGGATGTTTATAAGGAGCCACAGATATGACCTTGGAGAAACTATTCAGAGAAAGTCACAACCAGTGGTGGGTTGCCCCCAGTTCGCACTGGTTCTATAGAACTGGTAGTAAAACCGGCGGGAGGCTCCGCCCACCGACCCCAATGTCATCAAAATGCTTCTGTGCATTCGCAGAAGAGTGTGCACGCACTTGCTTCGCTTGCACATGTGCACGGCCCCATTGCGAACCGATAGTAAAGGTAAGTAGAAACCACTCCTGGTCGCAATCTGTGCAAAAACATGCATCAAGCCTAGGAAATAGAAAAGGCATTAAGAAGAGACTCATAATGATTCCTCCTTGACTCCCTGGGTTATAACGGGGAGGGAAGACCCAAAGATGCTTTTTCTGAACTGGACTTCTTTCTTTTTCTTTCTTTCTTTTTTTTCTTTGAAGATGTTTTGCTTCTCATCCATGAGAAAGTCTAGCTGCCTCCTGAAAAAGCACCTTTGGTGCTTTGGGATAACTGTGACCTGGATGACCGAGAATCTCCATAGACTTCTAGGGAGGGAAGAGTTTCCGAAGCCTATGTCAATACAGTGTAGTCCTAGCCTTCTTGTGGACCTGGTTTCCTGATCTGGTCTACCTCAAAGAACTAATTCTGTTCCAAGTGTTGTGACTGGCTACTCTCCTCTCCAAAAAAACATATCTAAGAATAGCCAACAGGAACCAGTTCCCTTCTTACAACTATTGGCTGAGACTGAACGAAGTGATCAGGGAGTAGGGAATGAGAGGAAAATAATTAAGCACAGGCAGGTGCCATTGCTGTTATGACTTTTTCTCAGTATGCTAATGATTAGCAAATGTATTACCTTTGGGTTTGGTTACTATTTTCTTTTTATAATTCCTTATTCTATTTTTTTGTATTATTGGAGCCGAATGACACAGAACCTGCAGGATAAATAAATAAATGCCCAGAGATGGAAGTTGTTCTTCGATCCCAACTATTGATCTGCCTGGGCCAGACAGGGTGTTGTGTTTGCATTCAGAGTTTGTCCTGGGTGGCTAATCGAAAGCATTAGCATTGCTGAAAATCACCCAGTTCCCTGCCTCCCCAGTAAATAGCTGTAATGCCCTTTAGTTTTATTTTAAATCCTTGCAAAATGGAATTTAGAGTTCATGGGTTATTGTGCATGTGGTGTGCAGTGTTCTGACCTGAACAGAAATCTTCCAGAGGAGAATCAGGCAGTTGGAAAGAATATGGTTGTTTGCAGTATGTGTATTACATTAAAGTTGTTAACATCATTATGCTTTTCAGATTTCAAGTTGTAAATGAAATGATTATAATATCACTGCTGTTGGTTTGTTGAGCTTTAGTGTATATGCAGTGGGCAACCAGCATACTGTTATGTCTTGTTGATATTGTATTTCCAAAGTAGAGTTTATTCTGTTTGTTTATTGAGCTGACAAATGATAAAATATCTGAACTGTTGCTATTACCAGTACAGTGTTAATGTTGTTTGTGGAAGAACTCTTTTGCCTAACCCTAACCTTCTACTGTATGCTGGGGTTGACAGGTTGGGTGGCAAAGGAACAATCAGCAGGGAGTACAATTCAGCTTCTTTTATAGCTGTGAAGTAAACATAAATAAGCAAAGGGGTTCGTCTGAGTTCCCGGTGTTTCCAGTAGCTAGAACATTTGAAAACTCCCTGCTTTTGCTCTATATGGACCACAGAACTCAGTGAATGCCAAATTTTGTCCCAGCAAAAATACTCCAAATGAAAAATTCCAATAAAATATTTTGAATGGGGTTGTTTTGTCTATGTGCAAAACAAAATATATTTTCCATGTACTACCCACGCTTATTTTTCATAGTGGTGTGTGTACAAAAATAAGTCATCCCCTTATTGCTGGAGGAATTCATCATCATCAATCTCTATATAAAGGACAGGCAATGAAAGCAAATTCTGCCGTGGGCAGCATACTTAATCATAATTCTAATCACAGCCTTTCTTGTGGTTGTTTTGGATAGGATTTGGATATTAATCTCTGCAGTCAACTATGCAACTATCTTTTATGAATTTTCTCAGAAAATCTTCTGAGCACTGCTGCAGAACATTGAAGGGAAGTGTGAAATGCCAGTCTCCTGGCAATTTCCACACTGTTCTGCAAGTAGGTACAATAACAGATGCTCGCTTGTACTGGGTTACAAGAAAAATGCTATTGCAAGTAAATAACAGCTGACTGTAAATATGCCTGAATTTGCATGTTAATGCTTCCTATGATAGATGCATGTCATAATATTAAACAATTAGAATTGTTTTTAAATTATTCTGTGAAATGGCCTGAATTCTTGTGGCCTGCTGGTATTAGACTGTATGTAGCATCCCTCTTCATTTTGAATGCAACTGTGATTTAACATTTGTCTTAACATTTTCATGCCAATATATTTCTCTGTCAACTCAAGTTGTTGCGAATCCTTGATTAGGAAACCCAGGCAAGGACTCTAAAGATCATTCCATTCTAATATCATCTGCAATTCTTATTTGGTGTTGCAGGCACGTATTATGGAGCACACAGCATGTGAAAAAGCAGTGGGAGTGACTTTTGTCTTCCTACTGGCTTCCCCTTTGATTTTGCTTCTGGGAATCTGGTAGGAAACACTGGAAATAGTGATCATGTGATCTCATCTTACCGTGTCATTGTAATTGTGGTCCAAGTACTGAACGCCTGGATTTCAATCACATGACACATGAATGCCTGGAATTCTGAGGGTTGGTTGTAAGTCTTTCTTGTTCAGTGTCATTGGAACTTTGAACAGTTGCATAATCCAACAACTATCTGTAGCAATGGTGGGTTTCAACCGGTGTACCAACCGGTTCGCTTTGTGCATGCCAGGGGTGGGTTCTACTTATCTTTACTACTGGTTCACAATAGGAGTGCACACACACACACTCGCTTCACTCATGCGCGCATGTGCAGTTCATCAATTATGATGTCCAGGTGGGTGGGCGGGCCTCCCAACGCTTTTACTACCGGTTCTATAGAACCGGACAGAACCAGGAGCAATCCACACGCTTTCTACCGGGGCAAACTGGTAGAAACCCACCACTGATCTGTATCCAAATAGACATTTGTGGAAGACAGTGAATTAAGATTATTAACTCTATGTAACAAATTTATATAGAGGCATCTGAAGAAGGACCACAGTAGACCAATCATATTTTCATATATAGATAATAGATAAAAGAAAAATTTCTTAATTTAGATAACATGATTCAAGAGCAGGGAACTTATTTAAGGTGCAAAGTAAATGGAAGAAATCAGAGAGCGTAAATCACCTTAAAAGCATTGAGTTAAAAAAAGAAACTACTATTCACAATATACTATCTATATAAAGTTCTCTTCAATAACAAAAGTTGTTTTGATATTTTATGAAATAGAAATAAATAGATGCTGCATTAAGTGATATTTTAAATAGTACAACAGGAATAGTAGCTTGAGGAAACACTTTTCTGAAAAAAACCAAATATCCTACAATGTTTCATAAAGAACATACCGTCTAGAGCACAAATACACTCAGAGCAGAAAACAGCAAAATTTGGATCAATACAAAAGCAACTAGGATGGAAAACCTCCTGGGATGCTTGAAAATAGGGAAAGTGATTTGTAAACTTTAAAATGTTGTCTAAAATGTTGACAGGTGATGCTAGTTGTAGATCTAATTAATAGTTAACTACGTTTTTAAAATGAGATTTGCATTTGATAATAGGTTCTTTTTCGGACATATGTTGTTTCATTTATATGGTATATACTGATGTAACAAAGGAAAACATTTGCTTCTTTTGATCCTTACTATTTTATGTTCTGAAAGATTCCCACACCTCCTAAATTTGTCCATTTTCAACTAGAGCAACTTTTGACTCTTATAAGAAGTATATTATAGGTGTCATCTTATATTTGCTGCCTACTTGATGTATTTTAACACATCTTTCAAAAATGTTGCTTGTTCTTCAGTTGTAAACAAATATTGCATGGATCAGTCTAGGGCCGTGATGGCTATGGCACGCATGCCACAGATGGCACGCAGAGCGATATCTGTGGGCACGCGAGCATTGCCCTAGCTCAGCTCCAGCACGTATGCGTGCGCTAGCCAGCTAATTTTCAGGCCTTCTGGGCCCACCAGAAGTCAGGAAATGGGCCATTTCTGGCCTCTGGTGGGCCTCTGGGGGAGTCGGGAAGGCTGTTTTCACCCTCCCCAGGCTCCAAGAAAGCCTCTGGAGCCTGGGGAGAGTGAAAAACGGACCTTCCGGTCCCACCGTGCCATTGCGTGCCAAAAGCGGGGAGCGTGGGGTGGTCATACGCGCATGCGCAGGGGGAGGGGTACATTGAATTATGGATGTGGGCCTGCATGCTCCCCCTTTTTTTGGCACACAATAAAAAAAGGTTAGCAATCATTGGTCTAGGGGATTATCACAGTGTATATAATTTAAAGGGTTAGAAATACATAGTTTTATCTAGTCTGATGTGCAGTTGGGGAGTTTCCTAATTATTTTCTGAAGGGATTGGTTTTTTCTGTTTGGAGGAAGCAGGGAAATTAGTGTTTAGTGTATTATACTATACCATTTCTCTGTGTGCTTGTACAAGGATCTGGAGATTGTTGGAAATATTTGGCTGATTAGTGATAGTAGTAGAACAATGAGAATAGGAAATCTGGAGGAGGTACTATTTATATTGAATTTCCCTTTTATAACATATTCCAATACTGTACCAAGAATGTGAAAACAGACATATTGCAAACATTAGGTCCAACAATTATACTGATTAGGTCCAACAATTAGGTGCAACAATTATACTGATTTATCTAGAAGTAGCAAAAATTAAATAAAGAAAGTCAACCGTTTTGCATAGTTTTTCTTTTAGAGTAGCAGAATTAGAGTAAAACAGGTGGTAATTACAATTTTAAAAATAAAATTGAAAGCTTCCTTCCTTCCTTCCCTTTTAAAATAATGTAGTTTGAAAGCTTTCGAAAAAGAATGGAATAGAAGTGACTCATTCAGATGCTAGCAGAGCAGTTGCCCCTTGAATCTGTTCTTGTCTGCTGCTGAGGTTCTATCTCTTTTTATTACATCAGGAATCATGATAAAATTTGATGAGCTGAAAAAAATAGGAACATTTTTTTTGCTTTTTTTTTTTGTCCTTCAAGAGAAAAAGCATTCATACTCCTTTTTCAGTACCAGAGAATTAATAATGCTCTCTCCTTGTTTCCTATCCTTCTATGGGATAAATGGAGAATGAGTTAGAAATAAAATCATATAAATCTCTTATGAGCAAGTGATGCATATACAAATTTCTATAAGTCAGTACATTTCCACTGCTGATGTAAGTGGAACAGAATACATAAATTATGCCCACAATTACAAGATAAAGAGCTTTCAGGGAAAATTTCTACCAAATTTATAAGTATATGCAATTTTTTATTTGTTTTCTAGAGTGAAAAACAGAGACAGTGATATGTGTTTCATTGGCAATAGTTATTGGCAATGTTCAAGTCTGTCAAGATCCTTCTGTATCTTAACCAAGAGCCTTGGTAGTACAGTGGTCTAAGGCACCCTGTTATTAAGCTGGTTATTAAGACCAGCTGCCTGCAATAACTGCAGATTCGAATCTCGCCAAGGCTCAAGGTTGACTCAGCCTTCCATCCTTTCTAAGGTAGATAAATTGAGGTAGGTAAATTGAGGACCCAGTTGTGGGGGCAATAAGCTGACTTTGTATAAATATACAAAAGGATGAAGGCTATTGCTGAGCACATTGTAAGCCGCCCTGAGTCTCCGGAGAAGGGCGGCATATAAATCAATTTTTTTAAAAAAAGTCTATCTTCTGGAATGTTGGCTATTCCTGCTAGCTTGCTGTCATCTGCAAATTTGATGAGTTCCCCATCTATCCCCTTGTCCAAATCATTGATAAATATGTTGAAGAGTACTGAGCCTAAAACAGAGCCCTGGGGTGCCTCCCCACGTACATGAATGAATGAATGAATGAATGAATGAATGAATGAATGAATGATCCATTGATCAAAATAACATGACAATTCCCAACACCCCTAGTTTTTTAGAATTTCTTCTTAGTAGCAAATCACAACACATAGCCAACCTGAGTTGACATTAGAAATCTAAGCAGGACCAGGATCTACTGGTGGACCACCTTTGCTGATAGACTTATAAGAACGGGGAAGTAAATAAATTCCATTTATTTATTCCCAAATTCCTAAGAAAGAAATTCCAGAGCTGGGAAATAAATAACTTCCCACAAAATGCAATTGCAGTCTATTTCTTTGCTGAAGAAAACTGAAGAAAACTACATGGACCCATCCAGTGGTGAAATCCAAATTTTTTTACTAACGGTTCTGTGGGCATGGCTTGGTGGGTGTGGTGTTGCTTGGTGGGCGAGGCAGGGGAAGGATACTGCAAAATCCCCATTCCCTTCCCATTCCTGGGGGAAGGATATTGCAAAATCTCCATTCCCACCCCACTCTGGGGCCAGCCAGAGGTAGTATTTGCTGGTTTTCCAAACTGCTCAAAATTTCCACTACCGGTTATCCAGAACCTGTCAGAACCTGCTGGATTTCACCCCTGGACCCATTTATATAATTACTAGGAATCAAGTTCAATTGAAGAAAGTCTTTATCTTCATATTTGAATAAAACAGAAAAGTGGGAGAGTTTCAGCCTTGCTCATTTCCTTCTTGTCATACAGCTTCTTAACTCAGCATCCATATTTTCTAGGTTATTTCTAGAAAAGCCAAAACTGTTCTTATAATTGCTATTTTCCCCCAAGATGAATCTGTCACAATATTTTTCTAATCTGATCAAAATAATCACAAAACTCTGTGTTCCACTTTACCTTCAATTTCCCACAAGTTTAAAAACTTATCTTCAGCCTCACTCTTCACCAGATGAAAAATAATACTGGTATAAACATTCTGATCAGTCTTCTGTTCTATATGTGCTGATATTCAGAACTTTATATCTTTCATGATTCAACCAGATGATGTGCAAACATCTTAGAATTGCTTTCTCTAACTTAAGTAAATATAAGCTTTTCTACCTGTGACTGTCACAATTGAATCATTGTTGATCTTGGGGATATGTTTTCTAAAAGTTTCACAAGTTTCATGTTTGTTAACATGGAGAAAACAATTTCTTTGTGAAAGTTTTAAAGAATGCCAAAAATTGGAACCTAAACAATACCAAGTCTGAATAAAACTTTGATGCCTGATCTCCAGGAATCATAAAACAAGCTTTGTTAGTTTGAGCATTTAAGAAATAAATCAGGACAAAATTTTCACTTGTGAGAAAGTTCTCAGATAATAATGTAATCTTTTCTTTCAGAGTCTGGGTCTGCCATGTTCTTTTCCATTTAGGAATTAGGCCAAAAGGTTATTCTCCAATTCCTAATTATTCCTTGTCAGATGTATGCTTTGCTTGTTTGAGAGAAGACTTACTTCAAAACCAAATGTTATAAAATTGAAAATAATCAGAAAGTATATCAGACTTTTATGGTGGTAGTGAATGCCTACTCAAAATGTCTTGAGGTGATATTCCTGACATCAACCACCTTGGACGCCGTGATCAAGACCCTTAAAAGGCTGTTTGCGATCCACAAGCTGCCAGACATCCTCATTTCAGATAACGGGCCACAGCTCACATCAAGTCAGTTTGAGCTGTTCCTGGTGGGTCATAGCATTCGCCATGCCCTGATTGCACCATTCCATCCTGCTAGCAACGGCCAGGTTGAGCAGATGGTCCAATCAGCAAA
Source organism: Arizona elegans (assembly GCA_022577455.1). Classification (NCBI taxonomy): domain Eukaryota; kingdom Metazoa; phylum Chordata; class Lepidosauria; order Squamata; family Colubridae; genus Arizona; species Arizona elegans. The sequence goes on from JAKOOJ010000001.1 coordinate 253,717,059, forward strand.
GGAAGCACTGGCAAGGATGGGCCTGGAGGATTGGCAAAACAGATAGCGGAGTACCTCCTGGTCCAACAGATAACCAGGCTAAAACCTTCAACTAGCAGTTACCTCCAATGCATAACAGTATATTTGAATATTGATTCCTAACTGTCTATGACTGGTTTAATGTTTTGTACAGAAGAATATGACTTGATCAGATATTCCAGAAATTGTTTGTAAATTTAGGAGGAATTGAACAAATAAATAACTGGTATGAAATAATTTATTTCAGAACTGGCCCAAGGCATTTTATTCCTGCAATGCATTAGGCTCCTCATAATGCTGTACAATGTTGCAATTAATGTTGTGTCACAATTCTCCTATAAAATGCTTTTTGCTCAAATATAGGTTAGTACCCTATATTTTATTTCTGCATGCTGTTTGTTGCATTCTATATCAAGATACTGATAATTTTGTAAGATTTGATGCTATGAATGGACTATTGCTAATTGCAGGGTATCTCTTGTCTGAAGATGGCTTAAATAAACATTACATAGTTTCCAGATTTATGTTTCAATACTGCCACGTTAGAGAAGTCAGTGGATAATATATATTATTTGTATTTATATCTTCTTCCAGGAATTCGAAAAGATCGCAGAGGTGGCCGAATACTGAAGCACAAACGTCAAAGAGAAGAACATGATAGCAGAAACATAGGCACAGTAGTAGAGGCAAGGAGCCCAAATCTTTGGCCAAGTCCACTAATGATCAAACATAGTAAAAAAAACAGTCCAGCCCTCTCCCTCTCTGCAGATCAGATGGTTTCTGCTTTGCTAGAGGCAGAACCTCCTATTGTCTATTCAGAATATGACCCTAACAGACCCTTCAATGAAGCTTCAATGATGACGTTGTTGACCAACCTTGCTGATCGAGAACTGGTTCATATGATCAACTGGGCCAAAAGAGTTCCAGGTAAGAATACTAGCAAAAGATATTTAAACAACTATTTATATTGTTCCACATTTCGAAACATGCTACCACATATAGACACATGTTTACTATATTGTTTTATAATATACATAATTTCCATCATGATGTAAATTACATAAATCATTGTGGATATCACAGCATTAAGATGAAATTAATTCTAATTTAAGTCCCACATCAAAATTCTTTTGGATGCAATTGACTTGTCCATAACTTCAAGGAGATATCTGGATCATTTTTTTTTTCTATTGCAACCAAAGTTTGATAAATGTGGGACTAAGTTTTACTATGTTCTTTCTGCCTTCCCCCTCAAGATGTTATAAAGATGTTTGTTTCACATCTTTGCATCAACAATAGTAATTAAAATGGGTTATGGTCTGTAAAGCAGAATCCATATTGCAAATCACATGATAAAGATAGGTATAATTGTTGTGCAATAATAATTAGAAAACTAAGGAACTGCTGCCCTCAACAGGCCTCAAGTGTACTTGGTAAGGTGATATAGGAAGATTGTAGTTTCAGTTGTTGTTGCATAATACTGCTTTCAGCCACTAGCTATGGCCTACCTCACTTTACCATACATATGGACTTCACTGTATATTTGGCATAGTTTCTTCTTGTTTTGAACCTGCTTTATTTCCTGGCATGTCTATAAACTCCCAATAGATCCAGCCAAAACCAATGAAATTCTTGGAAATCTCCCCACAACTCTTTGGACTTTGGATTCAAAAATCAAAACAAGCCCTTTGAAGTTAGCCCAGTAACTAAATGGCAACAATTAAAACTGCTAAAAGATCTATTGGAAGCAGAGAGAAGTTGGCCAGCCAAATTTTAACGTAACTATACACTGTAGACTGTATTGTGATGAATTGTGTCTCTCAAGGAGGAGGTGGCATGATGGACTACCAAGAAGTGGCACTTTCCCAGGAAAGAAGGAGCATTTTTCAAGGAGGGGGATGAGACAAGAGATAACACAGCCCAGAGCTGGATTAAAGTCTGAGGAAAAGATTTAGCATAGCCATTTCTCAGAATTTCTCAGGGTACATCTGTTAGGTTAGGTTAGGTTAGGTTAGGTTAGGTTAGGTTAGGTTAGGTTAGGTTAGGTTAGGTTAAGTTAGGTTAGATTAGGATAGGATAGGATAGGATAGGATAGGATAGGATAGGATAGGATAGGATAGGATAGAACTAGAACAGAACAGAATACTTTATTGGCCAAGTGTGATTGGACACACAAGGAATTTGTCTTTGGTACATATGTTCTCAGTGTACATAAAAGAAAAAAAAATCATCAAGAATCATAAGATACAACACTTAGTGATAGTCATAGGTTACTAAATAAGCAATCAAATCATACTAGGAAACAAAACAATATAAATCGTAGAGATACAAGCAACAAGGTTATAGTCATAAGTGGGAGGAGAGAGGTAATAGGAAGGATGAGAAGAATAATAGTAATACAGTCTTAGTAAATAATTTGACAGTGTTATGGGAATTAGTTGTTTAGCAGAGTGATGGCATTAGGGAAAAAACTGATCTTGTGTCTATAGGGTGAGAGCAAATAAAGAACTAATTTTGGCTGGATTGTTCTATGTTGTTCTTAGGCTGGGCCTGACAAGATAGGTCAGGGAAGAATGCATGGCAGAAGTCTAATTTTGCTGCATATCCTAGGGACCGTTTTTAGGATTGTTGCCATCTTTCCTCACTTTCAGCAATGTCAAATCCCTTTTCTTACCACCCAGAAGCAGGGTTTTTTTTAAAAAAAAGTCATTTTATGCAGATTATTCCTGTTATTCTTTCTCTTGTTCCAAATGCAGCTCCCTGCTATTATCTGGTTCTTCTTATTTTGGGATAGTGGACTGTCACCTAAGAGCTGACTACTTTGACTTACTTATCAGTCATTGCAGATAACAGCATCACAACTATATTATGTATTAAGAAAGCAGCACTGGCCTAAATTGTCCCTTGCAACTTTATATAGGGTCATATTTAATGGTTTCCTTTCAGTTAGAAAAGGTTCTTGGTTCAACTGAGGTTTCCATGAGTAGCAAGTGGAAAATGAATTTGTGTAGCAATCTATTGAGCTGAGAGGTAGGCAAACTGACTTTGTTACATAATTTGGACTACAGTTCCCACCAGCTCTGGCCAGTTAGATGTTTAGAAACATTTGCAGAAACACAGGAGGTAGCACATGGATTATGGGAGAAAGAAAGATCCATTCAGTTCTGGAACTTTCTCTATGAGATGGCAACATACATAGATTCACTTCCTATAGTTTCTTTTTCTTGAATCCAATATAAACTATAATGTGTAAGCCAAATTTGTTGCTGAAGATACAGAGAACACTATCGTCCTCTTCTTTGGGAGACAGTAATGTTCAGTTGTAGCTCAGGGTACTAACAAGTAGCTACTGAAGGGAGACAGTAATGTTCAGTTGTATCTCAGGGTACTAACAAGTAGCTACTGAAGTTGAAAAGAAGGATTCCGTTTGTGAGGAGGGGTTTGTTATTGTTAATCATAAGCAAAATGTTTGGCATTGGTCTTAAAGAGCTTGGGTAATTATTGACTTGCACTATAGTAGCTCTGTAGTTTAATGACCTTAAAACATTACATTGGGCATGTAGGCTTTGAAGTTTCAAGATTATTCACAGCATTGTAGTTATTTTTTGTGGTTTTCTGAAGCGAAAAGATAAATACCTGGCTCTTTTAAAAAAGCTGCCAAAGCTGCTGGTTTTCTAAAGACATTGTTTCTTTTTAAATTTGTCTTAGTTAACCATCAGTTTTATTAAATTAAGAACACTGATGAACCAATAATAGACGTGTTTTTATCTGACACCAATGATCCTGATTTAAAAATTGCATAATTGAAAATTACCTCTTGGATTTAATATTAATAATAATAATTTAGTAACTATATATGCCATCCAACACCCAGAGACTCCGGGCTACACTAACCAGTTTTATCCTTCTGCATTTAATAATATTTGTTCTCAGGGATCTGTAGTAGATACTATGATATTTACCATGAATTTGGTCATTTGAATATTAGTGAGAGTTACTACTTCTTTGGATGCATTTATAACAAATTTTAAAAATTATCCAGTTGCAATTCCTAAAATGCAGTGCTAGGATGTCATTATGAGAATCATTTTTTAAAAATAATGTACACAATATTGAGATTAGAATTGCTATTGTATACTTCTTAATTAGTACCAGAGATATGTCTTGCCATAATTTAATTATCCTGGCAGGAAATGATCTAAAGCAACACAAATATTTTTACCTTGGATGCTGGATGGAATTCAGCTTGGATACTCAACATTGCTGTGAATGTTGTGAACTTTTAGGATTGAACAGGCAAGACATGGCACACAAGAAACTTCTTATGAACCAGGTCAATTTGTTTTTTATTTGTAGTATTTCATGTGTACAAAATATTAGTTTCTCTGATTGATTTTTTTTTTTAGTAAATTAACTAGACAAGGATTATACAACCAGAACTTCAGCTCCCCTCCCCTTTCTGGCTTCTGCTTTTAAAGAAATGTGGTAAATTGCTTTATGACCTAATTACATTTTCCATGCAATTTTCTGTTCCAAGATAAGTGCCCTGCCTAACCAAATTGCTTCTGCTAATGTGACAGCATCCTATCCTAAAAGTATATAGCTATAATTAAATTTCCCAAAGAGTGAATCAAAGCTTTCAGGTAAAGCTTAGCTGGCAACCTCTCATTGGCAGCCTAATCTAGATCTTTTTTTTCATATCTCCAGAGCCTCTTCTGCCTCTGAATCTCAGTACCAGGAGATAGATCCCACACCATGTAGTTATCCTCTTGGCATAATGATTTCTATGCAAACTCCTCTTTGGGAATTCTTAAATCAGCCTGAAACCTGCATCTGTTCAGGAACCCGCTATTTCTTAATCTTGGTTTGCTAGCCATTTCTCTTCTAGTTCTGCTCCAAGTCTATTCCTGTTTTCCTCTTCTGCCAAGAAACCAGGGGTGAAATTCAGCAGGTTCTGACAGGTTTTGGAGAACCGGTAGCAGAAATTTTGAGTAGTTCAGAGAATCTGCAAATACTACCTTTGGCTGGCCCCAGATTGGGGAGGGGGGAATGGAGATTTTGCAGTACCCTTCCCCAAGGGGCGGGGAGAGAATGGGGATTTTGCAGTATCCTTCCCCTTGAGTGGGGTGGGGATGGAGATTTTGCAGTATCTTTCCCCTGCCATGCCCACCAAGCCACAGTGGGTAGTAAAAACTGGTAGTAAAAAAAATTTGAATTCCATCATTGTGAGAGACTCTTTCTGAGAGGGAAAAACCTGAGGTGTTTTTTCCTCAGTTCTTCTGAAGGTTACCACAGAAGTGGAGTTTATATAAAAGCCAGTTTTATGTAATAGTTAAAGCACCAGGCTAGAAACCAGACAATTGATTTTTAGTCTCACCTTAGTCACAAAACCAGCAGGGTGACTTTGGGCCAATCATTCTCAGCTCTAGGAAGGACACAATGGCAAACTACTTCCAAAATATTACCTAAAAAGTGCAGGGATTTGTCCAGGCAGTTGTCAGGAGCCAATAATGATTTGAAGGTACGTGCACAAATGGTGTGTGTGTGTGTGTGTGTGTGTGTGTGTGTGTGTGTGTGAGAGAGAGAGAGAGAGAGAGAGAGAGATGAGAGAGAGAGAGAGAGAGAGAGAGAGAGAGAGAGAGAGAGAGAGAGAGAGAGAGAGAGAGAGAGAGAGAGAGAGAGAGAATCATGTGACAGGATGGTAGACAGCATTTTCTTCCTCCTTTCTGTCACAGTGAGATTTCCCAGGTTTTTAAATGACTACTAACCTATCTGTCCAACCCCTATGTAACACAAGCTATTTCTCTCACAAGTAATCTTTGGTGATATATTTGTGCATATGTACATATGCACACTGTTTGATGTGAATCTGGCATTTTAGAAATATTCCCAATATTTGAGGAGAACCACTGATATTTGAACTTTAGCTCTGCTTAGCTCTGCTAAAACAAAACAACCCCAAGAATAAAAATGTATGTTTTTTTCTTTCTATACAATACCAGGAAGATGGTGATAGTTCTGGATCCATCTAATTAGTGTAACTAATTCATCTCTTGGTTAATTGGGTGGAAATTCTCTCTGAAATTTTGCATCTCTTCACCAATTGTCCCCTTATGTACTCAGGCAGCTGTGCCTACAGTTAGATAATGGCAACGGAATGGTTTACAGCAGATTTGATCATAAACTTCTTAAAGGATGTTAAAGGAAATAAAAATAAAAGAAGTGTGCATGGTTTGAAAATATTTTTAATTGCTATGATCCTTGTGCATTGCACTGCACATCTGTGCTATTTCTAGAAAAGTGTGAGTTTTTTCAGCCTTCCACATAACTGCTTTAAGAGTCTCATTGATATTAATGAATTGATTTGTTAAATCAGACACACCTTTATTCTAGAAGCCTGAAAGGAAGTTGGAGTGCTTTAAGGAAGTTGGAGGGCCTTCTCTGTGGGGGCACCTACCCTCTGGAATCAGTTGCCCCCAGAGATAAGGAGAATCCATGAGCTCAGTGCCTTCCGCCGTGCCCTTAAAACCTTCTTTTTCCAGCAAGCCGGGCTGGCCTAACTTTTTAAGTGGTTTTAATTGTTTTGTGTATCGTTTTTAATTAATGGGGCCAAATTTATATATATCTTTTAACTGTATTTTAATATTTGTATTTGATGTTTTTACTTGGCTGTTCACCACTCTTACCTCAGGGAGAAGGGCGGTATACAAATTCAAAATAAAATAAAATAAAATAAATAATGAGTAGCAGTGAAGTGCTATAGGCCAAATTACTTCTGATTTTTTTTTTTTAAGAGTGCACAACTCTAATAAAGAAGACTGAGTACAACTATAGCTCAAAGCTCTAATTTCAGTCTGGGTGATGTATTGATTGCCTTTCAGGCTGGAGGATACTAGAACCTGTGACTCCCTAATTAATTCAAGATCTTTAAAGAAGTTAATACAGAATGGAGATAGAAAGAAGTCTCTTTCACCAACCATTGCTGGGTAGTCAAGGGTCAAGGATGACAAAATGATGGACATGGCATCACTATGGTGCAATGATGTTCAACTCCTTTTGTTCATGTGTTCTTGCATGCATGGATAAAAGGGTCAGAGTCTCTATCACAAAGGTGTGATGCTGTTTTTGTCATTTTCACGAAAAACTCTAATCCTGTAGCTGCTTCTTTTTGCTAAGAGGATTTTATTCTCATTTAGTAGGAAATAAAGTAATGTAATGAACTCACTTCTTTTCAGTATAAGTATATCCTTTATTTTTTTCTATATTTCTTTTCTTCTGCTTTTCTCCATGGCCAAGGTTTCCTTATCTCTTGCTTTCCCTCACTGCTCTGAAATGAATGTATTAGCACACATAACTCAGTAGTATAGACTATTTCAGTAAAGTAATCATTTCCAAAGCATTTCTAATTAGGACTGTGCCAAAAAGTTCTGCATTTCTTTCAATAACTCTTATTTAGTTTGATAGAAAATTCATTAATTCTGCCTTTTTTAAAAAAAAGAAGAAGAAGAAATTTACTGATTCCCTTGGGTAGGATATAAAATTCTCTATTTATTAGAGGCTGAGAAATTTGTGTTAGTTGAGTACCATCAAGTCATATTTGATTCCTAGTGACCACATAGATAGGTCTTCTCCACTCATCACTGCTGTGAACTTGTTTTTCTCTTTCCTTCCACTTTTCCCAGCATTAAGGACTTTTCTCGAGAGCTGGGTCTTTGCATAATGTGTCCACAGTAGAATAAAATAAGTTGAGCCTGGTCATTTGTGCCTTGAGTGAAAACTCTGGATTGATTTGTTCAATGATTCATCAGTTTGTTTTCTTGATTGTTCATAGTATTCTCAGGAGTCTTCTCCAACATCAAAGTTCAAAGGTGTCAATACTGTTCCTATCCTGGAACTGTACTTTAAAGTACAACAGTACTTTAAAGTCCAACTTCCACTTCCATAGTGTGTCACAGAGAATACCATGCTTGTATGATTCAGATCTTTGTAGATATAAATCATGGCATTTGAATATCTTTTCCAAGACCTTCATGACTGTTTTTCTGGGTACTAAAATGCAATATATTTCTTGATTGCTTGTTTCTTTACTGTTGATGGTTCATCCTAAAAAGGTAATACCATGTTTCTTTTTCCAGTTTTAAAACCATACTCATTTTCTTCCAATTCAGTTTTCCCTAATACAATTTCCACATATAGGTTGAATAAATAAGTGGAGAATATTAAGCCATGCCACATTCCTTTACCATCTGGAGTCATTCTGTTTCACCAAATTCTATCCAGACTGTGACTTCCTGACCTGTACATAAGTTTCTCATGAGGACAATGAGATATTCTAAAATTTCTATTTTTCTGAACACTTTCCACAGAATCAGAGGCTTTTATATAGCAAATGAAGCAAATGTTGACTTCTTTTTGGTATTCTTTGGCTTTCTCAATTATCCATTTTGCATTACCTCCTTTCCTAAAACCAGCCTAAACATCTGGGATCTCTTTTTCTATGTAAGGCTCCAATCTGCATTGGATGATCCTGAGCATTATTTTGCTAGCATGTGGAATTAAGCATATTGTACAACTGTTTGCACGCTCTCTTAAACCTCCTTTTTTGGTATTGAATTGCAGATCTTCTAATCAGTTGGCCATTGTATCCTCCAGATTTGCTGACATAGCTTGGTTATAAACTTGACTGATACTTCTTCTGTTGCTTGCAGTGGGTATTCCATCAGCTCCTATAGTTTTCCAACTTGATAATGATGATAGTGCTGTTCTAACTTCATCTTCCAATACTGAAGACTCTTAAAAGTAAGGAATAATTTGTTGGATATCTTGGGCATTGACATCTCTACTATATAGTATTTCAGCATATTCTTTCCACCTTCCCTTAATTTCCTTTCAATGTCCATTGGCATCCTTTAGTATACCAATTAAAGGTTGGAACAACCTTCTGAGTTCAGATATTTTTTTCAAAGACTTTGCTTGTTTTTAAATGTCTGTTTCCATCTTTTGTGTCTTTACAAGTATTGTAATATGCTGTCTTGTCTCTTTTGACAGCTCTCTGAAACTTTTGTTAAATTCCTTTCTGAGATTTTTGTCTTCCTTGGCTTTGATTCTCTTCTTTTCTTGGTTTGTTCTGACATCCAGTTTACTTTCTTCTCTTTTTTTAATTTTTGACAGTCTCTTTTCATATCCATCCTTAATGACTTGTTTAAGTTCATTTCATTCTTCTTCAATAAAGTTAAGGTCTTCAAAGCAATTTCTTGCAAATGGTGATTCAAGATCATATTGTGAAAATTGATTGGCTTTCTTCTTTTTAGCTTCACTTGCAATCCACACATGAGAAGTTCATGACCTGTTCCACAGATAGCATTTGGCCATGTCTTTGATGCTATAATTAACATCCTCCACCTCTTTTTAGCAGTAATGGTGTTGAGTATTGAATGGCAGATTTGAACGGACCAATCAGGGACGAGGGCAGGAAATTCATAGTAACATCAGTGGCCGAAGCCGCGGACAGCTCCTAGCTATAAAAGGAGCTGCCATGGCTAGGATTCCCCATTGCGATTTACGGAGCTAATAAAAGTGTTGATTCTATTGCGTGTCCTGTCCATTCTTGCGCCCATGATCTAACAAATGGAGTCAATTTTATTTCTATATACTTCATCTGATGATCTCCATGTACTCAGGAATCATTTTACTTGTTTGAAGACAAGGTTAGCTATGAATCATTGGAGTGGCAGAGACTGATAAATCGGCCTCTTGCTTCATTTCACTTTTCTAAGTCTTACAATCCAACTACATTTTCCTGTTTCCAACTTTGGTATTCCAGTCTCCAATCAGAAGCAGCACATGTTCTGTAGATTTCAAATTGAACTTGGTCATAGAGGAGCATCCTTTTCATCCTTTGCTTCAGTGGTTGGAGTATAAACTTGAATGATCATCATATAAAAGGATTGTCCATAAAGTCTACTAGATATTATTTGTCATTGAATGCATGTAGTCAAGTAATATTCTTGCTATACTCTTCGTAAGTATAAAGCTATTTCTTCTTTGTTTTTTATGTCTTGAATAATAAATCATGTGAAATTCTTACTAAAGATGTCCCATCCCATTCCATCTCAATTTGCTGATGCCAAAGAGGTTGATTCATAGTCATTTCATTTTATCTTCCACTGTTAAGCCTTTGTCTGTTCATGCTTCTTATGTTCTATGCTCCTAACTGTAATTGTATCTTAATTTGAATAATCCTAATCCAGTTATTGAACGTAGACTTTGTTATTGACTTTCAAACCCAGCTACTATTAACTTTAACAGATTATTACAGTTTAAAGTCTGTTGCTGAGCACTGATAAAAAAAGCTGAATTATGTTTGGCTCCCGAAATCAGAGTGGTAGGATTTGCAGTTGTTCAAAGTGTGTGAGGAAGGGAGGGGGGAGAGGTGAGCCAGAAAAAAGTGCTCTTGGGAGCAAAGTCCATTTATAATGAATTTTAAGTGAAAGCCAAATTGCTGACGGTTTTAACAAGATCATAGTGAAAGGAACATTTAGGCACAGTCAGAGCCTAGGCAGCTGAGAAATGTTTACATTTGTAGAAATACAGAAAATTTATTTCTGGCTGAAATAAAGGATGAAAATGCAAGCAATGTCATTGTCAATGTCTTCCAGTGGCATTGTGAAAAATGAATTAACAATTTGCTGCTGAAAAGTAAATTTTATAAATTGCTTTGCAAACTCGGCAAATGTATTTGGTTTAGTTCTCCTATTGTCTAGAATATGGGTGGGAAACTTCGCTTGACTGAGAACTCCATTTTCATGGGAGTCATCTGTGAAGGATTTGACTACATACCAACACTGGGCAGGACTGAAACAAGTGGCAGGAAGAACCAGAGCCATTAAGGATGGGAGAGCCCATTTTTCCCTATTTCTGAGATCCTTTTTAACAGCTTGTTTGCCTTTGTCTCAGTACATCAGACTCTGTAGACCACACAGATCACTCCAGAGATTGGAGTTAATTTTTCTTTTGATGTAATTTTGAAATTAGGCTAATGCTCCATACCTCCAATCTACACTTAGGAATGTAAATCTCATCTCTTCTCTTCTCTTCTCTTCTCTTCTCTTCTCTTCTCTTCTCTTCTCTTCTCTTCTCTTCTCTTCTCTTCTCTTCTCCTCTCCTCTCCTCTCCCTCTCCCTCTCCCTCTCCCTCTCCCTCTCCCTCTCCCTCTCCCTCTCCCTCTCCCTCTCCCTCTCCCTCTCCCTCTCCTCTAAACAGGGTCCCAGGCTAGACAAAATGCAGTAAAACCTAAATTTAATAGACTGTTCTGGGGGCAGACAGTGTCTGTTGAATATGTATTATTTGTGTCAATTTACATCATTTGTGTAATTACCTAATTGACATAAATAGTGCCAATTTCATTTAACCTTGATTTAACAGATATCAGTGCATCAAATCAGGGTGAAGTCCAGGTGAAAAATGTTTCTGAGCTATCTAGAGTCCATTAAACTGACGTCTGCTAAATTAAGGTTTAATGTACTTTGTCACATGAAATTGTCTGTCAGCAACTGAGGGAACAGCAATCAATTTGCATAATTTTAAAAGGACCTAGCAGTTTTATGTACAGCCAGGCTATCAGTGGCTGCTAAAATACTATTGGCTGTTTACCCCCTCTTCACTACTGACTATAGCTTTATATAGCAATAGCACTTAGACTTACAGTATATACCCCTTCACAGTGCTTTACAGCCCTCTCTAAGCTGTTTACAGAGTCAGCATATTGCCCCCAACAATCTGGGTCTTCATTTTACTGATCAGAAGGATGGAAGGCTGAGTCAACCTTGAGCCAGTCAGGATTGAAGGAATCAAACTCCTGGCAATGTAAGCTGATTGTTAGAAAGCTTCAGTGCAAAGGGTTTATTTTGATACAGTCAAATCATGTGAGCGTCCCAAATACATCCTGTTGGCCCCCGTGAGATCCAGTATAACAGATGAAATGGGACTAGTTAATCCTGAGTGAAATTTGCTCGTGGAATCGAGTTTTGAAACTCCATGCTGCTTCCTTCTGGATTATATTTCAGAGATGCTTAGGAGTTTTCCTTAGTAATAACCTGAAGATCTATTGTTCTCATGAGTCTTCTCTGGTTTATTTTCTTCCTTTGCCAGAACATTCTTTTCTTTGCTCATTATTTCTTTGCATGACAGAGCATGACCATATTTCTAACTGCTATGCTAGAAAAAATATTCTAGAGTGGTAATGCAAATTTGGCTCCTGTGGGTAGGCAGCAATTGATTTAAAAGCTAACATCTTAACTTTTTTGTAATATAGTTAGTTCTGGACTTGATTTAAGTATGCATATTAAAAAAATACACACCCTTTATAAAATTTGTGAGAACATCTCCACACATTCATTTTTGTATGCTCCTGTAGGACGATCTTCTAGTTCCATCTTATTTAGCTGTTACATTATCTAAAATGAAGGCCATTCTTCACATCATTATTTTTTATCCAGTGACAGAACAATCTATCACACTGTTTCTCAGAAATCATCCATATGCCCCCACATTCAAGCAATAGATTAAGCCACTTGTTTGTTTTTCTCTTTTCTAGATTTGGCCGTGAATGAACATAAAAACATCATGTTGTTTTCCAAAGTTGTTTTTACTTAAAATCTGTACTCCTACATGAAGCTGATCCCTAAGTGAATGAAAGCCTATCACAAACATTAGGAGAGAAACAGATTTATTCCCCCAGTCTCTCTTTCAAGCATGATTCTTTCAAAAGATCCAATGCTTAGAATAATAGAGACCTGATAACATATTCATGTGGGATTAAATTTACATATTTTTATTTGTTTTTAAATTATGCTCCATGCAGAGTCTTCTGATTTGAATCCAAATCAGAGGGTGAATTCATTCTTGTTTCCTCCAATGAAATAAGTCTCAAGGGGAAACTGCATGATGAAACAGAGCAGTTTTTAGTCTGACAGTTCCTCTACTACCTAGAAATTATTTATTTATTATTAAAATTTATTATTATTAAATTTCTATGCTAGAGTCAGGCACCGACCTGACTCTAAGTGGTTACAGTCATACAATTAAGCTATAATATAAAACATTAAAACAATAAATAAAAATCATACTTTCAGTTAAAATTCAATTAACCAAGTTGGAGAGGAAGGGAGCAAAGTACGGATGGGGAGGAGGTAGAGTCTGTCTAATCCATTAACCACCTCCAAGATGCCACACCTCCACTGGGGCTTTTACTCCTCAAAACTTCTGTATTATTGGCAGTACCAAGAAGAAAAAGACTCCTAGGGGACTTTGCCGATTTTGAATTGGAAGATTATTTTTGCAAACCCAACGAGATTGCGGCCTGTAGCAAATCTCCTATTTTCCAAATACTGAAAAAGCGTAAAGAGAACAAAGTTGTAAAACCACTTGAATGATTCTTTTTTTTTTTATTGAAAAAGTTTTCAAATACAAGTTTTTCCCCCTTTTTCCCCCCCCCTCTTCCCTAACCCACCCTTTCCACCCAACCCCCCCTGTGACTTCTTCACAACAATAGGCTATTTCATAACTAGTTACATACATAATATCTTTCCTTTCCCTTAATCCCTTCTCGAAATACTGACCCTTAACATGTTAAGCTTATTGAGTATTATTACAATTTAACCTTTAGTCTTTTATATATATTAATATAACATTTTAAATCGACCTTCTCCCTGCATCCAAATTTAACATTTATTCAATTCTGTCCAATTCCTCCACTCCTCTAAATATATGACTTAAAATCATACAGTACAATACAATTCTAGATATAATCCACTACCCACTTTACTAAAATATACACATATCTATATATGCATCCCATTTTATAAAAAGAAGAAAAAAAAAAGAGAAAAAAATATATCTTCTTTAGTATCTTTCCACTGGATTATTAAGTCCTCCACTCCCCTAAATATATGACTTAAGAATCCTTTTTCTTAGACTAATCAATCAGTAAGCTAACCTATTTCAACCCTTCAATTCCTACAAAATCATGCAGTACAATTCTAGATATAATCCACTGCCCACATTACTAAGATATACACATATCTATATATGCATTCCATTTTGTAAAAAAGGAAAAAACAATAACTTTAAATTTATAATCCATATAGTATCTTCTTTGATGTCTTTCCTCTAGATTGTTAAATCCATCACCCATAATAGGGTAAAATAACATGCTAGTGCAACAGTTTGTTCAAAATCTCCAGTCATCTTCTGCCCCCATCAGTAGTAAATATCCTCGCATCTGTATAAAAGCAAAAACAACCACCCTAGTGACATTATAATTATAATTATATCCATATGGTATAATTGTGGTATTCATCAGGATTATTAATTCCCATCATCCTACTGAGTAACATCCAGATCTTCTGCATGCCCCGGCGAAACTCTCCTGCCTTATAACTCAAAATAGTTATAATATATTTACCAAAAAAAAAAAAAAAAAATGTTTAGATGATTCAAATCCAACAAAGTGAGGCTCTTTTCACATCCCAAAACCATGGTCTTGCAGAGATCTGCCACAATCCTCAGGATAGTATCAAACAATTGTTCGCCTCCACTATCTTTTCAAATATTCATTCATTTTTTAAAGTCCCTGGCATCACTGTTGCATAGTTTAGAAATTGCTGTTTCTATGCGATCTATTTCTTTTCTTTTTCTTTTCCGGGTTGAATTTCCATCCTCGTTTCTTGCCTACCAATTGTGTGTCTGCTAGTTGATTTTCATTCTGCTTTATGTAATGTTCTTGTTGGGTTAGTTTTATCATCTCATCTTTCTTCTCTGTCACTTGTATATCAACTGATTGATTTGCGCACTTGTCTGTGACTTGATGGTTCATCACATTGGAATCGGATGACACTGCTCTCTTATTTATAGACAGTCCAGCTGGGGTATCCAGGGAGTCCAAAGACAATTTATCCATCACAACCTCTGTAATTTGATGTTTTCCTTTTGTTTCCAACTCCTTTTGCTTATCCTGTATTATGCCTAAAGGTGTTAAATTCATTTTTAAAATTTTTTGATAAAAATCTTCCGCTTTTTCAACAGTATGCAATTGATATCTTATTCCTTGATATCTCAATATTAGGCCAACTGGGGTGTCCCACCTGAATAGGATATTTCTTTTTTTTAATTCAGTCACTAGAAAGCCAAATTTCTTCCTCTCCATTAACATCTTGGGCGGGAGCTCCTTAAAAATCCAAATCTTTCTTCCATGAAATTGCAAGGTAGAATTAAAAGAGTTCTGCACAATATTATTCCTAATTTCTTTATCTGTAAAATAGATCACCACATCTCTAGGCAATTGCCTTTGCTTTGCCAACCAGGAGTTTATTCTGTAAATTCTATCAATCCTGCAATACACTTCATCAGGTTGAACCTTTAAGATCCCAGCCAGAATTTCAGAAGATATTTTCCTTAAATCATCTCTATTATTTTCCTGCAAACCTCTCAGTCTAATTGCATATTCTGTAAAATTATATTGAATGATTAAAACTTCTCTTTCAATCCTCTGTTGTACATTTTCTTCATTACCAATCTTTTGGTCAGTCTCCATTTTAGATTTGTCTTCCGAGCTATTATCCTGAGTGTTTATCAAATCCTTTTTAATTTTTTGAGTCATGTCATCCAAATTCTCCTCAATTTCCTTCATTTTAGACTCTAATAATTTAGTCTTTGCATCCACCCGAATCAGAAAGCCTGATAAACCATTAGTAGCTTTTAAAATCTTTTGATTCAAAAAGTCAAACTTTGATTTCACCAATTCACCAATTTCTTTAATTTCCTGCTTAAATTTTTCAAGTTGCTGGTCCACAATCTCATCCCTTCTTACAATCTCTTCAAGGATAAATTCTAATATATTAAAATCGGGTTTCTGACGCTGGAGAGTTGAAATTTGTTGGCGTAATTTCTTGAGAGGGGAAGTTCCCCCCCCCATTTGTCCAGCTGTGTAAGTCCCGATGCCATTTCCCACACAGACAAGATTTAGCAAAAAAGAGAGAATAGAAAACGAAAGGACTTTCCCTTAAAAAGAGAAAAAAAAACTTCTTTTCAATCAACAGCACAGGAGCGAGGTTTTATCTACAAATGTAGCCAGTGATATTTATTCCGCTACATTGTAGTAAGGAGAAACGGAAGGACTTTCCCTTTTAGCCCTTCTCCAGCCACAGCAGACGCCATTTTAAAAGGTTCTTTTTCCCTCTTTTCCTCTCCTCTTTTCTCTTAAATAGATTTTGGAAGGGTGAAATACTTGCAGTTCAGTATTAAGGGTCCAGCTCGTCATTTCTTTAATTATTCTGTTGAATTCGCAGGCTTGCTCTTGACGCCTGGCTCTGCATAGGCAGAGGTCTCCCAAAGCCCGGAGCAGCGGCAGGGGATATGGGGCTTCTCATCCACTCCGTCCCAAAAGTAAAAAAAAAACTTTTGGGACACTGCGGAGAGTTCTACCCACCCCTGCCGGCTCTATCTCCATTTCCTCTTGGGAACGGAGTTTTTTCGAGCCGCCATCCGCTGTAACGGCGGCTCTATACAGGCAATGGAAGCTGACGATCCCAAAGGAACGTCTGGCGGCGGCCAGCAGCAAACCGGAAGCCTATGATTGTCTTGACTTGATTGTCACAAGTCATGCTGTCATATTTGAGAAATAGAATATTACCATCATCCTGGGGCCATTTGCCAGTTCATGTACTCAGAAGGAATTTGCTAAGGCAGGGGTCCCCAACATAAGATAAACATCTAAATAAATGGATGATGATGCTGGTAATAATTCTTGGAGTTGGGCAATGGTTTAGAGTCAAAGGCTTCATTAGTTGAAGCATACATGACAGAGGAGACTAAATTTTTGTGGACTCCAAGCTCCTTTTTTGCCTTCAAATCTGACACCCTGCACAGCTGTATAAATTGTGAAGAATTACTGATTCATTAAATCAGGATTATATCCTTTGCCCAAAATTTCTTGAAAAAGTTGGACACCTGAAATTCAACAATTACATTGAACATGTTACGTGTGACTAAGAAACAGAACTCAGAGACATTGTAGAAGAGCAATGTTAAGACTTTCTGATTTTTTTGTTACTGTTGATCTCATACAAGAAATTCAAGTTTGTTATAACCAAGTGATTTTTAGGAACTGCTGCTTATTACCTGGTTCTGATTCTTCAAGAAGGAAATAAAGTACAAATTAGACACCCTCAATTCAACTTCAATAGTTAATAATAATATAACCTTAACACAAATCATCCATTTGTGAAATTCCTATAGAGCATTGGAAGCATTTTCTTCCTGCATTTGCATTTGTTAAATTCCTAAAATTTACTTTGCTTTTTCTTTTCTAAAACTTTTGAGCCTGAAAGCTGAGGAAAACAGATCTATGTAGTTTTTTGTAACTTTTCTTGTACAAAATAGATTATTTGTGTTAAAATATATATTTTTAAAAGAATAAGTTGAGATTTTCCCCCCATAAATATTTGATTGGTCCAGTCCACTGAAATTATCAGTGTTCTGCACAGATAAAAATAAGTTAATTAATAATGTAGGAATTATGGAAGTACAGCTACATCTGTGTTTACACCTATAAATCCACAAACTGATAGGTTTCTTTTAAATATGTAAGCTATATAGTTTACTTTTTTTGCTTTATTAATAATGCCAACAGATTAATAATGGTACCATTGCACCAATTAAAATACAAATGGCAAATGTATATTTAGTCATTAGAAATACTCACAATGAATATTATCTGAATTTTAAAATAATAGTGTAAACTCAGTATATGATAAAAAAAACCTAAAAAAAATTAGAAAAAAGAGAAAGAAGCCTGAAAGCTTGTATCATATACCAAACAACTCAACAAAATTTGACCAGCTTTCTCAAAATTACACTTTCTTGCTTTTCCAGCAGAAAAGAATCAGTTCAAATGTTGATGAATGTTACATGTCAACCATCTGCTGTTGCAAATCAGTTGTAGATGTATCTTCTCAGTATCCTGTCTACCTGCCAGATATCCTCATATATTCCAAACAATTAGGATATACATAACTATAATTAATAATTCTAGGAATTTCCAATTAAAGTATGACAATAGCAGCATAATGCTCCAATTCATGTAGTATATGTCCAACAACAAGACAATAATAGACAATTTTTATGCAATCATTGTTGCATTTTAACAAAAAGGAAGGCTAATTAGAGTTTTAAAATTGCCTGCCCCTAGTTTGCAAAAAATCAACACTCCAGCTCATTGTTTCCTTTGACTGCTTATAAACACAAGACTTTAAAATCTCAGTTAATTCTTTTAAGAATGTCCACAAGTATAGAGCTAGCTGTGGCATAGACCCCAAAAAGGCCAAATGTTGAATCAGACAGGAATCTGTACTACATCAAATTCCGTTGTTCATTCTTCATGTTTTAAAAAACTATTTAAATAGACACCTAATTTACTAGAGGCTTTTCTGCTCAAAGGATTTATTAGCTATTCTGAAACGAGGGTTAAGTTTAACTTGTAAGGAGATATCAAAGAGCTGCATATGCCCCTGCCAAAGACTAATTCTAGTTTTCAATGACTTAAACAAATAACCAGGCCATGAACTCTGAAGATATCATTCGTTTCTTTGGTACAGCACAGTATGTTCAGTTTACTAAATCAAGCTCTGCTGCATTCAAGTATATTATAGACCTGCATTTTTTAAAACTGAAGGATCACATTTCTCCATCTATGCCACTGATCACTGATTGTTACAGAAATGCATTAATTACTTTTTAAAAAATCTACTAAATGTTATTTTTATTTCCCTAATATTTATTTTTGAAATGAATGCTTCTTGCTGAAATTAGGAACTAAAATTTCAATTTCCCAAGATAGTAACACTTTATTTTATTTTATTTACATGCAGTATATTTTAAAAGTCAAGAATGAGGAGATTTCTCAGATACTTTCTAGAACAAATTCCCGGCCCGCGGGCCAGATGTGTCATGCGCTAGCCACGCCCATGCCCAGTTTAACGATGGGGGGAAAGTTTTGATATGTCATGTGACGCCACCATGATGACATGAGTTTGACACCCCTGTTCTAGAATGAAAATATATGTGCAATCCATTACTACATGCTGATTTTTTTCTCCTTGAGAAAAAGTGTTTGGCCACAAATCTAATGTGTGAACAGAACCCTCAAGTGTTTCTCACTATGAATTCTGTGACAAAATTCTGCTATATATCTAGCTGCTTCCCTTCCAGTTGTTGTAGCATTTCTAAGATTTTCATTCCTCCCATTATATCTGCAAGTACAACTCTTTCAGTTCCCCCACTGATCATGGCTACTGGAAAAGTAGCAGCTGTCTACAAAGGATGTGCTTACTTTCTGGGGACATTATTTGCCAGGTCACAACACTGTCCTTCAATATTGTGTAGCATTTCGTCAAGTCAGTCTGTGTCATAATGCCATATTCTTTGGTACATTTGATTTACTACTTCATCTGTTTTATGTGATTTGTTTTAGGCTTCTCCTTCTGTATCATTTCCTGGAATGTCAGTGTGACAATCGCTCAACCTAGTAAAAGGGACATTCCAGGAATTATAGGTGATGGAAAAGCTTCTTTGTGGAAGAGTTTGCTATTGCTGGAGTAATCAAGTTGGTTTCGGAAGTTAAGTTCCTCACTGAGAGAGAATCACAGTTTTTTTAAAAAAAATGATTTGTGATCTAACACATATAGTAAAGGCAGCACAATTTTTCAGCCTTGGAAGAAACTTGCAAGTATAGGTAATGCTACAGAAATCTTTGCTAGTATCCTGCATGTGTTATTTAGTAGTCTTAGTGAGGATGACACGGTTTTTTTCATAGTTAATAAGGTTGAAGCCTTAATCATGTTTATGGAAAGATAGGAAGGAGAACCGCTGTGTATTTGCAATGAAACTGAGGGAAATAAACCTGCAAGTTAGCTCTTTATTTTAAAATAGGGTAATGTGGAATGATTGAAACAAGTATTACAGTATGTGCTGCTGAAAAGAAATTGCTTGAAAGTAGTGAAACTGGTCAGTCAAGTTTAATTTGGCTACTTCTCAATCTGTGAAAAGAGATCTCTCCACACCTTAAGGAATGTGCTAACTGAATCTGTGTTAAGATCAAAACAGTGTTCTGATGAGGAGTTACCTGAATGAGAGGTGTCCCATCAGCCAAAGAGAGGTGGCTACTATCCTGGCTTGCCACTGAACAGTCACTGTTAAGGAGGCCAGGAAAGATGGAGAAAATCTTTGGGGAAATGTTTTCCCTAAAACCCTCTAAAAGTCCAAGTCCTTCAAGAAATCAGATGGGGGAAACGTGTGCTGAATTATTTTCATTCAGGTTGATGGAAAAGAAATAGTGTGTAGGGAATTATTTAAAAGAAATTTCTATGCTATTCTCATGGTTGAAATAAAGATAGGTGTAGTGTAGAGTACAGTAGAATGGAGTGGAGTGGAGTGGAGTGGAGTGGAGTGGAGTGGAGTGGAGTGGAGTGGAATGGAATGGAATGGAATGGAATGGAATAGAATAGAATAGAATAGAATAGAATAGAATAGAATAGAATAGAATAGAATAGAATAGAATAGAATAGAATAGAATAGAATAGAATCTTAAGCAATTTATAACGTACCCTGGAAAGGAGGTGATGAGGTCCAAAAACAAACCAACCCCCGGACACTCTTTTTGAGGTAAAGAAAACCTGTGGATGCATCTTTTGAATGTGTGTCACATACAGTATTATACTTAGCCTGTATTTATGGGTAAATAAACCTTACAGCCCAGGAACATGCATCAGTCTCCAGTGACTTCCTTCTACGGAAGCTGAAACCTGGCTCAGGTGCTGGCATCCTCCCCCATGAGGTCTGGCCCATCAAAAGTGGGATTAATGTATATCACAATAACCACTGTATTCCTCTACATTGATCTGTATATAGGGCTTGAAATTTCTGCTATAAAATTTATTACAAATGTACTGATTCTTAATAGGACATGGAGATATTGAATAAATGCATTTTTTGTGGTGTGGGTCCAGTTTGAAATTCCAAAATAGTATCCCCCTGGACACTAATGTGTCTATTATAAAGTTCCCATGAAGCCCTTAGTAGCAGTTGCTGTCTGCCAGAAGGAGAGGTTCAGTAGCTGTTGTCTTTTATGGCTGGTACAGAGGGTGATAAGATAATGGTAATAAGATGAAGGTTTTTATTCAAATATTGTTTTATTACCAACTACAAAAATAAACACAGTGTCTTGTCTGAAACATTTATCTGGCAGGGAAGTTTAAGCAACCTTGCCTTCTACTAATCATACTGCTTAATGAGGTGATTAAAATTTAGTCTTCTTGAAAGATTTGGTCTTCTTGAAAGAAACAGCCCTTGAGCATGTTTGTAGGCAAATGGAAAGCCAAGGAAGGTGGCAACGGAGCTGACGGATTGTAGCCCAGGATTCCATCTCATTAACAAAAGGAATCTGGAAATAATGCTAGGATTTGAATGGAGATGCTTAGGCATATTGTTCTGGGATCAAAATACAAAACTGTGAAACTCTTATCCTACAAAACACTTACAAAGCATGGAAATACAAAGCATGGAAGTACTTATTTCCCCAAAAATAAGACCCTGTCTTATAAATTTTTTAACCCTGAAATAAGCCCTTGGCCGTATTTTCAGGGAGGTCTTATTATTTTGGGGTGCGTGGAGCAAGGTGGGCTCCTCTTGCCATCTTACCTGATTTCCAGCTCTGTTTAAAAATTTTCGGGGAGGGCTTATTTTTGGGAGGAGGCTTATTTTAGTGCATGCGCTCAAAAGCCTGATAGGGCTTATTATCACGGGATGTCTTATTTTGGGGGAAACAGGGATATGTGAAGGCTACTAGTCTAGATTGCTTCCCAAATATTGACTTAACTCATACTGGATAGGAACTTTTCAGAAATGCCCAACTTTGAAGATAATGAAATGGTGTCCATTCATGCATTTCCATTTACATGGACATTTATGTAAACCGGAGATGGGAACTATGGCCTACATGAGTTGGCTGCTATTTAATCCACCTGAACACTACAGGTAGTCCTCGATTTATGACCACAAATGAGCCCAGATTTGATGTTGCTAAATGAGAAATTTATTGAGTTTTGCTCCATTTTACGACTATTCTTGCCAAAGTTATTAAGTGAATTTCTGCAGTTGTTAAATTAAGAACACGGTTATTCAGTGAATCTGGTTTCCCTGTTGATTTTGCTTGTCAGACGGTCGCAAAAGGGGATCACATGTCCGTGGGACACCGCAACCATCATAAATATGAACCAGCTGCCAAGCATCTGAATTTTGATCACATGATCATGGGGATGCTGCAAAGGTCTTAACTGTGAAGACATTGAGCTTGTCGATCAGAAAGGTCAGCAGTGCAGCGGTTCGAATCCCAGGTCTCCTGCATGAGCAGGGGGTTGGACTAGATGATCTTCAAGGCCCCTTCCAACTCTGTTACTGTTACAAATGGTCATAAGTCACTTTTTTCAGTGCCGTTGTAACTTTGGTCACTAAATGAACTGTTGTAAGTCAAGAACTACCTGTATATGGTATTGTCATATATTATTACAATTTAAAAGAGGGAACTATCTAGTCGGTAACTGGGAGGCCATGATTTTAAATTTTAAGCCTTTGGCTTGATCCAGCACAACTCTTCTTACATTGATCTTGCATTTCTATCAGGTTGCATAACTTTGGGCTACCAGGGCCGAAAAAATAGAGGCAACTACAGATGGCAATTTTAAAAAATCCAGAGAAATATAATTTTTATCTTATCATCCAGTAATAATAGTTCAGATTTTTTAAGTCAAAATCAGGGTAACACTACTTTCACAGTTCAATAAGTTCTAGAGCTAGAAATAAATTATGCAAATAGCTGTGTGTGAAATTGTGAAAAAAAGGTTAAACTGGTTGCACCCCTGTGGTAGGATCTAAGTCAAAGGGAAGAATATGTCGGTCATATTCTCAACCTATATTATGTTAGTAACGTGGCTTGGATTTTGCTCTTTTAGATTTGGTTGACAATGCCAGATTTATTTTGC
This sequence comes from Arizona elegans, assembly GCA_022577455.1. Taxonomy (NCBI): domain Eukaryota; kingdom Metazoa; phylum Chordata; class Lepidosauria; order Squamata; family Colubridae; genus Arizona; species Arizona elegans. The sequence goes on from JAKOOJ010000001.1 coordinate 253,740,170, forward strand.
CAATAAAATAAAAGGGGAAGTCACTTTGAACAAACATAAAAGAAAGCTCTCTTGCTATAGTTCATAATAGGTATATATTTGTGGGTTTTTTTGTTTTTTCATGCCTTCAAGCTATTCTTGATTCCTGGCAACTGCCTGTACAAGTCTCTGCAATTTTCTTGGCGAGCTGTTTGGAAATGGTTTGACATTAACTTCTTCCTAGGTTTGAGACAGAGTGACTGGTTCGTAGTTATGCCACTGTCTTCATATCTAAGGCAGACCAGAACTCCTAATCTCCCAGTTTTTAGCCTGGTGCGTTAACCAGTACACCAAATTCTGTCTCATATATATGTATTAACATAAATGGTCGTAATTAAGGAGATTTTTTTCTGCTATGACAATATTGTCTGGCTTTTGTCTGTCTATCTATCTTCTTTCAAGAGGAACAGTTGTTATTACAAAAACTAAAACTAAAGAATGTCGTACAACTGTAACAGTTACTGAAAACAAGCATACATTGGCTTCAGTTTGGCTTATGTCTCTGTAAAAGATGTTTCTGCCTTTCTTCCTTTATATTTAAGTACCCTGATGAAATGAGCAATCATTTAATTGTATTATGTGATTATATAAAGAAGCTCTCTCCCTCTCTCCCTCTCTGAACACTGTACAGATGGATTATTGTAAATTTCCTCTGAAGTCATAATTTTGACCAGTTTAGATAAAATAGTTGTCATGGCCTTTAAAATAGAGGACTTAATGCAAAGTTGACAATTTTTATGGCCATCTCTATAATTACAATTGTAAATACTATCTCCATTTTCCTTTAAAAGGTTTTCTTCTGACTTTTATATAAGATAGTCCATAATAGCAAATGTAAAATGATCTTTTAAAATAGTTAACACCAGATGTGGTATCTTGGACCATGACCCTAATGCAAGCTACAAAATAATTAGGCTTAAAAGGATTTCATTCTACATGCACAGATTTGTTTTGTGATGAAAAAGGAAAGGGCCCAAAACAAACTCCCTGACATTTTTTTTTTAAGGATATCATTTTTGTCTTAATGTTAAAAAAAAGGTGATGAGTTCTGGAGCTAGCAATTTGCAACAGACTATTTTCCCTGCAACACTCACGGATGGCACTTTTACACACACATGTACCAATACTTTAAACAGAAAACTATTTATATACAAAATAAAGTTGTCGTGCTTTACATCTACCAAAACTCAGACATTCTGGATGATCCCTAGATGGCACTTAGAAGACAGAGTTTTCTGTAGCTCTTTGCTGCCGTCTAAATAATCAGCAGGAGTTTTTGTAGCTAAGATAGGGTATCTCTAATTTTAGTAGAAATCATCTTCCACAATTTTCCGCAAATAGGACTTTTTAGCACATAAAACGGTCAACTGTGTAAACACCTTATTGGAACATGGATGTACAAGAGAAGAAAAATGTATCCAGAATACTATAAAAAGTTGGGAAAGAGAACTAATCCCAGAATATGGCACATTTATAACTCAGACGAATATATGAATAACTAAATCAAACTTATAAAAAAATCCATGTGCTTCATTTTAGCTCCTTCACACTGCACTAGCTCTCTTTCTCGAATTCCTTTTCCTTTCAAACATGTAATTGGACCTGATATTTATTTATTTATTTATTTATTTATTTATTTATTTATTCATTCATTCATTCATTCATTCATTCATACATACATACATACATACATACATACATACAGACATACATACCCACAGACACACATAGACACACACCACAACCCATTTCACTGATATAGCAAGTCTGGGTGGCTTACAATATAATAAAAATAAAATAAAGTATAAAACAGCAGCTCTGAGGAAATGTCAGAGAAATCTTTTTGAAGAAAGGAAGAACAAGTAAAAAAATGCATGTTTGAAAAGAGGGAAAAGAGCAGCGAGAGAACATTTGCTGAGGAGTAAGATTATTTCAAATATTTTTCTAAACTCTGATTGAGGAAATCTAACACAACATGTAAATTATGGCTTAGGGCCAGGGTACTTACGGGACCGCCTTCTGCCACCAATAGCCTCCCACCGGCCGGTTCGCTCCCACAGAGAGGGCCTCCTCAGGGTGCCGTCGGCCAGACAATGCCGGCTGACGACCCCCAGGAGGAGAGCCTTCTCTGTGGTGGCACCTACCCTATGGAACAATTTACCCCCAGAGATACGAGTGATCTCTGACCTCCGGATTTTTCGTCGGGCCCTAAAAACTTATTTTTTTTCAGTTAGCCGGTCTGTCTTGATTTTAGGGTTAGTTTTAAAATTTTAATATTGATTTTAATTGACAAGTTTTAAATTATGGGCCAAATTTATAAATTATTTTAACTTTATTTTTAACTGTGATGTTTGTATAGATGTTTTTATCTTGGCTGTTCACCGCCCTGAGTCCGAAATGAGAAGGGCGGTATAGAAATTTTAATAATAATAATAATAATAATAATAATAATAATAATAATAATAATAATAAATTGACAAATCTGAACAAGACAAGATGGCTTCAGAGGTTTCCCTCAGGTAGACTGTAAAAAGCCGATAGTGTCCATGACCCTATTGAAGGACTGCTTATTTATTTTTTATTTGGGTAATTTGTGTGATGCACATAAAAAAAAAAGAAGGAACTTTGACTGCAAGGTATTTCTGCCATCTTGCCATATTTCACCCATATCCTCAGGGTATTCCTGGACGGCTTCAATCACTGGACTCTGGATATAATCCATACTTTTATGTGCTATAGGGGAAACATGTTGCCTCAGTTTTTGACTAAATGCAATTTCTTTTTTCCCCGCTTGGATTCCTATTTGAGGCTTAAACTAAATAATTAGGAAGGTGCCATGCAACCCATAGTAATGTTTGTTTTTCTTCTGTGCTACAAAAGGCAACTCATAAATTTTGATCCCCCCCCTTTCTATTAAGAAAGAATAAAATATGGCGATGAAAAGCTTTGCATTTGCTGATAAGCATCAAGCTATATATCTCTTTTTTTTTCTGCTTGTGCTACTCAGAAAACAGTATACACACAGTAAAACTGTCAATGATATTTTTATCTCTTAAACAACCCACAGCTGGGTTAGGCCATGCAAAACTAAAATGATGTTATTCAGAAGAGAAAAGATTTAGCCAAGAAATCTTTCTGTGTCTTGTACATACAGGCAGAGCTTTATTCGTCATTTTTGGCAAAGTGATTTCCACAGCCAAAACAACCAACTGAGGGTCTCAACTTTTGGCAGTAGGAAAGGATACATAAGATTCAACAATTGAAGCATTGCTTGGACATTTGAATGTCCTCTTATGAATGATCATAATTTTTTTTTCTCTTGTGGCCAAAGATAGTTGCATGGGCAAACCAACAATGCAAATAATTCTATGTGCATTAACTGAAAGCTAAATCTTATAGAGAATGTAGTCATTGAATGACGTCTGCAAGAGGGTACCTGCCCTTTGATGGATGATGCAGCCTTTTCTGTACATTTGGTGGAATTACCTGAGAAAAATCTGTACTGCTGAGAATACACATTTGGGAAAAGGCAGCAGTTATACAATGTGGTGTTTTCTCCTGCAGAGTTGTGTTCTTGGTGGTCTGGAACATAGATTGGAAAGATAGCCCATCCAAAAGTTTGAATTTGAGTTTAAAATGAAAGAAGTACTGTTGTACAGTAAGTGGATGACTGAAATGGGTTGTTGTTGCCAAAGTATCAGCTATTAATGCAACCCTGCTTGCATACAAAAATAGATTGAATAGGCATGGTCCTTGCGACAGGAATGATGTGGCAGTTTCTCAGAGTCTACATTCAATTTAAGGAATTCTGTTCTCCTTCTGTCCTTCTTCTGTGCTCCTTCTGTCCTTATGAAGCCATGAGCCACTGAAATACACTGAATAACACAAATGAATTCCGATACAGATTCACAGACACACTATTGATCAATCTGATTTCTAAATAGCGCAATTTTCTTTTCCCTTTGAAATTAGAAAATATCTTTTGCAATGATTTCAAAATTTGAACTGCTGCATTTAGAACAGGAGAAGACGCTGATAGTCCATTTATTTTATTTTTTGCTAGTTTATCCTGACATTTGACTTTGCAATTTAGATCATTTCAAAAGATCTTTTTAATTTTACTTAATCTAGTCGAGTGTACTGGTGGGAAACAAAATGTACCCTAATTCCTAGTGATAAGAAACATGTTACTTTATGGTGAAAGGCAGATTTCTTCAAACTGATGCTTTCCAGATACGTTGGTCTTCAATTTATTTTGGGTATGCTGGCTGGGAAGAGAGTTGAAGTTGAATGGATCTGGGTGAGCATCAGGGGTGAAATCCAGCAGATTCTAACAGGTTCTGGAGAACCACTAGTGGCCCCAGAGTGGGATAGGAATGGGAATTTTGCAATATCCATCCCCTGGAGTGGAGTGGGAATGGAGATTTTGCAGTACCCTTCGCCTGCCATGCCCACCAAGTCACACCCACAGAACTAGTAGTAAAAAAAAATTGGATTTCCCCACTGGTGAGCATCAATAGACAGAAAACAACTTGTTTTGTTTTGGTTTCATTCTCCTCATACAATTTAAGAGGGGGTGAAAAACTTGGTGCAAGCTCCAAAACGTGAGAACCAAGAACATTTTTCTTCTTTAAGTTGATTCCATGCTTCCAAATTTCCCCAGCAGCTCCAAGCTCTTGAAGCCAAAGTGGCACCACATCATTCCCTTTGCAACTTGATACTGGTTCCAAATCATGCTGTCAACTTTCGGTGACTGTCACTCAAAGAAAGTGTTAGTGATGGAAGGAGTTTTTGGATTAGAGAGAAAAGCTACCTTTGAAAATAATTATACTTTCTTTATGATGCAATATTATGTAACAATGACCTTGAGAGACGAGTAGAAGAAATGCTGCCTAGGAAATAGATGACAGAATAGGAAGTCTCAGGGACTTAACAGTCAGAGGAAGAAACTTAGAGATCATTTTATAGATATGTTTGTTTGTTTATTTATTAAATTTATTCACTGGCCATCTCATTGTTGTACAACTCTGGTCAGCTTACAATCTAATTCAGGGATGTCAAATTCTATTTCACTGAGGGCCGCATCAGAGTTGTGTTTGACCTCAAAGGGTGGGGGGGGCTGGCCACGGTGGGTGTGGCCAGCTTGACGTCACTTGTGTTGGGGGTGCCTGTGGTGGCCCGAGCGCTCTGCCAGTAAAAACGGGCTCCTGATCTCTGTTTTCAGTGGGACAGCCTCCTGCAACCCTCTGCCAGGGAAAATGGATCTCAGGAGGGCTGCGCGCAGCCCTTGTGAGCTCCATTTTCAGGTGCAATGACCTCCCGCAACCCTCTGCCAGCAAAAATGGAGCTTGGGAGAGCTGCACGTGGCCCTCCCATGCTCCATTTTCTTTGGCAGAGGCACCGTGGGCAGGTCCTTCACTGTTTCCAGGGCAGCCCTGCAGGCCAGATCTAAGCACCCCCATGGGCTGGATCCGTCCCATGGCCTTGAGTTTGACACCCTTAATCTAATTGATCAGGTGATTAAAATAGTGGCCGGAGGTTTATACCTGCAGACTTGCAGGACTCTGTTAATGTAGCCTTACAATAAAGTAAAATCAATAAAATACTCATCTAATCATCTAATCCTGGTTTACCCAGGAGGGCTGACAATACAGGTAGTCCTGACTTACAATGGTTGACTCAGTGGCCATCCAAAGTTACAACGACACTGAAAAAAGTGACTTATATCCCATCCCCATGATCACATAATCAAACTTCAGACACTTGGCAACTGACTCATGTTTATGATGGTTGCAGTGTCTCCGAGACATGTCATCACCTTTTGCAAACTTCTGACAAGTAAAGCCAATGGGAAGCCAGATTTACTCAACAACCGTGTCGCTAACTTAACCACTGCAGTGATTGACTTAAGAACTGTGGCAAGAAAGGTCTTAAAATTTATTTATTTATTTATTCAATTTATATCCCACCCTTCTCCAAGTGGACTCATATAACTAAGCACATATCAATACAAAATTTAAAATTATTAAAAGAATTAAATAACTGTGGCCCAAAAATTTAAAACATTGAAAACTAAAACCCATTTGATAATTTAAAAAGCTAAAAAGACTAAAAAAAAAAGGGGGGGGTTCACGCCAGCCCTGCTTGATGGAAAAGAAAAGTTTTTAGGGCACGGCAAAAAACCCGGAGATCTGATATCCTTCGTATCTCCGGGGGCAAATCGTTCCAGAGGGCAGGAGCTGCCACAGAGAAGGCCCTCCCCCTGGGGGTCACCAGCTGACATTGCCTGGCTGACAGCACCCTGAGGAGTCCCTCTCTGTGGGAGCGTACTGGTCGGTGGGAGGCTATCGGTGGCAGAAGGCGGTCCCGCAAATACCCCAAATACCCCAAATACCGCAAATGTGACTTAACAAGTGTCTCGCTTAGTAACAGAAATTGTGGTCATAAATAGAGGACTACCTGTAATGGAGTTTGATATTGCCTCACTTATCTGTACCCAAGGAGGGAGGGAAACCTTTCTTTGGGGAAAGTAATAGCAAATTATTTTTAAAAAAAAACAACCTTTCTTATACATAGGAGAGTCCCACAACTTAGAAAAGGTATTATCTGCTCTAACATTTGAGAGATTAAAAGTATAGATTCATATTTATTCCTCATTTGCAGGTCAGTAGTCAAACTGGAAAATGTGCCAGTTTGTAATGTTCATTTATTGCCCCCACTTTGACAGTTTTTCATAAGACCCTGGTTTTGCTAATGGGCCTAGGGAACCCAGAGTGGGATGGTTTGTTTGACTAACTGTTGTCGCCAGGGCAATTGGGATAATTACTTTTTATTGTTTTATATTAGGTTTTTATGTTTGTAAGCTGCCTGGATTCATTGAAATGAGTTGGGTAACCATATACAATTTCTTAAATAAATAAACATTACCGTCATTTCTTTCCTTTTCCTTTTCCTTTTCCTTTAATTAAAACACCTTTATAACAACTTCATGTGTATTGATTATACATAATGATTTCCCATATAAATCTAACCTTTTCCAAACTTTTTTCTTTTTCGTTGTAACCTTTCTAATGTTTTCATTTTTAAATATGGCTATTTCTCTTTTATTCTACTTTTCTTTAACCAAATAGTATATAAATTATGACCATCTGTACCTTGTAGATTATAAAATAGATATATAAACCATGTACATATCTCTGCCTTTTTAAGATTGAGCACAAGAATCATCTATACCACACAGAAATATATGGGATCGTTTTCAAATATTGTTCATGTAGGATAATTAAACCTACCAAATCTTTTTAAATATCTTTCACAAATGCTACTAATTTGATAACTGATATTCAATTTTATACTACTGAATACATTCATTATTTTACAAAACCACTGCACAATGATTTCACTGATGTTAATCTGAATTCAAAATTCAGTGAATACATGCTATTTGTTTTATTACAGCTCATTGATTGAAAGGATTGTTGTTGAATAGTTGCTGTACAATATGTGAGGATTCATTTAATCTCTGTATGGAATTTCAATAATGTTTTTGAACCTCATACAGTTCATCTGCTATTTTCAGAAACTGGGCATTTCTTTAAATGGTATTTGTGTATTATTTATAGCTCTTTCTTGGTCATTCTCCCCCTCCCTATCATTCATAAGACCTTTGTTCATGTATACTTAGCATATTACTTTATTTACAACCATTCTGAAAATCTACTCTGTGGGGTTTTCTGCTATCCCACCACTCGTGCAGCAATTTTGGACAAGTACATGGATCATCTATTATTATTGGGTTGAGATATAGTGAGATCTTTCATTTTGTTTTGGAGGAAGCTGAATGGAGTTTTGTTCATTTATGACTTAACCTGGCTTAGATCAGCACTGGCTGATATCTTTTGAAAGCTAAGGATGCCCGAATAGATGTGCAAAAATATAGCCTATCCCATACGAGAGGTGATATGAGTATTAGAATAAAGCCTCAAATTCAGTTCATTGTGAGTACATTGTAATTTCATTTAAATATGTTTCAAAAGATTGAAATATGAACAGACACGTCTGATGCCTCAAATATTTTAACTGGTAACTCTTCTGTTTTATCATTAACTGGTAATCGGTAGGTTTTTGAATAATTGGTCTCCTTCAATGGCTGTTATTTCTCATATTGTCAATAATGTTAGTACTCTCTGGATATACTAGAAAACAGTATTTCAAAGAACGGGAAAAAGAAAAAGGAATACCTGTATTTTTATCTACATATACCAGAATGGACAGATTAGTTGAAACAGTATTTCATCAGTTTAAACTCCAATAGAAGAAGGAACAGTTCCTATCCTCAAAGCAGAATGCTTTGTTTCCAGCTCCAGAATGAAGACATATAGTTCTCAGATCTAATCAGAGCATCCTGTTCCTAGTTCTAAGCAATCAATTGTAGAATGTAGAGTTTTAGCAATCAATAGTGCAACTAACTGCTCTGAGCAATCAATTACAGGTGTCTTATTAAACTTCTAATTAGCATAACGTTCAAGTATAAACTACAGCAGAAATCTATAATAAACTTAGATATAAGAGATACTGTTGACTTGGCTACATTCTGGCTTACCCTTAAAGTTTTCTTTTTATTATCAAATAATATAAGGATGGGCTGTTTAGTGTCTCACATTAGATAGATTATTTTTCTTTTTGTACAAACTTGTTTGTTCAGTTCTTGCATAGTTAGTCCTTGTTTAGTGATCACAATTGGGACCAGCAACTTGGTCATTAAGCAAAGCAGTCACTAGGTGAAAACTGTGACTATGCTTATGATCTTACTTCAGCTTTCTTTTGTTTTAAAGACCTTTGAAGGTCGTAAAAACATTTCATCAGAGTCCTAACTGCAAATTAAACTTATTAAACAAGGCGGTTGCTAAACAAGGACTATATGTACAACAGTTCTACCTTCATGGAGAATTAGCTTTTGTGGGGAAATATAGCAGTGCTCAAAATAATCCAATTTCTGCTCAGGACATAGAATACATGTATATGTATTCTAATATTCCACCCTGTTTTGATTATTTTTAATTCAAGCACCTGTGGATAGGTTCTACCATGAATGTGAGATATATCCTTAATTAGACTAGAATAGAATAACAGAGTTGGAAGGGACCTTGGAGGTCTTCTAGTCCAACCCCCTGCTTAGGCAGGAAGCCCTACACCACTTCACTTGTGGTAAATCCAGTACTTGGAGACCATTCAGTTCTTGTGGACATGGAGGGGCGCTACTCATGGAAGGCAAAATATTCCATATGGATAAAATGTTGGCTGTCTGAAGCCAAAACAATCGAGAATTTAATGAGACAGAGAATAAATCTGAAAAAAAGTGTCTTAAAAAGTACCTTAAAAAGAGAAGGGTAAAGATAGATATAGATGGTAATAGATGTGTCATTTTTAGATTTATGTTAAGGAGCTAATTTTATACTGCATTCAGTGATAAATCTGAGATTTTAATGCAGCAGGAAAATCAAAAGATGTTAGGCAATGGGGAAATATGTCCATCATATAATCTCTAACTTTCCTCTTTAAGAATATGAACAGGACATAGTAACTATTTTGTTAAAGAGATTACTATCTTAGTACTAATAATGCAATCTTAAAATGGACTAACCCCAAAATCAAAAATAACTCAAGATTTCTTTATATATAAATTTAAATTTGATGTGTTGTGTGTGTGTGTATGTGTGTATGTTTTTGTTTTCATAGATTTTCACGGGTAGAGATATGCAAATTTTGGTGTATTCGGGTCTTTTCCCATGTAAGATTGATCTTACATGGGAATCTTACACGGGAAAAGACCCGAATACACCAAAACTTCCATACCTCAGCTTCGTGCTTGTGCGAGGAAAGCATGATCAGAGCTGCCATCTCTCTATAAATACTGGTGGGGAGGTGTGGGATGCTGGCTTTGTTGTTGTGAGTGGGTTGGTTGCCTGTGTTGTTACATCTTGATGAGTTGATGTTTGCAGATTAGTCAGCTGTTTCGTAACATCCTGTGTGGGTGAGGTCTTTGATGTGTGCCCATTAGTCTTTTGTGTTTTAACGACCTGTGTGTTAACATCCTGAGTTCTAGTGTTGTGATATCCTGAGTTTTTTGATGTAAAGTCCTGAGCAGATGGCTGTGATGCCACATCCCGGGCTTTGGTTTGGCTCCAAATTTGAGGTCTTGCCATGTGTTCATGGCGTGTGTCAGTTTGCTTTGTGTGGCGATCGGAGGGGATGCAGCAGCTGGTGATGCCGCCGTGGTCTGGCTTCTGGATGGTGGTCTGGATGGTACAACAGTGTTAGGAAGTAAACAGAGAGAAATATTTTTTTTAATCATATTTTTCCTAGCTCAAAAATAAATTCTGATTGTCTAATAATAAAAGTTATAAATTTATAAAGCCTGTAGTGTACATAAATGTGTGCACGTGCATACAAACATAATTCCATGTAGGGCACTTGGGTGTTTGCATATAATACATGCTTGATTCCAAATACATGGTTTAAGACATTAGAATGGTAAGTCATTGTAAAACATAATAGTTTTGAAATATAGAAGTACTATTATTCCACTACACATTTCATTTAGGATTCCATTATAAAAACAGGAACTTGCCTTCTAATGTTTACATCATAATCATGGAAAGCATGCAGAGAAGAGCAACAAAGATAATAAAGGGTCTGTAAGTGAAATCGTATGATGAATGGTTGAGAGAGCTAGGTATGTCTAACCTGTCAACGAGAAAGATTAAGGAAAACATAATAACTGTCTTCCAGTACTTGAAGGGCTATCACAGAGAAGAAGGGATCAACTTATTCTCCAAAGCACAAAGGGCAGGACAAATAGTAATGGATGGAAGTTTATTAAAGAGAAATCCAACCTAGAAGTAAGGAGACATTTTCTGACCATGAGAACAATTAATCAGTGGAGTACCAACTCTCAGAGTTGTGGATTCTTCATCACTGAAGGTTTTCAAAAATAGATGGACAATCATTTGACCGGTATGGTATAAGTTCTCCTGCCAGGGGGTTGGACTGAAAGATCTCTGAGGTCCTTTCCAACTCTATGATTCTATGATAACATCAGTAGTGGGTTCCACTTACCTTCGCTACCAGTTCAGAACTGCACATGAGCAGAGCATCCATGATGACGTCCGGGCAGGTGGGCAGAGCCTCCTGCCACCACCACTACTGCCACTACTGGTTTGCCCGAACCGGGGTGAACCAGTAGAAACCCACCACTGGATAAGATGTATGATTTGTTTCTCTACTTTTTTTAAAGCACAGAAAAGCAACAACTTGTCAAATTACCAGCCTTGTCTTCATATATATTTACCAATTATTTGCGCCCCTCTGATCCAATTCACTACGTCAAAGTGATTTTCATTTTGATCCATGAACCTTTTGCAATTGAATGAGTCAATCAAAGCTTTGCAGTTTGGCACAGACCTCATAATTCTCATAAATTGTTCTCATTACTGAATAAATCCTGCCTTTCCACTTTTTTTAGGCTTTGTGGACTTAACACTCCATGATCAAGTTCATCTACTAGAATGTGCCTGGTTAGAGATATTGATGATTGGCCTAGTGTGGAGATCTGTGGAGCATCCAGGAAAGCTGCTGTTTGCCCCCAACTTATTGTTGGACAGGTTGGTCTGCAGTTTGGTAATATTATTGCTGTTGTTGTTGTAAAAGCCATGCTATGCAATATAATTGCAACTCTTATGACGTTCTATCTATTTTGTTACTAGTGAGATCCTATAGCCAAAAGGAAAGAAAGGTTTCTGTAATAAAAACACCTGCTAAAATATGCAAGCCTCTTAAACTCCTTTGTAATTTTTTTTTTTAACAGTGAATAACTTCTTATGTTTATGCTTTTGTTTTGTGGCTGGATTTTTAGATTCACTTTTTTATAAACTGATACTTTCTTATTTTATGCATCACCTAGCATATTCTATATAGGATAATTGTATAATGGGTCTAGTTTTATTTTGAGTCTATGCATTGTATCTTTATTTTTATATAGTGTCTTTCTGAGGAAGCTGTAAACTGCCCATAGCAGTTATTATGAGCCGAGGTGGCGCAGTGATTAGAGTGCAGTACTGCAGCTACTTCAGCTGACTGCTAGTTCATCAGATCAGTGATCAAATCTCATGGCTCAAGGTTGACTCAGCCTTCCATCCTTCCGAGGTGGGTAAAATGAGGACCCAGATTGTTGGGGGCAATATGCTATTTAGTATACTGTCTTTGGTGTAAGCCGCCCAGAGTCCTTGGAGAGTGGGCGGCATAGAAATATGACTAAATAAATAAATAAATAAATAAATAAATAGCATGTTGGAAGGGGCAGCCATCATATTTAAATAATTAGGATTAGTTTGCCTATTATGTATTCTCATAGCTTTGACTTGTTATTATTTTGATTATTAGTGCCAGCCAAGGCAGTTGTCAACTATACTCTGACTGGTTTTGTATGTTTCCCCAAAAGTCATGTGACTTTTGAAAAACCTTTGACATTCTATAATGTTTTATAATGGCCGTTGGCCATAATAAAGTTGAAATTTCAAGTTTCATTGTAGTAGTGGTCTTAAACTCACTGTACCTAGGCATATGAAATTAGGGAAGTTTGAGTTTTATTAAATTTAAGTTTTGAAGTGGGAAATAGACCAAAATAACTTTGATGTTGGGTCTCTTGAACTGTAGGAATACTAATGCTGATGGGGGGTGGGGGGAGAAGGGAGAGAAATTAGCCAATCCACTGTCTCAACCACTCTCAGCACTTCAGTGGTTAAATCTTTCAAGGCAGTTTACAACCAATATTAAAAGATACAAATTTTGAGTTTATATGGTATAAAGCAATTTGATAGCTAAGAAATTCAATATGATTCATAAAACATAATACTAATAAACATCTTGTGATTCAAAACTATAAAAATTCCAGTTAAAATAATCAAGAAAATGTGGTTCCCAAGTCTTAAAGACTAATATTGTTTAAAATGTTATTTACAAGAAGACTCCACTGTAGAGATCAAAAGCAGCTAAGAAGAAGGTTCAAACCCCAGAGAAAAATTTTTCTTGGTATGAGGTATACGATTCTGAGCAAAGATAGGATTTTTGACTTGGAAGTGCAGCAACAATATAGTATTTGTTACACATTTTAAAGCCATTTCTCTGTCTTTCAAAGACTTACAAGCAAGAAAAAAATGTTTTTTTTTTCTTTTGACAATACTTTTTTCCCCCCATTACTCCAAATGATCTAAATTATGAGTCAGGAGCCATTATTCTATCCTATGGATTTTTTAAAAAAAGTTCCAACTCAGAAATTATTATAAAAATTACCACCTAATAGTCTTAATTTTCTCCATCCAGCAGGTTATGTAAAACATAACATGATGGATTTATATAAAAATATAAATTGTTTTATATGGATGTCTAAAAGGAAAGTGTAAAAGGCCATCCATCTGTCTGTCAGCTGCCTTGTTATGAAAATAGGAGATTTGTTCTTGAACTTCACTTGGCAATATTTGACATGTTGAAAACACCACCTGCTCTATCTCAGCAGGCTTAGTGAAAAGAATTCTCCACCTAAGAACAATCATTTGCAAGGATATTTGTGTTAGAAAAGTTACAGCATAAACTGTTTATTGCTCTGAGATTTGTTTCTTCTGTGAGACCTGCTGAGCCTTTATTTCATGTATGCATGTATTTATAAAATTTACACACCACCTATCATACCTCAAAGTAACTCTTTTGAATGTGCTTCCCCCTATCCCTGCCTTTATCTTTAAGAAAACTAAGAACAATCATGTCAGAGACGTTTTCTCAAATTGCATCTTTGCTTTGGTCTCAAATTTCTTTTATCTGATCATTATCTTGATTGTGACTCTTCCTTCTGTACCTAAAGGCAATTTCTTCTGCTCATTACAGCTGCCATGATGTATATGGCTAAGGGGCCACTTCCCATGAAGGGCAAGACAACAACCATATTGCGTGGATTCAAAGGAATGTAATTTTGGGTGAAAGAGCCTCTACAATCAGTTCTTCCTCAGAATTACCCCTTGATAAGATAGTCATTCACATGACACCCCAGGAATACTCAAGTGTCTTTGATGATTATTATGAAATATTATCTGATAACTTCAAATGTAGGCTGTGGCTTGTGAGAACCTATGCCATAATAAATTTGTCTAGTCTGTAACCAGGATTGGCACTATAGATTTAATTTTAACGGAACCTAAGTTTGTGCAGAACAGAATGAATACAAAGAACTTTTCATCTGGAATATCTAGGTCAATGTCTGAAGCAGATTTCTGGAGCAGCAAATCTAATTGAAATCAGTGCAACTTACTTTTGTGCAAATAGAGTTATGATTGCATTGTTACTTAGCCAACAATATTTCATCCTTCTGCTTTTGGATCACTACCTGATAATTGGACTGAAATATATTCCTGAAATAATATTGTCTACTAGTGAAATAGTAGTTATATGAAAGACAGTAAGGCAGGAGAGAGAACCGAAATGTTTATTTTTTCAGGAAAAATTAAACCTTGCCTAACTTTCCATTGAGACTTTTTACCCTGTGTGTATTGGCACTGAAAACAAGGTATAAAGCTTTTTTTTTTTTAAATGAAGACTAGGTTCATATTCAAACTGCAGTTGTTAAGGACACTAAACAAGAAGTAAGCAATATTGATTACAGGGATGCTTATTTTTGAGTAAACATGATATTATGGTCAAAATTATATTCTAGTGGCTGTTTAACAAGAAGAAAAATATTGATTTTAAAAAACCCAAGGATATTAATTTTCCATTTACCAAAACTCTGACCAGTGATACCAATTCTTCAGGAATCAATGTATAAGAAGTCCACTTCCTAACTTGACTATGTTCCAAGTTGCTATTTCAGATTTTGAGGCAATTTTGTTCAGGACTATTTATAAAACATCACTCAGTAAAAGCAAAATAGAGTGATATTGATGAGAACAACATGAGAAACACTTGCCAAAAGGCAGTATTTTTTAATGTTGTGGATATGTTGTGATGGACCACCCATCCCTTGACATCAAATGCCACATGTCTGTCTCATTTCTAAAGGAAATAATAATAAAGCTAGAGGCTTAGCCTCTAAAGATGGCATAGCAATTTACCGTCTCTATGGAAAGAAAAACTGGACTGTGTTGACTAATGCCTCAGTTCTACAGTTTTTTAAAATTCTCAGATACAATAAATTATCAATCCAACCTGCCACTTCTCTCTCAGCAATTTTTGTTTTCTTTCATGCTTTAATGTAGTTGAACCTATTCCCTACCTTGCATGATATCCTTAATTTGTGCCAAAAGTTGCTATATATTTAACTGAAAACTTGCTACCCTGATTTACAACAGGGAGATTGCAGTGATTCATCCCATTAACATATATTATCCTTTCCCACCCTGGTGCCTTCTGGATGTGTGGGGATTAGTGTTCCTAGAATTCCCAGCCAATCAGAATATTGGCCAGGATGGTTGGGAAATTTGGAAACTGTAATCTCAGCACATCTGGAATGTACCAGCTAGCATGTCTGTTCAAGATTACTCCAAGAAAATATTTACAGCAACACTATGTTAAGGCATGAACAAAACTGAAGGCTCCATAACGCTGTGCTGTTCATTAGTAATAATCTCCCACCTACCATTTCCCATCTAATCAGGTGCATTGATTTGTTTCTGTGTAAATGATCCTGCAATCATAGCAAAGCACTATAGTGCTATGTAATCCTTATCCTACACACTTTTATTGAGACTCATGGAGTTGGGTTTGATCTTAGAAGTCAATTAGTCCTACTTCCTGGTCATTGCAAGATCCACCACAGAGCATTTCTGATAGATGATCATCCAGCTTCTGTTTGAAATCCTCCAGGGAAGGAGACCTTACCACCTCAACTGGGAGTCCGGTCTGCCAGGTGACAACTCATACAATCTGGATGTTTCTCTCCCCCCACCCCCATATTGGACCTGAACCAACTTTGTTGTAGTTTAAGCCACTGTATCTAGATCAGGACTCTCCAACCTTGGCAACTTTAAGCCTGGCGGACTTCAACTCCCAGAATTCCCCAGCCAGCTGGCTGGGGAATTCTGAGAGGTGAAGTCCGCCAGGCTTAAAGTTGCCAAGGTTGGAGAGTCCTGATCTAGGGCAATAAAGAAGTTCCCTCTTCTATGTGACAACCCCTTCAACTGTCCATCAGTTAGCTCTTCAGTCAGTTAAACATATATTGTATTAAAAAAAAAATCTTTTTACCATTCCTGATAGGGCTAGATAACAAGGCCTTTATTATATTCATAGCCCTCCTCTGAATTGGATGCAGCAAGTGGGATCTGTCTAGGAAAGAGTAGGGTGGAACAATTCCTTCCCTGAGGCCCCGATTTTGTGCTCTTGTTAATGTTATTCAAAATAGCATTGATCTTTTTAGCAGTTGCATCATACTGCTGGCTCATATTGAACTTGCTAACCAAAACACCCAGATCACTTTCACATGCACTATTTGCAAAGCCTGTTCCCTACCCCCAACCTATACTTAGGGTTTTTCATATCTAGAAGGCAGAATTTTATAGGTATATTTTTAAATGCCAGTGATTGAGCCAGTCTAGATGCTTTTGAATCTTCTTTTTTCTTCTTCTAAGGTATTAGCCACTTCTCCCAGCTGGGTGTCATCTGCAAACCCAGGAATTCCCAGGAATTCTCTTACCTAGATAACATATTCATCTCTATTATTTTTGAGCTTTTTAACTTTGTAAGATGTTATTCTTACAAACTCTAACTCATATTTTTCTAACATAATGCCAAATTATGGCATTAAGGTTTCCCTCGCACATATATGCTAGTTGTTCCCAACTCTAGGGGGCAGTGCTCATCTCCGCTTCAAAGCCGAAGAGCGAGTGCTTTCTGAAGACCATGGTCATGTGGCCAGCATGACTAAATGCCAAAGGCACATGGAACTCAGTTACCTTCCCACCAAAGTGCATTTTTTAACGTGCCTTCAAACTGCTAGGTTGGCAGAAGCTGGGACAAGTAACAGGAGTTTTCCCCGTTATGCGGCACTAGGGATTTGAACTGCTGAACTGGCAAACTTTCTATCAACAACCTCAGCGTCTTAGCCACTAAACCACCACATCCCATCTGTGGCATTATCATATGCTAATAAACTGTTGATTACATAGACTAATCACTATACCGTACTTATTTTTCCCCCTAAAGCATTTAGAGTTTTATGAAGACTGAATCATTTTTAAATCTATATATATTCATAAAAGCTAATTTCACAGTCAAATCCAAAGAACTAGGACTTTCTAGAGAAGAATGGAAGGAGATTGCACCTGTAGCTTCCAACAATTCTGCTGGATTTAAGCAAAAACCTAGAGAATAAGAAATATAGAGAAGTGATTTTATCACTGCTTTGTTACTATATTTATCTACCCAGCCATGGGTAGTTGGATTAGAGGCTTGGATAAATTGATCTATTTAGATAGTATTTGAGGACACCAAATATAATACATCTCATATTATTTCACATCAGTTTTCTTGGTGCTGTAAATCTACCCCTTTATGCTGACTGTATAGAAAGAGACTAATTATATCCACCTATGCATTACATACATACCCTCAGACCACGTGAGTCACTTATAGGACTGCATGCAACTTCAGCATGCATTTGTATCCTCCTTCCACTCTAAAACCATGCTACTGAAGTTTGTTGATAAGATGGTCACTTTGAGAGGTGCATATTCAGCCTGTTCTGAGGAGGTCTGGATGCTTTAAAGTGGGAATGGGAGATGTTGGCCTCCCAGAAGCCTCCTGCTTTAAAATATCACCCTTGCCCTCTAAATTCCACCTCTAAAATACCTCCAGAATCCTAAAAGGACACCGTATTGCTAATTTAATTTCTTAGTGTAAAGAAGAGAATGAATGTGCTCTCCCATTTACCAACAGCTTATTAGGAAAATGAAAACAGCTTGGGAAGAGAGATTTTATTTGAACCATTTAATTTGGGATGAGCTGTCCATATGAACTGCCAAAGAAATAGAAGTAGATTGTACCAGTTCTTGTGGCAAGAAAACAACTGCCATCATTGTAGATCACTTTCTACAAAATCTCTTGCTTCCTCTCCCTGTTTAGTCTCTGAGATAATATTTGCTATCCCAATAGTGGCAGGAACGTGGAAATTGCTCCTGTCACTATTGGATTTGGAACTTGGAATTGCACTTGCTAAAACCTTTTTTGCAGAAAGAGGTCTATTGTTTTTTCTCCAGCTTTTTTTTTATTGCTTTTGAAAACAATTAGCATTGCTTAAACATCTTTATTTAAATTGTATTTGCCACTCTCATAGCACAAGTTTTGGGACAATGCAAATACCCCCAAGAGGAGAACCTCATTATCGTGATGAGTGAACAGCATCTCACTGAACCCAATTCCAAGTAGTTTCCACATAGGCCAAAAAGCTACATGCTTGTCCGCAATATATTTGAAAGCCCAGTGAAGTCAATCTTTTTTTTTTTTTTTGCAGAATTTGAAATCTTGAATTTGCTGGTAGTCTGGCTTCCCAGTTGGTGAGAGGTCTTGCCATTTAGCTCCTAAAACAAAGGCATCAATTACTCTCTTCATTTGGGGACCAGAGTCACAAGGGAAACCCCCACCCCCACCCGGAACAGTAACCCTCCTTTTGCAACTGGTTAATCCCCTTCTGAAAAATAGAGGAAATATAATGAATCATTGTCAATTTCACACATGAAATTGATACATCTAGGCTTGCCTGCATTTAGGAAGAGTTGCAAGAATCTGAAAGCAGTGAAAGCCACCAATCCTAGATTAACCCAATCTCCAATCCTAACAGAAACAAACAGCTGGGAGTGGCAGTATAATAAAAATCATCTTGTTGCAAAATTGCTGACGTGCATCTTTTTAACCAGACTTTCAAGGGATAGGCAAGGCAGAGCACTGATTAAATGCTTGCAGGGTTCCCTCCCCCCCACCCCACATTCTCCTGTCAACCAATTGAAGGAAATACGTTGTTCTTTGTTCTCAGGCACCCAAGTTGGCAAAAGTGAATCTATTCAGGGAACAGACTCACACTGCTTTTGAGAGAGCAGGGAGTGAAAAACCTAACCCAATTCCCTGGTTACTGGATGACACAGACACAGCACAATCTCTGTCCTTTGGATCATATTTTGCAGAATTTCTTTACCATTTACCAGAATAAGGCCTAGTCGGAAGACTCAATAGAAACGTTGCCACTCCCTGAAGCAGCAGAAACACCTTCCAAAGGGATTGATTTACTTTAAGGATTGTTTTCAGTCTTTAAAAAATGTACTTTTTTCAGGAACATTAAGATATTGGCTGACTACTTACTTGAATATTTGCTCAGAAGTCTAAGCAGCAGTCATAAATAATCGCTGTTAATCATCTCCTTTTTTTGGAAAGAAACTATTTGTAAAACTTCTCTAACCACACACTTAAAATATGTCCATTTACTTTTGTATTTGAAAATGCATTCAGTCACTTGGATGAAATGTCTGTCTCTGACTGTATGATGTGATTTACCATCTCACAGTAGGTATTGTGTTGAGACATCACCAAACAGGCCTCCTTAGAAATTTTTGAGCCAAGATTTGAAAGCTATGCAAAAGAGGAAAGCTAAGTAATATAGGACATGTGGCTGAAACTCTTTCTAAGCAATCTTCTATCTATAGCAATCTATAAGAACATTTTTTTAAAAAAAATGCATTTTTGAGAATTAAAAATCATGCAGCTTTATCACAGCTACATAGTCAGGATTAATGTTGAAAGCCTTTGCAATGACTGTAAATTTCCAGCCTTGTCTCGTAGACAAGATAGTTGGAGGAAAAAGTATCTGATAGTTTCTACAGCAGTGAGCTATTTATGTTTAGAATAGGAAAAGTAGGTAATAAGTCAAACATTAAATTGGTATTATTTGTATAGATGTTATTCAATATTTGGAATTTTGAAATGAAATTGGAATTTTCTCAGATACATGTATTTGGATTACAGTATCGGAATCAAGGGAATTTTAAAATGGATGGTTGCATTAGGTGGTGGGTTCCACTTACCTTCGCTACTGGTTCGGAACTGTGAGTGCTCACGTGTGGTGCTTCTGCACATGCGTCGAACCTTCTGTGCATGCACAGAGCATCCGTGATGACATCCGGGCAGGTGGGCGGAACCTCCCGGCTCCACCACTACCAGTTCACCCGAACTGGGGCGAACCGGTAGAAACTCACCACTGGTTGCATTTATGAATTGCTTGCTTGTATACCCCATTCCATTGTTTTCTGTAATCTAGTATTTTCCTTACCCAACATCTGTATCCAAATTCAAATATTAGCATGGGAATAATTATGAATGAAATGGGGGGGGCTGGCTGAGGAATTCTGGGAGTCCACAAGTCTTAAAGTTGTCAAGTTTGGAGACTTCTGCCTGGGACAAATGGCACATGACCATTTCAGCTCCCTTCATTGAACACTCATGCACTTAGATGCTTACTTGTTCTTGCAGGAATCAAGGAAAGTGCGTTGAAGGCATGGTAGAAATATTCGACATGCTTCTGGCCACATCTTCTCGCTTTCGAATGATGAATGTCCAGGGGGAAGAATTTGTATGCCTTAAATCTATCATCCTACTCAATTCTGGTAAGTAAGACATGTATCTTTAAAGTTACAACTTAGGCTAATGGATGACTTATTCCAGGAGAAGGATAGAAGAATGTAATTATTTTTTTCCTGGATATCTCAGTGGCTTTAGATATCACCAACCATTGTATCCTTCCTAGCATTATTAAGTGGCACCCTATTATAGGGCATTCTTATTTGGAAGATTGATTCCAGAAGATGGTTCTGTGAAGGTCCTTTGATCCCTGGCATTCTGCTGTGGACCTGTCAAGTTTCTGTTCTATTTCTCTGTCCTTTTATCATTGATATGATATATAGTTAGTCCTTAATTTACAACCACAACTGAGCACAAAATTTCTGTTGCTAAGTGAAATAGTTGTTACGTTAATTTTGTCCCATTTTACGACCTTTCTTGCCACAGTTCTTAAGTGAATCACTGTAGTTGTTAAATTAGTAACAAGGCTGTTAGATTAATCTGGGTTCCCCATTGACTTTGTTTGTCAGAAGGTCCCAAAACCTTCTGGGACCCTGGGACACTGCAACCGTCATAAATATGAGCCAGTTGCCAAACATCCAAATTTTGATCATGGGATGCTGCAATGGTCATAAATGTGCAAAATGGTCATCAGTCACTTTTTTCACTGCTATTGTAACTTCAAACAGTCACCAAAAGAATGGTCGTAAATCAAGGACTACCTGTATATATTTGAGCAGATTATCTGAGGTGTGAAAGAGAGCAAAGGAATTTCTAAACTGTTGGCCGTATTTGTGGCTTGCCTTTGACATAGTAGCATGGACAGTGGCTACTATAGTTCAGGTATACAAGAATGGAAAGTTTTGCATTCTCTCCTCTTCCTAACTGCCACCCATGCTCCATGAAAAACACCCCATGTACATGTACATTTAGGCTGTTCTGAACAAAATAGGAAATCCCATAGAGACAACTGCAGGAAGAGAAGATTTTTCTTCTGTGTAGTTCTTTGATTGTTGTTAGTATAGCGACTTGTCTTTGGAGCTAAGACAATGTTTTGCAAAACCATCTTGTTTTAGAGTAACAATACTCAAAAAATATGTTCTGTATAGTACAATCTTGGGGTGGCACGGTGGCTAGCAGTTAAAATGGTGGGCTTGTCAGCTGGAAAGCTGGGAGCCCAGGTTCAAGACCGGAGCGCCACGCAACAGGGTGAAATCCTGCCCCAGCCCCAGCTCCTGCCAACCTAGCAGTTTGAAAGCATGCAAATGTGAATAGATAAATAGGTACCACTTTGGTGGGAAGGTAACAGCATTCTATGATATCATGCTGGCCACATGACTGCAGTAATATCTTCGGACAGCGCTGGTTCAATGGCCTTGAAATGGAAATGAGCACCATCCCCTATAGTCAGCAAGGACTAGCGGAGTAAAATCCACAGGGACTCCCATAGTGCATTCTTACCTCCAAGTCCATCTTATTAGGATAGTAACTGGCCCTTACTATTTACAACTAACACTTTGATGTTAGGTGCTTACGGGATAGCATGTTATTCATTTTTTTTGAGTGTCATTTTATTTTCATTAGCCTACTCTCTGTGGATTGAAGCTGCTGTAGTCAAAGCAACCAACAACCCAAATTATTGTGGCATCAGCATTCTGAACAGATTATGCAGGAAGTGCTTCTGTTTTCACAAAAAGCAAAACAAAACAAAACCACCATTAATATATACAAAATAGGATAGCAATGCTAATGTTAAATAAGAACAAGATACAGCACTGAGAAGCATACTTTATTTTAGAAACTGCTTGAAGAGAAAGATTTGTTAGAAGACAAGACAGCATTCACAACAGTTATTGTGATTAAGAAAATCAAGAGCAAGAGGCAGAAAATGAACTTTGAATGGCTATCTCTGACTAAGGCAATCAAAAGCAACATAGTACCACTGCAGTTAAATTACATTAATATGATATGCCAGGATGCATATCATATTAATGTAAACTCATAAAGAAAAAGCAGGATTAAATCCAACATACAATTATCATGTATAATGCATAATATATTTACTTTCTCCTGAGGAACAATGCCAAAGTGAACGCACGTTATTTCCAATTAAAATTAAATTACAGTTAAAAGCAATTTACAATTTTTAAAAATACAGTACAACCTGCTAATATTAATAAATATTGGCCCGGACTGACAGAGCTGAGGCGACATGGAAAGGTAACTGGTAACTTTATTGAACTAACTGCTGGCAGGCATAGCAACAACAACTCCCGTGCTTGACAGCTCCTTTTATACCCGAGCTGTCAACGTCTCAACCAATCAGAACCATCGGGGTTACTGGCCTGGCCGCTAGGGGCCGCCGGCAACGTAGCTTGGTATGCAACAAATATAATTTAGTTAGAATCATAAATTGCTGTATCTTAAATGTCCATAACGCAATCCCCCACAGTCCCAAGTGAAAAAAACTCTACAGACCTATACAGTGGTGAAATCCTCTGTGGGTTGCCACCGGTTTGCTGCCTGCGTATGCATGCTGAATGCCAAATGCACATTGCGCACACACATATCCACAGTGCACACCAAACGCACACTGCACAAGCACGCATGTGCAGTGCACACCAAATGTGCACTGTTTGAAGGTAAGTAGAACAGAGAGGGGGGCAACAGCTGTGCCGCACAATTTAGATTCACTAGAAAGCAGGAAACTGTGCTTTATAGTGAATCTAAATTACACAGCACAGCTGATCGTCAGAAATACTGGTTCTGACAAACCGGTAGCTTTTTTTTACTACCAGTCTGCCCGAACAGGTAGCTTTTATTACTACTGGTTCACCCGAACCGGAGCAAACCGGTAGTATTTTACCCCTGGATTTATACAATTAATGTCTTGTAAAGGTCAATACAATTCACCACCTATTTATTTTGACCAGGGGTGAAATTCACTTCACTACCAGTTCGCAAATGTGAGCAAACGCGCCTCATCCACGCATGTGCACAGCCTGGGCGGGTGGGTGGAGCCTCCCGCTGCTGGCA
This sequence comes from Arizona elegans, assembly GCA_022577455.1. NCBI lineage: Eukaryota > Metazoa > Chordata > Lepidosauria > Squamata > Colubridae > Arizona > Arizona elegans. The sequence goes on from JAKOOJ010000001.1 coordinate 253,763,867, forward strand.
CTACCGGTTCGCCTGAGCCGGATAAAACCAGCTGAATTTTACCACTGATTTTGACTTGCCCGGTCCTGTCCAACTAAAAATTGGGAGAAGAGAGATGGAAGAGATCTGGCAAACATGGGGTACATGTTAAAATGGGTTAAATGTGGTGGATCCCTAACTGTATATGGCAGGTATTTACACACATCCTCTGCAATTCAAGGCACTACAAGTGGAATTTCTCCAGGTATTAAGACAACAGCTTGCTTCTTGATATAAGGGCATAATCAAGATGTCATTTCAGTAACAAACATGATGTTGATTACTATGCATAAGTTCTGCCCATTTAATTACATAGAGTTATCTTTTGCATAAAAATAAAGCATCATATTTATTAAATATACTTGCTGCCCATCTCATTTTAAAGCGACTCTGCAACATAACGTTGGACTCTTCTGAGTGCCATGCCTAATAATAATAATAATAATAATAATAATAATAATAATAATAATAATAACAACAACAACAACAACAACTTAATTGTCATTGTACATGTATATACAGTATACCCATACAATGAAATTCACTTAACACCCAAAGACCAGGTCCAACACACCTAACAATCCCCAAACACCCCCACCCACCCACCACAAATTCCCAACCCCAAACCACCCAAACATCCACAAAACAGACCAAGTAATGCTGTCCAAGAGCTCACTGATGGTGGCCCTTTAGTTCATTGTTGAGTGCAATTATAGCTCTGGGATAAAAACTATTCAGAAAACGTGTGGTCCGAGTTTTAATTAATTATAGCCATAAGCAAGAGTCTCATCCCAAAATAAATACTTTGATTTTATTGAGAAGCCTTATAACTATTGTATTTTGCACTAGATTTAGATCTCCGGTAGGATGTTCTTTGCACTTGATTATCATGTGTCCACATAAGTAACTTTCTTTAGAATGGAGCTTTTGAAACCAGGAAATAAAGTCAGAAAATTAAACCAAAGACCCAAGTTTATATATATTTTAAATTGTTTGCTTTAAAGAAATAAAAAAAAAACATGCATATACTCAGCACTTAGACTGATGGCACTAAGAACTTGGCTTCTAGTCTGCTCCCTCCTATATTGTGAAAGAGACGGACTGACTTTTATAGGAATTCTCTGGAGTTAATGTGTTTCAGCTTGTAGTCCAAGCACCCAGCTGCAAAGCCTGAGCTATACAGCCAGAATACTGATGATCTGATAAAGGGGCATGTAGCCTGTGACAACGTGACTTTCTTATTGTGAGAGTGATCAATGTTTATGTTAGGTTCTCTCTTTTCTTTCTGTTCCTTCCCCACCCCCACCCTCTTTTTGGTCTGAATAAAAGGCTTGTTGTTTCAAAAATGACCATCTCTGAGAGAATGCATTGTTACCATAATGGCCATCATGATGCAGAAACTTATGATTAACTTAATCATGATTTATTCACTTTGTCGAGCCATAGGCTGATCATTTGTGATTCAATATGTCACACTGACATACCAGTAAATCACATAAGGATGTTATTTCCTATGGAGCTCATCAAAGTCATATGGCAAGATTGGGCCATCTTTCAATTGTAAGCCTCCAGAGTCATTTACTGAGATGGGCAGCTATAGAAATCAAGCAAACAAATAAATACATCTTACCACAAAATGTTTTTTTTAAATTTGATTTATATGCCTCCCTTCTCCAGAGACTCAGGGCGGCTTACAATGCGTTAAGCAATAGCCTTCATACGTTTGTATATTTATACAAAGTCAGTTATTGCCCCCACAAACTGGGTCCTCAATTTACCTACCTTAGAAAGGATGGAAGGCTGAGTCAACCTTGAGCCTTGGCGAGATTCGAACTTGCAGTAATTGCAGGCAGCTGAATGTTAATAACAGGCTATTAGTCTGCTGCGCCACCAGGCTCTTGTTCAGTTTTGATCAGTGCCAAACTTCTAGGCTTGCTAATAGTCATACAGTTATTTTCTTCTGTTGTATATGTATATGTCAGGATCAGAGCCTCAATTCAAATTATATTATTTTTGTACAATATTTGTGTTAAATCAATTTTTCAAGTTTGTTGTGTTTTTGTTACATACGGACATATGGAGCACCCATTTGCATGCCTGCCGCTGATTGGCTAATTTAGCGGCGGGAAAAATAAACCGCTGTCAGTGGCTGGCACTTTTTTTAAAAAAAAGAGCTCCAACAGCCTGCCTCCCTCTTGCTCCTGATAGCAGCTGGAAATAAAGTACTGAACGGATTACGGCGTCCTGCCTCTTCTATTTGCACCCCCTATCTAACAGTTTTGTTTTCATTTATTTAGCTCACTAAGAGTTTGAGAAAATTTTCTGTAAGTTGGTGCTCTCCAGATACGTTTGGATTCAGACTTCCAGAACTCCAGAAGCTGTTGTCCCATCTCATCTGGCAGGCACCAGGTTGAGGAAGGTTGCCTTGAACATTTGTTAATTTCTTTCTATTGAGAAGGATGACTTGTTTACTTTTTTGGGCCTTACTCTCAGATACATGTATACAAAATTAAGCTTCTGTCTATAGTACCTTCCTCGTCCAACCTCCTGAAGGTGAGCACAGTGTGCTGGTCAGCTATGCTAATATGTATTCTATGTTTTAAAAAAACAAAAAAACTTTCTAACAGATAAATTGCACTCCAGTAATAATCAGCTTACCTGGTCACACATTTTTCCCCCCGACTGCCAACTATATGTTTTAGCCATAGAACAGCATTTAAAGTTGCCAATTGACAGGACAGCCCATTGGGACCCCATCAAAAAGCTTATCGTACTTCCCCCAAGATTCAAATACGTGGGTAGTAAGAAAGACTGCCACATTTGTAGCTAAAGCCATTCAATTGAGTGATCTAGATAGATAACTCTCAACTGATTGTGATCAGTTTACTAAGGGATGATCTTACCTGACTATTTAAATGAATATTTTTATATCACCAAATTGTTTTATCATTTTATATGATATGTTCATTAGATTCATCAATAAATCTGCTATAATATACTGATAATGCTAGGCATCCTCTCCTCTCCTCTCCTCTCCTCTCCTCTCCTCTCCTCTCCTCTCCTCTCCTCTCCTCTCCTCTCCTCTCCTCTCCTCTCCTCTCCCCTCCCCTCCCCTCCCCTCCCCTCCCCTCCCCTCTCCTCTCCTCTCCTCTCCTCTCCTCTCCTCTCTTCTCTTCTCTTCTAATTTTCCTCTCCTCCCACAGGGATCTACACATTTCTTTCTAGCACCTTGAAATCCCTGGAGGAAAAAGAACATATCCATCGTGTTCTGGATAAGATTACTGACACTTTGATGCATTTAATGGCCAAATCCGGTCTTTCCCAACAGCAGCAACATAGGCGCTTGGCTCAGCTCCTCCTCATCCTTTCCCACATCAGGCACATGAGGTGAGTGGTTACCCAGCAGGCTTTAGCACATGGCTGCTTGCTGCTGTCTTCTGTGTAAAAGAGACCTCTTCCTGAAATGTGCTATCATGGTTAAACTTAAGGGAATGATAAGAGTCATGGGAAAATTGACAGTACAAGGTAAACTTTGCCAATGTTTAAAATCCCTTGAGAGCCGCTAGAATGCTGGAAATCATTTCAACTTTAGCATTCATTTGTGCTGCAAATGGCAAAGGGAGGTGTATTAGATGATGTTCTCAAGATTTATTTGGGCTTGACCTCAGTTACTTTGGATAGTGCAATGGTAAATGTGCTAGTTTTATTATGACAGCCAAATTTACTTCATGTTACACTTCTATCATTGCATTCTTTTGTTTGTTGTATGTTTTCAATTTATTCATTCATTTTGGATCATTCCATTATACAGTGCCCAAGTATTTTCAAATGCACTGTAAAGGTCAAATGGGATTAGAAAATTCTGTGTTTGTTTTAAAAAGTGCTATAGTACCATTGTTCTTAAAATGGGATACTAATCTGAGGTTTTCAGATGACTCTTTTGGCCTGATGCCTTCTCTCTGGAGTACTATCTCCCTCCATTGAAATTTGTACAGTCCCCTCCCCAATGAATTCCAGAAGTCTTTGAATTCCTGTTATTCTCCCAAATTTTGGGTAGGGTGTATATTGAGCCCCTGTTGGGTATTTTATTTTGAATTTTTTCCCCCTGGATGTGCATGATTCTTTTTCTTTCTTTAAACTGTAAACCACCCTAATCTGGAATTGGATGGACCCTAAATTTAATTAATTAAATGACTAAATTATCCATAGTCAGATTGCTGCTTTTCCAGTATAATCCACAATCTACATTTTACTGCCCCACTTAGACAGGCTAGTCATCAATATATTTGAACATGCTTTGCATCATTCAAAACAAATCCCCAAACAAGAGTAGAGTCAAACTTGGAATCAGTGGTGAAATCTAAAATTTGTTACTACTGGTTCTGTGGGCATGGCTTGGTGGGGGGGAGGTAATGTGACTGGGTGGGCATGGCCAATTTTTTTTTTTTACTTTTAAAACCATTTTTTCTACAACCTCTTTGACGAAGAGGTTGTAAAAAAAATGCTTTCAAAAAGTTCTGATGATCCCACCTGAGTTGCCTGATCGTCAGAGGGTTTTTAAAAAACCCTCTGATGATCAGGCAACTCAGCTGGGATCGTTAGAGCTTGGATCGTCAGAGGCATTTAAAAGAAAAAAAACCTTTTTTTCTTTTAAATGGCTCTGACGATCCAAGTTGAGTTGCCTGATCATCAGAGGGTTTTTTAAAAAGCTTCTGCCGATCAGGCAACTCAGCTTGGATCATTAGAGCCATTTAAAAGAAAAAAAGCCTTTGATGATCGCGCGGCTCAGCTGGGCATGGGGGGGGGGCAGGGATTTTTGCTACCGGTTCTCCAAACCACCCACCTCCATCGCTGTCTGAACCGGGAGCATTTCACCCCTGCTTGGAATCTCTTGGGATAATGGTATTTAATTTTATTTTTATGTGAACCTCTAGCAATAAAGGGATGGAGCACCTCTATAACATGAAGTGCAAGAATGTGGTCCCACTTTACGATTTATTGCTGGAAATGCTGGATGCTCACCGTCTGCATGCTCCTGCAGCTAAGAACACGCCCCACAATGAAGAGGAGATTTCAAACCAGCTGGCCGTGGCACCTGCTTCAATGCATTCCTTACCTCCTTGCTATGTGAACAAACAGGAAGATGAACCTATGCCAGAAGCAATCTGAATTTAGATTACCAACAGCCTACAGGATTCTGAGCATCCCATCAAAAAACGCCGGACTTAGATGAACTGCTACCATATCTAAGCACTCCAATACTCAACGATTACCAGTGATTCCCAAAACAATGATGGTCAACTTCATTAATGGCAGAACATTCATAATTTTGGACATAATAGGTGGTTTTATATATAAAAAAAGTGTGTTTGTGTTAGTAAAACACAAGCCTGAGGATTCCTGTACTCTGTTTGCTGGTATCATATAGAGAAATTGGATGAGCTTTCATTTTTAAATCAATTGGGCAAAAATCCCAGCTGAGTTGAGTAGATGATGTTTACATGTAACGTTTATTGGCTGTTTGGTGGATACAAGAAAAGTATACCACCCAGAGACAGTATACAAAGCAATGGTGGTTAAGGACTAAGATTTGGTTAGACTCCCATTAAAAAAAAAAAAATAAGAGAAAAGAGAAGGGAAAATATGGATTTAATATTTCCCTGTTGGGATTCATTCCTTTCAGTGACACCTATACAATATTCAAATAGATTCATCTATCCTCTCAAACTTTGTAGGATGCTCCAGTTTATTTCAGCAAGAAAAGCCCCTCAGTTAACTTGTTAAGATAACTGTGAGGTCCTAAATTCTTGAGGTATCCCCAAGGGGGATGGCTCAGCCCTACAGTTTACCATAGTAAAGATAAGCAGGTGGACTGAAAATTCATATCATCATTTTTAAAAACTGGCATAATTCAATTCATTGGCCTGCTAAATTCACAATGAGGGTCCAAACATAACAGATGTCTCCCCATATCCGTCTGAGGGTGAATTTCTGTGCTGACCATTACAAAAGCTAATAGACCGTAGCCCAATTAAAATATGAAATTGTATCAATTAGTTGTGAATCGCCTCAGGACCTCTGGCTGAAAATATAATTGATCAGTTTATACATAGTACACCATCTACTTCATACCTTAACTGACAGATCACATAAGAACTGTGAAAACCCAACTGATCATGTGAAAAATTATGTCCAACTGCCAGGAATGGAATGGTCTGTCCATTCTACTCGCTCGCTTTCCACTGGAGGTAACTTTGTGGGAGAGCTGCACCTGCACATATCTAGGCGGTATCTGAAAATAACTTTCAGAAAATTCCAGGTCTATTCAATCCAATCAGTGCTCCAAGTCATCTGTCTCCTTGAGCAAGGTCCTGGATTTGCATGTGATGCTCCCCAATATCAGCCAAAGCAACAGAGTCCCAAAGGTGCTTTTTCAAGAGGCAACTGGACTTTCCAGGCTTTTCTTTGAAGACACTTTGCTTCTCCTTCCATTCCCCACCATCCAGACAAGAGCTGAAGAAGCTTCTTGGATGAGAAGCGAAATGTCTTCAAAGAAAATCCAGAAAATCCAGTTGTGTCTTGAAAAAAAGCACCTTTGGGACAACCATGATTTGGATGACTGAGAATCTCTGTACACAAAACAACAGAGCTTTATGTTGAGTCACAACTGGTGGAGAGAGAACAATGAAGAAAGGACAAGAAAGTTTTGCACTGCAGCTGAGATCACAACCTGTCCTTTGGGTTCTGCACATATTGACCCCTTCCAAAGTGAAGCGCACACATCCAGGGCAAGGCAGGTCAAAATCTACAAATGATCGACAGCAACCACTTTTGTTAAAATGTATTCCCTTCCCAAATATATGCCTAAATGTTGTGGATCTCCTCTTGTTTGTATAGTGCTCTTGCCAATACTTCTAGCCTGAGCTTCGTTGCTAATGGCCTTGCTTTTTATTAATAGCATAAAGTACCTATTTTCAAAACATAAAAAGTACAAAAACCAATGGTCCTGCTTTGACATTTGATATGAAGTGCCTTGCCAAAAATGGGTACACTTGTATCCTTTGAAATAAGACAAAATGCCCAAAATGTATATATGCTGTATATACAATATATTACATTGTTCATATTATATTGTAATATATTGCATGATATATTAACAACAAAAAGGGTTCTTGTAGGGCCATAATCAAAGAATGCAAATTTTACCGTAGTCATTTATACCCAGCTGTTTACTGCAAATCTAGATATTTTTAACTGGGAGTTTAGCCCCACAGAAGCAGTTGGACATACTTCTGAATAGACAAGCATAGGATCAGGCTACAGTAATATAATTCAATATTTCTATTTTTATAAGGGAAAACACTTTTGCTATTTTTCTACTGGTTCTTTAAGGGTAGAAAGATTTAATTGTATGTGTTGCTTTGGTCGGTTTCCCCCCCCCCACCAGCCCCTTCACTTCTGCTGGTTTGGAAATTCCATCTAAGACCTAAAAAGAAGGCTTGGAAGCTTTCCTCCCCATCCGAGTGAATGGTGAACATTTCAAGTACAGGACCTCAGTAGGTCCTTTGTATGCCAATCGGGTAGACTTCTGAGTAGATATACGTAACTGTAACTCAGTTTCTGTCTATCCTCATACAGTGCAAAAGATTAAAATTGGTCTCAGTCTATTTAAGTAATGTACACTACATCCATTTTTCTAACAAAAACCATGATTTTGCCTTGACAAATTAACAGGCAAAAGGGATGCAAATAAGGAAGCCGGAAATGGCAAGGAATGGAACTAGGCCCTTAGCACGGGAAGGTGAGATGTGTTTAGTTTTAATGCCAGCATACCTGGGACAGGTCCGGCTTGGGAATTGAAATTGCTTTTTGTTAAATGTGTGAAACTTAAGAAAAATATCTAGTTGTCATTATTGTTAGTTTGCTGGAAGCGTTGTATTACCCTTATTGCTATTGTTTGTTGAAAGCACCTTACTGAATGCAGTGTGTGTGTTTCTGTGCATTTAATGCACACATGCAAAGCTCACCTATCAGACAACTGAATGTAGCTCTTCTATATAACCAGACGACAGGTTAAAATACAACAAAACCACAGGAAAATAAAATCCTTTTCAGTTATCTTCTCTCATATGCAATCAGGTGTGCCTAAGGCTTAGCGATTGTTAAAAATTATTACTGCATGTCAATCAAATGTTATATTCCTGAGGGACGAGACAGGTCTAGGAGTAAACACACACAAAAAACTTGTCCTTCAACAAAGGACTTTCACGGAAGCTAATTCTGCTTTTTCTCCACATCCAAAGGACATTTCCTCAAATGGGTTCCTAACAGTAGGCAAATATGAGTTTGTAACCCATCTTGCTAGCTGGGGAATTCTGGGAGTTGAAGTCCACAAGTCTTAAAGTTGCCGAAGTTGGACACCTCTGATTTAGAGGCTCAAAGAAGAAAAGAGGGAGCTGTAAATTTTTATTCGGGCTTTTATAAGGGCGATTTTTCTGTGTGCAAAACCTTTCTTTAAATTTGAGTGTCATTGTGGATTCTAGTTCAGGCTGATTTCCTGCCAACCATCTCCACTGCCTCCAGCCCTCCTCTTGAGGCAGTAGTGCAGTATGTACTTAGCCCCTCTGGTCCAGTTCCCATTACTCACAACCCAATCTATAAAAAGATTGATCACTGATTCCTGGGTGAAGAGGCTTAGTTGTTATGAATTATGCCCTTCAGTGAAATGGCAACAGCCATTCTGCTTTTTCAGCCACATATAAATCTGTAATTTTGGAGACTATTGAGAATTCTTCACCATGAAGGAATCTCAGTGAGAGGCAAATAGGGAGAGAACACAAATTAACAGCTGCAATCCCATGGCTGTAGAAAGCACAGGATTCTCTCTGCTCTTTAAGCCCTTGAGACAAGATTGCCCTCTGTTTTGTGCAATTAAGGCAGTCCCTCCCATGATTGTCCTCTTAGGCTCCGGCTAAGAAACATTCACCTTTTGTGATGTTTTGATAGTCAGATGGACACAGATTAAGTTCCAAAGCAGCTCTGGAACAAGAGTACAAATATAAGATTACCAGTTGTCTGGCAAAAGGAGGGCATGTCTTCAGGTCCTCTGCCTGGCAGGCACAGCCTTAAAAAGCAAATATCGTTGGCTTTTTGAGTATCTACAAACTATCACTTCCTGAGCAGCTTTTCTCTGGAGTGCAGCACTCCCCTAATGAGTGCTAACAACAAATGAACAAGCTCCACACTGTGACCTTGATTAATACCCTCCTGCTGGCTCTGCTGCTATCTGAAACTGACAAGACCTTAATCAGTTACATGCCTCTAGCACATTCTGCAATTGGAAAATTAGTCTTTCTGATGTTGAAAAAATATTTTGATATACTTGTATATGCAGGCTTAAGCTTTTGGGGCTTTTTCCCCCCTGTAATTTTTGTCTCAGATGCCATGTCCTTTCCCTTATTTGTCCTCATTCAGCTTTCTGATAACCCTATACAACAAAGCCTCTGCTTCTCTGTGGAAAAAATGGCAATCATTGTGAGGGTTCATTGTGAGACCCAGTTTCTAAAATCAATCACGTTGCTATGATTTCAGAAGGTGGACACCACCAAATTGCCATGCCCTTCCTGCCCTGAAAATCAGGGTGATTGATTCAGCGCCACTGAAAATCAGCTAGGTCTTTATCGTATATATCATAGCCTTATTAATCACCCTGAATTGAAATGTGCATTCCTATTTACATCAAACAATGCATCCATCTGGTTTAAAAGGCACCTCAGTAAGCATTGCAATGCCTTCATTCACACAATGGTTCTGTGCCCAACTCTTGCTGGATATTGGTGCTAGTGTTTGCCATATGTTTTGGTGTGAACCTGAGCCTTCATTTTATACACATGTTCTTAATGCTATTGCTTTTAACACCTAAGCTAGAAGCCAACTGTTCGGCCAGCGGACTTTTGGATCTCAAGCTATATTTTTTGCAGAATCAGTCAAATGAATCAATTGTTCTGCCTTGCAAGCTCGCTCTTCTGAAAGCTCTTTTCAAATGCACTGTGGCTTTGTAATGTGATCCTTCAGATCTGAAGTGAGCACTAGTCAAGATCTGAACTTCTTGCAATGCTTTTAAGCTATCAGCCTAACATTGTTGAAGTATAATTGTCATATATAGTAAACCTTGGAGGTACCAAAAATACTTTTAATGCTCAAAAACCTTTTTCCTGTCATTGGTGCATTCTCTCATTTTAATTCAATTCTGGATGTATTTCGGTCTTGAATGATGTTTTGTAAACAATTGTTGCCTTTTAAGGGACTTTACAATTTTGCACTGTCCTGGAAAGATTTTTGTAATGAACCTATTTGTTTTGCATTCAAATGTGCCTGAATTTATATGCTGCCATGCTGCCAATCTGTCTTTAGTAGGAATGTTATTCTGCAATGCACCTTTTAAAACAAAGCCGTTTGCTCCTCAATCTTGAAGTGCCCGCTGGATTATGATAAACATTAATAGTCAAAAGATGCTAGCTAGAATATAAACCCAAACAGGCTACTTTATGCCACATTATTGTAATTTTTTTTAAAATGAAGCTTTGTGCACTACATTACCTTTTCATTGTAAAGTTTTCCCTTTATTATGAGGCTTGTGGGCCATAATGTATTTGTTGAATTATTCTGCTCTTTTGCTAAAGCACATAATAGCATAACTGGTGTATTTGTTTTGTTAGAGTTGCTTTGTTAAATGAAAAAAAAAAGAAGGTTTAATCCCTTTTTTTTGGTTTCTTTTTTTTTTGCACACTTGAAAGAATGTTAAAAACAGCTTTTTAAAAAAATCAGCAGGATACTTGATCTGTCAAGATTTTCTCAGCTTTGATGTTGAAATAAAAAAAGTGAATTATACCATTGGAATATGTCAACGGATTTCTTAAGTTTATCTCGGAGGGGGTTAAATCGCTTAATTAATTAACACTTACCTTTGTCTCATTTAGCTGTAGTTTGTATTTGTTTCTCTTTGAATCTAAAGTAACATTACAGAATGCTTAATGATGTGAAGAAAAGGATAGGAAATAAATAAATAAATAAATAAATAAATAAATAACTTAATAATAATTAAAACAGAATGAAGAAAAATTCCAATGGCTTTAAAGTGTAGATAAAAGGAGCAAAATCTTGAAATTTATCCTCTTAAAGCAGATTGGTTAAATATACAATTGTGGGCTGGTTTCAATCAAAAAAAAACTAATCACCCCCTCGTTACATCAAGACCATGCTGTTTATTCTTCATCTGTCCCTTACTCCAGCAGTAATTGCAAAAACAAATTTGTAAGCAAAATCACAGCACTCTTAAGATTTAGAAGCACATTTCAGGATTGGAGGTCTGTAGTGTTCAGATATGTACAAAGTGAGTTTTTTCTCCTTGGTCAGAAGCTGAGATCTACTTTGGATTAATTGACGTCATGTTAAAGTGAGGCATATCCTAATTTTAACCTTTGTGCGTACAGGCTTAAAACGTTTTGGTAATATTGAGGAGATTAACATTATTCCTGAAGGGGTTAAGTTTAGGGTGTCTATAATATTGATCCCGGATGGTTCTGGTATAGTTGAACGATGCTTTCCAAATCAGATAATTAGGCAAGAGCACATAATCTTTTCATAGCTTTACTTGGACTATTTCAAAGGGATCAGAAGCATCCTTCATGGTAGAAAATTGTTGTTTAGGATGTTCCCCCCACCCCCCTCCATTAATACTATATCTGGGACAGAAGAAAAACGGGAAGAAGAAAACAAATCCCATTTTAGGCTAAATATTACTATTAGTGATACATTTATTGCTTGTCTTATGGTATCCTAGCCATACACGCAACAATATTTTGTTTTCAGATGCTATACCAACATAGTCATTAGTAAATTCCAGATCAGTTAATAAATGGGGAGCGGGGCATTTTAGGAGAGAAATCAGGGCAAGGGGATGAGATCAATTGCCTTAAAATTAACTATAATTTATACTGAAGCTATTAATAAATAAATTTAATACATTAAATAAAGTAACCATGGCTTGGGAGAATATGAATGCATTGCATGTACCTCCTGATTATTGGTATGCAGGGAACTGTATGTTGGCTTGCAGGTAGTCTACAGTTCAATCATCCTAGTTTACATAAAATAACATGATCATGTTTGGGGAAAAATGGACTTAACTTACACTTGGCAAACACTGACCAGATATGTGAATAATGACCAGTACTATCTCATTACCATTAGGCCAGACTCCTAAATGTGACTTGGGTAATAAAACAAGTAACATTATTTACTTTTGTTCAGTCTTACTGAAACATTTATGTGAAAGCATTATTTGTTTGTGCTGATGCCTCATGCATTGAAAGTTTGCTTTAGACAATTTTTGGTTAATGTGCCATTCTTTTCTAGACACCAGCAATTTAGCACTTAATTTCACAGTTAAGTGATTGACAAGACTCACAAAGGTTTTAACGTTCTGAAACTATTTTTTTTTTATTATTACTATTAACACCCAAAGTATACTTTTTCTGTGGCCCTTCAGACTTTGATCAGCTCCCCTTCAATATGGTACCCTGCTGGCATGACTACAGAGGATTGTTCAGGTGACAGGCACACGATGTTGGGAATGTTAGAAATTAGCAGGCTGCATGTATATTACTCAGATTAGCTTGTCAAGGCAGATTGCAGTCACAAAACCCTCAGCAAACGGAAGATTATGTCAAGTCACACAATTGATCATAAATCCAGCTGAAAAAGGCATTACAGTTCAATTGGTCCCTCCCTTGGGTAAGGGCCCTACATTCTGAGCTGCTTTCCAATATGGAAAACAAACTGTGGTGCAGTTAGCAAAGCCAGGCGTGAAGGGCCTGTTATTCAAAGCCAAGGTTCTTGTGCATCATTTCTCACTTTCTTGGGCAGAGCAGACAAAAATTCAAAGAATTCTGAAGCAAGGTGCAATTTGGGTTGTCTTGATGAAATAAATCCAGCCATGATTAACAATTATGTTCAGTGCATACCATCAGTGCCATCACCACCACCCCTACCTCCTCCTCCTCATCGTCGTCTTCATGGATGCTTCAACTTCATCCATGCTCAGCAGGTGAAGCAATTAAGGTAATGGTTTGTGGCAAATCACCTGCACACCTGTGTCCTGCTCAGCAATGGCCATTGAAGTGTTGTTCAAGTCATTCCTGAGGGAATGGCAATCTACTGGAATTAGTACAGGGGTGGGTTCTAAATATTTTTACTACCGGTTCTGTGGGCATGGCTTATTTTGTGGGTGTGGCTTGGAGGTCATGTGAGTAGGTGGGCGTGGCTAGCTGGTCAGTCATTTCTGGAAGGTCCTCGCACTTACAACCAGTCCTCGCACTTACGACCCGACTCATTTGTTTGCTTTTAACACTGATCAGCTGTAGGATGGCCCTTTGAAGCCCTGCGGCAAGAGTTTAAACAGCTTTTTTCCCTCTAGTCATCAGCTGGGACTCAGGAGGCAGCAATAGATTGGGGGTGGGACCAAATAAAAGGTAAGAATAATGTGGGTGGGTGGGGAGAACCAGTTCAGTGACATCATATCTTCACTGCTACCGGCTCGGCCGAATCGGACCAAACCGGGAGGAACCTACAACTGAATTAGTAGTATAACTAAGATGTGGGATTCAGCATTGCTATGTTATTGAATGAAAATGAACCGCTTTCAAACAAGCCTAAGGCTCTTAAACATTATAAAATATAATTTGCATGAGATTTTTTTAAACTTTTGAGTCAGAGTTAGTGATCATGACTGATCAGATTATCACAGAGCTGTATATTTTTTTAAAATCAGAAGATTGTGATTTTAAGATTCACCACACTGTTTCAGATAGGGTAACTGAATTGAAAATCTGGTTTTATCTATTAGTGACTCTTCAGAATTTTTTTCTATCCCATCTTTAATATTTGTTTTATAAATAACTCAAGACTGCAAACATATATAATATTCCTTCCACCTCGTAGTTTGCCCAAAACATCAATCATGTGAGAAAACTGCAGTCTGCTGAATAATCTTCCAGGCTACAATTTGACAGAACATGTGACCATATCCACGGGGTTGTGCATAAATATTTTTCCAGAATAAGAGTCCATGTTTATTAGCTATAAGGACACCACATTAACATTTACTACATATTCTCAGTTTGTAGTTGTAGTAGGAGGGAGAATGTGTACACATCAGTGGTGAGTTTCAAATTTTTTTACTACCGGTTCTGTGGGCATGATGGGCGTAGCATGGCTTGGTGGGTGTGGGCATGGCTTGGTGGGCGTGGCTTGGTGGGCATGGCAGAGGAAGGATACTGTAAAATCTCCATTTCCTTCCAATCATCTGGGACTCAGGAGGAAGAAAATAGATGGGGGTGGGGCCAGTCAGAGGTGGTATTTACCAGTTCTCCGAACTACTCAAAATTTCTGCTATCGGTTCTCCAGAACTCATCAGAACCTGCTGAAACCCACCTCTGGTACACGTCTAAATTCATACACAGAAAGAAAAAATATTATTTGGAGAAAAATCGGAAAAGACACTGGCCATACTTCAATTCCAGAGGTACATGGGGGTTGAATCCATATATAATCTCTTCACCTTTGCAAAATACTTGTTGGACTGGCCTGACAGTGAAGAGTGGATCCCACTGGTCCTGGAAAAACTAGTTGCACCCACACCCAAGAATCTGCTGCCCATAGTTATATTCTCTTCTTAGAAATGATGTGACATCGTGATCCATGTGGTTTAGACTAATTTTCTGTCACTCTGATTGGCTAATCAGATTTTGAAGCTGTACCTGATCTTTCATGGGTAGAAAGACTCTGGAATCTTATTCAATCCCCCAAGCAATGGAGACTTTAAGGCATATTGCCTTTTCTTTTTGGAACAAACCAATATATAGGAAATGCTTTTTGTCTCCATAACCTAGGCTACCAGTGACTAAGAAAGGCTTTCTAACAGTTATTCATTACTAATTGTTGATATTTTATACCTTACAAGTTATTGCATGTGGATATGTCCTATATTAGGATAATCATTTCCCTATTTCATTAAATTTCATCTCTCATGGTACTACACATTGATAACCCTGGCCCTCCAACATTCATGAAATTAACAGCTCCCAGCATCCCTCACCATCATCCCTATTGGCTGGAGCGGCTGCTGAGACTTGTCATTTGGCAATCTCCAGAAGGCCACCTATTCCCTCTCCCCAAAGCGCCAGCTCATCCCATCTGGAATCTATCAGTTTTGAATATTGATGTTAATAGAACAAACATAGTGGCGTTAAAATCTTGGTTCTTCAAATAAAATACATTAAAACAACACAGAGCACTTTGAGTTTTCCTTTAAGATGTTTCTTTCTACTCTGATGAAGAGCCATTTCATAAAATTCTGATTTTTATCTGCTGCTTGCAATGCATAGCAAAGTTTGGCTTCTACCAACATTGTCGTTTATCTCTTTGAAGCAACTTTATATTTGGCAGTCTAAATAGATGGCTTTCATCAGGTTGCCATTTATTTTTTAGCACTGTATACAAATCACTTAACTGTGATTAAGATCAAGAGTCCTTTCTTCAAACAACATATTAATACTACTGTTGAGCCATCATCTCTGATGCTTCCAAACTCCACATCAGCTTTGGAACGACCAGTTTATAACTTGGGAGCCTTTCTTTCTTTTTCTTTCTCTTTCTTTTCTTTTCTTTTCTTTTCTTTTCTTTTCTTTTCTTTTCTTTCCTTTTCTTTTCTTTTCTTTTCTTTTCTTTTCTTTCCTTTTCTTTTCTTTTCTTTCTTTCTTTCTTTCTTCCTTCCCCTCTCTCTCTCTCTCTCTCTCTCTCTCTCTCTCTCTCTCTCTCTCTTTCTTTCTTTCTTGCAGTGGCTTGTTCTGTTTGTAGCATGTTAACCCTTTCTCTTTGCCTTTTCATTTTCTGGATTGTAGGGACTGCATTTCTAAGCCAGGAAAAAAGAGGCTGCCACTGGAGTAGGGAGACCAGTTTTGGGCCTGGGTGGGATTTCCCCATAAATTGGAAGCTTGGGAAAAAATGTTCCACACTCATTTGTTTTTGTAGTTGGGACAAATGCAGGGTAAAACAGAGTGAATTAAGGGCCCCATTTCTTGGCTATATTAACATCTATGGCAATAGTTTTACTCAGCAACCCTATATATTTATTTTGTATTGTTTTGTTTTAACTTTTTATGATGTACACTACCCAGAGTTGAGATGGGTGGTTATAGAAATCAAATCAAATCATTAAAAACAGAGACATTTAAAAGCTGGAGGGCATGAAACTGTATAATATGCAATAAATAACCCAACCAATCAACACAAATAAATAAATACCTAGATTAAAATAATTGTCATGCAGGATTCTACCTAATGCCTTGGGACAGATGTTGTAGTCTGTCCATATTCTGTTTGTCCAATCTGACCATATTCTTGCATCTGACCATGGCTAAGGATGAAAAAAACTTCTTAGCAGATAACAGAAGCCTCCTTCTTAAGCTAGCCTTCTGTTGCATGCTTTGCTTCCTTTACGACAGAGATCAGTGATACTACCAGAAATAAGTGGTAGTAGACCAAAGCTGACTTCTGAACCCACAGCAATATATTACTATCACTTCCATTTTATGTGTGTTAAAAAGCAAACCTAATCATGTTGGTCATTAGAAAAAAACAGCTGCATATATAACCATATATAGTGGGAGAAATCTTTGAAGGATCAGCACAGAAGAAACTTGCTATATTTCAGTTCTTCAAACCTGAAGAATTAGGAAGGGGCTGCAGACAAACTCAGATGGTAGGATTGCTTTAAAAACACGTTCAACTTGGGGAGAAGAAAAGGATTTTGAATCACATTTCTGATGTCTCAAAATATACACGAGTAAGGATGACCAGGCTGCCGGTGGTCATCGTTGACTATATGACCTCAGGAATGATTCTCCAGGTCTTCTAGTTTTACAGGTTCAAGAAATATTTTTAATGTAAAGATTCGACACTGAAAAAAGGAAGGCCATGAGGAAGAATCCAATTTCTTAAGGTTGGTGTCTGCAGAATCCTTAGCTAGTGAAGTGACTGCTTGCCTAACAAAGAGCAATACAAGCCCTGAGCAGCTCAGAGATGTCATAAAAGTCAAAATGGCAGCCACCACCACATGATTAAAGCCAACCCCCTTTTTATATGCATTATAATGTATAATTCACTTGTACAGAGATATGTATACAAGTATTGTATATATTTTATACAATATGTATGGTAGTGGTCACTTTTTAAATTTTCCCCCCTCCATTGAACTAGGCAGTTTGGTGTAGTGATTAAAGATACTAGGCTAGAAAGTGGAAGGCTGTGACTTCTAATTCCCCTTTGGGCATAAAACCAGCTGGATGAGTTTGGGCCAGTCATTTTCAGCCCTAAGAAAGAAGCCAGGGCAAACCGCTTCTGAGCTCTTACCAAGAAAAGTGCAGGGATTAGTCCAGGCAGTTGCCAAGAGACAAAAAACTACATCAAAGACACAACAATCCCATGGACTGCTCTATTGAGCACTATGTATCCTATTCCTTAGAGTAGCTTTTTTTCAGCCTGTTGTTGCCTGGATCTGATGTGAGTTGTGATTGACGTTTATGATGATCTGTATCTCCTTTGTCTTTCTTTTTTTTTACTGATTCACTGAAGCTTTTACAAGACATAGTATCAACAGCTCACTGGTGATCAGATGAATTAAATTTATCACTTTTTTATGAGTACAATTATTTATTTGGCAAAGCCCAAAAAAAGTCAAGTGGTTCTATAATTATTTGCTTTCGAAGTAAACAAATAAAAGAAAGATTACTCAAGATTTTGCCTTGCTTTGCTTTTTTCCTTTCAACAGATTTAATGTTAGATCTTGGGGAGGCATGACTCATTCAGGGCGTTGCTTCTGGGCATCTGTGGAAATTCAGATAGCATGAGGTGGTCTTTAAAAGCAGCCATGTCAAGACTCTGCAGTCTTGAACAGCCTTACCAAATAAGCTTTTGACAAAATCCATTTTTCTTAAATGCATATTCCCTTGACATGTTGTCTAATCTGAAACATTTCCCTTTATTATAAAATAATTAAGCAATGGTTAGAATAGAGGAATTTACATTTAAAATCATGTAATTGAATTATTAATGAAGAGGATCTTGTTTACCATCAACCACGTGTGTTGAAGGATAACAGAAACTATCCTTTAGTGTATTACAATATATGACTCAAGATCAAAAGAACTATATTTGTGATTTATCCAAGGATGTTGGATCCTTATAATTTTTCCCCCAACTAAAATACTTTGATATGTGGGTTGAGGCACGTTGTTTAATAACTATAAATTCAAAAAGCCTTGGACATGCTGAAGTGATTGAGCATTTCATTTATTTCTAATCCTGAAGAATTTATTAATCCTGTACTTTAATCTCCTTGAGCCATATGGCAAGCATGTGTTTGAGTCAGACTTCTTGAATCTGAAGCAGAAGATCCATTTGATCCAGTGGAGAGATCCAGTGGAAGGATGGGGGAAGAGAAAGACATTTTTACATTTCTGTGTTAATCAGAAAACATTTTCCAATTTGTTGCAAGCAACTATAGGGTAACTCTATGCACACAAGTCTATATTGTCCTCTCACCGCCCATCAGAAGTGATGAGTTTTGAATCCCTATATGTAGATTGTATTGCACTGAAATGGCATCTTATTCAGAAACACTCATATTTTGCCCTTTACTCGCAGTTCTTTGTTTCTGTTTCCTTACTTGATGATTGATTCATATATTTTCCATATTATCTCTGAGTTCAAAACGTCTTATTCCCAAGTAGAGGCTCTGCTCATGAAGCCATCATTTCTAGAGTGAAAATGGTTGATAAATGTGGTGCTCTCTTAGGCAGGAAGAAAGAATAGTAAACACCCCCACACTGATATGTGAAAGTGATAATTAGAAACTGTTTGGTGTGACAAGAGGAAAGGGGAGGAATGGTGGATTGCAAGCTTGTCTCATTCATTTCCTTTGTTTTGTGCACAAACACAGTGCTATTTATGGTGAAACTCTCCTAATTTTACATAAAGATTTCCATCCCTTGAATTGGATGCCCAATAATTACAGAGACATGATCAGACAGTTTTCTTGGCAACTCTTTAAGCCAGGGGTCTCTAACCTTGGCGACTTTAAGCCTGGTGGACTGTTAAGTGTAGGTCAAAAAGCTTTCAGATTCGATTTCCTATCATCTGGAATCATGATACTGGAGTAATCCAGCTCATGTATCTACAGAAAAGTTCCCCAGTGTAGACAATTGTGCCATATCCACAAACAACTGTCTTTTCATAAAGATTAGACTGTTTAAAGGAAGAAATGATGCTCACTGCTCTTGATTGGCTGAATTCTATACGGCTTTTCTCACAGATCACTGGAAAATATATTTCTATAACATGTCTATCCATCTTAATATTTATAATTTTGTGCCATTCTGGTACTAAAAAATTTCTAACTTCTTGAAGAATTCCAGTCTTTACTAGAGGACAGACAGCGATTATCAACTCAATTTTTATTACATAATTTAATGACAGTAATTTACTGTTTGTTCATCTCTATAAATATAAAGGAAGTTACTGCAGTTTTTTCAACTTGCTTTTTTTCTCTCCAATTTCTGTCTCCTAGTCCAGTGAATAGCTATTTATCTTTTCAAAGTATGTTAACAAAAACAAAAGGTAGAATGTATTGATTTTTTGCAGTGCCAATTTTTAAAAGAAAATTAAAACAGAAATAACTTTTGCAAAAATTAAATTCTCCAATTTTAAAGTTGGAGTTCCAGCTATAACACGCATAATCATCCTGTGTGTACCTGAAATGTGAGAAATGGAATTACAATGTTTTACTCGAGCAACACAGTTTTTCAAATGGAGACACAGGAGAATATAGCCTAATATCCATTGTAGAAATAATCAAGAGATTCAGATACGTTTATGTCTGTCACGAATTTTCTGCAATAATCTGATTTGTCCATCATGAAAGGCAATGACTGCATGTATGTATGTATGTATGTATGTATGTATGTATGTGTGTGTGTATATATATATGTATGTATGTATGTATGTATGTATGTATGTATGTATGTATGTCTTTTTTGTTTTTTCGTAGGCTTTTATGTGCATATTCTTTCTAGCCAGGTTTTACCTACGTAAACTAAGTTGTTCTACAGCCCTGGTTCTGTGAAATCTCATTCACAAGTTTCTGGGCCTTTTTTTTTTTTTTTGTACCTTTGTACCTTTACAGGGAGGATATCTGAGAAGTGGGTGTGGCTCACTGATGACGCCTTAATAGGCAGAAATAGCTATCTGAGTCTCCCAGAGAGCAACACAGAGTTGCAGTTTGTCAGCAGAAAAAAGGCCCAGAAACTTGTGAATGAGATTTCACAGAACCAGGGCTGTAGAACAACTTAGTTTACATAGGTAAAACCTGGCTAGAAAGAATATGCATACATATATATATATGTATATGTATATGTATATGTATATGTATATGTATATGTATATGTATGTATGTATGTATGTATGTATGCATGTATTTGTGTGTGTAAAAAACACACCATCTAACCCACTTAATAAAAGGTGCCGATACAACCAAATTTTAATATAATAAAATCAAGTTTTAAGATGCAAAACCAATTTGATTCTAGTTCAGAGTTCCTTGAAGGAAGTGTATCAGAGTGTATGAATCTGCATTTTAAGATTAACTAGATGGAACAGATGGCTGGCATTTATGTTTAGATCATCCATGTGGAGAGGGGTAGAATTCAAAAATTTTAGCAACCGGTTCTCTGCCCGGTTGCTGGGTAGGTGTGGCCATGGTGGGACTGGCCTACTCGGCCTCCTGTACCACGGTGGGGGAGGGGGGGTCCTTGCAACTACTATAAAATTAGCATCCAGTTTGCCCGAACCAGTCCAAACTGGCTGAATCCCAGCCCTGCATGTGGGGATGTAACTTTTCATTATCTAAAGAGCCAATTTATGATGACATGCTTCTTGACTGAGTCAGATGCCTCTATTGGTATATCACAAATCTGTTGTGACACAGGCCCAAGTAAATAGTAGGAAAATCAGACAGTGAAAAAACAATCTTTATTTGAACAGCTGAGAATTACTTCATTCCCAGCGTCGTTCAACTAAATTAAAGCAAATTCCTCCCAACACAAATTCCTCAGTCCTATCTCAAACCTTGTCCAATTAGGCAAACTGCCAAAGGCCTTTCTTGGCAAATGTTCAGAAGTCCCAGATACAAAAATAAATACAAGATGTAGACAACAAAGAAGACGAAGCTACCAACGTTGTTTTCTGGCAAAGCCCAAACACCGTTGCTGGTCTGTTTTAAGCCTTATGGGAGGGGCCAATCATCTCTTGGCCCTACTCCCTAGTTGTCCGCTTTGCTTGAGCTGCTCTTGCCTTCTGGCAGCTCTTCTCATGCGTGCATTAGGAACCGTCTCTTCCTGTTCCTCTGCCTCACTCCTATCAGGCTCTGGAAGCCCTGGAGTCCGCACCCCACTCCCCGATGGCCCTGGCCCCATCTCTGCCTCTGACGCAGAGGCCTCATCTGGGCCTTCCCCAGCCTCCATGACTGGCCCATGTTCTTCCTCAGCCTCATCGCTGTCCAACTCCACTGCCAGCTCCGCAGGCTGCTGGCGGACCACAACAAAATCAGTGCCTCCCACCCCCAACTCTTCCAGCCGGTGCAGCATGATACCATGGTCGATGGCACTGTGTTGCGGTGGTTCTCCTCCTTTCTCTCCGACCGGTCGCAGTTTGTGTTGGCAGGGGGGCAGAGGTCGACCTCGAGGCCTCTCATCTGTGGAGTGCCGCAGGGATCGGTCCTCTCGCCCCTTCTGTTCAACATTTATGTGAAGCCGCTGGGCGAGATCATCCGTGGCTTTGGGGTGAGATACCACCAGTACGCTGATGACACCCAGCTGTACATCTCCACCCCAGGCCACCCCAACGATGCCCTTGAAGTGATGTCCCACTGCCTGGAGGCTGTGCAGATCTGGATGGGGAGGAACAGGCTCAAGCTCAACCCTTCCAACCCTTCCGAGTGGCTGTGGCTCCCGGCATCCCGATATAGTCAGTTGACTCCATCGCTGACTATTGGGGGCGAGTCTCTGGCCCCCTCGGAGAGGGCGCGCAATCTGGGAGTCCTCCTGGATAGGCAGCTGTCCTTGGAGGAACATCTGACGGCTGTTACCAGGGGGACCTTTTATCAGGTTCGCCTGATTCGCCAGTTGCGGCCCTTTCTTGATCGGGATTCCTTGTGCACAGTCACTCACGCCCTCGTCACCTCTCGCCTTGACTACTGCAACGCTCTCTACATGGGGCTCCCCTTGAAGAGCACCCGGAGGCTCCAGCTGGTCCAGAATGCAGCAGCGCGGGTAGTGATGGGAGCAACATGGCGCTCCCATGTAACACCGCTCCTGCGCGAGCTGCACTGGCTCCCGGTGGTCTTCCGGGTGCGCTTCAAGGTGTTGGTTATCACCTTTAAAGCGCTCCATGGCATAGGGCCTAGCTATCTCCGAGACCGCCTGCTGCTACCAACGACCTCCCATCGACCCGTGCGCTCCCACAGAGAGGGCCTCCTCAGGGTGCCATCAGCCAAACAATGTAGGCTGGTGGCCCCCAGGGGGAGGGCCTTCTCTGTGGGGGCTCCCACTCTCTGGAATCAGTTGCCCCCGGAGATAAGGAGAATCCATGACCTCAATGCCTTCCGTCGTTCCCTGAAAACCCATCTTTTCCAGCAAGCCGGGTTGGCTTAGAAGAAATTTCTAAATTTTAAATTTTTTAATTAGTTTGTTATTCTTAACTTTCGGCCCAAATCTATATATATTTTTAAATGTTTTAATATTTGTATTCTATGTTTTTTATCTTGGCTGTACACCGCCCTGAGTCCTCAGGGAGAAGGGCGGTATATAAATTGGAAATTAAATTAAATTAAATTAAATTTATTGGTTCGATTTATATGCCGCCCTTTTCCGGAGACTCAGGGCGGCTTACAATGCGTTAAGCAATAGCCTTCATACTTTTGTATATAACAGTGTTATAAATGTTATAACAGTAACAGAGTTGGAAGGGACCTTAGCGGTCTAACCCCCTGCTCACGCAGGAGACCTATACTAGAGATTCGAACCACCAACCGTCCTGATCAAAAGCTCACGTCTTAGCCACTGAGCCACTTGGCCAGGTCCTGAGCCACCTAGCCAGTGATATGTGGAAATGAACTTGGGAGACAGGTAGAAGAGCCACAGTGTGGGCAACAGTCAGACAAGTGCCAGCTGAGTCCGCACAGCAATGTGAGGATGGCAAATGTCTCAGAAGGGACATTTGGCCTATTTTCTTGGACTGTAGGGATGACAGGTGTACTTTCAGACTTGCAAGGTTCCATTAATATAGCCTTACAATGAAGTTAGAACTGGAACGCCTGCATGTGTTTCTTGTCTGGACTACTTTCAGAACTGATAGCTAGGGATAGATCATCATAGAGAAAATCTATGTGGCTGCCAACTCGTTGGCACGTAATCAATAAAGCGCACAGATCAGTGGTGGGATTCAATTTTTTTTACTATCAGTTCTGTGGGCGTGGCTTGGTGGGCGTGGCATGGCATGGCTTGGTGGGCGTGGGGACAGCCAGAGGTGATATTTTCCGGTTCTCTGAACTACTCAAAATTTCCACTACTGGTTCTCCAGAACTGGTCAGAACCTGCTGAATACCACCTCTGGCACAGATACATACTGTACATATATACACACATATACTGCTCCAAAATATATTGTTTAAAAAGAAGGAAGACAAAGGATTTCCTGGTTTCTCTATCAAGAAATAAGCACACTAGACTTAGCAAACTGTACATACATAAATATTTTTAATACTTCATATCCATGGTTGTTCATAAAGTTTTCATGATTTCATTTCTTACATATTTTTTTTAAATTATAAAATGTGCCATTTACAATTTGTGCATTCAAAGCAAAGATTAGAACATCATGCCTCACTCAAAACCCCACCAAAAATGGGGAAAATAATATGCTGCCTTGCAAGCTTTTAAAATTGTATGTTACAATGGTTTCTAAAATCACTCCAGTTTGTTTCTTACAAGTATATAGGTTTATATGTAAGTTTTGTTTAAAATATCAGTAGAGTAGTTAAATAGAGATTGTATAATAGCTCTATAATGAGCAGTCTGGTCCTTCTTCAAACTGAAGTCCTCCGCTAGGTATTGTATAGAGTGATGGTCAAAATTATAAAAGTAGCTGAAAAATCCAGGATGCTATTTGGGGACTTTCTATTACTTAGTCAAAGTCCATGGAAGAGATACAAGTCTTTAGCGGCCCAATTAATGTATTCCATGGCTCATTTTGATGCTGACAGACATTTAATTTATTTATATCAGCAGGGAGGTCACTGAAATCCTACTGAATTCTGGGTACTGCATTTGAAATTTTATTGAGCTGCTGGCAATCTTTTCATAAAGGTGGCGGGCCGTTTGTGTATCTAAGCATGGGATGGAAGGAACGTGCAAAATTATTTGAGAGGGTGCAGCTATAGTCCTCCTCGCTCGCTGGAACCAAGCAGGCGAGGGCCATCAGAAGCAGCAAGAGAAGCTGGAGAGGAAGAGCTGCTCTCAGCACCCTGAGGAAGAAGCAGTGCTGCCGTCGTGACTGATCTCTCTGGTTTTCAGAACGGGAGGAACCGGAGCCACCTCTTGTGGGCCTGAAGAGAGAATCCAAAACAGAAGTAAGCCAATGCAACTCTGGAAAATGGTAGCTGGATCAGTGTGTTACCCAAATACTATTTACTGTAAAAAAAAATGTGGCATTCATAATAAGTGATTCCAAATTTTCTAGATGTGAGGCTCAGAAATCTGATGCGTCTTTATTAAAAATTATCTGGTATCTTCAATACTACCAACTAGAACAATAATCTGTCACGCTAATTTAAGATGCACTTTATCATATCACTGTCTATGAATGCAAATGATACGGCTTTAGAATACATAATTTTAAGAGTTAAGATTGAAGGAGCCATACATTAACAAGGGTTCTTTAGGAAGCTGCCCAGATTTTTTTTTAAAAAAAAAATTCTTGCAAGAGTACAGAAATATGTCAATATATAATTAGAAGATATTATCATCCAGTTAAGTACATATTGCATATAATAGCCTCTTTTTGCACTGAATCAGCATCAAGCCAATAATGTTTTTTTCCTCTTTTATTGTAGTATAATTTATAACCCTAGAAAAAATGATTCAACAAAACATAACAGAATGACTTCCTGCTTGCCATGACAAGCATTCATTTCTAATTCAGAAGATATATCCACCTTTATATCTAGTAATTCATCAAAATGACTGCAGCATTGTTAACCTTAAAGGGTGTGTTTATGTTCATTTTATTACTAGGGGCAATTTAGGGCATCTCCCTAACCTTCCGAAGATCAAGAAATCATGAACCGGATTGCTGGTTTCACCTGACAAATGGAGTCATGAATATCCAAAGCTAGAAAGTGGTTAACTGTTTTAAAATGATAGGGCTAGTTAAGTGATCCAAGATTAAAAGCATAAAAGTTGCAGATTATTTACAAAATACCACCAAGGTTAAGATGGGAAGTGGCATTATTTGGTATTCTTGAGTTATGAAAGTATTGAAAAGATATGGCACATTTAGCAACATCAGAGCATTCTGTATTAACGTTTAATTTAAACCCAGCCTTCGAGGACCTTAAGGAAATCAATTGGCCAAAATACAAAGGGAACAGGCAGTGCTATTTCATTTCCACCTGAGACTGTACATATAGACTCTTGTATTGATAGTCAGTTTTATTTTCATGGCTTTCACTTATTCCTCAGCAATGTGTCTACTGCTGTCCTCCTTTCCACTTGCACTTAGCGTGGTAAAGAGTACAGACTCTGATTACACAAACCTTTTGAAAAAAGGAAGGTATGGATTATATTTAGATCTTAGAGTTAGGCACATACAGGTAGTCCTCAAATTTCGACAGTTTGTTTAGTGACCATTCAAAGTTACAACTGCCCTGAAAAAAGGGACTTCTGACCATTTTTCACGCTTATGATCGTTGCAGCATCCCCATGGTCGCGTGATTTACACTCGGATGCCTGGCAACTGGTTCATATTTATGACGGTTGCAGTGCCCGGGGTCATGTGATCCCCTTTTGCCACCTTCTGACAAGCAACGTCAACGGGGAAGCCAAATTCACTTAACAACTGTGTTACCAATTTAACAATTGCAGTGATTCACATAACAAATGTGGCAAGAAAAGCCGTAAAATGGGGCAAAACTCACTTAACAAATTTCTCCCTTAGTAAACATAAAGTTTAGGCTCAATTGTGGTCATAAGTTGAGGACTGCCTGTATACACCACAGGGATTGTGTGGAAATTAATGAAGAATAGCAATTGGTTTTCCTCCATTGTAATGATATTTGCACTGCTGGAATACCTGGTGGCATGGTTCCTATTTCCTAAAAAATTCAGAACTGAAATACTGGGTTCAAATTTGTCTTTATCTGTGAGTCTTAGGTCAGAGAACCTGGTTGCAGTCCTATAAATTAAGTCACCATTGACTCTAATTTCAGACTTTCATCAAATAGTGGTGTTCAATTCTTTTAAAAGTAAACTGTTTGAGATTTGTATTTTTGACTGATCATGGTTTTCATTTTATCACTCGTGTCTAAACTGACTTGCGTTATCGGAGGTAAGTTATCTGATGTTCTCTTTGAAAGTAGAATTCCAGGATTTTTCTCTGAATACTATAGAAATATGTGTTCTCTTTAAAGAACTTTTATTTTCTGTATCAATAGCAACACTTCTTCCTGTTCACGTCTAGAAAGGCTGCAGGAGTCAGGTTTATTCTCTGCCTTAGAACTGAATGAAGAGCTGGCACCTGAGGAAGTAATATACAGCAGGCAGAATAAACAGAAGATCCATAATGATTGAATAAGAACCTCAAGAAGTACTCAATAAGAATGTACTTAAGGTAATTGGAAACACAGGATACCTTCTCCATCAAATAGTAGTTTATGAAAATGAACGCCAAAATTCATTGTATTCATATGGTTATTTACATTCTTCTTTGGATTACTGTAGTGCTGTTAGGCATTTTTCGTTTTTCTTTTAAGGCTTTTTGTTTCTATTTTGCAATCTGATATCATACTATTTATTTCTAAACACAGTGATAATTTGTGTCCATCTTTGCTTTCATTATCCTCATTCTAATCCCATTCATTTCAATGTCATCTGATGTTGAATATAGCCATTCCCTTGTTTTTTATAGCTCTATTATAAAAGAGCTCTGTTCTGTTTTTGATTTCTGCACATACATCTCTTTAGTTATCTATTATGCAATTCTTTTGTGAATCATCAAGCCCCATGTTTGACATTTGCTTTTTCTCTCAAGGCTGTTTATTTATGGCTAGATGATATTTATTTTCCCTAAAAAATAAAGGAAAAGAATGGCAAGCGTTAACTTGCTAATGTGTAAAAAGGTTTTAGTTTTAATTGTTCAATTCATTTTTTTTTCTTTCGATAAGTATCTATGGAGATTCTCAGTCATCCAGGTCATGGTTGTCCCAAAGATGCTTTTTTTCAAGAGGCAACAGGACTTTCTGCATTTTCTTTGAAGACATTTTGCTTCTCATCCAAGAAGCTTCTGAAGCTGGAGCTGGAGCTGAAGCAGCTTCTTGGATGAGAAGCAAAACGTCTTCAAAGAAAAGTCCAGTTGCCTCTTGAAAAAAAGCACCTTAGGGACATTTTTTCTTTCTTTTCTTTTTCATTTTAGATTTGTAGTTGCTTATGCTAGATTATAAATTGATCTCAGATGGCCTATCTGCTTATGTGGTTCATGCTTATATTTAATAGAATAGAATTAGTAATGACTATGATTTCAGTGGGATCTAATTAGGTTAGTCTGGATTCAACTGTGTTGTTATTTCTTGCCATTGATTGCACAATCATAACAATATTCTGAAGTAATTTAATTAATGAGACCTGAAATATTTCACTGAATCGAATTTTAAACATTTAAAAGAAATTAATCTGAGATAATTACTATGTATCAGGAAGAAAAAACTAAAAGAACAAAAACATATTACAATGGCCTAGGCTGCTCCTAATACCTGATTAGGAGGCAAACACCTGGTGACAATTTTTTTTACTGTGTTCAAGTTAACTTATTTTTTTTTCTGCCTGTACTGTCTCGTGGAATCACATCAAAATCTCATTAAAGCTCAGGCTTATGCAGAAAACATTTTGAAAAATCATGCGCTTGACAAAACTATTTTATTTGACTCTGGGTTGAAGCCAGGAAAAACTTTCAGTGGATTGAAGGCTCTTGTTCCACTAAATTTTTCTGTACTTCTTTAATGGAGACGCATATGCTCTTCCCCGATTGCTCCTCACTGCCAGAACAGTAGCAAACAGACTATTTCGGTAAACAGAAGGAGCAGCCATCAGCAGAAATTACTTTAGTAAAGCAGCTCTGGTAGGAACTCCCCTTGGGGATATGCTAGTGAAATGAAAGCTCTACATATTGTATATGGAGGAATAAAGTACTTTGACATATGGAAGATCTAAGCGTTATGTGAACTTCTTTGCTTTGTTAAATGGTGCAGAATTAATTAACTGCCCTGCTTGCCAAGGAATGCTTCCTTCCCATTTGTCTACATTTTTAAGAAGCCATCTTTACCTAAAATAGTAATTATATATGGGTGGTTGAATTACTTGAAGTAGATTAACACACATTCTGCAATTGTGAAACAGCAAAACTGGGAGTTATGGGCAATGCCACACTTAATGTGAGACAAAAATTGATTTCTGATTGCAACTTATGCTGACCATATAATCATTGCCTTTTAAAAAATTATTTCCTTTAGAAACTGGGTATCATTAGATGTGAAATGTGGGAGGAAAGAACAGGGTACTTGATGATCAGGTTCTAAGACTTCAGATTGGATCACTGGCGCCAAGTTCTAAATAGGTAGTTTAAGGCAGCTCATAATGTAAACACCCTGGAGAAAAGGACACAATTACTTTAATCTTTAATCACAGAAAAATATCTATACAGAATTAAATCCATGGCTGAATTCCAATAATATAAAGAAGTAGTTGAAAAGCCAAATAGGATGGCATGAAACTGGTAGCTTTAGTCTGATTTGAGAACCAAAAGATTCTGTTTGTAATGGGTAAATGACATGCTTTCATATTTATTCATCTAAAATGCTGTCCGGCTAATCTAAAATTGTATGGGTTAAATGACTTCGTTTTTAGTTCATACAGTAAGTCTACTCTACTAAAGATTGCTGATCCAGTGCAAGATCAAACACAAGATGTTTAGATCAGAGGCATGTCAAAATATTAAAGGACACAATGACAGCCTGGCCCCTTTTATCAGTTAAAACTGCATTACACATCAACCACAACCTGTCTGGCTTGTATGCTTGATTAACTTTTCTATTCAGTAGAAACCCATTTGTATTCCATGCTTGTCTGGATGACAAATTGGGTTTTGTGTTGCGCCGATGTTGTACTGCTAACAGATGTGTTAGTAAACACCGATGGAAAAAGCAGATCTGAGAGGGCCACATGGAAACCACAGCCAAAATGCAGGCAAATTCCAAAGAGCTGCCAAATGCTCCAGAAATGCACCAGCTCGGTCATTATAATTCCCAAAGCAGCAGGAAAATGCTACGTATTTGTCAAGAGAGAAGGGAGAAAACTGGCTACAGACACAGGGTTTGCCTTACATCCCAAGCTGCAATTTCCCTATTTCCCTAAAACCATCATCATTCCTCAATTGGATCAAAAATAGCACCATTTCTGTCGGGAGGGCCGTCCTTTTTTGAGTGGTTGAAAATGTGCAGCCTCAGAAAAAAAATGGTACACTATATATCTTAGTTTGATGTTTGATTAAAAACAAAACGCAACTGAAAGATAGCAGTTAAGCAGAAAGGTAAACGGAATGTATGAAGAAGAATGGCTCTATTTGCAAGGGATAATAATAAGCGCAATAATAAGCAGACGGCTTGGTACATTTTCTGCCTTATTTGCCAGTAAAGTGGTTCAGTTATGCAGACAAATTGTATCTTTTTTTGAAAAACGCTGGGCATTATGAATAACAAATGGTAATAAATGCTGGCTAGCATTCCTTGTTTCTCTCCATGCCCCTACATTTCAAAACATTTTGATTGGAAAAAATTCTAGGGATAGACTGCTACCAAATTCTGAGTGCAGCTTCTGCTTTTGTATTGATTTCTTCTATGTTTGCACGAATTATAGATTTGCTATATAAAATAATCTAACCCAAACAACACATTTGGAAACGTAATTCAACAAATGTTTGTATGCCTGTTCCAGTGAAATCAAATGAAGACTGTCAGTGCAAACTTTAGCTGCACATAATTCAAGGAGATCTAACCGATTGTGGGAATTTAGTAAGCCTCTGTCACTAAAGAGTGGGCAGGTGTGCTCTATATTTTCTGATGTTCCATGTTTTCTTTATGTTGTGCTATTTGTATTTAAACAACATCTATTGACAATGAAAGGGTGTCAAACTGGCGGCCCACAGGCTGGATGCATCACGTGCAGGCCACGCCCATTCCAGCTCCGTGAAGGGGAAAAATGTCGTGAAACGTCACATGATGGCAATGTGACGCGGCGAGTTTGACACCTTTGTCCTACCTAGAACATAAATGTGGTTATACGTTTTGGAATCTTCATTCTGATTTGGGTCATGCAAGAAAAGAAAGCCAGGAATGAAAAGTAAATTGTTGATTATAAATAGATAAAAGCACACATATTTCACAACAACGGAATGCAGAAGCACTGTTAGCTGCAGGCAAGACAGATTTCTAGACAGGTATGAACACTGAAAGCTTTATTTGTTAAGTCTGCTTTCTAGTAACTAGGTAGAGGGTGCCTGTGCTGCTTTCAGAATGTCCTAAGTAAGCAAGGTTAAAACTGAAGTAAGGATCCTGGCTTGGCAAGGAAGCTGTTTTAGAGTGAAGATGTGTTTCTGCCATACCTTCATTTGCCATCTTCATTTCAGCTTCTGAAATTTGGTTGTGCTCATGAAATTTGAAAACCCACAAACGGAACAAAACTTTGAGGAATGTAAGTTTGGGAAAAGAATAAAAAGGGAGTGCTATGCATTTTATTCAGGTTTGTGGGTTTTTTTTGAATTCAGATATGTTGTATTGGCTTATCACCTGCTTTAATTTAATCTCTAGAAACAAAGAGGATGATAAAGAATTTTTTTTTGCCATGAATCTGAGAATGGAATCTCCAATTGTATTTTAAATGCAGTATCATGAATGTAATACCAATGAGTTCCAATGCATTTAAGAATTTAGATAAGGGATATTGGCTGGAAGACGCCAAAGTTAAAATTAAGAGCAATCAGTTTTTACTATCTCAAATCAGATTTTGACTGGAGGAAAAATTAATAATTATAGAAAAAAAATACTCAAGCTATTGATATCAGAATGGCCAAGCATCCTTGTGGGCAATTTCCATCATCCTCTTGGAATTCTAGAACAGAGTGCAGAAACTAGGAGAATAAGGTACCTGCTATGCGGACTGCTGACAGAGGGTCCAGGCTGTGAGACATTACATTTGCCTCGTGGCTGTTTGCAATGAACAGGGGTAAAGAAAGAAGAATGTTCAGTCCAGGCAAATAAAGACAAGCTACTGATGAAATCAAACTAAAAAGAGCAGCAAAGGAAACACAAAATCAAATGAAGTAACTAATTCCCATGAATCAAGGAAACTGGCTTTTCTTTTCCCACTTTTAATTGAACATGAAACGGAACATACAATGTAAACTTAAAAATGACATTCTAGCCAATCAAGCAATATACAGGAAACGCAATGCAGCTTTTTTTAAAAAAAAAGCTGTGGGAAATATTTTGGTTTATTTTACTATTTAATTTTTTTAAGTGTTTGTTTCTTCATCTTCGTCAACTTTAGAAATTGAGTAAATAAAGTTTCAACCTTACACTAGCAGTATTTTATTTCTCATGATTAATACAGTTTTGCTCCAGTTCAGTTATGATCCTGGATGTGCAGAAGATGCTATGGACACAACAGTAGCACAGATTATGCATGTAACCAGGAATTGGATTATCACCAAAGTGATTATAACTGGCAAGTAAGGGAAGAAGCTGTGAGAATGTCATAATGGCTAGGTTCACATACAGCATTAAACAACAAACCACAGTTTATAAAGTGCAATGATTGGTTAAGGTCCTGGCCTGGAAGCCAGGAAATTGTGAGGCCATGTCTTGTCTTAGCCATGAAAGCCATGGGTGATTTTGGGCCAGTCAGTTTCTCTCAGCCCAACTCACCTCACAGGAAGGTTGTTGTAGGGAAAAAGAGAAGGAAAAAGTATTATGTATGTTTGAGTTACTTCAAAAGTAATAATGGTGTGATAAAAATCTTAAGAAATAAAAAAAAAATAAAGTCAAATAAACCACATTATAAAATCATGAGGGAATGTAGCTAGAAGGAATAGTTTTTTGCTTTTTATAATATTTCAAAAAAAAAAGAAAAGAAAAAGAAAAAAAGAATGACTAAGTCTGAACTATTTTTAAAGCTAAATTGCATGAAACTATTCCATATGCTATGAATGGACATGACCACTAAACAGACACTATGTTAGAAAGGATGAATGCAGATTTTAAACATTAAAAATGGAACTTGAAAATATATTCCCAACAATTATTTGGTAAAAGTTCCTTGCTCCAGTAAATTAATAATTCTTTTCATGTTAATGAACATGAAATCTATTTACAAATATTTAACACAAGTAAAAATAATGACTTAGGAACCATAGCTGTTGGGATTTTTGCAGCTTTCTCTCCTGAAAAGCCAGTGTTCCTTTATATTCTTAAACAAGTAGAGGCAGTGAAATCAATTTTTGCAGGCCATAAAGCTCATAATGTCAGAACTAAGATATAATTTTATAAGAAAGCAAATGAAAATTGACAGTTCTGTAAAAGTTAAGGAAAGCTGGATAATAATTAAATAAATAAAATAATAATTTAAAAAAGGAGAAAAATTAAAATCAAGTACACTCCAGGAGTCAAAGTGAGGCATAGGACAAGATATACTATAGTACACGCTCTTTATTTTTGGGAACAGAAAAAGAAGAATGGAAAGTGGTAGGAGGCAGTTTTGGAACTGCAAGAAAAGGAACTGAATATTGTGTAAAACACAAACTGGCACACTTGGAATGGTATTGCTATTCCGTGCAAGTGTGCATGTGGGGGCTGGGGGAAATTTATGCTCTTATGAAGAAAATAATTGGTTTCACCAAAGAAAATAATTGATTTCAACAACAAAATAGCTTGTTTCCTCTCTCTTCAGAGACATCATTATTTAATTGGTGAGAATTAAAGGGTAGCGATTGTAGTAAGTTTGGTCAGCTTTCTAATTTTCTTTTCCAACAACACAAAGAATCTAACTTTGTACCTCAAATGCTGCAAGCATTCTCTACCTGTATACAGGCAGTGCTCGCTTACTGACTGCCTCATTTAATGACTGTTATATCACTGTTTAAAAAACATGGCCGATCCTTGCATTTATAACTGTCGCAGTGTCCCTCCATCATGTGATTGCCATTCAGGCACTTCACAACTGACATGCATTTACAATCATTGCAGTGTTCTGCAGTCATGTGATCGCCATTTGTGTTCTTTGTCACTGGCTTAGGTCACGCAGAATTAATTGAGAAGGCAAAAATAAAACCATAAGTCATAATCATGTGATATTTTGCTTAGTGGCTGAAGCATTAGGCGACAGATTCGCAAGTCTCAATTATGGTTGCTAAGTGAAGACTATTCGTATGCTGAATTTGCTATAAATAATAAAATTACTTTCTTTTATCCTCCCAACTCAAATCATTTTCCTTGTGCTGCTCTTTATCAAGAGCAATCTTATTGTATTTTCAGTCCATCTCTGCAAATATCACCATACTGCTTTCAGCTCTTACAAGGTTCGTTGTATCTTACAAGGCTGAGTGTGTGGGAGGGGCCATTTGCATGACTGCTGTTCCAAATGACAAATGTTTGTAAGCTTAAATTTGGGCCACATCTCCCAAGACCAGAGTATGGTGGCTAGTCCCACAGAGTTGTTACCTCCCAGGTTTCTACTTTGAGCAGTCAGTGTCAGAGTCAGAACTCTGAAAAACATAATGTATGAATTTCTATTGTAATGTTTGCTTAAACTCAGGTTACGTGTTGATTTGTTATTGATAAACTGGTTAAACTACTCCAGAAAAAAAAAACAAAACCCGAGCAGTCAGATGTAGGAATTGTGAGGCAAGAAAAGCCTTTGAAAAGCTTCCATCCCTTAGAGTTGTTCTTCTCATTCAAAAGAAGTAGCATATCATGTATATGCCTGCTACACTTTGAGTCCTGATTTTGTATATATTTATACAGAATTTAAAAATTCTGATTTGATGCAGGGTAAAAGATGTACAAGGTTGAGGAGGCAGCGGGGTTTTTTTTGGGGAGGTGGGTCTGGATCATTATTCTGGTCTGGTGCTTTTCTTGGGGGGTGGGCTATGACAAGAGGTGTTTGAGACTTTTCACCTTGGCTACAGCTATCTGGTGCTTCCACCCAAGGACTGGCAAAAAATAATCTGGCATGACATTACCATTCTCTGTCGGCTTGGAGTGCTCCTTCCAGATACTGGACTGAGGGATCCTGATGTGTCCAGTTCATCAGCAGAAGACCACGAGGATAAGTCCTGAGTGGTTAGTTATTATCAATTACATTCATCATCATCAATCAATCATCATCACTATCTTTAACTTGCAGAACAAGTGAAGTTTTTTGGATGGTATGCAATTTAAAAACATAAAACAGTAAACCCAGTGGTGGGTTTTTACTGGTTCGTCCCGGTGAACCGGTAGCGGCGGTGGCGGGAGGCTCGGCCCACTCGTCAGGACGTCATCACAGATGCTCTGAGCATGCACAGAAGCACCGCGAGTGAGCAAAGTGAGTGCATGCACACGCACACTCACAGTTCCGAACCAGTATCGAAAGTAAGTGAAACCCACTACTGACTAAAACAATTGTACATGGAAAAATCAAAAGTCTTCATCTGATACCCCCAAAGGCAAGTCTCTTGGAAGAGGAACAGCTTCTCTCTCATCACTGCTCTCTCCAGGTGCTTCTTATTCAGTAGGAACACTTGGAGAGCAGTTCAGATCAAAACCTTGGGATACAGAGAGGTTTCCAAGAAAGGAGATAGCAGGGCTCAAGGTATATATATATATATATTTTAAAAAGGGCTTCAGAATAATGGGAATATATGAAAAGCACCTCTCTTCAAACATGTGGGCAGCCACAGTTTTTTTTTTCCCCCAGGCTGCTTCGGAAGTTTTTCCACACTCTCTTTCAATCTGTGTACATGCACATTCATTTCACTTTTTTTGGGGAAAAACAGCAAAGCAGCAGCACCCTCAAATCAGAAGCACAAGGCTATTTCTTTCTTTTTTCTTTCTTTCTTTTTTTCTTTTTGCAGTGTGACCCTCTGCGGCAGTCCAAATTGCATACCTGGTAATGTGGGGAGTCATCTCTACAGGGAAACAAGGTTAATAGCACTCAGCTAGTTAGATGACTCATAATTAGCATCTCTTATCTTCTCTGAAATAATTTCAGCTTACTGCCCTCCTTTAGTGGGTATCTAATGCTTACCTGGGCTGAATGAAAAGAATAGTGGTGGATGTCAACATTACAGTAGTCCTTCACTTACAACAGCTTGTTTATTGACTGTTCAAAGTTACAATGGCACTGAAAAATGTGATTCATGATTGTTTTTCATAGTTATGACCTTTGCAGCATACCCTTGGTCATGTGATTTACATTCAGATGCTTGGCAACTGGTTCATATTTATGACGGTTGTAGTGTCCTGGGGTCATGTGATCACTTTTTGTGACCTTCCGAAGAGCAAAGTCATCGGGGAAGCCAGATTTATTTAACAACTGTGTTTCTAATTTATCAATTGCAGGGATTCACTTAACAACTGTGGCAAGAAAAGTCGTAAAATGGGGCAAAACTCACTGAACAAATGTCTCACTTAACAAGAGAAATGTTGGGCTCAATTACGGATGTAAATCGAGGACTACCTGTATTTTGGTGATGTAATTATTAATACCACCTCCTTCACCGTAACATATTATAAAGAATATGCAACAAATGTGTAAGAAAATTGTTCACACAAAAAATTCAGTAACAAAACATAGCTGTAGGTCATACAGAGCAAAATAAATACAATCTTTATTTAAATCTTTATTTAAAAGGGAGAAAGGAGAGTCCATTAAAGCCAAATGGTGAATTAGTTTTTTAGACACCAAAATATACTTACAGTTAAATAAGCCCACTAATAATGGTGAATACTCATTTTGAAAGAAAAGAGCCAAACGCTGACTTTCTTCATTGGACAGGGAGAACTCTCTTACTGCTTGAAATTTAGGCAGAACTCGGACCCAGCAAATTTTTGCCTATGCAATCCAAATTCTTATAAACCAAGTTCTATTAAACCAAGGGTTACCACTAAAGTTATCTTGGAATATATTAATAAAAGTTTGGCTTGATGGCTTCCTTGCCATCAAGCAGTGAATACTAGAAAGAAAATTTGTCTTTACAGGGATAATAAGAGTATGATAGCATGATATCAACAGCATGATAAAACTTTTAAGGTTTACAGATTTTAACATGAGTAGTACATGTCAAAAAAAAAGTACAAAGAATATGAAATCATTTTGGTAGCAAAAATACAAATTGGAAAGAAATTGTCCATTGTAACTTGCCATTATGAAAAGATCATAAAAAAGACTTACCAATTGACTGCTTGAAATATCTAGAATCTTCTCTAGTTCTTTAATGTGACGTGTCACATCTTTCAGGAGCATTTTTAGTCTGTTTCCAATGACATGGACCTTTTCTTTGGCCTCTAGACAGTCCTTGCCTTCAGCATTGACTAGCAGTTGGCAGGACATGTCTTGAAGAGAGGCCACTTTTAACTGAGATTCTAGAAGCTCACGTCGTATTTGCTGTTGGGAACAAAGGTGAGATATTTTGGGCTTTAAAACAACGTATGACAGGTCAAAATGAAATTCATTTTGCAAGAATAACAGTTTCTTCTGGTCTGATATGAAGGGATTATTAACGCCCTCTGGGAAATAATTTAGCACAACTTTCTGGGAAGAAATAAAGAATTAACCTTAACCAATAAATCCCCCGAATAAGATTTGATACTGTCACTTATTTCCCCATTAACGTTCTCCAGACATCCCTAGACATCTGGTTATTAAAATAAAAGGATACTACCATGAGAAGCCTGTGATGATCCTGCAGAGTATCAGAGTCATGATTTGGATTGATAGGTACTATTTCACTTTTTCTCCTGTCGATGTTCTCCAGCCATAATAATAAGCCATGGCTCATCTCATGGAAATCCTAAAAACAAAGGGTAAGAGTGTAATAATGCTACCCAGCTCTGTCATCTGAGACAGTTGTTCCTGCAGTTTCTTATTTACCTTACTGTTGCTGGCTGTGGGAGTTGAAGTCAACAAGTCTTAAAGTTGCCACATTTCGAGACCCCCCATTCTAAATTATTGCTTAAAATGTTACAACTAACACTGTGCTTGCATCTCCTTTCTCTCCTTAAAATTTATTTTAGCAAAACACTTTCTGATATATTAAAACTGTAGGTCATTGTGATGTCTGAGGTAACATAATTCCTGCAGGCAAGGAGCAAACCAAGATTTGCAATACTGTTTTGCAATGCTAGAGTTTTATTACATCAATTAATTAAGCCAAATTAATTAATTAAGCCAAATTAAGACAATTAAACCAAAAAGTGTTCTAACTAAATAAATAAAAATTTAAATGAAATAAAAATACATAGATGTACTGTATGCCATATTCTTGATACTCCCGGCTGTGATTTGAAGAATTAGAATATGAAGATAGCATAAGAATGGAACATAAGTTATCTTAAATGGGTTTGAGATTTTATGCTAAATTTTGTTGTTTTTTTTACAGCCTGGAGTGAACCATTTTTTTAAAAAATGCTGGACCCTATATAAGGCTTGATACTATTCTAGTTTGCTAAGTGGTATTAGGAAACTGTAATTTAATTATAACTGAAATCTTACAAAAGCTACTTTTCAAGGTGAAAAACAAAATATCTTTTAAAGAACATCTCCAGAATGACATGTTCTTTAAAAGAGAAAATGGCCTCAAAAGAGGCCATGATTATGTGCACACCTACTGCACTACATCCAGGACACCAAGAAGGAAGTTTTGTAAAAGCCAGAACAGACCTGACATTGCATGAGAGCACTCTGTAGGGAGCAGCGCCATTCTTCTAACACAGAGCAGACATGGTCCCAGCGCATGTTCATTTGAGACAGTTGTTCCTGCAGTTTCTTGTTTTCCTCACTGTCCGACTGCATGAATTCTGAACTGCATAAGTTGATGGACAAAATGATGGCTTTGCGATTATCAACAGCCTTCTGCAGCTCCTTGAAAACAGCAAGGGGGGTGGTAGAGGAAAAGAAGATAGGGAGAAAAAAACCCCAACCTGCTAGAACCTTTTCAGAAAACAAACTTTTCCATGTCAACATTTCATCTGTTAAATGTGTTTTTTTCTTAGTTATTATTACTGTATTATATTTTTAAAATTATGTTCAACAGCTGGGTAGTTTCTAAAACAGCTTCTAAAATCTCTTACTATAAAGAGCAGAATGCATAACAAACTAATACATTGTTTTATAAAGTAAAGCTTATAGGCATGGCAATATGTGAAAAAACACATTGGCAGACATCAAGATGAGCTTATAACTAGCCTGTTAAAGATTATGTACCCCTGAAGAAATAGTAATTGTTTCAGTAGCTTCAATGAAAACTCAGGAAGGAATTTTTAAAGTAACCTAATAATTTTTCTTCATAAAATGAGGGGGTTTGAAATTCTAACACTAAAGCATTAAGACAACAACAACAACAACAACAACAACAACAACAACAACCACCACCAGCAGCCTTGGTATAAAAAGGTAAAATCTCCTCTCAGTCCATCTCAGCTTCTGCTGACTTCAGGGAAACATCCATGAAAGGAAATTAAATTTATTCTATCTGAATAAATAAACAAGCAAGATAATGTTAAAACAAATTCCAAGTGAAAACCTACTTTCAGTTTTTTAATCCGGAACTCAATGGTCTGTATGTCTGTGCTAAGATCAAGGCAATGCAATTGGTCCAATTCCTCTTCAGTTTCTCCCAGCCAAACCCAGATGTTGTTTAGGTCAGAACTGAACTGCTGCCACTGTTGAAGATTCTGCTTCATTCGCAGTTCTTTACTTAAGGCTTGGGCCTGAATTAACTCCCATCGATCAATGACACCTAAGAAAAGAAGGCCTTGCTTTGTAAAAGTCAGTTCTTAACCTCCTGTCCAATTGAACTTCCCAATGTTTCATCACACTAAGAATGATGAAGGCACCAGAATGAGTTCCCATCCCCGCCTTTCCTACTTTCCCTTCTGGCTTCAGTTAACCACATAAATAGACAGATGACATTCAGCCCCATAATAAGAACAGAAGTAAAGGGTCATAATAGCCCTGCCTACCCTGTACCAGATACCAAATGGAATGGTTATGTAGATTCCTGAGTTTTGATCCAAATTTAAGCTCAGAGGAGCACAGAGTTCAGAACAGTACCCATATGAAAAGTTATTCTCCCTCATATCTATTTATTTAACCCTAAAAAGATGGAAGATTATTTGAAAGTATGTTTCCTTATCCTTTATATTTAGCTGTCCAAACCCTCAGATTGGGTAATTGTTTCCAAGGCAAAATCTACTAAGTCACTAATTTACACTATTAATAAAGGAACGTTTATCATTAAAAAACTGTACTCCATGCGATTATTACTATAAGGAGTTCTAGAAGTATTATAGAATGTTCAATCTGACCATATTATATCAATTTCTGTATAAAATGAATTTTATATTTTTATTTACAACCAAAATACTACATTGCCACAATAATTAGTCCAGGCCTGAGTTTTTTTTTCCAAATTCATTTTCAATGAGTTCTCCTGTATTAATAGTTCCAACTTAATCCAGAACTGAAAAAGATTCTAGAATAGCAATACTATAAAACCACAATAGACTCTTAGAAAATGAAAAAAAAAATAACCAGAAACTAATTTACAAACAAAATTAATAAGTGTTGAACAGAAAACCTTTGTATATACAAGAGGATCAAGGCTTAAGTTCTGAATCTGCTACAGTTGTTCTGTTTCCTCTTGTCTCCTGGATGCCACTGATTTTATTAAAAGAAGAGATAATATCCCAGATCTAGGTATATTCTCAAAATTATTTCAGAAACTAATTAAATATTCACAATTGTTATCCTGATAAAAAGAGTTAAATTCCAAGCATATTGAAGTTGCCTTAATGCTAGGGCCTGCTTGTGCCTCAAAGTGATTAGAAACATTAATTGTGTGACTCCCAGCTGATCTCAAGGTATGTCCCATCAAATAGGATCACATATCTAATCTCACCATAGGTCCTGGTGGAATACAACAAGGGTAGAAAAGAGAGGTCATTCAGATGTATGGATAGTTCCCTGTGTCCATGGTAAATCATTACCGCTTGTTTTCATACATTTATGTGGGAAGATTTGACTATTACTTACCAGATGTTTGTGGCTCTGCATTGTTCAGGTTAATAAATCCAGACAGCTTTTCCTCTTCTTCTTTCAGTTTATGTTCAAGCCGCCTTACTGAATCTATACTCCTGCTGCACTCACCCAGGAGCTTCATCTGTTTTTTAAAAGAATTCCCCCAGAGAACTTTTCAGTAGTCATGTTTCCACAATTTTGCTTTAAATAGCTAAGACTTGAAATAGGCAAACTACCATTTTAGTTGTATAGAAATTTGGGGTTTAGTCACAATTTTGACAATTATTTAATATGTATACTAGGTTACTTGTATCACTGCATTTGTACTATATGACAAACATTAATTAGAAGGGGGCATACAATGCATTGAAAATACACAACAATAACAATGAAAAAATACAGTGTTCTTTGCCAATTGTTTTACAAACTGTTTAACTAGATGACACTCACAAGATTCATTATAAGAATGTGTGGATGATTATTTGTATGGCTGGGTTGAGGACGAGCAAAACAGGTGAGATATAAATACCATTTATTTGTTGTATGTATGTTAAGAATCCATAATTTTAGCTAGCATTTGGAACTACCCATTTATCCATCCATCCATCCATCCATCCATCCATCCACCCACCCACCCACCCTGAATAATCCTGGTCCATTTTGCATGTTTCAAGATGGGCTTGTGACCGGTGATTGCTTATGCCACAATTAATTTGTTAGGACTGCAGGACTACACATTCTTTTCTTGGAGGTTACCATTTCTGTACATCAAGAAGTTTAATTTTAAGCCACTAGGTGGTAATGCTCATAGTACTTACATATCCTTTGTAGCTAGAATCTAGCTCAGGCCCTGTAGGGGTTTTACTGCGGATTATATTCTCCGTTTGCTGTATCTGGAAACGACTAGTGTCCAAAGCTTTGTCAAGCTGCCGAATATGTGTTTCCAAGGAACCTGGTTCTCCTGCAGTAATTATACAAATGAGATGTTATCAACTAGAGCAGCTAAAATATCTCAGACCAATAAAATAGAAAGTGGAGTTAATTAGGTTAGGAAGCATGAAAAACGTTGACTGAATAGCATGTTTGACAAATTAAATCTATAAGTAATTTGCAAATGGGTCAGTAATTGAGGACAAGTTATTTTTTAAGGAGAAAATATACAGTGTTGACCAAAGCAATCCATTTTTAGAAATAGCTCTGAATGGAAGGCAAAATATTCTACTTGTATTATTGCATCTTCAGACATTTTTAAAGTATTTGTAGTATTCTCACTAGGTAAATAAGGAGAGTGTTTGAGAGAAAAGAAAACTACATTCTGTTTTCTTCTCAAATAATTTCATATCTCCTATAATTTGCCTCGGACTGCAAATTATATCCCAGATGAATACAAATGGCTACTTTTTTTACTTTGTTTTACCAAAAAACAAACAAACAAACAAACAAACCAAACCAAACCAAACCAAACCAAACCAAAACAAAACCCCAACAACCCAGAAATTTGAATGAGCCATTAATTTTCTTTCAAATTCAGAGATAGAATGCTTCCTTAAGTCTCTTTCTAGTTTTTTTTTTAGCATGCAAGGAAAACAGAATGTCCCAAACCCTGAATATTTTCATTTTAAATGTCTATATTTTACAGAGTTTTTTTAAAGTAGAAAATTAAACTGCAAAGCAGCAAAATGACTCCAGGATACATATTTGTCTTTTTAAAAAAAGACACAGCACCTTCCTTTATTATAGCCACAATCAGAAATATTGGGAGAATATTAGCATTTATATTTCATGCTTTAAAAAAACTTCTTCCAGAATAAAATCCAGTTATATTCAGTTCTCAGCACAGTAGAAATTATTGGTGGCACTAAATCCCTCTCTTTGGATTCCAAAGTTTCAAATAGAAATAGTAAAACTGAGGAACCACGCAAGATCTCCGACCTCCGGGTGTTCCGCTGCGCATTGAAGACCTTGTTGTTCCGCCAGGCAGGGCTGTCAATATAATCATTTTAAATTGGGGCATTTTAATTTTTAGAGTTTTAAATCAGCCAATTTTATTTAATTATTTTAATTTTTAATTATTGTTGTGTCTTGTATTTTTAAACTGGCTGTACACCGCCCTGAGTCCTTCGGGAGAAGGGCGGTATAGAAATAAAATTATTATTATTATTATTATTATGATGATGATGATGATGATGATGATGATGTGTGGTCTGTAAATGAGGGAGGAGACCCTGTGAGAGCAGAGGTCAGCTTGTGCAATGTGTGATGCCATCCAATATTTTCAAACTGTACAAGAAGATCTGATAATGCAGAGAGGGGAAGCCAGGCTGACACTACAGGTAGTTCTCAATTTACGACTACAGTTGAACCTCAACTTTCCGTTGCTAAACAAGGCAGCTGTTAAGTTTTGCGTTTTGCTCTGTTTTACAATCTTTTTTTGCCACAGGTTGTTAAGCAAATCACTGCAATTGTTAAATCAATTGCAGCTAAAGCAAGAAGTGAATAACTGACTTTGTTTGTTGGAAATCAGTTGGGATGGTTATAAATGAGGATCACATGACCCCAGTTCGGTACAAATGTGCATAAATACTTGTCGATTGGCAAGTTCCCGGATTTTGATCATATTACCATGGAGATGCTGCAATGGTCTTAGGTGTGAAAAATGATCATAAGTCACTTTTTTCAGTACTGTTGTAACTTGGAACAGTCACTAAACAAATGGTTACAAATCAAGGACTACCTGTATATTCTTTCAGTTCCACCCATATAACCCTTATTGGACCCGAAAAACTTTCCTTATAATACAGCACAATAAAAAATTATATAGTTGGTGATATTAGTTATTTCTTATCTAAGGTGACCAGATTTTAACATTGGTAAAGAGGGACATTGTGGGCGTGGCTTATTTTGTGGGCGTGGCTAGCTGGTCATGTGACTGGGTGGGCGTGGCTAGCTGGTCATGTGACTGGGTGGGTGTGGCTAGCTGGTCATGTGACCGGGTGGCCATGGCTATGCGTATAGGGTAAGGTGAACAGATTTTAACATTGGTAAGAAGGACACCATTGTGGGCGTGACTTATTGTGTGGGCGTGGCTTGGAGGCCATGTGACTGGGTGGGCGTGGCTAGTTGGTCATGTGACCGGGTGGCCATGGCTATGTGTATAGGAACTACTCAGAGGGCTGAAAAGTCATTTCTGACAGGTCCTCACACTTTTGACTGGTCCTCACACTTATGACCATCCTCACATTTATGCCCGTGCAGCATTCTTAACAACCATGTCACTCATTTCACAACTGCTTCTCTTCACCATGATGACAAGATAGGGCAAAAATGTAAAATGTGAGGACAGTCATAAATTCGAGGACTGGTCAAAAGTGTGAGGACCAGTCAAAAATAACTTTTTCAGCCCTCTGAGTAGTCCATATGCATTAAAGGATACAGCAATAGAGAGGGATGAAGGAATGGAAATTAGAGTAGGAGTGAGGGTAAGAGAGGGAGGAAGAGAGGAGGAGAAGGAGAAAGGAAGAGGAAGTAGGGAGGAGAAAAAGAGGGTGGGGGGAAGAGAAAGTAAGAAGGAAAGAAAAGAGAGTGGTGGTAGGTTTGAGGAGAAAGATTGCTGTACAATAAAAAAGATGAAAGGGAAGAAAGCCAACCCCAAGCAAATATAAAGATATTAAGATTAAGAATGAATTGTTAAACTTTAAAGAATAAAAGAGAACAAATATGAATAAATAGCAATAATTAGAAACACACATACAAACATGCAATGTATTTTCTTTGAACAGAATATTTGGCTGGTTCACAAATTTAAACAGCGTTTAGTCATTTCAATTAAATTTACAATTTCTATATTTCCTTTTTGCCATATTTATTCCTCATCTATTTTTTTAAAAAAAACAATATTACCCTTCATCCTCATCTCTAATCTTAATCAAATTCAATTTTTCCCTTCTATTCTATATTATACCCCTTCCCATTGTCATCTATTTTTATATCCATCCTCACATTGGTTAATTATGTAATACAGTTGTTTAATACAAATTCAACATTTTAATATAAATCAATTAGTTATATAACTATCTTTTTTGTATATTAATCAATATGAACATGAATATTCCAATTATTTCCATGCAATCCAATTTCTTACAAAT
This sequence comes from Arizona elegans, assembly GCA_022577455.1. Lineage (NCBI taxonomy): Eukaryota > Metazoa > Chordata > Lepidosauria > Squamata > Colubridae > Arizona > Arizona elegans. The sequence goes on from JAKOOJ010000001.1 coordinate 253,808,802, forward strand.
CAATTAATTATATTTACCAATAATAATAAACCAAATAATTTCCCCCATATATTCCTCCAAACCACAACTTAACCATTTCTGCTTTCAACACAATATACAATTATTAATAGTATCTCAATTATTACAATTCCCTAGTTAAATAGAGCTTTTTTTCTTTTGTGTTTTAAAATCTTGAACTCTCCTCTTTTGCCCAAAATTTCCCATTGTTTGCAGTTTTGTACCTACCTTTTTTGGTGAGGAAAAAGAAAAAGAAAAAGAAAGAAATCTCTCTCTGCCTCATTTTGTCATGTTGCAGGTTTAGTTTCGCTTTCGCCTTTGTTTTCAGTATAGCTGGGGGGGGGGGGGGAAATCTGCTCCAGGAACTTTTTGCAGCTTTTTGCAGCTAATTAACCTAGCGGAAGCTGTTAACAGGGGCTTTTTTTTCTATTTTTGCAGGCATGGGTCTATTCATTTTTTTTTAACACTGATCAGCTGTAGGTCGGCCCTTTGAAGCCCCGCGACAAGAGTTTAAAGAGTTTTTTTTCCCTCTAGCCATCAGCGGGGATTCAGGAGGCAGAATGAAAAATTGGGACTTTTTTAAAACGCCGCGGGACACGGGACAAATTGCTCAAAAGCGGGACTGTCCCGCCAAAAGCGGGACGTCTGGTCACCTTATTCTTATCTGAATCTAATATGATATACTGATGCATTTCCCCTCAGCTCACATACTGTGAGATGGGGATGTTAGCACTATTACACTGTTATACTTTAAAAAAGAGAGACCTCAAATTTTGTGAGTTTGCCAAATATCCAGTTGGAAGCAACAATATTTTACAAGGTACTTTTTGTGTGAGGAAATAGTTTTCAATTTGCTGGTGCGTCTGAGTGAATTATAGTGATTGGTTAAATAATGAATAAAGCAGCAGATGTGTTAAGAAAGCTCTACTAGAGATATTTTAGGATTACAGCAGTTTTAGGCTTTTTAATGCCTACCACAGACATTTTTGAGAGCATTTTCAGTATGTTTTATATAGGCTTCGGGGCTCTCAGGAATCACTACATCTGCAAAGATAAAACACAGCCATTGATTCTTAGCAATAATTATTGAAGGGAATCTGAATTTTAACAGAAGATAGTAATTTACCAAGTTTATTCTTCATTTTGCTTAGAGAAAGAGAACTGAAGTTAATCATAGCGTCTGGTCTGTATCCAATACTATATTGCGATAACAGAAATCATTAATGAAACAGACTTTCTTTTTCATCCAATGATATCAGAGCTCTTTTCTAGTCTATTTTAGATGTTTAGGAACTCCAGAGCACATCTGACAAAAACATGGATGGTACAAAGAGGCAGTGTAAAGGGGAACTCCTAATGCAAATAAAACCCTTATTACATTAAAGAGGAAGTACTTCAAGTAAAGAGAGATCTTAAATCCAGTGTCATTACGAGTTAGAACTTATTCTATAATTTCATGCCTGGAGGTAATGTAGTGCAAGATGCAAATCATGTACTGTAATGATATGTGAGAAATAACTAGAGACTGGGTAAAGAAATGCTGCCTAGGGAATGATCAGATAACAGAATGCATAGCCTGCAGCAGCATAATGGGTAGAGAAAGAGGTTCAGAAAGGATCCTCCCTAGTTTCTCAGTCTCTCAAGGAGAAATAAGTGTATATTCAGACTTGCAAGATTTTGTTAACATAGCCATACAGTAAAGTAGAATTAGCTCATCTGGTCATATTTCCTGTCTGGTCTACCTGGGAAAGCTGATGGTATATTCCATGATGCTTACCTCATTCAAATCCAATGATTTTTCTAAGAACTTCTTACTTGTAACTTTTTCAATTGGTCACCTATCTATTATACATGTAGGCATTGTCACATACGCATGCCATTCTTGAAACATAATGCTGAGATAGACTCTATCCCTATTTTGTATGTACCCATGGTAGCCTTCCAGAAGTCCCTCAAAATGTGGCTCTGTCAACAGGTTTGGGGATTTCAGGGACATGGAGAAGTGGTGAGATGGCTACATTGTCTGGAACATCAGAAATGTTCTTCTCTTTTTAAAACACTATATCAATGCCCTTATTCCAGAATAATGTTATTAATGTTTGGTTTTAAGGTGGTTTTTATTTTATGATGCCCAGAGTCATGTTTGTGAGATGGATGGCTATATAAATCTGATAAACGAATGAATAAATGAATGAATGAATGAATGAATACATGCAAAAATGTGGGTAAGCTTATATACCATAGTGGTTAGAGTTCTACCTTTATCACGGGACACTGGGGTTTCAATTCTGTCTGCTACTTACAGTACCATACTACTAGGGTACCTTGGGCAAATACCCCTAATCATTTACCTGCCTACCTCAAATATGAGAGTAACATGAACTGGAAGGGTCACAGTGCTCAGACGTCACCCAGATTAGGTCTGCATCAGATGTTGGAGAACCAGGACAATAAGTAATAAGTAGGCTACCGGAACAAACCATACATGGACAAAGCAAGAAAACCTATAATTGATGGAATGCTACTACAACAGTAGACCTAATAAGAGTGGATACGTGAGAACTACAGATGGAAAGAAAACCTGCATCCACACCAACTGAGAACACTTCAACGTAGTGAAGAGGAAGCTGCTTACACAACTTGAGATAGACCAACTATGCATTACATCCTAGACTCAAGAGTAAGACCTTGGAAGAACAACTGGAGGGGGACCTGAAGCTGGAATGTCACTGCCACTCCCTCCATTACAGAGCATAGCTGTTGATATTGAGGCATAAGATCATGGATAAAACCAATGAACTGGTGGGGTCTTTGGTGCTTTCTGAGCTTGGTTGTTTTCTTGTAGACATTTCATTACCAACATCTGTAAGAAAACAATCAAACTCAGAGAGCACTAAAGACACCAGAGTTCAATCCTAAACTTCAAATATTATCTTCTATCAGCAAGGAAATGGTATATGCTACACCACCATAATTCTGGAGATGCTTGGCTATACAGTCAAGAATAGTAGTACATACTCCCCTCTCTAGAATAAGCCAGAGGCTAAGATCAAAGCAACTCAGAGAGACGTTACTCAACTGATAGAATTATAGAAGAGTGTGACAATTAAGACTCTGCTCCTGAAAAAATACAAGATTCCATGATCCCATCTGAAGACCTAGACACTACTAAATAAAGGCTCACAGCACTTGCTACCAGGTTAAGGAGATGCACTAGAGAAGCAGAGGCCAAGATTAATGCCCACCTCTCCAAAGAACCATCCAAATACTCAGTGCAACAGCCCAGTAACAGCACAGCCTACAACAGCAGAAACTGAATAGTTCACAGCAATCTCCCAGAACAGGAACTAGTCACCATCAAATAAGCAGATATCCAACAGAGGTCAAGAACAGCTGGACAGCACCTGGCCTGGATATGATCACATCTACTGGTTAAAGAAATTAACAGCAGTGCACCAATGCCTAGCAGAGTGCCAAGGAAAACATAAAACAAAGATCACTGTTATTGATTTTAAGGAGAAACTGAGGGGATAATGGAAAGCATGCCTGCATGTATTATATGTATCTATCTCACACAATTACAGTATTCCTGCCAAACATTTTTTTCAGCAACTGAGTATTTCAAGGAAAGCATCATAGATACACAGAAATTCCTATATGTGATTCAGAGAATACAATGAAGAATTAAATGTAAACTGAGTTTTAGATCACATTTCTATGTGCGTTTGAAAGAAAATCTTATGGTTTTCACGGTATTTATTTCTAGATAACTGGAGATAAGATCCAATATTTTTTCTTCTATTTTTTCCATAGGAATAGAAAATTGCATGAAAAGATGCTGAGTTACCTACATTATATTTTTATTCTTCAAAATCAATCAATTGAACTAGGTAAGTTTAGCCTGCTCTGATTTGATTTGATCAGAGTGCACTGGGTTAAGCCACCCCATGTTAAACCAGTCATATAAATGCCATTGCTCTATGCATGTGTCCATGTGGGTTTGCTGCATTAGGAGACAACACGATTCCCTTTACTAATTCACACATGGGACCATAATTCCCAAATGCATACAATAAAAATAATAACTAACTATAGGTCCAATTATTTTATCTAAGTCAAATGTTTTCTTGAAATGTATCTTCTCTCTTTTTCCCTAGAATTTTAAAGACTGTGCAATGTGCAATGTCACCTAATAAACCCATTTTTGATTAAGAAAGAACATTCTGGTTTAAGGACGACTACAGTTAAGTACAGAGCCTACTATTGCAAAATTTAATTACAAAATGATTGAACTTAAATATGCAATGGTTCAAGTTCATTGCACAGTATATCATCTTACATATACATTTGGCTTAAGGACAGACATTGGGAATGGAACTTGTTCTTAATCTGGGGACTGCTTGTATTTCACTAATTCCTTCTGTGTGCCAATTGGAGAACATTAGTAAAGATTTTCAGAGTCAGGAGTGGCCCTATAACCTTACATCAAATGTCTCAAGCATGAAGGCCGGTTGAAGGGAGATGATCTTCTTAAAAAAAAATTAAAATTGTTGGAACATTCACAACTTCTGGAGGCAAGTTGTTCCACTGATTAATTGTTCTAACTGACAGGAAATTTCTCCTTAGTTCTAAGTTGCTTCTCTCCTTGATTAGTTTCCACCCTTGCTTCTTGTCCTGCCCTCAGGTGCTTTGGAGAATAGCTGGACTCGCTCTTCTTTGTGGCAGCCTCTGAGATATTGGAACACTGCTATCATGTCTCCCTTAGTCCTTCTTGTCATTAAACTAGACATACCCAGTTCCTGCAACTGTTTTTCCTACATTTTAGCCTCCAGTCCCCTAATCATCTTTGTTGCTCTTCTCTGAACTCTTTCTAGAGTCTCAACATCTGTTTTACATCACGGCTACCAAAACTGAATGCAGTATTCCAAGAGTGGCCATACCAAGGCATTATAAAGTGGTATTAAAACTTCACATGATCTTGTTCTTATTTAAGAAGATCAAACATCTGTTGACAGATTTTACCTGCTAGGCTTGTAGCTCCTTGAAGATAAAAATCTTTGTCGTCCCTCCCCTCTTCGTCAGAGTGAAGGGCTCTTGAGACTGCAGTCTCCAGGTCACGACTCAGGTCATAGTCATGATCCCATTCCAAGGGGATGGAATCTACGCTAGCTGGCGTATCCCGCCCTGACCTTTCACTTCGGAGTGGCTGGGGAAGAGACAGTGAGAGAATGGAGGAAGGATGTGGGGAAAGGACACTGTCTGCGGATTTGTCATGCCAGTGCAGGTCGGAAAGATCTGCTGATTCATCCAGATCCACTTCACGATCGGATAACTCATGCTCATCATCTGTAAGCTGGAAGGAGACATTAAAACAATTATGAATTGCTTTTCATAAGGAGCCCTTCTACTGTTTGCTAGGTCAAGAAGACAAAAATCTCGCTGTGTGACATCCATCCTTTCAAGATTAAAATAAATAAATAAGTTGAAAGACCTAAATTGGAAAAGCACCAGCTCTTTTTTTCTTTCACATTTTGCATTTCATTATTACATGTTATTACTTTACGCTGTTTTCTAGATCTCTTCATTTTGCAAGACCACTTAGAAGACCGCGGGGGGTGGGGGGGGACACTTAATGTAAAAATGTTTACTTCCTCACAAAAACATGGGGAATGTTTGGGATAAATGGGTATCTCAGATCTTACATCTGCATGAAACTTAAAAGAGGCATCTTTTAGTTGAAAGATAAGTAACTTTTTTTTTTTGCAGCGTTACTTTTAAATAGTGGATGGGGTCTTTGAAAGAACGATATGAAGGTGTAAGAGGCTTAATGCATCTATTTTGTGTCCTTCCAACTCCCCCCACAAATGTTCTATCAAAAATATACAGTAACTCCACTGCCAGACTTCAGCAGTATAATTTGGAGATGCTCAAAGGCAAGTCTGCAAATCATATATGGCTGCATGCTACCTGCCAAGTAGCTTTGTAAGGCCCACACACATTTTTAAAAAATTCACCTCCTCCTGGAAGGAGATGCTGCCAAGTGCCTCCAAAGCCTTCAGGCCTCACTGAGGCCTCCATTTCAGTGCTGCTGCTGCTGCTTCATAGCCACCAAACACAGGTATGCAACAGGTATTCCTTTGTGGCCCATGATTATTTTTCATTTATCAGTTTGCCTTTTTTTCCTCTGCAATTTGTGCCCTAATGAATGCAAAAAACGGGGTTTGAAGCAGTAGTGAAATTCAATTTTTTTTACTACCGGTTCTGTGGGCGTGGCAGGGGAAGGATACTGCAAAATCTTCATTCCCACCCCACTCCAGGGGAAGGATACTACAAAATCCCCATTCCCTCTCCACTCCTGGAGGAAGGATATTGCAAAATCTCCATTCCCACCCCACTCTATGGCCAGCCAGAGGTGGTATTTGCCAGTTCTCCGAACTACTCCAAATTTCCACTACCGGTTCTCCAGAACCTGCCAGAACCTGCTGAATTTCACCCCTGGTTTGAAGGGGCTGCATTTAGGACATGAGTTATCCAAAACAGCTATAACTCTGTAGGTGCTTGAAGAAGAGAACACCGAGTCTATGATGAAGTCTAAAATTAACAACATGTACAAATATCGATAAGGCAAATTTAACACTTACTGGAAGACGAATTAATTTTTTGTGGTATCTTTCTACTCGGCCAAAGACCTCATGGCAATAACGTCTCAGCTCGTCCAACTCCTCCTCAATGACAGCTGCATCTAAAGGCTCACTCTTTTCTAACAGTCGCTCACCCTGGCCAATGATTTGCTCAATTTTGTTGTTGTTCAGGGAGATTTCCTGTTGAAAAGCCTGAAACACAATGTGTAATTTATTAAACAGGACATAAGAAAAGTCAGGAGCCAGAGGCCAATCACTATACTGTATGTCTATGGAGATTTTCAGTCATCTAGGACATGGCTGTTCCAAAGATGCTTTTTTTTTTTTTTTTTTTTTTTTGTTCAAGGGGCAAGTGGATTTTCTGGTTTACCAGAAAGTCCAGTTGCCTCTTGGAATAAAAGCATCTTTGGGACACTATACTGTATATTTTATTAATTATTTTCCCCAAAATATCTTATTGTTACATAAGTGAGGAACTGTTTAGAAGAAAATGGCAACCTATGCATTAGTGTAATTTATATAATAAATTCTTTATGAAGTCTTCTTTTGTCAATGGGGATTGACCATTGGTACATGCTGTATATTTCTGGTACATATAACCAATAAATTGGTTTATTTTCTCTCTAGCGAAGATTTCTACAGCCATTCCTCACTGAGTGGCTATATCATTTAGCAATAGTTCACAAATACGACAGTAATTTCAAAAAAAAAATTACAATCACTTTGTACACTTAACAAGCAAATGTCAGGCTCCTGACCACATCACGTGCTCAAGTGACTTGCATAGATGTATGAGAGAACTTGATCTAAATGTGACAGCAGCAACCAACAGTCATCGCAGTGTCTCTCTCTTTCTCTTAGCTACGTATTCATTTGGTGACTATTTAGATCCCAATTTAAAGAACAGATTGCAGTTGCTGAACAGGGTGCATTATGGATACTATACAGAATAAAAACAAAGCTGGACAGGGCATTGATTATTCTTATGATGAACCCAAATTTTGCTCAACGCCTGATGCCTATATTAACATAACTATAAACATCTCATAAAACTTATCAGCTTGGAAAGAATAAATGCATTTGTAAAGCATACTTCAATTGGGCAGTTTTTGGTTATGACTCCTCCAGGAAGTAGTGCAAAGAATATAATTTTATAACAGGTAACAATATTTTACCTGATTTTAACCATTTACTAATCTTTCTCTTATTAAGGAATCTGTGACCTAAAACTTAGAATCAAAATTTCCTTGTGTTACAGAGAGCCTATCTCATAATGACAATGTTTTTTATTTATTTTATTTCGTCAAGCATGTATTAGATAACAGATACAAGTGTAAATGTGATTATGAATACATGAAATGGATATGAATAAAAGGGAACATTAGACAGGGACAGTAGGCACGTTGGTGTGCTTAAATACGCCCCTTAAAGACCTCTTAGGAATGGGGTGAGGTCTACAGTAGACAGTCTAAGGTTAAAGTTTTGGGGGTTTGGGGAAGAAACCACAGAGTCAGGTAATGCATTCCAGGCATTGACAACTCTGTTACTGAAGTCGTATTTTCTGCAATCAAATTTGGAGTGGTTTACCATAAGTTTGTATCTATTGTATTGTTTTTGTTGAAGGTGAAGTATTCATTGACAGGTAGGACATTGTAGCAGATGATTTTATGTACTACACTTATGTCGGACTAAAGACGGTGAAGTTTTAAGTTGTCTAAACCCAAAATTTCAAGTCTGGTGGCATAAGGTATTTTGTTGTGAACAGAGGAGTGGAGGACTCTTCTCGTGAAATATCTCTGGACTTGCTCAATTGTATTAATGTACGATATGCAGTGCGGGTTCCAGACAGATGAGCTGTATTCAAACTTTGGTCTAGCAAAAGTTTTGTATGCCTTAGTTAGCAGTCCAATATTACCGGAGAAGAAGGTACACAAGATTAGGTTAAAAACTGTTAATGCTTTTCTGGCAATGCTGTTACAGTGAGCTCTGGCACTTAGATCATTTGAGATGAGTACCCCAAGGTCTTTGACAGAGTGAGGGTCGTCTACTAGGTTGTATCCACTCTGCTTGTATTTTGTGTTCTGATTTTTTTTGCCAGTGTGTAAGACAGAGCATTTGTTGGTTGAGATTTAGAGTTGCCAATTGTTTGACCATTCTGACACATAGTCAAGGTCTTTTTGTAGGGTAGCAGCATTGTCAGTGGTGTTGAATAGTTTTACTATTATTCAACAGTGGTGTTGAATAGTTTTACTATAATGTTACTCGCATGAAACTTAGGCACCAAGTAATGATAGGAATTGTAGTAAATATATATATATATATATATACACAGAGAGTTTACCTTATTTTAAATTGTACAGCTAATAGAAAAGAGTAAAATGTGTTTTAGGAATGTGTTTTATTCCTAAACAACAAACTAATTTGAGGCAGAAGACTTGAGTGGCAAATTATTGCTTTACTTTATGATGTGACAAACATATGCTATAAAATGGTTAGGAGGATAAGTTGCAGTGGAAAAGCGATGGGTGAGGAGAGGATTTTCGTATTAAGTACAGCTTGTTTGGGCTTGTTATTATTTATTTATCAAATTTATATAGCTACCCATCTCAAAATGACTCTAGGTGGCGCTATTGTAGTATTCATACAATAACATTACTGTACGAAACCTTGCTCATGAGTGCATGATGAATTTTAAAGCTTACTATTTTTCTTTCATACATATCATGTTGCATAAAAATTGAGCTAATGATAAAATTAGCTCAATTTTTTGTATAGTTGACTCCATCATTGACTATTGGGGGCGAGTCTTTGGCCCCCTTGGAGAGGGCTCGCAATCTGGGAGTCCTCCTGGATATGCAGCTGTCTTTGGAGGAACATCTGATGGCTGTAGCCAGGAGGACTTTTTGTCAGATTCGCCTGATCCGCCAGTTGCGGCCCTTTCTTGATCAGGATTCCCTGTGCACAGTCACTCATGCCCTCGTCACCTCTCGCCTGGACTACTGCAACGCTCTCTACATGGGGCTCCCCTTGAAGGGCACCCGGAGGCTCCAACTGGTCCAGAATGCGGCCGCGTGGGTAATTACGGGAGCTGCATGGCGCTCCCATACAACACCCCTCCTGCATGAGCTACACTGGCTCCCAGTGGTCTTCCAGGTGCGCTTCAAGGTGTTGGTTATCACTTTAAAGCGCTCCATGGCATAGGACCTAGATATCTTTGAGACTGCCTGCTGCTACCGATGGCCTCCCATCGACCTGTGCACTCCCACAGAGAGGAGTGCTCCTTGGTGTGCCATCAGCCAAACAGTGTAGGCTGGTGACCCCCAGGGGGAGGGCCTTCTCTGTGCGGGCATCTAACCTCTGGAACCAGCTACCCCCAGAGATAAGGAGAATCCAAGACCTCGGTGCCTTCCGCCGTACCCTTAAAACTTTCTTTTTTCAGCCAGCTGGGTTGGCCTAACATTTTTTAAAATGTTTTTAATTGGTTTGTCATTGCTTTTAATTATGGGGTCAAATATATATATATCTTTTTAATTGCATTTTAATGTTTGTAGTTTTTGCATGCCAAAAACTCCTCAGGGAGAAGGGCGGTATATAAATTCGATATAAAATAAAAATAAAAAAATAAAAAAAATCTGCTCTGCTTTTTATTATTGTCTAGATTATCTAGATTTGCATTTCTGTACCTTGAGTTGCTTTATCTTTGCTTGAACATCACACTCCGAGAAGTGTTCAATGTTGGTGAGCTGCAAGTCCATCTCTGTAAGCCAGACCAAAATGCTGTCACGTGCTGTCTCAAATTCTTCACGTTGGCCAATGAAATGCTGTAAAAAAAGGAAACGTGATGCTTCAACTTTTTCACATTAGTACATAACCTTTAGACATTTAAAGCAAAATCCAAAGATATCAATTACAACTGCTATTCTTAAAATTGTCCCTTCAACTGCAGAAACATTACAATAAAATTAATGAAAATGGAGGAATACTTTAAGCCTGCGGAGGATGGAGATCACTCGTTTTTGCAAGTTGTCCCATCTTTGGTTTCCTTCGTGGACCATCAACTTGAGGCTGCCAGCAGAATCAGTGCGATTTTCCCTGGCTAAGCGGCGGTACTGTTTGTTGATCAGTTCTAGCTGAGTTAAACTTTCTTGTACTTGACGCTGAAAAGCCTACCAAAAAGAACAGCAGCAAAATAACCCATTAAACTTCGGTCCTTATAATCACTACCTTCGATTGGATTTTTATTTATTTATTTATTTTGCTTGTACCTGGTAACTTTTCTATCAAAGAGAAATTATTATCCAGGCTTTTACATACTATTTAAATCCCCTGTCACACTAGAGAAAAAGATGTGTTTTACTTACATAAAAGTAGTGCTAAAGTTTGCTACATGAAGTATATTTTTTTCCTATGCCACAAGAATCTATATAGGCAGCAATTTTCTTGAGCTATTAGGAACTACTTATTATGCAGTACATGAAATCACTGTGCTATAGCAACTATTGTCAAACAGAACTTTTTAAAAATTCAGGTACATATTGATATTTAGAATGAAGTAGTACATGTTTCTAAAACATGGTATTTGGGAAGCAGGCAACCATTTGGCAATGACATCCCAACAAATATCTGTATACAAACATGTTTAACTGTGTCTTTATAGTCCTCAACTTTGTGACAAAGTGCTAATACAATTAAAATAATGGAATGGATTTCTTACAACCTCAGAATAAAAGATAGACATAGTTTGTTAAGTCAATAAGCTTGAATGCATGGTAATGTAATTCTATCACATAAAATTAGTCTGCGTAGGTAGACAATAATAGAGAGAGAAAATAGTGTGTGCACTCAGGATCTTCCAAGGAGAGATCAGGGGATTAAATGCTATTCTTGAATCACCAGCTGTAACAGAACAAAATGATCTATAGGCACATTCATGGCCATCAACATTAACTCTGAGTTATTTCTGCTCCTTTTTATTAGCAATCAACATGATTAAAATGAAAACAGACATTTGTGCAGCAGGTTGCAGCCAAGGACAAAAGGGAGCTATGTAATCTGAAGCAGCAAATATCTTCCAAGGCTTCATCTCATAAATGATCAATCAACTCAATTTACATGTCAGTGCAGAAGGTTCTGTAGATAGGTGGGGAGATTAAGTAAAAAGAGACAGGGTACAGTGGAAATCATATGAAGAATTCAGTTGGACAGCAACAAAAAACATTAATAAAACAAATCCAGAAAAGCAAATCCACCTGTTTAAATCAGTAAGAAAGACTACAGATTTTAAACAAGGAAGCTTATGTTGGGTCAACACCACATGTATAATTTCATCTGTTGCTAACATTTGTCCAGAGGAATGGCAGCTGTAAGATTTTCTACTGTCTTACAATGATATGCTTCTATACTGATACTCTAGTTTGCTCAATTTAATTATACTTTAGCCGAGGCTTTTCAAAAAAGCCAACTCTCTCAGTTGTGTATTGCATTTTCCTATTCAAATAAAAACTAACACTATATTTATTTTGGAGAAATGCAAGGCTTAAATCTGACAATTCTTTTGTCTTTGTAAACAACTCTGTGGTCTATAAAAAGTATCCAGAACATTAAATTTCTGGAATGAAGATTTTCTTGTATCAGGCACATTGAAATATTTCTCTTTATAAACTTTTAAGTGAGTTTTCTTTTATTTCCACTCACTTTATAATGTCTACTGTACTGTAGCCTGTAAAAATAGTAATATTTAATTATACATATTACAACAGCGGCAAGAATAATATATGCACAAAATTGGAAAAATACACCAACGGAAGAAAATTTGATTAGAAAAGTTTTGGAGTGTGCAGAGATGGACAAGCTCGCAAAAGAAATACATGAAAGGAGGAAACAGAATACTACATGGTATGGGAGAAATGGTATGAATGGTTAGAGGAGAGGTATAAAGGGCAAGGAAAGAGTAAACGAGGAAGATATAGGAGTTGAAATGTAGTAACAAACAAGTGGAAATGGAACGTACACATAATGTATGATTGAAATTGAGTACATTGCTATTTTTATGTATATAAATCAATATTAGACTCATATGTATAAATGGTAAATTGAAATAAGGGAGAAAAATGGATATGTAAGAAATGTTTACTGATGCGAAAATGTTGAAAAGAAGAAAATTGTAAAAAATTCTTTTTTTATTTTTTTTTAAAAACTTTAATAAAAAAAATATTTTTTTTAAAAAAATAGTAAACAAGTTAAAAGCCAAGTAAAAATCTGTTTGAACAACTTTTTCAAGATGCCTGCAACAACCACACATTTAGGGAAGCCTAAGTAGATAGTTGAAATGCATTTGGATAAAAGAAAATGAAGTGAAATACACAGAAAAAGCTCACAGAGGAACACATATTTAATGTCTACTAAAATATACTTCGTTCAGTTTTATGTGGTAGAGTAAATTTCATGATTCCTCAGTAAGTAAAAGGGAAATGGAATGGAAAGTAAGGAATGCTTTTATCCAATAAACTGATTGACTCATTCATATAAATGGACCTTTGGGTAAGGTCCTACCTAAACAGGATGACAACGGTTTGAAATAATTAAAATGGTAAGAAAAAGAAAGGATAAGAGTTTCAAAATTAAAAAAAATCAATAAAATATAAAAAGGGTATTTTTGAATTGTATACAAAAGGATATTTTGTATTGTGTAAGGATGAGTTCAAGCTTAGGCCATTAACTTTACTCTGAAACAAAAAACAGATTTTTAATATCATGTCTTTTTATGTCATCTTCCTATATTTTCTCTTTCTGGTGGTCATAATTATATTTTCCATTACATCTATAAACTTTGCCTGATGTTTGTTCTTTGTTCTCCTCTGACTCAACTGAAAGAAAGGAAGAGATGGGAAACACTTCCATTTCCAAGTGGCATTATGTTTCTTCCTGGGCAGAAGGAGCCAGAAAAGGAAACTAAAGCAAACAATAGCCTAACAATAAGAAACCACAGGTACCTCCTCCTTGCTAGAAAACAGCAATATACTGCTCCATTGTGATAACATCATTACCTGGTGAAAGTCAATTGTATCAGTTGTAGACAGGAGCCATTGGGCCTAAACCAGCTAAATTATTGCAGACTACAGATTTACAATGACTAATGCATATCGATCAAGTGCGCTAATTCATTTTAATTATAGTTTAGGGCAGGACAAACAATCTGTGATCTATTTTTGCAGTTTCAAAGTCCTTTGTTCTAAGTCCTAAGGTAGAATATGATCTTTCACTAAAATAAAATGAGTAGAGTTACACCAATAAGGTAGAATAAATTTGCTTCTGTGACAGCATCAGAACAGATTATATTTCAAACAGATAAAATCACCTCAAACTTCTTCAGTTCTTCTTTAGCAACTGTATATAATACACAGGAAGAACTAGGGAAAGCAGCCGTCTTTTCAGAAATTTTCAACCAATCTTCAAAGCGAGAATAATCATCCAAAAACTTCTGCCATAGTCTCCAAGTCTCTTCAATTCTGAAACAAAGACAAAAATAGGAAATTTTGAAGGTGATATCTATATCACCTTAAAATTATTTGATATCTCATCTAGTTACCAACTGTAATAAAGAAATCATGTTGCCTATTCGAACATGCCCAAGCAAACAAATAGTGTATTGAACAATACTGGCTTTTAATGAAGCTTGACAGTAGTTTTGACAAGAATTATTTTTAACAAGAAACATAATTCATTGGCTGAATCCATCTTGAGCTGGATTGATTGATTGATTGATTGATTGATTTACCAATTTAGCATATGGCATGCCATACATGGGCTAGCAATATAAATTAACATTTCAACTAGATTAGTAGAACCCAATAAAAAATAAATGTCAAAAAGATCTATGTTCAAATATTAATGTCTAAGTCATCTAACCATTGAAGCACAACATTCTTTATATTAAAAAAAATCAGATACTGGACCTGTATGTGCCCCGGTCACGATGTGATCTACAGTTCGACATGGGACCCCCACACTCACAATGAGGGGAGGATACTATGCCCCATTTATACAGAGATTCCTGGCAGATGCTATGTGAGGTGCGCATCCTACTCAGGATTGTCCATTGCTGACGTGGTAGTTCAAAGCCTGGCACTTTTTTGTGGGGTCATTTATATGTCTTCTATGTCTGCATGTTCAGCCCCCCATTTGGCTTTCCATTAAGGATCAATGTTAAAATTGTTGGGCAGATGTTGTGGACATGCCAAGGGGGGGCTGGAGCTGGAATAAAGTAGTTACGGATTGTTCCTCTTAAACTTTTGCAAATCCTTATTTGAAATTATGTAATTATTTTTGAATTTTTCAATACTGCATTGTAAAGAGCTGAAAAGAAAAGTTGCAGGACTACACAACTGCAACTGTTTAAAGTAAGAAAGTTTTTAAAAAATACAAACATACATTCGCTGCATTAACAAATAACTATCTATGTGGCTTGCCTTGAATATAGATCATATCAGGAAGCAGAACATTGAACTGTTTAGATAAATTTTAGCTCTCACTGCAGAATCTCTGTGTAATGACATTTGGTCCATATGGAAGTCACATGCTGCTCTATGTAGCTTATATCCCTTAACCTATGTAATTTATATTCATTAACAGATGTTTAATTTATGAATTGGCTAGATTTCATTCCATTCTAAGAAATCTGGAGAATCATCTAATGTTTCGCCAAATACTTACTTGAGTCGCCTTTCCATTGACATGGAACAAATATTCCGCCATCTTCGATCCAAGTTCCTTGTGGCTTGCTGAATGGAATCACATTCTGTTTCAGTAGCACAAGCGTCACAATCATGGAGAAGAACTTCACAGAGATTGAGGACAGATGCAACCCCAGTGCTATGTTTCTCTATGTCTCTTTGAAGTTCCTGTAAGTTGATAGATAAACTTGTGAATGTCTTAGACAAAACTGAAGTTAATTAATACTGTATGTACTATAAACAAGCAAGGCAAAACTGAAATACAAATGAAGGAAAATAAAAAGCTAAGCTGTTTGGTGGCTAATAAAAATCCCAAATTGTTCCACAAAAAAATCGACTTAAAATTTTGGCTTAGATTTCAAGTGGATATACTTAAAAATAAGGACTAATGCAATCATGCACACACACACACACACACACACACACACACACGAGAGTCGGGTGGGGAGACAGAGACCAATCATTCCAACACATACTTCTATTTTTCTAATCAAATGGCTTATTTATTAAACATGATAAGATAAAAAGAGTCTGGTTTGAATTCATAATATTGTTATTGGTGTTCATATTTCGTTGTTAAGAAACATTTCGTTCTACCAGGCTACAAATATACTGAAATCCATTAAGTATTATTACCACCTATCTTTAGGTAATTTCAAAGAGTCTAATATTAATACCACTAATTATCAGTGAGTAACAATTTGCCAACTGCATTTTTGGGTTCCATTCATGGTTTGATGTTGACTTTTAAAACCTGAATGGGATGAGCAAAAAGGGTTTCAAGGAGTGCTTTCTTTATGACATCCATTCCCAAACAGCCCTGGCTGGGGTAATGAGATTAGTAAATAAATGTTAGTAGAGATAGTGCTTTACTATTAAGCACTTTGTCATATTGCATTTCTTCAAATTATGTGCAGTTAACTCCACATTTTGTCATTTTCCAATTATATGCTTTATTTCTTTTGCGTCACTGAATCAGGTGGAGCAAAAAGCAGGAAAAAATAGATAATTTCTTTTTTTTATGAAAACATAGTAACTGGAGTATGTGAACACAGAGTGAGAAGTGTTCCTGCAATGGTTCTCTTAAAAATGTCAAGAATGTTGTTGTACACTTGGCATTCCCTGGTGGGATAGGTAGTCTTTGGTGCAAGAACAAATTTGGAATTCCAAGAGCTTAGTGAACACATTAATTCACAAAATGTCTGCCATGGATGGCTATGATGTTCATCAGTCTCTTTCAGTGATAATATCTAGACATTTAAGGTGATTGGACAGTTTTGCTTCATATTTTAATTAATTCTTCTTTGTTCCTTCTTTTCCAGTAGAACTTTGCCTTGTCTGTTATCATGCTTATCTTGGCAGGAAAGATTCCCTGGATTTCTGTAATTACTTTAAAGAAATGTACTGTTCTTTTTATTTGATTGTCGTCTTCATTTTCTTTTCCTTGCTTGTGTAAATAGATTTCCTTGACTCTTGGTCATAGAAGAGTTTTAGTTTCAGGAATTTTCTTTTCTATGTGTTGTCTTTTCCTTTCTGCCTTTCTTGGTCAATTTTCAATCTATCAATAGGCATTTTGTCTTCTTATGAACATTGCATTTTGTAATACTTATGTTTACTTCATTTAATGATGTGAATGACTTTCAATCTAGAATTCTTCAGACATACACTTTATCAGATGCATTTCAGTTCTCTATCTTTACAACAACAAAAGCAGATGGAATATTACTGAAATTGTAGCTTGTCAATCACTTGATTTATTAAGCTGATATTTCACAAGAAGTTCAGGACCAAGCTTCAGTAAGCATTAGGTCTTGTTTTTGTTGATTGAACAGAGCTACACCCACTTGATTGCAGATCATACAGTCAATTTGATTTCAGTGTTGTTTACCCAGCAATGTCCATATGTAGAATTGCATTTTAGAATTGCTTGAGAAAAAGATGTGCTACAATATTATGACTGAATTTGTTACAGCTATTTGTCTGTTTCCTACTTCATCTATATACGAAGATAAAATGTTTCCATTATTCCGGGTTCAAACTTTAATTTTTTATTTTAGTTTAGTTTTCCAGTCATCTATAATGAATATGACATATGTTGCTGGTTTTGTATCAATGAGGTGTTGCAAATCATAGAACTGTTCAATTCCCATTTCCTTGAATCCCTATGATACCGATTGTCTTGTCCTGCACTTCAAATGAGATTATTCTATCATTTGCTGGAATGTTAGTGGAGATAGCGCTTTACTATTAAGCTCTTTGTCATATTGTATTTCTTCAAATTGTGTGCAGTTAACTCACATTTTGTCATGTTTCCAACCATATGCTTTGTGTAACCATGAAATGCTGGGAAAGGTGGAAGGAAAGAGAAACAGAGGACAATCACAGCAATGTAATAGAGTCAGTTACAGTAGCGCCAGCAGAAGAAGAGGTTAGGGACAGATTATCATGGAGAACATCTATCAATGCGGTTGCTAAGAATCAACAGCAACTTGATGGCACTTAAACAATCAATAGATCCATTAATTATTTTAACATTTTTTGTTTATAAAGCGGCTCTGCTATTTCTTATATAGTTTTCTTTGCTTTGCTATGAAATCATCCATCCAGTTTGCGACCAGAAGGTCGGTGTCCACTCTTGACACTGCTATTCTGATAACATCAAGGTTGACTTGGTTCATTGCTTTGACATTCCCTGTTCGACTGTTTATAGCATGAAATTTTCATTTTGCTTTTGCCTGTGAGTGAATCAACAATGGACATCTTTTCACCTTTAATCCAGATGTGTCATGTGCATATGTGTTATGTCTATTTGCCCTCTGCTTTCCCCAGCAACTGTTTGAATACCTTCTTGCTTGGGGGCCTCATTCTCCAGTTTCATTTTTCTAGATTTACTTCAGTAGGTGACATTTCCTTCTCCGATGGATACTATTTAGTCCAATATTTCATCAGGAATAATTTGCTTGGAAAAATTGCCTCCTGACAGTATAGCTCATAGGTTATTGATAAAAGGAGGGGCGGGGATGATGATAGGAAGCCAGAAAGATGTTTGAAAGAAAAAACAGCAACTATTTTACTGGCTATTTCAGAGTGTTAAAAATTAAGTGAGAAACTGTGGATATCAGCCAGGGGCAAAAGAATTCAGGAGCAAACTCACTAAGAGGTGAGAATCACATTTGGAGGAAAAAACCCATCTACCTTAATTAGTTTATTATAAATCACTTGGAACAGTTTTCAATAATGTATTTTTAATTTACAGCATTAAAAATGCTGTTGAAGTCTACGTCATTCATGCTTCCTGACTTTGCCAGCAATGTGAGATTTAACTACAGTTGTAAAATTGGAAATGCACTGAATATAATTCTACACAGAATTACTTCATCTAATGAAGTAGTCTTCATCAGAGACTAGTCTTTTAATAGCACTAATTCAAATACATTTGCATTTCAATGTGATTTAACGTAGAATTGGGATTAGATGTCTTGCCTTATATATAACTTAATTTCTTGCATTTGGAACAGAAGTCAAATTAATACAGGAATAAGATAAAGACAATTAATATTTATAATTTGTTCAGAAAAATGAAGACATTTAGCACCACATAGAGGAAAAAAGAAGAAGAAATGCAGATTCCTAGGTAGACTGGTGATCCATTGTTCAAAAGTAACACTACACAAAGTACCTGTTCTTCTGCATACTTTTTCCTTGGTTTCCCAATTGTAGATTCCAATAAATTAATTCTGAGACATAGGAAACATGGAAATATTTTTTTAATCCCCTAACTCTATGTACAAATTCTGCTCAACTAAGCTTTGTTTTTAAAATACAAACTATCTCTACTGGGCAGAGGCTTGAGCTAATGTGATTCAATATATGACAAAGAACACTCTATGGATTCTATGCCTATGCCTGTCTGGCATATAGACTGATAAAGTCTGAATATCAAACATGCTGAATATAGTTTGCAACCCTATTTTAAGAAATATTGACAAAATTTTCTTTGGAAAGAATTTTGTGTGATGAATAAAGATGTGTGTTTGTGTGTGTGCATGCGCACATGTATATGTGCACACCTTTAATCATTGTTGATTCTTGGTGACTGCCTGGACAAGTCCCTGCAAGTTTCTTGGCAAGATTTCAGATTTTGTTTGATTCCTAGGGCTGATATGACTGGCCCAAGGCTCCCTAATTGGCTTCATACTTAAGGCATGGGCTAGATCTCGCAGTCTGCTGGTTTCTAGTCTAATACCCTAACCCAGGATGTCAAACTCGATTTCATTTTTTTATATTATTTTTTATTTTTATTTTTTTATTTTTTTTAATTTGATTTATATGCCGCCCTTCTCCGGAGACTCAGGGCGGCTTACAATGTGCTCAGCAATAGCCTTCATCCTTTTGTATATTTATACAAAGTCAGCTATTGCCCCCATAACTGGGTCCTCATTTCACCTACCTTAGAAAGGATGGAAGGCTGAGTCAACCTTGAGCCTTGGCGAGATTCGAACCCTGCAGTAATTGCAGGCAGCTGGTCTTAATAACCAGCTTAATAACAGGGTGCCTTAAACCCCTGTACTACCAAGGCTCTTATTGAGGGCCATGTCAGGGTTGTGTTTGACCTTGGGGGGGGGCAGGGTGAGTGTGGCCAGGGTGGTGTGGCCAGCTCGACATCACTCGTGCTGGGGGCGCATGTGGTGGCCTGAGCACTCTGCCAGTGAAAACAGGCTGCCAAGCTCTATTTTTGGCTGCGATGGCATCCTGCAATCCTCTTCCACTGAAAATGGAGCTCGGGAGGGCCGCACCACGGGCCAGTCCTTTGCTGTTTCCAGGCGGCCCTGTGGACCATATCTAAGCACCCCATGGGCTGGATCTGGCCCACAGGCCTTGAGTTCAACACCCTTGCCCTAACCACTTTACCAGTTGTCATTATGAATAAACATAACAAATAACAATTAATCCTGTCTCCTGTACAACAACCAGTGAAATCTAGGTGGCCCATCTACATTTTGGGTCAAATCACAATTGATTGTAAGCACATGATTCAAATGTTTATGACTTTCTGATGCTGACAGGGAGTTTTTTGAATGCTATATGTTCAGCTATAAATTTACCAAATAAGCATACAAAATATCTCTGTTCCAGTTTCTGATCATTCCATGCCATGCAGTATGATCACATTTTACTCAGAAGGAAATTACAGTTGTGTAACTGGATCAATAAACCAAAACTTTAGAAAAAGCTTTCAAAATTTGCTGATTTCAAAATAACTGTGTTCCTAATTGTTTAACATGATAAACAAACCAAGACAGAACCATTGTAGCCATGTCTGCAAACAAGCAAGACCAGGATACCTGACATTATGCCTCTTGTTTCACATCATAGCACCTTATGCTTCTGAAAATGCTGGTTCTTGTTATCTTACAATGTCCACTATTATGTATCATGTGAATATGCTAGGTGATCAGTGGGAATGAGAAAGCAATGGAAGCTGCCATAAGGATTCTGGGTATTCCAATCTAAGGAATATTTGCTTAAAGTCCAATTGGCTGAACATATACAAAGAATATATTTGTATTCTTGGGTGGATAAGAGTCCCTAGTAGGAAAGAACTAGGGGAAGGAAGGAAAGGAATAAATGACTGAATGTATCCTTTTGCATAATGAACAAAAAACAATGTTTCTTATACTTGGCCACTTTAAGATGGATGGACTTCAACTTCCAGAATTCCCCAGCCAGCATGGTTGGCTGAGGAATTCTGGTATAGAAGTCTAACCATCTTAAAATGGCCAAGGTTGAGAATCTCTGAACAAAAATATGCAAGGGGGGTGGGTGGGAAATTATGTAGCGGTGACCTGAGATCATACATATTTGAAAGTGGAAAATAATAGTCTAAATCAGGAGTGTCAAACTCAAGGACTGCGGGCCGGATCTGGCCCATGGGGTGCTTAGACCTGGCCCATGGGGCTGCCCTGGAAACAACGAAGGACTGGCCCACAGTGCCTCTGCCAGCGAAAATGAGCTCAGGGAGGCTGCACATGCCCCCCCCACTCCATTTTCACTGGCAGAGGGCTGCAGGAGGCCGCCATGGCTGAAAACACATGTTGAGCTGGCCCCCCAAGATCAAACACAACCCTGATGCGGCCCTCAATGAAATTGAGTTTAATACCCCTGTTCTAAATCAATTAAGAATGGTGTCAATCTCTTTGAAGGAAGAAGAAAGAAGAGTCTATGAAGACAAAGTTTATGAGCTTCTCTTTGATGACATGCAAACTGAAACTCAAGATTCAAATAATTTCAAAGCTTCAAGTCCTGAATCATGAGCACAGCACCCAACAGATTGGCTTCTTCCTGGCATTTTCATATGATCACAATGAATTTTATAGCACATTATTGACTTTCAGGAATAATCGTTAATGTGAATGATTCAGGTCTGTAGAATAACACTGGACAAGAGGCTGAAGTCTATAGCTCTTATTCATTATTAGTTTTATTCCTCAATTACACACTACTAGTAACAAGTCACCTACAGCTATGTAAGTCATTTCAATGGATATATATTTCTTCAGTAATGTTTGTTACCGAGGCTCTTAGCACGTTAATCTGCTATCTTCAAGCTAAATTTATGTTCACTCTGTCTAGCTGACACTTTCTATCATGGGGATTTAAAATTTAAGTACTGTTTCTAATTGATTTTTATTGTAATGTTGCAGTGATAGTCTGGAAAAAGGCTTAAAATTCAAATAATGATCATTCATTGCTTCTCTTGTGAAATATTGCTATCAAGACTAAGTATTTGGGTATACTGGCTGAAGTTAAGCATCTTAAAATATTCTTAAGTAGCAGTTTCACATAGTCCTTTTCAAACTAACCAACACTAAACTCCAAAATAAATATCTATCAATTATTTGACCCTAAGTCAAATACAAGACATTGCTCAAGAAGATAATTAAACTGAGAGCTCAAGTATGCCTCC
The DNA here is from genome assembly GCA_022577455.1 of Arizona elegans. Taxonomy (NCBI): domain Eukaryota; kingdom Metazoa; phylum Chordata; class Lepidosauria; order Squamata; family Colubridae; genus Arizona; species Arizona elegans. The sequence continues at coordinate 253,831,139 of JAKOOJ010000001.1, forward strand.
AGTGTAAAAAAAGATTGAGAAGGATATCAAATATTTGTGGCAGGCATTAATCGTCATATCAGATGAAGCAACCTTTCTATCAGAGATATTAGTGAAAGGCTGAGAATGGCAAGTTGATGGATTACACAGTAAGAAGACTTAACAATTTCCTCCCAGAATTACACTTTTCTGAAACTGACATAGTACATGCACACAGAATTCGAAATACCAAGATTGTGAAGCTGAATAAACCAAGGAATATTATAATTAAATTTCTTAGTGAACAAAAATTCTTTGAGGCAAAATTTATTTCTTACAGTTCATATTTGTCCATTAGAGACATTCATAGAGAAAAGATTATTTTGTCACAAGCTGGAGGAGGAATTTAACTGAAGATAACATAATTTTTTGTTTTATTGATATTAGCCTAACTGCCTTAAAAACATGATGACATTTAAGCTTCTTACAGGATTGCTGATAAAAATGGGAATTCAGTATAAATGGGAATTTCCATTTAAACATAGTAGATTGAAACCACAAGGAATAGAAACAATTTATATTATTCGGGTTATGAATAAAACTGGCTGAGTTGAAGAAGATTCCCTCTGATGGTACTTGGACAAGGAATGACCTTGGAGATGAAGCCAAAAAGAAACAGCTGCAAAATGAAGCTCCCAGCTGGAAGAGGATTCGGACACAAATATGAGCAAAATGGGGGAAAATACAAAATGAACCCTTTAGACTAAAAGTTCTTGTATGGGATTAAAATATTAGCTCAGATTAGAATTAAGATATAAATGGGTGAGATAAAAATTATTTAGGAAGAGGGATGCAGAAAATTAATATAAGAAAGCACATAAAAATAAAATTATAAGGACGTCCAATCATGTCTAACTCTAGGGGGCAGTGTTCATCTCCGTTTCTTATCCAAGGAAGCCAGCGTTATCTGAAGACATTTCCGTGGTCAGGTGGCTAGCATGACTAAATACCGAAGCGCACGGAATGCTGTTGCCTTCCCATTGAAGTGGTACCTATTTATCTATTTGTGTTTGCATGCTTTCGAACTGCTAGGTGGGCAGTAGTTAGAGCAAGGAATGGGAGCTCACCCCATTGCACAGCACTCAGATCTCAAACCTAGGCTGTCAGCTTTCCAGCTGACAAGCTCATCATCTTTAACTGAATTCATTGGGTGATAAAGGGATGACAGACTGGCAAAAAAATAAATAAATCCCTGTTAGGGAGGGGTTCAAAAAGGATCCTTATGAAACTCTGTAGATTTATTGTTGGTCTGCAATTGAATGCAGGAGGAGAGGGTGGACAGGGAGGGAAATGGGGGTGATAAAAATATTTGGCTCATCAGAGGGAAATGATTTGAAGTAAGGACATATGGCAAGGCTAGGAACTTAACAGAATGGAATGGAATGGAATGGAATGGAATGGAATGGAATGGAATGGAATGGAATAGAATAGAATAGAATAGAATAGAATAGAATAGAATAGAATAGAATAGAATAGAATAGAATAGAATAGAATAGAATAGAATAGGAGCTGGAAGGGACCTTGGAGGTCTTCTAGTCCAGCCTCCTGCTCAAGCAGAACCACCTATACTATTTCAGATAAGTGGCTGTCTAGACTCTTCTTAAGAAGGGAAAAGCAGAAAGGTGAAATTTTATTACTGGTGCAGGCAACAAAATATTTATATTTTTAAGCCAGAATAATTTGTTTTATAGGACACAAGGTAACAGAAATGATATTTTATGATATATGTAAATGTTAGAGGTTTGGATGATACAATGAAAGAATCTTACTCCTTGAATATGTTTTTCAAAAGAAATAATGTAAACCAAACTTTGCTATAAAATGGGAAGCAGTGAAAGTTGTGATAAGAGGGGAATTGTATTATACAAGGAGTAAAATTTAAAAGGAAAAAAAAATCTTTATCAAATTAGATTTAAAAATGAAAGATTTGTTAGCAAAACATAATAAAACAGATTTCTCAAAAGTCTATAAACAGCTAGAATGGAAAAGAACCGAATTCTAGAAGATGATAAAATTTTAAAAGAGCCTCTATATTCAAAGGTATAACATTTTAAATTTTATAACAAGTACTCTAAATTTTTAGCAGTAAATTTAATCCCACATTCTTCAACCTTCTTTAGACTGTGTGGAAGAAGAAATGTAATTAATTAATTAGCAAAACAAGTCAGGAATATGTGACTTGTGAAAGCAATACAAGATTTTAGAAGTCAAATAATTAGTAATACTAGATTCTAACATTCCTTAAAGAATCATGTACTTCTAGAAATCTAACATCAAAAGATATTAAGAATTAGATAAATTAGAATTCCCTGTGTTTCAACACAACACATTTGATAGTTAGATTCATTATTAATCTAAATATAAATCTATACTTCTTTTAAAGCTAGGAAAAATATTCACAGGGTATTACTTCATATACCTCTATTTCATTATTAAACACAAATTATAAATTATACTTAAATTACTGATGAAACATCCGGCCTAGCCTAAATGGTTTTTAATTGGGATTTTAAATTTTATGGATTTGGGGTTTTAAATTGGGTAGCCAATGATTTAATTCTTTTAATTATCTTAACTTTTGCATTTGTATGTTTTTTTAATTTTGGCTGTTCACCGCCCTGAGTCCCTTCTGGGAGAAGGGCGGTATACAAATTAAATAAATAAATAAATAAATAAATAAATAAATTATAGGCACAATCATCCAAATTCTCTGGAATATATCTAGCTCTATCAGATGCTGAATATATTTCATTTTTGCAAAAAAATGACTTCTATATGTTTTTAGATATATGGAAAGCCTTTATTTGCATCGGATTATTTGAGAGTATAAACGAAAATCAATTCTGAACACTCAAATGAATTTATCAAAAACATGGATTTTACTTATGTATTACACAAATTTATATAGCCTTCCAACTCCATTCCATAAAAGACCCATAATTTATAACATTAATTATAGCCAATGAAAGAAGTAATGCAGTAGAAAAGCTGAAGGATGGAGTTAAGTGTGTCATTAACTTAGAGTTGTTATGTTCCCACAAATGGTCCACGTCCAACCCTTCTTGAATTCAATTAACCCATATCTGTCACAATTTAGTACTACGTTTTCCCGAAAATAAGACCCGTCTTATTTTCTTTTGGGCCCCAAAATAAGCACTAGGGCTTATTTTCGGGGAAACACAATTTCAGGGTGAACAGCCTAGCTGAGCGCTCCCCCCTCCAGTGCACAAACAAGAGCCAGCAAGCACGTTGGGACCGACGGTATCCGGCAGCAGCTGCAGCCCACTGGTCCCTTGGTCGGCACACTCTGGGGCTGCGCAGAGCAGAAAGCATGGAGCAGAAGGCAGGCGATCCCGATGCATGGAGCAGAAGGCAAGTGATCACTACACATGGAGCAGGCCACAGGCAAGCTGAGAGACGCGAAGATGAGCCTCCTGTGGCCGCCCCATGCTCTGCCCCACTGTTGCTCGGCTTTCCAGTGGCCTGTGTGGTGCATCCGGATCGCCTCCCTCCCCCCTGTGCCTCTGCCTCTGCCTTTGCCAGTGTTGCTGCATGAAGATCAGTCTCCTGCAGCTGCCTGTCGCTCCACCCCATTAACATTTGGCTTTCCTGTGATCCATGTGGCACGTGTGGATCGCCTGCCTTCCCAGCCTCTGCTTCCGCCTGCTGCTTGCACAGGTACTCAATTCACCTATGCTGTGTGGGCTGTAGCTACTGCCAGACACCATTGGCTCACAGGCTCTCACCACCTCCTATGCTGGCCATGCCCACCCCCTTCACTAGGGCTTATTTTTGGGTAGGGCTTATATTAGGCACACACATAAAAACAGGCTGGGGCTTATTTTTGGGATAGTTCGTATTTTCGGGGAAACACGGTACTGAACTTATAGTTGACTAGATTCTTGTGTATAGACCTGAGCAATCAATCTTTTGAACTGCAACTTAATGTATGGTCCTGATTGTTCACACCTGACAAATGCTTAGTTTAAGAATATATTTCCAAGATCTCATTTAGCACATGTTATTCTTTTCGTAAGATCCAACAAAATAGTGGATATAGATAGAGAATATTCTGTTCTTGGGTAGGGATTTAAATCAGTTATTTTTGATTTTATACAAGCATTGTATAAATATTAGAATATTAGACTTATGGATTACTTTCTTATCTTCAATGATAGTATACCCAAATGTGTGTAGGTAATTGAACTCTGCATGGAAAATAATAAAAACAACAATAACCTAAAGATAGCCAAGGGAGGAAGAATAATTTGGCCTTCCCAAATGCAACATTCGTTTTCATCTCACCGACTTATAAAGTTGTGAAATACTAACACAAAGATTTCATTTGTATATAGGGCAGTTAACAGTATCTCACATTTCACTTCTACACAATAAAAAGCCAATTACACCAGAAGCTAACATTCTGTACATAGTATGGTAGTGCCTTACCTCTGGTTGGCAGGCTCAGTGAGCGGTTCCATGTAGACTGGATGTCAAGCCAGCAGAAGATTCTACCAGAATAATGCTAAAAGCATCACTTGCCTTGAAATTTAAGGGCATCTTCCTTGCTGCCCTCTTGTACCACAGGAAACAGCAGAACCAAACCTGCTCCACACTTGGATCACCTTCACCATTATGCAATTGGAAATGTGGGTATTTCATTTTGGGGGATTTTTTGTTTTGTTTTGATTGCTCTTCTACCTCACGTTTTTGTTTTACCTGCTGTTCATTTAGTTTCCTTTGAATCTCCTCGGAATCGCAAGTTTCATAGACAATGGCTTTGGATAACTCTGATTCAATGTGAGCGAGCCAAGATCTCAAGATGCTCATGTTCTTATCCAATTGCTGGATTGCCACCAAGGTCTCCTTCAGTTTCTTCATCCTGTTAAAAGTCACAGACAACACCATGAACATATTTACTCAGGAGCTCTAGATATCTCTCTTTTTAATTGACATATTTTAACAATTTTTAGTATTGATATAGTCTTGATTTTTAGAATGGATATGAATAACATAACCCAGTATGTTCATCTGCAGGCAATAAAAATATAGATAAAAGTGCAAATAATATTGATAACTATTAAAGGGTATTTTTAAAAATACATTGTTCACAATAATTACTTTTAGATCATGAAAATAGGAAAATGCTTCTTTTCATTTAGCAATGAATGCTTCAGGTTCAATATTTCCAGTGAACGGAAGAATCAGTGTGGTGTAGCAGTTAAGAATTGCACTCAGAATGGGAACTGTAGATCTATTTTACTCTCAGCCATGCAAACTGACTGGGTGACTTTGGGCCAGTCAATCTGTCTATCTCAGTCCAATCTACTTGACAAATTCCTGAGGGCAAGATCAGAACCAAAATAGGTCTTAAATCGTGCTTAGGATATACATGTTGCCTAATTGATCTTTTTAATTTTCAGAAGGCACTGGAGAGTGTGCAGTTTGACTAAGCCCTAGCCACTTCTTGGGAAGAGAGGTTGGTCTTGATTAAATTTGTGTGCCTTGTGTACAAAAGCCCTTCCAATTCTCAAATAAAATTTCAAGCTGGTGACAGAAGAAATATTGTACCAACAGCATCTCTGGAGAAGGACAAAGAGCAACTCTGATAATAGGAATAATATTTAATAAGGATTACACAGTAGCAATAAAAGTGATAAAACAGCATCATTTTCCACTTTAATTTTACTTTTTGAGTGCCTTCTGTCGGTCTTGTTTAAGGTTGCCTAGTCCTTAGGAAGAGATGAGTAAGAAAATCATCTGAAAGGTTAATACTGCCCAGAGTTGCTACTGTCAGATGGGCAGCCATTTAAATGTGATAAATAAATAAATGGGGAGGGGGGTTAGGTATCTGCTGGAAAAGCAGATTGGAATTATCATATGCAGGACACCTAGGAAGAGTTTGTGTTTGTTAGTTCTGAGGGATTGGACAGGGGTCCTTGGATTTGTCATTTTAAGTTAATGTCCTTCCCTAGTTGATTAAGGCCTCCCAAGAGATGATCTTGAGGTGATTCAAGCAGTTACGAGTTCATCCTTGAGAGATGGGATGATGGATTCAATCTGTGTTGAGGTGGTGGTGGTTTGCCCCATCTTCAATAAGCCACTGTTGGACTAAACAGTGTTGGAAAACTTTTATCCCCTCTTCAGTTTTTCCTTCTTGGGGAAGTTTGTTGAGAAAGTAATTGGACTGCAGCTCCTGAAGACTCTAAAGAAAACTGATTATCTGAATCTTTTTCAGTTGAGTTGCAGGGCTGGGCATAGTACAGAGATGGCACTAATCATATTTATGGATGACCTATGACAGACTTGGGAGTGGTTCTCTTTGATCACTGAGTACCTTTGATACAATTGATTCTTCTGACTTCAAGGGTTGGAGGTACAGTATTGTAGTAATTCTCCTCCCACTAGAAATGGATTCAGTTGCGGTTGATTTTGGGTAGAGGTCTGGCCCTTGCTTTGTGGCAGGCTCAGCTCTTGCTTAGCATTTACATTGGGCAACAGGATCAGATCATCTGTCACAATGGAGTTAGAGATAATCTTTGTGCTGATGATACCAAACTGTGTATCTCAACCTTTGGCTAGTTAAGCCATGTTTTAAGGTTCTGTCTCAGGGTCTGGTGGCTGTAGCACTGGATGGGGAAGAATGGGTTCAAACTACTTTGACAGCTGGTACAAAATGCAGATAAGATATGACAGAATGAGTCCACCACTTCAGCGTTACCTCTCAGATTCGAATGGACCCAGTTCCTGCCTGTCTTTCAAAAGGGTTTGAAGATCTGAGTTTTCCCCAACATGGAATCAGAAATGTTTGTGCCTGCTATGACTGTTCAACTGTTTATGGCTATTTTAAGCTTCCTGAAGCCGCCTCAATAAGAATATAGTAAATAAAAAGAACTATATTATAAAGTATCTTCATATTTTCAACACAATGTAAACAATTTTAGTAACTTATCACCTTCTCTTAAAATACAATAAATGATCTCTTTTTACTCTCCTGCCATGTCCCATCTCTTATCTATACACAGATGTATAAACAATTGAGTTCTGACGTCAGCAAAAAACAATTAAATATTATCAGATTAAAATTTATTTAGTTTAACAATGATCAAATAAACCAACTTTATATTCCTTCCTTTTACTTCTATCAACCTTACTCTTTAGTTTAGTCCTTTCAAATAATGATGTAAAACTTGATTTCTTTTCATTTTTTTTCCTTTATCCCTTTTCATAAAATTCTTCAAAACTTTTCATAAGCCTCTTTTATAAACCCCATAGAGAAAAATTGTCCAGGTCACTCTCATTTTGTTGTTTGTATATCCCTTTTAATTATTAAGTTATCAGATAGTTTCTTTTGTATGTCCAGTGTAACATCTTTTTCCATGTGAGCCTATTGTTTTTTAATCCACTTCCAATTCAATCTCAATCTTGTCATGAAGAATTTCCTCCTCTTTCATAGCATCTTGTAGTCACAGACTTTATATAGATGTAAAGGTAAAGGTAAAGGTTCCCCTAGCACATATGTGCTAGTCATTCCCGACTCTAGGGGGTGGTGCTCATCCCTGTTTCAAAGCCAAAGAGCCAGCGCTGTCCGAAGACGTCTCCATGGTCATGTTGCCGGCATGACTAAATGCCAATGGCATATGGAACGCTGTTACCTTCCCATCAAAGGTAATTTTTCCACCTATTTTTCTACTTGCATTTTTTAGATGCTTTCGAACTGCTAGGTTGGCAGAAGCTGGGACAAGTAACGGGAGCTCACCCTATTATGTGGCACTAGGGATTCAAACCGTTGAACTGCCGACTTTTCGATGGACAAGCTCAGCATCTTAGCCACTGAGCCATCGCGTCCCTTTTTTATACAGATGTACAAACACTATTAAAATTAATTACAGGTCCATTGTTCAAAAATATCGTTCAGTGTGTGAAAATAAGCTCTCTCTCTCTCTTTTTTGTATGCTTGAGCCAAAATCAATACAAGGGAAGCAATGTTTCTTTCTGTGCACACTTCTGCAACGTGTTTCTTCTCTTTCTGGCAACCCACTTCCCACCCCAGAAATTAACTATAGTAATTCAATCTAATATCCTATTGTAATTCTCTTTTGCTTAGTGTCAAAGTGTCAAAGTTTGTGGTTTACTTCAGCATACGTCTGGTTTTGAAAAACTAAATACCTATCGTAACAGAACTGTCAACAGTCCTTTATTCATGAAATGAACACGTTAGTGTAACAACATCTTTTGAGTCTTAGTCACATACTCATCTTGCATACTCTCGCCAAAAGTTTACTGTACGTGTGTGTGTGTTATTTTGGAAGGCTACAATTTCACTAGAGCATGCTTCCATTTCAACTGAAAAGATATACAATCATGCAAACGCTGTAAAAGTAATTGTAAGCAAAAGCAATCTGCTCTCTGAGATAAAACTGCAACAATATTTATGGAAGCTAACTTTCTTAGCAAAGTGTAACATCTCCCACCACATTGCTTCAAGAAGCTGGGGAGGATTTCTTTTCCTGCTAAAAAATTACCCAACATCCAAAAAGAGCAGGTTGAAATCAGCACATGACGGATCTAAATTTAGCAAGCTTATCTATGGCTACAGTAAATCTGCTGAACTTTTTAAATATGTGTTACAGTTTGACATTGTTGCAATTATTTAGAAGTATCTTTATTGTTGGATAAATATTCTTAACTTTAAATTAATACATTGATTAATTCAATTAATAATTGAAAAGATATATTATGACCCAACTGCATTATAATGCGCCATGAAGTCACAACTATGAATAAATAAGACAGCTGTTTGCTAATAATAACCTTCTTTAAAAAGGAGCAAGAAAGGTGATTTCAAAAATTGCAGTCACACTGCTTAATGAAATAAACAGAAAGCAACCCCCAAAATTATTGTTCTTAATGTCAAAAAATAATGTCAAAAGTCCTTGGTTGTTTAATCTGAGTAAAATTTTGAAATACTTTCTGAAACTCTTTTTCAATTTTTTTACGTTATTTTTTTTTTCCAATTTGAAATACTTCTATAAAACCATTCCCAACATAATCCTTTTTCCATGCCACATTTATAACGGAAAAAAAGTATGACATTCAAATGCATTTTCTATGTATCTTCCTGTGTGTTGTATCTTGCATATTTTAATTGTAGAAAGATTTTTTTTTTCATGGAGCCCATTATTTTCCATGCCCATTTTTCATGGATCTCTTCATTACTAGGAACCCTTTATTAGAAACAGCAATAAAACAAAGCATAATAATAAAAGATTCAAAACTTTGCTTGCCTTGACACATCACAATTGCAGTCAGGAAGATCTGAATCCACACTGTGATCATCTGCCATTTTCAGGGCATGTAAATCCACCAGCATTAAATTTTCCAGGATAATAATTAAGAGCATTCAATCCAATTATTATTGGAAACTGTGTACTTTACAGTACTGTGCAAACAGTGCTCACCCTCCAAACAAAAGTTGGTAAGTCACTGCCTGATAACATGAGACTAAGCTGCGTGACAAGTGGTCATGTTTCTAAATAAAACTTACATTCATCAACATGTGTCAGGGTGATCTTCAGGAATGTAGGCCATGAATGGAGGAGGGGAAGGGTAAAAAAGCATCCACTATAAATTCTGAGCAGCTGTGGACTAACCTGTCCAAAAAGACAATCCAGGAAAAAATGTGTCTGACTGATGTAATCAAATAAAAATAAAAAGTGGGATATTTGTTTGGTTTGTTCCTTTGCTGGGTGCTATAAGGACTTCCTGTTCCTGTTTTATAATTTTTATGAATCTTTCCAACTGTTAGGAGGCATCACCAAAGGCATTTAAAGTAGCAAGGAAAGGGATTTTTGAACCATCTAAAATGACTGAACTTTGACAAAAGGTACAAAACTGAAGGGAAATAGTAGAATAAAAATAACAATCTATCATTCATACTGGGTTTTTTTTTCAGATCAATAAACTTTAAACAAGTTAATTTTAACATTTATTTAATAAAACCATACTAAAATAGTATACTTAAGTATACTGTATTTAAATTTAACTGGTGTTAACTTCTTGATGAAAAAGTTAATATTTATTTATATTGAAGGTGTTCCATTATAATTTTAAATGGCTGAAAAATGGAAAGCTATAAATGTGTCTTAAGTATAATTTTCCTTTCAGTCACAGCAGGCTGATAAAAACATGTTGTCTAAATATCGCTGATTTAGTTTTTCTATCTTCATGGTATTAGTTGCTTGAAAACCCACATCCTGAGGAACTATCTAGTACCACAAAAAATAACAATTCCTGCTTTAACGAATCTATTTGAATGGCCCTTGCAGCCAACCTTGACAGGAAAACCTTTTATAGAAGAGGGTTTATTCTGCCACAACAAAATATTAGGTACCAATGAATCACAGAAAATTACAAAATAATTAAATGGAAACCAAATGGCTAATTACCATTGAAAAATAGGTAACATACTGATGTGTGAGTGGTGTTATGGTGGCAGAATAAAGGATTGATCCTGTTCTAGAGGTGAGAGGCAGGGCATTTTGCAAAAATAGGATATTGTAAATGCTGAAGTGCAATCTCTGTAAACAGTTCACTGTAAATCTTTATTTCTGACTGGGTCTTAACATGAAAGTTAGGCTGTTTTGTTTTGTATTTGTGTTTATATCCCAATTGCAATCCACCGAGATCAGAAATACCATGAAACACATGCATGCATACAGACACACATAGCACACATACCTGGCTGCAATGAGATCTAAAAGATGTTGCCACCTGTCATTGACCTTCCCAAGTTTATACTCAATCTCCAGAGCTTTGTTTTTGTGGCTTGCTTTAGCAAGCCGTTCTCCCATTTCCTGAAGCTGCATTTTATTCTCTTGGGCAACTGTAATTTCATCTTGATAATCCTGAATGACAGAAGAACATAAAAAAACCAAAACACAGTAAGCATCTTAAGAAAATCTTCTCACTTAGAGCAACAAACGGTTCCTTAGTTGCTCTTCTCTAGATAGTTATTCTTATCTAAATACTAGCTAAACATCCTGTTCTATAATTCTGAAAGTGTTTATAGGAGATAATAATCTAACAGACAACAGGAAAATAAAATCCCCAAAAGTTTGCAAATTGTTCAGTTTAGCCAAATTAGTGATACTCAGGTGTGTTGAAATATAAAACGCAGATTTTCCAGCCAACATGGCCCTTATAAGAGCACCAGATTATAAAATAGCATTCAAGATCATAGCCAAGATTTTACTGAAAGCTTCCTGGGATACAGCATGTTGCAGTTCTGATAAGTTCTGATAAGCTAAGAATCGTCTGCAATAGTAAAGCAGGAGCCCTGTACCTTTTTGAGTTTTTCAATCATTTCTTCAATGAGGATATCTCCATTCTGGGAAACTTTACTTTCCATTTGTGTCAACCATTCACAGAGATCTTTGTTCTTCTCGCTGAAGATTGCCCATTCATTCAGTCTCTCACTCACCTGCTGCCTCCTCAAGGAAACCTTTAAAAGATATGCAGGAAGAAAGCTAGATTATGATAACAAGAAAAGTTAGGCATAATGTTCACCCTGCACTAAAATGATTGCTGAAGTTAAAAGAGAGATAAAGCTTCAACAATATGTGATTTCTTTAACATCTTAACAATTGTTATTAATCTTAGGTTACTTCTGGCCAAATTGTAATGAGAAAGACATGTGTACACAAATACAAAAAGTTACCCGATACACAATTAGGTTTCAGAGGAAGATAAAGGAATTCAGGCTTATCAATTGCAGATAAAGGTGTACCTCATATAACGACAGTCAGGTGGATATATCTACAGCCTAGACCAGGGGTCTCCAACCTTAGCAACTTTAAGGCGGGAGGATTTCAACTCCCAGAATTCCCCAGCCAGCAAAGCTAAATTCTAAGACTATAAGATCAGATTTCTTGATCCTGTTGCTATTCATATTGTTAATTTGTTCTACTATAGTCCAACTGGCTTTTTAAAAAATGCTAAACATACAAACATGGTAGGCAACTGAATTAAAAAATGTAACCTCCAGTGATAAAAAAAATATTACTGCAATAGTATTTAAACAGCTTGCATCCAGTGATATCTCCTATAAATGACTCAGATATTGATGAATTTATTTCATATTTATATGTTGGTTTGTTTATGCGATTTAGCCCTATCTCAGTTTTTTAAGTGACCGAGAAGGTGGATACAGATAACATAAATAAAAAAACCCACAGAAAATAGGAATGACATGTTAAATGAATTACAAATTACAAGAACAGATTAGGTTACTGTCACCCCTAATCACTCTATCAGTCTACTATGGCCTTCAGAAGAACTAAGTATTTACCAACTTCTAGAAGGCCATTTGAGGAAGGCCATCCACAGAGAGCATCCTGCAAGCCCAGAAGGATGGCTTGTAATAAAGAAAGATTTACGGCCTCTGATGCTTCCAATCTGATCCTATCAAATCTGACATGAAATTGAAAAGGAAATAGAAGAATGACAACAAAATGTCCTCAGAATAAATGTATAACATTATTTCTTAAATCTTAAAATATAGGTCAAAAGAAGATTAAGCAGAAGCAAACCAGATCTAGAGAGAAAAACTATATATTTTTATATTTTTTCAACAATCTAAGCTTTACTTACTGCACCTGTTTCTTCTTTTCTATAAATGTAGTTCCTTCTCAGCTTATGTGTTTCCTTTACTGAGAAAGAAAACACTTAAAAGACTCACCGCAGTCCATATTTAGATATGTAAAAGAAGATACAAATGATTCTAATTTCCTTTTGTGTTTTTTTTTTCACACCCAGTATCAAGGAACTATTTTAATTCTTCTCTGTGGAACTAAACTCCCCTATTGCATGGAGAACAACTAGTCAGGCCAAGCAGGTAAAAATGCAAATTTGCCAATGCCTCAAGATCCGAAATAAGGAATTAGTTGTTCAGTGTGTGCAGCATAAAAAAAAATTATCTCTGTCCCCCTCCTCCACCTTCGAACACAGCCAGCATGCATTCTGTCTGTTGAGCCTTCAAAGAATAAATCCAACCAAATAAGTTTATTTGCAAGTGTTTCCTGTTCAAAAAATTTGAATTCGTTTCTGACACCAATTAAGGTTTGTGCAATGAACATGTAACAATATTGGGATGCTCTTCTTGGCCAATCCAAGTAGATGATAGAGCATGGCATTTAAATTCTTGGTGAAAGTGTTTATACAAAAGTTAAAGCATTTCTATATTTATTTGTTTCCAAACTTTTATAGCACACCCCAGTCCAAACAGACTTTGAACAGGGCATGATAAAATCAAGATAGTAAGATACTGAAGTTCAGAAACAAATAAAGAGAAATAATAAAAGAATCAAACTTTCTGTCATTCTTTAACCAGTCAGAGTAAGGGCATTTCTTATGGGTAGTCCTCATTTATTTATGGTAATTGGGACCGGAATTTCAGTCACTAAGCAATGTGGTCATAAAGCACAATGTCATGTGACTATACTGCTTTGCAAAAGAAATTCACACACTTCTGGTTGCCGTCATTAAGTGAATCCTATCCAATTATTAAATGAGGGCAAAGAAGGATGCAAATGATGAGCAGGTGACTGCAAGATGCTTTAGTACTGTAACTGTGAGTAGGGAACCAAGTGCCCAGATCATGATTACATGACTGCAGAGATAAAGAGTGATTGGCAGAAGTGCAAAGATCAGTCATAAGTACCATTCCCTCAGCATTGTGGTAAACTCGAACGGTCACTGAACAAGTGGTCATTAAATGAGGACCACCTGCATTTCCAATATAAATATGGCACAATCTTTTATTTACAACATTCAACAAGTTTATCATCTCTAATTACCATGATAATCTTTTGCTCCTTTTTAAAATGTAGGAATTATAACAGCCTCCCTAATCACAAGGAATCAGAGCTATCTTGTTAATACAATTAATACAATTAAAAAGCAATGCCACAACTGCCAGAAATCAGTATTTGTCTAATTTACTGTGGTGAAAAACGAATACTTCCTAATTTCCTCCTTGGGCTGGTGCAAGGATAGCCCAAGCATATCTCCACATGCCTCTCTGCCTGTATGTCAGTGCCTTTCTTTGGTCTAAGGATGGCTTAAGGTTTCATGCTCAGGGTTTTCTCTAATGTTCTGCATCAAGCTATTACATGGGAGTGACAGGAAGGTGGTCTGAAATGATATGCTCTGTATCAGCAATCTTGCCATTCTAATAGATTCTGCCAGTTTCCTTGGGATCTTCCCCTTCTGTTGGTAGCTGATCTTCTTGTCCTCCCTTTAGTCAACGGTTGACTGTAATGGGGCTTAGGTTCCTGGTGCCTGAAACTTTTTTTTCTTTTTTCTTTGTAAAAGGATTCATCAAGCAGTCATCTGACCAATGACCAAAGCAAATGTCCCTGATATTAACTATGCTTCCCAGGTTTTCTGAATGCTCTGGAACATACAGTACAAAAACTTAGGTTCTATGAGTTGCCATGTGTTTGTCTGCTTGTCTTTTCATGTAACTGATCCAAATACTGACATGCAGTTGAACAAACAGCCAAGAAATATAAACATTTTAATTCTTTGCTGCTACCTACTGGTCGAAAGGTATATTTGTGAATCTTAGAAAGTGAAAAGGCCTAAAAATGATTGACTAGCCCATCCCTGACTTTAGACACCAAACTGAAAGAACAATTGAATGGACTCAGTTCACATATTATTCAATTTGTTTGGCATAAAATAATAAAATAAAATAAGCATCCAGGATGTTTACCTGATTTATCAATTTTTTTGTGTTTATATATGTATCTTCTATCTTTTGTTTCTTAACACATATGAACGGCTGAAACTTAGGGCTCTTCCTGCACTTCTTTCTTATTGTTGCTTTTTTTAATTACTACAGCTGCCTTCTTTGAGAATTTTCAGATGTTTTGCTTTTAAATGTCTTAGCTTTGTTTTGAACAATCAAATATATCTATTATCCTTCTTAAAGGTTTCAACCAGGGGTGAAATGCTACCAATTAGGACTGGTTCAGCTGAACTGGTAGCGATGGTGGTGAGTGGTTCAGAGAACTGGTAGCGACGGCAGTGCAAGTCTCCGCCCACCCGCCCTGTTGTCGTTACTTCTTGGTTTTAACCAGGAAGTAACCTGTTTTTTATCCTCTGTGCATGCGCAAAAGGGTTTGTGCATGCTCAGAGGGTCCAAGCGTGCACGTGATCTGCGTGCACGAGCAGAGAGCGCGAGGGTGGTGCATGCACTTCCGAACCGGTAGGGAAGGTAAGTAGATTTCACCCCTGGTTTCAATGCTATTTCTTCTAGATCCAAAAATCCAGCCAACAGTAAGATTCCATTGTCAAATACACTAGGTGAAATCTCATGCAAACGGGGAGTTTCTCTTTGCTTTCAGAGTGCAGAAGAATAACATAGCATCATGAAACAGCTTTGAGAGGGTATTTATACTTTTGTTGAGCTGAAACATCTTTTCAAAGCAGCAGCTAAATATTTATAAGTAAAGAAAGCAACCTTAATAGAAAGCAAGGACTTGATTTGCTTGCTTAGAATTTTGGCATCAGCAAAAGATAGACATCTATCACTCTCTTTTACTATCTATTCATCTGGAGAATATCAATGTGTTTAAATTGAAATCAAGTGGGTGGAAAGGTGAAAAAAGGCTGAAAGAAGGTCCATTTTCTTTTCATATACCCAGGAAGGCATATTTTCGTCTGCTAAGAAAACAAACCAAGATACATTAGGGCAGGTTTTTGGGTGAGGAGAGTCAGCACTTAGGAAATATTTTATCAGTTGACTTGTAACTTGTGATATTAAGATTTTTTATACTTATGCAGCAAGCTAGTAGGAATGGCATTCTGATCCTGTATTTATTACTTATATCCCGAATTGCATTTAAGAAGATTAAAGAATTATATATAACTAGTTAATTGAGCATTCAAATCCAGGCTTTTCATATTTAAATCCAATGTTTCAGACATTAAACTATGCTGAAACTCAGCAATTGCCTGGTAGTCTGCACAAACCAGTCTGGCCTAACAGGAAAAGTGTTATTTTTGTATTTTTTTTTTTTGGGGGGGGGGGCAGGTGATATTATTGTACCTGGTGACATAGTTCTTCCCATTGTCTGTGCAGTAATTCAATACGTTCGTTGAGTACCAAAATGTCCTCTGCACTAATGAAAGTGGACAGGGTCTCCTTTAATAAGTTCAAATGAGAAAGATCGTTGGTCCATCCCTCAGCGGCACTCTCTAGTTCCTATTGTGGAGAAAGAAACTCTTTAAAGTATATAGAAGTAAATAGTTTTTTTAAAAAATTTGTACAGTACTGCAGAGCAAAAAAATAAAAATTTTAAAATATCAAAAGGAATAATTATGATGAACAAAAGCAGTTTCCAGACTTATTTTAAAAAGAATACTTGGTGTTTTGGTCTACTTCAAAAGCACATTACTCTTAAATGCTTCCACTTAAGATAATATCAGAATTTCCTTTTTCTGTGGGCCCTGCTATACTGTATATATCTGCAATGTATTATATGATACAGTTTTAAATTACATGGTTTGGTAAGTTGCCTGTGATCCAAGTTGGAGTTTAGGAAAGAAACATTTATTTTGGATGTATATTCACCCACCTGTAAGGATAAGGAAAAATAATAGCTTCATAAGAAATTTTAACAGAAAAACATGATTTTAAACAGTCCCCCCCACTACTCCTGCTCCTCTCTGTTCAAACCTGGCACTATCCAGACAACTACTTTAAAGAAAACTTAAAAGATCTGTATTTTTAATAATTTATACAGTATTAAACTATGATAGAGGCAAGGCTAAGAATGATCTTGCTCTTCATTTTTAAAAAATTATTCCAAGCTTGACAGAATCAACTACTTCAATGAAAATATATTTGTCTGTAAGTCACCTGTTGCTCCATGCATAATACAATAAAATGGAAATGATCTGTCCTGATTGCTATGTTCTATGTTATATTATCTCTCTTTAGAAGAGAGCAATGTGCATTACCTTGTAGCGAATCTGCTCTGCATGGAGCTCATCATGATGGTCTGGCAATGGTTGTGAAAGCTTCTTCTTCAGGGATTTTAGCTTTTCCAAGGAATTTGATATGCCTTTTTCACATTTTTCCCAGTCCTGAATGGTAGAATATGAATTTAATGCCTCTCAATTGAAGCAAAGGAAGAACAGAGAAAATGGATTCTCAAACTTAACACTCTAGGGTCCTAATTACTTATGTTTCCTCCAGCAGCACAGAGCAAGGTATACATTTTCATCTAGCTTTTCAGTGAACTTTGTTGGGGCAAGAAAGAGTGAGTGGCTTTAAATTACTCAGTAAACTTCAATGACCTAGGGTGGACTTGAACCTATATCCAACATCTTAACCATTACATTACACAATAGATTTGATGAAACCATGACAATATGTAAATTGAATCTGTGGCTATAGATGGCACAAGGATTATTCACAAGTGACTAAGATGTCACAGTTGAAGAGACTTCTTAGACAACTTCAAAGAAAAGTTGTGATGCGACTGAAGATTTGATTTTTGGAAAAATTATCGAATATGCGGAATATGCGGAAGCTGACAGATTAACAAAAATTTAGAGAGATCAAAAGGACTCCATATATTTTCAATGCTGGGACCAATGGTATACTTGGTTGAATAATAGAATAAAAAAGGATAAGGCTAGTGTAGTTTTTTTTATTTTTTATTTGTATATCTTGACTAAAGTTAATATATTCTGTAAAGCTCCCGTCGCGATCTGTGTATGAATAAATATTTTGTTGTAAAGAAATAAATAAAATAATAATAATAATAATAATAATAATAAAAGAAAAGTCCAGTTGCCTTTTATAAAAGCACCTTTGGGACAAGTGAGTCAGATCTAATAAGATTTAAGGGCTGCTATTTTGTAATACTCTATAAAGTCATATCCTGAATTTACAAAAACAATTAACACTGTATTAATTTCCAGTCAGAAAAGTAAAAGGCATAAAGGAAAGGAGAAAGTTGAATGTAATACAAACAAATATTGTAACTGACAACTTTAATCACAGGGATAGTTTATTAGGGCATGAATCACAATATTTTGGATTCCCTATAATTAACAGGTATATACATACAGTAAATGAGAGTTATGCTATGAAGGACTAGTACTTATTGGGGTGACTTGTAATGTTCCCTGCTGGCTTTCCCATTGAATTTACTTGTGGGAGGTTGGCAAGGAAGATCACAAATGATGATCACATGATGTGAATTACACACCCATGTGTCAAGATTGTGATCACATGACTGGAAGGATGCTGCAATGACCAGAACTTTGAGGACTAGATATTTTTTCAGCACTGCTGTAACTTTGAAACAATGGCTGAAACAATGGATGCACACTACTTGTAGTGTCCAAATGGATTGGGACTGTCAATATAAAAGTGTTTTTAAAAAGTATTCTGAAGGTTTGTTAAATTAGGAAGGCATGAATAAACACACACAACAACAGTAAAGACTGCATTTGTTTCTTCCATGTGTTTATACCTCCACTGCACTTACTACTGCCCAATATAAAAAAGAAGAAATTATCATAATAATAACAAAAATAATAACACTTCTTTCTTTCTTTGTGAGCCCAAATGTTAATTCCTGCTCCTTGAAATATCTCTAATTTACATGAGGTGCCATTTCTACACTCTGAAATCCTTTACTTTCCATAATTTTATTTCTTGTCTTGTAAACTACCTGACACATTCTGTTTTCTGGTTTGTAAATTGCTTGGACTAACAAGTTAAAACAAAGGTTGTGGAATAATGTTTTTAAGGGCAGGACTTAATGTACACATTAATGTACTGCAGTGTTCAGTGTACTTTTAAAGTATTAACAGTCAAAAAGTAACAGTGCATAAATAATAAAATATAGGGATATATTATGCAGAATATATTTCTACATAAACCTGGCTTCTGTAGGCTAATTTTAAAGTATAAGTTCTAGGACCATCATGGCGAACCTATGGCACACCATCATGCCACAGGTGGCATGCAGTGCCCTCTCTGTGAGCATGTGAGCTGTTGTCCCAGTTCAGCTCTGCCGCGCATGCGCGCTCGCCTCCTGCCAGCCAGCTGGTCATTGGGTCTCTGCCGTGCATGCGGGGGGGGAGGCGTGATGCGTGCGGGGGCTCGCTTGCGCATGTTTGGAGGGCAGAGGGTATGCAGGGGGCCATGCATGCATGCATATGGGGGGACGCGTGGGGATGTGCACGCATTCATGGGAGCTCATGCAGGGGGCCCATATTGTGCGTGGCTACACGCGCCTTGCATTTTGGGTACTCAGTCCGGAAAAGGTTAGCCATCACTGTTCTAGGATGTGGTTCAAAAATCAGATAGTAATAACACAGACAACTCATGTACTTTATACTAAAGAAACACAAACAGTATACAGAAAGCATGATTTGTGGTGCCACAGGTGGCATGATTTGTGGTGCCTTCTGCAACTTTCTAAATCTATCTTGTAGACCAACACATTCAGAAGACAGTAAGTTAGGGAATGTTGCTATAGGTAAGACATATAAGATTCCACAAAATCAATCTAAGAATTTTATCTATTTACATGTAACACATAGCAAAAACAAGCAAGATCAATGTCCTAGCAATTGAGCTTTTCAAAGAAGAAGTCTTATTTGATTTTTAAAGATTAATTTAAATGAACCCACTTTTAATAGTAAGGCGAGCTGCTTTTTCTGTTCTTCAAGTCTGAGATTTGCTAATTTCCAGCACTCTTGGATTTCTGTAAGTTCCTTCTGTAGAGATGCTTCTGTCTCACCATCAGCACAGAGTAACAGCTGTTTTCCACCTTCTACTGTTAAAATGTAGCTCCCTTGTTGGCGAAGAAGCACTTTCTCTTTGAGCTGGAAAGACCAAAGACATTCCAGAAACATCACTCTAATTTCATAACATTGTCAGATAAGTCAGTCAGTAACATCCTAAATCACAGGATGAGTGTTTTTCCTCCAAGGAGGACTTTTAAACTTTGCCATTATAATCACTTCTGCATAAAAAGCTGGTAGTATAATGAAACAATCCAAAGCGCACTGAAGATGTCTATTTGAATGGAGATGAAACATTTGCAACGAAATTGCCAAGCTCGGAGCTCAAACCAACAGCATAACTACCAACCTGAACTACTAATATTCAAAGACATTTCATAATGAAACTTTGCAGTAAATATTTCATCAGCTGTTATTGTACTTTATTTTTCCTCTTTTGTTTTGTTTCCTTTCTTTCCCCCACTCTTTTGCTTAATGAACTCTTCCCTATGATCTTTTTGTAATTTCCCCACTATCTGTTCAGAAGGTTCAAAAACAGAGGTTTTTGGTAGAAAAAGCCCTTCAATGCAGGGGCGAAATGCTCCTGGTTCGGACCGGCTCGGGCGAGTAGGTAGCGATGGCGGCGGGCAGTTCAGAGAACCGGTAGCAAAAATCCCTGCCCCCGACCCCATGCCCAGCTGAGCCCCGCGATCATCAGAGCCTTTTTTTCCTTTTAAATGGCTCTGACCAGCCAAGCTCTGACATCCCAGCTGAGTTGCCTGCTAATCAGGCAACTCAGCTTGGATCGCCAGAGCCATGTAAAAGAAAAAAAAATTCTTTTTTTCTCTCCCCCCCCCACTCCCAGCCTCCAGCTTTCTTACCTTAGCTGCTGATTGCATGACGATCGCAATCCATGCATCAGCAACTGAATCTCCCTGCCTGCAATCAAGCTCATCGGTGAGCAGCTCTTTCTGCCTGCCTGCCTTCCTGACTAGACTTGTGGACTTCAACTCCCAGCAAAGCTGGCTGAGGAATTCTGGGAGTTGAAGTCCACAAGTCTTAAAGTTGCCAAGGTTGGAGATCCCTGTTCTATTGGGTAAGTTTTTTCCCCCTTTGGGAGCTTTAAAAAAAATAGTTAATTGGGTTTTTTTTTAGTTGTTCTTTTATTAGACCTAGCCATTTAAAGTTTAGGAAGTTTTAAATTTAGCTGCTTTTATATAAAAATAAAAATAAATAAAAATAAAATAATATTTGTGCAGGTTTCTGAGATTTAGTGTGTTTCTGTAGTGTTTTACTCTAACTACACAAACACACAAAATCTCACAAAGCTGTATGTGGAATTTTGTGTGTGTAAAGTGTGAAAGTTGATTCTTTGGGCTTTTTGTGGCTGTGTGAGGTTCCTGCTTGTTGCAGGGGCCATTTTGGGTCTAGCACAGCTGCTTTTACATTGTGGGTGAGCCAGTTGTGTTATGTTGTGCTGTGTGTGTGTAAAGTGTGAGAGTTGTTTTTTTGGGCTTTTTGTGGCTGTGTGAGGTTCCTGCTTGTTGCGGGGCCATTTTGAGTCTAGCACAGCTGCTTTTACATTGTGGGTGAGCCAGTTGTGTTGTGTTGTGTTTTGTAGGTTAAAAAGGGGCAAAGAAGTGACATTGATTTGGCCACGCCCACCCAGTCACCTTACCACCAAGCCCTGCCCACTAATTAAGCCCCGCCCACAGAACCGGTAGCAAAAAATTTTAGATTTCACCCCTGCTTCAATGTTATATTATATAAAAACCAGATCTTTGCAAGAATTTAACTATGCTGCAACGTAAGATATGAAGGAATTTTTCCAGGATCATATTCAGTTTAAGAAATCCAAACATCGTTGTATACTGAGGATGCTATATTAAAGTGTCCCTGGGAAAAACCAACACACATTTCATAAATACAGTATTTTTCAGAGTATAAGACACACTTTTTTCCCCCTAAAAGAGGCTGAAAATTTGGGTGCGTTTTATACTCCAAATGTAGCTTTTTCGAAGCTTTTTTTCAGCTCTAAAGAGGCGCTAGAGAGTGAAGCTATCTTCTGCGCTTCGCCTGCTTTTCTCATTGCTTCTCTCTCCAATGATCAGCTGTGCTTAGAAGCTGTTTTTTATCCCCAACCCGGCACGAGTGCGCTCAAAACCAGTGAACTAATGTGCTGAAGTTGACCAGACTAAGGATGCTAGCCAGATGAATATCTGGTAGGCAGAGGTTTTTTTTCCTATTTTCCTCCGCAAAAACTAAGGTGCGTCTTATATTCCGGTGCGTTTTATACTCTTTGAGCCATGGAGACAACTTAGACATGCCTATTGTGTAGCTATTCGGAGTTAAGCTCTGCTAAGAAAGTCTTCACTTTGTTTAATAACTGCTGTTATACCTGACTAAATAAGTACAGTGAAATATTTAATTTGTTCCATTAAGTGATACCAGAATCTATTTAGATTGAAAATGGTCTGCCAATAGTTACCTGCATTTCATCCAACAGGGCTCTAGCTCTCTGCAGTGGGATAGGAACACTGCCCAGCCCACTTGCTGATTGACAAGTCACTTCCACCAGCCACTTGCGCAATTTCTCTGCCATTTCTCTGTATCGTTGCCACTGACGAATCTGACTGTCAATGATGCCCCTTCTCTGCTGGGCTCTACGAATTACCCCTTGCCACTGATTACTGAGCAATGCCAGTTTCAAATTGAATTCATCCCTTAAAAAAAGGAAAAACACAACTTAAGTATTTAGTATAGAAACAAAGTGAGCCAAACAAAAGCAGCCAGAATGGCTAACAACTATGATACGTTGATTTCTATTACTGTATTGTAGAATCCATTTGTCTTTGAAATACTCCCACTGAGAACTTCTAAAACTAACTTTGTAATAGTCAGATGAAAAGTTTGGCATAGTTACATTTTTTTCCCTGTGGAAAACAGCACTGCCGATCCAAATTCTTATGTATGAAATAAAGGCAACAAGGAACCACAGTTACAGCTAAAATCTATATTGATTGGAAGTGAACAAGCAGAATATGTAATACAAAGCAAATGCACTATTAGTGATATCAGTCATGTAAAGTGCAATCTCACAAATAGTAGTAGTCCATTATTATAATGTGCCAATAGTTTGAGGAAAATAAATGCATGTTAGATAAAAAGGCAAAGCTTTCAAACATGAAACAGTTGGAAAATCAGATTTTTTTTTTTACAATACACGTTTTACCTGTCATCTACCTGCCCTTGCTCAAGAAGGTTGTGGCCATCCATGATGATAGAATGTAAAATCTGTTGCCGGCTAAACATCTCTGCTTGGAACAGCTAAAGAACAAAAAGTTTTTAAAAGTGAATTCCAAATGAGCTAAACAAAACATAATCTGATTCCAAAATAAAAGTTTAACCTTTCTAATATATTTAGGATGTATGATATTTTTAAATGGATAAGTAATTAGACTTTTTTTTAAAAAAAGCAAATTATAGGTTAATTTGGTCTACAGTATAGTTTTAAAAAACTAATAGCCATAAAGAAAGTGGTCCATTTTAATGGCTTTTATATCACTGTCTATATTCATATTAAATTTTATCTTGCAAATATGACACATAGGTAATACATATGCAAATGTGTAATTTACAAATATGTAATGTTCCCCTTTTTCTTTATCAAATTGAAGACATATAATTGTTTACATGTTCAGAAAAAAAATCAAGTAATAATATCAAAGATAAAAAAGCTTGTAATTTATGAACAATATATTTTTTCCCCCAATTTTCTACATGGCTGAACATTCATAGATATATTTCATGCATGCTCTCTAGAATTTCTGTTGGCAATAAGCTTCATTTACTCTTGTAAGATAGATAAAAATCCAGACAGAGAAGACGGATGTATTTACAATAATAGTCTTTTTCTGCATGTGAATGGCCCCTATTCTTTTTTTTTTTTTTGGTCAAGTTTCCACATGTTGAGATGAATGTCAGAATGGGTCTGGTGTCCAGCCTTTGAAGTCTACTGCACTATATTTATTATTCAAAATGAAACCAAATTTAATCTTTCCAAATGAGGAGGATTCTTGTATTCAATTAATCACAGAATCTCCCAACTTAGTTTTAGATTGTGCTATCATATGTTTTAGGGGACATGATGGCTCAGTGGCTAAGGCGCTGAGCTTGTCTAGCAGAAGATCAGCAGTTCAGCAGTTCGAATCCCTAGTGCCACGTAACGGAGTGAGCTCCCATTACTTGTCCCAGCTTCTGCCAACCTAGCAGTTTGAAAGCACGTAAAAAATGCAAATAGAAAAATAGGAACCACTTTGGTGGGAAGGTAACAGTGCTCCGTGCGCCTTTGGCATCGAGTCATGCTGGCCACATGATCACGGAGATGGCTTTGGACAGCGCTGGCTCTTCGGCTTAGAAACGGAGATGAGCACTGCCCCTAGAGCTGGAAATGACTAGCACACATGTGCGGGGGAACCTTTACCTTACCTATCATACGTTTTGCAGTTCATCTGTTTAGCTAAATATTGCTTGATTACACTGAAAAGTCTTAAATCTTCTATAATAAAATTAAGTTTGTGGAAGAACACCTGCCTCTTAGCCCTGATATATGAATTGGTGACTGTGGGCCAAGTCTAACTCTTTTGTAGATTGAAACTCTCCATCAATCTCTTTCTTCTAGTTGTTTACATTCATATCAGGCTGAAGCAGTAATTTATTTTCCCCCTATTTGCAGGTGAGGGAGGTAATTATTATTATTTTTTTTTAGTTTTGAACAAGACACTGATTTTTACAGGGTTATTTCTTGCTTATCTAGCCTACTATTATTGGTTTCATTTGATCTCACAACTAACGGATCTCAAAAACAGCCATCTCTTACAGCCACAGATAAAAATTTAGGAAGTGCCAAATTTTTCAATTTTCAATTTCCAAACATATAGGGGTGCTCGAAAGTTGTGACATGCCTTGGGGATCGTAAAGATATTTTGGTTACTTTAATATAATTTAGATGTGCTTGGTATGTAACTACATAAATATCATAACTTTTTAACATTTTGTTTTTCATTTTTATACCATCTGATGTCAGTGTCTGTCCATCTCCTATATAATCCAGCTGTCATGCTCTATGATCATGAACAGAGAATAAAATACGTTTGAACAAATCAATCCTTATTAGTACAGTTCAAGTTCATTAACAATTAATAAAAGAAGTTGATACAGTAGTTCAAGAATCCTGTCATTATAACTTGCCTCGTGCGCCCTCTGCTGTTCTAAAAGAAGCTGGTAGTTTCCTGAAATTTCTGCAGCCAGTTTCTGCTCAGTTTGAACCAAGAATTCCATCCAAGTCTCACATTTTTCTAGGAAGGTTTGTTGCTGCAGCAAGAAGGACTGTAGCTTACTGCAAGGATAAAGAAGGACTCAATGTACATCTGAGTCTAAAAAACAAACCTATGTTTCTTTTAAAAAAAAAAAAAAACATTACTGGATTACCCAAACAACATTACTGACTTCATCTTGGATTCTTAAAAACATGCTGATGAAAAAGGAAATAAAGGAAACAAACTGGATATAAGCACAAACATTTCTTAATGTTAATTTCTTAATGGCCATTTCTTAAATTTGAAGTTAGTGAACCTGTTTGTCTCACTTAAAACTTTATTTTAATTCCTAAAGAAAAAAAGTTCGGAAGTACTTTTATTTTTCTAAGCACACTCTGTTTTAATAATAGATTATTAAGAGTCTTCTCTGCAGAGAAATTAAAAAGACAGTAATAATAAAACATACATTTTAATCTGTTACTTCTATAAGCCTTATTTTTTATCAGCTTTTTCTTCCTTTCTCCCTTTGTTTGGGTTCATGCATTATGTTAAGCCACAATGCAGATTGTTTGTCTTGGGCTTAGCACCTCACTGTGATTTTTCCAGCATAATCTTTTAAAAGAAACCATAATTGAGTGTTCAGACTAGAAAATTTATTTTTGACATGGTTCCCACTTTTTTGTTTGTTTATGAGTTTAAAGGCACAGCAGGAACATGGTGACATAATTAGAAGGGGCAGTTCAAAAAGGTTAGTTTATTTTTCACTGGAATTCTTTTCACATAAGAGAAGGTAGATCCAAAGGCTTTTTGGAATATAAGACGTTCCGGAGTATAGGACGCACCTTAGTTTTTGGGGAGGAAAATAAGAAAAAAAAATGTCTCTGCCTACTAGCATCCATTGGTATTCATCTGGCTAGCGTTCTGTCAGTGTGTGAGAAAGTTGAGGGATGTTTGGAAACTGAAACAGTATTTGCTGTGTGAGCAACAAGGAAGGAGACAGCAAGGAGCCTGGGCATGGCTTAGCTCTGCAGTTCTGTGTCTGTGCTGAGCTGTAAACTAATCTGCTGCTCAAAACTGAAACTCCTCTCCTCTGCTTGTGTTTTGCTTGTATTTACTACCACATTGAAAACCTGCTTTTGGTATTGTACATTTACTTCATGTGTTATATTATATATAAAGAGAAGTTATTGAATCCTGCTGAATCAGTTACTTGTGTGTACTTTCTGGATGTGATTGCTGCTGCAAACTCTGAGTCCTTGCAGCAAATAGCAAACAGCCAGGTCAGCTTCAGCACATTATTGCAGTCTGATTCAGCAAGAGCAGCTGATTGGCGGGTGGATTGGCCTCCCAGAATACCCCCAATCAGCTGTTCCAGGCTGCAGGGATTGCCACAGACCATTGCAGCCTCCGTGCCTCACATTTTTGGCTACCTTCGGTGTATAAAATGCACCCAAATTTTCACCCTCTTTTTTTTGGGGGGGGGGGGGGGAAAGTGCATCTTATACTCCAAAAAAACCCCCCAAAACAGTAATTCTTCATTCCTCATATATACACACCAAATGAACTTATAAAATATTTGACAGATCAAGGAATGGGGTTTCCTGCAGCTAATTAGCATATCTGAAGTAAAAAGTATACATGATAATGTTGTTTCCCCCTATAATGTTCACACCCTGAACGCCTTATTCTGTTGCATGTAATTTTCTTACTGCGGCAATTATTTTTCATTATTAGTGATCCATAGATCACAGAGTATCAATTAAGGCCAGAAAAACAGGCAGCAAGCAATTTTAATGAGACCAGAATCTGAAGAATCATGAAATATCCTTTTGGCTTCTTGATTAAAGAGATGATTCTGCAAATAAGAACCTAGTAACTGTCACCTGAATGAAATTTTTCGAAGGCTGCCACTCTTTTGTTTGCGTTTTCTGACATTTTATATCTAATTTGCTTTACTTGTGTCATCTAATTGCCTTGTGAAGGCCAACTGGTTTTTGTAAAGTAGGTATACACAAGCAATCTTTCAGCCAGTGAAGTAGATAAATTTAGATTTTAATAAAGTTCTGGCAAGGTAGACTTAATATATTTTTAGTTTTACTTCTGGACCTCTTTTGACCCATAGTAGAAAGAGTCTTGCTTTAAACCATATAACAGAATGAAGTAAATTTTTACATCTTTCTGAACCTTATGCAATTCTAGAATTAGTTTTTTAGGATTAGGATTAGAACTATTGGCCTGACAACTCTGCTTTATTAAAACTCCAATCTGCGTAAATCACACTGTTTTGTAAATATTTGACTTACCTGAATCTTTCAGTAGTTTGTGAAGAAATCACTGACCAGCATCTATTCAGATTTTGCATCCTTTTGATTTCTTTATCATTCAAGGGCAACCTATATCCCAGCTCATTTAGACGATCCAAATCTGGTGCCATGCTGCTGAATTTTAGCATCTGGCACTATAAAGTGACAGGAAACAAGGTTTATAAATAGTTTTAATTGCCACATTTGTAATCCGGGTACATTACTGCAAAATATGTATTTTATACTAGAGTACAATTTTCAATGCTTTATGTTACAATAATAAAACATACTTTATTTTCAAGTTATACAGTTACCCATATTGTAACTATTACCTTGGACAGCTCACAAGCAAAGTTCTATTTAGGAGAAAAAAATAACAATAACGTTTCCGTTTTTAGAAGACTGATTAAAGTGCCCGATACGACTTACACACTACAGGGAGAATGTTAATATATTTTTTAAAATTAATAATACATCTGCTCTCTCTCCAAGGAGCTCAGTTCAACAAATATGAAATTATTCCTTGGAATACACCCTAAAAAAAGTTTTGAGCTTTTAACTGTTAATAAGGCTTCAATGTTACGATTGTTGAGAATAGCTGGAAAAAAAGTAGAACTACATACTTCTGTTGAGGAAGTCAGCAGTGAGCACTGTTTATTGCAACAGATCTTGTTATTCTATGAGAATACTTACATACAAGTTAAACACAAAGCTAGTGGCTGTTTATATACATACATACATACATACATACATACATACATACGAACACTTTGTTCTATCTTCTTTGATATGAACCTTTTTTAATCTGGTATTTAATCTCGCTCATTCTTTTAATCCACTTTATTATTCTCAAATACATAGTTTTCATTTTCCGTTTAGGTTTTTAAAGTAAACATAAATTTATAAATAAATAAATAAATACCCAATAACTATAAATAAAATGCATTTTGAAAGTAAAAAAAAAAAAGCATTTTCAAAAACTCACTTTAAGCTCTTCCATTCTGTTCCGAATGATGGATGAGTCCGATGAGTGGCTTGGATCTTGCATTTTCAGCATCTCTTCCGCTTGCTTTGTCCACTGCTCCAGCCCTGCCAGACTGAGATTAAAGGTCTGGTAGTCTTGAACTCCTGCCTTAAATTTTTAAAAATGGGGCGGTTCATTAATACAGTTTTTTTTTTCATCTTAGAATGGCATGAAATCCAATATAAAAAAGGAACATTATATTTCTAAATTAAAAAAAAAGGTGTTGTTTGAATGATATGAAGCTGGAACAATTATAAGTAAAGTTGTACCTTATGCCGATTAAGGTCATAATTCAAGTTGTGGCCTAAAAGCTCTGTTGCCAAATGAATGTGGACATTCATTTATAGGTTGTTTGCTTTAGAAAAAAAAGGGGAAATGCTAAGATTTAAACCTAATGATTTTGCATTCAACTAGGAACATAAAGAAATGCTGTACTATCAGTCTGTATAAAGGAACTCAACCCTAACTATTCTTTGGTCTTAAAGGAAAACAAACCTGACTGGAAGGGCATAAGATCAGGGATGAAATGCTACCAGTTTGCTCCGGTTCAGGCCAACTGGTAGTGATAAAAACTACCAGTTTGGGCAAACCGGTAGTAAAAAAAAAAAGCTACCAGTTTCGTCGAACTGGTAGTTTAAAAAAAGCTACCGGTTCCTTTGAACTAGAATTTCCGACGATCAGCTGTGCCGCGCGGTTTAGCTTTGCTAAAAAGCAGGAAACCCTGCTTTCTAGCAAAGCTAAACCGCGTGGCATAGCTGATCCCCCCCTTGCTGTTCTACTTACCTTCCCAAGCCTCTTTGTGGGCCGTATTGCGCATGCACGCACATGCAGTGCATGTTTGGTGTGCACTGTGCATGCGATGCAGAACACGTTTGTTGTGTACTGTGCATGCACAGGCAGCATGCGCTTGGCTCGCAGCGTGCATGTGTGACCAGCAAACTGGTAGCAAACTGGTTCAGATTTTACCACTGCATAAAATACTGATGCTGAAGCTCAACTACTCTGGCCACCTAGTGGGAAGAGAGGGTTCATTGAAAAAGACCCTGATGTTGGGAAAGACTGAAGGCAAAAGGAGAAGGGGACCACAGAGGATGAGATGATTAAATAGTGTCATTGACACAATGGACATGAGTTTGGGTAGATTCAGGGAGATAGGGGAAAGACAGGGGAGCTTAGCATGCTTTGGTCCAGGGGGTTGTTTTTTATATTTACTCAGAAGAGTAAAGACTCTTCAGAAGACTCAGACATGAGATAGTGACTGAACAAAAGAAAAATCAGTCTGTATAGGTAAAGGCAAAGGTTCCCCTCGCACATATGTGCTAGTCGTTCCTGACTCTAGGGGGTGGTGCTCATCTCCGTTTCAAAGCCGAAGAACCAGCGCTCTCCAAAGACATCTCCGTGGTCATGTGGCCGGCATGACTAAACGCCAAAGGTGCACAGAATGCTGTTACCTTCCCACCAAAGGTGGTCCCTATTTTTCTACTTGCATTTTTTACTTGCTTTCGAACTGCTAGGTTGGCAGAAACTGGGACAACTAATGGGAGCTCACCCTGTTACACGGCACTAGGGATTCAAACCGCTGAATTGCTGACCTTTCAATCGACAAGCTCAGTGTCTTAGCCACTGAGCCACCGCATTCTCAAATATTGTGTCTGAACAAAAAAATCCTTTGAGGAGAACTGTTTCTTCTCGGATTGCTTACATCACTATGTCCTAAGCATGATATTATGACAGCACATAAATGATAGCCATGTGACTAGTTGAAAGTACAATAAGAGATTCTCGACTTCCGGTTTGTTCGCCGCCAGCGAGGACGGTCTCCCTTAAAGGACCGCCAGCCCCGCTGTCTGTAGAGCCGCTTCGATACCCAGAAGCGGCTTGAAAACTCCAAAAATCTGAAGGATTGCTGGAGGAGAGAAGGCAAGGCACTGGTTGAGCCCCTGTGAGCCCCCAGAGAGTCGCTGCTGGGGAGGAAACAGGCGCGGCTCCCTTTCAACTTGCCAGACTCCAGACGGCGTGGGACGACTCTGCTCTTCGCAGAACAAGCTGGCTGCTGCAAACGTTCTATCTGAATGAAACCAACCTTAATAATCAGCGGAAGTATCAACTTGAACCCCCAAACTTGAAAACTGCAAGTATTGATGCTTTGGTGACTTTTTAAATTAAGAGAAAGTACGATCGTGTGAAACTGATTTGAAAAAAAATGGCGCCCAGCAGCTGAGCTAACGAGCTAGTGAAAGTGATTCTGAGAAGTTACTTTGATCTGTTACAAAGTTACTCTGCCTGTAATACAGAGGAATAGGAGAAGAGGAAAAAAAAATTTTCTTTAAAATCTGAGTTTGTTCAGTTTAGCTTCTATCTGATTAAACCTGGGGGACTTTTTTAGAAGCCTTTGTAGAGGTGGAAAAGGAAAGAGAATTTCCCTCTTTAGAAAAACTAACCTACGTGGCAGGATGGCTTCAAAGAAGCAGGAAGGAACGGCAGCGGGGGGGGATCCCCCACACACAAACATGAATCACAGCCTCCTTCTGTTCAACAAACTCAGAAAAAAGACTTTGACTTTGAAAATTTAAAAGAATTTATATCCCAGGTTTTGGATGGTAAGTTTCAAAAATCTCAACAGGAAATAGATGATAAACTTCAAAAATCTCAACAGGAAATTATGCAGGAAATTAATGAAATTAAAGATATGGTGAAACAGGATTATGGCAAGGTGACTAAAAAAATATCAGATGTGGCGTCTGGCCTTGCAGAATTTATTATTAAAGTGGACTCTAAAGTGGAAGAATTTAAATCAGAAGTCAATGTTAAGATGAAAGACAATGATTATAAAATTTCTGATGTTGATGATAAAATGCAGAGAGTCGAAAACGAAATTGTTATGATGCAATTCAGGGCAATGGAATTTGCTATAAGGCTTTGAGGAATCAGAGAGGATGACCGACAGGATTTGAGACAGACTTATGCTGAGGCTTTGGCAGTGATATTAAAAATTAATCCTGATGTGGTTTTTTACAAAATAGACAAAATTTACAGAGTGAATTCCTGGGTGGCCAGACAAAGACAATTGCCTAGAGATGTGGTGATATATTTTACAGACAGAGCAATAAGAAATGACATCCTGCAAAAATCTTTTCTTACCTCTGTGCAAGTGGGGGGGTGTACAAATTGGAGTTTATAAAGAACTACCACCTAAAATGTTGAAAGCCAGAAAAGATTTTGGCTTTCTAGTAAATGAATTGAAAAAACAAGAGATACCATTCCGGTGGGATGCCCCAACTGGCATAATTTTGAAGTACAAGGGAGAAAGATATCGTTTGAATACTGTGGAGAAGGCGGAGCATTTTTATAATACTATTTTTAAAGAAAGAACACCATCTCCACGTACATCTACAGTGCTGGAGATTAAGGAGAGTGATAAGAAGCAACTTCAGCAAGAATTGCAAGAACAGTCTAAGCAGGTGGAGTTAGAGGAAACGCAGGGTGCTGTAGGAGGTTTCTTGGAGGAGCCCCTGTTAGAATCTTCTCCAATCTTAGACCCGGCTCGGATGGTTGAAGTTAAGGATCAGCGTATAACTCGTGCAAAATCCAAGCAACTTAAAGAAAAGCAACAACAGGAAAGACAATATAAAAAGGGAGCTAAGAGTACTACACAAGAGACTGAAGTCATGGGGGGAGCAAGACCGAAGATCCTGGAAGATATTCGGTTATTCTGCTCATTGCTTCAGAAAGATAAAGATGACAATTAAGTGTTTATCTTGGAATGTGAATGGGTTGAACTCGGTACAGAAAAGGAAGAAGTTATTTACATACTTGAGACAATTTAATAATGATATAATTTGTTTACAAGAAACTCATATCACAACTCAAGATCAAAAATACTTGATAAACTCTAAATTAGGAACACATTTTATATCTTCAGCTTCGCAAAAAAAAGAATGGTGTGGTTATTTATGTAAACAAAAGACTAACAGCTAAAATTATAGAAGCAGATGAAGATGGTAGGTTTATAGCAATTTAATTGCTTACAGTAAATGGCCAAATTCTTTTGATTGGAATTTATGCTCCCAACCAACAACAGGATCATTTCTATAAAATGTTACATACCAAAATACTGCAATGGGACTATAGATCTATTTTAATTATGGGAGATTGGAATGGAGTAATTGATTCTAAATTAGATAAAAAGACTTTGGCGAAATCCAGGATCAGATTACCACAGACTTTTTTTGACATGAAAGAAGACTTGGAATTAAAAGATATTTGGAGAATTCATAATCCAAAAGAACTGGACTATACTTTTTTTTCCGACAGACATAGATCCTTCTCTAGGATTGACTTTATTTTGTTGTCAGATGATTTACTTGTTAAGACAAAAAGAACAAAGATTTTCCCAAGAACTTTGACCGACCATAGCCCAGTATGGATAGAAATCGAGATGGGCAAGACTGAGCGACGCTCTTGGAGAATAAATGAAAACTTGTTCAGATATGAAAAAAATATAATAGAACTTAAAAAGCATTTGAAAGAATTTTTCGAAATAAACTTGAATAAAGGTACCCCAATTGAAATTGTGTGGGATGCAAGCAAAGCCTATATGAGAGGGGTGCTCATTTATATGAACTCTAAACATAGATTGATTCGACAAAAGAAAAGAGCTGAATTGGAAGTAGAAATAAAGAACAAAGAACAGCTACTTATTAAAAACCCAACAGATGAAAGAATACGTGGTGTTATAAAACTTTTGAAAGACCAATTTCAAATGCTTATGGCGGAACAAGTTGCAACAAATTTACAATATGCGAAGCATAATACATTTTGTAATGCCAATAAACCGGGCAGATGGTTGGCCTACACACTAAGGAAAAAGCAGAGTATACGGACTATTGATAGTATTGATATTGGAGGGAAAGAAATCTTTCAACAAAAATTAATTAAAGAAGCTTTTGTGGACTATTATACTAAACTATATGCTCAAGATGATGTGCAGAATGGACTTATAGAAAAATACTTAGATAATAAAAGAGTTACAAAAATTACTGACCAACAAAAGGAAAGAATGAATTATCCTATAACAGACGAGGAGATAATAGCAGCAATTAAACAACTAAAATCAGCTAAAGCTCCTGGAACGGATGGTTTGACTGCAGTGTATTATAAAACTTTGCAAGCAGAAATGGTGGAACAACTTAGAGATTCATTTTGTAATATTCAACAAGGGGGTAAAATACCCCCATCATGGACAACAGCTTATATTTCTTTGATACCAAAAGAGCAAGCAGGTCCTAAAAAACCGGAGAATTATAGACCAATATCTCTTCTGAATACTGATTATAAAATTTATGCAAAAGTACTAGCCAACAGGTTGATGCCAGTAATTCAAAAGGTGATTCATGATGATCAAGCGGGATTTATCGAGGGTAGATACATGAAGGACAATGTAAGGCAAGTAATAGACTTATTGGAATATCTTGAGAAGAATAAACAGATCCCTGCAGTGCTGGTCTTCTTGGATGCAGAGAAGGCCTTTGATAGAGTGGACTGGAATTTTCTACTAAAGACTTTAAAAAAGATGGACTTTGGGGATCAATTTATACAGGCGGTTTCAGCAATTTACCAAGAGCAAAAGGCACAGATTATTATTAATGGAAGTTTGACAACAGAGTTTAAAATCGAAAAAGGAACAAGACAGGGATGTCCGTTGTCCCCATTGTTGTTTATTTTAACACTAGAAGTCTTGTTAAACACAATACGAGACTCTAATATCTTGAAAGGTATAATGATAAGGTAAGAGGATTACAGAATAAAGGCATTTGCAGATGATCTGGTCGTTACCCTAACACAGCCAATGGAATCAATAATCCAGATGAAGGACATTATACAAGACTATGGTAAAGTTTCAGGTTTTAGACTGAACCAGAAAAAAACTAAGATGATAGTCAAAAATATGACACAAGATCGTAAACACGAGCTTGAAAGGAGGGCAGGTTTTGAGATTGTACCAAAGGTAAAATATCTAGGAGTTCAGGTTGCAGAATCAAATATGAAATTGTTTCAAAATAATTATGAGGTGTTGTGGCGAGAGGTACAGAAAGATATGGAGACTTGGAAAAAACTGCAGCTGTCTTTACTTGGAAGAATAGCAGCAGTTAAGATGAACATTTTGCCAAGATTTCTTTTTTTGTTTCAAATGATTCCGGTGCTTAAAAGTGATAAACAACTAAAAGTGTGGCAAACTGGAGTGAATAAGTTTGTCTGGAACAAGAAAAAACCGAGAGTGAAATTGAAAATTATGCAAGATGTTCCAGAAAGGGGAGGCCTTAAACTTCCAAACCTACAGTTATATTATGAAGCAGCAGCTTTGACTCTAGCAAGTGATTGGTTTGGAAGGAAAAAGACTGGAATACTGAATATAGAAAGTTTTGATCTTGAATTTGGATAGCATACTTACTTATTTTATGACAACAAAGTGGATAAAGTATTTAAAAGCCATATACTTAGAGACTCTTTGATGAGAGTTTGGAAGAACCACCGATTCAAATGGGATTATAAAATACCGCTATGGCTGGATCTTGGTCATATTATGTGGAATACAAATATAATGTCACTCGGGGGGTTTTTATACAAAGAGGTTCTTTTTACAGATGCGGGCAGATGGCAGTTGAAGACATTACAGACACTGTTGGACGAAGGGATTAACTTAACTTGGTTACAATATAATCAACTACAATTGAGATGGAAAGAGGACCAAAAAACTGGTATTATGTTGCATGAGGAAGAATTGGTTAGACACATTAAAGAGAAAGGTCCAATGCATATTAAAAGGCTTTATAATGTTTTGTTAGAAAGGGATTCAGAAACTGAACTGGTTAAAGATTGTATGATTAAGTGGGCACAAAATTTTGAGGAACCAGTGATGTTGGAAACATGGGAAAAAATTTGGGTTCAGAATGTTAAATTCACACAGTCGCAGAATTTGAGGGAAAATTTCTATAAAATGTTTTATAGATGGCATTTAGACCCCAAAAAATTGTCGTGTATGTACCCTAATGTTCAGCCAAAATGTTGGAGATGTGATTGTTTAGATGCTACATATTACCATGTTTGGTGGACCTGTAGGAAAGTTAAGGCTTTTTGGATAAAAATTTGGTGGGTCATGCAGAATGTTTTGAAGAAAAAAATTCAATTTTCTCCACAATTGTTTTTATTGGGTATAGTTAAGAGTTTTACATTGGGTGAAACAAAATTAATATTGTACATGATAACAGCAGCAAGATTGTTGATAGGTAAATACTGGAAAAATGAAGCTTTGCCTACGATCGAGGAACGGACTTTGAAGATGGCCAGTTTTGCTGAGATGGCGAAGATTTCAGCATATTTAAAAGATTGTTCACAAGAGACTTATGAATGGGAATGGAAAAAGTGGATAGATTATGTTCAGAACAAATATAAAACTAGGAAGTATCAAATAGCTTTCATTTGAAAATGTTATATTATATTAAGATAGAAATATTTTAATGTAATGAAGATGAAAATTTATAAGGGGGAGGGAGGGGTTCAAGTTTTATATAAGTTTTATACAAAGGAGGGGTTTTTTTTACCTGATATGAGTATACTGTGCGGAAGTCCGGGGGGAGGGGAGGGTTAGGGTGGGTTAGGGAGGTTGGGAAGTTTGGGGTGAGTTGAGGGGAGGGGAAAAGGGGTGAAAATGTAATTGTAAAACTTTTGCAATTAAAAAAAAAAAAAGAAAGTACAATAAGAGACTACTTTTTCTGACATGTCAAGAAACATTTCCCTACCTGTAATATTGACTGCTGTCTGTTGAGTCCCTGCTCTAAAGAAGCTAAATTCTGATTTAGTAAGAGCTGGCCGGATTGGATAGCTGCTGCTGCAGAAGAATCCACTTGCTGCTTCAGCTGTTCCCCGAGTTCGTGCAGAACAGATAGAGAATCTTGCATTGTCTTCATGCCTTTAAGTAGATCCTGTGGAAATCACAGCAAATGTAAAATTGAAGATGGCAACTGTAATGTTAAAATTCATTTTAGTAAATATATGGGGCCTGAATATAGCAATAGCATTTAGATTTATATACTGCTTCAGAGTGCTTTACAACCCTCTCTAAGCAGTTTACAGAATCAGCATATTGCCCCCAACAATCTGGGTCCTCCCAACCTCAGAAGGATGGAAGGCTGAGTCAACCTTGAGCCGCTTAGAATTGAACTCCTGGACTGAGTGGTGAGTTAGCCCTGCAGTACTGCATTCTAACCATTGCGCCACCAAGGCTCTTGCCAATCTTTATGCATGTGCTTGAACACAAGCACTTGGCACAATGACAGTATGTCATCCTGGCACAACTATGTCCAGTCCTTACAAAAACCTGATAATAAGACTTGGATTCACATATCTACATAACTGTGGAGTTCCCTGGGTGACTTTAGGACAGTCTCTTTTTATTTCCACTATCTATCTAACAAAACTAGTGTTTTAATAATCACATGACAGGGGTGAAATATAAAATTTGTTACTACCAGTTCTGTGGGCGTGGCTTGGTGGGGGGGGGTAATGTGACTGGGTGGGCATGGCCAACTTTTTTTTTTATATACTTTTCAAAGCATTTTTTTTAATGCTTTGAAAAGCCTCTGCCGATCAGGCAACTCAGCTGGGATCGTCAGAGAGGCTTTTTAAAAAATGCTTTGAAAAGCCTCTGACGATCCCAGTTAAGCTGCGCGATCATCAGAGGCCTTTTTTTTTTTACTTTTAAAAGCATTTTTTTGTCGGAAGAGGTTGTAGAAAAATGCTTTTAAAAGTTAAAAAAAAGGCTCTGATGATCATGCGGCTCAGCTGGGCATGGTGGGGGAGGGGTGCAGGGATTTTTGCTACTGGTTCTCCGAACCACCTGCTGCCATTGCTATCAGATCGGGTGATCCGGTCTGAACTGGGAGCATTTCATCCCTGTCACATGAGGAGAGATTACTTCACCCTTCAAGATATATTGCTTTAATCTCCCTCCCTCCCTCCCTCCCTCTCTCTCTCTCTCTCTCAAACAAAATAGAAGAAACGGACTAAACGATTAGACTTATGAACAAGGTTCCTGAAGAAGCAAAATTGTTCAGTTTATCACTGGATACTGTCAGGTAGTAGAAGAAAGCCACAGTTTCCAAGATTCTGGAGATGGAACAGCATGGTTACCATCCCCCAAATTAACTGGGTTTACTGTATTCTCTGCTCAACTCACATGCATTTGTTGGTTGACCCGAAATACTCCTTTATTTCTTATGGCCTGGAGAAAAATTTAATAATGTGATCCTAATCAAAAATATGGAAAAGCAGATAAACTTGCTTTGCAAGACGCAATGAGGTAGTAGGCTTTGTGAGACAAATAATAGAGGGAAAGCTAGATATTTTCTTTTCATTATCAGCGTCTTCCTAATTAGTAATAATCTATACTAGTTTAATATACTTATTTACTTCATGGTGTCTCAGTACAGGACTGTATTAGCCAGAATAACAGTTTATACCACAAGCTTATTAAACATACATTGCAGTCATGAATCCAAGCAGTGGCTTCATCATCAACAGTGTCCTTATTGAGTTCACCCTTCAAAAGTTCATTTGTTCGGTCCTCATATTGCCGGACAGTAGAAGAACATTGCAAGTAATAGTTTTTATACTTCTGCCAGAGATGAAGCAGACCTTTACTGGAATGTAAATGCTCTGCAATTTCTTCTAGAAGATTGTTCCATCTGGAAAATGAAAGAAATTGATAATAGTGCAAAAGTTACATAATATATGAACATTCTCCAAATAATGGATGGTGGATGAGAAAAATCTTTTGAATACATGGCATAAAGTAGCCTTATAACAGATGCCATGTACAAAGATAGTTCACTATACTTTGTAGAAATATAGGATTTTAGTATTATTTAATTTAAAAAATAGAAGGATAAAAGTACTAAACATTTACAGTCAGGATACCATAAGTAGTCTTCAGTTAAGAGAATCTGGAAGAAAGAATTAAAGAAGTTGGAAGACAAAGTAGAAAATACTGAAATTGAATTACTCTTCCTGATAGTCTTCTGTTTAATAACAATGAAGCTTAATTTGGTTGGTGTTTTATAGGCTCGGTAAGATTGGCTAGATTTTGCTATCTGTTCTTCCAAAATTAAGTATTTTTGTTATTATACTATTTCTGGAAGAGCAAAACTACACCAAGGACATATGAAATCTTTGCTATTATTACAATGTTACCTGAAACAAAAATGCAGCTAGATTTGGCTGCATGGTAGGGAGAGAGGGATTCCAAATTAAAAAAAGAAATAAATAGAAAAAGCATTTAGGGCTAGAGATTTTAAAGAAACATTAAAAATATATTTGAACATAACAAAGTGTTTTATATAATGAGTTAAAGGACTACCGTAAATTTACACAATTCAAGATTTTACTTCTTCAAGGATATGTATATGCATTTACATACACATACACACACACACACACAGAGTAGTAAAATATGTAAAAGAATATATATAAATTTACGCGGGAGAAAACCCGAATAACCAAAGACCTACATAGAAACACCCGCGAAAACCTCCGAAAACAAATACACACACACACACATTCACAAAAAAATGATTTCAGCTAAAAAATGGAACTTTGTTTTGAATTACATTTGAAGAGGTATTTGAACACTTTTTAATCCCCAAATCCATGAACCCTGTATTCATCCTCTTCTTTCTTCAACCAAAAGTCCATATAAGGTTTCTAATTTTAGTCTAGCTTCTACAATTTTTTTATCTACTTTCTCAATTAATTACTACATATTTGAAAAATATTTGCCAAAGGGGAATCTACATTACACTAGATTTCCAATCTGCCAGTAGGTACAAATTGTAGATTTTACTTAAAACAACACCAGTATTTTCATACCTTAAGTTCATTTCTTTCAAAGTATTATTCAGTGCCTCTGTAACTGGTGGATGGCATTCTTTCAATAGTGCATTGGTCACTGACCCAAATTTTTGTAAGCGATGGTCTTGCTTTTGCAATTCATCTAGCAAGTTCTAAACAAAGAAAAATAAGATTCAAGCAAACAGAAATATGCAGGTTTTTTTTAATTGTAAAAGATAGCAATTTTTTTTTTAAAAAAAATCTCATTTTCAAAATCACAATTAGTGAGTAATTATTATAGCAGGTGCTAAAATGATGGGAGCAAAGAAGTAATGAAATCCTGAAACATTATTGAATAAAGATTGGTATGAATTGTCATGGACTAATTTTAAATTTATTTCATAATTACATTTAGAGTGGCAATTGTTTATTTTCTTAACCTTCTGGCAAAATTCCATGATCTTGCTTAATATAATAAATGTGTTTGTTCTTATGGCTTACCTGAAGATTATCTACTTGGACTTTCACTGCTTCCAAAGAGCCAGTAAGAAGATGAAAGCGAGACAGAGAATACCTTGCTTCCATCATGTAGCTGTTAAGTTCTTCGTAAGATGCTTTGTAAACTCTCCACTGATGAAGGACAGATTGTAGCAATGTT
Organism: Arizona elegans; assembly: GCA_022577455.1. Classification (NCBI taxonomy): domain Eukaryota; kingdom Metazoa; phylum Chordata; class Lepidosauria; order Squamata; family Colubridae; genus Arizona; species Arizona elegans. The sequence goes on from JAKOOJ010000001.1 coordinate 253,871,159, forward strand.
TTCAGCTGACCGACCTGGCCAATGAAACAAGAAATACAATAAATATTAAAATTATCAATGTATTTACTGAAATAAGTTTGAATTGAAAAAAAGAATTGTCATATTTTACTACGACATATTTTGTCTATAGTAGAATTGTTTTTTAACAAACGATGACTATTTAGCTAAGAGTGCAGTAATTATTGCAGTTATTTTCTGTCCCTTCCCTAATTCTTATTTAGAAGCTATGTACAACTGCTTACTTTGCTGAAGATAATCAAATCAATATTTTTACTTTGAAAGAAAGATAATATTGAGAGAGAGAGGGGAGAGAGAGAGAGAGGGGGGGGGGGAAAGAGAGATGAGGTCTGAATAGAAGATAAGGTTTTCTTACATTTGCATAGAAAACAGCTTTAAAGGAAAAGAAGCAAATGGGAGTAAGGTACGAATATTGAAAGTGGAGTTGAAATGGAAACAGAGAAGGAAGAGAGACAAAACCTCACTTCAAGCAAGATAGCAATATCTATCTATCCATCCAACCATCCATCCATCCATCCATCCATCCATTCCACTCATTAACCAAAGCAATTCTGTGTGGCTTAAAATTTAATAAACTAATAAATATAAAAGCATTAAAACTAACAACACTTAAATGAAGGCTGAAAACCAAGAACACCAATGGTACAGGAGTATGTTACTCTTGGCTTCCTCTTGTCACTTTATCTGTGCAAGGAATACATATCTGTAATGAATAGCCTCTTTTAGCTAAAGACATACTCCACATACTGACATACTTCAGAATATTCAATTAGGGTAGATGGAGAAGATTAAGGAAGGAATAAGGCTGATATACTGACAGAATAACTAGACATACTAGGCACGACTAGAAATAGGGTACTACTCAAGGTTGACTCAGCGGCCATCCTTCCAAGGTGGGTAAAATGAGGGCCCAGATTGTTGGGGGCAATATGTTGACTCTGTAAACCGCTTAGAGAGCACTGTGAAGCGGTATATAAGTCTAAGTGCTATTGCTATTTGGAGACCAAAATTTCTGCAATGTCTTTTGTGTGAACACTGTGTGAATAGTTCGTGGATATATAAGCAGATGGGGTATCAATTTTATAATGCCCTAGACTTAGAATATAATAACCTGGAAGGTACCTTGGAGGTCTTCTAGTCTGGCCCCCTGCTCAAACAAGAGAACCTATACTATTTTAGATAAGTGACTGTCTAGACTCTTCTTAAAAACATCCAGTGATGGAGCGCTCACAATTTCTGGAGGCAAACTGTTCCACTGGTTAATTGTCCTCACTGTTAGGAAGTTTCTCCTTAATTAAGGAGAAAACCACACCCTCAACACTTCTAAGGCAGGCTACTATATAAAAGCAGGGAGCAAACCACACACTCATTAGCATCCCTGTCAAGAAATGAAATGTCTGCAGGCAAAAAAAAAAAAACCCACAATCTCAGAAAGCATCAAGGACTTCACAGTTCAACCCTGAGCTACACAGATTCTCTTCTATTGCAATTCAGATATAAAAGATAAAACAGATCTAGGCTCTGATATGTTTTTTCTTTCCCTTTTTGAATTGTATGGGAAATTTCGCTTCTATTTTAGATTAGTTGAAAGTTTCTCTGCCATCTGAACATCTATGTCATGTTAAGAAATGTAGTTACTATTAACTGTGATTAGTGCATCATTGGGAACTTGAAATAACAGGTTAGGGTACATAAAGTCATTGAGAAAATCTACCCAGGAGAATCTACTCATGTGGTTTTAGAGTCGAAAATGATGATGGCACATAATCAATCAATCAAACAATCAATCAATGATTAGTGGAAACAAATAGTAGAAAGATTTCAGGAATCTAATGTATAATTAATTATTTGATGCACAGCATAAGGGTTTTATTAATCAATCAATAATTCTAGCTCTTGTATTTCTAGCTTTTGAATCATCTTTGACATCTGGATTGGATTGGGAGAAGAGGAACATGGAGGCACAGCTCTTGATTGAAAGTGATTTTTACTTTTATCATTCAGAATATATGTAGCTTCTTTCCTGATATCAGTGGTTTGAAACCCGCCTGGTTTAAGGAAGGTACTTTTTCTTGCATTCCTTCTTACTTACCTGGTGGTCCAAATTTGCCCAAGAATTATTTAGCTTCTGGAGTGTATCCATAACAGCAACACAGACTTCTTCTTTTTTACTTTGTATTAAGGAAAAGCCAGTCTGTTCAATTTTTTCAAGTTCTATCTCTTTTGTTTTTAATTGATCTTCAAGTTCCTGAAGGAAATAAAAAATTGTCATATTGTGTTTTAACTGCATAAGGCTTTTGTAAAATCACTAATTACTAACAACTTGTGATTAGAATTTTCAAATTCAGTACAACAAAGAATCAACTGTACTATCAATAAGAAATATATATTATATTTGTACTAGTTTATTTAAAAGTAAAGAATATCTGTGTCAGGAGATAGTAGAACAGAAAACAATGAATTGGGGAAGATCATAAAGATCTGAAAATTGAAGTTGAAAGATTGTGGCATATTTGGCCATGGTGGCTCCATTGGCACATTGGAAAATTGATAAATCTATTGCACATTGATAAAACTTCCATCTGTCAATTACAAAAGGCCACACTGCTTGGACCCACATATATACCAGGCTGATAAATTACAATATCTTAGGTTCTTGGGAAGAAATTGATGTGTATGAAGGCCAAAACCAGCTAAAGAAGTAGAAGCTATGATTTTACATTGTTGTATATATAATAATAAATTAAATTCCTATCCCATCTTGCACTGGGTGGTTTACAAATTTATAAACATATTTTAAAACAAAGAACAATACAAAACAAAAACAACACAAACAAAGGAACAGAACTGACAGAGAAAGCAAATCCTATAAGAAAAGGAAGAAAAGAGGCACCAATAATCTCTCCAAAGATTAAACATCCCCAACTCTTTTACCAATTTATTTACCAATAAATAAAAGAGTTCTATCAAATAGGGAATATTCATATATCATTTATTTACATACCTTACTAATTATATTAATAATATTATTGTATTGACTAAGTGGGACTTACATCTGTCCAGATATGCAATTCAATGATATTAACTAGCATTCTGTTCTTCTTTTCAATAAAATAATAAAACAGATTTGATTCATAATTAATGGCAAAGTTGTTTTTACCTGACAGTCTTTTAGGACATTTTGAACTGAAGCTTGATCTCCAATTCTCTGTTGTTCCTTCAGTTTTGTCTCTTGAGTTACAAACCATGTTTTTAGGCTCTGGATGTTATTTTCATATTCTGTCCATGATTCAAGGAAACCTTCCAACAACTGAATCTAAAAGAAAGAAAGAAAGAAAGAAAGAAAGAAAGAAAGAAAGAAAGAAAGAAAGAAAGAAAGAAAGAGAGAGAGAAAATTCACATATTTCTTAATTCTCACTAAGTTAAATAAAGAAACATTTCACTGGAAAAAATACATGGGTATTGATCCTATCTTTTTTACAATCAAGTTGTTTGTAAAACTGTTTTTTTTTTTTTTTTTTTACAAAACAAGTTGTTTTATCATGAATTTGAAATAGAATCAAAATCCACTGCATACTTTCAAGTTTCAGTCCAGCAAAAGCAATGAATCAAATTCATTGGAATGACTGATATTGGAATGACTGAATTCAACCTAGCTGAAGATGAGAAGATTTTACTTCAGTGCTTTATGCAATTTAGTATGATCCTGAAATTAAATTGTTGGCCTTATTGCCATGCGCTCAAAAGCCCGATTGGGTTTATTATCGGGGGATGTCTTATTTTGGGGGAAACGGTATACAGTATATAAGACTAGATCAATCTGGCTTTGTTGATGGATAGCATTTGATACCATCAGAAGAAATGTGCCCATACTGCAGTTGGTTTACAAATTACTATCTGTGGAAGACACAAAATTAATTCTTCCTTCAGAAGGCAGCGTTTTAGCAGCATATAAAGTTTCAGATAAGCTATGTTCACACATATCAAGTTTATTTCATTACCTTTTCCATTATCAGACTCTGCAAAATCTGCCACCGCCTATTCATCATTCCAAGTTGTTCGGCAAAATCCGTCTTGTCACTACGCTTGCTTTCCACATCCTGTCTACTAATCTGTAACACTGATTGGTTAACGAAGTCCACGGTTAACTGCTTACAGCTTACATCAATCTTAAAGCCCTTGTGAAAAATAGACAGAAGAGAAGCTCTCATATAGTACAATACGTATCCTAGCACATGCTGTGTTTCGACTTACATCAAACTTCGCCAAAACTTCTGTAATGTTCACCTTTATGCTATCCTTTTTCTTTAATTCATTGAGGAGGAAAGGAAAATTGTAAATTGTTCTCATTTCCACAGGGTAATTGCAGGCAAAAGTCCAGTAATTAGAAACTTACATCCTAAATCAATGGGTATTACAACCTTCAAATGCAACTCCACAAGTTAAGTCTAAAACCAGTTCCAATGCAATTACGTAGCAGATATCAATGTAAAGCGATTTTCCAACTATTCCCTCTTTAAATACCTTATATTTCTGGAGGTATTCCTGGACAGCTTTGTGGCCCACTATATTTTTTATGTTTTCCTCATCCTTAGAAATAGCATTTTCCATCAAAGTAATCCAACTCATGATTTCTGTGATGGCATGGCGAGAAGGAAGCTTATCCATTTGGAGCTGCAATAAAGTAAATCAAATGAAAACTAAGAGCCAGTACATACTTTATTTGTAAGTATATCATTGTGTATATATTACAATGGAGAATATATGTTCAGATATGAAACCAACTTTTAATTTGAAAACATTCAACATAACCAAAAAGAAATAAAAGATATAATAAAGATATTAAATTATATATATTATAATATCTCTCCCTTTCTATTTGTATGTGTGTGTGTGAGTGTGTGTGTGTGTGAGAGAGAGAGAGAGACAGACAGACAGGGAATATATATACAGTATACACACACACATACAAAATATAACAGCCAGTACTTTAAAGATACTTTGCCTTTCAGTACTGGTACCAACAATTGCATTTATATGTATATATAAATCACATTTATATCAATACAATTTAATTCAAAGTAAATTGCCTAGAATTAAAATTTTGAATTATATTAGTATTATTTATTTAGTTCAATCCACGTGTTAGTAAAAGGATGTGGTGTATGTTTCCAACACCTTGTGTTCATAACATCTATAAACAGAATCGCTGTAAGTTGGAAAAATACCAGTCTCATCTTCTCCAGAATTGAATTTGAAAATGTGTGAATGAACGCCACTGTACCCTGTCATACGTTTATTACAGTACTGCTCTTAATCAATTACTTCCTTGTAATAATTGCCAACTAATTATCTGCATTCCATATCATATCAAAAAATCATTGCCAAAATATCACATACAACTCCACTGTAAGCACTAATTTGAGAACATTTGTATTTTGCATTATTAGCCATTATAGTCTCAAAAGGTTTTGTCAAATCCATCTCTCTTTTTTCTTTCCTGAGTGGAAGAATCACTGGATCACTGCTAGTATGAACACTGCAAAGTACTGGAATTTGAATTGGAAAAAATATGCTTCGCAAAGAATATTAATATATATGGACCGTTTCTTCTTTTTACAGCAGTCACATCTGAAAGATTCCCACCTCTGCTTCAAAATCTGTCTTCAGATGTCTACCTTTGTGTGCAAGCACAGCTGCTTTGTTTACTGACAGTCCCAACATGGAAATATTGTGTGTGCACAGACATGTACCATGCACATATACAACTGAGCATAGCCTTTGAAGTAGTTGCATGAGCCTTTTGAAGGCTCATGCAACTACTCATGCAGCTACTTCAAGCAGAGAGTCTTTGCTCATGCTAGCACACTTTGCAAAGGATGAATGAATGAATGAATGAATGAATAAATAAATAAATAAATAAATAAATAAATAGTACACCTCTAGGAAAAGAATGGACTAAAAACTTTTAATTCAAAGAAGGCTGACAAATGCACAGGGTTTTATTCCTATATCGTTCAGTATGCAGACATTTGAATATATATGACTATTTTTTTATTTACGTTAAAATAATTTATCCAGTTGGGTCATGTCTTTGAAGCTTTTGCAGCCATCTATTTCCTGAAAACAAGGTTGAGTTTCTGGAGAGAAGAAATTTATGAGCAATGCCCGAATAGAAGATTGCCAGAAAAAGTACTAATACGTATTTGTCTGTGCATTGAATGAAATCATATGTAGTGAACTGAATTTGCCCTACCTGATGCAGTTTTTCCTGCACTACTGGAATCTGTACCAGCAGTTCTGTCCACTGATTATCAATTTGTGACAGCCCAGCCCTCAATGATGCAGTATCCACCTTCTTCAGCCGGAGAAGATGATTTCCAGTGCTCAGAACAGTAGATTTTTGGGATGACTTTGCATCAACTTCTTTGGAAAATTCCTGAAATAATTGTAATTTGGCATAACTAGCAGGTTTCAGCAGTTTTATCAATAAACTTGGAGTATGAATAGAATGGAAATGCTTTATTTTGAACTGATAATTAAGAGTGCACAGCACTGCAATATATATATATATATATATATATATATATATATATATATATATATATATATATATATATATATATGCATGATTATTTAGCCCCGAAATATACAATAGTTCTGGATATTGCCATTATGTGTTGCTTTACAAATTTTATTCTGCAGCTGAAACAATTATGTTACTAAACAATTAGATCGTGAAATGTCAATGGCTCTTTTTTTTTTATTCATTCATACCTACCAAAAATGCATTCAGATGATCTCGAATCATTTCTAGTTCTTGAGGAACTGTGATAGATTGCTGGGTCCAATATTTCAGACGGTCCATTGCTGACTGGAGCCAATGAATCAGCTCAGCCGAGTCACTCTGATATCTATAAAGATGATGAAGGACAAATTTATTTCACATTAAGGCACAGACATTCACTTTCATTAAGTCATTCTCTGATCATTTAAAAGGTTCCTGATAAAATATTTTATCTTGAATATTCACATTCATTTAAATTCCATTGATTATTTTTATGTAAAATTGTACACTGTCATAAGCAACAATTTAATACATATATATATATACCAACCAATTTCAATTCTTCCCTTGGTAGGAGCAGACAGATTTTGTGATTTGCAAAGACTCCCTTATTTGAAAAAGGAAATGGCAGTCAAGAGCCATGACAGTACATACACTGAGCATTACACAATGAACCATAAAATTCAACTCTTTTCCTTCCTGGAAGGTATTTTATAGTTTCTTTCTAGTGTGTCTTAGATTCCACACTTTCTTAGTGTTTTCATTTAGATATATGATATTTCTAAAGTAAATAATGCTTCTGCAAGCCAGATTATCTGCTTTGGCAATGGAGGGAAAATATAATTAATTTAGGCTGCTTTGGACTCTGAATGATACTTAATTTGTTCTTTATAATTCATTCATTCATTCATTCATCACTCATTCATTCATTTTACAGTTTTTATAGCCTACCCAACTCATTATGGATGAGTTATATCCAACACAGTTAAATTATAAAGCAACCACAACAATAAACCAAAAGTATATAAATCCCTGGAAATACTGTAATAATTCAACTCTTCCCCAGGTTGGATGCCAATAATAGTTAGCTAGGGTTGAAAGTTGAACTCTACCATTGTTTTCTTGGAATTCTCTCAAATTTCAAAACGTAATAAAAGATATTATACAGGTAACTGTATTTATGAAATACAAAATGATAAAGAATCCAAACCTATTGTTTTTTCATGTCATTTGCATTACCTTGTCCAGAGTTTAAGTATAGTTTCCAGTCTGTGCATTTCCTTAGTAACTTTGTTGGTAGTATTTAACCAATGCTCCCCTATCTGGTTCAGCTGAGTTTCCAATTCTGAACACGTCACAGAGAACAGTAGTTTTTTCCCATCATCCAGCACTTGGTAAAGTTTGGGTTGGTGTTGAGTAAGACTAGTTTTCAGGTGCTTTGATAACAAAAGACAATAAGAGACAATATGAAACTTCAATGATTTCTTTCTTTACTATAATCCATAAGTAAAAAGGAACCTACAACATTACCATTAAAATGTTCCCTGTTGATGTGAAAACATACATTTTGGTAACAATTTAATGTATTAAATATATATTAAACCTTGTTCACCGTTAATGGATTCTTTGCTTTTAGTTTACCCAGATACTCTAACTTTCCATACATGCATACTCAAATACACACATGCTCATATACATGCATGCCATACATGCACATTCAAATATTCTACATATCATACACTTACATCCTGCATAATGTTGCAACCGTATGGCTTGATCTTTAGCCTAAACTAAGTTAGAAATAATTGCCACAGGAAATAATACAGATACAGGCTCAGATGATATTTGCAAAGAAAAAACTAATACTTAACAATGACTGTGATGTAGGAAAATTATAGAGAACTTTATTTCCAATATATAATATCCAGTCATGATTTTCTTTTTTAAATAAATGACAGATGTAAAGAGAGTCATCCAAACCTATAACACAAGGTTATTGTGGATTTTTCCTTTCCCTTTCCCCTCCTTAGAACAATCAGTAGCAAAATGTAACTGCAAATGGGGCTTGAATACTTATGAAAAAAGTTTCCACTGGGGTGCACAAGAACTATTCCTGTCTAGAGCTTAGTAGTTCATACATTTATATGCAAGGTCTTGCTAGGAAAAGAAGAGATAAGCCTTTTCTCTTCATGTACAGGTTCCTAGAAAAAAATTACCTTAGTTCTGTGCTGCAATATATGCAACTTACTTAGTTTATGTCTAACTAATTTATCAAATTAATGCCCCCAAAAAAACAACCCCATAACAACCCCAAAGTCACCCAAAATTATATATAATCACAGTTGTCTTCTCTATTCTTGTCTCCAAGTAGTTATATTCCAGGTTATAACAGATCTCTGGGGAGAAAAGTAAATAAACCCATGTACTACTTGAAGAGAATCAATCCCTCTCATGTATGCATAATTAAGTAGAAAAAATATGCACACATTTGCATTGGGTTACACATATACATCTTATCATTTTATCAAATAAATGACTACTTTGATTTTTAGTGTAAATGCACAAAATCCAAAAGATATCTGATATAATGTCCTGCTTGTATTCTCCTTCAAGCATTTGTTCAGTGTTGTTACCTCAGCTAGAACACATCTGGTCTGATCCATACGTCTTTTCTGTTCTTAACTGCAGCCAGGGGCTGCAATGTCACCCTTAAAACGTTTGTGTGTATGAAATGTGCCGGAATGCAGATGGACAATTTACTGCCATTACCTGATAAAGTGAAATCCGATCAGTAAGCCTTTCCTCAGATTCCTCTACCAAGCCAACACTAGGAATGTTGGTTTCAACAGCCTCCAACTGCTGTGTGAGTTCTTGATATTCTTCTTCTAAATGCATCCAAGTCTGTAAACCAAATAATTGCCAAATAATTTCTCAGTGTTTTTCAAATATATCTCTTAACAGAAAACTGTTCCACAGTGAATTGATTTTAACAGGAACTACAGTATTCCAAATGTTCCAAATTTTCTGAGAACTGCTATTAGCTATTTGGGTTCCCTTTTTTCCCTCAAACTTATTTTGGTACTTTCCTGGTCCTAACATTTTTTAAAAATGAGAGCAGAATCATGCTGCAAGAGCCGTGGTGGCGCAGTGGTTAGAATGCAGTATTGCAGGCTAATTCTGCCAACTGCCAGTTCTCACCGGCTCAAAGTGGACTCAGCCTTCCATCCTTCCGAGGTTGATAAAATGAAGAGCCAAATTGTTGGGGGCAATAAGCTGGCTCTGTAAACAGCTTAGAAAAGGCTGTTATAGTGCTATTGCTACTGTTTGCATCCTAAAAACATTTATGTTAAAATTCCAAAAACATTTCAAAAGACCCTTTTTATTTTATTTTGCTAGTTGGTTATTCTCTATATATGCAATACACTCTGTTGACTTGAGCAGTCTCAAGTGAAGTACACCAAAAAGCAGCTCATTTTGCCTTTAAAAAGGAAAGCAGTCTGCAGTCATTCAGTTCAGAAAGTTATCACTGCTTCAGTTTCAAGTTTTATTTAAGTTGCATGATTTGCAGAGAAATTCTGCAATGGAATTAGCAGAGAAATTCCAAATAGCTCTCAAATAAACAAAACAGGTTACAGGAGCCTATACTTTATTGTCTATTGAGACATTAAACAAGGATAAATATTTAAACTGAAGTAATCAGAAAAGAAAAAAGATTAAGTGCCTACTCTTCCTTTACCAACCTTTAATGGTACTTTCCTGATATTTTAAGTTCATTTATCCAGCAATAACAACAACAACAAATAAACCAGGAGGGATAAAAATATGTAGATTAAGGAAAAATATGTGTGAAGATTAGGGAATATTCATTGCAAAAACAATTTTAGAAAATTGGATACAAAAATGTGTATAAATGTAGTCTCCATTTACAACCATTCATTTAGTGACCATTCAAAGTTATAATGGCACTGAAAAAAAAATGATTTATGATCATTTTTTCACATTTAGGACCATTGCAGCATGCCTGTGGTCACAGAAACAAAATTTGGATGCTTGACAACTGGCATGTATTTATGACAAGAAAGATTGTAAAATTCGGCAAAATTCACTTAACAACTGTTTTGCTCAACGTGCCTTGCTTAGTAACAGAAATTGTTGGCTCAGTTGTAGTCATAAATCAAGGATTACCTGTATTACAGAAGTATATGCAAAAATTGCTACCAATTTTTGAGATTTTTTTTTTGTTTGATTTATATGCCGCCCTTCTCCGGAGACTCAGGGCGGCTTACAATGCATTAAATAGCCTTCATACTTTTGTATATTTATACAAAGTCAGCTTATTGCCCCCACAAACTGGGTCCTCAATTTACTTACATTAGAAAGGATGGAAGGCTGAGTCAACCTTGAGCCTGATGAGATTCGAACTTACAGTAATTGCAGACAGCTGGTGTTAATCACAATGCTATCAGTCTGTTGAGCCACCAGGCCCAAATTAATTTATTTGGCCAAATTAATTAATTAATTAATTAATTAATTAATTAATTTTATTAGATTTCTATACCGCCCTACTCCCGAAGGACTCAGGGCGGTGAACAGCCACAGAATAAAACACATAAATACAAAAATTTAAAATAGAATAAAAACGAATTAAATAATTTGGCTGAGACAAATTTAAAATACTCCATAATTTAAACATTAAATTATGTTTAATATAAATATAATATATAATATATGGGATGAAAATGAAATTATACAATTTCCATACTGCCCAGGTGGCAAAATGATTTTGGGATTGGTCAAATGATTCTGAACTTTTGATTTGATGTTTTCAGGAGACAAATTGTGCCTTTCCTCAAACATTTGCATAAATTTTCTTAAGAAACTTTTTAAGTCACAGGCAAACTTAATGAAAAGTTAAAATTTAAAGCAAAAGAAAAAAAGAAAACTTTACCTCTAGAATATATTCCAGCTCCACTCCTTTCTTATGAGCTTGTTTTAACACTGCAGAGCCTTGTGCCATAAGATCTACATGGATTTGAGTTTCCTTCACAAGAGCAAAGCTGCTTATTTTTTTAAAAAGAGTTTCTGTTAGGATCATGTGTGCCTCTAGTCCTTGGAAATATTCCTGAGAAAATTATAATTATTTGTTATTAACTATAATATTTCATTAATATTCTGCTGTTGTACAAACAATCTAAAATTTTAATTTCCTGATTTCCCCATAGTTTGTGTCTCATTTATATTCTGAGCAATGGAACAGATTTTGCTGCAGAATCTATTCAGAGTATGCATCTTGCTTAGCTAAAAAAACTTTCTATCTTTCAGAGAAGATTGAGTTTGCATTCCTTCCTCACATGCATATTAGGAATCAGAGTGTTTGTTTTTTTTCAACTGCAGGTCAGAAGCAAGCATCTTTGATATTTTTAAATAATGTGGTTTTGCATTTAAACTAATTTTGCATCCCAAAACAAAATAGCAGTGTTTATGCAAATACACCCAAGATTATAACACAATTTTGAAACATAATTATATGAAATATCCCTATAAACTCTGGTTAGTATATTGTCAAAACATGTCTACTCCTTAAGGAGGGGGAAATCTATTCCATTATGGAATTGGGGCGGGGAAATCTTTTCCATTATGACTCAAGCCTTAATCATCTTGCATTTAGACTACTCCAATTCACTTTATATGGAGCTACTTTTTAAAACAACTCAAATGGCACAATTGGAACAAAATGTAGTGGCTTCATTACAAACAGATGATTAAATTTAAGAGAATTACAGCTGTCCTTCAGTTATAGCAATGATTGCTAAGAGATTTGTAAGGTTCCCACCAGGGGTGCTATTCAACAGGTTCTGACAGGTTCTAGAGAACTAGTAGTGGAAATTTTGAGTTCAGAGAATCAGCAAATATCACCTCTGGCTGGCCCCAGAGTGGGGTGGGAACGGAGATTTTGCAGTATCCTTCCCCTGAAGTGGGATGGGAATGGAGATTTTGCAATATCATTCCCCCAGGAGTGGGGAGGAATGGGTATTTTGCAGTATCCTTCCCCTGGAGTAAAGTGGGAATGGAGATTTTGCACTATCCTTCCCCTGGAGTGGGGTGGGAATGCAGATTTTGCAGTATCCTTCCCCTGCCACGTCCACCAAGCCACGCCCACAGAACCAGTAGTAAAAAAAGTTGAATTCCACCACTGATTCCCACCCTGATCATATTCATAAAGCCATTGAAATTTGACTGTTTTCCCAAGTATTGGGACAGAATGGAGGTTGAGTCCCTACAGGATGCTTTGTTTGTCATAGAGAATTTGCCTTCTGGATCGCTCATATTATTTTTTAAAAAGTACAAGTTGCCCAGAGGTATTTGGATCTTGGTAGACTCTAAATTGTACTAAATAAACAAATAGGTTTCTAGGTCAAATCCAAGGTGACTGGTTTTAATTTATACAATTCTACATGACTTAACCTGTCCTGTCTTGAGAATGGCTGCTGAGAATCTCTACCTCATGTAACATTAAAGAAGTGACAACCCAAACCAGGGAATATTTTTGTCACCTTGAAGTACATGGAACCACTGCCTTGTTTACTTTTTGCAGTCAAAAGCATTTTATTCTGATAGGGTTTTTTGACACAAATGAGGGACAGGAACCACTTTTCATGGTTTGGCATTTTATTAAGCAATAATCGACAAAATGCCAAACCGTGAAGGCAGCCCTTAGTAGTCTGCTTTTCATAGTTTGGCATTTTGACAGTTATTTTCATCACCTCTGTATTTTGTGTAGTCCATTTATTATTGTACAAGAGTTATTTATTTGAGTCTTTTGAGGTAAATATTTGCATAAATAAATAAAAATTCTTTTAGCTATCATTAGCTTTAAAATTATTCCAAATAGCATTTAAGCACATTGAAATAACTACTCTTTTTCCAGATTGGGAAACAGGAGAATTACAAAGGACTCTATTAAATGGCAGCAAGAGTAAATTATAAATGTAAGAATTGTTTTTACCTTGTGCTTGTCAAGAAGCTGTCGGATTTCCTTTTTGGAGACAACTATCAGTTTGTGATCACCTGCCATCTTTTCTTTCCCAGTTTCAATCAGGTCAGCCAGATCCTGCAAAGCTTGGTTGTACTGACCCTTCAGTGCCAGATTTTGGTTCAATCCACTGCGCCGTGATCCTATGATCATGATTAACTCATCATACATATCCTGATACATGAAAAGAAAAAGAAAATAAATTACATTATAATCACAGAAGAAAAAGAAATTAGAATACAAGTTCAATTACTTAGGGTCAGTAATGGCAATCAGGATAAGAGAGCTATATGAGCTACATTAACTCCTTATAATCATTACATTTCCACCAAAATTTTATTTTTGGATGTCAGTTGACAAATGAAGCAAACACAATGATTTTTGCAATCTTCTGAAGTTATTTTACATCTGTTTCATGTAAAATGAATTTCTTATCTATAAATAGATAATAAATAATAAATAGATAGTTCATCAGCAAAAAAGGGAAACAACTACTATGCTAATAATTGTAAAAAAGTTGTTTCTAATAGTTTTATTACCTGAAGTTTGGATAATTCTTGCATGAAAGATTGATCGATTTGCAGTTTATCTCCACGTTTCTTTAATTCAGTGATACCTGCATCTAATTCTTTCAGTCCTTGTTCTACTTGCTCAATAGCCTATGTAAAGAAGAACAATTCACTGTAATGTCAAAAAACCTAAATTTCAAGGAGCCTTGATGTAAAAAATGGAAATTCAGTAGAGATGATACTTACATGAGATAAACCTAGGAATAAGCAACATTCCAGATGGTAGTCTGATTAAATGTTAAAATCAAACCAAGTCTCTTGGTGAGAAATACTTATAAGAATATGATATGATATATGATATGACACTATACTACACTACAATTCTGATTGCATGCCATTTGTCAAAGACAAAGGCTCAAAAGTTTTTAATCATCTGTGGGATATTAGGCACAAAGAATATTTTGGGTTCTTCAGGAGCGTGTTCATTATTCTTGTTGACTTTTAAATGTTTCTCTAATTTGCCAAGTAAAATTGAAGTTCTAAAAATTCACCAAGTTAATTTTATATATACTTTCTGCTGTAGAGCTGCTCAGTCAGGTTAAGTAATCTGACAAAATGTAAGAAAAGAAAACTAAATTATTGTTGAAATTTATAACACTGCCAAGAGAATTCTTTTTCAAAGGCATGTCTATTTACTCCCATACAAAAAATATTTCAGGCATTATTTATTCATTAGAATAAATACTGATGGGCACTGCCTGTAATCTGATACTACCTTCTAAGTAATTTTTTGGTGTTCATCATACCATATCTTTCTCCATCCTTAAGAATATAAAAATGTTCAATCAATAGTACCTGTATTTGTTCTGTTTCAGGGCGTTCAACTGCTTCTGCTACTTTCTGCAGTGCAATATATTTATTATCAGCTAATAAAGTGAACATCAACTTCAGGTCATTCTGTTGGTAATTGAAAAAAAAAGTTAATATATGGAAATAACAGAACGTTATTGTCATTATTGTCCAAGTTTTCTATTGTGCAACGTTTTTCCTTGTGGCTTGTGATAATAGGCAGTTTGCAGGTAATAAAACTTTGAGATTGACTCAGATCTTCAGAAGAGACTATTATAAGCCAGAAGAACTCCTAATTCCTGTACAATTACTGAGTGACTAGCATCATTCAACTTGTACTACACATTGGCTATACTATCAACAACCTGTGCTGATAGCTCTTGCCATCCTTAGTTATCTATATATGATGAACTGAACTGAACTAGTTTTCTCAGAATTGGTGTCTTTCATTGTCTGGTAAAGGCATCAGTCATCCTTCCTTAGAGATGGCATTAAGTGGGAAGCTATTCTTTCATTTAGTTAATTACTTCATGAACTAATATCTTAATTTGTATAGAAAAAGCCATGTTTGGATGTGTGTGGCCCTTTCAGTCAGTTTTTGACTCCTGATGGCTGCCTGGACAAATCCCTACAATTTTCTTGGCAAGGTTTGCAGAAGTGGTTTTCATTTACCAAACAGCTGCTTAATATTGGTTTAACTTTTAAAACAATGTAGTTATTTATTGCTTTGGTATTTAGTATGTCTTTGCAGATGAAATCCATGCTGTGTCAATGCAAGGGCTATCAGGTTACTTTGGAGTTTTGTTTGGGGTTGATAAGATAATCCTGCAATTTTTGGCATCTCTATTTATTTGATCATTTCTACTTCAATATGCTTTGGTAAAATTAGTGACCTTTGTACCTATGGAGATTCTCAGGCATCCAGGTCATGATTGTCCCAAAGGTGCTCTTTTCAAAAGGCAAATGGACTTTGAAAAACAAAATCCAGTTGCTTTTTGAAAACAGCACCTTTGGGAGTAACTTTTATACTGAGCCCAATCCTAAATACCACATTATTTAGAGACTGAACATATTGCGGACATAGCAATTAACATGCTACAAGCAGCAACAGGGTCTTTTTACCATTATATTTTTATATAAGGTACTGATAGCAAGAAAGAATCTACAGAAATATATTTTGTGTGGCTTTGTGCACTTTTGAATCAGATTTGACTCCTGACAAATTTTTTTTGGCAAGATTTTTTGGAAGTGCTTTGTTAGAGAGTTATTGATCCCAAATCATCTGACTATTTTTATACCTTAAGTGGGACTAGAACTAATAACCTCTTCATTTCTAACCTGGTGCCTTAACCACTATACAAAACCAGCTTAGAAAAATATAATTACATTACCCACTTTTTAAACCTTTAACAGTACAGTAGAAATTCTTAAGAGAATAGGACAAAATTTACCTGAAAATTCAGTATCTGCTGAAGTCTCTCTTTCATATGCTGGCATCTTTGATTTACTAGTGTATCTAGTAATGTTAATCTCTGTAACAAACTGTCCAAAGTGTCTCCTATAACATCTCGGTTATCAGCACTCTCAGGAAACACATGAGAAAATAAATCCTTGCTCTTATCCATTTTTTCTGTCATTTCCTTGATATCTTTAGCAAGAGACTAAAGTGTATTCAAATAAAAACAACATGCTTTTAGAATTAAAACTTTGCAAAACAAAACAGATACAAAACCATAGATGATTGTGAAAAACAATATTATATAGGTAGTGCTCAGGTTACGACCATTCATTCAGAGATTGTTCAAGCTACCATGGCATTGAATGAGTGATACTTAGGATGGATCCTCAAGATATATTTGTCGCAGCAACTCTATACATAAGTGATTGTGTTTTGGGCACTTGACAATTGGCTTACAATGACAATCTCACAGTCAATTGATTGCCAGTTGTGACCTTTCTGCTACAAGCAAAGCAAGCTCAGAAGGTTGTGAGTTACTTGTATAAGTCACCCCCAATGCTGTTTCTTTGAGGATCTCCAGTATGGAAAATTAGATCCCAGGGATCTCGTACTCCACAGCACCCCCTCCATCCATGCCTGCAGCACCTTCTGCCCACAGCCTCACTGACCATCTGCCTGTAGTCCGTAGCATCTACTGGCTATGGCATCAGCACACCCCTTGTAGTCCATGGTGCCTGTTCACACACCCCATGGTACCTATGTAACCCCTGCACTCCTTGACTGGGATTCCCACCTCTTCCATTTTAACAACCAGTGAAGTCCTGGAGGAAGGACAGTTTACTTTTAACATCAACTGCATCTGTTGTCGCAAAGTAATGTGGTCATGTGACTTGCATTTTACAATTGCACTGTTTAGTGATGGGATTTCCAGTCCCAATGACCATCATAACTCAAGGTTTATTGGTATGTGTTCCTTGACTAATGTTAGCAATAGGAATAGCAACAAGAATTATATCTCAAATCTAAACATATTTACAGTATCCAAATCCAATGGTTCTAAAAGCTTATGGCAAATAGAGGTGAGAAGGATTATCACAAACTCTCACTTCTCTCTTGAGGATACAGATCACAGTTTCAAGGAATTCATATAGGCTGTTCATTTATTTCCCAAGCAGTGGTTTTACCAGTGTCCTGTTATTATTTAGTTTATTTTGGATAAGCACTGTATGTATGCTACAGTCCAAGAAGCCAATTTTGTGCATATCTGTAGAAATTACTTGGTCTGTTCTGATTTACTTTCTAGGAATGAAAGGGTAGCACTAACATTTTCCCTAACCAATTTTCTTTGGCAGAGGCCTGCCACATCCATCCAGAAGTTAGTTCCATAAATATTATAGTACACTTCAGGGACTTACTTTAATGCAAATTAAATATGCTTTTCTGCTATAAAGGCACAAAGTTGTTTTTTTTTGCATTGCTTCTTCCACAATTAATGCTAATAAACATATCTTGTATAGCCTTCTTTTCCAGTTAGTTAGTTAGTTTATTATATTTATATAATATTATATTATATTTATATAATATTATATTATTATATTTATATACCGTCCCCTCTCCCGAGGGACTCGGGGCGGTGAACAGCCAGCAAACAGATACAAATTTTAAAACAATATTAAAATCCAATTAAATCAATTTGGCCATAGTTAAAAACCCTGTATTAAACCCCCTAATTTTTTAAAACAATTCTTTTTAAAAAGAGTAGGTCAGGCCAGCCCGGCTTGATGAAACAAAAACGTCTTTAGGGCAGTTCGAAAAGCACGAAGGTCAGGGATCCACCGTATCTCTGGGGGCAACTCGTTCCAGAAGGTAGGTGCCCCCCAGAGAATGCTCTCCCCCTGGGGGCTGCCAGCCGGCATTGTCTGGTTGACGGCACCCTGAGGAGGCCCTCTCTGTGGGAGCGTACTGGTCAGTGGGAGGCTACCTGTGGCAGAAGACAGTCTTGTAAGTACCCGGGTCCTAAGCCATGGAGCGCTCTAAAGGTGGTAACCAATACCTGTTAACTGAAAAGAGGTGAAATTTAACTCATAGGTTAATGATTGTCTTACTTCTTGATTATCAAGGCACGTTTCTGTCACTTCAGGTAATAGGGCCGTGGCAACAAACAAATGTTCTTCAACCCCATCTAGCCAAGATGAGGTAGCTGAAACACCTCTGTATAGCTTTTGCTCAAACTGCAAATTCTCCTTTTCAGCACCTCTAGCCTGGAAAAAAAAAATCATTAAAAAGGAGTTATATATCTGGAGAGAGACAGAGGGGCAAAATTTTATCTTTGCAAATAATTTTTTTTTAAATCAATTAAAATATTGTTTAACTTATTCTACAAAACAGCTAAGATTTTTTTAAGCGATTAAAATTAAAATATTCTACCTGGGAAGGAACACTTTTGAAAGCCTCATTCAAACCAACCAGTAAAGATTTAACTGATGCTTTATCTTGAGACTTCCCTTCTTCTTTGTGTATGCCAGGCATAAGCCGGTTTGGTCTACTGTAAACCTGTTAGGGGGGAAAAAAACAATAATTAAAGTATTTCAGACATATGAGAAAAATAAATGAAACTTTTTTTTCCTTCTCCTTACCCTGTTAGGATTGTTTTAGATGTTTATTTATTTAACAATACTTATAGACTGACCCAGGGGTGAAATCCAGCAGGTTCTGACAGGTTCTGGAGAACCGGTAGAGGAAATTTTGAGCAGTTCGGAGAACTGGCAAATACCATCTCTGGTTGGCCCCAGAGTGGGGTGGGAATGGAGATTTTGCAATATCCTTACCCTGGAGTGGGGTGGGAATGGAGATTTTGCAGTATCCTTCCCCTGCCATGCCCACCAAGCTACGCCCACCAAGCCACACCACGCCCACCAAGCCATGCCCACAGAACTGGTAGTAAAAAAATTTGAATTCCACCACTGTGTCCAACCCCTGGCCCATGGACTGGCACCGGGCTGCAGCATGCCAGAAACCAGGCTGTACAAACAAGGCAAGCCCCATCTGTGATATGCAGGCAACATGTGAAACCATGCCCCCTCCGGTCCCTGGAAAAACCTTTCTCCACGGAACTGGACCCTGGTGCCCCAAAGGTTGGGGGCCTCTGTTCTAGAAGATTGTTAGTCTTCCAGATACTAATTCCCACTCTTGATCAGGAGTTATCTTCTCACATAATCTGGGGGCTTTTACTGAGTTGGCCTCCTGCAATGCTACATTCAGAACCTAAGAGAGATTCATGTGCTCACTATCTGCTCTGCTCCATCTATTAGCTCCTTGCCATTCACAGAGAGGTTTTAAAAAATGGAAAAAGTTTCTGTCTTTAAAAGTGGAGAAATAAATTGGTTTTTAAAGTGGGAAAAAAATCCAGTTGCTGAGATGGCTTCATACCTTTACAATACTCCTGTTCAACATTTATGTGAAGCCGCTGGGTGAGATCATCCGTGGTTTTGGGGTGAAGTGTCACCTGTACACTAACGACACTCAGCTGTACATCTCCACCCCAGACCACCCCAACGATGCCCTTGATGTGATGTCTCGCTGCCTGGAGGCCGTGCGGGTCTGGATGGGGAGGAACAGGCTCAGACTCAACCCTTCCAAGACCGAGTGGCTGTGGCTCCCGGCGTCCCGATATAGTCAGCAGGTGCCATCGCTGACTATTGGGGGTGAATCTTTGCCCCCCACAGAGAGGGCTCGCAATCTGGGTGTCCTCCTGGACGCACGGCTGTCTTTAGAAGAACATATGACAGCCGTGGCCAGGGGGGCCTTTTATCAGGTCCGCCTGATTCGCCAGTTGCAGCCCTTTCTGGATCGGGACGCCCTGCGCACAGTCACTCACGCCCTTGTCACCTCCCGGTTGGACTATTGCAATGCTCTCTACATGGGGCTCCCCTTGAAGAGCACTCGGAGGCTCCAACTGGTCCAGAATGCGGCCGCGCGGGTGGTTATGGGTACAACCCGTTGCGCCCACGTGACACCCCTCCTGCGCGAGCTGCACTGACTCCCAGTGGTCTTCCGGGTGCGATTCAAGGTGTTGGTCACCACCTTTAAAGCGCTCCATGGCATAGGACCCGGGTACCTTCGAGACCGTCTTCTGCCACCAATAGCCTCCCACAGGCCAGTCCGCTCCCACAGAGAGGGTCTCCTCAGGGTGCCATCGGCCAAGTCATGTCGGCTGGCGACACCCAGGGGGAGGGCCTTCTCTGTGGGAGCCCCAGCCCTGTGGAATGAACTGCCCCCGGAAATTCGTAAGATTTCTGACCTCCGGGTATTTCGCTGCGCACTCAAGACCCTATTGTTCCGCCAGGCTGAGTTAGCAACATAATTTTTAATTGGATGTTTTAAATTTTTGGGGTTTTAAATTAAGCCAATTATTTAATATTTTTAATTATTTTAATTCGATGTCTATTCTGTTTTTAAATAGGCTGTACACCGCCCTGAGTCCTTCGGGAGAAGGGCGGTATAGAAATAAAATTATTATTATTATTATTAATAAACCTTATTAAATGAAACTCCAGGAAAACTGAATGTCAAAAGCTTGACTCTAGCCTTCTGTTTCACAACCCTTCATTATCACATAAGGGAGTGGAAATTATTTTTCAGTGTTTGGACCAGATGGGTATAATCATGCTCAGGAAAGCAATCACTAAAATAACCAAATGCCACATCATATATGGTTATGAGCAGTGGTGAAATCTAAAATTTGTTACTACCGGTTCTGTGGGGTTGGCTTGGTGGTGGTGGGAAATGTGACTAGGTGGGCATGGCCAATTTTTTTTGTTTAAAAACCATTTTTTTCTACAACCTCTTCGGCAAAGAGGTTGTAAAAAAATGCTTTCAAAAGGCTCTGACGATCCAAGATGAGTTGCCTGATCGGCAGAGGCTTTTAAAAGAAAAAAAATCTCTGCCGATGAGGCAACTCAGCTTGGATCGTCAGAGGCATTTAAAAGAAAAAAAACCTCTGCTGATCAGGCAACTCAGCTTGGATCGTCAGAGGCATTTAAAAGAAAAAAAAAACCTCTGCCTATCAGGCAACTCAGCTTGGATTGTCAGAGAGGCTTTTAAAAGAAAAAAAGCCTCTGCCGATCTGGCAACTCAGCTGGGATCATCAGCTGACGATCCCTTTGACAATCCCAGCTGAGCTGTGCGATCATCAGAGGCTTTTTTTTAAACTTTTAAAAGCATTTTTTTGGCCGAAGTGGTTGTAGAAAAAATGCTTTTAAAATTAAAAGATAAAGCCTCTGATGATTGTGCGGCTCAGCTGGGCATGGGGGAGGGGGGGAGCAGGGATTTTTGCTACCGGTTCTCCAAACCACCTGCCTCCATCGCTACCGGATCGGGTGATCCTGTCCGAACCGGGAGCATTTCACCCCTGGTTATGGGTAATAACCAGCATCTTGAAATGATGCATCAATTGCAGCAACTGCAAGATAGGAGTAATTCTAGAACAGTAGGTTGCTCTTGCTAGTAGTCTCCCTGATGCATTCTGCACCAGCAAGTACTTCTGAGTGTCTTCACCATATAAAGTGAGCTTCAGTACAGGTAGTCCTTGACTTACAACAGTTAATTTAGTGACTGTTCAAAGTTACAAAAGCACTAAAAGAAGTAAATTATGATCATTTTTCACACTTATGATCATTGCAGCATCCCCGTGGTCACATGCTCAAAATTCAGACGCTTGGCAACTGACTCATATTTATGACAGTTGCAGTGTCCCAGAGTCATGTGATCACTTTTGGCGACCTTCTGACAAGCAAAGTCAATGGGGAAGCCAGATTCACTTAACAACCAGGTCACCAACTTAACAACTGCAGTGATTCACTTAACAACTGTGGCAAGAAAGGTCCTAAAATGGGGCAAAATTCACATAACAAATGTCTGTCTTAGCAACAGAAATTTTGGGCTCAATTGTGGTCAAAAGTTGAGGATTACCTGTAGTCCCTATTTAGGTCCTTTTCCATCTGCATAAGAAACATTGCTAAACTAACCTTTAACATTGTTCATATGAAGAATGACAAAAACAATTCTGAAAGGTTACTTACTGACTGCTCTTGTTCTTGTTCCAGAGCATTCTGTAGAAGTCTGTGCTTAATGCTGAATTCTTGATTGAGACTTTCCCATTTCATTTTCATCTGATCTTCGCCTGGGGGCTTTTCTCCTTCTAAATTCAGTTCTTCTGTTAGTTTATCTGGCTTCTTGCTATCATATAAAATATAAATACAAATCGTGAGAATGGAATTACTGTTATTTTTCAGTTAACATCTCATGTAATAAGATACCAGAGTTTTAATGACTTCTCAAATCATGCAGATTAGGGTGGATCCTTAATTGTGCCATTAAAAATGAGATTTGAATTTGGAGTCCACTTGAAGTTACATCATTGGCATTGACAAAATCACCATTAGACAATTGCAAATGGCAGCTTTACTTGGAACAGCTTACACCTGGCAACGTTACCTTTAACAGGATCAAATAACAACATTTGCCTATCCCAAATTCTTAGGAAAAACTCAATAAGTGGATAAAAATGCCAAATTCAGTCTAAATATCTGGCTCACTGTGTGACTATAATAATATTGTCATATCACTGTTTGAAACCATTTTTCATAATGATAATATAAATGAGCTAAATTCATTTTAAATTAATCTAACAATTCAAGAGGAGTTGTAAACTAAATATAGTAAATATTAATGAGTTGCTAAGGCTAATATTTTTAGATGTAATAAATTTATCCTAAACTATGCTGAGAAATGCTAATTTTGAGTCTTTCATAAAAAGAAAAGCCCACACTGTGTGATTTAGGTACAAAACAGTTTTCCTGAAATTTTATCCATCAGATGTAATGTTACTATAATTCCATTAATCTCCAGTGCATCAATTCAGAGAAGGTTTGTCTGAAGAGATCCTCACTATGGGAGAATCTGATGGTTTCTGATATTTCCTACCATCAGCAGTTTCATTCAATCTTATGTATATCATCTTATTGAAACATTCTCATAAAATGATTAGTTAGGAAAAAATACTCAAAAACTTACTTAATCATTGAACCTCTTATTTTAAATGTAAACTATTTTTTTCCATACAATCTCCCTACAAGGGAATATATAGACATGATCATGGAAGATGAAGCATTTAAGCATAAATATTCACCTAGAATAAGGCATATCTGAAAATGATTGAGTTAAAATTTCTTCTCCACGACTTGCCACTGAACGAAGAAGGTTCTTTTGCTCCGATAGTTCTTTCTCTAATTCCTAAAAAAAATAAACAAAACAAAAGCAACTGCCTTAAATACATATTTCTAACAAGAATACTAGATTTATAACTATTTGGAGATATTTACCTAGAAAGAAAAAAATGAGCTGAAATCAAAGTATGTACGTTTTTTCCTATAGCCACTGTATGTAAGTTTTTTCAGAGAGCCACTAACGGAATTATTTGAACTACAGTTAAGTTCTAATTTTGGAATATCCCCTCTCCTATAGCCTTTCCAACACAATGAGACAAATGTTAGTGCTGCCTGTGCTATCCATTCTCAGAGGCTTTACAATTTCAGGCAGTAGGCATATAATTAAGCGTGTAACTGCTATTTGTCACGGTAAAGAAAAAGAAGCACATTTGTAACAAGATTTGCTAAGCAGCAGCTGTCATAATTTCCAGAAAGATTATTTTAATCTCTACCCATATATATTATAAAAATGTCTTCGGTGATCTTTGTCTGTATTTTATTACTATTCTATTACTTCCAACAGAAATAACAAACATGTTTAGAGCAGATGTTAGAATGTTGCTTATTAGAAAATGGAAGCGATTATAGGATGCATCAGAACAATAACCACTGTGGAAGGATTGTAGGAGAGCTGGGTTGATCTATAGACTATAGTAGCAAAAATTGTTATTGCACAGTAAGATTAAGATTGCATATTAATGGAGCTAATCTAATAATAAACTTCCATTATTATGCAATCTCTATATACTGTAGGCTGCACTTCAGTATTGTATGGTTTATTTGGTCCATCCATATATTTATTGTAGATATTTACAATTGAAAACAGCATGCACAGACCCCTACTTTTATGACAATTTATAAATTACAAAATGGTTCCAGTTTGGACTGGAGACTGAGTGCAGATATTCATGTTTTCCAGTGGTGGGTTGCCCCCGGTTCTATAGAACCAGTAGTAAAACCGGCGGGAGGCTCCGCCCACCAACCCCGACATAATCAGAACGCTGCTGTGCATGTGCAGAAGCTTCTGCACATGTGCACAAGAGCGCGTAGCCCCGTTGCGAACCAGTAGTAAAGGTAAGTTGAACCCACCCGTGATGTTCTCTATATGAAAATAGGAAGAGGGCTAAAAAAGCTACACGCTATTGAGAATATTGTTAATGAAATAAGACAAAGTGTACCTCAATTACACAGAGTCTCTTTTATGGTTATGACTGAAGCAAGTTTAAAAATCATCTACATATATCAGTGTTGAAATGAACACAATAAAAATCCCTAAACACATATAACATTTGCATTTATGTGCAAAATGCTCACTTTCTGTCTTTGTATGATGCTTAGCTGTTGTTGTGAACGGGTTGTTTGTGCTTGAGCCAACCACTCCTGGACACTGGGATCTTGTGATGTGACCAGATCTGATTTATATTCTTCCTTTTCCTGTACAGCTCCCTGCTTTAATAAAGAAAAAGAAGGGAGGGGGTGGAGTGTGAGTAGGAAATACCAATAGAAGTAGGATTGCTATTTGAAGTGTAATTTTCTGGCTTCTTAGCATGATGATTTATATATAGATTTAGGGTTTCTAAAATGGTTTTTGTAAAGAAAATTTACTCAGAAGACAAAGCAAAAAGGGATATAAAAGAGGAAGACATGACAAGAAGAGATATCGTGATGGAGAATCTCATCTTTACAAGACACAGCTCTATTTAACCTCTTTATAAATATGACGAATTCATCTGGGAATGTAGGAAGTTGTTTACCATACCTTGCTTATAGTGATGCCTATTTTATGCTATTCAGAGTCAGATCTATATAAAATTACTCAAAACAGCTTCTTAAATTATTTCCACATGTCACACCATATTATTATTCAAGTTTAATACATGAAATTAATTCACTAATTTAGATCAGAACTGGAATTTAAAAAGAATGGCATTCCTAATTTTAATGTTTTGTTTTATTTGGCAATGTGATTTGGCATACTGACCAAAAGTTACCATTCCTCTGCTATGATCAGAAACATAAGTCTCTGGTTATTAACAAAAATATCATATGCTTTATCATTTAACTAAGAATTAAATAAATAATAGGACACATGCGCCTACAAAAAGATCAGAGATATCTGGAACAAACCACCTTGTTGAAAAGAAATGACAAGGTAGATATTCTAAATATTTGAAAAAGAAGGTTGAAATGGTATTGTGTGTGAATGAACTGCTCATTTGGCATGCAAACTTTTCTATATAGAAATATTTATTTATTAAAATCATATACTGCCCATCTCACTCTGATAAGCGAACCAACCAACCTGGCAGATGATATCCTAATTCAAAAACTATGTTGAGAAATGGGAAGCCTTAATGTGCATTGGCAAGTCCCTGCATGTATTGTGTCCATAATGATCACAGACAACATCCATATGGAATCGTTGTATCAAATAAATGCTCTAGAATTAAAATGTACACCCTTATTTAGTGAAAGAACCCTACTAATGAAAGCAGGTCTTTCCTCATTTAGTTTCTTATCCATGTAAACAAAAAATGGTGTATTAGAACAAAATACTACTTGCCATTTCTCTCTAACTTTAACCAATTAACCATGAATTAGTAACTGTATTTGACTTATGACTTGATTAATGCTCATTTTTATGTCAAGGTTACAATATTTGAACATTTGTCCCGAAACAAAAAATACTCATCAGAATAGGAGGAGAGACAGTTTGGTACACTGATTAAGGCACCAGACTGGAAACAGAAGACTAGATGTCAGTCCCAGTTCCAAGTGAATCACTTTGGGCCAGCCACTCTCTTTTAGCCCTAGAAAGAAGGTGAGGGCGAACCACTTCTGACAATCTTAGGGACTGCTCAAAGCAGTTGTCAGGATTTAAGGCTGACTCAAAGGTGTGTCCACATGCACGCAAAAACATACACAGAGACAAAAGTAGAAAACTGGGAATAAAACTGAGCTAGTAAATCAGCTCACATAGTTTGTTATTTAATTATATCAGATATTACCGAGAGAGAGAGAGGGGGGGGGGGGGAAACGTTATCCCAGAGTATATATTCTTAACAGTAAACATTATATTATTTCTCAATTGCTACATATAAACCCAAAAAATACGTTTAAAACCAATTGAAAAGAGTTCCTTACCTGGATGTTGATCTGCTTGTCATGAAGGATTCTCTGTAGTTCCAGAAGACTTCCCTTCAGTGTTCTGAGTTTCAGTGCCAGCTGCTCAGCCTCATCCTTGGTTTGAGCTTTTCCTTCCATGAGGAGGTTTTCATTGTGTACGGACAGCTCAGACAAAGTCACTACCTTCTGCTCGATTTCCCCAAGCATATTCTGAAGCAGCAAAAACAACGAAGCAAATTCATACATTCTGAAGCATCCATTAAAAACCTACCTCATTCTTTCTTCAATGAAGAAAAGCAAACAAATTCACATTGTTGTTGAGTATTTTCTCAAACTCAATGTTCTCAGAAACATGCTTAAGATATTTCATTTGTAAAAATTTTTTTTTTCAAAAAATCAACTTTGTTTTATGTTGTCTGTCACTGTTGCTTATATGCTTGCTTCTGTTCTATTTCTTTAGTGCAGTAATCTGGCAGACAATGACATCCCTAGATTATTGCAATAGGCAGATCTCATTTAGTTAGGACAGCTTGTGTCTTATTTTTCTACTTCCTGTACTTCTGCACTTCTCACCCTTCCTTCCCTCATTGCTCTCTTGAATTGATAAGCTTCTTCTCACAGTGGATATTTCTGATTGGTGCAAAAATGGCCTAAGATCCTCTGCATAATCTTCTTTCACTTAGAGCGACTTAAAGGGACAAATCTCTAGCATATTTATTTTGAAATGCAGATAATTTATTTATATGCAGTGAATATTCTGACATCGACAAGTTTAAGGATTTCTGGGTTAAATTATTTGCTCCTTTTTTATTTTTATAGAATTCTGAGGTTTACATAAATTAGAGGCAGGCTAGCAGTTTGTCTAAAACTGTACCCAAAGGCAATTATATAATGAAGCATAGCTGTCTGGTAGAAATTACAATGAAATTAATATGGTGCAAATCAGTGGTGGGATTCAATTTTTTTAACAACAGGTTCTGTGGGCGTGGCTTAGTTGGGGGTGTGGCTTGGCAATTATGTGACTGGCTGGGCGTGGCTAGCTGGTCACGTGACTGTGTAGGCGTGGCTAGCTCATCATGTGACTGGGTGGGCGTGGCTATGTGCATAGGGACTACTCAGAGGGCTGAAAAAAGTCATTTCTGACTGGGCCTCGCACTTTTGACCGGTCCTCACACTTATGACCATCCTCACATTTATGCCCGTGCAGCTTTCTTAACAACCATGTCACTCATTTCACAACTGCTTCTCTTCACCATGGTAACAAGATAGGGCAAAAACGTAAAATGTGAGGACAGTCGTAAGTTCGAGGACTGGTCAAAAATGCGAGGACCAGTCAAAAATAACTTTTTCAGCCCTCTGAGTAGTCCATATGCACAAAAGGACTACCCAGAGGGCTGAAAAAAGTGATTTCTGACAGGTCCTCGCACTTTTGACCGGTCTTCGCACTTATGACTGGTCATCATTTATGCCCATTGTAGCATTCTTAACAACCATGTCACTCATTTCACAACTGCTTCTCTTCACCATGGTGACAAGATAGGGCAAAAACGTAAAATGTGAGGACAGTTGTAAGTTCGAGGACTGGTCAAAAGTGCGAGGACCAGTCAGAAATAACTTTTTCAGCCCTCTGAGTAGTCCATATGCATAAAAGGATACAGCAATAGAGAGGGATGAAGAAAGGGAAGGGAAATTAGAGTAGGAGGGAGGGTAAGAGAGGGAGGAAGAGAGGAGGAGAAGGAGAAAGGAAGAGGAAGTAGGGAGGAGAAGAAGAGGGGGAAGAAGAGAAAGTAAGAAGGAAAGAAAAGAGAGGTGGTAAGTTTGAGGAGAAAGATTGCTGTACAATAAAAAAGATGAAAGGGAAGAAAGCCAACCCCAAACAAATATAAAGATATTAAGATAAAGAATGAATTGTTAAACTTTAAAGAATAAAAGAGAACAAATATGAATAAATAACAATAATTAGAAACACACATACAAACATACAATGTATTTTCTTTGAACAGAGTATTTGGCCGGTTCACAAATTTAAACAGTGTTTAGTCATTTCAATTAAATTTACAATTTCTATATTTCCTTTTTGCCATATTTATTCCTCATCTATTTTTGTAAAAAACCAATATTACCCTTCATCCTCATCTCTAATCTTAATCAAATTCAATTTTTCCCTTCTATTCTATACTATACCCCTTCCCATTGTCATCTATTTTTATATCCATCCTCACATTGGTTAATTATGTAATATTAGTTGTTTAATATAAATTCAACATTTTAATATAAATCAATTAGTTATATAACTACTTTTTTTGTATATCAATATGAACATGAATATTCCAATTATTTCCATGCAATCCAATTTCTTACAAATCAATTAATTATATTTACCAATAATAATAAACCAAATAATTTCCCCCATATATTCCTTTAAACCACAACTTAACCATTTCTGCTTTCAGAAATATACAATTAATAATATCTCAATTATTACAATTCCCTAGTTAAATAGAGCTTTTTTTCTTTTGTGTTTTAAAATCCTGAACTCTCCTCTTTTTCCCTAAATTTCCCATTGTTTGCACCTACCTTTTTTGGTGAGGAAAAAGAAAAGAATTCTGCCTGCCTAATTTTCCAACCTTGCAGCAACAGCAAAGCAGTTTCAGTTTCGTGTTTCAGCAGAGCTAAGGGGAAAAAAATCTGCTCCAGGACTCTTTGCAAGGAAGCAGAAGAACCCTGAGCAAAACAGCTGAGACAAATCAGCTGAGAGCCGGGAGGCCGATGGAATCAAGGGGCTAATTAGCCTATGCTGAAGTTCCGTGGGCCAATAAAATTACAAAAAAACACCGAACCCTTTGTTAAATTGCTGACTCGCCCGCCCCTCGCCCACCACTATTTGTTGGCAATAAATAGTGGTGCGGAGGGGCGGGGCAAGCCAGAAATTTAACAAACGGTTCAGCTGCACCACTGGCTATAGGGCGGCCCTTTGAAGCCCCGCGGCAAGAATTTAAGCAGGTTTTTTTTCCTCTAGCCATCAGCTGGGACTCCGGAGGCAGCAATAGATTGGGAGTGGGTGGGGTAAGCGAACGGCCGGCGATCCAACAGAGCAGAGAGTGAGGGTGAGTGAAGGTGTGGAAGCTGCTTTCTCCATCCTGCTCTCTTGCGTCCGGAGCCGGTGGGGAACCACGTGGTAGCCCACGTGGATCCCAGGCAGTGGAACTCAGGCTAGGGAAGGGGTGGGCAATTGTGGCTCTTTTACAACCTGTGGCCTTCAACTCCCAGAATTCCTGAGACAGCCAAGCTGTCTCAGGAATTCTGGAAGTTGAAGGCCACAGGTTGTAAAAGAGCCACAATTGCCTACCCCTGGCTACGGTAGGCTGGCGCCGCACGGGTGGGAGGCGGGGCGGGGCAAGGGCGGGCAAGCCAGCAATTTAACAAACGGCTTGCTCACCCCATTTATTGGGAATAAATAGTAGTGCGGAGGGGTGGGGCGAGCCAGCAATTTAACAAAGGGTTCGGCCGAACCCCCTAGAACCCCCAGAATCCCACCACTGGTGCAAATTATGTATTTGTGTCATGATACAACTAGTCCTTCTCACTGCATACAAAGATGGCATGACACATTACTCTCTCCCATTACAAAGAATAAACAGGTAAAATGAAACAGATAAGCTAATTCTCTTTCTAGAAGATCTTCCAACTAAACACTAGTCTGCTTCTATAAACACAACTTTATTAGATTCTTCATAGATTATATCTCATTTCTCATGTAAATCAGATCAAAAGAATTTAGTGATGTGTTTCAGATAATCCTTGCCTTTGCTTAAACAAAGTCTTGAATTTTATGCCTCCTGCTAACCTCTTCTCCAAAGGACAATCATTTAGAGTTTAGAAGGACTCTCTTCCCCTTTAAACCTGTAGTTTATTATTATGTTCAGTTTATTTTATGAATATATGGATTATTACACAAACCATGACCATAAATCATGGGCTGATCTTGACTTGTTTCAACAAACTACAATTTAATCGGAGTTTAAACTTCTTCAATTTAAGAAAATATTTTTTCTCTTCAGTAATTATTTATAACTCTTAAGGTTTAAAGCATAAAATTTTCACTATTGAAACATTTTAAAATTACTTGCATTATAACTAGACTTTATTGTATGATATTTTAAGCCTGAACAAATCACCCACCCACCCAACTTGTTACCAGAAATAATGCCCTGTATTTTAATTTTATTTTGACACAATTAAAACTGGCCCAACTGCTAAGAGTTGACACTGATCTGATAAGATCTGATAAGTTGACACTGGCACATAATCAATAAAAACAGCATTCCTGTTGTGAGTAATGTTAATTTATTAACACATAGGAAATCTCTGTTAGCTACAGCAGAAATAATATTTAAATATGAAGAATTTTTTCCACCTGGCAGTCAACCAACTGAGAATCCATATCCATAGGCTCCTCATTAGTCACCAATGTAGTGTTTAGAGATGCTTGTGTGTTCAGAAGCCAGTGATCAAGTTCATCTGCCTCAGAGCGATACCTTTGCAGGGCCTGCTCTTGACGCTGTTCTTCTAGTTGCTCATTGAGTTTCTCCTGTGAATTACACACTATTATTTGTAATGAATTTGTTTTCAAATGTCTGCCATCTTGTTAGGTGATCTCCTGGCCCACGGGCCAGATATGTCAAACTCCTGGCCCACAGGCCAGATGTGTCACGCGCTGGCCACACCCACACCTAGTTTAACGAAGGGGGAAAAGTCCCAATATGTCACGTGACACCGCCATGACAACGTGAGTTTGATATCCCTGTCCTAGCTGAAAGGTGCAAAAATAGTCAGGATAGAAAAAGATAAGGGCTTTGTTTCTCAAGAAGAATGGGAAAGAAGTTGAAATGGGCTAAAGAGCTGGCAGAAGGGAAATGTTAGCCTGAGAGACGGAAAGGGAGAAAATGGCTAGCATGGATTGGATTAAAGTAGTTTCAGATTTCTGAAAATGTGCACGTTCCTCGGCAATAGGAGGTCACCAAAGAGGAGTTAGCACAATGTACAGGGAGAAGGTAACAGTTTGAGAGATTAATTTATCCCAGTCCAGAATTCCCAGGAGAGAATAATATTAATTCTTTTGCTGGCCATGAGATTTATTCTTAACACATAACCTTAAGTTAAATCTATGCAGGATTTAGTAATTGCTGCACCGTGTGAGATGTTGACCCTGCCCTACAGGAAAAATAAAGAGAAGCGCTGTTGCTTCTGCAGTAATATTGCAGAAGGGGAGTTTCTCATGTGCAGCAAACTGTGCAACTGAAGCATGAAAGAGTCACGACTTAGTACAATGAAAACCATCTAGCCATGGTGTTGTTGGATTATAGAGTTGGATAGTGTCAGCTTAATCCATCAACATATCCACAGTCCCTGTTGAAAAATTTAATTTATTTACTGAACTGTGTAATTAAAACTTTCTTTCAGCATCCTGGTACCTCAAGAAGCTGCTGTTTTCCTGAAGCTTTCATCTTAATAGTGGCCATTCTCTCTGCTAACACGGTCAGTGTGGATTGCAGAGCTAACTGCTCAGCAGCATCTGCCTCTAATTGTTCAGACACCAATTCCTCCGCTAATGAGGTTTGTAACTCACTTATTTCCTCTTGGAGCATCAGAATTTCATCCATCAAAGCCTATTAAAGACAGAAGTTGAACAGGACCAACTTAATCACATTATTTCTGGGGAAAAAAAGATGTCTTAAAATGATTAATACGTTTGAACTGCTGAGTTCCACTGAGTACAGGTAGTCCTCGGTTTACAACAGTTCATTTAGTGACTGTTCAAAGTTACAATGGCAGTGAAAAAGTGACTTATGACCAGTTTTCACACCTACAACCATTACAGCATATCCATGGTCATATGGTCAAAATTTAGATGCTCAGCAACTGGTTCCTATTTATGAATGCTGCCGTGTCTCAAGATCAGATTATCACTTTTTGTGACCTTCTGACAAGCAAAGTCAATGCGGAAGCCAGATTCTCTTACCAATCATGTTACTAATTTAACAACTGCAGTGATTCACTTAACAACTGTGGCAAAAAAAGGTCATAAAATGGGGCGCAACTGACAAATGTCTCACTTAGCATCATAAAATTTGGGCTCAACAGTGGTCATAAATCAAAGATTACCTGTATTATAAACTGAATAGCACATGCCATTGGATCCTGTGTATAGTACCACAGAGGAATACAAGATTTAATTGCTTTATTTAAATATTCACTTAAGCATCTAGGCACATCAGAATTACACTATCATAAAATCAGATCAAAGCACTCTATTAGGAATTGGTATTTATAACCACAATATGTTAATTTATTTAAAATCAATGAGTTAAGATTCAGACTTGTGGCATCTCCACATAAATAAATGACCAGTCCTGGAAATGGCTTTGTCCTCAATTGCTCCTGTATCCTCTACTTTAAGGTCCATTCCTTGTAGCACCCAGTCACAGCTCTCTCTATTAAGCCAATGGAAAGGTGGTGGTGGGGAACCTTCCTTTCATAAAAAAGGGGAAAAAAATATTGGGCTAAAATTAGAAGTTAGATAGAAGAGATAATTGGTTACAATGTGGACTTGAAACCAGAGAGGTTTTTACTGGGGATATTGAACAGAACCTACAGTAAAGAAATTAGATATTTGATTTTGCATATAATTACAGTAGCAAGGATACTCTTCGCACATCCTGGAAAAATGAAAAGGTACCAACAGAGGAAGAAACAATTAAGAAAATCCTGGACTGTCCAGAGATGGATAAATCAACAAAAGAAATAAAAGAAAAGGAAAATACAGAATATTATCAAGTATGGACTAAGTGATACGATTGGCTCGAGATTAGGTAAAGTAAAAGTGAATAAATGATATGACAAATGTGTAAAATACTG
The DNA here is from genome assembly GCA_022577455.1 of Arizona elegans. Lineage (NCBI taxonomy): Eukaryota > Metazoa > Chordata > Lepidosauria > Squamata > Colubridae > Arizona > Arizona elegans. The sequence continues at coordinate 253,904,907 of JAKOOJ010000001.1, forward strand.
TAAATGAATAAAACTGGAAATAAAGGGACGATAAAGATAATAAAGGATGAGAAAAATGGGAAATGTAGAAAGTAGAAAGTAAGAGGAACGAAACTGATACGTAAAAAGAAACACATATTGCGTGTTTGTGTTTTGTATGTTGTGTTGTTGTAAAATTAATAAAAAACTTTTTAAAAAAAAATTAAAAAGGGAAAAGACATTCCCTCTTTCCAGACTCCTTTGAGGGACTGGCAAGGATAAAGATGGATGATGATGAAATAGAAGGCTTGGTGGAGTACACAGAGAGGCTAATGCACATTTTGTTAATGGAAGAGGATTTGCTTTACTTGATGATTTATTCAAACAGACTTGTTTGAAGGTTGTATGGGCCTCTCCAGACTATCTGGAATGAGATCAAAAGTTCAATTCATTTCTTTACCTGCACTTTACCATAGTAAAAACAAACATAATGAATGAGCATTTGGCAAATACATAATACCTTTAAAGTAATACCATTTTCCTTTTAAAAAACTTATTTTCTAAAAAAAAAACCTTTCACCACTTTCTAAAAGAAGGCAAAGAATGAAAATGTGTCTGACATAACTTTGCCATACAGTTGGAATCTGAAGACCAGGCACCTGAAACTGAACAAGAAACAATAAACAGCCATGTGCTTGTTTATTGATTGATTGATTTTACCTGGTGGCCAGCCATCTGGCTTTCTGGACTCTTATTATTGTCTAGAGTGTCATTTAATTTCACCTCAGCGGCTTCCATTTTTGTTGATATAGACTGAAGAGAATCTTGATATTTCTGCTGCCGTTCAAGGGCTTCATAAAGTGTGCGCTGTTTTTCACTAATCTAAAAGGAAAATTTATTTGTAAATAGAGATTAAAACGTTTGCATTAAATAATGAGAAAATGCAATGAACTAACAATGTTTTAATAAAAGTTAATTTTAACAAATGTCATTAAAAAGAAAAAGGAAGCATATAGATATATTAAATAGGTTTTTTTTAACACACATATACAACTTACAGCTTAGTGATTTTACCTTAAACTTTTAAAAGACATACTTCTGCAGAGGCTTTTTTCCCCCCATAAACATTATTGCATGAAATTTATGTTGCCAAATTGTTGCAAAACAGCTGTATAAACTAGAATCTAGTTGATAAATTTAATGATACAAATCTAATGTTTTCATATTTCATATAATTTCTTTTGCCATAACTCTTCTTTATACTATATGGATTCATGATGTTGGTAATTTAAAATGGGCATAGAGCTGTTTTTATTCCTAAACATCCACATGTTGGCATGAAGTCACTTTTTTGGAATCTGACAAGTACCTGAACTATTTACTAATTTCAAATACTGTTTAACCACATCTGAAATATATTTCCAAAGCAGTTGATAAAAAAAAAAAACAACCTTAAACATAGTGACATGAAATGAACACAAGCTAAAACACAACAGAAACCCAACAATCATACATTAAAAATATAGCAAGGGATACCTGGTGAATCTTTTCTTAAAAAATCAGTTTAATATAACTTAACTTTTTGCTATAACTTTATTATTTCAAAGAAAGACTCCTAATGAAGATCTTTATGTATGAATGGCCAATATGAAAAAGCAAACAGATCTCCCAATATTCTCACATATTAAACTTGATGGACTTTAGGGTTCACAGTAAGATTAAAGACTGGGTGTCAGAGCAATTGGTCTTGTGTTGTATAGTATAATCACAATACTCAATAATAATCCAGGATCCACATCTGGAACCACAGCTAAAGAAAACCGTAGTGGCGCAGTGGTTAGAATGCAGTATTGCAGGCAGTTCAATTCTCACTAGCTCAAGGTTGACTCAGCCTTCCATCCTTCCAAGGTCAGTAAAATGAGGACCCAGATTGTTGGGGGCAATATGTTGATTCTGTAAACTTAGAGAGGGCTGTAAAGCACTGTGAAGCAGTATATAGGTCTAAATACTATTGCTATTGCTAAAGCTCCAAATATGACCTGAAACAGCATTTGCATTGTGGATTGCTCCTTCTGAATATTCCAGCTAATCAGCTGCTATATCAAACTTTTATTAACTTGTATTTTTTGTTTTTCAAAAGTCAGTATTCCATATCCAAAAACATGATCAGCCCTCTCTCATTTTGGCAGCCTTGCCCTCCTTTATCTCCTTTCATATTTTATGGAGGCATGTTAATACTTGGTTTATGGGTAGGAATAGGACCTGTAGAGGTGAACAGATCAGGCCTCATCTGACGGTTTAAAATGTTTTGTAATTTCTGGAATTTAAAGTTGAAGAGGTTATTTTAGGCATTGAAACCTTCTATATGCAAATTTCCTCACAGTTCCAATGCAAGCTAATTTTCAATCTAAATCAGTGGTGAAATCCAATTTTTTTTACTACTGGTTCTGTGGGCGTGGCTTGGTGGGCATGGTGTGACTTGGTGGGCGTAGCAGGGGAAGGATACTGCAAAATCTCCATTCCCACCCCACTCTGGGGCAGGCCAGAGGTGGTATTTGCCGGTTCTCTGAACTACTCAAAATTTCCACTACCGGTTCTCCAGAACCTGCTGGATTTCACCCCTGATCTAAATAATATGTCTTTGCAAGTATTTACATTGACATAAGCACGAATCCCCATCCACATTAATGGTAATATTTGCTCCATTCCTCCTTATGTCAAAAGACTTACCACGTTTTTCAGGGTCTCCCAAGAACGTTGCAAATCATCCAGTTTAGTACTGGAAAGGGCTTCCAATCTTGGTTCATAGGATTCCTGAGCAATCGGAGCGCTAGGTTGAATTTGGGATGCTTCTGTCTGCAATTGTTCAGCAGATAAGGCTTGATAATAAGCAATGTCCTATGAGCATCAGGTAAAATATTATATTTTCAAAAGTGCTGAAAGTTCAGCTTATTTTTGAAATTTGAATATATTCTAATTTAGTACTAATATTTTATAGTTCCCATTTATGATATTTTAACAGCATTATTTTATTTTCTTCCCATCATTTTAGCTTGTACTTTTTATATAAAAAACACCACCACCACCAGACACAAGGTGGAACAACTTTGAAGATGGGTATGACTGATTTAAGCAAACACAGAACTGAAGAATTATAAATGGCCATTGAAGAATTATAAATTTGCCAATCTTTGATTTAACATGATAAACATATAGCACTGCATCCCAGTGTTCCAGGAAACAGCCAGACAAGAACTAACTTTAAACACTCACATGCTACTTAAAATATACATAAAGCCAATGACAAAGATAACATAAATATTTGATTTCAGATGTTACATATATATTTATGATACCCACTTTTTTCATTAGTTGCACTGCAAGTAAGATTTGTTTCCTAAACAAGTTTCTGATATAGCTTAAAGTATCATTGACAACTATTTTAACTTTTTTCCCTTTAAGTACTTCATAGTTGTTTTATATGTAAGCTTTGAATTATCTCGATAAAACAGCCAATCAGATCCAGTTTTTCACTGACTCTAAGATATTTGCTTCTAAGATTGTGATGGCATTTACTTTTGAATCCATTTTTCCTGCCACACACATAATATTTTCTGTGCTACTGGCTGCATTCAAAGTGTTTCTTTCATCAAATGCTTAACCCATTTTTCTCCTAATGTAACTTGCAGGGTTATGATTCTAGAGTTCCTTTTTTGTTTCATCATTGAAAAGCACTTTATTCCAAAACGTTTCAGGTTTATCAAGATTTTATTTTGCATACTTGAAATGACGCCTTTTATTATGACATTTGCTTCTGGCAATTCCCATGAAGGTTGTTGTTGTATGAAACACTCTGTGCTGCAGTGGACTATCCACTGAATTTTTCAGCATGTCCTTTGCAATGAAAACTTAGTTTTGGACATCTAGATTTTCCTAGCCTTCAAGCAAATAACCTAATTAAAAAATGAAGGCTGAAAAAGCAGCTGTATATTTCAGCAAGGTAATGTTCTGAAACATGCCTGTGAAGTACTTAAAGGAAAGGTAAAGTTTTGGATTGTCCTTCACAGTCCCACAAGCTGAATATTATTGAAAATCTGTAGGAAGATCTCAAGTATACAGTACATGCAAGGAGACATCAGAATCTACAATGTTCACTGTTTTATTCCATCTTATATTTCTTTTCATTGTAAAAAGAATGATACGAAATGATTCCGAAATACTTTCGATGGATGGAAGGCCTGCCACCGTATGTACAGACATATGCAGATTCAAACTAAATGAACTTTTCTATTGAAATGAAACCGATGCAAAGAAAACAGCTGAAATCATATGAAAAAAATTGGATTATTCCCGCATAAACAAAACAATGGAAAATATTGTATCTCTTTCTGCAATGATCTAGTGACAGAATCAAGACAAAGAGGTAATGAAATACGTCTAACATGTTAGCATAAAGTTTTGTTTTCTCAAGATCTTTTATAATTTTGATGTGCTAAACTAATTTTGAAAGTGAGAATGAATGGTGATTTCTTAATGATAAAATAAAGGTTTCTATATTTTCACAGCATGAATGATCTACACTCAGCATTACTGAACAAATGAGATATTGTACACTGTACGAGGACCACAGATGCTTGCAGACAGCACAGATGAATGAATGCTGAGGGAGGCAGATACCTGATTAACAGAAGCATCAGCATTAGCCACAGGTGAAGGAGAGCGACAGGCAGGAGGAGAAGAGATCTCACTGTTGCTTCCCTCTTCCCCAGATTCCTCAGTAACTGGTGACAGAAGTGTGTGACAGCGACCAGCAGTCATCTGCCATGGGAAATGCATCCCAAAGGACAGGAAGATCATTCAGATACCAGAAAGACTTTGCATTTCATGTCTTCAAAAATGTGGAGTTTCATCAGAACATAGTTTATAAGAGACTATGGTCCCTTCTCAAACCTGTAGACAGACTAACTATAAAGAAGGAGATGAATTCTATTCTTCATGCTACTTAATCCTTGCACCTAGGTAGGTTTTGGCAGGTAAAACATTCTCCACCTCTGTGCTTGTCAACATCTCTTTTCTACAATCAAATTTTTCTTTTTACTTTTTTTTCCCTTTCTCCTGATGATCACTATGTATTCACCAAAAGTATGTTAGTAAAGCTGATGAAGGATGAACTTCTGAGAAATTTATGTAACGGTTCTATTTAAAAATTAGTACAGCCACAATAATGATAAAACACAGGTATTAATTCTACCAAAAAGGAAACTACGTGGGAAAAATTACAGAGAAAAACAACTAGCGCATATAGCCAAAAACAATGCAGTTTTCTCTCAGTTGAACCTGCAACACTGAGGTTGCATAGGATCCTTAAGCTCCTTTTTGTATCCTTGGAAATTCAGCAATACTATAAAAAGTAGCTGATCAATATGTAAAAATAGGTGGTTTTTACATATGATACATACATAAATAAAATAAATATAAATATATAAAACAATTAAAAACAATCATTTAGCTCCATTCAACTCATTCAGGTGGAATTTCAGTCATCTAATTCTGTTTTATTTTCCCCTCCCTGCCCATATTCCACCAAACTTCCCCAGCACCCATTTAATGAGGGCATCTTATATGAGGGTAAGTACAGGAACCTAGGAACCAACCAAAAATGGAGAAATAGAAACAGTTAAGTCCTCTTTTATTGGAGTTATTATTGAGATTCCCAAAAGTATCGTATAGCACCTCCTCCAGTAATTCCTAGGCAAAAACAGATGAGTTGAATACTAAACTAATACCATATCATTAGACATCAACCAAGACGTAGCTAGGAAAATTGCTACCTATTGCCAGGCAGTGAGGAAGATCCCTTCAAATATTTTTAATTTTGTACTGTAATTTATATTTTAAATTTTAATTTTCTGCTCTATGATCATAATAAAATGTTTTGATTTTAAATATGCTCTTCTGTTTACTGTTAATAGTTAACACTGAAACATTATCTATAAAATATTTTTAGTGCAGTATCAACTTCTGTAACAATTTACCACTGCTGCAGATGTTTAAATAATGTATATGTAACATAACATTTTAGTTTAAATTCTTCTTCAGTTCTGCATTTAGACATGCAATTTGCATTTGACGTACAAGCTATGAAATTTTTAAATGAGTTATTAGATGTATAAGCCTCAACGTAACTTACTGTTATTTAGAGTGAACGATTTACTGTTTTTAGTGCTGATATATAGTACACATATTTTAAAAGGTTGACTTATACCCCTCCCATCTGATAGCCGACAAAGATAATTGACTTATTTCTCTTCACTTTTCTGTTCACCTTACTGTTTTGCATAAACTGAGTTTATTATCTTTTACTCCACAGTATTCATGCATCTCCTAAAAGCTAGTAAATAATCTAAACGATTGCAGTCCTGTTCACAATAGCGTGAGAAGTGATACTGCAAATAACGATCCCAACAGATAAATGTGAATTACACGCTCATTGCTTACCATCACTACAGACGGGTGAGCACTATGTGCAGGAAGCATGTCTTCTGAATCCAACTCCTCCATTCTCTCTGACAGCCCCTCCACCTCTGTCACTGTCAGCAGCATAGTAGCATGCTTGGCTTTCATGGTTAGCATCTTGCACTTTGAATTGAGAGATGCAATTTGCTCTTGGTAACCTTTGATCTTCTCCGCCAGCTCCTGAGAAAACCACAAGATCAGTAAAGGCCATAAGGAGTACAAGCTAGCAGCAATTCTGCTTCCGTTAGAAAAACCCGGCTCGCTTCTTTAAGATCAGCCAATGAAATCACAGCTCTGTGTTTCAGACGCTCCACATTAGCCACAGCAATAGCTGAACCACAGGATGTTGATTGTGGAAAAAAGAACAAGTCAGGCTGCATCACATGCACACTTAACCCTTTACAGAGACAGCTTTGCAAATGAGCTGCTCACTTATCACAGACAAGGAGATTAAACTGGTGACAAAGACAAAGCATTTCCACACAGGATTCTGCTCAAAATAGGGGAGGGACAAGAGGAATAATTTATGCCGTCGCCTTCCTGCAAGGCACCAAAACCAGCTGAATGTCTCCAGATAATACATACCAGGGAAATGAAGTCATGCAATAACTGGAAGCGTTTTTTTTTAAACTGCTGTTTCTCTTTATGAATATACAATAGTCAACAGAGCAGGCAATAAAACACAAGGCTAACAAATACTGACACTTTCTTCTTGCTGTTCTAATATGCTGGCTGTGCAAATATAGCAAAAATAAATGTGGTTAGAAAAAAGACCTGGTATTTTTTTATTTTATTTTTTGTAATCGCTTAAGTACAGCAGTAAGTGGGATTACCTCCAGGTTTCATTTAGAATTAAAAAAAAAAACACCAAACAATCTTATTTAAAACTAAAATCCAAATATCAAAGCCTCTCTTTCTGCAGCAAATAGACATTTAGGATTAGATCTGCTTAATGTTGACTCAACCTGACTGGCACAGCAAATAAGGATTGCAAAACAAAGCTACTATGATATAGAAGTGTCTGTTTAACCCTTTAATTCAAGTACTTTGGGTTAGGCTTCTAATAAGTATATAGAATGAGTTGGAATACAGCGCATTAGCTTCAGAATGCTGTATAGAAAGTGACAGCAAAAATTATCAAAGACTATAAAAGGATACACACACACACACCTAACTAGACCCACACCTAACTAGACCTGGACATTTTAATTTCTTTACATGCACCTTTGTCAGCTATGCTCCCAACTGGTATATAATAAACTCTTTTATGATGCATTTATAGTTCCTAAGACAATAGCCCAAAAGATGGACTAGATAGAAAAGAATAAAATGCCATGGACAATTGCATTTCAGTCAACTGCGACAAGTTTGATGTGAAACGCTTTTGTGAGGCAAAGTTGGAAGCAAAGCACCTGAGGTGAAACTACTATATAGGCATCAACCACTATTTCTGCCTTAAAAATGAATGGATCTCAATCCTTTATGATACATAGGTAGGAGAAAGAAATGCAAGATTAGAATCTTGACTTTCCTGTCTCCTTCTCTCTCTCTCCATCTTTCTGCTTGACTACAGACTGTCTTCCTTCATATTGACAGATTTTCTAATATCTGTGGTAAAACAATTTTATCATTCTATAAATCTTTGCCTCTGAGCCTTTCAGATCCGGTATCAATTTGGATGATAATTTCCCAAATTTGTATAACAGGTAGTCATCGATTTACAACCACAGCTGAGCCCAAAATTTCTGTTGGTAATTTGTAAAGTGAGTTTTGCTCCATTTTATGACCTCGCTTGCTACAGTTGTTAGGTGAATTACTGCAGTTGTTAAGTTAGTAACACAGTTGTTAAGTGAATCAGGTTCCCCATTAACTTTGCTTGTCACAAAGTCACAAAAGGTGATTACATGACCTCCGGACAATGCAGCTGTCATAAATATGAGTCAGTTGCCAAGCATCTAAATTTTGATCATATAACCATGAGGATGCTACAACAGTCGTAAGTGTGAAAAATGGTCATTAAGTCACTTTTTTCAGTGTCGTTGTAACTTTGAACAGTCACTAAATGAACTGTTGTAAATCAAGGACCACCTGTACTATAATCTGGCATATAGAGTATAGAGAACACTCCAGCAAAAGGCACCTATGCCCCTAATGGCTTAGGGCCCGGGTATTTACGAGACCACCTTCTGCCACCGATAATCTCCCACCGGCCAATCCCCTCCCACAGAGAGGGTTTCCTCAGGGTGCTGTCGGTTAAGCAATGTTGACTGATGACCCCCAGGGGGAGAGCCTTCTCTGTGGGGGCACCCGCCCTCTGGAACGAGCTACCCCCAGGAATACGACTGATCCCGGACCTCCGTACTTTTCGCCGAGCTTTGAAGACCTTCTTATTTCAGCAAACTGGGCTGGCTTAAAATTTTAATGGGTTATTTTATGGGTAAAGGGTTTTAAAATTTGGGGAAGCCAAACTGATCTAATTCTGTTTTAATTTATTTTAACTTTTATATTGTATGTATTTTAATCTTGGCTGTTCATCGCCCTGAGTCCTTCAGGAGAACGGCGGTATACAAATTTAATTAATCTAATCTAATCTAATCTAATCTAATCTAATCTAATAGACTGAATACCCTTTGAAATGTTTAGCCCAAATAGTTGCAACTTCTTTTTGGAAAAGTAAAAAAGGTTCATGATTAAAGATGACAGAAATTTTATGGCAACTGGTGATACAGAAAAGTCAACAGAGGAAAATGTGGTAAAGGCAGCTCACAGGTAGATGATTTTGCCACTGAATTACCAAAATATATTTTATAAATTAATAGTGAAATAGAGTACAGTCATCCACAAATTTATCATGATATTTTTTGAGCTGATGTTTTGGGATAAAGTTGGAAGTTTAATGTTTTCACAAGTACAAGGATTTTGTATGAGGATTGCTGTATATTAATCCTGTGATTTTTTTTTTTAATTATTTTGGAATAGTTTGGAATATTATGTATTTGGGAAAACAATATATATCTTATTGAGAACCATGGCCTCAATAACCTAAGTATAGCATAATCAAGTATAAGTATAGATATAAGTATAATCTTATTTTCCTGGATTATCCTAATGCACTCTTTCATGTACAGAGCTCAAATTGTCTTGAGTACAAGAAGGCCTGTAAGTACATAAGTGAAATAAATTATTTATATATAACTGGTACTGGTTGCTTAATGTAAAAGCAACTATGGACATAGCAACATTTATACAGATAACTTGTACATGTCAATCAATCTTTTTTCTTTACCTTCTGACTATATAAAGAGATTTTTCACAAATAATGTATCCAAATAAAGAAAGCTCAGTGGAGAAATTGAGTATGTGTATTGAGACTGATTATATAGCAATTTTGAGAGTGATCCCTTCAGCCTCCATAGAAATATTCACAATGTACCAAATTCTCAAGATGAAAATACATTTGTTAACTCATTGTAATACTTAATAACTTTTCCCCCCCAGAATAACATGCTTTCTGTTATGGTATCGATTTTTCATATTTTGCTCTTCAAAAAAAAAAGCTGTAGGCATAACCTGTTTTGTTTTTAAATATTTCCGGTTAGAACAAAATGATCTCATGATTTTTGTTGTTGAGGTTTTTACACTTCTTATTTTACCTAAAATAATTCAGTGCAGTAAAAAGAGAAACTCAACAAAAACATACCCACACATCCTGAATGAAAATTTAAGAGACTGGTATATTATTATTATTTTTTAATTTGACATTTTGTTTCATCAAATTAACTATTAATAATTATTTCACTGGGACCTGATACTTTAAGGACTAGCAAACTTTCATTCCAAATAGCAGTTGCGAACCTGCTGCTTCTCACATGAAAAAGAATGTGATATAAATGTGCATAATTGTAGGACTCCTTTGAAATGATAATGAACTTTGAGGTATGTAATTCAGCTCAGTTGGAATGTCTATTTTCTTCCTCTTTTGAGTTTTCATTGCTTAATCCCTTTTAATCGTTAATACATGAAAAAAATAGTTTAAAAATAATGCATTAGCTTGTAAGAGCAGTAGAAAAAAATCTTGAAATGATTCAAAACCAAATGTTCATATTTTAGGGGTATTGCTTTGCTTTAGCCACCACTATGATGGTATTTTCACTGCATTTAATACAGCGGCCCCCAACCTTTTGGGCACCAGGGATCGGTTCTGTGGAAAGGGGTTTTTCCATGGAGCGGAGGGGGCATGCTGCCTGCATCCCATGGATGGGGTTTCACTTGTTTGTGTGGCCCAGTTTCTGACATGCCACAGCCCGGTGCCAGTCCATGGACCAGGGGTTGGGGATCCCTGATTTAATAACCTATTTAAGTAAATGAATAGTGTTAATGCATTATTTGTTCTTATTACTGTCAGAGTATTGGAAGGTACTCCATACAACCAGCTCACAGGATGTTTTTCAATTTATTCTACCAAGTTCAATCCATATATGCCATCCAACATATGACATAGTGTCAATATATTTGCTATATTGATTAGATTATTTTGGGAAATGAATGGATGATTATTTGTTAAAATGATTACTTGTTTAAAGAAAAATTAAATTAGGATCAGCTAAAATAATTACATAGGAAGGAAGCAATGGCAGGCCACTTCTGAAAAGCCTTGCCAAGAAAACTGCACAGACTTGAGTAGGCAGTCTCTGAGAATGAGACACGGAGAAAACAAAATCACAACAGAATAAGATAAAACAAAGCCCAAGATCCCTGTTCTAGCCCAACACTCATAACAGTTGTTCAAAATATTTGCTTTTATAATATAGTTCAAACTCAAAATTAATTAATTTGTCTTTGCACTACAAATCTAGGCATTTAACTTGGTGACATGAAGAAATATAATTAAAGCACAAATGGAGTTTCCTTGATGAAATTCCCAGGAAACAAAGGGGTATTTTGGATGATGTGACTGTACTGATTTGGATGATTGTTGCTTGATACAAAAAAGAAATTAGAAGGTGGTAAGTTTGTTCTTGTGGATTTCTGATTAGAAAACTGAACCGAGATAGTGAGCGAAGGGAGTAGGGAGAAGATAGCTATTTGTTGGTGAACAAAACATTTTTTCTTGCTCTATGTTTCTGAAAAACCTGGTACTTTAAGAAAGAAACCCCATGTATTAGAAAAAGAGAAAGAAAATTAAATAAAAAAAATTCTTGTGTAAGTAAACCCTTGACTATTATTTATACAACATTTGATAAGATATAGTGATTAGAATTTGTCTGTGGATATTTATATCTTTATAAGAAAAGATTGTTATATTAATAACAGTGGTATAGGAAGAGACAACTGACAACATTAAAATATAGAAGATGATGCACCAAAAATGGAGACCAAGAAATCCATTATGGCACATTACAGATTTTGCCATGTGTCATACAGTTGTTTCTCTAAAAGCATATCTAATATCCCCAAAGACAATTAAAAGTGAGTAGGATAATTACTCTCGGGATCTAAAATAAGGAGTCTAGAAGAAAATTGATCACCAAAAATGGTCTCAGGTGAATGGGGCTATAGCAACTATATTAAGAGCTGTTACCAAATTCAACTACCTATGGTGGAAAAAAGACAAAATGACGAGATAGGAAAGCAAAGCAAAGCAATTTTTAGCATTTAAAAAACAAAAGTCAGCTTTGGATCTCAGTTGTAATACCTCATGGCATGAAATCTGGGCTTCCAATTCTTGGATGTTACTTGTTGATATGGGCTTCTCTTGAATCTCATGATGGGCTTTTTCTATCATTTGCTGCAGATGTTTCATCTCTTGTTCATATTGCTCATACTGTACTACTGCTTCCTAGAGAGAAAGAATAGATAATTGAGCCTGTAAAATAAGATAACTACTTCATTAACTTAGCTTCATCATTATAATCATCACCTAAAACGAGGAGGGCAAAGTTGCAATCCTATAATAGGAAAGTGTGTACTGCAGTCATGTATTAATTTGAGTCTTATTTTAACATACACTTGCCTGCATTATATTGCACTGCTGGATAGCTGTGTGCTGTAGATGACTGGCATCCTCCTGCAGCCTAAGAGCTGCATGACATATTGGTAGAGTAGTGAGAACTTCTTCAGGGATCCGTAAAGCACTCTGACATACTTGGACTGCGTGAACCTTTGGCTTCAATGATTCCATTTCCAAAAGCAAATGCTAGAAATATTGAGCATACATAAGTAACGCTACTATGTAAAGTTTTGCTAAAAACGTTAATTTAATTATTAATTCTAGATCTCAAATGCTCAAAATAAGTTTTACGGTAGAACATTTTAAAACAATAATGAATGGGATAATAGACCTAAGAAACATGGTAATCCCAAAGATTCAAAGCAATTGGAAGTTAGGCTTTAATAAATATATCTGTTTGGTTAGTGGTTTCAGTTCAATATGAGACTAAAAGTTGAAATACAGGTAGTCCTCATTTAGTTACTGCCTCACAAAGTAACAGTTAGGATGGTAATGAAACTATCTAATACCAACATTTTCAAACTTTGCAGGTCTGCAAAGCAAAAAAAAAAAGCTGAAGTAAAATCATGAGGCTTTGTGTAGTTACCATTTCACTTAATGAAATAAGCAACAACTCGGTCTCAATTGTGCTGATTAAATGAGGATTGCCTGTATTCTGAAATACATATGTACAGTACCCTACAAAACCACTGTGAACTAACATAAATCTAGAAAGTCATTTCTGAATATAACAAATACTACAAAAGCCAATGCTGAAGTTAACATTCCTTTCTCTTAGCTTTTCCAGCACCCAAATGGAAGTGGACAAATAGACAAATAGTTACAGTAACTCCACCGTTCAATATCAGGATGACTCTTATTATTAGCATTCACTCTAGAAACCGAAGGAAGGTTCCTAGTCTCAAAGTAACCCAGGAATTAATACTTCACAACTGTGCTTCTGTAAGTAGTATCTCGATGGTACGATCAGTCTACCTGTCGGTGAGAAAGTTGTTCTTTCAGACTCAAACGGCCAATTTCTGGAGATGTCAGGGTAGCTTGAGTTTGCTCTAAAGCTGTACGAAGAGCTTTCACCTCTGTTTCAAATTTCTTCATATCCTATAAGCATACAATGGGTAGCAGAAAATATGACTTTCAAGCAAAACCAGAAAACATGATTTCAGCATCTTAATGTTTTATGAGTGATATATAAACATCTACATACTTTGTGGCCTTGCTTGGTGAGCCCAGAGGTGAGCATAGCCATGGGAATGGAGAGCATCCTGAATGTCTTTCCTTCATCTTTCAATTAATTTTTAATTAATTAGAAATTAATGTTTCTAATCAACTTTTGCCCCTTTTTAAATTTTAACTTTTATATCCTAATTTTATGTTTTAATATTTTATTGTACACCGCCCAGAGCTCCTCACAGAAGGAGATGGCTATTCCAAATAAGTAAATAAAAAATAATAAATTAAAAAATATTAATTACAATAGTAGAAAACATTTTAAAAAATAAAAATGAATAACTACATCTAAATGAACTAGATTAGCATTGTGCTTTCCTAATACAGTTCCCACAGATGAGGTACATATAAAGTGCTTTTCACATACTTTGGCTGCATCCTGAATATTTTGTAGCCGCTGTTTGATAGCCTGCTGTAAATCCTCAGTCTGTCTGCGAAGATCTGACACTTGCTGAAACATCTCTTCAGTGAAATACACACTTGCCAAGTATTCTGTTTTTTCATTCATAGTTTCAAGATCCCTAGGAAGTTCACCAGCCTCTTCAAACATGGTCTAAATTGTATAAAATAGATGACGTTTAACTTTTCCAGCTGCAACTGAATTAAATTTTAGGCTCAAAATTATTGCAATTATTCCTTTTTTAAATTAGACATAGGATAAAAATTTTAAAAAACCAGCAGCTATAACTTTGCTGAAATATCAATTCTATCTTGGAAATACATTTTTAATTTCTGCTAATATAGAAGCTTTTATTAGAGAAACGAGATTGCATAATCTCATTGTCTAATGTTACCTGTTATTACATCTTGAAACACTTATCTAGAATCACTCCATTACCTGAAAAGATGCTAAGAGAAAATTTGTAGGCTTGAACTCCAGGCAGATTTATCTAAGTAAATTAGCAACTTGGAATTTCCAGTGCATGAAAAGCCTGATCTTGACAAAGCTTCTTAATAGCTTTTCATTAATCTTTTAAAATACTCAATATTCCTATGAAACTACTGTAGATAGATCACTTGCAGTCTGTGATCAAGGACATATAAGATATCTTACTTTCCTTACTAGGCCAATCATTGCCTAGAAGAAGCCCAATCACCCAGTCTTCAGGGGAAAAAATATTAAGAATGGCTTGAACATATGCTTTGGGAGATGTCTATCGTACGTTTTATTGGTTTTTGTCTCTGGTCAGTGGCTGAGTGGTCTCGAGATAGGGGATATAGCGATCGAGCCCTTGTCATGGTCAGATCACTCCCTCCTTTGCTTTGATCTTCGAACCGCCACACCCCGCCGCAGGGAGGCGGAACCGATGAGATGGTTCCGCCCCAGGCGCCTGATGGACCCGGATAGGTTCCAGACGGAGCTTGGGCCATTTCCTGAGGCTCTGGCACACGACTCGACTGAAGACCTAGTGGCTGCCTGGGATAGGGCGGCTGCTGGAGCTTTGGACCGGGTCGTGCCTTTGCGGCCTCTGACCCGGCGTCGATCTCACCTGGCTCCCTGGTTCACCGAGGAGCTGAGGGAGATGAAACGCCGGAAAAGACACCTGGAGAGCAGTTGGAGGGCCAGCCGTTCTGAATCTGACCGAACACTGGTAAGGTCTCATATTAAGACCTACCTGGTGGCAATAAAAGCGGCAAAGTATAACTATTCCGCTCTTATTGCGTCATCAGATAATTGCCCGGCCGCCCTGTTTAGGGTGACCCGCTCCCTGCTCCACCAGGAAGCACGGGAGGACCCCTTGGAGGGTAGAGCTGAGGACTTTGTACAATATCTGTATGACAAAATCGCTCAGATTCGGGAAAATTTGGACTCTGACTGGGTAGATTCGGGAGGGAGGATGGAGGCAAGTCTTGAGAATATTACCTGGGAAGAGTTTGATTCTGTGACTCCGGAAAACGTGGACAAGATACTGGGCAGTCTGAGCGCAGCCACATGTTTATTGGACCCGTGTCCCTCCTGGCTGGTGCTGGCCTCTCGGGAGGTTACACGAGGTTGGCTCCAGGAGATTATAAATGCTTCCTTGAGAGAGGGTGTCTTCCCTGCTGCCTTGAAGGAGGCAGTGGTGAGGCCTCTCCTCAAGAAGCCTTCCTTGGACCCAGCAGTGTTGGCTAATTACCGTCCAGTCTCCAACCTTCGCTTCGTTGCGAAGGTTGTTGAGAGTGTGGTAGCGTGACAGCTTCCTCAGTACTTGGATGAATCGGCTTATCTAGATCTGTTCCAGTCGGGCTTCAGGCCTGGATACAGCACGGAAACGGCATTGGTCGCATTGGTAGATGATCTCTGGAGGGCCCGGGACAGGGGTTGTTCCTCTGTCCTGGTCCTATTAGACCTCTCAGCAGCTTTTGATACCATCGACCATGGTATCATGCTGCACCGGTTGGAAGAGTTAGGGGTGGGGGGCACCGTGTTGCGGTGGTTCTCCTCCTTTCTCTCTGATCGGTTGCAGTTTGTGTTGACAGGGGGGCAGAGGTCGACCCCGAGGCCCCTTATATGTGGGGTGCCACAGGGGTCGGTTCTCTCACCCCTTCTGTTCAACATTTATGTGAAGCCGCTGGGCGAGATCATCCGTGGTTTTGGGGTGAAGTATCATCAGTATGCTGATGATACTCAGCTTTACATCTCCACCCCGGACCACCCCAATGATGGCCTTAAAGTGATGTCCCAGTGCCTGGAGGCTGTATGGATCTGGATGGGGAGGAACAGACTCAGGCTCAACCCATCCAAGACCGAGTGGCTGTGGTTTCCGATGTCTCGATATAGTCAATTGGTGCCATCAATGACTATTGGGGTTGAGTCATTGCCCCCCACGGAGAGGGTTCGCAACTTAGGCGTACTCTTGGACTCACGGCTGTCTTTAGAAGAACACTTGACAGCTGTGGCTGGGAGGTCTTTTTATCAGGTTCGCCTGATTCGCCAGTTGCGCCCCTTTCTGGATCGGGACTCGTTAAATACGGTCACTCATGCCCTCGTCACTTCACGCCTGGACTATTGTAATGCACTCTACATGGGGCTCCCCTTGAGGAGCACCCGGAGGCTCCAGCTGGTCCAGAATGCGGCCGCGCGGGTAGTTATGGGAGCAGCATGGCGCTCCCATGTGGCTCCCCTCCTGCGCGAGCTGTACTGGCTCCCTGTGGTCTTCCGGGTGTGCTTCAAGGTCTTAGTTACCACCTTTAGAGTGCTCCATGGCTTAGGACCGGGGTACTTACGAGACTGCCTTCTGCCACCAATAGCCTCTCACCGCCCAGTACGCTCCCATAGAGAGTGGCTTCTCAGGGTGCCGTCAGCCAAACAGTGTCGACTGGCAGCCCCCAGGGGGAGAGTCTTTTCTGTGAGGGCACCTACCATCTGAAACGAGCTCCCCCCAGAAATACAGAAGATTCCGGATCTGCGCACTTTCCGCTGTGCCCTCAAAACATTCCTGTTTCAGCAGGCTGGCCTGGCCTAACTTTCCCTTTATATTGCTTTTTGATTTTATTTTAAACTGGGATGTCTTGAATTATCTAGGACCAGAGTGTTTAGTATATTTTAATTGGTTTTTTATTAACGTTTGTATTACATGTATTTTTATCGTTCGCTGTTCACCACCCTGAGTCCCTTAGGAATAGGGCGGTATATAAATTTAATAAATAAATAAATAAAATAAATAAATATACTGATTTCAATAGATTTTGGAAACAATTTCCATATGACAAGGTTGCACTGCCTCAGAAACATTTGCTGTGCAATGCTGGGGTTCTCCTGAACTCACAACTCCTGCTCAATCAGCAGATAGCAATTATAGCTAAATGGGCCTTTGTACAACTTTGTATTGTGTGCCAGTTGTACCTGTTCATAGATTGGAATGCTCTTCTCATGGTCACTTATACCCTAGTCACCTCCTGATTACACTACTCTAATGCTCTATGTGGGGTTGCCCTTGAAGAGTAACTAGAAACTTCAGCTAATGCAAAATGCAGAGGCGTGGGCAGTTATGTATGGCTCAAGAATAGCACATATTATACCTTTGCTCTGCAAGTGCATTGGTTGTCAGTTTGCTTCCATGTCCAATTCAAGATGTTGGTTTTGACCTTTAAAACCTTTCTGGCATATGGCTGGGATATTTGAGAGACTGCTTCTCATCAATTATATCTGCTATTCTTATAAGATATTGCAGAAGGGGTATGCTGGGGGGGCGGGGGTGGGGAAACCAATCTGCTAGGGAGCTGACGGTGGCAGGATCCAAGAGGTAAGTCTTTTCTACCAAGGTGACTGCCTCATGAAACATCTTCTCCCTTCAAAGTAAGGCTGACCCCATTCCTGTTGATTTTCTGGAAGTCCTTCAAAACCTAGTTATGGCATCAGCCCGAGGGTCCCAGGAAACTAATAAGTGTGTGTGTATATACACCCACATCCACATATAAAGTACATATACTGTATGTGGGTGTGTTAGATATATTTTACAGGGGGATTTTGCATTCTGCAAAATGCAAGTCACTTTGCCATGAGATGGGTTGCCATGTAAATTTGATGAATAAATAAATAAATGCATTCCCAAGGCATAAAAAAAATCAACCCTAATGGTTTGTAATTCAAGAAAGCCAAATCATTTTACATATCCATAAGTTAGGACAGAAACTTCACTGATGGTTGGTGCCAAACAAAAGAAATCTCACTTGCATCAAGAGATACAGTAAAAATACTATAGTTTGGGATTGAAAACTTCTGTTTATAACTTTTTTGATGCAGCAATTCTTGTGCTTATTGCTATTAGTAAAAAAAAGAAAAGGTCTGTAGGCTATTATTACCTGATGAGACATAAATTGATTGCGAAGTATAGTAGCAGAATTCCACATTATGTTACCATGTAATAAAATCTTAGCCTTTTCAATCCATTTTAATATGAATTCTAGCATTTCATTATATTCATCTAAATGAGAAACAGCCTGCAAAAAAAAAAAAAAATCAAATACATTTGAAGAACAAATGACTCAATTCTTTAAGTTCTGTAATACTTATATTTCTCAAGTGAAGTATTATTCTACTAAACAACTTACATTAAAATTAATGCAGTGAATATATGCATATTATGCATGTGTTTTACATAATTATACTTCAAATATTCAAATCTGGTATATACAAAACATTGACATTGGTGGGTGAAAATATACTTGAGTGAATTGGTTGAAAAGAAGAAAGTGTGGATAATGGGTATGGCAATATTAGGGGATAGTAGAATAGTAGAATAGTAGAATAGAAGTCAAAGAATTGGAGAAGATCACAAAGTATCAAGATCAAAGTTGAAGGACTGTGACATAAACTGGGTATGATGGTTCCAATGATACTGGGTGCCATACCAAAAAAACCAGGGTGACACTTAGAAAATTTGTGCATTTTCATTCATTGATTACAAAAAGCCATACTGCTTAGATCCACACATATACTATACAGATACATAATGATATCCTAGGTTCTTGGAAAGAAGTTGAGGCATATAAAGGCCAACACCAGCTAAAGAACTGGCAGCTGTGTTTTCACATTGCTATGAATAATAATAATAACTGCAATAATTTTTAGTAACTCAGATGTATTGGTCACTTATTTACATTAATTAAGGACTGGCTTTTCTTAAAAAAAGAAGAAAAGAAAAGAAAAAAATTAGGAAACTGAATTTGGTAAAAACAGAATAGGGGATCATTTATCGAATTTGAGTCCTACACAAAGACTTTGCTCTACTAAACGGAACATACTCCGAATGATAAAACTTCAGAACATATCAGTCCAATATGATGCCATACCTGATTTAGCTTGGATGCCCTGTATTCTGCTTCCCTAATTATTTGTTGGTGGAATTCTGTCAGTTTATTAATTTTGCCAGTCAGCTGTTTACCTAGCTGAGGATTCTGCTCTGCAAAGCTTTGGACAGCTGCCTCAAGTTCCAGAAGCTTTATGTTACAGCTGTCTAGTTCTTCATCCAGGTTCTGTAGTAAAGGAGAATATTTTACTTATAAGAAAACTGGTGAAAAGTTATTTTTATTCAGAATTAATGTTACTTTTATCTTTTTTCACAATCTTTATTTTGTCAAGCAGCGCAGGCTTTTTTTAAAAAAATTAAACATGGCGAAAGGATAAACATAATGTTTTATTGCCACCCTATAGTCCATTTATAGCTCAAGAATGCATGGGTGTTTGGCAACTAGTTTGGAATTATATCACACATCCCATATGATTGCCATTGCAAATGTCTGACGAGCAAAGTCAGTGGGGAAGCCAGCAAGAAGTCACAAATATCGATCATGTGCCACTGTGCCAAATAATTGTGTTGGATTCATATAACGATGGCTGCTGGAACTGCTGTTGTAAGTCAATGCACACTTTACGACTGTTTCACTTAGCAATGAAGTTCCCACCCTCAATTACCACTGTTAACCAAGGAGTACCTGTACTACTACACACATTCAGCTGTTCCTACAAGTGATGAGGCATCCACATATTAATCCATCATGATTAAAACTATTTCATACTAGACTACCTCATAAAGTTGTAGCTTTCTGATATTGTGATTCTGAAGACTGCTGCTCTCTATCTTTTAATTGATAAAAGTACACTCTCAACATTTCAGTCAGAATTCATAGAAAAAGACATGTTCTAATCTTATGAAAGATAGTTTTAATTCTATCACATTCTTAAGTAAGGACAATTAAATTTTAAACAAAATATTTTACCTTTTGATCTCTTTTCGCTTGTGTTATGTTATTTGTCTTCTCTTTCAATTTCAGTTGAATTAAATCGAGCTCTTTAGCTACGTCTTGAATTTTGTGGTTAAATTCTTGATTTAATGTTTTGTGCTGCTGGGCTTCTTTTACTTTGGCTTCAATCTGCCAAATGAAAAAAATCAAATTAAAAAAAAGGAAGGAAACAATTTTTACCATGCATATATCAAAGACAATGTGATGATGTTTCTTAAATCATAAAAATTACACTACTGGAACATATTGATAGAGCCACAAACATTTATAATACAATAATGAATACAAGATATTACAATTTAGAGATTATTGGTGTATTTTTCTATTCTATCAGAAATAATAACGAATTAATATTCAATTGAGGACAGAACTTTTCCTTTTGGGACAGTTTAAACAGAAAAAAAGCCATGGAAGTTTATTGTAAGATATGAATACTGCAGCAAAATTACTATATGCTATTACATATACTATGTATTACTATGCACTGTGGACCTCCTCTATCAAGGAATTCTGGCTGGCGGGATCCAGGAGAAGAGCCTTTCCTGCTGTGGCTCCTGCCCTTTGAAATATTGTACCCCCAAAGTAAGATCCAGACCCAATCTTTTGGCCTTCCAAAAGAGTCTGAAGACCTTGCTCTGCCAACTTACCTGGATCCTCAATGAACATACATCATTCTGAAGATAGGTTCACGGATTAAGACCCCACCTCCTCCCCGGGTACTCCTTTTCTTACCACCTTGTTAATTTTCAAGTAATTTGATGTTATTATGTTTTGTTTTAATGTTTTAATTGGTTTTTAATGATAGGAAGCTCACTCCAGGTGAAATGGGTAGCATATAAATTAACAAACAAACAAACAAGCATGCACAAAAATGGAAAGATTCAACATCACCCTTCATGGAAGAATGGTTGATGAAATTGACAGACTGACTTCTTTGATTACAGAAAGGACAACATCTACATTTTTTGGTGCCTGAAAACCTTATGGTTTTTTTTGTGTTAAAATGAAGAAAATCAACTTGTGATTTATGATTTTGATGATTAGACAGGATAAATTATAGATGGAAGAGAGTTATAATATAGAGTATAGGAGGTTAAAATATACTTATAACTGCTGTGAAAACTATCAGAAGCTACTTCTTTATGCCTTTATATTATTACTTACCTTTCTCTTTTTTTCTATTATCTTCTATTTTTATTGTAGTTTTAGCTTTTCTGTTAACTATTTCATTTTCTCTGTTCTATTTTAGTTTGCATTACTTCTAATACACACACACACACACACACACACACACACACACACACACACACATATTAAAGGTGGTATTCAGCAGGTTCTGACCAGTTCTGGAGAACCGGTAGCAGAAATTTTGAGTAATTCAGACAACTGGTAAATATCACCTCTGACTGGCCCCACCCCATCTATTCTCTTCCTCCCGAGTCCCAGCTGATCAGGAGGAAATAGGGATTTTGCAGTATCCTTCCTCTGCCACACCCACCAAGCCATGCCACACCCACCAAGCCATGCCACGCCCACCAAGCCACACCCACAGAACATGAACTAAAATAGGACAGAGAAAATATATAATGAGAAATTCTATGAAATATAGAATTTGTTCTACAATGTTTCTTAACACTAGCCCTGTGAAATAGGATGAATTAATATCCAAGGTCACTCAGTGAGATTCAGTAGCTAAGAATGGATCTGAAACTATATATTCTGGATTTTAGCTTTAATCCTTATACCAAACTATCTTTAACAGACATGAGTGATTTTCTTATATGTATTTCTAAATATAGGAAAAGAGATTGCTCTAGAGCTGTGCAATCTCCTCCCTCCTCTCCAAATTATTCATGGTTGTGCATTCTGGGTGTATGTATAGTATGTATATATAGTGATGGTGGTGTGTCTAACCATACCACAGGTTAACTTTATACACAAAAAGTATGCATAGTCTTTGGTTTCAAGGAAATACATACTAGAGAGCTTTATTGAGAATTAACATGGATCGCTACCATATTTATGGTTGCCATCGAATAGTGAGAAGTAGATGATAGTTTATGTGGTGTAGATGATTTTGTTACTTTTGCATTCATTAATTTACCGCTACAAGCTCAGTTCAGTGACTCTTGTGGAATTTTAGCACTGAAACCTGTTGTAAAATTGTCATGTTAAATAATTTTTACCTGCTCATGTATATTTACTAGCGCCAAGCCTGCTTCTGCTAACTGAAGAGATAGCTCAGAAGGTAAAATGGTATAAAGTCCCAAGTATTTATTCTGCTGCTGTTCAGCCATTTTCTCAACTGCTTGACGGTGTATAGTGGCATCATTTAGGAGCATCTAAAGTATATGGAGGACAAAAAAGAAATATACAACGTGGCTTGTTTCGCATTAAATCTGGTATAGAAATAAATTTTGATACAATTACAAAGTATTTTTAATTGGCTGTCACTGTGCTCATACCACTGTGTTAAGCCTTACACAGACCGCTGTATGGATTCTGCACTGATATTTATGCATAGTAATATTCCCATAAACCCATAGTCATTGGGAGACTATAGCATCCTATGATTGTTATAGAAGAAAAACAAAAAAATGAATAGAAATTGTTATGCCAGAATGTTGTGACATACATTATTAGTTCTCTCCATTATTAAAATAGTTCTTTAGGTGAATTATTAATTTTGAGGTATGTTCTAAGATATAGTTACAAGTTTTAATATATGTGCTGCTGAAGTGGGCGTATGTTTTGTAGCTTGTACAGAAACATATTATAGCATTCTATAGATATACACACATTGCTTTCACTTATTCACAGCATGAACTTGTATTCAATAATTGGTATATGTTTTGCATACCTGAAGTTTTTCAAGTTGAGTATCACTTTCTATTGTAGGGTTTAATAAATATTCTCTTCCTTCCTGTATCCAGGTTTTTACTTTATTAATCTCTTTTTCTACTTCTTCACGTTCCTTTAATTCTTGTTTAACCACTTTCTCACTTTTTTTCACCTTCTGTTGCATGCTTTAAAAATGTTGAGGTGTTAGTTCATATATTTCATCTTATATAACATCTGAAAACATTACTGTAATCAATGTAATTTACAAAACAGAAAATATGTAACAGGGATGAAATTTTATTTTAGGGTCGTAATACAACAACTACTGTTGTTATTGTTGTTGTTATTTAATAGGCAGGATCATAATGCTAAGTTTTAATCATTAATTTTTTCTATCAAAATTATTCTAGATTCTACAATATTTGGCAAATGGACCTGAAATAAATATGGGGGACAGTAAATCAAAATTGGTAATTTTTTCCCTTTGCAATATCTTGTCACTTTATTCCAAACAGCAGATTGCCACGCAAAGAACAAGCTCAACTAATCACTTGTACAAGGCTTTTGAATAACTCTCACATTCAGCAATAGTGGAAAAATACAGCTATGGTCTGATAACTATATTTGCACACTGAAGTAAACCCAATGTTATGCAAGCACATTTATGTAATCAGACAATTTTTCTTCTTTTTTCCCCCTCCTGCAGCACTGCCTTCCAAATTTGTCAAAATTCTGAAGCAGATTTGTGGGTGTGTGTTACAAGTTGTAGAATGGAAACATGGCATCAATGCTGCATGTTCCACTATTCTCCCTGTTCTGCTATAAGGAGAACACAGAAATATAAAATGTTTTCTTACTTATGGCATCGGTCTTGCATTGCTTTGATTTCTTGCATGATGGGCATTTGTTCCTGGGAACTAGGTGTTATTTCTATATCTTGGAGCAAACTAAAAGAATGCTGCTTGAGGAGACCCAAGGATGATAGCTGCTGCTCGAGCTCTAGAATGAAATTACTGTGATAATCTAGAAGATCCAGAAGTTCATTCTTTGAAGCTTTTTCTACTGAGCCCTCTGGTAAGCGTTCGTGCAGCTGATCAAGTGTCTCTGTTGCTTTTTGCATCTAAAGATAACAATTTTAAACAAAAAAAAAACACCCCAATCTATTATTTTTTTAAAAAGGTATCATAACTACACATATGCACACACACACACATGTAACATTATAATCTATAATATTCTCAAATTCGATATCTATACATTATGCACCAACTAAACTGGGTCTGTCATGAACCACCTTGGCCTCAATGAATATACCATTACACATGGGATACCAAAATCTTCACTAATTTTCTTTGGAGAGGATAGTCTGACTTTAAGACAAAGAATCTAAGGCAAAGCTAAAATGTGATGGGATCTGAGCAGATTGCCCTTTGATATATTAATGGCTTTACAGTGTAGCAGGAAGATTGCATGGGAACACTGATAGTATCTATTACTAAAGATGGTTATAAATACATACATTATTAAAGTTATATTACTTAAAACTTAAATGGGCAACTTTGTTGGTTAGAAGGTTGGGTTATATATATATAACCCATTGTGCCCTACAATGCTAGCGCTCACAGTGGTGGAAATTTTTACCTGCTGTGATTCAGCTGCCAACCTGCCACTGTGCTACTGCTATAAACTTTATAAAAGGTGGATTGTACAGTTTAGAAGCCAATTGTATTGTGAAACTTTGGGGCGGGTGATTTTTATGCAGAGTTTCTTCAAGTCCTGGACATTATTTCAAGAATTCTTCCATGGTAAAAAGGTTGAAAGAAGCTGGTCTAGACAATTCGATAACAAGTACCATGTTGGCTTGTCTGACTTGATCATAGGATGTGAAAAGATTGAACTAATCATATGAATGTTCTGAAATTTAAGTTTCTTTAGTTCAGAGCGTCCTACTTGTTAAGTGGAATTTACTACTTATTTAATGTATTAAAGCATTTCTTTGTTTCCTATTCGTTCAATGTAACATTTACACTCAAAACAATGAATGTGTTGCAATAGCAGAAAGTATTTCTGTTAAAACTACTCAGAGTACTAATCTTAGCTTCCTAAAATTAGCTTTCTGCATACCTCTATACTATACCCCTTTCTGCATCAAGAACTCGGAACCAAAATAAAATATCAGGAAAATGCTGATGGTCAGTGCATTGATTGCAGTTAGCAAAATGGCAGTACTGGATAAAACAGTTTGAACTTTAACCTTATAAATGCAATGTTCAGATACGATGCATTAGTGGCTACTAAGAATATTTACAGACATTGAATAAACTTGATCCTTATACCTTATCATCAAATATATTCCATTTCTGCACTGATTCTTCCAAAATTCTTTCTTGCTCTTGGGCAATGCTTCTAAGTCTGGTCCACCGCTGCCAAACAGTTGTCATGGACCGACTTATGGTTGCTTTACTGGCTATATTGCCTGTTTTCTCCAGGATAGATGCCTTTTCCTCCAGTGAAGTGATTGTGTCATGAAAAGAGTTCACCATAGAGACTAGAGACTGAAAAAGCAAAGGAAATTATCTTTCTAGTTTCACAAGATAGCTTTAAAATTTCAAGCAAATGTTTATGTATTATAGCAGAATCAAAACAAATATACCCTTTGCTGCAATATTAGAATTCCTCTTTCCTTTAGATATAATATTTACATGTAAAGTTTATATTAGCAAGATTTAAGTTTTACTACATACAGAAACATCCACTGTTTTTAAATGTGTTAATAGATGAGTAGATATAGGTGGATCAATACAGATGGGCAAATGTGTTTCTGTGTATTTATGTTCCAAAGAAATATGTATTATTCAATGCTCATCTTATAAACTATTCAGCTTAAATAGTAATTTAATAGTAATTTCACTGAGTAGTATTCAAAATATTACAAGCAAGTATGAAACAATATTTTTTGCAACGGTGAAAGAGCAGTGCAATTGTGAAAGAACATATTTGATTTTAAAATAAAATCAGTAAAAACAGTATTGAAATGTTTTCACTTGCCTAAAAATAAAACTCTGATATTGCAATTTATGCAATGGTAAAACCATATCATAAATTTAATCAGTTCTGCGTTTTTTGTTATCTTTAGCAAGGAATCATTTTTTAGAGAACAGCCCTTTTTTACACCACAAACCCCTAAATCCAGTACGCAAATGTTTGTGATTTAACTAGAAAAAAATGACTTTTAAAACTTTTACCTTATGTGATACTAATTTTTCTTCTGCTTCCACTTGGGAAGAAGTTTTAGCTATAGAAAATTCAGATAATTTCTTTTCAGACTCATTCATCAAGTCAATGATGTGTTGTCTTGCTATTTGGTATTCTTGCCACTGAGAAGCACATCTTGAAAAATTAAATATAATAAAAAAGTCATAAGTTATACAAAATATAACCTTAGAATGTATTTCAGATAAATAAAAATAAAGTATCTTGTTATTGCTAACAAATATTCTTGCCATTAAACTAAAAGGCCAACATTTAGACAGAATTTTTAAATGGTTTAATTTGATGGAGGAAAAAATTAACAATGTGATATTTTGCCATGCTTAGTCTCTAACTGAGATCATAGGATTCTAATAAATTATATTAGGCAGCAGGAAGATACGAACCCTAAATCTACCTTTGAGAGAGAGAAAGAGAAGTTTGTAATTCAGATAAAGTTGTAATGGTGTCCCAAAACAGAAAACGCTGCCAGTATTTCCAGTAAAATGCCTTTTGAACAGTGATGCAGAAAGCAGTTATTATTACAGTGGCTGAGCATTCAGATATGAGTGGAAGAATTGAAAATAAAGATAAAGGCCTATCTATGAACAACTATATTTTAAAATATTGGACTTGTAACCAAGAGCAAAAACTGGGTTAATCTGCAAGAAGATGCAGTTAGTAAGAGATCTCCCAGAAATACTTTATAAAGAAGCTCATGGCGTCATTCACCCTTTTCGCAACTGAATTACATCATTTTATCCTATTGTATCATTTTTAAGGCAACCCATTGCAATTATTTACTGGATCATTTATTTAACATAGCATTTTATACAATGAACCAAGGTTGGAGAAGAATGTATAACATGGTTTCGTAAATTCTCACTAATCCCTTTATCAGTAGTGGCATAGCAGATTTCAGTATTTTCTTCCTTTTAATAAAATAATGTGTTGAGCATCTATGTATGTCCATACTCTCTCCCTAGAGACTAATTACAGTGTGCTGTGCATATATATGCCCTGTGTGTGTGTGTGCAAGCAGGCATGTGCTTGTATACTGTATATCTGTGAAGGGTCCATCAAGACAGGTTTGTACATGTTATTTCTGTGTGCACTAAAAAACCGAGGGCTGAAATAGAATGAATAAAAAGGTACCTTTGTAATAATTCCTTCTGACATTGTTCTTCTTGTTCTATTTCTATGCTCTTATCTTCTAAAGCCCTCACTTTCTGCTCCAGATCTTCTTTTCTGAAGGTTTGAATGAATGGCTCCATGTCAGACACAAGCATCTTTACTTCTTTCAAATGGAGTCGGAACTGTTTTTCAGTGTTAAAAAATTCTGTGTGGTTTCTTAGGTTTTCTTCTGAATTCTCTGTATCAAGGCCGTTTTGTGCAAATTGGAGCAATACCTGAGCATCTTCAAGCCAGTTGTTAGCAGTCTGGGAAACTTGGTAGTATCTTTGGCAAAGACTATATAACTTAGTCAAATTTTCCTGAAAACAAAACAATGCAGCACAAACAACATATATGAATAATAACAACAGTAATCCTAATTCAGGGTAATGCAGAAGGGTATGCAAACTGGACTTCTACAATCAGCAAATTATTCCAGAATACTATACATTAGGATATTGTGCTGGACTTTATAAAGGGAATGTTTATCTAATTCACTAAACAAATCCATTAATATTCCAACAGATGTTTAAGATCCTGGAAAAATCCATGGATGTCCAAGAACACAAAGTAGAACCTGCCATTCAAACATATTTCCTTTTCTCCTCTAAGTAATTAAAAGCTTTTTGACGCCCTAAATCAAGGGTGTGATCCTAGAGCATATAACCTATGAAAATAGTTTGTTAAATTATTGGCCTGGTATTGACCTTTATTCCACAGTGAAACAGGGGTAACAAAAAGATATTAAAGTGTTATCTCAGGAATCTGATAACACAAAATCTTCTGGCAAGAATTTTCAGAAGTGCAATCTATGAAGTTGTCATATTTCACACAGTAGAGATGTCATTACCTCCTCTGATGGAAAAAAAAAGGTCTATGTGTAACAATGATTTACTCAAATTTATGCGAATAGAATTTCCTGCTTGAGCAGGGGGTTGGTCTAGAAGACCTCCAAGACCCCTTCCAACTCTGCTGTTCTGTTACTGTTTTCTAGGGTTAAGGTGCAGAATTAGAGCAACAATTTGATGCATTTTTAATCTTTATGTCAACTTCTTTGCCTTAGATTATAATGAAAATCTGGCACTGAATCAGGGGTGAAATGCTCCCCGTTCGGACCGGCTTAGGCGAGTAGGTAGCGATGGCGGTGGGCAGTTCGGAGAACCGGTAGCAAAAATCCCTGCCCCCGCCCCACATGCCCAGCTGAGCCGCGCGATCATCAGAGCCTTTTTTTCCTTTTAAATGGCTCTGATGATCCAAGCTCTGACGATCCCAGCAGAGTTGCCTGCTAATCAGGCAACTCAGCTGTGATTGTCAGAGTCTTTTGAAAGCATTTTTTTACATGGATTTACATGTACAAAATGGTTTTAAAAGTAAAAAAAAAAATTGGCCACACCCACCCAGTCACATTACCACCACCACCACCAAGCCACGCCCACAGAACCGGTAGTAACAAATTTTAGATTTCACCCCTGCACCGAATATATCTCTGAATATATCACTGAAATGTAGCCTGAACAGATTTGTATTCCACATCCATTATACTGTGGTAAATAATTAACAATAGGAATGCAGGACATACTGACCTGCCTCTTTTGTATTCCTTCCTGGACTTCACTGTTGAGTTCAGAAAGCTCAGTAAGGCTGTTTTCCAAGTCCACAGGAACCAGTTCTTTGGCTTTCGTGTATTTCTCCTTTTCTTTATTGCTTAGTGCTCTCATTATCCTTAGGCTGGATTGTACTTCTTCCTGTTGGATCTGAACTGTGCGAATCTCTTCTTGAATGCTGTTCAGTTTTGCATCCATGTTTAACGGTTCATTCAGGTCTGCTTTGATGCGTCCCAGCCAATCCAGAGAGCGACAGATTTCACTTTGAAAATCTATGCGCTCTACCAGCCTGTTTTCACACTCCGCCACTTTATCCCCAATGGTAGTGTGCAATACCTTCATCATTTCCTGCCAATTTCGCACTTGATGATCAGCTCCTTCACGAACAGATGAGTCAAGCTGGGAAGAAAGTCCTTCAAGATGTTCAGCAATGTGTTTCAAAAGGATTCCAGAATCCTGAAGACTACCAGCTAGGAAATGATACATTTTTAGCTTTTCCTCAGCTGGAAGGGTTTCTTCATTCACTTCTGCTTCTTTTTCTTTTATGGAATTTAGTTTCATCTCAAGCTGCTTATGCATTTCTTCATGTTCCTGATAAGCCACCATCATGTCTTCTAATTGGTTAACTTTCTGTTCTATCTGCCTTTTTAATTTGTGATACAGCGTAGCAAGCGTTAACATCTCTTCTGGTAGCCATGGCTGCCCAGTGCTTCGAAAAGCTTCCTTCTTCTGGTTTAATTCATCTACTGCACTGCCAAGGCTTTTGACTTCGCTTAGGACATTTTTGTAATCTTCCATAAGCGACACAACTTCTTTAGCTGTAAGAGTAGAGGGGGTTTTACGCAAATTTACAAGCTGATCTTCCACTTCAGACAGTGCCCTTGTTGTCAATTCAATTAATGACGCATATTCTTTACGGGCTGTAATTGCTTCTTGGACTTTACAGAATTTATCTTTAGCCAAAGCAATGATCATATTAAATTGTTGAGGCAAGGCACTGAGTTTTTCCTCGAGATAGGATCGATCCATTTCATTAAGTGATGGTAAAATTTCCTGGCCGTCTTTTTGAACTATCAACAAAAGATTTTCATATTCAGGAAACTCTTCAAGAATCTGCTGATACTTAGCTAATTGAGAATAAAGTTCTGTGTTACTATTCATTAAATTGATTTCTGGGAATGAAACAATATCACATTGCTTTAACCAGTGGCATGCTTTATCCAAATCTTCTTTAAAGTATTTTCTAGAAACTATATGTTTTTCCAGATCCATTAATCGCTGGCTACATTTTTGTAAAATAATATCATACATGTTTTGCAGTGTGTGTAGTTTATCCAACACTTCACTTTTCTCTTGTTCTGTTGTTTCCTTCATAAGGTTCCTCCCTTGAGACCACAGTCCAGAGATTTCACTCTGGTAGACCTTAAGGCTGGCTTGTATACTCTTACAAGACCTGATCTGTTTGCTCACATCTTCTGGTAGCAGACAGATATGTTCATGGAATATTACCTTTTTCTCATACTGTTTAATTTGATTCATGACCTGAAGGGCTGCTAGGAAGAACTGAGTCCTGTCAGATAATGTCTTATTTAAGTGCTTTCTTCTCTGCCAAACCAGATCACTAAGGAAATCCACATGATTTTGGGCATCTGATAGACTTTTTTCGAGCATTTGTCTTTCATTAAGCCCTAAATTAGTTTTCACTCTATCAGCTTCCTTTATTAATGTTTTCAAAACAAGCTGCTTGGCTTCTACTTCACTACAAAGGGTGAGGTGATCCATGAGAAAATTTTGAGCCAGCTCAGGAGGCGGGCTGTGTTTAAGAGCTTCAGAGATGCTAGGCTGCTGCTCTTCTGCCCACTCCATTAATTCTTGAAGTTTGGCTTGCACAACACTCAACTCTTGTAATGTGGTGACAGACAGTTGTATTTTCCTCTTGACTTGGTCCTCCAGCTGGATCCAGCATTGCTCAAAGTATCCTGACTGTTCTTTGACTAGTTCTCTATCATCCAAATTTAGATGTTCAGTCACTTTTTGCCTCTGTTCCTTTAAGTTTTCAAGAGCAAGCCGTTTATCCTGCAGAGCCACTGACAACTTTTTCAAAGCCTCAAGATGTGTAGCTGTACTCTCAGCATCAGATCTATTAAGCAAATACAACAATGCATAGTAAATATTTCTATTACAGAGCAAGTTTTAGAGAAAACTTTTCATCATATAAATAGCCGATTCTTATTGCAAAGTACTATGTGTGTGTATGTTTTGACTTACAACATGTACCTGCAGAGTTCATAATATTAAACGTACATATAATTTCACCATTACAGCATCAAGCATTCACCTTAGAGTTGGAAAAAGAAGAAACAAATTAATTTATTAATGAAATTCATTCCAATGAGCCTTTACACTCAGGAGCTCAGCTGTTGTTGGAAGGAGAAACACTTTTTTTTTTGGTCTTCTTGCCTCTACTCATCTGAAACTCTACAACAAAACACTGCAAAGTTTATTTTGAAATATAGATCTGTGTATAGAAAGTGCACAAAAGTTAGAGGTCCATGAGATAAATAAAGAGAATGCTGGAGATTGGCACGGGTCAGAGGTGGGTTTCAGCAGGTTCTGACCAGTTCTGGAGAACCGATGTTTGCCTGCTAGAAAGGTGGAGCAAACTAAATAAAAACTATTCAGGGTGGTGATAGGCTACCTGATGACATGTGAGAAAGAAAGACACAAGAATCAGTTTGTGGGACTGCAGGTCTAGAGATAACTCCCTGATTTCTCTTATCCCTCTTCTAGCTGATCCCCAGTCTGGAAGAGGAGTCAGGAGTCAGGATTATAGCCAGCTTCTTAAATGCCACCAGATCTTTAGTCTCATGGATTATGTGGTCCATAGGATTAGAGACATGGTAGGTAAAGGCTCAGCTCCTGTCGTGGGATATGAGAATGACCTTGGGAAAGGGAGGAAGGGGAAAGAAAGAAAGAGTCGCAGACTAGGCAATGGTCACTTAAGAGGCAATAGAGCCTGCAGAAGTAATGGAGGCATTGCATACATGTCAGAAGGGACCACCTCTAGTTTCTTGGACTGTAAAGGCAAGGGGAAGAGGGGAGAGATGTACTTTCAGACTTGCAAGATTCTGTTCATGTGACTTTACAATAAAGATAGAGCTAGTGCTTTTGGATATGATTCTTATCTCTACTATCTCACCAGGTTGACAGCTTCCCTGTCCTGCTACCTCCCAGTTCTAGGAATTTGTTGGAAAGGAGCTTGTACAAAGGAGTTATGCCCTTGACAATTGGTCAGAATTAACCTTGACAGCCCCATCTCAGTTAAGGAGAGAGATTGCCAGGTTTTCCTATCTTTGGTGACATGTGGAAGGATCTGAGGGAAACCGAATCACTTCTTTCCTTAACTTGACTTTCACACAAAACATAAGGAAAACAAACAATTTCTGTAGCAGAACAGAGACTGGCAATTTTGGCAGCAAATTTTATGCTGACATTATTTCCTTTTGGATAAAGGCCTGTTGGTTAGAACATTAACATTCCTAGGGGAAAACCCACGGATTGTTTTGGTTGGTCTTATTGTACCTTTTACCTCAATGATCTATTTCAGTGCTTTTTTCATGTGTATGTGTAAAAACTGTGCTATCTAATAATATTCCCAGTGAAAAAGTTCTAAACGGTATAATAAAACATGCTGAGATAGAAGAGGGAGTACTAAGTTAAGTGGAAAAATATGAATTCCTAGTAATTCTTAATGCTGATCAAGTAACAAACCACAGACATAATTCTGTCAAAAATAAGGCAAGGAGACCATCCTTACCTTGCCAAGTGATCCCATTCCTGTGTAAAGTTTTCTAAAAATACTTCTACCGCATTTAGGCAATCATGATAATCTGTTGTTCTCTGAAAATCTTCTTTTCTACATAAGAGCACGTTGCTGGTTTGAAGGCAAAGATCAAGCCAATAGTTGCTCAAGCGTTCTACTTCCTTATGCTCTGGCGACTCTTGCCCTTCTGTCAATTTGCTCACTTTTTCAGTCACTGCAGTCAAAACTGTCTGTTTAGATTGCAGCTTCTGGCTGAAATCCTTAATATTAAGAGATACAAAAAAGAAAATAGCAAGAAATAATTCTGTTAATGTCTAAAAAGGGTTACTGAATTGTGTTTCAGATTTTACGACAAAGCCATAAATTAAGACAAATCCATTTCTCCCTTTCATGAGATTGTAATATTTTTTTTGTTTTATTGACTCTGTTGGGAACAAAGGGGTAAGACTTGTTTAATAACAGAATAATAGAGTTGGAAGGTATCTTGAAAGTCTTCTAGTCCAACTCCTGCTCAAGCAGGAAACCCAATACCATTTAAGACAACTACCCTTTCTACCAGCATTTGACTCATCTCTTTCATAGTCCAGAAACTATCGAACTACAGTTTATAGACCAAATCTGTCCCACCACCTGCTTTTGTATGGCCTGACAACTAAGAGTGAGTGGGTAGATGAGCAGGTCATCACCATGTCCAAGCTTCAGCTGAGCTCAAGGGCAAGGAATGGGGCTGAGGACTGGAGCAACTTGGGTGATGCCAACAGTCTATTAGTAGCTTCCTTGATGCTGGTTGGCACTGTCCAATGGCTGTCTCACTCTTTGGACTGCAAACTTGCCATATACAACTGTGGAGATGAAGAAAGGGTTGGATCCAGCCCTTTACAGCAGGGATCCAGGCTATGGCCCAGTACTAGTGTGCAGCTTGTTGGGTCGTGGAATGGGTGGGCAAGCATGTCTTCCACTTGTGCAAATGGAGTTGCTCATGTGGATGTGCACCTGCCACTTGTACAGAATAATCCCCACTCCCCACCCTCGCTGCCACTGAGGGTGCTGGAAAGGTTGGGGATCACTTCTTTATAGTATAG
The DNA here is from genome assembly GCA_022577455.1 of Arizona elegans. Taxonomy (NCBI): domain Eukaryota; kingdom Metazoa; phylum Chordata; class Lepidosauria; order Squamata; family Colubridae; genus Arizona; species Arizona elegans. The sequence continues at coordinate 253,939,116 of JAKOOJ010000001.1, forward strand.
AAAAAGTTTGCCATGCCCTGTCCTAATGTCATACTTAGAAGTATTTCCCTTTACACTTTTCCAGGTCTGGAAGTAGCTATTCTTAAACATATTATTTAATGAGATATTAGTTTAGCTAAACAGATTTCCAAATACTAAATCTCTTCAGCAATAATGCTGAACCCCTCTGCTTGCTGTAAATAGTTTTTCTTCCTTGCATAAATTCCATGTGATCATTTGATTCTTCTTCCTACTAATTCAATACCTTAGTGCTGGAATATACTGTTGTATATATTCCATTTTCAGAATTCTTTGGACGAGTAACTGTAATTGCAACATCATGTACTTGCAATTTTATGTACCGGCACTTGATTTTATCATTTATTTCCTGAAATTTTATTTTCTTGCGTCTTTTTTATTAGGTTAAGAGAACCTCTTATTTACAAATTATAGTGGATTTTATGGAAACAAATTCGGTTACAGAATTCAAAAATGCTTCTCAATTCTGTAACTTCTAAAAACAATGTAACCTAAATGATAAAATGCCATTCCTGTTCCAATTCTTTCTGAGTGCCTTCATTTGTTCAAAATAAATAATATAGAACAGCAAGGCGCATGTTTCAAATGAATTGTAAGAAAAGTGTCTGGGTTTCTGAAGTGTAGCAACTTTACTGCAGTTCATTAAAGCAGTGGTCTTTTTCATGTTTCTATCTGAGCTTTAAAAATGTTACTGCTGGTTAATTTTCTATTGTCACAAAGAAGCCAGACAATTTCAGAAGTAAACTATTAATTATGTATTTCTTCTTAATAAAACAAGAGATGCTCCTTACCTTCACCTGTAAAACCATATTATGAGCAATATTTAATTCCAGCTCTGCCCCCCGTCTCTTCATATTCTGCAATTGCTGTTCTGCATCCTGGAAATAAATCCAAAGTTCCTCTTTCATTTGCTTTATTTCTTCCCAGCCCTGAGCAAGATACTGGGAGTTCATTATCCTATCTTCAATCTGGAAAATACAGGGAGGAATAATGGAAATTTTAATGTAATTAATTCAGAGCTGTCTTAGATGTACACTATCCATTTATGTAGGTCAGGAGATTTATATTAGAAGGGGGTGGGGAGACAACCTATAAGAGTGGAAGATAAACAGAGCATGCATAAGTCTCTAATGCTCATGTTATATGAGTTCTGTGCACATGAATTCTATACAAAACAGTTGTAACCATCCTTATAACAGTTATACGTCAATGAAGATTCAATCTGAAAAAAATATACATTAATGTAATGTAAAGTCAGATGAACCTCATTGTCAGGAAACAACAGATTTTTCTTAAAGAATTAAACATAACAAATGAATATCTTTGAATTCTGTCCCGAGTTATATTCTTTCCTCTTTCTTTATTATCTTTCATTCTGGAGTCTAAGGAACCAACTTCTGCAAGCATGACTGTAAGCATGTTTCTTTATTACCTAATTACCTAATTGGTGAGAAAGTAAGATAATCACATGTCTAAGAAGAATGAGAGAACAGCTGCTACAATTTATCCCATACAATCACCTTTGTTAATTGAAGTACAGTAGTCATCTCTTCAAACCAATATTACCTAATATGAACCAGTAAAAAACATAATTACATGCCTAAGAAGCATTACAAACAGCTGTTAATAGTTTATCCCATACCGTTTGTTTTGCTACTTGAATATCTGTTGCTGCACTTTTTACTGTGCTGCTTGATAAATCGTCAATGGAGCATAATAGATCCAAATAGGTGTTTCCTTGCTCTTGCATGGCTCTAAAATGTTTAACCTAAAAAGAGTAAGAAAAGATTATCAACAAAACATATGATTTTCAAATTCCCCTGAAAATCTTAGGAAGTTATACAGCATAGCAAAATAATAAACTGCTCATGGTATTGATATTAAATGACACATTTCTTTCTGTAAATATTAATAAAGTAACCAAAGAGACTCTGTATTGATTATGCATCTGCATTGTGCACAACATTAAAAATATGAATAGTTCAGATTACATTTAACTTTCTAATTAAAAGTAACTTTGACTTCCACAGATATCTCTCTCTCTCTCTCTCTCTCTCTCTCTCTCTCTCTCTCTCTCTCTCTCTCTCTGTGTGTGTGTGTGTGTGTGTGTGTGTTATGTATCTTTCAATGGATTACCCAACTGAAGTTTGGATCATTTATTGGCTTCACTGAAGAAAAAGGACAATTTTGCTTCTTACTGCAGAATTAAAAACAACAGTCTGACTGTCTAAACACACTATTCTTCATCTGAATGCACAATCACTGATTGCTTTCTTTCTGTAGGTCTTAATACAGCCCAGTCTTCATAGCATTATAATCTGAAATATTATCTTTTGAAGTCTTGACTGCTAAAAGAAAAATGTGCTTTTATATTTGCAGAGTAAACTTAGAAGAATTATTGGTGAGTAGTAGAACACAATAGAAATGCCATTAGGTTTCATCGATCTATTCCATGTTAAATTTATAAGCAGGATATTTTAAAAGTTCAAGCTTAGTAAATACCCAAAAATATCATTTTGGAAAAATGATCTCAGATTAAAAGTAGCTAGTAAAATAAGCATAGTTAAGTTATCATGTGCATTTCTCTCCGTTTGTATGTCTTTATCGTATTTATTAGTTATAACGTAATCAATTTAACAAATGCCGTAAACAAGTGAGCTTGTTTTGCTTAGTGCAAAATTGTGTGATTGTTTTCAGGTCACTGGGCAGGAATGAAGAGGCTTTTGATGATCAAAAAACATGCTTAACATTTTTTAAGAATCTGGGGGCCCTATAATACACAATGAGAGTGAGAGAGTAATGCACAATGGCTGGGATTATATCATATGTTTATCCTATTCATTGAGTTTGTTCAAGGAGGTTCATCTACACTTGACCTAAGATTGTCTTCTGGGAAAGCAGAGTTAAAACTTCTAATGGCCTTATCAATCTCTGGAATATAATCCATGTCCTTGCTGATATTTAAAAACTCTTTAAGAAGAACCTGCAGCTCAAATAAGTAGCCTTGGCTGTTGAAAAAAATTAAGGTCAAACTTAATTTCTTGGATAGGAGATAATGGAAAATTACAGGACTGAAGGCTAGAGTAGATAATGAAAAGGGGAGGGTGGAGTGGAGTGAAGTAGAGAGGAGAGAAATATTTCCACTTAGACTGCTGATACCTGCTTAATGGCATCTGCTGAACTAGAAGGTCGATGAGGATTGGCCTTTAACTCTGGACAAACTGTACAGAGCCAAGCTTGGCATTGCTGAAGAGTATCCTGATGGTTAACATGTTTCTGGAGTTCATGCTCCAAACTTTGATATACCTACAAGAAATAAGAATAAGAAGTAAGAATTCCTTTAATATTAATGATTATTACTAACTGAAAATGGACTCTTGGCCAAAAGTATAGTCTAGCTGATTAAATTGAGTGCTAGACTATAGAAATCATTGAACCTTTATAATGCTAATTAATATAAAATGAATATTCCCTATACATTATTCCAAAGTTTGTCTTGAAATATTCTACTTTGGTAAATATCTATGGAGATTCTCAATCATCCAGGTCATGGTTGTTCCTAAGGTGCTTTTTGAAGAGGCAACTGGACTTTATTTTTCCTTGAAGACTGAGGAAGTTTCTTGGATGAGAAGCAAAACGTCTTCAAGGAAAAACAAGTTGCCTTTTCAAAAAGCAACTTTAGGACTACTTTTGTAAATGTTTTCAAGCCACCACCCCCCCCAATTGTTATTAAATTCGTTTTTCAGAAACTGTTAAGAAACCATTCCAGTATCTTATTATGTTGAGCCAGTTTCTACCTAATTGCCACCACTTGGTTCCTGTATCCCCTGCCAAGTGTTAAAAGATTGATGCTTACTTTTTGAGTTGTGCTACAGATGGCTGAATAGCTATCTCTTGTTCCCTGCAGCTGGGTTTCTATATTCTGTTTAAATTTTGCTTGGAGATGTTCCGCACACTCTTTGATTAAAGAATCTCCCTTGCTCTTAAGGATGTTCAGGCGATCTTCAAATCCAGCAATTTCTTCCATCGTTGCCTAAAACATTATTAAATTATAAGTAGGTCAGAATGCTCTTAAATGACAGGAAAATATATTACAATTGAATGTTAATGAAAAAATGCCTAACAATATGTTATAGGAGTGTTGGAGTAGAGACTGTAAAATATATACTTAAATTTCTGCATTGAGTAGAGAATTTGTACCTAAACGAAGTGTTGATAGTGCACTGGTTACAATGCAGTATTGCAGGCTAGTTCTGCTGACTGCCGGCTGCCAGCAGTTTGGCAGTTTGATTCTCACCAGCTCAAGGTTGACTCAGCCTTCCATCCTTTCGAGATAACTAAAATGAGGACCCAGACTGTTGGGGGAAATATGCCGACTCTATAAACTACTTAGAGAGGGCTGTAAAGCATTGTGAAATTGTATATAAGTCCAAGTGCTATTACTATTGCTAAATGTCATTTTCCTAGCTTATGACGCTATTTATGAACTGACCAGTTAATTCTAAAAATATTATCAGGAACCCTAACTCATTTGTTCATTTGTGAAAGTTTTTTTTAAATACACGACTAAACTTTTTATAATTTTATAATATTATACATTTTAAAAAAAAAACCTTTTCATTCCCCTTTATCTTTTTTTTTAAATTACCAAGAGAACTTAGTAGTTAGCAGTACATAAAATCTAATAAAATGAAACATTTTCTGTAATTTATGAGAAAAACTTGTATAAGATAATAGTCTACAAACCAGTGATGGGTTTCAAATTTTTTACTATCGGTTCTGTGGGCATGGTTTGGAGGGCGTGGTGTGGCTTGGTGGGCATGGCAGGGGAAGGATACTATAAAATCTCCATTCACTCTCCAATCCAGGGGAATGTTACTGCAAAATACCCATTTCCTCCCGATCAGCTGGGACTCGGGAAGCAGAGAATAGATGGGGGCGGGACCAGTCAGAATTTTTACTACCGGTTCTACGAACTACTCAAAATTTCCGCTACCGGTTCTCTAGAACCTGCTGAAACCCACCTCTGCCACAAACATAGGAAGCTGTAAACAAGATCTTACATTTTTAATCAACTAAAAATATAGGATTATTTATGTATTATAAAGACTGCATATAATGTTCACTGAAAATCATCTAGTGTTTGAGGAAGGTGGTAGTCTTTTTCTTAAGTATAGAAACACTGAATATATATGGTTTCTATGTACACCTGTATATATATCGTTATTTTCCTATCTGTAGACAGTAATAAAAATAACTAATTGTCAAAATCTTAATTTGATTTATTTAAATGTTTGCTGTCTTGGTTTTTTAAAAAAAACAATAGAAAACAATTTATATAGGGTGTATTTTCTATTTTCTTTTCAACTGTTGAGAAAACTTTTCAATGAACATTTATGAATATTAGAAGACAAACAGTTCTTTACTTGAACTACAAAGTATAGTAACCATCTCTTCTACTAGAGAGTTGTTGATTATGTAGACCTACCTTGTGACTGGCTAATTGTTGTGTTATCACTTCTAGATCACTGTTCTCCATGAGTTCAGGGGTAATCAGCCTGCTGGACATCTGCAATAACCACTTTTCTACTTCCTGTAAGACACTATTATAGTCTTCATGTTGTTTCACTTTCTGCTCCAAGCTTGCGACCTGCAACTGCATTAACAAAAATCAGATACTTTTCAGTTGTTTTAAATGAGAATAATCTCAGATCTTCATTCTTAAAAGTTCAACTGCCCAGTTTTCTTACTCATCAGTATGACAATCCTTTTTTATTTCATTTGTAAACTGCTACTTTAAATAAGGTATTTTATATGATGTTGACTCATCTCTCAACACAAGATCAGGTTCAACAGGATTTTAAGAGGTTCAAGAATTACTCTCAGAAAACAGAAGTTTCTTCTCATAAATAAAATATAGTTAGATTAATTTAGATAATCCATATTACAAACATAAATTTACTTTTAATAAAAAGTATTAATATTGTATATCTGGTAAAAAAAATACCTTTGCTATGTTGCAGAGCTCCTGGTATTCATTCTGAAGTTTTTGAATATTCTTATCTATATTAGTGTCACAGATCAATTCAAGAAGGCTTTCTCCTTTTTCCACAACAGATTTGATTAAAGGTTCGTGGGATAGGATGGTCTGCTGCACTGTCTAAAATTAAAATCCAATTAAATATTTTTAAAAATACAATGAGAAAGAGAGAAAATCACATTCTCTTTATAGGACAGAACTCAGCAAAATATATATCATCTTAAATAGGGGTGGATTCTACTTACCTTTACTACCGGTTCGCAAGAGGGCCTCTTGTTTGGCTTGCTTGCGCGTGTGCTCTTCTGCACAGGCGCAGAAGCATTCTGATGACGTTGGAATTGGTGGGCGGAGCCTCCCTCTGGTTTTATTACCGGTTCTATAGAACCGGTGTGAACTGGGGGCAACCCACCACTGATCTTAAACAAATAACCTCCTTTCAAAACTTTATCACAAAGGTGATAGAAGGAATCTTGTATTTTCCCATTATCTATCTATCGCTCTCTCTCTCTCTCTATCTATCTATCTAACTGTAAAAAAATCTATTTGGTGGCATTTGACACAAGGGATCTTTTGAAAAGCAAACAAAGGGAAAAACTTGATAAATCTCCACTTTTTAGATGAAAAAAAAAAAGCCCTGGTTGCCCAGTGATTAGAATGCAGTATTGCAGGCTAACTCTGTTCATATTGCCAGGAGTTTGATTCTCTCAATCTTGACTGGCTCAAGGTTGACTCAGCCTTCCATCCTTTCAAGGTCAGTAAAATGGGAACTCACGATTGTTGAGGGCAATATGCTGACTCCGTAAACTGCTTAGAAAATGCTGATAAGCACTGTGAAGTGCTATATAAGTCTAAGTGCTATTGTTATTAGGACAAGGAGTTAACATTCACAATGTGAAGATTGGTCAGGAAAAAGAATCTCACTAACCAGCATTACAGATGCAGGGACACTGGAAAGTGTTTGTTGGATCACATTGCATGACTGCAGCTTAGGGAGACCACTGAAATTTTGTGATGGTCTGCTCATTTAATGATTATATTGATAATACTATGTTTAAGAATGGGTATTTAATAAGAAAGCATCAGTAAAATTTAGATTGTCAAACTGGATAGCTGAAAATATCTAGGGGAATTAAGTTTCTAATTGAAGAATCCTTTCATTTTGTAAGGCACAGCATTATCTTTACCTTGTATTTTGATAATTGTGCCTTCTTCTCATATAATTCCATTTTGGGATCCACTGTATTGTGCAGTATGATTTGATAATCTGTTAGCCACTGTGTCTGTATTTTGTATTTATCTAAGAATTCCTTTGTTAAGTGAAGACATTTCTCTACGGCTGTACATTCCTTTCTGATAGAACAAGTCATTTCATCAAGTTGTTCTACATAATCACTGATTTGTTTCTTTAGTTGTTCAGCTTCATTTTCCTCAATGTACTTAATAGCTCTTTCTCCCTTCTCTCGGGCGGATTTGAGCAAACTGTGACCAACTTCCATGTCACTCATGAGATCCTGTGAACAAAAAATGCACAATATTTAAAAGTAAAACAAATCATTTGTGGAAATTCAGAGTACAAAGATATTCTATTGCTAGAAATTGGTTCACTTGATCACATTTTTATTTACCTGAATTCAAACAGGATTTTTGATCATGCACAGAGCAGTTCAAATTCTCTCTGAGGCATGAGCAATCAACCAGGAAGATGTAAATTATAACATTTTGTCAAAATCAGACGATAATTAAATTAAATTAAATAATTTAAAGCAATTTAAGCCAACAAGATTATAGTTGTCTTAAAGTGGACATTACTTAATATTTAACCCTACTTGTATTTGGCCACAGAGTCGGCAGCTCTTAATTAATGTTTGTGTGTGAGTAGAAGTGATAAGGTATCAGGACATCATCATGTGTATCTATTTTTGGGTGTAGCTTTCAATATATCCTTCTTACATATTATTGATATAATTCCAATTATGTCTCCATAGGTGCTTCTATATATTATCATGGAAAAACAGAATATTTTCAGGTTACATGACATATAAATTTAATAAATAAAAAAAATAAATAAAATTTAACTAGCAGTTTACACATCAGTATTTTTATAGTAATTTAATTATTGCACAGAAATGCTTATTTAGCATTTTAAAAAGATTAAACTGAAAATTATGGAAAGATATACAAGCTTTAAGGAAAATGCCATATCATCTATTGTCAGTATTTCAAATTCTAAAACACTATGTTATTTAAACAGAGCGTCTTTCAAATAGTATCCAAGAATTCTTGCTATATCTCAGTTTATCATCAGTTTTGTTAACATTTCTTTGAATAAAAAGCAGTGTTGAACAACTGCCCTGCTATTTCAGTTCTCTTTCTTTCTCCAGGTATTGTACTATTTCACAGCAAAATAGCAGGCTCCAAATCTCATTAATTGCATTTCATTCTCTAAAATATCTCTATAAATCCAGTATTTCTATAAATCAATGCAAAAGTAATTTTCTAATGTAGGTAGTTTGAAATCCACTGTTCATAGATTTCTACATCCCTGTAGTGCTACATTTATGATATAAACATTAATATCGTATATAATTATATTAGATATGCAGTGACAAATTGCAATTGAGTTTACCTCAAGTTTCTGCATTTTTTTCTCCATTAATGCTCTTTCCGCTACATCACATTTTGTCACAACATTTCTGAATTTCCTAAGGATAGCTTCAGACCAGTTTTTGTAAGCACTGAAAGCTAGTTCAGATTCTTCCAAACTTCGCATTTCTTCTTCTAGGAATTTTATTTGTTCCTGCAAGCAGATGAGAAGTGAGACTTATTATTCATTCATACCTCTATTAAACCCACAAAATATTGTATTTATCAGTGAAATGCAGCATACAGTGGAGAAATCAACTGCTGCTATTAAATCTTTCTTAATATAAACTAGACAATTCTTATGGAATATGGAAACATAAACACTGGTTGTCTTAGTTCACACACACTTAGAAGGCAAAATTATGCCTTGTTTATGCTAATTCAATACTCCTTCAATGTTTATGGGTATAAAAATGCCTCATATGCTGAAAGGCTAATTGAACTTTGATACTACCTCTAACATAACATTATCTTGTCCCAATATTGCACACCTCCTGGTCTGACATAGACAGATGACCAAGGATGCAGAGATCTGCACGTGCTTCCATTCACAAGGGACTCTGTGATCACGCAACATAACATGTATGCAAGTAGTATTTCTTTGCTCAGAAATCTATTCTCAGTCTGTGGATTACAAGGAATAGGGCCAGGAAACTGTACAATGAAGGTAGAGTTACCAATGTGCCTGAAAAAACCCTTTCACATGTAGTTACATTTTAAGTCTTAACAATATGTTGAAAAAATTGCAACAATGAACTCACAGATGCTATAAGAATTAATTTGATTTCTTCAGAAAACACTGGTTATTTTTAATCACCATTTCTATAGGTAATCCTTGATTTACAACCATAATTGAACCCAAAATTCTTCGCTAAGCAAGACAGTTGTTAAGTGAATTGTGCCCCATTTTATGATCTTTCTTGCCACAGTTGTTAAGTAAATCATTGCAGTAGTTAAATTAGTAGTTGTTAAACTAGTTGTTAAGTGAAAATGTCTTTCCCATTGACTTTGCTTCTAAGAAGGTCGCAAAAGGTGATCTCAGGACATTGTAACCATCATAAATACAAGTCAGTTGCCAAGCATCTGAATTTTGATCACGTGACCACGGGGATGCTGCAACAGTTGTAAGTGGGAAAAACAATCATATGTCACTTTTTTCAGTGTCATTGTATTTTTGAACGGTCACTAAAGCAACTGTTGTAAGTCGAGGACTACTTTTATTTCCTGAATTATCAGTTCTTATATAAAAAGAATTAGAGCTCTTGCCTTAGAACATGAGTTGTAAAATAGATAAAAATTATAAAGGCAGATTGAGAGTAGTTCAGTGTAATATAAATGACTGAAACTAATTCTAGTCTATCTTACAGTTGAATATTAATAGTTGGTGAGTGATCTTTAGTATAATATTTAGCTGTATAATTAAATCTTCAGACATACAGAGATAAGAGAAGCAGAATGACAATCATTCCTAAAAATAAAGCACTTAGAAGTATATCTAAAAATAAATCAGTGAATCTTTCCCAATTATTACATAATACTTTCAGAACATTTTCACTATTTACCAGTACATGAAGAATAAGAGTTTGGTATCGAGAAGCAAGTTGGGTTGCTTGTCTTCCCATTCTACTAGAAGTATGAATTTCCTCCAGGAAATGCTGCGCCAACAACCCGACTTCTTCAACTTCATTTTTATAGACTGTTATTTCTTCATGACAATTCTGAAATAAAGAAATATTTTAAAAGTATTTCAGAAATGACATAAATGTGATTTATAGAACTCTTAAAAATAACAAAAATATGGAAACATGAATATCAATTTATAAAATCAAGAATTATAAACCTGTGGTTTTAATTTACAGAATATTTATAGACTATTTTTGCTGCACTCACATATGTTACATACATACACATATGTTATATACACATAAGTAACATACACATATGTTACTCTTTTTAGTTATTAAATATAAAACTTGGTGAAGCAGAATCTTGTTGTTGCATAGGTGGTACTAAATACATTTTTATGAAGGTGTTTTTCTTGTTTTATTGTACATTAGCTTTTCATATATCAGTCAGATTTCATATGTAAATCCAAAAGGCCTACTCTGTCAACAGTATTTTCTTTGTTCTCAAATATTCAAAGATTATTTCATTGACTGATACAAACTCCCTTTCTTCTTACCCATAAAACTTTCACATAGTTGATTCTACTGCTTTCTAATATTTCTAGTTCTTCTCATTAACATAACCCATTTATCTCTCTATACTTTGAGCCTATATAAAAGATACATAATTAATCTGAGTTGTTGTCTGGTAAGGAAAACAAGAAATGGCATTTTGCTGCAAACTTTGCTGCAAACTAAACTAATGAACATTTCTCAAATTAAATGAAGATTTATTTTGTTTTAAGCAATTTGAAGTTTGAGGCACAGTTTTACTGTATAAAGATTCCTTGCTATACTTTGGATTACAAAAGCCTCATAAAAATCAGTAGGAACATTCAGATGTGGTAGTGAGAAAGAAAAAGAACATGTTTGAAAAAAAGGACACAAAAAATCCATTTCTATTATTTCCCCAAAACAAATACTTTAAAAATAGAGTGGGAGCCCTTATTCCCGATAGCGATATGCTTAGTATAGTGGTAGACTAAAGAGACAATAAGGTGGATCAAAACTGAAGTACAATTAATATAGCTAAGCTTAATATTTCCTCCCTTTCTCTCTCCATCCCTCCTTTCCCTCCTCCCTTCAAAAAATATACTGTACAAATTCATATACTGTACAAATAGGTAATCTATGCTTATACCAAACAATAATAATATGTCGTATTTAGCTTAAGAATATAAAGGTATAGATTGAAATGAATGTCAGCTTTCAATTGTATGAATTATCAATGACTGCAATAAACAGAAAGAAAAGATTACTGGTGCTCATATATTGTATAATGTCCTCACCTTCAACTGCTGAAGCTGGATTTCCTTTGTGGCTCGGTCAGATTGCCGGCTAGTCCTGATATTAACTTTCTCCTCCAGAGTTTTGAGCCATTGGTCCATCTTCAGAAATTTATTCTCCATCAGTTTTAGTCTACTTAAAGTAGTATTCAGTTGTATCCTAACGTCAGAAAGCTTGTGTTGGTAGACTGTCCAATCTTGACGGAGAGACTCCAATACTCTTTCCTCCAACTGGGGTGTACCCCATGGGATTACTTCTTCTCTAGCATGGAGTGTTGCATTAAGCAATGCCTGTCCTTCAGCACAATGTACCTGTAATTCCTGAAATGCAAAAATATTGCATATTATACTTTCTAAACCAGATTTTGTACTAGATTGTTTAAGGTAAAATTGTTTCTACAAACCTGGAAAAAATATGGTTATTATTTCCAAATTATTTTCTAACCATGCACAGCTCTATAAAGGATCAGAATTTTACATAATATACCGAATTAATGCAAAATAGTAATTTTTATTCGCAAGCTCAAATGGTTGATTGCTGTTAGTTTAGAAACAATATAAATTTGCTCAAAATAAGATTTTTGTCTGCACTAGACAAATTTAAAACATTAAAAGATGGCCTAACAAAGACTGACAAACTTGCAGAATGCTGTCTTAGCATTTGGTATTGATACTGAAACAAGATGTATCTGAAAAATAGAATCTAATGCCTGCTCCAAGTTGATTGGAGTTCAGAAAACAAAGGATAAACTGCAAGCTAATTATTATTAGGGCAAAATTATTTTAAAATTCTACCTGGAGTTCTTGGAGTGTTGCTTCATATCTCTCTGTATCACCTTCAAGGTGTGATAAACAGTTGAGCTTTTCCTGTTCCTTTTCCAGCCATACTTCAAAGGCCTTCAAATTCTTTTGGTACTCTTGATGCAAGTGAACGTATCCTTCAGCTTTAGTTATTGTTTCCTATTGTTATCAGAAATATCCCGTAAATCAACAGATTTTCCTGACACTGACCAAATACTGTAGGTAATGGTGATATTTTATTTCTGTACTGCTGCTCATGAGCTTAAATAAATTAGTGATTAATAAATAAATAGCTAAGATATTAATATGCCAATCTTAGTACTTAATTTATCAAATTAAGTGACGCTATTAGTAAAAGTGACCCTTTTTTAACTAATAAAAATGCATTCAAATTACACATATGCACACATATACCCAAACATTCAAATACTATGAATTTGTGGGCAAAGAAACAAAGGCATTTCTTTAACACCTTCACTAAACAATTATAGTGAAGGAGAATAAACATAGCATTGTAAAATGCGGCAATACCATTATTCTGTCTTTGAGATGCTGGTATCTCTCATGAAGGTCTTGCAGTTCAAGCTGAGTGACATAATGCTCGGTCATGCCCGTGCTTTTGACTTCAATAGCTTCCAGCAGTGTACTGTGACTAAATATTTCTTCTTTAAGTAACTGTAGAGGATAAATATCAATTTAACTACTTAAAATAATATGTAGTGTAAACGATATATAATTAGAACCTAACTAAAGGAAACAAAAGGATTAACTTTGCCAGGTCAAAACCCAGTAAGACTTTGCCTACAATCCTGTTATCATAAAGGAACAAAAATGAGGCTCAATAGTAAATGTAGTAATTGTAGTTTTTCTGAAGCTAATCCAAAGCAAAATTCAAAACAACAGTTAACAGTCTGGATTGTGAATTAACTTTATTGACCATGAGGAACTCAGAACCTGTGCAAAAAAACCCATGGAAGATTTATAGATCTCTAGAAAGGAACAGCATGTAACAAACCTGCACTTTATAATCTTATAGAATATTGCTTGATCCATGTTGAAATGGATTTATCCTCTAATCCTGTACTTTTTGACAGCTTTTTTCAGTTGTGCAATTAAGTTTTTAAATATGTGAATTAAAAAAAAATCAAACATTTAAAACGCCCATGTGCCCGTCAGCATTCTTATATATCACCATTATTTTATTTGTGAACTGTTGAGGCTCCTTAGGGATTTGTCAAAATAGTAACAATAATGCTATATTTGTTGATTAAACAATAAGGAGAAGTAAAAAAATGAATTTAAGTTCTATTCTGAAGGTACACATGTAATCAGAACACAGATAAACATTAAATTTTTAAAGTCTTTTTTAAATAGGAGCTATTTACATTAAAGAAATAAACTTTTTCATAGAGTTGAGAAATAGACTTTAATATGCCAAGAGAAAGCAAGTCCTTTGATAATATAGTATTTTTTATTCTGCAAGGGAATATCTATCATCTATCTATCTATCTATCTATCTATCTATCTATCTATCTATCTTTTCTCTCCCCCCCCGCCTTTATTATTTTTTAATAAATAATTCAAGATCGCATACATACCTAATACTCTTTCCTCCTCCTCTTTTTTCCATAACAACAATCCTGTGAGGTGGGTTGGGCTGAGAGAGATGACCCAAAGTCACCCATCTGGTTTCATGGTTAAAACAGGACCTCACAGTCTTTTGCTTTCTAGCCTGGTGAACCAAAATGGCTCTACTACTAAAATATGCTATTGTAATTATATATTTTTAGGATAGACTTTCTACAAACCTTAGATTTGCTGAGTGAAGATTTTTTTTCCCTTAGTTCAGAATACTGTCTTTCTGAGGCATTCATAATTGCTTCTATTTTGTCCATCCAACTACTAAACTGCTGAACATCATCTTGGTAGCTTGTCCACTTGGAGAGAGCTCCTTCAAGCTGGCTGAAATGTTAATAGTAATACATATACTTAGTTCTGTATCAGAATAATTCAATAATCTAATTCCAATTACATTATCACCAAATGGTTCTAATTATTCTATATATATTAAGAATACCTATATTACGGATGTGCAATGCATTCATAAAAAGCACTCCACATTAGAGAACTATTAAAGCAGCTGTGCTATTTGCAAGGCTCTTAAGAGTTATTTTGAAATAATCTGGCTGTCCTGGCTGTCTCTGTATGTTTATACAAGCCCAGCTATTACATTTAGCCGACATCCCCAAGTGTTTGGTCTTTTAATGAAATAGTAAAATCTGTGGAACTGGGAGAAATACCTAAGGAAATTATCATACACAACAAGTAGATATTTATACCTGATCGCTGATCGACAACAATTGATTGTTGATGTGTGTTGTTTGCGTGTTGTTTGCCATGTTTAAATTAGTATTTTTTGACAAAGAGAAAAGGAAAAAAGACCCTTGAACAGCTACTGTTTCTTACCATTGTTTGATGGAATTTTAATATTGTTTTACATTTCAACACAGCTGACAAATAATTTGGGGGATATCTGAGAGAGTCTTGAGGAACTCCCAGGGTCCTAGGATCATTCTTAAGTAACATTGATGTAGACTATTCTCTGTAATTTGTTATGCTGAGGTTTGCATAGTGCATTTTATAAATTTTTTCATACCCATATTGTGTTTTACCTTTTGCAGTGAATACACATAGACAAGAGGGAAGCCCATGTGTCCTTAAGCGTTTTCAGCTGTTGTTCAATCGCAGATGCTCCTTCTACTGACGTACTTTGCAAAACAGATTCTCCTCTTGTCACCACCATTTTCATTTGAATTTCTTTCTCTTGCTTTAATGAAAGTATTGCCTGAAAAGCAAAGAGACCCTGTTTCTATTCTTATTGTGAACCTGTACCTTTTTCCAATTATTTATATATTTGTGTCCCATCTTTATTATTTGTAGCAACAGCACTTAGATTTATATACCGCTTCACTACTTTACAGCTCTCGGTTTACAGAGTCAGCATATTGCCCCCAACAATTTGGGTCCTCATTTTAGTGACCTCAGATGGATGGAAGTCTGAGTCAACCTTGAGCCTGGTGAAATTCCAACTGCCAAATTGCAGTCAGTCAGCAGAAGGAGCCTGCAATACTACATTCTAAGCATTGCGCCGCCGTGGCTCATGTACAAATAATTCAATGCAGCGAACAATCCACCTTCCTCCTATTTTCTTAAATATTTCCTCACTTTCCTCGCTCTCTACTCTTTTTTAAGGGCTTTCCAAACAGGAAATTTGATTTTAAAAAATGTTGGGGAAAATGTTATTAGTGAAAAAATTTAACAAAACTGTAGTTTTCAGAAAGAATAATTACAGTTTTCTAGAAGTAAAGGAGTTTTTATCTGTTGTGCTCATTGATACCTGGGTATTTCAGCAATTAAGAAAGGACAATGAGACTCTTGTACACAGCAATATTTTTGGTCAAGTAAAAGTCTGCTTCAATACTTTAAAAATAAACAAACCATTAGGTAGCCGTAACTACCTGAGAAACAACATTAATCACTACAAGATATTGATTACCATAAAGCAATCCACAATTTTAGTATGGAAAGCAGAATTCAAATGTTTAAATTAAAAAAAACTTATAAAGGTACAGTCCAGGTACGTTATTACTTAAAATTGATTGAGCCAGTATAAGGATGTTGCCCTGCTGGGGATTTATACTTTGGGAGTCAGATTATTTAGCAACTAGGAGACCATACATGTGCCCATAGCAGTACTGACCCCAAATCCCAACTGTTTGCAAACAATCAAATAGTTGATTGAATAAGTCTCCAACTATTTCAACACTAAGCTGATTTTTTTTTTTTTGCTAAAACCATTTGGTTAAGTAAAGTACATAATATAAATAACCAACCAAGTAAATAAATAAAATGTATAATAAGTTAAACTGCTTAAAATCTACCACTCAATATATATATATACTATATATATATATATATATATATACCATTTCTATCTCTCTCTCTCTCTCTCTCTCTATCTCTCTCTCTATCTCTCTCTCTATCTCTATCTCTATATCTATATCTATATCTATATCTATATCTATATCTATATCTATATCTCTAACTAACTAAGTAACTCTTGGAAAAAATACATATATAATTTTATATAATTCATTTTACACTATTAGACAATATAATATAAATCAATGAATAAAATCATTTAGAATGGGAATCCTGATGTGTAGGATTCTTTGACATCTTATCTGCTTACCTCAAGCTTTGCCATTCTATTATCGAGGGCGTTTTTGTCTGCCGTGGGACAGCAGTAAGATTCAAGCACCTGAATTGTATCTGCCATCCAGTCCTGAAGCTCCTTCAGCCCGTGAGAGAACTGTTGGTGCTCTGCTACTATTCTGTCCATTCTGGAGACCTTTTCCTTAAATTCATACAGATGTTAACATTACCAACCATTCAGATAATCTATCATTCCACTAGAGTTGAAAAAAAAAATCAGAAAGGGAAATCTCAGAAAACTAAGTTCAGAATGAGTAAACGGGCAAAATTTTAACTGCCCCATTTTTCCTTCTCTGTGTTTCTCCAGGATTCACATATCACTTACAGCACTGAATCCAGAACTAAAATTTGCTTGGAACTAGACTACTGTACACGTTTGACATATCTAAGGAATGTGGCTAGGTGATTCTTTTGATTATACTTTTTAAATCCTTCTTGCATTTATAAAAATCACATGTGGCAACCAGTTATGGATCCCAGTACAGATAATTTTTTTTAAAAGTTACGTATGCATTGGATACACTTGTTAATTATATAGTATGAACATTTTATTCAGTTTGATATGCATTATTTATCAGTGGGATAGGCCTGCCCCACCCATGCCAGCAGAGTAGGCCTGCCACAGATCCCATTGGTCAAGGAATTCCAGCAGGTGGGATCCAGGAAAAGACCCTTCTCTGCTATGGTTCCAGCCCGATCTGCCCCCAACCTCCTGACCTTCCATAAAGGCCTGAATATCTGGCTCTGCCAGCTGGCCTGGGGCCCCAATGAAGGAGTATCACGCTGGAGGTGACTGATGAACCATTAGTAGATCCCACATTCCCCCTCCCGGAGCCTTCCCCTTGAATCCTCCCCTATATATATATGGTTTTACTGTTTTTAATGGTGTAAGCTACCCAGAGTTGCCCCATGGCGAGATGGATAGCAAATAAATTTAATAAATAAAATAAAATAAACTTATATATGAAAAGAATGGTAAACTGGTGACCCACCCAAGGTCTTCATTTTATAACGATTCAGGAGATCATGCGTTAGATGAGCAGTGCATTCTTCTTTCTTCTGCTGGTTAGGCCTTGGATTTATTAGTTTAAAAGTTCACAATGTTCCTTTCTTACAAAATGATACCTGTCTGTTTCCTGTTTCTTAATGTAATATTTCTCTTTAATACAGTATGCCTTCAACCATACTGGTTTTAAAATACAGATACAGAATACAGAAGCCATTTCGTAAACAGATATGCAGCATTTCAGAAGGCAGGCTTCTATTTTTTATTAGATTTGTTGCATAAAAGCACATATAGGAGCATTACCTTTGTTAGGTTGCTCAGAGCAAGATAGAAAGATGATAGCTGAGAAACTCTGTGCACAAAGTTTTTGCTGGCAGCTTGTTCTTCCCAAAGCTGCTGAGCTTTTTCTTTTAATCTGCTGAGCTGAGGCTCATTACATTTTATTTCTTCAAGGACAGACTGCAAAGCATAAGCACATATCTGTTTAGTACTAATGCAGGGGGGAAAAGAGCAAGCAGCAAGGAAGGTAGATGGATAGAAAAGTTCTGTTAAAGGACTTGGAAATGCTAAGCCTTTCCTAATGATCAGTTTCACACGTGACAGTGTGTATTGTTTCTTCAGCAGGGGGATTAAATACCTTTCCTCAAAATAGCGCTTCAGTTTCAAGCAGTTTTTCAGCAATCTAATCACAATATTTGTTAATGTAAAATAGGATAAAATGCCCATGACATAAACATATTAATCAAGGTTATAAACATTGTATGAAGCCTAGTCTGTTGTTATTGATCAACATTCTCTCTCTCCCACACGTGGGAGAGTGAACATGTTCTGTGAACATTTTTCTTTGCAAAGAGTGAGGGATTCTTTTTGCAGTATCAAATTAAATATTCCCTTGCAGCAATGAAGACCACATCAGCACTGGATTGAATAGTCTGGTGTTCAAAAGGATTTGAACTTTGAAATGAGATTTGCTAGATTTTCCCACAACAGATAAAATTGTCTTTGGGCTGAACATATGAAGCAGCTTGTACATAAGAACATATAACCTAAAGAAACATTGTCAGACAAGGAGACCCAAACTCATTGGCAGCATCACACTGTAATGAACAGGGACACACATTCAAGTTTGCAGCTGCCAGGGTTGTTGGACGAGCAGGCACAAAAATAGCCAGGGAAGTGATTAAAGCCTGGGAAACAGGCCCCTCATCAGTCAACATGAGTGCTGATTTACCACCAGTCTATCAAGTACTTAGAAGGCGAGGGCTGGGCAGCACAAGCAAAAGACAGCTAATGACGTAAAAGCCAGCCATCAACATATCCCAATCAATATCTAAAAAGCCACTTACAACAGACACATATCACAGCACACACTCTGCTAGAGAGAAGTTCCTTGAAGATGGGCTCCAGCACGAGTCCAAAAGCTTGGAAGACAAAACCTCTGGCCCTAGTGACCAAGCCATATTGGATCCTGGGACATGTGTATTCACCTTCATTCGTAAAGAAATCTATTGGTCCCAAACATGCTTAAATAAATAGAGATATCTTATCTTAATATTACCTGTAGATTCTGATGCTCTCTTCTTTTGGTGGAAAGGTCATGCAGATTATTATTACTGCTTTGCACCATTTCTTTGGTTTTATTTAACCAATCTTGAAGAGGTTCAGCACTTGTTTCAAAGTCTTTCATCTGTACCTTTAAATTCTAGAAAAAAATCAGGAGAGGCAGCATTCATTGCTAGTCCATAATTTTGAATAAAATATTTTCACCCTACAGTCCAGTATCCAGAAGCCCTATTAAATCTAACATTACCATGATATATTTCTTTGCTTAGAGAAAGAGAACCAATATTCTGTATTGACTGGCCTAAACTATTGAAACAGAATATAAGTAAGACTGTCTTTAAAGTTCATCCAGAATCTTTAGTTAATTAAAAGATAAATTAGCTTGCCAGACATATGGAACATATCTTCCCAGTATTAATTGGCTATATGGCCTCCCAGTCCTTTCGAAACATAATACAAGCTTTGGTTACTAATCTGTAAAACACAACAAAGGTCTGGGATTTGAGAATCTATCTGCCTGGCTTTAGTAATTGTTCTCAGAAAATCTTCTTTGTATTTTCCAAAATATAATTATGTTAAAAGTGACCAAAAACAAAATGGCTTTAAAAACTTTATTAAAGGTCGAGACAAAAGAGGTATAGATAAAAGATAAGATCCATCATTTAGGCTTAATGTAAGTGCAAGTACATTTAGAAGGAAAAGTAAAAAAAAAAATGGTTTCAACTTATTGATTTCTTTTGTAATTGATCTCATACCTCTAAAGTTGTTTCCTTTTGGTGCAGAGTGGAAATAAATTTCTTCCAGTCCTCTTTAGCTGAGGCAATTTTGGTCTGAATGGATTTAACTTTTTCTTTAGGTAATATAGAACTTAACAGTTCTCCTTTGGATACCACTAAATTTAATTTATGTTGCCCAGTCTCAGTTTCAGATAAGAATTCCTAAGCCAAAATACACACATATATAGACTAATGATAAAAGTAGTAAGCAATATGTACAAACACAACATTTGCTAAAGCTAACACATAAAAGACTATAATTTATGTTGCTCGTGTAACCTTTTATATCTAAGATGTAGAAAGTTTCTCTCCAATTATTGAAAGCCAAGAGAACATCTAACATCTAATATTTTCCTTCTAAAAATTATTTTAATTACATTTTAAAGCCAATATTCTATCAATAGAAACCTCCATTCTGCTTAGTTCCCTTTACTGCATTCATTAATACACATACATAAAGACAATTTGGTTGTATCATTATTACACAATACATATGAAAAAATGTTTTGGATTCAAAGCCAAATATTTCTGCGCTGGCTGAGAAATGGGAAAAGATAGAACACATATATTCCTCCGATTTGTATATTTGTACATTGCTCATATACAAGTATAAATAAATACTGGATTCTCAGTGATTCTGTAAGTATCCATTTTGTATGTTATAAATAGTCTGGCTTTGAGAACAAAAAAGCACATTAAAAAGTTATCTTTTATATAATCAACACTTACAGAATCATGGTTATTCAGAATAGTACTTAAGGACTAGGAATAAAATATTAATGTTTATGGTGTGAACCAGAAGGCTCCACAAAATGTAAGTAATTTGGTAACTCGCAAAACATAGATTTACATTATTTCAAAAATGAATCCCTTTTTTCACTTGTTTTTTCTCATGGCGAGACTTGTTAAGTATTCCCACAGATATAGCAAGTTCCCAAAGTAAAGTACAGGTAGTCCTCAATGTATGACCATAATTGAGCCCAAAATTTCTGTTGTTAAGTGAGATATTTGTTAAGTGAATTTTCCCATTTTACGACTGTTCTTGCCACAATTGTTAAGTGAATCACTGCAATTGTTAAGTTAGTGACATGGTTGTTAAATGAATTTGACTTTCCCATTGACTTTGCTTATCAGAAGGCTACATGATCCCAGGACTCTCTCATAAATATGAACCAGTTTCCAAGCATCTGAATTTTGATCACATGACCATGGAGATACTATAAAGGTCATGTGAAAAACGGTAAGTCTCTTTTTTTGGTGCCATTGTAACTTTGAACAGTCACTAAATGAACTGTTGCAAGTCAAAAACTACTTGTAAACCCTAACTGACATGTAATGAAAGGAATCCAATTTCGTAAGCAATACTTTGAGACTAGTTTGTGTCCACTAAACATAATTCAAATTAGCCATAATTTTTCTGTATTCATGTAACATGACAAGTTATGTTCTATCTACAACGAAAGCACAACCATGCCACTTTGCTACTTCAAAGTGGGAAACAGGGGAAACAACCAACAACACATCTGAATAGAAGCATTTTTTAATTGGATAATACTATGAAAAAATAACTTTTTACTAAGGCCCATGGAATATATCATGGTTTTAGTTCCAGATTCCTTTCACAATAGTAAAACAAGTTTCAGATAGAAACATTCACTTTAAGTACATTTTATGAATGCTTTGAAAACGCTGGATTGAATTTGAAGAATTACCTGTATTTTCTGTATGTTAGCTGTAACATCATTGACATTTTGAGGCACATCAAAACATTTGGCAGTAGTGATTTTGGAATTGACCAGCCATTGCTGAAAATCTCTGAAGACTGCCCTGAATCTCTGTTGCAAGGCCTGTTCTTTACTTTGACATCCCTTTGAAGCTTGTAGACAAAGACTTTGGGTATCATGTTAGAAAAATGGAAATACAGATTGGGGTTATATTAGGAAGAAAGAAGTAACTACAACTTTTCACATGATGCACCAAGGAATGGCCTTTCAAGTAAGGGTGATGAATAATGAAAAAATGACATCTGACGTGGGCAACAAAATGAAAGTACATTCTTTAAAAAATGCCTATATTTCACAAAACTACCAAATCTTAAAAGTTGTCAATGTTTTTATTTTGAATGTCATAAGATTTTGGAAAATACACCAATTTTAGAAGACAGACAGATAGATATAGATAGAGTCTGGAGAGAGAGAGAGAGAGAGAGAGAGGGAGAGAGAGAGAAAGATGGAGATTAGATAGATAGATCGGTCGGTCGGTTGATCGATCAATAGATAGGAGATACACACGGAGCATAAATTTATAGTACCTACAAGCACTACATTGCTAACCCCTGATTTATATGGTGGTTCTCAAAAACTTTCACTAACATTGTAACGATCCAAGAAAAAAAGTTGACAAAACTACATCAGACTTCATCCCAATGATTATGTTGGCCCAGGGATTTTGAGAATTGGACTTGTATTTATCTTAAGGTTATCAGGTTGAGAAAAGGTGATATATGAACTTGATATTATATCAATATCCTAATGTGTAAATATTAAGATATTTATATAAACTATTTATATAACAGATCTATATAGGGTATTCATGAGCTAAATCAGAACAAAATAGTGCCCCCTACATTAGCATCTGTTAGCTCAAAGAGAGATTCATTTTATTTTGTACTGGTGTAATATTTTAATTTGCAGTAATTACAGCAAAACTTCACAGTATAGGTGGGAACAAAGAAAACCTTGTATTGGAAGCTCTTGATTTACAACCACAATTCTGTTGCTAAGCAAGGTGGTCATAAAGTGAGTTGCACCTGATTTTACAACGTTTTTGCTGTGGTCATTAAGTGAATCATCACAGTCATAAAGTGAATTGTGCAAACGTTAAACAAATTCAGCTTTTTCCATTGATTTCGCTTGTCAGAAGCTGGCTGGGAAAGTTGCAAATGTAACCCTGGGATGCTGAAACCATCATAAATACATGCCAATTAATAAAACACCTGCATTTTGATTATGTGACCATGGGGTGGTGTTGGTGGTACAACAGTCATAAGTACAATAAGAAGTCATAAGTCTCTTTTTTTAAGTGCTGTTCAAACTGTTCAACTGTTTGAACAGTTACTAAACCTACAGTCATAAATCAAGAACCTCCTTTATAGAAGATGGAAAACTTACCTATTATATTCTTTAAACAACTGGGAAACCTTTGCAGAATAGGTGCTCAAATCTTTGGAAAACCGGCAAAGATCATTTAACTGAGTCTTAATATCATCATTAATAGATTCTGCCTTTGTTAGGGCATCTAGAGTTCCCTTTATAAAACAAAACCATAATGAAAGATTATAACATAGCAGAAGTGCTCTCACCATTTTCATTTAAACTTTTTAAAAGTTTGATAGGATAGCAAAGTGCAAGATGATCCTTGAAGTCCAACACATGGTCTGACTTGTTTTAGGGGAGGTACAGTCAATCAAACACATTATCTAAAAAAGCAAATTGGATACCAATTCTTAGATAAACCCCAAGTTTTTAAAATTTGCAAGTCACCTAGGCAAATTTTATTATTTTTTGGTAGATAAAAATTCAGTAATGAGATATATATTAGGAAAATGCTTTTTAAACTGTTTTTTAACAAACAGAGTTTGATTAACCATGAAATCTACTATGGGAATGGATTTATATAGACTACAGTGATTATTTTTCACTGAAGCAAGGAAAAAATTTTTATTGCTTTTTTGCATGCATTCTGGTCAATGTTAGGAGGAAAAATTAATAGCACATTTTGTTGTGAAAGAATAAATTCATGAACTGATTAATGTTCAGATGATTGATCAGTGGAATCAGGTTTGAAAGTATGGAGGTAGCCAATTAGCTCCAGTAGTTAAGGCAACAGACTTGAAACCAGGAGCCTGAGAGTTCTAGTCCTGCATTAGGAACAAAATCTGGCCAGGTGACGTTGGGCCAGTCACTTTCTTTTCAACCCCATTCTACCTCACAGGGTTATTGTAGGAAAAATAGGAGAAGGAGGAAGTATTAGATGTTTGTCACCTTGAGTTATTTACAAAAGTAATGAAAGTAATTATTCAAAGGTTCAATAAACCCTCTCAAACGAAAGTTAAAATAAAGTCAAACTCTACCCTTTTAAGCATTTTTAAAATCAAATAATAATCCTGGAATCTGTTGAATAAAAATAATAAACCACAATTTTCTTCTACTGGCCATATGTACATATGATAAACGCAGTAAGAAATTACAAATGATATTCACAATTTAAAACAATTTTGACATTCTCTTCTTGGAAACACAACACTTTTAAGGAAGAAATATTTTAAGGAAGACAGTGTAATTGCAAAATTGCAGCTTCTCAAGGCTTTTTGTATTGTTCCCATCTCCTTCCTCATCCATTGCCAATTATCTTTAGGCAAGTTGAAATGAAATCTCATGGTTTTAAAATTGGTCAATTGGAAAGGAGTAATGGAATAAATTAGCCTGAAGATTTAATCATAGTTTCCTAATTCCAGCTTTGATCAAAACCATGTTGTTCCATGTCCTTTCATGTGATGCTCCCCTCATTATAAAATGAAGGCCTCCCTCTTCTGCACCCATGAAATTAGAGAAGCCATTACTGAACCAATGTTTTAAATGGAATGGAAATTGCTTTAATCATATAAATTGTTTAGGAACTTGTGACACAGCCAAGTATTTTCCACATTTTATCATTAAAGGTTAGTTTGATACCAAATGATTGCTTTTACAGGTAGTCCTCAATTTACAACCACAACTGAACCCAAAACTTCTGTTGCTAAACAAGGCAGTTGTTAAGTGAGTTGTGTCCCATTTTTTGACCTTTTTACTACAATTGTTAAGCAAATTACCACAATTGTTAAGTGACTCATATGGTCATTAAGCGAATCTGGCTTTCCTCATTGACTTTGCTTGTCAGAAGCCAACTGAGAAGGTTACAAATGGTGATCACATGACCCTGGACTACTGCAACCATCCTAAATACATGCCAGTTGCCAAGCAACCAAAATTTGGTCATGTGACTATAGGGATGCTGCAACAGTCATAAGTGTGAGAACTGGTCCTTCTTTCAATATTTCAGTGCTTTGAATGGACATTAAACAAATGTCCAAATATAATTTTTCCCCCTAAGAAGAGGAAGATTTCAGTCCAATTGTCACAAGCTGGGTGTAATGCTTTCACACTTTAATTCCAAAGTGACAGGATAGTGTATAAAAGTCTTATTTCCCTTTGAACTACAGTTTCTCTAGCAGCGTTCAACATTCCTACAATACTTCCTTGTACTTTGTTTAAAGCATTGTGATTAACACCAACTGTCTGCAATTACTGTAAGTTCGAATCTCATCAGGCTCAAAGTTGACTGAGCTTTCCATCCTTTCTAAGGTAGGTAAAATGAGGACCCAGTTTGTGGGGGCAATTTTTTGTATAACCCAGTTATTGTATAAATATACAAAAGTATGAAGGCTATTGCTTAACACATTGTAAGCCGCCCTGTGTCTCCGGAGAAGGGCGGCATATAAATCAAATTTTAAAAAAAATTCCAAAGGTGTATAGGGAATGTTTCTTATGGGCAGGAAGTAGGAACAGTGAGGGCAGTTGTAGAATTTGGAAAAACGAAGAGCACCCATTGCTATCCCACAAAAAGCAAAGCATATACCAGAATATATTTTAAATTATACTAAGACTTACAAAAAAAGCCTTTTTTCACCATAAAAAAGACTTATGCACACCCTTGAGTAAAGCATCTTGGAAAACCGAGTTAAGTAGGCTTCTCTACGCTTATTTCTGCCTCTGCTAAGAGGCTCCACTTTTTTAGTTTTTAAAAGAGAAATGAAATGCAGTGTGAATATACACAGGAAGCTGTGAAATAATTCCACATTAGTAACATCCTGCAGTTTTATATGTAACGCAGGTGTTTTGAAATTGTAATGACTAATAGATGCATCTGAAATTTTGAAAACATTGTCGATGTGGTTACTCTAAGAGACAGAAACAATTACGAAGCACCCATTTCTCCCAACATGATAAGGCCTGAGTGCTCATTTCTATTTTCTCCCTTCTCTGGGCAGGTAGATAGTACTGAAATGTCCAGTGACTCATTATTTTTATTTTTGTGAATAGCTTATGAGAGCTTCTGGGAACCACAGGTTTTTTTTTTTGTTTGTTTGTTTTTTTTGGGGGGAGATGAGGGTTGGCAATAAAGATGCTACAGTACTAGAAGCTGGCACATTTTGCTATGAAACATTCTACTTTCTGAAACTAAAAAACATACAACAAAAAAAGTAAAAATGTAGGTGGAACAAGCACAAAGTATGTTCCTTCCTTTGGACTCCACGCTGGAGAGTTTGAGCCAGTCCAGTGCTGCAATATATTAACTTTTCAGTCAAGAGAGCATTTAAAGTTCTCGTTTTGTAGTTGTTGTGCTCTGAACTGTTTTTGTTTGAATGAGAACTCTCTTCTGTCCATTAGCAACTTCGCTTTCTTCCCATTGCACCCCTCTGCAACACACACACACACCCCACAGTCTCAAACAGAAAGAAAGCAGTTTACCTTTTCTCGGTGCCAGCAGTCAACCAGCTCTTGGTCTGTGTGCTTACTGTCCAGAGGGGTCAGGCCTTCAGACCAGGTTGCAAGCAACGTGCTGAAGTGTTGCAAGGCCTCTTCCAGAAGAACAGCCTGGGCTGCAAACTCCTGCTCTGACCAGGCCATCTGTCTCTCCAGTTCCTGCAGCCTGTTTCGGGACTGGAAAGCATTCTCTTCCCACTGCTTCCAGTCGGACTGCAGGGCCTGCATTTCGGCGTCCATGTCTTTGCCCCCTTGAACGCTTGTGTTCTTTTTCACGGCAGGAGCCAGCGTTTGGATCCTGTGGAGGCGACCCTCACCAGTCTGTCTGGAATCTATCAGCTCCTGCAATGGAATATCACCATGGTAACTGAAATGGCCGGGATCCACTTCAGCCGAACAAGCAAAATGCAGCATTTTTACAGAGCTGTGAACTGCTCATTCCACAACCGTTGGCAGTTTCACCAAAAGTGTGTGCAAGCCGTGCTAAAATGTAAGGGAAAAGTAAAAACAGAAGCTCAGGCAGAAACAAAACAAAGGCAAACCATGCCTAAACGAACAACAATCAACTTTAAAAGATACTTAAGAATCCTACGGAGGGAGGACAGGGAGGGGGAGTAACCTTTTCTGAGAAGTGCAGTACTGAGTTGGATTTTATTAAAATAAACAAGGTATCTGGTTGCTTTTAGAAGTATCATCAGCTTAACTGAACAGTTTTGAGCTATAAGTTTAGAAAAAGCAATGGGGGATATAGCAAAAATACTTAAGCAAGTCTGTCCACAATTTAGTATCATTATTTTAATGAGAAAAAAATGTTCTTATGTTAAGCATTCTATGTAATACTTTGTTTTAAGATTAGATAAAATGCCAACATTGCAACCGTGTTTCTCTGAAAATACGACCCACCCCCAATAATAAGCCCAACCCTAATTTTTTGGGGGTGGGCCTAATATTACTCCTACCCCAAAAATCAGCCCGGGAGGATGGGTGTGGCCAGCACGAGTGGTGGCGTGGGAGAGGCAACTGTCCAGCTGCAGTTGCAGCCTGCTAGTTTCTTGAGGCAGCACAAATACCACGTTTGCTCTTCTCTTTCTGGGCGCAGCGCTTCTGCTTGTTGGGCCACTTTCCTGAAGCCGGCAGCTCCGCAGTCATCTGCTTTGCTTTTTCCCTCTTTTTGGGAGGCTCCTGGGAGGCTTTTTGGCAAACGGGAGGAAAATGGGGAGGAGGACTTTCCTGGCTGTCATCCATTCCTCAAGCTCAGCACAAACTGAGGGAAGTATGGCAGGCAGGAAAATCCTCATCCCCATTTTCCTTCCATTTGCCCAAAAGCCTCCATTCCAAACCTTAAGCGTTTGGAATGGAGGTCACGGTGCATCCACAGCATGTCCAACTCACCAAGTCTGGCCTGCTGCACTTCAAAAAAGTAAGACTGCCTCGAAAATAAGCCCAAGTGCTTATTTTCAAGTCTAAAAGAAAATAAGACTCAGTTTTATTTTCTGAGAAATGTGATACAAAATAGTACATGGCATATAAACTGGATTTGGGGAGAAGGGTTGTTTCATAATTTCTTCTGTATTGCTTTATAATTGCCATTTTGATTTACTTAATAATCACTGTTTACCTGCAGAGGCAGTGCTATTAACTATACAGTAGTGGCCAAAACTGTGGAAACCTTTTTGGGAAAATGTATTTTCTAAAACTAGCTAATAACACCACTTTTTTTGGAGTAGAACCATAAAATTCTATATTAATGGAAAGATAATTTAATCAAGAATGTAATGCAATAACTTTTATGAAGGAGTTACTTTTAGAATAGCAGTTATAGTAACAGTAACAGAGTTGGAAGGGACCTTGGAGGTAATCTATGTGAAACCAAGATTGAATGATTGTTTCTGTTAACTGGGTTTTATTGCTGGGCCGCTTCTGACTAACAAGTTTCTTTAGTCGGCTCCATAGATTTTCAATTGGGTTAAGGTCTGGGCTATTCCCAAGCCATTTCAGCAGTGGAATATGATTATCTTGAAACTCCAAAAAAAGTGGTGTTATTAGCCATCAAACCTCAAAAATACACTTTTCCAAAAAGGTTTCCACAATTTTGGCCACTACTGTAATTAAATAGAACCATGTGCTCAGCTGAATATTAAAAAAGAAAAATACATTGGATTTAATGATGATTTTCTATGGATAAAGGAGGCCTTCCATCTACAGGTAGTCCTCAACTTACCACTACAATTAGAACCAGAATTTGCATTGCTAACCAAGGCAATGGTTAAGTGAGTCATCCCTGATTTTATGATCTTTTTTGCCATGGTTGTGAAGCGAATCACTGCAGTTGTTAAGTGAATCACATGGTTGTTAAATGAATTCAGTTTCCCCCATTGACTTTGCTTGTCAGAGCTGACTGGGAAGATTGCAAATTATGATCACCTAACCCACGGATGCTGCAACTGTCATAAATTCATGCCGGGTGCCAAGCAGCCAAATTTGATCACGTGACTGTAGGGATGCTATGATAGTTACAAATGTGAGGACCAGTCATTTCTTTCAGTACCATTGTAACTTTGCACGGTCCCTAAATCAATGGCTGTAAGTCAAAGATTATCTGTATATAAGATTTTTCATCTAATAGAGGAATCCCACTGGCAAAATAAAAGCATTTTTTTTTTTTTGGAAAAGTCTCCTTTTTCTTGTTCCTGTGGAAACTATTACTGAGAGAAAGAGAACAAGAGAATTCAGTGTCTTCCATTCTGCTGCAGGAAGACAGTCAGAGGAACTAAAAAGTGCCCAATCTGGTTCTAAAGAAATTAGAGGGTTTTTAAAAATAATTAAAGCTCATTATGTAAACTTCTTAACACACATGTACAAAAGTTAATAACAAAACTACAAAACAATTTCTTACGTTGATTTTAGCTAATTTTTTTTGTATGGCAGACAAATCTCCTGATGTGTCAGACCAGCGGTGAAGCTCTTCTTTTGCTGAATGAAGCCAGTCAGAAAGTTCATGCACTGCATCAACGTATAACAAATGGTCTTTTACAATATCTTCAGCTATGTTCATTTTTTCCTGTAAATCAAAAAGAGACTGTTCAAAACTGAGTTTAAGGAATTGAAATGATTTCTGCTTGATGCAATCAACCCAGGTTTGTTTATTTGAATATAGTGTGAAGAGAAGTGGTTTTACTAGCACTATTATTTTTACCTAATTATATTGTTGGCTAAAAAAATCACTAATATCATCTAGAACTTTGCACACTTCAAAATTGATTTAAAAATATTATAAACAGTGCTTCCTCAGTCCCACCAGAAGGCAACATTTAAGGGAAGGGGCCCAGAATTTGCCTATCCTTTCTGATCTTGTATCATTTCAGGGAGAGATGATCATGCAAATTATCTGGCCTTTTGTTATGTAGAGCTTTAAATGTGATAACCAGCATCTTGAATTTTACCCATAAAGAAACTCCAATATTGCAGCTTTGCATGGTATATTAAGGGCAAACTATGAGGTGTCCAACACTAGTGAAGGAAGAAGAGATGCAATAGAAAATATGTAAACACCAACTCAAAGAGTCAAAGAGTCAAACAGCTTTTTACACCTTGTCATTCAACCTCACAGACTGTAGTTTCTTTGTACATTAGACCCTGGAAATTTTCTGAATGTTCGGTATTGATAGTTTTCCAGAATTTTAACCATCAAGGACTAAGATATTCTTTGCATCTTTCTTTTAAGTTTGAATTGTAGCTTTCCAAAATGTAGTTAAATGTCATAAAAGAAATGACATACAAGCATTGGGTTTCCCTTTTTATTCAATTCTCTGTTCAATTTGTGATCTGTCTTCTATTCTCTTCCTGCTACCTGTTCTATGCTCTCTCCCTTTGTTATATTTTAGTTATTTTTGTGACTTTGACCCTTTTGGGTGATAGATATGTTGGATTTTTGCCATATTTTTTTTCTATGAGATCTCTAGTTCTTTCAAATCAGAAATCAGGACCACACTAATTTATGTTTAACTTTAATTACAAATGACTGGATTGAATTAATACGTTCATCTGATTTAAAAAGCACAATACAGTTTAGCATAATGTGGGAATCCTGTCAGATTCATTGGATTTGTTTTGTAATTCATTTAATTGTGTTGACTATATAAAGCATACATTTTAACCTTTAAACCTTCTTGATTAACACTTCTGTAATTCTAGGTGGCCTACATATTACAAAATCTTCACCTTGGCAACTGTTGCAATATATGTGAATTGTGTTTTCAACTCCTCTTGAGCAGTTTCTCCAAAAGAATCATCCTGTGTTTTCTCGTGCAGTTCTCTGGCTTTTACTATGAGCTGGTGTAGGTCATTAGAACGTTCTTCCACTTCTGAAACAATAGTTTGGGAGCAATCCAGCTGAGAAAATTTCTCTTTCAGGCCATTCTGAGGTTCAAAAGGCTCTTTCAATTTCTGATCTATTGAATCCAACCACTGGTCCAACTGACTTTTCTTCTCCAGGTGGCAATTCCACTGATTTATCACAAACTCCAGCAAGCTTAATATAACAGAAACATAGAAATCAAAATATGAAAAGTTCTTAGAGAAATAAATTGAGTTTAAACTTGAAGAATGTTGCAAAATGTATGCCCCAGTATGATTTTCTGTTTGTAGATAAGCAACCATAAGGAATATGGGGGAAAGAAGAAAAGGCTTCCCAAATAATTCAGGATTGAAAGGGGGGGGGGGGTGTGTGTTAATAGAACTTTCTGCATATTTTATATAAAATAATGCCCTCCCTCCCTTCCTTCTCTTCCTTTTTCTTAACAACATTTCTGTTGGGTGGGGAAGAATGAAGACTAATACTGCCATTTCTTTAATTCATTCTTCTCAATGCTGGATTTGAGGTTGTTTTTCCAGGAGCTCTCTGTGTCTCACATTACACTTTTGCAGAGGTCCTAATTTCCTCTAGTGAGGAGGAAAGTACAGTCAAATGAAAAAGAGGCAGTAAAACTTCCTTTTATGAATTTCCCATTATCTTGGGTTCTGGGCAATTCATTATTATTTCATAAAGTGTCCTCTGAATGAAAAAAAAAATCAGAATGAAAAGCAGCAACATAAAGGTTTACCTTTGACAGCTCACTGAGGTGCTGACAATGCTGCCCCAGAGGTCTTTTAATCTTTGCAGCTGGCTCTGAATCACTTTCTGTCCCTCTTCATTACTTGTCTTAAGGGCTTGTTCAGCTTTGCCAATGGCCATGTTCAACTTGACCTCTCCTTCTCCTTTCATTAATAGGATTTCCTAGGAGACAAAAGTTCCAGGTCAACAATTTACAGAGAAAAGGAATACCTATCCAACATCTTTTGCACTGTTTTACCTGTTCTGCAGGTATGACAAATGCAACAGATTTTTATCCATGTAGTTTTTTCCATGGGAAATATAGTAACTTAGATTTTGCTTTCTGTTGACTGTCCCTTATAGGATTATCATTATAGGTATTTGCTATTATGAAAGACTTAGTAGTGATCTTGAAATAATACTTTGGGAATCGATGGTTACAAAAACTCATGGATATTTTCTTCTTTGGAAATCAATATTGGATTGACATTTTACCACTGATGATTGTCATCATTTCTGATGTTCATAATCATTTCATGATGACATTAAAATTTCTGTGGTGTTATAATGATGCCGTTTTTACTCTTTGAAAATGTTCTGTGTTAACTTTTATCCAGCTATAACAAGACTGAAAAATAAAAGTAAATATAAAGGACAAAACAGAAAAAGTTGATGGAAATATAATTTAATTACCTTGTTTGCTTATTTCCTGCCTCTAACTCAAGGTGGTAAACATATTCAACACACCTTCTTTCCAGGGGTGAGATTCAGCCGGCTCAGACCAGTTCAGGTGAACTGGTAATTACGGCTAGTGGCTGGGCCTACCCATAGTGATTATACAATCACCATGTTTTTGACGTAGCCCACATGCAAGCAAGGCACGCGTGTGAGCAAAGCTATCCCGTCCTATACAATGGCTGTGTTTTTGATGCAGCAAGCACATGCACAAGACGTGCGTGAGCGCTCACATTTTAGATTCTGGGCAAACCGGTTCTTAAATTATGTGAAGCCGACCTCTGCTTCCTCCTCCTATTTTCCCCAGAACAATAACCCTGTGGATGAGTTGGCCCAAAAGAAAATGACTGGCCCAAGATCACCCAGCAGACTTGCAAGTCTGGTCCTGGCTGGTCAATCGCTGACTCTGGGAAACAGTTTCAGATTTATCTAAACTTTAGTGAAAAATGTTATTAAGACAAAAGTTCTTTGAAGTCAATTCTTCTATTCTGTTGCTATTTTACCTGAATTTGGAGGTGTCGTTTCTCCAAGGTCACTTTGTCCCCAAGGGTGCCCTCAGCACAGCTGAGTTTTCCTTGAACATCCTTCACCCAGGTCCACATATCCTGCAGAGCTTCTTCCAAAGTCTGGTGATCTTGCAGAGCTATCTGAGAGAGCCGCAGCTTCTCCTTTACTTCCTTGATTAAATTCTGATAAGCAGAAAATTGCTGAGAGGCCAGACGAACCTCCATTCCAGTGCTATAGTCTTTCTCACTTAAAAACTGTGCCTTTTGAGAGAGTTTATCAAAGGATTCTCTAAAGAAAACATGTAAAAAGTAAAAAAAAACCTGAGTTATAAATGCATCTATAAATATATAATTTTGAATACATATAGGCAAACCATGCGATTACAGAAAGGTATTTGAATATAATTCAGATATGAAAGCTATTAGATTCACACAAAAGATAAAATCACAATCATAAAAATTTGGAACTTGCTAGAAGATGTTAAATTCTATTCCCAGGCCCTAATATGAACACTGACTCTCAGGTAACTTAAATTACTACCTTGCTGTTTTATTTGAAGTGATTAATTAACAACAATAATATAAGCACCATATCAGTCAGTTGTAATGAATACAGCCGAAAAAGTGGCAATCTGTGCTTTAAATGTGCATTATGATAAAATCATCCTTTTTCAGAGATTCTAAGAAAAACTGGTATAAAAATTACACCTCACATTCAAATATATGAACTACTTTCACTTATTTCTCAATAGAAAAATGTGAATTGTCCCTTATAAAATACTTCATTGTTATAACCAAATTCAAACTCCTGTTATTTATTCAATTCTGTGAATAATGAACCTTACAGAGCTGTAGCTTTCTGCAGCTGAAATACACAAACAAAAATGTAGGGTAACTGTTATAATCGTACGGCTAATTTAAAAAAAAAGAATTAGTTAATATGCTTTTATACCTTGCAAGCAGAAGTTCTTCCAAAAAGGCTTCTACCTTCTGTACCTCGTCTTTCTTATCTGGGATGTGCTGTTTGTGTTCCCCTAGAGCTTCTGTGTTTATCCTTTCTTCTTTTTCATGAAGCCATAAACTCCAGCTCTTGCACTGGTCCTCAAAACTGTAATAAAACAAGCAAATAAACAATACCACTATTGTTGGATAAATGCAGGATGCCACATGCACCTACTTCATCTAGATGTGTCTTAGAAAGAACACAGATGTTTTGAATAGCACTGACAAAAAACATACTTCTCTATAGCTGTAAGTATTCTAAAAATACTTAGCAAGCATCTAAATATGGCAAAACAAACCATGAGAATTATTGTAACTCTGGAACTTTACCAATTCTAAACTGGCACAGTGTGCATTTATTATCACCGCTAAGGAAGAAACTGAAGACACTGCAAAGATTGTTCCCAAAACATTCAAGCAATTAAACCTTCATGTGATAATTATGTGAGCGGCAAAGTAGGTCCATTATGCTTCTGCTCTTCTACTACAAATCACCAACAGCTCTGTCTCCCTCCTCCAGTGCATTTAATGGGTGGAAATGCTCTAAGTAGGGTTGCAAATCATACAGAGATTCAGTACAGTGGGGGCTTCCTCTCCAAAAAGCAGATGGCAAGAAGGATGGCAACATACAATATCTCCAGCCAACTTTCTATGTGTTTCTGATCCTGTAGAAATGAACATTCAATACTACCTTGTCTCCACCACAGATAAATTATGCATTTTATTGAAAATATTACTTTCTAAATCTCTAGTTGAAACAAAAAAAAATGCAATAATACATCTTACAGAACATTCACACTGCAGTCCTTACTGAGGCTATTTTGTATTTTTTCTGATTAATTTAAGTATAGCATAAGGAACATATCTATATACTACATAAAATATGGCTTCCTGAAACTTACCTTTCCAACTCTGCAATGCATTCTTCCAAAGCTTGTTTATCTTTCAAACATTGTTTTAGAAATGCTTCGAAGTCTTGATGAGCTTTAGATATCTGTTCTTGAATACCATTCACAGATGGTTTAGGTAAGTAAGTACACAGATTTTCTCCTTCCTGGCAGGCTGACTCCAACTTAACCTTTCCTTCATTAAAAGAGTCTAGCACTTTCTGAGTAAAACAGATACACACATTTGTAAGGGTAAAGAATGATTAGAAGGCAAATAGATATGAAGAGTCTTTATATCTAATTTTTACTTTGCATTTAACCTTCAAGTAACAAAACTACAACAATCTACATTGCTAATCTATGCATGTAAGAATTTAATCCATGGTGAATAATAATATAGTAGTAATAACAGTAATAGTTATTGAAGGCATTAGAAAAATAATTGGAATAATTTATAATGGATTCTTTTTCAGACTGGACAAATGGGAAACAAAGTGGCAAATTGCTTATGTAATTTGATTTGTGGCAGAATAAATAAATAAGCACATCCCAACCATAAGCTATTTTATAAGTCTTCTACATTCAAGAAACATTTTTTTGAATTGTACAAACACTACTAGTGTTAACATTGTAAAAATACTATTATTTTTGTGGGTTGTTGATTTTGATTTTACTAATCAAATATGTACTTTTATAGTTCTTACACATTCAGTTAAATTTTATATAACATATAAATATATATAAACATATATGTTTTATATATGCCATAATTGAAATTATATAGATAACATTTATTAATGGACAACTTTTCAATGATGAGAAAGTGTCTGAAAACCCAGAAAGGATTTATGATTTTGATGTATTATATTTTTTCTGTAACTTCATGGTAGAGTTGGCTCCTAGCAACTGCTTGGATCAATCCTTGCAGATTCTTAGTACTGTATTTTTCGGAGTATAAGACGCATCAGAGTATAAGATGCACCTTAATTTTGGGGGACGAAAACAAGAAAAAAAGAATTCTACCTCTGCCTACCAGCATTTAAGGCCTTCCTCCTCCTCCTGCAAGCGAGAGGTGCCTCAGAGACTTGGCTGGGAAAGAGGGTGTCAATTACTGAGAAGTTCTTTTCCAGAAAACTTATCAGGGTGCTCCTGCGATCCGCAGGGACTACTCGCTTTTCCCTGAAGAGACCCCTCATGCTCTGGGGGGAGGGTCAGAGCACAGCCTGAGGAACAAACGTCTTTGGGACGGTCTGTGAGGGGGAATCTGCTCAGCGGCTTTGGTGAACAAGGTGGGCCCCATGGTTTGCAGCTGGTCACCTCTCTGGCCACCCAGCGGGCAGCTCAGGGCAGACAATGGTTGCGATGACTTCACTCCCCAGCAATGTGAGAAGCTGCTGCCACCTAAGCCCTCTCCATGCCCAGGAACCGAGCTGAGCGAGAGCCCCTAAAGTGAAACATCCCTCCTTTCCAGCCACTGCTGCCTGTTGGCAGGATTCCCTAATACAATTCTCAGAGCCGTGTTTCAGGCAGCGGCCAGTTCCTCTGCAATGTGCAGAGGGGAACCGGGAACTGTTTTGGATTCGGGGAGGAGATCGCAGCATTTCCGCCTGAAAATGCTTTTCTTCCCATTGCACATTGCAGAGCCGCACACCCTCATCTCCTCCTCAGCAGACTCACCTTCTCTTTCCATCTGGCCAGATCCGCCACCTGAAATGCAATGCATTTTTTTTGCTTCTGCACACCCGTTTGGAATCAGGAAGGGGATTGTGGGTTTGCCGCCCAAAAATGCTTTCCTTTGGAATCAGGATAGATTCCATTTTGGCTTGGCTCCTGAGTGTAGAGAGGACTTAGGCGACGGTGGCAGCTCCTCACATTGCTGGGGAATGAAGTCATCGCAACCATTGTCTGCCCTGAGCTGCCCGCTGGGTGGCCAGACAGGTGACCAGCTGTGAACCATGGGGCCAGACTGGTTCCCCGAAACTGCCAGGCAATTCCCCCCCAGACCTCCCCAAAGAGGTTTGTTCCTCAAGCTGTGCCCCGAACCAGATCACTGCTGCCTGGAACTGCCCGAAAATGTCTGAAGGATGGGGGCCAGTGGGGGGGGCTACATTCGGACTCTAAGATGCACCCAGATTTTCACCTTCTTTTTGGGGGTAAAAAGGTGCATCTTATACTCCGAAAAATACGGTAAGTTTTTGGAAAATGGTTTGCTTTGCTCTCTTCCTAGAGCTGAGAGAGAGTGACTGGCTGAAGGTCACCTAGTTGGCTTCCTATTGAAGGTGGGACTAAAACTCAGTCTCCCAGGCTCTACCCTAGTTCCTTAATCACTATACCAAACTGTTTGTACACAACACAATATTATGAGAGAGAGTTAAAAGATTTTGAACAACATTCTTAGTTTGGGTCAGAATTCTATGAAATAACTATAAAAGGTCATTAATAATGCATACTATCTATTGCACATTGTGATGTAAAGTCAGTGTTTGACCTTTGTAAGATAGTGGTTTGACAATATATATATCAAGCACAAAAAGAATTGCTCAATAATTTCCTATAATATGTAGAAAGGTTTGCAAGCTGAGCAATGTGGAACTCACTCATTCCTGCATACTAACCTGTAGTTTGTGGAGTTTTGCTTCAATAGCTTTACTGTCTCCAGTTGCATTATTTATGTCTTTTATTGCAATCTTCAGATTAGAATACCAGTTTTG
This sequence comes from Arizona elegans, assembly GCA_022577455.1. Classification (NCBI taxonomy): domain Eukaryota; kingdom Metazoa; phylum Chordata; class Lepidosauria; order Squamata; family Colubridae; genus Arizona; species Arizona elegans. The sequence continues at coordinate 253,976,705 of JAKOOJ010000001.1, forward strand.
AAAGTCCTCCATAGATTCTTTTTATAAAAAAAGGAGATACCAAGCATTATCATATAATACAGTAACATTGGTTTATATATTCCATACTTAAAAGTCACCAAGAATATACAACGGTATGGATACCTGTATATGCTCACACACTGAAAGCACATACTTGCATTGCATGCATGCATAAAATGTGCCCAAATTTGTGCTTGCCCCCATCCACATATATAATATTAGTAATAGCAAGGTTATTTTTTCAAACTTACTTTTGTGAAACCAAACAGTAGAGGACTTGAAAATATCTATAAAATATACTTTCTATAACAGGAATTGTATGAAAACCTAGTCCCCAAATTAATTCATGATGTAAATGGAAATTTTATTCTAATACTGGTGTATTTGTCTCCAGCATACATTCCTGCGGGCTAGATGATTCATATATTAAACTCCATGAGAACTCACGTAGGAAATGTTTTTCTAGAGACTCCTGTAAAGAAGCCAGTGTTTTCAAACTCAACTGGTTCACAGCTTCATACTTCTTTATCAGGGACGTTATAGTGCCTCCAAGAGTTTCCAACTCCAAAGATGGATATTTGCGGCAGAGGCCATTAAGCATTTCCTGAGTAGAATCAAAATGGTTCTGCTGTTGGCGAATCTCCTTCTGTATTTTCTGAAGGAACAATGATATTATTAGAACATTTAAATACATTAGAACATTACTTAAAAACTGTTTTATTGACATCTATGGAGATTCTCAATCATCCAGGTCATGGGAGTTCCAAAGATGCTTTTTCCAAAAGGCAACTGGACTTTCTTGGTTTTTTTCTTCAAAAATGTTTCACTTCTCACCCAAGAAGAAAAACTAAAAATGGGGGAAGTTCTTGGAATACTAACTAATAGCCAAAGCTTAGCAACTACTTTTAAGAGAAATGTTGATGGATCTACTTTGCCAAACTTCAAGATATCTAAATTCCAATTTTTGTGCTCAAACTTCTAGTGAGGACTAAAACTGGACTAAACACAAATTGAATAATCCCTAAATCTGGGGGGAGGGGCATCAAGCAGTCCAAAGTACTGTATTTTTAATTAATTTAAAGAATGGTCCTGATCATGTTGCTCTATCTATATGATGTGAACAGAAGAACACTTTCTCAAGTGCTCTTATTTCCTCAGTCTGAAAGTCTATTTTTTCTTGGGGATGAGGAAACTCACATACAAAAACAAAATGTATTTTTTTAGAGGTAAGTACGTTTTGCTGAAAAGACATTAATTATAGCCATGTGATCTGGGACATTTTAAATGCTTTCAGCACAGACTGTTGAACTCTGACCTCACGTTTTTTTTCTTCCCATGAAATGGCAATTAACCTCTAATGGATGAATATTTCAAATAGTAGATTTGTTCACAAGGTCTATTTTAAGGGATTGATAACAAAGTGAATGCCCCATAATTTTATTCCAATTTACTCAACAAGTCTGTTTATTAATTTTATGCTACTTACATTGACTGTCCCAAGATCTGATGGAACCTGACTATGAATGCAGTTTAATAGTGATTCTTCTGTATTGACAAACCAGCTTTCCATCTGAGTAATAAAGTTATATAACTGTGTCTTCTGAGAATTAAAATCTTTCAACGTTTCTTTAGCTGTATCATACATTGTTTTGCTATGCATTATCTTCTTCTTTAAATCAGCATCTAAAAACTAAAAGTAAATATAGATACACTAAAATAATAATAAAGACTAATAAAGACTAAAATAAATTTATAAAAGTGACAGTCATATGACAATAAGGAATATTTGAATTGTTTTGGAGAAATACAAAAAAATAGACAAACCACTCCACTAAAAGTAAAAGAAGAAATTTTTTAGACCATTTTTAGGCCTGACTTTTAAAACAAGGTTTTATAATATAATGATGGTTATTAATCAAATATTATAGCATATTTTTTCAGTCCACAAGTAAAATTGATGCATATTTTTAATATTTTTATAAAAAAATAAAATACATTTATATTATATTTATATTATTTTTCTCGGCTTTGCCACACAGCATTAGATGGTTTATGAAGCTGGTAGTTTGTCATGAATCTCAGCTCTCTTTTTGATAAAAATTTGGAATGGGAAAACAAGTCACTTTAAAATGTTCCTGCAAAAAAAGAAGGGAGTTTTCTTCTTTGAACCCTGATTTTTTTTTCTACAGACAATGCAATCGACTTCTCTAGCACATTCTATAAACCTAGAAATTTACAGATACTTATAAATCATAAACATAACCGTAAACCAAGTAGAAAATCATTGAATCTCATTTGTACCTCTTTGCGATCAAATACGTATGTGTGGACACTTATTAAATTATGTACAAACTGTATTGATTTCTTTACTTTTGAATTTTTTGAATATAGAGATTTTGTGTATGTAAAAACTGCCGCTTTATTTTTAAATTTCCCGTTTTGCTTCCAGATTGGTATTTGAGATGGACCAATGGAACTTGAGCCTTAAATGAGCCTTGGTGGCCCAGCAGACTAAAGCACTGTTAAGTAATACCAGCTGCCTGCAATTACCGCAAGTTCAAATCTCACCAGGCTCAAGGTTGACTCAGCCTTCCATCCTTTCAGGAAGGTAAAATGCAGGTATATACAAAAGTATGAAAGCTATTGCTTAATGCATTGTAAGCTGCCCTGAGTCTCCGGAAAAGGGTGCCATATAAATCGAACCAATAAATAAATAAATAAATAAATAACTGAGATGGGCGGCAAATACATTTCATAAATTTATAAATTTGATTACAGTGCTAGAAATTATGCATATACTGTATTGTTTCATGCAATGTTTTTTTCAAAGGAAAATTTTCACAAGAAGGCCATGTATAATAGAAGATTCAAAATCAGTAGCTATGTCCTAGAGGAGATTACATAATGGGTAAATTCTGTCTTTTAACTGGAACAAAAATATTTTTATTGATTCAAACAATGCTTATCAAATGGAATGCTTTTATCCAGTGCTCCAAATAAATTGTAGATTACAAAAGTTTAACACCACCTTTGATCTAATGGGTGAACAACTTATACTTCTTCTAATTTAGGGTTGTTGGGGAGATTTTAAAGGGTGAAATGAATGCCTGAACTCTGCAGAACTTACATATTTGAACTCTTACAGAAATATATCTATTTTGCCTTTTAACCCCTTTTTCTATCACCCTAGAAAATTGCAGGGAAAAAGGTTCCAGGGCAAAACCATGCACAGTGTAGGAGATAACCAGGCAGAACATAAAGGGATGGGGGTGTCCAAATATATAATCGGCCTTGAGTTCTTTTGCACCCACAAGAGCTCTAAGTCCAACCCACTTTGAATTCCACTGACTCTTATTTACCGCCTATTTCCTTTGCCCTTTAATAGATCAGATTCATGTAGACAGCATTAGTATACAGTAAACCTATATTCATTTGAACTTTCTGGACTCCTGATTTCCTGGACTTGACACCCTCTTCCCCTCCCCACAATCAGAAAAGCCTATCTTACCAGAAGAATTGGAGGAAGTTCTTCTGAATTTATCAATTTTTTAAGCTTATATATATTCAAAGTCATTTGCTCCAACTTCTCTTCTTTGTGCTTCACCTGAGACTGCAAAAGAATACATAGGGGAAATGAATGTCCCCCTTTCTGTCATATGTTAACATTTGTCATTATTCACATAAGGAAAATTTAAAAACATGCTCTTGGAATATAGCAAACATAAATATTTTGTTTCTGGCACACACTTGCTCCAACTGAAAGAAATACAACAAAGAGTTATACCACTCTGTGTACAGGAAGTCCTCGCTTAATTATCACAATTGGGGCCAATAAGTCAATTGCTAAATTAGATGGTTGTTAAATGAGACATCTCTTGACCGCGACGTGTGATTTTATATATTGTTGGGAGCTGACTATAAAGTGCACAAATAGCATTGAGGTGACTGTGGGATATTGCAACAGTTATAAAAAACTGACAATTGCAAAGAATCTGAATCTCAATTATGTTACCACAGGAACATGGCAACAATTATAAGTGTAGGGGCCAGTTGAGACTCTAGAAAGAGTGCAGAGAAGAGCAACAAAGATGATTAGGGAACTGGAGGCTAAAACATATGAAGAACAGTTGCAGGAATTGGGTATGTGTAGTTTAATGAAAAGAAGGACTAAGGGTGACATGAGAGCAGTGTTCCAATATCTCAGGGGCTGCCACAAAGAAGAGGGGATCAACCTATTCTCCAAAGCATCTGAAGGCAGGACTAGAAGCAATGGATGGAAACTAATCAAGGAGGCAACCAACCTAGAATTAAAGAGGAATTTCCTGACAATTAGAACAATCAGTAGAACGATTTGCCTCCAGAAGTTGTAAGTGCCTGAAATTGTATAAGGTTTGCAGACTGAGAAGGGGGTTGGACTAGAAGACTTCTGTTATTCTGTTATTCTGTAATATGCCAATAGATGAACTGCATATTCCAGAAATTCATTAAACATTTTTTTTTTACAATTAGGGGCATTCTGCTACAGAAATTGCAGGGCCGAGCTGAGGATTTTGTGCAGTATCTGAATGACAAAATCGTTCAGATTTGGGAAGGGCTGGCCTCTGACTGGGTATGTCCGGATGGGATGACTGAGGCAGGTCTTGAGAGTGTTATCTGGGGGGAGTTCGATCCTGTGGCTCCCGAGGACATGGACAGGGTCCTGGGACAGCTGAATGCGACCACATGTTTATTGGACCCGTGTCCCTCCTGGTTGGTACTGGCTTCCCGGGAGGTGACACGAGGCTGGCTCCAGAAGATTGTTAACACTTCTTTGAGTGAGGGGGTCCTGCCGGCCACTTTGAAAGAAGCGGTTGTGAGGCCCCTCCTCAAGAAGCCCTCTCTGGATCCGGCTGTTTTGGCTAACTATCGTCCAGTCTCCAACCTTCGCTTCGTTGCGAAGGTTGTTGAGAGTGTGGTGGCGCAACAGCTTCCCCGGTACCTGGATGAAGCTGTCTATCTAGACCCGCTCCAGTCCAGCTTCTGGCCTGGGCACAGCATGGAAACAGCATTTGTCGCGTTGGTGGATGATCTCTGGAGGGCTCGGGATAGGGATTGCTCCTCTATCCTGGTCCTGTTAGACCTCTCAGCAGCTTTTGATACCATCGACCATGGTATCATGTTGCACCAGTTGGCAGGGGTGGGGGTGGGGGGCACCGTTCTGCAGTGGTTCTCCTCCTACCTCTCTGACCGGTCGCAATCTGTGTTGACAGGGGGACAGCGGTCGACCCCGAGGCACCTTGCTTGTGGGGTGCCACAAGGGTCGGTCCTCTCGCCCCTTCTGTTCAACATTTATGTAAAACCGCTGGGTGAGATCATCCGTGGCTTCAGGGTGGAGTTCCATCAGTACGCTGATGACACCCAGCTGTACATCTCCACCCCAGGCCACCCCAACGATGCCCTTGAAGTGATGTCCCAGTGCCTGGAGGCCATGCGGGGAGAAACAGGCTCCGACTCAACCCCTCCAAGACCGAGTGGCTGTGGCTTCCGGCATCCCAATATAGCCAGATGATGCCATCACTGGCTATTGGGGGCGAATCACTCGCCCCCCACGGAGAAGGCTCGTAACTTGGGCGTCCTCCTGGACGCACAGCTGTCTTTAGAAGATCATTTGACGGCCATGGCCAGGGCGGCTTTTTATCAGGTTCGCCTGATACGCCAGTTGCGCCCCTTTCTAGATCGGGACTCCCTACGCACAGTCACTCAGGCACTCGTCACTTCCCGCCTGGACTACTGCAATGCTCTCTACATGGGGCTCCCCCTGGGGTGCACCCAGAGGCTCCAGCTGGTCCAGAATGCGGCCGCCGGATTTTTCGTCGGGCCCTGAAAACCTATTTATTTCAACTAGCTGGGCTGGCTTGAGTTAAATTTTAAATTGATCTTAAATTGGGTTGTTTTAATTTACGCCCAAAATATCTAATTATTTTAAATTGTTTTTAAATTTTGTATGTTCTGTTTTTTACTTTGGCTGTTCACCGCCCTGAGTCCTATTTGGAGAAGGGTGGTATAGAAATTGAAAGAAAGAAAGAAAGAAAGAAAGAAAGAAAGAAAGAAAGAAAGAAAGAAAGAAAGAAAGAAAGAAAGAAAGAAAGAAAGAAATATAAGCACATAGCTTAGAATGTCTAATCATATTCTACTCAAGTCTCCTAATCTTAACATGTGCTAAGAATTTAAAATTGGAAATAATAAATATTGTGTATTATGGTACCTGAAATTCATCCAAGAAAACTTCAGTTCCTTGACAGCTCGCCAAGTTGTGTATGATGTCATTTGACTGGGAGATGGCGTTATTGCACCATCCTTCAATATTATCACGGATGGCTAGTATGTCTTCCCACAAAGTTACACTAACGCTCAACTTATCTATGTTGTCTTCAATTTTTTCTGAAACCTGTTAAGCAATGAAAGAAAGTATTTCATTTTATTCTGTTCAATCTATTGTAGCTTGTAAGCTACTCATTTCCAAAGAGCTCTAAGTAGTTTACATCAAGTAATAACAACATTAAAAAAATAATAATCTACAAAGCAAACATTTCCTAATGGCACTACTCAACAAAGGCAGATCTATCTTCATTGTCTCAAATGCTTTCCTAAAGAGAAATGCCATTTTCTCTTTAGGATGTCAGGAGGGAGGGGCATCACTCATAATCAACTGCTTTGAGTGTAGTTTGAGTGTAGTTTTACCCATCTAGACCATAGTAGCTTCTAGGCATTGGGTTAGAACATCCACCACAATTCCTGTCCAGTGAAGGTGCACCCAGTGGTTTTACATAGCAGGGGAGAAAGGATCAAGCCCTATTGGGCTCCAAAGCTGAGGGCCCTTAAACCTCTCCCATCTCTATTAGCAACATGATAATTAGGCTAGTACTTGATTAAAGAACTCTCAATTGATGGATTTCACGAGTTGTCATTAATTTATTAACTATTTGGTGAGGCTAACATCTCCCATCCCTGGCCACCGGAATATTGTTTATGGTCAAACAAGGGTAGGTGGTATCATTTTCACAATATGTGAAAAAGAAGTGTGACAAAAATGAAAGAAACTATTTTTTTTTCAAAATTGCTCTAATTCTTAAAATTTTATAACACTTTTGTAATCCAATTTCCCAACTAAACTGCTATTAAATAAAAATCTTCAATTAACTATCTTCTAGAATAGATGTGTAACAGGTGCCTTAACAATGAACTGGAAATTAATAATAGAAACTACCAGGTTCTGTTTCTCTTAATTATGAAAAGAAAAACAAAATTATGTTAAAATTATGCCACAACTCCATAAACCACATTGTGGTATGTAAAATACAGTAAAAACAATTCATTTCTAAATTACTTCTGCAAGAATCAACTTGCTAGTAATTATACCCACAAGATACTGACTGAAGTAGTAATGGATTAAAATCCATGGTAAAAGGAGAGAAGTTGTTTTAAAATGAGAAGATATTCAAAATGCTAAATTATAATGTAGTTTACTTGTTTCTGCCTTAGCTTTATAAGGAAACAAAATCACATAACATATTCAACAAATCATAGTTAAAGTCAGCTTAAGCAAGCTGCTGATAATTATAGCAATGTGTGTTATATATAATATCCAATTTCTGTCTAAGAGAAAAAATATTTTAAAATAAAGTATAGGTAGTCCTCGACTTATGATCACAATTGGGACCAGAATTTCCATTCCTAAGCAATGCAATTATTAAGAGCCCAATTTTACAACCTTTTTGACGTGGCTCATTGCAGTTGTTAAGTGAATCTTCTTGTCAGAATCCAGCTAGGAACATCACAAGTGGTGATCACGTGACCCCAAGACACTGCTACTATCATAAATACATGCTGATTACCAAGTACCCAATTTTGATCACATGACCATGGGGATGTTGTAACAGTTGTAATTTGCAAGGACCAGTGATAAGTCACTTTCTTCAGTGCCATTATAATTTTGAATGATTGCTAAATGAATGGTCATAAGTCAAGGACTACCTGTATTTAGTTTCTCACAAGAAGCGTTTATTTTACTTTGTATTTTATTGGAACATTCAGCTATCCAAACTTAATTTCAAATATACCACTTACATCTAGCCATTTGTCCACGGTACTGTCCATCTCAGTTTTTATCATCTGAGCATCACAGTTTGGTATCTTTTTCAGCTCTGCAATGAGGTGTTTTCCTTCGTTAGTCAAGGCATCCAGTTCAGTCTGTCTATCATTCAGCTCGTTCCTGGCTGCTTCATGCTACAAACAGGAACATATTATTATTATCCACAGCATAAATAGATTCACCATCCATACTCCTTAATTTATTTTAGACTGCAATCCTTTATTGGAAAAAAAAAATCATCCCTTCATACTGCAGAGGTACAACATATTTAGGACAAGCCATAAAATTCCAAGTTCATCTTAGCTCAGTCACTGCTCAAGAATTATTGTTAATGTTAGCCTGTAGCTACCATTGTAACTTTCAATAACAACTGAATATGGTATCATACAGAACTGGCTATAAGCCTGAAGCATTGTAGGATGCGAAAAGCGGAGGCATTAAGAAAACCTGAAGTCAAAAAAGCTAAAGAAGTCCTAACTAGCTAGAGGAGCAGGGGTGAAATTCAGCAAGTTCTGACAGATTTTGGAGAACCGGTAGTGGAAATTTTGAGTAGTTCGGAGAACCGGCAAATACCACCTCTGGCTGGCCTCAGAGTGGGGTGTGAATGGGGATTTTGCAGTATCCTTTCCCTGGAGTGGGGTGGGAATGGGGATTTTGCAGTATCCTTCCTCTGCCATGCCCACCAAGCCACACCACACCCACCAAGCCACCCCTCCAGAACCAGTAGTAAAGAAAATTGAATTCCACCACTGCAGGGGAGGTTCTTGCTGTGGGAGTTCTTTGCTGTGTCTTCAGGGGAGAAGACAATCAAGTTGATTTTCATTCACCAATAGAATTGGAGCATTATACTAAAGTGGCCTTCCTGTTGATAAATGCATTTGTTTGACTTTGAAGGTGGTATTCTTTTCTGTGAACATACCTCAATTTCAATTTGAATACTTGAAATCTGTCCTCTGCTGCACATTTCATTTTAATTAAAAACTAACTGCTCATTGCAAAAAAAAAAAAAAAAAGTAAATAAATCTTCAAAAGTGAAGATTTAAGCAATTGATTAAGAAACTAATATGCTTCCCACAAACAGTTTTTAAGACAAAGATATTTTAAAACTACCTTTGATAAGGCCCTTCGCACATCTCCCTGGTCTTTTAGTATGGCTTTGGCCACTGTTACAGCACTGGCAACCTCTATTGCTTTAGAAACTGCACTTCTTAGATTGTGATACTGTCTTAAAACATCAAGAAGGATGCAACCCTGTTCCTGCCTGCAAAGGAAAGAATCACTGTGACATTGATAGCAGAACATATTTTGAGGGCTGACAGTGGTTTGATAGGTAACATTTCTTACTGGATTATGACTTCATTCCTCTGATATTTTCACAAGTATGAGACATTTATTACAATCCATGTATGGCATTAGAAAACTGAAGTTTACATAGCAGGAGTTAAAAGTAATGCAATTATATTACAGTAAACAATTAGCAACTTACTTGATCTGAGTATTGCTTCCATTGTTAACTACTCCCAGATGAAAAATAGAGCAGGGAAGGGTGTCTACTCTAGGCTTTTACAGTATACTGTTCTCTTTATCCTAGAAGTATATCTCTCAATATACTATATAGCTCTCAAAATTATATTTATGGTCCCAAATATAAGCATACTGATTTTACATCAGATCTATATATTATTACTTAAGGCTGATTAAGAGGCTGATAAAACCAAGAGTTAAACTTGACATAATGGCACATAAATAAGTATATAACTAACTTACCTTTCTTGGATTAGTTTCTTTGTGTCACTCCAAGTTGCTTCCACACAATTAATTTCTTTGTCAATTGTTGGGGCAAAATGATGATCTTTTAAAGCAATTTGCTTTGCTTTGCTCATTAGCCATTTCAATTCATGCTGGTGAGAATTCAGTTCATCATCCAGCTGGTTAAAAATCCTTAACCTGTAAATCAAAACATTAATTATATTTTTAATTTGCTTCAGTGTCCACTATTACAAAAATAAAAGTAACATAAATATAGCATGCTCATCTGTTTCAGCATCTTTAAGAAAACTCTGGAGGAAACTGTGATTATATTAATGGAATTTTTCTAGAAGCCTGATTGATAAGAGTTTTAGCATTTCTACCAATATAACCATCATTTAAAAATCTATAATCATACATCACACTTTCAAACTTTGCTTTGGAAACCTTAAATAAATGTTTAATATGATCTAACAGCATTATAATGTTCTTACACATAAACACTAACATCTGAAATTTTATACTCAGATATCATGGTATTGTTTTATCAGAATCCATTAACATAGCACAAAAGGGTCAGATTTATCCTGATCTCTTCATCTGGTGTTACAAAAGGCAGCGGATGGAGGAAAATCTTTTAATCAGGTTAGATGCATTAACCACAATATCCACTGTTCAAAATCAGTTTACATTAAGTAGTGGTTGAGGTAATTTGGTTTGAGTTTATACATTGCACTTACAGCCAAAAAATAAATAAGTTTAAAAAAGAGTATTTCCCCAGCATATCAATATTTCTTTTCATAATACAAGATTTGAGCATATAACAAATATGAGTTTAGACTTTTGCTATTATATTTAAGTCTAGGGAATATATAGAGTGATAAATCATCTACTAGGAAAGGTCTCAATGTTTCCAATCCACAAGTAATGTAATCACAAATCTGTCTAAGCACATATTGCAGTCAAACTGTATAATGGATGTAAGAAGCCTTTAACTAGGAAGAAGATGCTGAAAAACCCCTTCTAAAAATCTTGCCAACTGACCACAATGCATGCTTACTACAAAATGTAAATTGTAACATGCAAAACATTATGGTATAGTCATTTCTGTTTTGATTAACTGAATCAAGATTTATACCTTAAGAGCTAACAAGATGCACAGAATAACTCTATGGGTAAGATGGGCAGTCTTGAAATACTATATATAAACAAAACAAACAAAGAAAAAGGCACTTTATATAACAAGCCATTGCTGCTACCCAGCCTGCTACCTATAGTTAGAACTATCTGCAACTCTTAGTTGTCTGCTCTTAACTTAGTGTACAATACCAATCCAAGAAATGAGAAAAAAAATCTTTATAGGAAAAAGTGGTCCAATTTATACTTCATTCCAGAATTATTATTATTATTATTATTATAACAAAATATGTACACAATTTCTTTCAACCCTTGGTCTGAAGCAGGGGTGAAATCTACTTACCTTCCCTACCAGTTCGGAAGTGCTCGCTCCGCTCACACGTGTGCATGCATCACATGTGCACGTGGACCCTCTGCACATGTGCAAACCCTTCTGCGCATGTGCAGAGGGTAAAAAACAGGTTAAAAACAGGAAGTAACGATGTCCAGGCGGGTGGGTGGAGCCTTGCGCTGCCATCACTACCGGTTCTCCGAATCATCCGCCGCCATCGCTACCGATTCAGCCGAACCAGTCCGAACCAGTAGCATTTCACCTGGTCTGAAGATGCCTAGTCATTACAACTACTTAAATTTAGCATTGTTTACAGGATGAGGGAAGAGCATAAATAGACAGCAAATATATGGTGTTTCCCCAAAAATAAGACCCTGTCTTATATTTTTTGAACCCCAAAATAAGCACTTGGCCTTATTTTTGGGGAGCTCTTATTATTTTGGGGTGTGTGTGGAGCAAGATAGAGTTCCTCTTGCCGTCTTACCTGATTTGCAGCTCTGCGTTTAAATATTTTCGAGTAGGGCTTATTTTCAGGGGGAGGCTTATTTTAGCGCATGCGCTCAAAAGCCCGATTGGGCTTATTATCAGGGGATGTCTTATTTTTGGGGAAACAGGGTAGAAATCAGTCTGGATGCAGCAGTTTGGATTCAATATGGGAGAAACTACACAAAATGAAGTTTTGACTAAGAAACAGATTCTTGCTTATCGAAACGAGTATTATAAATCCAATGCTGCTGGTTTCTGTTTACCTTTGCTGAACTTCTTGAAGGTTTGGTTCTTTCAGTCCTTCCTTGTCAGCCCTTTCTTCAAGATCTTCAATTCGTTTTAAGAGATGTTCCTTACGCTCTAGGATGGATGAACACAGAGCACTAAGGGCCTCTGCTTCACTTTGCTTAGATCCAAGCAAAGACTGAATGGATTCCAGTTCTATGCAGACGCTGTCAGCAATGTTACTGCTGGAACTCCTTTGCTGAGAGCTTCCTTGTTTTAAATGGTAGTGGGCTTTAGTAAGGGATACATCTAAACTGGCTGCTGTAGATTCCAGTTTGTTGACATCTTGAACGACCTCATTTAGCTTCTTTTTCAGCATTTCTGATTTTGACTTGTCTATGTTTTTCGTTGTTTCTACCCTTTGTCTCAACTGGTGAAGTACATGTGATGCAGAGATATGAAGCTCTAAAAAGGCTTTGAGATGGGGAAGAACATCTTGACGGCGGTTGATTACTTGATTAGCCTCTTGGTACAATTGGAGACAGTCTTCAATCTTATTTTGGAATACACTGTGATCTTCTGGCTGAGTGAAAGAACACAACTTTTCAACATGACTCTTTAGACTCTGTAGCTCTTTGTCTTTTCCTTCCACTTCTAATTTATGCTCCTATAAGAACAAGAGAAATTTTTTTAAAAAATGTGTAAGCCTTTGCTTAGTAACATGAGATGTATATCTCTTGCTATTGCAATAGCAGTTTGGAAACTGACAAATTGCAAAGCTCACCCTTCACTTGGGTGGGGAGCAGGAGACAGAATGCAAAAAAGAAAAAAGGCCTCTCTTTATACTGCCATAGCAATTTCTGAGAAATAACAGGACAAATAGAGATAGTTCTTTGGGATGTGGGTACTTAAGAGGAAGAACCTGTGTTCTATTAAATATGTCCCAGAACTTCTTTAGTAAAATGCTCTTATTTGGTTAATTATGAATTATTTTACCTTATTTTGACTTATAGCGGGCTGTTGATCGGTTATATCAATCTCTGATGTTAGCTGTAGTTTACAAAGAAATAGCTTGATCCATTCAGAAAAACTGAGGAGAAGCTCATCATACTGTCTGTGTTCATCAAGCACAGATTGGAGGAAAATTATCCTAGAAGACACCAGGGTTAGTAAGTAGCATTTATTCTTTCACCAGAACTTTCAATAGTTTTGGCTTTTAAAATCGCAGAACTAGAAAAAGGTGAAATTTGTCAGAATTCCAGGTTTGCCTTTATGCCCGAGGATATGTGCTACAATACAACAAACAGTAAGAACAAACAACAAAACAATACAACAAAAAGGGCATTATGATGTGATACAGCAATCTATATAGGGAATTGGAGGATTCATACAACTCCGATGAGATTATGCTTTAAAAAACACAGCACAATCATATAGTATGTCTACTCAAATTATTAATCAATCTCAGGAAATGTTTTCTGCATATCCTTCCATATTTCTATAGGTCCCCAGATGTACTGAAAGGGCCCTGCTTAAAGTACATCAAACTTCTGAAACAGAAAATTGACCAATTAAAAAATGATGCTAATCACTCATTCTGCAACTTGATTTTTAAACAGCCTTCCAAACTTTCTTCTTTTTTTAATCTGTAAACTTAATAATGGGATTATTTAATTCATTAATTTAGATAATTTATATGGCCAAAGATTTTATACATGCCAGGCAGCTAATAATCCACCAAAAAAAAAAAAAAGTACTAAAAAAATCTAAGAAAATACAAAACAAAATGAAAGCAAGCATAATACAATAGCAAAGGCATCAAAACAAACAGGATAGATTTTCACTGGTTAGGTTCTGTAGTTGCTTTTATAATGCACATTTAGTCTGAGAATTCTAACTATAAACTGAATTTAAATGAAAATAAATAACATTTGAATAAATAGACATTTCCAGATGTGGCACAGGAAAACTAAAAACACATGAAACACACAGTCTTTTGGATCTTTAATGACTAATGTCACATCATAAGCATTGAATCAAGTTCTAATTAACCAGATGCAATAAAAATTATTGTATGTCAATGTGTGTGTGACAATGTGCGTGGATATACAGGTACACATTTCACATGACTATAAATAGTGAAATAAGAAACGCACAAAAATTCAAAAGGTGACTAAGTCAACCTTCAATGTATATAAAATTCTTACAATGAACAACTGTAATGACAGTGGTAACATCCCAACAGAGTCATTTGTGCACACACGCACATGTGCGTGCACACACACCGCTCCAAGTTATTTCATGTTATACTAGAGCATAAGATTAAACAATAGACCAGGAAAAGAAGGTGAAGAAAAGCACAGTAGACGATAGACACAATCAACAAATAATCAATATTACTTTCATTATTCAGAGAACATCCAGGCAATAATAAACAAACACATCTAGAACTATATCCCAACTTGGAAATCTCAATGTGGGGATAATTCTAGCTAGATTTACACATAATGGAAAGCCATAATGAGGCTTGGACTTAGCATAACATTAGAACTAATTGTTATATTGCTTGGAAAAACATCAAAATTATAAAGCAAACCAAATAAATAGACCTTTGGCTGTGGTTGCAGAAGGGGGACTCTATTGGCTCTATGGCTCAAAAGAAAAAGTGGTTGAAACTTCTTCCAAAATAAAAGAAAAATTGCAGGGATTCCACATCTGGAGAGATTTATTGGTTTCCTGTATTTTCTATAAACCTTCTGTAATGTTTAGATTATGTAGGCCCATTTCTATGGACATGTAATGAAACTTGTGGATTTGTATTATATTAAGTCAGTCATAATGTCTGGGTCATTAAGCACTATTACATAAATACAAACCTCCTGTTAACGGTCTGAGGTAGAATTTTCCATCTTTCATCAACTTTTTCTAATTCTTTTTTAACTGGTCTCAGACTTTCACTGTAACTTGCTTTAAATAGCGTCTCATTCAACTGGAAGAGGCTGGTATAATGCGAGTCATGAGATGCAATATCCATTTTCAAATCCTGAGAAACATAAAAATATGCATTAGATAAATAGCTTATATAGCATGGAAAGTAAGAAAACAAGTATAGAATAACAACAATAAAAAGTCTAAAACAAGTATAAATATATGCAAGAGTCTTAGCGCCTGGTTTCAGCGAAGGTGCTTTTGCAATGTTCAATGTAGTTGCCTGAAATTCTACAGAAGCTTGCCCAGAATTTGTTCTCGAAAACCAATATTGAAAATACACAAAGAAAGTAAAAGACAGTCCAATTTGAGTTTCTAATGTATTATGTCATTTTATTAGATCAATACCTCAATAAAAGTTTCTACTATTTATTACCCAATGGTGACCAACAGGAATCGGGGAATTTTTCTTAGATAAGAATACTTACAGAAATCTTCAGGAGGACTCAAGATGGTACCCTGACTGCCAGCTAGGAAAATAGGCAATTGTGTCATTTTGAAAGCTGTGCAGCTTGTTACATGTTTAAAAACTATAACCAAGCTATCAAAAACATGGAAGCTAAATCTCTTAATTTAGGCTTCAGATTTAGGAATACTAGAACTAGAATACTAGAAATTCCTAATTTCTCATACACTTTTTGCATTACAATTTCTTCTTCAGTTAAAGGAAGACTTTCTTTAGGAAGTTGTCTCCCTTTGATGTTTTTCATTATTTCTGAGGTTATAATATTTAGTTTGAGAACTTTACTGATTTTTACTTGCCTCGCAAAAAACTGACAACTAGAATTGAGAGTTTAAAACATTTAAATGGAAATAAGTGACTTTTCTTTTTGGAAGAGTAAATAGAAAGAGCCTCTTCTGTAGGAAAGAGGCTCTTGTTTTTATACCAATTATAAAACAAAACCTTGAAGGCCAATTACCAGAGCATAAGATGGCTACAGTAAAGGAAACATTTGGTTTATGAGCTCCTGAAGTGCTTGAGCATTTTAACTCTACTAGAACTAGAACTTTCTACTGAAGAACAAATCCCTCTGGAGACAACTGAGAAGGATTCACCTGATTTACAAAGGCAACTGAATGATGGTTTAAAGACTAAAAAAGACATAGTGAATTACCTTTTCCAATTGAAATATAAGAAATTATTGGATTTACTTCATAGAAACTACAAGGTTATCAATAAATACTCAAAGTTTTGTTTTCATGTCTCATTCAATAAAAGGAGGCTATAGCTTTATGACACTAGACTTGCCGTACATATCATTTCTATTAAATTCAATACATTGAGTTATTTTCAAGGAATGGATTATTCCACTATGTTCTTGTTTGTTTAATTTCAAATACTCAGCAGAGAGTTATTACCATTGCTAGAGTTCCATGTCATTTTATAAAAATGAAGCCACTATAAAATTAGGGAAACATTTGAGTTGCCAACCCAGAAATCTTACTTGAAGTAATTGTAGTTCATTTTCTAGTTTAACTTTGTCAGCAGAAACGTGCTGTTCTGTAGGTCTGACTGCAGTTTCACACTTCTCTAACCAAGTCAAAAAGGTAGACAATTCCTTCTCCAATCTAGTGGAATATTGTAATAAATAAATAATTCCGTTAATCCAGTGCTACTAAAATATTTTCTAAATCTGCAAAAACTTTTGTAGCTGAAGAGAACATAGGGTACTTTTTACCTCTGACATTGTACTAGATGTGTCTCTAAAGAGTCATGTCTCTCCTTCACTTGTTTCATAATATTTTCATGTTTTTGCTGAAGCATGACAATATCTTGATTTGCTTTTTCTTTGTTTGTAAGTTTGCGACAGCAAGATGATAAAGAAGTCAGTGCTTGATTCATTTTTTCCAGATCTTGTGAGAGGTCCTGCTTAATTCAAAGCCACAAAACAGAAGCCATTGAGCATAATAATGTCAGATGCACTGATTTATATATTGCAATGTAGTCATAAAAAGTTACAATTAAATTTCAAGTTGTTTAATTCAAGCAATTTTAGAAAGTATACATGCTTAGTTGTAGTACATTATTTCCCAATTTGTGAATACAATTTTTCTCAATTTAAAAATTGTCTGTAAATGATATGTCTCATATTGTGCATATAAAAGATAGGTTTAAGGCAACTATCCAAGTGGAGCTTTTAACTTGTGCCACAACAACTAGTTGTTGACCACAGAAATGTCATATTTCTTCTTTTGCTAAATTCTGACTATAACCCTGTTCAGAACATTAAATACCTTTTATTTATTGATCCTGTCAAACAAGTGATAAAAATTTAAAACAAAAACTTATAAGTTTTTTTACCGTAAGGTCTTGGAGAGACTGATAAGTTTCTGCTAATGAACAGGATGAAATATCAAGCTCCATCAGTTTAGCTTCAGAACTACTTAAGTCTTCTTGAATCTGAATGAATAAAACAAAAGAAGAGGAAAAGGAAGAAGAGGAAGGAGGAGATGGTTACACTGCCATTTTCTATCATTTTAAATAATTAAACAGATTCTTCAGAGTATATCTTATAAGTTGCAATAGCTCATAAGGTCAATATGGTGTGAGAGAGTAGTAGTCTGCTCCTTACTAATATTTCTGCAATAACAGTTCATGCAATTAAATTGGTATTTGTTACTTATGTTAATCCTAATTCTGAGATTTTAAGAATGATTTGTGTTTTTAAAGTAGTATTCTTCCATACCACTAGGATTACTGTGCTTTATTGATAAAAATATCAATAACAATATCTTATGCTAAAGGTGAGAGTCTATATGGTGGAGTGGTTAAGGCATCAGTCTAGAAACTGAGTTCTAGTCTTGCCTTAGGCACAAAGCCAGCTGGGTAATCTTAGACCAGTCATTTTCTCTTACACTAGGAGAGAAACAATGGCAAACCACTTCTAAAGAACCTTGCCAATAAAATCTCACCAGGGAGCTCACTAGACTGTATCCAGGAATTGAACACTAGTCTAAGTGACTTAACTATGCACAGAAACATAGGAAGTGGGAGTACAGAAAAATGGCAGCAGTTATCTGGGCTGAACAGTCAAAAATTGAAATATTTGGCTATAATAGGAAACAGTTTTTTCACCGAAGGGATGGAAAGTGGTACAATAATGAGTATCTGCAGGCAATAGTGAAGCATGGTAGAGGTTCCTTGCTAGTCTGGGGCTGCATTATTACAAATGGAGTTGGAAGTTTGGTCAGGATCAATGTGTCCTTAAAGCTGAGAAATCTGGGAGATGGTTGATTGGCTCCAAATTTATATCTGCAGCAGGACAACAGTCCTAAACACAGCCAATGCCATTAAGAACTATCTTTAGTGTAAAGAAGAACAAGAAGTCTTGGAAGTGATGATTTGGCCCACATAAAGCCCTGATCTCAATATCACTGGGTCTATTTGGGATTATATGAAGAAACAAAAGCATTTGAGGCAGCCTACATTTGTAGGCTGTAGATCTGTGGTTAGTTTTCCAAGATGTTTGGAACAACAAAAACTGTGTGCAAGTGTACCTAGAAGAATTGATGTTGTTTTGAAGGCAAAGGGTGGTCACAATAAATATTGATTTGATTTGGATTTATCTTCTGTTCATTCACTTTCTATTTTGTTAATAGATAAAAATAAACTATTAACACTTCTGAAAGCATTCCTAATTTACAACATCTTTACACAACTGCCTAACACTTCCAAATAGTAGGCAGACGTGAAGTGTCATCCCATTTATTCATGCAATATGGTCTTTTTTCTATTTCAATTGCTTCTCTGATTATCCTGCCATTGAGATGTTCTATTTTTGCAACTGTTTTTGTGTTATTAAAATTAATATTGTGTCCTGTTGTATTTATGTGTTGAACTAATGATGATGTGTGTTCTTGTTTTTGTATTGAGTTTTTGTGTTCCTCGATGCGCACACTCATTCTTCTGTTGGTCTGTCCAATGTATGTTGATGGGCAGGAAGCACACGGGATTTCGTATTTGGAAACCTGCTCTCATAGATAGACGAATCTTAACACCAAATATAAAACATAGACCAAACATTAATCAAAAAACAAATCCCAACCAAATCATATTCAAACCAGCCACAAAGATGAAGCCCTGCCACCTAGTGGAGAAAAACCGACCATACACCCGAAGCCAAGCCAATAAACACATACTGGGACTCCCAACCAATCAAAATGAAAAGGTGGAGCCATCCCAGAATACCAGCACCAGATTTCAAATAGCAACGGCAGTTATTGCAAAAGACTGCTGACATAAGCCTGATGATGGCAGATGGGATTCTGTCGAAACGTCGCTTCTACCCTTTTAGGGATATATTTACAATTACACGGGAAGAAACCCGAAATATTAACTATACACACATACATACCCGTGAAAACTTACACACACACACACACACACACACACACACACACACACACACACATATATATCAGAAATATATGCTAACTTGGTAGGAAATTATGGGAGGATTTAGCCTCAGGCAAGTTTGCTTAAAACAGAAGTTTATAGTAACAATATTCTTGTCTAGAAGGACTATATTAAAGTTACTTAAGTTAACCTAAGATAACTGTCATGATGACCGCAATAAATATTTGATTGACATCATGATACACAACTTGTTCTGACAGAATAAATCACAGGAAGCCTCAGAACAGCATATTTTCTCTCCCACTTCTCGCACTTCATCCTCCACACAGGCTCCTTAAAAGCATCTAATTATGGTTTGAAGAAATCCAATTTCAAATCATTAATTTGACTTTTTTTTCAAGCAATCCACATTTTAAAAACAACTTGATTTGGATATAACTCTAGATCATGGTTAATAAAAATAAAAAGTGAAAATCTTTTCCTAATACAGGGGATATGATATATTTATTATTTGGTTATGTCCAACCAATCTATTTTACCATATTTTAGATTTAATTTTAGCATTTCACCATTTTACCGATGAAGGATTTTGAAGCAACTATTTTTGAAGCAAATATTTTAAACAATGTTTCTCAACCTTTGCATGTTTAAGATGTGTGGATTTCAACTTCCAGAATTCTCCATTCATTATATTTAAAATATACATTTAAAACAATATTTAAATAGAGGTAGCCCTCGACTTACAACTACAATTAAATCCAAAATTTATGTTGCTAAGTGAGAGATTTATTAAGTGAATTTTGCCCCATTTTACAATCTTTCTTGCCAGAGTTGTTAAGTGAATCATTGCAGTTGTTAAATTAGTAGCATGGTTAAATGAATCTAGTTTCCCCATTGACTTTGCTTGCCAGAAGGTTGCCAAAGGGAATCACATGAACCCGGGACACTACAACTGCCATAAATAGGAACCAGCTGCCAAGAATCCAAATTTTGATCATGTGACCATGGAGATGCTGCAACAGTCGTAAGTGTGAAAAAAGGTCATAAGTCACTTTTTTCAGTGCTGTTGTGACTTTGAACAGTTGCTAAACAAACTGTTGTAGGTCAAGGACTACCCATAGACCCTTTGTGTCTTAATGTGGTTTAGCACTCAACTGTCACTGTGTTTTTTGAATGGCCTAGACAAAATCAATGTGTTCTACCTTTCTAAAGTTTTCCTCAAATTTTTGCTGCACCGATGCCCTTCCTGCGATGGTTCCTTCCAAATTCTCTGTATGGTCTCTGAATTCTTCCCAGTATCTCCTAATCTGTGTCATCTTGGCTTTAATATGTGCTGATTCTCCAGAAGTAAGATACTGAGAGAAAAGTTGAGCATCCTCTTCTAGCTTTGGGATTTCATTGTCCTTGTCAGCTATTTCATTCTTAACAGCCTAAAATGTAAAGTGTACATAAAGAAGCCACATCATAGGTTGTTTCATACATTACATGGAAATCACTTTTGCTTCAAGCAAAAAAGGGCACTCAACAATCACCTGTATCTATCACATTATACATCATTAATTCATGCATTTATTACAGTATCAGGTTTAAGTATGTTACTGATAAAACATAATTATTGGACTTAACTATTTTTCTTTCAACCATGTCTTCATTCTTCTCCATACATAACACAATTTTCATTTCTTAAATTATTCTATAGTAATCAGACAATTGTCATATAGTATATAGCAATGTTACTGGAATTTTTGTGTGAAGTACTTTGCAATTGATTCAAATTCTAATAGACTATTAGCACTTATCAATCATATCTCCATGTAGTTTAGGAGAAACACTGGTTATTAATATTCTTGTAATCATCATTCTTGTACATTCTTGTAATCAAATATCTTATTTGCTCTAATGCAGGTACAGCTGATATAAATGTACTCCATTTTTTAAAAACATTTGGAACAATTAACTGTAGATGGTTTGTTCAGTGGAATTCTTTGGCTTTGCTCTAATTGTAGTAAGTATTGGCTAACCTGTTAGTTTAGGAGAACATCCAGATTAACATGAATTAGCTAGCTGGCTTTCTAAGCCGAATGTGCAGGAAATGAAAAATAAAACACATGATTCAATTAATAATTTCTGTTCTTTTGCCAATAATTAATCCACACTGATCACAGCAATATGCATACTGCTGGAAAATGACGATTTATAATTGAATTGACTGTAACATAGAAAACGGGCCTAGACTAACTTGGATTCTCTTTATACTGTTACAAGCAAGTGTGCAAAATGTGAGATCACAGGCTTTGTAATATGACCCACCACTATTCTTTTTCAGTTGTTTGGGGGAAAGGAGAAAATTTAAGGTTCGGGAAGAACTGAGTCACATTTTGCTCCTTTAAATTCTTGGTCTCCCTCCACAAAGTCAAATCCATTTTAGATACTGTCCCTGACTACTTTTGAATTATAGCCATCAATATTCTGTATGAAGCTTGTTGCCACTTTGGACAGAAGATGGTCAACTAGTTGGCTGAATTTTAGATAAGAGACAGAACCAACTTTATCAACTGAATTGGAAATAAGTGGTCTCTTCCCTCAAAATGAAATAGACTACAGTGTTAGCTATAATTGCCTTTGCCAATGATACTGTAGGTTTTGTGACATTGAACAGAGATCTTTAACAAAGCTTACATCGTATTCTTCAAAGGCTATGGATCTTTGAAGGAAGCCATGATGATAAAATGATATAAGTCAATATAAAACAAAATGCAAGTAATTATGTCTAATTATATATGACTGCCTTAAAATATGATTTTTAGAATTACTATAAACAGCGAAGATACTTTGACTGAAAGCATTCTTAATTGAAAAAATATATAGGATATTATGTCTTGACTTTAGCCAGAACTAAAATAGTTTCTGTTCTTGGAAAGGGCTTCATCATCTCAGATTGCTTCTGATCCTGAAGACCGGATTACTCTTATAAATGGTAGGATTTATGGTGTTGGAACTTCAGAAGAAAGAGGAGAGTTCACAGAAATACTCTCTCCCCTTGTGATAGAACCTTTATTTTTAAGATCATGCTTTACTATAATGTAATGTAAATTACATTACTTGTAATATATTCACATATAGCTGTCATGCATGCTTTCATTTGAATTTTATTTATTTACTTACTTTTCAGGTAAAATCATATAGTTGTAAACATATGGAGACAATTGGTAGTCTTTTCTTTAAATAATGCAATGCTTTACCCCCTCCCCCTTTATTATATGCTAAAGCAAAAGTGTACCTTTTTGATGTATTTTAAAGAGGAAAAGCGATTTCTAACTGTAGCTTTATAGATTAGTACAATGGAATTTATTCATGTCGATCATTTAGCTTTAAAAACGTAAGGATTTAGAAAAAGCTACTTTTATTCTCAATAAGAGGTAAAGAACAAAGGAGAAAACTATCAGAGAAGATCTCATTAACATGAGACAGTTCTGTGAGAACCACATACTTTAACTTAAATCCAACAGTAGCCTCTTTTATATTTCCACATTCAAAAAATATGGGTAAATAATGATACAATAATTATTTATGTCCCCACCCCACCTGAAAGAAATGTTGTTCTACCAGCATTCCTAAATGCCAACAGCCTCTCTCCTATGCATTTTATGATCACAGTGTTAGATCTTTTTCACTCAAAATTGTGAGTGGTTGACCCTAACTAATGTAAGAAGGCCTTGATGAGGCCAGATAAAAGTGTTTCCTTGGTTGTTATTATGTAAATCAGCATTTTATCTTAAAATGAAATATATGTAGCTCTCAGTTAAAGACTGTGCAGTCATGTGCTTATCATTTGTAAACTTCACAGCTGGCTTCTGACAAGCAAAGTCACTGGAGAAACCAGCGTAAAATCACAAGTCACAGTCACATGACATCTCACTTAATGACAGTAGCAGAACTGAGGTTGTTAGTTCACTTGGCAGTAGAGTTGCAAGTTTTAATTATAGCCATTAATTGAGGACTACCTTATCCTTACTGCAAAGGCAATCATCTAATTATACATATTACATAAAGCATTCAATATTATTAACACATGCTGTGATAAAGGACACCATGTTGAACTTCAGATAATTAAGCCAAATAAGCAAATCTTCCATATGTACTTTGAGGGGCATAAGGTAGATAAATCCACCACACCATGGAACAGTATACAGCACCACAGATATGTCTTCCACTGTTATATGTTAGTGTCCATTCTCATTACAATAATCAATTTAAAAAATAATAACATCTAGTCTTTTTCTCTATACCTGGACTAACAGTATTTTTACTTTAAGAAGTTTTAGCAGTTTGATAGGGAAGTTATAAAGAAGTTCTAGGAATATATATATATATATATATATATATATATATATATATATATATATATATGTCTTTGGTTATTCGGGTCTTCTCCCACGTAAAATTGGAAGTGTCTTGGCGACGTTTCGACGAAGTCTCATTCGTCATCTTCAGGCTGGTGTTCTCGGCTTCGTGCTTCCAGGAGCAAATTCACGAAGCCGAGAACACCAGCCTGAAGATGACGAATGAGACTTCGTCGAAACGTCGCCAAGACACTTCCAATTTTACGTGGGAGAAGACCCGAATAACCAAAGACCTACATACAAACACCCGCGAAAACCTGAGAAAACATATATATATATATATATATATATATGTGGTAACATTCCAGGGGAAAAATAGAATCTAGCATATAATATAAAGAACTCAGAGTATGTAAAAAAGGTTTAGGTACCAATACTGAATCCAGGCATTCCTTTATTATTTCAGCATTACTTGAGAAAATACACAATAAATTATACACAAATTTATCTAACATATTGGAATAAAATACTGTAATTGCAATACAGATTACAATAGAAATCATTCTACATTCTGTGAAAATATACCCAGGATGATATTTTGCACGTAAAGAGCATCACCCCAAAAACAATCCACTGAACTTTTCACATAAACCAAAGTTTTTTTAATTTAATTTAAAACTTTAAAAATGTGTATTTTATTTTAAGCTCCTGCAAAACCTTTTGCCTTAGTATTTTTATGTCAAAGCATGTCTGTAGCTGTTAAAAGCCTACTCCTCTGCTCTGCAGATTTCTAATGGAGGAGGGGGGAAATAAAACAATATTTAATGTTACATAAAATGTGAACCAATCACCTTAATTTGGTTGATTTGCACATCCAGGGAAGATGATGGTATTTCCAAGGCATCCAGCGCTTTTTCTTTTTCATTGATCCAGAGGGACAATGCTTCAAATTTTTTCCCAAACTGATCCCACTTGTCTTTCACCATTTCCATGGTTTTAATACTAAAATCAACCATATTTAGTGAAAAAAAAATTAACACTCTATTACGGTGTAACTATGCCCATTCTCTTACATGTCCAATTTAAAGAAATGCTTACATAATGCCATGCCATTTTAAAAAACCAAACCACAAAATCTAAATTTAATTTTTTAGCATCCAAGGAATCTGGTCTTAATCACCTTCAGAGTAGGAAGTGATATTTTTTTTTCCATTTTCTGAAAAGAACAAAACTGGTGTGGGAAGCAGGAAATCATTTTCTGAGATATTATTTTCAAAGGTGTATTTTTAAAGTAGCGTGGAAATTAACCACCTAGCAGCTACCACATGGACGGTTTTTAAATAGCTTATTTTCAGTTAAAGATTGTAACCGTTTTAAATGTGGTATAATACAAGTGCAAAGTTAACCATTAACTGAGCTGAAGTTTTGATACTGACCTACATGTCGCAGTTATCATGAAGCCAGAAGAAAACAGAGAAACACCACTGAAGATTCTGAATATGTTCATCTAATTCTGCATGGAATATTCTTATTTGTTTGTTTGTTTGTTTATTGATTGATGTGCAAACTGATCGTTATAATATCCAAAGCCTTTATAGGATAGGTATATACTTAATTGTTAGCCATAATGGCTTATTTTTGGCTCTCCTGATACATGACTCTATCCATAATGCCTCAATACTGAAGCTTGCAAGGTAAATTAGAGTTTAAAACATCTTGCTTTATTGCAATGTGTGAATCCAGTGAATATTTTTCTACTGCAGGTGAAAAAATGACAGTCTGTTTACCTGTATGTACAGTTTTGCACATAGTTTTCCTTGAAGCTATTTGTCTTCCTGATACTTTCACCACTGAAAACTGTTTCCCAAAATGCAATTATTTGTTAATTTTAAACTTTAGAGAAATCTTGGAACATCTAATCAGATTGCAGTAACTGTAAATTATAATTGAGAGCCAATGCTGATCTTTATTTACAAACATTCCTAATAAACCCTTTACTTGTGCTTCTAGTTAAAATATTATCATTCCCTTCCACTTGATCTATTTTAACAAACTATTATATTATGATCAACCACACATATTGTGTTTATGTGCATTAGAAGAAAACAAGAATGCTTCCCCGAAATTATGTGGTATGAATGAAAACAACTGAAATACCAAAAGAATAAATATATCTTTCTGTATGATTGTTGATAGTTTCTATCACCCCAGATAAAGAAGATGGTTGTCTGCACTGAAGTTGGGCATTTTCAAAATCCCTTTTGCAAGTCTATACAGTATGTGAATGCATTAGAAACCATAGAATTATACAACTGAACCATACATTTGTGCAAACTCATATCCAAAATATTTAACCAGCCAGGTAGATATGCATGCATATTTTGTTAAAATAACAACCATCTAGTTTCAGCTAGCTATATAATGTTTAACTAAGTATCTGTCCTAAAAAGGGTCAAGACTGATTCAATTACTTAGGTATTTCAGAAGGGAAAAAAATAAGGTCATACAATCCAGTTCAGAGGCAGTAGAAGCAATGTCTTTCTTTGCTCATTTGTAATAAAGGAGAAATAAGTTGTAAATAATTTACAAAGTAAGAGTAGGATTCATGGAAAACAATTATTCTTTTTATAATACTTTAGAGATGACAGAGCAAATGGGAGAATTAAGAAATGTACAAGGAAAAAATCATATTAAACTATTAAGCAGGGGAATGGTTATGTTAAAATGTAATTCCTCTCTAACACATTAACAACTTTGAATGTGGTAAACTGTTTATGTGCCTTAATGGAAAAAGGAATATACAAGAATAATAAAAATGGATGCAGGGTTGTTATTTTTTGCAAATAATTCACTGGCAAACGCTAAGAGTTTTTGTGGTCTAGAATATGAAATGCTAGAAAAATATTCAAAATACCATAATTTAATTCTCTGCTCAGGCATCAAGCAATTTTGAACAAATTATGAAATCAGCCTCATGAACTTATTTGTAAAATGGGAATAATATTGCCCTGTCTCCTAAAGTTCTGGCAAAGATGAAGCAAAGTATAAAGCATTAAATTCACTCTGTGATAGAAGTTGCTATATTTTTCCTTTTATATAACTCTCAGTGTAATGTATTCTAATCACCAAATTCTAACAGCCAGATCCTAGTGAATAAATACAAAGGGAAACAAAGAAATAAGATAGATAGGCATTTTATCTATCAGTTGTAATAGCATGAGAAAAAGGAATAGGGCACATTTCAGGGAGAGAAAGGCAGAGTTTATATTCTCATACATTCAGCTGAACTGTAAAGAAAAATATTTTTAAAAGCAGACTGATAGTAGATTTTTCTAAATGCCCTGAGGCACTTTAGAAAATGACATTAATTATCTATACTAAAGTCTATCAAATAATTTTCTGTTTTTATTCCTGTACTGAATATTGATGTGCATTAGTATGACTTTACTTTTGTAGTCAATTAAAAGTATTTCTCTCATTGAGAGGAATCAGGCTAAATGCATAAAATTTGATTCACAATGGCTCCTTCACACAACAATTATAAGGACACTTAAAGGACCAAGGATTTTTTTTTTCAATTAGGGAATGTGTTGATACTTTCTTTTTTTTTCTCAGATCTTCCACCACACTTGGTATTAAAACAGTAGTTTCTGATAGGTAAATTATTATTTTATGACAGAGTTTTACAAAGTCTTTAAGACTCAACACTGCACTAATATAAGGCAAAAAAAGATACATTCCTTCTGTCAGGAAATAAATATTATGACTATTTAAGGACATACTCTTCTTCAAGTGTAGCTTCTACTTTTTTAACTTGTTCCTGAATTGACTTTGCTTGCTGCTGAAGGCTCTCCTTGCTCCTTTGACCAAGCTGTATGGCTAAAGACTTCCTGACCAGATTCTCTGCTTCCACGGCCATGGCTACGGTCTGCTTGGAAAGTTCCTGTGAAAAGGAGGAGACACAAGTTGAACATCATTCTCAGTAACATTTTGCCAACCAGTGGTAGTTGTTATTATCATCATCCATGATCACACAATTATCCAGATGTTTAGACTGGGACTGGCATTTATATCCATCTATCAAGTTCTTCTCAAACACCAAGGAGAGGCAGAAATTATTGTTCGATGGTATTACATGTAGCATCGCTAGATGTAAACTGTTCCAGTAAAGTTGCCTTTTGCAATTGACTGATGGTGTTTTTGTCAATGTCAATGGTGTTCAAGTGGTGCTCCAGATGTCTATTATGGATTATTATGAGCCATGGTGGCACAGTGGTTAGAATGCAGTATTGCAGGCTCAGTCTGCTGACTGCCGGCTGCCAGAAGTTTGGCAGTTTGAATCTCACCGGCTCAAGGCTGACTCAGCCTTCCATCCTTCTGAGGTCAGTAAAATGAGGACCCAGATTGTTGGAGGCAATATGCTGATTCTATCAACCGCTTAGAGACAGCTGTAAAGCACTGTGAAGCGATATATGAGTCTAAGTGCTATTGCTATTGCTATTATTATTATTGGAATTTGCTCCATATTCCTGTATACATGAAATACCAAAATAGATTTTTAAAAATTACCAGTTCAAGAATATCTGATTTAAAAGGAGGAATTCCTCACTATATGCAATTTAAAGAGACTTTTGCTAAATAATGCAGAATTTCTTTCTGTTTCAGTTTTCTTAGGACTGGAACCATTCCCAGCATGATTGTAACATTTCTCTACGAATTATTTATATTTGTACTGCTATTAGAGCATGGTTAACTTGAACCACATAAAGAAAAGGATCATGGAATTTGCATATCATCTTTTCATTTTCGGGGGGTGGGGGAAGGATATGCATTTTTTCAATCCATCATTACTATGTTCTGTTTGGTCCAGATTGACTCTTTATTAATTTATTTACATCATTTATAAGGTTTTGCAACTCAACATCATTTGAATGACTTGCAGAAATAATCAGCAATAGATGCAAAACATAAAGGGAAAGGATCCTTAGCTTTAAAAATCAATTATTTTAATATTATTTAGATATATATTTATTTTAAAGTTACTGACTTACCTGCTTTACCTTCACTCAAGACAAGGAGTCACTAATAAAATACACATTTTTTTAACAAAAAGAAATACATAAGAACCTAATATAATACAAGACAGAACAATAAAAGTCCTCCAGGACACATACTTTTGTCTTTTCTAATTCTGATGACAAACTCTCCAAGCTGCTAAAACTTAAGATGCGTTCAAGGGCAGAGCTCGCATGACTCAAATACTTGACAATTGTTTCTTTGTCTCTTTCAAACTGTTCCCATGTGTTTATTGTGAGCTACAAAAAGAAAAAAGAAAAAGGCAAAGTGACAGAACAATAAAAGAAGGACAGGAAATTAAAGTTCATAATTAACATGCATGAATAATGAATTTTTCTGGCTCATACAATTAAGATGTATTAAACATATTTACCAGAATTTTCATTATCCTGTTCAAAACCTCAAATATTAAGAACAAATGAAATTCCCTGCTAGATCCAAGTCTTGTGCATTCTATTAGCAAAGATCAATAGGAAGTCCAAATGTAGGACATAATAGCAGAGTCTTCTGTACTGTGATGACAATTCTAGCTAGGTTTTATATGCAAATATTATATACTAAAATAGCTCCTAAACTTTAATTATTAAACTCTATTCAAACACTGTCTGATAATTGGATTAGTACTAGTATTTTAGATTATTCCCAAGCCTTAAGAATAAAATAACTGTGCAAGAGCCATGTGAGAATGGCCTATACTAGTGAGGTTTTCCTCTTTTAAACATCTGTCTTTCCTTATTTGAATAGTTCAAAGCTACATATTGTCCAACATTCTTTCTCACAGTAATTAATGAAGTCCTGTGAGAATTCCACTTCTGTTTTTGCATGCAAAAAATAGCATCAGAACTTTTAGAATAATTATGTTGCTTTAAGTGGATTAATTCCCTGTTTAAATGTTTACGTTATCTTGTTAATTGGTTTTATCTCAATATTCCTAGAGATTTATGTATACAAGTGTGTTATAGCATATATATAATTTTTTTTAACTTATAGTGGGCTTCAGAAAATTATTTTTAAAAAGCATGTCTTTTAATCATGGATAGGCCTAGTTTCCATGAATTTGTCAATGCCTCCTTCAATATCTTAAAGTTGAGGGCCATTCACTAAATCTGGTGATACCCAGTTTTGCTGTTAAATTCTAGATTCATCTCATACTTGAACTTCATAATCATATTATGAAAAGTTAATAATTTCACAGAGTAAAAAGGTAAGGATGGCCTGTAGTCAGCCTCTATTTCTGGTGGCTACATGGACACAACCATGCAGGTCCCTTGACAGAAATACTAAAATAGCATTACTGGAGGGGGAATTATTTATTTCCCACTTTAGCCTATAGCTATAACCTGGTAGCATCCAATTGGGATCCCAACCATGTACCCCAATATCCTCTGACAATGGCTGGCATCTTGGATTTAAAACCTGAGCTAAGCCCGAAAAAAGCTTTCCAGAAAATATCTCATACTAAATATAAAGCCATTAAGGAAAGTGACATTTCTTTATTTCTCTACAGAGTTATAAGAAGAATATGTACCTGCAATTGATCTCCACGTTGTTCCATAGATTGCTGCATACTTTCTAATGTACTCTCCAACTTCCATAAATCTTCTTGCACAGCAGAAGACAGACCACCTTCAATTTGTAACTCTTTACTGTGGGTAATTTGTTGTTGTACATCTTGCCTTTTTGCATGAAGCCTCTTTGACTTTTGCTAAAAACAAACATTTAAAAGTATTATGGTCAATACAGATGCATTGTCTTAATGCAGAAATAACTGCACTGTAAGCATATACAAAGGTGTTTTAGGGAACAAGCGATAAATGATCTCTGCTCATTTATTGAAACACCAGAAAGGTCTAGTTGACTGATAATTTTCAAAACTTTTCAGAATTACACATCTAGAATGGCAAAATTCTCCATTTTTCTTCTTCAAAAAGATCACTTTTGACATCTGATACTAAATTGCGATGTGGGAATATAAAAGCAAATCTGATTCAGCCTTTCTTAGGATTTAACTTGTGTAATAAGGCTTACTTCTATGCAGTTACCACATCTGCAAGTAAAACAGCCAGCAGCCCCTTGTCAGATAACTAGGTCCCTTCCTTGTAAGGTGAGACCCGGGACATATTGTTATTTTAGGCATCTATTTAGTAAAATCATTTGGATCTGCTCAGAGGTGGACTCCATCCATCCAGATTCTACCAAAATGACTGGAATGCAATCTTCTCTAGTTATCTAGGAAGAACTTTAACAAGTTGGTCCTGAGAAATTAGGCATGGTTCTTGGTGCTGTGTGTTCCATCACCTATGTTTTAGATTCATGTCCCTTCTAGTTGGTTAAGGTGTCTTAGAAGATGGCATCTGGTTGGGCTCGAGTATGGTTTTTTTGTGGAAAGGGATGGTTTCATCTGCCTTGAAGGAGACGGTGGTCCATCATGGATCCAACAGTATTAGCTAACTTCTGCCCAGTCTCTAATCTTTCCTTTTTAGGGAATTTTGTTGAAAAAAATGGTAAGTGCAAAGCCCTGGAGGATCAGGAGCTTCTTCATCTTTAATTTTCCATGAGGTAGCACTAGTGAGGTAGCACTAGTAAACAATCTAGGTGTCATCATGACTGCTGCTCAAAGAACAGGTAGCAGCCATGACTTTTGCATAAATCATCTTCTGTTCCCTCAACCCATTAACCAAACTGACACTTAGCAGGCAATATCTTAGATTCAGAAGCCAGGTCACAAGGTTTCTGATATAGGGAGGAGGGCTGAAAGGGCATAAAGGACTGAAGTCATAAACATCCTCTGCCTCTTTCCATTCTTTCATTATCTACATGTGACTACTAATAGCTTAAACCAGAGACCCCTTTCTCCTCTCCTCCTCCTCACTCCAGGAGCATCTTACTCTCTTACAGTTCCCCTTTCCTTCCTCAAGGCCAGTCTAGCAGCTGTTAAACTGTTGCCATGGAAATGCCAGGGAAAACTTTGGTGAGAAAATACTCTCAAGCAATCTAATGCCACTGTATTATATTAAGCATGGTCTGAGAAATATGCGACCACAAAGACCATTATCACATAGTTTGCCAAGATGATGGCAGTTCCTAATTTTCCCTATATAAATTGTGAAAAGGCCCTTCAAAGTGCCATTTCTTATTAGAAGAATGATGACAAGAATAGAGTGGGAAGAGAAAAGGAATAACAAAAAAGCACTTTGGCAAAGTACACTTCAAAAAGGTTTACACTTTCCTCTTTTAAAATAAGTATTAAATGCTCACTTTCAACATCTTATTACAGAAAATTATAATATTCCCTCTTTCCAATTCAACCTGTGTGAAAGGGGTTCTTAACTATTATCCACAGTTCAGATCCTGGTATTAGTCTTTGCAGCAATAATAATATATAAGGATTTGTTGGACATTCAGTGAAAGCTGATGTGTGGGTGATTGTACCTGATGGTAGAGAAAGATTTGCTGGGCTTGTAACAAGTTATCAACATCTAAGATTTTTTCAACCTCTGTCTGAGCTTCTTTTGAGTTTGTGATCAGTTCTTCTAATGTGCCTTTTACTTCTTCGGTGTATTGAACACAATCTCCAACTGCACCCAATGTCTTCTCAATCTGTATTCAGAAACATATTAAAGCTCTAAAAATATCCAGTGCCAAAGAAGTAGGATTTACGATTTAAACAGTTCAAAATGCAATACAATTATATATTCAACCAATTCATTTTGTGGTCTCTGTATTATTTTCCAATTATCTGACAGCAATAAAAAAAAAACCTCTTACTATAATCTATAAATAGATTTCTTCTATTCCACTGCATTCTATTATTATTTTGTGAGTTTACTTTGTGCTACCTGACCTGCTTTCCAGGTTAATTTGGAAATTTTTATAATTAATTGTAGAATTGCCAAACCTTTTTTCTCCTATTCTATGTTCCCAATACCATATTCATTTTCTTAAAATAAATGTTTTTTGTGCTCAAAACAACACTTACCACTCAGCAAACACCAAACACCAGCAGAACTTTTCAGAATTACAAAACTATTTAGGAACAATTTTTCAAAGCAAATATGAATAATTCAAAAAGAGAAACTGAAATATTGTCAATAGCACAAGTGAATAGAGAGTGGAGAAAGGGGAGCAGGAGGAAAGAAAATTGCTAATGGGAAGAATAATATGAATTTTGGATTTTTTTTCTCCATAGTGCACACAACTGTGTTTATTTTTATGCATACAGCATATTATACACATTTGGCATAAAAATGTATGTGATTACGTGCTTGAATCAACATTATATTACAGAAACGGATCCCTCCAATACTTTCATATGCAAACTGTATAATTTGAGTAGAAAATACATTTAAGAAAACATACACAATATATGCATCTAAGAAACAAAAGTTGTGGCTCTCATGTGTTTAACACATGTACATATATGTTGAAATATAATTTCAAATGACACATGGAAATTCAGGGAACTACTTTCAGTTATCATTAGAGATGCAACTACATACATAACTACGATAATTTTGTTATTTTTTTCTTAATAGTATTCAGATGCACCTAGGTATTTGAAACACACAGATTGATTATAATAACATTCAGACTATATTGATAAAATACAACAGAATCTTAATGATTTTCTATAACTGAACATCAAATAGAAAAAATACAGTTTCTGGAGTGAATATAATATAATTATAATATACCTCTGTCAACAAGGCTAAAATTTTCTTAAAGTCACTAGCAAGCACTGAAAGTTCATCCCCTTGTTTTTTTACTTCATTCTCAGAAGAAACCTCAGATAAGGCAATAAGCCTAGATTTCAACCAGATGATAATTTCTCCCTTCTTGCAGGCATCTTGCCTAATTTCCTGAAACAGAATCAATATAAAAATTAGATGCACCAAACAAGCATTATTAGAGTAGAAGTCTAATGTAAATCAGGGAGAACTGGGTTTATATTAGTTTGCATGGGTAAGTCAACTAAGGCTGTATCAGGACACAAGCTTCTATCAAACAATGTATAAAAACATGTCAATAGATTGAAAAATTCAGTTATAACACTAAATTAATAGTCACAAGCCAATATGCTCAAGCATAAAAATTGCTTGAGGATCCCTCTCCTATGCAAATCACATTGTGACCTCAATAAAAAAGTATTCAATCAGAAGAATAATGCAACTCTCCATGATTACAGAAATGTAGCTTTTCTCCATAGAGAAATAGAGGAAGCCAGGCGGCTGTATGCTGATCCCACAGCTTAGACTAAAGAGAATAGACTGCTTTTTCACTGCACACATAGTGAGCTCTGTCCTTGTATGTATTGCCTGAATAGGGTGAAGTATCTTTTATATCATTGTTTAGCAAATAAAAAATTGAAGATCAATCTACATTCAGTCAATATACATATTAGGTATTATTTTCTTCTGCCTGCTTTTGCAATTTTAAAAAAAATTAATTGCTGGAAAAAATGCTATCATTGGTAATTTCCCCCTAATTTTTGCTTTTGTGTGTAACTTTTCCTTACATTTTCAACAATAGAATTAATGCAATAGATATAACTTTTGCATGCAATCAGTGAAACGACTTGTCTCCAAAAATTGTGGGTGCTCCATCTCTAGAGGTTTTAAGAAGAGATTGAACAACCATTTGTCTGAAATGGTATAGGGTATCCTGTAGGGGGTTGGACTAGAAGACCTCCAAAGTTCCTTCTAACTCTGTTATTCTCTTATTCAGTTTTTCATACAGTATGTTTGTGCACGTGACAGAGACTATATGTACAGCATGTGTATGTGTATGTATGTATGTATGTATGTATGTATGTATGTATGTATATACATGTAGCCAACATCCCAAAAACTTCTTTTTTGTGCAATGCTATTCATTCAGAAACTATTACGACTAGTGCTGCAGGATAAGACTGGGGTCTATTTTGTTTGAAATAACCAGTGGGTTTTCAAAAGCTTCTGAATTACATTGTACACATTTCTTTCTAAAAGGTAGAATTTCTAGCTAGAGTACTTGATTTTACTTATCTTGGAAATTCCAGTTCCTTTTATATTTCACTATTCCTATAACATTATTTACATTTGTTGTAAATTATTTGACCTAGCTTTAAAATGCCAAAAGCAGAGAAAGGTCAGCTTGCTTTATCAATTTCATCCACTTCAAATCAATATGTTAGTATTACAAGAACATATCCATTTCAAATCATTTTTGATATACCTCTATTGATGTTTTAAAATGTTTGTATTTAGTAGTATCAGCTGAACCATTCTTAATTGTTTTAAGTTGTGTTTCCTTTGATGAAATCCAGCTTCGTAATTCAGAAAATCTGAAACATAGCCATAGAAAAATAAGCAAACAGTAGGTGAACAATAGTGGGCGAATTAATGAAAAATGTTTCATGGGAACTCAAAAAGTTAGCATCTGAAGTTTCGGCATAGCAAAGGGTTTTAATCAGTTAGGGAGGAATGTTGCTTGTTTAAATGGCTGAAAATTCCAAGTGAGTAAATCATAGCAATTTCCCAAAGCATTCTAATCTAGATCCTATACTTCTTACTGTATTACTCTTTGATGTTCTATTTGTACAATTTAAAACATTAAGTGCTTCTGACAAGCAATATAATATTTGCAACATGAAAGGACATTATAGTTCTAGTTCGGTTCTTTAAATCCATGCCTTCTATGTTGCTGTTCATCTGGTTGTTTACCTGTTCTTGTATTCTTGCCATTTATCTGGTTGATCTATTAGTTTCATGTAAGTCCTGGCAACTTGAGTTTTAAGTTCACTGAGATCTTTTTGGCTACTTTCAGATGTCATTTTAATTGGATCCCATTCTGGTAGTTTCAAGCACAATTCTTTAATCAGTTGCTGTCGTTTCTCACATAGTTGTAAAGGCCCTTTATCACCAAAAAACATCTGATGGCATAAAGGAGAAACACTTGCTCAATCAACTGATATACAAATGAACTTAAAAAGTCTAATTTCTACCTGGTATTCAAGAACCAAATACATTCACTATTTTTAAAAAATCTTTAAAAAATGGTCAAGATCATTTTCTTCATCACTGTGAAGAAAATGGCAGTGCTTCTTAACTTTTTGATTGTGGAAAAGAGTTTAAATTCCTTCAGTTTCAAGGTATCTAGAAGGTATTTTTTCCAAGCATTATTGAGATTTAAGATAATTTACCCATCTGTTAAAAATATCCAATGAACTGTCTAATTGTATTGATCTGGGAATTTCATGAGAGAATTTATATGTAATACAATACAATGCATGTCTCCGAAGAAGTAAGTTTTTCAAATTACAGCATTATTAAGTCAGTATATAAATTGTGTTAATACTGAAAATAGTGCTTTCAATTACTTAACAATAATAAACAAGGGCCATAGGAAAACAATAGATTCTGGAAAGATACATCAAGGTATCTGATGCTGTATTGTACAGGCCAAGAAAACAGCAACATATTTTGTCAATCATATTTCAAAATGAATTTGGTTGTTTGCATGCATAAAAATTCTTGAAATAACGGTTAAGCTCAAAGAAATGTAAGCCACTCAGAGTTGGAATGGGTGGCTGTAGAAATTGAATAAATAAATAAATAAATTACAAATTTCACTGTATCAATCTGAATGAAACATGCTATTTTAATTATAATTTTTGTGAATCTAAGCTCTTATTGTTCCAAGTAAACATTGCTCATAGAAGTTGCACAAATATGGTGAATAGTAATGTAGATGAAATTCTAAGATCAATATACAGTAGATCAATCACTACCATAAAATACAAAAAAAAAAAAACAACAACTCACTCATATTTTTTATACTGGAATTGTAGGTATAAGTTCAAGCAGAAAAATTTGGAACAGAACAGCAATGTTTTCTATACTGCATATTCCTTTATTTTTAAGGAGTCAAGGCAGATAACAAGATACAGAAGAAAAACTCCACGGCTATTTAGGAAAGAGGTAGAATTACCTTGTGCCCCTTAATTATTTTTTCACTGCTCTCCTTGGTCATGAGCTCATGCTGGCGAGTGAGTTCAGTGTGACATTCTTGCACTGTTGCTAGGAATTTGCTTTTTTCCACTTCTATTTTTAAGCGGAGTAAATGGTATGGAGCTTCTGACTGGAGATCCTGCATCATAATTAAAAGCGGGGAAAGAAGTTAATATAAAACACAGTCAGTTCTCTTTTTAAGAAATTATTTATAAAGGTATAAAACAAAAAACAAAACAAAAAAAAAAACACCAACCAACACCAAACCAGATCATTAGTGCCAGAGGCAGTAACTAAGATGCTTTAACTTGTTTTTCTGAACAATTTCAGGGGACTAACTTTCTCTGAAAATACAATGCAATGTTACACCATAAAAGAGAACAGGAAAAAAAGTTATTCACGCACCACAAAATCACAGGAGAAACAAGAAGTTTAAAACAATTATTGTGTAATCTATCACATTATGATAAAAAAAAATACTTTTTAAGATAAGTGATTATTTTCTGGTATCTTTAATTAAGAAAACAGAATTGAGTAAACTTGTGAAAGTACACAAAAAATGTTCATGTTGCCTGGACAGGAATAACTGAGAACAATAATTGCAGAAGTGACTCTTCTTCCTCTGACAGAATGGATTTTGTGGTTGTGTACCTTAAACAAGGAGAACTAATTTGGTGTAGTGGTTAAAGAAACAAGCTAGAAACTAGGAAATAGAATATTTTAGTTCCACCTTAGGTACAAAGCCAGCTGGGTGACTTTGGGCCAGTCAAGGGCAAGGGCAAACTACTTCTGAAATCTTGCCATGAAAACTGCAGGAACTAGTCCAGGAGTCAACAGACCTGAGGGCCTACACACAGAGAAAAACAACTTATAACTAAAGCTGGTTGGCAAAACTCACCTTCCACTGCTTGTGCAATTTCCGCACAGCTTCCTGAAGGGTGTGTTGCTCTTGCTCAGGAAGGATGTCAGTAAGTTCATCACAAGCTTTCAGGAAAGCATTGAGCACCCTTTGGTCCAACTGACTGAAAAATTCCTGGTTTTGAAATTTATCACATGTTTAAATGTTAATATTGTTGCTACGGAAAGCAGAAGGTTAATTCCAAAAGTTTATACTATGTTAATAATATATTAATAAGTTAATACAGGAAACTTAGATGGTATGATTGAGGTTGATCTTATGAATGATAACTGAATGCAATTTATATCTGTACTATTTTGTCTGGAAAAACACGGAGGTGGGTAGACACTGGCCACAGGAAGAGTAGCAATAGCACTTAGACTTATATACCGCTTCACAGTGCTTTTACAGCCATCTCTAAGCAGTTTACAGAGCCAGCATATTGCCCCCAACAATAGAAGGAGGAAGGCTGAGTCAACCTTGAGCCGGTTAGGATCTGCATTCTAACCACTGTGCCACTACAGCTGTATAGGGCTAGGATATAAGAATAGGGCTAGGCTAACCCTTAATTTCCATATGACCCCAACCCATAATAAGAAGCTGCAATTTGGATGTAGAAGTTTTTTTTTTGTTATGCAGATTATGAAGGCACTAAAGATCAGACTAAAGAGCAGAGCAGAGGATTAATACTCTGGATCTTAGAAGGAAAAAGCTCCCTGGATGTCTTGTCTGGTTTTATAACTAAGCAGCCTCAGGACCAATTAGCACTTGGATGGAAGAACATCAGAGAATATCAAGGCTTTTATCAAAACTGGGACTTTCAAAAGCATCTTGCGAGATGGCAATAAAAATCAATTTTGTATTATTGCCAAGAAAAATTACACGGCTGTATCCATTTAATGGTCACAGGAATGATGAATGACTTGAGGGTATCTACCCTCATTCCAATCTACTGTATGTTCATAATTTACGTTGTGAAGAAGTAAAATATTCAAGCACTCTCAAATTATACTCGTAAACATTATTTCAAAACGTAACTGTATGTCAGCTTTCACAAAAGGCCTAAATATATTCCTATGGATCAGATACATTAAATCTACACTTTTAAAAAAAAGTTTTCACCCTCTCACTAAACACACTGTAGAAACAAGTGCTGATTGTGGATATTTAAATTAAATATTTAAATTCAGTTAAATTAAATGTGTATTAAAACAAAAACAAACTGATTCCTGGTTTTTGAGGGAATGCTTTTAATCTCCTATTTTAACCTATATATTTATATTTTGGTATTTCCAAGTAGTTTCCATTCTGCTGGCTTTCTTGACATTAACAGTACCTGCAATGATATTTTAATTAGCAATATGAAATATAACAGAAACATCCCTTATAAAGTTATACTTACTGTATGCTTTCGGAGAAGTTCTTCAGGATTGCCTTTTTCTTTTAGACAGCATTGGGCAGTCTGGAGAACATTTTCCAACTCTGTTCTAGATTCTTCAAATTTCTTCATCAGCCGACTATTTACCTCAACATTTTTCTTCCAATCACCGGTCTTCTGCACCATATCCTTCATAAATGAAAATAGGAAAAATCCTGCAATGCTAAACAGTTTGTCTTATATCCCATTTTGTGCACTAACTAAAATTATAATTTACACTTGAGGAATAACATGATGTTTCTTTATTTCTGCTTTACCAAACTGAGGTCACATCCCTGCACCCTCAGTATAATGAGAAAGGAAAAATATCTTTTTGTTTTCCTTCAAGATTAAGTACTATCTAAGGTCAACAGTACTATGCTGACTTTGCATACAGTCTACAATCTCTTGGGAAAGGTTTCAAACTATACTCCAAAGGGCTTAAATATCTGAACTTTGAAAACAACAACCAAAAACTCTAGTTGCTATTTCCTGTGTTTTTGTGTAACATTTTGCCTCATGAGGAATTCTTAGGGGAAAAAAAAGCTTTTTTATATTTTCAGGTGACATATATAAACAATCTCATTCCTCTGAAATTGAATCTATATTAATATGAATGGAACCTGGAAATAATTGTATTTATATGATTTCTTAATTAGCATACAAGCCAAACTCAGATAGGATTTTGTTATTTAGAATTACTAGACATCATTACTACATCATTAAATATTACTCCCCTGCAAAATTAAGAGTAATACCGTGTTTCCGCAAAAATAAGACCCAGTCTTATATATTTTTTTGAACCCTGAAATAAGCACTTGGCCTTATTGCCATGTTCTCAAAAGCCCAACTGGGTTTATTATCAGGGGATGTCTTATTTTGGGGGAAACAGGGTAATTGTATCCTCCATAGCATCTAGTTACATTCCTTTTAATTCATCTACTCACAGTAAATATTTAAGTGTAGCTTCAGCAGGACATGTGATGTTAAGAGTGATAGATATTATTTAAGATAAACGGAAAGGAAGAAATTCCTTTGTATGTGGTCTGATGCTGACATCAAACATAGAACGCAGGGACCCTCAAAAGTTTTGAGGGTCCCTGCATTCTATGTTTGATGTCAGCATGTTTGAGTCAAAACCTATTGGGGTTCCAGAACAATTATCTGTTTTTGCTCTTACATCGGACAGGCATTTCTCTTCTTCTGTAACCGTCTCAGCAAGATCAATTAAAGTAATCAAGTAAAAAAAAAAAAAAACTGAGCAAGAGAAAAAGACTTCAAACACCTGATATAACTCATCTTTTCTCTAAAATGAATATTGCCAAGTTCCTGAAAGTCTCAAAAACCCAGTATTTTTAAGCACTGAATTTGTATTGTTTTTTTTAAGCTTGCAATGCTCCCTGAATATACCTTGTGCCTTTAGCTCTGCAGACCATGTCTTTGAATTTGTTACTTTTTGTATTGTTCTTTCTATAATAACATTTATCAGAGGCTATTTTGAATTACTGTTTTTAGTTTAGTTACTTTATCTTAATACCAGTATACCTTAGTCAAATTGGCTTTTTTTCCACAATTTTTTTCATGTTGGGAAGTAATGTGAAAAATTTAGTAACATTATTGCAATTGAAAAAGATTACCTGAAAAGCAGCCTGCATTTCTACCACTTTCTTCTGAAGTACAGAAAAGCTGAAGTGATTTAACACTTTACTTGAAGTCAGAATCTTTGTGATAATTTGACTGTTTCTTTCAATTAATAACAAGGCTTTTTTGCAGTGTTCTTGATAAGCTACCAGATCCTTTAAAAAGATGAAAATATTAAAAGAAGCATATTTTGGACAGTAAAACAAACAGATTTAACAACTTTGCAATGTTTCTTTTATTTCTACTTTATTTTCTATAAAACAATATTTTTTTCATCTGGTACAATAATGTTATTCTACAGCATCTTACTTATTTTTAAGGTTATGATTCCATACCCAGATAACATTTATTGCTTTGAATGATTCTTAAGAATTAGTACTGAAACAAGATTTTAGCTCTGTTCTTTTAATATATCATTTTTGAAAAAGAGTAATTATAGTTGCAATTGAATCCACAAAATGCCAATGTCTACTTCCAGACTGACAAGTGTTTGTTATAACAAGTAATTAAACCCTAGCATCTTAAACAGATAAATTTTAAAAAATATTATACACCAAGAAGAAAAAAACCTACTTATTACTGGTATGTTAAGTATTTATTTTTTGCAATCTAAGTCACTTGAAGATTTGTAACTTTAGCAAAACAGCAAAAACAAAAGCAATAATTGGATATACAGCAAACATATGTGTTAAAATATCTCAAATTCTTATTAGGAGTAACATAAGGTATTATCTGGAGTAACTGAAAGGTAAACCTGAATCTTCAATATTAGAAAATCTAATTAGAAAAAAATTACTTAGGGCCATGGATTATAATAAAGCAATGGATCAAAGATGGGTAGTTCTCAACTTGAGCCCAGACTTATGGTCATAAGTCATTATGGTCATTAAATCACCATAAACCGTGCCCATTTTACAATTGTTGTTCAGCAAATGCTGCAATAATTAAATGAACATATTTTATTCAGTGGGTGTTTTTGCCAACTGCAGAAATCAGCAAAAAACACTGAAAATTGTGGTCATGGACAGTGGGACACTGTAAATTACTGTAAATACGAACCAGCTATCAATCACCCAAAATGCAATCAAGTGATTGGGGGGGAGGGGGGTTGGCCACTGGCCAATGAATATAAGTAGTTCTGGGAAGATCCAACATAACATTAAATGTTGCTAAAATACTGGTCATTAAGCAAGGACTACTTGTATACATATAAACATTTCTAAAGAATAAGAAACTCTCCCAGACAAAAACACAATGTTGCTTTTAATTTTCTTTTGCTTCCTAAAATGATGAAATACAAAAAAAATTGAGTTCACTACCAACAAACAAGAGATAGTGAAAGTAAAAATTTTAAATATAATTTAATGAATAGAATAAATTACATGTGACAAAAGAAAATAATTAGCAGATTAAAAGATTGATATTATAAAATGATATAATTATTTATCTTATTAAATTTAAAATATGCCACATTACATTGTGCCATCTTCTGATTATTAGAACATAGAGACCTATCAAAAACAGATCACAAACTTATATTCTGAATCAGGACTGGAAATTTATTTCAATTATCTAAAATTATCATCTACATTATATCCTAGGGTCAAAAGAGCCATAGCTTTTCATGAGATAAGAAACTCCATGTTTTAGGAATATAATTCAGCATCACATTAAGAACCTTAACTGGAATCTTTCTTCCAAAAACCATATTAATATATGAAGTAATGCTATGTCTAAGCAAGGCTATAAAGAACAAGACCAAATCATATGAGTCTTAGAATGTTAATTTTTTGTTATATTGCCAGTGTAAGACTTCTAATG
This sequence comes from Arizona elegans, assembly GCA_022577455.1. Taxonomy (NCBI): domain Eukaryota; kingdom Metazoa; phylum Chordata; class Lepidosauria; order Squamata; family Colubridae; genus Arizona; species Arizona elegans. Next base: position 254,019,293 of record JAKOOJ010000001.1, read on the forward strand.
TCTTCTTGTGCATTCTATGGTGAGTCCAATAAACATGAAACAATATTTTCTCATGAATTAATCCAATGTTTGAAAATATTAGAAATAAAGTCGCATTTTTAATGCGACACACTAATTCTTCAAAATTTAGTATTCTAATTCTTCATTCAGTACCTCATGAAACTGAATTATTAGCTTGAACTGCTATATCTAAACTAAAATTGCAGGTAGAGGATGTTCAAACCATTCAGTTCACATGGGTTGATTAACATCTCAATTTTATCTTGCCAAGCGGATAGTTCAGAGAGATAAAATTTCAGTCCACAATTGTTTACTGTCTTTGGCAGTTCTCCCAAAATCAAATCTTTCCTAGCTTCCTGAATTGCCAGAATCCCTATTTATGGAAACCTCTGCATAAATTCCTATATATGGCATGTTGCTCCAATTCTATGCTTTCCCCTTTTCAACTTCTGGTTTAATACAGTCCCGTAAAAGGGAACAATGTGACTTAGAAATCACTTAAAATTTTGTTGAAAGTTATTCAAGAGACCAATTATTCATACTTTTTCTCCAAATAAATACTAAAACAAAACATATTCAGAGCATTCGCATGAGAAATACCTGATGTTGCTGTTTAAAAACATGAGCAGATTGGGCTTCAGGATCTAATACAGAAATAATTTCATTGATCTTGTCAAGAGATTCATGAAAATGTGTAATTTGTTTCTCTAATTCTTCAAGATGAGGAAGTAGTTCTTGTGAATCAAAAAGCACAACTGGGCAGGTCTCCTTAACCTAATACCAACAGAAATATTTTAAAAACCATGTATGAAAATGTAACACAAATCTCTCACACACAGATACAAACAATGATTAGGTATGATTGTGTGTGTTGGTATATATGTGCATCTGTCTATCATATCTATTTAATGAAATCTAACTCTCTTCAAGTATTAACAGTTACCTAATTTTATGCTGATTTTAAATATACTGTAGGTAGTCCTCATTTAATAACCAAAATCAGGACCAGCAATTCAGTAGTTAAGGAAAGTGGACTCTAAGTAAACTTCCAACTATGCTTATGATCTTTTACTTAGCTTTCCTTTGCTTTACAGACCTGTGCAAGTTGGAAATTCAAGGATTGATTGTAATGTTACTTTTTCATCTTGGTTAGCACTGAAAGCACTAGCTAAATGACTACCTGTATAACCAATATATTATTGATATATTTGCATAAATAGGATGTTTTTCTTTCGGTATCTAGTGGTGATTGTATATAGCACCCCTAGTAAAATGAGAATCTTCCTTCTTTGTAGTTCCCACAAATTTGCTTTTGTGGGGGGAATGATGACTTCAATGTATGTATGTATCAAAAATATTTGCACAATATGCTTTTTGTTCATTCCAAGGTTTGCAGCCTTGTTGTATATATGATACACATTCAATTTCTTCTTTTTCTTATTCTAGTCATCTTTATTTTCCCTTTTATTTTTCCAAAAATACTTGATACATTATGTATAATTGAGTTCCTAAAGGGACGGGTTGGTGGCAGCAAAGATGGATAGAAGGAATAATGTCTTCTGTAAAATTGTTTCATATTCACATCTGAGAGAATATGAAATAAATTTAAGGAAGTCATTATAGATAGAAGCAGTTGGAACATACTGAAAGTCTCTGGGCTAGCCCTAAAGAAACTGGGAATGACAGAATAATTAAACGCAGGGAAGAAACATAAATCAATCCCACCCTTATCTTTCTCATTAGAGGGAGGTAATTTAGGGTAATTTAAGAAATTACTTGAATAGTAATTACCTTGCTGAGCTGTCCTTTGATTCTCTGCATTCTTGCAAGCATTTCATTGACTTCTTCTTGTGGAATTTCCTTGGTAACCACTTGTGCTGTCCTTGTTAACATCTTGTACTGGGATTCCATAATGAGTGCTTTTTGTTTAATATCCTGTAATATTTTTGTTCCAATAATTATGTGTAAAAATACAAGGCTTTTAAGAAATGGAGCTCAATCTCCTATTAGTAGTAGGGGAGAAGACCGAGCCTTAAGAATTAGCATCCTTTCCTTCAGTTGCATTAATTAATGGCAGCTCATAACAAATGCAACATACCATAACCATAATAAGCAGCATACATATTAGTTTGCAAACTTTGAAGATTTTTAATGCAATGTTTTTGTGAAATTATTTTATTAGAACATTCATTAGAGATTCCTTTCTATGCTGCTAAAATATATTTTTAAAAAAACAATGTTGAAAATATTGTGTTGGAAGGAGGTAACAATTCTATTTAAATAGTTCACACTGGAAATTTTTGTTTAACACTTAAGCACAGGGAGAGGCATATGATTTACAAAAAACAAAGAATCTTAAAGTCACAGCAGGATACAACAGTTAAGAGAACTATGAGGATATTGCCAATGTCCTTAGAAATGCTCTTACCCCAAAAAGCAGAACAAGAATCTACAGCAGTGCTACATAGAAATAATGCCCAGCTTCTAATTAACTTGCCTCTATTTCTTGGACAAATAACTTTACATTTAGAAAGGACACTTCTAAATGTGTGTAGATTTTCCTCTTTACGTCATCAATGAAAGCAGACAAGGCAGCCACTCCATCCAAATATTCCTTCTTTATTCTGTCTAATTCATCATCCCGAGCGTACTATGAAAACACAGAAAATAGATAAAACAATATAGAAGTAAGGAAGGGTTAGCAGAACATTAAGCACAGAAGGGACAAAAGTTTAAATTCCATTCAACATAATTCTATAGCCGTCTTTTTACAAAATGTGGGTTTTTCCTTTCACACAGAAAATAGAATGAGTGATATATAAATCTTTATTTAGATTTAAAAATTAAATTACTTATTAATGTAATGCTGTTCAACAGTGGTTTGTAACTATAGGAAGAAAGCTTCCGAGGACATACTTGTTTAACTTGCATAAATAATTCTCTCCATCGTCCATTTAGCAAGAGCAATTGTTGTTTTAAATCTCTGGAAACAGTTTCATCGCATGTTTCAATCAGAAAATTACCAGCATCATTCATCGCAGTATGTTGCTGAATCCATTGTGGTAAATGTCGGAAGAAATCCTAGGAAGAATAGGTAATATTGCTGAAAAAAAGTTGTAAATCACACTTATATGAATGTTTAATTTCCCCGAATTTCTCCTTATCACTCTCTCTCCTTTACGCTAAATATTTCTTAGGAAATTAAACCATCTTTACTACTGCGGCCCCCATGCTATGGAATTTTCTCCTCACCAACAGGAAACATAAATAAAATAACTAAGTAACCTTCTCATTTGCACGGATACTCTCAGTTTACAGATGTTGGAAACAATGTTAACTATTCTGCATTTCCTATTTATCTATACCAGTGGCCCCCAACCTTTTGGGCACCAGAGACCAGTTCTGTGAAGAGAGATTTTTCCGTGGAACAGAAGAAGGTGTAGTTTTGTGTGCTCCCTGCATCCTGTGCATAGGGCTTTCCTTGTTTGCATGGCCCAGTTTCTGGCATGCCATGGACCAGTGCCGGACCATGAACCAGGGGTTGGGGACCCCTGATCTATACCTCAGCAATGCCTCTGCTGTTATATTGAGCAGGGGCTCTTGTCCTGAAAGACACATGGCTTCTAAAATAAATGTTCCTTCTATTTACAATAGGCAAATTGTTCTGTCCCCCATCCTCACTCAAACAAATGCAATATCCAACACACCTGCCAATAATGTATTGTATAAACAGACCAGAATTCCTGGCAGACGAAAGTTCTGGCAGCTACTTGTAAAACGCCTGCCAAATCCAATTAGCACTCCCAAAGAGTGCTATCTGCAGTCCGTTTCCAAAGCGACAAATTATCCACAAGAGTTTAGTCCAAAATATATCTGAGCCGAAGTGCAGGATTCACGATGTGACTCTTTAGAGTTTAAACATTTGAAAGACTGAGAGCTGACATATAGCAATATTTAAAGGAGCACAAGTTGCATATACCTTTCCTAAATGCTTTGAGTCTAAGATACTTTAACAACTGTATCTCCTATATGAAAAAGTGCTAAAATGTATGATATTATCAAGTGGGTTTGCTTCATTTTATACCAGTAACTAGGCATGAAGATCTAATCTTTTTTCAGTCTGCTTTTTAGCTTCTGGGCTAAAGGTTGAGGCTTGGAGAAAAAGCAGGAAGTAATGGCATGCTGCGGGCCTCTTTGGCCAATTGTTCTGGCTAGTGAGGTCCAGAAGAAGGGCCTTCTCTGCTTTTGCACATGCACTCTGGAACATCTTGCCTCCCAATGTGAGGTTGGCCCCTTTCATAATAGCCTACAAAACTGGCCCTGCAAGTTAGCTTAAGGCCCCAGTGGGAGAGCATCATAGTGGAGGTAATTGGTTAACAACAGATCCCACCTCTCCCCCACTCTGACCCACTCTCTCAATCTGTAATTGGATTGTAAGGTTTGCCGTGGTGGCACAGTGGTTAGAATGTAGTACTGCACTACTACAGGCTAACTCACTGTTTACTCCAGGAGTTCGATCCTGACCAGCTGAAGGTTGACTCAGCCTTCCATCCTTCCAAGATCAGTAAAATGAAGACCAAGATTGTTAGGGGCAATATGCTGTGTGTATATGTGTGCGTGTATGTGTATCTTTTATGACTGTAAGACACCTAGAATAACCCTGTGGTAAGATGGACAGCCGATATATTTTATAAACAAATAAATAAAATAGTGGTAGTCATATTTCAGTAGTAGAAGCTTACTGGGTTATGTTGAGACAGTTACTGCCTCTCAGTTCAACCTGTTGCCACAGTTCTTGGATATAAATCTAACAGATACATGGTAAAGTACTTACCTTTTTAGCATGTTCAGGTTGATTCAACATTTTTTCAGCATCTTCCAGCCAGGCCTGCAGAATGGCAACTGTATTGCTATATCGATCCCAATTAGAAATGACTTCTTCTAACATACTCCGGACACTTCTCACTTCAACTGACAAGTGCCTCCACTGTGTTGTTGTATCATTCATGAACTTCGTAATGTTCTCTATTTCTTCCGCTGAAATATAGCACTGAGGCTTTAACATAAATCTTGCATCAAATGAAAATCCCAATATAAAATAGCATTAAAAACAAACAAACTAATAGTAATACCATCTTAATACAAATAATTAGTACAAATACAGTTGCATGTATGTTATTTTAGTGACTCTTTTACTTAAGTCATGCAACATTGACATTATCCCTAACCATACAGCAATTGTGAGAGTACAGTGAAGTTAAATAGCAGTAGCTTACTTATTACTGATAAATGTACCATCTTTACTATTAAACGTAATCTTAAAACGAAGAAACAAAAGTATGTCTTTAGTTGCATTACACACACACACACACACACACACACACACACACACACACACACCAGAATTCTCCAAAGTGATCAATATAGATCTCCAAGGGTCAATGGGAGTATCCAAAGGTTTGATGTTACTATTAGTAACATTTATTAATTTTCATATAATAAACACTTGGGGATTGATCAACAATCTAAAACTTCATGAAGCGGTCAATGAGCTGAAGAATTTGGAGATCCCTAACATGCATGCATAGATATTTAAGCATAGCAGCATCTTACTGCTATGTAATATTGGGGATACCTATGCAATATTGGGGAAACAAAGTCTACAGTGATTAAGCATTCCTCCTAGATTATAAGGGGCGTTAGCAGCTAAGTACATTGTGCATTGTATTGGGAAGCCATTTTGCAAAGTGAATTGCCATGGGAAAAGTTCAAGGAGCTAAAACATCTGCAGCCAGAAGGTTTGGCATGGCTATTCCAAATATTTTCTCTGGTTGCCTTCACATATCATTTGTTTCACTGGTGGCCCAAATGAAGGAGTTATCTGTGCATGGGTACATCTGCAGAGATAACTGGGGATAGTCAGTTGTGATGAAGTAAAGCAGCTGTGATGAGCCTTCAGGGACACACACTGATTTAACACGTCATAAAGTAAAGCCAATCCATTTTGCAAAAAAAAGCTTTTAAATGCTTTGACAATCTCTAGTGTTCTTTCCCAGTCTGAGGTAAAGCATTTGTGGCCAAAATGATTTGACTCATTGCAGAGATGGGATGAAGAGCATGGCCTTCAACACCCTAAAAAGATGGTTGCAACTGATCAAATAAGAAAACGGGAAACAGAATAAACAAATTTCAAAGTGGAAATTAGATTAATATTGAAATCAATGTTGATACACATCATAAAAAGCTGCATAAAATCTAAGCACTTTTTATGTAATTGGGCATTAGTATGACATTCAGATATGTATCCTAGCTTGGTTATAAATTCCACATCCATAAAAAAGAACATTAAAAAAGGTTTACCACGTTAGGAAAGGATCAGTGCTCTGAAATGTCTTCATGTGGTTATTCATGTCCTCTGTTCTCATATACATGGTTTCCAATTTTGTCATTTTCCAAATTGCTTAGCAACAGCTCTACTTGATCTAACAATAAGAATAATGCTGAACAAATAGACTTCTACTTACGTGAGCCATTAGCATTGGCATACATCTCAGCTGCTTTTTTCAAGATCTGGTATGTAATTTCATACTGCTCAAAAAATTTGTTGTTTTCTATAACAGTCTGAAAAAGGAGAATAAAAATGAAATCTCCAATAAGATAAGAAAATAGCCTTTGAAAAGTTTACTATACTTATTAAGCTTTTCTTACAGGTTCATCTTCCAGATCTTTTTAAAAAAACTTTATTATATATATTAAACGAAGAGGCGATTGCGCGCAAAGCGCGCACACAAAGAAAACCGTAGTAAAGCCGGTTAGAACCCACCCCTGCTATAAACCTACAAAAAAGACCAGTCCCTTATTCTAGTTCTATTGAACCAGTTCAATTAATACATCCTTTCTCCATTTATGACTGTATGACTGTAATTTTGTTACTTGTATCCTTACGATTTATATTGATATTGTTTCCAGATTGCTTATTTGTACCCTATGACTAACATTAAGTGTTGTACCTTATGATTCTTGATGAATGTATCTTTTCTTTTATGTACCCTGAGAGCATATGCACCAAGACAAATTCCTTGTGTGTCCAATCACACTTGGCCAATAAAAAATTCTATTCTATTCTATTCTATTCTATTCTATTCTATTCTATTCTATTCTATTCTATTCTATTCTATTCTATTCTATTCTGCAGCTGGATTCCATTCCAACAACTTGGTTGTTAAGCAAAATGTTGCTAAGTGAACATATGACTGAGAGAAAGAGACAGAGAAAACTGATGTTATGTAGATCACTGGTTGCTGTGATCTTATTCAGATAAATGAAACTTTGCTCTCTCCTACAGTGTCCTTTTTTGCCCCGCTCAGGGTGGAGAGATTGCTTAAGCTATCTTTTATTGAGTTGTTTTCTCTGCAGCACAGCACTTCCTTAAAAAGACCTAACCAAAAGTTCATAAACTCAGCTCTGTGACTTTAATTAGTGGATTGGAACCCTCCTGCCTGTTCCCATTGCAGCCTGAAACTGACCAGATATTAATCAATTTCACACAGAACCTGTTTTCAGGCAGACAAAATTTGATCTTAAATGCAGCATTGTTTAGAAAATGAATTTTTTTATCGTGGTATCTGTGAATGGTTGCTAACTAAAGTAGTTGCTAAATGAAAAGCAGTTGAAAAGATTCCTGTGCATAGGTTTTTAGCCATAAATCAGTTAAATTGAACCTTTGTACTTTCCACGCCTGACATCGTCTCACATAATACCAGCAGCTCTTTTTCTTAAATCCTCATACAAAAGCTAATCAAAGCATATGAGCATGCATCTTAAATCCTTCTCTTTCCCAAAGTGTACATGCAGCTCCAAACCTTTTCCCTTCCCAATAGCTCATTTAGTAGAGAAAAAAGTTTGTTAGTAGCATGCAGTCTAATTTGTGTAATATGTGGTTTGTCCCTAAGGCCACAGTGAGACGGTGAGAGCTTAACCGAAGAAACAAGTTTCATACCTGTTTTGTGCACTTTTAAACCATATTGAGACAGATATACATTAAAATAAAGATATTTTAAATAAATCTGTAATATTTATTTTTAAGATCTAAATCAGTTGCAACCATAAGAAAATAAAGCTAATCTTTTCCCTTGATATACTTGGCAAAAAGTTTAAAGCAAGCTGAAGGCCGTGATACAACAATGCATACTTTGTGGCCAGAATAAGATTTATGGAGTTCTTCAGCATTCATTTCTTTGAACAAACATGGTCCTGCTTGGTAACAGATTAACCTTATCTGATTTGGAAAAGTCTAGATATCAACATAAAGTTCAGTAATCATAATCATTAAATAATTTGTTATTATTCAGCATGGTACTGCAGCTGTGTCACCTACTTACATCAGACAGTTCTTGAAAAATATGCAATGGTTACAATTTTGCATTAAAATGCCCCAAAATTAACAGGCCAAAGTATTAGTGAAAATATCTACTAGCAATGAGGAAGCACTAAAGGAAAATTTAATTACTACTATATGTTTAATAGGAGAATGACACAATACTTTTAAAGTTCCAACAAGCTATTTTTTCAAACTGATTTAAAGAGGCCAAGTTGTAAATGTGTGAGATCTCTAAAGTATTAATCATACAACTCTGAAAAGCAATCTTTCTAATTTCTCCATATGTATATGCATGAGAATAATATTCCTTTCCTTTATATGCTGTTAAAAATTTAATTTTTGTACCCTGAAAGACCAGGAGCCCATGAATTTAGCCCACAGCAGGAGACAGACTGGAGCCAAATAGATTTCTGGATTTTCTTCCTTCTTTCCATTCTTATAATTACGTTTTATCTGATATAGTAAAATATTCTAGAGAACTTGAAAAGTTGCATACTCTTTATATGGCCTTGGTTAAGACACTACCCAACTGTGTTTTTGGGAATTATAGTTTGTGCTGCTTTATGTTTACAGAAGAACAGAATAAAAGAGTTAGAAGGGACCTTGAAGGTCTTCTGGTCCAACCCCCCTGCTCAGGCAGGAAACCCTATACCATTTCAGACAGATGGCTGTCCAATCCCTTCTTAAAAACATCCAGTGTTGGAGCATTCACAACTTCTGGAGGCAAGTTGTTCCACTGTCATACAAAAGAGCTAATAACTAATTGAAGATTTAAATGGTTTCAGTCCATTTAGAAGGGAAGTTGAATGGGCCAAGTAAGCATAAATAAACTTACTCCTAAGTAAGTTTTCAATTCATGTTAGTTCAAGTTAGCTGTCATCAAAATCAACGAAAATTAAATTGGTTGCTATCCCGCTACTTTACCTAATTTATGATGAATGGCATTCAACATATGGAGCAGTTACCATATTGGAAGATTAGGCATATCAGACATGTAATATTGTTTTTTGCAAGGGTTGAACTAGTTAAATACTTTCTGTACTGACTGACGGCAGCTAATTAAATTTTAAGAAAAATAGAGGTGGTCCTTGACTCATGACAACAATTGGAACCAGAATTTCCATTGCTAAGCAAGATGGTAAAGTAAGTAAAGTAAAGTAAAGTTAAAGAAAGTAAGGTTCTACATTTAGGCAAGGAAAACAAAATGCACAGGTACAGTATATATGGTACCTTGCTCAATAGTAGTAACTGTGAGAGGGATCTTGGAGTCCTAGTAGACAACCATTTAAATATGAGCCGGCAGTGTGCAGCAGCTGCCAAAAAAGCCAACACAGTTCTAGGCTGCATATACAGAGGGATAGAATCAAGATCACGTGAAGGGTTAATACCACTTTATAATGCCTTGGTAAGGCCACACTTGGAATACTGCATCCAGTTTTGGTCACCACCATGTAAAAAAGATGTGGATACTTTAGAAAGAGTGCAGAGAAGAGCAACAAAGATGATTAGGGGACTGGAAGCTAAAACATATGAAGAACAGTTTTAGGAACTGGGTATGTTTAGTTTAATGAAAGGAAGGACTAGGGGTGACATGATAGCAGTGTTCCAATATCTCAGGGGCTGCCACAAAGAAGATCGAGTCCAGCTATTCTCCAAAGCACCTGAGGGTATGAAAAGAAGCAATGGGTGGAAACTAATCAAGGAGAGAAGCAACTTAGAACTAAGGAGAAATTTCCTGACAGTTAGAACAATTAATCAGTGGAATAACTTGCCTCCAGAAGTTGTGAATGCTCCAACACTGGAAGTTTTAAAGAAGATATTGGATAACCATCTGTCTGAAGTGGTGTAGGGTTTCCTGCCTGGGCAGGGGGTTAGACTAGAAGATCTTCAAGGTCCCTTCCAATTCTGTTATTCTATATAATTGGTTTTCCCCCCCTATATGGTTGTTAAGTGAGTTGCACCCAAATTTATGGTCTTCTTTGCCATGGTTATCAACCAAAACATTGCAGTTAATAAGTGAATCACAGAGTCGTTAAACAAATCTGGCTTTTCACATTGACTTTTGCATGTCTGATGCTGACTGGAAAGAATGCAAATAGCAATCACATAATCCTGGTATATTGCAAGCATAAATACATGCCAGTTGCCAAGCATCGGAATTCTGATTACGTGACCACAGAGATGCTACAACCATTGTAAATGTGAGGATCGGTTGAAAGTCAGTTCTTTAATTACTTTAACTACTTCAAACAGTTGCTCAACGAATAGTTATAAGTCAAGGACTAGTTGCATTTTCCAGTTCTATTATACGATGTTGCAGAATGAAGAAAGACCTCCTGTGTGTAAAAGAAGTACAGGTAGTCCTTGAGTTAAGGCCACAATTGAGCCCAAAATTTATGGTGCTAGGTAAAACATTTTAAAGTGAGTTTTGTCCCATTCTACGACTTTTCTTGCCACAGTTGTTAAGTGAATCATTGCAGTTATTAAGTTAATAACATGGTTGTTAAGTGAATTTGGATTCCCCATTCACTTTGCTTGTCAGGTCGCAAAAGCTGATCACATGACCCTGGGACCCTGCAATCTTCATAAATACAAACTAGTTGCCAATCATCTGAATTCTGATCATGTGATCATGGGGATGCTGCAACAGTCGTGTGAAAAATGGTCATAAGTCACTTTTTTCAGTGCTGTTGTAACTTTGAATGGTCCGGTTGTATTTACCATCAAGTTTGAGTCCCAATCTCCAAAAGAATTAATAGCGTGTTATGCAAAATCCTAATAAATTCTGAAGTTATTTGTCCTACCAAGCCTTCCCTAAAGGGTTCAGGTTACTCTAAGCTGAACCCTCTTCCGAGGCAATAAGAACAGAACACACACACACACACACACACACAAATTTAAATATTGTTGCTGAGTGACCAGTTCTGTTCTAGGAAATGTGATCCATCTGCAACGTGCTTCATGTAGCATGCCTAGCCTGCATGATAAAAATATGACAGAATGTATGCCTTGACTCATCACGATGTGGGAAGCTTCATGCCCACCTATTTCCTTACAGTTCTGCCGTGTTTAAAATCAATCCAGGAATATAATTGAGAAAAATAACACTATACTCTCATATTAGCTGTTCATGTTTTTTGGTTCATATATTTTCTTTCTTAACAGTTCACATTCAGAAACCATGGTAAACTTGCCATATAATTCTGAAGAAGCAGCTCAACAGAATCTCTTCTTCCATATTTGATAATCCATGATTTCAATTTTGATTCAGCCAGGACCAAGAGTGACAGCAAGCGGTACTTCAATTCCAAGAACTCCATTTTCAGCAGATGGAGATCAGACGAAGAGGCAACAAAATTAAACCTAGACATGAATTACCCCATCGTTAAACACAGAAACATGCAATGATCATAAAATTACAATTCATGCTGCAAAGCATGAAGACATTAAATGTTGAATTTTCCTTATTCTGTAGCCTGCTCTTTAATAACCAAAAGTAAACTAGCTGAGTAGGTTTATTAAGTGAAAAAAAAGGTATGAATCACTGTTCAGTTCTAAACACGTTCACACAGAATGAAAAACGTATTATACAGAGCTTGTTTTCCAGTAAAGATACTGAAAAGAATTGTAAACTAAAATATTTTTTATTAACCAGTGATTTCTTTCTCTCTGCTCCCATAAACATTTCCCAATGATGTTGTTAAACAATCTTTTGCCGTCTGCTAGGTGGCAAACAAGAACAACCAGCTGTATTACATTTTCAAAATTTATAGCTTATTTACTTTCAAGGATTTTTCTCAATTGTGTCAATGACCAGAAAAGATAATTAAAGTGTGGAACACTTATTTTCTCTGCTATTAAAAAACCCCTTTTGAAAACCAGAGACAGATTTGAACAGAAACGAACAACACTTTATCACTGCAACATTCAAGAATGAATCCGGACTTACCTCTCAGCCATATCATCAAGCTGCTCTAACGGAATAGGGACTCCATTGACAGACTGAGCACGGCGGATTTCCTGGAATGTCCTTTTGTACCCATCTACATTTTTAAGCATATCCTAATTTGGATTTTTTTTTTTTTTAAAGAGAGAGAGAAAAAAAAATAAAAGGTTCACAGCTGGCAATTTTAAGGAGTATAATTTTTAAAGCTGCACTGATGACTCAATATATGAAAACGTTTGTTCAGGCTGTCACTTATGGGTGAAGGGAAAGCATTTATAGCAGCTTGAGCTTCTTCAGAACAAAAGTGCTTTTCGAGATATTGTGCTGTTCCCTGGTAATTCTGGCTTATTATAGATCAAACAATCAGGGCATTTGCTTAAAGCAATTGGAAAACATGTTGCTTACTACCCCCAATCAATCCATTTACCTCTCAGTTATGAACCCTATTCCACCTATTGCATAATGCACATAGAGCTTGCACACACCGTAATATTTCCTTCTTAAAAATCCATAGAGTCAAATCTTTTAGAGTCACTGCAGCTTTAATGCATAGTGAAGTCACTATGAATTCTGTAATCCATTCAGAAGTCACTGTATCTTCTAAATCATGCATTTGGTAAAATATAAACCAGAATGAGCCTAATATTACGGGGGGGGGGGGTTCTGCAGTATCTAAGCAACAGTACTTAGTGACATTTATTTATTAAAATAAATTACTAGTAATCATCAGATAAGAGTATTCTTAATAAGGATATTTTTCTACCAGCTGCAATTTAATTAGACTAGCAACAAGGTGACACAAATACATTTCTGTTTTGCACCTGCTTTGTATATGAATTGACATATACCTCCATATCATGAACACTGGAGATTTTTTTAAAAGTCACTGTTCTAGTCAGCCGAGTTCCACATGAATGCGGGTAAAAATAAAAAAAGTAATTCTCTAGTTACAATCCAGAACATTCTTTATGCATTTATTCTGAACACAGGAAATTTCCAGGTTACAAGCATTCCCTTAGGTAATGTTCAAAGTTACGTGATAAGTAAGGCCTGCGCATGCCAAAATGGAGCTTTGGAGAGGTGGGGCACCCCTCCGAAACTCCATTTTCAGCTGCAAAATGCTGGTCGAGGTCTGTACATGCTAAAATGGAGTTTCGGAGGGGCATGCATGGCTGAGAAGCTGGAGAGGAGACAGCTTGCTAGACCTTTGCACAGAAAGTGACGCAGCATGGCAGGTTGGGTGGGGGGGAAAGCAACTGTGGGGAGCATGAGGTATTTCAGTGGGTCGGGGAGGCCTTGGGTGGTCTTAAGCAGGTCACTTGCTCCATCACTTGCCCCCCCCCATGGCCTTTCCCACCCTGAAATACCTCGTGTGCACTTAACAAACCACACATTCGATTAGCGAATGCATGGGAGAAAGAAGGGAGTGATCCCATTCAAGGTACGAGATTCATTCCCACGAATCCTCAGGTTACGAATGGAATGGCTCCATTACATTTGTAACTCAAGGATTACCTGTAAAGGGTTGAGCAGACTTCGCTGGCACTGCACATGAGGGAGGGAACATATGCGTCTGTCGTTCATAGACTGTTACATAATTGTTGCATTCATATGTCTATGAATTTTAACTTTCTGGCTGAGGGACACTCAAACAGCAAAGCGTAGAACAGGAAGTTAGATCTACCAATGTGCAATTGGGATTTGGAAAGTGTTTGCATTGGCCCCTCTGCAACCATCTGCAATGCATGCTTACCCATCAACCCTTTCATAGCATAAGTATGTAACGACTGCTATGGGCCATTGCAAGCAACTCTAAATCAGCCTTAAAACAAGTTAATAATATTGTAAAATAACTATCCTATCCACACAATGAAAAGCACTATCATTTATCTAAGACTAATAAAATCTATATGGTCAACTTGTCCAAACTTTGGGGACAAATGGATCATTAGTCAAGTACATATTTTGAGATAGTACACAATGCATTATTTATGCAACCTTCCTTCAGTTTCATTGAATTTTTTTAACCTCTTGCGTAAGGAGCCAGAAAAGAAGGCAGCAATATTCTATGCCTTTCCAAAAATGTATTCAACCGTATCAACGATTAATACAACTATTTATAAAACTGAAATGCTGGAAATGCAGCACAGGAAACTTGATTAAAGGAGAGAAAGTATAAAATGAATTAACTTTCCTGCTCCTGTATTCTCTTCACAGAAGCTTCTATTACATCAAATCCCACTGTGAAATGGTTCTAATTTACTTCGGGGGTGGGGGGGGGGGAGAGCTTGCCTGTGAAGACAGTGTTTTTGCTCCACTGAGAAACAGAGGTGACACTATTCACCTCTGCAGATGGATACTATATATCACTTCATTTGCTCGTCCATTCTTCCTTCAGAGGAGACAATCAAAGATATAAAGTGAAGCTCTCTAGAAGCAGAGGGATACATTGCTTGGGAAAGCAGCTTTACTTGAAGTTTTTTTTTTAAAAAAAAAATACTTATTTTTACTGAACAATAGAAAACCTGTGCCCCGCTGGGTCACTGGTTCAGAGATACTACCTTACTTAAAACATGACCATGATGACCAAGGACAGGTAAAAAAGCATTGGCAGCCGGAGCGACTTTTGATTTCCTGCTGCTTACCATTAAACTAACTTCCTTCCTTCCTTCCTTCCTTCCTTCCTTCCTTCCTTCCTTCCTTCCATCCATCCATCCATCCATCCATCCATCCATCCATCTGAATAGAATTGGAAGGGACCTTGGAGGTCTTCTAATGTTCCAACTCCTGCTGAAGCAGGGGAGCCTATACCAGTGGTGGATTGCTACTGGTTTGCCCCGGTTCGGGAGAACCGGTAGCAGTGGTGGGGGGAGGCTCTGCCCACCCACCCAGACATCATCAAATACGCTCTGTGCATGCGCTGAACCTTCTGTGGATGTGCAGAAGTGGTGCACGAACAAGCGAAGTGAGCGTGCATGCACAAGCGGACCGGTAGCAAAGGTAAGTGAAACCCACCCCTGGCCTATACCATTACATACAAGTGACTATCCAGTCTCTTTTTAAAAACCTCCAGTGATGGAGCACCCAAACTTCTGAAGGCAAGTTGTTCCACTGCTTAATTGTCTTCATTGTTAGGAAGTTTCTCCTTAATTCCAGGTTACTTCTCTCCTTGATTAGTTTCCATCCATTGTTTCTTGTCCTGCTCCTCTGGTGCTTTGGAAAATAAGTTGCCCCCCTCTTCTCTTTGTGTTCTGCCCCAGCTACGGACCCCAAAGAACGCAGCACACACAAAGTCCGTACAAACCTTAATTTACTAATTAAAGACTACTAATGAGCTTTCTTAGTAGTAGTTTGAACACAAGTACAATAAATCAGTCTTTTCTGAACAAGGGCTGTTAATTTAACTTCATTAACAGCCGACAAGAATTCAAAGAATAATAACTCAGTTCTGAGGCACAGTATTTCAGATAACCATAATCTTACTGTGGTTGGCAGAATGCCCAGAAGCAATTTGCAGGAAAACTGATAAGAGAGAAACAAGAGCCAAATCAAACATTTTCTGTAATCAAGACGCGAAGGAAATTGAATGAAGTTGTTTCCTGCAAATTGCATCAGTCGTTGTCCTTCCTTAAATAGGCTAGGGGAGTGGCCCATTAGCCCCAAGCCTTACTCTCAAGGAGACCTCCTCCTGAGGAGCCACTCCTGCCTTTTCGCAGCTCTGCGTGCTCGGGCATCAAGAAGAGGATCCTTCTCTTCCTCCTCTTCACTTATGGGAGCTTCTGGAGGTTCTGAAGGCTCTGGCTGAATCCCTGCCTCTGGCAACACATCTTCTCCAGCCTCCTCATTGTCTGACTTGAGTGCCAACTGCACAGGCTGCTGGCGCAGCACCACACCAGCCTCCTCGCTGTCGGAATCAGCTACTAACTGCATAGGCCACTGACGGGCCACAACACGGGCCCCCCAGTCATTCTTTTCTCTAGATTAGCCAAACCCAAATCCTGCAACTGTTCATATATTTTAGTCTCTGTGCCTTTAATTATTTTAGTTGCTTTTCTTTTCACTTTTTCCAAAGTCTTCCTTCCTTCCACACACACCCTTTCCCCTTCTCTTTCACTTTCCAGCAGGTAATGTATTGCTACTGGGTAAAAGAGAAAGCAAAATTGGCTGGGACACTGTCACAGAATTAAAAACAAATTTTTAAAAAATCTTGAAAATTAAGATCATGTGATTACATGACCGAAGGAGCAGCCGAACAGCAGGTAGTAGCAATGAAACAGCCACAATTTCCACAAATTTCATTACCTCATGAGACATGAGTCCTTGATTTTGGACACATTCTGCACACATTAGCCCATTTGAGGTACCTTGGTTCAAAAATTCTAGTCCTATGATGCACTGTTTTGCCAAGTTAAAGATCATGACAATGAGAGTTTTAGTAGTATATAAATTTCTTTGAAGCATCATCGAAGCAAAGCAGAGCTTTTTCTATTCATAAAATAGAAGTTGTACATATGTAGCCAAAACCAGAACACTAGCTATTATTAGTAACAGGAAAGCTTTGTGCATTTCTATATATACATATAATCATTCCTGTTTCTCAAGATCTCTCTTTTAAAAATCATAGAACAGAACTAGGCGTGATGCTTCTAAAGTTCAAGGGTATATAAGAGCCATCATGACGCATTTTATATATTTCAACAAAATAACAACAGCATCATTAAAGTGATCTTTTACTTATATTTTAATATACTCAATTGGATTGTTTATTAATATAAAACATAAATGCTTATACAGTCATGGCTGTAAATGTTGGCACCCCTGAAATTTTCCCAGAAAATGAAGTATTTTTCACAGAAAAGTATTGCAGTAACACATGTTTTGCTATACACATGTTTATTCCCTTTGTGTGTAATGGAACAAAACCAAAAAGGGGAGGAAAAAAAGCAAATTGGACATAAAGTCACACAAAACTCCAAAAATGGGCTGGACAAAATCATTGGCACCCTTTCAAAATTGTGGATAAATAAGATTGTTTGAAGCATGTGATGCTCCTTTAAACTCACCTGGGGCAAGTAATAGGTGTGGGCAATATAAAACTCACACCTGAAAGCAGATAAAAAGGAGAGAAGTTCACTTAGTCTTTGCATTGTGTGTCTGTGTGTGCCACACTAAGCATGGACAACAGAAAGAGGAGAAGAGAACTGTCTGAGGACTTGAGAACCAAAATTGTGGAAAAATATCATCAATCTCAAGGTTACAAGTTCATCTCCAGAGATCTAGATTTGTCTTTGTCCACAGTGTGCAACATTATCAAGAAGTTTGCAACCCATGGCACTGTAGCTAATCTCCCTGGGCATGGACGGAAGAGAAAAATTGATGAAAGGTGCCAACGCAGGATAGTCCGGATGGTGGATAAGCAGCCCCAAACAGGTTCCAAAGCAATTCAAGCTGTCCTGCAGGCTCAGGGAGCATCAGTGTCAGTGCGAACTATCTGTCGACATTTAAATGAAATGAAACGCTATGGCAGGAGACCCAGGAGGACCCCACTGCTAACACAGAGACGTAAAAAAGCAACACTACAGTTTGCCAACATGTACTTGAGTAAGCCAAAATCCTTCTGGGCAAATGTCTTGTGGACAGATGAGACCAAGATAGAGCTTTTTGGTAAAGCACATCATTCTACTGTTTACCGCAAACGGAATGAGGCCTACAAAGAAAAGAACACAGTACCTACAGTGAAATATGGTGGAGATTCACTGATGTTTTGGAGTTGTTTTGCTGCCTCTGGCACTGGGTGCCTTGAATGTGTGCAAGGCATCATGAAATTTGAGGATTACCAACGGATTTTGGGTCGCACTGTAGAGCCCAGTGTCAGAAAGCTGGGTTTGCGTCGGAGATCTTGGGTCTTCCAGCAGGACAATGACCCCAAATATAGGTCAAAAAGCACCCAGAAATGGATGGCAACAAAGTGCTGGAGAGTTCTGAAGTGGCCAGCAATGAGTCCAGATCCCAATCCCATTGAACACCTGTGGAGAGATCTTAAAATTGCTGTTGGGAAGAGGCGCCCTTTCAATAAGAGAAACCTGGAGCAGTTTGCAAAGGAAGAGTGGTCCAAAATTCCGGGTGAGAGGTATAAGAAGCTTATTGATGGTTATCGAAAGCGACTGATTTCAGTTATTTATTCCAAAGGGTGTGTAACCAAATATTAAGTAAAGGGTGCCAATGATTTTGTCCAGCCCATTTTTGGAGTTTTGTGTGACATTATGTCCAATTTGCTTTTTTTCCTCCCCTTTTTGGTTTTGTTCCATTACACACAAAGGGAATAAACATGTGTATAGCAAAACATGTGTTACTGCAATACTTTTCTGTGAGAAATACTTCATTTTCTGGAAAAATTTCAGGGGTGCCAACATTTACAGCCATGACTGTAAGTATTTTGCATCTATATTCTTGTCATCTTATCATTTAGGAGACATACAGAATTAAAGAAAATTATCTCAATAGTAAAAGTAATTACAAAACAGATTGACTAATGGTCTAATTTAACTAAATACAGTAGAAGACAATAATAAGACTGCTTAAATTTATTTATTTATCAAATTTATAGGAAACCCCAATTTCTTAGCATTCTGGGTGGCTTAAAAATGCAATGAAGAATACAAAAAGATGTATAGATAGTTGTGGATCCCACTTGATAAAAAGCATCCACGAAAGAGACCTAAAACAAGATGGATCAACAACATCAGCAAATATTGTGGGCCCAATTGGCAAAAGAAAGCTCAGGACCATATTGGCTAGAGACATGCGGGAGAGGCCTTCATCCTGCAGTGGATAGACAATAGCTAAAATGATGATGATGACACCTTTCTGTAATTTTATTGTATTTTTTTAAGATACCCAGAGTGCTAAGAAATCGTGGTATCCTATAAATTTAATAAATACCTAAATTTAAACAATGTTATAATTATATATAATGAATAAGACTATTAAATTTAATTAATGAAAGTCTAAATTTTAAACAAATGAGTTGCATAATTTTAAAATAAAAATAACGAATTGGCTTGAATAGAACTGATATATATGTGTGTGTGTGTGTATGTATATGTATATGTATATGTATATGTATATGTATATGTATATGTATTTCTCTTTAGCCAGGTTCTTCCTACGTAAACCAAGATTTTTCTGCAGCCCTAGTTCAGTGAAATCCCAATCCACTAGTTTCTAGGCTTTTTTTTTTCTCCAGCAGCCAGCAAGCTCCCTGCTGCCCATTGGGAGACTAAGGAGATATATATATATATATAAGAAGAAGATATATATATATATATATATATATATATATATATATATATATATATATATATATTCAATCGTTAAGACAAAAACCTGATCCAACAACATAATTCTATAGGGTTTCATTTTTAAGCAAGTCTTTTCATAAATATGGGCAAAGTTGCATAATTGCATTTCTTTCTCTCCTTTTATTGGGGATGGCTTGGAAAATATGTGTGATTTCAAGAATAAAGCATAGGTAGTTCCCACTTTTTGCTTCCTTCTACAAATGCCACAGAATTGCCTTATCCTTCCAGATGCCCTCCAGGCTGTTAGAATGAAAGTCTACAAAGTTCCCAGCAGTTCACCACACTGACTGAATAGCCTGGAGTGAATTACTAACTCAAGAGAAAACTAAGTTCAAAAACATTTTTTGTAAAATGCAACAATAAGTCAACCAGGAAGCAAAAGCCATGTATTTTTTCAATAAAAAATCACTGTAAATATGTCTTAGCCTTTTTTTTTAATCAATCAAAACTTTATTATGGTCATAGATCAGCAGGGCCTACTTTAGGTACTTGCAGTATATCAGAAGTCATTCATACTTTCAAATCCTCATGTTTCCATATGGGCGTCCTCCTGGACGCACGGCTGTCTTTAGAAGATCATTTGACGGCCGTGGCCAGGGGGGCTTTTTATCAGGTTCGCCTGATACACCAGTTGCGTCCCTTTCTAGATCAGGACTCTTTACGCACAGTCACTCAGGCACTAGTCACTTCCCGCCTGGACTACTGCAACGCTCTCTACATGGGGCTCCCCCTGGGGTGCACCCGGAGGCTCCAGCTGATCCAGAACGCGGCCGCGCGGGGGATTATGGGGGCGACGAGGCGCTCCCATGTGACACCTCTCCTGCGCGAGCTGCACTGGCTTCCGGTGGTCTTCCGGGTGCGCTTCAAGGTGTTGGTGACCACCTTTAAAGCGCTCCATGGCTTAGGGCCGGGGTACTTACGAGACCGCCTTCTGCCACCAATAGCCTCCCACTGGCCAGTACGCTCTCACAGAGTGGGCCTCCTCAGGGTGCCGTCCGCCAGACAATGTCGGCTGGCGACCCCCAGGGGGAGAGCCTTCTCTGTGACGGCGCCCACCCTCTGGAACAACCTTCCCCCAGAGTTGCGTACAATAACAGACCTCCGGATTTTTCGTCGGGCCCTGAAAACCTATTTATTTCAACTAGCTGGACTGGCTTGAGTTAAATTTTAAATTTTAAATTTTAAATTGATTTTAAATTGGGTTGTTTTAATTTACGGCCAAATATTTAATTATTTTAATACTGTTTTTAAATTTTGTATGCTCTGTTTTTACCTTGGCTGTGCACCGCCCTGAGTCCTATTTGGAGAAGGGCGGTATAGAAATTTAATAAATAATAAATAAATAAAATAAATAATGTATAACAAAATGTATAAATAATTTAGAAATAATATCATTTAACTGAAAATATACAAACCTTATGCTGTTCAAGTTTCCGATGTAATGTATCTGCTGTTTCCTCATGAGATTGCTGAATGGAAATGTCTTCTTTAAGAGAGGTCTCAGCCCTACAAAGCCAGGCTGCAATAGGGCCCAGAGGTGCAGGAAGAGATTTATCAAGATACAAGTGCCATTCAAAAAGCTGGAAAATAAGACATTAAGAGAACTAGTATTCCAATTTCCAAGCTTCATTTTGTTGCCTAAATATGCAGTACAGCATCAAAAGAGCTGCAGAAAGGGATATACCTTATGAAATGGCTTGCCCTGTTGCTGCCCGGACTCTCTGTTTGTGGTCGGGTCATTTTTGCCATCACCTCTGACTCTGGGACTTTACTATCACCCTCCTTGGACTTATTGCCATTTGATCCTATCTCCTCTTTGCTGCTGGTCGTTCTATCCCTGCCTCCTGATTTCTGCCTTTTGACCTTGGTTCGGGGGAAGGGAGATTGCAGGTTTGGAGGGAGAAGCTGAGAGTTCTGGACAATGGCTGCTGCTCCATCTGCGGGAAAGGAGTTGAACTCTGTTGGCTTTATGTCATCCAGCCACTGTGAGAGAATGGCTGTGGCCATCTGCCTGCACTGCAGCTATTTGATCTGGACGCCCCATCGCTGTGAGAGAGTGAGGGGCCCCGGCTTTGCTCATATCCAACAGTATTGCTATCTCCCGCCTCTAGGACCATCGCTGACACCCAGAGTTACTCTCCCCTACCTCATCACACTTATATGGCTTACACCTCGGTGGATCTGCTTGCGCTGCGAGATGCTCCCCTCTCGCGGCGGTGGCCTTCCACTCTATCGAAGACCTACCTCAAGGATGGGCTTTGGAGCCCTGAGAGGTGGCATGTTTTAAAGCGGGGATTGAGGGGTTTTTTAATTAGGGTTTTTAATGATTTTTTTAAGGTGAACCAGGAGGGCGACCAAGGGGGATGGGGGAGGGGGGTAATCCACCAAGGTCGGAGCCAAGCCTGGCACGGGGTAACGGTTTGGAGGGTGCAGGATGAGGGGCTGGGGAGGTGATGGAGGGCCATCTTAATGAGGGTTGTACTATCAGCACGGTGGATGGGAGGGGCAGATATGGCAGGAGCAGGGGGCCATATCATGTGCCGGGGGTGCGCACTCACTGTTTGAGAGCAACTGCGCACCCTGGTCCCCAATGCTCCTCTCGGGTACTAGGTTGCACAGATACTCAGGACCTGGGCCTTTGGCTGATGCTCTGCAACGCCAGGTCCATGGTAAATAAGGCCCCCCTCATCTACAATCTCATACAGGAGGGGGGAGCAGACCTGGCGGGTATTACGGAGACTTGGTTGGGCCCGGAGGGGTCCCTCTGGTTGAGATATGCCCACCAGGCTTCAGAGCATTCCATCAGCCGAGGGCCCAGGGTAGGGGCGGGGGGGTGGCAGTTATTATTAAAGAAGGTCTTGGTCCGAGGGAGACCACTGTGCCACAGATTGCTGGATGTGAGTCCCTCTTTGTGAGGTGGGGTCAGGGGGTTCAGATGGGCTTGTTGCTAACATACCTGGCTCCATGCCGCGTGGCAACAGCCCTACCCAAGCTACTCTACGTGATAGCCACGGTGGCAGTTGATACACCCAGGCTTATGGTCATGGGTGATTTCAATTTGCCATCCATTGGTGAAATGTCTGAGATGGCCCGGGAGTTCATGGCTTCCATGACAGCCATGGACCTGACCCAGTTAGTTCATGGCCCCACTCACAGGGGGGGACACACTCTGGACTTGATTTTTGTCTCTGGCCAGTGGTTAGGTGGTTTTCTTATAGGGGATATAGAGTTGGAACCCTTCTCATGGACAGATCACTTGCTCCTTCGCCTGGACCTTTGAACCACTACACCCCGCCGCAGGGAGGCGGAACCAATAAGGTGTGTCCGCCCCAGGCGCCTGATGGATCCGGATAGGTTCCAGATGGAGCTTGGGCCATTTCCTGAGGACCTGGCACACGACTCGGTCGATGACCTGGTAGCTGCCTGGGATCGGGCGGCTGGGGGGGGCTTTAGATCGAGTCGTGCCTTTGTGGCCTCTGACCTGGTGCCGATCCCGTGGGGCTCCATGGTTTACCGAGGAGCTGAGGGAGATGAAGCACCAGAAAAGACGCCTAGAGAGCGGTTGGAGGGCCAGTCTCGCTGAATCTGACCGAACATTGGTAAGGTCGCATATTAAGACCTACCTAGTGGTGATAAAGGTGGCAAAGTTTAATTACTTTTCCGCCCTTATTGCGTCATCAGATAATTGTCCAGCCGCCCTCTTCAGGGTGATCTGCTCCTTGTTATATCCGGGAGTGCGGGAGGACCCCCTGGAAGGCAGGGCCGAGGAATTTGGACAATATCTGTATGACAAAATCACACAGATCCAGGGGGATTTGGACTCTGACTGGGTAGATTCGGGCAGGGTGGCGAGTAATAGTCTTGAGAATGTTATCTGGAAAGAGTTTGACTCTGTGACCCCTGATGATGTGGACAGGACTTTGGGGAGACTTAGAGCGGCCACATGTTTGCTGGACCCGTGTCCCTCCTGGTTAGTACTGGCTTCCTGGGAGGTTACATGGGGCTGGCTCCAGGGAATTATCAATGCTTCATTGAGTGAGGGTTACCTCCCCATGGCCTTGAAAGAGAATTTTGATAGAATTTGAAAATCAACATGTAATGACAAACGCCTGTCGAGTTTAATTTTTAAACTCTGTATATTGCATACTGCACGAGTCAAAAAGAGGGCTGTGAAAATATTTACAGACCCCTGCCATCCAGGACATAAGTTGTTTCAACTCCTACCCTCAAAACAACGCTATAGAGCACTGCACACCAGAACAACTAGACACAAGAACAATTTTTTCCCAAATGTCATCACTCTGCTAAACAAATAATTCCCTCAAAACTGTCAAACTATTCACTAAGTCTGCATTACTATTACTATTAATCTTCTCATCATTCCTATCACCCATCTCCTCCCACTTATGACTGCATGACTGTAACTTGTTGCCGTATCCTTACAATTTATATTAATTGTTTCTTAGTATGATTCGATTGCTTATTTGTACCCTACGACTATCATTAAGTGTTGTACCTTATGATTCTTGATGAACGTATCTTTTCTTTTATGTACACTGAGAGCATATGCACCAACAAATTCCTTGTGTGTCCAATCACACTTGGCCAATAAAAAATTATATTCTGTTCTGTTCTATTCTATTCTATTCTATTCTATTCTATTCTATTCTATTCTATTCTATTCTAATGTGCTAGTGAAATATGACTTAGAATCCAAATGGGTTAAATATTATATAATCAACAGTTGAATATAGTAATAAAGATACAAGTTGGAATTTCAATGGAAAAAGAAGATAAACTGACTGTGAAGATTATATTTAGAAAAAAAAATCTGTATAAATGTTTTATCATTAGTATAATCCATTTCCAATTCCTAAAATGGACAACTTTTTAAACAAATGCTGGAAAGGTAATGATCATCATTCCATCTGTGGTGCATTCCTATAAAATCCAGCAATTCTGAAAAATGACTCATAGTAGAACAGAAGAAATAGTGACAACTGAGATCTCAATTCAATCTGAGATATTCCTCTGAAATATGCCAAACTAGCAATGTTTGTGTAATAGCTTTTTAAATTTTTAATAGATTTTTAATTTCATGAAAATTTTGACTTTGAATATTGGTTTCATCTTGTGTAGTTTATAATTTTAGTTAGTGATTTATACTGTGCTAACGAGGTATTTTTAGTTTACATCTTAAGAAGGATTTTCAATTTTTGTATTCAATATTGATGACATGATATATTTTATAATAATCAATAATATTCTAAAATAGAAGTCTTTATGATATTTTAAACCTTTAGCTTATCCCTCCATTTCATTATTTGTAATTTTGCCCATTTACTTCTTTAATATGTTTGGTATTTCCTTTTGCTTATGTGTTTTTTCTAAATAAGATAATACCACTACTAATAATAATACCAATGAAGGAGAATATTGGTAGCTCTGGGTTGAAATGAGAAATCCTTGATGCGCTCTGAGCTGGCTTGTTTTTTTGCCGATGTTTCATTACTCTAAGTAGGTAACATCATCAGTGTTAGAAGAAGAAGGAGAAGGAGAAGGAGAAGGAGGAGGAGGAGGAGGAGGAGGAGGAGAAGGAGAAGGGGAAGGGGAAGAAGAAGAAGAAGGAGAAGGAGAAGTGGAAGGGGAAGGGGAAGGGGAAGGGGAAGAAGAAGAAGGAGAAGGAGAAGGAGAAGGAGGAGAAGAAGAAGAAAGCAGCCATACATAATAACAAACCCAAGTAACTGGATTCACACAATTCATTTCAATGAAAAATAGAAACCATATACTGTTAATGTCCCATGAGTCATGAAATAATCATCTTTGCCAATGAATATTTTGCCTTAAGTCAGCCATCAATTGAGACTACAATCTTATCAATGGAGGGGAAAAGATTCTCCAAACTTAACCAAGAGGAGATTCATGACTTTGATAAAACAAACTTGAAAATGTCACAGCTCTTTGTGTCATACATTTCTGCAAAGGCCTATGACTATCTCAGGCTCTGTGCAATGTCATCTAGCTTTGTAAATCCATCTTTGGATGCATTCTTTATTCATCACTTTAGAAATAAATATGAGTGCGCAAGAGCTGAAAAATAAGTACAGCAACTTCTGTTCAATTTCTGAATAATGTGCTTATTTGAAAAATGCATGTTTTAATATGAAATCTGAACACTCACAAACGTTTTGCTTAGCTTTACACCCAGACAAAAATTGGTAGGAATATACATGTCTTCTAAACTTACTTGAGAAGTAACTTTGTCCCAGGCTTGCTTCAATAGAGCTTGATCAAGGGAAAGTTTTCCATCCTTTCTTAAAGATTGGATTGCACGTTCAATTTGTTTCCTCTTTGCTTCATATTGTGCTTTGCAATGTTTGAATGACTGCAGGGAATATGTAAGAACAAGGACACAGTGTTATTTATTTGTCTACCAAATTTATAAGGCTGCTGTCCTCAATGTGACTATAGACAGCATGCAGTATTAAGAAGAGTACAAAAACAAAGAATCTTTATAAAAAGAAAAATTTGTTCAAGGCTACCACTTCAAACTCTAAGTGCAGCATTCTTCAGTCCATTGCCTCTTTATTTGTTGGGCTAAAACTCCTTTACTTTACAGTCATCATGACTTTTTGGCTGATATAGCCTTTCTCAAACACATTCTGTTCTTCCGCTGGAACTAGAAAATCAGAAATACCTGGTATTTTTCTTGTAAGCTTGCTTCCGTCATTTGTGTCCTTGACAAATCTCTTTCAAATTGTTCAATCCAAATTTTCAGATCTCTTAGCATCGGTTGATCTTTCTATGACAAATAAAAAGAGCATTCAACTCACCACCAAATTGCATGTATTTAACTTGCAACTCCCATCTTTAAAAAGATCAAGGAATTTGAAATAAACAGCTAAAAGCTAAGCAAGATTGTGATGTAAGAAACATATAAATGGATTAAGAGTCCACATAAATTTAGAATATTGACTTTTACTATAAAATTTTGGAATTAACATAAGAAATAAGCAAGTCATGAGAAACAGACTAAAGATTTTCAGCACAAGAAAAAATATACATGCCTGCTGTCAGTTAACACTGGGATGTACACAATGTTACAAAATGTTAAACATCCAAAATAACAGGAGATCTTTGAAGAATGTAGCCAGAAGTTAGTAACTAAAGGTCAACAGTCTCAGTAATGATGTCTGCTCCTATGGGTAGAATACGTCTAAAAGATGTTAAAGAATGAATGACAGATGTGGAACAATTTTATCTAGCAAGATAGAGAAAGAACAGCAAGTGAAACTACGAATGTCAGGCTAAGAGAACAATTTGGAAAAGGGCACTTTACTAGATATACAAAAGAAAATGGCTGAGGTTTTAAAAAGTAAAAGGGGAATACAAATGATAAATCAGGAGAATGATCTTATTGGATCTAGAAGAAAAAAGACTAGTTAAAGCCTTGAAAAAGTCTGTATGCTGGGATAAAAAAGAACTGAAAGAGAAATCAAATACCATTACAATCTTAGATTGCATTATAGATTAAGGTTGTTACAAATAAAAGGAAGGAACAGAAAGCTGGTTTATTTAACCAAAGTGAAAATAAGACTTGTTTTGCAATGTTCTGGCAGGATTGAAACATTTATGTACTATGGATTTGCTTGTAAATAAGGTATAGGATATGTAATGAAGAATTAATGTTTAATCTTATAGGGAGTAAAGAGTTATTCTTGTAATAAAGATCAGACGTCACTTCTTTATATTTTTTTCTTTATTATATTCTTTTTCTTCTTTCTTCCCTTTTCCTTCATTTTTAATGCTTTCCATTCTCTTTTCTTTCTCTAAATTAAATTTTTATTAATAGTTACTATTGTAATTACAACTCTTAATACAAATTATATTTTTAAAAAGTTGATAAAAATGGAAAAATCATTGCCATTAGATTCCCCCATAACAACTTTTGAAATTATTTATCATCTTTCCATATTTGTGATCCCAATGAAGCCCACTATCCCATCTCTTTCCATTTCAAACTCTTTTCCTTATTTTTCTAAATGGGACCATTGCTCCAATGCTCTTTAACTTAAACTATGTTTAGATGTCTTTTAAACGTTTACTATTGTGTCTGACAATTTTGTTGAAAATTGTAATTAAATACATACATCAGCATCCTGTGCATCGCCTGCCGTGTTATGAAGATCTGGATAATGTTTCAGAAACTGTGCCACATAGGTCATAATTGATTTTTCATCTGGTTTATCCACATCCACATCTGGAAAAAAAATGAGGAACAAATAAAAAAACAGATAAAAACAAGACATAAAAACAAATGCTGTCTTTGTCACATTTATAAATGTTCTAAATTGTTTTAAATTACACATTAAATGCTACCCTACCTTCAGGATCAAGAAGTCGTGGGATTCCCAGTTCTGATTCTGCAATTGTAAAGGCCTCTTCCAAATTTTTTTTGTTAGATTGCGTTTTTGCTTTCTCCAAATCCACTAGTTCTGGACGGATAGCATGAATAACTGAATGAAAGGCAATACCACTTCTCCAGCTTTGTCCAAAATCCTTGACTTCAATCCCAGTTTGCCTTAACAATAAAAAAAATAATACACTACTAACTTGAACAAGCTTATTGTTGAACTTCTAGTATTAAACCATTATGTTAAGGCTATATTTGCAGTATTTCTCAAATTAATAATCTTTTTTTAAACAATTATCTGATTCCATTTTGCTTTTAAACACACTCTCATTTTTTCTATGGAAAAATACCAGTAGTGGGTTTCAAATCCCAGTGTGACCAGTTTGCTATCGTTAGCGCACGGGTGCACTTGCTTTGCGAGCACGTGGCACTTCTGTGCATGCATAGAGAATTTTTGATGACATCTGGGCGGGTGAGTGGAGCATCCCGCCACCACCACTACTGGTTCACCCAAACCGGGGCGAACCAGGAACAACCCTCCACTGATTGCTACATGATTAATTCAGAAATTCTGCCCTTGGCACAATAACTTTCAAAGTATTTAAGAATATTACAGCAGAGGATCTAATTAAGAAAAAAAAATCAGTGATATTCCTTACAAGTTTCCATGAGTGTGGTTTATTTTGTGTGCATGAATGTATAAACAAGATCTACAAGGACATTCCTCTCAAGATTTCCCTCAAATTTAGAAACATCTCTTATCATGCATCTAGTAGGGTCTTATAGTTCATCATACCTAAATAATGGAATGTGTTGCCTATGGAAGTGGTTTTTTTCCTACTCCTTAGGAAGCGCCATCTGTTTTTCCAGGACTTTATTATCATTTTGTAAGATTATGTATTTTGAATTCTTGTACCCATTAGCTGCTTTGAATTTTAAGTTGAAATAAAAAAGGGGATGTGTATTGGGAAAACCATTAATTTGCTCTATTAATGTTGCTAAATTATTGTCCAATTATCTCAAGTTTCATTGTTCTAATCATATATTCAGACAGTGACATGGAAACACAAGTATTTTGCTCTTCTGCAAATTAGATGTTCAGACAAAGTAGTCAATTAAAATCTCTTCTAAGCAAGATATTTTTGCTGGGCATTCTACCAGGAAAATATGATAAAAAGACTGCATATTTGATTTTGCATATATTAATGGCAGCCAGAATTATATTTGCGCAACAGTGGAAAAGTGATGAGACCCTTTCTGAGGAGAATGTTATTAAAAAAAAATTAATGTGCAGAAATGGATAGATTAACACTTGCTATTAAGGATAAAGAAGAAACTGAATATTTTTTGACATGGGACACATTTTATCAATGGTTAGATAATAGAAACAGATGTTAGAAAGGAAGAGATATAAAGGGAAATGGTATAGAGGAGAGTTGTTAAAGAAGACGATGTTAAATGTTAAACATTAAGGTTATTATATTATAATGTTATTATATTATTAATATGATGGTGATGACTAAATATAATGAAAATGTATAAATATGACTATCAAAATATAATTGTACCCAGAATACACACTGTTTGATGAAAATTGAGTGTTATATAAATAAAACAAATAAAACGTGAAAAAAAAATCTCATCTAAGCAGAATACATCAAGGAAAATCAGGCTAGGTCAGGTCATATCAAATTAAATCAGGTTTCTTCCAATATAATCTGGCACATGGAAAGTAGTGAGTGACACCTTTATCGAAAAGATACCTCAACAGACATCTGACACTATCTGAACCTCTACATAGACTGACCAGATCCACAGTACAACCTCCAGTTCTGCCAAAAAAAGTGCCTTGAATAAGGCAGAGAGGATTTAGATGTAATGTGAATTCACAAGCTAAATCAAAGAAAAGCAGGAAGTCAACCTAGGAAGTCACTAGAGATAGTTTTTAAGGTTTTCTCTACAGCAGGTATGCCTGATCAGCTTCTTTAAGGCAGCACTAGGGCCCAAATCTAAAGATCATAACATCAAGCAATGCAAACTCTCACTGTACAAAATAATACTATTAAGATGCCAGAGACAACTACAAAAAAAAATTCCCTGGCCGTGTCATATTACTACACAGATATTATCTAAAATAGTTACATGTAGTGCTCATTTAGCAACCCCAATTATGACTGGCAACTTGTTTGTTAATTGAAGTGGTTGCTAAGCGAAACTGCGACTGTGCTTATCAACTCATTTAGTTTTCCTTTGCTTTATAGACCTCCAACGTCATAAAAGCGAGGATTGGTTGTTAAGTTACTTTTTCACCACTGTCAGAACCGTCATAACTATCATAAATATATTCTAAGAATATATTGACAGGAGAAGAGAAAATAACTTCTCAAAGCAGAGATGGAAACCCCACACTCATATACAAATCCTTAGCACTTTATAATGCTACCAACACTAGCTGACAAAACTCCTCATGCTGCAAAAACCAGCAGTGACAAAATTAACTTATTTTGATGCCAAAAATGACAGCACAGTTGAAGGATGTCTATGGAGATTTTCAGTCATCCAGGTCATGGTTATCCCAAAGATGCTTTTTCAAAAGGCAGCTGGACTTTCTTTATCCTTGAAGACATTTCAAGAAAGCTACTTGGATCAGAAGCGTAACATCTTCAAGGAGAAACGAAGTCTGGTTGCCTTGTGAAAAAGCACCTTTCGGACACAATTGAAGGAGATTAGGGGTAGGAATTAGTGTCTGTCTGTCTATCTATCTATCTATCTATCTATCTATCTATCTATCTATCTATAGGGATGCGGTGGCTCAGTGGCCAAGCTTGCCGATCGAAAGTTCGGCAGTTCAGCGGTTCGAATCCCTAGTGCCGCATAACGGGGTGAGCTTCCATTACTTGGCCCAGCTTCTGCCATCCTAGCAGTTTGAAAGCACGTAAAAAATGCAAGTAGAAAAATAGGGACCACCTTTGGTGGGAAGGTATCAGTGTTCCGTGTGCCTTTGGCATTTAGTCATGCCGGCCACATGACCACAGAAACATCTTTGGACAGCGCTGGCTCTTTGGCTTTGAAACAGAGATGAGTACTTCTCCCTAGAGTCAGGAATGACTAGCACATATGTGCGAGGGGACCTTAACTTTAGGGGTAGGAATTACAGTGTCTATCTCCTTAAACTGTGCCACTTCTGTCTTAAAATAACTCTTACTAAAGTAAAGAATTATGTTTAGGATTTCAATAGGACAAAGTATGTAGAGACATTTCTTTCTCACATTTCATTCATCCCCCTGAAATAAATGATTTTATTATTCATGCTTACCTTGCTGCTGTGTACTGCACCCATTTTAGCAAAGCTTTCTTTGCACTTCCTTGGACTTTAGTGAAAACTTTCCGCTTGGAGGGTGGACTGGCAGTTTCAGAACTGACGACACTATCCACTGATGATGTACTACTGCAGAGTGACTGCAGCTGTGGCAGGTTGCTCGTAAGTTCCTCTATCTGCATGTAGAAGAAAAATTCTCAGTGTACAGGTAGTCCTCGACTTACGACCACAATTGAGCCCAAATTTTCTGTTGCTAGGTGAGACATTTGTTAAGCAAGTTTTGCCCCATTTTACGACCTTTCTTGCCGCAGTTGTTAAGTGAATCACTGCAGTTGATAAATTATTAATCTGGTTGTTAAGTGAATCTGGCTTCCCCATTGACTTTGCTTATCAGAAGGTCGCAAAAGGCGATCACATGCCTCTGGGACACAGCAACAGTCATAAATATGAATTTTGATCCCGATCATGGAGATGTTGCAAAGGTTGTAACTGTGAAAAAAGATCCCAACTCACTTTTTTCAGTGCTGCTGTAACTTTGAACGGTCACTAAATTAATTGTAAGTTCGAGGACTACTTGTATTATGGGTAGTGGAAATTCTGAGGTTAGCATTTTGTTTAATAGCTGATTAACAGGATATCAAGAATTACCATGAAAAGGTGCAAATCAAAAATTGTCTGACAAGAAACTGCATTCTTAAAAGATATATCTTAAAGGATGTAGAGCAGAAATCTGCCTCATCCATGGAATTGAATTGGCCAGATGATATTTGTATGCAAGAACCAACTAAATCAGGGGTGTCAAACTCGCATCGTCACGGCGGCGTCACATGTTTTTTTTTTAATTTAAAAAGTTTTACAAATACATTTTCTCCCCAATTACCCCCCCAACCCTCCCTAACCCCCCCTAACCCTCCCATCCCCCCAGGACTTCCACAAAGTATAATCCATATCAAAATCACATTTTATAAAACTTGAACCCCTCCACCCCCTGTATATTTTCCACATCTTCACAAAGTTCAATTATTCTATCCCTATATAATACTTTCAGTTAAAAGCTATCTGATATTTCCTAGTTTGATATTTATTCTGCACATAATCTATCCACTTTTTCCACTCCCATACATAAGTCTCTTGTGTCTGATCTTTTAGATATGCTGATATCTTTGCCATCTCTGCAAAACTGGCCATCTTCAAAGTCCATTCTTCAATAGTAGGCATAGCTTCATTTTTCCAATATTGACCTATCAGTAATCTCGCTGCTGTAATCATATACAATATCAACTTTACTTCATCCAATGTGAAACCCTTAACTATGCCCAATAAAAACAATTGTGGAGAAAACTGAATTTTTTTCTTTAAAACATTCTGCATAACCTACCAAATTTTTATCCAAAAAGCCTTCACTTTCTTACAAGTCCACCACATATGATAATATGTGGCATCTAGGCAATCACATCTCCAGCATTTTGGTTGAACATTAGGATACATACAGGATAATTTCTTAGGATCTAAATGCCACCTATAAAACATTTTATAAAAATTTTCTCTCAGATTCTGCGACTGTGTAAATTTAACATTCTGGACCCATATTTTCTCCCATGTTTCCAACATCACTGGTTCTGCAAAATTTTGTGCCCATTTTATCATGCAATCTTTAACCAATTCAGTTTCTGAATATCTTTCTAGCAAAACATTATATACCCTTTTAATATGCATTGGACCTTTCTCTTTACGGCAGCATCACGTGATTCATCGCAACTTTTTTTCTCCTTTGCTAAACCGGGTGTGGGAGTGGCCAGTGCATGATGCATCCAGGCCACGAGTTTGACACCCCTGAACTAGATGAATTATATCTTCACAAAAACTACAAATTTATATGATTACTATAATTTTGATGACTGGGCAGGAACTAGGAACCAAGTCCGAAGAACATGACAGTAACCAATATAAACTCTCACTGTCACCATTAATGTGTAAATTGTTACTCTTTTACACAGTGCTAAGGCACACTAATTCCCTTTCATAAGGTGTGGCAGAATCCCTTGAGCAGTGAGACCGTTTTTGAGATACAAATGAAAATAGGTATTATTACAAACTGGTACATACATTAAAAAAAGATAACTACTGAACAACATGAAGCTGGAATCACTGTCTTGGAATAAATCCTATTTTATAGACTGAAAGAAATGCAAGAGAAATTCTTCTTCTTTGTGCCCAGGGTTCTGATAGATCTTAACAGCTAGAGAAATTAATCTCGGGAGAAACTGTCCATTGGTTAGACCATGAACTCATTAGGGCTTACCTAAATTCAGTGGGTCTTAAAGGAAATCAACCCTGACTGTTCTTTGGAAGGACAGATACTGAAGTTGGAGCTCAAATACTTTGGTCACCAAATGAGAAGTAAGGACTCGTTCTCATTGGAGACAAAACAATTTTATATTAATTATTCTGTTGGTCATCTCTCCAAAACTGTGAGCAGAGAAAAAACACTCTCTCTAGATTGCATAATGAGTCCATTGTTTCTTTCATTTTGAAATTTGTTTTTTAAAACAATAGCAAGTCAAATATGCCCTAAATAAAGGTGTTTTCATAAATAAGAAAACTCTTGAACATATATGAATCAAAACTTATTACCAGAAAGGTCTTGCTATCTATTAAATATTCCAACATAATTATTTTTATTTATATTCAGCTGCAGAGAGCTCCAAATTGGGTTGCAACAGCAATAGCACTTAGACTTATATACCACTTCACAGTGCTTTACAGCCTTCTCAAAGACGTTTACAGAATCAGCATATTGCCCCCAATAATCTGGGTCCTCATTTTACTGAACTCGAAAGGATGGAAGACTGAATCAACCTTCAGCTGATGAGAATCAAACTGCATTCTAACCACTGTGCCACCACGGTAATCAACATCGTACTCCAGTTTCCTGATTTTTTTCGTGAAAAAAGATTTTCTTCTAGCAAAAAAAGTTCTATTTCATTCCCATTTGCTCTTACTTATTGTTGAGAACACATTTTTATGCTTATTTCACACACATATGTATTTATAAAATGTATTTCCAATTAAACTTTTTCCATTACCTTGCACCTTCCTTCCCTGACTTTAAATCCTGATCTGCAGCATTTCTATCAGAAGAAGTTCTTCATGAAGCATGGAAAACTGTAGCAACTACAGATCGTACACAATCTCCTGACACTAGGAACCACCCCCCACATATGTATACACATCCAATCAAAGACAAATTCTCCTAACTGCTTTTTTTTAAAAAAATCAGTTGAAGACTTATCATAGGGAATGAAAAAGCAGGATTTGGAACAGTAGTATGGTGAGTGATGATTTCTGACCTAAATACCCCATATTATTTACTTATAGTAGCATATTATTATCTCTGTGTCATGTCTAATCTTGCGAAGGGCTTGACAGGTGGATAAAAAATGCCAAATCCAATCTAAACATCTGGTTGATTGTATGACCAACCATAATTTGTCTTTTATTATTTTAGTAAATTACAAAATATAAAGCGCTGCAAAGAAGAATAGAATAACTGGCAAAAGAAAGTGAAGATAGTAACAGATGTCTTGAATGCAATTCCAAAGCATTTGGAGCACCACTTGAAGCATTGACAAAATCATCATCAGTCAATTGCAAGAGGCAGCTTTACTTTTAACACCATCAAACAGAAAACTACGCCTATGGCTTAGGAAGGACAAGGTAAGTGGTTAAAATACCAAACCCAGTCTAAACATCTGGCTGACTTATGCAGCCAACAGTAATAATCTGACTTTTATTATTTTTAAAAAGGGAAAATACTATACCTGGAAATACAGGATTACTGTCCACACCAACCCAAGCACAATAGATGGTCTTCCATCGGCAATATCAGTTGAATTAATGTTGACAAGCTTAATCTATTTTGGGGTAGGGAGATGCAAACACATTATCATCATGCATTAGAGAAAGCCACAACAACTGGGTAGCTTGTTATAAAATGGAAACATTTGTGGACATGTTTATGAGCCTTAATGTAAATAGCATATACTCTCAAAATCAATGCTATAACTACAGTTATTCTTCCAAATTTTAAAAAATGCTATAAGTATATCAAACATTTGTCAGTTTATGTTTATATTTCTTAGATGGAGCGAAATGTACATGAAAATAGACCATGCAAATCCTGCATACTAGGGCAGTCCACTCTGTAGTTTAGGAAGAAAATAATACTCTGCATCAGATGCTTTTGAAACATATTTCAAAATTATTTTAGGTACATAAACCTTCACTTCACTTGTCAATTACTAGATCCCACACATTCTTTTACTGATAAAAATTCGCTACATCCATTTGTCAAAAATAGGAAGCCAGAACCATGTGAGCTTGCCATCCTCTGAAGAATGCTTTCACTCCCAAGATCAAACAGGATAGAGAATTAACATAAGGAAATTAGCAAGGAGTACGGTAAGAAGACAACTACTGACAAGAACTAGCAATCTTTGACCCAATATTTTTATCTGAGAAGATAACCTGGCAGCATACCTGATGCTGCACTCATGTCAGAAGCACTGAGGAGCTTCCAGGTTGAAAGGATTAGTGGTGCCCTGCAGATGCCCAGTTGAGGACTCCTTTGATGTTCCCAGCATGAGCTGGAGCGAAGGATGGGAGTTCAACCCCATCCCACAGCACCTCTCAGGTCTTGAACATGGGGTTGCTAAAATCCAACCCAGTGCCCTAACTGCTTGAACCCCCATGATCCTGGCAGTGTACCTGAAGAACTACAACTACAGTACCTTTCTAGATAACAAATATCTGCTCATTATAATCCCTACAATAAGGATGTCTATGCACCTTTTGATCTCTATATAGAGTACTTAAATAATATAGCTAATTATGTTTAAAAAAAGGTTTGTTTAATTTTAGTGAAATTTATTATATTGTTGAATGTTTGATAAAAGTATTATACTAACCGGTGATCCTCTATACACGGACTAGCATGGAAAACAAATAAATATGTATTTAAAATCCTATATGTTGATAATGTTTAGAATAAGAAGATGAAATAAAAATATGCTTTATACAGAGTAACAAGTTAACATGAAAAGTGTTTTCTAAATTAGTGCTTTAAACTCACTACTTTCTATCATCTCTCTATTATTGCTATTGTTTTAGTTCCTGAGATTCTTATTTTACCTTTCATTTCATTTTATCGCAGCTACAGAATAGGGAAAAATTGTGACTGGTTAAGGCTCGTAAGTTTCTTTCAGGGTGTGTGCAAAAGAGGCAAATGGCTACAAAACTCTGAAACTTACCCTACGTCCTTCTAGGAACTTAAGGGCAGTACCAATATTGGCCACTCCATGAATTCTCTTCAATTTTCGCCCTTGTTCACAAGGCTTTAAAAAATATAAATAAAAAAGATCAATTGGCATTTAACAAATCACAGTATCAAAACAGACTGTATTCATAATGTGAATACCTAAACAAGCTCACTAGAAAAGAAACTCAGTGAAGAGTAGAGGCCTCATATCCAAATAAATAAATCAATTTTAGAAAAAGTCATTGATCTGTTAAAGCTCCTATTTTTTTTTTATTTATATTCTGAGGGAACAGAATATAAATCTACCCATAATTTATAGAAGTCAGTTTATAAGTCAGAATTTTTAAGTCAGAATTACCCGTCTTGTGATAACTTTTGAAAATGCTGCAGTTAAAAACACCAAATCTCCAGCGAATGGCCATGCTAACTGGGGATTAGGCACACAAGCTAAAATTGAACAAATATGGACAGCATCAGACTAGGAAAAATTGCCTTAAATTCTACTGACGCTTTAATAAAAAATAACAGCTAAAAATATATTTTGGTTTGATTTGGACTATAACCTGGTTATAGTCCAAATCAAAACAAAATATATTTTTAGATATTTTGGTTTGGACTATAACCTGGTTATAGTCCAAATCAAAACAAAATATATTTTTATATATTTAACCTGGTTATAATCCTGTTCTAGATTTTTTTTTAATGGATATTTTGGATAAATATAAAATAAATCTGTCTCAATTTTTAATACTTCACCTTAATAAAAAAAATTGTAGTATTTTTCAATAAAAGTAACCCCAAAACTTAAACTCTATTTAAGATTTTTTTCTACCACAAGAGGGAGTACTTTTTCTATTCATAATAGCAGATGACTGAAAGTTATTTAACAAGTAGGAACCAAAGAGCTGTTTGCACTCCGAAAAAGACAATTGCACTTGGACATGATCCAATTTTACAATCCATATGAAAACTGCTTGCACGTTATATGTGGAAACCATGGATTACTGGGCTATACATCCAAGAAGTAACAGGTATAAGACCAAAGTTTCCTTTCATTATTGTATTTCAAAAGATATCACATTAACAGTTTATCATTATAAATCTACTCATTTGTTTTTCAACATAAATATGGCAGGATTCCACTGTTTTGGAGCAAATTACTTCTCATGAATTTATAGTGCATACATCACTCACATCTTAGTTGTATAGAATATGTTCTTCAGACCTAATTTGCTCAAGATTTCAGTAGTTTAGTTGCCAAGGTCCTGAAACAGATTCCTCTGAGCAGTGACACCATTATATCACAACTGGTTTCTGATTAAACTTGCCTAGTTCTGCTCAATTATTCTAGGACAGACTTTTCCATAAAAGCACTTAGATTCATATAGTGCTTCATAGTACTTTTACAGCTCTCTCTAACTGATTTACAGAATCAACCATATTGTCCCCAACAATCTGGGTCCTCATTTTGCCAACTTTGGAAGGTTGGAAGGCTGAGTCAACCTTGAGTCGATCAGGATTGAACTCCTGGCAGTGGGCAGAGTCAGCCTGCAATACTGCAGTCTAACCACTGCGCCACCACAGCTCCTAATAATAATGTTTCCAGCTATCTCAGAATCCTAGTTACCATGATCCATGGCCATGTTGACTGTGATTACAGAGGATGTTAGTTTTAAGATATGAAAGACTACCGTTGTCTGAAATCACTCTCTAAAATGGATTTTTTTTCACTTTAAAATTGTTTACTGTCCATGAGAATTGAACTTGGAGGGCCTTGTTTTAACTATGGCTTGTTGGGAAAAAAAACTATACCGACCTAATACATACATAACATTAAACCACACACTGAGATTTATAAATTACAGAGACTAACACCATAGAACTAATTTTGTTCCTTTTGTTTCAAAATGAAACAAACATAGATTGATTTTTAACAGTATTCTGTTGATACTCTATAATGTTAATATAGAAATATTTACATTGTATAATGCTTACTTTTTCATTCATTTGATTTTCTAGCATGGATTATATATACTGGA
Organism: Arizona elegans; assembly: GCA_022577455.1. Taxonomy (NCBI): domain Eukaryota; kingdom Metazoa; phylum Chordata; class Lepidosauria; order Squamata; family Colubridae; genus Arizona; species Arizona elegans. The sequence goes on from JAKOOJ010000001.1 coordinate 254,058,068, forward strand.
TGATCAGCAATCCATAAATCCACCTATTATACCATAATCAATATTATAGAGTATGCATTATTTATTATGCACAGGGAAAGAACATTAACATTCCAATGTTTCGGGGAAAGGCCATTATTACAAAGAATAATGAATAAAATCAATCAATAGAGCAATAAATAAGTATTTATATATATAAAAAATACTTACCAATTTTTGTCCTGAAAGGACCTCCAAAAGAGCGATCAATACAATTCCATCTTTAATGTCTTCAAATAGATCTTTGACTACTATGGGAGGATTGCGCTGTGAATGAAAGTAGAAAATTTTGAAGTAAAAAACTTTAGTTACAAATGGTTCTCACATTGTACCTTCTTCAGTTTAATCATGATTTTCTATCTTCCTACTTTACCCCATTATCATTAGCATGTCAAAGTTTTTGTGTGACAGAGAAAGTGTGTTATTGCAAACACACTGGAAAATTGGAAAGCATTCTAGAAGAATCACTTCTATACTCTTATCAAGATTTCTTTATAGCTCTACTTCTGCAGTCACCAAGAGTCAATCTTTACTTGAGAAAATCTTTACCTTTCATTATTATTATTATTATTATTATTATTATTATTATTATTATTATTATAAAAAATAACAATTAGCCTAAAAAGAAATATATTCAGAAAACCTTTCTTGAGGGAGCAAAATTATCCAGGATAAATTCTGTTGGGTATGCTTAATATTTTCTGAGTACAATTTATTTTCTTATAGCATATAAAGACATATTCGTCTTTATATGCTATATTTATATTCGTCTTCGTGTGAAATGGGTAGCCTTTATAAATTTGATGAATGAATGAATGAATGAATGAATAAATAAATAAATAAATAAATAAATAAAATAGAAGGAAGGTGTATCAGATATTAGTCTTCCAATACATCTTTATTTACAGAGAAAGCAATACCTCTTATATACTTCCCAAGCAACACCTGTATAAGATTAACTAACTGTACATCTTTATATAGCAAAAATGATTCTTTATTAGACCAATTTTTCTCACTCAATTTTCCCCTTATTTTCTCACATTAGGTTTGTGCATTTGCTCTCATTGCTTCTATTTTTGTATTTATGTAGCACCTCTCTTCCACTTGTCCTTCCAGGTACACACTGCTGGAGAATAACTTTGGGACAAGCAATGTTTGGAAATTTCGCCTTCTCTCTAGACCAGTCTTTCAAATAGCAAAAATACCAAAGGCAATAGAGTTATTCTACTTCAAACATCAGCAAATATTACAGGATACATACACACATTCTATATACAGCACACACTCTATTTTAGATTTGGAATAACTTGGGAGATGAACTTACAAATAGGATATTATTCTATTTTAGTACTTCTTCCCTTGGTCTGTGGCATAATAACTATCGATCCCAGTCACAATATTGAAATATTTTCTTGTAATAATATCTAAAATAGCACAAGAATTGGTGAGAAACTAAAAGGTTGTAATGAGCAACAGTGATGCCATTTTGCAGGGAGAGCTAGCTCTGTCAAGGGTAAGTGAGGAGGTCAGAAAAGTTACATGAAAGGAAGATTATAGACATAGACATTTGTTTATTGCAGGCATTGTCTTTGTAGTCATTGTGGCTACATAAATAAAAAGGAAAGGGGGATTACAGGTGAGGCTTCATATTCAGAAAGCTTATATAGCTTTTATGGGTCTCTCTATGTGCATTTGTATGTCTGTGTCTCTATGTGATTGGCTAATGCCATACACACTCATTGTTAATGATTGGCTTACATCATTGAATTAGAAATCTGTAAGAGGTGACAAGAAATAACTACTCATCTCTGCCTATTTGTTGATTTAGATGGTATTGCAATGAGCAATCTTATCTTCTTGCTTTTTATTGTACCGCTGCTTGAGAACAAACTGCTTAACTTCTAAAAACAATGATCTCAAATTATGCTGTTGCAGCAACAGAACAGATTCTTCTTAAGAACCAAATATTATTTTAAACCTGTCACTCTAAGATTGAAAAGTCTAACTGGAAATGGGACTCTTAAAATATGAACATTATGCATAATTAGGCTCTAAATTTGCTTAGCTTTTCACTAGAAGGGAGAGTGGAGTAGAGATTATTTTTTAAAAGTATACAGCTTTTAAAGACATACAGGCCCTATACCAGAACCAAACCAATAACAGTTCCTATATCAGAGCCAAACAAATAATATGTTGTGAAACAGTACAATGTTTCCATTTTCATATGACACATCAAGATACTTTCCTCAGCGGCAAAAAAGGGTAAGGCCTATAAAAGGAATGAAAGATATTCAGCCACATTTGGCTGACAAATCAGATTTGAAAAATTCATTTTTTTTAATTCTATGTAATGTTCAGCTTGCACGATTTCACATATTTGATTAATAATAAATCGTCAGTTCATATGCCCCCATTGTTTATTCCATCCCATTTCTTTCCTATGTTCCAAGATGCCAAATTATTTGACTTACATCAGCACTTGGCTTAATTCAAGTAATGATTTCTAAATATATGCAGTATACATTTTCTCTATTTTTTTGCTACTCATTAGCTAATAGCACATACTATACCATAAATCTTTAAAAGGTTACCTTTTTATTAGCATAAATCTATAGCTTTTACCTTTTTAGCTTGTTCGATTCCTAATGATTAAAGCTAGAAAGCTGGAAACTCTTTCTAAAATATTCAGATGACTAAACATGGCAGGATTGATGGAATATTCCTGTCCTTAATGGTCCCATAAAACTAAAAATATACCCACCTACCCTCACCAATAGGTTCATGTTTTTGTACAAGGTATGTTATTTTCTGATACTTGCTGCCTCCCTTCCATAATTTCCATAGATGTAAGGGCATATGGTTGCTTATTTTGAAAATGGTGTGGCCAAAATTGTGGAAACCTTTTGGGGAAAGTGTCTTTTCTAAAACTAGCTAATAACACCACTTTTTTTGGGGAGTAGTACCATAAAATTATGTGTCAATGGAAAGATAATTTAATCAAGAATGTAATGCAATAACCTATGAAAGATTTGCTACTAGAATAGCAGTTAAGGTATAAAGAAGAAAAGTGAAACACGTAGAAAAAATAAAGTATACAAAAATTATCACCATAGAAAAAACAAGATATACAAAAATTATCACATCAGTTAATAGTTAGTTGGGTAACCTTTAGCATGAATGATGGTCTTCCCATGGAGTGAACCAAGTTTTTTAGTTCTGAGGCTGTTATAATGTGAAACCAAGATTGAATGACTGCTTCTATTAACTGGGTTTTATTGCTGAGTCACTTCTGACTAACAAGTTTCTTTAGTCGGCTCCATAGATTTTCAATTGGGTTAAGGTCTGGGCTATTCCCAGGCCATTCCAGCAGTGGAATATGATATCCTGAAATGCCAAAAAAAAAAAAAAAAAAAAAAAAGTGGTGTTATTGGCCATCAAACCTCAAAAATACACTTTCCTCAAAAGGTTTCCATAATTTTGGCCCCTACTGTATGAACTGTTTCAATCTAAAAAGATTTCGAGCAGTGTGCACAAAGTGACAGTAATATAATGCAAATGCAACATCTTAATCACTATTCAAAATCAGCAGTAAACCACTCATCCATCTGTGCCAAGAACCCACTACATTAGAACACTAATTATCCTCTCTAAAAGACTTCTGAAACACGAGAGGTAGGAGAATGGGAGTTATCCTTGCCTTGAACTGATAAGGGGTCTCAAAGGAAGCAAAGTCGCCCAGACCAGGCCTGTTTTCACTCATCTTTCCTCTACCCCAAGATATATAGGGAGGAGGACTGCAGCAGTCATTTCTTGCTGATTTAAGATTTAGGCAGAATCTAATGGGGAAAGACAGCCTTGTATATGTACAAGACATGTACTACAGAGTTTTATACAAGCACTTCTGGCTGCATTCAAAACCATATACCAGTAGTTAATGCAGCTCCCATATCAGCACACAAGCACAGAGGCTGCTGAATTTTGTACCACTTGAAGTTTCTGGATGATTTTCAAGAAAAGCCCCGTATTAAGTGATTTATAGTAATCCAGGTAAAATTAGCAAAAGTAATAGGGAACATTTTCAGTGCTTCTTTTGCTAGGTGAAGCTGCAACCGATACTCTAAAAATGGTTAGCCAAAGGCCTTCCTTTTCTCAATAGTTTTATGTAGATTTTAAATGAGAAAAAGAAAAGGGACTGGGACAACCATAATGGAGTACTGAAGGGTCTGATTTCTCCCCCTCTCTTATTGTAAACATAGACTGGTACCATCTGTCAGGAAGGAATAAGCAGAGTATAAATGCTTTCTCCATCCATGTCCCATTATCGGTCATCCAAGAACACAGTTTGAATATAGTGTCCAGGTCTGAAACCCAACTTCACCAAAAGGGGAAGGTTACTGTCCTATATAATTTATTTATTTATTTATTGTCATATTTATATGCCGCCCTTCTCCCAAGGGACTCAGGGCGGCTCACAGAATAAAACACCCCAACAATAAATAGAATTAAAATGTTAAAATCTGATTTAAAAACCCCAAATCCCCCAAATTAAAATGCATGGCAGATCAGGGAATTTGCTGAAAGAGCCATGTCTTTAGGTCGGCGCGGAAGGTGCGGAGGTCGGGGGCCATCCAGAGCCCAGTGGGTAAACCATTCCAGAGGGTCGGTGCGACCACAGAGAATGCCCTCATCCTGGGGACCACCAGCCGACACTGTCTGGCCAATGGGACCTGGAGGAGGACAGTCCTATGTGAGCGCACTGGGCGGTGGGAGGCCAGTAGGAGGTAGTCCTGCATGATGGCCCATGCCATGATGGGCTTTTTAGGTGAGCACCAGCACCTTGAAGCGGATCCGGAGGACCACCGGCAACCAGTGCAGCTCACGCAACAATGGTGTTATATGGGAGTAACGGGAAGCACCCATAACTACCTGCGTGGCCACATTCTGGACCAGTTGGAGCCTCCAGGTGCACCCCAAGGGCAGCCCCATGTAGAGGGCATTGCAGTAATCCAGCCGAGAAATAATGAGAGCATGAGTGACCGTACGGAGGGCAACCCTGTCTAGGAAAGGGCGCAACTGGTGCACCGGGCGAACCTGTGCAAAAGCCCCCCTTGTTACGGCCGTCAGATGGTCCACCAAGGGCAGCCGTGAATCAAGGAGGACGCCAAGATTACGAACCCTTTCCGAGGGAGCCAGGCACTCCCCTCCCATCAGAAGTGATGGGGATACTAGATCATGAGATGCCGGCATCCACAGCCACTCTGTCTTGGAGGGGTTGAGTCTGAGCCTGTTCCTACCCATCCAGACCCGCACTGCCTCTAGGCACTTAGACATCACAGAAAGGGCATCCCTGGGTTGATCCGGGGTGGAGATGTAAAGTTGGGTATCATCAGCATACTGTTGATACCTCACCCCGAAACTATGAATGATTTCACCCAGCGGCTTCATGTAGATGTTAAAGAGCAGGGGGGGAGAGAACCGACCTCTGCGGCACCCCACAAGTGAGGGGCCTCGGGGAGGATCTCTGACCCCCCGCCCAGACAAACTGCATACGGCCCGAGAGGTAGGAAGAGAACCACTGTAAAACAGTGCCCCCCACCCCTAACCCCCCAAGTCGTCGCAGTAAGATACCATGGTTGATGGTATCAAAAGCTGCTGAGAGGTCAAGTAGCACCAGGATGGAGGAATAACCTCCATCCCGGGCCCGCCAGAGATCATTTACCAGGGCGACCAATGCCATTTCCATGCTGTGTCCACGCCTGAAGCCTGATTGGTATGGGTCTAGATAATAATAGACTTCTCAAGGAGGGAGCAAACCAGGGGTGAAATCCAGCCGGTTCTATCCGGCTCAGGCAAACCGGTAGCGGTGGCTGCGGGAAGCTCCGCCCACCTGCGTGGATGTCATGACAGATGTTCGTGCGCATGATGTGTGCACATTGGCAAACCGGTAGGGAACGTAAATGAATTTCACCACTGGAGCAAACCAGTAAAAATTTTAATGCTACTGCAACCTTATCTTCTCATAAGGAGATATTGACTATACCCTACCCCTAAGTTATTTGTTTCATCTCTGATTGATAAGACACATTCTACATGTAAGATTTTATTCAGACCCATTAATATTCTATTATAAAAATTATATAATATATACTTAATATTCATTTAAATATTATCCATAGTTATAATAAATAAAAATATCACAGATCTGTAATTGTGATGTTAAAATAATATTGGAAATAAATACTACATTATAGAAAATATTATAGCTAAATGGCCTTAAGAACATACACATAAAGCTATCTATAAACAGGAGGGGAAAAAAGAACCAGGAAAACAGAAATAGAGCACAGTCTGACTTGCCTTTACAAGACAAGCTATTACTTTCTGTAATAATATTGCTAGGATATTGTGTATGGGATTTCTTTTTAATGCAAGAGTGTTAGTACACAACAGATGACTTGAGCTAGCATGTTAATTTATTGTTTATTCACAACATTAGAATAAATATGAAATTAATTTTTTCTATCAGTATCTGAAATAAAGTTATATGCATTCATTGATTTCTGAAGCACATTGTTTTCTAATATATTACTTTGTAATATAGGCTTGAATACATTAAGAACGGTTGCAATATTTGGGTTTGGCTAGTCTAGAGAAAAGAAGGACTAGGGAGGACCTGATTGCAGTATTCCAATATTTGAGAGGTTGCCACAAAGTGGAGGGGGTCAACTTATTTTCCAAAGCAGCAGAGGGCAGGGCCAGAAACAATGGATAGAAACTAATCAAGGAGAGAAGCAACCTGGAATTAAGGTGTGTTAGAGAAAAATTATTTCTCTATTGCTATGCCTATTAATGGTTTTTGGAATGTACGATACATGGGCCAATCAGAGGGCAGCTAGTGTGTTTAAATCTCCCCGGCCCTCCCCTAACTGTCACAGTTAACAGTAAAAAGGGTGATTCTTAACAGAAACCTTTGCTCTTCAGTTTGGTACTCAGTTTGCTCTTCACCTTGCTGTTCAGTTTGCTCTTCTGTCTAGTATTGTATTGCATTCTAGGATCTTCCTTTAGATAACTGTGAGCAGTCTGGAAGTCCGTTAGAAGAGCAGTTCTGTGGTATAAAGTGGTATTTCTTCTGAGGAAGAATATTCATAGATAGCATAGCATAGAGAGAATAGATATGTATATAGATAGATAGCTGACAGTATAATTTATAATAGTAACTTAGTGATGTTTATTAATTGTATATATATATTATTATGTTTTTATTGTGTAAATAAAAACATTTGCTGTAGGCTGCCTCAGAGGTTCATTTAAGTAGAGTTTCATAGCGATAGAGGTTCACGTTTCATTGATTTAATAACCTCCACAACAAGGAGGAACTTCCTAACAGTGAGGACAATTAACCAGTGGAACAACTTGCCTTCAGAAGTTGTGGGTGCTCCATCACTGGAGGTTTTTAAGAAGAGACTGGGCAGTCACTTGTCTGAAATGATATAAGGTCTTCTGCTTGAGCAGGAGGTTGGACTAGAAGACGTCCAAGGTCCCTTCCAGCTCTATTGTAATTGATTGCTTGAAACTGCAGCGGTAAAACATAGCTTTTTAAAAGAATCCTTAGTTACTTAGATGTTGTTCAAATTCAATCCAAATTCAAGTGGTGCTCGCTTAACAACTCCTCATTCAGTGACTATTCAAACTTAACAACAGTGCTGAAAACCAGTAGACGGTTACAATGGCAACCATGTGATGTTTTGCTTGATGATGGTATGGGATTTGCTTAATGAGGTGCCAGAACTGCTGTCACTTAGTGTCAGAGTCACACGATGTTGCACTTTGTAACCCCATCGCTTAGTGATGGAAATTCCAGTCCCACTTGTCATCTGAAGGCTACCTGTATATCTGTATTTTTAATGAGCGTGATAATTATTTTCAAAAATAATAAAATGCAAGGATATTATTAAGAACTATTGACATTCTCTCGAAAATCTTAAATAAGTGGTTTGTGGTTTTCATTTTGACACTGATATTTTAAATTCTGTAAGAAAATGTAAAATATTATTAATGATTATTTCCATGCATAATAGCAAGCATAAAAAATGAACAGGAAACCTTTTAAAAGGTTATTAAATTGATTCCCTACCTCTCACTGGTGTTTATTAGTTTAAATTATGCTAATTCAGAAATGTTTAACAAATAAATATGTGGAGTGTGATAATTTGGCAGTGGAGACACTATCAAATAACATAGTTTTAAGAGCAAGTAGGAATCAGATGGGCACATTTATTGATGACACAAAATTATTCAGAATAATAAGAATTTTTAAAAAAGCAAAAAACAAAAACAAAAACCCAAAACCCTCCAAGAAGAAAGTGCATGAAAATACCAAATGTAATTTAAAGTGCAAAACTATAAAAACTGCTATATTATTATGCATAAATATAATATATTTATATAGTAAATGTAACATATTAAAAATTGATACACAAATACTAATGGAAACTTCACTAGCAAAGAGAGACCAGCAAATTGGTCTTGGAAGTGAGGTAAACAATTTAGAGAAAATGTCAACCCACTCTGAAGCGCTTTTAAAAAGCTAAATAGGCCATGTAACATTAGCAAAAAACCAATACTAAATTTGTCAGGGTTGTCATGTCTTTAAAACAATCTAAGATTTAATCATACTTAAAATTACTGTAGAATTCTGAATAATGTAGACTGCTGTTTCTCAAAAGGATTTAAAGAGTAGAGAAAGAGCTCATTTTAAGAAGTAAGACAAATTCATGGAGGATATATAGGTAATCCTTGATTTGCAACAGTTCTCTTAGTGACCACTCAAAATTATAACAGCCCTAAGAAGTGTGACATGACCATTTTTCACACATAGTCCCATGGTCACATGATTTAGATTTGATGCTTGACAATTGGCTTATATTTATGATGGTTGCAGTGTCCCCTGGTCATGTGGTCATCTTTCGCAACCTTTTGACAAGAAAAGTCAATGGGGAAACCAGATTCACTCAACAATCATGTTATTAATTTAACAACTGCAGTGATTCATTTAACAAATGTGACAAGAAAAATCGTAGAATGGGGCAAAAGGCACTTAACAAATTTTTCACTTAGCAACATAAATTTGGGGCTCAATTATGGCCATAAATTGAGGACTATCTGTATCTGTTTTAATTCTTGTTCCTTTACTATCTAGATATAATGGTATGGATGGTCCAATATTCAATATATTCTTAAGTGAGGCTTTTTTTATTTTAAGTCCCAATAGATATGTCTCACTGTCCGCAGAATCAGAGGATGGACTTTTCCAGGTTTTATCTATAATCAATCAACTCCAGGAAACCCAACAATACAGCTCAAAATGCAGTCCTCTTTAACAGCCTACTGTATATCTGCTTTATTTAAGAACTATATTAACAATTTAATCGGCTCTTCCCTGATGATAAAGCATAACTGTCATAGAAGACTTATGCCTCTTGTTTATCTCTTCCAAGTTCCTGTCTTATCTTTATGTTATGGATTTTTCCTTGGCTTCACACCTCTCATATCGCCTCCTATTTTGCTTTATATTATGAATTCGAAATTGCTATCCTCCATTATGGATTCCAAATGTAACAAGTCTGTTAGTGTGTACTAATGGTAATCTCCAACAGCTCTAACTATTCTCTAAGATCAGAGACAGTATTTTTCTGAAACAAAACATGTGAGTGAACATATTTTGGAACAATCTGCCCCTGATATATGTCTGTGCCTTTAGAAAGGAAGTTAAGAATCAGCATTTTTCCATGACTGAATTCTGGGGGAGGTGAACTGGCAGTGAGTGGAGACATCGACCATGGCAAACACTGAAGAACCAAGAGTTCTATAGAATCTCTCCAGATAAGGAGAGGACTGGACATTACTCACATGGGCTGCTCAAAAGGAGACCACAAGACAATGATCTCCCACAGGTTTGAATGCACTCTTATCAATGAACAGGTTTGAATGAACACTGTTCCCGGAGATATTTAAAGAATGGGTTCAGAGTTTAGCAGTTACACTGTCAGCAATGCTGTCTGTTTTTTATGGTTAGATTATGTCCATACAATATATTAATGAAGGAATGACAAATGTGAAGAATTTTGCCTGATGTAAAAAAATTAGAAGCAGAAATGCTGGAAAATGAGAAGCATGGATTGTAAGAGAAAGAAGGCAGTTAAAGCCAAGAAATGACAAGCCAAGAAAATGATCTGGATAGGGACTTTCTACTGTATATACAAAAGAAGTTGTAGATTAAGTGGAAATACAAATGATAAACCAAGAGAACAACCAGGACAACAATTTTTATTGAATTTACAGAAGAGATTGGCTGAAACTTCAAGGGAATCATTGGGATGGGAAAAATAAAAACTGAAGAGAGAAAAAAATTCTATGATAGCATCAGAATGAATTAAAGATCAAGATTGTTAGAAGTAAAAGGAAGGAAAATAAAATTGGATTATTTGACCAAGGTTAAAATAAGACAAGTTTCTATAAAGGCCTGGGAACTCTTTACAGACTTTTTGCCAACACTAGGATTGAAAAGTTGATGATTTATGGATTTGCATAGAGATAAGGGACAGGCCAACACATTCCCATTGTGTTGTTATATATTTTAGATGGATTGCCACTCTATTTCTTTAGCTGGCTTTATGTATTATGCTGCTTTTCAATGGGTGGGGTATATTTTTGTTGACATTTGTGTATACGGCTGAAGGTCATAGTGAATTGGGTGGCACTGTGTGTGTGTGTGTGTGTGTGTGTGTGTTTGTGTGATCAATAAATGAATAAAATAATTGGATAGACAAGACAGACAAGAATTCTTCATGGTTCCATGAGATAAATTAATCAGAAAGTTACAATTTTCTGAAGATAAGATGAAATCAGCACTATGCATATGTAATCTATACACCAGCCAGCAATTCCGCTTGTTGTCATTTGACACATAGCTCTATCGCTTTTAGCAATAGCAATACCACTTAGACTTATATACTGCTTCACAGTGCTTTACAGCCTTCTCTTAGAGGTTTACAGAGTCAGCATATTGCCCCCAACAATCTGGGTCCTCATTTTACCAATCGCAGAAGGATGGAAGGCTGAGTCAACCTTGAACCCCATCAGGATTGAATTCCAGATTGTGGGCAGAGTTAACCTGCTGTACTGCATTCTAACCACTTTGCCATCATGGCTCTTGTTACAAGGGCTATTTCTTCAAAATTTGCTCCAGAAGATTGGAAACTTATCCAGAGCCATTTTTAAGTGGAAAAATTCCCTCATCATTTACTAAACTTCCAGTGGCATGCCTCTAAAAAGTGAGAATATGGTTTCAGTAATGATATTTGTTCCTAAGAGATGAGGGAAGTATTCAATAAGTGAATGAAAATTCAGAGCTTGTTTCTAATCTCTGAGCAAAGAGATGATTACTTCCAATTTCTAAGCAGGAGTATGGGATGTTTCTAAGCAGGAGTGTGGGGTGTTTTTTCTAAAACTAAAAAACAGAATTTTGTACACTTTCTTAGAAGAAAATACAATATTGTGATATTCTGAAAATATCAGCTGGAAAAAACCTGGTATAATTTTGTTTGCTGTTTAAAATCAATGTAATTAATAATTCATGAAAACAATTATAATTTTCTAAGACTTTTTTAAAAAAAAAGAGAATAATAGTTTTGAAAGACAAGTACATATAAACTTTCCTTTTCCTTTTTAGTTTCCTGTCCAGCATTATACAGGAAACACATGCTGTAATGATAATAGCTCCTTCTTTTGCTATACAAATGAGACATTTTTGGTTCTAAATCACTTCAATGGACAGAGCAATATTATCCATTTTATCCATTTTTCCTTTAGAGATAATGCACTCTTTTTACAAGTGGTGGATCTTGTTTCAAGCCTTCTGATTTACTACTTCAGCATTTTTACTCTATAAAATGAAGAATAATGTTTTACCTTGGCTAGATGTGTGTTGATCCACTTTGTGAAAGTCCGCTTTTGCACAGATTCTTGTTCATCTTAAAAAGGAAGAAAAAAATGATCAATGATAAACTTTCAGATACATTTCTTTGTCATGAGCTGACATAATAAATTTAGCTCTTTATGATGCATAAGAGTAAGAACAGAGAAAGGTGGCATGTGGCCCTCCACAGTTTTTGATGTCAGTACTAGTACAGGTAATCTTCGACTAGTAATCAGTCACTTAACAACAGATTTAATTTATAACAGACTTTCCTAGAGCTACATACGACCCGTTTTTGAATTTATAATGGTTGCACACACTACTGTAGAGACTGCAATGAGAAGAGGTTGCCCCAATATTCTGTGCCTTATTACAGCTCTATGGCAGCCATTTTCTCCAACAGGTGATGTTAAAATATGTTAAAGGATTTACTGCAAGCCTTTAAGCAAAATCACAACTGAATTAATTACAGCTGCAGAACATTTTAGTTGGTCCTATACCGTGTTTCCCCCAAAATAAGACCCTGTCTTGTTTTTGTTTTTTTGTTTTTTTTTTGTTTTTGAACCCTGAAATAAGTGCTTGGCCTTATTACTCAAAAGCCCGATTGGGCTTATTATCAGGAGATGTCTTATTTTGGGGGAAACAGGGTATCAGGCTGAGTTATTTATTTTACCTTGCTTTTATTTAAGAAGAATAAATTATAGCTAGGAGACATACTAAACGAAAACCAAATAAGCTGTAAAATAGTTGTATTATTATTATTATTTATAAAAAATACAATTTCAGGTAACAGGTCATGAATAGAAGAATATTATTCCAGCAACCAACAACTTGACACTGAAAATTATTAAGCTTGAGATGTTAACATCCTGCTCAGATTTAGCTGTCATTCATCAGAAAAGCACTTGCTGAGTTCCTCCATATAAGAAATATTGTTCTCGTTCATAAGAAGTCCTATTTTGAGTCCCTTAAATAACATTTCCTTGTGTGTGACAATCAGCTTTTTATATACCATTTGATAGCTGCATTCCCTAGGGATGGCTGTTGGTTCAACTTCACTTTGAAGTTAGACAAAGCTTTTTACATCCACAGGGGGTGATGCCAAGCTGGTTTTCCTTGAAAAATTGGGTTCTACCAGCTTATCCTCAGAATTCTGAGGAACACACTGTTTCCAAATTTTCTTCTGAGGAGAGACAAAATAAAATCTACTTTCTGAAGCAGCTTGTCTAATGTTACTGTCATTTTGATATAATGCCTGGAAGTTTTCCAACACTTAGGCAATGTTATGCTATCCATCCTCAATTAACTGCTTGAAGGTCACACAACAATAAAATGCATTTGAGAGGAGTATCCATCATTTCTTTTCTCAGCAAAGTATATAAGTAGATTAAAAAAAGATAACACCAGTACAGGGAGTGTGTGATTGGGATTTTGACTAATTAAAAGGGTAAAAATCAACCATGACCATTTTCATCCATTCACTTCTGCAATTGTTCTGTCTGTCCTATCTTAAGCTCCCCCATCTCTATCAAACTGTTAAAACCAAAACCAAAACTGAAATCACTTGGTTACAATTTCAATAATTAACCCTATACCCTACCAAGATTTCCTATGAATCCTACCTCGGATAAACATATAACTGATGCAGGGGTATCAAACTAGCAGCCCGTGGGCTGGATGCGTCACATACAGACCACACCCACCCGTGAATGGGAAAAACGTCACAAAACGGCATATGTGATTTAGAGTCACTGCCTTAACGTACAATATCCCAATGCATTTTCAGAGTTCAAAAGTCAATAATGAATTAGATGAACTAACTGAACCAGCAGCATGCACAAAAAGAAAATCACATTTGTTCCCTACCCCAATTTCTTCTTTTGTTTTTATGGTAGACAATTATTTAGATGTTGAATAGATACATTAAAATCTCCTTCCAGTCAAATTTAGCTCCTTATGACTGTAAGGATACTTCCAAACAGTTATCATGGCACCAATACAGAAGTGATATATTTATTTCTGGGATGTTGTTAATGTGGTATTTCTTAATTGTCTGCCATCTAACTAAATAGGTCTAACCCTACTTAGCTTTCTGAGGTTCATGAAAGCCAACTGCAATGTCCATGAGTAAAATTGTATGCTATTAAACCTGGAGAACCTCTATTATACTAGTACTCGACTTATAACAGTAATTGAGCCAGGAATTATGGTCATAAATTGTCACAATCATCATGATATGAACCAATGTTATTACCTTTTTTGCAGTAGTTGTTAAATGAATCCATTTTACCTAATGGGTATTTTTTTCCAGAAACTAGAAATAAATGCCAGAAACTGGCAAAAACCATCAGAAATTGCAGTTCTGTGACCATAAGGTAAAGATAAAGGTTCCCCTCGCACATATGTGCTACTCGTTCCCAATTCTAGAAGGCGGTGCTCATCTCCGTTTCAAAGCCAAAGAGCCAGCGCTGTCCGAAGAACTCTCCGTGGTCATGTGGCCAGCATGACTAAACGCCAAAGGTGCACAGAACGCTGTTACCTTCCCACCAAAGGTGGTCCCTATTTTTCTACTTGCATTTTTTATATGCTTTTGAACTGCTAAGTTGGCAGAAGCTGGGACAAGTAATGGGAGCTCACCCTGTTACGCGGCACTTGGGATTTGAACCGCAGAACTGCCGACCTTTCAATCGACAAGCTAAGCATCTTAGCCACTGAGCCACTGGACCATAGACCACTGCAAATGGCCAAAAAGACGAGTTGGTTTGTCAAGTGCCCAAAATGTGAACATGTGGTGTGTGTGGCCAAAACTTCAAAATGGGTCATAAGTAGCTTTGGGGGGAGGCTGTTGTAACTTTGAAGGATTGCTAAGCAACTGGTCCTACATCAATAATATCTGTATAAAACACAGAGACTACTATCATGCTCCTTTCTATTTCAGAGCACAAAAAAAAAAAACAAAAAAGACCTAAACTACTTTTTTCCTGAACACACTGTATTTGTTTCATTGACTTTGGTATTTTGAAACTGTCCTATAAACAGACTCTAAATCAGACAGAAGATTTTTACCAAGGAAACCAGAGAAATTCCTTTCTAGGTGTTGCCATGACAATAAGTGTCTCTATCATTGTTTTCCTTCTTGGCTTTTCAGCAAAGGGAGCAAGTTTCACAGGTTTTTCTTTCCTGACTAATAACATTGCATCCATAACCTGTTCAGTTGATAATGATCTCGATATAACTGGGTCTTAAAATATGCAGGTAAGAATTTTAAAATATAGTTCTTGCCTGGAACTCATAGCAGACCTTAATGCTGGGGAGGAAAATAACAAATCAATGAAAGAGAATCTAGTAATTGACACTAACAAAAATGAAAAACAAGTACCAAAAAATCATGTTTATATATTATAATACTTCTAATAATTTAACAAATATCTCTACTTGAGGATTGGAATATCTAATATTACAATAATCACAAATACTTTACGTACTGTATATAATGTCACACAGAATCAAGGCTTATTCTGGAAAATAATGACTGAATGAATAACTCATATTCTGAGAACCTTACATAATTATTTTCATAAGAAAAATAATGTCCTTAATTTTTTAAAACCCAATTGTAGCCCAATATTTTGGCTTAACAGATCAGAGTGGAATGGTTAAAAGGCATGAAACTGATGCTAAGCATCAGCTGGTCCAGAATGCAATAGCACATGCAATATGAGGCATTCCATGGTATATCCAGGTAACACTACAGCCGTGTGAGCTATACTAACCTGGCATCAGGCTTCCAGGTTTAGTTCATGGTGCTGGTTGTCCTATGTAGCATGAGGCCAGTGACTTGCAGGAACACCTGTCCCCAATGGTTCTGCCCATCCCAACAGATTCGGCAGAATGGGCATGCTCTAGGCCCCATTGGTGAAACAGACACTTGGTGGGTCCTCAGAAACATCTCTATTGTGTAGAATAACCTCCCTCTCTCTAGCAGCCCCATCTCTGATTACCTTTTAGAAGATCACAAAGATCTGGATCTTGCTCCAAGCAAGAATTATGAACCAGGGTATTAATGGACTTAATGGACTTCTGGAGTGTGTGTATCAGTTATGGGACCTCAGTGTATTTTTTTTCCTGTCACAAGGTGTCAAACTGGCAGCCTGCAGTCCGGATACGTCATGCCTAGACCAGTGATGGGTTGCCCCCCGGTTCGAACTGGTTCGCAAGAACCAGTAGTAAAATTGACGGGAGGCTCTGCTCACTGACCCGGGCGTCATCATAGGCGATCTGTGCATGCGCAGAAGCGAGCGGGCATGATGCAAAATGGTAGTAAAGGCAAGTAGAACCTACCCCTGGCGCAGACCACACCCACCCCATCTCTGTGAATGGGGAAAACATTGTGAAACATCACGTGACAGCAAGGTGACACGGTGAGTTTGCATCCTGTGCTGTAATGGATTGTGACTTTGGTCCTGGTTTTATCTTTGTTCATTGCCTGGGTGCTTTACTCAAATAGCAGCCAAAGAAATATGCTAAATACATAAAACTCTGCCAAGTCAGATTTGATTTCTGACAACTTCCTGGATGAATCCCTGTAGATTTTGTCCTTGCCTTATTCCTATGGCTGAGGGAATAATGGCTCAAGGTCACCCAGCTGGCTTCTTGCCAAAGGTAGGACTTAAAAATTATGTTTCCTAGTTCTCAGCTCAGTGCCTTAGCTGTACAGAATGTGGTTGTCCCAAGAACAGTTTACTGTTCAAGATAAAATTGTAGGGTGGTGAAGCACTAGTAAGTTTACATAAATCAGCACTGGCTACATACATGAATATGATATTCATGCTGCTTTTACTCAGTGATTACTCTGGATTCCTTCCAGCTTTCTGCAAATGAAACTTACTATGTAATACATTCACAGCATAATAAAAGAAATTGAGAAACTGCAACCGACAATTTGGGTGTGTATTTTGAATTCCAATGTGCAAACGCTAAGCTTACTAAAGTAAATTAATTCTAGAAAACAACTAAATTTCCCCCGTTTTCTAACAATACAAATAGGCTTCTATTGCACAATGCTATATTACTGTGGTTACATTCTGGTAATAGTTTAGCATGTATAAACGTTGTAAACTCTTAACCAGAAATGAGTGGGTTATAAAAATACTTAAAATGAAAATCAAACCTTCCTATCAAAAGTTGAAGGTATATGGAAGAAGTGGCATAATACCAAAAATGTATTATGTTCCATATTTCATCCTGAATTTGAACGTTTGCTTTATTAAACACGCTCTTTTATCTAGATTTTCTGTATGCACAAGTAAATATCAATAAAAGAGAATATTTTTAACTCAGGATTGAACTGTAGAGTCCTTGGTACTCTCTGAGGGTGGTAGTTTATCTTGCAGATGTTTCATTACCAAAGTAAGTAACATCATCAGTGATGGTAATGAAACATCTGCAAGAAAACCAAGCTCTAAGGACCCCACACAAATAAGCATACATGCACATAATTGCAATGTTTATTTAAATAAATAAATAAAAAAGTGTCTGCATCAGTTCAAAATATTTCTTGAGTGGGAATGCCTGCATCAGTTCAAAATATTTCTTGAGTGGGAATGCATCTAGCCCATTATCAACTTCTGGTAAAAAATATTTTATCTGTTCTATTATATTTGCTCTATTTACAACTCAAGAATGTATCGAAATTATTTGCAGTACAGATTAATTTTTAATGGAACTGAATCAATGTTTACTTTCTGTTTTAAAATGCTATTTTGATAGATTCACAAGTGTCTCCTATTATTTTGAGGCTATTATTACCAATTACAAATTAATTTGAACAATGAAGTTTGAACAATAACATGGAATATTCTGAAGGATGTTAGGTGAAAATATAACAGCATAGGTTATTTTTTCCAAGGTTCCACCCTTCACTTTATTTTCTGATACAGGTAGTCCTTGACTTACAAAATTCATTTAGTGACCATTTGAAGTTACAGCAGCACTTTAAAAAGTGATTTATGACCATTTTTCACACAACCATTGCATCATCCCCATGGTCACATGATCAAAATTCAGAAGCTTGGCAAATGAGTCATTATTTTAGAGTCCTGGGTCATGTGATCACCTTTTGCAATCTTCTAACAAGCAAAGTTAATGAGGAAGTCAGGTTCACTTAACAACTACAGTATGTTATTAACTCAACAACTGCAATAATTCACTTAACAACTGTGGCAAGAAAGGTTATAAAATGGAGCATTATTCACTTAACTGTCTCGCTTAGCAGCATACATTTTGGACTCAATTGTGGTCATAAGTCAAGATCTACCTATACTGGGCTACAGAAATTATACAGTATTAAAAACCACACTGACTTCAATAACCTGGAGTTCTAAGCTAAAGAAGTTATGTATAAATGCATAAAAAGCCATTCTTCACCATAGCTCTGACACAATGCTGATATATTTTATGTAACTTACATGAATTGATAAACAGCCTGTTTCTAAGTAGCAACGATGATTCACAGGAGGCAGAATGATTTTATACCACTTCCTGTGTTGTTGGAAACAAAGCCAATTAAACCACAACTCAGTCAGGATATAGTTATTGCCCACTTTCACAGACCAGCAAGAGATAAAAAGATTTGCAGCACATGGTACATTTTAATAATGGCAAACATGCATGTCTACTTTAGCTTCCCTATACATCTTTTACTTACCCTCAAACTACAGTGGGCTAAATGGCTTTGACAATCAAAACATAAATCATATCATGTAACATAAATGAACACTTCCAAGAAACTGCATTCTAAGAAAAACAGGACAATCCTATTGTAGAATTTTGAAAACCTTGGAACAGTAGTGATTAAATAATTTTTAAAGAAACATTTTAGAATAGAATAGAATAGAATAGAATAGAATAGAATAGAATAGAATAGAATTGAATTTTTTATTGGCCAAGTGTGATTGGACACACAAAGAATTTGTCTTGGTGCATATGCTCTCAGTGTACATAAAAGAAAAGATACGTTCATCAAGAATCATAAGATACAACACTTAATGATAGTCATAGGGTACAAATAAGCAATCAAATTGTATTAGGAAACAGTCAATATAAACCGTAAAGATACAAGCAACAAAGTTACAGTCATACAGTCATAAGTGGAAGGAGATGGGTGATGGGAACGATGAGAAGATTAATAGTAATGCAGATTTAGTAAATAGTTTGACAGTGTTGTGGGAATTATTTGTTTAGCAGAGTGATGGTGTTTGGGAAAAAACTGTTCTAGTGTCTAGTTGTTCTGGTGTGCAGTGCTCTAAAGCGTAATTTTGAGGGTAGGAGTTGAAACAGGATGTGTTATGTCCAGCATGTCAGGGGTTTAGCTCCACTATATTTAAAATAGTTAAAATAAACACAATACTTGTGATATTTTATTTACTTTTTTATTTATATATTACATTTCTATGCTGAGCAGCTCACCGAGGTGACTCTGATGGGTGTAGTTCTGTTCCCCTTATCCTTTCTTCATACTTATATGCAATTTTTTTAAAAAAAATCATCCAAACTATTAAGAAAATACTTTCTCCATGCAGAGTGTTAAGACAGCAAGCTATACATAACATAGTGTCACAACTATGAAAAAGAAGATAGAATGAAACCAAATACTGTATCTCCATATTATTTTGTAATATTTCCTGTCATGATCTATGAATGCAGAAAGCTATACTATATTGTATTGTTTGAAAGCATCTATAATTTGACTGACATCAGCCTCACATTTTAAATATTAAGCTTAAGCAGACTGCAAGTATGGCTTGTTAAATAAGCCACATAATATATGTAACACACTAGCCAAAGTGAATCATACCACATCACAGCTTAATATAATCTGCCCAATAACAGATAAACATTATCCTTTTTATAGAAACACAGGAGGGTACTTCATCTTAAACTAGAACCAATGGCCATATAAATCAGTCAGGTGTCTTGATAACAGCATCAGTTTTCAATATCAGATGACATTCACATTTGCCGATATGGTGTCCTAGGCTTTCAATTTCTGTTAATTCCCAGCTACCATCCTTCAATTTATAACCGTGCTGGGATTTTTGAAGGTTAAAGTCAAACATATCTGGATGACACCAAATATGGGAAATGAGAAATTGGACTTAATTTTTAAGAGACAAGAAGGACATTTTGAATGTTGAAATGAAACCAGAAATTAACAGAAAGCTATGCTAAAGTTACAAATTTTCTGATTTCTGAGCAGTCTTCAAATGTGACAGCAGCCTAAAAAGCACATTTCCCCATCTATATTATATGTAACAAAAGCATGGATTACAATGGCTGCATTTTTTTAAACAAGTAAAGGTCACAACAGACACGTCAATCAAACTTTTGAAAGACATGCATGGTATTTATAAATATTTTATCATTAATCTATAGCACCAAACCCAGTTGCATGCTCAGTTACTAAATTCATCATGGGGAAAAAAAGTCATAAAAGATGCTCCCAGCATAAATAAAAGCAATGGCAGGCTTGTCTCCATTATTTGATTTTGGCCAGTCAGCCTAGTGTATGTTTGGTCAGCTTGATTATTCCCATAGTGGTAAGAATTCTGATAAAAATTGTAATGGCTGTGCATGTGAACAATTCACATGATGAATTGATGAGTTGAAACATCTGGAGATATATGTAGGGAACAGCAGAAGCAATTAGCAGTCTTGACTTCTGGAACAGAGAGAACTGAGAATTATTATTTAAATTAGCTAAGGTAGGATGTATCCCTTGTAAAGATGCTGACGCTGCCTGCAATGCTAATGTGATGCCAGATTGGCTGTGTGGTATAGCTGCATCTATTCACTGTTCAAGTGTCAGTCATGTTCATTTGTGTGTTTAATTTTACAAAGTTGTAACCTACCTAGTATTTTCTCAACAAAATTGAACTTTATAGTGCTGTCTGGAATATCATTTGTGAGACAGTTAGGATCCTGATTTTCCTAACAACTACCTATACCTTTTCACTTCTCAGTGTTAAAAGATTTTCTAAATACATTAGTTATTTGAAGACAAGCTGTTCTTTCAGTATTTAGCTAATGTGGGAAAGTACTCTTTCTTATTGTCAGTGTTAGAAAAGCAAACAGTGTTTCATAAACAAACATGCCCAAACATGTCTTCCTGGATATAATACCATGGTAGGCAGAGCACAGATATTTTATGTTTCTATTGTATAGCTTTCAGTACTTCAGAGCTTTGTTAACACTCCATGTATAATTTCTTATCAGCACTGATTTATTTGCCATACAGAATATGATGGATTTAATCTTTCATAATAGAATACTTTCTTGGATAATACAGTGCCATTTCACTAAATTTAAAGTATCTGACCCTCTGTGTCTAAAAGTAGATGGAAAGGGGAAGTAAAAGAAATGGCACCTTGGAAATAGATTAAGCATAGTACACTTGTAAATGACTAGCCATTCGAGTAGTTCTATAAAATTTAACATGAGATAAAAAGCAAATCAGTCAAGAAATCAGCAACCGTGGAAATATATATTTATTTCAATAAGTTTAATGCTCAGATAGATGTGTTTCTAGTAGGTAAGTATGCTTTTACCCCAATGGAAGCTTTATTCCAGAAGCAAACAGTGAGAAGGGATGAATATAGTACAAATTGGGATTCCAGTAAAATAGACGGAAGAGATTAAAGTTTCTTAATCCACATGTTGAAACAATCTGGACTGAACCATGATGCATACTGTAGGCTTAAAAAAAACACTGCTGATTGTACAAATGGCCTTCCAGTTAGGAGGTGGGGGCAGGACAAACTGGATAGAGGATTATCATATCCAGATCCTAAAATGATTTCTATCCCCAGTAAGAATCATATGAACATAAAATAATATTAGGCATATTTATTCATCAGAGTATTACCATGGAAAAAGTCACATGTAATTAAATTACTTCTTCTAGAGCACGGGTGTCAAACTAAATTTCATTGAGGGCCGCATCAGGGTTGTGTTTGATCTCGAGGCTGGGCCAGCTCGACGTCAATGTCGGGGGCACCTGTGGTGGCCAAGTGCTAAGGCAGGCCTTCCCTCAGACCCTCCCTCACTCTCATTATAATCTCCTTCCTTCTTTTTCCTTCCCTCTTCATTCTTTCTTCTTCCTTCCCTTCTTTCCTTATTTTTCTTTCCTTGTCTCTTCCCATCTTCCCTTTTTCTCTGTCTTTCCTCTTTCCCTTTCTCCTTTCCTGTCCCTTCCTAAATGCTCAAATGCAAAAGGGGAAACATTTCTCCTTTTGTTTTGTTTTGTTTTGAGTTTGTTTTGCTATCCCTCTGCCAGCAAAAATGGAGCTCCATTTTCGCTGGCAGAGGCACTGCAGGCCGGTCCTTTGTCACTTTCCTATGGGCCAGATCTAAGGACCTTGAGTTTGACACCCCTGTTCTAGAGTTAAGTATACACTTTCTTACAAAAGGAAATCCTGATAGGGAGAAAAATGTATGCCTTTTAGGGGAGATAGACAGATAGATAGATAGATAGATAGATAGATAGATAGATAGATAGATAGATATAGGCAGGCAGGCAGACAGGCAGACATCACTGACAAATTACTGTCTTCAGTACTGTTATGATTCTCTGAAACTGAAATGTGAGAAAATGTGATTTCAGAATTTCCTCTTTGTTTCTAACAGTAAAACAAAAATTGATCATAATCTCAAAAATAAATCACTTCCTGCAGTTTGAACTATATGATTCAATTTGAAAAGGATTTTACCAGAAAACTACCCATAGGTCTCCCTGCCAATATTTTTGGAATTGTATGAAGATTCAATATGGAGAGTCAGTCAGTTCATTTCAGTTCAAAGTGATGTAATCAAATCCCTACATCACACTGATTCACCAAATCAAATCATCAAAATGCTTTAGTAAATTCGTGAATTAAATTGACTGGATGATTTGATTGAAACATTGTATCAATCTTTTGACAGATTAACATTGGATCATGGATGATTTGCAAAAAATATAAAATTAAAGTACATTTCTATAGAAGAAAACAAACTTGAGAAGTTTCTAAAATTTTAAAAAGACACCAGAGAAGATGAGATTTGTAAGGCTTACATAATTCTTATGATTGTTTTGAACAGTATTTAGTTTTTGTCTTTTATATGAGATAATTGAATAAATGTTTTGGCCCTATTCTTCCATATGTAATATGACATATTTCTTGGCTACATCATTCCAGTCCACCAAACTGTTTCTTTAATGATGTAGAATAAAGGAGGGATCACCTGGTGACCTAGTTTCCATCTTTATTTCTGCTACTGCTATGTTAAAAAAGACGTAAACATGGAATAACTAAAGCTACTCCCTTTGAGATTGTCCATTCTGTCTGTCTGTCTGTCTGTCTATCTATCTATCTCTATCTATTTATCATCTATCTATCTATCTATCTATCTATCTATCTATCTATCTATCTATCTATCATCTATCTATCTATCATTGATATTAAGTTCTCCACCCTTCTAATATCTTTCCTGTTATTTCCTTCTTTCTCTTTCTCCCTGGTTCTTGCACCATTATTCATATCATGTTTGCTGATGCTTAATGAATAAACATCAACCTATATTTGTTGCTAGCTGAACTGAGTGGTACATTTGCTCTCATCCAAATAGAGGACTTACTGAGAGTGTTTTGGGTGCCAACTAGTGTGGAAATTATCTCATAATTTTCAATTGTAAATGACTGAGATCAAACACTGATGAATCACTGAGAGCAAACTATAAAGGTAGACTGAATCACTAATTTGCAATCCACATACAAAGAACCTATAAGCCATGTTTTTAACTATGATTGCTAAAATAAATCATAGAAACTTAATCTACAGCTAACTATTTGCTGGAAACAGGTTCACATATCACTGCTAATATCAAAATAAACCAGGAAAACTATAAATGAGTGTTATGTTATTTGTTAGAATATGTGTATAAATATGCCCGTGTACAGAAACTGGAACACTTACAAAACAGTAATGGATGACTGCAGTGGAAAAAACAAATCAGCATTTTATGAAATGCTGTTCCCTATTTTTTTTTTCTTGTTTTAGCAGCCTTCCTTTATTTCTCAAGTGTGTTAGAAAATAATCTTAATCCTGTCAAAAGATGTGGGTTATAGATTTGATTTTTCCACCTCTATCTCTTTATTATGTTTTTAACCGTTTTCCCCTGATTAATTTACTTATCACTACTCTATGTGAAGTGAGAGAGAAACTAGAATGCAGGTGCACGGTTGTCATGGCCATCATATATAGAATGGGAAAATCTATTCCTCCTTCCTTTGTGAAAACTATTTATTGGTTAATCCCCCTCCTTTCCCCCATTAAGGATTGAACAACATATCAAGTCATAATTTCAGTAAACAAACTTTTCTCTTAATCACAATTCTGCCCATGGCCAAAATTCAAACACTAAATCTACCACACTATGGTGTAACATATTTGTGAAGATCCTACAGTCTTCAACTGAGGATTCAGATGTTCTCAGGTGGGAGTTGCTGGATAGTAGATCAAGTCTACTAATTCTCAGACCAGATGGGAATGTGTTGGACCCCTGAAGGTTCAGCAGCCATCGCAAAATAGCCAGAATTCTCAAAATGCATTGTTATTCCAGCTAAGGCAGGTGCCAATGGGTAGAGGGGTTATAATCCCCCAGTGAAGCAGCGCTAACCTAAGAACTCAGGGTGGTCTTTTGCATGCATCCACACTAAAAGTGGGGCAAGCAAGAAATGGTATCACAATGAACAAATCAGCGCAACTGGGACTAGGAGCAGTCCATTTTCTGTTTGAGTTGTTGTCCTTTTACAATTTTTGTAACCTATCGCAACCGAAGATTTGGGGTTGCACACAATGATGCAAATACAGTTTTTTAAAAATCACTTTTTGCCTCCCCACTCTATACACCCACCAAGGTGAATACCCATCATATTGAAAACACGATGAAACACAATTATTTAACTGTTCTGTGAAATGTCAATAGAGAGGAAACTGCATGGATCTCTGGGGGGATTCCAAAGCATGGAGGCCACTCTGTAAGAATTAAATGAATTCTATTTCCATCATCTAAATAAAATATCCAAGAACACATTACCAAAACTCCTACTAGAGAATAAGGCAGTAGAAAGAGTGACTGATCCAGTTCAGAAAAGTAGCATTGTAAATGAAAAATGATTACCTAACTCTCTCCTTCCTTCCTTCCTTCCCTTCCCTTCCCTCCCCTTCCCTTTCCTTCCCTTCCTTTCTTCCTGCATTTTCCTTAAACCGCTTTTCAATGTGACTTATGAGCAAACAACACAACTTGGCAAAAAAAAAGAAAAGAAAGAAACTCTGTAGGATATGTATACTTCTCAGCCAGAATAAGATTTTCTGAATCACTCAGGCATGTCTTAGTGCACAGCCATATGGTTTGACAAGTTTGCCAACTAATATAAAATTAATTATTCAAACTATCCACCCCAAACAGTAAGCTAATAATACAAGAACTTTTGAAATATTATATTGAAAATAGTTTCTCTTCTTAGATAGAATAAGCTTTTTTTTATTAAGTTTGAAAAACGGATACATAAAAATATATTAATACATTCTAAGAGATGGCATTTTGGTACTAATTTGTAAATCTGACCTCTGTCAGCTTGGTTTTTATGCAACATTTCTATCAGTTTCAGACAACACAATCACATGCTGTTAAAGGACATTTTCCATTAGCAGAGGAAAAGAAATTAAAGGTGTCCTTGAATTCTTTGGCCTGCCTTTATTTATGGGCAGATCAATACAAGTACCAACAGTAGAATTGATTATTTTAGGCTTACCAAGTGTGACTTTCCTTCTTAAAATAGTCCCTAAGTGAATAACTTCTAATACTGAAGAACTGATTATTTGAGGCAGTGAAGTTCAATAAAGACAACCTCCATATCAACTGGGATCAGAGAGATCAACAATCAGGGAATGACTGTAGTCAACGTATTATCACAATGCAATGTGTGAAATTAGGGTACACTGCACATCATTGTATGTATATGAAAATCCCAGGTTGTGTACAATGTATTTTTAATCAGCACATATTTTGACAGTAAAAATGGAATATTATAATAAAGTGTATTTTTGTAACAGTATTCAATATTCAAGTAGAACAGTTTAAAAACAATCATCAGTATACAGTTACTAAGGTAATTATATTTTACGTTCTAATTTGTCTACTGGAACATTGTTGATGGGTGGAGATCTATGGAAACTACAAAAAAAAAAAAATGACTATGACTTCATCTTTTGTTCTTGGAGTCCCTTCAATATGTGTCAACATTGTAAGATGTATTTTACAGTGCATTTTAGCCAAATATACTTTAAAAACATAGAAGCAAAATAAAGAAATGATACTATAGTTACTGCATTTTGCAAAAAATATATTATTATAATTTTGCAACTAACAGAAAACACTGTAAAGTTACATTTACGGCTGTGTGTCATCTCCTGCATTTTAATAGATTCATTGAAAATTTACAAAATTTAATACACAGTATAAATTTCTCCAAATATTTGGCAGCAAAATTGTAAATCAATAAAATAAAATAAATAAATAAATACATAAATTTCTTAAAATTAAGCAGACTTTTTTTAACTGCACATAATTCAACACAAGAATAACAATGATTTTCACTTTTGGCATTTACAACATTTAGTATATTAAGATTAACTATTGTAAAACCAAACTGCAACAATCCTATCAAATGATCACCGGATATTAGTTAACCATTCCTTTTTTTTCTTCAACAGATTTATAAATGTAATAAAATGGAAATCTATTTGGATTTTTATATTATTATATTTTTCTACTGTATATAGAGTTGTGATGGCATGCCGGAAGTGGCACATAGAGCCATCTCTCCGGGCACGTGGGTGGTTGCCCGTTTTCTTCTGGGTTCTGGTGCAAGCCGGTCAGTTGGTCTTCATGCATGCAGGAGCACAGGAAACCTGAAGAGCAGCTGCCCGGTGCCCATGCGCGTGCTGGGAAGATGATCTTCCAGTTTCTGGCACGCGCATGGGGACTGGACAGCTGGTCTTTGTGCACACATACTTGCCAGAAACTGGAAGACGCATGTGCGCATGAAACCGGAAGATCATTTTCCTGGTGCACACATGCACAAGGGACGGCTGCTCTTCCGGTTTCCAGCACATGGTGTGCATGCAAGCTTCCATTTTGGCACTCGGTGCAATGGCCTTGGAAAAATACAAAACTTCCTGTGTTCTCTTAATACAGTGAGCTATAAATCTACGTGTATCTTATAGTCTACAACATGACATTTCTTTTCTTAGCCAACTGAAAGCAGGATTCCTTTGGGCTAAAAAATAGTTTTATAGTTCATGAGATTAAAAAAGGCACACATTAAAGGATAAGGGCACACCAAAATCTGCTACAGTTTTATAAGATTATTTGTGAACCTGACACAATAGATTTATCACATAAAGATTATCCATCCCTATCTTATTAGCTACGAATTCACACACTCATCTGGATATTGAGGATAGACATCTATATATATACTTAGAATGTTTTAAACTTGAGTCTATCTTTGCCTAAAAAGGGTTTTTGCAAGCTATGTTCTGCAGAAAATTTAATGGGCTTCAGTGAAAGACTAATGGCAGAAAAAGAATGTACTTGAACAAAAGTAGGGACATCCATTTTTTTTTCTGAAAAGGGTAGCATTTCTCAGCTAATGTTCAAAAGTATTTGTGCTCATGATGACTCATTATTTTGTGTGTATCTGAGAGGCAGAAAGCAGGAGATGCAGGAAATTGGTTTTTTTAACTAGTAGATTTTGCGGTCTGAAAAAAAATCCTTTCTTAGAACTAATATGAAACACACCAAATATAGATTAATACCATTGTGCTTTGTAGTGATTACCATGATAGGCAGAAGTAAGAAGCCACCAGTCAAGGTATCATTGATAATAAGGTTATGGTTTGATGGGTGAATTCTCATATTAAATAATTTGAAAAGGGGAACAAATTTCTGTATTCCTTTAGGTGAATCTTGACTGACTGACATGAAGACAGTGTCAACTCTTAACAGCTACATAAATAAATTCTCACCAACAGAATCCATCCCAGCTTGGTTGTTCAGGTCTTTCAATGGTTCATTCATGACCATTATAATTTTAAATATTTCTAATTTCATAATCAGTCTTTTTCCACTGGAAGGAACATTGCAATAAGCTAGCCAATCAAAATAACCCCAATATCAGCTTTAAATCTCTTTTTACTATGTATCCGAAGAACAGATAAGCAGCAGATTGTTAAATATATTATATCTCACTCAATCTGAGCACTTTACATCATTGGCATAAAAAATGTTGTGTGTGACTGTTGGCTTACCAAAAATCTCAGAGAAATGACTCAGCAGTAGAGACGTCTAAGTAACGGTGGTGAAAAACAAGGAATGAATCTGTCCTACTGCAAGTATGAACCCATATGCATACTTATTTCTCTACCCTTATTGGATCCACAAATTCTCATCCAGGAATTTTGTTTAGGATAACTTGATCCTCTTGGCAAAAAAGCAGCTGAGTTAAATTCTTCAGCTAGCTGTTAGGACATGTTTGCCAGATTCTTCGAGGAAAAAAATTATTTATATTCACTTGGGAATTAGAAGACTTGGAGTTAGAAGCTTCTTGGATTGTGATCTCTTATGAAACTTTCAGAAACTATTATTTCTACTTATAGAAACCTACAAAATAGAATGTTCACCAAAATAATCCTAATTACCCAAGAGTTAGTCACCATAAAAAAATAGGAAAAAAAATCTAAAACAATACTCTTGAGATGATCTTAGCATTAACCCCAGATGGATTATTCTCCATCTGAAGGTGCAGATCTGCAACTCATGGGTCTGTGGGCTGTGATTCCTGCAGAATAGCATGGAAGGGTGGACAAGAGGCTTTATCTGAGACTGATACAGTACATCCAGCCACAATATTTCAACTTCTGTACCTGGGACTACTTTTCAAAATAATTTTGAAACTACAATTGGCACTGAAGGTGGCCTCCAAGCTGTTGTGACCGAGGCCCACGTAGTGATTACCACACACAATTCAGTCCTGAACAGTCCTATTTTATTAAAACAGCTGAGAATTAATTCATTCTCAGCTTAGTCAAAAACAAATTCTTCATAACCAGTCCTACAGCCTACGGCCTTATCACCAACCTTTGATGTCTTTGGTAACCTGCCAAAGGCTTTTCTTGGCAAAACCCCCACAAAGTTCAAAAGACACTGACAAGAAGCACTGAAATCAACATTGCTTTTCTACAAAGAACCCAATGGCTCATTGCTGCTCTTTTAAGCCTTATGGGAGTGGCAAATCATCTTCTGGCCTTACTCCAGAGTTGTCCTTTTTGCTTTAGCTGCTCTTGCCTTCTGGCAGCTCTTCACATGTGTGCACTAGGAAAAGGCTCCTCCTGTTCCTCTACCTCTCTTCTGTCTGCCTCTGGAGGCTCCGGAGTCCGTGCATCGCTCCCAGATGGCCCTGGCCCCATCTCTGCCTCCAACGCAGAGCCCTTGTCTGGGTCTTCCCCTGACTCTAGGACCGGCCCATTGTCCTCCCCAGCCTCCTCACTGTCCAACTCTGCTGCCAGCTATTCTGCTAGCAAAATTTCCAACGAAATATCTTGAACCTTCTGAGGTGCTAAAAGAGTCCTAGCTGTTTCAAACATATTGTGGCCACAAATATTGAGGAAAACAGCTTGCTTACATTCTCCCGGTAGACCCTTGTAATCGTTGGCCACCATAAAATAATCAACTTGATCCAAAAAAGAGTCCCAAGTCTACTTTCGCACTGGTTAAACAGCTGAAAGTAGACAGGGTTGTCATCTCCTCGCTGAGGGAGTGCCCAAGTATTTCATTGTGCAACATCTCGTCGCCTCAGTGACCGCTCTTTTGTTAGTGATTTCGCTTAAACCTGTTGCCTCTTCCTGCATCCCACCTTCATCGCCAATGTTCTGTTTATAGAACTGGGTAGGCAAGGAAGGAGGCCAGACAGGTTAACAGTTTAACAAAGTTTTAATGCTAACAGTAATCAGCTAACGGTGGACTTGCTCTGTGCTAACAACGTGCGAGCGAGCCAGCCAGCTTCTTTTCCTTTGACAGCTCTTATATAGCCAAGCTGTCAAATAGCAGGCCAATCAGCCAAGCTGCCAAATAATGGGTCCCTTTCCCATCGTCTGTGTGCTGGTGGTTCAGCTAATCAGGAGTGCTTCTGCCTCCATGTGTTGCTGGGGGGAACGTAACAGTTAGAGACTGTCCCTACAAGATGGATGTGCAGCACCTATGAATATCTGCAGGGAGGTCATAATTTTACTCTGGAACCTCTTATCATAAAGATGCATCTGGTACCTTTCTTTTTAAATTTCTGTTAGATTGGGGTGCTTGAGTGGGTATTTCAAAGAGAGGTTGCTACTGGCTGAGTGGGTTGGGTGACCATCTGTATTAAATGTGCTATCTTTACTGGTTGTTTCCCTCCCCCGCCTCCGTGTAAGCTACCAGGGCCTTGTTGAGCTGAACAGAAATTTTGAGATAATCTATTGTGGAATTACATAAAATTTACTGAACTGAAGGGTAATACCCTTTATGCATTTGATACAGAATATTTACTGAATTATATAATGAAGATACAGAGAGTGAGGAAAAGGGTTTAGGAAATTATTGGCCTCTTGCTTGAAAAAGCAACAACAAAATAGTATAATATGTACTATCAAAAATGTTCAGGTTAAAACATAAAATAATAAATCATTTTTTTATTTTATACTTGACCTTATACTGAGTCAAAATATTACAACTTTTAAGGAAAAAATTAATCATTTCTAAATACAGTTTTTCTAGTGTCTGCATATGATTAAGCTGTTTAGTTATATCTTTATCTCTTAGGAAAATAATAAATACTATTAAATCTATGAAAACAGAAAAAAAAACCTCCCAGCATATATAGAACTTTGGTTCATAGGGAAGGCATGAAATAAAAGAGAAGGATATACAACCTTGGGGCCATTCATCATTTAGATTTGATTCAGGATGGGGAATAGATACTGGAGCTGGAATTACTTGACAAACTAAATATATTTATTACATAAGGGCTTAGATATTTTATCTGAGTATTGTTGAGGTACAGGAGCAATTTTGTCAATTTTGGTTGACCAGAAGGATTAACAAGTGGGTGAGCAGAGGTGAGCAAGATTTACAGAGTTCTAATTTCTGGAGAAGGCAAGAGGGAAGAAGTTCACATTGCGTATCATGTGTAATTGGTATGGAAAGGCTGGGATTAGGGCCAGTTCCACACTGGGACACTTCTTGTGATCCAGCAAGAGAACACAGCATTAAGCTCTCAACTCTGGACAACATGTTCTTATTCAGCCACCCTTATGGCCATACCTTAGCAGCAGGTAGCTCCTAGGCCTGCTCAGAAGGATGGAAAGCCTGGTCTCCTGCCCTTGGGGGCTATCTGTACCAAGCATGACCTGGAGAAATGAAGCATATGCTTCTCAGAACAGCCTAGGATATGCCACCCCATCAGAAGCTGGTTGGCTTCCCCAGGAGTAAAATTTTGGCACCAATTGGTTTTCCTACAAATTCTTACAACTTCACTTCTTACTTCCTTAGCAAGCAGATTTGGAGTGATAAGAGTTGACATCTTATGAAGGGAATTAAGAGGTGACCTTGGGGAAAATGCAAGAGAGACATTAAGGACAAGAGATTACACTGTCTGGAGACTGAAGGAAGCATAATTCAAAATAACCCTGCCCTGGTTTGGTTTAGGATAAGATGGAACAGAAATAAACTTAGGCAGGATTTCAAGATTTTTCTTAAAATACTCTGCAACAATAAGTAGCATTTCTGCAATCCCTGAAGTGTCTATTTCACTATTTTGAACTTTTATTGGCCCTGATTCAAGGGCAGAGACCAACACAATGTGCATCCGAGATATTTTATCCCTCAGATGCTTAACATATATTTTTAGAACATATTCTTATAGCAAAACCAATTTGCTTTTTTCCCATTACTGTAAGGTTTTATTACAGAATTTATTAGAATATTTAAACTTTCATTATCTTTTGAAAACTGCAGAAAATATTGCAGTGTGCCTTTTTCAATTCCAGTAACTATACTGAATTTTCAGCCTCTGTAAACCTACTGACATTCCAGCATGAATTTAATATTGCTTGTTTCCAACTGTATTTATTTTTTATGTACTATTAAATGTTTAAGGAAGGAAAATTATTTTGGGTATTTTATAATATTTTCCAAACACTAAGCCATTGTGTGCAAAAAAGTTTTAAAAAGTAGAATAAAATCATTGCCCTTTTAGTGCTAGTATGAAGATAGAACTGCCTATTTATTCTCAAAATATTTTTTTGTATATGATTTTCTACCATGTGACAAAAATCAAATCCATAAAGCTGGCAGTTTATTTATTTATTTATATGCCGTCCTTTCTCCACAAGGACTCAGGGCGGCTCACAGCAATAAGCAACAAGTCCAAATTAAAATTCAAACAATAAAAGAATCTAAAATTCCCATTAAAACCTCTTCAGTCCAGGCCAGCCTGGCAAAACAATCATGTTTTAAGGTCACGGCAGAAAGAGCGAAGGTCGGGGCCACCCGGAGTTCCAAGGGGAGCTGATTCCAGAGGGTAGGTGCGCCTACAGAAAAGGCTCGCTCTCTAGGGGCCGTCAGCCGACATTGCTTGGCCGACGGAACCCCAAGTAGGCCCTTGAGCACAGTTGTCATAGTCATTTAAAAACTATCTAATTATTAGAAAAAGCAGAATTTCAGAGCCCAATTGGTCCATACAACTTTAAAAAGACTACATCTGCAAATTACTGCATCACAGTTTAGGTTGAGATGTTGTGAATTGCCAATTTCTATTTATATACATGAGACATTGTGACGATGTCTACCAGCACCTAAAAGTTCAGACTAAGCATTTCTTGTCTGTTATTCTTAACATAATTTGGAATAAGATGAATACTCATTTCTACAGACTAAACTGCAACAAAACTTCAGCTACATTTACCTTGGAACCCAACTTTGAGAAGATGCATGTAAATATTTTCAAGGTCACCTAAATCATACTTTGTATCTTACTCAAATTTTAGCAATTGTGTTTAATTTCAAGTATACCTTGCTGAAACAAACTTCTTTCAACTTACCATCATAATTAGTCTGATTAATTATATTAATAATCCTGGTCATGCCACACTCTTTGTATAAGTATTTGGCATCAACTAATAAGAAAGAATTTTCTGGCACTCATTTCACATAAACGTATGCTATAGGTAAAACCTTATTACAATTAATTCTCATGATGAATGAAAACAAGTATGTTCACTTTGGCATTCATGATTTATGCTGTGTTTTGTGGCATGTAATGATGGAATTTTAGTCCAAAACACATAGAAGGCACCAGTTATGTAACCAGCCATGCTTAACATGACATCATAATTATTCATTCTAAAAATATTTTCCTTTTTAAAAAATGGTATGGATAATTGTATTTTAAAAGAAGGGAATCTTTAAAAGAAGATTCATAAAAAAGTGTGTCTGGGTGTTTGAGTAGAGAGAGAGAGGGAGGAAGGGAGGGAGGGAGAGAGATGGAGAGAGGGAGGGAGGGAGGGAGGGAGGGAGAGGGAGGGAGGGAGAGAGAGAGAGAGAGAGAGAGAGAGAGAGAGAGAGAGAGAGAGAGAGAGAGAGAGAGAGAATGAAACTACTGTGCTAGAGTAATTTGCCAATTTCCTTTGAAACTTATTAAGGTTCCACATGCCTGCCCATATAAATGAAGCCAAAGTATAAAAATAATCCAAATACTTATTAATATTATGAGGAACGAAACAAAATAAAGAAGACCTTGATAGAAAAAAAAGTATACAAAGACAGGCTGTAAGGTGCCAGCTGAAACATTGCAATAAGACTTCCTTATTCAGTATTTTAATAGTTGTGCTACCATACTAGTTTTGGTAACAAAGAAAAAAATCGTAAGGTTTTACTCTCTAAAATGCTGAAGATGTTTGTATACTTGTAAGATTTTCCAAGAAAAGATACTATTTATATCCAAAGCTTAATGTCAGTGTTCTGAATAACGACCCATTGAAAGCAGGTAGATTTCTCAAAGAACATCTTTATTGGATACATTATGTTGGCACAGCTGGTGAAAACCAACTCTAAAAATTCCCGTGGTTTTCACCTAATTAAAAGAATAAAACTTCCCCCCTTCCCAGTGTCATCAGTCACATTGTCCAATGAATATAGCTGGCAAGCTCTTCTCCTCCTTCACCAGCCACCTGTTACGAGGACCTTTGTTCCCACGGGAAAACTTTTCATTTTGACTGTAAGTTGGGCTATCTACTTCTACCCTCCCTTCCCTCTCTCAGGCTTCATGGCAACTATGAAGCAGCACAAAATGGCTTCAGCCAGGTTCACTCCACAGTTGACACTTAACTTTACTGAAAATTTATTTTCCTTGTTCTGATTGTCTGAAAACCCAACCAGAGGAGACTTAGAACCTTATTCTTTTTGTAAGGTTTACATCATGCTTTAATGTATCGCTTAAGAATTCGATATTTATATAAGCTTCTCTGTTCAGAAATTATTGCTAAGCTTGCCTGGGGTCCGCCCACTACTCTACTGTATAGCTTCCACTATCTTAGCTATTTCTTTGTTAATTTTAATGTATTTGTCTTACTGTTTTACTTACTTACTTACTTACTTTATTTGATTTATATACCGCCCTACTCCCAAAGGACTCAGGGCGGTGAACAGCCAAACACTAAAAATACATAGATACAAAATTTAAAAACAAAGTAAAATCGAATTAAACAATTTGGCCCAGACAGATTAAAACACCCCAATCATTTAAAAACCAATTAAAATTGGTTTTAATCTTTTGTAATATCATTTTATCAGATTATAAATTGTCCAGACTCATGTGACAGCAAGATGGGCAGCAAATAAGTTTGATACATAAATAAAAATAAAACATTTCTCAAAATACGTTATTATGTATATATTCTTCCAAAAATTTTAATAAATGTATTATTATTTATTATTTTATATATAGAATACCATAATTCCAGAAAGTGCCAAACAGCAGGAACCCCAAACACCATGACACAAAGCAGCAAGCCTAAGATCAACCATCCTCACTTCCCTGCACTAGTGGAATGGGATACAATTTTGTATTCTTAAATATATGCTGAATTCTATATGGATTTTCTGACTAAGCATTTATTTATAAACATTAACACTGAGGATTATATATAGTTAATAGGAATAGTTCAGAATGTGGAGGTTTGTACCTAATTTACTTTTGCTTAGTTATAAAACATTTCAAACTAATAAGGTATTTTAAAACCAGGACTCTTACACCCAACTATGCAAAGCAGCTGACTAAAGTGTCTTGCAAATTTCACACTCAAACTATTTAATAATATTGCAACAGCTGCTTTAGTCATTTGTTTGTCACACTTCTTTAATTTTTACTTTTATTTACAACTAAATCACATCTATGATAGCTTTATGATTTCTCGTAAGCTATGATATTTAATGTAAACATGTCTAGGAATCAAGAAGATAAAGGTCTGGCAATTTAAAAGGACGTTAATAAATCTTCTTGGGAGAGTATTTTTCTCATTACTTCATAGGTAAAATGTTAAGATCATTTCCTGTTACTAATTACTTTCATTTCTAATCACTACATTCTAGATCTAGATCCCCCAAAGTTGACTGTAAAAAGGGAAGAAGGAATTAGCATATTTAAACAACTTTAATGATATACTTTGTTCTTCAATATAGATTTTCATGCTAGGTTTGTACATCATGCAAAAATCATGATTTTTAAAGAGTGCATAGTGATTTGTTTTTACGGTTTACAAATAATAATAATTTATGCATCATGCTAAGCCAACCCATCATTCAATAAATTACTAGAATATTATATGAACTTGAACATTGTCATTTGTGTTTCATCAATCTGATACTTGGCATTGGCAGTTCTCTACAATTCTTCTGTCAAGCATGTCATGTTCTTAGGTAAACTCAGTCAATCTATTTTTTGCCCTTGTTCTTTCTGACATACTCATATTTAGTTGCTAGCTATGTTTAGCTTTTTCCATAAAGAGAAAATATAGACCTTGGTTTTGTCTTATTGGTATGATGCCAGAGTATTTAGTTATATTTTATTGGCCTCTGCCCTATACACTCTTACATTAGAGGTTACTGTTGAGTAGACATCTATAGGATTATACCATATAACATCTGTAAAAACAGAATTTTGAGATCTAAATTCTATCCTATAATTTCACAGTTTCAGCTTTAATGTCACTAAACATCTTGCATAAATAATGACAGTAAAATCAATTAAGTCAATGTGAATTAAACTATGATTAATGTAAGAAATAAACTGTATGCAACTATTCACTTTTGGTAAAAAGGTAAAACAATTCTATGTATTAAAATCTATGTGCCAATTGAGGTTTTCAATTTTAAATATGCTAACTCATAAATTCATTGAATGAGGCTTGTTATTAGCAAGACTGTTACTTGTTACATCTGTCAATTTTTTTTTAGTATTTGACAATTAAGTACGACAAAGACTTTTATACACCTACAGAAAGATAATTCATCCAGAAAGTGAATATATGAATCACTACTCTGTACAGCATTAAGCTATAAAGTAACAGAAGCATTACAATATATCCATTATATACAGCCCTGGTGGTGTAGTGGTTAGAGTGCAGTATTGCAGGCAAACTCTGCCCACAGCCAAGAGTTTGATCCTGATGGGGCCTCGAGGTTGATTCAGGCTTCCATCCTTTCAAGGTAGATAAAATGAGGGCCCAGATTCATATAACAATGCACTGGCTCTCAGTAGGCTTCTGGGTACAATTAAAGTTGTTACACATCCATGACCAGGGTATTTGAGGGACCAACTTTCTACCATCCCATCAGAGCTAGAAGAGAAGGCATGCTCTGGGTTTCCTCTATTAAACAATGTCATCTTGCTGGACCAAAGGGTCCTGTCTTCTCAATGGCGCAACCTGCCCTGTGGAACAGCTTCCCACCAGAGAGTCAGATGGCTCCAATCCTGTTAACCTTTTGCAAGATATTGAAGATCTGATTGTTTCCTAGGCATTCAGATCAACGGGTAGATGGTGATACTATTGATGG
The DNA here is from genome assembly GCA_022577455.1 of Arizona elegans. Classification (NCBI taxonomy): domain Eukaryota; kingdom Metazoa; phylum Chordata; class Lepidosauria; order Squamata; family Colubridae; genus Arizona; species Arizona elegans. The sequence goes on from JAKOOJ010000001.1 coordinate 254,095,311, forward strand.
TGGGTGGGGTTAACAATTTATTCTTGGGCATCAGAGGGATATGTTAGGGTAGTTTGTTTTAATCTTGTAAACTGCTCAGAGGTCACTTGTGTGAGAGGGGCAGCAATAGAAATGGTATAAATAAAATATTTTCCCATATGAGATTGGCTATACACTGAGGTTATCACTGGAAGTCCTCTTCCAGATATTCCTTTCTGACTTTTAAACCATGATGGAAAACAAACATGTAAGAGGGTTTCTCCTTTTCTCCAACTAAGGCGTAAAGATCTGGGTTGCAAGACTCCTGCCAATATGGCAGGCATACAATACAGAAACTACTCAATCTTGGCTACCCTATCCCAGTTGTCTGAATTTATGCCACCCAAATTTGGTAGACTTATCTCAGACTATAAAAATTCATCCAATAATAAGCAAGCTTTTCAAATTTTAATCCTCTTAGCTTGCACAGGATATCTATTCCTTAAGAGAAGGAAACAATTTTGATTATCTTCATCAATCATCTGCTCTGGGAAGCAGACAATGATCTAATGTCAACAGCAACTTACTAGTGTTCCCATATAATATATATTTTAAAATAAACAAAAATAAAATAGGTGTTTTATTACGGGTTACACAAAATTATACTGGTATATAAAAGCAAGTATAAAGAGTAAGTGGAGATATTTTTTTCCATTTTTGTTCTAGAGACCTTCTTAGAATAGCAGAATTAGGAAAATGGATTCAAATGCTTTACAAACCACAATATACAATCTTTGGCCTAAAAGGGTACAAATTGTCATTTTCAGATTTATAAATTCAGTCTCCAGTTTTATGTTTGATGTTGCTAGAAAATGAAATTCTTAACTCACAAAGCCAGAAACAGTCTGTTCTACAGATTGTCTGCTCATACATAATTCAGGACTATAGACTAAAAACAAAAGTATTTTACATAAGCACAACAGAAGTGAAATCTTTTAAAACTCCTGCTTCTTCTGCTTGATTTGCAGGAGAAATCAGCTATTACAAACTGAACCTTTTTTTTTGTTTTGAGAAGTGAGAAAATAAGCAAAAAGATTTAGAATATACTAATAAATGTTATATGTCTCTCTCATCTTTATTCTTAAACAGCATAAATATGTTTCAATACTATTCAATATAATTTGAATTACAAATTAGACCCTTCCAAATATTTAAAGAAACCAATTTGTAAATATATTACAAAATATTATCCTCCATTTCTTCTTTATGGCCAACAATATTCCAGTAGATAATGATAAGAATTTAGAAATCTAAATAGGCAAAATTAAAGACTGGCAAGCCTCTTCCTTCAAAACTCTTGGAATTCCTTCAAAACTAAATTCTCTCTCTGTCTGATTTTTGTCTGTCATATCACTTTTTTGTTATATCAAAATTTAAGACTATGTATACTAGAGTGTTCTGAGAGGATAGCAGAAAGAACGAACCAGATGCCACTTCAGAAATAACTTCAGAAAAGTGGATGTAGCATATTTGAGGAAAGACTAATCAAATTTTAAACACTCAGGTTAGATACTTAAAAGTCTATGTATTTAGGCTCTACACACAAGAGATCCCTAGGTTTCACTGGAAACTCAAACTAAACCTTTTATGTTCTGTTTTAATCACTTACCTTGGAGTCTCTGCATCACGCCAGCAATATCTCGAGATGTTCTTCCTGCTAGTCTTGAGGATGCCATTGTGCCACGTGGCAATGGTGTTGTTTTTTTCTGCATGGTTGTCTATCTGAAGTGCAACGTTTCAACAGTTTTTTTTATAAAGCATCATTAGTTGCAGAATGGCATGCCATAGCAAGTCATGGCAGCTTTAAGTGGTAGATATATAGCTGCCTGGCTTGCCACTGTTTTAGGATTGTTCTCATCCGGTAGCTTGCAATTTAGGCCTGAAAAGATATAGAAATGCACAAGAAAGTTTGAGAGAACACCTGTACATTGGTATAAAAAGAGTTTCCATACTTTCACTAGATCAGACATTTAGAAATCTGGTTGATTGGCTATTCCATGTGACTAATGACTTAATACCATGAATTGCATTGGTAAAATAGAACAAAAAATCGTGCACTACACCAACACTAAGATTTACAAATTGTTGTGAGCTTATATTTTGAGCAAACCTTAGAATTCACATTAATGCAGCACAGTAGGTCAAAATGTGAAGTTTAATGTCATTATTCCAGAAAGGTTTAAGTGGTTAGAAAATGAATATAATAGAACACACTATTTAATGGAGATCTCAGTTATTTTGAGATTGCAACCCTGGCTACTATAATAACGATACCAGCACATATGTTTTTCTGTACTTACACAGCTTAAAGACATATTTGTTTTCAAAAAGTGATTGATACTTGCACATTTTCACAGAAAATTTGTTATGCTCTAAAATACTGGTTTGTTTATTTAGGAAATTCTCATTTTCCTGTTCTAGCTGAGAACTAGCAGAATTACTGATCAAATACCTCATAAAAATCAATATAGTGATGATAGGAAAAAAAAAGGTTCCTTCGAAAAGGCTCATATGTGAGGAAAGAAAGATGGGTCCAAAAATCAAAGACCAGCAGAGGCTCTCATAAATGTCTTCATCCACTTTATTATTTTACATGCTTTTTACCACATATTTGCTACGCTTAGGAAAGTGATAGGAGCAGGGGTGCTATTCAGCAGGTTCTGACAGGTTCTAGAGAACCAGTAGCAGAAATTTTGAATAGTTCGGTGAACCGGCAAATGCCATCTCTGGCTGGCCTTAGAGTGGGGAGGGAATGGGGATTTTGCAGTATCCTTCCTCTGGAGTGCGGTGGGAATGGAAATTTTGCAGTATCCTTCCCCTGCTATGCCCACCAAGCCACGAACACAGAATCGGTAGTAAAAAAAAAATTGAATTCCACCACTGGATAGGAGTACCAGGTAAGGAGTGTGGGGGTGCTGCAGAGGAATGGAGGAGCCTGGGGGAAGGCTATGGAGGCCTGACAGAGCCTGCACGCAAACCCAGGAAGGCCAAGGAAGGCCTGATGCAGGTCACTCATCAGTCGAGAGAGGGCTGGTAGAGGTTGCATGCAGACCGGAGGGTGCTAGAAGCAGGAGCAACTTCTGAAGTGATTTGCAATTATCCCTGCTGGCTTCCCCATTAAATCTGCTTGTGAGAAGCCAGCAGGTAAGGTTGCAAATCTTGTGACTGTAGCTTTCTGCAGTGTTGTAATTGTGAGCTTGACCTGAGACCCCAGGTCGCAATTGTGTGACCCCATTGGGGCTGCAATGGCCAGAATATTGAGAATTGATCATACGACCATTTTTTAAGCGCTGCTATACAGGTAGTCCTTGACGTACGGCCACAACTGAGCCAAAAATTTCTGTTGCTAAATGAGACATTTGATAATGAATTTTGCCTCACTTTCTTGCCATAGTTGTTCAGTGAATCACTGCAGTTGTTAACTTAGTAACACGGGTAAGTGGATCTGATTTTTCCCATTAACTTTGCTGGTCAGTAAGTTGCAAAAGGTGATCACATGACCCCCGGACACTACAACTGTCATAAATATGAGCCGGTTGCCAAACAACCAAATTTCTATCACATGACTGGGGATGCTGCAATGGTCGTAAATGTGAAAAATGGTCAGAAGTCACTTTTTTCAGTGCCGTTGTAACTTTGAATTTCACTAAATGAACAGTTATAAATGGAAGACTACCTGTAATTTTGAGCAGGCACTGAACAAATGGATGTAATTTGAAAACTACTTGTATTTATAGATGAGCTGTTGATTGATAGTTAATTTTGTCAAGTTTATGCACTTTACTCAAGGGTATTAAGGGTCTTTCCCACCTGCTATTAAGGGAGGGTCTTTCCCACCCACCTCCCTTCTCTCAATCAGCAGAAAACTATACCAGTATGACACTGTTGACTTCCGTGCTAACTTCTATCCAGCCTCCATTGTCACTGCTCAGCCCTATTAGCAAAGCTGAACTGGTTAACACCTTATGGCTGGTTGAAAGAGTTTATGGAATAGTTGAAAGGACAGTGTGCATGTAAGATACTACATTTATACTCAGGGCTGTCAAACTGGCAGCCCGCGAGCTGGATACGTCACACACAGGCCATGCCCACCCCATGGGGAAAATGTTGCAAAACATCACATGACAGCAATGTGACATGGTGAGTTTGACACCCATTATTTATAGCAATACTACTAAGAACTTAAAACTAACTCACTTATGGGTTGGGGATAAGACGAGGGCAGAAAATAAACCATCTCAGGACATGATTATGCCAGAATTAAGTACAAGTGGGCACAGAGTCTAAAATTTGCAACCAACAAGCATATTTCTAAGCAAAAGAAGATTCCTACACACAAATGTGTGGAAAAGATTTGTTATATAATACGAAAATCTATATTTATCTTAAAAGATAGAAACTAAATTGTAATGTATAGATAAAAGTTAAAAAATATATAGAGGATACTACTTTAATTGAATCTTTCAGCAATATGAAAAATTCAGCAAAATCACCATGAAATAATAAATTTATATTTAGTCTTGTTTATATTACTTTATTTGATAAAAAATACAACTGTTTTTATAGGATGCTGCATATACATATGGCCAATTTTGTATGGTACATGAACTCCTATAGTATTTTAAAGCTACCCATAAGAAGAATCACAGGTAATTAGAATATCAGATGTACTGTCAACTAATCCAACGCCTTGCAAGAATCAATTAAACCATCTCCAACAAAGAGGATTTTATCTCAGGGATTTCTTGAGTCAGCTGAAGTATTTAATTTCAACCCCTTTGATTTGTCTAGCCTTCGATTTCAAGAGAAAACAGGTCTACAACCTCTTGCATATGACATTTTCCATTTTGCAAGTTAAACATATCTCTTTTATAAGGTGGGGTTTTTTTTTTTTGCATGATCTATAGCTCTTTGATGATTCTTCATAGGGCTTGGACCTATTCCAATTATGAATCTGGTATCCTCTGAACCATCTTTAGATTTTATATATCCCTTTTTTAAAGTGTAATGCCCAGATGAGGATTAATAATTAATAATTTAATAATTTATTAATTTTATTTATTCATCAAATATATATATATATATATAGCTGTCCATCTGACAAAAAACAACTGGGGGCAGTGTAAAATAATGGATACTACTCCATGTGCAACCTAAACCCTTTAAAATATAGTGAAACTGTATGAGACAGCCACCTAACTCTTGAGATTTGTTATATAATACTAACATCTATATTTATCTTAAAACAAATACAAATAAGGCAACCCAGGAAAGTGTAAATTACTGCCCATTATCTAGATGCACTGTTTCTGATAGTCTGCATTGAAGTGCATAACCCTTTTCAATTACTGTGTAATCCAATGGTTAGCTAAAACCCTAGATTCCCTTCACAAGCCAAGTTTCCCCAATCCTGTATCCATCTATTTGACTTTTCCTGCCGCTTGATCTTACACCTAATATAACTGAGTATCATCCTGTTTGGATATGACCCAATGTTCAAGACTGTAGGGGTCATTTTGAATCATGATTTTGTCCTCTAAAGAGTTAGAGCTTGGCATCAACTGCAACATTCATATTTTTTTTATCTTCTAGGTCATTTATAAAGTTGCTGAACCACACAGATTGATGGGTCATTTACAAGTGCCTTTTGGGTACGCTTCAACCTACATTTATTCATCCTGTCCTCAAAAATATCATGAGATACTTTGTCAAACATTTTACAAGGAATCCTTATTTAACAATCACTTGAAATTATGACAGTGCTGAATGAGTGGTTGTTATGGCCCCATCGGAAGCTGGTTTGTAAGAGGAGCTGGAACTAAGATGTGAAGATAAGATATGAAGAACAGTGCAGGAACTGGGTATGTCTATTTTAATGAAGAGAAGGACTAGGGGAGACATGATATCAGTGTTCCAATATCTCAGGGGCTGCCAGAAACAAGAGGGAGCGAAGCTATTCTCCAAAGCACCTGAGAGCAGGACAAGAAGCAATGGGTGGAAACTAATCAAGGAGAGAAGCAACTTAGAACTAAGGAGAAATTTCCTTATCAGTTAGAACAATTAATCAGTGGAACAACTTGCCTCCAGAAGTTGAGAATGCTCCAACACTGGAAATTTTTAAGATGTTGGATAACCATTTGTCTAAAGTGGTGTAGGGTTTCCTGCCTAAGCAGGGGATTGGACTAGAAGATCCCCAAGGTCCCTTCCAACTCTGATATGATATGACATGACATGATATGATATGATATTATTATATTCATCTTATGGGAATTTCATGTCTCTCCAGAAACATCCCAAGAACCCGGAGGGTGAGGATGATAGAGTGCCAGGCCTGTCCAGCATTGGGGGAAGCAGTCGACTGGACGGGGAGATGCCTGACCCAATGAAAGCAGGTGATATATAACAGGATAAATGGCCTTCCTTAATTCAAGATCTGTGACTGACTTGTCTCAGTTTTTTCCCACAGATATATTGAATTTCAACGTGATATGGTTATTTTCCCCAAAGGAGCCTAATACGTTAAGTTCACTATACAATAGAGTTTGACTGTTGTCATTTAAAATCTGGTTTTTGAAATAAAAAATAAATTTTGTATGCTCCTTATGGTTGAAAACTAGATTTTTTTTTCTCTTGAAAAGTAGGCAGATTATTCTGGATTGGACAGACTCTTGTATTGTTAATGGCTCTCAACTCTTTTACAAAGGCAAAAAATAGAGTCTATTCACAACTTATATTCACCAAGCCCAATGCTGCATTTCTGGGATAAGATGGGATGCAAGTAATCAGTTATTACAATAACTGTGTTACACGATGCCCTTTGGATGCTTAAATTAAATGATTGAATGTTCCCAATATTAATTTAAAGCAATTATCTTCACTAGAATGGAAATTATGCTCATCATCACATGCAGAACATGAAAATGGACGTCTGAGTTCACACAATATTTTTCTACACTCATGTTTTCTTCCTATCCTCAACAATCCGGAGATTTAGGATGAGAACAAGGTGATCAAAAATATTTAGCAGGTGTTTAAAAATAATGAAGCGCAAAACATAGCATACTTTATGAGTCACAGAGTGGGAAAGAGATATTTGGGCCATCAAGTCTACCTCCTTCCATTCAACACAGGAATTCAAATTAAAGCATCACCCAAATGTCTTTCTAGCCTCTCTTTGATCTTATCTAATGAAGGAGAATTCATCACAACTCTAGGTAAACTGCTCTTTCAGTTAAGATTTTTTTCCTATCCTTCTCATGGAATCTGCCTTCCTATAATTTATTAACATTATTCCATTTCCCATACCTTTCTCAACCATTTTATCCAGAGGAATCCAGGAAAAGTTCTCAGAGAAGCTAAAAATATGAAAATCACAACACAGTTCACTTCTAACCTACACAATCCACATTTTTACAATGTTTACAACAGCAAAGCAGTAGGCTGGCAGTTGACTTGAGACCCATAAAATTCCCACCGCTGCAAGTGGTTTATTTATTATTTATTGGTTCGATTTATATGCCACCCTTTTCCGGCGGCTTACAATGCGTTAAGCAATAGCCTTCATACTTTTGTATATACCTGCTTAGTAGGGCTTTCGCCCCCCCCTCAAAGTGGTGTTTCTTTTTATACAAAGTCATCTTATTGCCCCCACAAACCGGGTCCTCATTTTACCTACCTCAAAAGGATGGAAGGCTGAGTCAACCTTGAGCCTGGTGAGATTTGAACTTGCAGTAATTGCAGGCAGCTGGTGTTACTTATCAGTGCATTAGTCTGCTGCGCCACCAAGGCTCAAGTGGTGCACCATTGCAAAGTACATAAAGTTCAAAAAATGCTTAATTTTTTTCAATCTCTGTCTCGTGCGGAATCCCTAGCAATCTCTTGTGACACCTACAATATAAATTCCATGGAGCCCAGTTGAGGAAGATTACAGGTGGGCAATTAATTTTCTCAAGGGCCCACATGAAAAACTGGGACTGTTATGGAGAGCCGAATCAATAGGACCAACACATTACTGCGAAAGTGCATAGGTACGCATGCAGATACATAAACTGGGGAAAAAAAGAGCAGTCGCCTTCAAAATAAAAGCAATGCTGTTGTATTGCCTGCATGCCATACACTTATTTACATTCAATTTCTAATTTCAGAGTGATCCCATGTAGGGCAGATGGGAACAGCCGAAGGTCTGTAAAATGCCCAAGTCTGCTCTAGAATAATACAGAAACAGTCATGCCTTTCTGTCTCTGGCATGTCATCTTTTCATGTATTCAAAAAGTGCTATCATGTCCCTGAAATTCTTTCCTCTGAAGGCTAAACATATCTAACTCTTCAGTCTCAATTTCCATTCCTACTTGATAGGAAGAGGAACATATAATGACTTGTGGCATCATATCCTACAGCATTACGTCTTGAGTTTAGTTGACACTGCATATGAGTAATAATGCACTAGTATTTTCCTCTGAATATATATTCAGAACTAAATACTAAATTCAAAGAAACACATGCAAGTAAATATATGACTGCAGCCATAAATGGTAATCCTGCTATTGCAGCCTATTTGTCAGAATCAAAGATGATTGATGCAAAAATGTATGATAATAAGACATAATGTGAGAATTATATGAATATAAAATTAATAGGGTAGCATAAGATAAATTTGTTTCTGGTACTTCGGAATGACCTATCTTGAGATATACGGTGTAAACACAGTTACAGTAATTACCTTTCAAACAGAAAATATTTTATTTTTTTATTTTATTTTCCTTAACTAGGGCCCATATTATATCATCTTACATAATTTGCTAATACAGGTAGTTGTTGACTTACAACAGTTCATTTATTGACCCTTTGAAGTTACAACGGCACTGAAAAAAGTGACTTATGACCATTTTTCACACTTACGACTGGTGCAGTATCCCCATGGTCATGTGATGAAAATTTAGATGTTTGGCAACTGACTCATATTTATGACGGTTGCAGTGTCCCAAGATCATGTGATCACCTTTTGCAACCTTCTGAGAAGCAAAGTCAATGGGCAAGCCAGATGCACTTAACTCTGTTTCTCACTTAACAGCTCCAGTGACTCATTTAACAACTGTGGCACGAGAGGTCATAAAATGGGGCAAAACCCGCTTAACAACTGTCTCACTTAGCAACAAAAATTTGGGGCTCAATTGTGGTGGTAAGTCGAGGACTACCTGTATAGTGGAACTGAGCTAAGACCTAAAAAAGACCGAATCCATTTACTCTGAATTTGAGGGTCCCTCTTTCTGCCCCATCATCCCAAGGTAGTTTAGGAGAAAGGCATTCAGAAACAATTACTCTTTTGTTCTTTTTTATCCTACCCAACCCCAGAGAATGTTTGAAAGGAATTACATAAAAAGAGGTCAAAACTCTGCCTGTCTGTTTGACAATCAGAAAAGAATGGGATCTAGTTTAGTAAGGTAAGAGAAGTCAACAAAAGGAAGACCAGTTCAAAAATGAGCCAGATCTGGCTAGAGGCTGTGGAGCAAAAAATCCAGAAAACAGATTTCACAGTGCATCACTGGGGGAGAGGAAGCTGGCACTGGCACAGAATGTTGCTCACTGTTCCATTCTAAGCCCCTCCCTTCGGGTCACATGACCCACCCCCCCCAGGCAGAGCTACGATTAAGGGATTGATTGAAAAGAATTTCAGTAATCAAGCTCTGCATGTTTTCCCTAATTTGTTCTTTTTTCTATAAATGGCTTAAAACAGAATTTAGAGATAACCCAGTTCTAGTCCTGTTTTACTCCAAGGGTGGGATGGTCTCATCTCTTTTTCACAGAAGTAGCCCATATTCACATACCTATCTCCAAATACCTCTTGTTATTTGCTACCATGTTGAGGATTCAAAAGTTCTATTCCATTTATTATGTACACTAAAATAATCTATTTCTATTTTTCAATAGAAGCATTTTCTTATAATGCATACTTTCTTCCAATGCTTATTGTTTGTTTGTTTATTTATTTATTTATTTATTTATTTGGGTATTATTTCCAATCACCCCACTGAAATAAGAATACAGTTTATAAGAACATCAGCTTGCATTTTATCCAGGTGAAGCTCCAACATAAACATACCTATTCCTAAAGCCTACAAACTTTATTAATGGTTTAAATCTAAGGTAAGGATGGGTTTGTGCTCTTCAAAAAGATTTTTTGGAAATCTGTTAGGCCCTCTCCCTTATTTGGCAGATTTTCCTCTATTGGAAAATTATTGGATTAATTATAGATGCTGACTCATATTACTACTCATATTATTTTTATGTCTAAAAATAAAGGCCATATAAATACTTTTTAAACTTTAAAAATTCCTGGAAATTTATTCAAGTTGTTTTATAGGTGAAGCTAGTTATACTGTTACAACCATCTGTATACAATATTACATATTGTAGCAATCTATAGATAAGGGTTTTTTAAAGTATTAGTTGATTAAAATGTTTCATAGGATCCTCTGACCAAAATAAATTTAACTAGCTGAGATAACCTCCTACAAAACTGAACTGCATTAAATGCATTGGTCACTGAATTCTCAAAGGCAAGTGTCTCAACAATTTGATGTCAGTTACTATGTCCGCTTAAATGTGAATATGCATTACTACCAGTGTAGTTCCATCCAGTACCAATCTAACATTTCTTGTCGAAACTGTGTTGAAGGTACTACAGATTCAACTGTCATTTGATAAAACGAAAATAAACAGAGGGGGAAAGTGAGTCAGTTCTTCCTCGGCAAAAGTTGTCCTGTTTTGTGTTATACGAGTTGAATACCAAGATTCAGAATTACAGGTGCATCTACTGTGCAAAACTGCCCATCTTGGCAACCTTGTTTTTGTTTTTGTTTGTTTTTATTTGATTTCAAATAAAAACCTTCCTGCCCTCCTTCAATTGAGGGTTTTTTTTTTTTAAAAAAAATTTTTTTAACTCAATCTGGAACTCAACATTCCCCCACTCCGGATTTAGCTTTACAACCCAATTAAGTCAATCATCCTTAAATAAATCATTTCCCCCGCATTCCCTTAAGCCGTTAGCCAAGTCACCTCGGGTCCAACTACTATACCATGGGCTCAACTGCTTTGGGGATCGCCGGAGCAGCGAGAGATTTCCTTTTGGAGGTGCAGCATCTATCACCCCGCACGCGTGCACATTTTTAACTGCAACTCGCTCCTTCAACTCCGGAAATGCCCAAGGCGTGCTGTACCTGCCTGCCCAATTCAAGCGCATCTCTCTCCTTTCACGGACATGACAGCGCAGAAAGCAGAAGCATCGCCTGCAAGCAAGGAAGGCGGACAGAAACCGCGTCGCCCGTACCTTCTTGGCGTTGCGGGGCGGCCGGCGACGGTGCAGTCCCTCGCCGCCTCTCCAAACTGTCCTCTTTAAAAAACGACACGCCTGACCCCCACAAGCTCCCGCTTGAATCTGCCAGAGCTCCGGAGCGGCCGGAAAGCCACGACAGGTTCCCTGGTTACCGAGGGCAACAATCCCACCCCAGCGACAGCCGCGAACACGCACACATACACATACAAACGAACAGCCAGACGCGCACGCAGCCACCGAGAGGTATGGCACTACTGCACCTAGCAGCGAACGGGTCTCGGGAAGCTCCGCCTCTTTCTCGCCTCCCTTAGCGGAGCACGCAGCGCTCTTCTTCCTTCAGCGGCTGGCTTTAAAAAAAACAACAACTCCCTGGTCAGGAGGGAGGCTAGAAAGGAAGGCGGGCAGGAAAGAGAGCAGGTGCGTGCGCCTCTGCTAGGACTGCGGGGGCTGGGAGAGGGAGAGGGAGGGAGAGGGAGAGGTCGAACTTGACGGCCTTCTCCGAGAGAAGGCTGAGCAGAGATGCTGCGCCAGAGCCAGGCCCGGACGGGTCTGGGCGGGCGGGAGTGCACGCGCGGTGCCTTCCTAGGGCGCGAGGCGGGCTCGGGGCGCCCTATTTGAGTCCGAGGATCCGAGCGCGCGCCTGCCCGGGAAAGTCTGCCTGTGGCAATTCGCTGCCAGTCAGGAGCAGCTATTAGGGCGTTTGTGGCCCGCCGGGCGCCTGTTTTTTCTCTCTCTTTCTCCCTCTCCCCCCCTCTCCCTCCCCCCCTCTCTGCCCCTCCGCAGAAATATTCCCCAGTCTTCTCTTTCGCCGCAGCGCGTACAGCCCAATTTGTGGCTAGGGCGAGCGTATATCGTTTCTGAGGGGAAAGGATGATATGTGTCCCCTCAGAAACATTACACGCTCGCCCTGGCCATATATATATATATGAATGATAGTAGCGGGGCGGAGGAGGAAGAAGAGCCTCCATTTTTTTATACAAGGACAGAGAACCTCTCGCGTGACCGAGGTAGATCGAAGAGGAGCGAGTTACGGTTCGGGTAGCAAACGTGCGCCTCGCTTTCCGAACGGCCATCCAAAAGAGGAACCTCTGCAAAAAAAAAAAAGCGATTTATTTCTTCCACTTGCACTTGAAATGTCAGATGCACATAATATACAAGTCGTGGCATCTTAAGTCTCAGGAACGTTTATAGGTAGACTTGGCGATGTTGTGGAAGGTGTTGGGAACCTTAACACAAGTAGTCCTTGATTTACCATCGTGATTGGAACCAGAATCTCCGTTGGTAAGCAAGGGCGAGCCTCACCCACTTTTAACGACCTCTTCTTTTTCTTTTTCTTTCTTTCTTTTTTTTTTTGCCATGGTTGTTAAGTGACTCCTTGCAGTTGTTAAGTGACTCGCACAGTTGTTAAGCAAATCTGGCTTCCCCCATTGACTTTGCTTGTCAGAAGCCAGCTGGGAAGGTTACAAATGATGATCAGGTGACCCTGGGACACTGCAGCCATCGTAAAAAAACGTTAGTTGCCAAGCACCTGAATTTTGATCATGTAACTGTGGGGAGGTTGCAACTCGCCTCTAAGTGCAGGGACCAGTTGACAGCCACTTTTTTCATTGCCAATGTAACTTTGAATGGTCACTAAACAAATGATAAACCGAGGATCTGCTGTGCAGCCTTCCCTTTTTGAGATTCTTTTTCCCCCTGATTTTATTTGTTTTGCATTTTCTATTTTTTTCTATAAAACTTGTTAAGATAAACATATATATTTATTGGTAATAAAACTGTTCTGCAGATTGTTGTGTTTCTGTATTTTTCATACGACATGTTTTTGCAAAGCTTGATAAAAAGGTCATCAGTTCTCAATTCCAATCAAAATTATTTGGGTATTTGGTATTCGGCTCCATCTGCTCCCCTCTCTCCGCCTTTGCCCAGTTTTGCAAGGATTCAGCGGACGCTGCCTTGGTGATGGGGTGTCATCCCATACTTTGCCTGCCAAGGGTCGTCAGGGGTGCCTGGGGGCTATATTTTCCAGCCACTTTGGACCGAGTTGCAGGTTGCCTATGCGTTCCTGTGTGAGTGTGCAGCTGCTTGGGATGATGCTTCTCTGAAGTGCATCTGGCGATCTAAAGCAGCAACTTCATGGTCCTGTGATTTAAGGGCCTGACAGTTACTCCTTTTGCAATGCAAGGTTTATTTTTGTATCTTTCCAGAGACAGAGAGAATAAGCCTATGAGAGAAGTTCCCATAGGCTTATTCCCTGGGAAGTGGGGGGGAGGGAGGGGGAGAGAGAGAGAGAGATGAGACAGAGAGAGAGGGAGGGACAGAGGTGTGAACAACACACCCGAGGCCAGATGTGATAATAGTTGGCTGGGAGGGTAGGGGCAAATAATTTAACAACCAGTTCTCTGCCCTAATGACTGGCTAGATAGGCATGGCTGGGAGGTCTTGTGACTGGGTAGGAATGAGTGATGTTGAATTGGCCATGCCCACCCAGTCACAACGGTTGTTAAATTATTGGCTCCTGGTGTTTTCTTTTCTGTGGGAAATGGGTTCAAATAGCTCTCTGAGTGTTTAAGGTTGCAGACCCTTTTCACCCTCACCATTTCAGATAAATGGTTGTCCAATCTCTTCTTTAAAAAAATCTCCAGTGTTGGAGCACCCACTGTCTGGCTCTCTCTCAACTTCAGTGGTAGCTCTGGATGAGATAGCATTACTCTGGAAGCAGCAGGAGTGTGACTTGAAGGCTGTTATAGACTTACCCAGCTACTGCTGAATAAGATGAAGATTTGTTTATTTAGTGGAAAAACTGCTCAGCTTTGTCTTTCCTGGACAATGAAGCCCTGCTTGGCAACATCAAGCTGCGCTCCCTGTAAACTCCCAGTTAGATTACTGAAATATGGCATACATGGAGTGACTTGAAATCACCCAAAAGCTGCAATTAGTCATCTGCACTTATTGCAGTTAAGAGTCCCTCTTCACAGATAACTGCTACTGCTGAGGCTTCTACATTAGGCTACCAGTAGTGCTGTTTGTTTGTTTTTAACTTCAAATTACACATTGCTTGGCACCAGGCCACCTACAGGATTTCAAATAAATCCTACTTGTGCAGTAGATGGCTCTTGAATGTGGTTGCTTAAGTTTTCCCTCCTCCCCCCTCAAGATCTAAAAGAAAGCAGGTGACTATTTTTTTTAAAAAAAATCCAATAATATTCACTTTATAGCCACAAACCACAAATCCAGATGGCAACATTACTGTTGACTTTTGGAAAACTTTAAAAACAGCTGTTCAGAAGGGCATTTTTTTTAAAAAAAGTGTTATCAATATTTATTTATTTGGTTTTATTAATCCTGCCTTTATTATTATTTATAAATAACTCAAGGCAGTAAATAAACCTAATATTTCTTCCTCCTTTCCTTTTCTCCACAGCAACCCTTCAATTTGGCTGAGAGAAAGTGACTGGCTGAAAGTCACAATATGTTTTTCTAATTGAAATTTAAGATAGAATTTGATTATTTTTAGGATTATTATCTATACATTTTATATTTCTGTTACCTTTATTTTAACTTTATTTAGTTAAAATAAAGTTGACCATTAATTTATTTGGATATTGATTTATGATTTATACATAATTGCTATATTATGTAAAGTAATTATTAATAAATATACATAAATCCTTTTTTTTTTTTTGAGTCACCAATGTGCTTGTGTTGCCTTTGATAATTGACTTTCCAGGTCATATTTTTAAAGAGAGGGATTTGGAAAAGTCATCTCCTCCCTCCCCCCCCCCAGCTCCTTCTGTCAGACAGGAAATTTATTCCATTCATGTATTTGTGAATTCATAGCCTTTATAACATTTGGTTGGTGGATAAAAAGGTAAAGGTTCCCCTAGCACATATGTGTTAGTCGTTCGCAACTCTAGGGGGCGGTGCTCATCTCCGTTTCAAAGCCGAAGAGGCCGCTGTCTGAGGACGTCTCTGTGGTCATGTGGCCAGCATGATTAAACGCCAAAGGCGCACGGAGCATGGTGGTCCTATTTTTCTACTTGAATTTTTACATGCTTTCAAACTGCTAGATTGGCAGAGACTGGGACAAGTAAAGGGAGCTCACCCCATTATGCGGCACTAGGGATTCGAACCACTGAGGTGCCAACCTTTTGATTGACAAGCTCAGTGTCTTAGCCACTGAGCCATTGCACCCCTTAGTTGGTGGATAAACATCCCTATTGTTTGGGGATCTAATATTAACTGACTAAGTATTTAAAGTGTTAGATCCAGATTTGAGTTCTGTGGAATTCTACTTGCATCCTTAGAAGCTGGTGAGCGGAAGTATTTGCCAATTTCTCATTCCATTTGTACTCCTCTATGTTTCCTTGACACTGAAAACGAAGCTCAAATACTTTGGCCACCTAATGAGAAGAGAGGACTCAATGAAAAAGACCCTGATGTTGGGAAAGACTGAAGGCAAAAGGAGAAGGCAACAGCAGACAATGAGATGTCTGCTGTTAGCAGACATCTCATTTAGATAGTGTCATAGACACAATGAACGTGAATTTGGGCAAACTCTGGGACAGGGAGTCATGAAGAATTAGACGCAATTTAGCAACTGAACAACATGCCTCTCAAAAAGCAGCTCCAGAAAGCTAGAGGATATTCTAGAAGATTATGAGGCAGATGCTAAGAAATTTTAATGAGATTCCAAGGGTTTTTTCCCCACAAGTGAAAGGAGTTATGAATATAAATAAAAATTTCAGCCATTGTAGCCAAACAATGAATGGTAGATATTAAACCAGGGGTCCCCAATCCCTGGGCCACAGCCCACTAGTGGGTCACAGACTGTTTGGAACCGGGCCGCACAAGCAATGGGTGAGTGCTCACACACAGCTTCATTGGCATGAGTGGCAGATACTTGTGCTCATGTGCGAAGCTCTATTGGTGGAAGTGGCGCATGTGTGCGCATGCCACTTACCCAAATGGAGCTGTGCACGCTAGCATTTGCGCCTACAATTCACACACAGAATAGCAATAGCACTTAGACTTATATACCGCTTCACGGTACTTTACAGCTCTCTCTAAGCGGTTTTACAGAATCAGCATATTACCCCCAACAATCTGGGTCCTCATTTTACTGACCTCAGAAGGATGGAAGGCTTAGTCAACCTGAATCATCTCCTCTCCCACCCCGATGCCAGGCCACCAAGCCAGAAAGATTAGGGACAGCTGTATTAAGCCATGTGCAGAAATAATATCTTTGCTCAGGTTTTGATGATACGCCAATTTGTTCAAATATAATAAAACCAGTTTAATAACTAATTAAACATTATTGAATCATTTGTAATCCATAGCTAATTATTCTTCAGCACTTCAGTCTTCCACTACCGGTAGTTAAGTAGTCTTCAAATTATGTATCAGTGTGCTACTGATGGACACTGAAGACTAAGCTATCATTAATTATTCCAGTACATACTGTTTTGTTCTTTTTGTCCAGAATGCTTTAATTGTAGATTAAGCAACTCTTAATTATTTTCTGCTAAAAATTATTCACAGTTCTGTAGGTTTTGAGGACAACAGTTTCTTTGTCCAGTATTTACATAACTTTGAACTATCTTTTCAGTGGAACCTTTTCAGTTCCTGTCTTTTAACAATCAGTCAAGCGTTGGAGAAAGGAAGCTGCAATAATGGGTGATTAATGACAGGTGGAAATGTATACAAGAGCTAAAAATAAAACACTAATCTCTTTTCTCTGGCTTTTGCTTATGCGTGGAAGCAAGAAAATGTATTTTTGTTGTTTTCTTTATCATATTTCACTACAGTATTTGTGACAAATAGCATTGTTTCCAAATTGCTGTATATTTCACTGGCTGTGTTTACATAACATAATTTGACCCAATTAGCCACTTCTCCAATTAAAAAACTCACATGCACGTATTAGAAATGCACAATCTCTGGCAACCCAATCAGCTGGGCAATTTCTAAGCCTTCCCAAGCATCATAACCAATCTTGCAATGTTGCCACTTCCCCGGGTTTCCATTCCTCTTGGCAGAATGTTTTGCTGAAATGGAAAATCTATGGTAACCTCATTGTGGGTCAGTACCACTATGGACAAAGCGACTAGATTAATCAATCCTTTTCATCCTCTTTTCCATGCTGTGTATTACCAAAGAAGTGCAAAAAAATAAAAATAAAACCAAGCATTCTTAATGAAGGTCCATTTGGTAGTGCCTGAAACATTTTGTCCTTATTTTGAAGAAAGTATGGGCAGTTAGTTATCTGAGAAATCGAATATTTTTATAATATAGATGATATGGAAGTAGTTATTTTAGTTCCAAACAACCCTGAAGCTACAAATAGGTCCTCTGGATTCAGTGTTCATTAGTTAATTAGATAAGACAAGACAAGATGATAGGCGTGTAAATTTAATTCAATATTTGTGTGTTTTAGTAGATAACCTATCAACTGTATTGAGGAGCACTTGACTCAAGACCTGAGTCCATAATTCACTAAAATACTATACATTTCCTATGCACTGGACATTTTCCAATCTTGCTTTTTATGCAGTGTCCGTATTGACAGGCCAGATCAGCTAGAAGATTTAATGATATGCCAATAACAGTATACAATATAGGTAGTCCTTGATTTACTACCACAATTGAGCCCAAAATTTCTGTGCTTAAGTGAGACATTTGTTAAGTGAATTTTTGTCCCATTTTACAACTTTTCTTGCCGCAATTGTTAAGTGAATCTCTGCGATTATTAAGTTAGTGACATAGTTGTTAAATAAATCTGGCTTTCTCATTGACTTTGCTTATTTGAAAGATGCAAAAGATAGTTATGCAACTGTCATAAACATAATCCAGTTGCCAAGCATTCAAATTTTTATCAGGGGCACTACCACAGTCGTAAATGTGAAAAACAACCGTAACTCACTTTTTTCAATTCTATTGTAAATTTGAACGGTCACTAAACAAACTGTTGAAAGTCAAGGACTACTTGTAAATACTATAGAAGTACATGAGTTAAGTCTATGTAAGCCTGGCACAGACCCAGATTAAATTAATAGTACAATTTCACTTTGAAGAAGATCCCCATGCTTCACTAACCACAAGGGATTCTTGAGAAATCATATAGGTTTTTCCAGTACCTGATCTTCTGTTGAACATTGCATTATGTTGATTACTCTAAGGAAGCTTGCAAAAGGAAGTGGCTGATTTCATAGTGCCTTGATTGCAAACCCAATGGTGTTTGCCCTTAGTAGGCATATATCTTGCATTTCAACATTTTCTTCAGAAAAATAAATATGGATTTGATTTCATGTTCAGAATGGCAAACGGAGTACATGATTCTGTTCATTGTGACATTTGCACATTGAGATAGATCAGCCATGTTTCTCATTTGTCTTTCAGAAAGATCACAATATTCAGGTAAAATACATTAATTTTCCCTTTAAAACACATAGTGTAGGCCCTTCATGGTTGCCCAAAAAAGGATACAGACACTCTACATGAAGACTAGAACCAAGTTTTATTGAGATTGATTATCTTAATAGAATCTTGCAAGTCTGATTGTATTTTTCATCCTTTCCCTCTTATATCTCAATGAGTCAGAGAGCAGCCAATCATTTACAACAACAACAACAATCTTTATACTATTACCCAGGGCTTAAGGAATGCGTCTACCCTTTTAAAAAAAAATCTGTTTCTAAATATTTCCCTCAAACCCATCTCCATTGTTCTCTGCACACAGGTGCAAAAGAGAAATAGAAAAATTAGACTGTGGTTTGAAATGTTTTATTTTTTATTCTTGCATTTCATTTGCGATATTCTAAGCTAACATTTTAATCTCCCTCACGCACATACAAATATATGTATTGCTTTTGCTTTTGTTGTTTGTAGGTTTTAATCCGATGTTCAATACATGGAGTTGCAATTGCAAGATGGCTATAAAAATCAATATAAATAATAGTACATAATTCACAGAAAAAATGATAATGGTGGCTGGCTGTAAATAACATGTTTTGCACTGCATACCTCACATTACCAGATAAACCATATGTAGCAAGTCATCAACTGAAATATCAGCTGTTCCAAAATGTGTAAAAAAATGTGCTGCACTGAAGGTCCTTATTCTTGAATCTTAAAAGGAAAAATGGCAATATATTGCCACCTTCTGGACAATAGTGAAGTCATTATATAACAACTCTACCCAGGAATTGAAATTACCTGAAAATAAATCCGTGTGAGCAGTTTATTTTTTAGTTATTTGTTGATTAAATTCATATGCCACCCATCTCCCCTACAAGGGGACTCTGGGTGGCTTACAGTTATAAATTTGATTTGAAATAAATATTCTGAAGATCCAATGGAAAAAAATGCCACTGCATTCAATAATATTGATGACGGACCATTGATTTGTTGAAATAGAGCTCTTGTTATTATCAGTTCCATCTCAACTCCCAATAATTTGTTTGACTCAATGCAGGCTGATAATTCTATCATATAAACACTTTGTCTTTTAAACAAAATTCAGTTACCATACCTGTTTGATATTTGGAATGCTTCTATCATTGTAGAAATGACTATTGCTCAAAATTACTTCACATTTTGTCACAAAACAACAAAGTTACCAGTATTTGTTACTTAGGTTGAGTAACTCAAAATTTCCTATACCAGTTTTTTGCACAATTGAAATTATTTACAACATTCCAATTGCCTAATTTACTGATCAGTTTCATCCAGTTTCAAAAAAAAAGGGGGGGGGGTTATACTGAGAATGATGATGGAACATCATTCTCAGTATTATTCCAGCAAAACAAAAAGGAGTAGTCATTTTGGAAGTCTGAATTTAGCTTTCAACTTGATCAAGAAATCTTTCAATTCTTCAGATGATTATTCTTAACAGGGAAGAGCATTGTAGATCATAATCACTATAACACAAAGAAAAGGAATCAGTGCTAACAGCAGTGGTAAGTGACATATTAGTGTCAATTGACAAAAACTTGAAGGACTATGAGAAGATGGGGAAGTACCAGGATTTGAAACTGGAACTAAAGAAGATAGCAATAGCACTTAAGACTTGTATACCACTTCATAGTGCTTTATAGCCCCATCTAAGCAGTTCACAGAGTCAGCATATTGCTCCTAACAATCATGTCTTCATTTTACTGGCCTCAGAAGGATGGAAGGCTGAGTCAACCTTGAGCTGGTCAGGATTGAACTATGAGCAGAGTTATTCTGCAATACTGCACTCTAACCACTATGCCGCCATGGCTCAAAAAAGATTTTATTTATTTATTTATTTATTTATTTATTTATTTATTTATTTATTTATTTATTTAATATAATTTGTATGCCGCCCTATCTCCGTAGGACACAGGGCGGCTCACAACAAATAAAAACGAACCCAATAAAATGTAAAATACATAAATATGCATACATAAAATACCTAAATGTATAAATATATAATTTAAACATATATGAAAACCCATTAAAATAATCAAAAAACCTCTCAGTCCAGGCTGAGCGATGTGAACAGCTATGTTTTTAATTCGCATCGGAAAGTGTGAAGGTTAGGAGCCAACCGAAGCCCCAGGGGGAGTTGATTCCAAAGAGTGGGCGTGCCCACAGAGAAAGGTCTATCCCTGGGGGCCGCCAGTCGACATTGTCTAGCCAACGGCACCCAGAGAAGGCCCTTTCTGTGAGAACACACCGGGCGATGGGAAGCCATTTCTGGCTGCAGATAGTCCGACAAGTATCCTGGGCCTAAGCCATGCAGGGCTTTATAGGTCATCACCAGCACCTTGAATCTCATCCGGAGGGCAACCGGTAACTAATGCAAGTCGTGCAGGAGAGGTGTAACATGGGAGTATCGGGACCCTCCCATCACAACCCACGTGGCCGCATTCTGCACCAGCTGAAGCCTCCGAGTGGTCCTCAAGGGCAGCCCCAGGTAGAGAACATTACAATAGTCAAGACGCAAGGTGAGTAGCGGATGAGTAACTGTGCGTAGAACATCTCGGTCCAAATAGGGGCAATCTCAAAATAATCTCAAAGATGTGAGATTGAAGAAGATACATACCACTACTAGGGGTTAGAAGGATTCTTTTAATGGTATGATACTCTTGCGAGATGTCTTTCATGTATGCTGTCCCAAGCCCTTTGAATAAATAGTATAACAGTTTTTGTAAATAAATTATAACCCAATCTAGTTTTGGTACTGTGTTTTCAAAGGCCAAGTAAATTCTAATCCTGCTTTGTTAAAAGTCAGAGTTTAAAAGAAAAGTAGGGTTATGGATTGCTTAGGAAATAATTTAGGAAAGGCAATTCATTCTAAGTGGAAGTGCAAAGATAGCATGTCTTTTTTGTGCCATTGTGCAGAAAAAGATCTGGCTGCTTCAAAGAGTTATAGATAAGAGTTATATTTGGAATCCAAAGCACATTTTTTGAATACTTTCTAAAATGCTGTATAGCCATTTGGAAACTGGGAAGTAGCACAACTCAGGAAAACTGTCGAAGTCTGACATACAGAGGTGAAAAATATTGCTCAGTGTACCAAGTAAAGCAGGAAGCTAGTTCTTACTACATATAACAGAAGATTCAGAAATTTCATCCTTCAAACAAACTGTAGGAATTTGATGAGTTTTTTTCCCAAGTGTCTGATGAAAGCACCATTAGTTTAGGTACCTTCCATGATTTGCTCTTTACAAAGTTAAGCTTATTATTTGGGAAAGAGATCAGTCAAAATTGTTGTCCAGTGTGATATCCAGGTATATATCTCCATTCTGGGTGAAGTGAGTAATGCTGTGGATGTTCTTTTGCGGTGCCTGGAGGCTGCGGGGGTGAGCTGAAAAACTCATCTCTCTCCTAAACATACAAATGTGCTTCAAATTCCTTGGCAACATGCATTTTGTTCTCCAAGTTCAAAATCTCACCAGGCTCAAGGTTGACTCAGCCTTCCGAGGTTGGTTAAAATGAGGAACCAGATTGTTGGGGGCAATATGCTGACTCTGTAAACCGCTTAGAGAAGGGTGTAAAGCACTGTAAAGTGGTATACAAGTCTAAGTGTTATTGCTATTGCTATTGCTAGATAGATGATGAATAGATGGATGGATGGATGGATGGATGGATGGATGGATGGATGGACGGACGGACAGACAGACAGACAGATTGAGAGATAGATGATAGAGAGATAGAGAGTACAAAGCAGTGGTGATATTCAACTGGTTTTATCCAGTTTGGGCGAACCGGTAGCGGCTGCTGTGGGAGGCTCTGACCACCTGCCCAGATGTCATCACATCCCGTTTTTGACACTCTGCGCATGCCTTTGAGAACTGGTAGCAAAGGTAAGTGAATACCACCCCTGGTACAAAGTCTTTCAGGATGTCAACATATTAAAGCAGCCAAAGATTATTTAAATCAGAGAGTTCTCCTTGAGTCAACACACTTTATGAAGCACCATCTTTGAATGCTCTGCACTTCTTTGGTAGCCATGGTAGCCACCCTCCATTCTCTCCACCTTCCCTCCATTTATCCATAACAGCTATATTTAATTACTTATGCAGTGGAATCTGGCAGCTAATCTACATCTGTAATTGTGAAAGTCAGAGAAATGGAGTTCAGAAAGTAGAGAGGTTACTCCAGTTCTGTCTGCCTGTAGGTAAAATAAATACACCGACTTTTCACCACACTGGTGGCAGATGGGAACACAAACAGCTTTGCAGTCCTGAGTTAGTAAAGCATGTCTTGGAAAACAGGAATCTATTTTTTTGTAGTCAAAGATTTAAATAATAGAATTTCATTACTAGCTGAACTGCAGTCCAGTGGTTTCAGGCTGCAGCAGTATTTCTCAGCCCTGGTGACTTTAGGATGCTTGGACTTCAACTCCCAGTATTCCCCAGCCAGCCAAGGATGAGAAACCCTGGGTTGTAGATTGACTTTAAAATAAAGTCAGCAATGTCTTCCTGGCTGTCCAAAGAACACTTCATGGGCCTGCTTTGTAAGTCACTGAAATGAATGCCAAGAATCCCAGGAAACCTTTGCTTCCTGGGTTGCCTTAACAACTGACAGCTTTCTTTGACTGCATCAAGGCAAGTTCACTTTAACAAGAATTAATCATTCTTTAAAAGGACAATTTAAATATCTTCATCTATTTAATAACCAAGGAAACTCACTCAGAAAGCTCCAGTATCTAAATTACAAAAATCACAAAACAATAACTATTAACTATTTAATCAATAACTACTTAATCCATTAAAACCAATACTCATGTTAATAAATGCAACAGTAAAATAATAAACAAGCAAACACACAAGCATACATACACAAACTTATCATCACCCCCAGCAGAGAACTATGAAAGTGTACTTCAGAATAATACCTTAAGACCTTTGTATCTGTGTAACTAAAAATTAATGGTGCAACTATGGTTGTACGCCAGAAGATGCTGCTCTTGGTACAATTTTCCACTGTACCTCTCTACATTGAATTTAAAAGGGAAATACGAAAATGACATTAGTTTGTTATATACACATTTACAGACCAATACATTTGGTTCTTCTGATCTGTTTGTAGGTATGATGTCCCCACTTACCAATACCCATTTGATGCTGATCTCTCTTAATTATTCATTTCAATTGCCTCACTTGTTTTATCTAAAAAGATTGAACATTAATTTTTTTTGTAATAAGTTTTAATTTTATTTTATAGCATGCAAAAATTCCAATTTCAATTGAACAGTCTATTGTCTGGGTACAAGTCATTTTAGGAAATAATAATCAAAGTGTTTACAACAATATTCATTAATACCAATTATATTAATGTTAATAACAATAATAATCATACTATTTATTTAATAGGTAACATATCTTCCTTATATCACTGATATCACTGATCTTTCCACCCTTTTTCTAGCTCCTGTTTCTGTCAGTAAGCCATTGATAAAATAAGTTCCAAGTCAAAAAATACTCAGTTTCTTTCTTTTCCTTAATTGTAAGTGTTAACTTATCCATTTCTGTACATTCTAATATTATTCTAATCACATCTTTGTCTGTTGGGATCCCTTCACATTTCCATTGTTGTGCAAATACTATTCTTGCTGCAATCAATCCATGTAAAATCAAATATACATTCCCTTTGTTATACTTGTCTGGTAAAATGTCCAACAAAAAGTTTGAACATTAATAATGTGATCAGCTGGAGCAACTGGCAACTGAGAAAGAAACAGTGCATGTAAAGGAAAATCCATACGATTATTAATAAAGATGGTAGTAGTTTCCATAAATATGTGCCTGCTTCAAAAGTGCTTTTTCAAGAGGTGACTGGACTTTCTGTTTTTTTCTTTGAAGACATTTCGCTTCTCACTCAAGAAGCTTCTTCAGTTCCATCATCCTTCCATTCCCCACCATCCGGTCAAAGCTGAAGAAGCTTCTTGGATGAGAAGTGAAATGTCTTCAAAGAAAAACCAGAAAGTCCAGTTGCCTCTTGAAAAATCCAGGCCAGAAATGGATGACTCAGAATCAGAAAGAGTTGGAAATCTTATTTTACGAAGTTTTCTCTCTGGTAATTCTGTACTCCAAACTAGGGCATATAAAACCTTTCCCAGACCTATACTTGATTACTGTTCACCTGACTGGAACCCTCACTGTATTTCAGACATCATTACATTAGAGAGGGTCCAGAGCAGTGGTGAAGTCTAAAATTGGTACTACCAGTTCTGTGGGCATGGCTTGGTGGGGGGGATAATGTGACTGGGTGGGCCTGGCCAATTATTTTTTTTTTACTTTTAAAACCATTTTTTTTTACAACCTCTTCGGCGTTTTACTTTTAAAAGTAAAAAAAAAGCCTCTGATGATTGTGCGGCTCAACTGGGCATGGGGTGGGGGCAGGGATTTTTGCTACCGGTTCTCCAAACCACCCGCCTCCATCGCTACCGGATGACCAGGTGATCTGGTCCGAACTGGGAGCATTTCATCCCGGTCCAAAGATATTTTACTTGGAGAGTTCTCAAATCTTCTGCTCAAAATAAAATTCCCTATACCACCGGGCTTGAAATCTTAGGTCTAGAAAACCTCAAACTACGTCGTCTATATTTCGACCTATGCTTAGTTCATAAGATTATTTACCAAAACACTCTACCTGTAAATGAATTATTTAATTTCAACCATAATAATACAAGGGCCATCAATAGATTTAAACTCAATGTAATTCGCTCTAATCTTAATTGTAGGAAATATGACTTTTGCAATAGAGTAGTAAATTTCTAGAACAATCTACCTGATCCTGCTGTTAATCTCTCTAATCCCCCTACCTTTTACCGTAAACTGTCTACCGTGGACCTTTCATGTTTCTTAAGAGGTCCCTAAGGGGGTGTGCATAAGTGCATCAGTGTGGTCCCTGTCCTACTGTTGCCAATTATAATCATTCTATGTGTTTATGGCTATGTTTTGCCAATTTATATCCTTTTGTGCCAAAAATTTTTCATGTGTCCGTGTCTGTGTTTACTTTGTTACTTACTTTGTTTACTTTATTAAATATTTTTATTTGTTGACAAATTAATAATAATAATAATAATATTTGTTATTATTATTAGTAGTAATAATAATAATCTCCATAGACATGCTTCACGGAAGGAGCTAACAAAGATGCTATTGTCTACCATGTATTTTTTTTATTAAAGGAATAATCCTTTATTAAAGGAAAGAGATAACGTGAAACAGGGTACTTTTGATCTTTTCTAGGAACCTGGGTTGGTCTGCAGACCAGACCAGCATTTCTCAGATTTTTTATTTTTATTTAGAAAGAAGCAAAAAGCCCTAAGAGCACTGAGCTCTGATTTTTGGTATTAAACAACAGTTTAACATTTTCTAATTGTTGGTTAATGTTTCTAAATGTTAGCTTACTCTGCTTTGTTTTCTCCCCATAAAGAGATAGAAGAGAAACATGAGTTCTGATGAAGAAAGACTTAGTACTTGCAAGCTTTCACATATATTACTTATACTTTTGCAAAAGCAGTCTTCAGATTACCTGTTGAGTAAAGAAACGTGAGCCAAGAAGTAAATAATAAATAATCAGACAGTGTTTAGCTAAAATGTGAATATTTCCAATAGGTTTTAGAGTTTCTTAGCCTTGTTTCTATACTTCTTTCTTGCAAAGTAGGCTTTCTGATGTTTGAATGTTTATTGTTTTTTAAAAAATTATGGTTGTTAATTTAATTGCATTATAAATTGCATTTTAGTGCTTAGTGAGCCTTTTTTTAGTGCCAGCTGTTGATGGAAAAATGAGGTAAATAAATACTTTATTAAATAATGCACATGAAATGGCTTTGTGTTTATTTTAATTAAAATATTATGTATGTTGGAATATTTTGAAGCTAATCTCAACCCTCAGGAGTGGAGTTACATAATTAATATCAAAATAAAATAAACCAGCACTTAAACTGTCCTATTACAACAATTAGAAAAAACAAAGCAAAACAAAATTAACAAAAAGAGCTATTGTATTAGAGACCCACCCTAAAGCACAAGAAAAATGCAATCAAAAATATGCTAAGCACAACACCAGACAAAGTTTTAAAATGGCTCCATCGTCATGAAGAAAATAGTAAGTCCCATGTGTCCTTTTGATGATTTCAGAATGCAGGATGAAGCACTCCATTTATAGAAATATTCTGGAGAAGGGATGCAAACCTTTCTGCTTCTCTTAGAGATGAGCTGGATCCAACAACAAGCTGAACACAAAAGATTGAGATAGTGTTCACATTTGAAACACTGACTAGCCAAGGAAATGACGAGAAGGAAATTGTTCCCTTTCTCAGGAAACATGTGGCAATGCAAGATAAGGGAAACAGTTGCTAATTTGAGTATAAAAGCAGGAAATCTGATACACTGATTTCCTTTCATGAAAACAGAACAAGTTTAGGGAATGTGTAACGTTATTTTTGTTTTCCCAAATCAAAATTCTAATATACTCCCCATTTATTCTTAAAATTGCTCTCTTTGTCCATGTTGAATGCTATGGATAAGAACAGCACAAGTCAGGAGAACCTCTGGCCACCCAATTTCTGGAGTAAGTATGCTAGTCGACTTCTTACTTATGCAAACAATGTGGATGAAAATATTTTTTAAATTGTGTGCTCTGAATTCTCTCTGCTATGCAATTATATTGTATCCAGCATAGATTGTGTATTCAGTGTAAATCAGAATATTTTATGGTAAACAAAGCATTTGCAAAGTAGAAAAATATTTTAACAATGCTGGCCCACATTTGAAATAAAGTTTCATTAGCTCGTGCAATGTTGGAGTAATAATAATGACAATAATCATAAACTGAGACAGATATTGGCAAATTACAAGCCTTTTTATTAAGCTCAGTTTGTTTTTAGATATAAATATGTCACTAACCTTCAAGGGACATTTCATGCTGACAGCAAAAAGAGCAGGATTGCTACTTTCCTGTTCATTAAGAGGTAAATCCAGGAGAGCAATACCTTTTTTTTTTTTTTGGGGCCCACAAACTAAAAGCCTAAACTGGAAACTATAAAAATAATGGAATACTTTGAATTGCAATCTTGTTTTTCAAGGCTAGGATGATTCTTAGGCATCCCCATTACTGTTATTGTTTGTCTGCCTTTATCCAACCAGCATGGAGCCTCTGTTTTGTTTTCCAAGTTCCAAGAAGGTATTGTTGTTGTTTATTTTGGAAAGTATGGCCACATTTCTCTGTTCCTGGGCCCACCTGTTGATTTATTCCAGCTGCTACATTGCTGTTATACAGTGTTCTGCCTTTTGATGTGCTGGGCAAAGATCAGGCAAAAACAGGCAAGGAAGTCATGGGTTGGTGACTACACTGGCCTGTTTTTACCACTCTTGGGTACCTGTAAAGAGATGAATTTTTAGATAAGAAGCTAGATGTATAAAGAAGCATGGTCAGTGAATATCCTTTTACTACTAATTTTATAGATTAGTAGTCATAAAGGACCTTTATTTTGAGCTCTTATTATTAACCACTTTATTAACCACTTCAGATTAATTTTCATTTTGATAGAACAGAATAACAGAGTTGGAAGGGACCTGGGAGTCTTCTAGTCCAACCCCCAGCTCAAGCAGGAAATGCTATACTATTTGATAGGAAACTGAACTGCAGAAAGTCCAAATAATTTACTTCACTGAATATGGGACTTATTATAGCATTGTCTGAAAATCTTGTCACAAATGAGTACAACCTATTTTGAGATGATAGGTGTGAACCAGAGGTGGGTTTCAGCAGGTTCTGACCAGTTCTGGAGAACCGGTAGTGGAAATTTTGAGTAGTTTGGAGAACCGGTAGTAAAAATTCTGACTGGCCCCGCCCCCATCTATTCTCTGCCTCCTGAGTCCCAGCTGATTGGGAGAAAATGGGGATTTTTCAGTATCCTTCCCCTGGAGTGGGATGGGAATGGAGATTTTACAGTATCCTTCCCCTGCCATGCCCACCAAGCCACGCCCACCAAGCCATGCCACACCTACCAAGCCACGCCCATAGAACCGGTAGTAAAAAAATTTAAAACCCACCACTGGTGTGAACAGTAGCTATAAAGGGAGATTACGGTTGCAAGTAATGACAGTCGTTAAGAAAGGGACCAAGGGATTGTCTTGCTTAACAAGCTCAATCAGTGTTCTCCCCATAGAAATCATTAAGCAGAGCGCATGGTGCTTCCGGGATAGGGAAGGCCCTGGGAAGCCTAGCGCAAGCCTAGGCCTGCACTGCAGCACCTCCTTAGCTTCCCAGAAATCATGTTTTGGAAGCAGACCCAACTGCTCTACTCCTCGGCTTCTCTACACATTACAGAGGCTACCTGATGCTGTCCCAGATGTGGGCGCCATTTTGGAGTGATGATAATTCATTGCAGACGCTCCTAAAATGGCATCGCCTTCCAGGATGGTACCATGTGGCTTCCATATAGGAAGATCTTTGGCAGATCAACTGCTTCCCGAAGGAGATCTACGGAAAAGGTAAATGACCAAAGTGTGACAGGGGATAGGGAGGAGGTTATGGGTTTCAGAAGGATGGGAAGCAGACCCAAGGCCTGAGGGGAACCAGCAGAGAAGGATGAGGAGAAAATAGTTGGATGTGTGTGTGTGTTTACTGCAGCATGCCTAAAGTGAGTCGTAAGGGTGGTTGGATTATCAAATACCCCAATTTTGTTCATGTGACTGTGAGGAACCACAGGGACCATAACTTTGAGCAGGGATTATAAATCCCTTCATTCAGAACCACTGTAATTTTTAACTGTCGCTGAACAGTCATAAATCGAGTACCACCTGTAATGTCTTCTTTGAAAGCATTTCTATGCATCAAGATAATCAGTCATCAAAGAGATGGAAGAAGAGACATTCTACTTAGCATAATATTTGTCAAGCAAAACTGCATCAGGCATTTGGAGGGAGCTAGAAATTCAAACAATGATATGTCAAAGAGCATCAAGAAGAGTTCAGAGTACAGATTGTGGGAGGTAATTATCCTGCTCTACCCTGTCCTGCTCAGCTCTCACCTGGATATTGCATTCAGTTTTGAACAACCCATTTTTAAAAACACATTGAAAAACTGGATCAGTTCCAGAGAAGGAATTTAGCCCCCCCCCCATCCTGTTTGTGTTGAAGGCACCATTTAAGGCACTTCCATGATGAAAGTATTAGCCAATGTCATTCACCATTGGCGGAGGGGATGCCCATGGAGTCTCCTTCCATGTCCACATCAAGGAGCTGGAGGAAATGACAGGAGCTCACCCCACCACACTGTAGCACCTGGGTCTCAAATACGGGCTTGCTAACCTCCAACCCAGGATCCTAACCATGTGATCCACCGCACTTCCCTACCAATATAGTGAAAGACTAGAAATCAATAGCAATAGCCCTTAAACTTATATACAGCTTCACAGTGCTTTACAGCCCTCTCGAAGCGGTTTACAGAGTCAGCATATTGCCCCCAACAATCTGGGTCCTCATTTTACCCACCTCGGAAAGATGGAAGGCTGAATCAACCTTGAGCCTGGTGAGATTTGAACTGCCAAATTGCAGTCAGCTGGCAGTCAGCAGAAGTAGCCTGCAGTACTGCATTCTAACCACTGTGCCACCGCGGCTCTTGATGATACCAATAAGAGGAGGTAGTAAAGAAGATGGGAAGGATAATACTACTACTACAGTCGTACAACAAGGATAAATATACTTAGACATAAGACAATACTGTGAAAATTAGGTGTTCAGCCATATGATGGCATGAAAGGAAAAAACTGTCCCTGTGTCTAGTTGTTTTGGCATGCAATGCCCTATAGCAGCATCCCGAGAGGAAGAATGATGTCTGAGATATGAGGGGGTCTGTAGATATTTTCTCAGCCCTCCTTCTGACCCATGTAATATACAGGTCAGTGGTGAAATCCAAACCGGTTTGCTATCGGTTCTCTGGCCCCACATGCGTGCTGTGCGCCAAACACACACACTACGTGTGTGCATGCACAGCACACACCAAAAGGAGGCTTGGGAAAATAAGTAGAACAGCGGGGGGGGGGATCAGCAGGATTTCCTGCTTTCTAGCAAAGCTAAACTGCGCTGCACAGCTGATCTCCCCCCCACCCCCCGCTGTTCTACTTACTTTTCCAAACCTCCTTTTGGCATGTGCTGTGCGCGTGCCCATGCACAGTATGTTCCATAAGGAGGCTTGGGAAGGTAAGTAGAACAGCAAGGGTGGGGGGGACAGGTGTGGTGCGCGATTTAGCTTTGCTAGAAAGCAGGATTTCCTGCTTTTTAGCAAAGCTAAACCCCGCTGCACAGCTGATTGTCAGAAATACCGGTTCAAAGGAACCGGTAGCTTTTTTTAACTACTGGTTTGCCTGAACCGGTAGCTTTTTTTTTACTACTATTTTGGCCGAATTGGTAGTTTTTAATCACTGATATAGGTCCTCAATGGAAGGCAGGCTGGCTGCAATTATTTTTTTATGCAGTCCTAACTATCTGTTGGAGTCTGTATCTGTCCCTTTTGATTGGACAAATCAGATAGTTATAGAAGTGCAAATGACTGACTCAATAATTCCTCTGTAGAACTGTATCAGCAGCTCCAAGGACAGTCTGAACTTCCTGAGTTGACTCAGGAAGAACACTGTTTGCTGTTCCCTTTTAATGATGGTTTTAATGTTAGGTATCTGTTTTAAATCCTAATATCTAATCTCCTGGATATCCTTTTCCATTTTGTCTGAATCTTTCAGAAGAATTAGAGAGGAGGACTAGATGAGACGAGCACTAGAGACAAGTCTGACTACTTGAAAATGAATGAGACTTTTATTTTGCAAGATTCGGAAATTATACTTCTTTAGTCTGTAGATACAGACTAAAATTACATTTGCTGACTCATACAGTATTTGGTTTGCACAAACTATTTCCAAGAACTATTACCAATCCATGCATCTTTTGCTAAATCTGTACATTTGATTTCTGTCTTCTACCTGAATATTTTCACTTCATTTCTGTAAGTTGTCAGGATCATTTTGATTTTACTTCTGTGTTCTAAAATATTAATATTACACTCTATGTAGTGTGATTAAGTACTTTGGCAGGCAGTGTTTAACTTCTTTGTCCATGTGACTGGACAAAGAAGTTAAACAGTGCCTGCCAAAGTATTTGATGACACCCCCATAGAGTGTAATATTAATATTTTAGAACACAGAAGTAAAATCAAAATGATCCTGACAACTTACAGAAATGAAGTGAAAATATTCAGCTCCACAACCCAGTTTCCCAGATAGAAATGAAAATAAATCTTATTTCTAATTGCCAAACATACCCATCTCTTCAACATAGTTTATACTGCCACTATATTCGTTCTTTATAGGCCATTTCTTTCAAAGAAAAAGGGGGAAAATGTTTAAAGTGTCTGTCGAATGCTATGCCTCAAAGGCATCAATTAAATTCAGGTGGCATTAAAGAACATAAGGACAACCTTTGTTCAAAGTCACAGTAGAATGTCACTGAGTATACACTGTTAAAATTTTTCATTAATTCAGCTAAATTAAAAACAATGCATGCACACAAGAGGGTGAGAGAGGTACCCCCCCTTGTCACAATTCAATCAAGGCTGCCACCTTTGTGTGTACAGGTTTCTGTGTCTTAAAAGCTGTCTATCATGCAGCAATTAAGCAGGAAGTAAGAATGTCTACTTTCTCACCGGATCTGCTTGCTAATTTCACATGCGGAGTGTCTGCTTGCTATATGAAGTGACAGGATTTCTGCAAGATACATTGGGCCACTGATAATTTCCATAACTTTCTGTTGGTCCCATTCAGTTTATAAACTGAAATTTGACTGTTATTGTCAAGCATGCATAGAACTTTAGGTAACAGGAATTAGCAAAGCTGAAAGATGTGTACAGGAATGCCTACAGGAGATAGAAGAGGGAAAATGCTCACAATTACATTGTAGTTCTTTGCAGATACAAGAGATATTTCGTGGAGGTAGGTTTTAACAGATTAACAGAGTTGGAAGGGACCTTATAGGTCATCTAGTCCAACCCCCCGCTCAAGCAGGAGACCCTACACCATTTCTGACAAATGGCAGTCCAATCTTTTCTTGAAAGTCTCAAGCGATGAAGCTCCCACAACTTCCAAAGGCAAGCTGTTCCATTGGTTGATTGTTCTCACTGTCAGAAAGTTCCTCCTCATTTCTAGGTTGAATCTCTCCTTGGTCAGTTTCCATCCATTATTCCTTGTCTGACCTTCAAATGCTTTGGAAAACAGCTTGACACACTCCTCTCTGTGGCAGCCCCTTAAGTATTGGAAAACGGCTATCATGTCTCCCCTGGTCCTTCTCTTCTCTTCACTAGACTAGCCATGCCCAGTTCATGTAACCGTTCTTCATATGTTTTAGTCTCCAGTCCCCTAATCATCCTGGTTACTCTCCTCTGCACTTTTTCTAGAGTCTCAACATCTTTTGTGTACTGAGGTGACCAAAACTGGATGCAGTACGTTAGGTGTGGTCTTACTAGGGCTTTATAGAGTGGTATTAGTACCTCACTTGATCTTGATTGTATTCCTCTGTTAATGCAATTTAGGATTTCATTGGCTTTTTTAGCCACTGCACACTGCTGGCTCATATTTAGCTGGTTGTCCAGGTCATGAAGGGGGGAAGACAATCTCTTCCTGTCCCATTTTGTTCTAACCTACTATGTCAGAACACTTGTTCAAAAGGTGGAGGAAATTAGGAATGGGTTGAGGAGGAGACAGCTTTGCTTTGCTCTGAATCTCAAATTGCCATAATATTCTGTTCTAGACACACTCAGATTCAGAGCAAGCACGACTAATTCTTCCCTGCTCCTACACAGCTTATAGTGTCAATAGGAGGGGAGAAAACATGAATCCAAACACTTGCTGAACTCTTCCCGACACCTTTTTGGTCTGGCTGTCAGAAATTAACTGCTAGGATGCAACAGAAAAGAAGGAAAATGCAGTTATAGGACTGATTGCTTGATTGACTGATTGCATTTTATACTACCAGATTCTAAAGATGACTCCTAACAGTTTACACCAGGAAAATGATGATAACAGTATAAAATCATATACATAATCAAAAATACCATAATG
The DNA here is from genome assembly GCA_022577455.1 of Arizona elegans. Taxonomy (NCBI): domain Eukaryota; kingdom Metazoa; phylum Chordata; class Lepidosauria; order Squamata; family Colubridae; genus Arizona; species Arizona elegans. The sequence goes on from JAKOOJ010000001.1 coordinate 254,129,249, forward strand.
TATGTACTGGTGGCATTGGTGGCCATTCATTCTCCAAATCTTGCTGCCTAATAACATGGACTATTCACAGCTGTTGCTATGATGCTGAATATGATCTATTTTATTCTTTAAAAAAATAATAATCAGTTTTTCAGTTCAAAGGCTTCAGACTCAATGTCTGTTTGAACAATATTAGCAGCTTCCATCCTATGTCTCATCTGCCAGTTTATGTTTGCCAGTTCATGTTAATACCAAAGAAGCATATTGGTGGCAATTAATTGCTTTGGGGCTTATGATGCAATTACATCTCCAATGATGTTGCAATAGAAGTAATGAAGGTAAACCAAGAGAGTGAAATTTGAGGGACAGTGTGGGGGGAGAGAATCTGCATCAAATCAGTTTATTTCCCTTTTAGGTAAAGGTAGAATTGTTTTCCATTTTCCCACAATCTGTTCTTCCATTTAAGGGTGGAGATGCTTCCTCGCTCTCTTTGTAAGGAGCCTGGAGCAGTATCATCAGATACTGTGTCTACTGAATGAACCAAATTTTCTGGGTTGACATAACACACAAACCCTAATCTAAACTCAGCAAGCTAAATTAAATCGTGGCTGGTCAGTTTGCAGCTCAGTGTATTGTGCACACTCATGCCCTAGTCTTCTCCCAGTTGGATTACTGCAATGTGCTATAAATGGGGCGACCCTTAAAGGGTATCCAGAGGCTACAAGTGGTGCAGAACGCAGCAGTACAAGCAGTATGGTTGCCCCTAGAATTGTGCATGTAACACCTCTGTTACATGAATGCATTGTGTGCCAGATTGCTTCTAGCTCCAATTCAAGATGTTGGTTATCACCTTTACAGTCCTTCATGACATGGGAGGATTTCTCAGGTTACCTGAGAAGCCATTTCATCCCAATTTCTCTCACCCAATCAGACAGGGAGAGCATGCTGTGGATCCTATCAGTTGAAGAATTTTGACTGACAGGATGTAGGAAGAGGGTCTTTCCACTGCCCCCACCCTTTGGAACATCTTCCCCCAAAGATGTGGTGAGCCTCTATTCTCCTGGTCTCCTGGAGGAGTATTAAGACCTGGATTTACCAATTAGCATTGGGGATCTAAGAGCATTATACAACTCTGGGGCTGGCTGGTGGCTTCAGGACACTCACCCGGACTTGTTAAACTTTTACCCTTGTTAATTTCTTAGTTTAGTTTTGCTAAGTTTCTTGGTCACTTAACAGAATAAATCAATATGAAAAAACTCCATAAATATGTACAGGCCATAATTTATACAACTTATTTTATAAATTAATATATTGATTTATATAAATCAATATATTGAAGAAAAAGAACAAAAAAAGAGATATTTATTTTTACTTTTAACTTGTAAATTTGAACCTTGTTTTAAACTCTGTTTTTAACTGTCCATTTAACTGTGCATTGTTATATTATTTTAGGATGTTGTTTGTAAACTCCCCAGAGTTACTTAGGGGAAGTGGGCAGCGTAGAAATTTGATAAATAATAGATTGCAAAATTTTGAATCTTTTAACTTTAGTTTTTATAGATCAGTGATGGCTGTGTGAGGTTTGGGGAAGATTATGGCCCCTTCTGCTATGTGATTAATATTCTATTTTGTGATCTTCCGCGAACTGCACTGGCTCCCTATTGGTCTCCGGTCACAATTCAAGGTGCTGGTTATTACCTTTAAAACCCTACATGGCTCCGGGCCAGGGTATCTTCGAGACCGCCTTCTACTGCATAGCTCCCAGCGACTGATAAGATCCCACAGAGCTGGTCTCCTCAGGGTCCCGTCAGCTAAACAATGCCGGCTGGTGGGCCCACGGAGGAGGGCCTTCTCTGTGGCTGCTCCAGCTCTCTGGAACCAGTTACTTCCTGGGGTCCGGACCATCCCCACCCTATTGGCCTTCTGAAAAGCAGTGAAGACCTGGCTCTTCCGGCAGGCCTGGGGCCGTTGATCTCACTGCTGCGATTTGGCAAGATCCGGCCATGAATGGTGTGAATGGGTTTTAATTGTTTTTAATGGTTTAACTTTTTATGTTTTATATATGGTTTTTAAATGCATTGTAAGCCACCTTGAGTCTTCGGAGAAAGGCGGCATACAAGTTGAACAAATAAATAAATAAATAAAATCTTTCCATCATTTAAAACAAAAGCTTCCACAAATCACATGCATTTTAGAAATGAATTAGAAATACCCATTCATGCATAACAGTGGTGGGTTTCAAATTTTTTTACTACCGGTTCTGTGGATGTGGCTTGGTGGGCATGGCATGGTTTGGGGGCATGGCTTGGTGGGCGTGGCAAGGGAAGGATACTGTAAAATCTCCATTCCGTCCTCAATCCAGGGGAAGGTTGCTGCAAAATCCCCACTTCCTCCCAAGCTGGGACTTGGGAGACAGAGAATAGATGGGGGCGGGGCAGTCAGAATTTTTACTACCAGTTCTCCGAACTACCTAAAAGTTCCACTACCGGTTCTCCAGAACTGGTCAGAACCTGCTGAAATCCACCTCTGACGCATAATAAGAAAAAAACCCAGAGTTTATTTTACAGTTCCACTTTTTAAAATGCATGGCTTTTCACCATGCCTAAAATGGAGGGGGTCTGGGAAAAAACAATAACAATGTTGATCAGATTTATAATGTATTTGCCAAATGTTTCAGCAGGATATTTTGCTGTTGAATTTCCTTGTTATGAAGGGACACCTGAACAGCCTGGCTCCACAGTAAGCTTTGTGCTTGCCAACTTTTGCAAAACTGCTTTTTATTGGTTAGCCGCTCAACAACAGCAGGAAACTGCTACTTCCATCTAATTTAATTTTGTACATAACCGAAAATAATAAATCAAGATCTGTTTGAATACAGACCTCATTTTCTAGGAGAGGAACATAGGTCTTGATGATGTTACTGTAATTTTTCTAAGAGCACTAATAGTTTAATGATTACATGCATTAGATACATTTTATTTAGATTGATAACGTACTACATATTAAATGTTATTTTCTAATGATTCTGTTTAAATAACGCAGAAGGAAATGTCTTCTTTTGAATATTGAAAGAAAATATCTTTCTGTGCCTGAGCATTTTAGTAAAAGGTCCTTCAAGACCTAACACAAAATTACAATATACAGTATAAAGACTCACCCTATTCTTAGTTATGTAGAAAATAAGGTGCAATTTGGCTTCCAAAAGTAATGCATGCTGCATTACGTTAGGTAGAGCAGCTGGTTCTGAAATAAATCCTTCAGCAACTGCATACAATCAGAAGTTAGCCATTTGTTTTGGGCTGCTATCTAATAGTCATCCAGATTTTTATAGCTGAAATATGGAACCCAACTATAGTGCTAAAGTTGCCCACCAAAAGAGATCTGGCCTGCTTTGGTGGTATGGATAGTATATTGCAAGAGTGTCAAACTGGCGGCCTTTGGGCCAGTTGCGTCACGCACAGGCCACGCCCACCCCTGCTCCACAAAGGGAAAAACATTGCGGCAACATGATGCTGCGAGTTTGACTCCCGTGGTATATTGCTACTCAGGATATTTTCAAATGAATCTCAGTAGACTGAACCATATCAATCTAATGCTTAAGTAACCACTAGATAGCAATAAAAAGAAACCGAAAATTCTGCTTCTTGGTTTCATTAAATGGTCATCTGGATTTGTGCTGTGCAGCTATGAAAGCACTAACACTTAAATGGTGTAATTATCTTGTATGATTAGCAGAATTTCATGAGGTAATGAAACACTCTCATTTTCCATTTATAATCTTTCTGTGTTTTTTTCCTCTCCATTGTCACTTCTGTCTTGCTGGAAAAATAGAACAGTTATACAGTACAGTGTCATCAGACTGGTACTGTAGCATTAGGAATGTTAACAAAGAAAACTATTAAATTGTTGTCTAAGACAAGATATAACAAGATTCTGAATTACATTAGGAGGCTAAGGGAACAAATTTCTTCCTAATAGTATTTGTTACTATTTCATACAGTACACCTAATTGCTCTATTCAAGCACATTTCCAGTAGAGGGCAGTGTTGTCATAATCATATCACAGAGAAATGGTTCATTCTCTCATTTTTAGGACTGTATGTAATCCCTGACATAACAGAGCAAAATTAAGGATCTTGTGGCACATCTTTATTTTCTTTAAACAGTATTTCTGTAGTAAATTAGCACACCTGATATCTGCAAAGTGAAAGATGAATTGTGCTCATGAGAAGCTTCATCAGCTACAGCCAATATTTTTATTTCCCTTTTAAATTTCCCAGGTCCATGATAGTAAAGTATCATGCATAAATCCCAAAGGTGCTTTTTCAAGAGGGAACTGGACTTTCTTGTTTTTCTTTGAAGATGTTTCACTTCTCATCCAAGAAGCTTATTGGATGAGGAGCAAAATGTTTTCAAAGAAAAAACAGAAAGTCCAGTTGAAAAAGCACCTTTAGGACAACCATGACCTGTCCTGGATGACTAAGAATCTCCATAGATATCATGCATAAGCTGCAGTGGCGCAGTGGTTAGAGTGCAGTACTGCAGGCTACTTCTGCTGCCTGCCGGCTACCTGCAGTTTGGCAGTTTGAATCCCACCAGGCTCAGGATTAACTCATCCTTCCATACCTCTGAGGTGGGTAAAATGAGGACCCAGATTGTTGGGGGGCAACTCTGTAAACTGCTTAGAGAGGGCTGTAAAGTACAGTGAAGCTGTATATAAGTTAAAATGCTATTGCTATTGCTGTAAGTGATGCATACTGAAGGTACTGAGTTTAAATTCACAATTTTAAATACAAAAGGAACATAATGAGTTTTAAAATACTATTGCCAATTAGAGTGGATTTAAATTTGTTTGGTTTGATCCAGTGGTGAAATTCAATTTCTTTCACTACCGGTTCTGTGGGCGTGGCTTGGTGGGCGTGTCAGGGGAAAGATACTGCAAAATCCCCATTCCCTCCCCACTCCTGGGAGAAGGATATTGCAAAATCTCCATTCCCACCCCTCTCTAGGGCCAGCCAGAGGTGGTATTTGCCAGTTCTCCGAACTACTCAAAATGTATGCTACTGGTTCTCCAGAACCTGCTGGATTTCACCCCTGGTTTGATCCATGGTTTGGCAGTATATACAAGTAGTATGTTTAGTGGATTGATTTATGACCTCATTAAGCTTAATTTTGATTGTAGCCATTTGGTTCCAACAGAACAGTGTTACATTTTCAGACTTCAAACTTTTAAAGAATCACTATTTATTATAGCTTTCCTAAAAATGGACAACAGTAGTGCACTGTTCCTAAGGCTACCTTTGTAGAAAGTTAAAAAAAATATATAATTTCAAATAGTAAGGCAACAAATATTATTGACTAGAAGTGTGTAAATTAAAAAGAACACCCTACACTGTGGTTCTTTATGATTTTCATTAGCTCCTGTTCATTTCCAGTTGCAATTCAGGATGATAATATTAAATATAAAAGCTCTACATAGCTTCAAATCACAGGAGCTGAAAGAATACAGGCAGTCTTTGACTTACAACAGTTCATTTAGTGACCAAAGTTACAACGGCACTGAAAAAGGTGACTTATGATCATTTTGCACAGTTACGACCTGTGTAGCATCCCCATGATCATCTGATCCAGGCGTGTCAAACTGACGGCCCGCGGGCCGGATATGTCATGCACAGGCCACGCCCACCCCAGCTCCACAAAGGGGGAAAATGCCACGAAACGTCACATGACGGCAACGTGACACTGCAAGTTTGACACCCGTGATCTGATCAAAATTCAGATGCTTGGCAACTGGTTCATACTTATGACCGTTGCAGTGTCCCCAGGTGATGTGATCACCTTCTGTGACCTTCTGACAAGTGAAGTCAATGGGGAAGCCAGATTCATTTAACAACCGAGGTTGCTAGCTTATCAACTGCAGTGATTCACTTAACAATTGTGGCAAGAAAAGTTGTAAGATGAGGCAAAACTGATTTAACAAATGTCTCACTTAACAACAGAAATTTTGGGCTCAATTGGGGTTGGAAGTCAAGGATTACCTGCACCACTCCCCATAGGATCTTGCTATACATGAAGGTTAGACTAGTGCTCCCATATTATGATGGGTGAAGAGTGCCTATAGCTGTGATGGTGAACCTATGGCATATGTACCACAGGTGGCACACAGCACCCTCACTGTGGGCACCTGAGCCGTCATCAGTTCAGTTCCGCCGTGCATGCACGAGCACCTCCCGCCAGCCAGCTGGTTGTCTCTACCGCACATACGCAGGGGGTGGGGAGCATGCAGGGGGCAGGCACACATGCGCGGGAGGCAGGGCTGCATGTACATGAATGTGGTGCATGCGGGGAGGCCGCATGTGCATGCATGGGGGGCATGTGCGAGGTGTGTGTGCATGAACGGGAGGCACGCACATTGCATTTTGGGGGCACTCAGTCCAGAAAAGGTTAGCTATCACTGGCCTATAGGAAGCAAATGTTTTCAGTGGCAGGTCCTGGACTTTGAAATGGATCCCCATCTGGGATTACTGTCACAGCTTTTCAAGCCCATGGAAAGACATTGTATTGACTTTTTAAATAATGTGCTAATGCTGCTAGTTTTAAACTTTTTATTGCTGCTTTGACTTTCTGAAATTGCTTTATAGACTGTTTCAGCTAATACTATGGGTTGTATATTTTAGACCAGCGGTTCTCAACCTGGGGGTCGCGACCCCTTTGGGGGTCGAATGGCCATTTCACAGGGGTCGCCAAAGCCCTCTCTCTCCCCCCCATGCCTTCACTCACCCTCACTCCTCTGTTGGATCGCCGGCCGTTCGTTTACCCCGCCCACTCCCAATCTATTGCTGCCTCCGATGGCTAGAGGAAAAAAAACTGTTTAAATTCTTGCCGCGGGGCTTCAAAGGACCGCCCTAGAGCCAGTGGTGCAGCCGAACCCTTTGTTAAATTGCTGGCTTGCCCCGCCCCTCCGCACCATTATTTATTGCCAATAAATAGTGGTGGGCGAGGGGCGGGGGAGCCAGCAATTTAACAAAGGGTTCGGTGGTTTTTTTGTAATTTTATTGCCCCCCGGAGCTTCAGCAGAGGCTAATTAGCCCTTGCTTGGATCAGCTCCCGACCCCCAGCTGATTTGCTCTCAGCTGTTTTGCTCAGGGCTCTTTTGCTTGCTTGGAAAAAGTGCAGATTTTTTCCCACTACCTAAACTGAAAAACGAAAGAGAAAGTAAAGCAGGCTGTTGGCTTTGCAAGTTGGAAAATTAGGCAGGCAGATTTCTTTTCTTTTTCCTCACCAAAAAAGGTAGGTGCAAACAATGGGAAATTTAGGGAGAAAGAGGAGATTTTAAAACACAAAAGAAAAAAAGCTCTATTTAACTAGGGAATTGTAATAATTGAGATACTATTAATTGTATATTGTGTTGAAAGCAGAAATGGTTAAGTTGTGGTTTGGAGGAATATATGGGGGAAATTATTTGGTTTATTATTATTGGTAAATATAATTAATTGATTTGTAAGAAATTGGATTGCATGGAAATAATTGGAATAATATACAAAAAAGGTAGTTATATAACTAATTGATTTATATTAAAATGTTGAATTCATATTAAACAACTGTAATATTACATAATTAACCAATGTGAGGATGGATATAAAAATAGATGACAATGGTAAGGGGTATAATATAGAATAGAAGGGAAAAATTGAATTTGATTAAGATTAGAGATGAGGATGAAGGGTAATATTGGTTTTTTACAAAAATAGATGAGGAATAAATATGGCAAAAAGGAAATATAGAAATTGTAAATTTAATTGAAATGACTAAACACTGTTTAAATTTATGAACCGGCCAAATACTCTGTTCAAAGAAAATACATTGTATGTTTGTATGTGTGTTTCTAATTATTGTTATTTATTCATATTTGTTCTCTTTTATTCTTTAAAGTTTAACAATTCATTCTTTATCTTAATATCTTTATATTTGTTTGGGGTTGCCTTTCTTCCCTTTCATCTTTTTTATTGTACAGCAATCTTTCTCCTCAAACCTACCACCTCTCTCTTTTCTTTCCTTCTTACTTTCTCTTCCTCACCCTCTTCTTCTCCTCCCTACTTCCTCTTCCTTTCTCCTTCTCCTCCTCTCTTCCTCCCTCTCTTACCCTCACTCCTACTCTAATTTCTCTTCCCTTCCTTCATCCCTCTCTATTGCTGTATCCTTTTGTGCATATGGACTACTCAGAGGGCTGAAAAAGTTATTTCTGACTGGTCCTCGCACTTTTGACCAGTCCTCGAACTTACGACTGTCCTCACATTTTATGTTTTTGCCCTATCTTGTCACCATGGTGAAGAGAAGCAGTTGTGAAATGAGTGACATGGTTATTAAGAAAGCTGCAGGGCATAAATGTGAGGATGGTCATAAGTGTGAGGACCGGTCAAAAGTGCGAGGCCCAGTCAGAAATGACTTTTTTCAGCCCTCTGGGTAGCCCTTTTGTGCATATGGACTACTCAGAGGGCTGAAAAAGTTATTTCTGACTGGTCCTCGCACTTTTGACCAGTCCTCGAACTTACGACTGTCCTCACAGTTTACGTTTTTGCCCTATCTTGTCACCATGGTGAAGAGAAGCAGTTGTGAAATGAGTGACATGGTTGTTAAGAATGCTGCACGGGCATAAATGTGAGGATGGTCATAAGTGTGAGGACCAGTCAAAAGTGTCAGAAATGACTTTTTTCAGCCCTCTGAGTAGTCCCTATACACATAGCCATGGCCACCCAGTCACATGACCAGCTAGCCACACCCACAAAATAAGCCACACCCACAGAACCGGTAGTAAAAAAATTTAGAACCCACCCCTGGTTGGGGGTCACCACAACATGAGGAACTGTATTAAAGGGTCACGGCATTAGGAAGGTTGAGAACCACTGTTTTAGACAGTGTTTTAATGTGTGTGTGTGTGTAGAAAATATCCCCAGTACACTATAATATTTATCTTATTTTATTTGATATGGTTCTTAGTCTAACCATTAAACAATAAACTAAATTACTTTATTAATAAATTAAATTATTTTACCCTGGAGTTCTAATTCTTTGAATGTTGTTATAAACTGCATTGAATTTTTGGGGGCAAATGGTACAGAAATATTTTAAATAATAAGATAAATAAAACTAAGGACGGCTCTTTTATTTCAAAGCATGCTAATTTATCTGTGCTTTCTTCATATCTTAGTAAAACATTTGAATATAAATGTAAACAATTTCATATTTCTCTTTAAGAGTACATATTTTCTCAGCTATCTGTAGTCCCAAATTTATTTTCCCTTCTCTTTTTATTATTCCTAATTTATTATTTTGTCTTTAAGGGAAAAAAAAATCTATCTAAATAAATACATCAGCAAGCCGTGAAAAATATAAATGACAGATTAATATATCAACATATACATTAATATTTAATAGATGTTAATATAAATAAACCATCATTTTAAGATAAAGTGTAGCAAATATCTCATTTTTTGTTCTTTTTCTTCAATATATTGATTTATAAAACAAGGTTTATGGTTTACTTATGGCCTGTACATATTTATAGAGATTTTTTTCATGTTCATATATTCTATTAAGTGAAAATTAAAATTAATAGTTCTAGAGTAGTGTTTCTCAGAAATTCAGAATTTCTCTCACAATTTCTCAGAATTCCCTAGTCAGCATATTCTCAGGGGGCAGGAGGAATATTGCCTCTTCACCATGTTTTATCCTCCTCCCTTCTTGAGTATATTAAATCTACAAATCTTCCCCTAAACTGGAGCCCTCTAGCTCAGTGGTTCCAAATTTTCTTTTTATGTGATCACTACAAGATTACTGAAAGCTTTTAAACAACTCCATCTCACTCAGGGACCATGACACATTTTTCCTCTAAATGGCATCAACAGTTCCCCTAATTTCATGATGATGATGATGATGATGATGATGATAGATGGATGAAATCTTACAACATTATATCTTGAGAATTTCCAGCTCAAAGCTTGGGAGATAGTCAGTTTTTAAAAGGCGAAAGATTTATATATCACCATTAAACAAAAACTGTTTTGGTATCCAGCAGGGTCAAATCCAGGGGTGGGTTCTACTTAACTTTTACTACCGGTTTGCAACGGGAGTGTGCACATGCATGCTTCTGCGCATGCGCAGATCATCCATTATGATGTCCGGGTGGGTGGGTGGAACCTCCTGTCACTTTTACTACCAGTTCACAAGAACTGGACCAAACCGGGAACAAATCCTTATGATTTGCCAAAGATTTCAAATTGGCCTGGAAACCTTTGCTCTCTGTATATTGGGATTCTCAGTTAGCATAGCTGTTGGCCAGGGTGGGAAGGAGATCCTTGAACTTTTAGTCTCAATGCTTCTGAAGAGAAATAGGTCGGAGAAATCTGGTCTGTTCATCTGAAAAAATCATTTCTTCATGAAAGCTGTACTTACTATTAACTGCGTGCTTTTTGCAAAAATGGCATTTTTTCCCCCCATTGAATTTGTGATTCATTGCCTGACCATTGTTTTTCTTTTCTAGATCAAATAATAATAGCATTTTCGGTTTCTATGGTCATTGGACTTGTCATTGGAAGCATAATCTGGGCCCTTTTGACTTGCCTGTCTGGCCGTAGAGCCAGTGCCCACATTTCCCACTGGAGTACCTCATCATCCAGCCGACGTACCAGAGCTGCTCATGGCTGTGTGGCCAGCAGGCCCGGATTCTATCGCAACAGCAGCTGTGAGCGTCGAAGCAATCTCAGCTTAGCCAGCCTCACTTTCCAAAGGCAAGCGTCTTTAGACCAGGGTAATTCTTTCCCAAGGAAATCAAGTTTTCGGGCCTCCACATTTCACCCTTTTCTCCAATGCCCTCCACTTCCTGTGGAAACCGAGAGTCAGTTGATTACCCTGGTCCCCACCAGTACCACCACTACACTTACTGGAACTTCCACCAACAGCTTCACTCATCCAGAATTCACTTGGTCAAATAACAGTCTTCGTATCTGCCATTCAATACAAGCTCCACCTCCTGCCTATGACTCTATCATAAAGGCTTTTCCAGACTCTTGACTTCAATTCATGAATCTCAATTCTATGATTTTCTCTGGGCTGTTGAAGATACCTGGGAAGCTTAGTATGGCCGAAAGGAACTACAGTGCTGGGAAAGGAAGGATCTAGTGAAACCTGAGCAGATGGTGTGGTATCTGGATGTTCCTCAACTTTGAAGATCTTTCTCACGATTGTAGCTATGTCTGCAGTATTAATGCGTTTTTATAATTAACTTTGCTTATTAGGCATTGTCTTTCATTTAGACAATACAAAATGGCTTGCCGTACAGACACAAAGCATAAACACAATGGTAAATATCCTGCTATTAATTAGAACATAGTGGTGTTTTATCTTTTAAAATAGGATTTTAATTTCAAAGCCTTTTACCTGGGAAAGTGAATTTCCAGACTTGATTTTTCCTGTGACGTGTATATCAGTTACCAATACAGTATATGAATGCAGATTCTTCACTAATTCTTCAGCAGAAATCTAGGTTACTTCATGTATTACTTTTGCAGAACCGAAAGGGTTTTGATTTATGTGTTTAGAAATAATTATGTCAAACCACACCCTGATTAAGGCTGGGGGCCAATTCCCACTTCCCTAATGTAAATCTTAGTGAGTCTATACATTTTTGCTTCTGAGGAATTGAGGAACTGCTGTGCTCTACATTACTTTTTGCTTCACCCCCCGCCCCCCCAACCAATTTGAAAATTGCTGTGAGGTCTTTTTCCGCAAAGGAGAAAAGTATTTCAGAGAAACACTGGTATAGCCTGGTATAGATTCCTGTACATATTCTAGTAATGAGGAAGCTGAGAGGTGTCTCTTTCATTCTGCCCTTTCTCTGGTCGTTTGCATCTGGCAAGGCCTTCCGTGCCTCATTTCAATCCACTTTCTGCCCATTTGTAATAGCCTTCAAACATATTTGAAAGCATCATTTTAAAAAACCCAAAGGAATCTTGAGGATGCGGGTAAAAAAGGCAATATGTAAGATTCCTTTCCTATGAGTGATGACTTGGAAATATGCCTCATCATACACCTTAAGATATTTACAGAATAGAATATAGAATAACAGAGTTGGAAGGGACCTTGGAGGTCCTCTAGTCCAATCGCTTGCTTGAGCAGGAGACCTATATCACCTTTTCTTGAAAAGTTCCAGTGATGGAGCATCCAGAACTTCTACAACTTTCTCCTGAATTTGATGGAGCCTGGACACAAGGCTGCAATCTTAGCACAATTCCAACCCACCATGTTTGATTAACAGATTAACAGAGTTGGAAGGGACCTTGTAGGTCATCTAGTTCAACCCCCTACCCATGCAGGAGACCCTACACCATTCTGACAAATGACAGTCCAATCTCTTCTTGAAAGCTTCCAGTGATGAAGCTCCCACAACTTCCGAAGGCAAGCTGTTCTATTGGTTGATTGTTCTCACTGTCAGAAAGTTCCTCCTTATTTCTAGGTTGAATCTCTCCTTGGTCAGTTTCCATCCATTATTCCTTGTCTGGTCTTCAGGTGCTTTGGAAAATAGCTTGACCCACTCCTCTTGTGGCAGCCCCTCTTCCCCCTCACCGCCAGCTCAGGGACTGGAAGACCTCTTCCACCAAGAGGCACCGTGGCATTTCCACCACTGTTTGGATTCCCAGTCCCTCCAAAACAGTTGAAGAAAGCTTGCCAACCTCTATTTCTGTGAAGCTTGAAATGCAGAGAGCCGTAACTCTTGTCCAGAACAGTAGTTGAGCTTTTACTCTGGAAGGGGATTGGAGAGAGGGAGAAGCAAAATAGTTAGAAGGCAGAAAACGCTTCCTGCAAAATAGTAATAGCAATAGCACTTAGATGTATATACCGCTTCATAGTGCTTTACAGCCCTCTCTAAGCAGTTTACAGAGTCAGCATATTGCCCCCCAAAATCTGGGTCCTTATTTTACCAACCTTGGAAAGATGAAAGGCTGAATCAACCTTGATGATCCTGCAGCACTTCCAGTGAAAACATCAGCATGGCTGCAGTTTCAGATACCTCAAGCTGAGCCAACAATACATCAACCCCATTCGCAAACTGAGCCTATATAATGAGTTCAGACACATCCAAAGTGCCTTCCGACTTTGTCCTTGTATGGCCTGAAAAAAATTAATGGAAGAGGTTTCTCAAAGTACAATATTTATTTTCAGAACACATAGACGTACAAATGCCATTCTTTGTTGTGAACAAGAGGCGCACAGTATTTCTCCCAGGGCTTCCTATTTTACCAATGAAAAAGAACTCACATGGACCCCCCCCCCTTTAAATTTTCTGTTGTTACCATCTTTTCCTGAGTTTGTGTGCAGTATTGGTTGATTGCAAAATGGAAGCAATAAAGCCTTCTTCAGGTATGCATTTGAACTTGAGGAAAACTTCATACTGAATCAAATTCCGAACCCATAAGAGTTTTTATAAATGCCCCTGGTTTACCTGTTGCTTTCTCTGACCACCTTGGTTTTAGTTGGGTGATCTGAAGGAGATGTACCTGCATTTGCTTGAATGAAAGCATCTTCCTTTGTGGCATTATACTCCATTAGATATTCAAATCACATAGAATTCAGGGGTGGGCAAATATGACCTTTATGACCTGTGGACTTCAACTCCCAGAATTCCTGAGCCAGCTTGGCTGTCTCAGGAATTCTGGAAGTTGAAGTCCATAGGTTGTAAAAAGGCCACAGTTGCCCACCCCTGACATAGATAGATGTTTTAATGTTCAAGCAAGCATCTGTCATTCAGACCTCCAAGCTGAACACAAGAAATATGAAAGAAACTAGAGTAGGGCCACTTCTGTGATTGAGTCCTTGATTTATTCATACCTGAGAAGGGCAAACTCACCTCCACATCCTAAACTGCTTTGCCCATGATTGAGAAACAGCAAGTATGTGTGTTGTTGTTAGAGTGTGGCTATCAAATCACAAGCTTTCTGATCTCTAACCTGATCTTGCAAAATGACAATGTTCCTTGTGAATGTTAGAGTCCTTTATGCATTATACCTATAAAATGGGAACCTTTTATTGTCCAGTGAGCTGAATGGTATCCTCAAGGAGAATGTTAAATTTGTGTGTGTGTGGGGGGGTGTTGATCGTAAAGAGTAATTTAAAATTACAGTTGATATTATTCCACATGTAACTTCTAATTTTCATAAGCAGTTTGTGGGAAGGCATTTTTCCTTACTATAATTCAACCCAAATACTGACAGAAATCTCTCTTTATGTGTATAGTCAAGTTAGGAAAGCTGAAGCATAAATTCTTTATTTCATAACAATTTGTGAAACAATTGTCTATTGGTATATGTTTAAAACATTTTAGAATCTGTATGTCATGAGTGCTGTGAAAATGATGTAATTTAAATAAATTTCTGACCCTTCATCTGTGTTATAAGTTGATTATTTGTGCTACATTATATTTGAAAAGAATTCATTTTGGGAAAGGGAAGAGTACTGCATTTTGTTAGATCCCCAAACACTTACAATTCTTTTCCTAGCACTGCATTGTCACTAAATCTCTGATGTCTTGCCCTGCGGTGTTTTTTTTTTAGAATACTCAAGGAAAGTAATTTCCTTAGTGATATTATTGTAATATTCCACCTTGTGGTGTCATTTGCAATACATTTCTTTGAAAGCTCTTGATTTGCTATCTTTTTTGGCAAGAAGCTACCAAAGGATAGAAAGACTTCTGACTCAATCTGTATTCAAATCCTTTTCTGTTCCTAAATTTCTGTGCTTATTTTGTTTATTTTGGCTTACTCCATTTCCAAAACAGAAGAAAAGTGACTTACCTACAGGACCGCATTCTGCCACCGATTGCCTCCCACTGACTAATACGCTCCCACAGAGAGGGCCTCCTCAGGGTGCCATCAGCCAAACAGTGTAGGCTGGCGACCCCCAGGGGGAGATCCTTCTCTGTGGGGGCCCCGGCCCTATGGAATGAACTGCCCCTGGACATACGAAGGATCCCCGACCTCCATGCCTTCTGTCGCGCTCTGAAGACCCTATTATTCCAGCAAGCTGGTCTGACAGGATAAAGGTTTTTAAAATTGGGTTTTGATAGGGGTTTTAAAATGATTTTAGTTGGATGTTTTAAATTTGGCCAAATGATTGAATTATTTTAATAAGCTTTTAATTTTTGTTGTACATTGTTTTTACCATGGCTGTTCACCGCCCTGAGTCCCTCGGGAGAAGGGCGGTATAGAAATATAATAAACTAACTAACTAACTAATTAACTTCCCCAATGGTACTTTCCCATTGTGCTTAAAAATCATGGCACTTTCTCACTGTGCCTAAAACCAGTGATGCTTTCTCACTGTGCTTAAATCACAGGACACAAAATTAGGTTTCTCTGGTATATTTATTCTTGGCAAGCATAACTTACAATTTTATCTCAATCTTATGACCGTTTCAACCTAGTTCTGAAGATCCACTTTCTTTTCCTTTCATAAAATACTTCAGTTTTTGCATCTATCACTAGTACAGAAGTCCTGTGGATGATATAACACAATTTCCAAGAAAGGATTGCTACACAAAGCTGTTGGTTGTATAGGCAGAGTCAGTGACACACCGACAGATGTGAGTGCTTCTCAAGAAAAGTCACAGAGTTTCTGACACCCAGAAGAAGACTGGCTACTCTGCCAATATGGCATTTCTGAAAGCTTTGCTGTGTTCCTGACAAATTTATCTGCATACCCATTCCAAAAAGGAATGGCACCATTATCCACTGCATGACCGCTTCCACATGCAAAAGTTCTGGAACTCCAGACAACTGAGGTTGGATGTCTACTGTGATCATAGCATAAAAGAGGCTTGGTAGTACAGTGGTCTAAAGCACCCTGTTATTAAGACCAGCTGCCTGCAATTACTGCAGGTTTGAATCTCGCCAGGCTCAAGGTTGACTCAGCCTTCCATCCTTTCTAAGGTAGGTAAATTGAGGACCCAGTTGTGGGGGCAATAAGCTGACTTTGTATAAATATACAAAAGGATGAAGGCTATTGCTTAGCGCATTGTAAGCCGCCCTGAGTCTCCGGAGAAGGGCAGCATATAAATAAATAAAAAAAAAATTAAAAAAGGAAAAGAGTTTTAATATTTTCAGTTAAAGTTTTCTATGTTCAAGCTTTGTCAATGCTTAAGAAGTGAGGGTGGAGAGAAATGGTTTCAATCATATACAGTGGTATCTGTATATGATCATCATTAATTAGTTCTGGGAGGCATGATAAGTATCAAAACAGATGAGTACTAAACAATTTTTTCCCATCAGGAATAATGTAGTGAGTCACATAGCAGCTGACACTGACATGTTCTGACATTTTCACATCAAAATGCACTGAGTACCAAATTTGATGACTTTCAAAGCAGTTAAGTGCCAAGGTACCACTCGGAGGTGGTATTCAGCCGGTTCGTGTGTGTGTGTGTCTTGGGTTGAATAAGCCAGATAGTAATGGCCGGTTTCATCCAAAGAAGTTTTTGTTTCAGGTGGGTCTCCTAGCTTTAGAAGGAGAGAGGGAAGGAGGAAGGGAGAGGGTAGAAAGAGAGAGACAGAGAAAGAAAGGAAGGAAGGAAGGAAGGAAGGAAGAGAAAGAAAGAAAGAAAGAAAGAGGGAGAGAGAAAGAGAGAGAAAGGGAGAGACAAGAAAGAAAAGAAAGAAAGAAAGAAAAGGGAAAGAAACAAAAAGGGAGAGAGAAAGGAAGAGAAAGGAAGAAAAGCCCACAGAGAGGGCTCGCAATCTGGGTGTCCTCCTGGACGCATGGCTGTCTTTAGAAGAGCATATGACAGCCGTGGTCAGGGGGGCTATTTATCAGGT
Organism: Arizona elegans; assembly: GCA_022577455.1. NCBI lineage: Eukaryota > Metazoa > Chordata > Lepidosauria > Squamata > Colubridae > Arizona > Arizona elegans. The sequence continues at coordinate 254,146,090 of JAKOOJ010000001.1, forward strand.
TTGCCTGATTCATCAATTGCAGCACTTTCTGGACGGACGCCTTGCGCACGGTCACTCACGCCCTTGTCACCTCCCGGCTGGACTATTGTAATGCTCTCTACATGGGGCTCCCTTTGAAGAGCACCCGGAGGCTCCAACTGGTCCAGAATGTGGCCGCGTTGGTGGTTATGGGCGCAACTCATTGTGTCCACGTGACACCCCTCCTATACGAGCTGCACTGGCTCCCAGTGGTCTTCTGGGTGCAATTCAAGGTACTGGTCACCACCTTTAAAGCGCTCCATGGCATAGGACCCAGGTACCTTCGAGACCGACTTCTGCCACCAATAGCCTCCCACAGACAGGGTCTCCTCAGGGTGCCATCGGCCAAGTTATGTCGGCTGGCAACATCCAGGGGGAGGGCCTTCTCTGTGGGAGCCCCTGCCCTGTGGAATGAACTGCCCCCGGAAATGTGTAAGATCTCCGACCTCCGTGTATTCCACTGTGCCCTCAAGACCCTGTTGTTCTGCCAGGCCGGGCTATCAATGTAATGATTTTAAATTGGGTGTTTTAAATTTGGGGTTTTAAACCTGAGCCGAAATTATTTAATAATTTTAATTATTTTTAAATTGATGTCTGTCTTTGTGCTTTTAATAGGCTGTACACCGCCCTGAGTCCTTCGGGAGAAGGGCGGTATAGAAATAAAATTATTATTATTATTATTATTATTATTATTATTATTATTATTATTATTATTATTAAAAGGGATAGACAAGAAAGAGGGATGGAAGGAAGGAAGGGAAAGAAAGGGAGGGAGGGAGGAGAAAGTGAATGAGATAGTTGGATGGATGGATGGATAGATAGATAAGATACATGGAGGGAGGGAGAGAGAAAAAAAAGGAGAGGAAGGAAGGACCACAAACCCTGGCTTCAGAAGGCTCTTTGAAACAACACAAGAATCTAGGGCTGGAAAGTCTTCAAGTAGTGATCTTTTTTTTTTGTCTTCTCCCAATTCAACCATAAAGTTTCACGTATTTTATGTCTTCTAAAATACCTGTGTATTTTTGTTCCTTTATACCACAAAAAAGCTACCAGTCTGGGTATCCACAATTGAAGCATTTTCGTATCCAATGACGTTTAAAGGGAAACAAATTATAAGATATAAGGAATTATTGGATGAAAAGGGTGAACTTAAATTAAAGCAAGATATAGAAGACCAAGGGTATAAGATGGATTGGTTTTCATATATGCAAATACTCTCTAGATATCGAGAAGATCTTAAACAAGAAGGTTTCTATAATGTATTGACTAATTTAGATAAGATTTTGATGGGTTCTGATGGTCATGTAATTAAAAAGCTATATGGTTATTTGCTAGAGGTTAAACTGGAAGAAGAACAAGTTAAAGAATCAATGATAGCATGGGGGAAGAATTTTGGGTATTGTATTGATTTAGAGAAATGGCAAAAATTGTGGTCATATCATTATAAAATGACAATGTCTACAGCATTTAAGGAGAATTTGTATAAGATGTTTTACAGGTGGCATCTATCCCTGTCGAGAATAGCCAGAATGTTCCAGAATAAATCAGACAAATGTTGGAAATGTCATCAGACCCCAGGATCCTATTACCACATGTGGTGGACATGCGTAGAAGCAAGGAGATATTGGACTAAGATACACACGTGGTTGGAAAAAATGATAAAGAGACATGTTGACTTTAAACCAGAAATATTTTTATTAGGGACCATACCAGAGATGTATAATAAAGAACTGCAATACTTAATTGTGAATCTTTGGACAGCAGCCAGAATTATATTTGCTAAAAATTGGAAAGGAGAAAAGTTACCTAATGATGAAGAAATTATTAAGAAAATGATAGAATGTGCTGAGATAAGTAAATTGACATTTGAAATAAGAGAGCAGGAAGATAGACAATATTATTTGATATGGGATTTATTTTACCAATGGATAGAGAATAAGAATTGGAAATAATTATGATATAAATGGATGTTGAAATCTTTGGAAATAAGCTAGCATGTTTAGTGATAAATTGAAGAGAGGAGGAGCACAAAAAATGCCACTGACTGAAACACTGTCTTTGATTGTAGGGAATGATAATGTTTTTTTAATGTTCTGTTTTGGTTTTGTTTTTGAAAAATAATTTTTTTTTATATAAAAAAAAGAATCTAGGGCTGGAAAGGATCTCAGAGGTCATCTAGTCCAACCCCCTGCTCCAGCAGGAGATCCTTACAGCATCATAGAAGAGCAGGGTTAGAAGGAAACTTAGAGGCCATCTAGTCCAACCCCCTACTCCAGCAGGAGACCTTATATCATCTGGATTATTTTGGTGCCTCTAACAGAGAGGAAAATTGCCAGAAAAGGGAAGGAGATTATTAGGACAAGACTGCGATGCAGAGGAAGGTAGAGATAGTCCTTCACTTATGACCACAATTGAGCCCAAAATTCTGGTTGCTAAGCAAGAGCGTTGTTAAGTGAGTTTTGCCACATTTTACTCAGTCCATGACATCTCCTGGGTCTAAGGGTGATGTGCAGGCTGGGGAAGTAAATCTGAAGGAGTGTGTAATGTTCTAATGTACAGAAGTTATAGTTAAATGTGTGGCAGCAAGTGGACTCTGGGTGTGTTTCTGAGGTGGTATTCAGCTGGTTCGGTCTGGTTTTCCCGAATCGGTAGTAACCATTATGCACAGTTTGGCGAACTGGCAAATCACACCACTGACTGGCCCCACCCCTCCCCGCCTCTCCCACTCACTCCTTTTTGCGCCTCACCTGCCTTTGTGCTCTTTACTATTAAAAGTTTTTTTTTTGTGTTAAATGCTTCCAGGTGGAACAGTGGGCTGTACTTCTTTAAATATTTGCATAAAACACTCCTAGGTAGAAAATCTATTGTGTGTATGATGTAGAAAAAAACATGCAGTGAATTGGAGCATAGATCAGTTGTATTAACTAAAGTTATCACAGAAGTCAATAGACCAATCTTTTGGCATGCTAATTAATGGTAGCCTTGCAAAAGACTTAGATTTTCAGGTAGTCCTCAATTTATAACCACAATTGAGCCCAAAATTTCCATTGCTAATGAGACAGTTGTTAAGTGAGTTTTGCCCCATTTTACAACCTTTCTCGCCACAGTTAGTAATATGCTTATAAAGCATATTACTGGCTCACCCATTGACTTTGCTTGTCAGAAGGTCACAAAAGGTGACAACATGTTCCTGGGACATTGCAACCATCATAAATATGAGCCAGTTGGTTTCACCAGGCTCAAGGTTGACTCAGCCTTCCATTCTTCCGAGGTTGGAAAAATGAGGACCCAGATTGCTGAGGGCAATATGCTGACTCTGTAAAACCGCTTAGAAAGGGCTGTAAAGCACTGTGAAGCAATATATAAGTCGAAGTGCTATTGCTATCTCAGACAAGCTGCTCCTTAATTCACACAAAGATAAAGTGACTTGCAAGATTCTGCTACTAGAAGTGTCACAGTATAAGCAGATCTGACCTACTTAGTTTCTTAGTTTGATCTATCTGCTATCACCCCTGACAGCAGGGGTGGATTCTACTTACCTTTACTACCAGTTCGCAGCGAGGCTGTGCGAACCGGTAGCATGCGCAAAAGCGTTTTGATGATGTCGGGGTCGGTGGGCAGACCCTTCCGCTAGTTTTACTACCGATTCTATAGAACCGGTGCGAACTGGGGGCAACCCACCACTGGCTGACAGGGTGGCTCATGTTAAAAGGAATATGACATGAGAGCCAGTCTGGTTTAATGGTTGAGGTACCAGATTAGAATGCAAGAGGTTGTGAGATCAAGTCCTACCTTAGCCATGAAAATTAGCTGGACGTCTTTGAGCCAGTCATTCTCTCAGGATTGTTGTTCTGGAGGTAATTAGAGGGGGAAAGTGTGTAGGTTATGTTCACCACCTTGAGTTATTTGTAAAAATAAAGACTGGATTCAAATAAATAAATAAAATAATAAACAAGAACAAGGAATAAAAGACAACACAATGGACAAGAGCAAAAACAACCCTCTCATCTTCAATCAATATCTCCAAAGGTTGGACAAAAAGCAGGTAAGGGCCTTCAGGGGAAAACTTTGCTTCACGGGTCAGACACTACAGATAATTGTGAAAACACCTATAACATGTGTACCAAGGTTTCTTTGAATGTATTAATCTTTGTCATATAAAGCCAATCTTAAAAAAAAATTCTTATTGGTTCCATTGCTAGACCATGAAACCAAGGGATTCAGTATTTCTTGTTGTACCTATTTGTACTTTTAAATTTTCTTAGGTCCTAAACAACAACAAAAAATATTTTTCTTGGGTAATCGATCACATATATCAGTTTAATAGAGCAAAACTGAATTATAATAAATTACTGGTATTTATTTTGCAGATACTTTGGTATGAATAGTTTGGTACACTACTGATATAACAACATTTTGCAGAATGCTGACGTATAATTGATAGAAAAGACATCAAGTAGATTATTTGAATGCAGATAAAATTGGATTTTTAAAGTTCACCAGAAAATCATTACCTGTTTTTGACTCATCTAAATTTACTTCTTTTTAAAAGTAAAATGAAAACTGTATTTGCTGGAAGCTACCCAGTTATGTATCAGCCTGTGCCAGATTTTCTCCTAGAAATACTTCAGGAGATTAGAAATGCTAGTGATATGATTCAGCTTCTACAGCAATTAATGAAAACAGAGATAGGAAATAGCTCTCTGTCAAAACGAAAAGAATAAAGTTAATCATATAATCATATATGGGAGAGGGAGAGAGGGAAAGTGAGAGGGCATTACAAGTTATTCAAAGGCTCCGTATGTTCTCCTTCACATAATATAAAATAGATACGTCTTTGTGAAATATGAGCTTGAATTTATATCCTATTCCTGACACACCACTAAAGTGAAGAGTGTCTCTACTTGTTTTAGACAATGGGAACATGGCCCTTGGAATTTGTGTCTTATCACAAATGGCAATCCTCAAAGTTGCTGCTTCTGTCCCTTCTTCTTTATCCCATATCCAGTGGTGGGATTCAAATAATTTAACAACCGGTTCTCTGCCCTAATGGCCCGCTGGGTAGGCATGGCCATGGTGGGCGTTGCCAGGGGGTGTGACAGACAGCACTCGGCCTCCTGCACCTCCCCCCGGGAGCAAAAACAGGCTGCAGGGGGGCACACACACTCATGCCCCTTTTGGGCCTAGTAGGCCTCCCTGCAGCCTCCTGGGAGTAAAAACAGGGCACCGTGGGCGGGGGGAGGTCAGGTCACACACACCCATGCCACATTTTGGGCCTAGTAGGCCTTCCTGCAGCCTTCTCAAAGCAAAAATGGGCTGCTCTGCACCCCCCCCCCATGCCCCTCATTTTGGGCCTAGTAGGCCTCCCTGCACTTATCTGGGAGCCAAAATGGGGCACGTGGGAACTTCTGGAAGGGGTGGGGAGGGGAGGGGAGGGGCCAGCCAGCAATTTAACAACAGGTTCGCCCGAACTGGCCCAAATAGGCTGAATCCCAGCAGTGCCCATATCCCAGGAGATGAGATGATTTGACTACAAGCCACCAGGTAATGTAGTAAGAAACCGATAGGGAGTAGAAGGACTGAGGCAACACATGTATAATTAAAATAAATGATTATTTTCCAAGACAGATACTCGGTCGGCTTCAGGGAGCACAACAGTCCACAATAATTCTCTACTCCCCTATTTGAGAATCAACCCTTTTGTGTTCAACCTGGGGTTTTCCTTTGAAGTAGAGTAGACATTTGTGCATCTTGCTTGCCAGAGATTTACCACTGCTGCTTAACTGCACCTTTATTTCGTTGCTCACCTTTAGTCTGTCTTTTATGAAACATCACATTTGCGTATAAATGATTTAGTAAGTATGATAAGCCCAGATATCTGAATAGCAAAAACTGTTCTATAAATATCATATACCTCTCATAGTGCAAATACATTCCAGGCTGTTTCACTTCAAGGAAGAAAAGAGGGTGGAGTCTTCCACCTTTGTGACTATGAAGAAAAACAACAGGGTATTTGTTAGATATGAGGCTAGGAAGGGGGAAAAAAAAGACTCAGTTCTTTTATGGTTTCTGGAACTGTAGATTCAAGTGATGCTAAGATCTCAAGTCTATCTAAATACTAAACCAACCCATTAAAACTAAGGTAGTTCTACTGGAATGGGGAACAAGAAAAGGTTCCCATCCTATTAAAATAGAATATTTGAAAAGACTAGGTTGTCCCAAAGGTGCTTTTTCAAAAGGCAACTGGACTTTGTTTTTCCTTGAAGACATTTCTTCACTTTTCATCCAAGAACTTCTTCAGTTCAAGAAGCTTCCTCATGAACTGAAGGAGCTTCTTGAATGAGAAGGGAAACATCTTCAAGGAGAAACAACGTCCAGTTGCCTTTTGAAAAAGCACCTTTGGGACGACTGAGAATCTCCATAGATGAAATGACAGGATTGATTTTTCTTTTCATTCCAAGTATAGTTTGAAGAGTTAATTCATTTTTAGATTTCCCCACAAATAGCTCCCCCCATAGGGCTCTTAAAATGTTAAAAGATTTGTTCGAGGAGAAAAAAGATCAGAAAATGATTAGATCCACGCATGACTGCTGTTAAAAATATCAGAGAGAGAGAAAATGTCAGTAGATCTAATTCTCTTTTATTGCTTTGTTTGACAAACCAAGTTGCCTGTCTCAAACTTTGTGATATAGTAGTCACCTATAGTGATAAATGAATTGATGCAATCTACCTGCAATGGTATTCATGAATACCATTGAAAAGATATAAAGCTGCAGATATTTTGATGGAGACTAGGCTTATAGCATTGAAAAAAGAGGACAATCAGCATTAAGGTGGATAGACTCAATTATAGTAATGATGGGTGCCCTATTGGAAGGGCTGAAGTACCAGGTTAGGGACAGATCATTATGGAGAAAATCTATGTGCTTCTAAGAATTGACAATGAATTGACTTTATGGCATATAATCAATTAATCAGTCAATTAATCAGGTATTAACTGGTCAGTCCTAGAGGAGATCAACCCTGACTGTTCTTTAGAAGGCCAGATCCTGAAGATGAAACTCAAATACTTTGGCCACCTAATGAGAAGGAAGGACTCACTGGAGAAGAGCCTAATGCTGAGAAAGATTGAGGCAGTGGTGGGTTTCACTTACCCTTGCTATGCATGCACAGAGCATATTTGATGACGTCCGGGTGAGTGGGCAGAGCCTCCCATCACTGCTGCTACCAGTTCATCTCTCCTATTTTCCCACAACAACCTTGTGAAGAGGGTTAAGCCAAGAGAGAGTGTGATTGTGCCATAGTCACTCAACCAGCTTTCATGTTTAAAATGGGACTACAACTTATGTTCTCCTAATTTCTAGGCCAGCACCTTAACTATTGCACCAAACTAGTTCTTGATATATCTTGATATAATTATAGAACTACCACCAAATTCTTCCTTTCAACTTTTTTTCATTCAATAAATCTGCATTAAATAATAAATTAATTAGAGGCCTTTTTTCAATAAATATGTTCCATTACTTAATGAAATGAGTAATACTCTGGGTAATACTCCACATACCAACAGTATATGATCAGAAATGATCTATTCAATCAGGAAATGGACACTTTTGGCATCCTGTCAATTGAGGAAGCTATCACATTCTCCTTTATTTTAATGTTCTACATTAAAACAAAAATAAAAATGCATGGTGACTTGATATGGGACTGGGTGTCCAAGATTAGGGTTGCAGGAAGCTTACTCATTTTGATCCTCTAATGTGAAAGCAGGATAAAATGGAAAAGTGCCTACTGTAGACAAGCTCCGTTCTTATGTGTCCATTCAAGGACTTTGCCTCTGTGGGAAGCAGCATGAAAGGAAAGCTTCAGTTTCTCCTATTTATGGAATTAATTTATGGAATTATTTTAACTCTAAACAACCTGAGGGCTGTTTTAAGACAATCTTCTCTAACCCTATAATTGACTGGATTAGGAGCCGTGGTGGTGCAGTGGTTATAATGCAGCATATTAGGCTACTTTGCCCGCAGCCAGCAGTTTGATCCTGGCTGGCTCAAGATTGACTCAGCCTTCCCTTCTTCTGAGGTTGATAAAATGAGGATCCAGATTATTGGGGGCAATATAATCAACCACTCCCCCTCCCAAAAAAAGTTCAATGATTGACAACCCTGTCAGTCCAAACAACTCAGACCACTGTTGTCAGGATAAAACAAAAAAGAATCCAAAAATATGTTCCATTAGAATGAATCCAAATCTGGCTGTGAGTTTCTCCCATGCATTCAATGGATGGAGAAAACATTGTAGGGGCATGAAAACTTACTGCTAAATATAAATCCTTCGATGCTGAATCCTGGCTGTCAGAAAGGACATTGTAATGTATTTACTAGGCTCAAAAGAGACAGAAATAGATGTTTCTTTTCTGTTGGTGCTGGACATGACATTGATCTGCAGGTTGATATAAATGGTGTTGAAGTGTTAGAAGTGCAAAAAGATTTGGAAAAGAGATAATTTTTGGAGAATATTTGGGAGGAGGAGTTGACACACATCCAACAGCTTATTTATGAGTGATAGGAGGCAGTTCTATGGGCTGTCCCCTGATACCACTAGATGATATCACTAGGGCTCGCTGCCTTAGAAGAATGAGGAAAATCCTCAGGGACGACTCACACCCTGGTCAGCACTTCTTTACTCTCCTACCATCGGGAAGGAGATATAGAAGCCTAAGCAGCCACACAAACAGGCTGAAGAACAGTTTTTATCCGTGGGCTGTCAGACTCCTGAATGAAAAATAATCACAACAACATAGTACGATTGACTTGCGGGACCAGTGCGATGTACAATAAATTCACAGGGTGTAATAGGATTGGATGTTTGTTTAGCAGGATTCACTGAATAGGGATTTTCTGTCTTTCATTGTGAGTTGTATTGTGTTGAGTGTGTGTGTGCACACGAAGGGAGGCTCAGCCAATCTCATAGTAAACGTGCTATACTCTGACAATAAAGGTTTGAATTGAATTCAAGGTTAGCATCCCCAGTGTGGATTAATCGTAGGAAAGCAGCAAAATGCATTTCAGATACCAGGAATAGATTAAGGAGAGTGGTGGAAAGTAAAAGTTATAAACATTCATTCCATGGTCTTAAAATAGTGTCCAACTGTACTTTTGGGGTGGGAGCATGGACTGATTTTTGGAAGTTATCAAAATGCGTAAACATGAATGACTATGGAACTGACCAATTTTAATGCAGAGTGCAAACAAACAAATTAATAGAGTTGGAAGGGACCTTGCAGGTCATCTAGTCCAGCCCCCTGCCCAAGCAGGAGATCCTACATCTGCCTCTACCTAGGATAGAACTCACAACCTCCTGGTTGTGATGAAGAGCTCTGGTGGCTCAGCAGACTAAAAGCACTGTTATTAACATCCACTTACATCTGCTGCCTGCAATTACTGCAAGTTCAAATCTTAGCAGCAGAAATTTTGGGCTCAATTGTGGTCATAAATCGAGGATTACCAATACTCCATCCTAAAGAAATTATACCCCCCCAGAAATGAGATCTGACTGTAATCACAAGCCTTCTCTATGATGGTTGCAAGATTCCTCCTCCTCTGGTGTACAATTTTTCATCCCTTTTAAACCGTACTTGAAATCTAGTTTTATATTTAATTTAATTTAATTTAATTTCCAATTTATATACCACCCTTCTCCCTGAGGACTCAGGGCGGAGTACAGCCAAGATAAAAAACATAGAATACAAATATTAAAACATTTAAAAATATACATAAATTTTGGCCCGAAAGTTAAAAAATCACAGACTGATTAAAAGAATTTAAAAATTTCTTCTTAAGCCAACCCGGCTTGCTGGGTTATATTCTGGTATTCTGTTTCTGAGGAGCACTTTATTTTATTTATTGATTTTCATAATGTGGCATGGAGTTTTATTGAATGGCATGTTGATTTTAACTAAAGTTGGCAGAATGGCAGTTGATTTTAACTGATAATTTATGTTGTAAATCCTGCAGGCAGTTTTGCCAGGAATAAAACACTTAATTTAACAGCTAGGTGGTGCTGTTAAACTATACGGAAGTGCAATTTTTCTTATCTGAAAGCTTCAAACTTTCTTTGCATGCTTTCTGAAAGCCGTGGAACTTTAATGGTGGCTATTAGCAAACTGAAAGAGTGATAAACATGCTGCTGTTCCTCTTTTTCCTCCTCCCTGTTTGCTTCTCCGCGTTCTTTAATTTCTTGTATTCTATTTTCATTAGCATGTATCATTTTACTTGCGTTTGCTCCTATGTCTATTGCCTTCAGGCTGACTTATTCCATGCTCTTCTAATAGCCTTTAAAATAAACGAAAAGTAAATATACAAATAATTAAATGCAGGTTCTGTTCTAATTAGTCCATTTTTGTACATGGCTAAAAGCAACTTCCACTTCCAGAGGTATGTTAATGTTGAGTATGAAAGTTACATCTATCCAGCCATGGATGTTAGCCATGAGAGCGAAATAGAATATACACATTGAGAAGTGTGCATCTCAATATAAGAAACTGGACACATACAGTGGTTCCCCGAAAATAAGACCCTGTCTTATATTTTTTTGATCCCCGAAATAAGCACTTGGCCTTATTGCCATGTGCTCAAAAGCCTGATTGGGCTTATTATCAGAGGGTGTCTTATTTTGGGGAAAACAGGGTATAACAAACAAGAGTTCTTATAGACCACTATAGGAAAGAGAATGCAGAAGGTTTTCGATTATTATGTGAACCATGGAAGAGTAGGATATATTTATTAATTTAATAAGTAAGAGAACTTTCCCCTAGATTTTGATCTTGATTTGAATCCTGACAGCTGCCACACTTACGCTTGTGCTAAATTATTATATAGGAAGGAGGGGGGTGTATGAAGAAAGGAATGCTTTGGAAATGAAAGTAAATGCTGTATCTGCTCAAGAAGCTGCCTCAAGGTTACCCAGTTGGAAGAAGAAGAGGGCTGCATAGGTCTGCACTGTCCGTTGGGAAAACAGCTTGCTTGAATCAGATTGGTTACACTGAGGGGAGCAATGAGAGACAGTTATGGGAGGAAAAAGTAGAACTTGAGGATTTTGGCATGTAATTTTCAGTTCTGGTTTTGCTTTACTGAAATACACTCAATCTCTAATTAACTATACCTTTCTCAACAAATAGAGCCAAGGATTGTTTCTAATTACAGGTTTAAGTTGTGGCAGGTTTGACAAATCCATTGCTTACCCCCCTTTTCTTCTTCTTTTCTCTTTCCATGTAAGAAGGAGCACCTTGATGACTGCAAGAGATAGATTTCTTCCCTCCATTCTGAGACAGAACAGGGGTTTTTTTCCCCCACTGGTCATGAAATAAGAAGGAAACAAGCTTCCTGGGGAATTAGTATTTTGTAGGCACTCTGGTTTAGGTCACAGCTGTCAACTCGGAAACAGATTTCCAGACATTTCTTCTGAGGCTTACTTCATTTAATTTTTACATTAAATGAATTAGAAAATATGATTAAAGATCATTGAACGTTCTCCACCAGGTTTGTCTAAACTTACAAACCCATGAATCAGAGGCAAGATAAAAAGATGAAAACTTCATTAGAAGGAAGAAGATCTTCTCTGTTTAGTAGGCTTTGAAACTAAACTGATTTACTTTTGAATATGTTCTTCTAATTTCTGTGCTATTTTATTTACCAGTGTTTCCCCAAAAATAAGACCCTGTCTTATATTTTGTTGAACCCTGAAATAAGGACTTGGCCTTATTGCCGTGCGCTCAAAAGCCCGATTAGGCTTATTATCAGGGGATGTCTTATTATGGAGAAAACAGGGTATGAGTGTTTGAACTTAGCTTCCAACATTTACTGGCCAAACATTCAGTGGAAATTAGTTTTTCACTGAAAAAAGAAAACAAAATCCAGTCCAAAGTAAGCATTGCTTAGCTTCATGCTTATATTTTCCCATTGGAATTGATGGAATTTAGTATTAATATTTTAATTTGGCTGGATCATGCTTTCACCTTGAAACAAAACTAAGCAGTGGCTGTTTATTTCAGCTTTCATAAGTGGTTACTTCATGAGGGTTACATGCAAAATATACATTGGAAGTGGAGGTCTACAACATTTTGTGGGAATGAACATTGGAGGGGAAAGCACTTGTTCATGACTGGTTAGTCCTGTAATATAGATATAAATGCCTCACATACTTATTATTTCTGAATATTAAGACCATGATAACTTAAAAGAGTATCACAGTTTTCTATTTTTATTCCAGATTCACCACAAGTAATATATTTATCTCATTAATTTCCTTCTCCTACCCCACCAGGTCAACTTAAAATCAAAGATGCTCTTGTTAGAATTAATCTAAACAGTTTTTCCTAATTGTCCATCAACTGTGGCCTTGTCCAGAAACCCCAGCTTTGGAATTATATGTGAATAGTAAGTACCCAGCTACACAGAGACACACGCACACACGCACACAAACCTCAAAGTGTTTATATAAAACTGTACGAGTTAACAATGTAACTTATGATAAGGCCTCTGTTGCTATGTAGAGTGATACTTGCATTCCTTTGTTACAAATATGTCAGACAAAGAAAATACTGGTGATGCACCTTGGGACAATTTTTTCTGTCAGGTTTCTCAATTAGGGGAAAAAGTAAACCTGACTGAGCTTAACATGCTTAACAATAGGTCATTGAAGATACACCCACCACCACCACGCTTGTGGACACGTGTGCTTTATAAAATGTACCTGAAATTCCCATCCTTAAAATACAAGATTATTTCATTGCTCGAACAGATTACTGTCCTGAACAGATAAACATTAGCTGTAAGAAATACAAAATTCCCTACCTGGTGGCAACCTTACATTTCGGATAATCTCTCTTTTATGCCTCTACAATATATTTGCAAATGTACTGGGAAAATATTTTGTTTAAAATAGTAGGTACATTTATATACCTATACATCATACATATTTTCATCTGTATCTCAAATTAATTACATCTTTATCCTACAATTAGGTGTTTAATAGAGATGAACATTCTGTTGAGGAACATTTCCTTAAATTCCTGATATTTTTTTCTTTAAATTGTTTTAGATGTTCCTAGCTGATTCTTGCAAGTCTGATGTATAAATTGAATAATAAATTACCATTATTTGGTTTGATTTATAGATACAAGGTCCAGTTTGTGTTCTATTGATGAAATAATTAAAAATACTGTATTTAAAATGAGAAAGCAGATGATGATAAATATTTATACCTGTAGGAATATACCAGGATTCAAAGCATGACAAATATCAATCATGTTCCATTAAACTCAGCAGATAACTTAAATTTACATTTCAGATGTTAGAACAATTGTAGTGGTATTGTTAGTTTCCAAAAAAAGTAGAATAGTTTTCAAAGAATTAAGCTAGATATAACTCTAGAAAAATTGCTAGAGCAAATATTCTCAAAATATTCAAGAAGGCTTAGCTAACCATTTAACAGAGCCTTGGTAGTACAGTGGTCTAAAGCACCCTGTTATTAAGACCAGCTGCCTGCAATTACTGCAGGTTCGAATCTCACCAGGCTCAAGGTTGACTCAGCCTTCCATCCTTTCTAAGGTTAGGTAAAATGAGGACCCAGATTGTGGGGGCAATAAGCTGACTTTGTATAAATATATAAAAGGATGAAGGCTATTGCTTAGCACATTGTAAACCGCCCTGAGTCTCCAGCAGGGCCGGATTTTCCTATAGGCTAACTAGGCTTCAGCCTAGGGCCTCAAGATCAAGAGGGGCCTACACAGTGGTGGAATTCTGGGGGTTCTAGGGGGTTCGGCCGAGCCCTTTGTTAAATTGCTGGCTCGCCCGCCCCTCGCCTCCCACCCGCGCGGCGTCAGCCTACCGTAGCCAGGGGTGGGCAACTGTGGCTCTTTTACAACCTGTGGACTTTAACTCCCAGAATTCCTGATGCAGCTTGGCTGTCTGAGGAATTCTGGGAGTTGAAGGCCACAGGTTGTAAAAGAGCCACAATTGCCCACCCCTTCCCTAGCCTGAGTTCCGCTGCCTGGGATCCACGTGGGCTTCGGATGCAAGAGAGCAGGATGGAGAAAGCAGCTTCCCCACCTTCACTCACCCTCCCTCTCTGCCGTTCGCTTACCCCGCCCACTCCCCATCTATTGCTGCCTCCGATGGCTGGAGGAAAAAAAAACTTCAAATTCTTGCCGCGGGGCTTCAAAGGGCCTCCCTAGAGCCAGTGCTGCAACCAAACCCTTTGTTAAATTGCTGGCTTGCCCCGCCCCTCCGCACCACTATTTATTGCCAATAAATAGTGGTGGGCGAGGGGCGGGGGAGCCAGCAATTTAACAAAGGGTTCGGTGTTTTTTTTGTAATTTTATTGGCCCCCGGAGCTTCAGCATAGGCTAATTAGCCCTTGCTTAGCTCGGCTCCCGACCCCCAGCTGATTTGTCTCAGCTGTTTTGCTCACGGATCTGCTCCTTGCTTGCAAAGAGTGCTGATTTTTTCCCCCCTAGTTATTCTGAAAAACGAAAGAGAAAGTAAAGCAGGCTGTTGGTTTTGCACTTTGGAAAAATTAGGCAGGCAGATTTCTTTTTCCTCATCAAAAAAGGTAGGTGCAAACAACAGGAAATTTAGGGAAAAAGAGGAGATTTTAAAACACAAAAGAAAAAAAGCTCTATTTAACTAGGGAATTGTAATAATTGAGATACTATTAATTGTATATTGTGTTGAAAGCAGAAATGGTTAAGTTGTGGTTTGGAGGAATATATGGGGGAAATTATTTGGTTTATTATTATTGGTAAATATAATTAATTGATTTGTAAGAAATTGGATTGCATGGAAATAATTGGAATATTCATGTTCATATTGATTAATATACAAAAAAGATAGTTATATAACTAATTGATTTATATTAAAATGTTGAATTCATATTAAACAACTGTAATATTACATAATTAACCAATGTGAGGATGGATATAAAAATAGATGACAATGGTAAGGGGTATAATATAGAATAGAAGGGAAAAATTGAATTTGATTAAGATTAGAGATGAGGATGAGGGTAATATTGGTTTTTTACAAAAATAGATGAGGAATAAATATGGCAAAAAGGAAATATAGAAATTGTAAATTTAATTGAAATGACTAAACACTGTTTAAATTTGTGAACCGGCCAAATACTCTGTTCAAAGAAAATACATTGTAGGTTTGTATGTGTGTTTCTAATTGTTATTTATTCATATTTGTTCTCTTTTATTCTTTAAAGTTTAACAATTCATTCTTTATCTTAATATCTTTATATTTTTGGGGGGTTGGCTTTCTTCCCTTTCATCTTTTTTATTGTACAGCAATCTTTCTCCTCAAACCTACCACCTCTCTTTTCTTTCCTTCTTACTTTCTCTTCCTCCCCCTCTTCTTCTCCTCCCTACTTCCTCTTCCTTTCTCCTTCTCCTCCTCTTTTCCTCCCTCTCTCTCCTACTCTAATTTCCCTTCCCTTCCTTCATCCCTCTCTATTGCTGTATCCTTTTATGCATATGGACTACTCAGAGGGCTGAAAAAGTTATTTCTGACTGGTCCTCGCACTTTTGACCAGTCCTCGAACTTACGACTGTCCTCACATTTTACATTTTTGCCCTATCTTGTCACCATGGTGAAGAGAAGCAGTTGTGAAATGAGTGACATGGTTGTTAAGAAAGCTGCACGGGCATAAATGTGAGGATGGTCATAAGTGTGAGGACCGGTCAAAAGTGCGAGGCCCAGTCAGAAATGACTTTTTTCAGCCCTCTGGGTAGTCCTTTTGTGCATATGGACTACTCAGAGGGCTGAAAAAGTTATTTTTGACTGGTCCTCGCACTTTTAATCGGTCCTCGAACTTACGACTGTCCTCACATTTTACGTTTTTGCCCTATCTTGTCACCATGGTGAAGAAAAGCAGTTGTGAAATGAGTGACATGGTTGTTAAGAAAGCTGCACGGGCATAAATGTGAGGATGGTCATAAGTGTGAGGCCCAGTCAGAAATGACTTTTTTCAGCCCTCTGAAAAAAGTCTATGCACACAGCCACACCCACCCGGTCACATGACGAGCTACCCATGCCTACACAGTCACGTGACCAGCTAGCCACGCCCACCCAGTCACATGATTGCCAAGCCACACCCCCAACTAAGCCACGCCCACAGAACTTGTTAAAATATTGAATCCCACCACTGGTGAAAGGGCCTCATAAGTGGAATAGCCTAGGGCCTCTTCCAATCTAAATCCGGCCCTGGTCTCCAGAGAAGGGTGGCATAGAAATCAAATTTTTTTTAAAAAATGTGACTTGAATATGGCCTACTGATAATTCAAAAAGAAAGAGAGGCCAGTATTCTCTTTTACTCTATTCACAAACCATAAAAATTAAAAGGAAACATTCTTTCTGCTAAAATTGAGAATAGTAGGAAATTCTACTTAGGAAGATAATTCTTTTTCTTCCCCATGCACCTTTAAAGTCACATGTGCATTACTTCAGAACTGTTTTGCAAGCTAGAACGCTTGAGTTTATTTTCATATCATATTTGTTTAACCTCCTAAAATTCATCTTAATACATACCTCAACTATGGGTGATAGAATTCAAACAAATGCAATGACTTTGAAAATATCAAACATCTCTCAATTTCTCTTACAATTCTGACTGATTTTCTATATGAATGCTAGACCCTTGTAACCGTCTTTCTCCTCAAGGAATTTGGAAAGGGGTACCCATCACAATCAATATTAGTTGATAAGGTTTCTGTCTTACCAGCTTCAATTCCATATTCCCAAAAGCAGTTGAACACTTTGCTTGGCCCAATGTTACTATCTTGAGTTGTTCATCAGTCAAGTAATAAATCGACTAATCAGGGTGGGGGGTGGGTGCCTTCCCTTGAATTAAATATGAACTTCCTTTGTCTCATAATATCCTTAACAAAACCATGATGGATATTTCCGTACACCCCCTGGGGAATGTGACGTCTCCTGCATAATGCGATAGCTGTTTCTGAAGTGGAAAAGTGGTCCTGTGTATATAAACCTATTAAATGAGGCAGCTGGAAAGGCTGCACTAAGCGCAAAGAAAAGCAGGCTGGTAAACTTCAGACCAGCAGACCAGATACTTGCCTTTGAGTACTGTGCTCAGTATCGGAAGAAGAAAGTGTGGTACGTTGAAGAGAAATTCAGCACCAAGGAGAGCTCCAAGTCTCCTTTGTGCAAAAGCTACCATTACAGTATTTTTGAAGAATCCAAAAGTCCATCTTCTGGCTTTGTAAGTAAAAGTTGATATTTGTTCATTTCAGTCTAGAGAAATATGTATATTTTCCTTAAACCTATTTTAGATTTTCTGTATGTATGTGGAGTTGGTATGATTTAATAATAATGCAGTTATCACAATGTAGTGTAAGAAGGCTGAAAATGAATTCAAAATATGAATTTCTCTTCTGGGATGATTTTCTGATTGCTCAAATAACAAAAGTTTCTCTTTTAAAAAATGCATATTTCATACTCATTATTTCATATTCTTTTTGAATTTCCCTTTTCCTTGAATAAAAGGGAATACTCATCCACCTCCTCCTGATCATTTAAACTATTTCCTTTATATTTATATGCAATTTAAAACTTTTTAAATAAATCATGAAGACTTTCCCCCCATCATTTTTCACATTCACATATTTAAAGAGTAGTGGAGAAATATGTAGTTTAGCTTCCATTTCTCTAAAATTATTCACTTAAATTTCAGTAGTATTCTCTATAATTTTTTTATATTTACTCTACTCTTGTGATCAGACAAAATGAATACTTTTTTAAAACAATGAAATAAACCACGATTTTTCGCATACAATTTCAGTTGCAGAACAATGTGAAGATATTCCTGAGGGGAAGCTGTGTTAGACTATGGCAGTAAAAACAACATTTTGTAGCAGCTTGAAGATTTATACGTTTTTTATAAGAGAAGCTTTATTTGATCACACTCTGCCTTGGATAGATATTTTCAGGAAAATGGATCACCATCAACAAGTTTTTTCCTCTTTCTTGACTCTAATCTCAGAGCTCTTTATGTGGATGTTATGGACTAATTTTCAATGAGTTTACTGGTGTTTCAAATGTTTGGCTCTATTTTCTGTCATAACTTCAAAGCAAATGCAGCTAATACAAGTTCTTTGATGCTATTTTTAACAACAGGGTAAAATTACTTTGAAAATCAAGATGATCTAAGTTAATATTTTGACACTTTAATTATATATAATTAGGAAAATTGTTTATCTGTCAATCACTCTATTTCCACCACCACCACCCCACCATATCCTCTGTACCTCAACTTCCGTCATTGCTTTTTTATGTAAGGATTCATTTAAAATTTCTCTGCATGCCATATGCTTAACCTCATGAAAGAAAGCATTTATCAAGTAGTGGAGCATAGCTATAATATTCAATATATTATTGGTGTTCTTCGAATTACTAGTAACAGTTTCTCTGTATAAATCAGTAGAGTCTTCTGTGTAGACCTGCATAACAATTCCTATCTCAGATATTCACTATGAAGAAATTTCTGGCCTCTTGAGTATTTTAATGAAAATGTCTAGTCCACATTCTTAATTCATATTTTAAGCTATAAATGAGCACAGGAGGGAGGGAGGGAGGGAGGGAGGGAGGGAGAGAGAGAGAGAGAGAGAGAAAGAGAGAGATATCTATATATCTACACCTACATTTACATCTATATCTTCTGTAAATCTCATTTACTATAAATAACTCCCTCTCTCTCTCTCTCTCTCTCTCTCTCTCTCTCTCCCTCCCTCCCTCCCTCCCTCCCTCCCTCTCCATATCAATGGTACTGATTTTCCACAAAAGTCTACTTCTGACAAGATATTTATTTATCAAGCATTGGACACTGGTAGCACGAAGGGCTTATTTCTGTCATTTTTGCCAATCCAGGTCAAAAGAGATGGAACACAGAAGTAGCTCCCATCTTCTCCTCTTTTTTACATTCATCTATGTTTTCTGCTCTCAAGCCATTGCCTTGCCTCCTTTAGGATCATACTCAGCTATAAGGTAAGAAAACCCTAAGCAATCTCTCCTACAACTGATAACATGATTTGTAAATTTAAGAACTACTTGAATCCTACGGACTGAAATAAGATAAATTTTTACTTGTGTTGATAGCCAAGTCTAATGGCAAATATTGCTTTCACTGTCCCAAAGTCATCTGAAGAATATTATACTACTTTTTACTCTTTAACAAAAAGATGCCGGAGTGTTTATTTAGGCAAATGAATTAGGTATTTTTGAGCTATTGCAATTGGATTTTACTTGTATACACAGAGTAGGATAGAAAAGATAAACTAGTTCAGTAAATATTTTTTAAAAAACAATAACAATAGAGATTTATCACCCTTCAGTTTGGGTGTCTTTAAAGTATTAAACTCAAGGCTGGGGTTCGTGTGTGTGTTGGGGAGGTAGATTTCCATGTATGCAAATGCACATACAACTGTAAGCAGGTAATGTCATTATGCAGCTGCTAGCTCGTGAATATAAAGAAGATGTTCTTAATTATTTGAAAAATTGTTAAAGTAGTCCCTATATTTGTTTATGAGAAACTTGAATAGTTGTCATAAATTTGGTGCTCTGGAATCTGGATTCTAAGCTTGTTTTGCATGGTTTCATTCATATAAAAGAGTACACATTACTATATCACACGTAAGAAAAACCTTCAATAAAGTGATACACCTTCACCTTCACCTTCACTTAAGTGACACACCTTCACTTAGACTTCCCTTAGCAATAAGTCTTGAGATATTTGAGATATTCAGAAAGCATTTAGTATTGTAATCTAGATTAGAATTATGGAGAAAAACTTTCTGGAAGTTGCACTATTTTGTCCAAAAAGCGGTATATTATTCATGTAATTACTTTGCATCCAGTTTTGGTCACCACATTATAAAAAAGACATTGAGACTCTAGAAAGAGAGCAAGAAAGATAATTAGAGGACTGGAAGCTAAAACAGATGAAGAAGGGTTGTGGGAATTGGGAGTGCTTAATTTAATGAAAAGAAGGACTAGGGATGACATGATAACAGTGTTCCAATATCTAAGGGGCTGCTACAAAGTGTGTGGGTGAGGGTGAGGTCAATCTATTTTCCAAAGCACCTAAAAGGAGAACAAGAAGCAATGGATGGAAATTAATTAAAAACAGAAAAACTTATAAATAAAGAGAAATTTCCTGACAGTTAGAAGAATTAATCAGTGGGATGCCTTCCTTTCAAAAGTTGTGGGGTGCTCCATCACTGGAGATTTTAAAGAAGAGATTGGACAACCATGTGTCTGAAATGATATATGGTTTCGTGCTTGAGCAGGGGGTTGGATCAGAAGATCTCCAAGGTCCTTCCAACTCTATTATTCTGTTATGTAATGGTATGTGGGAATGACTTTGACAGATAGGAGGGAAGAGCCACAGCCAAGAAAACAGTCTGATAACTAAAATTTGAGTCTGAAGAAGAGAAAGTGTCTGAAAAGGAATTCCTTAGTTTTTCAGAGGGTAAAAGTATTCTGAAAAATATTTTCAGTCTTGCAAAAGTCTCTGACCTTATAATAAAGATAGAACTAGTACCCCTGGTTGCGCTTGTCTGGACTAGCTAACATCAATCCTGCATGTATAACCCACACATTAACATGTATGGTCCACAAATTAACTGGAGCCCTATTTATTTAAACTCATCATAATAAGTGAACAAATCAGAAGCAGGATGGGGCAAATTGCTAGCTCACATTTACTAAATATATTAACATTTTTTTAAAAAAATTCAGATTTCTTTTTTGATGCAGAAAAGGATTTCTCAGGAAAGGGAAATTATTGCTATATTATGGCTATATTATATCAAATCACCTGCTTGTTTATTGCCTTTAATATTAATCTATCACATCTGCCAAGACATAGTTCATAGAGCAATTCTGAAACTTTTGTTGTGTGTTTAGTTTTTGATTAGTTCTGGGAAAAATGTTAAAGAAATATTTAGGACTATCTATCTATCTATCTATCTATCTATCTATCTATCTATCTATCTATCATTTAGCTAGCTAGCTATTTTTAAGAAATACATAACAATAAATCAGGATTTGCAAAGAATTTCTCATCTAATCTGGTCCCAGAAATCAACCCCTTTCCTGTTTTATTTTAAGATTAGAATGGGGACTTTAGCTCATATATATTTACTGTCAGATGTATGTGTTCTTTTTCCACATAGCTTATCTCAATGAAATTATCCATATTTAAGTAATTGATCTATATCACTCAGTTAAGCAAATGATTCAAAATCTTAGAGACCACAGCATGGTTTCCTTCTGCTTTTAGGCAATGCAAAGGTACGCCACCATTATGACATGAGTAGGTAACTTTAAAGTATCTTCGAAGTCCTTGCCTGTGAGAATGCTCTCCTTCCAAATCATTCTCAAAATTGTCTACCATCCTATTCTCCCTCCTTCAACCCTTCTCAGACTAGGAAACAGAATACCATTTGATGAACAAAGTGAATCTGATGGCACCCAAATTTCATTAAAACCCGAGGCTGATATTCTTCAGACTACTCTGCCTGAAAATGAGGAGTTCTATTTTGATATGTCTAGAGCTATTGACAGGTAAAACTTTTGAATTCTAATAAACATTGGGGGGTGGGGGGAAGTCTTTGTAAAGTAATGTTGATAAACTCACTGATGCTTTCTGCTCTGTAGTTCTGTTTGTCCTGTTTGAAACAAAGACTCTGCAATAAGGAGTGAATTCATAGCAATTTTTGTGCATATCACCAGTAAATGTTAATCTTCATTTCTGTATAATAATATTGATCATACATTTTAAATCCATTATAGAAATACAAGACATGCTGATGGACTCTTTACAAGTGGCTACAGCAAACTTTTGGGTCAACTTTCTGCAATGAAGTATTTGGAATCCCTAATTGGAAAAAGGGTTGAGTAAGTACCATGTGTTTCCCCGGTGCAGGTTACCTTTAAATATTCCTATATGGTTCATGTGATCCAGAAGTTTGTAATTTTTCATATTTTGTATTAATGATAAAGAGGTTTGAGATGGTGAAGAAGAAACCTTTAACTGAACCTAGCAGTGTATTCAGAAATTTGAATTATAGTGAAGAGATATTTACAGTATATTATTACACTGTTTCTTGTTATTACAAAAAGGAAAGGTAGCAGATGTGGCAAGGAAGACTATGCAACTCCATCTGGTACAACAGTCATGACCTTTCCTGGAATGGGAGGCCCTTCTCGCAGTTACTTGTGTTTTGACTAGCTGCCGCAATAGACTATATGTGGGGTAGCTTTAAAGACCATACAGAAACGATGGGTGTTCTACAATGGATATAAATCTAACACATGAATACATTTATTTAATAAATTGAGGTTGGAAAATGAGAGAGAGAGGGGGGGTGGGAGGGAGGGAAGGAGGGGGAGAGGGAGAGGGAGAGAGAGCGTTGCTGGAAATTTCTGAAGCTAGAATTTAGGAAAAGCTCTGATAGTATGCTGTTTACAAAATGGTGGTGACGTGAAAACTTGCCCATTATGACTTTGCATTAGGTACAAACCAGTTACATTGAGTAAACTGTGAACAAATCAATTAAACTGTGAACAAATCAATTAAGAACTCAGATGCCTCTGGTAAAGCAGACCACATGCCCAGAAACATCCTGTGCCTTAGGTCTCCTGCCTTTTATACTGAAAAAGTGAAGTCAATAATTCATATGCAGGTATTTCACTGTTGCACTTAAATATGCTGGAGACTTTGTGGATGGAACTTTAGGAAGCCAGATACTATTTTCAAGACCAATAAAAAAATAATTATTTGCCACATGGCCCAAATTCCACAGTTTATACTTAGATATCCATTCTAGCTATGATTTCCCTTCAGAGTCAATGTGTTCACAAACCCAAGAAATATTTAATCAGGGTTAATCTATTAGAGCAGAGGGTAAGATCAAGACAAGGGCTTGTGCTGTTTTTTGTTTTTTAAAAAAGTGAGAATTACAATAAAAGTATGAATGTTGACTGGCCTAGTCTCTGAGAGGCTTGTGCATTAATATGCTTCTTGCAACTCCATTTTTACTTGCAGAAACAACAACCCCCTTGATGAGCAGATGCTAGTCAAACGTCACTCAGATGCTGTCTTCACTGACAACTACAGCCGTTTACGAAAACAGATGGCGGTGAAGAAGTACCTGGACTCTGTTCTAGCTGGGAATAAAAGGTATGCAGAGGAAATGCCTAAAAATATCTGGGCTTTAAAAGGATCAGACAGTAATAACCCATGAACAAAATCTTCTTTTTAATGCATGGAAAACCAGTTAATAACAGCAGCTTTCTGTTATTATAATTTGAGGTTTAGTTTTAAATCACAGTAGATTTTGTACTGAAAGAAAGGTGAGCATGACCTCTGCGTTTTCTATTTGTTATTTTTTGACATCTTTCTGCATGCAAAGGAATTATTTAGCAAAGAATTGGAGACCTAACTCTCAAATAGTAGTTTGATCATTACTAAATAAAAAGCCTCTTACTATGTTTCCATAGAATAGTTATACGTCTTTTTATATAACAAAACTAGTTGAGTTGTATCTTTTCAGTAAAGACCTATAATGTTTGGCACAATAGAAGAGCAAAAGCACTAAAATTAATTCACTCCTAGGGATTCAACAAAATGTGCATTGTTCCTCTGCCATTTAGTCAAGAAGATCCCAATCAACCCAACCTTCAGGATGAAGTAAAATTGCTTGAACCAGCCTTTCTTAGAAAATTATGGTGATGTCACTGTAGATCAGTGGTTCTCAACCTTCCTAATGCCGTGATCTTTTAATACAGTTCCTCACGTTGTGGTGACCTCCAACCATAAAATTATTCCTAAAACCATTGAAAATATGTGTTTTCTGATAGTCTTAGGTGACCCCTGTGAAAGGGTCATTCGACCCCCAAAGGGGTTGCGACCCACAGGTTGAGAACCACTGCTGTAGATTATCTGGGTCTTCCGAACCACCTCCCACTGGTAGGTTGAAATTTGTTTCCAACCACAGAAACCATCTGTCCTTCAATCCTTGACACCCATGATGTGGCTACTCCTTTCCCCCATCTGCAAATATATATATATATATATATATATATATATATATATATATATATATATATATATATATATATATATATATATCTTAAATTATATAACTTCATATAACAAGAAGATAATTTCAGGGCTTCAATATATGTAAGCTAATGAAAATTAGTAGTTTGATATGGTTAATTTACTCAGTTTCCTGGGATTTTTCTTAAACTGAATATTAAGGTGCTGTAGCTCAGTGTGTCTCCTCCTTAATTAAGGTGAGAATCATTTTTTTGAAGATTTTTTTTTGAGCTTTTTGCACAAGCACTTACCTTTAATGAGATAGATAGATGATAGATAGATAGATAGATAGATAGATAGATAGATAGATAGATAGATAATCCATAGCTTTTTCCTTCATATCCTTCTGATTAATTGAAACTGAATCTGTAGCTGACAATCCCCAAAGTTTATCCTGACATACCAGACCTGCATTTACAAATTATTGCCTCATAGCTTGATTACGTGTCAGTCACTCTCAAACTATGAGTTCCCCATACATGTGAGATTGAAATTATGCAATAGTTTCAAAGCAGTGAGCTGTTCTGCATTAAGCCAGTCAAAAGCGATCAATGAAGGAAAATACCCTCTTCAATGGAATATAATTAAAATGGACAGCCTTGTCTAGATCTTTTGTTGGAGATGGAGTTTAGTGAGACAAAGAATCTTATCAGACATAAATGGTGGAAATTGACATATCTGGGGAAGGTATCTATATGTGGGCCCTCATGTCAGACAACTATTTTGAACCTAGTTCAAAATATTGGCCATGCAATATCTTAACAAACATGTTACTATTTAGACTACTAGCCAGCCAGGCATGCTTATCAGGATCCAATATTGACTAATTTAGTTCTTTTTTTCTTTTTCTTTTAATGTCAAAAAACTTTATTACAATTTAAAATATTAAAATACAAATACATCTGTAACAAGAATACGTCCATAATAATTGTACAATTCAACGTTGTTCTGACAATACACAAATCTTAACTCTCTTCATATATTCCCAGATATTCCTACTTGATCAAATATATGTAAACAAAATTTACGTCTAAATAAGGAAATAATATTATCCGAACTTAAAGAAGCAATTCGGAAACAAAAAACCAAAATGGATTGCTGGGGAAGTTTATAAACACTTAGGAGATTCGATAGAATTATTACTATTGGAAATATATAATGAAGTCTTGAGAGAAGCAAAGGTACCACCCTGATCCCTAAGGAAGGCACTGACAATAAACAAATTAAGAATTATAGACCAATCTCACTGTTAAATTCAGATTATAAAATATTTATGAATATTATGGCGGAACGGATTAAAAAATACTAAATGAGAAGATACATATTGACTAATTTAGTTCTAAACATGCTCTATAGCCTTTGATTTGCTTCCCCCTGATATGATGTTCAGTTATCGGTGCACACATTGTGGTAGCCAGGATAGGGAAAAACCATGTCTTGACAAGTTTGGAAATATCAAATCCTACTTAAAAGACATTAGATTGGACTATACATGTAGCATTGGAACATAAAAAGCAGCATGGTGGATCAGGCTTAAACACTATCTAACCCAGCATTCTGCTTCCAAGGAGATCAATTTAATCCCTCTACAAATTATAACAGCTACTTCTAGGCATCATTTTCCCCCACTACTGTTCCTGAGCAACAAGTATTGAACAGACATATATCTGATACTGGAGGCAATATAGGGCAATGGCCATTAATAGCCTTATCAACCATGATTTTGTTTAATCCCCTTTTAAAGCTGTCTGGTGGTAACCTTCAAGACTACTCTTTCTAGTAAGTTCCTGAATGGAACTATATACTTTGTGAGCAGTATTTTTTTCAGTTCGTCTGAATCTTCCACCATCCAGTTTTATTGGATGAGCTTGGATTTTAACGAACATCCTGTAAAATGAAATAATCCTCTATATTTTTTCCTGTTCCAAAAGAGAGACTAGTCTTTCAGCAGCTGCCATGAAAGTCAACCGATAGGATCAACAGCTCAGAACAATGTTATACAAATGGGGCAAACAAAATGCATGCAATTGGTACTTTTATATTTAAAGATGGTGATGTAAGAAATACTACAGAGATCAGATCAGAATCTTTCAAGAATTTATTTAGTTTCTATCTTCCTTCAGCTACTTTCTACTAAAGGTTCTATAAGAACTATCCATGTTCAGAATTCTAAGAGGTCTTAGTAGAGATGAAAATAAGCAATTTTGGGCTCTAGAAATGAAGGGAAGAACAAAATGAATTTTCTCTCCTTTGTCTGGAAAACAGAGTAGCTTCTTCTGGATGCCACTTTCCCAGGATTTTGTCCAAACTGTGGTTCTTCCTTTATTTCAATGTGAGGATCCAGCATCTAAGTGTAGTTGTAATGATTCCTTCAGAGGCATCAATTGTTTTGGACTTTGGCTCCCATCAACCCAGTTAGCATGATCAATGGCTAGACATCTGTCATCACTGGAAGATGTTTAATCCACTATCCCAGCTTTTATGACAAAGCATACAGAAGAAGCATTACGATTTAAGAGCATCCTTAGAAGTGTATTGCCTGTATTCCCATATTGAAGCCATCAGCACTATAAAAGACTTTGTGTGCAGATTCAGGGAAATCATACATAAAGTGAGATCTGCTGGTTGGTCATAGATCTCCTTATAATGCAATTTGCACTATTCCTCATTTGGCTGGATTACAGAAATGCTAAGAAAGTGATGTCTTATTGAATTGACTTTCATTGAATTTCTAGAGCACAAGCAACATGTGATATTGTTGTTGTTGTTGTTGTTGTTAGTATTACTGCTAAGGATAAAATCTCTCAGACTAATAGAAGAGTCGTATATCAACAAAAGTACGGAGCTTGCAAGTTTTAGAACATTAATTAAGAAAACCCGGCTCAAAAAGTTGACTTGAAAAATCCACTCAGCCTACAGAAAAACTGTATCAAGAAAAGTTTTTATTTACTTAATTTGTTTTAAATATCATTTTCCTCTTGGCATGGAAATGGAATTGACCCAGCACACAATCTCCAGTAGATTGTGCAAGAGAGATGGAACACATTAACAAATCCCTCCTAACTCTATTACCGATCACATCCCCATCCCCAACCAACTTGACAGAATTAGGGGATCTTTCAGAACAAGAATATCTCAGTGTTTGGTTGTCAGGAGTTGTACTTTTCCAAATCATTGTTTGGAAGGAAATATGACAGTAGTACCATGTTTCCCTGAAAATAAGACCCTGTCTTATTTTTTTTGAGCCCCGAAATAAGTGTTTGGCCTTACTTTTGGGGGAGATCTTATTATTTTGGGGCACGTGGAGCAAGGCAAAGGCCCTCTTGCGGTCTTACCTGATTTCCAGCTCTGCATTTTTGGGAAGGACTTATTTTCAGGGGGAGGCTTATTTTAGCGCATGCACTCAAAAGCCCGATTGGGCTTATTATCAGGGGATGCCTTATTTTCAGGAAAACAGGGTACAATTACATCATCTCAGAGGTGGGACTGGAATTTTCATCCCCTTTCCTTAAATTGGTGGGTTTCATATTTTTTTTAATGATCAGATTAAACCAGTCGTGGGATTCAAAATTTTTTACTACCGGTTCTGTGGGTGTGGCTTGGTGGGCGTGGCGTGGCTTGGTGGGCATGGCTTGGTGGGCATGGCAGGGGAAGGATACTGTAAAATCTCCATTCCCAGCCTACTCCAGGGGAAGGTTACTGCAAAATCCCCATTTCCTCCTGATCAGTTGGGACTCAGGAGGCAGAAAATAGATGAGGGCGGGGGCTAGTCAGAGGTGGTATTAACCGGTTCTCTGAACTACTCAAAATTTCCGCTACCGGTTCTCCATAACTGGTCAGAACCTGCTGAATACCACCTCTAACATTACTGGCATAATATATATATTTTAACTTTTTATTTTGAGAAAAAATAGAACCCAGCAGAAAATCATGGTGCAGCCATTCAGTTTGTCAAAACATTTCAGGCGGGTGATTGTGGGCGGAGGGCACCAAAAGAGGCTGAGAGATCCATGTAGTCCAGCGTTTATAACTTTGCACACACCTTTATTCTAGGGGAGACATTGTAGTAGGAATCATAAATCAACTGATGAATATTCCTTTCCATTTCTGGGAATACGTAAAAACTTGAATCCATCTAGCAGTTGTTAATTAGCAAGACCAAATTTTTAAGAAATATCATCGCTCTTCATTAAAGTGTATTAAACACTTAAGCTGATATGTTTTTTTTGTTGTTTTCTTTTCTTTCTCCCTCTCTCTCTCTCTCTCTCTCCAGGACCCCTGAAGACGACTCATAAAAAAAAAATCCTGCAAAAAGTCCTGCAAAGAAAAAAAAATCTTAAAAAAAAGATCAAGCTATTTTTTGAGTTTCTCATAGTATTTCAAAAAGATGGTTTCATTATTTAAAATCAAAACGAATATATATTGTGGAGTGAAATTTGTGATATTTATGTTTCTTACATAATAAAAATGGATGTTTACACTGTAAATAATAACTTTAGAGTGATCGGACTATACATGTATGCTGGTTTAACTGATACAGATTCTCTGCCTTCTGATGCTGTAAGTCAGTTGCTTTGATTGCCTGCAGTTTCAGTAAAGACAAATACTGCAGAGAAGCAAAATACATCAAAAGTTGCTGTTTAGACTCAACACAGAAAACGACTTAGCTCTTTGCCAGATAATTCAGGGGTTTCAGTGTTGTCCTTTCCTCATCCCTGCTAACTCCGCCTTAAGGGAGAAGCAACAAGATATTTCAGAAATATGCGGCAATAAAGCACAAAGGTATCCATCTGAAACCTGGCAGCATTTTGCTGCCTTCCATCGTTATGCAAGCAATCCTTAATTTACAACAGTTCATTTAGTGACCAAGTTACCATATCACTGAAAAAAGTGACTATGACCATTCTTCACAATTACAGTATGGCTGTTGCAGCATGGTCAGGTGATCAGAATTTGGGTGCTGAGCAACTGTTTCATAGTTATGATGGTTGCTGTTATCCCAGAATCACTTCACCTTTTGCAGCCTTCTGATAAGCAAAGACAGTGGGGAAGCCAGATTCACTTAACAAACATGCTACTAACTGAACAACTGCCGCAAGGAAAGTTGTAAAATGGGGCAAAATTCGCTTAGCGACTGTCTCACTTAGCAACAAAAAAATTAGGCTTAATTGTGGTCATAAGTCGGGGACTATCTGTATAATAAAAGTTTGCAGTCCTGACTTTTAACAGTCATGCCCAAGCTTGGATGGAAGCAAGGTATTTCACTGTCAAATAAATGGCATTTCCTTAATGTCAGCATAAAAATGTTGTTCCTAAAGCACAGGGCATCACTCCGGAGAGTTAGACAATAAGAAAATCAGTTGATTGAATTTGGAATGGAACTGTTAGGATCATTGGCTTGTCACTGGGAGCAATGGTTAAAACTCCAGCAAGGTATAGTAGATAGGGGAATATTTTGATGGACTGAATCAGGGGTGGGTTCAAAGGTTCTACTTACCTTTACTATCAGTTCACAATGAGAGTTTTTCTCTCACAGAAGCTTTTGCGCACACGCAGATCACCCGTGATGACATTGTGGCAGGTGGGCGGAGCCTCCCGCCGGTTTTACTACCGGTTCTATAGAACTGGACTGAACCAGGGGCAACCCACCACTGGACTTAATATGTGGATACAGAGGGAGGGAGGGAGGGAGGGAGGGAGGGGAGAGAGAGAGAGAGAGAGAGAGAGAGAGAGAGAGAGAGAGAGAGAGAGAGAGAGAGAGAGAGAGAGAGATGGATGAAGACACATGTGGGTTGCTGGTGAAATTACTTTCCCAGAAAACTGGCAAAGCAGAAGGTGGGAAGTAGAAATCTTGTGTATACACACACTCTGCCTGATTCTCAAGTGATTCACAAAGTTTGGTTTACTGACTGACCTTTTCAAGGGATAAGCCTAGCTTCTGTGGAGCCAGCAAGTGAAGCCTCTTGAGACGCGACTTACTCAAATAGCCATTGATCGTTTTCAACTGGAAAAAGCCCAGCACCCATAAATAAACTACTTGCCAGCTCAGGGCCGGAAACTGACAAGCTAAATATTGTTTCATCTAAATTATTTTTCAACATAGGTAGCCAGGATTTCAATTTCTAATATTGACGGGTGCTAGCAAGTCATATTTTATAGTTATAACTTGCTGTTCTGATGATGCTCTGCTTATCTTCAATGGGACAATGTTAGTCCCTTGCATCTCCTTCTGTAGGTAGATGATAGCTAACTATTGTAGTGGAGCTTTACTCTTCCATGCAAATAACAAGTGAACAATGAAGTAAACTATAAACTGTAGACTTTTCCTCTCCTTCCTTCCTGGAATTTGAAATATGAGCATCCCAGGCAGATTATTTTTTTTAAAAAAAAGTGGTGTCCCAAAGCTTCTAGCATCTGGGCAGCTTTACACTCTAAGTGTTACAAAAAGTAGGTGAGACTTATAGGAAAATGAGAAGGGGACATTGGAGCAGGTTAGAATTGGCTGGAATGATATTCCTTCCCAGACTTTGCTATGATCCAAGCAATTTTATTGAAAGACCAAGTGGGGGGAAAAACTCAGCTTACAAAAGAATTTAGGGGAATGTTCCCAATGTAGTACATGGTAAGCTAGTACATTTTTGGGTGCCTGTGTCATTGGCATTCCCATCTCTACTGCTGGAGTCCAAAAGTCCAGGGGGACCAGGACTGAATACTATAGTCATGTTAGTAACCAGCAGCAAGCCCTCTACAAGGTAGTTGGCCTCGCAGAGGGGTGGCTTTAGCCCCAGGTTTTAGCTCCAGTATGTAGGGTCAGAGACACCGTTTGTATGTTCCCCAGTGGTCGCCACGAGGAGGCATCCAAACTGTGTAACTATGCCCCAGTTAAGAGTTTACCATGTACTATATGTACTAGTATACGTACTAAATATACATTTATATAAATTTAGTATATGTACTAAATATACATTTATATAAATATAAACCTAGCAGTTTGAAAACATGTAAAAAATGCAAGTAGAAAAATAGGGACCACCTTTGGTGGGAAGGTAACAGCGTTCCATGCACCTTTGGTGTTTAGTCATGCCGGTCACATGACCACCGAGATGTCTTTGGACAGCGCTGGCTCTTCAGCTTTGAAAAGGAGATGAGCAGTGCCCCTAGAGTTGGGAACTACTAGCACATATGTGCGAGGGGAACTTTACCTTTACCTTTAAACTGGCCAAATTCATATCCCAGAATGCTACTCAGCCAACCAGGTTGGACCCATGTTGTACTTGCTGTCATTATTATCAGCAGCAGCCAGGGAACATCCTTATTCCAGTAAGGATATTTTAAAAAACCCTACCCCTCTTTCTTTCCTAGCACAGTTAATATTAGCATGACGTCCAAGATGCTCTGGAGCCTTCTCCAGCATAAGGAAGAAATAGATGCACAAGACAAGCTACAGGGAAGACTTGTTGAGGCCTTGCCTGATGGAGCTGCTGTTATTCATTTACAAGTTCTGGACCAGCATATAGTATGTTAGCATTTGATCAGGACTTTGAAACCATGATATGGTTGGCATTTGATTATGTAATCTTGAGGACTCTGATTTATTTTAAAGGATTATTAAATTAACATGTTAATCATTTACTACGAGATAAAATAGCAATAGTATTTGTGCAAATCATGAACATTGATGATGTTCTGTCCCCCGTCCTCACACAGACAAATGCAATATCAAACACGCCTGCCAATAATTTATTGTATAAACAGACCAGAAGTCCTGGCAGACGAGAGTTCTGGCAGCTAACTGTAAAATGCCTGCCCAGTCCAATTAGTACTTCCCAAAAACAGGAGAGGCCTTATCTGCAGTCCGTTTCCAGAGCGACAAATTATCCACAAGAGTTTAGTCCAAAATATATATCTGAGCCGAAGTGCAGGATTCACGATGTGACTCTTTATAGAGTTCAAACTTTTGTCCGTCACAAAGCCTGCCGAGCAATCACACCCCATTTTATCCCTTGTGAAGCGTGGCTCAGTGACTCAGCTCAATCCCTGGCCCTCCCACGCCTCTTCCTTTGCTGCACACGCTTCTCCCTCCGACGCTGCCTGAGATCAAGCCAGGATTCATCATTATCACTCTCTATCAATGGGTGCTCCAAAATGCCTTCCTCCTGGCCCATCCCAGGCTGTTCCTTCTGGCCTTCGGATAGAACTGGAGGCATTGCTAGAGAGGAAGGTCCTGGAGAGGGAGGCCTTGTCAGTTCCTCCGCCTTACCTTCTGAGTCCTCTTCCTCCATGAGGACAGGCTCGGGAGTCGGAGTCACAACAGATTCAATGCTAAAATTGGAACATATGTCTATGTGCGTGTATATTTTGGTTGGATTTGCTGTACATATTTCAAATATAGTCTTTGAAAAAAAAGAACAGCTATAAATAGATGGAAATTCCACTATCAAAATAAACAAAGAAACTGTCATAAATGTTGTAGAAACTTCTCCAGCATCTTGCTGCAAAGGATTTTCTTTTCCAAAAGCTATCAAATTTCTACTTGAAGCAGAAGGTAAAATCAGCCCAAACACACATTTATCACTTCCATGAAAACTTATTTATAAGAGTAGCATTTTTTTCCCTTGTTCCTCTTTCAGGCATTTATAGGAACTGTTGCATTGAAAACAGAGACATATCTATAAGGAATGGACAGAAAATAACAATAGCAATAGCACCTAGATTTATTTACTACCCCATAGTGCTTTACATCACTCTCTGTGCAGTTTAAAATATCAGCATATTGTCCACAACAATCTGGGTTCTCAATTTACCAACCTCAGAAGGTTGGAAGGCTGAATCAACCTTGAACCTCATTAGGATCAATCAATCCAAATAGAGCTGGAAGGGACCTTGGAGGTCTTCTAGTCCAGCCCCCTGCTCAAGCTAAACCCAAACTCCTAGCTTGTGGGCAAAGTTTGCCTGCAATACTGCATTCTAACCACTGCACCACCAGGGCTCCTTTTACCATTTTACCAGGCAAATTGTTAGCAGATTTCAGGAATTCTTAGTAGAGATGATTTTCAGTAGAACCATGTGTGTTTCTGACTCTCAATTCTCTTATAATCACAGTAACAAATATTTATTTCCATCCTTAAGTTTAATTATTGAGAAAAAAATATTGGGGAAAACTTCAAACTTCCTGCAATGTTAACACAGATATTATTGAGTGCTGTACAGTAAATTTCTCTCTGTAGAGCTGGAAGTCCTCTTTTAACAGAAGGCTCCTCTCATGTTGTTGTTCTACTACTGAGCCAATAACTGAATGGCTGTATGGATTTCAGGAGAATTGAGGCTCTCACCTTGTTCTGTTTGAGTTCTTTAAATTGAAAAAGACTGCAGTGTGGCATAGCTAATTTGAATCTTTCAGAAGGAATGAAGTTGGAGAAAAGATTGCCTCGCCTGATTTTAGCAGAATTTAGAAAGTTGGTTCCTTTTTCTTCCACGCATCACTATTACCATGCTATTTACATGACTCTGTCCATTAATTTATTCTGCTAGCATATTAGCAGGGTTCTTACAAAATGCTAAACAAGTTGGCCACATGAGTTGGGAAATTCTAACAGTAGCAATCCTAACAAATCTGGAGGTTGGGGAGAGCTGTTCTACAATATGTACAGTTTGGAAATTATTACTTTCAATTGGGGAGAATCAAGTTCCAGGATTGGCTCTTAAGTGCGGGGAAACTCACAGCAGGCAGGGGAGGAGGGATGAAGTAGGGAATTAGTCTTGTGTCCTTACATCGCTGCAGGAGACATAAGCCTGACCCCCCATCTAAGCTCCATGGAACCTTATCCCAAGGGAAGGTAAGCAGTCTTGGGTGATTCCTGTATTATAGGCAGAATGCAATAAAGTAGCTAATTTTAATCTTTCATATGTGGGTCTATTAGCTTGTGCCTGACATAAGGGATTGATCATGATTTTGGAAATGTTTAAGGTTCATTGTGAGGTATCACAATGTTTGGTCTTGGTTCTTTATTATTCAATATTTCCATTAATGATAATGTTAAAAAGACATTAATGATAATTTTAAAGGGAATGCTTATCAACCTTAAAACTAGGTAGAGAAGCTAACTATTTTTTAAAAAGAGAAACAGTATTCAACATGATCTTGAGAGGAACGAATAAATAATAACAGGGAAATGGAATTGAGAAAGATTCACTTTATTTTTATTTGGTATAATTAGTATAGCATAGTTACAATTTAGTATAAAAATAATTGCCCAGGGGGTCAGGGGAGACTTAGGTTTATAATAATATGTGTGAAAAGGTTAATTGATCTGCAATTAATTACAAACCAAATATGGATCGCCAGTGTGGCTGCCAATAGCAACTGCTATCAACAAAATATAATTTCCATACAATGGGCAGTTCTAGATCCACACTGGTCACCACGCTGGATTCAGAAAGATTCAGAAAAACTGGAACAAGAAAACATAACAAGGAGATGTCCTGCAGCACCACCAATTACTGAGGGACATGATGTGTTCAAGCAGAGCAGAGACAGCCATTTGTTGGAATCAGATTTCTGCATTGAATAGGCGGATAGACTCAGTCTATCCGCCTTTTCTTACTTCTTTTTTTTTCAGTTGGTTGCTAATAGCTGTGAAAAAATGTACCTGTTGTGGAAGCATTATATGATACCATATCTGAATATAAGGTGATTAGAGGTAGAGATAGATAGACAGACAGACAGACAGACAGACAGACAGATAGACAGATAGATAGATAGATAGATAAGAGAGAGAGATAGGTAGAGAGATAGATGATAGATAGATAGAGATAGATAGATAAAGATAGATAGATAATGAGAGAGAGGTAGATAGATGATAGATAGAGATAGATAGAGATAGATAGATTAGAGATAGAGATAGATAGATGATAGATAGAGATAGAGATAGATAGATAGATAGATAGATAGACAGATTAGAGATAGAGATAGAGATAGAGATAGAGATAGAGATAGATAGAGATAGACATAGACATAGAGATAGATAGATGATAGATAGAGATAGAGATAGAGATAGAGATAGAGATAGATAGATAGATAGATAGAGATAGAGATAGAGATAGAGATAGAGATAGAGATAGAAATAGAGATAGAGATAGATAGATGATAGCTAGCTAGCTAGCTAGCTAGCTAGATAGATAGATAGATAGATAGATAGATAGATAGATAGATAGATAATGTGAAAGCATACTGCTGGTAATAACTAACTAACTAATAACTAACTTTATATAACTCTTTATCCTCAGCTAAAGAGATTATCAGACGGATTACTTATCAAATAATTAGCTTGCAGCTGGGCAGCTATAAAGAAATCCAGTTGAAACCACAGCTTGCATTTATTACTTTATGGTTCATTCCATACTCCACAAGTTCCTATTCTGCCTTCTTCTGGAAACTGAGCCAACTTTTCTTTTTTTTCTTTTTTTTTTAATTTATAAACAAACTTTATTTGTATTTTAAAAAAAGACATTTAAAACAATTATAAGAAAAACTGACAAGTTTCTCTTAATCAAACACACAAATTACATATACATATACGATACATATATAGTGCTCAACTTCATCTATTAACTACGTCTAATGTTATATATACATATATACATACGCACAGTGACTTATTTCCTTCTATATCTCTCTGACAGTGCAGTTGTTTATTTACATTGATTTCTCCTAACTTTCATCTCTAACCATTCCCTCTCTCTGACTTATCCACTGGTACCAGCTATTCCATATTTTAAAGTATTTTGAATCTTCCTTATCCTGTAATTTTAGGGTTAATTTATCCATCTCTGCGCATACATAGATTTTCTGTATTACTTCCTGATCAGTTGGCAAACAGTCTATTTTCCAGAGTTGTGCCAACGCTAATCTAGCCGCTGTTATAATGTGAAGTATTAAGTATTTTATGTCCTTTCTAATATTCTTATTAATCATGCCGAGTAAAAAGACTTCTGGTGTTAATTCAATTTCGTAATTTGTTATCTCTAATATCCATGTTTTTATTTTGTTCCAGTATTTTTTAATTTCTGGGCAAAGCCACCTCCTCGCCCAGGCTATCATCTGCCCTTTGACCAACTCTTCTGCCAAATCGTATTTGAGTAAATATTTATAAATTTTTGAGATTAATTTCCCTTCTTTAGATTCTAATAATTTATCCAATCGATTTTGTTTTAAATCTATTCCTTCCTCCTCTTGGTCTTTTCTGTATCTTACTTTTATTTGCGAGTAGGTCCACCAGTCTATTACTATTCCTTGTTCTTTGAGCTCTTCTCTAGTTTTCAATTTCCCCTGAACATCTACTATTTCTCTATATCTTAGAATCTTTTGTTTTGATAATATGTTGGGGTGAGTTATTGCTTCTATGGTCGATAGCCAGCCGGGAATTTTCATATAGTGTTTGTGTTTAATTTGTAGCCATGTGTTAATTAAAGATTTCCTAATTGTATGGTTATTAAAATGTTTATATGTTTTATTTCCTGAACTCCATATAAAGGCGTGCCATCCCTTCATTAAATCATGCCCTTCTAAATTTAGCAATCTTTGATTATCTAAGGTTATCCAATCTTTAATCCATAATAAACTGGCAGCCTTGTAATATTTATCCCATGCCGGGAGTCCGAATCCACCTCTACTTTTATCGTCTTGTAGTATATTCAATTTTATTCTTGGTTTCTTCCCTTCCCACACAAATTTTTTAGTTATTTTGTCCAAATTATCAAAAAATTTCTTATCTAATTTTATTGGAATTGTTTGGAATAAATAAAGGAGTCTTGGAAGTATGTTTGATTTTATTGCTGCTATTTTCCCCAGTAAAGACAATTTTAATTTCCCCCATTTTTCTAAATCTTCCTTTATTTTCTGGACTACAGTATCATAATTGTCTTCTTTTATTGTTGCCGTTTTGGCCGTCAAATTTATCCCTAAGTATTTAACTTTTTTAACTGTCTGCAGACCCGATTCTTTTACTAATTTCTCTACTTGTTTTGTTGTCATGTTTTTTGTTATCATTTTTGTCTTTTCTTTATTAATTTTTAAACCTGCTACCTTTCCAAATTTTTCAATCTCTTCTATTAATTTTGGGGTTGTTTCTATTGGGTTTTCTATGAAGAAGACAAGGTCGTCTGCAAATGCTTGGACCTTGTAATCCTCTCTCTTGATCTTTAATCCTTGAATTTCTTTATTTGCTCTAATTCTAATCAACAAATTTTCCAAAGTTAAAATAAATAGTAGGGGGGAAAGCGGACATCCCTGCCTTACTCCTTTATTTATTCCAAAGAATTTTGTTGGGTCCCCATTCACCAAGACACATGCTTTTTGATTCTGATATATCGATGTTATCATTTTAGTAAATCTTTCTCCAAAATTCATACCTTTGATTTGTTGCTTCATAAATTGCCAGAGTACTTGGTCAAACGCTTTTTGTGCATCCAGAAAGATCAGCGCTACCTGTCTCTCTGGATGCACCTCATAATATTCTAAAACATCCAATGCTATTCTTAAATTGTTTTTTATCTGCCTTATAGGCAGAAAACCATTTTGATCCTGGTGTATTTTATTTTGTAGTATTATTTTCATCCTATTGGCAATTATACTCATGAAAACTTTATAATCGGTATTCAACAAAGAAATCGGCCTATAATTTTTTTATTAATGTGGTATCTGTCCCCTCTTTAGGTATTAAGGAAATATATGCTTCTTTCCATGTGTTAGGTAGCTTTGCCTCCATTAGAGCCTCATTATATATTTCTAACAGTATTCCGTTTAATGAATCTCCAAATGTCTTATAGAACTCTGTTGGTAAACCGTCTGTCCCTGGGGTTTTATTATTTTTTTGCCTCTTCAGCGCCTCTTTTAGCTCCCCCATCGTAATCTCCTTATCTAATAATTCTCTTTCTTCCTCTGTTAGTATTTGCAATCCCTCCCCTTTTAAATAATATTCAATTTCCTCCTCTGTTACTATATCCTTTTCATACAATTTTTGATAATATTGAACTACTATGTCCTTTTTTCCCTCTAGGGCCCATTGAATCTTTCCCTCATCATCTCGTAACTTCTGAATTATTCTTTTTTCTCTTTCCTTCCTCAGCCTATTCGCCAGCCATGTCCCTGGTTTGTTTGCGTTTTCAAAGTAATTTTGCCTTATATATTTCAATGTTGTTGCATATTTCCCTTGCTCTAATATGTTTAAGTTATGTTTTGCTGTTAGCCAATTTAACCTTATTTTTTCATCCCCTGGGTTTCTTTGCAGTTTACGTTCCCAATTTTGAATTTCTTCTAGTAATTTATTATATTCTTTCTCTCTCTCTTTTCTCCGTTTTACATTATATGATATCATGAGGCCTCTTATATATGCTTTGGTTGTATCCCATGAGTTTTGTAGGGAAGTGTGTTGCTTTGTGTTTTCCTTATAGAACCATTCTAGCTCCTTTTCTATGTATTTCTTATATTCTTTTTCTTGCAATATCTGTGTGTTCATAGTCCATCTATTTTTCTTTCTCTGCTGTCCTTTCCACTTCATCATTATCGGGTTGTGGTCTGCCCAATTATTTGATAAAATATCTACTTTTTCTATCTCCATCATTAACATCTTAGTTACCCAAATCATATCCAACCTTGACCAAGATTTATGCAGATTCGAATAATATGTAAAATTTCTTGTTTCGGGGTTAAGACATCTCCAGCTATCTACCATATCTAACTCTTCCATCATATCCATAAAGGTTCTAGGTAATACATTTTTTTTTATTTTTGTTTTGTTGACCACATTCATAATCTTTTCTTACATCTAAAATAGCATTGAAATCCCCAATCAGACAGACATTCTCCATTTTTTGATCTATAATTTTCTCATGCACTTTTTTGTAAAATTCTATTTGTTGACTATTTGGGGCATATATTACTACCAATAATATCTTTTTGAACTCAAGTTTTAGCTCTATCATGACTATCCTACCTTCTGTATCCACATACCTCATATTACTGTCTATTCCTTCCTTGATATATACCACCACTCCTCTTTTTTTTCTTCTGCCAATGAAGTGTATTCTTTACCTAATTTTTTATATTGTATATATTTGATGTCCTGTTTTCTTATATGTACCACCTGGAGGCACACAATGTCTGATTTTTGTTTCAAATTTTTTTTGTAAATTTTGTAAATTTTTTTGTAAATTCATTTGGATGGTGAGTTGAGTCCATTAACATTTACAGATAATATTTTTAAAGTCCGTTCCATTTCTTATTGACTTTCCTGTTGTTTCTTCTTTATTTCTTCCTGTTCCTTTTTTTTACCTCTTGTTTGCACTCCTTCCTCTTCCTGGGTCTCTCCTTCGTCTACTTTCCCTCCTTGTTGCGGGGTTCTTTCCCGATCTCTCTTCTGTTTTCCTTTGATATTCCGTCCTTCTTCTTCTTTATTACCATTTGTTACTTCAGCGCTTATCATTTGGTCATATAGTTCCTTTGCTTTGCTGTGCGAATCCACCTTGATTTTCTTTCCCTGCCACGTTACTAACATTCCTTCCGGAATTATCCATTTGAATGGTATATATCTTCTGTTTAGTAACGTGGCCAGGAACCAATAGTTTTTTCAGAAATCTCGTATTCTTTTGGGTATTTGCTTTAAGGTGATTATTTCTTTATTTCTATAGTACATTGGTTCGTCCTTTGTTATCTTATATACAATATCCCTCCCCTTCCTTCTTACAAATCTTATATGTACCTCCCTAGGGAGTTTGTTTTGTCGGGCATAGTTAGTGTGGACTCGGTAGACTTCATCTAATTCATTAATTATTTCGTCTTTTTCTCTCTGGAGTGCCTCTGCTATCATCTCAGCCATTACCATCGTCAGATCTTCCTCCCGGTCTTCTGCTACGTTCTGGAAACGCAAATAAAATGCCGCCTTCTCCATTTCTAATTGAGCCACGGTGTTCTCAAGTTCCTTATTTAATCCTGTCATTTTTGTATCCAATGCTTCTAATTTTTCTTCCGTCAATTCGGTTTTTTGTTCTATTTCTTTTATCCTTTGGTCATTTTTTTGAATGATTTCTTGTATTAAGTCCATTTTTCCATCAATCTTTTGAATATCGTTCTTGACTTCTCTCTTTACCTCGTCCATGTCTTTTCTAGATTGCTCATGATTTCTGGTCATACATTCTTGCATTTTGGCCATAGTTTCCTGAATTGTTATGAGCGTGGCCTGCATTGTTGGCATATTAGGTGTACTGGGTTGCTTGTCTGATGCAAACATTCCTTCCAAAGTTTTCTGTGTCACTGGGGAGGCCGCTGTTCCTGTTAAGAATGGAGTTGGTTTCTTGGCTGTCTTCAACGTGGTTGTGGTAGTGCTGGTCATTTCTTTCAAAATCTTGTGTTGTTCTCCCAATATTTTATCAACTTTCTCCCAAATCACCACCCAAATTTCTATAATTCCTTTCTTTTCCTTTCTTTTTTTCCCCCCTTATAAAAGATCAATCCAATAATCCTTCTTTAAATAAATTCTTTTAAATAATTAATTCTCTCTATATAAAATTCCATTAAGAATGTGGTAAGAATATAAATATAAATCTAAGTATGAATATAGATATAAATATAGCTACAAATATAAATATATATAAAAATTAATATCTTATATAATTAAAGACTATACAATGGATCAGTTCTTAGTATCTTAATATCTGGTAATTAATTATTCAATAAAATCCACAAACAGAAAATATTCTAATAATATATACTGGTTAATATATAATAGTTAATTAATTAATAGTAATATGGTATTCTAATAATAATACTTTTAAATCTCTATGTATTATAAATATTTTCTAAATTGGTTAAATACACACTATATTTCTTAATTAATTCCAATAAATAACAATATTAATTCATCTATACCTAAGTAAAGAAAATAAAGATAAGTTGGAGCAGTGCTTTTTCAATGTTCTTGTTGGCCTCAGTATGTTTTCAATGAAGAGAAAGAAAGAAAAAAAAACAAGTTCTTTTACTACTGTTGAAGTCTTTTCCGGTTACAATATGGCGGTCTCTATTCTGCACAGTCACTGTATGCAATCCTTACTTTGCCAAAACTTTCTCACTCCTTCCGTTTGAGCAGCTAGAAACAGTATTAAAAAAAAAGTCCATTCTTCTTTTAATCTCCACTGTTTAAGTCTATTTCTCCTCACCTTCATTTTGCCTGTTTTAAAGTTTTTTAGACTTTCTTCGCTGCTCCGTATTTCGCCCCTTCCTTTTTGCTCGCCTTTTCAGTTGCTGCCCGTTTACGCTCTGAGATCTTCCTTCTTCACGCTGTCCCTCCGGAAAGAAAAGAAACTTTCTCCTCGGTTTTGCGCCCAAAATTAGTAATCCAAATTAATTCCGCTTTCTGTTCGGCCTCAGCAATTCTGCACTGTACTCCCTCCTTTGCTCCCGATGGTCTCAATCGGCTAGTTCGGGTCTCCGGGCTGACTGTGCTCACCGCGCCAGCCGACTTCTTCCCAAGCCTGGATTGAGGGTTCTTTACGGTACGGCGGGAGATCGCACCTCTCCTCGCCTCCCCCAAAGCTTCCCCTCTCTATTCCCGGTCTCTTTGGGACCGGTCTCCGCCAAAAACAGGCACCAAAGCTCAGAAAATCGGCAACAGAGAGAGAGAGCGCTTCTCTTCTGTGCCGCCACGATTCTACGTCACCGCCGGAAAAATCCTGAGCCAACTTTTCAAAGAGACGGTGTTGCTGCCCATACAGGGTCCTATAGTGCAAATCTCTGTTCAACAATATTTTCCTGCAAGGCTGAATAACTGCAAAAGTAGACTTCCCAGGTTTTAATGGAAGTATAATGAACTTGCCAGGTTACTTGCTTTTTTGAGAGTACTACTAACGGATAGTATGCTAACTCTTGAGGCTGCTTTCTGATATTGGAACATGCATAATATCACCTAAGAAGATCAAAGCAACCACTTCATACACACATGTACACCCAATGCTTTTCTTCTCTATATTTTTTAATGATCTAATTAATCATCCAGAAACATTTAACCATTTGAAACAATGGCATCTAGTTACAGGTAGTCCTCAACGTATGACCACAATTGAGCCCAAAATTTCTGTGGCTAAGCAAAACAGTTGTTATAACCTTTCTTACCAGAGGTGTTAAGTGAATCACTGCTGTTATTAAGTTAGTACTGGGGTTGGCAACTGTGGCCCTTTTACAACCTGTGGACTTCAACTCCCAGAATTCCTTAGATGGCGTGGCTGTCTCAGGAATTCTGGGAGTTGAAGTCCACAGGTTGTAAAAGGACCACAGTTGCCCACCCCTGAGTTAGAAACATGGTTATTAAGTAAGCCTGGCTTTCCCTTTGACTTTGCTTGTCGGAAGGTCAGAGAAGGTGTTCACGTGGCCCTGGGACACGGCAGCTGTCAGAAATATGAGACAGTTGCCAAGCATCTGAATTTTGATCATGTGTCCATGGGGATGCTGCAATGGTCATTAGTGTGAAAATTGGTGATAAGTCACTTTTTTTCAAAGCCATTGTAAGTTCTAACGGTCACTAAATGAAAGTTTGTAAGTCAGGGACTACCTGCATATATCTCTAATTGTGGAATGACTCACAGACATTTGGCAGTAGAAGGGAGTACCAAGATGCTGTAGTCCAACCCTCTCTTCAGGAACACCAGTTAAATCATCCTAGAGAAGTGATTATGCAGTCTCTTCTTTGAATCCCTCAGAATGGTGGAAATGGCCCAGTGGTGGGTTTCAATTTTTTTTACTATCGGTTTTGTGGGTGTGGCTTGGTGGGCGTGGCTTGGTGGGTGTGGCATGGGAAGGATACTGTAAAATCTCCATCCCCCCCCCACACTCCAGGGGAAGGTTACTGCAAAATCCCCATTTCCTCCCAATCAGCTGAGACTCAGGAGGAAGAGAATAGATTGGGCGGGACCAGTCAGTATTTTTACTACCAGTTCTCTGAACTACTCAAAATTTCTGCTACCGGTTCTCCAGAACTGGTCAGAACCTGCTGAAACCCACCTCTGAAATGGCCCCAATAAAGGACAAACAATTGTGAAACTAAAAAAAAATAAACTAAAAATTTGCCACCATATGAAACAATCCACTACTTTGAAACCTTCAGTCAAGAATTCTGCTCTAGCAATATTAGAACTGACCAGGAACCACCTTTGTTGGAGAGCAAAGTATTCCAAAATTATAACATCCAATGGAAATATTCCAAACCCATCATTACTTGCAAGAGATAATAATGTGCAAGAAAAAAATGTGAATGCTTTCAAATTTCCAGAGCTCTTCTCAGGGAAGACAGCATGTAAGACAAGGTGAATGACGGCTAGGTGTGAAAATAAAATGACTATTGTTGAAGCTGTAGTATCTGCATGGCTTTACTATTCCACCATGAACTGAAGAAGGAGCTGACAGCCTTCCAAATTTGACTCTGTCAAGGGCTATTATGGTTTCAGTACCACTTATGACTCCTCTGACGGCTACTGGGATGAGGAAATAAATCACACCACAGAGTGGTGGATCCCCTCTTCTTGAGACTTAACATTAAAAAAAAAAACCAGATAAACTTGTTTCCAATCTTATCTAGAACAAGTCATCCTAAAAGGGTCTAATTGTGGGAAAGGTAGAAGGAAAGAGAAGCAGAGGAGGATCAACAGCAAGGCGGATAGACTCATTATAGTAACGAGTACACTAATGGAAGACCTGAAGAACCAGGGTAGGGATACAATGTCATGGTTGAAAATCTAACTTCTGTGGTCAACAGACGTTAAAAATGACTTGATGGCACATAAACAATCAATCAGCCATGATCAGCTACACGTTTGTACAGGAATGTGAATATTTTAGAAAATTAAGTACCGGTAGATGTTTCATGAGGAAGGGATAAATTCTAGAACCTCCTCCTCCAACCTGAAACTCTTAAGATGTCTTGTGTCTGCAGCTCTAATACTTCAGAGGGCACCATATTAGAAAAGACTACACCTAAGGATTGGGGAAAGATAGTGTCTCATATTATTTGTGACTGTGGATTAAGGCTATGACAGAAGCAGCATAGCTAAAGCAAAGGACAAATAAAAGACCAATATTATCCCTTAAGTCCTCTTCCATAGCTATCTGGATTGGGCAAAGAGTTATAGCAACTACAAATCACTGCTGGCTGGTTAAACCTGTTGCTAGCACTTTTCTTCTTTGGTTGATCTCAGAAAAACTAAGCACAGTTTAATCTGCTTAATACCTGGATGGGAGATCACCAGGACAGCCTAAGACATTAGCCTAAACTGGGAAGAAAACAAGGCAAAAAGCACCAAACATTGTGTAAACCACTGCACACATTAGAAAATTATAATAATTCCAGTGTTTTATAATTATCTTTATAATCCTCACTTACTGACTACAGTCATTCAGTGACTGTTCAACGTTGAACAATCACTGTTAGTCAACAGTCAACGTTGTGCTAATGACCTGTCCATGAACTGTTGCCCATTGAGGCATCCCCGTAGTTACATAATCATGATTCAGATGCTTGGTTTGCATTTACATCTGGTTGCAGTATCCTATGATCCCATGATCACCACTTGCAACATTCC
This sequence comes from Arizona elegans, assembly GCA_022577455.1. Lineage (NCBI taxonomy): Eukaryota > Metazoa > Chordata > Lepidosauria > Squamata > Colubridae > Arizona > Arizona elegans. The sequence goes on from JAKOOJ010000001.1 coordinate 254,190,916, forward strand.
TTGCTGGTGTTGTGACCCAGGTCCAAGTAAGTAGTAGGAAAATCAGTCAGTGAAAAAACAAACAAACTTCATTCGAACAGCTGAGAATTACTTCATTCCCAGCGTTGTTCAACTAAATTAAAGCAAATTCCTCCCAACACAAATTCCTCAGTCCTATCGCAAACCTTGTCCAATTAGGCCAACTGCCAAAGGCCTTTCTTGGCAAATGTTCAGAAGTCACAGATACAAAAATAAATACAAGACATAAACAAAGAAGAAGACGAAGCTACCAACGTTGTTTTCCGGCAAAGCCCAAACACCATGGCTGGTCTGTTTTAAGCCTTATGGGAGGGGCCAATCATCTCTTGGCCCTACTCCCGAGTTGTCCTCTTTGCTTGAGCTGCTCTTGCCTTCTGGCAGCTCTTCTCATGTGTGCATTAGGAACAGGCTCCTCCTGTTCCTCTGCCTCTCTGCTGTCAGCCTCTGGAGGCTCCAGAGTCCGCACCTCATTCCCCGATGGCCCTGGCCCCATCTCTGCCTCTGATGCAGAGCCCTCATCCAGGCCTTCCCCAGTCTCCAGGACTGGCCCATGTTCTTCCTCAGCCTCATCGCTGTCCGACTCCGCTGCCCGCTCTGCAGGCTGCTGGCGGACCACAACAGCTGGCTTCCCACAAGCAAAGTCAAATGGGAAGCCAGGAGGGAGACTCATCAATAGCTCTGGTAAATCCAGGGGTGAAATCCAGCAGGTTCTGACAGGTTCTGGAGAACTGATAGCAGAAATTTTGAGTAGTTCAGAGAACTGGCAAATACCATCTCTGGGTGGCCCCTGAGTGGGGTGGGAATGGAGATTTTGCATTATCCTTCCCCTGCCACGCCCACCAAGCCATGCCTACAGAACCGGTAGTAAAAAAAGTTGAATTTCACCACTGGGTAAATCCCCCAGGGTTTCACCGCACCATCCTTTGATCTTTCTGCACTTGTGCCCACCAGGTCCTCCACCCAGCCTTTTTGCACTCATTCTACACTGCAACAGCCACTGCACTTACACTGCAGCGATTCCCTCCCTCAGGTTCTCCTAACTCATGCGCCAGGCCTCTCCTCCATTTGCAGCACACCCCTCACTCCTGAGCTAGGACTCTTCCCACTAAACAACCCACATGTCTTGGAGTTATGATGGCAACTGGACTGAGAAGATTGTCATTGCTCAATGATGCAGCCATGTGACCATGTGACTTATGATTGCATCACTTAGTGATGGCAGTCCTTGAGTCTAATTGCCACTGTAACCCGAGGATTACTTGTAATATATATATTTTATGCTTATTTTATTGAATGATTTCCAAAAGTCCTGAATCTCAGCCAAGCTAGTTACTATGTCTCCAGTTAAACATTCTTTATCTTAACTAAACTCCACAACCTTGCTAATGGTTGTGCCACTATATTCACTACATTCACCATGCTTTATTTCCAAATTAGAATGCACAGGGTCAAAGTTTCTCTTTTCTTTTGTTAAATGCAATGCGTGTAATAAAAGAGGGATAACATTATTGGGTTGAATGGGACCTCTCTCTGCTCTCCCTGAACCCTACACCATGAATTACCAGCAAGAAGGAAAAGGTGAGGGCCTGCCCATAGGCAACCTAATCCTATAGGTTAGGATCACTGGCAATTAATGAACAACAACAAAATGACCTGACATTCAATAGAAAATGAACTGATGGACATTTTATCAGAGGAAATATGAGTGTAACTCTTTCTTTTGTTGGCTACATCATCCCCATTAATCAAACAGTTACTTTAATGGTGCAGAATGGAGGTGGGATCACCTGGTTGTCCTACTTTCCATCTTTATTCTGTTGCTATTATAGTATTAGATATTAGGATAGGATAGGATAGGATAGGATAGGATAGGATAGAATAGAATAGAATAGAATAGAATAGAATAGAATAGAATAGAATAGAATAGAATAGAATAGAATAGAATAGAATAGAATAGAAGGCAGGAAACCCTATACCATTTCAGACAAATGGTTGTCCATCTCTTCTTAAAAATTCCCAGTGTTGGAGAATTCACAACTCTGGAGACAAGTTGTTTCACTGGTTAATTGTTCTAACTGCAAGGAAATTTCTTCTTTATTGACAATAAAAGATTAAAGTGAAATACCCAAAAACCACTCCCTTTGGGATTATCCATGCAAACTATCCTCAGGATCATTTCCAGTGGCTCTTTTTCTTGTGATATATAGATATAAGCAGGGGTGAAATCTAAATTTTTTTGCTACTGGTTCTGTGGGCGTGGCTTAATTAGTGGGCGGGGCTTGGTGGTAAGGTGACTGGGAGGGCATGGCTTGTTGGTCAGGTGGGCGTGGCCAAGTCAATGTCACTTCTTTGCCCTTTTTTAACCTACGAAACACAACACAACACAACTGGCTCAGCCACAATATAAAAGCAGCTGTGCTAGATCCAAAATGGCCCCTGCAACAAGCAGGAACCTCACACAGCCACAAAAAGCCCAAAAAACCAACTTTCACACTTTACACACACACAACACAACACAACACAACTGGCTCACCCACAATGTAAGAGCAGTTGTGCTAGACCCAAAATGGCCACTGCAACAAGCAGGAACTTTACACAGCCATAAAAAGCCCCAAAAAACCAACTTTCACACTTTACACACACAAAATTCCACATACAGTTTTGTGAGATTTTGTGTGATTGTGTAGTTCACTACGGAAACACTAAATCTCAGAAAGCTGCACAAATATTATTTTATTTTATTTTATTTTATTTTTATTTTTATATAAAAGCAGCTAAATTTAAAACTTCCTAAACTTTAAATGGCTAGATCTAAAAAAAGAACAACTAAAAAAAAACTCAATTAACTATTTTTTTAAAGCTCCCAAAGGGGAAAAAAACTTACCCAATTGAACAGGGGTCTCCAACCTTGGCAACTTTAAGACTTGTAGACTTCAACTCCCTGCCTGCTTGATTGCCGGCAGGGAGATTCAGTTGCTTGCTGATGCAATGGATTGCAGGGATTACAGCAAGACATTGCGACCAGCAGCTAAGGTAAGCAAGCTGAGGGGGGTAGGGGGAGGGATTTTTGCAACCGATTAGCAGGCAGAGCTATTTAAAAGGAAAAAGGTTTTTTTCTTTTACATGGCTCTGGCGATCCAAGCTGAGTTGCCTGATTAGCAGGCAACTCAGCTGGGATCGTCAGAGCTTGGCTGGTCAGAGCCATTTAAAAGAAAAAAAAGGCTCTGATGATCGCGCGGCTCAGCTGGGCATGAGGGGCGGGGGCAGGGATTTTTGCTACTGGTTCTCCGAACTGCCCGCCGCCATTGCTACCTACTCGCCCGAGCTGGTCTGAACTGGGAGCATTTCACCCCTGGATGTAGGGATAGATGATATACAGTAGATTGTTGCCTATATGCAATCATGTTATCCTGTCCCTGCTTTTACTGTTTTTGTCCTGGTTCGTCCCATTTTGCCACTGGTTATTTTGATCCAGATATAGGGACTGAATGCACATGCGTGATGCATACTGGATGTTACCTACAACAATTTTACAACACCTTTCTAGTCAAAATGCTCTGTCTATCTTTAGATTTTGGACTCATGTTTACTTTTTCAGAAATTATAGGGAGGAAAAAGCTCAGGCTGCGATAGATTTTTTATGTTTCCTTCGTGATCTTTTCCAGCTTTAATTACTGTCATTATTTACATTTTGATTTTATTAGTACATTTTTCAAATCTTAATTCTTTTCTCCTACAATGGAAAAATCCAGCAATCCACAGAGAGTGATGTTCGACCTTTTGTATGATGACAATCTCAGAATTTGTTCAAGCTAAGGGCTGTTCCAGTACACTAATACTCTACGGTTTCCAACATTGAAAATGTTTCCCATGTTTTTCATGCCTTCTTTTGAAGCCTGAAGAGAGTTTGCTTTTGGATGCAGCATTACTATCAATGTTTTGTTCTGGCATTTTTAACTATATATAGGAGAGCCAATTTGGTGTAGTGGTTAAAGACACCATGCTAGAAATTGGGAACCTATGATTTCTACTCTTGCCTTAGGCATGAAGCTGGCTGGTAACCTTGAGCCAGTCTTTGTCTCTCAGCCCTAGGAAGAAGGCAAGGGCAAACCTCTTCCAAAATCCTGCCATGAAAGCGGCAGGGATTTGTCCAGGCAGATGCCAAGGATTAAGATTAATCTTAAAGCAGTGCTGGCTGAAGTATATACATGGCATTCCTAGGTCACATGGACTGATGATGCCACCTTCTACTGATTCACCTTCTATTCATTCATGGTATTTGGCCTTAGCCTAAAATTGGCCCTGTGTGAAAGCAAACAAAAAGAAAAATAAAACCTATTCAAATATAGACATGTAATGGTTTGCAGGACTATCCTTGAGAGACAGGAAGAGGAAGAGCCACAGTCTGGGCAGTGATCAGATAAGGAACATCTTAGCCTAAAGTCTCAGAAGGGATCTTCCCTATTTCCCTGTAAAGTAAAGGCAAGGGAGGAGAGATATACTGTTACAAGTAGTCCTCCGCTTACAACCACAATTGAGCTCAACATTTCTGTTGTGAGACATTCGTTAAGTTAGTTTTGCTCCATTTTATGACCTTTCTTACCCCAGTTGTTACTGCAGTTGATAAGCTAGTAACCCGATTGTTAAGTGGATCTGGTTTTTCCATTGGCTTGGCTTGTCAGAAGGTCACAAAAGTTGGTCACATGACCCCGGGACACTGCAACCATCATCAATATGAACCAGCTGTCAAGCATCCGAATGTAAATCACCATGACCATAGGGATGCTGCAATGGTTGTAAGTGTGAAGAACACTCATAAATCACATTTTCCAGCGCCGTTGTAACTTTGAATGGTGACTAAATGAACTGTTGTAAATCGAGGACTACCTGTATTGTAACCTTACAATACAGTTAGTGTTGGTGCTCATGGTTTTGGTTTCTTGTCTGGTCTGTGTCAAAGGACCAGCAATACATGCCATGAGCATTTCACAAAACCAAACTAAACAGCTGGAATCAATGACAGTTGACAGGGATCCCCAGCATAGGATTAACATTTGACTAGTTTGGTCTAAGGAGAAAGAACTGTGTCCAGATTTCCTTTTCATAACAGGGAATCCTGGACATGGTCAGAATTTCATCATCCCCAGACAACTGGGATTGACAATTATTTTAGTTGAGAAATCAGATGTTTTTTTAAAAAGTTGTTTTATAGCTTTACCCTGCAGGTTAGAGTTCAGATAACTTTCTGCTCTTCCAGATATGAAGATATGTCTAGATAGAAAACAAGATATTTGAAAGAAAATAGGTGTCTCTTAAAATTGCCAGAACATCCAGTTCTTTTTTATTTATTTACTTTATTTTATTTATAGGAAGGGGCATTCTGTAATCTTTATATGTATATTCCAGGGATGTCCATGGGGTCTGGTAAATGGAAGTCAACATGGTGGCCATAAGAGTGTGCCATGAGAAATAGGTGATTTTTTTTGATAATATCATTGTGGCCACTATTTTGATTTTTTTTAAATCACACTTGTCCAGAGACAGCAATAAATATAAACACAAAATAAAGAAAAAACAAAACAAATAAAGGACTACATAAACACACTTTCCTCAAGACCTGGGAGAACAACCAGGTCTGTGACCATTTCCTGAGCACCATAAGCAGTGGTGGGTTGCTCCCAGTTCTGTCCGGTTCTTTAGAACTGGTAGTACAAGCTGCAGGAGGCTCCGCCCACCCACCCGGAAGTCAGAATTGACGATCTGCGCATGCGCAGAAGCAAACATGCGTGTGAGCAAAGTGAGCATGCTCCCATTGCGAACCAGTAGTAAAGATAAGTAGAACCTACCCAGTGGTGGGATTCCGCCACTTTGCACCACTTTGGAAGAATTGGTTGTTAACTTTCTGAGCAGTCTGGCAAACTGGTTGTTGGAAGAAATCATTAGGGCAGAGAACCGGTTGTTAAATTACTTGAATCCCACCACTGAACCTACCTCTGGCCATAAAGATGGGAGACTAAACCAGCTGAACTTGGTACACTGGCCAAGGCATTACCCTGGCCTGTAAAGAGAGTCAAAGAAGTGTCAAGGCTTGTCTGGATGAGACTTTGATGATTTAGAGGCAATAGGTAAAGATTATTCTTGGCAGAGCCTGGTTCTGGCGGTTTTCAAAAAGATATAAACTTTGATTTGTCATTCCCGCTGGGCTTAAGGTGTCTTTGAAAGGGATTTACAAGAACCATCTGACATCTGTTTCCCATGACTTTACTGGCATTTCAAAATCTGAAAACACAGTGACGATGCTTTAAAAAGAAATCTCATGAATGGAGAAAGCATCACTTGAATAATTTCTCTTTTAGGTACCACTGTAAAAACTTCATTTCAAACTGGCAACATTTATTTTTAATAAACAGTTAAGCACGCTTCTCTCTCTGCTGTGCTCTAAACCGACCACGTAACAGGATGACTGTTCATATTTCATGAAGGAGGAAAATGGAAAAAGAGGCTGGATAAATATAAGTGTACATGTAGACAGAGATGGCTGATATTTCATCTTATTTTATACTGCTTAGGTGGATTTTGTTCCTTCTTATATTTCTTCTTCTGTGACTATTGATTTATTTATCCACATTTAGAGGCCATCCAACTCCTTAGCGACTTTGGTGCACTTATAACAAATAACCCTATATAGAGATACAAGCAGTGGTGGGTTTCAAAATTTTTAACTACCGGTTCTATGGGTGTGGCTTGGTGGTGTGGCGTGGCAAGGGAAGGTTACTGTAAAATCTCCATTCCCTCCCCACTCCAGGGGAAGGTTACTGCAAAATCCCCATTTCTTCCCGATCAGCTGGGATTTGGGAGGCAGAGAATAGATGGGGGCGGGGCCAGTCAGAATTTTTACTACCGTTTCTTCGAACTATTCAAAATTTCCGCTTACCAGTTCTCCAGAACTGGTCAGAACCCGTTGAAGCTCACCTCTGGATACAAGTAAAGAAGGTCTCTGGACAACTGGAGGGATACAATATTTTTTGTATACTATTATATTTATTCTTTAGGGTTTTTTTCCTCACTAAACTAAATCAAACCTCAGCTCAAAGTTCCTGCTAGTTCTAGCTGTGTCATTGTAGTAATCCATGGATGTTTGGGCTCTTCTTTCCAACAGGACCTCTGCTGTTGCATGTCCAAACATCTATCATATTATCACTGCAGCATTAAAGTAGACCACGGGACAGCAGTACCTCAAAGACAACAAGAAAAGGAGATCCCTTCATTTCTTCCATTTCAATTTTACAAGGAGATTCCACGTAAGAAAGTTGTTGTGATATTCAGAGGATAATGACAGAGGAAGGGGCCTCATTTAGTGAGGTGGATTTTGAACAAAAAGGGCTGTGAAGATAAATTGTCTTGTTTTCTCCTTTAAGTTACAAGCTAGGCTTTAATAAGTTGGAGCTATAACTAAATATTTTCACTACCGTACCAGTGATTGGAATCTTGTGAAACAGGTTTATTGTTTATGAATACTGAATAATGCCATGTTACAAACAGGGCTCTATCACTTTATTTCATAGCAGTAATTGAAGTTTGTCAAATGAAACAGCATTGAAAGATAAATAAGAGAGAGAGAGAGTATTTTCATGGAGACTGCAAAAAATAATACATTCTGTCATTTAATTTTAGTTCTTCCAAAAGGCATCGTTCTTTCTTACTCTCACAAAAACAAAACAAAAAAAAAATTGTTGAAATGGCTCACAGAATACCTAAGTTCTGTCAATATATATTTCATAGAGTTGAATAGTAATTGCTAATATTCCCTGAAATATCTGCCTGTAGTTGAAGCAGAAAGACATTTTTCTCAGAAGGTGAACGTATCGTCCCATTTTTAACATTAAAGGACCCATATATTAGCTTTTAATCAGGGCTAGAATTTCTTTTCTTCCTTGTTAGAATTGGAATGTTCTCCAGCTGAAGCAAAGTTCTAAAAACACAACTAAAAAATTCTATGGGGCAGCATTGTCCGCAGGAAGCAAGACTGACACTTATACATTAGATATGAGATTTGGACATGCTGTCAAGGCATCCATGTTATCTGTTTTGACACACCCATATACACACATACTTCAGATACTGCGGCACAGTTCTGGTTACAAATGGAGGAAAGAAGGATACAGTAACTATTAAATATTTGTATTTATAAACTGATGAGAGAGAAAAGGATGATAAGTCAGTTAACAGCTCACAATGGGGAATACACATGGAGAAGAATGTACTAGCTCCAGATGTTTGCCCTGTTAGGGAACAAAAGCCTTCAGGTATAATTGATTAATAACAGAGTAACAGTTGGAAGGGACCTTGGAAGTCTTCTAGCCCAACCCCTAGCTCATGCAGGAGACTCTATACCCGTGATGGTGAACCTAAGGCACGCATGCCACAGGTGGCACATGGGGCCATATTAGTGGGCACACCAGCTCAGCTTTGGGGCGCATGCGCACACCAGCCAGCTGATTTTTGGGCCTTCTGGGCCCACCAGAAGTAGGGAAACAGGCTGTTTCCTGCCTCTGGAGGTCCTGGGGGGGGTGGGGAAGGCCCGTTTTTCTTTCTTACCTGGCTTCAGGTCGTCTCTGTGTATCTGGGAAGGGCGAAAACAGCCTTTCCCACGCCTTGGAGGCCCTATGGAGGCTGCAAGGGCCCATTTCCCGACTCCTGGTGGGACAGGAAGTGACGTTTTTTGCTGTCTCCAGCCTCCAGAGACGGCTGGGGACAGCAAAAAACGTCACCTCCTGTCCCACCAGGAATCGGGAAATGGGCCGTTTCAGGCCTTTGGAGGGCCTACAAGAGAGTGAGAAATGCTGTTTTCGCCCTTCCCAGATAAATAGAGAGGATCTGGAACCAGATAAAAAAGAAAAATGGGCCTACCAGGCCATCATGTGCCAGGAGTGGGGGGGGGGTGCACGCTCATGCGCATGAGCATATGCACGCGTGACCCTCCCCCACCCTCCCCTCTCCTGGCACGCGATGACAAAAAGGTTAGCCACCACTGCTCTATACCATTCCAGACAGGTGCCCAGTCTCTTCTTAAAAGCCTCCAGTGATGGAGCAACTTCTGAAGGCAAACTGTTGGGAAATTTCTCCTTAATTCTAAATTGCTTTTCTTTGATTAGTTTCTTGCCTTCTGGTGCTTTGGAAAATATGTTGAAACCCTCTTCTTTGTGGCAGCCTCTCAAATATCGGAACGCTGCTATCATGTCACCCCTAGACCTTCTTTTCAATAGACTAGATAGATCCAATTCCTGCAAATGTTCTTCATAAGTATTAGCCTCCAGGCCCCTAATAATCTTTGTTGATTAAGATTAATTTCAAACTGATCTTGATAACTTGCCCTTAATACTGATCAGGAAACTCCTGTGCCATAGCAAACTGCTCAATTAGATTCTCAAAAAGTCAGACAATATTTGTTCAGAATGGAGGCCATCTGGATAACCACAAGGAGATATCCGTTTTTTGCTGGATGCCTGGTAACCCTAGGCAAAAGAGTTTGACCTGACAACTAGATTCACCTGAAATCTCAGTCAGATACAGAAAAGCCTATTTGTGTACTCATGGCTTTTCCATTCCTGCTTATTTTAAACTCCCTTCATTCCTATACTCTATTTCTATTTGTGGGGAGGAGCTTGGGAATGAGGAACTGTGCCATCTAGTTATTACTGCTTTTAAACAAGTCATCATTGCATTCTTATGATTGATTGCAAAACACTCAGAAATCTATCAACAGACCCTAATCTCCTATAAGGCACTCCTGCTTTAAATGTCTGTGGAGACTTAATTTAGTTCTCTATAAATAACTTTCAAAATATTTACTGTCTTGAGTTGCTGATACAAATTACAGATATTTTCGGTGCATGTGTCTTAAATGTATGAAAGTAACTCTCCAAGTGACATTGACACATGGTATAAGACTTAGTGTGCTTATTTGAGTCAATGCAAAACAACAACAAACACTAGCTCTTTTTGACATGTGTTACCTCTTATTGTTTATCCCGATTCTATTAGTCACATGGAACATAAAGTGGACTTGATTCATTAAACAAGTCCAGAATATTGTATTATAAACTTTCCAAGTGACAATCTTTTCATTCCTCTCCATTGCTTCCTTTCATTAAAATCAACTTTTAAACTAAATAGTTCATCCTACATTAAGAAAGTTAGCTGTCTCTCCAGCTAAAACGTATTAATTTTTAAAAGCTGGCAGAGTTACTGAGCAATATTAGAATAATCAGATTATAATTTCTTCTAAAGACTGGACTGAAAACACCGTTGGCCTTTGATATGGAAGACCACAACTTTTTAAAAAATGTTCACAAAAATCTTCCTGATGAAATTCATCTGATATGTATTTTTGAAAAATTACGTGTAAACAGTATTGCTCTTTGGAAGAGGGACAGAATAGAGGGACATAAATAACACCTACTAAATAGAATAAAAATGCAAGTTTAAGCTTTGAAGTCCTACAGCGCAGTGATATACAGATTTAGTTTGGATCCAAACTGATGATTCAGATAATAGCCAAGTTCAGCTCAATACTTGAGAGAATATAAAACCAGGCAGAAACTCAAATCCAGAGCAGGATTTAGGCTTGTGATTTTTCATGCCTCCCACTGCCAAATCTATATGTGGCAGCTTTTTGTTTTTTAAATTCATTTTTCACGTTTGAGGGGAAAAAATCTTTAAGCCAATGAAATTGTTAGGGAACTATATGGACAATTTAAAACAGATATCTACATTTCACTTTATACAGCTACTGGATATATTATTGACTAGTTTTTCGACTTCCGGTTGGTGACTTGAGGTGACAGGGTGTCGGGTGAGTGATCGCTGCTCCCTTACATCCTTTATCACCGCGTTTTGGGGACCCCTTAGGGGCGCAGGTCCCGGAGAGACCTGCGGACAAGAGAGAGAGCTGGGCGAGCGAGAGTGTGGGACGCAACCCCCCCCCGCTAGACCCGGCAGCTCTGTCAAACCAACGCGGCGAGCCGGCCTTTCAATGGCGGGCCTGAAGCCGCAATAGCCAGCAAAGAGACGGGAGCTAAGAGGAAGATCTGAGGTGACGTGTCATATCGGTTACCACCGTTCCATACTTGGAAGCGTTTGGCGTGGAGAGAGGGGCCGGCGGAGTCGGGTGAGGAGAGATCGATCGTGTGAGGCAGCGGCGAGAGTGGGAGCGGATTGCATCGGCGGAGACCCGACAAGCCGACCAGGAATACGCAAAGAGCAGTCTTACTGTTATAAAGAGCTCTGGAGATCGTGTTGAGAGGGAGAGGAGGGCGAGAGCTAACGCGGCTGGCGCTGTGATTGGAAGCGGAGTGGAAAGCAAATAAGAGCTAGTGCCTCGTTTCTTCTAAATCTTTTTTTATTCCTGTGAGCACCGTAAAGAAGCAGGAAGCGCGGCCATTATTGAGTGGAAGGAGGGAGGGAGTTGGCAGAAGATTGACAGGAGGACGATCTAGCAGAAGGATACACCATAGAGAACTGCCGGAACGCATTGGAAACAGGGGGTGAGCGGAGAGAAGAAGATCGAATCGCCTTCCATCACTCCTCTAAAACTAAGATACATACAATTGGTGACATTTTGATCTTCACTGCCTACGTTTTGTGATCAATTGATTATCTATTTCCAATATTGGAACTTTGATTGTGCTTTGAATAATAGTATTAATGGGAATTAATGATAAATGGTTAAGAAATATAGAGTATAGAATTTAAACACTGATCTTATCTTATTGTGATTGAATATATTTCCATGTCTATATATGTATATATAAGGGTTTAGAGTTAAAATTAGCAAATTAATTAATTAATTATATAACTATAATTATTATATTTATATTTCTATATATAGTTAGTTAAAGCTTTCTAGATATATTTACTTACACCTATTTATTATATAACATTTATCTCTATAGACAACATTAATTAATTTATTTATCTATTAATCTATTTATACCTATTTATATCAACGGCATATATTAGCTTCGAACATTGATATTTAAGATTTATATTAATTGTTATATTAAGATCTGAATTTAGCTATATAAATTACAATATATATATCTATAAGGCTGGATTTAAGGAAGATAGTTTACTGAAGTGAGGAATTGATCCAAATTAAATAAGATAGCAAACCTCTCAATAGACTTAAGAAGAGGAATTGCAAAAGCAAGTAAGGTAATACCATTGAATGGTCATTTGGAAAAACATTGAGAAAATTATAAAAGAACAAAAGTTAACGCTGAAAGAAATGGCAACAATGACATCGACAGTCCTAAAATCAGTTAAAAAAGTTCCATCTAACCCTGTATTAACAACATTATCCCCGGTAATTCAGAAACCCTTGGAAGGCCTACAAAAGACAGATAAGCCACCGCAAACCCCAACCCTCCAAACAGTACAATCCTCTCTATTCCTGATTCAAGAGACCATGCTTGCAATGCAGGAGAAATTACTAAATAGCCACTCCGAGCTAAAAACAGATATTCATGTCTTGGACGCAAAAATGACTGAGATCTAGGCCTCTATCGCAAATAATGAAAGGAGAATACAAGATGTAGAACAGAGGATGGATCAAAGCGAGAAAAAACTAGACATGGTAGACCGGACTTACGTGCTACAACATAAAGAAATTGAAGACTCCCTGCTACAGCTGGAAATGGATAAGGCCTCATACTATATCCGTCTTCAAAATATTTCAGAGGAGAAGGAGGAGGACTTAAGTGATAAAATAGCCGGGCTGATAGCTGATGTCCTCCAGCAGGACAAACAAGATATCATTAAAGAACTTGACGAGGTCTATAGGGTCCAAACGAATTATGTTAGAAGAAACAGACTACCCAGGGAGGTCCATGTGAAGTTCGCCAGGAAGAAAGTGAGGGATGTTCTCCTCAATATAGCGAGAGAAGAAAAGATTGAATTCCAAGGAAAGGAGGTGAATATTCTAAAACAGATTCCTAGGAGAGTGAGGGAGGTGAGGAAAAACTATAGGTTCCTGGCGAGCTACTTAAACAGAAGAAATCTCGTATTCCGATGGATTCTACCAGAGGGGATGATCGTATCATGGCATGGAAGAAAAGTTAAAATCGACAGTCTGTCTGAAGCACAAGACTTTTTAGATCAAATAAGAGGAGGAGAAGAAGAACAGACCAGCAAAGGAGAGCTTGATACAGTAAACACGGAAGAAGAGACTTCGCAAGAGCAAACCACAAAAGAAGATATAGAGGAGGAGAAGAAAAAAGAAGAAGCGGAAGGACAAGGAAAAAAGACCAGACCAGTAAGAGCGGTTACCCTAAAGACAAACAAGTACTAGAACCCGGACACGAAATAAGAAATGGACGGCCTAAAAATCCTATCATTAAATGTCAATGGCCTGAATGACCATAAAAAGAGAAAAATAATTCTATCAAAACTGGCAAAACAGAATCCAGATATTATCTGTTTACAGGAGGTCCATATAAAAGAAAATGAGGCAAACTTCTTAGAATTCACCAAATTTGGCAAGCTATTTGTGTCATTAGCGGAGAAAAAGAAAAGGGGTGTGGAGATTTATGTGAAAAAGGGAATCGAGGCAGAATTAAAACATAAGGATTCTAAAGGGAGAATCTTAATGGTAGAAATTAGGAGGGCCGATGCAAAAATGTTGTTGGTGGGAGTATACGCTCCAAACAAGAAACAGGGGCAATTTTATAAAAAATTACACGAACAACTAGGGAATTGGGCCCAGGTGGAAATATGTATGCTAGGCGATTTCAACGGAATTGTTAATCCCCTGAAAGATTACAAAAGTGGAGAGAAAAAAAGGAATAAAAGGTTACCCCTGCCAAAAAATTTCTTTGATCTTGTTGATGAAATTAATTTAATAGATATATGGCGTACTCTACACCCCCACGACTCTCAATACACCTTTTTCTCAAATCCACAGAATTCATGGTCCAGAATTGACATGATTTGGACTACTAGAAAACTTGGTTTAGAAATTAAGAAAGCAGACATAAGTACAAACACGTGGACTGATCATAAACTTTTGGAAATACATTGGTACTATACCAACAAGAGACGACAACAAAGGTGGAGTTTAAGATCCAATCTCTTGTATGACAAAGAATTTATAACAAAATTAAATGAAGAAATTAAACGTTTCTTTATCGAGAATGGTAGGCAAGATACGGCGAAGGAAATTGTTTGGGACACCATGAAGGCGTATTTGAGAGGAGTAGCGATTTCGTATATGGCATATAAAAATAAGAAAGAAAGGAAAGTTAGAGACGACCATATGAAGAATTTAGAGGAAGCAGATAGTAAACTCCAACAAAATCCAGGAGATGAAATGGCCAAACAAAAATGGATGATGGCAAGACATAATCTTAACGTCCTGGACCAAAAAGAACTGGCACAAAAAATTAAGAGGATAAAACACTATCACTTTGAAAATGCCAACAAGTCGGGGAGATGGCTAGCTTATAGATTAAAAAAAGAACAGGAAAAAAATCAGATTCTTATATTAGAAGGTAGTAATGGGGACATTCTGACAAAAGAAACAGATAAGCTAGAAAGAGCGAGAAGGTTCTACGAAGCCTTATATAAAGAGGAAGTGATTGACCCAGACAAAATCGTACAATATTTGATGGAAGCCAAATTGCCACAGATAGCAGAAGAAGAGAGAGAAATGTTAAACAATAAAATCACAATGGAAGAACTCAAATCTGCGCTTGCCAAAATAAAGAAAAATAAAACACCAGGCCCAGATGGCCTTCCGGGGGAAATCTATGTGAAATTCGAGGAAGAATTATTATTAGAATTGTTGGACATATATAATGAGGTGCTAGCGGGTACAAGAATCCCAGATTCCTGGAAGGAAACTTATATTACCCTCATTTTGAAAGAAGGTGCTGATCCAAAGCAGATAGTAAACTACAGGCCGATTTCTCTGTTAAATTCGGATTATAAATTATTTACTAGTATAATTGCGGAGAGATTAAAAAAAATTTTAAATGGCTGGATTCATAGTGATCAGAAAGGATTCCTCCCTGGGAGGCAAATGAGGGACAATGTGAGGACAATAATAGACGTCATAGAATATTATGAACAACATCCGGAAAAACAGCTAGCACTGGCGTTCCTGGACGCCCAAAAGGCGTTTGATAATTTAAATTGGAAATTTATGATTAATCAAATTGATTTGATGGGATTTGGCACAAATTTTAGAAAGATGATCGAAAATATATACAACAAACAGAGAGCAAGTATATTAATAAATGGGGATAAGACACGGATATTCTGGATACAAAAGGGAGTTAGACAGGGATGCCCCCTGTCCCCCTTACTCTTTATAATGGCGCTGGAAATTTTACTGAGAAAGATTAGAGACAACAAAGAAATTAAAGGATTACAAATTAAGAAGGAAATTTTTAAAACACAAGCCTTTGCGGATGACGTGGCCTTAATAATGGAAGATCCCTTAACATCTGGTCCCAAGGTGCTCCAGGAAATACAACAGTATGGTGAAGTCGCTGGCTTCAAAATCAACAAAACTAAAACTAAAATTTTAGTAAGAAATATGGCGGAGACAAACAAGAAACAATTAGAGAAGTCCTTGGAACTCCAAATAGTAAAGAAGGTAAAGTATTTGGGAATTTGGATTACTGTAAGATACTCCTCTTTAAAAGAGGATAACTATAGTCCATTACTACAAAAAATAAAACAGGACATAGATAGATGGAAGAAACTAAGACTATCCCTTACAGGTAAGATTTCAGCAATTAAAATGAATATTCTCCCCAAAATCATATTTCTGTTTCAGACTATTCCGGTGAATCTGGATAAAAAATATTTTCTAGAGATGGAAAGGAAGGTGCGAGATTTTTTGTGGGAAGGGAAGAAGGCAAGAATTGCTTATAAAACGCTGCAAGGGAAAAGGAATATGGGTGGCTTCGGATTACCGGATTGGCAATTATATCAGAAAGCGGCCAAATTAGTATGGATCAAAGACTGGGTCACACTACAAAATAAGAGAATTCTGACATTAGAAGGCCACGATCTACAAGCAGGCTGGCACGCTTATTTATGGAGCCCAAAGAATAAAAAGAAATCATATTTCCACAGACACAAATTAAGGGAGACTCTGTTTCAAACATGGGAAGAAATTAGACAAAGGTTTTATACCAAAATTCCGATTTGGTTTTCAATTATGGAGGCGCTGATCGCTACTAACAAAAGAGATATTGGAAAATTTGGCACATACAAAGACATATTGGATGGAAATGGTACTCTTAGATCTCGAGAGCTACTAAATAATCAAGGCTTTAACTTGGACTGGTGGAGTTACACGCAGTTAAGCTCTAGATATCAAAAAGATAGGGACCAATTTGGGATAGAAACGAAGTATAACAATTTGGATAAAATCATGTGGGGGATGGAAAAGAAAATGCTAGCCAGATTCTATAACTTTCTATTAGGAGAAGACAGAGCAGAAGGGATAGCTAGGAACCAACTTAGCATATGGGAAAAGAATATCGGCCACAGACTAAACTTCAATGATTGGGAGGAGGCTTGGAATAGAAATTACAATTTTACTAAATCAGCGACTTATAGGGAGAATCATTACAAAATATTCCATAGATGGTATCTAGCTCCAGCTAGATTAGCAAAAATATTTCCGAATGCCTCACGAATTTGTTGGAAGTGTGGAAAGGAGATTGGCACCTTCTTTCATATGTGGTGGTCCTGCTCAGAGACAAAAAAGTTCTGGACGAAAATACAAACTTGGCTACAGGAAATAGTGGAAGAGGATATAAAATTATCCCCAGAAACCTTCTTACTGGGAATGACAGGAGAAGGGCTCCATAAAGACAAAATACAATTAACGATTCACATCATAACAGCGGCCAGATTAACTTTTGCAAAACATTGGAAGGACAAACAAATACCTCCAGAGACGACAATAATAAGTAAAATCTTGGAATGTGCAGAGATGGTGAAATTAACCAGTATGCTTAAAGATGAGGAGAACTCAAAATTTAAGGCAGTATGGGAAAGGTGGTATATATGGTGGAATAATAGAACATGACTATAAGGATATACTTACTTCTTAATAGTGATAGTTTTGAAGATACTTATTGTATAAGCACTGTATATATGTAATTACACGACACCTCAGATGTCACCTGAGATTTGATATTTTCTCTTTTTATTTTGTAAAAAACTTTTTAAAAACCAATAAAGTATTTTCTAAAAAAAAAATATTATTGACTAGTTTTGTTTGCTCAAACAAATTTCAAAAAAAGATTCATGACTAAACTTATGTTAGCATCCCCGAGAATAAATCCCACCAAGTTTAGTAAGGCTTGTTACAACCTGACTGCTTTTTTAAATTTTGAACAATTCTCAACTTCAGTGTGCAATCATTTTTGCCTTTGAGCCTTTCATCAGGATCACAGCTTGTAACAGTTAAGATAAAGAAAACAACACATGCTCCCTAGTCCGACACCTGCAGAAGGGAAAAATCCACAGTGGCTCTCTAAAAAAATTATCTTATTATATCTTTTGGCAGAAAAATCAAATATCTTGGATTATAATGATGTCACCGATAAAATGGGCCATGAGGCCATCTCTAGGTGAGGTACTCTTTATATACCCTTCCTTTTAAAAAAGAATAAACAAGTGGCAAGGGATCTGTCAGGCGCAAAGGATTGGGACCATACGTTAAGTCACAGCAGATGATTTATTCAAGCTTATACACAAGAATCTAGTCAACTAATCATCAGTATTAAATTGGCACTAGATAAGGGTCAACAGAATTCAAGAGGGGCTGGATTTGGACAATTTGTGGCAATGTAAGGACTCTAAACTGGTGACTTGTTTAACTCCACCTCCCCCCAGCTCTGCTTGCTCTTTTCTTACAGGATACCAGTTGCTTTGAACTTTGGCATAGACCAAAGACCCAAGAAGATGCAACTCAGCAGCCAGCTGGTTCCAGAAGGTGTGAGGTGTGTGTGTATGTAGGCGCTGGAATTGACTTTGCCAATCTTGGCCTAACATTTTAACCACTACTCTCTGCATATATTTCTTGGAAAATTAAAAAAAAACTTTTCTGTACTTCTTTCCCCAGCCACATCATGTCTAAAAAAAACTTCCACGTACACAGCTATAGGCTTGGGAGACGGTTGGGATACCACATCTTTACGAGCACATGACCTCAGAGTCATTCCATGATGCCTTGAGAATAGGGACTCCATGAGTACTTGGAAAGAAAGAGAAGGCATTGGCTGATAAAGGAGAAGTAATTGAAAAGAATATATCCTTTCTACCAAAATGACGACAGTGAGTATTCATAGAATATTATAACCGTTTTTCAGTTTGCATGTTGGCTCTAATAGGTATGAAGGTTATCCCTGCACTTTAATACAAAGATTATGTTTGTGATTTTAAATTAGTGTGAATAGAATGAATCATATAAATTATAGAGAAGATCAAACAAGGGTCACTGAAATAATAATAAAAAACTAGAAATATATCTCTTTAAGGCAATTCTAATAGAAAGTGCCTCTGAAGCATTGCTGTATTATTATTGCGGACACTAAAAAAAAAAATTGTAGCAGGCAGGTTTTGATTTATAAACACCCCTATTCATGTGATAGCTCATTGCTCTATAAAGTATAATACAATGAAATATCAGTGTTATCCAGTGAAGTCTGTTTGTTCAGATTTCATTACCCAAACTAAGTAACATCATCAGTGCAATGAATGAAATGTCTGCAAGAAAACAAACAAGTTCAGAGAGCACCAAGGATTCCTCAGTAAGGATTTAGTCTGACAAGACTAATTTTAGGCCCAGCCGAGGGACAGGTTTCAAAACCCGTCGTTACCGGTTTGCTCATGGGCGCAAGAGCACTCATGTGTGCGCACAACGCTTCTGTGCATGCGCAGAAGCATCCAGGCGGGTGGGCGGAGCCTCCCACCACTGCCACTACTGGTTCGCCAAATCTGGGGTGAACCAGTAGCAACCCACCACTGGGCCAGCTCAAGAACAACATAGAGCAATCCAGCCAAGGTTCTGTTCTTTATTTGCTCACACCATGTAAACAGAACCTTTCTTTGTGGAATTTATTGTGAGAATCCGATTGTTGTAGAAAGAAATACAGAAATGTAGCACATATGTACAAAAAAATTAATAGAGGCACACAAGTTGAATTTGTACTTATTTAGCTATAATTTAGAAGAGCTGACATGTCACCTTTTCCACCATTGTAATAGTTACTTTACACCATTTCACTTTCGCTTCAAAGCAGATGAGATATTGTCCCATAAAAAAATTAGCCCAGTTTTCCATGAATATCTGTAATCTTCATTCAGAAGGAGATGGTCATCTAGAAGCTTTCCACAATGCAAAGATTGCTTATCTAGATGAAAATGAGAACTTCCAAACACCTGGACAAACACTTGTAAAGATAAACAAGGGAGAATTCGTGTTAAGTACAAAATAAAAGCTTTAATAACCTCTTTAGACTCTTGAATGAGCTTTGAACTCTTGAACTGAGGAGTTTCTTGAATGATGATTGCAATTAAACTTCCAATGTTTCTTTGCTTGTATTCCTATATGTGAGATGTTTTAATGATTAGTGAATTAAGGATGTCCTTTTTGCTTTCACCCTTAAGTGCTGATGCATTTTTGGAACAGCCCCATTCCCAAATCTAACATGATATGTAAAGCAGATTCAATCAGAGTAGTTGACAGAGCAGAAAATTCCCCCTAATTACTGATCTGAAGGCTACAGGGCAGTCATGAATGTTAAGCTTGATATCCTGTGTAATCAAAATGTAAAATGTCAATCTCCTAGTTCTCTCCATTAATCTGTTTTCTCCATAACCATATATACAACTAGCATTAGCACTATAGCTAAAGTTGAGAACACTCAATTTCCCCCCCTAAATGCTTCTAAATAGAAAGAATGAACCCAACTAAGACCATGGTTCTCAAATACTGATGACCTGGCAGTCAACATGCTAGATTTGGCTGAAAATTGTAATTGTTATTCAAATTCAATTAGCCTATATTACCACTTGGACTCTTATTGAAATTCTGAGACATAAAGCTGAGGTACTGGAGAGAAAGTTTTTTGAACATGTTTAGACTATATTTTCTTCTCCAGTTCTCCGGCATAGATACCCCCAGCCCCTCCCTTATTTACGGTTGAGTTTTCAGCTTCGTGCCTCTTGCCAGCAGTCAAATAATCTGGTCCTACTTTACATTAAATTAAATTTAAAAAATAAAATATTTAAATTTAATATCTGGAGCAGTAGGGTTGTGCTGTGAGCCAGAGCACACAGTTGTGGATGATTGCTGTGGGTGTGAAGGGGTAGTTTCCCTTTTTCTTCACCTTTTTCTCCTATGTGGCCTCTGTGGTTTCTGATTTACCTCATGATGCTCCTGACTATCTAGTTTGCTGTATGTATAGATGTAAAATATATTTATTTATATAAAATTACAAATTTGTGTAAGAATCTATGACTTCATTTGGACAGCTGCTGTGCAATTCTCTGAAAAAAATACCGATAAAATAATAAAATAAATAAAATAAACTCTTGTATTGTTTTTGCCTTATTTCCTTATGTAATCTTAAACAAGTTCTCAGATCTGAACTATTTTACTGCCTACTTACAGGACAAATCTTCATTCCAGAGAGGTGTGGATTTTTAATTTAAAGAATATCTATGTAGATACATTAATATACTTAAGGGTATAAATTAGTAGGCAATTACTCTTTATTTATTTATTTTATTTGCAAAAGACATGCTGTAACATGCTGTAACAGCATTGCAAGGCTTCCTAGAATGACTTTCTGCTATGAACGTGTGGGCTTTATATCTGTGGAAGGGAAGGGAAGGGAAGGGAAGGGAAGGGAAGGGAAGGGAAGGGAAGGGAAGGGAAGGGAAGGCAGGAAGGCAGGAAGGCAGGCAGGAAGGAAGGAAGGAAGGGGAAGGTAGGACAAGCTTCAAAAATCATACATCACACAAGTTCATCTCTGTCTTCCAATCTAGCTATCCATTGAAAAGTTTATGCACAGATTGTGGCATGGCTTCTCCATTACAATCCCACCATAACCATTATTTATTTGGGCTAAGGCCTGGTGAATTCTCTCAGTTTGTTTTTATAGTCTCATGAGGGCAAAAGCCTAAAATAATTATTTGGGAAGAAAAACACACACTGAGATTTATTTATTTATTTATTTAAAAAATCTCTTTCCTGATAGCTGAAAATGTTGAATGTGCTCTGGCTGATCAACTAGTGCTAAATCTAATTACAAATTATCCCCATTGTTTAATTTACTCTTTCCGATTTGAGCCAACTGTTCAATTGAGTGCTAATCAAATTTTCCAACCTGAAGAAAGGCGTGTGGCTCAGCAAAAGACAGACTGGCAATATATCACAAAACAACCCAGAAGAAACCGACAACCCAGAAGAAACCAACAGATTATTCTTCCAGTATGGCAATTTCAGGAGAAATTGTGACATGAAAACTCCACCCAGACCAGCGATGGGTCTGGCCCGGATTGGGCAAATCAGTAGCGGCGGCGGCAGGAGGCTCCACCCATCCACTCGGACATCTCTGCACATGCACAGAAGCATCATGTGCATGCACCCACGAGCAAACCGGTAGCAAACAAAATTGAAACCCACTACTGACCCAGATTGTCTAATGTCTGCACAATGTAGAAGGCAATGCAGTCATTTAATGTTGAAAAAAGTGCCTAAGTGCTAAGGCTGAGTAAAAGCCTAGAAATGCCAAAGCAATGGTATCTGCCAGTATAACAGTGATATGAAAAATATAGACAGCTTTGTTTCTTTATTTTGGATTATGCATCTTTTTAGGGTTTCAAATAAATTCCACTCTCAAATTTATAGAATGTTAAAAGTAATGTATTCAAAATCAGAATGTAGGGTCAGTTAATGAACTATGAAGGCTGGTAGTCTATTACTGCAGTAGGTAAATTTGAAGCACCAGCTGATGCACAGATTTAGGCCCTAACTCAGTTAAGATGCCCTTGTGGTAGTAATGGATGCCCTGGTCCCCATGGACTACTGTTACATCCTCACATGGTAGCCTTTGGAGATGACTCAGAAGCTCCAATTAGTCCCAAATTCAATGGTAACACTAGTGATGGACTAACTCTACCTATTGCAAAGTAACACAGATTGTGAGGTTCTGCCCTGGCTTCCTAATAGCTTTGGAGCCCAATTCGAAATACTTCTCATTACTTCGAAGACCTATATAGTAAGGTACAATATGGGGGTCACATCAGGCAATACCCAGTTAACTCTACCCATCTGGTTTGGACACCACATGAGGGCTTTCTACCTGGGGATATTTTTTCAAATATTGTCTGCAGTTCCTCCTTAGCTATCTTGCCAAGCTTAATAATTTAAATCTAAAATCATAGCGTGAAATATTCTATGGTGCCAAAAGAAGACTGTAAATAATTGTTCGCACAGTCACTTGAAACAAAATGTGTAATTAGGCAGGCTGCCATTAGGAGAACAATGCTCTAAAAGAGATCCAACAACCATGAAAACCTTATAAAACAGAGTTCAGGGGTTAGACGAAATAGCAGATGTGGAAACACATCTGCGATTTTTAAGAATTAGTGGGGAGAGCTTTTATAAAACAGGTAATATAGTCTGCTAGTCACAAAGCACACATTTTGCAGAAAGCAAATTAATTTCTCAGAATACTGTTTACCAGCCTGGTGGGACCTAAACACGTTGCTGCAAATAAATGGGTTCTTAGAAGCTAGAACTCAGCTTTATAGCTTGCCAACCTTGTGTATTTTTATTAAAAGAATCTTTGGAAAACTCAGTTGGGACAAAAGTGTTTGGGGGCCATTAGTTCCTGCAGTTGCCTATCCTACGGTAGATTACAGAAATTTGATCTAAGAACATTTATTCCATTGTATCTCCAATAGCTTCTTCTCTTTCAAAACTGATTTTGGGGGAGAAATGATCTGGCAAAAATCCCTGTTTGATTTCAGATGTCTTCATTCAGTGAGGGCTATAAAATGCATGCATATTCATATTAGAAGAGAATGTTACAAAATATAAAGCCTAATCCTAACCAATTCTAGATTTGTGTGGGGCATTAATAAATGGAGTGCCAATTGCCTAAGTTACCTGGTGTGGCAGAGTTGGGAGAAGTCACATTTTTGACCTATTCTACCAACCAGTAATCAAAAGGTTTATTATGACAGACAGTTGACTTTCTGTCAACCAAATATATAGCTGCTGTTTGAATGCTTCCTTCGTCTTCTCTTCCCAAAAACGTATTCATCAGTTTTATTTTTCAGAACCTACATGGTTTACAGAAAGAAAAAAATAGGGATTTCCTGATGAATAACAGTAATATGTATAATTTGAATAACCAGAATATTTAAGCAGCTGTTTCTTCCTTCCTTCCTCTTCTTTCTTTTCTTTTTCTAGTTCTCTGAAACCAGATGCCACAGGAAATTATTTCAGAAATTGCTGGCAAGCAGAGAACCACTGAGGATGATGTTAATGTCAAGTAAATCAAATAGTTCACTTACAAGTGGCCAATTCTGATAAACAGAACCTGTGAGGATATGGTAAAAATCATCAGCTCCGTGCAATGTCTTAGATTAGCATTCTCCAAAAACTCATGCTCTCCAAATGTTTCCTTTTACAGCTCCCCTGGATGCATATGGTGTGCACTATTGTCTAAGACATCAGAAGGAGACTATGTTTAAGAAGGCTGCTTGAGAACATTAACAAAACAATGGACAATCCTCTGGTGTGTGTTTTTTTTTTAAATCCCTGGAATGACTGGATGAGATGACTAGAATTATTCAGAGGTTGATAATCTCCATAGTTCTTGGAATGATGCTGCAAGGATCATTCTTACTTTTGGGTTTAACATTGTGTTTGTCACATTTCCTTGCTTGATATGGGTGACCATGAGATTTACGTGGTTGCCTGACCATCCCAGAAGACTCTGCTGAACTTTAAACTTGCAACAAACAGTTCATGATGCTACATGATCGTAAAGAACATTTTAATGCACAATGGAGAAATAGTCCTTCTGCTGTCTCCTGCTGTAAGAGCAGGACATCACCCTGCCATGTTCAGCTCAACCTCAAAGAAAACCAGACAGTAAAAAAAAAAAGATAACCCAGCTTTATATTCATCAGATGATACATTATTTTTAGAAAACGATTGTTACATTAAAGAAAAAGATATGAAAGATACAATTTTGATTGCAGAAAATATGACTTCAGTAACAGAGTGGTCAATGCCTGGAATGCACTACCTGACTGTAGTTTCTTCCCCAAACCCCCAAAACTCTAACCTTAGACTGTCTACTGTAGACCTCACCCCATTCTTAAGAGGTCTGTCAGGGGCGTGCATAAGTGCACCAGCGTGCTTACCGTCCCTGTCCTAATATTCCTTTTTACTCTTACTCTTTTCATGTATTCAAATTATGTTTGTATTTTTACCTGTTATCTTATATATGCTTGACATACTAAACTTATGATTATGATAATATTTCGATACTGTGCAAGACACACAATATGATAAAATTTGGTCACTTTGTAATAAGTAATAAAATAAAGCTACAGATTAAATTTGAAGATTAGATTCGAAAAGGTTAAAATAGCAAGCTCTACTGCACACATGGTACACTTGATTCAGAGTCTAACAGGTATTATCTAAAGTATGAAAAGCCTAACTGAATGAAAAGAGAGATAATACATTCTACAGCTGAATTCAAACATGGAATTCAATAAAACACTGGTTAGTGATGAAATATATGGGAAGAAATGAATCTCTGCTGTTCCCTAGCAGTAGATTTAATCAAGTTTGAACTAAGCAAAGCAAATGCCTCACCCAACACAGGAGACAAATGATTGAAAGTGATATGATGAATCTATCAACTTCTGTGATGTAGACTTAATGCCTGTATTATTGATAACTCTAGATCAGCGTTTTTCAAACTTGGCAACTTTAAGGTGTGTGGTCTTCAACTCTCAGCATTCATGCATGCTGGCTGGGATTAATGTAAAGTTACATTAACAGAATTGTGCAAGTCTGAAAGAACATTTTCCCCCATGCCTTTTACAATCCCCACAATTAGGGAAGGTCCCTTCTGAGACCTGTTGCCACGTCTGCATTCCTTTTGTGGGATAAGCGGCCTCTTATCCAACCATTGTCTATAGTTTGCCACTCTTCATCCTGTCTTCCTAAGTCATTCCCACATTACCATTACATTATTTGATCCTGTCCTTCCATCTCCTCCCATTTTATTTAATCTTAAAGCAACTTTTCTCTGTGTGTGCCTTTCAATTAGTGTTTTGAATCAGAGAAAGAGAGAGGGGGGAAGGGAGGGAGGGAGGGAGAGAGAGAGAGAGACTGTAGGTCACAGTCACCTAGCTAACTTTGTGACTAAGGCAGTACTAGAACTCATGGCCTCCTGGTTTCTAGCCTGGTACCTTAACCACAACACCAAACCGGCTCTCTTAAAGCAAGTTACTTCAAGTTTTAATTAAATGATAATTGACAGCAGCTAATGAAAGGAGATTTTTTTACTGTACAAAAAACTTTGTGGCACTCTACAGGGCACTGCTATGCCTTATTGGGAAGTGTTAGTTCCATGGGGCAGGTGTAAAAGAAATCAAGATGGTTTCTGTGACCATGTGATTAAAACACTTCTGTGAGAAAACCAAGAACAAGGCCTGAAGTTATTTCTGTGTAGTACTTTATGCCATTCACCTACGAACAGAATCTTGCCAGACTAAAGCAACAAACTGTCGGCATAACTATTTAACTCTGTGAATTGCTAGGGAGGACCCACCCTTCACAATCTTCCTGCCTACCAGACATTCCAAGCTCCACTTTTTCTTTGTCCTCTGGAAAAAGGCTCCTCCCACCTGTGACTCCCAACTATATTCCACCACATCTGCCCTTTTTATGTTTATGGCAAAAAGGGCAGAGTTTTTGTCTTGTGGTTGCAATGACTATCTTAACTTTAAAGAACTTAACTTTTAAAGAACCAAGAAGATGGTCAGTTTGGAGAATGTTCTCCTTTGCATTTGAGACTTTCCTTCCAAAGTGAACATCTGGTCTTCCAACTGAAATGAAAAGAAAGCAATTAATACAAACTAAAATGCCATTTTTTCAGGCATTATTTTGTGGGTAAGTGTCTAAATTAATTTTTAGACTGGATGAGACAGCGTTGCTATCTTGTTCTCCCTCTCTCAAGAAAGACAAAGAATAACTGCATTGATGAATGTCTATGTGATTCAGATCATTATAACAATTAATCTGCCCCTTTTGCTTAGGAAATGTTGAGAAGATGAAGTCCAAAGAGATGCTGACATGCAAATGCTTATAAATATGCCAAGTGCATAGAGAAGTAGAGAAATTGCAGCTGCTTCCCCAACTCTTACTTTGTGCAAATGTATAATGAGGTTGTGTAAAGAACATGAGGTAATTGGAGAATGTAGTATGCCAGCTCTTGACAAAATATCAGGAGTACAGTTTACTCAGAGATTAAGAAGATGGGCTTCTTATCAAGGACAGTCTTGTCTATAAACTCAACATCTTGGATCATAGAGGAGCTGGGGAACCGAAAGCTGCCAGGAGAATGGGTGGGAATGGTGGGATCCAAGCAATGAAAAATGTAGTGAATTTCATAAAATCTAAGAAAGAGCTGAGTTTTAAACCAACTCAATTTGTTTATTTATTTGTTAGATTTTAGGTCCTGTCTTTACTTCAGGAACTGAGGGGAAAATAACATACTTTCCTCCAATTATTTCCCCAACAACAGCCCATGAAGTGGATTGGGTAGAAAGGATGTTATTGCTTTACTGTCCATCAATGGTGATCAGAGTGGTATGAAAGAACACTCTGGTGCAGATTGTGATTTCTTTACTATGTGTTCTGATGACAAAGTTATTCATATATGCTTCAACCTGGATGCTGTCATATCTGGTTGCTATGGAGTCCATAAGTAGATTGATCTACTTCTAAATCCTATGCTCTTGGGTGACTTTCAGAGATTCCAACTGAAATAAGTTGATAAGGAAGTAGGATTAATTATTGTCATTTCTCCAAGGTATACCCAACTTGAAAACCAACAACAATATGAAAATTAATAGTACTTTTATTATATGGTTATAGTAACAGAATCTTGCAAGTCTGAAGGCCCTTTTCCCCTTCCTTCTTCCTTTATTTTCATGAGAATTAGGGAAGGTCATGTCTGACATGCTTTCTCAAATTATATTTCTATTCTGGACTCAGATTTATTTTAGCTGACCATTGTACAGTATTGGTTGTGGCTCGTCCTCCTGTTATTCAAGGTTATTCCTTCTACCCATTCTAATTACTTATTTGATCAACCGCTTCCTTTAATGGCTTATTGGGTAGGCAAACTGATGCATTTTGTGGAGTCATCTCCATAATTATTAATCAGAAGCTGTTAACTGGGGCTATTTGGGCTTATAGCGTGGTCCCAATATTCAGAAGGGTTTTTAATAATAAGCAAGCAGGGGCTCACCAGATGGACCTAGGATGTCATTAAATAACCTATGTCAGACTTGTCCCAGAGGTGCTTTTTCAAGAGGCAACTGGAATTTCTGGTTTTTCTATGAAGACAGTTCGCTTCTCATCCAAGAAGCTTCTTCAGTTCAAAAGAAGAAGAAAAAGCTTCTTCAATAAGAAGCAAAATGTCTTCAAAGAAAAACCAGAAAGTCCAGTTGCCTCTTGAAAAAGGACCTTTAGGACAACCATGTCCTGGATGACTGAGAAACTCCATAGACACTATGCTAGACTTCATCTAAGGAAATCTTCCTTGGACCAAAAATAGAATCACAAACAGCTTTCATATAATTCCAGTCATTCTTATTTAAGTTGATTATATGGATTTCTTCAGTTTGGTTTTATAATTTGTAATCATGTATATAACCTTGAAGCAATTACAGTATCTCATATCTGATACCAATCTTGGTTTAAAATGTAGTTGCTGTCATTAGTCTCGTGTACTACTATGAGCCTGCTGCTAGGTAAACCTTGCAAAAGGGAAAAATTTAAGCAGATAGTAAGATGAAGCAGTAATATAATCATATACTGACCATACTTTAGCCATCATTAGAATGACCAGATGCAGACAAGGGTGGAGAGTGTGACGTGTTCATCAATTTGTTGAAGAGGCAATTGCAATAGACATGACTTAAATGAGATGCAACACTAGCCAAAATTGTGGTTGTTGCACAACTGCTTTGTATCTTCTTCTCTCCTGCATCAGATCAACAGAGCCATGATTGGTACAAAATTGCTTTTGTGGTTTCATCTTATTATTAGAAAGCCAGAAAATCTGTTTCTTGACATGTCACTAGATGAGACTAGTGTCCACAGGGAACTTCTTGAAGTAGCCTCTAGTTTACTCTAATAAAATGGATCTTGAGGAATTGCTAGCCTCGGAAGCTTCTTTAGTTGGGGGTGTTACTTGGAACCCTGACAGCAGCTTTTGAAGATTCCATTTTAAACATATTAAAAATAAATGAAAAATCACCAAAATTTGAAGCATTTTGAAGAAAGAGTTTGGAACCAAATTACTAGTAGATCACTCCAAATGTTACACTTTAACCTGTTCTTTGCCCTTTTGTGCATTGACTGCACTGTAACCTGAAATCTGTTTTTATATATATTAAGTGAAAAGAGGCAGCTTTAGATAATAAAATAGCATCTAATAGTAATAGATAATAAAACTATCACCCACTCTGTAATTAAACTATATATCACTGGGGCACTTTAGAACATAAACCAGAACAAATCCTTATCTGGGGGAGTTTCTGAGTAACATGTGTGCAGTTTATTCTGCACCAGAGATTGTTGCAATATAAAGGGTGAGTTTGTTTTAATTGAACACATAAATGTAACTGATAGTCATTTTCAATCCCTGCCTATTCAATACCTTCTGGGGTGCTGCTAAGAAAACTTTCAATATGACAAGGTGCAAGCAATGTTAAGCAACAATTGTGGATAAAATCAATGCAGGTCAGTGGTGGGTTGCCCTTGGTTCACACCGCTTCTATAAAACCGGCAGGAGACTCCGCCCACCGACCCCGACGTCATCAAAATGCTTCTGCACATGAGCAGCCCCATTGCAAACCGGTAGTAAAGGTAAGTAGAATCCACCCCGATACAGGTAGTATCTAATGTTTGAGCCTGGAATTACAGTTGTATGTAAATGTCATGTGACTGCAAGACATTGCAAACTGGTGTAATTGTGAGCCTGTTGCCAAGCGCCCCAGATGTGATCACATAACCGTGAGGATGTGTGAGACTATCAAAACTGTGAAATCAGATTATATCTTTTGGGGAGGTCCATTATAATTTTGTCATTAAAAAAGGATGACCTGCAACCATTTTAAATCCCTGCAAAAATATCATATAAAAACTTTTAAAAAGTGTATTTACTTACCTTTTATTAAAATGAAGGTTATTAAATGGAGAAATCAACACATGATATTAACGTTCTTATTGTTTGGGAATGTTGATGTTTTTTTATGCCATCCTCAAAATTGACAAAAAAACATACCTGAATCTTTCAAATATTTGATCTGAATATATCTAGTGATGAGATCATATTTAGGGCTCTTATACTGTATCGTAGTGATAGTTTTAGCCTTTTTAATTTCCTTTTTGAAATGTTTGCCTCATTTTAATACTCCAAAATTTATAATATACTCCTAGGAAATTAGACCAGATCAGTATTTCTCCTCCTATACATATTATTTCAGTTGGCAAATATAGCAATAGCAATACCACTTAGACTTATATACCACTTCACAGTGCTTTTACAGCCCTTTCTAAGCGGTTTACAGAGTCAGCATATTGCCCCCAACAATCTGGGTCCTCATTTTGCTGACCTTGGAAGGATTGTAAATGCACACATTTACAAAAGATGGGGCTTGCATCTCAATGCTCCAACCCCATCTTGCCTGTTTTGAAAACTCCTCTGTATATGCTACTGTGAATAAGGGTCAAAAATTATCTTTTATCATTTCATGGTGTTTGTGGGTGTTGTTCTTTTCAAAATTGCCTTTAATAGATGAAAGAGAAAAAGGAATGAAAAGACATGAAAATGTAATAAAAGCATTCTTACATGCATTGGTTCCATTGTGTAGTGATGGAAGAATGTGGTATTTGATATGAACTGACCTGTTCAACATGTCCCAGTCTTTCATTGAATAGAGGAGTCAGTCAGTGAAGGCTATATATCCTGAGAATGTACACTGAAAGGTCAGTGGTGAAATCCAAATTTTTTTACTACTGGTTCTGTGGGCATGGCTTGGTGGGCGTGGTGTGGCTTGGGCGTGGCTTAGTGGGCATGGCAGAGGAAGAAAAGTGCAAAATCTCCATTCCCACCCCACTCTAGGGGAAAGATACTGCAAAATTTTCATGCTCTCCCCACTCTGGGACCAGCCAGAGATGGTATTTGCCAGTTCTCTGAACTACTCAGAATTTACACTACTGATTCGCCGAACTGCTCAAAATTTCCGCTACTGGTTCTCCAGAACCTGTCAGAACCTGATGGATTTCGCCCCTGTGAAAGGTACTTGTGATAGAGCAACCTATGAAATTCAGAAAACAGTGATCTTAAGACAACAAAACAATATAAAGCCCCATTGTAGAATCCAGCTTCTTAACACATGGGAAGTATCTGAGGTAGGACTCAGTGTTACAGGTCTTGTAAACCAACATTAAAAATATGAAAGGGTTTTCACTGAAACTCTGGAAGAACTCTGGGATTGGGTCTTTATGGGAAAAAAAATCATAAATCTTTTAGAGAATCACAGTGTAGAGTTAGTGTTAATGCAGACTGGAATGATTTTGATGGCTATGGACCTGACTCAAGTTGTACAGGGCCCAACTCACAGCGGTGGACACACACTTGACCTGATTTGTATCTTTGGGCAGTGGATAAATGCTTGGGGTAAAGGTGACCTTTCTATGGACCGACCATTCCCTCCTTCGGCTAGATTTTCCTTCTACCAACCCCCACTGCTGGGAGGCGGAACCGACTCGTTGGTTCCGCCCCAGGCGCCTGATGGACCCTGATAGGTTCTTGACGGAGCTTGGGACATTTCCCACTGACCTATCCCGCAATTCACCAGACGCCCTGGTGGATGCCTGGGAATGGGCTGCCACCGGGGCGCTGGATCGAATCGCTCCCTTGCGGCCTCTCCTCCGACAGGGATCCCAGGCAGCTCCATGGTTTTCCGTGGAGCTCAGGGAAATGAAGCATCGGAAGAGATGCCTAGAGGGCCATTGGAGGTTTTCCCATTCCGAGTCTGACTGAACACAGTTAAGAACCCATATTAGGTCTTATCTTGTGGCGATGGAAGCAGCGAAACGTGACTGTTTGGCTGCTCTCATTGAGTCTGCAGAAAATCACCCAGCAGCCTTCTTCTGAGTGACCCACTCCCTTCTCCATCAGGGAGCGAAGGAGGACCCCGTGCAAGGCAGTGCTGAGGATTTTGCGCAATTTCTGCAAGACAAAATCACTCAGATTCGGACGGGGTTGGACTCTGACTGGGCGGGATCCGATGAGTGGATGGGAGCTGATCTTGGAGGTGACATCTGGGTTGACTTTGATCCTGTTTCTATGGAGGAAGTGGACAGGATTGTCGGTAGACTGGGGGCCTCCACATGTTTAATGGACCCTTGTCCCTCCTGGCTTGTTGTGGCAACCAGGGAGGTGACTGCCCTTCTCCGGGTCCCCTCAGCTAGACAGTGTCACTGGCAGTCCCCAGGATGAGGGCGTTCTCTGTGGCCGCACCGACCCTCTGGAATGGGTTGCCCATTAAGCTCCGGACGGCCCCTGACCTCCGCACCTTCCGCGTCAACCTAAAGACATGGCTCTTCCACCAACTTCCCTGATCTACCACGGATTTTAACTTGGGGACTTGGGGATTTTAAATTGGTTTTAATATTATTTAATTTTCACTTATTTTCGGGTTGTCCTATTGCTGTGAGCCGTCCCGAGCCCTATGGGCATATAAATCTGACTAAAATAAAAAAAATAAAAATAAAATTTTAGCTCGTTCTGAGATTTATAGCAACTAAAAAAAATTCCAGAATGAAATGCAATGGAAAAAATGTATATGTCTGAAGCAATTTCATTGAATTATATATAGATATTTGGAGATGAATATTTGATACAGGGTAAGTAACTTAATGGCTACAAACATATAAATGAGGTTCTTCTTTCTGATAGCAAGTTATGCATAGCAGATCATGGTTCTCAACTAGTGACAACCCTAAGTGGTGCTCAAAAGTACTCTCAGTGGATTACGAGGTAAAAAAAATTAAATGTCTTTAAAACTGACTGTAAATAGATAATGCCTGTAAACACCATAATTTTCTCAATTTGTTTCTATTATGATGAGATCCAAATTCTTTGACCAAGTTATTAAAGAGTGAACATCACTACTATAGATAAATACTTCCAGACCAAATACTTTCAGTTGGTTTAGATAAGAAAGCATATCCAGATATTGCAGAAGAAACCAATCAAATTCTGACTTTGAAATCTCTGTATTTGAGCAGATTTGATTCTGTCAGTTCAAAAGAATATTTGACTGGAATATCCTGTACAGATGTCCCTCATGTGGGAGAATTTAGTTTGATTCGCATTTTAGTTATAAACTGTTTACTTTTTGTATCTGAGCCATAAATATGAATCAGAACATGACTATACATTTGTATTGATTGACTGAATTAATAAATATTTATATCTACATCTTTCCTAATATTGTGATACATTTTGTATTTTTTTCTAAAGTATACAAAAGCATTTATACTATGTACATTGATGCATATATTTAAAGAAGAATAATATTAAGGACAAGTTTGGGGCAAAAATGTCTGTACTAAAACATATGTACTTAAATACTTATAAATGTATTTAGTGTGAGAAATGCACTGAAACATGAATTTTCATAAGGTTTTTCATATGATTCTTCATGCAGATCTTTCAGGAAAAAAGACCAAACATCCCTTAGAGGATAGGATACTCTAGAGCCGTGATGGAGAACCTATGGCTTGTGTGCCAGAGGTGGCACACAGCGCCCTCTCTGATGGCACGTGAGCCGTTGCCCCAGTTCAGCTCTGCTGCGCATGCACACATACCTCCTGCTGGCCAGCTGGTCTTTGGGTCTCTGCCATGCATGCATGGGGGGGCACGTGCATGCACGGGAGTGGGGCGCATGCGTGGGGGGCTCACGCGCATTGAATTTTGGGGGTTTGGGCGCGCTTTGGGCACTTGGTCTGGAAAAGGTTAGCCATCACTGCTCTAGAGTTTACATGGAGACCTGTTGCAGCCTTCCATGTTGAACTTCAGATTACATAGGACAAACAACCTTTGAAACCATGGACAGACTCCTGAGAGGGAGATGGTATTTCAAGTAATCCTTCATAAAAATTTCAAAGGGAGATATGGCGAGCTTTATAAAGGACAGCTGGCTGAAAGGACTTGAAGTGATTCTCAAGCATAGGAATGAATGTACAACAGAAGCTACAGACCACTGAAGTATAAAGTGATCATTATGCCTACCATGTACACCATGTGATCATATCGTAATTTCAGTCTTACATTTATGCATATCATTTCAGATATGATATGTTTTTGTTACACAGTAAGATTCATATTTATACAGTTTCAGATTGCAAAAGTTTATACATTTCAAATATTTTGTTTATATGTGTAAGTGCATAATTAATAAAGGATGCATAGCTTCATGATAAAAGACAGCTGGGTTGTCTGCAATAACATAATGAAGCCAATTTAATAGATTGTGAAACAGAAGAAAAATATACCCTGGCTTGAATTTCAACTCCAGCAAACTAATTATTTTTTCAATAGAAATCAGTTTAACCAGTCATGATCGCTTTCACATATGGAACTTTCTATCTATAGTTTCTTAAAAATTTTCTTTAGGGACACGGAATATACGATAAGTGAATTTATTAACTGGTGCTCAATACAAAATAAAATCACCAGCCAGTGAGTCAGAGAAAATAGTGGACTAAAACATCTGAAATTCATAAAATGATCTAATTTTTCCATTTTATCAGAAAGAAAGAAACCATAGGGCTTAAATCACTACTATAAGGTTGACTATATATTATGCATATCATATTCAAAGTACTTTTGAATATGTGTTTTATTGCCAATCAAGCATGAAAGGTAGATTCCTATTTCTCATTTTATAAAATAGAAATTATGCTGATTTGGTTAAAAATCTTCCAGATGGTTATTTTACTAAACTACCAGAATATCCTATTTACCAATTATTCTGGTAATTCCAATATGTATAATAAGTAGCTTGATATATGTGTAGTTATCTTGGGTGGCCAATAAATTTTACAAATCAATAAATAAATCCCCATCACATGCAGGCAAACACAAACACACATCAGGTATCTATTACATTCCTGATATCATTCCGATTGTCTAGAAAGTCTTCCTTTTTGGAGATTACTTCTTCTAAGGTATTATATCCAAATACTGCAGTTTCTCAGAATCTCATTTGATTATATTTCCTTCCCCTATAGAACTCATTTGCTCACCTGGCTAACTTACAAGAGGCTTTGGTTATATTTACTGTAGACAGCTAGACAGTGGTGATGGCGGAGGGGAGAATATAAATAGGAAGCAAACGGCTAGCAAATTCTTTTTTTTTTTTTTTTTGAATTTCTGTAAAGGAAGGCATCGACTTCAAGATCTGGTTTTGCTCACATCAAAACAGGGAGGGACCAACAAATAAATTTAAGTGTTGATTTAGCTCAGAGAGCAGACTAACTGACTCTTGGCTCCGTCTTCATCCACTGAGGTAGGCAAAGTACAACGTTATGAATTTCAGAAGAGTAATGAGAAAGTGCAGATGTCCAAAAGCAAATCTAACAGTGAAGTCTGAATAATTCTGAGATGATTGTTCAGAATATCTGAGCATATCCATACTGCCAGCTTGTCTTGCCGTGAGTATGGCCAGTGGTGGGATTCAAATAATTTAACAACTGGTTCTCTGTCCTAATGACCGGATGGGTGGGCGTGGCCATGGTGGGTGTGGCCAGGGGGTGTGACAGGCAGCACTCAGCCTCCTGCACCCCTGGGAGCAAAAACGGGCCACAGGGGGGCCACCTTGCCATCCCGTGCCTCGTTTTGGACCTAGGAGGCCTCTCTGCAGCCTCCTGGGAGCAAAAATGGCCGGGGGGGAGGGAGCACACCGCCCCCCTCTGTGCCCCATTTTGGGTCTAGTAGGCCTTCTTACCTGGGAGCCAAAATGGGGCACATGGGAACCCCTGGAAGGTGTGGGGCGGAGCCAGCCAGCAATTTAACTACTGATTCACCCGAACTGGCCCAAACCAGCTGAATCCCACCACTTAGTATGGCTCACTTGTTTTTGGAAGGAAGGAATAGAAGTTGTCATACATTCCCCAATCCACCATAAATGCTATTTTCTTGCTCCAAAGGGAAAGGAATGTTTTTTGGCTTGTGATAGCTAAAAATTACTTTCATTTTGCTTGATGCGCTTCCCATTTTTCCCCCTGCATCTACCCAACTGGTCCAGTGATCACCACCCTATAATTTTCTTACCTTTGCTGCAACTGTCACCAATGGTATTGCAATAGCAGACTGGTTATAACACTTGCCAACATGCAGAGGGTTGCTGTTTTAAAACCTGCCTGATAATAATAATAATACCTGGAGACAGCAGAGTGGAAGAGAAAGACCTGGGGGAAAAAAAAATCACAAAATAAAAAGACATGCAAATAGAAGTAGGGTGACTATGGCAAAGATAGCACCAATAAGTCATAGGTGCCTAAATCCCAAAATATCTGGAGCACCACTTGAAGACCTTCAAAATTCACAAAATCCCCATCAGTCAATTGCAAAGGGCAGCTTTACTTGCCATGTTTACATCCTGTATCCTTAACACCATCAAACAACATCTCCTTATCCCAGGTCCTTGAGAAGGCCTCAATAGGTGAATGCCAAATCCAATCTGAACATCCAACTGACTGGGCAATAAAGCATATTATAAGAATATAGTTGAAACCTCAGTTTATACCACAATACAGGGGAGGCAGGTCAAAACCCTCCCCAAACATGCCGTAGACCTTAGTTTCCTAGGTCAAACCACAACATGAATCTGCTCACTGCATAGCAGAAAAAAAACCAAAAACCAAATGGAAACATAATGCTGAACACGGTTGACTACAGGATGTATGTATGTATGTGTGTGTGTGTGTGTATGTGTGTGTGTTTTGAATATATATATTTAAAATACTCTATACAGACTTGAAAATTATAAAATTATACCTGTGGTGTTCATCTTGAGGCTTTTTTATTGGAGTAAGTGCTACAGGGAATTGTGTCAGTTTACAGTTTACAGTTTGTGAAATGAAAGGAGAAAACATCCATTCTGAAACAATACAATGAAATACACAAGATCCTCATTCAACCTAATAAATTAATTAAATAAATTTAATTTATTTAATTAATTAAATTAATTAGTTAAATTAATTAACCTAACCCAAGTTTAGCAGAAGAGCCAGATTTTCAGGATTTTCACAGTAGGAGTAAGGGCAGAGGTCTTCACTCTCCCTATTTGCCTGTGCAAACTGGTAAGCCCATGAAGCAAAGGGGAAGCACGTTAAGGTGGCTAAACCCACTTTTTTCCTTTGCCTGGAAGAGTGATTTTACCCATTTGAAGTTGCTCCCACTTCACTAGTGTAAGCAGTAAGTTTTGAAGGACCACTGATGGTAATCAAGACTTTCAATCTATTACAACTCTTTCAAATCACAGCAAACCTATATCTCATACAGTTGTTTTATGTACACAATCCCTGTACTGAGCTAGTTTTTCATAGACACAGATCTATTCTGGAATATTACCCAGTCAATAAGTGTTTTTTTCAAGGAACTCTGTTAAATGTAGGCCTAAACATTTTAGGAAGCAGACCATCCAAATCCGTCCTCAGAGAATCTGAATCATCTTTATCCAAATGTCAATGAACTGCCACTCTCAGTTTTGGCTGGTGGCAGGATGACTCTAAAAGTTGGCATCCAGGACAACCAGTCTAATGAAATGAATGGAAAGAAAATGAGTGTTATTTGACTGAAGCTTGCATCATTTCCCTTTCGGTCAATACACCTGTTTGGTCCAGCCTAACCAGTTTGTGTCTTCAAATAAACCTCATCTCCTGAATGCTCCAAATCCTCTTATTTTAATCTCTATGCCTAGCTCTTTAAAAAAAAAAATCCAACTTTTCCTATATGCCTTACTGATACTTTCATTCATCTAGAAATCAAAATCTTGTTAAGTTCTAGAATGTAATATAGCCATGCATTATGAAGAAAGAAACTTGACAATCAGTAATTATAGTCAATTTCATAAATGTATCTCTGTTTATACATGGCAAGTCATGTGTAAGTGACATTTTTCAAATATCTCAGGCATACCTCTAAAATATATGAAACAGACAGGATCCAAATTTAGTCTGTCATTTTGAAATCCCACTGATTTCAGCAGGAGAGATGTTAGCATATGCTTAATCATCTTTCTAAAATCAACATAAGTAAAATTGTTGGCTGAAGTCAAGACACTTCCAGTCGTACTGGGAAGTGATGTTGGAAAGATATGTAGAGGCTTGATCCAGTAGCGGAATTCAAATTTCTTTACTACCAGTTCTATGGGTGTGTCTTGGTGGGCATGGTGTGGTTTGGTGGGTATGGCCTGGTGGGCGTGGCAGGGGAAGGATACTGCAAAATCTCCATTCCCACTCCAGGGGAAGGATACTGCAAAATCCCCATTCCCTCCCCACTCCTGGGGGAAGGATATTGCAAAATCTCCATTCCCACCCCACTCTGGGGCCAGCCAGAGATGGTATTTTTCAGTTCTCCGAACTACTCAAAATTTCCGCTACCGGTTCTCCAGAACCTGTCAGAATCTGCTGAACTTTACCCCTGGCTTGATCCTAAAATAATGGATATATAAAGTCATTCTTCAAGGCTTATTGTTATAAGAACTCTTTTTGATTAGGAATTTCAGAGGAATTTATTTGAGAGGCCTTTGAAAAGTCGAATTTATTTTACCCAGTTGACAGTTAAGACCCTGAAAATTCAGTCAAATATGACAGTAGTACAGGAATAAATTGTCCTCCCAGTATAGCCCACCTTCACTGTCTCGATTCTTCACCTTTAATCCGTTTAATCCTGTATTAGATGAGATTATAGGAGGATATTAATATATCATGACATAATTCTCCTTAGCTACTTTTTAATTTCCCCAAAAAGCTGCTCCCAAATGGAGGATCCAATAGAAGTGAACTGGAAAATTCAGTATCTACCATTTTGTGTTTAGAAGTTATATTTCATTCACCAGATCTTTCTTATATCCCATCCTCCATTATAGACAACTATAATCTCTGATAAAGAATCACCATAACATAACTGGGCTTTCAGTTTGAACCTGCCATAGCTATTACAAAACTAAGAAGTCTCTTACATCTGTAATGCAAGGAACCCCCAAAATATGCACTTGTGTTCTCAAACCCTGTGTACCTTGAACTATCAGGATAGATTTGAAAAATTTTGACTCGAGTGCTCAGGAAGATAATTAAGAACTTCAGTTTTAGATTCTGTAGACCAAAGACAGAGAACCAGCTCGGTGTAATGGTTAAGGCACCAGGCTAGAAATCAGGAGATTATGAGTTCTAGTCCTCGCTGGAATAAAGAGGCTGGGCTACCTTGGACAGACCCTCTCTCAGTCCTAGGAAGTAGGCCATGGCAAACCGCTACTGAAAAACCTTGCCAAGAAAACTGCAGACACTTGTTCAGGATGTTGCCAAGCATCAACAATGACTCAAAGGCACACACAAAAAAGGAAGAAAAAGGCCAAAAACCATGTCTTCTTGACCCTCACCCCCAAATTCATATTTACCACCAGAGGCCTCTATGTCCCTGCCAGGAAGAAAGCCACCTTCACAAAAAGTGTATTCTCAGCAAATTCTTTCCTGTGTGGGAGGGAGTGATGCATAGCATCATTTCTCCGAAAGGGAAGAGATTCTCTAAGTACTTTAGAATGGAAAATTTAATGTTTAATTTCTCAGATCAAATATTTGACCTCATTTGGCAAAATGGACCTTTCTAAATATCTTCTAGAGCATTTCACTTCTGTTTGCCAGATTCTGCAGTCTTTCCGGAAGAGCTAAACTGAAGAGTGCTAATATACAATGGTCGTGCGGGGGGCGGGGGGGATCTAGTGGGGCTATTTAATGGAAGATGAATGTTCTCCAAGGCTACTACATATTGAATATTTATTCTAGAGCAGAGGTCTCCAACATTGGCCACTTTAAGCCTGGTGGACTTCAACTCCCAGAATTCCCCAGCCAGCAAAGCATTCTGGGAGTTGAAGTCCACCAGACTTAAAGTGACCAAGGCTGGAGACCCCTGCTTTAGAGTACTCTCCATTGCCTTTTTCTACTTAATGAGTCAGGACACTGATGCCACAATGACCCTGCCTATCTATGTCATGCTATGGCTATCTTTGTCAACTACAGCAGATTGAGTCATTCTTCCCCCAAGGCCCCTTCCTTTCATCCCCAGTGCCCAAATGGGATAATTTGATCGCTCATCTCCCTGCCTTTTTTAGTGCTCCCATTTGTCACCAAGGAGGTTAGAAGGTTGACATTTTCCCTCTAACCATTTTTATTCTTTCCAGCCTAATGGAATGTCGTCTTTGAGACTCTCCCTACATTGTCAAGATAAATGAAATTATAAAAATGGAATAGAACCAATTCTGGAGAAAGACTGAGGTTGAAAAGAGTTTGGGTATGGCTGGGGGTTGTGGAGGAAAAGAAAATCTCCAGAGCAGAAAAATTGGGCAGTGACTGTTGCATTCTTAAGCTTCCAGGGCTCCTAACTTACTCAACATAGGACTACTATTAAGGGGCCTAAACAATAATAGATATCATATTCTGCATGCTTATTCTATCTTGCATGTATGTGTGTTGTGTAGGTATATATGTGTTTCTGTATGTTTATTAGTAGGGGGAGAGAGAAATGAAATAAGTGAATAAGGTTTCTTTGTTCACCAATATGCCTGTCCGTATGTACGTCTGTCTGCCCGCCGGTCCATCCATCTATCTATCTATCTATCTATCTATCTATCTATCTATCTATCTATCTATCTATCATCCGTCATCCATTATCTATCTATAATGGTACAGTGAACAGAATCAAAGAAACCATATTCTGTACATCTCCACCCAGGACCACCCCAATGATGCCCTTGAAGTGATGTCCCAGTGCCTGGAGGCCGTACGGATCTGGATGGGGAGAAACGGGCTCAGGCTCAACCCATCCAAGACCGAGTGGCTGTGGTTTCCGACGTCCCGATATAGTCAGCTGGCGCCATCGCTGGCTATTGGGGGCGAATCATTGGCCCCCACGGAAAGGGTTCGTAACTTGGGCGTCCTCCTGGATTCACGGCTGTCTTTAGAAGAGCACTTGACGGCCGTGACCGGGAGGATTTTTCATCAGGTTCGCCTGATTCGCCAGTTGCGTCCCTTTCTAGATCGGGACTCACTACGCACAGTCATTCATGTCCTCGTCACCTCTCGTCTGGACTATTGTAACGCTCTTTACATGGGGCTCCCCTTGAGGTGCACCCGGAGGCTCCAACTAGCGCAGAGTGCGGCCGCGTGGGTGGTTATGGGAGCGGCGTGGAGCTCCCATGTAACAGCTCTCCTGCGCAAGCTGCACTGGCTCCCGGTGGTCTTCCGGGTGCACTTCAAGGTTCTGGTTACCACCTTTAAAGCGCTCCATGGCTTAGGACCTGGTTAATTACGGGACCGCCTACTACCATCAATAGCCTCCCACCGTCCAGTACGCTCCCACAGAGAGGGGCTCCTCCAGGTGCCATCGGCCAAACAATGTTGGCTGTCGGCCCCTAGTGGGAGAGCCTTCTCTGTGGGGGCACCGACGATCTGGAACGAGCTTCCCCCAGAGATACGGAGGATTCCGGATCTGCGCACCTTCCGCCGCGAGTTGAAGACTCTTTTATTTCATCAAGCTGGCCTCGCCTAAATCTTCTCCCTTTTAAGTGTAAATTTTAAATTTTAATGTGTTTTAAAATATGGGTATTTTAAATTATGGGTATTAATTCAGCCAAATTTATTTAATTCGTTTTATTCGATTTTAAATTTTATATATGTATGTGTTTTATTCCATGGCTGTTCACCGCCCTGAGTCCTTCGGGAGTAGGGCGGTATAGAAATTCAATAAATAATAATAATAATAATAATAATAATAATAATAATAATAATAATAATAATATTCACTCCAATTTCACTTCTCTCTCCTCCTCACCAATGTGGCCATGAGGTATAGAAACCTAAATGACCATTGAGACCAGAGAAGTCCTGTGATGTGGAAAGAAGTACTATAGTTAAATTCCCCAATTACTCCATTTAGCCATTGGGATGGCACAGTTGATTGAGAAAAGTTAGTTTAACCCAAAGAACCTCATGTTAACCTCCCCCATAACCCAGTTATGTGATCTATCTGCAAGGTCCAATAAGTAAGGTATTATGGGAGGGGTCGTAATATGTGAGTTATAGGTTGGTAAAGGAAATTATAGTAGAAACCCATGAAAGGGTTTCCATAAGTTAATGGCAATACTATGTAGCCAGACTGATAGTATAACTTAATGTTCCTTTTTGAATTTTAAATAAGAATCCAAGGATGTCTAACCTCTGCCTATATTTCTTTCTGATATTTATTATCATTTTTTTAAAAAATGGTAAGGACAAGCTGAATCATAAACTGAATTATGGTTCAGTTTGTACTGAAGATATTAGGATTTTTTTATTAGGATATTTACCAGCAGCTTTAATGGTGCTGACAGCAACTTTACAATATCATAAAAAAAAAAAAAATAGTTGTAGCATTTTCATTAAAAATGAAGAGTTTGGGACTGGTCTTTCTCCATCCAATTATTCCAATGTTTCCTTTGACCATTTACTTTGTTTTGCAATAATTTTATCAAACTTTCCTGAGTTTGATTTTCTTATATGATGAGCTGGCATGTCATTAACACATTTACCTAATTCAAAATACAGTACACGTAACCCTCAATTTACAACCATTTGTTAGTGACCATTGAAAGTTACATTTGCACTGAAAAAGTGATTTATTGCTCATTACCATTTTTCATACTTATGACCGTTGCATAGTCCCCATGGTTGTCATGTGATCAGAATTTGGATGCTTGGCAACTGACATGTATTTATGATGGTTTACAGTGTCCTAGGGTCATGTGATTGACCTTTTGTGACCTTCTGACAAGCAAACTCAATGAGGAAGCAAGATTCACTTAACAACTGTGAAAAGAAAGATCATAAAATGGAGCATAATTCATTTAGCAATAGCAATAACAATAGCACTTAGACTTATATACTACTTTACAGTGCTTTACAGACTTCTCTAAGCCGTTTTACAGAGTCAGCATATTACCCCCAACAATTTGGGTTCTTATTTTACCCACCTCAGAAGGATGGAAAGCTGAGTCAACCTTGAGCCTGGTGGGATTTGAACTGCCAAATTGCAGGCAGCCAGAAGTCAGCAGAAGTAGCCTGCAGTATTGCACTCTAACCACTGCGCCACAACTGTCTTGCTTAGCAACAGAAAATTTGGGCTCAATTATGGTCATAAGTATGAGCGGCATGGTGGTGAAGACACCTGCCTCCCACTCAGAAGGTTGCAAATTCAATCCTACATAGCGGCAGATGTTTTCTCCCTTAGGGGACAAAGAAAAAATAACTGCTGCAATCTCCATGTAGGTGCCGGGAAGGACATCCAGCCAGTAATGCTCAGCTCCACTTAGAAATGTGGAGAAATGTGGTTGTAAAATGAGAACAAGCTGTATTGGTTGTTTTTAACAATAATTACATATTATTCTCAAAAAATACTTTCATCTTTACTTCAGATAAAAAAAACAGATTTGGAAGGCCTGTACTACACTTCATAAACATGCATGAATGTTGCATAGATGTTGCATGTGCATGGATATATATTATAGATAAGGGTGGATATCAAAGAATGTAGGATATCTTCAACTGCCTCTTACTTTTATCTTACCAAGTACTGCTGCAGCGCTGTCCAAAGACATCTCTGTGGTTATGTGGCCGGCATGACTCAAAGCCAAAGGCGCATGGAACGCTGTTACCTTCCCTCCAAAGGTGGTCCCTATTTTTCTACTTGCATTTTTTACGTGCTTTCGAATTGCTAGGTTGGCAGAAGCTGGGACAAGTAACCACCCCGTTACGTGGCACTAGGGATTCAAACCACTGAACTGCCGACCTTTCGATTGACAAGCTCAGCATCTTAGCCACTGAGCCACCGCATCCCTGCATTTTATCTAGTCCTAAAAATACACTGTCCTGTAACATCAACAGTGCAGACATCCCAAAACCAACCCTTGATATCTGAATTCAAGAAGAATTGATATCCCAGTATCTTAAAATGAGAAAGATTACAGCTGTTGGCTTGCACTTGAAGCTAAAATAAAGTCAATAACAATAACAATATCCAAATTAGATTAATTCTCTCTCTGTCTCTCTGTCTCTGTCTCTCTCTGTGTCTCTCTTTCTCTTCTTCCCTCCCTTTTCTTTCAAGTTTATTATGGATAAGCACTAAAGGTTGAAAATGGCCAGTTCTCTCTAGAATTCTATCAAGGTTTCAGGATCTCTCAAATACAGTGTAAGCATTAACACCTTTTTAAATCTTCAATCTGCAAACAACTTCCTCTTAACGGACTAATTGTGGGAAGGATGTATCATTCATTCATAAATTGTGTGTTAAATATGAAAGTATATAATTGCAGTGATTTGTGTCAATTTGTGTGATGAAATCATTATGCAAATGACATAAACTGAGGCAAACAATGTGAAGACATCCTGAGGTAATTTGTCATGGAAATTTGGTCTTTGGTCTGTGGCTTGCAAAGTCCGTTGTACCAAGAACCACTCAGCTGAGGTTTCCCTGTCCAATTATATTTCAGGGAACTTGAAGCACTCGGTAACAGTTGGAATGTTAAAAACCAGCAGGTCTTGTGCAAATAATACATATTGTATGTCACTGTATCCCATATAATATGGAGTACTTTGAATACTATCTTTACAATAGAAGACTGTTAACTGTGCCTGATTTTTTTTCTCCATTTTCATTCAACCTGATGGAAAATAAAATAAAATAAAACTTACTATCTCTTGTTCCTCTCCCCAAAGAAGAAAAATAATTGAAAATCATTCCAATGGTTGTGTGTGTGTGTTTGACTGGTATTTCTTTGTATAATCATTTCTCCAGGAGCAAGCCTCCCTTTTTTCAATTAAATCCAAAGAGCAGCTGTCAGGAAAGGACACTTTGACTGGACTTTCCAAATGAAAGACACTCAAGGTGGTTCCAGAGCAGGGATCCCAAACTCTTCAGCTCATTGACTCTTCATGAAGTTTCAGGTTGTTCTTTGCCTTTGCCCCAAAGTTTTATTATATGAAAATAATTTAATAAATACTACTTTAATA
This sequence comes from Arizona elegans, assembly GCA_022577455.1. Taxonomy (NCBI): domain Eukaryota; kingdom Metazoa; phylum Chordata; class Lepidosauria; order Squamata; family Colubridae; genus Arizona; species Arizona elegans. The sequence goes on from JAKOOJ010000001.1 coordinate 254,235,632, forward strand.
GTACTGTGAACAACAATAACAACAATAGCAATGTTTTTAAGAGAAAACTCAAAGCCACGCTTGCTGGCAATTTACAATCTAACCCAGAGTAACTCTGACTTGCCATTAAACCACTTCGCCTTCAGGCCTAAGCATGGAGCTCTACAGAGATGATTTGATTTCAACTGGCCTTCCATCATTTATTGACCATTTATTAACTCCCAGACATTTTATGACCTTCTCTTGAACCCAGACATTTATTGACCCCTTGGATATGCCCATCAAGTATCATTTGGGACTGATACTGACCACTTTGGAAAAACCCTACTCTAGAGACACAAAAGTAGCATAAAAGTAAATAATAGCCACTACATCCTCAGCCACTTTATGATAATTATGTGGAAGTTCAAAAACATTGCTTAAAAGCAGACACAAAGAATGTGTGAAGCACCCTGAGAGGAAGGTAGACATGTTAGAAATCTGTTTTGCGATAGAAGAAATTGGGATTTGGCAGAGTGTATGTCTTTGACAAATTTCCAGGATCTGAAATTATTATTTAAACTGCATGCCACCTAACTCTTAATGTTATATTTAGGCATTTATTTATTTGAAAAATCAGATCAAACAAACCTATAATAAAAATAATACAAAAACAAAACTGATGACAAATCAATTTAAAACTACAATAAATCCCAGGATGATTTTGGAAATAACAAATTTAGAGATAAACCTGACCAATTATTAATGGGTATATGGGGAAATTGTATGTATGAACAGAAACGATGTGTGAGTTTGAATCGCTTTTCTACACAAATATTTATTTGGTCTAAGTATTGATTCTTTTGCAGGTAAAGGGTGGCATTTTTTCTTAAAATTTCAGTCATATAATAATTAAGCCTTCTCTGGTTATCTGGTTAGATAGGATTTTGGGAGACTAACTAATAATAATGTATGTTTCTCCTGCAAAAGGTTATCATGTTTTAGGCAAGAGCCAAAGACAGAGCAATTATGAACTTTTGTTAGAAGATCAGAGTAATAGATGAATATTATGGTATCAGAGGAACAATTGAAACAGTATTTCAAAATACTATTAGAAAAGATGGCTAATTATTTGTAGAATATTGAGATCCTTAGCAAGTTTAAAAGAGAGAAAATAAAGTTATATATGAAGGCTATGACACTTCCGAAACCAAAGCTCCTTCCTGATCTAATTCCTCTTAATGAGCATGCAATTTCAAGCATGGATTATTTCTCCATAAAAGGACAAGAGTATATTTAACTGCGCACTTCCAGAAATAAATTGCATTATAGCACAGACCTGTATGACTTATTTATTTTTAAGCCACATGTTGGAGAGTCATTCTGAAAAGTAGAAAACCGCAGTTGGGTCACAGCTTTATTATAAGTCAGCACATTACAATGTAGTCAAATTTCAAACTTGAATCTAATTAGATTCCTTGGGGGATTAATTTTGCCCTTCTGACCATGATTGTTAAGCATTACCTAGCAAAGGCAGATGAAGATAATAACTTTGTAGAAGTAATGCTTATCATGTGAAGAGGGCCACAAAGACTGAACAAGTAGGGTAGAGCATGTTTCAAAAGCAGAAAAGCGAAATCGTGTCCTGATGTTTTGCATAGTATTTTTTAATCTACATATGTCTCTTAAATTAGTCCTGCTTTGTGTTGGAGGTTTGAATTCAGCAAGAGCTCTTATACAGGTAGTCCTCGACTTACAACAGTTCATTTAATGACTGTTCAAAGTTACAACAGCACTGGAAAAAAAAGTGACTTATGACCATTTTTCACAGTTACAACCTTTGTAGCGTCCCCATCGGTGGTGGGTTTCAAAATTTTTTACTTCTGGTTCTGTGGGTGTGGCTTGGTGGGTGTTGCATGGCTTGGTGGGTGTGGCAGGGGAAGGATACTGTAAAATCCCCATTCCCTCCCGATCAGCTGGAACTTCAGAGGCAGAGAATAGATGGGGGCAGGGCCAGTCAGAATTTTTACTACCGGTTCACCAAATTACTCAAAATTTCCACTACCGGTTCTCCAGAACTGGTCAGAACCTGCTGAAACCCACCTCTGGTCCCCATGATCATGTGATCAAAATTCAGATGCTTGGCAACTAGTTCTTACTTATGACCATTGCTGTGTCCGGGGATCACGTGATCCCCTTTTGCAACCTTTTGACAAGCAGAGTTAATGGGGAAGCCAGATTCACTTAACAACCAGGTTACTAACTTATGAACTGCAGTGATTCACTTAACAACTATGGCAAGAAAAATAGGACAAAACTCACTTAACAAATGATTCATTTAACAACATAAAGTTTGGGCTCAATTCTGGTTGTAAGTCGAGGACTACTTGTACTCTACTCTTGAGCATATGAGGAGTGCTAAAAAAATGGCAAGGTATATTAACAATAACAAGCAGGATATTTTAATAATCATATAATAAATCCTTTCTGTTCTTTCTCACTGAAAAAGAGCACGCTCCACAAGTACTCAGAATGGATGTGTATATTAAAGCGTAGCAAAATCAGTACTGGAGCTTTCCAGCAAAGCTCCAGTAAGGCAAATTAAAGTAGCTAAAATGAGAGAAGCATAAAATCCTTCCTTAATAAGAGGCTCTCAAGTGGAAATGCCAAGCAGCCCCAACATGCAGAGCCAATCTGAAGATTCGTCCTGATGATGTTTATATTTCTCAGGAAAGTTTGAAAATTGAGTCTATTTATGTTCATTCTTCCTGCTTCTATTATTTACGGAGTCCATTTGCTATCTAGCATCCAAGAAAACCAAATTGTTAGGACTGACAAATGCCCAACGTTTGCCTCCCACCGATGAATGGCTGTGAGGTGCCTCATTCAGGACCAGCAAGATACATTTCCTGAGCCAAAGCCACATAAAGGAACACTTGAGTAATTCACACTTGAGTAAAATTGTAGGGGAAAGAACAAGATTGGTTAGATGACTGGGAACCCCACAGGAAACAGGAAACTGGGTTAAAATGACATTTACTTGGCAAACTGAAGAACAGCAGTGCTTAGTACGGAAGGATGTCCTTTGTGCTAGAGCAGAAATCCAGAGCACAGAAGGATTGTAGACACATAGATATTAACAACATCAATAGACTATGCAAAAGAGACAATCAACCAGCCCAAAAGAGAAAAAGACTCCAGCACCTCTCCACCAGTAATCAGCACTCAGATCAGCATAGATTAACTCCAAGGTCAACTTCAGACCAACAATCAAGTAAGCAATACCCCAATCAAGAAACTGTCAAAGAGCCATCAGTAAACAGCCCAACCAAAGAATCTATAAGAACCAACCACACCCACACAGACAGGCAAGACAACAGAATATAAACCGACAGCAAACAGCACTTACTAGCACTGGTGATGATGTTACCTAGTTAGGGTAATGAAACAACTGCAAGAAAACAAGCAAGCTCAGGGAGCACCAAGGACCTCAAGAAGGATTAGGCTTGTAGATCAAAATGGTTTGGGTTGGTATCTCATTGCCAGTTAAAGATGCTGAAATTTAATTGGAATTGGCCACTTAGTCCTGAAATCATCATCAACTCATCCAGAATCCACTTTGACCAATGACATTTTCCTAAAATGTCCTAGTAGATGTTTCATTATAAAAATACTGAACCTGAAAACTCGTCTGAACATTTCTGGTGGTTTAAAGACCCCTGTTGACCTCTGAGCATCTACAGTGTAAATAACGTGTAATTCTATGACCAGAAGCCGTTCAAATTTAGGATCAGCCAAAGTGCCCTTGTGTATCAAAAATTCTTAAATCACAATGCAGATATTCTGCAGCTTGATTCAGATGGACTTATATTGTCCTTGTTCTTTACAGAAAAATGAAAATCTTGTTTGTATATTTATTTAACATTAATATTGAACTCAGTGGTGGAATTCAAATTTTTTTACTACCGGTTCTGTGGGCATGGCTTGGTGGGCGTAGTGTGACTTGGTGGGCATGGCAGGGGAAGGATACTGCAAAATCCCCATTCCCTCCTCACTCCTGGAGCCAGCCAGTATTTGCCGGTTCTCCAAGCTTCTCAACATTTCTGCTACTGGTTCTCCAGAACCTATCAGAACCTGCTGAATAGCACCCCTGATTGAACTGGATGTTTTTAATGGTTTTTATTGGTTTTTCTGTTTTAATTGTTTTAATTGGTTTTTATTTTTAATTGTTTTATGAGCCACCCAATATTTTATGAGCCACCCAAAATCATTGATTGAGATGGGCAGCCATAGAAATTGAAGGAATTAATAAATAAACAAATATTGAAGCATTTATAAACTGCCTATCTAGACCAAATCCACCCAAGAAGCATAACAACCCAATGTAAGGCTTAAAAGACTTCAGATCCTAGAAGCTAAATAGAATTAGCCCTGGTCCATATTTGGAGACATTGAGACTGATTTACTGTAATTCCTGCTTGGCACTTGAATTCTTGAAAGGGAGGTGATGACTGCCCCCCCCACCACACACACACATTTCCCGAGATGTCTCTCCAGATGTCAGTGTGGAGAAAGATGAAACAGTTCCAGGCACGTCTGGAGAGGAGTTTGTCAGTGGCTCCAAGCAGCCATCCGAGAGGGATTTGGAGGAAGCACAGCTGCAGTAGGACATCCCTGAGGCTTCAGGTGGGGAAAGCATGCAGCTGCAGCTGGTCAGTGATGAGGAAGAGGAACTGCCTTCTACACATGATCCAAGAACATGTAGGACAGAGAAGGCAGGAGCAGAGAATGTCTGCCAGATTACTCATGAGGAGAAAGCCTCGCCTTTCTTGAAGCTGGCTATTTAAGCACAGCAGACAGATGGAAGTGTTGCTGGGAACAATGTGTGTTTTCTGGTCATTGTGACTTGTGCCTTGCTTTGGATTGACTTGGATCATGCCTTGTGAATTCTGGACTTTCTTGCCTCATGAACCCTCTTGTACTGTGGATTTAATCTTCCCTAGTGAGTTTATGTTGCTTGGGAAACTTTCAAGTGGCTTGTGGATCATTGGCCATTGTTCTGTGGACTAGCATTGGTCTACTTGTGGCTAGACTTCATTGGGATAATTCTGGGGTTTGGGTGAAGGGAGTTGCTGGGAAATATTCATTAACCCACTAGACCAAGATTCTCCAACCTTGGCAACTTTAAGATTTGTGGACTTCAACTCCCTGGCTGAGGAATTCTGGGAGTTGAAGTCCACAAGTCTTAAAGTTGCCAAGGTTGGAGACCCCTGCATTAAACCACAGTTATGTGTATGTGTGTGTGTGAGAGAGAGAGAGAATGAGAGAGAGAGTGAGAGCAGGACAGCACAGGAATGAAGCTGATGATTCAGGATTCAGCAAAGCAAGTCTAAATTTGGCCCCGGGCCTGACTTAACTGGAGATCTTCCCTTCAGAAAACAAGAAGCAACAGAGGATGCCTGTACCTGTATGAATCCTACCAATGGACTGCTTTCCTAGAGAATTTTTGTTTTTTTTACACAAAACAGAATTAAGTGTAATTGTGATTTATGAATCCTTGGGAGCTGCCTCAGGGAACAAATTATTCCAGTGCCACTATAATTCATATGTACAGAAGGCACCAAAATTCTCTTAACTGTGCCTCTATTTAATAATTCCATATAGACTCAGTATCTTTGAGAATGAGAGCATCACATGTTAATAGAAACTCTGCTTGGCAGTTACAAAAATGTTCCCTGCGAGTGGCATATGTTTCTGAAATAATTATTTTTAGGGAAAGCATTAGAAGGGATTCACTTCCCAGCTGAGGAGGGCTTTATTTCAAGGACCCATAAGAAGTAAAGAACTGACTCAGGATGAATACAAAGTCATAGCACGCTGATAGAGACAGTAAAATGTAAAAGTTAAGTATTCTTTATCCAAGATTGGCTACAATACACTAAAGTTCTACAGTAGGATTTGGATAATATAATCACTAAATCAGGTATAGGGAGATGAAATAGAAATAGAACTTGTAATTGAGATGGTGGGTAAGTGACAGGTAGCCTAGTCATAGATTCCGCTTAAAAATTGAGGCTCAGCAGAGATATATGACCTAGCTTCCTTCTTCATATATTCAGACAAAAGGGGTGCTTACTGAAGAGGTGATATTAGACCAGCCAAGTAATCCAGTCAGGAAGTACAACTAGGAGTACTGGCCTTATCTTTATTGTAAAGTTGTAATATTCTTTTCCTTATCGGAAGACTAGGAAGAATCCCCTCTGAAACATTTTCTATACCCTCCCCTCCCTCTTTTTTTGGGTTGAAACACCTTTTACATCTTTCTGTGGGCTGAAACATCTTGTACAGTATATGCCAACTGTCCAGTCTGGTTTTCCTTCTGTCTCCCAAAGTAATTCCCACATACCATTACAGATTGGGAGGGAGGGAGGGAGGGAGGGAGGGAGGGAGGGAGGGAGGAAGGAAGGAAGGAAGGAAGTTTTGCTGCTTTGTACATGGGCTCATGCCTGGTGAAGAGAAGGGGAAAGCAGACAGAATTTTACTCTTACTCCTTTGGTGTAGGGAAATACCCTGTTTTCCCCAAAATAAGACATCCCCAGATAATAAACCCAATCGGGCTTTTGAGTACAGGGCAATAAGGCCAAGCGCTTATTTCAGGGTTCAAAAAAATATAAGACAGGGTCTTATTTTCAGGGAAACATGGTAGTTGTAAAGATTCCCAAACAGTCAAAACGATTTAGGACAATACTGTCCATATTCTCAAATGGAAATTGGCAGAGCAGTGTATCATGCTTGCATAGAAAAGCACATCAATATAAGTTAGAGAAGCTGCTGAGTAGAAGGACCTGTAAAGTTGCATGCTACTTTTCTGTTTACAGAGCTATGAAAAGAGTGCTCTGCTACTTAAGCTCGTGAATCGGAAGAAGGGGTGATGCAGGAGTTTTTCCCGGGTGGGGGGAAGGAATCTGATGACCACACATACTACCATCAACAAAGATCACTTTTTTACCATCACCACTACAGAATAGCAATAGCAATAGCACTTAGACTTACATACCACTTCACAGTGCTTTCCAGCCCCCTCTAAGCAGTTTATAGAGTCAGCATATTGCCCACAACAATCTGGGTCCTCATTTTACTGATCTCAGAAGGATGGAAGACTGAGTCAACCTTGAGCCTGGTGAGATTCAAACTGCCAAATTGCAGGCAGCCGGCAGAAGTAGCCTGCAGTACTGCACTCTAACCACTGCACCACCATGAATGCAGATGATAACATGAGAATATAGGTCTAGAGTTGATTCAGAGAGGTGTAAAGATTTTATGGACACGCCCACTGCCAGCTTCAATCTTCTTCTCCTTGCCTTTCTTGTAATGTCTTGTAATCATGCAGTTGCTCATATAATTCTCATCTTACTGACGTCATTGTTAATTTTTTTTCCCCAGAAAACTTTTGAATAGGAAGTTTTGCTGCTCAAACTATATGCCTTGAAGCACGAGGGTGGGGAACACAGAATGTGCATCAGGAATAATAGATCAGAATGAGATCACAATGGAAGATGAGTGGGGAATGGGAAAGAGCCAGGGGATTGAAGTTTTAGAAGAATAACATGTGAGCATGAGGAGAGACAACAGTCTGTGGAGAAAAGATGAATTTGGCATTTGGTCTATATCAGGAATGGGTTCCACTTTTCCACTTACCTTTACTACTGGTTCATAACAGGAGCGTGTTCGCTCGCTTTGCTCGCATGCATGCAAGCATGCACTTCTATTCATGCGCAGAAACTTCTGTGCATGCGCAGATCGTCAATTATGATGTCCGAGCAGGTGGTCGGAGCCTCCCGCCGCTTTTACTACCGGTTCTAAAGAACCAGACAGAACTGGGAGCAACCCACCACTGGTCTATATAGCTATTTATTGTATAGCTATTTATTCTTTAAAGCCTTGGCTACAAAGCTCTATCTGTCTTTGAACAGGTCTGGGCCTTTTTCAAAGGCACTATGAAATCAAATTCTCAGGCAAGAGATGTTACAGATCAGCTTGGTGGTCCTGGTATGCCTCCCCAGCACTCTCACTGCTGCCCTCATCTGGAGAACAGGTGTACCTAGACTAGGGGTGTCCAACCTTGAGAATTTTAAGACCTGTGGGCTTCTATTCCCAGAATTCTGGGCATTTGGGGCTGACTGGAGAATTCTGGGAGTTGAAGTCCACAGATCTTAAAGTTGTCAAGGTTGGGCACCTCTAGCCTAGACAGGAATTTTCAAACTTTTGGTTCACATTCTGTTAGCAAACATTCAGAGAAAACAAAAAACCTTTTTCTCCCTAAAAGAGAAAAAAAATGGCTATCATGATCAATATTCCTCAATATTTTTTCAATATTGGGAAATATGTATGGAAAATAGTATTTTTTTTAATGATACAATGTACTTAAAGAAAATAAAAGGCTTTAGATTGTGTGGAAAATGTGCACTTCCTCCTTGGTTATTTTTTTAAATTAATGTAATTGATTTGTTCTTTATGAGTGAGGTGTCTAATGTAGAAACACATTTCTTGGCAGTGAAGTTTTAATTGCTATGTATAATTTAATTAACTCTATTAAACACATAGGCATGGATACCTCATTTTGTTTGAAAGAATGTAAATTATATTTACTTAGAGAAAATATTACTTGGAAATATCTGGACACTTGTTATGGACACATTTTACTTTCATCATTTGCAACGCAAAGTGTGTTATACTAAAAACAGTGGTAACTTGTTTCAAATGTATTACATACGTAAAAGCAAATATAATCAGAAAGACAGCATGATTATACCACGCAAGACCTCTGTGTGGAAATAATAGGGCTTCTGCAAGATTATTAGTCTTGTCTGGGTTCTTTCAGAGACTTCCCAGATCTTAAAAAACAATTTAGTTAGAAATGTAACACAATGAACACAATTAGCTTTAACTCAGTGGGTAGCAATTAATTTTTCCAAGGAGCCACGTAAAAAACTGGGATTGTTGTGAAGGTCTGCTGCTGACACCCTGGCCCAGGGGTGGGTTCCACTTACCTTTACTACCGGTTCGCAGTGGGATCACGCGCTCTTCTGCGCATGCGCAGATCACCAATGATGTCATTCTGGGTGGGCGGAGCCTCCCGCTGGTTTTACTACCGGTTCTATAGAACGAGACAGAACCGGGAGTAGCAGGGGGCAGGGCCACCACTGCCCTGCCCCCTGCTGTTACCCCGCCCCCAAAAAAATCCCCAATGCCATGGATTGGAGAGGAACAGCCAGAGGGCCAGATATGGTCCACAGGCTGTAAAATGCCCAGCTCTGCCTTAACTCAATCCCAGATAGAGCAGAGATCATTGAAGTGTTTAAATTATGGTAATAATTGTGAACATCAGTAACATTTATTTCTAGTGGAAAAAGGGATTGTTAGTTAAGGGTTATGGCTGCTCCCGATAATAACAATGAAATAAAATTCCCTTTTTGGGGGAGGAAAATTCTCTTTTTTGGGAAAAACGGAAAGCAACAACAGTACAGAACATTTGTATAAATAGCACTAGCATTTAGAGTTATATACCACTTAGAGTGCTTTACAGCCCTCTCTAAGCAGTTTACAGACTTAACATATTGCCCCCAACAATCTGGCTTTTCATTTTACCAATCTTGGAAGGATGGAAGGCTGAGTCAACCTTGAGCTGGTCAGAATCAAAGATCTGGCAGTGAGCAGTGATTTAGCCTGAAATTCTGTATTCTAACCACTGCACCACTACTCGGTGCTTAGACATTAAAACATTTCAAGCACTTGATGTTTCTTTTCTTTTTTTAAATAACAATTAGTGTTTTGGGAACCATTATTATTAGGGTTTTGTGGGTTTGTTTTGAGAGAGAGGAACTGGTCCAAGGTCAACCAGGTGACTTTTGGCCTAAGGCAGGACAAGAATTCAAGGTCTTCTGGTTTCTGGCTTGACTACATCTCTTTAACTTCTTTATGACTTGTCCTTGACAGTCACTTTTTTTAAAATTGATCACCCCATGAAGGAGACCCCTGGGCTGTCTGCCTCCAGTTGTACATTTTGTATCCCAATCCAGAGAGTTCCCCAACTCATAGAGTAGATCTTTTGGAAACCAGAAGGAGCCTGAACAGCTGAGGAAACTTCAAATCCCCTGAAGAAATGTGCCTGACTGGAATTCTACCTACAAGAAGAAAATGCAATTACTGCCATTTCTGAAGTTCTGTGTCTCTCAAATTCAGCTCTTTGTTGTGATTGTGTTGAGCACAGCTTGGTAATGTCAAATCTTTCTGATTTGATTTGTGTGGGACCAGATGTCAACAAATTGAAATTTAATGTGGTTGAAGCAGATGACAATGTCGGAAACATAAAAGGCTTTCATGCCAGTAACAATCAGAAGAAAATATTTGCATCTTGTTGCCAATGATTATATTCTCTATAATAGGTGTGTTACAATACCAGAAAAATAATTCATATGTTAATTTCTTCCGTCCGCCCCCCTCCCCCCCAAATTAAAATTAAGCCAAAGCATTTTGGTCTGCTTTCTCAAACAACCTGAAAAATATGTGAAGATTTTCAAGAAAATATTCTATCAACCTAGGAGTCTATATAAATATTCCCTACAAAGCATCAGGCTGGTTGCTTGTATGCTCTCTAAATAGTCTCAGGGAGGGTGGAAATGTTACAACAATTTTTCATATTTACAAGGCTGAATGAAAAATAATGCTTCTACCTCCATAGCTTTAGTTTGAATATGGATATTTTAATAAATGAAACAGGAAAATAATCCTTTAAATGAACTATTTTACTTCTTCTGTTTGTATTTCCCTATAATGACCATATTTGCCACATACCTCCAGACAATAGCAATAGCACTTGGACTTACATACCACTGTACAGCACTCTCTAAGCAGTTTACAGAGTCAGCATATTGCCCCCAACAATTTTGGGTCCTCATTTTACCCCACCTTGGAAGGATGGAAGGCTGAGTCAACCTTGAGCCTGGTGAGATTTGAACTGGCAAATTGCAGGCAGCAGAAAAAGCCTGCAGTACTGCACTCTAACCACTGTGCCACCAAAGCTCATTAGATTTTTAAATCATTACAAAAGAACTCCACACTTCAACCAGGTCCTGAGAGCCCTTTCTCTTTATTTCTGTCAGATGCCCACAAAACTATTCCTACAATTTTGGGAAAAATGGAAATCACCTGACACCAAATTTGGATTGCATGATGGAGAGGGTAAGATGGTGTCATCCAACTTTGCAGTTGTCCCTTGGATAGCTCATGATGAATGAGGCTTAGTGTTATCATGTATAGCAAAAGTTCTTTCTTGATTTCCAAATTCTGCTTAATCATTGTTTCAGAGTTTTGTATATCCTACCTTCTGAATTGATAGCACTACCAGGTTCAAGAAATGCAGGTGAATAATTTAGGGAATCCACCTGTGTCCCAAAAACTGTAACCATGAGGTTTCCTATTGAACCCAAAATTTTGAATTTGGTTGCTGATAACAGGTTGATCGCTTTGTTCTTGATCACACAAATGTGCTGTTTCCAGTTCAACATCTTTACATTTTTTGGCACAATAATGCACAGTCAACAGAAAATGAATCTCTATTCAGTCCATCCATCTATTCAAGACACCCACATATTCAATCTAATTAATAAACAAAATAACGAAAGTATGCAGAATATCCATAATAAGAGACAAATTTCTAGAACTTATTATGGATATTCCATATGATCTTTTATTTTTAATACTGATTTGGATTAATTGGTATGCCGTATCAGATGAGCAATAGGATGTTTGTGCATATTACTAGCAGGAGCAGAATACAAAGTGTTAATTATATGCTAATAATTACCATATTTTCAGTGTATAAGACGCACTGTCCCCACACACCCCAAAGTGGGTGGAAATGTCTGTGTGACTTATACAGCGAAAGTTGCCAAAGCCCCATCCACCCACCAGCCTCCACCCACCAGTCTCTGCCTCCCAGCAATTTACCTCCTTGCAGCAAACAGCAAACAGCTGGTCAGCTTCAGCACAGCCTGATTTAACACCAGCAGCTGATTGGCATTTGGATCAACCTCCTGGAATACTGCTTATCATCTGTTCCAGGCTGTAGGAATCGCCATTGCCCGTCACCACCCATCTCTGGAGGTGGCCGCCTATCGCCACCTCCACATGCCCCATTTTCGGTCTCTGCACATTCCATTTTTGGCCTGTTCCAGGCGGTGGGGATAGGCAGCAGTGGCGGCAATCCCTGACACCTGGAACAGGCCAAAAATGGGATGTGCAGAGGCTGAAAATGGGGTGTGCAGAGGCCAGAAATGGGGTGTGTGGAGGCGGTGACAGGGGGCAGCAGCAATGGGTGATGATGGCAGCGATCCCTGCAGCCTGGAACAGATGATAGATGGTATTCCAGGAGGCTGATCCAACCACCAATCAGCTGCTTGTGCTAAACCAGGTTATGCTGAAGCTGACCAGGCTGTTTGCTATTTGCTTCAAGGAGGTAAATTAGTGGGAGGCAGAGGCAGAATTTCCCCCCCCCTTGTTTTCTTCCCCAAAAGCTAGGTGCATCTTATACTTCGGAGCATCTTATAGTCCAAAAAATACAGTACATTTTTTCAACACCATATTACTACATGTAGTAAAACAGTTTGGAAATTTATTGTGTTATTCAATTAACTGCAATGTATCTCATATGCTACCTGCTCTAATATTTAAAGGGGCTGAATGATTTTGACATGTAATATATGTTTTTGTTGTTTCTTTTGTTGTTGTTGTTGTGTCCTCCCTTTTCCTCTCTTTCCTCTCTCTCTTTTTAAAAAAGAGATAAAAAGCCATTTTCAACATCTTTAAATATCTGATGTTGAAGATTTAATGTACTATTATTCAGCTACATAATTACACACACAGAAGCCAGGCCAACCTGATTTAATCTGACATGACTATAGGGTTGTAGTGCCCTTTATTTGTTAAGATATGCTTCTGAATAGAAACAAAAAGAGAAATTGTTTGCTCAGGATTCAAAATTATGTTTACTGCTGAGATGTATATTTGCTGATGTGAACTACTTGAGCTTATAGAGAATTTTTTAAAAAATCAAACGGTCCAAAATGGGAGCTAGTCTGATATTGGCCAAAGGGTTGATGTATTTTGGGTTAATCAAAAAAGCTGATGCTGCTACCTATATAAATAGAAGACATAGAAAAGAGTAATATTATCTAATCAGTGAGTATTTTGAATCAATCACAACCTTACATTGGGAGAGTGTGTTTCATGCCTTTATCTCCCACTAGATATTCTTGCAGAGTCAAACATTGATGGTCGATGTCAAGAATTGTGCTTCATCTTCAAGAGCCTTATTGAAAGTGACAGGCCTCTTCAGGCAGAAGAAAACGTGAGAGAAGTGCAATTTTGTACGTAATAGCTTCAGTGCACACTCTTCTAAATAATTCAGCAGATAATCCTCATCAAAGCTGAGTCTAATGAAGCTAATGTAAAATGAGGGCAATCATGCTAGCTATTCTTGCAAAGTAAAATTTTATACATTAGTAAACTATTAATTTTTTTAAATTTGATTTATATGCCGCCCTTCTCCGGAGACTCAGGGTGGCTTACAATGCGTTAAGCAATAGCCTTCATACTTTTGTATATTTAAACAAAGTCAGCTTTGAATTATTTAAATTAATAATACTGGGATTTCTTTATAGGGCAAAGAGAGGACTCCTTGTAGTCAGGAAGATCACCTTGATGGAGCTATGCCAATTCTATTGTCAAGGCAATAAGATCTAAAACATTTTTAAAATCCAGGTAATGTTTGGAAGAAGCTCAGACAGACACTTCCAGAATTCACTGAATTATAAGAAGCAAGAGAAGCAGTGGTGAAACCCTACTGGTTCGCGCCGGTTTGGGAGAACCGGTAGTGACAAAAGCTACTGGTTTAGTGAACCGGTAGTGAAAAAAAGTTACCCGTTGGTCCAAACTGGTATTTCCGACGATCAGGTGTTCTGCGTGATTTATATTATATTATATAGCAGGAAATCCTGCTTTCTAGCGAATCTAAAAAGCGTGGCACAGCTGTTCCCCCCCCCTCGCTGTTCTATTTACCTTGTTAAGTGTCCTTTTTCCATTTGAAGCGCATGTTTGGTGTGCATGTGCATGTGCACAGCGTGCATTTGGTGCACACTGTGCATGTGTAGGCAGCGAACTGGTGGCAAACTGCGGAGGATTTCATCACTGAAGAGGAGGTACATCAAAATGCAATATTCTGTTATCATAACTAACTTCAATACAAGGACTTGTAGATAACCTACAGAGTTGATTTCACTCTGTGGTCTACTTAGAGATAGACTAAGACTATCTCTTATCTGAAAAAAAGTAAAATATTGATCTGTTGATATACCGGTTCGGGCGAACCTGTAGTGATAAAAGCTACTGTTGGTATAAGTAGCCACAGTTTTTGCAAATGTTAAGGGATTAATTTATACACAGATATCAACTGTGATTAAAGAATCTATTACATAGGAATCCACCCAATTGTTAGCAATCCTTTACACTCCGTTGATTTAATCCCATGTCCTACAGCAACAAGGAAACATTTTTGGGTGGTAAAAGGGACACATGCTGAGAGCTGCCAAATAGACGGAGCCATATTCCTTTTGTGGGTGAATTTGATTTGTAGGGAATATAAAAGTATCTCTAACCAACTTAAACATCAATATGGTAATTACCAGAAGTCAGAGTGAATTTGTCAAGAACAAATCTTGCCAGTCTAATCTTATCTCATTTTCTGATTAGATTAAGAGATTGTGGGAATACTGTATTTATAACTTGGCTTCAGGGAACCATGTAACAACATGCTATGTGCCATGCTGATTAACAAATTAGTTAAATTTAGGTTAGTTGGTATGACAAATAAGTGGGTACATTGTTGGCTTGAAAATCTCATTAGAGTGCTCCTGGGGAGCACTCCTGGGGAGAAGTATCTACAAGGATCCCCCACTCTTTAGAGTTATCATTAATGATATTGATGGAGAGGTAGAAAGATTACTCATCAGATTTGCAGATGATACAGCATTATGTCGGATTGTTAATATTCCAGACAACACAAATAAAGTTTGAAATGATAAGGTTGGAGAAATGGGCTGCAACTAATTTAATAGAGACAAGTGGTAAATTCCTCACGGGCAAAAAAATCTAATCAAGGTATAAAGAAGGAAGAAAGAATATTACATATGTTAGCCACCATGAGTTATTTATAAAAATAATAAAGATGGGGAAGGAAGGAAGGATGGATGGATGCATGGATGGATGGAAGGAAGGGGATACCTGGCTTGTTAATCTTACTTGGAAAATTTGTAAAAAACAAAGCAAAACAGATCTTTGAATAGTACTGGAATACAAAAGCAGTATGAGCCAGGGGTGTGAAATAATTGCCAAAGGCAATTTTAGGTTGCATCAAACAGAAGTATAATTCTAAATCACAGGAAGTTATTGTTCTGTATTACTCTGGTTGACCTAGATGACCCAAAATGATGTCTTCCGATTTTATGATTTGCTGACTTCTCCCTCCAAGGGATAGAAAAGTCCTTTGGAACTCGTCACTGCTTGGAAAAATAGATTGTGAAATAACAATGATCTTCAGTATCTAGAAAAATGCAGAGACTCTATGTCAGTCTTGGAAGCCATATTAGGCCGGAAGCTTCAATGCTGCCACCTCCTCATGTGTGGGAAAGTAGGAGGGGGGATTTAGGAGAGGGGAATTAGTAGACATAATAGCATTCTTCCTATCGGTCAAGGTCAGGGTGATCCAACATCTGGAGGAGGAGTGGTCAAGGGCTGGGTTGAGGTGGAATGGACATTAATTGGAGCATGTGATCAATTGAGGAGAAAGGGGGTGGTTTTGGGAGCTTTGAATTACTGAAGGAAAGCCCGGGCTTTTCAGATTAGGGATTTCCCAGATGTGCCAGTTTACCTATTTCTAGTAAAGAGAATTTTGGGAAATGCCTGCTTCCGCGTCTTTACTGGGAGTCAGGGATTTTCTGGAATGCTGACACTCTATGGAATAAATTTGTCTAAGATTATTGCCATAACTCAATTGGGTCTTCTATGAGTAGAAAGTCAACGAAGGGCCAGCTGCTGATTATTATCTAACTCTTCAGCTAAGCATTAAGTTTTCTGAAAGCTTAATTTTGTCCTGGGCTGAGCTAACAAACAAACATAACCAAAAGAATGGTTCAATGGAAAATGCTTCCCAGCTGCTGATAAACTCTGAAGTTCCTCCATTGCAAAAGAAGAAATTAACCATAATACAGAATATTTGCATCCCACATCTAGTTTGGCCTTAACTAAAGCAATGTTACAGCCCATGCTACTAATTTCATATATGCTTTTAAAAAATAGGGTTTTGAATATACTTTTCAAGAAATGTACAGTACTTGAGAATTGGGGGTTTTGTGTAATAAGTAGTGTGCATAATTAGGGGTGTTGCTTTTTAACTTTGCAGACAGGGTATTAAGGATAACTTTCTTTCTATGAATGGAGAAGGTCAGGAAAGGTGTTTAAAAAGATGGAGAAAGTGTAGTATTATCCTGATACACAAAGGTGCTTTTTTTTCTCCAAGCGGCAACTAGACTTTCTTGTTTTTCTTTGAAGATGATTCACTTCTCATCCAAAAAGCTTCTTTAGCTCTGACTGGATAGTGGGAAATAGAAGGATTTATACTCCTTGCAGACAGCTGGTCATTTGCATTCTTTTAGCACCTGGAGAAGCTTCTTGGATGAGAAGCAAAATGTCTTCAAAGAAAACAAGAAAGTCCAGTTGCTTCTTGAAAAAAAAGCACCTTTGGGACAACCATGACCAGGATGACTGAGAATATGAGACTTTTAAGCAGGTAGCAAAGACTTTCGCAATCTTCAAGGTTCACTTAAGGAGAAAACATCTCCTGGGACTGCCCTTTACTTCAATATGGGCTGCTGCTTCTGCAGTCTGCAGACCAATTACATTTGTAGAGAATTTTACAAGTCTGAATATTCTCAGAAGCAAATTAAATGTCATCTGAAGCCTCTGCAACTCTTAACTCTTCTCCAATATTGCTATTATGCAGAACTGCATCAAGAAGGTCATAGGTAATCCTGGTAATTGTTACGAATATTGCCCCCACATTACCTGTCAGTTAATTTTCTAGGGCTTTGGTCTAACTATTGATTAAATTATCTTAAAGATATTGATGCCAATTGCTACTGGCAGAATGATTAAGTGGAGAATACATCATTCCCCATCTGCATCACATGGCCACAATCTTCACATTAAACATAAGCAAGACACGTTAATTGCTTTGTATGGAAGGTAGCATCCAAATTGTCTTGATTTTACTTATTTGTAGCACACCTTTATTTATTTTTTTCAAATAACTCAAGTTGATGAACGTATCCAATACCCCTTCCTCCTTCTATTTTTCCCCATAACAACAGTCCTGTGAGGTGGGTTGGGGAGGGAGGGAGGGAGGGAGGGAGGGAGAGAAAAAACAGTAACATGGTACTTAGATCATATTATGATTTAAGCCTGATTAACCATGAATATAATTATCTTGGACTCATCTTTAACTGATTTTTCTTCTTGAAAAATTGCAAAATAAAATATGAAGGAGGCCCTCTAGTGGGAAAGAGAAGGAAAAAGATTTTACAGTAGTGATATAAAGAGGGCTTAGTTAAATTCCAACTTCATGGACTGTAAAAAGATCATGTGGTGGAGTCACATGCCTGTTTCTTGCTTAATGCCCTATCACAATTTAATATCATCCGATTAATGTATACTATCCAGTTTTTTTTCAGACAAAGCATTCATTTCTTTTATTTTCATCAATATACCAATGCTGCAAATTGCTTACTGAAAACTTCTTAAACTCCTCTCAAGACTGATTATGGAAATTAGTGCTATTAAGGTTGCTAACTCCTTCCTGGGGAAACATACAATCAAACTGGTTTTGGTATAGACATGTCTTCCTTCCAATTTTTCATCCGAAAGCAACAGGGACATTTGTATCATTTACACGTCATTTTCCCCCATCTCTTTTTGTTTCAGCATGTAAGTATCACCCAACTACAAGCATTTCTTTAGACCAGGGGTCAGCAACCCGCGGCTCTGGAGCAACATGTAGCTCTTTCATCCTTCTGCTGTGGCTCCCTGTTGCTGGTCAGCTCCACAATTGACAGAGCTTTCGGTTAGGACAGATAGAGGAAAAAGGATGCCACGCTAGGAGGAGACTTTATGGTGGGGGAATGGGACTTCTGGTCAGCAGAAGAAAAAGGACACCGTGCTAGGAGGAGACTATGATGGGGGAACCTGACTTCCGGTAGGCTCCAGAATTGAATGGGGGCTTCTAGTTAGGACCTTTGTGGCTCTTTGAGTGTTTAAAGTTGCCAACCCCTGATTTTTTTTTATTGAAAAAGTTTTAAAACAAACACAATTTCCCCACTACCCTCCCACCCAACCCCCCCTCCCCCTCCCCGACTTCCCAGAGCAGAACACAAGGTATTTCTATTGACTTTTAACAATAAACTAAATTGCTTAACCAATCATTAAACTAACACCCCCTAAAAAAAAATTCTTAACCCCCCATATATAAAATCCTACTTCTTGGACATAAAACTTCTAATATCACTTATATAGTGCTTATACAGATAAAAGAAATCATTCATAAGCTATTTGATATTTTTTGGTCTGATACTTATTTTGTATATAATCAATCCATCTTCTCCAGTCCTGTATATACCTTTCTTGTGTGTGATCCTTCAAATATGCTGAAATTTTAGCCATTTCAGCTAAATTAGTTACTTTCAATATCCAGTCATCAATAGTCTGGCCTCGCCTAAATCTTCTCCCTTTTAAGTGTAAATTTTAAATTTTTAATGTATTTTAAAATATGGGTATTTTAAATTACGGGTATTAATTCAGCCAAATTTATTTAATTCATCTTATTCGATTTTAAATTTTGTATATGTATGTGTTTTATTTTATGGCTGTTCACCGCCCTGAGTCCTTCGGGAGTAGAGCGGTATAGAAATTCAATAAATAATAATAATAAAATAATAATAATAGTAGGCAAAAAGTCCTTCTTCCAATGTTCTGCTACCAACAATCTTGCTGCTGTTATCAAGTTCAAAATCAGTTTAGTCTCTGCAACTGTACAGTCTGTAGTTATACCCAATAAGAACAACTGTGGAGCAAATTTCAGTCTCTTTTTAAGAATATTCTGCATCACCCACCAAATCTTTATCCAAAATGCTTTGATTTTTCTACAAGTCCACCATATATGATAATAAGTTGCATCATCACAGTCACATCTCCAACATTTAGCTTGCACATTAGGATACATACATGATAATTTTTTGGGATCTAAGTGCCATCTATAAAACATTTTATAAAAGTTTTCTCTTAAATTTTGTGCTTGTGTAAATTTCACATTTCTAATCCAAATCTTTTCCCAAGTCTCCATCATTACTGGCTCTTGAAAGTTTTGTGCCCATTTAATCATACAGTCTTTAACCAGTTCCGTCTCAGAGTCTATTTCCAATAAAGCATTATACAACCTTTTAATATGCATTTGTTTTTGATCTCTAATTTGTTTTACCAAATTCTCCTCATTTTGCACAAAGCCAGTTTTTTGATCTTCTTTCCATCTAGCTTGAAGTTGACCATACTGAAACCATGTATAAATTATACCTTCTTCTCTCAATGTATCTAAAGATTTCAAATACATTACCCCCCTTTCCATAATAAGAAGCTCTTTATAAGTAATCACCTCCTGTTTTTGTTCTATACTTATATTTTCTATTGCATGTCTAGGATTTGCCCATACAGGTATCTTATAATTTAACTTATATTGATATTTTTTCAAAACCCTCAACAAAGCATTTCTAAGTATATGAGCCTTAAATACTTTATCCACTTTTTTGTCATATAACAAATAGGCATGCCATCCATATAACAAATCATAACCTTCTAGATTCAAAATTCTCCCCTCAGTTAAATTAAACCAGTCACTAATTTGTGATAAGACCGCTGCTTCATAATATAGTCTTAAATTAGGCCGACCCCTGCTTTTGACTGATCACAGAATTCAACCTTTTCCTTCGTTATTTTGAGGATATAATTAAGGATCCGTGCATATATTGCAAAGAATGCTTCCATGCAGGGGTGGGTTCTACTTACTTCCACTACCGGTTCGCAACGGGAGTGTGTGTGTGTGAGAGAGAGAGGGGGGAGAGAGAGAGACTGGCTCAAGATCATCCAGTTGGCTTTCATGGTTATGGTGGGGCTACAACTACAGTCTTTCGCTTTCTAGCCTGGTGCCTTCACTACTAGACCAAACTGGCTCTTTGATGATGCAGGTAGTCCTTGCTTAATTACCTTAATCAAGACCAGAATTTCCATTATTAAGTGAAGCAGTCATTAGACAGAACATCATGTCATCCCGCCATTTAGTAACAGCAATTCCTCCCATTATTGAAGAGGCACACCTAACAAAGGCAGTGCTGGGCCTTCAGGAGGCCAGTGCATGGAGGATCTAGCTTTTTAAACTCAAAATTCACATCACAAGTGCAACTCTTTGAAACAATTAGTCTCCTTTGTTTTAACCAGGAAAACAATCATAGAAGGTGGTACATTGGGAAGAGAATTCAACAGAGCCATTCTAGATATTACAGAGAAGATTGTGAAACACCAAGGAGAGAGGTTTGCTTGTCTGGACTTGGAAAGCAGGATTAGGCCTGGTTAATTCTTAGATGACACCTGGCAGGAAATGCCAAGGCAGTAAACTAGAAGAATAAGGCAACAGTGAATTGTTGCTAAGAGAATTACATGGATAAATTACATACGTAAGTCAATGGCGTAGAGTTATTTGCAGAGGAGCAGAAGTAGTCAAAACAATGTACATGATAAGGGATGGGGCTTTGATCATGTGATCATGATTATCAATTTTTTACAGCCTTCTCCTTTAGGTCCACAATCAAAGGTTAAAAAAAGAATCAAATTTCTGAGTAAATCCTTAGTGTGGTCATATATTTATTTTATTTATTTATTAGTCCAATTTATATGCCGCCCTTCTCCGTAGACTCAGGGCGGTTTACAATGCATTATAGCAATAGCCTGCATACTTTTTTGTATATACCTGCTTATTAGGGCTTTCGGCCCCCTCTAAGCGGTGTTGTTCTATACAAAGTTGGCTTATTGCCCCCAAAATCCGGGTCCTCATTTTACCTACCTCAGAAGGATGGAAGGCTGAGTCAACCTTGAGCCTGGTGAGATTTGAACTTGCACTAATTGCAGGCATCTGGCAGCTAAGTGCTAGCACTTAACAGCACTTTAGTCCGCTGCACCACTGAAGCTCGTTAGATATAGATATCATTCTTCATATGACCATAATAAATGTATTTGATGGTGTAAATATATTAAAACACTTAGTTGCCAATATTTTTTTTAAAAAACTGGTTCAATATTTCTTGATTCAACATGCATTTTGAGCAATTAGTAATCAGAATTATAGCATGTTTACCAATTTATGGTTTTTCCATATAATAAGGAAAATTGAAAATAGGTGACACCACTCAAAATACAACAAATAAGGAAAATAAAAATTAAAAAGAGAAAAAAGCCAGATATCAATATCAGTCAAAAAACCCAAACAAACCACAAAGCAAAAACTAAGTGGGCATTACAAAGTCCCCACAACTTTATTGGAACTTATACAGTATGTGAAAATAAAAGTACATAAAATGCCTCCCTATGTCTCCATACCAGCCAGGACAACTAATACTTCTCTAAAAAACCCCTACAGTTTCTTTATTTCAGATGATCCCCTGTCAATAAACTCCCTAGCAGGTGTGATCCTTCTGGTGCATCACAGAGGAATAATAGCATGCTCTTGTGTTACTATATCAGAAGGAAGATTTCATCAACCTTCTCACCTTATGGAATCTTCTCCCTGAAGAAGTGAACTTGGCTTATTAAATAACACGTTTTTATATAATCGTTTTTTAAAAATAAAAAACGTATGTTGTACAGTATGTATCCCAGAATCACTTTTATTTGAAATGAGCAGCCATACAATTTTGTTTAAATAAATAAAATCCTCTTTACTTGTAACATTTGAAAAGAAGGAAGTGTTGGAGCACCATTCACTTAACTAGTGTCACCTTTTTAGACAGAAGGACACATATTTGTGTGCTGGACAGTTCCTGAACTAAAGAAAGGCAGTGACACTACTGAACAATTAATTACACTAAGTTTCCCATAAGCTTAGAATAAAGCAGACACTGTCGGAAGACAAGTTCATCAAAATGTTAAAAGGAAGATGAAAGCCTTCCTGTCTGACCTTATCTTCAAAATATCACTGTTATTTTTTCCTTTCCTCCTTTCCTTTCCTTTCCTCTCTTCTCCTCTCCTCTCCTCTCCTCTCCTCTCCTCTCTTCCCCTCATGGTCAAATTCCTGCAGTTTTCTAGGGATCATTTTTGGGATTGTTTTTTCATTCCTTCAAATAAAGTTCTTGATCTGGATTTCTTTTCATTTTTTTTCTTTGTCCCTTCTCAGGAAATCTTTTAAAACTTCTCTCAGGAAATCAAAACTTGTCTCTTTTGTAAATCCCTCAACTGGCTGATAATTACCTTCTGGGTCTATTGTGTACAAATATCTTTCAAAAATATGAAATTGGACAATCAAATAGAACCGATGGGAAAAAATGGTTTTATGATTTGGAAGAAAGTAAAATACTTGGCTATTACTATGGCAAATATGAATTGTATGTTGTATCAAAATAATTATGTTAATACATGGAATCCAAAGGGATTAAGAAATGAGGCTCGATTGAGCATATTGGCTGTGATTGTGAACTTGAATGGAATCACTCCACTCCCAGTCATTTAACTCATAAATCGACTGCAAAAACCTCGGTTCCTGCAATCTACTCATGAGGAACAACTGTCCAGAATACATGTTGGCTAACACATGATATTTCCTTTCTCCAGAGAGATTTTGCTGGCCATGATCCAGCATCCAATTGCTGATCATCACTGTCATGTTCAAAGATGCTTAACTTGCCATGTCCTCACTGGAGGTGCAAGCCAATGAAATTTCTGAAAGTGAAGCATGTTCACCATGCTTCATTGTACCATGTTCCACACCCAGACATAGTTTTAGCAATTTACAAAACAAAAAGTTAAATGAAACTTTGTCAACCTTGGAAAAGCCAGAACCATCCAGATTTTCCTGTCCTTCAGCGATCATCCTGGGAGATATATTTTATTTAGCTGCAAAAGAGGGAGAAAATAAAAGCAGGGGCACTTTATTGACTGCTGAGAACCCAGTTTGATCTGAGCTCCCCCTTCCTTTCTATTGAATTGTAGCGAGGGAGGGATGAGAAGCAGGTCCAGGAGTTGAAAGGCAGGGGTTTTTTTCCTCCAAAAAATGTACGAGAACAAAAAGCCTGTTGGGAAACACCCAGCTAAGCAGGTGTGGGGAGGCCTCAAAGTACCAAATTAGCCTCAAGTCCTTGTGTAGCCTCAAGAGGTCCAGAACTGACCGCCTCTTAAACTCCCTGGAACCTTATCTATCTGTTCCCAGGTTAAAGCTAGCATTCTCGGAAGATACCTGAATAATATGCAGAATATAAAAAAGTACTGAGTTTGAACCTTACACATGTAGGTCTGGTTACTGAAGCATGACAGAATCCTTACCTAAGTTTGCCTTGGTTCCTTTTTCCTTCTAATACATCCTGTCTTCTTGGTTAAAAACTGGAGGACATGGACTTACTATATTTTTCAAGTCATTTTGGAGGTCTTTTTTTTATTGAACAAGATAAAATTGCTCAGAAAGGATGGATAGCTGGACAAATAAATATATAAACAAGCATTTCTTTAGACCGATCACAGAATTCAACTTTGAGGTGGGGGAATGGGTCTTCTGGCCAGCAGAAGAAAAAGGATGCCGCGTTAGGAGAAGACTATGATGGGGGAACCCAACTTCCGGTCGGCTCCAGAATTGAATGGGGGCTTCCGGTTAGGACCTTTGTGGCTCTTTGAGTGTTTAAGGTTGCCGACCCCTGCTTTAGACCGATCACAGAATTCAACCTTTTCCTTCGTTATTTTGAGGATATAATTAAGGATTTGTCCATATATTGCAAAGAATGCTTCCATGCAAGGGTGGATTCTACTTACTTCCGCTATGGTTCACAACGGGAGTGCTTGTGTGCACATGCGCATGCACAGATCCTTCATGATGATGTCCGGGCGGGTGGGCGGAGCCTCCTGCTGCTGTTACTACCGGTTCGCAAGAACCAGACCAAACCAGGAGCAATGCACCACTGCTTCCATGGCTTAATCCAATTGATGGTGGTGTTTCAACCGGAGATGTAATCTGCACACAATGATAAACACATTGATGCATAAAATATATTTACAAGGTGTGACTGACTGTTTTGTTGTTACTTGATATTGGGAGGCAATTTTATATTTATGATTCAGTAAGATTCAGGCAAGTCCTTATAAAATAATCATAAACATAACATGGTGTTTAGATCATATTATGATTCAAGTCTGATTAACTATGAATATAATTATCGTGGACACATCTTTAACTGATTTTGCTTCTTGACAAGATGCAAAATAAAAGATGAAGGAGGCCCTCTAGTGGGAAAAAGAAGAAAAAAGATTTTGCAGTAGTGATATAAAGAGGGCTTAGTTAAATTCCAACTTCATATACTGTAAAAAGATCATGTGATGGAGTCGCATGCCTGTTTCTTGCTTAATGCCCTACCACAATTTACTATAACCCTATTTGTTATGTAAATAGGTTTGTTTGGTGGGCAGTTTGAATTAACTGACCCTCATCTGATTGGCTGACCACCACAGCTGCAAGGTATATAAAGGGAGCTGTTTCCCTAGGTCAGTTGCTGGGTTCTCACCCTAATAAACACAGCTGTTGTCACTCACTGCCTGGCTTGCTGCGTCCTCATTCACCCAACTTAACATTGGCAACGAGGATGGAATATTGAGGCCAGAAGCCAAGGAAATAGCTGAAGCCACAACCGAAAAGAGCTGAGGCCACAACCAAAAAGAAAGAGCTGAAATCACGTTCCGAGAGAGAAGCGGAACAACCGACCACAGAATCCAGCCAGGTGAGCGAGTGGAGCACAGGAGAATCGCGAACAATGTCTGCCTACACCCCGCCAGCGCTTTTCAACCCCAAGGAGGAGAAGTGGGGGTCCTACATGTCCCGGTTCGAGTGCTTCATGGTGGCCAATGACCTGCAGGGACTACCGGACGTAAGGAAGAAGGCTTTGTTCCTGAGCCACTGCGGACCGCGAGTGTTCAACACAGCCGAAGCCCTGGTGGAGCCGAATTTGGTCCACACCATTTCATGGTCGACGCTGCAGACCCTGCTGAAAGACCACTATGCCCCAACACCTTCCAAATACGTCCAACGCTATGAGTTCCGGCAGAGGCTACAGCAGGATGGCGAATCGATCAGTGAGTACGTCGCCACTCTGCATAAGGCCACAAACCAGTGCGAATACCGAGACCTAGATGATGCTCCTAGAGCAACTAATCTGCGGAGTGAGAGACGGCCGGCTACAACGGAGGCTACTTGCGAGATCGAACCTGACCCTGCACATCACCCTAGATGAGGCAAGAGCTCAAGAGTCGTCCATGAAGCTGCTGAGAGACTGCAAGGGACCATCCATGGCTGGACAGTGCAGAGGTCGGCGACCATGCACCGTGAGGCTATAAGCACCGAGAGCGAAGGGGAATCCAAGGAGGAAGTCTACCGCACCGAGTAGTCCAGGCCAGACCGACGGGGACCCAGAGATGACTGCGCCAGCTGCAGAGGCCCCCACCCCCAACACAACTGCAAATTCCGGGATGCAATCTGCCAGTTCTGCGAGAAAAAGGGGCACATCGCTTGAGTTTGCAGAGCCAAGCAAGCGAAGGGCCATAAACCACGTGGCCAAACCAGCCAATCTGAAATGGCGCCACGCCAGAAATCAAATAAAGATGGCGGAAGCCGGAAGGGCACAAAAATCAAAGATATGGATAATCGAAGATAAAAATCGAAGGTATGGAGATTAGAGAGATTAACA
Organism: Arizona elegans; assembly: GCA_022577455.1. Lineage (NCBI taxonomy): Eukaryota > Metazoa > Chordata > Lepidosauria > Squamata > Colubridae > Arizona > Arizona elegans. Next base: position 254,261,734 of record JAKOOJ010000001.1, read on the forward strand.
GCAGTATCAGGTAGATTGTTCTAGACATTTACTACTCTATTGCAAAAGTCATATTTCCTACAATTAAGATTAGAGTGAATTACATTGAGTTTAAATATATTGATGGCCCTTGTATTATTATGGTTGAAATTAAAGAATTCATTTACAGGTAGAGTGTTTTAGTAAATAATCTTATGATTTAAGCATAGGTCGAAATATAGACGACGTAGTTTGAGGTTTTCTAGACCTAAAATTTCAAGCCCGGTGGTATAGGGAATTTTATTTCGAACAGAAGATTTGAGAACTCTCCAAGTAAAATATCTTTGGACCGGGATGAAATGTTCCCAGTTCGGACCAGATTACCCGATCCGGTAGCGATGGAGGCGGGTGGTTCGGAGAACCAGTAGCAAAAATCCCTGCCCCCACCCCATGCCCAGTTGAGCCGCACAATCATCAGAGGCTTTTTTTTTTTACTTTTAAAAGTAAAACGCCGAAGAGGTTGTAGAAAAAAATGGTTTTAAAAGTAAAAAAAAAATTGGCCAGGCCTACCCAGTCACATTATCCCCCCACCAAGCCATGCCCACAGAACCGGTAGTACCAATTTTAGATTTCACCACTGCTCTGGACCCTCTCTAATGTAATGATGTCTGAAATACAGTGAGGGTTCCAGTCAGGTGAACAGTAATCAAGTATAGGTCTGGGAAAGGTTTTATATACCCTAGTTTGGAGTACAGAATTACCAGAGAGAAAACTTCGTAAAATAAGATTTCCAACTCTTTCTGATTCTGAGTCATCCAGGCCTGGCCTGGTTTTTTCAAGAGGCAACTGGACTTTCTGGTTTTTCTTTGAAGACATTTCACTTCTCATCCAAGAATCTTCTTCAGCTTTGACCGGTGGGGAATGGAAGGATGATGGAACTGAAGAAGCTTCTTGAGTGAGAAGCGAAATGTCTTCAAAGAAAAAACAGAAAGTCCAGTCGCCTCTTGAAAAAGCACTTTTGAAGCAGGCACATATTTATGGAAACTACTACCATCTTTATTAATAATCGTATGGATTTTCCTTTACATGCATTGTCTCTTTCTCAGTTGCCAGTTGCTCCAGCTGATCACATTATTAATGTTCAAACTTTTTGTTGGACATTTTACCAGACAAGTATAACAAAGGGAATGTATATTTGATTTTACATGGATTGATTGCAGCAAGAATAGTATTTGCACAACAATGGAAATGTGAAGGGATCCCAACAGACAAAGATGTGATTAGAAAAATATTAGAATGTACAGAAATGGATAAGTTAACACTTACAATTAAGAAAAAGAAAGAAACTGAGTATTTTTGACTTGGAACTTATTTTATCAATGGCTTACTGACAGAAACAGGAGCTAGAAACAGGGTGGAAGGATCAGTGATATCAGTGATACAAGGAAGATATGTTAACTATTAAATAAATAGTATGGTTATTATTGTTATTAACATTAATATAATTGGTATTAATGAATATTGTTGTAAACACTTTGATTATTATTTCCTAAAATGATTTGTACCCAGACAATACACTGTTCAATTGAAATTGGAATTTTTGCATGCTATAAAATAAAATTAAAACTTATTACAAAAAAAAATAATGTTCAATCTTTTTAGATAAAACAAGTGAGACAATTGAAATGAATAATTAAGAGAGATCAGCATCAAATGGGTATTGGTAAGTGGGGACATCATACCTGCAAACAAATCAGAAGAACCAAATGTATTGGTCTGTAAATGTGTATATAACAAACTAATGTCATTTTCGTATTTCCCTTTTAAATTCAATGTAGAGGAGGTACAGTGGAAAATTGTACCAAGAGCGGCATCTTCTGGCGTACTACCATAGTTGCACCATTAATTTTTAGTTACACAGATACAAAGGCCTTAAGGTATTATTCTGAAGTACACTTTCATAGTTCTCTGCTGGGGGTGATGATAAGTTTGTGTATGTATGCTTGTGTGTTTGCTTGTTTATTATTTTACTGTTGCATTTATTAACATGAGTATTGGTTTTAATGGATTAAGTAGTTATTGATTAAATAGTTAATAGTTATTGTTTTGTGATTTTTGTGATTTTTGTGATTTTTTGTAATTTAGATACTGGAGCTTTCTGAGTGAGTTTCCTTGGTTATTAGATAGATGAAAATATTTAAATTGTCCTTTTAAAGAATGATTAATTCTTGTTAAAGTGAACTTGCCTTGATGCAGTCAAAGAAAGCTGTCAGTTGTTAAGGCAACCCAGGAATCCTAGAAGTTTCCTGGGATTCTTGGCATTCATTTCAATGACTTACAAAGCAGGCCCTTTGGACAGCCAGGAAGACATTGCTGACTTTATTTTAAAGTCAATCTACAACCCAGGGTTTCTCATCCTTGGCTGGCTGGGGAATACTGGGAGTTGAAGTCCAAGCATCCTAAAGTCACCAGGGCTGAGAAATACTGCTGCAGCCTGAAACCACTGGACTGCAGTTCAGCTAGTAATGAAATTCTATTATTTAAATCTTTGACTACATAAAAATAGATTCCTGTTTTCCAAGACATGCTTTACTAACTCAGGACTGCAAAGCTGTTTGTGTTACCATCTGCCACCAGTGTGGTGAAAAGTCGGTGTATTTATTTTACCTACAGGCAGACAGAACTGGAGTAACCTCTCTACTTTCTGAACTCCATTTCTCTGACTTTCACAATTACAGATGTAGATTAGCTGCCAGATTCCACTGCATAAATAATTAAATATAGCTGTTATGGATAAATGGAGGGAAGGTGGAGAGAATGGAGGGTGGCTACCATGGCTACCAAAGAAGTGCAGAGCATTCAAAGATGGTGCTTCATAAAGTGTGTTGACTCAAGGAGAACTCTCTGATTTAAATAATCTTTGGCTGCTTTAATATGTTGACATCCTGGAAGGCTTTGTACCAGGGGTGGTATTCACTTACCTTCGCTACCAGTTCGCAAAGGCATGCGCAGAGTGTCAAAAACAGGATGTGATGACATATGGGCAGGTGGACGGAGCCTCTCGCAGCAGCCGCTACCGGTTCGCCCAAACAGGATAGAACCAGTTGAATACCACCACTGCTTTGTACTCTCTCTCTTTATTATCTATCTCTCAATCTCGCAATCTGTCTGTCTGTCTGTCTGTCTGTCCGTCCGTCCGTCCGTCCATCCGTCCATCCATCCATCCATCCATCTAGCAATAGCAATAGCAATAGCAATAGCAATAACATTTAGACTTATATACCGCTTTACAGTGCTTTACACCCTTCTCTAAGCGGTTTACAGAGTCAGCATATTGCCCCCAACAATCTGGGTCTTCATTTTAACCAACCTCGGAAGGCTGAGTCAACCTTGAGCCTGGTGAGATTTTGAACTTGGAGAGCAAAATGCATGTCGCCAAGGAATTTGAAGCACATTTGTATGTTTAGGAGAGAGATGAGTTTTTCAGCTACCCCCGCAGCCTCCAGGCACTGCAAAAGAACATCCACAGCATTACTCACTTCACCCAGATATCTGGATATCACACCGGACAACAATTTTGACTGATCTCTTTCCCAAATAATAAGCTTAACTTTGTAAAGAGCAAATCATGGAAGGTACCTAAACTAATGGTGCTTTCATCAGACACTTGGGAAAAAAACTCATCAAATTCCTACAGTTTGTTTGAAGGATGAAATTTCTGAATCTTCTGTTATATGTAGTAAGAACTAGCTTCCTGTTCTACTTGGTACACTGAGCAATATTTTTCACCTCTGTATGTCAGACTTCGACAGTTTTCCTGAGTTGTGCTACTTCCCAGTTTCCAAATGGCTATACAGCATTTTAGAAAGTATTCAAAAAATGTGCTTTGGATTCCAAATATAACACTTATCTATAACTCTTTGAAGCAGCCAGGTCTTTTTCTGCACAATGGCACAAAAAAGACATGCTATCTTTGCACTTCCACTTAGAATGAATTGCCTTTCCTAAATTATTTCCTAAGCAATCCATAACCCTACTTTTCTTTTAAACTCTGACTTTTAACAAAGCAGGATTAGAATTTACTTGGTCTTTGAAAACACAGTACCAAAACTAGATTGGGTTATAATTTATTTACAAAAACTGTTATACTATTTATACAAAGGGCTTGGGACAGCATACATGAAAGACATCTCGCAAGAGTATCATACCATTAAAAGAATCCTTCTAACCCCTAGTAGTGGTATGTACCTTCTTCAATCTCACTTCTTTGAGATTATTTTGAGATTGCCCCTATTTGGACCAAGATGTTCTGCGCACAGTTACTCATGCACTAGTCACCTCCCGACTTGACTACTGTAATGCTTTCTACCTGGGGCTGCCCTTGAGGACCACTTCAGCTGGTGCAGAATGCAGCCGCACGAGTTGTGATGGGAGGGTCCCGATACTCCCATGTTACACCTCTCCTGCGCGACTTGCATTAGTTTTTTTTTTAAATTTTTTTTATTCATTTTATATTTTAAATTACTAACATTACAAACAACATATACAATACTTCACCCTGTGCTATACATAAGAAAGGAAGATTTGGTTCTTCGGATATATCCTCATGATCGCCAAAATCCACGTTCTCGGGGTACAGGTACCGAAGCATCCAATTTTCCCAGCGCATAGTCCACAAATGGTTTCCAAATTTTCCAGAAAATATCTTCTTTATAGTCACCATTTCTAATTTTAATATCACATGTCATTTTATCATTTAAAGCTAATTTCCACATTTCACAATACCATTCTTCTATTCTAAAATTCACATCTAATTTCCAATATCTGGCTATTATAATTCTACCCATTATAATCATAATTCTAATCAATTCTTTCTCATATTTTGTTGGTTCTATTTCCTTAATTATCAACAGTAATATAGTTTCTGGTCTCAATATTATTGCTTTCCCCATCATTTCAAATATCCTTTCCTCCAATTGTTGCCAAAACTTTTTAACTTTATCACATTTGTACCACATATGTTCATAAGTCCCTAATTCCATGTCACATCTCCAACATTGTTTACTAATTTTTTTATCCATCAATGACAATCTTAATGGAGTCAAATACCATTTCCAAACAACCTTATAATTGTGCTCTTTAATCCTTACAGATAAAGTCTTCATAATTCTACTCTTCCAATTCACGTTCCAATCTAAATCTGATATTTTAATATTAAGTTCTTTTTCCCAATTCATCTTCATCACCCTTTGTGGTTTCCCATCAAAATTTATAATCTTATATATCTTACTAACGAGTCCCTTTAGTCCAATTTCATCTTTCATAATTTGGAATACTAAATATTCAAATTCAGTTTTACTTCTACTTATCGAACAATTGTCCCTTAACTTCTTAGTCCATTTTTCTATCTGTATTTTTTCAAACCAGCCTAAACCCAATTTTTCAATGATTTCTTTTTCCCTCCTTTCATTTTCTAAAGTTTTTAACCAATCTATTATAATTTGTATATTTTCATCTTCCATTACCCTATCACGACTTATATTAGTTTTAATCGGCCAATTTTCAAATGTCTTCCCTAAGAAAATTATATCTGGAATTAAAATTTTAACAAATTTGTTCCAAATTTTACTCAATCCCTTTAACCAATAGCTATTAATTACACATTTTGATTTTGCTTTATCTAAAAACCATGTTGAGCCAAATCTCTTAATGTCCTTTAATTCTAAATCTCTCCAATGACTATCTTCACCTTTAAATATTTTTACCACAGTCCGAATAGCATAAGCCCAATAATAATTGAGTAGTTTGGGGATTCCTAATCCACCTTCCTTTTGATTTTGATACCACATTTTCTTCACTAATCTAGGTCTTTTCCCACCATTGCAAAATTTATCCAATTTCTTCTGATATCCTTCAATATCTTTCTCTGTCAAGTTTAACGGTAACATCTCAAATAAAAAATTAAACTTTGGCAACAACATCATCTTACACATTGCAATTCTACCAAACCAAGACAACTTTATCATTTTATATTTATCTATCTTTTTCTCAATTTCATTCATCGCCACATCATAATTTAATTTTTCATTTCTTTAACTTTGAGTGAAAGTGTTATGCCCAAATATTTCAATGTTTTTTTAATCCTTATCCCAAGTTGTTCTTGCATATTCTCCCACTCCTTACCATTATTATTCATTAATAATTCAGATTTTGACCAATTTATTTTCAAACCTGTCATTTCCTCAAATTCTTCCAAATGCTTATGTATCTTGAGGACCACTTCAGCTGGTGCAGAATGCGGCCGCACGAGTTGTGATGGGAGGGTCCCGATACTCCCATGTTACACCTCTCCTGCGCGACTTGCATTAGTTACCGGTTGCCCTCCGGATGAGATTCAAGGTGCTGGTGATGACGTATAAAGCCCTACATGGCTTAGGCCCAGGATACTTGTTGGACTATCTGCAGCCAGCAATGGCTTCCCATCGCCCGGTGCGTTCTCACAGGGAGGGCCTTCTTCGGGTGCCGTCGGCTAGACAATGTCGGCTGGCGGCCCCCGGGGGTAGAGCTTTCTCTGTGGGCATGCCCACTCTTTGGAATCAACTCCCCCTGGGGCTTCGGTTGGCTCCTGACCTTCGCACCTTCCGCCGCGAATTAAAAACATGGCTGTTCACATCGCCCAGCCTGGACTGAGGGGTTTTTTGATTATTTTAATGGGTTTTAATATATGTTTAAATTATATATTTATACATTTAGGTATTTTATGTATGCATATTTATGTATTTTACATTTTATTGGATTCGTTTTTATTTGTTGTGAGCCGCCCTGAGTCTTATGGAGATAGGGCGGCATATAAATTATATTAAATAAATAAATAAATAAATCTTTTTTGAGCCATGGCGGCATAGTGGTTAGAGTGCAGTATTGCAGAATAACTCTGCTCATAGTTCAATCCTGACCAGCTCAGCTTCCATCCTTCTGAGGCCAGTAAAATGAAGACATGATTGTTAGGAGCAATATGCTGACTCTGTGAACTGCTTAGATGGGGCTATAAAGCACTATGAAGTGGTATACAAGTCTTAAGTGCTATTGCTATCTTCTTTAGTTCCAGTTTCAAATCCTGGTACTTCCCCATCTTCTCATAGTCCTTCAAGTTTTTGTCAATTGACACTAATATGTCACTTACCACTGCTGTTAGCACTGATTCCTTTTCTTTGTGTTATAGTGATTATGATCTACAATGCTCTTCACTGTTAAGAATAATCATCTGAAGAATTGAAAGATTTCTTGATCAAGTTGAAAGCTAAATTCAGACTTCCAAAATGACTACTCCTTTTTGTTTTGCTGGAATAATACTAAGAATGATGTTCCATTCTGTATAAGAAAACCCAATCCCCCCCCCTTTTTTTTGAAACTGGATGAAACTGATCAGTAAATTAGGCAGTTGGAATGTTGTAAATAATTTCAATTGTGCAAAAAACTGGTATAGGAAATTTTGAGTTACCCGACCTAAGTAACAAATACTGGTAACTTTGTTGTTTTGTGACAAAATGTGAAGTAATTTTGAGCAATAGTCATTTCTACAATGATAGAAGCATTCCAAATATCAAACAGGTATGGTAACTGAATTTTGTTTAAAAGACAAAGTGTTTATATGATAGAATTATCAGCCTGCATTGAGTCAAACAAATTATTGGGAATTGAGATGGAACTAATAATAACAAGAGCTCTATTTCAACAAATCAATAGTCAGTCATCAATATTATTGAATGCAGTGGCATTTTTTTCCATTGGATCTTCAGAATATTTATTTCAAATCAAATTTATAATTGTAAGCCACCCAGAGTCCCCTTGTAGGGGAGATGGGTGGCATATAAATTTAATCAACAAATAACTAAAAAATAAAATGCCCACATGGATTTATTTTCAGGTAATTTCAATTCCTAGGTAGAGTTGTTATATAATGACTTCACTATTGTCCAGAAGGTGGCAATATATTGCCATTTTTCCTTTTAAGATTCAAGAATAAGGTGCAGCATATTTTTTTACACATTTTGGAACAGCTGATATTTCAGTTGATGACTTGCTACATATGGTTTATCTGGTAATGTGAGGTATGCAGTGCAAAACATGTTATTTACAGCCAGCCACCATTATCATTTTTTCTGTGAATTATGTACTATTATTTATATTGATTTTTATAGCCATCTTGCAATTGCAACTCCATGTATTGAACATCGGATTAAAACCTACAAACAACAAAAGCAAAAGCAATACATATATTTGTATGTGCGTGAGGGAGATTAAAATGTTAGCTTAGAATATCGCAAATGAAATGCAAGAATAAAAAATAAAACATTTCAAACCACAATCTAATTTTTCTATTTCTCTTTTGCACCTGTGTGCAGAGAACAATGGAGATGGATTTGAGGGAAATATTTAGAAACAGATATTTTTTTTAAAAGGGTAGACACATTCCTTAAGCCCTGGGTAATAGTATAAAGATTGTTGTTGTTGTTGTAAATGATTGGCTGCTCTCTGACTCATTGAGATATAAGAGGGAAAGGATGTATCTTACCTGAATATTGTGATCTTTCTGAAAGACAAACGAGAAACATGCCTGATCTATCTCAATGTGCAAATGTCACAATGAACAGAATCATGTACTCCATTTGCCATTCTGAACATGAAATCAAATCCATATTTATTTTTCTGAAGAAAATGTCGAAATGCAAGATATATGCCTACTAAGGGCAAACAGAGGACCTATTTGTAGCTTCAGGGTTGTTTGGAACTAAAATAACTACTTCCATATCATCTATATTATAAAAATATTTGATTTCTCAGATAACTAACTGCCCATACTTTCTTCAAAATAAGGACAAAATGTTTCAGGCACTACAAAATGGACCTTCATTAAGAATGCTTGGTTTTATTTTTATTTTTTTACACTTCTTTGGTAATACACAGCATGGAAAAGAGGATGAAAAGGATTGATTAACCTAGTTGCTCTATCCATAGTGGTACTGACCCACAATGAGATTACCATAGATTTTCCATTTCAGCAAAACGTTCTGCCAAAAGGAATGGAAACCCAGGGAAGTGGCAACATTGCAAGATTGGTTATGATGCTTGGGAAGACTTAGAAATTGCCCAGCTGATTGGGTTGCCAGAGATTGTGCATTTCTAATACGTGCATGTGAGTTTTTTAACTGGAGAAGTGGCTAATTGGGCCAAATTATGTTATGTAAACACAGCCAGTGAAATATACAGCAATTTGGAAATGATGCTATTTGTCACAAATACTGTAGTGAAATATGATAAAGAAAACAACAAAAATACATTTTCTTGCTTCCACGCATAAGCAAAAGCCAGAGAAAAGAGATTAGTGTTTTATTTTTAGCTCTTGTATACATTTCCACCTGTCATTAATCACCCATTATTGCAGCTTCCTTTCTCTAACGCTTGACTGATTGTTAAAAGAGAGGAACTGAAAAGGTTCCGCTGAAAAGATAGTTCAAAGTTATGTAAATACTGGACAAAGAAACTGTTGTCCTCAAAACCTACAGAACTGTGAATAATTTTTAGCAGAAAATAATTAAGAGTTGCTTAATCTACAATTAAAGCATTCTGGACAAAAAGAACAAAACAGTATGTACTGGAATAATTAATGATAGCTTAGTCTTCAGTGTCCATCAGTAGCACACTGATACATAATTTGAAGACTACTTAACTACCGGTAGTGGAAGACTGAAGTGCTGAAGAATATTTAGCTATGGATTACAAATGATTCAATAATGTTTAATTAGTTATTAAACTGGTTTTATTATATTTGAACAAATTGGCGTATCATCAAAACCTGAGCAAAGATATTATTCCTTCACATGGCTTAATACAGCTGTCCCTAATCTTTCTGGCTTGGTGGCCTGGCATCAGGGTGGGAGAGGAGATGGTTCAGGTTGACTAAGCCTTCCATCCTTCTGAGGTCAGTAAAATGAGGACCCAGATTGTTGGGGGTAATATGCTGATTCTGTAAAACCGCTTAGAGAGAGCTGTAAAGTACCGTGAAGCGGTATATAAGTCTAAGTGCTATTGCTATTCTGTGCGTGAATTGTAGGCGCAAATGTGAGCGTGCACAGCTCCATTTGGGTAAGTGGCATGTGCACACGTGCGCCGCTTTCACCAATAGAGCTTCGCACATGAGCACAAGTATCTGCCACTCATGCCAATGAAGTTGTGTGTGAGCACTCACCCATTGCTTGTGCGGCCCGGTTCCAAACAGTCTGTGACCCACTAGTGGGCTGTGGCCCAGGGATTGGGGACCCCTGGTTTAATATCTACCATTCATTGTTTGGCTACAATGGCTGAAATTTTTATTTATATTCATAACTCCTTCCACTTGTGGGAAAAAAACCCTTGGAATTTCATCAAAATTTCTTAGCATCTGCCTCATAATCTTCTAGAATATCCTCTAGCCTTCTGGAGCTGCTTTTTGAGAGGCATGTTGTTCAATTGCTAAATTGCGTCCAATTCTTCATGACTCCCTATCCCAGAGTTTGCCCAAATTCATGTTCATTGTGTCTATGACACTATCTAAATGAGATGTCTGCTAACAGCAGACATCTCATTGTCTGCTGTTGCCTTCTCCTTTTGCCTTCAGTCTTCCCCAACATCAGGGTCTTTTTCATTGAGTCCTCTCTTCTCATTAGGTGGCCAAAGTATTTGAGCTTCATTTTCAGTGTCAAGGAAACATAGAGGAGTACAAATGGAATGAGAAATTGGCAAATACTTCCGCTCACCAGCTTCTAAGGATGCAAGTAGAATTCCACAGAACTCAAATCTGGATCTAACACTTTAAATACTTAGTCAGTTAATATTAGATCCGCAAACAATAGGGATGTTTATCCACCAACTAAGGGGTGCAATGGCTCAGTGGCTAAGACACTGAGCTTGTCAGTCGAAAGGTTGGCAGCTCAGCGGTTCGAATCCCTAGTGCCGCATAATGGGGTGAGCTCCCGTTACTTGTCCCAGTCTCTGCCAATCTAGCAGTTTGAAAGCATGTAAAAATTCAAGTAGAAAAATAGGACCACCGTGCTCCGTGCGCCTTTGGCGTTTAGTCATGCCGGCCACATGACCACAGAGACGTCCTCAGACAGCGCTGGCTCTTTGACTTTGAAACGGAGATGAGCACCGCCCCCTAGAGTTGCGAACGACTAACACATATGTGCTAGGGGAACCTTTACCTTTTTATCCACCAACTAAATGTTATAAAGGCTATGAATTCACAAATATATGAATGGAATAAATTTCCTGTCTGACAGAAGGAGCTGGGGGGGGAAGGGAGGAGATGACTTTTCCAAATCCCTCTCTTTAAAAATATGAACTGGAAGGTCAATTATCAAAGGCAACACAAGCACATTGATGACTCAAAAAAAAAAGGATTTATGTATATTTATTAATAATTACTTTACATAATATAGCAATTATGTATAAATCATAAGTCAATACCCAAATAAATTAAAGGTCAACTTTATTTTAACTAAATAAAGTTAAAATAAAGGTAACAGAAATATAAAATGGATAGATAATAATCCTAAAAATAATCAAACTCTATCTTAAATTTCAATTAGAAAAACATATTGTGACTTTCAGCCAGTCACTTTCTCTCAGCCAAATTGAAGGGTTGCTGTGGAGAAAAGGAAAGGAGGAAGAAATATTAGGTTTATTTACTGCCTTGAGTTATTTATAAATAATAATGAAGGCAGGATTAATCAAACCAAATAAATAAATATTGATAACACTTTTTTTTAAAAAAATGCCCTTCTTAACAGCTGTTTTTAAAGTTTTCCAAAAGTCAACAGTAATGTTGCCATTTGGATTTGTGGTTTGTGGCTATAAAGTGAATATTATTGGATTTTTTTTAAAAAAAAATAGTCACCTGCTTTCTTTTAGATCTCGAGGCAGGGGGAGGGAAAACTTAAACAACCACATTCAAGAGCCATCTACTGCACAAGTAGGATTTATTTGAAATCCTGTAGGTGGTCTGGTGCCAAGCAATGTGTAATTTGAAGTTAAAAACAAACAAACAGCACTACCGGTAGCCTAATGTAGAAGCCTCAGCAGTAGCAGTTATGTGTGAAGAGGGACTCTTAACTGCAATAAGTGCAGATGACTAATTGCAGCTTTTGGGTGATTTCAAAAGTCACTCCATGTATGCCATATTTCAGTAATCTAACTGGGAGTTTACAGGGACCGCAGCTTGATGTTGCCAAGCAGGGCTTCATTGTCCAGGAAAGACAAAGCTGAGCAGTTTTTCCACTAAATAAACAAATCTTCATCTTATTCAGCAGTAGCTGGGTAAGTCTATAACAGCCTTCAAGTCACACTCCTGCTGCTTCCAGAGTAATGCTATCTCATCCAGAGCTACCACTGAAGTTGAGAGAGAGCCAGACAGTGGGTGCTCCAACACTGGAGATTTTTTTAAAGAAGAGATTGGACAACCATTTATCTGAAATGGTGAGGGTGAAAAGGGTCTGCAACCTTAAACGCTCAGAGAGCTATTTGAACCCATTTCCCACAGAAAAGAAAACACCAGGAGCCAATAATTTAACAACCGGTGTGACTGGGTGGGCATGGCCAATTCAACATCACTCATTCCTATCCAGTCACAAGACCTCCCAGCCATGCCTATCTAGCCAGTCATTAGGGCAGAGAACTGGTTGTTAAATTATTTGCCCCTACCCTCCCAGCCAACTATTATCACATCTGGCCTCGGGTGTGTTGTTCACACCTCTGTCCCTCCCTCTCTCTCTGTCTCATCTCTCTCTCTCTCTCTCCCTCTCTCCCCCCCACTTCCCAGGGAATAAGCCTATGGGAACTTCTCTCATAGGCTTATTCTCTCTGTCTCGGAAGGAAGAAGAGCGCTGCGTGCTCCGCTAAGGGAGGCGAGAAAGAGGCGGGGCTTCCCGAGACCCGTTCGCTGCTAGGTGCAGTAGTGCCATACCTCTCGGTGGCTGCGTGCGCGTCTGGCTGTTCGTTTGTATGTGTGTGTGTATGTGTGCGTGTTCGCGGCTGTCGCTGGGGTGGGACTGTTGCCCTCGGTAACCAGGGAACCTGTCGTGGCTTTCCGGCCGCTCCGGAGCTCTGGGAGATTCAAGCGGGAGCTTGTGGGGGTCAGGCGTGTCGTTTTTTAAAGAGGACAGTTTGGAGAGGCGGCGAGGGACTGCACCGTCGCTGGCCGCCCCGGAACGCCAAGAAACTACGGGCGACGCGGTTTCTGTCCGCCTTCCTTGCTTGCAGGCGATGCTTCTGCTTTCTGCGCTGTCATGTCCGTGAAAGGAGAGAGATGCGCTTGAATTGGGGCAGGCAGGTACAGCACGCCTTGGGCATTTCCGGAGTTGAAGGAGCGAGTTGCAGTTAAAAATGTGCACGCGTGCGGGGTGATAGATGCTGCACCTCCAAAAGGAAATCTCTCGCTGCTCCGGCGATCCCCAAAGCAGTTGAGCCCATGGTATAGTAGTTGGACTCGAGGTGACTTGGCTAACGGCTTAAGGGAATGCGGGGGAAATGATTTATTTAAGGATGATTGACTTAATTGGGTTGTAAAGCTAAATCCGGAGTGTGGGAATGTTGAGTTCCAGATTGAGTAAAAAAAAATTTTTTTTTAAAAAAAAACCCCTCAATTGAAGGAGGGCAGGAAGGTTTTTATTTGAAATCAAATAAAAACAAACAAAAACAAAAACAAGGTTGCCAAGATGGGCAGTTTTGCACAATAGATGCACCTGTAATTCTGAATCTTGGTATTCAACTTGTATAACACAAAACAGGACAACTTTTGCCGAGGAAGAACTGACTCACTTTCCCCCTCTGTTTATTTTCGTTTTATCAAATGACAGTTCAATCTGTAGTACCTTCAACACAGTTTCGGCAAGAAGTGTTAGATTGGTACTGGATGGAACTACACTGGTAGTAATGCATATTCACATTTAAGCGGACATAGTAACTGACATCAAATTGTTGAGACACTTGCCTTTGAGAATTCAGTGACCAATCCATTTAATGCAGTTCAGCTTTGTAGGAGGTTATCTCAGCTAGTTAAATTTATTTTGGTCAGAGGATCCTATGAAACATTTTAATCAACTAATACCTTAAAAAACCGTTAACTATAGTTTGCTACAACATGTAATATCGTATACAGATGGTTGTAACAGTATAACTAGCTTCACCTATAAAACAACTTGAATAAATTTCCAGGAATTTTTAAAGTTTACAAAGTATTTATGTGGCTTTTATTTTTAGACATATGGTTGTAGATACCTAGTAGAGTTTAGAGTGTTTTGTTATAATTAAAACATAAAACAGTAGTAATATGAGTCAGCATCTATAATTAATCCAATAATTTTCCAATAGAGGAAAATCTGTCAAATAAGGGAGAGGGCCTAACAGATTTCCAAAAAATGTTTTTGAAGAGCACAAACCCATCCTTACCTTAGATTTAAACCATTAATAAAGTTTGTAGGCTTTAGGAATAGGTATGTTTATGTTGGAGCTTCACCTGGATAAAATGCAAGCTGATGTTCTTATAAACTGTATGCTTATTTCAGTGGGGTGATTGGAAATAATAAATAAACAAACAAACAAACAAACAATAAGCATTGGAAGTAAGTATGCATTATAAGAAAATGCTTCTATTGAAAAATAGAAATAGGTTATTTTAGTGTACATAATAAATGGAATAGAAATTTGAGTCCACAACATGGTAGCAAATAACAAGAGGTATTTGGAGATAGGTATGTGAAAAAGAGATGAGACCATCCCACCCCTGGAGTAAAACAGGACTAGAACTGGGTTATCTCTAAATTCTGTTTTAAGCCATTTATAGAAAAAAGAACAAATTAGGGAAAACATGCAGAGCATGATTACTGAAATTCTTTTCAATCAATCCCTTAATCGTAGCTCTGCCTGGGGGGGGGGTCATGTGACCCAAAGGGAGGGGCTTAGAATGGAACAGTGAGCAACATTCTGTGCCAGTGCCAGCTTCCTCTCCCACAGTGATGCACTGTGAAATCTGTTTTCTGGATTTTTTGCTCCACAGCCTCCAGCCAGATCTGGCTCATTTTTGAACTTGGTCTTCCTTTTGTTGACTTCTCTTACCTTACTAAACTAGATCCCATTCTTTTCTGATTGTCAAACAGACAGGCAGAGTTTTGACCTCTTTTTATGTAATTCCTTTCAAACATTCTCTGGGGTTGGGTAGGATAAAAAAGAACAAAAGAGTAATTGTTTCTGAATGCCTTTCTCCTAAACTACCTTGGGATGATGGGGCAGAAAGAGGGACCCTCAAATTCAGAGTAAATGGATTCGGTCTTTTTTAGGTCTTAGCTCAGTTCTACTATACAGGTAGTCCTCGACTTACCACCACAATTGAGCCCCAAATTTTTGTTGCTAAGTGAGACAGTTGTTAAGTGCCATAGTTGTTTATGACCTCTCGTGCCATAGTTGTTAAATGAGTCACTGGAGCTGTTAAGTGAGAAACAGAGTTGTTAAGTGCATCTGGCTTGCCCATTGACTTTGCTTCTCAGAAGGTTGCAAAAGGTGATCACATGATCTTGGGACACTGCAACCGTCATAAATATGAGTCAGTTGCCAAACATCTAAATTTTCATCATGGGGATACTGCACCAGTCGTAAGTGTGAAAAATGGTCATAAATCACTTTTTTCAAGGTAATTACTGTAACTGTGTTTAATCCTATATCTCAAGATAGGTCATTCCGAAGTATCAGAAACAAATTTATCTTATGCTACCCTATTAATTTTATATTCATATAATTCTCACATTATGTCTTATTATCATACATTTTTGCATCAATCATCTTTGATTCTGACAAATAGGCTGCAATAGCAGGATTACCATTTATGGCTGCAGTCATATATTTACTTGCATGTGTTTCTTTGTTTTGATACTTCATTTTTCTGTTCTGTTATATTTTAATGTTAATTACTGAATTTTCAGTTGTATGCCACCAGTCTTGTTTAGGAACACACACACACAGCAAAACAATGTATTTTTGCCATGGTATAATCATGATTCATGAACTTCATCCTGAGGTCATCTTAGACTCACATTGAGAAGGTGCCAAATTAAAGTATTCTTGAATACAGTGGGTGAGTTTTTGTGGGCTTATTTAAATCTGTGAAATATAGAAGAAGTAGCATGGGGAAAAATCAACTGATAAGCCATTTCTAGATAAAGATTTATTATTAATAACAAGGATGATTTTGTTAAAGGAATCATGTCATAGCAAAGTTGCTTCTTTTTAAACCCCCAGAAGTGAAAGGTGCAGATTCTAAAGAAGTCTTCATTCTTCTATCTGCTTTGGCAGGACAGTTTTGCTAGGTTCAGAACTAATTTTTGAAGTTTTTTTTTAAATTAATCCATATATATATATATATATATATATATATATATATATATATATATATATATATATATATATATATGTATATATATATTGCAGAGAGATTTCTTTCCTTCTTTATTGCTTCTTGAGATAACCAGGGAAGAGGGTGTCAACCTATTCTCAAAAGGGCAGGATAGGTTGTAAAAGATGGAAACTTATCAAGGAGAGATCCAACTTAGAATTGAAAAGAAATTTCCTGAAAGTGAAAACAATTAACCAATGGAATGGCTTGCCTCCAGAAGTTGTGGGTGCTCCATTACTGGAAATTTTCAAGAAGAGATTGGACAGTCATTTCTTTGGAAAGTATAGGGTCTCCTGGCTGAGCAGGGAGTTGGACTAAAAGGCCTTTAAGGTGCCTTCCAACTCTGCTATTCTGTATTATATTCTGTTGCTATTCAGTGACTTGGACTTCAGTTATCTTGGTCCCACATATCCCAGTTATTCTTCAAAGCATTCCTATTGCTACCGCTGCTTCCTTTCTTCTCCCTGTATAAAGGAGACATTGACAAAAGTGAATCAGGAGCTCAGGAAAGGTGTGAGATCATAGGATCTATGAGTCTCTTGAATTGGCTCAGGAAATTAAACAGTTGTTTCATTAAAACAAGGAAATAAATATTCAACTACCTAAGTTTTGGATCATTTCAGTCATAATTTGGTTTAGCCATCTTTGGGAAGTTCTCCCCTACATTGTGGAAGCAGACAGACAAAGGACTGGCAGAAACCAATATGTCAGTCAAGAACAAAATGGTCCAAGGGAGCTAGAAGGTCTTGGAGGTTAAATGAAAATTTGTTTAGATATGAGGAAAATGTGAAAGAATGTAAAAAACAAACAAAAGAATTTTTTGTTATGAATATGCATAAGGGTACCCCTATGGAAATGCTTTGGGATGCAAGTAAGGCATATATGAGAGGAACCTTAATACATTTGAATAATAAATATAGATGTAGACAAGAAAAGAAACGGAAGGATTTAGAAGAGGAAATAAAAAAGAAAGAGGAAGCACTTATATTGAATCCAACAGATAAGAAAATAAAGGAAACAATAAATTTGCTGCGAGGGCAGTTCAACATGTTGATGGCAGATCAAGTGGCAACTAACTTACAATATGATAAACATAATACTTTCTGTAATACGAATAAACCAGGTAGATGGTTAGCTTATTTGTTAAGGAAGAAACAAAAGCTGCGTACCATAGAAAAAATAGAATATAAAGGTAAAGGGGTATATCAACAAAATATGATTAAAAAAGCTTTTTAAGAATTTTATACAAAGTTATATGCTAGTGATACAATTCAAGGTAAAGACATAGATAGATATTTACAGGAAGAGAATATTCCTATAATTCAGAGCAAAGGGAAGGACTGAACCAACCAATAACTTCAGAGGAAATTATTTTAGCAATTAAACAGTTAAAAAGGGGTAAAGCTCCAGGCACAGATGGATTGACAGTTGTTTATTATAAAAATTTGAAGTTAGAAATGTTAGAATCGCTTAAGGAACTATTTAGTAAAATTCAAGCTGGAGGAGATGTACCCCCATCCTGGATAACAACTTTTACTTCATTGATTCCAAAGGAGGATCAAGATCGTAGTCAACCTAAAAATTATAGGCCAATATTGCTTTTAAATACTGATTATAAGATTTTTGCTAAAATATTAGCAAATAGATTAATGATAGTTATGCAACAAAATATTCATAATGATCAATCTGGATTTATAAGTGGGAGACAAATGAAAAGTAATGTAAGACAAATTGTAAATTTATTGGAATATTTGGAAAGAAACAACCAAGTCCCTGCAGTGCTTATCTTTTTGGACGCGGAGAAGGCATTTGATCGATTGAATTGGCAATTTTTACTGAAAATAATAGAAAAGATGCAGTTTGGAGAGTACTTTACACAATCTATTAGGGCAATATATCAGAGACAAACAGCACAAATAATAATTAATGGTGGTTTAACAGAAACTTTTAAAATTGAAAAAAGAACAAGACAGGGGTGCCCTTTATCACCATTATTGTTTATTTTAACTTTGGAACTCTTACTGAATAAAATACAAGGGTCAAATAAAATAAAGGGAATTAAAATTAGACACTGATTATAGATTAAGAGCATTCGCAGATGACTTGGTTGTTACTTTAACTCAACCAGTACAATCAGTTACAGGTTTAATGGATATAATTAGCCAATATGGACAAATGTCTGGATTTAAAATAAACAAACAAAAAATAAAGATAATAACTAAAAATATGACAATAAAGCAAAAAGAAGAATTAGAAAGATTAACAGGATTTGAAATAATAAAAAGGTTAAATATTTAGGGGTATATATCACAGCCTCAAATGTAAAATTGTATAAAAATAATTATGAGTTGTTATGGCAAAAAATACAGAAAGAAATGGAGAATTGGGGAAAATTACAATTATCCTTTTTGGGAAGAATAGCAGCAATAAAAATGAACGTTTTACCCAGATTTTATTTTTGTTCCAAATGATACCAATTCTCAAGAAAGATGAAAACTTGAGAGAATGGCAGAAGGGTATTAATAATTTTGTTTGGGCAGGGAAAAGACCGAGAATAAAGTTAAAAATAATGCAAGATATACGTGAAAGAGGAGGTCTTAAAATGCCTAATTTAAGATTATACTATGAAGCAGCTGTCCTATCAATAATTAGTGATTGGATTAATTCAACAGAAGAAAGAATATTGAATATTGAAGGATATGATTTGTTATATGGTTGGCATGTTTACTTATTATATGATAAGAAGGTAGATAAGACTTTTAAAAGCCATATATTAAGGAATGCACTGTCACGAGATCCAATTTTCACTTCTGTAGAGTGTTCCATGGAAAATGATTGCTTTGATCTTTGAAAAAAAAAAAAAGACAAGGCATGGCATGGCATCTGAACATCTCTTCCAAGACCTGCATTGCTACCCTACCAAATGCTAGCTTTTGGCATATTTTTTTGATTGTTGGACTGTTGAGGCTTTCAAAAATATTTATTGCTGTCTCTGGACAAGTGTGATTTAAAAAAAATCAAAATAGTGGCCACAATGATATTATCAAAAAAATAAATAAATAAAATCATCTATTTCTCTTGGCACACTGTTATGGCCACCATGTTGACTTCCATTTACCAGACCCCATGGACATCCCTGGAATATACATATAAAGATTACAGAATGCCCCTTCCTATAAATAAAATAAAGTAAATAAATAAAAAAGAACTGGATGTTCTGGCAATTTTAAGAGACACCTATTTTCTTTCAAATATCTTGTTTTCTATCTAGACATATCTTCATATCTGGAAGAGCAGAAAGTTATCTGACCTCTAACCTGCAGGGTAAAGCTATAAAACAACTTTTTTTAAAAAAACATCTGATTTCTCTACTAAAACAATTGTCAATCCCAGTTGTCTGGGGATGATGAAATTCTGACCATGCCCAGGATTCCCTGTTATGAAAAGGAAATCTGGACACGGTTCTTTCTCCTTAGACCAAACTAGTCAAATGTTAATCCTATGCTGGGGATCCCTGTCAACTGTCATTGATTCCAGCTGTTTTTGTTTGGTTTCGTGAAATGCTCATGGCATGTATTGCTGGTCCTTTGACACAGACCAGACAAGAAACCAAAACCATGAGCACCAACACTACCTTTATTGTAAGGTTACAATACAGGTAGTCCTCAATTTACAACAGTTCATTTAGTGACAGTTCAACGTTACAACGGCACTGAAAAATGTGATTTATGAGTGTTCTTCGCACTTACAACCATTGCAGCATCCCTATGGTCATGTGATTTACATTCGAATGCTTGACAGCTGGTTCATATTGATGATGGTTGCAGTGTCCCGGGGTCATGTGACCAACTTTTGTGACCTTCTGACAAGCCAAGCCAATGGAAAAACCAGATCCACTTAACAATCGGGTTACTAGCTTATCAACTGCAGTAACAACTGGGGTAAGAAAGGTCATAAAATGGAGCAAAATTAATTTAACGAACGTCTCACAACGGAAATGTTGAGCTCAATTGTGGTTATAAGCGGAGGACTACTTGTAACGGTATATCTCTCCTCCCTTGCCTTTACTTTACAGGGAAATAGGGAAGATCCCTTCTGAGACTGTAGGCTAAGATGTTCCTTATCTGATCACTGCCCAGACTGTGGCTCTTCCTCCTCCTGTCTCTCAAGGATAGTCCTGCAAATCATTACATGTCTATATTTGAATAGGTTTTATTTTTCTTTTTGTTTGCTTTCACACAGGGCCAATTTTAGGCTAAGGCCAAATACCATGAATGAATAGAAGGTGAATCAGTAGAAGGTGGCATCATCAGTCCGTGTGACCTAGGAATGCCATATATATACTTGAGCCAGCACTGCCTTCAAGATTAATCTTAACCCTTGGCATCTGCCTGGACAAATCCCTGCCGCTTTCGTGGCAGGATTTTGGAAGAGGTTTGCCCTTGCCTTCTTCCTAGTGCTGAGAGACAAAGACTGGCTCAAGGTTACCAACCAGCTTCATGCCTAAGGCAAGAGTAGAAATCATAGGTTCCCAATTTCTAGCATGGTGTCTTTAACCACTACACCAAATTGGCTCTCCTATATATAATTAAAAATGCCAGAACAAAACATTGATAGTAATGCTGCATCCAAAAGCAAACTCTCTTCAGGCTTCAAAAGAAGGCATGAAAAACATGGGAAACATTTTCAATGTTGGAAGCCGTAGAGTATTAGTGTACTGGAACAGCCCTTAGCTTGAACAAATTCTGAGATTGTCATCATACAAAAAGTCGAACATCACTCTCTGTGGATTGCTAGATTTTTCCATTGTAGGAGAAAAGAATTAAGATTTGAAAAATGTACTAATAAAATCAAAATGTAAAAAATGACAGTAATTAAAGCTTGAAAAGATCACGAAGGAAACGTAAAAAATCTATCGCAGCCTGAGCTTTTTCCTCCTTCCTATAATTTCTGAAAAAGTAAACATGAGTCCAAAATCTAAAGATGGACAGAGCATTTTGACTAGAAAAGTGTTGTAAAATTGTTGTAGGTAAAATCCAGTATGCATCACGCATGTGCATTCAGTCCCTATATCTGGATCAAAACAACCAGTGGCAAAATGGGACGAACCAGGACAAAAACAGTAAAAGCAGGGGCAGGATAACATGATTGCATATAGGCAACAATCTACTGTATATCATCTATCCCTACATCCAGGGGTGAAATGCTCCCGGTTCGGACCGGCTCGGGCGATTAGGTAGCGATGGCGGCCGGCAGTTCAGAGAACCGGTAGCAAAAATCCCTGCCCCCCCCCATGCCCAACTGAGCCACGAGATCATCAGAGCCTTTTTTTTTTCTTTTAAATGGCTCTGACCAGCCAAGCTCTGATGATCCCAGTTGAGTTGCCTGCTAATCAGACAACTCAGCTTGGATCGCCAGAGCCATGTAAAAGAAAAAAACTTTTTTCCTTTTAAATGGCTCTGCATGTTAATCGGTAGCAAAAATCCCTCCCCCTCCCCCCCCAGTTTGCTTACCTTAGCTGCTGGTCGCAACGCCTTGCTGTAATCCCTGCAATCCATTGCATCAGCAAGCAACTGAATCTCCCTGCCTGCAATCAAGCAGGCAGGGTGTTGTGGACTTCAACTCCCAGAATTCCTCAGCCAGCAAAGCAAAGCTGGCTGAGGAATTCTGGGAGTTGAAGTCTACAAGTCTTAAAGTTGCCAAGGTTGGGGACCCCTATTCAATTGGGTAAGTTTTTTTCCCCTTTGGGAGCTTTAAAAAAATAGTTAATTGGGGTTTTTTTTAGTTGTTCTTTTTTTAGACCTAGCCATTTAAAGTTTAGGAAGTTTTAAATTTAGCTGCTTTTATATAAAAATAAAAATAAATAAAAATAAAATAATATTTCTGCAGCTTTCTGAGATTTAGTGTGTTTCCGTAGTGTTTCACTCTAACTACACAATCACACAAAATCTCACAAAGCTGTATGTGGAATTTTGTGTGTGTAAAGTGTGAAAGTTGTTTTTTGGGGCTTTTTGTGGCTGTGTGAGGTTCCTACTTGTTGCAGGGGCCATTTTGGGTCTAGCACAGCTGCTTTTACATTGTGGGTGAGCCAGTTGTGTTGTGTTGTGTTGTGTGTATGTAAAGTGTGAAAGTTGTTTTTTTGGGCTTTTTGTGGCTGTGTGAGGTTCCTGCTTGTTGCAGGGGCCATTTTGGGTCTAGCACAACTGCTTTTACATTGTGGGTGAGCCAGTTGTGTTGTGTTGTGTTGTGTGTGTGTAAAGTGTGAAATTTGGTTTTTTGGGCTTTTTGTGGCTGTGTGACTTTCCTGCTGGTTGCAGGAGCCATTTTGGGTCTAGCACAGCTGCTTTTATATTGTGGGTGAGCCTGTTGTGTTGTGTTGTGTTTTGTAGGGTAAAAAAGGGCAAAGAAGTGACATTGACTTGGCCACACCCACCTGACCAACAAGCGACGCCCTCCCAGTCACCTTACTACCAAGCCCCGCCCACTAATTAAGCCACACCCACAGAACCAGTAACAAAAAAATTTAGATTTCACCCCTGCCTATATCTATATATCACAAGAAAAAGAGCCACTGGAAATGATCCTGAGGATAGTTTGCATGGATAATCCCAAAGGGAGTGGCTTTTGGGTATTTCACTTTAATCTTTTATTGTCAATAATAAGAAGAAATTTCCTTACAGTTAGAACAATTAACCAATGGAACAACTTGCCTCCAGAGTTGTGAATTCTCCAACATTGGAAATTTTTAAGAAGAGATGGACAACCATTTGTCTGAAATGGTATAGGGTTTCCTGCCTTCTATTCTATTCTATTCTATTCTATTCTATTCTATTCTATTCTATTCTATTCTATTCTATTCTATTCTATTCTATTCTATTCTATCCTAATATCTAATACTATAATAGCAACAGAATAAAGATGGAAAGTAGAACAACCAGGTGATCCCACCTCCATTCTGCACCATTAAAGTAACTGTTTGATTAATGGGGATGATGTAGCCAACAAAAGAAAGAGTTACACTCATATTTCCTCTGATAAAATGTCCATCACTTCATTTTCTATTGAATGTCAGGTCATTTTGCTGTTGTTGTTCATTAATTGCCAGTGATCCTAACCTATAGGATTAGGTTGCCTATGGGCAGGCCCTCACCTTTTCCTTCTTGCTGGTAATTCATGGTGTAGGGTTCAGGGAGAGCAGAGAGAGGTCCCATTCAACCCAATAATGTTGTCCCTCTTTAAATACACGCATTGCATTTAACAAAAGAAAAGAGAAACTTTAACCCTGTGCATTCTAATTTGGAAATAAAGCATGGTGAATGTAGTGAATATAGTGGCACAACCATTAGCAAGGTTGTGGAGTTTAGTTAAGATAAAGAATGTTTAATTGGAGACATAGCTTGGCTGAGATTTAGGACTTTTGGAAATCATTCAATAAAATAAGCATAAAATATATATATTACAAGTAATCCTCGGGTTACAGTGGCAATTAGACTCAAGGACTGCCATCACTAAGTGATGCAATCATAAGTCACATGGTCACGTGGCTGCATCATTGAGCAATGACAATCTTCTCAGTCCAGTTGCCATCATAACTCCAAGATATGTGGGTTGTTAAGTGGGAAGAGTCCTAGCTCAGGAGTGAGGGGGGTGCTGCAGATGGAGGGGAGGCCTGGCGCATGAGTTAGGAGAACCTGAGGGAGGGAATCGCTGCAGTGTAAGCGCAGTGGCTGTTGCAGTGTAGAATGAGTGCAAAAAGGTTGGGTGGAGGACCTGGTGGGCACAAGTGCAGAAAGATCAAAGGATGGTGCGGTGAAACCCGGGGGGATTTACCCAGTGGTGAAATTCAACTTTTTTTACTACCGGTTCTGTAGGCATGGCTTGGTGGGCGTGGCAGGGGAAGGATAATGCAAAATCTCCATTCCCACCCCACTCAGGGGCCACCCAGAGATGGTATTTGCCAGTTCTCTGAACTGCTCAAAATTTCCGCTACCAGTTCTCCAGAACCTGCTGGATTTCACCCCTGGATTTACCAGAGCTATTGATGAGTCTCCCTCCTGGCTTCCCATTTGACTTTGCTTGTGGGAAGCCAGCTGTTGTGGTCCGCCAGCAGCCTGCAGAGCTGGCAGCGGAGTCGGACAGCGATGAGGCTGAGGAAGAACATGGGCCAGTCCTGGAGCCTGGGGAAGGCCCGGATGAGGGCTCTGCATCAGAGCAGAGATGGGGCCAGGGCCATCGGGGAGTGAGGTGCGGACTCCAGAGCCTCCAGAGACTGGTAGGAGTGAGGCAGAGGAACAGGAGGAGACGGTTCCTAATGCACGCATGAGAAGAGCTGCCAGAAGGCAAGAGCAGCTCAAGCAAAGCGGACAACTCGGGAGTAGGGCCAAGAGATGATTGGCCCCTCCCATAAGGCTTAAAACAGACCAGTCATGGTGTTTGGGCTTTGCCAGAAAACAACAGCTTCATCTTCTTCTTTGTTTACGTCTTTTATTTATTTTTGTATCTGTGACTTCTGAACATTTGCCAAGAAAGGCCTTTGGCAGTTGGCCTAATTGGACAAGGTTTGCGATAGGACTGAGGAATTTGTGTTGGGAGGAATTTGCTTTAATTTAGTTGAACAACGCTGGGAATGAAGTAATTCTCAGCTGTTCGAATAAAGTTTGTTTGTTTTTTCACTGACTGATTTTCCTACTACTTACTTGGACCTGGGTCACAACACCAGCAAGGAATGTTGCAAGTGGTGATCATGGGATCATAGGATACTGCAACCAGATGTAAATGCAAACCAAGCATCTGAATCATGATTATGTAACTACGGGGATGCCGCGATGGGCAACAGTTCATGGACAGGTCATTAGCACAACGTTGTCTGTTGACTGACAGTGATTGTTCAACGTTGAACAGTCACTGAATGACTGTAGTCAGTAAGTGAGGATTATAAAGATAATTATAAAACACTGGAATTATTATAATTTTCGAATCTGTGCAGTGGTTTACACAATGTTTGGTGCTTTTTGCCTTGTTTTCTTCCCAGTTTAGGCTAATGTCTTAGGCTGTCCTGGTGATCTCCCATCCAGGTATTAAGCAGATTAAACTGTGCTTAGTTTTTCTGAGATCAACCAAAGAAGAAAAGTGCTAGCAACAGGTTTAACCAGCCAGCAGTGATTTGTAGTTGCTATAACTCTTTGCGCAATCCAGATAGCTATGGAAGAGGACTTAAGGGATAATATTGGTCTTTTATTTGTCCTTTGCTTTAGCTATGCTGCTTCTGTCATAGCCTTAATCCACAGTCACAAATAATATGAGACACTATCTTTCCCCAATCCTTAGGTGTAGTCTTTTCTAACATGGTGCCCTCTGAAGTATTAGAGCTGCAGACACAAGACATCTTAAGAGTTTCAGGTTGGAGGAGGAGGTTCTAGAATTTATCCCTTCCTCATGAAACATCTACCGGTACTTAATTTTCTAAAATATTCACATTCCTGTACAAACGTGTAGCTGATCATGGCTGATTGATTGTTTATGTGCCATCAAGTCATTTTTAACGTCTGTTGACCACAGAAGTTAGATTTTCAACCATGACATTGTATCCCTACCCTGGTTCTTCAGGTCTTCCATTAGTGTACTCGTTACTATAATGCGTCTATCCGCCTTGCTGTTGATCCTCCTCTGCTTCTCTTTCCTTCTACCTTTCCCACAATTAGACCTTTTTAGGATGACTTGTTCTAGATAAGATTGGAAACAAGTTTATCTGGTTTGTTTTTTTAATGTTAAGTCTCAAGAAGAGGGGATCCACCACTCTGTGGTGTGATTTATTTCCTCATCCCAGTAGCCGTCAGAGGAGTCATAAGTGGTACTGAAACCATAATAGCCCTTGACAGAGTCAAATTTGGAAGGCTGTCAGCTCCTTCTTCAGTTCATGGTGGAATAGTAAAGCCATGCAAATACTACAGCTTCAACAATAGTCATTTTATTTTCACACCTAGCCGTCATTCACCTTGCCTTACATGCTGTCTTCCCTGAGAAGAGCTCTGGAAATTTGAAAGCATTCACATTTTTTTTCTTGCACATTATTATCTCTTGCAAGTAATGATGGGTTTGGAATATTTCCATTGGATGCTATAATTTTGGAATACTTTGCTCTCCAACAAAGGTGGTTCCTGGTCAGTTCTAATATTGCTAGAGCAGAATTCTTGACTGAAGGTTTCAAAGTAGTGGATTGTTTCATATGGTGGCAAATTTTTAGTTTATTTTTTTTTTAGTTTCACAATTGTTTGTCCTTTATTTGGGCCATTTCAGAGGTGGGTTTCAGCAGGTTCTGACCAGTTCTGGAGAACCGGTAGCAGAAATTTTGAGTAGTTCAGAGAACTGGTAGTAAAAATACTGACTGGTCCCGCCCAATCTATTCTCTTCCTCCTGAATCTCAGCTGATCGGGAGGAAATGGGGATTTTGCAGTAACCTTCCCCTGGATTGGGGAGAGAATGGAGATTTTACAATATCCTTCCCCTGGAGTGCGGGGGGGGGGGGGAATGGAGATTTTACAGTATCCTTCCCATGCCACACCCACCAAGCCACGCCCACCAAGCCACACCCACAAAACCGATAGTAAAAAAAATTGAAACCCACCACTGGGCCATTTCCACCATTCTGAGGGATTCAAAGAAGAGACTGCATAATCACTTCTCTAGGATGATTTAACTGGTGTTCCTGAAGAGAGGGTTGGACTACAGCATCTTGGTACTCCCTTCTACTGCCAAATGTCTGTGAGTCATTCCACAATTAGAGATATATGCAGGTAGTCCCTGACTTACAAACTTTCATTTAGTGACCGTTAGAACTTACAATGGCTTTGAAAAAAAGTGACTTATCACCAATTTTCACACTAATGACCATTGCAGCATCCCCATGGACACATGATCAAAATTCAGATGCTTGGCAACTGTCTCATATTTCTGACAGCTGCCGTGTCCCAGGGCCACGTGAACACCTTCTCTGACCTTCCGACAAGCAAAGTCAATGGGAAAGCCAGGCTTACTTAATAACCATGTTACTAACTCAGGGGTGGGCAACTGTGGTCCTTTTACAACCTGTGGACTTCAACTCCCAGAATTCCTGAGACAGCCACGCCATCTAAGGAATTCTGGGAGTTGAAGTCCACAGGTTGTAAAAGGGCCACAGTTGCCAACCCCAGTACTAACTTAATAACAGCAGTGATTCACTTAACACCTCTGGTAAGAAAGGTTATAACAACTGTTTTGCTTAGCCACAGAAATTTTGGGCTCAATTGTGGTCATACGTTGAGGACTACCTGTAACTAGATGCCATTGTTTCAAATGGTTAAATGTTTCTGGATGATTAATTAGATCATTAAAAAATATAGAGAAGAAAAGCATTGGGTGTACATGTGTGTATGAAGTGGTTGCTTTGATCTTCTTAGGTGATATTATGCATGTTCCAATATCAGAAAGCAGCCTCAAGAGTTAGCATACTATCCGTTAGTAGTACTCTCAAAAAAGCAAGTAACCTGGCAAGTTCATTATACTTCCATTAAAACCTGGGAAGTCTACTTTTGCAGTTATTCAGCCTTGCAGGAAAATATTGTTGAACAGAGATTTGCACTATAGGACCCAGTATGGGCAGCAACACTGTCTCTTTGAAAAGTTGGCTCAGTTTCCAGAAGAAGGCAGAATAGGAACTCGTGGAGTATGGAAAGAACCATAAAGTAATAAATGCAAGCTGTGGTTTCAACTGGATTTCTTTATAGCTGCCCAGCTGCAAGCTAATTATTTGATAAGTAATCCGTCTGATAATCTCTTTAGCTGAGGATAAAAAGAGGCTATGCTATTCTTCCTGTCTTATTAGTTATTACCAGCACTATGCTTTAATATTATATCTATCTATCTATCTATCTATCTATCTATCTATCTATCTATCTTTCTATCTATCTATCTATCTATCTATCTATCTATCTATCTACTATCTATCTATCTATCTATCTATCTTTCTATCTATCTATCTATCTATCTATCTATCTCTATCCTCTCTCTCTCTCTCTCTCTCTCTCTCTCTCTCTCTCTCTCTCTCTCTCTCTCTCTCTCTAATCTATCTGTCTGTCTGTCTGTCTGTCTATCTATCTATCTATCTCTACCTCTAATCACCTTATATTCAGATATGGTATCATATAATGCTTCCACAACAGGTACATTTTTTCACAGCTATTAGCAACCAACTGAAAAAAAAAAGAAGGAAGAAAATGCAACCCTCTATCTGCCTATTCAATGCAGAAATCTGATTTAAAGCATTCCAACAGATGGCTGTCTCTGCTCTGCTTGAACACATCATGTCCCTCAGTAATTGGTGGTGCTGCAGGACATCTCCTTGTTATGTTTTCTTGTTCCAGTTTTTCTGAATCTTTCTGAATCCAGCCGCTTCAGTTATTGGCTCAGTAGTAGAACAACAAGAGGAGCCTACTGTTAAAAGAGGACTTCCAGCTCTACAGAGGGGAATTTACTGTACAGCACCCAATAATATCTGTGTTAACATTGCAGGAAGTTTGAAGTTTTCCCCAATATTTTTTTCTCAATAATTAAACTTAAGGATGGAAATAAATATTGGTTACTGTGATTATACGAGGATTGAGAGTCAGAAACACACATGATTCTACTGAAAATCATTTCTACTAAGAATTCCTGAAATCTGCTAACAATTTGCCTGGTAAAATGGTAAAAGGAGCCCTGGTGGTGCAGTGGTTAGAATGCAGTATTGCAGGCAAACTCTGCCCACAAGCTAGGAGTTTGGGTTTAGCTTGAGCAGGGGGCTGGACTAGAAGACCTCCAAGGTCCCTTCCAGCTCTATTTGGATTGATTGATCCTAATGAGGTTCAAGGTTGATTCAGTCTTCCAACCTTCTGAGGTTGGTAAATTGAGAACCCAGATTGTTGTGGACAATATGCTGATATTTTAAACTGCACAGAGAGTGATGTAAAGCACTATGGAGTAGTATATAAGTCTAGGTGCTATTGCTATTGTTATCTTCTGTCCATTCCTTATAGATATATCTCTGTTTTCAATGCAACAGTTCCTATAGATGCCTGAAAGAGCAACAAGGGAAAAAAATGCTACTCTTATAAATAAGTTTTCATGGAAGTGATAAATGTATGTTTGGGCTGATTTTACCTTCTGCTGCAAGTAGAAATTTGATAGCTTTTGGAAAAGAAAATCCTTTGCAGCAAGATGCTGGAGAAGTTTCTACAACATTTATGACAGTTTCTTTATTTATTTTGATAGTGGAATTTCCCTCTCTCTATAGCTGTTCTTTTTTTTCAAAGACTATATTTGAAATATGTACAGCAAATCCAACCAAAATATACACGCACATAGACATATGTTCCAATTTTAGCATTGAATCTGTTGTGACTCCGACTCCCGAGCCTGTCCTCATGGAGGAAGAGGACTCAGAAGGTGAGAGGGAGGAACTGACAGGCCTCCCTCTCCAGGACCTTCCTCTCTGGCAATGCCTCAGGTTCCATCCGAAGGCCAGAAGGAACAGCCTGGGATGGGCCAGGAGGAAGGCATTTTGGAGCACCCATTGATAGAGAGTGATAATGATGAATCCTGGCTTGATCCCAGGCAGCGTCGGAGGGAGAAGCGTGTGCAGCAAAGGAAGAGGCGTGGGAGGGCCAGGGATTGAGCTGAGTCACTGAGCCACGCCCCACAAGGGATAAAAGTGGGCGTGATTGCTCGGCAGGCTTTGTGACGGACAAAAGTTTAAATTCTATAAAGGGTCACATCGTGAATCCTGCACTTCGGCTCAGATATATATTTTGGACTAAACTCTTGTGGATAATTTGTCGCTCTGGAAACGGACTGCAGATAAGGCCTCTCCTGTTTTTTGGGAGTACTAATTGGACTGTGCAGGCATTTTACAGTTAGCTGCCAGAACTCTCGTCTGCCAGGACTTCTGGTCTGTTTATACAATAAATTATTGGCAGGCGTGTTTGATATTGCATTTGTCTGTGTGAGGACGGGGGACAGAACATCATCAATGTTCATGATTTGCACAAATACTATTGCTGCTTTATCTCGTAGTAAATGATTAACATGTTAATGTAATAATCCTTTAAAATAAATCAGAGTCCTCAAGACTACATAATCAAATGCCAACCATATCATGGTTTCAAATGTTCAAATGCTAACATACTATATGCTGGTCCAGATCTTGTAAATGAATAACAGCAGCTCCATCAGGCAAGGCCTCAACAAGTCTTCCCTGTAGCTTGTCTTGTGCATCTATTTCTTCCTTATGCTGGAGAAGGCTCCAGAGCATCTTGGATGTCATGATAATATTAACTGTGCTAGGAAAGAAAGAGGGGTAGGGTTTTTTTAAATATCCTTACTGGAATAAGGATGTTCCCTGGCTGCTGCTGATAATAATGACAGCAACTACAACATGGGTCCAAGCTGGTTGGCTGAGTAGCAATCTGGGATATGAATTTGGCCAGTTTAAAGGAAAGGTAAAGTTTCCCCTCGCACATATGTGCTAGTTGTTCCCAACTCTAGGGGCACTGCTCATCTCCATTTCAAAGCTGAAGAGCCAGCGCTGTCCAAAGACGTCTCTGTGGTCATGTGACCGGCATGACTAAACACCAAAGGAGCACGGAACGCTGTTACCTTCCCACCAAAGGTGGTCCCTATTTTTCTTTTTTCTTTTTTTTTTAAATACTTTATTGAATTTTCCAGAATTAAAAAGATAATATACAATCTCTATCTTGATCAGAGGTACAGTGTTTACACAATTGGTGAATCAAACGTTGGATGGATTCCATCCATAACTATACAATATACTATACAATTCTATACAATTAAGTCCAATTCTAGTGCCTAACAAGTCATAACCTATTATCATACTTTTATCTTGTTCTTCAACCAGTTACACCAATTTCCCCATACTTCATAATATTTAGAATTCTCCTCATTTTTTAACTCGCTCGTCAATTTTGCCATTTCTGCGCACTCTAGAATTTTATTTATTAATGTTTCTTCTGAAGGCGTAGATTTATTTTTCCAGAGTTTCGCAAAAGCTAGTCTAGCCGCAGTTGTGATTTGAATTACAAGTTGGGTTTTGTTATTGTTGAGACCATCTTCAATCATACCTAAGAGAAAGTATAAATGTATATTTAGTACATATACTAGTACATATAGTACATGGTAAACTCTTAACTGGGACATAGTTACACAGTTTGGGTGCCTCCTCGTGGCAACCGCTGGGGAAGGTACAAACAGTGTCTCTGACCCTACATACTGGAGCTAAAACTCAAGCCACCCCTCTGCGAGGCCAACTACCTTGTAGAGGGCTTGCTGCTGGTTACTAACATGACTATAGTATTCAGTCCTGGTCCCCCTGGACTTTTGGACTCCAGCAGTAGAGATGGGAATGCCAATGACACAGGCACCCAAAAATGTACTAGCTTACCATGTACTTACATTGGGAACATTCCCCTAAATTCTTTTGTAAGCTGAGTTTTTTCCCCCCACTTGGTCTTTCAATAAAATTGCTTGGATCACAGCAAAGTCTGGGAAGGAATATCATTCCAGCCAATTCTAACCTGCTCCAATGTCCCCTTCTCATTTTCCTATAAGTCTTACCTACTTTTTGTAACACTTAGAATGTAAAGATGCCCAGATGCTAGAAGCTTTGGGACATTACTTTTTTAAAAAAAATAATAATCCGCCTGGGATGCTCATATTTCAAATTCCAGGAAGGAAGGAGAGGAAAAGTCTACAGTTTATAGTTTACTTCATTGTTCACTTATTATTTGCATGGAAGAGTAAAACTCCACTACAATAGTTAGCTATCATCTATCTACAGAAGGAGATGCAAGGGACTAACGTTCTCCCATTGAAGATAAGCAGAGCACCATCAGAACAGCAAGTTATATCTATAAAATATGACTTGCTAGCACCTGTCAATATTAGAAATTGAAATCCTGGCTACCTATGTTGAAAAATAATTTAGATGAAACAATATTTAGCTTGTCAGTTTCCGGCCTTGAGCTGGCAAGTAGTTTATTTATGGGTGCTGGGCTTTTTCCAGTTGAAAACGATCAGTGGCTATTTGAGTAAGTCGCGTCTCAAGAGGCTTTACTTGCTGGCTCCACAGAAGCTAGGCTTATCCCTTGAAAAGGTCAGTCAGTAAACCAAACTTTGTGAATCACTTGAGAATCAGGCAGAGTATGTGTATACACAAGATTTCTACTTCCCACCTTCTGCTTTGCCAGTTTTCTGGGAAAGTAATTTCACCAGCAACCCACATGTGTCTGCATCTCTCTCTCTCTCTCTCTCTCCCTCCCTCCCTCCCTCCCCCCCTCTCTCTGTATCCACATATTCAGTCCAGTGGTGGGTTGCCCCTGGTTCGGTCCGATTCTATAGGAGCTCTGGTGGCTCAGCAGACTAAAGCACTGTTATTAACATCCACTTACATCTGCTGCCTGCAATTACTGCAAGTTCAAATCTCACCAGGCTCAAGGTTGACTCAGCCTTCCATCCTTTCTAAAGTAGGTAAAATGAGGACCCAGATTATGGAGGCAATAAGCTGACTTTGTATAAATATACAAAAGTATGAAGGCTATTGCTTAACGCATTGTAAGCCGCCCTGAGTCTCTGGAGAAGGGCGGCGTATAAATCAAATAAAAATAATTTAAAAAAATTAAAAAAAGCTTGGCAGGAAGCTCCGCCCACCTGCCACAATGTCATCACGGGTGATCTGCGCATGCGCAAAAGCTTCTGTGTGAGAAAAACTCTCATTGTGAACCGATAGTAAAGGTAAGTAGAACCCACTCCTTATTCAGTCCATCAAAATATTCCCCTATCTACTATACCTTGCTGGAGTTTTAACCATTGCTCCCAGTGACAAGCCAATGATCCTAACAGTTCCATTCCAAATTCAATCAACTGATTTTCTTATTGTCTAACTCTCCGGAGTGATGCCCTGTGCTTTAGGAACAACATTTTTATGCTGACATTAAGGAAATGCCATTTATTTGACAGTGAAATACCTTGCTTCCATCCAAGCTTGGGCATGACTGTTAAAAGTCAGGACTGCAAACTTTTATTATACAGATAGTCCCCGACTTATGACCACAATTAAGCCTAAATTTTTTGTTGCTAAGTGAGACAGTCGCTAAGTGAATTTTGCCCCATTTTACGACCTTCCTTGCTGCAGTTGTTCAGTTAGTAGCATGCTTGTTAAGTGAATCTGGCTTCCCCGTTGACTTTGCTTGTCAGAAGGCTGCAAAAGGTGAAATGATCCTGGGATAACAGCAACCATCGTAACTATGAATCAGTTGCTTAGCACCCAAATTTTGATCACGTGACCATGCTGCAACAGCCATAAGTGGGAAAAATGATCATAGTCACTTTTTTCAGTGATATGGTACCTTGGTCACTAAATGAACTGTTGTAAGTTAAGGATAGCTTGTATAATGATGGAAGGCAGCAAAATGCTGCCAGGTTTCAGATGGATACCTTTGTGCTTTATTGCCGCATATTTCTGAAATATCTTGCTGCTTCTCCCTTAAGGCGGAGTTAGCAGGGATGAGGAAAGGACAACACTGAAACCCCTGAATTATCCAGCAAAGAGCTAAGTCGTTTTCTGTGTTGAGTCTAAACAGCAACTTTTGATGTATTTTGCTTCTCTGCAGTATTTGTCTTTACTGAAACTGCAGGCAATCAAAGCAACTGACTTACAGCATCAGAAGGCAGAGAATCTGTATCAGTTAAACCAGCATACATGTATAGTCCGATCACTTTATTATTATTTACAGTGTAAACATCCATTTTTATTATGTAAGAAACAAATATCACAAATTTCACTCCACAATATATATTCGTTTTGATTTTAAATAATGAAACCATCTCTTTGAAATACTATGAGAAACTCAAAAAATAGCTTGATCTTTTTTTTAGGATGTTTTTTTTTCTTTGCAGGACTTTTTGCAGGATTTTTTTTTATGAGGTGTTTTCAGGGGTCCTGCAGAGAGAGAGAGAGGGAGAAAGAAAAGAAAACAACAAAAAATATCAGCTTAAGTGTTTAATACACTTTAATGAAGAGCAATGATATTTCTTAAAAATTTGGTCTTGCTAATTAACAACTGCTAGATGGATTCAAGTTTTTACGTATTCCCAGAAATGGAAAGGAATATTCATCAGTTGATTTATGATTCCTATTACAATGTCTCCCCTAGAATAAAGGTGGGTGCAAAGTTATAAACGCCGGACCGCATGGATCCCTCAGCCTCTTTTGGTGCCCTCCCCCCACAATCACCCGCCTGAAATGTTTTGACAAACTGAATGGCTGCACCATGATTTTCTGCTGGGTTCTATTTTTTCTCAAAATAAAAAGTTAAAATATATATATTATGCCAGTAATGTTTAATCCAGAGGTGGTATTCAGCAGGTTCTGACCAGTTATGGAGAACCGGTAGTGGAAATTTTGAGTAGTTCTGAGAACCGGTCAATACCACCTCTGACTGGCCCTGCCCCCATCTATTTTCTGTCTCCCGAGTCTCAGCTGATCAGGAGGAAATGGGGATTTTGCAGTAACCTTCCCCTGGAGTGGGGTGGGAATGGAGATTTTACAGTATCCTTCCCTTGCCACGCCCACCAAGCCACGCCATGCCCACCAAGCCACACCACAGAACCGGTAGTAAAAATGTTTGAATCCCACCACTGGTTTAATCTGATCATTATAAAAATATGAAACCCACCAATTTAAGGAAAGGGGATGAAAATTCCCACCTCTGTGATGATGTAATTGTACCCTGTTTCACCGAAAATAAGGCATCCCCTGATAATAAGTCCAATTGGACTTTTGAATGCATGCGCTAAAATAAGCCTCCCCCTGAAAATAAGCCCTTCCCAAAAACGCAGAGCTGGAAATTGGGTAAGATGGCAAGAGGAGGTCTGTCTTGCTCCACGTGCCCCAAAATAATAAGACCTCCCCCCGAAATAAGGCCAAACACTTATTTCGGGGCTCAAAAAAATATAAAACAGGGTCTTATTTTCAGGGAAACATGGTACTACTGTCATATTGCCTTCCAAACAATTTGGAAAAGTACAACTCCTGATAACCAAACACTCAGATATTCTTGTTCTGAAAGATCCCCTAATTCTGTCAAATTGGTTGGGGATGGGGATGTGATCGGTAATAGAGTTAGGAGGGATTTGTTAATGTAATCCACCTCTCCTGCACAATCTACTGGAGATTGTGTGCTGGGTCAATTCCATTTCCATGTCAAGAAGAAAATGATATTTAAAACAAATTAAGTAAATAAAAACTTTTCTTGATACAGTTTTTCTGTAGGCTGAGTGGATTTTTTAAGTCAACTTTTTGAGCCGGGTTTTCTTAATTAATGTTCTAAAACTTGCAAGCTCCGCACTTTTGTTGATATATTAGTCTGAGAGATTTTATCCTTAACAGTAATACTAACAACAACAACATCACATGTTGCTTGTGCTCTAGAAATTCAATGAAAGTCGATTCAATAAGACATCACTTTCTTAGCATTTCTGTAATCCAGCCAAACCAGAAATTGTGCAAATTGCATTATAAGGAGATTTATGACCAACCAGCACATCTCACTTTATGTATGATTTCCCTGAATCTGCACACAAAGTCTTTTATAGTGCTGATGGCTTCAATATGGGAATACAGGCAATACACTTCTAAGGATGCTCTTAAATCATCATGCTTCTTCTGTATGCTTTGTCATAAAGGCTGGGATAGTGGATTAAACATCTTCCAGTGATGACAGATGTCTAGCCATTGATCATGCTAACTGGGTTGATGGGAGCCAAAGTCCAAAACAATTGATGCCTCTGAAGGAATCATTACAACTACACTTAGATGCTGGATCCTCACATTGAAATAAAGGAAGAACCACAGTTTGGACAAAATCCTGGGAAAATGGCATCCAGAAGAAGCTACTCTGTTTTCCAGACAAAGGAGAGAAAATTCATTTTGTTCTTCCCTTCATTTCTAGAGCCCAAAATTGCTTATTTTCATCTCTACTAAGACCTCTTAGAATTCTGAACATGGATAGTTCTTATAGAACCTTTAGTAGAAAGTAGCTGAAGGAAGATAGAAACTAAATAAATTCTTGAAAGATTCTGATCTGATCTCTGTAGTATTTCTTACATCACCATCTTTAAATATAAAAGTACCAATTGCGTGCATTTTGTTTGCCCCATTTGTATAACATTGTTCTGAGCTGTTGATCCTATCGGTTGACTTTCATGGCAGCTGCTGAAAGACTAGTCTCTCTTTTGGAACAGGAAAAAATATAGAGGATTATTTCATTTTACAGGATGTTTGTTAAAATCCAAGCTCATCCAATAAAACTGGATGGTGGAAGATTCAGATGAACTGAAAAAAATACTGCTCACAAAGTATATAGTTCCATTCAGGAACTTACTAGAAAGAGTAGTCTTGATGGTTACCACCAGACAGCTTTAAAAGGGGATTAAACAAAATCATGGTTGATAAGGCTATTAATGGCCATTGCCCTATATTGCCTCCAGTATCAGATATATATCTGTTCAATACTTGTTGCTCAGGAACAGTAGTGGGGGAAAATGATGCCTAGAAGTAGCTGTTATGATTTGTAGAGGGATAAAATTGATCCCCTTGGAAGCAGAATGCTGGGTTAGATAGCTTTTAAGCCTGATCCACCATGCTGCTTTTTATGTTCCAATGCTACATTTATAGTCCAATGTAATGTCTTTTAAGTAGGATTTGATATTTCCAAACTTGTCAAGACATGGTTCTTCCCTATCCTGGCTACCACAATGTGTGCACCGATAACTGAACATCATATCAGGAGGAAGCAAATCAAAGGCTATAGAGCATGTTTAGAACTAAATTAGTCAATATGTATCTTCTCATTTAGTATTTTTTAATCCGTTCCGCCATAATATTCATAAATATTTTATAATCTGAATTTAACAGTGAGATTGGTCTATAATTCTTAATTTGTTTATTGTCAGTACCTTCCTTAGGGATCAGGGTGGTACCTTTACTTCCCTCAAGACTTCATTATATATTTCCAATAGTAATAATTCTATCGAATCTCCTAAGTGTTTATAAACTTCCCCAGCAATCCATTTCAGTTTTTTGTTTCCGAATTGCTTCTTTAAGTTCGGATAATGTTATTTCCTTATTTAGACGTAAATTTTGTTCACATATATTTGATCAAGTAGGAATATCTGGGAATATATGAAGAGAGTTAAGATTTGTGTATTGTCAGAATGACGTTGAATTGTACAATTATTATGGACGTATTCTTGTTACAGATGTATTTGTATTTTAATATTTTAAACTGTAATAAAGTTGTTTTGACATTAAAAGAAAAAGAAAAAAAGAACTAAATTAGTCAATATTGGATCCTGATAAGCATGCCTGGCTGGCTAGTAGTCTAAATAGGAACACGTTTGTTAAGATATTGCATGGCCAATATTTTGAACTAGGTTCAAAATAGTTGTCTGACATGAGGGCCCACATATAGATACCTTCCCCAGATATGTCAATTCCCACCATTTATGTCTGATAAGATTCTTTGTCTCACTAAATTCCATCTCCAACAAAAGATCTAGACAAGGCTGTCCATTTTAATCATATTCCATTGAAGAGGGTATTTTCCTTCATTGATCACTTTTGACTGGCTTAATGCAGAACAGCTCACTGCTTTGAAACTATTGCATAATTTGAGTGAGGGTGTCCTGCCGGCCGCCTTGAAAGAGGTGGTTGTGAGGCCCCTCCTCAAGAAGCCTTTCCTGGATCCGGCTGTTTTGGCTAACTATTGTCCAGTTTCCAACCTTCGTTTTATTGCGAAGGTTGTTGAGAGTGTGGTGGCGCATCTGCTTCCCCAGTACCTGGATGAAGCTGTCTATTTAGATCCACTCCAGTCCGGCTTCAGACCTGGGTACAGCACGGAAACGGCATTGGTCGCGTTGGTGGATGATCTCTGGAGGGCTCGGGGTAGGGGTTATTACTCTATCCTGGTCCTGTTAGATCTCTCAGCGGCTTTTGATACCATCGACCATGGTATCATGTTGCGCCGGCTGGAAGGACTGGGAGCGGGGGGCACTGTCTTGAGGTGGTTTTTCCCCTATCTCTCCGACCAGTCGCAATCAGTGTTGACAGGGGGGCAGTGGTCGACCCCAAGGCGCCTTGTTTGTGGGGTGCCATAAGGGTGGGTCCTCTCACCCCTCCTGTTCATCTGATACGCCAGTTGTGCCCCTTTCTGGATCGGGACTCCCTACGCATGGTCACTCAAGCACTTGTCACTTCTCGTCTGGACTATTGTAACGCTCTCTACATGGGGCTCCCCTTGGGGTGCACCCGGAGGCTCCAACTGGTGCAGAATGCGGCTGCGTGGGGGATTATGGGAGCAACAGGGCGCTCCCATGTGACTCCTCTCCTGCGCGAACTGCATTGGCTTCTGGTGGACTTCCGGGTGTTCTTCAAGGTGTTGGTGATCACCTTTAAAGCGCTCCATAGCTTAGGGACGGGGTACTTACGGGACCATCTTCTGCCACCAATTGCCTCCCACCGGCCAGGGGGAGAGCCTTCTCTGTGGTAGCACCTACCCTCTGGAACAATCTACCCCCAGAGATACGAGTGATCCCAGACCTCCGGACTTTTCGTCGGGCCCTTAAAACCTATTTTTTTCAGTTAGCCGGGCTGTCCTGATTTTATGGTTGGTTTTTAAAATTTGATATTGATTTTAATTGAAATGTTTTAAATTATGGGCCAAAGCTTATTTAATTATTTTAAACCTATTTTAACTTTTGTGTACAAATGTTTTATTTTGGCTGTTCACCACCCTGAGTCCAAAAGGAGAAGGGCAATATAGAAATTTGAAAAATAAAAATAAATAAATAAATAATTTCAATCTCACATGTAAGGGGAACTCATAGTTTGTGAGTGACTGACATGTAATCAAGCTATGAGGCAATAATTTGTAAATGCAGGTCTGGTATGTCAGGATAAACTTTGGGGATTGTCAGCTACAGATTCAGTTTCAATTAATCAGAAGGATATGAAGGAAAAGCTATGGATTATTCATCTATCTATCTATCTATCTATCTATCTATCATCTATCTATCTCATTAAAGGTAAGTGCTTATGCGATGATCTTCAAAAAAATGATTCTCACCTTAATTAAGGAGGAGACACACTGAGTTACAGCACCTTAATATTCAGTTTAAGAAAAATCCCAGGAAACTGAGTAAATTAACCATATCAAACTACTAATTTTCATTAGCTTACATATATTTAAGCCCTGCAATTATCCCAGATAATCTACAGCAGTGGTTCTCAACCTGTGGGTCACGACCCCTTTGGGGGTCGAATGACCCTTTCACGGGGGTCGCCTAAGGCTGTCAGAAAACACATATTTTCAATGGTTTTAGGAATAATTTTATGGTTGGGGGTCACCACAACATGAGGAACTGTATTAAAGGATCGTGGCATTAGGAAGGTTGAGAACCACTGATCTACAGTGACATCACCATAATTTTTTAAGAAGGCTGGTTCAAGCAATTCTACTTCATCCTGAAGGTTGGGTTGATTGGGATCTTCTTGACTAAATGGCAGAGGAACAATGCACATTTTGTTGAATCCCTAGGAGTGAATTAATCTTAGTGCTTTTGTGCCAAACATTATAGGTCTTTACTGAAAAGATACAACTCAACTAGTTTTGTTATATAAAAGGATGTATAGCTATTCTATGGAAACATAGTACAAAGCTTTTTATTTATCAAACTACTATTATCAAACTACTTATCAAACTACTATTTGAGAGTTAGGTCTCCAATTCTTTGCTAAATAATTCCTTGGCATGCAGAAAGATGTCAAAAAATAACAAATAGAAAACGTAGAGGTCATGCTCACCTTTCTTTCAGTACAAAATCTACTGTGGTTTAAAACTATTTTTATTATAATTTGTCCTCAAATTATAATAAAATAACAGAAAGCTGCTGTTATTAACTGGTTTTCCATGCATTAAAAAGAAGATTTTGTTCATGGGTTATTACTGTCTGATCCTTTTAAAGCCCAGATACAGTATTTTTAGGCATTTCCTCTGCCTACCTTTTATTCTCAGCTAGAACAGAGTCCAGGTACTTCTTCGTCACATCTGTTCTAGTAAACGGCTGTAGTTGTCAGTGAAGACAGAATCAGAGTGACGTTTGACTATCTGCTCATCACGGGTGTTGTTGTTTCTGGAAGGAAAAATGGTGCTGCAAGAAGCATATTAATGCACAAGTCTCTCAGAGACTAGGCCAGTCAACATTCATACTTTTATTGTAATTCTCACTTTTTTAAAAAACAAAACAAAACAGCACAAGCCCTTGTCTTGATCTTACCATCTGGTTAAATGTTTCTTGGGTTTATGAACACATTGACTCTGAAGGGAAATCATAGCTAGAATGGATATCCAAGTATAAACTGTGGAATTTGGGCCATGTGGCAAATAATTATTTTTTTATTGGTCTTGAAAATAGTATCTGGCCTCCTAAAGTTCCATCCACAAAGTATCCAGCACATTTAAGTGCAACAGTGAAATGCCTGCAAATGAATTATTGACTTTGCTTTTTCGGTATAAAAGGCAGAAGACCTGAGGCACAGGATGTTTCTGAGCATGTGGTCTGCTTTACCAGAGGCATCTGAGTTCTTAATTGATTTGTTCACAGTTTACTCAATGTAACTGGTTTGTACCTAATGCAAAGTCATAATGGGCAAGTTTTCACGTCACCACCATTTTGTAAACAGCATACTATCAGAGCGTTTCCTAATTTCTAGCTTCAGAAATTTCCAGCAATGCTCTCTCTCTCTCTCTCTCTCTCTCTCTCTCTCTCTCTCTCTCTCTCTCTCTCTCGTTTTCCAACCTCACCTTCTTAAATAAATGTATTCATGTATTAGATTTATATCACACCTTTCTCCCCCAGGAGCTCAAAGAATCATGTAAAACAATGCTCTAACTTTTTTCTCTCAGGCTCAGCCTGGTGATCTCCTACATCATTGGTGTCAAGCAAATCCATTGTAAAACACCCATTGTTTCTGTATGGTCTTTAAAGCTAACCCCACATATAGTCTATTGCAGCAGCTAGTCAAAACACGAGTAACTGTGAGAAGGGTCTCCCATTCCAGGAAAGGTCATGACTGTTGTACCAGATGGAGTTGCATAGTCTTCCTTGCCACATCTGCTACCTCTCCTTTTTGCAATAACAAGAAACAGTGTAATAATATACTGTAAATATCTCTTCACTATAATTCAAATTTCTAAATGCACTGCTAGGTTCAGTTAAAGGTTTCTTCTTCACCATCTCAAACCTCTTTATCATTAATACAAAATATAA
Source organism: Arizona elegans (assembly GCA_022577455.1). Taxonomy (NCBI): domain Eukaryota; kingdom Metazoa; phylum Chordata; class Lepidosauria; order Squamata; family Colubridae; genus Arizona; species Arizona elegans. The sequence goes on from JAKOOJ010000001.1 coordinate 254,303,585, forward strand.
AAAATTACAAACTTCTGGATCACATGAACCATATAGGAATATTTAAAGGTAACCTGCACCGGGGAAACACATGGTACTTACTCAACCCTTTTTCCAAATACGGATTCCAAATACTTCAATACAGCAAGTCGATACAAAAGTTTGCTGTACGCACTTGTAAAGTCTCCATCAGCATGTCTTGTATTTCTATAATGGATTTAAAATGTATGATCAATATTATTATACAGAAATGAAGATTAACATTTACTGGTGATATGCACAAAAATTGCTATGAATTCACTCCTTATTGCAGAGTCTTTGTTTCAAACAGGACAAACAGAACTACAGAGCAGAAAGCATCAGTGAGTTTATCAACATTACTTTACAAAGACTTCCCCCCTAATGTTTATTAGAATTCTAAAGTTTTATCTGTCAATAGCTCTGGACATATCAAAATAGAACTCCTCATTTTCAGGTAGAGTAGTCTGAAAAACATCAGCCTCGCGTTTTAATGAAATTTGTGTGCGATCAGATTCACTTTGTTCATCAAATGGTATTCTGTTTCCTACTCTGAGAAGGGTTGGAGGAGGGGGAATAGGATGGTAGACAATTTTGAGAATGATTTGGAAGGAGAGCATTCTCACAGGCAAGGACTTCGAAGATACTTTAAAGTTACCTACTGATGTCATAATGGTGGCATACCTTTGCATTGCCTAAAAACAGAAGGAAACCATGCTGTGCTCTCTGAGATTTTGAATCATTTGCTTAACTGAGTGATATAGATCAATTACTTAAATATGGATAATTTCATTGAGATAAGCTATGTGGAAAAAGAACACATACATCTGACAGTAAATATATATGAGCTAAAGTCCCCATTCTAATCTTAAAATAAAACAGGAAAGGGGTTGATTTCTGGGACCAGATTAGATGAGGAATTCTTTGCAAATCCTGATTTATTGTTATGTATTTCTTAAAAATAGCTAGCTAGCTAAATGATAGATAGATAGATAGATAGATAGATAGATAGATAGATAGATAGATAGATAATCCTAAATATTTCTTTAACATTTTTCCCAGAACTAATCAAAAACTAAACACACAACAAAAGTTTCAGAATTGCTCTATGAACTATGCCTTGGCAGATGTGATAGATTAATATTAAAGGCAATAAACAAGCAGGTGATTTGATATAATATAGCCATAATACAGCAATAATTTCCCTTTCCTGAGAAATCCTTTTCTGCATCAAAAAAGAAATCTGAATTTTTTTTAAAAAAATGTTAATATATTTAGTAAATGTGAGCTAGCAATTTGCCCCATCCTGCTTCTGATTTGTTCACTTATTATGATGAGTTTAAATAAATAGGGCTCCAGTTAATTTGTGGACCATACATGTTAATGTGTGGGTTATACATGCAGGATTGATGTTAGCGAGTCCAGACAAGCGCAACCAGGGGTACTAGTTCTATCTTTATTATAAGGTCAGAGACTTTTGCAAGACTGAAAATATTTTTCAGAATACTTTTACCCTCTGAAAAACTAAGGAATTCCTTTTCAGACACTTTCTCTTCTTCAGACTCAAATTTTAGTTATCAGACTGTTTTCTTGGCTGTGGCTCTTCCCTCCTATCTGTCAAAGTCATTCCCACATACCATTACATAACAGAATAATAGAGTTGGAAGGACCTTGGAGATCTTCTGATCCAACCCCCCGCTCAAGCACGAAACCATATATCATTTCAGACACATGGTTGTCCAATCTCTTCTTTAAAATCTCCAGTGATGGAGCCCCTCACAACTTTTGAAAGGAAGGCATTCCACTGATTAATTCTTCTAACTGTCAGGAAATTTCTCTTTATTTATAAGTTTTTCTGTTTTTAATTAATTTCCATCCATTGCTTCTTGTTCTCCTTTTAGGTGCTTTGGAAAATAGATTGACCTCACCTCCACCCACACTTTGTAGCAGCCCCTTAGATATTGGAACACTGTTATCATGTCATCCCTAGTCCTTCTTTTCATTAAATTAAGCACTCCCAATTCCCACAACCCTTCTTCATCTGTTTTAGCTTCCAGTCCTCTAATTATCTTTCTTGCTCTCTTTCTAGAGTCTCAATGTCTTTTTTATAATGTGCTGACCAAAACTGGATGCAAAGTAATTACATGAATAATATACCGCTTTTTGGACAAAGTAGTGCAACTTCCAGAAAGTTTTTCTCCATAATTCTAATCTAGATTACAATACTAAATGCTTTCTGAATATCTCAAATATCTCAAGGCTTATTGCTAAGGGAAGTCTAAGTGAAGGTGTGTCACTTAAGTGAAGGTGAAGGTGAAGGTGTATCACTTTATTGAAGGTTTTTCTTACGTGTGATATAGTAATGTGTGCTTTTTTATATGAATGAAACCATGCAAAACAAGCTTAGAATCCAGATCCCAGAGCACCAAATTTATGACAACTATTCAAGTTTCTCATAAACAAATATAGGGACTACTTTAACAATTTTTCAAATAATTAAGAACATCTTCTTTATAGTCACAAGCTAGCAGCTGCATAATGACATTACCTGCTTACAGTTGTATGTGCATTTGCATACATGGAAATCTACCTCCCCAACACACACACGAACCCCAGCCTTGAGTTTAATACTTTAAAGACACCCAAACTGAAGGGTGATAAATCTCTATCATTATTATATATCTCTATTATATTTTTAAAAAATATTTACTGAACTAGTTTATCTTTTCTATCCTACTCCGTGTATACAAGTAAAATCCAATTGCAATAGCTCAAAAATACCTAATTCATTTGCCTAAATAAGTACTCTGGTATCTTTTTGTTAAAGAGTAAAAAGTAGTATAATATTCTTCAGATGACTTTGGGACAGTGAAAGCAATATTTGCCATTAGACTTGGCTATCAACACAAGTAAAAATTTATCTTATTTCAGTCCGTAGGATTCAAGTAGTTCTTAAATTTACAAATCATGTTATCAGTTGTAGGAGAGATTGCTTAGGGTTTTCTTACCTTATAGCTGAGTATGATCCTAAAGGAGGCAAGACAATGGCTTGAGAGTAGAAAACATAGATGAATGTAAAAAAGAGGAGAAGATGGGAGCTACTTCTGTGTTCCATCTCTTTTGACCTGGATTGGCAAAACTGACAGAAATAAGCCCTTCATTTTACCAGTGTCCAATGCTTGATAAATAAATATCTTGTCAGAAGTAGACTTTTGTGGAAAATCAGTACCATTGATATGGAGAGGGAGGGAGGGAGGGAGGGAAAGAGAGAGAGAGAGAGAGAGAGAGAGAGAGAGAGAGAGAGAGTTATTTATAGTAAATGAGATTTACAGAAGATATAGATGTAAATGTAGGTGTAGATATATAGATCTCTCTCTCTCTCTCTCTCTCCCTCCCTCCCTCCCTCTCTCCCTCCCTCTCTCCCTCCCTCCCTCCTGTGCTCATTTATAGCTTAAAATATGAATTAAGAATGTGGACTAGACATTTTCATTAAAATACTCAAGAGGCCAGAAATTTCTTCATAGTGAATATCTGAGATAGGAATTGTTATGCAGGTTTACACACAAGACTCTACTGATTTATACAGAGAAACTGTTACTAGTAATTTGAAGAACACCAATAATATATTGAATATTATAGCTATGCTCCACTAGATAAATGCTTTCTTTCATGAGGTTAAGCATATGGCATACAGAGAAATTTTAAATGAATCCTGACATAAAAAAGCAATGACGAAGTTGAGGTTCAGAGGATATGGGGGGGGTGGGGTGGAAATAGAGTGATTGACAGATAAACAATTTTCCTAATTATATATAATTAAAGTGTCAAAATATTAACTTAGATCATCTTGATTTTCAAAGTAATTTTACCCTGTTGTTAAAAATAGCATCAAAGAACTTGTATTAGCTGCATTTGCTTTGAAGTTATGACAGAAAATAGAGCCAAACATTTGAAACACCAGTAAACTCATTGAAAATTAGTCCATAACATCCACATAAAGAGCTCTGAGATTAGAGTCAAGAAAGAGGAAAAAACTTGTTGATGGTGATCCATTTTCCTGAAAATATCTATCCAAGGCAGAGTGTGATCAAATAAAGCTTCTCTTATAAAAAACGTATAAATCTTCAAGCTGCTACAAAATGTTGTTTTTACTGCCATAGTCTAACACAGCTTCCCCTCAGGAATATCTTCACATTGTTCTGCAACTGAAATTGTATGCGAAAAATCGTGGTTTATTTCATTGTTTTAAAAAAGTATTCATTTTGTCTGATCACAAGAATAGAGTAAATATAAAAAAATTATAGAGAATACTACTGAAATTTAAGTGAATAATTTTAGAGAAATGGAAGCTAAACTACATATTTCTCCACTACTCTTTAAATATGTGAATGTGAAAAATGATGGGGGGAAAGTCTTCATGATTTATTTAAAAAGTTTTAAATTGCATATAAATATAAAGGAAATAGTTTAAATGATCAGGAGGAGGTGGATGAGTATTCCCTTTTATTCAAGGAAAAGGGAAATTCAAAAAGAATATGAAATAATGAGTATGAAATATGCATTTTTTAAAAGAGAAACTTTTGTTATTTGAGAAATCAGAAAATCATCCCAGAAGAGAAATTCATATTTTGAATTCATTTTCAGCCTTCTTACACTACATTGTGATAACTGCATTATTATTAAATCATACCAACTCCACATACATACAGAAAATCTAAAATAGGTTTAAGGAAAATATACATATTTCTCTAGACTGAAATGAACAAATATCAACTTTTACTTACAAAGCCAGAAGATGGACTTTTGGATTCTTCAAAAATACTGTAATGGTAGCTTTTGCACAAGGGAGACTTGGAGCTCTCCTTGGTGCTGAATTTCTCTTCAATGTGCCACACTTTCTTCTTCCGATACTGAGCACAGTACTCAAAGGCAAGTATCTGGTCTGCTGGTCTGAAGTTTACCAGCCTGCTTTTCTTTGCGCTTAGTGCAGCCTTTCCAGCTGCCTCATTTAATAGGTTTATATACACAGGACCACTTTCACTTCAGAAACAGCTATCACATTATTTATTTATTTATTTATTTATTTATTTATTTATTTATTTGTTTGTTTGTTTATTTATTACATGTATTTATATGCCGCCATTCTCCCGAAGGACTCAGGGCGGTGAACACAAATTAAGAAACAAGTACAATAAAATCATAATTTAATCCAAATAATTAATTAGTAGTAAATAATAAAGCCCGGAATCAGTCTCAGCCTATTTGTTTGAAAAGCCAAGTCTTCAAGTCCCGACGGAAGGAACGGAGATAAGGAGTTGTCCGGAGCTCAGTAGGTAATCTCATTCCAGAGGGTGAGAGCACCCACAGAGAATGCCCTACCCCCGGGCACAGCAAGGTGACATTGGCTCGCTGTCGGAACCCTGAGGAGAGCGGCCCTATGTGAGCGAACAGGACGGTGAGAGGCAGGCAGGAGAAGGCCATGCAAATATCCCGGACCTAAATCATGAAGGGCCTTATAGGTGAGGACTAGCACCTTGAAGCACCCGGAGAACCATTGGTAACCAGTGCAGCTCACGCAGGAGGGGTGTTATATGGGAGTAACGAGGGGCTCCCATAACAACCCGTGCAGCTGCATTCTGGATCAGCTGGAGTCTCCGGGTGCATCTCAGGGGCAGGCCCATGTAGAGGGAATTGGAGTAATCCAAGCGGGAAGTAACCAGGGCATGAGTGACTGTGCGAAGGTCATGTCAGTCCAGGAAAGGGCGCAACTGGCACACCAGGTGAACTTGTGCGAAGGCCCCCCTGGTCACAGCCATTAGATGGTCTTCTAGGGATAGCCGAGCATCCAGGAGGACACCCAGGTTGCGAGCCCTATCAACGGGTGCAAGTTTTTCCCCATCTATCAAAAGTGATGGAGCCTCTGAACCCCGAGATGCCAGCATCCACAGTCACTCAGTCTTGGAGGGATTGAGTTTGAGTCTGTTTCTGCCCATCCAGGCCCGTACCTCCTCCAGGCAACGGGACATCACGGAAAGGGCATCTCTGGGGTGGTCTGGGGTGGAGATGTATAATTGGGTATCATCAGCATATTGATGATATCTCACCCCAAAGCCACAAATGATCTCACCCAGTGGCTTCATATAGATGTTAAAGAGCAGGGGGGAGAGAACCGACCCCTGAGGCACCCCACGATTAAGGGGCCTTGGGGTGGATCTCTGCCCTCCCGCCCATACAAACTGAAAGCGACCCGAGAAGTAGGAGAAAAACCACCGTAAGACAGTGCCTCCCACCCCTAACCCCACAAGTCGCTGCAGTAGGATACCATGGTCGATGGTATCAAAAGCTGCTGAGAGGTCAAGTAGGACCAGGATGGAGGAACAACCCCCATCCCGAGCCCGCCAGAGATCATTCACCAGAGCGACCAATGCCGTTTCCATGCTGTGACCATGTCGGAAGCCTGATTGGTATGGGTCAAGGTATTCCGTTTCCTCCAGGAATTGTGAGAGCTGTTGAGCCACTACAGTCTCAACAACCTTCGCGATGAAGCGAAGGTTGGAGACGGGATGATAGTTATTAAGTGAGTCTGGATCCAGGGAAGGTTTCTTGAGGAGAGGTCTAACCACCGCCTCCTTAAGAGAGGTGGGGAAGTTCCCCTCTCTCAACGAAGCCTTGACAATTGCCTGGATCCAGTCTCTAGTCACCTCTCTGGCAGCCGAAACCAACTAGGAGGGACAAGGGTCCAATAAGCAAGTGGAGGAACTAAGTTTGCCCACAATCCTGTCCACTTCCTTGACAGAAACAGGGTCAAACTCAATCCAGATATTATTCTCAAGACCCACCCTAGTCTCCCGATTGGATTCTGCCCACTCAGAGTCCAATCCAATCCGGATCTGAGCGATTTTATCATGCAGAAACTGTACAAAATCCTCAGCTCTGCCCTGCAAAGGGTCTTCCCTCGCTCCCTGATTGAGGAGGGAGCGGGTCACACGAAACAGGGCCGCTGGGCGGTTTTCTGCAGATGCAATGAGGGCGGCGAAGTAGTGAAGTTTCGCCGCTTCCATCGCCACTAGATAAGACCTAATATGGGTTCTTAACTGAAGAACCCATATTAGGGTTCGGTCAGATTCAGATCGGGAGGACCTCCAACTCTCCTCTAAGCATCTTTTCCGACGTTTCATTTCCCAAAGCTCCCCTGAAAAACCAAGGAGCAATCCGGGATCTGCGTCAGGTTAGAGGCCGCAAAGGTGCGATTCTGTCCAAGGCGTCAGTAGCCACCCGTTCCCAGGATGCCACCAAAGCCTCAGCTGAATCGCAAGATTGAGAGGTGGAGAATGTCCCAAGCTCCTTCAAGGACCTTTCTGGGTCCATCAGGCACCTAGGGCGGAACCATTTTATGGGTCCCGTCTCCCAGCGGCAGGGGTTGACAGATTGAAAGTCTAGTCTAAGGAGGGAATAGTCAGTCCATGACAGGAGAGTGATGGAAAGTTCCCCCTTACCATGACCATTTATCCACTGCCCAGAGAGAAAAACCAGGTCAAGTGTGTGTCCTCCCCTATGAGTTGGGCCCTGAATAACCTGAGTCAGGTCCATGGCTGCCATGGAGGCCATGAACTCCCGGACTGTCTAAGATGACTCACCAATCAAAGGCAGATTAAAATCTCCCACAATTAAAAGGTTGGGGAGTTCAAGTGCCACCTCAGACAAGATATCGAGCAGTGCGGGCAGGGCTGTGGCAACATAGCTGGGAGATAGGTATGTGACCAACAAGCCTGACTGAACTCCAGGGTCCCACTTCAATAGAAGAGACTCACATTATGCAGGAGACGTCACATTCCCCAGGGGGTGTATGGAAATATCCATCATGGTTTTGTTAAGGATAATATGAGACAAAGGAAGTTCATATTTAATTCAAGGGAAGGCACACACACACACACACACACGATTAGTCGATTTATCACTTGACTGATAAACAACTCAAGATGAGTAACACTGGGCCAAGCAAAGTGTTCAACTGCTTTTGGGAATATGGAATTGAAGCTGGCAAGACAGAAACCTTATCAACTAATATTGATTGTGATGGGTACCCCTTTCCAAATTCCTTGAGGAGAAAGATGGTTACAAGGGTCTAGCATTCATATAGAAAATCAGTCAGAATTGTAAGAGAAATTGAGAGATGTTTGATATTTTCAGAGTCATTGCATTTGTTTGAATTCTATCACCCATAGTTGAGGTATGTATTAAGATGAATTTTAGGAGGTTAAACAAATATGATATGAAAATATACTCAAGCGTTCTAGCTTGCAAAACAGTTCTGAAGTAATGCACATGTGACTTTAAAGGTGCATGGGGAAGAAAAAGAATTATCTTCCTAAGTAGAATTTCCTACTATTCTCAATTTTAGCAGAAAGAATGTTTCCTTTTAATTTTTATGGTTTGTGAATAGAGTAAAAGAGAATACTGGCCTCTCTTTCTTTTTGAATTATCAGTAGGCCATATTCAAGTCACAATTTTTTTTTTAATTTGATTTATATGCCGCCCTTCTCCGGAGACTCAGGGCGGCTTACAATGTGCTAAGCAATAGCCTTCATCCTTTTGTATATTTATACAAAGTCAGCTTATTGCCCCCACAATCTGGGTCCTCATTTACCTACCTTAGAAAGGATGGAAGGCTGAGTCAACCTTGAGCCTGGTGAGATTCGAACCTGCAGTAATTGCAGGCAGCTGGTCTTAATAACAGGGTGCTTTAGACCACTGTACTACCAAGGCTCTGCTAAATGGTTACCTAAGCCTTCTTGAATATTTTGAGAATATTTGCTCTAGCAATTTTTCTAGAGTTATATCTAGCTTAATTCTTTGAAAACTATTCTACTTTTTTGAAAACTAACAATACCACTACAATTGTTCTAAGATCTGAAATGTAAATTTAAGCTATCTGCTGAGTTTACATGGGACATGATTGATATTTGTCATGCTTTGAATCCTGGTATATTCCTACAGGTATAAATATTTATCATCATCTGCTTTCTCATTTTAAATACAGTATTTTTAATTATTTCATCAATAGAACACAAACTGGACCTTGTATCTATAAGTCAAACCAAATAATGGTAATTTATTATTCAATTTATACATCAGACTTGCAAGAATCAGCTAGGAACATCTAAAACAATTTAAAGAAAAGAATATCAGGAATTTAAGGAAATGTTCCTCAACAGAATGTTCATCTCTATTAAACACCTAATTGTAGAATAAAGATGTAATTAATTTGAGATACAGATGAAAATATGTATGATGTATAGGTATATAAATGTACCTACTATTTTAAACAAAATATTTTCCCAGTACATTTGCAAATATATTGTAGAGGCATAAAAGAGAGATTATCCGAAATGTAAGGTTGCCACCAGCTAGGGAATTTTGTATTTCTTACAGCTAATGTTTATCTGTTCAGGACAGTAATCTGTTCGAGCAATGAAATAAACTTGTATTTTAAGGATGGGAATTTCAGGTACATTTTATAAAGCACACGTGTCCACAAGCGTGGTGGTGGTGGGTGTATCTTCAATGACCTATTGTTAAGCATGTTAAGCTCAGTCAGGTTTACTTTTTCCTCTAATTGAGAAACCTGACAGAAAAAATTGTCCCAAGGTGCATCACCAGTATTTTCTTTGTCTGACATATTTGTAACAAAGGAATGCAAGTATCACTCTACATAGCAACAGAGGCCTTATCATAAATTATATTGTTAACTCGTACAGTTTTATATAAATACTTTGAGGTTTGTGTGTGTGTGTCTCTATGTAGCTGCGTATTTACTATTCACATATAATTCCAAAGCTGGGGTTTCTGGACAAGGCCACAGTTGATGGACAATTAGGAAAAACTGTTTAGATTAATTCTAACAAGAGCATCTTTGATTTTAAGTTGACCTGGTGGGGTAGGAGAGGTGAATTAATGAGATAAATATATTACTTGTGGTGAATCTGGAATAAAAATAGAAAACTGTGATACTCTTTTAAGTTATCATGGTCTTAATATTCAGAAATAATAAGTATGTGAGGCATTTATATCTATATTACAGGACTAACCAGTCATGAACAAGTGCTTTCCCCTCCAATGTTCATTCCCACAAAATGTTGTAGACCTCCACTTCCAATGTATATTTTGCATGTAACCCTCATGAAGTAACCACTTATGAAAGCTGAAATAAACAGCCACTGCTTAGTTTTGTGATCCAGCCAAATTAAAATATTAATACTAAATTCCATCAATTCCAATGGAAAAAAATAAGCATGAAGCTAAGCAATGCTTACTTTGGACTGGATTTTGTTTTCTTTTTTCAGTGAAAAACTAATTTCCACTGAATGTTTGGCCAGTAAATGTTGGAAGCTAAGTTCAAACACTCATACCCTGTTTTCTCCAAAATAAGACATCCCCTGATAATAAGCCTAATCGGGCTTTTGAGCACATGGCAATAAAGCCAAGTCCTTATTTCAGGGTTCAACAAAATATAAGACAGGGTCTTATTTTTGGGGAAACACTGGTAAATAAAATAGCACAGAAATTAGAAGAACATATTCAAAAGTAAATCAGTTTAGTCTCAAAGCCTACTAAACAGAGAAGATCTTCTTCCTTCTAATGAAGTTTTCATCTTTTTATCTTGCCTCTGATTCATGGGTTTGTAAGTTTAGACAAACCTGGTGGAGAATGTTCAATGATCTTTAATCATATTTTCTAATTCATTTAATGTAAAAGTTAAATGAAGTAAGCCTCAGAAGAAATGTCTGGAAATCTGTTTCTGAGTTGACAGCTGTGACCTAAACCAGAGTGCCTACAAAATACTAATTCCCCAGGAAGCTTGTTTCCCTTCTTATTTCATGACCAGTGGGGGAAAAAAACCCCTGTTCTGTCTCAGAATGGAGGGAAGGAATCTATCTCTTGCAGTCATCAAGGTGCTCCTTCTTACATGGAAAGAGAAAAGAAGAAGAAAAGGGGGGTAAGCAATGGATTTGTCAAACCTGCCACAACTTAAACCTGTAATTAGAAACAATCCTTGGCTCTATTTGTTGAGAAAGGTATAGTTAATTAGAGATTGAGTGTATTTCAGTAAAGCAAAACCAGAACTGAAAATTACATGCCAAAATCCTCAAGTTCTACTTTTTCCTCCCCTAACTGTCTCTCATTGTTCCCCTCAGTGTAACCAATCTGATTCAAGCAAGCTGTTTTCCCAAACGGACAGTGCAGACCTATGCAGCCCTCTTCTTCTTCCAACTGGGTAACCTTGAGGCAGCTTCTTGAGCAGATACAGCATTTACTTTCATTTCCAAAGCATTCCTTTCTTCATACACCCCCCTCCTTCCTATATAATAATTTAGCACAAGCGTAAGCATGGCAGCTGTCAGGATTCAAATCAAGATCAAAATCTAGGGGAAAGTTCTCTTACTTATTAAATTAATAAATATATCCTACTCTTCCATGGTTCACATAATAATCGAAAACCTTCTGCATTCTCTTTCCTATAGTGGTCTATAAGAACTCTTGTTTGTTATACCCTGTTTTCCCCAAAATAAGACACCCTCTGATAATAAGCCCAATCAGGCTTTTGAGCACATGGCAATAAGGCCAAGTGCTTATTTCGGGGATCAAAAAAATATAAGATAGGGTCTTATTTTCGGGGAACCACTGTATGTGTCCAGTTTCTTATATTGAGATGCACACTTCTCAATGTGTATATTCTATTTCGCTCTCATGGCTAACATCCATGGCTGGATAGATGTAACCTTCATACTCAACATTAACATACCTCTGGAAGTGGAAGTTGCTTTTAGCCATGTACAAAAATGGACTAATTAGAACAGAACCTGCATTTAATTATTTGTATATTTACTTTTCGTTTATTTTAAAGACTATTAGAAGAGCATGGAATAAGTCAGCCTGAAGGCAATAGACATAGGAGCAAACGCAAGTAAAATGATACATGCTAATGAAAATAGAATACAAGAAATTAAAGAACACGGAGAAGCAAACAGGGAGGAGGAAAAAGAGGAACAGCAGCATGTTTATCACTCTTTCAGTTTGCTAATAGCCACCATTAAAGTTCCACGGCTTTCAGAAAGCATGCAAAGAAAGTTTGAAGCTTTCAGATAAGAAAAATTGCACTTCCGTATAGTTTAACAGCACCACCTAGCTGTTAAATTAAGTGTTTTATTCCTGGCAAAACTGCCTGCAGGATTTACAACATAAATTATCAGTTAAAATCAACTGCCATTCTGCCAACTTTAGTTAAAATCAACATGCCATTCAATAAAACTCCATGCCACATTATGAAAATCAATAAATAAAATAAAGTGCTCCTCAGAAACAGAATACCAGAATATAACCCAGCAAGCCGGGTTGGCTTAAGAAGAAATTTTTAAATTCTTTTAATCAGTCTGTGATTTTTTAACTTTCGGGCCAAAATTTATGTATATTTTTAAATGTTTTAATATTTGTATTCTATGTTTTTTATCTTGGCTGTACACTGCCCTGAGTCCTCAGGGAGAAGGGTGGTATATAAATTGGAAATTAAATTAAATTAAATTAAATATAAAACTAGATTTCAAGTACGGTTTAAAAGGGATGAAAAATTGTACACCAGAGGAGGAGGAATCTTGCAACCATCATAGAGAAGGCTTGTGATTACAGTCAGATCTCATTTCTGGGGGGGTATAATTTTTTTAGGATGGAGTATTGGTAATCCTCGATTTATGACCACAATTGAGCCCAAAATTTCTGCTGCTAAGATTTGAACTTGCAGTAATTGCAGGCAGCAGATGTAAGTGGATGTTAATAACAGTGCTTTTAGTCTGCTGAGCCACCAGAGCTCTTCATCACAACCAGGAGGTTGTGAGTTCTATCCTAGGTAGAGGCAGATGTAGGATCTCCTGCTTGGGCAGGGGGCTGGACTAGATGACCTGCAAGGTCCCTTCCAACTCTATTAATTTGTTTGTTTGCACTCTGCATTAAAATTGGTCAGTTCCATAGTCATTCATGTTTACGCATTTTGATAACTTCCAAAAATCAGTCCATGCTCCCACCCCAAAAGTACAGTTGGACACTATTTTAAGACCATGGAATGAATGTTTATAACTTTTACTTTCCACCACTCTCCTTAATCTATTCCTGGTATCTGAAATGCATTTTGCTGCTTTCCTACGATTAATCCACACTGGGGATGCTAACCTTGAATTCAATTCAAACCTTTATTGTCAGAGTATAGCACGTTTACTATGAGATTGGCTGAGCCTCCCTTCGTGTGCACACACACACTCAACACAATACAACTCACAATGAAAGACAGAAAATCCCTATTCAGTGAATCCTGCTAAACAAACATCCAATCCTATTACACCCTGTGAATTTATTGTACATCGCACTGGTCCCGCAAGTCAATCGTACTATGTTGTTGTGATTATTTTTCATTCAGGAGTCTGACAGCCCACGGATAAAAACTGTTCTTCAGCCTGTTTGTGTGGCTGCTTAGGCTTCTATATCTCCTTCCCGATGGTAGGAGAGTAAAGAAGTGCTGACCAGGGTGTGAGTCGTCCCTGAGGATTTTCTTCATTCTTCTAAGGCAGCGAGCCCTAGTGATATCATCTAGTGGTATCAGGGGACAGCCCATAGAACTGCCTCCTATCACTCATAAATAAGCTGTTGGATGTGTGTCAACTCCTCCTCCCAAATATTCTCCAAAAATTATCTCTTTTCCAAATCTTTTTGCACTTCTAACACTTCAACACCATTTATATCAACCTGCAGATCAATGTCATGTCCAGCACCAACAGAAAAGAAACATCTATTTCTGTCTCTTTTGAGCCTAGTAAATACATTACAATGTCCTTTCTGACAGCCAGGATTCAGCATCGAAGGATTTATATTTAGCAGTAAGTTTTCATGCCCCTACAATGTTTTCTCCATCCATTGAATGCATGGGAGAAACTCACAGCCAGATTTGGATTCATTCTAATGGAACATATTTTTGGATTCTTTTTTGTTTTATCCTGACAACAGTGGTCTGAGTTGTTTGGACTGACAGGGTTGTCAATCATTGAACTTTTTTTGGGAGGGGGAGTGGTTGATTATATTGCCCCCAATAATCTGGATCCTCATTTTATCAACCTCAGAAGAAGGGAAGGCTGAGTCAATCTTGAGCCAGCCAGGATCAAACTGCTGGCTGCGGGCAAAGTAGCCTAATATGCTGCATTATAACCACTGCACCACCACGGCTCCTAATCCAGTCAATTATAGGGTTAGAGAAGATTGTCTTAAAACAGCCCTCAGGTTGTTTAGAGTTAAAATAATTCCATAAATTAATTCCATAAATAGGAGAAACTGAAGCTTTCCTTTCATGCTGCTTCCCACAGAGGCAAAGTCCTTGAATGGACACATAAGAACGGACCTTGTCTACAGTAGGCACTTTTCCATTTTATCCTGCTTTCACATTAGAGGATCAAAATGAGTAAGCTTCCTGCAACCCTAATCTTGGACACCCAGTCCCATATCAAGTCACCATGCATTTTTATTTTTGTTTTAATTTAGAACATTAAAATAAAGAAGAATGTGATAGCTTCCTCAATTGACAGGATGCCAAAAGTGTCCATTTCCTGATTGAATAGATCATTTCTGATCATATACTGTTGGTATGTGGAGTATTACCCAGAGTATTACTCATTTCATTAAGTAATGGAACATATTTATTGAAAAAAGGCCTCTAATTAATTTATTATTTAATGCAGATTTATTGAATGAAAAAAAGTTGAAAGGAAGAATTTGGTGGTAGTTCTATAATTATATCAAGATATATCAAGAACTAGTTTGGTGCAATGGTTAAGGTGCTGGCCTAAAAATTAGGAGAACATAAGTTGTAGTCCCACTTTAAACATGAAAGCTGGTTGAGTGACTATGGCACAATCACACTCTCTCTTGGCTTAACCCTCTTCACAAGGTTGTTGTGGGAAAATAGGAGAGATGAACTGGTAGCAGCAGTGATGGGAGGCTCTGCCCACTCACCCGGACGTCATCAAATATGCTCTGTGCATGCATAGCAAGGGTAAGTGAAACCCACCACTGTCTCAATCTTTCTCAGCATTAGGCTCTTCTCCAGTGAGTCCTTCCTTCTCATTAGGTAGCCAAAGTATTTGAGTTTCATCTTCAGGATCTGGCCTTCTAAAGAACAGTCAGGGTTGATCTCCTCTAGGACTGACCAGTTAATACCTGATTAATTGACTGATTAATTGATTATATGCCATAAAGTCAATTCTTAGAAGCACATAGATTTTCTCCATAATGATCTGTCCCTAACCTGGTACTTCAGCCCTTCCAATAGGGCACCCATCATTACTATAATTGAGTCTATCCACCTTAATGCTGATTGTCCTCTTTTTTCAATGCTATAAGCCTAGTCTCCATCAAAATATCTGCAGCTTTATATCTTTTCAATGGTATTCATGAATACCATTGCAGGTAGATTGCATCAATTCATTTATCACTATAGGTGACTACTATATCATAAAGTTTGAGACAGGCAACTTGGTTTGTCAAACAAAGCAATAAAAGAGAATTAGATCTACTGACATTTTCTCTTTCTCTGATATTTTTAACAGCAGTCATGCGTGGATCTAATCATTTTCTGATCTTTTTTCTCCTCGAACAAATCTTTTAACATTTTAAGAGGCCTATGGGGGGAGCTATTTGTGGGGAAATCTAAAAATGAATTAACTCTTCAAACTATACTTGGAATGAAAAGAAAAATCAATCCTGTCATTTCATCTATGGAGATTCTCAGTCGTCCCAAAGGTGCTTTTTCAAAAGGCAACTGGACGTTGTTTCTCCTTGAAGATGTTTCCCTTCTCATTCAAGAAGCTCCTTCAGTTCATGAGGAAGTTTCTTGAACTGAAGAAGTTCTTGGATGAAAAGTGAAGAAATGTCTTCAAGGAAAAACAAAGTCCAGTTGCCTTTTGAAAAAGCACCTTTGGGACAACCCAGTCTTTTCAAATATTCTACCTTAAGTAGGATGGGAACCTTTTCTTGTTCCCCATCCCAGTAGAACTACCTTAGTTTTAGTGGGTTGGTTTAGTATTTAGACAGACTTGAGGGCTTAGCATCACTTGAATACAGTTCCAGAAACCATAAAAGAACTGAGTCTTTTCCCCCACTTCCTAGCCTCATATCTAACAAATACCCTGTTGTTTTTCTTCATAGTCACAAAGGTGGAAGACTCAGCCCTCTTTTCTTCCTTGAAGTGAAACAGCCTGGAATGTATTTGCACTATGAGATGTATATGATATTTATAGAACAGTTTTTGCTATTCAGATACCTGGGCTTATCTTACTTACTAAATCATTTATATGCAAATGTGATGTTTCATAAAAGACAGACTAAAGGTGAGCAACGAAATAAAGGTGCAGTTAAGCGGCAGTGGTAAATCTCTGGCAAGCAAGATGCACAAAAGTCTATTCTACTTCAAGTTGAACACAAAAGGGTTGATTCTCAAATAGTGGAGTAGAGAATTATTGTGGTCTGTTGTGCTCCTTGAAGCATACAGAGTATCTGTCTTGGAAAATAATATTTATTTTAATTATACATGTCTTGCCTCAGTCCTTCTACTCCCTATCGGTTTCTTACTACATTACTTGGTGGCTTGCAGTCAGATCATCTCATCTCCTGGGATATGGGCAATGGTGGGATTCAGTCAGTTCGGACCAGTTCAGGTGAACCGGTTGTTAAATTGCTGGCTGGCCCCTCCCCCCTCCCATTCCAGAAGTTCCCACATGCCCTGTTTTGGCTCCCAGGTAAGTGCAGGGAGGCCTAATAGGCCCAAAATGGGGCATGGGGGGGGGGGAAGCAGCGCAGCCCCCTGCAGCCCATTTTTGCTCTGAGAAGGCTGCAGAGAGACCTACTAGGCCCAAAACATGGCATGGGGCTGTGTGATCCATCCCCCACCCCCAGTTTTTGCTCCCAGGAGGCTGCAGGGAGGCCTTCTAGGCCCAAAAGAGGCACAGGCAGTGCCCCCCTGCAGCCTGTTTTTGCTCCCGGGGGGAGGTGCAGGAGGCCGAGTGCTGTCTGTCACACCCCCTGGCAACGCCCACCATGGCCATGCCTACCCAGCGGGCCATTAGGGCAGAGAACCGGTTGTTAAATTATTTGAATCCCACCACTGGATATGGGATAAAGAAGAAGGGACAGAAGCAGCAACTTTGAGGATTGCCATTTGTGATAAGACACAAATTCCAAGGGCCATGTTCCCATTGTCTAAAACAAGTAGAGACACTCCTCATTTTAGTGGTGTGTCAGGAATAGGATATAAATTCAAGCTCATATTTCATAAAGACGTATCTATTTTATATTATGTGAAGGAGAACATATGGAGCCTTTGAATAACTTGTAATGCCCTCTCCCTTTCCCTCTCTCCCTCTCCCACATATGAACTGATCAACTTTACTCTTTTGGCTTTGACAGAGAGATATTTCCTATCACTGTTTTCATTAATTGCTGTAGAAGCTGAATCATATGAGTAGCATTTCTAATCTCCTGAAGTATTTCTAGGAGAAAATCTGGCACAGGCTGATACATAACTGTGTAGTTTCCAGCAAATACAGTTTTCATTTTACTTTTAAAAAAAGTAAATTTAGATGAGTCAAAAACAGGTAGTGATTTTCTGGTGAACTTTAAAAATCCAATTTTATCTGAGTTCAAATAATCTACTTGATGTCTTTTCTATCAATTATACGTCAGCATTCTGCAAAATATTGTTATACCAGTATTGTACCAAAGTATTCATACCAAAGTATCTGCAAAATAAATACCAGTAATTTATTGTAATTCAGCTTTGCTCTATTAAACTGATATATGTGATCAATTACCCAAGAAAAATAATTTTTTTGTTGTTTAGGACCTAAGAAAATTTAAAAGTACAAATAGGTACAACAAGAAATACTGAATCCCTTGGTTTCATGGTCTAGCAATGGATCCAATAAGAATATGTTTTTAAAGGTTGGCTTTATATGACAAAGATTAATACATTCAAAGAAATCTTGGTACACATGTTACAGGTGTTTCCACAATTATCTGTAGTGTCTGTCTCCCGAAGCAAAGTTTTCCCCTGAAGGCCCTTACCTGCTTTTTGTCCAGCCTTTGGAGAGATTGATTGAAGATGTGGGGGGTTGTTTTTGCTCTTGCCCATTGTGTTGTCTTTTATTCCTTGTTCTTGTTTATTATTTTATTTATTTATTTGAATCCAGCCTTTATTATTTTTACAAATAACTCAAGATGGTGAACATAACCTACATGCTTTCCCCCTCTAATTACCTCCAGAACAACAATCCCGAGAGAATGACTGGCCCAAAGACGTCCAGCTGGTTTTCATGGCTAAGGTAGGACTTGATCTCACGACCTCTTGCATTCTAATCTGGTGTCTCAATCATTAAACTAGACTGGCTCTCCTGTCATATTCCTTTTACCATGAGCCAAGTGGTGGGTTGCCCCCGGTTCGCACCGGTTCTATAGAATCGGTAGTAAAACCGGTGGGAGGCTCCGCCCACCGACCCTGACATAATCAAAGCATTTCTGCGCATGCTACCGGTTTGCATGGCCCTACTGCGAACCGGTAGTAAAGGTAAGTAGACAGGGGTGACAGCAGATCGATCAGACTAAGAAACCAAGTAGGTCAGATCTGCTTATTTTGTAACACTTCTAGTAGCAGAATCTTGCAAGTCACTTTATCTTTGTGTGAATTAAGGAGCAGCTTGTCTGAGATAGCACTAACACTTAGATTTATATACCACTTCACAGTGCTTTACAGCCCTCTCTAAGCAGTTTTACAGAGTCAGCACATTGCCCCCAGCAATCTGGGTCCTCATTTTTCCGACCTCGGAAGGATGGAAGGCTGAGTCAACCTTGAGCCTGGTGAAACCAACTGGCTCATATTTATGATGGTTGCAATGTCCCAGGGACATGTCATCACCTTTTGTGACCTTCTGACAAGCAAAGTCAATGGGTGAGCCAGATTCGCTTTATAACCATATTACTAACTGTGGCGAGAAAGGTTGTAAAATGGGGCAAAACTCACTTAACTCACACCTTTCCTGCGCGAGCTGCACTGGTTGCCGGTGGTCCTTCGGATCCGCTTCAAGGTTTTGGTTTTGACCTATAAAGCCCTTCATGGCATGAGCCCGGGATATTTGCAGGACCACCTCCTACCGGCCTCCCACTGCCTAGTGCGCTCACATAGAGCTGCCCTCCTCTGGGTGCCGTCGGCCAGACAATGTCGGCTGTTAGAGGCACCAAAATAATCCAGATGATATAAGGTCTCCTGCTGGAGCAGGGGGTTGGACTAGATGGCCTCTAAGTTTCCTTCTAACCCTGCTCTTCTATGATTCTGTAAGGATCTCCTGCTGGAGCAGGGGGATGGACTAGATGACCTCCAAGATCCCTTCCAGCCCTAGATTGCTGTGCTGTTTCACAGAGCCTTCTGAAGCCAGAGTTTGTGGTCCTTCCTTCCTCTCCTTTTTTTTTTCTCTCTCTCTCTCTCCCTCCATATATCTTTATCTATCTATCTATCTATCTATCTATCTATCTATCTATCTATCTATCCATCCATCCAACTATCTCATTCACTTTCATTCCTCCCTCCCTCCCTTTCTTTCTTTCTTTTTCTTTCTTCTTTCCCTTCCTTCCATCCCTCTTTCTTGTCTCTCCCTTTTCTTCCTTTCTCTTTCTTTCTCTCTCCCTTTTTCTTTCTTTCTCTCTCCCTTTTTCTTTCTTTCTTTTCTTTCTTATCTCTCCCTTCTCTCTTTCTTTCTCTTTCTCTTTCTCTTTCTTTCTTTCTTCCTTCCTTCCTTCCTTCCTTCCTTCCTTCCTTCCTTCTTTTCTTTCTTTCTTTCTTTTTCCGTCTCTCTCTTTCTATCCCTTGCCTTCCTCCTTCCTTCTCTCCTTCTAAAGCTAGGAAATCCACCTGAAACAAAAACTCCTTTCGATGAAACCGGCCATTATATCCGGCTTATTCAACCCAAGACACACACACACAAACACGGTCTTTGCTTCCAACCAAACGCAGAACAGCGGAGGAGGGCCCGGCAGACATGTGGCAGCCAGGAAGGAAGTCGCAGCAACAAAAGCTGAGATGTTTGCAGTGGACATAAAAACAAATTTAAGCTGCCTTAAAGCAGTTCAGTGCGATTTGCCCCATTTCCCTGCCAGCCTGTAAGGGGAGCTTGGCAGTAGCTGAATCTTGATATGGAGGGTTTATTCAAAAAGAAAATAAAAGAGACCGAAAAAAGAAAATTAAATCCTCACAAAAGGCTGCAAGAGGGGTGGTGAGGGAGAAGACATCCAGCCAGGCTGTGTCATTGGGGAGAGAAAGAACAAGAGATGGGAACAGCTGAGCTTCTTGTAGCCTTCTTGCAGCTTTTTGCTAAACTTCCTCGCAGCTGAGACTGGGACGGGATCCTCCCTCCCAACAAGGCGAGAAGTGGCTGTGGCTGTGACGGATGGGGAGGGGTGAGGCTTCAGCCAATTCCCCAAACTGAACAAAAAGTTAACTGGCTGAAGAATACCACCAATGCCTACACCATTTCTAACAGATGTCCAGTCTTTTCTTGAAAACTTCCAGTGATTAAGCTTCTACAACTTCTGAAGGCAAGCTGTTTCAGGGGTTGATTGCTCTCACGGTCAGAAAATGTGAACGAAGCAGTTCAGTTTTGTCGTATATGCCCTGCAAGTTTTCCCGTGGGCAATGCAACGGGGATAGGAGAGGGGGGTCACACAGTCCCTGTACATGAGAGACAGAACAACTTACCAAAAGTTAGGCGAGTGGCCAAGACAGGCAATGGAGGCAAACAGGGAGGGAGACAAACAGGCGATGGAGGCAAACAAGGATGACGGGGGCAAATATAGGCTGTGGAGGCAAACAGGGAGGGAGGCAAAGGAGGACGACGTGGCAAATGGAGGCAGTGGAGGCAAACGGGGAGGGAGGCAAATGAGGATGACGTGGCAAATGGAGGCAGTGGAGGCAAACGGGGAGGGAGGCAAATGATGATGTGGCAAATGGAAGCAGTGGAGGCAAACAGGGAGGCAAACAAGGGCAATGTGGCAAATGGAGGCAGTGGAGGCAAACGGGAAGGGAGGCAAACGAGGGCGATGGAGGCAAATGGAGGCAGTGGAGGCAAATGGGGAGGGAGGCAAATGAGGACGACGTGGCAAATGTAGGCTGTGGAGGCAAATGGGGAGGGAGGCAAACAAGGGCCATCCAAATGGAGGCCATAGAGGCAAACAGGGAGGGAGGCAAACAAGGGCGATGGAGGCAAATGGAGCCAGTGAAGGCAATCGGGGAGGCACGCAGACAGGGCAATGGAGACAAATGGGTGAAGAACAGCTGAGCCGCGGGTGTGAGGACAAGCATGAAGGCAGGCAAACTAGTGAAGAGCAGTTAGGCCACATCCATGAGGATGAGCACGAAGGCAGGCGAGGCGCGAAAAGGAGTGAGTGGGAGAGGCAGCGAGGGGTGGGGCCAGTCAGTGGTGCGATTTGCCGGTTTGCCAAACTGTGCATAATCGTTACTACCGGTTCGGGACAACCAGTCCGAACCGGCTGAATACCACCTCCGAGTGGTACCTTGGCACTTAACTGCTTTGAAACTCATTGAATTTGGTACTCAGTGCATTTTAACGTGAAAATGTCAGAACACGTCAGTGTCAGCTGCTTTGTGACTCACTACATTATTCCTGATGGGAAAAAATTGTTTGGTACTCATCGGTTTTGATACTCATCATGCCTCCCAGAACTAATTAATGATGATCATATACAGGTACCACGGTATATGATTGAAACCATTTCTCTCCACCCTCACTTCTTAAGCATTGACAAAGCTTGAACATAGAAAACTTTAACTGAAAATATTAAAACTCTTTTCCTTTTATGCTATGATCATGGTAGACATCCAACCTCAGTTGTCAGGAGTTCCAGAACTTTTGCATGTGGAAGCGGTCATGCAGTGGATAATGGTGCCATTCCTTTTTGGAATGGGTATGCAGATAAATTTGTCAGGAACACAGCACAGCTTTCAGAAATGCCATATTGGCAGAGTAGCCAGTCTTCTTCTGGGTGTCAGAAACTCTGTGACTTTTCTTGAGAACCACTCATATCTGTCGGTGTGTCACTGACTCTGCCTATACAACCAACAGCTTTGTGTAGCAATCCTTTCTTGGAAATTGTGTTATATCATCCACAGGACTTCTGTACTAGTGATACATGCAAAAACTGAAGCATTTTATGAAAGGAAAAGAAAGTGGATCTTCAGAACTAGGTTGAAACGGTCATAAGATTGAGATAAAATTGTAAGTTATACTTGCCAAGAATAAATATACCAGAGAAACCTAATTTTGTGTCCTGTGATTTAAGCACAGTGAGAAAGCATCACTGGTTTTAGGCACAGTGAGAAAGTGCCATGATTTTTAAGCACAGTGGGAAAGTACCATTGGGGAAGTTAGTTAGTTAGTTAGTTAGTTAGTTAGTTAGTTAGTTAGTTAGTTAGTTAGTTTATTATATTTGTATACCGCCCTTCTCCCGAGGGACTCAGGGCGGTGAACAGCCATGGTAAAAACAATGTACAACAAAAATTAAAAGCTTATTAAAATAATTCAATCATTCGGCCAAATTTAAAACATCCAACTAAAATCATTTTAAAACCCCTATCAAAACCCAATTTAAAAAACCTTTATCCTGTCAGACCAGCTTGCTGGAATAATAGGGTCTTCAGAGCGCGACAGAAGGCACGGAGGTCGGGGGTCCTTCGTATGTCCAGGGGCAGTTCATTCCATAGGGCCGGGGCCCCCACAGAGAAGGATCTCCCCCTGGGGGTCGCCAGCCTACACTGTTTGGCTGATGGCACCCTGAGGAGGCCCTCTCTGTGGGAGGGTATTGGTCGGTGGGAGGCAATTGGTGGCAGAATGCGGTCCTGTAGGTAAGTCACTTTTCTTCTGTTTTGGAAATGGAGTAAGCCAAAATAAACAAAATAAGCACAGAAATTTAGGGACAGAAAAGGATTTGAATACAGATCGAGTCAGAAGTCTTTCTATCCTTTGGTAGCTTCTTGCCAAAAAAGATAGCAAATCAAGAGCTTTCAAAGAAATATATTGCAAATGACACCACAAGGTGGAATATTACAATAATTATCACTAAGGAAATTACTTGCCTCGAGTATTCTAAAAAAAACACCGCAGGGCAAGACATCAGAGATTTAGTGACAGTGCAGTGCGAAGAAAAGAATTGTAAGTGTTTGGGGATCTAACAAAATGCAGTACTCTTCCCTTTCCCAAAATGAATTCTTTTCAAATATAGTGTAGCACAAATAATCAACTTATAACACAGATGAAGGGTCAGAAATTTATTTAAATTGCATCATTTCCACAGCACTCATGACATACAGATTCTAAAATGTTTTAAACATATACCAATAGACAATTGTTTCACAAATTGTTATGAAATAAAGAATTTATGCTTCAGCTTTCCTAACTTGACTATACACATAAAGAGAGATTTCTGTCAGTATTTCGGTTGAATTATAGTAAGGAAAAATGCCTTCCCACAAACTGCTTATGAAAATTAGAAGTTACATGTGAAATAATATCAACTGTAATTTTAAATTACTCTTTATGATCAACCCCCCCCACACACAAATTTAACATTCTCCTTGAGGATACCATTCAGTTCACTGGACAATAAAAGGTTCCCATTTTATAGGTATAATGCATAAAGGACTCTAACATTCACAAGGAACATTGTCATTTTGCAAGATCAGGTTACACTCACAAAAGAAGAAAGCTTGTGATTTGATAGCCACACTCTAACAACAACATACATACTTGCTGTTTCTCAATCATGGGCAAAGCAGTTTAGGATGTGGAGGTGAGTTTGCCCTTCTCAGGTATGAATAAATCAAGGACTCAATCACAGAAGTGGCCCTACTCTAGTTTCTTTCATATTTCTTGTGTTCAGCTTGGAGGTCTGAATGACAGATGCTTGCTTGAACATAAAAACATCTATCTATGTCAGGGGTAGGCAACTGTGGCCTTTTTACAACCTGTGGACTTCAACTTCCAGAATTCCTGAGACAGCCAAGCTGGCTCAGGAATTCTGGGAGTTGAAGTCCACAGGTCATAAAGGTCATATTTGCCCACCCCTGAATTCTATGTGATTTGAATATCTAATGGAGTATAATGCCACAAAGGAAGATGCTTTCATTCAAGCAAATGCAGGTACATCTCCTTCAGATCACCCAACTAAAACCAAGGTGGTCAGAGAAAGCAACAGGTAAACCTGGGGCATTTATAAAAATTCTTATGGGTTCGGAATTTGATTCAGTATGAAGTTTTCCTCAAGTTCAAATGCATACCTGAAGAAGGCTTTATTGCTTCCATTTTGCAATCAACCAATACTGCACACAAACTCAGGAAAAGATGGTAACAACAGAAAATTTAAAGGGGGGGGGGGTCCATGAGAGTTCTTTTTCATTGGTAAAATAGGAAGCCCTGGGAGAAATACTGTGCGCCTCTTGTTCACAACAAAGAATGGCATTTGTACGTCTATGTGTTCTGAAAATAAATATTGTACTTTGAGAAACCTCTTCCATTAATTTTTTTCAGGCCAAGTCAGAAGACGCTTTGGATGTGTCTGATCTCATTATATAGGCTCAGTACTAATACCACTCTATAAAGCCCTAGTAAGACCACACCTAGAGTACTGCATCCAGTTTTGGTCACCACACTACAAAAAAGATGTTGAGACTCTAGAAAAAGTGCAGAGGAGAGCAACCAGGATGATTAGGGGACTGGAGACTGGAGACTAAAACATATGAAGAATGGTTACATGAACTGGGCATGGCTAGTCTGGTGAAGAGAAGAGAAGGACCAGGGGAGACATGATAGCGATCTTCCAATACTTGAGGGGCTGCTACAGAGAGGAGGGGGTCAAGCTGTTTTCCAAAGCACCTGAAGGCTAGACAAGGAATAATGGATGGAAACTGACCAAGGAGAGATTCAACCTAGAAATGAGGAGGAACTTTCTGACTGTGACAACAATCAACCAATGGAACAGCTTGCCTTCGGAAGTGGTAGGAGCTTCATCACTGGAAGCTTTCAAGAAGAGATTGGACTGCCATCGGTCAGAATGGTATAGGGTCTCCTGCATGGGCAGGGGGTTGGATTAGATGACCTACAAGGTCCCTTCCAACTCTGTTAATGTTATGTAAATAGGTTTGTTTGTCAGGCAGTTTGAATTAACTGACCCTCAGCTGATTGGCTGACCACCACAGCTGCAAGGTATCCCCAATGCACACAAACGGCAGCTCCAACCACAGCGACGCCGGCTTAAGGACTACCAAGGGAACTGCATTCTAGTCGAAGGAATAGGCGAGTTCCAGGTACGATATGGGGAGTTCAGCGAGAGGCTCCCTCTCACCATTGTCAGCGGCAAGCTCCCAAGCCTCCTGGGCATGGACTGGTTTCGAGCCCTGGGCATGGGATTCACCGGAGTGAGGAACATCCAGAGCACCCTGAGGGACGACCTGATGGCAAGTATGTGGGGACCCCGATCTCGTTCAACCTCGACCCCAATGTTGCCCCAATCCGTTTAAAGCCTAGGAGGGTGCCATTCGCCCTAAAGCCCAAAATAGACATTGAATTGGACAAGCTAATAAAGCAAGGGGTGCTTGTGCATGTCAACCACGCCAAATGGGAGACCCCAATTGTGACACCCGTGAAACCGGACGGGTCAGTGCGCGTATGCGCCGATTATAAATGCACAATTAATAAGGCCCTGCAACAGAGCGCCTATCCGGTCCCAATTGTGCACCACCTCCTGCATTCCCTGGGCCCCAGCAAGATCTTCGCCAAACTAGATTTTGCGCAGGTGTACTAGCAGGTACCGGTAGATGGCACTACCGCAGAAGCACAGACTATCGTAATGCATAGAGGCGCTTTCAAGTGTACGTGCCTACAATTCGGAGTCAGCATAGCCCCCGGACTTTTTCAAAGTACAATGGAGCGGCTACTGCAAGGGATCCCCGGGGTGGTCCCCTATTTCGATGATGTACTCATCACGGCGGAAGACAAGGAACAACTGGGGGGGAGGCTGCAAATGGTTTTAGAAAAATTCAGAAAGGCTGGACTCTGGGTCAAACGCAAGAAATGCATGATCGCTGTCCCCTGGGGTACAGTTCCTGAGGGTACCGAGTAGATGGCACTGGCATACACCTCACCGAGAGTAAAATCAGGGCAATCCAAGAGTCCCCCACCCCTAAAGACAAGGCGGAACTACAAGCGTTCCTGGGACTGCTTAACTTTTATGCGATCTTCTTAAAGGACAAGGCAACAGTGGCTGAACCCCTACACAGACTGTTAGCCAAAAAGTCCACATGGACCTGGGGGAAGGCCGAGGACAGGGCGTTTACAAATATCAAGAAATTGCTATCAGCCGAGAGTTTCTTGATTCAATACAACTCAACGCTTCCCCTTGTTTTAGCCTGTGATGCATCCCCTTTCGGCGTGGGAGCCGTCCTGAGCCATAGACTCCCGAATGGCCTAGAGGTGCCCATCGCCTACTACTCCCGAACTCTGTCAAATGCCGAGAGGAATTACAGTCAGCTTGACAAAGAGGCCCTTGCCGCCGTCTCGGGAGTCAAGAAGTTCCACAAGTACCTGTTTGGGAGGGATTTCGACCTGATCACCGACCATTGCCCGCTCCTGGGTCTCCTCGCGGGAGACCTACCAACACCAGCAGCCCTATCGCCCAGGATGACACGCTGGGCCATCTTCCTCGCAGCCTACTCCTATCGCCTGGTACATCGACCAGGAGCGGACATGGAAAACACCGATGCACTCAGCCGCTGCCCACTATCAGACAAGCTGGACGACCCCACACCCGGCATCCCCATCCTACTGATAGACATTTTGGACTCAGGGTCCATCGCATCAGTAGAGGTAGCCAGAGCCTCCAACAAAGACCATGTGATCCGGACGGTCGCAAGTTGGGTGACGAGGGGGTGGCCGGAAAAGACTGGGAGCGGGGAATTCAAACAGTACTCGGGCAAACGGGACAAACTAACAATGCAAGGGGGGTGTTTGCTATGGGGCGAACGGGTTGTTGTTCCCTTGTGCCTAAGGGAAAAGGTCTTAACGCTGTTGCATGAGGGGCACCCGGGAATTGTACGGATGAAAGGACTAGCCAGGAGCTACGTCTGGTGGTCCAACATGGATGCAGACATTACTGAGTGGATGGGGAGATGTCAGCCCTGCCAAGAGTCTAAGCCAGATCCACCAATGGCACCGGTGAGGGAGTGGGGACCCTGGTCCAGGATCCACATAGATTTCGCGGGGCCGTTTCACGGGCAGACCTTCATGGTCATAGTAGATGCCTTTTCCAAGTAGCTGGAAATTAAGCTCATGAAGGCCACTACCACCGACGCAGTTATTAAGGAACTGAGGCAATTATTCGCTACACATGGGTTACCGGACATCTTAGTGTCAGATAACGGGCCCCAATTCACGGCCACACAGTTCGAAGGGTATTTAGCGGAGTTGGGGGTCAGACATGTCCTCTCAGCCCCGTTCCATCTGGCTAGTAATGGACAAGCTGAGAGATTCGTAAGAACGGCCAAAGAGGCCCTCTCATGCCTAGGCCCCGGAGACTGGCAGGAAAGGATAGATCGGTTCCTAACAGCTCAGCATTCCACGCCTTGCACAGCCACAGGCCGAAGCCCAGCAGAACTGCTCATGGGGAGGAAGCTCCGAGGGGTACTGGATAGGCTAAATCCCAATTATTCCCCCGAGGTTTTCAAAGGGGGGGAGAGGAAACTCAGGGAGTTCACTATAAGGACTCCAGTCCACGCCAGAAACTACGGGAAGGGCCCACTCTGGGAAGCAGGGACAATCACGGAGATCACCGGGCCCAAATCGTACAGGGTAGACATGGGGGACGGGAGAGTTTGGCGCAGGCACATAGATCAACTGCGGAGGCGAATCGCAACAGATGCCGAGGAAAACTTCAACGAACCGCTCCCTGACTACCAGCCAGAACAACAAACTAAGTCAAGCCCGAGTGCAGCGGAGGACTTAGCTGACGATCCTGGCGTCCGGAGCCACCCCAGCAAGGAGTTCCTGCCAGCCGAGAAAGTCACTGCCCACGAGGAGATCTTGGAGGTTCCATTGGCGGAGCAGGGAGAAACAGGGAGTCCCTCCGACCTGCTTGACACCACCCCTCCGACTGAACTGCGCAGGTTGACCAGGCTACGTACACGCCCTGGTCACCTGAAGGACTTTGTATGTAAATGACACCCAAAGTGACTTCTGGGAGGGGAGGAGTGTTATGTAAATAGGTTTGTTTGGCGGGCAGTTTGAATTAACTGACCCTCAGCTGATTGGCTGACCACCACAGCTGCAAGGTATATAAAGGGAGCTGTTTCCCTAGGTCAGTTGCTGGGTTCTCACCCTAATAAACAGAGTTGTTGTCACTCACTGCCCGGCTTGCTGCATCCTCATTCACCCAACTTAACACTATTAATGTATACTATTCAGTTTTTTTCAGACAAAGCATTCATTTCTTTTATTTTCATAAATATTCCAATGCTGCAAATTGCTTACTGAAAACTTCTTAAACTCCTCTCAAGACTGATTATGGAAATTAGTGCTATTAAGGTTGCTAACTCCTTCCTGGGGAAACATACAATCAATCTGGTTTTGGTATAGAAATGTCTTCCTTCCAATTTTTCATCTGAAAGCAACAAGGACATTTGTATCATTCACACTTCATTTTTCCCCATCTCTTTTTGTTTCAGCATGTAAGTATTATTTTATTTATTTATTATGTAAGTATTTATTTATTTTATTAGTCACATTTCTATGCTGCCCAACTCCCTAGGGACTCTGGGCGGCTTACAGCAAAAAAAAACCAACAACAACGCGAACAATATCCCGTAAAATTTTTTTAAAAGAACATTAAAAACCCATACACTCCATTCCATGGCCGGGTCTCACAAGATTGTTGTAGCGAGATCAACAGCCCCAAGCCTGCCAGAAAAGCCAGGTCTTCACTGCTTTCCGGAAGGCCAATAGGGTGGGGGCGGTCCAGACCTCAGGAGGTAATTGGTTCCAGAGACCCGGGGCAGCCACAGAGAAGGCCCTCCCCCACGGGCCTGCTAACCGACATTGTTTAGCTGACGGGACCCAGAGGAGACCAACTCTGTGGGATCTTACCGGTCGATGGGAGCTATGCGGTAGAAGGTGATCTCGAAGTATCACCCAATTACTGATGTAGATGCTTTTAAAAAATGGGCAGGGCTTCAAGTGTGATCTTCAGATTTTTATTTCCCCCCTGGCATTTTTGGAACAAAGAAACAAGAGTGTTTATTCATTTGTTTGCAAATACTGTACAACTAGCAAAAGAGTAAAGAGTTAAACTTCTTTTTTTTGGGGTGGGGGAATTAAATGGTAAATGATGTAAATTTAGACCATAGGGTGGCCCTATGAATAGGGTGAACTTTTCAGTGTTTGCAAATGATCTGGGTAAAATATGACAGGCCATGCAGGAAAAAGCTTGAGAAGGCAAGACAATTTGAAAGAAAGGCTGAGACAGAATTAGACTGACCCTGGGATCAGGGACAATTGCTTTCATTATTGATTGAAAGAGGAAGTAGAAATCAGAATATATTGCTCAGAAGTTGAGCACACACACTCATCAAACGTTCAAAATTAGAGAAGCAAACATGCTGGAAGAAGAACCACAAAGAGAATGGAATACACACACACACACACACACACACACACACACACACTGATACATGTGTCATCAACTGGAAATGTGAATCCAGTGACACTGACACTTCTGCACCTTATGACCTACTCACCAGGAGGCTGTAGATATAGGGCAAAGACCTGATTCCTGTTGCTTCTTTTTCTCTCTGCCTGTTTTTTTGTCTAAGAGATGGTTAACCAGGGGTCATTTCCTTCCTGGACTCACATTTAAATCGTTGAAACTATTCTGGGTAGGATGTAATCAGCTACCAGCTAGATCAGGAGTGGACAACTATGGCCACTTTACAGCCTATGAAATTCAGTTCTCACTTATTCTCACTCACATGTTTTGAATGTGCAAAGAAGAGGAACTAAGATGATTAAAGGCCTGGAGGCTGAAACATATGAAAAATGGTTGGAGGATTTGGGTTTGGCTTGGTTAGAGAAAAGAAGGACTGGGGGGACATGATAGCAGTATTCCAGTATTTGAGAGGCTGCCACAAAGAAGAGGAGGTCAATTTATTTTCCAAAGCACCAGAGTGCAGGACAAAAAAACAATGGATGGAAACTAATCAAGGAGAGAAGCAACCTGGAATTGAGGAGAAACTTCGTAACAGTGAGGACCAGGGGTGAAATGCTCCCCGTTCGGACCAGCTCGGGCGAGTAGGTAGCGATGGCGGCGGGCAGTTCGGAGAACCAGTAGCAAAAATCCTTTCCCCCACAGCTTCCAGCTTGCTTACCTTCACACGCCTGCCTTGCTTCGCTTGCTGTAATCCCTGCAATCTATTGCATCAGCAAGCAACTGAATCTCCCTGCCTGCAATCAAGCTCATCGGTGAGCAGCTCTATCTGCCTGCCTACCTTGTTCCTTCAATTGGGTAAGTTTTTTTTCCCCTTTGGGAGCTTTAAAAAAAAATAGTTAATTGGGTTTTTTTTTAGTTGTTCTTTTTTTAGACCTAGCCATTTAAAGTTTAGGAAGTTTTAAATTTAGCTGCTTTTATATAAAAATAAAATAAAATAAAATTTGTGCAGCTTTCTGAGATTTTGTGTGTTTCTGCATTGTTTCACTTTAACTACACAAACACACAAAATCTCACAAAGCTGTATGTGGAATTTTGTGTGTGTAAAGTGTGAAAGTTGGTTTTTTGGACTTTTTGTGGCTGTGTGAGGTTCCTGCTTGTTGCAGGGGCCATTTTGGGTCTAGCACAGCTGCTTTTACATTGTGGGTGAGCCAGTTGTGTTGTGTTCTGTTTTGTAGGTTAAAAAAGGGCAAAGAAGTGACGTCGACTTGGCCACGCCCACCTGACCAACAAGCCCCGCCCACCCAGTCACCTGACCACCAAGTCACGCCCACTAATTAAGCCACACCCACAGAACTGGTAGCGAAAAAATTTAGATTTCACCCCTGGTGAGAACAATTAACCAATGGAACAGCTTGCCTTCGGATGTTGTAGCTGCTTCATCACTGGAGGTTTTCAAGAAGAGATTGGACAGTCACTTATCTGAAATGGTATAGAATCTCCTGCTTGAGCAGGGGGCTGGATTAGAAGACCTCCAAGGTCCCTTCCAGCTCTATTCTGATTCTGAATATATTATTTTACCATAATAATTTGACTAATGCTTATGATAATCAGAATAGTCAGAGGAAGTATAATGCTAAACATCAGTGAATAAGCTCTTCTATATAGGTAGTCCTTAGTTAATGACTGCCTTGTTCAGAAACCATTCAAATTTATGATGGTGCTGAAAAAATACATTTTTTAGCAGTCCTCAGCCTTACAGCTGTTGCAGTCATGTGACTGTAATTCAGGTGATTGTCAACTGGAACACACAACTATTGCAGAGTCCTGTTGTCATGTGATTGCTATTTGTGATCATCAAAGTCAAAGAGAAGTTGGCACGAAGTTGCAAGTCATGGTCACATGATGTTATGCTTAACAATTGTGGGAGATCTGCTTAACGACTACCAGCTGAATTGATGGCATACCTCAGGTGCGTTCACATGATGTTTCATTTAATTACTGCATCATTTTGCGACAGAGATGCTGGTCCCAATTGTGGTTGTTAGGTGAGGACTACTTTGTATTTATATTCTGAGACCTTCTAAAAACATCACACTAACTAGGGATGGAAACAGAATAAATGACAGAATGTCTAGAACAAGAGGTTTTATATTTTAATCCTGTTTTTAAAAAAGCAAGTATTTTTAAACTTCGGATAATCAATTGATGTGCAGAAAAAAAACCTGAATTGTGAGCTTCTATAATATCTTATATTTAACCATCCTACTATGCTAGATTTCAAAAGAGAAGGGAAATAGAAAACTGTAATACTTTTATGACTGCTTATGCCACAGTAACCCTTTGACGCCTGTCCCCAAAAATACACCCTTCATATGGTTGAGGCGTTATGCTCTCGCAACTTTCCAAACAACATTAAAAATGACCGAAGTACCATTTCAATTGTTTTTAGCTACTGCATGAAATAATTTTTGGTAAGATATGTAATATGATGCGACTATAGCCTAGCCCTAGCCCTCTCTCAGAAATTGCCACATTCACACACCCGAAACATTTCTTCACTATCACAGTAATATAATCACACAAGATTCATTCTGAACATTCAAATGATGTGAACAGAATCAAGAATCAAAACATTCCAGTACTAATCCACAAATTCCCATTCACTTTTTCAAAATATATTCCTCTTTCCCTACAACACTTCCCTTCCTTTCTACATTTTTGGGTTGGTGATGGTAGTAGTATTTTTTAAATGTGGGAGTTATATATTGAAGGAAGTTAGCACCCACCCCTCTCCTAGAAAAATGAAATATTTTAGGAAATATTAAAAGGGCAGAAAATTTCCCCTAAAAGGGAGGCAGAAACTCAGCCCCCCACCCCTTTGTTAATGAGCCATTAAGGCCTGGTCTATTCTACATAACAAAGATCTATCTCCTTCAGGCAGAGCCATTTAATTGCCCTCCATTGCATCACCCAGCAAGATTCAATCAAACTTAACACAGAGACAACTTAAAAAGGTAGCTATGACCTCTGACAGCAACCAATCAGGATACTCTTCCTGTGCCCCAGGAAGTTCAAAGCCAGAGAAGGTATAAAACCGAGGGATTCTCACCATCTCTGCCCTTCTTGCCCAGGATCTCAAGCCATGTGATACTGTTCATCAATAAATCTTCTTTCCAAGCAACTTCCATGAATCCAGTGATTTTCCCCCACTTTGAACTGAACCCAAATGGACATTTCTTCCAACAATATGTATGTGTAGATCAATAGAATGTTAATAACACCATAGGTTAGAAGATCGTGAAGTTTCAGAATCTTACAAATTCTGAATTTCAAATTTCCCTACACTTCCTTTCCTTTCTGGACTTCTATAACTTTGTTGGGGTGGTAATGGCTCTACCCTAGCACATAATAGCACCATAAAGAAAACAATGAATAAGGCCTTTTCTGATTCCATAATATTCACCTGAGATTAAGGAAATTGCTTCCATCAAGTCACCTTCGCTTTTCTTTGGTCATAAAATATGCAACAGCACCACCCTGTGGTTCTTTTCTTTTCAGACTATGGGATAGCTAAGAATGTAAAACTTCGAGAAAATGTAACATTGCTTAAGAATACGCAATTCTTCCAGTTCAAGAAACACAATTGAACTCAATGGCCCAGATAATATTTTTTTTAAAAAAAATTGCAATATATCTAGTTAAAAATAAGCAAGTTGAAAAGGTTGCAATACATCTAGTTATAAATAGGTAAAGATAAAGGTTGCCCTTGCACATATGTGCTAGTTGTTCCTGACTCTGGGGGGCGGTGCTCATCTCCGTTTCAAAGCCAAAGAGCCAGCGCTGTCCGAAGACGTCTCTGTGGTCATGAGGCCGGCATGACTGAACACCAAAGACGCACAGAACGCTATTACCTTCCCACCAAAAGTGGTCCCTATTTTTCTACTTGCATTTTTTATGTGCTTTCGAACTGCTAGGTTGGCAGAAGCTGGGACACATAACGGGAGCTCACCCTGTTATGCAGCACTAGGGATTCGAACCGCTGAACTGCCGACCTTTCAATCGACAAGCTCAGTATCTTAGCCACTGAGCCACCGCGTCCCTTAGTTATAAATACGCATGTTCAAAATGTGGAGATATTGGGAATACGCTGACTTGTTATAATGACTACAGGTAGTCCTCGACTTACGACCACAATTGAGCCAAAATTTCCATTGCTAAGCAAGGCAGTTGCTAAGTGAGTATTGCCCCATTTTACAACCTTTTTGCCACAATTGTTAAATAAATCAAGTGGTCATTAATCTATCTTTTTCTATTGACTTTGCTTGTCGGACGCCAGCTGGAAAGCTTATAAATGGTGATCAGGTGACCCTGGGACAGTGCAGCCTTCGTAAATAAATGCTAGTTGCCAAGCATCTGAATTTTGATCCTGTAACTGTGGGGCTGCTACAAGGTTGTAAGCAGTGGTGGGTTTCAAATTTTTTTACTACCAGTTCTGTGGATGTGGCTTGGTGGGTGTGGCATGGCATGGTGGGCATGGCTTGGTGGGTATGGCAGGGGAAGGATACTGTAAAATCTCCATTCCCACCCCACACCAGGGGAAGGATACTATAAAATCTCCATTCCCTCCCCACTCCAGGGGAAGGTTACTGCAAAATCCCCATTTTCTCCCGATCAGCTGGGATTTGGGAGGCAGAGAATAGATGGGGGCGGGGCCAGTCAGAGGTGGTATTTACCGGTTCTCCAAACTACTCAAAATTTCTGCTACTGGTTCTCCAGAACTGGTCAGAACCTGCTGAAACCCACCTCTGGTTATAAGTGTGAAAACCGTTCCTAAACCACTTTTTTTTCAGTGCAGTTGCAAATTTTAACAGTCAATAAACCAATGTTTGTAAATTGAGGACTTCCTGTATTGGTTTTTGGAATGAAAGTCAAGGGGGGGGTTTACCCCAAATCTTGGATCCTTATGCAATTTCTGTGATTTCCCAATATAACTGTAAAACATTTCAGATTCAAAGGGGAAATTCTGGATGAACCCTGTCACCGGTTTTTTCAACCAAACATTTCCCCCCACGCTAGTTTGCACTGCAGCAGTGGTGGGCACTGGGCAGGGATCAGAAAAGAAAAGAAAAAAACAAATGTACCAGTATAGAATAGGTGGCACCTGGCTCAACAATAACTGCGAGAGAGATCTACGAGTCCTAGTGGATAAGTGCTTAAGGATGAACCAGCATTGCTCCAGCTGCAATAATAGCCAACATAACCCTAGGTTGCATCAACAGAGGGATAGCATCAAGATCACATGGAATGTTAGTACTGCTTTATATTGCTTTACTAAGACCACCCTTGGAATACTGTATCCAATTTTGGTCACCAAAATTTTGGATTTGAGGCTAAAACATATGATGAAACAAGTATGTCTAGTGCACCGGGTGTCAAACTCGCTGCGTCACATTGCCATCACATGACATTTCTGATGTTTTCCCCATTCGTGGAGCTGGGGTGGGTGTGGCCTGCACATGACACATCTGGCCCGTGGGCCACCGGTTTGACACACCTGCTCTAGTCTAATGAAGGATTAGGGGTGACATGATAGTTGCCTTCCAATGTTTGAGGGACTGTCTCAGAGAAGAGGGAGACAACCTATTCTCTAAAGCACCTGATAGCAAGAGAAGAAGTAATGGATGGAAACTTATCAAAGAGAAATCCAATCTAGAATTAAGAAGAAATTTCCTGACAGTGAGAACAATTAATCAGTGGAATGGCTTGCCTTCAGAAATTGTAGGTACACCAACACTGGAGCTTCTTAAGAGATTGCCATCAGTATATAGACAATATCTGATTGAAAGAATTCATTCTCTCAATAACCTAGCAGAGAACTTGGAGGCAGAGGAGAAATATGTTGTTAACTGTAAGCTAATGAGCTACAATGTCTGAAAACAAGGCTGTTTTGAAACAATTTGCAAGTTCCATAATAAAAGAACCAGTCTGATATGGCACAGGTGAAGGGAAGGAAAAATTGGACTTAAAGCTTCAGGATGCACACATAAAGAAAATGAGATTCTCTCCCCCTCCCTCCCTTCAATTGTATCTGCTTCTCTTGGACAAGTCCCTGAAGTTTTCTTCACAAAGTTTTTCAGAAGTGGTTTGCCATTGCCTCCTTCCTACGGCTGAGAGAAATTGATTGGTCCAAGGTCACTTAACTGACTGTCCAAGGCGGGAGTAAAGCTCAGGGTCTACCAGTTTCTAGCCTGTTGCCTTAACAACTACACCAAGTGGCTCTCTACTGAGATCCTTAAGATTATGTAAGCCTTCTTTTATCTTTGTTATTGTTGCAGCTGATTGTATCTGCAATACATTTTATTATACTTGTCCTTGGCTTCCTGTGAAAGCTCTAGAGAAGGAACTAGAATACTTAGAGCCTTTTTGCGGAAGCTGTACGAAAGCCTAACAGTAGATTTTAAACTAAAATTTAGCTAATTAAGCAAACAATTTGGAATTTGAAGGAGTTACCTAAAGCAGGTACCCAAATATTCACCAGGGAAGGAGCAGTAACAGTCCATCACATGATGCAAAAGAACATGCCAATCACAGCACTTGAGGTGGCTGTAACACTTGAAACAACACTGAAATTATTTGTTCTGAATAGAGGATAAAACCAGGATCTTTTGGGGTGTATCACAAATGGAAGTCTGACTAAACTATGTTGTTTTCCATTGGAAACACTCAGGATGATCACCTCAAGCTCCAAGCATTTTGTACACCTTTAGTTTAGAAATCATGAGATCTAATTCCATTTCACCTTGGATGACCTTGGCCCAATCCCTCTCTCTTAGATCTAGAAAACAATTAAGGAAAAACTATTTCCAAAATCTTGTCAATAAAACTGTAGGTGTTAGGATATGGTTTGAGCCTAACAAGTTGTCCAGGCAATACAGTCAGGTCCAGAAATATTGGGACATCGACACAATTCTAACATCTTTGGCTCTATACACCACCACAATGGATTTGGAATGAAACAAACACAATGTGCGTTAACTGCAGACTGTCAGCTTTAATTTGAGGGTATGTACATCCAAATCAGGTGAACGGTGTAGGACTTACAGCAGTTTGCATATGTGCCTCCCACTTGTTAAGGGACCAAAAGTAATGGGACAGAATAATAATCATAAATCAAACTTTCCCTTCTTAATACTTGGTTGCAAATCCTTTGCAGTCAATCACAGCCTGAAGTCTGGAACGCATAGATATCAGCAGACACTGGATTTCATCCCTGGTGATGCTCTGCCAGGCCTCTACTGCAACTGTCTTCAGTTCCTGCTTGTTCTTGGGGCATTTTCCCTTCAGTTTTGTCTTCAGCAAGTGAAATGCATGCTCAATGGGATTCAGGTCAGGTGATTGACTTGGCCATTGCATAACATTCCACTTCTGTCCCTTCAAAAACTCTGGTTGCTTTTGCAGTATGCTTTGGGTCATTGTCCATCTGCACTGTGAAGCGCCGTCCAATGAATTCTGCAGCATTTGGCTGAATGTGAGCAGATAATATTGCCCGAAACACTTCAGAATTCATCCTGCTGCTTTTGTCAGCAGTCACATCATCAATAAATACAAGAGAACCAGTTCCATTGGCAGCCATACATGCCCACGCCATGACACTACCGCCACCATGCTTCACTGATGAGATGGTATGCTTAGGAACATGAGCAATTCCTTTCCTTCTCCATACTCTTCTCTTCCCATCACTCTGGTACAAGGTGATCTTGGTCTCATCTGTCCATAGGATCTTGTTCCAGAACTGTGAAGGCTTTGTTAGATGTTGTTTGGCAAACTCTAATCTGGCCGTCCTGTTTTTGAGGCTCACCAATGGTTTACATCTTGTGGTGAACCCTCTGTATTCACTCTGGTGAAGTCTTCTCTTGATTGTTGACTTTGACACACATACACCTACCTCCTGGAGAGTGTTCTTGATCTGGCCAACTGTTGTGAAGGGTGTTTTCTTCACCAGGGAAAGAATTCTTCGGTCATCTTGTTTTCCGTGGTCTCCCAGGTCTTTTGGTGTTGCTGAGATCACCGGGGCATTCCTTCTTTTTGAGAATGTTTCAAACAGTTGTTTTGGCCACGCCTAATGTTCTTGCTATCTCTCTGATGGGTTTGTTTTATTTGTTTTGTTTTGCTATCTCTCTGATGGGTTTGGCTTGCTTCACTGATAGTGACAGCTCTTTGGATCTCATCTTGAGAGTTGACAGCAACAGATTCCAAATGCAAATAGCACACTTGAAATGAACTCTGGGCCTTTTATCTGCACATTGTAATTGGGATAATGAGGGAATATCACACACCTGGCCATGGAACAGCTGAGAAGCCAATTGTCCCATTACTTTTGGTCCCTTAACAAGTGGGAGGCACATATACAAACTGCTGTAAGTCCTACACCGTTCACCTGATTTGGATGTACATACCCTCAAATTAAAGCTGACAGTCTGCAGTTAACGCACATTGTGTTTGTTTCATTCCAACTCCATTGTGGTGGTGCATAGAGCCAAAGATGTTAGAATTGTGTCGATGTCCCAATATTTCTGGACCTGACTGTATATGTGTACTGACTTTAATATGAATATGTATTGTGTGGCTTTAAGGCTTTACTGCTGAATCATTGTAAAGCTGAGTCATGCTGTAACTGTTAAACTGCTCCTGCAGTGACTAATGGAACCTCCATCCTGCTAGAGCCAAATCCAAGTAGGTGTTGCTTTACACAAAACAGTAGATGAAGTTCAACAAATAGTGTTGTATTTGAAATGTGATCTAAGTGCTTGACTGAGCTTCAGAAGTTTTTAAGTGAAAAAAAGATCTACAGAGTTGGTTGCTGTCATAGTTTGGAAGGAATTTTTTAAAATCCCACCTTTATTCTATAAATCAGGGGTCCCCAATCCCTGGCCCAGAAACTGGGCAGCACATGAAACCACGCCCCTACCGGTCCACAGAAAACCCCCTCTCCATGGAACCGGTCCCTGATGTCCAAAAGATTGGGGGCCGCTGCTATAAATAACTCAAGGCAGCAAACATTATCTAATACTCCGTCTTCCTATTTTCTCCACAACAATCCTGTGATGTTGAGTTAGGCTGAGAAATGTTTAAAAATCTTCCCCTTGGCCAGTTTTTAATCTATATATTGGGTGGCAAAGTAGCAGTTTGTCAGTATGAACTACCACCCATGTATTTTTTAAGCTTTGGGATAAAAAATAAAAGAGGGAAAATGCCTTGATTTCTGGTTGCTTTCTGTAGCTGTGAAATGTTTTGTTTTGTTCTGTGAAATAAAGGCCAGCAAAATGGAATATACCAGATCTCAGGGCAGAGGGGAATAATGCATTGTTCTGCCCTAAATATAATGGGGAAAAGATTTGTTCTCTTTTAACAGGAGTGAAAAGCTAAGGCATCACCAAATTATAACTCACAACAGCCTCAGATGGTTGTCAATGGTAAAGTATGTTGGCAGCTTTATACCTCAACCTCTGGAGAATTATAGCGTTAACATCTCTATCCTTTTATGAACATAATTCTCTGCAAAGGACCTATCAGGGAGATTCCATTTATTCCTTCCTATTCATATAGCATAGCTTAGTAATTAGAAAAGACCTGTGTACACCCACATGAGCAAGTTTGTGCTCATGCCAAGCACCCAGCTTCCAAATGCATAGTCGTGTACAATGTAGGTATGTCAATGGGCAACTTAATAAGCATTGAATTGAAGTGATTAGTGGGCTAACAGGGAGGTATCATTAATCTTTAAAAGCTATAACATTCAAATAGCAGAGATGGTTTTATTTATAAAGATAATTTTTATTTTTCATATTGACAGACAAATATTTAAGTATTTACAACTATATACATTTCTAGGCATCTTTACCTAGTAATGAAGATGAAATGGGACAGGACAACAATAAGTTTCAGCAGCTATCAGGACAAGTGTGGTTATAAAAACTTCTCCTATTTATATATTTAATGTTTTAATCAGATGAAATTCAGTTAATTAAAATTTGGCATTGCAAATCATTTGCTTATTAGATTGTACTGTAAAAACTCTGAAAGGCTTTTTATAAAGGCACAAAGTTAGAGGCCATATAACAAGCAACTTTTAAAAATAAATGTTACTACCCCCAACTTAATAAAAATCCAGTCAATTTGTTAAGTCAAGGTTGCCATGTACAATTCCCATGTAAACCTAGAAGTAGTTTAAAAATTTTGAACATTCTTCTAAAAAGGCGAGAGGAAGACATCTGAAAAAAATATTTAAAATTGATTTTTTTAAAAATCACGGCATTTTTTAAATTAGACAACCACAACTTTCACATTCACTCCTCTTCTGAACCTACAAGCAAAATACGATACTCTAGCTAGAATTTATGTCAGGAAAATTATAGCCTCCGTAAATTCTGTTTGCTTTTTTTGCTACAAGGAAGAGGTTCTAGTCTGAAAGATGTTTTTCCAGGCTTTCCAATGATGCAATCCTTGGAACCATGAAAGCTGCCCAAGCACTTTGTGCAAAAGTCAAAACCACAGCTTTCTCGGACACACATTGCTCTTTGCACATAGGAATCATATTTTGCAGGAGAACCACACCGACGGCAAACTTTCAGACTTTCAGTATTTTTCAAAGTCTTTGCAACCTAAAAAAAAATGAAACAAAAACAACATAATCCAGGATGTAGTTTTGAAGTTGTTTTTTTACCATTTTCCTGGAA
The DNA here is from genome assembly GCA_022577455.1 of Arizona elegans. Taxonomy (NCBI): domain Eukaryota; kingdom Metazoa; phylum Chordata; class Lepidosauria; order Squamata; family Colubridae; genus Arizona; species Arizona elegans. The sequence continues at coordinate 254,344,159 of JAKOOJ010000001.1, forward strand.
TAACCACATGGAACATGTTTAGAAAAGATAGGTTCACAATATACTCTGTCCTTGTTTAATGACAAATCTGTTTGTGATTTTCTCAATAGGTAAAATGACTCCTAACCAACATGTGGTTGAGAAAAAGAGATGCTGTAAAGATCACTGGTTGTTGCCACATCATCCAGGTGAGGTTCTCTTGTACAATGCTTTGTGCCTGATTTATTTTTCCCACATCATGAGACAGAGATTGCATAAACAGGCTATAGCTTCCTGAGTTGCTTTTCTCCGTAACATAGCACTTTCTTAAAAAGCCCTAACTTCAAGCTAATAAGCTGAGTTCTGTGAGCTTAAATTAGTTGATTAGAAATCTTTAGCCAACTGGCACTGCAGCTTCAAACTGACCAGAGCACAATAATCACACTGAAAGCTTTTGTTGTTGGGTACATGAAATTTGGCTGTAAATACTGCAATGGTAACTACCCCATTGAGCCCTGGAAGTACAGTAGTTAAAATGCAGTATTGCAGGCAAAACTCTGCCCACATTCTGACTTCAATCCTGACAGAAGCCAAGATTGACTCAGCCTTCCATCCTTCCAAGGTCGGTAAAATGAGGACCCAGATTGTTGGGAGCAATATGCAAATAATGCTTCTACGTTGTAAACCGCGCAGAGAATGCTGTAAAGTGCTATAGGGCGGTATATAAGTCTAAATGCTATTGCTAGGGAAATGATTTTTTAAATTACTATCTTACTTGCAAATGGTCACTAGCTATGGTAGTCCCTAAATGTGGAGTATTGTACCAATAATTTACCGTTGTAAAATGTAATTATTTAATGGCTGCTCAACTCCCAGGGACTCTGAGCAATTTACAAATTATTTAAAACATTAAAATTAAAAATTGGTGCAAGTTCTTGCCCATATTGCTAATGATTTGATTGACTCATTCAAACTAAATTCATAACTTTTCATTATTACACGTTAATAAGTGGATATCAAAGGTTTGCAAACTTTGTCATACTAAAACTCCCTTCTATGAGCTTGCCTAGAAGCATAGTCTATTTTTTCTCTTGCCTTTGAGTTTGCTTATGCTCCAAAAGGTTCTGTAGCTAAGTTTGACAATCTTAATAACTGGTTTCCTGTACTTTCAGTATATTAAATCAAGATTAAAATATTTGTAGATTACCTCAGAAAATTGTGAATGCCGGCTGAAAGAAGAGGCCTGATTATTCTGAGTGTTTGCTTTCATTCGGGATGTTTTTTTAGAAGATGCTACTTTCTGAATATATGTTAATGGTTCACGATGCAGAGCATATGCCCTTGTATCAGATTGTTTTGCAGCTACTGTGTTGCTATTCTGTGGAGAAAAGAAATTTTAATAAACCATTAAACAATGATTTGCTTCTGTCTGAAAATACAATAATTCATTACTAGCACATAACACATTTTCATCTCTCCATATACTGTACAGTAAATAAGCCTTTCAGAAATTACTGGGGAATTGAACATTTAACTAATATTTTTCCCCTTACAATCCCCAACTTGATTCCCTCTGGAGAAAAGTCTGTTTTCTGTTTGTCATAAAACTAACTTATGTTATAGAATTTAAAGTGGTTTCTTATTTTAGCCTTTTTACCCAAAGCCAGTCACTCGACCTCTAACCAGTCAGTTTGGGACCACCTGTTACATGATATTGTCTGCACTTTACACCTTCAGAGAAAGGGATTGTGTAGATAGTAATGTTTGGAGAAAGCAATTCTCCAGGAAGATCTTCCTGATGGTTCTTTTGGCAAATTTATTTTCTTGCACATTATTTTTAAGTTTCTAAAAATATTTACATATAAAAATTAAATTTTTGTTCTTTATATTATTTGAATCACTTCTACTGTTTACAAACAGAAACTGCATGATTAAACTCCTACATCCTGCTGTATGGTTTAGAGGGATTCGGTTTTGTCTCTGTGATAAAGATAGAGAAGCAGTAAACTTACCAAACTGAGTTTTAGTGCTTTGTTATACATCTGGAAAGCCCACTTGTCACTAAGAAGAATTTTCTTCCATGTAATGCTAACTTTAGCCATGCTGTTGTGGAAAGAAAACCCATGGTTAAAATCAGACAGCATTCAAATTATTACTTAACCGAAATCCTAGAAACTTTCAATACACATATAACACAAATTAAAAAAAAACAAAACTGTCCTGCTTATTGCTTTTAGTGGACTTGCCTCCTTAAAGATAAAGAAAAGTATCAACTAAAGCAATGTAGACACTGGAAAAACCCCAATCCTTTTCTGAAAGGGTCACCATTTCATTTAAAAAATGTAGAAAAGAAAAATTATAAAAAATTTCATTGCTTAACCTTTAGGAATACATTTTCTTTTGCCCCAACAATGACTTTGAGTTACTTCTAAAGCTCATCCTAGTCCATTTGCAAAGGTCTAAATTCTCTTCAGTACCTTTTTAGCCCTAATACTATAACTAGAAAAAAAATTGCTTCAGTAGTTATTTTACATGAGCATACAGCCTATGCTGTAAGGTATATGTAAATCTTATTCCATTTATGAAATACATTTTTGAATATAGCTTCAGTTTCCTTGTGAAATATTTTCACATAATGAAAACTAGCATTTTGCCCAGGAAAACATATCGTGGGCTTTAAGAAAATATTTAAATTTAATACAGTATAACTTAACCTATATTTATTTTGCCAAGGGAAAACACAACATTGTGAACTTACTTTATCAAGTCTGTATGGTTAAGATGTATTAAGATGTTTGCTATCAGGTGTCTGAATTTTCCATGAAATAATTCTCCAAGAATATCTAGTTTATCTAATCCTATTTTTTTGCCGATCAGATTCACAAATTCCATTTTCCCTGAAGCCATTTTTTCTAAGACAAAGGCCCATGACTTTGGATTCTGCTTGCTAGCTTTTTTCAAAGTTGAGCAGACAAGTTCTTCAAAATGGAGGACTGGTAGTAAATTCTTTCTTGGACTGAAACTATGATTTGGTAAATTGTCGATATTCCCTGCCAATAGCACACTGTCATCATTATCATTGGGTTTTTGCTGAATACCCAACAAAGATGAATATCCACTGTCTTCGTTTTCATTGTCAATTTCATTGGCACTCTCAATATGCCCCCATGATACTTTTTGGTTTTCTTTATTATGCATAAGCTTTTCTCCACTTTTGAGGTTAAAACTCTTGGGACTTCCATGATGCAGGTCACCATAGAACAGCTTTTCTTTGGTACAGCCTTTGCATTTTTCATTGTAACTCTCGGAGCAAGGCTCTTCTGGTGTTGCTTCTGTTCCAGTTAGTTTTAATGAAGTTCCACAGTAAACATGGGTATAATTAAAATCACGTTTCATTTTCAGTGGTTAGGGTAGCTTTTCAAATGTTCCCTGAAATTAAGAAATATATACATATATATTAGTCCGAATCATTATTTTAAACTAGAAAATGGTTGAAAGGAGAGATTTTTTAAAAACAAAATCAACAAATTGTTGCCTTCATTTTGATAATTCTTGATTATTTTGTTGAGAATTGTAAATAGTTCTAAAAGGACTGTGGAAATGTGGCATTCTATAGAAAGGGTTAATACAATCACAAAATACAAATGGCAAGGCATTTGACTTCAGACAAACTCAGTAAGATTTCTATACAGACCAATTCAACAGAGCTCAAATTAAAGATGGCAATAAATATGGTATGTTAGGAACCTAAGGCATGCATTCTTGGTTTACAATAACCTATTAAGTAGTTAATAAATCATATCTATTTAAGGATTGTGAGTTTTCCTGCCCATTCTGTAGCAGTGGTTTTCCTGCATTGGCAAGGTGTTAGCAAATCTCATCTCCTTTGGACTCTGAATTTGGTCAGCCATTTTTCAGACTCTGTAACAGTGGTTTTCCTGTATGGGCAAGATTGAATAGTCTTTGATCTACTTTTTTAATCAGAACACATGGCACTAGCTTTGTTTAACCTTTTCCAACTGTTCTTGGACTGAAAACTCTGCTTCAGTAAAGGCTACTAGACTATTTTCTTTTACCCCAAAATACAAGAACTCTTCTCAAGGAAGTTAGCAATGCAATTTAGATATCCTTTTCCATGTAGCTGGATTTGGCAGAGTCCAACTAAGCACGAATAATTTCCATTCACATAATTTTCTCTCCCTTCTGTTCCCAGAGTTGTGTAGATGTGGAAGTTACACAAGGGATGGATATAGGGAAGAAAAATGACCTTACCCCAATCTGCTAATGGAAGCCATTCCAGAGGCATTTAATAGGTTCTACACATTTAGGATATCATTCAGTGAATTTGAAAAAGGATCAATTGCAGGTATTATTTATGGATAGTATAATGCAGCCACCACCCAGGATATGCTATTTGGTTCTAACCTAGCTATAGCACCTTCCTATTTGTGAGACAATGAAGTCTGTCAGTTTCAGAACCATTTTTGAAACCGCCTGAATTGCACAACTGCTGCATGGCAAGAGCTATTTAAAGACATGTGCTTTGGGTGAAAAAGGTACCATACCTTATTAATCAGCGTGGATGAGAAGAATACCCAGATTTCTATAAGATCAAGGAGTTAAAAGAAAACTGGGGAGCCATAAAGGTAGTTTCAAAGCTTTATATTATTATTTAAGAGATATTGCTAAGGGAACCAGGAAAGACAGCACATTTCAAATTGATTACAGACAATTCTGTAATCTGTACATATAACCAAATCCAATGCTTAGGTTTTGGTGTATTTAGCTCCCTCATGAGACTCAGGGTTCAGGTTAAAGACAAAGGCCAGAATATGGCCCATTCCAAAGTAAACCATCACAGAGGATAAAAATTTCTGCCCATTTATGATCCCCTTTTCTCTTTATATATATGGGGCCCTGTCAGAGGCCACACACCAACCCTCTCTTTTTGCCTCGCCTGGTGGGATTAGTCCAGCTCATTTTTTTTTCCCTCCCAAAATTTTAAACCTGCCAGTTTGACAGAAAGGATCCCCTTTAAAGGCAAAGGACGAAACGGGAGGGCGGGAGTTCTGCCCCTGCTAGATTTTCTTTCTCGGGGCCTTTCAAAAATGCAGCTTTTTAAAAATTTCGTTTCTTTTTAGGAAAGTGCTAAATCAAAGTCGGGGTGGGGGGAGCTCAGGGGCCGCAGAAGCTACGCCAACTGCCCTTGCCATCCAATCTGGTTTACTGGCGCGCTGCAGCAAAAAGCGAGGGAGCCCTCAAACCCGCCCCGCGCTCTTTGGAAATGGAGTCCGCCGGGCGCGCTAACTGCGAGGCGGCCTCCAAGAAAAAGAGATGGAGGGGGGAGAGACAAGAGAGGAAAACGTGCCCCCCAACGCGATCCAAGATGTACCCCCTCCCATCGCAAAGGGGCACGCTTCCCCCCCTCCTCCCCAGGTTGCATTTTTGAAAAAAAAATGGAGCCAATTGTGGGGATTGAGGTTGGAGAAATGATCGCCCCCCTCCACCTCCCAGAATATTTCTACCCGTACAGTAGATCAAGGACATACTGGGGAGGGATGCAGGTTTTCCTGCAGGCACCCCCGGCCAAGAGGCGGGAAGAAGCCGATGGGCTTGTTCCGCTGGCGGGACTTTCTGCCCGCGTCAGTTTCTCAATCCGTGGCGATTGGGAGGGAGAGAGAGGGGGCTTTGCAGCATTGCAGCCCCGTATTCCTTCTGCCCCCCCACCCCACTCCAGAACTGAGTACCCCTTACGAGTCAGCCCATTCATTCGAGTCGTGGGGATCGGAGCCTCGTTTTACCAGCAATCCCCTTATTGAACAGAGCCCCGGTTCTCCTGCAAAGTAAGTCTCCGCTAACGAGCCCCGGTACCTGAAGTGGCTGGTTTTCTAGCGGGCAAAAGCGGTGCTTCCTTTCGCGCTTTCTTTTTTTTTTTTTTTCAAAGTCAGTGTTGACTGACTACCGTCCTTCTGCTCTGGGTGGAATCCCTTTTCCGGGCACTTTTAAAAGGTTTAAATCTGGTATCCAAAACCCCAAGAGCCAATCAGGAGGAGCTCTAGCCAGCCGGCAGCCAATCAACGAGAAACCAGTGGCGGCGGCCAATGCCGATTCGCGAGGTGTGCCTCGCCGTTGAAAGGGACTCTTCCCTCCTCCCCTCCCATTCTGCCCGCCAGCCTTCAGCTCCAACCAAGGGATTTAAAAAGACTGAGCGCGCGCGCGGGGGAAAAAAGAGGCCGGCTAGCGCGTGCTCCTGCCCTCTCTTGCGGGCTTGAAGGGGGGTTGATGTTTAAGGCACGCCAGAGCGCGGGAGATGCTGCGGCGCCTGCCCAGGAGTGCGACAAGGCTCGCGCGCGCGCTCTCTCTCTCTTGTTCGGGGACGTTCTATTGGACGTGGCCCTTTGGGCGTCCGTCCATCCCCCCCCAGCGCGAGGACAGGATGTGGCTACAGGGCGCGAAGGGGGAAAGAGAGTGAAGACCCTGTGGCCGGATTATAAAGCGCCCGATCCCATCTCGTTTCGGTCCTGCTCCTTTTACTGCAAAGTTTACTGGCCGTTTAAATTCCAGCCGCCGGGATTCTTAGCACGTTTTCTCAAGTAACTCAACTTGGATGGAAGTTAGTGCTTTTTTTTTAAAAAAATTTATTTGGTAAATTGGAGCTATCGTCCATTCCGAATGGCGCCTAATTTGGAAAGTATTCCCTGTCATATTCGAGGACTCCCGTTCTATATATCTTGCCCTAAACTTCCAAAAAAATTAATAATGATTTTTTTTTATTTCGGGACATACCGGTAAGTAGGCAAGCTATGGCCATCCAAAGCATTGGACCGATAGAAAGTTTCTCGACTTTCCCCCAGTGATCCTGCATCATCTCACTGTTTTGAGCCTTGCCCGTGTTATTTGAGAACCATGCTTTCTCATTAAATTATGCAGGCTCTATAGGTGACTTTGGAATGATGCACTTATTTCCCCCAGTTATTTATATCCTTCAAAGTAAAGGCATTGATTAGAAATGGAAAGACTAGCTTGCCCTTCCACATGTGACAAGCAGACACACAAAAAGCTTCTAGGAGGTAGATAGGATTTCTTCCCTTTGTTTTCACATCCCATATTTTAAAATCCAAGGCTATTTATTGAAAAGCCCATACAGAGTATCTCCTTTAAGCTATGAAGAAATCCCATCACATTTAGTAAAGTTAAACAGATACCCTGAACTAGAAATACTTATGGTTCAATTTTTCATTAAAATCTCTTTGGTGATGACCTGGCAATATTATCATTAAGAAATGTCAACATTAAAATCAGATGAATTAAACCCATATATTTCAGATGTCAACATAGCATACAATTTCTCAATAAAACAAATATAAAATGAAGAGGTTTAAGTGGAAAGAAAAGGGGCTTCTAATCAAACTTATTTTCATCAAAGTGAATATTCTCCAGGTGTACATACAAGGAAGTATTCTTTTATGTTTTTTAAAACCTAAATAATACATCTGTTCCATTCTTTTATCTATAAAGATACACTACTATTAAAAGTAGTACACAGGAAGCATGGCCTAAGGATAGGTGCTCTGCAAATTCAAATGGCTTCAGTTATTGACTCTGGAATAGGGACAAAGTTTGGAATTCTTTAAGCAATCTGTGAAACCATCAACTGTAGCAGAATATAGGTAGTCTTTGACTTATAACAGTTCATTTAATGACCGTTAAATGAACATCACTGAAAAGAGTGACTGACCATTTTTCAGAGTTACAACCTTTGTAGCATCCCCATGATCATGTGATCAAAATTTATATGCTTGGCAACTGATTCATATTTATGGCGTTGCTGTGTCCCAAGGTCATGTGATTCCCTTTTGCGACCTGACAAGCAAGGTCAGTGGCAAAGCCAAATTCACTTAACCAGGTTACTAATTTATCAGTTACAGGGATTCACTTAACAACCTAAGCAAGAAAAGTTGTAAAATGGAGCAAATGTTTCACTTAACAACAGAAATTTTGGGCTCAATTGTGATAAGTAGAGGCTACATGTACAGGGTCAGGAATTTTGCTAGTTTTACTTGCCACAGTAAATCCTTAATTAAAGGAAATCATTTCAATCAGGCTGACTGAATACAGCTTTAAAACATCAAGAGATGTTAGCTTTATTTGAAAAATCCCAAACACCTTGCAAACTTGAAAACAATAGAATAAAGAAAATACTCATTTTAGCATTTACATAGAAATTACATTACATTTTTTTACATTGAAATATGGTATTCTGCACTAAATTTGTAAGCTGGAACTAAAAGGGTAGTTCTATTCTGTCCAGGATAAGTTTTGGAGACAGTGAACTGGGACATCTCTAAATCTGTATGTGGATATAGTAATCAGATTTTCTTTCCTTGGGAACCCATTCTCATCAAATATTAGGAATTAAATCTGAGCTTTTCTTTCCACATCATTTGCTTTCTGCTACATATTTTTAGACTATTTAGAATAAAATCATACATTCCCTATTTATCTTATGTAAGATGTTTGGGACTCTTTTCAGTCCTGCGGTGCAGCTACTTTTCATATTCATGCTATTTCAAATTTTAAACTGAAAGCTAATGCATATGTAAAGGGATACAATCCCCTTTATTTCTGGTAGGGTAGTTCTACAGTTAAATGTCCAATGGGAGAGAGTTGTTGGGAAGAGTTTGATCTTTTATAACTATGCTGTTTTCATCATTTATAACTACACTGCCTTATTTATTTTTTGTGCAAAACCAGGAGACAAAATAAGATAACAAATAGAAGCATGGGTGAGAACCTGAATCTGCCTCTGAATGAAGGCTGCGTAGTCAAGTAAATTTTTCTGTTTTAGTATTTAGTATACTAGTATTCAGTACAGTGTTAGTATACAGAAAAATCCAATTCTTAAAGATAATTCTCAATGTAATTTATTTCAAGTAAAGGTTTTTACAAAATAAAAATAAATTCCTTATCATTTACACAGAGACTTTTCTTTTCTTAACATAGATGATTGCTTTGACTTGCCTTATATGATTACCTAAATGGAAAAGGAAACCTGAGACCAAACTCCATTACTAGCCCTGATGATGTTACCTAGTTTGGGTAATTAAAGGTTTGCAAGAAACCAATCAAGCTCAGAAAGTACCTCAAAGAGTTTCCCCTCAAATGGAAAAGGAATTTGGGAATTCTTTTTTTCCTCAAGAATTTGGAAAAAACGTTGCTCTAAGTCAGGAGCACACTTTTAAAAGTTTTTTTTAAAAAGCCACTAGATCAGTAAAATCCTAGATTCTCACATCTTTGATTCAATCTTGGCAAAAATATATTATCAGGCTGACTGAGTGCAGTGTTAGAACATCAGGAGATGCTAGCTTTATTTGGGAAGTCCCAAACAACTTGCAAAACTGAAAATATAATAAAAATATTCATCTTAGCATTTACAGAGAAATTACATTACATTACATTTTCTTATATTGAGAAGTGTTTATTTATCCTATTTAAAAGACTTCAAATGTAACAGATTAAATTTGAACATGGACATCTCCAAAAAAATAATGTTCGAACTATGCCTGATATAGCCAAAGTAGGCTGGATAATTTACTTATATCCATCAATTTTCACCATTGTCATTTATGTACTCATGTAACATTGCAACGACACAATTATGTCAAAACCTGGTTAAGATCTGGTTATTTCCATCAAGCACAGGAGGGTATGCTGGGTTTGAAAATGTAGAATTTGGCAGACAAGGTCTGTGTTCATTTTTTGTGCAATGTTGGTACTATATTTAGTTTACTATTTGAAAGCTTACTAGTGTTTCTTACTGCTAATTGCCTAGAGCCAATGGACTGCCTAGAAATAAAACAAATAAACACTTCAACTTCAGTTGACTGTTGAGTAAGTACTTGAAAACTGGCATATTCTCAGTTTTCCAATTTCTCACCATTGTCTAACAACTCAGTTTTTAGAATTTAGCTTCTTGGTTGTATTAGTGATTTGGGTTATTGTTTCTTGGCTACCTGAATTTTTAATTTTTATAATGTTTGTTTTTGTTCTATTTTAATTCTGTTCACCAGAATTAGAGTCGCCAAAGTTACTCATTGAGATGGGCAGCTATATAAATTAAATAAATACATGTATTTAACACAGTGGGTCTCAACCTTCCTAATGCTGCGACCCTTTAATACAGTTCCTCATGTTGTGGTGACCCCCAACCATAAAATTATTCCTCAGATCATTGAAAATATGTGTTTTCGGATGGTCTTAGGCGACCCCTGTGAAAGGGTCGTTCGACCCCCAAAGGGGTCCCGACCCACAGGTTGAGAACCACTGATTTAACAGTTCCTACATGGAGCATTGATGCTTTTTCACAACAGCAGTAGGCTTTCATGCCACCCTGTCACTGGGAATTAGGCAGCATATAAATTTAATATACACATAAAAATCCTTCAGAAACGAATTAGAAAATACACAGCTTAGCCATTTAGTCTCAGCATGCTTTTAGCCTTGCCCACTTGACTTCCTTGTGTTGCGCTAGGGTGCAAGTATGCTTCTGGATGCAATTCAAGGTGCTAGTTATCACCTAACTGATAAAATCCTACATGGCATGGGGCCTGGTTATTTGAGAGACAGCCTATTTCTTGTGGTTTCTGCCCAGTCAGTAAAAGCCAACAGGGTGGGCATGCTCCAGGTCCCTTTGATCAGTGTCATTTTTCAGGACCTGGGAAGCATAGCTTCTCTGTTGTGGCACCTGTTCTGTGGAATAAAGTCCCCCTAAACTATGGACAGCTCATATGATGGCATTTAGGAAGGCCTTAAATACCTGGCTATTCACCCAGGCCATGGGGTAGGGTGCATTCAACACCCTTGTTACAGGTAATCAATATTTGTTTGGGTATTAAGCAGTACCAAAATAAATTGATATACAGTATGTATGGGATTGTAAATCAATTCTGTGCAAGCAAACATATGCAGCAAACTAGTTTGAAAAGCACTTTCCTACCTATGGCCTGGGATTTGATGAAGGTCAATTTGGTCTGCTTGCATCATTTTCTGAAATAACTTCCATTAACACCTCATATTCACTGTATTTTCTTAGTGACTCTATCATTTCATCTAGCAGTTCTTCTCCCAGCATGAATTTTTCAATGTGATGTATTGACTTGCCTATTCTATGGTCAGTAACCCGATCCTGGGAAAAATTGTAAGTTCTGATTTTCTCTGATCTTCCTTTGGTCCCAATCTAAACAAGGGGAAAAAATTAATCAGTAAAGTTTTTACACATCCTAATAGTTGACTATTTAGGAAATGTTCCCAATCCAACAAAATGTGTACATGTGTGTAACCATGAAAAAAGTAAAGCATCAATATATACAGTGATTTACAAAGTCAACATAAGCAAAAACCACACAGAACATAAATACACCGTTCTGAAGAGCTGCCAGTCTAAACTGCTCAAGAAAGGGACAAGAAATTTGGAGGAGGGTTAGTGAACTTTTGTTACATTTACTCATAGAAGGCAATTCTTGTAAGCATGATACACATGCATAATACCTCTTTTACATATCAATCTAAACATGCTTTTTCTCAGTCAGAGAAATTTTAAATAAGTGGATAGGAGAAGAGAAAGAAGTAAAGAAATAGAGACAAAACAGTTTAAACAATTAACCAGCCCCAAGTTCCCTCAAAATGTCTTGGGCCACAATTTTCACGATTACCCAGCTTGTTGGCTGGAAATTTTGAAAGACCAACATACGAAGGGCACCAATTTGGCAGAACGTTGTTCTACACAACTACATCTTTCCTTCTACCAACGCTCAGTAACATTTCAGGGTTCACACTTCATCACTTGTGTTTCAACCACATGTATCCAAGTTATAATCCATGTCTTTTCAACATAAGGTGGTTTAGGCCAAGATATCGCTTATTAACAAAGCAGTCTGCTGGTGTCTGCTATTTAGATCATGCTCACTGATGTTCTCTGACCAGGTACAGCAAATAAATCATGGATGGTGTTGTCAATTATTTTTATTTCATTATGATGTTAGCAAAAAGAGTTTTTCTCACCAGTTCTGGTTTTTCTTTGTAACTGAGGCTTGAGTGAAGCAGTGCTGATTTGCCTTCAGAAAATCTGGTAGTGTCAGGTACAAGGAACCAGAATGACACCATGAGCTGATCTGAGATATTTCTTTATTGCAACTCACTCATTTACAAGAATCTCACTAGACTAACTGCACTCTCTTGAGAACAACCAGATAACCACTTCAAGGATATTTTTTTGGGGGGTGGGTGGATGGGGGAGTCAAGTTTCCATTGCTTTCTCTTCTGCAAAGACTCCAAGCTAGCTAGTCTTTTAACTCCATCCCCCACCTCAGCTGCATATTCAGCCATAGTTATTACAGCAGAACATCCTTAGATCTGAAGAACAATGCAGCACATTTTACCTGAATCTTTCTGGCAGTATGTATTTTTGCTGTTTGTTCTTCAAGTTTGATGCTATATAGTTTAGCATGAAGAAGCTCCATAGCTTTTTCTTTATTTTTAATTTGAGATCTTTCTTGTTGACATTCAGATACTATACCTACAACAGAGGAAATGTAGAAGTTAGGCCAAAAAAAAAGAGAGAAAGAAATCAGAAGTATGTAAAGCACAAAAATGTATTTTGTATGTTAAGATATAATAAGTACAGAAGATTACTTTGCATTTTTAGTTCAATGATACAACTGCTATATTTTTGAACTTAATAATAAGATGCCAGGATTTGGAAACAAATATGCTGTTGAAGCTGTAGCAGAATCAGAACAGGCCTTTACTAGAATGACAAATTTTGTTATATATTTTTATATATGTGCTATATATTCTACCAGAAGCCAATGATATTTGGCTTTTTTGTAAGAAGTCTGTATGTAGTGAAATATATAATCTACTACATTGTTAGTTCTAAGAAAATGAATATAGTAGTATAGGTACAACTAAAAAAAAGAAAGTTTGAAAGATTGTTGAGGGAAGGCCTCAAATAAAATCCTGTCTGTCTTACACACACACAATACACACACACACACACAATACACACACACATTTCTGCATAAAGATGTACTGGATTGTTAGATGTACTGTTAGTAATGTACAATCTCATTTTATGTAATATATGTATAGTATGTATGCAAAATTAGCATTTTCTAATTTATACATTACATCACCCTTTCCAAAGCAAGAACATTTTTCATATATATTTTTTTGTCCAGTGTTCCCCAGTCTTAACTGCAACACTGAAAAAACAGTCTCTGGGTCAGGTCCTTACACATTTTCAGAATGAGAGTTCACTAGAGCTTATCTTGGTTAGATTCCTGATTTTATGCTACAGTGCTGAAATGTTCTATATCCAATAACATCCTCAGTCCAATAGACAACACTGATAGCTAAGATTTTCTATAAAGCATGTATCTTGTTACTGAGCATCATCATATAAAATAGGAGAGCATATTTTTTTAAAATTCACTCATTTGAAAGTCATGTTGCAATACCTGAGGGAATATGGACTATCCGTACGGCACTATCAGTAGTATTCACATGCTGGCCACCAGCTCCACTGGATCTTTTAGTTTCAATACATAAGTCTTTAGGATTAATTGTCAGATTTATCTGGAACAGGAAAGAAACACTTTGCTTACACTCTAACAACAGACTAATTGCAACAAACTATAAATTATGCTGTAAGATTTGGTGATTTTATTAATGCTAATTAGTCTTCATGTTCTAAATAGGTAGGGAAAAAAGTGTAACAGAATGGAATTCTTTTATCTGAATGCAGAATCTTGTACCAAATACTTAAGACTAACCACATACCTCACTTGGCTGTGGTAGTATTGCTACAGTCATTGTGCTGGTATGAATGCGGCCTTGCTTCTCCGTCTTTGGCACACGCTGAACACGATGTACTCCTCCTTCAAACTTAAATTGTCCATATGCTTCAAGGCCTTTTATACTGGCAGATGCATGTCTTAAACCACCTTAATTTTTTAAAAACAGTAAAAGCAATCACAAAGTGTAAGTCTCCAGAAAAAAGGTTATTCAAAAAAGAGTGCCTGTCTGTCTGTCTGTCTGTCTACCTATCATGTGTGTTCATGAGTGTCTTGTTGAGCTATGATCCACCTAGTTGCAGTTTATTGAAGGTCTACATCTTAACAGAGGTGGGCAGGGCATGCAGATGTAGGCATTCATGAAGAAAGAATAGTTGTTCTTCCGTGTAGCTTTATGTCTCCCATTTGCCTGACTTCTGACATATACAGTGCCCTTACATGGTTCTTGATAGTATTTTGTTTATTTCCCTTATTGTATTTTTATTTATTGTGCTGTGTTTGTGTTGTTCTTATATTGTGAGCTACCTGGAGAAAGGCAACGTCAAAGTAAAATTAAAACAAATATATGCCATTACATGAGGTACGTCTAGCATTCTTAACACTCTTTCTCAAACAACTGGACTGAAATATGATTCTCTATCTTTGTTCTCTGTTACATATAGAATTTGGGAATGTATTTGTTATCTCAAGACAACTTGCTGATAGTACTGGATGTACTTGCCAGAATTTCAAAGGTTACTTACCTATAACACTGGAAGTATATGTCAGAGTATCAAAAGTCCAATTTTTATATGCTGCATACTGTTGATACATATCAAACATCTCAGCAGTGAACAACATTGCTTCCAGCCCTCCAACTCCAGCAGTCACTTCTATGATGAGATCATTTTTGTCAGTTTCCTCTAAAGGAATCAAAAGGGATACTATCTGAAATATATAAAAAGCCCATTTTTATTTAAATAAAATTTCCCTCAGCAAGGAATGCTACCCAGAATGTGCTGAAATTTTTAAAAAGTACCAGTACGTATATTTTAAGCATTATGTAATGTATTACAATTGTGCAATGTTTTTCCCTAAATCCAAGGGATACACCTACTGTACAGTTGGTTAGTGTTAGTTGATGAATTGGTTTAGATGAGTTAAGTATACATAAGATTCAACATCAAATCGCTACCAACTCATTGAAACTGTACCCTGGTAATGAAACATCTTCAAAAAACCAACTAAGCTCAGAAAGCATCAGTAACTCAACAGTTCACTCCTATACCATACACTCTCTTCTATCCATAATAAAAATTCTTCCACAGATACATGGGATTCTTCCCTGAAATTAAATCCTGAAAAGAACAGAAATTCAGCAGTAGGTAGAAAAAAAATAAACATGAAATGAAGTGGAGCAGCAGAGGAAGACTGCCAAATAATAGCATTTGACAATCCCTTATCAAAACAGAAGTTAGTCTTGAATTTAAATGTCATGCTTCAGTAAGTGATTTACCTGATGTCTCAATTCTTCTACCTCTTCCTCACAGGAAATAACTTCCTTTTCTGCAAGCTTCCGCAAGTCTTCATTTTCATCTAGAATAGAATTACACACTATTATCATAATACTATTAATCTTTTTTCTCTGGTTCACAATTCCTTTCCTTCCTCTTGGCTATTTAGTATTTTTAACTCTTTTCCTATTCAGATATCAACCACAAGTACTTACAACTATTCATTTAGTGACAATTACAACAGCATTGAAAAAAGTGATTTATGACCATTTTCATGCTTACGACCATTGTGGCATCCCCATGATCATGTGATCAAAACTTAGAGGCTTGACAACTGGCAGTATTTTATTACAGTT
This sequence comes from Arizona elegans, assembly GCA_022577455.1. Taxonomy (NCBI): domain Eukaryota; kingdom Metazoa; phylum Chordata; class Lepidosauria; order Squamata; family Colubridae; genus Arizona; species Arizona elegans. The sequence goes on from JAKOOJ010000001.1 coordinate 254,359,819, forward strand.
GCAGTGTACCAAGGTCATGCAATCATCTTTTGCGACTTGTTCTCACTGTCAGGAAATTTCTCCTTATTTCTAGGTTGAATCTCTCCTTTATGCGGGGACTGAGTCAACACGAACTTGACAGCACATAAAACAGTCAACCCTGAGTGGACTTGAAAAGTAATAAAAGCCCAGCAGCACTTTATATTCTCTTCCATGCAAATTGGGATGAAGGCTTGTTCCATTCAGATGGAAAGCACTAGTTCCCTAACAGATTGGTCTGATCCAGCTTCAGCCTTCCTAACCAGAAGAATGGCCCAAGTGGAAGCTCCAATGTGTGAGAATAGGTCCTCAATAACAGGTAAGCTGACCACTTTGGAACCCTGCAGGCGAGTCCTTACTTTATACAAACACTTTTGGGAGCGCCAGTATATTTTATATAGACCATTGAGAAATAGATATAAAATATAGTATATTTTATCAGAATAGGCCACTGAGAAATAGATATATAGTACATTTTATCAGAATAGGCCACTGAGAAACAGATATAAAATATAGTACATTTTATCAGAATAGACCACTGAGAAATAGATATAAAATATAGTATATTTTATCAGAATAGACCACTGAGAAATAGATATATTGTATATTTTATCAGAATAGACCACTGAGAAATAGATATAAAATATAATATATTTTATCAGAATAGACCACTGAAGAAATAGATATATAGTACATTTTATCAGAATAGGCCACTGAGAAATAGATATAAAATATAGTACATTTTATCAGAATAGACCACTGAGAAATAGATATAAAATAGAGTATATTTTATCAGAATAGACCACTGAGAAATAGATATAAAATAGAGTATATTTTATCAGAATAGACCACTGAGAAATAGATATAAAATATAATATATTTTATCAGAATAGACCACTGAAGAAATGAACTATCCTTGGGAGGGGTGGAGAAGAGCAAGATCGGCCCTTGAAGACCGTTCGGGAACTTCAGCGTCAGAATCGGGCTGCCAGTACTTGGGGATCAGTTCAGGGACCCTCCAGACGGGGCTGGTTGCTGTCACCCAGCGAGCACCGCCCTCTTCCAATTCAGCCTTCAGGCGGCGATCCGTCAGGTGGAGACGCCTCACCTTCTCGCGCCAAGCGCTCCGTCTCACGCAGCTCCTCTTCCTTGTCTCTCAAGAGGCGAATCCGCGCTGCCAACGCCGAACGGAAGCCGCCGGGCTGCTCTTCTGGCCGGGAATGCTGATCCAGGTAGCGCCGAAGCGCCGGTCTGGCGAACAGCTCGCACAAATCCGGCTGGCTGCTGAGCCAACGTCGCGGCACGGTTTGCCCCCCGCATCGCGAACGGGCGGCAGGCACGGAGGGAAAAGAAACGGCGAACTTCCGCCAGGCCGCTCGACTCCGGACGAAGCACCACCACATGCCGGGGTCAACTCAGCGCCAAGATTCCGCTTCCCGTCCTCGTCGCTTAGAGTAGACTAGACTGGAGCAATGACTGTCGGAAGTCGCCGCTCTTTCCTCCGCTCTCTGTGATAGATACCAAGAAATGCGAAACAAATGAGGACGAAAGTTAGTTCGGGTTGTAGTTCGCGTTTCTATGCGGGGCACTGTCATATCACAAAAGAGGTAGCACTTGCCCCTTAGAATAGAATAGAGCTGGAAGGGACCTTGGAGGTCTTCTAGTCCAGCCCCCTGCTCATGCAGGAGAACTATGCAATCTGAGACAAGTGACTGTCCAGTCTCTTCTTACAAACATCCAGTGATGGAGCGTCCACGATTTCTGAAGGCAAAGCTGTCCCACTGGTTAATTGTTCTCACTGTTAGGAAGTTTCTCCTTAATTCCAGGTTGCTTCTCTCTTGGATCAGTTTCCAACTATTATTTCTTGTCCTGCCCTCTGGTGCTTTGGAGAATAATTTGACCCCCTCCCCTCTTCTTTGTGGCAGCCCCTCAAATACTGAAATATTGCTATCATGTCTTCTTTTCTTTAGATTAGCCAGACCCCAAATCTTCTTAAAGTGGGTTTTTTTCCCCTTCGCTTGTGAACATGAAGTATAATGTTTGAGTGCCATCACCATCTCTCTTTGTTATTCCAGTTCATTTAAGAATCCAGAAAAAAAAATGGTCCTCGCTGACGCTCGTAATCCCGGCTCGAAGAACTGCGACAAATGCCGAAAATTGCCGAAGGTAGTCCCAAAGCTTGACTACCCTCCTACCGTTAGCTCGGCAATGATCGGAAAGGCGCTGGCTTTAACTAGGCTTGGATGGATCGGAAGAGACCGGAGCGGGATGAATGTCGAAGTTACTGGCGTGGGGTCTATTGGACTACAGCTTGATTTAGACTTTTCCACAACTGCGCCTAGACATCCCTGTTTGCTGGTCTTTCAGAAAGTCACACAAACTCACAAAGACCAAACTATTTCAGAGAAACTTTCCCTGAATGGGACTGCTGCTGCCAACTCTACTTTCATAGATCTTATCTGGGCTTATATGCATGGTTTTCATTTTCATATTGTTGCAGTTGTGTTAATTTTACCGTGGATGTTTCAATTTGTGTTGATGCTATTTAAGCCAGGGAAAGTCTGTATAGAAGGCAGAGGCATAGAAATTTGTTTAATTAATAATATACGCACAAAACTGGAAAAACAATAATATACCAACTGATGATAATTTGATTAGAAAAGTTTTGGAATGTGCAGAAATGGACAAACTTACAAAGGAGATACAAGAAAAAGAGGAAACAATATTATATAGTGTGGGAGAAATGGTATGAGTGGTTAGAGGAGAGAGATAAAAGGCAAGGAAAGATTAAATAAGGAAGGTATAGGTGTAGAAATGTAATAATAAATAAGGAAACAGAAAAAATGAAGATTGTAGAAATGAAATTGTGTACATTTATTGTATATATGTAAATAAATTAATATTAGAATTATATGTATAAATAATACATTGAAATAAGGGAGAAAAAATGGATAAGTAAGTAATGTTTTACCCATGCAAAATTGTTGGAAAGAAAAAAATGGTTACAGATTCTTTTTTGTTTTTAAAAAATGTTTAATAAAAATTATTTTTTAAAAAAGAAATATGTTTAATTAGTACCTTTATGATCATCATTTCCATCCATAACAAATAATAGGAAAAGAGGGAAGAATTGGAAAACAGCTGGGTACAATGAACTGGCTAATTAAATTACTCAGGGACCTCAAGAGGTCAAAGTCACATGGAGATATCTTTAAATCTCTCCCAAGTACAACCACAGAGAAATGTTGCAGCTGTCCTTAAAAAAAATACACCCCTTTTTCTAAATCAAACAAACTGTGACACAATTAAGAGGAATAAATTTAAAGGGAATATGTCCTGTCTGTCAGAAGGCATTAATACTGGAAGGAAGGAAAACTTCATGTGCTCTTATGTTTTTAATCCTCGTTGGAGATGTATTTATTTGATTTCTATAGCTGCCCATCTCAGCCAAGGAATCTGGGCAGCTCACAATTCAAAATCATATACTACAATTAAAATCTTAACATCTTAAAACAATAAAAACAGGAAAAAACCATGAAAACAATAAAAAAACATTAAAATGTCTAATTCAAGTACATACAAATAAGACATTTGGCCTGTTAACTTTATAGCCAGGAGGCCGTGTATCACCCTTGCCTCAGGAACATAGCCAGCCCTTTAAAGCTTTACAGAAGGCTAAGAGGTTTGGGGCTATTCTAATTTCCGAAGGGAGGATGTTCCACAAAGCAGGAACTGCTGTAGAAAAAGTTTGTCTTCTAATGTCCCCCTCAGCTGACATTCTGTGGCTGATAGGATCTGCAGCATGCTCATCCTGTTTGATCTAGCTGGAGGGTAGAAACTCTGGAAAAAAGGCGATTCATCAGATACCCTGATCCCAAGTCATATAGGGCTTTGTAGGTGACCACCAGCACTTGAATTGCACCCAGAAACCCACTGGTCACCAGTGTAACTCATGCAGGAGTGGTGTTATATGTGCCATATATCTAGCACCAGTTACTAGCAATAGCAATAGGACTTAGACTTATAGTCTAAGACTCACCACCTTTAAAGCGCTCCATGGCATAGGGCCCGGGTACCTTCGAGACCATCTTCTGCCACCAATAGCCTCCCACCGACCAGTCCGCTCCCACAGAGAGGGTCTCCTCAGGGTGCCATCGGCCAAGTCATGTCGGCTGGTGACACCCAGGGGGAGGGCCTTCTCTGTGGGAGCCCCAGCCCTGTGGAATGAACTGCCCCTGGAAATTCGTAAGATTTCTGACCTCCGGGTATTTCGCTGCGCACTCAAGACCCTATTGTTCCGCCAGGCTGGGTTAGCAACATAATTTTATATTGGATGTTTTAAACTTTTGGGGTTTTAAATTAAGCCAAATTTATTTAATACTTTTAAATTATTTTAAATTGATGTCTATTCTGTTTTTAAATAGGCTGTACACCGCCCTGAGTCCTTCGGGAGAAGGGCGGTATAGAAATAAATTATTATTATTATTATTATTATTATTATTATTATTATTATTATTATTATATCGCTTCACAGTGCTTTACAGTCCTCTCTAAGTAGTTTACAGAGTCAGCATATTGCCCCCAACAATCTGGGTCCTCACTTTACCGACTTCGGAAGGATGGAAGGCTGAGTCAATCTTGAGCCTGGTGAGAATTGAACTGTCGAACTTCTGGCAGCTGGCAGTCAGCAGAAGTAGCCTGCAGTACTGCATTCTAACCATTGTGCCACCACGCATCTTACCACCACACTATTTGCTCAGCCTGAATCTGAAGTTGAAGTTTCCTAATGATCTTCAAGGGCAGATCTTGCTCTTCTCCATCCCTCTCAATGATAGTTTATTTCTCAGTTATCTATTCTGTGTGTCTGATAAAATATACCGGCGCTCCGAAAAGTGTTTGTATAAAGTAAGGACTCACCTGCAGGGTTCCAACGTGGTCAGCTTACCTGTTATTGAGGACCTGTTCTCACACATTGGAGCTTCCACTTGGGCCATTCTTCTGGTTAGGAAGGCTGAAGCTGGATCAGCCAATCTGTTAGGGAACTAGTGCTTTCCATCTGAATGGAACAAGCCTTCCTTCAAACATCCCAATTTGCATGGAAGAGAATATAAAGTGCTGCTGGACGTTTTTTTCCTGTCCCCAGACTCCAGAGACTCCTACAGAGACTCCTAGAGACTCCTAGAGAGGCTCCTAGAGACTCCTAAAGAGGTTCTGGAGGCTGGGGACAGCAAAAAATGCCACTTCCTGTCCCACCGAGAATTGGGAAATGGGCCCTTTCAGCCTCCGTAGGGCCTCCAAGGGAGTGGGAAAGGCTATTTTCGCCGTTCCCAGATACACAGAGAGGATCTGGAACCAGGTAAGAAAGAAAAACGGGCCTACCAGGCCATCTTGTGCCAGGAGCGGGGGGGGAGGGGTTGCGCACCCATGCGCGTGGGCATATGCGCGCACGACCCTCCCCTGCCCCCCCTCTCCTGGCACGCGATGGCAAAAAGGTTAGCCATCACTGGTATAGGGTCTTCTGTTTGATCAGCGGGTTGGACGAGATGACCTACAAGGTCCCTTCTAACTCTGTTATTTTATTCTATTCCCTGACATAATCTTCCTATTTCATGTTTCACTGCAGGGGGCTGGCTGATAATTTTTCTTTATCTAGTTATAATGTGCTAATCACTAAATTCGGTTCCATCATTCAATAAAAAAAAAAAAAAGATGCATCTCGCTATGAAACTTGTATGTTATTATATAGTGATTTCTAGCTTTCCTGCTCTGAGACATTTAGTGCCCTAATTCCAGGGGTGGGTTCTACTTACCTTTACTACCGGTTCGCATCGTGCATGCGTAGAAGCTTCTGCGCATGCACAGATCACCTATGATGACGTCCGGGTCAGTGGGTGGAGCCTTCTGCCAGTTTTACTACCGGTTCTTGCAAACCGGTCCGAACCGGGGGCAATCCACCACTGCATAGTTCCAAATGTTTCAAAATATTGAATTGTTATTCCGCTTTATCAGTAATTTAGAACTAGAATTTCCAACTGAATGGAACAAGCTTTCCTTTCTGCAAACTTCCCGATTGGCGTGGAAGAGAATATAATGCAGGTCAAGCAACCGCGTGGCTCTATTGGGCTTGCCACAGGACTGCCTCCTCTCATCCAACCATGAAGCTCTGTGAGCATTTCTTTCTCATCTATCAGAGAAGACAGCCTTGTCCAGCAGCCAATATTTTCTTTCCTTTTTTTATGTCTATTGACCTCATGGGAGATATTTCACAAGGCCAGCATTACGATTGCTAGATTTGACTCTCCCCTTTTCTACCCATTTTCCCAACAACTGCTGAAGAAACAAATGGCCTTCATGTTGAGGGAAGCAAGTTTGCTGAGCATTTTTTCCGGTCTGGTAAAAGAACTACAACAATTTTCTTTTTTCCTCCTGTCTCAAGGATAGGAGCAGGATACCCTACCAGGATATGAGGAAGAGCCTTAAAACTTCAACGTGACACTTTTCTTTCATTTCCTGCTGAAAATCTGAGGGAAATCAAACAGCGATTGTCTGGTACTCTGCTGCTGAGCTCAGGGATAACACAAGAGACTTGCATTGTTTATCCTGTTTAGTATGAAACAGATGTTTGCAGAACCTAGGGTACTGAGTAGTTCTTCCAAATGCAAGGCTTTTTCTTTGCCTCTGTTTTTTCTTTGCAAAAACATCTGGAAGTCTGATGGACTTAAACAAATTGCGCAATTCAGGACATATTTACTTTGGAGAAAGTGTGATAAGAATGTGGTGTATTTAACCTAAATGTGAAGATTAAAACTTGTTTATAATTTGAGTGTTGTCATCTGTAAATCTGTGCTAGGCAATCTTAAACTATAATCAGTTGGAACAATTAAATCCAATTATACCATTCCCTTTTATATTAACAATTTAAACAAACTTCATGTATGAATTTAGATTGGTTTAGAGAAATTTAGAGAAGACCAGTTTAATAACCATTTCTTTCTGATGCACTATAGGGAACTCTGAGATTGTTTAATCCCATAGGAGCAGATTACATGATGTGTATAAAGTAATTTGGATTTCTATTTCGGTCAGTAAACATTTACAGAACAATTTCAAGAAAGGCTCAGTATCAGAGTTCCTGAGGAAACAAGTGCTCTGCTCTTTACAGACAAGCAGGTGAAAGTGGAGAGGTATTTCTTATTCCCCCTTGGGAAGTCATTCCCCCACCCCCACAAGTGATAATTGCAAGAAATAGAATCACTGGAAATAATTTATGCCCTCTCACTACTTGTTTAGAATTTTCCTTGAATGGAGAATCTCAGGTAAAAGAAACCAGGAACGAACTTGAAAAGATTCTTTCAAAAGGAAGGAAGGAATCACTGCAACATGCCAGGCAACTGTTTTAAACTTCTTAATCTTTTCATCCCCCCATTATCATTTAGGGGGCTGTAGATAGGGATAGTTTCTGATACTCAAGACTGGAAATGTGCCTCCAACCACAAAGAAATCTGTTTGGGTTTGTGGTCCTTAGGTCTCTTGGATGCCAGAAGGATTGCTGCCTAAATGGACAGGATTCATACCCTCAGCCACAGAAGATCAGTAGATGAGGTTAGGCCAGTCATCTCTCTCAAACCAGCCCATCTCCTAGGATTATTGCTGTGGGGACAAACAGAGGAGAGGTCACTACCTATGCCATCATAAGCTCATGTACAAAAGGCAGGATATATATTCAATAAATAACAACTAAGTTGGATTTAAAGAGTCACCTCCAACTATGTGATGGGCAGCAAATAAATAGAAAATAGATAGATAGATAGATAGATAGATAGATAGATAGATAGATAGATAGGATAGATGATGATAGATAGCTAGATAATAAATAGAAGATAGAAAGAAAGATAGATAGATAGATAGATAGATAGATAGATAGATAGAGATGATAGATGATGATAGATAGCTAGATAATAAATAGAAGATAGAAGATAGATAGGTAGATAGATAGATGATAGATAGATAGATAGATAGATAGATAGATAGATAGATAGATAGATAGATAGATAGATACTGATTTAGTTTGTTCTTGGAAACTAAACAGGGTGGATTCCAGTTAGTACTTGGATGAGAGACCTCTTAGGAGTTTTAGTGCGAGACAATAGACTTAGAATAACTTTATTGTCACTTTGAATGTACAATAATTGGCATGCATTAAAATGAAATTTTGTTGCATAATATGGGCAGTGAGAATTGTCCCAGAAAGAAGAGGGGAAACCCCTTTTGTATTCCTTCCTAACAAGACGAAATGTTGGTACTTCAACTTAATTGAATGGGACAGAAGAAAACTGCCAAGAAAACTATCTTGGTCTGACTGTGAAGTAACAAGGAATTGAGCTTGTCTCAAAAGGTACTTGACCATGTGTTCAGAATTTTCCCGCTTCTGTTCCATTAAATTAAATTGCCAGCAGAGATTTGTCTTGACATTCCTCAGACTCCCTCATCCACCTGATTTCATTGTTATAAGATTCTTTTAATTGAAAAAAAAAATCAGTTTCCAAGGGTGGACCCTCTTATTTTAAAGACTTTTGTGACTGGCCTTGTGATTGGGCAGCCCTCCCCAATGGCAGCTCTTCTATGAGAATGCAGATGACACACAAAACTAAAAGAAAAAAGAAAAAAGTCACCCACCCCCAACTCTCCAGAAAATATTCCAGAAAAAGTGTAACCTCTTATCTTGCAATACTGCATCACTGCTATAGATATTGTAGTTCAAAGGAAGAATGCATTCTAAAAGGAGTTCATTCATTTTCAGAACCCAGATAGAATATGTTTCCTGGTAACTTCCTGGACATACCCTGGACTTTTCATGACAACAATATAGAACCTATTTACTTAACAATTACTCAGTCACACATCATTCCAGTTCCTATTAAACCATACCCTTCTTTAAATCTTGCAAAGATTTAAATTCCCCCCCCTAAGCTGAAAACTTTCCTGAAAGCATGAATTCATGAAAGGGTTCACAATCTATACTTTAACTGTTGGATAAGAAACAAATAGGTTTGTTGCTGCCTTGTTGTCATATGGCAACTATATTTATGTTGGAATCATTCAGATACTAACACTGGGCATTTTCCCCCCTTCTTTTATAATTGGGGTAGATTGGAACCCTTCAATTAATTGATATTAATAAACAAAACAATTCCTGCTCCACATCCATAGAAAAGTTGATGGGACTTTTATTTATCTAGTAACAACAGAATGATTATTTAGGAAGAGAAGAAATATGATATGAAGCGGCGTCAGTATGGAGGGAGGGAGTAACTACAACTTAGACCCCAATTTTACTGACCATAATTCTCCCTTCTTCATGAAGGGATGTCCATGAAAATCCTTGTTTGTGGTTTGAGGGCCCACCAGGAAGACATGGGAAAAGACAATGGGGTTATAGCTTGTAGAAACACCAACTGCACTTGGATGAATGAGAGACCTGAATGATATTTTCATGACCACTTGTACATACAACTTAGTCACAATGAACTGTTAATCAAAAGCATTATATTTATTTTATATATTTGTGATCTCGTTAAAATCCCAAAACAAGAAGTAAATACATCTTCAGTCTATTTCTGCCTGTGGTAAGTATAATTAAGCAATTCATTTATATTAAAAGTATTGTATAGTACATGCACAATAATCATTTTAGAAGTGTAATTATTGACTGCTCATATGTTGCAAATTGACTGAGAGCAATGAGATTATGTTGTCATTTAAAACACTGTCAATATTCCTTTCAGAGAACTGAAAACTGAGGTATGCAAAAGTAGAATGAGATAAATTTGGCTATTCCTCTTAGTTGCAGAAAGTTGACATCAACAACCACCTTTGTTTTTTGTATCTCTTTAAATGACACAAGGGTTATGTGGTGTGGGTGTCTACATCTATTTGCCAGATGGATTTAAAATATACATTCATTCCTAGGAAGTATATATAAAATACAGAGTGCTCAATAGGCCAACCTATAAATCCAGTAAAATTCAGGATTTAGGCTCTTATGGTAACATAGTCTCACTGCAACAACACACTTAGTAATTTTGGAAACAGTTCAAATGTGACATTTTATTTCCCCTCCCATATCATGACCAAAATACTCATAAAAGGAAATCTAGTACCATAATTCTAGGGGCTATTGGCAGACCTTCACAATTTTTATTTGGTTAAGGTTCCTCAGGAAAGGTGCCTTTCAAACTGACATCTCCCTTACTATAGTAAAAGTATCTTATAAAGATAGCTTCTGGTTAACAGGTCACCATCAAATAGTAACATTGAAAATATGAAGTCTCATTATTGAATACATGCGATATTTTCTAATTACATAGACCTAGTTGTGTGCACCAGAGATACTTGTATCTCAAACACCATAACAAACCAGAATCCACGTCATATAAATATGTACAGACAGATATATATATGTATATATATATGCAGAGTACCATAGAAAATGAAACTTTTACTGCGGTGTTATAAATATGTAATTCCACAGTTATTTCAGATAATGAGCCTTAAATTATTTCATTATGAGAAATTCACAGTAGGAGGAGGCAGTTGTTTGCTTTTTTATTTTCTTGCTACCTTCTCCTTTAGAAAAAAAGGTTGTTTCTGTAAACATCTTCGAAGATATGATTCTATCAATATACCTTTAAAATTTATTCATAATGGTAAATTAATAACCAACATGAATAAAGTATATTATAACACAATAACACTTTTCAGATAAAACAGGTATTTATTAAAAGAATGTCCTTTATAAATAATTTGTCTTGCATTTTAAACTACATTTTCATACACAACAATATTTAAAAGTGCTGAGTATGGTAGGATAGTCAGCAAACGCCAGTGTAAACAGACCTTTTATTTTTTTTCTGCTTTGCAGAATTTTCTCTTGCTTTTTTTGCCTTTTTTTTAAAATCCCATTTTGTCAAACACTACAACAGTTAAAAGAGTTGCATAGGGAATAAAGAATAGCCCTTTTTTAAAAATTTTATTTTTACAAAAGTCTTGTCTCCTGAATTCTGTATAAATTACAAAACCAAAAGATCTTAAGAAATGGTTAGCTAAATTGTCCACGTCTCCCATTACGCCTCTTAAGCTTACAGATTTCAAGTATTGTAAGTAAAGTAATAGGTATATTCCCAACCGCACATACTTCTGCCCTTTGACACATGTTCAATAAATTAAATGTGAAGAGGTAGTGAAAGAAAAATAATTGAGTCCCTTCCAAAATAAATGAATGGCATAATTACTAGCAACAGAGGACTTACATTGGGGAAATATAGCTCTCAAGGACACTAGATGATCAAGAGATTCCAGTATTATGCAAGCATGTGGGGTGGGGGGGCACAGATGTTTAGGACTAGAATGAACAATCCAGTGCTTAATGTCATCTATACATTATGTTCTTTTGGCCACTGCAACCTCAAAGGGCAAAATTCACAACTTTGCTCCAGCAAAAATTCCCCTTTAATGAATGAGACTCGGCATGCTTAGCGAATGCATCCACATTAAGATGTAGATGAACTTGGGAATAACTTGCAGGCAAACAGCTAACATTAAATAACTTGATTCTATTTGTTTAACCCCATATCTTCATCATGGACAGCAACAAGAAGTTACGGTAATTTCAGGGAGAAGAATTGGTTTATAGAATGTCCCCAATCATCAAATCTAGAGTTCATAATAATACCTTCAATATGTATCTGTTTTGTGGCACCTTAAACAATTCTTCAAAGAAAATCTCAAGACTGAATATTAAAATGAACAGGTTCTAAGACAAGGGTTTTGTTTTTTTTTGGTTGTTTTAGAAATTTGCTATTTCTTTTTAAAGATGCAAGCAAGCACTTAGGGAAATTAGGATTTATTTATTTTATTTTTTTAAAAAAAAATTCAGGTAGCTACTTACAAAACTGAACTAGCAGCAAAGGAAAGGATCTCCAAGGGACTTTTCAATTGCACATTTGAAGCAAATGGGAATTTCACAAGAGAAAAACATCTCTTGGCTAAATCCACATTCATTATAGGATGGCTTGTGCAAAAGATTGACCCTGGCAAATTCAACTCAAGGTAAACAGAGGACTCCATACTGTCTTCATTTTTATTAGTGATTAGAAAGATGTTTATTTAAAAAAAAAACAACAACAACAACTGTTGCCACTATTTTTGGGCCAGTAGGTTTGAATTTAATATTTATTAAATCTCCACAATACTGGCCCATAAATCAACCCTTTCAAATTAGGAACGCCAGAAGACATTCTTCCTTAGCTTTTCCTTTAAAAATGTACATTTTCTTTTTCACAGGACAGAACTTTTAAGAAAAGCAAATGTATAGACAAATGCTAGTCTCCAATGCTGATCAAAATGCTACATTTATGCATTTTTCAAAAATTATCTTTTAAATTAAAACCATAAATTTTTCTAGACTTGATTCTATGAATGGAAGATTTTTGTTTTGTTTTGCTTCTTTCCTTTTGTGAATTACATAACATTACACAACAATTTTAGATAACTGGATAGCCAGTCTTTAATAAATCCATTACAGTATCTGACATCTGAAATGTACATTGATTATCTGTTTTTGTAACAATTATAAACAATGTCAGCTTATAGACTGTGTCTCTCCATTTGATTTCTTTCATGTAGCTTGTGCTTTGATGTTTGTTGTTAGTTTTGACATTTCTGTAATGAAAGTACCACAATTCTGGCAGTCAATAACCAGAGGAATCCTCTGTTTTGAATTTTAAATAAATGATGATAAATAACATTCACTTCTTGCTCGTTTTCTTACATAGAAATGTTGTCTGTCTTATATAGCAATGGATTTTTCTCCACAGAACAAGGGGAATAACATTGCTAAACACAAGTCAGATTGTTTTCTGGTTCACTCCAATAATCCCTATGTGTGTACCATATTGCACACAATGTTCTTAAATATAGATATAATTTATGTTGTTGGATTAAATATTGCAACAACTAAGTGATAAAGTGAAGCAGTTTTGCTTTGCACATGCAGTGTGAGGATACACAAGGAAAGTCTTCATTAAAACGACAAGAACATCATTGTAGTCTTAACTGCAGGTGTAAAAGTATTTGAATAAGTGTGATTTGGCAAATCTACTTTCCCTCCCTTCCAAAATCAAGAATGATAGACATTGATAAATGTAGACAAATACCTTTGTGTGTATTTGTTTGCTTCACAGTAGCCAGAGTCGCGCCAAACTGTAGTTCTCCAGGAACTCAGTTCCAGGTGTTATTGAACTACTAAGGTGAAGACAGATGTAATATAAAAAGTGAGCTTTTGGTTCATCCCTCAGCTCTGGTTGAGCCCATCTTCCCATCAGAATTGGCAGCTGAAATGGCAGCCATGAAGAACAATGAATTGAAAAACTGGCCCGCTTTCAGTCTTGTCTCTTTCCCTACCCCTGTCCACCCAAAACAAAAGGACGGATGAACATTAGACTATTTATCTGTCCATTTCCTGCCTTCTTCATTTAAAAAGGAAACTCTTCTTAAAGTGCAAAATGGTTCCAGCTATTGCAGGGGAGGTTTCTTGGTGACATCATGGGGGTGGGGCTTCACAAATCAGCACCATGCACAGCCGGATTCTGCTTCAAGGGGCAGGACCGGTTTTTCCAGAGCTTGACTCTGGAGGGGAAGGGTACATTTTGGACTAAATGCAGTGAAGGTGCTTCCAGAGCAGCCCTGTTGCTTTAAAAAATTTACGTCTGTCTTCATCCTAATAGTCCTTACCCCACCCATTCCCCAAAAGCTAAATCAAGATTTCAAACCCCCAAATTATTTTTAAGTCTCAGAAGTAGAGCTCCTTGTACTTTCGAGAAGAGATTTATAGATCTGAGAGTTCAAAAACCTAGGGAAAGAGTCTCTGTGCATTAATGTGTAGATTTGAAGTTGAGCATCTTCATACATATGAGAGTTGGGGTCCAACAAATTTCTGTTGATCACTTCTCGTACCCGTGAATCTAAGCTAACCTAAGGAAGAGAGGAAAAGACAATGAAATGTTCACCTTGAAGAACTTATGCAGATCAATCAGTATATTTTTAGATTAAGTACAACTGGACTTAATGGGACTTTACCTATAAAGAATTATCTTCATAAACCCAATTACAACGGGTATGCCATATGTATTCTCCAGGGCGTCTTCAAATCAGTGAAACCAAAATTAAATCTATAAATTTAATTTGTCTGGACTAGAGAGATATTTGCCATAGTGTAATGTCATTACAACACTGATGTTAAATATAATATTCTTTAGGTCCAGGACACGTGTGGAAACTATACTGGCACAAAAATCAAATTGCCATTGAATCTTTAATTGGGAAAATGTTTATATTTGCATTGGTACCAAATACCATACTTAGGTTTTAAAAATTTCAGTGAAATCATAACTGAAACAAGACACTAATATTTATTTGAAAACAAGGATTCTGTTGTGATCCACCAGCAGCCTGTGGAGCTGGCAGAGGAGTTAGACAATGAGGAGGCTGGGGAGGAACATGAGCCAGTCCTGGAGTCTGGGGAAGGCTCGGACGAGGGCTCTGCATTGGAGGCAGAGATGGGGCCCGGGCCATCTGGGAGTTATGCGCAGACTCCGGAGCCTCCAGAGTCGGACATCAGAGAGGCAGAGGAACAGGAGGAGCCTGTTCCTAGTGCGTGCATACACACAGCTGCCAAAAGGCAGGAACAGTTAAAACAAAAGGGACGATTCGGGAGTAAGGCCTGGAGATGATTGGCCCCTCCCATAAGGCTTAAAAGAGGAGCAAAGGCACTTGGGCCCTTTGCAGGAAAGCAATGTGGTTAATTCTGTTCCCAGTCGGCATCTCTGTTTGATTCTGGACTCCGTGTGGCTTTGCCAAGTAGGTCTTTGGCAGCGTGTCATGGGAGATAAAGGTGGGTGATTATCCCGAAGGACTTCTCCTGAAGGACTTTTTGCAACTAATTGGGACTCAGCTGTGAATGAAAGTAATTTACAGCTATTGCAATAAAAGAGGTTTTTGGGAGCACTACCCCCTAGAGTTGGGAACGACTAGCACATATGTGTGAGGGGAACCTTTACCTTTATCTTAAAGGCAGATGGAGGAAGGATTAGCTGAAAATTGCTTATCCTTACTTCAGAGTTTTGCTCATGGAAATTCTGGATCCATTGCAAAGATCCTACTATACACATATTAAACACACACACACACACACACACACACACACACACACACACACGTTTCCATGGCTGAAGGTAGTTTAGAATTTAGCTTAACATCTAGGATTATCCCAACCATTATCCCAATCCTACTATCCATCCTATGGTAACGTTTTCTGACAGAGATTTCTGGTGGCAAGAAATATTCTAAACGTATCACACTGTACATGCAAACAGAGCATTATGCACATCCAATATTCTTTGGTGGGTTTTAAAAGACTACCTCTTTTGGCGATAGTATAGAGATGTAGTCTTCGTATATAAGTCTGGATTTTTCTTCAATAACATCCTTGTTCTGTTCTTTTTTCAGGTCTTCACATGCTAACCAGAATAGGAGGTTCTCTTCGCTATACTCTGTTCGAAGAAATTCTCTGAAAATATTCCTACCGGCTGCTGTTTTCATCATCTTGTCAAAATTCTGAGCCCAAGATAGAATTTCATCAGGGGTGGGATTTTGGCTGCAAAAAATAGCAATCACAAAGACAATACCCAAAGTGTCAGACCAATACAAATATTGTTACACAGTGGTTTGATTTGCAGCTGGTCTTATATGGTTTAATGGGATTTATCCCAATGTCTACTCCCGAAGTAGACATAGCATTGAATCCTGAGACCTGAAGTAGCCATATTGTTTAAGCCAGATACAACTCACTTGTTTCTCTAGAATTCATATCTTCTGGGGCACTCTGTGTAGTCTACAACTTCACTGAATGCTGTTTATTTTCCATTGGATTTTGTTTAATAATAATAATAATACTACTAGATTGAAATGTCTTCAAATTTCTCCAAAGTATTTTTCCCTACCAAACATTTATTTGTGAAACATCCCTCTGCCTCTTGTTCAGGAACTCAGGGCCTTCCAAGCACTCCTTCTTCCTATTTTTTCTCCACAAGAATCACCCTGTGAGAGGTAGATTGGGCTGAGTGAGATGGTGGCTGGCCCAAAGTCATTCAGAGAATTTCTGTGGCTGAGGATGCACTAGACCAGAGGTGGAGAATGATGGCCTTTTTATGACTTGTGGACTTCATGACTTGTGTTGCTTCATGACTTGTGTTGCTGGCTCAGGAATTCTGGGAGTTGGAGACCACAAGTCATAAAAGGGCCATCATTATCCTGCACTAGACTCTAGATTTCCCTGTTGCCAGTCCAATGTCTTCACCACTATCCCTCACTATCCTTCAATTTCTTTTAGTTGTATTTTTTGAGTTTACTTTATTGTTGTGAGGCAGTAGAGTATGTTGGTAGTGGATTTTTTTTTTTTTACTTCTTATTAGCTAATTTTCCACTACTTCTCAACTTGCCTGACTGCCAAAAACACAAGACATTAGAAGGGCTGCCTGCTAATGTATTTCTTTGGGATTTAATGGGCACGGGAAGTCAAAAAAACAGCATTGGAAGACTTTACAGTGAAATGCAGGACATGAACTCGTACCTGAATCACCTTCTAACTTTCCTTTGAAGAGGCTCTGAAAGTGATTTCTCTTTCTTCCAACTGGATTAAAAAATAATAGACTGTGCAGGAAACATGCTCCAAGCACTGTGAATTATGAGTCAAAGCCCACCAAAATACATTTGCATCAAATCAGTGAAATTGCTCCTGCATCAGCCTCAAAGTTCAAGTCTAATCACAGATTCTCTTTCAAGAATGCACCAATGAAACATTATACGGGCTGTTTGGAATGGAGAACTTTTTGGCCTCATGGGTTGCCTTTTACTTCTTTTCAGCAAGAATACGTGGTAGAAACACCAGAGGAAGGAAGGAAGGAAGGAAGGAAGGAAGGAAGGAAGGAAGGAAGGAAAGAGAAAGAAAGAAAGAAAGAAAGAAAGAAAGATAACAATGGAAAGAGAAATCCCAGTAAGCTACCAAAAACACTTGTTAGATAATGAATATTTAACATGCAGCTGTTTCTTTTTTATATTGACCCAATATCCCCATGGTTCTCTTTATTTAGAGAGCTACCACTTCATCCTCAAATTAAGCACCCTTCCTTCATCTTGGGCTATGCTTGGAATACTAATTTAAAACATTATTGTGCACCTGGAACCCTATTCAGATTAGCTTTAACACCCATAATGGAAACAGTGAGAACCAACCAATGCATGCTTCAAGATGACTTGAAAAATTGTACCCGCCTATAAATCATATCTATGTAATTTATGGCTTAGTTCATATTGTGTAGTTTATAGACTCACTGATCCTTTCTGGCTACCATTTGTCCTGAGAGATATATACTACTATGACCAAGAAAGTCCTGGATTAATTCCCAATTGAATTCATGATGGAATGATGAGAAATTCCTTAATGCTAAATGCTTCAGACATTGTTTTTGTAACAAATATCTTTTAATGTGTCCCTCTGCTTTGATCTGTTTATCTTGGCTTTTAATGAAAAATAAAACATCTTCCTTTTATTCAGGGAGAAAATATATATTTTATAATTAAAAGAAGTGGAAAGATTGATGATGTGCAATATATTTACTTTATGTATGTTTGATAACATTCATCATATATTTTTATATACTTACAGATGTTCATGTTTTTAAAATCAATTTTATAATCCAAATATGGATTGCAAATCTTTAAATAAATAATTTATGGTTTCTTTGGCACATTGATCTTTGTTTCTTCTGTTTATTGGCACCTACTGGCCAATTATTGCTATCGTTGGTTAGCAGTGGAATTATCGGGATAAAAAAAAATCACAGATCAATTGATAGGGACAGGAGAACTTAAAGATACATAAAACAATCATTATTTATTCAATTGGGAGCAAATTTGTATGCTTTGTTTCTATCAGACTTTATAATGGCATACTGACATCAAAGCACGCTATTATTTATAGTGTGATGAGTTTCTGAATTTGGATGCTTTTATACATCAGACTTTGATGTTGTTTATGGTTCCCAGATCAAAAATCAGTTCAAAAAATCTTTTCAAAAGTATGATAATGAAGGCTGTGTGCAAACAGCTGCAGATATACCTTTTATAAATAGTTTAAACTGGAGGGCATTTATATTTTTAAAGTCTTTATTTGCGGAATTGAAGTGTCGAAGGACAAGCGGGACATTTTGTGTTTTTTTAAATAAAAAATTCTTCAGAAATGGATATTTATGTACATTAGGAAAACTGTGCAAAATCTCTATATAAGAAGATGCAAATCTTTTTATTTTAACATTTAAAACATTCTAAGAAAAAACCTGAAGCTCAAATACTCTCCTGATAAACTGGTAATAAAGAAGACAGAACTGTTGTTCATTTGCTAAGTTGTGTCCAACTCTTTGAGATACCATGGACCATAGTATGCCAGTCCCCCTCCCTATGTCCTCCACTGTCTCCCAGAATTTGCCTAAATTCATGTTCATTGTGTTGATGATATTATATAACTGTCTCTTCCTCTGATATCCCCTTCTCCTTTAGTTAGTAATTTATGCTGTAGTATGCAGTCTATAAAAAATGTCTCACAGTAGTAGGTGGCAATAATTGCCTAACATTTGTTTGGATTTAGAAACTAAACACGGTTGACTCTGGTTCATACTTGGATGAGAGCTTACAATGGAATTCCAGGCATGTAACTTAAACTGAGAAGTTAGAATAACCTGAAAAGAGGCATGGGAGAATCAGTTTCTTATTGCCATCAAGAAAATAGCAAGGATATGTCTTTACAGTCAAGCTTGATTTGAGGCTTTACACATGCGCGTGTGCACGCGCGTGCAAACACACTTACATCAGGACTTCTGTTATATGTATGAATGCATTTGAAAATGTATATCATCTATTTGTGTGGAGAAATACATTATCCAATAAAGGATCCAAAAAATGAATCAGTAGATAATAGGGAACTGCTTTGAAATTAGACACAGTATTACAGAAACATACTTTGACCACAAGATGGCACTGTGATAGAGTGCAAAGCCAGAGAAAACTAGGAATGAAAATTGTAAACACACAACAATTTCACTTTAAGACAAGTGGCTTTAAAAAAGCAGCTACAATTGGAAAATGTATCACAGGGATATTAATATTGCTGAATATTGCAGAATTATGCCCATAAACACAAATTAGAAGTGAATGGACCAAAATGAGAATTGTTATAATTTAATGGAGTGAATGATGAGCTACAATTATGCTACAAGAGTGATATAAATGCTTCCTGCCTTCCCAAAATCTCACCTGAAAAACTTATAACATCGTTTAGATAAAATCTCTGTGAATTGTAGATACTTCCTCCATTCTTATGGGCATATTTTAAAGTAAGCTATTTAACAAACCATTGTATGTGGTTGTATGTATGTACAGTACAGTGGTGAAATCTAAATTCTTTTACTACCGGTTCTGTGGGCATGGCTTGGTGGGCATGGTGTGGCTTGGTGGGCGTGGCAGGGGAAGGTTACTGCAAAATCTCAATTCCCATCCCACTCCAGGGGAAGGATACTGCAAAATCCCCATTCCTTCCCCACTCCTGGGGGAAGAAGTGGTGGGTTCTCCCAGTTCTGCCCGGTTCCACCGAGCCGGTAGTGGTGATGATATGACATCACCGACGCGGTTCTGTCTCCCTGCCCCCCGCCCCCCTGCATTATTCTTACCTTTTATTTGGCCCCACCCCCAATCTATTGCTGCCTCCTGAGTCCCAGCTGATTGTCTAGAGGGAAAAAAAACTGTTTAAACTCTTGCCGCAGGGCTTCAAAGGGCCGCCCTACAGCTGATCAGTGTTAAAAGAAAACAAATGAGTAGACCGGTACCTGCAAAAATAAATGGGTAGACCAGTGCCTCCAAAAACAAATGAGTAGACCGGTACAGCTCTGCAAGCAGTTAAAAGCCTGGTAGTACCTCTGCTAAATCCTAAAGAATTGTCACATGACCATCAAGCCATGCCCACAAAATAAGCCAGGCCCATAGAACCGGTAATAAAAAAATTTAGAACCCATCCCGGGAGGCGGGGGGGGGGAGGATATTGCAAAATCTCCATTCCCACCCAACTCTGGGACCAGCCAGAGGTTGTATTTCTCCAGAACCTGTCAGAACCTGCTGGATTTTACTCCTGGTACAGTACCTATGTCCTCTTCTATGCCTTAATTGCTCTTTTATTGTTATGAACGAAAAGCTTATTCTGGTTTGGGACATTTCAGTTACATAAGGCAATTTTATATGACTTTTTCTTATGTATGCACATGCATAGTAAAATCTCTGTGGATTTAAGATCAGGTAAGGCATACAGCCACTCCTCATTTACAACTACTTTAGGTAGTGGCTATTTGCAAACAGTAATAAAAAAATCATTTTCTAACCAGTGTGCCCATTAATGACAACAAGAGCTTTCAGTGTGAAACTGATTAAGGCCTGATCAGTTTCAGACAGTAGTGGGAGGCAGGAATGTTCTAATCGACTAATTAAGGTCACAGAGCTCAACTTGTTAACTTCCCATTAGCATCTCTTAAGAAAGCACTTTGCCATGGAGAAAAGTAGCTCAGGAAGAGACACTGCAGTTGATATAAGCAAGCTCTCCCCCTTTTGAGGGGACAGAAATGGTGAATAAACAGGTCAGCCACAGGATATGACCCAAAGTTGCTTTTGTCGCTTTTAGATAAAGGCTCTCCCCCGTGGGCCCGTCAGCTAAACAATGCCAGCTGGCGGGCCCGCGGGGGAGGGCCTTCTCTGTGGCTGCCCCAGCTCTCTGGAACCAGTTACCTCCTGAGGTTTGGACCATCCCCACCCTATTGGCCTTCCGAAAAGCGGTGAAGACCTGGCTTTTCCGGCAGGCCTGGGGCCATTGATCTCGCTGCTGCGATTTGACGAGATCCGGCTATGAATGGTGTGAATGAGTTTTAATGTTTTTAAATGTTTTTTATAATGATTTTAAATGCATTGTGAGCCGCCCTGAGTCTTCGGAGAGGGGCGGCATACAAATTGAATGAATGAATGAATGAATGAATTAATTAATGAATTAATGAATTAATGAATTAATGAATAAATAAATAAATAAAGTTGAGAGAACTTTATCTGAATGAGACAATAGCAACCTGGGATCTCCCCAGCATCTCTCTCTTTCTCTCTCCCCCACTCCCTTCCTCTTCCTCTCTTCATCCTCCTTCTCCCCACCTCTCTCTCTCTCTCTCTCTCTCTGTCATATGTTCACTTATGACCATTTTACTTAAAAACTGAATTGGAATATAGTCGCTAAACAAGGAGAGAGTAAGTAAGAATGAACCTCAGCACTTTCCCCAGACCAGGGGTCTGCAACCTTAAACACTTAAAGAGCCATTTGGACCCATTTCCCACAGAAAAGAAAACACTGAGAGCCACAAAATCCTTCCCGTGCCTGACTATTTCTTGCACAGCCACAAAACTAGCATATGTAGTTGAATTAAACATTCTGTTTTCTTCCGAAACTTTTCTTTTCTTGGATTTATCCATGGTTGGCCTGCCGGGGGTTGAAATGCTCAATAAATCGTATGCTGGCGGGTGTTGCACATTGGCGGTTGTGACGCATATTTTGAGTGGCAGGGAGCCGCAGCAGAGGGGTGAAAGAGCCACATGCGGCTCCAGAGCCGCAGGTTGCTGACCCCTGCCCCAGACAATACAAATGAAAAACTCACCACTCTTCGATGACCTGGATGCTCTCCAGTTTGCTTGTGTGTGTTGGTCTTCCTGTGCTGTCCCCTCTGTCTTCATTCCTAACAGTGAGGCTGCAATGTAGTACAACACTTTATTTTGTCTAGAGAAAATTAATGTAAAGTAATGAATGTAAAACATATAAGACAAGCCAGAGCTTTAAGAGAAATGGCAGAATTAAGGCGAGACTTTTCTGTGAGCAAGTGCAAACTAATGGTTGACTCCTCCATAAGAGGGTTCTCTGGTATTGGAAGGCTCCCACTTAGAGTATTTCCTCAACTGTCATAAGATCAAGAGAAGGAGAATATGCCGTTTTTAAAATAAAAAAAAATATGTACAATTTCTATAACATTTCATTCAATAGGGTAATTAAATCTCTCCAATACATCTTTCTATCTGCCTTAAGTAAAATCACATGCATAGAAACATGCTGAAAAGGAAAAGGTATAGGTGTTTTATTATGCTCTAATTCAAGACTGAGTAGAAGAACTAAAAACCATTACATAAATTCTAACTGAGGCATTTATTTATCTTTTGCATATTTTAATAGCTCTAATTTAGCAGTGCTATTAGTCAGTTCATAGCACTTCCGTTGCAGTGGCACTGGTCTATAATTTCCAAAATTTGAAGTCATAACATTTTCTTTCCTTTTCTTATGAAAGGGGCTTGGATTTTTTTTTTTATTCAGAGCTGATCCGAGCCTCTGAATAACTCCAATCCTTTATGCACAATACATTGCCTAATTTGTATTTTTATATGACGTGCATGTCTAACATAAGGAAGTGACAAACACAATTCAAGACACGAGTCACTGTCCCTGTGCTGTGCCATTAGTTATCTTATACCAGGGGTGTCAAACTCAATTTCATTAAGGGCTGCATCAGGGTTATGTTTGACCTCAGGGGACCGGGTGGGCATGGCCAGGGTGGGTGTGGCCAGCTCGATGTCACTCATTGAGGTCCGTTTCTGACCACAACGGCTTCCTGCAGCTCTCTGCCAGTGAAAACTGAGCCTGGGAGGGCTGCATGTGGCCTTCCCAAGTTCCGTTTTCATTGGCAGAGGGCTGCAGGAGGCTGTCATGGCCGGAAACGGAGCCCAGGAGGCCTGCATATGGCCCTCCTGAGCTCCATTTTCGCTGGCAGAGGCACCACGGGCCGGTCCTTTGCTGTTTCCAGGGCGGGCCCACTGGGCAAATCTAAGCACCCTGCATGCCAGATTCTGCCTGTGGGCCTTGGGTTTGACACCCCTGTCTTATACATTCTGGAAACCCCATAATCCAGAGAAGAGGGGAGAGACGAGGATCCTGGAGGCAGGATGGGAAACAGCTGTCTCAAGATGTAGTGTTAATCTTGAAAAATTATCTTCAGTGTTTTAATTAATGCTACGGTGGAACTGAAAGTTAAAGTGTTTCTGTGTTGAAAATTTGCTGAAGAGATTCCCTACTGCAGTGTTTCCCAAACTTGGCTATTTTAAGATGCATGGACTTCAACTCCCAGAATTCCCCAGCCAGTATGCCTGGTTCCCCAGCCAGTATGCCTGGTTGAGGAATTCTGGGAGTTGAAGTCCATACATCTTCAAAGGGTCAAGTTTGGGAAACACTGCCCTACTGACACAAATGCCATGTGTGGCATCCCCATAATAGGTCAAGACCAGAGCAGAAAACTCATGTTGCAGAAGGATAAAGTGAAGAACAAACCAACTGAGATCACAGAATAGCCAGCCACACATAATGTAAACATATGTTGAGGTTCAGCTGTTAAACTTGAGGACAAGAAAAACCATTCCCAGTCTAAACTTATCCCCTCTGTGTCAAATGCTAAAATTGTGTTCAATGTATATCTGTAAGGGTTAAATTATTCTCCAAAAAAGTAAAAACAAGGGGAAAAAGTACAATAGCATTTCCTCAGCAGTATGAGGAGCTTGTCAGAGAATGATTAATGACATTGTCCTGAGAATTAATCAAGTTATATATCATTTCAAATGAATAAAACATATGCCTCTAGGTGCCTGCAATTATTTTTAGATAGATATATATACTGTATATATTAAGATGAGAGGATTCCTTGGCAGAATGTACTCAATATATACTATGAAAATGATGAATACATTTTGATTCAGAAACTTTGCCAATACACATTTGTTTATTTTAATAATAAACTACTTCCCATTATTAGATCTTGATAATTTGAATATATTCATATTTTTATTATTGATATTTCTATATTACTTCACTCCAAACAGATTTGAGCAAAAATAAGTATGAAAACAACAAAACATAATGTTACCATCCAAAAGGAACCGAACCAAAACTTAACATGTCCTCAATGTTGTCTACCAGAGCAAGATATTTATTTCTCAGAAGCTAAATATGGAAGTGGTGTGGTCCATATCTATATGAGGGCATATTATTCACAAGATAGATGTCTTTGTCCAAAAGCCTAATTCTTTGTTATAAGTGATTTCTAATAAAAACTGAGAGACAACACAGTTCTCGTGAAACATTTTTTGTGTTACAAAGAGTTGAGTTAAACTCAAAGGAAACGTTGCCCTCCACAAATGGATAAAATCACAGTCAAACAGGATGTATGGATGGCATGTTAATACCTTTAGAGTAACTAAAAATGAACAACACTTTTTAAGAGTGAGGAAAAAACATCGAGAAAACTACTAGTTTATGTGGACAATCATGAAGAGGCAGAAAATGACTATTTTTTTTGAGGAGTCTTTAGCTATTTCTTTATTTAGCTGCCATCTGTGCCATTATTATTATTATTATTTTTTAATTTTGATTTATATGCCGCCCTTCTCCGGAGACTCAGGGCGGCTTACAATGCGTTAAGCAATAGCCTTCATACTTTTGTATATTTATACAAAGTCAGCTTATTGCCCCCACAAACTGTGTCCTACTATCATTATGCACTTGAGTGAAGGGTATATGGAGGATTTGTTACTCCTTAGAATATCTTGGCCTGATACCGAATTATTTTCTAATGAGGAGGTTATGCATTGGAGAGGATTATAATCATGGTCTAGTGCACGCAGTAAACTGTAATTCCAAGATTCTTAGCTTTTCTTTAACCCGTGCTATGCTGTGATTGAGCTGTGTGTGCTAGAATCTACTGTTCCATGAATTTTCTGAACACGTTCCGTCCTTCCAGGCACCATAATGTTGGTACACCATAATGCCATGGCCTTTGGACAGTAATGGAGATTTGGCAGTAATTCAGCAATAAACGTAGGACTGTGAGCTCAGCCACTGGTTCTCTAGATCCATGCCCCTCCTGGCTTGTTAAAGAGGCATGGGTGTGTGTGTGTGTGTATGTTGCCTGAATGGGTTTTAGTGTGATCAATTCTTTGAATGAGGGATTTTTTCCTTCATCTCTAAAGGAGGCTTTGATTCACCCCTTCTTAAGAAGCCATCCCTGGGTCCCACCATATTAGACAATTTTCATCCAGTAATCTAACCTTTCCTTTTTGGGGATATGTGGTAAAGAAGGTGTTTTCATGACAGCCTCAGAGAACCAGTGTAGCTTGGCAGTAGCTAAAATGGAGAAATAGTGGTAATTTCAAGTTAAAAATAATTCACAGCAGTAGTGGGTTTCTATGAGTTTGAGTGAACCGGTAGTGGTGGCGGCGGGAGGCTCCGCCCACCTGCCCAGACATCATCATGGACGCTCGGCGCATGCGCAGAAGTGCCACGCATGCTCCCAGATCCGAACCAGTAGCAAAGATAAGAGGAACCCACTACTGATTCAGAGCATAGATACTGGATGCTTGAACTGTGAGATGAAAACATTATTAGATGTCTTCAGGCAGGTTGGACAGCTTCCCCAATAGGAATACTTTAAGTTGTATTCTTATGCTGGTTAGAGGTTTAGAATTGATGATCACAATGGATCCCTTTCTTCCAGGTCTAGAATTTTAATAATGTGATTAATAGTGCAAATTCAAGAAATCAACCATTCATGTTAGGTAATATGCATTTGACTGTGGGGAAATGCACACATTACAATTGGTTTCATTCATTTAGAGCAGGGGTCTGCAACCTTAAATACTCAAAGAGCCATTTCCCACAGAAAAGAAAACACCGGGAGCCACAAAACCTGGGTGGGTGTGGCCAACTTGATGTCACTCACTTCCACCAGTCACATGACCCCCACTAGCCACGCCTACCCAGCCGGTCATTAGGGCAGAGAACCAGTTGTTAAAAAACACCAGGAACCACAAAATCCTTTTGACATATCTCTGTCTCCCCTCCCTCCTTCTCTCCCCACTTTCTCTCCCTC
This sequence comes from Arizona elegans, assembly GCA_022577455.1. Lineage (NCBI taxonomy): Eukaryota > Metazoa > Chordata > Lepidosauria > Squamata > Colubridae > Arizona > Arizona elegans. The sequence goes on from JAKOOJ010000001.1 coordinate 254,385,987, forward strand.
CCTCTCTGTATCTCTCTGTCTCTGCCCTGGCCGCTTCTCCATTCCCTTACCTTCTCAGGCCAGGTGAGGAGTGACTGGGAGGGGAGGGAAAGGGGTGGGGCCAGCCAGTGGTGGGATCACCTGACAGGGAGCCACAGCAGAGGGCCCAAAGAGCCTCATGTGGCTCCGGAGCCGCAGGTTGCTGACCCCTGATTTAGAGTGATTTTTTTTTTTAATTTGATTTATATGCCGCCCTTCTCCGAAGACTCAGGGCGGCTTACAATGTGCTCAGCAATAGCCTTCATCCTTTTGTATATTTATACAAAGTCAGCTTATTGCCCCCACAACTGGGTCCTCATTTCACCTACCTTAGAAAGGATGGAAGGCTGAGTCAACCTTGAGCCTTGGCGAGATTCGAACCCTGCAGTAATTGCAGGCAGCTGGTCTTAATAACAGGGTGCCTTAAACCCCTGTACTACCAAGGCTCTTTGCCTTGGTAACAAATTAAAAGTCTGTTTTTAGAATTGTAACTTCAATAAATAGTTAGCATGGCAACATATTGGAGCCCAAATCATAAGTTAATCATAAAGAAATATGATATGAAAAGTGCTTATTGAATGCTGATACCTTCATATGTACAAGGAGTATAAAAAAATCAGACCCTATAGACCAGCGGTTCTCAACCTGGGGGTGGTGACCCCTTTGGGGGTTGAACGGCCATTTCACAGGGGTCGCCAACGCCCTCTCTCACCCCCCACACGCCTTCACTCACCCTCATTCTGTGCTCTGTTGGATTGCCGGCCGTTCGCTTACCCCGCCTACTCTCAATCTATTGCTGCCTCCTGAGTCCCAGCTGATGGCTAGAGGAAAAAAAACTGTTTAAATTCTTGCCGCGGGGCTTCAAAGGGCCGCCCTATAGCCAGTGGTGGGATTCTGCCGGTTCCGCCCCGCCCCTTGCCCCGCTCCACTATTTATTGCCAATAAATAGTGGTGGGCGAGGGGTGAGCGAGCCAGGATTTTAACAAATGGTTCGGTGTTTTTTTGTAATTTTATTGGCCTGCGGAGCTTCAGCGTAGGCTAATTAGCCCTTGATTAGATTGGCTCCCGACTCTCAACTGATTTGCTCTCAGCTGTTTTGCTCAGAGCTCTGCTGCTTGCTGGAGCAATTTTTTCCCCCCTAGCTATGCTGAAAAAGGAAACTGAAAGTAAAGCAGGCTGTTGGCTTTGCTGTTGCTGCAACGTTGGAAAATTAGGCAGGCAGATTTCTTTTTCCTCACCAAAAAAGGTAGGTGCAAACAATGGGAAATTTAGGGAAAAAGAGGAGAGTTCAAGATTTTAAAACACAAAAGAAAAAAACCTCTACTTAACTAGGAAATTGTAATAATTGAGATACTATTAATTGTATATTGTGTTGAAAGCAGAAATGGTTAAGTTGTGGTTTGGAGGAATATATGGGGGAAATTATTTGGTTTATTATTATTGGTAAATATAATTAATTGATTTGTAAGAAATTGGATTGCATGGAAATAATTGGAATATTCATGTTCATATTGATTAATATACAAAAAAGGTAGTTATATAACTAATAGATTTATATTAAAATGTTGAATTTATATTAAACAACTGTAATATTACATAATTAACCAATGTGAGGGTGGATATAAAAATAGATGACAATGGGAAGGGGTATAATATAGAATAGAAGGGAAAAATTGAATTTGATTAAGATTAGAGATGACGATGAAAGGTAATTTTTTTTAAAAAAATAGATGAGGAATAAATATGGCAAAAAGGAAATATAGAAATTGTAAATTTAATTGAAATGACTAAACACTGTTTAAATTTGTGAACCGGCCAAATACTCTGTTCAGAGAAAATACATTGTATGTTTGTATGTGTGTTTCTAATTATTGTTATTTATTCATATTTGTTCTCTTTTATTCTTTAAAATTTAACAATTCATTCTTTATCTTAATATCTTTATATTTGTTCGGGGTTGGCTTTCTTCCCTTTCATCTTTTTTATTGTACAGCAATCTTTCTCCTCAAACCTACCACCTCTCTCTTTTCTTTCCTTCTTACTTTCTCTTCCTCACCCTCTTCTTCTCCTCCCTACCTCTTCCTTTCTCCTTCTCCTCCTCTCTTCCTCCCTCTCTTACCCTCAATCCTACTCTAATTTCCCTTCCCTTCCTTCATCCCTCTCTATTGCTGTATCCTTTTATGCATATGGACTACTCAGAGGGCTGAAAAAGTTATTTCTGACTGGTCCTCGCACTTTTGACCAGTCCTCGAACTTACGACTATCCTCACATTTTACGTTTTTGACCTATCTTGTCACCATGGTGAAGAGAAGCAGTTGTGAAATGAGTGACATGGTTGTTAAGAATGCTACAATGGGCATAAATGATGACCAGTCATAAGTGCGAAGACCGGTCAAAAGTGCGAGGACCTGTCAGAAATCACTTTTTTCAGCCCTCTGGGTAGTCCTTTTGGGCATATGGACTACTCAGAGGGCTGAAAAAGTTATTTTTGACTGGTCCTCGCACTTTTGACCAGATCTCGAATTTACGACTATCTCACATTTTACGTTTTTTGCCCTATCTTATCACCATGGTGAAAAGAAGCAGTTGTGAAATGAGTGACATGGTTGTTAAGAATGCTGCACGGGCATAAATGTGAGGATGGTCATAAGTGTGAGGACCAGTCAAAAGTGCGAGGACCTGTCAGAAATGACTTTTTTCAGCCCTCTGAGTAGTCCCTATACACATAGCCAGGGCCACCCGGTCACATGACCAGCTAGCCACGCCCACCCAGTCACATTACCTCCAAGCCACGCCCACAAAATAAGCCATGCCCACAGAACCGGTAGTAAAAAAAATTAGAACCCACCCCTGGTTGGGGGTCACCACAACATGAGGAACTGTATTAAAGGGTTGCAGCATTAGGAAGGTTGAGAACCACTGCTATAGACTGTGTGTTATAAACTTTACATGAAGTGCTCAAATTGGTTATCATTTTCTTCTAAGCACTTGCTTTTTTCTTTGAAATCTTTGAAAACTTCTAAATACAATAATACACAATTATATCATAATGTAAGTACAATTATAGTATATTATATAATAATATAATACACCCTGTGTATTACAAGAGAAAGAATAAAAATCCAACTTTATGGACTATAATAAGCAACTCAGATAATTGGCATCATATGTCAAAATATTTAATAGCAATATATTCAGCACTGTTTGCAACCTTCTGAGGTTTGCTGATCTGGTCATGTTTCTTGGTCTGGATTACTACTATCATTGCGGCTGATTTTTTAAAAATATAAGTGGATGTGGATGCATTGATGTGAAAAGTAGCAGTAGTGATTGAGAACAACAGGGGATAGGTAGAAAAAATAAAGTACTTAGAATATGGGTGTCAAACTCGTGGTGTCATGTTGCCGTCACGTGACGTTTCACGATGTTTTTCCCATTTGCAAAGCTGAGGTGGGCGTGGCCTGTGCATGACGCATTCAGCCTGCGGACCGCCAATTTGACACCCCTGATTTAGAAAAAGGGCTGAATATGCTTGTTTTGTAAGCAGATGGATGTTAAAATGTATGTAAAGAAACTACTTCCTAGGTGAAGCTTGTACCTTGTGACTATTGGCATTCCCTGAGAAAATTGCCTTCTGGGGGATTAAGATATTGAGCACTAATGCACAGGTACACTAAATGTTAACACTTTGTGAATGTATGTGTGTGTGTTTCCATGCTTTTTCTTGTCAGAAGGTAATATCTTAGGTAAATACTTTTGTTTATTTTATTACTCTATGGCTCTTTCTCCCATGAAGAACGGGGAACGTCCCAGAACAGTATACAAAAGCAAAAACCGGAAACAATTCAATAAAATAATCTACAGTAAAAAAAAAAAAGTATGCTGTTTAGCTGTTTAAATATTTAAAACAAAATTCAATTAAAAGGCAGGTGGGTTTGGGAGCGGTTGTTATCCTGCCTAGTTGAACAGGATCTTAAGCTCTTCTTTGACAACCGGACAGGATAGGGCCTAGCTGAACTTCTCCCAGGAGACTGGCAAATAGACATATTTCCAGAGTGTAGTAGAAAAGTCATGGTCTGCTTAAAGGAAACAAGAATTGTGATCAATTTTGGCTTGCAGTCTCCAGAGTTTCAATTCCAACCACTGAGCCTTAAAGACGATGCCTAGATTGTTTTCTTTTCATTACCCAAACTAGAAAACATCATCAGTGCTGGAAGAGAGTGGAGTCTGCTCTTGTTTTATATTTTACTGGCTTTAGAGGCAATCAGTCCTATTGCCCTATTAGGAGGACGGTCTTGGGGTTTTTTTTATTGGTCTGTTTACTGTTAGCTTATTCGATAGTTCTTTGATTGGGATATTATTTACTTCCCATTTATTGGTCTGATGTTAAACATGGCATTAATCTCTGCTTATCTGGGTGTTGATTACTGATGGGGGGGTTGTTTTGATCTCCTCTCCCCCTTTTTTGGCTTGTTGGTTGTCTTTTTTGAATGGTGTGTAGATAAAGTTTATGTCTATGTGCCCATTGATGGCCAATTTGTCAGCGTACCAGGCTTCTGTACCATTTTTGGACTTGGCTTAGTCTAGAATGGTCACAGTTCCCCAGATGAAACTATGTCAAAGTCTGTCCATGTGTTGTGAAATTAAAGAGATTGCCTTAATTGATTAATTTTATCAGCCTTGAAAGCTTGGAGCAGGAGCATAGCCTGAAGGGAAAGGGATGGAACTGCTGTGAAACCTGGCAGGTTGTTGTTTTGAGGATGGGCTGCTTGGCCATGAGGAAAGTACTTGAGCAGTAAGAGAGGTAACGAGGAGTCCCATTGTCCTTCCCTATCCATAGGGGTGGGCTCCTGGGGGTTTGGCAGGGTTCAGGCAATCCTCTAGCCAAGGATCGCTGGGGTTCAGCGAACCCCCAAATGCCATCCCTGGCTGGCCATGCCCACCCTGCCCTGCCCCATCCCTCCCACCCCACCATGCCCCTCCCAGGAGTTCCCACGTGGCCCGCTTATCATTCCAGGTAAGTGCAGGGGCTGCGCGGAGGTTCTGGGAAGAAAAAAACCAGGCCCACCAGAGGTTTCGGAAGTTCAGAAACGGGCCTGTTTCTGGACTCCGGAGGGCCTCTGGACCTTGGAGGAAGCTGTTTTCGCCCTCCTAGAGGCTTGAGAAAAGCCTCTGAAGCCTGGGGAGGGTGAAAAACAAGCTTTCTGGAAGTCCGGAAATGGGCCTGTTTCTGGCCTCCAGAGGGCCTCCGGACCACGGGGGAAGCAGTTTTCGCCCTCCTGAAGGCTCGAAAAAAGCCTCCGGAGTCTGGGGAGGGTGAAAAATGCCCCCCCCCATGGTGCAGGCATCTGACTAAGCCACACCCACCATGGCCACGCCCACCCAGCAACAGAGCAGCGAACCCATTGCTAAAGGATCTGAAGCCCACCCCTGCCTATCCATCACCTGAGACACGTGTTTATTGTAGGGATGTAAGTACAGGTTGAAATACATGTTTTTTGGGGGGCTGGTTGCAATTGTCTCCTACTGACAGACGCTCTTACACAATTTCTTTCCAATACTCATTCAACTGAATGAATGAATGAAACAAATGCAACTGTGAAGGAAAAAAATAAAAATAAAAATAAAAATAAATCCTGGGCCACTGAGGAGCTTAAATGAAAATAAACATACGTTATATGAGACAAAGTTTCTTTAAGCAGACTGGTTGAGTCTGTGCCTTAAAGGAGTTATTTACCAGATTTCTAAGAAGGGCAAAATCTGACAGCAATGCTTTTTTTTAATGGAGAGATTTCATAAGTTTCTTGCTTTATAAGAAAAGAGGCAGTCATGAAAGACTTGCCTAATTCTACTGTTTCCAAAAATAGTACTTTAGTTCCAAAATTCAAGACTGTTATTTCTGCTGTAACTGACATATTAAGCTGATTCAGAATGATATGTGGTTAGACAATAAACCTTCTGCAAGTAGGAAATTGGGCTGTGAGATAATAAATTAGTCAAAAGTTTCATATTTCACCTTACGCTGCAGGGGGTTGGATGGTAATTTTTCTTTATCTGGTCATAACGCACTAAGCACTAAATTCTGCTCAGCCATTCAATAAAACCAGATGTGCGTCCCTATGAAACTCAAGACTTTTATTTTATTAAGTAGTGATTTCTAGCTTCCCTGCTCCCAGATATTTAGTGCCCTAGTTCCAAGCATTTAAAAATATTGAACTGTTATTTATACTGCTTTATAAGCAATTTTTAGAAACAGTGTCATAAGTAGAAATCCAAACCAGTGAATAAATATTAACCAGATAATCTGGTCTGATTTAACTGTAAATGTTTAAAAGCAGATGGTAATCAGAAACAGAATACCATGGTCAGGTTTCTGAATTAAATGTGTTAGGTCAGGGGTCAGCAAACTGCGGCTCCGGAGCCACATGTGGCTCTTTGGGCCCTCTGCTGTGGCTCCCTGTCAGGTGATCCCACCACTGGCTGGCCCCACCCTTCGCCCTCCCCTCCTAGTCACTCCTCACCTGGCCTGAGAAGGTAAGGGCAACGGTGGGGGATGGAGAAGCAGCCAGGGCAGGGAGATACAGAGAGAGGAGGAGAGAGAGAGACATAGAGAGATACAGAGAGAGAGGGAGGGAGGGGGGAGAGAGGGAGGGAGGAAGGGAGGGGAGAGAGAGAGATGTCAAAAGATTTTGTGGTTCCCGGTGTTTTTTAACAACGGGTTCTCTGTCCTAATGACCGGCTAGGTAGGCGTGACTGAGGGGGGGGTCATGTGATTGGTGGAAGTGAGTGACATCGAGTTGGCCACGACCACCCAGGTTTTGTGACTCCTGGTGTTTTCTTTTCTGTGGGAAACTGGTCTTTGAGTATTTAAGATTGCAGATCCCTATGCTAGATTATTACAGATAGTCCTTGATTTATGGCCCCAACTGAGCCCAAAATGTCCATTGCTAAGCAAGATGGTGGTAAAGAGAGTTTGCCCCATTTTATGACCTTTCTTACCATAGTTGTTAAGTGAATCACTGCAATTATTAAATTAGTAACACAGTTGTTAAGTGAATCTGTCTTCCCCATTGAATTTGCTGATCAGAAGGTTGCAAAAGGTGATCATATGATCCTGGGACATTGCAACCATCATAAATACACGCCATTCATCAAGCATTTCAATTTGTGTGAAAATTTAAATTGAAAATTGTAAGTGTGAAAAACAGTTGTAAGTCACTTTTTTCAGTACCTTTGTAACTTCAAACAGTCACTAAACGAATGGTTGTAAGTTGAGCACTGGCTGTCTTTCTGAAACTACAAACCAGAATCTAAGACTTTGCTATTAGCATCTAAAATCCTAAGAATTAGGGTTGGATTATGCTATTCACACATGCGTTGTGAGTATATCCCTCTGTTTCTCATTTAAAAATGTTTACATTAGATTTTTAATGTTGGGAGTATTATATTACTATATTTTAATTAGTTTTAAAATACTAAATCTAAAAACTTAATTTTGTTTTTAAAAAAATTAAAAACTAAACCTAGAAGTAAAGAGAAAATTTTCTGACAGTGAGAGCAATTAATCAATGGACTAGCTTGAATCCTAGTTGTGGGTGCTCTATCACTGGAAGTTTTCAAAAATAGACTGGACAACTATTTGACCAGGATGGCATAAAACTCTTGCCTTGATCAGGGGGTTGGACTAGAAGATCTCTGAGATGCCTTCCAGCCCTATGATTCTAGACAAAGCTTCTGGATGTTCTGGGCATTGGAAACAATATAAATGAAATAGAAATAAAGTAAATAAATGATCTGCAAAAACGATCCCATAATACTATCCAAAAAAAGACATAACATTTAATTAATCAAGTGTTACGACTTTCCATATTCCTGAAGAATTTAAGCAATTACACACAGAATTCCCACACAACCACCCATCACTGTGATAATCAAGAATAATAGTTCTTCAGCAAAATTAGCACCTAATGGATTTTTGGATTGGGCCTCCGAATTGATGCAGATCACAGTGCTTAGAAAGCACAAATACAGCTATCTGCTTGGGGATTCCTAACAAAATGTTTTTGAATAGCTCAGAGGTGTCAAACTCACGGCCCAAGGACCAGATGCATCACATGCTGGCCACGCCCACCACCAGTTTAGCAAAGGGGGGAAAAGTCGTGATATGTCATGTGACAACGCCGTGACGATGAGAGTTTGACACCCCTGGAATAGCTGGTCTTACAAAAATGTCTCAGAGATATCTGCCGAACTTAAACCACAGCATGCAATTTCTTCAGTCTTATTGTGAAAGGTGCCCATGAAAGACAAAAAATTAAAAACTAATCATTCACATCAGACAAAATAAATTAACATTTTAATCATTATCGCCAAGCCCGATTTCTCCATTTTAAAAATGCCTTCCAGAAAACAGTTCCTCCATCAGGACTTATTGTATATTTGCCAAGTAAATATTTGACAGGTTGGGTGACTTATAGGCTATCAACCTTGGGCACCGCACCCAAGTTGCGGAGAGTTTCTCAGTAGAAAGATCAAATTTGGCTCTGAATGTAATCATTCTAATTCATGCCTAAGAAAACACCACCAGTATGTTTGATGGGTTCAATTTATTAGGAAATCATAAATAAATATTTTGGTCACATTAAGTTGATTGATTCTAGGAATGCCACACGAATGAAAATAATTGAAAAGTAGCAATTGTTTCTGGAAATATATCCTATCTTTAAAGAAGCTGTAGATGGCAACATACCAAAAGAATTCTTAAGGAGCTCTGTTTGGGTTTTGTTTTTAATAGGCAGGGAATATGTTCACTGCCATATCTTATAGCTTCTTGACCTGTTTTTCAAAAAGTGAGACCAACAATGTGATTCTACAACCAGAAAAAATTCCTTGGAAATGACTGTTCAGTGAACACCTGACAATGGATTCATAAGCATTGCTCCTTCAGTTCTTCTAAAATCTTGCTTCACTCAAAGTAGGTTTGTGCTCAATAGGTTGGGTTCTTAGTTTTAATGGGTGTAGCAAACCTGGCCTCTGTGTGTGTGTGTGAGAGAGAGGGGGGATGTTCAATGTGTTTGCACCTCAGACGTTTCTACAGAATAGTAAATACATATGCTGCAAATTCTGATTCACGTCCTCATTTTGCAACTGGTAACACTTAACAACTTTGCTGAATGAAATCCAAGGATACTATATCAAAGTACTAAGCAGTCAGTTCACCATGTCCAGTCATAAATGTCAGCCAACATCACAGTAGCATTTTCTCATCTTCTCTATCAAATTGCCAGTCAGGCTGCTGCTTTATGATTCGCACAACTGCGTACTCTTGCCAGAGGAAGAGGCCTAAATCACTGGATGCCTTGAGACAGATCGGATTAAAAGAAGCTGTGAGAAAGTATGGGAGGGTTCCAAATGGAAAACTGAGGAAGTAAGTGACATCACATGCATCATGACATCATCAGTGTTGTAACCTGTATGTATAGATATATCAGTGACACCTCTGTATACATCTCAATCCAAATAAAATGTGATGCCTGAATTGGGGCAATTGTATAATAAAGGCTATCTGTGCAAATATACATTATCAAGGAAGTACAAACACTTGAGTTTCTGAGGAAAACCAGCACCAACTGAATTATGTTGCTTTGGAAAAGCCTGTTCACTTGATTTAAAAAAAATATCACAATGAAACCTATATGGAAGGAACTCAAAGGTTTCAGCAGTTATATGTATCATATACATGCAGTATAATAAAATACTGGAGCCTGAAAATTAATATAGATAGTGAAATTTCAATACAAGAAAATAGTGAGGAAGCCACAGTTTCCTTCCTTCCTTCCTTCCTTCCTTCCTCCCTCCCTCCCTCCCTCCCTCCCTCTATTCTTTTCTTTTCTTTTCTTTTTTAAAAAAAAATTCTGAAACTTTAAAAAATTGGGCATAATTGTCAAACATGTCCCAAAATTGCTGTAAAAATAATGACAAAAGCACGGCTCATGTACCTTTGTGTAATTTTATTCGTGGTTAAACCCATAAAAGGGAAATTAATCCTTTTAATAAAATACTTATATTTGTGTAACGAGGTCAGGAAGAAGTGCTTTCAGATTACCAAAGTGATGTGAGGGAAAGAAATCAATTTTTATTTTTGGGTTTTATGGCAGCTGCTGATTCCAAATTCTTAGTTCACTCCTGGAAGGTGTTGGGATCCCGAGTTCCAACACTGGTATGCTACCGTTATAGGCCCAAAAACATCCATTCCGGAAGCTGGCTAAAAAAAAAAAAAGTCATTTGGAAAGCTAGGGATCCTCAACAAATTTAGAAAAACTGAAATTTCACATCGTACAGCTAAATGTCAACCTCTCTGCTTCTTTCAGTTTTTTTTCCTTTCAGGATTTTGAGTAATACTTTGTTTTGATCATAGCAAAGCTCTACAAACATTATGTGAGAAAAATTTATGCAAAACCTTTATGCAAAAACTCTTATTTGCTACCTGAGAGTGGTTCCTCTCTTCATTCAAAGAAACACAGTCATTTCTTCCCGGAGCAGGCAAAATGGTTATTAGATGTTGGCATGGGTTCAGGAAGGCCAACGCAATATGAATAGCGAAGGAAAGGCATCAGCTGAGGAAGGAGGCCCAGCCATAGGCCAAAAATACAAGAAGACATTTTCCATCTTGGACTCCCCCCCACTTTTTTAAAAATTTGATTTATATGCCGCCCTTCTCTGGAGACTCAGGGTGGCTTACAATGCGTTAAGCAATAGCCTTCATACTTTTGTATATTTATACAAAGTCAGTTTATTGCCCTCATAATCTGGGTCCTCATTTTATCTACCTTAGAAAGAATGGAAGGTTGAGTCAACCTTGAGCCTTTCTTTTTTTTTTTCTTTCTTTTTCTCGTTGAGAAAAAGGGAGTGCCATTAGAGAAATAGGGAGTGATGTACATCTTTTCACACAGTAGGAATAAGAAGCTGAGTCTCTCTAATCAAGATGAAATGAAGATGGCCTGTCCAGTGGTGAAATCCAATTTTTTTTACTACCAGTTCTGTGGGTGTGGTGTTGCTTGGTGGGTGTGGCAGGGGAAGGATGTGGCAAAATCCCCATTCCCTCCTCACTCCTGGGGGAAGGATATTGCATAATCTCCATTCCCACCCCACTCTGGGGCCAGCCAGAGGTGGTATTTGATGGTTCTCCGAACTGCTCAAAATTTCCGCTACCGGTTTTCCAGAACCTGTCAGAATCTGCTGGATTTCACCCCTGGGCCTGTCCATCTAGTTGTTTAACCAAAGTTAGTTATTGTTGGGGAATAGCTATGATACAACTAATGCCTGTGGCTACCTGTAGAATACGGGCTGAACCATTTTGTTCTGTACTTTTTAGTGCGATGTCAGGAAGAAAGCGGAAGACAAACACATCCTCACTTGCTCCCTCTTGATTTTAAGCATCACCCCAGCTAGGAATGAGTGCAGTGTTACCAGACAGAATGACAGGTTATGTAATTGCATATGGGAATGACCAGGAGGAAGCCTAGATAATGGTGTGATAAACAAAATCTGAGTCCAAAGGATGAATGTGTTGGAGAAATCATCTCAGAAGGGACTCTCCTTAGTTTTGGGGAGAACAAAGACAAGGGAGGGGTGGGGTAGCTTCAGACTTGCAAAACTGTCAGTCCTTTGAGGTACTCCAGACAAGAAGCACCAAGCATGAGCTGGTGAAGCTACCTTTCCTAAAAGGTTACAGTAACAGTAATCAGAACAGAGGGGAAAATACCCCTCCCCCTCTCTTGAGTTTACTCTCCCAAAACCAGGGAGGGTTCCTTCTGAGACATTTTCTCTGACCCCATCCCTCTTTCCATTTCAGATTTTGTTTATCAGACTTGTCTAAGCTGTAGCTTTTCCTCCTGTCTCCCAAGGCCATTCCCACATACTGTTGCTGATTGAGTGGCTACAACTTTAGTGGTTGCTTTAGAGGTTCTTGCTTCCCTTGAGGAAAAAATTGCTACTAAAACTGTCATCCTAACTCAGGGGTGTCAAACTCGATTCCATTGAGGGTTGCATTAGGGTTGTGTTTGACCGCTGTGAGCCGGGGTGAGTGTGGCCATGGTGGGGGTAGACAGCTCAACATCACTTGTGTTGGGGGTGCCTGTGGTGGCCCGAGAACTCTGCCAGTGAAAATGGGTTCCTAAGCTCCATTTTCGGTTGCCATGGTCTCCTGCAACCCTCTGCCAGCGAAAATATTGTCATTGTATGTATACCCATACAACAAAATTCACTTACCACCCAAAGACCAGGTCCAACACACATAATAATCCCCAAACACACTCCCACCCACCACAATTCCCCACCCCTAAACCACCCAAACATCCACACAACAGAACAAGTAATACTGTCCAACAGCTCACTGATGGTGGCCCTTTAGTTCATTGTAGAGTGCAATTATAGCTCTGGGATAAAAACTATTCAGAAAACGTGTGGTCCGAGTTTTAATTGTTCTGTATCTTCTGCCAGAAGACAACAGTCCAAAAAGATTGTAAGCAGGATGGGAAGAGTCTCTGAGAATGTTATGCAACTTTCTCAAACAGCGAGATTCGAAGATGTCGTCCAGGGCTGGTAGCTGGAGTCCGATGATATTCTGGGCAGTTTTAATGATTCTCTGTAGAGCTTTTTTGTCCGCTACAGAGCTGCTCCCATATCTTTCAAGAATGCCGTATGTCAGGACACTCTCAATGGTGCTGCGATAGTAGGACAGAAGTAGATGCTGAGATAGATTTATCTTCCTGAGCATTCTCAGGAAGTACAGCCTCTTCTGTGCCTTCTTCACAAGCATGTTAGCATTCATAGTCCATGAGAGGTCCTCCGAGATATAAATGCCCAGAAATTTAAAACTACCCACCCTCTCCACCTCCTCACCATTTCTATGTTACTAAAGTCTTATATTTTTATTATTTCTGCCTCATTTTTAGGGATAGACCCCTCCGTATGAAAAGTATACTCTGATAGCTGGTAAGGAAATGAAGATATAACTTCATCATCCAGTTTAGTGACTGAATAATTGAACAATGTCAAACATGCAAATCAGCACAGGAAATAAAAGAACCATTGTTCATTCTACATATACTGCCTTTCCAGAGTCAGGAAATGTTAGACAAGTATAGAAGTGGTCAATCATAACATTCTCTCACTTTCAGTCTCAAATCTCTAAGATAATTGTACCAAGTGAATTGGTAGTTGGGAGGGTGCAGGTAATATATAGACGGAATACAAATACAAAAGACGTAATACTTCCTTAGTTGGTTAAATCCACAAAAATGCTGAAGAACCTTGATTTAATAATGAACTTTTTCCAGCCAGTAGAAGATGAATAAGAAGGATTATTTGCCTTTTTTAAAAAAATGAAACCATCTTTTTGCTTTGTTCTTAGCTTCCATGACTCAGTGTACCTTACTGCATAAATAGTCTAATAGTTTCCTAATATCAAAACAATTTAAAAGATAGAATAAAACAGAGGCTTCCTTAAATGGCAAAACTCTCTGTCCACACATACCTAGTATTTCTCTTCATGGCATGAAGGTACCATCCACTAAAGAAGGTGTGAATTATTTAACTATAAAGATAGAACAGTTCATTCTCATTCTGACTGTAACTGTGGCTGGAGTGAAACTATTCTTTCTATTCTGTCAATCCAACTCTCAATCAAAAGTTTACTGCAGAGATACAGCATTAGGCTGAATCAATAATATCGCTCAAGCATTCAGCATACCCTTGGCTCATTTGTATTGCTCTGTTCCCTAGAAATGTAGCTATTAAAGTCTGTCTTCTGATTAGCAATGTATTTTCCAATTCCTTAATAAACATGAACTTGCAAATTCCCACTGCCACTGATTAAGACAGGAGGAGGTGCTCCAAAGAAATAACTTCTCCAAGCTGGCACTTTCTAGATGTATTCAAAGTTATTGTGTCAATTGTGGGGTTTATGGGGTATCCAGATGGAGAAAGGTGATTTGAATTCTGCTCCAACAACAAGTTGCTTTTATCTTTTCTTGCTTTCTTGGTCATTGAATATATGTGTCTTAACCCATCAGAACTACCTTCCGTGAACATCCTTAAACCATACAGATTGGCTTGCTTTTGGATACACAGGTAAGCCCTCCCAATGGCAGGACAGATCTGGTGCTTAATTTCACACACCCTGATGAGGATATAAATCAGTGGTGAAATTCAATTTTTTTTACTACCGGTTCTGTGGGTGTGGCTTGGTGGGCGTGGTGTGGCTTGGTGGGCATGGCTTGGTGGGCATGGCAGGGGAAGGATACTGCAAAATCTCCATTTCCACCCCCCTCCAGAGGAAGGATACTGCAAAATCTCCATTCCCTCCCCTGGTATTTGCCGGTTCTCCAAACTATTCAAAATTTCCACTACCATTTCTCCAGAACCTGTCAGAACCTGCTGGATTTCACCCCTGATATAAATATCTGGATGCCCATTGGATGGCAATAGAGATGAAAAAAACAAAATCTCTGCTGCCATTTAGTTGATACCTGGATTTTTGCATCCCAGAGAGTCCTATTCAACTTTTTTGAAGATAGAAGATAAGGGGAGAGAAAAATCTGCTCCATTTCCTCTACCAGTAAGATTTCACCCTTTCCTCATCTCTCTTTTCCTCTCAGCCCCCATCAGACTTCATGTCTAATGCAGAACTAGAATTCCAGGTCTCCCACTTTCTAGCTTCATGGCTTTAATCACTCCACCAAATTGGCTCTCCTGAATTCCTTTACCAAGGAAAAGGAATTCCTTTATTTGAATTCTTCAGTCCCCAACTTAGAAGGACTGACTACTCAAGCATGGTCTTCAATTGGCATCATCATATTCTTAACTGAAACAACATGAATTAAAAATAAAAAGTATAGGCATATCTGGTTTTAAAACAAGAAAACAACAGACCAAGAAACCAGCTTTATATCTAATCATGCTAGGAGTCTACAGATTCCCACGACAAGGTATTAGGACTGATATAAGTGACTAACCTTTATTTGTGCAGTACAATCTCTACACAATCTATGGAGATTCTCAGTCATCCAGGTCATGGTTGTCCCAAAGGTGCTTTTTCGAGAGGCAACTGGACTTTCCATTTTTTCTTTGAAGACATTTTGCTTCTCAAGCAAGAAGCTTCTTCAGCTCTGACTGGATGGTGGGGAATGGAAGGATTTATACTCTTTGCAGACAGCTGGTCATTTCCATTCTTTTATAGAGTCATTGAGGTTACCTGGAGGTTTTTCTGTGTCATCCCCACCACCCAGTCAGTGCTGAAGAAGCTTCTTGGATGAGAAGCGAAACATCTTCAAAGAAAAAGCAGAACATTTTTTCTTTCAGGTTTTTCAAGTTGCCTCTTGAAAAAGCATACTTGGGACAATCTCTACACAGGTGTCCGTGGGGTGGGGCCCCAAAAGCAACCGTGGTGGCTAGGAGGGTGTGATTTTTAATCCATGTTAAAACTTTTTTTTTTTTTTTTTACAAAACTCCACAGGCATCCTTGTCTTTCTAGTACATCAAGAGCATTGTATGTGCTACAGAAACTCTGCATTCTTTCCCCTAGGCACCTGCACCAATCAGAAATAACCCGAGCAGCTGCCTTTTTGCTAGAGCTGGACAGCCCAGAGTTGGAGAGTTAAAACAGATCAGACTAGCCTTCCCCAATCTGGTAAATGTCAACTGGGTTAGATCTGTACGTTTCTATAGATACATTATTCTTCCAATTTGCCATGTATATGTCATAATAAATATAGCAGCCTTTAGAACTAAACTGAGTTTTCATGTTTGGACTTAGTTCGCAGGTCTGTGTTGTATCATTCTCAATCTACCAAATCCCTTAGCTAAACAAAAAATACTGCATCTCAAACATTAGGGATGAAAGATAACATTACAGGTAGTCCTCGACGTACGACCACAATTGAGCCCAAAATGTATGTTGCTAAGTGAAAAATTTGTTAAGTGAGTTTTGCCCCATTTTGTGTCATTCCTTTTCTACGTTTGTTAAAAGAATCACTGTGGTTGTTAAAGTAGTAACACCGTTGTTAAATGAATCTGGTTTCCCCATTGACTTGCTTGTCGGAAGGTCTCAAAAGAGGATCACGTGACTCCGGGACACTGTACCCATCATAAATGTGAGTCAACTGTCAACTATCTGAATGTAAATCGCATAACCATGGGGATGCTGCAATGGCAATAAGTGTGGAAAATGGTCATAAGTCACTTTTTTCAGTGTCATTGTAACTTTGAATGGTCACTAAGCAAATTGTTGTAAGTTGAGGACTACTTGTTTTAGGTTTTCCAAGGTATTTGTCCTTAAATTCTTCTTCTTTTTTTTTTTACCGTTTTGTCCAATTTGGTTCCAAGAATTGTCAGCAGTGGTATTTCTATCACAACCTTGAATCTACCCTACTGATTTTCTAGAGCATGGAATTTCACTCGGAGATTTGTCCGAATCCTAAAAAGAATTTTGTATAAATGTACACAGTATTAGTGTTGACAAAAAACACACATACTGGAGCATTAGGAAAGTAAAGAATGATGGTGTGTGAGCTCTGAATATTTGCAAGCTTGTATATAGACAGACATGTGGTATTTTGGAACCTTGTCAATATAGCTCTTTAAGAACTCCATGATTCAAAAGTCCCAGTCAAGAATTATTAACATAAATAAATTAAGTCTGCTTTTAAAGAGTAGTGGAAATATAATTTAATTAAGCCATTAATCCTTGGCAGTTCTTATATCATATAGTATAGAGAGAATACACAGGTATGCTCCAGTTACAACTGTTCGTTTAGTGACTTTTCATAGTTACAAAGGCACTGAAAAAAGTGACTTACGACCATTGCAGCATCCGCACGGTCACATAATCAAAATTCAGATGCTTGGCAGCTGATTCACATTTATGACGGTTGCAGTGTTCCAGTATCATTTGTAACCTTCTGACAAGCAAAGTCAATGGGGAAGCCAGATTCACTCAACAACTGTGTTATTAATTTAACAATTGCAATGATTCACTGTGGCAAGAAAGGTCACACAATCGGGCAAAACTCACTTAACAAATGTCTCACTTACCAACATACATTTTGGACTCAATTGTAGTCATAAGTCAAGGACTTGTTCCCAACTTATCTTGCATTTAAAAAAAAACTCACTCGCTGTCATTTAAAGGTGATGATCTATTCCCCGACTCCCTTTCCGAAAAACAATTGATACGATCTTGGATAAGTGATATACAATGTGTTGATGTATTGGAGATGGTACCCAGATCAGGTTTGGCTTTGTGGTGAAACAGATTACGGCTTAATTCACATATTTAGAGAAGCTTCTGAAATGCAGTCAGATAGGAAGTCCAGTTTTCCAGAAAGGCAGTCCATTGTTGAAAAAGCAGCTCTGGGAAGAAACCTTGTAAAGCATGTGCATAACAATTATCAGGCACTACATCCCCATTTATCATCTACAAGAAATCTGCCCGCTGCATCCAAAGACTTATGGGAGGGAGTCATATTTTGAAAAGCTTTGGGGAACGCTGATCAGAAGTGGGATGGTCCGTGAACAGCCTATGCTGATAAACTGGTCATGTCTAGGCAATCACAGAGTACAGCTGCCGCACCAAAGTTCGGTTCTCGTTGCAAAATCTTGTGTTTCAGCTCACACCTGGGATTTCATTAAGCGGAAGAGTGACAGCCTAATCTCCATAGGTCGTACTCTCTGAATGTGGATGTGGAGAGTGGATTTGATATCCTCTGAATCCAAAGGGGGAAAAAACTGTGCAACTTAAATTACTATTCCCACCTCACCCCATCTCTGTGTCTTAATTTGCATCTTTCACGTGAAGAACAAGCAAGCAAGAGGGACAAAACAACGGAATATTACCGATGTGAAAGTAAACTTTTACTCATAGTAGATTCTTCTTCTTTTTTTTACGTAACTGGTATTTTGAGCAGCAAAGATTATAGAAGGGGAGCCCATAATGTGTTCTAACAGCGAGTATATACAGTAGATGTATATTCCAAAAGGTTTCTTATTGATGGGAAGCAGAACTCTCACAGATAGTAGAAAAGAAAAGAATGTGCTTTGGGCTACTCCTGTCTCAAGTCTCTTTCACGGAGGTTCTGGGAGCTGGAGGGCACACAATTGGGGAGGTTCTGGGATCCTCATCAGTGGTGGGTTGCCCCCTGTTCGAACTGGTTTGCAAGAACTGGTAGTAAAACCGGCGGGAGGCTCTGCCCACTGACCCGGATGTCGTCAGAAGTGATTTGCACATGCGTGGGCACGATGCGAGTTGGTAGTAAAGGTAAAGAGAGAACCCACCCCTGATCTAGAGGGCACCAGATTGGGGAAGACTGCCATAGTTCCCCATGAGGAAAATATTCCATTCCCATTTAGTCAGGAGAAAATAGAAGGTTGAACTCACTTATATTTTGGGATACTTTTGGACCTGATGTCCTCAGACATGGAGAATGAAACCTATTTACACAGTCTTGCTCTTTCATCTAGGCGCATATCTACTCCAGTGCTTTGTTTCTTTTATAGCAAAGATGGAAGAACTAGAAACTATTGGGATTCCCCTCCCCCCACCTCTCCCTCTCTCTCTCTTTTCTCAAGTGAGTGTTGACACCTGGTGACTTTTTGGTGACTGTCCTTGCAAGATTTTTCAGTAGTGGTTTGCCATTGCCTCCTTCCTGGAACTGAGAGAGAATGACTGGCTAAAGGTCACCCAGTTAGCTTCATGCCTAAGGAGAGACTAAAATTCACACAATTTCCAGCCTGGTGCCTTAACCATTACTCCATACTGACTCTCTTTCTCTCATTTTCCAACTTCAGTTTTTACTCCCTTTTCCCTTCTCTGACAATCCCTTCGCTCCCTCCCTCCCCAACCAAGAAAACTGCTGGAGAAGGAACAAATTGCTCCTGCCAGGGCTCTGAGCTGATTTTTGGCAGAGGTCTTTCAAAACTGGGCTGAGAGCTGTATAAAATTATGCTGGAAGCTGCAGTTTACCAGCCCCAGCGCAAAGAAATTTTGGAAATGGAATTTCACAGAAAGAGAGAGAAGGTTATGTCAGCTGTATGGAACCCCTCAGCAAGTGAAGTAGCTGTATAAATTCATGCAGCCTTGTTGATGTTGTTGGACTGTTTCACACGCATATAAATCTTGTTACATTAAAGTTTTATATGCTTTAGTGACAGGCACCGTGGACATACTGGAAATATCACATGATTATCTGAGGTTATTTTAAAAACAGAAAATAAACACTGATTTCAGCCTCAGATTTCCTGAGCTGGTGATTCTTTTAGGAAGAGCTGAGTAGCAACAATTTTCCTGGCCCCGTCCCCATTAAAATGATGGCTTTTTGCCAGTTGAAGAATCTCGGTGGAATTTGAATGTTTCCAGACTATAAATATATTCTGTAGGTTATTCATCATATTATCAAATAGTAATAAACAGGATGATCCTTCTCATATTTGCCTTTCATTCAACACGCACTGGCTTTCCCTCTGTTCCTTCTCATTCCCTCACATAACCCCACCTGCACTCCAACAATTGGAATCCCTTCAAAAGTCAGAAAACTTAGCATTTGTTTGCTAAGCTAGACCCAAACTTTCTCCCCTTCTTTGTGAGAACTCAGTGGGAGTTATCAGATAATTATTTTATGACAACATGGCAATATTAAGAAGATCATAGAAGGAAGACTGATCAAATTCCTCAGGTTTTAAGGCACCTTACAAGTGATCTAATTTTTAACACAATAACAATTAATAAAGCCAAGTTATATACAAAGTGTGAAAACATCAAATGAAGCCTCCTTTCTCAGATATGTATGTATTCTTGGAGGTAGCAATGCTCTTACTGTATCTGACTGACAACTAATCACATTTTTGAAGTCACACATAGGTCACAACAAACAAAAAGTTAAGGAAAACAGGACTTCCGTTTTGCTGTTTGTCCCCACTGGATGCTCCTTTAGGATCGTCCCACCCACTGCCTGTAAAGAGCCGCCTTTATAGCGGAATGGCGGCTCGAAAAAACTCCGTTTCCATGAGGAAACGGAGATAGAGCAGGCTGGGGTGGGTTGAGTCCTCTGCCTAATCCCAAAAGTTTTTTTTTTACTTTTGGGACGGAGCGGAAGAGACTCCCCGTATCCCCAGCCGATGCTCCGGGCTCTGGGAGATCTCTGCTACACGCAGAGCTAGGTGGCAAAAGCAAACCTGTAAACTTGTAAAACTAATTAAAGAAGACGTCAGTTGGACCTCTGATCCTGAAGCGCAAGTATTCTTTTTATTGGAAAAGTTATTGAAGTTGTTTAAGAAGTGAAAGGAAAAAAGATTTTTAAAATGGCGATTGCTGCTGCGACTGCTGCGGCTTGAAGAGAGGCTGAAAGGGAAAGTCCTTCCGTTTTCTATTACAAAGTAGCGGAATGAATACTTCTGGCCGTAATTGAGGCAAAACCTCACTCTCACTCTTGCTTTTTTTTTCTTTTTTTCTTTTTTTTTCTTGGGGATCTGATATTGATCTTGGTTGGAAACAAGCTTTTTTTTCCCTCTCTTTTCCACTAAATCTTGTCTGTGTGGGAAATGGCACCGGGACTCACACAGCTAGACAAACGGGGGGGGGGGGGGGGGGAATCTCCCCCATTAATAAATTACACCAACAAGTTTTAACTCTCCAGTGTCAGAAACCTGATTTTAATATAATAGAATTTCTTCTTGAAGAGATTGTAGAAGGGATGAGATTGTGAACCAGCAACTCGAAAAATTTAAGCAGGAAATTAAAGAAATTGGTGAACTGGTGAAATCAAAGTTTGACTTTTTGAATCGAAAGATTTTAAAAACAGCTAATGGTTTATCAGACTTTCTGATTCGGGTGGATGCAAAGACTAAATTATTAGAGTCTAAAATGAAGGAAACTGAGGAGAATTTGGATGACAAGATTCAAAAAATTAAAAAGGATTTGGTAAACATTCAGGATAATAGCTCAGAAGACAAATTGGAGGTTGACCAAAAGACTGGTAATGAAGAAAATGTGCAACAGAGGATTGAAAGAGAAGTTTTAATGATTCAATATAATTTTACAGAATATGCAATTAGACTGAGAGGTTTGCAGGAAAATAATAGAGATGACTTAAGGAAAATATCTTCTGAAATTCTGGCTGGGATTTTAAAGGTTCAACCTGATGAAGTGTATTGCAGGATTGATAGAATTTACAGAATAAACTCCTGGTTGGCAAAGCAAAGGCAATTGCCTAGAGATGTGGTGATCTATTTTACAGATAAAGAAATTAGGAATAATATTGTGCAGAACTCTTTTAATTCTACTTTGCAATTTCATGGAAGAAAGATTTGGATTTTTAAGGAGCTCCCGACTAAGATGTTAATGGAGAGGAAGAAATTTGGCTTTCTAGTGACTGAGTTAAAAAAAAGAAATATCCTATTTAGGTGGAATGCCCCAGTTGGTTTAATATTGAGACACCAAGGAGTAAGATATCAACTGAATACTGTTGAAAAAGCGGAAGAATTTTATCAAAAAATTTTAAAAATGAATTTAACATCTTTAGGCATAATACAGGATAAGCAAAAGGAGTTGGAAACAAAAAGAAAATATCAAATTACAGAGGCTGTGGTGGATAAGTTGTCTTTGGACTCTCTGGATTACCCCAGCTGGACTGTCTATAAATAAGAGAGCAGTGTCATCCGACTCCAATGTGATGAACCATCAAGTCACAGACAAGTGCGCAAATCAACCAGTTGATATACAAGTGATGGAGAAGAAAGATGAGATGATAAAACTAACCCAACAAGATCAACTCACAAAGCAGAATGAAAATCGATCAGCCGATACACAATTGGTAGGCACGAAACGAGGATGGAAATTCAACCCGCAAAAGAAAAAGAAAAGAAATAGATCTCATAGAAACAGCAATTTCTAAACCAAGCAACAGTGAAGCCAGGGACTTTAAAAAATGAATGAACATCTGAAAAGATAGTGGAGGCAAACAATTGTTTAATACTATCCTGAGGATTGTGGCAGATCTCTGTAATGCCGTGATTTTGGGATGTGAAAAGAGCCTTACCTTGTTGGATTTGAATTATCTACTCTGGATTTCTTTTACTGGTGAATATATTATGATTATTTTGAGTTACAAGGCAAGAGAGTCACGCTGGGGCATGCAGAAGATCTGGTTGTTACCCATTAGGATGATGGGAACCAACAATCCTGATGAATACCACAACTATAACTATATGGATATAATTATAATGTCACTCGGGTGGTTGTTTTTACTTTTATATATATATACGAGGATATCTACTACTGATGGGGGCAGAAGATGATTGAAGATTTTGAACAAACTGTTGCACCAGCATGTTATTTTACCCTATTATGGGTGATGGATTTAACGATCCAGTGGAAAGACATCAAAGAAGATATTATATGGATTATAAATTTAAAGTTATTGTCTTTTTTTTTTTTATAAAATGGAATGCATATATAGATATGTGTATATTTTAGTAAAGTGGGCAGTGGGTTATATTTAGAATTGTATTGCATGATTTTGTAGGAATTGAAGGGTTGAAATAGGTTAGTTTACTGATTGATTAGTCTAAGAAAAAGGATCCTTAAGTCATATATTTAGGGGAGTGGAGGAATTGGATAGAACTGAATAAACGTTAAATTTGGATGTAGGGAGAAGGCTGCTTTAAAATGTTATATTAATATATATAAAAGATTAAATGTTAAATTGTAATAATACACTATAAGTTTAGGGGAGGAGAAAAAGGGCAGATTATCGTAAAAATGGGAGTTATAAGAATAATATGCTAAGGGTCAGTATTCTGAGGAGGGAGTAAGGGAAAGGAAAGATATTATGTATGTAATTAGTTATGAAATAGCCTATTGTTGTGAAGAAGTCACAGGGGGGGATGGGTGGTGAGGGGGGGTTAGGGAAGACGGGGGGGGGAAAGGGGGGAAAAACTTGTATTTGAAAACTTTTTCAATAAAAAAAAAAGTTAAGGAAAACACGAGGTTTTTTCACAACAAATCAGCCCCAAATGAGCACTTGTTGTGCAATGTCTTTTATATGCAGAACATCCCTGTCCCCTCCCCTCAACTAGTTTCTGCATCAGACAACTGATGGTTTGGAGCTGCCATATAACCTATGGAAAGGGTACAAAAGAGATGGCATGACATACCATGAACAGCTGCAACAACAGCACCAGCAGAAGCAACACGTGTTGTTGGCCCTTTGGTTTCCAGGAGCTTGAGACACAGCCGATGTTCCTTCATTTTGGGACTGTTGCCTTTTTCTCATCTCAGCTACTTCAGCACCCCTGTGGCTACAAGAATGTAGACATAAGAGAAAATCAAGGGAATGCAGCTAAACATATCCCAGCTCAGACCCACCTTCAAGCTCAAAACTACATATGCCATCAACCACAGCAGGGTTTAAGAGATTTAACAGAGGTCAAATTTAATCTCTGTAGTTTTGCTGTCCCTAATTAATAAAGCAGGATTTCCTTTGGCAGAAAAAAGGAGGGAAAATTGCAGCGTAGTAATCATAAAGGACCTCTATCCTTGAAGGAAATGTTCCAGGAACCAAAAGATTTTCCTTTCTCTTCAAATACTTTCATGTCTGTGGGGAATAAGACTTGGCAGCATTTATCTACCCACTGGACAGTTTTACCTTTCTCCTAATTCAAGTTTTGCCCTTCAGACCAAGAGAGCAAGAATTCAGGTTTAAGGACATTCTATCCATCCATGAGATGCTTGGAAGATGGTTCCTTCCTTCCCCAAAATAATTACTTTGTGTGGATATTGGGAGTGGGTGGAGAAGCAAAAGGGTGACATGGCAAACTTCCTTGCCTGCCCAGATGTTTTTGAAGAGCAGGGCTGGGATAGGCAAGGTGGTCCTCCACAGAGATCTTGGACTTCAGCTCTAATCAGCCCACCCAATGGCAATAAATTGTGAGAACCAAAAAAGCCAAATGCCTATTGTTGACCCAGAGACAGTGAGACTATTAGGCTTTGAGATTCAGACTGCAAAACTTAACTAAAATCCTTCACAGGTCCTTTCTTATTATTCAATATTCATTTAGCTTCAGGAGCTCTTTTTCTTATTCATAATCTCTGAAGTGCATCCCACAGTTTATGTAACACTAGGTAATATTTAAGACAAAGTGATAAAACTGTTGTCGCATTTTGCATTTTCTGTTCAGAAAAAGAATTGTACTGGAGATACCCAGATGTAGGCATTGTTTACATGAAACGTGACAATGAGCAACAGAAGAGTATATCTAATATCTAGGTAATATAGAAGATTATGGCATTGTACAATTCACCTTAATAACATACGAAATGAGATATATGCTACCATCTAGGACAGGGGTGGCAAATTCATGTCATCACGGCAGCATCATGTGATGTATCAGGACTTTCCCCCTTTTTGCTAAACCGGGCGTGGGCATGGCCAGCATGTGATGCATCCGGACCGTGGGCCAAGAGTTTGACAGCCCTGATCTAGGAACTCTGTTCTGCCAAATCCTTGGCTATGTCATTGTTACTATTACTACAGGCAGAATATGATCTTTGTTCAGATTCTGGTGGTCCATACATGTATCAGATGAATGATGCATAGGTCTATATAATGAAGGTAACATTGTTTAATGCTGAGTATCTCTGCTGCCTCCCTCATCGCCAAATAATGGGAGCAAGATTCTCCAGTCTGAAAGAAAAAATTCTGCAATTTTTTTGGGTATCCTTTAGAGATATCCATAATAGTTAAACTAGGTTAAAACCAATTAAGTATTCTCTTAATTGGTTTCAGCAGAAATCTGTCAATAACCATACTCAGTATATCATGTTATGCTTTTACTTTCTGTCTGGTCCTATATATGTCTTCAATATTTAAGGAAACAGGAAGACCATATTTAGAAGATCCAATATATTACTTGCTGTCTGGAGCTTATGCAAATTTATGAATGATTTAAAAAAACCATCAAGGATAGATGGATGAATAGATAAAACAATTTCCTAGAGTTTGTATCCATGTGTACTTATGCCCCAAATTATACCCTACTTATTTCAGTAGTCTAAATCTTTATATGACTTCTACTTTAGATTCATAGGGGTCCAAAGAATAGATTGAGTGTTTATGGGCAACATATTGATAGTGAAACAACCAAGAATTTCTATTTCTCAGAGCACAACTGCACATATCATTTATTCCAGCAACATCCTCTATTAGTTGACACTAATATTGGTATTGTCATTTCTACTTAGAGGAACAATCAATCAGCTGGACCACTGATGGACGCCATTAAGCAGAAGCAAGTTAGAGAAAATGTTATTATTAATTTCATTTATAGACCAAGATTGTTTTGTGGTCCTTTATAATTAAACAGCAAGCTGCCCTACGAAGCATAGTTCACTGTAAACTGCATAGAAGCTGCACAGACGCCTGCTGCCATATTTAGGAATAATTAATTTCCACATACTGCATTCTGCCCATAAAAGTAATTAGCATGGAACGATCCCTGTGGCCTTGAAACAATGTCATGAAATGGAATCTTGACAGTTATAGGCCTGCCACCAGCACTGTTAACCTATATATTCACGCATGCTCCACCCTCCTCATTAACACTGACAATTCTATGACTAAGCGTAAAGTGTAAAGACCATAGCCAGGGCGGTTCTACAATTAGACAGAGTGTAGCAATTGTTTCAGATAACAGTTGCTGAGAAGCCATAAACCCAGTGGTGGGATTCAGCCTGTTCGCACCACTTTGGGAGAACTGGTTGTTAACTTTCTGAGCAGTTTGGCGAACGGATTGTTGGAAGAAATCATTAGGGCAGAGAACTGGTTGTTAAATTACTTGAATCCCACTACTGCATAAACCCTTTCTCACCGAAAGGTTGAGAAATTGTGCATGCCAGAAAATCCCTCTTGTCCATTCCATTTCACAAATAAGTTGTTGCCTCTGGGGGCAAGGGAAGATGCTTTTTATTGCTAAAGCTGAGTTAAGATTAGACCACAATCCTGCTGATTTCTCTGTCTGAAGCAGCAAAATGTCTTGAGATGATCATGATTTCGGCTGAAAAATCTGGTTCCGATGCATCATTGGTTTAATTTTTTATTAAAACTAAAAACAGGACAATGGCCAACAGGTTAAAATTGAAAGCAAGGCAGTTTAGGATGGATATTAGGATATATTTCCCAACAGAGCAGATAAGAAGAGTTGTGGTTCGTTCCTCTGAAGATTTTAAAATTTATTTAGTGGGTTCCTCCATTGAGCAGGTATTGGACTAAATATCAGTAGGCTTATATATCGCTTCACAATGCTTTACAGCCTCCTCTAAGCAGTTTACAGAGTCAGCATATTGCCCCCAACAATCTGGGTCCTCATTTTACTGACCTCGGAAAGATGGAAGGCTGACACAACCTTGAGACAGTTAGAATCAAACTCTGACAGTGAACAGTGAGTTAGCTTGCAATACTGCATTCTAACAACTGTGCCACCACCGTGGCTCTTGCACTGCACCACACCTTCATAAATTCTATGATTCTATGATTTTCTGCATCAGGATAGACAATCTACTTCAGGTGATTTCAATTACAACTCTTATAAATTCCAATAGTCAGGAACTATGCAAGAGGCATCTAAAACATCCTGATCTATGTACTTCTATTTTCTACAGCCAGTGCCCATAATTCCTTTTGTAGAAAACTGTGATATAACCTGACCTGTATTTTGATTATAGCATCATCTTACCAGAAACAGCATCAATTACCGCATGCAAACCGAAAAAAAAAAACACGAATAAAGGCAAAAAACCCAGAGAAAATTCAACATGAATACTGATTTGATTCAGATGTTCATTCCAAACCATCAGTTTAGATTGATTTAGTTAAGATTTCCAAACTAATCTAGAAAAAGCCATTGTTGTTGCATATACAAAATTATCTGAATTGATTCTAAAGAATCTTATTTGATGATTCAGATCAACTATCCAATTCAATTCAGAAAGCTGGTTTGATTTGAAGATTTGATTGGACCTTTGACTTGAATATCTAAACCAATCTACATTAGGATATAGCCTTAGCATTTATCTTCTATTCAACCATTATTACATTCATTTTCCAAAGAAGTCAAAGACCGGTAGTGCAATATTATGTTAACTCCAGATTAATCCCAGATACTTCAGAGTCCAATTCTAATGAATGTGTCCAGGATTACAATCAAATGTAGTATTCCTACTCAATTTATTTAACTTCAGTAGGGTAGCCATTGTTCTCTGACCATTTTTAATCAAGTTCTCTCCTCTTTTGTCAATTAGATTCTAAAGAACCATTAGCAAAGCTTGTCAATATTAAATATGCACCATCTGGCAAACAAGAAGACTTCTTTTTTGAAGTTATGCCACATATACACACAAAACTTTTCCTTGACAGAAAATAGCCTTTAAAATCTGTTGGGTTTTCTGTTTTTGCTTCTGCTTCCCTCAGTTTTTATATTTCTCTCCACTGTTCATTTAATAACACTTTTAATTCAATATTACACCTGGAATATTTTTTTGTCCCCTTGAATCCCACTTTGACCCTAACTTTCTACAAAGTGAACAGTTCAAATATCATGAAAGTTGTCTAGTAATAGTCATGTATTGAAGCAAATATCCTTTTCTACTTTTGTATTCTCCTCTTTTGAAGAACAAAACCCAGTACAACATTCCTAGAGTGACAAGACCACCTCTTAGTAATAGAAAGAACAATGTATGTGTTTTTGACAAAAATTGCCATATCCTTTCCCAAAATCAATAGTACTGTAGTGGAGAGAAAAAGTGCTATGGGGGAAAAATACTCGAGAAAGAATGGACTTGTTATAAAGAAAAATACAAGGAAAGCAAGTGGGCACAGAAACTAGAAATGGATTTAAACAGAAAAACTCTAAAGAGCCTCATATATGTTTTTGTGGGTAATCCGGATAGTAGAATAAGAGAGGAAAGATATTTATTGATTTTTTTTCTATATCATGTGTGATTCTTTTCACTCCTCCTTGAATTAATCCTCCTCTCACCATTTGCATTTCTCTACAGAAGTGCCAATATCACTTTTATTAAATCAAGGATATAGATTTTTGATATGCAAATAGGAATAGGAGATCTCTATTTTAACTAATACATGAAAACTTATTTTTACAGATTAACAGAGTTGGAAGGGACCTTGTAGATCATCTAGTCCAAGCAGGACACCCTACACCATTTATGACAAATGGCAGTCCAATTTTTCTTGAAAGCCTCCAGTGATGAAGCTCCCACACCCTCCGAAGGCAAGCTGTTCCATTGGTTGATTGTTCTCCTTATTTCTAGGTTGAATCTCTCCTTGATCAGTTTCCATCCATTATTCCTTGTCAGGCCTTCAGGTGCCTTGGAAAATAGCTTGACCACCCTCCTTTCTATGGCAGCCCCTCAAATATTGGAATACTGCTATCATGTCTCCCATGGTCCTTCTCTTCTCTAGACTAGCCATGCCTGGTTCCTGTAAAAAAACCTGTTACCCTCAGTACCAAAAATCTCAACAGTTCTGAAATTATGGCTTATTTGAACAACTTCATTAAAATATGTTTTTGTAATATCTGTATGCAATTGTAATTACCGTATGCTCTGGGATGAAGTAATTGTATATCTTGACTTTGAGGCAAAGTTTAATATTTAGATGCTTACATTCTTTTTGAATGACATTCCTACTGACAGCCGGACAATGGAAATGGATTCTTGGTATCTTCTTATTGTTAAGAGACTAATCTTTCAATGTTGGACAGACAAATGCATAGCCCAGTTAGTTAATGGACTGAAGAGCTGATGACATTTATGACATTTGAATGAGTGGTTTATAAATGTTGATTATATATAGACATTGCAATGAAATATAGTCATCCTTTATTGAAGGATGTAAAACTGCATGTATGTTTGAGAAACCCTCATATATAATGTTTCAACTATTTCTTTCCTGAGCTTCACTTTAATTTACTGAATTTTCTAAATTCATCCAAAATTTGACTGTTATACTATTCAGTGCCTTTGATTAATGGGCATCTTTCACTCTATCTTTTACCTACATTCATGGTCAAGTGCACATTAGAATAAAAATGGCACATCATTCTCATTAGTTATGGACACTCTTTAACTTAAATTAGTTGACATATTCAAGTGTACATTTATTTGCTGCTTTTTCTCATTTGGAAAATAATTTAAACATTGAGATGAATGCTGCAAACAAGAAGGGACTCTGATTTCCTCATCCTTTGAACTAATGTATGTTCAAAGGAGAATAGGATTTGTATAATTGTTCACAGACTAAAGTTCTATGATCTTTTCAGCACAAAGTTTTCAGAAAACAATATATCAAAAGAAAGCATCGCAGATGGCTCTGATCAAGTTGCATGCTTGTCACTGTGAGTGATCTCAGCTTACTTTTAACACTATCAAAAAAAAAAATGCTACCCAGATGTTATACTGTACCAAACTGGAATAACTACAGCAAACAGGTTTTCTTATGTTAGGAAATAAGAGCTACCTTGACAGCCATGACACCTGATGATATCTGCTCTCCTTATATTCCCCACTTCAAAAATGAATCCATTTTTGAAATTGAAGAGTATGAACTCCTCTACACACATTGATACTTATTTCAAAATAACAATTTACCATTTACCTACAGTGTGTATGTATGTGTGTACACACACACACACACACACACACACACACACGTAGGTCTTTGGTTATTTGGGTTTTCTCCCGCATAAAATTAGAAGTGTCTTGGCGACGTTTCGACAAAGTCTCATTCGTCATCTTCAGGCTGGTGTTTTCGGTTTCGTGCTTGCTCCTAGAAGCACGAAGCCGAAAACACCAGCCTGAAGATGACGAATGAGACTTTTACGCGGGAGAAAACCCGAATAACCAAAGACCTACATACAAACACCTGTGAAAACCTCAGAACACACACACACACACACACACAAACACACACACACACATGTACACACACACCTAATTATATATATATACTCTGTGTGTGTATATAATTTAGTGATATGCTTCACAGTAAAATAAGGGTATACCTAGCCACATTGATGGAACACCTGTGGGTCTAAAAATCTGAATTTTTAGTATTTCTGAAGAATGGGTAGCCTATCAACTTTGGCACTCCAGGCTAGTGCCTATGCACTCTTTGGCTAAAGCCAGTCCTAATCATACCCACATCTACATCAACATTTTTGTGAATTCATTGGGGATAACTCCGAAGAAAATACTTTATTTCCTTAATTATTTTATGAATTCAATGCTGAAATTAGTAAAATCCTTTGTAGCCCAGGAAAAATCAGTATCCACCAGTTTACTGTTCCAGAAATTTACTACAGACAGTAGAATTCTTTCAAATTTCTTTATAAATCAGTTTTAAAATATTCAAGACTACCTTTGCTAAAAACATTTAAGAAAATGATGGACCTTGAAGTTGTTTTCCAGTGATTTAATTCAAAGACTAACTCTAACCTATTTCTAATTATTGTACCACTGGTGAGTAATTTCATATTAAGAAAGAATTTTTTATATAATTTATGTAATGCTTGATTTTTTTTCTTGAAATGGTGCAAAATTAGAAATCGGTTGAAGTTAGTTGTATATATATCCCCAGCTTCATGCTTTAAATCCTATTAATGCATTCAAATTCTACCATATAAATATTATATTTTGTCAGATCCCCAGTTCTCTGATATTATACTGAATATTAGCACAAATTTATAACTCCCTAGCTGCATTATTACTATGTAAACTATTAAGAACTTCCTCCAATTATAAATACTGTTAGAAACAGTGAATCCATTCAACTTGGAGAAAGAAGATCAAGATACTTTTAGATTGCTTTCCTTCATTGACTGCTGAATAAACTACAGTATGACAAGGATACCAATTATCTCAGAGATTTTCCAATAAATCAGTCTCAATGGGAAATCAACATATTTGAGCTGTTTGCAGCTGAACCAAAGGCAGGCTTCAAATCTGAAATGAGGAAATTAGTTCCAAAAGCAGCTAGGGCTATCAGAATTCAGCATCTTAACATCAATCTTTAGGCTCAGTGAGTTATATTCATCAAAAGACACATGGCAGAAAGATTTTTCAAGTCAAGAAAACATAGTAAGATAAATACATAGTAAATAGCCCCAAAGGGCATAGTGAGTCAAAGTTATACAGTAGAAGCAAGTCAGAGGTGGGCTTCAGCAGGTTCTGACCAGTTCTGGAGAACCGGTAGCAGAAATGTTGAGTAGTTTGGAGAATCAGTAAATACCACCTCTGACTGGCCCCGCCCCCATCTATTCTCTGCTTCCCGAGTCCCAGCTGATCGGGAGGAAATTGGGATTTTGCAGTAACCTTCCCCTGGAGTGGGGTGAGAATGGAGATTTTAAAGTATCCTTCCCCTGCCACGCCCACCAAGCCATGCCACGCCCACCAAGCCATACCCATAGAACTGATAGTAAAAAAATTTGAAATCCACCACTGAAGCAAGTAGAAGCAAGCAGTCCCAGGTTTGTTTCAAATGCCATCAACTTGGTGTATGATTGCTAGGATTGTGTCCTCACTAGAGCTCAGTGCTCAGCTTCCATATCCCTTTCACATCTAGACACTCTGATGATTCTAGAAGATACAGTATGTCTTTTATAATTATTTCCAATTTTTGGCAAATGCTTGAGGATGCTTCAACACTGTCCATCTCTGAAGAATGTACTGGAATTTCCTAAAACTTTCGGGTATTTTTGCAGACCTAAGTAGAAGCCTGTTGAAGATTAACATAAAGAATAACTGTAGAGTCAGAGGAAGCCAGTTTGATCTACTGGTTAAAGTGATGGGTTAGAACCTGGGAGACTGTGAATTTTATTTCTGCCTTTGGCATAAAAGCCCGCTGGGTGACTATGTGCCAGTCTCTCTCTATGTCCTAAAAAGATACTGGTAAACTATCTACTAAGAAAACGGCAGGAACCCATCCCTATGGTCGCCAGGAGTCAGAACTGACTTGATCGATTGTAACAACAACAACCAAAATGCAGCCACATCCAATTGTAAGAAACGTAGTGTAAATCCATTGCTTAGAAAGAGAGTATAATTCAGTGAAAGGGCCTCAGGTTCAGTCCCTGGCGTTTCGACTTATAAAGCATCAAGTAATAAAATATTGAGTAATAAGTGGCAGATCAAACTGAGCTAGCTAAATTAATACTTACTGAACTGAACTGACTGTGTTGCACCTTTGTGAGAATCTAAGCTGGGCATAAATACAATGAAGAAGAGAAACTTTTGTTTTTAACCTACACTTAAAGTCCTAGAAAATCTAGCTGAGCTATAAATGAAGCTCTAACCAACCCTGATAGCAGGGACAATATAAGTACCATTAGATCAGGGAAGCAAATGGCTAGAAATACAGGGGAAAACATCACTCTAGCATAAGGTGACCAGACGTCCCGCTTTTGGCGGGACAGACCCGCTTTTGAGCAATTTGTCCCGCGTCCCACGGCGTTTTAAAAAAGTCCCGATTTTTCATTCTGCCTCCTGAATCCCCGCTGATGGCTAGAGGGAAAAAAAACTCTTTAAACTCTTGCCGCGGGGCTTCAAAGGGCCGACCTACAGCTGATCAGTGTTAAAAAAAAAATGAATAGACCCATGCCTGCAAAAATAGAAAAAACAGCCCCTGTTAACAGCTTCCGCTAGGTTAATTAGCTGCAAAAAGCTGCAAAAAGTTCCTGGAGCAGATTTCCCCCCCCTAGCTATACTGAAAACAAAGGCGAAAGCGAAACTAAACCTGCAACATGACAAAATGAGGCAGAGAGAGATTTCTTTCTTTTTCTTTTTCTTTTTCCTCACCAAAAAAGGTAGGTACAAAACTGCAAACAATGGGAAATTTTGGGCAAAAGAGGAGAGTTCAAGATTTTAAAACACAAAAGAAAAAAAGCTCTATTTAACTAGGGAATTGTAATAATTGAGATACTATTAATAATTGTATATTGTGTTGAAAGCAGAAATGGTTAAGTTGTGGTTTGGAGGAATATATGGGGGAAATTATTTGGTTTATTATTATTGGTAAATATAATTAATTGATTTGTAAGAAATTGGATTGCATGGAAATAATTGGAATATTCATGTTCATATTGATTAATATACAAAAAAGATAGTTATATAACTAATTGATTTATATTAAAATGTTGAATTTGTATTAAACAACTGTATTACATAATTACATAATTAACCAATGTGAGGATGGATATAAAAATAGATGACAATGGGAAGGGGTATAATATAAATAGAAGGGAAAAATTGAATTTGATTAAGATTAGAGATGAGGATGAAGGGTAATATTGTTTTTTTAAAAAAATAGATGAGGAATAAATATGACAAAAAGGAAATATAGAAATTGTAAATTTAATTGAAATGACTAAACGCTGTTTAAATTTGTGAACCAGCCAAATATTCTGTTCAAAGAAAATACATTGCATGTTTGTATGTGTGTTTCTAATTATTGCTATTTATTCATATTTGTTCTCTTTTATTCTTTAAAGTTTAACAATTCATTCTTAATCTTAATATCTTTATATTTGCTTGGGGTTGGCTTTCTTCCCTTTCATCTTTTTTATTGTACAGCAATCTTTCTCCTCAAACCTACCACCACTCTCTTTTCTTTCCTTCTTACTTTCTCTTCCCCCCACCCTCTTTTTCTCCTCCCTACTTCCTCTTCCTTTCTCCTTCTCCTCCTCTCTTCCTCCCTCTCTTACCTTCACTCCTACTCTAATTTCCATTCCTTCATCCCTCTCTATTGCTGTATCCTTTAATGCATATGGACTACTCAGAGGGCTGAAAAAGTTATTTTTGACTGGTCCTCACACTTTTGACCAGTCCTCGAACTTACGACTGTCCTCACATTTTACATTTTTGCCCTATCTTGTCATCATGGTAAAGAGAAGCAGTTGTGAAATGAGTGACATGGTTGTTAAGAATGCTGCATGGGCATTAATATGAGGATGGTCATAAGTGTGAGGACCAGTCAAAAGTGCGAGGACCTGTCAGAAATGACTTTTTTCAGCCCTCTGGTTAGTCCTTTTGTGCATATGGACTACTCAGAGGGCTGAAAAAGTTATTTTTGACTGGTCCTCACACTTTTGACCAGTCCTCGAACTTACAACTGTCCTCACATTTTACGTTTTTGCCCTATCTTGTCACCATGGTGAAGAGAAGCAGTTGTGAAATGAGTGACATGGTTGTTAAGAATACTGCACGGGCATAAATGTGAGGATGGTCATAAGTGTGAGGACCAGTCAAAAGTGTGAGGACCTGTCAGAAATGACTTTTCAGCCCTCTGAGTAGTCCCTATACACATAGCCATGGCCACCCAGCCACATGACCAGCTAGCCACGCCCACCCAGTCACATGGCCTCCAAGCCACGCCCACACAATAAGTCACGCCCACAATGGTGTCCTTCTTACCAATGTTAAAATCTGTTCACCTTACCCTATACGCATAGCCATGGCCACCCGGTCACATGACCAGCTAGCCACACCCACCCAGTCACATGACCAGCTAGCCATGCCCACCCAGTCACATGACCAGCTAGCCACGCCCACAAAATAAGTCACGCCCACAATGTCCCTCTTTACCAATGTTAAAATCTGGTCACCTTACTCTAGCACTCTAAAAGAAATGAAGTATTTGCTGCAATTACAGAGGGAAGTTGACTGATAATTTATTTGTCTTACTAATAATCAGGCGATACCTTTCATTGTGACAAGAGGCAGAGCTATCTATAATTTTCTTCAAATCAAAGCCCTGGCCATTTTTTTCCCAGGGTCCATGGTTGCCAACCCTTTGATTAGTTGTTTGACATAGATTCCACAAAAACAACCTGTCTTTTTGAAGTGCAAGATCTTTTTGAATAATGGTGCACCTGCTTTTCTTTAAAGCATTCTGTTTCATAAAAAGGTCATTGGCAATAACTACATACTTGACATTTCCAAACTGATTTAAAAAAGAAATGAGTTAATTTCTGGTTTGGAAATGCTATCTTTAGGATTGGGCCAAATTTTCCAATCTGCTTTCCAGGTTAGTTTTCTTTTTCTACCAATGTCTGTCTTACAGTAAAGACTACGGGAGGCAAGAAGAGCAAGGTAACAGGAGATCAGGTCTAGATCAGTGGGGGTATTCAGCCGGTTCTATCCGGTTCGGGCAAACTGGTAGCCTGGGCTGCGGGAGGCTCCGCCCACACACCCGGACATCATCACGTCCTGTTTTTGATGCTCTACGTATGCGCAGAAGGCTGTGAGTGCGTGCTCACATTTACGAACAGGTAGTGATAAGTGAATGCCACCCCTGGTCTAGATCTGTTAAAACTTAAACAAAGGAGACAGTGGTGGGTTTCAAATTTTTTTACTACCGGTTCTGTGGGTGTGGCTTGGTGGGCGTGGCATGGCTTGGTGGGCGTGGCATGGCTTGGTGGGTGTGGCAGGGGAAGGATACTACAAAATCTCCAATCCCACCCCACTGCAGGGGAAGGATACTGTAAAATCTCCATTCCCTCCCAATCAGCTGGGACTTGGGAGGCAGAGAATAGATGGGGGTGGGGCTAGTCAGAATTTTTACTACCGGTTCTCTGAACTACTCAAAATTTCCGCTACCGGTTCTCCAGAATTGGTCAGAACCTGCTGAAACCCACCTCTGAGAGGAGGACTGTGGAGTCCTCTTCACATTATTAAGGAAGTGGATGGCCAGTATTCCAGGAGACTGAAGGAAACTGAGGAAGGAGCAAAGTTGAAATTCAGAGTTTAAAAAAAGATACAAAAGATATGGGGGCCTGGTGGCTCAGCAGACTAAAAGCACTGTGATTAACACCAGCTGTCTACAATTACTGTAAGTTCGAATCTCACCAGGCTCAAGGTTGACTCAGCCTTCCATCCTTTCTAAGGTAGGTAAAATGAGGACCCAGTTTGTGGGGGCAATAAGCTGACTTTGTATAAATATACAAAAGTATGAAGGCTATTGCTTAATGCATTTTAAGCTGCCCTGAGTCTCCGGAGGACGGCATATAAATCAAATTTTAAAAATAAATAAATATGGAGTTGTAGGTGCAAAAGCATGCATGCAGACCTAGGTACATGGAAAGCACATAGACCGAGGGGTCTGATCTAAATTGCCTGACCAAGCCAGGAAGACTGGTTGGGAAAAGTAAAGGAAGTAGCTAACTTAGCAAAGAAGACTCAGTTTTTCTAAAAAAAAAAAAAAAAAAAAAAAATACAGGAAGATTACTCAAGAGAAAGGGGGCAAAGCTTTAAAGTGAGAGAAAGATTTACTCATAAATCGGACAGCTTAAGAAGATAAAAAGGAAGATAGGAGATAAAGCATTCTGTATTGACATGTTACTTTTAAGAGATAAAACGTACGGTGTGTTCTGCCTTCCACTGTGTGCCCTGTTTGTGGATCTGCTCGTAGTTTGGGTTCAAGGAAGGTAGACTGTCAAGCAAGTTCCACCAACAAAAAGTATCCTTTTGGTATGTCAGTTGGAGAAAAGATTGAGGAGCATTAGTGTGTGGATTGAGATTTAAACAGCTAGCATGAATTTGTATTATGGCCAGAGAAGAGTAGGCACAAGAGGTATCAAACTAAGTCAAGAAGAAGGGAGAAAAAACTGCTTGTAAAACTGTATGCTTATAGCTAACGATTATGGTATCTTTTTTTTCTTTTAAGTGAGTTTAATGGAAAGCTTCTGATTTCATAGGTTTATCCTACAGTTCCGAGTGTTTGTCAAGATACTCTATGTTTCCTGGTTGGCTAATGCAAATGAATGACTGAATGATGATGGAAAAATAACCTCTAAATTAGAAATCCTAGCTTGTGTGGAATGATGTGAGCATGCTTGGAGTCAAATAAGCTGTGGTTGTGCTTATGATTTACTGGCTACCTTTTGCCAAAAGCTACCAGCTATCAACAGCAGAAAATTGTAGGAGATGAACAGGCTGAACCCGAGGGAGGGGCCAAATGCATCATAAGACATGAGTCCCTGCGTGACCACAAGAGATCTAAGTCTAGCCCATCTTGAATCTCTGCCTTATCTCCCGCTCATTTCCCTTGACCACTAGTTGATCAGATTCTTGTAGAGACCTTAAGCTTGCAATAAATGCTGCATATGGTATTGCTGTGGCTAAGGTAGGAAGTTAGTTTATTTCTTCTTTCTCCATCTTACTGAAAAACACTTTGCTCATGATGAGTATAGGCTAGGGGTGAAATGCTCCTGGATCGGACCAGATTGCCCGATCCGGTAGTGATTTTTCCCTGTGGTTCAGTGATCCAGTAGTGATCGCTGCCCAGGTGTCATTACTTCCTGGTTTTAACCAGGAAGTAATTTTTTTTACCTTCTGCATATGCGCAGAAGGTTTTGCACATGCGCAGGTGTGCGTGCATATGTGATGCATGCACGCGGTGCACGCACTTCCAAACCGGCAAGAAAGGTAAGTAGATTTCACCCCTGGTATAGATTCATCTAGGGTGACTCCAGTATATGAAAACTCAAAAAATGCAGTGATGACAATTTGTGTAGAAAATATATGTGCTAAAACAAAAATTGATACAATCAGGAATGGCTAGGAAATAAATGAATGAGGATGGGAATAATAGTCCAAAAGAAGTATAAATAGTCTTTCTTTTAGCAACTCATTTAGTGACTGTTTGCAATTACAGCAGTGATGACAAAGTGACTTGATTGTAAACTGGACCTGGTTAATTTCCTTTCTTCTTTTTTCACCCCCTACCTTTTGACTACCACTTCTCTTTTTTGCACTTTGCAAAAAATAAATTGCTTATTCCCAAAAGGTAATGGTGTGATAGATTATGTGTACAGTTTTTTCCTGTTTAATTTGCTACTGTTTTATATAGGCTGAGCCAATTTTAACATTCATCACAGAAATGTAATGTTTCCAAGTTTGATATAACTGATATTTAAAAAAAAAAAAAACAGTTGATATTTCACTGCCAAATTTAACTGTTGGAAATAGTGCTAATTTTTTCTGATTTTGATATCCACATTGAAAGACCAGTGATATACAAATACACCTGTTTATGCAATTTCTCTTTTTTTTTTCAATCTTTTTTTGGATGCGATGCAAACTGAGATCATGTAATGAACACAATTTAGCTTGGTATCAACTTCATGGGACAGTTGTCCTCATTTTGATGAAACAAAATGGGGAAGATAACTGGGTCCAATCAGCTGTCATTCCTTGTCTTGTCCATTTCTCTAATGTAGTGTTTTCTCAACTTTAGCAGCTTTTAAGATGTGTGGACTTCAACTCCCAGAATTCCCTGGCTGGCCTTGCTGGCCTGGGAATTCTGGGAGTTGAAGCCCACACATTTTAATGTTGCCAAGATTGAGAAACACTGCATTAGAGAAACGGACAAGACAAGGAATGAGAGTTAGCTGACTGGACATTCACTAAACGGCAACTTTAAAATGCGTGTACTTCAACTCCCAGAATTCCCCAGCCAGCAAGGCTAGCTGGGGAATTCTGGGAGTTGAAGTCCACACGTCTTAAAAGGTTGAGAAACACTAATCTACTGTGTTCACTGTTCAACGGTTCCAAAATAATGCATTTTGCTTTTGTCTAAAATCAAGCTTCATGATCATCTGCATGCCAGGCAGGCAAGAATGTCAAGTTGGGTGCATATCTGCTCACATACTTACTTACTTACTTACTTACTTACTTATTTATTTATTTATTTATTCATTCATTCATTCATTCATTCATTCATTCATTCATTCATTCATTCAAATTTCTATACCGCCCTTCTCCTTTCGGACTCAGGGCAGTGAACAGCCAAGTAAAACACTATATACAAAAGTTAAAATAGATTTAAAATAATTAAATAATTTGGCCCGTAATTTAAAACATTACAATTTAAAACCAATTTCAAATTTTTAAAAACCCATCATAAAATCAGGACAGCCCAGCTAACTGAAAGAGGTAGGTTTTAAGGGCCCGACGAAAAGTCCGGAGGTCTGGGATCACTCGTATCTCTGGGGGTAGATTGTTCACTTAATGAAAGTTATGTGCTGTGGATGAGTAATAACTGCTTTCTGTTGTGAAACATGATCCACACTCCAGTATGGGGCTCTCATTTCTCTAACTGCGCCACATTCTTTTCAGTGGCATGTGCATTCCAAGCGGAATCCTGCCTCGATTCAACATTCTAATACTAAGGACCTCAGAGATGCATTCCCTCTCCTCTCTGAAGTTCATCCCTGTGCAAATAGTTTTCACAAGTTTTTCCAAACAAATTTGGGGCGGGGGGAGGGAAATCCATGAAGAAAGGAGAGAGGAGAGAGGAGGAGGAGGAGGGGAAGAAGAAGAAGAAGAAGAAGAAGAAGAAGAAGAAGAAGAAGAAGAAGAAGAAGAAGAAGAAGAAGAAGAAGAAGAAGAAGAAGAAGAAGAAGAAGAAGAAGAAAGGTCCGCTGTGGATTAGGGTGATGCTAACTTTGTAGAAGATTAGAACTAGAACCTGTTCCCCAGGTAATATAAATCATGTGCTGCAACTTTTTTCTTGTCCACAAACACCAGAAAGTGCCGTTGAGTCTAAAGAAATGGAAAATGATCTGATGCATAAGACAGAAAAGAAAACAACAATGAAGAACTGGCATTTTTTGACCACATCTATATGCTTGTATACACTCTACTGACATGAAGGAATGTAGTTGGTGAATCTTTCCCCCTACTTCAAACAGTGTCTGGTTTTGAATAATATGTTTCAAGATACTTTTTCAAGCATATATTGCTTTCTCTTTGTAAGGTAGCACAGTTCATTCTATTAATATTGGAGAATGCAATGAAATTCTCAGTGAAAGGATTTATATTCCAATTTGGATTATGTTTAAACATAAAATTAATCTAGCATGTTAGAAGTAATCCTTCTAGAAACACACTAGCAAATGCTAAAAATATTTGCATTTTCCAAGCATTCTTAAAATACTTAAAGATAAACTCAGATATACCGTATAAGGAATAAACTGAGCTTTATTTCTTGGCTATAGAAGACTAAAGCTGTAGAATTATCATTTTTACTTTATGGAATTAAGGCAAATAATTAAGTAAACATTACATATTTTCAAGGAAAAATGAAGGAAGGAAGGAAGGAAGGAAGGAAGGAAAGTTCTTTCCAGAATAGAGATTACCAAATTCCTATTTTGATTTTGTTACTATGGTTTGATCTTAGCTTTCATTGAAAGTACAGTTATGTTGGAAATTTACTTTTCTATCTGTGGATTTCGATATAGATATTAACTTTTCTCTCTCTCTTCAAAAGTCAGGATATATTGATGTGCTAGGGGTAAATGCTCACAACAATTATTTTTCCATTATCTCTAGAGATATCAGGAGGTTTATTAGAGAGTGAAATTCAGAGACCTGCACTAGCATATCTTCATATTCTATGTAGATCTGTAAGACTGGACAATTTTGCCTAGAAAAACTAGCCTATCATTTTCAAAACATCTCCCCCAGGAAAGTTCAGACTGAAAACGCAAACATAGATTATACAAGTCATTCTTTGGGCTACTAAAAACATTGGACTGTTGTATCTTACTGGAATTTAAGTTACTTTAAATATTCTTGGGACTTACACTCCCTAAGCAACAGACAACTTGTAACATAATACCAAATCCCAGGGGATATCTAATAATATACAAACTTGATTATTAATAGCTTTCCCAGCATTTTTTCTATATGAACTGAAATCCAGTTCAGTGAAATTCAATGCCCAGTATAAATGTAGTCTTTAGAAAACATTCAAAGGATAAATGAAAGATAGGCTTTCAGTGTACTGCATTATCAATGTCTGTCTGTCTTTCTGTCTCTATCTGTCTATCATCTATTTATCTATCTATCTATCTATCTATCTATCTATCTATCTATCTATCTATCATCTATCTATCTACCTACCTACCTACCATCTATCTATCTATCTATCTATCTATCTATCTATCTGGGTGGGTTCTACTTACCTTTACTACCGGTTTGCAACGTGGCCATGCGCGCGCAGAAATGTCCTGATGATGTAAGGGTCAGTAGGTGGAGTCTCCTGCTGGTTTTACTACCGGTTCTATAGAACTGGTCTGAACCGGGGAAACCCACCATTTCTGTCTGTCTGTCTTTCTGTCTGTCTGTCTATCTATCTATCTATCATCTCTACAGTACCTATCAACCAACTATCTATCTGTCAACTATTATAAAAAGGAAATGTCATTACAATAGGATTGATTCATGATGATATGAGCAGAATGCTTTTCCTATTTTGATCTCCTACACAACTCTGTAGTGGTACCTAACAAGACTAGTCAGTCCCACTGCAAGAGTGGACAATACGCAACAGAATACAGCCAAGAAGACTTAGCAAAACATAGGGAAATAGATGGCAGACTATTAGGTGTAAAAACTGTGAAATTAAATGGAATAATTATATTGCATAATAGTATAGGGGATTCATTTTTAAAGTATAAAGTGTCCTTTTGCCAAAGTACCTTTCAAATCAGATGTAAATAGGTTTTAGTCAGTGCTATGAATTATAGCATTTACTGCAATCCTATCTTGCCATTATTCCATATTCAGACTTAATTGAGAACGTTCTCAAATGGACTGAATGGTTGGGCTCTGCGCAGAATATAAAAGAGATGGTTTGTAAGGCACTTCAGGGTGAAAAAGCACTTCTTGTTGAAGCATTAAAGCAGGCATGTCCTTTGCAAAGCTCACCAGCTGCTTTGAAAGCTTGTCTGCAGTGCCTGAACATGGGGGTGCATGCAGAGACACTATTTCCACTGGACTGCTGGCAAAACAAAGCGCTTGTGTGCAACCCCACGAAACGGCTTTTGAAGCAAGCATGCAACTATCTACTCTCTCCCTTCTAAAAGAGGGGCATTATTTGCAATGACACGCTTTGTGCAGCATCTTTTCCCAGCCTTACTGAATAGAAACAGAGGAAGTTAATAATAAGTCAGGGAACACGTGCATATCACGGCTTCTGGACTTCTTTCCAGTCCTTTAATAATAGCTTGGTTCTAGGTCATTTGATGGGGAAGACAGAAGGGGCTTCGAATGGAGGAATCAGCATTGTTTCATTGTGCTGCCGAAGTGCCTTTTCCACTGGAAGGCATGGGGGGTATTTCTGGATTTGTTTTTCCTCTGTTACCCCCATTTTTGAATTCAATTGTTCTTTCCCCACCATTCCTCCTTATGCAACATTTGTTAAGCTTTCAGAGTATTTTTGTGGTGACAGAGATCTGATCCCCCCCCTTTCTTTACATAGTTTCATTCCGACATTCTGTTGGATTGGAAAGAATAAACAATGTGAGGAAAGCATGCACAATACAGAGGCTGGAATTCTCCCTAGGTTGCCACCTACCCACCCATCCTTGCTAGCAGATCTACTAACCCAGGATTCTGGTCTTTTTTGCACCCCAAAACAAAATGGACACAAAAAGCAATGCTCAGTGATTAAAAAGACAGCAGACTAAAGCATCTAATGGTTTATGGAGCAGATCCCAGCCCAACTTTGTCACCGATCCTATCATCAGTGAAGCATCATAAACTGTCAAGGTTTCAGTCAGGAGAAAAGGAAAAAAAACTTTAAAGTTTAAAAAGCTTTAGTCTGCTTCTATGGTGATTTGAAGAGGAGATGGAGGATATGTCACTTAAATCAGTTACTGACGTGCCTCTGTATTAATGTAAACAGGATTAAAAGATGAGCCCACAGATGGGAAGTGGAATATAAGCAGGTCTGGCGGTAGGACGTGGGTTCACTGAACCAGCAAACAAGGAGAGCTAATAGGAGTTTGCCTGGGGTCAAATAGCTGACTAACACAAGATCCTGAGAAAGTACAATAGGAAGAATTTTTTTTTTCTGTTGATAGCTTCTTAAGAAAAAACCCGAAGGGATAGACATTGAAAACTGTGTCCTGCAAATGCTCGAAATAGGCTTGCCATTGCAGCCCTTCAGGTAAATATAAAATGACTGGAACAGTGAGAGGACCACACATCAGTTGATCAGAAAGGGTAACATATTCAACAAAAGGAGTTTCAACCAGAGAAATGGAAGCGGCCCTCCATAAGGAAGCAAGATAAATAGTCTTCTCAATTACCTCCACCCAAGCCAACACAGCAGGGAGATGGGGAATGTTGTGCATCC
The DNA here is from genome assembly GCA_022577455.1 of Arizona elegans. NCBI lineage: Eukaryota > Metazoa > Chordata > Lepidosauria > Squamata > Colubridae > Arizona > Arizona elegans. The sequence goes on from JAKOOJ010000001.1 coordinate 254,429,271, forward strand.
CCTCCCCTAAGGAGGGATCAGGTGGGACCCAGAAGAAGGGCCTTCCCTGTAGTGGCTCCCTCCCTTTGGAAAGCATTCCTGCAGAGATTAGACCAGACCCCACTTTGACATCTTTTCGCAAGGCTGAGGCCTGGGGAACTCAGAGTGGAATGGAGCCCATCAAGTGGCTTATTTGACTGCTTGTTGGCACCATTGTTATTGTTTTTACTCTTTTTATATTGTAATTTTTTATTGTTTGAAAGCCACCTAAAGCCACTGAAAGTGAGTGAGTGCTGCATAAACTTCTAAATAAATAAATAACCACCAGACACAGGAGGTATAGAAGTTATTCTGCATTGTTAGAACTCAGAGACAGGCTTTGCAGATTGAACTGGCTTTGAGCGTTCAGAGAATAGGCACCGCAGAATAGAAAGACTGATGGCAGAGCCCTAGAGCATCATAGAGAGAATGATGCTGTACCAGTGGTGGGTTGCTATCGGTTTGCTCCGGATCGGGCGAACCGGTAGCGGCGGCGGGAGGCTCCGCCAACCTGCCCAGATGCGTGCACGAGCGTGTGCCCATGAGCAAACCGGTAGTGATGGGTTTTGAAACCTGCCCCCTGTGCTGTACCCCATGTTTCTCAACTTTGCCAACTTTAAGATGGGTGGGCTTCAACCTCGAGTTGAAGTCTACCTATCTTCAAGATGCTGAAATTGAGTAACACTGCTGTACACCATAAGAAAATTAAAAAGGAATCATGGTAATTGGGGATTCATTACCATGAGGAATTGAAGCAAACATATATCACCTGCACTCATCAATTCAGAAGATGAGTTGTCCACAAGACCAAGGATCAAGGACATGACAAAACAGTTTTCAAGGCTTATCAAGTATGTTGCCAATTGTCCATTCCTACTGATAAATGTGGGAACAAATTACACATCAAAGAATGGTAATAACTGCAATATCACAAAATGATAAAATTTCAAAAGGAAGCTCAAGCCCCCCAACCCCACCCCCGAGGCTCAGGAAGTATGCTAGTATATCCTTCCGGTCTGTGGATTAAGATAAAAAAGGAAACAAATATTGTCAGTCAGCAAGTTTCTATGCAGGTTGTGGGAAACATTCAAATATAGCAAGATATGACTTGTTCACTGGATCTGTTTTTAATACTAGATTTTATTTTTAATATTATTTAGGCAAGATAATTCTTTATTGTAAAAGAAACTAAACTTGGATACTTTGTAATACTCACTATCAGTGGTGGGATTCTACCGGTTCTACCTGGTTTGCGCAAACTGGTAGAGGCAACGGTGGGAGGCTCCACCCACCCGCCCGTCATCATGGATGCTCTGCACACGCGCAAAGGTGGCGTGAGCGAGCAAAGCGCGCGTGCTCACATTTCCGAACCAGTAGTGAAGGTAAGTGAATACCACTACTGCTAACTATCCTTGTCTTAAACACATATCGCCCTCAGCAGTTGTTGATTACACGTAGATGCAGTTATGAAAATGAAGCATTTTTAAACATGTAGCCAAAATATAACAGCTAAGATTGAAATTTTGGGAGTGGAAGCACTTACATTCAGGAAATGCATTACAAAAGAGTTTTGTGAGACAGAGACAAGACAATGAAAAGAAATGGGATAGGTGGGCTAAATATGCAATTAAAGAGAAAACCATCATTATAAAAGTATGAATAACATCTATTCAGTAATAAGTGCCACTGAATTAAGTCGCATCAGTGGATGTAGGGATGGTGTCCAAATTTATTTTCCTGGCACCGAAGTTAAGTACATTTATTGAAAAGAGTTATGACATCACTGAATACAGAAGGGGTCAAAGTTGCTGGCAACGTGATCAAACACATTTTATGTTCTCATTGATCTGCACTTCAGTCCCGAGACAACCAGGGCAATCTAGGCATGTGGTCTTCAGCCTAATTTATGAAGGTCGGGGGATCCCAAATTGAGAAAAAGGTGGAAGAGAAAAAAAAAATTACATAGGCTTGAGATTCCAAAAAAAGAAAAGACTGAGCTAAAGGAAAGAGGAAGGAAGCTGTCTGAAGGCAATGAAAGGAAGGAAAAAGAGAGAGGGTGGGATTCAAAAAAGAAGAAGCAATGGAAAAAGAAAGCCATCTGCAAATCATCTATCCAGACATGTTGAAAGTACTGGCTAATATTTATGTAAATTGAAAGCTGACATACCAGATTAGAAAGGATGAAATATTTAATTATGTTGGAGTGTTGTATCTTGATGATGTTCAGTAAGGTAGCCTAAGATACCCACCAGCTTTATGGCTGCTTTATAATTCAAAAGGAAGTATTATGGCAGAAGGAAGCCATTATCACTTATATATATAATGATGACAAGCTGTTTTGAAAGTGTAGTTATCAATGGAGTACTTATCAAGTAATTATTGTCAATAAGGTCCAAGAAGTAACTGTCCCAGTTTGGGTCTGCTCATCATTTTCATTGATGATTTGAACTCAGGGCTAAAGAGATGTGCTCATCAAATTAATACACCCAATAAATATGAAAGGTTGCCTATATTTCTGATATTAGAATTGAGTTCATAATTATCCCACAAAAGGGAGGGAGGGTGGGAAGGAAGGAAGGAAGGAAGGAAGGAAGGAAGGAAGGAAGGAAGGAAGGAAGGAAGGATTTTTCAGTTACATCAGTTCCAAACTTTCACAATAAAAATAGTAGCTTTAATTTTTAAACCTTTTGTCTCTTTGCAGGGAGCTTTGCTTTTTGATCACTTCCTCTCCCTTATTATATGTGTGGTGGGTTCAATTGAGCATATAATGAGGTCTCCTATGACCCAAAGAAGTATTTTCTTGTATAAAGCTGCTATTTATGTCGATACTGAATATCTACCAAATACTGTGTATATGAACTGCTCTGAACATTCTACAGTTATATAATACTAAGTATGATCACAAGGATTTGAAACCACTTACAAAATGGATAATCAAAATCATGTTAAACAGAAGCTTTAAAATAATGTATGTTCTTTCCCTGTAAGCAATTCTCAGCTCATACAGAATTCTATTATTTCTGCCTGAAATTATCCTGTTATTGAATTGATGAAACGAAACAACTGATTTCTCCCACCCCCCACCCCAAGGGACTATATAACATGAGAACTAAATGAATGGAACCAAATATACCACCTTGCAAATGGTAATTAGTGGAGAACAGTACTAGGCAGTGAACGAAGGAGGTCAGCATCAGTCCAATGTCTGCAGTGTGAAGCCTTTATAATCTTTATACAAAGAAAAATCTGCAGTAGATGAACAGCTCCGAGTTCAAAAGGCATTTTTACTGTAAAAGCCTCTCAACCCTGAATTTTTCATTCACTCTGAACTGTCAATCTCATCCAGATTGTATCAATGCATGTTCAAGAGCCCTGCAGTCTAAATCTTAGGCAGATGCTAAGGAAAATCTGTTCCAACATAGAAGCAATGGAGGGAAATTAATCAAGGAGAGAACTAACTTAAAACTAAGGAGAAATTTCCTAACAGTTAGAACAATTAATCAGTGGAATGACTTGCCTCCAGGATTGTAGGTATTCCAACACTGGAGATTTTTAAGAAGAGACTGGTCAACCATTTGTCTGGAAATGTATAGGGTTTCCTGCTTAAGCAGGGAGTTGGACTAGAAGATCTCCAAGGTCCCTTCCAACTCTATCATTCTGTTACTTTATGGCTGATGTTTTGGATTTCCCATTGAAAGGTATAGAAGATTGTTTTAAAGATAGCATCATAACTTGGGTTTGTAATTTCTGAGTTAAACCAGGTCATCATTTTTCTGCCTCAGCAAGATGCTGCCTTTATCTACTGTGTGCTTACATATAAAAACAATTGGATTGGCAGCTGAATACTTACTAGAACTAAGTAGTCCAGCTTAGTTATGAAACTTATTTAGCTAAGGGGAACAGTAGAAGGGCTATGACATATGCTCCCCTGCATGAGATGGTTTGTATATTCTGCTTTGTGATAGGGATCTGAGCATTAATACATATACTGTACATCCAAAAAATTGCATAAAGACCTTGAAAGATATGACACTCTGGTGAACAATATTAAGAACTTCTAAGTGGCAGATTTCTCAGCTGAATTTCCAGCCCATTATTATATAATTCCAAGAAAAAATACAGCAAAAAAGAGCAATTAAAGAAGAATCACTAAAAACAATAGCATTTTAAAAAATAATTTAAACATCAGCTGGTGTATAGCTGGACATCTAATTTCTTTAGTTTATTTGAATTAAACTTAGTATTCAATTTTGCATTCTAAGCAAATGCTTAGAAAATTATTTTAAATAACTTTCAACTGAATAAATAATTCAACTAAAATGTTTGTTAAGGAAAAAATATGAAAATGCTTAGTGGGACTTAAAGCTAAAATCAAATAAATTCAGATTTTCACTTTGAAATTGTTTGAAAGCCTGACTCAGGAGGAAATATTTTTCTTCGAAAATAAATATTAAGAATGAAAACTAAAAAGGAAACTAACATTCTTTTGATTTTAGAATATCTGAAAAACTTACTTTCTCTAGAAAGTGTTTTGAAATTCTAGATTTCTCTAGAAGAACATATGGTAATTTCCAGCTGCTAAATTTGTCTTATCCTTTATCAATTCATAACTTAATTACTATTAAATTTTACAAAATGAATACTTTGTAAGTATCCCCCCAAAAAAATAAACTAGAAGAAACATTTGGAAATTTCTTCCTTAGGGACATCTCCTTAGAACAAGAATTAAAAGGATACAATCTAAAGGCTCTTCCTCACAGGAAATTCAAGTGTGTTCCTTCAGTCCACGAAAAATTCACCAACACAATTTGCAGGGAGCTGACAGATGTGATCTGCTGTGTTTTACTAGTGAGGCTACTCAAGGGTGCTGTTTTTGCAACTTTGCTGTGCCACAATTTCAGATCAGATTCCTCAGGCTATGTTTCCTCTCCCACCCAGCATTCCCAGCTATTGCGGAAAATAACTGTTGGTTGCTTTCTCTAAAGTGTGGTGGGTGAGGTTTGGTGAATGTGGACAGATCCCTGGGATTCAAGCTTTAGCCACCATTCATGTTATGACAGAATGCCAGCATAGAAATGCACTACAACAGTAAACTGTCACTTAGGCCAGGGGGTGCCCAACCCCCGGTCCATGGAGTGGCACCGGTCCATGGTATGCCAGAAACCGGGCCGTGCAAACAAGGAAAGCCCCATCCGTGAGATGAAGGCAACACATGAAATCATGGCCCCTCCGGTCCGCAGAAAAACCTTTCTCCAAAGAACTAGTCCATGGTGCCCAAAAGGTTGGAGGCCCATGACTTAGGCTGAACATGGGTCAGAATTGATGAGTGTCAACACTCAATTGATGTGTGCTGTGCCAGTGTTCTAGAAGATCAGTAAGGTAAAATTTCTTTCATTTTGTCCCAATTCATCTTCCATTACAGACCAGCTAATTGGGCTAATCTTGGTCTGAGGCTTGCCAGCATCCCAGGTAGACAGGTTTACTGACTTTCTGTCACCTGGGCTAGAAGAGGAAACTGGCCCCAAACCACAACGATTTCATCCCAGCTCCTAAATAAATAAACTGGCAAGAACGCTACAAGTGAATGTCAGAATTAGCAATGAGTGGCTGCATTTGGACAACAGCATTTGACAAAACTGGATGTATCTCACAAAGATAATGTATTTCAAATGATGGTAGAGTCGGCAAAATGACACTGCTCCTTTCCCAAAATAATAACAGAAAGCATTGCTATGCAAAACTTCTTGGCAGAATGAAATGCAAATAGGATGGGGCCAGGAATGTATCCATTTCTTAGTGTAAATGGCTTGATCTTTTAAAACAATCTTTTTTTAACCACAGAATATGTCCTCAATATCAATGCTGACAGTTTTCCAGAACATATACAGTAAGTACAGGTAGTCCTTAATTTATGACCACAATGGAGCCCAAAATTTCTCTTTGTTAAATTAGACATTTGTTTTGCTCCATTTTACAACCTTTCTTTCCAGTTAAGTGAATTGCTGCACTTGTTAATTTAGTAACACAGTTGTTAAATAAATCTGGTTTCCCAATTGACTTTGCTTATCAGAAGGTCCCAAAAGGTGATCACATGACCCTGTGACACAGCAGCGGTCATAAATATGAACCAGTTGCCAAGCATCTGAATTTTGATCGCATGATCATGGGGATGCTGTAAAGATTGTAATTATGAAAAACAGTCATAAGGTCACTTCTTTCACCGCCGTTGTAACTTTGAATGGTCACTAAATGAACTGTTGTAAGTCAAGGACTACCTGTATAGATGAAGCCCGCGTAATACCTGAACGGAACTTAAATGAGTAGGTGATGTTATATCCTGCGATCCAAAGCAAAAAGATCATGGATGTTGGGGTTAGTTGCCAGAATGGAAGAGGCACGTCCACACTCACTCATACTCACCTACCCACAGAAATTGGTAGGTGGCCAAGATTTTGAAGATTGTAGACACACCCAGAATTGTACTGGGAAAGACAGAAAACAGTGTTTTAAAACTGGATACAACTAAGAATTAAGAATGGACTGAGATAAGACAAAGGCTGCGTCACGAGAATGTGTCCTCTAAAAACTATTAGAAGACCATTTCTAAACTGTGGTTCAGGACATCTAAATGTCTTTGTAGCACAATGCATAACGATTGAAAAAGAAAAGAAACAATAACATTTTCCATTTAATTAGCGGTAAAAACATAAAAAGGCCAGGCAAGGCATATTTATTCCATTATTTTCTTTCCCATAAAGGCCAACCAGTGACAGAGGGAAATCTACAAGCAGGACATGACTGCAGTAGCATCCTTCTCATTAAGTCCTTCAGCCACTGACATTGATTCTGAGAAAGGGTATGTATCTTGAGTGGGAGCTACTAATTGTCTCATAGGCTTGGAAGCATGCTTCTGTTTCACTTCCTAGAAAATATTAATGGTTTTTCAAGGTCAGGGCAAAAAAAATATCCTTGTTACTAGCTTTTTGTTCTTGATAACCTCTTGCTTTTACCATTTAGCTCAAATAGGTAGGAAAAAGAAGAAGTAAACCAAGTCTAAGTGCAATATCCTTAGCTTGGCAGGTCACAACCTGGAAAGGCCTGCTTTAAGTCAAACATAACAAGAAAAGGCAGATAAGTGTGGACCATTTTTCTCCTGGGAATTGAGAAAAGTGGAAAAAGGAGACTAATGCACTCCACAGAAGGTACAGCTGCGATTTCATGCTGCTGCTGCTTGTTTGGGCCATGATAGGTCCATCGATGCAGACAATTGCATGCAAAACCATATTTTTCTTTTACAATTTCCATAGTATTTTATAAAAAACAAACTTTGGCACTTTTTCAATAAAAGCAGAATTCTCCAACCTGCATCCTTTTTGTATTTATTCGGGATATTTTGTATGATTTATTTTCTCTAGGTTAATGAGTAGCAACAGATAAAAATGCTCTTCTCATTTTAAAAAAAAAAATGGTGAAATGTTGAATTCGGTATTTATCACAAATGTTTGTGCTGCCGTAATGGAACCTGACCAATTCTGTCTGGGCTGAGAAGCTTACCGTACCTCTAGGACAGTGGCCCCCAACCTTTTGGCCACCAGGTACTGATTCTGTGGACCGGAGGGGGTGTGGTTTCACGTGCTGCCTGCATCCTGCGGATGGGGCTTCGCTTGTCAGATATTGCCTGCATATGATGCACCAGAGACTAGAAGGGGTTAAGTCTTTACAGACATCACATGTGACTATATCAGCCAATGAACTCTCTTATTGGACTCTTACCTAGAAACCACTTGGATATCTTCCCCTTTCTTTTCTCTCTCTCTCATCTATCTCTCAGCGAGACAACACGTGAACTTCTCTCTCCTCTCAACATTTGAGTCATACAGTTAGGGTAAAAATGTAACAAGACACCCTGTTCATTATCGTATACATGTATATATTTGTAAATAATAAAAATAACCTTTTGAACCTGAAGCTGTATTGACCAAATAACTTCCTCATAGAACCAAATGAGCACGACCATCAATATATATCTGATATCGCTTGTTTGCATGGCCTGGTTTCTGGAATGCTGGAGACCAGTGCCAGTCTACGGACCAGGAGTTGGGGACTTGTGCTCTAGGGAATGTCAGAATTGTACATGAAGGTACCAAGACATGTGTTCAACCTGAAGAAGCTTTACTTACTTTTGGCAAAGTGCAAACAAAATTAGAAACCACAAATCTTAGCATTCAATCCTTTCACACTGTTCTTATTGCTTGTATGGCACAGACAAGATGCTTGGATGATTCATTAGAAATGTCCAGAATCTTAATGTATGCATCACTGCCATCATTCAACAAAGCCCAGATTCTGCTAAACAGGCATAAGATAGCTTGATAGTATGGGAAAGATACAAATTCAACTAGAAACAATGGCTGAGCCTCCTTCCTATAAAATTTTATTATGGGATTCCACTAATCAGCTCTCTGGCCAAACCTATGTCTAAATTGTTGATTTTTCTTGCATTTGATATCACTATGTTTGTCCTTGGACACGCACATCCTCAAGCTCCTGCTACTTTTATCAAAATGATAAAAGTGTCACACTATCAACTGCCCATTTTGGATGTACATTCAACATTCTCCAGTTTATGCACAAAAGAGATGTGCTCATATCACAATTGAGACATGCCTTTTTAATTAGACTGACCTGTTTGATACCCTCTCTTCTGACCTGAGGATGCCATTGTCCCAAATTCACAGGCAGTGGATATTTGCAGAACCTATGCCATTAATTTGGACTCAGCTAAAAGGCATGCCAAGAGATATCTATCACATGGATAAAGTGAATCCTTCTGCTAAGTCGACCATCAAATGAATAGGATGTTCTGCTAGTGACAAGTCAAATCACATGTAGTTGTGAACCAATGCATAAATGTCATACACATGATACATATAGCCAGAATTCACCCCAAAGTCAGAATATAAAGGTGATTTAATTCAGGTGTACTAAGACTGGGTTGTTTTCCAGGAAAATATTACAACCACAGATGTAATACAGATTTGTATACAGGAAAATTCCTTTTGATATTGTTGGTAGCTTAAAGGGTTATGGAAAAAACATAGAAGTGCATAGAAGTGCATGGAGTGACAAGGTGTCTAGCATGGGTAAATGGTATGCAACTCTTGGGTGTGTCCAAATGATTTCAACAAAGCATTCAAAGGGAAACAATTCCCCACACTAGCAGAAAAGAATATCAGAGGAGCCAATAATAAAAACCATCCCACCATATTTTCACCATCTCCAGATGAGAAAGATTATGATTAATAAACATCCCTAGATGTAACATGAATATAGCTATGCATGCTGAACTCCCCATTGAGACAGCATAGTTTAATTGCATTATCTTTTTGTCATCAAATCAACATAGTGAAATATTTTAAGGAAAGAACCATGAATGTTTTGAAAATATCGAAGAATTGCACATGATGATCTGATAACTGCTGCTTCTACAAAGCAGAGCATGATGACCTTCTAAAGAAGGTGATGGAAAGTCCTCTGGCAATGGGTGTTTCAACAAAGACAAAATATAGTTTATCATTAAAAAAGAGAGTGCTGTAAAGCACTGTGAAGCAATATATAAGTCTAAGTGCTACTGCTATCATCAATGAAGTGAGTTACGTGAGACATATCATCGCTAAAGTAATGTGAAACTGGGTAGGAACTAAGTGGAGGCCATAATCAAGATAATAACCAGCATTTGAAGACAAAAAGAGATGCAACCCACTCAGGGTGTCCAGAGATCATAAACTCCAAAGATATGAATTGTGAATCCTATTCATAGGGGGGTTTATCCCAAATAGAACTCATTTAGGAAGAAAACAAAGTATTCAACAAGAGATTTGGCCGCTGCTGTGGGTACATCACTGTATGCGGTGACTCAGTGGCTAAGATGCTGAGCTTGTCAATCGAAAGGTCAGCAGTTTAGCAGTTTGAATCCCTAGGGCCGCGTAACGGAGTGAGCTCCCGTTACTTGTCCCAGCTTCTGCCAACCTAGCAGTTCGAAAGCATGTAAAAAAATGCAAGTAGAAAAATAGGAACCACCTTTGGTGGGAAGGAAACAACACTCTGTGCATTTTTGGCATTTAGTCATGCCAGCCACATGACCACGGAGGCGTCTTCGGACAGTGCTGGCTCTTTGACTTTGAAATGGAGATAAGCACCACCCCCTAGAGTCGGGAACAACTAGCACATTTGTGCGAGGGGAACCTTTACCTTTACCAGATATGGGTACATCTGAGAGTCCAGCATAATCGTTAGAAAACATCAGATGCAAGATTCATTTTTCCCACTCTTAACTAAGGCTCAGGAGGAACTGCCTGTCCATTGTGGCAAACAACAGCCTTGGAAAGATGAGTATATATGATTACCTAACAAGTATAAAAGCTACGATATGAGTCAACTGTAAAGACTGAACTTCACCAGGAGTCAAGTATTTAGTAACTACCTACTGTGCACTGATAACACTGTTGAAGTCAAGAAAAACAGATACACTTCAGAATTGAAAAAAGGCAGATGTGATGTTTGTTACTGCACCTTTAAGAAATGGGCTGCAATACAATTTCCTGTGGTTCTTTTGCCTGCTGAGTTTTTTTAAAAAAAACTTTTCCTACACCCACTTTAAAGAAGTATCTGATTTGAGAAACTGCTGGTAAAATGCCCCAACAGAAAATAAGAACACTTCTTTTTCAGAGAATATATTTATACTGTGCACTTATAAATACAGTATATTTCATCTTCATCTATTTTGATGTCATTGAAACATAATGTTTCAAGAACACTAATGCCCTGTCTTCCTAATCTCTTTTAGGGAGAACAATTTTATATGGCATAATTATGTAATTATATAGCATAATTATGCAGCAGAAATTCCTTCTACAGAAGCAGCTAAAGAGAACCATTGTAGTGTCGTGGGTAAGGATTAGGACTGTGGTTTAGTTCACCTCAGCTACACAAATTCACTTGGTGAGTTTCAACAGTCATCCTCTCTCAGCGTAAGTTAACTCACATTGTTGTTACGTGGCAAAAATGGAGGAAGGAGTGCTACGGCTGTGCTAAACTTGTGGGAGACATCCCTAAGAAATATAGTAGTACCCAGAGATACCAGATATCAGAAAACCTGAGAAATGTTTTGAGAAGTTTAGATAAACAGTCCAGTGGCTCAGATAAATATCTCAAATAGCAGAGTTCCAAAGAAACTTTTGAAATAATGTAATCACATTCAGATAATAGAAAAAAAAAAAGAAAGTGGAAAGAGGTCTGCACTGTCTTTAAAAGTTATGGACTCCATAACAATAATTTCTAAATGTTTCCATTCCTTCCATTATTATTTGAAGACAATTGCATAACCCAAAGAATCTGCAGTATAATGCCTATAGGCACCATAGCACAAGGATCCATCTCAGCAGTGTCCATAGCCCCATATTATTTTTTTAAGGCTGAAATATCATGAGATTGCCAAATCTCAAAATAGGTTTCCTATGTGAAATTTTGCAAAATGCTTCAACCTCTCAAAAGATTTGGTAATTTTCTGACATTTTGGCCATTTATTTTTTTCATAAAATTTCATTGTGTATCCTTCCAGGGGCCACTTACAATATTTTCATGAATTGCCTCTAGTTTCGACAATACAGGTTGGGAGTTATTGCTTTAAAATACTCCAATCAAAAATGCAGACCATGAAAATAATAAGCAGAATATCAATGCTTTTTTCCTGTTGTATGGGAGATACAATTCCTGCATCCTTTCTAGAGATACTATCCTAGGAGCCATGGTCGTGCAGTGGTTAGAATTGCAGACTAATTCTGCTGACTGCCAGGGGTTCAATCCTCACTGGCTCAAGGTTGGCTCATCCTTCCATCCTTCCGAGGTCAGTAAGATGAGGACCCAGATTGCTGGGGGCAATATGCTGACTCTGTAAACTGCTTAGAGAGTGCTATAGAGCACTGTGAAGTGGTACATAAGTCTAAATGCTATTGCTATTGTTGTCTAGCATCCCCTTTCTATCCTGTTTGTTCAAATTCACACTCATATTCCTAGAACAGTACCAAGAGTTGTCTATAAGTCCATTTGGCTCCTTTGTAGGTAGCAGTACTTAGAGAAAAGCTCTCTTTATTGATTAAACTCAAAGCAGAATATAACCTAGAAGAATATTAGTACAAAGGGTCAATAGCAACTTGCTTATAATCTCTTAAATTTAAGAATCCCAGTCAACGGCCTGATTGGGAATTAAATGGAAGTATTGGATTTTTCCAACTAAGAGCAAATATATTGAGCAAGACAGGCAAGGCTGATGTTTTTTTATCTAATGTTTTCCTTTGTGGCATTGCCTATGTTTAGAAGAAGCATTATGTTCTGTAACTATATTCTGCATTTTTGATATGGGAATTATGGGGAAAATAAACATGAAACTTCTATAGTAAACCTAGTGAAATTATAACTCAAACGAATCTCTGACTTTTAGCAAAAAGTGGAATGGGATAAAGTATCAGTTAGGCAAAATCTAACTTTGTTGGTGTCTCAAAAGTAAAATTCGCCTTTTTGACACTGATGACATCTATACGTATCATAAATAGGTCTGATTTATGCAGGGACAACGTGAAAACTTCCACATATCTCACATAGCTTCAAAAATATTTTATATTATTTTTATAAATATTTTACCTACTACCTTTTAACAAAATTTCCAAAGTAGTTAAAAGTGACACGTTGTCACACAGGCATGAGAAACACAAAATGTGGAACCTAGGAAGATCTTAACAATGAGTCATGCTGAAGCGACTGCCAAATTGAGGAACAGTTGTGTGAAGCTTTGCTATCCCAACCCTCATGAACAGAACATTTCTGATCATACACCGATCAAATTCTATTACCCACTGAAATTTATTCATACTTTTCACTCATATAAAACACAATTCGTTGGAGAACTCTTCCATGGATGCTTCATCTTAGCTAATCTGTTTTGTCTAAAGGGATCATAAAGGAATCTACTTTTCTAATTTCAATCTAAAATTGCAGTCCTATGAACATCGATCTGGAAATAACCCTCACTGAACTCAGCGTGGCTCATTTGAATAAATATGCAAGAGAAGGGAGACAGGAAGCAGAAGGCAAATTTCGGATAACACAAAATGAAATGAAATAACCACACTGATATTAACTGCCCAATAAATGCCATGTTGCCATTTCTGAGTAAATTATCTACCAAAACACATGATAGAATATTATGATGATGACGGTTTACATTTATAGACTCCTGAATCCCTAAGGACTCTCTATAAGAGAAGATAAGGTGGAGACCTGCGGTGGGCACTGGATGGATTGAGTAGTTCAGCAGCTGTTGTTGCTGGTCCCAAGCCTGGATAAAGGAAGAGAGTTAGCATAGGGCTAGCAACCCTACCCTATAAAAACCTGACTGCTATAGAAACAGCAAGTAGAAACCAAAACCACACTGAAACCGGGATATCAACATTGACCCATCCTTGATGATAAGGCTGAAGCACCCAGTGCAGGAGGGCCTGATGTTAAATGCCAAAACTACCGCAAGAATAAGAAAAGATACATAAGAGAAAAAAGAACATCCTGGTAAAAGTCCACAAATTAATGAAAACCACAGATAAGATTAAATTAACCAAATCAAACAATAACCAAACCATGATGAATCAAGGCTCAAATGCTTTCTGTTTATAGGAACGTCTATTAAAATAAATGAACAAATTCAGAACAGGTTGGAGACTTGCTAGGGGTTACCCTGAGTATATGTGCCTCTATGAACACTAGAATAACAAGAATCGTTATTAAAAAGTACAATTCTGTGACAGAAATTTACAAATATATTGTAACTGAATGCTTAATAGGCTTTTTTTGGGGGGGGGGGGAAACACACCCACGGGCCCATATTAAGTCTGAACATGATCCCTGATGTATGCATTTAAAACAGTACTGTATCAGCAATTCTGGAGTGATCTGTAACACAACATATTATAAGGAAACTATACGTAAAAGTAGTAGCTTTTGATCCCATCTCTTAAAAGTTAGTTTGAAAGAAAAGATTTTGAGCCACCTCTGTCTAAACCTGCTGGAGATTACAGCAAACTGAAACTACAAAAGGAATAACAGAAGCAGAGTAGATAGTTGCAAATAAAGCGTGTTGATTCATCAGACTCTGTTATATCCTGAAGGGAAAAATGGAGATTCTGAAAGGAAAAAAGCTATCGATCAAAGACCAGGCCCTTTCTTCCTTCCTTTGCATTTTGATACCAGCAGGGTGGTCAGTAATCCTGCTAAGACAAGCTATGAAGCAGCCAAAATTTCCGATGCCACTTCCAATGAGTGGTAAGGGTGGTGGCAGATTTTGACTCCACCTCGCTAGACCCTTCCTGTCGCTCTTGCCTAATCAGAAACAACCATCAGGTTGGTTGTCTGTCTCTACAGCAGCCACTGTCCCCCCACCATTTGACATCTCTGGGTTCCTAAGTGGATCCAAGCCTTTCCTCCAACTTCATGCATTCTCAGAAGAGCAGTCGGGCAGAAGGAGCTAGATAGATCTCAGCCAAGAAGAAGAAACTCCAATGGACTGGCAAGGGCAGGAAATGTTTTCTTGGCTGACCTTAGGAATGACAAGGAAAAGCTCTGCACCCCCACCTCCTCAGTTGTGTGTGTGTGTGTGTGTGTGTGAGTGAGTGAGTGAGTGAGTGATATGTGGGCGCCGGTATCCTCTTCACATCAAAACTGCTACTCTAGGATTCATTTCTTTCCCTTCTCCTTCTGACCAATTCTGTGATGCTTTTAAGAGGGTTGTTTTAAGGAAAGAATGCCAATTCCTTACAGAGAGTGGTGGAAAGGAGAGTGGTGGAGGAGATAAAATTTGGAAAGGAAGTAAGGAGAGGAGAAAAGAGAAGAGAAGATGATTTCATAGCCGCCAAAGAGATTGGGGAAGGCAAAGCAAGTTCCAAACATTGTATTATTTCTTGGTAAGAAGGGGGGAAATGTCTCTTTTTACATCTGCAAAAGGACGTTTGTACTTCTACGGAGCTTCCCCTGCTCTCCTACTTCCCCACCTTTCTCTCCCCCCCCCCTCTCCTCAGTTTTTCCTTTCCTAAGGTCCTCTTTCAACGCTTCCAATCTCTTCTGCCATTCTGCCTCAGTCAGGTTCAAATCCTTCGCTCCAGCCCCTCAGCATCTTCCCGCCGGCAGCCCTGAGCGTGAGGAGGGCAGGTCCAGGGAAGCCACCACGCCGAGCCTGTCCCCTCCCTCCCACCCCTTTCTGCATCGCCGGAGAGAAACAACATTTCCCCCACCACACACACACACACACACACACCCTAGCGCGCGCGCACTCACTCACTTACACACTCACTCACACACGCACCCACTGAGCGCACCCAAGAAACCCAGGCGTGCACCTCTGGCCGCCCTCAGCCCCACCAGTTTCTGGCTTTCGCACTCCACGCAGATAGGCAGGCAGGCAGGCAGGCAGCCCCTCCCTCCCTGCCCCTCGCCTCCCTCGCGGTTCGCCTGCTCGAGATCGAGGTCTATCTCCAAGCACCGGTCTATAAAGCAGACATTTTGGTGCCAGCGATTTGTCCAAGGCGGAGGGTTGAAAGGAGAGAGAAAGAGAGAGAGAGAGAGGGAGAAGGAGAGAGAGAGAAAAAAGAGCGGTCCATCTTACCCACCCCCGCCTGGTGGTGTGTGCTTGGCACTGAACGATCCCGGGGAAAAGGCTGGTGCAGCTGATCCCTAGCGGAGCTGGTTTGCTGCCATCCGCCCAACTTCAGCACCCAGCCGGCAGGGAAAGACAGAGAGAGCGAGAGAAAGAGAGAGAGAGAGAGAGAGAGAGAGAAGGAGGGAGGGAAGGAGGGAGGGAGGAAGGAAAGGAGGGAGAGGGGAAAGCGAGGAAGAGAGGGTGGGGAGCAGAGCAGAGCAGAGGCTCCGGGCGCGCATGCGCTTTTTAATAGCGTTGGCCTCGGCGGAGGAGCTGGAGTTTCCCTGCTTCGCTCAAGCGTGACTCATTCCGCGTCTCCCTCCCCCCTTTCCCTCGGCTTCTTCCTTGCCCCCGGAGATTCCACGGAGGAAGTGGGGGGCGAAGGCAAGCGGGAGCGATCTAGGCAAAATTCGGCGAAGGAGGGCAGCCGGCCCTCAGGATCCGCGGGGAGGAGACGTGGGGGAAGGAGCTGGCAGATCTCCGGCTCTCTCTAGCAAGCCTCTGCGTGGCGGGGCGCCTGGCCACGTGTTTTTAGTGGGATGCGGGCTCTCGCGTACAGGTGAGCGGCGGGTGACAAGCGGCAGGCAGATGCTGCGGAAGGGAACCCAACGCTGCCATAGAGGCGAACAGGGTTTCCACGGTACTTAAGTTGGACAGCGGAGAGGCAGGGAATCTGAGCGTGATGCCGCCCACATTAACAGAGGGTCTTTAAAAAAATGTTTAAAACTAATGGAACGCGATCTAATCAATGCTTGCAACAGACTTGAGTTTGTTTTTTGTTTTTGTTTTTTTTTTTTTTGTTTTTTTTGTTTTGCTTTAATTTATATGCCGCCCTTCTCCGGAGACTCAGGGCGGCTTACAATGCGTTAAGCAATAGCCTTCATACTTTTATATATTTATACAAAGTCAGCTTATTGCCCCCACAATCTGGGTCCTCATTTCACCTACCTTAGAAAGGATGGAAGGCTGAGTCAACCTTGAGCCTGGTGAGATTCGAACTTGCAGTAATTGCAAACAGCAGTTGTTAATAACAGTGCTTAGTCCACTGTACTACAGGTTTTTAGAATGGGATGTGTCCACCCAGGGAGATTTGGAGAGAAACTAGCACAGCCCCGTAGAACAGAGCCACCACAAGCTTGTTTTGACTCCAGAGAAAGCTGAATGCCCTTTTATCCCGGGAAAGAGAAGGGATGGGGAAGGTGGAAGTTGAGATAGGTGGCTTGCTCAGGGGTGTTTTCTCTGTGCTGAGAAGCTAAGCAGGATCAGGCCCGGTTAGTGCTAGGCAGGGATATAATCCAGTCTTCCAACCCTCTGGGAGGAGGTTTCGGAAGTATTTCTAGCAGGATTCTGTAACAGCTTTGTTCCCTATGCCAACCGTCTGGTAAATTTACAAGATTTGTTTCTCTCGCCATGTACATGAGTACATCTGAACTAGACTGTGTTGTTTCTCCATGTCATATAACATGTGCATATAATATATGCATAATTCTGTGTTTATTTTGTCATGTTTATGTAGTGTATATTAGAGGTGGATGCCCTTTGAGGAGAAATTTTATTTTAATGTATGCCGATTAGTGTACATTCAAAGCGATCATAAAGTTATTTTAAGTCTAAGTTCAGGCTAAACTGGAAAGTTGAACAAGCATCCTGAAAGGAACAGTATATGACTGCTAGGTTGTGGGGTCCATGAAGTCCTTGGTTCTGTGTTCAACATTGCCTTTACTGAATCAGACCATTGGCCTAGGCCAGTGATGGCTAACCTTTTTGCCATCGCGTGCCAGGAGCACGGGAAGAAGGGGGAGTCGTGTGCATACATGCCTACATCTATAATTCTATGCACCCCGTGCTGCGCATTCGTCCCCCTCCCCCCCACTCCAGGCACGTGATGGCCCGGTGGGCCCGGTAGGCCCGTTTTTCTTTCTCCTCAGCCTCCAGAGCCTTTCTAGGAGCTTGGGGAGGGTGAAAACAGCCTTCCCCACTCCCCCAGAGGCCCTCCAGAGTCTGGAAATGGCCCATTTGCCAACTTACGGTGGGACCAGAAGGCCTGTTTTTTGCTCTCCTCAGCCTCCAGAGTCTTTCTAAGAGCCTGGGGAGGGTGAAAATGGCCTTCCCCACCCCCCACAGGCCCTCTGGAGGCTGGAAATGGCCTGTTTGCCAACTTCCGGTGGGCACAAAAGTCCGGAAAATAAAGTGGCTGGTGCATGCATATGCACCGGAGCTGAGCTCGCGTGCCCACCGATATGGCCACATGTCGCCATCATGGTTCTAGGGTTATTAGTATCAATTTCCTCTTATTATCAAGATTGATAATAAGATTGATTGATATCCAGATTGTAGTCCACATCCCACAAAAAAAGAAGGAAGAGACTTTCCTTCATTGTCAGATTGCTGTTCTGTTCAGGGAGAAAGGGTTATTTTTTGGTAGAGAAGAGACTTGGAACAATCTGACCAGGAAGGAAAAAAAATCCTGGGGACAAATCAGAGATGTTCTCCCTGGTACAGCTCTCCAGAATAGTAAGTAAGATATTTTTCTTACTGCTTTCCTCTTTCCTGGTTGATCCTCAAAGAGTGTGCAACGTTTAAGAATGTATACCGAGATGGGCAACTACCATATTTTTTGGAGTATAAGACTCATCTTTTTCCTCCATAAAAGGGGGTGAAAATTTAGGTGTGTCTTATACACCGAATGTAGCCTCGCCCATCCACAGGCCCCCACCCTTTGGCCTCTGCTTCCCAGCAGTTTACCTCCTTGCAGCAAGCAGCAAGAAGAAAGAGCTCGTTTCAGCTTCAGCACAGCCTAATTAGCACAAGTTGATTGGATCGGCCTCCTGACTCAGCTGTTTTGCTCTCAGCTGTTTTGCGCTGGCCTCTGCTGCTTGCTACAGGGAGGTAAATTGTGGGGAGCAGTTTTTTTTTTCTTGTGCTAATCAAGCTATGCTGAAAACGAAAATGAAAGTAAAGTAGGTTGTTTGCTATTTGCTGCAACGAGGCAAAATTGCTGGGAGGCAGAGGCAGATTTCTTTTTCTTGTTTTCGTCACCAAAAAAGGTAGGTGTGTCTTATAGTCCGGAGCGTCATATACTCCGAAAAATACAGTAATTAATTAAATAAAATGCAGATCACGTATTGAACATATGGATATCGGTAGATGAAGGCAGCTTCTTGGAAGCCAGAAATATAATGTGGTTAATCACATTTCCCCCACACATTGTATCCTCTGTATTTTTGTTTGATATGACAGCTAACTCTTCTCCTTTCTTTTTATAATGTTATGAATGCAACATTAAGCTTATTGCACAAAAAGATTGGTGAATATGTCAAGTTCAATGTTGTGAGTTTTCGTCCCTGACTTAGGTTTGGGAAATGTACATAAAACAAATTTTAATTAAAACATTAAAAAAAGTGCTTGTCGTGTGTAAATTTTAAATGCAAAATCAATACAACTTTGATTTTAAAACTTCTTAATCAAGGATTCATGATCATTTTTAAATCTTATAAATTAAATCTTATATGGTAAATAACCATATATACATCATCACATAAAATACCAATCAATCAAACAATCAGAATTGAGCTGGAAGGGACCTTGGAGCAGTGGTGAAATCTAAAATTCGTTACTACCGGTTCTGTGGGCGTGGCTTGATGGAGGGGGGTAATGTGACAGTGGGCGTGGCTAATTTTTTTTTTTACTTTTAAAAGCATTTTTTCTACAACCTCTGAAGAGGTTGTTATAAAATGCTTTCAAAAGGTTCTGACGATCCCAGCTGAGTTGCCTGATCGGCAGAGGCTTTTTAAAAAGCCTCTGCCCATCAGGCAACTCAGCTGGGATCGTCAGAGGCATTTGGGTTTTTTTCTTTTAAATGCCTCTGACGATCCAAGCTGAGTTTTTTAACTCAGGGCCGCAACCAGGAAGAGGAGCTGCCCAGGGTTCATGCGTGTGCTGGTAAGCAAGTCTTCCAGTTACTGCCACGCATGCACATGCGCTGATCAGCTAGCCGGCACACATGCTTACCCCAGAAAACGGAAGACCAGCTCTTCTGGTTTCCAGGACTGCCACACGCACAAAGGCCAGCTGATTATTATGTGCGCATGTGCAACCAGAAACCCGGAAGAGGAACGAGCAGCACCGTGCGTGCCAGGTGACATGGATCCGTGTGCCACTTTGGGCACGCGTGCCATAGGTTCGCCATCATGGCCCTGTACCATATCAAACCGGTGGCTGTCCAGTCTTTTCTTAAAAACCTCCAGTGATGAAGCACCTACAACTTCTGAAGGCAATAATCATGTAATTTTAATACCGATAGTAGTGTGGCCTTACATTCTAAAAGAATTAAATTGCACATTAAGATTAAGAATACTTCTCCAAGAACTAGCTTAATTTTTCATTTCCAAGGTAATTAGTTTATTGTCCATTTGACCCAAGTTATTAGGAGCACAGGAAACCAAATGAAATTACAAATCATTTACTGTTCTCACATGTGAATTGACTTTAAAATTAGAAAATACCTGAGTGTGAAGATGAATTTAACACACCCTCTGATGCTTTATTTGCAAGCACAAAGGGATACAGTCAAGCAACTAGTTATATGTGCCTGTAACTCTAACTATAACATTTTCACAATCACATTTAAAATGATTATGTGCAGGCTAAGGAAAATGACTAAGGCAGGCTTTAGAATGCTTTCAAGAATTCAGTAGTTTTTGTTTTGAAGCTCTGCCTTGTGTTTGCGCTTTTACTCTTTCCTAGACAAGGTTGACACATGGTTTGATTACCGCTGGTTTATTGTTAAGCCAAGAGCCATGGTTTATAAACCATAGTGCTTCTATAGTGTTCACTAGCCCGAAACTAAAATGGTTTAACATAATATTTTAACTCCATCCTAGACTGCTGCAGTCTCATTCATCAAGAAGGAACACATTCCACTCTCCCCCCACCTCCCTACTGGATCCATTCTGCCTAGTGTTTGGGGCAGATCTCTTAATCTAACTTGTATAAAGAGAAAAGAAGCAAACATTAATTCCTCTTGCCCTAGGCCCATGATGGTGAACCTCTGGCATGTTTGCCATAGGTGGCACGCAGCGCCCTCTCTGTGGGCACGCAAGCCCTTGCCCCAGTTCAGCTCTGCCGCGCATGAATGTGCACCTCCCACTGGACAACTGGTCGTTGGGTCTCTGCCATGCATGCATGGGGGACACATGTGGGAAGGTGTGCATGCATGGGGGGCATATGGGGGCACACACATGTGCGGGACACATGTGGGGGGGCAAGTGCATGCACGGGCAGGGCGCATGCACGGGGCCCATGCATACATTGTATTTTGGGGTTTAGGTGCACGTGTATGCATTTGCGCACACACTTGCATGTTTTGGGTACTCGGTCTGAAAAAGATTAGCCATCACTGCCGTAGGCAAAGTCCTGAGGCTGCTATGGCCATAGCATGGACAACTGATGTCCATTATACAGCCATGACATAAGGACAGGTTGAAAGCCTAGATTGAAGTTTTCTATGAATGAAGATTGCTAATTGCCTGTGAGGTGGGGTAATTGGATAAAAGGGGGGATTATAGTGTGGTTTATTGGGAAAATGCTAGGCTGGGTAGTGTTGCTGTATTCTATGAAGGAACATCATTCAGGTTTTTTCCCCCAAAGACAATATCTCTTGTAATATTAGCCTGCGCTATTGTTATGACTGGTTCAAATGTAGTCCCTTCCACTAAGAAGAAGTGGATTCTTATGGAAATGAAGAGCTCTCTTTTTGAGGGAAATGGGCAGTCTTGAAACACGATAAGTAAGTAAACAAGAAGATAAATAAATATCCCACAGAATCATGATCAACTCCAAGATCTCTGGTCATCCGCATATATCAGTCATGTGCTTATCTGCTGTTGTATTTGTGGTACAAAGATTTAAATCCAGCAAGAAGGAATAACGAATGTTTACTGTTGTTTCAGAACCAAACAGTGAGTCTACTGAATGGGAAAATGAGCATTCAATCTTCCAGGCGTACCCACTTTTTTTCTGAGTTATAAATAACAACATCATTTAGAAAGATATTGGATCTTAGCAATCAAAGATGGCTGTAAACAAATCGTTGATTCTCAGAGTGAAAGAACAAAACAGTGAAGGTAATTGGATTCTACTGTCCTGTTTTCTGTTTTTTGCTTCTCCAGCTTTCCTTTTTCCCTCTAGTATTTAACTCTCCATCAGCTTCATCATACTTACAGAATTTCAAATGGAGCAAAGATCAATAGACTAATGTGCCTTAAAATGCATCTGAGACTCAAGATTTTTTTAAAATGAGAAAAACACTTTGTTACAATGTTTTTCATGTAGAATAATTTTATATTACTAATTCTGAGTCCTGTAGTATAACTATTAATGTCAACATGAAAAGAAATTTAGTTCCTCTTGAGTTCAAACCTTAGTTCAGCCATTCAAGTGTTGTTGTGCAGAGTAAAGATATTACTATGAGATCTGCATAGGAAGGATGGAATAAAAAGAAATGTTAATAATCTGAAATGGAAATTTCCTCCTAGACACATGTTGGTGAGTTGTTTTTATAATAATATTATTAAAAGTAATACAAACAAAAAATAAACGGTGCAGAAAAGATAAAAAGGAAAACAATAGAAAAAAATAGAAAAGAAAGAAAAACTAAAAATATAGTAAAGAAAAAAAGAAATATATAAAGAAATGACTTCTGCCTTGTTCATCATAACAAACAAACAATTTTAGTAAGTTATATCTTGTCTTAAAATTCAACAAATGGTCTCTTTTTTCCCATGTCCCAACTCTTATTTATAAACAAATCCTTAAAGCCTCATCATTAGTCCTGTTGTCAGCAAAAGTCCATTGATTACTAGAGATAACAACAGATCTATTTTACCCTTGGTCAAATAAGCCAACTTCGTATTCTTTCATTTTACTTCTTCTAATCTTGATTTTATCTCAAATTATCTCAAATAATTTTCTAGAATTGGATTTCTTAGGGGTAAAGGTTCATTCTCCAAGCTTGGAGAATGTTACCTAGCCATTACCAGGCTAGGTAACATCTTCAGTGGAGTTTAGGGAAAATTCTTCAAAGCTTTAAATAAGTAAGCTTTGGTAAATCCAATATAGGAAAATTATCCAGGTTATATTCTTCTTTTGTTATTTATATATCCTTTTTAATTATTAAAATATCAGTCAATTTCCTTTATATGTCCAGTATAACATCTTTTTCCAGGTCATTCTTCTAGCCTGATACTTTTAAATCCACTTTCAAATCAGTCTAAATCTTGTCAGGTAAAACTTGTTCCTTTTCCTTAATATCTTTTAAATACAGGGTGATCTATAGAGGCAGACACTCTTAAAATTAACTTCTGGGCCCATTGTTTAAACATATTCTTCCACATGCTTGAAATATTTTTCTTCATTCTGAGTCTTTGGAGAGAGGCAGCATATAAATTTAATTAATTAAATTTAATTAATTAAATTCTGTATTTGTAAGTTAAGATTGAATGTTTTTCTTCTTTAATTGTAACCCTGAAGTCCTTCTAGTTCCCTCTAGTGTTCAATTTTTAAATTCTTATTAAGAATTCAAAACAAAAGCATTTTCCCATGGGGAGGATTCTTTATAGTTAATTCCAAAATCCTATTTCAAATTTATATGGACCCAGAGTCCACTACTAAACTTTCTGGACCAACATTTCTAATCACAAGAGTTTAGAAAAGGAAGTATATGAACCCAGTGGCCTTTCAAACGTGCCAACTATGGTTTGAGCAAGATTGATGTCTCCCCATTACTCTAAATCCATTGGAAACTGCTGCATTGCTTCTAGTAGAGCTTTATTCAACTTTCCATTTCTTCCCTGAAGGTCAGTCTTTTTTTTTTCCCCAAAGGCCCTTGCTGCAGAAAACTAATTGCATACAAGAGCATCATTCATCACTGTTCACATATCTTTTAAATATATTTGGAAAGATATCTGTAATATACACCACCGGCATCAAGTAGTGGTTGTAGCTTTGGACCTTGACATAAGAAATCTAAGTTCACCTTCATCACTGGATGACTTTGCTCAAGACACTTTCTTTCCATCTAAACTCCCTCAGAGAACAATATGGATAAAATTAGCAGAGATCACGTATGCCACCCTAGAGCTCCAAAGGAAGGGACACGATGTAAATATAAGAACTATTTTTGTTGAATTTGAAAGGCTTAGATGGCAATAAATGAAACACCTTTCTTTAAATTAGTATTTCTTAAATTTGGCCTCTCTGAGATGTGTGGTGTTCAACTCTTTGGGAATGAGTGCATACATCTTAAAGTGACCATGATTGAGAAACACCAATTTGTCACCTATGTGTGGGTTCAATATCTAAATGTAATACACATGTTACATATGCACATGTTGCAACCCTACTTTTATTGATGGGTTGGCTGGCCAGCAGCCAGCATTTGAACTGCAATACACATTTAAGAAGGAAATTTGTCCTTTGTCCCTTAGGCAGGAGAACTGGCATGTAGGCCTAGTTAGATATCATCCTAACTCCCTCTCCTGGATTTTTTAAAAAAGTATTCTTTTAAGAACTTGAAGAGAAATAGAGCAACACATTGCTGTGCCTGAAATGGGAAAGTGAGTGGGGTCTACCATGCCCTCATAGCTCTGACTAATGGCTGGAGTTTCCTCAAGAAGCGTAAGAAGATCCAGAAGAACAAGAATGGTCAGATATGGGAGATTCCATTCTATACCCTACAATGAGCATCTCTGCATTTGCGGAGCGGCAGAGGTAGAAGACCTGGCTCACATCCTATTTAATTGTTGCTTGTATAAGGGGGTGAGAGACAGGTAATTTGGTCCATATACCAAAAGAATGACCCATTGGGATCCTCATATCAAAACAACTTACTTTATGTGTGGCCAGAACCTGAAAATAACATTTAACACAGCACAGTACTTAAACAAAATGGTTCGGTTGAGATCTGCATACGTGGGACTGATTGGGGTAGATCAGTGTTTCCTAAAGTGTGGTACGCGTACCCCCAGGGGTACGGGAAGAGTT
Source organism: Arizona elegans (assembly GCA_022577455.1). Lineage (NCBI taxonomy): Eukaryota > Metazoa > Chordata > Lepidosauria > Squamata > Colubridae > Arizona > Arizona elegans. The sequence goes on from JAKOOJ010000001.1 coordinate 254,454,070, forward strand.
TGGTGGGGGTACGCATTGCACTGGAGTATGGTGGGGATCACGTGGGAATATCCACTGCACCGTGCTTAGCTGCGCCCACAGAACAAGGAAAGAAATAGGCACGTATCGCAGTTTTTACACGGCAACTGGGGCCATCGTACATCGTATCGCAACTCATTATGGCGGGAACTTCTGTGCATCCTTCGCGCAGCTCGGGTTCGGCCATTTTTAAACTGTGGGAACATTAACAGTTGATGTTGAGCCGCGGAGCTGTTTAAACGCCGGAGAATTGCAGTGTTATCTAAGTGTTTCCCAAAGTGTGGTAAGCGTACCCCAGGGGTACCATATGTTTTTTATGAGGGGTACTCAGCGTTACGAAAATTATAGAAGGGGTACACATATGTCAAAAGTTTGGGAAACACTGGGGTAGATTGTAAGGGTGATACCAAAATATAATTTTACGTCATTTTATTCTATTTTATATATTTATGTATTAAATTATATTGTATCTTATCCTATAACTATTGTATTTTACTCTTATTTTAAATTATTTGTATAGGATTTTAGTTTGAACTTTGTGCTTTGATATGGCCCATAGGCTAATCAATAAAGCCTACATCTATCTATCAGAAGAACAAGAAGAAACAATTTGCTATGAAAGGGTCCTGTTTAGGAAGTAATTATGTCTAGCCAGGACATTTTAATCTTTCTTTGTGTACAGGTGCTAGTTATATCTTACTGTACCTTGGTTTTGTTTTGTTTTTTCTCTGCACAGGTAAGAATATTCTGAGTAATGTTTGGACATGGCAAATATATTTTATTGTGTTTTTTATTAAATTCTTATGCTCTGGAATTTAATTTGGAAGCAGAGATCCTGCCTTGCTCATTAATTATAGAGGGCCAGCATCATATTATGGTCTGCCAAAACCTGTGCATTTACCTTTGCATATCAAATTTCATATATCTTATATTTTAAGGTTGTTTTTTTTTCAAAGTTTAATTTTGTTTTTCTCCATTCATTTAACTCCTTTTATATAACTTCTTTCATTTGTCCAAAGGACAGGACAAGGTACGGGAGCCCTATCTTTGTTAAATGAAGGACCATCTGAAAGGTAGTTGGTGGCAGCAGTAATCACCAACAATGAAACCAAGGTGGGAAGCAGGTCAGGATGCGTAGATCAAGGCAAACTCAGTGAGAGGAGGTTTGTAGCCTCCAGCCTGTTACTCTGTAGGCTCATCCTTTCACTGTAAAGTGAACTTTAGGATACCCCACTGTAACTCTGGTCCTTCATATGGTCAAAACAAAATGAAGCTGCATCTGGGTAAGGAAGCATCCTTGTCTAAACAGTTCAGTAGCCCTCATCTGGGCCTTCCCCAGCCTCCAGGACTGGCCCTTGTTCTTCCTCAGCCTCATCGCTGTCCGACTCCGCTGCCAGCTCCACAGGCAGCTGGCGGACCATAACAGACAGCCCTGCTCTACACTGATGTGGAAGCCCTTGGCTGGTTGATTGGGTTAGTTAGAGAATAAGGAAGAAGTTTGTTTCTTGTAAGCACATGACTCTCTTGAAATATCTCGGAAGGTTGCCAAGTTTTGCTTGGTAGTAACTATCATAAGGAAGATCTGGATCTAGTGCCAGAATTAGTATTTTTTTTTTATCAGTGCTGTAACATAAATTACTCAGTTTTAATCGTATTCTTTGTTATATGTATTTGTATGAATTTGGCTTTCAACCATAAACAAAGATGCTGCCTTTGGAAAGAATATGGTAAGTGAACAAGATTATGAATTATCCAATTCACCTCTTTAATATTGAAATAGTCACGAAGATAGTCCATATCTTCTTTTCATGGTCCTTCCTGCCTACATGGACTATGCTAACTTTATATGGCTAATCTAGGTCAATAAAGCTTAAATGAATTGATCCTTTCAAACTAGATTTCTCAATTAAAGCAGGTGCTGCTTCAAAGCAACACATTAAATCAGGTGGCTCAGAAGTGCTTTGGGGATTCAGTGCCATTATGTTGCTTCTTGCTAGATTTTGCTAGACAAGATACTGTATTGCAGCTCTGATACCCAGATAGAGAAGGCTAGGAGCAAGCTGAGTGGTGTAATATGCATTCCATCATTCTCTTGAGTAGCTGGCCAATAAGGTTTATCACTTTATTGAGTTCCTGCCTATCAGAATTTTCCCCCTTGGTTTGTCTCTGTTCTCCCTTATCTTTTTTCATTCTACCTACTAGGATTTCCTTTCTCTGCATTTTATTCAGCCTGGAGTGGTCGGGGAGGGAACAGAGAAGAACTATAATCCTCTGTAGCTTTTACTTTCTTGGTTTGTCTTATGTGCGATTGTATCTTTTTTACAAATCTACATCTTATTAAAATCCCATCTCACTCTGACCTAATTCCCAGGTTTTGTTTATGTCTCTCTAATCACAATTCTTTCAGTTCCTTCATTTTGGTCTTTCATCTTTCCCTTAGTTCTTCTCACTCCACCCCAGCAAAAGTCCTTTTGTCTACTGTATAAAGTAACTATCTCTATTGAATGACTGTATCTGAGAAGGAATTTAAGGTTTGTCTACCATATGAATAGATGGATGGATGGATGGTTGGACGGACGGACAGACAAACAGACAGACAGACAACTGTATTGTCATTTTTTACTGCGAGCACACTGGCCCACATTAAAAATAAAATTCTTAATGTTGCTTGCTCTCTAGAGAAAGTGTATATATACCCAAACACATACATATACATATGCTATATACATACATAAATATATACCTGTACAATACATACATACATATACATACATGTGTATGTATGTTTGTGAGCGCACACACAGAGACACTAAATCACTGTCCATTTTGAATATGTAGCGAAAGAGGAAACTTGAGAGTTCACAAGGTTGATGCTATATGGGGAACAAAACTGTGACTGAATGTAGATGTTCTGCTTTGGATACCACGAAGCCCCCTCCCAGAAGGTAACAAGGAAAACAGGTCATGAAGAGGATGTGTAGTGTCTCAGACAATCCTGCGGACTCTGCTCAACCATCGCTTATATGCCATGTCCTGGATAGAAGGTAGTGAACTACTAACAATCTTTTCTGCAAACCTTACCACCGTCTGCATCAGTGCTGAAATGGTACCGGTTCAAACCGGTTCGGGCGAACCGATAGTGATAAAAGCTACCGATTTGGGTGAACCGGTAGTAGTAAAAGCTACCGGTTCATCTGAACCGGTATTTCTGATGATCAGCTGTGCTGCACAATTTAAATTAGCTAAAAAAGCAGGAAATTCTGCTTTCTAGCGAATCTAAATTGCACAGCACAGGTGTCCCCTCCCTTGCTCTTCTACTTACCTTCCCAAGCCTCCTTTTTCCATGTGAAGTGCATGTTCGGTGTGTATTATGCATATGCGCACAGCGTGCGTTTGGCATGCACTGGCAACACAGTTTGTGTTGGCAGGGGGGCAGAGGTCAACCTCGAGGTGCCTTGTATGTGGGGTGCCGCAAGGGTCAGTTCCCTTGCCCCTTCTGTTCAACATTTATGTGAAGCCTCTGGGCAAGATCATCTGTGGTTTCGGGGTGAGGTTCCACCAGTACACTGACGATACTCAGCTGTACATCTCCACCCCGGACCATCCCAATAATGCCCTTGACGTGATGTCCCAGTGCCTGAAGGCTGTGCGGATCTGGATGGGGAGAAACAAGCTCAAACTCAACCCCTCCAAGACCAGGTGGCTCCCAGGGTCCCGGTATAATCAGCTGCTTCCGTTGCTGACTATTGGGGGTGAGACCTTGGCCCCCTCAGAGCGGGCTCGCAACTTGGGTGTTCTCCTGGATACATGGCTGTCTTTGGAAGATCACATGACGGCCGTGGCCAGGGGAGCTTTCTATCGGGTTTGCCTGATGCATAATTGCGTCCCTTTCTGGACCAGGATGCCTTGTGCATGGTCACTCATGCCCTTGTCACGTCACATCTGGACTACTGCAACACTCTCTACATGGGGCTCCCCTTGAAGAGTGCTCAGAGGCTCTAACTGGTCCAGAATGTGGCCGCGCAGGGGGTTATGGGTGCGACTCGGAGCACCCACGTAACACCCCTCCTGCGCGAGCTGCATTGGCTCCCGGTGGTCTTCCGGGTGCGATTCAAGGTGTTGGTCACCAACTTTAAAGCGCTCCATGGCTTAGGACCGGGGTATTTACGAGACCGCCTAGTAGCAATTTCTAGTAGTAGCCAAAGGCTGCAGAGTTCTTTAGTAGTAGCAGCTGACAACCTCCTTTCCCAGAGTCCTCACTGAAGGTAGAAGGGGTTGTAATCCTTGGTGCGGGCTTAGTGTAGGCAACCAAGGATGGTTAATAATGCTGAGATATCTCATGCCACCTACTTATGAGAAGAAGCATAAAAGTCTCTGGGGAACTCCCTTAAAGTGCCGAATCTGCTGAAGGAACTGCCCAGAAACACCTGTTTATTTATTTATTTGTTTCAATTTATATACCGCCCTTCTCCAATAGGACTCAGGGCAGTGAACAGCCAAAATAAAAACAAAACATACAAAATTTAAAAACAGTTTAAAATAATTAAATATTTTTGGCTGCAATTTAAAACAAACCCAATTTAAAATCAATTAAAATTTAACCCAAAACTGTGGGATCAAGCCAGCCTGGCTAGTTGAAATAAATAAGTTTTCAGGGCCCGACAAAAAATCCGGAGGTCTGATATTGTACGTATCTCTGGGGGGAGATTGTTCCAGGCTGTCCCCATGGGGGTCGCCAGCCGACACTGTCTGGCGGACGGCACCCTGAGGAGGCCCACTCTGTGAGAGCGTATTGGCCGGTGGGAGGCTACTGGTGGCAGAAGGCGGTCTCGTAAATACCCCGGCCCTAAACCATGGAGCGCTTTAAAGGTGGTCACCAACACCTTGAAGCGCACCCGGAGGACCACCAGGAGCCAGTGCAGCTCGCACAGGAGAGGTGTCACATGGGAGCACCCCGTCGCTCCCATAATTCCCCATGCAGCCGCATTCTGGACCAGCTGGAGCCTCCGGGTGCACCCCAGGGGGAGCCCCATGTAGAGAGCGTTGCAGTAGTTACAACCTATCATGTTGTAATGGTAGGAGGGAATGACACTGAAGGACAGGAGAAAGAGTCACCTGGGCAATGTTCTGATAAACAAAACTTGAGCCTGAAAGAGGGATAGGAGCTGGGGTGAAATGCTACCGGTTTGCACCGGTTCATGCGAACTGGTGGCAGCAATGTGTGGTTCAGCGAACTGGTAGTGGTGGCAGCACGAAGCGCTGCCCACCTGCCCGGACGTCGTTACTTCCTGGTTTTAACATGTGCAGAGGGTCCAAAATCACATGTGACACACGCACACGAGCAGAGCGCGCGCAGAGTACGCATTTCTGAACCAGTAGGGAAGGTAAGTAGATTTCACCCCTGGGTAGGAGTGGAGAAAATATCTCAGAAGGGACCCTCCTTCATTTTTGGAGAATAAATGTAAGAGGTACTTTCAGACTTGCAAGAATTTGTTATTTAAATCTTATAACAAATGCTTTACTAATCACTGTTGACACATGTCTATCAGCCAGTATTGCAGGTGAAAAGTTATGCAGCAGAATGTGTGATTTGAATCCATCTCCGTAGGACCTGGTGGAGCAGTTGGTGTTCTTGAAAGTAAATCTCAACTCCTGCCGAATCCCAGGATAAACCTGGAAACAGAATGAGTGCCATCCTTGCTTTGTTATATGCTGTTGCTATGTTTTTTCATGTTTATATGTTCTTATTTGGATTGCTTTGCATCTGCTCAGAGCAAGTAATCTCACTGCAGTCAGCAGGGTCCACAGTACTGACTGACTGACTGAATGATGCATGCAATCGTGTCTTCATACAGATTTCACTATTATTATTAGCATTCTGAATTCTTGTACAAAGATGTAAGTCACAGAATTTACATGACATCATGAACAGAGTGTTCCCCTGCTCCCTCTTGCAAAGAGTAACATTTGGAACAGATGTCTTGTAATTTTAACCTTTTTTCTAGACCACACAATTTGGTTTAGATGTCTGTCAGACCTGGAAGCCATCTTTTACATTTGGGCCTTCAGGTCTGCCACATTTTCTATTGTGGGAAAATGAGAGGGGGGGGATTGCATATAGCATAGGTGATATATAGTCAAAATAACATTCTTTTCTCAGAGAGTCAAGGCCACCTTGCCCTGCAGCTACAATGAGGTGGCTGGGAGGCATCTCCAGTTTTGGGTGGTGCCTGATTGGACCATGTGATGGACATGTGGGTGCTGGGCAGGGACTTGAACTTTCTTTTGGGTGGGGAAAACCTGGAAACTTTCAGATTCGGGTTTTCCCAGATTTGCAATATGACATCTCTAATAAAATGGAACTTTAAGGAAATTCAAGCCTCGGAGTCTTCTTTCATTGGGGGTGTTACTTGGAACCTTGACAACGTCATCAAATCATCTCCCAATCTTCAAAATTATTAACTGGGAAAATGGTCATGCCCATGAAAGTTTATTGCTGGGCCTATCACGGGTGAGGAGATTAACTCTGGATTTGTGAATTAATTCCTTTGCTGGACAGTCCTGATTAGCATTTTGAAAAATAGATGTCTAGTTTGCTTAGTTGAGGGTATAGAACCCTCATACTCAATGGTGCTCCCTTATTGGGTTCTGAACATTTGGTTGGGTATGAGGGAAATTATGCTTGGAAAGTTCCAACCTGAAGAAGTTTAAAGTTTGCATCAGGTTGTTTATGTTTGCCAGTCTTCCTTTAGCTCCATTTCTCATGAAAAAGTCCATATTCAGTTAAGTGTCTTTTTTCTTTTTGTGCTTGACACAGGGTTTGGTATTCTCTCTTGGCTCTCACCAAACTTAAAACCATGGACATAAATGAAACTGATGTTTGTGGACAACCCTTCTTGGGACTTTTCCTTTGTAATAGCTTTCCAGTTCAAATTCCAGATATTTTTTCTTGCTGTGACAGTCTATGAAACAGCTTGCTAGCTGCAATTAACTAGCAGCTCATATCACTTCAGTTCGAGAGTGGGAGAAGTTAATTTTTTTGTGCCATCCCTCTCAGCCCAAACCAAGTTCACTGGCAGCTGGCAAAAAAGCTTCTGCATTTCTTTCTGTTATTTGGCACATTTTTCAATCATAAGACACATCTGCAATGTTGGCTGTTTTCAGATAAATAGATTTATTCATCTCCAAACCATAAAAAGTTCCCTTACACAGACAGAATAGCCATAAAAAAGAGCAAACATACAAATCAGTCTGTCTCAAATTTATAAAAGTTAATTATTTCATCCACATTTAAAGGAGGCTATTACCCAGCTGCATATTTACATTTCAGAAGATCCTCTGCTTTCTTCTCTTAGATTGGCTTCCAAATTTTATCCAACTCTATTAAGAAATAAAAACAAAAAGAAATTAATTGAAAGCACAGTTCTTTGTGGATTTCCCATGACAAAGGGAAGTTCAGAAGGGAATTGCCTTTTTTGTGGTAATAAATTTTAAAATGTTTTTGCATTATGATGTAAATTCAGATAATAATACCAAAATCAAAAGTTGTATGCCCTGTGTGTAGAAAAGTAAGTATCCAGCTTACTCAATATATTATCATACAAAAAATGACTCACTTAACAACCACATTATCAATTTCCAGTCCCAATTGTAGTTGTGAATCAAGGATTGCCTTGAAGATTACTTGGACTCTTTCTTTTCCATTCCTCTCTCCTCACTTCTCTAGAGAGTATGAATATCTTAACCTTCTAGAAAGGGCCTGGAAACATGAACTTAAATGCATCTAAATTCAAGAATCCCACCTTTGCATCTCAAGGTATTTATTGCTCTTAATTGGCTATTCATGGCTTTTTGTATTTGTTATTCTTCAATGGCTATTGCTAGAAATAATTATTGTAAAATTGTTCCCCATACTTTGGAATGCCTCACAAATTTGGTGTGAATAAGCCATTCTCAATTTTACAGTCGTTTTTGCCACAGTTGTTAAGGAAATCATCATGGTCATTAAGCAAGTCATGTAATAGTTAAGCCAGTCTGGTTTCCCCCATTGACTTTGCTTATGGGAAGCTCCCTGGCAAAGGGTGATCATGTGATCTTGGGGTGCAGCAACTCTCATAAATACATGCCGGTTTCCAAGAGCCTGGGGGAAGCTTGGCCGTGGGGAAGCTTCAATGGTTGTAAGTGCAAAGACTGGTTGTAAGTCACTTTTGTCATAACTTTGAATAATTGCTAAACCAATGGATGTAGGTTGAGGACTACCTACATATTGTTTTGGGCCCTTGTGTGAAAAAAATACAGAATTATGGGAACTATCTCCTTCTCTCTTGAGGCTTGGAAAATTCCCTCCAATTTCACTATAAAGAACAGAGTAACCCTCATTTACCTCTAGTTGGTTCTACAGAGGTGGGATCTCCTGAAGAGAGACTAATCCTTATTTTGCTAAGAAATGATTCAGTTCAAATGTGTAAAGATAATGGAAGTTCTCTAAGAGTACTGGTGTAGGATCATACCATCTGTAGGGAAAAGCACAAAAAAATCTGCAAACATTTTCAAAGGATTATGCAAAAAGCAGGAAAACAGAAGAATGTGTAGTCATCTTTACACGTCTCCTACTTGTTTATTAAATCTCCCTTGGATTGTTGGAGAAAGAAATCCCAACCAATCTAAAAGAAAGCTACAATCTGTCAGGAGGTAGGGTGGCAGACAGTTAATTACACAAGTTTTGTTCTGAAAATCCCAAAGCAGTATTTCCAATAGAAAATCCATTTTAATTTTTGAAGCGTCAGTCTACAAATAATAAAACTATGTTTCCTGTCTCACACCAAAGCACAGATTCAACAGATTGTGATTCAGTTACCAGAATATATTTTTTATTGTCTTAGCCAGAATGTCATGGCAACTATAATAAAAAACAAAAATACAAGACCCCATCTAACTAAATAAAAAGAAGAGTGTAACATTATGCAAGACATTGACAAATAATGCAGCTATGAATTAAGGTAAAGGTAAAGGTTCCCCTTGCACATATGTGCTAGTCGTTCCTGACTCTAGGGGACAGTGCTCATTTCCGTTTCAAAGCCGAAGAGCCAGTCCGAAGACATCTCCATGGTCATGTGGCTGGCATGACTAAATGCCAAAGGCACATGGAATGCTGTTACCTTCCCACCAAAGGTGGTCCCTATTTTTCTACTTGCATTTTTTATGTGCTTTTGAACTGCCACGTTGGCAGAAGTTGGGACAAGTAACGGGAGCTCACCCCATTACGCAGCACTAGGGATTCGAACTGCTGAAGTGCCGACCTTTCGATCGACAAGCTGAGCGTCTTAGCCACTGAATCACCACGTCCCTAACAGCTATGAATTAACAAACACCAAATTCAAATCGTCATAAGCAAGTATACTTTTTGTCCAAAATTTTGTTCGAGTTGGGCTACGTATCTAACAAAACTTACCATGCAATATCAGGATCTGATCTATCAAGAAAATGATTTATAGTAGAAATTGCATTCCAAAAAATGCACTTCATAATAGTAAATTAAGCTATTCATCTTCTTTCATTGAATCTGGCAGGCAAGAAAGAATGATAATGCAGTACCAGACTGGTGATGCAGCTGGATTTGCAGATATATTGCAGAGAGTAGGCAAAAAAATGGTTGCTTATCTGATGCCTCCTTGAGTATACAATATAATTGGGATGAACTGAAGGAGTTCCAGTAACCTGTATCAGACATTTCATTACCCATCTATGTAACATCATCAGTGTAATAACATCACTGCTAGGACCTTAGCACTGATAATCTTACCTACTGGATAATGAAATGCCTGCAAAAAAAACAACAAAACTCAGTAAGCACCAAGGACCCCACAGTTCAAACCTGCACCATAGTTTTCTACTGGAACACATTGTGACACATTGACCTTTTAATCCTATGAGATGTTTTTCAGAAGTCTAATGGGCTGATTGTGTTTAAGTAGCCATGAGACCATAATATTTGACCAACTAATGTAGAGCTCCAGGGAAAGCAATGGTATATAGTCTTTCTTATGCAAACTTTGTAGCATTATGCATTGGTGGTGAACAATCGCTATGAATTATAGCCTCCATTTGTCTGTTAAGACTGTTAAGACTCAGGGCACTACTTGTACGCTCCAAAAATTTACATGTTGGATAGACCACTTAAACAAATGTTGCACTGCAAATTATGCCCAAGAGAAGTTAGGTGTTAATCATGCTTATGACTAGATTAGATGTCACTTTACATTACAGGCAAAATATTCTTGTTGGTAGAACACAGGCTTTCCCAGTTTAAATCTATTACAATTCTCTGTAAAAGGGATGAAGTAGCAGGACTGGACAAGAGATCTTGGTGGGCAGCTGTCAAATGGACAGTAGCCTTGGTGGTGGTGGGAATGAATGAGAGGGTCGACTTAATGTACAAAAGTTCCTAATATCTTAATTGTGTGTTTGGAATATTAAGTGATAGATTCAGATACATGGTACAAATTTGGATTCAGCATCCCTATCTAGTAAAGTTAAAAATCTATGTGTAACCAAGAGAGTTTTAGTTAAATCCCCAGTTTAACCCATAGTCTTCAGTTAGTTCTTGAGATCAGCCATGTCTGGAAAGTTATTGTTCCAATTCTTCCTTGTGTTTGTGAACTTGCTTAAAGAATAGGTTAAAAACCTATACAAAACCAAATCTATTTTCCCACCTGCCTACTTTAAAAGATCTCTAATGACAATTCTTCACTGGTGCATTCACATCCATCCATTTTATGAGCTAATAAATAATATTGCTTTTATCTTCCGCTTTTTTAAAAAAAATGTTTTCGCTTGTCATTCTGAGACAATTGTAGGTTATTACATAGGAATTGTAAATTTCGATTTTTGTAATACTATGACCAAAACTGAAACTTGCTGCACTTGGTAGAAATCAAGCAGGGGTCAACAGGGGAAGATGCAAGCAATGAGCTCATCTACTGATACACAGAAAAAAGTTATGTATAAGAAGAGGCAGGAAGATTATTTAGCTCTCAGTTGGATTGCATCCAATCTGAAAAAAACATTTCAACCCTCCATGTTGATAGAAACCTACAGTGAACTCATGATTTATGGCTTTGGGGTTCTACCATGCTGAGAATTTTGATATTCTCAAGGGCCTGTCCATTTTCAGACACTTAGCTCAAAAGAGGAATTATCTTCTTTCTTCACAAATATTTATTTTCATCAAAGGAATACACAGAAATAAATCATGGCTATGCAACTATTTATTTATCAAGGGCCACAATCCCTCAAGAATAATTTGATGGGGAGATGATTCAGTAGCAATGAAATTTGGGGTGCTGGATATTTGTTATTTTGCTATACTTTCTGAACCCCCTTATTTCTATTCCATGCTGTTGGGGGAACACAAGAGATCATTATTACTGAAATGATCTTATGTATATGGAGATTCTTTATGTTGTCAGAAGCTATTCTGTTTTGTTTCTTATATTTTTAAGCTACTCAGAGTCATTGTGCTTGGATGGCCCCTGAAATATATAATCAAGTACAGGTCATATAAATAAGGACCTGGGCTGGAGAAGACAATCAAAAATTTATGAGACCCATCCAGAGATCTGCTTTTTATATGTAGCATTACAAACAAAAATCTTTTACATTAATTAAAGTTGGTAGAGCCAATAGGACAAGTAGGCCAGTTCATGGGTGGGTTCTACTTACCTTTACTACCAGTTCGCAATGGGAGCGTGCATGCACAGATCACCTGTGATGACATCGTGGCGGGTGGGCAGAGCCTCCCACCTGTTTTACTACCGGTTCTATAAAACCGGACCGAACCAGGAGCAACCCACCACTGGGCCAGTTATCATCTTTTTTTAAATTTCATTCATTTGAAATATCCTGAATGTTAAAAAGTTATGTGGGGGGGGTGAATTTTACCTCACAAAGAAACCTTTATAAACCACAATGATTGCTGCAAATGAATAGAAAAGCAAGATGCAAGTAGGGGGAAGAGAAATATGGATGAATCTGGGAAAAATGTAAAAAGTAAATGCCACCTCAAAGAAGACTGAAATAACATTATGGGGATTTGCAAGGAGAATAAGCACTGAAGATTTGAGGAAAGATGGATCAATCTTTTTTTAAAAAAAATTATAGCCTCACATTGCAGTAAACAAGGACATACATTCATTTTTGCAGCTACTAAGATTGTTGGTTGAGCAGCTGCAAAGATAGCAGAGAAATTATTGAAGCCCCTTGTCAATCAATAGGAGTGTTGATTTACATTGACTTATCAGGTACTTAGGCCTTGAGGATTTGGTAGCAGAAGGAAATAACAGCCACTAGTGGGCCATCAAAACATCAATCAATCAATAGGAAGCCACACCCAACCAGGCACTACATAAATACGATGCATAATGCACACATTTCTGTAGACAGAAGTTCCCTGAGCATGAGTCCAAAAGTTTGAAAGAGTAAACCTCTAGTTCCAGTGACTGATCCAAATTGGATCCTGCAATATTTTTTAAAAAAATTCATCTCCAAGATTAAAATACAGAATAAAAAGAAAAAAGAAGACATCAAGTAGAAAGAAAACACCAATGAAATAAAAAAAAATAATAAATAACAAATATACCATGAACATTAACCATCAATATAAAATATCCACCCTGATTGAATGCTGGAAAATAGATCTCAAATATCGGATACATTCCCTCTCCCCTTGCAATAACAGGTTTACAACTATTATTATTTTCCCATCTATGTTTACTAAAAAACTATGTTTACTTTGTTACAAAAAAAAAAAAAAGGGGGTCACCAATGAGGAAATCAGTAGTCCACCTATTCACTTAAAATAAAAAGTGAACAGCTAACCCCAAAAACAAAACTAGTCTTCAAAACTCTCTGTTAATGGGAAGGAAGGCTCATTCTTGGTTAAATGGTTTTCTCGTTAAATACTTTAGGACAGGGTCACCAACCTTTCAGTCCTCAGGGACCACTAAATCCATAATTTTAAATCCCATGGACCACTAATATAATCTGCCTAATGACCAGATGGGTGGGCGTGGCAAGGTGGTCATGTGACTGGGTGGGCATGGCCAACTCAATGTCACTCACATTGAGGGGCACCTTGCCAGCCTCTACTCACTACTCCTTGCCTGCCCGCCCGGGCTCCTTAGGGCCCCAACAGGAAGCAGTTGCTGGAGCTAAGCAGCCACCATGAGAAACAGTTGGCAAAACAGCTCAGTTCAAATGGGATCTGGCCGAGAAGGAGGCTCAGCAGAAGCACCTCACTGAGGACTACGAGCATAGGCTTTCCAAGCAGAGGGAAGACCTGCGGAAGTGCAAGGCCAGATACGGGTGCCTGGAGGCTCAGCGGGCTCAGATGGTCAACCAGCTCCAGGCGATGATGCAGTCCCACTGGAACAAGCCTTGATGGTACAGTGGTTTAATGCACCCTGTTATTAACACAGCTGCCTGCAATTTCTGCTGGTTCAAATCTCTCCAAGGCTCAAGGTTGACTCAGCCTTCCATCCTTTCTAAGGTAGGTGAAATGAGGACCCAGTTTGTGGGTGCAATAAGCTGACTTTGTATAAAATATACAAAAGAATGAAGGCTATTGCTTAACGCATTGTAAGCTGGCCTGAGTCTCCAGAGAAGGGCGGCATATAAATCAAATTTAAAAAAAAAAACAAAAAAAAAAAACAAGGCCCTCTGGCTCTTCACCATCAGCAGCGCTTCCCTCCAGCCTTCACCCAAAGCCCCACACCAGGAGGCTGAAGCAGACCCCAAGTCAGAATTTCTGCCCCCCTCCGACCCACACAAAAAGACCCCGAAGGGGGAGACTCTGCAGCAACACAAATGTTCATTGCATGTATCCGGCACAGGGGTCATAGTTTGAGGACTCCTGATTTAGTGCAATATAAAAAATGCAAATAATTTTTCTGGGGACCACCAAAAATTTCTCATGGACCACCAGTGGTCCACGGACCATCAGTTGGTGACCGCTGCTTTAGGAGACCAACACTAGTAAATTTATAAATGAAATGCTAGACGCTGAAAAAGAAAAAAGAGGAACTTCCAACAATGGCTGAAGTAGAAAAGCTACCTTTAAAAAGCAAAAGCTAAGATTATAAAAATACAAGTGACTCACCCAAGGAAGACTGAACATGTTTTGCAGCCACAGAACCGAAGGAGAAAAATGGGATAGGATACTGCAAGAGTTATGACAAGGCTTCCTGGCTGGCCAGAAGCCTGAACAGGATTTCGGCATAAAAGTCCATTTTTCAACTTGAAGGGTTCTCCAGACCATATCCAGACTGATGAGAAAATAAAGTAGGACAAGGCTAAAGAAGAAATGGAACTAAATCTAAAAAGGAGAAAATAATGCATTCTGGGAAAGAGAAGGAAATATCGGAAAGATGTTGTATTGTGAGAGTACCAAAGATGGCAACCTACGTTCACACTACAGTATTTGGACAGTTGGACAACAGCTCTAATATGTAAAAGTAAATATTCCTCTCTTAAACTTAATTCCACTTACAAAGGGCAGATCATAATTGCAAGTGAAAAGCAAATAATCTTCCAAAGGACTGAAGATGTTATAATAACATGCAATCTGAAATGAATAAGAAACAATTACTTTGCATGTGAAAAATATACTGTACTCTGTACTCTCCAGTTTTAAATTCTCAACTTGCCAAGTGTTACTCATGCGATTAGTAAAAAAAGGAGACGTAAGGTGGTTACTGATGGAAGTTGCTCAGTAACAAGGATGGAGAATCCAGACTTTTCAGAGTGGATTCTCCACATGGGTTGTGAATTCTCTTATAAAAGAAAATCAGATGAGTTTGTAAGAGCTTAAGGTGACCAGATTTTAACATTGGTAAAGAGGGACATTGTGGGCGTGGCTTATTTTGTGGGCGTGGCTAGCTGGTCATGTGACTGGGTGGGCGTGGCTAGCTGGTCATGTGACCGGGTGGCCATGGCTATGTGTATAGGGTAAGGTGAACAGATTTTAACATTGGTAAGAGGGGCACCATTGTGGACGTGGCTTATTGTGTGGGTGTGGCTTGGAGGCCACGTGACTGGGTGGGCGTGGCTAGCTGGTCATGTGACCGGGTGGCCATGGCTGTGTGTATAGGGACTACTCAGAGGGCTGAAAAGTCATTTCTGACAGGTCCTCACACTTTTGACTGGTCCTCACACTTATGACCATCCTCACATTTATGCCCGTGCAGCATTCTTAACAACCATGTCACTCATTTCACAACCGCTTCTCTTCACCATGATGACAAGATAGGGCAAAAAACGTAAAATGTGAGGACAGTCGTAAGTTCGAGGACTGGTCAAAAGTGCGAGGACCAGTCAAAAATAACTTTTTCAGCCCTCTGAGTAGTCCATATGCACAAAAGGACTAACCAGAGGGCTGAAAAAAGTCATTTCTGACAGGTCCTCGCACTTTTGACTGGTCCTCACACTTATGACCATCCTCACATTTATGCCCGTGCAGCATTCTTAACAACCATGTCACTCGTTTCACAACTGCTTCTCTTCACCATGGTGACAAGATAGGGCAAAAAACGTAAAATGTGAGGACAGTCGTAAGTTCGAGGACTGGTCAAAAGTGCGAGGACCAGTCAAAAATAACTTTTTCAGCCCTCTGAGTAGTCCATATGCATAAAAGGATACAGCAATAGAGAGGGATGAAGGAAGGGAAGGGAAATTAGAGTAGGAGTGACGGTTAAGAGAGGGAGGAAAAGAGGAGGAGAAGGAGAAAGGAAGAGGAAGTAGGGAGGAGAAGAAGAGGGGGGGAAGAGAAAGTAAGAAGGAAAGAAAAGAGAGGTGGTAGGTTTGAGGAGAAAGATTGCTGTACAATAAAAAAGATGAAAGGGAAGAAAGCCAACCCCAAACAAATATAAAGATATTAAGATAAAGAATGAATTGTTAAACTTTAAAGAATAAAAGAGAACAAATATGAATAAATAGCAATAATTAGAAACACACATACATACAATGTATTTTCTTTGAACAGAATATTTGGCTGGTTCACAAATTTAAACAGTGTTTAGTCATTTCAATTAAATTTACAATTTCTATATTTCCTTTTTGCCATATTTATTCCTCATCTATTTTTTTAAAAAAACAATTTTACCCTTCATCCTCATCTCTAATCTTAATCAAATTCAATTTTTCCCTTCTATTCTATTTTATACCCCTTCCCATTGTCATCTATTTTTATATCCATCCTCACATTGGTTAATTATGTAATTATGTAATACAGTTGTTTAATACAAATTCAACATTTTAATATAAATCAATTAGTTATATAACTATCTTTTTTGTATATTAATCAATATGAACATGAATATTCCAATTATTTCCATGCAATCCAATTTCTTACAAATCAATTAATTATACTTACCAATAATAATAAACCAAATAATTTCCCCCATATATTCCTCCAAATCACAACTTAACCATTTCTGCTTTCAACACAGTATACAATTAATAATATCTCAATTATTACAATTCCCTAGTTAAAAAGAGCTTTTTTTTCTTTTGTGTTTTAAAATCTTGAACTCTCCTCTTTTGCCCTAAATAATTTTCCATTGTTTGCACTTACCTTTTTTGGTGAGGAAAAGGAAAATAAATCTGCTGCCTAATTTTCCAACGTTGCAAGCAAACCGCAAAGCCAACAGCCTGTTTTACTTTCAGTTTCGTTTTGAGCTTGGTTTGCACAAAGAGGAAAAAAAATCTGAGCAATTTAGCAAGAGCAGAGCCCTGTGCAAATCAGCTGAGAGGGGGAAGCCGAGCTAATTAACGTAGGGCGGCCCTTTGAAGCCCCGCGGCAAGAGTTTAAACAGGTTTTTTCCCTCTAGCCATCAGCGGGGATTCAGGAGGCAGCCGGGAACCAGGAGGCAGAATGAAAAATCGGGACTTTTTTAAAACGCCGCGGGACGCGGGACAAATTGCTCAAAAGCGGGACTGTCCCGCCAAAAGCGGGACGTCTGGTCACCTTATAAGAGCTAGCAAACAAATGTAAAGAGAAAAATTGCACTGAAACTTGGCACAGGAAATTAGGCCATTGAATCATAGAGCAAAATTTAGCAAATGCAAAAGAAAGAGAATTCACTATACATTTCAGAATTGCAAATGTATAGTTGGCACTGACTGCAAATGCAAATGTTCCAGTCAGTGCCAGTTTTGTGTGTTTATATGAGAAATGTGCTCAAGAGTAACACACAGTATAAAAATTATCAGAAGCATGGAAAATGTAAAAAGCACAGTATAACAGCAATATCTATGGGGTTAAAAAAAATATCCACACTGACTTCTGATGCCTCCCTGTTGAATCAAATGGGAAGACTTTCTATAAGTTATTCAGAGCCAACTTCTTATTTTTAAAATTTACATCTGATAAGATCAGGGGTGAAATGCTCCCAGTTTGGACCAGATCGCCCGATCCGGTAGCGATGGAGGCGGGTGGTTTGGAGAACCGGTAGCAAAAATCCCTGCCCCCACCACCACCCAGCTGAGCCGCACAACCATCAGAGGCTTTTATTTTACTTTTAAAAGCATTTTTTCTACAACTTCTTTGGCCGAAAAAGTGCTTTTAAAAAGTAAAAAAAAAGCCTCTGATGATCGCGCGGCTCAGCTGGGATCATCAGAGGCTTTTAAAAGCATTTTTTCTACAACCTCTTCAGAGGTTGTAGAAAAAATGCTTTTAAAAGCCTCTGACAATCCCAGCTGAGTTATCTGATCGGCAGGGGCTTTTTTTCCTTTAAATGCCTCTGACGATCCAAGCTGAGTTGCCTGATCTCAAAGGCATTTAAAAGAAAAAAAGACTCTGCCGATCAGGCAACTCAGCTGGGATCGTCAGAGTCCTCTGAAAGCATTATTTTACAACCTCTTTGCCGAAGAGGTTATAGAAAAAATGGTTTTAAAAGATAAAAAAAAAAATTGGCCACGCCTACCCAGTCACATTACCCCCCCCATCAAGCCACGCCCACAGAACCGGTAGTAACAAATTTTAGATTTCACCACTAGATAAGATGCAGGAATGAAGTGGTCAGACAAATCTCATGGTTTGTTGCTTATGTAAAGAATCAAGCTGAAGAAAGCCACCAATTTTACACTCTGACAATTGAACAGGATTTTTTTTTCAATGGGCAGATTTTGGATTATTTAGAGTAAAGGATATTATGCATAAGAAATCTATTCCCTTTACACCAAAAGAAAATAAATTAGGGGAAAGAGACAATCATCCCTTGTTGGATATGTGTGAAGCAGAAACAAAAGTGATGAAGAGAAACTATATCTGGTTTTAAATCAATATCACAGCCAGTTTTAGAAATGGCTAATAACAGTTGAGATGGGGCAGATTGTAAAAGGAAATTTGCAACAAACTGTAGCTGAGCCTGAGCCACAGTTAAAACCATAATGACCTAAGGAAGAGATACCCACCTACCAGGCTGGACTCTCATTCATAGCTGAGAGGAAAAGAGCCAGAGTCACAAGGAGGTGCAGGTTCATGGAGCTGAGAAATGGAAAGAAACAACATATGGAGAGATAATTAAAAAAAAAAAAGACTTGGCAATTTATGTAATAATTTCCTATAAGAAATAGAGGGATCTTCAAGGCCAAAAACCATGCAGATCAGTGATGGGTTTCAATTTTTTTTACTACAGGTTCTGTGGGCATGGCTTGGTGGGTGTGGCATGGCATGGCTTGGTGGGCATGGCTTGGTGAGCGTGGCAGGGGAAGGATACTGTAAAATCTCCATTCCCTCCCCACTCCAGGGGAAGGTTACTGCAAAATCCCCATTTCCTCATGATCAGCTGGGACTCGGGAGGCAGAGAATAGATGGGGGCAGGGCCAGTCAGAGGTGGTATTTACCGGTTTTCCAGAACTGGTCAGAACCTGCTGAAACCCATCTCTGATGCAGATAATGAAACCATGCAGATGCTATAAAGCTGTTAGTAAGGGATTCTCCCAGAAATTTGAGAAACCTTTGCACCATAGTAACTGTCTTAACCAAAGCAGGAGGAGGAGGTGGGAAAACTGGCCATCTGATGGTAACAACTACTGTCTTCCTTTTTAGAGGAAGACATTCACATGGAACAGCCATCTGGGTTCATTGAAGCTGACAAATCTGGGTCAAGTACAGAAAAGTCTTTAGGGATTTTAAAAAAAGGCAACCAGAATGTGGGATGAAAAGCTAGATCAAATGTTGCTTAAAGAATGGCTTCAGCAAGGCATAATTTTCTCTATATTCAAGGTTTAAAAATAACACATTGTGTTGATAATTTAATAATTTGGTATAAAAAAGCAAGGTAGTAGAGATTGTGGGATACTTGAACAAGGAAGTAGAAGTGAAAAAATTTAGTAAAATCGCTTGTGATCATGGAGTACTGATGAAAATACCGATGAGGAAGTAGTTATATTTTCAATGAGAAAAAGAAAATTACAGATTTTTATGGGCAAGGCTAGTTCATTCAGTGCACTTCTGTAGGGCTAACTTTCAAACAGAGACAGAAAAGAGAACCATTGCCTGACAACAGTATGCAGAATATGCAGTTGACCACAGTATGTACCTTGTTTTCCCCAAAATAAGACATCCCCTGATAATAAGCCCAATCGCGCTTTTGAGCGCATGGCAATAAGGCCAACCGCTTAAAAAAAAAAAAGACAGGGTCTTATATTCAGGGAAACACAGTAGAATAACCATAAAAATTCTGGTGTGTCAACAATAATTAATCTGGGCATTGCCAAAAAGATGGAAGTTTCATGTGAAAAATATGAGCGCCTACCCGAAGTGGCTGGTTTGCAGTTAAGATGCTGGGCAAATATCTCAGCGGCACTGCTGACCTAAAGTGCCAATTTACAGTATGTATGAAGTAAGAGGTGTTGGTTATCACCTTTAAAGACCTTCATGGCATGGGACCAGATTACCTGAAGAACTGTCTTAATTTAATCAGATCTGCCCATCCCACATTGTCAGGCAGGGAGAGTATG
This sequence comes from Arizona elegans, assembly GCA_022577455.1. Lineage (NCBI taxonomy): Eukaryota > Metazoa > Chordata > Lepidosauria > Squamata > Colubridae > Arizona > Arizona elegans. Next base: position 254,474,107 of record JAKOOJ010000001.1, read on the forward strand.
TTGCAGACCCCATCAGTTAAAGAATTTCGAGTGGCAGGATCCAGGAAGAGAGCCTTCTCTGCTGTTGTCTCCACCATCTGAAGCATCTTACCCCTTCCCCGCTAAAATGAGATGGAGCCCCGTTCTTCTGGTCTTCCAAAAGAGTGTTGAGAGTTTTAAGACCTGGCCGTATGATTTGGACTTTATATATTTTTTTACTGGGATGTTCAGGAATTTATTCAAATCTCTAAGTCCAGAAAAGGACTTGCCATGTCCCAAGCTGGCACCAATCCCACTTGTCTAGGAAATCTAAGACATGAAAAACTACCACGAAAAAAAAATCTCAATTGGCATATTTTGCCACTTCTAAATCAATCAGATTCAATTAGGTTGTCTTCTTTAATTTCTGTAAACAACACTGACTACTGCATCACATAATATATAGCTGGGTGTCATCAGCATACATATTTTTCAACCCACTATATTTAGAAAGATCCCTTAGTAGCTGCATATACACACTGAACATAAAGATGCAACCTTGTGGAGTGCTAAAAGCAGGACCCAGGGGAGTGGGGACCTGTCCTCCAAAACCCTGAAGCTCTAGTCTGGCCAAGGTGTAGAGCCTCCTCATCAACAAACATGAATGGTTGTCATACTGTGTTTCCCTGAAAATAAGACCAGGTCTTATATTAATTTTTGCTCTAAAAGATGCATTAGAGATTATTTTGGGGAAAATAGGGTAATAAATGCGTCCATCTGGTAATGATCTTAAACTGGGGCTTATATTTGGGGTAGGGCTTATATTACAAGCATCCTGAAAAGAATCATGCTAGGACTTATTTTTGGGGAAATATGGTACTAAATGCATCTTTCTGGCTGACAATTTTAACTGGGGCTTATTTTTTGGGGGGGTAGGGCTTATATTACGAGCATCCTGTAAAAAAAACATGCTATGCTATGGCTTATTTTCCGGTTGGGTCTTATTTTCGGGGAAACACGCTATCTATCTATGTATATATTTTAAATACTTGTACTCATTTTTTCCTGCTATTTAAAAGCACAAACAAATGTCCTCGGGAGGGCTTAAGAGTCTTTTGCATAAAAAGTAATCACAATAATAGAAAGGGTTTAGGCTTAATGGATTTCAGCCCCAGAGCAAACAGTGCTCAATGGAGCAGCATGGAGTAATTGTGCTCCTAGGGCAAATGTTAGAGATAGTTTTGCTTCAGGCATTCTGTCCAGGAAGCTAATGAGAACCTTTAATAATCAGAGATTGCTAGTACTCTAGGTCAAGTCTTGGTAAATTTATTCCCTATCACCACATTCTGTGGTTCATTAATTTTAACCCTAGGAATGAAGTCTGGTTTTATACTTTATTCGCTTAAAATGGGAACAGTTTTATTTAAACAAAAGCAAAGGAAACCTCAACCTGCTTTTTCTTTTTGCAGATGGTAAGCAATTTTGTTTTGTTTTTATTTCAGACAATATGTCAAGGGCAAAGCAACAACCGTCTATTCCTTTGGTCAAAATTACTTTGGAAAAACTAATGAAAGCTAGAATATTTAAAGGAATTAGCCATGATAATAGCCAGACCTCCACAGTAAAAATACCATGGATTATTCACTTTAACCTACAGGGAGTAGAATTAAATGCATACTTTAAGATACAGTTCTTTTTCTTGCACCAAATAACAACACTTTCCCCTTTTGGAATCTAAATAATCACATTTATTAATTAGTTTTAATTAGAGCCACAGTGTTTAGAGTGCAGTACTACAGGCTACTTCTGCTGATCACCGGCTGCCAGCAGTTTGGCAGCTCGAATCTCACCAGGTTGACTCAGCCTTCCATCCTTCCGAGGTGGATAAAATGAGGACCCAGATTGTTGGGGGCAACATGCTGACTCTGTAAACCGCTTAGAGAGGGCTGTAAAGCATCGTGAAGCGATATATAAGTCTAAGTGCTATTGCCGCTATTGCTATTTTCAGTTGCTTCTCCTCTCTAAGAATTAAAAGAGATCCAACAATCAGTTGCTTTTCTTGCTATTAATATTTTTGAATTTCAAAAGTGGCTTCAATTTGCCAACCTCTGATGCACTGCAGTGGTGGGTTGCTACTGGTTCGCCCCGGATCGGGCGAACCGGTAGCGGTGGCGGCGGGAGGCTCAGCCCACCCGCCCGGATGCACGCAAGCGCATGTGCCCATGAGCGAACCGGTAGCAATGGGTTTTGAAACCTGCCTCTGATGCACTGCTGAAATTATTACAGTTGAAGAAAAAAATGCCTAGAGAGATCTAGTCTTTGAACCGAACAGGTTTTGAATCTGTTCAGCTAGATTGGGCTCAGTTTGTAAGCATCTTCCTCAGAGTGGGTGGCAGAATCAAGGAACAATTCCTATCTGGGTAGCAAACCACTCCTGATTCTTTTCCACAGATAAACTGCCTGTATCTCTTAAAGTCATCTGGAACACATTGTCTTTCAAAGCCAGTAGTCTCATGATGAAACAACAAGGGATGTTTGTCTAGGCATGAGCCAACCCTGCGTGTTTTATCTAGCACTGACTGCTGATGAAACGGCAACATTACCCATGTGGTGGTGGGCAAGCAGGAGGGGAGCAGGGGAAAGCCCCATGATGTGAGCAGAGCTCTGCTGATGTTTCATTGGGTGTCATCCAAATCTTAGTATAATCTATAATATATATTTTGAACCCTTGAAACACTCAATGAAAGTACAGTAGCAATCTATAATACAGGTAGTCCTCAACTTATGGCCACAATTGAGCCCAAAATTTATGTTGCTGAATGAGACATTTGTTAAGTGAGTTTTGCTCCATTTTACCACCTTCCTTGCCACAGTTGTTAAGTGAATCACTGCAGTTGTTAAGTTAGTAACCCAGTTGTTAAGTGAATCTGGCTTCCCCCATTGGCTTTGCTTGTCTGAAGGTCGCAAAAGGATAATCACTTGATCCTGGGAACCGTCATCAATAGGAACCAGTTGCCAAGTGTCCAGATTTTGATTGCATGACCAGAGGGATGCTTGCAATGGTCGTAAGTGTGAAAAACGGTCATAAGTCACTTTTGATGTTGTAACTTTGAATGGTCACTAAGTGAACTGTTGTAAGTCGAGGACTGCCTGTACAGCATGTAAGCAGTTGTCAGAAATCAGTTTCGCATGCGAGAGTTTTAATTCTATGATGTGGTTGGAATCATGTGATGCTCATGCATGATTGCCCTGGAGACTAGATACCCGATTCTTTGTCCTAATGTTCTTTACTTGTTGTTCTACATTATCTTCATTTCTATGTGTAATAAGGCTGCAATTTATCTTACAAAATTTACCAGTCATTTATTTTCTCTTGCGAAATGTTCCAGAAGTGCCTGTTCTGGTGTTCTGTCAAAAGTCAGATCTTTTGTGCCCATTTTTTTTTAACAGGGGTGCATTTGTTTTGCTAATCAAACTCAAGAGTGCAATTTTGGGGATACCATTACCTTGCTATTCTCTAATCCATTTTAGTACTTTAATAATCTCCCATTTCTGTGTCATTTTCTAAGGGTCCACTTTCCCTACCATCCTCCTTCTTGGCAGCACACCAGAGTTATTGTAGATGTGATTGATGTCTAAAGGAGAGAGGTACAGTACTTACTACTTGAGCATTATTTTTTATTTTCTCTTATTTTGTCCAGTTTAAATTTTAATTGTTCTTTATTCCACATGTTTCACTGCAGCTTAGAATCTCTGTGGGGTTTTTTTTTAAAACCAATGATCTGTTTCCCATACTCCTGTATATCCATCTAGATTTTCTGTTTATTGTACAGTTAGCATTTTGTCTATTTGCGTACATAGCACTTGCCAATTTTTTTGTTTTGATGAAGGAATTCATGGTACATGGCTTCAGCTGTTGAAGTTTGTTTAGGTAATGAAATCGCACCCAGACATTACAGACTACAAGTTCTTGATTAAGAACTGAGTATGGTAAGTAAATCTTGAATTCTAAAAATAACGTTGCCTCTTAATTTTCCATGTTATTTTTATTAATAGATGGGATTATGAGAGCAGAAGGGAACAAGAGAGACGTTCGGTGATCTGTGGTTCTTAGATTATATGTAGCTCCTGGATCTCATGAAGTCTTGAGGGTAGGCCCCCAAATCCCGTCCTTCTCCTCCAGCTCATCCTTTGTATTGCTAGAATTAAAAGACAGAGTGGCTTTTTAAATATCTGTAGTAATATTTTAATGGCTTCTTTTTGTTGAAGGTTTTTCTTTAGAAGTTTTACCTGTTCAGAATTTTGAAGAGGGTGTTTAAAGATTTTATCATGTTTTCCTGGCCATGCCAAGGTTATTGCATCAGAATTTTTCTCACTTTTGGGTTTACCAACCATTAGCTACGAAACAAATAAATGAATGTATTCCTCGATTTCTTCCAGGTTGTCCAGCACTGGGATAAAAGAGCAAATTACAGATTGTGTTCCCTTTTCTCCCATGTTAATATATTACTAGAAGAAATAAGCAGCCTTTTGATTCCCAGATATGAATCCTGAATATTTTTTGAGGAGGAGGAGGAATGCAGCAATAGCACTTAGACTTATATACTGCTTCATAGTGCTTTACAGCCGTCTCTAGGTGGCTTACAGAATTAGCATATTTTCCCCAACAATCTAGGTCCTCATTTTACTGAACTCAGAAGGATAGAAGGCTGAGTCAACCTTGAGCCAGTCAGGATCGAACTGCTGGCAGTCAGCAAAATTAGCCTGCAATATTGCATTCTAACCACTTGCACCACCACGGCTCAGTATTGGTGTAGTAAAAGGGATTTTGTAAAACAATATTAATAGGTGGAGTCACTATTTCCATTTTTCCCCATGTACAGTTTTAGGGGCAGGCAGTGGTGGGTTTCAAAAAATTTTACTACCGGTTCTGTGGGTATGGCTTGGTGGGCGTGGCTTGGTGGGCGTGGCAGGGGAAGGTTACTGCAAAATCCCCATTCCCTCCCAATTAGCTGGGACTCGGGAGGCAGAGAATAAATGGGGTCGGGGCCAATCAGAGGTGGCATTTACCAGTTCTCCGAACTACTCAAAATTTCCACTACCGGTTCTCCAGAACTGGTCAGAACCTGCTGAAACCCACCTCTGGGGGCAGGTCTAAAATTTTATTTTTCTTTAATAAATCATGTTAAATCAATTTTAGATCTTAAACCAAGGGTCCCCAAACTCATTTATGCCTTCATGAAGCTGTGGATGTTCAGTGACCCTCCCAAACATTTATTATATGAAAATAATTTGATAAATACTACTTGATCGGTGGTCCAAAACACAGAATCCAGTCTAAGCATCTGGCTGACTGTGCAACCAACCATAAAAATAGAGGTGAGTCATGGCTGCTCTCACTTGTGTCTAACCATCCAACCTTGGGTTACACTTGTCTTTCTGCTAACCACCTCATCTTCAGAACTAGGAACTACCATGGAGCTCCACACAAACTTCAAAAGATAAATTAATTCCCATCAACCTTCCATCAGTTATCAACCACCTACTGATCCCTTTTCGTCCCTCAACCATTTAATAAAACCTCTTACATAGTCCCATTGACTCTTGAGAGTTGATAACGATCACTTTGGGGTATCCTGCGTTGCCCTAATCAGACTACCAATTTCTATCAGTTTTGATCAGGGGGGCATCAAGGATTGCAAGAAACACCTTCAGAGGCTATGATTCACCCTGGGGCCTTAGGCCCGTGATGGCGAACCTATGGCACAAGTGGCATGCAGTGCCCTCTCTGTGAGCATGTGAGCTATTGCCCCAGTTCAGCTCCGCCGTGCATGTGTGTGCGCCTACCACCAGCCAGCTGGTCGTTGGGCCTCTGCCACACATGTGCGGGGGGCGTGGTGTGTGGGAGGGCTGCGTGCACATGCGCAGGGGAGCAGGGCACATGCAGGGGGCACATGTGCATGCAGCAGGGGGCATGTGGGGGGCCCCACACATGCATGTGGGGGGCAGGGTGCATGTGGTGGGAGTGCAAGCACACTGCATTTTAGGGGTTCAGACACGCTTTGGGAACTCTGTCCGGAAAAGGTTACCCATCACTGCCTTAGGCTGCTCATTCTTGCCATATAACATACACTGAGTTGCAAAAGTAACATGCAGTGATGGACAATATATGAATGATAATAAAATAATAACTGTGTAAGCACAGACCCTTCAAGTGTCCCATTGTGGATGATCAAGTTGGTCAGAATATAATAACACATTTTAAAAAAACCTTTTCAGCTTCTTCTGGCACATCTTTTTTCTCTTTCCATGTTTAGCATTTTTGTTCAGTTACTCAGAGGCTTTCAGTGTTTATTTTCCTTTTTGCTGTGGTTTCCGAGTTTCTTCCTCCTGAAATAATATTGCATTGTACTTGTTTGTTTTTTGTTTTCTTGCAGAGCATAAAGCTTGTGGGTCGGCAATAACAATAAAACAATTGTTTTGGTCAGTTGTGGGAAGATAGCCACACTGATGTTCCTTATTAAACTATTTCAAATTATTTTGTTATATGTTAAAAAAATATGAACACGATTAGCTCTTTTTAAATGGAGCTTAATAGAATTCCATATTCCATAGCATTTCCCCCTGTTTATAAATGTTCAGATAATTCCTGCCTGAGGTTAAAGAAAGGATTGTAATCCTAATTTCTGAAAACTCAAATAAGGCTGGGTTAATATAATCTTTTATGATAGAACAAGGCCATCTTAATCAGTTTCTGCAATTAAACTTTTTTGAAATGCTGACCTGCTGCCTAGTCTGATTTCTGGTTTATGCAGTATGGAGCTATTTATTTCCTGGTAAACTTTGCTGGCCTCCCTATGGGTTATCAAGGGCGGGGGGTGGGGAACCAATTTTAGATTTCATTCTTTAGCTTTTTCTGGGTAGAACAGCTCAGCACCCTTATTCTTTACATTATGGGAAGTCAAGTTAAACAAACCCACAATAACAAATTAGTTTTACCTTTCTATGGAAGGAACCGCGTAATTGGCATATTGATTGGGTAAGCTGTAAAATAGATTGAATCAGATGAGTTAAAATATGCAGTGTATATATTGTTTGATGATATTGAGACCCCTTTGCAAAAGAGCTTAATTATGGCAGATTGTGACTTTTTAATAAGTAATCATCTGTGTTTCTTCTCAATTAAGTGAAGCTATAACTACAATTAATATTAGAAAACATTTAATATTCAGATAAATTATCAGCACAAGTGTTTCCTTCTTTCCATTTGGAGCATGGAGAATTGTGGTGTCTAAAAAGTATGGGGCTTGCAAGCCGCATTGGCAGGTATTATATAACAGAGGAATTCCCTTGTCCTATATTCTATGAGAATTTTTGCCTTAAATGATCAATGGACTCTGGCTCCAGACCTTAATTCAGGAAGGAACAGCCAAAGGTGAGGGACAACTAGCAACAATGCATTGGAGGAAAGCTATAGAACAAGAACTGTATTGTTTGAGCATTCCCTACACTGATTGCATTAAGAAGCAAAATTTGATTTCTTCATTAATTAGACAGAGATGAAGTTGCTGCTAGATAAACCTCAGAAGCCAGAAAGTGGCAATGCCTGTCTGATTTCCACAGTACCATCTAGTAAAATTATGAAGAAACCTTTAGATTGATTCATCTAGAACTCTAGAAGGAAGGGAGAAAAAAGAGACAAGCTTGAAACACTATCATCTTTCAAAGAGATTAAAGATTGGTGTGTTACTTGAACATTTTTACAGTGTACACTAATATTCTTGTATTCTTCCATAGTATAATGACATTTTAAAAAATTAAATGTAATTTAATTATCACTAATCAGATGCTAATTAAGTAGAGGTCAGAATACTTGGGGATCCATATGCTGAACTTTAAAGAGGAAAGGTCTCATCTTGAAGAGTAGTCATGTCTAACAATGCTAAACCTGGAGAATCCTAAAAAAAGTCAGGGCTTTGAGATTGTCCATCAGGTATGAAAAGCTGGGCAGTGGAGAAAGCAGGCCCATAATTATCTTCTCAGATTGTGTTGTTTCTGTTTGTTAGTTTACTACATACATACAATGCATGTTCACCCATCATTATTTGGGGATGTGTGTCCCTCATACATAACCAAAAGAAATGGCGCAATGAAGATGGCCCTAAATAGTGGCTCCTCTCTTTTCAAACAGAAGGCTTTGAATATTTAATTAACAAAGTCTTTATACTGATTGAACATTATGACCTGCATTATTTATGTCCTCTCCAAAGGTGAATAAAGAGGCTAGGAAGTGAACCATGATCCTAGCGAGGAGGGTCAGAAATGTTCATAATTATGACTTGCTTTCTTCAATCACAATGCCTGCATTACAAGGGGCTTATTTGCTGGAAATTCCAGAATAAGAAACTTGAAAGAACTAATTAAAAATCCAATTACTTCCATGAGAAATTGCCGACCCATACAAATTCTGAGGTACTTGATTGCTAAAAATAGTCCATGAACTATTACATTCTTGCAAAATTATAATGTGATAGAAAGTTTGAGAGAAATGGAAAGAGTGCATGCAAATACCAGAAACATACATTCCATATTTATATGCATCTTTTTCATTGTGTTACATAGCTAACATGACCTGTAAATTATTAGCAAGCCAAAGCCTGTCTAACTTTCTCCTGTAAATTCTGCTTTTAATTTGCAGCTCTGTAGATGTGCAAAATGCTTGTGCTTTTTTTTTTTAATTGCAACAAAGTTTGGCAGCCCAAGACCCCAATTTAAGCATGGGAGCCAAATGGCATATCTAAAAGCATCTCTTATCATAGCTTTCTTGCTATTGTTCCATCACCAGATTTTACTGTTTCAGACCGAATCGTAGCAGATCTCTCGAAGCAAAAGAATAATATTTGCTTAGGTGCAGTATAAACTCATAAAAATGAAACACAAAAGGGGATCTGATTTATATTTCTCATCATTTATTGTAATACAACTTGTTTATTATATGTACAGTAATTCCTATTTAAAATACAGATCAAGTAGGAATTTTCTGTGGAGGGAGTTGTCATTGATACGTATTTTGAAATTAATTTCAGATAGAAGCTTTTATGTTGCTGCCTTATAGCCACCTATAATATCTGTATTGCATTTCAATGTTTGACATTCTAAACTATCTTTTGCATACTTACCATTATTTTTCCAATGAATAAATAGCAAAACTACATATTTCCTGATTGTTAGGATTATAGCACTTGGTATATTTTAGGATTATTAAAAACTGTGTATTGATTTTATATTTTGGATGGAATCCTACTTTGTAGATCTCCGAGTTGGAGATGATTAAGTGGGAATTGAAATCGGAAAGGGACAACTTGCCAATTCACCAGAGCCAACACACCATGGCCAACTCGCCACCGGCCAACTCGCCATGTGACAACTCAACTGCAGGACAATTTTAACAGTTATATTTAATTATTTAAAATATAGAAAAATAATTTGTGCCATTCACATTTCATTTTGTCCCTCCTTTTGCATCCTTTCATTAATGATTCTATTCCATCATTTCTTTGATATTAGTGTAACTCTTGTCTTGCAGGGAGCTGTCCTGTGGCAAGTTGACCTTAGTGAGTTGTCCTGCAGTGAGTTGGTAGTGGCAAGTTGGCCATGGTGAGTTGGCCATGGAGAGTTGGCTGTCGCAAATTGTCATAGACCCAATAGAAATGTCCTTCTCAGCTGCACTCCTGGGAAAAGCACACATATTTCAGTGATCCTTGGTCTATGCAGAGATGTAAAAAATATGACATGGCATGGCATGGCATGGCATGGCTGTCTGTCTGTCTTTGTCACTGTCACTGTCTCTGTCTCTGTCGCTGTCTCTGTCTCTGTCTCTGTTTCTGTCTCTGTCTCTGTCGCTCTCTCTGTCTCTCTCTGTGTGTCTCTCTCTCCAACCTCTAGAGTCAAACTAAAGATTTTTTGAATCTTATGCAAAGAATAGAAGATAATCGGTACAGTATTTCAATTTTACCCCTTAAGACAGTTCTCTCCTTCAGAAAAATAAATGTCTGTAAAATGTCTGAAAACTAAAATTCCAGACATTCACTGCATCAACACTACATGAGTGAGTTCACTACTTCACTACATGAGTAGATTTCATGTCCCAGAATTCCCTAGCCGGCATGGCTGACTGGGGAATTCTGGGAGTCCATACATCTTAAAGTTGCCAAGTTGAAAAAACCCTGGTCACATGGCAGCAAAATCATAGTTCTATATCTATCCTGCCATGTATTGGTCATCCAGATTGATGCAGACCATAAAGGTCTAAACAATTGTTTTTTCTCATGCATTTGTTTGTTACAAATATACCACCTGTTGCCAAGAGAGGAAAGCAGAGCAATGGTTCACATAGCTTAGTCTTGTCTACATCAAATTGTCTCAGCTCCCCAGAGTTCCATATTGAGGATTTCCCCATCATAATATCCCAGAATACAACCTCTCTGCATACTGAAAATGTATTTCATCAGTTAGTTATCCACAGTTCTTCCTCAAGGACAGACTTTGATGTTAACTGTATTATATAACTGACAATATCCATAGACCAATGCAGAATTCAAGAGCCTGGGCCTCACATTAGTATGTACAACTTTAATAAAACAGAAGATCCATCCAGCTTAATACTAACACTTGAAATAGTGGCCTTGTCTGTGTCTCGTCGTATGCCTGGCATCCTTAATGTTCATTAATTTTTCAAAATATGACCAAATCTCATTCCAGGTCTCTAATTCCATTTTGTAGAGAAAAAGCTAAGTATTCTTCAGAGTCTGTGCATGGTAAGTGGCTATTAAATCAGAATTCAAAAGCTCAGTTTGAAAGCCCTGGTTTGATCCTTCATCAGTTCTCATTCAGGCACACACCATTTGATGTCAACAGCTTCAGTTGAGTGATAGGAATGAAGGGCCAATTTATCCTCAAAGTGCTCTGCTAATCCTAACCTCGCTGAAGCGATTCTGATTATTACTCTTTCTTTATCTTGTCTTTCATTCACCTCTGCTTTTTATAAATGCAAATAACTCATTTCAACGGTCAAGACCAAGTCTTCATTGCTTTTGTTCTTGCTCCAAATATAGCAGATAGATCAACGTCTATCTTGCTGTAATGCAAGAGGGTAAAAGTATTGGATTAAATCTTCTGTACCACTGATCATGTCAGGTAACAAGACCTCTTTCAGTGGGGAACTGGGAGGGTAATTCCAGCACTACAACCTTGCATAGTTGAGCAAATGTCAAAGGTACAATCTTTTACTTGCTTGCTTGCTTACTTACTTGTATCCCGCTTTTATTATTTTTACAAATAACTCAAGTTGGCAAACATATCCTACATACCTTCCTCCTCTAATTTTGCCCACAACAATTTCATACGCTGCTCCTGCTGTTGCCAGGAGCAAGGGGCGAAGGGGGTGGCAGCGGTTCTCATGCTGTTGCTTCTGGCTGGGATGCTGGAAGAGGAAGAGCCGCTGTCGGGGAGGTGAGTTGCCCCAGGAGGGCCAGAGAGCACAGTTCCTCATGCATGGAGACACCGCTGAGGACCTGGCTTGCTGGCAGGGGAATGGCTATGGGAGCTGTCTGGTGACTCCTGCCCTTCTCCCTGTGGCTGCAGCTGCTGCTGCTGCTGCTCTTCTGGGGTGGCGGGGCTGCGCAGGAGCTGAGTCCAGACAGGAGGAACATCTGTCCAGTGCCGGGGTAAGAGGTGCACCAGCCAGGAAGTTGTCATGCTCCCTTGGTAGAAGTGGTGGGGGGGCTGTGCTGGCTTCTTCTTGGTGGTGGGCTGGGGAAGTTGCTTCATTGACACTCTTCCAGTTTCCGGCGTGCACATGTGCACCAGCCAGCTGGTCTTTGTGCATGCATGCATTCCAGAAACAGGAAGACCAGGTGGTCAGCGCACATGCAAAAGCCGGAACACAGAAGAAAGCAGCTGGCTGGTATGCAAGTGCGCTGGACCAGCTGTCCATCACGTGTGCATGAGAGAACCTGGAAGAACAGTGGGCTGCCACCCACATGGGCACCAGCCAGCTGATCAGTTCCAGTGCTCCGGTGCAGGCATATGGTCCAGTTTCAGCACTTGGTGCCAAAAAGGTTAACCATCACTGCACTAGACTAAACTGGATATATTTAGTTTTCATTCGTATTTTTTTCTGGGAATTGAAAGACATACCCTGCCTGGTTTAGTCCATATTTCTTCCAAATTTAGATGGCCTATCATACTATACATAAGTCAACTGTCGTTCTGATGAAACTCTTGTTTTACTGGTGTTGAGTCCTCGCAGCTGCGACTCCACTCGCCTGGCCCTTATTACTAGCCGCCTCCTATTGGTTCCGACGCGAGCAGCTTAGTTAACGGGAAATCGCTGCTCGCTTATTGGTTCGCGCTGTCCGACAGCTTGGTATTTAAGCAGCTGTCAGACGAAGTTGCGCCGGTTGCCGCTATGTGGTTTGTGTGGCTTGAGTTGTTCTTAATAAAGTTGATGTTACTTGCAGCCTAGCCTCAGTGTCTGTCTGCCCACCGGATCTTACAACTGAGTTATTTGGTACCACTGTATGGTTCTCTGCTATGTGATTGTTGTACTGCTCTCTGTTTTTATTGATGCAATGAGCCAGTTTAAACTATGCTGAGGATTGGTGGGATATAAATGTTTTAAACTTCTATTTTAATTCCCCACAATGTCCACAAAGCTGGGATCGGTGTATTGCATGTGTGAGACATTGATAGCTAGGAACTATAAGAGTTGAAACAGGTCATATAGGAACTAGTGATTCTCAGATCAGACATGTTGTTATATAAATGTACAACTACTTGACTTCAAAGCCATGCAAGCATCTCTTTACTTAGAAAGATAATAGGGAGTAGGTTTCAATTTAAACACTTGAGATGGCTTCAAACACTTTTATGTCTCTGTAATCATCTTCTCTATATAATTTCATTCTTGTATGCAGTAAAGATTCTAATCTACCTGTACCACATCTGAGAGTTTTTAGCTAAATCAAACTGACTGGTTGAGCTAAGTCATGAAGCATAAGATCTATGATCCTAGGTCTGTGATAGCGAACCTATGGCATGGGTGCCACAGGTGGCATGCGGAGCCATATCTGTGGGCACACGAGCATTGCCCTAACTCAACTCCAGCGTGTGCGTGTGTGCCAGCCAGCTGATTTTGGGCCTTATGGGTTCCCCGGAAGCCGGGAAATGGGCTGTTTCCAGCCTCCGAGAGGGCCTCCGGAAGGGTGGGGGAGACCATTTTCATCCTCCACAGGCTCCAAGAAAGCCTCTGGAGCCTGGGGAGACAAAAAAACGGGCCTTCTGGACTGATTGGAAGTTGGGAAATGGGCCATTTCCAGCCTCCGGAGGGCCTAAGGGTGGTGGTGGGGACGGCAGTTTTCACCCTCTCCAGGCTCCAAGAAAGCCTCCAAGAAAATGGGCCTACCGGGCCCACCGGCAACCTTTTTGCTGTTGTGTGCCAAAAGCAGGGGGAGTTTGGGCGGGATGTGGGGGGCACTGAATTATGGGTATGGGCACGCATGCATATGACCCCCCCCCGTGCTCCCCTGCTTTTGGCATGCGATGGCAAAAAGGTTAGCCATCACTGTCCTAGGTTGAGGCTATGTCAGGAGTCTGAAAGAACCTGATAGTTAGAAGTTCATGCTGATCAGCCACCACTGTCAAGTTAACTTGCTATGGCCCACTGATAAGTGTTGGCCAGGGAAGTGAATGAGCAGGCCAGTAATCCCCCAATTTGATAGATCTAGGTGTAGCAGACTTTGGATGCAGTGAGCACAATGTATATTTTTGCAAATCCCAGAAAATCCCATTCTCCATGTTGTACGTTCATAAAATACATGAAATATGCATGCATAAAATCCCATTTGCCATTTTACACATGCCTAAAGTCTCGTTCATATTTAATGGACATTTTGTTTTAACACAAACCCCTTGCCTTCTATTTGTTTGTTAAATTGAGACCTTACTGTAATCTCTTATTTCTACTATAATGTTACTCAGTACTGCACAGTGCCCAAACATATTTTTTAATCAATCCGTTCAAAAGAATGCTGAAAAAAAACCTCTGCTTGACAATACTGTGAGCTGAAATGGGCCACAAGATATTATTAATAAACATATAGCATCCAGTAAGGGAAACATTTTCATAGACTGGTCTCTGGATTTGAATGATGTATGTAAAACATTTACTGAAATTTTCTTCAGCAACTTTTGAAGGCAAAATGTAAAAATCACTGTTACCCTGAACTGGGCCTGTGATTCTTCAGGAATGGCATCTGACACACCAGTTCCCAAATGCTTTGGAAAGAGTGCTTCTAGTATTGCTATGAAATCATTATGGGAAATGGTTCAGTTTATCAATGCAATGAGGTCATACCAGTGGTGAAATCCTCCGTGGTTTGCCACCAATTCGCTGCCCTCACATGCGCGGTGTGAGCCAAAAGCATGCGCGTGCATGCACAATACGCGCCAAACACATGCTGCACGCGGAAAAAGGAGGCTTAAGAAGATAAGTAGAACAGTGAGGTGGGGGAACAGCTGTGCCGCATGATTTAGATTCACTAGAAAGCAGGATTTCCTGCTTTCTAGCAAACATAAACCGTGCGGCACAGCTGATCGTCGGAAATACCAGTTCGGACGAACCAGTAGCTTTCTTAAACTACCAGTTCACCCGAACTAGTAGCATTTCACCCCTCGGTCATACTAACCCGGATTAAACTTTGTAGGATAATGAGTTTTTGATCTTAAGAAGCACGGAAGGAACTCTTTGGGCCTGGCTCCATATAGTAGCTCCTCACAAAAATCTATCCACTTATCATAAACAAATCAAGAGTTGTACCTGACAAAGTAGCATCCAAAATAAGTTCCTTTTTGTTTTGTAAATAGTCAGATTTTGCTTAGTCAGATGCAGTGGTGAAATCCATTTTTTTTTTACTACCGGTTCTGTGGGCATGGCTTGGTGGGCATGGCAGGGGAAGGATACTGCAAAATCTTCATTCCCACCCCACTCTGGAGCCAGCCAGAGGTGGTATTTGCTGGTTCTCCAAATTACACAAAATTTCCGCTACCAGTTCTCCAGAACCTGTCAGAACCTGCTGGATTTCACCCCTGGTCAGATGCAAGTAGAAATGGTCAAGGCAAGTTTATAAATAAGCCACCAGAACTGACTCTTGCTCAGAGTCAGGAAGAAGCAATATCATACAAGCAGGAATCTGGCCAGCTATATTGGCCACTCTCCAACAAAGTCCTTGTTGTTTCACCATTTGCTTAAGCCTTACTATGCCCTTGCAGTTGATGAAGGATAATAATGATGACTCAGATAAAGTTACCACCCACAGAATCCTTCAACTTTGAAATAAATGCAGACTGATTGCTGAGATGACACTGTCAGACAATCCATAGGTTGCAAATAAACAATGCAGTGCTGAGTACTATTGTACTCAGTGTTTGTGATAACACTAAAATCAATTCCAATCATTTTATTTTAGAGTCCAATACAATTAGGAATTTCTTTCCCTGATATGATTCTGCAAACTATATTAAGTTTTGACTAAGATGCCTTGGTTAAATCCCAAGGGAAAAAAAAATGCCTGCTGGGGTATATGTTGAACAGACTGGCATATGCTGCATATATATACAATATTTTCGGTATCTGAGTCAAATCCTGGCCACCAGACAACTTCTAGTTGAAGCTTTTGTGTGAATTATTCAAGGATGTGCTACATGCTATCTGGTTAGAATGGTTTATGACAGTCTTTCCTTCCAGAATGGCAACATGGTTCTCTCACAGGAAACATCCTTTATGGCAGACATCTCATGCTGGTGGTTTTGGGATGGTTAAATTCTTTGTAAACTGGCCAATCTTCTATACCCATTTCAGCTAATTTGGATCCTAAAGAGTAAATCTTGCAGTTTAATCAGCCTGAAGTGGTAGGTCTGGGAGGACTTCCAGATCAAAACTTCCAATGATGGTGGCATTACAAAATCTGGCATTTGATATAGTAGAAAACATCTGCCGTGACCATTATTTATCCTGGCTTGTACACAAATGTGTAACCATAAGCACAAGGATCCAGCGCTGCATACAAGATGAGCTTGGTATTTGGAAAGATTCCCAAAATATTTTTTTTTGTCAATAGAGATAGTTGTGGAACTTCTTGACTCCTGGGATAATATCAAGGGCCTATTTGTCAACCTATTCCATTCAGTAGAAGATATGGTCCTAGAACAGCGGTTCTCAACCTGGGGGTCGTGACCTCTTTGGGGGTCGAATGGCCATTTCACAGGGGTCGCCAAAGCCCTCTCTCTCGCCCCCCCCACGCCTTCACTCACCCTCACCTTCTGCCTCTATTGGATCGCCCGGTCGCCGTTCGCTTACCCCGCCCACTCCCAATCTATTGCTGCCTCCGGAGTCCCAGCTGGTGGCTAGAGGGAAAAAAAACTTTAAATTCTTGCCGCGGGGCTTCAAAGAGCTAGCTGCAAAAAGGTAAATTCCTGGAGCAGATTTTTTTCCCTCTAGCTATGCTGAAAAAGCGAAATTGAAAGTAAGCAGGCTGCAAAGTGACAAAATGAGGCAGAGAGATTTCTTTTTCTTTTTCCTCACCAAAAAAGGTAGGTGCAAAACTGCAAACAATGGGAAATTTAGGGCAAAAGAGGAGAATTCCAAGATTTTAAAACACAAAAGAAAAAAAGCTCTATTTAACTAGGGAATTGTAATAATTGAGATACTATTAATTGGTTAAGTTGTGGTTTGGAGAAATATATGGGGGAAATGATTTGGTTTATTATTATTGGTAAATATAATTAATTGATTTGTAAGAAATTGGATTGCATGGAAATAATTGGAATATTCATGTTCATATTGATTAATATACAAAAAAGATAGTTATATAATTAATTGATTTAGATTAAAATGTTGAATTTGTATTAAACAACTGTATTACATAATTAATCAATGTGAGGATGGATATAAAAATAGATGACAATGCAAAGGGGTATAATATAGAATAGAAGGGAAAAATTGAATTTGATTAAGATTAGAGATGAGGATGAAGGGTAATATTGTTTTTTTAAAAAAATAGATGAGGAATAAATATGGTAAAAAGGAAATATAGAAATTGTAAATTTAATTGAAATGACTAAATACTGTGTTGGAAGAAATATCCTTCTGGGTTCTGCTCCAAGTGGGGAAAAAGACACTGGAAACATGGAGACTGCTTGGAAAGATGGTTTAATGGTGGACAGGATCACATGGCTTGATGGGGCCCATTGTGTTAGTTTCTGTTGCTATTGTGTTGCAAATGTCCTTTGACAAAGGATTGACTTTCTGCCTCTGGCCCATTAACAAAGGGTGGGGGGCAGGAAGGTGGGAGCTGCTTTGTCTGTAAAATATGCTTCTCCATTTCTCATCCAGGTAGGGAAATATAATATTCTGCCTTTTGAATATTTCCCAAAATATTTCATTCTTCTAGGAAAGGGGTGGGTGCTAACCTCCTATAACTGCTTAAATTTGTGAACCGGCCAAATACTCTGTTCAAAGAAAATACGTTGTATGTTTGTATGTGTGTTTCTAATTATTGCTATTTATTGTAATTTGTTCTCTTTTATTCTTTAAAGTTTAATAATTCATTCTTTATCTTAATATCTTAATATTTGTTTGGGGTTGGCTTTCTTCCCTTTCATCTTTTTTATTGTACAGCAATCTTTCTTCTCAAACCTACCACCTCTGTCTTTTCTTTCTTTCTTACTTTCTCTTCCCCCCTTCTTCTTCTCCCTACTTCCTCTTTCTTTCTCTTTCTCCTCCTCTCTTCCTCCCTCTCTTACCTTCACTCCTACTCTAATTTCCCTTCCCTTCCTTCATCCCTCTCTATTGCTGTATCCTTTTATGCATATGGACTACTCAGAGGGCTGAAAAAGTTATTTTTGACTGGTCCTCGCACTTTTGACCAGTCCTCAAACTTACGACTGTCCTCACAATTTACATATTTGCACTATCTTGTCACCATGGTGAAGAGAAGCAGTTGTGAAATGAGTGACACGATTGTTAAGAATGGTACAATGGGCATAAATGATGACCAGTCATAACTGTGAAGACTGGTCAAAAGTGTGAGGACCTGTCAGAAATCACATTTTTCAGCCCTCTGGGTAGTCCTTTTGTGCACAGGGACTACTCAGAGGGCTGAAAAAGTTATTTTTGACTGGTCCTCACACTTTTGACCAGTCCTCGAATTTACGACTGTCCTCACATTTTACGTTTTTTGCCCTATCTTATACCATGTTGAAGAGAAGCAGTTGTGAAATCAGTGACATGGTTGTTAAGAATGCTGCACAGGCATAAATGTGAGGATGGTCATAAGTGTGAGGACAGTCAAAAGTGCAAGGACCTGTCAGAAATGACTTTTTTCAGCCCTCTGAGTAGTCCCTATACATATAGCCATGGCCACCCGGTCACATGACCAGCTAGCCACGCCCACCCAGTCACATGACCTCCAAGCCACACCCACAAAATAAGCCACGCCCACAGAACTGGTAGTAAAATAATTTAGAACCCACCCTTGGTTGGGGGTCACCACAACATGAGGAACTGTATTAAAGGGTCGCGGCATTAGGAAGGTTGAGAACCACTGTCCTAGAATAGTAAGTAATTGATACCTCTTTGCCATCGGCCAATCTATAATTAGAGAAAGCTCCACAGTATAAAGAAAAATATCAGTGACCTGCAGCATTATTTTTCATCATAACATACATACATTGCATTAGAAGTCAATGTAATTTTCTGGAAAACATCCTTTGCCCAGTAAACCATACAATGGCTCAACCATTTGATCAACTTTTTGAGGAAAGAAGATGTGCTAAAAATTGAGGAACCCTAGAATTTCTGTTTTGTTTTTGGAGTAGGTCCATCATGGATTTCCTGTTCTTTATCTTGGGTCGGATACATTTCTTTTTTAAACTGAATATCTGATTTGTCAGCATGGTACAGAATTTCCTGAATTATAACAGCAAGTTTCTCCTCTGTTGATCTCATAACCAGGACATCATCATAATATGCCACAATGCTGAAAAAATATGGAATCTCTATGAACTATTGGCAATGCTTTTGAAAATATATTATTTGCTTCTTTTAACTGGCCAGTTTTGATGTTGTGCACCCCTCAGACATTAATTCTCAATTATAAGAATATAAGAAGCATTATAAGAATGTTTTAATTTGTTTTAGAAAAGCCTTTCTGCATATAAATCCCAGGAAAAAAACTGACAAATGTAAAACTTTCAGTGTGCCCAAGAGCAGTCATTTTGTTTTATATACAATTACCAGAATTTGCTAGGTTTTCAATTAGAGATTGTTTACCGGAGCACTGTGGGTCCATTAGGTATTAATTTATAAAGACCCAGCAGTGAAGCCAGGGTCCAATGTTCTTAATATTCTTCAACTAATAACATATTAATGGCCATTCACTAAATATCAACTTAACTCAAGTAATGTGTCATAAAATGCTATTCATCTAATGATACTATTACAACAGAATCCCCTACTATTTTATTCATACCTTTATTTTTTTGGCACCAATGATCAATTTTAATCAGTTTTTAAAATGTTATTTTGAATGTTGTGAAAATGATTTGTAAAGATGATCTGAAATTTTGTTGAGGCATCAGCAGGCCAATAAATTTAATTTATTTAGGTAAGTTTCCAACAGATTTTTCCCTAACCCAATTGTGTTCTAGATGTCTCAAACCATCATCATCAAACTCATGGATGATAGTTGGGTATAATGGCAGCTGAAATCTCTCTTTTTTTAATTCAACTCTTGATAATAATGCAATTATTTTATTTAGGTACAAAGAATAGTGTGTTATAATGATTTGATTTGGTTCAAATACTTGAAGACACTAATTTGTTCTCATTTGATCACTGGGTAACTTTAGGTCAGTCATGTTATCACAGTCCAATCTATCTTACATGATTGTTGTGGGGATAAAATTATAGACAGAAAAAGAGAATGGTATAAATGCAATTAACACATCGTGATAATAATCTAAACCATTTTATGGATGCAGTTGGGTAATAAATGCAAAATTTGTAACTACACAGCACTAATTGTAAGCTATGGTGAAACTGTAATTAGGCAGTGCTTTAATACAACAGAATTTAAATTAAAATGTATAGAAAATAGAGCATTTTAATTAAAAGTAGATTGATATATATAAAAAAAACCCAATTATTTTGAAGATAATAAAAAAGGAATCTTACGCAGAATTCTTGGGAGCTCCAAAGTTGTGGATAACCAGAACAAAGGTCCTGTCACTATTCTTTTTGTTCTGAGCTCATTTGGGTTGAAAATACATACACATTTTTTTTAAAAAAATAAAAGTAATATTAAAACCTGAACCTAACTGTAACCCTAACTTCATGGTTTTTAACATTATATGGTCCTTAACAGAGAAAAAAAAAAAGCAAAGTTGACAGTGATGGAATTCAATTTTTTTTACTACTGGTTCTGTGGGTGTGGCTTGATGGGCATCGTGTGGATTGGTGGGTGTGGCAGGGGAAGGATACTGCAAAATCTCTATTCCAGCCATGGGGTGGTATTTGTCGGTTCTCCGAACTACTCAAAATTTCCGCTACCGGTTCTCCAGAACCTGTCAGAACCTGCTGAATAGCACCCCTGAAAATTGAGTAGGGCTTATGTTTATTTAACCATCTGTGATCATCTTTGTAGGCTGTTGTCACAACTTATTTTGGATAATTGGCTGGGACCAGCATTTATCTCTCTCTCTCTCTCTCTCTCTCCCTCTTTCTCTCTCTCTCTCTCTCTCTCTTTCTCTCTCTCTCTCTTTCCTAGAATTTCATTTTTGCTATCCTCCTCCTTCTTGCCCTTTATTCACAAAGTGAAAAGAATTAGTCAACCATTACTTGCCCACAAAAGTCTCTTGAAATCAGGCTAAAGACCATAGGGGGGAAAAAATGGAAGGTCTTTATGTGGTGCTAGCAGTTGTCCCGTCTTGTCTACAAAGGCTTTCAGAGATCATTGTCTCCAGAGAGTTCCCAGTCTAAGGAATGAGTGTATATTTCACTTTTTTTTTTTTTAAAAAAAAGTCCTCTTACTTTTTTTTGGAAACTTTGTAAAAATAAGACACGAATACAACAAAACATTCAAAAATACGAATTATGCACTTCCCAAGAATATATTGCCTAAAATATGGGGAAAGAGAAAAATTTCCTTGTACTTGCCATTAGTTACTATGCGTTTATCTACGTGTAAATGCAAAGAACTTCCATTGCTTGTTTAATTATCTAACAGAGCACACAAGTGTGAGGGGCACACAACAATTTTCTTTAACAATTCCTACAACTTATTTCTTTCCAAAACTATGCAAACCAAATAAACTGGACTCCCTTGAAAATCTTAAGCATCACAGATCCTGTGAATAAGATGAAATGCTATGGAAACCAGTAAATTTGCATTTTTGAGATGAAAGGAATCCCACAAACATCAATAATAATAATAATAATAATAATAATAATAATAATAATAATAATAATAATAATAACAACAACAACAACAACAACAACAACAACAACAACTGGGAACATCAGGTTGAGAAAGTTTTAGAGAATGAGAAACTCAAGATCTTGTGGGACTTTAGGATTCAGACTGACAGGCACTTGGTCCACAACACACCTGACATAACAATAGTTGAAAAGAAAAAAGTATGGTTCATTGACGTTGCAATACCTGGTGATGCACGGATTGAAGATAAGCAGCAAGAAAAAATCACAAAGTACTGGGATTTGCAAATTGAAGTTGAGCGACTGAGGAAAAAGAAATCGTGTGTTGTCCCGATTGTAATTGGAGCCCTTGGAGCAATACCCAAAGGGCTACCCCGCTATTTAGAAATTCTAAATTTGCCGGACTTGAACATTTTGACTCTACAAAAAAACCACCTTACTCGGAACAGTTTACATCCTCCGACGATACCTTAACAGTTCCTAGGTCCTTGGTTAGTACTCGAGCTGCTGAGCTATTAACCAGCCTCAAAGGCTGTGAATCTCACTAAAGATTAAATAATAATAATAATAATAATAATAATAATAATAATAATAATAATAATAATAATAATAAAAAATTAAGATGCTGATGCTGTACATTGGAATAATGGAAGCCAGGACTTTCATTTTACCTGCCCAATCATTTCTGGTTTAGTTATATCAATCAGAAAAGATCAGACTGGAAGGCATATGAAAACATCAGCTGGCAATCTCAATGCTAACAAACAATGTTGTGCTTCAAAATGTCATTCTTTTTTCATGTTTACGTAAAATATCCTGTTTGTGAATTAATGTAACAATCAGATTACATTTACCAGAGTTTATATTATTCTGAATTTAATTGATTGAAGGGAAATATCTTTAGATTGGAATGTATGCGTCAACCCTCAAGCTGACCTGACCGAAGCCATTTTGAAGCTTCAGAGTTACTACACTCGAGCTGAGGGATAGAGAGTGGGGAATAGAGATAGCTGGGGTTTTGTAGTCAAAACAAAATACTTTCTCCTGGGAACCAAGGACATTCCCACACCTGGTCAGAGAGAGAGAGAGGGGGGGAGAGGGGGAGTGATGTTACCAGGCAACCGGATGGAACCTTGATTGGACCATGTGACTGATTGTTTGGGGAAGGTGAAAAATGTTTACTTTTAATTAGGTGAAAACCACTGGAACACTTCAGAATTGGTTTTCACCAGAACTGTGCCAATATGATATAACCAATAAAACTATTCTTCAAGGAATCTACCTGCCTCGGAGTTTTGTTTGCTATGGGTGTATTACTTGGAACTCTGACAGTATGATTTCTGTATATATATTGGTAGCCCTCAATTTACAACCATTCATTTAGTGACCGTTCAAAATTACAATGGCGCTGAAAAAAGTGACTTATGATGGGTTTTCAATGCTTACAATTGTTGCATAATCCCCATGATCAAAATCTGACCGTTTGATGACTGCCATGTGTTTATGCCATTTGCAGTGTCCCCAGGATCATGCGATCACCATTTTATAACCTTCCCAACTGGCTTTCAGCAAGCAAAGTCAAAGGGGGAAGCCAGGTTCGCTTAATGACTGCATAGTTCACTTAACAACTGCAATAATTGTGATTCATTTAACAACTGTAGCAAAAAAGGTCTTAAAATGGGCATAACTGCCTTGCTTAGCACCAAAAATTTTGGGCTCAATCATAGTTGAGGACTACCTGTATTTATCTGAGGATAATTTTTTTTTCAAATTTTCTTACTGTGGTGGTTGTCTTTTAAATATTAGACTGATTAATGCATAGTTATTGATCTTTACTGTTTTTATAAATTTCAAAAACCTATTTTACCATCTCTGTTTTAGAAAGGGACATAAAATAGCAACGTTTTTATTGAAAAAAAATCAGATAAATTTTAGGGGAAATGTGCATTACATGTGTGTGTATAAATGCCCATTGATATGTGAATTTTCATGCAGAGCATTAAAGAGAGATTGATGCAAAAAATAGAACAGTATGAATGTACTTTGTGAAATTCACCCAGCTAGCATTGAAAACTGATTACACCCACACTAAGGTTTAGCTCCTTAATGATCCTAGAACTGGCTGTGATTCTCTCTAATTAAGTATTCCCTTGACCATTTGATTGAGTGGTTGTTTTGCTGACTCTTGAGAAGCTCTTGAGAGATGGATCTGTAGGAGTAAGGGAGAAACAGAGATAATTATAGGAAAATAGTTGCTTTTAAAATATATTGAATGAACTGACAAATATAATGGCAGTTCCCTATGGAACTTCAGCATTTGTTCTAATTTGTTTTATGTATCCTGGGGAAGAGGATAGTAATCTGCATGTCGATTTAGTTTAGTTTTTATCAACTTAGTTTCACGGAGCAACAAATAGGTTGTAGGGCTTTACTGAGATTAATAGACAATTTAAGTTAGCTAGGAAAAACAACACAGAGGATCTTGAGTGAGCTTGACCAATGTAAAACAGCTTCATTTTTCAGTGGTTCCCTACCCATCCACTCAGAATTTTCTATTTGTAAAGTTGGAGCCTGATATCACATCTCATCCAAAAATTGTTTTCCCCCCCCCAATTGTTTTCCATAAATATTTGCAGAAATAGGTAAATAAGAATGAAACAACAACAACAAAAAAGCCTTTTTGGGGCAAAACCTGACATTGCTTAACAGAACAGAGTTGGAAGGGACCTTGGAAGTTTTCTAGTCCAACCATCTATCAGACAGGAAAGCCTATACTATTCCAGACAAAGGGTTGTCCTTCTTAAGAACTTGCAATGTTGGAGCAATCACAACTTCTGGAGTTCCACTGGTTATTTGTCCACATTGTTTCTCCTTACGAAGTTTCCCCTTAATTCCAGGTTGTTTCTCTCCTTGATTAGTTTCCATCCATTGTTTCTTGTCCTGCCCTCTGGTGCATTGAAAAATAGGTCTTTAAGGGGCGTGCTTAAGCACACCAGCGTGCCTACCATCCTTGTCATAATGTTTCCTTTATTTATACCCATCTCATGTATCCACAATTATGTTTACACTTGTATCTGTTATCAAATACATGCATGACAAAATACATAAATAAATAAAATAAATCTGTGGGCCATTGTTACATCTCTGTCTGATTATTCTGCTTTGTTTGAAGTTCACTATTGGCTGATACACTCATTGGTTAAATTTAAGAGCAAGCATAGAAATAACGAACGATCCTCAACAAATACAGATAGTCCATGCTTAGCAACCACAATTGGGGCCAGCAACTCCATCACCAAGTCCTATGCAAAACATCATGTGAACACATTAACTCTGCCAGTTGCAAAGTACACAAGTGGTAATTATTTGATGGGATCCTGCAACAATCATAAATGCAAGGCTTGGTTGCATAGCTACTACCTGTAATACTTTGGGTATGCCATGTTGGCAGACTGGTGAACATAATACTCCAGTATTGCTGAAATAGCTAGATTCCAGCTTTCTGATTGAGCACTGAGTCATAGAATATGTGATTATTGAAACATGGTTGGTCATATTTTAAAGAGGTGCTCAGAATGTAAAGGAAGTAGAGTTAACCTGTCTTATGATTTAATTTGTTTTTAATTAAGGTGAAGGAGATCTCCACAATAACTTCATGCTTTGTATTCTAAATTACCTTCTGCAAAAGGTAAGAGTAGGCCTCATTTTACTGTCTTGGTAAAGTATCTCCTTCTAGAGGACATAGTTGTTTTGTATTTTAAAGGGTGCATGACAAGCAACTATCCCACCTCAGCTTAGTGAAGGGCTGCAGTGGGGAGTCCCACCAACAAGAGGTTCTTAAGAACCTACACATTGATAGAAATGCTCCATTTGTGTACTGTGTTGCACAGAAACCTACAAAGCTGTCTTGTGCGGACTGTTCCACCCAGAATTCTAGTGGTTTGGACAGTATAATAAACTAAACAAAATTAACTCGTTTCTCTAAACGGCAGTAACTCTATTCAAATTAAAATGGCAACTTTCTGTAGGCTGTCATTCAGCTATGATTATTCCCTTAACATTATGTTTTAATTGGCCAAATCTAATTTAGATTCTGAAGGACATGTATTTATTATTTAAATTTTATTATGATCGCCCACTCCAGTAGTCTCTGGGCAGTTTATAAAATCTAAATAAGCAGTTAAAATAGTTAAAAAGTATAAAACAAAATGGACAGTTCAGACTATAAACAGTCACAATAATAACAATAAAACACAACAGGAGGCCCACAAATACGTTAACCCCAGGCCTGGGAATTGAAAGTTGAAAGACTATCTTGGATGTGCTACCTCTGGGTTAATTCCCAGCAATTTTCCCAAAATAAAGATTCAGGGTATTCTATTAATCTAGGGATTAAATTATTGTTGCCAGTTTCATTTTTTTCCAGCAGTTTTCAAAACTTCAGATTCTTAGTTTCTTATACGTGTAAGGCTAATACTGATAATGCTACCAATAGCTTATATTTCATGTCCAGCGCTGCAATTAGGCACATTACAAAATAATAAAATATAACAATGCAATAAAATATTAATGCAATACATTAGCACTGTCCCATTTAAGATCACAACTAAAATAGAAAGCTTTGGTAACCTAAATATTTAACACTGAGAACAATAATCAGCACCTATATTTAAACAATACCTTTCTGAATAAAGAATTACTACTCCAGCTGCCTTCACAAAGACCTCAAGAAAAGAAAACATGTTCTTGTCATAAATGTCAATTTTGATTTATTCATATTCCAGCTGAATGGAACGTGATTCCAGAACACTGGAGCTTGATGGGTAAAGGTTCTGGTTATTTTAATACTAGAAAGTATCACCTGACCCCAGAGAGATGATTGAATCAAACACACAAACATATGAGCTACAAGAAGAATTTCCAAATAAACGTGTCCATGAACTATGCCTGATGAGTTCACACGGTTAGGAAATTATTATAACCCTAACTTGTTGGGTTGGCAATATATAAATCATCAATATAGCTTTAAGACTGCTGCATTGCTGTATTGCATCATACTGTCTCCTGATTGGTTAGCTCTGTAGCCAATGTCCTTAAGAGGGAGCTAGAAACACGGTTTGTCTCTCTTTGCTGATATCTTTGGTGTTTGCTGTGTGCTCTTTACTGCTCTTTGCTGTGTTTGCTACTGTTTGCAGCTGTTTATTGTGTATGACTACAACGACTGGTAAGAAGACTTTGTTATTGGATTATCCCTGGACTATTGTTTTACTATCTACTGCTTTATCTGTATATGACCTGGACTGTGTATTGGACTGTGCCTTACTATTTCCTGAAAGTAAACACAACTCAGTGTATCTCTGTGTTGGTTGTGTTATTTTGTAACTACTCTCAATCGCTTATCATGTACATACCCTTGCTACTCAAGGGTTGCTCTGTGAATTCCTTAACACACACCAGCAAACTAAACTTCTATTTTCAATCATCAACTCCACCATTGAGCTGAAGAAAATGTTTCCAATCAGCTGTAGCCAAATCATCTAGGGCAGCTATTCCCAAAGCAAAGGGCTGTTTGTCATACCTGGCTGCTATTTGGCTGTTGGAAAAGAGGAATTATTTCGGGAAAAGAAATGCAAATGTAATGCAAGAATTCAAAGCCAAACTTCTAATAATTACACATTCAAAGCCATATACTTCAATGGAGTAATCGGTCTTATTATTCTCTCATGTGTGATTTCTTGTAAGGAAAGGAAATATTTATCCATCCCTATTAGAAAGAAGTCATTTTTGTTTAACAATTGCTTCCCATTCTGTTATCAATTTTCAGAAATCCCTGCGCTTGGTCTTCTAGTTGTCCAGAGTTTCTCAATAGTAAGATGGGAGGTATATAAATTAAATAAATAAGTCTTGGGGAAATGTGGGCTTGAGTTTAGATTTGAAATGAATCCCACAGATATTGGCTTGGACAGTTAAGAGAAAGTGAGAACAAAGAAGCAGATAAAATAACATATTCAACTAGGCTATTAGCTCAATTGGATGAAAATTCATCTCATGTAAAAAGCTGGTTTTCCTTTGCCATCTTCACATAATATTTAGAAAGAAGCTCTCCCATCATCTTAAACTGACTTTCTTTAAGTATTTAATTCATAATTTATAAATTAATATTCCACTTATCTGTTTATTGATCTCTACAATCCAGTTTGTGACAATTAAAACAATACAGATTAGAAAGCGTTAGAAAAATTGAAACAATTACATTAAAGCTAAAAAGTCAAAATAGGCCTTAAAATAAAAGCTCGACAAAACAGATGTGTTGTTACAATTTACCTAAATACAGAATGGATTGAGAGTACTTTCCATTAACTTAGAGCCACACAGCAGTAGGTTCTGGTCTATGGACTTGATATCCAAGGTTCTGGTGGTGGGTACCTTTAGATAAACTTCTTGGTGATGTATCATTTAAATTGGTTTTAATCAGTAGTGGGTTTCAAAAATTTTTATTACTGGTTCTGTGGGTGTGGCTTGGTGGGCATGGCACGGCTTGGTGGGCATGGCAGGGGAAGAATACTGTAAAATCTCCATACCCTCCCCACTCCAGGGGAAGGTTACTGAAAAATGCCCATTTTCTCCCGCTCAGCTGGGACTTGGGAGGCAGAGAATAGATGGGGGCGGGGCAGTCAGAGGTGGTATTTACCGGTTTTCTGAACTACTCAAAATTTCCATTACCGATTCTCCAAAACTGGTCAGAACCTCCTGAAACCCACCTCTGGTCTTAATATTGGCTGTGTCATTACTTACTGACTCCATGACTCTGGGTTTTAATGGCGTTTATTGTTGTGGCTGCTTTATGAAATTTTGTTATTTTCATAAAGTTATTTCAAAATAACTTTATGAAATGTTTAGAGAAAGACTCACATTGTTTATAATGTATGCGAACATTATAATTTATAATGTATGAGGCATTAGAAAAAGGTGATACATTCTTGAAAACCAAAATTATTTCTTGACAAGGACAATTCTATGTTAAATAATTTAGGAGTAAAATCCACTGAATTCATATTATTTTTGTGCAAAATTGTAAGTATAGGACTGATTGTACAGCTTCCTATATAAGAGAAAGGAGTCTTCACATTGTATTTATTATTAAATATTTTAAAGAAATTAGATAACATAAATATAAGTCAAAGTGTAAAAGAATTTAAAAATAGATAATAAAGATAAAAATTATAAACAGTAAAACATGGATGGATAATCAACAAATTGGAAAGTTCATACAATATCTATTAAATTTTAAAGGCACTTGCCAGACACAATTCAAAACATGTTTAAAAAATGAAATGAAACTATAGATAATAAACATTAAGACAATATTGTAAATTATATATCAATTATATGTCAAGATTTAAACTTTAACACCTGAATTTTGAATGTGGCACAACTCTATGTATACAATTATAGTCTGAAATTGTTTCCAAATATAATTGAATTCTACATTAGATTTACTTTTTAAATATGAAGTTATCCTAGAGATTGAAGCATTGCCTCAGAGTTCGGTTAATTATTCATTCGAAGAGTGGATCAAGATTTTTTTATATAAAAGACACATAAAATTCTTGCAACAGATATACAATATCAATTCTGTATATTTTGAAGGAGTAGATGCATTGTATGTATTGCTATGGCTTTGTTCTCATATGTTTATATGAGAACAACGTTCATATGTTCTCATACATTATAAACAATGTGAGTCTTTCTCTAAACATTTCTCCATGAAGTATTTTTTTCTATTCTCTATCTCCTTTGTGTAGCAGAACTGTTGTCTGTTTGCTTGCTAAAAACGTAGTGAATGCTGAGTGGCATTTAATGCCTTGACTGCTTCTGGCAGGTGGAAGTTTTATTATTTTCTTTCTCGGTTCAGCAATAGGGCTTTGCGGTGATTTATATGGCTAAAATTGAATCACCCACTCCCAATGTGATCAGGTCTGACTAGTGTGATGCATATTGATCTAAAATCCTGGGAAGCTTTTGCCATTCAGCATTGGAAAATATAAGCACGTATATAGTCAATATACATAAAATTAGGCAACTTTTTTTCCAAAAGCTTCTATATTTCTGATATAGGAGGGGAAAAAAATAAAACTCTTCTCTGAACTTCAGCATTAATAAGAATAACAAAGGCCTTGAAGCATGCTGTCTTTTCATCTGGCCCAGAACAGGAAGTACAGGTAGCGAGTTCTTTTTTACTTTGCATTTCTAGAGCTCAACACAAGAAGGCGCTAAAGCACTGTAATTACTCACCTGCCATTAGAAAACAGAGACATCTTTGAGCAAGCTACAGATGAGAGAGTTACAATTTTTGTGCTGTGTTTCTTTTTCCCCCTGGTTTTGCTATAAACAAAAGAAAAAGGCTTTCCTAATAAAGCTCTGTGAATAATAAAAAGGCATTTTTTTCATAATTAGTTAGTAAATATTCCCCTTTATCATTCCTTAAATGGAAAGGGAGATAAATATTATATCAATACAACTCTTGAATAGAAGAAAAACTTGGTCAATGAAAGAAGGTAGCTCAAAGTAAACAATTGTCCCTCAACTAATAGAATAAGAATATTAGGAATTAATTTCAAGTTTTTAAGACAAGTTTAAGTAATAAATGGTTCATGTTTTTCAAATGTTTGATTCTAAATTCATGTTTTTACTTTAGAATGTTCTCTCTCTTTCCATCTCTCTCTCTCTCTCTCCATTTTTAAATAATGAGTTGCTTATGGTGACTAGCACATCCTTTTCTGAATACCTCATTATGATGCGTTAAAACAATACAGAGACATATTTTACCTTGGGGAGACACAAAGTAATGGAATGCCTTTTTTGGAAGTATAATCAATACAAATTAAGTTCACAAAAAGTCTATTAATTTTTAAAATACAACTGCTACTATTGAATTTATTTAACAAGACCCCCTAATCAAATTGATTAAAGGTGGCATGCATTGGGTAAAAAACATAATAATAAAACAATACAGAAACAGGTACAATATTTATTCATTTAAACAATTTATAAAGCTGTCCATCTCACAGAAGTAATTCAGGGCAGTGTAGAAATAGGAAATAATAGCTGTGCATTGAGGAATACAAGAAAAAGGTAACTAATCTTCCATACCAATCCATTCACAAATTCTCCTGCCTTATAGACCCCCCAGAAAAGCCAGGTTTGTAATGCCTTCTTAAGAGTCAGCTGGGCTGGCATCATTTGGGCTGGGAGGGAAGGGAAAACTATTCCCTAATGCAGAAGCAGAGACATGTCTCCCATGTTTTCCCCAAGATGGTATTATTTGTTGATAGGACTCAGGGCAGGGCTAAATATCTATGGAGATTCTCAGTCATCCAGGTCATGGTTGTCCCAATGGTGCTTTTTCAAGAGGCAACTGGACTTTCTGGTTTTTCTTTGAAAATGTTTCACTTCTCATCCAAGAAGCTTCTTTAGCTCTTGTTCTTCCAGATCTTGAACCACTAGACTGTGTGGATTTTGTTGCAGCAGACCTCCATGTCTATTCATAGTTCATAATGTTCCAAATTTCCTCTTAAAGATCACCCAGAACCATTCATCAAGAATTTATTCTCTTTGGAGGACTTCTGGAGGAGCAATGGTGGACCTAAAATCAGCTTTTTATAGTGCTGATGACCATGAAGGAACAAGGATCGGCAAATGATTCAGAGACATGTGGCCATTAAACTTATTTTGTCAGGGTTTCCATTAATACAATGGGTTCATTACAGGATCAACACAGGGCAGTTGGGAACATTGTATCACAATTGGTATGTATGTGTTACTATTAGTGGTTGTAAGGAAGAGAGAGAAGGAACGTATGGATGAAAGAGAAAAATATTTGCATGTCCATTTTGACTCTGTTCTACTCATTAAATGCCAATATACTGTATAGGTCTGAATAATGCAATGCAGAAATCAAAAGAAAAGGTATATATTTACCCCTTCTAAAAAGTAATGTTCTAATGTCATAATGCTTTATAATATAAAGTAGTAATGTCATAATGCTTCTGAGTGTAAGAAGGGATAGTCCCTATCAGAACTGTCTAATGGAGGAAGAGAGAGAATAGGATATCTATGGATTTATCATATACATCTGAATATAAACTTTATATACAAAAATCCATGTGTAAAAGAAAACACTGGCAGCCACCCTTGGACTTTGAAAATGTGCTCTGAGAACAACTAATAGTAAGGAATCAGGAGACTGTGAGTTCTAGTCTTGCCTTAGGCATAGGTGACCTTGGGCCTTTCATTTTCTCTCAACCCTAGGAAGGAGGCAATGGCAAACCACTTCTGAGAAACCTTGCCAAGAAAACCACAGAGACTTGTCCAGATAGTTTCTGAGAATTGGAGTTGACAGGAAAAAAAATTAAAAAAATGGACCAGTATATGTAGAAGAACAGCTAACTCTCAGAACTCTTCTCTTAGAAGCCCTTTTGATTTTCACATCTTGGCCCTGTCTATATGTAGTTTCAGTTGCCCCCACTTTTTTTTTAGAGCAGTGGTCTCCAACGTCTACAGCTCAGGAGACCAGTGGAGGTGGCAGAAGTGGCAACAAGAGGGAGAGGGGATGATTTCAGGTAGGCACTGTTTTCATAAATACAGCAGAGGTGGAATTCAGTCGGTTCGGATTGGTTCAGATGAACTGGTAGCTCCGATGATCTGCTGGTCCCACCCACCTGCCCCCGCCCTATCCTGTCCTTTATTTCCTGCTTTCTAGCTCATTTCAATCACACTGTACAGCTGATTCCCCTCCCCCTGCTGTTCTACTCATTGTTGCTGACTTGGAAGGTAAGCAGCTGAGCTTCTAAATGCTCTATGTTCAGCTTTATTTTCAGCGCGAAGTGCATGCTCACCGAATTGGTTGTTAAACTGGCAGCATTCCACCACTGAGATACAGCATTGCGCTCGCTCACCCGCCACTTCTGTGGCGGGTTCTGAACAAGCTGCAGTCCGGCATTGTGTCATGGAACGGGGGTTGGAGACCCCTGTTTTAGAGAGTACCACGCTTGAACTTGATATTCCATATCATCATTCCGGTCTGGAAAACCCAACCAACTCTAAAACATTTCAACCCCGTAACTTGATATGAGAGAGAAATAGGGCTCCTACAACCTGTGCCATCTATCGGGCAATTAAAATGTCAAAAACTAAAAACATGGAAGTAATTTCAATAAAGTTCCCTCCTGTTCACATAGTGTAGAGCAGAGGTCTCCAACCTTGGTAACTTTAAGACTTGTGGACTTCAACTCCCAGAGTTCAATTGAAGTCTGCAAGTCTTAAAGTTGCCAAGGTTGGAGAGTTCTGGCATAGAGGTTAGTAGAAAAAGTCTTTCCTTCCTTCCTTCGAAGATAAATCAATCTGACCAGAGGGCATCAGAGTCAGATACCTTCATAATGGCTACTGCAGTCATGGCTACTTTGAAAAAATAGGAGTTTGGAGGGAGTCCGTCTGTGGAGGTCCAGATGAGAAACTTTCAAGTAGTGGCAGTGCAACATCTGAATATTCTTCTCAGATACTAAACATGATGCCTTTGGTCACGAGTTGAATATTTTAATAGTCCAAGCTGTTTAGAACTTCCAGTTTTCAGAGTTTTCACTTTAAGCTGTCATTTTATGCCACATGTAATTAATTTTATTTTGTTTGTTTTAAATACACATTTGAGTTGACAAGCTAAAATTATCCAAAATGAAAATAAAGTAATAAAATAATAAACTGAAAAGATTCCCCAAGGAATAAAAGGCTGTTTCAGTGCATGAAATAGTTGCTATAAATAATGCTGTAGAATTAAAAGTGCCTAATTCTATTCAGCAATCATAGAATTCATTTTCTATAAACTAATATCCTGCGAAATGTGATGTTCCACACTGATAGGTAGAATGATAGATTTTAACCTTATTTATTAGTGCATTATACTAAGCACATCAATTCCAACTGGCTTAAATCCTAGAACTTTTTTTTAGCATTTTGTACCGAAATGGTAACATTCCTTTTAAAAATCATTGCATTAGATACCAATAAAACTTCACCTCATGAATTTAGATAAGAGTTAAAAGACAAAAGCTAATCTCTTAATTCACTATAGCACCATATCAATCTTCTCAAAGAGAGAAAGAGACACTGCAGGTAGCAATGAGTACATAAAAATGCTGCTATGCTCCGTCTTTTATCATTGCCATGTCCTAGATACATAAGAATGCATAGTTTTTGCTTTGTCAACAATTTCTTAGCAGAAAGCAAACATTCTAGTAGTTAGGAAACTAGTTATGCTGAATTAATTTCCATTTTCTCTTAATAATGACAGGAAACTTCTTCATTTGGGGAACAAAAAACCTACTAGCCCAAATGAAATTTGGTGCAATGTCAATTTTTGTTTGGTAATATTGGTCACACCATTAGGCACAGTGCAACAACTATTTTGGGTGGTACACTGTGACCATACTTGCTGGTGGCACAGTTTGCATCTGAAGTGAATAGCACTCTGGCTGCTTATTCTGTATGAATGAGAAGGACACTTGATGATGTGGCTGTGTGACATTTGTCTACAAATGAAGTTACTGGAGTGCAGCTTTGCTTTGAGGATCTCTTAAAATCAGTGGTGGGATTCAGCTGGTTTGGGCCGGTTCAGGTGAACCAGTAGTTAAATTGGTGGATGGCCCCTCCCCTCCCCACCCCGCCTCTTCCAGGAGTCCCCACATGCCCCATTTTGGCTCACAGATAAGTGAAGGGAGGCCTACTAGACCCAAAATGGGGTGCAGGGGGTGCAGTGCACCCCTCTGCAGCCCGTTTTCACTCCCAGGAGGCTGCAGGGAGGCCTCCTAGGTCCAAAATGGGATGCAAAGGGGTGCAGCGTGCCCCCTCCATGGCCCATTTTCGCTCCCAGGAGGCTGCAGAGAGGCACCCACCCCTGCCCCATTTTTGCTCCAGGAATCTGCAGGGAGTCCCCCTAGGCCCAAAATGGGGTGTGGGGGGCGCATCCCCCCGCATCTCATTTTTGCCCCCAGGGGGTGCAGGAGGCCGAGTGCTGTCTGTCACACTCCCTGGCCACGCCTACCATGGCCACGCCCACCCAGACGGTTATTAGGGCAGAGAACTGGTTGTTAAATTATTTGAATCCCACCACTGCTTAAAATGATGTCATTCAGTTGGCCAACTTGAGAACGAGTAGTGGTTCTGGATGCATATAGAACAGTATGCGTGGACGGAATCAAGCAGCTCTATTCTGAGCTCAAGCTGTGAGATCTCTTACTTGACTTGTATTGCTTAACATGACTAAGGCAGCCTTTTTTGCCCTGATATTGATTAAAGTTTTGGGAATGTGAGCCTTCAGTTCCTCAACCAGCAAGACCAAAGTTTGGTGAGAATTCTGGAAACTGTATGACTGGAACAGTTGAGCTGAGGAAGGTTGAATGAGCATGCATCATTATTTCTCTGGCGTTATGGACAAACAACAAAGTACTTGAAATGCAGGATTTCATTTCAGATACTGTATTGTTTATCTTTTTAAAACTGGCAGCCATAGCTAGCTTGATCAAGTATCACTACATGATTCCCGAGGAAAGGGGTAAATTGATTATTTCCCTCCATTAACCTGTTGAAAATGTTTACCTCCCCACTGCTACTCAGTTGGTCCAGGATGAAACTGCAAAACCATCAACTTCAGATGGAACTATGAGAAAAAATACAATAATAATCTAAATGCACACAAGGCAGTTCTCTGATCCTTATCAGACCTCTCTGTGACTGGAGTCCTTGAAAAGAAGAAAATCCGGAACCATGAAAGATTTAAAATTATTTCAATCTATTTTAAATTATCGTTGAGTATTTTGAAAATGTATGTTAGAGGAGAAATTTGAGCAAATATTCATAAAATTAAACCAAGTCTAGATAAGAGAGAAAGTAAAGGATTTGCTTTATGTTTATCTGGCTAACCAAGGAACCCTTCTGCCTTGTTATCAAACTTGAGAAGATCTGCTGATTCTGTGGATGCCAAATTCTAATGAAATAAAATACAGCAATATTATCTCCATCAGCTAAACTATTTCTCTCAGTTAATATGGTCGCTGAGTGTGCTGTTTATATATAGTTGGTTTGCAAAAGTCCATGGTGATCCAATTTTGATTATTTATAAAGGAAATTTTGAAGAAAGAAAACCAATAAACTGATGAGCTGATGGGAAATACACAGAGATAACAGCACGTACCTGACCTTGAAAATAATAAGCCGACTATGACTTGCTTACCTCTTGGTTACGAAACCATCACAACAATTCTAATAAGCAGGAAAGTAAAAGCAGGTATTATAGAAGATAACAGTGGCAAATTATTTTGACATTATTACCAAGAAAACAGCATGGCATAGCCACATCATTATCATAAGTCAAGTCATGGGAAAATTTACTTCTTTAGAATACACCTGGCAAAAAAATAAATATATCATATTTTTTAAAAAAAATCTGTTTTTCTCAGATAGGATCAGTGGTGGGTTTCACCACCGGTTCTGTGGGTGTGGCTTGGTGGGCGTGGCAGGGGAATACTGTAAAATCTCCATTCCCACCCCACTCCAGGGGAAGAATACTGTAAAATCTCTATTCTGTCCCCAATCCAGGGGAAGGTTACTGCAAAATCTACATTTCCTCCCAATCAGCTGGGACTTGGGAGGCAGAGAATAGATGGGGGCGGGGCCAGTCAGAATTTTTACTACCGGTTCTCTCAACTGGTCAGAACCTGCTGAAACCCACCTCTGGATAGGATGGTTCCTAGAATCGAATGAGCATTTTGATATTAAAGGGTAGGAAGGACTGTATAAATTATTATCTGTAGGGTGTTTATATTGTTCACTGAAATTGTTTACACACCAGTTCTATAGCTCAGATGTGTATTTCCATATAGAAAAATACTTTTCTGAAAACACAGCCTATTTTTTTTTTTATATTTGAATGAAGAAAGAGTAGAACCAAACCTACTTAAGATTAATAGTTTTGTCTATATTCTTATAAAACATAGCATAATCTGAAAGTTTTAGGGTTAATACAGCACAGAAGAACCATTTAACCAACAAGACAACATTTTCATACAATAGTCAGCTACTTTCAAGTTATTGTTTCCAGGAAAAAAGAGATATTAAAAGTTAGGATGCTTTTTTCATCCAAATGCAATAAATGTATCGCTTTCTCTCTTTTTGACTGTGGAATTGCCCTTGAGAGCTGGGATCTAAGTCTCTACATGATGGTGAAAGGCTCATTGGTTTTGGAGGCTATGTTGCATGGTAAACGAGAGACAAATCACTGCACCATATGCTACAGGTTAGATCTATTATAGCTAAAAGAGAAATGATTAAATCATGTGAACCTTGCAACAGAAATCCGGAAGATTAAACTGCAGTGTTGAAATAAGGAGAAAATGTTGCTATTCCTATTTGCACCAAACCGCACCGCATGCTTAATATGTCTCTTAATTTTGGAAAACATTTTCATAAATGCAGATGGCAGCTGTAGGAGAGCTTAGTAAGACTTGGGAAAGTGAAATGAGAGAGAATATTTTTTTTTTTAAAAAAAAAAATCTTTTTTCCAACAATGGAAAAGCACAGCCCCGCTGCGAACCAGTAGTAAAGGTAAGTAGAACCCATCCCTGGCTATATCTATGCATATAAAGTGATAGTCCATCATTTTTTATCTGCACTGAAAGTCCACCCACACAGGATTGCCAGCTAATGACTGTATGAAATGGATCAAGGTTCTGAGTTCATCAGAGATATGGAATGTGCTTCTAAAGATTATCATATGACCTTAATGTTTTTCCCACCTCAAAGTTGAGAGAAAAACCTCGTTTGAGTCAGATGAAATTGCAGTAGTCCTTGAAACGCATTCTGCTTACATTCTAAGGCAGCTTCAGGCAGCAAAGAAGGATACGCCAGCTTCTCTATGGATCATAAATATTGAAGGTTTTTGTTTTTTTTTTACTTTTTAGACTAACACAGGTAAATGTCAATCCATTACCTCATTAACCGCACAGTTACAGCATCATAAACAAATACCAAGACAAATACATCACTTCTACTTTTTTAGGTTTGAATTTGGTGCATTGCAGCAAAAATGGTTTCATTTTTCAAAAGTTGTTAAAGGGAATGATCAACCTAAGGAAAAGCAAGAAAATTGTCTCGCCTTGCAGAGACACCAGATTGAAATCCTGAGTGAAGAATTGCAAACAGATGGCATCATCCAATCAAATGGGTGGTTGGGCGAAGTTCTAGAAGGGTAGAACTTTATCATTCTGTCAATGGGATTAAAGTGTTTTCTATTGATGCATCGATACTAGACTAGTGCAATTTTAGTGGATTTTATCATTGGGGGGGGGCTTAACAGTTATTTCCACAAAACATTTTCAGCAAATTCAAAAAGCTACATTTGCACTTCATACTACGTTTGGTTCATTTTTTAAAAAATAAGGCTTTGCAGGAAATGTGTTCTCCAGTATAAAATATGACATGATCACAAGAATGGAAGACTATCTAAGTGAGTTGTGTACTTACTCAGTCTGCTGTTCGTAATAAATGGCGATGTACTTTTTCTGCTCTTAAGAATTTATGTTGAGATGCCTGGAAGTTTTGAGTTTAGGCTGAAAAACTTTAAAACAGAGCTCTCTTAACAGAATTCTAAGTCATATCTGGTCATTGCTTTCTGCAACTTTCATTGCAGAATGAAAGTTCTTTAAGAACATTAAGATCTTTAAGAACATTAAGGCAACACAAGGATTCTTGTGGATTTTTGAAAAAATCACTTCAGATGTTCAGCCTTTTAATCCATGAACAATAATGGGCAGAGAAGATGTAACCAGAATGTAACCATTTTCTGACACTGGAACCACATAAGGAAAGCTACCATTTAAAGAACTACTATCACAAATATCAGGGGTGTCAGCAAATAGAGGATACAGGAGTGACATCATCACACAAATGACTTGTTTGCATCAGATATATTGCAAATGCATAATTGTGGCATGTTAATGTTATCACATAAGTGTCGTTATTTTGCCACCATTGCAATTTATTACTGATGCTATTGATTGCTACTGTTTTATTATGTGTTTGATTGATTGATGTGCCATCAAATCATTATCAACTCTTAGTGACCAATAGATATATTTTCTCAATGACAATCTGTCCCTACCCTATTTTTCAGATTTTTCCAATGATTCATTCATTGTAACTGAATTTGTTGCTGGTCATCCTTTTCTTCTTCCTTCCATCTTTCTCATTTGCATGTTGAAAAGAATAATTTCTCACACCTTTCTCATCTGAATTTCATTTCAGTTTCTTATCTCTGCTGAATATCTCTTACTGGGGTGCAAGACAAGAAAGTATCTTTGGCTTACAAAGGAGACGATCTTTTCATAAAGAATTCAATTCTGAATGTGTGAAAGTAGGAACAGTTTCCCTACACTGAATTCATTTCAATGGGATATGCATAGATTATGCATATCTTCCAAGCGTTGAAATCAATGCTTTGTAGCTTAGGCCTTATCCAGTGTCTTCTAGACATGGCAGGGATTCTGGAGTTGTGATCCCAAAATACTGGAGGATACCAATTTAAGGCAGATGGTACAGACAGACGGTCTACTGATATACTCAGATGTTTGTGTTTTGAGGAACCAATATTTGCTGTCTTGACTCATTGCATGTATACATGAATACAATAGTAAAGATTATATCTGGTTCTGGATTGTTTTGAATCATGGTAATTCTTTCCGAGCATTAGGGATTAGGCAGTAATCAGTCAGTGATCACAAGCAGTTTCATATTTATGTTTACGGGGATCGGGGGGGGGGGTACATGAATTCCCTCCTGTAGGCAGAGCTGTCTGTGCTTTCATGTCAAATTTCTTCTATCCTGACTTTTTCTTCATCATTGATGATTGGAGCCCTGGAGGACAAAATCCCACCTCTTAATTATCCTAATAAAGCAAGAGTAATACATTTGTTGGTCATATCTGCTCAATAAATGAATGCTTTAGTCAAGATAATCACTCAGTAATCTCTTTGGAACTTCTGTAATGACTACTGTAATGTTGGCTTTGGCTTTGGGCTGTTGCTTAGCAAACATTCATTGTCAGTTGGTATTATACTAATACCACCAATTAAGATAGGTAATTATTGTCTTGTGTCAATTGGCTTCACATATCCCTCCATCATTTCTCAAGTCTCCCTATCTTTCGTATTAGTATAAACCAGCAAGCAGTTGATAGAAATAGGAGAAAAGAGTTTTATAAGAATTTTACAGGTTCACTTTTCTATATCAAAGAACTCAAAATACTCTGCAGCCTTAAAGCTGTAAAATTCTACTAAAATCAATACTAAAATAGTATTGATTCAACAAATGATTAAGGTTAAGATAAAGCTTGCTAAAGGTTGTCTGCAGAGTTGAAAACAGAGATTATCTTTGAGCATAAAATTTCTGTTATACCCAGGGAGATGCAGACAGAATAGACACGATTCTCATCTATAACCCCGCAAGAACAGCATCTATAAATCAGATTTGGACTGAGCATGGATAGCAGGGCAACACTTAAATCCTTTCCTCTACAACATTTCCCTAATGATAACTGTTAGGGAATGGCTATTGCCTAACTGGTTGGGTTAGCTATATATATATATATATATATATATATATATATATATATATATATATATATATATACCATCAATGCATGTTTGCAGTCAAAATGTAATGTATAGCTTTAAGACTGTAATGCTGTATTGCATCATACTGTATTCTGATTGGCTAGCTCTGTAGCCAATGTACTTAAGAGGAAGCTTGAATCATGGCTTATTTTTCTTATTACATTATTATTGCTACCTCTGCTCCTCTCTGCCTGTTCTCTCTGCATGATCACTGATTGATCATTGCTACTTGTTGTTTTCTATTGTTTTACTGATTGTTTTACTGCTGTACTTGTTCCTGTTTGCAACTCCAAAAAAAAAAACAAAACTGTTTTATTGCATATGACTACAACAACTGGTAAGAAGACTTTGTTCTTGGAATATCCCTGGATTGACAATTTAACTATCTTTATCTGTGTATGACCTGGATTGTTTATTGGATTTTGCTTTGCTTTTCCCTAAAAGTAAAAGAATATCACAACTCGGTATGTATGTATATTGACAGTGCTTATTCACAATCACTGTCAGCCGTTTCTCATGTGCACAAACTTGCTACTCAAGGGTTACTCTGAGCATATTCCTTAACAATAACAGTCCCCTCTCCAAAAATATTCTCCCCTTTAAGAACCAATTTACTTAGACTTTATCTACCAAGGCCAATAGACAACCTTGACAAGCTGGAGTAATGGGGGAAGGGGCACAAGACTAAATTAACCACTTCTGTGTATTCAGAACTCAAATACTTTTGTAGAATTTTTAGAGAGATGGAATGACATCTATTACCATGTTTTCCTGAAAATAAGATCGGGTCTTATATTAATTTTTTCTCCAAAAGACACATTAGGGCTTATTTTCTAGTTAGGTCTTATTTTGGGGAAAATACGATATTAAATGCGCCCATCTGGCTGACAATCTTAACTGGGGCTTATTTGGGGGGTAGGGCTTATATTACGAGCATCCTGAAAAATCATGCTAGGACTTATTTTCCGATTAGGTCTTATTTGGGAGAAACAGGATAGGGATTAATAAATATCTTCAACACTGAAACTTTTAGAGTTGGTTGGGTTTTCCAGACTGGAATGATGATATGGAACATCCACATATAACACTTTTTTACAAACCTGCCTTGAGGAAGAAGACAGGGAATATGACAGTGGACATTCCATATGTCCTCACAGGCTGTCTTATTCTCCTGGAACCACAGGACATGACAAAAATACTCTATGCATCAATTCTTGCATCAATTCCTGCATCAATTCCTGCAGGTCCTTAATTGGAATGCCTAAGAATGCTTATTCTTTATGGTAACATTTGGATTCATGCTTCTGAAATATTTTCTACTGCTGCATGTTTATTTACATATTATTTATGTAATTAGGCATCGTTGTCAGCTATTCATTGTCATTTCTGACATTCAGACATTCTATGCATCATCACTGTCCATGCCCCTCTGTCTTGCACCAAAGGAAACAAACAAAATGTTAAAAAGTTATATTTATGTAGTTACATACCAAGCATATCTAAAATTATATTAAAGTAACCAAAATATCTATACAATCTCCAAGGAGTGTCACAACTTTTGAGCACCTCTAATGTTTGGAAATTGAAAGTTGAAAAATTTGACATGCCCTACTGTTTCCTTCAGATCTTTGGCAAAATATGAGTATTATCAAATGCAGTAGACTAATATTTTGCAGTTAGTCGAGTAATGAGTAGATTTAAGATGATTCAATTCAGAATTTGAAATTATCCAGAAGCATCATTGGGCGACGGCAGGCTATTCTTGATATAAGGAAAAGAAGTCATGGTTCTGCTCAAAGCAGACTGAAACTTTCTTGTTTCAAAGATATTTTGCTCTAATTCTATAACATCTCATTTAGCCTTGGCCACCATATTAAAATATAAATCCTACTTGGCTTGATAGGACTTGCTTCTAAATAAATGATGCCGTTTTTTTCCTCTGGTAGCAAAAAGATTTTATGTAAAAAATCTACTCGTTATATAAACTCACATTTAAGACAATTTACACTTGTAATTAGGAAATCAATTTTCTTGGAGATAAAGTTGTTCTAGTTAATTATGACATCAATATGCATGGTCATCATTTGAAAGCATTCATCTGAAAAATCTTGTTTAATCTTATAGGGATTAAATGCCATCAATTAATTAGACAAGTAAAGTAGGGGTTCTCTTCTATACTGTGTCTGATACAGTCAGTTGATGCTATACTTTTGTCCAGACTCTGAATGACATTTCTATTTAATGCTAATTTCTAACAGCATTTCTATCTGGCTAATGTAAATTTATTCCAATATTTCATTTTCTGTCATCCTTCTGGATGTTGAATTTTGAGTAACAATTTAAAGCAATAAAAGCAAATTGGGGTCATATTGATTGAAGGAGGGGAGGAGAGCAATCTAAAATTAATATAGGCAACATCAGTATTTGTCCAGCTCAAGGTTAACAAACTAGGCGCAGATTTTCACATTTCCAGATTGCATAGAATGGTTAGGAGTTGTTGATTTTTAAAATGGATGGGAGGGTGATTGAGGAAAGAGTCACCAAACGTGTGAACTGTTTGAACATATATGTAAATTCATTTTAAAAAGAGAAAGATAATTGTGTGTTGGATGACCTATGTCTGTAGCAGGTTATATACTTAGGAGAATAATGCAAATTTCCAGATATGCACATTGGATATTTAATCAGATACAGTGTTGTTGGGTTATCCCAGGAGATCATCCAAAATATGCTGGGAAGAACAAGCTGTGAATAATTATTGGATTCCCATTTTTGTAAATAGGTATTGCAGTATTTAAAGCAAAAATTGTTATAATGCTTTTGTGAGATGCATAGATACATACGTATAGAACTCTGGCACTGGTGGAATTCAATTTTTTTTACTACCGGTTCTGTGGGCATGGCTTGGTGGGCAGGCAGGGAAAGGATACTGCAAAATCTTCATTCCCATCCCACTCCAGGGGAAGGATATTGCAAAATCCCCATTCCCTCCCCACTTCTGGGGCAAGGATACTGCAAAATCTCCATTCCCTCCCCACTCCAGGGGAAGGATACTGCAAAATCTCCATTCCCACCCCACTCCAGGGGAAGGATACTGCAAAATTTCTATTGCAGAGGCGGTATTTGCCGGTTCTCCAAACTACTGAAAATTTCCACTACCAGTTCTCTGAACTGCTCAAAATTTCCATTGCCAGTATAGCACCCCTGAACTCAGTGAAATACAACGGCACCCTATAGAAGAGAATTGTAATCTATAAGAAAGTAAACCTTGGAAAAGAGTAGTAAGTCAGGCAGCCTGCAGGATGAATACCAATGATTTTCCAAGAATTATTTCCCAATGGCTATTAATTTTTTTTAAAAAATGAAACTATGATTTGGGCTATATTTTCTTATATTTAATATCAGTTGCTAGCTTTGACCTTTCAAAGAATTATGAGGAATTTCACAGTGATTCTTCTAACCACATAACAAAACAGGTCCAATCTCACACTCTTGCTCTAGTAAACCAAAAACTGATAAGTGTATGAAATACCCTTCACATTTTAGATGTTCTACAGTAGAGTGAATTTTATGTGCACCAGAAATGTTCAACTCTTTTGGAAGAAAGTTGCACTTTAGTACTATGTGTAATGCATCTACAGAAAATATATATATATATATATATATATATATATATATATATATATATATATATATATATATATATATATATATATATATATATATATATATCAAAAATTGCTTTAGAGACAGAGGTAGACTGAAAAAACATGGAAAGCTTCCAGACTTTTTATTAGCCTTTTCTTGTGACATACTTCAATGAATAGGGGCTGCGGTGGCTCACATGGTAAGATGCTGAGCCAGCTCTTCACTGAGGTTGGCAGCTCAATTCCCATGAGCGAATAAACCATGTAGGGACAGGAAAGGAGCCTCCCCCAATTGCCTACTGGCATTCAGGCGTCCCATGGGTAAGATAACACCGCCCAAAAAATTTCCTTTCACAGAGGCAGCCAGCCACTTTGGTGATCCCTGGCCAACACGTGCCATATGCTAAATAAATAAACTTCAATGAATCAATAAGACATGTTATTGGATTTTCCAAAGAAGGGCTAATTGGCACAGTCAACTAATCTGAGGAAGTTAGATTAGCCCTAACCATGCTTAATCTTTCATAATGTCACAGATTTTTTCCACTGGGATTATCTAACACTTTACCTCTCCTGACATTAAGAGACCTTCAAGAGGCCATAAAAAGGCCTCTTACAATACCCTTTTTTTGCTTTAAGTAGCATATAAAACACAAGAATAAGCAAAAAGAAGTAACAGGAACTCCCTGGATTTGATCTGGATAGCATATCTCCAAAAATACACCCCAGATATTTATTTATTTATTTATTTTAAAGTATCTTAGGGAAAAGAAAAGAAGCTGGACATGTTGCTAGTTGGTTATCCTGGTTAGGCCCAATATAAGAGACTGTAGACTTTCTTGTAATAATAATATTTATTTTCTTCCTCAGGAACACATTTTAGACAGTTATCAATCTGAGAAGAGCGAAAGCTTATATACAGAGGAGGCGGGGCTAATGGTAAGTAGTAACCAATGGTAAGAAACACAATGACATCACACAATGACATATGCACAAGCACACATATT
Source organism: Arizona elegans (assembly GCA_022577455.1). Taxonomy (NCBI): domain Eukaryota; kingdom Metazoa; phylum Chordata; class Lepidosauria; order Squamata; family Colubridae; genus Arizona; species Arizona elegans. The sequence goes on from JAKOOJ010000001.1 coordinate 254,518,991, forward strand.
TACAGATAGTAGGTTAGGTATTTTCAACTGTAACAAATCCCCCTCTAAAATACCTAACTAATGGTGGGTTATTAAGTTTATATATGTACATTAAGTTTGGAAGTCAAATATACATGTTGTTTGGTTGCTAATGGCTTAGTGAGGATATCAGCAATTTGTTCATTAGTATCGCAATGAACAGCCTTAATGAATCCTATACATGACAGTTGCCTCACATGTTTATATTTGATATCGATATGTCGAGATTGTTGACCTATCGCTTCGGAAGCTGATATATCTATCGCTGCCTTATTATCCTCATTGATGATAATTGGATAAATAGGTTCATCCCACACATTACATAATAAATCATCGAACCAAATTAGATTATTGACTGCTTTGGATAAGCAAACATATTCGGCTTCCGCCGTAGAGGTGGCAATTAAGTTCTGTTTGCCAGTGTACCAGTGCACCGCACAACCATTTATAAGAAAAACATATCCAGAAGTGCTTTTTCTGCTTTTTGAATCAGTAGCCCAATCTGCATCGGCGTAGCAGGTCAAAGTTGGTTTTTCAGAAATGAATGGTTCTAGGTATAGACATACATTAATGCTAGATTTCAGATATCTCAAAATTCTCTTGATTCCTTCCCAATGGTATAAGTTAGGATTGCTTACATGTCTCGACAACAAATTTACGGCAAGAGTGATATCAGGTCTAGTCCAATTAGATATGTATAATAAGGACCCAATAATTGATCGATATAAAGTGTTATCCTTAAATGGCTCGTATTCATTGTACACATTCCTATAAAAATCAGTTGACATGGGAGTTTCACAAATTTTTGAGTTAACCATATTACATTTTTCTATGAGTTCTATAATTTTGTCTTTCTGGGATAATTTGAAACCCTTATCTGTTTTGTCAATTTGGACTCCTAAATACTTATTTACCTTTCCTAATATTTTTAAGTTGAAATTTTTGCCTAATTGTTCAGCGAAATTATCACATTTAACCTTGTCACGTCCACAATATAATATATCATCAACATAAATCAAAACATATTCAATAGAATCATTATTTCTTTTTGTGAAAAAACAAAAATCAGATGAAGTAGCCACAAAGCCTATATCATTAAGTATCTTTGATAAACACTCATACCACCGTTTGCCGGACTGTTTTAGTCCATAAAGGCTCTTATTCAATAGCCAAATTTCTCCCTTTTTTGTATCTTTTCCTGGGGGTGCTTTTACATAAATTTCTTTATCGAGATCAGCATGCAGATAGGCTGTCTGTACATCAAATTGATATACTTCCAGATTTAAAACGGAAGCTAATACTAATGCTGTTTTCACACTTTCTGATCTAACGGTTGGGGAGTATGTGTCTTCATAGTCATCCGGAAACCTTTGAGCAAAACCTTGAGCCACTAACCTGGCTTTGTATAAGAATTTACCATCCTCTAGCTCTTTAATTTTATAGATCCATCTAGTGCCAATGGGGGCCTTCTCAGTGGGTAGATCTGTTGGTGTATATACATTTAGTTCTTTTAAACTGTCCATCTCTTTTTTCATTGCTTCCTCCCACTTACTTTTTTCTTCTGGAGGTAACTTAAGTATGTCATCATACGTGTTGGGAGTCAGGTGTTTAGCTTGAATAGACAGTACATAATCATCTAATCTTTTAGGAATTGTGCCCCTATTGGATCTAATGGGCCTATTCTGGGGATGTTCATCGCTATGCATATATTTAGCTTCTTTTTCAGTTAATTGGTCTACCTTCAAAGTGGGGTGTCCTTTCTTCCATTCATCATTAATTGTTTTTGGGCATTTAATTCTGTTCGTGGTTGTGGTTTTGGGATTGGTATCTGATGTATGATGTTCTGTGTGCGTTTGTGTAATATTTTTTGATTCTGGATATATTTCGTTGAGATGTAATTTTGACCAGTTCATGTGTTCATGAAACACAGCAGATCTGGATACAATGAAATGGTTATTTTTATCAATGAAGCGATATCCCTTGGTTCCTGATTCGTACCCCATAAATATCAGTCTTTTGGATACTTTCTCTCCTTTGCGCCTTAATTGTGAGGGGACATATACATCAGCAGATACACCAAATACGTGTAAATGCCCAATTTTTGGTTTCCTTCCATACATGAGTTTGTATGGGGTCTTGTCGATTGTACTGGACCATAAGCGATTTATAGTGTAATTGGAATAAGTAAGGGCTTCAGCCCAGAATGATTGGTTTAAGCCAGCATCATCTAACACACATTTAACCATGGTTTGTAGCAAACCATTTTTTCTTTCAGAGACTCCATTTTGAAATGGGGAAAACGGACAAGATTTAAAGTGCAATATTCCTTGTGATTTTAGCCAATTTGAAAATTCGTTGGATAGGAATTCCGACCCCCTGTCAGTCATTATTTGTTTAATTTTAGTATTGTGTTGCGTCTCTACCATTTTAAAGAACTCCTTAAATTTTTTGAAAACCTCATTTTTGTGATTAAGGGTGTATACAAAACCGAATCTACTGTAGTCATCGACTATGGTTAGAAAGTATCTTTTTTTATATTTAATTGAGGGTTTTAATGGGCCTACTACATCCATATGAATTAGTTGAAAAATTGATTGTGTGGTGCTTTTTTGGGTTTTGGTTTGTTTTTAATTTTGGATGAATTGCACACAGAGCATTCTAAGTAATTTTTACAGTTCTTTATTTTTAAATCTTCGGAACATTCTAACATTTTTCGTATGACGGGAAAGCTTGCGTGTCCTAGCTTTCTGTGGAGTAAGTGACTACAATTATCGTGAATAGGTCTTCCATTGTTTAAATTTTCAGACATATTAGTATCAGTGTTTGATGCATTATCATTATTACTTTCATCATGGCTCTCTGAATTTGGCTTTTTGTTTCTTAATTGATAGTTTGCATAGACTAGTTCGTTATCTTGTGGCAGTAGGTATATTAGTCCATCATTTGTAAATAGTTTACCTATGTTTCTGTTGTTCTTAGTCATAAATATCTTTCCACCTCTGAAAGTGGTTTCTATTTCATTCTCTATACTTAATTTTAGGGTTGCCAATATGTTATTTGGAATTTCAGGCACAAATAGTACCCCCTCTAATTTCCCTATACCCTTTATATGCGTGTCTCCTATTCCTCTCACTAGGACCTTATTTTGGTTTGCTACTTTAATGTAATATTTCTTTTCAGTGAAGTTACTTAATATTTCTCTATTATGAGTTGTATGACATGTGGCTCCAGAATCTATGAGCCAAGTGTTGAGTGAATCAGACATCAAAATGTTATTGTTTCTTATTCCATATAGTGATCCTTTCTTATTTTCTCTAGGGTTATTTCTGTACATTTGTCTTTCTCTAGGGTGTGGTGATTCTCTTCGCTTATACCTGTAATCTGGGGAAGTTCTGTCTAAGAAGTGTATTCTCCTATCCTTGTGTTGATATGAGTCACTGTATCCTGCATTCTTGGGGCAATCTCTACTCTGATGTCTTTCAGATCCACATATGAGACATTCATGTGGGTACCTATCTCTGACCCTAAAATCAGTTCTTCTTTGATTTCTACCTTCCCTTTGTTGTGTATATCGCTCTCTTCTAAGTCTATCTTCAGTAATAAGCTTATTGGTGAGGTTTTCTAAAGTAATTTGTTCTATACTTAGGTTATCTATTAAGGTAATATAGTTATCCCAGGTGTGATCTAATGAGTTAATTATAATGCTTTTCATGGTGTTGTCAGAAATGGTTTCCCCCCTTTGAATAAGGTCTGCTCTTACAGCGTTTAGATTCAAGATATGTTCACTCATGGAGGTATCATGTTTTAGTTTGGCAGAATAGAATTCCCTAGAAATTTTTGTGGTGGTGGCTACACTTTTACTATAGAACAAATTGAATAATTTTTGGTATGTTTCAAATACAGTTAAATTATGCTCTATACTGGGAAGTATACTTGGGGAAATAGAGGCAATTAATATATAATATGCTTTGTGATGGAGGCAGTCTATTTCATAGGTCCAAGGCTTATCTAGTGGGTTATCAATAAAAAATAAAACATTCTCTTTCAAATATGTAATCTGTAAACACTGGTCCCATTCCATTAAGTTGCTTCCATCTAATCTTAACTTTATAAAGTCTGAAGGTATTGTCCCTGAGTGTTGTGAAGTGTTATTCATGTTTAGTAGCTGTCCATGATTTAAGACCTTAGCATACTCACAATAAGGCCTGGGTATGGTAGATGCATGTCTGTATTTACTTATCTCTATGTTGCGCTGACTTGTATTTATGTTTTCTTCTTCTTTCTTTGCAGGCTCGTTCTGGGCATGCTCAGTCCTCATTTTTCTCCAGCAGCCGGCGAGGGAGGTTCCTGTGTCTGCAGCTCCTGGGGTGAAGTCCCAGACGGCCTTCTGTTGCTCTGCTTTGTTTCCGGAGGGCCTCTGGTGACTGAAGAATGCCTGGGGTGCTGCTCTGCTCGTCGGGGAGTCTTCTCTGAGGTCCTCAGTAAGTGGAGCTTGAGGCAGGCCGCCATTGCCAATGGAGCCGGGTTGTTCAGGGAGTTGCTCTTCGGTAGGTAAGTATGATTGCCAGCTTGTCTTTCTTCGGGTGGCTAGGCCTTTCTTTAGACAGTCTATTTCTTTTTGGCTTTTGGTAGATGGTAGTTTAGAATTTTCTATTTCATTTTCTGGTTGTTTGTTTGGTATTGTTAGTTTAGTCCCGAGTGCTGCAGTCAGCACCTGTATAGCATTGTCTATTTCTACTTCAGTAGGTTGAGCTTTGTTTTGTTTAAATAATTGTTTTTTATTTGTTTTTGGACTCGGGTAGTCATCTTCTTGGTAGGTTTTGTTTTTTATTTCGTAGTTTGAGGTTTGGAATTCTTTTAGTAATTGGTCAGGCATTTTAGAGGTATTAGGTGGGTAAGATGGCTGCCATGAAAAAGGCGGGAAGCTGTCGCCATCTTCGGTGTCATTTTTGAAGTCAGGGGTTGAGTTTCTTACCTTGCAGTTTTCTTGTTTGTTATTTTCGTTTATCATGCTGCGGATTTTCACAAGCAGATTTGATTCAACTGTAGTTGTTTCTATTAATTCTAGTATTTTTCTTTTTACTTCATCTTCTTTGTTTGGTGTTGAGAAAGTTTGTTCTGCTCCAGCTAGTGGTTGTTTGTTTTGTGTTAGCAGTTCATTTTCTTGTAATTGCGTTTGTTTCTTAATATTTTCAAGTGGTGTATATTTGTCAGGAGTTAGTTGAGCTGCCATTCTTTTCGTTATGTATCTGGTGGCAGGTCTTCTTTTGTCGTTATGTGAGTCTTGCATCTTTATGTTCGGTTGGGCCTACCAAACCATCCTCTTGCTACCAATTTGTTGCTAGTTGGTTATCCTGGTTAGGCCCAATATAAGAGACTGTAGACTTTCTTGTAATAATAATATTTATTTTCTTCCTCAGGAACACATTTTAGACAGCTATCAATCTGAGAAGAGCGAAAGCTTATATACAGAGGAGGCGGGGCTAATGGTAAGTAGTAACCAATGGTAAGGAACACAATGACATCACACAATGACATATGCACAAGCACACATATTTACAGATAGTAGGTTAGGTATTTTCAACTGTAACAGGACAGCAAATAACAGGTCCTCAAACTGCAGTTTCTTGGAAATCTACAAAAAGCAACTGCAATAGATATTGCTGATGTACAGTAGTACGGCATTTATTGGGAAAGGATAATGATGAAGCTGAGTCATTTTGTCTTGGGAAATGGGCCATCATCCCATTATTGTTCAAGTGGCTTATTAAAGCAATTGCCTTCAGGGTCCAGATGGCACTGTATGGTTTCACACCCTCGTTTACTTTTTTCTTTCCAATTTCCAAGAAAGAAGAAATAGGGTGGAAGAAAAGTGGAATAATTGCACACTATCTTTGGTAAATACGAGAAACTTTCTACCTAGAAGCATCTCAGGGAAAATGCTAAATGCTGATTGGACTAAAATTTTGCTTCCCCTTCCCCTTCTCACTTTGCCTCTAAGGTAGAGGTGGGGAACTACCGTCCATTTATGACTTGTAGACTTCAACTCCCAGAATTCTTGAGTCAGCCATGCTCTAAGGGAATACTCACTCATAGAAGTCAATGCAATTTCTGGCTTGATGAATCTACTCAAAAAGTGGACACAACCCACATAGCAAGTTATGGAAATAATGAAAATTCATTAATATAATAAATTAGTAAACAGCAAATATATCTCAATTCTAAAAGTAGCATTTAAAAACAAACCTCAACAGAATGAAAGACAATGGTATCCATCAGGTTACAAAGCACTGGAAGCAGCTGAATGACTGAACAATATCAAGTTTTCCCTGTCTCTTTCTTTTTCTCTAATTCCAGACTGCCATTGAATCATTGTACTGCAGTAAAAATAGATTTACATGTTGCTGTCATTTTGGGTGTTTGTTATTGTTATTTGAGTTTAATATTATATATTTTGTTTATACTTACTGGCTTGTATTTCATCTTGGTGGAGTGAAAGGGTAGGATAGATATTTACTGAATTGTAAGGATAGCGACAGCAGCAGCAACAATTCTGAATATGTTTAGAACTGCTTCTTCAAGATCAACATCAAGAATAGATAGATGATAGATGATAAATGGAATCCATTCCCAGGGATAATTTACTAAAATGAGCACTGGTATCTTTCTCCTGTTGGCTAAAGTTGTTTGTTTATCAAACATTTTAGCCCATTGTATCATTATCTTTCAGTTTTATGATTTCTATCGATTTGATTGGTTAGTATGGTTTCTGGGTTCTTTCCCCTCTTTCAATATTATTTTTCTTGAATACTATAAGCCTGCAAACTCACAGAAACTGACAAACGTACAGTAGATCATATTGGTAATTGATGTTGATTTTAGCTTTGATTCATAGAAATTGTAAATACCAACAGTCCATCACGTTAGACATTTTAAAAGGCATTGTTATATTTATGAGAGAGAATAATTGGGACTTTGTAGTTTTTAGTCCTGAAGTCTGCTCTACAGAGAAGGTATTTGTCTCCTTTAAGTGTCTTTTATTTGAATGATGCTTCGGGACTTTGGGTATGATATGCTTAGTCTCTGGGACAAGCTTTTGCAAATCATTGTGGCTAAAAAAAACCAAAAACTCAGTAACTTATTCTGTGCAGCTGATCCATCCCAAAAGAAATTCAATCCATCTAACTCTGAAATAGATACAGTACTGGAATTCCCCGGAATATTAAGGCATCATAATGTATGCAGAACAATAAACTAATAGCGCATGGGATGCTATCCTGGAATACAAATCTAACCTTAATAGGTATACTTTGGATTCTTTAGTTATGAAGGAGAGAAAAAGACAGCAAAAGAATTACATCGCTGCAAGACTGAGCTAGTTAATTGAATCATACTATAAATGTTGATGTTCAGTGGTTTTTGTATCCGCCTAACTACTTAATCAGTTCAACCCACCTCTAGCTATTCAGGTTAGAATAGCTCTTTCAGATCAAAGTTTGCTTGCTATTGTAATAATCTGGGCAGCTCACATTTTTTTCCTTCAATAAAAAGAAAACATGTTCTTCTGAAATACTGAAGCCTTGAAAGAACAGCTTTCCTTCTACTGGTTTCTGCTACACAATTTCCCAGAAATTGTTAGAAATATCTGGAGGATTCCAAGAGTAACATATGGCAGATAGATACAGAGTTCATAGAAGCCTGTCTTCTGGATGTTGCTGTGTAAATCAAACCTTTCTCTCCTTTGGCATGTGGAGTTATTGTATCATGTACATAAAATACACAAAAATGTTGAGCCATGAAAGCCTTATTCATCCAGCCTCCTCCATCTTTATAGAAGATCACTGGCTAAATATGTGTTTGTTTGTTTGTTTGTTTGTTTGTTTGTTTATTTATTGTTTGTCAAACATGTACAGGATAGCAGATATGAATATGAACATAGACATGAATGAAGGAAATTAATACAAATAAATGGGGACAGTAGGACAGGGATGGTAGGCACGCTGGAGCGCTTATGCACACCCCCTTTACGGACCTCTAGGAATGAGGTGAGGTCCATGGTGGACAGTTTAAGGTTGAAGCTGTGAGGGTTTGAGGATGTAACAATGGAGTTGGGTAGAGCATTCCAGGCGTTGATCACCCTGTTGCTGAAGTCGTATTTTGTGCAATCGAGTTTGGAGCAGTTTACCTTGTGTTTGTATCGATTGTTTGCCCATGTATTATTGAAGTTGAAGCTGAAGAAGTTGTCGACAGGTAAGACATTGTAGCAGACAATTTTGCGTCCTATGCTTAGATCAGACCGCAGGCGGTACAGTTCCAAATTGTCCAAGCCCAAAATTTCAAGCCTGGTGGCATAAGGAATTCTATTGTGAGTATAGGAGTGGAGTACTCTTCTCGTGAAATACCTCTTGATCTGTTATTTATGTTATTTATTTATGTTATTTATCTACTATTTATATGTATCTCTTGATATTTATAAATATCCAGAGATAAATATAAATAGTAGATAATAACATAAATAAATAACAGATAAATAGTAGACATAGATTGAAGGAGAGATTGAAATTTAGCCCAACTAGGGCAGTCCAAGCTTAGAAAGATTGGTGCTGTGTATAAGTACTTCTCAACTATGCTGCTTGTTTAGTCACATCTCACCTGGACATTTCCATCTAATTTTTGCTTATGAATGAAATTCCTGAACAGGCTTTATGGTCAATGTTATCCTAACTCTTTTTGTTTCTCCATTCAGTTAGTTTTTACAATAGGAAATGCTTGAATCACAGGCAGGGCAGGACAGAATAGTCTGTCTTCGCATGCAATGTATGCCTCTTTTGGCCTTATTTAACCACTAGAAATTTACAACCTTTATACCAACTGAACTCAGGCAAATATTTTCAGGCACTTATTTAACTTGCACTGTTGAGGAAGTTTGGATATTAGGGAAGGTCTTTATATTTTTGGCGCGTCCCAAATTGCTTGCCATTAAAACAGAATGAAACAATGGGCCACCTGATGATTCTGAATTGCTGCAATTGATTGGTGACTAACACTTTAACAAACTCCACAGAGATATATGAACCTGGCCATTAAATATTATGCTCAGTAGTTGTATTATTAAATCAGCTTTTGAGGCCATCATGTAAACACGATTATTATAAGCAAATTTGATAAGGGAAACCATCCATTGAGAGCATATTCACACTGTACTCTTAAACTGCACCTGTTCCATGCTGTTGTCAGCTTAACTCACATCTGGTTTAAGAAAAATCAGTTCAGAGATATTTCAATAGTAGCTTGCAAAGGATTTAGTCCGTACTGCAGGTTACTATGGGGGTTGACATTGGGCAATTTTCCTCTTGATCTGCTTGTCCAATTATTTATTCCAGGAAAGAATTTGCCAATCACTTTTCTTTCTGTCTGCAATTCTTATTGGATATACATTTGTGTGTGTAGAGAAAGCTTAATAAAATTTGCATATATTAAATACACACATGTGTAGACACAGTAACCGGCTTTAAAATAAATATCCCCTTCTTGCATATTCCTACCTTTTTCAAAACAAAATCTGCCACTGGCTCTTTTTCAATCGCTTAACAGTTATACTACTTGCTTACCATACTGAGCATGCCCAGTTAAAAATGAGGTGAAATATTTCCCTTTTCTTTTTAATTACTTAGTTACTATTTTCCTTCCTTCATCTATAACTTTTTCCACTGCATTTTTAAAAAAATCTGCCCCTTTGCTCCATTTCATTGTTTTCCTAATTACTGAGGTAGAAGGATTTTACCTCAGCTACCAAATTGTCCATATAGTTATTTGGGAGCTGGGGGTGAAAGGCCTTTACCTCAAATGATTAGTAAACAATGAAACCAAGGATCAGTAGACTTAAAAAAAAGAACAGAATAGCTCAGAGGAGGTGTAGGCAGTGGAAGGAAGAAAAATAATAATGATTAAAAAATGTTTCTGCAGAACCAGGGATATTTTGTCTGTCAACCAAGTGTTATAATCAATAAGCCACTAAGAAAGATCTGTAAAAAAACGTTGCAGTTAATCTTTTTGAGAAAATGCTGGAGAAAATTGAGACGAGGGAGGTAATCCTGGCTCTATGCATTTACAAATCAAACTGCAGGGGACTGATTAGAACAAAGTAAAGCTAGCCTGAGCCAAGAAAAGTGAGCTAGCCTGAGCCAAGAAAAGCAAACACACATTACTTTGTGTTTGGAGTGGGAAAATATGGGTGGATGTTACATTTATAGTGGGCTAGAGGTGAGCAGGAGACCATTCATATCTGCTTTCCAAAAACTCTTGGTGATTCATACCCACAATCCATCCTGACGGTGTGGATAAGCTCTAAATGTCCCACCTTCTGGTAAACTTTGTAACAACAACTGGAAGAGTGTGACTCACTTCCTAATCCAGAAGATGTGCTCTGGAAAGCTACCAAATCACTCATGGAATCACTCAGTTATGAATTCCCAAAGAAAAATAGAATATTCTGATCTTTTCTAAATATTCTGTCCCTGGCATGTTGAGTTTCAAACCCTGAGAAGTCCAATACTCAGAGAGAGTGTAATTAAAAAATAATCCCTAGACAGCCAGTACAAGTAATGTAGTCCAGGGGGTCTCCAACCTTGGCAACTTTAAGACTTGTGGACTTCAGCTTCACTGGCTGAGGAATTATGGGAGTTGCAGTCCACAAGCCTTAAAGTTGCCAAGGTTGGAGACCCCTCATCTAGTCACTATGATGATGGTATATTTCTATTTGAACACTATTTGTGATTTCCACGGCTCTGCAAAGGAGCACTTGCAAAGATTATCCTTATCTATATCTTCTTTTATTTTCTTCTTTATTGGTGTTCTGTTTGAAGCCCAGATAGGAATAACTTCTTTTTGTCCCAGCTCCAAAAAGCAGAAACTGTTTCCCTTCCTTTTTTATTGCCTCCTACAATCTATAGCAGTAACCTGTGAGTTGGGACTTGTTTGGAGACTAATATAAAAAGAGGCATTGATCTTCTGGCAGAACCATTTGCCTTACCCTCTGATTTCCATTATCTTCATACAATATATAGTGCAATAGAAATGTAGAGTAGGAATAACAACAACAAATCTTTTGCCATTAAACTGTGTTGGCTGAAGACTCACAGACAAGCTGGAGTGCTAATAGGCTACTCTATATTGCAAAAATAGAGAAAAATATACAAATTCATTCCTGTGCCATAACAAAATGTACATTAAAAAAGTATAAGATATGGGAAGATAAGATCATTTGCTAATTTTAAGAGGAGTTGATAAGTTACTCTGTTTATACTCACTCCTCATGATGTCAGTGGGAAGTCATATGTGCATTCTTTATTATATTCTTATTTTTCTCTCTCTTTTTTACCTTTTCTCATTCTTTTCTGCATCTTCTACTCTTTTATTCTTCTATATTTTTAAAGTTTGTATAGTTTTTACTGTTGTAATTATGTTTAATAAAATTACTATTTAAAAAGTACCAGCTATATAATGGTTTCCTATAACATCTGTTTTTAAACAGTTGCTTTTTCCAGAATTGCAATCTTTTTCCACACCGGGATCTCTTAAAAGACAAGGACATCAGGTCATTTCAGTCCAAGAATATCTTCCAGAAAATATGACAGTGATTTTTTTTCTCTATGGTTGATCAAGTCATCATCAATTGTTGTAAATAAGTGAATAAACAAAAGAGTTGGTATTTGCAGTTTCTACCTGTATTTATTCTTTTTGTTCATAGCATCAGAGAGTTGGAAAGGAACACTTTGTTCTGACCTAGGCTTCCCAAGTACATGGAGCAGACTCCTTATCCTGACAAAACCTCCTTTTTATTAAATTACTGTGAATTCTTCTCATTCACATCCAGCAAAGTCTTTCAAGGGAGAATTTACAGTCACAGACTTTATCTGGCTTGGAGAGCTGCCTCTCTGAGATCTTCAAAACTTGGCAAGGAGTCACGAATCAATTAAGCGAACTAATTGTCTCCTGCAAATTTCACTCCCCTTTTGCTCCTCTTTTATTCCCTCTGGGAGGGGCCATTCATCATCCACCTGTGGTCTTACTACCAAGTCCACCCTTGTTCTTTAGCTGTTCCCTTCGTCTGGCAACTCTGTGCATGTGCACACTGGGAACAGGCTCCAGCTGTTTGTCTGCCTCACTGATGTCTGACTCCGAAGGCAGCTGATAACTGGCATACGGCCCTGGCCTCCTCTCTGTCTCTGATGCAGAGCCCTCATCAGAGCCTTCCCAAGACTCCGGGACTGATCCATGTTCCTCCCCAACCTCCTCACTGTCCGAATCTGCTGCCAGCTCTGCTGGCGGGCCACAACACACTTAAATCATCGACTCCAGTCATTGATCAGTGCAGGAAACTAATTTAAAGATCTCGTCCTACTTCGGCTTGTACACATCCAATTATAGGGAATCACTTCTGTGAACACTTTATTGTTGAATTCCTCTTGCGGCCACAGATATTTTCTAATTTGTTAATATTCAGCTGAAATCTGCCTTCCTATAAATTTCGTGTCATTTTCAATCACCTGGGCATTGTGATTACCTTTCATTAAATGATTCTGTTTTTATCTGAATCCTCCTAAAGTGTACTGTTTAATATTTGTGATACATTCAGAATCAAGTGAAACTATAACTTTCCACAATATGGAATTATACTTCTGTTGATACAACCCATCACTTTATGATAGCTTCTATATTTTCTTAGCTACTGATGTCAATCTGACAGTTTAATGGTTCCGTATTTTGATATAGGGATGATGCCTGGTGGGAAGACTCCTCAAGGACTTTTCAAAGGATTTCTCAAATAGATAAGGATTAGTGATTTAGCTAGTAAGTTCCTTCAATACCCTAGAAACTGGAGGATTCCCCCCACTTTTGTTCACAGATTTGAATGCTTTCAAAGTAAAAATGGTCTTCCTTGTCTATGTTTATGCCAGCTTCAGGCTATATTTTTGATCCTTTAGTCTATTATTGTTAGCTGTATGGTAAGACACTTACTTCCTTATTGGAGAAAATTGAACTAAAATAAGAGTTCAATAGGTTTGCTTTTTCATTGTTAACAAATTTTTTTTGGCCAATTTTTTTCTGAGCAACTGGTTTACTATTTTATTTTATTTCCCTTTTTATTTTGGACTTTGAAGAAGTCTTGTTTGGAGTAATATTGATAGTTTTCTTACATTGCTCTCACTCTCTTTACCACTTCAGTTTATTCTAAACTTTATAACATTTCTGAATTTATTGTCCCTTTTTCCCAATTTCTTTTTCTGCCATGGATTTCTACTTACATGTTGATCCTTTATATTGATCTTGATTTGGTGGTTTGCCCATTATTTTGATTCGATGACATTTCTGTAATAACAGGAGAGATTATTGTGGTTTTTAATGATCTACTACTTGCATTGTTTATTTGTAGATCAATAGCATCGTTTTGAATTATTTTTAAGAGAAGTCAATAATTGCAGCACTCCCTTGTGGGAATTGATACAGGGCAAGTTAGAGTACTATTTAAGATGTAATTAAAAGGCTGTTGATCTCTAATTCCTTGGTGACTATAAACAAGATACAGTTAAATGAATTTGAGCTACAAACAACTAAGAAAACTTCCTAGGATGAATTGTATTGAGAAGAAATTGGAAAACAAGACATTAGGAAGATTTCCTTGTTAGAAATTAGGAAGAGCTGAGGGGGCACTGTATTGCAGCTAACTCTGCCCACAGCTGGAGGTTCAATCCTGATCGGCTCAAGGTTGACTAAGCCTTCCATCCTTCTGAGGTCAGTAAAATGAGGGGCCAGAGATTGTTGGGTGCAATAAATATGTACATATATAAGAGTCAATTGCAAGGTAATTTGCAGAGTGGAATTTTCATTTTTTCTACTTCTAATCAGTTACTTGTGAGAAAACAATATCTTAAGATAACAAGAAATTGCCAGTATAGAAACAGCCTTAGCTCTGGAAGGCTGAAAAGGGAAGAAAAAGATAACACAATAACAAAAGTGAGTAATAGCTATGAACTATTGGTCTATCAAATTTAAAACAACATACTTATGTATATCTTTAAAAAATCAATACTACGGGTAATATCCACAAGATACTAGTAAACATTACATTATAATAAGCTATAAAAACTAGGAACTTCAGTATATTCTTGAACTTGCTTGTGATATTTATTTGGTGAAGATACAATTGAATCTTCTGTTTCAATAGTAGCTGTTAGATTTCCCTTTTACATAGGGGCAAACTCTGGAATGATTTGAAGGGATATCCTAACTTTTCCAGAGGGGAAAGTACAAGATAATTGTAGAAGAAAATTGCAGAGAATTTGTAACCTTTTCCTTTTTGCAGACATTTTGCAGTTGGACACACATTTAGATCAAGACGAATAACTCAGGGGTGGGTTCTACTTACTTTTACTACCTGTTCGCAATGGGATCTGGAAAGAGGACAATAACCTATGTCATTCTTGGGGAGGACTGGGTAACACTTGCAGTTTGTGAGAGGGGGCTGGCTTAGGGTGCTAAGTGTGTGTGTGTGTGTGTGTGTGTGTGTGCTGGTTGAAGAGAGTGTTGTTGACTGAGGGCATTAAGTGCATGAGCAAAAGTGCCCTAACAACCTAGACAGTGAAATCCATTTTTTTAAACTACCGGTTCTATGGGCATGGCTTGGTGGGCATGGCAGGGAAAGGATACTGCAAAATTTCCATTCCCACCCCACTCCAGGGAAAGGATACTGCAAAATCTCCATTCCCTCCCCACTCCTGGGGGAAGGATATTGCAAAATCTCTATCTGTGTGGGGATAGAGCCAGAGGTGGGGCCAGGCAGAGGTGATATTTGCTGGTTCTCCAAACTACTCAAAATTTCTGCTACCGGTTCTCCATAACCTGTCAGAACCTGCTGGATTTCACCTCTGAATCCAGACAACTCTTGAGAGTAAAAATTGCTTTTCTGTTGTGATATGGTTGGAACCCTCAATCCTGGAGATGGATCAGGATGGGCAGGGAGAGGAAGAATCAATGAGGGTTTAAAGGCAGGTTAGAACATCTCTATGGCAATGGGTAGCAGGAGTTATGGTGGGAGACAGGAAGCAGGCCACCTTTGGGTTAGGGTTAAGGCCCTAATATAGGGCCTGGTGTCTTGAACCAGTGCCACATTGAATCCAGCTTCCTGCACTCAAACCCTTGGCCAACAGACCAGGGCATTTGGAAATTTGGGCTTTCAGCTGCTGCTTTTGAATACCAGGTCAGTCTGTAGTAGCAAGGTCTTCCTCATTTGTGATGTGATCTTGGATGAGAGAGCTGGCCTGATGTGACTGAAACCCGGCTGGGCTTGGATGGAGTGTCCCTTCTCAGAAATGTGCCTTGCTGGGATTTGAATATAGCATCTGCTGAGATCCCAGGGAAAGTGTGGAAGAGTGATGATTGTTATCAAAAAATTTCTAGTGGTATTCAGGCTGTGAGATCCTGTTTGTTAGGTTGGCCTCTAGGGATCAGCTGGGATTGTTACTATTATATCAGCCCAGTGGTGAAATTCAAATTCTTTTACTACCGGTTCTGTGGGCATGGCTTGGTAGGCGTGGTGTGGCTTAGTGGGCGTAGCTTAGTGGGCGTGGCAGGGAAAGAATACTGCAAAATCTCCATTTCTACCCCACTCCAAGGGAAGGATACTGCAAAATCACCATTCCCATCCCACTCCAGGGAAAGGATACTGAAAAATCCCCACTCCCATCCCACTCTGGGACCAGCCAGACGTAGTATTTATCGGTTCTCTGAACTAATCAAAATTTCCACTACCAGTTCTCCAGAACCTGTCAGAACCTGCTGGATTTCACCTCCTTGCAGCATAGCAGCTTTCCTGCAGCAGCTCCTTGATCCCATGACCAGGATGGTGGTGGAATTTTCCAAGATCACGGTCACAGAACTATCTTCCGTTTACCATACCTCCCTTGAAAGAATGAGCTAAAAGACACTTAAGACTCAGTTTCTGTGTCAGAATTTGCTTTAGAGTACTGAAATTATTGCTAGTAGAACTGCTCTGCTGTTCAGTTCTAGCGAATTTGGCCATTTGGGTATATGTGTAAATCACATCTTACAAAATCACCATCTATCACAGGCAAGTGCTTTCTCTGGACCCATTTACAGGCAAATGGGAAGTGCCCTAATAATATACCGCAGATAAAGTCATGGCACTCTGATTAATAGGTTTTGTTATGCATTCAAATAATAGAAACCTTTGATAAAAAAAATTAACTGGAAAAACACAACCAGATCTTGGTCTGTCCACTATCCACCCTTTGAGAAGAAGAAAATAAAAAGAATATTTTTTTGAACCAAGTGTGGTCACAGCTGATTGTTTGCAGATTTAAGAGTGGTCTAGTCATTTGATAAATTTCTCCAAGAACCAAGACCTTAAAAATTAATGGCCTGAGGCAAACACATTTGCTTCTCTGCATTCCAGTACTCAGTGTTCGGAAATGTACTGAGGCCTTAACTTTAGAAATCAAAGACTACAGGTGGCACTTTGGCCCCAGGATTCTGAAAAAGAGCAAGTGAAGTGAAATTATTAGATTAGCTGCTTCTTAGAAAGCAATGTTCCAATTTTTCTTGAGCTCTTTTTCAGAGTTTGGCATGCTTGCTTGCTTATTTATTTATTTCAACAATCAGAATAGAACTGGAAGGGACCTTGGAGGTCTTCTAATCCAACCCCCTGCTTAAGCAGGAGACCTTATACCATTTCAGATAGTTTTTTCTTAAAAACCTCCAGTGATAAAGCACCTACAACTTCTGAAGGCAAGCTGATCCACTGGTTAATTGTCCTCAATGTTAGGAAGTTTCTCCTCAATTCCAGGTTGCTTCTCTCCTTGATTAATTTCCATCCATTGTTTTTTGTTTTGCCTTCTGGTACTTTGGAAAATAAGGCTCACAATGAACAAAGGCTTGCGACTAAAGTAAAAAGTAACAAAAAAAGCTTCTTCCAACATATTAAAAACAAGAAAAAAGTCAAGGAAACAATTGGCCCATTGCTGGGAGAAAGTGGCAAGAAGGTGACAAGCAACAGGGAGAAAGCAGAACTACTTAACTCGTTTTTTGCATCTGTCTTTACACAAAAGGAAAAAACTGTCCAACATATCAAAAAACAGCACCACAAAAAACAGATTAGGAACACAAGTTAAAATAGGGAAGAAAATGGTAAGTGAACACCTGTCTACCCTAGACGAGTTCAAATCACCAGGATCAGATGGATTACACCCCAAGGTTCTGAAGGAATTGGCAGATGAAATCTCAGAACCACTGAACTATATCTTGGATCCTGGAGCACAGGGGAACTGCCAGAGGATTGGAAAAGAGCTGATGTAGTCCCCATCTTCAAAAAAGGGAAAAAAATAGATCCAGGAAACTACAGACCTATCAGCCTGACCTCAATACCAGGGAAGATTCTGGAAAAGATAATCAAACAACGAATCACTGAACACCTAGAAGCAAATCAAGTAATAACCAAAAGCCAACATGGGTTTGTCAAAAACAGATCATGCCAGACTAATTTTATTGCATTCTTTGACAAAGTGACAAAATTAGTGGACCAGAGGAATGCTGTTGATATAATTTACTTGGACTTTAGTAAAGCATTTGATAAAGTAGACCATAACCTACTACTAGTTAAAGTAGAAAAATGTGGGTTAGACAGCATCACCACCAGATGGATTCGTAACTGCCTGACCAACCACACTCAATGTGTAGTCCTCAATGGAACTGCATCTACATGGAGGGAAGTATACAGTGGAGTACCCCAGGGCTCTGTTTTAGGCCCAGTGCCCTTCAACATCTTTATCAATGACTTGGACGAGGGGATAGATGGGGAACTCATCAAATTTGCAAATGACACCAAGCTGGCAGGAATAGACAACACTTCAGAAGATAGGCTCAAGATACAGAAGGATCTTGACAGACTTGAACATTGGGCGCAATGAACAAAATGAAATTCAACAGTGAAAAAAGCAAGTTTCTACATTTAGGGAAGAAAAACAAAATGCACAGGTACCGTATATGTGTACCTTGCTCAATAGTAGTAACTGTGAGAGGGATCTTGGAGTCCTAGTGGACAACCATTTAGCTATAAGCCAGTGTGCAGCAGCTGCCAAAAAAGCCAACACAGTTCTGGGCTGCATAAACAGAGGGATAGAATCAAGATCACGTGAAGTGTTAATACCATTTTATAATGCCTTGGTAAGGCCACACTTGGAATATTGCATTCAGTTTTGGTTGCCACGATGTAAAAAAGATGTTGAGACTGTAGAAAGAGTGCAGAGAAGAGCAACAAAGATGATTAGGGAACTGGAGACTAAAACATATGAAGAACGGTTGCAGGAACTGGATATGTCTAGTTTGATGAAGAGAAGGACTAGAGGAGACATGATAGCAGTGTTCCAATATCTCAGGGGTTGCCACAAGAAGTGGGAGTCAAACTATTCTTCAAAGCACCTTACAAGAAGCAATGGGTGGAAACTAATCAAGGAGAGAAATTTAGAACTAAGGATAAATTTCCTGACAGTTAGAACAATTAATAAGTGGAACAACTTGCCTGCAGAAGTTGTGAATGCCCCAACACTGGAAATTTTTAAGATGATGTTGGATAACCATTTGTCTAAAGGGGTATAGGGTTTCTTGCCTGGGCAGGGGGTTGGACTAGAAGACCTCCAAGGTCCCTTCCAACTCTGTTATTCTATTCTATTCTATTCTATTCTATTCTATTCTATTCTATTCTATTCTATTCTATTCTATTCTATTCTATTCTATTCAGTTGATCTCATCTTCTTTGTGATAGCCACCTCAAATATTGAAATACTAGTATCATGTCATCCCTAGTCCTTCTTTTCCCTAGACTGGCCATACTCAATTCCTGCAACCGTCCTTCATGTTTTTGTCTCCAGGCCCTTAATCATCTTATTTGCGCTTCTTTGCACTTTTTCCAAAGTCTGAACATCTTTTTTGTAATGTGGTGACCAAAATTGGATGCAATATTCCAGGTGTGGTCTTACTAAGGATTTATAAAGTGGTACTAATATTTGAGGGGATTTTGAGTCTATGCCTCTGTTTTTACAACCAAGGATTGTAGGTATGTATGCATATACTTATTTATTTATTGTTTATGTTACTCTGAAAGTGACTCTGGGCAGCTTATAATTAAAATCACAAATATAAATATACTAAAAACATTGGATATAGACACAAGTGGCAAAAGGCTAGATCAGTACAACGGTAGCATTTTCTCTATTAATCTACCAGCCACCTCCAGCAAAGCATGCCCCCATCAGGGCCCCAGGCCAACTGGCAGAGCCAGCTTTTAATGCCTTTCAAGAAGGTCAATAGAGTGGGGAAAACCTCACCTGAAGTGTCAAGATATTTCCTAAGAGTGGGGGCCACAGCAGAAAAGGCTCTTCAGATGGCCAAAACCCTTTAAGTGAGGGGTCTGCAGCCTGTCCTCCTTGTTCTTGTTCTAGTTTATGAATATCCTTTTTTCCACTTTGCCTGCCTTTCTAATTCCTAATTCTGATTTGAAGGAGAAAGAAGCAGTGTTGAGTGTTTAGTAGCTAGACTACTTTATTCTGCCCTATCACAAGACTAAATCCCTCATATTCTGATCTGTAGTAAGAGACAAAGTAAGCAATCAAAAATGAGCAGTACAATTTTTGCAGAAATAGGAATGTTGCTGTCTAAAATAAATGGAAAACATTTCATTTAAATCTCACTGTTGTTATAACTACGACTGCTCACGGAGATTTCTATTTGCACTTCCTTTGCAAAAGAGAAAGTCACAGAGCTTTCACTAAGGAAAAAAATTAGGAACCAGAGTGCCTGGAAATTGTAGGCAACACAATATGTCTAATGCAAACATTTTAAGCTCCACTATGGGTTTTTGTCAATTAATCACTAGTTGAAAATTGAATAAATAATTTTATTTCTTGTACCCAGCAGACTTGCGGTAAAATATTTGATGTTGCTTTTCAAAACATTCAGCCATATAAATGAGAAATAAATGTTGCAGCTAATTAAATGGTACACCTTGGGCCACAGATTTGAATGAATCTGAATTATGGATTGATTTTGGTCTGAGCTCATCTAAACAGAATTATTGAAGCATTTTGAAGCTTTTGTGTAATGACGCTTATATAACCCAATTACTCAACTAAACAACCTCCACAGTTCAAATCAGCAGGAAATCAAAATTAGAGAAGAGTTCCCTCTAAACAGTGTAGTATACAGAAATATATGCATGAGATGTGAATGAAGTTCAGGAAAAAAAAATCTAGCTGAATTTTTTTTTAAAGAAGTTACTATAGGGGTTTCCCCACTTTTCTTTTAAAATCTATCAAGACTTCTGAATTGCCCAGGGCTTCAATTAGAGACAGACCAGAAGAATTCTGTAGTTTATTAAAATCTTCTGCCAGTCAAAAAGCCTACAAAGGATATTGGATTTGGAAGGTAGAAAGCTTGAGCACTTTCTATATGAAGACAAGAAATAAAAGAGTTATTACATGTATAATTGTTATGTTTGCATTGCCAAGGATGTGCAGCAATTTTTGTCAGGCGACAAAATGCCTTCAAAGACTTGATTCCGCTCGTAGAACTGTTTATGGGAAAATTTGTTTTTTTTCTTCATTATTGTTTAAAAGAGATAAATGAGTTAATATTCCAGACCTTCTCCATCACTTCTTTTGCCAGGCTGATAGGAGTTATTTGTCTTCCCACTCTCTCCTAATTTGTTTTTGTTGTGGTGGTATGTCTGATTATATGCATGAGGCCACAGAATGAACTACTGTATTTTTTTTGTAAATTACTCAAGGAAGAGTTGTTTTGCTTGTTTTTTGACTGATGTATGAGGTAAAAAAAAAATCAGGATTGGGGTAGTGATAAGCCTAGCCTAAACTTAGTGATAAGTTTATTTTTTCTGTTGCATATGGACTAATTTTATTTAGTTAAATTAGGTTTAATTGGTTTAATTGGGTTGCTCCTGGTTTGCACCTGTTCGCAAGAACCGGTAGTAAAAATTTGTAGTAGTTTTGAGAACCGGTAATAACATTGGCTGGCCACACCCCCGAACCAGTCCCCAGCCCGGTCGCCACTCGCTTACCCCGCCCACCTCATCAGAGGCATTTTTTTTTTTTTTACTTTTAAAAGCATTTTTTCCAAAACCTCTTCAACCGAAGAGGTGGTAAAAAAAAAAGTCTCTGACGATCCCAGCTGAGTTGACCTCTTAAGGTTGTAGAAAAAATGCTTTTATAAGTAAAAAAAAAAAGTTGGCCACGCCCACCATCACATTACCCCCCCACAAGCCACGCCCACAAAATAAGCCACGCCCACAGAACTGGTAGTAAAAAAATTTAGAGCCCACCCCTGTAATAGAACCTAGTTTATCTGCTTTTTCTATTATAAAGCAGTTACTTAGTTGATATTCCAGTATTCCTTTAGAGCTAGAGCTGCCCAGATTTTGATGTGCCTCCTTGGGTTTTTGGTCTCGAGAAATTAAATGATATTTCTTGTTTTTCTGTTCCCATTTAGTTTGTAAGCGTGATATTATTATGGTTTGTTGCAAATGTTTAGATTGGATTAGACATTTTTATCTAGCTATTGAGTCCTTCCCAAAGACCTGAGATAATTAGATATTGTTTGATGGTGTTACGGGTATCATGACAGAATATAAGCTGTTCCAAATAAAGCTGCCTTTTGCAAATGGTGGGGGTTTTTTTCCAATGCCGATGGCGTTCAAGTGATGCTCCAGGTGTTTTGAGATTGCATTCAAGACATCTATCACTATTGCAACTAGATTTACTTTCTTTTGCCACAATCATTCTGCTTATATTTGAAGTTTTTGTATTTTGTGATTTTCTCCAGTTCTTTCTTTTCTATTCTGGGGTCTCCAGGTACTGCAATGTCCACTATCCAGACTTTTTTTTTTTCTCATTGACACATTTTAGGTCTGAGATATTATGTGGCAGAAGCTTATGTGTTTGAATTCTAAAGTCCCACAGCACTTTAGTTTCTTCATTTTCAATTACTTTATTTACTTTATGGTTACACCACTTCTTGCTTGCAGGCAAATGGTATTTCTTGCAAATATATTCCAAGGTTCTATTGCTATTACTTTGTCAATGTAGTCAGACTATAAAATCTTTTTGCAGAAGCTAAGTAGGTGGCCTACTGTTTCTTCAGCTTCTTTGCAGAGGCAGCTTTTGTTGTCTTTTGCTGTCATCTCAATTCTGTTTTTCTATGCATTTGTTTTAAAGGCTTGGTCTTGTACAGCCAGAATTACCATCTCTGTCTCTTTATTCAACTTTCCTGCTCTTAGCCATTGGTAGGTCTTGTTATCTGGTTGGCTTTCTTTCTTTCTTTTTCAATGTACTGGCTATGTTGTCTTACTTTATATTATAATCTGTTTGCAAAAATGTAATTTCATAGCTGCCAGTTATTTAGTTGGTAAAGGTAAAGGTTCCCCTCACACATATGTGCTAGTTGTTCCCGACTCTAGGGGGCGGTGCTCATCTCCATTTCAAAGCCAAAGAGCCAGGCCTGTCCGAAGACGTCTCCGTGGTCATGTGGCTGGCATGACTAAATGCCAAAGGCGCACGGAACGCTGTTACCTTCCTACCAAAGGTGGTCCCTATTTTTCTACTTGCATTTTTAATGTATTATCAAACTGCTAGGTTGGCAGAAGCTGGGACAAGTAACAGGAGCTTACCCCGTTTTGCGGCATTAGGGATTCGAACCGCTGAACTGCCAACCTTTCTATCAACAAGCTCAGCATCTTAGCCCCTGAGCCACTGCCTCTCTATTTAGCTGGTATTGGCTTTCATATGCATCAACTTCTTCCCAAGAATCTAGGATGTTAATATATTGGCATAGTATATGTGCAGTTTCAAACAATGTGGACTAGTGAAATTGATAGGAAATTTTGTCAATGCACAGATTTCCTAAATGCCATTATTATTATTATTCAGATACAAAATAAATAAATAAGGGAAAAGACAACCAATCTTCCATTCTTTCTGCCCATTCAATAAGTTTGGGCAGCATACCTCAGGTCCCTTCCATCAAATAGTGTCATTTTTCAGGACCCAGGAAAGGCAAAAGTCTGGAATAATATTTTCTCAAAGATCTGTGTAGCTCTCACTGTTGAGATGTTCCAGAAGTCTTTAAGAATTTGGCTGTTCTCCCAGACTTTGGGGTAGGGTGTTTGTGGAGTCCAGTGGTCTATGGTTTTGGGTTTTTTTGGTTGAGGTAACTCCAGACACATAGGATACCCTTTCTATTGTTTTCTGTGTATTGTTTCATATTTTTAGTGTAAGCTGACCTTAGTTGCTTTGGAGTCAAGATCCTTGTAAATCAAGGGAGGGAGGGAGGGAGGGAGGGAGGAGGAGGAGGAGGAGGGAGGAAGGAAGGAAGGAAGGAAGGAAGGAAGGAAGGAAGGAAGGAAGGAAGGAGAGAGATGAGAAATATAGAATCCATAGATTTGGCATTCAGTTTATTCTACAGAATTCCATATAATATATGGCATTCAAGTTAACACATGCTTTTCTAAGATTTGTACATGTCATAGAAGGATAGAAATCATATGCCTAGTGACAAATTTCCTTCTTCTCCCAACACATAATAATTTAATTTGCTAGGAAAATAGAAATAAAGGCTATAGTATAAAACAGGTATCTGGGAGAAAACCCTGTCTTGTCTTTGTTTTTTTTTTTTTTTTTTTTTTGCCCTGTTGGGAATTAGTTTGAGTTAAATTTGTATGGGCTGGAGCTACATGTATTTTAGTCAATCCATATTTTCTAGCCAAAGATTTAATGAGTAGTTACCTATTGCCAAAAAGGGGAAATGATACATTTCCAATCAGAAAGCAAAAGAAAGAGAACAAAAGAGAACAGCAGTTTGGGTGACATTTCTATATACTAATTTATACCAACATCTGCATATGCAACATTTCAGAATAATCACTATAATTTAAATACTAGAAAGCCAATACATCTCACCATCATAAGAAAGATTATAACTAGAATGTTTCTGTGTTTGCTCCATCTTCTGTTTCCCAGGGTGGCCAATAGCAGGCAGTTTCAAAATATGATACTTCAATTTTTATGTATAAATTAACTTAGGCTGGATATAGATTGCAAATTTGGATATAAGCTGTCAGGATTCTGACAGATGCCCTAATTAAATCATGAGGAGCCAAGCTTCAAAAGAAATCCAGCTATTTATTAAGACATAAGTATTTTAAGACATAAGATTCCCCAGTCCTTCTTTTTTTAAAAAAAAAAAAAAATCTTATTTTTTTATCTATTTATCTTACATCTTGTAGATCTGCCTTCTATCTAGAGGGCCAATATAACCTGATGAAATCTTATACTGCAAAGCTATCCAAATGAAATTTTAGAAGCACTGCATAAAACCACTTTACTATTAGTTCCCAAGCCAAGGACATAATTTAGAGATGTGAAACTTATCATTTGCCTTGCAGGTTCTATCAGTAGGAGTGTATATTCAGAAGCTGTTTCCTGCACTGGATACTTTATTGTTGGATGCTTTATAGCACATTGTTCAGCTTGCTCAATATGAAGCCCAATTATATAAATATTTGAGCTGGTTGGATAGTTTATTGAAAAAAAAAAAGAAATTTTACATCCAACATCTAAATTGACATAGTGTGTGTGTTTGTATAAACATTGCAAAGTTTGCAAGAATCTCTTATTTCACTTAGATTCTACTATCTCAATGAAAACATCATGGTGTTTCTTTCCTTGTCTCCAGGTCTGATTAAAACTTCTTAGAAGACTTATTTGCTGGAGTGTAGTGACACTTTTCCATTTAAAGGAGGGATGGTCAATTCTTTCTTGGCGATGAGCCATACTTTGCTTATCAAGGTTATGCTGCAGGAAGCTGCAGGAAGCTACATCTTGAAAAATAGCATATAGGTCAAGTAAAAAATTAAATGTCATTTCATTTTGTTTAAATGGAATATAGCTAATACAATTATTTTTCAATCATGTATGTAATAATTTCCCCTTATGGTTACATTAAAAAAAAATTGGGAACTTTGAAAGGTCTTTATTAGGTACACTGAGAGTCAATGGATAACCTCACTTTGTTTACGCATGATTTAAAGGAAAGAAATCATGTCTTATAGTTTCCTTTCTGATTACCTCTTCTTGTACCCTGCTCTTATCTCTATAAAGTTAATACAGTCCACAGTTCTTTATGCTGAATCCCATGTTTGTCTTCCATGTTTGCCTTTGTTCATCCTTGTGTATTAGGATGAACATTGGCATTCATTTAAAAGCCTGTGAGAAGTTTTCAAATGGGATTTGTTCATTTGCACTGTAATTTTAAAAAGGAATAGGGAGAAAAGAAGATAGGTTGCTTGTTTGCTTTCTTTTTTAGATGGACTTTAAAGAAGACTTGTGTTATGTCCTTATAAGGACATCCGCCCGGATTGGCTGCCAGCCACCGGGCGGGAAGATTTGAATCCCTGTCAGGGGGCGGTGCGTCTGCCGGAGCGAATATAAGGAGAGCCCCGGCAGTGCACAGCGAGTCTTGCTACTGTTTCTGTTCTCAATAAAAAGTTACTAATGTAACGAGCTGGTCACGTCTTCCTTTCCTGCGCCGATCTAACACTGGCGACGAAGGACTGAGAGAAGAACGAACCTCGCGGCACCAAGCCAACAAGACAAGACTCCGGCACCGGGAACTACAGTAGGCATTTCCAAAGGCATGGCATCCGCTGAAGTCACTTTGCCAGCCCTTGCTCCTTTCCGCCCAGGGAAGGACAAGTGGAAATCCTACGTAGTGAAATTCCGGCAATACCTGAGAGGCAACAACATCAGGGATGCCGATGATGACCGGAAGAAGGGCATCTTCCTGGCCAACTGCGGCTCCGAGGTCCTCGACATGGCAATCGATCTCGTAGCACCACGAGACATCGAAGAAGTGCCATGGACAGACCTGCTGCAGATCCTGGAGGACCACTATGCCCCAACAGGAACACCGGTGGCGAACCGTTTCACCTTCCACCAACGGGACCAGAAGGAGGGTGAGACGATCAAGGAATTCGTGGCCGCCCTACGCCAGATCGCAGCCAGCTGTGAGTTCGACCACGTGGACAATGCCATCGCTGACCGCGTGGTCTTCGGCATGAGGGACAGAGGCCTGCAAAAGAAATTCCTGAGCAGGAAGAAGCTCGTGCTCAAGGATGTGGTGGAGGAAGCCACCGCATCCGAAATCTCGGAGAAAGCAGCTGCCGCAGTAAGCAGAGCCAAGGGAATCCACAAGATTCGCTCCACAGAGCAATCTTCAACAGAGGATTCCACGGCTGGATCCGAGTCGGAGGGAGAGTCCACCGTCCACAAGGTATCCAGACCCCCAAGGCGGGAAACCGCCCAACGGAACTACAAAGGGGAGCGCTGCGCCAGCTGCAGAGGGGACCATGCCAGAGCAACCTGCAAGTGGAGAGATGCGACCTGCCGACGCTGCAACAGAAGGGGTCACATCGCCGAAGCTTGCAGAGCTGAGGAACCAGCCCCAGAGCCCTCCAGCCACCGTCCCCGCGAGAATCGGAAGGATTACCAGAGGTCATCCAAACGGTCCTCTGGCCCTTCCAGACGCAGAGACGACGAATTTCCCCGGAGCAGAGCGGTCCACCAGACGACCATCGCTCACACGACGTCAGACAGTGCCACCAAGTTCCATGTGACCATCCACGTGGAAGGAGCACCCTGCAAAATGGAGGTAGACTCTGGCTCGGTCTACTCCATCATGGACTGGCAGCAGTTGAAGCGCCTGCAACCCAGCATCACCAAGCGAGAGCTGAAGCCACTACACTCCAAGCTCGTCGACTTCGGGGGAAACCCCATCGGAGTGCTAGGAAGAGCCAACATCCGGGTCACCTACAAGCAGTTCGAAGGCAAGCTCCCCATCACCGTCGTACGGGACAGCCGACCGAACCTGCTAGGAGTGGAGTGGTTCAAGCCGCTGGGGCTCTCAATCGAGGGCATCAACCAAATTGGCAGGGACGAACTCGACTACCTCATCGAAGAGTTCAAGGAAGTCTTCGATGGTAAGCTGGGGAAATTTGTGGGGAGGCCAATCTCCTTCAATCTGGACAAGGGAATCACCCCAATTAGGCTCAAGCCCCGCCGAGTTCCGTTTGCCCTGCAGCCCAAAGTAGATGAGCAGCTGGATAAGCTGATCGCCCAGGGCGTCCTGGAACCGATCGATCATGCTTCATGGGAGACCCCCATTGTGACCCCACTGAAGCATGATGGGTCTGTGCGCATCTGCGCCGACTACCGTTGCACCATCAACAAGGCGTTGGCACAGAGCGCATACCCAGTCCCAGTGGTGCAACATCTGCTGCATTCCCTGGGATCTGGATCAATTTTTGCGAAACTGGACCTGGCCCAGGCTTACCAGCAACTGCCAGTGGATGAAAAAACGGCAGAGGCTCAAACAATCGTCACGCACAGGGGGGCATTCAAATGCAACCGGCTCCAATTTGGAGTCAGCGCTGCCCCCGGCATCTTCCAATCCATGATGGAACGCCTCCTCCAGGGCGTTCCAGGGGTGGTGCCTTACTTCGACGATGTGCTCGTCTCCGGTGACTCAAGAGCTCAACTCCTTGAAAGGCTCAGGCTTGTCCTGCAGCGATTCAAGGCCAAGGGCTTGAGGGTCAGGCGGGACAAGTGCATCATAGGAGTACAGGAAGTCGAGTTCCTGGGCTACCTCATTGATAGCACAGGCATCCACCCCACCAAATCAAAAGTGGAAGCAATCCATGAAGCTCCAAGCCCAAAAAACAAAACGGAGCTTCAGGCTTTCCTTGGGTTGCTCAACTTCTACGCCATTTTCTTAAAACAGAAAGCCACAGTTGCTGAGCCACTCCACCGCCTGCTGGGGAAATCGGCTTCCTGGAAGTGGGGCCAGGAAGAGGAAGCAGCGTTCCGGGCCATCAAGGGACTACTGACGTCCAAAAGCGTCCTCATCCAATACAGCGAGACGCTCCCCATCAAGCTGACCTGCGACGCGTCGCCATACGGGGTGGGGGCAGTCCTCAGCCACGAGCTGCCCAACGGCATGGAGGCCCCCATCGCCTACTTCTCGAAAACCATGTCCGGCGCAGAGCGGAACTACAGTCAGCTGGACAAAGAAGCCCTGGCCATCGTGGCAGGAGTGAAGCGCTTCCACGAATACCTCTATGGAAGGCGCTTCACCATAGTCACCGATCACAAGCCACTCCTGGGACTCCTCGCAGGCGACCAACCCACCCCGACCTTCATGTCCCCGCGGATGACGAGATGGGCCATCTTCCTGGCCGGCTACTCCTATAGGCTCGTGCACCAGCCGGGCACAGCCATAGGAAACGCCGACGCACTCAGCAGATGCCCATCGAAGAACCCGGTGGAAGACCCAGCCCCCACGCTCCATCTATTCCACATAGATGACGATGCCAGCTGTCCAGTCTCCTCCGCAGATGTGGCCGCGCACACCCAGAGGGACCCCACCCTCCGCCAAGTAAGGTCCTGGATCCTCAGGGGGTGGCCAGCGAAACAGACGGAAGAGAGGTTCAGCCCGTTCACCAGGAAACAGACGGAGCTGTCCACCATAAAGGGCTGTCTGCTATGGGGAGACAGGGGGCTGATCCCAAGCACTCTGCAACGGCGGACGCTAGAGACTCTGCACAACGGGCACCCAGGCATCGTCCGCATGAAGGCCCTGGCACGGAGCTACGTCTGGTGGCCCTCACTGGACAGAGACATTGAACAATGGGTCTCCAGATGTGACCCGTGCCAAGAAGTCCGCCCAGCACCACCACAATCCGAAGTCACGAACTGGGAGACCCCCAGCAACCCATGGTCGAGGGTCCACATCGACTTTGCGGGCCCGATGCAAGGACGGCACCTCCTCATCGTGGTAGATGCCTTCTCCAAGTGGCTCGAGGTGATACCCATGGCATCTACCACAACAGAAGCGACGATCCGAGCCCTGCGCCGCCTGTTTGCCACACACGGACTACCGGACGTGCTGGTCTCGGACAACGGCCCCCAGCTCACATCCCTGGCCATGGAGTCCTTCCTGGCAGGACTGGGCATCCGTCATGCCCTCTCCGCTTCGTACAGGCCGGCCGGAAACGGACAAGCGGAACGGATGGTCCGGCTCACAAAGGAAGCCCTCACCAAGATGGGCCCGGGAGACTGGCAAGAACGCATCGACAACTTCCTCCTCACCCAGCACATCACGCCGCATGCCACCACCCACAAGAGCCCGGCCAAACTCCTGATGGGCAGAAGGTTGAGGTCACCCTTGGACCGGCTGCACCCCCAATACAGCCCGGAAGTGACCGCAACCGCCAGCCGCCCGCTTCGCGCCTTCAGCAAAGGAAATTCAGTTTTTGCGCTGAATTTCAACGGCTCTCCTAAGTGGCTGAAGGGGAAGATTGCCAGCACAACCGGCCCCAAATCCTACACCGTCGAGTTGGAAGATGGACAGGTCGTGAGACGTCACATCGACCAACTCCGGAAAAGGTGGGGGG
This sequence comes from Arizona elegans, assembly GCA_022577455.1. NCBI lineage: Eukaryota > Metazoa > Chordata > Lepidosauria > Squamata > Colubridae > Arizona > Arizona elegans. The sequence goes on from JAKOOJ010000001.1 coordinate 254,548,596, forward strand.
GAGCACACGAAAACCAGCCTGACGAGGTAGGCCTACAACACCCAGACGAGGTAGGCCTGCAACACCCCGGCGAGGTAGGCCTACAACACCCAGACGAGGTAGGCCTACCACACCCCTGTGAGGCAGAGCAACGCCATCCCGACGAGGTCGGCCCAGCACACTACCAGGCACTGTCACGTCGGCAGTGCAGCGAGGTAGACCGGGGCCAACCACACGGGGGATGGCAACACCAACCCGACCAGGTGGGCACCCGGCACAGCAGGCCCAGGGACCCCCGACCCAGCCCGCAGGTAGACCGGGACCTGCCCAGAAGGGGAGCACCGCACCCCACCAGTGACGGCAACCCACGGCAGCCCTACCAGGGAGACCTCAACGCAAGGCGAGTAGACCGGGGACCGTCGCAGATGGGCACACCACAGCACATGGGCGAGGGTGGCACACGACTCCCCGGCGAGGGGGACCCCCGCCCAACGCAAGAAACAACCCGGCAACAACAACCCAACCCAGACGACCCCAACCACCAACTGGCGGTAGACCAGGGACTAGGGGGAAGGGAAAGCCGACAACAACCCGGCCAGGGAGGCCTGCGCCACCCCGGCAGGGGAGACCTCCACCAGCCCGAGGAGGAAGCCCCACAACGACACCCCGACCAGGTCGACCACCACCAACCCGACGGGGAAGGCCAGCGCCAGCCCGGCAAAGGAGACCTGCGCCACCCCTGCAAGGTCGGACACCGCTACCCGAACCAACACCACCCACAGCGAGCAGACCGGACCCAAGGGCACCGGCCCGAACCACCCTCCAGACCACAACGAACTGGGCCGCAGCAGAACCGCAGCCACCGGGAGACCCAGGAAGAGCAAGTGACAGCCGGGGTCTTACCGAGACTCAGACGCTCTTCCCGGGTCGAGACCGAACAGCACCGCCGAGGTGAAAGATCCACAGGCCAGGAGGAAGACCACCAGAACCAGCCATCCAAGGTCTGCGGTCCGGCTGGAGGCGCTGAGGGTGACCCCGCACACTCGCCAGCCGAACCGAGCCCGGTTCCAGGGAAGGAGCCAGGAGCCACAGGAACCCCGTCCGTCCAGGGCGGGGACGCGGAAGAAATGAGACTGCGCAGGTCAAGTAGGGTGCCTAGGCGTCCTACGTACCTGCGGGACTACGTCACGTTCATTGACGAACGCTGAACTGTTTTTTTTCTTTGGACTAGGGGGGAGGAGTGTTATGTCCTTATAAGGACATCCGCCCGGATTGGCTGCCAGCCACCGGCGGGAAGATTTGAATCCCTGTCAGGGGGCGGTGCGTCTGCCAGAGCGAATATAAGGAGAGCCCCGGCAGCGCACAGCGAGTCTTGCTACTGTTTCTGTTCTCAATAAAAAGTTACTAATGTAACGAGCTGGTCACGTCTTCCTTTCCTGCGCCGATCTAACAACTTGTATGATTGAAAAATGGGCTTGCAAGAAGTATGATCAATCAAGAACCTGAAAATTCTCAATATATTATGGGCTGTATTTGATTTGATAAATACGTATGCAAATATGTATGCAAATCTGCCTTTTGCTATCCCAAAAATTTGACAGGATGTTTTTTTTCCCCATCAGAACTTTCTCCTTATAGTTCATTGCTAAGCCTGTTTGAATCTAACTTGCGACACTTTCTTAAATTGGTAACATTTACATACAAACTCAAAATTGTCTTAGTGATTTTTTAAATGTCAGTTTTGAGGCGCGATAAGAATTATTATTTCGGGGAAAAGGCAACTGCTCAGTCTGGCTGAAATACACGTAGATAACTGAATTTAGCTTGATTTTCCTGTCCAGGCACCCAATTGCCTTGAAAGTCAACTTTAAATTGCCATTTTCAAATGGCAAACTTTCAATAAAGAGGGCAATGATCAGGGCAATAAAGATGATCAAATGTTGTTAATTGCCCTAAGACTGCCAATGTAAGCATGCTGTGCTTTATGCGGCCTAACATGGCTAACAGTCAAGTTAATTAAATGTCATCTAAATCACTTAATCTTTCAGACTACTGATTATATAGTTAGCTTTTGCATGTGGATTTCTTTGGCCTTATTAGCAAGCAATTTTATCTCTGCAATCTCTGAAAATTGAAAGGCAGAAAAAGAAATATCATTTAATTTGTCTTTTAAAAGCCAGGGAAGATGGACCCAAGAATAGGAAGTTATCAGGGCTATTTTTTGGTGTGTTTCTTGGCAAGGTATATGGTTTGTTTATTTGATTCCTATGGCTGCCCCTCTCAACAAGTGACTTTATAATTTGTTAGCGATTATATTATACAAGTAAAGATTATTACAACTACAAAATAAAGAGATACAGTACGTTAAAGAAAATTAAAAACCAAGAAAGTGCAGAAAAAGAAAGAAGTAGAAAAAGAAAAAAGAAACCTTCCCTTTTATTCCCGGCATGTATCAACATTAAGAAGTTATAATTATTTCTTCAAATAAAACCAAAATCTCATCATTTCCTATCTTCCCCAATTTCTATTAACCCATGAACCTTATCCTTAAGTATTGCAAATTCTATCTATTACACCGAACCTGACTCCATCTCTTCCCTTTAAATAATCCCCATGTCCATTTCTTCTCTTCAAATAAGCAAAATTCAACCCCACTTTAAAAAAAACCAATTAAACATTACCAGAAGTAACCATTGTCATTCAATCCTAATCAAGAAGCCATTAAACTTCCCCCAAATACGTCTGGCTGGGCCATGTGAAGGACTGATGACCTAGACCACAGCTATGTGGAAATGAATAGTTGAGTAAGTGAAAAACTTTTACAAAATGTGCATCAGTTTGCTCCAGCATGGTTACGAATCTTAAATAATTCACTAACAATTGTTTCAAGACAGGAATGCATAGGGTTCCCAAAGGCAGTCTTTTCTTGCTTGGTATCAGAAGTTGTGTTTTTCACCTCCTAGTAGTGCTGTGTGATCAATATTCTGCACATTATTTAATTCCCCCAAAGGCTAGTGTCATTTGTGGTAGAAAACCCTTGTCTCCTGTAGTCACTGGTTGGTACTCTCTATGGTCATTTCATCATGGGCTGCTAGAAAATCTGTTGCCTTCTGAAGAGACTTTCTCTCATAAAAATGGAATACACTTTGCTGTATGAAGCTGCTTCCACTAATCAGTGTGTTGATACTTAAATTAGAATTTGCAGGATGGATGCCAAAGAAGGAAAACACCAAGACAGACAGGAATAAGTCTTGAAGAAATGTTCATTAAGAAATTGCACCTAAATAATAGCATCAGGAGGATATCACCCAAACAGACAGTTGAGTCTTAATGATGAGAAGGTTAATGTTCTGGAACTTGACTCAAGAGGAAGATGGAAAAAAGGAGTAACTCTTATAGTCCTTTTCACTCATTCCCCTGCTCTTTGGAATCCTCACCTTAGTTCCAGGATAACTAGTAAGGAAAATTAAAGTTTGTATTTGCACTTATTGGAGAGGAAGAGATTACAAGAGAGTAAGCAAGCACACAATACAGATTGAAAAGAATGTCTCAGTGCCATTTACTTAGTAAGAGGTGGCAGGCTGCAAGTAAGAAGTCACTTCATATAGTGGTCCAAACCAGCAGGAAGGTGATAATTAACCTCTTAGGAGAGAATTGTTTAAGCAATCTCTTCATTTGCCCAGGAGAAAACTCTTCCAGGAGGGAGAAGGAAAATGGATCAGATGGGTCATACATAGGACAGAGGCCTATTTCAAGCCTCACATGGCCTCCTTAGGGACATGGAGATACTGCTCATCTGAAGAATCAGTTTAGCAAATGTGGGTACCAATATTCTGGTGAAAAATCTGAACAACATGCAGTATGCACTATACAAATCAATTCAGCTTCACTGTGGTAAATCTAATTATTTTAACCTTCTACTGATGGTCTTTTCTTTTTTCTTTTAACTGGTCCACCCAATAACTGCTGGATTCTTATTTTTAATTCTGGTGAATTAATCCTTCTACTTTTTAAAAAACTGTTCTGTTGATGGATGGATGAAATTCAGGAATACATGGAAAAGAGGGGAGTCAACAGAGGGAAGGCTCAATCGCAAGATTAGAAAGCAGAAGCTACTTATCTGCAAAGATCATCCATGGAGAAGACAGTGATTAAGTGCCTCCTATCCTGGCATGGGTGAAAAAGGGAAAGAAGCTGGCTGATCCATCACATTACTACACTTGATCTTACCCAGATGGTTGGAGTGTGTGTGTGTGTGTGTGTGTGTGTGTGTGTGTGTGATATGCATCACTCACTGATTACACAGAAGAAATAGAAGCTGGAATAGTTGAAAAACTGAAACTATCTAAATTGCACATAATGCATTTTTTTTAACAGTGATAAAAGAGAGAGTTCACCAATGGGTACTTGTTTAAAGTAGGAAAGTGCTGTCTAGACAAATCACTTGGCAAGTACCATTGCCAAACTGGAGGAATGGATTGCAATTCTTATGCCAGCTTTACTTTCAGCCTGTTTCAGCATGGAAGATAAGTAGCTTAAAGAGCCATGTAGAAGAGCTCAAAGCTTTTGCTGTTATTAATATTAGCAAATACAAAGTTTAAAAACTATTTGTCAGTGGAGAAAGCAAACGTAATCCAGAAAGTTTGGATCTCAACTCCTATCGTTCCCAGACTATATTGGCAATTGAAATGTGTTGTAATTGAAACATCTAAAGAATATCAAATTGATTGCCCTACTATATATATGCAATATATAAAACAATAATGAAGCAATAAAAATACAGACATTGAAGAATGAATTGCAGTATTTCAATACAGTTTACGTGAAGCGAGGAGATGGCATTATTCTCCTGCATTCTTAAAAAAGAAAATCTTACATGATGAAAATTAACACCTATGGGAACAACAAGTTGAAGTGAATTGAAATTATGTTAGTTAAGTCGCAGCAAAGCTCTGTTTCTGGGGGTGGCAAGTTCATAACTGTCGTCCTATTATCACGGATGGCCAAAGAAGAGTGATGGGGGCAAATGACAATATGTATTGGTTTCATCATGGAAATGCTGGGACTTGTGTCCTTGCATCAAACATCAGGATGCAGGTATGTAAAGGCAGCATTTGTAATGGTGATGACACTTACGTGAGTGACAATATTTTAGTATAATTGCAGTTTGAGGAAGAAGCCAGGGTGTTCTTCTGACATCTGACATGTCACACAAATCATGTTACTATTTCTAAATTTTTAGCTGCATAATATGACCAGAAAGCAGTGCTGTTGTTTATAAGGGTTTGTTTTGGTCCTCTTGAAAGGCCACATAGACTGTTTGAGGGTATACTAAGATCCACTACAATTTTTGAAGCAGCTTTGCCTAAAAATGTCACAGTAAATATGTTTGCATTGCTTAAGAACTTGCTCTAACTTGCTCATATATATACAGCAGATCTATAATTCTGGGGATACAGGACAATATCCTAAAACATAGTTGGCAGAAGGTGCATATTGCTTCAATCTTCTCCACTTTGCATCACCTTCCTGTCCTTCACTTGAATGTGATTCTAAGTGTCAGTTAGGCGTTGTAACACTTGTGCAGAATAATTGTATTTGCTGGGAAAGGCAAGACACTCAGAATGTTCTAAAATAAATTAGGAAAGAGTTCACATCTTAATGTCAAGCAATGCCACACTATATTTTGTTGTCTAAAAACGAAGTGTGTGTAATATAATTGGCCTCCTTTCTCATTACGTTTGCTGCCTTAATTCAGATTAAGAGCACAGCAATAAAAGAAGAAGCCGCTCAGGATCATTTCGAATTGTGAAATGGATGGCATATAAATTTAATAAATAAATAAACGAAGAGATGTCACTCTTTCTACACAGAATAATCCTTCAGTCAGGATTCCCCCTTCTCCACAATGCTCTTCTAGATGTGTCTCATATTTCAATTGCAAATCTGAAGTTGTAACTTATAAAGAGAGAGTCATATACATAGAGGTACCGGTGCCAAATCAGGAATCCTGAACACATGTGTGTTCAAGGAAATCTGATTTTGTTTTGGCTTTGGATTGCAAAAAGCCTGTGCTCATTGGTATCCTCAACTCATTTGGTGGATACAAGTCATGCAGATTGGATCAGATGGTCTTTTTGGTCCTTTCCCATGCTGTCAGCCTATTAGAGCTAAGCTGATTCAAAGTTGTCTTTTATTTCTTCTGGAATCATCTGAGCGTTGCCATGGTATCTTCTGCAGTGATGCTGTGGCATTCATATTGATCACAAAGACAGAAGAACCAGCAGTGGTTTTGCGGGAAATGCAATATTGCCGCATGCTATGATTTGACATACGATCCTCTTTAATATGGAAGCCATAACTCTGAAATTGTACTGAAGGCATGAATTCATTAGCACTTATTTCAATAATCCAAACATTTGTTACTTTCCATCTTGTAATATGAGAAGCTGCAGGCACTTACGGTTTTTCTGTCAGTAAGTCTTAATTGTCTTAGTGCTTTGTATCAAGCATGACATGCTAGTTAAATACTTCGGACAGAAAATGTCATTCCATATTTAACTTCAAACAGCTCTATCCAAAGCTGCTGAATATCAGTCTGCACAATTATGATATTAAATAAAACTTGGGAAGTGATATGCATCTGATATAAATTAACTAGAAGCATCATTGTCAAGCATTTGGAGAAACTACACCTTCTCAATATATGACTGGATGCATCACTTCTAGTTTATTACTGACCTGAAAAAAAAAAAGCAAACAGTTGGATGGATGGATCTGTATTTGCAAAGCTATCATAGAAACAAATATTTACAGTTTATATGTTATATAATATGATATGGTACTATTCTATTGCAGCTTGGTGGATTTTTAAAATGTAAATGCATAGTGTACGCATCTTAAGAATCGCACATTATTATTATGTGTTGGTAATCTATAGTTAAATTCACAGTCTAAGGATGGTGGAAACTTAATAATTCAAGTCCTAACCAGGGACCTAAGAATGATTAAAGTAGCATCTAAGGATATAGGGAGTTCCAAGCAGAGAAGCTTTTTGTAAAATTAGTGTTCAGGTTCAATAAATTCAATATTTCTAGATATTAAAGGAGTCCTTTAATAACTAACTGTGTAAGCTTGGTTTTCATAAGTACCTGGACTGAAATTATCAAGGACACCTATGAAAGTTTTTTTAAAATTGTAAAGCAGAGGAAAGGTTGGGGGTACAAGGTTAAAGAGCAATTGCTCCTTAGTTCAGTCACTTTCACAAACAATGAACTTTTCACATATACATTTTTCTGTTTGATATCATAAAATAGGCTTCTCCAATCATATGTCCATTAGACTTAAGCTCTTGTCACCTCTATTCTAGTCAATGAATGCTATATTGAAAGTTGTCTATCTTTGATATGAAAGCAGTAAGATTAGCTATCAATAAACACAGAAGATCACTGCCCAAACTCCACACTCCAAAACAAAAGGAAACTATAAAGTGGAAACTATTGTTGACATATGATAATGCATTCTTATACCCAAGAAAAATACCTGGGTGTTGTGAATTGTTGCTAGAACCAGCTGTTGTCTAATTTAGATAACATTCCTAGTTATTACTTTTGCTACATGACTACCCATATTTCCAGAAGCTATTTTCATTTTACGGTTCATATAATTAGTATTCCTTCTAACACTGTTACGTACTTTTATGTGTGTAATTATTAAGAATGACAAAGATTCTAAAATTAACTCTAGTCTCTGATTTACTCAATTTTTCCTCACTTTGCTTCTATTCCATTTTGCCAAGTATTTGTATTTTATGAACATGCAGTATTTTTATGCAGTCGTTACTATTTTATCTTTGCAAAGAAGCCATCAGTCTGTGTAAAGCCAATCATAATGGTTTCACAATTTGCCAAAACTCATTTAACCTAGATAACATTAATGTTACAATGTTGTACCTGTTCTTTTAATTAACTTGAAAAATGTGCTTGCAATGTAAACGTGATGAATAAACGAGTCCACATTTTTATATTCTAGTTTGAAGATGAGGTTTATACATTTTATGAATGTTCATTAAAAACGAAAGTTAATGATTCCTATAAGTCATAATGATTTATTTCAGTGTATGTACGTATAATTTTTTCTTGCTAATTTATGCATTAACTTTTTATGAAAGTAAAATAGATCTTAAAGGATCCTCTGTCCAAATGCTCCATATCTTGTGTTTGCCATTTAACAGCTGATCTTATGTGGTTGTTGGTATATTTAAGAACCAAACTTTGGGCCCAGCATTTCAAACCAACACTTTTAAAGCAAGTTGATCAAAATAATGGAGGATAGGTGTGTTGGCTATTTATTATCCCGACGGCAGTGTGAAACCTTTTGATATTTCCAGCTAATATCAGATCTGGTGACCTGGTGATCTTGATCTTATTGAACTACTTTACAGCAAGCTTCCCCATCTACCAAAAAGTGATAGGAGATCCTGGTGATAGGTCAGCTCTTACAAGATCAATGCATTGAAATATCCAAGAAATTCTGAAAAGTTCAGCAATAGCAATGACTATCAGAAGACAGTTGGTGTGTTTTATAATTAGCTAACCAGTTTTTTAAAAATTTACTATTACTATTATTTTTAATTTACTATTAGTCCTCACTTACTGACTGCAGTTGAGACAGGCAACTCCATCATTAAGTAATGCAATCACAAAGTGAAATGTCACATGAACATGCTGATTTATGACATCAGCTTTGGCTGTGGTTGTTAACCAAATCACTCATAATCATTAAGCACAATGTTATGTGACTGCAACTTGTAACTTCCTGCAAGCTTCTGTATTGAGTTGGGAGCTGGCAGGGAAGATAACAAATGGTGATCATGTGACCGTTTGATATTATAACATTCATATATGCACATAGATTGCAAAGCATGTGAATCACAGGGAGAACTGCGATGATTGTAAGTGCCAAGTCTGTTCATAAATCTCCTTTTTGTGTGCCTTGGTAACTTTGAATGGTTGCTGAAGAAGCAGTTGGTAAGTGAGAACTGCTTGTATCCTCCTTGACCACTTGATCTCTGTTTCTTCTATTAATCTCTGTGTAAGAGTTTGCCAGCTATGACAATCTCTACTAGTTTCTGTTGGGCTTGACTTACTTAAACCATAATTAGTTTCCAATATATGTACTGTATGTCAGCCAGTGATCTGCTTTCCTCCTTTTCTTTCTTTCGGGTTTTTTAAAAAATACTTTTTGCTCATTTCAGTATCTCTTTGATCTGCACAATTTAGTTAAGAAAAAAAGAAAAAAAATGACCTAAATCTCAAAGCTTAAAGAACATTTTTAAATTTAAAAAAAATTAATTTATTTACAGTTATGAAATTACATTTATAGTTTCATTTGCATGCTTTAAACTCTAGTTCTTGCTCTTTTCTAAAACTGAATAGAGCTGGAAGGAACCTTGGAGATCTTCTAGTCCAACCCCAGTCTCTTCTTAAAAATCTCCAGTGATGGAGCATCCACAACTTCTGAAGGCAAGCTGTTCCACTGGTTAATTGTCCTCACTGTTAGGAAGTTTCTCCTCAATTCCAGGTTGCTTCTCTCCTTGATTAGTTTCTATCCATCATTTCTTGTCATGACCTCTGGTGCTTTGGAAAATAAATTGACCTCCTCCCTTTTGTGGCAGCCTCTCAAATTACTCATTTTAAAGATTTTTCTTCATTTCCCCTCAAATTTTGTATTCATGAAAGAAAACTGATATTATGATAATTCTTTTTAAAGCATACAATACAATGTTTTTCCATATGGTGGAATTGAACACATTATATTTTTATCATCTGTGATTTTTGTGAAAGCTTTCAATACTAAGATATTCATTCTCTGTGCACAATGTAGATATGTAATCTTCTTATAGAATATTGCACAACACAATAAAAACTCAGTTAAAGGATTACTTAAGGGAAGGCGGAATCTGTTTTTCCAAGTGTCCATTAAATCTAAATGCATACCATTCACATGAATTTATGTCATTTGACTTTTACTGCAGATAGAATGGATTTAGTCCATTATTCCAGCAGGATGTTGTCCATTGCTCTCAGTTACTTGTAATTCTGTAACTGTTAAATTGAAGTTTAATATTTTCTTTTTAGCATAATCACTTCAATATTAAAACTTAAGTCTGTCTCTAGCATACCTTGAACAATTAGGTTTTGTGCTCTCTATGAGTTATGCTTCCAGACAAATATTAGATTTGACTAGAGATATCAGAAAAGTAAAGTGAAAAATGGCATTTCCCCCCGCCTTTCTTTTTGTCAGTAAACAATATTTGTCTTCTGATAAAAATTATCTTTGATGAAGTAACAGGTTAAATGCATAGGGTTTATGCATTTAAACCCTATGCATCCTAGGGTTAACCCTGCATAGGGTTAGGATGGTTCCATGAAGTGATTTAATTAATATTTGTTTATTTTTATTACAATATGCCCATTTTACAATGTGATAAAATATGCAAATATAAAAACAATTTTTAACATAAGACATTAAAATTACTTTTAAAATAATAACAAAATTATTATTATATAGTAGGAACAAAACACAAAAGTATATATATTATCAAAAATGAATAAAACACTTAAAAATAAGTGAACCCCAACCCCAGGAAAAATGCAAATAAAAATATGGAATATGTTCCTATATCAGTATTACAATTTTACATATAATTATAATAATGCAAACATTATGCAAGTGTGTATATGTATTTATATATATTTCTATTATAAAACTATCGTGCTTTAAAAAAAATACTGTATTTTGTATATATGAGTCCCATATTTCATTATATTTACCCATACAAAATTTATGTCTGTAGGGAATCTGCTCGTAATATCAACCATAATCAGATCTTCAATCCAGTGATTTAGTTAACGAATATAATTACACTTTAGCAGGCCTCCAACAGATACCATGAGCCTGGGTGCTGGTTCAGTAATTACTTCTCAGGAAACTTAAGCTTTTTTTTGTCACTGTCAAGATAATGAAAAAACAATTACTACCAACCTGCCTTCCATAGAGGACCTGAATACTGCACGAGTCAAAAAGAGGGCTGTGAAAATATTTACAGACCCCTCGCATCCTGGACAAAAACCGTTTCAATTCCTACCCTCAAAATGACGCTATAGAGCATTGCCCATCAGAACAACTAGACACAAGAACAGTTTTTTCCCGAATGCCATCACTCTGCTAAACAAATAATTCCCTCAACACTGTCAAACTAGTTACTAAGTCTGCATTACTATCCTGTTTCCCCCAAAATAAGACATCCCGTGATAATAAACCCAATTGGGCTTTTGAGCGCATGGCAATAAGGCCAAGTGCTTATTTCATAGTTCAAAAAAATATAAGACAGGATCTTATTTTCGGGGAAACACAGTATTAATCTTATCATCGTTCCTATCACCCATCTCCTCCCACTTATGACTGTATGATTGTAACCTTGTTGCTGGTATCCTTAAGATTTATATTGACTGTTTCCCTATTAAGTGTTGTACCTTACGATTCTTGACAAATGTATCTTTTCTTTTATGTATACCGAGAGCGTATGTACCAAGACAAATTCCTTGTGTGTACAATCACACTTGGCCAATAAAGAATTCTGTTCTAATTCTCTGAAATAAATGTATTTATTCCAGTGCACTCCAAATTTCTTCAACTAAAATGATGTTATATTCAGCCACCAGCACCATAGCCCATGCTTGGCTGAAGTTATGAAAGTTGTACTTTCATACATCTGAAGGAATTTAGGCTGAAGAAAGTTATTGGGGACTTAACAAAATGACTTCCGATTTCAATTCTCTAGCAATCCTTCTCCTTTGGTCCCATAGCCAATTTAGAAATAATTGGAATTCCAGATTCTTTTTAAATTTTTCAAAAGCAGGAAAATGTCACAGCGCTAAGATCTTTTAAAACAGTCTAGTCTAGTCTACTCTAGTTTAATCATCTATCTGGGGATTAATTTAACTGAATGTAAATAATCCTGGACATTTCATCTTCATCAGTTGAATATGGGTACTATTATAAGTATTAAAATTAAGCAGATTGGTTCTCTTCTATTCCAGTTGGCAAATTTAAGCATATACAGTATCTCTGATAAGGATAATTTTTTTCTGTGCCATCTTTTTCACAGCTCTCAGAGATGAGCAAGGTCAACATGAAAAGGAGCTGTGCCATTTTTCCAGGAATGTTGTGATTTGGGGTAATATAATATTGATTTTCTCACTTTATTATTGGAGAAGATGCAATCTGAATAAGTCAATCTCTTTTATGTTGACCCACTGATGGTGGGCAATTCTATCACTGAACACACTATAGGCTGGATTCTTAGCAAAGTTTATTAATTTTAGTTTCCCCAATAAAATACTTTGGGCTCCTTTCTTTTACTGTCCTTATTGGTTCCGATTTATATTCTGGATTATTTGAATAGTGTTCACTTCACCTCCCAGCTTTATTTAGCTGGCCTGGCCAAGTAACTATATCTTTGGGATTTGGGCTTATTCATTTCTTTTTTTGGCCCTTTTTATTCTCTTTGTCAGATGTAATCCTTGCATCCCTCAAGGTTTCATTGCCAGCTTTTGGCATTTGTGCAGGTTTGACTCACTACAGATCCCTTTGTTGCATAACTGACTGCCTTTAAGTTGACAGGGAGAATTTCTGCCAGGCTTCAGATGAGCTCCTGTTGAACAACAAACCGAGTTTTCACACTAAGCTCTAGGCAGAATTTTAAACCAAATTGTGGCCACTTACTGTGGCCTTTGATTTTGGCAGCTGGACATTCCAGCCTTGTGTAGTGCCTATGGCTATTTATGTTGTTCAGGCAGCCTCTTCTGCTTCTGTTGTCAGATTGTAATCTATAAGCAGAACTACAAAAGAGCTGAAAAGGAGAAAGATATCTAAAGGGCTGAATTTCAGATTTCCCTCCATCTTGTGATTGAGTTGGTTTTCCTGTTTTATGTGTAGCGAAGTGGGCAAAGCTGTTTCAACTACCGATGTAGTCACTTTCCTGAAAAAGCCAGAATGTAGTAATTTCCATTTACCCAAGATATACTAAGACAGGTACTGTGAAGAAACTAACAAATAACTAATGGTTTACCCTTTATTTTCACAAGTCTAAGCAACCCCTTAATAGCTTATTCCAAATTTTTTTTTTAAAAAAACCCCAGTTTTTGTACTGAGGTGCAATGGTCAGATTTCTTGATAGGTTACAAATAGAGGTTAAAATAAATGATTCAACACTGTATTTTTTTTAGTTCAAATTCACTATTTGAGAATTGTACTTTAATGACGAAAGTCTCCAACCCAAAAATTTTAGTAGGTCAGTTTCTGCATAAAGTTTTCTGCAGACTGCCACATTTTCATACTTCCATGCAGACATTCTTCTTCTCAGAACAGAACTTTATGACCTTTGTCCTTCACACTGTTTGATATTGCATGAATTTAATGTTCAATCAGTTTATGTAACTTGCCATAGAGACATCTGTTTGAATATTTATTGCAATTAATTGTATATGTCAGTGATTAATTGAACATAGAAAATATATGATAGCCCAGGCCAATTTTCACAACTCACATTTCTCTTGCAATCACAAGTCATTAAATATAAAATACCATGAAGCCATCATGAAATCCTTGACCTTGTTGTACGTGGGCTTATTAAAATCAGAAAAATATCATTCGTTTCTATGTCCATACCCCATTCCCAATCACGAATGCCCTTAACAACCTCAGTCTGACAGTCTGAATTTAATTTTCCTTCAGGCTGCTACCACTGAGCACTTCATTTCTTGATGCTGATAGTTTGCAAGTTCAAGAAGCACAGGGCCACGGTTCCTGAGCTTGAGAGTGTTCAGTTACTGACTTAAGGCAATCATTACATTTAGTAGGAGAGAACCGTATGTCAGCAGCTGTGAAGCCATATCATTATGCTCATCATCATCAAACTTGACTGATCTCTCCGATGCTGCAGATGGTAATATGTATCTCCATCGGAGCTACTAGAGATTGTTTGCCAAATGTTGAGTTCGTGGTTGATTTCATTTCAGTTCAGATGTAGAGGATGTAGTGAAAGGACAGAAAAATATGTACTGCAGGCAGAGAATATCTGACTTATCGCATGGTGTAATAGTTGGAAAGCAGGAATTGTTGTGGCCTGCCAGCGGCCTGCGCGGATCGTGGCTGATCCCGACGATGAGGAGGCTGGTGTGGTGTCATGCCAGCAGCCGGCGCAGCCGGCGCTCGCATCGGACAGCGAGGAGGCTGAAAAGGATGTGGTGCCAGAGGCAGAGACTCAGCCAGGGCCTTCAGAACCCCCAGAGGCTCCTTCAAGTGGAGAGAGCGAAGTGGAGGAGCCTCTTCTCAATGCTAGAGCACGCAGGGCTGCCAAAAGGCAGGAGTGGCTACTCAGGAGGAGGAGGTCTCCTCGAGGGTAAGGCTTGAGGATAATTGGCCACTCCCTTAGCTTATTTAAGTCACACGCCTTTAGTAAGTTTCTTGCTGGAAACAACTTGTAATTTTCATCAGAGCATTTTTGGAAAAGTCTTATCATATCTTGTTTTCTGAGCTGGTTGCCAACCTTTGACGGACTTTGGTTTATTCTTGCTACTTAATAAATTTGATAAGGACCATTGGTGTGTGTCAATATCCTCGGGAATCCAGAGCTGGAGCAGAACAGGAATCCAAATGAAAGCATCTAAGGTAAATAGATCCCTTGCTTTCATTTGAACATAGCCACAACCTCTGAATAGTTTATACCGTCAAACTATCCTACCAGTCAGGAATTACTATTCCTATCATTTATTATGTTTGGAAAGATTCAGTGGAGCACTTAAGACATATACTCAAATCACTGAAGTCCATTTACTTTTTTTCTAATAGTGAAAATTGAAAAAGAATTCATTTTCAATAGATCTTCATGTCTGGAAGAACTTCAGATATGGGTGGTTGGGTTTTTTTGGGGGGTCGGGAGGAACTTAAACAGCAAAGAAAGGATCTAATCATTTTAAAGACTTGATTTGTTCTTGATAAACAGTCTTGAAAAACTGATAAAGCAAAAGAGAGCTTTGGTTTTTATTTTTTTCAACACAGCAGAATGAAAAACACAACATGAAAATTACTATTGATCTCTCACTGGAAAAGAACAAGTTCTGTGGTCTGGATTTCTGAAAAAAAAGTTATCAATTGAATTTCTTCCCATGGTGTTATATAGCATGTTCTACAATGCTGTCCCGTCATGGTCTCTTCCGAAAATTGTCCTACTGGGTTTCATTATTTACTGCTTGGTCATTAGGCTGGAATACTATTGACTTCAGTAAGTCAGAACAGAGAGCAGAATAAGGTAAAGCAGAAGATAACGTTTCTAAATACTGTCTAGAAATAAAAAGGAAAATGTTTGACAGGTCCTCAATACCAGACAAGGCAGAAACTAGACAAAAGAACATGACCCCTTAAAAATTCTGATTTACTGTGTCACGACAGAGGAAAACAAAATAAAAACACATACTTATATAAAATAACAGGCTTATCACAAATAGGTTTGGGGGAATTGAGATTAATAAGTAATATCGGATTTTATTGTTAGTGGCATCGCAGTGACTAAATCTTAACCTACTCTCGACTTATGGATGGGAGAAGTTTGCAACAGTTCAAATTATGTTGAACTAAATCATGGCAAATTGTCAGACTCCCTGTTCCAGTTTTACAAATTAGTCGGCAACCTGCTTGTAACCAACATATAATTGTAAATATAAAAGCAGACTAAACATGAGGTCATCTTGATAGCTTATTATCTCCTATGCAAGAATCATTTTTGTCTCCTAAAGATTTATTTTAGTTTCAATTCTGAACTCAAAATCAAAGAACCATTTATGTCCTTTCCATTTCTTTCTGCTTCCTATAAACTGAACTGTCAGAATGGAGCCAGGAAAGTTTCAGTTGATTTTCTCTTCACCAAAAGTCAGAAGAAAAGAGGAGGGCTGCAAATAATTATATATGAAAATATAAAAATAAAATGAATTTGCCTGCAAAAGGTAGATATAATCCAAAGGAGATTTATCCACAGCAATTTGCTCCTATGTATGGAGATTGGAAAAGAAAGAATGAAAACCAGCTGGAAAGATATCAATTCTTTTCCTCTCTGAGAGGCAGTAAAATAAATGGTCTGTATTAATCATTTTAATGACTGCTACTGCTATATATTCAAAGCATACCTTTTGAAATCCTGCTTAATCTTTTCATGCCATTTTCAGATTTTTACTCTTATGAGCTATTATACTGTTAGCAACCAACGTAAGAGAGACAGTTTGGTATAGTGGTTAAGGGATCAGGCTAGAAAACAGGAGACTATGAGTTCTAGTCCTGTTTTAGGCATAAACCAAGCTGGATGACTTTGGGACAGTCCCATTCAGTCGTGGGAAATAGCCAATGGCACACACACTAAGCTTGTTTCTGAAAATTAAAAAATTAAATTAAATTAAATTGAATTGAATTGAATTGAATTATTAAATTAAAAATTAAATTAAATTAAATTACATTAAATTAATTATTCTACATGGAAATTTAGACATTACACAAACCTTAAGGTGTTTGCTTTAGTTTAATTTTGGCTTAGACCAATGTGTGAATTTGTATCCTAGTGAGACAGTTGAATCAGGACACCATTATCTACTACTGGGTGAGGTGATCTGACCATTTGAGGTGGGGTATCGTCATGTTGATTCTGAGCATTCTATTTCTACCCTGGGCTGCTTGAGTGTCAACTTTCGAAACCACTTCAGCTGAAGCCTTTCTTACTTTCGTTTCATTTCTCAGTTGTCACTCTTGGGGGAAAGGGGGAGTCAGAAGGTATTGGAATATGGTGCCTTATCCTGCTAGACAAAACATTGACCAGACTCAGCATGAGAACCAAGATCATGGCAATGAACATCTGCTAAGACCGAGGGGGAAGCTGCTACCGGACTGATTGGTTAACATGATCTAGGACACCTGAGGTGGGTGGGAAGTTTTTATTTTTTTAACTACCATAAAGCATGGGAATTACTTAGAGCTAGCTTCACCTTTCTACACGCCGATACAATGTACTCAATAAAAGGCCTTTTGAGCCAGAGTCCTGATTCGATTGGGTTCATTACTCAGAACCATGACAGATGGTCTGTCTCAGTGCCTGGAAGCTGTAGGGGCCTGGATGGGCAAAATGGACTGATTGGTTTTGAATACTTGGGCCTCGTGGAAGTTTTTTTTCCCATTTCTGGTCTTGGCCATGGCCTTAGATGGACTCAGGAGTCAATTTGAGGGGTGGGGGCTCTTGGGTGATCTTGGTAGAGGGGACCTAGATATTAAACCTTTGTCATGGACTGATCATTCACTCCTTCAACTAGACTTTCCTACCGCCTGCCCCCACCGCAGGGAGACGGAACCGACCAGATGGTTCCGTCCCAGGCGCTTGATGGATCCTGAAAGGTTCCTGACGGAGCTTGGGCCGTTTCCTGAGACTCTAACACACGACTCGACTGAAGAGCTGGTGGCCGCCTGGGAAAGGGCGGCCGCTGGAGCTTTGGACCGCGTTGTGCCTTTGCGGCCTCTGACCCGATGCCGATCTCAATTAGGTCCTTGGTTCTCTGAGGAGCTGAGAGAGATGAAGCGTCGGAAAAGACGCCTAGAGAGCATTTGGAGGACTAGTCAATCTGATTCCGACCGGACACAGGTGAGGTCTTATATCAAGACCTACCTAGTGGCGATAAAAGTGGCAAAATCTAACCATTTTTCCACTCTTATCGCATCTGCAGAGAACCGCCCAGCCGCCCTGTTTAGGGTGACCCACTCCCTTCTTCGGGGGGGAGTGCGGGAAGATCCCTTGCAGAGTCGTGCTGAGGACTTTGTGCAATTCCTGTACGATAAAGTCGCTCGGATTCGGGATGGCTTGGACTCCGATTGGATGAGTCCACGGGAGGAGACCGGGGCAGGTCTTGAGAATGTTATCTGGGAGGAGTTTGATCCTGTGACTCCCGAGGATGTGGACAGGGTTCTGGGTAAGATTAGTGCCGCCACGTGTTTATTGGACCCGTGTCCCTCCTGGTTGGTACTGGCCTCCCGGGAGGTTACACGAGGCTGGCTCCAGGGGATTATAGGTGCTTCTTTGAGTGGGGGTGCCTTTCCTGCCGCCTTGAAAGAGGCGGTAGTGAGGCCCCTCCTCAAGAAGCCTTCCCTGGACCCGGCTGAATTAGCCAACTATCGTCCAGTCTCCAATCTTCGTTTTGTGGCGAAGGTTGTTGAGAGCATGGTGGCACGACAACTTCCCCGGCACCTGGATGAAGCTATCTATCTAGACCCGTACCAGTCGGGCTTCAGGCAGGGGTACAGCACAGAAACGGCATTGGTCGCGTTGGTGGATGATCTCTGGCGGGCTCGGGACAGGGGTTGCTCCTCTGTCCTAGTCCTATTAGATCTCTCAGCGCTTTTGATACCATCGACCATGGTATCATGCTGCAGCGGTTGAGGGGGTTAGGAATAGGGGGCACCGTTTTGCGGTGGTTCTCCTCCTTCCTCTCCGACCGCTCGCAGTTCGTGTTGGCAGGGGGACAGAGGTCGACCTCGAGGCGTCTCGCATGGGGAGTGCCGCAAGGGTCGGTCCTCTCGCCCCTCCTGTTCAACATTTATGTGAAGCCGCTGGGTGAGATCATCCGTGGTTTTGGGGTGAAGTGCCATCTGTACGCTGATGATACTCAGCTGTACATCTCCACCCCAGACCACCCCAACAATGCCCTTGATGTGATGTCTCGCTGCCTGGAGGCCGTGCGGGTCTGGATGGGGAGGAACAGGCTCAGACTCAACCCCTCCAAGACCGAGTGGCTGTGGCTCTCGGCGCCCCGATATAGTCAGCAGGTGCCATCGCTGACTATCGGGGGGTGAATCTTTGCCCCCCACAGAGAGGGCTTGCAATCTGGGTGTCCTCCTGGATGCGCGGCTGTCTTTGGAAGAGCATATGACGGCCGTGGCAGGGGGGCCTTTTATCAGGTTCGCCTGATTCGCCAGTTGCAGCCCTTTCTGGATCAGGACGCCCTGCGCACGGTCACTCATGCCCTTGTTACTTCCCGGTTGGACTATTGTAATGCTCTCTACATGGGGCTCCCCTTGAAGAGCACTCAGAGGCTCCAACTGGTCCAGAATGCGGCCGCGCGGGTGGTTATGGGCGCAACCCGTTGTGCCCATGTGACACCCCTTCTGCGCGAGCTGCACTGGCTCCCAGTGGTCTTCCGGGTGTGATTCAAGGTGTTGGTTACCACCTTTAAAGCGCTCCATGGCATAGGACCCGGGTACCTCCGAGACCGTATTCTGCCACCAATAGCCTCCCACTGACCAGTCTGTTCCCACAGAGAGGGTCTCCTCAGGGTGCCATCAGCCAAGTTATGTCGGCTGGCGACACCCAGGGGGAGGGCCTTCTCTGTGGGAGCCCCAGCCCTGTGGAATGAACTGCCCCCGGAAATTCATAAGATCTCCGACCTCCGGGTGTTTCGCTGCGCATTGAAGACCCTGTTGTTCCACCAGGCCGGACTATCAACACAATAGTTTTAAATTGGGTATTTAAATTTATTGGGGTTTTAAATTTGAGCCACCTATTTAATTATTTTAAATTTTATATTGTTGTTTTGTCTGTGTTTTTAAATAGGCTGTACACCGCCCTGAGTCCTTCGGGAGAAGGGCGGTATAGAAATAAAATTATTATTATTATTATTATTATTATTATTATATTATTATTGGACTCATAGTGAGTAGCAATGGCTAAAAGGACCTTTGCACACTTTTGGGATGTGTGCCAATTGCACTCATTGCTGGACTAGGAGCCTCTGTTACTCATGCTCTTGTGATCTTCCCTTGGAGTACTGAAATGCGCTGTAGATGGGGCTGCCCTTGGAGTTCTCCCCTCTGGACTACTGCAACACTCTACAGGGGGCTTCCCTAGGAGCTTCAGCTGGTATAGAATGCACCCCCGTGGCTTGTAAATGGTGTTGGCTATTTGGCACATGTAGCTCAGTGGCTAAGACACTGAGCTTGTCAATCGAAAGGTTGGCAGTTCAGTGGTTCGAATCCATAGTGCCGCATAACGGGGTGAGCTCCTGTTACTTGTCCCAGCTTCTGCCAACCTAGCAGTTCGAAAGCACGTACAAAATGCAAGTAGAAAGGTGGGAAGGTAACAGCGTTCCATGTGCCTTTGACATTTAGTCATGCTGGCCATATGACCACAGACATGTCTTCAGACAGCGTTGGCTCTTCGGCTTTGAAACGGAGATGAGCACTGCCCCCTAGAGTCGGGAATGACTAGCACATATATGCAAGGGGAACCTTTACCTTAACATCACTGCTGCACATTCTGCATTTGTTGCCAGTATATTTATAAGTGCAATTCAAGGTGATGTTTGTTACTTTTAATGCTCATCATGGCTTCCACCACACTGTACCCAAAATGCTTTGCCTGATCATGTTGGGACTCAGCTATTTGAAAAGCTAAACTCTTGTCTACTTACAAGAGATCCTATCTTGTATAAAGCTAATTTAATGCACAGTGTGGCATTGTTCTATTCAAACACCCACACACCCACAAACCCAATATCTGCAAAGAATACATTTACCCAACACTGAAAAAGTTAAATATTGATTGGTGAGGAGAAAATACTTTCACTAAATTGCTTGTTCACAAACCTAATGGATATAGCTTTTGTACCAAAGCTTCGTTTGTATGAAATAATGACAGCAATGGAGGTCCATGAGCCCCTGGAAAGATTTTCTAAATTTTGTTATCCATTCCCTGCAGTCACTTTGTTTCTTTTCATAATCTGCTTTGTTATTTTGTCTCAGTTTGGAAAATAAAGGATTCTTTCTCCGCTTTTGTTCAAACAGATGTCAAGAATATCTTCTTTTCATCTTTTGTTGTTTTTAATACAGCAGTTAAGATCCATTAACATTGACTACAAGCACTTTAGAGGGTGTATATGTGTGTTCCTTTGTTTACAGATTCAAAATAGGAGCCCCATCCTTCCCATTCTTCTTTTTCTTATTTTTTTAAAACCATGTTCCTGTAATTATTTATTTAAGAAAATTTATATGGCTGCCCATTCACTATTGTAATTGTGTATATTCCAAAGGTGGTGCTTCTTTTTTTTTCCCCCCAAGAGGCAACTGGGCTTTCTTGTTTTTCTTTGAAGACATTTTGCTTCTCATCCAAGAAGCTGTTGGATGAGAAACGAGACATCTTCAAAGAAAAACAAGAAAGCCCAGTTGCCTCTTCAAAAAAAAAAAAAAAAAAAAAAAAAAAAAAAAAAAAAGCACCTTTGGAACAACCATGACCTGGATGACTGAGAAACTCCAAAAATATTTAGTTATGCACTTTGGGATGAACATCCTTCAAATGGTGTGGGAGTATGAACGGATTTCCCGAAAATTGGAGAGTACAGGAACCATTTGTGCTTCAGTTTGAAATTGTTCTGCCCCAGCTACGGACCCCAAAGAATGCAGCACACATAAAGTCTGTACAAACCTTAATTTACTAATTAAGGACTACTAATGAGCTTTCTTAGTAGTTGTTTGAACACAAGTACAATAAATCAGTCTTTTCTGAACAAGGGCTGTTAATTTAACTTCATTAACAGCTGACAAGAATTCAAAGAATAATAACTCAGTTCTGAGGCACAGTATTTCAGATAACCATAATCTTACTGTGGTTGGCAGAATGCCCAGAAGCAATTTGCAGGAGAACTGATAAGAGAAAAACAAGAGCAGAAATCAAACGTTTCTGGAATTAAGACACAAAGGAATTTGAACGAAGTTGTTTCCTGCAAATTGCATCAGTCATCGTCCTTCCTTAAATAGGCTAAGGGAGTGGCCAATTAGCCCCAAGCCTTACTCTCGAAGAGACCTCCTCCTGAGGAGCCACTCCTGCCTTTTGACAGCTCTGCACGCCCATGCATCGAGAAAAGGCTCCTCCTCTTCTTCCTCTTCACTTATGGGAGCTTCTGAAGGTTCTGAAGGCCCTGGCTGAATCCCCGCTTCTGGCACCACATCTTCTCCAGCCTCCTCATTGTCCGACTTGAGTGCCAATTGCACAGGCTGCTGGCGCAGCACAACACCAGCCTCCTCACTGTCGGAATCAGCTACTAATTGCACAGGCCGCTGACGGGCCACAACAGAGATGCAGACAACACAGACTCGTCCCCCACTGTTGTATCTGTGTTCAACAGTGAAGGGACACAGGGCAGAAAACATCCTGAGAAAGCACAGTTCCAACTTCTCAATGACTCAGGTGACAGAGATAAATCTCCAAGTGGCCTCAAAGACTCTCTAAAAGAATGCAAATGACCAGCCATCTGCAAGGAGTATAAATCCTTCTATTTCCGCATCCTTCCATTTCCCCATCCTTCCATTTCCCCAGTCAGAGTTGAAGAAGTTTCTTGGATGAGAAGCGAAATGTCTTCAAAGAAAAACAAGAAAGTCTAGTTGCCTCTTGGAGAAAAAAAAAACGCACTTTGGGACAACCATGACTGGATGACTGAGAATCTCCAGAGATAATTGTGTATATTGTTTTCCTCTAGCTGCTTTTCATTATTATTTTAAGAATATTTATATGCAAAGTACATTTATAAGGCATGATACAAAAACTGGATACATTTATTTTATCTGAGGATCTGGCATCTCTCAGTGCATCAAAGGTGTCGGCTGCAAATTTATAAAATAGCAGTTTCAATCTGGAACATACTGTTGACTTGGTAGAATCACAGTTAATTCTCAGCAAGAACTTTTTGGAGCAAATCTAAGTTCAAAGTCACTAAAGAAAAGAAACCAATAATTTTTAAAAGATCCCCTTCGCTGAACTATGAAACTGCCTATTTACCTGTGGAATCCAAAAATAAGGGGCACTGCATATCATTTATAAATGTTATTTGGCTTAGCCTGAAGTAAACTCTTTGAAATTTAGTTTTCCATTGTGTTCCTTAAGTATCTAATTGTTCTGCCCCAGCTACGGACCCAAAGAACGCAGCACACACAAAGTCTGTACAAACCTTAGTTTACTAAATTAAATCAGTCTTTTTCAAACAAAGGCTGTTAATTAACTTTCTTAACAGCCTACAAGAAGCCAAAGAATAAATAATTGTAATCTTACTAGGATTGGCAGAAAGCCCAGAAGCAATTTGCAGGACACTGATAAAAGAACTAAGATCCAGATGCGAAGGAGAGTGAACTAAGTTGTTCCCTGCAAATTGCCTCAGTCGTCGTCCGTCCCTAAGTAGGCTAAGGGAGTGGCCAATTAGTCCCAAGTCTTACTCTTGAGGAGACCTCTTCCTGAGGAGCCTTTTGGCAGCTCCGTGCACCCATGCATCAAGAAGAGGCTCCTCCTCTTCTTCCTCTTCACCCATGGAAGCATCTGGATGTTCTGAAGGCCCTGGCTGAATCCTCGCCTCTGGCACCACATCTTCTCCAGTCTCCTCATTGTCTGACTTGAGTGCCAGCTGCACAGGCTGCTGGCGCAGCACCACACCAGCCTCCTCGCTGTCAGAATTAGCTACTAGCTGCAAAGACCACTGACGGGCCACAACACTAATTTTAAAAGGAAAACCCCAAAATACAGGTAGTCCTCAATTTATAATCATAATGGAGCCTGCCCATTAGAGTTATAAGTTGTGATGGTTGTAAAACAGGTCACCCATGTGAACTGTCTTTGATTTTATGTCATTTTTTATGGTGGTTATTAAATGAACACAGTAGTTGTAAAGCAAATGCATGTTTGTTAATTGAATGCCACATCATTAGATGAATCCATTATTCACTAAAAGGCATAAACATTGGTTTTCTGCAAAAAGATTGCAAATCACAGTCATATGACCTTGAAATGCTGCAAATGGCCATAAATGTAAGCTTAGTTGCCAAGCAAATGTGATCCTGTGACTGTAGGAACTTTGGAACCAGGTTATAACTACCTTTTGGCTAATTCATTGTAACTTCAAACATTCACTAAGCAAACTGTTCATAAGTCAAGGACTACCTGTATTGGCATTGTTGGAGTTCATCAAACTAGATTTTTGGGCTACACATATTTTATTGCTCTAAGTGGGCATAATGAGTATAGAAGTTTTATCGGAGATTACACAGTATATCCTTGGCTTGGCTGGATGGACAAGACCCAGTGGGCTAGCGGTGGAGCTCTTGCCTCACAATCAGGAGGTTGTGAGTTCGATCCTAGGTAGAGGCAGATGTAGGGTCTCCTGCTTGGGCAGGGGGTTGGACTAGATGACCTGCAAGGTCCTTTCCAACTCTATTAATCTATTTACTGCTTTGTGAATGATTGATGCCTTAGTATTGGTAGTTCTCTCTTATCACTATGTTGGTTACTTTTTGTATGATTGGTTATATTGATAGATGCATGATGGGTTAGGTAGTTGAAATGATGGGGTTTTTTTATTTGTATATTATTATACTACTAATAATTAATAGTTGTTTGGAGTTATTAGACTGATAAGGAGATAAATGCAGTTAATCTAAGTATTGGTTGACTGCTATGTAAAGGGATAGGGCTGGAAGGGACGGTGGAAGTCTTCTAGTCCAACCCTCTGCTCTAGAGAGGAAACCTTATACCATCCTGGAAGTTGTCCAGCCTATTCTTGAAAACTTCCAATGATTGAGCACCCACATGGACCCAGATCAGAGGTGGGTTCCTCCCGGTTTGGCCCGGCTCCACCGAGCCAGTAGCGGTGACGATATGATGTCACAGAACCGGTTCTGCCCCCCCCGCGCCTGCCCCCTGAGTCCCAGTTGATCAGCTAGAGGGGAAAAAACTGTTTAAACTCTTGCCGCAGGGCTTCAAAGGGCCGCCCTACAGCTGATCAGTGTTAAAAGAAAACAAATGAGTAGACCGCTGCCTGAAAAAATAAATGGGTAGACCAGTGCCTGCAAAAATAAATGAGTAGACCGGTGCCTGCAAAAATAAATGGATAGACCAATGCCTCCAAAAACAAATGAGTAGACCAGTGCCTGCAAAAATAAATGGGGAGACCAGTGCCTCCAAAAACAAATGAGTAGACCGATACAGCTCTGCAAGCAGTTAAAAGTCTGCTTTAGCAGAGGTAGACAAGTACCTCTGCTAAATCCTAAAGAATTGTCACATGACCATCAAGCCATGCCCACAAAATAAACCACACCCACAGAACCGGTAGTAAAAAAATTTAGAACCCACCCCTGACCCAGATGAATTGTAGTTGTGTATTGAACTGCTGTACTAATATTAGGTTTTTTGTTATTTCTTTTAATTGTTTCATAAAATATTTGTGTTGGTTGATCACTGCTTGGAGTGTTATGCATCTAAACATTTTGCATTTTTGATCTGTGTTGTTTTAAGATGTCCATTATCTCCCAGTTGAAGGGAAACTTGTCTCTGAGGAATAAAAACTTATTTGCTGCAGTAGAAAGTTCCTCATTCAAGGCAGAATACTTTTCTGAATGCTTTTGCCTAATCAAGCTAAATTTGCTTTTCTCCTCTGGCTATGCATTAGAGCTGGTTCTAAAGGCGAAGGATAATTTCAAAAGGGCTCCATGCCTTTATGGATTTGTTCTTACCATTCCTTAACATGTACCCTGCAGAAGTGTTAGGCACATGCTAGCTGGGAATCATGGAAGCTACAGCCAATGCATGTCATAGGCATTACGTTAGGGAAGCACATTCCAAGCACTGAATCAATGAAGAGAAGAGGAGAAGAGGAAAGGAGAAGCAAGAGGGGAGAGGAAAGGGGGGAGAGTAGAGAAGGAAAGAGGGGAGGAGAGGAGAGGAGAAAAATGGAGCTATTCCTTAAAGCATTTCTCCTCCAGTTACTAGATCAGTGATGGCTAACCTTTTTGGCACCAAGTGCCAAAAGTGTGTGCATGTACACACCCATAATGCAATGCATGCACGACCCCCCCCCCACGCCCTGCTCCCTGTGCATTCACATGCGACCCATGTGTGCCCCACTCCCAGTCCATGCGTGTGCGACCCTGCTCATGCACTTGCGACCCCACACATGCAGGCATGACCCACTACATGTGCCCCATGCATGCATGACCCCTGCGTGTGCGCCCTCCATACATGCACGAGCATCTTTCTTTCTTTCTTTCTTTCCTTCCTTCCTTCCTTCCTTCCTTCCTTCCTTCCTTCCTTCCTTCCTTCCTTCTTTCTTTCTTTCTTTCTTTCTTTCTTTCTTTCTTTCTTTCTTTCTTTCTTTCTTTCTTTCTTTCTTTCTTTCTTTCTTTGATTTGTATACCGCCCTACTCCCGAAGGACTCAGGGTGGTGGACAGTCAAACAGTAAAATACATAAATACAAAATTTAAAAACAGGATAAAATCGAATTAAACAAATTTGGCCCAGATAAATTAAAACACCCCAATCATTTAAAAAACAGATTAAAATTTGCATGTTTAAAAAGAAAAGAGGGAAAAAAGATTAGGCCAGGACCGCCTGGTGGAATAAAAAAGTCCTCATAGCGCGGCAGAAGGTGCGCAGATCCAGGATCCTCCGTATCTCCGGGGGGAGCTCATTCCAGATAGTAGGTGCCCCCACAAAGAAGGCTCTCCCCCTAGGGGCCGCCAGTCGACATTGTTTGGCTGACGGCACCCAGAGGAGCCCCTCTCTATGAGAGCATACCGGCCGGTGGGAGGCTATTAGTGGTAGTAGGCGGTCCCGTAGGTAACCAGGTCCTAAGCCATGGAGTGCTCTAAAGGTGGTAATGCCCCCCCCAGTCCTCACTCATGCACGGCAGAGACCCAAAAACCAGATGGCTGGTGGGAGGCGCACATGCATAGGCGGCGTAGCTGAGCTGGGATGACGGCTCATGTGCCCTCAGAGAGGGCTCTGTGTGCCGCCTGTAGCATGCAGATCATGCTCACTTAACATCACCATTTCAGGATACAGGGGGGAAAAAAAAGACAAATGATCTGGATCAACTTGAGCAGCGTATAAATATAAAAACTTCCTGAATTATCTACTTGATCTCCCTCTTAGTCTTAGATCAGCTAATGGTCCATTCCATTAGCAATGCACATATGTCAAAAACTCCTTCCCCTGAATCAGTCTGTTATGCCATATGGACAGGGGTGGGTTCTACTTACCTTTACTACCGGTTCGCAATGGTAGAAGATAGAACCGGTCCAAACTGTAACCAACCACTGTATATGGGAGAGAGAAAGAATTTTAAGAGAAGATCTTAATTGAAGCTACTAGATATATATGGTTTGCATCTTCTGACCCCGGTTGTTGGATTTCTTCATTAATGGCTGCTCTAGTTCTTGCAATAAAACTGATGCATGAGGAACTGGGTTCCTGAATCATTTGTGTGCAAGGCTTCTAGTTCCAGCATTAGTCAGGGAGAAGCCTAGCCTTGCTATCATTCCTTGTATTATATATTGCTGCAGAGCAAAAGTTGGTTTCTTTCTCTTCTGAAGCACCTGGTCTGATCATCCAGTTATATGCAATAAAGATAGATATGTCCTTAGTTGTTTTTAAAGAGTTTCCCCTCTTCCTTCTGCAGCTAGCTGAAAGATATGAGTCCCTCAATCAGCGCTGTATATCATCTTGCTCTGAAAAGTTGGCATCCTATTTTTTTGACTGACAACAAGGCTGGCCATTAAATACTGGGCAATGTGATCTTGTTTCTATGATGAGTCACAACTGTGATAATTGTATTTCCTCTGCAGGCTCCCTTTGTATTGCAATCAATTATATCTGCTCACAGTTCTTTTCTTCCAGTGCCAGCCTCTCATCTTTATAGTTCCTCCTAAAATTTACTTACTATGATCAATATATTTCATAGTGCTTGATAAGTTTGATTACTATTGAGATAAATAGATAGTATGATAAATCTCATTAAATTTCATTGCTATTTGCTGCATATTAGCTTACCTTTAAGATCAATTAGACTGTCAGCCACAAGAACGTAGAACAAATTAGGGAACAGCCTCCTAGGGATGGAGGGATCCATCAACTTCATTTTCTTCACAATCTTAAATTCATTACTTTTTCGGGAGGGGGGATGCAAACCTTCTATCTGTATTTTTGGAGGTGAGCACAACTTACAGCAGGGGTGTCAAACTCAAGACCTGTGGGCTGCCCTGGAAACAGCGGAGCACCTGCCCACAATGTCTC
The DNA here is from genome assembly GCA_022577455.1 of Arizona elegans. Taxonomy (NCBI): domain Eukaryota; kingdom Metazoa; phylum Chordata; class Lepidosauria; order Squamata; family Colubridae; genus Arizona; species Arizona elegans. The sequence continues at coordinate 254,576,768 of JAKOOJ010000001.1, forward strand.
TGCTAGCAAAAACGGAGCTCGGGAGGGCTGAGTGCGGTGCTCCCAAGCTCCGTTTTCCCTGGCAGAGGATTGCAGGAGGCCATTGCAGCCGAGGACAGAGCTCGAGAGCCCGTTTTTCTCTGGCAGAGCACTCAGGCCACCATAGGCACCGAAAAGAGTGATGTCGAGCTGGCCACGTCCACCCTGGCCATGCCTACCCCAGTCCCCCAAGGTCAGACACAACCCTGATGCGGCCCTCAATGAAATCGAGTTTGACACCCCTGATTTACAGTATGCAAGTTTGCTAAATATGCATATTATGCAAGCAGGTTTTATAATAAAAAGGGTTTTTTTTGTAGCAGGCTTTATTAAACATGTCATTCTTTTATTGAAAGTCTATTGCTTTAATTCTTGTAACATTTTACATACAGCATTAAAGTGATCTACAGCCAACCCTTGACATAAACCACAACTGGGACCAGAATTTCCAGTTGGTTGTTGCCTGATTTTATGACCTTTTTGCCATTGTTGTTAAGTGAATCATACAGTCATTAAGGGAATCCAGCTTCCAGCATTGATTTTGTTTATTGGAAGCTGACTGGGAAGGTTGCAAATTGGGATCAAATGACCCTGGAACCAGTGGTGGGATTCCATTTTTTTTTTAATTACCGGTTCTGCGGGTGTGGCTTGGTGGGCGTGGCATGGCTTGATGGCGTGGCTTGGTGGGCGTGGCAGGGGAAGGATACTGTAAAATCTCCATTCCCACCCCACTCCAGGGGAAGGTTACTGCAAAATCCCCATTTCCTCCCAATCAGCTGGGACTCAGGAGGCAGAGAATAGATGGGGGTGGGGCCAGTCAGAGGTCGTATTTACTGGTTCTCCGAACTATTCAAAATTTCCGCTTCCGGTTCTCCAGAACTGGTCAGAACCTGCTGAATACTACCTCTGCCTCAGACGCTGCAACCATGCCAGTTGCCAAGCACCTGAATTTCAATCACAGTCAAAAATATGAGGACTGCTTGCAAGTCACTTATTAAGGACTGTTGCTAAATGAATTGTTGTAAGGACAACCTGGTATATTTATATACTAGATATATCTATATTACAATTATATCTATTTATTTTTTATTTTATTTAGGAGTTATCTATAACTCCTAGAGGTTTTTTTTTAACTATTTTAATTTTATTTTTTATTTACCACATTGTTTGCTGTAGTCCAGAAAGGCAAGCCTGTAAATATTTGAATAAACATACAAAGTTAAATTAATTGTTGCTGGAGTGGGGCAATGTGTTGAAATGACAGTATTAAGCAGTGAGTAGGAAGGAAAAGTGCTGGAAGGAAAAGTGAAGTCCCTACTTAGTTACAGAATAAAATTGATGGATTCCATGCAGAGATTGCAGTAAATTGTACCATTATAAGAATATTATTGTGTATCTGTCAGGCAATAATGTGAACATAAAGAAGGAGAATGTTTCTGATACTTAGTGTAAACAAACATGGAGCCAGTTTCCTAATAGCTGAGGAGCATTCAAAAACCTTCATGATTTTTCACTCAAAGTACCATTTCATTTTTTTTAATGTGGCACAGAGGCCAGAAGTTTGTTGCTGATGGGCTTTTAGCAGTTGATAGTTGGAATATATTGGAGAGTATTTGTGCATGTCTTTGTGGTCAGGAAAAAGACAAAGAAACCTCTGGACCAGTTTATGGAAACTGCAGATAGTCGAAGTGTGGGTCTGTAGACATTCTCAGGCCCCCAGGTCATGGTTGTCCCAAAGGCGCTTTTTCAGGAGGACTTTCTTGTTTTTTTCTTTGGAGATGTTTCACTTCTCATCCAAGAAGCTCCTTCAGCTCTGACTGGATGGTGGGGAATGGAAAGATTTATATTCCTTGCAGACAGCTGGTCATATGCATCCTTTTAGAGGGTCGTTGAAGCACTTGGAGGTTTATCTGTTTCCTCTAGGACATGGAATGGAGGGGGCATGGCTGCCCTCACCTTTCTGGCCTTCTATGGTGGTAGTAGCAATGGTTAAAATGCAGTACTGCAGGCTACTTCTGCTGACTGCCAATTGCCAGCAGTTCATTAGTTCGATTCTCACCAGCTCAGCATTGACTCAGCCTTCCATCCTTCCAAGGTCAGTAAAAGGAGGACCTAGATTGTTGGTGGAAATATCCTGACTCTGTAAAATCTTCAGAGAGGGTTGTAAAGTGCTATTGCTATTGCTTCCAAAAGTGCCTTAACATCTGGCATTGCCAGTTGACTTAGGGCCTCAATGGGGACGTTCCAGGCTGCTGGTGGTTGGTGCAGTGACAGAGAAGACACTTCCGCATCACCCAAGCCCATATCTTTTTAGTCTGTATTTAATTTTTTTGTAATTTTAAATTGTTTTTATATTGATACTTTTTATTTTATAGGAAGCCACTCAGAGTCGCTTTGGGCAGCAAGTGAAGGGCCTGGTGGCTCAGCAGTGATAGCATTGTGATTAACGCCAGCTGTCTCCAATTGCTGAAAGTTTGAATCTCACCAGGCTCAAGGTTGACTCAGCCTTCCATCCTTTCTAAGGTAGGTAAATTGAGGACCCAGTTTGTGGGGGCAATAATCTGACTTTGTATAAATATAAAAAAGTATGAAGGCTATTGCTTAACGCATTGTAAGCCAACCTGAGTCTCCGGAGAAGGGTGGCATATAAATCAAAAATTAATTTTTTTTTTAAAAAAAAGATGGGTTTGCTTAGAAATTTAATAAATAAATAAACTACCTGTGCCTAAGCAGCCTCTGTTGCTGCATTCCTACCCACTGGAGAGAGGACCCTCCAGTTTTATAGCCTTCCTAGGCATGGAGAGTCATGAGATAATCTGTCAAGAATTGGAGAAAGCCGGTAGGGATTCTGTATCACCTCCCACAAAAGGCTGGTATTTGACTTTATTAATATGATGGTGTACTATTAGATCCAATGTTAAGTAGTTCTTGACTTAGTGACTGACTGAGTTAAGTGAGTGATGTGAGTGCCGTGACTGATGTATAGTTCTGACTGCATAGATTTGACTTGCAAAATCTTTCTTTGCTTAGCCAAGCTGCAACCTTTGATGACTGAAAATGTAAAACAGATTGAAAGTACATTTTACCATTTAAGCTGCTAGTGCAGAAATGCCATTCCTGTCATTCCCCCCACCCCAGCTGCCAAAATGGAAGAAGGATTTAGCTTGTTTTGCATTATTTCATCTCTCTCTCTCTCTTCCTCATTCTCTTTCTCTCTCTCCCCCTCCCTCCCCCCCCCATATCTAAGGACCGAGTGCTGAAGTAGACCATAAACATTCAATAGCCTGAAAGAAAGAAAAAAGGGTGAAAAAGAAAAAGAACAGATGGATTGCTCTTGCCTCTTCTTGGCGTTTTGCTTGAGAACTTTCCAACTATAAACATCTCTTGCCAGCAATAACCTCTGTGATGGAGCTGCAGGGTAAGAGAGCATACAAATCAAGAAGTCTGATTCTACGTCGAAGCAATTCAATCTAGTTAGGAGAGACTGAGCATGGAGGAGAAGATGGTACTGGAAACCAAACTTTGATTAAAAAATATTTAACGGTTGGATTTAACATATTTACATATTTGGAAAATTGCTCTTCTGCCTCTCTTTTATTTTCTGATCATTTTAATTGTCATTTCATACTTCTCCTTTTTTATTCTTTCACCTATATTTAGGTAATTCTTTGTCATTGATACATTCTTTCTTCCTGTTTTCCAGAAATGGGTATAAGACTGATACTAGTTAAGGTTTCCATATTAAATTGATAGTAGCCCAATTAAATTCATAGTGCAACAGGTCATTGATTACAGAATACTCAGCTCAAAAGTCAACTAGACAATCAAATTTGTACATTCTAGAAAATATTTGCACAGCCCCAAAATAAATGACATTTAGAATCAACCACATAGTTATAGATTCATTGCATACACCACCAGTTAGCTGCTCATTATAAAGTTACTTGCACAGCTGAACATTGTCCAGATAAAAGCTGAATGATCAGAGATTTTATTGCTGATAAAACTCCTAAAAACCAATGTTCAGGAAACAAGTTGACGAATCTACCAAATGATGCTTTTTGAAAAGAGTTCTTCATTGCAAAATGATGACTATTTTTCATTTTAATGTACCGTATTTTTCGGAGTATAAGATGCACCGGAGTATAAAACACAGCTTGGTTTTGGGGGAGGAAAATAGAAAAAAAAAATCTGCCTACCAGGTATTCATCTGGCTAGCGTCCTTAGTCTGGTCAGCTTCAGCACATTAATTTGCTGGTTTTTTATCCCCTGCTTGGGGATGAAAAACAGCTTCTAAGGCACAGCTGAGAGGAAGCAGCAATGAGAAAAGTAGGCAAAGCATGGGGGTGGGGGTGGGGGTGGGGGGAGATCATTTCATTTGGCTAGTGCCTAGTTAGGGCTTAAAAAATGCTAAAGAACAGCTGAGAGTTGGAGCAAAGCATGGAGATCGCTTCACTTGCTAGCGCCTTGTTAAAGCACAGCGGAGAGTCGAGGGAGCAGGCAAAGCTTCACTCGCTAGCGCCTCGTTAGTGCCTCGTTAGTGCTGAAAAAAAGCTTCAAAACTACATTCGGAGTATAAGATGCACCCAAATTTTCAGCCTCTTTTAGGGCAGAAAAAGGTGCATCTTATACTACAAAAAATACCGTAGTTTTGTAGTAATAGGAAAAATAAATTTATTTTGCAATCTTTGATCCACCTATCTGGAAATATACCTTATACCTTATACCTTTAACTCAGTGGGATTTGTTTATTCTGTGTAAATGTGTAGAACATTGAAGAAAATTATCTTCACAATACTTTATTGTTTAAAACCTTTCTTCTTCTTATTTCACAAAACACTGCAGGAGAAATTTTATATATAATGGTTGTTTTCTGTTAGTCCAATTATGGCTACATTTATTAGATCATTCACATCTCTCTACAGTGTATTATTTTGGCTCTTATGTCATTATCTCTTTAATTGCAAATTAACGGAAAATAGAACTTTTAAATGTATGTGTAATTTTATGCTTTTTAATTAGGATGGGGAAAAAGCTATTGCCATAACTTATTTGGGATCTATTTCCAGAGGAAGCAGCTTTGATATGGAGAACATGAATCAAATTTCTCTCTTCTGCCAATTCCTTAATTTAAATGAAACAGCAGACAGAAGGGTTTTAGTAGGAAAAGTAGCTATTTTTCCTTTGTTTAATTGCTCCAAGCCTGCATATTAAACTCAGTAGCTACGAAATGAACTGGATGCCTCTCTTTTAATTTTAATCTGAAAATAAAACTGATGGATAGAGTTGGCAGAATGTTGTACTTATTTTCAGTTAATTGTAAAATCTCAATACCTTCCGGACAGTATTTATTTATTTATTCATTCTTCACTGTAGGCTCTATCTTTTTTCTAAGAAGGACAGGCAGCATATTTGCAATCTCAAATTCTTTTTCAGTGGTGGGATAACAGAAGTAATCTAAAACTGTACTAAAACATGACAGAAACTTTTTGGAAATTTGTAATTTTTCATATAAATAAAGCAAGGGACATCCAATGGGGGAAGGATAGATACAAATCAAGATGGTGGCCACAATCATGTGACTAAAACTCTACTCGTTTCTTACATGTACTGCTATAGTTCATACAGCAGTAAATCAAAATCAAGCAAGCCACATTCTGGTTTAATGCAGTGAAATGAAGCTAGTCTAGAATGCCCAGTCTGGAAAGGCTAATGGAAGTAGAACAGCTAAAGGAGGTAGAATGGCTAGTTAGAAAAGCTAAAGTCCTGTTTACCTTAATAAATAGAAGATGGGGAGAAATGATAACAGTCTTCCAACACTTGAAGGGCTGTCATAGAGAAGAGAGCATCAATTTATTCTTCATAGCACCTGAGGATAGGAGAAGAAGCAATGGGTAGAAGCCAGTGGTGGGATTCAGCCAGTTCGGGCCAGTTCGGGTGAACCAGTTGTTAAATTGCTAGCTGGCCCCACCCCTTCCCACCCACGCCTTCCAGGAGTCCCCCTATGTTTTTGCTCCCAGGAAGCTGCAGGGAGCCTTACTAGGCCCAAAACGGTACGTGATGGGGGTGCCGTCCCCCGCAGTCCATTTTTGCTCCCAGGGGGATGCAGGAGGCTGAGCGCTGCCTATCACGCCCCCTGGCCATGACCACCATGGCCTCACCTACCCAGCCGGTCATCATGACAGAGAACCAGTTGTTAAATTATTTGAATCCCACCACTGGTAGAAGCGCACCAGAGGATGATCCAACCTAGAAATAAGGAATAATTTCCTGACAGTAAGAATTATTAAGCAATGGAACAACTTGCCTCTCAGAGTTGTGGGTGCTCTTTCACTGAAGATTTTCAAGAAAAGATTGGGCAACCATTTGATATAGCATAACAATTGATTCCCTTGGGCAGGGAATTGGACTAAAAGATCTTCAAGTTCCCTTCCAGTCCTATGATTCTATGATTCTAAATGGTGTCATTTCTTTTTCCTAAAGCTCGAGTTCCGGCGCTCCGGCGTGCACACACACACTCCAGTTTCAGCACTCAGTGCCAAAAAGGTTAGCCATCACTGACTTATGGCATTCCAGTTATTGCTGAACTTCCATTGGTCATACTTCATAAGGATGGAGTTGTAATTCAGAAAAAACTAAACTGCTACAGATTGCCTAACCCTAAAATAGGTATTTCCTTCCAATTCCTTTATTTCATCCAAGTGCCAAAAAATGCATTGCTCCATTTGAATATGGATCTGTAGCACAGAGAACTTTTGAACCTCTGTTATACTTTTGTTGCTTCAGTAGCCAGCATGAACAAGGCAAGTCTTTTAAAATAGTAAATTAATTATAGGCTTCTGGTTCAAGATATAATGAAGTCTGCATTATAAGAACATCACAGAAATACTATGAATTATACGATATGCTTCGTTTACATTGGATGTCATGATTGATATGATGTCATTTGTTTCTCTTGTCCTCTTCCCTACATGGGCACTCATCACAATAGAGCATCTGAAACAGAAGTAGAACAAAATTTAAAACAAAGTTTTTGGTAGGTTTTATGGCTGGAGTCCTGAATGAGGGGACATAGAGAGAAGCCATTAGTGGGCTGTCTTTGTAAGTGTTTCTTGCATTGTGTTGGAGGATGTTTTCAGGATGGCGTTTATCTGGGTGGAAGCTGGACTTTTAGAATCTGAAGTTTTGGACCCACTTGGACCATTGAGAATTGTTTGGGCTACAAATGACATTTTGCCATGTCTATGGATTTGGTGGTGTTGTTTTTTTAAATTCAGTATGGTTTCTTGGATCTCCAGAAGATTGTTTGGTTGATGACAGAGCAGTGGCCATGATATGAAATTGGGAGAGCTCTTGGTGTTTCCATTGTCATGGTCAGATCATGCCCTGATTACCCTGGATTGTCTAGTGTCACTATCTACTACAGCAAAGGTGGACCTGTTAGATTGGTCCACCATTACCAATGACTGATGGATCTGGATGAGCCCACCACTCCTTGTGGCTCATGAAGGAGTTGCAGGAGATTGAATGAGAAAAATAACATTTAGAAGGTTGCTGGTGCTCAGCATGAAACAAGCTCAACTAATGTATTTTTGTAGTTTCTCCAGATGACAGATTGAGGGAATGACAGATGAGAGAGAACAGCAGCAAACTTGGATGGGACCAGTGGTAGGCTGCTGGTGGTTCGGACTGGTTCTAGCAAACCGGTAGTTCCGACAATCAGCTGGCCCTGCCCATCCGCCCCTGCCCTATCCTGTCCTATATTTCCTTCTTTCTAGCTCAGCTGATTCGCGTGGCACAGCTGATTTCTGCGCCTCTGCTGTTCTACTTATTGGGGCTGCCGTAAAAGGTAAGCAGCTGAGCTTCAAATTGCTGTATTTTGAACCCTGCGCTCAAGCACGTTAGGCAGAACCGGTTGTTAAACTGGTTGCAGCCCACCACTGGATGGGACCTTGGATTCACCTGATCAGGCATATATTCAAGATACAATACCTAGTTTGGCTGGGATTTATCTTGACAAAGAGCCTTGCTTTGCAGTGCTCTTTATTGAGACAAAGAAATAATGCAGTCTGCTGCAACAAAGCACTTGCCTCCTTAACTGGCTATTCCAAGACTGGGAGAAATTCTACACAAGTACATGTGCAAAAGCTTCTAGCTTTTGCAAGTGCTGGTCATACTACTCTTAAAAAGTAGCCCTGGTAGTAAACCAGCAGACTAAAGCACTGTTATTAACATCAGCTGCCTGCAATTACTGCAAGTTCAAATCTCACCAGGCTCAAGGTTGACTCAACCTTCCATCCTTTCTAAGGTAGGTAAAATGAGGACCCAGATTGTGGGGGCAATAAGCTGACTTTGTATAAATATACAAAAGTATGAAGGCTATTGCTTAACGCATTGTAAGCCGCCCTGAGTCTTCGGAGAATATAAATATTCTCAAATATAAATTTGAATATAAATCAAATAAAAACAAAAAACAAAAAAAACAAAAACAAGGGGCTCCTCTTGCTTCACTCTAATCTCCAACATGTGCACAATTCTAATTCATAGTACCTGGAAGCTCCCAAAAATAGATGTATGATGGTATGAATGGAAGAAATGTGTTCTTTGACAAACATTCCTAGTGTTAATGAAGGCCCTGGAAATTTATATGGTATAGGAGCGCTAATGGAGAAGAAAGTTGGGAGAAGCCTGGTTTTGCTTTCTTGTAGATCTGCTACTATCTCAGCCTTTTCAGTTGTCTCTTATTACACCTTTCTCATGCAGAGAACATCCTATATAACATCAAGCCTATATTTGAGTTATCACAGATTCAGGGGTGGCTTTGGGATAACACCCTGCTTTGATCAGAGCTCACCAGTCTTAGTTTGAAAACTGGAAATTAGTGAGAGTAAATTAACAGGAGGATACAGTGGTGTGTTTCAAAATTTTTTACTACCGGTTCTATGGGTGTGGCTTGGTGGGCGTGGCAGGGGAAGGATACTGTAAAATCTCCATTTCCTCCCAATCAGCTGGGACTCGGAAGGCAGAGAATAGATGGGGGCGGAGCCAGTCAGAGGTGGTATTTACCGGTTCTCCGAACTACTCAAAATTTCCGCTACCAGTTCTCTCCAGAACTGGTCAGAACCTGCTGAAACCCACCTCTGGGAGGATAGTACTATCCAGGTGAGAACATTTTATCAGTTACAAGTTCAAGTAAAATCCAAGAAACAGCACATAGATTTCTTGCAGAGGAACAAGAACCAAAATGCCTGAGTCACAATCAGCAAGTCAGTAAACAAATTAGCAGTTTTAAAGCTGGGTTCTCAAAGCTCTGACCTAGACTCCATTCCAGGCCATTCCAGATGTATTCTGTGGTAATTTTATTCATGAATATTTTCATATGCATAAGGAGTTGGCTTTTTATATAGGCACTTCTTTGTCTGACCATCCACTGACCTTAAACCTTTTGTCGCTTATCCTCCACTGAAGTGACAGCAGGTTAATTATAGTTTAGGTTCTGTTAAGGGTTTACTGATATAATGAAGAGAAGGGTTGACCTGGGGGGTCTCTTCTATCTGGCAAACCCCCAGCTCTTTTTCTACTGAAGAACTCTCTAGGGACCTGAAAAATGCATTGCAATTTCAGGACTGAGGAAATTGACATAAAAGAGAACTATTTTGAATATTAATAGACTTTAAAGGAATGGAAAGAGCTCATATGGAGTCACCACCATGCGCCCTTGGCAAACACATCCACGAAGTCAATTTAGCACACGTTCTGCACTGTTGACTTTGAGAACATCACACCACCACCCTTTCGCTTTCCCCAGGGCAGAGCCAGAACCACTCAGCAGTTTTTAAGAATAATTGTAAATCGCTGTTGAAAAATCTCTTTTGTTATAGACAGCCTTTTAGCTCAGCTTGTCACTTTCTTGCTTGTTTACCTAAAAGATGCAGAAAAATGATGGTACGAAACGGTCTTGAAAATAGTTGAGATTTGCAAAATTTCTGTCTTTTTTTTCCCCCACCCTCATCAGATTGCTGTTTTCAGTCCAAATACACGAAACAGGACATTATCTTTCCAAAGCAGCTTCTGCTATAGAATGTGAGTTATAAATCAATAACAAGGAAATATGTTCTCTTGGAAGCTACCGACTTTCCTCACCACACAATAAAGCCATGCATTACATATCACTAGCGTTAAACATAGAAAAATTGTCCTCTGAAAATTAATAGCTTCACGTTGAAAGTGAAGCTAAAAAAGTAATAGGATGAGAGAGACAGCATTTGGAGTATTCAGTACTAGGATGGACAAATTGGTCTGAATTGTTCCAGCTTTAAATCTTTTGGAGCATTCATTTGATTATTTTTCTTCATCAATATTTGAATTTGACCCCCCCCCATGTATATTTGTCAATTTTTGCATGTAATTTTTAAAATTCTTATACATTTCATTATGCTTTGCAAAATTGGAAGTATGACTGAAGAAAAAATATATTAAAAAACTACTTTGGAAAATGCAAATGAATAGGGCTAGGCAAAGTTTCAATGAGTTTCAAGTTTCAATATGCAAAACCTCTAAAGTGTCTTCTCTGACCAAAAGAAAGCATTTACATTGCTCCATTTATAGGTAGTCCTCAACTTACAATTATTCATTTAATAACTGTTGAAAGTTACACCACCACTGAAAAAAGTGATTGTGAAAACATTTTTGATGGAAGTTCTTGTTAGGCTTCAGGACAATCCCTTATAGGACAATCCCTTCCATAGCCTGGACTGATGGGGGGGTGGGGGTGGTGGTTAATGAATTTTAAACTGTTTTAAATTGGATTTTAATTTTATATCGTTTTAACAAGTAACTATGCATTTTACCGTTGTGAGCCGCCCTGAGTCCTCGGAGATAGAGCGGCATATAAATTGCATAAAATACGATTGATCCCGGACCTCCGGATCTTCCGTAAAGCCCTGAAGACGTTTTTATTTCATCAAGCCAGCCTAGCCTAAATGGTTTTTAATTGGGATTTTAAATTTTATGGATTTGGGGTTTTAAATTGGGTAGCCAATGATTTAATTCTTTTAATTATCTTAACTTTTGTATTTGTATGTTTTTTAATTTTGGCTGTTCACTGCCCTGAGTCCCTCTGGGAGAAGGGCGGTATACAAATTAAATAAATAAATAAATAAATAAATAAATAAATAAATAAATAAATAAATAAATAAATAAAATATGATAAGAGAGAGGATTAAGGATGACTTCATTGGCTTTTCATCATTGCTTTCTAGGTATTGGTTGGGTAAAGTCTGAGGAATCATTATGCAAGTTCCTGGTGTGATTCAGAGCTCATAACTGTGCAGAGAGCATTGAGTGAGAGAAAGAGAAAAGGAAACTGCAGGGAAGATTAAATAATTATAATAAAAGGTGCTTCCATTGCTCCATTGCCCTCTCTACGAACTAGAGCCGAGGAAGACAGCCAGCCACATCAAGCACAGGCTTACAGGAGCTGACAGGAGGAGGGAGGAGCAGTGCTGAACGAACTGGCCCGCTTCAGGGGGAAATTTGGTGGGGACTCAGATCAGCTGGCTCTATTCCTTGACTCAGCTGAGCTCCACCTAGAGTGCTATGGACACCTCTACCCATCCCACAGAGCCATGGTAAACACCATTGCCGAGGGGCTGGAGGGAGAAGTAAGGGAATGGCTAACAGCTCTCCACAAGAGGAGAGCCCCCCAACCGTAGATCACTTCCTACGACAGCTAGAGGCCTGTGAAGGTTGAGGAAGAGTTGGCTTGGATGCCCTAATTAAACCATGAGCCACGAGCCAAGCTTCAAAAGAAATCCAGTTATTTATTAGGAGCTTCGTATTGGCACATTCCAAAGTAAAGCCAGCTCTGACCCTACGTAATTTATGTCCCAATCATGACCCTGTTTTTCCCCTCCCTCCAGGGTTTGTCATCAATCACATTCGCCAACAGAGCAATTTTGTGGGTTGTAGAGACCAATCCCCTTTGGCTGCTGTGGGTAACCCTGGGATACAACCTTGAGAGAGATAAGTCTGGAATGTGCATCTGTCTTTGCCTGCCATGCTGTTTTGTTGGTTTCCCATCCCCCTTGCCCATGGCAACTCAAGAGCAGGCCAGGGATACTTTGCGAGTTGACATTTATCTCCTTTCTTCTTTCTTGGGAATTGTGTAGCATCCATTTGAACTGGAGCAAACTATATATTCCTTCATTCTCTAGAATTTCTTTTGGCAAAATAAATTTCAGCAAATCTCCTTGGTACTTCAGCAAATGGCTATGCACAGGCAAGCTTATTTGTATGCTTTTAGTCATGCAGAGTTGTGATTGTTTTTGCTCAAAGATCATAACCAATTTTCCAGTCAATTCCAATTTAATAGGGTTTATTTGTCTGTTTTATACACTATTTGCCATAGCACTCTGTTTCTAATAGTAAACCTGATATGCTGAGCAATAAAATGTGGGAAGAAATAGAGAACAAAGGTCACCAATGGGACTGACTCAGAGAAAAGTTCTATTTTAAAAAGTCACAACATATCCTTTCCCTCCCTTGGCAGTTTTAAATATGCAGACAAATCATACATGCATTTATGTGCAGGAGGTATTTATCAACTATGAATTTCTTTTAAAAGAAATTGTCAGTAGAGTATATATTATTTGTTTATTCTAAAATGAGCCTCCTTCCATGTGTAAGACCATGTCATGCCCCCTTTGGAGCCTGAATGTGGAGGAGCTGGAGCTGAAGGAGATCAAGGGGATGTTTTGTTGGTTTCGGAGGAATGTGGGGAGGAGCAGGCCAAGGTAACTCAGGGCCCCTCAGGATTTGGACAGCTTGATAGCTGGGAGGAACAGGGGCAGGATGACTGAGAGAGGGCAAACAGTGGACATGAAGAGCAATGGAGCTCAGGCGATAAGAAAGGACTGCCCCCTCCTGATCCCCGAGCATGGAGAGTGGAGAGAAGGTGGGAACAGTGCAGGCTGACCCAACGACTTGGGAGGAGAGCATCCTGCCCCTTTTCACAAGGACTGAGATTTAAGGAGATGCTGGAGGAAGGGGCATTTGTTGGGAACAAACACTGAATTGGTAGAGTTTGGTGTGCAGGTACAGACATTTGGAGTTTGCAGTACTGCTTGCTTCTTCCTGACTCATTGTTTGTTCCTTGTTTCATGGACTCATTTCCCTGTTTCTTTATTTTGCTGGACTGGGTGCAGCCAGAGGCTGTTGTGTGTATGTTTGTGCACTTTGCTCTGGGACTTGCCAAGAATGTGGGATCATTTCAGGGGAGATTTGGAGCATTAAAGGGAAGTTTGAACTCCCAGCTGGCTGTGTGACCTTTGTGTCTTGTCCCGGGACATCACAGACCACAGACCTCAAATGCTGCTTCCAGTTTTGTTCACCACATCACAAAAAAGATGTTGTGACTTTGGAAAAAGTGCAAAGACAAGTAACTAAGATGATTAAAGGCCTGGAGATAAAAACATATGAAGAATGGTGGCAGGAATTGAGTATGGATAGTCTAGAGAAAAGAAGGACTTGGGGTGCCATGATAGCAGTATTCCAGTATTTGAGGGGCTGCCACAAAGAAGAGAGGGTCAACTTATTTTCCAAAGCACCAGAAGTCAAGACAAGAAACAATGGATGAAAACTAATTAGGGAGAGAAGCAACCTGGAATTAAGGAGAAACTTCCAAACAGTAAGAAAAATTAACCAGTGGAACAGCTTGCCTTCAGAAGTTGTAAATGCTTCATCACTGGAGGTTTTTAAGAAGAGTCTGGACAGCCACCTATCTGAAATGAAATAGGGCAAGTGTGTCAAACTTGATTTCATTGAGTTGTCTTTGATCTCAGGGAGGGGGGGGCAGGGTGTTTGTAACCAGGTGGGCATGACCAGCTTGAGGTCACTCATGTCGGAGGTGCCTGTGGTGGCCTAAGTGCTCTGCCAGTGAAAATGGGTTCCCCGGGCTCTATTTTTATCTGCAACTGCCTCCTGCATCCCTCTGCTGGCAAAAATGGAGCTCAGGAGGGCCACACATGGCCCCCCAGGCCCCATTTTTGGCTATGACTGTCTCCTGCAGCCCTCTGCAGGTGAAAACAGAGCTCAGGAGGGTGCACACAGTCTCCCCAAGCTCTGTTTTTTCTGGCAGAGGGCTGGAGGCCATCATGACAGAAAATGGAGCCCTGGAGGGCTGCGCACGGCCCTCCTGAGCTCTGTTTTTGCTGGCAGAAGCATCATGGGCCATTCCTTCACCGTCTCCAGGGGCCCCGTGAGCCAGTTCTAAGCACCCTGCGGGCCAGATCTGACTTGTGACTTGAGTTTGACACCCCTGGTATAGGGTTTCCTGCCTGAGCAGGGGATTGGACTAGACCTTCAAGGTCTTTGCAGCTCTATTCTGATTGAATGAAGATTGAAGTTTTACTGAGTACAATGCAGCAAGGGTAAAACTCACGTGGCTGAGGATCTGATACTAGACCTCATTTGTGTAAATATGAATGCAAATTAAATTAGAATTTAGGATTTTTTACTTAAAACCCAAATAATAAACTCCGATGCCACATTCTAGCTAGAGTGGCATGAGTGCCAGGCAAGTAGATTAATTACTAGCTCTTTAAAATAACTTCAGAGCAATTGCTTCTATAATTATCAGGGCACTAATGTTTGTTGTATATACTATATCAGATGAATTTATCTTGAAGTGTTAGAAACTGAGATGCTGGAGGGAACGATCTGCTTAAATTTCCAGTTAAATCAACACGATGGAAGTAGATCTAGTGATGTTATGAATTTGCTTGGAAGGTCTTAGCAAGAAAAGATATACCTTTAAAAATCCACTAAGCTAATCAAAAAAAGCCACCCTCTAACTTCTTTTATACCCTCCAATATGGGGAGATCAATGACAATCATTATCCAATGGATACCAATGATTCTCAAGTACAAGCAGCCCTTGATTTAATGACATTTTGAAGTTATGACTGCGTAGGAAAAAGAAACTGACAAGCTGTCCTTGAAGTTATAACTGTTGTACACCACCTCCACAGTTATGTGACTAGACTGGTGAACTTACCTTGAAGTTTGCAACTGTTGTACCATCTATGCAGTCATATAAATGCAATTCAGGCACTTGGCAATCTGCTCACATTTATGAAGATTGCAAGGACTTGTAATCATGTGACAGGAAATTTTCAATCTTTCCAAGTGTCTTTCAATAAACAAAGTCAAATAGGGAAGCCGGATTTGCTTATCAACCCCACTTAACAAATTTGTGATTCGCTTAAGGGCTGTGGTAAAAATGGTCTTAAAATCAGATGCGGTTATGTGATATTTCCCTTAGTGACCACATTTTAATTTCATTTCGAATTGTGGTTGTATGTTGAGGACCACTTGTATTCATATTCCAAATATTGGTATAGAAGCTGAGAGTGGCCATGATTGAACTGCATTTATTCAGAATCAAATGACCATATTTCAATGCAAAAATCTTCTGTAGTTTTGTTCCATAAATTCTTAATTACTAAGGAGCAAAGAAGTTAACAACTTGTCATTCGGTACACATTCTCCCCAGTCCACCCCATATTAACTCTTCAGCTAAATTTGACAAAGCATTCTGGATACCAATAGAAGAGAACATTTGTAGTCAGGGTGGAACTGTGGAGTTCTTGACATTCCCTGAGCTTGATCTGAACTGTGGTGTCCTTGATGCTGTCTGAGCTTGGTTGTTTTCTTACCAAACTCAATAACATCATCAGTGCTAGTAGTTAGTGGTGTTTGCTCTTATTTTTATATACTCTTAATGTTTATGATTTGCATTGTCACTGTTAGTAGGAGTGTTCTTGGTACTTCCTTGATTAAGATGTTGTTTACTGTTAGCTTGTTCATCTACATTGGTCGCTCCTTGATTGGGCTATTGTTTACTTAACAGAATGACAGAGTTGGAAGAGACCCTATGCCATTCTAGAGAAGTGGCTGTCCAGTCTTTTCTTAAAAGCCTCCACTGATGGATCACCCAGAACTTCTAAAGGTAAGCCATTCCACTGGCTAATTGTTCTCACTGTTAGGAAATTTCTCCTTAGTTCTAGGTTGCTTCTCTCCTTGATTAGTCTCCATCCTTTGTTTTTTGTCTTGCTTTCTGGTGCTTTGGAAAATAGGTTGACTCCCTCTTCTTTGTGGCAGCCCCTCAAATATTGGAACGCTGCTATCATGTCATCCCTATTCCTTCTTGATTGTTGGTCAAGTGTTAATGTTCTGAATGTTCTGGATAATGTTCTACTAGTATTCTGGATAGTATGTTTACATAATGCCTTCATGCTATTTGCTTTTTTTGGGGGGGCGGGGGTTAAACATTTTGCAGTAAATATGACAAGCATTTGTAGCCATTAGAATGAGCAGATATTATTTAGGCATGCTGGACACAACTATTGACTCTGATGCATCCATTCATAATAATGTTTTTGAAATTATCAATATAGAACATTATGGCAAATGGAGGGACCTAGATTACTGAAGCCAATTTCCTCTCCAGCTAATGAGCTTTGATGACCTTTCGCTTTATAGCCTCTGGGGCCAAGGATTGCTGTGATTTGGAGTCCAAGTAATATTCTGCCTTAAACTATTTGAACAAGGAGAAGCGGAGATTTGTTCAGCTAAGTTAAATGTACATGTTAGCTGTAAGCCATGAGTGATATTCAAAGGAAGCTGAAAATTAATAACAGAATACAGATTATATAGATTAATTTAGAATTTTAGATCTAGAAACAGTTTATTACATGGTTTTGGTGGCCACAACACAGATGGATAATAATTTTAGAAATGTTTTGAATATAGTATCCATTATGCCAGAATTTTATACAGCATTATGACTCTTCTTCCCATAAGAATCGCTCTGTCTTTGATAAAGATATTAATGGAAATGTTTGGTAGGTCAAAGTATCTGATTTCTGTTATGTTACATGAATCAAAGCCTGTTTTACTAATCTTAGTCATGTGGGTGAAAAATAAGTTCAAATAACTGGGTGGCCTGCCCACCACACAAGAAAAAATCACACTGTTTCAGCAGTAATTAACTTTATGGTGTCCAGCTTTATGCACAAGATTATTAATCCAACTTCCTGCTTTATCATTTGGGCCATGAATCAAATGTTTTTCCCCATAAGTAGGATTCAGGATGATTGACAGACTGCCAGCCTTCTTCCTAGTCCTCAGAGGGAGTGATTGGCTCAAAGTCACCTAGATGAGCACTCATGATTTCCTGGTTTCTAGTCCATTGCCTTTAATCATTATATGCTGGCTCTTGCCAGATGGGTAATGCTTATTTAATTATGGGGATATAGCTTTATGTTAAACCTTTGTTCCTGGGCATTTTGGAGGTGATCCCATATTAAGTCTGGACTAGGATGATAGGAGCACAAGGGCATTTTGTTTCTTCTGATACTCTGGCCATTTTGAATAGAGCATCCTTTCAAGACCTGACCTGAATACGTTCAGCACTAGATTTCCCTCCTCCTTGTAGGGGAAGAATGGCACAACCTGGGAACAGTGTTAAAACAGGAAGCAGCCTCAAATCTCTATGTAGTCACAAGTGGATTAAGTTCAAATCCCACCCCCTTGAATTCCACTGACCCTTATCCTAGCAAGTGCTAGCCATTAGTTGAGAAGATTCCTTTGCATGGACATGAGTAGAAATACATCAATTAAGTGCCGGGGGAATCAGGAAATCTAGACAGTTCAAATGAATATAAAGGGTCATTGCAATCTTAAGCTCTCTACAAGAATCTAAACTACTAATGGTCAAAGCAAATAGGTGGTACATAAAATGGAATTCAAGCTGGGTTGGATTTAGATGTCTTGTGGGCATGAAGAGACTCGAGACTGATGATGTGTTTGACCATCTCTCATGCTCAGCCTGGTCGTCTCCTACAAAATCAGATAAATTGGACCTTCATGTGTGGACTTGACACTCCTCTTCAAATTATGTCTGACACTTCCTCAAATTCTGGAGTGGCATTATTAGAAGGGGCTGAGGTATTATAAGAAGATCTAGAATTATTTCCCGACATCTTCAGAAATGACTAAATTTTGTCAATCTAGCAGCTTGTCTTACCTGTCATCCTTCAAGTATATTGGAATTATAATTATTATCATGTTGACTGGGATTTCTGAAAAAAATATACAATTTGTGAAGGCTATTTGAGGAAGATCGGCAATAAACCTTTGATCACTCAGAATAAACATGCTTGTTTGTGCCCAAATCTCCGGCTGTATTAATTTTATGATTTATTTTCTAATATCCATGTGCTATTTGAGCCTAAATTTTTAAGGAAGGAAAAAACAAAACTTGTTTGGAGTCCATTATAGTTATTCCCAAACCACAGCTGGAAAAACATGAAATAAAAAAATATTAAAAGAAGTCCCTGATATATTTTCAAATAAATTCAATTCAAAGTAAAATGTATTTTAGAAGCCCCAGGAGCAGAGACAGCATTTGGTTTAATTTCATGGTAGAAGAATGATTAGAATTATAAGAGTCTGCAAACAACAACAACAAATCTAAATTAAAAAAAACAGAAACAGAGCAATTTAGAAGGAAAAATGAGTTAAAAAGAGAAATCTGGCAGTGATTTCAAACAAACAAATCAAAAAACCTCAACAACACTGAAGCTGCATTGCTTCCAGAGCCACTTTTACAATTCATTAACAACAGACACCTGGACAACAGATGGCCCCAAAATAACATGCAAGCTACAGACTGTATCAAATATTAGGCAATTGACTTTCACCTTCCACTAAAAACATGGGACGTCCTCTTCCTCACTCCGGCCAAAGGTAAAAGGGTTTCCTTTTTCTCTGCCAGGTTTGGGACATTATTCAAAAATACATATATTGCTTGACAATTTCTCATGACCTGCACATCATGTAAATGGGCTTTACTATAGAATGAATGAAGAAGCATTTTTTTAAAAAAAATGTTACGTTTAATAGAAAAAAATGTTTCTAATAAAAAAAAATCTGAGAAAGGATTTTTCATTTACTGAGGTAAATTAAATAGGTACCTTAAAAATGCCTGTTGAAACAACTCTTTAAATGAATCTATTTAAAGCATATATTTTACGAGAAGAGTCCTCCATTCCTCTAACCGCAATAAAATACCTTATGCCACCAGACTTCAAATTTTGGGCTTAGTCAATTTAGAACTACTCCGACTTCAGTCTGACCTAAGCATAGTAATATAAAATTATCTGCCACAATCTCCTTCCTGTCAATGACTACTTCAGCTTCAACCACAACAATACACGAGCATATAATAGATACAAACTCAAGGTAAACCATTCCAAACTCGATTGCAGATAACATGACTTCAGTAACAGAGTGGTCAATGCCTGGAATGCACTAACTGACTCTGTAGTTTCTTCCCCAAACCCCTAAAACTTTAATCTTAAACTCTCTGCTCTTGACCTAACCCCATTCCTAAGAGGTCTGTAAGGGGAGTGCATAAGTGCACCAGTGTGCCTACAGTCCCTCTCCTAATATTCCTTTTTTACTTACTCTTTTCATGTATTCCAATTATGTTTATACTTTTACCTGTCATCTTATATATGCTTGACAAATGGTTATAAATGGTTTTAATTTGGTTTTAATGGGGTTTTAAAATTGGTTTTAAATGAGAGTTTTAAATTTGGCCTATGATTTAATTATTTTAATCTGCTTTTAAATTCTATTTTGTACACTGTTTTATTATGGCTGTTCACCGCCCTGAGTCCTTCGGGAGAAGGGTGGTATATAAATAAAATAAAATAAATAAATAAATAAACAAGCAAAACAGATAATAACAAGACCTGGCAATGGCTAAATTGAAGAAAGAGACCAAGAGAATAATTCTTGCTGCACAAGACCAAGCCTTTAAAAACAAATGCATAGAAAGCCAGAATTGAGAAGATAGCAAGTGCTGCCTCCTCAAGGAAGCTTAAAAAAACAATGGACCTCCTAATTACAATAACTACTGCAACAAGATCATGCAGACTGATTACAAACAATGGCATGTAGCAACAATAGTGCATTGGGATATCTGCAAGGAATACCGTTTCCCTGCAAGCAAGAACTGGTGGGAACACAACATAGACAAAATAATAGAACATGAAAAAGTTAAAGTGCTCTGGGAAAACAACATAGACAAAATACCTAACACATAATACCCAAAACTTAACAATTATTGTTAAGAAAGGCGGGGGGGGGTCTGGATAGTAGTAACTAGAGACAGTAAAATAGAAGAGAAAGAACTGGAGAAACTAACAAAATGCAAAGACCTGAAAATAGTATCGGAATGACTGTGCCCCAAAAGAAAGCAATTCTAATACTGCATCACAGGTGTATAATACTGTTAAGAGGTGGATTCCTACAACACAGTCATGGCAACAGAACATCTAAGAATTTTTTTTAAAAAAAACCCTGGGGACTAAGGTGATACCGTTTTCATTCTTTTCAGCAAATATGATTCTTTTAATACTAAAAGTGAATCATTTAGTGTAATGGTTTGTTGGAAGAATTATCCTTCTGGGTTCAGCTCCTAGAGGGGAAAAAGCCACTGGAAATATGGAGACTGCTTGGAAAAATGGTTTAATGGTGGACAGGATGACATGGTTTGAGTTCCTGAACAGAAAAGGGCCGAGATGCTGAGTGTGCCTTGGTTTTATGCCCTCTCTGCGCTTTGAACTTCCTGAGGCACAGGAAGAGTATCCTGATTGGTTGTCAGACTCCCAGGGGGTGGGGTCTTAGCTAGCCTTGCTGGCTGATGTAATCTTCCCAGGTGCCATGTGGTGAGTTTCTGTTGCTAGATGGGTTCTTTTGTGTTGCAGATGATGGCCCATTGACAAAGGTGGGGGGAAATGAGTGAGCTTGGCTGAGGCCTTAATGGCCCATTGACAAAGGTGAGGGGAGGCAGAAAGCTGCTTTGTCTTTAAAACATGTTTCTCCATTTCTCATCCAGGGAAACATACCGTATTTTCCGACGTATAAGATGACTGGGCGTATAAGACGACCCCCAACTTTTCCTGTTAAAATATAGGGTTTGGGCTATACTCGCCATATAAGACTACCCCTCTTCCAACACACACCAAATAAAAATTAAAAAACATCAACTGCCTCAACACAATGTAAAAGCAGCTGTGCTAGACCCAAAATGGCCCCTGCAACTAGCAGGAACCTCACACAGCCACAAAAAGCCCCCAAAAAATCAACCTTCACACTTTACACACACAAAATTCCACATACAGCTTTGTGAGATTTTGTGTGTTTGTGTAGTTAGAGTGAAACACTACAGAAAGACACCACATCTCAGAAAGCTGCACAAATATTATTTTATTTTTATTTTTATATGAAAACTAAATTTAAAACTTCCTAAACTTTAAATGGCTAGGTCTAAAAAAGAACAACTAAAAAAACCCCAATTAACTATTTTTTTAAAGCTCCCAAAGGGTTAAAAAACTTACCCAATAGAATAGGGGTCTCCAACCTTGGCAACTTTAAGACTTGTAGACTTTAACTCCCAGAATTCCTCAGCCAGCTTTGTTTTTACTGGCTGAGGAATTCTGGGAGTTGAAGTCCACAACTCCTGCCTGCATGATTGCAGGCAGAAAGTGGCTTGCTGATGGAATGGATTCAGGCAAGCGAAGCAAGGCAAGCGTGGCGATTACCAGCTAAGGTAAGCAAGCTGGGGGGGGGAAACTTTTTTCTTTTTACAGGGCTCTGGGCTCTGGCGATCCCAGCTGAGTTGCCTGATTAGCAGGCAACGCAGCTGGGATCGTCAGAGCTTGCAGAGTCACGTAAAAGGAAAAAAGTTTTTTCCTTTAACATGGCTCTGGCATCCCAGCTGAGTTGCCTGATTAGCAGGCAAAGCTGGGATCGTCAGAGCTTCGATCGCCAGAGCCATTTAAGGCTCGTTAGAGTCTTTTGGGCTGGTCTGCCTGGTTACAGGAGAACGACACCCGGCGTATAAGACGACCCCCGACTTTTGAGATGATTTTCATGTGTTAAAAAGTCGTCTTATACGCCGGAAAATACGGTAATATTCTGCCCCTTTCAATATTTCCTAAAATATTTCATTCTTCTAGGGAGGGGTTGTGAGAGAAAAATTCCCTCACAGTTGCTGTGCCTATTAAAGGCCTTTGGCTTAGACAATTAAATAAGCCAATCAGAGAGCAGCTCCTGGATTTGAATCTCCTGGGCTTTTCTATGCCCTCCCCTAACTGCCACTGTGACAGTATAAAAGGAGATGCTTGCCAGCAGATTTCTCTTCTGGGCTTCGGGATCAGAGGCAGAGCTGAAGTCACTAAAGCCTCTTCCTTCTGAGGAAGAAAAGCCCGAACTCCAATCACATAGAGCGATTGCACCAGGACACTTAAGAAAGAGAATGACATCTAACATTCTTTTTGAACAGACCTTGTTTTATTTTATGTAAATAAAAACAGTTTAGTGTAAATTGCTTGTGAGGCTCGTTTGTTCTAGTAGATTGTAAATGAGATAAGGTTACAGTCCATCGAGGCCTCCTCCATCACAGGGGTGGGTGCTAACTTCCTACAGGTTAAAGGCATCAGTCTCAAACTGGAAGTCTGTATGCCTGCATTAGGATCAAAGCCAGCTAGGTGCCTTTTAGTCAGTCACTGTCTCAGCCCTAGGAAGAATGCGAGGAGAAGCTGTTTCTAAAAATGTTTCCAACAAAATTGCAAGGACTTGTCCAGGCAATCAACAAAAATCTAGAGCAATTTGAAAGCATAACAACTCTAAAAGCACAAATCTTTATTTTATTTATTTGTATCCTGCTTCTTTATTTTTACAAATAACTCAAGTCAGAGACCATATCCCACATACCTTCCTCCTATTCCTCCCCACTGCAATCACCCTTTGAGGTGGATTGGGCTGAGAGAAAGTGCCTGGCCCAAGGGCACCCAGTTGGCTTGCACGGCCAAGGTGGGGCTTGAATGCATGGTCTCCCACTTTCTAGCCTGGTGCCTTAACCACTAGACCAAACTGGCTCCTATAAATGGGAGCTTGTACCAAAACCAAATGTTCAGAAAAATGAAATAAGATGCATACAGGATATGAAATAAGAGACTGACAGTCACATAATCAGGGAAAGCCATCTTACTTTGAATTAGTTTAAATCTCCAGGAATAGAAAAAAAAACACCACTTGAGGGTACTGAAGGACTTTGTTGGTAGTCTGGCTGAATCATTATGAACATATTGTCTTAATAATATGAAAGTCTTAAACTTACTTTATTTTTTGTAAGTTGCCCCTTACAGCCTTATTGGTCTTTTGCCACGCTTCCCCTGCTATCGGCAGCGTTAAACCATTTGCAACCTTTGCTAAGAGAGAGGGAAAAGATTTGCTATTTTCCTTTTCTTCTAATCCAGGGGTCCTAAATTGTGAATGCTCCAATCTCTTTTTAAGAAGAGATTGGACAACCATTTGTCTGAAATGGCAGGGTTTCCTGTCTGAGCAAAGTGTTGGACTAGAAGACCTCTAAGATCCCTTCCAACTCTGTTATTCTGTTAATCACATTTAATGTCTCTACACTGAGTTATTGAACATCAGGATTATCTCCTAGAGGAAGCAGTCTGACTGCCCTTTCCACACAATGACCATACTTTAGAGGCTCTGGGATGGTATGTTTATATATATACAGTGGGGCAAAAAAGTATTTAGTCAGCCATCAATTGTGCAAGTTACAGGTCTGTGAGAGCCAGAAATCTTGCTTGTTTATAGGTGATCAAATACTTATTTTTCACTATAATTTGCAAATAAATTCTTTCCAAATCAGACAATGTGATTGTCTGGATTTGTTTTCTCATTTTGTCTCTCATAGTTGAGGTCTACCTATGATGACAATTACAGGCCTCTCATCTTTTTAAGTGGGAGAACTTGCACAATTGGTGGCTGACTAAATACTTTTTTGCCCCACTGTATATGTTTCTGTGTATCCATTCAACTGGGAAATCAATGAAAGTCTTGGGGCTGGCAACATTTTCCATGCATGTGTGACTGCCTCTATTTCTATTGAAAACTGCTTTATGCTAAATCAGATTATTTCTCCATCTGGCTGATTTTGGTCTGTTCTGATTGGGAGCTTTTCCAGAATCTTCAGCAAATCTTTGAAGACCTACCTCTCAAACTAAGAATTTTGATATATATATATATATATATATCTCCGTAAAAGAAACAGTTGGCAAAACTGGACAACAATAAACACACATTTTCTTTTTTTTAAAAGACCAATCCTATCACAGTCAAATGTCTGGGCAAAGAGTTTGGGCTTCAAGATACTTTGAAACACCAATAAGGTGGGAGCCACCTGGATCTCAGGAGGAATCTCATTCCAGAGAGCAGGTGCTGCAATAGAGCAAGCATTCTTCCAAGGCCTGGATAGATGGCATTGCTTAACTGAAAGAACCTGGAATGTGTCAAAGCCATCAGTTCAAACTGGCTGGGCAAACACTGGGGGAGATAGGCAGTCCTTCAAGTAAACAGACCTCATACCATGTTTATTATTCTTGCTTGTCTACCATATAATTGAAGCCTTTTCTATCACATAGTACATTTGTGCAGAAAAAAACCCCTCAATATATTTAAAACCCATATTTTCTCCAATTCATTAAGTCAATAACCTGTACAGTAGGATTGAAACTAAAAGTCCCGAGGAGAAGAAAATTGCTACGTAGTCATCTTATTCTTATAATTATCCCAAGTGGGTGAAGTTGCTTTAATAATCAGATATTCTTTCCATGTATCCTGTAATCTTTACCTCTCTCCAAAAGATACTTAACAATACAATTTCATGCATGCCTACTCACAAATAAATCCAACTGAGCTCCATAGGATTTATTCATAGATAAATGTCACTTCTTTGATTCACTGCTTCATATCATTTGTGTTTCCTTGTATTACTTTCAAAAGTCAGGACTTTTTAGAAAGTGGATTTAATTATTCTGAACTACTTATCCAGGTATTTCTCTATTCAGAATAAATGTCAATATTTAAATAACAGAGATAAGTATATTACCAATTCCAATAAAACCCATTTCTTGTTACAACGTTAATTTTTATGAAAGCAGTGTCAGCTATACAAGATAAAGTTAATTTTCAATACATCTCTAGGTACTTAATCAGAGACTATAAAAATAAGAGTATTATACCTGTGTTTCTCTCCCTAATAGCTCTCTCCATAATCTGAGGAGTTGTAGAAAAATCCATATGATGGAAACAGATGGATGGTCTTATCTGCATTTTCCAGCTCTATTCTGCCTGACCTGATGGGTACAATCAATAGGGCACTCAACAGGAAACAAGTAAACAACTTCAGTGTTTGTTCAATTTTGCATTCAGGTATCTTCAGTTACGAGATAGCTCTTGTTTGGATGGGAAGGACGATCTTTATCTGCAACTTGTGCAATTGGAGACCCCTGTAAATTTGGTATAAAAAAGGAGGTTAAGATTCATAGCAAGAAGATGCACTGCTCTGAACAGTTTGGTGGTTCATAGATACAGTGGTACCTTGGTACTCAACTGCTTTGAAATTCATTGAATTTGGTATTCAATGCATTTTGATGTGAATTTGATATGAAAATTTTGGTACTCAAAGCACAAGCTAGAGCTTGTCGGTGTCGGGTGCCTTGTGACTCACTACGTTATTCCTTATGGGAAAAATCTGTTGGTACTCATCATTTTTGGTATTCATTGCATCTCCCAGAACCAATAAACAATGAGTACTGAGGTACCACTCTATATCTAAATTCAGCATCATTCACTGGTGGCTAAAGTAGCTGCTGTGGCTTCAAGGCCTTATATAGAGACAGAGTGACCTGGACAAAGACTCTCACAAAATGATTATTTGCACCCTGATACTTTTCTTTTGGAGCTATTAGAACACATTTTACTTGGAGGTGATTTTGAAACCAGTCCAGTTATTTCAATTAACTCAAAACAGGGCAATTAAACTCCTAATTGAGACTGATATGCTTACATTAGTCCCGTGTTTTGCTGTCAACACTGGCTTCTAGGCCATTTACAAGACCAATTTAAAGTGTTGGCATTAACTTATTGCTGTGAGGTCAGGCTAATGAAAGGAGCCTTGCATTCCATATATACACATAGTAGAACCTCAAGTCTTTCACCTGAAGTTTTCTCTAGGAAGGTGGTTGTAACAGAAGGATATTGTCAGGTCCCAGATATTTCTACAGGGACTCTGGCATTTTGGTGGGAGGAAGGGGGGAGGAATGGAGTGATCTGTATATGATGTTTCTGTTTCCAGTTTCTTTTTCCTGCATTACTGTGTTAATCTCTATAAGAAGTCTCTGTTTCTGTTTGCCTGCAATGATGTAGTGTGGGAGGGATTTGGTTAGCATTGCTTTAAATAGCTGGTTTTAAGTGAGAAGCTTCAGTTCTTGCCTAGATCCCTTGTTATCACAAACCTCTTAATAAAAGCTCCTTTTGGAATAACTGCAGTTTCAAGTGTTCTGCTTTCTTGGGAAGATTGGAGAGGCAAGACCTTACAGATATTTTTAGTGGAGACACCTTGTCTTAAGAATATGATACCCAAAAGAGCTTTTCCGTCATGTACAGTGTGGACTTCCTGATTTTTTTAAAAAAAAATTCCAGACATGTTAAGAGCTGCTGTGGTGTTTTAGGATGTCAGTGGTTTATTGCTAATTTATTGTGCTGATTTGATGCTAAACCTTTATTATTAATTATTACTATTACCTCTAATTCTCTCTTGTTTGTTGTGCTGTGGTTTTGATATTGTTTTTAATTAGAAAATTCATATTATTGCTTTGTCAATCAATCAATCACAAATACCTTTCAAAATAGGCACAGTGTGACACCAATATCAGCAGGAGATGGCAGCCTGACAAGGTAAACCAGATAAGAAATATAGGCTACATTTATCTAAAATATTTATCTATTCATTGCCTTAGTAATGGATCTTCCCTTTGTCCGTGAAGGTACAGTACTGTCTACAGTACACTTGAATTCATTTCCACCCCACCACCATCCTCCCTTTTCATGTAAGAAAAGGAGGTTGGTTTAGTAAAGACTGATATCCCAGTGTAAGAAATTCATGAGAGATCTGGCAGAGAAAAGGTCCAGCTGCTGTCAGAAACAATAAATAAGAAGGTAGGGTTTAGAAGTTGGAAAAGAAGGAGTCATATTTTTTTTGGCACCTAAAACTGTTAAAAATTTTTTCCATCAGTGCAGTTCTTTTTTTGTCAGCGGCAACAAAGTCTGTCCCTCCAGAGACCAAACTTTTTTTAAAAATGGAAGTAAATGGGATCTCTGAAGGGAGAATCACACCTCAACTTTCTAGAATTTTCTATATAACTCATACATAAGTAAACAAAGCATAGGCAGTATGATAAGCAGTAAATCTGTCCCCTTCTCATTAACCTCCAATCTCCTATAGAATAATTTTGATGTTTTTGTTGGTTGTTGTACTGTGTTCATCATCATCATCATCATCATCATCATCATCATCATCATCATTTTAGCCATTGTCTATGGACTGCAGGATGGAGGCCTCTTCTGCATGTTTCCAACCAATATGGTCCTGAGCTTTCTTTTCCCAATTGGGTCCACAATACTTGCTGATGTTGTCGATCCTTCTTATTTTAGTTCTCTTTCATGGACACTTTTTATGAAGTGGGAGCCATTCTATGACTGCCTTGGTCCACCTGCCATCAGGTCTTCTTGCTATGTGACCAGCCCATTTCTATTTCAATTCTTTTACTATCTTAATGATATTGTACACTTTTGTTTGTTCTCTAATCCATGTGCACATCTTTCTATCTTGTCTTGTAATGCCACACATGTATTTTTCTATGGCTCTTTGTGCCACTCGTAGCTTTTGTATCAATTGTGAGGTTAGTGTCCATGTTTCACCAGCATATGTTAGAGCAGGTGATTGAAAACTTTTCTCTTCAGGCATAGGGAGAAGTTGTGCTTGAAAATTATGCTTAGCTTGCTGGATGCCTGCTAACCACATTTAAGACATCATTCAATTTTCTTTATTGTACCACGTTCCATTGAGATTAGCCAAGGTATATGTAGTGGTCTACTATGTCTAGTTCTTCTCCATATATATAAAAAATTCTTCCAATATGAAAAAACAACATATATTATTCTACATATGACAACGGCGGCAAGATTGGCATTTGCGCAATGTTGGAGAAGTTCAAACATACCCTCCAAAGATTTAATAATTAGAAAGGTATTAGATTGCGCTGAGATGGATAAAATGACATTGGAACTGAAAGGACTGATAGATTTGGACTTTTACGTAATATGGGAGAAATGGTATAATTGTATTATAGATAGAAAAAAAGGGAAATAACAGATAGTAGATTTTGTAAAATTATATAGAGTAGAGGAGAACATTAGTGTGATGATATGTAAATGGTCACAGTCATGCACAAGAGTTGAATAAGAATTGTTTAATTGTTAAAACCCAATAAAAACTGTCTTCCTTTGGTGAATTTATTAAACATAGCCTAACTCTTTTTCAGGTTTAATTTTAAGCCAAATGGTTCTCTTGCTTTGTGTAGCTCTTGTATATGTCTTTGCAGCTCTTCTGGGTCTTGTGAGAAGAGAACAACATCACCTGCAAATCTTAAGTGATTTAAATAGGCACCATTGATTTTTATTCCATCTTTTGCCCAGTCTAGTTTGTGAAATACTTCTTCAAGGCAAACTGAGAAAAGGATAGGTATTGCCTTGTCGTATACCTCATGCTATGTTGATTTCCATTTTAAATCATTAAGGCAAATTGTTACCATTGTTTCTTCATATATTGATTGTAATAAGTTTATATAAGCAGTGTCTATGCCTTGATTGAGCAATGCCTTGATTATTGTGTGCTGGAATACTGAGTCAAATAGCTTTTCATAGTCAATGAAAGCCATACACAGAGATATGGAGTATTCGTTGTGCCTTTGTTCTGCCCCAGCTACGGACCCCAAAGAACCAGCACACACAAAGTCTGTACAAAACTTAATTTACTAAAATAATTCAGTCTTTTTCAAACAAAGGCTGTTAATAAACTTTCTTAACAGCCTACAAGAAACCAAAGATAAGGTAATCACAATCTTACTATGGTTGGCAGAAAGCCCAGAAGCAATTTGCTGAGAATCCAGACACGAAGGAGAGTGAACTAAAGTTGTTCCCTACAATTTGCTTCAGTTGGCATTCCTCCTTAAATAGTCTAAGGAAGTGGCCAATTAGCCCCAAGCTTTATTCTCAAGGAGACCTCCTCCTGAGGTGCCACTCCTGCCTTTTGGCAGCTCTGTGCGCCCGTGCATCGAGAAGAGGCTCCTCCTCTTCATCCCCTTCACATAAAGGAGCTTCTGGAGGTTCTGAAGGCCCTGGCTGAGTCCCTGCCTCTGGCACCACATCTTCTCCAGCTCCTCATTGTCTAACTCGAGTGCCAGCTGCACAGGCTGCTGGCTCAGCACCACACCAGCCTCCTTGTTGTCAGAATCAGCTACAATCTGCACTGGCCGCTGCCGGGCCACAACAGCCTTTCAATGACTTGCTGAACAACCTGGATGTGATCTATTGTGTTGTAGCCACTTCTGAACCCTGCCTGCTTCTTTGGCTCTGCATCATTT
Source organism: Arizona elegans (assembly GCA_022577455.1). Classification (NCBI taxonomy): domain Eukaryota; kingdom Metazoa; phylum Chordata; class Lepidosauria; order Squamata; family Colubridae; genus Arizona; species Arizona elegans. The sequence continues at coordinate 254,606,422 of JAKOOJ010000001.1, forward strand.
AATGTTCTCAATATTTTTTTTGCTATTATCTTGGTGAAAACTTTGTAGATGATTGAAAGAAGGCTTATTGGGCAATAACTCACTTAGGCCTTGGAAACTGAAGTGGCATAAAATAATTATAAATAAATAAACAAACAAACAAACAAATAAATACAAAGTACCGGTAGTTGTCCTGCTATGTGTTATATTTAACAACTTTGCCATGGTAAATTTCTCATTTCTTTTACCCTGAAGCTCTTTTCATTAAATGTCATATACCAAAGAGTACAGAAAAGAATACGATTATCTCTTTACTAATAATAATAATCAAACTTCATGTAGACTTTGCAAACCAAAGACTTGCAAAGTTTTCAAAATATTTATTACATATTTCTAACAGTAGTGGCAAAATAAATTAAAAAGCTATAGTCTGTCTGTAAGTTTAATATTGTTTAAGGTTGTTGCTTAACTGCTTCCTATGTCCAATTAAATTGACTTTCTGCCTTCACTATAGAAAAAGATATGCCTTCTGTAATTACAAATAAAGATTGCACCTGTACTGTGGAAAATCATCAAGATGAAGCAAACCAATTTGTTAGGTTTCATTAAACATGGGAAAGGTATTTTTTAGCAGTTTTTCCAAGCCTTTGATGATGAATGGCAGGGGGAGGAAGGTGGGCGAAGAATGAGAATATCCTCCAGAAAGGAAAATTTGGAGCTGACCTTTATGAAGGTATGAGGGACACATTAAGGCAGGAAAAAAGGCATGAGTCATTAAGGAGTGATTTGCAGAAGAAATTTAGAATCCAGAGATTCTTCTTTCAAAGTATGAGAAAGAAACTTAAAATAAACCTGCCTTCGTTTTATTTAATGTAAGATGTGCTAGAGGAAAACTTGGATGAGTTATCAAGATTGATATCAACCATTTGAGGGAGGTCAGGTCAAGAAATAGATATAACAGGAAAGCTGCTTTATTGTTATAGGGCAGGGATGTCAAACTCATGGCCCATGGACCAGATGACTCATGTGCTGGCCCACCCCCGATTTAGTGAAGGGAGAAACATGACAACAACGTAACATCACGTGATGACAATGTGATGCTGCGAGTTATATGGTATATAGGAAGTCCTCAAGTTACAATTGTATTGGGTTTATCCATTCCATTGTGGTTGCATGTCATGATAGCCATCAAGTGAAGCATTGCACTTAATGATCCCCTCATCCCTGCTATCTCCAATGAATTGTGAAATGAATGGATGGGTTATTAAGTGGAGCACAAGGTGCCTCAAGGATGGGGAGTCCCTGAGAAGCCTTACACAGGCCTTTGCCAATCTGCCTCAGTCCCCCAAGACTTCCCCCACTCCATGGGTCACCTTGTGCTTTGCTAGCTATCCCTTGTGTCCCCACAGACAGAACAGTCAATGTGTTGTCTATAGAAGTGCATTCACGTGCAAGGCAGCTGTGAAAGTCTTGAAAACAGCAAGGCAAAACCTTTCATGATTGCATTGGTGCTGTATGTTAAGGTGTTTTGCTCATGCCAATGAACTTTATGAAGTACTTTTTTCTATGCTTTCCACACTCCACAGTATGCCACAAGCAAGTGGAATGTGGGTGGGAACAAATTAGATAGTACACGGGTGTCAAAGTCACGGAGTCACATTGTCGTCATGTGACATATCATGTTTTTTCCCTTCATGGGGTTGGGATGGGTATGGCCTGTGCGTGATGCATCTGGTCCCCGGGCTGCCAGTTTGACACCCCTGAGATAGTAGATGTTGGTCAAGTTGGAAGTGTGCAAAGAAGAGAAATAATCTGTAACTAGAAGCCTAAACTCCAAGTTGCTTCTCAAGTGAACAAACTTGACCTGGAAGCTTTGAAAAGGAAGTCATCATTAATTAATTCCATTCTGCCTGCTAAGAAGTTTATCTAAATGATCTCCTTGATTTTCATTATGGAATGGATTTTATGTATTCATGATTTCAGCTCCTCCTTCTGCAGCTTTTTGTGTGCAACAGAATATTCCATTAGCAGAACTTTCATTATCTCTTGTTATAGGTCACTACGCTATCCTAGAAAGAATAAAAGTATTGCATACTTCAAGGTTCTTCCATTGAAAGGCATATTTCTATGGAGTAGGAATTAGATTTGAGTGAAGATTTTATTTATTCTAAATAACTATTTTTAATATCAAACCCATGTATTGCATCAACTAAGAAATTAAATATAATCAAATGATTAATGAAACAGAAAAGATCATGGATTTATATTACCTATTATGTTACCTATGCAATTCATACATGCTGAAGGATTTTATTTTGAATCAATCTTCAGATAATGTTGTTCAAAGCTATTTTCTGAAATTAAAAAATGTATCCTATAATTAGCAATTTCTTGATTCCATTCAGAGTCTAATACTTAAATATACACTAAGGGTCAACACATTTATAATATATTCTTACTTTCACTCATAATCATCGAAGGGCATGATTTATCTTAATCATTGATGAGTAGATGAACCACTGGTTACACCAATCCATGTTTTTGAGTCAAAATACCAACTGAGGGCCTTTTCAAGGAAATTGTTCCACGTGGCAAGCAGTTGCATTTGCTATGTCATCTCCTGTGCTTTCAGCTACTCAACTGTAGCAAGAAAAACACAGAAAATTAAATAAATGTCCCATGGCTGAAATCACAGAAACTTTACTACATATTTGTAAAATTTTTTCCCCATCAGGCTTCCTCCACATACTTTGTCTCCCTGCACCATCAGGGAATGAAGGCTAATATTATTATTATTATTTTTTTAAAAAAGGACCAATAAATTCAGATTTCTGCTAATTCTCCCCTGATTCATTTACTCCAAGTCACTATGGGCTCTCCATCTGTAAATTATAAATAAGAATAATATGGTGGTACAAACTATATTTCTGTGTAATTAGAATATGTGATTTAAGTTACAATAAATTTCCTAGTTTTTGAGGAGTTTCTGGAGTTTCAGCACCCTAGTTAGCAAATATATTATGCAAAATAACTCAGTATAAAAGACTGCATGGACGATTTAAGATAACATTAAAAAATAAATAAGTAAAAAAGTATTGTGATAGACTGGTAGTAGGGGATTGTGCTGTGTCACTGTAATTAAAATAAAAGGTGGGGCAATATATATACCTGGCTTGGACAACTTTTTGCTGTAGAAGTATTCTGATTATTTCTTATAGCAGTTTTTTCCTTTTTTCCTTTTTTCTTTTACTTTATAATAGACATTAGGAGCTCAAAACCAAGCCTGTCAAAATAGCATTGCTTTTTAAGGTTATTTTCTTCAGTACCGGCACTTGGAAAAAAAACAGTGACATCTGGCAGGCTGTGTAAATAGAATCATCATTCTTGATAAAATGAAATTTCAGTGGACTTATGGCAGAAAAAAGTTGCATTGATAATGAAAATCATGGACATAATATCGCAGACAGCAATGCTTTATGGCATTGAAATACAACACTTCCTCGGAGTATCAAATTTGGATTCCACCCCCCTGCCCTCAAACAAGATCTTGAAATAGTTTTGAAACGTCTCCTGAGAAAGGATACTCAGAGAACCAACATTTGTTCACCAGGAAGAGAAATGAATGGATTCACGTTTAAATTGGACCTGCATATAAGGGATAAGATACTTAAAAGCTAGACTTCGAGACCTTTCGTTTTGTGAATGGATTCAGTACAACTCCATCAAGCTAAATTCTTGGTATAATAGAATTGCCTTCATGCATATAACTATACGACACTTTTGTGAGTTATTTCATTTGCTGGCCACTAAATGAGATATTTAAAAGCCCTTTGGGGGATACTTTTGTATTAAAAAAATTATATTTCCTGGCAAGTGTTAAAAAAGAACATTGACATGTGATGGTTCAGGTTCATCATTCAGCTGCTCTACTTAAGTTCAATTGCAAGAGAAGATGAACTTTTCCATTACTGTAGACTATGCTGGGAAGTAAAAGAGAGAAAAAGAGATGTGGTGGGTTGGTGATCAAATTCTTCAATTTTTCCTAATGCCAAGTTTTTAAGCTAAGTTTTTAAAAATGGATGGATACAAAAATGCTTATTTTAAAATACCATGCTTTTCAAAATGAGTTATTTTATCTATTAAAAAGTAAATTAAATGAAAAAGGGAATTTGCTGATCAGTGTTAAAAAAAGAATAAAGGTTGTCCCACCCTTAGGACCATTCCTTTAGCAATCATTTAAAGTTACAATAGAAGAAAAAATGACTTATGACCATTTCAGAATCCCTGCAGTCATGAGATCAGAATTAAGGCACTTGACAGCCGGTATGTATTGATGATGGTTGCAGTGCCTCAAGCTCACATGATCACCATTTATAACCTTCTCAGTTGGCTTCCAACAAGCAAAATCAATGGAGGAAGTCAGATTTGCTTAATGATAGCATGATTCCCTTAATGACTAAGATGATTTGTTTAAGGAAAGTGGCAAAATAGATTGTAAAATCGGGCATGACTCACTTAATGATTTCTTCACTTAGCAATGGAAATTCTGGTCACAAATATGGTTACAAGTCAAAACTACTGTATTTTCAGAGTATAAGATGCTCCAGAGTATAAGACGCACCTTAGTTTTGGGGAAGGAAAATAAGAAAAAAAAAGTCTGCCTCTGCCTACCAGCATTAATCGGCATTCATCTGGCTTGTGTCCTGTCAGTGTGTGAGACTGTTTGAAAACTAAAACAGTACTTGCTGTGTGAGCATCAAGGAAGGGGACAGCAAGGAGCCTGGGTGTGGTCAATTGTTCTAAAGCTGCATGCTGTGCTGATCTCTGAAACTAAAACTGAAACTGAAATGCCTTCCTCTGGTTGTGTTTTGCTTGCTGCTGCAAACTCTGACAGTCCTTGCAGCAAATAGCGAACAGCCAGGTCAGCTTCAGCACATTACTGCAGCCTGATTCAGCATGAGCAGCTGATTGGCGGGTGGATCGGCCTCCCATAATACCCCCAATCAGCTGTTCCAGGCTGCAGGGATTGCCATAGACCATTGCCTCCTCCGTGCCTCGCATTTTTGACTACATTCGGTGTATAAGACACACTCAAATTTTCACCCTCTTTTGGGGGGGGGGGGGGGAAGTGTGTCTTATACTCCGAAAAATATGGGTACCTGTAATATCGTGAAGCCAATATAAATGGGAAATAAATTCAACCCAGGCCATACATTTTTATGGTGCATAGGTTTACCATTGCTGGGTGGGAATTCAAGGAGTTGTACAACTTGATTACTGTTTCCATTTTGGGGGAATGGAATGCGTTTATATCAGTGTTGACTCCGGGAGACTACCTGGGAAAGTTCCTGCACTTTCCTTGGCAAGAGTTCAGAAGTAGTTTGCCATTACATGCTTCCTAGGGCTGAGATGGAGCTGGTTTTGTGCCTACATAGGTCTAGAACTCACAGTTTCTAGGCTGAAGCTTTAACTGCTTGATAATACCTAATACTAGACTTGCATTTTACAGGAATCAATAAAGGAGAATATTTGTAGTTCAGGGTTGAAATGAGGAGTCCTTGGTGCTCTCTGAGCTTTCTTGTTTTCTTGCAGACATTTCATTATCCCAACTAGGTAACATCATGATTGCAATGAAATGTTTACAAGAAAACAGGCAAGCTCAGAGAGCACCAAGGACCCCTCATACTACAGGAATATTCAAGAAGGCATGAGCAAACCTTTTGGGATGGACAATAGCACTGCTTGCTACAGATAGAAATGGTGGCTGGGTTATAAAAGCCTCTTAGCTACAAGAGCTTTGTAATAGAAAAATCAGTGTGATAGCCATCAAACTGGAAACCAAACCAGAGATGTTGGTGGATCTGGACAGGAAGTTATGACTCGGTTAAACTCATCACAAAAATGTTTGATTGCTTTGCTGCATTAATATATTCATATTGCATACTGAGTGTTTCTACTGATAATGGTAACTGGCAAGTGTAAATAATTTACCAAAGCAATTTAAAAAAATCTATTGCTACTGCACATGGTGGATAATTCATATGATGACAATTTTATATTATTAACATCTGTTATGGCTTCATAAAGTAAAGTTGAAAAGTGATATATTACAGCTTAGTTTGGTTGATTCCTAAGATTTGGGAGACTTCTAGATGATCTGTTTGAATTAGCTTTCTTTTTAAAGAAGAAGGGACTCAGTGGCTCAGTGACTAAGATGCTGAGCTTGTTGATTGAAAGGTCAGCAGTTCAGTGGTTCGAATCCCTAGTGCCACGTAATGGGGTGAGCTCCCATTACTTGTCCCAGCTTCTGCCAACCTAACAGTTTGAAACCACGTAAAAATGCAAATAGAAAAATAGGGACCACCTTGGTGGGAAGGTAATAGCGTTCCATGAGCCTTTGACATTTAGTCGTGCAGGCCACATGATCACGGAGACGTCTTCGGAGAGTGCTGGCTCTTCAGCTTTGAAACAGAGATGAGCACCGCCCCCTAGAGTCGGGAACGACTAGCACATATATGTGAGGGGAAACTTTATCCTTAAGATGTTTTGTAAGAAACATCTTCTTACAAAAAGAAAAAGGCTGACATTCAGGTTGGTGTAGTGCTTAAAGTACCAAGCTAGAAATCAGGAAACTGAGTGCAACTCCCACCTTAGACTCAAAGCCAGCAGGCCTACTATGTTTCCCTGAAAATAAGACCCGGTCTTGTATTTATAGTTTATATAAGGGCAAACTGTAACTGAAAATGTTATAATCCGGATAGCCATCAAGAGTCAAAACAGACTTGAAACCCCCCAAACAAACAAACAAAGGCTACTGGATTTTGTTTTTATTCTCAGCCTCCTCAAGTTTGCTGGTTCTTCTAATTTTTCTTAGTAGTAGATTTTAGTTTTCACCTCTCTTGGAAATGATGGACGATACTGCCCCTCACAATCATTCTAAAACTTCTTGGCTGCTCATTTTTCCCAATCTGAAAAGAGAGTTTTGATTGGCTATCAGCTGGAGAGATGATAAAACAATCAAACATACCTTTGACTAGTTTATAACTAGTTAAGCAGAAACCATACCTTGCTTCAACCATTAAATATTCATCAGCATTCAGCAAACATTCTTTTTTCTTGGGAAAAAGATTTCCAAAAGCTATGGATTGGATTGGATTGCTTCCTGCTGATTCACAAAAACATAGATGGATTTTTCTTCATAGCAATGTATATCATCATATTCAACATTCTATCTGTGATAGTTCATGGATAGAACCTATCAGGAACACTATGAATCACTTTACTTCCCAAAATGTCCTGATCAAATTCCTCTATTCTGGAAGGAGAAAACAATTTTCAAGTTATTATTATCTCAGGAACAATTCATTTTGCACATTCCTATTTACAAATCGCCAGTGGTTCTTCTATGTTTTCCAAAACAGGTTTCCGTTTGATATCATAAAAAAATATACATTTATATCTATCTGCCTATCTGCCTGTTTATCTATCCATTATCTATGCCACAAAAGTGTTATCTAGCAACTGTGCAGTTAAATTCTTATCATTTTCCAGAGCAAAATCAATTGCTTTGATGTGGGTTGTGATGGTTATTATTAGTGAAGAATGGGACAGTAAATCTATTGTCAGGACAAAATATGCAGTTTGCATAGCACTGGGAGAAAATGAATTGCAGCTCTTGTCAATACAATTCCAGTCCATACTAGACTTCTTTTAAAAAAAAATTATGAAAAGATTTTACATATATAATAAGAAATATTTCAAAGAAAAAAAGTAAAATAATTGCAAAAAAGAGAAAAATAAAACAAGGAGAAATGCAAAGAAAAAAGTTAATAAAAAGAAAATGAAAGAACAGAAAACATGAAAAAATATGTATATTAAGAAGTGGCTTCCAATCAGTTATACATACAATTTTAATCAAACTTGTATCATGTTTCATCACAGTTCCCTTTTTTCTGTAACCTCTTTTTTTTTCAAACCATAAGTCACAAAATCATTTTCTTTATTATGTAAAAGTCCATAAAGGCTTTTTTGGTCATTGATGAATGTCAATAATGATTTTTCTCAAATCAAAGAAGTCAGTTTGGCCATCTCAACAAGTTCTGTCAATTTCACTGACCCTTCCTCCATGGTAAGTAATGCCAAATTATTCCTGTTCAGGAAGTAGTCACCGCGCAGAACTCAATTGCTAGTTAGATAAACAGATAAGATGCAATTTAGCCCATAGGAGGAATATGGGCATGGCAAACATTTCAGAAAGGACCCTTCCTAGTTTCTTTGTCTGCAAAGACGACAGAGGAATAATGGATATTCAGACTTAAAAGATTCTGTTGATGTAATCTTAAAATAAAGTAGAACTAGTACTTCAGGATGTGTTTCTTATCACACCTAAAGTACTGACACCTAGGTACTCTACACTGAAAGCAAAACATAATGTTTGGAAATATTTTTTTAAAAAAATAATGAATATAAAAGCAGCATTTAAAATTAACAACCAGTAGTATTGGAATTAAATGGCCAACTTCGACTTCTTGTCAGAAGGTTGAGAGAGTGGTATAGTATTGTATATTATCCCAAATATCTTTGGATTTTGAATGCCAAATTATGGGTTTTTTAAAATGGGGGTGTTTTAACTGTGGGCCAAATTAATTTAATTGGTTTTTAATATTGTTTTAATTTTTGTATTTTCTGTATTTTATCTTCTGGCTGTTCACTGCCCCAAGTCCTTTGGGAGAAGGGTGGTATACAAAATAAAATAATAATAATAATAATAATAATAATAATAATAATAATAATAATAATGCCCTCAGTTCAAATTAAGTACAAAAATGCATTAGAGCAATTTTTCCTTATTTGGTGATCTCCAAATGTATTGGACTACCGCTCATGAATTCTCAGAAGAATTGGAGAAGATTTCACTAGAGACACAGAAATGCTTGCCCTTTTCAGTTATAGAAATGTTATCATCTTTATGAGTGCCTTATGAAGCTGATGGCAAAATAACAGCAACACAGGGCTTGAAGCTGTTTCTTGTCTTGTTTGAAATCCTTGAAAGGCCTAATTACCTGTACTTTTCGGAGTATAAGACGCATCTTTCCCCCCCCCCCTAAAAGAGGGTGGAAATGTTGGTGCATCTTATACACCGAATACAGCCATTTTTGGCCTCCTGAAGCCCCGCCTCACTCATTCCATTTTTGCTCAAAACAAATCCAATTTTTGTCCGATTTTTGCAAAAATGGGGGCGTTTTTGCCCTCCCCCAGCCCCCAGGAGCACCCTGTAAGCCTCTCAAACCTTCTGCACACCCTGATTTTTGCAAAAACAGGCCTGTTTTTTGTTCATTTTTGCAAAAAAAATGGGGCACTCAGAGGGTTTGGGAGGTCTGCAGAGTGCTTCTGGGGACTGGGGAGGGCAAAAACGCCCCCATTTATGTGAAAAATGGATGAAAAATGGGCCTGTTTTTGCAAAAAACAGGGTACACAGAGTGCGTTTGGGAGGCCTGCAGAATGCTCCTGAGGGCCAGGGAGGGCAAAAACCTTTTTTTTTTTTTCTTACTTACCTCTTCAAAATCTTGGGGCATCTTATACACCGGTGCATCTTACAGTCCAAAAAATACAGTAGGCTGACTGCTCAAATTTACAGGAAAGTTGTAATCCAACAAAATGTTAGCTGAGATGCGTGAAAGAAATGAACCTGCAAAAAGTTCTTTTGGTTTAAGTCAATTAATTAAATTCCCAGTCTCTGAAGAAACAGCAAACAGCTGAATGATTGCATTTGTGGGAATATGTTTGTTTTCTGCTGATAGGCTGACCTTTTCTTTTACTTAGATATGTTCCTATGTGAAGACTATGTCGAAAGAAAAGGACTGCGGTCTTTTTGTTTTGGAATTAAACTGAAATGTTATTACTCCAACTGGGTTTCAGAAGGAATAGAAATTTGAGTGCAATAAACCATGGAATAAATGATGTCATCTTTATTTTAAAATAGTTTTAAAGAATTCCTGCCTTTGCTTCATGTTATGTTCCATTACTTTAAAAGGATGGAGGCAGAGTGACAATGAACTATACTATTCCAAGGAGAAACTTCTGAAAATTCTAATCATTTCTGATGGCATAAATCAGTAAAGAAAATTAATGACCAGAAAACTCCATATTGCTACCAAAGGGCAAAAAATAATAATAGAAAATTACACATCCAACAGGTCTAAAATTACTGTTTTTCAGACATTCTTCTCATGATGCTCCAGTAAGCCTGTTGAGGACAATAAGTGTCTTTGTCCTTATCTATTCATTACACTTCAGGTTTATATAACATAGTGGTGCTTTCAGATGGAATAGAGTCATGTGGTGTGTATTCTATCTCATCCTCATAACAAGTGAGTGATAATTTAGAACTCAAGCAGAAATGGCAATGGAAATGAAAAATGCAAAGCCTGGACATATCCATTGTCCTTTTTTCCTTTTTTTTTCATAACATGCTTAGAAGCAAGAAATAATAGAAATGGCAAAGCCCTTATGTTGCATTGATTGCCACCTAAGAATTAAGAGCCTTTAGGAACCGAAGCAATAATTTAAACAGAATCTGAATCTGCATTCCAGGATGGAGACTGGTTGCTAGGAGACTGAAGGGCAGGATGACTTTTGGAATGGAAAAAAAAAATGTAAGAAGAGGAAAAGAAACAAAAGATTCTGTGTTTATGAGTATAATTTAAAAAAATGACTTATGGAGAGGAATTCTGAAATTTAAAATGAGAATGAAGGGCATGGATTATTTTCTTCTGGATGTTCATGTATATTTTATTTCCACTTTATCTTTGTATTTAATAAAAAAAATTAAAAAAAGAGAAAGTATTCACGTGTATAAATGAAGTCTGGACAAATATCTGCATATAAAGATGGTCAATTCTGGAAGTAAATCTATGGGTCTCATAGCCATGCTTTTTTTTCCCCTGTTAGGTTGCAAGAGAGAAATGACCAGCAAATGAAGGAGTACTTCAGAGGTGCTTTTTAGCTACATCGATTTAATCTTGAGTTTTATTGCAGAAGATCAGTGGGTGAATTATTTCATCTGAATGAAACAGGAAAGAAAGAAATTACTAAATTGCTTCTTTGTTTGCCATCCATTGAAAACAAAAAGGACATCCTGGGGGTTCAAAGGTTCTTGACATCTACAACAATTAGAAAGGAATGTTCTCAATACCTACAAAAGATGGGCAAATCAGTCTTTTCCCTTGATCAGTGATCCTGGAGAAAGCTTTAACCTTTGCATCCTTCATTCACTGATGTTATGTTAGTGTGACTGATGTTGTAGTTGCATGGCATTGTCTTGATGGAGGCTTTTACCATGTTTCTAAATGACTGCTTCATTAACTTGACATGTAATCCTATGAAATTAATTGAAAGTGTTGTAGCCCTATGTTCTGTCTAGTTTTGAATTTTAGTTAGTTTGTTTTTGTCTTTTTATAAGGGTCTAGTCAAAACTGGGGAGGAGATGAGATTGTATTCAAATGCTTTTTTTGTGAGCATTAATAGTATTAATTAGTAACAGTAGCAAAATTCCCAATAGGACTTACTGGTTAGGTTTATTACCACCTTATTATTTCACAATCCCTAAGATACCCATCTTACCTTTTAAAATATATGAAACCTTCTCCCAATCAGACCATAATTCAGTCCATCTTTTAATAGCAACACCTAAGAATTTGTATAAAGCCTGATGTTTCCTTCAAGTTGTCCATCCCTTTGGCAAACACAGATTTTATCCATATCAATTCAGTGAAGATTTAAGAACTTCCAAGCTCCCCATTGAAAGCGAATTTGCTTTTGTTGCCTTATAGCTCTTGTTCTGATGCATGAACTGATATTTTATTCACGTGATCCATGTTTGTCTCTGAACAAACTAGAAAAAATGCATGAAAGTTGTCTCTTATATCTACATAATAGAGCCATATACATATCAGAAACTGAGTTGGATGAATTGCTTCAGAATTCACATGAATGAGTGTCTGGCTAACCTGTTCAAGCCTTCCATGTAGTTAATGTAATTCTTAAAGCCCCTGCATCTGTTTTCTATCAAGCTGAACCATTACAAAGAATACACACCCCTTTATGTAACAATGCTTTCTTCAGAAAGCTTATCAATAAAGTTAGTCATGATATTGCTACCAATGGCATTCATTCCCCTCTAACATAATGAGTTTGCAGAAGCACCTCAAGAATGGCAAACTGAATAGATTTCAATCAAATGCCTGTAATAGCTAATCAAATGATTAGCTATTATAGGTACAGTTGGTTTGACTCTTGTATATTACATTGTGTACACACACAGTTCATCAAATCATCTTCATTCTCAGTTTTGATGTCTGTGGAACCCTCCATCATCCAAGAATTTCAGTGATCCACTTTTGGAAAGAATATTTTGGTATCATTGAAAAAGAGCATATCCCTAATTTGAAGATCTAAAAATAATAATACTTTACATACTAAGATTGTGCCCAAGTATTAAAGGAATTAGAGGAAAATACAGATCAAATCCCAATTATCATAAATTCTTCATGACCAAATGCCTTTCAGATATGTTGAATTAGCTGTTTCTGAAATTACCAACTCTCAGGGTTAGTATGTCTGCAGGCTGTACATTCTAACAGCTGCCTTCCCAAGGCATCTAGACAACAGAATGAAAAAATCTGACTACCTTATGAGTCCCACTTTTTATTCTTATTAAATTTATGTGCCACCCGGCTCTCAGTGACTCTGGATAATTTACAAGTTATTTGAAACATTAATAATGACAAGGGATAAAAATGGTGAGATGACAAACTGGGTGGAAACAAAGGAAAATGAGCCAGGTTAAGAATTCTTAAATAAGTTACTATCTCTAAGTGTTGTGAATGTGTTGGATTCAGCTTCCTTTAAATATTGAATGCTCTTTTTCATTTCATGAATGTTGGGCATTTAGTTGTGAAGAGTTTATGATCATTGGGATTTAATCTGTATTTTCCTCTAATTCCTTTAATTGTATGATATAATGAATTATTGAGCCATGTCATAGACCAGTGCATCACAAAAATACAGTAAAAAACTTGTTTACTGCATGGCTAGCAGTTCAGAAGCCGGTTCTAAAATAAGCCAGCAAATAGATTTCAATTTCAAGTGATGATCAAGGTTCTGGAAAATGTCTCAAGTTTTATTCTGTCATCATTCCCTCCTCCTCCTCCTCCTCGAAATCCAAGAGCAACTGAAAAGAAAAGTTGTAACTAAAAGAGTGATAGTAATAGGTGCTGACAAAAAGGGCTTTAGAAAAGAGAGTAATTAATATTTTTCATTTATGCTTTTTCATGGGGAAATCTTTCACCCTTTTGTCTCTAATTAATGAAGGGGCAGATTGAAGCTGTTCCCAAATCTCTGAATGAACCTAAAATGGAAGCTGATTATTTTGGCAGCCTACAGTTTATTTTATTGTTATTATGATTTATTTCAGGGATTATCCATTCAGCAGTGACTATAGCATGTTTGGGGACTCTGGTTATACATAAAATGCTGATATTCTTATAGGACTTTGTATTTCAGACCAGGGAGCTGTTAATTTATTCAGCACTGTAGATTTAAATGTATGTTTTTCAAATGATGCATGGCTGAATTCTGGATCGCCAACATGTACAGTATTTGACTTTCCATATTCGTATATGATAATTCAATACTGTCATCTACCTTTTTATATAAATCTGAGCATTCAGATGTGTTTGTCAGCTTGCTCTTCTGACCAAGATCCATTTAGCATAATATTTAATCTCACATAAAGTAGGAAACTAAAGCTTGATTTCAGTTCAATTTAAATTCTTAACTATACTAATGTCTCTCTGTCTCTGTCTCTCTCTGTCTCTCTCTCTCTCTCTCTGTCTCTGTCTCTCTCTCTCTCTCTCTCTCTCTCTGTCTCCCTCTGTCTCCCCCCCCTCTCTCACACACACACTTCTGTAAAAAGAGGAGAGGACAATCTCTAGTTTGTCTTTATCTTTCTTAGAAGGAATAAGAGTGTGTTTCCATCATGGCTACTGAAAGTCAGCTAAGCCCAAACTAAATCAAGTTGGAAACTAAGAGATTTGACCACAAGTTAGGATTAGTAAACAGTAGATGTGGTCAAGATTTATTTTATTTTATTGTCATTGATCTATTGTGGCTTTTTTATGTATGCATGTGGTTTTTAATGTATACAGTATGTGGGGTGGATTTGGAATAAAGAAAGTGTGGATTACTAGATAGATAAAGTATTTAAATTTAGGAGCCTGGTTTAGCTCAACAGACAGAAGCACTGTAATTTAACACCAGCTGTCTGCAATTAAAGTAAGATCGAATCTCGCCAGGCTCAAGGTTGACTCAGCCTTCCATCCTTTCTAAGGTAGGTAAATTGAGGACCCAGTTTGTGGGGGCAATAAGCTGACTTTGTATAAATATACAAAAGTATGAAGGCTATTGCTTAACGCATTGTAAGCCACCCTGAGTCTCTGGAGAAGGGCGGCATATAAATCAAATAAATAAATAAATAAATAAATAAATAAATAAATAAATAAATAAAATAAATTGGAAATGCAAGTGACAGGCCAAGAGAATGGCATACAAAGGAATGATAGAATCTGAGGGAGAAGTTAAAAGAGGAATTAGCCTAGAGTCTCTAAATAGTCATAAATGGACTAAATCCAACCTCTCTTGAATTCCATTAACCTTTATGTAACACCAAATTAATGCTGCTAGTTGAGTAAATTCTAGTGCATAGACATGATTAGTAATAAGTCAGTTTAACTGAAACTTCATGTATGATCCTGTTTTTCACACCTGACATGAAACTAAACATGAAGTTTAAAAATTCAGAGGGAAATACAAATTTTAAACCAAGAGAATTACCTTGATCATGTTTTCATATTGGATCCATAAAAGAGGCTCATTAAAGCCTGGAAGAAGCCTATGCAATGAGACAAAGAAGAATTGAAGAGATCAAATCTAATGATAATATTTGAATGAACTAAAGATTAAGATTTTCATAGGTTTTCATTCTTTCATAAGAAGGAATATAAAGTTGGTTTATTTGATCAAGATTAAAATAAGATGTTTTCTAGTTACCTTTGCAGATTTTTTGCTGACATCAATTCTGAAAAGTTCATATCTTTTCTCTGTGTGTGGGATGTTTGACTCTGTGTGTTTGTGTGTGTCTGTTTTCACCCTCTATAATGTTATAAGCAGATATATATGTGCAATGGGTTCTCTTCTTGTAACATAGAGGGTGAAAAGCTACCAAACATGATTATATTTTTTCTTTTTCTTTTGTTTATTTTTAAACTAAAATAAACTTTATTAAAGTGTTCCCAAAATATGGTTTTACACAAAGAATACAGTTAAAAAAGAATGAAAAACAAAAAATTGTAACACAATTCTATCAAACATGTTTATACTTTTTGTAATTAAAATTGGAAGTCATTTCCATATTTATTTCCATATTTATTTTCTTTTTGTTTATTCCACTTTTCCCTTTTTTCTTCTCTTCTTTGCCCCCCCCTTTGTACTTTTTACTCGTTTTTCTCTCTCTGAGTTAGCTTGCATTACTTTTTGTTAATGTAATCAAAATCTTTAATAAAATATAATCTTTAATAAAATTATGTAAGTATGAGTAATCATAGGTCTCCTGTAGCTCTAGAAACTTGTGTAAACTTCAGGATAATTTAGGCTGCATTTGGTAGTAATTTCAAAGCTTTTTGCGGGTATTAATTGCACTTTATCCAGTTGCTGCCATAAGAGATAATTCTGTCTCTGTTAGCTAACTAACAGAAAAGAAAAGAAGGGACAAAGAAAGGGGGAAGGAGAGAGTGTCAGAAAGACAGAGAAATGATTGCTTTACCTATTTAGGTTCTGTCTTCAATTCTTTTGGTACTGCCTTTCACTGACATGTAATGAGTTCAACATAGAAATGAATGAATACATGGCCCACAACAGAGAAATGGCTTTTTACTCCTGATTTAACCGTTGATTCTTTACATCCAGAACAGTTATAGGCAGTGGTGGGATTCAACTAATTTAACAACTGGTTCTCTGTGCTAATGACCGCCTGGGTGGGCATGGCCAGAGTATGTGACAGGCAGCACTCGGCCTCCTGCACCACCTTGGGAGCAAAGACGGGTTGCGGGGGGAACGTGCCCCCCTGTGCCTCGTTTTGGGCCTAGTAGGCCTCTCTGAAGCCTCCTAGGAGTGAAAATGGGGACTCCTGGAAGGGGCGGGGTGGGACCAACCAGCAATTTAACCATCGGTTCGACCAAACTGATCTGAACTGGCTGAATCACACCACTGGTTATAGGATAAGGGTAGATTATGGAATATTTCCATCACTTCTAACAGTATTTGAGAAGAAACGCTAATATTCTGTGAAAGATAGGTAGTGACCAAGTGCATTTTAACTAACATAAAATGCACCATGAAGAGGATAGATCCATGCATGTTGAGATTGAAATGGTGTTTGTTTTGAATAAACTGGTCAATCAAGGAGAAATCTGATTAAATTTACTGAACACTGGTGGTTCATAAACATAAATATTTGATTGAAACAATGCTTTATAGAAGAGAGTGATTTTATTTTGATTGGAAACAAACACTGGTTTATAACAGAAGATTTGATTTCATTTTGTTTGAAATCAGCAGTGTTTCCTTAAGCATAAACTAATGAATGAATTAGAATAAAATATTTATTTATTTATTTTATTTTGAGCCCATTTTTTTTTAAAAAAAATCCATCAGATAACGAGTGGAGATTAACTAAAACTGAAGTGGATTTATGAATCACATTATTATATTTATTTAGATTTCAATAAAAATCTTAACCTGGAGCAAGTCCTTTCCTTCTACAGCTTTTTTTACCAGCTTTATGAGATGAAATAACATAGAGGATTTGTGACCTCTTCAAAAGTTTTGAGAGATATTCTCTCATGTGCTCTCTTTCTCTTTCTCTCTCTCTCTCTTTCTTTCTCAAAATATCGATTCACTTGTACTACACCAGCAAATTATTGAACTTTAAGTCACTATGTTTTCATCTTCCACAGATTTTTAAGATTGCTGAAATTTCCAAAGTATGTCCCATCAGGTATTTGGACTTTATCCACTTATCAAATATCCTAAGCATTTGTTGTACTTCAGCAAAGAATCTGTCACACTTTCTGCAACGTTCCTTTTGAAGCTTTTGTTCCATAGATCTTTAACATTATGAAACATGTACATTTTGCATTTGGGAAGGATGACATGAACTGATTTTTTTTCCCTTTTGTTTTTGAATGTGTGATTGAAATACACATGGATGAATGATTTTCCTGGAATTCATGTTTTAAAAACAGATTCATCAGAATGGATAGATGGTCCTGTAATTTTCATTTTCATTTCATTTTATTAAATTTGTATACCGCCCTACTCCCGAAGGACTCAGGGCGGTGAACAGGCACAAAATAAAACACATAAATACAAAAGTTAAGACATGATTAAAACCCAATTAAATAATTTTTGCCCGAGACAATTTAAAACTCCCAATAATTTAAAATGAATTAAAATTTGAGTTTAAAAATTTAAAAGAAGGGGAAAAAATTAGGCCAGGCCGGCCTGCTGAAATAGGAGTGTCTTCAAAGCACGGCGGAAAGTGCGCAGATCCGGGATCCTTCGTATCTCCGGGGGAAGCTCGTTCCAGATAGTAGGTGCCCCCATAGAGAAGGCCCTCCCCCTAGGGCCGCCAGTCGACATTGTTTGGCTGACGGCACCTGGAGGAGCCCCTCTCTATGAGACCGTACCGGCCGGTGGGAGGCTGTTTGTGGTAGTAGACGGTCCCATAAGTAGCCAGGTCCTAAGCCATGGAGCGCTCTAAAGGTGGTAACCAAAACCTTGAAGCGCACCTGGAAGACCACCGGGAGCCAGTGCAGTAAGAAAAAATGAACAATTCAAGACCAGCAATAGACCCTTGGTCTTAAGAAGATGGCAGTGAACATGTCATATCCACACAAAGTTATATAAAAAGAAACACTTTATTCATCTACATGTAGATGTTTCCTTATGGCTAAGTAGTTGAGCAAAAAACTTAATTTCCCCATAGATTTCAGAATGGGTGTCAAAATAAGAGTGGCATCACAGCAATCAGTGAAAGTTCTAAGTCCCAAGAGAAGTAATATAAAACTAGTTCTCTTAGCTCTATTCATTCATTCATTCATTCATTCATTCATTCATTCATTCATTCAATCAATTTATATGCTGCCCCTCTCCGAAGACCCAGGGTGGCATAGAAATTGAATAAATTTATGTATTATATAATTCATGTAGCTATTACATAATTCAATTCAATTAAACTTTCAAAGTCCTGGGTCCCACTGAACAGAGCAGAACCCCCCCCCCCACAAACTCTTTCATTTATAATAAACTTATTTAGTTAAAGCTTCTTAAAATAATCCAGTCAGACTAATTAATTTGCTTTCAAACTTCTTCCAATCCTATTAATTACAGTAGTGGCCAAAATTGTGGAAATCTTTTGTGAAAAGTATATTTTTGAAGTTTGATGGCTAATAACACCGTGGTTTTTTTTTTTTTTTTTTGGGGGGGGGAGTTTCAAGATAATCATATTCCACTGCTAGAATGGCCTGGGAATAACCCAGACCTTAACCTAATTGAAAATCTATGGAACTGACTAAAGAAACGTATTAGTCAGAAGCGACCCAACAATAAAACCCAGTTAATGGGAAGACATTGTAAGGCTGTAATTCATGCTAAAGGTTATCCAACTATTAACTGACATGGTGATAATTTTTGTATATCTCATTTTTTTCTGTGGTGATAATTTTTGCATATCTTGTTTTTTCTACATGTTTCACTTTTCTTCTTTATACTGTAACTGATATTCTAATAGCAAATCCTTCATAAAAGTATTACATTACATTCTTGATTAAATTATCTTTCCATTGATATATAATTTTATGATACTACTACTACAAAAAAAGTGGTGTTATTGGCTAGTTTTAGAAAGTACACTTTTCCCAAAATGTTTCCACAATTTTGGCCACTACTGTAATTATGGATAAAAATTATTGTTGTTATCTAAAATTACATGTTAAATTCATGGAACTTTTTCACAGTGATCTAAATCCCTCAAAATTCCAGCCAATGTTAACTTTTAAAAAGTTCCACCTTCCCCTGGAGTTACATTTATTTTTACAAAGATGACATTGGGTTTACAAAGATGATATTGGGTTTTATATTTTATATTTATCCATTCTTTAATCTAATCAGGCATTTTTTTTTTTGCAATATCCTGTAAAAAGATGCGCTCCTAAGAAAATGTTTGTACTAATGTAAATTTTTTTGTACTACTTTGTTCTCAATTTTTAAAATAAGTTTAAGATATAATTTCAGTTTAATTCTTAAACTAAAATAATTATTTTTGACATTGTATATCATTATTAAGTCTGGACAATTTGTTCCTGTAAGATCAATATCTTTACAAGATTCATGAGCTTTTAATTTATTTTAAGTCTTAAGAGGGTACTAAACAATTTAGTTCAAATCATGAGCATATTGATATCTTGAGCTAAGATCCTATCTGGCAAAGAATTGATTTATTATTTTGTCCCTTTTGTGTAAAAAAAAAAAAGAATGTTTGTCATGTCATATTGGTTGTTGTTTCACAAGGGACAACACTGATAGCTGCTGCACATACCCATTGAAAAGAGAGACAATTAAAAGTAGAGTTGATATGAATGTCCTGATACTTATGGAAGCAACTCCAGTGGTTGTATGAGAAACCCCACTGGGCCACATGGACCAAGAGGGTTAACCCACTATGGGGATCTCTCCCGGATATACTGCTTCAGTAAAGCAATATTTCCATTTTGAAAAGCAGATCTTTTTTATGCTGCTGCAACTGGTACCAAACAGATACGGTTCCTTGCTTCTGCTGATTCGATCAACAAAAGATCTTCTTTCTCTCTTATACTTGTCAATGATATTAATAAAGATATGTACTTATTTATGTTATGCTTCAGTAGAGAGCAAAAAAAATAATAATCTTGACACAGCCAGGTAAGATACATTATCAAAGCAACAAGGGAAAAACATAATTTGAAAACAAGCTGAAAATATGTAGAAGAAGATCCCACAGACACATCTCTAATTCACTGAACTGTAAGAAGGGCAGAAAGTATAACACAATCAGAATTGCAAGATTATAGCCATTCTCAATAAAAGTAATCCTAGCCTTCCTGTGGAGTTGATTCTTGGTCTGGCCTATCTGGTGGGACTGAAAGCCCCCCCCCCCCCCCTCACACACACACTCCTCAGTGTCAGAAATTGGGTCTTTTGGGGTGGGGAAAAATGTGATGATTCAGCCTGATCTGGGCAGGTTCTCATTGGAAGAACTGGTGATGAATGTGGAGGGCCATAAGAAGATGGGAACCACCTGGAGTGATCAGAAGAGCCAAACCTCTGATTGCTGTCTGCCATGAGGTCCACAAAATACAGAAGGAGTTCAGCTGCCTCACATTTCCAGCCTGGTTTGCTGAATCCCCGATCAGGTTCCTGTTTGGACTTGTCAGCTGCATAGAAAAGGCAATCATCAGAAGATCACCACAAGACATGACACACAACCTCCAATTGGGCAAGAATAACTCATATTTCAGTCCAAAGAAGGTGTTGCCCCTGGGAGTGACTTTTGCAACCCTCCCCCCAAATTTGTTTGCAACTTTCCAGAGAGGTGAAACCCACAGTTTGAGAAGCTCTGATTTATGCTATTAAGTGCGGTAGCAATAAATTATGAATAGGTTAGAACTGCAGGGAGATCCACAATGAACATCTTGGTAAAATTTAAAATAGCAAGTTTGATGTCTCCCTAGTTGGAGACTTTATGATTTATCCTTTTGAGTTATAGTGAAAGTATACTGATATAATAAAGATGGGTTACAAAGGGAAGCAATTTGACTGCATTTCAAAACAATTGAATGTAACACAAATCTTTGATATGTGTTTAACTGAATCCAGACGTTGGGAGATTTCTCAGGCATTGATCTGTTATGCATGTTAGATTCATCTCTACAATGTGATGAATTTCTTTCCTAACTTCTAAGAAGAGATTATTAGTATATAAATAGAAAACTTTAGACATCCTTCTCTCTCTATACCACAAGTAATTTCATTAAAACACCTGTTATGCAGTTTGCAATAACAGAGATTTCTTGATTACTGTGGTTGATTCAAAGACATGATTAAGAAATAAGTGTTTTAGGCACTGTTTAAGAAATGGATAAATTCCTCCTTGGGGATAATTTATGCTGTATATGGAATACAGCATAAATTATGCTGTATTCCATACAGCATACATTAAGCATGTGGAATAATAGTATTTTGCCATTTCTATTAATGACAAAATTAGTTACATATTGATGCCAAGAATCCTATATGGATATGTCAGGAGAGCAGTTCATTTTAGGTATGCACTGTACTTATTTGGCTTTAAGTATTTTTTGTTTGTTTGTTTGTGTGTCTTTGAAATGGAAGCATCATTACTAAAATGGCATAGTTACCAGCCTTCTATTCAGGTTATTGCCAGAGCTGGTATCATCCCTTCATCATAGATAATGAAGTCACAGGCAGCATGCTATTGGAGTCATGATCCCTCCATTTTATTGTCAAAAAAGGGAGCAATTGCAGATGCACAATTTTATTCGTGCCTGGAAAACAACAAACATATGTCCTGGTACAAAGTATCTAAACTACTTTCTAAACCTGCTTCCATCTGGATGTATCAGAGTACAATTTCAATCACCTTTAACCAAGCTGACAGAAAATGTGTCAGCTTTATAATCTGACACCGTGTTTGGAAAGACTGTTCTGATCCATTAATCATATTTTTTCCTATTTGTTTTCAACACAATTCTACTTATGTCTGCTCAGAAATTTGACCTGTTGAAGTCAGTTGTGAATACTGTGGGATGATTATATGGCAGATAATATGTCAATTATAAAGCTCAGTCTGTATGCCCCAATCATTCTAGCTTCTGGTAACGATTAATATATTTGTCCTTCCCTTTTGTGTCAGGTTTAAAATTTTATAGATCCAATTCCTGTTTAATTTCTAGATGGAAAATTAGCAAAGCTAGCTCTAGGGTAGGACAACTAAGAGCTTGAATGGACAGTGAACATGGTTGAATCCATTCTGGCAAGATCTCTGTTCCATGTTGGAATTATCATTTAGGCAATTTAGAATACAGTCTCAGTTAAACTGGCCACTGTGCCAACAAGAAGCCAAAATGGCAACATCCTTAGGGGGCTTGGACCATAAACAGGAATGAGGTATGCTTAACCTAATAAAGAGAAGACTGAGGGAAGACATGATTGCAACTTCCAAATACTTAAGGGCCTTTCACAGGATTCAGTCTCATAGCTCCAGGTGTCAGCTTTACAGAAGGATCCAACCTTGGATAAAAGAGGAATAAAGAGGAAATTCCTGATTGTGAGAGGAATTAAGCAATGGAACAGCCTACCTGCTGGAGTTATGGGTGTTCTTTCACCAGAGGTTAGATAGGTGCGGCTCAAGTGATTCCTGCAGGGGGTTGGGCTAGAGGACCACTAAGGTCCCTTCCAAACCAATGATGGTATGAAACTGAGCCCTGCTGATATACAATTCTTTGCCTATAATACCAAAGGATGAATAAAACATTTAAAAATATAATATTAATATAAAATATTACGAGCAAATGTCACATTGGGAAAATCTTTTAACAAAAATATTTTTAGACTCTGAGCTGAAATGTTAAAATACAGAAGCAAATAGTAAAACTGATTATTGATTCATGGTCTGCTGCTGCTAGATAATTGGTAGTTACTACCATAAGAGCTTGGTTGTGGAGAAGGTTAAATCAAGCCTTCTATTTGTTTCTGTATGTTGCCTTGAATCTCTATCTATCTATCTATCTATCTATCTATCTATCTATCTATCTATCTATCTATTTTCAGATTTTTATATTCACCTCTAGATTAAAATACAGGAGGTTTTTTTAAACATTTATTTCATCTTTAAAGAAATAACCTTCAGAAGAGTATCCGGAAGTGGTGCAGAATTCAGTGGCACATCCGGTTTAGGGGCTCCTAGGGTGGCCATATTATATCACTGTTCCATGTGCTGCAATGGCTGCCAGTTTATTTCTGGATTCAAGTCGAGGTGTTGGTTATCACAATAAAATCCCTGGCATAGGCACAAGCTATCTAAGAAACCAGCTCAACCCAATAGGATTAGCCCACCTCATCCACGCCAGCCAAAGGACCCCATTAGCCAAAGAACAGATAAATGAAGAGTCTTTTTTTGCCATGGCTCTCATTCTCTGCAGCATCTTGCCCTCCTCCTCCAAGGTCAGAATCACTCCCAGCCCCTTGGCTTTCTGAAAGTCCTTGAAAACATGGCTGTGTCAACTAGCCTGGGGGTCCAAAGGGGGTGAAGCTGTGGTGGATTGCTCCAGGTTCGGATCCATTTGCAAGAACTGATAGTTAAACCAGCGGGAGGCCCTGCCCACTGCCCCGGATGTTGTCATCAGTGATCTGAGCATGTGCAATGCGATCCTGTTGCGAACCGGTAGTAAAGGTAAGTAGAACCCACCCCGGGGGTGAAGCACTTTAGAGGTGGCTAATGGAATAGAGAACACACTTTGCTCCTTCTCTCTTCACCCCGCTTGGTTTTATTTTAATTGAACTTTAAATGTAAGATCCTCATTTAATGTTCTACAGTGCGTTTTATTCAATGTCTGTAAGCCGCTTTTGGTGAGATGGGCAGCATGCAAGTTTGATCAATAAAAAAAGAATAGCTACCTCAGTCTAGATCTATTCATGTATAGCAGCTGGTATTGCTCTGTTTGGAAATTTTAAATTGTGCTCCAGGGAGTTTGAGCTTAGCTGAAAACTTATTCCGTTCTCTGTTTCCTTTTTTCAACATTTCAATTGTGTTCAGAAACTGGTTTGGGTTTCAACATGATTCAGGAAATAATGTGTATGTGTGTCTTCCACCTCCACATCTAACCCAACCTGGAAATGAAAAGATATTTCTCTTACATAATAAGAGAATTATTATTCTGTATTGTACACTGAAGTCTCAGAATGGTTAATAGTATTTATTCGAAGATAAATACAATTTTCTAAAACAAAATGCTTGAAACAGCAATACACAAGTTTATACATTTAAAGTACTTTTACTCGGCTTGTATCCCTTCCAAAATATTCCGTAGAGTAATGAAGTCTGACTTTTTTTTTAGGGGAGTTGAAGCAGAAATGGTAATATCGCTCAAAACACAAAAGAATAAGATAGTACAGAATGTAGTTATAAACTTGGAATAAAGTTTCATGCAAATAAGAACATTTATTTAAGCTAATCTGCACAGCTATTGTTTGGTTTGAAGCCGGCTGATCTGTAGAAATCACATGTGGTTCAGTTCTTACAGCTCTTCTTGTCCCAACCTTTATTCAAGTAATTTATATTGCTTGGAGAAATATTATTTTTATGCCAGCAGGTTCCAAAGATCTTCCTGGTATGATGGGGTGAGCTTGGTCTTTCTTAAACAAGCTTTATTTTTCTCAAGGGAATCATGGAAATTACTGTGTCACAATAGCTCTGCAGGAATTGGAGTTCCAGGGAGGAGAAGACATTGTGAGTTTCAGCTCAATAATCCTCTACTCTTTAAATGCATGGTGGAAAGTAGGTAATGGCGTTTCATTGTGACAAACCTGGAAATGCTACTTTGCACAGATGGTCATGCTGTATTTTGAGCCTACTGGTAATGTGTTCAGTGCAAATCCTTACAAGCAGTCTTAATGGTAAGCTTGATTTAAGAGCAAAGTTTAATTGTAATTATCACCCGCTTTATGTAATATTATAAATATAGTATGAAAATTTGTGTAACTTTTTTTTCTCTTTGATTCACATGTTAGGATATTCCTGTCTGACATCTTTATAGCATTTGGTATTTTAATAGAATAAAAATCCAGTGTAGCAATATCAGCTAGAACATTATGTACCCGTTTGTATTATTATTAGCTTGAGATCTCTTTAATTTATCTGCTCTTCATTATTATTTTTTTTAATTTGATTTATATGCCGCCCCTCTCCGAAGACTTAGGGTGGCTTACAATGTGCTCATTAACCTTTTCGTCTTGCATTTTGAGATCTAACTATATGATGCATGAAGGTCAATGAAGATGTAAAAAAAGGAATAAGTTATTAAAAGTTTTATAAGGAAAAAAATATATAAGCGCAGTATTTTAAGGCCTATCTTTTTCAACTCATGTAAATGTTATGCAGAAAACTTCTTTTTTTAAAGAAAAAAAATGTGCTATTTACTGCTTCCATTCTTACTGAGATACCATACTATCTACCCCCTTAAAATTCTTACTCTATAGACTAATTCTCATATTGTAAGTATACTTGAAATAGCTCTGTGACTGTGAGGCAATCTCTTATTATGCGGTGTTATGAAAATAACAGCTTCCCCCTACTAACATATAAAAATATATCATAATTAAACATCATCCTGTTATAAAGGGAAATACCCAGTGGACTATACAACTACGGTAAATTGTATAGCACCCTGCTATGAATAGAGAATATGGTAGTATTGTCTGAACATTGTGCATGAAATTCATAGAAAGGAACAAAGGCAACTGCCAAATCTGTACCAACACCACTGAACATTAATTGTTTCATGACAAACGGGAACAACTCTACTGGCTGGGGGTTGTTGGGAGATACAGCCAACATCTGAGAGATCTTAAGTTCCTGACTTATGAATTAACAAGCTTTTTATCTTACTTAGAATCTCATTTAAATAAAGCTGTTCATTAACATAAAATGGAAAATCTTTGAATGATGGGTTCAGAACTGGAAAAGTAATGAAATTAATTCCGTTCTTGCTAATGTGACTGTAAACTCAGTGATGGGAAAGAATTCAAAGTGGAAAATGTGAAAGAGTCGACAGGTTCCTTATGCCCAGGGGTGAAATGCTCTGAGTTCGGACCGGATTGGGCGATCTGGTAGCGATTGTGGCAGGTGGTTACTTCCTGGTTTAAGACGGTCTGCCCACGCATGTGATGTGCACTTCCGAACCAGTAAGGAAGGTAAGTAGATTTCAACCCTGCTTATGCCATATTTAACCCTAAAACAGGGACATACATTTGTGAACATTTTAAGAAGAGAAAGGGCAAAAGATAAAAGGTACATTGTTTTTATAGTTTTATAATATATAGTTTTATAGTTTACAGGTAACAGGAACGAAGAATCAGGATCATATGTTAAATTGCAGTTAAGAAGATTTATTGCTCAAGTCTATATATAAGAATCTAGTCAACTGATGGCCAGTACTAAATTGGCACTAGATAAGAATCAGCAGAATTCAAGAGGGGCTGGAATTGGACCATTTGTGGATACGTAATGATTCTAGGATAAGTCCTCTTTTGACACTGCCCCCAAGCTCTGCCTCTTCTTCTCCTACAAGCAGGAGTGAAATCCAGCAGGTTCTGACAGGTTCTAGAGAACCTGTAGCAGAAATTTTGAGCAGTTCAGAGAACCGGCAGCGGAAATTTTGAGTAGTTTGGAGAACTGGCAAATACCACCTCTGGCTGGCCCCAGAGTGGGCTGGGAATGGAGATTTTGCAATAGCTTTCCCCCAGGAGTGGGGAGGAAATGGGGATTTTGTAGTATCCTTCCCTTGCCATGCCCACCAAGCCACGCCCACCAAGCCACACCATGCCTACGAAGCCATGCCCACAGAACCAGTAGTAAAAAAATTTGGATTTCACCATTACCTACAAGTAACACATGTCACTACCACATATCGACCCAATGTTCTTGTTATTGTGCATAAAAATTTTAGCACTACATTCTATTAAGGAATATTCCCTAACAAAAAACTAATAGAACAGTAAAGGAATTCACAGTCGGTCAAATGCTACTATATGATAAATGCATAATGATGAATTTTATCTACATGTATTGTCTTTTCCTCTACTTATTTTTTTCAGGTATCCAATCAGAACAATTCCAAAGTCATGGCTTTATAATTTTCTTATGGAGAAGCAATCAATTTCTATGAAAGAAAGCCTGTTTTGGAGGAGGTCTGAGAGAAATGAACCATTACATCTTCAGACTGTGTGTATCAAATATTGCTATGATTGTTGAACCAAGGAATAGTCTTTTTCTCCAAAATGAGCAGAATAATGACTATATGTCTCACTTCATTATCCCAAATTTTCAAAGGTCTAAAATGAACCTTTAAAAAAAGGCTACATTAAAAAAAAACAACAACAAAGAATGTTGGGATTGAAGTTCCATTTCTTTTTTTTCCTCCCATGTGTGGAAACCAAGCTGGACCTAAATAGGGTGGATCTTTGACATGATGCCATGCTTTGTTCAATACCAGAGTAAAGTATCCTTTTAAGCAATTTGCAAAATGAAACAACATCCCACTAGTATTCAGGAAATCTTCCAACTGAGCAGATCTGCCAATTGGCTCTCCTGCCACAATTGTCAAGGCAGGGTGATATGTTTATATAAAGTTTTTCACGACATCAAATAGATGGATCTCCATCAGGTGAAATACTTCATTAAAATGGATCATCCATAATCCATCTTTCTCTGGTAGTTAGAATTATACAGATTTTTCTTACAATGATATGGGGGTCTCCCCAGCAATCAGATCTAATGGGCCTAGTCTGCCCACTATGTTTATAGTATTGCATGCAAATCAGGGGTGGGTTCTACTTACCTTTACTACCGGTTTGCAATGGGATCGCGCATGAGGTTTTGCTTCACTCGCGAGCGTGCCTTGCTTCTATGCATGCGCAGTTCACCGATGATGACATCCGGGGCTGTGGGTGGGGCCTCCCACCAGTTTTACTACTGGTTCTTGTGAACCGGTCCGAACCAGGGGCAACCCTCCACTGATGCAAATCATCTTTTGTATTTCTCCCCCCCCCCCCAAATATATCAATGTGTTTTTTTTTTCAGATGTTCAAGCAGACTGAAAAACAATAGGTGGGGGGGTTGTTAGGGATAGAGAGTTTACATTGTTTGGATATTCAATTTGCTATCACTGGCTCCCATTCAAGAGGTCTTCTGATATTTCCTGAGCACTACCCAGCTCATTAAGACTACTGGTGGTGTTTTTGTCAACATTTTCTTTAAAATGACAAAAGACATTTTATCAAAAGGGCAAAGGTGACATTGGATGGTAATGTCTTTATGGCTTTTATTATCCAAGAAAAAGGTAAATAGTGCACTTTAGCCCACAGATTATTTTGATGCATAACACAACTAACACACTGACCTTTAAAAAGGCCTTTTCCAGACAGTTTTGACTTTTTAAATAAAAAAATAAGAAACTTGATCTAATCCTTTACTTTCTCACTTAAAAGCTATTGTCAATAGAAGGCTATTGCTTAACGCATTGTAAGCTGCCCTGAGTCTCCAGAGAAGGGTGGCATATAAATCAAAATTTTTTTAAAATAATTGTCTCAGTTTCCTCTACAACATGGCTTTCCTGCAATGTTTACTCTTTTTAGAGTTCATAATTTCATAATTTATCACATTTTAAACTTTCTGTGATATTCTTTAAATCATCCAAAGCAAAAAAGGAAGAAAATAATAAAACACACTCACTACATAGCGAAGGACATGCTGTGCTGTGACATGAAGCAGGTATACCACAAACTTTGCTACCATTTAGGTGACCCGAGAATGCAAATGCTTAATAAATTTTAATTGACTAATGATTGGTTCAGCTTTAATGAGTGAGTGCACCTAAGTGAGTAAAACTAAGAATTAAAGACATGTGCTTTTTAAAGAGAGAAGTATTTGTTTCTGGTAAAGGTTGGATGAAAAGTAATGGCTGGTTATTCCATCAAGATGGACATTTAGTCTGGGTGTATTACTAAATATAACACTGAATTTTAACAATTATTCACTTTTGTTGATTTAATTGTTCCTTCAGATTATGCTGATTTTGTACATACCCGTATGGTAGGGCTGAGGTTTTATGAATATTACTTTTCTTTGAATTTGATGACACCATTATAAAGAACATGGAAGATTATATCAAACTATAATCATAGCACACCGTTTCTTCAGTGTTATATAAACTTTAAACTTTATAAAAACAAAATTCCACATTTTCTGGATCAGATCCAGTGGTGGGCTACTCCCGGTTCTCTCTGGTTCTTGCAAACTGGGAGTAAGAGTGGTGGGAGGCTCCGCCCACCCGCCCTGATGTCATATTTTGCAATATGCGCACAAGCACAAGCACATGCCCGTGCGTGAACAAAGCAAGCGTGCACACGTGCTCCCATTGCAGGTAGTAAAGGTAAGTAGAACCCATCCCTGATCAGATTGTAACTTTGAAAAATATATTCATAAATGTGGTATTATTTATTAAGGTCCAAGCAATTTTGTGGGAGCCCTCAAATGATGCTGTAATGAATTCATTGTTCTTTGGCATTCAGTTTCAAAATATTAGAAGCAACATCAAAACACTGAACATAGCATGCCTCTTATAATCTAAGAAAACCTCCTACGGTTTTGAGCAAAGGAACCATTCCATTGTACACGAAAAAAAAACAAAAAACCCACTTGTATGAAGATTATTCATTTCCAAACATTAATTTTATCAATGTCAGAAAACTAATTTATAGTAAACTTCCTTAAAGAAAACAGCGTAAAAAGTCAATGCAGACTTTTTTCTCTGAAAATTTTCTTTTTAATGGATAATGGGATGAAACGTTTACAAGACGATAATCGTAAATATTTTATAAGTGACACATTATTTTCTTTGTTACTATTGTTGGAATTCCAATCACTTTTTGAAATTGTGTCAGTATTTTGAAATGTATCATTACCCAAATCTTTTATCCAAAGTCCTTTATGATTATATCTTAATTTTCAAGTATGCAATTATTGTTTATCTCATTTATAGACCATTAAGCACATGCCATTTTGTCAGAAGGAGAAAAGATAAAAATGGTATTATTTCAAAGAGATCCCACATGAAGTTAAACCAGACTGCTCATTGGAAGCTCTGATAATGAAGCTAAAGCTTAAATATTCTGAACACATAATGTGAGGGCAAGAGACATTAGAAAATATCCTAATGCTTAAAACAGGGCTGTCAAACTCCTGGCCTATGGGCCGGATGCGTCATGTGCTGGCCACGCCCATGCCCAGTTTAGCAAAGGGGGAAAAGGTCACGATATGTCACATGCAACACCATGACAATGTGAGTTTGACACCCCTGGCATAGAAACATTGATGGGAATCAAAAAAGAAACTAACAGAAAGCAAGGTGGTGAGACAGCATTGATGATGTTAACAGGACACACTTACAAGAAGCAGTTATCGATAGATACTCCTGATAAAAATATGTCCATGCATCACAAGGAGTTGAAAGTTATTGAATGGCTGAAAAAAGCAATAGTACAACAATGACTGATATAATAGTACACATAAAACAAGAATCTTTGTGTTTCTAAAATACTAAGATATATTACAGGGGTGGTATTGACTTACCTTCGCTAGCAGTTTGCAAATGGGAGTGCGCGCACACATACTTTGCTTCAGTGGTGAAATCTGAACCGGTTTACTACCGGTTCTCTAGCTGTGTATGTGTGCTGTGTGCCAAGCGCACGCTGCGTGCGCGCATGTGCAGTGCACATTATGCACCAAATACTAGGTGCGCACGCAGTGCACACCAAAAGGAGGCATAGGAAAGAAGGTAAGTAAAACAGTGCATGGGGGAGTAGGTATAATCGGCTGTGGCACACGATCGTCGGAGCCTCTCTTTTTGCTTTTTTAAAAGCATTTTTTAACTACTATTCACTCTGGTGAATAGGTATTAAAAATGCATTTAAAAGGTTTAAACGGCTCTGACAAACACAGCTGTGGCGCGCGATCGTCAGAGCCTTTTTTTTACTGTTTAAATGCATTTTTTACTACCTATTGACCTGAATAGGTAATAAAAAAATGCTTTAAAAGGTAAAATAAAAAGGCTCTGACGATCACGCGCCACAGCTGTGATTGTCAGAGCCTTTTTTAACCTTTTAAATGCATTTTTTACTACTGGTTCTGCAGAACCAGTAGTAAAAAAACACTTAAAAAGTTTTTAAAAAAAGTTCCGACAATTGTGCGTCGCTCGTCGGAACTTTTTTTTTTTTTTTTACATTTTTACTACCAGTTCAGTGAACCAGTAGCCTTTTTTAGTACCAGTTCGGGTGAAACGGATCGAACCGGTAGCATCTTACCTCTGCTTCGCTCACGCATGCCACCTCCGTACATGCGCAGCACCTTCTGCGCATGTGCAGAGTGTCAAAAATGGAACATGATGACATCCAGGTGGGTGGGCAGAGCCTCCGATTCGCCTGAACCTGACAGAACCAGCTGAGTAGCACCACTGATATATAAGATATATTATCACATAGATGCATGATTCTTGCAGAATAAGGAGGGAGAAACAAAAGAAAGCATTGCAGAAATACCATAAAAAAGAGGACACATCATTGGGGGTATGCATGACAAGTACCTTATGCAGTAGCTAGCCAACTATTTTGACTATCTATTCTTCGTTGTTTAGGAAAAATAAAATTTAATAGCCCCAAATGCTTGCAATTAGCATAAGAACTGCATAGGGTCAAATCAACTCCTCATTCATTTGAGTATTCTCTCAGAAGAAGAAACTAGCTGTTTCTGGAAAATCTACAGCAGTGATGGCTAACCTTTTCCAGATCAAGTGCCCAAAGAGCTCAAGCGTGTATGAATGCACGTATGCGTGGCCAAACACCCAAAATGCAATGCATGTCGGCCACATGCATGCAACCCATGCACGTGTGCTACCCCCGCACATGTGTGCAGCCCCTATGCATGCGCGTGTTCTGTCCCTGTCTCCATACACACACACACAGCCAGCCAAGGGTTAAAGGAAGCACTTGGCATGCACAGTTTGTTATCAAAAACTTGGCAGCAATACGAGCACCGACTGCCAAGTGCTTTTACTTCAATAAACGGGAGTATCCCTTCACCATATAAACAGAAATACACACAGTTTTCAAATAGTCCAGTTCAAAACAAGAAACCTTCGGCAGATTTAGGCATTGTTCAAAGTGACTAGCCAGAGTTAGTTTTTGTCCGTCACAGAGTCTTAAATAGCCACCACCCTCTCTTATATAGTCTCTGGGGTGTGGTCCAGTGACTCAGCCTAATCCCTGGCACGCCTCCTCAACTACTGCAACCGTTTATCACGCCTTCGTTGGCGTAGATCCAGGAACGACAGATCGCCTCCATCTCTATCATTGGAGACACCTGGCTCCTGGCTAATCTCCTCTTCCTCGGCCGGCACCTGAGGCAGTGCCAGAGAGGAGGGGCCTGGAGAGGGAGACCTGGCCGACTCCTCTCCTTCATGTTCGGAGGCTTCTCCCTCCGATAAGATAGGCTCGGAGGATGGAGCCACAACAGCGCGCCCTACCACCTGTGTGTGCCCCACCCTTGCACATGCATGCAACCCCTGCATGCGCCCCACCCATGCACTCTTGCATGTACCGCACACACATGTGCTTGCACCCCTGCATGTGCCCCACTGCCACGCATGAGCGACAGAGTGGGAGGCACGCGCACATGCAGGGTGGAGCTGAGCTGGAGCGATGGCTCGTGTGCCCACAGAGAGGGTGCTGCGTGCCACCTCTGGCACGTGTGCCATAGGTTCACCATCATGGATCTATAGCAAAATATGAATGTGATCATCCTCTTCTTCCCGTTGCTTCAAGTAATCTCATTCAAGGCCTCACTGCAATTTATATTACAGAAAATGTAATATAAGGATGTAATATAATAATTCCTCATACATAGGTATGCATAAAAATAATCTTTCAAAAATTTGGACAAATTGAGAACTACATGCCCCTCTGAATATTAGGCAGGGCAAAAATATGACTGCAAAGCATAATACAGCAACCTGGAAAAAGTCATTTGGATATTTTTTTTTCTATAATGAAAATATAATGTAGATAATTCTATTAGTCATTCTCACATGCATATGTATTTTCCAAGCTAAAGGGAAAATCTTGGTTGTAAATTAGTATCTCCAGTCAGAGAAAGTGCCCAGGTTTTAGTAGGACATGGAATACATTTACACAAGAAAGACTAATGTGCTAATTGAACCTACTTCTAAGATACCCATGATGATCCATTACATAATTACCTCCTGGCTGGACTAGACTGTAATAAAATTTTAGGTAGAGTTTTCTTCTTTATGACTCTTCCTTTGATCTCGCTTTTATCAGTTAGTGAGAGAATCTTCTCAATTACAGCTTCTGCTGAGATTTAATAGACCAACGCTCTGAAAACACAGCTTTTACCTAAGTCTGAGTGAATATTTTAAAAACAGGTGAAGTATGAATGCATTATGAAAATGCTATCCATTTTTTTATATTGCATCATGTCACATTCCTGTAAAGAAAATTAAAAGAAATACCCTACTGTGTTCATTTCTTTGCATTATCTACCTCAGCTGTGTTTCTTTTATTTTTTATCCATTATCTGTCTCAGAAGTTTCTTTCAAACTTCTGTGAACATATGTGTTGCTGGCAGATAGTGAATTGGAAAACATTTGTCAGCCGTACTTTTTTTCCCGTCAGGCAACTTATATTCTGCTGGAAATAAATTAGGTGCTTTTTTTCAACCATGCCTATGACATGGATAAAGTCCATAAAGATCACTTAGAGACGTATGCCTAAATTTAAAGAAGGGTATATCAATCCAGCATTTACAGTAATAGATAATTTATAGATAATTTATTATCCTAAATTCACATTGATCAGAGAACAGAATGAACGATATATGCACCATATTATGCTCTGCCCAATCAAATCCTGGGTTAGAGCAGGCGTTTTCAAACCACTATTCAGACTTAGAGAGAGGGAAATAGTAAGAAAGAAGGGTTTTGACTCTAACTTCATCCAAAAGTAGCACCTAGTCAACTTTTCTTGTGGATCAATACAATTTCACAAAAGAAAGTTTCTACATTCTGTTCAGTGGTGGGTTTCAAATTTTTTTACTACCGGTTCTGTGGCTTGGTGGGCGTGGCATGGCTTGGTGGGCGTGGTAGGAGAAGGATACTGTAAAATCTCCATTCCCACCCACTCCAGGGGAAGGATACTGTAAAATCTCCATTCCCTCCCCACTCCAGGGAAAAGTTACTGCAAAATCTCCATTTCCTCCTGATCAGTTGGGACTCGGGAAACAGAGAATAGATGGGGATGGGGCCAGTCAGAGGTGGTACATACCGGTTTTCTGAACTACTCAAAATTTCCGCTACCGGTTCTCCAAAACTGGTCAGAACCTGCTGAAACCCATCTCTGATTCTGTTCTGAGGGAACAAAAAGACAGAGCAGTTCAGCAGTTTGTTTCTTGGGATGATTTTCCTTGTATTTATGTGGAATATTGTGATCTTCATCAGTCTTTCAAAATATTTACATCACAGGGGAATTAGTAATTGAAATAACAGAGAAATAGAAACAATATTTCTGGTTTGCTTAGCTATTCTAGCGTGCTATTTTTAATATGCTGCACAGCACATGTTAAAACAAAGTATGAGGGCAACATTTAAATTTTGCCCAAGGCAGCAATATATATTTCAGATAGTTAACATAATTATGAATGAATTTACAGTTTACAGCAGTGTTTTGTTTCTTCTCTAGCAAATATTTTCTGAGGACTTAGTTTGTAAACAAAAGTAGAATACATATTCTTTATCTTTATCAACAGAAAAGCAGAATCCATGTGTATTTAAAGATGTTTATTGAAATACAAAAATAGATTTTGCTGATTATCACATCCATGACACTCATGCAGCCATTCCAATCAACATTTCCCTTACTCTTTCTTCTTCTTTTTCCCTTCAGTGACAGCTCCAAGTCCATTTAAAAACCCTCTTTCTGGTACTCATGTGATTAAGATCTATAAAAAGCTAGCCTTTCATAAATTGGTTACTCTGGAAAATATGATGGGCATTTTGTGTCTTTTCTCACATTGCAACAAACTAATGTAAGTACTCTTTTGAACACTTTCTGCCAACAATAAGACCTGAAATATTGGGTGGGAAATGCTCTGAATATTTATTTCTCACCATTTCTTAGTAATAGATATAATATTCACCTACAGAGAAGGAAGACTTCTGAATCAATGGAATCCATTTTATTTATCTATTCTTTAAGTCTTCTCTCTTGCTAAATTCTCGCTAACCTTAAGCATTTAGCATATAAGATGTTATAACAAGAGTAATAAAACAGAATCTAAACAGCAATGATGTAAAATGACAAAATATTCACAGGAAACAAAATATGATAAAAGCATGTGTAACAGAGATGAGTAATACAGGCGGCATGTGATTTGTTCCTGCTCTCAAAGATCAAATCACTGAATGTCAATAGTAAAAAAGCTAAATGCTGCTTCTATGTGGGTTTTTTTTTAAATTCTCCTTCCAAGTTCGTCACTTCTTTGATCTTTCTTCATGAAAAGGAGAGATTCTTCAACAATTTCTTCTCCCTTTAAGTGGTGACAAGAGTACCATAAGTGAAAAAGTAGTTTCCTCATGCTGTCTTTCCCTGGGACTGAAGCATTAAAACCAGAGAGACAGTAAACTACTGGTATAGATGATTACATCAGGAAGAAAAATAAAGGATATTCACTTATGCCACTCAGCCAACTTGTAACTAAGTGCCCAATCCATAAGAATACTTATCCATTATTGCTAAACCAAACTATCTTTCATTAATTTAAATGAGAGAATGGGCAGTTAAAACATCAGAGAGCATCACTGCCCAGCCTTGTGTTCACATCACAAAAGTGCTCTTGAATTTGCCTTCTCTTGGGCACAAGATTCAATAAAAACTACAGATTTTGAATTACATTGATTCCCCTGACTGCATTAATTAATAATAGATTTCCTATTTAAAAATATCTAGAGGAAAACCCCTGAAAGATACATTACATGCCTTTTGTAAAATTAGTATTACTACTGGTTCCAGTTGCTACATTTCTAAAATGCTTATTGCCCCCACCCACCCATTTTCTATATGTTCTTTGTGTAATTTTCCTTAAAAAAAATTAAATCCACTAACAAGAAAAATCCATCCTTAAAGACTCATTTAATATGAATCCCTTTTTTTTTTCAATTTAATTGAGCCAACAAATATGAGTATTTCACCTTATGGGAGAAAAGTTTTTCTTTTTTCTATTGTCATGTTGACCTATTTCTGGTTATTTTCCTTTCTGACATGCCTCAACCTGGATGAAGTTGGCTTCCATGTGGATATATTTGGAAATTTGGGAATATTTTGCTATGTTTTCAAATGATGTCCAGCTCTCAAGAAGCAATGCTGCTGTGGTCTTTGCTTTGTGTTGATGTAGGAGAAATAGCATGCATCTTCCACATTCTTACCATCATTCTCTCTCTCCGGAGAAGGTGCTTTCACTCTAAATAAAGCCTGTCTATATTCTGTCTGGGGAAAAAAATGGAAGGGAGGTAGAAGTGCTGCTGAGATTCTCAAAGCAGAACATTTAAAAAGAGCATATCAGAAAGGCCTAAACAAACATCAACTACACAGCATGAGCTGTTTGCACAGTTGGCTGGATTGTGTATGAATTTAATGTTCCTACAGCAAACATCTGTCTTATTCGTTTCTGTTATACAATGCCTTCCAAGCTAGTGTGGATAATCTTTTGCACAATGAGACCTGTGTATCTTCTTTTTGAAATAAAAATGGCAGCCTTAAGGCGTACAGTATGGTTATTATAATTCATAATTTATTACATCCTTTTTGTAAATGACCATTTGCTTCAGCATTGATTTATTGAAGCGGAATGTATTCCAAGAACGTATCTCCCTTAATAATAGAAGCAATGGTCTTCAAGGTGCATCAAGGTTATCAATTTTATTTCAACAGACTACAATAACTCAGCTGTTCTTTCAGATAAGGAATAGAGTTTGGTTGAATTTTGAAATTCTTTCTACCATCTTTATTATAAAACTATAGTCATACTTATTATTTTTATCAGTGCCCACTATGAATGGTAGCAGTGGTGAAATCTAAAATTTGTTACTACGGGTTCTGTGGGCGTGGCTTGGTGGTGGTGGGTAATGTGACTGGGTGGGTGTGGCCTTTTTTTTTTTTACTTTTAAAACCATTTTTTCTACAACCTCTTCAGTGAAGAGGTTGTAAAAAAATGCTTTCAAAAGGCTCTGACAATCAGGCAACTCAGCTTGGATCGTCAGAGGCATTTAAAAGAAAAAAAGGTTTTTTTTTCTTTTAAATGCCTCTGACGATCCAAGCTGAGTTTTTTAAAAAGCCTCTGCTGATCAGGCAACTCAGCTTGAATCATCAGAGGCATTTTCTTTTAAAAGCCTTTGACGATCCCAGCTGAGCCGCACGATCATCAGAGGCTTTTTTTTTTACTTTTAAAATATTTTTTTCGGCTGAAGAGGTTGTAGAAAAAATGCTTTTAAAAGTAAAAAAAAAAGCCTCTGATGTTTGTGAGGCTCAGTTGGGCATGGAGGGTGGGCAGGGAGTTTTGCTACCGGTTCTCCGAACCACCTGCTTCCATAACTATCAGATTGAGTGATCTGGTCCGAACCGGGAGCATTTCACCCCTGAATGGTAGCCATTTTTTTCAGGGATCCAGTATAGAAAGGAGGACAGCAGAATGAGTTTAGTGGGAGATAAGCTGAAGAATGAATTACTTGCCAGATTGTTACTTAGAATTTATTCTTTCCTTTGATGTTCATCAGATTCTGATCCTATAGTATCACTCCTACTTTCATGGCATAATAGCTGAAAATCCTGAATTTGTTTTCACCAGTGAAATCTTCCATTACTTTGGAGAGATGAGGAAATGTTCAAACTCTACCACGCCATACACTAGATACACATATACATAGATATGCTTTGGGGGGAAAGGGGCATTTAAATACCAAGATAGATGTGTAAATGTTGCGCTTGTGAACTTTCTTCTCATGCATTCATTGGAAGAGAGCTAGATACTCTGAAAT
Organism: Arizona elegans; assembly: GCA_022577455.1. Taxonomy (NCBI): domain Eukaryota; kingdom Metazoa; phylum Chordata; class Lepidosauria; order Squamata; family Colubridae; genus Arizona; species Arizona elegans. The sequence continues at coordinate 254,644,512 of JAKOOJ010000001.1, forward strand.
AATGTTCATTTTATTTATTTATTTATTTATTTATTTATTTATTTATTTATTTATTTATTTATTTATTTAATTGAATTTATATCCCGCCCTTCTCCCCGAAGGGACTCAGGGCGGTGAACAGCCGAAAATTAAAATACCATACAATATAAAAGTTAAGATAACTAAAAATAAATTAAATTAATCGACCTCCCAATTTAAAACCCCAAACTATACAATTAAAAAACTAACCCATAAAACCTATTCAGGCCAGGCCAGCTTGCTGAAATAAAAACGTCTTCAGGGGTTTACGGAAAGTGCAGAGATCCGGGATCAGCCGTATTCTGGGAGGTAGCTCGTTCCAGAGGGCGGGTGCTCCCACAGAGAAGGGTCTTCCCCTGGGGGCCGCCAGCCAACATTGCTTGACCGATGGCACCCTGAGGAGGCCCTCTCTGTGAGAGCGTATTGGCCGGTGGGAGGTTATTGGTAGCAGAAGGCGGTCTCGTAAATACCCTGGCCCTAAGCCATGGAGCGCTTTAAAGGTGAGAACCAACATCCTGAAGCACACCCAGAAGACCACCAGGAGCCAGTGCAGCTCACGCAGGAGAGGTGTTATATGGGAGCACCATGTCGCTCCTGTAACCACCCGCGCGGCTGCATCCTGGACCAGTTGGAGCCTCCGTGTGCTCCTCAAGGGGAGCCCCATGTAGAGAGCGTTGCAGTAGTCCAGGCGAGAAGTGACAAGAGCATGAGTGACTGTGCATAAGGAATCCCGACTCAGAAAGGGGCGCAACTGGCATATCAGGCGAACCTGATAAAAAGCCCCCTTGGCCACGACCATCATGTGCTCTTCTAAAGACAGCCATGTGTCCAGGAGGACGCCCAAGTTGCGAGCCCCCTCTGTGGGGGTCAATGACTTGCCCCCAATAGCGAGTCAATAGTGAGTTATTTGTTGTCAGAGTTGTATATTTCTCCTCCAGAAACCGAAGACAAGATATTGGGTTTTCCTTATCTCATTTATTCTCCTAACAAGTAATTAGGTAAACATATCAGGGATGTTTCTTCAGGGATCTCTGCAATCCCTTTGGTTCTATTCTATCACGACATCACATTGTCTTAAGTTTCTTTAGCTCAAATGGAAATCTAATGGAAATTTTCTTTCCCATGTAACAAAAAACATAGTCCACAAATTATTTAAGAGTGCAATTTACATACCACCAGAGAAATAAATAAATAAAAAGACAAGAACTCAATTTGTGCTTAGTAGGTGCAGTATATATAGTTAAGAATGTGCTCTATCTGCTCCATTAGTAGTTGTTTGAATGATTGTAGTATTCTTATTTATTTATTCATGCATTTTATTAATTCAATTTATGTGCCTTCCCACTTAGCATGTGACTCTGTCTAGCTAGCAATCCATTAAAAACAGTCCTGGACTAAAACAACACATTGCATTCAGGGTGATTTATAATCCACAGAATCACTTCTTCAAATATGGGCTCACTTAGCATCCAAGGAAAGAATCAGGTCTTCAATACTTTTAAAAAGGCCGTTTGGGTCTCACGAGGTACTCTATTCCATATGACAGGCATCATGATGCACCTTCTTGTTCCCATCAGATGACATCGAACTGATGTCATCAATCCCACAATGATAGAAGAGACCTGGAGCTTGTGTATCTGACACATATTGTTGGAATAAATGTGGGCTGGACAGATATGATTGGACACATAGATAAATGAGCCTTGTGCCACGAAGAAGTTTATACATGATAATAAGCACTTCAGAGGCAGGCCAGAAACCTTGTAGTTTAAGAAAACCTCTGTTTCTTAGGGGCACCAAAGTATAACCATACCAACTGTGCCACTGCATTCCAGCTCATCTGTAGCTTCTGAATGGACTTTGTGGACAAACCCATGGTGAGCACATTGCAATAATCCAGATGTAAGAGGACCAAATGTGAAATTGTAAATGGAGCCACCCAGTCTAAGAATAGGTACAAGCAATGCATAAGATGGATCTCTGCAAAGATGTTGTCATTTGATCTTGGAGCAGGACAGAGTTTAGGTGAGCCCCCCCCTCCCCCAATGTGCACTATCTCTGTCTGGGAGCTTACTACCCATCCATTATCAGGGAAAGTCGGCCATTTTGTTTTGTTAGGGTTGAATCTGAGCCTGTTCCAATTCCTCATAGACACCATATAATGAGAAATAACCTGGTTAGCCTAGGGTAGACATACATAATTGGGTATCACCAACATATCATGCCATCTAATGACCCCACATGGCTTCATATGGACGTTAAACTAGACTGGAAGGATAGTACTTTCCTACTGAATCCTGCAAATTGAACCTTATGATAATATCACTTCACCTCCCAACACTGATTAGAACTGAATTTGGTGGAAGTAGGAGAACCATCACATCTCTCACTCCTATCCTGCTGAATCAGTCTAGATGGATACTTTGACTTATGTTTGGAAAGCCATTGATAAATCAAAGAGGAATAAGAACATTACAACAGTCTTCACTGATGTTCAGGTTCTCTTCTCTATCTAATTTGAAACACTTTGTTTAAACTGGCACAGATTTGAATGGCATTTATTTTTTAAAATTAGATAATAGCATCAATATAAATTGCATGCCAGTATTAAATATCAGTTCATTATTATCAGAGAATTTTGATTGGCTGACTCTTGACTTATTTGCATATAAAACAGTTATAAAGGCAATTTTTGGCCCATGATGAAGATAAAACTCTTTGTTTTAGTTCAGAGCAATATAGCGTTTAGACTTTGACTAAGGTTTAAATTAAAGAGAGACATAATTATTATCAGAGCCAATTAGCATCTTTGCATTGTTGATACAGAACGTGTGTTTACATCGAACAAGAACTTTAGCAAAGTAATTGGATGGGTAAGTCTTGGAATTAAGTATAATTAAGGAGACATGGCACATAGGGAGTTGTATTTTACATAAAATGCTTTATTCTCAAGTTTATCTTGTTGTTAATTAACTTTTTGTTTAGAAATTACTTTTTTAAAAAACAAAATGAGGTAAGTGGGTGATTTAGCAGACCTGATCTTAGCTTTTCACAAAAAAGAAAGAATTGCTAAGTAGATATCTAGTTTCTGAATTATATCTTCATAATAAACACAACAGATGCGGCCCCTTTTCTACAATATGGTGTCCAAGAATGCCAATGCATCTATTGTAAATATTGCTTCCTTCAAGTTGCATAATATGATGGTTTTAGACTCTTGATTTTATTTACTGTTGTTTGGGATGCACATGAAACTTACTAAACCATTGAATATATTAATATTAATAAATTGATGTTAAAATCAGTTGTCTATAGAAATCAGAAGTCTAAAATAAAATGTGCTTGATCCAGACTTTAAAAAAAAAAAAAAAACTGAAATACAATCAGAGTAAGACTTCAATTTGGAGGAAGAAATTGGGCTAATATGTTTTCATTTCTAAAAAAAAAGTTTCCTACCTTTCTACTCACTAAGGAGAGCAGGAATGCAGTTTCCTTTTATTACATTCAGCTGTACTGTCTGTCATTCGCAGAGATGTCCGGGCAGGTGGGTGAAGCCTCCCTCACCCGAACCGGGGTTAACTGGTAGCAACCCACCACTGTTGTGTATTTGTACCTATGTGTGTGTGTGTGTGTGTGTGTATGTATGTGTGTGTGTGTGAGAGAGAGAGTGAGAGAGCATGTGGTATATTCTAGAATTTAGTACCAGAATGTGTTAGAAAAACATATATGTAAATATTAAATAAATGATGAGGTAATTATTATTTAACACATGCTTATTTGAGATAAAAACTTTGTTGACTCCGATATGATTTCTTATCATATCATAGCTTAAGTTTACACAATATGTATGTTTCATTAAGAATAGCTATACTGAATGCACATACAGTATGTCTGTATTAATACAGCTTAGGGGATGAGGATTTTCCCCTCTCCTTCCATCAATTATCAATGACTGTAATTGAGGAGCATCGTTATTCTGAACATTGTCTTATTTCAGTTTCTCAACAAGCCTACAAACTTTACCTGGAGGACTTCAGTTTTATGACAATGGTATAGTTACAATCCAAAGGCACCAGGTTATGGCATCCAATGAAATCACTTCAGCCACTAAGAGCAGACATTTGGGGAACAGAATGTGGACAGAACTGCAATGAGATTTCTATGTGAACAACTCTGTCTACACATACTCTATTGATATACATTTTTTCTTCTCTTTTTTTGGTTACATTTTAAAGGGAACACAATGTGGAATGCAATAGTATAAAAGGAAGGGTTTGAATTTTTCCCAAATACTTTCCTTTAATTTACTACATCCAGTTCTTGGCATACTTCTCTTGAAATAGTTAAGCTACTAAAATACATTTCACAAAACATTATGCAACTAACTTGGAAAGTACAGTGTTGTTTTGCTTAGAACAGTGGTGTTCAACCTTGGTAAGAGTATGGCTGATTCAGGAATTCTGGGAGTTGAAGTCCACAGATCTTAAAGTTGGCAAGGTTGGACACCCCTGGCTTAGATCATTCAATTTTGGAGAGCACAAGTCTCTGATCTATATTTTTTCAGGGATGAAAGTATTCTTGGATGGCTCCAGTACTGGAACTTCTTCTATGAATGTCCCAAAAGTATAAAATGGACGGACTGAAACCACTGAATTTAAGAATCCCTTTCTCTGTTTATTTCTACTGATATTGGTAGGACTTACTTTTTGTTATGTATTGATACTTTTAAGCGGGAGATTCAAACCTGCATACGTTTCTGATTGGCTGACAGTCTCTCCTGGATTGTATATAAGGAGGACTGCAGCCCCTGAGATTTTGCTGAAGTCTCACTGTATATTAAAGAGCTGTTGTCACTTGCTTGCTTGTGCCTCTCGTTATTCCCGAACCACTTCATTGGCGACGAAGGTGGGATAGAGGCTACAAGAAGCCAACCAGTGAGACCACGAACTTCAGCTAGGCGACGAGGCGAACCACAGGAGGCATACCGAACATGTCTGCCTACGTTCCGCCCAAGCCTTTCGATCCGACCCGCGAAAAATGGGTCTCGTACCTAACGAGGTTTGAATGCTCGCTAGAAGCCAGCGACATGCAGGGCCTCTCGGCTAATCGGAAGAGAGCCCTATTCCTAAGCCACTGCGGACCGGACGTGTTCGAGATGGCCGAGTCACTGTGTGAGCCAACGCCGGTTCAAACAGTCTCCTGGGACACCCTGATGGCAACTCTCCGGGCTCACTACGCTCCCGTCCCCTCCAAGTTCGTGCAGCGATACCAACTGAGGCAGCGCGTTCAACGAGAGGGAGAGCCGGTCAGCGCGTACATGGCCAGCCTGAGAAAAGCCGCAACCCATTGCGACTACAGAGACTTGGACGATGCGTTGCTTGAACAACTAATCTGTGGTGTTCGGGACATTAGGCTGCAACGGCGTCTGCTCGCCAAGCCTGATTTGACGCTTGCCGGAGCCCTTGACGAGGCCAGGGCTCACGAAGCCTCCACAAAGGCCACTGAAACGTTGCAGCGCCCGCTGACCAGCAAAGACAGCCCCAAGTCTGCCCCGGTGCACAGAGAAGACGCCGGATCCAGCTCGGAGTCCGAGTCGGATGAGGACATCTTCCGAACGGAGCACCAGAGAAAAGACACTGGCAGCCCCCGGCGAAGCTGTCCCAGCTGTGGCGGGCACCATGATAGACTGTCCTGCAAATACAGAGAGGCTATTTGCAGGTGTTGCGAGAAGAAAGGGCACTTGGCGCGAGTCTGCAGAGCCATTCTGCCCAGAAGACACAAACCACGTGAGCGCCGCAGCCAACCGGAATCAGCGCGCCAGAAGCAGCCAACGAGAGAAGGCGGCGCGAAAAAACGGCGCGAATTTGAACCGCGAGACGGCCGCAGCATACACATCGACCAGGCCAGCACGACGGTCGAGGACAAAGTCAGCACGGTGGTCGAGATCAACGGAAGGCCGTGCTCGATGGAGATCGACACCGGATCAGCTCTCTCCATCATGTCGTGGACGACCCTAAAGACCCTCCTGCCGTCGTTCCGGAAGGATCAACTCTCCCGACAGAGACTACGCATCCTAGACTACCAGGGGAACCGAGTCCCCCTCGAAGGCGTGGGCACGTTCCGGGTCACCTACGGAGACTACGAAAGAGACCTGCCGCTGACCATCGTCACGAAGCAGCTCCCTAGCCTCCTGGGCATGGGGTGGTTCCGAGCCCTCGGCATGGGCTTCACCGGCGTCCACCTGATGTCCAAGTCAACCCTGAAAGACAGCCTCCTGTCCGAGTTCCAGGACGTTTTCGGGGACACGTTGGGCAAGTATGTGGGGACCCCTATTTCACTAAACTTAGACCCCAACGTAGCCCAAGTAAGACTGAAGGCCAGACGAGTGCCGTTCGCATTGAAACCGAAGATCGATGCAGAACTGGACAAACTGATTAAGCAAGGGGTGTTGGTCCCCGTTGACCATGCTAAGTGGGAGACCCCTATAGTCACCCCAGTTAAGTCCGACGGCTCAATCAGAATTTGCGCCGACTACAAGTGCACGATCAACAAGGCCTTGCAGCCGAGCGCCTATCCGGTGCCGATCGTGCACCATCTACTACACTCCCTGGGCCCCGGAAAAATTTTTGCCAAGTTAGACCTGGCCCAAGCCTACCAACAGTTACCGGTCGACGACGCCACGGCAGAGGCGCAAACGATCGTGACTCATAGGGGTGCATTTAAATGCACCAGGCTCCAATTTGGGGTGAGCGTCGCACCCGGCTTATTTCAAAGCACCATGGAGCGCCTGTTGCAAGGACTCCCAGGAGTGGTGCCCTATTTCGATGACGTCTTAGTCAGCGCCCAAGACGAACACCAGCTGGGGGACAGGGTACGGAACGTCCTGTCCAGATTCAGAGAGGCGGGACTAAGACTTAAAAGAAACAAGTGTAGGATAGCGGTCCCCTCTGTAGAATTTCTGGGGTACAGGGTGGACGGCACAGGCATCCACCCTACCGAGAGCAAGGTGAGAGCTATTAAGAGCGCTCCAGCCCCCAAATCCAAAGCAGAGCTCCAAGCCTTCCTTGGACTGCTCAATTTCTACTCAATGTTCCTAAAAGATAAAGCCACAGTTGCAGATCCCCTTCACAAGCTTTTAGGAAAAAATGTACCATGGGTCTGGGGGAAACCGCAAGCAGCCGCTTTTGAGGCAGTGAAAAGACTCCTATCTGAGGACAGTTTCCTAATACAGTACAATGCAGAGCTGCCGCTTGTCTTAGTTTGTGACGCCTCCCCCGTAGGAGTTGGTGCCGTCCCAGGCCATAGACTGCCGAACGGCCTAGAGGCGCCCATTGCTTTCTATTCCTGAACTCTGTCCAGCACAGAACGAAACTATAGCCAATTGGACAGAGAGGCTCTGGCTGCTATTGCGGGGGTTAAGAAGTTCCACGAATACCTCTATGGCCGAAAATTCGAACTTGTGACTGACCATAGACCGTTGCTAGGACTGCTAGCAGGCGACAGGCCAACCCCCGCTGCCCTCTCCCCCCGTTTGACTAGATGGGCGATTTTCTTATCAGCCTACTCGTACCAGCTCGTCCATCGACCTGGGCGAACCCTGGGTCATGCGGATGCCCTTAGCCGTTGCCCCCTTCCCGACCTGCTGGACAATCCAACGCCGGAAGCCTCCGTCCTGTTGTTGGACACGTTAACCTTGGGGCCCATCTCCTCCGGCGAGGTGGTGAAAGCATCAAATAGAGACCCAGTTATCCGAACTGTTATGGGTTGGGTTTTGAAAGGGTGGCCGGACAAGGTGGTCGGGGAGGAGTACCAAGGGTTTGCCAACAAACGAAATGAACTATTTATGCAAGGGGGGTGCTTACTGTGGGGTGACAGAGTGGTAATTCCAACGAAACTACGGAATAGGGTTTTGGAGTTATTGCACGAAGGGCACCCGGGCATCGTTAGGATGAAGTGTTTAGCCCGCAGCTATGTCTGGTGGCCCAACATGGACCAGGTCATTTCCGAGTGGGTGGGGAAGTGCAGACCCTGCCAGGAGTCTCGCCCTGATCCCCCAGTAGCGCCCATCCAAGAGTGGGAGAAACCAAAAGGCCCGTGGGGGAGGATCCACATTGATTTTGCCGGCCCGTTCCATGGCCAAACGTTTTTAATAGTTGTGGATGCCTACTCAAAATGGCTCGAAATTGTGTTAATGCCATCTACAACGGCCGAGGCCGTTATCAAGGCCCTAAGGAAGTTGTTTGCCACCCACGGCCTGCCGGATACCTTGGTATCGGACAACGGGCCTCAATTTACAGCAACCCTTTTCGAAGGTTACTTGGCCGGCCTGGGAATCCGCCATGCACTATCAGCTCCATTTCACCCGGCTTCCAACGGATTGGCTGAACGATTTGTCAGGACAGCCAAGGAAGCACTGTCCAGATTAGACAATGGGGACTAGCAGGCCAGGATAGATCAATTCCTTGCAGTTCAGCATGCATCACCATGCACAGCAACAGGGAGAAGCCCAGCAGAGCTCCTCATGGGGAGGAAGCTCCGGTGCGTGTTGGACAGGCTTCACCCTAACTACTCGCACGAAAACTTTAAGGGAGAGACCTGTGGCTTAAGGCAGTTTCAGGTCGGGTCCCCGGTGTTCGCCCGCAATTATGCCAGCGGTCCTCTGTGGGTTGCAGGAACCATAGTGGGGATAACTGGCCCAAAATCATACACGGTGGACGTGGGGGTAGATAGACTCTGGAAGCGCCACATAGACCAACTTAGGAAACGGGTGGTTGGCGAGGCAAACATCAACTTAGACATTTCCGAGCCTAACTATGACCACTTCTCCAAAACAGCTAACTCAAGCCCGGGGTCGCGAGAATACTTAGCTGACAAGCCCTGGTTCCAGCGCCGCCCCAGCGAGTCGCCACTCCCAGCCGGGGATAACCACGCCCCGGACAAAATCCAGGAGGTTCCATTGGCGGAGCCGGGAGAGACAAAGAGTCCCTCCGCCCAGCTCGACGCCCCACCAGAATCTGAACTGCGCAGGTCAACTAGGGCGAGAACTCGTCCTAAGCACCTGCGAGATTTTGTCTGTACATATGTTAATTTTTGAGTATTAGTGCCTTCTGGGAAGGGAGGGGTGTTATGTATTGATACTTTTAAGCGGGAGATTCAAACCTGCATACGTTTCTGATTGGCTGACAGTCTCTCCTGGATTGTATATAAGGAGGACTGCAGCCCCTGAGATTTTGCTGAAGTCTCACTGTATATTAAAGAGCTGTTGTCACTTGCTTGCTTGTGCCTCTCGTTATTCCCGAACCACTTCACTTTTGATGTATATGTCTGCCTGGAAAAGTTTCCAGGTCTCTGAAGATTTTGAAAATACTATAATGCAGTTCTACTGACAACTTACAATCTGACTAACTTCTGAAACCTAAATGAATGGTATATGAATCTAGCGAGAACATCACTCGCCTGCTGCAATCATTTCACAGTCATAAAAATGTCTTGATTGATGTCTTCAGTTTCCAGTTTGACTAAAACATACGAATGCATGGCAGGGGTGTACTTTTGCTTTTCAAAACAATGGTTAGAATCTAACAAAATGCCTCTAGAAGGCACAACAATGTTCATCAACTATATAAGAGTGAAGTTATGAATTGTAAACCCTATTGGGGGGTGGGTGGGGAAAACATGACATAGTAGCTAATATAAATATATAGCAATATACAGCCTTCTTTTGATGTGTCCCAAATGGATTGGTTTTACAGCAGTCTGCTGGCTAGAGATTTTGGGAATTGAAGCCTCTGGTACATTTATCAGTCTAACTTGCAAAAGGCTGACACAGTAGCCTTAAGCAGTGGTGATATCATTGGGGAGGAGTGGTGCAGAAATGTAATTGGTATTCTTATTGAGTACCAAATTTATTTATGCATATATTCCCCTTTTTATTTACAGAGGGCTCAGGCTTACATTGTTATGTATCAAGGAAATATATGTCACACACATTTTAATGTATGCATAATAACATCCCAGAATTGTTGACTTGGAAAAAGACACTTTGATTGGGTGAACATGTAAAAATATGGAATGCACTATCTTTCATAGATGACTATCTAGACTATCTTTCATAGATGACTATCTAGTCCAGTGAAGAGAATGTGAAACTGTTTTTACCTGTAACCCAAGAGTTTGATTCAGTCCTGGATTTGGAGTCAGTAAAAAACAGGGAATGGGTACTATGAATCACCCCTGATGTGATTCTAACTGGAGATTCAAGATCTGATAGTGTCAAGACTGAATTCCATTTCACATTTAAAAATTCAGAGAAAACATGGGTCAACACAGAGACCCAAAAACTTTGAGATAACATTTGAAGGAAGCTTTATCCAAAGGCTTTCTCTTTAAAGAAAGCACTAGATGAAAAAGAGAGGATATTAGACATGCCTGAGGACTTTATCCTGCAAGCTTCATGGTGTTACTATAATAAATTTTAAAATATTCTGTTTGGAACTCTCTGAAAGCAATAATGATGAGGAAAAAAGAGCATAGTAGTGTCCAAGTTACCTAGCAAAGAATCCATTGTGTGCTGACTGGCTTCAGTGGGCTGCTGGCTGATTGGCATGGAAAGAAAGAGAGCTTTTTCTGAAAATGGCTGGCCAGAATAACTAGTGCCAGAATGAGTCAGAAAAGGAGGGCAGAGACATAAACCACCTGGATCATGTGCTTCCCGTAAGTGTCCTAAAAAGCAGAGCTGGTTTAGCTCATACTAGCTTTGTATGGCTAAGGATCTACGTCAATGTTCAAGAGCTCATCAGTTCAGTCAACCACTTTACCTTTGTCCACTTAAGAAAAAAAGGTTGCATGGTTGTATAAGAGGCTGAAAAGGCCATAAGCATCGGAAAAATCCTTGGATGACTCACTTCTTTGATCTGTTTCCACGGTATGATTAGATGAAAGCATCATTAATTCACCCTGTCAAAGAGCTACCCAGGCTTAGAGAACAAACCTTGCCCTTTTATGTAGGACATTTTTGGTACTTGAAAAATGCTACCATCCCCTCCCTTTGTTGTCTTTTCTGAAGCTTAATTTACTTGGTTGCCTCAATCTTTGAACTTTTTTTTTGCATCCTTTTCAATCTCTCAAAATATTTCCACATTTCTTAGTAGAGTTAAAAAGTGGTCAGAGGACTCAAGATGCAGACTGAATACTACGTAATATTACCGAACAATTACTTCCCAAGGTCCAGAAGCTTTATCTCTATTGATGAAGGATTAAGATGCTTTTGAAAGACACATTTAAACTTCTCCTCCAGCAGGCTAGATTAGAAACAACAGATTTACAAGAATCCAGGAACTTCTGTTAAGGTTTTTTTATTGTAGAAAGGCCATTCCAGTGACTGCTGTGCATCAGAAGACAGATTATATTCAGGTTTTGTATCTCTTTATTTCTCCCACTTTTGCTATACAATGAGCTGGACAGCCCTCTCTTTGAGGGAGAAGACCAATTCCTTTTGTCTCTTGTTTTGATACAACTAATATATGATTGAGCCATAATGGTTAGAATGCAGTATTGCAGGCTACTTTTGCTGACTGCCAACTGACTGCAATTTGGCAGTTCAAATCTCACCAGGCTCAAGGTTGACTCAGCATTCCATCCTTCTGAGTGTTGTGGTTTGCCAGCAGCCTGCGGAGCTGGCAGCAGAGTTGGACAGCGATGAGGCTGAGGAAGAACATGGGCCAATCCTGGAGGCCTGGATGAGGGCTCTGTGTTGGAGGCAGAGATGGGGCCAAGGCCATCGGGGAGTGTTGTGAGGACTCCGGAGCGTCCAGTGGCTGACAGTAGAGAGGTAGACGAACAGGAGGAGCCTATTCCTAGTGCATGTACGAGAAGAGCTGCCAGAAGGCAAGTGCAGCTAAAGCAAAGAGCATGACTCGGGAGTAGGGCCAAGAGATGATTGGCCCCTCCCATAAGGCTTAAAAGACCAGCAATGGCTCTTGGGCTCTTCGTCGGAAAACAACGTTGATAGTCTTGCTGCACTTATCTCTTGTTGGAGTCTTCTGCTTTTGAACTTTTGCCAAGAGAAGCCTTTGGCAGTTTGCCTAATTATACCAAGGTTGGTGATTAGGCTGAAGAATTTGTGTTATGAATAAGGTGACCAGATTTTAACATTGGTAAAGAGGGACATTGTGGGCGTGGCTTATTTTGTGGGCGTGGCTAGCTGGTCATGTGACTGGGTGGGCATGGCTAGCTGGTCATGTGACTGGATGGGTGTGGCTAGCTGGTCATGTGACCGGGTGGCCATGGCTATGCGTATAGGGTAAGGTGAACAGATTTTAACACTGGTAAGAAGGACACCATTGTGGGCGTGACTTATTGTGTGGGCGTGGCTTGGAGGCCATGTGACTGGGTGGGCGTGGCTAGCTGGTCATGTGACCGGGTGGCCATGGCTATCTGTATAGGGACTACTCAGAGGGCTGAAAAGTCATTTCTGACAGGTCCTCACACTTTTGACTGGTCCTCACACTTATGACCATTCTCACATTTATGCCCGTGCAGCATTCTTAACAACCATGTCACTCATTTCACAACTGCTTCTCTTCACCATGGTGACAAGATAGGGCAAAAACGTAAAATGTGAGGACAGTCGTAAGTTTGAGGACTGGTCAAAAGTGTGAGGACCAGTCAAAAATAACTTTTTCAGCCCTCTGAGTAGTCCATATGCACAAAAGGACTAACCAGAGGGCTGAAAAAAGTCATTTCTGACAGGTCCTCGCACTTTTGACTGGTCCTCACACTTATGACCATCCTCATATTTATGCCCATGCAGCATTCTTAACAACCATGTCACTCATTTCACAACTGCTTCTCTTCACCATGATGACAAGATAGGGCAAAAATGTAAAATGTGAGGACAGTCGTAAGTTCGAGGACTGGTCAAAAGTGTGAGGACCAGTCAAAAATAACTTTTTCAGCCCTCTGAGTAGTCCATATGCACAAAAGGACTAACCAGAGTTAGTGACTGAATTAAAAAAAAGAAATATCCTATTCAGGTGGGACATCCCAGTTGGTTTAATATTGAGATATCAAGGCGTAAGATATCAATTGCACACTGTTGAAAAAGCGGAAGATTTTTATCAAAAAATTCTAAAAATGAATTTAACACCTTTAGGCATAATACAGGATAAGCAAAAGGAGTTGGAAATAAAAGGAAAACATCAAATTACAGAGGCTGTGATGGATAAATTGTCTTTGGACTCCTTGGAGACCCCAGCTGGACTGTTTATAAATAAGAGAGCAGTGTCATCCGAACCCAAGGTGATGAATCATCAAGTCACAGACAAGTGCGCAAAGCAATCAGTTGATATACAAGTGATGGAGAAGAAAGATGAGATGATAAAATTAACCCAACAAGAACAATCCACAAAGCAGAATGAAAATCAACCAGCAGATATACAATTGGTAAGCAAGAAAAGAGGATGGAAATTCAACCCGAAAAAGAAAAAGAAAAGAAACAGATCTTATAGAAACAGCAATTTCCAAACTAAGCAACAGTGAAGCCAGGCGCTTTAAAAAATGAATGAATATTAGAAAAGACAGTGGTGGCGAACAATTGTCTGATACTATCCTGAGGATTGTGGCAGATCTCTGCAAGGCCATGACTTTGGGAAGTGGAAAGAGCCTCACTTTGTTGGATTTGAATCATCTAATTTTTTCTTATTTACTTTTTTTTTCTCTTGGAAATATATTATAACTACTTTGAGTTATAAGGCAGGAGAGTTTTTCTGGGGCATGCAGAAGATCTGGATGTTACTCAGTAGGATGACGGGAATTAACAATCCTGATGAATACCACAACTATAACCATACGGATATATTCATAATTATAATGTCACTCGGGTGGTTGTTTTTACTTTTATACAGGTGTGCGGATATCTACTACTGATGGGGGCAGAAGATGACTGAAGATTTTGAACAAACTGTTGCACCAGCACGTTATTTTACCCTATTATGGGTGATGGATTTAATAATCTAGTGGAAAGACATCAAAGAAGATATTATATGGATCATAAACTTAAAGTTATTGTCTTTTCTCTTTTTACATAATGAAATGCATATATAGATATGTGTATATCTTAGTAAAGTGGGCAGTTGATTATATTTAGAATCGTATTGCATGATTTTGTAGGAATTGAAGGGCTGAAAGAGGTTAGTTTACTGACTGTTATAAAATGGGATGCATATATAGATATGTGTATATTCTAGTAAAGTGGGTAGTGGATTATATTTAGAATTGTATTGTCTGATTTCAAGTCATATATTTAGAGGAGTGGAGGAAGTGGACAGAATTGAATAAATTTGGTTGCAGGGAGAAGGCCGATTTAAAATGTTATATTAATATATATAAAAGATTAAAGGTTAATTTGTAATAATACTCAATAAGCTTAGGGGAGGAGAAAAAGGGCAGATTACCGTAAAAATGGGAGTTATAAGATTAACAAGTTAAGGGTCAGTATTCCGAGAAGGGATTAAGGGAAAGGGAAGATATTATGTATGTAACTAGTTATGAAATAGCTTATTGTTGTGAAGAAGTCACAGGGGGGGTTGGGTGGAAAGGGTGGGTTAGGGAAGAGGGGGGGGGGGAAAAGGGGGAAAAACTTGTATTTGAAAACTTTTTCAATAAAAAAAAAAAAAAAAAAACCATGTCACTCATTTCACAACTGCTTCTCTTCACCATGATGACAAGATAGGGCAAAAATGTAAAATGTGAGGACAGTCGTAAGTTCGAGGACTGGTCAAAAGTGTGAGGACCAGTCAAAAATAACTTTTTCAGCCCTCTGAGTAGTCCATATGCACAAAAGGACTAACCAGAGGGCTGAAAAAAGTCATTTCTGACAGGTCCTCGCACTTTTGACTGGTCCTCACACTTATGACCATCCTCACATTTATGTCCGTGCAGCATTCTTAACAACCATGTCACTCATTTCACAACTGCTTCTCTTCACCATGGTGACAAGATAGGGCAAAAATGTAAAATGTGAGGACAGTCGTAAGTTTGAGGACTGGTCAAAAGTGTGAGGACCAGTCAAAAATAACTTTTTCAGCCCTCTGAGTAGTCCATATGCATTAAAGGATACAGCAATAGAGAGGGATGAAGGAATGGAAATTAGAGTAGGAGTGAGGGTAAGAGAGGGAGGAAGAGAGGAGGAGAAGGAGAAAGGAAGAGGAAGTAGGGAGGAGAAAAAGAGGGTGGGGGGAAGAGAAAGTAAGAAGGAAAGAAAAGAGAGTGGTGGTAGGTTTGAGGAGAAAGATTGCTGTACAATAAAAAAGATGAAAGGGAAGAAAGCCAACCCCAAGCAAATATAAAGATATTAAGATTAAGAATGAATTGTTAAACTTTAAAGAATAAAAGAGAACAAATATGAATAAATAGCAATAATTAGAAACACACATACAAACATGCAATGTATTTTCTTTGAACAGAATATTTGGCTGGTTCACAAATTTAAACAGCGTTTAGTCATTTCAATTAAATTTACAATTTCTATATTTCCTTTTTGCCATATTTATTCCTCATCTATTTTTTTAAAAAAACAATATTACCCTTCATCCTCATCTCTAATCTTAATCAAATTCAATTTTTCCCTTCTATTCTATATTATACCCCTTCCCATTGTCATCTATTTTTATATCCATCCTCACATTGGTTAATTATGTAATTATGTAATACAGTTGTTTAATACAAATTCAACATTTTAATATAAATCAATTAGTTATATAACTATCTTTTTTGTATATTAATCAATATGAACATGAATATTCCAATTATTTCCATGCAATCCAATTTCTTACAAATCAATTAATTATATTTACCAATAATAATAAACCAAATAATTTCCCCCATATATTCCTCCAAACCACAACTTAACCATTTCTGCTTTCAACACAATATACAATTATTAATAGTATCTCAATTATTACAATTCCCTAGTTAAATAGAGCTTTTTTTCTTTTGTGTTTTAAAATCTTGAACTCTCCTCTTTTGCCCAAAATTTCCCATTGTTTGCAGTTTTGTACCTACCTTTTTTGGTGAGGAAAAAGAAAAAGAAAAAGAAAGAAATCTCTCTCTGCCTCATTTTGTCATGTTGCAGGTTTAGTTTCGCTTTCGCCTTTGTTTTCAGTATAGCTGGGGGGGGGGGAAATCTGCTCCAGGAACTTTTTGCAGCTTTTTGCAGCTAATTAACCTAGCGGAAGCTGTTAACAGGGGCTGTTTTTTCTATTTTTGCAGGCATGGGTCTATTCATTTTTTTTTAACACTGATCAGCTGTAGGTCGGCCCTTTGAAGCCCCGCGGCAAGAGTTTAAAGAGTTTTTTTTCCCTCTAGCCATCAGCGGGGATTCAGGAGGCAGAATGAAAAATCGGAACTTTTTTAAAACACCGCGGGACGCGGGACAAATTGCTCAAAAGCGGGACTGTCCCGCCAAAAGCGAGACGTCTGGTCACCTTAGTTATGAAGAGTTTGTTTTAATTTAGTTTGGACTACACTGAGAATGAGTTAATTCTCAGCTGTTCTAATAAAGTCTGTTTGTTTTGGAACTGTTTGCATCGAATACTACCTACTTGGGCCTGGGTCACAACACTGAGGTCAGTAAAATGAGGACCCAGATTATTGTGTAGTGGGCTTCAGTAGGCAAGAACCAGACCAGCATAGCTGCAACAGTATTTATTGATTCAAAAAGGGAACTGAGGAATTGCAGGCAAATGCCTGTTATTTATACTCTAGGCCCACAGGGCCTTAACCAATCATAAAACCAGAAAAAGCCCACCCAAATATAAATGTTTTAAATTTTCCTTCAAAACAGTTGGGGTCATCTAAAGGTTAGTTTCACTTTGGCAGTTACAATTAAGGTCATCTAAAGGTTAGCTTCATTTTAACACAACTATATACATTCAATACATAACATAGATTGTTGGAGGCAATATGCTGACTCTGTAAAACTGCTTAGAGAGGGCTGTAAAAGCACTGTGAAGCAGTATATAAATCTAAGTGCTATTGCTATTATGGTATGAAAGCTAACTCTCACACTTACTGTTAAAAGGCAGATGTTCCTTGACCTCTACACATTTTTGCTTAGTTTTTCCTATATTAAGAAATGTGCATTTGCTTTTTATACATTAATTAATAGCTAATGAACTATTCATATTGAATTTTATTGCTGTCTTTTAGATAATTAACTATCCTAATCCATTAAATACCATCTGCATATTTTATAACTGTTCCCTTCCTTCTTTTACCGATTGATTGATGATTGTTATATCTTAAATTACTTAAAAGTGATTTACAAATAAACATGACTAAAATACATAAACCCTATTTAATAAAACAGCAACATAATCTAGAGTTTGAAGCACAAAGTCCAAAATCCAAGTGTTAGAATGACAATCCTTACAAATTAAAAACTTGGTCAAATAACTTTTATCACTTTCCTAAACATGAGCATGAAGGACATGCTTCAGAAAAAAATGGAATAACTACAGTATTTTTTTGTACTTTGTAGGTTCCATATATCCCGTCCAAAAACAAATGTATCAGACAGATTGATTCTATTTAGCAGAGATGGTCGTCACAATACTTGGGAGCCAAACCATGTAAGATTCGACAGGCTGGGCTGAGAAACCTCACCTGGTGGAGAGGTTGTATTCCGCACCAACCGTAACTTGTAAATCAGGCATGTCAAACTTGATTTCATTGAGGGCTGTATTAGGGGTTGTGTTTCACCTCGGGGGCTGGGGGGCATGGCCAGCTTGACATCACTTGTGTTGGGGGCACCTGTGGTGACCTGAGCTCTCTGCCAGCAAAAATGGATTTCGGAAGGGCGATGTGCAGCCCTCCTGAGCTCTGTTTTTGCTGGCAGAGGGCTGCAGGAGGCCCTCACAGCCTAAAACGGAGGTTGGGAGGGCTGCACATGGCGCTCTCGAGCTCCACTTTTGCTGGCAAAGTCACAGTGAGCCGGTCCTTCACTGTTTCCTGGGCAGCTCTGCGGGCCAGATCTAAGCACTCTGAAGGCCGGATACAGGTAGTCCTCAATTGAGCCATTAATTTAATAACCATTCAAAGTTACAATAGGATTGAAAAAAGTGATTTATGACTGTTTTTCATCTTGGTGGCTTGTGACTGTTGCAGCATCCTCATGGTCATGTGATGAAAATTTGGATGCTTGGCAACTGACTCATATTTATGATGATTGCAATGTCCCGGGGACATGTGATCACCTTTGTCAAACTTCTGACAAAGAAAGTCAATGGGCAAGCCAGATTCACTTAACAACTGCATTATCAACTTAACTGCCGTGATTCACTTAAGAACTGTGGCAAGAAAGGTCATAAAAATGGGGCAAAACTCACTTAATAACTGTCTTGCTTAGTAATGAAATTATGGGCTCAATTTTGGTTGTAAGTTGAGGATTACATGCACTATGTGTATTGGACGTGAAGGCTATTGAATAGCCCAAAAGATCCAGGTGGACTCATTGTCTGTATCCATCAAAATGATCAATATTGTTTTCATCCCATTCTCAGAACTGAATAGCACTAGAATTTAGACTTATTTACTGATTCACAGTGCTTTACAGTCCTCTCTGAGCAGTTTACAGAATCAGCATATTGCTCCCAAACAATCTGAGTTCTCATTTTACCGATCTTGGAAGGATGGAAGGCTTAGTCAACCTTGAGCCAGTCAGAATTAAACTCCTGGAGTGAGGAGTGAGTTAGTTTTGCAGTACTGCATTCTAATCACTGTGCCACCATGGCTCTTAAATCCTAACTAAAAGGGAACCAAGTAACCTATTTCATCTAGAGTGCTTGCAGCTACAGCCTCATAATTTTCTTAGACTGTCCCTAAAAAGCTGCCCTGAGTCTTCGGAGAAAGGCGAAGAGAAAGGCGGCATATAAATTGAATTAATTAAATTAAATTAAATTAAAAATGTTAAATGTACTTTTCCAGGCAGCACAAGTTGTCTAATCATTGCATATAAAATAAAAAACAATAATCTTTTAACAAATCCTTGTGTTATGTTTTTTTCATGCAATGGTTCATTTACTATAATAATAAAGTATTTATTAAATACTATAGTATTTCAATACTATAATAATAAAATACTGTACAAAATAATATTGTATATTAATATAATATTACATGATATATATAATGCTATATATTAACGTAAGATAAATATATCAAACACTCACACTTCCTTGAGCAGGAACTTGGGTACTGTACTTTACCCAAACTAGAGAACTGGCTGGTTATTTTTACATTAATTTAGGGGAAAGTGAATTACAGTATGTCTGTTAGAATTAAGCTATGCATATTGTAGTCATTTTTGTTCTCTCTTCCAGTAACTGCTTACTTGTGTTTTCCTAATAAAAATGTGATCATTAACTTGTGTCCTGAGACAAATAATGTACCTCAATTTATTTCAAGTGAAGCCATTTTTAAAAAGTGAAGAGACTAGTCAAACTTAAAAAATGGAAGAAGAGAGTGAAGAAGCCAATGGGAGAAACATTGAAATAATTTTCAAGATGAAACAATCAAACTGTAAACTTCTTTTGTTTTTATAAGTGGAAAGAAGAAACAGCTAATTATATTAGCACACATGAGTCAACTTCTCACTGAACAACAACTCTGTGAAGATAATTGTTTTAGCAAGCTTTTACTGAGAAAGTAACATGATTTTTTGTTAGTGAAAATAATTAAGGAGTGCAGCATAACCTGAAATATTCAACTGTCAGTAGAAATCCATACATTTTTTTAAAAAAAATCTCTATTGAGAAACAATACCTCTGCTGATACTATTGACATTACCTGAACTTTAACTGAAGAGAGGTACAACAAAAAAGTAATGTTGTGGGTTAAATATGTGAAGACTCTTGTAATAGATCTGCTTTAAGATCTGCCTATGGAAAGTTTAAGAAAGTATATCTGCATTGACAGATTGGTTGCTTGGTCCACTTCCCAGATTTATAAGGTGAAACTTTACATGATCCAGATTCTATGAGAGTTGAAATGGTTCCAGGACTTTTATAGGAGGTGGAATGAATCAAAATCATTCATGCACGTGCTATTTGTCAATAGGCATTGATGTCATGTTTTCTCCTGTTTTAAAAGACCTCAGATTCTGACATAACATACTGACATTCAGAATGTTTTTTCTCTTGTTGCTTTGGATGTTGAATGGAGATCAAGTTTTGTCTTGGTCTTGAAAAGAAGTTAGCAAACTAAAGTAATACTCGGGAGTGCCACCAATTAAGAATAGAACTAAACTGAATCTTTCTATTCCTTCAGGACCAGAAATCTTTCTCTGTATTATGGCTCTTCCTAAAGGAGTCTGAAATCTTAGGAGCTTAAAACTTTACTTCGGAATTTAGCATTCCTCCTACTCCTATAATTTAGAGACAATAATCAAAATATTAATTAATCTATACAAAATGGTAAAAGAACTGATTTCCTATCAGAAAAATTCACCGAATTATTTTATCCTACCTTTATTATTTTTATAAATGACTCAGTGAACATATCTAATACTCCTTCCTCTTACTTTCCTTACAACAACAACAACAACATTGTGAGGTAAGTTGCGCTGAGACAGAGTATCTGGCCCTAACTTACCCAGCTGGCTTTCATGCCTAAGGTGAATTCACAGCTTCCTGATTTCCAGTCTGGTATCTTAACCACTAGACCAAACTGGCTCTCTAAAATTGCCAAAACGTCTTCTCCATATTTTATTAAAGTTCTATTTTTCCTAGTTAACATTGAATAAAAATGGAAGATCTCAGCTAGGATTAAACTTCCATATGTTTTTTTTTTTTGTTTTTTGTTTTTGCTGCAGTCCACAGGAATGTTAATTTGACTGGATCAATCTCTGTGGATTAAAGATGCATATTTTCTTCATGGCTGTCCCTAGTATTTGAAATCGATTTGAAGACATTAAGAATTGTAGAGCTTTTTTTGGCATGGGCATATTAAGCAACATTTAAAGGAGAAATCTATACCTGATCTAGAGCACAGGATTGTCAATACGTGTTGTTTATGAATGTTTGGATTGACTTTTTTCCAACAATAAAAAGCATGGTTAAATTTTCAAAAAACATGGTTATTTTTTTCTTTTGTTTATAATATGATTTTCAGTCCCTTTAAAAATTATTATTATGCTTATTAATTTTGAGGATACATTAAATTTCAAAAATATATTCACCTGTGTATATGCTTTTCTTCTGTTAATTAGTTTGAATATATATATATTCCTGTTGTGGCCCGCCAGCGGCCTGCACAGATCGTGGCTGATCCCGACGATGAGGAGGCTGGTGTGGGGTCGCGCCAGCAGTCTGTGCAGCCAGCGCTCGCATCGGACAGTGAGGAGGCTGAAGAGGATGTGGTGCCAGAGGCAGAGACTCAGCCAGGGCCTTCAGAACCTCCAGAGGCTCCTTCAAGTGGAGAGAGCGAAGTGGAGGAGCCTCTCCTCAATGCTCGAGCACACAGGGCTGCCAAAAGGCAGGAGTGGCTACTCAGGAGGAGGAGGTTTCCTCGAGAGTAAGGTTTGAGGATAATTGGCTACTCCCTTAGCCTATTTAAGTCGCACACAGTTAGTAATTTCTTGCTGGAAACAATGTGTAATTATTACAGAGCATTTTGGAGAATGAGTGTCTTATCGTATCTTGTTTTCTGGGCTAGTTGCCAACCTTTGCCGGACTTTGTTTATTCTTGGTACGTTATAACTTTGAAAAGGACCGTTGGTGTGTGTCACAATCCTTGGGAATCCGGAGCTGGGATAGAACAATTCCTGTGGTGGGTACTTTTCTGAGAAAATACATATTGATAGAAATTATTTAGGAGAAAATACTAAACATAGTCACTTTGGTCTACTGGTTAAGGCACAGGCTAGAAAATGGGAGACCGTGAATTCTAGTTCTGCCCCAGCCAGTCCTTGGGCCAGTCACTCTCTCTCAGCCCAAATCACCTCACAGGGTTGTTATTGTGGGGTAAATGGGAGAAAGAAGGTATGTTGGATATGTTTGCCACCTTGAATTATTTGTAAAAAAAACATAAAGACCAGATACAAATAAATATAGAATAAAGACTTTGGAATAAAAATAGATTGTTTCCAAGAAACATGGGACACTGTATGACAATGGCAACTTTCAAAGAACCAACTGACTGCAAAGTATGAGTTTTATGAACAAATAGAATACACATTACTGGTAGATTTCATTATTTCGTTTCTTCCTTTTAAATTCAGAATTTGCTGAAAACACTTTTTTCACATTTTTGCCTTAAAAATTCACAAGATGGTTAATTTTAATAATGCTGGTTGTGGTGATTGTATACATTATTTTATGCATGTGCTCCAAGAATACTGTTCTGTCAGGCTTCATATTTGCCCAAGGTTGCCAGTTTGGTGTGGTGTTTGTTTTCCCCATCATAAAGGAGAATGATAAGATTTCTTGGGTAGTTCAGTTCAGGACTGTATCAGGATTCAGCTTAGGACCTTCTGGATCAAGAGGCTCAGCAGTGCTGAAGTTGAAACTGATTTCCAATCCAGCATTTTTTCTTGGCTCAAATAATTTGACTGGTTTTCCATTAATAAATCAGAATCTAAATCAAGGCAGGTGCTTGAAAGTGGAGCCATGTTCAAAAAGATTTCTGCTTTTTTTCTCAAAACTATACCCTCATGGCTAAACCTCCACTTCTGTTTATTGCAGATACTACCCATATGTCCAAACTGTCTGTGAACACTTGAAAGTTCCCTGCATACTATCATTATAACCTGTAAATTAATAATTTGCTCAAATATAAAAGTCTGAGGAAGAGAGTGGGTAGATATTAATGGTCAGTGCTTTGTTGAAATGGCGGTCAATGTTAATTTACTTTTTGGAACCATCTTTAAAACGTAGAAACTACTGGCAACTTACCAGATTTCACAATGTAACTGTACACAAATCAAAATATAGAAGGGTTACATCTTTTATTTTTCCAATGAAGTTTGAAATTACGTACAATTTCTTTCACTGCAAGGACAAAATAACAGCTTTTTAATGCTCTGTAGAATATCTATCATGTTTTTTTCTGGTGGTGTGAATGGAGAAAGTACAGGAAGGAAGGTTAGAGACTTGACATATCCCTTGAATAACTTTCCCTATTTATCTATATGCAGCTAAAACCTCTGCTTAATTGGACTAGACTAAAATAAAACTTTCAAACTATTACAACTGATTTTTCTATTTTTTATTTTATTTATTAATCTATATAGTACCTGACTCCCAATGAATCTTGGTGGTTCACTTATTAAAAGCATTAAAAACAAGAGGGGGTGGGGGAGAGAATCACAATACATGAAAAAGTAAAAGATGATAAAGATGACTAAATTGGACAGGAACTAAAATAACAAAGTAAGGAACTCAGACCCATACAACGCGAAGGGAGCCTCAATCATCCTTGCCAAAGGCTGGGAGAAATGTTTTGTAGTTAGAACTACACAAACCTATGGTTAAATTATGGGAAATTATTTAAATAGATAAACTAGATTACAATTTGAAATCTTTCAAAACAGCTATCTTTTTGTATAAAGAGAAATATGCAAGTATATAAGCATATGGAACACAATATTCAGCTGTTCATCTGATTCAGCTTTTCTTTAGCTGTATTAATTTTGAGCAAACAAAATGGAATAGCAATTTTAAAAGGGCAGTTTGAAGTCCATAGATCCACAATAACAATGCCAGAAATACAAAAATGCATTTACCACACTATTGACATTAAGCCATATATCAGTTCAGATTCCTGGTTACTTTTAGATGACTCTGGTTTTCTATAACTGTTCTTCAGTTTCCAGCATTTAATCTCCAGCAAAAGAATCCAGTCTGTCTTGTCTTTTCCTTAAATGATGACTCTACTTCTATAAACCAAAGCAAAATTGAATGTTTCCTGCTGAGCAAGCAGAGACTGCTTCAGAAAATAGATGATTAAATATTACCAAATATGCAAAGGTTTGGGCAGCTGCTGGATGACTACATTTTTTTGCAACACAGATTTGGGAATAACAGAGTAGCACCAAGTTTCAAGGAAGAGAATTCATTCAGGTAGCAAAGAGGATGATCTAATAGGAGTTTGTCAATGGGAGTTACAGATAAAGGGGAGAAGGACCAGACTGCCATGCATTCTATAGGACTTACATCTTGAATAGTTATTGCCCACAGATGGTGACTCAGTGATTATTTCTTGCTAAAATTATACATCCAAGTCTTTGCAAGAAATTGAAGGTACTCGGTTTCCAGAAATGAAAATAAGTAAACAGAAACAACTAATAGATGTTTAGTAGCAGAATTCAGTTGGCAACTCAAACAATTTTGCCTTCAGCCTAATCAACATGTAACTTGTGTACTTGAGAACTTAAGAAATGAACAAGAAGAAATATACTTTATTTTTTAAAAATCTATTTAGTTATTAAATTTATTTACTGCCCATTTCACAGTCATGCGATTCTGAGCATTCTATAATCTGATAAAATGATATTATGAAAGATTAAAACAAGTAAAACAACAAATATAGTACATTAAAATTAACAAAGAAAGAGCTAAGAAAAATGCCTTTCTCCTAGGGTTGCCTTAAGAAACTTACCATATATCTGCAACAAATGCAAGCTTGTAGCAGCAGTTGAGGAAAAACAGTAAGAGGATTGGAACAATCACTGGCCATGTTTCAACTTGGTCATATTTATTACACCAAATGGTAGAAGTATTATAACAAAAACTGACCCCAAAAAAAGCATCAGGGAAAGTAGCACACCCTGTGGATGAGAGAACCAGAAGTAATAACCTCTGCATTGTGGGAACTCAGAAACCAGCTTTGAGGCCTTTGTTCAATAAGCACGTTTGTGACTTTTGGAAAAGAAAGAGGAAATTATGTTGAAAAGAGGCAGGAAGAAGATCTCAGAAGAGCCACAAAATGTGGATGCTACTCCAAAGAAGAGAGGGATGTGTTATAGAAGTTGGTAACTCACTACAGTGGAACACATAAACAAATCCACAAGTTTGTGAAATATAGAGTTCTAGGTTAAGATGGAGGAATGGTTGGTAAAGTTGATGCAATTTACTGAGTGGTTAAATTGAATTCTTTGATCAAAGAAAAGACATTTTTTACATTTATTGCTGATTGGAAACCCCTTATGGATTTTTCATATTAAGCAGGAAAAAAAATGAATTCATCATTTATGGTTCTGATGATTAGACTGGATTATTCTGTCCTCACTATATGTTACTCTGTGTGCAGCTTGACATGCAGCTTAACCCACCTATCCTCCAATAAAACAGACTGTGAGCACAGATCTGGATGCTACATCTGGATGCATGGGATGTGGATTTTAGTCCTCAGTTGAACATATGTTACCGATTAGGCTGGATTCTTCCCAGTTCTTCTGTTTCATCAGAAAGCTCAAGGAAATAGAGCCTGACTTCCTAGGATGCACTTGATTTTGGAAAGAGAGGTGATGGGAAGATGGATGTCTTAAAGAGCCGGATCACTTTCTCAACAATAAAGTTTGGTATTTGGCTCCAGCCACTAGATGGGGTCAGAGAATAATACAGTATATACACAAATTATATGCTGCGGGCGGCATGACAAAGATAGATTATATAAAGAAGAGCATTATGTTATAACCATAGAGTAAAACCTAAATATATAATTGTAGTTATAACTGCTCTAAATAAGATATTCTTGATATAAGTTTCTATTTTTCTTTTACTTTTTCCTTCTTTGCATTTTTAGCATTCCCTTTGATTCAGTGGTGGGTTGCTCCTGGTTCGCACTGGTTCGCAGGAACCGGTAGTAAAAATTTGTAATAGTTCAGAGAACCGGTAATATAACATTGGCTGGCCATGCCCCCGAACTGGTTCTCGGCCTGGTTGCTGCTTGCTTACCCCGCCCACCTCATCAGAGGCTTTTTAAAAAAAACTTTTAAAAGCATTTTTTCTACAACCTCTTCGGCCGAAAAAATGCTTTTAAAAGTAAAAAAAAAAAAAGCCTTTGATCTCGCAGCTCAGCTGGGATCATCAGAGGCTTTTAAAAGCATTTTTTTCTTCAACCTCTTCGGCTGAAGAGGTTGTAGGGAAAACAATGCCTTTAAAAGCCTCTGGCAATCCCAGCTGAGTTGCCTGATTGTCAGAGGCTTCTAAAAGCATTTTTTTTCTGCAACTTCTTAAGGTTGTAGAAAAAATGCTTTTAAAAGTAAAAAAAGTAAAGTAAAAAAGTAAAAAAAAAGTTGGCCACACCCACCCAGTCAAGGCCACTACCCCTCCCACCAAGCCACGCCCACCTAAAAAATTTTTAGAACCCACCCCTGCTTTGATTTCATTTTTTAAAACTTTATATTAGTTTGCATTATTTTTTAATGAGGGTTCTTGGTGGTCTCTGAGCTTGCTTGTTTTCTTGCAAACATTTCATTACCCTAATGAGGTAACATCATCAGTGCTAGAAGGGAGTGCTGTTTGCTATCAGTTTATGGTGTCTTGCCTGTCTGTGTGTGTGGGGATGGTCTTAGAGAGATTTTTGGTTGGGCTGTTTACTGATACTTTTTGGCAGTTTCTTGATAGCAATAGCACTAGCACTTAGACTTATATACCACTTTACAGTGCTTTACAGCTCCCTCTAAGCCGTTTACAGAGTCAGCATATTGCCCCCAACAATTTGGGTCCCCATTTTACCCACCTTGGAAGGATGAAAGGCTGAATCAACCTTGAGCCTGGTGGGATTTGAACTGCCAAATTGCAGGCAGCCACCGGTCAGCAGAAGTAGCCTACAGTACTGCACTCTAACTACTGCACCACCAAGGCTCTGATTAGGGTATTGCTTACTTGATTGTTCGTCTGAAGTTAACCTTGAAGTTAATCTATGCTGACCTGAGTCCTGATTACTGGTGGAGAGGTGCTGAAATTTTTCTTTCTTTTGGCTGGTTGATTATCTCTTTTGCATAGTCTGTAGATGTTGTTATTGTCTGTATGTCTATTGATGGCTGATTTGTCAGAGTGCTAGGTTTCCAGAAATTCTAGAAATTTCCTGGCATTTTTGGACTTGGCCTGGTCTAGGATCATCACACTCTCCCAATTGAAACTATGGTTAAATTTGTCTATTTGTTGTGAAATTAAAGAATTTTTGTCATGTCATGTTCGTGGATGTGTTTTGCCAGTCTTTTGCCTGTATGTCCTACAAAGTTATTGTTGCAGTTCTTACATTATATGTTGTAGATGACTCCTATTTTTTCTTCTGGGGTTGCTGGGTCTTTTGGTTTGCTTAGGAGGTTTTAGTTGGCTTGTGTGCTATGCTGATTCCGTTTTGGTTGTGGTAGTCTGTGGTTTCTGATATTCTTGATATATGGCAATGTAATTCTTTTTAGGGTTTGTGTTGATTGCGCTGTATTGGGTTAAGTGGTCAGGGACTTTTTGATAAAGTTGTGCGGGTATCCATTTTGTTGGAATTTGTTGTATAGATGCTCCATTTCCTTTTTCTGCTGTTCTGGGTTGCTACAGCATATCTGGGCTCATTTAAATAAAGTCCTTACACAGCTTCTCTTGTGGTTGGGTTGTTGCTTTAGTGGTGGAGCACCTGGTTAGTATGGTTGGTTTTTCTGAAGACATTTTTTTTAATCTTCATTCTTAAAAAATGCATTCTTTCATGTTTTAATAAAAATATGAAAAATTCAAAAAAAATTTTTTACAGATGATGGGCTACAAAAAATGGCATCAACCTTTATAATCATGTTATAGCTGTAGAAAGGCAATTACCGTATATTTGTCAGCCCTCCCAAGAATAGATGTGTGTGTGTGTGTGTGTTTAAAGTAGCAAAATTTCCTTGTTTAGACCAGCAAGATTTTTAAATCAAATATCTATACCTAAATTTATGACAGCACTAACCTTACAGTTATTAACATGCAGTACTTCTAACAGCTGTACTTGAAGGTAAGAATAACCCTAATTTTTAACACTCTGTCCTTGTGAGAAAGGAACAATTGAAAATAAAATCTTATATTGTTGCATTACCCATTTTATAAAAATGTATGACTAGGTTTATATCCCCTTCTTAACTGAACTTCTGAATCATTCAGATTTATTTTATGTATACTAGTTGTTGTTAGCAGAACAATATGATTCAGTTTCATTGAAGCTGGCCAAATTTTGTTTAATTATTTGTAAAATCTTCTATAGCTGATCAGATTCCTTATTTAATTATTATTATTTTTAACTTTTATTAGTTTTAATTTCTAACTTTTTAAAGTCAAATTCTGGCCATTCCCCATAATAAAGGGTAGACTGAACGATTGACTAGTAAAAGCAATTACTCAGAGAGGTCATGAGTTCTTTATTTAAGGTTGATGAAGAACTATCTGTCAAGTAGCTTTTAATTTGAATTTCTGCAGTAGACAAGGGTTGGATTCATGGGCTTAGGTGATGCTTTCTACCTGTTGAATTCTCTGCAGTATCTGACATTCAGAAATGCAGAAATGGTACTGAGCTGGTTCTAGGATTGCTGTGGGATAATGACTGCTAAGAGTTCACATGGGAGAAAATGTCATGAATATATGCCTGCTCTTTCCCACTATTCTCTAGTTTTGTTGTTCTGGGAAAGTATACAGTAGAAGGCCGTGTATTTATGCTGATGCAAACCAGAGTATGATCATGGCCATTTTAAACTTGTTTATTGGAGATTTTCCTTTGTTAAAAACAACTTTGTCTTCTTCCTAAAACTTTGTTAAGAATTTTTTTTCTTTCTATAATCCTTAGCCAGCTTTCGTTAATACTTTGGGAATTGCTGTTCAAAACATCAGATTTTGAAGATATTTGTGTTTTCTATCCCTGGTGTATTTATTGCACTTAATATGCTCAAACTTTTCAATTCCTGCCACCTGGCTGATGTTTTAAAAAATCAAGTTGATTATGTGTAAAATAATAATGAGTTGAAGGTATTAAGTCACCTAGGAATAAGTAGCTTTTGCTGATCATTTATATGGCATATGAAAGCTTTCTAAAAATTCAGAATATTTTACAAAAAAAAAAAAATCACCTTTTATTGTCTAGAGAAAAGGAAGCAACAAACTGATAAGATTTTTTCTCTCTCTAAAGAAATAGTGGTCATGTTAAAAGAAGAAGAAAACCTTGTGTGGAATTATTCTCAGCAATAAAGCAGGTGACTCTCCAAAAAAAAAATAAAAATAAAAAAGAATTCTGATACATTGTCAGTTGAAGGAGTTTTTGTAATGCAATTCTTGATTTAATGTCTCCACCTGATCAACATTTTTTGCACAAGAATGATCAGAGTTGTAGAGGACAAGTGTTTTTTCACTTGTCCTCTACATTTTACTTTTGAGTTAAAATGCAATACGTCGTTTTAAGAAAAACATCTATTCTAGCACTGTGTGTTCTCTAAAGTAAAAAAGTATCTGATACGAAAAAAATGAAGGGGAAGGAGATATTGTACTCAATTTGCTATCTTGAAGTACAGACCATAGAAATAAAATTTACTGCTGTCTTGAATCGTGTGTATTCTCTCTCTCCCTCTCTCTCTCTCTCCCCCCCCCCCCCGTGTGTGTGTGTGTGTGTGTGTGTGTATGTGTGCCTGGTGCTATTTCATTCCAACATCAGTATTTCGGCTACTTGGGGTACTGTGGGATGAATTGTAATGATTTGATGGGAATTTGATTATTATTGCAAGTTAAAATTACTCTCTCCCCTATTTTGTGGCATTGCCATCAGAAAGTACTACTTTCTAATTTTTGAATTGAATAACACCGCCTTCCCAGAGGGAGCAAAAATAGATGCTATTGTTCACTTGTTTACAGTCCTATTCAAAATTTTCTCATCCCCTGAAGATTTTCCTAAGTTTTGAAGATCATCTGTTGTTAAAACAACAAAACCACAAACCCAAACAAAGCAAAATTAGTTTTTGCATCTAATATTTCATTGCTAGCAAATATCCCGTCTTCCCTGTTTCTTGAGTTAAAGATGTTGGATATGTGTGTGAGGGAGAATGGTTGTGACAAGGAACAGGTAGTCCTTGACTTATGACCAAAACTTTTGTTGCTAAGTGAGATGGTTGTTAAGTAAGTTTTGCCCCACTTTATGACTTTCTTTGCCACAGATGTTAAATGAATCACTGCAGTTAAGTTAGTAACACAGCTGTTAAAGAAATCTGACTTCCCCATTAACAGTCCTTGTCAGAAGGTTGAAAAAAGATAATCACATGTTTCTGAGACACTGTAACCGTCATATATATATGAACTAGCTGCCAAGCATCTGAATTTTGACCAGGCTACCATGGGGATGTTGCAATGGTCATAAGCATGAAAAAACTTTTTTTAGTGTTGTAATTTTCAATGGTCACTAAAGGAACTGTTGTAACTGTTATGAGCCATTGTGGTGCAGTGATTAGAATGCAGTATGGCAGGCTAACTCAGTGTTCACTGCCAGTAGTTCGATTCTGACCGGCTCAAGGTTGACTCAACCTTCCATTCTTCCAAGGTTGGTAAAATGAGGACACAGATTGTTGGGAGCAATCTACTGACTCTGTAAACTGCTTAGAGAGGGCTGTAAAGCACTGTGAAGCAGTATACATATCTAAATGCTATTACTATTGCTATTGCTAAATATTATCTGTATGAGAAAATTCACCTGGACCTTCTCAGAATCTGGTTTTGCCACGGTGACTATGTATATGACTATATGTATGTGAACACAGCCTTGTATGTAGACAGTGAAATATGTAAAGTGAGAAAGATTATAGTTTTGCTTTTCACTCAGTTGAAATATCATTTAAAATAATTGCTGGGCTATTGTAGATTGAGGGATGGTATGATTAATAAACGTCAACAGGAAGCAGCATCTAGCTAAGCTAAATTAATCCTAGAAGCTAAGCAGTGATGGCCCTCACTTGGATGAGGAACCAACTAAAAATTCTAGAATTATTGATTAGATAGAGAAGTCAAACAAACATCCCAGAAGAAGGTTGTTGTTGCCCAAACACTGTATGGATAGAATAATTATGAGTTAAGCTTAGCTTCAGTTGATCTTTATCCTTTTATTATTATTTAAGATAGATTAGTGAGTATCTTGAGACAACTGTTTACAACTTTAAAAAATTCTTGAGATTTTGGAAAAGAGGTCGTTGGGGGTCAGGTTGTTCCACTTAGTGAAACTTCACTTGTTTGATGAGAATGTGACTCAGTGAGAATTCCTTGTGAATTTATTTGAAGTTTTCTGTGATTAAGAGAAACTGTTGACAGCTTATGTTATTGCAAAGCATAATTTTACTGAAATGCATGATAGATTGTGACGTTTTTGTGATAGTCTAACATAATTGTCAAGACAGAATCTTCAATCTGATAGAGAGCCTTTTGGGGAGCATCTTAATATACATAGTGGAGAGTCCAGTTTTCACCACAACACAACCATAAAAGGGAAATATACTTGATAATCTAATTGAACTCATCTTCACTACTACAAGGTGATAAGCAAGACTGTATCCTCGCCCCATTATTATTCAACTTTTATATTAACAATATTGTTAAGATACCAGTAGGTCACATTTCTAACCTCCTTTTCTTTCCCACTGTTTGATTTCTACATATTTTCCTTTATGCTGCTATTGCAACCATAACCAAAATAAACCTCCAAACTTTCTCTCTCCCTCTCCCCCCCCCCTTTTCATACTGAACTAAATTATTCTAAGACAAAATTATCCTTCATGGATTACTGCCTTGTTGTGGTGAAGGGGCTTGCGTAGCTCAATGAAGCTATGAGCTATGCCGTGTAGGTCCACCCAAGATGGACAGGTCATAGCAGAGAGATCTGACAAAACATGATCCACTGGAGAAGGAAATGGCAACCCACTCCAGTATCTTTGCCATGAAAACCCCATGGACAATACCAAAAGGAAAAAAGATATGACACTGGAAGATGAGCCCCTCAGGTCAGAAGGTGTCCAATACACTACTGGGGAAGAGCAGAGCGCTAGTATTAGTAGTGCCAGAAAGAGTGAAGCAACTGAGCCAAAACCAAAAGGACGCTCAGCTGTGGATGCATCTGGTGGTGAAAAGAAAGTCCAATGCTGTAAAGATTTTCTCTCCATAGGAACCTGGAATGTAAATTCTGTGAATCAAGGCAAGCTGGATGTGGTCAAACAAGAGATGACAAGACTGAACATTGACATCATAGGAATCAGCGAACTAAAATGGATGGGAATGGGTGAATTTAATTCAGATCACCATCAAGTATACTAGTGCAGGAAAGAATCCCTCAGAAGAAATGGAGTAGCCTTCATAATCAATAAAAGAGTAGGAAAAGCAATACTGGGATACAATCCCCAAAATGACAGAATAATCTCAGTTCGAATCCAAGGCAAATCATTTAATATCACAGTAATCCAAGTCTATGCCCCAACCATTGGTGCTGAAGAGGATGAAATTGACCGGTTCTATGAAGCCCTACAACACCTTGTAAAATTAACACCAAAAAATGATGTCCTTATCATCATGGGGGATTGGAATGCTAAAGTAGGAAGCAAAAGATAACTGGAATAACAGGCAAGTTTGGCCTTGAAGTACAAAATGAAGCAGGGCAAAGGCTGATAGAATTTTGTCAAGATAATACGATGGTCATAGCAAACAACAACCCAAGAGACGACTCTACACATGGACATCACCAGACGGTCAACACAGAAATCAGGTTGACTATGTGCTCTTCAGCCAAAGATGTAGAAGCTCTATACAATCAGTAAAAACAAGACCATGAGTTTACTGTGGCTCAGATCATGAGCTTCTCATCGCTTAAATTGAAGAAAGTAGAGAAAAGCACTAGGCCACTCAGGTATGAACTAAATCATATCCCTGATGAATATACAGTAGAGGTGACAAATAGATTTAAGGAATTAGATCTGATAGACAGAGTGCCTGAAGAACTATGGACAGAGATTCGCAATATTGTACAAGAAGTAGCAACTAAAACCATCCCAAATAAAAAGAAATGCAAGAAAGCAAAATGGCTGTCTGAGGAAGCTTTGCAAATAGCTGAGGAAAGAAGGAAAGCAAAAGGCAAGAGAGAAAGATAAAGATACACCCAAATGAATGCAGAATTCCAGAGAATAGCAACAAAAGATAAGAATACCTTCTTAAATGAACAGTGCAAAGAAATAGAAGAAAACAATAGAATAGAGAGGACCAGAGATCTCTTCAAGAAAATTGGAGATATGAAGGGAACATTTCATGCAAAGATGGGCATGATAAAGTACCAAAATGGCAGGGACCTAACAGAGGCAGAAGAGATTAAGAAGAGGTAGCAAAATTACACAGAAGAACTATACAAGAACGAGCATAACGTCTTTGATAACCACAATCGGGTGATCACTGACCTCGAGCCAAACATCCTAGAAAGTGAAGTCAAATTAGGAAATCTGAGCAACAACAAAGCTAGTGGAGGTGACAGTATTCTAGCTGAGCTATTCAAAATCTTAAAAGATGATGTAGTAAAAGTGCTACACTCAATTTGCCAACAAATTTGGAAAACTCAACAGTAGCCATAGGATTGGAAAAGGTTAGTTTATTTCCAATTCCAAAGAAAGGCAATGCCAAAGAATGTTCAAAATATCACACCATTGCACTCATTTCACATGCGAGTAAAGTTATGCTTAATATCCTACAAGCTAGGCTCCAGCAGTATGTGGATCGAGAAATACCAGAAGAACAGGCAGAGGAACTAGAGCTCAAATTGCCAACATATGCTGAATCATGGAGAAAGCTAGAGAGTTCCAGAAAAACATCTACTTCTGCTTCATTGACTATGCTAAAGCCTTTGATTGTGTGGATCACAACAAATTGTGGCAAGTTCTTAAAGAGATGGGAGTACCAGACCATCTTATTTATCTCCTGAGGAAACCTATATGCGGGTCAAGAAGCAACAGTGAGAAATGGACACAGAACCACTGATTGGTTCAAAATTGGGAAAGGAGTCCAGCAAGGCTGTATACTGTCACCCTGCCTATTTATCTTATATGCAGAGCACATCAAGATAAAGGGATGACTAGATAAAAGTTGGAATTAAGATTGTCAGGAGAAATATCAACAACCTCAGATATGCAGATGATACCATGCTAATGGCAGAAAGTGAAGAGGAACTAAAGAGCCTCTTGATGCGGGTGAAGAAGGAGAGTGGAAAAGTTGGCTTGAAACTCAATATTAAGAAAACTAAAATCATGGCTTCCGGCCCTCTCAATTCGTGGCAAATAGATGGGGAAGAAATGGAGGTGACAGATGTTATTTTCCTGGGCTCCAAGATCACCACAGATGGGGACTGCAGCCAAGAAATTAAGAGACGCTTGCTCCTGGGGAGGAAATCTAGACAGCATACTAAAAAGCAGAGACATCACCCTGCTAACAAAAGTGCATATAATCAAGGCTATGGTTTTCCCAGTTGCAATGT
Source organism: Arizona elegans (assembly GCA_022577455.1). Classification (NCBI taxonomy): domain Eukaryota; kingdom Metazoa; phylum Chordata; class Lepidosauria; order Squamata; family Colubridae; genus Arizona; species Arizona elegans. The sequence goes on from JAKOOJ010000001.1 coordinate 254,679,024, forward strand.
ATGGCTGTGAAAGTTGGACCATAAGAAAGGCTAGGTGCCAAAGAATTGAGACCTTTGAACTATGGTGCTGGAGAAGACTCCTGCAAGTCCCTTGAATTGCAAGGGACTCAAACCAGTAAGTCCTAGAGGGGATCAACCCTGACTGCTCTTTAGAAGGCCAGATCCTGAAGATGAAACTCAAATACTTTGGCCACCTAATGAGAAGGAAGGACTCACTGGAGAAGAGCCTAATGCTGGGAGAGATTGAGGGCAAAAGAAGAAGGGGATGACAGAGAACGAGGTAACTGGATGGAGTCACTGAAGCAGTAGGTGTGAGCTTAAATGGACTCCAGAGGATGGTAGAGGACAGGAAGACCTGGAGATACATTGTCCATGGGATCGCGATGGGTCAGACACAACTTTGCAACTAACAACAACAAAGACAAAATTATTTATATTTTTTAGGAAATACAGATCCATCAATCAATGATTAACTGTATGGTCATCAAGCAGGAGAGATCCAGTTTGGCCTTGATAGTTAAGATATCAGGTTAGAAACCTGGAGAGTATGAGTTCCGGTCCTGCCTTTGGTATGAAAGCTGGCTGAATAACATTGGCTCAGTCTTTCTCAACCCATGACATCAGGTTCAGGTGACAAGCTAATTAGTCCATCCCTGTTGCATTTGGATCAGTACTTTATTGAATGATCCAAAAAAAGCAAAAACTGCACTTATGGGAAACTTGTAGGAAGGAACATTCCCCAAGCAAGGAAAAACCTTAAAATATCTAGGTGTTTCAATATTCTATCTGTGGATCTATTCAAATAAAAGGAAAAATAAGATATTTTATATTTCTGTGAAACAAAGAAAAAGGGGAAGATCTAGTAAATCTTAATGAAGGTGATCTGAACTGGTGGAACAGATCTGAATGTAAGCAAAAAAAGTAAAGTTGTAGATTTAATTCTGAATGAAAGGGCTAAAATATGTCAGAAGAGTGAATTGATATCATATAGGCTACTGTTGATTTGTATGAAATTAGAAATCTACAGGCTGGTGATAGTTTCATGTTAACACTTTTGTGAATGATGCTAATGAAAGAACCAAAAGTGAATTTGGGGAAAATGTATAAAGGTGGATGAAGATAACACAAATGGATGGTGGGAACAAAATAAGAAAAGTATGGAAATTTATCTCAAATATATGATTTTAAAATGTCTAGTAACATATACGGCAAAAAATGACTCTTAATGTCAAAGCATTAGATACATTAAACTATATTTATTTAAATAGTGTATATTATAATGTAAATTGAGACCTTTTCTCTAACCACACTAGTACGAAATATTTGACAGGTTGTTTATATCTGAAAAAACCAGGAAGTGAAATTTCATTATAGCCTGCCACATTTGCTTCCAAGTGAAGTTCATTTGAGAAGGGTAAGTGTTGAAACATCACCCTTAACACAGAGAATCTAAAATTAAATTAGTCAAGTAAATATTTGGGTTATTATACTGTGAAATAGATAGTTTGATTCACCTGGCAGCATATTGTTGGTGTGTGGTGTCGTCACTTTGTATGTTAGTTGGTCAAGATAAGTATTTTGATATCATATTTATATTATATTTTTAAATTTTTGTTAGCCACCTTTAATTGAATTAATGAGATGGGTGCCATATTGTTGCTAGTTACATATTTACAGATAGTAGGTTAGGTATTTTCAACTGTAACAAATCCCCCTCTAAAATACCTAACTAATGGTGGGTTATTAAGTTTATATATGTACATTAAGTTTGGAAGTCAAATACACATGTTGTTTGGTTGCTAATGGCTTAGTGAGTCTTGCATCTTTATGTTCGGTTGGGCCTACCAAACCATCCTCTTGCTACCAATTTGTTGCTAGTTGGTTATCCTGGTTAGGCCCAATATAAGAGACTGTAGACTTTCTTGTAATAATAATATTTATTTTCTTCCTCAGGAACACATTTAGACAGATATCAATCTGAGAAGAGCGAAAGCTTATATACAGAGGAGGCGGGGCTAATGGTAAGTAGTAACCAATGGTAAGGAACACAATGACATCACACAATGACATATGCACAAGCACACATATTTACAGATAGTAGGTTAGGTATTTTCAACTGTAACACATATAGATGTATAAATATGAATAAACTGAATTATCCATGTGTTGCTTTTTCAGTCACTTGGCAGGAATTGACTCTTGATCCGTACCAACTTCTACAATAATTTGGTATTACTTACAAATCGGCTGTCTCCTTGCTCATCCTTGACTTCAAATCACTTATGAAAGTTAATATATTGAATGCTAATAACAGACTATAAAATATAATCAGCCATTTCTCATTTTCAGACTCTTAGGTACATGACCTTATAGAGATATAAAAACTATGGCTTTGAAATGCCAATATTCAGCAAGGTCACTCCATAGAACTTCAGAGGGATACAAACCCACAACCTAATATTCATTAAGAGGATGTGCAGAAACATATGGAGGCTCTCAGTACAACCTTCCATTATCAACACCTGTCACTCATTGTTCAAGTTATTTGCAGATTGCTTAGAACATTCAATTCCTGCCAAGGATAATCACTTCTCTATCCAAGCAATTGGCCATTTTGCTGCCAGTTGTCCATATCATAATGGTGGATGACATACAAAAATACTAGCTAGTGCAGACAATATCCCAAAATCTGATTTTCATGCAAACAGGTTTGAGATCAAAATATCATCTAGTTTCCTAATGCTAAACCTGATACAGTTTGTTAACTATTCATTTGTCTTTTGTGGAACTGGCAAAGGAAAAGATTTTTTAGCTTCCTAGAAACATTTTTGGTGCTGGTTAGTGAAGGCTAGTCCCTGATTGGTCTGATTCTGAAACTCAACACTTCCAGAAAGATACTGGCCATGTAAGCCTACAACAGGACATTGTTTATGTCAGAAGGTATTAGTAATACTTGGAGCCTCCTTAAAAATATAGAATTTAGAGACTATGGGTCAGCCCATACCAAAGTCATTCCAGGTTTTTGTAAAATGCTACACTCCTATAATTTACATCTCCTTTGTAATTCTTAGGAATCATTTCAGAGGATGTATAACTTGTAAGGTCATTGACGCTCCTCTGCAAGTTTTTGACAGTGATGGTGGTGGTGATCACTGCAGTTGTGTATGCCAATAAAAGATAGTTTGTTGCATTTATCTTATATCTAACTAATTAGGTTTGATTCCTAACTGAAGTGCATAACAGCCAGGAGCAAAATATATTTCCATTATCATTGTATGACTACAACTATTATATAGCACAGCTGAAATGAAGCACCTTCAATAGAAGTGTGAGATATAGCAGCTCTGAAGTCTGAATTTGTCACCATTCCCGATATAAGTTAAACAAAATAACTATCGGTGGTGAGGCACTCTGGCACCTGTGGGGAGATATAATGGAATTTGCAATGACAGATGTGTTACTCAATCAAATTGAGAACCATCTGCCAACAGGTACATAGCAATAACAAACTCAAGGAAGGCAATTAAGTGTACAGCTTCATATAAATTGCTTATGGCTTAGATCCAGCAGGTATTTCTGCTTATTTGTGGCAAAGTAATTCCTTCTTCCCTGAACGATCCAGAAAATTGATGTCAAGAGTCTTTGGGAAATGTTTCTGAAACGGGTTTATGGAAGACTGAAAAGGAGAACTATCTTTCTTCCATCAGACTAGCTGACTCATCCAAATACTAACTAGGTCTGAGGAAGGAATATACTTTGGTATCACACACACACACACACACAAACACACAATTTTAATAAAAAAAAAATTGCGCACTATTCAATTAATAATAAATTTAAAATAATTATATAAGAATTATAAAATGATCTCATACTATAATCTGTCAAATGCTGAATAGCATTAGTATACAGTACATCTGATATAAATATTGATGTGTGCAAAATGAGTCCAAAGTCAATAACATGTTTTATCATGATGTATCATTTAATTACCAGGAGGAGAACTGAGCTTGAGAAAGAGATGAACTTGAGGAAGAGATTAAAAAAAACTTTACACACAAAGACTTCCACATGGAGAACTTACTTTATTATTATTTTAAAAGACATGATCGTTTGATTTCTGTTCAATATTCCACATAGGTTATGTTATATGCAAGAAGGTAAACTGCCTTAAATTCACCACCAATTTATTAGCAACAAACCTAGCTGTATTTTGAACTCTGTGTTTTTAGTTACAAAACAAATTTGGAATGAGACTTTCCAAGTCATTTTTTTTTTACCATAAACATAAAATAGAATGACATAAGGTCGTTTTCTGAACTGTATATCTTTCATGGCTTTACAATTCCATTATGTCAGTCTTGATTCCTCATAGTCCACTTGTCAAAACATTTTGGTTGCATATTCTTTCTCTCACCTCCACTGTTGAGATAGTGAGTTGTATTTCTTATAACACCTGCTTTGGTACAACAGGGTTCCTGTTATTGAAAAACTTTATGTGATAATATTGATATTTTGTTTTACATACAATGTATGGAATTACATATCATCTGTCTGTCTATCTATCTATCTATCTATCTATCTATCTATCATCTATCTATCTATCTATCTATCTATCTATCTATCTATCTATCCATCCAACAATGAAAACACATTAAGGAGAATATGCATGAGAAGGTATTCTAGTCCCTTAATAGTAACTTAATTTTTGAGTTACATCACCAGGAAAGGGGGGGGCTTATAACAGAGCATTCATAGCAATTCATTTTGAATTTGTTTTCTCTGCAATCCCCAGCCTTATCAAGCCATTTTCACTTAATCTTTCATTTGCAGCTTTCTCCCGCTCCACCATTGTGTTCAGTTTTCAAAGAGTTATGAATCCATTCTGAGGTGAACAGAAAGAATGTTAATTCCCTTTATATAATTTCTTTCCAAATTTTCAATAAATTGGAAATAATACAAATAAGTAAGATTGAAAAATAGAAACGGAAGGAGAAAATGGAGGAAGGATAAAAGGCCAGAAGCTCCAGGCTATGTCAAGAAAGAGACAGAGCTTTCAACATTCAGAATTAATTTCATATCAAAAGTAATCTTCTGACAAACCAATTAAAGATGCACTAATTCAGTTATGATTGAATCATACTATTTTTATCTCTATAGCATCTTTCTTGTTATTAGTACAATGGGGCTCTTTCTTTTGTACCTTCAGTATTTTTTTCAAGGAAGCTATTTCATGTACTAATTAGGGATGCAATCAAAATGCCTGAAACCCTCTTATTGAATTAATTTCTCCATTACTTATGGAGTTAGTAGTAACCTCTTCAATCATTTTAGATGACTATGTTTAAATGTAATCTAGCATTTTAGAAACAGCACTTAAAATCTATGGAGGCAGATGTCAGGTTCACTTGCAGATGTTGCATTACCTAATTAGATAATATTGTCAGTGATAGTGATTGTGAAGTTTTTTCCCCATTTATATACAGTAGCTTGCCCTGCCAGTGATGGTGGGAAATGGTTTTCTCCTTGGTAATTCTTTGATTAGGATGTTGTTTTCTGCTTGATTATTGGTCTGAAGTTAATCCCTCCATATCTGAGTGTAAACTACTGGACAGGAAATATCTTCTCTTTCAGTTTCCTTCTTACCTTTTTTTTTTTTACTGTTTCTTTTGAATGGTGTGTAAATTGGATTTATCTTTACGTATCTATTGTATAATTTATATCTATGAATAGCTGATTTGTCTGAATTTCAGCATTTTTTTTAGTAAAAAGTGAAAGATTTTGGTATAGAAATATAGAATATCAGCATTTTTGTGTCTTTCCTCTATACCTGACACTATGCTTTTTAAAATAACTTATGAATTTGTCTACCAGATTTTTTTTAAAAAAAATCCAAAATATTGACACAAATGATCAGTAATTTAATTAGTTTCAAATTGTGGTTTTGATTCCAAAAGCAACTAATATTTTTCTTCTGCTTTATAAATCCCTCCAAATCACAATACTTGACTTTATTTAACTCGGTAGCCAAAAGCGAACTGATTGTCTTGGATCATTAATTTACACATCACACAGCAATATTAATCTGCTATTCTGTTCTGCTAAATTCAATATTATATCAAATTGCATATAGCCACAGAACAATCAGATCTGAATTATTCATTAAGTACATCATTAATTCAAGTTTACAATTTATCAGAAAAAGAAAGGAAATTTAAGAAAAGCATATACTGTTCCTTGATTCTTCCATACTGCCTTGAACTTTCTGAAGATGTCCATATTTATCCACAAAATAGGCCAGTGAGGAAAAAAAAAACACATTTGGTGAACAGAAAGGGAGGATGGGGAATGGGGATGTGGTCATAGTAAGCATCAAGATGGTGGCAATGCATGTAAGAGAGAGGTTTTAAATCATTAAGTCACAATCAACATCTTCATTTTGTAGACACTCCGCAGATACCTCTGTTGACCTGGAACACACATTATGCTTAGTCATAAATCTGTTTATTTACACTTGGCTAGACACAAGTAATGATAGTGCCATTATACTTTCTGTATCCATTCCAGATTCCTATCTAGAAAATGGTAACTCAGTCCTGGAAAAGTAGAAAGGATGAGAAAGAAGCTTTGATTAATCTCATCTTGATTTGGTTTGATATAAAACAGGGCAGCAGGAACAGGCATTCGTTTTTCTGTAATTCTACTTGTAAAGGTAAAGGTTCTCCACACATACATGCTAATCGTTTCTGGCTCTAGGGGCGGTCTCATCTCCGTTTCTAAGCTGAAGAGCCAGTGCTGTCCAAAGATGTCATGTGGCTAGCATGACTAAACACTGAAGGCACACAGAGCGCTGTTACCTTCCCACCAAAGTGGTCCCTATTTTTCTACTTGCATTCTTTACATGCTTTAAAACTGCTAAGTTGGCAGAAGCTGGGACAAGTAATGGGAGCTCACTCTGTTATGCGGCACTAGGGATTTGAACCACTGAACTGCCGACCTTCTGATCTACAAGCTCAGCATCTTAGCTACTGAGCCACCGCGTCCCTTGTAATTCTACTTACCACACAGCAATAAAATAGCCTCTTTAACTGGTGTCAAATGGTAAAACCTCGGGGTCATTAGATAAAGGCAAATTGGAATTCAGACAGGGATTACATCTGCTAATTTGATCACAACAAGCAATAGTTATGTATATTTCCTGTTATAAGGATTCTTGCCTGCCAAAAATCAAATACAATAGCCAAGCAAATATATAAAACATCACAGTGTTGCAATCTGGATTCACTTAGGATTCGTGCGAAGTTTCAAATTAGGTTCTGAAGTCTACTAAGGCAGCCTTAATTTTATCTCAAAGGGGCAGAGATGAGAATTCCCCATTTATCTTACTCATAAAATATCAGGCATGCAGAATATTAAAGTATTTTTTTATACAGATAAATTGTAAGCAATATCTTTCCTAATCCATTTAAAGCTGTGTTTGGCTGTATCATTGCTTCAGGTTGCCTTCCTTATAATTTTGATTATGATTAACATTGCTCACTAGTTTGGGCTGCATTTTTACCATAGTATAAACACAATGTGTAATTCGATATTGAAGATAGCTGCTGGCTAAAAATGTATTGTGGGGTTTTTTGTGTCTGTATAGCTTAGATTTTGCTCTGAAAATTCACATTATTGTTCATTTATCACATTGTAAGATTGGTAATTGAACCTCATAATGAATTTGAGCTCCTGAATGTACAGAGAGAGGGGTGTTTTTTATCAGAGCTATTTTATCAGAGATGATTAAATACTTTACATCAGACCCTCATGAATCATTTCAGAGTAGTATAGCTGTTAAGATAGTTGACTAAGCATGGGTGGACCCAGTTCCAAGTTCTCATCAGCTATGGAAGCTCAATGTGTATAAGCTGCAAAATAGCCACAGTAACAATTTATATATTAATTTAACAAACAGCAAGGTGAAATCAAGTGCTTCTTCAAAGCAGTGTTTAGTGTACATGCTGTGTCTTCTTCTCTTTTTCCATTTTTGAGCTGTACCTTATATTTTATAGAGTCACAACAGATGCAGACAAGTGGTGTTTCCAGGCATTGCGGTATATAAAAAGTGAATCAAAAGTATATAGGAATAAGCAATGGTGAAATCCATTTTTTTACTACTGGTTCTGTGGCGTGGCTTGGTGGGCATGGTATGGCTTGGTGGGTGTGGCAGAGGAAGGATACTGCAAAATCTCCATTCCCACCCCACTCTGGGGCCAACCAGAGGTGGTATTTGCTGGTTCTTTGAACAGCTCAAAATTTCTGTTACCAGTTCTCCAGAACCTGTCAGAACCTGCTGGATTTCACCCCTGAGAATAAGAATAACAAATAAAAGAAGAAGAAAAACCAGAAAGCCTTGATTCAAAACTCCTCACCCATCTCCATTTTGAATCCACCAATCTTGGTTTCTCCATAATTAACTGTGTTTATTAGTTTATTGGGCATATCAAATGGGAATCTATCTGAGAAGATACTATATACCTGTGATGGTGAACCTATGGCACGTGTGCCACAGGTGGCACATGTAGCCATATTGGTGGGCACAAAAGTTCAGCTCCAGCGCTTCTGGACCGGACTGGGCCAGAAGCTGGCAAATGGGCCATTTCCAGTCTCCGGGGAGTCTGGGGAGGGCCATTTCGCCCTCCCCAGACTCCTAAAGAGGCTCTGGAGCCTGGGGACAACAAAAACGGGCCTACTGGGCCATCACGTGCCAGGAGCAGGGGGGGTCACGTTCGTATGCATGGGAGCGGGGTGCACAGAATTATGGCTGTGGGCACGCATGCACACAATCCCCCACCCCCACTGTTTTCCACTTTTTTTGTGGAAAACAGTGGGCTTGGGTGACATCATTCTGTATTGTCTACGACATAGGCTTTATGTGTTTAAATTATAGGATTTTGGTTGAGTAATAGAAAAAATATTTTAATTGTAAAGTTGAAAAATGGAACTAGTTCTCTCGAAGAATGGTGGGTTTTCTACAATTCTGAAAAATACCCTGGAGCATAAGAAAGAAAAGATTTAGAAGATGGTGAGGCATCTATTTTAGTACCAACATTCTCCTTGTATACTTGGCACCATTTTGTGATCTGTTTGGTGCCAGGCAAAGAGAATTTTCTCCAAGCCACTTAAATAACATGCTAGCATTGTTATGATATTTTAAACATTTTCCTCTTGGTTTTACTCTGTTGCTGTTTTAATGCTTGCTTCATGTTGTCTATTTTATACAGGTAGCCTTTGAGCCAAATATTGACTAAATATTCATTTAGTGAATAATTGACATTATAATGGACTGGAAAAAAATGACTTACAGCCATTTTTCACACTTAGGACTGTTGCAGCATCCCCATAGTCACATAATCATAATTCCAGATGCTTAGCAACTAGAATATAGAAGGTTGCAGTGTCCTCGGGTAATGTGATTACCTTTTGCAACATTCTGATGAGCAAAGTCAATGGAAGAGCCAGATTCACTTAACCACTGTGGGTTGTGGCCCGTCAGCAACCTGTGCAACTGACCACTCGAGTCAGACAATGAGGAGGTTGGAAAATATGTAGTGCCAGAGCCAGGGATTCAGCCAGGGCCTTCAGAACCTCCAGAAGCTCCCATAAGTGAAGAGGAAGAAGAGGAGGAGCCTCTTCTCGATGCACGAGCACATAGAGCTGTTAAAAGGCAGGAGTGGCTCCTCAGGAGGAGGTCTCCTCGAGAGTAAGGCTTGGAAGTAATTGGCTACTCCCCTAGCCTATTTAAGGAAAGACGACGACTGATGCAATTTGCAGAAAACAACTTCATTCATATTCCTTCGCATCTTGATTCCAGAAACGTTTTGATTCTGCTCTTGTTTTTCTCTTATCAGTTTTCCTGCAAATTGCTTCTGGGCATTCTGCCAACCACAGTAAAATTATGGTTATCTGAAATACTGTGCCTCAGAACTAAGTTATTATTCTCTGAATTCTTGTCGGATGTTAATGAAGTTAAATTAACAGCCCTTGTTCAGAAAAGACAGATTTAAATTGTACTTGTGTTCGAACAACTACTAAGAAAGCTCATTAGTAGTCCTTAATTAGTAAACTAAGGTTTGTATGGACTTTGTGTGTGCTGCGTTCTTTGAGGTCCGTAGCTGGGGCAGAACACCATGTTGCTAACAACAGCTGTGTTAGAGTTTGCAGCAATCTAACCAGCATACAAGTAAATAATTCCGCAAGATTCATTTATAGAAGAAACTTCTTTATATACAGTAATATAAAACATGATGCATGTATGCAATACCCATGCAGCTCTTGCAACGTGGTAGAGAAACAGAAGCAGAAGCAAGGACCAGAACTAGAAGCAAGCTTATACACAGACTAAGCCATGCCCAGGCTCCGAGTTGGCTTGCAGTCACCAAACAGTTCCCATTGGCTGACTTGTTGTTATGCCTATTTCAGTTTATAAATTCTTATATACTGAGAAGCTGCAATGATTCACTTAACAACAGTGGCAAGAAAGGTTGCAAAATGGGGCAAAACTCCTTTAATAATTGTCTTGCTTAGCAACAAAAATTTTGGGCTCAATTGTAGTTGTATGTCATGGTCTACCTGATAAGGTTTTAATGGTAGATCTTTCTAAATTCTTTTAACTGAGAACGTTGTTGCAAATCACTTCAAGTTGTTGTTTATTTTTAATAGAAAACAACCTACCCAGTCATTCAAATACATCCTGGACTAGCTCAGGTGCTTTGAACCTGAGCCGAAATCTAGTCCAGTTTTTAATTCTTTCTGTTAAGGGGGGCTGTGTATTTCCACAGTAAAGTGACAGATGTCCCCAATAACTTCCGAAACTATCTAACTGGCTGCTTGCCTTTCTTGGGCTGTTTCTTTGAGTGAACTGTGCTGCTTTTCGCGTGATGAGATAATTCCCAATTTTGTTGAGATTGTTTCATAAATGTTTCATAGCTGGGTAGACAGAACCTCATTTCAATCCTGAGGGAAATTCTTGTTTCTGTGTGGAGCCAGACCTTGTGGTTCTCTCCATCTGAATAAGTAGAGACAAATACTCCATTTGCTTCATATTACAGGCCCTTAAATGCCATTCCAACTATTTCTTTCATGTTTGTGTTCATGTTTTCCAACAACAACTTCAAGTCCTATGACTCAGCTGCAATGTAGATTGACGCAGGCATTTCAGAAAAGCTGCCAGCTTCATTCCCCAAAATATAATATCGGGAAGCCGTGACTGTATGGCTCTTCACTGTTATTTTTTTCACCCTCACTGAAAAAACTTTTTCAGATGATTGTACTAAGCTAAATATTCTGGTATGAATTGCTGTGTGAGTGTGTATGTGTTTGAACAAACATATGCATACAGACATTCTTGGGACTATTGTTGGAGATACAGCTTTGGGAACTTTATTCACAATATGTCTTTATACTTCTGAGATGTAGTTATATTGATGATAATTTCCATTTAATTTTGACCCCTGTCAACCACCAAAAATGCTGTATTTTCTTTTTATGTGCCATAGGTTCCTAGTGTGGTATTCAGTGTTTGCTAAAAGTGAAATAAGGTGATGACGTGCTCTCTTGCAGCTAAGAAAGTGACAGAAGCTGAAGAATGAAGTATATATATATCAAGAGAGAGGTTAAAACATTTAGCTTGATGAAATTTGTCAAGCGTAGGTCTGGTATATAATCTGCTGATATATAAGAAAACCCTAGTCAGCCAGGCCATAAATATCCTTCCTCTTTCAAAGCTGGATCCATTCCAGTCGGGCTTTAGGCCCAGGTACAGCACGGAAACGGCATTAGTCGCATTGGTAGATGATCTCTGGAGGGCTCGGGACAGGGGGTGCTCCTCTGTCCTGGTCCTGTTAGATCTCTCAGCGACTTTTGATACCATCGACCATGATATCATGCTGCACCGGTTGGAAGAGTTAGGGGTGGGAGGCACTGTGTTGCGGTGGTTCTCCTCCTTTCTCTCTGACCGGTCACAGTCTGTGTTGACAGGGGGGCAGAGGTTGAACCTGAGGCCCCTCATATGTGGGGTGCCGCAAGGGTCGGTCCTCTCGCTCCTCCTGTTCAACATTTATGTGAAGCCGCTGGGCGAGATCTTCCATGGTTTCGGGGTATACTACCACCAGTATACCACCACCAGTATGCTGATGACACCCAGCTGTACATCTCCACCCCGGACCACCCCAACATTGCCCTTGAAGTGATGTCCCGCTGCCTGGAGGCGTGCGGATCTGGATGGGGAAGAATAGGCTCAGGCTCAACTCATCCAAGACCGAGTGGCTGTGGTTTCCGACATCCCAATATAATCAGTTGGTGCCATCACTGACTATTGGGGGCGAATCTTTAGCCCCCACGGAGAGGGTTCGCAACTTGGGTGTCCTCCTGGATTCACGGCTGTCTTTAGAAGAGCATTTGATGGCTGTGACCGGGAGGATTTTTCATCAGGTTCGCCTGATTCACCAGTTGCATCCCTTTCTGGATCGGGACTTCCTATGCACGGTCACTCATGCCCTCGTCACCTCCCGCCTGGACTATTGTAACGCTTTCTACATGGGGCTCCCCTTGAGGAGCACCCGGAGGCTCCAACTGGCGCAGAGTGCGGCCGCGCGGGTGGTAATGGGATGACATGGCGTTCCTATGTAACACCTCTCCTGCGTGAGCTGCACTGGCTCCTGGTGGTCTTCTGGGTGCGCTTCAAGGTTTTGGTTACCACCTTTAGAGCGCTCCATGGCTTAGGACCTGGTTATCTACGGGGCCGCCTACTACCACCAATAGCCTTCCACCGGCTGTTACGCTCTCATAAAGAGGGGCTTCTCCGGGTGCCGTCGGCCAAACAATGTCAACTGGTGGCCCCTAGGGGGAGAGCCTTCTCTGTGGGGGCACCTACTATCTGGAACGAGCTCCCCCCGGAGATATGGAGGATCCTGGATCTGCGCACCTTCCACCATGCTCTTAAGACCTTTTTATTCCACCAGGCAGGCCTGGCCTAATCTTTTCCCTCTTTTTAATTATGCAAAATTTAATCAGTTTTTAAATGATTGGGGTGTTTTAATCTGTCTGAGCCAAATTGTTTAATTCTATTTTACTTTGTTTTTAAATTTTGTATCTATGTATTTTTACTGTTTGGCTGTTCACCGCCCTGAGTCCTTCGGGAGTAGGGCAGTATATAAATCAAATAAAGAGAAAGAAAAGAAAGAAAAGAAAAAAAGAAAAAGCTCTTTCCAACAAGCATCCTAGACATGCATGTACAAAAAATTGCTGATCCATTTTCCTCCAAATATGTCTATTGGAAGTCCTTTGCAAATCCTTATTTGGGGAAATGGATGAATCTATCACCATCTCCCTTTAGATGGGCGAAAAGATGGTCATTTACTTTGCTTTAAAACAAGAAAAGAAAGCAAAGGAATCAAATAGTTCATGGGCTCCAAGGGAATATCTTGCCTTGCTTGGGAAGAACTGAGACCTGTTCTTCCAGATATAGAGGTAGTTTTTGTTTAGCAACCGCAACTGGGAATGGCTGTAGCAGCTTGGTTCTTAAGTGAAGTGGTTCCTTTACATCTAGGTCTCATCAGAAGATATATTACCACTTAATGGGGTTTAGCTGCTTTTAATGTAATCTCCAAGCAAGCACATTTCTCTCTTATAATAATGTGAATAGAGAGGGTCCTTTAGAGCTCATGTATCTGACTATGATTCCTTTCTTTTATCCACATTATTACCAAAGGAAACTTTTCTTCTTTCCCTTTCTACTTTCCTATTGACCACTACCCCCAGGTTTGTGGGATTCAACTCTGAATATTCAGCTGGCTGAACAATTCTGGGTGTTTGTCCACACATTTAAGTGAATGTGCCATAGAATCTGGAACTGGGAATATTTTCAATTACTTCCCTGCAATGTTGTTGAACTCAGAGTGATCGTGTCTGTCCACACTTAATTAGCAGGGCTAATCATTATTGTTTGTGAAGTAATGAAGCACACAAAAGCTGTAAATGCCACTGCTTTATTAGCACCTCTTCATACTCTACATTTATAATTACAACCTGATCCTTGTGTTTAAGGTTACTGTTTGTTTTGGGCTTTTCGGTAGATTCTGGATGAATTCATATAAAGTTGAGAGTTGTTAATTCAAATGAGTATGTAAATTTCCCAGCTTAGTGCTTTTGTTCATATATACAGTAAGAACTCTTGAGATGATCATTTCTGCTGCAGGGTCTCTTAAGATACTGAAAGAATATGAGGTGAGTTTCATGTTTCACAAACCCAGAGTCATCAATTTCACAAATTAAACATTCATCTTGACAAGAGGTTTGCAAAATGCATCCAACAGCACTGTCCCTCTGCACTTATTGCTTCCCTGAACATTCATTTTCAAGACCAATAAAGGACACCTATAATATATATTTCAACCATTTCAGAACTAACCTAAAATTAATCATTCTGTATGAACATAAAGTAGGTTCTGGAATACAGCAAATAGATTTCTGGTGTTAAATTAGATTGGAGCAGAGCAAAGGGATAGTATGAAGTAAGGTATTAAAGTTCTTCTGGTCTTTATTTTTATTATTACATTTCTTAAACAGCACTGTATAGTAAGTCTTGTTCTCCTACCAGAATTGGGAAATTGATATTTTTTAAAACTTGTACTGTCACACACGTATGTGTGTTTCTGTGTGTCTGTGTGTGGGTGCCCATACACAAACACACAGAGGAATCCTTTAGGGTTCAGAATTCCTCATACATATAAAATTTCTCAATAGCAGCCTATTTCATATAGCCTATTTAGCAATAGCAGCCTATTTCATATTTTGGGATACAATTCTCATCATCTATTATTTTTAAGCATGTTTCTTAGAGAGTTATCCAAAATTCTTAGATTCTTTTAGATGTTTTCCCATAACTAACTAGATGCTGAACATTGCATCTTAACGATAATAATCTTTCTTAAAATTAGTCATTTAATATAATTATAACCAAGCCCCACCCCCCAGCCAAAGTATCTACACCCAATAATTCTGGGTGTGACTTGATGGGCGTGGCATGTCTTGGTGGGCGTGGCTTGGTGGGCATGGCAGGGGAAGGATACTGTAAAATCTCCATTCCCACCCCACTCCAGGGGAAGGTTACTGCAAAATCCCCATTTCTTCCCAATCAGCTGGGACTTGGGAGGCAGAGAATAGATGGGGGTGGGGCCAGTCAGAATTTTTACTGCCGGTTCTCCAAACTACTCAAAATTTCCGCTACTGGTTCTCCAGAACTGGTCAGAACCTGTTGAAACCCACCTCTGATACAGGTGGAACACACTGCTGGAAGACTATAACTTACACAAATGAACTAGGCTCAACAAAAAGGAAGGGATGTTGGCTTGTATATGAGGAAAATGTAAACCTACAGAAATTCAGGTTTGGAAGCATGGAAGTTCTGTTAAAACTGTCTGGGCAAGAACAAAAAAAAGAGAGAGAATTAAAATGGATGCAGTTGTGAGGATTTGTTATAGGCCTCCAAGATAAACTGAAGAGGAAGATGAAATTCTTCTGTACCAGATGATCCCCACCTTCAAGGAAGCTTGTGATAATGAGCATGGAGGATTTTAATTATGCAGACATTTGTTGAAAATCTTATGCTGTTGAGAGTTACAAATTCAATCAATTCTTGTTCTCTTCTATAGACAATTTCATTTGTCAAAAGGTAGAAGAGGAAACAGTGGGTCTGCTACTCTGCACCTAAATCTCATCAACAGGACAGAAATGGATGAGGACATAAGGGTTGAGGAAGTAAGGACAACCTGGAAGGCGGTGATCATGCTATCCTGAAATTTCAGATAGTCCATGTTGGAGAAATTGCATATGGAGCAGATTTTGATGGACTAAGAAGAACAGTAGAAAGGATCCAATGGCTTGATACCCATAAGGAGAAAAAATGCCTAAGTAGCCTGGGAGCTTCTGCAAAAGAAGATACTGTAGAGACCATACCAGGGGTGGGTTCCACTTACCTTTACTACCGGTTCGCAATGGGAACCTTTGCTAACGGCTCGCTTCGCTCGGGTGCGCACACTTCTGCCCATGCATAGATTGTCAGTGATGATGTCAGGGCGGGTGGGCGGAACCTCCTGCCATCATTACTACCAGTTCGCAATGATCAAAATTCAGACTCTTGGCTACTGATTCATATTTATGATGGTGGAAGTGTCCCAAAATTATATGATCGCCATTTGAGACCTTCTGACAAGCAAAGTCAGTGGGGAAACCAGATTCACTTAACAACCGCATCACTAACTTAGCAACTACAGTGATTCACTGGACCGAACCAAGAGCAACCCACCACTGGCCCATGCGCAAAAAATTCCTACAAGGAAGAATGGAAAACATCAAAAGACACAAAGCAGACCCACCCAGAACTTTATCAATTGCTTAAGAGGAAAAAGGAAATGTACAAGAGAGGAATATATCCAAAGAGAAATATGAAGCCCTTTATAAAAACTGTACCTCTAGCATGAGAAAAGCTAAAGTCCAGTACAAGATTAGGCAAGCAATGGATGCCAAAAACAACAAAACTGCGGGGTGGGGTGGGGATTGTCGGGACCGAAAGGAAAGTCAGGGATACAATAGGTCTTCTGCAGACAGAGAATGATGAAATGATTAAGGTGGAGTATGAGGACAGAACTTGTCAACACCTACTTTGCATCTCTTTTCTTCTGGAAGGTAAATAAACCCTTGGTTGTCTCCCACTGTGCCACTGGGGAAGTAAAGCTCAAGATAAGCCAAGAGAAAATGAGGGAATTTTTATCTAATCTAAATGAATTAAAGTCTCCAGGTCCAGATAAGTTACACCCCAAGGTATCAAAGGAACTAGCAGAGATAATTACAGAACCACTCTATGTAATTTTTGACAAGTGCTTGAATACAAGCAAAATCCTGGAAGACTGCAGGAGGGCTAATGTTTTTTTTTTTTAATTCTTTTTCAAAAAAGATTATCAAGCAGTATGTCTGTGGGCCCTTAAATAGGAATTCATTAATGAACAGGAGCAAACATGGATGTATGCAAATGCCAAATTAACTTCAGCTCTTTTTCTGAAACAGTGTGATGGAATGTAGAGAGGAGGTGGGTCTCCAGGTGATGGTAGTGGGGGGGCAGGGTAGGGTGCATTCCAGAGGTGTAAGAAGCAACTCAGTCCAGATATTATGTGTGAGAGGAAGAGGATGAAGACAGCTCCTCCCTAATAGTTTACAGAGTGTATAGTAGATACAGATAGTAGAGTGCTCAGTCTGCCAAGATTTTGTTTTATATGTAGGTATGAAACAATAAAGAATTCAGCTTGGAAGAATTGCCACGTGTTATTTTTTGGTTTGGGGGCCTGACAAATACTACTGAAATGGTTGATCAGGGAAAGGCCATGAATATAGTATATTTTGACTTTAGCCAGGCTTTCGACAGGATCTCATAGCATCCTTATTAACAAAATGATAAAATGGGGCTTGACAATTCAGTCTTTAGGTGAATCCACAAGTGGCTCCAGGGTCATACTCAAAGGGTAATTATAAATAGTGTCAAATTTACACTATTTAAATTTGAGTTGGATGCCAGAGGACTGTTCCTGGGTCCAGTGCTATTCAACATTTTTATAAATTATATGGAAGAGGGAGTTGAGTGAATTTGTACATGATACAGCACTAGGAGAAGTTAGCTAATACTTGGGAGGGGAGAGAAAATGTTAAAAAAAGACTTAGGTTAGGACAGTGGGCAGAAACAAATAGAAATGTAATCCAAATATAAAGTAATGTATCTAGATAAGAAAACAAAAGAAACATGTACAGGATGGGAAAAATCTGGCACAGGAGCAGTACAGGTGAGAGTGACTTTGGGGTACTACTGCATCACAAGGTGAATATGTGTCAGCAATGTAACACAACTGCAAAGAAGGCCAATGACATTTTGAAGAGCATCAAGAGGAGCAAAGTCCATGAAGTACTCCAAGGTACTTGGAGTATTATATTCAAATCCATACACCTCAGGTTAAAAAGAATATTGGTAAAACTAGAGCTTGTTCAGAGAAGGGCTACCAAGACAATGAAAGATTGGAAGTCCTACAAGGAATGGTTAAAAGACCTAGGTATGTTTGACTTGCAGAAGAGAAGGTTGAGAGGGGATAGGGTAGCTATCTTCAAAATATGAAAGTATAGAAGGTTTGGACTTATTCTCACTTGCTCCAGAGGGTTAGACTAGAACTATTGAGAAGACTCTTCAAAGATGTAAGTATAGATTAGAAATTAGGAAGAATGTTTTGACAGTAATAGCTGTCTATCAGTGAAATAAGTTACTGCATGGTTTCTTCCCCTTCACTGGAGGTTTTCAAACTGAAGATAGTTAGTCATCTATTAGGGATGTGGCTTAGTGGGTAAGATGCTGAACTTGTCAATCATAAGGTCGGCAGTTCAGCAGTTTGAATCCCTAGTGCCGCGTAACAGGGTGAGCTCCTGTTACTTGTCCCAGCTTCTGCCAACCTATCAGTTCGAAAATACATTAAAAATGCAAGTAGAAAAATAGGGACCACCTTTGGTGGGAAGATAACAGTGTGCCTTTGACGTTTAGTCATGCCGGCCACATGACCACAGAGACATCTTTGGACAGTGCTGGCTCTTCGGCTTTGAAACAGAGATGAGCACCACCCCCTAGAGTCGGGAATGACTAGCACATATATGCAAGGGGAACCTTTACCTTTACCTTATAACCCTGCAATGTGTGGAGGATTGGACTTGATGATGACCCTTAGAACCTTTCCAACATGTTTCTATGATACCATGATAAGGAGTGCAATGAATCCATTATTGAGCATTCTCCTGGGAAATGTGACAGTCAGTAGCTAAGAGATTGAACTCTACAACATAAAGTGCTGTTATGAAGTAAAAATACTGTTGGTCAAACTATCACAGAAGGGGAGGGAACATCAAACATGAGGGAACGCCCCCCCAATTCTCTTTAACTATATCCACACTACCACCTAAAACAGTCACTTCATTGGCACAGCTTCCTTCTGAGTACTATCCTATGGCTTCCTGACTCCCTGTCCTGGTGTTTATTTTGGACTGTAAATCAGTGGTAAAATTCAAACTTTTTAACTACCAGTTCTGTGGGCGTGACTTGGTGGGCTTGATGTGGCTTGGTGGGTGTGGCAGCGGAAGGATACTGCAAAATCTCTATTCCCTCCCCCTCCTGGGGGAAGGATATTGCAAAATCTCCATCCCCACCCCACCCTGGGGCCAGCCAGAGGTGGTATTTGCCGGTTCTCTGAACTATTCAATATTTCCTCTACCAATTCTCCAGAACCTGTCAGAACCTTCTGGATTTCACCCCAGCTGTAAACCCATGGGGCCAAGGTTGTCTGGAACCTGTTCTTACATGGGTATTATGTGTATTAATTTGAGAAGATATGACTTACAAGCATTCATTGAAAGGAGGACTTCTAGATTCAACCATTTAGAAATTATCCTAGTTCAAAATAAAAGAAATGTTCTAAGACATGTTTTAATAGAAAGTGTCAAAGTAGATATTTTAAGAGGAAATAGAAATTACTGTCCTATAATTCCCAAGACAGCATTTTACATGGTGTATAAAATAAAATACTATAAAGAATAATTTTATGCCTGAGACTTCCGGCGGTGACGTCAGCGTGTTAGGGACGAAAGGAACGGTCTCCGTTATCCAAGTCCCTAATATCTTCGATTTAGGAGCCAATTTAGGCACTATTGACCTCGGAGAGATCAATAGAAAAAAGGGGAAACTCCGAGGACCTCGGGGAGGACAGCAATCTCCCCGAAGGTTCAGGAAATCCCCCTTAATCCTGATCGGGGAAAAACCAGCCACCCCGGCTGGCCAGAAACGTTGACAGCTGACTAAGAGGGAAGCGAAAATCAAATAAAGAAGACTTCGGTGGAAGGATCAGGAAGAAAAAGAGCTCAAAAGGTGTATTTACAATCCATAACGTGAGGATCGAAGGCGGGAGAAGATAAAACTCCAACTAAGAAGCGAACTTTAGCTAAACAAGCGGCGACTGAGAAATAAGCGGAGACGGATTCCATCTTGACAGTGACAGCGCACAAATTAACAACCGGCGAAATCGGAGGAAATCCAGAGGAAACCCAGGAGGAGAAAGTGATCCCAGAGAAATTTGGACTTTGGATATTTTGCTACAGAGGAGAGACGGAATTTAAGGAGAGAAAGGGATAAATTTGACAGACTTTGCCCTTTGTGGAGGTGACAACGAGGCAATCAACAAGAAGCCGACACCGGAAGAGGGGGGGTTGGCAGAAAAACTCCATTTAAAGTGGAAGCTAGGGGCTTTTGGAGCTAAATCAAACCAACCTAAGTGGAATATTTTCCTTTGGGCTTTTGGATATATGGAGATTTGGATGAAATTTGGACAGCATTTAGACATTTGGACTTGGACTTTTTTTTTTTTTGAAAGGTGGACGCTTTGGAGTTTTGGTGGACACTGGACACTCAATTTAAAAGTATTGGGACATTAGACCTTGGAAGTAAATCGACAATAAATAAGAAGGATACAAATTTGAAAAAAAAAAAGAAGAGAGTGATCTAGAAGAAGAAGAATCAATTGTAAAGTATAATTAATTGTATTAAAAGCTGATAACAAATTAGTGATTAATAAGCATAAAAAGTATTAATATTAAATGTACTGTTTTTGAAATCTCATATATAACCTTATATACCACATATATAACTGTTAACTTAGTTTTATATTTACTTTAAATATATATATACTTTAAATATATATTTATACTTATCTTAGTTCTATATTTTATCTTGGTAGTTAAATATCACATTGTTTTGTATGTTTAGTTTTGAAAAATTAAACAGACTAAGTGAATTTAGGATTGTAATTAAGGGTAATTGATATCGATAAATAGTAATTAATAATAAATTTAAATAAGATAGTAAGTAATTAATTATAAGGACAGTTAACTGATGAATTGCTGAAGTATTAGACTTTTCCCTCCCTCCCTCTATATTTCACCCCCATGTTTAGAGAGTAATATAGGCTAAATAGCCATCAAGAATTGAGGAACTCTGTAAAACATTGAAAAGTGAAAGATAGAACTTATAGATAAATTTATATATAGATAGTGATTGTGTGACAAGGAAACTTATCCTAGTTGTTTATCTCCCTGGGATTACTGAAAGCCATAAATTGAATATAAATACCAAAAGAAATATAACAGCCCAAATAGTAATCAGTATATGAAATTCTGGGAGAAGATAACAAAAGAAATACTAATGGCAATTACAGGCTCAGCAACAATTACTAAATCAAGTAAGAAAATACCATCAAACCAGATGATACTCACGGCCTCTCCAGCACAACAAAAATCAGTTGAAACTATGGAAAAAGATAAAGCAACCCCCACTCTTAGTATGCAAAACATTCATTCCATCCATTCATTTAATGATGATCCAGGAAGGAATGAATAGAATGCAAGAGACCATGGCCCACAACCATGAGGAGACAAGGAAAAATCACAAGGAATTTAGGACGGATGTGGGAGAGATAAAGGATAATATTAGGAACATGGATGAGAAGATAGGAAAGATACAACAGAAAATAGAGGAAAACAAACAGAGGATTCATAAGGTGGAGGAGAGAATAGAACATATGGATAAGAGAATGGAGAAAATGGAATATAACCAAGCAGCCACAAATAAGGACCTAGAGGACTCGTTATCATATCTTGAGATGGAGAAGGCATCCTTCTATTTAAGGTTTCAGAACGTAGAAGAGCAAAAGGAGGAGGACTTAGGAGAAATCATGACTGAGATACTCTCAGAAGTGACCCAGAGGGACAAGGAAGAGATACGAAGTGGAATAGATGAAATCTATAGAGTTCACACGAACTACACCCGGAGAAATAAGTTACCAAAAGAAATACACATTAGATTTACAAAAAAATCTTTAAAAGAAGAGATCTACAGGAGGATGAGAGAGGATACAACTATGTATAGGGGAAAAGAAATTTTAACCCTCAAACAGATACCAAAAAGGACAAGGGACCAAAGAAGGAACTACAACTTTCTAACGGCACAGTTGAATAAATTTAAAATAAAGTTCTGCTGGCTAATATCGGAGGGTCTACTAATCTCCTGGGAAGACAAAAAATATAGAATTGATAACTTAGGAAAAGCACGGGACTTTTTTGACCAACACTTCGTACTGGAGGAGGAGCAGGAGAGCAGAGAAGAAGAGGAATTTAAGAGGCAAGAGGAACAGTGGACAGAGAAAGAAGAAAGAGACCAAGAAGAGGGGAGAAGATTGGAAAGAGAAAGAATGGAGAGAGGGGCAGCGAGGGAAAAGACACAAAGAATTACTAGAAACACAAAAAGACTGAAAACAACGAATAGATAAATAAAGAGAGATGGAAAGAGAGCTAAAACTTATTTCAATCAATATAAACGGACTTAATTCACCAGCCAAAAGAAAACAGACATTTATAAAACTTCAAAAACTAGAAATAGATATCATAACACTCCAAGAAGTACATATCAAAAGACAGCATCAAAAACTATTGGACAATCAAAGATTAGGAAGACTATATGCATCTCTAGGAGACCAAAAAGAGAGGAGTCGTAATATATGTAAAGAAACACCTAAAAACAAAACAAATATATGCAGACACAGAAGGACGTATCTTAATAATAGAAATATAAACAGGATCCAAAAACAATATTATTAATATCTATATATGCACCCAACAGAAACCAAAATGACTTTTTTAAAAAGCTACACAATATAATCAAAGACCTGGAATACGAAACTATCTGCATGGTAGGAAACTTCAATGCAATCATGGACATAGAAAAAGACTATCGGAGTAACAAACAAAGTAAAACCAGAAAGAAAATTCTACCGGAACCTTTCAAAGACATGATCAATGAACTGTACCTACACGACATATGGAGAGAGGCAAACACACAAACAAAACAATATACATATTATCGAACCCACACCAGTCATGGTCTAGGATCGACATGGCCTGGATGACTTCGGACCTCAGAAAGGAAGTAAAAGATATCGAAATAGCAGCAAACACCTGGGCAGACCATAACCCCATTAAAATAGTATGGAAAGGACATCGAAAGCAAAGGAGGTGGATGATGGACACGGGAATAATAAAAGATAAGGAATACATACAGATGATCGAGAAAGAGGTTAAAATGTTCCTACAAATAAACACTAAAGAACAGACATTGCTTCAAAACCTTTGGGACACAATTAAAGCATACATAAGAGGTCTTACAATTGCGTATATGGCAAAAAAATAATAATAATGAGAAACAACAGTCAAGGAATAAGCTGTTAGAACAACTTAGAATATACAAATTAGAATTGCAGAAGGAACCCCACAACAAAACAATAAAAGAAAAATTAAATCTTACTAAACATAAAATCAATCTGATTACCCAGACAGAAATTGCACAGAAAATCAAGCTAGCAAAACAGAAACATTTTGAGCATGCAAACAAAACGGGGCGCTGGTTAGCGTATAAACTGAAAAAAGAAAAAGAAAGGAGAACAATATTTCAATTGCAGGACGAAACAGGACAAATATACCATACCAATCTAGACAAAAAATGTATAGTCAAAGATTTTTTTCAAAGTGTCTACAAGAAAGAAGAGATTCGGGATGAAGACATTAAGGAATACTTATGTAAAACAAACATTACAAAATTAGAGGAGTCCCATAGAGAAGCATTAAATAGACCAATTACGATGTCCGAGCTGGTGGAAGCAAGGAAAAAGCAAAAAAATAACAAGGTTCCAGGCCCGGACGGAATACCAACGGAGTTTTACAAAAACTGTCAAAATGCAATGGATGAACTGTTACTCCAAGTCCTCAATGATGCATTATTAGAAGCAGAAATTCCCAAATCCTGGACCGAAACCATTATTACACTCATCCCCAAAGAAGATACGGACCCCACACAAGTTAAAAATTATAGGCCGATCTCATTGCTCAATGTAGACTACAAACTCTTCATGTTGGTTATAACGCAAAGACTGAAAATAATTATTTATAAATACATACATACAGATCAGAATGGTTTTGTCCCAAGAAGACAGATCAAAAACAACATAAGAACAATTATCAATGTCCTGGAATATTATGAGAAAAGAGTTGACAAACAAGTAGCCTTAATCTTTTTAGACGCACAAAAGGCATTTGACAATCTAAATTGGAATTTCCTCATATTGCAACTAGAAGCCATGGATTTCGATGTCAAATTTTTACATATGATTAGAAAAGTATACTCCCTCCAAACGGCCAAAATTATGATTAATGGAGATATCACTAAAAATCTGGATATACAAAAGGGTGTGAGACAGGGTTGCCCTTTATCCCCACTACTGTTCATAATTTCATTGGAAATATTACTAAATGAAGTTAGGAAAGATGCAGAAATAAAAGGTTTGAGAACACGGAAAGAAGAGTACAAATTGCAAGCCTTCGCTGACGATGTGGTATTTATAATGGAGCAACCAGAAATAACAGGAACCAAACTTTTAGCGAAGATAGAGGAATATGGAAGAGTCGCAGGGCTTAAAATTAATAAACAAAAAACTAAAGTATTAACAAAGAATTTGACAAAGGTACAGGAGACAAAACTAGAAGACAAATTAGGAATACAAATTGTAAAGAGAATAAAGTATCTAGGAATCTGGCTTACTGCTAAAGCAATAACAATTAGAGAAGACAATTATAACAAATTAATGAAACAAATTAGAAAAGATCTGGAAACGTGGAACAAATTACAACTGTCATTTCTAGGGAAAATCGCATCCATAAAAATGAATATACTGCCTAGATAACTCTACCTCTTTCAAGTAACCCCAATCTGGCCAGGAAAGAACTTTTTTAAGGACCTTAATAAAATAATAACAAAATTTATTTGGAATGGGAAAAGGGCCAGAATCAAAATAAAGTGTATGCAAGATACTCGGGAAAAAGGAGGTTTAGGCCTACCGGACTGGGAGTTATATTACAAAGCAGCATCGCTAAACTGGATAAAGGATTGGATAGACCTCAAGAATAAAAGAATGCTATTACTAGAGGGCTTTGAATTACAACGCGGATGGCACCCCTTTTTGTGGGAGGGAAAGGACAAGCACCATGGATATTTCCAGCAACACATTATCAGAGAATCATTGTACAAAACATGGCAAGAGATTAGAAAACACTATACCAAAATTCCACGATGGTTATTGACAATGGAAGCACTAATATATCCCAACGCCATGGATATAGAGAAAATGAGGAGTTATAAAAAACTACTGAACAGTGAAGGAGAATTACAAACAAGACAAGAATTACAAAATCAGGGTACAGACATTGATTGGTGGCCATACATGCAAATAGAATCAAGATACAAAACTGATCGGGAACAATTTGGATTCCAAAATGAACCAAATGAACTGGATAAAATATTATAAAGTAGAGATGAGAAAATGATTACCAAAATTTATAAGTACCTACTAAAATGCAAATTAGAAGTGGAGGTTGTCAAAGAGAATATGATAACATGGGCCAAAAATATAGGATATACTATTGAATTGGATAAGTGGGAAAATTTGTGGAAGATAAATTATAAGATGACATTGTCTATATCCTATAAGGAAAACCTTTACAAAATGTTCTACTGATGGCACCTCCCACCGGCGCGCCTGGCCAAGATGTTCCCAAATACGTCTCCAATGTGCTGGAAATGTAAATCACAGAAAGGGACATATTATCATCTCTGGTGGTCATGCCGAAGGGCAAAACAATACTGGCAACAAATTAAAACAATGATTGAAGAAATCACGAAACAAAAACTGGAAATGAGGCCGGAAATCTTTTTATTGGGAATAATCACAGCACAATATACCAAAGAAATAAAATATCTGATATCCATATCCTCACAGCAGCACGTATACTCTTTGCCCAACATTGGAAATCTGAACAGTTACCCACAGAAGACAAAATAATAGCCAAAATTACAGAATGTGCAGAATTGGATAAGCTCACAAAAGAAATACAAGAGAAAGACGATACTGATTACTATTTAATATGGCAAAGATGGTACAGCTGGCTGGAGGCAAAAATAGGAATATAAAGATAATTTTCGACTATTCAATAGAAATGCATAGAAGTAAACAAGGGGTCAATTATATATATATATATATATATATAACCATGTAAACATGTGAATGTAGATATAGATACAAATAGAAATATGAAAATAACTCACCGTTGTACTAACTTCTAAGAGTCAGTCATCAGACTGAATTGATGTTTGTCTGTTTTGTATGTTGTTTTAATGTATTTATGTTGATTTGTTTTTTTTATTATTAATAAAAATATTTATTAAAAAAAAGAATAATTTTATGCCTGAAGTAATTTAAACTATTTTCTTAATGATGAGGGCAAGCATTTTAGGTATGTCTTATCTGATATTTAGGAAACTTTGAATGCATAGGATTCTTTCCTACTATTGTAGAGTAGGTTAAGGTAAGAGTAAATTGCTAATTTTCAGCTAAAAGGCTATTTTAGCCATTTTCCATAATCTGAAGTTGACACTTTATCCAGAACACACATTGGCTGTAATGTGGAAGCCTACTCAAGAAAACCATTTGTTACACTTTTTTTTCTTTAAAGCTAAAAGCACAAAACTGCATTTCAGAACAAAAAAAATAATTCATTTTAAGAAACAAGACTGGAAAGAGTGTAAAAGAATTGCATGCTGTGTGGAAGAGCTATCTTAATTCACAAACTTTGAAGAAAGAAGTGACTGTACATTTTTAATGACATCTCTGGAGTACAGTTATTCTGAGTTGAAACTGACATTAAACTAAATTAAAGAATTTGGATGCTATTCTACTAAAAAGGTAGAATCAGTCATGCATCTTAACTGTGCATTTTGCTGACTGTTGTGTTTGTAAATTTAATCTTTATTGTTGCTGGTCACTGTCCTATTTTTGCTAAGAAATGTAATTCAGAGAGATGGAGGTGGGAATGAAAAAATAATGTCTCTATCTACATAATGTTGACTGAAATAGGTACATTTTAATGAACAAAATAGCAAAACCTTTTTTTTTTGTTATCTGCATTTTCCACTCTGCATATTCTCCACCATTTGTTATACACTTCTGCCAGTTATAGTCAAACTTCTTAAAGCCATCACAAAACAACTCCACACTTTGTCTCTTGCACCAGGAAGAGTCCTTTCCACCACTTCATGTGAGTCAAACAAATGCCCTTGAAGTTATTCTTTCCATTTTGGAAAAAAGAAAAGTAGAAGTCATGTGGTACCAGTCTATATTGTATGCGATAAAGCCATTTTACATAAACCTTCCAAAATTGAAGAACATCAGTAATGTCATCCACTTCTTTCTGGTCAGCCAAATCCACTCTTTTTAGTTCACCAGTTTTACATTTTTGGGGGCCCAGTGATGCACAGTACTTCTGTACTATGCATCACTGTTGACATGACTGTCAACACACGAAGTCTTTACCATAGTCAGCCTGTGTTTGGCGATGGAGATGTCCTTTAGCATTTAGCATTTAGCATAGATGTAATCATGGAATATTGCTTAAAATGCACTGACACACATGCAAAAAACATATACAAATACACACACATGCACACTCAATCAGTTGTGTCCATTTGTGACCTCCTGGCAGCAAAACATACTAACAAATGTTATTAGCAAATATATAAAAATAAACGTGATCCTTATTCTCACATATACATATATGTGTATATATATGTATATGTATCACCATATATCTATCACCATCTATCTATCACCATATATCTATCACCATCACAATTATTCACTTTGCTCCAAAGTAAGGGAATCCATGAATCTGTTCTTTCTCTTTTAATGTCATTACTAGTTAAAAATGCTGTTTGGACCACTTCTCCCTCAAATATATTTCTTAGTAAAGAATCACATTTTTAGTAAAAAGATCATGAAGATTATGAGCCATGAAGCACACATCAAAGTGTGATCATTTGTCAAATGATTTCACAATTTTTCTTATCTATTTTAGGCTTCCTTACATCACAATAACTTGATGAGCTATTTAACATGTGCCTGGTGTCAGCACTTCAAGCTGCATTTACTCTAGTGCTGACATAAGAAGGAGAAGCTCGAAACCTGACACCTGGGATCTGTCATTTACTTGAAAATTCTTAAATCCCAGTCCAATTTAAATCCCTTCCTAGTTCTGAATTTTGTGTGAAATTGTATATGAACTATGCATGACTGGTGCTATTGGCAAACAGGAGTTACATAAACTACTACATCTAAATATGCAAAATAAAATAAAGAGAGAGAGCAGTGTGTGTATGTGGGAAAATGAATGGTTGTAAACTTTGGAATTGTGTGCTTCTCTAACTAATTATAATATTTATGATGGGGACAGATGGTCTTTTTATTCTAAAATGGTTTTCACTTTTCTTCAGATAGCAAGTTTACAGCTTGATCTAACTCTGTCATTTAAAGCCCATGAGATTCATTCATTGACAATGATGGATACACCAGGAATTCTGTATAGCAAGAATCTGGTTACATTAATCCATGTTCCTGTAATCTCCTGATTCTGTAATGCCATGGGAATGTGGTAGACATTGGCTACAGCAGCGTCAGCATGGGGATGGGGGATCAAAACAGGCAAATTATGATTGCGAGCATTGTTGAAGTCCTGTCTCTTTATACATGTGAGCATTTGTACATTCAATAATCACCATCTTGCCTATTTTGATCTATTTCTTCCCCCAATAGAACCAGTGATTGAGTGTAAGGACTCAGTGTACTGTGTCTAGTGTTTCTAAAATACTATTTTTCAAGTAGGATGCCCTAGATGCCTAGGCTTTAGTTCTTATTTATCTAATATTTTTTAGAAATTACACATTTGATGTTCTGAAAGTTTTTCAAGACCTGATTATTCCATTAATCCTAGCTCTATTATTGAGATGGATGTTTTTTATATATAGTTTTAATTATATCCATTTCCAATGCTAATTGATCTATTTTTAAATATCTTTTTACATGTGTATTGTTATTTTAATTGACTCTTGTACGCTGACCAGAGTCACTTCTCCTGAGATGAAAAGCTACGGTATATAAATTTGATGAATAAATAAACTAAAATCCACACTTAAAAACTGCAGGGGCATCTTCAAGCATAAAGTAAGAGTGGTATAAACAAAAATGAAAGAGAATAAAACATAACAACTTCTAATCAGAAAGGAGAAAATAGCATTGCTAATCAGGAGCATGTTACTGAAGACTGAAGTAGGGTACTGAGATGTCCAAGGAGAACCAGTTGGAATCTTACAAAATTGAGACCGCTTGAAAATGTCTCCCCCCCCCCATTACCTTCTGACTGCTTCTTTCCTAAACTTGCTTTAGCTAGTAGACTTGTACAGAAAGGACCTTTTGAAAGTGGCAGCAAAGATAATAAAGGAGAATATTGACTAAAGAAGTTACATTTCATGGTTTGGACTAGTAGACAAAATAGCTGGTAGACCAGATAGTTGGAATGACAACATTTGAGAGCAATGAGACAATTTGCCTAGTCAAAGTCCTCCTCAACATGAAGGCTGTGTTCACACAACATTTTTGATATGGTTACCAAATTAACACAGCTTCTGGGTTTGTGCAATACTGTAAACCAATCAAAATGGCTGCATTCAAACAAACCACGCACACACACACAACACTAACCAGGCATAGAATCTTAAATGAATAAAACCACCAGGTGTGTTAACTGACCTGATCAAATGTGTTGTGTAAACACAGCTGCTTTGTAGCAGTAGAAACGAACAGGACATAAAGGGAAGTCTGCAGTGCCTATGTGCATACAAGAGAAAAAGAGAAAACAGTTATTGTGCGTGAATGAATAGTACTGTAAATAGAAAATGGACAATAGTGGTTTTACACTTTCAGTTCAATGCTAATTCGTTCTTGAAGATTGATGTTAGAAATCAGTAATGATCTCAGCCTCTGCAATTTGGTGAGAATTTACATAAATGATTAACATAAGAGCTGGCTGGGAATGTTTGATAGTACTGTAAATTATATCCTCACAGTAAAAGCTTCTACATATATAAACAAGACAATGAAGATTGAATGTCCTTATTTATTGTTTTGGAAAAATCAGCAGGTCCTATTATATCCAGGCTGGGTAACTATGGATCTGAAGATGGGGCTTGATCCCCTAAGAAGTATTGATTATGGAGGAAGAATGAAAGTGTTTCTATCATCATTCCTAGTGGAATTAGAGAGTTCCAGAACTGAGCACTAGCTTGACATCCATCCAGTGCCATCCTTATCTTAGAGAAAAAGTCAGAGTGATTTGTTGTTGTTTTTAATAATTTTGCCTGATTTATTTTTAAAAAAGGTAATGCAATCTAAAAAAGAGACAGAGAAGAGATGCAAGAGAAGAAAAAAGGGAATAAATAAAGAAGAAATATATTTGTAGATAAGAGGTGCAGTGTGTATATAAACAGTGTGCTATTAAGAAACCTCTCAATTCATTTACTAGTGTTCCATCATAAATATTAAACATTATGAAAAATCAGCCGAACTCATATCTGATGTCTGACTGCCAATAATACAGGTAGACCTGATTAAAATTCAGACACTTGGCAACTGACTCATCTTTATGACAGGTGCAGTGTCCCAGGTTCATGTAATCACCTTTTGCGACCTTCTGACAAGCAAAGTCAATGGGGAAGCCAAATTCCCTTAACTACCAGCTTAACAATTGCAGTGATTCACTTAACAATTGTGGCAAGAAAGGGGCGGGGATTCACTTAGCAAATGTCTCAGCAGCTGTAATTTTGGGTTCAATTGCGGTCATAAACCGAGGACTACCGTATGAAGGGGAATCAATTGAATATGTTGGTTGGTGGGCCTTGGTAATTCCTTTTCTGCTTTCCAGTTACAGTAGTGGCCAAAATTGTGGAAACCTTTTGGGAACAGTGTATTTTCTAAAACTAGCTAATAACACTACTTTTTTTGGAGTAGTATCATAAAATTATACATCAATGGAAAGAATTTAATTAAGAATGTAATGCAATAACTTTTGTGAAGGATTTGCTATTAGAATAGTAGTTACAATATAAAGAAGAAAAGTGAAACACGTAGCAAAAATGAGATATACAAAAATTATCACCATGTCAGTTAATACTTAGTTGGGTAACCTTTAGCATGAATTACAGCCTTACAATGTCTTCCCATGGAGTGAACCAAATCTTTTAGTTCTGCAGCTGTTATAATGTGAAACCAAGATTGAATGATTGCTTCTATTAACTGGGTTTTATTGCTGGGTCGCTTCTGACTAACAAGTTTCTTTAGTTGGCTCCATCATTTTTCAATTGGGTTAAGGTCTGGGCTATTCCCAGGCCATTCCAGCAATGGAATATGATTATCTTGAAACTCCCCCCCACAAAAAAAGTGGTGTTATTAGCCATCAAACCTCAAAAATACACTTTTCCCAAAAGGTTTCCACAATTTTGGCCACTACTGTATGTTATGCCATATCAAAAGGTATTCATAGACTGTTTAGGATATGTGCTTTTAAGTCAGCATTGACTCCTGGTGACAAATCCAAATACTTTCGTCCAAGCTGAGACAAATGGAGCAAGCTATAATAAATAAAATGTCAACTATAATTTTATCCATGCATTGAACTAAGAGATACCAAAAGAGTAGAATATGTCACTGGACTATGGTCCAGAGATTTTGGGTATTTATTACCTAAGGTCCATTGAACCCAAAGGGGAGACAAATGGTCTTTCCCTGCATGCTGATAAAATAGCAATTATGTTAAACTGACAAAATATATAGCAGAAGAATCTACGGCTTCTACTGTTTTCATGTTTCAGTAATTCACTAACACAATAGACGATATCTGAATGAAGTTTTGTATTCTTAAATGCTTTTTCACTCACTTTAAATGGTGATGCTGGTTGGGTAGACATACCAAATAAAGGGCATAGGGTAATTATGCTTCAGCCGTGGCATCATTTTATCTTGGGGAGTTTTATTTTTTATAATTACATTCACTAACCGCCTGCTGGTAGGATCCCATTTCACCAGCACTAATTATATTAATAGTTCAATTTTGTTGTCAATCAAGCCCCCCTTTGTTAACTATCTCTCTCTCCTCTCCCCCACTTTAATCTTTATTGGTAGGACATGAATAATTTTCCAGCATGAAGCATTCTCACCAGTTCTGAATAACTCTATGGGTACAAACAATAAAGTAAGCAAATGAGAAGGAGTGACTCAGGTCTGATCACGTAGCGATTTTCAAGGCATGATTTATAGGGTAATAAAATTGTCTTCAAGCAATGTAATGTTCCCTTTGAATTGCTTCTGTTCTGAGAAAATGCAAGTAATCCTACAGGAAAAGAAAGACATCCATTGACAAAGGTATGTTTGGAAAGCAGGATGTAAACTTCTGCTCTAAATCTTGGGACTTCAAGTCATTGTCCATCTACTTGTGTATACATAATTAGAGAAAGAATGTTGTTTATTGGTTTATTGGGAAAATTTCTTGCCTTATAATGGACCTATTGGGGGGGGATGTTAAAACATAGACATACATAAGCATATCATCCACAATATGGCTACACTCATGATCTAGCCCAGAGCATGTTGTAGTTTGTTTCTTTTCTACAGCTATGATGTTTACACAAATGGAATTTGATCATTCCATCTAGACTGACAGGGTCGGTGGGAAGACTGGCATAATTACCACTTACCTATCGTGTTTCTCCAAAAATAAGACAAGGTCTTATTTTCTTTGGACTCCCCAAATAAGGGTTTGGCCTTATTATAGGAGGGTCTTATTATTCTGGGGGTACAGGAGACAGCGAGCATGGGACTGGATGTCCCATCGTTGCTGTCACCTACCCTCCCTGTTCTTTGCACCGGCCAAGCGGACCAACACGTACCACCCCACCCCAATGGCAACAGCAACCTGGCTGCTTCCCTTCCCTGCCATCTCTTTATCAAGAAGGGTGGCAGGTGGGGCGGGGGAAGAAGCGAGATGTGTGGAGCGAGACGTGGCTCCCCTTGCCATCTCTTCTCCCTCCCCCTCACTGGGCATGACAGGGCTCCTGCCCCTCGCTTAGCTACTCACCCCCTTTAGGGATGCAATTTGGAGATGGCAGGTAGTGTGGGTGAGAAGCGGGATGCACGTCTTACCTTTCCAGCTCCGTCGCATTCCTCGCCATTGTATCCAGGGAAACACGGTGTAAAAGAAAACCTTCTAGCGAGTTCAATCAAGCTTCTCAAACTCGTGAACTCGAAATCAGAAATAAGTCTTCAATTAGTGATTTTACATTGCTCTTTCGCCTTAGCCATGGCATATATATATATATATATTGATTGAATAAATTTCATTGGTTTAATTATAAGTTCAAATTAAATGTGTTTAGGATTACAGTCATGAAGCTACTATTCATGTCCCCTATTGATTAAACATTTAATAATCACAAATGAGGATGTCAAGGCAAAATTCATGGGAGGGGAAAGGCCTGCAATGCCTTCCTATCCAGCCCTGCATATTTCTTTCATGCATCAGAAAGAATCGGCGAAGAAGGAGGCAGATAAGCATTGATATCGATGAGCTAAATTTTCCAGAATGGCATCGCCAACATAAATTAACATGCTCTCCTATTCCCCTCTGCCCCTTATTTCAAAGCTACTCCTTTGCCTGTTTCAAATGTTACACAGATGGGGAAAGAAAGGCTTCCCATATCTTTACTTGGGTTACACAAACTGACTGTAAAAATCCTATATACAGTAGTGGTCATAATTGTGGAAACCTTTTGGGAAAAGTGTATTTTTGAGGTTTGATGGCTAATAACACCACTTTTTTTTTGGAGTTTCAAGATAATCATATTCCACTGCTGGAATGGCGTAGGAATAGCCCAGACCTTAACCCAATTGAAAATCTATGGAGCAGACTAAAGAAATTTGTTAGTCAGAAACAACCCAGCAATAAAACCCAGTTAATAGAAGCAATCATTCAATCTTGGTTTCACATTATAACAGCTGCAGAACTAAAAGACTCCATGGGAAGACGTCGTAAGGCTGTAATTTATGCTAAAGTTTACCCAACTAAGTATTAACTGACATGGTGATAATTTTTGTATATCTCACTTTTTCTACGTGTTTCATTTTTCTTCTTTATATTGTAACTGCTATTCTAATAGCAAATCCTTCACAAAAGTTATTGCATTACATTCTTGATTAAATTATCTTTCCATTGATATATAATTTTATGGCACTATTCAAAACAAAAAAAAGTGGTGTTATTAGCTAGTTTTAGAAAATACACTTTTCCCAAAAGGTTTCCACAATTTTGGCCACTACTGTATTTCACTGTCCATATTATCAGTTGGGTTGAGTCTTCCCTTCCCTGCCCTAGTCGAGCATTTTAACCATTCCAACACGTAATCTCTCCTGTTATGTTGTATTGAGTTGAATTGTGCTGAGGAATTGAGTTGAGGAACACTTCACCTTGATTAAAGTTTGAGCAGAGCAGGTCTTCTAATCTGCTTACTGAGGCAATGCAGCTGCCTTCTTCTAAGAGCAAACTGAAGTGGCCACATTGCTTCCAATATACCACATGTACCCATAAATCTTTTTTCATTTTGGTCAAGAAAACCAAAGTGATACAAAATGTACAAAGCTCTTCCTAAAGGTCAATTCAAGCTGTCTTGACACAGTTCTATTAATGCCTCCCATGATCTTTTTATCCCAGAATTAATGATATCAAAACACGACAGAAGGGAGATTTTTCTCCTGAAAGGGCCAGTGACCTATGAAGCAAGCCAATCAGGGGTAGTGCTAAAGCAGGCAAATATCAAGGTGGCTGATGCTACAGAAAGAAATATAGCATCTTGCATAGATTGTCGTCTTTCTTCATCTACCTACATATAGGTAGACAAGAGTGATTCCTAATAGTTTTGCAGAATCAAGAGGATTATAGGCCACTTAGGAATTCATGAAATTCAGCAAATTTCATGCTGCGCCTTGGTGGCGCAGCAGACTAAAGTGCTGTTAAGTAGCACTTAGCTGTCAGCTGCCTGCAATTACTGTGAGTTCAAATCTCACCAGGCTCAAGGTTGACTCAGCCTTCCATCCTTCCGAGGTGGGTAAAATGAGGACCCAGATTGTGGGGGCAATAAATTGACTTTGTATAAAAAAGAACACCGCTTTGTGGGGGGGAAAGCCCTACTAAGCAGGTATATACAAAAGTATGAAGGCTATTGCTTAACGCATTGTAAGCCGCCCTGAGTCTCTGGAGAAGGGCGGCATATAAATCGAACCAATAAATAAATAAATAAATAAATAAATAAATAAATAAATAAATAAATAAATAAATAAATAAAAATTCAGCTGTTTGAGAAAGTTGCGTAACATTCTCAGAGACTCTTCCCATCCTGCTTACAATCTTTTTGGATTGTTGCCTTCTGACAGAAGATACACAACAATTAAAACTTGGACCACACGTTTTCTGAATAGTTTTTTATCCCAGAGCTATAATTGCACTCAACAATGAACTAAAAGGCCAGTGAGCTGTTGGACAGCATTACTTGGTCTGTTGTGTGGATGTTTGGGTAGTTTAGGAGTGGGGAAGTGTTTGGGGATTGTTATGTGTGTTGGACCTGGTCTTTGGGTGTTAAGTGAATTTCGTTGTTTAGGTATACTGTGTATACACGTAGAATGACAATAAAGTTATTATTCTCTTTTATTCATTAAAAATGAAACTCAGTCAACTGGACATTTAAAAATGTGTCACAAATACCATTGATTGGTGCTAATGGTTGATACGAGTTGCTAACAGTGTCCTAGGTATCAACCAAGTACCTTCTTAAACTATATGATGTTCCAAGTAGCACAGTTTTTTTGCAGTTCTGCTGGTGTTATTGCAGGAAGCTTGCAATTTGTTGATATATTTTATAAAATTCATGGACATGGTACCAAGTGCTCCGATAACAATGGGTATCACCGTGACATGTTTCATTCATAGCCGTGTAGTTTCTATGGCCAGGTCGCGATATTTCATGATTTTTTCCAGTTCTTTTTCTTCGACTCTGGCGTCTCCTGATACTGCAATGTCAATAAATTGTATGTTTCGGTTTTCGACAACTGTGATATCTGGCATGTTGTGTACCAAGTGACAATCCGTCAGTATTCGAAAGTCCCACAAGATCTTCACCTTCTCATTTTCCATAACTTTTTTCACTTTATGTTCCCATTACTTTTTGGATACAGGAAAGTTGTAGTTGTTGTTGTTGTTGTTGTTGTTGTTGTTGTTGTTGTTGTTGTTGTTATTATTATTATTATTATTATTATTATTATTATTATTATTATTATTATAATGTTGGATGCAATCTTTAAAATGCAGTTTCCCCATGAATGTGCTATTAGTATCTGAAAGGCAGAATACCTTTCAAGGCAGTTGAAAATAATCATGATCCCACAAGACCTATGAATGGATACGGATTGGTCTTGAACTGGTTAAACTTAATATATGTAACAGGAAAGCTAAGGAAAGTACTTGCCAGCAGGGTCATGATATTTCCTACCAATTTATACATGCAGGCAACAAATTATCAGGGACTACCAAATATAACTAGGAGCCAGACAAAGGCAACTATATCAAGATATCAAGAGCCTTGGTAGTACAGTGGTCTAAGGCACCCTGTTATTATGCTGGTTATTAAGACCAGCTGCCTGCAATTACTGCAGGTTCGAATCTCACCAAGGCTCAAGGTTGACTCAGCCTTCCATCCTTTCTAAGATAGGTAAATTGAGGACCCAGTTGTGGGAGCAATAAGTTG
This sequence comes from Arizona elegans, assembly GCA_022577455.1. Classification (NCBI taxonomy): domain Eukaryota; kingdom Metazoa; phylum Chordata; class Lepidosauria; order Squamata; family Colubridae; genus Arizona; species Arizona elegans. The sequence goes on from JAKOOJ010000001.1 coordinate 254,715,970, forward strand.
ACTTTGTATAAATATACAAAAGAATGAAGGCTATTGCTTAGCGCATTGTAAGCCGCCCTGAGTCTCTGGAGAAGGGTGGCATATAAATCAAAATTAAAAAAAAAAAGATAGTATCTGATAAATACAGGTAGTCCTTGACTTACAACAGTTCATTTAGTGACTGTTCAAAGTTACAACAGCACTGAAAAAAGTCCTAATGACAGTTTTTCGCACTTATGACCATTGCAGCGTCCTCATGGTCCTGTCATCAAAATTCAGACATTTCACAATTGACTCATACTTATGATGGTTGCAGTGTCCCAGGGTCATGTGATCAACTTTTGTGACCTTCTGACAAGCAAAGTCAATGGGGAAGCCAGATTCACTTAACAACCATGTTATTAACTTAACAACCACAGTGATTCACTTAACAATTGTCTCGTTTAGCAACATCAATTTTGAGCTCAGTTGTGGTCATCTATCAAGGACGACCTGTATCTATTTGAGGAAAAAACAAACAAACAAGAGAAAGATATTTAAAAAAGAAGTTTCAGAAATTGGCACAGTTTCTGATTTGGCCATTTGGAAAATTGTATTTCACAGTTATTGAAGGTCACTTGACTTGACTCAGGACAAATCTGAAGTGAGAATTGGAAAGTCAGAATTTTATATCTCCCTGTTGACTATTACAGGAACCATTATAACTGTTCTTATTATCCAACAGGATGGGATAATATTTGCAGGCACTAAAGACCGTGGAAACTGCTTATCAAGTGAGAAGTTTCAGATGGAATTAGATATAAAATGTCATGCAAGAGAAGTCTCTACAAATTTTAAGCAATAAAAACAGTTCTGTGGTTTGCCCTTGTGCTTGATGAGTAATTTCTTTGAACTCAGTGTCACCTCTTGAAAAGAATCATATAATATTAAAGAGAGATACTTGAACAAACTTTTGAATTAAGTGCCTCTAATGAATTAGGGATAAAAAGATGCTTCCAATAGCCTGATGGGCAATAAATGGAATGGAATGTCAAAGTTGCTTCATGGTCTTTATCTTGCAAAGGAGTCAAGTAAAGCTTAGGAATTTAGTTAGGATCCTAAAATACTGCTGTGCCTGTATATCCTTCAAAGAAAATGCCAGGTTTATAATTGCAGATGAATGGGCATCTAACCATCTGAGCCCATAAATGTTCCAGTTCAAGCTTCAATTTCTATCTATTTCTCTTGTTATTTTTAATCTTATTTTTATATGATGCATAAGCAATAATTCCACCTCCTACCTTGACTATGTGATTTATATGCTTTCCATTCAAAAAAAAAAAAAAATGGGCACTTGATGTTTCTGAAGTCAAATAAAAATATCCTAAAGTCTCTACCTGCATTTGTTGTGCAAATTCTTTTATCATTCAGCAGGGAAACATTGAAATACAATGTCTTGATACCTTAAGTGGTTTTTGAAATACACATCTCAAGGTAATTGCACTATGTTCAGATACATAACAAGTGTCAATATTGCATTCTTAAATCTGATTATAGAAAGTCGATATTAAAAAAAAATACTCAAGCCTAAAAAGATTCTGATGCACGCTTGAATAAAATGTATGCTTTCTTTTAATTGGATAAATCAAACGCCAAGGGTCTATTAAATTCAGTTCATCAATTCAATAAGCCTTAATTGTTTCCTTCACTAATGATAATAAGGGAGTGTTTTTTTTTTGTGGCAGTGCATTTCCATCAAGCTCAGGATCCTATATTTCAATGCAAATATTAAATTAATGTGCAGTTTTATAATTAAGTCTCAATTTTGAGCGTGGGGAGAAAGTGCAAAAGTCTTTCTCCAATGCTGGTCAATTGAAGAATTATTATAAAACATTTCTATAGTTTTAAATATACTCCCCCCCCCCAGCTCAAATGATAGCAGAATGATCTCATATAATTCAAAAGCATGTTCTGTCTAGACTCTAGTACAGTGGTTCTCAACCTGTGGGTCGCGACCCCTTTGGGGGGGGCGAATGACCCTTTCTCAGGGGTCGCCTAAGACCATTGGAAAACACATATTTTCAATGGTTTTAGGAATAATTTTATGGTTGGGGGTCACCACAACATGAAGAACTATATTAAAGGGTCGCGGCATTTTGAAGGTTGAGAACCACTGCTCTAGTAGAAGGCTTGAGATACAGTTCCAACTTAAATTATTGAATGATATTAATGAATACATTAATGAAGAGGATTGGACTAAATGTATCAATAATCTTGTCAGCTTCGTCTATTCCTGTGCATTGTAGTCTAATAGTAAACCAGTATGGCTGCAGATCCTCATTCAAAATGCAACAAATGTTTTTCTGGTGTTTCATAACAATCAGAAGATTTCCTGTTTACATGTAAAACTGTACTCATCTAGAAATCTGATAGATTATTTGCAATTCAATTTACCAATCTTGAAATAATGTATACTGTTTGTCAAACTATCTAAAGGGCTGCACTGATTTTCTTGATAGACAAAGCCTTTTCAAAGACAAAGCACCTTCCAAAGCAGATGGAAACCACATTCATAAATCCAACACACTAAAGTCATCTTTTAAGAATGAAGGAACAGATTATGAGCAAAGAGTTACTGACATCATGTGTTTTTGGTTTTATTAATAGGATGTCAAATGCAAATTCAATTCTTATATAGTCTGACTTAAAAATAAGATTGAAAAACAAGAGGTTGTTCCATACTCTACTTACTCAGAAATAAGTTTAGTTGTATTGATTTGTATAAATTCAGTCCATAGTAGTATATTAACTGTCTTTTCTTTGTGTGTGTTTGCACCTTCGAATTCCTTCAATTTTCTTTGGTTAACTTTCTTCAGAAGTGGATTGCCATTGCCTATTTCCTAGGGCTGAGAGAAAGTGACTGACCCAAAGTCATCCAGCTGGCGTTGTGTCTAGAACTCACCATCTTCCAGTTTCTAGCCTGGTCCACTACACTGAACTTGGTCTCAATCATCAAATTACTTGTTACTTATTATTTTTTTGTTCGGTGCCCCCCACCCACTACTAATATATATACACGCATACATCTCCCTAAATTTATTTACTAAATGCAACTTATGCAATCTTCATTCAGAGCAAAATCCTGAGCAGTTTATGTTCATAAACATACGAAAATTAAGATAATGATATGTCCAGCAGAAAGCCAAATTACTATAATAGGTTACTTTCTGCAGATTGAGCTAAATATCCCCCACTGTAAAAAGCCTTCCTATGAACAAAATACTAAAGCTAGAAAGAATAAATTCAAGACTGTATAAATGTTACTGCAGCTCACGTTGAAATATAGCTTTGTCTTAGGGTGAATATTACTTATATTAATCTCCCATGCAAATAGAAGCTGATATTGCTTTTAATGGACAGATTGTTCTTCTTCCACATGAATCATGTTATTCTCCTACAAAGCCAATCGCTTCTCATCTATCTAAGGACAGAAAAAAGCCATTTTGAAATATTCACTATTCATTGAAAAGGAGGGAAAATGACATGCATATAAGCTTCTTATATATTCTGTTGGACACTGGTATTGAAAAACAATCAAATTATTCACTTCTTTCTGGTTTGAATTTTTTCCTTACCGATTCAGCTCACATTGAGTGGTATATTATCAATAGACAACTCAGAAGATTTTGGCAATGCTTAAGTGGAACTGTGAAATTTTGTGACCGGTAAATCTGTACTAAGATAAGAGTTATCTATAATAACTAAGAGTTGTTATTATATAACATGGAGTGCATAAATAAATACAGTGATTAAAGTTTTGGTACAAAACTTTAGAAAGGAGTTGGGAAGGAAAATAAAACTAAATTATCTTTCATTATCTTTTCCAATACTGTTGTGTAATTCTGTTAACTAGAAATACTAGAAGATAAATACAAGGTGTTTGCAAAATCCCGAATCCCAATATTGTGATGCTGCATTTTTCTTATCATCCATGATTTTATCGCAGTGTACATTTTCTTATCTCCCACTATGTAGGTGGATGCTTGGAATTCTTTTACATTATGCATTAAAAAAGTAATTATTCTATCTATCAACTCTCTGGCAGAAGTATAACTAATCTAGAAATGTACACATTAAAGAGAAGGTATGTGGACATGACCAGGCATATCTTTGTATACATCTCTTGCTTGTAATGAATTTGAAAATAGGCCACTTTGTTACCCAGGGTTGGCTTCTAGCAAAATTGTTTCAAAAAGATGTCAACGAACCCACATTGACACTTGGTACCTCACTCCTACAACATTCATTGGACATACTGGCCAGAATTAGGAGAGTTGAATCCAGCATCTGTAGAGATTATCAGATGTTTGTGCCACTGAATAGTTTACCAATTTCATAAAGGGTAAAAAAAAAAAGTGGGGAAAATATGTGCAAAATACACCAACAATTAAATATTTATTTATTTATTTATTATTAAAATTTATATGCCGCCCTTCTCCCGAAGGACTCGGGGTGGCTCACACAAATAAAAACAACAACAATATCACCTAAAACCAATATGAAAATTAAAATCCCCAAGATTAAAACCTCATAGTTGATCAGGGAGTTTGCTGGAACAGCCATGTCTTCAGGCCAACGCGGAAAGTGTGGAGATCGGGAGCCGTCTGGAGCTCGATGGGTAACCCATTCCAGAGGGTCAGTGCAGCCACAGAGAACGCCCTCATCCTGGGGGTTGCCAGCCGACATTGTCTGGCCGACAGCAACCGAAGGAGGGCAGCTCTATGTGAACGCACTGGGTAGTGGGAGGCCGGTAGGAGGTGGTCCTGCAAGTACCCTGGGCCCATGCCATGTAGGGCTTTATAGGTCAATACCAGCACATTGAAACAGATCCGGAAGGCCACCGGCAGCCAGTGCAGCTCGCGCAGGAGAGGTGTTGCACGGGAGTAACGGGAAGCTCCCATAACAACCTGCGCGGCCACATTCTGGACCAGCTGGAGCCTCCGGGTGCACCACAAGGGCAGCTCCATGTAGAGGGCATTGCAGTAATCCAACCGAGAGACAATGAGAGCTTGAGTGACTGTACGGAGGGCATCCCTGTCTAGGAAAGGCCGCAACTGGCGCACTAGGCGAACCTGTGCAAAGGCCCCCCTTATGTTTGAATAATTTTTTTTCTCACTGATTTCATGCATTTTAACTGTAGAGACTGAGAAAAAATTCAGATTGCACCCCTGTTTATCTGGAAGACAAATCCCACTAAGCAGGACTCTTTTTGGGTAAACATGATTAGGACTGCATGATTGTTGAACATGTTTAATTTTTCCAGGGCAAATTCTTATCCATTATATTCTTTTTGAATATAGTTCATTAAACTAGAACAGCACAACCATTCAGACTTTTCATGGCATCTTTCAAAAAAACTATATATTTCACAAATATCCATGAAGCCTGGATATTTGTGATTGATGACAAGTGTTGCCATCTTTCATTTTATTGGATGGATGAATATTAGCAAAAAGGAATAATAAGCAGAAACTGGGAGTTCCTATCCTACATTAGCCTAAAACACCAGCCTGATGCTACTGAGGATATGATATATTAAAGGGCTGACATCTTGGTTTTTAAAGTAATTTCATTAATATATCGCACATACTTAAGATTTAAGATTATGACTGCAATACATTTGATCTGAAATTTGATTTGACAAAGATTTTAAAAAGTACAGGAATACAGAAGAGGGACTAGAAAAAAATTACAAAAGAGTAAAAGAAAAAATAGAAGAATAACAAAAAAGCAAGTAAAAACACTAAAGAAGTGACTTTTTGTCTTTCGCAGGAGTTACAAATATAGTAATTACCACCCTCCCATACTGCATATCACAGTTTCCTTCTTCCCATAAGCCAATATTTTAAATCAGTAAATCTGAACACAGCAATTCATTTTTATCCATTTTCAGCAAAAAGTCTATAAAGCGTTTTCAGTTTTTTAATAGAAGTAATTGTAGTTCCCTTCTTTATCAAACAAGTCAAATTAGCTGATTCTGCAAACTCAGGCATCTTCACAATCCATTCCTTTATTATTGGTGCTTCTATAGTCTTCCATCAGTGGTGGGTTTCAAAAATTTTTACTACTGGTTCTGTGGGTGTGGCTTGGTGGCCGTGGCTTGGTGGGCATGACAGGGGAAGGATACTGTAAAATGTCCATTCCCTCCCCACTCCAGGGGTAGGTTACTGCAAAATCCCCATTTCTTCCTGATCAGCTGGAACTTGGGAGGCCGAGAATAGATGGGGTGGGGCCACTCAGAATTTTTATTACCGGTTCTCTGAACTACTCAAGATTTCTGCTACCGGTTCTCCAGAACTGGTAAGCACCTGCTGAAACCCACCTCTGTCTTCCATACATCTAAATGGCTGACATTGTATATATACATGCATTGTTCCACTAGTTTCTGAACAATCAAACTCTTTTTTTTTCCTCCAGAAGAAAATACATTGTGATCAATCCAACCATTGGTCTGAGACCTTTAATCACATTGTATATATACACAGTAGTGTCTATTTGGTTTTTAAAAAATGCTGTTCTTTCTTTTGGGCTGTGAATTATTGTGTTGAACTGGTTTCAAAAATCAATAGGCTTCTGTTTTCCTTGAGATTAAATTGGAGAATAATTTGAAACAATAAAGAAGCGCTTTCTCGTTTGCTATTAAGATACTTCAGAGCACTTTGAATAATTGTGCTCTTATTAAAAAAAGAAAAAGAAAAGAAAAGCTGAGCCCTTAAGGTTGTATATGGAATAAGATTAGTTTTTCTGCTTCCTCTCAGCAGGCAACTAAACCTATTACAAACTCAAACAAGATGACATAAAAGTGCCATCTTTTAAGATAGCTTCACAACTCTCACTTTGCTTCCTTCAGAGTTATAGTCTATGTTACTATATATTCTATTAAATTGATCTGTTAATCATTATGGTGAAATATCTTTATAAGGAAATATTAGACTTCAAATTTTGGGTTTAGACAATTTAGAACTACGCCGACTTCTGTCTGACCCAAGCATAGTACATAAAATTATCTACCACAATGTCCTTCCTGTCAATGACTACTTCAGTTTCAACCACAACAATACACGAGCAAATAATAGATACAAACTCAAGGTAAACTGTTCCAAACTCGATTGCAGAAAATATGACTTCAGTAATAGAATGGTCAATGCCTGGAATGTACTACCTGACTCTGTAGTTTCTTCCCCAAACCTCCAAAACTTAAACCTTAAACTGTTTTCTGTTGACCTCACCCCATTCCTAAGAGGTCTGTAAGGGGCATGCATAAGCGCACCAGCGTGCCTACCGTCCCTGTCCTAATATTCCTTTTTACTTACTCTTTTCATGTATTCAAATTATGTTTATACTGTTACCTGTTATCTTATATATGCTTGACAAATAAACTTATGATTATGATTATGATTAGGGATGCTGATTTGGGAGTATTGTTCCTTAACTATTTGGAACAGGTTGTAGCTCTCTCATCTTCTTGGATTGCAATCTCATGTAAAAAGTATTGAGGAGGGTTCAATCAAGATGGATGGCTAATTCTTTCTTCTATGATACAATAAAAAATGCAGACTTGGTTGTATTATTAATTACCTGAATTATTACCTGAATTAATAACATATGCCATTGGCAAAGTTATTGCACAAATATGTAGATCATTTGGCCAAAGACCAAGGAACATTATGGTTAGTATTGTCTACTTATCCAACTAATATTACAGTTTTTAAACAGAGTATTTTCCAAAGGTTCAGGACCTAACCAAGGCTAGGAATCATGGTATTATTACCCCCAAAGAGCCTCGAGTTGCGCCCCCCCCCCCAAACTCCTCAAAGATTTACAGTGATCCTTGATACTGATCTTACCTGAATCTGAATGCTGTGATTTTCTTACCTTGTCTAGAGTTATGGAATTTGTATTGATGCTGTAGTTGCCATAGGAACATGCAAGTTTGTAATTTGATACGAGTATTGCTTGGCTGGTCTTTCTTGAAGACCAGGGCTGTTTAATGCCTTTGCTTTGATTCCAAAAAAGTTGCTTTAGAGAATTCCAGTATGTTAATGGAGCCTCTAAGCCAGTCTGGTCTAATGATTAAGATACCAGGCCAGAAACTGAAAGGTTATGAGTTCTAGTCCCATTTTAGGCATGAAAGCCAGCTGGGTGACTTTGGGCCAATCACTCTCTCTCAGCCCATCCCACCACACAAATGTATTGTTGTGGGGCAAATAGGAGAAAGAAGGAGTATTAGGTATGTTTGCTGCCTTGACTTATTTATACAGAGAGAGTCAATCAGATTGAGACAGGCAGCTATAGAAATTGGATAAATAAATAATAAAAATAATACAGGCAGGATATAAGTAAATAAATATGGCTAAAACTTCCTAAAGCATCCACACTTTGAGGCGGGAAATCAGAGGGCAGCCTTGAAATCTTGGGAAAAGATTTCAAAATTGTAGTCATACCCTAAGTTTGAATGTTGGAGCACTGTTTCTGAATTATTTCTGAAGCACTGGACAGGTTGAGGGGAAAAAACAATCCCTTTAAATTTTGTAGAGCTATGGCCCTTTAAAATGATGAATGAATTTGTATGACCCAGCCATGATATCCCTCCCTCCAAAGTCAGAAGGAAAGATCCAACAGAAGACATTGAAGGGAGATTGGAAGCATCTTTTATGTAGAGGCCTTTTAGGTTGTGAGTGTCTGGGAACTGTCAAAGGAGCTGGGATTGGCTGAACAATGAATCCCCAGATATCAATCAAGCTCTTCAAGAAAGAATTCTAATTTTGGAAATTATTAATGTTCTGGGGCTAAATATTGTGTATTACAAAATGGACTCGAGTGAAGATTTCACACCTAAAATGAAACAAAAATGGCCATCTATTCTAGAACATTATTATAAGAGGAGTGACTGGGCTAGTATTTACGGGATCAGAGAGATGGATGAAGAGGCTTGCCAAAGGCTTACCAAAAAGTCCTAAAATCATTATAGGTGATCCTCAGGTTACAATAGCAATGAGGACTGGGATTGCTAAGTAATATGGGTCATAACTCCGTGAAGTACAGGTCATTAAGCAAGAAGAGGCAGGAATCTCAGGACCCTCTATTTGATTCATAAGTCTCCAGTGAATGATTTTTGATGGACATGATGTATTTTATGGCTTCTACTGAAACTGATAGTATTATAATAATGACAGGAAAATATTAGTGATAATCTTTAGAATGCAATATTTTTTTTTACCTGCCAGGTTTTATGGACTGTTTCTTTTTTGGCTGCATTACCACACAAATGGTGTTCTCTGCATAAATAAATTAAGAGGTCAAACAAGCTTACAATAGTTGTTCATGTTAACCTTAATATATGATGCTCTACTAAATGAAGGCTTTGTACCTTTATCTCTATGGAACTTTGAGATTTCTATAAACAAAACAATCCAAAACCTCATTAATATGAAATCCTGTACATGGTCACATGAATAATCAGTATAATTATCCCTAAAACAAAGAGAGAGGAAAAAAATCACATTCGCAGTTAGCACTGTTAGAAAGATGCCACTGGAAATTTTGAATTTTCATAATTTTTATATTTAATGTTGATTTTATTTTTATGATGATTGTTTTATATGTGTGCTATTTTTATTGGGTTATCATACAACACCCAGAGTAACTTCCTGTGAGATGGGGAGGGGGGTATATAAATTTGATTTATAAACAATCAATCAATCGATCAATCAATCAAATTAGTTATCATAATGGGGTTATGACTGGTGCAAAAAATAAATCTAGCCACTCCTATTCATAGTTGCATTGTAGTAGCAGTTTTTTGATTCCATGGACCATGATATCCATTCTGAAACAACTGTGTGGGTGAGGAGTGGGATGCACTGTTTATTTCCTTCTTCTAAGTGTTAACAGGAGGGGAGAGATCATGCCCACAGACCTTCTCTTATGGTTTTGATGCTGCCTTCCCTCCTGCTAATATTTTATTTATTTATCTATTCAACTTGTATGAACTGACTCTTAATAACTCTGGGTGACTCACAAGCCAAGAAGTTACAATAAAGCCAATTAAAAAGGAGATTAAAAGGTGGCAAGAAAAACAGACCAGATAGAATGAAGTAAGGGGTCTCACACTCTATCATCAAAGGCCTGGGTGAACAACCAGCTCTTCGTGGCTCTTCTAAATAACAAGAGTCTAGGGGCAACCTCATTACAGAGGATAAGAGCTGCTGCAGAAAGTACGTTTATCTGGAGTCCTGATTAATGACATTGTTTAATCAAAGGAATATGGAGTGTATGTGCCAATCCTGCAAGATTGAATTAGCCAGGTAGATATTATAACCATTGATTTAGCAACTGCTCAAAGTTACAATACTGGGAGGGGGGGAGGAGAATTATTATCCATTCCTGCACTTACAACCATCGTAGTTTTACATCCAAATATAATTTATTCTTTATACTGTTTCCATCTTCGCTTAAAATATTAACAAGATCCACAATGGTCTGAGAATCAGTGTTTCCAGGTTAATCAAATCAGCGAACTTCCTCAAATGCCAAAATAAATTACGCAGACCTAATCCACATATCAAAAGGATAAGATCTACAAACACAGAGTTAATTAAGTTAGATCTCCCAGCGGAACTGCATGTTCACAAGAATACATATTTACACACACACACACACACACACACACACACAGAGAGAGAGAGAGAGAGAGAGAGAGAGAGAGAGAGAGAGAGAGAGAGAGAGAGAGAGATGCTCCTCAAGTGTCACCCTAGAATCTGTATGTAGACACTTTCCACACCACAGACAAGCTCCCCCTATACAAAAATCTGCTGCTGTACCCCATTTCTCTGCAGCTCACTCTTGAAAGCAAACTGTTTTGCTTTTAGGAATAAATATTTCTTCTTTCCTCACAGATCTCATTTTTATTTATTCTGGTGCAACCCCAGCTTGAGTTGGAACCCCAAAATATTCTTCGGACAATACCCATAATCACATGATCAAAATTTGGGCATTTGGCAACTGCCATTTATTTACAATGGTTGCAGCATCGTAATGTCTGCAACCTTTTCAGCTGGCTTCCTACAAGCAATGTCAATGGGAGAAACTGAATTCTCTTAACAAACCGTGTGATGCACTTAAAACTGCAGTGATTCATTTAACAATCATGGCAAAAAAACCCCAAAAACATAACATCAGGTGCAATTCACTTAACTGCCTTACCTATCTAAAAAAAAAATTAAACCTGATTATGCTTGTAAGTCATGAACTACTTATATTTGTGAGACAGGCAGATCCTCAAGTAATCAGGCTCTTGTTGGTTGAGCAATTAGAAACTGCTGGAAAAGATCATTTGTCCGTTTGGGCTTCTGTACAATCAATGCAATCAATCTAGGAGACGCAGTGGCTCAGTGGCTAAGACGCCGAGCTTGTTGATCAGAAAGGTCAGCAGTTCAGTGGTTTGAATCCCTAGCACTGCATAACGGAGTGAGCTCCCATTCTGCCAACCTAGCAGTTCAAAAGCATGTAAAAATGCAAGTAGAAAAATAGGGACCACTTCAGTGGGAAGGTAACAGCGTTCCGTGCGCCTTCGGCGTTTAGTCATGCCAGCCACATGACCACAGAATTGTCATCACACAGTGCTGGCTCTTTGGCTTAGAAACGGAGATAAGCACCGCTCCCTAGAGTCGGGAATGACTAGCACATATGTGTGAGGTTAACCTTTAACTTTACCTTACAATCAATACGTTGAGGATATCCAGCTTTATATTTCTATTCTGGGCTGCACAAATGAAGTTGTCATGGTATTGAGCCAATGTCTCAAGACTGTTTGGGCCTGGATGAGGAGAAACAGATTTCAGCTCAGTCCTGATAAGACTGAGTGGATGTGGCTGTTTGGCCCAGCCTGCTATCTCTGGAGTCAGGGACATTTCCATCCTTGGTCTTGTCTGTGGTTACACTTCCCCATTCAAGACTGGTGTGCAATTTAGGGGTCCTTCTGTATTCACAGCTACTGCTCTAAGAGCAGGTGGCAGCTGCGATCAGGAGAGGTTTTGCACAGGGCATCCTGTGATGCCAGTTGCATCTGCTCCTCGAACAAGAGGCCCTGCAGATGGTCACCCACATCCTGGTGGCCTCATGATTAGAGTATTGCAGTGCGCTCTACATGGGGCTGCCCTTGAAGACCATCTGGAGGCTTCGACAGCATGAGCAATAATAGGCACTTCTCATGGGTGACCTCTGTTTATGCAAATTAGATCGGCTGCCAATTGGCTTCCAGGTGTTAATACAAGGTGCTGGTTGCTACCTTTAAAGCCCCTCATGCAAAGAAACTGGTTAGCACCTGTCTCCAATTATTTATACCAGCCTGGTATATTTCAGCAGAGAGGGAGAACTTCAATTAAATGTTATCATTTTATGGGATTAAGGAAGTGTGCCTTCTCTGTCGCAGTCCCCACCTTTGCGGCAGTCCATCTCCCTGCCCCCTCCGAAATATGGATGGTGCCTCTCTCCTGGGGATCCAAAAAGCAAGATATGGCTTTGTTTTCCCACCTGAGCTGTTTGGGTTGTTTTCCCACCTGAGCTGTTTGGGTTGTGTGTATATTTTGTTGGTAATTATTAAAAAGCTTTGTTTTAATGGTTGCTCATAATCTGAGCTGTTTTATTTATGTTTTTAATTGTTTTGATTTAGCATTGTATTTTGTAAGCTGCCCACTGGAGTGGTCAGCTATGTTTTAAATCCAAATAACAATGACAACAATAATCTAAAATGATAAAACTTTGCAACCTTATAAAATAAAACATTTTCATTGGAAACAACCCAAAAATCATTGGAAATAAGCACATGCAAGATTACCGCTCGTGTTTATTTTGTATTGTTCTTGAAATCTGCCTTATGCTGTTAAGAAAGCCATCCTAACTTTTTCCTTCCATGGTACACCAGCAACTGACCTGGTTATCACAGTGGTGAAATCCTCCGTGGTTTGCCACCGGTTCGCTGCCCACACATGCGCAGTGTGCGCCAAATGCACGCTGCATGCATATGCAATCCGCACCAAATGCATGTTTTGCATGGAAAAAGGAGGTTTAAGAAAGTAAGTAGAACAGCGAGGGGTGGGGGAACTGCTGTGCCGCGCAATTTAGATTCGCTAGAAAGCAGGATTTCCTGCTTTCTAGCGAATATAAATCGCGCGGCACAGCTGATCGTAGGAAATATCGGCAATTTTTTACTACCAGTTCGCCTGAACTGGTAGCTTTTATTACTACCGGTTCTCCTGAACCGGTGCAAACCGGTTTACCAGTACAGCTGGATTACAGCTGGATTACCACCTTGTATAGGTAGAATGAAGGTTGGCAGATCATAAGTCTTGTGCACCCAAACCTGGAGCCCTTCCAGAACTCGCTCTGGGCTTTGCTTGGACAATCAGACTGCCAGCTTGCCTGGACAATGTGCTAGGGAGAACTGCCAGCAATCCAGCTTCGTATGTATAAATCATTAGGCTGTGTGCCATTCTTCACTTTCTGCTGTGCCTATGGCTTGTGCTTTCAAAGCCAGAGCTCTGTCGGCTTTGGACAAAAGGCACAGGAAACCTACAGCTAGAATCAATTTATCCATGGAAAAGAGCAGGTAATTAATGAAGATGAGAACAAATGGTCAAAGGAATGTAGACTTTCCTACACAGATTATATGAGTAGGCTAATTTAAACAGTAAATCGAATCAATGATGGAAGCTGTATGGAATGAGGTTGTAAAGATCTCAAGAAATGCTGGTTCACGTTAATTTAATGTTGAGAACTGAAAAGCCATTCCGAAGCATGGGAGAGGAAAAGCAAGAGGCATAAAGCTGCTTTGCTGCTGTGCTTTTTTTCCCAGAATCCTTTTAAAATGCCTTCGATGAGAGGCAGGCATGCCAGGTTTTTCTAGAGATCATGAAAAACAAGCAGATGGGTGAGTACAGTTACAGGAGGAAAAGAAAATCAGAGAAAGTTAGATGAGATCCTCTGACCAGAGATGACCCAGTTCTTTATTACAGCAACTATATGACAATGGACTTGTCTGCTGCAAAGCTTTGCTTGTACAACCTGGCAGCCTCCTTGCCCCAATTCCAGGACAACCCATTGATCATTCCCAGAGGACATGACCTTACAGTGGGCTCTCAATCTCAGTCACTGCCCACCACAGAAGCAGGCTGAGGCTAGATCCAGCAAGAAATAAGTCTTTTCCATCAAAAAAAATGAAACAAGACCTACCTCCATGCTTAATGGGAGCACCACAACTGCCTCATTCCTCCCAAACCAGCTGTGGTCAATTGCCACTCTTGTGTGAGGCCACCAGCTCTGTTGCCATCATTCCTGAGTCATGGTAAGAGGAATGCCAGGGGGGGAAATAGTGTCTCAAAGTTTTCAAACTGATAGACTTTCATGCTATCTTAATCATGAACTGCATGATCCCTGCAAAAGAGTACTCTATGTGTCAAGAATAGATGGAAGCCTGCTTGATGTGAAGCATTTGACCAAGAATAGCTATACTGTGCATTTCTGTGTGGCCAAAGATTCATCCCCAAGTTGTTGCAGAAGACAGCCTGTCCACACTCTTCAGAAGCAAAGAAGCAACATGTGGTACCTGTTGAGCAGAAATGTTGTACAGATGACTAGGCACAGTAATTATGAAGCCAGATAAAAACTGAAACATGTCCCCTATGGCAACAAGATGACATACATAGGCTGTAGCATGTGCTGCTGTGTGAAGCAAAGACAAGTTGTAAGGTCAACCATACCCAGGCAAGTCATCCTCAGGAATTGAGATATAAAGGATGCAGTTTGCTGCCTCCCACATGCTGGGGAAGACCAGGTGTCTCGATAGAAAAACACTTAATCTCTCCCCTGGCTCAAGCTGATGAAGGGAGGAGAACTTGTGGCTCAGAGGTTAATACAACTGCCTAACATGCAGGCAGCCCAAGTTCGAATCCAAGTAAGGGTATGGCTAGCTGATGAGAGCTAAATAGCTTGAAATAGATCTATACTAGTCTCTCTTTATTTCTTTATCAGTGAAATATAAATTTGATATAGATAGATATAGATAGATATATGTGTGTGTATCTATCATCTATCTATCTATCTATATAATTTATATTTCACTGATATATATATATATCAAGAAGTGCAAAAAGAACATCTGGAAAAAAACTTGAAGGCTAAATTTTTATTTATTTTATTTATTTGTTTGTCAAACATGTACAAAATAACAAATATAAGTATGAACATAAACATAAACAAAGGGAATAAATCCAAATAAATGGGGACAGTAAATGGGGACAGACAGGGATGGTAGGCACACTGGTGCAGTTGGCAGCAGAGAACAATGGCAGCAGGGAACAACAAATCCCAATATAGAAAAGCATGTGAACTGAGAAATGCATACTTAAAACAACAGGGCATTGAGTACCACAAGAAAACAGAGAGAAACTCAACAATGGTTGTGAGTAGATGCTGATATATGCTACCCTACCCAAAAAATTCTGGAGAGAAGCAGCGATGACAGTTAATTATCTATAGAACCATCTTCTGACAAACGCTACAGAAAAGGTATTGCATCTCAAGAGATTGCACAAGGTCAAGCATGGGTCACCTATAAGAATAATAAGCTGCTAAATCTACATTTTACATCTCCAGTGACACATGCTCAAAGCTGAGTAACAAAGCCACTGGGAGCATCGTGGCGGGATACAGTAACAGTTCTTTAACCCTAAGTTATACAAAGCAACCATGTGCAGCAATGCATCCTTCAATGAGACCCTGCAACTGGGAATCATGGATTAAGTGAACTGGAAGTGTACTTCACCACAGAACAATCAGTCAATAGAAAGGCTGGAGTTATGTCAACCAAACAGACATAGTGGAAGCAGGAGACATGCCCAAAGCATCAGGTTAAATGGCAACCAAGTAGCATACTCAGCCAACAGCTGAATATATTGTAGAATCAGAGGTGGGTTTCAACAGGTTTGAGCAGTTCTGGAGAACCGGTAGTGGAAATTTTGAGTATTTCGGAGAACCGGTAGGAAAAATTCTGACTGGCCCCGACCCCATCTATTCTCTGCCTCCCAAATCCCAGCTGATTGGGAGGAAATGGGGATTTTGCAGCATGCTTCCCCCAGAGGGGGGTGAGAATGGAGATTTTACAGTATCCTTCCTCTGCCACACCCACCAAGTCACACCCACCATGCCAAGCCATGCCTACCCACAGAACCAGCAGTAAAAAATTTTGAAACCCACCACTGTGTAGAACCTAATCAAATCAGGAAATGAAGGCTATACCATCTAGAAAACTCCAATATATGGTGACAACCTGCAAAGTGTGTGGATTTAATGCTTGGCAAGAGACTGAACAGCTACCTATAAATAAGGCCATCAGAAGGGGAAAAGCTGCACAAGATGTCATGGAATTGGTTCAGGGAAATCAAAACTGACGTTCATCTGACTGCCACAAGACTGGAAGGCAATTGGATATAAATGGATATAAATTTAAAGTTAAGTACAATTAATAAACGGGGAAGTTGAATGGTATAAAGCCAGAGCAGTTGCCAATGGATATTCACAGAAGTCCTGCTCGGAAAGGATTATGAAAAGATATTCAACCCAGTATTTAAGGAGAACACACAAAAAGGACCCTGCTTATGCAAATAAAGAAATGCAAGTGAAGCACTTAGATGTGAAAACAAGTCTTCCTGTATCAAGCAATATATGGAGCAAACTCCAACATCAATAGATCCAAATTGGGTAGATTTAATCTGCAAATTGCAAAATAGCATTTATGAAATAAAAGAGGTCATCACTGCCTGGGATGAAAAGATTAACAAAGTTTTGACAGAATCATTTTTTTCAAGATGTAAGGCTTACTGTGCTTGCACATTAGACAGACAGAAAAGCAGAAGCTTTATTTTGGCCAACGACCAATAAACATATGCTTGCCTATCAAGATGATAAACAGGACAATCTGTACTTTGATATTCATGAATGATTCGCTATAAACAGAAGGATGATAGAGACAACATCACCCAGCATTTTAGTGAAAGTGTTGAGATAAAGGTAGGATAAATTACATACCAGCTCAGAATCCAGACACAGAGAGAAGACAGATGTTTTTATTTATCCAAAGGAGCATGATATACTGATTCACTCCAAAATGAAAGAAGTCAAGGGAGCAAAGATCCTGATGGTAGTGAACTTCTAGAAAAAAAGAAAACTCAGAAGCCTAGAATACACTGGCAAACTAATAATCAATACTGAAAGGCCAGTGCATTTTGAGTCAATAGCTATGAAGCTGAAATTATCATCAAATTTAAAGCTGACATAGTTCATAAGTAGAGGGCCCACAACAAGATTGTTAGCCTACAATAAGTCACCTTTCCTAATTTTAGAAGACAACTGTTAGTTTGGCTACAAATAGGGCCTGCTATAATTCAGTCCTCCACAAAAGCTGAGGATACAATTGGCTCAACCAATTGTTGTATCACTTTGAGTTGAATCCTTGACTAGAGAAAAATATTATATTAGAATAGATTGGAAGGGGTCATGCAGGCCATCATGTCAACCTCCTGCTTGATACAGATATCCAAATTAAAGCATCCCCAGCGAATAGGGTGCTCTAATTTTGATTCCTGCAAATGTCTGATACAGATAAACCTTTGTTGAGAAGGGACAAAGAAGAAGGGATATATGCTACTTTCCTCAGAATATTATGACAGGACTTATCTCTTCTCTGCCTCTCATAACAGAGATCTCCACTGTCCTGCTTCATCAAGGATATAAACTGAAACAATTTCTCAAATATCAGTTCTGATATGATGCTGCAGCATTATTATTATTATTATTATTATTATTTTGCTTTAAACTCTGAATTGTTTCTGAATGCAGCTATTTGTTATTGATGAGCATGTCTGCTAACTAGACTTAGTGCTTGTCATTCTTATGGCACCATTCTATTCCAGCCAAGGACAAACAGCTAACAACTATAACCCTTCCTTGAGCTGTTTGTTATAGCAATCACCATCAGAAAAAAGAAATGGGAATAAATTAGCACTTCAGTTACCTGGGACCTGCAGCCAGTTAGAGTCTTCTTTGAAAATGGCAAATTTTGAGGCTGTATGTTCCCAAATAGTTGGTGAGTTAAAATCAGCACTGCCAGATCTGGACTGCAAAGTAAAGACTATATAGTAACAAAAAGGGGTCAGTAAATCTCTTTCTTTGCTATCATCTAGTGCAGAGATGTGAAACTCGCAGCCCGTGGGCCGGATGCGTCACATGCTGGCCCCATCCGATTTAGGGAAGAGGGCAAAATACATCATGTGATGACACCATGACGATGCGAGTTTGACACCCCTAATCTAGTGCTATTATCCAGATTTTTACAGCTAAGATCTGGTAGTTTTACTTAGAATATTTTTGATGACTGATTGCGAGCTGGATGTCAGGGTAGATATGCAGGGGGGCGGGAATAGTAGCAGTCTTCTTTCTGATGCAGGAGGTGAACTCAACAGGTTTCCCCTAAACATAAACGATGCCACATTATTTAGATCCCATCCTTCTCTGTGGCATTGCTTTGCAATCACTTCATTTGGGGTTCTATAGCTCATTCCATACTGGAAAACTACAGGGATACATGGATGGGGCAAGGGAGGGGGAAGCACTATCCCGAAGGCTTTTGAAATGAGACTTAAATGCAGTTCAGAAGAATAGGAATGATAGTAAACATAGGCTTATTCTTTTCCTCAAATGGTAGGTATTTGATATCCCCTGAAAAATAGGCTTTCAGGAGACATCTGAAACAGAGCACTATTTTAGAATCTCAGCTAATAAAATGAAGCAAGATGAGAAATAAATTGTATGACTTTGGATCAATATTGTACCTGCCTCTCTGTTCTGCTTGGATGGCCTTCTTTGACTCTGCTGTAAAGATATTTTGCTGATGCCAGTTTTTTTCTTTACAGTCTCCACACAACTATCCCCATCTGGAAAATATCAGCAGATAATTATGACCTTGTGGCTTTTGGCCTCCCTGTTTACAGACTAGCATTTGGTAGAGCCATCATAAAAGTCTTGGAAAAGATACGTTGTGATGTGCCTATACCTCCAGTACAAAAATCAGAGTTCTAAACAGGATGGTATTCTCTGTATCACTATGGAAGTAAAAGTTGGACTTTGAAGAAACAGAATAGGAAGAGTATTGATGCTTTTGAAGTTTGGTGTGGGATGATTCCTGTAAATACCATGGATAACCAATAATAGCAATAGCAATAGCACTTAGATTTATAATAATTAATAGAATTCTTTATTGGCCAAATGTGATCAGATACAGAAGGAATTTGTCTCCGGTGTATATGCTTACAGTGTACATACAATATAAACAGCAAGTAATAGGTCATAGGTCATAAATTATAGTTACAATCAATCAGAAGTTACAAGCAACAATTGATAAATCATAAGAAACCAATAGAAGAAGGTAGTACGAAAGATGAGAAGATGAGAAAAGATGAGAAATGAGACAGTTTCGTGGGAATTAAGTGTTCAGCAGAATGAACACTTAGTGTTCTACAGCCCTCTCTAAGACGTTTCCCTAGTCAGCATATGGCCTCCAACAATCTGGGTTCTCATTTTACCGACCTCGAAAGGATGGAAGACTGATTCAACCTTGAGCTGGTGGATCATTGAACAAATCAATCCAAAATGCTCACTCAAGGCACAAATGACCAGGCACAAATTATCCTACTTTAGACACTGTATTAAAAGTCCTAACCTTGTGGAAAACAATATGAAATGCTGGGAAATGACAGAAGGAAAGAGAAGAAGTGGATAGCAAGATGTAGCAAGTTGGATGGACTCAATTACAGTGGGTAATTGACCATTGCACCATTAAAAGACCTGAAAGACCAGGTTAGGGACAGATTGTTATGGAGAAAATTTATGTGGCTGCCAAGAATTAACATTGACTTGATGACACATAATCAATTAATCAATGTGGACCCAGCTACAGGGCATTTACCATGACATTAAAGATAGGAAGAGGTAGACCATGACAGCCCTTGTGTACAGAAACCTGGAGCCCTTTCAGATCATATCTGAAGAGCCTTGATAGTACAGTGGTATACGCACCCTGTTATTAACACAGCTGCCTGCAATTTCTGCTGGTTCGAATCTCTCCAAGGCTCAAGGTTGACGCAGCCTTCCATCCTTTCTAAGGTAGGTGAAATGAGGACCCAGTTTGTGGGGGCAATAAGCTGACTTTGTATAAAATATACAAAAGTATGAAGGCTATTGCTTAACGCATTGTAAGCCGCCCTGAGTCTCCGGAGAAGGGCGGCATATAAATCAAATAAAAAAAAATATATATCTTCCTCTATACTATGCCTAAACAAGGTCATTGCAAGTCCATAGAAACCCTATTCAAATTCGTTTGCAATGCTACAGGGAATTTTGATCCACAATTTGAGAACCCCTGATTTAAGGGGAAGACTATATGCTAGTTGGGTAGGGGAGGAGGATAAAATGTTTGTTGCATTATGGGAGGCACATTGAAATACTTTATATCCCTGTATTTGAATTTGCAATGTTGATAAATCATGAGTTGTCCTTTATTTTTTTTAAAGCAATGTTTGTAGTCCATTTAAGTTCTCAGTCACATCCTTCTGTTTCATTTATTCAGTGTACAAGATTGCATCTTGTATCTGTAATGTCTCTAAATATTATGTGGTACTTTTTTCTTAGTGAATTGCATATTGCATGTAATATAAAGGAGAATTTTATTTTTAATAAAGAAAATTCCTGACCTGATTGTCTGCCAACTCATTGCATTAACCTTTTTCAGAGCAGTTTTTTGTACAAAACACTGCAAGAGACTCCCCCAAAACACCTAGCAGAATCAGTAAGACAAAATATAATTAAAGACATTGGCTATTTCTCTTCTACTCATGAATGCAACAGGAGTATTTGTTTTGCAAAATTTGTTTTGCGAGCAAAGTTGAATAAGAAATAATTCAAATATAAACATTTGAAATCCAATGTTCCTATTGAGAGAAAACTATTAGTCAAATCCTTGAGAAAAAAAAAATTAGAGGGCAAACTTAACAAAAAGCAAAAATAATCTCCCAAATAGCACTGGAGATTGTTCACTTCTTCAACAATACATTTTAGAAACTTTTTAATTTCCAGTTTTTATAGCTCTGCTTTAAATGCTTTTAGAAAGATCTATTATTTTCTTGGCCAAATTGAACACAGAGCTAGTTGTCTTTGACCAATCAAATAGCCAAATGAGCAATTGCTATAATTAAAAACCCTAGAGGAAAAATGAATAACCACAAATAGCTGTAATATTGAGTCCTATAAATACCTAAAGATGTAGTTACACCTCATTTAAAACTGTTATTTCACAATCATCTAGTAGGTTGAGGTTGAGAGACTTGATAAACTTTAAGATTTCTTGGCATTTCTAAGATTAAGAACGATGTAGAGTTCTTGGATTCTCGAAGGTATGATTAAGACATAATCTTGAGATGTTTACATCAGTTCCTGCATAGAGAATCAATTCTTTTATTTCTAATTACATTGCACCAACAAATGAGTTTTCATGCTGAATCAGCAGATGGTAGATTCACATGCATTCAATTGAGCATTCAATGATGCTCATTACTCCAACAGACTAAGATTCCCTGCATTTTTCTCTCTCTTAGAAGTACAGTGGGATGACATTAACTTTTAAAATTACTTTGAAGATTAGGGTTTGAGCAAGGATTTATTTCAGCCTTAAACATTCCTACAAAAGTTCACCAACACTACTGAGAATGAATATTCAGAGTTTCATATTATTGCTTTGAGAAGAGTCATGAGGCCTGCATGTTCTCTTTATCTTCTCCTCTCTACAGTTGCCAGTGAATCACTACCAAAGATAATCTGAAGTTATACTGCATGACAGGGCAGTAACTCTTGCAACATTTGCACTGAATATAAGATTGATGCCTTTATGAATGACATTTTGATTTTTATTCCTAAGCAATTTTTCCTTCTTTCAGGAACTAGCAATAGCACTTAGACTTATATAACACTTCACAGTGCTTTACAGCCCTCTCTAAGAGGTTTACAGAGTCAGCATATTGTCCCCAACAATCTGGCTCCTCATTTTACTGATCTCAGAAGGATGGAAGGCTGAGTCAACCATGAGCTGGTCAGGATTGAACTCCTGGCAGTCAGTAGAATTAACCTGCAATACTGCATTCTGACCACTGTGCCAACATGGCAACTTAGCATGTTTGATCATAAATAAACAATCAATTGTGCCTTTTCCATCTCTGTTTCTGTTTAATTTCTTTATTAAAAAAATGAAAAAAGAAAGATTAAAAACTCACAGAAATTAATACAGAATAAAAATAAGAGAGAGAAAAATAAAAGACAAAACCAAAAGTGCAGGGGTTGGGGGGGAAAGAAAATATAAAAAATAGTTTCTGGTTTTCCTTACAGCAGTCATAAGTACAACTATAAATTTACTTCTTATACTGTGATTACAACATAACTCTCTTCTGTTTTATAATCTATTTTTTCTAAGCAAAACCATAAATCAAAAGTTTTTTTTTCTATTTCATGCAAAAAGTCTGTAAATAGTTTCCATTCAGCAATAAACATAGATAATGTCTTTTTCCAAATTAAAAAAAAAAATCAATTTGGCCATCTCTTTAAATTCCATCATCTTCATCATTCATTCCTCCACTGAGTGTTGCATTGAATCTTTTCACCTTTGTGCATATAATAATCTTACTGCAGTTATCATGTGTAAAAGTGAAAGTTCCAAAACTACATTCCAAAAGTTTGTCCATCCGCCCCTGGTTTCAATTGCAAATCAATCTTTAAAATCTTAAATTTTAAAGATTGATTTGAATTTTAAAATGCCTGGCTTTTTATATGTCTACTAAGCATGATAAAATGTTCCTTCTTATTGTTCATATTTCCAACATAGATCTGAATTACTTTTATTCATGCTAGACAATTTCCCTGGTGACATACACAACAATATACAAATTTCATGCCATTACCCTGCTGAATGCCTAATTCTCACGGTGCTGTCTGATGTCTAGGTACCATGTAGTTTGAATGTAGTACTATTATTTGTCCTTCTTATTACTTTTTTTTACTCCCCACTCTTATTGGTGGTATTATTGTTGCTGTTGTTGTTGATATTCATGTACATTGAGAGCTTCTTCATCGGAGACAAATTCCTTATGTATCTAATCATACTTGGCCCAATAAAGTATTCAATTCAGCTTATAACAGTTCTTTTAAAGATTATAACATAATGTAAATTTCAGTCTTTTCAACCATATACTCACCTATTGTTCCATTTCTACAGTATATTCAGAGGTGGGTTTCAGCAGGTTCTGACCAGGTCTGGAGAACCAGTAGTGGAAATTTTGAGTAGTTCAGAGAACCGGTAGTAAACATTCTTTTGCCCCCATCTATTCTCTGCTTCCCAAGTCCCAGCTGATCGGGAGGAAGTGGAGATTTTGCAGTAACCTTCCTCTGGATTGGGGACGGAATGGAGATTTTACAGTATCCTTCCCCTGACATGTCCACCAAGCCACGCCTACCAAGCCACACCCACAGAACCGGTAGTAAAAAATTTTGAAACCCACCACTGGGTATATTGCATCCAATATGGCTCACTCTTTTAGGAGAATAAGATCACTTCTCAGTATCATCAAGCCTGCAATAACAATTTTGAAAAGATTTCAGAATATATCCTTATATACCAATCATAGCATTTCTTTTTGGACTGTGCAACAATATGTAAAGTGTAGAAAAGGAATAAAAAAATAAGTTAAAGAAACTAAAAAGTTAAATAAGAAAAGAAAAGAAATAGCTAAACATATGGGTTTTTTCTTCTCTTTTGTTTTTTGTGCCTTTAAGTCAAGTTTTGGACTCCTGGTGACTGCCTGGACAAGTCCCTGGAGAAATCCCTCATGTTGTTTTGACAAGGTTTTTCAGAAGTGGCCTGCTCTTTAAGGACTGAGAGAGAATGACTTGCCCGAGGTCACACTGCTGGCTTTATGTCTTAAGCTTGATTTAGACTTGTTTACAACTGCACGTAGTGTCAATTCATACCTATGCTGTGAAGGGGTTGATGAGTAAGCATAGGTTGCAAATGGTTGCAGATGGGCCAATTTGCACACCTCTCAAATCTCAAATATGTGTTCTGCAGAGATGAGTGTCTTGCACAATGATTGGTTTATCTGACTATGTTTTCTGTGCTTTGTTGTTAGAGTATCCCCTAACCAGAACATTAACATTCATATAAGTATAAATGCAACAGCTATGCAACCATCTCTGAACAATAGATGCATATGCTTCCTGACATGCAATGACGCAGAAGTCTAACTCAGGCTTAAGTCAGGACTGGAATTCATGGTCTCTTTGTTTCTAGGTTTAATCACTACACCAAAATGCTTTAATCACTACCCCAAAATGGCTCTCAATTGTATGTTACATCAATCCCATTCTCTGTACCTCTCTTATCACTTTTATCTTTGTAAACCATCTTTGATTCCACCACATTCATATACTAGTCGTACATTGTATTTTGTTCTGAAGCTTTCAGGAAGGCAATTCAATTTTTTTCTCTCAAATATATTGGGTTACTAGTAGGAAAATTGCTTGGAGAATGAGTGCTGAGAAATGATCATCCACTTATGAAAAATGTAAAATCAGTTTTAGGCAAATGGATAAAATTAAATATAGTACTCTTGGGTATATTATCATAATTTAAAATGTCAATCATTTCCCACTTCTCCTACTTCAGCCTATACTCATTAGCCCTCCACATTATGAATTTAAGTCTTGACAATCCCTTATAGAAACATTTATTAAGCAAAATAAATGTTCTAGGATTCTATAATAGTTAACTGTAGAAAGTCTAAGGAAATTCAACAGAAGTTGAATTGAAACACAGTCTCTATCTACTAGTACATCATATATGCAATATAGAACATATATCATAGTTGGGTTGGAATTACCTTCCATCAAAATAAATGGTCATCTTGTTTATTTATAGATAGTCCTCAATATACAACCACAATTTAGACTAGAATTTTCATCATAAATTGATGCAATTGTAAAGAAAGTTATCATGTGACCAGACTCAAGTTTTATTACCATTTTTACTGCAGTTGTTAAGTGAATCACATGGTTGTTAAGCGAATCCAGCTTCTCCCATTGACTTTGCTGGTCAATTGCAAGTTGGCTGTGAAGGTCACAAATCACAATCACATGACTGTAAAATGCTGCAACTGATATAAATGTGAACTGTTTGCAAAGTGTCTGAATTGTGGCAAATCATAAATCACTTTTCCCAAGTCATAACTTTGATTTGTCATTAAATGATAAGATGAGGTCTACTTATACTATTAATTGCTGTACCAAACATCCCTTTTCCAGGCCATACTTAATGTTAGCAATAGCACTTAGACTTATATACTGCTTTACAATGCTTTATAGCCAGGGGTGGGTTCTACTTATCTTTACTACCGGTTCGCAATGAGAAGTTTCTGCACATGCGCAGATTGCTAATGACGACATCCGGGGGAGTGGCTGGGGCCTCCTGCTGGTTTTGCTACCGGTTCTTGTAAACTGGCCTGAACAGGGGGCAACCCACCACTGTTTATAGCCCTCTCTAAGCGGTTTACAGAGTCAGCATATTGCCCCCAACAATCTGGGTCCTCATTTTACCAATATTGGAAGGATGGAAGGCTGAGTCAGCCTTGAGCCACTCAAAATCAAACTGCAGAATTAGCCTGCAATACTACATTCTAACCACTACGCCACCACAGTCAAGTTGCAAGATCCCAAAATGTATTTATAGAATTTAGTACACTTTCAAGATAATTATCTTAAGGATTTAATTTCAGGAAGTTATTAATGGTTTATGGATACTCAGCTCAATATAGATTAAAATTTATTATCTCCAAAATTGAATGATGTCATTTTGTGTGTGCGTGTGTGTGTGCACTCGTGTGTGTGCGTGTATGTGTGTTCATATTAATGTTGACTTCTGGTGCCTGCCTGGACAAGTTCCTGCAGTTTCTTGGCAAGATTTCAGAAGTGGTTTGCTATTATCTCCTTCCTAGGGACGAGAGAAACAGATAGGTCCAAGGCAACTCAGATGGTTTTGTGCCTAAAGCAGGATTATAATTTTATTTAATATTTATTTTACATGAGGAAATCATTTAACCCAATCAGCTTTCTTATGGAAGACAAACTTCTAAAGCAACATATTATTTTCAGATTATACTGCCAAGCATCCTTGTTTGTTGTTTATTGTTATTCTCCATCTAAGAGATGGACAGGGCAGAAGAATTCATCCACAAAATTCAGGAAGGCTTCAGCATGCAATGATTCCAAATTTACCTATAGTAATACTGATGATTGATGATAATGATGAAGATGATGATAGTAATACATTTTCTCATTCTTAATTGACAATTCATAATTGACAATAAAGAAATAGAAATTACACTCAAACCTGGTCTCTACGAATCTTTCTGTATAGACTCCATGTTATAATATGAAAACATTGGCGAAGGATTAAATTGAGGATTAATGAAATACTGATGATTTTCTTACCTGATGGTGAAGCTGACCAAAATAATCAAATTCTTGATTAGAAATTGAATCGAGATATGTCATGAATTCCAATAGCTGGATTGTGCAACCAATCAGAAAAATGCACCTTTTATATTTCCTTGATTATATAGAATTTGTGCTGTTTGATGTGCTTTTGGTATACCTAGTGTTTTGTTTAAGCATCCAATCTAAATTTTGTACTATTTGTCTCTTTTTCAAGTCTGTAATAAATTGGTTTTATTGACAGCTCATGACTTGTCAGAATGACCCCAAAGAATCTCGGCTGTCAAAATATATCTGGAGGTCAAAAGACACCAAGCCTTATCAAAGTAACTGTCATTTTGACCTGATAGTGAAACACACTACACTTTGGCATTTGAATTTAAACAGAAGGTACTCATTCCCTTACTGCAACTTTGAAGAGCCTTGGAAACAGCTTGCTTGTCCCATTATCTCTGATTTAAACTTTATAGATTGCCTTATCATTTCAAACAATAATTCTCTAACAGTAAAATTAGCACACTAGTGTGATTACTCAGTCAAGATGGTTACTGCTCCCCCAATAAATGAGAAACTATTGGCCTAGCTTATGTTCAGACTGGCCTTGTGGCTTTTCCAAGATGAAGTATCTTGCCTTCACAAAGTGTAATTTGAGTGATGTGACTTAGCGAGGTGTATTACTGTACATCCTGAAAGTAGATTTATTTAATCTAAGGTGACCAGATTTTAACATTGGTAAAGAGGGACATTGTGGGCGTGGCTTATTTTGTGGGCGTGGCTAGCTGGTCATGTGACTGGGTGGGCGTGGCTAGCTGGTCATGTGACTGGGTGGGTGTGGCTAGCTGGTCATGTGACTGGGTGGCCATGGCTATGTGTATAGGGTAAGGTGAACAGATTTTAACATTGGTAAGAAGGACACCATTGTGGGCGTGACTTATTGTGTGGGCGTGGCTTGGCGGCCATGTGACTGGGTGGGCGTGGCTAGCTGGTCATGTGACTGGGTGGCCATGGCTATGTGTATAGGGACTACTCAGAGGGCTGAAAAGTCATTTCTGACAGGTCCTCACACTTTTGACTGGTCCTCACACTTATGACCATCCTCACATTTATGCCCATGCAGCATTCTTAACAACCATGTCACTCATTTCACAACTGCTTCTCTTCACCATGATGACAAGATAGGGCAAAAATGTAAAATGTGAGGACAGTCATAAGTTCGAGGACTGGTCAAAAGTCTGAGGACCAGTCAAAAATAACTTTTTCAGCCCTCTGAGTAGTCCATATGCACAAAAGGACTAACCAGAGGGCTGAAAAAAGTCATTTCTGACAGGTCCTCGCACTTTTGACTGGTCCTCACACTTATGACCATCCTCACATTTATGCCCGTGCAGCATTCTTAACAATCATGTCACTCATTTCACAACTGCTTCTCTTCACCATGGTGACAAGATAGGGCAAAAATGTAAAATGTGAGGACAGTCGTAAGTTCGAGGACTGGTCAAAAGTGTGAGGACCAGTCAAAAATAACTTTTTCAGCCCTCTGAGTAGTCCATATGCATTAAAGGATACAGCAATAGAGAGGGATGAAGGAATGGAAATTAGAGTAGGAGTGAGGGTAAGAGAGGGAGGAAGAGAGGAGGAGAAGGAGAAAGGAAGAGGAAGTAGGGAGGAGAAAAAGAGGATGGGGGGAAGAGAAAGTAAGAAGGAAAGAAAAGAGAGTGGTGGTAGGTTTGAGGAGAAAGATTGCTGTACAATAAAAAAGATGAAAGGGAAGAAAGCCAACCCCAAGCAAATATAAAGATATTAAGATTAAGAATGAATTGTTAAACTTTAAAGAATAAAAGAGAACAAATATGAATAAATAGCAATAATTAGAAACACACATACAAACATGCAATGTATTTTCTTTGAACAGAATATTTGGCTGGTTCACAAATTTAAACAGCGTTTAGTCATTTCAATTAAATTTACAATTTCTATATTTCCTTTTTGCCATATTTATTCCTCATCTATTTTTTTAAAAAAACAATATTACCCTTCATCCTCATCTCTAATCTTAATCAAATTCAATTTTTCCCTTCTATTCTATATTATACCCCTTCCCATTGTCATCTATTTTTATATCCATCCTCACATTGGTTAATTATGTAATTATGTAATACAGTTGTTTAATACAAATTCAACATTTTAATATAAATCAATTAGTTATATAACTATCTTTTTTGTATATTAATCAATATGAACATGAATATTCCAATTATTTCCATGCAATCCAATTTCTTACAAATCAATTAATTATATTTACCAATAATAATAAACCAAATAATTTCCCCCATATATTCCTCCAAACCACAACTTAACCATTTCTGCTTTCAACACAATATACAATTATTAATAGTATCTCAATTATTACAATTCCCTAGTTAAATATGTTTTAAAATCTTGAACTCTCCTCTTTTGCCCAAAATTTCCCATTGTTTGCAGTTTTGTACCTACCTTTTTTGGTGAGGAAAAAGAAAAAGAAAAAGAAAGAAATCTCTCTCTGCCTCATTTTGTCATGTTGCAGGTTTAGTTTCGCTTTTGCCTTTGTTTTCAGTATAGCTAGGGGGGGGGGGAAATCTGCTCCAGGAACTTTTTGCAGCTTTTTGCAGCTAATTAACCTAGCGGAAGCTGTTAACAGGGGCTGTTTTTTCTATTTTTGCAGGCATGGGTCTATTCATTTTTTTTTTAACACTGATCAGCTGTAGGTCGGCCCTTTGAAGCCCCGCGGCAAGAGTTTAAAGAGTTTTTTTTCCCTCTAGCCATCAGCGGGGATTCAGGAGGCAGAATGAAAAATCGGGACTTTTTTAAAACGCCGCAGGATGTTCAAAATTGACACGAATGTTGTTCATCTATTTCAAATGGTAATGCTTTTGAATAGTTCTCCTTTCCTATAAAAAAAAATTAAGGTTTTTTTCATTTCATTTCATTCAATTTCATCTGATTTTATTGGTAATCTTAAAAGTCAAATAAATAGATCAGAAAATGCTTTTGATTCAGTGGAGTAATTGTCATTTCTTCTTGACAAAGAGATTGTATCTTCTGTTTTAAAAGTCCAAATACAAGAAATTCAGGTGACTGTTTTTATAAAAAGATGGTTCCTAAGCATTTTAATTGGGTTCCTGTCTTATCTGAGCAAGGAAGTATTTCCCTTTACAGAATTTTTGCTCCATTCATTTTAAAGAGCTAACACATCCCCCGGGGTTAATTGAGTGTTTATATAAAACGATGACTTATTGATTGCAATACTTTTCACATCCAATATCATGTTTTCTGCTCAAGGATTTTTTTTATTGTTTAAAGATTTTTTTTTTGCTTGCCAGTTTTTAGAGAAAATAAATATATGAGGAATCAATCCCATAGCCAAATAGCAAATTGCTTTTATTGTTCATTATCCAATATATAGAGAAAGGACTCTAAGTCATAATTGCATGACAATTCCCATCTGTTGCTTAATACAGGTTGGAAAATGAACTAATATTTGTAATTTGCAATATGTTAAGGTACAGGCATAACATGGCAGATATTAGGGAAAAAATAAGCCTGTTCTTATCATGCTGGATTTGAATCACTGGATATAAGACTTATTGTTTTGGGGGAACCGATGATGGATTAAATATAATCCCCAAGCATAATCAGAGGACATGATTAAAGTTACACAATACCAAAATCAGAAAGTTACTTTTACTTTAGAACCAGTATTTTTCATTTTGATTAATAAGGTGGACATAATTCCAAATTTAATAACTTAGACTTGTCTTCTAAATTCTTGCCAGTGGTACTAAAAACCAACCCTCTACTAAGTACTGGAAGCAGCAATAAAACTTTGTGAAGACTATAAACTTCCAGGCTTTCATCCAGCTTCCATTGACATAAACAGAATACTTTTTTCAACAACAGCTCCTGCCAACTGTACTTAGCAGCCAGTTTTAAAGCATCCCAACCATTTCTGCATGTTTGCTGGGTTAATTTTCACAGTTTACCTCACTAAACAAAAGAAAAATTTAAAACATAAAAACAAATAACAGCCTTTTTTCCCCACCTCACCTATTAGAAACATGAAAATGCTCTACTATTACTAGTAAATTTCCCTCTATTTCAGATGCCTGATCTTTAGTTTCATTCCAATTACAAAAAGTTAGGGCTAACCTTTATTGGGAGAAATAATATGATCTAGGCCAGTGATGGCTAACCTCTTTGCCATCATGTGCCAGAAGTGTGGGGGAGAGGGGGGGTCATGTGCACGTGTGCCTACACCCATAATTCTATGTGCCCCGCACCTGTGCATGTGCGTGTGAGCCCCCCCCCACTCCTCTCCGTTTCTGGCACATGATGGCCCGGTAGGCCCGGTAGGCCCGTTTTTCTCTCTCCCCAGGCTCCAGAGCCTTTCTAGGACTTGGGAAGGGTGAAAACAGCCTTCTCCACCCACTGGAGGCCCTCCAAAAGCCAGAAACAGCCTGTTTGCCAACTTCCGGA
The DNA here is from genome assembly GCA_022577455.1 of Arizona elegans. Taxonomy (NCBI): domain Eukaryota; kingdom Metazoa; phylum Chordata; class Lepidosauria; order Squamata; family Colubridae; genus Arizona; species Arizona elegans. Next base: position 254,747,140 of record JAKOOJ010000001.1, read on the forward strand.
CCGGAAGGCCCGTTTTTTGCTCTCCCCAGACTCCAGAGCCTTTCTAGGAGCCTGGGGAGGATGAAAACAGCCTTCCAGCTTCTGGGGGAATTGGAGAAAGCCGTTTTTTGCCCTCCCCAAGCTCCTAGAAAGGCTCTGGAGCCTGGGGAGAGAGAAAAATGGGCCTTCCCCACCACCCCCTGAGGCCCTGTGGAGGCAGGAAATAGTCTGTTTCCCTACTTCCGGTGGGTCCAGAAGGCCTGAAAATCAGCTGGCCGGTCACAGACGCATGCTGGAGCTGAGCTCGCGTGCCCACTGATATGGCTCTGCATGCTACTTGTGGCCATAGGTTCGCCATCACAGATCTAGGCAGTTCCATGAAGGCAGCTGTAGAGAGACTGGTGTCCCAAATAAGAGGCAATCCTGGCAAACTGCAATGACTCCAATATTATGAGATACATACAGTGACATCATCATTCAAATTAGATGTTTGCTTGCATCCCAGTATCGGACGAAAGATCATAATTTATGCCATTTGTACAATGCTATCATTGTGCATGTTTTCATAATTAGTTTCCTTTGTCCCTCCTGCAGACACCTATAATTGAGGCAATCATTTAAATTTGGGATAGAAAGATTTCAGAATTTGCTAAAATTGCATATTAGTGGATGTGGCAGGGGAAGGATACTGCAAAATCTCCACGCTGGGGCAAGCCGGAGGTGGTATTTGGCAATTCTCCAAACTACTCAAAATTTCTGCTACCAGTTCTCCAGAACCTGTAAGAACCTGCTGGATTTCATCCCTGATCCCAGTGCATGAGAAATATGAGTGCATGAAAGAAAGAAACTGAAGGAAGTGTGGCAAATATCCATGAGTTGCCATGGGTAGGAAATAAAAATATCTTTGTTCAGGTTGGAGGATGCAAAGCTTGACACCAGAACAGTCTGATAAATATTCTCTAACGTTAAGCATTTTACTCTGGCAACCTTAAAAATAGATATGTGCTAGATTAATAAGAAAAAAATTACCAGAGAAGCAGAACACACGAGCAAATGAAGTTCAGTGACAGAATTATACCATGTCTCCTATTCACTGTACAAGTTTAGAAGAGCTTCATTATGTTTTACGTGGATCCCACTATGAGACACTAGCAGACAGAACATTAGTCTTCCATAAAATTAAAACTACAAATGGTACTTGTGTAGTAGCAGTGAAGAGTAGAGGGCATAAAAATAGACACATCTGCAATCCAGGGAAAAGGAAGAATAATGTTACTCTGATAGTTTCATAAATTGCAGTGGCAGAATTGTAGATAGGAAAAGATAAATATATCATTGCACTACTGAGTAACACACTCACTTTTAACCTTAGACATCCAATTTTACAATCTCTTATAATTCCAGGATTTCAGACTTTGAAATTATATAATTATATGGCTAATCTTTTACAACAGGTTACACTAACATTTCTCTGAAAGTTGCAGGCATCAACAGAATTAGCCTTCCTGCTTGATTCATTTCTCAGATATTTCCTTCCTTCCTCCCTCCCTCCCTCTCTCATTTCCTTCCTCACTTCCTCCTTCCCTCCCTCCCTCCCTTCCGAAGGGTGAGTGCTGGAAGATTTATTTTTTGTATTATGTATTTCCTTTTTTTAAAAAAAATCTTATTTCTTAACAATTACGAATAGTATCTTCCAAGAGCTTCTAAACATATTTTTAAATCAGCATTAAATTACAATATCTAAATATAACTTTTCAGACAGTTTTCTGGATCATCTCTAAGTGATCTTAGGCCTAAAAATGTAAGAAGTCACACTTTTAACTGATCAGGTTGAGCCATGTATTGATCTTTCTATCAAAGTGAAATTGATCCTTTCACAAGTCTATAATTATGAGGAATGAATACATAACCAAATTCCATTAAAGCTCCCTTTTTATAATCCTATAGTCCTTTAATTCGGAGAGTTGGGGTTATTGGATGGAGTTAAGCATTTACTGGCTGAATGCCCTTCCTGATGCCTATATCAGGTTCACAGCAGATATTTTTTCTTTGCGTCCTAGGAGGGAAATATTTGCCACTTACCTAGTACTGAATTCTCAACCTTCTGAGTGGGAGGGGAGCAGTTTCATCACTAGGCCATCATGCCTCTCACTGATTAAATAACGTTATGAACCTAGAAAACTACTTCACAATGAATTAGGTGATTAGTCTATCAATGTTTCTTTGCTGAGTAACAGAAAATTCCAAGATTTTTGAAAGATATCATGTTTTATCCTATTTTAGGATATTGAGCTTATGTCTGGAAACTTTTGAATATAAAAACATTTCACTTACTACTGCTTTATGTCAAAAAATGTATGCAGCATGTCATAAACATATGTTTGGGGGAGGTAGCCTTGATTTTTTTTTTTACTCAGTGGCTACACCTACATTTGAGAGAATTATACTACCTTTAAGGGAAATCCTGCCAATAGATTTTTTTTTTAAATTAAACATTAAACCAGCTGCTAACTTTCTCACCAGCAGGTGGCTGTATATGGATGCTCCCCATAATTTCTAATTATAAACAGACAAAGCCTCTTTACTTTCATGCACTGCACTGCATTCTGTCTTACTTCTTCCATTAAAATAATAACCATATGTGCAACCAGATTTATACAGGTATATAAACCAATGAATGACTTTACAAAACAATAGCTATTAAACTCAGCGGGAATGAATGAAACCACAGTTCTGAGAGGCTTGTTTGCAGACTGCAATCTCTCTGACACCACACATCTAAGTAAACATTCATTGTCTTGCATAAATACCCTGAGAGGTTTCCTTTCTCCTCTTCTTGGCTTTGCTCACATCTTTTTGCACCTCCTTCTCATTGGCCTCAGTCTACACCAATTCATTGTTTCCATTTATATGGCTGCCCAACTCTCACTTGTTCTAGGTTCTAGGTGGGTAACATAGGATTTTAAAAACATCAATAAACATCAAACATCAACAACAGAAAAGACTATAGATATCAGTCAGATTGGAGACCTATAACCTAGGTAGCCAACAAGAAAACAAAACATCATAACATAACATAACATAACATAACATAACATAACATAACATAACATAACATAACATAACATAATGTGTGTGTGTGTGTGTGTGTGTTTCTTTCTTTTTCGTAGGTTTTATGTGTATTTCTCTTTAGCCAGGTTCTACCTACGTAAACCAAGATATTATGCAGCCCTAGTTCAGTGAAACCACAATTCACTAGTTTCTTGGCTTTTTTTCTTCTGGCAGCCAGCAGACCCTTTGCTGCCCTTTGGGAGACTAAGATAGATCTATTTCGGCCTTATATCTTGGTTTATGTAGGTAGAACCTGGCTAAAGAGAAATACACATAAAACCTACGAAAAAGAAAGAAAAACAAATATTGTACCTTTACAGGGAGGATACATGAGATGAGTGGCTAACTGATGAGGCCTTATAAAGCCGAAATAGATCTATCTTAGTCTCCCAATGGGCAGCAAAGGGTCTGCTGGCTGCCAGAAGAAAAAAAAGCCCAGAAACTATGCTCTGTAGATTTCATAACAGAAAAGGCATGTTTCCTGAGTCCTATCGGATGATTTGTTTAATAAACAGGACTGGAAACAGGCTATTCTGTGAAGTCTAGTAGAGCTAATTGGAGACAAGTAGTTCCAAAAATAATACAGCCCACTGTCATGAAGGGCTTGGTATGTGACAATCAACACTTTAAATTGCACCTAGAAGCCGGTGTCATTTATGGAGCAGTGGCATAACATGACCAAGCCAAGGTGTGCCCATAATCATTTGAGCTGATGCATTGTGGACCAGTTGCTGTTTCCAAGCATCTTTGAGGGCAGCCTCATCTACAGCACATTGTATTAATCCACCCAAGAGGTGGCCAAAACATGAATAACCTTGAACGGTCTCTCCTAATCCAGAAATTGTTATAATTGCACACAAGACAGGTTGTGCAAAAGGTCTTCTTGATCACAACTGTCATTTGCTCATTGAACAGGAGCTACAAGTTCAGGAGGATCTGAAATAGCACACTTGTTGTATCTGGAGAAGTGCTACACTATCAATATTAAAAGAAGAAAAGTCCTTGGATCCAAGAAGTCCTAAAGCCCTAAAGTCACTTAGTTTTACTAGAATTAAGATGAAGCTTATTCTTCCCCATCCTTACCCCACAGCTTCCAGATACCATGAACGACATCTTTTGGTGGCCTCATGGTAAAGATGTAAAACTAAGTATCTTCAATATGTTATCAAGTCTAATGCAGGAAAATAATCTTGTCTAATGGCTTTGTATATATGTGAAACCGGAGCAGGAAGAACATAGAGCCTCAAGGGAGCCTGCAAAGTAGAGACTTGGACCAGGATCTTCTAAGTCTCCCCATCAATACCAACTGGAATCATCCCTTGGAGGAGAATCCCTTAAATACTTGATCCCCCACTCCTACTCCTATCTGATTGCTCTCAGCATTTTGGATTACTAACAATCATAACAGAAATAGTCTGAAAATATATAAATTAAATCCAGTGCTAAAACTAAACAGTTCTTTAACTTTCCTATATGACATGGAGAACATCTTTGAACTCTTTGACTTACTCAAAAATTCTTGGAAAAAGAACATATTATAAACATTTTAAACGAAAAGAATGCAAGGTGGAAATCAAATCATTCCAGTATTAAAAACTATACAGTGCTTTGGAAGTTTCACAGAACGGGCTTATTTTGACCATAAAGTTACGTTAGAACCAGAGGTGGGTTTCAGCAGGTTCTGACCAGTTCTGGAGAACCGATAGCGGAAATTTTGAGTAGTTCGGAGAACCGGTAGGGAAAATTCTGACTGGCCCCACCCCCATCTATTCTCTGCCTCCAAGTCCCAACTGATTGGGAGGAAATGGGGGTTTTGCAGTAACCTTCCCCTGGAGTGGGGTGGGAATGGAGATTTTACAGTATCCTTTCCATGCCATGCCCACCAAGCTACACCCACAGAAACGATAGTAAAAAAAAATTTGAAACCCACCACGGGTTAGAAGGCAGACCAGTATTACAGTCAAACTCCTTCACAATTGTTCAGTCTTCAGAGGTGTGGTTTCAGACAGTCCTTACTTGCCCTTCCAGATGAACAAAGTTCCTACCGTGGAGATTTTTCAATGTCATAAAGTTTTCGATTTCTTGACACTACAAATGTCAGGCAAGTCTGTAGGGTAGGACTTTACCGTCAGAGAATTTTACAAATCATATTCCTATATTGACATTCTTCCCAAACTAGCTCATTTACCTTGAAGGGGATCTTTCATCTAGGAATAAAATTGGAAGTGATACCATTTTAACAAATTTCATAATATGTGATCTGTGATTATAACGATGTAATCTCAGCAGTGCTGCATATTAAGAGATGTAGAAAGGCTTTTTTCAAACTTAAAAGTACTGATCAACAACACAGAAAAGTTCTAACTTGTTTGGAGCTATTAGAAACTGTTGGATAGGCAGATTTTATCAAACTGGGCAAATTTCTTTCAATCTGTAGTGAAAGAAGTTTTAAATATAAATTTAAGAATTTGTTTAAATGAACAGCAAGAGGGTGATTGAAACTTTTATTGTAGAAAGCTACAAATTGATTAACGGTCCAGATAAATTTGAAATAAGATTTTGGAATTAATTAATAAAGAATCCCACCCGTAGGAAAATGCTTATCTTCTGAATTCTGTAAGAAAACATAATATAATAAAGACTTTAAAAATCAGGCCCTAGAGGGAACTAGAGGAACTAAAGATTATAATTAAAGAACAAGAACACTCAAGCTTGACTTACAATTACAGAGTGAAGCAAAATATTTTAACAGTGGACATATTGAAGAATATTTTTGAACAATGGACCAAAAGTTAATTTTAGGAATGTCTACCTTTATAGATACAGTGTGCTTAAAGATAGTTAATGGAAGAAGAAAAAAGTCTGACTGCCAATATTTAGACTGATTTGAAATTTCAAAATGACAGGCTGTTTTTTTAAAGTTTGTATTAGTTTTTGTTGTTGTAATTATAACCTTTAATAGGATTTTTTTTTAAAAAAAATGGAAATGGTCATTGTTATCTCCTTGACTGGGGAAACCTGCTCAGATGAGAAGGAAGATTAAAAGAAAGGCCTCAAAGAAATGGATACAGACACTTCTGATCTAAGCTAAGATGGAGAGGCTACATCATTTTTGAACCTAAAACTGGTCATTCTGCAAAAGCCAAAGAATAAACAATGGAAAAATATTGGGCTATTCTCAGAAAGATCTGTTCAGGAAGGCTACATCTGTTATCGGGAACCATCTGATGCCAGGAATCAGAGCTCATTTGTGACACTTTTGCTCAGCCAGAAGCTGAAAGCTTCCTGTATTTAAGGAGTTATTTGAAAAGAAGGTTGGAAAAATGCTCAATTATAGTCCATCTTGCCCAGTTAAATATCTAACTCCCAGCTCTGCAGCCCTTTCAGAAACCTTCTTCCTTGTCTAACTTTGACATTTGCTTGCTCTTGAGCTTTTCTTATGAAAACAAGCCTGACTCCTTTTGAATTTTGACTGCATTTTATGGCTACAATAAGTTACATAAGACTGGCTTGAATAATTTCCATACTGAAATTGTAGTTTCTATTTGGTCTCACTGACCAATTCTAGAAAAATTCCAGAAAATTATTTAATTTTTTACCTCTCCTTCCAAAATAACAATATTGCTGTTAAATATTTTCATCTTCACCTTAATTTCTTTGCCCAATGTACATATGTGGAATTGTTTTCAAAGTAGGTCTGCTTTCTAAACTCAATATTTTTTTCTCCTCTATCTTCTTCATTTCAGTCAACATTCAATCATTCCATTGTTTCTACTCTAAGCTATATTTGTAAATCAGGGGTGAAATCCAGCAGGTTCTGACAGGTTCTGCAGAACTGATAGCGGAAACTTTGAGCAGTTTGGAGAACCGGCAAATACCACCTCTGGCTGGCCCAAGAGTGGGGTGGGAATGGAGATTTTGTAGTATCCTTCCCCTGCCATGCCCACCAAGCCACGCCCACCAAGCCATGTCCACAGAACCGATAGTAAAAAAATTGGATTTCATCACTGTTGTAAATTGTAAATTGACATGTTTCTTTCTTTTTTTTTTCCAATAAAAATTCAAGCAAATTACTGTCTCAGAGCTGTTTTGTAAAATAATACCTCCTCTTATACTTCTAAAAGAAAGTGACTCAACTGGTTAATCAATATCCATCAGAAGGGACTGGAGAGGGACTTTTGAGTCATCTAGTCTAACCCCTGCTCAAGCAGGAGACCCTATACCCGTGATGGCGAACCTATGGCACAGGTGCCACAGGTGGCACGCGAAGCCATATCTGTGGGCACATGAGCGTTGTCCTAGCTCAGCTCCAGTGTGCATGTGTGTGCCGGTCAGCTGATTTTCAGGCTTTCCGATCCCACCGGAAGTCAGGAAACGAGGGATGGGGAAGGCCGTTTTTGCCCTCGCCAGGTTCCTAGAATGCCTCTGGAGCTTGTGGAGGGTGAAAAACAGGCCTACCAGGTCAACCGTGCCAAAAGTAGGGGGAGCGCGGGGGCTACCACGCGCATACGTGGGGGTGGGGCTCATTGAATTATGGGTGTGGGCTCGCATGTGCGCAACCCCCCCGTGTTCTCCCCACTTTTGGCACGTGACGGCAAAAAGGTTAGCCATCACTGCCCTATACCATTTCAGATAAGTGCTGTCCAGTCTTTTCTTAAAAACTTCCAGTGAAGAAGCGCCTACAACTTCTGAAGGCAAGCTGTTCCACTGGTTGATTGTTTTCACTGTTTGGAAGTTTCTCCTTAATTTCAGGTTGCTTCTCTCCTTGATTAGTTTCCATCCATTGTTTCTTATCTTGCCTTCTGGTACTTTGGAAAATAAGTTGACCCCCTCTTCTTTGTGGCAGCTCCTCAAATACTGGAATACTGCTATCATGGCACCCCTAGTCCTTCTTTTTGCTAAACTGGCCATATCAAATTCCATATGTTTTTGTCTCCAGGCCCTTAATCATCTTAGTTGCTCTTCTTTGCACTTTTTCTAAACTCTCAACATCTTTTTTTGTAATGTGATGACCAAAACTGGATGCAGTATTCCAGGTGAGGTCTAACTAAGGATTTATAAAGCAGTTTAGGGCAAGGATAAAAATTCAGCAATAGGAAAAGAATTCTTAAATTCAGAAGCAGATGATTTTACCTTCATCGCCTAGCCTAAACAAACAAACAAAAAAAGGAAACAGCATCATACTGAACCCTGAGCATTTATTGCATTGCACTATTAGGCAATTGAACAGCTGTGGCTACTTTATCATGAAGATCGTCAAGCAATGATTGCACAGCCATTTGTCTGGAATGTCTGGTGGCTTTTGTTGGACATGTAGTTCAATATAGAGAATTTTAGGGTACTTTGACATGAGTTTCATGGGCACATTAATGATTCCCCAATTGCTTCCAAGGTAGCAATTTCAACCTGCTTGAGTTCTTTCCTGACTCCATAAATAACAGGCTCAATTGTGGCTAAGATTGGCTACACATAATGTGTGACTGCTTTCATTTGCTAGGATTTCATTCAAGATACCAGAAAATCTTTTGTGCTGTGCAAAAATTGTTTCATACTACTATAGACCAGAAACAAAAGATATTCATTTGGTTTAATATACAGAATAAACAGTCTAATTTAGAATGGTACTGGTATAACTAATATTTAAAGAATAAAGCTGGAACTAAAGCTAAACTTGGGAATAGCCAGCATTATTTCTGTAAAATAACCTTGTAATACATAGATCTTTATTTTTCTCTGCTGCTACCAAAGAGTTACAGCAAGATAACCCATTATCCTAAGATGAAGCCCTTTTTAATATTAGCGCAAAAGTTTAGTTGTTGTAGTATATTCACTTTAGTTGTATTAATGCAGTGCATTTAAAAAAATTATAGAGCTCATGTTTCACACATCCAAAAGATCTACGTAATGCAACAAAACTATATTATTTGTTCTGAATAATTGAGTTTTCATTCCATTTTGGATTCTCCTGAAGGTATTCAGAACAGTAACATCTACTGTTCCATGTCACATTGACTGAGAGTCTTGCTGGTTCCAAGAGACTCAGAAATCACACTTTCACAACTAAATATAGATGATCAGATCTTTTTTTAATAGTTGAAATGGCCAAATATCACTAAAGGACATTTTGAAAAAAAATCAACACAAAACTGTAACATGAAGTAATCTGGCAATTTGACCCAAAATTATATACGATAAGGATATAAATATTTGCAGGAAAGGACATTTATGAGGAGAAGATTTACCAAATATGCGCGCACTCACATTTGTAAATTTTATTTTATTTTATTTTATTTTTAATTTTTAATTTGATTTATATGCCGCCCTTCTCTGAAGACTCAGGGCGGCTTACAATGCGATAAGCAATAGCCTTCATCCTTTTGTATATTTATACAAAGTCATCTTATGGCCCCCACAATCTGGGTCCTCATTTTACCTACCTTAGAAAGGATGGAAGGCTGAGTCAATCTTGAGCCTGGTGAGATTTGAACTTGTAGTAATTGCAGACAGCTGGTGTTAATAACAGTGCTTTAGTCTGCTGCGCTTACCTTCCCTACCAAATTGGTAAGGAAGGTAAGTGAATCCCACCTCTAATTATAGGGATTAGTTTGACGCGGGGGTGAAATGCTCCCGGTTTGGATCAGATCACTCGATCTGGTAGCGATGGCGGCAGGTGGTTTGGAGAACCAGTAGCAAAAATCCCCACCCTCCCATGCCCAGCTGAGCCACACGATCATCAGAGGCTTTTTTTTTTCTTTTAAAAGCATTTTTTCTACAACCTCTTTGGCGAAGAGGTTGTAAAAAAATGCTTTTAAAGGGCTCTGATGATCCCAGCTGAGCTGAGCGATCGTCAGAGGCTTTTTTTTTTTACTTTTAAAAGCAATGCTGTTATGTTACTTTGCCTCCCAAACAGCAATTTCCAGATTTTTCTCACTTTTAAAGCAATTTAAATCTATTTAAGAGCCATGGTGGCACAGTGGTTAGAATGCAGTATTGCAGGCTAATTCAGCTGACTGCCAGCTGCCAGCAGTTCAACAGATCTATTCTCACCGATTCAAAATTGACTTAGCCTTCCATCCTTCCAAGATCAGTAAAATTAGGACCCAGATTGTTGGGAGCAATCTACTGACACTATAAATTGCTTAAAGGGGCTGTAAAGCACAGCGAAGTGGTATATAAATCTAAGTGCTATTGCTATTGAAATGCTATTAATCTCAGTTAATATCTGGTAGCATCTGCCAAAATTTCACAGATAATTTGCTAAAGCAGAACTTTGAGTTATTCAAGCCTATTCTATTTTTGCTTTTGGATTTTTGGTTTTGAAAGAGCCCAACTTTGTCAGTCTGCAAATCTGTGTGGATTTTATAGCATTAATTTGGTGGGTGGGGGTGGGAATGGAGTCTGCTTTTCTATGATCTAGGATGGAGGAAAATTAAAAAAAACTGTAAACATTTTTTCATCAGAATTTATAACACACTGAATTATGCTGGAATTTATAAATGAAGAATGGGATTCCTGGATTTCAGAGGAAATAGTCAGAAGTTTATGAACTGTCCTCTTAAAATCTGAGTTCATGAATTGGCTTGTGCAAAGTGAATTAAATTTACCTTGTCTGAGATCTTTGCTTCAGTGCATCTGTGAGTTCCTTCAGTGAACAGGAACATTTAAACTTTACAATGCTAGAAAAGACTTACGCCAAGCAAATGTCTCTTTGGACTTTGGCAAAAACATCCTGGAAAAGACAAAAAGATATAGAATTTGGAGAGCTCACTTGTAGCAGCCTTGCAGGAGGAAGGACTGCTGCATCTTTAGCATTCTCCAAAGCTTTTGGCAAGCAGAACAAAGAACTCAAGCAGTATATCCTTCATGATACTCAGTAGAGGTTTTGCCAAGAGGCTGACTGGCGGCCAAGAGCAGATTAGCAAAAGGAAGCAAAAGCTTCCTAGAACTAAACTAGTGATGTAGCTTTGTGGAACAGCTGTCAACTCTGAAGCGAACCTGGCTGAAGCCATCTTGTGCTTTGGGAGAGCACTTGTGTGAAATCCTGGAAGGAAAAGACACCTCGGAAGGTCCACACAGTCCTAATAGTAAAGTGACCATGTTTTTGATGCTCATTACCAGAACAGAGTGAAGCATACCGGTAAAGTATAAATAATGCTAACATTTCTTTTTTGATGAAATAAACCATATCCCAACTTCACAGTAAGCAGGAAGGATTTTGAAATGACAGGCTTCCAATACTTATTGTGTATTGTCGGTAAATAAGCTAATGAAAGTTACAGCAGAACAGAAGCTTGTAGTATGACGTATCTGTAGTAAATGTAGGGTGATTGGATTGGATTTCATACAAAGGGAATGTTCTGCCCCAGCTCCAGATTTCCGAGGATATTGACACACACGAACGGTCCTTATCAAATTTATTAAGTAGCAAGAATAAACAAGACTGGCAAAGGTTGGCAACCAGCCCAGAAAACAAGATATGATAAACCAAAATACTCTGATAATAAATACGAGTTGTTTCCAGCAAGAAAGCACTAGTTGTATGTGACTTAAATAGGCTAAGGGAGTGGCCAATTATCCTCAAGCCCTACTCTCGAGTAGACCTCTTCCTCCTGAGTAGCCACTCCTGCCTTTTGGCAGCCGTGCGTGCTCAAGCATTGAGAAGAGGCTCCTCCACTTCGCTCTCTCCACTTAACCTCCAGAGGTTCTGGAGTCCAGAGTCTGGCACCACATCCTCTTCAGCCTCCTCGCTGTCTGACGTGAGCACTGGCTGTGCAGGCTGCTGGCGTGACACCACACCAGCCTCCTCTTCGTCGGGATCAGCCACGATCCACGCAGGCCGCTGGCGGGCCACAACAGGGAAAGGCCAGAAGGAAAAATATTAAACTACCTTCTTACACATATAGATGGAAAAAGGGGCACAGCAAGGGTATCAAGTGCTTAAATAATGGGTTCTGTTCTCCCACTCTCCTCCCAAGATACTGTAAACAGCGACATATGTGGCCTGATCACAACAGTCACACTGATTTGAGGGCAGACCTGTTCATCACTCACTATTTTTTTCCTTCCCATGTAAAGTCAAAATGATGTCCTCCTTTGATTTGCACAGTGTTCCTACATTCCTGTGTAGGAACTTCATAAACTGAAGTCAAGGTAAATTGTAGCCACCTACTCTAAAAGCAACTCTGAAATGGCTTGATTTGTTCTGAGTCTGGTGTTTTCAACTCGGGCAGAAACTTTGTATTATGAAATTCATTTTACTGTAAGATTTAATGGCAACTCTAAAATAATTTGGGGATGGGAAATGCATGTTTTGGCTCTGCTAAAATTGTTCCAATTAATGCTAAATTGCTTGAAGCTTTTGTTACTACTGGCATTACCTCTGCTCCATCCTTTTGTTCCAAAATGCACGATTATGTCACTCTGGTGGATGCCACAATATTTTGTTTTTTCCTCTGGTTACAATAAAAAGAATACTAGTATATGTCTGATGTGCTGGAAAATTAACATGTTCTCTAATTCCTGTATATATTAGATTTGTGCTGTACAGCTTTTACTTCAAACTCCCCATTTTGAGAGATTTCTGAAAGATTTAAAAAGGGATACAACTTTCTGCAAGATCTCCTTTGTAAGATCAGTAAAAGGGCAAATTTTCAAGAAGCCAAATGCAGTTCTATGAACAAAAAACAAAAGTCTTGGAAAATGTACTGGAATTCCTTATTCTGATCCCTTTTCTCAATTTCTGCTTTCCTTGAAAAGATCAATGTGTAAAAGATCAAAAAATATTTCTGCTATGTGATGGAGCTTAAGGTCCCATTTGAAAGCATACTAAGCATTCACACACATACATGGGTGTTTGTATGTAGTTATATATATATATATAAAAAATACATAAATGCATATACAGATACAAAGATATCACATTAACTAACAGACGCATTAGAGGTGGTCCTCGACTTACGACCATCATTGAGCCCAACATTTCTTTTGTTAAATGAGATAAATTGCTAAGGAGGTTTTGTCCCATTTTATGATCTTTCTTGCCACAGTTATTAAGTGAATAGCTGTTAAATTAGTAATATGCTTGTTAAGTGAATCTGGCTTCCCCATTGACTTTAGTTGTCAGTTCTCAAAAAGTGATCAATGACCTTGAGACACTGCAACTGTCATAAGTATGCGCCAATTTATAAACTGCCCTAATTTTGAACACATAAGTATGGAGATGCTGCAGTGATGGGTTGCTACCAGTTCACCCCAGATTGGTAGAGGCGGCGGGAGGCTCCACCCAACCGCCCAAACGTCTCTACGCATGCGCAAAAGTGTTGCACTTGTGCAGAAGCATTGTGCATGCACAGAAGCATCGCACATGTGCAGAAGCATCGCACATGTGCAGAAGCATCGTACATGCGTTCATGCGTCCACAAGCAAACTGGTAGCGACGGGATTTAAAACCCACTACTGGTATACTGCAATGATTGTAAGCATGAAAAAAAATCATAAGTCACTTTTTTCAGTGCCCTTGTAACTTTGAACAGTTACTAAACAACTGGATGTAGGGCAAGGACTACTGTATTAGTTAATTCTTCCTGGAAATCAACTAATAGTTGCTCAGAGAAGCAACATTTCTCTTTGATTGGATATGTTCAGGTGACAGCTAAGCAGCTGTAGATCTTTATGCTTTAATTTGAATTTCTATATGGAATAGGGATAGGACACAATGACCTACATGACCCCTTCCAGCATGATCCCAATTTAGGATTTTTTCCGATGTACTTGCTCTTCATACTGACATCAAATATATTTGTAGGGTCATTTGCTAAGGATCCAAATGGAGAAGTTGTGTGAACCTTCCAATGGGACTCGCATGGATGAAAGAAGCTGCAAACCCTTTAAGAGTCTTTGAACCTCATTAAAATAACAGTTTAAAGAGCTTGCACTGGGGAAATCAGCTCTCCGCTGGAGCAATGTAAGTGCTGTTCAATCCATTTACCAATTTCTCACTTCAGAGATGGAACGTAAATTATGACCATCATAGAGATGGTTTCCTCCCGACGAAATGACTCCAGAAAACAAACAAGTTCTCAGTGCAAGAATTGATAACTTTCCTTTTAAAACCTCCATGTGTTCTCACAACCGTTCACTAGGAAGACGAATGGCAGAGCCTCACAGTTTGATTATATTTGTCGGTATTTTCAAAATACAGACAAATATAATCAAACTGTGAAGCTCCTCCATTTATCTTCCTTGTGAACGGATGTGAGAACACATGGAGATTTTAAAAGGAAGGTGATATTGGTGATATTATGGCTCTGATATGACTTGCCACAAGGAATCACTTCTCTCTTCCCCATACCAGCATAGTAATATTACTGCTGGAATAGTATGCATCTCCATAGGAAGCTTCTTTTCAATGGCTTCCTTAAGGCAATATGAAGAATTCTGACCATTGTGTCCAAATCAATATATTACACGCAGACTTGGATTAGCAATAAACCAGGAGCAGGATTAAAAGTGGAACACCTGATGAGCTGTGGCAGCACAGTGGTTAGAGTGCAATACTGCAGGCTACTTCTGCTGATCACCGGCTCTCAGCAGTTTGGCAGATCAAATCTCACCAGGCTCAAAGTTGCCTCAGCCTTCCATCCTTCTGAGGTGGGTAAAATGAGGACCCAGATTGTTGGGGGCTATATGTTTACTCTATAAACTGCTTAGAGTGAGCTGTAAAACACTATGAAACGGTATATAAATCTAAGTGCTCTTGCTCTTGCTATCTGTTGGCAGAAAGGGAGAAATTAAAATGAAATTTTCCTCCTCAAATGCCATTTCAGACTCATACAAATCATCTTCCATCTTTTACAAACTTCCCTCAAAGGAAATCAGCCCCACGAGGAAGATTCACATTCTTTCCTAAGATGAGAATGCTGACAATAACCTACCGTCACCTAGCAATGAGGGTGAAAAGGGCTGATGAAGGTTTCCAGTAAACCAAAGAAAAAGCTGGAAACATTTAACAGGTTTAAACTTAGAAGAAGGAACTGCAACAACGCCTGCCAGAAGGTAATCAATTCCTAGAAATAGCTTTGTTGCAATGTGCACTGCAGATTCTTCACCAGCCATGTTTATGAAACCTTGGCCATGTTTGAGCCAACTAAGTGAAAGAGCCTGATGCTAAAGGAAGACATTTTTGGAAGAAGAAAAAGAACAACGACCATAGAAAGGATTCCTACCTGGTTTGAACAAGAATAGCCTCACCATGCTGATGTACAGTAGCGATGCAGTCACAGCAAGCTACTGAAGGTTTTGATGAGGAGTAAGAAGACTGAACACTTAGCATTTATTTATTTATTTTGTTTGCTTTATATCCTACCTTTATTATTGTTGTAAAGAACTCAAGGTTGTGAACTTATCAAAGGAAGGAGCATCTTCCTCCTTCTATTTTTCCCACAACAACAATCCTGTGAAGTAAATTGGGCTGAGAGAAAGTGACTGGCCCAAGGTCACCCAGCTGGCTTTCATGGCTAATAGCAATAGCAATAGCATTTAGACTTATATACAGCTTCATAGTTCTTTACAGGCCTCTCTAAATGGTTTACACAGTCAACATATTGCCCCCTACAATCTGGGTCCTCATTTTACCCACTTCAGAAGGATGAAAGGCTAAAGCAACCTTGAGCCTGATGAGATTTGAACTGCCAAATTGCAGGCAACCAGCAGCCAGCAGAAGTAGCCTGCAGTACTGCATTCTAACCACTGTGCCACCACAGCTCTAAGGTGGGTCTTGAACTCATGATCTCTGGCTTTTTAGCTTGGTGCCTTAACCACTAGATCACTAGACAGTCTGCTGCCTTCCAGTTTGGTGCTGCTCTATTAGTGCCTAAACTTCTACTGCCAGTGGGAGAGGTTAGTGTGGCATTGTCTCCAGAGGTGGGTTGCAGCAGGTTCTGACCAGTTCTGGAGAACTGGTAGCAGAAATTTTGAGTAGTTTGGAGAACCAGTAGTAAAAATTCTGACCGCCCCCGCCCCCATCTATTCTCTGCCTCCCAAGTCCCAGCTGATCAGGAGGAAATGGGGATTTTGCAGTAACCTTCCCCTGGAGTGGGGTGGGAATGGAGATTTTACAGTATCCTTCCCCTGCCATACCCACCAAGCCATGCCATGCCCACCAAGCCACGCCCACAGAACCCGTAGTAAATGTTTTTGAAACCCACCACTGATTCTCTCCATGAAACAGATGCATATGTGGAGTGAAGGAACCCATCTTTTTCTCTCTACACTAACAAGAGGTGTTTAGCTGGCCTGGCCTCCACTTTTGGGGCTTGAAATCATATTCTCATTCTACTTTCTATCTGAGTGGTTTTAAAGATACGATTTTGTTATTCTGGCTTCTCCTTAGAATGAGGTAAAAGGAAAGAAGATTGCAGGAGAAAGGTCTTGGCTTCACAAATTGCCATGCATAAAGCCTGCACACAGTACAAGGCAGTTCCTGACCAGTGAATTATTGGCTTCGTTGAGAGAAATTTCCCCCAGTGCAACCCAAATACCATTTAATAAATACTTAAAAAAAAAAAAAAAGACTGGAAGCCTTATATGAACTTTTTGCTTAAAGAGGAAAAGTGTGAACTGATGATTTATGGATTTGGAAATTAAAAAGGGCTAAAGGGGAAGTTACTTCGTAGAAAGAAGGGTAGAAGTTAGAATTCTGTATTTTTCTGGTTCATTTCTTTTCTTTTTTTCTTAAATTTTTTCTTATTTTTCATTGATTTTTTTTCTTTTATTATATTGAACAACTCCAACATACCGTATTTTTTGGAGTATAAGACGCACCGGACTATAAGACGCACCTACCTTTTTTGGTGAGGAAAAGAAGAAAAAAAATCTACCAATACCTCCCAGCAATTTTGCCTCGTTTTTTTGGTTGTTGTTGTTGTTTTTTATTTATATGCCGCCCTTCTCCGGAGACTCAGGGCGGCTTACAATGCGTTAAGCAATAGTCTTCATAGTTTTGTATATTTAGCTGTTTTTTCTTGCTGTTTGCTGCAAGGAGGTAACTGCTGGGAAGCAGAGGCCAAAGGGTGGGGGCCAGTGGGAGGGCGAAGCTACATTCGGTGTATAAGACGCACCTAAATTTTCACCCCGTTTTAGGGGGGGTGAAGTGCGTCTTATACTCCAAAAAATATGGTATGTTTTTAAAGCAATTGCCATTTAACTACCTAAGAATTTATCTTCTATGCTTCTTATCGCACACATAGACATAAAAATCCTAGGCTTCCAAGAAGATAGCTGATGTGCCCTAGGAGAAAAAATAATGTTTCTTCTCTTAAGGCAAAAAGAGGATCTGTCCTAATATTATATTTATATAATAACCCTGGAATAGAAACTCATTTCTTTCTTTGAAATATAAGGATATATACGTCTGCTTCAGCATTCCTTAACACATATATACCATACTGTTGTGGCCCCGCCCTCTGAGCCTGTCCCATCGGAGGAAGAAAGCGCCGAGCATGAGGAAGAGGAGTCAGCCAGGCCTCCCTCTCCAGGCCCCTCCCCTCTGGCATTGTCTCAGGTGCCAGCCGAGGGAGAGGAGATCAGCAGGGAGACAGCTGATTCGGATCAGAGTGACGAAGAAACATCATTCCTGGACGCACGCCTCCGAAGGTGTGATAAACTATTGCAGCAGCTTAGGAGGCGTGCTAGGGATTAGAACTGAGTCACTGGACCACACCCCAGAGACTATATAATAGAGGGTAGTGGTCAGGGATCCTTGTGACGAACAAAGCAAACCTTGGATAGTCACTAAAGCCTTGTCCAGAACTGCTGAGAGAAAGATTTATAGTGTTGGACATTTGGACTCTTGAGTATTTATCTTTCTGTTTTACTGTGAAAATAAAGTCACTTGGCAGATGGTGTGTCTATCGCTGCCAAGTGGGAGATAAGACCTGGGTGCATTCCAAAGTGTTTCCTTAACCCTCGGCTGGCTGTGTTTGTGTGTGTGTGGGGACGGGGACAGATCACATATATGTGTATATGTATATATGTGCCTGGCTCGGTGGCTCGGTGGCTAAGACGCTGAGCTTGTCAATCAGAAAGGTCAGCAGTTCAGTGGTTCGAATCCCTAGTATAGGTCTTCTGCGTGAACAGGGGGTTGGACTAGATGTCCTCCAAGGTCCCTTCCAACTCTGTTATTATTAAAAACCAAATACTGTGCATATATTTTCAATACAGGACTGCTCTATGTAATATGAAATGAAGCTGAATTAAAAGTTCTTATTTTCATCAATTAAACAGGACCCAAAGCTGCAATTACATTAGAAGAAGCCATAAGATAATATGAGATTTTATAAGCGGATAATGAAGGGAGATGAGGAGGGAAAGAGAGATGAATTATCAACAGAGCTAGTAAGAGGCAATAAAAAAAGAATCAAAAGAAAGGGAAAACCAACACAAATATTGTTCTTTCAAATTAGAATGTATTTGTTGATACCTATACCTAGCAATTAGGCATTTACTGAAACATTCTAGAAGCTGCAGTTAGCCCAAGCTAATGTATGATCAAAAAGAACTGATTATCTCTTTCAGCCCCATAAGCGATGAGAGTGGTACTCACACTTCCTCAACTTCCCTTAATAAGCCACATGCCTATTTAAATTAATATGACAGCATTAAAAGGCATACTTTACATTTTCCTTCAAGAGCATTAATTAGACTTCAATACGGACAATTTTTTCCCCTTTTCTCACATAGGGATTAAAATGGAAAACATGACAAGGTTACTATCTATCTAATTGCATGAAAACAATATTTTTAATCAGGACAGGAGAGAGAATTGTTTTTCTTTCCCTCTAGTCTCTGCATTCTGCAAATAATTTTATGATTATTTCATATTCATATTATGAAATATGAATTTTTGCCATATTCTTGTTTACATCACTTTTTTTCCACTAGCTATAAATAGGTTAGCATTGTGCCAAGTGTGGTTTATGAAATGCCCTGCATCCAGGGGTGAAATTAAAAAATTTCCCCTACTGGTTCTGTGGGCGTGGCTTGTTGGGGGGAGGTCATGTGACTGGGTAGGCATGGCCAACTCAACATCACTCACATCAAGGGGCTCCTCACCGGCCCCTCCTCTCCCAGCCACTCCTTGTCGCGAATGGCAGGAAAATGGGGAGGGGAATATTCCTGCCTACCATCCTTCCTTCAATCTGTGCTGAGATTGAGGAATGGATGACAGGCAGGAAAATCCCCTTCCCCATTTTCCTGTCTTTCACAAAAAATGGCTCCATTCCAGCTGCTCAGTCCCCGTCCCTCCTGGGGACTACCTTAAAAGGGACAGGCTGCAGCAGCTCCATTGTGAATGGAGGGAGAAAAGTTAGCATTCTCTCTGCCGCATTTAACATTGAATTCTGTGGCAGAGAGAATGCTAACTTTTCTCCCTCCATTCACAACGGAGCTGCTGCTCCCTTTATGGTTCCCTCCTGGCCCCCTCCCTCCTGGGACTACCTTAAAGGGACAGGCTGCAACAACTCTGTTCTGAATGGAGGGAGAAAAGTTAGCATTTGTCCCTCCATTCAGAATGGAGCTGCTGCTCCCTTTATGGTTCCCTCTGGCCCCCTCCCTCCTGGGGACTACCTTAAAGTGACAGGCTGCAGCAGCTCCATTCTGAATGGAGGAAGAAAAGTTAGCATTCTCTCTGCTGCATTTAACATTGAATTCTGTGGAATATCAAGCAGCCAGAAGAGGTAAGTGGCAACCGGCCAGGTGTGGGTGGGGCCAAGGAGAGGTAATTACTACCGGTTCAGCGAACTGATGCCCATAATCCCTAGCGGTTCACCCGAACTGGTTCGAACCGGTAGGATTTCACCCCTGCCTGCATCCTTAGATCATAGTTCAAAGAAACTGCAAGGTTCAACACAAGCTAAAAGCTTCCAGTTCTGTCTCTGTGATATAAAAAGCTTCTTTTTAATGGAAACCCAGAAAATTAAGAAGCTTAGGAAGACACCATCCTAATTCATTGGAATATAAGAAGTGGGGAAAGGTATAGCACAATAAGATGTGCAAGATTCTGTTATTATAGCCAATCTCAATAAAAGTAGTTTTGCCTTTCTGTGTAATTGATTTCTTTGTCTGATCCACCTATTAGGTCTGACAGATCCTTATCCTGCTTTCCTCTGTTCCTTTATTCTTTGCTTTATGCATAGATAAAATTGCATGCATAGTGTTGATAATTACAGATATTAGACTGAATTTGAATCATATGCAGATGTAATGACCATTGGCTATAAAAGCTAACTCCTCTGGGTGCATTATTCTGGAGCAAAGTCATCCAAGTATATTGAATATATCATTGCATTATATTTGAAAATCATGCCAATGTGTCTTTAAATCCATTCAAAATCTATGACACAAAATGTACAGAGCTGTTTCTTTCAGGGTGGGTGTTAAGGATATTGGTGTTGTGTTACCAACCAGCAGAGTAGATTGCACAGAGAAACATTGCTGAGAGCAATGAATAAGAGTTGGTTTAAAGCTTACTTTATAGTAGAAAAACAATCTCATAGTCTTTAAACAAATTCCAAGTCTTTGCCAGTAAATCAGTCCAGTAGTTACAGAATCTTCTTACTCAACAAACAGTAGTTGGTTAGAATAACAAACTCACTCTGGTTCACAAACCACGATGGTTGCAGATCCATCAAACAATGATTAGCAGATAGCAACTCCTCTCAATGGTAGCTTACCATAGCAGCTTCATCATCTCATCATCTTCATACACAATGGCAGCATAGCATAGCAGCTTCATCATCAACAGCAAACTGAATATGTTACAGTACCTTGCTTAAATATTCTCACAACCAGTAATTATGTAATTACAGCATGACTCAGCATTAAAGTTGCATAATACATTTACAGATTAAAGTTACAGTACACTTATATTGCCTGGACAACTGTTAGGCTCAAACCATATCCTAACATGCTCCCCTTTGGACAGGTCAATATATACAGTTTAGATTTTTAATCCATAGCTTTCACAACACGTTCTATGTTTTATAGCACCTTGCGCTTTGGTAAAATTATCAGCTATATTGTCTTCCGACATACAATATTCCAACTTAACCATGTTGCTTTGGATACACTGACGAACATTCATATACCTAATGTCAGTATACTTAGTTCTAGTTTTAACTGCTAAATTTGTTGCCATTTTTATAGCAGCTTGGTTGTCCTCATGTATTACAATTGGATAATCCATCTTTAAACCAATATCCAACATTAATTGTTTGTAATAAATTAAATCAGTACAAACTAGTGATAAACATGAGAACTCCGCCTCCATAGTCGAAAGACTAATATGTTTTTGACGAACTGATTTCCAGCCAATCAAACAATTGTCTAACATGATAGCTATACCCGATGTGGACTTTCTGGTGGTCACATCAGTAGCAAAACTGGCATCAGCATATGCGCTCAATACTAAATCATTGTTAGGTTCTAGATACAATGCATAATGCATCGTCATTTTCAGATATCTTAATATACGCTTTGCAGCCTGCCAATGCCTATCAGTTGGCTCTGCATTGTATCTCACTAATTGGTTAACTCCAAATGAAATATCAGGTCTCGACCAATTGCTTATATAAGATAGACTACCTATAAGAGACTGGTAGATCTCCTTACTAAATTTAGGACTTTGGATTTCTCCTTGTTGAAAATCCTGTGCCATAGGCGTTTTAGCTGGCTTACATAGCTCCATGCCATAACGTTTCAACATTTGGCTTATTTTGCTAGATTGAGATATCTTATAACCTCTAGCTGTTTGATTGGTATCTAAACCCAAATAATGCCTAATATTTCCTAAATTTCTAATCTTAAATTTGGTTTCTAACTGCCTAACAATATCTATGGCTTCATTGTCTGTTTTAGTTATTATGGCTATATCATCTGTAAACAATAACAAAAATGATACTACACCATTATTTTCTCTTTTAAAGAGACACTTATCCGCTACACCTTCATGAAAACCAATCTTATTTAGCTCTTTAACTATACATTGGTTCCACTCAAACCCTGATTGTCTCAAACCATAAAGGCTTTTATTTAACTTCCAACAATCAGTGTGGTTTTGTGTTTCAACTCCTAAAGGCTTCCTCATATAGATGGTGTGTCTCAATGGAGCATGCAAGTATGCTGTCTCTACATCTATATGGTTAATACTATATTTATGCTTAGCCGCCCACACTAGCATTGCCCTTAAAGTACTAGCACGTAAACTAGGAGCAAAAACCTCATTGAAATCCTTTTCGGTCTGAGAAAAACCTTGAGCTACAAGGCGAGCTTTATGGGTTACTGTCCCATCTATGCTTTTCTTAATTTTGTAAACCCATCTACAACCTATTAATTTCTCACCAGGTGGCAATTTCACAGTTTCATAAACACCTAATTTAGTTAAAGAATTAATTTCCTTACTCATTGCCTCTTTCCAAGCATTCTGCTCCTTTTCAGGATAAAGCTTGATATCTTCATAACTTGAAGGTTCTATGTTCACCTGGCAAACTACAGTTGCTTTATAACGATCAGGTGGATGCCCTTCCCTAGTAGAACTCCTAGGTAAAACAGGACTTACAGCAGATGGTTCATCTGACTCCTCCCCTAAACCTGCATCCTCTAAACCTACTTCCTGTTCTTCCTCTTTGACAGAGAATTTTACATCATCTAAATCCTCAGGAATATGATGCTCTATACTAACAGTATTATCATGTCTATAATCTGCACACTCTAGTTTATCCCATCCTTCGTGCTCTAGAAATTTAGCACTTGCACTACAATACACACTAGTAGTTCCCTGTGCCCAAAATCTAAAAGATCTATGATTTGATTCATAGCCAACGAAAAACATTTTTCTGGCTCTCTGTTGATCCTTTTTCCTTAAATTAGATGGAATATGTACCCAAGTTGGGGTTCCAAATGTGTGTAAGTAACTAAGATTTGGTTTCCTCCCATGCCATAAGGTGAATGGTATTTCACCTGTAGAGGTATGAACCACGTTGTTTAACACATGGTTAGCACACATAACAGCCTCACCCCATATATTTTCAGGCAAACCAACATTGCCTGAACATTGCCTGCCAACATTGTTCTGGTCATGGCTTGTAATGTTTGACCTCGTTTTTCAATATACGAATTATGCTGTGCTCTGTACGGAGCAGACCGTTTATGCTGGATCCCTGCATCCTGCAAAAACTTTTCCAATCTTTGGTTGGTAAATTCTGTACCATTATCAGTCACTAAGCATTTAACTTTAAATTTCTGTTTCCTTTCCACAAAATGTAGCCAGTTGTTAATATGCTGGAATGTTTCACTTTTTGTTTTCATTAGATAACAGAATCCATATCTTGAATAATGGTCTACTATGCTTAGAATATAGCAGGCACCTCCTATACTAGGTTTCTTGGGTCCAATTAGGTCTACAAACACTACCTCTAATGGCTTTCTGGTTTTAAAACCATTAACACGGTTTGCTGGTGTAACCCTACTTTTTTGCTGACTGCAGGCATTGCAATTCAGATATTTACTACATGCTTGTAGTTTTATCCCTTCAGATAACTGAACTGTTTGTTTTAAAGTCCTGAAGTTTAAATGCCCAAGTCTCCGGTGTAACAGATGAATACATTCATCATGTGGTTTAACATTCTTATAAACAGACTTAGACTTAGCCACCAATACTGGGTTATCCCTTAAAACAAATAAATCATTTTCTATACTTGCAGCAACAAGTTTGCCATCTTTCACAATAAAACACTTATCATTTTTAAATGTTACTGTAAACCCAAATTGCAATAATGATTTAACAGATAATAAATTGAATTTTAACCCAGGAATATATAACATAGGTAATGGTTCATTATTAAATGACCAATGAGCAACACCCTCTCCAGCTACCTTAACTTTCCAGCCATTTGCTAGTTTAACATGCTGGTTACTCTTCTCCATTTTAACAAAAATATTTCTATTTCTAGAAATTGATTGAGAAGCACCACTGTCAACAACCCAACAATCCTGGTTAACATCAGTAGTTGCACTGGATATAGCTAAATTACAACCCTTCTTGGGTCTAGTATTGTTCCTAACAGACATTTTCTTATTCTTACAATACTTAGCTATATGCCCTTTAGCCCCACAAGCAAAACAACGTTTTACAAAATAGGCAGTTGAGTACATTTTTTCTTCTTCCCCCTCCCCCCCCCCCATAACTTGAGGAAGCAAGATGAAATGTGCAAAATGTGTATAATTCAGAAACAGACAAACCCATCTACCCCCACAGTCAAAAGACTGCTTAAGGAGGTGCCACAGAGCTAAAAGACAATGAAATAAAGTATCATGGGAAAAAGTCATATTAAAATGCACGCTTCGGAGCTTAAATTGGCAATATTTTCAAACATCACCATTTCCCTTCCCCAGTTCTTCAAAAAGCTAAGCGAAACTGACTCATGATTGTTCTCATGGTTGCCAATTTCAAAGACAGACTACCAGCATGAAATGAAGAACCAAGGAAATGGAGTGAGCCGAGCCGACTCCAGCATTTCAAAGGGAGAAACTAGATTTCGCTACAATTGCACAGGATAACTCAGAAGAGTTAGAAATAAATTGACTCAGCGCTGAGCTCAACTCAGATCATGAGAATAAGTGGATCCGAGGCTGATTTCAAAATGTGACAAAGTCTCTGGGTAGAAATGTTCTCAGGCACAGAAGATGTGGTGAGATCTCATGGGCCATATTGGTAGCCTTCCTTTAGCAACCACAATTGGGACTGGCAACTAAGTGAAGCGGTTGCTAAATGAAACCACAACTATGCTTATGATTTTTTTTGCTTTACAGACTTGCAAATGTCATAAATGCGAGGACTGTGAAGGTTATTTATTTATTTATTTATTTATTTATTAGATTTATTTATTTATTAGATTTATTAGATTTATATTGCTGCCTATTCGCCCATGGTGACTCAAGGTGGCTTACAGAATATAAAAATCACATTTAAAAAACTAAAACTCATAAAACATCAAATAAATTAATGTAATAAAATCACCCCTGATCCGCACCTCCCTCCCCAGTGACAGCCGATCACACGAGCCATTTAATGGGCTCCATCCCACTCTGGGTTCCCCAGGCCCACTGGCAGAACCAGGTCTTCAGCATCTTCCAGAAGAGTATTAGAGTGGGGGCTGTTCTAATCTCTGGGGGAATGATGCATTACTTGTATATTACCATTTTATGGACCTTGGAAATGTGTCTTTTCCGTGGCAGCCCCTGCTCTATGCAACACCCTTCATCCAGAGGTTCGGCAGGCCAACACCCTCCCAATCTTCTGTAAAACACTTAAGATGTGGCTTTTCCCCCAAGTGCTGGGAGAGGGTGATATTGACAAAATGATTTACTGATGGACTGCATGGGAAAATTTAACTATGGTGTCAAATTTTAATGTTTGTGCTTTTAATAGATATCTGAATGCATTAATGGTATATCAGGGATGCTTTAATTGCTGGTTGGAAGCCATCCAGAGTTCAGTATAAGATAGGTAGCTATATAAATGTTTTAAAGAAATAAAAACTGGTTGCAAAGTTGTTTTTTGAACACCATCCTAACTGTGAACTGTCAGAGTCCATGTACAACAAACTGACCAGAACAAACACCACATGGTCAGTTATTAGAAAGAACACTGTTGTGAGAAATATCAGGAGATACCATGATGGCAAGTTAAAAACCAAAACTCTGACGCTGGAATAATCCCTTACAAAGCCAATCGCCTTGCTCAATCAAGTCTTTGACGCAAATATTGAGAACAAAAACAAGCAGACACTTGAGCACTTATCCCATCTGAGCACTTGAAACAAATAGCTAAAATAAAAGGATAAACAATGCCATCTGCATACTGTTTTTACGCCTAGGCAAGGAGTTCTCGTCTCCGACTGAACGAGCAATAAACCCTGCTCATTTGCTTCACAAACCTGAGTTGATCTGTCATGGAGACAGGAGGAAGCCCCAGTCCTCTCTCCCAACCGATTTCTCTTAATAGAAAACTCTGAATGGAAGCTGCTTCCTTTGGCCAATGACGTTGTGATCAATATCTTTATATAATGGTCCATTTGGCCTGGAATAACTAATCCTTCCTTGGAAAATATTTCATTGCTAAACAGCATTGATGTCTCTGTTCTTTCTGTTCCACTTTTAACTATTGCTATAAATATTGTAGAAAAAGGGTCATATCCTCAAGGCTGACATTATTTTTTTTTAACAATGTTCAGCTGATAGCCCTCCTCAAAAAAAAAAAAGTAAAAAAAAAATAGAGCAGTGGTCTAATAGACCGATGGTCATTATAGATTTGGCAATTCGCCTTTTGTAATTATGTCAAGATTTGTGTCTTCATGGCAACAACTGCCATTGAAGAAAAAAATGTTTTTGATATCAGGAATTGGGAGGAGAGGGTTGAGATTACCTGATGGCTTTCTCCCCCCCACCTCACAAAAAGAGGTTTTTAAATTACATGCACAAGTTAAGAATAGCCAGTGTAAAATTGCCTTTTCTCCTGCTTTCTTTTATGTTCTTTCTTTTCATCACAAAATTGGTTAAAGAGAAAAAGACAGAAGATTGCAAAGACACATGTAACCTGGGTAGTGGCACGAGCCCTCCTATCAGAAAACCATCAGAGCATTAAGATATTTAGTAGACCTCCTCACAATGTGTTGGAACTACAAGTCCAGATTTTCCTTGGCCTTTCAGCATGTCTGAGTTTTCTTGGAATTGGAGTCTCAACTTAGTTGAGAGCACCAAATTGAGGAAATATATATATATATATATATATATATATATATATATATATATATATATATATATATATATATATATATATAGCAGAGAAAAAGACACTGAGTTAGGAAAGGCTGTCCCTCTATGTAGTTGATCTACAGATTTTAAAATTCCAGTCCTGGAATAAATTGATAAAACTCTGCTTAATTAAAAGCAGGAAGCTAATTTTTAAAAGAGTCAATTAGAGAATCGCCACTGAGCTACTGTCAACCACTGCCCAGAGCTTCTCTTTTGTGATCCGAAATCCATGGAGTATTATTTATGGATAGGGAACGGTGTGCAGAAAAGTGTGGATGATAATCATGTTGCAGCTGATCAGTGTTGTGCAATGTTGTACAATGCCTCTGTAGCCAATGAAGACGTACCACTGCTACTGAAAAGTCTACAGCAGGGGGGCTTACCTCTTTTTACCAGAACAATATATTCCACAGAATGCTGTTGTAATTTTTACTTTACAAAATTAGGAAGACCTCAGGAAACTGATTCACTTATCTCTTACATTGTTTCTTTCGCCTTTTGGGAAATTGTCAGTGATTTTTGAATTTCATCTTTTGCAGCATATACGCTAGAAAACACAAAATCAACACAAAATCAACAACTGGTGACACTACCTTCCCACGAAGGAATAGAACCAGAGGGACCGTGCAACTTTTCTGTATCACTCCTTTCAACGAGCCATAATTCCTTTGGTCTTTTCCAACATATTACAAATGCTGTCTGTAAACCAGATTATGCAGGGTTTCAGAATCATGGGGAAAAGCACATATCTTTTAAAATTGATTTTACTGCTCACCCCCAAAAGCATAATTAAATCTGATACAGGGGTGCTTTTGAAAAGGATATTGATCCAAGCCAAGTATTCATCCAACAATAAATAAGATGCAACAATATTGTCCCAGGAGATAATATACAATTGCTTAGTATGAACGATTTTATTCAGCATAAATACAATATAGATGTTCCTTGTTGACATTCACACAGACACATATACCAAGTTGGCTTCTGGGAAAAAGAGGAAGTGACAAGTCCTGTTATTATCCAGTCTTGGATGATGTTCTGTTAGTGATGGTCAATTTTCCAAAATATCAAAAAGTGAAATACTCAAGGAAAAAACGTAACAAGGAATCACAACATATGTACCAACTGGTTGGGATAGCCATTGATTGTGCAAATAATTCACTCAGAACCAGGTGTGGCAGAAGCAGAAGACAAGATTTCACTACTCAAGCCACAAATTCATTTACAAGATACAAAGAAGTAGTGCTGGTTCATTTTAAGACTTGCACAGATTTTTGTAGATGTTGAGATGCTTAAAAAAAGCCTCCACACTGCTTAGTATAATAGGGTTTGGTTGCCCATCAGTGCATGCATGCTTTCAATGAAACACCTTCATCTTTGCTAAGATGACATATTGTTTCAGCAGCCTCAATTAGCCTTTCACAAGAAAATGTTCTGTTAAGTTAAAATTGTTGATGCTGATAGGTTAATTTGAATACTTGATGCTAAATTAAATGAATTACTCATTTAAGCATACTCATCCTTTTACATGTATGCCATTTAATTTCCTCTTTTAAAAAATGGAGGAAATTATTTCATAATATTTTCACTGAGTTATATATTCAACAAATTCCACAATATATTTTTAAAACTGGAGCTCTGTATTAAACACCTCAAAGTTTATACTGACTTTCCTTTTGTCTGTTTAATTAAAAAAACCAAGGATAATAATTATGATCCATAAGAAAATATCCTAAATCCACAACTGGTCAATAGCTTTATTAGAACCAATCCAAACCTCACCAAGAATGTGTAAGGTTTTAATAAAGGGGTGAAATCCAAAATTTTCCCCTACTGGTTCTGTCGGCGTGGCTTGGTGGGGGTGGCTGGGGAAGGATATTGCAAAATCACCATTCCCACCCCACTCCAGGGGAAGGATACTGCAAAATCTCCATTCCCACTCCACTCTGGGGACAGCCAGAGGTGGTATTTGCCGGTTCCCCGAACTACTCAAAAATTCCACTACAAGTTCTCCAGAACCTGTTAGAACCTGCTGGATTTCACCCCGTTTTAATGTCTACAGAGGAAATATAGTGCTGGATGATGAAAATCTCAAGCTGGATAGCAGTCAATAGGGTACAGTGAACCGAGTAGCAATTAAAGATTTCCAAACACCTAGTTATTATGTTACCATATAAAAAGAAATCCAATGCTGCAAAAATATAATTAGAATATGATTAGGAATATGTGAAAGCTCAACATTTGGAAAGATGAAAGGAATCAAGTACAGACTGACAGCCTAGGAATCAACAAATTGAAATAGATTGGATTGGATACTTTCAGTCAAAAGATAATTGCAATAACACTTAGACTTATATACCGCTTCACAGTGCTTCACAGTGCTTTACAGCTCTAAGCGGTTTATAAAGTCAGCATATTGCCCCCAACAATTTGGGTCCTCATTTTACCCACCTTGGAAGGATGGAAGGCTGAGTCAACCTTGAGCCTGGTGAGATTTGAAGTGCCAAATTGCACTCTATAAGGATGCAGAGAAGAACAACAAAGATGATTAGGGGGCTGGAGACTAAAATTATGAAGAACAGTAGCAGGAATTGTGTATGTCTAGTCTAAGGAAAAGTCAGACTAGGGGTGACATGATAGTAGTGTTCCAATATTTGAGGGACTGCCACAAAAAAGATGGGTCAACTTTTTTCCAAAGCACCAGAAGGCAGGACAAGAAGCAATGGATGGAAACTAATCAAGGAGAGAACCAACCTAGAACTAAGGAGAAATTTCCTGACAGTGAGAACAATTAACCAGTAGAATGACTTGACTTCAGAAGTTCTGAATGTTCCATCACTGGAAGCTTTTAAGAAGAATTTGGACAACCATTTGTCAAAAATGGCATAGGATCTCCTGCTGGGGCAAGGAGTTGGACTAGAAGCCCTTCAAGGTTCCTTCCAACTCTGTTTTTCTGTTATTCTGCTAGCAAAATAAATACAGAATATAACATTCACTCCTCTATTACTATGCTTATATAATTGTTACCTTTGTGACAAACTAAAACTTTAATAGGTATGAAAAAAAATTAAAATGATATATCTGCTATAGTTAAAATGTATCAGAACCAAGTAATACTTTAAAACAAATGTAAATATGTGTTTGACCAATTATATCCTGCTTTCATCTCAACACCACAAGATTCAGACATAATGAATGGTTTTAAATCCTGAAGATTTAAATATTTATCTGGCCTCCCATGGAATTTATCTGTTAGAGGTAAAATGTACATTGACCTAATATCCCTGTAAAATTTACAGTGTAGAAATACATGTGAGATCGTTTCAACTTTCTTATGACCACATGGGCAAATGCACTCAGCTACAGGGATTTTACTGTATCTGCCTTGAAGAAATGCAGATGAAAGAATGTTAAATCTAGCTTTAAAGAATGTGATAATTGAGTTTAGGGTAAGTAAGGTCAGATTTGAAGAACATGGTAAAAAGACTGGTTCCCAGTCAGGAAAGGGATGAGACAAAGCTACTTGTCTTTGTTTTCTGTGCCAGTACTGCCAGCTGCCAACCAACAAGAAAGCATGTTGAATGCCTGCCACAATCCAATCACACGCAAATCTGAGAATTTCTAAAAGAAAAAGTCCTTTTTATCAATATTTTAAGATGGCAGCAATAGATAGTCAAAGCCTTGGCACAGGTTAAGGCCAGGAATCCAGTAAAGAAGTGATAAATCTGAGGGAAAAATAAGAGTCATAGTGAGAGGAAATCCAGTAGTTTTTCTAAACACAGCAGGATGAGTCAAGGGTAAGTCACTGAGGAATGGGAAAATTCGCCACAGCCAACTTGCCATGGCCATCTTGCTGCAGCCAACTCACCGTGGCCAGCTCACCACAGGATAACTTGCCATAGGACAATTCCACATGGGATAATTCAGCCCAATAAATGTTGTCTCCCACTATTTCTTTGACATTATTTCCATTAATAAAAATATAAATTATGTCAAACAAACAGTGGAGGATAACATTTATCGCATTGAATTATCCCACATGGAATTGGCCATGGTGAGTTGGCTGTGGCAAGATGGTGAGTTGTCCCATTCCACAGCAACATAAGCCCCATAGAGTTGAAGGTTGAAAAATTCTTCTTGGCATTTTATTCCTCAGAATCCCCACCACCTGGGACCAGCCAAAAATGTGACACACAGAGACCAAAAATGGGGCGTGCAGGGACTGAAAACGCAACGTGCAGAGGCCGAAAATGTGATGTGTAGAGGTGGCAATTGGTGGCGATATGCTGTGGTTATTCCTGCAGCCTGGAACAGGTCTAAAACAGAGCATGCAAAGGCCAAAACTGTGATGCGCAGAGGTGGCGATGGGCTCTGGCGATCCCCACAGTCTGGAACAGCTGATTGGCAGTATTCCAGGAGGCCAATCCAACCGCCAATCATCTTTTTGTGCTAAATCAGGCTGCGATAACCGTCTGAAGCTAACCAAGCTATTTGCTGCTTGCTGCAAGGACACTAACCAAATGAATACCATGGAAGCTGGTAGGCAGAGGCAGAATTTTTTTTTCTTGTTTTCCTCCCCAAAAACTAATGTGCATCTTATAGTCTGAAAAATATGGTAATTACCAACAGTAAATGAACCAGCAGTCAAGAAATAGGCCACAAATAGGCCACAAATTAGCAATACATGCTAGCAATAAAGACCTTGGTAAAGATATACCATGATGTGTCTATACCAGCGATTAGAATCATGTAGACTCAAAATCACGGCCTACAGGCTGGATATGTCACACACTGGCCACTCCCACCCCCATTTTAGCGTAAGGTGAAAACAGTAAGATACGTCACATGATGATGCGAGTTTGACACCCTGATGTAGACAATGTGGGGTTTTTTCCTGAACACTGTGAATGTGAAAATTGATCTTTGAGGAACCAGGACAGAAAGACCACTGACATTTTTTTTTTTATCTTGGAGTTGAGGAAACTCGAGAGAATACCATGGGGAACCAGGATAATAAATCAATGGTTCATCAAACAAATCAGCCTCCGGAGAGGCTCAAGTGATCATATTTTGCCTCCATTATCCATAAACCCAACATTTTTAAGTTGGTAACACTGGGGAAAGTGGAAGGAAAGTGAAGACAATCAGCAGCAGGACAGAGAAACTCAATTAGAATAGCAATTAATATATGACTGAGAGGTCTAAAAGATCTGGCAGAGGACCAGGCATCCTGAAAAAAAAGTCTACACAGTCACTACAAATCAATATTGAGTTATGGCATCTAATCAACCAATCACTGACCAAAGCATATAGTATATTTTTCATTCTGACTTTCTTGCTTAAAATCCCTTAAGCAAGGGATACACACACACACACACACACACATCATATACATATACATATACATATACATATACATATACATATACATATACATATACATATACATACATACATACA
Source organism: Arizona elegans (assembly GCA_022577455.1). Classification (NCBI taxonomy): domain Eukaryota; kingdom Metazoa; phylum Chordata; class Lepidosauria; order Squamata; family Colubridae; genus Arizona; species Arizona elegans. The sequence continues at coordinate 254,779,558 of JAKOOJ010000001.1, forward strand.
TACATACATACATACATATGTAGGTCTTTGGTTATTTGGGTTTTCTCCCACGTAAAATTGGAGGTGTCTTAGCAACGTTTCGACAAAGTCTCATTCGTCATTTTCAGGCTGGTGTTCTCGACTTCATGCTTCTAGGAGCAATGTGTGTGATCGCAGCTGTTTCTTCCTTTTAACTGCCAGTGGGAGTGTGAACTGATTGGGTGGGAGCTTGGCTGTGTTCTGATTGGGTGGAGGTGTGTTCTGATTGGTTGGGGGTTTGGCTGTGCTCTGATTGGATGGGGGGTTGGCTGTGCTCTGATTGGCTGGGTGTGTGTTCTGTTTAGGTGGGGGCTTGGTTGTGCTCGGGTTAGTCTGAGTAGCAGGGGGATTTGAGCTGGTGAGCTGTGTTGCTGTTGTTTGGCTTCATGTTCGTGGCCGTGCTATCTCTTCATGTTGGGTGTCAGTCTGCTTCATGTATGGATTGGAGGGGTTTAAAGTGGCTAATGATGCAGCTGTGGTCTGGCTTCTGGTCTGTGGTCATGCCTGATCATCAGTGTGGGTTTGAGTCTGCTTTCTGCGTGGATGTGTGGTGGTTACATCCTGTGTGGCTCTCGTGAGTGTGGGTCTGGTATCATTCTTTGTGTTAGGGACTCGTTTGTCAATAAGGGCGGGTTTCCAAATGGCAAAGTCACTTCATGAGCTTCCAAGGTAGACTTGAACTTGAGCATCTCAGGTACTAGTCTAGCATTTTAACCACTATACCACACTGATTTTATATAACATTTATATGAATGTAGTTATCATCACTTCAAACAGATATAGTAAATTCCTTTCATTATTTGCTACTTCTATAATCTCCTGGAGATAAAAGAATATGAGAGGCATCAAGAGACAAAAAATCCAGGTTTGATTTATATTCTAGGACACTCATGGTAAGGCTGTGGACTTCTATGTTCTTCTCTGCTATGTTTTTTTTTTTTTAAATTTGATTTATATGCCACCCTTCTCCGGAGACTCAGGGCGGCTTACAATGCGTTAAGCAATATGTTCTTATTTCTAGATAATTGAGATGAGAATTCCTGAAAGATCTGGAGTATATTAGTAAAAGAATATAGTGGATGGGTTCCCTTGAGATTGATGAAGCAGGATAAGCAGAAACAGGTAACACAATAAATGGAATAAGATAGATTGGATCAGGAGTCATAAGAGGTAGAGCACCTTCCAGAGGCCAGTAACTTCAAAACAGTTACACAAAAGGAAATTATTTATTCCTTTACAAATAATCTATTTTCATATAGATATACAATATAAAATCTAACTGCTCTATTGGATGCATTATTCACCCCATGATTAAAAAGACAAACACTGGATAAACAAGTATCAATTATTGACAATGATGTGTCCCCAAATTGAACTTCTGGATCAATTTGCTTGCTTAATATAATATATACTCAGTCCTGGATCCTGATTTGATATACATTGGGCTTTAAAATTGGATGAAGAATGGGACAGAAGAATGCAGGCAAGTGATCAAATTCTACGCTGACCCTTCCCAACAAAGATCATTCCTCCCTTCTCAAAAACAAACACTATTCTCAGCAATTGTGACCCTACCAAGGTTTTGCTCCAGTCATTCTGGTTGGATGCTGATATTAGTCTGTCTAGCCTTGAGCTACAGCCTAATTTTCTATCTGCATTAGAATTAAAAGAGAACTTTGCAAATAATTACACTTAATATCATCAGTCACTGGGTTCACATTTGTTAAATTACCTACACATCACGGTAAGCGAAAAGCAAGAAACCAGAAATATTAGCATAATGGGTGAAAACAGCCAATATGATGTGAAATTTCCCCTGTGTACATTTCTGTGTGGAAGGAAAAATAATATTTGAGTTTGCACAGCCATTAGAATTACTTTGATTGGTAGGCAACAGCAATTACAACATGTCCTCATTGTTAGCACTCTGGATTGAATAACTTCACAGCACTTTGAAAAATAAAAAATATATAATAATGCTAAGGCGATAGATGCTTTTGGTTGATAGAGTTGACTACAGAATTACAATGAAATTGCCTTTGATTACCTTTGGAACTCTGGTCACATTGCTGAGAAATTACATTACTAAATAACTCCATATATATTTGCGAAAGAATGTATAATTTACAGAAGGTCAGCAGAGTTCAAGAAGGTCTGCTCCTAGTTCACTGCAGAATAATAATATACCTGAAGTACTGTATTTCATTAAAAGAAGAAATAGAATGTGTTAGAATTCATTGTTGGAATGTATTTTTATGCAACAATTACAGTAGTATTCAGCCAGTAGATGGCAGTGTTTGTATCTATAGTGTATAGTCTATACCAGTAATGAAATCCAATTTTTTTTATTACCAATTCTGTGGGCATGGCTTGGTAGACGTAGTAGGAGAAGGATACTGCAAAATCCCCATTCCCACCCCACTCTGGGACCAGCCAGAGGTGCTATTTGCCGGTTCTCTGAACTACTCAAAATTTCTGCTACCGGTTCTCCAGAACCTGTCAGAACCTTCTGGATTTTATCCCTGCTCTATGCCCGTGATGGTGAACCTATGGCTCACGTGCTGGAGGTGGCACGTAGAGCCATCTCTCCGGGCATGCCAACCATCACCCATTGCTCTTCCAGGTTCCAGACTGGACTTTGTGTGCACATGCGTGCCACAAACTGGAAGACCAGGTGACGCGCATGTGCACACCGGAAATTGGAAGCTCAGCTTCTCATTGCATGCATGCACACTGAGGAGCTCCTCTTCTGGTTTCCAGTGCTCCTCCGTGCACGCATGCATGTTCCTGTTTCAGCACTTGGTGCCGAAAAGGTTTTCCAACACTGCTCTATGCTCTTTGTTCTAAATAGTTTCCTGTTTTCCTTTACAGTTAAATAGTTGAGCAGTAAACTATATGGTGACTGTACTCTTTGTTTGCTCTGTGTTGTGTTTTATTTAAACAGAATTTCTAACAGAATGTTCTGAAATCAAACTATGAACAATCAGGACATTAGTTCAAACTCCAAAGAGCTATAAAAAGTGAAGCAGGTAATATTGATTGGTTGTTTATCAAGTTCTAAGATGACTCTGGTTGATCTTAATTAAGATTACATAATATCTATGTCTTTGCACAATTATACAAGAAACTGAAAATCTTCAGATCTACAACTCATTAAGGACTGTTGAATGCAATGAAAAGCAAAACATACATGAACTAATATAGGAACTAATGCAGGGATGGGTTCTACTTACCTTTACTACCGGTTCGCAACTGGGCCACGCACACATGCACAGAAGCTTCCTGATTACATCAGGGTTGGTGGGCGGAGTATGACAGTGTCAGAAGTCAATGTAGCCTCAATTCCCTCTCTTGATGTCTACTGAAGTGCCAAATCCACTTGCCAGAAGTGTTCTTAGGTTCTTTTCCTTTTTAAAAAATCAAACTTTTCCCATGCTGTAAAGCAAAGACCAGTCTCAAGCTCTTTCTCTACTTCCAACAATAATTCTGGGCCTTTTCTACATCTCAAATGTATTGTAGAAAACAATTTGTGGAGGTTGAAATCCAGTGTTATGTGGGAAGTGTTTCCAACTGAACCAAAAAAAAATGTCAGAGGAAACATGAAGTGGTATAGGTCCAACTCCCATAATTCCTTAGGTAGCATAATGAAAGTTAAAGTTCTCACATCTTAAAGTTGCTAAGGTTAAGAAACACCAGTACAGATATTCCTGGCTTAAAGGTTTAGCAACTGTTCAAAGTAACAATGGACACACAAAAAGTTGACCCAAATTCAAAGTTCCAACAGCCTATTTACTCTGGAGTCATATGATAACATTTTGGGTGCTGAGCAACCAACCTGCATTTATGGCCATTTACAGCATCCTGCAGACATATGATCAAAATTTACAAAGTCTTTTACTGGTTTTCAGCAAAAAATGCCCATTGTGAACAATGAGTTTACTTAACAACTGTGGTATTTGCTTAACAATTGCAGTATTTGTTTAATGATTGCTGCAAAAAGAAGTCAGAAAATCAGGTCAGACATGTGATGACCTACTTAACAACTGGCATGATTTACAACTGTAATTCTGGGCTCAATTACCTTCATAACCTGTATCAGGGGTGGGTTTTACTTACCTTTACTATTGGTTTGCAATGGGGCCGCACATGTGCAGAACCTTCCTGATGATGTCGGGGTCAGTGGGCAAAGCCTCCCGCCGGTTTTATTACTGGTTCTTGCAAACCAGTCTGAACCAGGGGTAATCCACCACTGACCTGTATAGAGGATTCTGGAATGCAAGAGCAGATAATGTGGCACAACTGGATGTGTCATGTTTGACCATTAACAAAATGGCAGCCATGCGATGACAGAGCCTATATAACATGCTCTTCTAGTTTAAAATGGACCATTGCCACTGATCCAAAAGTTGGGGATCCCTGTTTTAAATTATAACATTGCATTGTTAACATCTCACAGAGATAAAACTGAGAATTCAGTGTTTAATTCTGATGAAGCATTTTTAAATTAAAACTTAATGTTTTAAATTAAAAATTGTGATAGCTGGAAGCAAAGTTTGACTTCTCAATCCACCGAGGTCTGACTGTATTGCTGGTCTGAAAATTAGAACTTGGAAGCTGTTCAGAAATAACTTTCCTATTATGCCAGATCAGATTAACTGACCTTCATTTTAGTTAAAGCCACGAGACTTTAATGTATATACATTAAACCCCTAAGGTATGTACTATAACCCCACAATAATGACAGAAAACAGGTTAATATATTTGCTTTTTGTTATCAAAGAAACATCCTAGAGCATATGGACTGGCATAATTAAATAAAGCTTGTCTATTAGCAATGGCAGCAAATATTTGTAGAAATGGTTTGGCTTTGCCTTGAAAAAGGAAAATACAGCTGTAGCAATACAACTGTTCAAATCTAGCTCTGGCAGCACTAAAATGAATAATCACCGAGCTCTCAGCATGTTGATAATGAAAAGAAAGGGAGGGGATTACTCCCACTTCAGTGTCCTAGATTAACAGTGATCCATTTGTTTATAAACAACAGAAACGACAACAAAACTGGCAACTTGGGACACAGATTTGTGCTCACAACTTTCTCAAATTCATTTTCAGCTGTTTGCTCAATTATGTGTGCAAACCACCCTGAATGAAAAATCTTCAGATTTAAATAATTTGATCTTTCAGACATTGAAATTATCCACTTGTTAGGTGTCTTGTATGCAATGTATCTCATTAGCTAATCCCACTGTGTCGTGATGCTGGGAGGATATGGCAGTGTGACAAATAACTCTTAGATTGGTCTCTTGCTACATTAAAATATTACTGATTTTCATTGCTCCTGGTCTCAGGAGTGATCAGACAGAATGCAACATACAAGCACATTCTTATAAACCACTTTATAAATGTCTCCTTTTTTTCTAAGTATAGCAAGGTACAAAGGCAGTATTTTCTGCAATTGCTCCGGTTATATAACTATGCAAGTATAATTCAGGAATGCACACAAACAATCCTACAGTTTTTACCCTTTGCCTCCCCCTGGTGTCTATGCTCACAGGTCCATAAAATGTAGCCAGTTTTGTTATGTCCTAAATGTTTTTTACCCATCTGAGATTAACAAACTGAAATTCTCTTCATCAACAATAGTAGCACCTCTACTAAATGATCGTGCGCCTATCTTAAAATGTAGCCTTACGTAGCAAGATGAAGGGGGCACTTTCAGAGAAGATTCCTTAGTCCAGAGAAAGAGGAAACTGGGCGAAAGAAACTCCAAATAAGCCGCCTCACCCGAGTGAGGATTGGAATTGCAATCTATGTAGTAGAAGTTTAGGAGAGATAAAAGTAAGGACTTGTCTTTTGTTGATCAGGGAGCTCAGGGAGCTTCAGCTAACAAATGCAGGGAAGCTCCTTAGTTGATGTGATTCAGTTTTTCTTTGACATTCTCACACTTCAATCCATCAAGACACCCATTCTATCTCTCCTATAAGGTCCGCTTTTGATAATCTGGACAGAACAGAATGAAAAATAAATTCCGGATGGGATTCAATTTTAATGGAAGCTCATTTGAGTGTTAATTTGGGGTGCTTCTAGTTTGAACATTTGAACTTTTTCTCCATAAAGACAGGAAAAAAAATGTTGCAGGGAAGAATTATAAGAAAGAAATTCATATTTCTTCAACTCCTCCAAATACAGGAAAAAGAAAACAGGACAATTACAGACACATATGCTCACGCTTTATCTGGAATTGCCTTTGGAGAATCAACATTTATCTCTATATTTTCTCCTTATGTGTGGCTGCTGCTGTCAGTGTTTGCTGGGAGCAGAGGGGAGAAATAGGAGCTTCTGTATTCCCTTTGTAGTGAGAATTGGCCCATATCAACATCGAGAAATCACTCATATTTTTCCTGAGGGGCATATAGTTATGGCATCAATGTGCAATTCTGCAAGCTGCCCTACATTCATTTCCTGAGGAACTAAATAGACTAATCATGAAGATGAGTCACCACACAGTAAAACATCATGCAGTCATAACTACTCTTTTCTGAAGCACCTTTTTATTTCATGTGAATTTTATATTCTCCTTTTTTAAAAAAAAAATATGCCTGGAATTTACTTGGAAAAAAAGCAATTAATTGTGAGACGAATTTATTGAGGTCAGAAAACTTTCTGTATTCTATGGAAAAAATAGGCCTAGTCCAGGGATGGGTAAATGTGGCTCTTTTACAACCTGTGGACTTCAACTCCCAGAATTGAATCCCAGCCAAGCTATCTCAGGAATTCTGGGAGTTGAAGTCCACAGGTTGTAAAAGGGCCACATTTGCCCACCCCTGGCCTAGTCCATGATGGCGAACCTTTTCAGCACCGAGTGCCCAAACCGGAACATGCACGCATGCACGTGCCTGCGCCAGAGCGCCCAAAACCTGAAGACCAGCTGGCACACAGGAGCGCACACAGGAGCGCAAAGACCAGATGGTGCGCCGGAAACCAGAAAAGAAACTGGCAATGACCACAGAGAGGGCTCTGTGTGCCACCTTTGGCAGGGTTGCCATAGGTTCACCATCACAAGCCTAGTCTATGAAAAAATTACGGCAGTTTTATGCTCGGCATTTTCAGTCATTTGTAAAAACTTTTAACTTCCTGAGAGCAGAGCAAACAAATAAAAAGAAACAAAAGAAAAAGAACAAGTCACACTCAATCAGAAAGCTATAAGGGGTAGACTAGAGTGAAAAGTGACATTTTGATGGGAAAGTACTTTAATAATGCTTCAGGCTTTTATTTTAGTTATTTATTATTGTTAGCCAAATACAAGTGCAACAGGAAGGCAATAAATGGCTTATTTTTCAGTTATTCGTTAAATCAGACGCTCAAGGAAAATAGTTTTTAAAATGCCTAATTTTCCTCTAGGCTGTTTAAAGATTTATTAGATGTTTTAGTGAAATGAAGGAAAACAAGAAGTGAATGCAAAGTAGATAGGGTGATAGGTAACTATGAAGTTAGAGCAGCTTTTAGAATTATTGTAGATCCAAACAAAACTGTTTTTCATGGCTATAATCCTTAAATCATGTACAAAACAGGATGGGTTAAGCCATGGAAAATAATGCAACTATTTCAGTAAAACAGTTGTTGATTCTTAATATATTTTTATAACATGCCTGAATCAAAATAATTCAATAACACATGTCAAGGAAAGGCCTGAGCAAGGTCTTCAAAGACATCAAAAACATGACATAAATGGGGGTTTCATACATAGTAAAAGAAAAATATTCCAGAAGAGCAACAGCTACATTCTAGAAATCCACATTCAACATCATAATTGTTGTGATTGCCATTCTCTACAACTGTTACAACACAACACTGTAGGCATGAGTTGCAATTGGCGTAGCTTTACTTCGATTCCTTCCCTCATCCACCTCAGGAGCATTCTGGAAAGGGAGTGCAGCGAATCGCCAAGTTGAGATTAAGTGAAAATATTAAGTTGAGTGATTATTGCAAAAATTAATGTCCATATTCTTCTTAAAAAATGGTCTTCATTTTTAAAACAGTGGTCTTCTGTGTCTCAGATGGAAATGCAGTAAAATGAGAAGAGGACTCAGTTTAATTTCTTTCTTGCATCAGCTCTAAAAGATCACACCACATTTCTTCTGACAGCCCCCTGTCAAAATGTAGGATATGTCTTTTTAGAGAGGATTATTTTCTGCTAGCTGTTTCCATCTCACCTTTACTGTCTATAAGAGAGCAAATCAGATTTTTATGAGGTCAAGAAGGCAGTTTAAGCTCCAAACAAACAGTTGCACAACAGTGTTCCCTTTCTTTCTTGAAACTTGTCTTGTCAGTGTGACTTGTTTACTATGACTATGATCCAGGCAATCGGATTAGGATAGACTTAGAACTAACACTAAATTCTTAATTTTTCAGCTATTAGTGGTCCTGTCCTTCCAAGACTTAATCCAGCCTAATTGAAGAAATTTGTTTCTGCATTTTAATATTTCAGGAAATTGTAATGGTCTATTGGCAAGAACAAAAACATAATAAAAAGTAATTTATGAAGGTTTTCAAATACAAATTAGAAATGCACATTGTAATAGTTACGATTTATTTGCTGGCCAGATGAATGTCTCAAATGTGTGCAAATTACATCCATTACTGCTACTTATCAATCAGAATAAGCAGGTGACCTAAGCAGGATACCCTATACCATTTCAGACAAGTGACTGTCCAGGCTCTTCTTAAAAACCTTCAGTGATAAAGCATCCATAACTTCTGATGGCAAGCTGGCAAGCTGTTCCATTGGTTAATTGCTCTCACTGTTAGGAAGTTTCTCCTTAATTCCAGGCTGCTTCTCTCCTTAATTACTTTCCATCCATTATTTCTTCTCCTGCCCTCTAGTGCTTTGGAAAATAAGTAGACCCTTTCCTCTTTGCGGCAACCTTTGTGTCAAATACTGGAATATTGCTATCATGTTCCCCTTCTGTCATCTTTTCTCAAATCCTGTAACCATTCTTCATATGTTTTAGTCCAGTTTCCCACAGCCTTTTGGGCACCAGGGACCAGTTCCATAGAGAAAGGTTTTCTGGAGGGGGCATGGTTTTGCATACTGCCTACATTCCATAGATTGAGCTTCTTTTGTTTGCACAGGCCAGTTGCTGGCATGCCATGGACCTGTGCCAGTCCATGGATGGGGTGTGTGTGTTGGGGATCCCTGTTTTAGTCTCCAGGCCTTTAATCATCTTAGTTGCTCTTCTTTGCACTTTTTCCAAAGTCTCAACATCTTTTTGTATTGTGATGACCAAAACTGGATGTGGTATTCCAGGTGTGCTTACTAAGGCTTTATACAGCAACACTAATACTTCATGTGATTTTGATTCTATGCCTCTATTTATACAACCAAGGATTGTATTAGCTTTTTTGGCTGCTGCCTCACAATGCTGGCTCACGTTTAAGTGATCGTCCACTAAGACTTCAAGGCAGTGGTGGGATTCAAATAATTTAACAACCGGTTCTCTGCCCTAATGACCAGCTGGGTAAGCGTGGCTCAGTAGTTATGTGACAGTGTGGGCGTGGCCAACTCAACGTCATTCACGTCGATGGGCACTTCGACTTCGCTGTTATAATGTAATAAGGGTTAACCAGAAAGACAGTTTCTGTAAGCAGGGCAATAAAGATTAGGCTAGAAACAACACCAGAATGTTTCCTTCCTGCCTTCCTTACAGAATTAGTCCTGCAAAGTGGGAAAAAAACAAAATAAGATTTCTTCCAACAACCGATTCTCTGCTTAGAAAGTTAACTACCGGTTCTCCCGAATAGGTGCAAATATGTACTTTTGATTTTTTTTCTGCCTAAGTGTAAAATCTTGCTTTTCTCCACATTAAATTTCATTTTGTTGGATAGGGCCCATTGTTCGAGTCTGTCAAGATCTTTTTGGATCCTGAGCTGGACTTCTGGGGTGTTGGCTATTCCTACCAGCTTAGTGTCATTTGCATATTTGATGAGTTCCTCTTCTATTTCCTCATCTAAGTCATTTATGACAATACTGGGCCTAAGATAGAACCAGTGGTGAAATCCAATTTTTTTTACTACCAGTTCTGTGGGCATGGCTTGGTGGGCGCGGCGTGGCTTGGTGGGTGTGGGTGGGGAAGTCTACTGCAAAATCTCCATTCCCACCCCACTCCAGGGAAGGATACTGCAAAATCTCCATTCCCACCCCACTCCCTGGGGAAGGATATTGCAAAATCTCCATTCCCAACCCACTCTGGGGCCAGCCAGAGGTGGTATTTGCAGGTTCTCCAAACTACTCAAAATTTCTACTACCAATTCTCTGAACTGCTCAAAATTTCTACTACCGGTTCTCTAGAACCTGTGAGAACCTGCTGGATTTCATCCCTGGATGGAACCTTGTACCCCACTGCATATTTCCATCCATGTAGATGTAGTACCAGGTGGAGACGAAACAGTGTACAGGGAGGAGGTTCAAAAGCTATCCACATGGTGCTTAGAAAACAACCTGCACCTGAACATCAGCAAGAGGTTCAAGGTTGACTCAGCCTTCCATCCTTTCGAGGTAGGTAAAATGAGGACCTGGATTGTGGGGGCAATAAACTGACCTTGTATAAAAAAGAACACCGCTTGGGGGGGCCGAAAGCCCTATTAAGCAGGTATATACAAAAGTATGAAGGCTATTGCTTAACGCATTGTAAGCTGCCCTGAGTCTCCGGAGAAAGAAAGAAAGAAAGAAAGAAAGAAAGAAAGAAAGAAAGAAAGAAAGAAAGAAAGAAAGAAAGAAAGAAAGGAAGGAAGGAAGGAAGGAGAGAGAGAGAGAGAGAGAGAGAAAGAAAGGAAGGAAGGAAGGAAGAAAGAAAGAAAGAAAGAAAGAAAGAAAGAAAGAAAGAAAGAAAGAAAGAAAGAAAGAAAGAAGACAAAGGAGATGGTGTTAGACTTCCGGAAGAAGAGGGAGAAACCTGCCCACTTTTCATCGGGGGGGGGGGATTGTGTGTAGAGAGTTTCCTCCTTTAAATTCCTGGGAGTCTATCTCAGTGAAGATGTCACCTGGAAGATCAACACAACCCAGGTGGCCAGAAAGGCCCAACAGAGACTCCATTTCCTTAAAGTCTTGCAAAAAAACAAAGTGGAACAACAACTGATGACCACCCTTTACTGGTCCACAATAGAAAGCGTCCTCACTCAGTGCATTATGGTGGATATGCCAGCTTGACAGTCGCGGATAGAAAAACATTACAGAGGGTGGTGAGCACATCACAAAACATTGTGGGCTATCTCCTGATACCACTGGATGACATCGCTAGGGCTCGCTGCCTTAAAAGAGTGAGGAAAATCCTCAGGGATGACTCACACCCTGGTCAGCGCTTCTTTATTCTCCTTCCATTGGGAAGGAGATTTAGAAGTATAGGCAGCCGCACAAAGAGGCTGAAGGACAGTTTTTATCCGTGGACTGTCAGACTCCTGAATGAAAAATAACCACAACAACATAGTACGATTGACTTGCGGGGCCGGCACAACGCGCAATAAGTTCACATGGTGCAATAGGATTGGGTGATTGGCTTTCAGTTATAATTTTATTTGTTCCTAGATGTTTGCAAATCTGTTTTTCCAGGTATTGATGTTAGGCTGATTGATCTGTAGTTTCCTGGGTCTGGGTTTTGTTTTTTCTTTCCTTATTTGAAGATGGAAACTTATTTCTTCACATACACCATATTTTTCAAAGATATGAATCTATGCACACATCATATGGCAGTGATGGCTAACCTTTTTGCCATCGCGTGCCAAAAGCAGGGGTAGCATGGGAGGGGGGGTCGCGTGCATACCCACACCCATAATTCTATGCGCCCCACCCCCATGCATGTGTGCGCAATCCCCCCCCCCGCACTCCCCTGTTTTTGCCATGCAATGGCATGGTAGGCTCATTTTTTCGCCCTCCCCAGGCTCCAAAGCCTTTCTAGGAGCCTGGGGAGGGTGAAAATAGCCTTCCTCACCCTCCCGGAGGCCCTCCAGAGACTGGAAATGGCCTGTTTGCTGACTTCTGGTCCCACCGGAAGTCAGCAAACAGGCTGTTTCCACCCTCCAGAGGACCTCCGGGGGGGAGGCTGTTTTCGCCCTCCCCAGGCTCCTAGAAAGGCTCTGGAGCCTGGGGAGAGCAAAAAATGGGCCTTCCTCACCCCAGGCCCTCTGGAGGCAGGAAACAGTCTGTTTCCCTACTTCCGGTGAGCCTAGAATGCCCAAAAATCAAGGAGCAGAGCTCACTTGCCCACAGATATGGCTCCGCGTGCCCAGTATAGCCATATGGAGTTTTTTTTCCCCTTATGATGTACTTCTAATGATCAGTGGTCCAAGTGCAAAACTGAGTTTGCATTGCTTTTCAAACACTACAACAATTCTTTTTTGCTGCCTTTTTTCTTAGTAAGTTCCTAATTTTTGACTATTGTACAAACATTGCACACTTCAAGTTACACTTCCATATAGAAAGTATATACTTATCAATAGGGAAAGTCTACTACCCACATATTGTAACTATTTATATTCACATAGCCACTGGTATAGCTGGAATGTCTTTCTTAATAATAGAAATAACATAACAGTAACTTCTTGCAGTTAATTAAACAGACAAATGCTTCCACTAACAAATTAAAAATAAGAGGATTAACATTATTTCATATAACAAAATAAATACAATGTAAAGAGAAGTGCTCCTCCTTTTGGACTGCACAAATATTGTCATTTCAGGTTTCAGAACATACACTACAATCTGGATCCATGGTTGCTATTTCCTCTTTTGAAATCTGGAGGACCAAAACAGACTGATATAGGCATCCAGGATTGTGTGCCTCAGCATATGGTTCATTGAAAATAGAACTGTGCTATAAAGAATGCCAGCCATGGAATGATCGTGCCATCTGCCATCAGGATTTAGGTTTCAAGAGAAGGAACATGGCAGCAGACATTGCTGCTGCCATGTTCCTGACAACTTTGAACTTCCCCTGGATGAGGGAAAAGTGGGGATTTTCCATGTGCAAGCTATGGTCTTACAAACAAATAGGTTTCTAGCAAAAACAGCACTTATTTTTCCCTTCCCCTCTCCCCAACAATATGATCTAGTTATATCAGCTTGTCTATAACATTTTTCAAGATCACAAAACTCAATTTATATACTGTAGATGGCTAGACACAATCTGAGGCTACCAATTGAATCTGACATCTTCAGCTGAAAGTGATAAAAAGAAATCTCTTCCTCTCAAAGGCAGTTACTGGTGGTCTGTCAGTCTATCTGTCTTGCCATGCAACAGAAACATCTAAATATTGGACCAATTTCCCAACTTTTGAAACTATAAGTAATTGTCCTTATATACCTCATAAAAGAGTAGACATAGTCTGAAAGTCTGCTTTAGTCTGGAAAGTTGATTTAATTCAACTTTTGTTGCTTGTATATGTGGCAGAATACTTATTTATTCATCTCCATCAATGTGACATTAAAGTATTAGTGGTGAGCATGGATATTAATTTATTGTAGGAAAGCATGAATTGCATAAATAGGCAACTGGTCATATGCAAATAATTCTAATAAACAAATATGATTGATTGAGTATATGCAATCAAGTTGGTGTTGACTCTTAGCGACCACATAGATTTTTTCCATGACAACTGTCCCTAATCTGATCTTTCAAATTTTCCAACAGTGCATTCGTTGCCACTATAACTGAGTCCATACAACTTACAAATACATAAAATAGACAATCTTTAATATAAATTGTAGATAGGTGGTTAGGAGAAGAATAAAACCTAAGAAAGGACCAAAAGCTAGGAAATACAGAAAAGTTTGTGAAGTACAGAGGCACATCAGGTCTGGACATTAAGCTCCTTTTCAGGAAACAAAAGTTCAAAGAAAATACAATAGGCATGATGTGCAAGCAGTTTTCAGCTTAGAAGAGCTCAAAATGTTTCAAGCTGAAAACAAAACCACATATTTGAGTTTAGAAGAAAATGCTACCGTGAAACTAACATCTGTGTTTCAAGTGGCAAGGTTTCTAGGATTTCAGTCCTAGGACCTAACTCTTGTAACAAACTAATCTAAATATTTGCAGCTCTAAGCAAAGTGTTATGGTCTAAGCCAAGTGTGTCCAACTTTGGCAACCTTAAGGTTTGCAAACTTCAACTCCCAGATTTCCCCAGCCAGGACTCCTGGTCTGAGCTATTGCAAATTCTACTCAGACCAAATGCAAACAACTCAGTTGTTCTGATGGAATATTTCAAGTGTTTAGTTCCACATTTGAAACAAACAAAAACATGCTTTCCAGTTCATACGTTCTCATAACATAAAGTATTACCTGTTTTTCCCCTTCTCAAGTAGAAAGATTATTCTGATGGTGCCTCTTAACAATGCTTAATTCTTCTTCAGAACTGCATATGCATAGCACTAGCTCCATCTTAGAATAGTAAGATAATTTGCATGAGGTGCTAGGATGTAGGAGGTATTTTCAGATCAGTGCCCTTTACGCTCTAAACTATTCATCGTTATATCCTTCCCTCACAACACTGTGCTAGATGTCTGTGGAAACAGAAAGAGGAGCTACCACATAAATTGTGCATAAATTCTTTTTTTAACTCTTTCATGTTACATCACACACAAAAAAAATTCTTGCTAATAATAATCCTGCTGCTTGTTTTCTAATTGTGCTTCAGTTTCTTAAATAATGTTTGGCTTTTCATTTTTCTTTCCATTCTGACTAGCACTTGCCCAAAGAAGTGTATAGGGGGATTAAATGTTTTAAAAAAATATTTAAACATATTGTCAAAACATCTTTCACTAAGGATTGATGGAATCTCAGTTGGTGCTATATAATTTGATGATCCAAAGGTTTTTAATTTTTAAAAAAACATTTAACAAGCAATTTCTGAAAATGATTATAAAAAAAACCTGCACATCCAATATCCTTCTGAAGTTGCTAACCATGGTTTGAGTGATGTCTATTCCCTCATCCCACACCTGGCAGTCACTTCAAGGCTAGAAACCACTTCAGGACGATCTGTTCTATTGCTCCATCAAGGCTTTGCCCTCAGAGTTTAGTTAAAAGAGCTATCTATGATCAGAGAAGAAGCACTTTAAAAATTATTTCATGGCACTGAAATGATATTTGCATCATTTCTCTATGTTTGCTGTATTATTATTTTAGTTAATAAACAATAGCTGTCCAGACATTGGACTAAGCAAGGTTTAATATTCTGCAGTTTAGTACAGTGTGTAGAACATATTTAAAGAAACAATCCTGTTTTGCTTCATTGCCAGGGTCTTGAATTTGGCATAACAACTTATTTTTCTCTTCTTACAGAGAAAGAAACTTCTTTTCTTTCTCTTTTGCCTAGTTTGGTCTCCAGGAGATTCAAAACGGCTAAAAGAGATACCTCATATGTTGAAATTATTTGTTGATGTATTGTGGAAAAAAA
This sequence comes from Arizona elegans, assembly GCA_022577455.1. NCBI lineage: Eukaryota > Metazoa > Chordata > Lepidosauria > Squamata > Colubridae > Arizona > Arizona elegans. Next base: position 254,795,023 of record JAKOOJ010000001.1, read on the forward strand.
ATTTAATCTCCGTAATCAGACTCAGAGATGGGAAAAAATAGCTCCTAAAATTCTGTGGCTCGCTTTTTCAACTTTATATTGCACATTGCAGTACATTAAACATTATTAAGCAATTTGGTCCTATATTAAATAGACAAGAATAGGATGTCAGGGTAGGGAAGTATCAGAGACTGACAATAGCTGAGATCTATAGTATGTGCCAATTATGTATAAACTTGGATGATTTGTTACCAGAATTGTAAAAACTAGCATGTAAGGTAAAGAGATAGTACAAAAAAAAAGAAGAAGAAAAGATAGCATCTCTCTGTTAAACTACATTTCTGGGTTGTTGTTTATCTTAGCAATAATATAGGTTTGTAATTTCCTCATGGTCATTCATATAAATATAAACCAAGTACAAACCTGGTTTTGCTTTTCATGATCAGCCAAATTTTTCCACAAAGTGCCATCTAGCTGATACAGATGGTAAATGGCAAGTGTGGAACATACCTAAGTGTGTAAAAATACACAGTTGTAAACAAGAAATAAAGAAGCATCTATAATGAATGACAGAAGATGGATTTTTTAAAAGAGCTATCTACTTCTTTGAGAAGGAGTTGTCAAGAACTAGGGCACACTATTATCTTCATTAAAGTAGGGTTTAATTGCAGTTGAGCAATATAGAGGAGTGGAAGGTTATTGTTCTGAATACTGGACCATCTTATACCAAACTGAACAGTTCACACCATAGCTACAGCTAGAGATCTCAACAGATGGTTGTATGGCCCAGGGGAAAAAAAACCCTCCAAGAGATTAGCGCTTCAAATAGCAAAGTTTCATATTTAGTTTCATTGGGATCTTCATGAGATCAGTTTATTTGATAAGTGGCATAATTTATCCTAAAAAGGTCTGAGTGTACTTCACACTAAAAATAAAAATTTAAACTTGGCACCACATCAAGCTAACTGCAGCTGTGTTTCTAATATTTACTGAAATATGCATAATTTATTTTGTCCAAACAGAATACTCATGGTGTAGGGAAGAAAAATGCCAAACACTAAACTCCTGTCTCCTGATCATTTTATATAAAATCCTATATAATATAGGACATACTTTTAAAACAGTTTGCTCTTCGGTGCACCTCCACACATGTACACACTTTAAAAAGTTGGAGAAATGAATTTAGGTTCACTAGTTTATGAACATTGTATGCAGTGCTGGATCCTGTACTTCTAAACTACAGTATGTCTACTGAACTTATGCATGCATCTTCTTAGGATTAATAGGTCTTTATTATTTGTGTGACAAGCATCCAAGCAAAAAGTATCAGCAATTTTGGAAGAAGTCCAAAAATCATTAGACAACACACAAAACAATCTCATTTTGTTTCCTAAAAGAAGAATTATAGCTCAGTGAAAATTAAATATAATGAATGGATACAAAGTACTAAATATTTAAAGCAAAAGAATACCGCAAGAAAGAAAGAAAATGCTGGGACTATTAGGAATTCCGAACAGCAAACCTGCTCATAACATTTGATTACATGTTCTTTTTGCAATTTAATTTATTTTCCAGGATACCAATTCCCATCATGGCTGCATCTCTTTCCTCTTCCCAATACCATGAAAACACATTCATCTGGACAATGTGAAAAAAAGGAATTTGTTATTATTATTATTTTTGTATCCCACTTTTATTATTTTTGCCTTTATCTCAAGGCTCAAGGTTGACTCAGCCTTCCATCCTTTCGAGGTAGGTAAAATGAGGACCCGGATTGTGGGGGCAATAAGCTGACTTTGTATAAAAAAGAACACCGCTTGGGGGGGGGGGGGCGAAAGCCCTACTAAGCAGGTATATACAAAAGTTTGAAGGCTATTGCTTAACGCATTGTAAGCTGCCCTGAGTCTCCAGAGAAGGGCGGCATATAAATCGAACCAATAAATAAATAAATAAATAAAGATGGCAAACATGTTCAACACACCTTCCTCCTCCTATTTTTCCCACAACAACAAACCTGAGGTGAGTTGGGCTGAGAGAGAATGACTGGCACAAGGACACCCAGCTGGCTTTTATGCCTAAAACCCGACATGAACTCATGGCCTCCCGCTTTCTAGCCTGGTGCCTTAAGCACTGGACCAAACCTGCTTTCTAAATTGTGGAATGCAGGCCTTGAAGAGCATAGAGAAGCATCAGCTAAGGGGAAGGAAGGAAATGAACAGAAGATTCCAGTACCTTCTAACACTCAGCATCTCCTTTTCCCCAGGAAAAAAAAATCTGAGAGAGGCAACATCTTGCAAGTTCATCATTCTTCAGTGGTTTCCCATATGCATCCTTACTTGCCCTCAGCTCTATATGCAGACACTGCTTCTTGAATTGCATCTCTTTCAGTGGAAAGCCCCTCTGATTTGAGCTACTAAGGACACAATGCCTTCTTTTGTCCCTTTAATTGAATGGAATTAAACCACAGTTTACTACCTGCCTGCAGCATTCATATGAGTCTACATTATTATCTGCATCTAGTGCTAATATGCACCGGCAACATCACAGTAAATCTGTAAAGGGTTTATTATCTGGTTAGAATGCAGTAGAGCATGCAAACTCTGTCTAAGGTCTGGAGTTTGATCCTGACGGGGCTCAAGGTTGACTTGGCCTTCCATCCTTCCAAGGTCAATAAAATGAGGACCTGAATTGTTGAGGGCAATATGTGACATTGTAAACTGCTGTAAAGTAGAGACAGTGCTGTAAAGCACTATTGGGCAATATACAGTATAAGCCTAAATGCTATTACTAGTGCTATATAGTTATGATTTTATCTTGATGGTTTCTTCTAGTGTACTTGGCTTCCCTCGCCTCCCCCACACCTCCCAGTTTTCTGTTCAATGCAGGGTGCTATATTTGAAAATAAAAGCAGTTATATAGATACTGGAAAGCTTTGAAGATGCTTCCTTTGCAGTGAAGTTTTGGGGTGAAAAATCTGGAGCCCCTTAAAACAATTGCTCAGATTATTTTTCCTATGATAAAGTACGAAACTTTTGGGGTTTGTCCATCTTCCTGTTTGGTCCTTGTAAAATAGTAATTTGAGTTTCCTGAAACATCTCTAGGATGCAATCATTTTAACTAACAGCAATCAAAATGCTTCTGACTGCTCTGATTCTCCATGACACAAATCCAGTTTGTTCAACAATTTTGGATATTTGTCATCACTATTAAACACCATAGAATTACATAGTGCTATGTAATGAACCCATACTTTTTTTTTCTCTTTCATTGAATCAAGTATCTAATTTTCAAAGATTGCTGGATACATCCCTGCAGTTGTGCAGTTGGCAAGGTTTTCAGAACTGGCTCGCCATTGCCTCCTTCCTAGAGATAAGGTGACTGGTCCAAGGTCACCCAGCTAGTTTTGTGCCTAAGGTGGCACTAGAACTCACAGTTCCCTAGTTTCTAGCCTGGTACCTTAACGAACCAAACTGACTCTCATTATCCATCCATAAAACCGATAGAAATGTAAAGCCTATTTATGTATTAAATTTAACAGTTACATAAACATGGTAATAAAAGGGTGGCTGTTCTACTATTTTCCCTTCATGGAGACTTTCAGAAAAGAAAATTCACATATAGTTATTAGCTCAAGGAATGGATTTCCACACAATATAAAGAAAGGATAGGATTCGGCTAACTTATCTTATATCAAACACCTCAGAAAAACAGCATCGCCATCTGTGCAATGACTGACATATTAGAAGCTCATTATAATCAGAGTTAAATTCAAATCAGTCTAATTATGAAAATCATCTTTCCCCCCCTCTCATATTTTGCTTTTTATTTTGGACTAAATAAAGCCCACTGTTTCTGCTCCTCCCCATCCTTTTTACTACCTGCCTTCTTTTTTAAAATGCTCTGTTAACATTATTGCTGTAATCTGGGAAATGAAACATGGATTAAGGCAGTGGGTAAGGCAGTGGTGGTATTCAGCCAGTTCGCACCAGTTCACATGAACTGGTTGTTAAATTACTCACCCACCCCTCCATCAAAGTGGATCCTGGGCACTGCACTGTGCTGCACTGGAGAAACCGGCAAACGGAGCGGCTGACACAAGGGAAGGAGAAGGCCGCTTTCCCTCTCCTTCCCTCGTGCTGGCCACTCTGTTGCCCATTTCTCCATTGCAGTGCAGCGCAATGCCCAGGATCCACTTTGATGGGGAGAGTAATTTAACAACCGGTTCGCCCAGGGTAAAGTTGGCCATCGCGGGAAGTTCGTCCGTCCTGCATGTGTGGAGGAACTGGAGGACGGGGATGTGCCATGCCTCCCACGACAGCCAACCTGACCCTGGCCAAACCAGTTGTTAAATTATTTGAATCCCACCACTGAGGTAAGGGTATGTTTCATGGCTAATACAGACATTTGTAGTACTAGGTAGGATCAGAAAGAAATATTTCCAGGCCTAGTAGGTAGATCTGAAGGGAATGTAGCATCTAATTCAATTCTGTCCTCTGCTGATTCTGGGAAAGATAAAGGGGCTAATCTCTGTGTCTAGATGTAAACAGGAATAGAAACTCTCAGGGATTGAGTCACCCTGGTTGATTAACTATAATAATTGCTTAATCATAATAACTGGCACCTAGCAATCACCTTGAAGAGGTAGGGAACAGACTGCTCTTCTTACATTCTGTGAAGGGGAAAACTGCTTCTCTTACACATTAAGCAAGTTCAATTGCTTAGCCTCCAACTTTGCGTCATACTATAAATTCCTTGGCATTTTTATTAACAGCCCAAACTTCCTGTTTCTCAAAAAGCAAAACTGGTCACTCAATTAATCTCAAATTAATACCCAGGTAGAGTATCTCTAGAAGATGTCATTGAACTACATTAGAACTAAAGACTGTCTCCGATTATGTCATTGTGTTATCCCTGTCTCAACTAAGGCCTGCCTCAACGCAGAGGGGTTGAAAGGTCAAGATGCCAATGGCAATTGGACAAATAGGACAAATAGGATGAAGCCCTATGCATGTAAGACATCTTTCAATACTACCTGACATTTTAATGTTAATTTGGAGGGGGGGAAAGAGTGACAAAAATGCCAGCCAGGACAAGATCGTTCCAGGGCAGACGAGTCTTCCTGGCTATTCCTTCTTTCAAAGAAGCTGCTAAGCTTTCATTGGGTAGAAGTTGTGCAGCTTTATGTAACTTTTTTCAATTTCCCATCATTGTAATATGTTTTATTTCCAAATTTAACTAGTTAGTTAACTTCTGAGTTGCAGCTCACTTCTCTTTTAGAATAATGGAATGGATTAGGAAAGCAAAATATGTCTAGATAAAACAGGCAACAACAAAACAGTTAAGAGACAATAATTATAAGCTATCAGTACTCCAAAATAAAATTGCAGCTGTAATATGTTAACATAATTTAAGATTAATTTTGCTTTTGAATTTTGCTCTAGTTCTGGTTGTTTTAAATATGTGGAATCTAAGCACTCAGCACCCCCTCTGGACAACATAAGAAAATGCAAGGGATTCTCACAGGAAACCTATTTTAAATTTTAAACACATTGGAGAAATTAATCTACCAAACAGATTTATGAACAACAGAAATTTTTTTTAAAAATGCATCCTTTGTAGAAGATGAGCGAACTTATAGATGACAAGATGAACCGTCTTCTCTCTAATGAGAAAAACTAATGAAGAACCTAATATGTTTTCTCATACATTCAGGAAGAATGTTGTATTATGCTTTGTAGAGTTTCCATGATCAAAAGAATACTGAAAATTAAATTCACCTTTGTTTCCAACTTCAAGCTCACCATTTCAAAGAGAAGTTATTTGCCTAAGCAAAACTCTGGGGGTTCTCTCTGGATGAAGATTCCTGCCTGTTGCTACTGACATTTCGCAAACATTTCAAATGTACATGTATACTTAGCATTAAGGAGGAGTAGGTCAGCTTTCTCCTTGAATTCCATTGTTGAAAAAGACCAGTCCATCCATATTAGTTGCAGGTTGATGGTTGAATGTTTAAATTGTTGCCCTAATTTCTGGGAACTGTAAATAACATGCAAAGAAGATTTGATGCATTAGCCAAAAGCTCTCACAATTATTATCAACTGTGATTACCTACTGTGATTTATTGATTTGTTTACTTTCTTAGATATGACAACTCAGAACACTTGGAAGTTCACAACAATTGTAAAGCAAGGGCAATATATCCATAATAAATTAAATGAAGTCAAATTAAATTGAAAATCAAATCACTTGATCCAAAGTCTATGGAAAAGCTCAGTCTTTACAAATTAGAAATTAAGGCTAATGGCTTCTAATAGAAGACTATAAACAATAACACTGATCTTCCCTCTCAGAGAGGGCACTTCAGAAGAATAGGGCCATTGTGGAAAAATAAATCCTAGTATTTTCAGTATCCTTACTTCACAGAAATGCTGCTATCAGTAGTTTCTCCCAAGAGAAATGGTGAATCCAGTTGGGGGAAACAGCTCTGAATATATTCAGGTGCCAACCATAAAGAAGGTGTGTGAACTTGTGTGAATCATCAACAATTCATCCAGCAATTGATAAAATGGAGCCATAAGACAAAGAACTTGATGATCAAAAAGGAATTGAAATATTGGAGCTAGAAGAAGCCCCATTCAAACAGCACAATAGTACTTAGAGAAATGCTGAACCCTTTAAAGTAAAGGTACTTTGGAGTAGACATGAAAAGCAAGTCCTGTGTGCTTCTCACCCATATAAACAGATTTTGATTATATTTTTATAAAGGTTGCTTATCTACTTTATCTGATTGCAGACTTTTTATTTTTAGTCCTATTTAGATCCATGGAAACTTAGAAAGATTACTAAAAGAACTTTTTAGAGTTTCTGCTTATAATGCCTGTGTTCTACAATTAAGCTTTGGCCCATTCCTATTTCCTAATGAAATAAACCAGCCTAAAACAGATTGTATATGTTACCAGACCAAAAAATGAAATTGTGGTAGGTCTTTTAAATTTATTCAGAATGCTGAACCTTTTTAGTTATTCAGCCTACCTAAGCAGAGGAAGATGGGGACACTTTAATTATAAAGATTGGATAATGCCTGTAAGATAAGGAAGTGAATGTTCCAAATGGATAGGATAGGATAGGATAGGATAGGATAGGATAGGATAGGATAGGATAGGATAGGATAGGATAGGATAGAACATCACAGCACAGCGGAGAGGAGAGGAGAGGAGAGGAGAGGAGAGGAGAGGAGAGGAGAAGAGAAGAGAAGAGAAGAGAAGAGAAGAGAAGAGAAGAGAAGAGAAGAGAAGAGAAGAGAAGAGAATTTTTATTGGCCAAGTGTGATGGGACACACAAGGAATTTGTCTTGGTGCATACGCTCTCAGTGTACATAAAAGAAAAGATACATTCATCAAGAATCATAAGGTACAACACTTAATGATAATCATAGGGAACAAATAAGCAATCAAATCATATTAGGAAACAGTCAATATAAATCATAAGGATATCAGCAACAAGGTTACAGTCATACAGTCATAAGTGGGAGGAGATGGGTGATAGGAACAATGAGAAGATTAATAGTAATGCAGACTTAATAACTAATTTGACAGTGTTGAGGGAATTATTTTTTAGCAGAGTGATGATGTTTGGGGAAAAACTGTTCTTGTGTCTAGTTGTTCTGATGTGTAGTGCTCTATAGTGTCGTTTTGAGGGTAGGAGTTGAAACAGTTTATGTCCAGGATGCAAGGAGTCTGTAAATATTTTCACAGCCCTCTTTTTGACTCGTGCAGTATACAGGTTTTCAATGGAAGACAGGTTGGTAGCAATTGTTTTTTCTTCATTTCTAATTATCCTCTGAAGTCTGTGTCTGTCTTGTTGGGTTGCAGAGCCAAACCAGACAGTTATAGAGGTGCAGATGACAGACTCAATAATTCCTCTGTAGAACTGAAGTATGAAGAATGAAGTAGACTGAAGTCAAGAATAGGAGAATTTAAATTGAATATGAAGTTCTGCAGAGTTCAGGGAGACAATGAGATCAGGAGAAAGGAGACAATATGTGACATTCCTGACTCTATTTTATGGATTAGAGTCCAGGATTTCTTTTTGCTTGGTTGGTTGCTTTTGATAAATAGCTGTCTGTCCGGAAGAAAACAGTATTCTGATTATATAGGTCTGAGAGAGGGGGAGTACAAGTTCCTTCCTCCCATGCTGAGCCAGCAGCCGCAAATAACAGTTTCCTCTCAATTATGAAGGGACAATATTTTTCTGCACATGTGGGGAGTTTAAGATCCCATCTACAAAACTGCATAGTCCACGTCCATCACCTTTGAAAGCTGATTGTGTTTTTCATGTATGTCACAGGTAGGGCCAATTATGACGTGTTTCAACTTTCCATATTGCAGCTCCCAAAGTATCCCCTGGTCGTGTGGCCAAAATGTGGCAGCAATATGACCAGATTATGAAAGTATGCCTTTGGTGGCTGCTCAAATGTTCAAAGGGACAAAAGTCAAAATAAAACACAGCCAAAACAAAGTAATAGAAAAGGAGCAAAATTTCAAGAAAAACAATAATCTTTGTGCAGAAAAGGTGATTATGGGAACTGCTTGAACTCCCCGTATCTAAAATGGCCTTTTTGCTTTAAAGTGTCTTCCCTTGCCATCCGCAGAAATCCTTTTCCTCCCACTTTTCTGTCTTCCATGAACAATAGCATGGAAACAATGGCTTTGGGGGAATTGTAGGCTTACTAACAACCCTTTGAGGAAGTAGATAATTGACTGATGGAAGTTAATGCTTCCTCCCATGTAAAAAGCTGTGGCTGCAGACCTGGTATTAGTCATTTGCTTAGCTCCAGCAAACTCTGGTGGCTTAAGTGGAAGCTTATATATTATATCATTCATCTGGATGTTTAGAAGCATTATGAACTTCTAATTCAAACTTAGCTTTATGTGGGGTATTTATGGGCTCTGCCTGCTGAAATGCCAACTATATGCTTAATTAAAGTATTATATCTTCTACAGTGAACAGTTGCAGATGATCATACAAAAGGATGTAATCACCTGCAAACAATAATAACATCCAGCATGCAGAATTTTTTTGATTTATTGAAATACTGTGTCCCCAACCCAAACAACAACTTCTCTTCATTAAATGTAATAGTCTACATGGTTCTAGTTATTTCTATTGTCTAGTCCCGTGATGGCGAACCTATGGCACACGTGCCACAGGTGGCACACAGAGCTATATTGGTGAGCACACGAGTGTTGCCCTAGCTCAGCCAACTGATTTTCAGGCCTTCGGGATCCACTGGAAGTAGGGAAACAGGCTGTTTCCAACCTCCAGAGGACCTCCGGGGGGGGGAGGCCCATTTTTGCCTTTCCCAGGTTCCAAGAAAGCCTCTGGAGCCTGGGGAGAGCAAAAAAACGGACCTTCTGGAAGTCAGCAAACGTGCTGTTTCTGGCCTCTGGAGGGCCTCTGGTGGATGGGAAAGGCTGTTTTCGTCCTCTCCAGGCTCCTAGAAAGCCTCTGGAGTCTGGGGAGAGTGAAAAAGGGGCCTTCTGGTCCCACTAGAAGTCAGCAAACAGGCCATTTCCAGCCTCCGGAGGCCCTCCGGGTGGGTGGGGAAGGCTGTTTTTTGCCCTCCCCAGTCTCCAAGAAAGTCTCTGGAGGGCAAAAAACAAGCCTACTGGGCGTGCCAAAAGCTGGGGGACCGTGCATGGGTCATGTGCGCATGCACAGGGGATGGGGCGCATTGAATTATGGGTGTGGGGACATGCACAACTCCCCCCCCACACTCCCCATGCTTTTGGCAAGCGACGGCAAAAAGGTTAGCTATCACTGGTCTAGTCCATAGATGTGTGTGTGTGTCTTGGGTATGCGTATACACTTACACGCACATACCGACACATACCTATACACATACATGCATACATACAAAATGTATATACTGATCTGCTAAAATGACATATATGGTAAATATAATACCTATAGCTTCATATAATGCCATATTTCTTCTATCATTACTTTGTCTCTTAAAAGTTGGTATAATATTTGTTTTATTTGTGTAAATCTTACAATGGATTTATTGAATCCTTTTTTATAATTTTTTTCCTAATTGGTCCTACCATTTAAAGTTATATTTTTTTAAAAAAAAGAAACACATCCAAAACTGCATTACACTCTACCTATTTCGTTTTCCACTAAAAACTAAATTGTATTTTGAAAGGCTGCTGTGTTTCTTTCTTGCCTACTTTATTTACAAAATGAGGACAGATGAGTGGATCTAGGTTTTGTTCCCAAAGAGAGAAGCAGCCATAAAAGATGGTATTATTATCCCTAGCCTTACTTCTCCATATATTCATTTAATGCATGGATTTTTTTCCTAGCCTGATGCCAATGGTAAGAAATGTGATATTTTGAAATATGAGACAGTGCTACACAAAAAGGGAGCTGGGGAATGGATGCATGAATTATATTTGTTAAATTTATTCATTTGATTTAGGCATAACCCATCTCAATCCAATTCCGGATAGCTCGCAATATAAGAAACAAGAAAAAAGTATATAACCTATAACCAAGGTTCTTCCAATTCTGTTATAAGTATATAACAGAATTGAAAGGAATCTTGGAGATCTTCTAGTCCAACCCCTGCTCAAGCAGGAAACCCTATACTGGTGATGGTGAACCTATGGTATGCGTGCCAAGTTGGCACGTGTAGACATATCAGTGGGCACATGTAACCATATCAGTGGGCATGTGAGCTCAGCTCCGGCATGCATGCATGTGGCAGCCAGCTGATTTTCGGGCCTTCTGGGCCCACCAGAAGTAGGGAAACAGGTTGTTTCCTGCCTCCGGAGGGCCTGGGGAGTAGTGGGGAAGGCCCATTTTTCTCTCTCACCTGGCTCCGGAGCCTCTCTATGAGTCTGGGGAGTGGCAAAAACGACCTTCCCCCCATCCCCCAAGGCCCTCTGGAGGCCAGAAACAGCCTGTTTGCCAACTTCCGGTTAGACAGGAAGTGATGTTTTTTGCTGTCGCCAGCCTCCAGAGCCTCTCTAGGCATTTCTGCATGTGCGACATCCCCCCGCCCCCCCCCCCGGCCCCGGCACGCAATGGCAAAAAGGTTAGCCATCACTGTTCTATACCATTTCAGACAAATGGTTGTCCAATCTCTTTAAAAACTTTCAATATTGGAGCATTCACAACTTCTGGAGGCAAATCATTCTATTGATTTGTTGTTCTAAGAATCAGGAAATTTCTCCTTAGTTCTAGGTTGCTTCTTTCCTTGATTAGTGTCTATCCATTCAGATGCTTTAGGGTTGCCTCTTCTTTGTGGCAATCCATTATCAAATTAAAAGACAGGAAACAAAATGACAAATCCAGCCAACAATACAGAACCACTTACCAAACGCAGCCCAAACAAACTCCAGCAGCCTGGGAAAGAACCAGTTTTTTAAAGCCCTCAGGGGTGGAAGCATTTCAGATCGCAATAAGGAATCTCATTCCAGAGTCATAAAACCTATCTGGATGAAGATTGCCTTAGATTATGAGCAGGGGTGGTATTCACTTACCTTCGCTAGGTAAAGGTAAAGGTTCCCCTCGCATATATGTGCTAGGGGGCGGTGCTCATCTCCATTTCAAAGCCAAAGAGCCAGTGCTGTCCAAAGACATCTCCATGGTCATGTGACCGGCATGACTAAACGCCAAAGGTGCATGGAACGCTGTTACCTTCCCACCAAAGGTGGTCCCTAATTTTCTATTTGCATTTTTTATGTGCTTTAGAACTGCTAGATTGGCAGAAGCTGGGACAAGTAATGGGAGCTCACCCCGTTATGCGGCACTAGGGATTCGAACTGCTGAACTGCTGATCTTTTGATCGACAAGCTCAGCGTCTTAGCCGCTGAGCCACCACGTCGCTACTGGTTTGCAAATGTGAGCATGCATATTGTCTTAAATACCATCTAGTTCACAGGAATAGGTTAAACTATCCACCTCACTGCTAACTCAGCACCCCTGAGAAATTCCATCTCTCGGCCAACTTAAACAACTAGATAAACTTTCCACCAAATGCCCACTCAGCAGTATACACTTTTGCAAGATAATGTTAGAATGTTTTTTCTCAATGAAAGCTCCCATGAGCTTTATTCCTGACACATTGCAAACATAGCATTTTTCCCTGAATGGAAGAACTGTACCATATTCAGTGGCCAATTCTTACTATGTAAAAGTAGTTAAGAATTGTTAGATCTTATATTGGGTATTATTAGGACAGATCCTTGGAAAGAATTTCTTCAAAATGCATAGGAACAGGTTCAAAGCTCTCCTTTTCATCTTTATGATAATTCTCAACTATTTCATGTCTATGTGTAGTGATCTGCTCTCCTCCTCCTCCTCCTCCTCTTCCTCCTCCTCCTCCTCCTGCTCCTGCTCCTCCTCTTCCTCCTCTTCCTTCTCCTCCTCTTCCCCTTCCTCTTCCTCCTCCTGTTCCTTCTCCTCCTCTTCCTCCTCCTCCTCCTCTCCTCCTCTTTTCTTTTCCCAATTAAAAAAACCAAAAAGCATATTTGTAGAGAGCCAGGATCAGGTTCCAAAACATTCATGCAACTCTGGAAGAAGATAGGACTACTTTAATAGTTTGGAAAATAAGTGTTTTATCTGGGTTCCCATGAATCCTTCAGATTGTGCAAAGCTGTGCTTCAGAACACCTGACAGCACAAATAAAGCATTTCTTTTTTAATAGTCCTTGCTCTTCAGACAGCCTCATAAAGAGCCTGATGTCACAGTGGTTGAAATGCAGTATTGCAAGCTAATTCAGTTCACTGCCAGAAGTTCGATCCTGATCAGCTCAGGGTTGACTCAGCCTTCCATCCTTCCAAGGTCAGTAAAATGAAGAGCCAGATTGTTGGGGGCAATATGTTAACTCTGTAAACTGCTTGGAGAGGTCTGTAAAACACTATGGAGTGATAAACAAGTCTAATCGCTATTGCTATTGCTATCTTCGGAAAGCCATTCTCTTTTTTTTTTTTAAATAATCTTTATTTACATTTTTCATTAAAAAACAGAAAACGACAGCACACCATATAAATAACTTACAAGACAACATAACAATTAACAAACATATCTGCAAGTAATATCTTAACAGCTAAATATTCTATACGCTATATCTACATTATATTCCGAGGGAGATAGAACGACTTATATCTCTTTATATATCAATTTGGTCTATCTGACCTCACTTTATTTGTATATTATAGGTTTCTCAATAAATACCTTTCCTCTTTTCGATTGGGTTATGATTTTCTCTTCGCTAGCCAAGTATACAGTTTTTCCCAGGATAAACATGTTTGTGTTTGATCTTTATCTTTTAATTTTTTAGTCAATTTATCTGCTTCTGCACAGTCCAAAATCTTTTTTATAATTGCTTCCTCTGATGGGATATTTTTGTTTTTCCAAAGTTGCGCGTATATCAATCTCGCCGCTGTGATAATGTGTAGGGCCAAATACCATAAGTCTTTTTTAATATTATCCGGTTTGGAGCCGAGCAAGCATGTCTCTGGTGCCCAATCAATCTTTTGATTTAAAATCTCATTAAGCCATTTTTTTATTTTTCCCCAAAACTTAACTGCTTCCGGCATGTCCACCATTGATGATAGTAAGTGCCTCATTCCAGCCCCCACTTCCAACATTCAGCAGATTGTCCAGTGAACATTTTAGCCAATCTATCAGGTGGAAGGTGCCACCTATATATCATTTTATAAATGTTCTCTTTGTATGCCGTGGATACTACTGACTTCATATTCTCCCACCAAATCCCTTGCCATTTGTCTAGGTGGATTGAGTAACCAAAGTTTTTCCCTCAGGCGATCATTGTATCTTTGATTATCTCATCACCTATCTCTAATCTCATTAACAATTTATAACTTTTCGAAATCATGCCTTTTTCTTGGCCCATCAAAATTTTATCTAATTCTTGTAGGTCCATGTATATGCCTTTCCCATCTCTATGTTTCTTGAATTTAGATTGAATCTGTAAGTAGGTCCACCAATCCACTTGTATTCCTAGAGAATTCAATTCCTGTTTAGATTTTAATTTTCCCTGTGCATTCAGTAAATCCTTATATATTAATTTCTTTGTCGGATTGTAGAGTTTGGGGTATGTCAGGGCTTCCACCGGTGATATCCAGCACGGTGTTTTAATATAATATTTTTTGCTGACCTTTTCCCAATTTCAAATTAGAATATTTCTTATGTAATGTCATTCTCTTAGCCTCCGTGTTTCCACTTCTCAAGGACGTGTCCTATCGAGACAGCTTCAAAAGAAATAAAATAGGAGATCTATTTGTCTCTCCCTTAGCAAAGAGAGAAAAATTGACTTCCCAGATGGCAAGAATTTCCTTTACTAACCAATATTTTTTCATTGGCCCTTCCAAGAGAGACAAGGTGTGTCACTTTGTCATGAAATCCAAACCAGAAATTTGGCTTTAAAATCGGTCCATCCAGAAAGTTCCATCTGTATTGGATAGTGTTATTAAACTCATTTATCAGAATGGCAAAATCCTTTGAAAAAGGATTTTAAAAGATCACAAATATTTAGGAAAAATTGGGAAATTTCTGTATAGTGGTCCAATGTCCTACTTGTCCTATATCTAGTGTAACGTCACATAAAGGAATCCTTTCTGGTAGACAAAGAATCTTGTATTTAAGTATCCCAAGAATATTTATTGCTTAACATCTGCTTTACACTGCCCACTCACTTGCTCAGAAGATGGGTGGCTCTATAAATTACATAAATAAATATAAAAAATAAATCTCTCCAAAGTTGTATACACATAGAAATAAAATTATACAAGGAAACCAATCTGACTGATGGACACATTTTTAAAACTACAATGTTAATGCAAAAAGAATGAACTGACTGACTATGAAACTTTTTTCTCAGATACTGTACTGGTGGCTGATAACCCTCCAAGCAATTTGTGTTAAGGTGATTAGAAGCTGCTCCATAGAGTTCCCCATGTCTCAAAGTACAGGATTGTACAGGTGGGCTTTTATGGTCTGATTCAGGGGTGAAATGCTACTGGTTTGCTCCGGTTCAGGTGAATTGGTAGTTTTTTAAAAAGCTACCAGTTCGGTCGGCAGGATTTCCTGCTTTCTAGCAAAGCTAAACCGCGTGGCACAGCTGATCCCCTCCCCCCAGTGTTTTATGTACCTTCCCAAGCCTGCTTTTGGTGCATACTGCATATGTACACTCATGCACAGCCAGCGAACCGGTAGCAATCTGGTTTAGATTTCACCACTGGTCTGATTATTCTAATTTTATGAGCTCCAAGATCAAAGGTACTAACCGGAGTGGTGACAGTGCACAGCTTCAATTATTCTATCCTCTTCATTCAATTGCTAGTTGAAAATTGAAGAATGTTGATTATGATTTATTTTTATCATTGAAACAGAAAGGTCATCCAGAATTCTATCGAGCTGAATAATTCGGACTAAGAAACTTTGTTCAGAAGAAGTTATTTTAAAGCATATCATTTACATTATTTTTAGACTACATCTATGAACAAACTATAATATTGCAATGCCGTCTCACTTTGTATTTGCAGTGTAAAAATGTCACAATTTCTCCATGTACTCTGAATGTTTTCTATGTTTTTATTTTCGTTGTAAAAAATGCAATATGCAATAATATCTGTGTAGGGCTGTAAGGTGACTATTTTGAATGTTTGCTATAAGGGGAAAAAACTTGATCTTTTCTGAGACATAAGACTTAATGTAATTTCAGAACCCTGGGCAAAAGAAAATATTTTATTTGTTCATTATGGTTCCTAGAACTTTCTTTCATTCCAGAAGAAATCTCCACTGTCAAATGTCTATCAGTTCAAAGCGGTAGCATTTACACATTTGGTGGGAAGGAGGCAAAAGAGCCTTGGTAGTACAGTGGTCTAAAGCACCCTGTTATTAACACAGCTGCCTGCAATTACTACAGGTTCGAATCTTACCAGGCTCAAGGTTGACTCAGCCTTCCATCCTTTCTAAGGTAGGTTAAATGAGGACCCAGTTTGTGGGGGCAATAAGCTGACTTTGTATAAATATACAAAAGTATGAAGGCTATTGCTTAACGCATTGTAAGCCGCCCTGAGTCTTCGGAGAAGGGTGGCATATAAATCAAATTTTTTTAAAAAATTGCTTTGGATGCTAATTTCTCATGCTATTTTCTCTCACTTTACCCCAAAGAGCACCCTCTCCTTCCACTCCCATTTCCAGTTCCAATTTTGGCTTGTAACAAGGATGTCTAGTTTTGGCAACTGCATCTGGGCACAGTGGGTCAAGTAACTTGGGTTGTGGATCTCAAACATTGTGTTTTGGGATGGGCTATGCTTCAGGAAGAGATATAGGAGCTGTTCTGGGATATTTCTTTATGTGTCTATGTGCTGTTTTAGTATTCATCTTGAGTTTGTACAATACAGTAAGTAACATATCTTCCTGAGGCTCCATGCCTTGACCTCCTCTGACACCCAAATATTTCCAATTTTCAGTACTTCTAATTTCCCTGGTCTTGTATCCTGCTCGTGTGGCCTCCAGATGTTGAACACCAGGACTATGAGGAGTTTGTGCTTAGAGACATACAGCTACAGAATAGTGAAGAGAAGAGACAGAAACTCCTGCAGATAGCATAATTTACAACAGGTTCTAGCAAGAATTTGTTATACCTCCCACACTTCTGCTTAATAGCCAGCAGCTAGCTAAATCTATTGCAAAGTCTCTTGTTGACTCTCCCAGTTCAAATACTGCCACGTTTTCTAAAGTTCTGAGCAGTATTATTATACTGGATGCCCTGCTATAAAGAAATCATATTCTGTCATGCCATTCACATTGATGAATATGAAACATCACTTGATTATGTGGAACTATTTGTTCACCATCAATGGTATTCAAGTATAAAAGCCAATCTACTGTGCTGCCTTTCTCTTGTGTCTTTCATCCCCAAATATAAGCAGAGATGTGGTAGATACTGTTTTATTTTATTTATTTATTTTTCTTGAATTGGCTCATACAAGAACATTGTGCTGTTAGGTTACAGGAAGTATTAAGAGCTGAAGCTGGGGAAATACAATATGTTAATTTGATTCTCGTTATTCTCTATATAGGGATTTCTGGCATCATTAAAGCTAAAAAAGAATATATGCTAGAAAAATGTGACTTGCAACAATCTTCTTCTAATTTGGAAGCTAAGCATTCACACATAGACAATACACAAAGTTCCCAGTTATAGGCTAGAATTGCACTGATTATGTTTCATGGAAGATATTGTATCTGAGTCATATACACTCTGACAGACAACATTTGTTCTGAGAAAGCTTGTCTCCCCGCCCCACCACATATTACATAATAATGCTCTAGTTCAGAGGTGGGCAACTACATCCCCTTTATGATCTGTAGGTTTCACCTCAAGAATTCCTGAACCAGCCCAAAAACGAAAAGATACCTGGTTTTCTTTTACTTTGCTTAGGCTTCATAATCTTGTTCCTTCCAAGTGGATTAAACTAAGGTATAATATTTGCAGGCCATATTAAACACAGATCACCAGGCTGCAGGGAGTTCATTATGCCTGCTTGTTTATAGGTAGAGAGTGTGGGTGAGCATGGGCACATTGCCATTAAGCCAGCTTTGTAGCTTTGCATGACAAATAAATTGATCTGTAAAAGACAAGCAGAGAAGTCTTACTTGTAATAAATTTAGAATCCTGTAAATGTCATTCTAAGATTAGTGCTTTGTGTGTGTATGCATGTGTGGTGCTTCTAAATCACCAACAAAACTTCTTGATGAGAACAGTTTTATTCTGCACTTCAATACAGCATAAGTAGCAGTGAACTCAGCTTGCAGCCATGAAGCTTATGCCATCTCTGAATTGAAAATGGTTGCCAAGAGATTCTTAACATCACTTGATTCCTGAAGGGAGTGCTACCTCTGCAAAAATGACTGCCCAAACTATCTCTTACTAGATTGTAAATCTACTAGATTGTAGATTGTAGCAGAGCTGATTGCAGAATGGCTCAATGTCCTTAAACAGTTTATTAAACAGTGTGTGTGTGAGTACTTGGATGGCATGCTGTTAACCTGGATTTGTCACAAAACACTCTAGCCTGACCTTATCTCTTTTAATAGGTTTACTTGCCTAGTACAGTAGATCAGGAGAATGCTATGGATGTAGTGTACCTGAACTTTAAGTAGCACAGAGTTTAGTAGCACAGAGTTCAGATCATGGGAAGCAGCTGTTTTGCTTTATTATAGAGAGAAGAAATAGGCTGGGTTAAAACAACATGAAAGTAGGTTTAAGCTAGTATCAGAAGGAGCTTCCTGACTGTATGAATTATCATCTTACAGAATAAGCTACAATAAGAAGTGTTCAGTTCTTCCACACTGGAAGTCTACCAACAGAGGTTGGTCTTCTCTCAAAGAGAAGAAGATTGGATGAGAAGACCAACCTCCCCCACTTCCAGTTCTATTATTTTTAATTTTATTAAGCTCTTTAAGAATATATAGTGATTTTTAAAATCTATATATATTTGATTACACAACGAAACAGACAAAGCATCTTCCAGTAAAGAAGTGCAATAAGTGAAGCTATATAAGGTTCACCTGGAGAATGAATTATGTGGCACAAGTCTAGACATGAAAAGAGAAGCTTGGGCACTTGACTAGAAGCATATTGCCTATTTCGGTGGAATAATTTGACTCCTTGTGTAAGATTATTGTGTGTCAATTTTAGCAACTTCTACTGCTTCTATATAGTATGGATCAGTGGAGGTTTAAGCAAATCCAGCCAGCAATGAATTTGGCATTTTAGGCATGGTTCTGAAAGAGTCATTTCAGTACCATGTAAGGAACGTTCCTATAGTTGGATATAGAACTGTTTACTCTTTCCTCTGTTTTGTTTGCGGCTGCCTCAATAGTTTGTTTCATCGCTGCTTTTTTGAACATTTGGACAGTCCATTCCGCTGCACCATTTGAAACTGGGTGACGTTGCAGAAACAAGATATGCTTCATTCCACTCTGTTTCAGTAAAATGCAATGTGAATTTAGACTCATTATAGTATATGAAGCCAATTCTTTTACTAGACCGAAAGAGGCAAACATTGCATAGCAATACTAGTTCTGTTGCTAATACTGATGTTAGCAGATTACACCTCCAACATTTGGGATAATTGCCTGAAATCATAAGTCTATCTGCTTATTTCAGCATAGTTCACAAAGACTTTTTTCCCGATGTGCATGTTGCCCATGATAATGGATAAAGGAATGTTATAAGGAATGGATCTAAGCAGGACTCTGACATACAAACGCTTCTATGTCTTTATCTTGCTCAAGCCATTCTAAGTAACCACGGCTCTTACCTGCCTCCTAAAAATACCTGGATGGCCCTCATGGAACACATCTTTATCAGAATTTTGTTAGTATAATCACCCAAATTCTCCAGATTTTGCAGCTCCATCCTCTTCTCAAAATAAGTCTTGATTATTTTGTCCTGAACTTAATTAATATAGAGATTGTGGGAAAATAAAGGAGGCAGCAGGACTATTACTAGATGGAGTTGGGCTATTACAGAAAGATTCCTTAGTCTATGATAGGGGGAAAGTGAAGAAAGAGGAACTCTGCTTTAATCATGCTAAGAATATGTTAATCTGTTCTGGCATGCTTTGAAGTTTCTGTTACATTACCTTACTAGCAATCTAGTTCGTTCCAGAAAGTCAAATTATGCTTGTTTCCTGGGTTCGCCAGTTTTGCAGGGCTTGACACGCATGCTAACTTCAGTGGTTTATTTAGCTGTGTAAGCTACTTGCTGATTAACAGCCTTTGCTTTGCTGTCTGAAAAGCCTTTTCACATTTGTGGTCCAATTCCAATGAATGGTTGTATGCTACAACTCAAGTGGTGCGTGTAAAAGTGTAGACAGATTTGACAGGAATCATCCATGGTAATTTAAGAAGATCTAAAATAGTATTAGCTCAGTGAAGTTCAATTTATTTTCTGTGAAATGGAGGTCATGCCGATAAATATTATTTTATTAATGGTTGAAGAACTTGACACCTAGACAATTTCACTTGCATTCCATAGGTTCAGATCTAATTAGCCCATTGTCCAGTGGTGCTGAATGTTCTTCCATTAAGGAAGCAGAAAACAGAATATAATCCACATGATCCAAGCATTACAGTGTTGAATTCATTACATGTTGATTACAGAGCCACGGTGGTGCAGTGGTTAGAGTGCAATACTGAAGGCTACTTTTGCTGCCTGCTGGCTGCCTGCAGTTTGGCAGTTCAAATCTCACCAGGCTCAAGGATGACTCGGCCTTCCATCCTTCCAAGGTGGGTAAAATAAGGACCCAGATTGTTGGGGGCAATATGTTGACTCTGTAAACCACTTAGAGAGGGCTGTAAACGCACTGTAAAGCGGTAAATAAGACTAAGTGCTATTGCTATTGCTATGTGGAAACACTGCAGGAGTGTTGGAATGAATTGTCCCTCCTATCACCACCACCAACCTTCCCCCTCCTCCCCAATTTTCAGTACCCATCAGACCTTTATAAATATCGATAAACGTGGCTTTGAATTTAACTCCAAGTATTGATGGGCAAATGATAAGTCAATTTTACTTAAATTTTAGCAAACAGATTCTCTGCATTTGGTACTGAGATATGGCTTTGGTTGTGTGCAACAATGTACAATTTCTTTGTAATCTTCACAGTTTAATAGAATTATTCATTAGTTTTTGTTTGCTTTTTTTTTTTTTGTGGAACAACTACAGTTAAAACTGCTCATTTACCATATTTGTCACACTAAACAAACACATTATACAATGTCATCCTGCTCCATTCTTTCCAGTTGCCTTTTTACAGATTTGCTAGAGGAAGAAGGCAAGTCAATTGTAACTGTAAATTGTGAAAAAGACGAAACGATTTTTGCAGATAGTCTGTGAAAATAATGATATGGATGAAGCTCTCTCTCTGTCTTTATTGGGACCTGTCAATTTTGAGGTTCGTGCAGAAGCTATCATTTCCAACATCAATGGCATTGATTTCAGGCCCAAACCCAGGAACGACACATAACTGCTCTTCCAAGCTGTGTTCTTTATTGTTTCACACCTGTACACAAATCCTTCTCAGACTGAACATTCTACTATCTGCATCTACAATATACTCTGTGAACTATTGGAGAGGAGCTGTCTTCACTTTTGTTCTCCCATACATAATGTCTGGGCTGAGATGCCTCTTACTCCTCTGGAATCCACCCTCCCTCCTTCCTGGGGTTCTACATCCCCACCACAGTCCATCACAATTTATGATACAGGTAGTCCTCAATTTATGACCCCAATGGAGTCATAACATTTATGTTGCTAAGTGAGACATTTGTTAAGTGAGCTTTGCCCCATTTTAAAACCTTTCTTGCCAAATTTGTTAAGTGATTGTAATTGTTAAGTTAATAACTTAAGCGCTAAGTGAATCTGACTTTCCCATTGCCTTTACTTGTCAGAAGGTTGTGAAAGGTGATCACATGATCCCAAGGCACTGGAAAGATCGTAAATGGGAGTCAGCTGCCAAATGTCCGAGTTTTGATCACATGACAATGGGGATGCTGCAACAGTCATAAGTGTGAAAAAAATATTTATTTATTTATTTGTCAGATTAATATGCCAGCCTTCTCCCATAGGACACGGGGCGGCTCACGACAATAAAACAACCCGACAATAGATAAAAATTAAATAATATTAAAAACCAATTAAAATCCCCAAATCCTCAAGTTAAAATCCATGGCAGATCAGGGAAGTTGCTGAAAGAGCCATGTCTTTAGGTCGGTGCGGAAGGTGCGGAGGTCGGGGGCCGTCCAGAGCCCGGTGGGCAACCCATTCCAGAGGGTCGGTGTGACCACAGAGAACGCCTTCATCCTGGGGACCGCCAGCCAACACTGTCTGGCCGAGGGGACACAGAAGAGGGCAGCCCTATGTGACTGCATTGGGCGGTGGGAGGCTGGTAAGAGATGATCCTGCAAAAAATGGTCATAAATCCCCTTTTTCAGTGATGTTGTAACTTTGAATGGTCACTAAATGAATTGTTATAACTTAAGGACTACCTGTACATTGTTTTGCCTTCTCAGGCTTTAAAACAACTTTATTACTGGAAACACACTGTATCCTGGATGAGTATGACTTACTCCAACAAACTTTTGTAATGCAATTCTTCTGTAATATGTTCCCCATAACCATGGCAAGTTTCCAAGGTCTCTTGCAAATATGCTTTCCTACTGTGAGACCATGCCTTATTTTATCATAAGTGAGTTTTGTATCATGCTGAGACCATTGCAGTGTTTGTGATGCCCTCAGTTCAGTGTCATTGTGTTGGAAAGATGCTGTTACTTTATGGGAATCTCTCTGGGTACTATTATATTCTTTAAGAGCCGTGGTGACACAGTGGTTAGAACGCAGTACTGCAGGCTACTCCTGCTGACTGCTGGCTGCCTGCAATTTGGCAGTTTGAATCTCACCAGGCTCAAGGTTGACTCAGCCTTCTATCCTTTCGAGGTCAGTAAAATGAGAACCCAGATTGGTGAGGGCAATATGCTGACTGAAACACTGAAGAAATGATACTTGGCTATAATGTAAACTAGTGAGTATACAGCTTCTATAACAGTGTAAATGTGCTGTCCCCTCAAAATAATGCAACACACAGCCATTAATGCCTAAATGTACTCACTTTTGTTGTCAGAAGTTTAGACATTAATGGCTGTGTGTTCGTTATTTTGAGGGGACAGCACATTTACACTGTTATACAAGCTGTATATTCACTACTTTACATTGTAGCCAAGGGTCATTTCTTCAGTGTTATCACATGAAAAGATATACTTAAATATTTACAAAATGTGAGGGTGTGTACTCACTTCTGTGACATATTGTAAGTCTAAATGCTATTGCTATTGCTATTAATAGGTAAGAATTTTGTTTGGTGAGCTCCACAGCTAAAACACTGTTACTAGAAGATAGTGGAAAAAAACACAGCTCTTTTATTTAATCACTTATGCAGGTAATACTTCTTGTGTAAGCCCAAATTTATCTCATGAAGTTTGATCCAAGAAAGGCCCAAAGGTACAAGAGATGGATCAACTTTCAAAGGCAATACTATTATCTGTACGGCTTTCTCCCACTGTGTGATTTATATCATAAAATCTAAAGCATTCAGCCATAATGATAGGCTGAGGCTTGTGATACTATGACAAGGGTTTTAAAACTCTCAGATATTTGGACTTTATGGGCTTCACAAGAGAAACGAGCATTTTCAGAAGGCCGTGTGGCTTTGCAAGTAAAGTAGGTTGGAAAAAATGCCTGTCCTCTTTTTCTGAACCATTTGTAGCTAGCCCTCTCTCAAACTTTTCTAACAATAAAACTCCTCATGTCAGAAAATTCTGGAGCATGTCCAACAGCAGCAGTGGTCATAACTCACTGTTGTGAAGCAAAAAATCCTTCAGATAAACTGTTCTAGAACTTTCCATTGAAACATTGTGAACTGCAGCAAGCAGATGGTAAAAAAAAAATCCCACCCTCATTGCCAATGTGATGTTATTATATTGTAGATTTAGCTTTGCATATTCCCTACAACTATTGCTGAAGGGAGAATAGAGTTAGCAATGAAATGGGAAAACTTTGGAGGCAAGACATCCAGTTTGATTCTCCTTTTGTTTTTTTCATTTCTTGATTTATTCAGTGTAATGAAACAGATAATCGGTAAGAGTACTAGTAATTTTTTTTTATTTTAATGATTCTGTAATCCCTTGCATCAGGGTAGAGTCGGGGCAACTAAATGGAGTTGAGTGTTTACTGGCCAGATGCCCTTCCTGTGGCCAATGCAGAGTTCGCAGCTGATATTTACTCTTTGTGTCCAGAGAGAGAAATATCTGTCGCTATCTAGGATCGAACTCATAGCCTCCTGATTCTGAGGTGAGAGCTCCACCTCTAGACCACTGCACCACAGTAAGAGTGCTAGCAACATATGATTAATATTGTTTCGGTGGGAATTATCCAGCATTATCCAAAGAAGTTCAGATGTCAGTCAAAAGTTCACTCAAAAAAATGTAATTAATGATATTTATAACAATGCCTGGTGCATCAAACAAGGACTGCAAAATATACTTGTAGCTTTGCTATGAATGATTATCCAAGTTATTTTTCTGAGTGAAAAAATGTAGAGATCTCTTTGAGAATAATTTTAAAATATTGAGAAAGCCATTGTTATTTTAGTCCTTGATGAAATAGAGATTGTTTTTCTTCAGCCTGGGTTTAATTTGATATACCCATAATAAATGGCTTTCAGTCAGACTAATGAAAAAAATAAGCATGGGAAAAGGTTGCCAAAATATAGTATTTTCCCACCTTCAGATAACCCAACTTCCATTTTCAGAAATCTCAGACAGTGACCAGGTGGGATGAGAAATATTGAAAGCTGCATCTTTTCTGTACATCTTAAGGTTGGTCAAACTGAATGCATTTATGTTTAGTGACCCTTAAACATTTGTATGGAAGAATGTTCTGTGTGGACAGAACTGACAACACTGTTCATAAAAAATAAGCTATGCTATGCTTTTACAGTTTCACCTTGAATGCATCCAAAAAGAGCACTTTAATTTGCTGGAATAAGAATGTTGTGCATTTATTTCCAGAACTGAGATGGTTGCTTCCCTACTAAGCATTTCTTGGTATGCATCCAATTTAGGAGAAATAGTTTGGGAATCAAAATGTGCAGCTTCGATTCTATACCATACATTACTAACAGTCCTTTCTTGGACACCTAGATTGTCTCAAAAAAAAAAAAAGTTCCATCTTCCCCATAAGTCTGATTTCAAAAGTACAAATTGCATATTTAAGTGTAGATTCATTGGAAACAGCTTCTGAAACAATACCGTTTTATGGGGAGAAAACTAACATCTTCTAAGACATGTGAACATGTGAACATTCATTGAATAATTGGAGATTTTACTTCTAAGTGCATTGATTTAATAATAAAAAAATATGTTGAGATCACAGAGAAAGAGGGGGAGGGGAAAGAGATTAATTTAAGGCTGAAATAACAGAAATAGCTGCTTAAAATTTTAAAATAGAAAATCAGTAGATTGCCGTAAAGAGACTTTGTTGCTATCTAATGGTAATCTGGATTTTTGCAGGCCAGATATGAGATGCCTAGCTACAACTGCTAAAGTATAGTAACCAAACTAGTTCTAGTACATTAAATCTTGCCTCTTTACATTGTTTGCCAGCATTCTGAAGAAAAAAACAAAGAGAGAGACAAAATAATCCATTTGCGTCTCAGGAATAGAATAGAATAGAATAGAATAGAATAGAATAGAATAGAATAGAATAGAATAGAATAGAATAGAATAGAATAGAATAGAATACTTTATTGGCCAAGTGTGATTGGACACACAAGGAATTTGTCTTGGTGCATACGCTCTCAGTGTACATAAAAGAAAAGATACATTTGTCAAGAATCATAAGGTACAACACATAATGATAGTCATAGGGAAACAGTCAATATAAACCTTAAGGATACCAGCAACAAGGTTACATTATACAGTCATAAGTGGGAGGAGATGGGTGATAGGAACGATAAGAAAATTAATAGCAATGCAGACTTAGTAACTAGTTTGACAGTGTTGAGGGAATTATTTGTTGAGCAGAGTAATGACCTTCAGGAATAAAATGCAGCATTAACAAAAAGTATGTGGTGAGTGGAAAAAATAGATTATTGTCTAAAATATGTTAAATGAATTGTCCTTTTTGATGAAGCTATATATTTTAAATAATCTTTCCTACACATCCTTCCAGATGTGTTGGGAATAAAACTCCCCTCAGCCATGCTGGCTAGCACTGGCTGGGAAATTTGAAGAGTGTCAGGTTGGTCTAACTTGATTTAAATCTTCCATTCTGCACATTGCTAAAGGTCAAAACTTATCAGAAATATTTTTGTGTCTGACTTTTTTTTCCTGCAGGTATTGATTTCATCTCGCCACATGATTATGTCAGGAAGTGCTTGACTGATAGTTTGCTGCAATTACATCTCATTCCACCCTGTGTAAAACGTGACAGAGAGTTGGTGCTGTATTAACACAGGCCAGTTTTTAATAGCAATAGCACTTAGACTTACATACCGCTTCACAGTGCTTTACAGCCCTCTCTAAACTGTTTACAGAGTCAACATATTGCCCCCAACAATTTGGATCCTCATTTTACCCACCTCGGAAGGGTGGAAGACTGAGTCAATCTTGTGCCTGGTGAGATTTGAACTGCCAAATTGCAGGCAGCCAGCAGTCAGCAGAAGTAGCCTGCAGTACCCCACTCTAGCCACTGCGCCACCATGGCTCAATAACTACTAATTCCTAAATCAGTTGATTAAAAAAGTGAAATCTTTGTAATTAAGAGTACTGAAAGCTTCTGTTGCTATGAGAACAGCTAATGTTTTTATCTATTCTACAGTGTCTGAATTGATAGGAAATTTCACAGCAGCTTTTTAAAGCCACTCCCTTTTGGAAAAAATCCCTTATGTCATGCTTGTTTAAAACTTTAGAGGTGAAGCAAGCAGGAGAGTAACAGATTTTTTTCAAACTATTCTGAAAAGTGCCCTTTGCAAATTATAAACTGATTATTTTGTTGAACACAAGGAACAAAATAAATGCAGAGAAACCCTCCTGATTCCAGCATGTTTGGCAAAAAGATTGAGCCAAATATATTGTGGTGATCATCAAGGCCTATTTTGTTTTCCTTTATCTTTTCTTTAAAGGCTTTTGTGGGCGTAGCAGTAAACACACTATATTTCATCTGCTTAGATGCAGATTGAAAAAAAAATTGAACCAACAATAAAGATTGAAGTCTGTTTTAGGTAGGTAGGAACATTGTTTCAAAGAGATTCAACAAGTTTCATAGTTTTCTTATTCTCTACATTTAAGGTTAGTAGTATAGGAGTACCTCAAAGACCAGAATGGTATTTTACTAAATATTTATTTAAAAATGCAAACCTTACCCATGCTCACCATTTTAAAGCAGCAAACACTATATAAATTAGAATAATAATAAGCCATTGAATGAACAAATCCTTGATCAGGGATTCTGAAGCAGAACTAACAACCACCTAAAGCTGATATGGATATGTTAGCACAGAATGAAGTAGAGACATATCAACTAATGGCTAATTTCAAAAGCTGTTTTGCAAGCAAGCAATTCACACTTCTGATTGTGAACTGATACTCTATTCCTGCCCTGGTCGTGTGCTAAGAAATGCAGAAAGAGATGTAGGGAAAGGGGAAAATACGTTGTATACTTTTTTATTCTGGGTCTTCCCTTCAGTGAATTTGGTTCTATTCCACACACAGTGTCACACAGACACCCAAAAAATACCCTAACCTGAAAGGTAATCTGGAAAAAACAACCCTGAAATGTTCTTAACAACCCATAAATGGGTTGTCTATTTTAGACTTCCAAAATCATGATGTCTGACACTGTCTTTAAAGTGTGCTAAGAAAGCACAGTAGGTGCACAATTTAATGGCTTGTTAATTGGTACTAGCCTTCAGGAACATCTTACACCTGTGCTACAGACTTCGCACTGGTTGCCAATTGGTTTCCAAGTGGAATATATAATGTTAGTTTTAACCTATAAAGTCTTGTATGGCTGAGATACCCACAGATGCCTTCTCCAACCAAATCAACCCCTCACCATGTCCTAGCAAGGTGAGAGGAATGCTGATGGCCCCTCACTTCTGAAAGATCAGGAGACATTGTTTTTCTGTCACAGTACTGATGCATTGGAGAAGCTTTGCTCTGACTTTAATAGTCTTCTGGAAGATGCTCAAAGCAGCTTTTTTCCTGGAGGACTTTTCTAGTTTAATGGAATGATGCAATTCTATCAGGTCATTTGACGTTGCTTTGGCTGTTTTTAGAATGGATGTTGATTTTCTTTTCTCTAATTTCTCTCTGATTATGAGTAATGTTTTATGAAGTTTGATTATGTGGTTTGCCTGCTTGAGTTTTGTGACTGCAGTGGCATAGAAATCTCACAACTTCTGTTTAAAATCCATTTACTTATACAATATTTTTAATTACCTTTTTTAAATTAATAAACAAAACAACAGCAATCCAAATAATAAAAACGAATCCCAATAACAATCAAGATGCAGTATAGCAGAGGTCCAAATACATCTTTTATAGACAAATAGCAACTAGCTAACCAATGGAACGCACCTGATCATCCAGTCCCAGGATTTGGGAAAGTTGGGTCTTTCAAGCCTTGAAGGTAAGCAGCAGGCTCAGGATCATCCAAATCTTGGATGGTATAAATACTGCATCACAAATTTGATGCCATGACAGAGTGGGCAGTAGGATGGTACTGCTAAATAGGAAAAAAAAAACTGATTTGTATATGAGAAAGACCTTGGGCAAAGAGATATTGTCTAAGGAAAGATCATTTAGATAAAACAGAGTACATCCTGTAGCTGAATTGTTGTTGTTAGTTGCGAAGTCGTGTCTGACCCATCATGACCCCATGGACAATGTTCCTCTAGGCCTTTCTGTCCTCTACCATCCTCTAGAGTCCATTTAAGCTCACACCTACTGCTTCAGTGACTCCATCCAGCCACCTCATTCTCTGTCGTCCTCTTCTTCTTTTGCCCTCAATTTTTCCCAGCACTGGGCTTTTTTCCAGTGAGTCCTTCCTTCTCATAGCTGGTAGAAAAAGAAGCTCAGAAGGGATCCTCCATAAATCCTCAGCCTGTAAAAGAAATTGTGAGATATTTGTACTTTCAGATTTGCAATCTTTGCATTCTAGAATTCTGTTATTGAAGCCTTATAATAAAGTAGGAGTCTATTGGTCTATTTCCCATCTGATACACCTTGGGTAGGTTGACAGACCCTGAGCATCCCCACTCTGTCAGCATCGAACAAGCAGAAACAATCACAAATAGAGTCCCCCAAAGCTGACCTTGTGACAGGTAGGGCTTTATAGATGACAGTAACTGGAATTGTGCCAGTAATTCACCAGGGCCCAGTGAAGCCCACAGAGCATTGATGTGACACAGGCATACTTTGAGTGCATTATTGTAGGGTGGTGATTATGTGTAGGGTACAGACATGGGTGCAATTCGTATACCAGGTATCTTTGTGCAAATAAAATTACTGGTATTAGTTTTGAACACAGTTTGTTGAACAAACCCAGAATAACCTCTGTTATAGTCTACTTTGTCTTTCCACTAAAAGATAGAATAGGATAGGATGGGATGGGATGGGATGGGATGGGATGGGATGGAATGGAATGGAATGGAATGGAATAGAATAGAATTGAATTGAATTGAATTGAATTGAATTGAATTGAATTGAATTGAATTGAATTGAATTGAATTGAATTGAATTGAATTGAATTTTTACTGGCCAAGTGTGATTGGACACACAAGAACTACTCAAAATTTCCGCTACTGGTTCTCCAGAACCTGTCAGAACCTGCTGAATTTCTATCCTGCCTCTCTCCCTATATTTTTCTTAGGATACCTATTAGAACTTCCCTCACACACATACACACATGCACACATACATACACAAATCCATTCGCTTTCTTCCAGCCTTCACATTAACACATGAGGCTCTTAAACTGGGCTGAGTTTAAATCCTGAATCCTACATATTCAGTCAAATCCTGACCAGGAGTGCCGCTGTGTTTACTTGCTTTATTGACAATATTAAAAAGTCAAGTATTTCTTGAATTGAGCTTGACTCCTCTTATTACATGGACTTGTCTGTGTAGTTTTCTTAGCAACTACAGAGAAGGGATTTCCTGTTTTCTTCTCCGAGGCAAATCTAATCTAATCTACAGTGCTATGATTTTCTGGGAATCAAACCTGGGAATACTAACCAATTCCCACCTTACTTAGAATAGAATAGAATTCTTTATTGGCCAAGTGTGATTGGACACAGAAGGAATTTGTCTTCGGTGCATATGCTCTCAGTGTACATAAAAGAAAAGATATGTTCATCAAGAATCATAAGGTATAACACTTAATGATAGTCATAAATTACAAATAAGCAATCAGGAAAAATATCAATATAAATCGTAAGGATACCATGTGATAGAATTATGAATCCAGTGCAATGCAAGCCTGCCTCTTGGAACAGAATGCATGATCAACGCATGTTGATGATTGTGCCTTGCATTGTAATGGTTCATCCTCCATGTTGCCAATGTTAACTCTACTCTTGAGGATGCTGTTATCTTAAAGTTTTGATCTGATGAAAAACCATAGCCTAATTTCCAAGCCAATCCCAGAAACCAGCTTCCCTAGAGAGTTATAAATGCACACTGAGATACTGCATTAACAAAGTAGATATTAAGTTCAAGATTTGCAAACTACTCTGACAAGTTCCATAATTCTTTTCTTTCACCAAAGTCTGCTTCAATTATTCTATTTCAAAGCATTTTTTAAAAAAAGGAATTAATGGCTTTCATAGCAATAATTTCAGAATCTTAGCAGCAACTGGTAGTCAAAGTATTATTTTGTTTAAATGGCATTTTATATTCATCTAAGTAAAATCATAAGTAATTAGGGTTTTTGTTAGTAGGCTTTTACCAACGTTATTTTGCTGAATTGGGTCTTCCAGTGAATTAGGTTTTCCATGAAAAAGTATATAAATTATAGTTATTGGGGGGGGAATGCTCTGATTTCACATGATAAGTAATAGAAGCTAACAAGTCTTAGTTGATCTAGAAAATTAGGCATAGTTGGTCATAGTTAGGGAATCATATAAAAAGTCCAGGGCTTTAGAGTAAAATGGGAAAATAAAATAAAATTTTTAAAAACATATTGGAAGAAAGCAATGGTAAACCATTTCTGTACTATGCCACAAACACACACAAACACACACACACACACACAAGCTGGTTTTAATTAAGGCACTTATCATGCTATTTGATTTGGGGAGGGTGTTACAAAGCCGTATAGCACATTTTTAAGCCAACCCAAAACATCTGAAAAAACATTTCCAAACAAGTTTTTCTTTGGCAGCATCAGCTCTTTGTATCATACCAGCATAGTACTAACAATCTGTTGCTAAGATGTGAAGGTTTCCATAGCAATAAGTGAACCACTTAGCTAGTCTGCCGAACAGAATTTTCTCTTTCTCTATCAACTTTTCCCTTTGTTTTTTGCTCATTCTCTTGCATTCTCTCTCTCCTTTTGGACATGCATATACACACACAAAAATACTCCCCATTATAGTGTTATTAGATGAAGAAGAACCAAAAACACAGCAGAGCTGATTACAACCTCTAGTTTGTTGACTAGGACGTATCTGCAAATCCAATTACTGTAGTGAAAGTCCTGATTAGTGGGTTATAAAATAGGGATTTAACTCATCTGTGGGAATAATATGCGGTTGTATGATATGGAGTCTGACTTCCAATAGAGATTGGGTTGATTATATATATTATGCTTGCCAAATAGCAACAACCACAGTCTTTAAAATCAGAAAGCACATCTAGTTTTCCTGCAATGAACATAGGTTGCTGGGAAACCCTGATGTTCTCTTATTGCTCTCGGTGCTTTGTTGTCCCTGGACAGCTTCAGGATGTCCTCTCACTTCTTGCAGCATGTCCTGTGAACAAATGCAGAGCTGGCGTGATTGCTGCCTGTTGGGTTTGACATTGCAATTACAGTATTGTGAACAGAGCCCTGCAAAACCTATGGAAGGTGATTGCTCTTGCATCTCACTTCCAGATCCTGCTCTGCACTCACCTCCACCTAATAAGATTGTGATACAATCCACAAAAAAGAAAGCTTCAGACCTTGCTTACAATTGCACTGTCTGATCTCCAGATTAGTAATCCAAATGAGCAGCAGTCCCGTCTCGAGTGAAAGCTAAAACAGTCTGGCAATTCAGTCATGTGCTTTGGGAATATGAGGCTCTCTATTTGTTCATTTCAGTGCCACATTATTTCCATAGAAGATGAACTGATGATAGTCTTCCATCCAATGCTATTTCTTTTGATTGGCAACAACTATTCAGTTCTGATTCTTTCTCAGGCTATCTACTCCTTTTTCATCCAAAGTACCCCAAACCTGAATCCGCTTGCAATCTAGAAATAGAACTAAAATAACTAGCACATGATGCACTGAGCTTCATATGATGGATCACCCTCTTTAAATCCTTTGTTCCGATTCATGAAAGTCACAACAGCAAAAAGTACAAAAGACAAGTAGGTTTATTAATACTCTAGAATTGCCATTCTACTTTCTAACACCTTCAAACTATGCTGAAGGACCAAATATAAACGTCGTGGGAACACCCAAGCCACAAATAAGTTTCACATCTAAAAATTCTGCTTATTGTGCAACAGCTGAAACCAGAATATTTTTTTTACCAAACTAAAAGGTACTAGCTAACTCAACAGCATTCCCTATAATTCAGAAATTTTGTAATTTAATTTGACCAAATTTACTTTGAAGGGAGTCTTGAGTTTTGATGCAAAATGGTTGATATTTAAAATAGGATGATTTCCTCAGATTTTCTGAGAATGTGATAAGAGATGGAAGCAAGGTATTTTCCTCCTGCTTTTGAGAGAAGGGGCTTCAATTCAGATCAAGTAAAGATGGCATTATGAGGTACAAATGCTGAAGGGCTTCCATAAGAGGTGAGAACCGAATTCAAATATTCAAATATTCAGGCTCAATTGTCCTGAAACATTCGGTATTTTCCAAATATTGCTCAGCAGTACGGTAGCTGAAACAAGCAAGGTATAGTAGACAAATGCATCATAATGTTTATGTGAGAAAATAATGTATAATAATAGAGTAGAAAAAAGTGTTAGCCAAAATATGTAAGCCCTGAAACTGTGCCCAAGTTTTAATGTGAACATAAAAAAACCTGAGAGAAATGATCAGATTTGCAAAACTGGAGCTTGAAAGAACAGAAATGGATTTGCCGGTATTGTAGCTAGTTTTTGTAGTTCATAAGCAGCTCCCAGGTGGGAATCAGTGATAAGAAGTAACACAGATAAAGCTGACTAGAAAGAAAATTATGTCTAAACTGAGGCAGTGCTTTTAACAATAACTTCATCTGCATAGATCATGAAGTGGAGCACTATCACATGCACAAACGTGAAGATCAAGTTACTGTTCAAGACACAAACATGGAGGCCACAACTAAGAAGGCACAGTAATGGGGAAAAGATGTGGAAAAAGATTAGGAATTGCTATTACTATTTCGATGCAGTGATAGACTTGTTTCTACCAATGTTACCAATGCCTACTGTCTCTCCTGATTGGTAGAACTGTTTCTCCCAATGCCTACCTGTCTCTCCTGATCAGCTGCATATAAAATTGGAAAACAACTCAGGACCCAGCAAAGTAACCTGTGGATTATGGATAATTGGCAGGAGTAATGGTGCCCATCATCCATAAACAATTTTCAGCGAAACTATATTTGATATACTAGTATTATGAGGAAACTTTGAAAAAGTTTATTCTGAAAAAGGAAAGCAGAGATAGCAGTGGTTTGTGTACATTAAACCAGGGGTCCCCATTCCCTGCGGAATGTCAGAAACTGGGCCACGCAAGCAAGCAAAGCCCCATCCTTGGGATGCAAGCAGCACGTGAAACCACACCCCCTCCGGTCTGTGGCAATGGCAAAGAAATGTTCAAGAGGGTAGGAGTAGAAGTCATGGGAGTAAAATGTAATTAAATAGTGGAAGAAGATATAATAATAGTAAATGTTCTGAAACAGAACAAGGAGTCTTAGATGGTGGATTCAAGCAAAGATTGGAAAATTGTTATAGAGACCTACATATATTAATAACTATCTTGCTACTTTCTTTCAGGCTTTGTAGATGAAGGGAGTAAGCAGTAATAATCCCAAGAAATGGAAGCCTTGAGATTTTTTTCCTTTCTATTCCATGTCCATTTTTCTTAAGATCCATTTTTAACACTACCAAGAAATTCTATGGTTCTATGGTTTTGATCTTGGATTACTACTATATCCTTCATTAATTCTTTCAATTTTTTCATCATAAATGATCAAATTATTTGATTTAGCTTCATTTATTTCATCATGTGTACTAATGAATACATTTACAATATGCTTAAAGCCAGTGATGGGATTCAGCCAGTTCGCACCACTTCGGGAGAACCGGTTGTTAACTTTCTGAGCAGTTTGGCAAACTGGTTGTTGGAAGAAATCATTAGGGCAGAGAACTGGTTGTTAAATTACTTGAATCCCACCACTGCTTAAAGCATGTATTCACGCATGTATTCAATAAATATGTTTTTCTAAGCAGATATTCACCAAATAGTCTCATTCACTTCTGGCTCTCCAAATGGCCCAATCAATATTTCCACCCATTCATCCATGTTTCCTAACAGAATAAATATTTTTCCCCAGATTACATTCATTCAGGGAGTTCCGGATTTTTCCCAAAAAATAATTTCTGGCTGGAGAAGTGGGAAAGATGTTCATTATCACTAACATTACATGTTATTGGAGTGTAACATTTAATTATTATCTAACTATGGATTCTTATTTTCATGCATAACCAGAACTACCTAAATGACACCAATTCATAGTTTCTTACAAACATTTTAGCCCTTTCATTCATAATTAACTCTATACATTCAATTCCCTGCATGTATTAATTAGCTGCACTCCATAAGATCACACGTCTTCACTCAATGAAACACACCAATTTTTCTTGCATTTCTTCGTTCATACATTTTACCATTTCCAGATCATAATCTTCCACATGCCAGACACCACCAGATGGCCCCATAAATACTGGCTACTGCTGCTCATCATGGCTTTGGCCAATGAAGACTTTCACATAATGCATTTATGAGGACACCAGCTTTGGCCACATGCAGCATTTTCTGCTAACACTAAGGATGTGACCAGCCAATTTTGGCCCATTTGGACAGCATACCACAAGTACAACCAAATTTCATTTATACTCCAAGCATATTTATACTGTTCTATGACAGCTAGGATTTCTAATGCAGAAGCTACCTTGCAAGCAACATGCTGTTGCTTATATCCCACCAGTTCAGAAACATATGTAATATACTGACATATAATATACTGACACTAAGGATAACTCATTCATCTGTTTTTGTTGGATATATCCTATCATCATCATCCTGCAGCATGGACGGTGCATGAGTTGGGGAGCTGGGCTACTTGCAGTGTAGAAAGTGCAGTTTCCAAGACTACAGGAGCTCTGTCTACCTTTCTCACTGGCCAGTCTCTAATTCGCTTGGTAAACCAGCTATTTTCAGTGAGCTATAAGATAGAAGAGGAATGATATACATAACATGGTTGTGTGTATGGCTGCCCTTGTATGTTTTCTGCATGTGTGTCTAATGCAGCGGCCCCTCAATCAGGGGTGAAATCCAATTTTTTCCCCTACCGGTTCTGTGGGCGTGGCTTGGTGGGCGTGGCAGGGGAAGGATACTGCAAAATCTCCATTCCCACCCCACTCTGGGGCCAGCCAGAGGTGGTATTTGCCAGTTCTCCGAACTACTCAAAATTTCCGCTACCGGTTCTCCAGAACCTGTTAGAACCTGCTGGATTTCACCCCTGCCCCCAATGTTTTGGGCACCAAGGAGCAGTTCCGTGGATAAAGGTGTTTCACGGACCAGAGGGGATGTAGTTTCGTGTGCTGCCTGCATCCCAAGGATGGGGCTTCAATTGCCCAGTTCTGACATTCTGAGGGGAATGGTGACCCCTGATCTAATGTACACAAGACAAAGGTACACCCACAAATTCGACATCTGTGTAGCTCTCTAAGAACCTGATATCATTATTATTAGATTTTCAAAGTCCTTCTGACTTTACAAACACTGCCACATTCAGGGTTAAGAGGTCAAATCTTGCTGTATGTTGCATGCTTTAAATACTTGAGTTCAATAGTGAATGCAATGATATTGATTTGTGGTTGGGTTTCTGGTTTTAGGTTTTCAAAGGTGGTCATAAGCCTTCTTTTAAAAATACTCACCACTATTGGTTGTATACAGTTGATTAATAAAGCAAAAGTTGCACATTGGAGCCATTTCTTCCAAACAACAATAATTCATCCCACCAAGTTAGGATTAGCACATTCTAAGCCATTGCTTGCTAATTCTTTAGTTTAACTTTGAGACAGGTTTTTTTGTCAAATAAATTTCTTGTTTCAGGATGTTCTTATATGTAGCGAAAAATTATGGTTGCAATTTGCTCTTGAAATGACTTAAGAAAACCATGTGTCTCTGTCTTTCTGTGTATGTCCCTGTTCTAACAATATTCTAAGCATATTTTTAGGAACAGTGGCTAAATGTTTTCACCCTAAAGTGCACAATACAGTATGTCTATTTGTATCTGATTTCAATATGTGATAACATTTGTTTAATGATTTTTTTTAGGCAACAAACCAAGTTTGGCAGTGTTTGTACTGAGTTTTAATGAATCTAGAATGACAGTGTCTCATTCTAGCATGCTAAAACGATATACAGGTAGTCCGTATATCGTTATAGTCATATTAATTGGGACCGACATTTTGGTTGTAAATTGTGACAGTCATAAATTGAGGCAGTTATATGACTAAACCCAATTTTAAAAAGTATTTTTTATGATCATCATTAATAGCCATAGCACTTAGAATAGCACTTACATCAAAAACATTTCGGAAGCTGTAGAGCACAGCTTCCGAGATCTGCAAGTGGGCGTTGAATACCATCCAGAGAAAGAAAGCTAGAGAGAAGTTTCCTGAAGATGGGCTCCAGTATGAGTCCGAAACCTCAAAAGATAAAATCTCTGGTCCCAGTGACTGCCCCGGATTGGATCCTGCAAAAGCACTTAGATTTATATATTGTGTCACAGTGCTTTGCAGCCCTCTCTAAGCAGTTTGCTGACTCAGCATATTGCCCCCAACAATCTGGATCCTCATGTTACCGACCTCAGAAGGATGGAAGGCTGAGTCAACGTACAGTCAATGAGGATTGAACTGCATGGCAGTTTGCAGAATTAGCCTGCAATACTGCATTCTAACCGCTGCACCACCATGGTTCTTAAGTCAATCACACAGTTGTAAGTGCAAACCCATTCTTCTAAATTGCCATTTTTTTGCTGGAAACTGGTAAAAAAAAATGCCAGAAACTGGCAAAAAAACATTGCAATCATAATCACATGACCATGGGATACTGCAACCAGTCATACATGTGAGCCAATTGCCATGTAACTATGGGAGTGGGGGTGGCATGACATTTTATTACAGCCAGAAGTACTTTTTAGGCTGATAAGTACCCATTACAAAAACATTGTAACTCTGAACAATTGCTAATTGACCAGGTATAAGTTGAGGACTACCTGTATGCTTTTATCTCATGTCATTGCTGGGTGCTGTTGTTAGGCAATGTTAAGAAGCCTAACAACAGCCTTCCATTTGAGCTGCCAAAAATGCCCATTCTTGAAGAAGGAGTATTGTGTATAACACAGCCTGTTCTTATCTCTTAAGCTAGTGTGCTGTACACTGGTTTGGTAGAACATCCTGTTTCTTCTTTTCCGTAGAAGTATCTTCTTGTGTCAACACTAACCAGCATTATTTTCATTGTTAGTAGGAATGATTAATGTAGCATGGTACAGCTAGGGTTGTTAATAACCTAGAACAACTCTGTTTCATTGAAAAGCAGTAAGTGAAAGTCTCAACTGATCAAAGCTATGATGAGCAATGTCTGTCAATGTCGGTGGTCCCCTCTGGTTCCCCTTTCATATCGGAGGAACATTTAAGGCACTTCCAGTTTGAAAGGATTAGCCAGAAGCATCACCATTGCTCAGGGAGTGTTTTCATGTCCCTGTCAAGGAGCTAGAGCAAATGACAGGAGCTCACCCTGCCACATAGCAGTAGTCAGATCTCGAACACAGGCTTGCTAACCTCCAACCTGGCATCCTTACCATGTGAGCCACCACATTCCTAGGACTCATCTGGTGATCATTAGAGATAAGAAAAATTGCAGTATCTAGCAAATCGTTGTATGAATCTGAGATAAAGATATTTATTTTGTTGTTTTAGAGAAAACATATGGATTATATAATGTTTTGCATAAATATGGAGCTGAAGGCTGATTATTGAATGGAATAAAGATGGGGTGTTAATTAAGGTTTCTATTTTTTATCTAGTTATTGCCATGTTGTTTTCTGAGAACCGAAATGAGTTGCAGTGAACTTTAGGCAGATTGATGAAATTAAGGAAAGGATCTGAAAATGTATACATCAAAGACCAAGGTAGTTGTGCTTGACGGGGAGGGGGGGAATGCAAATTATGTATAAATAGTGAAAGCAAATAGATATAGAAGCAGGCTTCTCCCCAGGAGAAAGTTGGGTACGATGGGAGAAACTTAACAGAAATGTAATGCAGTGAAATTATTGAGTTGCCAATCCTGAGAAGAGATGGGAATAATAATAAATGAATGAATGAATGAAAATAGATTGAATACAAAAATAAGTAGCCTGTTTCAAAGAAGAACATTATAATGGTTTGATCATAAATGATTTTCAAACAGAAAAGGCAACATAGGAAAGAAGAAAGAATTGGTCCCAAGGAAAGAGACAAGACAAAGAAAGTCACAGTTGGATGGACTTGATAAGAGCCTCCAAAAGAAAGATTTGAACTTGAAGCTACATGTTCAAAGGGAATAACATGGTGGATGCATCTATCTATCTCCCTTTCTCTCTCTTTCTTGTAAAAGACCAGTACTGTTGCTAAGTTGATCAAACATCTTTCCTGTTCACTACTACCCATTGTAGAAATATTGAACCTAAAACAGTGCTGATGAACCTTTTCGGCACTGAGTGCTGAAACGGGAGCATGCGTGCGTGCACGGGGCAGCACCGGAAACTGGAAGAACAGCTCCCCGGCACGCATATGCGGGAGCACCAGAAACTGGAAGAGCAGTTCCCGGAATGCGCATGCATGCCAGGCACCTGGTCTTCCGGTTTCTGGCATGTGTGCATGCCTGATAACCAGCTGGCCGGCACGCATGTGGTGCTGGAACCCAGAAGAGCAATGGGTGACTGGTGGCGTGCCCAGAGAGATGGCTCTGCATGCCACTTCCGGCACGTGTGCCATAGGTTTGCCATCATGGACCTAGAACTAAGGAGAAATTTCCTGACTCTTAGAACAATTAATCAGTGGGACACCTTGCTTCCATAAGCTGTAGGTGCTCCAACACTAGAGGTTTTTAAGAAGAGATTGGACAACCATTCATCTGAAATGGTATAGGGTTTCCTGCTCAAGCAGGGGATCGGACTAGAAGACCTCCGAGGTGTCTTGCGATTTGTTATTCCATTATAACTTGTTATTCCATTATAACAGCTGGGTTCTGCTGTTGATCTCTAAGACACTTCAGAATTAGATGAGAGCTAGATTCAAGTGATGCCATGTGGGTGTGGCTGAGTGTGGGTGTGTCTCAATGGGATAATGTTCTCTATGCTCAGATGGAGTGCTTCTGCTAACATTGCCATTTACATCTGTACACAAACCTGCTTCAAAACTGAAAGTTTGGTTCTGGGTTCACTTGGGAAATGATCCAAATCAGGGATCGCTAAGGCAGCATTTCTTAAAGTGTGGTCCAAAGATCGCTGAACGTCCCCCCCCCCAAAACACTCTCAGGTCAGGGGTCCTCAAAATCAAAATTATTTGCCAAATGTGGAAGGTATTTGCAAAAATTTAGAACAGTGACATTCTTCTCATTATTTTTCTATTTGTTAAAAATACAAGATTTTTTTCATGAAAAATGTTTATGTTAGTATCTAATGGGTTATAGTTATAGTTATTAGTTATATGGATGAATACTGCCTCAGCTTAATTTTTGAGATGGTAAATATTGATATATATAACTAATACAAACAAAAGCTGTTGGGGGTACCCTCCATAATTTTTAAAAAGGGAAGTAATCCTGGGACCAAAAAATTTAAGAAATAGCGTTCTAAGGAATAACCTGTCCTATCTTATTCCTAATCCTGGAACATGGATTGGGAAAACATTAATACCTGAAGAAAACATAAAGAAATGACTACTGATGTTGTGTCATTTATCAAAATAGGATGAAAATTTCAGGACCTAATGAATCTTAGAAGTGGAGGAAGCATGCTAGATTCCATAGAAACTAATACATGGATTTTTTTTTAGCAATACAGCTTTACATAATTATTTTAAAACTACAGGGTTCTTTTATCACACTGGAATTATATTTATAAAGAAGTTGCATCACTAATAAAGGATGAACATGTTAAAATGCACAGAAATTGATACAGAAGTTTTCAAAGTATGCGCTTTTAAATTCTGGTTATAAAATACCCATTTTTATTTTTATTTTTATTTTTGCTTTGAAGCATAATATAATAAAATATGAAACATGAATGAATCTTATGTGAGAAACATCTTTGTTAAATTTCAGACAGACGGGTTAAAGGATTTTGTGCAAAGGGAAGCAGTGATGACTATGTCTAATTATTTCCTTTCATAATGGACTGGAGCTGACTGTCAGGAGGAGAGAGAGAGAGAGAGAGAGAGAGAGAGAGAGAACAATGCAAGTTATTAACTCATTCCCATTATTCACAAAACAAAATGCAATCTTTAAGCCAGCTAGGCAGATAAGAGAGCCATGAAAGAGTGGATGGGGTATCTTTTAACAACTTCTAGGGAAGTCAGGTAAGGAAATGGTATTAAACAGTCTCTCTCGAGTTCTCTCTGCTTCCTACTACCGCAGCCAATAACTGATGTTGTTACCTAGTTTAGATAATGAAATGTCTGTAAGAAAACATCCAAGATGAGAGAGCACCAAGGATTCCTCATTTCAATCCTGAGCTACAAATATTCTCCTTTATTAGTTTGGATCTTTCCCAGTCCATTTGTATCAGTGGTGGGTTTCAAAATTTTTTACTACCGGTTCTGTGGGTGTGGCTTTGTGGGCATGGCATGGCTTGGTGGGCATGGCTTGGGCATGGCAGGGAAAGGATACTGTAAAGTCTCCATTCCCTCCCCAATCCAGGGAAAGGTTACTGCAAAATCCCCATTTCCTCACGATCAGCTGGGACTAGAGAGGCAGAGAATAGATGGGGGCGGGGCCAGTCAGAATTTTTACTACTGGTTCTCTGAATTACTCAAAATTTCCACTATCGGTTCTCCAGAACTGGTCAGAATCTGCTGAAACCCACTTCTGATTTGTATGCTCTATGGTCCAGTCCCTCCGAAACCACCCTTAGCTTATTCCCCTTTTCAAGGAGAAGCCATCCTGTAGAAGGCGTATCATATTAAAGTTTTTCATCTTTTCTTGTATAACTCTGGAAGTCTCTTATTTTCTGCCTAAAATTAAAACTGAAAACATGTGAAAAATTTCAAAACAATTACAACATCAGCTCCCTAAATGAGGCAGGAAAATTATACAACAGAAGCTTAATCTGGAAACACATAATGCTTCTGCATCCAGTGATTGATTTAAAATCATTTAAGTCAATGCCATTAAGTCATTATGTAAAATCCATATCCTGGGTACTTTGAATGCAGCAATTTGAATTTTTCAATTTTTAAACTAAGTGAATGCTTTTCACTCAGATCCAGACTGTTCGCTGTCAATATGCAATAATGTGAAATACAATAAGATATTTGTGTGTCATTCCCTTCTATTTCCTTGCCTTCTTTCTCCTTAAAATGTTTAGATGGGCCTTTCTATTGATTACCCAATAGTTCCAAGCCACTATCAGGATCTCATACAATCCCCATGCATTAGCATTGTTTGTTTTCCTTAGTCTTATAGTCAGTGATATTAAATCAGGAAGAAAGGGAGGCAATGGTGATAACACCACACATCATTCAGCACAACAGTAACAGGAAGAGAAAGAGAAAGAAAAGAAAGCAGGAGAGAGAAAGAATGGCAGAATACCATCTACTTCTGCCCTAAG
Organism: Arizona elegans; assembly: GCA_022577455.1. Lineage (NCBI taxonomy): Eukaryota > Metazoa > Chordata > Lepidosauria > Squamata > Colubridae > Arizona > Arizona elegans. Next base: position 254,836,971 of record JAKOOJ010000001.1, read on the forward strand.
TAAGTTCCAAGACATGATAACAGATATTGACTAAATTGTTTGCTATTTATCCTCCTGTGATACTTCCTGGGTCTTCTGGTGGAATGGCTGAAATAAGGGCCTCATTCATTTGCATCCCACTTAGTGCATCTTCCTCCCTCCTGTTCAGCTTTAAACGTGTTGAGCAAAGAATTGTGTAATGGCATCTTTAGTGGACTTGACACCTCCAGCCTTGCCCAGCCAAATCATAAATCCATGAGATACAGAGCGAAAATTGGTTTCAATCCTGCAGTAAAAGTTTATTACTAAGCAGCTTAAATGAAAGAGATTCCTCACTTCAAATACGGCTTGCAGCAACTGATGCTGTGTTTATTATGATGGTTAGGATTTTCTTTACTTGCAGTGGCCAGGTCAATGCTCCGTGGATATTTTCAGGAAATTATTAAGACGGGGGGAAGTTTGTTTGTTTGTTTGTTTGTTTGTTTGTTTGTTTATTATTGCGATTTATATGCTGCCTTTCTCCCTGGGGACTCAAGGCGGCTTACAAAATGACAAATTCCAATACAAATCACAATGAAATAAAATTAAAATCAGCAACCCTATTAAAACAGTTTAAAATTATGACAGCGTACCCTCAAACGGATCAGTTGAGTTGGCGGAAGAGCCACGTCGTCAGCTCGCAACGGAAGGAAAGAAGGTTACATATTCATATAAATAGAAAAAGGGTATTTTTTTTTTTTTGTAATTTTCTGGCCATTCTCTTATATATTAACGTTGAGAAAGCCCTCTAATGGTGAAGCCTAGATAATCAAAGGAGGACATTAAATGTTTAAAAAGAGGAAAAAGAAAATCCAGAGAACTGCAAGGTCAGCCTCACTAATGCCTGTAGAGCAGACCATAAAAAGATAAATCTGTCAGGACTTTGAAAATACAGTCATCATTCATTACCAGGAAGCCGCAGATTAATTTATTTCTATTTAATCTGATATGAATAATACTGTGGCAATAGCATATCCTGATTTTCATGAAGCATTTGACAAAGGTATCTCATGATGTTCCGATCAGCAAATTAGTTAAAGCGTGGGTATGACAACTACAGGTCATCCTCGAGTTACGACCACAATTGAGCCCAACATTTATGTTGCTAAGTGAAACATTTGTGAAGTGACGTTTGTCCCATTTTACGATTTTTCTTGACATATTTGTTAAGTGAATCACTGCAGTTGTTAAATTAGTAACACTGCTTTTTAAGTGAATCTGGTTTCCCTGTTGATTTTACTTGTCAGAAGGTCACAAAAGGGAAGCACATGACCCCCAGAGACACTGCAATCATGGTAAATGTGAATCAGTTGTCAAGCAGCTGAATGTAAATCACGTGACCATGGGAATGCTGCAATAGTCATGTGTGAAAAATAGTCATAAGCAGTAGTGGGTTTCAATTTAGTTTGCTACCGGTTCGCGCATGCACAGAAGCGTCTGGGCGGGTGGGCAGAGCCTCCCGCACCACCACTACTGGTTGGCCCGATCCAGGGCAAACTGGTAGCAACCCACCACTGGTCATAAGTCAATTTCTTCTTCACTCATGTGCAGTGTGCACCAACAGGAGGCTTGGGAAGGTAAGTAGAAGCGGGGGGGGAGGAATCAGCTATGGTGCGCGATTTAACTTCGCTAGAAAACAGGATTTCCTGTTTCTAGCAAAGCTAAACCCCACTGCACAGCTGATTCCTCCCCCCTGCTAAATCGTGCGCCACAGCTGATTCTCCCTCCTCACTGTTCTACTTACCTTCCCAAGCCTCCTTTTGGTCCATGCTGCACAAATGAGCAAGCGCAGTACCCTGCTTTCTAGCAAAGCTAAACCCCGCACCACAGCTGATCGTTGGAAATACCAGTTCGGAGGAACCGGTAGCTTTTTTTAACTACTGGTTTGCCCAAACTGGTAGCTTTTTAAACTGCCGGTTCAACCAAACTGGGAGCTTTTTTTTTACTACTGGTTTGCCTGAACTGGTAGTTTTTCTCACTAGTGGTTTGTCTGAACCAGAGCGAACCGGTAGCATTACAACCCTTCTATAGAGTTTCTCAGTCATCCAGGCCATGGTTGTCCCAAATGTGCTTTTTTCTCAAAAGGCAACTGGACTTTATTTTTTTCCAAAGTCCAGTTGCCCCTGCTGGGAAATGGTATTAGTATGGCTTGTAGCTTCCCTAAGTCATCTGTGGAATCCTTTTTTTAAAGATAAAAATTAAAAAAAAAATCAAATCAATGTGGCAATGTTTAGATTTGAAACTGGATGTGATGACCCGGGGCATGACACAGAGATAACACAGGCTGCTGGCAGTTCAAACCACCCATTTATTGCTCCAAATTTTCCCAAATTCAAGCAGCCTCTGGCTGCAAATAGTCCAGCCCAGCACTGTGTACATCAAGGCTGCACAGCAATAAATCCAGCAGGGAAAATCAAGGAGTTCAGGAAGCAAAGGATCCACTGAATTAGTCTAGAAAGCCAGAAAGAATGCAAAGACTCTTGGAAAGTTCAAACATTGGCACTTAACATTTCAGGTACTCAGCATTTGTTCCTGACAAATGCCCCTCCCCACAGCCTCTCCCTAAGTCTCATTCCCCAGGTGAAGATGGGAGGGAGCACTCTTCTCAGTCTGCGTTGTTCTTGCCTTCTCTCCACTCTCCATGCTCTCGGATCAGGACAGGGTGGTCCTTGCTCCTTGCCTGAGCTCTGTCTCTCAGGTTCATCTTTCCTCTGTTCCTCCCTGTCTACAAGCTGTCCTAATCCTGAAAGGCCCTATTCCGACGGGCCCTGCCCTTCCCTATTTTTCTCCGAAGCTAAGGAAGCCACCCCCTCAATCTCTGTCAGCTCAGGTTCCAGCTCGTCTTCCCCCGCAGATTCAGGGCATGACACTGGTTGACATCCCTTAAATACAAATTAGGTGATTGCTGTACTCTGCATACCTGTAGTTCTTCTAGCTAAGGTAGCTAATCCTACTGTAACGTACAGAGATGCTGGGCAGAACATGCCATTAGAGGAAAAGATAGATGAAATATGTCATTGCAGCTTTGACAATAAATGAACTGGGCTTGTTTTATGGCACTGCAGAAGTTCTGTTGATTGGATCCAAATTGATGGTTGCATCTCCATGCTTTCCTTTATTGTTCATCAAGTACATATCTGCCACCATAGAGGATTTGAGAGAGAAAATGTGACTACTTCAGCCTTCCACTTAACGTTTTCTCAGAACAATTACAGTTCACCTGTTCACCTTTTAAATCGTGTAACTTTTTAAATAACGAGAGCCACAGCAGTCCAGATAGTATTCCGAATAGCTTTCCAGCAGCTCAGACAGGTGTAAGTTACCCTCAGAGACAGCTCCAGAGCCCATTGAATTTAATGAGATTGACTTCAGCAGGTTCAAATGAGGAATGCGATGTGGGGAGAAATGAGCGGAGAGCACGAACAGGGGAAAGCCGCATTACATTTTAAAATCAGAAATTGGGAAGCTTCCCCTTAATCACTAGTCTTTGCTTAAGTCCATTCCCATTACTTTCGGTGGAAATGAGCAAAAATATGTTGCAAATTGATTTGCAGAGCAAGCCAACAAACTGCCACTGCAGTTTGATGCTGGGACAAATGCCCAGATAAATGTAGGCTAAAATCCTCACCTTCTGACTTGCAGCTGTGTATCACAGGCCATAAAATTGGAAGCCCAGTTGCTCCAATGATCTGTCACTGATGTAGACTGGCCGAAAACCAAAGCCCATCCGACTAAGCTGCAACTGCTCTTTGGCTCTTGCAGAAGTAACAACAACACACGTCCCTTACTCGGGTTTCTTCCTCAGCCATGCCTAGAACTAGCCAGCAACTGGAATACGTGGGATGTCAGCTGCTCCCTGAAAGAAGTTTATTATAACTTCTTTCCACACTTTACTTCTTTTTACTGAATTTTTTAAACATAAGCAGCAGAAAAGCAACTGCTGGCTGTGAAAAGCTAGACATAAGCATCTGTTAGGGAAAAAGCTTGAAGACAAGAAGTTTTTTTTTTTTTAATTTGATTTATATGCCGCTCTTTTCCAGAGACCCAGGGTGGCTTACAATGCACTAAGCAATAGCCTTCATTCTTTTGTATATTTATACAAAGTCAGCTTATTGCCCCCACAACTGGGTCCTCAAAGTTGATTCCAATCCATTCGGAAGAGGTCTGAATCAAAGGTGGGCTCCATCAAAGCTGGCTAGGTGAACTTTTTCCAAAAAGTTCCATAATGATTTATCATTGAAGAAAGAATATAAAAAACACAACATTAGCATTTTTCTTTCGTATGAATATGTGGAGGGCTTCAAACTATGTAGACCAGGAATCTCCAACCTTGGCAATTTTAAGCCTGGAGGACTTCAACTCCCAGAATTCTGGCTTAAAGTTGCCAAGGTTGGAGGCTCCTGGTGTAGACCATAGGAAACTACATGGTACCTTTCTCTTTCCTTTCCCTTTTTTCTTTCAGCTGAAGGACAGCCTTCCTTTTTTTAAAAAAAAATTAAGGGCATGTATAGGTGGTCCTCGACTTACAACCACAATTGAGCCCAAAATTTCTGTCACTAAGTGAGATGGCTGTTAAGTATTTTGCCCTATTTTATGACCTGTCTTGCCACAGTTGTTAAGTGAATCACTGCAGGCGTTAAATTAGTCACACTGTTGTTCTGGCTTCTCCATTAATCTTGCTTGTCAGAGGGTCACAAAAGGTTCTCACTTGACGCCGGGACATTGCAACTGTCATAAATATGATTCAGTTGCCAAGCGTCCCAATTTTGATCACGGGACTGCAATGGTCATCAATGTGGAAAAAATCATAAATCATTTTTCAGTGCCGTTGTAACTTCAAAAGTTGCAATAAACCAATTTTTTTGTGTGAGGGAAGTTCTAATAAGTATCCTAAGAAAAATATAGAGAGAGAGGCAGGGGGGAAATTCAGCAGGTTCTGACAGGTTCTGGAGAACCGGTAGCGGAAATTTTGAGTAGTTCAGAGAACCAGCAAATATCACCTCTGGCTGGCCCCAGAGTGGGGTGGGAATGGAGATTTTGCAGTATCCTTCCCCTGCCATGGCCACTAAGCCACACCACCAAACCATGCCAAGCCCACCAAGCCACGCCCACAGAACCGGTAGTAAAAAAATTTGAATTTCACCACTGGAGAGAGGGCTAGCTTGGTCAGTGATGCTGATTTACTTTCTTTTCTAGCTGTCTTAAATGTTTCATGCTCATATTCTAGTACTGAAATATCTCACCAATATGTCATAAGGAAAATACCTATTCCGATGTCCCTTTGATGATCATGCTGATTAAAATGTCTAAACCAGGGGTGAAATGCTCCTGGTTCGGACCAGCTCGGGCAAGTAGGTAGCAATGGTGGCAGGCAGTTCGGAGAACCAGTAGCAAAAATCCCTGCCCCCGCCCCAAATGCCCAGCTGAGCACCGCAATCATCAGAGCCTTTTTTTCCTTTTAAATGGCTCTGACCAGCCAAGCTCTGACATCCCAGCTGAGTTGCCTGCTAATCAGGCAACTCAGCTTGGATCGCCAGAGCCTTGTAAAAGAAAAAAAGATTCTTTTTTTCTCCCCCCCCCCCACAGCCTCCAGCTTGCTTACCTTAGCTGCTGATCACATGACGATCGCAATCCATGCATCAGCAAGCAACTAGAACTCTCTGCTGCAATCAAGCTAATCGGTGAGCAGCTCTATCTGCAACTTTAAGACTTGTGGACTTCAACTCCCAGCAAAGCTGGCTGAGGAATTCTGCGAGTTGAAGTCCACAAGTCTTAAAGTTGCCAAGGTTGGAGACCCCTGTTCTATTGGGTAAGTTTTTTTCCCCTTTGGGAGCTTTAAAAAAAATAGTTAATTGGGGGTTTTTTTAGTTGTTCTTTTTTTAGACTTAGCCATTTAAAGTTTAGGAAGTTTTAAATTTATCTGTTTATATAAAAATAAAACAAAATAATATTTGTGCAGCTTTCTGAGATTTAGTGTGTTTCTGTAGTGTTTCACTCTAACTACACAAATACACAAAATCTCACAAAGCTGTATGTGGAATTTTGTGTGTGCAAAGTGTGCAAGTTGGTTTTTTGGGCTTTTTGTGACTGTGTGAGGTTCCTGCTTGTTGCAGGGGCCATTTTGGGTCTAGCACAGCTGCTTTTACATTGTGGGTGAGCCAGTTGTGTTGTGTTGTGTTTTGTAGGTTAAAAAAGGGCAAAGAAGTGACATTACTTGGCCATGCCCACCCAGTCACCTTACCACCAAGCCCCGCCCACTAATTAAGCCAACCGGTAGCAAAAAAAAATAGATTTCACCCCTGGTCTAAACCCCTTAAAAATTTCAAAGGATTACAGCTATGTATGTTAGCTGACTGAAATGAAATGTTCTGCCTTGTAAATAAATGTGATATGAACAAAATTATTTCTGTGTTACCTGCATTATGATAGGTCATTTTGTCATGATTATTATATCGCTTGATTCCAGGGATGAAAATATAAACAGAGAGATAGATACAAGTAAGCCAACTTCTATAGGCGTAATGCCTAAATACATGTTGAAAGGATGAATTGAGAATGGGACAGTTCTGTAAGGTTCCTATTCAGACTACTGATGATGGAAATGTCATAATTAAAGGGGTTATTTTAAAGATTGTTTCCTCTTATTTTTACGGACATCAAATTTAACATTTTTGTAGAAAAGTTTAACAATTCCTTGCCGGTTGTTTTTATCTATAACAAGCCATTTTATCCATACATTTGTTGCTTTGCATTCTTCCATAAATCATTTTCCAGTTGTTTACTTACTGAATCATCCATTTAACAATTGTTTTATTTTTGTATCCCTAGTGTTTGCCCAGGATTTTTCTTTTCTTTTCTATGAATGATATAAATTCCTTTTCACACATATCTCAGTAGAATATTTTAGTTTTCCCATAGTCATTAGTCGATGTGATATATTATCTAAGTTAAGTCAACTAAGTAACGAAGCAAACCAAATCTTTGTGTATCAGCTGGAAATTCATCTATATTAAGCTTCTGTGTGATTGGATTCCTACTTTTTCAGAATGTTTGTCATCTATCTTCCTAGTTCTGCAGTCTGGTGATACCTTTCAGGAATGCACTAACTCTCACGAGTGACTTCTATTGTAGTCAGAATTATCAAATCAATTCCATGAGAGTAAAACATAAACAAGAGGAGCTTTTAGCCTAATTGCATTTAGTTACAAGCCTAAAATGAAATGTCAATCTTTAGTATCTTCAATTTAAGAAAAAGGGATGTAGGGTGAGCGGGGAACAGATTTTTCTGGACAAAGGACATACTTCAGGGGTGAAATGCTCTCGATTTGGACCGGATCACCTGATCCGGTAGCGATAGAGGCGGGTGGTTCGGAGAACTGGTAGCAAAAATCACTGCTCCCCCTCCATGCCCAGCTGAGCCGCACAATCATCAGCGGCTTTTTTTTTACTTTTAAAAGCATTTTTTCTACAACCTCTTCGGACGAAAAAATGCTTTTAAAAGTAAAAAACAAAAAAGCCTCTGATGATTGCACCACTCAGCTGGGATCGTCAAAGGCTTTTAAAAGAAAAAAAAGCCTCTGCTGATTAGGCAACTCAGCTTGGATCATCAGAGGCATTTAAAAGAAAAAAAAGCCTCTGCCAATCAGGCAACTCAGCTGGAATCATCAGAATCTTTTGAAAGCATTTTTTTTTACAACCTCTTCCCTGAAGAGATTGTAGAAAAAATGGTTTTAAAAGTTAAAAAAAAATTGGCCATGCTCACCCAGTCACATTAACCCCCACCACCACCAAGCCATGCCCACAGAACCAGTAGTAACAAATTTTAGATTTCATCCCGACATACTTGACTTTTAATGGCAAGCCATATATTCCAGGAATTGGCAGATGGGGCCAAGACCAAAATTATCATCTATTTATGTCATATCCTATATATGTAATTAGGATTAAATATAATTAATATGATTGCTAACTAATCAGGCATTTGATATTTGTTTCATTCCAACCACCTTATAAAAAATACAACTTGGAAAGTTCCTCTCTGGTGGAAGACCCCAAAGTGTTTATGAGCAACATACAGGGGTGTCAGGTTGTCCAATTGCAGGGACAATTATCAAGTTTGACAGTTTAGGAAAAATACTTCCTTTAGAGTGAATAATAAACTGGTTCATCACTGATATATGAATAATAAAACACGCATCCAAGGATGTGTGGTCTTTTCATCACACAATATTCTTTTCTTAGTCTATATTGTATGATGTAAAGAAATAGGCTGCAAAACATTAAAGAAATACTATTTAAGATCTTAAAACTTACCGTTTTCAGCATTTATTCAAAAGCCATTTGTATCTGACCAATTTAAATCACAACCAAGAGCAAGCTGATCTTCTCCTTGTAGGCTGTTGAGTAAAGAAGTTCCTATTTGCCATACGGACCAGACATGGTCCCTACTACCCATACAGAAGGAATCACCATTTTCGTTCTGACAGCATTCGTATTTCAGGTTGTTATCTGCAGAAAATGCATATCAAATAAAAAAGGGGTCTCTTGTTATTCATGCAGCTAGCAGCTACAAATCAAACGTACAGAGTTAAGAGCACTTCAGGCACTTTATCATTAAAACTAATAAGCTTAAGAACAGGAACTGTTGTGCTAAATCAAGTCCCTTTTGCCGAACTAAGCTAGAGCCCACTAAAAGCATACTTGGAATATGGTGGAGGGTTCAGATAAAACACGTCACACGCTTGCAATCATTTGCAATTACTTGCAATTATAAATGCTTATTTCATTTTCCCCACTTTGCATTAGATTAGGAGATGATGAGAGCCATTTTTTTAAAAAATAAAAGGATACGTGTTAGCAAGCCTTCCTTCCATAACTGAAAGGAACTAGTGTAACACACTAGATTTTAGGCTGATATTCTGGTTACATTACTCACCTGCATTTAATGTTAATTTGAAAGAAGTAGTCAGGGAAACACTGTTGCGAAAGGAAGAGATAGACTCAGCGGGTAATTTTATGTTATTTAAAGAAAAGTGATGAAGGAAAACGGAAATTAAATAATTAACATTTCATATCCAAAAACATTATAGTGATTAGAAGAGGCAAACTATGCAGGTCACTGGGAAATATACCGCATATCTTTCAAAATAATGCAAATAGCACCATCCTTGTAATACAAAAATTCCTTTCCTCCAAGATCATTATTATCAGTGCAGCCATAAGAATCACTATCCTGCCCAGTTAGGCTCTGTTAATGTATACCAATTTCTGTTGATTTAAGCAGGCCTAGCACTGAGATATCTATGTTGCTTCAGTCTAGCAAAAGAGAGCTTTATAGTACCTTAAAGGCTAAATTTATTACAATGTTAGTGCTAACCTATTATCCACTGCAGCTTTTTATATTTACCTGTTATCCTACCTGTTGCTTATCTAGATACTACCAATTGTAAAATGCAAGGTAGACCATTGCTTCTGATTACTTTTTTATCTCTTTTTATCTGCAGTTTCTGCCATGGTTGGTGTTGGGGAATTGCTGCCTTTTTTTTCCCCAGAAAGATTACCGTTTACTCTATTTTCACATATGTACTAGTTGACTTAGGCAACAGCAATATTCAGCAGTTATTGTTGTTTTTGCCCTAGTTTTTTTATCTAGGCAATGTGAATTCCAGGAATAACACTACTGACTATCCAAGAATCATTTGGATTAAAAAAAAAAAACCAATTAGAAATGTATATTCCCTCCACAATACTTGCTTTATTTTCCAGGACGCAAGCAGAATTTAGAAGAGGTAAGGAATGTTCCTACAGCAAACAGCATAAGTAATAAGCATTCACCAGTTTCAAGGAAATATCCCTGCACTGTAATTTACCCATAACTCAACTCAAAAGAAAAAAAAATAAACTCCCTTTCTGAGTGCTTGGCAATTAGGTGCTTTCAACTGTTTCCGTATCCTTTCTTCAAATGAATGTTCAATGGGTATTTCCTCCCCAAGATTCAGAAAATCATGAAATTCTAAGATTCAAAATTGGCACGTAGGGCAACTACTTCAGCACAGAGAATTAAAGCAAGCCAAACTTAAAATTATTTACTATTTTCAGGGGAAACTACCTACTTAGAAGATGTGATGTTTTAAATAACAGTGATTATGGGTTCAGTGTTGTGTCCTCTAGGCTCAAACTATCTTCTTGCAAAAGTATCCTAGAAAAGAACTGGGTACTAAAAGTTGAAAATAAGGTATGAAAGACAGACATGTCTTTGTTTTTAGACCTGTCTGTTCTAGACATGTCTAGTATTTTTAATAGCTATAGTTACAGAGGAAATGCTTTGTTTGATGGATCTGTAGGAAGGAAACAGAAGAAGGATGTTGAACAAGAATATGAAGAGTGGATCATTCATTCAGACTCTTCCAGAGCATCGGGCTATCATTCATTCATTGCTTTTGTCACTGTTCTTATAACCTACCATCTTCTTTTGGTTTTCTTCTTACCATGTTCTCAGTACTGAGGAGCTCTTCACAGAGATTCAAAGCAGATACCATAAGATTGCAAAGCATCTTATAGAAAATTGTTCTAGATCAGGGGTGTCAAAGTCATGTCATCACGGTAGTGTCAAATGATGTATCGGGACTTTTTCCCCCTTCGCTAAACTGGGCATGGGCATGGCCAGCATGTGACACATCCAACCCATGGGCTGGAACTTTGACAGCCCTGTTCTAGATCAACCATTCTCAATATGGCAGCCTTAAGATTATTGATTATCACCTGAAGATAGTTTCTTGGACCCACAAATTGTCAATATTGTCCACAACCCTATTTGGGTAGATCTTTCAACTCTGTTTACCTCAGTTATCTTCGCTGTTGGAGAACATTCCTGAGAATATTCTAGATAGCCAAGAAAACAAACAATGAGCTCTTAGGACAAATTGATACAGAGTTTTCAGTTGAGACATAAATAACCAGTCTCAAATTATAATATTTTAGATATGTTAAGTAAAGACTAGTGCTCTGGAGAAAACTATAATCCTAGGAAAGATGGAAAGAATGATAAAGTGAGGGCAACCATCAGCAAGGTAAATGGATACAATTACAGAGGTGATTATATCTGTGGAAGAGCTGAAGGAGCAGGTTGAAGGGACAGATCTTCCTGGAGATAATTAATCTATGCAGTCACTAAAAGCTGACACAACCGATGACAAATTGTCATTCGTATCAGTTATAGTTGCATTGCTATTAGGTGTTACATGTGGGCTACCTGTGTAAATAGGCTGGTAATTTTAGCCAATCTAGTTGAAGCAGCAATGTGAGAGGCTTGTACAGTCATATTACATTGGTATTTTTTCATCTATGCTGCAGATTTCATGGCCTGATTCAAAGAGCCATTAACTTTAAAATACTAGAAGAACTGGAGCTTGGTTACCTGAAAAATCATTCTGCCCTAAAAATGAGTCCTTGCCCAGATGTCCCAACTTAATAAAGTAAGATGAACAATTAGTGAGAAAAGAATCAATGAGGACAACCTTCTTGTGGAATGTCCTTCCTTTGGAAATGTAAAATTCCTCCTTGAGCAGTGATTTGGTCTACATAGTTTGGAAAGAAAGAATAAAACTATTGCTATTGGTAAATACCACAATTAGACCTATGATTTGAGAACATACGATGCAGTAAGATCTAGTTTGCCATTCTTGAGCAAATGGACAGGCTTGATTTCTTAATACGAGATATGAAATAGAAATAATTGGCCATTCTAGTAGAAGACTGGAACTGAAAGGGGAATGTGTGAGTGTTATGGTTTATCAAAAGACACAAAAAAGGGAGAAACACTGCAACAGAGTATCCCTGCCAAAATGTTGCAGACAGTCTAGAAAATGATTGTTATACTGAAAGCCACTGACAGTTCACAGAACTTCACAGAAGCGTGAAGATGGATGCACTACCTCCATCCCAATTCTGCCACAGTTCAACAAGTCCAATCAATGCTATCTTTGTACTAAAACCCAGTGGATTCCCAGTGAAACAGATCTTGACAATCTTTGAAGATTTCTAGAACTAAAGCTCAGTTATTTTCTCCACAACATTCCCTAAAAAGTGAAGTTTCAAACTGACAGAGAAGTGTCCAGGATGGGTGAGTTCAGCAACAACTTTTTAAGGTGGGGGGATCATACTTGGCTGACCTTCAAATATTTTGCATGATGGTAAAGCAGGACAAGCTGGTATCAAAGTAAAACAAATAGTTGGATCCAGTGGTGAAATCCAAATTTTTTTTACTACCAGTTCTGTGGGTGTAGTTTGGTGGGCATGGTGTGGCTTGGTGGGCGTGGCTTGGTGGGCGTGGCAGGGGAAGGATACTGCAAAATCCTCATTCCCACCCCACTCCAGGGGAAGGATACTGCAAAATCCCCATTCCCACCCCACTCCGGGGGGAAGGATATTGCAAAATCTACATTCCCACCCCACTCTGGGGCCAGCCAGCCAGGGGTGGTATTTGCCAGTTCTCCAAACTATTCAAAATTCGCACTACCAGTTCTCCAGAACCTGTCAGAACCTGCTGGATTTCACTCCTGGTTGGATCCATAATCAAACTTCCACACCTTATTTCTTGGCAACTGCCAGTGCAATTTTAAATGTGTACTGCCAAGTAGGCTAATAATGTTTTTACTTGCTGTTTAAAAAGCCCCAAAACCCATATAATCTTATGGGTTGAGGTGGGGTGCTGATGTCTGTCAGACTTCACACCATAATAATAACTTTATTGTCATTGTACGTGTATACACAGTATACCCATACAATGAAATTCACTTAACAACCAAAGACCAGGTCCAACACACATAACAATCCCCAAACACAGTCCCACCCCACCACAATTCCCCACCCCTAAACCACCCAAACATCCACACAACAGACCAAGTAACTCAGTCATAATCTCAGGACTCCATAAATACAACTCCGCCTTCATTAACTAACAGTAGAAGCTTCACAACTTCAATAGGCGGTAGTGAGGCCGCTCCTCAAGAAGCCTACCCTGGACCTGGCTGAATTAGCCAACTATCGTCCAGTCTCCAACCTTCATTTTGTGGCGAAGGTTGTTGAGAGCGTGGTGGCACGACAGCTTCCCCGGCACCTGGATGAAGCTATCTATCTAGACCCGTACCAGTCGGGCTTCGGGCAGGGGTACAGCACAGAAACGGCATTGGTCGCGTTGGTCGATGATCTCTGGAGGGCTCGGGACAGGGGTTGCTCCTCTGTCCTAGTCCTATTAGACCTCTCAGCGGCTTTTGATACCATCGACCATGGTATCATGCTGCAGCGGTTGAGGGGGTTAGGAATAGGGGGCACCGTTCTGCGGTGGTTTTCCTCCTTCCTCTCCGACCGCTTGCAGTTTGTGTTGGCAGGGGGACAGAGGTCGACCTCGAGGCATCTCGCATGGGGAATGCCGCAAGGGTCAGTCCTCTCGCCCCTCCTGTTCAACATTTATGTGAAGCCGCTGGGTGAGATCATCCGTGGTTTTGGGCTGAAGTGTCATCTGTATGCTGATGATACTCAGCTGTACATCTCCACCCCAGACCACCCCAACAATGCCCTTGATGTGATGTCCCGCTGCCTGGAGGCCGTGCGGGTCTGGATGGGGAGGAACAGACTCAACCCCTCCAAGACCGAGTGACTGTGGCTTCCGGCGCCAATATAGTCAGCAGGTGCCATCGCTGACTATTGGGGGTGAATCTTTGCTCCCCACAGAGAGGGCTCGCAATCTGGGTGTCCTCCTGGAAGAGCATATGACGGCCGTGGCCAGGGGGGCCTTTTATCAGGTTCGCCTGATTCACCAGTTACACCCCATTCTGGACCGGGATGCCCTGCGCACGGTCACTCACGCCCTTGTTACCTCCCGGTTGGACTATTGTAATGCTCTCTACATGGGGCTCCCCTTGAAGAGCACTCGGAGGCTCCAACTGGTCCAGAATGAGGCCGCGCAGGTGGTTATGGGTGCAACTCGTTGCGCCCACGTGACACCCCTCCTGCGCAAGCTGCACTGGCTCCCAGTGGTCTTTCGGGTGTGATTCAAGGTGTTGGTTACCACCTTTAAAGCCCTCCATGGCATAGGACCCGGTACCTTCGAGACCGACTTCTGCCACCAATAGCCTCCCACCGACCAGTCCGCTCCCACAGAGAGGGTCTCCTCAGGGTGCCATCGGCCAAGTTATGTCGGCTGGCGACACCCAGGGGGAGGGCCTTCTCTGTGGGAGCCCCAGCCCTGTGGAATGAACTGCCCCCGGAAATACGTAAGATCTCCGACCTCTGGTGTTTCGCTGCGCACTGAAGACCTTGTTGTTCCGCCAGGCCGGGCTATCAACATAATAATTTTAAATTGGGGTATTTTAAATTTCTGGGATTTTAACTGGAGCCTAATTTATTTAATGATTTTAAATTTTAATCGTTGTTTTGTTTTGTGTTTTTAAATAGGCTGTACACCACCCTGAGTCCTTCGGGAGAAGGGCAGTATAGAAATAAAATTATTATTATTATTATTATTATTATTATTATTATTATTATTATTATTAATAATAATAATAATATGCTAGATAAGTTGCTTTACTACAGATAGGGAAACAAGTCATACATACCCAGAAGGTCCCCCTGCTGTAGAACATAGGCATCAAATCCAATATATTGTATCTTGGGTTTGGATTTTTGGTAATTATTTTGATTTGGGATTTTCATTACATTTTTTTTCTTTTAATATTGTATATCACCCAGATCTGATGATAGAGTGTGACTGGGTCAGACTGTAAATACAATCAGCCGTTTCAAATTAGGGAACTTTGGCTGTTTTTTCCTAGCTTGAATATTAGACATATTTGCATCAGGTGTATGTAACAACTCTGTCTGGCCTGAAATTTCCAGCCTTACCAGATTCAAACATTGGACGATATTGGGCAAGAAGAGGCAGAATAGTCTATGTAGATCTGGTGACTACACATCTTACATTAATCGTATTACATTTTTATTTCAGGATCCAGTCTGGATTGGTCACCAGGATCAGAGGTTTAGTCTTTCAAGCTTTCAGATTCATGCTGAAGCCCACCCTTAGAGAACTTCTCTTTACCAGAATGCATGCTTTGGGTTATTCTATGCATAGTAGTTATGTGGTGGCTGGTTGGGTGTGTCTTATTATTGGCTGATTGGGGTGTTGGCTGTTGTTACCTTTTGCTGCCAAATTGTTGACTCCTAAGAACCTGATAAACTGGTGGTAAATCAACACTCCGATTGACTGCAAGGGGCCCATTTCCCAGGCTTCAATCATCTCCCTGGCTGTTTTTGTACCTGCTCAGCCAACAATCTAGTAGCTGCAAAATTAAATGTACCATATTTTTTGGAGTATAAGACACTTTTTTCCCAAAAAAAGAGGGTGAAAATTTGAGTGTGTCTTATACATCAAATGTAGCCCCACTCACCCACCGGTCCCCACCCTTCAGCCTCCGCATGTCCTCTCAAACAGAGCTTTTGGAGGCTGCAAATGCAGCCTCTAAAACAGGGAGCCTTTCAAGCAGCCTCCAAAAGGTCCATTTGAGAGGCTGTCTTTGCAAAGAGAAGCTCCTTTGCAAACGGAGCTTTTGGAGCTTTTGGAGGCTGCAAATGCAGCCTCTCAAATGGAGAGCCTCTCAAGCAGATTTTTTTTATTTTATTTTCCTCCCCCCAAAATAAGGTGCATCTTATACTCCGGAGCATCTTATACTCCAAAAAATACGGTATGTCCTTGTTCATTGCAATGTGAGGCTACCAATGAGTGAGGGTCTCCTTGTCTGATCTCTTGCTTGTGTTTTTGCAATCTGGTGGTTAGCTTCCTTGCCATCTGTCCTACATAGTCATCGGGGCAATCCTTATACAGGGAATCCAGTAGATTACATTAGAAGTATCTCCCACCTCTAAGAAATCTTTACAATGCATGATTTGCCCTGGTATGATAGCCTCTGGGCAGTGTGCAATACCCACTTGCAAATCTCGGAATCTGCTGCTTCCAAAATCCTGGAACATATGTATTCGCCTACATTTTTATTGTTGTTGGAGATAGTGTTTTACTCCATCATGTTCTTTTTTTAGAGTTACTGCCCTCTTTCCTTAAGATACTTTAACGGTCACCCTGTTTTAGATGGAGACCTAGAGCTGTTCACAAATGGGCCTGCATCTGGCAATTCCACTTGGATTCTGCATTATCTGGAGGCAGAGAAAGCTAAATGTGCTTTTGATCAATTTGGTCCATAGGCCAGTGGATATCCTGCTGACAAATCTTTCTTCAGTTTGTTACCCATCACTTAGACACATCCAGCTGCAGTGTTCTCTCAAAAGTGCCTTTTGTGCTTTATGAAAGAGCAAGAATTATATACAACGCAGAGAACGCAATATAGAAATGTTAAAAAGCTTAGAAATTTGTACCAGAAAGTTGACCAAATTAGTCTGTGGTCTTCTTCCCTGCTCCTCTATTGGGAGAAGGAGGAAAACCAACTCTAAATTAAATGTTGGCAAAGAACCCTTCCCACAATATATTTACCTTTCTAAAATAGTATTAAAATTCTTTAGAATATTGTAGCTTCAACTAGTGCAAAATGCAGCTGCCTGAATATTGCCAGAAGCATGAGTTCAATCTGAACTGAGTTCAATGGACTCAATCTGAACTGAGTTCAATGGACCAGATGTTCTGGTTGTTGCCGCCAGTTAGCCTTTCTCATCTTAGAAATGTTGACCCCAGTTGGTTGAAGAATCATTTTCACCCATATAGGTACTCTAAAGTCACCTCATATGCCCATCTTTGAAAAGAAAGCAGCTAGGATGCAATAAGGAGTAAACTCCCTCAGGGTCAGCTCCATGACTGCAGGATGCAGTGTTCAAGTATTAAAGAGGATCCACTTTAAGAGGCTTTTTGTAGAAGGCTTTTTAAAAATAGGCTTGTTCCTGCTGTCTCTTTCTCAATTTTAGAGGTCCCTGTAAACCGAAATGTCTTTCACTGATTTTGCTCAAGGTTTTGGTTTTCCTGAGCAACATGTGTTCGCCTCTTAGTGGCTTTTATTAGCCGTTACTGTTTTATTATTGTGAATTGAATTTATTATTCAATCTATTAAGCCACCTTGAGGTTTTTCTCTTAGAAGCAGTGGACAACTTTTAAGATAAAACTTTATATATAGGGAGAGAAACATATGTGCAAGTAAAGCTTTATTGAATGCTCTTCTAAAATGTTCCAGGCACTGATAAGCACTTTCATTGTTTTTCATTACTGCTAGTGTTTTCAACCAAATGGGTAAGATAGGAGGTTGAATCTCTTTAACTAAAATCATTTGGCCTTTATTCAAAGGGTTGCACTGTGATAGAATAATTTTTAGTGGATTCTATTAACCCATTGGAATAAAAAGCAAAGCATCAAGGGTACTGTACTTTAACAAGAAAAGAAAAGAAATCAAATTTAAAGTTAGACCAGCGAGTCTTGATAATACACATTCAGCTCAGACCTATTGTTTTACATACTTCCATAGACAAATGGAATTTTTACATGCTCAGAATTCTGTGCTGGAATTTTGCTCAAGGATGGACTCCCCAAGAAGCAAGGATTAGTGATTCATCTGTGCAATGTTTGGATCCACTCAATTTGAAACATAAGCTTGCATGGAAAGGTGTGTAATCATGGAAAGATACCCACTAATAAAAGATCATTTTTCCAATTGCTCCCTGATGGCCATAGCTTCAGAGGATCCTCCAGTGTCCAGTATGGTAGTCTGTAGCAACCATCGGGAAGAGTTTTTGGACCAAGGACTGTGGTTAACGTTGTGAAGAGAAATGGTGCATGCTGGCTGGGAATCCTGGGAGTTGAAGTCCACACCACTTTAAGTTCCCAAGGTTGAGAAACACTGATCTAAAGCACTCTTTGGTATCAGCCATCCATCCAAGCGTATTTACTTGATGGCCCTAATTTTTACCGTCCCCAAGGGCAGAAGAAGTAGGAGCATAGGCTTGGTTTATGACTTTGCAGAAATGATCTATTACTTATCCCTTTAATCACATGATGGTGGGGTCCATCTATTTCACCATCCTGGAAAATGATCCGACATCTTAGTTAATATTGGAGCCGTGTGTGTGTATATGTGTGTATTTCTAAACATGCATTTGTGTGCATGTAATCTATAGTTTACATTTTTTATATATATGCCTGAACATTTGTTTTATATTTTGTGGTTCTGGTTCAGTTGGGACTAGGATAGCTAAGGCTGCTTGGATGCAGCACTGAACAATTCTTATCAGATGAAATGCCCGACTGATTGACAATGATGCCAGCAATGGTGAGTCACACGTGTCTTTCTCAGCAAACTGTCCTCAAAATTTTCACCCTGGGAATTGAAGTTTTATATCAAAAGATTATAAACCTCTTTATGATTTTGGATTTTTTACAAAAGAAATTACTCCCTGAGGAAGAAATGGGATTGCAGGACTTCCTGAAGGGGAACTGAAAAGGGTTTGAAAAGGTAAAGCTGCCACCAATTGTGACTTGGTAAAGAGCAGTTGTGAACAAGCAGCATCTACTAAATGAAATTTTAGCACCCTTTTTCTTGGCGTCTTCCTAATTTTTCTCCATGGCAAGGAAGACTTGCCAGATATGCTCCCAGGTTAGTAATGAAACTAGTCCAAAGCAGATTTCCAGACACATTTACTGGTAAATGTTGTTTGCTTTCTTAGTAAATTCTCATTTTTATACTCATTTTTCTTCCCTATTATTACAGAATGCTAAGACTTGCTAGGTAACGGTCTTTTTAAGTGATTAAATATCTGTTATATAAAGGTTAGGTAATAAAAACAGATCCATAATGAAAAACAGCAAGAGAATAATAAGGGTCCCCATAGCATTTGTTTAACATTCTCCTAAAGTTGCTTTTGAAAGAGTCACAATCAGAATGCATATACTAGCAATACTTTGCAACTGGATTCAGAAGAATTTTGCCTCTAACAGTATCAGTGGCTTGAAATGCTGAAATTGTGGTAATGATCACTGATAGCCTTGAACCCGACAAATGTGATCTGATCCCTATGAAAATTCACTTTGGGAAAACTTACCCAAATGGAAAATTAATAGATATAGTGGGTGATATTCTAGAAAACCAGGAGGCATGCTACGAAGTACAGCTACCTGGGATAGGCTGAGACTCCTAGAAAGTTGTAAATCTGGATAGGAACCATAGCATTTTGGAGCCATCACATAGACTGAATATAATACATAGATGGGGTCCTGCCTTGCTTCTTCTTGAACCCAAATCTAGCCAGACCAACTAGATTTTCAGTTGGGAAGGAAGGTATGAACAGATAAAAGGGCATGAACTTGTCGTGCATGAAAGAGTAAGTGAGTAGGTAATACTTTTCATATAGTAAGTGAACAATACAGGTTGTAAGCTTGGCTTTCTCTTTGTTTTGTATATATTTTCCAGCATATGAGAACAACAAGGACCCTTTAGAGTTAACATTAACAACTTGAAAAAGTGCAGTCATTCTCTTTTTCTTTGATATGGCTTATGCTTCAATGAAAATAAAATATACTACATTACATCTATCATCGTCCCAGGGCTGAAATCCAGCAGATTCTAACAGGTTCTGAAGAACCGGTAGCGGAAAATTTGAGTAGTTTGGAGAACCGGCAAATACCATCTCTGGCTGACCCTAGAGTGGGGTGGGAATGGAGATTTTGCAATATCCTTCCCCTGCCATGCCCACCAAGCCATGCCCACAGAACCGGTAGGGAAAAAATTTTGAATTCACCCCTGCATCATCCATCCATCTATCCATCCATCTATCCATCTATCTATCATTAAGAAGATGATTTTCAGCAATATTATGTTTGTGTCACATACACCAATTGTATCAATTCGACTTCCTAATTAATCCAGAACAAGAGATTGTCCAATGATTAGCCTGTCTACTCCCTTTTCCATTGTCAACAGCAGTAACCAATCAGATGTCTCTGAATATACACAAGCAGGACATGAAGTTTATGCAGCATTTAATATTTAATGGCAGTTTCTGTTTAGGGAGATCCCATTTAACAGCTACCAACTGTTGTTTCTTTATTCCACAGCCAAAAGCTGGACTCAAAATATTCACTGTATCTGTAAGTGGGGATCTAAACTCAGGATTTTATTTTCTT
Source organism: Arizona elegans (assembly GCA_022577455.1). Taxonomy (NCBI): domain Eukaryota; kingdom Metazoa; phylum Chordata; class Lepidosauria; order Squamata; family Colubridae; genus Arizona; species Arizona elegans. The sequence continues at coordinate 254,857,156 of JAKOOJ010000001.1, forward strand.
TCCAATCTTTTCAATGAATTAATGACACATACAAGAGCTATTAATTACTGTAGAATAGAATTGTCTATTAATAAATTAATGGAGTTTAGGTGGAGTTTAGAATTTGGTCTTCTAAGTGCATTTATATGGTTATCAAATTTTTTCCTAGTAATTCTTGAAATTGCCAACTTAATAGTCACCATCCACAAACATTAGAAGTTTGTCCATTTAACTTAATTTATTTTTAAAAACTTGAAACTGGGAAACAATTCAAAATCATTCTGAAGACTGTTGGCATCACGGCTGCCAAATCACCTCTTCCTACATGTCTTCAACATATATAGTTTTTGTAAAGAAACATTAAGAGGAAGCCTTTCCTAGTGGAGTATATTCACCATGATAAAAAGGCATATCAGCCAAAGCAATCTTCTGTCAGGAGGTAGGACGGTTCCATATTCTTACATCAAATCATATTTGATTTAAGAAAAAATAGGTTTCCTTGATAAATTTTGACATGGCAAAAGGGAACAATTCTCTCCCATGGTTTTGCATGTCTATATACTTCTTATACAACCCAGTGGTGAAATCCAATTTTTTTTCTACCGGTTCTGTGGGCATGGCTTGGTGGGCATGGCAGGGGAAGGATACTGCAAAATCTCCATTCCCACCCCACTCCAGGAGAAGGATACTGCAAAAACCCCATCCCCACTCCAGGGGGAAGGATATTGCAAAATCTCCATTCCCACCCTACTCCAGGGGAAGGATACTGCAAAATCCCCATTCTCACCTCATCCCAGAGGAAGGATACTGCAAAATCCCCATTCCCACCCCACTCCAGGGGAAGGATACTGCAAAATCTCCATTCTCACCTCATCCCAGAGGAAGGATACTGCAAAATCTCCATTCCCACCCCACTCCAGGGGGAAGGATACTGCAAAATCCCCATTCCCTCCCCACTCCAGGGAAGGATACTGCAAAATCTCCATTCCTGACCCACCCCAGGGGAAGGAGACTGCAAAATCTTCATTCTCACCCCAGTCTGGGGCCAGCCAGAGATGGTATTTGCTGGTTCTCTGAACTACTCAAAATTTCCGCTACCAGTTCTCCAGAACCTGTCAGAACCTGCTAGATTTCACCCCTGATACAACCCTTATTTTTTCCCTCAATTTTGTTCTCATTTTATTGTTTTATCCTGCCTTAATACCGCATGAAATAAATAAATATAAAGTAATAAAGTAATAAAGGAAGTCAAGGCAATGAATATACATAGCATTCCTTCCTCCTCTTATTTTTCAACAACAACCCTGTTGAGCTGAGCATCAGTGCCCGCAAATAATTGTGCCTAAATTATCCCTGTTTATATTATTTTTGCAAATAGATGCATAAATGCTGTTGCATGAATTAGAGATGCTAGAGACTCAAAATACATTATATAAAAAACAATTATTTAGCTTGGACTAAAAAAAGAAAACCTGTACACATCAAATAGATCTATGATTTCTTATTTTTTTTAAAAAAAATCACAGTTCCTGTGATTTATATGTGTCTCATATTAAATAAAGGTCAGCAATTGCTTCTGGAAAAAAGCATAAATAAATTATTTTTTTCGGTTCCAAAGAATGAAAGCAGATTTTACATTGAAGGCAGAGTCTGTCAGCAAACACTTTGTGAAGTGTACCACTGGAGCAAATTCAAAGGCTCACACCCAGTATCGATTGCCATCTCAAGAAAACCATAACTGAGATGAAGGAAACTGTGAATCTCCCCATTAGGCAGCCTTTAGGAGGTTTGGTTTTGCCTTGCGTACCGCTTTACACTTTGTGGGTTTTCGTTTTAACACATTGCTAGATCAGTCACAACCAGATGGTTGCAGTGTGCGGGACATAATAAAGCAGTAGCTCTAAGCCTCCCTTGATCACTCTTGCCACTTGGAAAGAGAAAGCACAACTTCTAAAGCATTCTGTCCTACTTGTGTAGCTCAGAGTATGCGGCTTATTCGTTCTTCACTGCAGCCATATAGTGTCCCCAAAGAAAATACTTTGCAAATCCATGCTAAAGGAATACACCTGGTTGGAGAAGGGGTGTGTGTTGTTTGTTGGTTTCTTTAGGAACTGTTTTTGTCAATGAAATAAGAAGATGTGTCCCCCCCCCAAAAAAAAACCCCAGAGGATGGTATAGGACAGGAAGGCCTGGAGAAACGTTGTCCATGGGGTCGTGATGGGTCGGACACAACTTTGCAACTAACAACAACCCAAAAAATGGGTGCAACTTGCCCTTGCCTTTGTTCTCAATTTAATACACTTTGCTCAGCAGTTCAACAAAGAGATTCAACTTCTCTCCCTCCCTCAAATAAAATTATTAAGAGTACGGAGAGAACAATTAGATCACTGAAGTAATACTTAGGCTGATCACTTATTTCCCTGTGTATTTTATTTAACTCTCCTTGAAGCTCCTCTTTGTATAGATAAACAGATAAGATGCAGCTCTTTCTCAAATGCTCTGTCATGGTTTGAGGTACTGGATGATTGTTTATAACTTAAGGAGCTTATGTTATTGAGATTCCTATGATACATCCCATTTAGCCCTCTTTGTCCCCATAACTCTATTGATTCTCTTAAAAGAAATCACTACAGAAGTTTTGTTTGTGAACATCTTTGAAATAAATAGGGATGGAATGGGATGGGATGCTGTTTATATGCATGTATCATTGATTTTCTTAAACTCTGCACAAGACCTTTTCTTAGTAGTTTACACACAGCATAGCCATTACTACCTAGAAAATCACTAACTCAACCTAATGCTATATTTCTCCTGGAGAAAATTTACTGATGTGGTTAATAAGAGTTGACATTGACTTGATAGCACATAATAGTAATCAATCAATGATAATTAAAACATCAATATCTTTATTGAGACAGAGAGGGGAGAGGGAGGAGAAGATAGATGAAAGAGGGAGAGGGATTAGTGAAGAAAGAGAGAGGGAGAGAGAGAGGGAAGGAGGGAGAGAGATGAACTTACATTTAGAAAACAGATCACTTTCAATGCTACAATACTGAGAGTTGTCAAAATATGGCATTATATCATTTTCATTGCTCCTAAATGCCAAACACAAAAGGCAGGATTCAGACTGTGACTTGTGTACAGCACTGCAATCATTACAACTTTTACCTAAGAATAATATGTATATTTGTGAATTGTTAAAGAAGGAGTGTCACAAATATAATAATTTTATTAGAACAAATTGGGAACTCCAGATATGGTTTTAGCCCAATGAAACATGGATTGTGAATAACTGGAATGTCAATCTTTGATACTGGTTAGTAACACAGCTTCTCTATTGCTACAAATCAGCTGCACTTGAAAGAGAATAACTAGTCTCTCATTATTTTGTTCAGTTTAGTTTCTCCTTTCATGCAGAAGTTGTAACAAAGTTGTATGTGAGTAGAGGACTATTTTGGCAGGATAAATTTGTATTACCTATGAATATGCATCATATGTCTACAAAAGGAGTTCCAAATGGAATTAATTACTAAGTCTTCAATACATTAGTAATTGTATTGAATATACCTATCCTAGTCATGTTGTGCAGGTATAGCTTATATAAATCATTGAGATTCGCATCCCATTTGCACTCAGAAGCTAAGCAGAGATGTACCCAGATAGCACTTGGATGGCCAACATCCACTCAATAGCAGACTTGTAATCTATTCTGGAAGAAGGCAATGGCAAACCATTCTCATTCTGCTGTATAGAATGTTGCAGGGATAGATCTGTAAATTAAGGGAAGGAAAACTCTAGGCACTGTTGGTGTGCCTAATATGCAACAGGCTTCTTTACTAATCTGGAGAAGATCTCCACCATTTGGTTTTATTATTTAAATGAACGCTGGTCATTAGTAGTCAGGGCAACGTTTTGTCATCTCATTATGTCAGGAAAACTACATGAAGAGAAAGACCTAAATTCCTTTGTTCTTTGCAAAATCCAAGACAGCAACATCTTGTGGCTGGCTTGAGAGTAAGTAAACAACTGTATAGAAAAGGCTGAAATCTGAGAAAGAGAAAGCTAATGAGAGAGAGAGAGAGTTGTTGCTCACCTGCTGGCCAAGATCTGACGCTGGGGCGGAGTAGATCGGGTGAAAAAGAGTTTCGTCCCGCCACCACCACCCTCCGCCAAAAAGGCTCCTCCTTTCCAGACTTATCCCGGCCAACTTGCGCACGTGTGCGCGTGTATCAGAGTCAGCTGTGCGAGCACACGTGTGCGCGCGCGAATAACATCTGAAGGGAGAAGAGGCTCCAGTGGGTTTATTCCTGCAAAGACTTTCTTTCCAACACTTCTTTCTCTCTCTCTCCGTTCTCCCCTCCCTCGACCTCCTTCTCCCTCGGCGCTCGATGCGGGGAATGCGGTGGAAACCGCAGAAGGAGGCAACGTTTCCCCAAGGCTTCAGCTTCAAGGTGCGACGGGTCCTTCGCTTCTCTCTCAGCCACGCCAGGCAACTGCAGGGATCCCATCCTCCTTCGGAAACTGACTAAAGAGAGCGTTGGATGGGACTCCTGCCTTGGGTGGCTTCCTCGCCCAGGAACGCGGCTTCGCACCTAACTAGGTGGTCAGCACCAGGGACAGCTCCCGGCGCCCATTCTTCCCGCGCCTCCATCCTGCGTTCTGACTCCTGGCGCTTGCTAGCCAGACGCAGGCGATTAAAGGGAGTGAAGGTCGGCCACGATTATGGAAGCAGACAACTGGAACCAGAGTGAGCCCAACAGCACCCAGCTTTTTTGCGGGGGACCTAATGGGACTCTTGGGGGAGGAGGAGGCAGTTTATGTTCTGGGGTCAGCCCTTCCATGATCACAGCCATAGTGATCATGGCCCTCTATTCCATCGTATGTGTTGTGGGGCTCTTCGGGAACTTCTTGGTCATGTATGTCATCATCAGGTAAGAAGGGCCGCCGGGGGGAGGAGCTGCCCGAGTGGGGGGACAGCAAAAGGGCGGCTGAAGCAAAGTACGCACGGAGGGAGGCTTGGGAATTTGATGATGATGATGATGATGATGAACCACCAAAGTCAAGGAAACGGTTCTGTAGTTGGCTCTATTGGATCTGGACAAGCTAAGTGGCAGAGAAAAAGAAAAAGTGTGGTTCTTCTCTTGCTAAAACTCCAAATGTGTTTGGTTTTTTGGTTGGGGGGTGCTCTTTCTCTCTCCAGAAAGAAATTATCCAGTCGTTCTTCCCACAATTCTCCCCATAAAAGCAAGCTAGACACATTTGGGATCAAATCCTACTAAAGAGCATATCTATGAGTCTCCATAATATTGTTACATGTTTTAGGTAAATGATTACTCCTGATTTCAGTCCCAGAGGATTGATATAGCATCTCCATCCTGGCAAATACAAAAATACAAATTTGATTGTCAACTAAATGGCTTCTTAAGATCCAAAGACATTTTGAAAGCAGTAGCAGTTCTTCTAGGATGATTCTGAAGAATAATTTCTAATTATGTTGTTGAAAGGATATGGGCGTTAATTAGGAAGTAAGAGACTGAAAATCTCTGCTTAATATAACTATGATTTGCTTAATTTTGTAAGTAGCTACAAAAAAATGTGTGCTCCGCTGTTTCAAATGATCATTTGTGCAGCATAAGCATTCAAGGCACACAAAAGTTATTTCATGTTAATAAAGTTGTTTATGTGCCTGAGAATAATGTAAAAAAAAAGTTAAAATGAGTAGCTCAGACTATTTCTGCAACCAAAATCCAAATCAGATATAATGAAATAGAGTAGAGAAGGTATACAAGGAAGTGAAATACGTTAAAGAGGCATTGGAATCCACAGATACGAATTGCAGTGCAGTTCCAACAATCTAATCAGATGTTTAGTTTCCTATTTCTTTCCTCAACTGAATTTTGTGCCCAAAATCCCTTTCTTTGCATCATTTAGGAAATTCTACTAAAAGAGCCTAAATTCATTTTCCCAGCAAGAGTCTTCCTCAGCCAAAGAAATGACAAATTGGTCTTCTGCCACAAAGATAGTTATATCCATTGGAAGTTTCTGTACTCATATTTAAGTATATTGGCTGTCTGTTCTTAAAGAAAGGAACCATGTCCTTTTGTATGTTTTTAATAGGTGTTTGGTGTTAAATTGGATTTGTTTAATGAAGGCAAAGTAGAGAAAATTTTACTTCTAGCATTCCACAAATGTTTCAGAGAAATGAGTTACAGTCAATATCTATGGGAACACAGCACCATCTATTGAAATGATGGATAACAACAGGTGGAAACTGTTGCTTCTGGGAACCAAGTTGGAGGGGGGGGAGTTTTTTGCCTTAAGAAAAGAAAGGGACGGGAGAAAGGGATGTTTACTGTCCAACATTTATCTCCACTTCTTTTTTTCCAAGAAAAAAAAAACTTACTATCTTTCCCATCTGTTTTAAAGTAAGGTGGGTATTCATTCATATTTAAATGAATATGAATACATAACAACAGATTAAATATTGGAGGATGAGAGTTCTTGCCATCCTTTAGAATACTAGAAGCTGGCACTTCCCAATCTGGTGCCAGCTGTTTAATTTCTTATCTTCGCTGCCAGCAGGGCCATGTTGGCTGGCAAAAAGCTATGCTTAATGCATGTAGATAGCATCACCTGAAGTGAAGATGCCACTAGGCATAAGTAGCATGTCTAGGCCATTCTTTTCTATGTCATCAATTTTCTATTATTATTTTTTTCACTTGATGCTGAATCTTTTGAAGCTACTGAGCAGGCTTTGTTGCCCTTTGACTAAATCTCTTCCCCTGGTTTTGCTCTCCTTGGAACAGGAACAGGAAACAATTGGAGACATTTTCCGATTGCAATTCCTATCATGCCTCACCATTAAGCAGGCTGGTGGGAGTTCAGGTTCAATAACTGAATGAGCCCACATTGCTCTTCCTTGCCTTAGATAACTTGGGATTTCCTCAATAGGTCCATAATGGCTACAGAACTATTGACACACTTTTCTTTTGCAGAAGGATAGATTACGACCCTTCTAATGAGCCTTCAGATGATTATTACAGGATTCTCAATGATGTCTTGCAGTAATTAAGCTCGTAGTTGATATTGCAGTAAAAGAAGTGGTTGATAGAATTATTGCAGGCCTGTTTTTTCCTCTCCTTGCATAAGATAAATGCTTTTAAAAAAAAAAAAGTTGTCAGGATACCTGAAATATCCAGGTTCAGTTCTCCATAAAAAAAAAAAAAAAACAGAGTTCCTATCTAGACTTTGTTTCCTTTCACTCTTTCCCATTGATAGAGGATTTTTGAGGATAGAATAGAGTTCTTTGGAGGCGGGGAAAAGTGAATAAAAAGATAAATAAATAATTGTGAGCTTCCTAACATAGGATCTTTTTTCAGACATAAAGGCAAGAAACTGAGAGATCAGATTTAATCTTACATCCATTCTCTTTTCTGACACTGATGTGAAATGTGTCTGTGAGACTATCATGAGCATGGCATGTTGCATGGTTTGCAAGAAGGGGACACCAATTCTCTAAAATAAATAAATAGTTAACTTCCAGTAGTTAACATTTCCAGTTTCATAATCTATATACACTTTATAGGAGACCATTTTTATTTCTGATTAAATCAGGAAATCACAACAGGGAGCAATTAGAATGTCAGCTAGATATTTGCTAGCTCTCCCTGGGGATGCAATTACAGCCTATAATGTTCATTGACTGTTTTGAATGTGTGCTTTACAGACCTTTAAACTATCAGTCAGAAGTGATTTCAAATGTAGGTTGATGTGTAAAAGGAATAGGCAATTTTAGAAATATTCGGAAAAGAGTAATACTGCGCACAAATAGTAATTATCAAGCAGGTAGGCCTGAAATGGAATGGGTACAAAAATCACCTAGAAAAAAATATTTCAGAAATGAAAGTTGAATGTTGATGTGGAGTGCTCAGATGTACTTTTTAAATAAATTTTGATATTTAAATGACATGTCACACTGAAAAGGAGATAGCTTTCTTCCATTAAAAAAAAAATCAATGAGAAACCACCACTGCACAGAGACATGGGAAAGGACTCTTTAATGTTTCCCTTTCTTTGCCATTGCTAAATGGCCAAGTTCATTTTCCATCAGTGGAAACAAATATTTGGGACTTGCATCTCTTTCTTCTAGAGGAGAAAGCCATTTTGGAGTGGAAAAGCAGCCTAAGGGGAAAGGATCAAATAATCCTTTCTCCTTCCTTCTGCTCTAATCTCCCTTCCTTCCTGTTCATCAAGCTATCCATGCTCTTTTTCATAATGTTACCAATCAATTCTATAGAGCGGTTGCATTTACAGTAAGGTTTATCTTCCCCACAGGTGAGGTATCACCTATGATACCTCAGCTTTAAGGTTTGCATGATGCTTGAGTGTGGCTTACTTTTACACTAGCAATATAGATATAAGATGTAATAAATGGTGGCAATTACTATTTTATGAGCGTCAATAACATTGTGTGTACCTGAACATGGGTGCATACATATGTATGCATCTAAAATTATGTATAAATGTTTGATAATGTCCTGTTGATTTTAATCAAAAAACCTGCTAAATCATTTTCTCATAGCCATAGCACTCGGTTCAGTAAGGTCAATGCCCACAATTGTATGATAGAACCATATTTACAGATTTATTTCTGAGAAATATGGAATGCTATGTCAAATAATTTAATGGTGATACTTTCACACAGCTAAAAATTCTATTCTGGACACTAATGAAAGGAATTATTTACTTGGAGTTTCAAATACTTGCTGCAAATTCAGCAAGGATTATCCTAACAGCCTAGCAACTGTATAGTGTGCATATTGATTTTGTGGAAATATGTGCTGAAGTCCCCAAAATTCATTTGGATTAATGTTTAGGCTGTTTTGGTGCAATGCTGGTAAAAATGACTCTTGTGCAAGGGTGCATAGAAAGTTTGTAACTCAGGATAGGTGAACACTTTTGAATAATAGTATTTCATCATGTCAGCTATAATTAAACCATGGAATATGCTAATACATTCTGTATCGATCATTAATTAATTCACAGTATTAATTCTGGACTGATTCTTTGGGGATAAGCATAACCATTAGTCACAATGTTGCCCCTAGAAATCAAATATTATGCCTTGGGACATCAATATTTGAGAATAAGAAGGTAAGGATCGGTTGTATCGATGCCCTATTTAAGAACTTCCCAAAGGGAACTAGATTGCATTGACAAAAACAGGATGCCAGTCCAGACTCCATGCACCTTTGATCTAATCTAGGAGAAATAAATGATGGAAAGGGGAAAAAATTTATGTAAACCTTTGCCTAAATTTAACAGATGTCTTGTGACAAATCTAGACCTCTCCTTATTCCCTTCAAACTGAAATAAACGGATTCCTACTCCTTTCCACTTCTTATATCTTGGTAATTTAGATCAAAAATGTTCAAAAACCAAGATCTGAAGTATCCTAAATGAGATGACAGGCTAAGTCACTGAAATGAAAAGGGGTAGGACTTCCTTCATTTCATCTTTAAAGGGAATAATGAGATCTCTAGATTTATCAGAAAACATCTGTTAAACTTGGGCAAAGGTTTACATGATTTTTTCCCCTGATCCATCATTTATTTTTACCACAGTGAGTTAATAGTGGTATTTTCAAAAATACCCAACCCATAGGCTACATATTGCTTATGTCTGATTTAGATAAAAGTATCTCTGCTAGAAGCATGATCAGATTCTCTGGTGCCTTTTAAATCCTACCCACAGGGAGGATGTTGTACATTTATTTCTTTTGTGCCACTATATAGTTGAAAACCCACTCTGTATACCACACTGTTACCTAACACAGAAACACCATTTTACATGGCCTCAATCCCTCATTTTACTTCTATTTCCTCAAGAGACACATCTATGGCTGTGGCTAATGTTTTTCTTCTAGAGCTCAAAGTTACCATCTGGCTCAAGGACATAAGAAACATATAAGACATAAAAGCCCACATCATTTCCTCAGTCAGGAATGCAGTCTTCTGGCAGTGGTCGTTATGACATTGCAACACATATTTCACCACTTGCCTTCTTCCTGTGGTGTCTCAAAGGCTCCATGTGAAGGTATCTCTAGAACATACAAATGAATCCTTGGGAGGTCTTGTCATGGGGGTGGGGGGGCTTTTGAGACAGGCAGGAAGAGGGGAAGTGGTGAAATGTGTGTTGTTATTGCAATGTCACAATGAAGACTCTGTCCATGGCATATTGGTGGGTGTTGTTGTAGTGCAAATATGAAAGGATGGACCTTGTATCATGACATACACTTTTCATTATTGTAGCCTCATCATTTTGATTGAGAACAGATCCATATACTTTGAGAGTTAGACTCCAACACTGGCTACTATATCTTAAATATATATTTCTTTAGTAATACATAGATTAAAAAGGGCAGGTGTTGGATATTATTTCTGTGAAAGCAGTAGCTCACAATTTAGATTGGCATTATATCATATAGGCTATTTTTTTTTAATGTAATTCATGGCTATATTTAAAGGCAGTTTTTAGCAGAACTCAGATTTCAAATAATTCCAATGATGTTTAAAGACAGTGTTCTCTACTGAGAATTCTGAACTTGATTTCCCATTATAAATTGCAGAGAATATAGGTTCCAAATACACATGAACACCATGGCTAAAATGTCATTTTTCCCCCCCTCTTCTTGTTTTGCATGTACGTGCCTTGGCTCAAAACTGAAGCATACTAACTTGGGAAAAGAGTTCAGCTAAGGACATAGAGTGCAAATTATATGGATTGCACCCAGAGTTCCAATGAATGAAATTCTACTCATGGGACACACCCATTCAAACAGAGAGGAAGGGAATTTCACAGATTTGTGCTTCCTCACAAATTGTTCTTGTTGAATGAAGAAGCTTTTGGAACAATACTGGTGCAGAACTATAGAGAATGGAAGGATTGGGGAAGTCATCTTTCTTTGTTAAAGCCTCCAATGCAACTCAGTTTTTTATTCATAGAAGTTCTGTGAGTCATGAAAAGATAATCTGAATCTAAGTGAAGTTTAGTTCTTGGCATTCCATTACAGTGTAACATTTTACAAGACAGGAAGATATATTGATGAGTTACATAGGCCATTTCATCCAATATTATGTTTGCAAGGACATGTATCCAAATGTCTCTTGAAATCTCACGTGAAGCATGATGTTTATGACTCACACGGCTGATTTTATTCCCAAATGATAAGAGGGTAATTCTGAGTATAACATTTCCAGATAGTAATAGCAAGTCATGGACTCATCTTCCATCAATTTATATCATACCTTTTTAAACCCTTCAAAGTCAGCAGCTATAACCATATATTGTAGTAACAATGTTGATGTCTGAATTCATGTATCATGCTAAATTGTTGTGATTTTGGCAGAGCAAATGTAGTTTCTAAATGATGATTTATGATTTAAAGTGTTGTAGGATTCCACAACATTGCAATTTATTTCAGAAAACAGAGTTAAACAAAATCTTGAAGATTGTTAGCACAATCTTGAAACTCAAATTATTACCTACATGTTTCTGTCTCTCTCTGTCTGCCTCCCTCTCTCCCCACCCCTCCTCCCTCTCTCTCTCTCTCTCTCTCTCTCTCTCTCTCTCTCTCTCTCTCTCTCTCTCTCTCTCTCTCTCTCTCATGAATCTACTGTCCATTTGGGGAAGAAAAGCTCAATCCACTTAAACTAAGAACAACCTACTAATTGCCTCAGCACACAAAGTCTTCAAAAATAAATACGCGTTTGAAAGACTATTTATGGCAAGTTTTATGCAAAGGTTTACATTATGAGATTTTGAAAAAGAGGATCTGAAATACTGACTAATGAAACTGAACGGGCCCTTATATTGTGTGATACACTGTTTAAATGTGTGATTCCTGTTTGTACAGGAAGATTCCCTAAAGCAGGTCATTCCTAAAACATGAAGCACTATAAAAATAAGTATTTCCAAGCACTTATTTCAAATATGGTTTGGTATCTTGTCATTTCCTGGGACTAGGAGACCAGCATCAAAGCCTTCTACCTCAGGGTTGTTGTTTTTTTAGTCATCTTCAGTAGAAGTCACATATAAAGTTCATTGTACAACTTATTGGATAAGCATAAGCCTTACCCACCACAAAAGCTTCTGAAGGCAAGTTGTTCCACTGATTAATTATTAATTAATTAATTGTTCTCACTGTCAGGAAATTTCTCCTTAGTTCTAGATTGGATCTCTCTTTGATAAGTTGCCAACTGATACTCTTGTCCTTCTCTCAGGTGCTTCAGAGAATAGAACAACCTTTCCCCTCTGGCAGCCCCTCAATTATTGGAAGACTGCTATCAAGTCATTCCTAGTCCTCTTCTTTGTTAGACTAGATATACCAAGTTCCTGCAACCTTTCATTGTGTGTTTTATCCTCCAGTCATTGTTATTATTATTCTCTACACTCATTCTAGAGTCTCAACACCTTTTTTTGTATCATGGTCACCAAAACTGGCATTGGCCTCCCTGCATGTAGATGTGGTTCAATTGAGGAATACAGGTTAAGTTTGGTTGGTCAGTCAGTTATGAATCTATCTGGTAATGATACTAACTAGCACAATTTTTTTTATCTTATCACAAAGTAGGCTAGGGTCCACTAATTCAGTTATTTTGTCAAAGACTCCAATAAGTTTGGTCTGACATGATACGTTTTTGATGAATTCATGGTTTCTAGTTTAATGAAAAGGACTAGGGGAGACATGATAGCAGTGTTCCAATATCTCAGGGGCTGCCACAAAGAAGAGGGAGTCAAGCTATTCTCCAAAGCACCTGAGGGTAGGACAAGAAGCAATGGATGGAAATTAATCAAGGAGAGAAGCAATTTAGAACCAAGGAGAAATTTCCTGAGAGTTAGAACAATTAATCAGTGGAACAACTTGCCTGCAGAAGTTGTGAATGCTCCAACACTGGAAGTTTTTAAGAAGATGTTGGATAACCATTTGTCTGAAGTGGTGTAGGGTTTCCTGCCTAGGCAGGGGGTTGGACTAAAAGACCTCCAAGGTCCCTTCCAACTCTGTTATTCTATTCTATGTAGGTGTTTGCAGATCTATTACTTGATCTTTTCCAGGATCTTGCCAGATTTCTCTCAGTGCATGACTGCACTGGTAGAATTGCAATGAAGAAATACATTGAAGAAATATTGCCTGTCATTTAGCTCCTGTCATAAATATATAACAAGACCCATGAAACAAAATTGTGAGAAAATAATGAAGAAAGAAATGTATTTCTTTATATAAAAACCTTGCTCATAGAAAACCCATTTTCAAATACAACTCTTGGTTTCCTTATCTTTTCCTCTTCCAACCTGGCACCAATAAAATAATATATGCATTGCTTTACAAAGAGAAAGTCATATCTACTTTAACAGACTGTCACAATTCTTTCTAGGAGAAAAAAAAAGGACAGTGTACTAGTATAAAACAGGACAAATGGAATACGTCCGAACCAATTATATAAAATGAAAAATGGGGAAGAGCATTAAAATGGTATTTATCCATATATTTGTTAGATTTATGTTCTACTTTTTCCTCCAGCAGCTTCATCCTGCGTTCCCCCACTCCAAAACAAAAATCCATCTAATAGTAGGTTGAGCTGAAAAAGTTGATTGGCACCAAGTCACCAAGACAACGTTTATAGGTTAGGATGGATTTCTTTCTAATGCAACACACTAACCCAAAAGTATTATTAAAATAAATAGAGATAAGTCAGATACATTATATATTCTTAACCCTCAGCATAGACATAATTGGCTATTTTGGCTCTGTGAGTTGTGATAGATGCTATTCTTTTCATATTAAATGGAATTAATTTTGCAAAATAGAATTGCTTGCTTCTTTGTCTTGGGCATGTAATGAATTCAGTTTTATGACTTGAGAAAGGGCTAAGGGGAAATGTATAATCTTGGGTCAACTGATGCACCATAACTTTGCAGAGTTGCAAGTAACCAGGAAATGGATATGGCAAGTAATGGAATAATGGCAAACTTGTTAAATAAGGATTTCCTTATTTGCAGACATAATGTATTGCTCTTCAACCCACTAATTTCAGGCAGGATTCCCAGGAAAGTAGAAAGCCTCCTCCAATCCAATCTACCTACCTTAGTAATTTATCTACAGGATGAAAAACAAAAAGTTTAAATTACGAGGAAATAGATTTTGGTTGGAGAACAGGAATATTTTTCTAATGGTAAAAGCTATTCAATAGTTGTTATGACTGTGTCTGGAGATGAAGGATTCCCTTCGCTAGAGGTGTTTAAATTGAAATCTCCAAGGTTCCTTCCAACCTTCCATTCTATGATTCTAACACTGTCCAGTAGAGAATTTGTAAATCCCTCTGCCACTTTTTTTCTGTGCATAAAAATGCTTCGGCTTAACTATCTGATGTTTTAAAAAAACATTTCTACAGTAGGGGGAAATTTGCCTGCAAATATTTTCTAAATCTATGTATCATAAAACAAGAAAGGAGGAAGAGGAGGAGGGGATAGAGATTGAGATGATGGTGATAAGGTGATGATGATGATAAAAGTCTCCTGTGCGAGCCAACCTACTTTTTTCTCTAAAGTGGGGTGATCTACAGCTGAATGTTCTCATTCTGTTGAAAAGCAAACAAAATAAATTAAAACAAGGTGTACTTTTCCTATGCTAGTAAAAAAAATAACCTTAGACTTTAAAGCAGTTAATTTCTTATTGCTCCAAAGTTAAATTGTTTTTTTTTCCTTAAATTGTTTTTTTTCCTTTTTTTCCTTGAAGAACTGAAGATGCAGTCAAATTAATTTGCATTGGGTCAAGATGAGACAACACCTGCACAATTTAATTTGAATAAGACTATTAATGATTCAAGACAAAGCATAGGGCTACGAAACAAGAAGGAGTCAGGGAAGAGGACCAACAGCTAAGTTGTTAAGATGCATTCAGTATTGCTGACCCTAATTCCTATATTATAATGCAGTGAAAACATATCTGTGGATCTTAGAGCTAGGAAGGATGAAATGTTCCAACCATAAATTTATTCTTAGATTGGAAAACCTCAGGAAACTGACAAAAATGCTGTTAAAGAAGCCTTCATAAATATTCAGATTTTGGAATAAGATCTTACCTATGTAAATCTAACTCGGGAATATATGCATTGATTTTAAAAGTTTCTTGCTAGTAGAATATGGTGTTATCTCCGTTTGTCTATTTAAAAATATCTGTCAATAATAAAAACAAACCCTTCTCATCCTTTTGGGTGGTAAGAGCCGAAGTGGCGCAGTGGTTAGAGTGCAGCACTGCAGGCTACTTTAGCTGACTGCTAGCTGCAGTTCGGCAATTCAAATCTCGCTGGCTCAAGGTTGACTCAGCCTTCCATCCTTCCGAGGTGGGTAAAATGAGGACCCAGGTTGTTGGGGGCAATAGGCTGACTCTGTAAACCACTTAGAGAAGGCTATAAAAGCACTATGAAGCGGTATATAAGTCTATTGCTGTTGATACCTTCATCAATTCAGACCACCCCAATGATGCCCTTGCTGTGATGTCCCATTGCCTGGAGGCCGTGCGGATCTGGATGGGGAGAAATAAGCTGAGACTCAACCCCTCTCAAGACCGAGTGGCTGTGGCTTCCGGCGTCCCGGTATAGTCAGCTGGTACATCACTGACAATAGGGGATGAGATCTTGCTCCCCACAGAGAGGGCCTGCAACTTGGGTGTCCTCCTGGATTCACGGCTATCTTTAGAAGATCATTTGATGGCTGTGGCCAGGGGTGCCTTTTATCACGTTCACCTGATCCGCCAGTTGCGTCCCTTTCTGGATCGGGACGCCTTGCGCATGGTCACTCATGCCCTAGTTACCTCCCGTATGGACTACTGTAATGCTCTCTACATGGGGCTCCCCTTGAAAAGCACCCGGGGGCTCCAACTCGTCCAGAACGTAGCCCGCGGGTGATTATGGGTGCAGCTCGTTACACCCATGTAACACCTCTCCTACGCGAGCTGCACTGGCTCCCGGTGGTCTTCTGGGTGCGATTCAAGGTGTTAGTTATCACCTTTAAAGCGCTCCATGGCTTAGGACCTGGGTACCTACGAGACCGTCTTTTGCCAACAATAGCCTCCCACCGACCAGTTCGTTCTCACAGGGAGGGACTACTCAGGGTACCGTCAGTCAAATTATGTCGACTGGCGACTCCCAGAGGGAGGGCCTTCTCTGTGAGGGCTCCAACCCTTTGGAATGAACTTCCCCCGGAGATACGGAATATCCCTGATCTCTGTGCTTTCCGCCGTGCCCTCAAGACCCTGATGTTCCAACAGGCAGGGCTAAACATATGAACATGTGAATGATTTTTTAAATGTTATCTAATTCTGGGTTTTATTTAATTGACCAAACTAAGTAATAATTTTAATTAGCAATTTTATGATGTTTGTGTGTCTTTTTCTTGACTGTACACCGCCTTGAGTCCTACAGGAAAAAGGCAGTATAGAAATATAATAAATAAATAAATAAATAAATAAATAAATAAATAAATAAATCAATCAATCAATCAATCAATCAATCAATCAATCAATCTCCCTCTGCCAGAGACCTGGGAGTTTGAGGGTTCTCTGTAGTATCTTAGCTGTTCCTAGCACTGCAATCTTTTGGACAGAGAGGTTTGATGTTGGTTCTTAGATCTATTGGAGCCACTTTCCCAACTTAAGAGTTGGGTACTTGAGTACACTGGGATCCCTTTGGCCTTTACTTTCCACAACCTTTCTAGTTCTTCTTTCAGGTCTTGTACTTCTCCAGCTTCTCACACTTCTTCCTGAGAAGAAGCCACTTGACAGCTATCACCACCACTGTCTTCTGTCCTTATCTACTACCACAATGTCTGTCTTGTGTGGTAACACCCTGCTTCTACCACAATGTACCTGCCTGTGCACCTGTATCTGGAAGCCCCACATAGCCTTATTATTCTCCATGAATTTCTGCAGAATCTTCCATCTGGATTTGGATGGGACTAGTCACTGTGCAGATGTTCCTGTACATAATGCCAGCTATTTGGTTGTACCGATCAGCTTATGGTCTTCCTGCTTGCATCTTACACCCTGGCACTATTTTTTGGACTGTCTCTTTCTGCACAGTCTGCACCAGATCCTGTCTGGTTGGTAAAGCCCTGCTTCTATATGCCTATATTAAGGTGCTTCTCTATTAAGGTGCTTAATGCCTAGATTTGTGTTGCTATGAAGCCACTTCAACTGTAAGAAATAGGCAATTCAGTTTCTTATTCTTTGCAGTAATTGTTAAACAAATTATTTTACAGTTTTTTTGTATATAAATGTGCTTAACTCTTTCTGCAAATGCTGTGCTGAGCTTTTGATACTAGTTTTGTGTGCTACACATCCTATTGAAGATCTGGGTTTTAATATGAAGACACAAAAAATGTTTTGTCTTAAGAGATGATTTAATGTTAAAGTACTGTGCATTTAAGATATCTTGTTAGATAAAGGGAAAAAATTAAAGCATTTCTATTTTATTTTTTTATTTTTTTTACCTGAGATAGAGAAAGAGCTGGCACATTTACATGGTGGAAAGATCCTTCTTATCAACTTTCTGTGTTAATTAAAAGCCATGTTGTAGATTCTTTATACAAAAATACAGTGAGACGCTTAATTCAAGGGAAGCTCTGCCTTTTGTAGCCGGGTTAATTGCTAGCCAATTGTAGCAATTTCATATGATCTCTGTTCATAGTTTCATGTCTCAACTTTGTTGACTTTTTTTTTAGATACACCAAAATGAAGACTGCCACCAACATTTATATTTTCAACCTTGCCTTGGCTGATGCCTTAGCAACAAGTACGCTGCCCTTTCAAAGCGTGAATTATCTTCTGGGAACATGGCCGTTCGGTACCACTATTTGTAAGATTGTAATATCCATAGATTACTATAACATGTTCACAAGTATTTTCACCCTCTGCACCATGAGCGTGGATCGCTACATAGCAGTTTGCCACCCGGTCAAGGCTTTGGATTTCCGCACCCCTCGAAATGCCAAGATTGTCAATGTCTGTAACTGGATTATTTCTTCAGCAATTGGCATTCCAGTGATGGTGATGGCAACCACCAAAGAGAGCAATGGTGAGTTAGAATTTAGATAAATTTCAAATGGACACTGAATGTTTCTTTATCTGAATGTCCATAGCTGGGCCTGGGGCAGGTTTACAAAGAATTTCTGAGGTAGTTCCAAAACAAATTGGAAGAGCCGTGGTGGTTCAGTGGTTAGAATGCAGGATTGCAGGATAATTCTGCTGACGGCCTGGGATTCGATCCTCTCTGGCTCGGAGTTGACTCATCCTTCCATCCTTCCGAGGTTGATAAAATGAGGACCCAGATTGTTGGGGGCAATTTGCTGATTTTGTAAACCTCCCCCCCTCTCTTTCTCCCTCTCTCTCTCCCTCTCCCTCTCTCTCCCTCTCTCTCTCCCTCTCTCCTTCTCTCTCTCCCTCCCTCCCTGTCTCTCTCTGTCTGTCTCTCTGTCTGTGTGTCTGTCTCTTTCTGTGTCTGTCTGTCTCTCTCTCCCTCCCTCCCTCCCTCCCTCCCTGTCTCTGTCTGTCTGTCTCTCTGTCTGTGTGTGTGTGTGCCCCCCCTCTCTCTCAGTGATTGTATACTTTGCCCTACTAGCAGTAAAGATACTTCCAGAAATCCAAATGGTTCTTAGTTCCAAAATCACCTGCTTTACAAGGCTTGACATTAATCTTGAAAGCCAGATCAACTTACACCTAATTAAGGCAGAGTTACTTTAAGTTGTTTTCTTGTGCTTCCCACCTTTCCTGGAATGATAGGTCTCTTTTTTAATTTTTGTGTTTTCTCCCCCATCTTCTCAGAAAGGCATTCCTAGGCATTCCTTCAAACTCTCTGTCAATGCAGGCTCAAAATTTATTTCAGAATAACCCTTCAACCTGACCAAGAAGTATAGTTTGAAAGACCCAGATACTCAGCAGAAAGAAGGAAGGGAAGCGAATCAAGAGTTTCAAGAATATGCAAAAATTCTAACATTACCTAAAATAGGCATTGATTACTAGAAAAAGTCTCAGATTTGGCATTTTCACTTAAAGAAATGCATATCCATCTCTGTCTCAATTGTCAATTGTCTTATTGACAATTGAGATTAATGGAAATACTCCCAAGTGCTTAACTATGTATCAAAATGTAACGGTGGAAAGGACTACTCAAGCATTGGATGTAAATTCCATTGTGTTTAAGGAGGCTTTACTTTGGACTAAGTGTATATAAGATTACCGTCTAAATGTCAGATATTGAAGAAATACTAATAGATAAACCAGGCTATTTGTGCTTCTCTCAATGTATCCATCCATTAATAAAACCATGCTATCTTGTATTAATGTGTGCAGAGTTTTAAAATTAATATAACAAGTGTTTGAGGGGTATCCTTGTAGATAAATATGCATTTATTTATATGTTTATATAAATGTAGCCGTATGTGAATAACTGTTCACATATGGAAATTTTTAAGCCCATTAGGCCATTTTAGAGCAAGAACTACAATGCAAATTTTGGAAAAAGCAACCACATTTCACTCCAGTTACGTGGCAACATTGAGTGGTTTTTTTAAAAAGCTAACCATCATTTGGCCTTGTAGTATTTGAATGGGAGGCTGTTAGAAAATAACACAATTATACATTATGCTGGGAAATAAAATCACACAAAACATTGTAAAAGAATGTTTTGTACAAGAAGAGAAAGCATTTCTATATTGATATCCAGGAAGTCTCCAAGAGTCAAAATTAAAGAGGAGATTCTATTTTAACTGTTTTTCTTTTAACAATATCAGTTCAAACTAACTTTGCAAAAATCAGATTTTTCAAGCATCCTTAAAAATGCTTCTATCCAGAAGCCAGGAAGTATTGGATCAGAGCAAGAAAGTGGTTAGAAGAAATTACGAGTCAAAGGATTGAATTAAAACCAGAATTATTTCTACTAGGGATAATAAGAGCAAACTACAGTAAGAAAATTCAATATGTTATACTGCCTGTAACAACAGTGGCCAGAATTGCCTATGCGCAAAATTGGAAACAGGACAGCATGCCCTCCGAGAGAATGGTGATCAAAAAGATGTTAGATTGTGCCAAGATGGACAGGCTAACATTGGAATTAAAAGAAAGAGGCAAACGGAATATTATTTAGTCTGGGACATGTGGTACAAATGGCTAGAGAACAGAAGTAAAGATTAATATGAAGGTAATTTAAGAGAAATACTAAAATTTAAAAATAATGTATATAGTTAAAGGAAAAACAAGGAATGTTATGTATGTTATGTATGTATGAGTATTATCAATGCTGGAATGCTGCAAAAATTATAAATGTGATATAAAATGATGAAATATGTTTAATAAAAACAACAATTTTAAAAAATGCTTCTAAGTCTACAGTTCTCCCTCAAATTACCTAATTACATCTCCCTATCTCCCTGATTAGGGATGCGGTGGCTCAGTGGCTAAGGCACTGAGCTTGTCGATCGAAAGGTCGGCAGTTCAGCGGTTCGAATCCCTAGTGCTGTGTAGCGGGGTGAGCTCCCGTTACTTGTCCCAGCTTCTGCCAACCTAGCAGTTTGAAAGCACCTAAAAAATGCAAGTAGAAAAATAGGGACCACTTTGGTGGGAAGGTAACAGCATTCCATGCACCTTTGGCGTTTAGTCGTGCTGGCCACATGACCATGGAGACAACTTTGGACAGCGCTGGCTCTTCGGCTTTGATATGGAGATGAGCACTGCCCCTAGAGTCAGGAATGACTAGCACATATGTGCGAGGGGAACTTTACCTTTATCTTATCTCCCTGATTGCATCAGCCTGTCTCATTAGATCCAGCAGGAAAAAAGTGTTATGGCCAGGGACTTGCATTTGTCAGTTCCAGAGGTGGGTCTTCTCCGCCCTCCTGAAGCTAGGCTTGCTCCTTCCTTATTATTATTTAGGAATTCCCTCAAAATGTGGGTATGTTCTAAAGTCTTTGGGAATTGGAGACAAAACTTGCTCTCTCCCTGGTTTGTAGATTTAATTTTTTTTTAACTAATATTCTTATTTTAACAATTACTTTTTATCTTGATTGATTATTGTTTTTATTTGTCTGCTGTTTTATTCAATGGTTGTATGTCACCCAGAGTCATTTTGTGTGAGATGAGTGTCCATGTAAAATGTGATTAATAAATAAACAATAGACGTGTTTTTAGATTATATAAACTGTTCGTGTTATCTTTTCTCCCAATGGTGAGAGTAAAAGTCTGAAAACAGCAAGAATAGGTTTTCACAAAACAAAGATTGCAAGTAGGTTTCATTTTAAGTTATATAAAAGCAATTGTTTCTTATCGCTTGTGCTCATGAGGGGATGGAGGGACAATAACAGTGAAAGAAATTGCCATGATTTGCTTGAATTCATTTGTCTTCTTTTAATTTCCGTAGGATCTGTTGATTGCACGCTTAAGTTCTCACACCCAGCCTGGTATTGGGAGAACCTACTGAAAATCTGTGTTTTCATCTTTGCCTTCATCATGCCCATCTTAATCATAACAGTCTGCTATGGATTGATGATTTTACGCCTGAAGAGTGTCCGAATGCTCTCAGGCTCCAAGGAAAAGGACAGAAATCTTCGAAGGATCACCAGGATGGTCCTTGTGGTTGTGGCTGTTTTCATTGTCTGCTGGACTCCGATCCATATTTATGTCATCATCAAAGCCTTGATCCATATTCCAGAAACTACTTTCCAAACCATCTCCTGGCACTTCTGCATTGCATTAGGATACACAAATAGTTGTCTCAATCCCATCCTTTACGCCTTCCTAGATGAAAACTTCAAAAGGTGTTTCAGAGAATTCTGTATCCCAACAACGTCAACCATTGAACAGCAAAACTCCACTCGCATCCGTCAGCACACCCGTGAGCGTGGCTCCAGTGCCCATACAATGGATAGGACTAACCAGCAGGTATGACTAGAAGTGGAGATGACAACCTTGGAAACAAGAATTCCTCCTGGGGATGACATGAATTCTGAAGTCACGGTCTTGACTGAATTGTAGCTTCTGGAAGTTTTATAAAATTCTTCCGATTTATTTTCCCTGGCTGAGGTGATACACAAAGATGGAAAGACTTATCCAAATGCACTAGGAAGGTTGTGCTGGTCCTACTATGATGATGGGGAACTAGAGAAGTCCTCAAGTTGCTCCTTGCATAGCCAGAGTCAGTCTGGGTATCATTGTGTTATATATTCAATACGCTGAAAACAAAAGAGATGCTTTCATTGTCTTGGCTTACTGAATGCTTGCTACTTCAGCATTCTAGAACTTTGTATATTTAGAAACTTCTTATACCAAATCAGAGCATTGGGCCATGTGACCTGTGTGAACTAGCACCTGCCTCATAACCAGATCTCCAGTATTTAATAGTCCTGCAATTACAGGTAGTCCTCAACTTACAACAGTTCATTTAGTGATTGTTCACCGAAAAAGTGACTTATGACCATTTTTCACAATTACAACTTTTGTAGCATCCACATGATCACATAATCAAAATTCAAATGTTTGGCAACTAGTTCATACTTATGACCATTGCTGTGTCCCAAAGTCATGTGATCTCCTTTTGCAACCTTTTGACAAACGAAGTTGATGGGGAAAGTCAAATTCACTTAACGACCTTGTTGCTACCTTAACAACTGCAGTCATTCACTTAACAAGTATGGCAAGAAAGGTCATAAAATGGAACAAAATTTATTTAACAACTGTCCCAGTTAGCAACAGAAATTTTGGGCTCAATTGTGAGGAGGGAGGAGGGAGTTTTAGAATTGCTCCAATGAATCTGTTTCTAAATTCAAAATACAGAAACAGTCTGTCTCAGGTCTTCATGGTGACTCTTTTCCTCTTCTCCTTGGAATGATTTCTCATCTTTGTACTCCATCAAAGGAAGCAGGAACTGAGACACATCAAATATTCACTGAGTAAAAATAAGGGAATATAACCAAGGTGGAAATGTTTTGATAACTAGGTAGGTAAGATAATCACAGTGATAGCTCAGCAAGCAATTTGAGTGGGTAGAAAACTGAATTCGAAATAATGGAGGCATCTCTACACTTCTTTTGATGGCAGACTTGAGTATACAGTCTTTCTTTCTGAGATTTACTCTGTGTTATCATTTGAACACCACAACAGTGGTTTTTCTCTAAATTTATTATTTATTTTATTTTATTAGTCATATATCTATGCCGCCCACTCTCCGAGGACTCTGAGCAGCTTACACCAAAGACAGTATTCTAAATAGCATATTGCCCCCTAACAATCTGGGTCCTCAGATTGTAGAAAATCTATAATAGAAAGAAAAGAAAAGCTATCAACAATCTTCTCTCAGTCCTTCTGTTTTGCAAATGATGTCTGAGGGGAAAAAATTACCCTGGGTATAATAAATAGCAATATCTCTGAAGAAAAAGAACTAATACAGGTAACAAGCTTTAGAAAAAAAATATTCAGAATATTGTTCTAATTGTCTCTCCTATTCCAAAAATGGAAATTTCTAGGCTAATAAGGATCTGCTAAATTCAGCATTTTTATTTCTCAAATCTGAACTTAATAATTGACAGATTTGATAATTAAAATTATGATATCATAAATTATTCTTTAAGATCAGTCAATTCCTTGGATTTACCTCCTGTTCTTTGGACCAGCCAACATAATGGAAGTTTCAATTGTATATAATTTGCTAAGCAGATGGCAGCAGCTTTTAAACCATGCCTACTGTTGCAGTCTCTATAACCATTCTTGTATATTTGTCTTTAAATTAGTCATTGTGTCATCCCACATTATATTTTCATGCAGTTGAAGAAATAAGCATAGTGTGTCAAATTAAAGGCAAATATCAATACATTCGATTGTTATCTTTGATTGCTATTGTGTAGTGTTCAACACACTCACACATGCAATACCTGGACCTACATTTCAAATCATAATGTCTTTTGAATGCCAATTATTAGTAATAGTATAGTTATTACTACTATGTCTATCATTAATGTTTTTAATAATATTTTCTGACATTAATCATACACTATATAGGGTTCCCCCATAAGAAGAGATGACCAGACATAAATGTGTATGCATAATATATAAATTAACATTGTTTTACTGATTACTTTTATATCCTACACTCAAACCAGGATTCAGGGCAGGAAATATATCTTACTATATGAAATGTTACTCTCACAGATAAACTAAAAGGAGTTTAGAGTGACTTGCTAAAATTCAAAGATGGCTTTTCACCCTTTTGTTTTCTTGACATTGTTTATTTCTATCACCTAACATTCTTTAAATCTACTGAAAGACTCAGGCTTAAGTTACTTAACAACTCACAAAAACTGTCCCTTGTGAGTGTTTCTGCCATTAAATTTCTAACCAAGACTGTTAAGAAGGCTGTTGTGGGTTTGGCTGGTAAATGGTGCTGATCCTTTCTCTGCATCTTCTTAACAGAGAGTGGGAAGAATCAATTAAAGCTGATCTCTTTATTATACAAGAAAGATCCCCACAGAAAACAAACATCACAATATTTTGTGTTTTTACTTGAGAAAACCCTGTTAGGAAAATGGAAAGCAATGAGTGTAAAAAACTATGTGCATCTCTGAAGTAGTTGTTTGTTCATTCATGACAAAATTGAGTTTGCAGAAGGGTATCTCCAGCTCTGAGGGCTTTGAAACAGTGTACACTAGATCTCTTGTATTCTTTTAATGACCCTGCAATCCTTTGCTTTGGTGTGGGGGTCAGGGCGACTGATTGGAGCTGAGCGTTTACAGACTGGATGCCCTTCCTGATGCCTATGTGGAGTTCACAGCAGACAATTACTCTTCAAAAGAGAGACATAACTGCCAGTACCTAGGATCGAACTCACAGCCTCCTGATTGATTGTGAGGTGAGAATTCCACCTCTAGGCCATCACACCACTCACTAGAACTCTCTATTCTAACCTGTAGAAAAGCCTCCAGCAATAAACATTATCAGAATGTGCAAAAATTTGGATTGGGTACATGCCAGCTGTCCTTAAGAAATGACATCCTTCTATTTTTTTTTTTTAATTTGATTTATATGCCGCCCTTCTCTGGAGACTCAGGGTGGCTTACAATGCGTTAAGCAATAGCCTTCATCCTTTTGTATATTTATACAAAGTCAGCTTATTGCCCCCACAAACTGGGTCCTCATTTCACCTACCTTAGAAAGGATGGAAGGCTGAGTCAACCTTGAGCCTTGGAGAGATTCGAACCAGCAGTAATTTGCAGGCAGCTGTGTTAATAACAGGGTGCGTAGACCACTGTACTATCAAGGCTGTATTATAGAAGGATGCTATTATATTCATGCATATCTTCAGGAATAGACTGAACAAAAGCATGGCAAGGGCAGGGCCCAATTCACTTCTGAATTGATAGGGTGGGCTTGTTCTTAGACTCTTCCTTTAAATATTGCCATTGTTGGAAGGTAGGGAGCATGCCTTTTCTGTGGCAGCCCCTGCCCTTCCTCCTGAATTTTGACAAGCCTCTATCCTCCTAGCCTTCTCAAAAGCACTGGAGACCTGGCTTCCCCCCACCCCAAGAACGGTAATAGGATGAGCATTTTCAAAGCTTAGGAGAGCTGATGATTTTTAAATGACATTACTGGAATTACTCAGCATACAAGGATTTAAATGACATTACTGGAACTGCTCAGCATACAAGGATTGAGGCAAGCACAATAGCTTTTCACCCATGGCTCAAAGCAGAAAGAAATATAGGAACATGTTTCATACCAATGTGTTTATAGAATCCATTTGAAACCTGTTGTGTATTATCCCTTGTTCTCTTAATATATGTTTGTCAAAGATTTCTCTCTATTCACTATGGCAGGTTTTGAATGACTAGGATGTAAACTACGGGTAGTAATATGATCTTTGAATAAGTGAAGAACCACCAGTACACAAGACGAGGATCTACCTGACATCTTATGATGTCTCTGGTTGACAGTGTCATTACTGCTGCTAATATTTATTACAGAGAATCTTGAAATGTTTGGAGGTATAGTATAACCTTGAGGGCAGAACCCTTTAGGTAAACACGAACCAATTTTCAAAGACTTTTCTTGCATCACCAGACATACATGGAACTCTTGAAGTTCAAAATCTGTGCAGGAGAATTTGTTAGGAGAGAAATAAAAGTTTAAAACATTGCTGGAGGGATTTCAAAGACTCTTGAACATGAGGGAAGCAGATGAGTGAAGAAAATGAGGGTAGTAAGAGTTACAGAGTTCTAAGAATCAGAGGTGATGTGAGGGAGATAACAAAGATCCGTGTTCTACTGCTAATTCTTTGAAAGCTAAGAAGCAAGTGTTTTAATATAACTCTGGAGAAGTATTTTAGTCTTGGAGCTGGCAATCTTCTTTTTGGAACAATCGGTTAGAGATTACTATTTTAAACCAAGTCCAAACTACATGCAATACAAGCTAATTCCCCTTCCATCTCACCCCATAAAATAATGTGTGGCATGGAAAACAAATATATGATAAAGACCTATCAACATATGAAGTGCATTTGTGTATAGAAGTTTGAAACAAATCCCTTTAGGTATAAACAATTGTAAAGAATTTTTTGTTAATGAAAGTATTCTTGGCATCTAATCCTTTGTGGGGCTGGTG
The DNA here is from genome assembly GCA_022577455.1 of Arizona elegans. Lineage (NCBI taxonomy): Eukaryota > Metazoa > Chordata > Lepidosauria > Squamata > Colubridae > Arizona > Arizona elegans. The sequence goes on from JAKOOJ010000001.1 coordinate 254,883,830, forward strand.
GGGGAGTACAAGATAGCTGCAATGATAAAATAGGTCAATGCTATCTCTGAGATATTGGGGGGGAAAGACATTCATTCACTAAAAGTACAATCCGCATCAACTGAAATCACCCTTTCATAATATTTGAAGCTTCTATCTAGATTGTCTGTATCTCCTTCAACACCAAACAAAACTACTTTGTTACACGTGGGAAAATAATGTAAATCATCTTCCCCAGCCAGGTACAATTCCAATATTACTAGAGGTATCAGATTATGTAAATATTCTTTTTCAGACAGATGACATGTGAACAATAGATGGGGGTAGTAATTCACATTAATCTTGCATTTTGTATCAGAAGAGGCTAGCGATAGCCAGTTCTGTGAATACTATTGTCAATATCTGTACAGTGCTAACATTTGGGCAATGAAATATATGACAGTACTTCATTTTTAAAGAAATATATTCATCCAATATGATTTTATGCCATGTATTTTAATAATAAATTTTCTGTTTCAAAATCTGCATAAATTGAGTAATAGAATAAGATTATATGTATATGTTATGACTCTTATAAAATAATGTCATTATGTGTGCAAATGTCATTAATGTCATTAAATGTGTGAAAAAATGTGAGTTTAATTGTATATGTGAAGTAGTGAAGCATTTCTACCTATATGTTAAGAAAATATATTGACGCAGCATGAAATTAAACAATTTGTTTCAAAAATGAAATATAGCTTTATGTATATAATATATATATAACACATACAATGTGTTATACACAGTTTTCTACATCATTGCAAATGTTCTCATTTGTCTCTGTGTGATTGCCACTAGAGTAATTAACTTACAAAAGTATACTCAAGTCAAAATAACAATAGATTTTGGAACAAGCAAGAGTAATAATCATACAGATCATTTGTAGTTAAAGAATATGTTATGCTTGTTTAGTGTTTCTGCAATTAAATTGTCAAAATGCACACAGGAAGCAAGAAAAGAGTATTTTTGTTCTGATTATAAAGAAAATCTTACCCATTGCTCCTTTTAAAAATGTCTAGCACTGCATTTTCACTGCTGATTTGCGAAAGAAAAAGTTTGTAGGAAGAAAATGCTCTATTCATCTTGAGTGAAAAATGTGAGTTCAATAAATGAGATCAAATTATAAAAACTCATGTATTTATGCATGGAGACTCTTTCTGAAATCATGCTGTTACCAGCTTCAACAATTAGCAAATTACCTTTCTGTTAATTTATCACTGATGTAATTGATGTCAGTCATATTCCCACCTTCACTGGTCATCTGGCCAGCATTTGAAAACCATTGAAAACAGCATCTGAAAACCCAACCAATTGATGTGTTCCAATCCTTCCTTTTCAGTAGTTGCTTAATTAATTGAATATTTGGATCAAATCTGCCTCTGAAGAAAGAACAAAAAGAAAAGCAAAAAGAAAAGCAAAACAACAAAGGATCAAATAACCATACCAGCTATTAGGAATAGATGAGAACAGCAACAAGTAACTTTCTCTGAGCCTCATTTAAAATTTATGAAGAACAATTTGAAGCAATCACACAATTTCAGCAGGTAACTTTGTCTTCAAACATGGACAGACAATTCAAAGATTCTTACTCTACTCTTCGAAGAATTATAAATATCTCCTGAGAAATCTGTCCAAAATGCCATTGAAAAATTTGGAAAAAGAAATTAGCAATGCAGTCTTATATTTTTCCCTCATTATTTGACATTTGAGATATTGTAGATAAATTTCTCATAGCAGCCAGAAGAAAGATTTTGATGCTAAACATAGATTATTTCTATAGGTAGGTTCATCCAACTCAGTGGTGGGATTCAAATAATTTAACAACCGGTTCTCTGCCCTAATGATTTCTTCCAACAACCAGTTCACCAAACTGCTCAGAAAGTTAACAACTGGTTCTCCCCGAAGTGGTGTGAACTAGCTGAATCCCACCACTGATCCAACTGACTTTAATTTATTTTGCAAAATTGCACGCTGTATTAAATCATAATGTGCATTTCTTCAATGCCAAATCTTCAAAGAATTTACCAAAGACTAAAATTCCCTCATTCCAATAAGATGTAATAGGAATGCTGCCACTAAGTTCTAAACTAATTTAGTTAAAGATACAAACTCAGCCACTAAATAGCAAAAGTAGCTGAGAAAGGGGAATTCTGGCTGGGGAATTCTGGAAATTGACATTCACACATCTTAAAGTGGCCAAGTCTGAAAAACATTAGTCTAGATAATGGTCTGCCTGAGATGTGTGGCTGAAATGAAGCTTGCTAACAGAACACTTCTAAGTGCTAAACTACTAAGATGTGAAACACTTAGAGTAAGTTTTGCAGGCTCAGTCAATAGGTTATGACATGTTGTCAGCAGCTATCGATCAAGACACATTCCCCGATTCCTGAGTAGTCTCTGCATCAACCAAATACTCATGTTTCATTTTTCAAGAGTCAGATGCAAATAGAATGGGAAAAATAGTCACTGAATTCCAAAATATCTGGAGGCACCAGGTTCAAGATGTTTATATAGTATGGTACTTCTATGAAAAGTCAGGGAAGGTTACATTTCTTTGGATTTCCCTGTAGGGTGAGCTCCTGAATTGAAGGAAGGTGTATTCTCTCAAAATGAATTCATTTACAATTTGCCTTGACCCTAACCACTTAGAATGGATTTTCCCAGATAGAAACATGTCAAAACGGGGATTCTGGGGCACAACTACCATTTTGTATCCTTTGATATCCTTTGGTATATCACATTGGATTTGTCCTTCTATAGTTTTGAAAGGTGTGGCCACAGTTTTGCTCTTTGGGGGAGGATTAGAATTTTAAAATATAAAAAAGTAGAGAATTAAAACGTTCCCTCCAATGGGCGGCTACTGGGATTGATGGGGAGTTAATATCTGCAAGGCTTAAGGCACTCATTTTGCCTCTTAAATTCCAATTTTCAGAAAACCAAAACATGCATCCCTATCCATTACAGGGCTGCAGTGAAGTTTGGGACTGCTGGTGGCTCCTATGGTCCCTGGGTCTCCCCTCTGCTCTACAAACAAGCCATTTTAGTGAAGTGTCTTTCTGATGATGGGCATCAGAAAATGCATAGCTAGACAGAGCATCAGCACACTTACCTGCTAGTTCCTTTGCTAATTTATGGTACCAGAAAAGAAAACAATGGAAATGTTAATGACATTGCCTAAGCATGAAAAATTGTGATCTAACTGTTGCATCTACTGATGGATATGAATTTATGGCTTTAAACAAAGGGTGGAATGATTTTGTACTGAAGCAAAATCCAATGTTTTTATTTTTTTTCCTCTTCCCAATTGTTTCCAGCCAATTTTCTTTTGTTTCTTGAATTTTTTGTTTTCTTTTTTCTTTTCTTTATACTGGATACTACTTTCTTTAAGCAGAGTGCCTTACAGCTAATTTTTTTTTCCTGCTAAGTACCAGGGGTGAGTTCTACTTACCTTTACTATTGGTTCACAGCAGGGCTGCGCATCTGCGCTTGCTTCGTTCGTGCAGGTGCACGCTCTTCTGCGCATGCGCAGAAGCATTTTGATGACATCAGGGTCAGTGGGCGGAGCTTTCCAACAGTTTTACTACCAGTTCTATAGAACCGGTGCGAACCGGGGGGAACCCACCACTGCTAAATGCATATATCTTTTTCTTTTGGTATGCAATGATAGAGATGAGAGATAGATGAGAGATGAGAGATAGATAGATAGATAGATAGATAGATAGATAGATAGATAGATAGATGATAGATAGGTAGGTAGGTAGGTAGATAGATGAGAGATGATAGATAGATAGATAGATAGATAGATAGATAGATAGATAGATAGATAGATAGATAGATAATAGATGTTAGATAGATAGATAGATGATAGATAGATAGATAGATAGATAGATAGATAGATAGATAGATAGATAGATAGATAGATGATAGATAGATGATGATAGATAGATAGATAGATAGATAGATAGATAGATAGATAGAAAGAAAAGAGAGAGACCTCAAAATGTTTGCAGATCTAACTAAATTGTGGTGTTAGCATCTTCAAGTGACTAAGTAATATTCAAATTTCAAAAAAATAACTACAGTAGGAAAATTAGTGTTTGTAACACCCTGAAAAGCCACAAGGTTGCACTCATGTACCATATCAATTTCATAGCACTTACAAGCAGCAGAAGCTTATATGTGGCTTAGTTCAAAATAAATTAGATTCTTTCCTTGAATAACCTGGAAAGGAGATGGAGGAAATGGTGATGTTGGGAAATACATTTTTTTTCTTCTGAAAAGGAATTTGCCTGAGTATTTTTTAAAGGTGGGGATTTATTTTTTTTCTACCATAGATACTATTAGATCGTTCATCCAAAATGGTGACGAATTCAGGCTACACTGAAGTTATGATAAGAAAGAAAGAATTCCATATCTATTAATCATGTACTTTGGGGACTGTAATCCTACAATCTTACATAGGATCAGTGGTGGGTTGCTCCCGGTAGTAAAACCGGTGGGAGGCTCCGCCACTGACCCTGACATCATGAGAAGTGATCTGTGCATGCGCAGAAACTTCTGTGCGTGCGCAGAAGCAAGGCACGTGCGCAAGCGTGAGCGAAACAAGTTGCAAACCAGTAGTAGAGGTAAGTAGAACCCAACCCTGCATAGGATTGACACATGATCAATCTTTTAGCAAACCCTAGTTTCAAAGAAAGTATTTTTAAGTGACTTTGCTTTAGGTAGATACTGTATTGGCTGCATTTGCACTTAAGAAGAAGTTAAACTTATTGAGTTCATCCTTTTTAGACTTGTATGCTGTGGGTTGCAATCATCACTTAAGATCAGGCCACATGTAACTCGTGCTCAGTTTAAAATATTTTAACATTGCATTTCACATTTAATGTGCAGAACAGCAGAAATGGAAGCCATTAGTAACTTTTCTTCTAGAATATTGTTAAGAGAATATTGGGCCCCAGGAAACAGGCCACTATTGGATACTGTTATATGCAAGGTGATGGATAAAATCCAAGGGTGAAATCTAAAATTTGTTACTACCGGTTCTGTGGGCGTGGCTTGGTGGGGGGGGTTAATGTGACTGGGTGGACATGGCAACTTTTTTTTTTCTTTTAAAAGTATTTTTTCTACAACCTTAAGAGGTTGCAGAAAAAAATGCTTTTAGAAGCCTCTGACGATCAGGCAAGTCAGCTGGGATCACCAGAGGCTTTTAAAGGCATTTTTTTTCCTACAACCTCTTCGGCTGAAGGGGTTGCAGAAAAAAAATGCTTTTAAAAGCCTCTGATGATCCCAGCTGAGCCGCGCAATCATCAGAGGCTTTTTTTTTTTTTTACTTTTAAAAGCATTTTTTCGGCCGAAGAGGTTGTAGAAAAAACAACCTCTGATGATCGCGCGGCTCAGCTGGGCATGAGGGGGGCAGGGATTTTTGCTACCGGTTCTCCGAACCACCCACCACCATCGCTACCGGATCGGGCGATCTGGTCCGAACCGGAAGCATTTCACCTCTGATAAAATCCAACCCTACATGCTTAAACATTCAAAATCAGTTAAAAATTAAAAAACCAGTTCATTCTGCACTTGCATTCCCTTAATTTTCAGCTTGGCCACAAGGGCTAACTTGGCAATTATATGCGAGTAACACACTTCCTGGGTAGCAGCAGGTGCTGCAACTAACACAGTCCTAACAATTCAACTCAACTCTTAGCATTCTGAATAGGGTCTTTAGGTTGGCCAATACAGAACCATTTTTTCCAGCTACCATGCAGGCAGTGGCAAAATTCTGTGTCATTGCAATGTCCATATGAAAAAAACTGGCTACAGAATTATAGATGTCAACTGGTGCCAATTTTTTGGAGATATCTATAACAATTATTGGAAAAATACATTTACTCACATACTTATCAGCTCTCCACTCATGTAAATTAGGGAGTGACCCTAACGGTTTGAGATTATGTGACCATAACGGTTTGAGTTTCATAACAGGGATGTTATTATTCATGATTAATGTCAATATTATTTTTAATTTATTGTATGTCTATTGATGGTCGATGACTGTAATAAAGTTTTTATTCATATTCAGAACCATTTTATATATATATATATATATATATATATATATATATATATATATATATATACACACACATACATACATACATACATACATACATACATACATATTTACTGGTTTCCTTTCTTTCTTAGGGCCAACTCATGCCACAATAATAGAAACCACAGAATCTTCTTCCTGTTGTTAGAAATTTCACCTCTCCTATAAAGGAAAAAGCATAACATAACATAACATAATTATAAAGGTTTTTAATAACTGTTCAAAACAGTAGACTTTTCATTTTTTATGGCCACCTGCTCACACATGACTTTAAGAGACTTACCAGGAATTTTGGCAGACAAAAGGTTGGGGGAAGGCAATCCTCTACTTTCCTACTTTGAGTAAAATGGATTACCTATCCAATTCTCTGCTGCATAAATTTATAAGTAATAAGTAAATCTTTCTTTACAAGAGTGCTCCCTTCTATCTTGTAAATCAACCATGCTATTTCCTATCTCAAGATTTGGCTGGGTTGACACGTACTATTCATTTACAGGTTTTTGTATCTGGGTATTATTCTGCTTGTGGCAAAATTGCAGTGTAAATGATATCATCTCACTAATCCAGGAAGGAGGAAGAAACATTCAACCATGAAACAGTTACTATGAGTTGAAGCATTTGAACAAATTGATTTGGGGGCTTGATGGGGTTGTAGTGGTGGTGGTAGGATTTTCACTGAAATTACTTCACTTCAAACATTGAAACAAATAACTATATAGCTGCATGTTCTAATTTTCCAAAAGCAATAGGACATTTTCACCATATGAAAATGTTATTTTCCCTTGATCATTATAAATAAATAAATAAATAAATAAATAAATAAATAAATACATACATACATACATACATACATACATACATACATTATGGCAGTTCATGAATTAACCATTTGTGCATGTCAAAATTAAGACTAATTTCAAACAGGGAACTGGGACCAGAAAAGGAACTGCAAAATGCAATAATAGTGGTGCGAGCTGAGTGACAAATTGTGTGCATTTTTATAGGAACTCACTCCCTGACAGAAAAAAGGCAATATTGAAGTGCTAGGCTTTGTTTAGATGAACTGTCAACTTGCTTCTATTTCATCCAGCTAATAAATGTACAATAATATACAGGTGAAACTCGAAAAATTAGAATATCGTGCAAAAGTTCATTTATTTCAGTAATGCAACTTAAAAGGTGAAACTAATATATGAGAGAGACTCCTTACATGCAAACCGAGATAGTTCAAGCCTTGATTTGTCATAATTTTGATGATTATGGCTTACAGCTCATGAAAACCCCAAATTCACAATCTCAGAAAATTAGAATATTGTGAAAAGGTTCAATATTCTAGGCTCAAAGTGTCCCACTCTAATCAGCTAATTAAGCCATAACACCTGCAAAGGGTTCCTGAGCCTTTAAATGGTCTCTCAGTCTGCTTCAGTAGGAATCACCATCATGGGAATGATTGACCTGACAGTTGTGCAGAAAACCCTCATTGACACCCTCCATAAGGAGGGAAAGCCTCAAAAGGTAATTACAAAAGAAGTTGGATGTTCCCAAAGTGCTGTATCAAAGCACATTAATAGAAAGTTATGTGGAAGGGAAAAGTGTGGAAGAAAAAGGTGCACAAGCAGCAGGGATGACCGCAGCCTGGAGAGGATTGTCAGGAAAAGGCCATGCAAAAGTGTTGGGGACTTTCACAAGGAGTGGACTGAGGCTGGAGTCAGTGCATCAAGACCCACCACACACAGACAGATCCTGGACATGGGCTTCAAATGTCGTATTCCTCTTGTCAAGGCGCTCCTGAACAACAAACAATGTCAGAAGCATCTTACCTGGGCTAAAGACAAAAAGAACTGGTCTGTTGCTCAGTGGTCCAAAGTCCTCTTTTCTGATGAGAGCAACTTTTGCATCTCATTTGGAAATCAAGGAGGAAGAATGGAGAGGCACACACTGCAAGATGCTTGAAGTCCAGTGTGAAGTTTCCACAGTCTGTGTTGATTTGGGGAGCCATGTCATCTGCTGGTGTTGGTCCACTGTGCTTCATTAACTCCAGGGTCAACACAGCCGTCTACCAGGAGATTATGGAGCACTTCATGCTTCCTTCTGCAGATGAGCTTTATGGGGATGCTGACTTCATTTTCCAGCAGGACTTGGCATCTGCCCACACTGCCAAAAGTACCAAAACCTGGTTGAATGACCATGGGATTACTGTGCTTGATTGGCCAGCAAACTCGCCTGACCTGAACCCAACAGAGAATCTATGGGGCATTGCCAAGAGAAAGATGAGAGACATGAGACCGAACAATGCAGAAGAGCTGAAGGCCACTATTGAAGCATCCTGGTCTTCCATAACACCTCAGCAGTGCCACAGGCTGATAGCATCCATGCCACACCGCATTGAGGCAGTAATTGATGCAAAAGGGGCCCAAACCAAGTACTGAGTACATATGCATGCTTATACTTTTCAGAGGTCCGATATTGTTCTATGTACAATCCTTGTTTTATTGATTTCATGTAATATTCTAATTTTCTGAGATTGTGAATTTGGGGTTTTCATGAGCTGTAAGCCATAATCATCAAAATTATGACAAATCAAGGCTTGAACTATCTCGCTTTGCATGTAATGAGTCTATCTTATATATTAGTTTCACCTTTTAAGTTGCATTACTGAAATAAATGAACTTTTGCACAATATTCTAATTTTTTGAGTTTCACCTGTATGTATGCATGCAAATTGGAAAGGAGTCAAATTTGAGAAGAACTGTCAAGACATGCCTGTCATATGTATTAGGATTTAAGAGTCATGGTGGCGTAGTTGTTAGAATGCAGTATTGCAGGCTAATTTTGCCCACTGCCAGGAGTTTGAGTCTCACTAGGCTCAAGGTTGACTCAGCTTTCCATCCTTCCAAGGTCAGTAAAATGAAGACCCAGATTGTTGGAGGCAATATGCTGACTCTGTAAACCACTTAGAGAGTGCTGTATGGCACTGTGAAGCAGTATATAAGTCTAAGTGCTATTGCTATGTCTAAATAGTTTTCATGGTAACAAATACAAACCTTGGGACATATTTGTTGTCTCACACTTGGTAAAAGTCATTTTACCAATAAGTAGCAGCTATAAAAAAATCTACAAAACCTGCAGAAAACCTGCCTTTGCCTATCTATGGCCTTTTTTTAAAAAAAACAAAAAACTTCTAAATCTAATTTATACCACTTGACTTTTCTCATGATCGTCTATCCAAGGACAATTCAGGTTTGGCTTAGCTTTTTGAGATCAGTCACATATGGCTAAGCGAGACTGAAAAAATATCTACATTTTCACAAAAAGCCGAGGCAAAGCTTATATGTCTGTGTTTTATATTTGTTTTCATTTACTGTTAGGTTTACACTCCATAAAACATTGAGGAAAGACGGACTCATACATTTTGCCCAATGAATTTATTTGCTCATAAAAACCAGTTCAAACACAACTTCGCAGACATGATAAATGGATTTTTTTTTCTTCATAAACCTGAAGCTATTATGGCTACAACTGTGTCCTTTGAACAGATCATGAGAAGGCTATATAGAATACAAACACCAACCTTCTTTTATTTATTTCTTCTGTGACTAAAAACTGTCCATCAGCAGAAACAATTAAAACATTGATGAGCTGTGGCAAAATAGTGCATTTTGTATAATTCTTACCCTGGTAGTTTTTTTTTTCCCCAAGCTGAAGTGTTCTGCTTCTCTCGCAACCAAATTTAAAATGGACCAAGTCTTCTTATGTATGTACTCTACATTCAGAAAACTGAGAAACGTATTTCCTAAAACATTGTTTTTATTGTAAAGTTGGATGCTTTTACAAAAGATAATCCCAATTGTCATCCACCAGATAAAAGTTCTTCTTAGAACTGTAGCAAGAGTTGTATCATGATCTGACCATTAGAGGAGATTTTTCCTATCTTCGTGGACTATGGAAAGGGGAAATCATGCTCTAGACAGCAATCTCTGAGTTCCAAGGCCAGATTAAGGTCAATTGATGCTCTAAACCTGATAATAATAATACTGCTCCTCAACTTTTCCATTGCTTAATTGACAAGACATTAAGATTTAGTAAGTGCTGAAAACTAAAGCTGAGTGTGGCAGTGAAAGAATTAAAGACATGATCGCTAGGGGAAAAAACTCTATGGTGCCCCCCTTCCTTGGTACCCTAAGCATGTGCTTATTTTGCTTGTTGGTTAACAAGCAACAGAGGGCTGCTCTGTTCCAGTACAGAAAGTATCAGTACCTATAGAAGCAAAACCTGAATATATGGCAGTTCAAATTGAATGACTGAAGAGATCAGCAATGGAAAGTTAACTGTCCCCAGATAGTATTTCCAGTGAATACTATTCATCCAATGAAAGATGACTGTGGGGTCATTTCTGATTCTGTGTTGTCTCCTTCAGTTGTAGACATAGTGTCTGGTGGCTGATAGATATCTTGAATCAAAATGGAGTTTGTATTCTTCCATTCTCTATACTTTGTTGCTGTTAGTTTATGATCCTCCAGCAGCTGGTTTATCATGGCCAAGTCATGTTCTTTGCACTAGTCAACACAAGAAGAAAAAACAAGTTACTAGAAGTAGACATTGGGACAGATAAATGATCCAAATCTTCTTGTATACATACAAGAATTTTTTTCAGAAAACTGAAAAAAAACTGTCTCTCAAATGTCAAGTCTTCTGGTCTTCCCACTACTTTTTTTTCAACCAAAAAAAGCCCATTTCTCATAATTACTAAAACAAGTTCCCTTGTTTTAAAAAAGTAATCATTCCACAATAGAGAAAAAAAAATTAACAGTTTCTATATATCCTACTGGTTGTAATAGTTATATTTGCATTATATAAATAATAGACTGCATTACAAAGTAACTAAGTAACTAAATTTATACAAAAAGCTAAGCTATCATCATAAATGCACACACATATTCACTAACCAGAACTAAAATTAACTACTTGCAGTTCACCAGTGTGAATGCAACCATCGCTATTTTCACTAGTCTGAGCAAGTTGTTCATGTGAATACACCCAAAAGTCTCTCCCCCTGAATCCAAAACCACTAGAACATCTCTCCTCCATCAACCTTTACCTTTAAGGTACTATTCAGAGCTCGGATTTTATGAAGTTTCTCATTTACAGAAGGGTTCTTGCTCCTTTTGATAAAGGACTTTCTCAACTCTTTCTTAGTAGAAGGTCGCCGATCCCCAATGGGAGATAAACTTGCTTGCTCTAAAGACTTGTACAGTTTCTCCATTTCATCCACAGAACATTTGGTACGATCTGCATGGGAGATAAAAGAGAGGATTCTGTGACAGAGTGCAGGTGAGATAGATTTTTTTAAGTAACACATGTGCGGCGAATGGGAGAAGGCTACTTCTGGTGGCCTAGAGAAAATTAGGGGGGAAAGTAATATATGAACTATTTTGACATTCTCATCCATGAGTTGGTCTGCGGACATAGTGTATGAAGAATATTCTTTTAATACTCTTTTAATAGAGTAATTTAGTTCTTAATCTGATTTTAAATTGGGGATGTTTTAATTGTCATGGGCCAATACTATTTAATTTGTTTTAAACTATTTTTAAATTTTGTATTCTATGTATTTTTATCTTCAGGAGAAGGGCGTTATATAAATTTGAAAAATAAATAAATAAATAAATAAATAAATAAATAAATAAATAAATAAATAAATAAATATTAAAATCAGGACTCAAGATTTCAGGTGCAATATCCAAAATCTACTATACTGCTCAAAAAAAAGGGGGGAACACAAGCAGAAGACATCCGAGATCTGAATGAATGAAATAGCCTTATTAAATATTTTGTTCTTTACATACAGTAGTTTATACACTGCTCAAACAACTAAAGGGAACACAAACTACTGTATGTAACAAGCTGTATTTAATAAGGCTATTTCATTCATTCAGAGCTCGGATGTCTTCTGCTTGTGTTCCCTTTATTTTTTTGAGCAGTGTATTTTATTTTTAACAGTAATGTTATAATACAGTGGTGCATCTCAAACATTTGTAATTAAATACTTCCTAATATGTTTATTTCATATATTTTATAGAATTGTGCAAGTATAAACATGCCATAATTGCCTTTGGATAAAGGCTAAATTTAGGTTCGTACTTTAGCTCAATGCTGAAGAAAATGCCTGGATTCTAGCAGAATAGCCTGTTACAATAGCCAATATGACCTGGATGACTGAGAATCTCTATAGACTAATAGCCAATATGCTATTTTACTGTTTCGTTCTGACTGATCACCTCATTAAATGTGACTCACTTTGTTGTAGGAAAAATCTAATGTAAGCTATAGTTAATTAAGCAAGAGCCAGTCAGGCAAATTTTATCTCCACAGCTTGAATGAGACTCGATAGGGAAAAAATGTAGAATTTCTCTACATGTTGTTAATTTCAACTTTTACTGAACATCTGTCTAAAATTCACAGTTTAAAGAACTGAGGAGGCAGTTATCTTTGGAACCTATATGGCCCACTGTCTTTATTTGAAGTATACTAAGTTTTTTTTAGGTCTCATACTCTGATATAATCAATCATCTTAATTTCTTTCAAAGATCTCTAGAATCCTCCAAAAGGGAGTAGATGACATTGATATATTAAAGCCTTATTTTTCAGCTGGAATTCTTATAAAGATCTCACCAAAATCTAGTGAAATCAAGATAACTCTGATCTCTGTAATTTGGAATGCCTTTCTTCTAGACATTCAAGCAGCCAATTCCCCACTGACAATGTTCAAAAGTATTAGAACAACATTACTCAAACAAGCTTTTAAGCAGGATTGAGCATTTCTAATGACCCTCTAAGGATTTCTAGACATTGGATAACTTTGGATCAATTTAATTTATTCCCACTTTTTCTTTAGACCTTCAGTAAGTGCCCTTATCACTAGAAGAATGTTTTGGCCACAATTATGTTTTTTTTCCCCCCGTTTTTACCAGGATGATATCCCACTTGGATAGAAAAGCAATCCTTAAATTCTAGATATATTGAAACACTACTCCCATCCTTCTGCATTTCAAGGGTACCTAGAAGCTTCTGTCTATCTTGTTTGCTTCCATTAATTTCTGAAAATTAAATGTTAGAATTAAAACCATTCCCTACCAAGTGTAGATATCTTCTAATAAGGCAATAAAATACAGAGAAAAATGTTTGGACATAAAATGCATTAGACCTGACCTGCCTATAACAATTGTTTGCAAAGGGTCTATCTAAAATATCTCAGAAAAGAGGGTGTTATTGCTTTCATAGATGAACAATACAACATAAGTAAGGCCCATTCTGTTATAGCTGTTTCATTTTTTGTAATTTCTTCTTTGTTATTATTAGTTTTTATAGTCTCCTGGTAAAACCAAGCATATGAGACTCCCATCAAATGTAAGAAAAATGATAGTAACTAGTTGTTGTTTCTGTCTACCTGTTTTTTTAGATTAGAAGCAAACCTCTGGATTGAAGATATATGTGCCAATCCTATTTTTTACCTTGTGCTAACTGCTTTGTTATTGTTTTCTTCTTTGAATAAAGATAGCTAATCAATCATGGCAGGCTGATTTACCCTCTTTTTCTCTAGTCATTTATCCAGTATTTTTTTCCACAGAATGAAATAATAGAGGCCACATAAATGTTTGCAAAAATTAAAAAGCATGTATTTCCTTCCACAGAAGGAAATAATAGAGGCCGCATACATGTTTACAAGTATTGATTAAATACGTGTATTTTAATTAAATACATATATTTAAAGTGTGTATTTTAATACATGCAAACATTTGAATTTTAAATTTAAAAATGGGCATTCAATAGTGTGTGAAACACCTGTGATACTATTATTTGGTTTCCTGCTTCTTGAAAGGCTTCTAAATTAATTTCACACTTTTTACTTTCATGCAAATATTACTTTCATGCAAATGATTCTATTCTGTAAAAAACTACTTAAAGCTTGCCAACAGAATAAAGATCTATCAGGATTCTGTTATCTTGTGTTCAAAAATGCAGCAAACCCTCAGTTTAAACAGACAATTCAGAAGGCAGAAAATGTATATTCATCATGAATGACCATTAAATAAATCCCTGATTGATGTAAACTGTCTATGTTGCAATTATTCATTATTTTGACTTGACGTCTAGAGGGAAAGTTTGTCTGTTATATTTGAAGTCTGCTAAACCAAGTTATTTTTAAATCAAGAATGTAGTATGTATAGAAAATATATTGCTATAGGAATTTCAATGAATTTGAATTTTTCATCAGGTTCGCCTGATTCGCCTGTTGCGTCCCTTTCTGGATCAGGACTCCTTACGCACGGTCACTCATGCCCTTCTCACTTCCCGCCTGGACTATTGTAACGCTCTCTACATGGGGCTCCCCTTGAGGAGCACCCGGAGGCTCCAACTGGCGCAGAGTATGGCCGTGCGGGTGGTAATGGGAGCGACATGGCGTTCCCATGTAACACCTCTCTTACACGAGCTGCACTGGCTCCCGGTAGTTTTCTGGGTGCGCTTCAAGGTTTTGGTTACCACCTTTAGAGCGCTCCATGGCTTAGGACCTGGTTACTTACGGGATCGCCTACTACCACCAATAGCCTCCCACTGGCCGGTACGCTCTCATAGAGAGGGGCTCCTCTGGGTGCCGTTGGCCAAACAATGTCGACTGGCGGCCCCCAGGGGGAGAGCCTTCTCTGTGGGGGCACCTACTATCTGGAATGAGCTCCCCCCGGAGATACGGAGGATCCCGGATCTGTGCACCTTCCGCCACACTCTCAAGACCTTTTTATTCCACCAGGCGGGCCTGGCCTAATCTTTTTCCCCTTTTTCTTTTTTAATAGGTAAAATTTAATCTGTTTTTCAATTATTGGGGTGTTTTAAATCTGTCTGGGCCAAATTTGTTTAATTTGGTTTTATTCTGTTTTTTAAATTTTGTATTTATGTATTTTATTGTTTTGGCTGTTCACCACCCTAAGTCCTTTGGGAGTAGGGCGGTATATAAATCAAATAAAGACTAAAGACTAAGACTAAAGAATTTGGCATGTTGTTAAGAATTGTTAAACTAATAGTAGAAATGCAGCTGTGGGGCAGAAACAGCATCTGGATTGACTCAATCCAGTTTATTTCTATAGACTGGCATTATGAATACACATATGTGATTATTCTAAATAGAAAAAGAAACACACACACTGAAAATTCCGATTCCTAGGGAGTTATATTAATATAGAAAATCTAGGATTACACACAGACAATAGTTTTCTTCCCATCTCCCCTCCAAGTAAGACAGCCAGTCTGGGAAACCAAAGTAGTTTTAGTGCTTTATCTTGGTCTGAAATGAAAGAGTAAATGGCCCTTGATCATTGGCTTCTTTTAAGTATATCTGTACATCCAACTACAGATGTCTTGGAAAAAGTGAGTAATCAAGATCTGTTCCAATTTAGCTTCAGGCCTGAATAAAAGCCAGGTCCTCAAAATTCAAGGAGAGCACTTTCTTTCCAGATAATAGGTATAACTCTTTTCTTAACTCAGAAGCCAAAGGATTTGGATCTCGGCTGAATTGCAATATATGTGAAGGCTATTTTTCAAAATGATTGGAAAAACAATACAGCTACCTGGATTTTGAAAGTACAAGAGTATTGGACTCCATTTCATTAAAGTTCAGACAATTTTATAGGGTGCCTGCCTGCTTCCAACCAGAGGAAAAAAATTCAGTTGCGATGACTCAGATATTAAATCACCTCCTGGGAAGCTTTGAACAACACTTTCGGTCAAGCAAAATAATCTGCATTCTTGGAAATGTTTATTTTTATTTCAGTACCTATCTTGCCTTCCTACCTGCATAAGTATTTCTGATTCTTACCAATGCTTTCTTTTTTATTTGCTAGCTCTTTTGCTGGTAGTCCTCAACTTACAGCTGCAATTGAGCCTGAAATTATATAGGTTGTGGGAGTTGTTAAGCAAGTCACTATGTGACTGTACTCAATTTTAGGATCTTTTTACTGGTGGTCATTAAGTGAATGCGTGGTTGTTAAACAAGCTCATTTTTTTCAATGGGCGGTTCTTTGGTCAGAAACCAGAAAATCGGAAACCAGCAAAAACTGCTGAATATCATGATCATGTAATAGTGATAACACTTAGACTTATATACCACCCCGTGATGCTTTACAGCAAACTCTGGACAGTTTAAAATATTGCCCCCAACTATCTAGGTCCGTGATGATAAACATATGGCACACTATAGACTCCTACAGAGGCTCTGGAGGCTGAGGACAGCAAAAAATGTCACTTCCTGTCTAACCAGGAGTTGGGAAATGGGCTGTTTTAGGCCTCCGGAGGGCCTCCAAGGTTTAACAGTAACAGAGTTGGAAGGGACCTTGGAGGTCATCTAGTCCAACCCCCTGCTCACGCAGGAGACCTGTACTAGGAATTCGAACCACCGAACTGCCGACCTTTCTGATTGCCAAACTTAGTGTCTTAACCACTGAGCCACCTAGTCAGGGGATGGGGAAGGCTGTTTTCACCCTCCCCAGATGCATAGAGAGGATCTGGAGACAGGTGAGAAAGAAAAACGGGCCTACCGGGCCATCGCATAACAGGAGCGGGGGGGAGGGGGGTTGCGCACACATGCGCAGGGTGGGGCACATAGAATTATGGGTGTGGGCATGTGCATGCGCACGAACCACCCCCGCCCCCCTCCTCCTGGCAAGCAATGGCAAAAAGGTTAGCCATCACTGATATAGGTTCTCCAACCTTGGAAGGATGGAAGGCTGAGTCAATCTCAAGAGTCAAGCCCCATCAAGATCAAAGCCCAGATTGTGGGCTGAGTTTGCCTGCAATACTGCATTCTAACGACTGCACCACCAGGGCTCCTGCAGGCTCATGTAGCGTGGAATGCGGCAAATGACAATATGAGCCAATTGCGAAGTACCACCCACATGACTAAGGGGGCGAGTATCTTTGGAACTCCAGAACTGGATTGTAAATACCTTGTGGCGTGGGGGGGAAGTGTCCATCATAATTTCAAATGTCACTGAGTGACCGGTTTTTAAGCAAGGATTAACTGTATTGTGTTTTCACACTATCTTTTAATTTCGTAAGAGAACTTTGATTTAAAAATGGATTAAAAGCAAAAGTGGAGGAGATACTAGAATAATATATAGGGTTGCTTTTTTGTGTTACTCACCTTTAATTAGAGTTGCTGATGCTATTTTTCCAGGTACAGCTAAGTTATCGTTGGCCTTGCCTAATGAAGATTTGTCTTCATTCCCTGTAACCGGACTGTTTTCCTTGGATCTGCTGGTACCGCTTTCCACTCTTTCATTACAGTCTGTCAACCGGCAATCAGTGTCTGCAGAGTCACCAGAGGCAGCTGGAGGTTGATTGTCCACTTCTTCTTGAGCAGAAGAGCTGTTAATTAAATCCAGCCACGACTGTCTCTCTGAATGCAATAGATTGCACAATGAGGAAGAAGAGGAGCCTGGGGATTTCATCGTACTGCTTTCTGGGGAAGATAAGGACTGTGGTAGTTCATTTAAAAGATGCGACGTTGAGGAAAGCTCTTGTTGGGCCTGTTTTCCAGAACAAATAAAAATAGATATTTGTATTATTGTTATTGCCAAGAATCAATAAATTCGCTTTCATACAGCTCCTTGGGTAACTAGATGTCTGGAACTTAGGACTACTCTCATTTCATACTTCTAATATCTCTGGAGACAACTGTATCCTGTGGTCTCAACTGGGCTAACCACCCCTTGCAGCAATTCTAGGCAGAAGACAGATGAAAACTACAATATTAATCCTGAGTTTAACACATTTTTAAAACAAAGAAAAATAATACCCCATCCCTTAAAAAATGGACAAAAATATCCAGCCTCTTGTACATGTATGGCGTGACTCTAAGCACTTTGACCCAGAAAGACATTCATTTCCTACAATATGTCCCTTGTTGAATTTGGGGCCTACTCAAGAATTGGTCAGCCACCATTCTTTACTCTGTTGTTATTGACCCGTCATTTTTAGACAGCATTTTCAAGTTTAGGCCCAGAGTTTCCACAGGAAGTGCTCTTCTCAAGGGCAAGATGATGTTTTTTATTGGTACAGGTAGTCCTCGATTTACAACAGTTCATTTAGTGACTGTTTGAAGTTAGAACAGAATTGAAAAAAGTGTCTTATGACCATTTTCCGCACTTATGACCATTGATTGCAGCATCCCTGCGGTCATGTGACCAAAATTCAGATGCTTGACAACTGGTTCATATTTTTGACAGTTGCGGTGTCCTGGGGGTCTCAATTGTGGTTGTAAGTCGAGGACCACCTGTACATTTTTGCCATCTGTTCTGAAGTTTGGAGGACCTCTCAGAATAGTATAGGAAAGCAGCAGGATAAAAGACGAAAACAGGCAACAATAGCCTCTTACTCTCCTAAGAAGGTTTTCAGAATTACAGACCTTTTTCACCATAAAATAGAAATGTGTGTGTTTAATTGAATTTATTTTTTTCTACCATGGACTTGCATAAGCAATGTGCATGTATGTCTGTGTGCACATTTGTGTATGGGTGCATGTGTGTGCATGTGGGCATGAATATGCACCTGTTCTTTGCCACAGAAGTGAACTGAGTTGGAGGCAGCTAGAAAGGATTACCTTATCTTATTAAAACAGCAGAAAACTATTAGGAGAAAATATTGTGACTTGCATGGCCCTCTGTTCTAATATCGTAATTCCTTATTTGATATTTGCGAACTTGACAAGGCTAAAACCTGTATGAGCCAGGCATCTCTCCATTCCTCCAGCAAAAGGCCATTAATTATATGTAAAATACCTCACTGGTGAATATTTCAAAGTCATGGTTTGGGAATAAAAGCTAGAATCTGGGCTGTCTGAATTAGGTGGAACCATTATTCAGGATAAACACTGAGGCAGCTCAAATCATTTTAATCCTCAAAGCTTTCGTAGAGTCTGTCTCAGATACATTACGTTTGTTTTTTAAAAAGGAACCATAGAGGTTTCAAACAACACTTCTCTCTCACTGGAACTAGAATAATTAGATGCATAATCCAGAAGATGCTATTTTGAAAGGTTTGTTCCAAATTTTTTTACTACTGGTTCTTTGGGTGTGGCTTGGTGGGTGTGGCATGGCTTGATGGGCATGACTTGGTGGGCATGGCAGGGGAAGGATACTGTAAAATTTCCATTCCTATCCCACTCCAGGGGAAGGTTACTGCAAAATCCCCATTTCCTCCCAATCAGCTGGGAATTGTGAGGCAGAGAATAGATGGGGTGGGGCCAGTCAGAATTTTTACTATCGGTTCTCCAGAACTGGTCAGAACCTGCTGGAACACATCTCTGGTTTGATCTCTAAATCAAACATGAGAAGTTCGTCTGACTGCGGTTCTTTTGGTAAGTTCTTACTAATACTAGCTAAAATATTCTTTCCACAGAGCCTCTTCGTTCTATCACATATCCCATATTTCTCAACTTCAGCAATTTTAACATACATAGACCTCAACTCCCAGAATTTCCCAGTCAACACACTTGCTGGGGAATTCTGGGGCTTGAGGTCCAAACAACTTAAAATTGTTGAGGTTGAGACACTCATTATAGATGCTGATTGGCTTCTAGAAGAAGCACAACCCAAATATCTTACTGTATTCTCTTGAGACCTGGAGAATACTAAGAAACTACTGTTTCCTCTAGCCTCCTTCCTAGCTCCCATCACCTCTAATCTCCCCTTCAATTGAAGATGCCATTTTTATGTTCCTTTCCTGATGCTCTGAGGGATGGGCTGCATCATATTCCAATCCGTAATGTGTCTACTTGTTTTTTACTTGTTCTTCCCCAAGGAAAGAAAACGTGGTAAAAGGAGAGCAGAAAAAGAGAGCTACCCTTGCAAATGGTGCTCTTAAATACTCCTCCATGGATCAGCTCAAGGGAAGATCAGCAGGAGGAAGGACACTCAAGCACAACAGAAAAACAACCACAATGGCCCTTATTATTGGAGAGGGGAAAAGCAAAGCAAAATCAGCAGCTTTGTGAAAGGTAATTTAGTGGTGGGGTGGGGGTATTCTGGACTGGATAAGAGAGAAGGTAGACCATTAAAACCCGGGATATTGCAGTCCATAAAATCCATGGTGTGCATCTGGCCTTATTTTTGTGTGTGTCTGTTAATTCTTTGATAAATAAATCAAACTCTTGTAAGGCAAGAGGACCATGGTGTGCTTGTATGATGATCCTTTAAACTTTTACACTAAATTCCTTGCATCCCACTGTGCAAGGTTTTTATTTTTTAAAAGCCAACAGGGCAGCCCTTGATGTTTGATCAAAAGTCCACCTTTGTATGTATAGTGCTTTGATTATACCATCCTGGCCATCATCTTGAATTTTCTATGCATTTTGAAATTATAAACTGCCTGGAGAGGATTACCGTACATGACTGATAGTATAAAATGTTTAAAATAAATGATTCTTTAAAAGAAACAAAAACCCTAGTGATTTGCTTAACATTTCTTTCGTCACATGACTGATTTTAAACAGAATAAACAATTCACAACTCTTTCTACGGATTGCCTATCTTGGAAGCTATCTTTTAAACTGTAGAGGGTGACATTTGGACACGCCATTTAGCAAATGGAAGCAAGTTAATTACTATAATTCATACCAAATCAGACAGCAGCAACTGATCTGAATATGGAGGGGGTGGTGTCTCTGCATTTATTTCTGGATCTTCATGCTCACTTTCACTATAGCATTCTGAAACAAGATTGCAACCATTAAAAATCTGGAAGACATTCTATTTAATGCCCTGTAAAATAAAACATTTTCATGATTACTTTAATTGAAAGCAGAACATATTGATTTCTGACCCTATCATTCAGAAATGGAATTTTGAATGCAAATTACTTTCAGAGTAATTTTTTTTGACAAGAAACTTCTTGTTTTTTCGTACCCACCTTCAGAATAGAATAGAATAGAATAGAATAGAATAGAACAGAACAGAATATAGAGTAGAGTAGAGTAGAGTAGAGTAGAATAGAATAGAATAGAATAGAATAGAATAGAATAGAATAGAATAGAATGTAGAGTAGAGTAGAGTAGAGTAGAGTACAGAACAGAACAGAACAGAACGTAGAGTAGAGTAAAGTAGAGTAGAGTAGAGTAGGGAAAGAAAGGGAAGGGAAGGGAAGGGAAGGGAAGGGAAGGGAAGGGAAGGGAACAGAACAGAACAGAATAGAATAAAATAGAATAGACATATGAAGCGTCTTGTAGCAAGAAACAACAAGAGAGGTAGCCAATTGTTCACGAAGGCAATGCAAAAGTCACTGTACAGGAGCAAATGAAATCCTTGTGTAAACTACGTTTCTAATCACCGGAAACATTGTGATTACATCTCTTAGAATGGAATGAGATATGTTCAGTCTATATTGGAATTGACTTTGGAATTAGCTATAGCTCATGGGAACTGGAATCACCGTAATTGGGACTTGAGTCACTTGAGCATGATTCCCTTCCTCGTGTTGAGGTATTAGGTCTTTATAATTTTGCCTAACAACTCACAGTAATCCAGAGATTGATTAATTTCTTCTCTGGCCAAAATTGTTCTCCTTTTGAAAATTACTGTTTGGATTTTATAGTAGCAAAAGCCATCATGTAAGGACAGGCTAAATTTGTTAGGCCATCAGAGATATTTACATTTATCAAGAACATGCCTGAAATATGTCATTCATTTTATCATTTGTTTCAGATGAGACCCAACAGGGAAGTGAAATTTTGCTAGGCTTTGCTAGGCTTTGCTAGTATTAGGATAAGACAAGCCTGTTAAAGTGACTGAACTTGCTAATTTTTTTTTTTACTAATTTGTATTAATTCTATATGTTCTCACAACATATTTAACTTAGGTCACTTACAAATCTGTGAATGATTTGCACAATGCATAAAGTCAATTTTAAAGTTGCTCTGATTGGTTAGTTGATGGTGCAATATATTGTGTGAACCCAGAATATTAATTCAGCAGTGAAATTAAATGTGTTAAAAGTAAGCCATTGGTAAGTACACAAGGCTGTGTTTGCATTGTTGCAGCCTATCCTTAAATCACATTGTCAGTCTGTTTCATATCTGGACTACTACTTGAGCAGAGAAAAAGGCTTACATAAAGGTTTATGTAAAAGCTACATCTTGATCAGTGGTGGGTTTCAAATATTTTTACTACCGGTTCTGTGGGTGTGGCATGGCTTGGTGGGTGTGGCTTGGTGGGCATGGCAGGGGAAGGATACTGTAAAATGTCCATTCCCACCCCAATCCAGGGGATGGTTACTGCAAATCCCCATTTCCTCCCAGGGACTTGGGCGGCAGAGAATAGATGGGGCCAGGGCCAGTCAGAATTTTTACTACCGGTTCTCCGAACTACTCAAAATTTCCACTACTGGTTCTCCAGAACTGGTCAGAACCTGCTGAAACCCACCTCTGATCTTGATGCAGGTGAAGAAGGAGAGTGCAAAAGTTGGCTTGAAACTCAATATTAAGAAAACTAAGATCATGGCATCCGTCCCTCTCAATTCGTGGCAAATAGATGGGGAAGAAATGGAGGTAGTGACAAATTTTATTTTCCAAGGCTCCAAGATCACTGCAGATGGAGACTGCAGCCAAGAAATTAAAAGACATTTGCTCCTGGGAAGGAAAGTTATGGCAAATCTGGACAGCATTCTAAAAAGCAGAGACATCACCCTGCCAACAAAACTGCATATAGTCGAGGCTATGGTTTTCCCAGTTGCAATGTATGACTGTGAAAATTGGACCATAAGAAAGGCTAAGTGCCAAAAAATTGAGGCCTTTGAACTATGGTGCTGGAGAAGACTCCTGCGAGTCCCTTGAACTGCAAGGTGATCAAACCGGTCAGTCCTAGAGGAGATCAACCCTGACTGCTCTTTAGAAGGCCAGATCCTGAAGATGAAACTCAAATACTTTGGCCACCTAATGAGAAGGAAGAAGAGCCTAATGCTGGGAAAGATTGAGGGCAAAAGAAGAAGGGGACAACAGAGAACGAGGTGGCTGGATGGAATCACTGAAGTAGTAGGCATGAGCTTAAATGGACTCCAGAGGATGGTAGAGGACAGGAAGGCCTGGAAGAATGTTGTCCATGGGGTTGCGATGGGTCGGACACGACTTCGCAACTAACAACAACAACAAAAGCTATATATAAAGCCTTTATATAGATTTCATATCTTAGGGATTTTATCTCCAATTCAAACATCTCTCTTCATTAGGTTTATTGGCTGGGGCTATTAAGAGGTTTAATACAGCAACAGTTTGTAGCCACAAAACACCCAGAGTTTTGGGCATCTTCTACACAGATTAATTGAATTGGCACAATGGCAAAAGCCTTGACTAGGAATGAAGAAACTGATATATTTTAGAAACAGCCTAACATTTTAAGCCTTTTCATTGCTGAAACTGCTCTGTGAACTTGCAAAGACCTCACCCTGTGATTTAAAAAAGAATATTACACAACCATACGTATAATTTTAGTGCATTTGCCCATAAAATATGCAGTCTGATACATTTCCCCTTAAATGAGCATTTTGTACTCGCTTGATCCTATTAATGAATGTTTGCACACATTTTAATCTAAAATGTGCATGCTCGTGTGTGTTTTTGTACGTTTTTTAGCTGATATCAGAGCATGAAAACTGAAGGTAACTGCTATATTCTTTGTGTTGGTACAAACAGAAATCATGTCACATGGTTTAAGAATGCACAGTGCACCAAATCCTCCCATATCCCAGAACTAATCCTGTCCCTATCCTGCAAAATATAAGGAGTTGTTCAATACTAAGGATTCATTTTGGTCTAATCAAATATTTAAATTCCCTATTGATTTTTTTCCCCAAATAGTATACATATAAAAAAGCACATATACAATAGTCTTCATATACAAAAGTACAACAAGATTCCTTGTAAAAAGTTGACATCTGAACTTACCTTCTTCATTCTTTTTATTAGCCTGTTGGTCCAGGACTGCCACACCTAATTTATTTAGCCATCTGAAATTTAAAATTGAGATACATTTGAATAGAATGCCATATCAAGTCTGTCGTAGAGTAGAGTAGTAGAGTATGCGTTCACATAAACTGATAATTTACCAGAGTGTGTATTAAAGTAATCAATCAAACCTACCAAGCAGACATAATCCCTATTAAAGTTCTTCACTCAAATGGAAATAATTGAAGATATTTATTTGCACTTCCACTGCTGTATATCTCAAAACAAACCTTCAAGTATAGGTTATATTCAATTTCTCATTTGCACAGATAGTTGTTTCTGGAACACAACATTCTTTAAGCAGGAATCCCTCTGCCTGGTGTATTCCATACACTAGGATAAAGGCAAAAATGGCCTTCAACCAACTCCTGGTGGCTTCAGAGATATAATTGTTCCGTTTTCTTGACAACAGATTTCCCACAATCTTCTTTGGGGATTCCTAGCATAGGCTGCAGCCTGGGTTCCATGGAAGTCTAGAATCCAGATACTACCCAAAGTCCATCCAGCTTTGCACCCAAGCTGTGCTTCCTGACAATACTGTCCAAGGACTATCACCTCTGGAGACATGTGATATAAGTTCAGTGGTGGCTGAAACTGTATAAACAAAATAATGTAGCAATAATCTAGTTTGCACCCTTGATGCATTCTATATGGTCCTAACTCTTCCATGAAGCCTTATCCCTTGGGGCAGGAAGGAAAAAGACAAGAAGGCCTCATTGGCACATTAATGAGTGGGTGATGGCTCTCCATCATTAGCCCCGTATACAATTAGGTTGGCAAAGTGGCTCCTTCTTCCCAATTCAAATTTATTTATTATTTCTATAAAACATTTATACAGTTTCCTGACATGTTTCTTAAACTGAATGGAGAACTGAGAAGTTTAACTTTCCCTGTTTGCAATCTCCCTGTGTGCATTTTACTCAGAAACTATTGAGACATAGTAAAGATGAAGTTGACTTTGTTTGCAAAGAGAGGATGAGAAAACGAAAAAGTAGTAAAGTCCTAGTTGATTTTACATTCAGCCATGAAGATATGTGATCAGTTATGGAGTTTTGTTTATGTTATGTTTTTTATCATTTTATTTTTTATAGTTTTTTTTATCCTGCCTATAAATAACTCCACACAGTGAACATACATAATATTCCACCCTCAACCTATTTTGGTCACAACAGTCCTGTGAGGTAAGTTGGACTGAGAGAAAAAGTGACTGACCCAAAGTCACCCAGTTAGTTTTTAAGCCTAAAGTGGGGCTAGAACTCACAGTCTCCTGGTTTCTAGGCCATCATCTTAACTAGTGCCATTGAACTGACACTTTAGACAACAGTCTACATAGAAATAATAATCAAAACAATACAATCAATCCACTGAAAGAAGCTGAAGTTGGGTATTTATTTTTACTTACATATTCATTTCCTGGGCATTTTCTGCTGCAAAATAGAATGTCTTGATTTGTGGATGTGTGATCTTCATCGCGCTTCCAAAACAAATTAAAATATAGGGGAAAGTATTAGACTTTCTAAAAGTTAGGCTGAATGAAAGAATCAGAAACATTTCAATACAGTGAAATATCCCTTAAACCTAGTTCCATGAGGTATTTCAAAGACTATCACAATCGTGGGGGTCCAGGTAATTCAAGGGAGTTAAGAAGATTCTGCTCTCAAAATGACTTGGGCAATCTCAATCTCACATTTCATCTTAAATCCATACTGCGTCAAGAGTTGAAAACAACCGTTAACCTAGGATAATCTTATGTATAAATTCTAATAATTGTAATGAAATACAAACTTTTTGAAAATCTATCAGGCCTCAATATTGTTCTCTCCTTTTTCCAGAATAAAGCAATATCATGGGTCTGCATAGATTACTATTTAAGCAATGTTCAATCCCAACTTCTGCTTTATTCTTCTTAATTCACTGTAACTTCAAAATAATTTGTAACTTTCCCAAAGACCAAAACAGAATGATAGACTTACTGTTTTTTCTTGCATTCTGTTGCTTGTTCCACTGTGAAGTTGGGAAGGTTGAGGAAGCCTTCTGCTTTCTCTGCCTGAGGGGGGGAAGCCCACAAAATATTAATATATGCCATGTTATTAATCAAAATTAGATATTGGAAATTGATTGAACTTCATATCACGGTTCACATTATGGAAAAGATATTTTAGCTGCTTGAGCTAAATTGTAAACTATAGTATATTCTGAAGAATTATTTCCAGTAGTATATAACAAATAAGGATGACATATACTGTATAGGACCTTTGCTCCCTGCATTCTTATGCTCAAATGTTATTTAATTTGCAGTTATTTAATTGGACAAGACAGAGATTTATTTACTAGCTGATAGGATTCTGGACAGCTGTAAAATCCGAACTAACTGTGTACTCTGATAGAGCTGCAGAAATTCAGATAAATTCTGGTGTAAACAAAACAAACATATACAAGCAAATATAGATAGTCCTCAACTTACAACAGTGATTGTTCAAAGTTACAACGGCACTGAAAAAAGTGACTTTTGACCTTTTTTCACAGTTACAACCTTTACAGCCTCCCCAAGATCGCGTGATCAAAATTCAGATGCTTGGCCTGGTTCATATTTTATGTCCCAAGGTTGTGTGATCACTTTTTGCGACCTTCTCATAAGCAAGGTCAATGGGGAAGCCAGAATCACTTAACAACCAAGTTACTAACTTATCAATTGCAGTGATTCACTTAACAACTGTGGCAAGAAAGGTCATAAAATGTGGCAAAATTCACTTAACAAACATTTCACTTAACAACAGAAATTTTGGGCTCAAATGTGGTTGTAAGTCGAGGACTACCTGTATGAAGTTACCATGGGTGTATATGAGCACATCATTCAATGTAAGACAGTAGATACCATTCCTATTATGAGAGAGTGGTTAAGTCATCTGCTTCTAAAATATTTCAAAAGGGGAAGTAAAGAAGAAGATTGATGACTGATATACCATTGACTATGTATCTTTCTAGTGGAAGGTGCAGAAATAATTCCCACTCCCATGTTTTATATTAGAGTATGCTCTAGTATAGAGTATATTGTAGAGTGTGCTATAAAATCCATTCGCTCCAGGAGTAAAAGTAGTGGATTTTTGTACTTATGAAAGCTGCATTTCTCACATAAATGGCACCAACTAAGAAGCCTGCAAGGTTTTAGAAAGATCAGTTCATTAATTTTTATTATCTTCAAATGTAAATGGAGTGTGAATCAGTTGGCCATTCCTTGGTCAAAAACATTAGCAAACAAAAGTTAAGAAAAACTGGTTCGGGTGCTAGTGAACTAAACACTATTTAATATCTTCTGTGTGGTCTGTTAAACTGTTCCTATTGTCAATTAGGGAAGAGAGGCTAGATGCAGGGGTGAAATGCTCCCGGTTCGGACTGGATTGCCCGATCCGGTAGCGTTGGTGGCGAGTGGTTCGGAGAACCAGTAGCAATCCCTGCGCCCCCGCCCCACCCCCCCCACCATGTCCAGCTGAGCCACATGATCATCAGAGGCTTTTTTTTTCTTCCGACAAAAAAAAAAATGCTTTTAAAAGTAAAAAAAAAATGCCTCTGATGATCGTGCGGCTCAGCTGGGATCGTCAGAGGCTTTTCAAAGCATTTTTTTCTGCAACCTCTTGGCCGAAGAGGTGGTTAAAAAAATGCTTTGAAAAGTCTCTGACAATCCTAGCTGAATTGCCTGATTGGCAGAGGCTTTTCAAAGCATTAGAAAAAATGCTTTGAAAAGATTTTTTTTAAAAAAAGATGGCCACGCCCACCCAGTCACATTACCCACCACCACCAAGCCACGCCCACAGAACCGGTAGTAACAAATTTTACATTTCACCCCTGGCTAGATGGATATGGAACAAACCCTGTTAGAAACAGAAGAACATGAACAAGTACTTGTCATAATACACAATTTCATAGAACCCCTTTTTTTAATATCCCCACTTTCATAAGAATTATTAGCTGGAAGCTCATATAACATGCAACCCCTAAAGCAGAACTGTTGGACAGTTTTTGGTAAACCATTTACTGTGGTTAGAAAATAGACCCATCAGTAACAAAACTTTCCCTCCTCGTCTAATTGTCTTTTTTTCCCAATATAAAGAGTTTTGGAGGCCATGCATCCCTTGCACTAGCTTTGGTTACACAGACTGGTTCACCAGGTCAGCTAAACACCTATCAGGTGCATAAAATAAATAGATAATAAAAGCAATCCCTTTCTCTATTATTTTACCTATTCTGAATCATTAACAATACTTTAGGGGAATTCAGATTCACATTTGTGGGTTTTTGAAAAGAATTCCTAGTTCTCTGGGAAAGAATTTACCACAGGTAAAGGCAGAAGGCAAGGGAAGAAGAGGATGAACAGCACAAGGTGGATGGACTCAGTTAAGCAATGATGGATGAACAGGATAAATCATCCTGGGGAAAGTCTATCTATGTGGTTGCTAGGATTCAAAAACAACTCGATAGTAATAATCAATCAATCAGTCAATCTGTCTGACTTTGCACGGTTCGTTTCAGGATTTACTAAAATCTAAAGTAGATCCCTATTTGCTAACAGCCTGTGTGATTCAATGAGAATTGACCCTCATGTAATTGGCAAATATGTGTGGAAAGGGCAAAATGTAGGCTGAATTAATTTAAAAGCCTAACAAATACTTATATTCTCTGGAAGCTTACTGATAGACTAGGAGATATACTGCACCAATCTGCTGTTGCTAAGTTACATTTCCCAGAATCTCTGGGCAACAAAAGATATTGTTCAAAGACAATAGTCGTCTTCCTTTATAAAAAATATTATTTCCCATCCTGAAGAAGCATAAAGCAAGCATGGCTGGCCGGGCAATCGAAGGATGAACCATGTTTCTGTGACTAAGGTATCTGCCTCCACAAACAGATCAGTGCCTAAAATTTCCATTTATAACATTTGAATGTGAAGTGAGGATAGGATTGCAGAGAATAGCAAAGGTTACAAATCACCATATTCCTAAAACCCCAGAAAATAATGGGTGCTAGATTGCAATTACTGCTCGCAGAAAAAACTTTTGATCTTGAAAATTATATTTCTATAGGGAGACATAAAACAGCCTTACACTGTTTATATCCAATGCACTTTTGCTAACAGAAGTCATCTTTTTACAGGGAAGCCCCAAGAAAAATAAATGCTAGTAAATGCTGGTCAGATGCTTACCCCTATCTGAATCCCAAAAGTTATATCTGGCCAACATGGTTAGGATACAGTACATAGTCTTCCTCAACTAAGAGGCTTTGGGTTCGAGCTGTCTCCATCTCTGATAACCAAAAACAATGGAATTTAAGACCTCAATGTGGCACTGGGATCAAGAAAGCATTCTCATTATTGGAATATCTTCCTTAGTCAAAGACATTATGAATGCATAGAGCATTTCATCTCATAGTGGTACAAAGAAAGTGAATGCTTGCACAGCAATTGTCTTTGCTTGGCAGTTAACTGACTTGTTTCCATGTGGAAGTGAAACCTGTATCATAAGTTCTGTTTATAGTACTACAAATAATTTCTTTGCTCCTGAGGTCTGGGGTCTTCCACTAACAGGCATTCATGGGAAAACTTTTTCCTTCTCCCAGATAATCAATCTCTCTCCCTTGGGCATAAAAGATCATTCTATAATTGTGAGGTTATTTAATTTCAAGTCCTTATTTTATGCTGGGTTTAGAGAGCCTGAGGTTAGCCACATGACCAAAGAAATCCATTGTTTTCCACTATGTGACTATTAGGTGGGAGAGACACATGTCTGCACATGTGATTGGTGCCTTAAATACTTGGAGCACCACATGTTTCAACTTATAAGAGCATTTCTTAGGTAAGATGGCTGAACTTTTAGTTGCTCTTTATTCATGAAAAATCATTTGTGGAGTAGTAACCTAAAAAGGGATGCAGTGGCTCAGTGGCTAAGACGCTGACCTTGTCAATCGAAAGGTCGGCAGTTCTGCGGTTTGAATCCCTAGTGCCGCATAACAGGGTGAGCTCCCGTTACTTGTCCCAGCTTCTGCCAACCTAGCAGTTCGAAAACACGTAAAAAATGCAAAAGTAATAGAAAAATAGGGACCACCTTTGGTGGGAAGGTAACAGCGTTCCGTGCACCTTTGGCATTTAGTCATGCCGGCCACATGACCACGGAAACATCTTTGGACAGCGCTGGCTCTTCAGCTTTGAAACAGAGATGAACACTGCCCCCTAGATTTGGGAACAACTAGCACACATGTGTGAGGGGAACCTTTACCTTTACCTTTAACCTAAAAAGAGCAAGACTTCTATGGAACAACTAAGAGATTTCTATTTGCACAGCCATCATGATCAGACAAAATTTAATTATCAAAATCTCTCTTTCCTTCACTATTCAGTAAAGATAGCTGCTGGTTGCAGTTTTAGTCTGGTCATCCATGGTACCTCCTGCAAGAAGCATTAAATAATCAATTCTTCAGTTCCAAACTTTTAGAGGCTGGATAGAAGACAGAATGGTGCTTAAAGATTGCTGAGGTGTTCAGAATGTCTCCAGTGTACACTATCAAAAGAATAAGCCCCAAGCCTCTCTATAGGGACAATATAGGTCTTATTGTGGTGGTAATGCTCTGAAGACTTAGCAGCCCACAGCCAAAATCTTATTCTCAGCCTTGTCCTACATACATATATAGTCATCACATTCCCTTTTAAGCTAAGCAATATAATGCAGAGTGCAGGAAAGAGATACATGTCTATGGAGACTCTCAGCCATCCAAGTCATGGTTGTCCCAAAGGTGATTTTTTTTCAAGAAGCAACTGGACTCATGAAAAAAGAAGCTGAAGAAGCTTCTTGGATGAGAAGCGAAACATTTTCAAAGAAAAACCCGAAAGTCCAGTTGCCTCTTGGGGGAAAAAGCACCTTGGGGCAGGAAAGAGAAAAGAAATAATAAAAAGGAGGGAGGGAAGAAATAATTTGTCAATTAACAATATTCATTATAATTCTCCACTTCTTTTCATCTCTTCAGACAGTCCCTGCTCCTATCACATCTACGTATTGCTTCAGGCACTGCCATTTTGACCTTTAAATTCCTCACTTCTATACTGTTAGGATTTCATCAACTCCATCCAATTTCACTTTCCTCTCTTCTCAGTTCATTCCATTTTCTTCATGTATTTGCTTTTCAATCCAGTCCTTGTTCATTCCGTCTATAGACCAACCCACTGCAATGTATCTTTTTATATCTGTTAGTCATTTTATATTCAGTCTATATAATTTAGCACTTGTCTATCTTTAGTTTTCTTCATGGTTTACCACAGATACTTCCCTCTCCATTCAGTTTACTTTTTATATTTCTTTTGACATACCTAGCTCTCATGTTTTGTAACAAGATGGCAAAATCATGATTTTATACACAGACGTTTTCCTTTGACGATAATAATTTCTCAGAACAGACTACTTATTATCTATTATCCATTCTACTAACATTTTCCCATCCTAACCTTTTTCCATTAATTTTACCCTCTTTAATAATCAATCTGCCACAGTACACAAGTATATGTTTATATTCTATTCATGCAATAATTCACCCCATTTTTCCTGTCGGCTACAAATATGTTTGCCTTTGATATTTTAGTTTTCAGATCCATATTTCTTTTTGCATCATACAATTTAATATTCATTGCAAATCTTTCAGGTTTTCAACCAACAACATGGTGTTACCTTCATACAAAAATCTGCATTCATGTACCTCGCCAAAAAGTCTGTAATATCACCAAAACAGCCTTGATATGTTTATACATCAATTCTTTAAACAACAAAATGGTCATAACCTGTTCAGTGTTGAACCTACACATTCTGTTTATCCTTGCTTGTAGTTCAGTTCCAGCATTTCACATTCAGGAACCCATCTGCTATGCTATATTAGCACAAAATATTTTATACTTTCAGTCTATTAATTGTATCATATATTTAATAAATCGCCTTGAGTTGTGAGGAGTAGGGCAGTTTAGAAATACAGGTAATGAATAAATCATACATTTTCTATGGTCTAATCAACAGATGTATAATATTTTTTTTTTCAAATTCATACATTTCTTGCTCACTGTCTTACTCAGTGGCAATCCTTAAACGATTCTGTTGCTGTGCAAAATATTCTGGAGCCCTATCTGACTACCTGTGACTTTGGGCCAGTCATTCTCTTTCAGCCAAAATCATCTTGCAGGATTGTTGTGGAGTAAATAGGATTAAGAAGGAATATCATGTGTGTTGAGTTATTTATTTAAAAATAATAATAAAGCGGGATATTAAATAAATAAATTGAGAAAAAACATATAGGAGATGGAATTCTTCTTATCATTCTTGCTACAGGGCAATGAAAGTATAAGAAAAGCCATGCTAGACTAAGCCAAAAGCCTACCAGGTCCTGCATTCTTTTCCCACAGTAGCCTGGAGATACAT
The DNA here is from genome assembly GCA_022577455.1 of Arizona elegans. NCBI lineage: Eukaryota > Metazoa > Chordata > Lepidosauria > Squamata > Colubridae > Arizona > Arizona elegans. Next base: position 254,916,441 of record JAKOOJ010000001.1, read on the forward strand.
TTGGAGTCATCAGGTGGAAATCAGCATCATCCCATCAGTCAAATAGGATGTGAAGCATCTGTAGCTCTCTAGATATTGATGGGCAGGACTCTTTCAGGAATTAGAACTCTCAGGAATTAGAAATGAAAACAGAGTCTGCAAGGAATGGTAGTTGAGTAAGATGTGGATGGGGAGGACTATATCCTAGTGGGTGTACCTTTTCTTCACCATAGACCCCCTTTAAATATCTTTTGTGGCCACAGACCATGGCCATGGACCACCAAGATTTAAATCATAACATTTTTTCAAGCCTCTGTGAACCTAGGATCCACAGACCACAGGTTAAGAACCACTATGTTCACATATAGTCATTGGAATAAAAGCCGTAGTTTGATTGTTGATGACATATGCCATGACAATGGTAATAAATTGGAAAGAGCCAAGGTGGCGCAGTGGTTAGAGTGCAGTACTGCAGCTACTTCATCTGATCTGTTCAGCAGATCAGTGGATCAAATCTCACTGGCTCAAGGTTGACTCAGCCTTCCATCCTTCCAAGGTGGGTAAAATGAGGACCCAGATTGTTGAGGGCAATATGCTAATGCTAATGCAATATGCTAATATGCAATATGCTATATGCTAACTTTGTAAACTGCTTAGAGAGGGCTGTAAAGCACTATGAAGCGGTCTAAATAAAAAAATCAATCAATCAATCAAATCCCAAAAGATTATAAGGAACAAAACTGTGGACAGAAAAGAGCAAGATACTTTCAGAAGTGTTAAGTTATCATTCATAAGACTTGCTATAGTCTGAATTCTAATGGAAAACCCTAAATAGATTATAATGCACTAATTCACCCTAAATAGATTATAATGCACTAATTCACTCTAGCTTTTTAGTAGAAATAGCTGCTAAATGCTCAGCCATTTTATATATATATATATATATATATATATATATATATATATATATATATATATATATATATATATATATATATATTTTCTCAGGTTTTCGCGGGTGTTTGTATGTAGGTCTTTGGTTATTCGGGTCTTCTCCCACGTAAAATTGGAAGTGTCTTGGCGACGTTTCGACGAAGTCTCATTCGTCATCTTCAGACTGGTGTTCTCGGCTTCGTGCTATATTCTTGGACAAGAATATATATATTCTTGTCCAAGATTAATATAGTAATCAACTAAATTGAACGATCATTAATGAAGACCAAAATTCAATTTTTAACAAGAAAATCATGCTAATCAATGTTGAGTGGATTTCCCCATGAGTATCTCCAACCGTTTTAGAATCAGGCTTAAAATAATTGTTGTTAATTCTATTTAATGCTTTTCCATTCTTCTTTTCAATAAAACCTCAGAGGCAGTGGTATACCAAAATTGAAACTATTTGTTTAACAACACAGTTAAAACAAAGGCAAAAGGAAGCCAGTAATAAACCCTACTTCAGCTTTTCATATCTTCAAACCTAATCAGGACATACTCCTCCCCAAAATTTTGATGCACACTATCCATGCTATCATATAATAGGATACCACTAAAAATACTGTGAATACTGTGATAGATTAAGAGTAGGATTCTCTTAGAACAAACTTCTTAATCAAGGAAAACTTCTGTCACTGACTCCTCTAGGACTAAAGATGTTATCTAGTCTGATAACAAAATGTATCCAAGGAAATATCCAAGAGAGCACCAAGGACTCCACAGTTACCAAACCTTACAAAGAGGTTCAAAGAGATACTGATGTCATTTATTTTTAAAAAATATCAAAACAACATTAGCATCTTGACTCTCAGAAAGCAACAAGAGCTGTTTCTGTATTCTAATTGGATTAGAATCTCAACATTTAAATTGACCCATATTTCTAGTATCACCTTGGAGTCTCAAATGAATTATACCTTGGGGAAATGGTGTTTTGTCCTGCTTACCATGGGCCCAGACATCTACACTATAAGTAACCCCCTAACTAGTTTTCTTTTTTAAAATGCTATGCCAGATTACCTTTATGAATGCAGTATTGGTAAGAAAATTTTAGCCATATTCAGAAACAACTCCTATAATCTCCAAACAAGGCAGTAACTACAAATTATAGGTATTGTACTATGGAGGCCACAAGAATGGAAAAGACAGATAAAGGCCAGTTGGCATAATAACAATAATAGAAACAGAAACTATTTGTGTTATGCTTTGCTGACACTAATTTATCAGTGTAACTTCCTAAAAAATGAAGGACACATTTAAATTATTTAGAAAATGCCATCTTGGAACAATACTGCTCTAATGGAAAGGACATCTGTGAATTGTACACGGGATAAGGAAAGTGGGACATAAAACGCTTATATCCAATAAAGAGACTGCTTGGATTGTCAATCTATAAATTCATTTGCATCAAGCTAGTGAGCACAGTTAGACAAAAAGAGCACACAGAGCTTTCATTTGTTGACCGATTCAGTCACATTGATGTAGCTGCCCGTCCCACATAGTGACTTTGCACGGCATTCAAAATGATAATAATAAAAATATATTAAAAAGCATTAACACAATCAATTTGAATTTTTTAAAAAAACAAGGTAAAACAAATAAAAAATAAAATAGCAGCGAATCATCCCAAGATGCTTTTCATACATAGCATCTAGCAGGTTCCATTATCATGTTATACCCAAGCCAGTTCACAAAACCATGTTTCAAGGGCCTTCCAGAAGGCCAGCGGGGTTGGTACCAGCTTTATAGAGGGATAGAGGGAAAGAAGTAGGATCTGTAGCCATTCTGACATATTCCAGTCATAACATTTTCCCTTTCCTACCTTACATCTGAAAACAGAGTGTGGATAGGCTGATTGCACAAAAGTGGGGAATAAATGGATTCTTCTCTTGTTACAAACCCCAAACGTCTCTCTGGCTGTTGGCTGACATGAGATATAGTTTACTTACATATTTTTCATCAAAAACAGACAACCTCACTATCCCCGTCAGAAAACAGCATCTTTCCCACCATTGTTGAATTACCTCATACATGACACCGAAATGCACCAGATATTTATATATTGTTGAGTTTTAGGCAGGATTTCATTGTAGGGAAGCAAGATTCTATTTTGATTTATTTATAGAAATGAAGAGATTGACATTCTTACCAGTTGATAGCTGTACCAGTATAAAGACGAAGCCTTCAGGACACACCAAAACTTTTTCCATTTGTTGCCAATAAAGCCTCCTTTTTCCTTTTTTTTATACAGCCAGCCCTGACAATCAGCCAGTCCGAGATCCTTACATGAGATCCTTCGGCGACTCATGGTGCAAAAACCTGTGCGATTAGAAGCAAGTGTCACTTTTTTAAAAAAGCAGAATACTATTTTTACTTTTAAATGCACCCTAGGATTTTCAGGGTATGAACGATTCACAAAGTTAAATTATTGAAAGTGAAGCTTTCAGAAAAAATCCCTCAGAGTGAGAAATATATTTCCAATGAAAATCAACTGCTAGTTTTTACTCTTATAGATCTCTCCAGCAAGTATTAATATGTGGCTAAAATATCCTTCCAAGCTGATTTGCTTCAAAATTATTGGTCACAGCTGATAAGACATTTGTCTTGTTTCACACACACACACACCAATATACAAACAGACACCATTATTTGACATACCAAAGCAGTTTAGTCCAAATGAAGAGCATGTCATTGTTTTCCGCTGTCAAACCAAAAATTGAACAGAGTACGAGATAGCAGCCGCCGCCAGCACTACCACAAGCTGATTCGAAAAGCCCTCAGTTTCACATGAGCAAGATGTCAATGTAAACAAAAAGAGGAACAAAGCAGACTCAGTACCTTGATTTTTCTTCCTTGTCTTCTGACGCAAAGGGATCTGCTAGGCATGCAGAAAAGAAAGAAAAGAGGAAATATCAATTGGTGTTGTAACATTTGCAAAAGACAGAGGAGGAGGAGGAGGAGGAGGAGGAGGAGGAGGAGGAGGAGGAGGAGGAGGAGGAGGAGGAGGAGGAGGAGGAGGAGGAAGAAGAGATGGAGGTAGAGCTTGCCATAGAATGCAATCTTTCAAACAGGCTCGCTACACAGCAAATGGGAAAGCCAGGAGCTGAAGCATAACATGCTCTAATTAAAATTGATTCATGTGGAGCTCCTAGAGAAAAAGTACTGCTCGCTTCTCTCTCTCTCTCTCTCTCTCTCTCTCTCTCTCTCTCTCTCTCTCTCTCTCTCTCTCTTTCTCTGTCTCTTTCGGTACAGCTTCCTGTTTCACACCTGCAGCAAGCTAATCTGTGTAAGGTTAGCTAGAACACAAACCAAAAGCAGTCATCTGAAAACGAAGCTTTGCAGCTTTGTATCGGTCCCTAATATTCAAAGGGTAAAAGAAAACGTAGTGAGAGTGTCCAGGACTCGATGGTATGTAAAGTATGAAAACCTGCACACCCCACATGGCATAACTACCACCAATTTTTGTATCACTCGGCAGCCATTCCCATGGCAGAGCTTGGCAAACAGCAAAGAATCAGGGAAAGGAGAGACTCAACCTATATTTTTGTCACCCGTTCGTACCACAACATAACCAAGGTAATCCGACTGAAATCAATGAGACATAAATATGAAGGTTCAACTGGCAAACATCACACAGCGAATCCTTCCCTGAGGACTAGCAGTTAAACATATGAATCATCTCTAGTAGAAGTAGTGTGGTTACCGTGATCGTATAATTGTAGATTTTGAACTGGAATGAACTTTTATTCGTTGGTGTGTCACACAGCTGGCCATTCACATATTTAATAAATGTAAGTTGTAAGTCCTTTGTTCAACAACCCTGGCAATAAAGGGTGCTATGCTTCACTTTCGTAACTCAATTCATTACCCTTTGTCTTATTGTTGAATTTTTAAAATTTTAAATAGATGTTAATGAAAGTGATTTCCCCATAATATAATCCTTTAGTTGTGGTAGTTTTCTTTATTATTTGCACTGTGGGTTATAACTTGGGAAAGAGCAGATATTGGCACAACTTGTCTCTGGGTTTAGGTCCTGCAATTTCAATAACATTGATTAAAAAAAATCAAGGAAAAAGGCAAAATTGTCTTCACAAAGATAAAGGCTTCAAAAAGCATCACACAGCTATACCTGGGTTTGATATCCAGTGGTCTTCCACTAGGGCAGGAGATTCCTGGATTGTCTTGCAAGAATAATTTGCCTTCTTCCAAACCCATTGTCCATTTTGAGTTTCCTCTCACAACACCCATTCATACCCAAACTACTATTTCCTATTATGCATGTCAGTGATGAGTTTCAAAATTTTTTACTACCGGTTCTGTGGGTGTGGCTTGGTGGGCGTGGCTTGGTGGGCATGGCAGGGGAAGGATACTGTAAAATCTCCATTCCCACCCCACTCTAGGGGAAGGATACTGCAAAATCCCCATTTCCTCCTGATCAGCTGGGACTTGGAAGGCAGAGAATAGAGAGGGTGGGGTCAGTCAGAATTTTTACTACCGGTTCTCTGAGTTACTCAAAATTTCCACTACTGGTTCTCCAGAACTGGTCAGAACCTGCTGAAACCCACCTCTGATGCATGTGCTATGCCAGCTCTCACTTTACTTTTGTGCCTGTAAATTTTTTTAAGTCCTCAGAGCTATTTGCCAACTGTATCTCTTTAGTCTACAACTGATATTTAATATTATAACATACATTCTTACCTGAAGCCTCATCCACACAACCAAGCATCTTCCCATGTTGAATATGCCCTATAAGCAACCTGTCACTGGTTGCCATACTGCAGCTTGCTAGAAATGTGGGCCAACTTGAAAGCTGAGGGGTAGATGTAACCAAGATGCCTTTGATCACCTCAGCATGGACAGCCACTGAGTCTGTTCTTGATATAGTTATTTCTGGCTATGGTGATATATGCCTTAGTTGCATCTAGATTCAATTGTTGGAATGTGCTCTACCTTGGGCTTCCTTTGCATCTTAGGGAGCTGGAATTGATTCAGAATGTAACAGAAAAAGTGGAAGTCAGGATCATATTACCTGATCCAGCAAGGCCCTGTTAGATACTCTGTTTGTTTGTTTCTGGACACTATTATTGAAAATGAGATTTAAAGTCCAAAAAAGATGAGGGCTGAAATAATCCTCCCTCCTTAAATATTAGCCTGACCATAGCGTGGCCTCATACATCTGATGGTGAGCCACGTGTGGTGGCATAATTAGTGTGGAAAAGAGAAGGACCTGGTCACAGCTCAATGATGGAGTTCTCATCTCAGACAGAATTGGCACTTATTCTGCTTATCTGATTTTTCTGGCCTCAAGTACTACAAATTTTCCTTGAGTCTTAAAATAAAAAGGTCAACATTAACACCTTTCAGACTACAATTAACACATTTCATAAGTTAAAAGTTCAGCTGCTGTAAGACGGAAAGATTAGCGGCTTTGAGACAGGTCTTCCTGAACTGAAGCTTAAGAGAAAGACTTCAGTATGCATGTAGATAAATATGTTAAATTTGGATGTTTTGTTCTCACTAGCTGAACCCTAAGGTCTATTTCTGAGGTCTTTCTTCATGGATCCCTACCTAGTGAGGCAAGAAAGGTGGTCACAAGGTAAGAACTTGTTCAGTAGTGATTCCTCCTCCCCCCACTCTGCCATCTGTGAATTGAACCTTGTTGGACACTTTTCTGATATCCGCTGAAGAGCTTTTTAATCTTCAAGGCAGTTGAAGAAAATGTATTAAGCATATCAACTATTATTTTTCTGGATATATTTATTATTATTTTAACTACTGTTGTTATTACTGTTGTTTTTGTTTTATATTGGTTTGTTTCACTTTCTTTTCTTTTCAATACTTGTACACTTTCAGGGAACTCTAATCAACCAACCAACTAAGAAATAAAAGCTGAGCAGACATGAAGAAACTCTCTGGAAGTGTAATCTTTTCTTGGAATCAAAGTGATAGAATGGAGGCAGAAAAATTCTTTCTCCCAGGACGAAGGTATTGAGCTAGTCCCTGGCATTTCAAATGACTTTAGTCAAAAGATTTGAGTAATATTTTTGGTCTGGGGTGCATATAGGTGAGCAATCTCATGGACAGGGCCAACATATTCCAATCCTTTTGGGATTTTGTGGGCATTTTATGGGGAAAAATAGGTTAAAAAAATGAATGTGTTCATTTTGCTCCTTAAAAGCAGGAGGAGTTTTCAAAGGTGCCTTATATATCTTAGGTATCCATGTTGTATCTTAACCTCTTCAAAACATGGGAAGTTGGAAACACAGTGCTGGAGGTTACCAATACATAAGATCTATAAAGACAAAAGTTGCTTTGATTTTACTGAATGGGAGATTAGAAACTAATCTCAATCAAGGTAAATTAAAATATTTCAGATGTGAATTGAACTGGCCCCTCTCTTAGGGAACTATCACATCATCTCTGTCTCAAAGACTGTGTCGAAAGCACAATGCTGTCTCATCGTCACCCTGCTGATGAGTAAACAACACACCACATTGTCACAGGAGCAACAGGGATGTCAACAGGGAAGAAAATTTACAACATCATAGCCAGAAATTGTTCTTTCACCTAGTTTTAGTTGCCCCATGAAAATGTATTTGAATTTAGTCCAAATCTATGTGAATTATTTTTCAAAAATTATTTATAGAATGTTGAGGTCATCGTTTTCAGGGATTTCTTAAAATCTACAATTTGAAATAAACAATTGAATGTACTTAACCTGAGGGAGATCGTTCTTTCAGAAATTTTTAATGTATTACCAAATAAAAGTGAATTGGCACTAAAAAAGAGCATCTAATGCCAAACACATACACATACACACACACACACACACACACACACAAACATACACACACTTTGTTGATGCCAAATGTACTCCCAAATGTCCAAAATTTGCTGTAATCGCTGAGATCCTTTTGCCGTTCTCACAGCCAGAATAAAAAGATGAACTTTCCCTGATAACCTCAATGCACAGAGTTTATATGGAAGGAAGGACTTTTTTAGACATTGGCCTCATCTATTGGCTTTAAAAACATACAAATAGACAACAAATATAGCTCTTTCGGAAATAATGTTACATGGATTCATCTAGATAAACCTGCTAAGATATCAATATCAGTTCTACGCTAGTTGAAACTTCTAGGTCACTTCCAACAAGTACAATGGTTTTCAATCCAATCTATAAGACTAATAATCATTAGTATAACCAGACTCTATGTAATCTATAAATGACCTAGCAGATGGATTGATCCAAAGTTCAAACCAAATAGACTGTTATGTAAGTCAGAAATAGAATGTCAGAATACAGTGGAACTTTAAGACTTCTATGCTAGGGGTTTAAGCAGAATTCCCACGGCACCAGAGGTGGGTTTCAGCAGGTTCTGACCGGTTCTGGAGAACCGGTAGTGGAAATTTTGAGTAGTTCGGAGAACCGGTAGTAAAAATTCTGACTGGCCCCACCCCCATCTATTCTCTGCCTCCCGAGTCCCAGCTGATCAGGAGGAAATGAGGATTTTGCAGTAACCTTCCCCTGGAATGGGGTGGGAATGGAGATTTTACAGTATCCTTCCTCTACCACACCCACCAAGCCATGCCCACCAAACCATGCCATGCCCACCAAACCACACCCACCAAGCCATGCCACGCCCACCAAGCCACACCCACAGAACCGGTAGTAAAAAAATTTGAAACCCACCACTGCACGGCACTACTTTTTAAACTTGACCTTGCAGGTAATAGTGAAATTGTTAGGACACTGAGCCCAGATTCGTAGAAGATAGCTTAGAGTACACAATAGTTATATACTGCATGCCCCTGTCTCTCTCTTTGGAGAGACTATGATAAAAGTAATAAAAGCAACTTTAATGCTGATTGCTTCCCTAAACTGAGGGGGGAAAGCTTAGGTTATGGTCTTCATCCAGTCGGATATCTGCTTCTCAGGTATATCTGGCCCCAAAAGAGAATGTTCATGAATGTACAACACTTACTACATTATTACAAGTGTCAAGAGGGCATCTTCATCAAAAGCATCCGTTCCTGTATTTCCCAATCAACATATTTCAGTTTTGTATAAATAAAGGGTGAAAATGCAGTGGTTTAGCTGAATCTTTGTCTCCATTCTTAGCCATGCCAATTGAAGTCGGTCTTGCAGAAAATATTATGTTCTGGATTAGGGGGTCTGTGTGAAGCTTCAATTTAGAAATTACATTTGAAATTGATTCAATCAAATCTCTGAATCAAAACAATCCTCCCCAGTGAATTTGAAGACAAAGCAAATTATTAAATTGAATTAAATGCAATGAAGTTATTTCAGTACCCTGGGAGCATTTGCCACATTTGCAAATTTCCTAAACAGATTCAGAAAATTGAAGCGGTTTGATTTTTTTTTTTTTTCCTAAACATTTTCCCTGGAACTGTATTAGTGATACTCTCTAGGTCAGAACAGCTATAAATAATTTTAATCCACACCACACTAAGCCTTCAAGGATTGCAACCACTCTAAAAGAACATGATGCTCATGACAATGTCTTCTTCATATCCCCTAAGCTTAGTCAAGTCCTGGTAATTGTCTGACCCATTGTGGAATGAGTATCTTTCATCTTCCCTCAACACGAACTTTACCACTAATTGTGGCACATTAACAGTGATGGAGATGATTATGTAAAAGGGGCTGCCCTCTGCTCATTTCCTGTTGAATAAGCTGGAGACTAGTATGCCTGGTACCCTACCAGTCATGTTGGGTGAATAGAAACTGAAAAGCCGGTCATGTGACAGGAAGCGAAAGTCATCTTTATGAAGTCATCTTTACTTTCCCTTCCCAGATCCTTGCACAGCCTCCCTGCAAGTTGCACAGGAGTTGAAGCTGGATAAATAGAAATAGTACTTAGACTTACATACCACTTTACAGTGCTTTACAGCCCTCTCTAAGCAGTTTACAGAGTCAGCATATTGCCCCTAACAATCAGGGTCCTCATTTTACTCACCTCGGAAGGATGGGAAGGCTGAGTCAACCTTGAGTCTAGTGAGATTTGAACTGCCAAATTGCAGGCAACCAGCAGTCAGCAGAAGTAGCCTGCAGTACTGCACTCTAACCACTGCACCACCGTGGCTCACCCTGGCCCACCATAGCTAAAGAGGGAGACTTTATCTGTTAACCTGTGGCATGACCTGGAATATCTCCCTTGCTTCAGTCTGTGCTCCCTTCCCAGCCCATCCCACAAGATTAGAGACACTGTGACTATAACTTTATTAGATAAATTTAAATGCCACTGTATCCTTTCACATTAAAGCTAGCTTGCAAAAGTACCATATATCATAAAACGTCCTTAATAAGAATAGCCTTAGCCAAAGTAAACACCACAACATTTGTAACATATCAAAACCAATAAATGACATTAATGCAGAACACAAGTGAATATACCAATGTTGAACTACCATTCTAAAAGAACCTCTGAGAAAGTTTGGTCTTCACCAGTTCCAAATACATAGAGCGTGCCCTGCTTGGCAGACCATACCAACCCCATGGCCCATCTGTAAGCAACAGATCCACATGAATGGGTTGAGCTCACTCTGTTCCATAGCTAAAACATTGCAGGTGATCCATGCAGTGGACAGGAGCAAGGGAGAGAACAAAGTGGCACAGACCTGTCAACATGCCTAAAATTGCTTCTGGCAGAACTCCATTCCACCACCAGCAGGGACAGCAATTTGTGCTTATTTTTTTTCCACCTGGCAAATAAGAATGTTAATGGGAGGGAAAACTCGCCCACCAATCATTGCAACTAAAGTGGCCCTATACTATCATAATTTTCACTGCCATCAAATACAGACATAATCATTATGAAACAGCAATTCAGCCATTAATCTGACTACTTCAGCACTTCCAATTCTCCAGTAAATGGAGGAGTTGGCTGGACAGAATGGCAGAAGGGAGGCCCAGGAGCCACTTTGTCAACCTTTGGTGTTTTCTATTTCTGAAATTTGGTTGGAATTTTTGAGCCAATTGCTCAATACATAGCCATGTGCTAGGTAATTACTCACAATATCTCGCACACCAGAGGGATTGCACACCCACATTTTTTGAGAAGAAAATAACTTAGAAAGTTATTTCATTGTTTGTTGAGTTATGAAAACCAAGGAGATGGATAATGGAATGGATCTTCTAGAATTCTAATCAGAATAATTCTGTATTCCAACCCCTTGTTCAGGCTTCTTGCATTAAATTAATCCTGAAAGCCTGAAAAGGGACAAATCTAGCAATTATATAGCCCACTTAATTTTCTGAAAACCCATCCATGAAACTTCTAATAAGCCTCATCTGTATTTAAACCACAGTTTGTGTGTGTGTGTATGTATGTATGTATGTATGTGTATATATATATTTCTGATTATTCTTTTCAGCAGCATAATAGAACAGTGCAGCACCTAGTTATCTCAAGAGCAATCTACATTTTATTGTATCATTGAAAAGAAGTCTGCTGACCAAACTGACAACCATAACGTCTAGGAGACAAGAGAGCTAAAGATGCTCTTTTGGAGACAAATATTGAATTCAAGAAGGTGTCATTAGACCACATCTTGTTTCCAAACTGCAAATCAAGAGGTGACTAGTGCAGCCATTTTGGAGTAGAAATCATCAGATGTTCATTCTTACCCATTTCTCTGCAAAGATAATTATCACTTCAGGAAGAAAACTTCCCATTAACCATTATCCTGTAGATGTTGACTTGTTATGGCAATGTATGGAGGAGTAGGAGAGAGAGAGAGGGAGGGAGGGTGTGTGTAATGACAAAATGGTAGTTGTGACTGTGAGAGTGAAGCATTTTTACATGTGCGTATATAATGAACATTAAAATAGGGTGTGGCCTGAATCACATGGAGACAGCCACCATTTTGATTTTTTTTTTAACCTTGCTGCAGATACTGCTGATGATTTTACAAGGAGAATATGACCCACTATTAGGAAGGCAGCAACTGTACCATGCCATTTTTCTGTATATAATAAAACTAACTGTATCTCTTTTGGCATTAAAAAATGCCAAAGGTTGGCTGCAAATACTCTCGTCATATGGTCAGATCCCGGAGTGTCATCCGTGATTCATTGTTTACTAAGTACTGTACCTAAGTATCATCAGGCAGTGGCACTTTGGAAAGTGTCCTCATCTGAAAAAATAAATCACAATTTACAATGTTCCTGTCAAAGTCATTATCCCCTTTAGGTACTTGAAAGTTTACTGGATGATTCAGTGGCCAAAAACAACACAGAAAAAAGCTTTTACAACCCTACCAAGTAACTTTCTCGCTAAATAAATAATATTAATTTCTTTTTTCTCATTAACGTTAAAATTATATACTCACAGTGGCTCTGCCATCAGCTGCCATCCAAAGTATTGAAATAAACGGTGAAGCTGGAAAACAAAGGGCATAATTACATTTTAAATACTAATAATGCTAGGGAAATGCTTGTGATTAGCATTTAATGGACATACTTTAGTGTTGCTAGTTACACTGTGCTGTATTCCATGTAACAGAATTCAAAACAGCTCTCTAAATAGCAGGCCTGCAGAAATCCCTGAGGCCATGGGTTGAGGATTTAACCAAGGAACCAAAGACAAACAGGCAAAAGAAAGACTTCAGAGAGGAAAGAAAGGGGTTCCTTCCACACATAGCCCTGAACTTGAATTCTTTAAATCATAATTTGTTGTAGTCAGAAATTGCCTGGTTTATACACAATGGGTTAGCCCCAAGTGGGTTCATATACATTGGCTAAAAATGAGTAGCCCTCTCCACTTCCATAATTGACTATACAAGATGTGGCTTGGAGGCTGAAACCCATGAGGAGAAAAGGACAAAGGATAAATAGTGAAGAAGATGAAAAGGTTCTCCAGGGATTCACAATTATACCATCAGTGCAACTCCCTGATTGTTCAGACAGGAATCAAATATTTCATGAGACATTTTTCTCTCTTCTGCACCCAACACTCTGAGTTAGAAGCCAAAGGCCCAGATTGCAAAGTAGGAAACCCTTTGATGTATAGGGCCACTGCTGCAGGAATATTTGTTCTGAGTGTAATTTTTGCTCAGTGGGCAATAACAACAAATAGAGTACATATCCACTGTGCTTAAAACAGCAACACAAGGCACACAACAGTGCACACTGTGATGTTAGAAAGCTTGGGTGTATTTTTTTCCCCCATCTATAGCTCTGCAAAGGCAGGTTCCAATTTCTACAGTTTAGAAATTAAATCTTTGATTGCCACCTTCATCCTCGATGAAGAAATGTCTTTATTTTAATTTTGTGCCTCTTCAAATTGTCTCCAATTGTCCCATGGCACTGAAATGAAGCATAACTGATGCAGCATTTTACGTAGCAACACAACTCTGATACTCCACCCATCAATGCAACTGGCTTTTGAACAATTCCCACTAGTAAAATAAGACGTTAAGGATTGAAGTACATCTTGATAGACCACAGGAGCCTCAATTACTCCGAGATTCTTCATAAAAATATTTCTCTCTGCCTTTTCAAAAATATTTGGCCTAAGAAATGGAAAGTTAACTTAACAAAAAATAAAATTACTTTATATTGTATATGACAGATATTTACACAGACGCACAGGTCAAAACCTCAAAAACCTGAATTTGAATAAGACAGTTTCATGAGAACAACTTTCATGCATTATTTCTAGTTTAAAAAGTCACCGTGGCTAACAATAGATCAAAACATTCGGGTTATCATATTTAACTATGATGAATTAAAAATAATAGAGATATTAAATTTGGCTATAAATAAGACTAAAAGAAATGAGGAGGAATGCTATAAAAAACATTTTCAGTGCTATATAAAAATTGGATCCCAAATATAAGCAGACACATAGGAAACCCTTTCTTTGATATATACATTATAAGGAAGAACAAAAGTTAACCAGAAAAAAAGAAATAATGTAACAAACAATATTCTGATAATTTAAAACCTATAAGAATCAGTGAAGAAAAATGTGGATTGTAGTGAAGTACTATTATTCCCTTTGCAACCAAGAGAGGGAAGTTACGAATGCCATCTCCAAAATAGCAATAGCAATAGCACTTAGATTTATATACCACTTCACAATGTTTTACAGCCCTCTCTAAGAGGTTTACAGAGTTAGCATATTGGCCCCAACAATCTGGGTCCTTATTTTATCAACCTCAGAAGGATGGAAGGCTGAGTCAACCTTCAGCAGGTGAGAATTGAACTGTTGGCAGTGAGCAGTGAGTTAGCCTGCAATACTGCATTCTAACCACTGTGCCGCCACCATGGCTCTTATAATTGTGTGTTTCTAGCATATCTGATGGCATCTGGCTCTAGAGTTCTAAAGCTTCTCCCAATTTATCAAGGACTCACTTCCTACTTAATGTTATAATGGGGTTAATGTAGGTCTGCTATGTTTGTCTGGAATTCTACAAAAGAATCTGAAAGAAGATTCACCAGACTCCATGGCAGCAGATGGAAATCATATTTACCTTTTTTTTTACTATGTAAAATAACTCAGCTTTGCTTAACCTCTAGAAACTCAGCTGTTTGTAGAGAAACTTCTTCCTTTCTCCAAGCCTTCCTGGAATGACTATGTGAATTTGCAATGTTACAAAGTCAAATGACCAAACCAGGAAATGCAAAGAAGACTCCCATCTGCAAAAAGATCACTTAAAAGATTTAGAAAGATAAAAAAAATCCCTGGTCTTTTCTTCAGTTTAGTAATTAAGTTAAACCCTCATTACGGCTTGTTTTCTTTTTTCCTGGGAAAAGGAGGAAGGGAGACTGAACCTGGTCATTTCCCTCTGTGGATCTGTTGTTATTTTAGCCATTTCATCCAGGGAAGGGTTCCACTTACCTTTACTACTGGTTCACAGCGGGAGCATGCACACTTCTGCGCATGCACAGATCACCCATGATGACGTTGTGGCAGGTGGGTGGAGCCTCCCACCAGTTTTACTACCGGTTCTATAGAACCGGACCGAACCAGAAGCAACCCACCACTGATTTTATCATGTCAGACTATGATGACTTTATACGCTATCCTGTCAAACACAGCTTCTTCCAATTGTTGGATGTTCAACTTTGTATCAGATTTGATGTTATCAAGCCAGCATGTTCTTTGCTTGCCCCTTCTTCTTGTTCCACTAACCATCTCTAACATCTTTGCCTTCTCCAATGAACTTGCATGCATGACATGGCCAAACTAAATCAGACATAGCCTTATGATTTTAACTTCTAGTGATGTGTCTGGTGTCTGATGTGTTTGGAGAAAAATAGCCAATTTTGCTTTCAGCAACATTCAATGGATTGCTTGTGGCTGTATTAGATCACTGTCAGTCAGTAGCTTTATGAAATCAGATGCTCCCATAATTTTATGTGAGACTGGCATGTATAATATGTCTTGGGAGAAGATAACATTGTGCCACATAGATGATTGGGATTATGGTGGCACAGTGGTTAGAGTGCAGTACTGCAAGCTACTCAGGGGTGGGCTATACTTACCTTTACTACCGGTTCGCAACAGGATCACGCACACGCATTTGCTTCGCTTGCTTCTGTGCATGCGCAGATCAGGGATGATGACATCCGGGGCGGTAGGCGAGGCCTCCTGCCGGTTTTACTACTGGTTCTTGTGAACCAGTCCGAACCAGGGGCAACCCACACTGAGGCTACTTCTGCTGACTGCCAGCTACCTGCAATTTGGCAATTCAAATCTCACCAGGCTCAAGATTGACTCAGCCTTCCATCTTTCCAGCAAAATGAGGACCCAAACTGTTGGGGGCAATATGCTGATTTTGTAAATGGCTTAGAGAGGGCTGTAAAGCACTGTAAAGTGGTATATAAGTTTAAGTGCTATTGCTATTGCTATTACAATTACATAAACCCAGTTATCATAGCCAATGTCAGCTATTATGGTTATGACAGTCCAGAGCATACAGAATGCATCCATTTGCTTGCCCTGGCTTGAAATATTCCATTCCTATAATTCTCTAATTATCATCTGGATTAAAGGACAATGCACATGTTTCCCTGTTCAACTTTGAAAAAATTCTCTGAACATTGCTGTTTGCCTATAATAGTAACTAATTTATAAAACAGTGCAGCATGACAAAAGATCCTTCAAACAGTAAGGAAGATTTGAAACTGCCTGAATTTCCAATGCCTCCACACATTCAGATATGTGAAATCTCCAGCTGCCCATCCAGACTGGACTAAAGCCATTGCTTCCTGAATCATCTGAAAATATCTCCTTACCAAATCTAAATATGAATTTTCAGGTAAGAACTGAAATGGGGACTTTACTATGTAAAAAAGGGAGAGAAACCTATCACAGTTTTGCTTTGTTAACATTGGTCTCAGTTCTTGTAAGAGCAGCTAGAAATTATTCTACCTTCCAGTCAGATTTATAGTTGTCTGCCAATATTAGATGGGTCAATCTATTACAGTTGGGGTGCAGTTTTAACCAATAGGTAAAGATATTTATCCAGAGATTAGATCCAAGTTAACTGACTCCCACTCCCCTCCCATCAAAGTATGCATTTGTAACACAGGAGGTAACCTTGAAGATACTACTTAGACATTTTGTTTGAAAACTTTCTGGCATGGCATGGCTTGGTGGGTGTGGTTTGGTTTGGTGGGCGTGGCAGGGGAAGGATAGTGTAAAATCTCCATTCCCTCCCCACTCCATGGGAAGGTTACTGCAAAATCCCCATTTCCTCCCAATCAGCTGGGACTCAGGAGGCAGAGAATAGATGAGGTCAGGGCCAGTCAGAATTTTTACTACCGGTTCTCCGAACTACTCAAAATTTCCGCTACCGGTTCTGCAGAACTGGTCAGAACCTGATGAAACCCACCTCTGATATATACACACATATACATATGTATATGCATGCACACACACACACAAACACACATGTATATAGATATATATGCTGTATACAACACAGATACTGTACATATAGGTTGACTCAGCCTTCTATTCTTTGTAAACTATTCTAGAAAGTGCTGTAAAGCACTAAAAAGCAGTATGTAAGACAAAATGCTATTGCTATTGCTATATATATTCCTTTGATCCATGTTTCCGACTATAACATTTGAACAGATTTGGTACTGGAGTGGAGAATAATGGATATTTGTATTGTCATTTATCGGTGCTGCAAAGAATTCCATTTTGGCAGATGATGTTACTTCTAGGTCAAGAAGTCCATGTTGATTTTTATATATAGCAAAACTGACAAGAAGATTGGTAAAGTATTTGAACTGATGGCAGAAATGCAGTATTATTATAAGATGAAGAGGAGCCAATTATCTGTGATAATGTAGGATTTATTAAATAGAGGTACATGTACCACTAATGTGTAATTGATATCCAATGCCCCTGCTAACTTGGAAAAAAAGTAAAAGTTGATCTTTCAGTGCAGAGAAAGTAAAAAATTCCTTGAATTGAGAGGGAGACACTCAAAGACTCCTAACCAGACTTACTACATAAGAGTCAGAGTCAATATTAAAGAGTAACTCAAATTAATGGATAACTTACCTGCAACAAAATAAGATACGCTTTTGTTATTGTATCTAAAATGCTTGCTTCAATGGTAAAACCTGGGGAAAAAATAGGGGTGAAGGAGAGAGTAAGAATCATTGTGAAACAATCAGAAATAATAACACTGGAAAGAAAGTAACTTGTATAATGTGTTTCCTGTAAATTGCACAAATCAACATCACAGTGAAAGATTGTTGCGCACATGCTGAAGTTACTCTTTGGCTAAATGAAGAGATTCAGATTTGGGGTGTACTGATCAGATCACAATTCTGATGAATTGAAAATGAAATGTCTTCATTTGATAGATAGAATTTGTCATAAATACAGTGAGAGGAATTTTCCATCAAACACTAGAAGAAAGATGATTATCTAAGAAATGAGGGGTATGAATTCGTATACTTAAAACTGAATTAAAAATAAAAATGTGCATTTAAAATTGATCTTGTTTATTTCCTGATTCATTTGTTCCTTCTGTCTGGTTAAAAAAAAAATAGTAAGGCAATTTTTCTCTATTTACTATGAGGCTGGCTTTCACCAGTTGCTTAATTTGTAAATACTTTTTTTTCCAGACTCAATATATGAAACCGACAAGCAGATATGAAATTGGTGTCTATTCATTACTTTAGTAGGCAGTTTGCTAGTTTATATCCAAGAAGATAAGTAGTTGTAAGCTTCATTAATTGGAATAACTATTAGGACCCTGATCTTTTTCTGTTTCTGGAAGAGTAATTAAGTAGTGATCAACTAAAAAACAGAAAAACAAGACAAGAAAACAGAAACTAGACAAAAGGCCATAACAAAAAAAAAAAATCATGCATAATTAGATATGCTTATAAATATTAAGCAAGTTTGCAATCTTAAGAAGTGCAAAACATCAGAATTTATGTCTTGAAAAAATAATAATAATAATATAATGAGAAGCAATCTGTATAAGATTACTTCATTAATATCAGTAAAAATAAGACCAAATTTGAATAAAACAATGTTTAATTTAAAAATTCTTCAGAATTTTTTGGTGCTAAATTTTGTGTTGCATGATTTTTGCCCCCTGCCTTCTTCTCCACACTTTCAAATACCATTGCTGAAAAGATGTACTTTAGTTTCATAGTATTCTGCAATAATAAATCTGATGCATAACAATAAATACTGAATTAACCTCTTGCCCTGTACCATTATATACAACCAGAGGAAAATGAACAGTAAAATCCCACTAGAATTGATTAGCAAAAATTATTCTATACTTATTAATTTTTCCTCATTTCTTATTCTCTTATTTAAAATTTTAAATAAAATTGAGAATGTCCCAAAAGATGATATGTCCCAATTTGAAATTTCTCTAAGAAAACTAGAAAGATTTAAATTTTTAAAGGAAACAGCACCACACACATTTTATTTTTAGAATTAATTCCTGTAAACGTGCCGAAACATTTGAAACTTGTAATCAATTCTTCTGCAAATTACATTAAGCAGAGTTAAATTTCCCATCAGGAGGCAAGCTGTCTCTGCCATCCTCCCTCTCTCCCTTGAACTGGTCATATTTAACTTAGTAACTGGGGTAATCAAGGAATAGGAGTACCAGAAATGGAGACAAATATTGTTTCCAGTTTTTCCAAACTTCTAAGGAATGTTTTATATAAAGTTTTGGGACAGTTGTTATGCGATGTCTTAGGATCTATGAAGAAACATATCAGGCTGCCTACCTGAGTTCTGAATAATTTCACTCCTGATTTCTGAATAATTTCACTCCTAGCTTGAATTGAAGAGCATCGAAATGACAGGTGTGAAACACCTCTGCTCAAAGCTAGAAGTAAACAGTGTGGAAAAGCAATCAACAATTTGAAGCAGAATCCAAGAGATATTGAGATGTGCCCTTTGGTGTGTAAATTTGTTTTTGTGCAATCTGACAAGTGAGGTCTGGTTTGCTGCTTCTGCTGTATTTCTATATTTATACTATGCACATTATAATAATATATAATATTCTAAAGCTAATCAAAGTTTCTAATGCACAGTTTTTGGATCTTTTCCCAATCAGCCAAAAATATCACAAAACACAAGTAACACATCCAGATAAATACAATTGTGGTAGACAATCATTCAAAAACATGAGTGTATGCACAGACTTAGTTTTAAAAGCAAATTATCGATATTGCAAGTTCTGACAACAAAGACTACTCATTTGTACTTGTTTTGATTGCAGTAATAAAATCTTTATTCTGAACCTGAACTGTTCTGTTAGCTTTTCTTCTACATTTCACTATGGAAGTTAAACACCATCTGAGCAGGATAAAAACCCAAAGGAAAAGGTTTCTGTCCTTAGATTTCAATACCTGCATTGAAGGCAGTAATTCAGAAATAAGCCCCTTTTCAAACAAGCTGACTTATTTAAATCTCTCTCCTTGAAATCAGTGGGAATGTAAAATGCTTAATTTTCTCTGGGCCATGCCCTATCTTCTTGCTGCTTATCTGCACTGTAGAACTAAAGGAAAAGAGGAAGTCACACTGATCTTTGAAAAAAAGGAAAACAGCAACAAAACTGAGCAAATGCCTGTTCTCTATCATTAATTCCAAACAATTATTTTACAGTTGAAGTAAACACCAGAATGGCATTTGAGTTTTAAAAGGAGCAAATTGCACATACCAGAGAGCTAGGGGTTCTAAAGAATCTGCCAGAGGTCCCACCTTCTCTACTTTCTCAAAGGAGACAGGAAACTTTACTCATTTCTTTGAGTAAGAAATGTTCTGCAATGAAAGATTACACAAGAGGAAGCTGGAGGAAAAGGCTTGAGTAGGCAAACCAAAGACAATAGTTTCGTTGGTATAACAACCGTTGGAAACCATTTGACCAACAGGCTTATTGCTCCAAATGAAGACATAGCATGGAGGTTTTCTCATTCAAAGTTGGATGAGTGTAGTCTACGAAAAGAATGCAAGAAAAACTTACGTAATTCATTTGTCATTCATTTCAATGATAATTCGTGGTACAAAACTAAGACCAAAAAAAAAAGCTTTCTTTAGAAGATTGGCAGGCAGTTGTATTAATCATTTATTTGTTTAAGATTAGAACAGTCATCTTCCACTCTCAATAATTTATTTGTGAGGGAACATTTTAAAATTACCCAGAGAGGTTTGTTAATATTTGAAGTGCCATCAAAATATTTTGTACAAACAAAAGATAAAAGCATATTCTCCCTGGCAAAGATGGGAGATCCAAAGCTTTCCAAATGTTGAGAAGTTGGAGTTGTAGCACAGCACAAAACATCGTGGGCTGTCCCCTGATACCACTAGATCAATGGTGAAATGTAAAATTTGTTACTACCAGTTCTGTGGGCTTGGCTTGATGTGGGGGTAATGTGACTGGGTGGGCGTGGCCACCTTTTTTTTTTCTTTTAAAAGCATTTTTTCTACAATCTCTTTGGCTGAAGAGATTGTTTAAAAAAATGCTTTTGAAGAGCTTTGACGATCCCAGCTTTTTAACTTTTAAAAGCATTTTTTCAGCCAAAGAGGTTGTAGAAAAAATGCTTTTAAAAGTTAAAAAAAAAAGCCTCTGATGATCACACCACTCAGCTGGGCATGGGCGGGGGGGCAGAGATTTTTGCTACCGGTTCTCTGAACCACCCGCTGCGATCGCTACCAGATCAGGCGATTCGGTCCAAATCGGGAGCATTTCACCCCTGGACTAGATGAAATCACTAGGGCTCGCTGCCTTAGAAGAGTGAGGAAAATTCTCAGGGATGACTCTCACCCTGGTCACCATTTCTTTACCCTCCTACCATCAGGAAGGAGATATAGAAGTATAGCCAGCCACACAACAGGCTGAAGAACAGTTTTTATCCGTGGGCTGTCAGACTCCTGAATGAGAAATAACATCATAACTACATAGTATGATGGACTGCAGGGCCGGCACAATGTGTAACATGTTCACACTGGTGCAATAGGACTGGGTGGTTTGTTAATATGATTTATTGGGTTAGGGGTTTTCTGTCTTCACTATGAGTTGCATTGTGTTGTGGGGGTGTGTACTGAGGGAGCTCAGCCAATCTCATTGTACATATGTTGTGCACTGACAATAAAGATTTGAAATTGAATTGAATTGTATTCCAAAAACTGGGTTTCCAGGACTACAGGGCTTTGTGCCCTGGCAGTACTTCTAAAGCATCAGTTGTTAAATGTCTTAGAGATAAGTAATTTGCTACCCTGTCAAAGAGCAAAATTGTCAATTTTCTGTGGAAGCAAAGGACAAGCAGAGATCTTCCTATTGACACAAGGTTCATGCTGTGAATTCAAAGTGCATTCTCATTCCTTGATTATGCACTGTTTGTTAGAGTTATTTTGTGTTAGCTAATGAAGACAGGTTGCTTAAGATCACAATCCAACCCAAAAGTTTAATACTTGTTCTTCATTATGTGATTAAAGGATGTTACTGCTTATGTTACTTCACTTAGACTAACAGAAATGGACACGTTAATATTATTCCCAAAGCTGCAGAAGAAGTACTTCAGATTTGAACAAGCACAGCACTTCAGCATTATTCATTAAAACACAAGTGATGCTTTTCAGGATTGAACGTGAGCCAGGAAAAAAAAAGAGTTGCAAATACTTTAAGATGACTTCTGTTTCAAATCTCTTAAGAAAAACTACAGTTTATTTTCAGGCTCACCGAAGGTGTGAATCACTTCTAAATTTTTCTGGGAACTACAAAATTTATACTGCGTTTAGCGAGTCTTCTTAACAGTTGAGAAATGTGATTGTAACACTCTCTATGCTACAGCTAGGTATATTTTCTAGTTTTTTTTTTAAAAAAATGACGTTTTTACAATGAACTCAAGGAAGAAGTGTTATCTATTATTTATCACTTTGCTAGACTTGTGAGAAATTGGCTTAACTAATTCACTGCATGAAGGGTATGGTCTTAAGAAAAACAACTTGATAATCAGTTATTCCCAATACCAAACAAACATATTGCAGGCTCCCATACTTATTTAACTAGATATTGGACTAAAGTAATCAAGCTAACAACTCCTTAATGATGGAGATGGCCAATGCCTAGGAGCAACATAAATTTTGGTATCTCATCTGGGAATTTTTGGTTTATCCAGTCATGGATGATCAGACAAGTTCAGCATGCAAAGCCTTTTTTTCTTGTATATCTAAGAGGAGTTAATGCACTTTTCTTGTTTTAAATGATCTCAGTTTCACATGTCATTCAAAAGCAAAGCTGTTGTTTAATTTAAGGATAGTTAGCTAAATAAGTCAGCTTCAAAATTCATTGAGATATGCTAAATTGCAAACAAACCACATGCTGGTTTAGTGAGACATTTGATAGCTTTTCGAAAACTTAATCTACATTTTATCCACAGTTTCTAGTTTCAGAAAATCTGGCATATTTCAAGTAACAAGGCAAAAAATTTGAATCTGTTTATCCCCAAACTCATAAGTTTAAAGCTAGAGGAAAGCAAACAAAGAAATGTTTCTGGAAATTGGAATGCTGGAAATCTGACAATCAATCTGTCAATCACAGCTTAGCTGAGTAATGGAAAGATGCTTCATTAACCTGTCTTGAACCAATAAAGAAGCCTTCATTACAATGGGATCTCACGATTACCATGTAAGACCAAGAAAGAGATGGGTCTTCTTTAATGAGCTGCTTACAAGGTATACAATCATGCAAGATCCAGAGCAGTGGTGGTTTGCTACCAGTTCACCCCAGTTCAGGAGAACCGGTAGCAGTGGCCGCGGGAGGCTCCGCCTACCCTCCCAGGCGTCATCAAATACGATTTGCGCATGTGCAGAAGTGGCACACACGCGAGCAAACAGGTAGCAAAGGTAAGTGAAACCCACCCCTGATCCAAAGCATTTTCCCTATTTTGGATCCAAGTACTGCACAGTATACAAGAGAATGGGATCTTTCCTCGAGAAAGATCCATGCTACATTTTTTTTCCTGGAGAATTTTTGAAGCTTTTCTTTGATTCAAGTGTTTTTTTTTATTTCTGTACATTCTATTAAACCAAGAATGGGCAACAGGTAGCAGTCCAGACACAGACCAGTTTCTATTCACTTTAGCCAGTACAGTACAGTCACATATCACTGCGAACATATCACGCTTTGAGTTTTAATATGATATGCAATATCACCAGTAAACACCCACATTTACAAATTGATAAAGGTGTTTTGTCTGATGTATTCCTCAATAAGGTCTTTATGAGTCAGCTTTTCAACATATTTGTTCCTTCTTTTTTCCCCAAAAAGTAATTACCGTACTTTTCAGACTATAAGACGCACTGGTATATAAGACGCACCAAGATTTCGAAGAGGTAAGTAAGAAAAGAAAGTTTTTGCCCTCCCTGGCCCTCAGGAGCACTCTGCAGGCCTCCCAAACCCTCCGCACAGCCCATTTTTGCAAAAATGGGGCTGGGGGCTGGGGGAGGGCAAAAATGCCCCAATTTCCACTCTCTTTTAGGAGGGGAAAAGGTTCATCCTATAGTCTGAAAAATACGGTACTCTCAAATTAAGCTCCATTCAGGTGGCTTCATGAAAACTTTCTTGTAGTCTCCTTGTCAAGAATATGGAATTGATGTGTCAGGGCTTCCTTCCAGAATGCTCTTTCAAATTCCCAACCCAGCCTAAAGACTTTAGATTTTCTGATGATTCCTTCATCAAGTATATCTTGCTTAGATTAGCCAGGTTTGACTGCCTAAACTGTCTATATTATTATATATTTCATAAACATTTATAAATAGTACAAATGTTCCCATTTCTAACAACCTTATTTAAGGAAACCAAAATCCTGGGTAAATCTTCAAATGTCTGATGTTCTCAGGGAATACAAGCTCCTAACTTTTGATTAGATTACATCATATACATCATTCAGTACATTTTTCAGCTGAAATCACAGCTAGCATTTCTTTAGTTTTTATTTATTTACTTATTAAATTTATTGACTGCTCATCTTACCACAAAGTAACTCAGGGCAGTTTACGATATTATAAAGATAAAATTTTACAAAACCTACACACAATAGAGACCAAATTATAAAAAGGATAAATACACAACCCTAACTAAAATATGAAGAGCGGGGGAATAGGATGAGCAGGAGGGGACGTGAGATCTGCTATTAGTTTGTCAACTGTTCCCAATGTGAAGATTCCCCACCACCCCATTGGAGCTGGTAGAGGCAGGTCTTTAAGCAATTGTCAGAAGGGTAGAAGCCAACCTCTTTCCAAGGGATAAAATGTTCCAAAGGGTAGGAGTAATGGCAGAGAAAGCTCTTCTCCTGGACCCCTCCTGCTAGAATACCGTGGCTGACGGGGCCATCAGGGGGAGGGCGTTCTCTGTGGGAGCCCCGACCCTCTGGAATGGATTGCCCACTGAGCTCAGGACAGCCCCCGACCTTCTTTCCTTCCGTCGTGAGCTGAAGACGTGGCTCTTCCGCCAACTAAACTGATCCGTTTGGGGGTACACTGGTATAATTTTAAATTGTTTTTTAATTGGGTTACTGATTTTAATTTGGTATTGTATTGTGATTTGTATTGAAGTTGTCATTTTGTAAGCCGCCTTGAGTCCCTAGGGAGAAAGGCGGCATATAAATCGCAATAAATAAATAAATAAAATCAGCATGCTTCCTCAGCCAGCACAGTGGGGCCAGCCAATCCAATGGGATGGGACAATCCCACAAATATGGCTTTATTGTATCCATATAAACTGACCCAATTTATCTTGTTTCTCTAACAATGTCACTGGCAAGGGTTTAAAGTCCTAGAGAGATACGTTTAAAGCCCTAAAGAGATTCCTGAGGAGACGTGTTCTCCAGCCCTCCTTCTATTGACCGAAACTGCACAACATAAAATTGGTTGTTCTCATTGTTGAAAGAATAAAGATCGACTTCTGCCTCAGATAACCTGCTTCAACAGACCCTGTTTGAAGCCATGGCAGTCAGTTCACTTTCCCCTCTAGCAATAGATTATACATACCTTGACCGTGTCACAATAAGGAGGAAAATATTTGTTTAACACCAATAGAGCTAA
Organism: Arizona elegans; assembly: GCA_022577455.1. Taxonomy (NCBI): domain Eukaryota; kingdom Metazoa; phylum Chordata; class Lepidosauria; order Squamata; family Colubridae; genus Arizona; species Arizona elegans. The sequence goes on from JAKOOJ010000001.1 coordinate 254,941,985, forward strand.
GCATGACTTAAGCCTGTTTCACCGACAGGCTAGAGGACAAGGTGAAGGCAACGTCATGGAGAGCAGCAGGACAGAAGAAAGGTATGGCCCATTGCCAAGTCATATTTGTCTTGTGGTTAGATTTTCAAGGGGGAAAAGTCCTCTCTTCTGCTGTTCTTAAACCCACACAATGTGGCTTAATGAATGACTCATCCAACCCATTTGATCACAGAGAAACCTCCCCAAGTGGAATGATTCAGACAACATGTTGTCCTCTCTTTTGACATCTCCAGATGACCAAGTCACCCCCACCTACCACTGGAATATCAATAGAAACCAAAGTCACCCACCAACTTTAAAAAGTTGCCTCTTCAGGAAATTCACATCATTCAAATGTGGGCAGTTCCAAACCTAAACAAGTTGTTCTGTTTCAGTTCTGTTTTCCACCAGAAGATTATTAACACTTAAGATCATGGGACAGATCTAACTTTTTTCCTCTCTCCTTCTAATGGTATTCACAGAGGACGCCCCTGACTATGTAGTGGGGAGGGAGCTAGTGATAAGTTTCATTAGAGATAATGATAAAGAGGAAATGTTTAATCCCCTCACCCGGGCAATTTTCCTAATAGCAATAGCACTTAGACTTATATACCACTTCACAGTGCTTTATAGCCCTCTCTAAGCAGTTAACAAGGACGCGGTGGCTCAGTGGCTAAGACGCTGAGCTTGTTGATCAAAAGGTTGGCAGTTCAGCGGTTCAAATCCCTAGTGCTGCATAACAGGGTGAGCTCCTGTTATTTGTCCCATCTTCTGCCAACCTAGCAGTTCGAAAGCACATAAAAAATGCAAGTAGAAAAATAGGGACCGCCTTTGGTGGGAAGGTAACAGCATTCCGTGCGCCTTTGGCGTTTAGTCATGCCAACCACATGACCACAGAGACGTCTTCGGACAGCACTGGCTCTTTGGCTTTGAAACGGAGATGAGAACCACCCCTTAGAGTCGGGAACGACTAGCATATATGTGCGAGGGGAACCTTTACATTTACCTTTACCTTTAAGCGGTTTACAGAGTCAGCATATTGTCCCCAACAATCTGGGTCCTCATTTTACCAACTTCGGAAGGATGGAAGACTGAGTCAACCTCAGTTATCCATGCATAAATAAACACCCTATAGGGCACAGGTGTCAAACTCGCCAAACTCGCCATGTCACATTGATGTCACATGACATATTGCAACTTTTTTTGTCTCCACAGAGTTGGGGTGGGCGTAGCCTGCGTGTGATGCATCCAACCAGTGGCCACCAGTTTGACACCCCTGCTATAGGTAATTAATCCAATTGCTTGAATGTATTGTGATGCTAGATATTTCACACATTACATAAAATGTGCTTGGCTATTTGGTGAATCAGTGCCTTGTGTGAAGGCAGCACTTGAACTGGGTACTGGTAGCCTTACTGAGGAAAATCTCATGGATAAGTAGATTTCAAGTTCATGGTATCTATTATTTTTTTACTTTTTATTCTCTAATCAATGGAAGTGTTTCAGACATTTAAAGTGTACAGTGCTTGAATATTTGAACAACAAAAATATACATTTACAAAGTTGTGTCTCCTTTATTTTTTTTTTAAAAGTAATGCAACTTCTAACTATAGTATTCAGATATATTTCACGATGGAACTTTATAGACTTTGAAGTTTTCCAAATTTAATATTGAAACCTTGTCTTTTTCACTAAAGTAAATAAATTTCCATTTCTGTAAGTGGCAATGGTTTAGTATGTTGTATAAATTTAAATGTTAAGTCACACAATGACAGCATTTATATATGTTTGAAATTCTGCGTGCACACTAAAGAACATATAAGCACATAATTAAAGATTTTCTTTTCCAATTGTGAACTGGGCACTGTGCTTTTAGAAGTTATATCACCTTTGCTATATTAATTTTTTCAGAATATATATAAACCATTTCCTTTTTATTTTATTTTCATCTGTCAAATCTCACATTAGTATTTATAAACATTCAGCTATTTTTTTAAAAAGGCATGAATTAGATTTTAAGCACTTTATCTATTTTATAGTCCTGAAACTATCAACAAAGCACCACAATTATTTTTTAATATGTCTGTTATTTGCATTCATGAACTGTTATTAAAATAATAATACAGAAATTTAAATACAGGTAGTCCTTGACTTACAACAGTTCATTTAGTGACTGTTTGAAGTTATAACGGCACTGGAAAAAGCAACTGTTTTTTACAGTTATGACCTTTGAAGCATCCTCATGATCATGTGATCAAAATTCAGAAACTTAACAACTGGTTCATACTTATGACCATTGCTGTGTTGCAAGGTCAAATGTTCCTCTTTTGCGACCTTCTGACAAGCAAAATCAATGGGGAAGCCAGATTCACTTAACAACCATGTTGCTTAACAATTGCAGTGATTCACTTAACAACTGTGGCAAGGAAGGTCGTAAAATGGGGAAAATCTCACTTAACAAATGTTTCACTTAACAACAGAAATTTTGGGCTCAATTGTGATAATAACTTGAGGCCTACCTGTACTGCTTTAGGTCCTTCCTATATTTTCCACAAGGTGGCAGTGTCTACTTTATGCAATCCAATAGCTTCCATGTTTAGCTAAGAGAGTTTACAATATTTCTCTGAACAGAAGCAGCAAAGTATGTATAGAAAACAAGAGCCAGAAGCTAGTTACTAAATACCAAAGCACTGGAAACATTGTAGATTGGGAAAATAGTGATCTCAATCCAACCAAAGTTAGTAATTTGAAAGGGGAAGATGTAAGTAGGTAGAGAATCAGAGGGAAAAGTAAAACACACTAGATCAATCCAAATATCTATAATTTCAATCCAGCATCTGACCTTCTCTGGACTCAGAAGCTAAGCAGATCCAGCTTGGTTGGTACTTGAATGGGAAATCACCAGGAATTGTCAGAGCTATAGGTTAATCCTGAAAGCAGAAACGCATCTCAGAAGACAAAGCAAAGCATTTCCATACTGAAGAAAGAAAAAGGTTATTTGTTGATTTGATTTGATTTATATAGACCTATCTATGAAGTTATAAGGAAAGAGAAGAAGAGGATGACCAGGAACAAGATGGATGGATTCAGTTACAGTAGTGATAGGTATATATCAGAGGTGGGTTTCAGCAGGTTCTGACCAGTTCTGGAGTACTGGTAGCAGAAATTTTGAGTAGTTCGGAGAACCGGTAGTAAAAATTCTGACTGGCCCCTCCCCCATCTGTTCTCTGCCTCCTGAGTCTCAGTTGATCGGGAGGAAATGGGGATTTTGCAGTAACCTTCCCCTGGAGTGGGGAGGGACTAAATTAGGAGCAATTCATTGTGGGGAAAAATCTATACAGCCACTAAGAGTCAACTTTGATTTAATGGCACATGATCAATCAATCTTCTATAAAATTATCAAGAGCTGAGGACAGTAGAAGGAAACTTTACCTTTTGTACAGTTTATGGCTTTTCTGCTCTGAAGGAATTGGTTATGACACTGGTTTACTTACAAACTCTGTGTGGCCAACTTAATTCATAAGATATCCCCATAGAGGTTATTTAAGACAAAACTATACTGAGGCCACCTTTATCAGAGTATTCAAAGATATATTTAGAATTCTGCCGTTACATCATAGAAGTTAATTCATATTAACAATTGCTTCCCAACTAAAGGCAGCTATGTTTCTTTTCAGAAACAGCTAATTAATCTTCCCTTCCATCTCCCAAAAATTCATTACCTCCGTTGACATATTTTTCTTGGAAGGGATTGATTAAAATGATTTTCATTTTCTTAAAATATAAAATTGAGATATATAAACATAAGACAGATTCACAATGTACATAAGTTTCAAGCTGTCTTCCTGAACCTATGTTGAACCTTTTTGGACTCAATGTGTCAAAAATTTGCAAAATACCTAATTTGGCTCTGCTGGCATGCTCTCTCCCCCCCCCCCTCTCTCTCTCTCACACACACACACACACACACACACACACACACACTCCAATATCTAACGAGCTGCCACAAAAAAGACCGGGTCAAGCTATTCTCCAAAGCACCTGAAGGCAGGAGTGGAAGCAATGGATGGAAACTGATCAAGGAGAGAAGCAATCTAAAACTAAGGAGAAATGTCCTAATAGTGAGAACAATTAACCAGTGGAATGACTTGCCTTCAGAAGTTGTGGATCCTTCATCACTGGAGAGCTTTAAGAAGAGATTGGGCAATGATTTGTCTGAAATGGTTTAGGAACTTCTGCTTGAGTAGTGGGTTGAACTAGAGGACGACCAAGCTGTCTCTCCCAATTCTGTTTTTCTGTTACTCTCTTTCAGCCTAACCTACCTCACAAGAGAAAATAGGAGAAGGATGGAAGGTTGTATGTAAACTACCTTGAGTTGTGATAAAGAATGGTAGGATATAACTACAACACAACAATTTGTAAGGGTAGGGACAAATTTTGGTAAGGTGTTAGCATTTAAAATTATTTGGAAATGCCAAGATTCAGTAATATACTGTATGCACACCAAAATACTGTTACAGTGAACAGGCAAAGCTAAAACGCTGGGTGTTTTTTTTCCCCTTCTTTCATTCATGTTATGCTACAATTTGAGCATGCCTTTGATCACATTTGTCACCAGTATTAGTAAATCACAGCAAGTGTGAATTTGAAGGGATTTGATAGGTCATTTAATAGGCCAATTGTTTAGCTTCTTCTTCTATTTCCTTTTCCTTGGATAACAGCCCAATACATAACAGTTGAATTTCCTGACTTTCAGAGGTAGTAAGCCTTTGAAGTTGAGCATGTAAAAATAGTTGAGACCTTGGGCTAAATTCTGAGGGTTATGAACCAGCTTGTGTTAACAGCCATTATTAGCTAAGTGAAGTAACCATGTTATCAACTTCATATCTGTGAGGCAAACGTCTTCAGTAAGCACTGTAGGGTCTATTCAAGACCTGGCTGATTAAGTGTTCCATTTAAAAGCCCTACCACAAGACACAACACCCAGAAAATAAATAACTAGTCTTCAGGACATCCCTCGCTCTATGACTTATGATAATGCTTCCCAAAATAGATTCTAATGGTAAAGCCAAAAGGATTTGGTGAACAAACATGCTGATGTAAGAAGAAAAAATAATTGCCTTGTTATTAAATTCAACTTTGAGTTTGTGGAAATATTCAGAGTGTCTTACAAAAGTCATAAGGCAATATTTGGGAAATCTCTATATGGAAAAAGATTGCTTGCAGTGTGGATACAGCAACAGAAAGTCTGCATTGCGTGTTTACTTAGAATGATGGCTGCTGTCAGCAATGTCAGGTGAAGATTTAGGCACCTGTACAGAAATAAGGAGAATTATTCCTGCTCTAGGTTAATTATTTGCATTTAGCAGAAGGAAAGAACAGCATTCCTCACAGGATTTTCTCTATAACAATAAGAGAAGCATAAAATTGGGAATGGCATTTGATTGTCTTTCAACTTTTTCAAATCAAGACCTTTGACTCTCTTGCTCCTTTCCAGTGATTTCTGGGTAAGAATTTCAACCAGGACACAGTGAAGAATTCAAAATGGGTAAATTGAAAATGGATCCAGACAAGAGAGAGCCATTCCTAATAAACTGCTCACTAAATAAGTTTTGCATTTACACATTATTATATTGATATCCTTCCTTACTTTCCTCTGGGAATAGAGATTCAACTTGTATTGAATAGGACTGCATATCCTTTAAAATTACAGGTTTGCAAGTCTGGGTGCTTTTACATAATGGACAAGCCATCTTTCAGCCCCATCCAGCACAGAAAAAATAATCCTAGCCTTACATTTGAAGCAGAGACTATTTGCATTTTTCCTCAGCTTTCAAATTATTACATGTCATTTCTGAGAACCACAGATCTGGCCATGGCAACTCGGGTCTTAGTTTCCATCACTATTTCAATGTGATCTCTGTGGGATTGTCTAAACCTGCAGCCAAGGTTGCTAAATGTCCTTGTAGAAAGAGCTGCTTTGGCTCCTGAATTTTGGAAGCAATTCAACATGGGGGTAAAACTCTTTAAAGCAATTTATGTTTTGTTTCTACAGTTTCTGAAGGATTGCCTATATGTGTTGCCTACAGATTGCATATAACACGCATGCACACACACAGACACAGACACACACACACACATAGACACTCACACACACACACATACTTTATTTACCGTATTGTGTCCAAAGCACCTGATCCCCTCCCCTTCCAAGATTCCAAGGTCAACATTTGATGGCCAATATGCTGGTGTTTGATGACGTGGTATCCTGTTTATTCTTAAATAAAATAAATCGCAACACAGATAATTGTGCAGGACAGCTAATGTGGTTGATCCAGTTCTATCTCCTTGCACCTCACCACCAACCCAACCCCAGCTATCTGAGGCAGTTGCTTCCTTCTGCCTTGTGGCAGTGCCAGGGCTCCACTGGAAAAATCCAAGATGCCCTTCTGTCTCCCCCGCTTAGTCAGAGCAGAAGCTCTTCAGCATTAGCTACTTCCTTTTCAATCCTTAGAGTTGCACATTCAGCAAGTCATACCCACCCCCCATTTCTCCAACCATCAGGCATTCCAGAGTTACCACTACTCCTTTATGTGAGAGAGTACTGGAAATCTGGAAACTGACTTTATTTACAGCCTCTCAGGCAGAGCATAAGTAGAGGCAAACAGGCATTCCTTCTGTACCGCAGGCAGATGATCCCTAGATAACAAGTGAGGCTCACTGCCAAGACAGCACCCGCCCTCCCCAACAAGTTTACACTAATTCCACCAAGGAGCCCTCCATTCTCTCTCTTGTCCTGCCCATTCCAGCTCCAAATTCTTTCTCACGCATACAGGCTGTGTCTCTCCCTTCTCCAAAGCCATCATAGCAACAGAACTGCCTGCATGTGAGACCCTCCTTGTTCATTCAAAAGCACCATTCTTATCCCTATGGTATAAAGTGACCTTTAGCAAAAGGAAATTTCTCCATGGTCAAGATCTGGCCACTGCTAAGGGATGCCTCCTCTTCTAGATAAAATTTATCTTTTCTTTTTTTAAAAAATAAAATAAAGACTCTTCTAGAAAGAGTGCAAAGAAGAGCAATAAAGATGATTAAGGGACTGGAAGCTAAAACATATGAAGAATGGTTACAGGAATTGGGTACGTCTAGTTTAATAAAGAGAAGAACTAGGAATGATGTGATGGCAGAGTTCCAATATCTAAGGGGCTGCCACAAAGAAGAGGTGATCAACCTATTTGTCACCTGAAGGCAGGACAAAAATGGATGGAAGCTGATCAAAGAGACAACCAAACTAGAACTAAGGAGAAATTTCCTTGCACTCAGAACAATGAATCAGTGGAACAACTTGCCTCCAGAAGTTCCAACACTGGAGTTTTTAAAGAAGAGATTGGATAACCATTTGTTGGTTGAGCAGGGTTTGGACTAAACCCTGTTGGTTTAGGGTTGGTTGAGCAGGGTTGGTTGAGCAGGGTTTGGACTAAAAGACTTCCAAGTCCCTTCCTACTTTGTTATTCTATTATTCTGTTCTGTTATTTGGTAGCAGAACAGCCAAGGGCGTGGACTGAATTATTCATTCATTCATTCATTCATTCATTCATTCATTCATTCATTCTAATTCCAATTTAAAATGCCTTTAAAGTTGATTTTGGAGACGTCTCAGTTTTCTCGTACCCAGTCCTACAGATAAATAGATAGTCTTACTTATATGTATTTCCTAACCACAGGAGATGCAAATGCAGAAAGCAATTTTTTTGAATGATCCCCTCACCCATGAAATAAGAACAACTACAAATACAAAAGTTAAATTAATTTCGAAGGCACTGTGGCCAATAATAATAAAATAAAAGTCAATGCAAGAAATGCAAAAATTACAATCATTTCAGGAAAACGTGATCACCAATAACAAAAGTACCTGAATGAAATAATTAATACAGCGTTTAATTGTCCTGTGGTGAGTTGACCACAGTAAATTGGTCATGGTGAGTTGTCCTAGACCCCTCTATTATCTTGTTGGTTAGAGTTGAAGGTATGGCTACTTCCCCTATTCCCACTGCAGAATTCAGCATTTAAAACCCCAAATGGGGTACATCAAAAAAGGAAGAATTCTTTATTTAACCACTGGTAGATGCCATCTTTTTTATATACCCCAATAAACTGGACTACTCTTCAAAGCATTCTGCACAAATATAATTGACGATGGTCTCCCAGAAGAGCTCCTACAGGCCACCACCTAAAAGCTTGGAAAGAGCTATGGCATTTATCCAGGTTTACACAATCAACAGATTACATTTATCCATATTGCCAAGAATGACAGAGGCTGCTCACATGGAAAATAAATATTTTTGAGAGCAGGCCTAACACTTTCCAGAATGTAGACTAAAGCTGAGAAGGTTGTTTATTCCCAGGCTGTGATTCCAGGTTTTAATCAGCTCTAAGTCCTCTTATCTGAGCCAAGGAGATTTTTACATCATTTTCTCTCTGATCTGCCCTTCCCCCATTTGTATTTTTCTTTCTTTCTTTCAGACTTTCCAGTTGGTATTATTTATGTAGACATGCAAGCATGCTAAATTTCAGAGCTTTAATTTGTGGCTTCCTGTCTCCAAGATTGTTCTGAAGTAGTTCTCATGTGGCCATTCTTCCAGTTAAATATTTACACACACATAAACTGCACATAACTTTTACTTGGGGGCAAACACTCAATGTAGCTTTGCTTCACTCTTCAAGTTCTACATGTGGTTCTTATCATGACAACATATTGAAAATATGTGCCTAGCAAACACATTTTAGATATATTTATACAAGCCATTATGTGCTTATCTTTGAGGCATTTACTATATATAGAAAAAAATGGAAGATTAGATTTCCTGTTCTCGTTGCTTGCCTCAAGAGCCCCTTCTGTATATTCATCATGTCCAGCCTCTTGTTTTAGAGTCAAGTCTCCTTTTTCTTTTTTTTCTAGCTGTAGCTACAATCTTCATAGTCAGTTAAGCACCAGTAGTCCTCAACTTCCAACAGTTTATTTAGTGACCATTCAAAGTTACAACAGCACTGAAAAAACTGACTTATGGCCATTTTTCACACTTACAACCATTGCAGCATCCCCATGGTCATGTGATCTTTAGACATTTGTCAATTGGCCTGTAGTTATGACCGTTGCTGGGTCCCAAAGTCATGTGATCCACTTTTGGGACCTTCTTACAAGTAAAGTCAATGGGGAAGCCAGGTTCACTAAACCACTGTGTTATTAATTAACAACTGCAGTGTGCATTTTAATTTTTGTACAGGTAGTCCTCAGTCTACAATAGTTTATTTAGTGACCATTTGAAGTTACAACGGCACTGAAAAAAAGGTGACTAATGACCTTTTTTTCACTCTTATGACCATCATAGCAGAGGTGGGTTTTAGCAGATTCTGACCAGTTCTGGAGAACCAGTAGCGGAAATTTTGAATAGTTCGGAGAACCGGTAGTAAAAATTCTGACTCGCCCTGCCCCCATCTATTCTCTGCCTCCCGAGTCCCAGCTGATCGGGAGGAAATGGGGATTTTGCAGTAACCTTCCCCTGGATTGGGGAGGGAATGGAGATTTTATAGTATCCTTCCCCTGCCACGCCCACCAAGCCACAACCACCAAGCCATGCCATGCCCACCAAGCCACACCCACAGAACCAGTAGTAAAAAAATTTGAAACCCACCACTGCATCATAGTATAGCATTCTGATGGACTTGTGAACAAAATTCAGACGCTTGGCAACTAACTTATATTTATGACGGTTGCAGGGTCCCAGGGCTCATGTGATCACCTTTTGCAACCTTCTGACAGTGGGGAAACCTTTAACAACCAGGTTAGTGACTGAACAACTACAGTGGTTCACTTAACAACTGTGGCAATAAAGGTCATAAAATGAGGCAAAATTCACTTAACAACCGTTTTGCTTAGCAAACAGAAAGTTTGGGCTCGATTGTGATCGTAAGTTGAGGACTTCCTGTATGTTATTGATACACTGACTGCTTATGACATGGCCTTGTGATTGAATCAAGCAAGATAATGAAGAAACCCCTAGAAACACAGATGATTCTTCGCATATTGGAACAGCCTATCCCATTCTGATTCCCTCAAAAAGTTTTAGATTACAGATCTTCTCATCTTCACATCAATGCCAGCTAGGTCTAATGAGGGTTAAAATTTAGCATATGGGCAAAGCTGAGCTTAGAAACCTTAGCTGGCTGGGGGATTCTGGGAGTTGAAGTCCACCCATCTTCAAGCTTCCAAGGTTGAGAAACACTGTCCTAAGGTATTATTTATTCATTCAATTTGTACTGAATAGCCATCTCTCAACAAGTGACTATGGGTGGTGAACAATCGTAAAATAATTTAAAAACAATTTTCATCTTAATTACAGGTGGTCCTCGACTTATGACCACAATTGACCCCAAAATTTACATTGTTAAGTGAGGCAGTTATTAAGTGAATTTCACCCCATTTTACGACCTTTATTGCCACAGTTGTTAAGTGTGTTGTTCAGTTAGTAACCTCGTTGTTAAGGTTTCCCCACTGACTTCGCTTGTCAGAAGGTCGCAAAAGGCAATTACGTGAGCCCTGGGACACTGCAACCGTCATAAATATAAATCAGTTGCCAAGGTCTGAATTTTGTTCCCGAGTCCATCAGGATGCTATGCTATGATGGTTATAAGAGTGAAAAAAAGGTCATTTAGTCACCTTTTTTTCAGTGCCGTTTTAACTTCAAATGGTCACTAAATAAACTATTGTAGATTGAGAACTACCTGTACATAAAATTAAAATGCACACAGCATTAACCCAACCAGGACACAGAATCCTTTACACATTTGGGGACCCAGACATATAACAGGTCTTTAAAATTTTATGAAAAGCCAGCAAGGTTGGAGTCATCCTAACTCTGGGGGAGGATGCTCTGTAGGGCATCCTCCTTTCTGGGCCATGCCAGCCAGGATTTTTTGGTTGATGGGATCCAGAGCATGCTCTTCCTACCAGACTGGATTAGACAGATAACAAACACAGTCCCAAGCCATGAAGAGATATAAGGGTGGCATCCAGCATTTTGACGAACACCTGGAACCACACTGACAGCCAATACAACTCATGGAGTAATGGGGTTACATGTGCCGAGGAACTGTCACTATTTACTGCCCATGCAACTACATTCTGTTCCAGTTGAAACTTCCAAATGTTCTTTCGAGGGCAGCCATATGTAAAGCATGTTGCAGCAATATAGATTTTCTCTATTTCTACAAGCCTTAGAACAGGGATGTCAAATTGGTGGCCCGCAGGCCAGATGCGTTACATGCAGGCCACGCCCACCCCAGCTCCACGAAGGGGAAAAAAGTCACAAAATGTCATGTGACACCACAAGTTCGTGCCTTAGAAGGTAAATCTCCAGTTTTACCAGATGCAGCTTCCGAGTAAAGAGTGAGCCTTCCAATCAGAAATATGTGATAGCAACCTAAATATTACCCCAAGTAAAACTCTTCTGACTTGGGGAAACGGCTGTGCACAGAAGCCTGGAAGTCAGGTAGAGGGATGGTAGGGCAGAAATCCCAGGCAGAGATATGGCAGGTTTGTATATAAATAAATAAATAAATAAGGTTTGTGTTATGCATTTTTGCCAGAGACACTGCTACAACAATCCTTATGTAGGTAGTCCTTGACTTACGACCACAACTGAGCCCCAATTTTTTGTTGCTACAAAAAACATTTGTTAAGTGAGTTTTGCTCCATTTAATGATCTTTTGTGCCATAGTTGTTAAGTGAATGACATGGTTAGTGACATGGTTGTTAAGTGAATCTGGCTTCCCCATTGACTTTGCTTGTTAAGGAGGTCACAAAAAGTGATCACATGACCTTGGGACCCAGCAACGGTCATAAATATATGCCAGTTGAAAAGTGTTCGAATTTTGTTCACATGACTACGGATATACTGCAACGGTCATAAGTCACTTTTTTCAGTGCCATTGTAACTTTGAACAGTCATTAAATAAACTGTTGTAAGTTGAGGACTGCCTGTATAGAAGCTTCCTGCTCCTGATGCATCTTTTTTCCTACTATAAAACAACTAAAGAGACCCAGAAGTCACACAACATGCAATGTGCTTTTCATGCATAAAGAAGTGCCTCTGATCACATACTACTAATTCTGTGGTGAAAGGATTTTTCCGGTGACATCACTGTTGCCCGGGGAACATCCAGTTGGGGGCTCTCTATGTCCCCATTAAGTTGCCCATTGAAGTGGTACCCATTTATCTACATGTGGTCACCTGCTTTTGAACTACTGGTTTGGCAGGAGCTAGATCCTGTGATGGGAGCTTACCCCGCCCCACAGCATCAACAGATCTCGAACGCGATCCTGTCAATCATCAGCCCAACGTTCTAACCTTATGAGCCACCGCGCTCCTCTCTGATCATGTGAAGATGCCTCAGGGTAAGAATACTCATGATGACTTATGGTAAGAATACATTAAATTAACATGTCCACTCAATCCTGTGCAAAGCGTTTATATCAGAACATGTCTTGAAGAGTTCAGGTGCACCTAGCAGAAAGACTGCACAGAACAACTCTGTGTATTTCTACTCATAAGTAAATCATTCATTGTTCAATTGGGCTTCTGTGCAAGGGTATACAGAGGGCTGCAGAGCTGTTCACAGGTGTTCTTTGCACCTTTAATTTGCATTCCTCATTCATCTAGTTTGTTCCTTTTGCACAAAGGAAAAGCCCAAAATACTAAAAGCCATATGCAGGAAAAGTAAAGCAGAGCCAAAAAATGGAGTCCCATTTTATTCAAACTACAGTATGTATCTGTTTTTTTTCCTCACTTGAACTTTACAGAAAAACACACACACACAAATAAGGCTTTGTGCTGCCCTGAATGCGGTCCACAGTTACTGGTCCAAGTAAATATCAGCACCGTGTCTATTTAGGAAACAGAGAAAGAGCTTGTTGAATGGGCAGCCAGTAGCTGATTCTGGTAAAAGCATGAGATCTGCAGATTTATCAGACCAAAATTCTATGAATCTTGTTCAATTCCCTACCAGGGCAGCCTAGACAGTCTGTTTCATTGCTGCTAATAAACTACACCACTGCTAAGGTCCTACTGTCATCACTGGAGCTTAAGAGACATAGCATTTGGGATTATAAATTTTGCATTTGTGGTTTGAATTTATGTTATTGTCATACTTATAAAGCTGCCGTCACATACCCCTTGCCTGAAAGTAAATCTCTACTGAAATAAGAATATATGTTGTAGATCAGCGACTCCCAACTTTTTGGGCACTAGGGACCAGTTCCGTGGAGAGAGATTTTTTTCACAGACTGGAGGGGGCATGGTATTGTGTGCTCCTGCATTCCGAGGTATAGAGGCTCCACTTGTTTGTGCAGTCCGGTTTCTGGCATCCCATGGAATGTGCCAGTACACGGACTTGGGGTTGGTGACCCCTGTTGTAGATAATTCCCTTGCCTGGATATTATATAGACATTACATTAAAATAATGTATATGTGCGGTATGGATGGATGGGTGTTTACTTTTTATGCTATCTGAATATGGCTAACTCTAAGCAGCTCACAATAATCAAGAAGCCACCAATACAAGTAAAAGAAATAATAACAAAGAAGAACATCACATCATACAACATTAAATCCACAGTGCCCTCATTCTAAGGCTTTGTTTTGTTTTGTTTTGTTTTCATGTTTTTAGATATACAGTACATGTCTTTCCACCTATACCAGTGGTGGGTTGCCTCCCCAGTTCGCACTGGTTCTATAGAACCGGTAGTAAAACCGGTGTGAGGCTCCGCCCACTGACCCTGATGTCATAGAATGCTTCTGCACACACACGGCCCCGTTGCGAACCAGTAGTAAAAGTAAGTAGAACCCACCCCTGACCTATACCTATTGTTCTTACTTTGTTTCTCACATATACATAAATGGCACATGCTTCAACTGTTTTATTTAGCAGGGAGAGATAATATTTTCTTGTAAATGGTTAACAAAATGTTGTTCTCCAAGTATTCCCTTAGGTCAAGTTAAGTCTATACACCTGATCCCACAGTTAGGAAAACAATGTCAGAGCTAAGGCTTAGATGCAAACAATGTCTGACTTACAAAGAACAAAATACAAACATGTGTGGATGACTTCAGGGAAGAAACGGTAAATTGAAGACAGCTCCACTAAAAAAAAAGTCACCAACCACAGTTGGTGACATAATTCCTCTCTCTGGACAAGAAAAGGACTAGAAATCACCCACAAGTGCTCCAGATAGTTGTTTCTTTTGAAGGGATCACAAGACAGTGGTACCAAGAAAGTGATTTTGATAATTTTCTATATTGGGTTTACAAAAGAGGCTTGTTAAAACTTTGAAGAATTTTCTGAGAAGGTACAAAGAAAAAATGAAAAGCAATCAAGTTCTAAAACATTATTTGAAGGGACTAAAGATTAAGATTGTAAAGAAAAGGAAGGAATATAAAGTTGGTTTACATTGTTATCTCAGGTAACCTTAATGAAACTTCGTTGATCGGGTCAGAATTGACCTGGTTTTAAGGATTTGTTTATGGATAAGACATAAGATATGGGAAGAAAAGATCATTTATTGTATTTTAGAAGAAAGTGATAAGTTACTAACATTATTTCTACTTGTGATGAATGGGAAAATCGTGTCCTTATAGATTTCTTAATATTGTTAAGTTATGAATTTACAATGATATTGTCCAAAACAGGAGCTACAATTTATGTAGGTGTATAGTTTGCTGATGTTTAAATTCTCCTTGAGCTGCTGTTCTAACAGGAGAACTAATTTTGCTGCAAGTCAATTTAATGTTTGCAGCCAGAAATACTTTATCACTCCTCAAAACTCCAGCAGCACAACAGTGATGAAAAGAAAAACAGCCTTTAATAAATCATTATAATCTCTTGCCAAGTTAAACAAATCCTGGCATGTGTAACATAGCCCTCAACCTTGAAGGCACCTCTCACATGGATGATCAGTGACCTTGTTACTTCACTCCACAAATCTTTTTGAACTGTCAGGTAATCCACAACACACTGTAATAGCCACATTTTGTGTTATTTCCTATGAATATGGCCTCGTATCAAAATATTCTGCTAACCACTTTGGAAAATGATGTTTGCCTAGGCCAAGATTTGAACAGACCATGACATTTTATACAGTGACTATTGTTATGCTGAACATTTATCACGGTGAGGGGGGTGGTGGTGTCTTTTTCTTGCATCAATAATAACTTTGGTTACCATACAAAGATACAAACATGCATTTCTTTCTCATTTCTCTTGCTGAAAGTTGTAAAAATAGCAGTATGTCATTTTACCTTTAGCTATGGAATTCTTATTCCTTCCATATCAATATATGGAATTCTCATTCCTTCCATATTAAGCAAATTACCTCAGAGTTGAATATCCATAGCTGCTCTGGAAATGAGGAAACAGGCGCAGCTAACCATGGCTCTATCCAGGGATGAGCTTCAAAAATTTTAGCAAGGGTTCTCTGCGTGGCTGCTGGGTGGGCATGGCCATGGTGAGCGTGGCCTAGTCAGCCTCCTGCAGCATGGCGGGAGTGGGGGGTGTTTCCCTTTCCGGGCTCTGGAGGCTTTCCTTGAGATTCTGGGAGGGCGAAAAAGTCTCCCCAGGCTCCAGAGACCCTCTGGAGGCTGGAAGTGGGTCCGTTTCTGGCCTTCCTGAACTTCTGGTAGGCCCATTTTCACCCTCCCCGAGCCTCCACGCATGCCCTGCACTTACCTGCATCCAAAACGGACCGTGTGGGGTGGCGGGGGTCTGGCAGGGCCAGCCAGGAGTGGGATTTGTGGATTCTCCAAACTGCACAGAATCTTAGCTAGAGGTTCTCCAGAACCCCTGCGAACCTCCAGCAACCCACCCCTGGCTCTATCTTGCATTTGCTACCAGTTATAAAGTTACTTGGACTCCTTTTCCTTGATAGTATCCATATGCTAGAAACAGGGAACACAATTGGAGTACATCCCAATCTTTAAAAAAAAAAGGGGGGGTAGGATAAAAAATAAGGCCAAGCAGCAACAAGAAAAGAAAGAGCAAATTTTAGGATGAGATTAAATAAACTGAAGAAAAGTGTATAATAATCTAATTCTGCTTAGAGTGGAAAAGCTTTTCTCCACCCAACCTTCAGGGGAAAGCAGATGAAGAACATAGGGTGATGGTGAGTGAAGCCAGAACTTGAAGTGAGCAAGGCCCAAAGAAATCTATCCATACAAAAGCAAATTGTTATAAGAAGACAGTTTGTGCCACTAAATTCACCGAAAAGTCCCGAGTACAGTAATCCCATTTCCTTCTAAAATAGGCACATGACAAATGTTTTTTTTTCTTTCTCTTCCTATCTAAACATGAAAGAATGGGCATTTGTTACTTTCCTTTCAAAGTCAAAGACTGAATTCTCAATCTCGTTGTGCAAATACTGTTCTATTTTTAAAGCTAACACAGTAATTTAGGTGTCTCCTGAGTTGCATTACATTCAATATTAAGACTTAGCTTCACCTGTCTGTATTATGGCTATCATTTGACTGAACAAGCTAGACCGTACAAGTAAACAAAAATGGAGCAAACTTGGAGAACTGGTGATTAATTTATTGACTGGTTGGTTGTTTGACTATATTTGTTAAATGCTTCAATCCAATATCCCTGGACTATTTCCATGTCTATTTTAACTTGAGCTGAATAAGGAAGCAGAACACCATGTTGTGTTTAAGGCTACTTTGAGGAAGGCTAAAATATTTCATTTATATTTAGCCATCGTAGATTTTCTACCACTTGTTTCTTTCTTCCAAAATGTTATCTCTGGCATGATTTGCAGTATGAATCTGACAAAAAAAAAAAAAAAAAAAAGAAGGCACTGAATTAGGAACATCACTTGACATCACTTGATTTCATACCATTGCTCATCAGGACACTGAATATTCAGAGGTGGATAAGAAACTCAGCAATGGAAGTGATACTTTTCTGACTTTTGACCCTTCTTCCTACGCTATATCCAGTGTGATGTATTATGGCTGATGTATGTTTAATTTTAGAGCGAAGCTGGGTAATGTGCAGACATTCAGATGGGAACTGAAATGTATCATTTGGAGGGAAACTTTTTCCTGAATTTGTTTTCAAGGCCTTGCTTCATGCTGATATATAACTGCGAGAAATTTTGAAAAACAATTCAAAGAAGAACAGTTGCAAAGCAAAAACTAATCTCAATTTTATTGTTTAATCTCACAGGCTTGTAATTTATAAACTTTGTTTTAATCTTTGGAGAAGTCTTTGTGTTTCATTTTGCTTTTTGAGAAAGGTGCAAAGATGGAACTGAATGGATCCATTCAGATAATGTTACTGAAAAAGCTGTGAGCAATCCCTTCCTTTCTAAGCTGGTGATGTCACTGAAAAGACTTCTCTACTATATACAATTGTACCAGGAAGTAGCTGTCCACCACTCCCAAGTATTAAACTCAACTTATGAACTCCAAGAGCCTCTGTGATGTTGCTAAGGATTTCAAAACATAATTCCAGTCTCCCACATTAGGAAGGAGTTCATTTACAGGAATTTATTTTGAAAACTGGTATGCTTTGTTGATAATTTCATTATGCAGAAGGTGAAGGATGGAATAATAGGGTCAGCTGAATTGATTTTAATATTTACCAAGAGGGAAGAAGTGGTGAGAGAAGTGGAAGCAGTAGGAACCTTGGGTGAAGGTGACCATATGACCCAAAAATTCACTATATTGGAATTTAAGCATGGAAAACTGCAGATAGCTAGTTAAGTATTCTAGATTTCAAGAGGTCTTCAACAAACTAAAGAGGAAAATAGGAAAGATTCCACAAACAAAAAACACTACTTTGGTTCTTGGATGAAGAATTGAATGGAACGGAAGAAGGTTCTTAGATCAGAAGCGAAACATCTTCAATAAAAAATGAAGTATAGTTGCCTTTTGAAAAAGCACCTTTTGGATAATCATGACCTGGATGACTGAGAATCTCCATGGATATGCATGATTACACAGGCAGCAAAGCCATGAATTTTTCTGGTATATTTGCTGCATAAAATGTAAAAAGACTATATTATAGTTTAGATCTGCAAGACCTCCTACTGTATCTAGTCACTTTCCATGTACACATATTCTTTGCAATGGGTAATTGTGAGCGGGTATTTTTTTCTCCTTTTCTTTGATGCAAAGAATTCAAATGCAATTGGCCTGGGCGGGACAATTGTTCTGCTTTCTGTATTTTCTAAAATAGAAGAAATATAACTGAAATTTCCATGCCTACTGCCTTCTAAAGCGGTGGTATCTATTTCTAAAGAATTCTGTTAGGAGATCCTTGAAATATACCCTAGAGAAAAAAACTATTACGGGCACTGAATTCATTCAAACATAGTTCCAAGATTACCTCAGAGATCATGTACTTCTAGATTTCTCCAACTCTGCTTCTGTGGGTAGATAATATTTCATGAGATTAATGGACTTTGGCCCATCATCAGGTTCCAAGAAATTTCTCTTTAAAACATCTGAGAAGTTTCAGGGCCTGAAAGTTTGAAACTCTTAATCGAGTCCAATTTAATGTCAGTTTTTCTTGTCAGCTTTAGATGGCTCTCCAGACTCTGTTTGAAGACCTCCAGTGAAAAAGAACATACCAGTTCATGAAGCAAGCCATTATACTTGTTGACAGCACTTACCACCAGGAAATTTCCCATATCTACGCTGATTCTATTTCTTCCCATTGGTTTAGTCTTGCCCTTTGGGGAAACCAAATAGTCCGCTCCCTCCTCTATATCACAGCATTATAGATATTCAAAGGCTGTTGTTATATTCTCTTCTCTTAGTCTTTTCTTCTGGAGCAACATACCTAATTCCTTTAACCACCATCTATAAATTATAACCCGTTAATATAAATGCCGGTAGTCCTTGACGTATGACCACAGTTGAGCCCAAAATTTCTGCTGCTAAGCAAGACAGTTGTTGGGTTTTGCAGCTCCATCTTACAGCCTTTCTTCCCACAGTTGTTAAATGAATCATTGCAGTTACGACATTTTTTACGATATGGCAGGTCGTAAAAAAAGATGATCACATGACCACAGGACACTCCAACCTTCGTAAAGACAGGGCAAATTTTGACCGCATGGGAATGCTGCAACAGTTGTGTGAAAAATGTCACTTTTTTTCCAGTGCCATTGTAACTTCAAACAGTCACTAAGTAAATCAAGGACTACCTGTACGTTAATCAATGGCCCCAAAGTCGGGATGGTGAAAAATAGACTTTTTTGCACTGTTTTGCACTGTTTTCAATCTGTACTCTATACCCCATTAAAGGAAACGCACTGCTTGAGTGATGCAAACATCCCCATAATAATTCTCCCTGCCTCCCCTCAGAATGACTTTTGAATTCTTTTTCAGAACTTTTCATCTAAAAATAGTAAAATCATGACTCCGCCATGCCTCATCAGTCTATTTACAAATGAAAATAGACAAATCTTCGTTCAGTGTAAGCATGTCCAGCATTACCCCACTCTTGCAGATGGAAGGCAAAGGCTAAATCCAATCAGTCCAATCAGGATTACACATCAGGTAACATCTGAACTCAGGACTTTTTGATTTACAATCAGTAGCACAATCACCTTTTTCTCTCTTATTATTTTCAGTATGTACCTTCCATTACCTGCTAGCTAAGCTGGGAAAGGTTTTAAGAAACAAGATTCCTTCTTTTGCCACAGCAGTGGTTTCTGTCTCAACTTGCAGAGAAATTATCAGCTTGATTAAACAGATATATCAAAAGCATGTTAGGTGCCTTGTCCGACTTGTTGAAACCCCCAAGATAACTTGCTAATCTTAGAAACATCCTCCTCTATCATTGTATTTGAACTGTTTACATTTTATGAGAATTCTCTGTGGTAGACTTATCCAAACCTTTATAGACAGTTCTGAATTTCAGTTCCATTTGAGTTTTTGGGGAAAGGTGCATGGAGGAAGTGTCTTTCCCTTTATAAAAGTAGAATACAGGTAGTTCTCGACTTAAGACCATAACTGAGCCCAAAATTTTTGTTGTTAAATGAAAAGTTTGTTAAGTGAGCTTTGCCCCATTTTATGACTTTTCTTGCCACGACTGTTAAACAAATCACTGCAGTTGTTAAGTTAGTAACACAGTTGTTAAGTGAATTTGGCTTCCCCATTTCACTTTGCTTGCCAGATACTTACAAAAGGTAATCAATCACATGATCCCAGGATGTTGTGACTATCATAGATATGTGTCAGTTGCCAAGTGTCTGAAGCCTTGGTGGTGCAGCGGACTAAGTGCTGTTATGTAGCACTTAGCTGCCAGCTGTCTGGAATTAGTGCGAGTTCAAATCTCACCAGGCTCAAGGTTGACTCAGCCTTCCATCCTTCCGAGGTAGGTAAATTGAGGACCCGGATTGTGGGGGCAATATGCTGATTTTGTAGAAACACCACTTATGGGGGGCCAAAAGCCCTAATAAGCAGGTATATACAAGAAGAATGAAGGCTATTGCTATAAATGAATTGTAAGCCGCCCTGAGTCTTTGGAGGAGGGCGGCATATAAATTGAACTAATAAGTAAATAAATAAATAATTTTGATCACATGACCATGGGGATACTACAACAGTCATAAGTGTGAAATACAGCCATAAGTGACATGTCTATAGAGATTCTCAGTTGTCCAGGTCATGGTTGTCCCAAAAGTGCTGGAATGCAATCCTTCCATTCCCCATCATTAAGTCACAGCTGAAGAAGCTTCTTGGATGAGAAGTGAAACATCTTCAAAGAAAAACCAGAAAGTCCAGTTGCTTCTTGAAAATGCACTTTTCGGACAACCATAAGTCACTTTTTCAGGGACGTTTAGTAACTTTGAACAGTCACTAAATGAACT
Source organism: Arizona elegans (assembly GCA_022577455.1). Classification (NCBI taxonomy): domain Eukaryota; kingdom Metazoa; phylum Chordata; class Lepidosauria; order Squamata; family Colubridae; genus Arizona; species Arizona elegans. The sequence continues at coordinate 254,962,932 of JAKOOJ010000001.1, forward strand.
GTTGTAAGTCGAAGACTACTTGTGAATATTTTTGATATAATGGTAAAACAAACAAAATAAGGCATGATAACTCCAGCATTACTGGAGTTTATTGAACTGATACCACTATCAGATTGGGTGTGAAAGAAATATTGCTGTCTCATTTTTGGCTCTTGCCTACAAGGCATATTATCACCAGCTCATTTAGCAGTTTGAATAGAATCTAAATTGTTTTGGCTTCATAGATAATGTGAGACCTATTTTCCAAATGTGTAAAAAAAAAAGCCTTATTAGTTTCAAAACTAACATTTTAGTTGATAGATTTGTCATGAACTGCTCAGTACAAGCTGTGGAAGTCAATCCAATATCTGAAAGCAATGTAAAATCTACCTTTTTCTTTTTCATTGCATATACCCCAAAAGAGGTTTTTGGAGTAAATGACCATGACAAATCTAATAACAATGACACCTTCACAGCTGTCCTGAAATCATCTAAATGAGTTAGTTAAGTGAGATAAGGTAACAATAGGTCCGTAGTCATTAGTAATCTTAACTAAGGGAGTAAATACTGAATGACCTCTAAATCCAAATAAATAAACTTTAAAGAGAAAAATACAGCACAATGTCATGTTTAAATTATTTTAAAAATGAACGCTCTTTGCGGAACTATACCAATACTCTTTTCTACATTAAAAACAACAACACATTCTTAGTGGTTTTGCAAATACTTCCTTCCATAAATGATTTCCATTCCAACCCAATGCTATAGAAATAATTGGGACAGACACGATTTTGTCTACCAGTGTTTTAACATAGCAAACTGTTTTAACAACATTGTCATTTATCAGAACTCAATCTTTATAACACAAACAACATCAAACCAGTTCAACCTTGACCCACCATTATGCTCCAGAAGTCTGCAGGGTTTTAAAACACCACTTTGGTTAACAGCTATTCAGTCTTTTTTTTTTCCCCCACAAGAAAAAATATATTCCTTTAGTTTTTACCATTGTCACTAAAAAGGCATATCTGTGACATGTGGTGCCAATCTATGTCAAGGGGATCAAGGCTGCAGCAGTTAAGGCAAGGATAATTCAAAATGGCACTGAGGTTTTAATAATTGGGATTGTACCCGAAACAGTGATATTTGTGGTGAACCAGAAGAACGGAAGAAAGCCTTCTCTTTCCTTAGAGCTGTGTTTTCCGCAGGCACTTGCAAGTTGCATAGTTTTGAAGCAGAATGACACCTTCTTCTTTCATCTTCCTTGGTCAGAATTGTAGCTTGGAGGTTTTTCTCTCAGTGCTACAAAGCCTCCACATCTGAGTAGCTGCATAGCATCTGAGCAAATGAAAGGCCATCTGACCTTAGGCCAAAGCAGAGACTGCTTCTGCCCAGAATCCATTGATTTCACATTAGCAGTGACTCCTGAAGTTCTCAACCTGGACTGATTTCTCTGGAGGTCTACATGGAAGTTCTCTTCATAGGCCGGCGGTTTTTATTTGTTTTAAACATCTTGAGATCTCCTCTGCCTCTCCATTAACTTCCCGTCCCCTCCCCCAGCTCCACCAGTGAATCTGAGCAACATCAGGAAAAAGAAGGATTCTCTGAAGGGGTGGGTGGGGGGGGAAACAAAAGACGTAGTCACTAAATAACTCTTTAGGAAATAAAGACCCCTCTGACTGGAGAATAAAAGAAGGCACTTGGTGAGACATTCAGCCACTTTCCATCCAATCTACTCAATGAGTCAATAACCTCAACCTTGTGATCCAGCTAACCAGCAAAGAGGGTTCTGTGGAGGAAGATTTCGTGGACGTGGTCACAGGCGGCCTTTTAGCAGCATCCTCCTGGAAAGGGATGGTTGCGCTGTTGTGGAGATCCACATTAACAAAACACCGGCTTCCCCTGATGTAGTCGGCGCCTTTTACTAACTGTTTTTCCGCCACTGGTCTGGGAAACGGATACTGCAAAGGGGAGTTTTCCTCAATAATGGGTGGGATTCTTTCATTGCTGAAGTATCGGCAGAGGGCATTTTCAGCTGGAAAACAAAGCAGAAGAGTCTTATAAGAATTCACATTCAAAAAGTCTGCAAAGACTAAGCAGCTTTTAATATTACGCCACTCTCCAGCAGACGTGGTAAAAATTATTTTCTCAGTCTGTTGTGCAGAAGGAATATAATCTGAACTGGCCTCCACATTTTTTTTAATACTGACATTCTTTTTCTTAATCCGCTAAAACCTGAATCATCAGGAACAGAACCAACCCAAATTTAAGTTAATGAGTAAAGTTTCTACTTTAGGAATGAATAAACTATACATAAATACATTCATTCTTAAAATCCCATTGTTGTTTCATTTAGAAAAGAAAATAAACTTAGTAAGGGACAAATTGAAACATAAGAATTGCCAGGGAAATGTTTCTCTCATTTACCACTACTGTTTCTCTCATTTACCACTACTGTTATCTCCATGTCTTTTCCTTCTAAACAAGCTTCTGAAATACAGCAAACTGAGATTGCTTCAAAATCTGACACAGATACAGTGATGTAATGATGCACACTTGCATTCTAATGTTTGCTGCAATCATGCAAGTCACACTTTCTGCATCATGGTGCATGTTTTGGACCTGAACACATACAAATATATACACACATCCCTTGCAAACACCAATGCTCTGACAAGCTCTAGTTGACAGACATTTTCCTATTTTGGCCCAGTACTTAAGATTTGCTAGCTGTGAGCATTTTAAACAGTATTTTAGCAATTATGGAATATCCCAACTCAGTATTCAACTCAAATGGGACATTAAAACCAGTGCTTGTGCAGAAGTCCACAATTTCTGCTAGGCTAAGGGCCACAATATGGGTGACATCAAACTATATTGTGATTTCATTTACCCTTCATTAAAATTAAACATAGGTCTGGATGTGATTACTCTCCAATCAAGCATTTCATAATTTCAGCAAGCTATCACATTAAAAATTAAAATTTGTAAGCATTTCCAGAGGTGTCTGATGCATACACCCAGGGCTTTCGGGAGCCACAGGCAGCCAGGGTTGTGCACTTTTACTCTCAGTATAATAACAGGTTATTACATTAATATCTGGAGTATAAAGTATCATCGAAAGCACCTCTCCTATTATATTAACGTAATATAAACTAAGACTCAAATATTGCTTTGACATTTGCCATAACAATGTCTAGTTTGCTGACCCCAGGGAGGGGGTATCTGGTTAAATGAATATGACGCCTGTTCCTCTCTGCTTGGCAAATGCACAGAGGGAAATCTAACATTAAACTGCAACGTGGACCATGAACAGACATCCTCATTGGGAAAAGCAATTGAACTTCAATGAGTTCCTTACCTTTTCTCCCCATCGCTCGCGGCTTAGAGAAAGATTCTGCAGCTCCTGACCAATTTCCATCAGCAGGCATAGACAGTGGGCGAGGTTTTCCTAAAAACCACAGATAGTGTTACTGCAAAGATATTATTAAGTTATGTGTAGGTTCTTGGTGCTTTTTCAGCTTGATGGTTTTCTTGCAGACATTTAATTACCAGGCTGGGTAACACCATCAGTTTAAGAGGGGGATATTTTTGCCTTGATGATAACAAGAACCCAACACTTCAACTCTGAGCTACCTATACTCTCCTCCATGTGATCTGTGTGATGGCAATTATTGTGAACTTTAAACAAGTTCATCTAAGGCCAGCATCTCCCATCAAGAGACCACTGGATTTTCACAAGCAAGACCTCTTTACTTCCTAATATCTAAAGTTAGACTACTTCAGTATATGGAAGTTTATTTAAATTAACAAAATTCATAGATATTGATTTACTAGTCATTAATAATCTGCAGATGAACTGATAGTTATTTTTTCGTTTATTACATTAATTTGTATGCTATCCTAGTTATCCTACAGCAAATAACATAATAAAAATACCTTAAAAGCCATTATGCCTACCCAATCCCTCAGGTACCACAGCTTGAAATAATTCCCAGGTCTAAAAAGTTGCATTTATCCCATGCAACTCAAAGTGAAACAAGTAATTTTATACATACAGAAAAATCTAATTAATATATCAGAGCAGTCTGCAGGAGAATCCTCTAGTCTGTTCTTGTCCAACAGGTAGCAAATAACTTTAACAGAGCCATTGGATGAATTTCTATGCACGCAATAAGTGTGGAGAAGTGTGATATTCACCACTCTTATCACCACAGCCTAGACCTAAACAGGAGCATGCAGTTGTATTCAATTACGTTTCATTCTTCACCTTCTGCCACCATTATTGTCCATGTCAATGCGGTTGTTTTGTTTCTCACAATTCCTTGGTAAGCCACTTATTCCACTCTCCATATTCCTAGACTTATGTGGCACAACTGACTTGTCTTCCGAGGTTGGTAAAATGAGGACCTAGATTGTTGGGGGCAATATGCTGACTCCATAAATCGCTTAGACAAGGCTATGAAAGCACTATGAAGCGGTATGTAAGTCTAAGTGCTATTGTTATAAAGGATCCAGGCACCTGAGATGGACCACCTTAATTGATCCTCTACTTTCGTCTTTGGCAGAGGGTGAAAACAGAACTAATTATTTTGAGTTAAATTTCAGCAACACATGATTTTGCAGGTCTACTCAGAAACAGCCTAATCAGTTCAATGGGAATTGTTCCTATGCCAGTGAGTATAAGACTGCAAATGAAGAGTTATAAACTGCAGATACATAGCAGTGCTTATATTTTAAAAAACCTTTTCATCATTTTTCATAATACAGTATTTCCATCAGTTTCAGATTCTCTATGTTTTAGTCTTCTAAAAAGGAAGAGTTTTTAAAAGACTTTTTTAAAAAGGTGGGGGTTAACTCTCGGAAAAAGAAAAACCAAAATATAGGTTCAGAGTTTTCTCACCATAAGATGGAGTTTTCTCCCTCATCTTTGCTAGTGGAATATTTGTTTCTCTGGGATAGGCAGGCAATGGATCAGAATCTATCAGAGTAAACCTTCGTCTTCTACATTCCTGATCAAGGAAAGAATTGGGAGATTCTGCACCTTTAGAACCAGGGAGAGGCTGTCTAGGTTTATTGCCTCCTCCATAAATGAAGTTCCCCTTCTCGTCCCTGAAAAGATAATTAGATTCAATTAGCAACATAAACAAAGGGCCTGCAACCCTGAACCCTGAACAATTCTAATGCTATTCAGTTGCCACCTGAGAGATACTGAAAAGAGTAAACAAAGAAGGAAAACAAAAGGAACTCGGAGTACATATTCATGCTGCAATTTTCCAAGTTGCAGAGAAAAGTAGAAAATGTGGGACAGCCCCAGAATTACATTTTCTTCTTTTCTGTTTTCTTTATGAAGTCCCCATCTTTTATGGTGCAAGCAACAGCATGTTTAAAGATAACTCAAGATATTATCACATGGTACTCAGACAGGCGACTGAATAAATCTCTGTGATCAGAAGAATGGTCTAAGTATTCTGCAATTCAATTGTTCTTCCCTAATATTGGCGGCAACCCAATAAATCATGCAAGAGACCTGACTCATATTTTTTCAATAAATTACACAATGGGAACTTATGTATCATTTCCTAATTTATACCAAGCAGAAGAACTCAAATGTTTTACCTTCCTTTAGTGTTCGATTAATGTTATATAAGATTTTTTAAAAAAACAAGGGAATTATTGGTTAGTACTCCTGTCAAGTATTATAAGGATTTTTTAAAAAAATAAAAATAAAACCTTTATTCTTTTTATAGGAAGAAATGCTATGCACTTTTCCATCAGTATCTTCAAGGTGGCTTACTTTTTCCTTTTACAATATGTAAAAAAACAGTATTCAAAACCAATTAAAATGACATCCCAAGCTAGCAAATTCAAGTAATAAATAAAAAGTTGAGAAGGAAAGACAGAATGATTTGTTATCAAAAGCTGGAAAGAATGAAGCCATTTCAACAAATCATTTAGAGATGTCATAGAACTACTCCGTAAGATTGATTCTGACATCTTACATTTATTTTAAGTTATTGCTGAATATCCAGGTGAGAATATCCATATGCAAGAGTAAAACAATACTTAAAGAGTAATTTGCTTCTGGGGACATAAATGATTGAGCTAGACCTCTCCCCCTCCCACTCACATGACAGAAATGTATTTGACAAATCTCTGAAAAGTAGAATCTGAATGGAGTGTTCAACATGTAGACTTTTTCTCCAAAGCAAAAAATTCCAATTGAAGCTTTACCATGTTGCAAGTGTTGTGCATGAATATGGTGTTTCATGTAAGTCTCCACACTAACCACCAGAAGATAATTATCCCTTTGCATTTTTAGTGACTTTGGCATGGCTATTTTGTTTCCCAATTCACAGTCTTAGCATACAGCATTCTGTATCTCTGGAAGACGGGTGATTAGTAAATCAAGATGGCAGGCATCCCTGTGATCAAAGCTCCACCCCCGGAATAGAAGTGGGACCTTCTGACAGTCTTCCCAGTAAACTGGACAGGAAACACAACCTGATGATTTAATTCTACTTTATTGTAAGGCTACATTAACAGAATCCAGCAAGTCTAAAAGTACAAACTATCCACTGCCACTTTTAACTGTTTGATCCATTAGACTGGGTTCTTCCTATGTTTTTCTCTGATCATTAAGCCATTGGGGGCTCCTCCCTCTCTTGTCTGACTATTTCCTAGGCAAGACTTCTTTCACCTTGTTCCTCAAGACCATCTACACATTCCACTACACCATCTTTTCTGCAATCTTGCTCACACCTTGGCTTTCTGACATGCCCCAAGAATGCCCTTCCCATTTTTTCTTCATTCTGAAAAGCAAAACCAACGCTAGCTCTAAACGTAAACTATTTAAAACTTTTACGAGTGAAGAGATGCACAGATATTTGCATCTCTTTTTATTTGCACATACTTTTTTTTATTTGAGTATAAATAAATGTGGCCTCCACTAAAATCTACTGAAATCAGGCCACTGCAAATGCTCACGTCCTTTGAGCCTTGATGAAGCAACTTAAATCATTTCAGCTGCTTAAAGTTATTTCGGCAGACCAACTTGGATCCAAAAGCTTTAGAGGCACAATCATTTAGAAAAGAGAAATAAAAACATCTAGTGGCTAGACAGGAACATTTTAGGAAGCAGAGATACATATTGGACAATTTTTAAGAGTTTTGCCAAACACTACCCCTAACCAATATAACGCAATATAAGATGGGTTAACAAAATCATAAATGAGGAGGTGATAAGCTGCCTGGGAAAGCAAAGGGAAATCATCAAAGCCATTAAAAAGCGAAAGTTAGAATATTTTGGACATGTGATGTGACACCCAGAAAAATACAGCATCCTTCACTTAATCCTCCAGGGAAAGATTGAAGGCAAATGAGGTCCAGGCAGAAGAAGAACATCATGGCTTCAAAACCTAAGGGACTGGTTTGGACAAAACTCAGCAGCACTTTTTCATGTGGCTGTTGACAAAAATAGGATCGCCAATATCCAATGACAGATATGGCACAAGAAGAAGAAGACGACCCCTAACCAAATAATCTTCTACCGTGTTTCCCCAAAAACAAGACCCTATCTTATATTTTTTTGAACCCTGAAATAAGCGCTTGGCCTTATTGCCATGCGCTCAAAAGCCCGATTGGGCTTATTATCAAGGGATGTCTTATTTTGGGGAAACGGGGGTACTAAACATTTTCTAGGAATTTCTCCTTGTAGCAAAAACCTGTGCTGTAATTCTATCGACAAAGACTTTTTCAGCCAACAGAAAATAACACTGCCGTACATTTAAGAGCTCAAAACTGTACGAAATACAAAGTAAATGCTGATTACAACAAACTAATTCATCTGGAGAATGAATGCAAAATAGCCAGATAATAATGAGCGGCTCTTTTAAGTAATATGTAGCTGCTGGCATACCGAGGTGCGTAGGGAACAGCTGGCGGTGGAGGTATGTAAAGATCCAGAATGGCTGGTTTCTCTTTCTTTAGTGATGTCTCCTTGGTGTTTTCCGATGACTGAGCTGGGTGTAGGCTGGTCTATAGGGAGAAGATACAACAGTTCTTAAGTAATTTTAAAACTACAAAATGCAGTCAGGCCAGTTCCTCTACCATATGCTTACGTTATTCTCCATTCCTATTTTTTATCTGATTCACTGAAAACTGGAAACAATTATTTCTTTAAATATTTTATTTTAGGATAATTATTCTTGGAATTTTATCATATGCTAACTACCTAGGATTGTTGACAATACGGAATGCACAATATTTTAAAAATAAATAACACGTCCCACACACAGGTGCCTTTCATTTTTTGTGTTCTATCATATTGGACTTAGGTTTGGCCAAAGTCTTTAAATCAAACAGAAGTACAGAAGCAGTTTTAAGAATTACTGTTTTATACAGAAATGCTTTAAAAAATTAGGCACAAATTAAGATTGAAGCATTGGGCAGACGTTCAGGTTCTAACTTGCTAGAGATAGATGCTGTCTGTAGATGGTTCAAGATTGTTTATCAACATGGAAGCCATTTCCCCAATGTGATCTTTCCCCAAACCTCCTCAAGCATTCAAATCAGTGGGATTCAGCCAGTTCGGGTGAACTGGTAGTTAAATTGCTGGCTGGCCCCCGCCCCTTCCTCCCCTGCCCCTTTCAAGAGTCTCCACGTACCACATTTTGGCTCTCAGGTAAGTGCAGGGAGGCCTCCTAGGCCCAAAACGGAGCACGGGGAGCGGCACGTTCCCCCCCAGCCCATTTTTGTTCCCAGGTGGTGCAGGAGGCCGAGTGCTGCCTGTCATACCCCTGGCCATGCCCACCAAGCCACGCTCACAGAACCAGTAGTAAAAAAAAATGTTTTCCACCATTGATTCAAATGATTAATCTCATAGGGTGATTCAGTTAGATAGTAAGTATTTCCTCTACAAATGGTTCAGATCCTAAGTAACTTGCAGAAGAATATCAGTTTTGTTCCATTTATAGCATGAATATTGTAAAAACAAGATACTGTATTTTAATTTTTAAGACACACTGTTTCCCTCCCCGGATTCTTTCTTAGAGATATCGAAGTCCCCCTTCCCTTGCCATTATCTGCTTAGACCCCAATGAAATTCTCTTTGAAAAGATTTTAATCCCCATATCTTCCACACCCTTTTTCCCTCCCAGGTTTCACAATGCCTCCAATTTTGCTAATATCAGCAATTGGCACTTCAAGGGGAAACAGCATAATTCAGTACAACAGCATAATTCAGATAGGTTATAAAGATTAATCTTTGACAAATGCAATATTTGGTCACAATTTTTCTACTCTGCACGAATTCAACTTTTCCAAAGGAGTATAAACAATTCAGCTCAAATAGCCTTTTAGATATCCAGCCCAGTTAAGAATGTCCTGGGAATCGAGGAAAAAAAATTATACTTCCCTATTCTTTTATTTGTTTTGTGCAGTAAAATGATATTACTATAAAAGGAGATTTCACAAATTCATTACAATTCTTTTTTAAAAAATGACTGAAAAACTATTTTGATAAAATCAGTTGTTATGATCTACCAATTATTAAATTAGTTTTTGGTATTATTTATTTATAAACATACACACACTTGCTAATAATTATACTAATGATACTAATATATCTCAGTACATTTCAGACCTTTCCACTGGCTCTCTATTGGAGACAACGCCTAGTTTAAACAACTAAAGTTTTGTCTTTGGAACCCTTTGATCATAAACTCCTTAGATTTGTCTGCCCTTATTTTTTCCCACAATGCAGTTTGTTCTTTATATTCCCCTTTTTTCAGTACCTCTTTCCAAGGTCAATGTTTTCAAATTTTAGCTTTTTAATAACCTGGCCCTGCAAGTTTGTAAATCAGTATCCTCTTTTTCTCCATTTTTGTAGAAATGTGATGTTTTAAAGGTATTTAAACTACCCCCCTTTAAAAAAAAAAAGATTAGTCACTTAGGTTAAGATTTGACTCTTCTATCCTATTCTTGCTTTGTTGACAATTCTAGGTTAACATCTGCTTTAAATTAGTATGGATGTATATCAGATTGGCCTAACACTGCTTGTCTGAGGTCATGACTATGTTCCCAGGTTTTGGACCAGAGTATCTGTTGGACCCCATGAATTAGATTTAAATATGCATCTTAAATGAATATTGATGGGTGGATTTTATCTCAACTGCTGATTATATATTTATTTTTGTGTTTTTTGTTGATTTCCTTGCTGGGTTTTTTTTTTAAATTGTTATTAGCCACCCAGATTCATTTAAAATGGGCAATCATATTAAGTAAATAAATACTTCATCCTATCTCAGGGAACTGTTTCAATGTACTGTTTTTGTCTTAGTTATCTTAGAATTAATATCTATTTACTGGGAATTGAGCTAATTTGACTGGGTTGATTTGTATTTACTATATTGTATTTTTTATACTCTGATTTTTTTAAAACAGGTGTAATAAATCATCTTAGCTTAATTGAAAAATTCTGTTAGAACTAATAATACTCTAAAATGTTTCAATCGCAGAGACTGCTTCATTTCCACATCTCATTATAATCTATAACAGTGGGTCTCAACCTTCCTAATGCCGCGACCCTCATGTTGTGGTGACCCCCCCAACCATAAAATTATTCCTAAAACCATTGAAAATATGTGTTTTCCGATGGTCTTAGGAGACCCCTGTGAAAGGATCGTTTGACCCCCAAAGGGGTCCTGACCCACAGGTTGAGAACCACTGATCTATAACAACCAAGTATAGTACTTTAAGTATGCTATCATTAGAGTTGACTTTTTTCCCCTTTCATTTTCATTTTCTGAGATCAAAGTTGGAACATTTTAAGTAGTTCCAAAGGAAATAGGGGAAGTGAGATATAAACAACTCAAAATTGTGTTACGTAGGACAGTCCTTCCTGCAGGAATGTATGTAGATCAAAGATCACGGAGTCAAATGCCAGTGATTAAAAAATCAAAAAACCCAATCCCCAAAACTGCATTCGGGGAAACTGGAATATAAGAATCACAGCTAATCTAAAAATCTTAGTTTCTGATGTCCTAATTTTTCATGTTCTGAGAAGCTATTTTTTTTTGTTTTGTTTTATTTTTTTTAAAGTGAAGATCACCAGATATCAAACAACTTCAAGCAGTAGCAGTATGAAAAATAACAATTCAATAAGGATTCTATCAAGTGCTTATTTTGCATGTTTAAATGGATCATAAAAAAAGAGTACATATTTTTACAATATGAAAACTTGTCTGAAGGTCCCTCAAGACTAGGTAGTGTACAGTTTCATTATGGAACATTAAATAATTATTTTTTGAAATAATTGCTATTCAGGTTTAAACTTTTTTAATGATAAAAAATCCCTATTAAAACAATATGAAAACTGTATTTATGACATTTCTATCCAACCTTAGCTTTGTAAAATCCAAGGCAGTTTGCATAATAGCAAAATATAATTAAAAAGTGACTATGACCAATTATGGAGACAAAGTATACGTAATCACTAAATAAATAAATAAATAAACAAACAAATAAATAAATAAATAAATAAATAAATAAATAAATAAATGAGAAAGGGTATATGTAAAGGGGAAACAAAAACTTTGTGTAACTTCATATTACCTGTACAAGTGGTGGTCTCCACCTCAGATTTTTAAGTGGTGCGGGGGTAAAATTAAAAGACCCTGTATGGCGTTTCTTTACTAGGAGAGTAACTCCAGAAGGATTCTCACGGAGCTTCCTTACGAGATTCTTCAACTGCCATCCCACCTTTTAAATACACAACATATAAATCATTTCATTAAATCCAATTTAAGAAATGAATTTAAAATAAGGGCATCTTCAATACATCAGAAGAAAGTCAAAATGTTTCCCATTGCTATGTTTTTATTGTTTTATTATTTTGCATGCTTTCAACAGTGTAAGTGTAAAGTCTCAATGGATACAGTCTTCTCCTTTGAAATGAAACAGTTATGGACAAATAGGATATCACTAGTCTTAGGTACATTGTTTCAGTGAATCCCTTGGATGTCAAATGTTGAATGGCTTTAGAGCAGGGGTGTCAAACTCAAGGTTCGGGGGCTGGATCTGGCCGCGGGGCTGCCTCTGGCAGCAAAAAGAGCTTGGGAGGGGCCATGTGCGGCTCTCCCAGGCTCCATTTTCAGCCACGACAGCCTCCTGTCACCTTCTGCCAATGAAAACAGAGCTCCATTATCACTGGCAGAAAGCGGCAGGACACCATCGCAGCTGAAAACGGAGCTTGGGAGCCTATTTCGCTGGCAGAGTGCTCAAGCCACCACAGACGCCTCCGACACGAATGATGTCAAGCTGGCCATGCCCACGCTGGCCATGTCCACCCCGGCCCCCAAGTCAAACACAATCCTGATGCGGCCCTCAATGAAATCAAGTTTGACACCCCTGCTTTAGAGGAAGAACCATTGTGGAACAAATAATATATCTATGGGGTCTATGTCACCCCAAGTAGGTAGATATGATTAATTCATGTGGAAGATGAAGCGTTACACTAATAAACTCTCTCCAGTTTTCCTGAGGATATTAAGTATTTTTCTCTTAACAGACCACTTCCATTAGTTTTATAAACTTTCAAGCCATTTGGACATTTTAAGAAGCAAAAAAATTAGCCCATACAAGAAAAAGTAGATTTACATTTTGTCTTTTTTAACCCCTAACCATATCATCTTGGTGTTTCTTTTTTCTTGTTTTAGCAGAGACTATGATTACTGTTAGGTTAGGGAAGGCAAATAATAAACAGGGAAGAATTCCTCCTATCCTAGGGCAAAGGAGAAATAAGGATGGGGATGATGATGGCAATTAAACCTGAATACAATTTCAAAATGGAAATTGCCGCCCAAATTCCTGTTCCTCCAAAGCCCTCTGTGCATCCTTGGTTACAATGGAAAGGCACAAAGCATTTTTTGATTAACTGGCCAAGAATATAATATTTAGTGTTTGTGCTGCTTGACTATATTGGTCAAAACCTTGTAGGCTGCCAGACAACCGGCAGAGGCACAAAATCACATAAGGCAGAGAGAAACTGTAAAGCGATGAATAAGAATCCTTTCTCTGAAGTGGAAATATTTCCCATAATAAAATGCTAATTCTCCTAAATATAGATATATTTATTTATAAAGTTTACTATTCATCATCATTGTAATGATTTGTAATTGTAAAGATGCCAGAGGCTGCATTTATGAACATTTACAACATTCCTTGCATAATGATCTTAAGACATCTCACTTGGATAAATTCATAAAACACTTAATAATCCATGAAATGTTCTCAGCAGCCAACATTCAAGAAGAATATTATTCCTCTTTTTAAGTATCCCTATTTTTTTTTATAAGAATCAACTATTCAAACCTGTGTTTTCCTTTAACCAAATTGGTTTGTGACATTTCATTCTTTTTTTAACAGATGGTTTTGCTACTGAACGCCTTAAAGTATAAGCAGTGTTTCAGTATAAAAATAGAGGAATACAATAGAAAATCAGGCTAAATTTTGGTTCTAAGTGGTATGTTTTGAACCACTTTTGCTGTGGTTATCTACTTACCACTGTCTGCCGGTTCACCTGAATCACTTCATCACCAGCATGGATTTTCTGAGACCGATCAGCAGGAGACTACATAGTATAAAAACAAAGCGAATTTAAAAACAATTTAAAAACCTTCAAATGGTACACCACTCTTGGCAGAAAAGCTATGGAAATGGACATGTCTGCAGTGCTTCTGTGTGAGCTACAAAGGCAGGGTCCCCCTACAACTAACTAGTCATTAAATAACTAGCCAATTGTTAAAAACCAAACAGGACTTTTCTTACACTGAGCCAAAGGCTAGCAATTGAGCAGGGGGAAAAAGGAGGGAGGTCATTTCAGTCTGCAGAATTTCTTTTCTACTTCTCTAATAAGACACCTGAAATTTAATTAGGCATCCCTAACAGAGTGAATGAAACCACTTGTCTCGATTCCTAACAATATACAACCTGAAAGAGAGAAGTGTTAAAAACTTTGATAGTTCAGATATCCTAAGAAAAGAAGGTGAGTTGTTTGATTCTCTATTAGCAGGCAGCTTTGGAGTCCATCAACATCTCATGTGATGGAAAATATTTTAGCTGAAGAAACAGGAGGGAAATCATTCCAGAACTCCTTTATGTGCCTTTAAAGTCTGCTGCAGAGGGACTCCCATCAGGGTGTGGGATGAAAAGGAGAAAGTTCTGCTGTGCTGGCAAAGTTAGTAAGACAATTAGGAGAATTTTTGCTCAGTTCTACGCTACAAGGAAATGGCTCTGCGGCTGCAAATCTGTTCCAGTGATTCTCTGACAGTTCACATCATAGAGAAAGAGAAAAGGTCCTGAGCTGACCTGTGTGACTCAAATCAGCTGAAACAAATGGCTCATTTCCCTTGTTCCCTTATCAGGTGCAATGCAGGGCAAGAAAAAAAATCCCCTTAGGGCCACCTGAGATGGAAAATCTTACTAGGAAAGAGATCCCCACCGTCATCAGACTAATCTAAGGCATTCCGATCTTACACATCAGCATTAAAGAGGCAAAACTATACATGTTGCATTTTCATAAATGGAAGCTCTGGCGAAAGAGAGGAGAGACATTGAGAAACATACAGACTTCAAGATAACTTCCTTTTCTTAGTAACATTCCTTTCAGGGACCTAGCCGATCTCTCTCTGAACAGACAATTGTAGACATTGCGTATCCAAAACACATTCTTTCTGAATTGAGAATTAATTTGTTAATAAACAAAAGAGGTGGGGGGGAAGCCCACTTAGCTTTCATCACTAGGATTTTGGAAAGTGACTGGAAATTTTTGTTTGGGTCAAAACATTCCCACCAAAAGCAGGAAATCACAAGTCATTAACAACTTGGAAATCCTGTCACCTGACAGGAATTGGACACATCTCTCCATGGCATTAAGAGCTGCTATGTCAGAGATGCAGCTGGATAGATACCAAATGACAGGAAGCCACCAGAGGCAAGACGCTGTCATTATACTGCTACAAAGAAGGGAAAGGGCGCTTATCTTAGCAACATGACTCCTCAGCAGAGATCTGGAAACCCAAGAAAAGAAGGTTACATGCTTGTGAACGCCAACTAAGGTTCCTAGCATTGAGTTCATTCAAACAGAAAACATAACAGTAAATCTAAAAAGCCAGTTTGGCATGGTTAGGAGAAAGATTTGAACATTCACATTGCTTAGGTATTTTAAATGTTTGGGATAGGAGGAAAAACAATATTTTCAAATGACCAATGGCCGCACTGGCTGTGGAGAATGGGAATTGTCATCCAGTTCTATATCTGCAGGTCAATGGGACAGGACAGGGTATGTAGAAGAGAATGGCAAAAATGAAACTGGAGCTCATAATTAGTTTTCCCACCTATTATTTATATCTCCATGGCTTTTCCTTTTCAATTCTAGAGACGCTTTGCATTTAAAGAACTCTCTTTCTCTTATTTTAATAAGTTCCTTAGATTCCCAGGAAGCATATGGACTCTTCTATGCCCAGTCTAAATATCCTGCTGGTGTTTTCAGAAGGAAGAGAGTGCACTACATAAGCATGTATTTGCTGAGCCTGCATTTACAGTCTAAGCATTTTGCTCATTCTGGGAATTCCAGTTGGTACAACCCCAATTAGCATTTAGAAACACTTTTACTGATTTGCATACAGCGAACTGAACTAAAGGGTAAATATAGAAGAGATAGAGTCAGTCATGCACATACCAAATTATCGCTGTCAGCAATAGGATAATGATAACATTGTGAAACCGAAATAATTTAAAATATAACAAGAATTTGCTTTCTATTCCCTTTTTGCCACTTTGGGGAGAACAAATGGTACAACTGAAAACAGCAGAGCTGATTGACCGCAGTAGACTGAAGTTCCAACAAATGGGCCAGCTCTTCAGGATTCTGGACTAGGAGAGAACTTGGAATTGACCACAAGTACTCCAGACGATAATGGTGGTCTCCAGCAGCTTTAGAGCTCTAGTTGAGGGATCCCAATCTTTGCCCAAACTGTGGGTTTGTGCCTTTATGTTCATAGAGTTCAAATATTCCTTTCGTAACCAATTTTGGAATTTGCTTGTTAACTGCTTTTCAGGTTTTATCAACCTTCAAATGGCAAGATTTACTATACCAAATGAGTTTCCTATAAATACAAATTTAAGGACCGCGTTTGGAAGATAATATGGAAGAGGAAAACATTTTAAAGGAGAGGATTGAGACTGATCTGAAAGTGGATTTTAAAATGACTAAGGGCTGTGGAAATAATGTAAGGAGACACTACCCTGGATATACAAATGAAACTGGCCAATGGTTTAACAAACTAAAAGAATGATCTGGATAACTTTCTTATGCTAGATTTACAAAAGAGACCTATTAAAGTTTTTTTTTTTTAATTTGTTAAGATGGGACAAGGAACAAATGAAAAGAAATCAAGTTCTAGGACATTTCTGAGGGGATTAAGGATCAAGATTGTTGAAAATAAAGGGAAGAAATATAAAAATATCAAGTAAAGTAAAAGGAATATAAAGTTGGTTTATTTGACCAAGATTAAAATAGATATGCTGTTATCTCTGGTGATCCTTAATGGACTTTTGCTGACCAGGACTGAATGCCAAGGCTTTAAAGATTTATGTATAAAGAGATGGAACATGGGGAAAAGAGAAGGTGATAACTTACTAAATATATAAATGATTAAATAAGTTACTAAAATTATTTATATATGTTATGAAGGAAAAAGTTATTTCTTTATATATTCCATTTTTAAAATTTCTTATCTATTCTTTTTCTTTTCTGCACTTTCTTTTTCCAGTTTCTATTAGTTCTTATCGTTTTAATTATAACATTTACTAAAACTACTATTTTAAAAAAGGTTTTGCCTTGGGTTCAATTTTATCACAAATAGTTTATGTTAATTTCTCTTTGATGAAGTCATTAAGAATACTTACATTTTCTGTTGTTCCAGTAACAACATGTAAACCATCATAAGTAGATTTTATGTACATTCCCTAAATTGAGAAATCGAAAGATAAAATAAGCATCAAAAATAATTACAGCACATCCACAGTTATACCTCAAATGTTTTTCAGACAATTATTTCTGAGGAACAGCGTGGCTGATAATACCATGCTGGAGCCTGCCCCAAACCAGCCCTATTGAATTGTAAACAAAGTATAGTCTCCTTTTGGAGAGAGAGAAAAAACGGAGGGGAACCCCTCCTCACCTATGGAGGTGAGAATCTAAACAAAAACCACTTAACACCAAGACCCTCCAAATCAATCAAGGAGGAAAAGTGATCTCAATTTATTTTTTAGGAGAACGTCACAAAGTGAAAATTCTTGAATGGCCAAAGGGAACAACTGTTTAATTTTATCTTTAACATGGGGAATAAAAAGGAATCTTTATGTTTAGTCAAGGTGGCTTGATGTTTTGTTTATCTATTTTTCACATTTCTGAATCGCCCATCTCCCTCAGTGTCCCCCATATTATTTTAGTATGGTATTGTTTTATTGAATCTGTGCTGGCAGTACTTACTCCTACTTTTGTTATTATTGACTGGGATTGGGCGGCCTTAGGTAATCTAATGAATAAATAAGCATAACATTATTTATCTGTTTATAAAAGTTGATAAATTTTGATTTATCGTAAGATACTATATGCATTACTTGTTATGCTCAAAGTCACTTTGAATCATATAATTGAAGCAGTATATAAGCGTATGTGATGAATAAATAAAATAAATATACAAAGATAATTTCCCCCCATATTATGTATCTCAGTATTTAGATGAGGGACACAACATGAGTGTGGGTCTTGTGAGAATAGCTGAAAATCTTTAGTCTGAATATAGTTTAGAAAACTCTTCAAAATGTATATATGGTACATGCTGGTTGTCAAATTTAGCTTTTTAATTTTTTTTTCTAAGCTATAGCAAAGACCACCTAGAGGTTCGTAATATTTCAAACGTTCCTCTAAAACAAATCAATTTTAATATAATTAGTCTTTAATATTAATAACACAATCCTCTCTTGATATTCACATTTTTAGCAATGACAAATCTTAATGAGACTCCATAATGACCTTTCAGGGCCAATACAAAAAACCCTGTTTTAAAGTATTTCTCTGTTCTCTTGTATATAGTAGGATACTTCATGTGGGAATTCCCTACTGGAAAAAAATTTAAAGTCCTGGTCATGAAGAATTACAGCTTTTATATTTCAGATTGCAATGTAAACTAATTATTCAAACTAATTAAGAGGGTGCTTGTGCTCTCAGACAAAATACTGTCATAAATAGGAATGTCCACGATCTGTCTGTCTCTCGGTCTCTCTCTCTGTGTGTGTGTGTGTGAGAGAGAGAGAGAGAGAGAGAGAGAGGCAGACAGTGAAACAGAAATGTCAAGATGGTGGCCCACTCCTTTTCATATGTGCATGCATGTTGTGGACAAGATGCATATAAAAAATGGGCAGGATTTCAATTGTGCAATTATAGCCTCCATGTTGACCTTTTTTTTTTTTTTTACTCTTCCTGCTTTGAGAAAATAAAGTAGACTTTGTTATTTTAAATAAACTTTATAGTAGTAGCTGGGAGAAATTTAGAAGAGCAAGGAAATGCAAATATTCTTACCAAGCCTTCCCCAGGTTTGATATTGTTTAAGTGAACTTCTTCGAGACAGGCACCCTGACTCATCAACGGATCAGTTGTTGACCTGATTGTCTTATCACAGATTCCATTCAAAACCTTAGACTAGAAAAAAAAATAAGAACATGCTTTACACATTATTTCAGTAGGTGGGGTGCTGGTCTCATGCACAGCCCCTCCAACAAAGAAAGTAACACCTAAATTAAGAATGTTTAACATTATTTCAAGGAGATGGGGTCCTGGTCTCATGCACAGCCCGTCCAACAAAGAAAATAACAACCTAAATTGAGAAAAGCTTTAGTGCTAGTTCCAGATTCATAGGATACAGCATCTGCTCAAAGTTAACTTTCATTAACTTCATTGGTAACAAAGCTGTGGTACTTTATTTCAAACTAAAAATTCTATAACCATAATTCAAGTCCTTTTTTAATTTTGGACACAAATGATCCAAAATGGCTGTAACTGTTTATCATTCACAAGCCTGGAAGATAGTAAATAATATTTACTGGCAATCTTCTGGGACAGATGACAACATATAGGCTGAGTCCAATTAACCTGAAAACCCTGAATTAATCAGGAGATTCTCCTCTCCTGTATCTAAGTCAGCTTTCCCTTCCCTATGCCCATCAGATGTACTGCGAATTTCCAAGCAGGACGGACAACAGCTAGGAATTACTAGATTTACAATCTCATCACATATGGAGAAAATCAAGTTAGAGGAGAAAATTTTCCAAAAGTTTGGTCATCAACATTAACCAAAAACCTGATTTTTTTTCTAAAAAAAAAAAAAAAGTTAGTCTAATTATCTTAGTGGTTATTAAATTATAGAATTTATTTCCTAAAATATGCCAAGAAAATCCAATATTAATCTTTTAATACGCATTTAA
Source organism: Arizona elegans (assembly GCA_022577455.1). Classification (NCBI taxonomy): domain Eukaryota; kingdom Metazoa; phylum Chordata; class Lepidosauria; order Squamata; family Colubridae; genus Arizona; species Arizona elegans. The sequence continues at coordinate 254,982,459 of JAKOOJ010000001.1, forward strand.
ATGAAATTTAAGGGATTTTTGTTTGAGTTGGCAATGTTAATATTTAAGTTTTAACATTTATACTATCTACTTATTTCAAAAATAATGAGATTAGTTGCCTTGGATTCCCAAATATGGTTGCATATGAAAATGAAAAGAACATTTTATTGCTTTGTTTGGAATCCCAAACTTTTGGCTTGGAGATGCAAATTTGACAATACGGAGCGGGGCGGGGGGAGAAATCAAAATTAGAGCAAACTGAAACTGGGCAAGGAGAAGCTGATTTAGAAAGACATTGAAGAACAAAGTCTTCCCATTGTGGAATTTTGCTATTGTGATCCCTGCTTCTCAGTTGCTATTTACCTCTCTTCAGCAGGATATTTACAGCATGAAATGGAGAAAAAAAGTCAAACTTCTCTCTTCCATCAAATGCATAGTGTACAAATTTCTTTTAAAAAAATACATAACCACAGATCAAGATCATAGAGAAAATCTCTTCTCTTCCCTACTCTTTACATATATTGAATGGCTAAGCTATTAATATATGATTCTTTCCTCTAGAAACATGCCTTTCCTTCTGAACTAAAAAGCTCTCCCAAAGTAATTTGAGAGAATATTAACAGTCATAGAATGCTCAATGGAAGGATCTAAGGAGAGTTTTTCTCCTGTCAAGTAATAAGGAAAAACACTCATGGTGGTGACTTGATGGTTAGAATGCAGGCTAACTACAGTTGACTGCCAACAGTTGCCAGTCATAAAAGGCATATTGTAACGGTGAAGTAAGAAAACAAACTTCAAAGATCCTTGTGAAACATTATTTCAGAATAATAAAGAAGAGGAAGGAGCTTTGAGATCTGCTGAAGTCAATTTATAAATACAAACATCCCAAAAGTTAAAGAAAAGATGTTCCATTTATTTACGGCCCACTATAACAAATGAATGTCATCACCCTACATGTGCATCTCCACTATCAGTCAGAATAATCTATTAATCCCAATAATCAATCAACTGAAATTTGATTGTCTTATCTAATACCTATCCAGCCTTGTACTTCCAGCTTCTCCTTGCTATCAGTACACAGTTTTTATCCCTTATTCACCAATACGTACATAAAATTTCAAACCTAACACTGTATTGTTGCAAGCTCCACCTCCATAATTCATTAGAGGAACAGCATTTATCTGTGCCTTGCATCTAGTACAAACAATTACAGACTCAGTAATATTCACTCCTGGCACCTCATATTGCAAAAGCCAGGAACAGTGTATTACAAATGTTGTTGGAATTTGACTAATAAGTTGACTCTTACCTACTATTTTGGAGAATTGCGTCAAAGCCAAAACCTACCACAGCATCTCCTTTCTGGGGAATGTTACTACAATGGGTGGATAAAAATCAATGATTTTTTTTTAAAATTAAAAATAAATCCGATTTTTTTTTAAATTAAAAATAAATCTGATTTTTTTTAAAATTAAAAATAAATTCAATTTTTTTAAATTTAAATCTGATTTTCTAAAAAAATTTAAATTGGATTTTTTTATTTTTATCAAATTTATTTTAATAAAATGCTTTTGGAGTAAAAATCTATTTAAAGATAGTTTTCTACTTAAGATACATTAATAATTTAGTTTATTCAGCATGAAATGGAGCTTGGTTATGTAGCATAAGGCTGTATATTCTGCAATATTTACATTTTTGGTAAACTCATTCAATGAATCCAAGCTCTGCAAGCTGAGATAACATGCACTGCACTGATGCATTCACACAATTTCACAGTAACCATGAGATAAATCATAAAACAAAGTTCAGGAATATTCCTTTATCCCATTGTTTTGCAATCTATGTACACTACAAACGGTATGATTGTTTGAAGAGAAGTGCATCTGTACCACCAGGCTCTAAGTATGAGGAGGAAGGGCAAGCAGTAAAAATGAAAGTGAAACTTTCTAAGCAGCTTATAAATATAATATTAAAGAGCACCTGTCATTTCAGATCCATCATGGCAGCGGGCATCCACTCACCTGCTGCCTGCCACGTCCCTCACCTTGTTGTGTCACTGCCACATCACCAGCCATCCCATTAAAGTGAACAGGACTGTCGGTGAGTCAACAGTGAGCCAGTGGGTCCCCCTCTGCGGGACAGAGATGACAGTTGCTCTTTAAAAATTATGATTTAAATCGAGTTGATTTCAATCAAGTCTTTTTACTAGTGACTTAAATCATGATTTAAATAGTGATTTAAACCAATTTAATTTAAATCAAATCCACCCTGCTACCGATACAGGAAGAGTGCCAGGAGCACCTCTGAAGCTCCAACCCAACACACACTATGACACTAATTAAACAATCATGGCGACTAGACCAGAAAGGGATATGGGGCAGTGAAAAGGAGCCAGTGAGCCAGATAGACATGCTTTGTAAGCTTCTCATGTTGTTAGTACACAGTTGCTGAAAGCAATTACACTTACACACAGATACACACCAAACAATGTTTCCATAAAAAGTAAGAGTATTGAAAGAACCATAATGCATAAATAGAAGGGCGTATGGATTTTTTTTTTATGGAGGGTAATCAACAATTGTTCTGTTTTGAATGGAGGTGTGAGTATTTTTAGATACTGTGAATTCCTCCCCATCTCTCTGGCAGGCGGAAGGTCTTATCAAAGAACACAGCCTGATTCATGTCAAAAGGAGGAAGCAATGATTAACCATTACAAAATATTGAACGCAGGTCACTGCATCCCTATTCCAGGCACAAGACTGCCTCAAACGTATTTGGAAAATTCTCTTTTCACATCACTTCTGATTCAAAAGAGCATTTTTCTACTGTTGTAATGTATTGTTGTGTATTTCCCTTAAAAGTTACGTCCCCAGAACAGTGAGCTCTGAGCTCTATTGAAGCAAAACTCTTCCCCTCCTACTTCCATTGGAGACCTCAAAACATACTGCCACACTATCTGCCAGCACCTCTTTGCACCAGCAATTGTGACTAAAATAAAAAAGAACAGAATTCCTTTCCATCTATATTACATTAATAATACTATTCATTGGGATTTATATGCCACTGCAGTGCAGTGAGACTCTGAATGTGTAGTATTCTCTTCTTTCAGTAAGATGTTTAAAACAATAAAGCCATATGACAAAAGAGCCACAGCAGGAAAAAGAATTACAAAGACAACTACAAAGAACCACAAAGAAGCATCCATACAACCTAGGCTGGAGGTCCCCAATTTACAACAGATCCATGGTTCTATTAAAGAGCCAGGTTTGACAGCTCTCCTGAAACTCAGCAGGGTTGAGTAGATTGAAGGAAGAGCAGAAACAATGCAACTGGACAAGAATCTTTCATTTGCTTGCTCTGTGGGTCACATTACAAGCAGCTTCCATTGTTTTCCATTTCCTGTCCTGAAATTTCTCTGCTCACACAGAAAAGGAATATAAACTCCCCCATTTGATGGGCCAATATCCTTCATATTCAACCTAGTCATGAGTCTTGCAATGACAGGATAGGAGTTTATATACATTTCTTTGAAAAACAAAAAAAATGCTATCAACTGAGCTGGAATCCAGAATAATGTACAGATTTGTATTTGCATTTCAGAGCAGATGAAAACCAAACTGAATCAGCAGCAGAAAGAATGTAGGGAAATGCTTGAATGTAGCCTCCACTTTGTCCCATTTTTAGCCTTCAACTAGGCAAGCTACATATCAAAACAGGGCTTTTGGATCATCCAAAAATAGTTTGGACTTTCTCATTTTAGGCGATTAGATAAGCCTGGAAACTATGCAATAAGGAGCCATAGATGCCTGCTGTTCCTATTGACCTTCGTAATAAGCTGCTTTCAATCATAAAAAAAAGTCCTTAACAGAAAGGAATTCAAAAAATGAATTAAACATAAACATTTATACTTACTACATTGAGAACTTTATCTTCCATTTCAGCTACGAGGCAGTCCTTTAAAAAGAAAAGAATGTATTCTATTACTGGAAGATCCTTATATAGCATCAAACTGTAATTTTGACTTGACAGTCAGTAAAATATGTCTGGAGCATAGAGGACAATGCAGAAGTTTTTTTACAATGATCCAAAAATTTAATTCTCTGCAGAAGCTTCAGCAAGAATCTTAACTGTTCATTTTAAAATGTTTTCATAAGCCATTTAATCAAAGCCTCACATAAAATAAAATAGTTGGTTAAAGGAAGCATAAAATTAAACTATTAGTTCTTCAATAGACTGGCAACTTAAAATCAACATTGATTTTAAGATGTGTGGACTTCGACTCCCAGAATTCCTCCGACAGCATGCTGGAAGTCCACACATCTTTAAATTGACACAGGTGAGAAACATTACTGTAAATCAAAGAAAAGGGAAGCACCAATAAAGGAGAATACTTAAAAACTTAGGGCTGAAATGAGTGGTCCTTAATGGTCTCTGAGCTTGGTTGTTTTCTTGCAGATGTTCCATAACCCAAACTAGGTAACATTCCAGGGCTTCAGAAGCAAGTATTTCCCAATTCTAACCAGAGATGCTAAGGAAGGATCAGGACAACGGAACAAGGCACTTAATCTACCATGTAACTACAATAATGCCTATCCATCTTCAGAACACACAATGTAAAAAAAGTAATGTAAAACACAATGATTTGCATCTAAATAAGAGCCTCTTACGTGCAAATCATCCATCCACTTAAAAATAATGGGCAGCAGCTTCAGTGATTCATTGCCAAATCAATCCCATTCAATTGAGAAGGTTTGATCAAGCCAGATTTGCTAGTTGAAGGACACAGGGAAGTAATGGGAAGCAAGCAAAGGGTAGGAAGGCCTATTTGTTATGTAGATTTCCAGCTAAAGTTTTCTGCATCTCATCCATTCAGTACTGCTTCTATTATCTTCATCATCACCTGCATCTGTTCTACTATAGCTAAAAAAAATGTGATTCGCAATGTATTCTCATAGAAAGTTTTTTGGCTTTGTAAATATTACCTGCAAAGACACTGGGCTGAAAGGACGACATCCAACAGAGGCATCATTTATTCAACAGGAGCAATGAAGAATTAGAAGATTACACTTGCTTCTCCTTTTAAGGAACTGTCTGAGCCAGAATGGCAAAGTAGACATGCTAGCAAGCACAAAATTTTAAGGTAGCATCCAATTAAGTGTTGTATCCCAGAGAAAGACTCTGGGATGCAACATCAAGAACCATCAGAGATTTTTGTCACTGGAAGACTTCCAGTTTGCTGTTTGTCCCCGCCGGACGCTCCTTCGGGATCGTCGAACCCACTGCCTGTGAAGAGCCGCCTTTATAGCGGAATGGCAGCTCGAAAAAACTCCGTTTCCATTAGGAAACAGAGATAGAGCCAGCTGGGGTGGGTAGAGTCCTCTGCCTAATCCCAAAAGTTTTTTATTTACTTTTGGGACGGAGCGGAAGAGACTCCCCGTATCCCCAGCCAATGCTCCGGGCTTTGGGAGATCTCTGCTACACGCAGAGCTAGGTGGCAAAAGCAAGCCTGTAAATCTGTTAAATTAATTAAAGAAGACGTGAGTTGGACCTCTGATCCTGAAGCGCAAGTATTTTTTTTTTAATTTTAGAAAAGTTACTGAAGTTGTTTAAGAAGTGAAAGGAAAAAAGATTTTTAAAATGGCGATTGCTGAGGCTTGAAGAGAGGCTGAAAGGGAAAGTCCTTCCGTTTTCTATTACAAAGTAGCGGATTGAATACTTCTGGCTGTAATTGAAAGCAAAACCTCACTCTCACTCTTGTTTTTTTCTCTCTTTTTTCCCTGGGGATCTGATATTGATCTTGGTTGGAAACAAGCTTTTTTTTTTCTCTTTTCCACTAAATCTTGTCTGTGTGGAAAATGGCACCGGGACTTATACAGTTAGACAAACAGGCAGCGGGGGGGAATTCCCCCATTAACAAATTACATCAACAAGTTCTAACTCTCCAGTCTCAGAAACCTGACTTTAATATAATAGAATTTCTTCTTGAAGAGATTGTAAGAAGGGATGAGATTGTGAATCAGCAACTTGAAAAATTTAAGCAGGAAATTAAAGAAATTGGTGAATTGGTGAAATCAAAGTTTGACTTTTTGGATCGAAAGATTTTAAAAACAGCTAACGGTTTATCAGACTTTCTGATTCAGTTGGATGTAAAGACTAAACTATTAGAGTCTAAAATGAAAGAAACTGAGGAGAATTTGGATGACAAGATCCAAAAAATTAAAAAGGATTTGGCAAACACTCAGGATAATAGTTCAGAAGACAAACCTAAAATGGAGGTTGATCAAAAGACTGGTAATGAAGAAAATGTGCAACAGAGGATTGAAAGAGAAGTTTTAATGATTCAATATAATTTTACAGAATATGCAATTAGACTGAGAGGTCTGCAGGAAAATAACAGAGATGATTTAAGGAAAATATCCTCTGAAATTCTGGCTGGGATTTTAAAGGTTCAACCTGATGAAGTGTTTTGCAGGATTGACAGAATTTATAGAATAAACTCCTGGTTGGCAAAGCAAAGGCAATTGCCTAGAGATGTGGTGATTTATTTTACAGATAAAGAAATTAGGAATAATATTGTGCAGAACTCTTTTAATTCTACTTTGCAATTTCATGGAAGAAAGATTTGGATTTTTAAGGAGCTCCCGCCTAAGATGTTAATGGAGAGGAAGAAATTTGGCTTTCTAGTGACTGAGTTAAAAAAAAGAAATATTCTATTTAGGTGGGATGTCCCAGTTGGTTTAATATTGAGACACCAAGGAGTAAGATACCAACTGAACACTGTTGAAAAAGCGGAAGAATTTTATCAAAAAATTTTAAAAATGAATTTAACATCTTTAGGCACAATACAGGACAAGCAAAAGGAGTTGGAAACAAAAGGAAAATATCAAATTACAGAGGCTGTGGTAGATAAATTGTCTTTGGACTCCCTGGATACTCCAGCTGGACTGTCTATAAATATGAGAGCAGTGTCATCCGACTCCAATGTGATGAATCATCAAGTTACAGACAAGTGCGTAAATCAACCAGTTGATATACAAGTGATGGAAAAGAAAGATGAGATAATAAAACAAAACCAACAAGATCAACTTATAAAGCAGAATGAAAATCGATCAGCTGATACACAATTTGTAGGAAGGAAACCAGGATGGAAATTCAACCCGCAAAAGAAAAAGAAAAGAAATAGATCTCATAGAAACAGCAGTTTCTAAACCAAGCAACAGTGAAGCCAGGGACTTTAAAAAATGAATGAATATGTGAAAAGATAGTGGAGGCGAACAATTGTTTAATACTATCTTGAGGATAGTGGCAGATCTCTGCAATGCCGTGATTTTGGGGTGTGAAAAGAGCCTTACATTCTTGGATTTGAATTATCTACTTTGGATTTTTTTTTATTGGTAAATATATTATAACTATTTCGAGTTACAAGGCAAGAGAATCACGCTGGGGCATGCAGAAGATCTGGATGTTACCCACTAGGATGATGGGAATTAATAATCGTGATGAAAACCACAATTACAACTATATGGAATATAATTATAATGTCACTCGGGTGGTTGTTTTTACTTTCATATATATTTGAGGATATCTATTAGTGATGGGGGCAGAAGATGATTGAAGATCTTGAACAAACTGTTGCACTAGTATGTTATCTTACCCTATTATGGATGATGGATTTAACAATCCAGTGGAAAGACATCAAAGAAGATATTATATGGATTATAAATTTAAAGTTATTGTCTTTTTTCTTTTTATAAAATGGAATGCATATATAGATATATGTATATTTTAGCAGAGTGGGCAGTGGATTATATTTAGAATTGTATTGCATGGTAATTTTGCAGGAATTTGGGTTGAAATAGGTTAGTTTACTGATTGATTAGTTTAAGAAAAAGGATTTTTAAGTCATATATTTAGGGGAGTGGAGGAATCGGATAGAACTGAATAAATGTTAAATTTGGATGTAGGGAGAAGGCTGCTTTGAAATGTTATATTAATATATATAAAAGATTAAATGTTAAATTGTTGTAATAATATACTATAAGTTTGGGGGAGGAGAAAAAGGGCAGATTATTGTGAAAATGGGAGTTATAAGAATATTATGCTAAGGGTCAGTATTTTGAGGAGGGATTAAGGGAATGGTAAAATATTATGTAATTAGTTATGAATTAGCTTATTGTTGTGAAGAAGTCACAGGGGGGGATGGGTGGTGAGGGGGGGTTAGGGAAGAGGGGGGGGAAAGGGGGAAAACTTGTATTTGAAAACTTTTTCAATAAATATATATATATATATATAGGTAGTCCTCGACTTACAACAACTGAGTCCCAAGTTTCCGTTGCTAAACAATGCAGTTGTTACGTGAATTTTGCCCCATTTTATGGCCTTTCTTGCCACAATTGTTAAGTGAATCATTGCAGTTGTTAAGTTAGTAACACAGCTGTTAAATAAATCTGGCTTCCCACTGACTTTGCTTGTCAGAATATCACAAAAGGGGAGCACATAACCCTGGGACACTGCGACGGTCATAAATAAATGCCAGTTGCCAAGCAACCAAATTTTTATCACGTGACCATGGGGATGCTGCAACGATTGTTAAGTGTGAAAAACATCATAAATCAGTGATGTTTTTTCAGTGATTTTGGAACTTCCAATTGACACTAAGTGAACGGTTGTAAGTTGAGGACCTTCTTAATTCCAGTTCTTGCTTCCTTCTGTGTATTTATCTCTCTTCTGGTTTTATAGATCCCACAACTATAAGTTGCTGCTAGCAAAAATGAGCTGCTATGTATAAATTACTCAGAGCTGTAACTGCCTTGTTTTATGGTATGCTCCTACTATTCTGGCCTTTTTTTTAAAAAAAAGTAAGAGGAATTACCAGTAAAAACCTGGAGAAAATTATATGTTAAGGCCTTATGTTTTTATAGATTCTAACATTGGTGGGTTATTAGCAACAAACGGCTGCTACAAAGGTACTGTTAGAATTAAAAATCTAATAATGAACTTATAAATTCCAAAGTAACTAGTTAATTAAAAAAATCTTTGTTAAAATAATAGTATTAGCTTTGAGAGACCAAAACAATAATACCAGGGAACAGTTTAAACCAAAGCTGCTTGATCTGATCATACAAAATCCAAAACTCACATGTATCACTAAGCTGCTCATAAAATTATACTACAATTATTTCTGTACATCTACTGTTCTGCATTCCTTTGGGAAATTTTAGGAAGAATAACAGCAGAGAAAGAGAACAGACATACACACTCTCTTAACTGACCTTTTGAACAGTGGTGGTAAGATCCAAACACAGCTGAATGATTTTATTCTTTGTCACAGAAAAGTCAGCTATCCCAGTAAATGGAGTCCTGTGGTAAGACAAGAATGAGCCTTTAAGGAAAGAAGAGGCCACACAACAACAGTCATTACTAGAATCTTACTTTGCATGAGAGTGCTACTATGTGTTGATTATCATATATTGGTTTGTGCAGGGTCACCGTATCACTTTTCATGGCTATTTACAATAAGTTATAATCAGAGTTTCAACTGGGGATTTGCTGAAGATTACTACATCTGAGGAAAGGCAAGCTCTGTTTTACTGTAGTTTTCCAACTAAGATATCTTTTGTGCAGAAACCGAGTAGTTAGAAGAAACAAAAAGGCACAAGTTCTAATTCTAATTCTTTCCCCAACTTCCATATTTGTGGAGTTGCTCATTGGAAAGGATACACTCCTCTTGTAGGCCTTTCCAAAGCCTACATTAAGGGTTAAAGATGACTTTCCTTATGCCATTGCAAGCTCAAGAGACCAACCTTAATACAGGTACCGGCAGTCCTCAACTTATGACCATAATTAAGCCCAAAATTTCTGCTGCTAAGAGGTTAAATGACTTTTGCCCCATTTTACAATCTTTCTTGTTTATTAAGTGAATCACTGCAGTTGTTAAGTTAGTAACTCAGTTGTTAAAGGAATCTGGTTTCTCCATTGACTTTGCTTGTCAGAAGGTCGCAAAAGGTGATGACATGACCCCAGGACATTGCAACCATCATAAATATGGACCAGTTGCCAATTTTGATCACATGACTATGAGGATACTGCAATGGTTGTAAGTGTGAAAAACGATCCTAAGTCAACTTTTTTTCAGTGCTATTGTAACTTCAAATGGTCACTAAGTGAATGGTTGTATGTCGAGGACTACCTATATTATGTGTAGTGAAAGAGAAGGGAGCTACACCTAGTAATACGCTACACAGATCAGTGAAACACTGATCAAAACTTATGAGGCATGACAAGGAATTTCCATAGATGAATAGGGGAAAAACAAAAATAGAAGCAATTGTTCTAAGGATGTAATTACTCTCTAAAAGCTAAGCTTGTTAAAATGCAAACTTCAGTTCAGATTAACAGTTATTTTTAAAACTAATTTAACACGTAATACTAAGAAAGTATCAATGCCACCCAAGGGAAAAGAAAGGTATTTTCTCACCCTGGTTAGAACAAGTTATAACCACAGTCTGTAACAGGGTGTTTTGAGAAGCAGAGACCTCTGACTGGGAACAGATCTCCCCATCATCCTTGACCCCAGCAGCTGAATAGGGAATAGCTTTCTTACAAACATAAGACATTCACATGGGTGGTATCTGTCTGAAGTTGGAAGCTAAGCAATACTGGACTTTATTAGCAGCTGGATAAGAGACGACAAAGAAACCCCAGGGTTAAAGTTTAAACTGGGAAGGAACTGAAATACAACCTCCACCACACCCACACCCAAAAAATAAAAAAAAATAAAAAATCCAGAAGAGGAGAGTGACAAACTATTTCCATATTACTACCTTTATGGAAATGCCCATGAGGTCACCAACAGTTGAGCCTAAATTGAAGAAGTCTACCTACAGCATTCATCTTGAGTCAGTACTGTCTATTCGGACTGATTATGGCTTTCTGATCTCAGATAAACTCCCACTACAATCTTCCAATGAATTATAGCCTCTTCCCATTTAAATCTTACTTCAGGCCTATCTATGTGTGCCTGCAACATTGATTATTGCAACGCCTGTTAGGAAATCAATACACTTGACTGAATAAATCAAAGTCCATCATTCTTAAGACAAAAAAATACAAGAATCAAAAAAGATTTACTTTGGAGGTAGCCAATGGTGAGTTTCAAAATTTTTTTACTACTGATTCTGTGGGTGTGGCTTGCTGGGCATGGCAGGGGAAGGATACTGTAAAATCTCCATTCCCTTCCCAATCCAGGGGAAGATTACTGCAAAATCCCGATTTCCTCCCAATCAGCTGGGACTTGGGAGGCAGAGAACAGATGGGGGCGGGGCCAGTCAGAATTTTTACTACCGGTTCTCCGAACTACTCAAGATTTCTGCTACCGGTTCTCCAGATCTGGTCAGAACCCGCAGAAACCCACTTCTGGAGGTAGCCCACAAAAACAGCTATTATTGTTATATGAACCAAAGTGACAGGATAGTATTTAGAAGGAGTGACACATTTCACAAACCAAATTCCTCTCCATTTTCTAGTCCATATTTATATGCACAATTTCCTGATGCCGAATATCTCGTTAATGAAAGAGAATCTTGTTTATAGAGCACATTTTACCTTCAGCAATTCCAGGTTGAAATGTGGGACCATTTGCTGAAACTGGGAACCCTAAAGAGGTGTTGCCAGTCAGCAAAAACACATACTGAACAACAACAATCTTTGAAAGAATGAAGATTCTGAAGAGGCTGCATTACAGCTTGTTGCACAAAGTTCGATACATTGCAACTGAAAAAGGAGAAGAAGCTATGTTTACAATAGGCAGCCAATATAGATCAAGGGAAGAAAAAAAACAGGCAGAAAAATGAGAAAAAAGGGAATCCAGCAGAAAATAGTAGGTATTTGTTGTACATGTCTGTTTACTCAGTTATAATCTCTTTTTATGGTCATTTCATGGGTATCATGACATGGTATATAATATCAGCTCAACTGGATGGCTTAATGGTACAATGAGCCTATAGTAGGCTCAAGGTAGTCCTTGAACCTACTATAATTACGAATCTACAAAGTAGGTCAGTAATCTCTCCATCTTGCAGGGTTTTTTTAATGTTCTAACAAGTGCTTCCCTGCCAGTAATCTATCTGGTGTATTTCATTCCTTTCTGTAAGACAGTGTTTCTCAATCTTGTTGATTATAAGAAGTATGGACTTCAACTCCCAGAATTCCCCAGACAGCATGCTGGATGTTGAAGTCCACACATCTTCAAATTGACAAGGATGAGGGAAGCTCTGTACAGGGAAGTATCAATAAAGGAGAATATTTGCAGCCTAGAGTTGAAATGCTTGGTGGTCTCTGAGCTTGGTTGTTTCATTACCCAAACTAGGTAACATCTTTGATGCAGCACTGATGATGTTACATTTGGATAATAAAACGTCTGTAAGAAAAAAGCCAAACTCAGAGAGCAGCAAGGAGCCCTCAAAGAGAAGTATTTTCTAACCACGGATCCAGAGATTATTTGCTCCCAAATTAGGCATTAAAAATGCTCCCGCTGCCATAGCATCACCAATTGCCCCTCACTCTACTTTTTCACATAGGAGCAAATGATTCTGACTGATCTGTGGGAGAAAATAAACAAAGATGAACGCTTGGCTAGGCCAGAGACGAAAACATCACTTATCTCTTGGCAGCAAAACCAAGGGATACAAATTAATGAACGCCAACATCCACTGAGCGTGTTTGGTTTGAAAGTCAATTCTCATAGCAATTTATGAACAGCCCACAGAATCGCAAGGTCCTGCATCAAAACACAAAGTTACTTTTTAAAGATAATATTTGTATTTAATCTCATTCTAAAATAGAATTGGGTTGGAAAACAAAAGCCTTTTAGAGAGCCAGTCACCTGATTCTCTCAGTATTTGCAGAAGAGGTCAAGGCAGAGACAAAATCAGCCTGGGAGGTAATGATGGTATATGAGCTGCCGTTCATCCTGCAGAAACATCTATCTCTTTATAAATCCAGGGGAAACAATTGTACCAGGAAGCTTCCAACACTCTAAACTGGAGTGGGGCGTCTGCTCTGATGTAGCAGCTATCCCCCTAGAAATGGCTGCTCTGAAATCCAGAGAAAGAACAACATGGACTCCTTAGTGCTCTCTGAGTTTGGTTGCTTGTTGTAAAGAAGAATCCCATGCCATCTATCCCCTTAGTTTTAGTTCTTAAATTAAGTATTGATCTTATCTCTTTTTATGTTTATATTTTTACTATTTTGGAATCCACCCAGAGTCATTTTATTGGTGAGATGGGTGGCCTATAAATGTAACAAATAAATAAAGTTATCCAACTATGTAACATCATTAGTGCTGGTGAGTGTGAGGTTTGCTCCATGTATATATATAGTACCCTCCCTGCCACTTCCTACTGATGTGTGTGTGTGTTTGTGTGTATGTGTATACACAGAAAAAAAAGAATATACCGCAAAATGCAAAGGTAAAGATATTTCCCCGTAGCCCCTTTGTACTCAAACAGCAATTTTATGTGAGTGAGAAACTGAATGGGATCCCTGCAAAACACTGTTTAAACTGATGGATTACAACTTGGAAGACCCAGGATCAACTTTTCATTCATCTATGAAGTTCACCAAAGGATCTGATGCAGGATGTTTTTCTGTCAGCAGCATAAATTGCTGCAGAAGGCTCTTGAGAGGACAAAATGATATGAGCAAAGTTTGGATTTGAAGCAATCAAAGTGCTAAGGGTTAGGACTGAGTCCCTTGCTGTACTTTTTTTGCAGCTCCTTGAAGGAGTCATAATCTTTCCTGGGCTGATAAGGTTTGGGCTCCAGAAAATGTTCGAGTTAAGAATATTCCTGAACTGAACTATTTTCCTAAGTTTGCACAGCTGCTGATTGAGGAAAAAGCAGTTCCTTGAAGGAATAGCCAACAAGTGACGCCAGATCTGAAATACTATTGGCTGCTTCACCTCCCAATATTGCACACCAATGGTTGTACTGAATGTTAACTCTTTTGTCTTTGTTTGGTTATGTCTAGTCTAATCTTTGAATGTAGTTTGCAATCACAAAAATGCAAGCATATTTCTCTGCTTGCAAAAGGACATTTCAGCCTTCTAGGTACGTAGGCAGGTACATAAGTAGACAGACAGGTAGAAAGGAAGGAAAACAAATATGACCCAAGTCTGGGAACGAAGTCCAACTGAAGGACACCCTGAAGTCTCTCTCAGAATGTCTCTCCTCTATATTTCCTGTCTCACAAGCTGGAAGAATGCAAGAATGCAAGAATGCAAGAAGTTCTGTACTATCTCCAAACCTCAAACGGTAGCAGAATCTTCTCAGCTACTTGCCATCTTCCACTGCAGTTGTCACTACACTGTAATCCAGGGGTCCACAAACTAGGGCCCGTGGGCCGGATATGGCCCGCCAAAGCCATTAATCCGGCCCTTGCAGGACGAGGCTGCCCGCCCACATGATCCCACCTACTCACCAGACACCTGCCTTCTGGAGGCCGAGGAGGCCAAAAACGGAACACATGGAGGCCTCCCCAGCCTCGAGAGAGAGGGGGGGAGGGAGGGGGGAGAGAGAGACACACACAAAAAAACAGAAGTCCCCCCTCCCAAGGCAGCTACATCCCTTTAGCTGCTTTCCACCCTCAGGAGCATAACAAGTTGAAGTTTAATTTGTGTGTATTGTTTAATAGACTCCTAAATTGGCCACGCCCACCCATTCACATGACCACCTAGCCACACTCACCCAGTCACATGACCACCCAACCACACCCACCAGCAGGTCTGTCCTCCAACAGTCTGAGGGACCGTGAATTGGCCCCCTGTTTAAAAAGTTTGAGGACCACTGCTGTAATCCATAATATTAGCTAGAAATTAAAGACATTTCTCTTAATATATTTCTCTTTAGGCCTCTGACTTGGTTTCCTTTCATGCCTTGGTGAGGAATCAGGCAATCCAGGCTACAATCTTGCATCTTTTCACCTGGGAACAATTTCTACTGCACACAATCATACTGCCTTCTGAATATTCCCATATGCCTGTTTAAGAATCAATTGCAAAATGTAAAGCCAGCCTAGTAACCAGCATAAGGAATTTGGTCATAGTTAACTATGTTAACTGGAAATGCCTTAATAAAAAGGGAGATTTTTTTAAAAAAGTACTTTTGTTGGCTCACTCAAATATCTGCCTTGGCAAAAAGATGGGCAAAGAGGGAAAAAAAAAACATTGCTACTAAGCCAGGAATAGATCACCCCAGACACATGAATTACCTCCTTGTTTGCCGAGTTTAACAGGATACAGACTCCTACCTGTCCAGCCATGTTAGCAGAGCCTTAGCAGCACCAATGAGTTCTACCACGGAGGTAAGGAATTCATTAGGAGGTTTGCGTGAGCTATTTCCATCGTAGTTTGAACTCTTCCTCCGGGTGCCAATGTAGTTTTGCAGATTGTTGGATGCAGCTCGTAATTTAAGAATCAAGTTCTTCATGTTGTCTGTTTCAAGGCCATAATTCTACAGAAAAGAGAATATTTTTTTTTAAAATGAGTGTCCTGGTCCCTCAAAATGTTCACTGAGTGCCCAAGGTGGAAGCAAAGGTAGATTATTGGGAGGCACCTATCATACTCCATAAACCTGCATACAAGGTAGTCCTGAACTTGCAACAGTTTGTTTAGTGAACGTTTGAAGTTACAACGACACTGAAAAAGTGACTTATAACCATTTTTTCATGCTTACAACCATTGCAGTATCCCTATGGTCAGATGATCAAACTTCAGACGCTTGGCAATTGACTCATAAATATGACAGCTGCAGGGTCTCAGAATCATGTGATCAGCTGGCAACGGAGAAGCCAGATTCACTTAACAAATGGGTTAGTAACTTATCAAGTGCAGTGATTCACTTAACAACTCTGGCAAGAAAGGCCATAAAATGGGGCAAAATTCACTAAACAGTCTCACTTAGGAACATAAATTTTGGGCTCAATTGTGGTCGTAAGTTGAGGACTACCTGTATTATCTGAGTGCAACTCCTTAAGTGGTACACATCTTTTCCAATGATGTCACTACAGCTGTGGGGAAGGGCGGGCACAGATGCATGATTTACAGGAAAGATGCAGATGTGTTAAGGTACCATGTAGCCACCCATTAGACACTCTGAAATACCATTTAGCCTTTGAAACCAAAGAACTGTACAGCCTACACTCAAACCCATCTCATGAGCTGGTAATCAAACTTATATCATGTATTTTCAGACCTTCTACATCAGGGGTGTCAAACTCAATTTCGTTGAGGGCCGCATCAGGGTTGTGTTTGACATCGAGGGGCCAAGCAGGGGTGGTCAGGGTGGGCGTGGCCAGCTCAACATCCTACAGCCTGCACACAGTTCTCCTGGGCTCCGTTTTTGGCTGCGGCGGCCTCCTGCAGCCTCTGCCAGTGTAAAAGGAGCCCGGGAGGGCCACCGGCCGCCTCCCGAGCTCAGTTTTTGCTGACATAGGCACCGCGGACCGGTCCTTCACTGTTTCCAGGGTGGCCCTGTGGGCCAGATCTAAACACCCTGTGGTCCAGATCCAGCCCGCAAGCCTTGAGTTTGACACCCCCAGTTCTACATGGATTGATTTGATTTTTTAAAGGTGGTAATCTAATATGGAAAAACTCCTCTGAATTTAATAGGACTCACTTCTAAATAGTTATGAATAGGGTCATCCTGCCAAGTCAGCAGTTGAAAATTACCAGTACTAGAAATGCTAGTTTTAATAAGTTAATTAAAATCATACTTTTCATTTCCAGTATATGCTATTCCAAACATTGTCATATTAAGTCTTTTTACAAGGGAATAATAATATATGCAATTCAATGATGTGTTTTTATTACTGCATGTCCCCAGGCATATTATTACATGTAAATATTTTTATGCTCACATCAAAAGATGCTCACAAAGAGAGTTAACTAAGCATAAGCAACCAAAGCTAGTTTGTTGCTAAAACGTTTCGGAAGCAGGAATGCCAATTAACTGATAATATTTTGGATAGAATGTTCTCAGATTTATAGACATAGATTAATCACAAATTCCCTCCTGCTGCCCCCCCAAAAAGACATGAGGCATTACACTATATTCTTTTCTTTTTAAAAATAAAAATAACATTTAAAAAAAACCAGTTGTATGTAATGCTCAGGCGTTCAGTTTAAAGAGGAAACTAAATAATTTATACTTGTCTCAGCATTATATTTAAACGTCCTTTTAAATCAGAGAACTTGATTTAAATAATTTCACAAAGTACTTTCAATCAGTTCTTGTTCATCTATTTGACCATAATTAAGTTGCATTTCATATATGACATTTGATTGATTGATCAATGCACACTGCTTCAGACACTCACATATGTTTAAAGTCATCCCTGGAGGATGAATGTAATCTTCTTAGGGGGATTAAAATAATGGTTATTAGTTCAAAATCAGCACGACAATTCTGTCACCCAAAATATTTTGTCTCAAACTACAATATGGGCCTCCATGAAGAATGAAAGAAAGTACAGGAATATCTTAGAGAGAGAAAGTAATACTTACATTTTTTTTCCCTACCAAACTATGCACATCTGCATTCTCAAGTACAAAGCAGGGGTGAAATGCTCCCGGTTCCAACCGGATCACCCGATCCGGTAGCAATGGTGGCAAGTGGTTCGGCGAACTGGTAGCAAAATCTCCTGCCCCCACCCACCCACCCAGCTGAGCCGCGCGATCATCAGAGGCTTTTTTTTTAACTTTTAAAAGCATTTGGCTGAAGAGGTTTTTTAAAAAATGCTTTTAAAAAATAAAAAAAAAAGCCTCTGACTATCGGAGCTGAGCCACGCGATCGTCAGAGGCTTTTTTTTTACTTTTGAAAGCAATGCTTTTAAAAGTAAAAAAAAAAAAAAAGATTGCACGCCACAGCTGATCACCCCCCCTCGCACGCTGTTCTACTTACCACATGCCTCCTTTTGGCGTGCACTGCGCACCCCACATTTGGTGCACGGTATACACTGCGCATGCGCAGCCAGCAAACCAGTAGTAAACCGGTTCAGATTTCACCACTGGTGCAAAGCTTAAACACTAGAAAAAACATCTTAAACCTATGGTAGTTTTGAAAACATCTGGGGCATGTGGGCTGAAGCAGTAGGTTAATCTACAGGTACCCACTCCAATTAGTAATAATTGCACCAAGGAGCAGTTAGGCACTAGGGGTTAACTATATAGAAATAGCACTTAGACTTATATACCGCTTCACAGTGCTTTACAGCCCTCTCTAAACTGTTTACAGAGTCAGCATATTGTCCCCAACAATCTGGGTCCTCATTTTACCATTTTACTGACTTCAGAAGGCTGGAAGGCTCAGTCAACCTTGAGCTGGCAATCAGCAGAATTAGCCTGCAATACTGCATTCCAACCACTGCACCACCTTGCCTATATATGGCTAAACAGAAGTTGCCTCTTTCCTCTTTGGCAGGATATCTTTACTACTGAGTTTGATCTTAATGTTTGTTTGTTATGTGCACATGTACTGGCAAATGCATTTGCTAAAGTCTAAGTAATAAGTAAAAAACAAACACAGCTACACATGTAGAGAGGTTTAGATCAGAGGCGCACATTTGCTTGCGTATATAATCTTCCATCATTTTCATTTCTCTTTATTACTAGTCATGCTTTCTGAAAGTAGGTTTTCTTTCTTCAGGGTACAATTAAAGAGCAATAAAAGGTAAAGATTTCCTTGAATCAAGTCAGTTCCTTGTTACCTTACAGATATGTCCATGTAGTTTGCTTGGTATCAATTTGGAAGTAGTGGGCTATTACCATCTTCTAGAATGTTGTTTACAACTTCCCAGGACAGCCTGCAGATTTGGGCCTTGTGGGTGGTCTTGTATCCAAATAATAAGCAAATTATACTGCTTAGCTTTTTCTGTATCAGCCAAGTGTGCCCAGGCTGTTATGGATTAATCCAGAGATCTTCAAAATTGGCAGCTTTAAGACTTGTGGACTTCAACTCCCAGAATTCTCCAGCCAGCATAGCTGGCTGGAGAATTCTGGGAGTTGAAGTCCACAAATCTTAAAGTTGCCAAGTTTGAAGACCTCTGGATTAAGCAATAAAAACACCCCAAACTGGATTGACCACAACCTCCAATCCACTACCTAACCAAATTCTCTGATGGTAGTTCATCAGCCCTCTATTGGCTCACTTTCTGCTTCACATGTCAATCGTTGTCTTGCTTGCTTGACTTCCGCACCAATGATGATTAATTAACATGGAGTAACTTAGGTACAAAATGGTCTAAATTAACATTATTGCCAGAAGACACTTGAAGCCTTTTCCAATGATGAGATCTGCTGTCTCATTGTGCACCTAATTCTTTGGAATTAAAAGCTGACTCGGCACCATTGTCCCTAATAGCATCTCCTACAGGGAGAACTCCCTAGCTATCTCAGGAGCATCAGCAATGGAAACAGCACACCTACAGTGACATTTGCAGAAAAGAAAGAGTGAATGAATGGTTGCACCACGGAATCATGGCAATAGCAGCAGTGAAAAAGATTTATTTCTTCATTTTTATTGGGCCTGCATTTAGACTTACATACCGCTTCGTAGTGATTTACAGCATTCTCTGGGCAGTTTGCAATGTCAGCCTAGTGCCCCCAACAATCTGGGTCTTCATTTTACTAACCTCGGAAAGATGGAAGACTGAGTCAATTTTGAGCTGGTCAGGATCGAACTCCAGGCAGAATCAGCCTGCAATACTATATTCTAACCTGCACCACTACTTGGCCACTGAGCCAGGGCTCAGTAATTTCACTCGTATTATTCAATAACTATATGAAATTTCAGGATTGATACTTCAGGAGTGAAATATCATTGGTATTCATTGGTCTTCAATTACAGACAAACCTGGGATTATATGGAGATCTTGACTCTGCAATGATAATAATAATAATTTGTGATAATTTGAGTCTACATAGGTCAAACCAAAATCAGATTGAATCCCTGAAAGGAGGAGGTACTGCCTCTAGGTGATCAAACAGATTTCATCTTGATCCCTAAATCAGTTCTAGATGAAGCTGCCCTAACCTTAAAAGAAAAGATCCTTGTTTTGGGGGGCCTCCTGTACCTGCAGTTACTGCTTGAGCAACTGTGTATGTTTTTTTCTGGATGAAAACTCCCTAGAAATTATTCATGTTCTCATCACTTCAAGGTTAGATTATTGCAACAGTCCCTACATAAGGCTACTTTTAAAGATAGCCCAGAAGCTACAACTGATTCAAAACTCAGTGGCTTGATTAGGAGATTCAGCCATACTGAAGTCATTGATTACGAACAGGCTTCTGAGTCAATTCAAAGGA
The DNA here is from genome assembly GCA_022577455.1 of Arizona elegans. Taxonomy (NCBI): domain Eukaryota; kingdom Metazoa; phylum Chordata; class Lepidosauria; order Squamata; family Colubridae; genus Arizona; species Arizona elegans. Next base: position 255,002,797 of record JAKOOJ010000001.1, read on the forward strand.
CTGATTTTAACTTTCAAAGCATTAAAGGGATTGGCACCCGTGTTTTAGCAGAGTCATCTAGATAAGAATCTCTGGTCAAGAATCAGCTCACCCTATGTATGTGTCCTGAGAAGGGCACTCCAGATCTCCAACTCATGTGAGTTAAAAAGCATAGAGTCCAAAGACAACCCCTCTATACCTTACTCCCTGAAGTACAAGGGGCTCCAGCTTTACTTGTACTTCATAATGCAGTTAAAATCATCCTGTTCAGATGGACTCTTGGTATGAACTATGGAACTGGGCTATATTTGTAATTGTTTAGGCTCTTGTTCCTTTATGGTTTTATTTTTTAGTTTAGTTTTGTGTACACTACTATATTGCGCTCTTTTGAAGTAGGCCTATTCATTATATTAATATAAATAAATAAGTGGTGGTTGAGAGAAGAAAGAAACTGTAGCATTCAGACAGGAATAATGTGTGAAACAAGCCCTTAAAATATCTCTTTGCTCAACAGAGAACTCCATGCTCATGCTGAACTCCATCATTTTCATGGTGAAAAGTCTGCAGAGTGTCAGAATGGAGTTTATATGCATGTCCTCAATCCACTCTATGCAAAATATGCCATTTCTAGAAATATTTTCCCCCTTATTTATGTGGGCAGTTGCATAGCACATCTCAGAAGCTCAATACACCTTTTCATCACACGGAGAAAAACACACACATCACTGGGAACACACGAAGGTCAAACATTCCTGTCTTGTTAATCATTAATCCAAGTAACTGTGGATCAAGTTGCATTTGACAGGGTTTCCGTAAAGCTTATTAGAATTTACCCGGGCATAATGCAGAGGGCTGTAATGCATGTATCTGATGCATCTTACCAGACAGGACAGTGAAAAGTGGACATTGCCTTTTAATATTCAGTGTTTTAAAAAATAGCCAGGAAAAACAACCTGCACCCCGTGTGATGATGATGATGATGATGATGATGATGATGATGATGATGATATTATTATTATTATTATTATTATTATTATTATTATTATTATTATTATTTAGCAGTTACAAAGCATTTCAAAGCTGCAGGCTGAACTCAGCAGTTTGTATTATACTCATCCTTAACAGTCAACCAGCCATCAGTGTATTGCTATTATTTCCACTCTCTCCTCCCAAGGGAATGAAACTAATTTTCCCTTAAGGCCATCCGTGGGTAAGTAGGGATTAACAAGATAACACTCCAATCCTCTTAAATTTCTCATAGAGGTTCTTAGAAGGTAGGGAGAGTTATGTGGCCTTGAATTCTGTCTGTCTATCTACCTACCCACCCACACATCAATTACCTTCAAGTTGATTCTTTTATCAACTGCCTAGACAGTCTTTTAAATCTTCTTGGCAAGATTTTTGCCTTCTATCTTGGGCTAAGAAAGAAGGTCACCCAGGGCCAAGGTCACCCAGCTGGCTTAGTGTCTAAAGCAAGAGCAGAAAACACAGTCTCCGGGTTTGTAGTCTAGTGCAGGGGTCTCCAACCTTGGCAACTTTAAGACTTGTGGACTTCAAATCCCAAAGCTCAATTCTGGGAGTTGAAGTCCACCACAAGTCTTAAAGTTGCCAAGGTTGGAGACCCCGGTCTAATGCCTTAAGCACTGCACCAAGCTATCTATCTTAATATATACCCACTTTTTCAATTGTTCAGCAGATGGAATAGAGTTGAAGCTGGGCAGGAGTGGCCTACACAACTTTTGGGAGGAGAAACTGAATAGACGATTTCTTTGAATTTCTCCAAGGGGAAAAGATGCCCCTTTAATGAGGATAGTAACCCCACCACTGAAAAACCCAATGGGAAGAACCACTGTACATCTTCTAAGCCAGGGAACGAACATTGGCTTACCTGAATGTTCCTTTTCGGAGTACTGCGACTGCAGTCCATAGCTGGGTTTCTTCATCATCAGTTCCTTTTGACTGGGTGAACTTGAAATTATCTCTCTCTTCGTCCTGTGGCCACGCCCCCAGCTCCCATAATGCACCAGTCTTTGAACGAAGGCGCGACCACCTAATACAATCCAGGAAAAAAACTCCAATAAATCAGTAACATCAACAAGTCCCGACCTGCCTGAAGGCAGTTGGCCCAATTTAACAGGAAGACAAGAACAACAAAGGGAGGGGATGGACTGCAGTCGCAGTACTCCGAAAAGGAACATTCAGGTAAGCCAATGTTCGTTTTCCAGAGTACTGCTCCTGCAGTCCATAGCTGGGATATACCCAAGCTCAGAAAAAAACCAGGGTGGGAAAACTAAACTCCCCCGGCGTCCTGCGTCCCCAGAATGCTCTGCAGGACACGACGGCCAAAGGAAGCCTCAGCCGAGGCAAAAGAATCCACCCTATAATGTCTGATAAAAGGTGTCACCGAGGACCAGGTGGCAGCCCGGCAGATGTCCGAAACAGATGCCTGAGTAGCCCAAGCAGCCGACGCTGCCGCACTGCGAGTTGAGTGAGGCAAGATCCCAGCAGGGACTTGCCTATCCTGGCGTTCATAAGCAGTGGAAATGCACGCCTTAATCCACCTGCCCACTGTCGATGGAGAAATTTTTTGGCCCAGGGATCTAGGATGAAAAGACACCAAGAGGGCCTCCGTTTTCCGGAATGACTCAGTTCTGCGAATATAATGCCGAAGGGCCCTGCACACGTCCAGGGTGTGCCAATCCTTCTCCCGTTGGTGCTTGGGCGCCGGGCAGAAGTCAGGAAGGATCAACTCCTGAGCGCGATGAAAGTATGAGTTCACTTTCGGCAAAAACGCCGGGTCCAGGCGAAGGACAACAGAACTAGCATGGAAGATACACAAATCGTCCCGTACTGACAGAGCTGATAGTTCGGATACCCGTCTAGCTGATGTTATCGCTAAGAGGAAGGCGATCTTGTAGGACAAGTACTTAAGCGACACAGAGCCCAACGGTTCGAAGGGAGGACTCATAAGCGCTTGCAGAACCAGGGAAAGGTCCCAGGTCGGATATCTACGAACTGGAGGCGGGTGTAAGTTCACAGCCCCATGCAAGAACTCTCTCAGTTGGGGGTGCTGAGACAGAGACGAGTAAGGTGGACAGCGCACTACAGTGGACAAGGCAGCGGTCTGTCGACGGAGGGTAGACGGCGACAAGCCCTTGTCCAGGCCCGACTGTAAGAAGCAGAGGACGTCGACGATCTGAGCCAACGTAGGGTCCACCAACTTGTCAGCGCACCAGTTACAGAAAGCCCGCCACGAGGCCTCATATATGCGAGATGTCGAAGGTCTACGAGACGCCTGAATAGTGGCTATGACGGAGTCGGGGAGACGGTCCTTGCGCAGGATGACCCGCTCAAACGCCAAACAGCCAATTGGAGCCATCCGGGATCTGGGTGGAACACCGCTCCTTGGCGTAGAGAGAGACAGTCCGCTGGAATCTCCCACGGCGGGAGAATGGACAGAGCCACTAGATCGGCAAACCATGGCCGACGAGGCCACATGGGAGCCACCAGCAGAATCTCCACACGTTCTTCCAATAACTTCCGAATGACTTGAGGGATCAGCGGAAGCGGTGGGAAGGCGTACAGAAGGCCGGGAGGCCAGCGGCACCGCAGAGCATTGTGGCCCTCTGCCCCTTGAGTTGGATAGCGTGTCACAAACCTGGGGAGTTGAGCATTCGCCGGACTGGCGAAGAGGTCCACCACAGGTCGGCCGAAGATGGTGACGGTCTCCTGGAAAATCTCGGGATCCAGTTGCCATTCCGACTGGTCTATCAGAGTTCTGCTGAGCCAGTCCGCCCTGACATTGTCCACGCCGGAGATGTGATCGGCCTTCAGAGATAGAACATGACCCTCGGCCCAAGAGAACAGTTTTTCTGCCTCCAGCATCAGATCTCTCGACCTCGTACCCCCCTCCTTGTTTATATGGGCCTTGGCGGAAATATTTTCCGTGAGGACGAGAACGTGCTGGCCCCACAACAGGAGTTGAAAATGACAGAGCTAGACGAATCGTTCTCAACTCCAAGATGTTGATGCTCAATGTTTGTTCCAAAGATGACTAGCGGCCTTGTACTATCTGATCGTTGAGATGGGCTCCCCAGCCCAGGAGACTGGCGTCCGAGGTCAACGTTATCCGATCCGTGAGCAGGAACTGAGTTCCCAGCATGAGGTTGGGACCCGTCCAACACTGGAGGGACATGGATATCTGAGGGGGGAGAGAGACCTTGTGGAGAGAGTCGCTGCGACCCGTCCGTTGAAAAGGCAGTAGAAACCACTGCAATGGCCTCGTGTGTCTATGGCACTATTGAGAAACACGAGACCATCTTCCCCAACAACTGGGACAGACGTAGGAGGGGAACAGACCGCTGGGACAGAATGAGCCGAATCAGACTGCGAATGCTCTCCGCCCTGTCCGGTGATAGGGAGACCTCGCCCTGAACAGAGTCGATTACCGCCCCCAGGTGTTGAAGGACGGTGGTCGGGAGCAGATGGCTCTTCGGGAAATTTATTGAGAACCCGTGATTCTGAAAGGAGGCGATGACATGGGCCAGGTCCCGAGACGCTTGGCTTCTGGAGGAAGACAGGACCAAAATGTCGTCCAGATAACACAAGACTCTTACTGGCAACATCCGGAGAGCCGCTGCCACCACCGCCACGAGTTTTGTGAAAGTCCGTGGGGCGGAAGACAAGCCGAAGGGCATTGCACAGTATTGATAATGGTCCTCCCCCAGTTGGAAACGCAGGTACTGGCGATGGGCCGGGAGGACCGGAACGTGCAGATATGCCTCCCTGAGATCGACAGACTGGAGGAAGTCGTCCCGTCGAACTCCCGCAAGGATGGACCCCAAGGAGTGCATCTTGAATCTGCGGTAGCGGACCGATAGATTCAGCTGCTTCAAATTCAGAATGGCTCTCCAGCCCCCGGAATGTTTGGGGACCAAAAAGAGAGTTGAATAGAAGCCCTTGCCCCTCTGATCCGGTGGAACGGGCTCTATGGCTCGGATGAGAAGCAGGTGAAGACCTCCTTCCTCAAGAGAGCTTCCTTGTCGGAGGACAGGTGGGACGGACAACGGACGTAACGAACTGGAGGACGACCCAGAAACTCGATGGCCAGACCCTGAGACACCGTCCGAAGAATCCAGGCGTCCCTGGTCGAGCGTTCCCATTGGCGGCTGAAGAACTGAAGCCGTCCGCCAATGGGACCTTGCAGGTTGTAGTCATTTGCTTCTCCGGGACTGGCGGAAGCCGGCTCCACGGAAAGGACGTCTGGGGTTGTTGGCTCTGGACCTGTCCCTGAAACGCTGTCTGTCCGATGATCGATCGTTCCCGGGAAAAAAGTTCCGCTGTGAGTAGGGGGCCCCTGCCCCAGACGAGGCCCGAAAGGGCTGACGCTGAGAATAGGGTGCGTAGCGCCTTTCTGGTCTCCGGTACGAAGACGTGGGCATCACTTTTCTTTTATCCTTGTCCTCGATCAAGACAGGATCCAGGGCCGGCCCAAAGAGGTTAGGGGCCTTGAAAGGATCCGCCGCCAGCTTCCACTTTGCTTTGGCATCAGCTCTCCAATTCCTGAGCCAAAACAGTCTTCGAGATGTGACAGACGAAGCCAAGGCCCGGGAGGCGAACTTCACAGAGTTTAAGGAAGCGTCCGCCGAATATTCTGTGGCAGCCACAATTTTATTTATATCCTGATGAAGACGTGTGTCTTCCGGTGGTAGTCTCTCCTGAAGTTGCCTCAACCAAAGCAGCGTGGCTCTGTTAAAAAACGACGTGGCGGTCGCCGTCCTAATTGTCCAAGCAAGGGATTGATGCTCCTTGCGAAAGGAGAGTTCAGTCTTTCTGTCTTCCGATTTAAGAGTGTCCAAAGCGTCCGAAGACAAGAGGGAAGAGGAGGAAAGGCTTGCAATCGGAGGATCAACCACAGGTAAGGATAAGAAAGAGTCCAGTTCCGGGGCCCCACAATATAGTTTTTTATCTAGACTGGTAGGACCCATCTGAGAGCCCGGTTGAGACCGGGGGGATTGCAGGACATCCGCAAAAAGTTGTGGACATGGGATAAAGTCCTTCCCCGGCTTGGAAGACGAGAATAAGGCCTCATGAGGTGTTGATGAGGTAGAAGGCTCAGGAGGCGGAACACCCATGTTTATGATCTGTTTGGCCTTATGCAAAAGCGATTTGAATAGCGAGGGCCGAAACAAACCCGAAAAGGCCGGAGTGTCCGGAGCCAGGCCTTCATCCTCCGAGAATTCCAATTCCTCAGGCAACTCCTCCTCCTGCTCAGATTCCTCAGAAGACATGAGGGCCACCCGGGATGGAGACTTGGATCGACCAGGAGCAGTTGAGTAAGAAATGTTGGACGTGGCTGGAAGGGGCTGCTGGAGCACCGACTGCTGAAGACCGGCAGCTAATATGGAGGAGAGAGCAGTGGACAGTGCTGCCTGGAGGTCCACCTGGGGCGTCAACAGTTGTCCGTCTGGACCTCGAAGCCCGGCAGCAGTAGGGGTAAAAGTCGCCTCAGCCCGACGAGAAGACTGGGCAAGAGGCTCAGCGAGTCCCTCAGCCGAAACATCTGGCAAGGACATAGAGGTTCTTTTAGACAGGCCGCGGGGATGAGGGGTTGCCTGAGAGGTGGAGACGTCGCGGTCCGGAGTGGGCGCCGTATCCAAGGTAGGAGTAGCTGAAGAGGCCAAAGAGGAATGACCCTGAGGAGGTAGCTGCTGGCTGGATGCGAACACAGAGGCAGAAGTGGCTAGCCGGGCTCTATCATATTGCCTCTCCAGCGCTCTATGCCGGCGCTGAGCGTCTTTCTCTGCTGCTGACGAGCTTCTGTGCTGGTGAGACTCAGTAGAAACAGCAGTAGAGCGCCCCCGTGACTTCGACTTGTGCTTAGACGGAGCCCTGGGTGGACTGGGCTCCCGCTCTGAGTCCGAAGATAAATAGGACTCAGCCATAATCGGAGATAAGCCAATATATCTATATACAAAAATTTTTATTTCTTTTTTGTTGTTTGTATTTTTATATATATATATATAAATACACATATATAACTATATATACAGTATTTCTCCCCTTTTTTCTTTTCTTTTCTTTCTTTTTTTTTTTTTTTGATAAAAAAAAAAACTCCCAACAATGGGAACTATATACAGGGATCACCGGCTGCCTATTATGATGGGGGGGGCGGGGGGGAGCAGCAGACACAGGGAGTTTTGGAGTGGCCACTGAAGAGTCCCAGACCAAGGACTAACTACCAGGCCAAACTCAGCCTCTGATCCCGGCTGACCGGGATAGCAGTGAGGCAACCAGAAGCCAGGCGATTTTTAAGGAAAAAAACTCCCAAAGGGAGAGAGAGACCCCAGCCGGAGACAAAATGGCCGACGCCAAGAAAAAGAGTCCCAAAATGGCGCCCGCAGTGCTCCAACACGCCTGAGGTAAATGCTGCGATTTTGGGGCGAACCGGCACACAGAGCAGGGTCTCTTTGCCTAGCAACACGCTCCCAGGGGCGCCGCCCAACGGTCGGGCGCCCACACTCTCACCGCTAGACGCTTCTGCTGTAGAAAGAACCTCCGCGATCCCTTGCCGATGAGGTAGCGCCCGTCAGGAGGCAACGTCAAGCCGGCAATCTATTTAGGCCTCGCTCCAGCCGACGAGGCCACACGCCCACACATCAGAGCCTGCAGGGCGAACCTTGCAAAGCTCCGGAGCCGCTCCTACGAGAGCCAACGATCAAAAAACAACGAAAAGGAGTGGGGGGTGCCTACGGCGATCCGCCACGCCTGCACTCTCCCCCGCGGCTGAAATAGAGGTCCGGGGACCGCCCCGAAGGGTCGGAGGCCCCAGCTGCGATCTGACGGCCGGCAAAAGCTGACTGGAGTCCCCAGCGCCGAAACCAAGCCCTGCAGCTTCCCCTCTATAGGCTCTCACCGAAGCGAAAAACTAACCAAAAATAAAATAAAAGCCTAACGCTAGGAATCTAAGTAGAAAGACAAAGTCAAAACACGAAGAGAGAAAAAGCACACCAGTCTTCAGTGACTGAGTGAAAAGACTGGTGCATTATGGGAGCTGGGGGCGTGGCCACAGGACGAAGAGAGAGATAATTTCAAGTTCACCCAGTCAAAAGGAACTGATGATGAAGAAACCCAGCTATGGACTGCAGGAGCAGTACTCTGGAAAAGCAGGTAAGCCACGTTCTGCTGGAGAGGTGACTGTACAATGAATGGCAGGACATCAACACAAGCTCTTGACCATCTCATAACTAACTAAATCCAAGAATGCTGTTTATTTTTCTGAAATTCCGTTTCTCCAGCTTGAATGGCCATTCATAAGAAAAAATGCAGAATTTCTCTATGCATATTAGATAGATTTAACCTAAACGATATCAATTATTGAACCAACTTCAAAATAGATGAACAGGACATCTTGTACATGGACAACATTTGATAATACTTCTACCAGAACTGATTTATCACTCACAGAACACATCTCCAATGATTTGCGTGGCACCAACCCCAGTGTGTTCTAAGCAAGAGATAAGAACATTTCTAATTGTCTACAAATTTTTTGGGAGCTGGTCTTTCTTGCCTGACGCAAGGAATATGAATCACAGAGTGATTTGACGTAATAGTAACTGTAAATTTAACACAGTGTTTCTCAATTTCTGCAACGTTAAGGGTATATGGACTTCAAGCTGGCTGGGGGAAGTCTAGAAGTTGAAGTCCACATATCTTGAAGATGCAATGGCTGAGAAGCTCTGGATTAGTATCCTTTCTGTTTTAGATTAATGACAGCTTCTCATCATCCAAATTTGGACAAAATGTGTTTAATTACAATGATTCAGAAAAGGAAACCCAGTTCAGACTATAGTTTATGGGAGTACTAGGTGTCTTGTCATTTTCTAGTATTTCTAAAAGGAGCATTACAACAGGACAAGGACTCTTGAGTGAAGAGGAGTTGGCTTACAAACATTTGTTCATGTGCTCATCAGGCTCTCTACCTCTGAACTTTTTTATAAATTTAGATGTTCTTCATCATAACGTTCTAGAAAACAAAAATGGAATGTGATTACAGCCTACCAACTCTGGAAAAAGGAAGAGGAAGAGGAAGAGTGAGCTAGAATGGATCAAGAGAGGAGAGCAAGAACAACCTCATCCATTTGTCTTCTGGTAAATGAGCATTTTGTGACTGCCCATGACAACTAGTTCTTCTGAAAATGAGTAAACCTCAACCCCAATAGCAGCCATTTTATGAGGGCATCCAGGAGAGCTAAAAAATTTCAGGCACGGATCCATCTCAAAATAGCTGTCTGCCTCTAAAGTAATACAAAATGACTAACTTATACCAGGTTATAGCATAGCTTCTTTTTTTTTTTTTTTTTTTTTTTTTTTGTGGCTTACATTGAGGGTTCAACTCAGCCTCTGTAATACAAAAAACATGGTTTATGGCTTGGGGAACTATAAACAAAATCATGGATATATATGTATATGTATATATATATATGCATATAACTCATGAATTCTGCTTTACACAGGAGATGGAATGGTATTTCGACTAATTCTGCCTAATGCATTAAGCAAGAACAATTAAGTTGAAGGGCCAAACTGAAGAAGGAACATTACTTTGACAAATGCTGGTTTCTTTTCAATCTATATCCCTGATTAAAAACTATAACAGAAGAATGTCCTATGATCAGGGGTGTCAAACTCAAGGTCTGGGGGCTGGATCCGGCCCATGGGGTGCTTAGATCTGGCCCATGGGGTCACCCTGGAAAAGCAAAGGATCGGCCCACAGTGCCTCTGCCAGGGAATTTTCGCTGGCAGAGTGCTCAGGCCACCACAGGCGCCCCCAACACTAGTGACATCAAGCTAGCCATGCCCACCCTGGGCCCCCAAGGTCAAACCCCTGCCTGATGAGGGGCAATGAAATTGAGGTTGACACCCCTGCCTTAGATGGATGCCATAGATATTATTCAAAACAAGATTGTATTCAATAATTTCAGTATGACAGGCATATGTTTAATCATATAACCCTAAACTCCCTTACTCCAAATGGAGAGTTGTATTATTGAAAATTGCCAGGTTAAATAAGTTTCCTTAGCACCCTTTAACCCAAATTATCTGCAATTGTGTAACTGCAAGGAATGGGATTGATTTAAGTCAATAGTTGCAAATCTAATGCATCTGTTACAGAACAAAAAGCATCTCAAAGCTTCCAGTTGATCAAGTGCAAATTATTTCTGTCCTAGTCCTCTGAATGCAATTTGCAAAGGGAATCCAAAGCTCTGCCCATTTTAAGAATACACTTAAATGCAAGAGGTGTTACATAATAAATGGAATGCAGCCGATTAAGGGCAAAAGTGTGATGAAAAATTCTTTCCCACCATTCTCACTGGTGAAACCGTATATGCTTTTGGCACTGGCTCACAGAATTGAACAAGCACTTCATCCAAATGTATTCCTACCGTGAAATAAACTGCACAAGCGCAACAGCTATTAATGAAAAGGGTGGGGGGTAGGGTGGAGGAAAGCATCTTACTTTAAATATTTAGAGACAACCCTGTTCAATATATATTTTTGCATGAGGGAAAGAGGTGAAAAAGTCATCCGTGAAAGATTTCCCTTTTCGATGAACTTGCTTTGTCATAAAAGCTGAAAAGCTCCAAACCCTTTCCAGGAAAAGAAAATGATCTTTCCCAATCCTCAAAATACACAATTCCCCATATAAACACTTCCCAGAACCCCCCCTGCCCACTGTCAGTGGTGAAATCTGAACTGGTTTACTACCGGTTCACTGGCTGCGTATGCGCAGTGTGCACCACGCACCAAATGTGAGGTGCGCATATACAGTGCATGCCAAAAGGAGGCATGCGGTAAGTAGAACAGCGCACGAGGGGGGGGGTGATCAGCTGTGGCGCACAATTTTTTTTTTTTTACTTTTAAAAGTAAAAAAAAGCCTCTGATGATCACGCTGCTCACCTGGGATCGTCAGAGGCTTTTTTTTTAACCTTTTAAAAGGTTAAAAAGGTTAAAAACCTTTTAACCTTTTAAAGTTTTTCTACAACTTCGTCGGCCAATTGTGCGGCTCAGCTGGGCATGGGGGGGGGGCAGGGATTTTTGCTACTGGTTCTCCGAACCACCTGTCTCCATCGCTACCGGATCGGGCAATTTGGTCTGAGCCGGGAGCATTTCACCCCTGCCCCTGGGCCTTCTCACTCATGCATTACTTAGAACATGGAATGCAAACTCCTACATGCCTTCAACAGGATAGCCCCTTTATAATAGATGAACAAGATATGACAAACAAGATATGACCAAATCACAATCCCTATCATCCCTCACCATTAGGCCAGCTGAAAAATGCTGGAAAGGTAATATTTGGAGGCCCGTTAGCCACCCCTGCTATGCACTCCATAGAAAACTCAAGATTTTCCATGGTCATCTTCTTTGATTTGAATGAGAAGCATTCAGGAGGCTATATGAATTAATATCTGAATGACTGGATAACGCATGTATAACAACTTCTCCATCCAGTTAATCCACTTGCAACCATAATACCAGCCTAAGTGTAAAAAAAGATATACTGATTACATTGAGAAAGGATTTGGCAAAGTTGCTCAACCTTTCTCAGCGCAATCAGTATCTCTCTTCTGACAAATATTATTCAAGCTGAGAAAAATGAGAAAGGATGAACAAGGTCAACAATGCATCTCGACATTGATTTTATCAACTGACCAGTGCACAGAGGAGATCCACAGCTTCTAAAACAAGCTCTTGGTGTCCAATCCGGGTGACCCCCAATTCTTCAAGATCCTGGTGGGAAATCTGTAACAGCTGAGCACCATTTATCTTCTCTCGTTCAAACTTTTGGACATACTGCTGAAGACAATCATCCAGACCTACATTAAAAACAAAAACAAAAACAGAGTCTATGTAATTGTATTTCTTTATTTAGTTTTAATTTAAAATCATGCACATCAAATTTCCACACAACTCTTACCCTAGTTAATATTTAATATTACCTAAATAAAACATTCCATGTACCTCTTGTGTCAAATTAAAAACACTTTAAAAATGAAAGCAAGAGAGGCAAAAAAATAATAATCATGAAAGCAGAGAAACACAGTATTTTTTAATACAAATGTTATTGGGGGGGGGGGGGGTAGGGGGAAGCTTACTTGGGATAACCTTGTTGGATAATTCTCTAAGTATCCCATATTCATATAGCCCTGCACCTTTCCTTTGTCTCCATTTTATATCACTTCTACATCTACCTCCACTACTTTCATATACAGGTACTGTGTTTCCCCGAAAATAAGACCCTGTCTTATATTTTTTTTAAACCCCGAAATAAGTGCTTGGCTTTATTTTCGGGGAGGTCTTATTATTTTGGGGCACGTTGAGCAAGATGGGGCTCCTCTTGCCATCTTACCTGATTTCCAGCCAATTCCCTAACAGAGGAATTAAATATTTTGGGGGAGGGCTTATTTTCCAGAGGGGGGAAGCTTATTTTAGCGCATGTATTCAAAAGCCGATTGGGCTTATTATCAGGGGATGTCTTATTTTTGGGGAAACAGGGTAGTCTTCGACTTACAACCATTCATTTAGTGACTGTTCAAAATTACAATGGCACTGAAAAAAGCTATCTTTTTCCCCACACAACCATTACAGCATCCACGTGATCAAAATTCGAACGCTTGGCAAGTGGCATGTATTTATTATGATGGGTGCAGTATCCTGGGGTCATGTGATCCACCTTTTGCGACCTTCTAACAAGCAAACTCAATGGGGAAGCCGGATTTACTTAACAACTGTGTTACTAACTTAACACCTGCAGCGATTCATTTAAAAATGTGTGGGAAGAAAGGTCACACAATGGGGCAAAACTCACTTAACAGCTGTCTTGCTTAGCAATGGAAATTTGGGGCTCAATTGTGGTCATACATTGAGGTCTACCTGTATTACAATCAAATTGCACAGATCATGACATGAGGTACTAGTTTTAGTGATGTGATACAATGGAAAGTAATGAGAGGGACAGAGCAACCCTTGATTTCCAATTTCCAAAGTTGGCAAGAAACAACCTTCATCACCGCTGTTATTACAGACTGAATTTTTAATACCAACAAATACCAAGATAAGAATAGAACATCCAGTTTTTCTGGTCATCCAAGGGGCCAGGTGACCACAGCATTCTCACTCATAAGGAAACCAAAGGGAAATGAACTTTAAGCAGTGATGGGATTTAAAGAGCTGATTGCTGGCATTCTCTTCCCCAATTAAGTATGTTAATAAAACAGGAAGATTTCAGTTAAGGACCTGAACCGGGTTGCTTGTGAATAGTTTTGTAATTCCATCACTTCAGGTGCCTGTGAAACAGGCAGATTCTACAAATGCACAACTATTTCGTGCCTGGAGGTTGCAGGAGGATAGCACCGAAGACAATAGGATACAAAAACAGAAAGGAATAGGGAAAGGATTTGGTCTTTCTACCAGAGCAAAACCATTATTTTTTAATTCCCCCGCTGGGTTCAAAAAGGAGGTTTTTTTTAAATGATTTCTTTTAGCATTTATAGTGCAACTTTAATGGACTTACCGCCACAATATTGTATGGTTAATTTTTACAGCTAGGGTTGGGAAAGACCTGGAGAAAACCAAAAAGGTATTCAGACACTATCTGCAGCCCTGATATGTCTTCTACCCAAGGAGTAAAGTTCTTTATCCATCCATCTATCCACCCACCCACCCATCCATCCAGCTATTCCAACCATTGAGCTTTGTTTTTGTCTTTGCTTTTAAGCAAATATAAACGGATTCTACACATACATCAGAGGTGGTATTCAACCGGTTCCCACCAGTTCGTGTGAACCATTAGCGGAAATTTGGCATGGTTCGCCGAACCGGTAGCGACTTCTAGCTGGCCACACCCCTGAACTGGTCTTCGGTCGCTCACCCCACCCGTCCGATGCTCGCTTGCCCCATCCAGCCACTATTTGCAGAATCTAGCCACATACTTCCGCTCACCACTGCTGGCAAAGGTAAGGCCGAAGGGCATGGAGTGGTGGGTTGGAGGGGAAGGAAGAGCTGGCAGAGGGGTGATACCAGTGGCGGGTGGACCGATGAGTGTGGGGAGGGAGGGGAGCATGCAGGAGATCGCTGCACCAGAGCCCTGCCCATGTTTCCCCCAGCAAGCCTGGCCTGCGAGGGAAGCATGTGGGAGATTGTGAGCCCTTCCCATGTTTCCCCCAGCCGGCCTAGATTGCGAGGTAAGCACGCGGGAGATTGTGGCACCAGAGCCCTTCCCATGTGTTTCCCCCAGCCGGCCTGGCCTACGAGGGAAGCACACGGCAGATCCTAGCTGCAGTTTACTCATGAGCAACATTGGCTGGGAGAGGCAGGGAGAAAGGCCAATGGTGCTCACGAGTAAACTGAGGCTCCTAAGGGGGGGGGGGTCAAGCCTCTCCACTCACAACATCTTCACCTGAGGGCATTGCTGGCAGCCGCTTCCTGCATCAGGAGATCCGTGCTCTTCCCACTGCTGTTCAGCCTCCTTGATGCCCGGAGGCAGGAGGCAGCAGTTTCTTTCGCTGCCTGCGAGCTGCGGGTGGCGAGCAGCAAAGCGAATAAGCCAGTGATCTGCCGGCTGCCTCTAATCTTCAGTTTACTTGTGAGCACTATGGTCACGAGTAAACATGCTCATGAGTAAACTGCAAGTTAGAGGCAGCCGGCAGATCACTGCTTATTCGCTCTGCTGCTCGCCGCCCGCAGGCAGCGAAAGAAACTGCCACCTCCTGCCTCCATGCATCGAGGTGGCTGAGTACTGCTGGAAGAACACGGACCTCCTGACACAGGAAGCGGCTGCCAGCAATGCCCTCAGGTGAAGATGTTGTGAGCGGGAGGCTCAACCCCCCCCTTAGGAGCCGCAAAGCGCTTGCTGCCCTTCTGACACCTGCCAAGGCTCCTCCCACCACACTTCTCTTCCTCCTCACCAGAAGCACTCGCAAGCAACAAGACATCTATTATTTTTGGGGAGACTGCAGGATTGCCCCCATCTGGTCTTCAGTACCTGGCTCGTCGGCCTCCGGACATCAGATTCCCACCACCCAGCACCAGTTCAGAGGTTCCTTCCCCACCCCCATGGACAGAGAGAGGGGGGGAGGGAGGGAAAGAGAGAGAGAGAAGGGGGGAGGGAAGGAGAGACAAGAGACAGAGAGAGGGGAGAGGGAAAGAGAGACAAGAGACACAGAGAGAGGGGGAAGGAAAGAGAGACAACAGACACAGAGTGAGGGGGATAGAAAGAAAGACAAGAGAGGGAGGGAAAGAGAGAAAGAGACAAGACACACACACACAGAGAGAGAGAGAGATGAGTGAGGGGATGAGAGAAAGAGAGAGAGGGAGAGATGAGAAACAGAGAGAGGAAGAAAGAGAAAGATGAGAGAGATAAGAGAGATAGGGAGAAAGAGATGAGAGAGAGAGGGAGAAAGAGAGAGATGAGAACGAGAGGGAGGGAGACAAGAGAGAGACAGAGAGAGAGATACCCATTTAAAAGAAAATAGAAAAATGGTTCTTTGATTGTTTAAGGTTGCAGACCCGTGAGTTAGGAAACACCATGGACGTTAAGTGAACTTTGTGGTCATTAAGTGAACACCATGGTTGTTAAACAAGTCCATTTTCCCCAATGGGCATTTTTAAACTGAAACCAGGAGGAATTGTTGGAAACTGGCAAAAAAAACAGAAAATCTCAGTCACATGACTGTGTGGGATGTTGTAACTGGTCATAAATGTGTGTGTGGTGTGTGGTGTGTGGTGTGTGTGTGTGTGTGTGTGTGTGTGTGTGTATGGCTGTCAAAACTCAAAAAACAGGTCAAGTAGCTCTGGGGAGGTCAGTCGTAAGTTTGAACACTTGCTAAGCAACCGGCTTAAGTGAGGACCACTTTTATTTGGTTTGCCTTAAGGGTTTAGAGCTGTATGGAATCTGGTTTCCTATGAGCCTTTGGGGGATTGCAAAAGGTCCGGATGCAGGAATCCTCATAGGAGGAATTAGGATCGTGACCACCTAGCCATGCCTACCCAGTCACATGACCACCTAGCCATGCCCACAGAACCAGTAGTAAAAAAAATTTGAATACCACCACTGACACACGTGTGTGTACGTGTGCACACACACATACAAATCTTATCTAAAATTCTCTATAATGAGCACTGGTTGAACACAGTTTTGGCAACCATTGCCACCCAATTTATTACTTCTGCTCTGAAGGGCACAAGGTCAAATTGTGTGAAGCCTGAATAGTTAAATAAAACTTTGGGTTAGTTATCAGTCTTTAAAAGTGCAGGAGTTTGTGCCTTATTTCATTTAGCACCCTACAGATAACGAAGAAATGGGATAAAATGAAACTCTGGAATGCCAAAGAAAACAATGCAACTGTTATTAATCCATTAGTTCAATGTGCTAAAAGCTTCTTTGTCTGAATAAAATTCTTTTCCAGGGCAACCATCAGATAATCAAAATAGGCCACCTAACAAAGAATCTTTCAACAGTTTAGTTCAGCAAAAACCAAGTATCTAACTTTAATTCTTAGGCAAGTTATACAATATATGTGGGAGGCACAAAAATCCAGAACTCTGTGTTTCAGTACAGTATAAGCAGTGAATATAAACTCGGGCACATCATCCTCAAACAGGTGAGTATGGAAGAAATCATATCTCATCCAAGTGCTAAGTAAAGGGGAAGTACCATCCTAGCTGTTTTTTATTAAAATGCAGTGCATTGTAAAATGTTGCTTTACAAAAGAACTGCAAAAACCACCTTTTTCTCTAGACGCTTGATCCAAAAAATGACAAAATGCAAATGTTTTGGATATGTAATAAATAACTACTTCTTGGATATTATAAGGAAAACTACATTCCTCACTTCTCCACCCCCCACCCCCATCCCCCAAAACACACTTTCCCAGCCCTGCACAAAATTCCACCTTTGCACTGTAGCTGAATTAATAACATTAGAGTACACAACTGCTTCCAGGCCTATACAATTGTTACGGGAATAATTTACATTAACACTAATTCATACGTGTGTTTTGAGGAGGATGTTAACACAGAAAGAACTGCTTTACTTCTAATATCAGGGTACGCTTTTGAGGAAACTGAATGGATCTCTGCAAAGAGATCTAAATTGAGATGTTCAGAATCCATATGCACATCAAAATCATGCCTACTATAATATTGCTGCAATCACATAAACTGGAAGTCCCTTCAAGTAGACCCTAATACTTGACGATTTCATGGATCCCTCCTTGCAATTTTCTTTACAATGATGAGGAATGTGTTCGTTAAAGCTTACTTCTAGTAAAGACTGTTCCTAGATTAATTTCATTCCCAGGAAGTTCCTACCATAAGAAAAGAGAAGAAATGTCCATGTACTATGGAGTTCTTGGAAACAAGATGGCAACAGTTTTCAACTGTTGCCTTTTGGGATGTTCTTCAACATCCCAGGATAAGTTAAACACTTGATATATTGGAGAGGTATCCCATCTATGCTTTAGCCCAATTTGACCCCATTTAGTTTTTCAATATCAGCCAAAACTAATTTATTAAATTTATTATGCCACCCAATCTCAATGACTACGGGTACCTCACAATAATAACAAAAATAAAACGATTAAAAGATAAAAGACAGAAGATAAAAGATGGTAAATGAGATAGATATATGCAATGAAGGGATGGGTCTCACTCTCCTTCACCAAAGGCCTGGATGAAACAAGAGTAGAGTAGGGGGCATCTGGATCAGGGGTGAAATTCAGCAGGTTCTGGAGAACCAGTAACGGAAATTTTGAGTAGTTCGGAGAACCGGCAAATACCACCTCTGGCTGGCCCCAGAGTGGGGTGGGAATGGAGATTTTGCAGTACCCTTGCCATGCCCACCAAGCCACACCCACAGAACTGGTAGGGAAAAAATCTGAATTTCACCGCTGATCTAGATCCCTAATTCCAGAAGTCAGATGCTACTACAGAGAAGGTGCATTTCCAGGGTTCCACTAGATTACATTGTTTAATGGAAGGAATTCAGAGGACAGCAACGCTGTAGGATCTATTTGGTCAGATAGATGTTATGGGACACAGGTGGTAACCAGGCTCTATTCCACATAGATTTCATAGATAATAACCAGTCCCTTGAAATAACTTGGCAACCAGTGTAGCTCATGAAGCAAGATGCTGCATCAATACTGCCAATGCATTCTAGATCAGCTGAAGTTTCTGAGTGATTTTCAGGAGCAGAGCCAAGTACATTGCAATATATTCAAATAACCACTTGTGTACGAGTCACTTTGCGGCTTGAGGAATGGTGGATATATATATTTCATGTTTCTAGACTACCATCTCCTCAAGCCGCAAAGTGACTCGTACACAAGTGGTTATCTGAAGTCCCCCCTGATTTAGGAGAAGGCATAATAACTCCAAATGGAGTTGCATGAAGGTTTCCCTGGCCATAGCGGACCCCTGTTCTTCAGGGAACAGAAATTAAAAATGATGTATGGTTAATATTTAGAGCAAATCCTTTAGCTTACTCCTTCTTGCAGAATGAATGTACATGCATTCAAGACCATGCCAACATATACTGAATCACACTTTTTTGCTCATCACTTATACGTCATTGTTGTGATGGACCAGTGCATATATAGGATTGATAAAATAACAGGGTTTAAACACTGTGCTGATTCAGGAAGCTTTGCTAATCATGATTTATTTCGCTGGCTGAGTCCATAAATCATGCTAAGGCAAAGACTATGGCTTTCAAAGCATAGCTTGTTATGTCTGAATGACACAGTTGAAAGCACAAGGGTAACCCAAATGGAATTCTAACTTCTGAGTAATTTCTATGACTGAACCAGACTACACTAACATAACAGATTTAAAGGAACAGGACATGAAACCACTGCTGATCCAGTGTGCTAGTTCCCTCAATGAGTAACAGCTGAAAATGTCATCTGAGCTTTCTCACCAAGAAAACTGGAAGAGACTGGTAGCAGCAGCAGACTAATTTTAAAAGAGAGAATGCTGACGTTTCATAAATTCTAGTAGCCTCCATGTGCAACTCCCTTCACTGAAGGGAAATTATCATTCAACAATGCCAGATTAGTTAGGTCATGTAAATTACAATGTCAAATGACTTGGGGAAAAACTTCCCATTTGATTATTTCAAAGCAGAAAAAAAATGTGTTTTCTAACTCAACAATTTACACAGAGGCAAATTGGTTGTTGTTACTAATATTATAACTATTAGTATGTATAAGGACTGTGCAGCTGAAACAGTCATTAGTCTTACTTTTGACTAAGAAGCGATGAGCCTCATGTACATATATTTATTTGGAAACCCAATGAGGTCATTTAAAACTGTGACACTCCCTTCACCAGTGGTGGGTTGTTCTGCTGAGCCGGTAGCGGTGACGATATAACATCACCGAACCGGTTCTGCCCCCCTGCCCCTTCCCCCGCGTTATTCTTATCTTTTATTTGGCCCCACCCCCAATCTATTGCTGCCTCCTGAGTCCCAGCTGATTGGCTAGAAGGAAAAAAACTGTTTAAACTCTTGCCGCGGGGCTTCAAAGGGCCGCCCTACAGCTGATTAGTGTTAAAAGGCAGTGTGGTGGTAGACCGGTGCCTCCAAAAACAAATGAGTAGACCGAAGCCTGCAAAAATAAATGAGTAGACCGGTGCATCCAAAAACAACTGGGTAGACCGGTGCCTGCAAAAACAAATGGGTAGACCAGTGCCTCCAAAAACAAATGAGTAGACTGGTACAGCTCTGCAAGCAATTAAAAGCCTGGTAGACCAGTACCTTTGCTAAATCCTAAAGAATTGTCACATGACCATCAAGCCATGCCCACAAAATAAGACACGCCCACAGAACCGGTAGTAAAAAAATTTAGAACCCACCCCTGCCCCTCACCCTCCTAAAGCAGGCGTATTCTTCGAAAAGGCCTAACTATACATCAACTCTAGGAATAAACAAAACAGAAATTACAAGTAGTCATCAATTTAGGACCGCAACAGAGCCCAAAATTTATGTTGCTAAGTGAGAAATTTGTTGAGTGAGTTTTGCCCCATTTTATGACTTTCCTTGCCACATTCTTTAAGTGAACCATTGCAGTTGTTAAATTAGTAACACAGTTGTTAAGTGAACCTGGCTTTCCCCCTGACTTTGCTTGTCAGAAGGTAGCAAAAGGGGATCACAACCCCAGGACACTGCAACCGTCATAAATATGAACCAGTTGTCAAGCATCCAAATGTAAATCACATGACCATGGGGATGCTGCAAAGGTCAAAAGTGTGAAAAATGGTCAAAAGTCTTTTTCTTCCCCCCGTGCCGTTGTAACTTAGAATGGTCACCGCCATCCAGAGGTTATTATAACTCTTACTATTCCTCATGATAATAAGACATTTATAATACAACAATAATAAAAGTTTTTACTAGGGATCTCTATAGAAAATTATACCAAGGAAATACATTATTTGATACTACATATATTGACAGCAGCCCGCATAGCCTATGCGCAAAATTGGAAGAAGGAAAATCCACCATCAGAAGAAAATTTAATTAGGAAAATTTTAGAATGCGCAGATGGACAAATTAACAAAAGAACTCAAGGAGAAAGAGGAAACAGAATATTACAAAGTGTGGTATAGATGGTATGAATGGTTGGAAAATAAGAAAAATGAGGAAGAGGAATAAAGGGAAGAGGGGGGGAAAAGTGTTGAAGATCAATGTACAGGGTAGACAAAATAAAGAAAGATGGAAATTAAGTGTTGAATAAGATATAGTTAAAATATGTGAAAATAGATGTATATAGAAATAAAGGATCAGTTCGAAAAAGCTGTAAGAAAAAGTGATATGTATATAAATGTTGTATGTCTGTGTCTTGTTTTAATGTACTTAAAATAAAAAACTTTTTATTATAATACAACAATAATTGATGTTAATATTAAGTCTGGTGGGAAACGTAAATCAGCACCATTTGTAGGATGCAAGTTCCCCATAACTGCAATGTGATCCCAGAGTAACAAGGGACAGAAATGGGATTTGAATAAGGCCTGTTATGTTTGTGATTTTGACTTCTGGTTTACTTAATAAAATGAGCTTTGGAAGTACACTTCTGTAGTAACTGCAAGATTCGGAATAGTTCACCAACCTACCATATTTGACCAACACATAATCTTTCAGCATGGCACATGAGCTGGAGTTGAACAAACAAAATAGAAACAAAAGCACATTCACCGATTTTTTGCAGACACCTGGTATTTCAAGTTTCAACAAAATCATATACAAAGGCTGGTGGCTTGCAACTAACAGATGCTGTATCAACTGAACTTAAGAAACACCTGCCCAGAGAAGCAAGTCTGGGCAGTGTTTGTGCCACAACAAAAACCATATGGATGGGTATTGCTGAAATATGACACCCATTTAAAGCTAAATGTTGCCTTGTCAGAAAAAGATCCCAAACTGGTAGCTTGCATTCTTTCAGGATTTCTTGAAAAAGGAGAACAGCCAAATTTGGGGAGGGGGGGGAGGGGGGGAGGAATACTTCAAATTTCTCATTCTGTATCATTCAGGAGAAAATGTGGTTTAATTTTACCTCTTGCATTTTGTAGTGAAAAGACAGATATTCGTTGAAATATTTGAAGTACAACAAGAATCTGAAGACTCAATAAAATCAGTCAAAGCAAGTATAAACTAGCAGGTAAAACTAAGCCATAACTTACAAACCACAATGGGTCAACAGTACAAAACAGCACACTAAACCCAACTTGGCAGAAACCTCACCATGCAACATTACTGCTCATACACTGTGGCGTTGCAAAGAACCACATTACGATTTCAGTACATTAGAATTAAATGCTTGAGCGAACAGCCACATTGGCACCAACCTCCAAAGAAAGAGCATTCCTTTACTCAGTGCCACATAATATAGCACTCTCAACAATGGGAGGTAAAAGAGCCTCTCCCTGACAAATTGTAATAGCAAAAGCAATAGCACTTAGATTTATATACCGCTTCACAGTGCTTTACTGCCCTCTCTAAGCAGTTTACAGAGTCAGCATGTTGCCCCCAACAATCTGGCTCCTCATTTTACCCACCTTGGAAAGATGGAAAGCTGAGTCAACTTTCAGCCTGGTGAGATTTGAACTGCCAAATTGCAGGCAGCTGGCAGCCGGCAGTCAGCAGAAGCAGCCTGCAGTACTGCACTCTAACCACTGCGCCACCGCGTAATACATGTAGAGTTCTCCTTCAGTGTCCACACCTGGGACTGGTAACCCAGTCACTAAGCAAAGCGGTCATTAAATAAAACCATGACAACGCTTACAACCTTACTTCAGCTTCTCTTTGTTTTACAGGCCTGCAAAAATGTTAAATGTGGGCACTGGTCACAAAGTTGTATTTTCATCACCATTATAACTGCAAACAGTCATTGTCCAAGGCAGTTGTTAAACAAAGACTACCTGTATATGGGTAGGTGGAAAGCCTGTCTCTCAAATATCTTGGCTCTCAGTTGTTTTTAGCTAAAAAATTTAGTTCAGGATCGGTCCTGATCAGTGGTGGGATTCAAAAAATTTTACTATCGGTTCTGTGGGTGTGGCATGGCTTGGTGGTGTGGCTTGGTGGGCATGGCAGGGGAAGGATACTGTAAAATCCCCATTCCCACCCCACTCAAAGGGAAGGTTACTGCAAAATCCCCATCCCCCCCCCTCGCATCAGCTGGGACTTGGGAGGCAGAGAATAGATGGGGACAAGGCCAGTAAGAGATGGTATTTACCGGTTCTCCGAACTACCCAAAATTTCCGCTACCAGTTCTCCATTATGGCTAAGCCATAATGTTGTTTGATTTTGACTGGATGTATTATGAGAACCCATAGCCAACTATGACTTATTTAAGAATCCATGGCTTAGACTGTTTTGATAACTTCAAGATCCAGATCATTAAACTGTCTATTGTACAATCCAGCATTTATAAAGCCTCAAACATTTTATTGATACTGGCTTTCTATTCTAAACAGTGATACATGTAGTCCTCGACGTATTAGCACAATTGAGCCCCAAGGTTTGTTGCAAAGCGAGACAGTTGCTAAGTGAATTTAGCCCCCTTTTACAATCTTTCTTGCCGCTGTTGTTAAGTGAATCACTGCAGTTATTAAGTTAGTAACACAGTTGTTAAGTGAATCTGGCTTCCCCATTGACTTTGCTTATCACCAGGCTGCAAAAGGTGATCCTGGGACACTGGAACCGTCATAAATATGAATCAGTTGCTAAGCATCTGAATTTTGATCATGTGACCATGGGGATGCTATGACAGTTGTAGGTGTGAAAAATAGTCATACATCACTTTTTTCAGTGCTATTGTAACTTGGAATGGTCACTAAATGAATTGTTGCAAATTGAAGATTACTTGTACTTTCTGTCAGGTTCTGAAATGGCGCTTTGAAATAAGACTCCAGGCAACTGGGTTCCTAGTTGTAGAGATCTTTATCAGGCCCTCCAGCACATTCCAACAATCACCAATTTTCCAAGTGAGATACTGTCAGCGCTTTTGCGCAGTGCTCCCCACCACCGTTTTAAAGGCTCCCGCCCTCCACCTGTGACTCCACCCTTTGGCCACCCCATCTCACGTTTCTTCTACAGTTAACCCACATCTGACCAAGCAAGCCAACCTACACCAAACCTAGCCTGCTTTAACTCCATTTTTCCTCTCGGCTCATCAGATCAGCCGAGGCTTGGCTTGGCTTGGCTCTGCTCAGGCAAGGCCCCGAACTTCAGCTGCTTCTGGGGCCTGCCTCTCAGCTATGCAGCGGCAGTGCAGACTTTGGTGGCAATCACAGCAGTGGCAGCAGGCTTCTGAAGCCTAGGCTGGGTGAGCGGACATACTTCTGAGTGTTGCCAGGTCAGCTCCCCGGTCCTGCCTGAATGACAGTCCCAAGCCGCGGCGCGGCACAGTGGGGCTGACACTTTCATCAAGTAGCTTTATTTACATATTAAAGAGCAATGAAAAAAGGTTAGAGTCTCGCAGCAATGCCCTATTCAACTGCTGTAGAGCCAAGCTCCAGTGAAGTATCTTTAGAATGGACGTTGTCTTACCTGAACGTCCCTTTTCTGGGCGCTGCCTACACTATCCAAGAATGGGTTAATCCTTCAGTATTTGGCAACAACTGAGTGAAAAACAAAAGGCTCTCCCCCTTTCCGGCCCCCAAGCCACGCCTCTGTTCCCATGATCCCCCAGTCTGAACGAAAGGCGCAGCTAACAAGGAATCCACACGAGTAGCGTTATCAACTCAACTTTATTAACATCAACTTGACACAGGGGCCGAAGGGAAAAAAAGGGACCCAGACAGTCGCAGAGGGAGCAGTCAGCCCAGAGGGAGGGTTATGGATAGTGTATGCAGCGCCCAGAAAAGGGACGTTCAGGTAAGACAACGTCCATTTTCCTGTGCGCTGCTCCCACTATCCAAGAATGGGATATACCCAAGCTCAACTCCCCAGGGTGGAAGGCTGACTGTCTCCATCGTTATCCTCTGACACCACCTTCTGAAGCACTCTGCGGCCGAACGACGCCTCGGCGGAGTTGTACACATTGATTTTGTAGTAGCGAATGAACGGTGTGAGGGACGACCAAGTCGCTGCCCTGCATATGTCCACTACCAAGGCTTGAGTGGCCCAGGCCGCCGACGTGGCCGCACTGCGGGTAGAGTGGGGGAGGATTCTGCCCGGTGCCGGCCTGGAGCTTGAGTCGTAGGCCATAGCGATGCAAGCCTTAATCCATCTGCTGACTGTGGCTGCTGATACTTTCTGCCCCATAGACCTCAGGCTAAAGGAAACCAGGGGACCCTCGGTGCGGCGGAAGGGTTTGGTCCGACGGATGTAGATACGGATAGCGTGTCGCACATCCAGTGTGTGCCACCTCTCCTCCCTGGCATCTCGAAGTGAAGGACAGAAGTCCGGTAGGATGAGTTCCTGGGCCCGATGAAACCAGGAGTTGACCTTCAGGATGAAAGCCGGGTCCAGGCGTAGCATCACCGTGGATTCACGAAATATGCATAAGTCCTTGCGAACCGAGAGAGCCGCTATCTCTGAGACTCTTCTCGCCGAGGTGATCGCCAGCAAGAAGATCACCTTAAAGGAGAGGTGCTTGAGGGAGGCTGAGTTTAGGGGTTCGAAGGGTGGTCCGGTCAGTGCTTGCAGGACCAGGGTCAAGTCCCATGATGGGTAATGGTGCACTGCGGGGGGTCGCAGGTTTGTGGCCCCATGTAGGAACCCCTTAATGCGCGGGTGGTGTGCGAGCGACTGGTATGGTGGGCAACCAATGACCGTCGATAACGCAGCTGTCTGCCTCCGTAAAGTTGCGGGTGTCAGGCCCTTGTCCAGGCCGGCTTGTAGAAACTGCAGGATGTCGCGAACCTCCGCTGATGTAGGGTCAGTGTGTTGCCGGGTACTCCAGCGACAGAACACCTGCCAAGACGCCTCGTAGATGCGGGTCGTAGAGGGACGTCTAGCTGCTTGAATGGTGGCCACGACCTCATCTGGCAGGTTGTCCTTTTTCAGGATGACGCGTTCAAATGCCAGACGGCTAATTACAGCCACTGGGGTTCTGGGTGCGTGACCTCCCCCTGGCGAAGGACGAGCCGCCATGGTGGGATCACCGACGGTTGGGCCACGGAGAGTGCCACTAGGTCGGCGTACCACGGCCGCCAGGGCCAGTTCGGGGCGACCAGGAGCAGATCGGCTTTCTCCGCTAACAGCTTCCGGATGAGACGGGGAATTAGAGGCACTGGTGGAAACGCGTATAGGAGACCCTTGGGCCACCTGCAGCGCAATGTGTCGTGGTCCTCCGCTTGGGGTGTCGGGTAGCGGGACACGAAGCGGGGAAGCTGAGCATTGGCCTGAGTTGCGAAGAGATCCACCACCGGTCTTCCGAAGCGTGAGGCGAGCTCCCGGAACAGTAGTGGGTGGAGCTGCCATTCCGCTTGATCTATTGTCTCTCTGCTGAGCCAGTCCGCTCTGACGTTGGATGCCCCCGAGATGTGGTCCGCCCTGATCGAGCGAAGGTGAATCTCTGCCCAGCTGAAGAGATCGGCGGCTTCTCGCATTAGGGTGCGGGACCTTGTGCCCCCCTCTCTGTTGACGTGTGCCTTGGCCGAGATGTTGTCGGTCAGGATCAGGACGTGGTGTCCTCGCACCGTCGCTTGGAACTCCCGAAGGGCCAGTTTGATTGCCCGAAGTTCTAGCAGGTTGATGCTGCATTGACTCTCCCGCCGGGACCACTGCCCTTGTGCCACCAGGTTGTGGAGGTGGGCTCCCCAGCCTCGAAGACTCGCGTCGGTGGTGATGATCAGACGCTCCGGCTCTAGGAAGCTGGACCCCTTGAGCAGTGAGGGCGATGTCCACCACCTGAGGGACAGGCGGACCTGAGGGGTGAGGAGTACTGTCCGATTGGAGTTGGCCCTGCCTTCCTGCTGAAATGGGAGTAAAAACCACTGCAGAGGTCTCGAATGTCTGCGTGCCCACGGAACGATGCCGAAGCAGGATACCATCTTTCCGAGTAGGCACGACAGGTGGATCAGGGCCACTCTCCTCTTCGACAGGATCTGCTGTATCAGAGCGCGGATGCTGTGGACTCTGTCCGGCGAGAGGTAGACCAGGCTGCTGGCTGAGTCTATCAGGGCCCCCAGATGAAGAAGTCTGGTGGTGGGCTGCAGATGACTCTTTTCGAAGTTTATGGTGAAGCCATGGTCCTGGAAGACTTGCAGGACCCTCTTCATGTCCTCGGTGGCCTGATCTCGAGTGGAGGACAGGATCAGAATGTCGTCCAGATAGCAGAGCAACCTGATCGGGATGGTTCGAAGCCTGGCTGCTACCACCGCCACCAATTTGGTAAAGGTGCGGGGGGCTGAGGAGAGTCCGAAAGGCATCGCCCGGTATTGGTAATGTGTTCCCGCGAATTCGAATCTCAGGAACTGCCTGTGGTCCAGGTGAATGGGCACGTGAAGATAGGCCTCCCTGAGGTCGACTGATTGGAGCAAGTCGCCCTGTCTCACCCCCGCTAGGATGGACTTGAGGGAGTGCATTTTGAACCTGTGGTATTGAACCGACAGGTTTAGCCTCTTTAGGTTTAGTATGCCCCTCCAGCCCCCGGAGTTCTTGGGTACTAGGAAGAAAGTTGAGTAGAACCCGGAGCCCCTCTGGGAGTGCGGCACTGCTTCGATGGCTTTGACTTCCAGGAGGTGTTCTATCTCCTGTGCCATCAAGTTCCGCTGCTCTGCAGAGTGGGGCATTGGACAGCGGACAAAACGATGGGGTGGCTGACCGGAAAATTCGATAGCGAGACCCGAACCAATCGTACGCTTTACCCAGGAGTCCGAGGTTGATTTGGCCCATTGCTGGAGGAAGTGAATGAGCCTTCCCCCTATGGGGCCTACGAGCCTGGAGTCACTTCCCTCGTTTGGCTGGTTTCGGCCTGGCACCTCGGAAGTTGCGTCTTGGCTGCTGGTTTCGCCCTCGGTCTCGGAACTGCTGCCGGTCCTGGAACCTGTCTCCCCCTTGGTAGTGGGGACGGTGAGCAGAGGACCCCCTGGGTCCCGCGCTGGCACAAAAAGGCTGTTGTAGCGGATAAGGAGTGTAGCGGCGTTCCTGGCGCCGGTAGGTCGATGGGAGGATCTTCCTCTTGTCCTTCCCCTCCACTAGCAACTGTTCCAGCGTGGCGCCAAAGAGCTCTGGGGCTTTGTAAGGTGCAGTCACCAATTTCCATTTTGCCTTGACATCGGCCTTCCAGGGCCGGAGCCAGAAGAGTCTTCTAGCCGAAAGAGTTGAGGCTAGAGACCTCGAGGCAAATTTGGCTGCATTTAGAGAACTGTCTGCTGAGTATTCAGTGGCGGCTATTATCTTGTTTATATCTTGCTGGAGCCTGGTGTCCTCCGGGGGTAGCCTGTCCTGCAGGTGCCGGAGCCAGATAAGCGATGCACGGTTGAAGAAGGACGTTGCCATTGCGGCTCTGATTGCCCAGCCTGCCGCCTGATGTGCCTTTCGGAAGGCCCCCTCCATCCTCTTCTCCTCTGCCTTGAGAGAGTCAAGAGGGTCAGTGGTGATCAAGGCACCAGAGGACAATGCTGCCACAGGTTGATCAACGGTAGGGAGTGCTAGGAGGTCCTCTAGCTCTGGGGCTGCGCAGTAGAGCTTCCTGTCAAGGTGGCTGGGTGTGGCCAGGGAAGCTGGTTGTCCCCAGGGGTTCTGTATGACCTCCACAAATAGCTGAGGGCACGGGATGAAATCCCTCTGCGGCTTTGAAGGGTTGAAAAGGGCGTCGTGCGGCCCTGCTGCCGGTGGGGTGGCGGTTGTGACGTCTCCTGGCACTCCGAGGTTGGTTGTAAGCCGGGCCTTGTGGAGCAGTGACTTGAACAAGGCCGGGCGGAAGAGGCCTGTAAATGCCGGGGTGTCAGGCGCTAGGCCTTCATCCTCTGATAGCTCCATCTCTTCAGGCCCCTCCTCCGCTTGATCTGATTCCTCCGAAGAGGAGTCCTGACCTCGTCTGGGGAGAGGCTGGGATTGGGGTTGGTGTCTCCGCGATTGGCTCGGGACGGCTTGACCTGGGGCCTGAGCCGACTGCTGCAGGGTTGTGCTGGAGGAGGAGGAGAGTGCGGCTGAAAACATGGCCTGGAAGTCCAATGGGGCAGCCGCCCCGGGCCCCCCTTGGAGGTGCGGGCCAGCGCTTGGTGCCGGACTAGCTGCTTCCCTGGCCCGATGATGTTGTGCAGGGAGGAGGGTCCATGAGGCCTCCGCTGCCAGTCCTGTGCCTGTTTCCGGGCGAGGTGTGCTGCGGCCAGACCTGGGCACATCTGGAGTTCTAGGGGTCACTGCAATGTCGGATACAGATGAGATCCCCAACTCCATGCCTC
Source organism: Arizona elegans (assembly GCA_022577455.1). Classification (NCBI taxonomy): domain Eukaryota; kingdom Metazoa; phylum Chordata; class Lepidosauria; order Squamata; family Colubridae; genus Arizona; species Arizona elegans. Next base: position 255,031,696 of record JAKOOJ010000001.1, read on the forward strand.
TAGGAGAAGCGCGCCCTGGGTCCAGGGTCGCGGGCTCTCTGGATGGTGCTCCAGCCACTGCCCTCTGAGCCTTCTCCCACTGTCTCTCAAGAGCGTTGTGCCTCCTTAACACATCTCTGTCCTGAAAAGGCAAGGCCCCCTCCGAAGCAGCTCTGCTGGTGGCGTTTGTATGCCTCTTTTTGGATTTCTTCTTGCCCCCTTTGCTGCTTTTGTGCGGGGGGCTAAGCTCCAATTCCATATCCGAGGAAGGAGGGGAGTGTGGCATGGTTGATGCTTGAAAACGCTGGGCAGACCCCCTGATGCTGTACTCCGCCACCAGAGGGCAGATCTCTCCAGGAAAATGCAACACCTTCCCCTCAGGTGGTAGAGGGGGAAGATGCTCAGCCCCCCTTTTTCAGGCGTGGTGGGGTCTGCAGCCAGCCCGCTGGGTCCTGGAAGAGCCGGCTGGAGAGTCTGTCCAAAATGGCGGCCCGCAGGTCCACCAATATGGCGCTGGCACGTGGCTCTGCTGTGCCTGACTCTGGCAGGGTCTTAGACTGGCGGCCCGAGGGTCCGACCAGATGCCGTGCTAATTCCCTGCGCCAGGGAAGGCTGCTGAGGCGTCTGGCGCTTTCCTCTCTCTCGCGCTAGCGCCAGCAGATGGATACCGGCGGCGGCTCGATCGGCGTTGCGTGGGCGGTCTGGGTTTTCAAATCCGCCGCCCAGCTGATGAGCGCGACGCCGCCCACAGTCCTCTCCCTCTCGATCCGATCGCTTCGAGGGTGAGGGAATCCGATGCCGCCGGCCAGCTGGAGGGGCGCGCAGGGCTAGCGGACGCGCCGCACGTGGGGAGAAGGATCCGGGGTGATAAGGAGCTTGCCGATCAGATTCGGGCTGCAAGGCTGCGCTCCCCCCCACCAGCTGGTAAAAAGTGCCTCACGCCGGAGCGGCAGGCACAGGCAAAGAAAGGCACAAAAAAACCAACTATTCAAAAAGAAAGTAACAAACTCCTAGACACGTAAGAGGAGAGCCGATACACTAAGGAATTTAAAGAAATATAAGAATGGAGGGAGCAGGTCCCCACAGAGGCACAATACCTGGAAACCTGTGGAGCTCCCAAAATCACTTCAGTAGTTGCCAGCAACTGAGTGAAGACTGGGGGATCATGGGAACAGAGGCGTGGCTTGGGGGCTGGAAAGGGGGAGAGCCTTTTGTTTTTCACTCAGTTGTTGCCAAATACTGAAGGATTAACCCATTCTTGGATAGTGGGAGCAGCGCACAGGAAAACTGACTCTGTACATAATGCCTCTCATCCCTAAACTCATTTTAATTGGCAAGCAAATTTACATGTTCTAGAAAAAGAAAATGCAACTTTGTCCTGCTGGTACCAATTCAATGTTTGCACACTAGCAGGATTTCGGGAACCTCCCTCCTTCAAATCAGACCAACACTCCTAACTTCGGTATTTGAAAGCTCCTTCAGTATACTTTTGTTTATAAACATTAATGTGGTTTGAGTAATTACTCAGCTGGGATGACCAAAGAGGAAGTGAAGTATTTTTTAAAAAAACCAGAGCATCCCCACCTCTGCTGCCTACGTTACCACCATTTGTCTCACAAAATAAACCAGTCCCACCCAGCCTGAAATGTGGAAACCAATATTCAATATTTAGATTCTAGGAGATTTAGCTCTATTATACTTTGGACTAGTCTATGGGTCAAGAATCTGGAAATGCTGCATACAGAAACAAAAAAGTAAACATACTCAAATGTCCACACTGCACTTTTTCAGTGTACATTTCTATATCCATATGTTTTTTTGTTTAAATCCAAATACAGAAGTACAAACAGATTAATCCATGAAGGATTATGTCATCTTTTTTTTTAATGCCATATTTTAACACGCCATAAGGTACTTTGTGGCTCATTTTTGCTGCAACAGGATAAAAAAGATGATCTCTTTGAAAATTAAGAAAAAAATATGACTTTAGAAACAAGGTTTTTTGATGTGGAATACATCATTTAGAAAATAATCCCAAGTAATTTAATTTTGTTTTGTTGAAAACTGTTTTAAGGAACTACCAGATTTTGAAAAAAGATAAAAAAACAAACAAAGAGTAAGTCATTCTTTTTAAATGCTTTGTTTATTTCTAGAGTTGCCTATGAAACATTTGAGTTTCACTAGTGCCATCCGGGAAGACCAGGTTCAACCTTTCCAACTAGACTTTTATTTATAGTACCAAGCAAACATCTGTTAAGTCAACGAATGTTCTACATTTTCGTTGGTCAAGCCCAAGTTTATTTTAATGTTTAACAGCAACAGCAGAGATTTGTTTATCCTATTACAAACTGCTATTTGTACTTCACTTGTATGAGAGTTGGGTATCACCAAACATATCCTGCTTAGAGTTGAACGTTCACACCCTATCATCCAAGATCATATGTGGCCTGCCATTGAAAGTGGATGTTACAAGACTTGTTTATGAATCGCAAGGACTCCTTTGGCTGAACTCTAATAATTAATAGGTTAGCACTTATTCCCATAACGAAATCAGGAAGCTATGTTGCAATGTTACTTGACGTGAGGAAACACCTGGGTTGGTGTGGGGTATCTACCCCTGCAGCATGACACAGTTTGGAAGATTGCAACAGAAGAATTGTTCAAATCGCCATAATGTCTGCCTTCCCAATTTGATGTGATTGCAGATTATGCACATATGTATGAATGCCCACAGAAACTGTGGTAATGCCGATGAACAAGTCAGAAGAGCGCCACAGGAAGTGCACATTTGCATGTAATGATTTTGAAATCAAAGAAGAAAAAAACCCCATGCAAAATAGATGCAATAAGTAGGTCTGTGAATAACACCTGTCTATAGCACCTTAAAGCAAAATTCCATCTTTTTCCAGGGTTCTTTCAAGGTGATATATTGTAAACACTCCGCAGCCCTTTATGGTCCAAAGCTCCTTTTGGAGATGAAACCCTTAGAATACACTAGTGCAGGCAGTCTCTGACTTACAACCATTTGTTTATTGACCATTCGAAGTTACAACAGCACTGAAAAAAGTGACTTATGACTGATTTTCCTACTTATGACCATTGCAGCATCATCGTGGTAACATGATGAAAATTTGGGCACTTGGCTACTGATTCCTATTTATAATGATTGAAGTGTCCCAGGATCATGTGATCACAATTTCTAATATTCCCAGTTGGCTTCGACAAGCAAAGTCAATGGGGGAAGCCAGATTCGCTTAACGACCACATGATTCACTTAAGAACTGTGGCAAAAAGGTCATAAAATAGTGCATGACTTACTTAACAACTGTCTTGCTTAGCAATAGAAATTTTGAGCTCAATTGTGTTTATAAGCCAAGAACTACCTATAATAAGTATTTCCAAGCTCTGAATCCTTCAATATTACCATTTCACCACCATGCTGAGACCAAAACTTATATGTGTGAATTAAATTCATCCTCAGCCAGAAATTACAGTTCTGCCTTAATGTGAGATATGAGTGTAAGATATAGACCAGGCCACAAATCATAGTTCCATCAATCATAGTTAAAACTAATGCTTAATGTAATATTTCGTCCCAGTCAATCTAGTTTTCCTAACCTGCAATAGACATATAATTTTCAATCAATTTCAACACCATTCTTATTTCCTGCAAAAAGAATTACTGGATAAACTACACTTTGTATTTAACAGAACATGATCTGTTAAATTGCTCACTGAAGCAATTTAAGTTTTTGCAGTTATGCAAGCTCCATTAATGCAAGCATAAATCGTTAGGTTCTCAAGAAAGTTGTGGGAAGTGAATGAGAGGTAAATAAAAGACCTGGTGTGCCAGATATGGGACTCTATTATCGGGAGTTCTTCTCCACTTATACTTTAATTTTATGCAAGCACAATTTCTGCTTGGCTAAAAACCTGCAGGAAAATTCAGCTTGCACCCCACCATGCTCCTACTAGATCTGCCTAAATAAGTCAATGAGCATCTTAACAATGCAAAATTTGCACACCTTTGGAAGCAACTGATTAGAGGGGGGGCAGGAATCAAGGATAGGCCCACACTTCAGAGCACCTGTTAGCCATATTATGTGTGTGAAAATGAGCCAGTTTGGTGTAGATGTTAAAGGCACCTAGAAACCAGGAGATTGGGAGCTTTAGTCCTGCCTTGGGCAAAAAGCCAGCTGGGTGACCTAGGGCCAATTACCCAAGGTCTTGAGTCCTAGGAAGAAAGCAATGGCAAACTAGTTCCAGAACCATGCCAAGAAAGTAGATTCATCCAGGCAGTTCTAGGAGTCAATTCAGATTCAAAGTCACGAAAAGGAGGCAAGGGATCAAAGAGATGCAATAGTTGGGACTGCCATGTTGCAATTTAGCCTACATAAGGTGACTCCCATTCAGAATGGTGCTTCATGCTAATAAATAATGTCGTTCACCATCTTGTGGCAACACCATCTGCCTTCTTACACAATTTGCATAAGAAGAATGTAGTTCCTCTTTCCAAGCTAGGGCATTCACAGAACCTTGGTTGGATGGGTAGTTGCCAGAAGCTGCGGCAGAAAAGAATGAAGCAAACTGAACCAAAGCAGCAACTTCAAAGAAGTGAAGCGACCTCATTCAGGGGTGAAATGCTCCAAGTTCGGACCGGATCACCCGATCCAATAGTGATGGTGGCAGGTGGTTCGGAGAACCGGTAGCAAAAATCCCTGCCCCCCCCCTCCCGCCCATGCCCAGCTGATTCACACGATCATCAGAGGCTCTTTTTTTTTGTACTTTTAAAAGTATTTTTTCTACAACCTCTTCGGCCAAAGAGGTTGTTAAAAAAATGCTTTTAAAAGGCTCTGACGATCCCAGCTGAGTTGTAGAAAAAAATGCTTTTAAAAGAAAAAAAAAGCCTCTGACGATCCCAGCTGAGCAGCGAGATCATCAGAGGCTTTTTTTTTACTTTTAAAAGCAATGCTCTTAAAAGTGAAAAAATGATTGTGCGCCACAGCTGATCACCCCCCTTGCGCGCTGTTCTACTTACCGCATGCCTCCTTTTGGCGTGCACTGCACGCACGCACCTCACATTTGGTGCGTGGTGCGCACTGCGCAGCCAGCGAACTAGTAGTAAACCAGTTCAGATTTCACCACTGACCTCACTGCTTTACCACACAGTGGCAAAACAGCTGCTTCGTTGAAATCCCAAAGGTGCTTTTTTTCAAGAGGCAGCTGGACTTTCTGGTTTTTCTTTGAAGACATTTCGCTTCTCGATGACCTGAATGACTGAGAATCTCCACAGTCTTCATTTAAATCTTTGTCAAGGCCTCTTTCTTATCATAGTGAAATACTGTATTGAAAACTTGATCTGTGTATTTATCCAATAATTTTAAAAACCGAGGAGCAGAACCAATAAAACCAACATAGGCAGTTCTCAATTTACAATCAGTTACTTAACAACTAGTTATGACAGACTTTTTAAAAAGTTACATATGACCCATCCTCAAAGTTATGACTGCTGCACTATCCTCATGACCGTGTGATCACACACTCCAGGTGCTTGGAAACCAGCTCATATTTACAACCAGCTGTAGCGTTCTTTAGTCATGTGATAGCCTTTTGAGACTTTTTTGCCATATTCTGGCAAAAAAAACACCCATTGGATAAGCTTTCGGACATACAACATGATTTGCTTGACAATCACGAGATTTGCTTAACAATCGTAAGTGATTCTCTTAACAAACATCATAAAAATAGCAATAAAATTGAGTTAAATCAGATGACTTGACTTACAACTGCATTGACTAATAATCAAATTTCCAGGCTCTACTATGATCCTAAGTGGAGGATTACTATATATATATATAGAGAGAGAGAGAGAGACTGCTATATTGGATAAGGTAAAATAAAATTCTGGAATTAAGTTTACAATAATCAGAAAGAAAAGTATTTTGGCACACTCCAGGCTTAAGAATATTTTCAGCCATCAGTTGGTTGAGTATTTGTGCTTACTTCAAGAGAACATTGTACTATAAAAATACTCTTTAAAATAAAATGGAGGCAACAAGAGATAGTATAGTCTAGTGGTTAAAGTGCCTGGCTAAGACTGAAAAGACTCAGGTCTAAATCCACCCTTAGCCATGGTCACGAGGGATTAATTTTCTCAGTAACTTTAACAGACAAAGCAAATGATGGTAGTTACAGTTTAGGAAAGACCTCCATGTCTGCCTTAAAGCCTACTTTTTTTTTTTTCGAAGAAAAAATATGAATTAAATTTCCAAGCAGATAAATTTGAGAACTTGGAAATCATTGCGCATTCCACAAATAGTTTCTCAGATTGCCAAAAGCCTAAAACTAACCCACAAGAGAATGACTTTGTATATACTAATTTAGAAATACCAAATGCATTTGTGCAAAATAAGTCTATTTTCCCCTTGCATGCTTTACATTTTGTATTTTCCGTTCCATGCTGCTCTAACTCTGAATTAAGTATAAACACTGCATGGGCCTCTAGATGTTTCAGAAAGGTCCTCAACATACTTAATAAACCAGGGTTCCTAGAAGTTAAAGTAAGTAAACATCTGGAGGGCCACAAACTGACCATACTTGAAGGCTATCATTTGGTGCTTTACTGCCCCACATAGCATATAAGCCTCCTATTTTATTATCCCAATGTCACCCTACTCCCTTCAAACAGTATTTATTTTATTCTGGATACCAGCGGGAAGAGCTGCTGCTTACAGATGTTGCTGTATGAAACTCCCAGCATGTATTATTACTGGCCACACTGGCTGGAGTTGCCAGGCATTTCATAGATACCCATGAATTTCATAGAAATCTAATTGCAGATAAAGGAAGAAGCTCTTTATTTGCTCTCTTGCTTTTTCAACCTCTCAACATCAGAAAAACCAATTTCTGACTTCAGAAATTCTCTGGAAGAACAATCCCAGCTTCACGTTAGGTTCAGTAGAAAAACCAGACTTGTCTCTATTTGGTTCATCATATGCAGCCTGCACTACTTCTCAGGAAAAGTTACTTTACTATAGTATTGTACACACCCCATCCTACACATAGCAGACACTCAGAAATTATTTAATACAGGCAACAGATATTCTTGCACCAAACATCAAATCTTCAACTTTATATCTCCAAGTTATTCACATTGAAGTATTTTTAAAAAATCAACTTTCTCTCTTATTTAATAAGCTTTAAGCATTCACTCTTATTAAGAAATTCTTGAATCTGTGTCAACAATAAAAACTAAATGCTTCACATCAATGTAAAAAAAAAAAGTATTATTCTATACAACTTTTTAGGGGGAATGGAACTCATGTTTATGTACATTCACAGATCATAAAGCAGGTGACCATAGGACTTGACGGAAATGTTCCATTTCCTTTCAAAATATTTCTAATGAAGCTAATCCAACCCCATTGCTTTTTTTCCCCCTAAATATCTCTGTCTCTTACAAACTGTCAGCTACTGGTGACAGATTTGTTTCTAATTTACATTCTTTAGGCATGCCTCAACTTGTTCTACTCACAACAGTCTTCTAGCAAAGGAGGTAACAAACAATGACAAAAGCTCCCACTTACACACAGTTTTCATGACAGCACTGAGTTAAGCTCTCTAAGGATGTCTCAGGATCTACAGCTGCCTGCCAATTAATGGTGAAGACATTAGGCTAGAAAACATGAGATTGTGAGTTCAAGTCCCGCCTTAGCCATGCAAACTGACTGGTTGATCTTGGGCCATTCTCTCTCAGCCCAACTCACCTCACAGAGTTGTTGTTGTGGGAAAAACAGGTGGACGAAGGTATGCTGGCTATATTTGCTGCCTTGACTTATTTGTGAAAGTAATAAAGGCAGGGTGCAAATAAATAAATGGATACAAATTTAAAAAATATCAAATCTTATTAAGACCACCAAAGGCAAGGCATCTTAGGCAGAGATTAAGTTACCATGCAGTCATTGCTACAGATCCCATATACTTGTTCATATAGACTAGAAAGTCATGATAGACTTTATTGACTTTCCCCTCTTCCCAAAATTTCCCTTGTTTATGATCATTCCACGGACAGCCAAGGTTGAATATTATGGGGGTTAGTTAACTAAAAAGTTCTACAATATTGGTTAGTTGATAGAAGCCTTTCAATTAACTGCAACATCCATCAAACCACTGAGACTCATAGACTCATGACAGACTCACAAGACTATCTGCCAAATGTACATGCAGACACAGAGGATTCAATGAAATGCAGATCAGAGATCATATTTGGGGTGCTTTATTTTCCCACGGTGATAAGGAGCTTCTAAATATCCTAGGACAAAAGACAATGCAACAATGGGAGCACTGAATATTTGATTATCTGAAACCGATCATCCTTTCCCCTTTGAATCAATAACATTAATAGCATGTCAAATCTGTCTTCCAAATTCTTGAATGTTTTCTCCACTGACAAGAGATTTTATTTTTATTCCTCTCAGGTTGATTTGGAATGTAAAAGACATTTTTTTAATCTGTCTCTGATTACTATAAACTGATAGAGATTATCAGGGATAGGTTCTGTTGGTGTTTGTCACAAATCTTTCCATCCCTCTGATGTTATTGGTGGCTGCATGCTTCCTGAACAAAAAGACCTATATATGGAATGCCCTCGTTTATGTGTTCCTTACAATTTAGTTGAACTGTGGAAATCCAGAAATGAAAGGATTATTTAATAAAGGACATTTACATACATTCTGCCCACCTTATATAACTAAGCGAAGAGCCTTCCACCTCACTCATGAAAATTCCAGCAAATTTTTCGTATCTTTCGGAGGGGAAAAAAATAAATCCTGTTTCTCTTTCACCAAACAGAATTAAAGTGGTTGAAAGACACATACTGCAGTCCTTCACTAATAAATCTGAAACCTTACAATAAAGATCCAAGGAAAATATAGATAACAAGCTGGCAGCAATCTGTAATTTCAATATATGGTTAGTTTCAGCACTATGTATGACAATTCTATATTTGCAAAACTGGAGCCAGACTAGTAAATCAATCACTTAGTATTCTCTCTGGGTACATACATGTCCCAAGTGAATGGGGTCATGTTCTAAGGACTTTGCTTAATTTCCCCATGGTACCCTAGTGAAGGATGGCTATTGCCCATGAAGCTACACTGAGCCACAGTACTTTATCAATACACTACAATTGTTTGACAGATATCTATACTTTCTTTCATATGTGTTGGGGATTAAGTCAAAGGTTTCTTAGCCAGCAAAGGCTACAGTTGCTGGGAATTCTGAGAGTAGCAGACCTAATAGATCTGGAGGATCGGCTTTGTAGTAGTAGCAGATATACATTGCCCATACCAATGCAACATTCTTAACACAGCTATTTTTCTGGATTTTTCACAATATATTGAACCATAATCTTAATCCTTTTGTCTGAACCATTTGTCTGAAATGGTATAGGATTTCCTGCCTGAGCAGGGGGTTGGATTAAAAGCCCTCCAAGGTCCCTTCCAACTCTCTCTTCTCTTCTCTACTCACTACTCTACTCTATTCCTTTATTTGGCCAAGTGTGATTAAACACACAAATATCTTCCAAATGCATTGATTTAAACATGAGTGATCAGAAAAGAAAGCTAATCTCAAAACCAACTAAGTTTACCATGCTGTACCTATTACTTTTAATTGACTTCACTAAATGTATTATCTGAGTACTGCCATTATATTGTGTCTTATCTACTGGAATTAAAGGTTTGCATCTTAAAAGCATGCATAAGCCATTAATGCAGATAAATTCCATTACGAACCTATACTACTTCTCTTAGACTTTATTATTAGTAGAGAAACATATTTAAGTCAAGAAGAAAAGCTCTCCAATGCTTGAGGATGTTGCTCCCACCATTTTTTTTATGGGTCTTCTACTTGATAGCTAAAAAGAACTGGATGGTCCAAGAAAGCAAACCATCCACATTTTAGAGAACTTAAAGCAATATGCAAAAGGCTGTTGATTTTCCTGGAGACTTGTCTATGAAGTCTACAAGAATAAAATATATACCTCCACAGTGCACAAGTTAATGGATGTACCCATTGATTTCCTTTTTTGAAGGATACACAACAAACTAGCCAGTCTCTAATTAACTGGCATTTCATCCAAACCAGGAAACGATGGATGACATAATTAAATTTTTACACTATTTTCATGCCCAGATGCTATAAAGTGTTTCAAATAACATAAATGGTGATGGTATAATTATGCAAATAAATTATATACATTTGGATATCACAACATTCAAATATAATAGATACCTTCCCTCACCTTTGATTGGTTAAAACAAGGTTTTACAATATCTGATAACCTGTTTTTTCCATCCATTCATTCATTCTATTTTCTTCCTGCCACAGAAATAATTATTGTGAAATGTAACAACCTTTTATAGGATGAAATATAAGGATCTGAAAAAACTCCTTAACAAAAAAGCAAACTAATTTTTCCCATCCTGAAATCTGTTTTGTGACACAGGTCTTAAGCAACACGCAAATGGTTAAGATACAAATTATTCTTCTCCTGCATTAAAAAAAAATAGTTACTTTATTTCAAGAATGGAAAATGGATAGTGACTGAACAAAATAAATGTAATAGAAAATAAATGTAATAATAAAATAATAAAAAAATAAAAATAAAAAAATAAATGTAATAGTGAAAGAACACCCAACTTCTCTACAGAACTGAAACAGGGCTAGCTTTCAATGTCAAAAGGATGGAAAACAAACTCTCCAATTTTCAGAGTGTGTGAAAGTGCCCTCACAAATTGGGAACACAAGTTAAAGGATCATGATGCAGAATGCAAGGAAATAAAAAAAAATATCTTTGTCCCATATAAATTTTGCAACTTTTTGGAAGAAAAAACTATGATGTAATTGTCTCAAAGAAAGGAGGCAATAAATGCTAACTATCCATCTGTGCAACTTTGTACCTTTATGCTTACTTTGGGGGAGTTTTTGAGTCGGTTTCTAGTTGGATAAAGTTAAAAAGGAAGAAAAGATCTTTAGTTAGGACTATGCAGTGGTTCAATATCAAAGGGAAAGAGATGCTTTGGAGCACCCTGTATTTTTTTCTTTCTATAGCTGCAGTGCAACCATAAAACACATTTGGTTTAAGAAAGTGCTAATAAATACTTAAAAAACACCCTTTCAAGTGCTCCAAAGCAGCTTTTTCCCTTTGAATTCAAAGCATTGCACAGTTCTAATTTTGAACTGTTGAGTTGCAGCACACTGACTCTTTAATTAAAAAATATTAGGAAATTTGTCTTCCAATCCTTCCTTTATCCAGAACCTCACTGATAACCTCAGATTAATTGATTTAACTTTCCTTGCTGGATTGTTTGTGAAGAGGAAAGAAAAGGATCTCACAAATGCCATCTGAGCAATCCCAATAAATCGTTATACACCTAAAAATGTATGTGCAGATTCGTGCAGGCAAAGCCAAAAAAAGAATCTTGTATCTGTTTTATAAGTAGTGTCTTTTGGTTGACAAAGAAGAACAATTTGCTCACTAAGAAATACAATGATACCAGGGGTGGGTTCTACTTACCTTTACTACCGGTTTGCATTGTCATGTGCAGATCACTTACGATGACATCCAGGTCAGTGGGCGGTGCCTCCCACTGGTTTTACTACCGGTTCTTGTGAACCGGTCTAAACTGGGGGCAACCCACCACTGATGCATACTATCTTTTTAAATATCTAAAATGGTTGATTCAAATATTGCCCATCTGGCCATTTTTGCTGAAAAAAAAAAAGGGGGGGGAGCCTTTACTTGAATGTGTCTGAGAAAACAGATAACTAATGGGTAGACTTTAAATTGTTTGCATATATTAAATTCATATTTAATTGAAAAAGTATTTTAGATAAAAGAACATATTTTATATTTAATTCTTCCCACTTCATATTATCTAACATATTTTTTATTGTGCATTATTACTATTTTGTTACTTTTTAGGATCCACTACTTTACCTCACTTAGCCCAATTATATTGTAAACACATTTCTGGTAATAAAATAGGAAATTCAAAAAGAAGGCATAATTAACTGCCAGCCGATGTGCTGAATCCAGTCAGTTTCATTTGGCCCAACATTTGCTCTAAGTATTTACTCCACAATTCTCCAAGATATCCACATCCAATAGGAAAAAAAGAGGGGATCAGTGAAATATATTCTTGTCCACAGGCTGACAGCCAATGAGTATGGGCAGCCTATGGATGTCAGACTGATTATCATCTAAATTTGGCTTGTACCTTAACCAATCTTATCTCTCTAAAGTCAAATAAAGACCAGAGGTGGGAAGGAAAGAGATTGGAGAAGGAAATGATAAAGGCACTATTGTAGAATCACACTGCAAGCTCCATTCTTTGTATATCATGTCGTACATATCACGTGTCATAATATCACATCCATATATGAAAGAGTTGTTTTGAATAAAGCATCCTATAGATACCTCCGACTGCACTAACATCTATAGCTTTCTTTCATTAGCAGAACTCATTCCAAAGCAAGGCAGCAATAACAACTATTTCTGCAGATATTTAATGAGATTCAGGCTGAATTCACATTTCCCTTTAACTTTCATATTGAAATTTCTTTGATTGCGATCCAGCCAATTATTGTTTAAAGTGTGGTTAAAGAAACGATGGCTTGGCTTCTCGTCGCTGCCAGACGGTCCCTCGGGACCGCCAGCCCCATCGCCTGTAAAGAGCCGCCTTTACAACGGAAAGGCGGCTCGAAAAACTCCATTTCCAGGGGGAAATGAGAGATAGAGCAGGTGAGTGTAGGTAGAGCTTTCCGCGAAGCCCCCAGAGTTTTTTTTTTACTCTTGGGGGCAAGCGGATGAGGCTCCCTATATCACTCGCCGTTTGCTCCGGGGTTGGGAGACCTCTGCCTTTTTGCAGAGCAAGGCGACGAAAACAAGCTTTTCAAGATAACTAACAGATTAAGTAAAGAGGATGAGATCTGGACCTGGACCTGTGACCCTAAATCACAAGTATTTATATTTATTTTGCAAAGGATACTGAACAAAGTTAAAAAAGAACTTTTAAAATGGCGACTGCCGAAGTTTGAGCAGGGAAGCTGAAAAGAGAAAGTCCTTCCGTTTCTTATTAAGCCACAAAGTAGCGGAATAAATGCTCCTGGCTACAATTGAAGAAAAAGCTCCACTTTTGTGTTTTCTCTTTCCTGGAGATTTGGTATTGATCTTGTTTGGAAAGAAGTTTTTTTCTCTTTCTTTGTTTTTCTTTTCTTTTCTAAGAGAGTCTGTCTGTGTGGAAATATGGCGTTCAGACTTACAAAGCCAGACAAACAAGCAGTGGGGGGGGGGATTCCCCCATCTATAAATTACATGAACAAGTTCTAAACCTACAGACTCAGAAAACTGATTTTAATATAATTGAATTTCTCTCGGAGGAGATTGTAAGAAGGGATGAGATTGTGAATCAGAACTTTGAAAAATTTAAGCAGGAAATTAAAGAAATGGTGCAATTAAAGTTTGATATTTTGCAACAAAAGATTGTAAAAGTGACTAATGGTTTTTCAGAAATTGTTATGAAGTTGGGTACAAATATTGACTTATTAGAGTCTAAAATGGAGGAAATTGAGGATAATTTGGACAATAAAATACAAAGAACTGAAAATGATTTGATAAACACTCAAGATAATAGCTTAGAAGAAAAACTTAAAATGGAAGCTGATTATAAGACTTGTAATGCAGAAAATATAAAACAACGGATTGAAAAAGAAGTTTTAATGATGCAATATAATCTCACAGAATAGGCGATTAGACTGAGAGGATTACAGGAAAACAACAGAGATGACTTAAGAAAAATATCTTCTGAAATTCTGGCTGGGATCTTAAAGGTTCATCCTGAGGAAGTATTTTGTAGGATTGACAGAGTTTATAGAATAAACTCCTGGATTGCAAAGCAAAGGCAATTGCCAAGAGATGTGGTGATTTATTTTACAGACAAAGAAATAAGAAATAATATTGTGCAAAAATCTTTTAATTCTACTCTGCACTTGTTTGGAAGAAAGATTTGGATATACAAAGAGCTACCACCTAAGATGTTATTGGAAAGAAAGAAATTTGGTTTTCTGGTGACTGAGCTTAAAAAGAGAAATATTATATTTAGGTGGGATACTCCAGTTGGTATAATATTGAGATATCAAGGAGTAAGATACCAATTAAATACTGTTGAAAAAGCGGAAGAATTTTACCAAAAAATTTTGAAAATGAGTTCAACATTTTTATGCACAACACAAGATAAGCAGAAGGAGTTTGAAATAAAGGAAAAATATCGAGCTACAAAGGCCTCTGTAGATGAATTGCCTTTGGATTCTTTAGATACCTCAGCTGGATTATCCACAAATAAAAGAGATGTGGCATTGGATTCTAATGTGATGATTCATCAAGTCACAAACAAACATGGAAATCAATCAGTTGATACACAACTTATAGAAAAGAAATACGAGTCACAAAAGCAAAACCAACAAGATCAAGCTATAAATCAGAATGAAAACCGATCAGTCGATATACAACTCGTAGAAAGGAAATTAGGATGGAGATCAAACCCACAACAAGTCAAGAAAAAAAGAAATAGATCTCGCAAAAACAAAAATTTCTAAATTAGGCAACAGTGAAGCCAGTTATTTAAAAGATGACTGAATACATGAAAAGATAGTTGAGGCGAAGTATTGGTCAATATTATCCTGAGGAGAGTGACAGACCTCTGCAGTGCTGTAATTTTGGGATGTGAAAAGGGCCTTAAATTGTTGGATTGGAATTATCCATTTTGGATTTTTTTTTTTTTGATAAATATATCATGCTTATCCTGAGCTATATGGCAAAATAGCTATGCTGGGGCATGCAGAAGATCTGGTTGTTACCCCATTATGATGGTGGGAATTAATAATCCTGAAGAAATCCACTACTACAGATATTATATGGAATATAATTATAATGTCACTCGGGTGGTTGTTTTCCTTTTTTATATACATGAAGATATCTATTGTTGATGGGGGCAGATGATAACTGAGGATTTTTTGAACATTCTGTTGCAACTAGGAGGCTATGTTACCCTAATATGGGCGATGGAGTTAACAATCCAGTGGAGAGATATCAAAGAAGATATTATATTATATGGATTATAAGTTTAAAGTCATTGATTTTATCTATATAAAGGAATATTTTTTTTTAGTAGGGTGGGCAGAAGAATAAAGATATTAAGAATTGTTATGTATGGTAATTTTGTAGGAAAGTGGGTGGAGACAGGTTAGTTTATTGATTGTTTAGTTTAAGAAAAGGGATGTTTAAGAGATACATTTATGGGAGTGGAGGAAATGGATAGAGTTGAATAAATGTTAAATTAGGATTTATTATATAGCTTTTTAGGGGAAGGCTGCTTTGAAATGTTATATTAATATACATTAAAGATTAAATGTTAAAATAGGATTTATTATATAGTCTTAAAGTGGAAGGTTGTTTTGAAATGTTATATTAATATATAGATATATGTATGGGGGAGGAGAAAAAGGGCAGATTATTGCTAAATTGGGAGTTAAAATAATGTTATTATGCTAAACTAGAAGCTATTATACAATGTTACAGTAGAATGTTATTTTGAAATGTATGGTAAAAGGGGGATGTAATAATATTATTAGAAAGAAAGGGTCAGTATTTGAGGGATGGAGCAAGGGGATGGTAAAATATTATATAATCTGTTACGAACTTGGATTTTATCTTGAAGAAGTCACAGGGGGACGGGTGGTGAGGTGGGGTTAGGGAGGAGGGGGGGAGAAAAAAGGGGGGAAATTTGTATTTGAAAAACTTTTTCAATAATAAAAAAAAAGAAACGATGGCTTAGCACCGTGTGAGCTCAGTTACAAACATAAGAACCAAACCACATAGCTGGCCCAGATGCAGTTTCACAACTAATTTATTTAGTTAAGACTCTTGTAGGACCTAATTATACCTTTTGTAACATCAGGGGATTGCCCTTCTGCCTATTTCCCAAGATGTATATATTATCATTTGCCAGTAATATCCTATTGCATTAGACAAACAGGCTGGTGTACAATCCTCCCACCCCTCAAATACAGGGGTGAAATCCAGCAGGTTCTGACAGGTTCTGGAGAACCGGTAGCAGAAATTTTGAGTAGTTCGGAGAACCAGCATATGCCACCTCTGGCTGGCCCCAGAGTGAGGTGGGAATGGAGATTTTGCAATATCCTTCCCCCAGGAGTGGGGAGGGAATGGGGATTTTGCAGTATCCTTCCCCCAGGAGTGGGGTGGAAGTGGAGATTTTGCAACATCCTTCTCCCAGGAGTGGGGAGGGAATGGGGATTTTGCAGCATCCTTCCCCTGCCACGCCCACCAAGCCACCCTCACCAAGCCACGCCCACAGAACCGGTAGTAAAAAAATTTGGATTTCACCACTGCTCAAATATAAATGTTGGGAATGTCAATCTTCATTAATGGAGGAATATATCACAACGAAGTTTCATAAATAACCACAGTTTATCACCCTGCTTTCTGCATTCTTTTTTTCAGACTTCACTGTTTACCAATCATTCTTTAAACAACTCCTAACCATGCTTCATGAATGTAATACAATATGCAACCCATAGAAATGTATGACCTGCTTCACATTTTTTACTTTAATGTTTTGTCAAAGTCGGACATAAACTATGGTTTACAAACCACATGTCAGTTAAAATCTAAACAAGTTATAACATGGCCTGGGGCAGTACTTTTTAAATTGTGGTCCTATGATTTCTGAAGTTCTCCAAGACACTCTCAGGGAACCACAAGGTCAAATTTATTTGCTAGCCTGCGTTGAAAAATAATGGTATAATATTAAAATCCCATCAAACAATTGTGAAAAGCTTTAACAGCAGGGAATGCATCAATTTTAATTTGGTTCTATTTATCTATCTCAGCATACTAAAAAGCAGAGACATCACCCTGTCAACAAAAGTGCGTACAGTCAAGGCTATGGTTTTCCCAGTTGCAATGTATGGCTGTGAAAGTTGAACCATAAGAAAGGCTGAGCGCCAAAGAACTGAGGCCTTTGAACTATGGTGCTGGAGAAGACCCCTGCGAGTCCCTTGGACTGCAAGGTGATCAAACCAGTCAGTCCTAGAGGAGATCAACCCTGACTTCTCCTTAGAAGGCCAGATCCTGAAGATGAAACTCAAATACTTTGGCCACCTAATGAGAAGGAAGGGTTCACTGGAGAAGAGCCTAATGCTGGGAAAGATTGAGGGCAAAAGGAGACATCAGAGAACGAGGTGGCTTGATGGAGTCCCTGAAGCAGTAGGCGTGAGCTTAAATGGACTCCAGGAGATGGTAGAGGACAGGAAGGCCTGGAGGAACGTTGTCCATGGAGTCACGATGGGTCGGACACGACTTCGCAACTAACAACAACAAATCTATTTATCTATCTATCTATCTATCTATCTATCTATCATTTATCTAGCCATCCATTCATTCATCCATCCAGCCCCCACCCCCTTGCTCTAGAAAGAATGCAGAGAAGAACAACAAAGATGATTTGGGGACTGGAGGCTAAAACATGTAAAGAACAGTTGCTGGAATTGAGTATGTCTAGTTTAATGAAAGGAAGGACTGGGCTGACATGATAGCAGTGTTCCAATATCTCAAGGCCGCCACAAAGAAGAGGAAGTCAAGCAATTCTTCAAAGCACCTGAGGGCAGGACAAGAAGCAATGGGTGGAAACTAATCAAGGAGAGAAGCAACCTAGAATTAAGGAGAAATTTCTTGACTGAACAATTAATCAGTGGAACTCTAGAAGTTGTAAATGCTCCAACACCGGAAGTTTTTAAGAAGAGATTGGATAACTATTTGTCTGAAGTGGTGTAGGGTTTCCTGCCTAAGCAGGGAGTTGGACTAGAAGACCTCCAAGGTACATTTCAACTCTGTTATTCTATTCTATTCCATTCCATTTCACATTAAATCATTTTGAGTCACACAGTGTTTAGAATGCAGTATTGCAGTCTAATTCTGATGACTGCTGACCTCTAGCAGTTTGACAGTTCAATTCTGACCGGCTCAAGGTTGACTCAGCCTTCCATCCTTCTGAGATCGGTGAAATGAGGACCCAGATTGTTAGGGGCAATATGCTGACTCTGTAAACTGCTTAGAGAGGGCTATAAAGCACCGTGAAGCGGTACAAAAGTCTAAGTGCTATTGCTATTAAGTAAAAGTTAAAAGAAAAATCTTGCCAATGCCCAAATTTAGATGGATATTTAAGGCTACCAACAACTGATGACACACCAAGATGTAAGTGTTGTAGCGCCATCAAATACTCTTCCCATATTAGTTCACACGTAAAACATCCTTTGGCAAGCACTCAAGTCTCATTAATACCTAACTTTTACCATCTTTGGTTGTGAATTATGTTAATGTGACAAAAACATACAAATTAATCTCTTTATCCAGAAGAAATCTCAACCTACCCATATGGTATCAATCAGAGAAAAGGATTGGCAGACAAGTTTGGCCACCCTTTAAAAACATATGCTGCAGATTAGCAACTGCGAATGCAAAAATTTATTCAAAGTAATTACTGTTAATTAGTCTTTCCCAAACTGGTGTCCTCCAGATGTGCTAGATCCCAACACTCAGATGTTTTGCTGGGAATTCTGGGAATTGGAGTCCCAGTTCATCTGGATGTGCTCATTTGCAAGATGGTTGTAATGAAATATCATTCATTACATCATCATGCATCATGAAAGGAATGTTACAGCAATTTACAATCTGAAGCCATTAAGACTTATTTTTAAGACACACAAATAGACATTTTTGCAGAATGTCCGTTTGTGTTTCTTAGAAAAACAGGTCAATATAAACTTTCTCAAAAATTAAAATATCCAACCCTTGTTACATTTGCTTAGAAAGCAAACAATAGAATTTTTTCCCCAAATTAGTGATTCAACTAGAGGCAATGCTTGTTTGAATGCTTTTGAAACAAATAGGTTTCAAAGGATAGCATGTTTTGGCACATCTTTAAAAAAACCTTAAAAGCAGATGGGTTTTAGCAGCTCTCATTTAGTTGTTCCACAACACAAAAATGAATGTAGTCACTCCCAACATTTCCTTTAGCTGATACATTCCTAAAGTATTTTCATCTTGTACTGTACAACTCTGATGTAGCCCACTCTCCATCCCAGAATTCCCAAGAGAATCCTTAGGGTGTGAACTGAGCCTCTCTGAGGGAGATACTCATGGTGTATCATGATCTGACAAGGAATGTGAGCTTCTGAGATCTTGGGCTATACAGATGGATAAGGTTTCTCTTTATCGCTTCTGAAAGACAACACAGGAACTTTTTAATAATACATCATTATGTTTCTGGGTGTACATAGAGTTGGTCTCCTCCAGGTCCCGTCAGCTAAACAATGCCGACTGGCGGTCCCATCCCCACCCTATTGGCCTTCCGAAAAGCGGTGAAGACTTGGCTTTTCCAGCAGGC
Source organism: Arizona elegans (assembly GCA_022577455.1). NCBI lineage: Eukaryota > Metazoa > Chordata > Lepidosauria > Squamata > Colubridae > Arizona > Arizona elegans. Next base: position 255,051,201 of record JAKOOJ010000001.1, read on the forward strand.
CTGGGGCCGTTGATCTTGCTCTTGCGATCCGGCGAGATCCGGCCATGAATGGTGTAAATGAGTTTTAATGTTTTTAATTCTTAAATGTTTTTTATAATGATTTTAAATGCATTGTGAGCCGCCCTGAGTCTTCGGAGAGGGGCGGCATACAAACTGAATTAATAAATAAATTGAATTAATAAATAATAAATAAATGAGCCTAAAAGGGCATTTCACTTTCTAATCCCAGTTTAACCTGGACTTTATATTGGACATTAGTTTTGGAATCCTACAATTCTTTAAACAACCTTCCCCAAGCAGATGTCTTATCCACAGTGATAGAAACACTTAGGTTCTCACAATGGAAGAAAGGATGGTGAAGTTTCCCCCCACCTCCTTATTCCTTTGCACTATCTCCTTCCTGATTTTTCCCCTTCCTAATTCCTTTGTTTGTGTTTTATGTTTGAACTTTTGCAAAAATTTAAGAAGCTATATTTTTAAAAAATAAATTTATTAAATCACCCCCCCCCCCAAAAAAGGAACAACATAGATTATAATGGTCATCAAGAACAGGAGGGGGAACCATATAGAGGTTTAAGACACAATCCAGATTTCTCTAGGGACTAAATCAGGGATGACTGATAAAAACATGGGACAGGAGCACGTTTGGATTTTGACAGCATGTCATAAGCACTCTCCCAAAATGATTGCCAGGGCAAGTCTGACCAATTATAAAGCAGAAGACAAAGTCTTTGTTGCCACCTGCCATTTTATTTTCTACAAGTGGTACCAGTTATCAGCCTATGGGAATATAGACTGATAATTGGTTCTGCACTGTTGGAAATACAAGTTTTTGTTTCAGGTTGGTGTTCTGCTCTAAAATATGCTGTTTTCTAGAAATGTGAGCTTCTGAGATCCAAAACAGGAAAAATGCTTCAGAATTGGTGTGGATGTGGTTCCGGAAAGAAAAATGAACTTGAGTTAAGAACATGCCTTATCCCTCAATTCAGATGTGTGTATATTCCTGGTTATCAAGAGCCCAGGAAAAAAATCCAGTTGCTGGCACATATAATAAGTATACTTGTGTTGTATCTGAAGCACCATTTATTTTTATAAGGGGGGGGGGATTGGAGCTTCAAAAATAATCTGCAAGGAATGCTTGTGACTTCACAGAAGCACAGTATATATTCATTAAGGCAATCCCTTTTTTTCCTGGGAGTGTCTGGAAAAAAAGTTGCAAAGAGTTGCTGTACTCGGATGAGGATTAGAGTCCTTGTGAATCATCTTCAATGCATGCTCTAAAAAGACCTTTAAAAGGTAAATTTGGGTAGGATAGTACACTTGGCAGTCAGAAAGGGACATAGTGATGGACACTTTTTTCATTCCAGGTGCCATGCCAGGAACCTGAACCAATAAACCTTTAGAATTTAGGGAAAGCTTTCACAGAACAACCCGGTAGGCACTAACCCAGCAAGTGAAGTTTAGTAGGAACAACTGTTATACATTCTTCAACAAGACACACTTCAATTATCTAGAACAGTGTAGGAGAAAGAGTGGCAGAACCTGGGGTTGGAGTAAAGAGGAATCAGCCTAGAATCTTTAGGTAATCACAATGAAAGTCCTCCTTGAATGCTGTTGACACTTATTTAACCACCAAAATAGAGCTAACTATTGGTTAAGTACCTTAACCTTAGTTGAGTAGATTCCTGTGCATAGACATGAGTAACAAATCAATTTAACTAACTTCATGTGTGGTCCTGTTCTTTTGCACCTGATAAAAGGCTGTGAAACACCATAATACTAATCTGGGATTTTTAACACAGAATTTCTAACATTGGATGAATAAACCTTTATTTTTGAACAAGGAAGGGGGGGGGTCAATCTGTCCTTTAGATTAAGTACTAATGGGTCACTGTACACCACCAAAATCCAAAACCAAACAAACCACATAATGGTTTAGCTTAAGTGTGAGCCTGCTTCCCTCCAACCTGCAAAGTGTTTTCTTCTTTACTCTTAAATGCCACTTCAAAATATTAATTGCTTTGTACTTTGTATTATGCTACTTCCCATTAAAAAAAACAACCCTGTAACATTCATGTATAGCATTCACTTTGGCCAAATACAATGAAAATCTAAGAACTGTAGATGGAAATCAAAGCTGAGATAATACCCAGTTTTTCTTAACTTAAACAATTTAAAATGTAACTTAAAACCTGTGTATTTAACCAGCTGTTGACTTGGTTTTAAATGACTCCTAAGAAATCCAAAAGCAATGAAATAAAAGCATGCAGTGTAGTTAGTCCCAGCCTTGATTAATTGGTGGAAGCTCAGCTTAAATAAACAGCAGAAGAAAGCAAGTCGAAGTACATATTACAACAAATATAAAGGTTTTTTTTCCCTGTAGGACAGAGGTTCAATCAAAATAGAGCTGGAAGGGATCTTGGAGGACTTCTAATCCCTGCTCAAGCAGGAGATTCTAATCTATACCATTTCAGTGGCTGTCCAGTCTTTTCTTAAAAACCTCTAGTGATGAAACATCTTCAACTTCTGGAGGCAAGCTGTTCCACTGGTTAATTGTCCTCACTGTTGTTTTTCCATAATTCCAGGTTGCTTTTCTCCCCTTGGTTAGTTTCCAGCCACTTTTTCTTGTCTTGCCTTCTAGTGCTTTGGAAAATAAATTGATCCCCTCTTCTTTGTGGCAGCCCTCAAATACTAGAATACTGCTATCATGTCCCCCATAGTCTTTTTCTCTAGACTGGCCATATCCAATTCCTGCAATTGTTCTTCATATATTTTTGTCTCCAGGCCCTTAATCTTAGTTGCTCTTCTTTGCATTTTTTCCAAAGTCTCAACATTGTTTTTTGTAGTGTGGTAACCAAAATTGATTGATACTGCAAGTTTTTGTTGGCCTTCCTGAGCTGTAATTTTCATTAACCTTACCCAGCATGGCTAGTATCAGAGAGAGATGGTTACTGCAGTCCAGCAACAATGTTAAGGATATATTACCCATCTTATTTTATTTATTGGATTTTGCTTCAGCTTCTATTACTTGTCTAAATAATGCAAAGCAGCAAACATACACAATGCCCTTACTCCTCCTCTTTTCCCCAATAACTCTATGAGGTAGGTTGGGTTGAGAGAGAATGACTGGCCCAAGGTCACCAGCCAGTTTTGATGCCTCAGGTGGGACTAGAACTCACAATCTTCCAGTTTCTAGGCCAGCACCTTAACCACTACACCAAAATGGCTGTCTCTATTAGGATAAATAACAAACTTGGGGCAAGTAGCTAAGACTGCTGATGATGAAAGAACCTGCATGGAGTCATTGCATCTATAGTGGAGATCTACAAGAGGATTCATACTTACATTATGGTGCAAGTGAAAGTCTGCTTACAGATAAGAAAATTGAAGCTTATCTCTGAGGCTACACCACCTTCAGACCCAGACAGGTTGCCCTGTTCTCTTCCAAATCTTTTTTCTTTTAAATTGTACATCTTATGTATGCAAATTTATCCTGCCATTAATGAATTGCTCTCTGGGCTGGCTAGTAGTGACAAAGAGTTGTGGGTCCATATCCCAGAAGCACGAGAGTGAAGAAATCAGTTTTCAGAATTGCTCAGAAGAAAGGAACCCTGAAGTCCTTCAAATTGTACATTTCCCATAATTCTTCCCAATTTAGAATAATGGAGATCTACTTTGGAGTAGCCAGAGGACATTTGATCATGCCCTAATGCAGTGGTTCTCAACCTGTTAGTCGCGACCCCTTGGGGGTCGAACGACCCTTTCAGAGGGGTCGCCTAAGACCATCGGAAAACACATATTTTCAATGGTTTTAGGAATAATTTTATGGTTGGGGGTCACCACAACATGAGGAACTGTATTAAAGGGTCGCGGCATTAGGAAGGTTGAAAACCACTGCCCTAATGGAATATATGAACAGTAAATATCGCCATTTTGCAGAAAGGATAGCAAGGAGAAACCACAAGACTATAAAAAAAAGTAGCCCAGAGGTGACTTACTAAGTCTCATGACTTCAGTGAAACTTAAATTGAGAGTGCCCTAGCTGAAGTGCCCAAGTCTTTTTATGTTATTGAATTATTTTGTAACCGGAACAGATATCTTGTTACAGTGACTTACTTAAATAAGCCATTGAACGCAGCTCTTGTATAAACAGATCACTATCTAACTGGACCAGTAACATTTGCATAATTCATGCTTATAACATGCATACTGTATGTTTTCTGGCTTGCAGATGTCAGAATGTGGTCTAAAAAAAATTCAAAATTACGTTTTAATCATTAAACAATAATTTATGGTTATGTATAATTTCAAATTTGAACATTCTGAATGTATTCTGCATATATTGCATTGTTTCTCCATGAAATAATCTGGATTTTTTTTAAAAAAACTGACACTGTGTGATCACTAGCCCGCAATGTTGGTCAAATACTGAAAATGTAAAGATAGCTACAACTATTAAAATAATTTTTCCACTCAGTGTCTGGGTTCACAATGTGCTAATAATATAATTTGATGGGTTTCATTCATTTTGGTTTGCATAAGGGATAAATCAAGGGATAAAGCTGCTGTGACCTTGTAGTTAAACAAACTACTTGTGCAGTTTATTTAACTAACAATGCAGAGAGAAGACTGAAGCCTCCCTTCCATGCCCTGAGTTATCCAGCTGGACTATTTTCGGGATTACAAATGAACTCCCACCCTGAAAAGGCTCTAAGTTTGCTTTGGTGACTGTATGATTCCTAAGTGGGTGGAAACTTTCCCAACCAGAAACGCTGATGCCATCTCTGTGGCTGAAGTATTGTTACAATAGGGTGAACCCAGCCATTGTCTGCAAATCATTGTTAAAAATACAACTGAAACATTACTATTGTTCATTCAATAAACTATGATTAAAACTCACCATGACTTAATATGATACAGAACCCAGCTACTGACAAAGCACCTAGAATTTTTTAATAAAGAAATAACATTGTAATGAGTTTAATGCTGTTTAAAAAAACACCAGATTTCTCATTTTGGAATATTAACAACTGTATATATAAAACAGCTGAATTCACAGAAGATGCTTGGCTAGATAAATTACAGTTCACTAAATAAACTATAATTAACTACATACAGGTAGTCCTCAAGTTACAACAGTTCATTTAGTGACCGTTCAAAGTTACAACGGTGCTGAACAATGACATGACCATTTTTCACTTATGACCTTTGTAGCAGCCCCATAATCATGTGATAAAAATTCAGATGCTTGGTAACTGGTTCATACTTAGGACCGTTTCTGTGTCCCAAAGTCATGTAAATCGCCTTTTGCTACCTTTTCACAAGCAAAATCAGTGGGGTAGCCAGATTCACTTATCGACTGCATTACTAACTTAAGCAGTGATTCACTTAACAACTGTGGCAAGAAAAGTCATCAAATGGGCCAAAACTCACTTAACAAGTGTCTCAGTTAAGAACAGAAATTTTGGGCTCAATTGTGGGCGTAAATCAAGGACTCCCTGTATATGTAACAATCTGAAACTTAATATTGATTCATGTGGTATGCTAAGATGCAAACAACTTTGACTTAGACTGTTGCATCAACCCAGCCACAGACTGATCACATATCACACTAAGCCATTATTTATAATCCACAACATCTTGGTTCATGCAATCCACTGGAAGCATTGCCCTAGGCCAAAATGGACCATATCACACAATTAAAGTGAATTATATCACTGTCATATAGTGCAAATATTAACCTGTTCTTCTGACATGACTTTTCTATAAACAATCAAAGTGGCTGAGGGACTTGTGACAATGCAGGCCAGCAAACCTTGGGTATATTGAGATCTTATTCCTTAGCTGAACTATAACCCATCCAAAGTGATGGTACCTTTCCTATGGTAGGAACTGTTTCACTAATGGCAAATCAGAAAATCAGATTTCTACTGTTGGGATGCAGCTGCCTGCATTGTTGTCTAGCCTGGTACAAGATCAGCTGTGAAATATTCAATTCCCTTTTTAAAGCAGCATGACAAAACAGCCACATTTCCCTTTTATATAGATAGATCCTCCATGCAATCGCCTCTTATTTCCCTCTTTATTCCTTCAACCCTCCTTTAAAAGCCTTCCATAATTTCTTCTTTTGAAGAAGTTTTTTTTTCCAGAAAAAGAAAGATATGCACAGAAAACCAAAGACCTCTCACATATGAGGCAAGGGATAAAGCCACAAAATAAGCACAAGCATTTTCAGAGCCATAACATCCATTTTCATGCAAGCTATGGCAATTTTTACCATTTGCTGTAGCCAGTAATGATACAGGAGCTAGATAAATATTCCAAGACTCCATTTACAAAAACAAATTTTAAAAGTTTTCAGATCATTATCTATTCACAGTGAAAGAACTCAGCCACATTTACATATATTTTCACATATCTGAAAGACATTTTAAATGAACAGGATCATCGCATGTTCTCTTTTAACAGGCCAGGCATAAGTGGTATACAAGTGCAAAGAGAAAAGAAAGGATTAACATTCAATTCAATCTGAATGAAATGTAAAAGATGTTTTAGTGGTAACCTCCACTAAAGCCCATGAGCCAAGAGAGTAAAATCATGTAACAAAAATGCAGAAAGAGCCACAGATAATGGTTTCTGACTGGCATACATATCCTTTCATGTTTTCCTTTCAAAGTTTCCAAAATAATGACTTCACACAAATAATTAAAATTATAGTACTCTTTTAACTCAGGTGTTTCTTCTACAGTGACCTTTGAGGATTCTTATTTGCAGTCACCACACTAAATGTATCTTTCTTTGAAATGGCAATCTATTATTTTTAAATGTTCTGGAAACAAATGTACATTTTCCCAATGTACTGAATATCCAATATTCATGAAGATTAAGTTAGAAAATACCGTATTTCCCCGAAAATAAGACCCTGACTTATATTTTTTTGAACCCTGAAATAAGCACTTGGCCTTATTGCCATGCGCTCAAAAGCCCGACTGGGCTTATTATTAGATGTCTTATTTTGGGGGAAGTGGAGGGGAAACTAGGAAGGCTCTACACTACAGCACAACTCAAAATTGTTTAACATTAATGAAGATCTTTGACAATACCAAGTAGTTGATAAATATCCTTAACCAACTATCCTAGAAGCTGAGCAGATCAAAGAAAACTGCTGATCAAAAAAAGCAGAAGTCCTAAAAAGCATTTCTGCGGTATCAGGATTGCACTCATCCTTAACCTATGCTGTGCTGCCTAGCCAGTCTTCCCCAAACTGATACATCCCCCATTATCTCCAATCCAACAGGGCTACTCTGACAGCTACCATATCTCAAAATTATGGAAGTGGTGTGGTTCTGCACATCCAGCTAGATCAGCCTGATCTAAACAGACAGATGGTGCATTATTTTTTGGGGGGGGGGGATGAGTGTTTATAAAGGTTTGGGAATGCTGCCAACCAACTAATGCACCCTTAGGATTCACTTTTCTCTTAGAATCAAGTGGCGCCTAAAGTTGAAATGTTCTGGAGCACTGCATGTTTGGGCAGAAGCACATCGGGCAACGTTCATTCAGACTGGCATTTTACCTAGGAGGTAACTGCAAAACCTATCACCTCAACATTTAGCAGTAATACGCAAGATAACTTATTATTTCTTTCTTTAAACACCCTCAACTGCTAACAGGACATCCGTTCAAAAGGGAAGCTCTGGAATCTCGCATATTTCTCAGGCTCCAAATGACGCACATCTTCTGTGGTTCCTGGCCATTTTTTGAACCCTGGTTCGCTTCAAGCATTCAATGGGCAGCTCGTAGGTGGGGGAGAGGGGTCACTTTGGATTGAGATCTTCACCTTCAATGAACCGCTACGCCTCATTATTATCCTTCAAGAGCACCCAAACGTGCAACCGACACGCGTTGTGTTCTCCACTAACTCTGGCCAAGGCTTGGCGGAGTGTGTGTGTGTGTGTGTGTGTGTGTGTGTGTGTGTGTGTGTGTGTGTGTGTGTGTGTGTGTGTGTGTTGCTTGAACATCAAAAGCTGGAAAGCAGTGAACTCTCGCGATCGGCTCCCGGAGCCCAAGCCTTCATCATCCCAAACTACCATAAGGCGCTCAGGGCCGCGGAGAGCTGGCTTGTTTGTTTACCCGCGCGGGAGGCCAAGCTTGTCTGCTAGAGATAGACGAATATGTGCGCGCGTGTGTTTTGCTCGTAGCCAAGGAATTGGGGTTCTGCAATAGCTCTCCTCAGATTAAGAGCGACAAAACAACGGCAGGCACGATCCCTCCGTGATCTACTGTCCTCCTCGGTAGAACCCGGGAATCGGGAGCAAAGGGGCTGGCGGGGGGGGGGGGGGGCTGGCAGGAGAGATCGAGAGACCCGGGGAAAAGAAGGAACAAAGATGGGAAGTTAGCAGAGAAAGTTTGGAGAGAAGCAGAAGGCGGCTGGAAGCGTCCTAAGCAAACAGCTGCGCCGGAGAAAGATCCAAGCGCGGAGGTGCAGCCGAAGTCCTCTTTCTTACCCTTGGTCCACTCCACAACTTGCTTAGGATTCCACTTGGTTACGGGCTCCATCCTCTATTTCTCGGTCCAGCCTTTGCTCTGTCCCAACACCCGGCAGATCCGGATTCCAGCAAGGGACAGTTGCCTGGAGCTCCAACTAGCTCCTTCCTCTCTGTCCCCAACCACGGATTTCCCCCTTTCGGGTTCCCATCAGAGCGGGCAGCCCGCGAGCCGCCCGCCCTCCCAGCTCCGCCCTTCGGCCCAGGCCGGCCTCTCCTGCGCGTCCAGCCCCTCCTCCACGTGCTTGGCACTCTTGCCAGGAGATCCGCGCGGAGGCGCTGCCTCTCTCTCGCTCTCTCTCGCCCTTGGCGGCTCCGGGGCTTCGTCTCTCCCGCGCCCCCTGCAGGACGGAAGGGCTCGGGCTGCTTAGCTCAGGTTACAAAAGTGTGTATGTGGGGGGGTGTTTGGTTGCAGTCGTAGGGACCCGCCCGTTTTTCGCAGCTCTTTCAACCTCCAGCTCTGCGCGGGGGCTGGAGTGAAACTCCTGAAAGGCAAAAGAAGCCCAACCCGGCATGGGCCGGCGGCGCCCACGCAGGCTCCCTGCTCCGGCGGGTGTATTTTGTTTTGCAATGTGAAGCCTGCTGGAAGTGGTTGCCAAGCATGCACATCTGCGGGGTGGGGGAGGACAGGGGACGGACCCAAAAATATGAACAGAAAACCACGCGTGGATTTCTTGTCCCTCGTTTAAACAGAACTTGGAAATCTGTGTGGAAGCGCCTACAGTATTCCCAGCATTCCCCCAATTCAGGTGTTTGCAAGGTTTAGAGAAGAGCAGTCCTGTTCCCCTTCCTGTCCCCAGATGTGCTTTTCCAACATAGAATTTGGGTTGGGTCACCGTGCCCAAACGTCGTTTTTAGTCATTAAAAAGAAAAGACACTGTTGCCTGCTTAGCCAACACTGTAGTACAAGGGTCAGTACATGCAGCTACTCAAAAGATGTCAAAATTGAGGCCTGCATAAATGCTGCAATTTATCTACCTGTAATGTTCACAATGGATTTATCTAGGGCTCCTTGTTATAAGAGGATCATAATTCTAATCTTTCTGGGCTGGGGAAAACTGATTTTTATATGTTGGAAATGTAGCTTCAGCTGATGACCCCTTTTATTTTGCTTTCTTGCTTGGTTTTAATACTAGTGAGTTGGCTAGATCATGAGTGGCAAACTCAAGATCCGCAGGCCAGATTTGGCCCGCGGGGTGCTTAAAGTTAGCCTGCGGGGCCGGCCTCGAAATAGAAATAGCAGTGCCTCTAGCAGCCAAAATATCAACTTTTCCATATATTTTCCAACTCAAGTAATAAAGGTCACATTCTGTGCCATATGCATGGATAGGGGTGGGGAAGGAATGAAATGTGCCTCAAAAATTGCTACTTAGGCATTTGCGCCAGACATTGGAATATAAGGAGGTAGCAATGTGGATTTTGTTATGATGCTCCTATGTGTGTCATTTGGATGAAGTATTGGTTTGCTGCAGGCAGTAATAATGGAGATGATGATTAATTAGAAATAATTATTAATAATAAAATAAGAATTAAATGTATATGCCACGTGACTCCCACTACCCCCTGTGGTTTGCAAACTTGTTAAAAAACATGAAAAACAAAGAAACTGCAAAAAACAAAACAGACAGCAGAAATGATGAAACCAGACAGAAATAAAGAGAAAAAGGAGCTTTAGTCATGCTTGCCAAAGGCCTGGGTGTAGAACCAGATCTTCAGGGCCATTTGAATTTTGAGAGCACCTCATTTAATTTGATATAGAAAAAGCATGTTTCCAGACTCCCAATGGATGGCATTGTTTAATTGAAGGAACATGGACCCTGGACAGCTTCAACCCTGCCAGATCTGACCAGCCAGGCAGATGCTTAAGGGAGACAGGCAGGCCCCCTTAAATAACCAGGTCCTATGCTACAGCTCTGATCTGATCACCATGCATGTGGCCTGTTTCACATATCATTTCTTTTAGTTCTGTCTCCTACCAGAGTTTGGTGTCTTTTAGGTTGTCAGGTACAATGTGTCTGGTATCCAACAGACTGCAGATAGCAGAATGGCCATTTAATATAACTAAGAGCTGTGTAATAAAGCATGTTGAATAAGCAGTCATGGATAATTGGCAGCAATACTCAACAGGATGCAGCACCAGTAACATGTAGAAAATAATATAACAATAATGCTGATTTTCAGTGGTGACTTTTTTTTAATCTCACAAGTAATACCAATAGGAAATATGTATATCCCTGGTACAGTTGTGTTTCCAACAAATCAGGATAGTCTGGAACAAGTCTGGAGAAGCAGCTTATTTATTCCACAATGTAATAACAATGTGGAAGGCAGTGGAAAATCATTAGTATGTATTGACCCTAAAAAGGTATTGGTGGCTGAATACAGTAACATTGCATATCATACTATGCATTAATAACATGATTTGATTTTGGCCTAGCCCAATATGTGTAACCACTTCCGAAAATGTTGCCAAGAAAACTGTAGGGACTTGTCCATGTAGTTTCCAGGAGCCACGATTGATGCAAACGTGGACATAAACATACACCCAACAGATTATAAACAATGTTTTATGGTGTAGCAGAACTCTGCCAGGCTTCAAAGTCCAGATTTTTTATTTTATTTATTTAGAAAATTTATATTGCCGCCTATTTGCACATGGAGACTCAAGGCGGCCTACAAAGACATGTATGATACATACATAAATGAAACTATTGAACCTGAATAACAAAGTTTTGAAACAAAAGCTCTACCTTAATTATATATTCTAGGTTCTTAGTTCACATGACATGCTAGTTTTTAACTTGACTTGTGAATGCACAAATGCAACTATTCATATATTTTTACCAAAAAAATCACATAGATAGAAAATAAAGCCAACGCCAAGAAAGACAAAAATCTCAGAAGTTAACAAAGAGTTTCAGAGAACTGTTAAAAGAGATAAGAGATAAGAATTACAATTTCATCTGTAAAGACATTGAGAATGGAAATAGACATGGAAAAACAAGGGAAGTCTTTGAAAAGTTCTCTGAAATTCAGTATTGCATTGGTGTGCTAAAGGATGCCAATGGATAAATAGTAACTGATTCATAGATAGATGATAGAGTGAGTAGTGGCCAAAATTGTGGAAACCTTTTAGGAAAAGTATATTTTCTAAAACTAGCTAATAAGACCCCCTTTTTTTAGAGTAGTACCATAAAATTATGTATCAATGGAAAGATAATTTAATCAAGAATGTAATGCAATAACTTCTATGAAGGATTTGCTATTAGAATAGCAGTTACAGTATAAAGAAGAAAAGTGAAACATGTAGAAAAAACAAGATATACAAAAATTATCACCATGTCAGTTAATACTTAGTTGGGTAACCTTTAGCATGAGTTATAGCCTTACAATGTCTTCCCATGGAGTGAACCAAGTCTTTTAGTTCTGCAGCTGTTATAATGTGAAACCAAGATTGAATGGTTGCTTCTATTAACTGGGTTTTATTGCTGGGTTGCTTCTGACTAGCAAGTTTCTTTAGTCAGTTCCATAGATTTTCAATTGGGTTAAAGTCTGAGCTATTCCCAGGCCATTTCAGCAGTGGAATATGATTATCTTGAAACTCCAAAAACAAATGGTGTTATTAGCCATCAAACCTCAAAAATACAAAAGGTTTCCACAATTTTGGCCACTATTGTAGATAGATTGATTTATAAAATTTATTGCCGCTCACCTTATCACAGGGTAACTCAAACAAAGAGATGGAAGATCAAACAAAAATGAAAGGACAATATTGAAATTTTGTACAATAGAGATGTCAACATCCAAGATATCTTAAAAGATATTCCTTACTTACAAGAACCTCTAGGACTAGAAGACGAAATTAGATCACCACGCTAGTCATTACCAGTTTGGAAGGCTACAGGAACCACTAAAATATGGAGTTCAAATGCAATGATGTCTCTACACTTATAAACTTCAGTAATGTGCAACCATAGCATTCCTGTAACGCTCTGGAAGCAAAAGTTGGGCTTTGAAGAAGCAAAATAGGAAGAGTATTGATGCTTTTGAACTTTGGTTCTATTGGAGAAGATTTCTGAGAATACCACGGCCAGCCAAGAAAACAAACTAATGGATTGTCTGACAAATCAACTCAGAGTTCATACGCAAGGTGCAATTTACCAGGTCCAAATTATTCTACTTCAGATTCATTTTGCAAACATCTATCTCTCTGGTGAAGGCTCTGATGCTGGGAAAATTGGAAGGAAAGAGAAGAAGAGACCAACCAACAACAAGGTGGATAGACTCAGCGACAGTAATTATGAGTGCACTGATGAAAAAGCTGAAGGACCAAATTAGGGACAGATCATCATGGGGAAAAAAACCTATTGTGGTCATTATGAGCTGACAATGACTCGATGGCATATTAGTGTCGTCATAATCAAACCATTGCAGTCTTTCCGCTGAAAGATTGATATGTTTATATCTGTTTACTAAGATGTAAGCCCCATTTTACTGAGTATAAATAAAATTGTAACTTCAGAAATAAATAAAGTTTCCATATCCCCCGAAATATTTTAGCATATTTGTTTTAAAATGTGTTTATTCTGGTGGTTTTTTTAACATCACTTGAAGACACTGAGAAAGGAAAATCCTTTCAAGCTTGCTTTAATCAACAAAAGTATGTCAATCAGTACTTTCTTCAAATCTAAAACCGAAACCTGGCACAGGCTTCAAATACCTCAGGCCTCACTTTTGTTGACATATTTTCCTGCCAACTGGTAGACTTACTAACATGACTGTGTTGGCAGACGTGGCAAAACATTTCCCCACTCCCATCACACGATGTGCATGCATGCATACGCACAGGAATTGTTTATTAATGTCTTTCTGGCCTAAAGCTCAAAGCCTTTGGAGGTTGGGAGGAGCTGGTATTTCAATGGCACATTTTATAAACTGGGCCCAAATGTTTTTGAGTAGTAAGGGGATGAGAAATAAGTTGTAAATGCAGAACAATGGTTTTGTACACATCCTGGGTGATATGGTATGTCTTTTGTAAAAGGGAAAACTAGCCATGTTAAAGCAAATGGTCCTATTCTTGCGCTTAGACCAGGGGTGTCAAACTCAAGGCCTGGGGCTGGATGCTTATATCTGGCCTGTGGGACTACCCTGGACACAGCAAAGGACTGGCCCACAGTGCCTCTGCCAACGAAAACAGAGGCCCTCCAGAGTTCCGTTTTCATTGGCAGAGGATTGCAGGAGACCATCACAGAGAGCCTGTTTTTACTGGCAGAGCACTCGGGCCACCACAGGTGCCCCCAACACGAGTAACGTCAAGCTGGCCATGCCCACCCTGGCCACACCCACTCTGTCACTCTGAGTTCAAACTCAGTCCTGATGCAGCCCTCAATGAAATTGAGTTTGACACCCCTGGTTTAGACTGCAGTTTGATAGCACCTGAAAATAAGGTCCATTGAACTCAGTGGGACTAACTTCTTAGGAGACGTGTATAATTCTCTGCAGGTTGGGAAGAGGATGCACATGGCAAGGAACAGGCAGGAAAGAGAAATCTCTGTTGATTCCTATGCTATATGAGAAGCGGTGAAGGTGTGCAACAGATAAGTCTTCGATTTCGACCCACAGTTGAGCTCAAAATTTCTGTTACTAAGCAAGGCAGTTTGGTAAGTGAGTTGTGCCTCATCCTATGACATTTCTGCCACAGTTGTTAAGCAAATCACTGCATTTGTTAAGTGAATCATGTGGTCATTAAACTAATCTGCCTTCCCTGGTTGACTTTGCTTGTTGGAATTACCTGGAAAGGATACAAATGGCGATCACGTGATCCTAGGACTGTGTAACTATCATAAATGCATGCCAGTTGCCAAGCGCCCAAATTTGATCACATGACCATAAGGATACTGTAATGGTCATAAGTGTGGAAAATGATCATAAGTCACTTTTATCAGTGCTGTTGGTCACAAATGGTTGTACCTCAAGGACTACCTGGATTTATTTGTATGTACAAGTATATAATTTATTTGGTTATAGGTACCCTCTGTTTGAATTGGGAATTTCTCAGAGGATACTGTTGTGCCAGGGAAATCTTCTAGAGCTGTCTTTCTCAACTCTCAACTCCCAGAATCCCCAGCCAGCATGATAGTTTTATTGCCCAACTCAGAGAGACATACAGTAGATGCTTTTAAAGAGGAATCTCCTTCAGTGGTTCACCACTAAGGACAATGATGGAAGAACATTTTAACCTGCCAAATGGAAGGAAGTTAGGTACATCGGAGCTTACATTTGCTTAGAGTAAACCAAAGAGAGATTAAGAGTGCTATAGAAGCCAGACTGGCCCTCAACATTCATTATTTACTGCTTTAGAAGTGATCTGGCCTGCTCACAGCCCAAGAAACCCAGTCCAAGTCTAACCTTATAATCATAGTGGCAAGAATGACTATTCCTCTGTAAGTATGTGCAAGGGTTAGTTTAGTTACAAAATGGGATCATTCTAATTTTTCCACACAAATTAAATACTTTCAAATGTGGAGAGGAGCAGATGCATCTACTGTATATGTAGGGACTCAAAGGGAACAACTAATGAAATCATGCGATCACAATGCAAACTCTGCTCCTTTTGTATGTATGAAAAAGATAGAGCTGACTGCATGAAATTGCTTTTTTGCACTTTGACAAAAGCATCAGATCCTGAAAATGCCTCTGTAGGACATTGGCCAATCCTGAATTAGGTAGAACATTATATCCACTTAGTTGAAAATTCCTTGAACTGTAGTTAGTAATTATTGGACCTCAATTCCTATTAGTCCCGGGCTGGAAGGCCAATGGTCAAGTGATGTAGTCCCACAACTTTGGAAGACCACAAATTCTTCATCCCTGATCTATACTGACTGTTGGGAGTTGCTCTCCAGATTTCTAAATCATGTTTCCTGGTATCTGCTTAGAAATGCCAGGATGAACTTAGAACCTTTTGTACAAAAAACCAAAGCTCTGTTTTCCATAGACAGGTGTGATTCACTCTACAGAACTTGGAAAACCTAGCTCTTATAAAAAATGATTAATGCAAAATGTATAGTAAATCTCAGCTAAGGGCTCAGTCTACTTATTTCTCTCTTCTTCCAGGAAACAAATTTTCTATTCTGCAGAAACAGATAAAAATCTTTACCAATTTAAGGTCAACATATTAACATATGCATTTTCATCTTGTTCTATTCCTCCATGAAGTTTATTTCAGACACATGGCTGTTATTTATTTGGGTCTTTGATATGTTTTGATGGTTTAGATACTTAACATAGCATTCAGAGTAGAAGCCCAAATTCTGTCTGAGAAAGAGAAACAAGAGTCAGCTCTTTGGGATGTAATTTTGGATAACCACAATAATTAATTATTCCCTCTTTTTCTTCATTGTCTGAGTTATAAACCAGATTTGCAAAGGAGTTCCTTTGTGTTCAACCTGGAATAATATAGTCTTTGTGTAAACAAGTTATATTGTCTTTCCCATTCTACTATATAGAATGAAGTCAGTGAGTTCAGTCTATTCAGGAAATAAAAGGTCCTCATTGTGTCTCATGGTGGCATCATCTTCATTAGTTCATATTCATTCATAGCTCTCCTGGGACAGTCAGTGCTAGAGGAGTAGGGTGTGACAGAAGATGAATTGACTCATTGTGTTAGAAACAAAACTAGATTTAAGACCAAGGGGCATCTTCCCCATTGTGAGAGTCTCCCATTGTGGGAATGCTGGAGCTGCATCACAAAACATCTGAGGATGCCAGGTTGGAAAAAGCTATCTGAAATGATTCTCTAAGTTCTCCAAGACTACAGTTGTGGGGTGGCTGATGAATCCCACTTTACTGATTTGGAGTATGGACATAGAATGAATAAGTGACTAAATGAATGACTAAATGAATGTTCAGCCTGCAGAAAATAAAACCAGAAAATAAAAAAAGGAAGAGGGGGATAAAGGATAGTGCCATGGTAGTGCTTGGCTATAAGGGAATGGGAATTTGAACTCTTTCATTAGGAAATGAAGGGAATAAATTCCCAATTATTTTTGCATCACATGTTGGAGGGAACTCAGTGGTGGGTTTTTACCGGTTTGCTCCAGTTCGGGCAAACCGGTAGTGGCGGCGGCAGGAGGCTCCGCCCACCCACCCAGACATTATCACGGATGCTCTCTGCATGCACAGAAGTGCTGCACACAAGCGAAGCAAGCACACATACACTCACAGTTCTGAACTAGTAGCGAAGGTAAATGGAACCCACTACTGAGGGAACTTACATCAGAGGTGCAGAAAATCCTGGGCCTGAATTCAAATACAAACTGTACAGAACTATTCCATAAGAGGTCTGGCCATCTATAGAAACTGGACAGGTCTTGGGGCATTTTCCTTTCACTTTCAAAAACTCAGTGCTCCGTTATTTAATGCCAAGAATACATAGATGGATCCTTACCAAGGCAGAAAAGTCAGAGTTTCATAAAGATTTCCCAGATTCAAAATGGATCTAAATGGATCAAGATTCTGATCTCTGCATTGATACCAGTTTCAGACTGAATCCTGAATGCTCTCAGGCATTATAATAGCCTTGGATTTAGATGTCTGGGTAAACCAATGTTATATAATTCATTCATGTGGGGAGGGGGGATGTTACACAAAGTTGGATTTGTGTAGGAAAAAAGGAGGGATAGAAACCTGATTTCATTGTTTTCAATTGTCTTACAGTATTGCATTCATTAATGTAATAATTTTATCCAGAATAAGACCACACCTTCTGCATTAAATAATTGCCCTCTACTGTCCCATTCATCAGTGGCATGATTTGGAGTCTCTTGAGAGCCATACCCAAGTCTTTTGTTGGGGGGATGCAGGAGCTGTAGGGGTGCATCCCAGGTAAAAGCCACAGGAAGTTAAGAGATATCAAAATAATTGGATTTGTTTTGCTCAGGCTGCCCGAACATGCCAAATTAAAGATCTAATTCAGTGTGCATACCAATGTGACTAACAATTTCTCATAATACACAGGCTACCGGATTGGAACCAGGTGCTGTCAAGCTCAAATCACAAACAGTCTGTAGAGATTCTCAGTCATCCAGGTCATGGTTGTCCCAAAGGTGCTTTTTCAGGAAGCAACTGGACTTTATATTAGACTTTAGATTTATATTCCATATATAAATGACCAGCTGTCTGCAAGGAATATGAATCTTTCCACTCCCCGCTATCCTGTCAGAGCTGACTAAGCAAGATAAGAGCAAACTAAGAAGATTTAGTATTTATCTTGATACAAATGTGTGGAGAACGATGGGAAGAAAAGAACTTATCCTCATGTCCAGATATGATTTAGAAGTTGAAATCAGATGGAAGTGGCGATTTTACAATCTGGGGCCCTTGGGGATCATAATACACTATACCAGGGATCAGCAGCCTTCGGCTTCGGAGCTACATGCGGCTCTTTGGGCCCTCTACCGTGGCTCCCTGTCAGGTGATCCCATCACTGGCTGGCCCTGCCCCTCGCCCTCCCCTCCCAGTCACTCCTTGCCTGGCCTGAGAAGGTAAGAGCGACGGCGGGGGATGGAGAAGCAGCCAGGGCAGAGACAGAAAAATACAGAGAGGGGGAGAGAGCGAGACATAGAGAGATACAGAGGGGGGAAGCGGGGGGAGGGAGGGAGGGAGGGAGGGGAGAGAAACATATGTCAAAAGGGTTTTGTGGTTCCCGGTGTTTTTTAACAACTGGTTGTCTGCCCTAATGACTGGCTGGGTAGGCATGACTAGGTGGTCATGTGACTGGTGGAAGTGAGTGACATCGAGTTGGCCATGCCCAGCCAGGTTTTGTGGCTCCCGGTGTTTTCTTCTCTGTGGGAAATGGGTCCAAATGGCTCTTTGAGTGTTTAAGATTGCAGACCCCTGCACTATACTGATTCAGAATGGGGGGCTCTCAGCCCTCCTCCTTTTGTTGTTGTGACGGTGGTGGTATCACCTTCAAGTCAGTCTTGACTCCTGGCAACTGCCTGGACCAGTCCCAGCAGTTTTCCTGGCAATATTTTTTTGGGGGAAGTGGTTTGCCCTTGCCTCTTTCCTAAGGTTGAGAAAAAGTCATTGGCCCAAGGTCACTTAGCTGGCTTTGTAACCTTAGGAAAGTAACTCACAGCCTTCAGTGTCTAGCTTGGTGCTTTAAACCACCACATCAAACTGACTCCATAGCAATAAATTAGTATTGTATGGTGCCTGGGTTAGTTTATAAGTGGTCTGCACCAATTTCATGTGTTGTTGTTATTATTCAGTCGCTAAATCGTGTCTGACTCTTTGCAACCCCATGTCCCCCCTATCCTCCACGGTCTCCCTGAGTCTGCCCAAATTCATGTTCATTGCATTGATGATCCTATCTAACCATTTCATCCTATGATGTCCCTTTTGCCTTCTGTCTTTCCCAACACCAGGGCCTTTTCCAATGATACTTTTTCCCGAACCCTATCACTCTGCTAAACAAATAATTCCCTCAACACTACCAAACTATTCACTAAGACTGTGTTACTATTACTAGTAGTCTTCTCATCGTTCCTATCATCCATCTCCTCCCACTTATGACTGCATGACTGTAACTTTGTTGCTTGTATCCTTACAATTTATATTGATATTGTTTCCTGATTGCTTATTTGTACCCTATGACTATCGTTAAGTGTTGTACTTTATGATTCTTGACGAATGTATCTTGTCTTTTTATGTACACTGAGAGCATATGTACCAAAGACAAATTCCTTGTGTGTCCAATCACACTTGGCCAATAAAGAATTCTATTCTGTTCTGTTCTGTTCTGTTCTGTCCTGTCCTGTCCTGTCCTGTCCTGTCCTGTCCTATCCTATCCTATCCTATCCTATCCTATCCTATCCTATCCTATCCTTTAGGATTGAAATTTCATGGGTAGTTCAACTATATTATAGTTGATTCTGTAAAATGTTTTGGTAATCTTTTAAAAAAGCATTCACATTCGTAGGCAACTTTCTAGAACATAGTTTCTAGTATGGATGCACTTTTTCCTTAATATATGTTTTTTGTATGTAGTTTCTGAACTACAAACAGCATCACAACATATGGGCAAATGCAAAACATGATCTGCTCTGTTCCTTCTATATATTAATCTAGGCAGGGCAAATGAGGTTAGTTTCTATCAAAATTACTGGCACCCTTTGTGCCTGTTTATGCATTTCTGGCTTGTACAATAAAAAAGTATTATGGAGCAACTTGACAAGTCTTCACTATTGTTTTAGTCACAAGAAATCTGGCAAGCGGTCCTGAATCACCTCATCACTTGGAAAGTTGGGCATGCCAAACAATATTCATTTGGGTTTTTCACAAAAAACAAAACAAAACCCCAAACCAGTTGTGTTTGTGTTTGTTTGCAAGTTTATGAAACGTGGCTGATGCGATATATGGTGTGAATGAAAAGTATATCCATTATTTGTTAATCACATGTTCGTTCTGTCTTTCTTAATTTCTTTACTTTCTTTAATTCCTTTATTTCTTTTCCTGGCTTTTAACATTTTTCATCTTTTGCTGAATCCAACACCAGGTCAGCAAATCTGGAAGAGGGTAGTCTCTGTTTTCTCAACTGCAACCATCTGTCAGTGGCTGGCTGGATTTTTGTAGAAGGCAATGTAAACTGTCAGTGAATAGCCTAAATTTAACTAATGACATGGAAAGGACACTTTTTTAAAATAAAGAATGATAAAGCATATTAAAGGTGGAAAATTATCTTTTCAAAATCTGTCTGATTTCTGATGTAGATTTAGTGGTCCCTAATACGGTAGTAATTTTCTTAGCAGAAGTCTGGCTGCTTTTCCTTTCAGAATAAAAACCCACAAAAAAATAACAAAAAACCCTCCAATACTGCTACATACAAAACCAGAATTCCCTGGTTCTTCAATAAGAAAGTGATTGTATTTCCTTTCTCATTTTAGAAAGACTAACTCAAGTCTGACAATATAATTAAATGATCTAAGACTTGGCAAAAAATGGAAACTTGCAAGAAACCATTGGATGTCAAGAATTTTGTTCATGCCCTTAACACATTGTAGTGTGGTAAAGTTGCAAATATACTGTAGCTTCATAAAGGAAGAGTCAAGAACAACTATGATAATATATTTTGTTGATGTTGGGAGTCAAATAATCACATTAGAATCTGATGTTTTGCAATATTTTATTCTTTTTAAAGGGTGACTTTCCTCAGGTGTTAGAATGTAACGAAGGGGGACGTCATGGCAAAATTGAAGTCTTAATAAAGAGGTTCTATAATTGTAAATCAAGAAAATGGGATTGGTTAAGGCTACCAGACCCAGATTGGAAAAAATCCAGGTGGACACTAATGGCAGGAAAAAGTACATGGTAGTGTTTTTCTGCTGTCTAGTGCAGTGTTTCTCAAGCTTGGCAGATTTAAGATGTGTGAACCTCAATTTCCAGAATGATAGCTAGGAAATTCTGGGAGTTGAAATCCACACATCTTAAAGCAGCCAACACTGAGAAACTGTGGTCTAGTAACTATCTGAATTTTTGCAGCCCAGATTTAACAGTCTTGTCCCTCACCTACCGTAGGAAAACTAGGTAGTATTCTACTTGAGGTATACAGCATATTTTATGCAAACCTCAGCAAAGAAATGGATAAATGTCTACTGTTACAAATACAAATTTATTAATTCAATTTATATATATAGCTGCCTATCTCACATTCATGATTCTGGATATTTCATAATTTAAACAATACCAAAAATACAAAATAAAATAAATCATAAAAAATACAAAATATAGAAACAATTTAAAACAAAGCCATGCAACACGTTTATTGGAAAAACACAATAATTCACGAACTGTACACTTTATGGGATCTACATCTCTGTGATCTCCAGGCCTGATGGCAAAGCCAAATCTTCAAGTCCTTCTGAAGGTCATCAAGGTCAGCTTAGGGTTTAGTGGCAGTGACAACCTTGGTATGAATGATGTTCCTTGTTCTGACTGAATTCATCTTAAAGTGACCTTGAAAATGCTAGAAAATGCTAAAAGTATTCACGCATTTAACGCCTAGTGTAATTTTTTCAATAAGGTACTCTAAATGCTTTGCAACAATGTTTAACTTAACTCAAAAAAGTAGCCCGAAGCATTAAACAGAACACTAATTAATACCTCTAATGTAGAACAACTTTCCTGTAGCTACAACATATGGACTGCCAAAATCCAATCACTAGATGGCAAGAAACAGCTAAGGGTTTTTTTAAAAAATCTCTTTGCTGCCCTCTAGTGTCACCTGAATTTTGGCAGCCTAAATGTGTAAACATGCCTGACTTATTCCCTGCCAGATGGGTTTTGGTGTACAGGATAACATGTTTAAGCATTAAACAAATGAGAGTATCATTAGCAGTTTAGCTAAAGGCATTTTTACCAGATGGGATTTAATTGTGGTGTTTTCCATTGTGGATTCTTCTTTGTCTTCTTGCCTGCAGCCTTAATATGAAGCCAAGTAAATACATTTGCCACTGGGTAAGTAGGAACCGTTTCGCAGTAATGCTTTATGTTTTTTTTACTTCAAACTAAATGCAGCTTTGAGATTTTTGAATCATTTGAAAATGTTAGGATGATATAGAAAAAAAAAGAAGTGTATTGATTACTTAAAGAGACCCATGTAAGTTGTAAATAGAGAGGAGCTGTTGCACTAAAGCAAGAGAATGCTTTGGGATACTAGATATGAATTGCAAAATTGCAATTGCAATTGCAAAATCTGGATAACAATTGCAGTGGTATCATATATTTGTTGTCCCACCTTAGTATATTGTACAAACCCAGATATTTAATAAACCATGATTAAACAACCCATAGTTTAGTTCAATGTGTTGAAATCAGTTTGTCTTTCCGTTTCTCATTTATTGCCCAAATCTAGGCATTCCTACTCAGCGGACAGTATCACTGAGTTCTATGGAGTTTCTTCCCAAGAAATCAGATCAGGCCAGCAAATTTAATTGTTTCTTTGGGGCTTCAAAGAAGCGATACTGAAATGAAATTCATGAAATATTCATGAAACATTTTCTAATATCTGGTTTGCATGTTTGATTAATATTCAAGTGCATTATTATACTTTTTAATTTCAGAAGATATTAAGATCATATTGATATATTGAAAGTAAGTTACTAAAGTTGTACAATTAATGTTCAATTTAATATTTACAAAGGTTGACTATACCAAAGTACATTGAGTTTTTTATGAAATATTATATATGTATAAGGGCAGTGTATAAACTACTGTATGTAAAGAACAAAGTATTTAATAAGGCTATTTCATTCATTCAGATCTCGGATGTCTTCTGCTTGTGTTCCCTTTATTTTTTTTGAGCAGTGTATATTCTTCCATTTGTGTACTCCAACCAGTTTACAGTACTGTATTTATAAAACTAAATTTTAGAAACCATAATATAGGTCATTCTCAAGTTACAACAGTTGGTTTAGTGACCATTCAAAGTTACAACAGCACTGAAAAAGTGACTTATGACTGTTTTTCACACATATGGCCATTGCAGTTTCCCCACAGTCACATGATCAAAATTCAGACACTTGGAAACTGATTCATATTTATGATGATTGCAATGTTCCAGGGTCATGTGATCACCTTTTTCCCAGTCAATGGGAAAGACAGGTTCACTTTACAATCACGTTACTAACTTAACAACTTCAGTGATTCACTTGAAAAGAAAGGTCGTAAAATGAGGTAAAATTCACTTTAACACCCATCTTGCTTAGCACAGAAATTTCGGGCTCAGTTAGAGTCATAAGTCAAGGAAAATACCTATAAGTGTTTGTAGTTGCCAAATTTGCTCGCAATTTGGGTGTCCTCCTAGACTCACAGCTAAGATTAGAGCAACATCTGACAGCTGTGGCTAGGGGGACCTTTGCACAGGTTCGCCTGGTGCACCAATTGCAACCCTACTTGGATCAGGAGGCTCTCCTCACAGTCACCCATGCCCTTGTCACCTCACGGTTAGATTATTGCAACACGCTCTACATGGGGCTACCCTTGAAAAGTGTTCGGAGACTACAGTTGGTCCAGAACGCAGCCACGCAAGCTGTCGTGGGTGCACCTAGATACACCCACATTACACCAATTCTCCGTGAGCTGCACTGGCTCCCTATTGGTCTCCAGTCACAATTCAAGGTGTTGGTTATTACCTTTAAAGCCCTACATGGCTCAGAGCCAGGTTATCTTCGAGACCGCCTTCTGCCGCATAGCTCCCAGCGACCGGTAAGATCCCACAGAGTTGGTTTCCTCCGGGTCCCGACAGCTAAACAATGCTGGCTGGCGGGCCCGCGGGGGAGGGCCTTCTCTGTGGCTGTCCCAGTTCTCTGGAACCAGTTACCTCCTGAGGTCCGGACCTTCCCCACCCTATTGGTCTTCCGAAAAGCGGTGAAGACCTGGCTTTTCCGGGAGGCCTGGGGCCACTGATCTCGCTCTTGTGATCTGGCGAGATCCAGCCATGAATGGTATGAATGAGTTTTTAATGTTTTTAATGTTTTTAATTTTTAAATGTTTTTTTATAATGATTTTTTTAAATGTATTGTGAGCTGCCCTGAGTCTTCGGAGAGGGGCGGCATATAAATTGAATTAATTAAATTAAATTAAATTAAACCTCTTCGGCCAAAAAAATGCTTTTAAAAGTAAAAAAAAAAGCCTCTGATGATCGCGCGGCTCAGCTGGGATTCATCAAAGGCTTTTAAAAGAAAAAAAAACCCTTTTCTCAGATCCAAGCTGAGTTGCCTGAAAGGCAGAGGCTTTTTAAAAAACTCCGCTGGGATCGTCAGAGCCTTTTGAAAGCATTTTTTTACAACCTCTTCATTGAAGAGGTTGTAGAAAAAATGGTTTTAAAAGTAAAAAAAAAAAATTAGCCACACCCATCCAGTCACATTACCCCCCCCCCCAAAAAAACCATGCCCACAGAACCGATAGTAACAAATTTTAGATTTCACCATTGCTTAACTCTATAGCCTTTTTCAATTAATTAGATATATAGGCTAGAGGGACGCAGTGCCTCAGCGGCTAAGGCGCTGAGCTTGTTGATCAAAAGGTCGGCAGTTCAGCAGTTTGAATCCCTAGTGCCATGTAATGGGTGACCTCCTGTTACTTGTCCCAGCTTCTGCCAACCTAACAGTTCAAAAGCACATAAAAATGCAAGTAGAAAATAGGGACCACCTTTGGTGGGAAGGTGACAGCATTCTGTGTGCCTTTGGCATTTAATCATGCCAGCCATATGACCACAGAGAGATCTTTGGACAGCGCTGGCTCTTTGGCCTTGAAACGGAGATGAGCACCACACACTAGAGTCGGCAACAACTAGCATATATGTGCGATGGGAACCTTTATCTTTTATGTTGTTGTTGTTAGTTGCGAAGTCATGTCTGACCCATTGCAACCCCATGGACAACATTCCTCCAGGCCTTCCTGTCCTCTACCATCCTCTGGAATCCATCTAAGCTCACGCCTACTGCTTCAGTGACTCTATCCAACCACCACCTTCTCTGTCGTCCAGTTCTTCTTTTGCCTTCAATATTTCCTAACATTAGGCTCTTCTCCAGTAAGTCCTTCCTTCTCATTAGATGGCCAAAACATTTGAGTTTCATTTTCAGGATCTGGCCTTCTAAGGAGAAGTCAGGGTTGATCCCCTCTAGGACTGACCGGTTTGATCGCCTCACGGTCCAAGGGACACGCAGGAGTCTTCTCCAGCACCATAGTTCAAAGGCCTCAATTCTTTGGCGCTCAGCTTTTCTTATGGTCCAACTTTCTTACCTTTTATATATATAGGCATCAGCTGTGTATACTGTATTCAGCTAGATTTTTCCCATGTACAGACACCCAAAAGCTGCATTAAAAGACATGATGAAAAGGCTGGATTTAAATCTTAGGAACGAATCTTCTTTCCTCCTTTTTTATCATGAGTGCATGGACAGGAATAAATAAATGAGGTAGCGTTTCAGCAGGACTCGTCCTAATCTCTTAGGCTGAAAGAGACAATTACTTTGGGCAGCGAATGGTAGGAAGTGGCAGTAAGACATGGATGAATCTATGGTACTCCTTGTGTCCTCATAATTACACTGTTCATTTCAAATTACAGTGGAGAAGGTGAAGGAAAAGGAAGAGAAGGAGAAGGATGCTCTTCAATCCAATTGCTTTTGTAGACCAAATGGATATGAGCATCTTGCCATTTTGCGCCCCCCCCCCCATAGCAAAGAACCATCCCTTGAGCATAGTATTAGGGATAGCAACTCCATAGACACTGAATGCTTCCTCTCCTTCATCTTTGAAAGAAAAAAGGGTACATTTATCTACCAGCAGAAAGTATGAGGAGAAGTGGAAACATTCAGGAATGTTCTGCATCATGATTGTTCCCAATTTATTAGGTCATTCTTCCAAATGTTCCTTTCAAAAAGACACTCCACAGAAATAGAGAAAAAACAAAGGAGCTGCTTCAAACTAATTAGAAAACCTGTGTCTATTGAGCTCAATTAGCAAGTAGTCCTTGACTTACAATCATAACTTTGAGGATGGATCATGGCTTTTCTTAAGTCCATCATAACTTTGAGCGGTCATTAAGCAGTCAATCGTTAAGTTGAGGATATTTGTTTTCTACTCAAGGGAGAAACAACTTGTAAAATCTGTTTCAGATGAGCTAAATATCCAACATTTTAGAAATACATTCTGTATTTGGATAGCTTCTGCCAGGATTGTGCCAATATATATGCCTTGCTTCACTTGCTTTTCAGATAGCTCCAGTTTTTCAAAATTGAAATACTTTCCAAATCCATTAAAGCTGCAGTGAAACTATATCAAACTCCAATTAATCATTACAATTCTTTTCTCTGCAACTTCAAATGAAACTGCCATAAATATGCATATACAAACATAAGTCAGTGTGTATGCAGACAAATATATATTATGGCAGTTGAAAAACATACCTTACTCTCTAGTTACTCTGAGTGGAAATATGTGGGTTGCACTATATGAATTCACCAGTCTTTGTCATTTTTTTTTCAAGAAGTAAATATCTTGACATAAAATGGCATTATTATAGCAAATAAAGGAAAATGACAGAAAGTATAACTGGGAATAATTACATTAACAGTGATGATTCACAAACCAGCTGTTGCTGCTAAATTATCTGTTTGGTTCTCTCACGTTCAAAACTTGCCTGAAGCTTTCAAAAGGAATGTTGTGCCCATATTGATCAGTTGGAATTTAATATTTAAATAAAGGAAGCAAATAAAATAAGAAGAAATTACAGACCATGTAAACAGTACAACAGGGCTCAGACTGACTGTTAGAGAAAAATTATTTTCTATAGCTTTGCCTATTGATAGCTTTTGGAATGTACAGATACGTGGGCCAATCAGAGGGCAGCTAGTGTGTTTGAATCTCCCGGGCCCTCCCCTAACTGTCTCAGTTAACAGTAAAAAAGGTGATTCTTAACAGAAACCTTTGCTCTTCAGTTTGGTACTCAGTTTGCTCTTCACCTTGCTGTTCAGTTTGCTCTTCTGTCTAGTATTGTATTGCATTCTAGGATCTTCCTTTAGATAAATGTGAGCAGTCTGGAAGTCCGTTAGAAGAGCAGTTCTGTGGTATAAAGTGGTATTTCTTCTGAGGAAGAATATTCATAGATAGCATAGCATAGAGAGAATAGATATGTATATAGATAGATAGCTGACAGTATAATTTATAATAGTAAATTAGTGATGTTTATTAATTGTATATATATTATTATGTTTTTATTGTGTAAATAAAAACATTTGTTGTAGTCTGCTTCAGAGGCTCATTTGTTTAAGTAGAATTTCATAGAGATAAAGGTTCATGTTTCATTGATTTAATAACCTCCACAACACTGACAAACTAACTCAGTGGGCCAGTTTGGTCTAGTGGTTAAGGCACTAGACTACAAAATGGAAGACAACGATTTCAAATCCCTCCTTAGCCATGAAAGCCAGCTGGATGACCTTGGACCAGTCACTCACTCTCAGTGCAACCATCTAACAGGATAGTTGTGGGAAAATAGGAAGAGGAAGGTGTGTTGAATATCTTTTGCCAACTTGAGTTATTTATAAAAATAGTAAGAGTATGATCATGAATGAATGAATGAATGAATGATCAGAAGCATTGGTATATCACAATGAAAGCCCCATATCTCTCCTGCCCGCATTGCAATGTACACGCATGCCCCAAACAGGCACAACACTGCTTTAGTCATTCAGAAACTCTTGCCACAACTTGTGTCTGCCCTCAAGGGTTTCAGCCAGAGGAAAGATGTCTTGACAGCTTTGCAGCTCCCCTAAAAAGAAGCTGCTCAGATTTTTAAAAATGCAATAAAATGAATGACCATCCCCATACAAGATGAGGGGATACCTGTCATTTTTTTCTATTTCTCTTTTCATGGAGAGAAGGCAAGGGAATATTAGTTTTCAGATCTGTAGCAACTGTAAAGAAATGGTGAATGTTTTGCTTCTTCTTCCCTGTGTTGTGAGGTCAGCAAGACAGTCACGGATCATATACACTACAGCCTTCCTTTGAGGGACAGAAGAAATGCCATGGTAGGACTACCAAAGACTTAATAACCCATAGAATTAGATTAACAGGTCATTTCCAATTCCCTGAAACCTTTGCACACTGCCATTATCTACGCTTGAGAAGAGACCTTAAATGGAGAACTCTTATTATCTTCAGAAAAAGAAAATTCTGACTGAAGTTTAAGGGAAACATTGATATTTAATCTGGCCTAAAACTTTTATCCATTTATAACACAGACAAACCTGGTTCTTCCTTAAAATAACCTCTTCTCTATTCTGTTTGCTCATCTACTGTGATTCCCATTTAGCATTAAACCAGCTCTAAGTATTCTGCTGTCTGGATACAGCTGCAGTTCTTCTTTCTCATTCCCTGTATATTACTTTGCCTGGCCAGGCAAGTACTCCAGTATTTTCTTCCAGGGTTGCAGCTAAAAAGATTATTTTATGTGCATAGAGTACTGTTAATTATCATTCCAAATGTTCTAATAGGGCTCCAGTTACTATTAAAAAGATTGAATCTCCTGCTGAAATCCACACCACTTAATGTTAATGGGACTGAAATGACTTAAACCGTATTCCCAATTCTGAGGACATCCTGTTTATTTTTCAAGGAAAGTTCACATTCTAGGGCGTATATATGTTATAAAATGGAAATAACACTAGCTTTGCTTTCCCAGTTTGATGCACAATGATAATTCGTTTAAGCAATTCCTAGAATAGACTCTGCTTGCACTTTCAGTAAGGTAAGATAAAACACTGAAAAAAATACAAGTTTTTTTTAATCCCTTAAAGAGAGCCAAATTAAACCGCCCCCAGTTACTTGGATTGTGAAAGGGGCAATATTTAAATTTGATGAGTGAATAAATAAATAAAAATGGATCCAAATACTTAAAAGTAAGTTTCTGATACCCCTGCCAACAGAAATTCCTATAGGCATGGACAACTGATACAAACATATTTCTGTCAACACAGAGACAATTAAAGGGTGCCTGAATGTATTTGGGAAACTTCAGAGGCCTAGATTAGATTATTGTACAAATTTGCTTCTAGTTTCAGGATCTGATATTAAAGTACATTAATATTTGAGGAGTTATCTCCTCTCCTGTTAGCATGCAGCAGCAATAACATACTTAGACATTAAACAAGCAAACCAAACATTACATATTGTTA
Organism: Arizona elegans; assembly: GCA_022577455.1. NCBI lineage: Eukaryota > Metazoa > Chordata > Lepidosauria > Squamata > Colubridae > Arizona > Arizona elegans. The sequence continues at coordinate 255,080,488 of JAKOOJ010000001.1, forward strand.
TTTGAGAGTGCCCGTACTGGGATATATGGGTAGAAGTTGGGATAGTGATTCTAAATCAGTTACTACCAGTCAGTGGTAGTAAAAAATTCAAAACATTTTTACTACCAGTTCTGTGGGTGTGGCTTGGTGGGTGTGGCATGGCTTGGTGGGCGTGGCTTGGTGGGCATGGCAGGGGAAGGATACTGTAAAATTTTCATTCCCACCCCACTCCAGGGGAAGGTTACTGCAAAATCCCCATTTCCTCCCAATCAGCTGGAACTTGGGAGGCAGAGTATAGAGGGGGCGGGGCCAGTCAGAATTTTTACTACAGGTTCTCCTAACTACTCAAAATTTCCACTACCAGTTCTCCAGAACTGGTCAGAACCTGCTGAAACCCATCTCCGCTACCAGTATATAAAGGTTACTTCAGCGATTTAGCTCAGCTTGAAACTTAATTTAGTCTTCCTACTTCACAACAGTAGCAGTATTTTCAACTGAAACATGCATAATACAAGCCCAATGCATTGGCCACCTCAAAAGTACTGGAGATCTTTTCTCATTTGACAGAATCCGTGATAGAAGTTAAATGCGCAACATATCTGTAAGAAAAGTTCAAGAACATTTTTAAAGTGGATATCACTTACAGATTAAAGAAATGAAACTTCCAATAATACTACATCAGTGGTCATAAGTCTTTAAGAAAATTAAATTTGTATTGACTAATTTGAATCTGAAATTGATTACAGATTGTTGAAGACTATACGAGCCTGACTTACAGTTGTAAGTCATGCCGGTTGTTAAGTGGATCGCCATGTAACCATGCCTGATTGTGTGACCTTTCTTGCAACAGTTATTAAGCAAACATACAATCCAGATTTGAAGTTCTGACAGTCACACCCCACTGCTTTCATGTCACCACATTTGGAATACTTGGCACCTTTCCTTTATCTACTACCATTATATGTATATGTTTCATGTGGTCTTGAAATCCGAAATCAGAAGTAGTTTTCTGTTCCACAGAATATATTCACTGTTAAACCATAGGAGAGTTATAGAAAATGACACATTAGTTATCTAGATAATATAAACAAGTACCACATTTTTAAAAATAAATTTTCATACATAAATATGATCAGTAAGTATCTCGTGTGTAGTACCAATGTAATTTCACCAAATCATGAGACATGCTTAAGTGTAAACACATCAAAGACAGAAAGAGCTGACAAGACTTGAAAATCTGTGACCTAGTCACATGAATTAAAACAGAGAATTACAGTGGTTTTCTGCTTCAGTGCTTTACGTTACCTCCACTTTTGTATATCTTGTCAACTCAAGTCAGATCAGTATAATTCTAGTTTCTGAGAAAAAAAGAATCACACTTTAATTTATTTTTGTTTAAAAAATAAATCTGCTGTATACCACCATATATTGTTATGATTATTTCCTGGCTGCCTTTCTGATCAAGTTAGAAAGCAGAAATTCAGACAATTGGCTAAACTATATTAGGAAAAGTCTGAGTTGGTCTAAATGTCATGATGTAAAAATCTCCGTGGATTTTAGACAGAGATAGAAGTATTAGAAGAAAGATTTAAAACAGAAGATGTCTACAGTATGTGTGCCTAAATCTGGTTCCCTGCCAAAATATTTAAACACAGACCTGGACAAGTTATCTTTCAGAATCTCACTCTGTCCTTGTTAAAAACACAATGGCCAATTTTCTAATTTTTATTTTAATTCATTAAGAATCTTCATTCAATTGGCATACCAGTATCTCAGGTAATATGGAAGGCCACCTGCTAAAAACTGTAAATGCAAGGTAAGAATTAATGCAGTGGTGGGATTCAAATAATTTAACAACTGGTTCTCTGCCCTAATGACTGGCTGGGTGGGCGTGGCCATGGTGGGTGTGGCCAGGGGATGTGACAGGCAGCACCCATTCTCCTGCACCCCCTGGGAGAAAAACGGGCTACGGGCGCTGCCGCTCCCATGCCCCATTTTGGGCCTAGTAGACCTCCCTGCAACCTCCTGGGAGCAAAAATGAGCCACAGGGAGCCGCGCTGCACCCTCCCATGCCCCGTTTTGGGCCTAGTAGGCCTCCCTGCACGTATCTGGGAGCCAAAATGGGGTGCGTGGGGACTCCTGGAAGGGGCAGGGAAGGGAAGGGCCAGCCAGCAATTTAACAACCGGTTCGCCTGAACCGGCCCAAACCGGCTGAATCCCATCACTGAATTAATGTAGATAAAAGAAGTCTTGATCATTTTTATCTGGAGCTAATCTTCTCAGTCTAGCGCTAGCCCTTCCATAATTCATATTAATTTAAGGCTTTTTCCAACAACTTTTTAAACTTGATATACAATGTGTTCAGAAGATAATAGCATTCCTGAGCAATTTCAAATGACAGAAGCTTCCTTCTCAAGCCTATCTTTAAAAATCTGGGTATTTACAGTTCCGTCTGCCTATTTCTCATGGCCTTTGTCCACTAGATCTGGAAGAGAAGGCTATCTGCAGATCCCAACCCTAAATGATCCCAGGAGACAACAATCCATTAAGGTTAGCAGCAAAGGCTTTCTCTGGAAGACTTTCCCTCTGATATGTTTTCTTCTGGTTTTCCTTCAAGGTTCTTAAGGACTGGCTGTTTCAACAAGCTTATGAGGTCTGAGGTCTATTGTATTTGTTTTGTTCCTTCCTGCTAGGAGGGAACATTCCTAGTGTGGGGAAATGTTGTTCTTATTGTTCTTACAGATACCATTTTATATAGTTTAATCTTATTATTGGCTGTAGATCTGTAAGATGCTCAGCTATGACTGGAGTAGCATTTAAATGAAATAAACAATCGATTCAAGACTTTCTGAGATTTAAGTTGCAGCAATTTAAGATCAGCAATATGCCTCCTGAGATCAGTGGGGCAGTGATAATAAATTCCTGGGTATAATACCTACTGTAGACTAGAAAATAACCAACAATGTAGTGGATGAGATCCATTTACAGGAATGAAGTTCTAGGACTTTTTTGTTTTAATGCAAATGTGAGTATATAATCTGCTGGCCCACTAGGACTATGGAAATTGAGGGTCATAACACAGATGCCAGTTTTTTCAACAAACAGCAGTTTCTCAGCTTCAAGACTAAGAGGCAAAGGACAAAAGATCTGTTAAACTGTCAGAAGGATAAAATAAAGAAGAGTTAGAATTACATTGGGTGCAAAGAAAAAAATTGCATGTTTTTGTTGACCAACAGAAATCAAGTGTTTTGGTAGCTTCTTCCTAAAATGCTAAACAGAATACATATCTCACACACATGTTGTATTGAATAACCTAAGTTCTATAATGTACCTAGAGCCGTACCTAGTGAAATTCTGCTACAGTCTTGACAGTAAATCTGACAAGGATAATTTATAGGTTTTCCTTGTTCTAATGGGTGAATTAAACCATAAATAGCCAGATTTCCATGCAAGGTTGTATTTTTGATTAAAAACAAATGGTTGCAATTCAGTTGGCTAAACATATTTTGTGTAAGTTTATTATTTATTACCTTAAATACATCTGAATTCAATTTCACTTTCCTGGTATCCAGGTTTAGGATTATATCCATGCCCTTACAACTTGATTATGAATTTATCGTTGATTTGTTTTGGCTGTAGTTTATCCTCTGGGCCTGGTATAGATTCTGTTTGGGAGGAGTAATTAAAAGAGCTGTATTGATGAACTCCTGCACTTCACCATCATCTACCCATAACTTTTGTGATACCAGGAAATACAGGGTATAAATCTAGTGTTGTTTCATTAATGCCCTTAAAAGTTTACTGCATGCTTATATAATTATGTCTGACACATACTAAACAACTGTGAGGGGATGATGGAAATGACGGAATAGAAAGCAGGTGTAGCAAGGCATATTAACTTCTTTGGTTTGCTGGAGTTTGCACTTTTAAGTGTGTCTGTCCCTCAGAAATCCTTAGCATTCTTTGCAACAGCTGGATTTTTCCTCAGTGAGTCAACATAGCTAGACTTTTGTGTTGGGAAGAAGGAATTCCTTCCAAACACTTGGAGTTGAGACATCCCTAATGAGGGTTTTCTCAGGAGTGTGTTGAACAGCTGTTGCGGGGATAATGAATTGTCTCCTCAAGTTTATGGGAAAGGACGGGTTGACAAGTTTAACTTCTCATAGAATCTTCTTGGCTGAAAGCCAACGTGGGAAACTTGTGAAATGTTATTCATCATGAACATACCTGTTTTAAAATAGGTGCACAGATGGGAGTCATCTACTTTTTAAAAGGCCAGAATGTTAAACAAATGAAAACATCAAAGCTGCTCAAGGAAACTGGTATAATTACAGTATTTATAAACGAACAAGAATATAATGTATAAACCAGTTTCTTTTTCTTTTCTTTTTTTGGGGGGAGGGTGGAGGGAGAGAGAGCCTGAAGAAGCAAATCAAACTCTTGCCTGAATTGACACAAAGCCAGAAGACAAATTCAGGCATGTTACTTAGCCTTTGAGTGACATTTGAACTGTGTGGGTATTTCAGCAAAAATAATTTGCAGAAAGTATCTGTCTTGGGGAAGAAGGGTCCTATGTAATTGAATGTACTGAAACTGCCAGAATGATACAACGCAATAGCCTCTTTTCTCTTTCTAACTTCTGCAAAGTCATTTTGGTTCAGCAATGAATAGCAGATAATCTACTCATTGCCACAGTACAAGGTAGATACAGAAAGACATTTATTATTTTCTCTGTAGGACCTTTAAGGAAGAAAGGGATGTAGATCAGGAACACACAACAGAGGAAAGACCGTAACTCAAAGATGAAGCATATTGTCAACATGCTCAAGCTACATAAGTCTCAGCTTTCTTTGGATATCAAATTAAGATATGAAAATTAAGAAAATGTCCTCTTAAGAAATTGCTCCCAGACCATACTAAGTTAGGAAGCCTAATAGCCTTGGTCAGACTTTGGCCTAAGCCATGATTTGCTGAACCATAGTTTATAGAATCAATCATGGTTAGTTAGTTCACATAACACTAAGCCAAAACTAACAAATACGATGGTTTAGAATGACATCAGTGATGGGTTGCCCCTGGTTCGGACTGGTTCGCAAGAACCAGTAGTAAAACTGGCGGGAGGCTCCGCCCACCAACCCGGACGTCATCAGGAACCTTCTGCACGCAGCCCCGCTGCGACCCATAGTAAAGGTAAGTAGAACCCACCCCTGAATGACATGTAAACAAAATCAGGATAAAACAGAGTTCTTTGATTCAGTAAATAGCCTCAGTAAATGAAGGGTAGGTGGAGAAATGAGACAGGTAATTATATTAGCGTAGCAAATGCAATTAAAGTTATTAAAGTACAGCTGCAGGATTTGAAAACAATTGGAAGAACTGCTTCAGACCCTAATTGTATGTGAGAATAGCATATCTTTCCAATTTTTAAAGCAAATCTTTTTTTTTTTTTTTTGGTGGGGAGGGCTTCCATGTGCAAATGTTTATGGAGTCAACTATCCAATATGACTCATAAAATAGCTATTTAATAGCTTTCAGAAGCCTGAAGAAAGACAGGATGCTCTAATGAATAGCAGAGAACTCCAAAATACTTCTGAATCATTTTCAAATTGTACTATATATATATGCCCTTATGTTTGGGGTGGTGCATCTACTCTCTATCAGTGTTCATTAAATATAGTTAAAGAGGTAAGGAAACCCATAAGAAGAAGAAAAAAGAGGGAAATAAGGGGCAGGTAGTTAGACTGAGCTAAAGTCTTGTAGATTTATTCTTTGGCAGTTTTTGTCTTATGATGAAACTTGATGATTGGATAATAACAGTATAATCAAGGTCTTCATTGCAGAGCAATCTTGGCAAACCGGTAGTTTGCATCTGATTTTAGATTTCATCTGATTTAATTAGTGACTCTACTAACTGGTTATACAAACCAATCTGAAAGCAATGAAATGATCATACTTATGGAATACGCCACTAGCTTGAACTTCAAGGATATTTGCCATTACTAATTCAGGGAAGAATTAAACATAAAACATCTTAACATTTGACTCTTAGAAAGGGAGTTGAAAAGGACTGCTATCCAAGGCCTTATAAAATTATGACTAATTATCTACATCACGGGTCTCAAACTCACGGCGTCACGTTGCCATCACATGATGTATCCAGATGTTTTTCCCGTTCGCGGACCTGGGATGGGCGTGGCCTGCACATGACGCATCCGGCCCACAGGTCGACAGTTTGACACCCCTTATCTACATGCTCATTCTGAAGGGGTAGGAACATAGTTCCAAGATTTCCCAGCCAGCAGAATCATAGGAGAGGAAAGGAGATAATAATTATCAGGGGTGGGCAAATGTGGCCCTTTTACAACCTGTGGACTTCAACTCCCAGAATTCCTGAGACAGGCTGTCTCAGGAATTCTGGGAGTTGAAGTCCACAGGTTGTAAAAGGGCCACATTTGCCCAGCCCTGAAATAAGTTATTCATAGCTACACTTAAGCCTCAAACAATTGTCAAACATTAGAAGATCAGGGAAGTTTACAGTCAAAACTGTGGACTTTCTATGCTTCATCAGTCATTTAGCCTATGTTGCTGCACAACCTAGATTTCAGTTGTCACATAGGAATGTTGGGTGTGTAAGAAAAACTAACCTGTGCAGTAATTATTTATTTTGTTTAAACCAGAATAACTCATCACTTACATGTATGAACTTAGCACTGAGTGATGCTGCCACTTGTTTGATGGCTTGGAATCTTTTATCCCCATGTTTATTTTATTTAAAATATTTACATAGCTGCCCATCTTATATCAAACACTGAACAGTTCCTAATCAACAATTAAAATATTAAAGATAAAAATTAATATGTATAACTATTAAAGTGATAAAAATGTTGGTACCAAAATTGATTACTTAGAATCTTGATGCTTTTGCCTTTCCATCCACCATTAGATTGCCTAGACCCAGTTAGCAATAAAATCAAGTAAACAAAATGTTATTAACAATAAAGTTCACAAAAGAAATTAAACAACAGTTACCTGGAACAGAGTTAATTATTATTTAACAATTCCATCCTTTGAGTTTACCATCTTAATGCCATCAAAAATCAAGCAGTGAAAACATCAAAGACAGCCTTCTTGGGATGAAACGTTGGTCAGATCAATGAAGTTTGCCCTTGATTCACCTGGAAATCACAGCTATTCCGTGTGTGTGTGTGTAAAAACAGAGATAATTTATGTGAGTCAATTAGAGAGGCTCCTCTATTGGAACTGGACTCTTGTACCTTGGATTTTGCCCTAACTATTGAGCTGTGATGTCCTGATGACTTACTATTGAGCCAAGGTGGCTCAATGGTTAGAATGCAGTATTGCTGGCTAATTCTCCACACTGCCAGCAGTTCGATCCTGAGTGGCTCAATGTTGACTCAGCCTTCCACCCTTCCAAGGTTGGTAAAATAAAAACCCAGATTGTTGGGCAATATGCTGACTCTATAAACTGCTTAGAGAGAATTGTAAAGCACTGTGAAGCAGTATATAAGTCTAAGTGCTATTGCTATTGCTATTCCTGGTCTCTAATCCATTTTTCTTCAACCTGGCATATTCCTGACAGGTTACATTCATGGCTGGATACCAAGAGGAAGAGAAGGACTCTTTATGCTATGCAGTTTCTTGTAGTGGCTTCGCCGCATTAAACTGGCTAAAGGCAGTAAGGATGGGGAATGCTGAATGTTCCTTGACATCTCATAATTTGCATTGGGGGTTGAACAAAAGGAATGCTACTCTTTCTTTGTTTGCCTCCTTAAAAAGCATGCCATGTAAATTTTAGGGGTTAACAAAAGCACTTTCCAAAATATTGTTTTTCTGCTCCCCTTCCCTCATCTCAAAGGGTGTGGGAAGAGGGAGCTCTTATCATTACTAAATGGAAAATACACACTGGACAAAAAATTAACTGAAATTGAAGGAGTCAAAAGACAGTAAGAAAGAAGACCTACTTTGATTCACTGACAAAATCACATATATTCAATTTAAGATTCTGTAAGATTCTTCTTTTTTTCTTGCAGTAAACCTAGCTGACAAGATTTGGTAAAAAAATCTAGCATTCTTGGTTACTTTTAGGGAATAGATTATTTTAAGAAATTCTTCTAATAGAAAGGGCTCTCTCCTTCTCTTCCCCCAAGTATTAATTTAACTTTAGATTCTTTAAGATGTAATAGCAGGAGAATCGTTTAACACATATAGCTAATTAGTTAGCTTCAGTGGTGGAATTCAAATTTTTTTACTACCAAGCCATGTGGGCATGGCTTGGTGGGCGTGGCAGGATACTGCAAAATCCCCATTCCCTCCCCACTCCTGGGGGAAGGATATTGCAAAATCTCCATTCCCAACCCACTCTGGGGCCAGCCAGAGGTGGTATTTGCCGGTTCTCCAAACTACTCAAAATTGCCACTACCGGCTCTCCAGAACCTGTCAGAACCTGCTGAATAGCACCTCTGTGCTATTAGCATGTGGTCTAGCACAGTGGTGGGTTGCCCCCGGTTCAGACCGGTTCGCAAGAACCAGTAGTAAAACTGGTGGGAGGCCCCACCCACTTGCCCCGGATGTCACCATTGGCAATCTGCGCATGTGCAGCAGCTTCTAGGCATGCACAGAAGCAAGGCACACGCGAGCAAAGCTAGCGCACACGCGATCGCGTTGTGAACCGGTAGTAAAGGTAAGTAGAATCCCTAGTCTAGCATGATGCTTAGCAATATGGATGATATGGATATAAGAAAAATAATAGTAACATCTAATAAAAATGAACCATTTTGCTGCTATAGGCACATCCTCATATAACATCTCCACTCCTTAGTCCCTCTGAAACAGTTTAAATTAAACCTGCCAATCAGACTTGCTCCCCCTGACCTTCAAGTCACTATCAGGAACTTGCTAGAAAGACATCAGTCTGTGTCTTACACTCCTGTTAATGGAACACGAAAAAAAATTCCCCCAAACCACAGAAAAAGTATTGAAATAAATTGCTAGAATTCCCCCCCCCCATTCATGTTTTCAGCAGATGGTCATTTACGCCACATCTTTATCTTTGAATATGTTTGCATAGCAGCCTTGCTATCAACCTTTCATTCGGTCTCTCCCTTTGATCCCTTTGAGAGCTGAGAAGATAGTATATAATGTCACTTATTTTGCGATTGTTTTTCCATCGTTAGTAGCTTCCCAACTTGGCAGAATGATTTCATTCACAAACTGCAGTAAACAACCCTTTATCTAAATCACAATTTCTTCAATGAGTTTGGGATCATGTATCTTTTCATACAGCATACAAAGACAATACAGGTAGTCCTCGAATTACGATCACAATTGAGCTCAAAATTTCTGTTGCTAAGCGAGACATTGGTTACGTGAGCTTTTCCCCCTTTTATAACCTTTCTTGCCCAGTGAATCATTACAATTGTTAAGTTAGTAACCCAGATACTAAGTGAAGCAGCCTTCCCCATTGGCTTTGCTTCCCAGAAGGGCACACAAGATGATCACATGACCCCAGGACATTGCAACCATCCTAAATGTGAGTCAGTTGCCAAGCGTTTTGATAACACGGCCATGGAGAACTGGCTTATGACCATGGAGAAGTGGTCATAAGTGTGAAAAATGGTCATACATCACTTTTTTCAGTGCCGTTGTAATTTTGAATGGTCACTAAACGAACTTTATAAGTCAAGGATTACCTGCATTAAACGAATCCTCTTGCTTCGTACATGTGGATAACTATTATAACTGTTATATAGCCGTAGTGGCGCAGTGGTTAGAATGCAGAACTGCAGGCTACTTCTGCTGATCACCAGCTGCCAGCAGTTTGGCAGATTGAATCTCACCAGCTCAAGGTTCACTCAGCCTTCCATCCTTCAGAGGTCAGTAAAATGAGGACCCAGGTTGTTGGGGGCAATATGCTGATTCTGTAAACCACTTAGAGAGGGCTGTAAAACACTATGAAGTGGTATATAAGTGCTATTGCTATATTTCATAACAGCAAAACATTAAACTGGTACGTGAATCGTTGGTAAACTGATGGAAACTCCACTGCTCATTCAGCTCTGAAGCTTCCTTGGCCAATTCTGGGACCACCACTATCTCACAGTCTAATCTACCTTGGCAGATGACGTGAGATTAAATTTAGAGAAAGGCAAAACAGAGACGTGATAAATAAATGAACAACATAAATGATAGGAGAGAACCAAAAGCATGAGCTCATCCTTCTGTTCACTGATGACTGCAGACCTCCACCCTGGTTGAGCAACATTGCCCTAGTAGCTTTCTCTGTATATATTTAGCCACTTTTGTAACAAGCCAGTTTGACCCTAAGCTGTATTTGATTCAGTTAATGAAAAATACATTCTTACCCATGCAGTGAACTCTACATCAGCCAAGTTTAAATTATTACCAGGAATATCTGTCAAAGGGGAGGAATTTCCCTCCAGTGCAAGCACACACATACTGTATACATATACACAAAGAGCAATGGATGCATAAATAAGTGAATAAATAAAAGTAAGCTTAAAAGAGTCCCTGATGTAATTAAATACAGATGTTTCATAATCCTGAAGTTTTGGAGACAAGAAGGGGAGATATATTTGATATCTATCTATGACAACATTCAGATAGCATTTGACACTGATTTAGTATAAATAAGTAAATTCAAGGAGGCAGCTGAAGAATGCTAAATGAAGCTAATCCCCATGTCATTGAATTCTCTGTGTGTTTTCTTGTGCCAAATTTCATTTGTTAAGATACATTTTGTAATACAGTAATAAAATTAAAGGATTCGGGGACTGTGAAGGTACTGAAATTAGAAAGATTGAAATCTGAGCCAACTAAGACTTTTACAGAAAGAGGAAGTCAATCTCTCTTTTGGAAAAAGAAAAAATGTTGGAGATCTTGGAGAAAAAATACAGCTCCCATCCAGAATGGGCTACGTTGCTCACTTCATTGAAATCAACTCTGCATTATAGAGTTAAATTGGAATATCATGGGGTGGTGTGGTTTTTTTTTCCCTAATGCCCCTGGAAAGATTCATCTGGGAATTGCCTATCTTTATTATCCACATCAAACTGACATGTTTCCAAATGTGTTGGACTACCGTATCTGTCATCTCTATGACTAGTAGAGATAATAATGCAATGGATGATTCATTGTTGTTCTGGAAGAGAATTTTTAGTAACATTTATTTATTTCCTTTTATTTATTTTAGAAATTTAGAAGGCCACCCAACTGCACAAGAGCTCTGGGCGGCCTACAGCAAAAGCAATCATAAAATACAGGGGAAACCTCAGATGCCAGAAGAAAAACAATCCTTAAAAAACAATCGAACACACAGGACCTGTCACCCACCCTAATCCAAGGCCTGGGGGAAGAGCTGTTTTCAGGAATCTCTTAAATACATCCAGGATAGGACCCAGTCATGTCTTTTGCGGGGTGGTGGTGGTATGATAATTGCTAAAATACAGAAGGCATACTTCTTAGGTCCCATCCCACTCAGGATTCCTATTGAACAGTCCATTTAATGCAAAAAATGGAAATTGGCTTCAGGCACTCACTTTCCTCCTCTCTTCTGTTTGCTGAGCCATACTGACTTTGATATGTTCTGCAGATGATCAGCAGGCCTAAAACAACCATATTTTTTTTAAATGATGATTGCCATTAGATATTTGCTTTAACAAACTGAAAACAGTGACCACTGCATAGAATTCTACTGTCAACCTTCCCTTGCAATCATAATGAATTCTCCTTTGTGTAAAAAATAAGGAGTAAGAATTTTTTTTTTCTAAGCCAACAAATAGGAAAGCATACAGAAAGGGTTTTTTTAAGGGTATTATTTGAAAATATTATTTTCAAGGTATTATTTACCTTCCAGAAGATCTTCCCATTTTGTGAAAGAGATTTCAGGAATGTCAGAATTTAGGTCAAAATTTTGTACTAAACCAATTTGGATGAGGGGTTAATTTCTAGTCTAAATATAGGAATCATCATGATGCAGTTCATTCCTGTTTAGGTTGTGAGAACACAGCAAAGTGGCTAGGTTCACATAGCACACTAAATCACAATGTGATTTGATTAATCCCATTGCGTGAACTAGGCATTATGACTTGGAAACCATTAAATCATGACTTAGAGTGAAACATGAACTTTTCCAGCAACAGACAATATTTTTTTTTCTGTTAGCTGTAGCTGCTGACTTCACTCATGTCCTAGTCACCTCCTGTTTGGACTTCTGTAATGTGCTGTCATAACTGTCTATGGAGATTCTCAATCATCTAGGTCATGTTTGTCCCAAAGGTACTTTTTTTCAAAAGACAATTGGATTTGGGTTTGGTTTTTTTTTCAAAAACATTTTGCTTCCCATCGAAGAAGCTTCGTCAGTTCTCTGTAATGTGTTCTATATGGGACTGCCCTCAAAGAGCATCCAGAAGCTTCTCTGGGTATAAAATTCAGTGACACAGGCGGTTATGTGAGCTCCTAAAGCAGTATACATTACACCTCTGCTCAGCTAGCTGCATTGGTTGCCAGTTTGCTTCCAGGTCCAAATCAAGGTGCTGGTTTTGAATCTTTAAGGGTCTTCACGATATGTGGCCAGATTATCGGAGGGACTACCTGTCCCCAACTACACCTGCCTGCCCCATCAGGTTTGGCAGAGAAGACAAGCTGCAGATCCTGTCTGAATTGTATTTGGTGAGTCTCAGAAGGTAGGCTTTTTCTGCTGCAGAGCGAACCTTGTGGGAATCTTCTCTCTTTTTAGTGAGTTAGATTAGCTCCATCTGTCCTCCCCGCCACCACCCAGGACCGAGGAGATTTTGTGCTGGCTCCTTTATTGTGGTTAATATAATCCTCTTTTGTTTTCGTGTGCCTTTTTATAGTTACCTTTAAAATTGTGACCATTTTTATATATTTATTATTTTTAATTAAGTGTTGCATGCCATCCAGAGTCACTTTCATGTGAGATGTGCAGTTATACAAGTATGATAGATAGATAGATAGATAGATAGATAGATAGATAGATAGATAGATAGATAGGCAGGCAGGCAGGCAGGCAGGCAGGTAGATAGACAGACAGACAGCATAGTGCCCCCAACAATTTGGGTCCTCATCTTACCCACCTTGGAAGGATGGAAGGCTGCATCAACCTTAAGCCTGGTAAGATTTGAACTGCCAAATTGCAGTCAGCCAGCAGTCACCAGAAGAAGCCTGCAGTACTGCACTCTAACCACTGTGCCACCATGGCTCATAGATAGAGATAGATAGATAGATAGATAGATAGATAGATAGATAGATAGATAGATAGATAGATAGATAGATGATAGATAGATGATAGAATAAATTAAATGTGATGTGTAGGTGGAATTCAGTAGCAGATACTAAAAAGGACTTGTGGAGAATCACAATCACTACCAATAAAGCTCAGCTAACCAAGGAAACTTCATTTCCATCAAATTCTCACATCAAGTGTATCTCACTTGAATTACAAAGTAAGGCAGGATCTAAGCCAGAATGCAATTGTGCAAAAATGGCCACTCTCTTCTTTGTTTACTAAAGATTCTTTAAAAGATTCTTTTGTGTTGTAAAATAAGTTCGGGTGGTCTTTCTTTTTTTTAAATCACTCTGGATGTATGAAGACCCTTAAGAGTCAGGAACATTTGCTCCAACAGCTGCCCTAGCCAAGATAAGCCAGGAAACACTTTGCTTTTCATGACCACTTGTTCCATCTACCACAGTAGTTATCCTTGTTCAAGAGGCATTTGGTGACATGGTGCACGTGGACTTGGCAAGGATTTATGTTGTTGTTCCTGAGAAAACATCTGCCTTCTTATGTTATTGCTAAAAGCCCTTTAGTATAGGGCATAAAGGCTCTAGCAGCACAGAATTGCTTCAAAGGAGTTTCACTAGGAGTACACAGCTTACTTCAAAGGAGTTTCACATTGGCACTGGGGGAAAAAAAACCCTCCAGTTCCTACAGTAGAATAAAAGAGCCTGGAGCAATTAGTAATATTAAGAGCAACATTATAAAAAGTTAACCTAAACAAAGCAGGAACAAGAATTTAATGCAATGACATCTACTTCTCCAGCTGTAACCCAGGGCTGTGTAGCTCAAAGCCACATTAAACTAAAACTATTCTTGTTTTAAAAGGTAGGTAGGTATCTCCACTCCAGTTTTCACCCGATAGGTTTGATTGACAGTTCCCCAAATCTCCATGGAAATTAGCTAAGAATTCTGGGTATTGGCATTTTAACAAAATGTTTCTCAACCTTGGCAACTTTAAGATGCGTGAACTCCAGAATTCCCCAGCCAGCTAGAAGATGAAGTCCATACATCTTAAAGTTGTTGAGGTTGGAAAACATTGTTCTAATTCATCGGGAGGTAACCCAATGGGGAAAATTGTTAAGGAGGACCAAGCAATTTTTCAGGAAATGGATGCCATAATGTTTTAATTTTCAAAAATAAATTCTCACAAGATGGTAGGATCTTCCAAAAGTTTTCTTAGTTTTCACATGAGAACATAGACATCTTCAACATAAACAAAGTCCTATATGGTCTTCTGGGGATTTTGTGACATCCCCACTATTCTTTTTTTATAAAAAATACTTTATTTAATATTGGGATTCGCCAGAAGATCACGTATGGGTGTTGTGTTGCTGTTTTGCTAAGCTCTACTGTATACTCTCTACAGCTGATCATTTGTTAGAAAACCAGAAGAAAAAAATAAGAAAACATTGAAATTAAGATGAAGATTCATTCCCCATTATAAACAAAGAACAATACATAGCTATGGATATTTCTCACAAACTTAGTAACTTGTAGTCAGTATGTCACATGAAGCAGTCAAACCTACAGTCAACCCAGTTCCTGGCTATGTTTTGTAAGAGCTAAGCTACACATTAAGCTTAACATAAGAAATATGTGTTCTATCCCTGTCTCACACATGCACATAAACAGACAGCCAAGGGTTAAATAAACTGGCAGACAACAAATTCTTTCGATAAGAGGATTGGCAGCAACCCAGTAGCTGCTTGCCAAGAACTTTACTCATAAACAAGATACACACAGTTCAAGAATTTTCAAGTCCAGTCTGTAATTAAATCCAAGGCAGATAATGTTTTTTTTTTAATTGAAAAAGATAATGTTGTTTCCAAAGATGCAATGTGACTCGATAGTAGTTAGTTTTGTCCATCACAGAGTCTGAATGGCCCCCTCACCCCCTTATATCCCCTGTGGGGTGTGGTCCAGTGACTCAGTTTAATCTCTGGCATGCCTCCTTTTCTGTTGCATGCGCTTGTCTCTCCGACGCTGGCGCGGATCCAGCCAAGACTTATCTCCTTCACTGTCCGACTGTGAGGAGATATCTGGCTCCTGGCCAATCTCTTCTCCTACGGAAGACACTTGAGGCATTGCCAGAGAGGACGGTCCTGGAGAGGGAGGCCTGGCCAACTCCTCTCCTTCATGTTCGGAGCCTTCTCTCTCCGATAAGTCAGCCTCGGGGGTCGGAGCCACAACACTATGTCGCTTTAATCATAATTAATTATAGGGAGGGAAATGGATCAGATCCTCCTGCCTCAGTATTTATAGACAAACAATTGGGCTTGGTAGACAATTTCCCTCTTTCCAGAGCTTCAAACAGATCAATAAACTCATTTAAGACCAGTGGTTTCAAACTTAGCAATTTTTAAGATGTGTCAGTTTCACCTCCCATAATTTCCCAGCCAACATGCATTTATTGGCCTCACATCTTTCACAAAAAAATTAAGGGGGAGGGGGGCAGCAGGCATTGGTCCATTGTTTTTGTTGTCCTACATGATCTTCTGCCATTTCTTCCATTTTTATGGAAGAGAAAATAGGAAAGCTACCCAGTGCTTTTTAATTGGAAATCCTAAGGCCCATCCATCAGCTCACCATATTAAAGAATAAAAGTATCTAGAACAGGGGTGTCAAACTCGATTTCATTGAGGGTCGCATCAGGGTTGTGTTTGACCTCGAGGGGGCATGTAGGTAAGTCCCCGAGTGACCTGCAGTAAATCCCTGCTTTTAACTTATCATCATTTTTTGTAATATATTAGACCAATGGTTTTCAACCTTTTCTTCACCATGGACCCCCTTTAAATATCTTTTGTGGCCACAGACCAGGGGTGGGTTCTACTTACCTTTACTACTGGTTTGCAGCAGGGCCGCATGTGCGCTCTTCTTCATGCGCAGAAGCATTTTGATGACGTCGGGGTCGGTGGGCAGAGCCTCCCGCCGGTTTTGCTACCGGTTCTATAGAACCGGTGGGAACCGGGGGCAACCCACCACTGCCACAGACCACCAAGACTTAACTCAAGATTTAAATCATAACATTTCTTCAAGCCTTCGCGGACCCCCTGTGATGACAGGGACTACAGGTTGAGAACCACTGTATTAGTCTGTTTTGTATTTATTTTTGCTGGGAGGGCTTTAGCATTCATCCATGATAACACTTTCTCTTTGAGCTCACTGTTTTATAATACAGAAAAGTCATTGTCCCCTTAATTATCATGGAACTGGAAGTTTTCCTTTCCTGTTTTTTCTCTGCCTCCAGGAAATAAAACTTTCCCACTTGAACTCAGGTTTCCTATGCTGGTATCACCATTACAGAATAATAGAGAAGTCTTTATTGTGAGAAAAATCAGAAGAAAAGCTCAGTAGCAAATATTTTATCTCCTAACAGAGCTTCATGTATTGCTTCACTTCTTGGCACAATGCTTCAGATTGAATTGTAAAGTCCAAGTGGAATCCAGTGCACTGGTTTATCATACCAAGTATGGATAACATATTTCAATTGCATTCAGTTGCAGTTTGTGTTGGCTTCCAGTTTCTATTACGATGCAATTCAGACAATAACTTTCATCTATGAAATATGAAACAGGTTAGCAATTTGCATTCAATCTTTCTTCAAAGAACTTAAGGCATCCTGGTGAACTTTCTCTAGTTTGCAGATAAGAGATAGCCTTGGATAAGTTACTGCATATCTGAAGGTGGAGTAGATCTGAATTTCTTGTGACAATATTATTACATAATAAATAAGGAAGTCAACTTTTAGCTTTCTCTCTGCTTTTGTGAAATGTGAATGCTTACCTAACTAAGATTAGAGTCAGTTTGATGTAGTGGTTAAGGCATCAGGCTAGAAACCAGGAAAGTGTGAGTCTAGTCCTGCCTTAGCCACAAAGCCAACGGGATGACCTTGGACCAGTCACTTTTTCTGATCCCTAAGAAGAGGGCAATGGCAAATCACTTCTAAAAAACCTTGCCAAGAAAACTGCAGGGACTTGTTCACGCAGGTTCCAAGAATCGGACATGATTGAACAGAAGAAACCTGTAAGCTTTGGCACACAAAGCTTATTTTGTACTTAGTGGACTTGTTAGTTTAATTCAATTCATTGGATGACTGTGTCAACGCCCAAAACGGCAAGTGTCCAGTGGGCTGTCTCAGGGTTGCCATTCGGGGGTGGGGGGAAGGAAAGGAAGGGAAGATCTGTCGGTTGGGAGAATTGCCAGACTGAAATAGACCCACTTACACAGCGGGAAATGCGGAACGTGACAGACTGCTGTCAGCCAAAATAGAGTTATTCATGACATTAGTTTTTTTTCTTTTGATTTATATAATATTTCTCAAGTAAAATATGTTTAATGTGGTACTCTATTTCTGCTTGAGGGTGTTGCTATTAATTGTTAGCTATTGTGAGAACTTTGCCTAAGAAAAGAGTGTAGGCAGTGTGATTACCAATCCAGTGTTTAGAGCTACAACTGCACAGTTCCTTTCCATGCTGGCCAATCAGAGACCATAGAAGTCCAAATATATGAAGCCACCGTAGGAGTTTTCCAGATCAATCTGTCTTCCAAAACTTCTGAATCAAACTTAAATATGGATATAGCAGCTATTTGGTTTTTTTAAAAAGAATTTAGATCTGTATAGATATCAAAACAATGTGCATGTGTATGTATTTGTGTAGTTGTGAATTCAGAACTCTAGAGAACCATCAGCCAATCAGTAACTGAATGCTGTATCCCACTTTCAGATCCCTTTCTCTTCTTCACAAAATACATCGTTTAGCATTTTAACTGTGCTTCTGTTGTCTTCCAAACTTCTAAAATCACTAAGAATTCTGGGGAATAAAGTTCACATTTTTAAGATACCTTGGTTGGGAAAGCCTAGCATAAAATTTTTATGTAAACATGGTGATGTTTTAAACTACGATGTTAGCCATGGCACAGAATGCACCTAACATTGTATAGACATTGAAGAGCTATATCTTAATATTCTCCAATGTGCAATGAAACCCATAAGGTAACTGAAGAAAGCCCATTAAATCACAGCATTGCGATGATTGCAAACACAGACATTTGCAAGGATGCACATGTCAGAAAAACAACTTTTAAAATGTACTGTGAAATTAATGCCTTTTGAAATGCAGGAATTCTTATTTTAAAAGTGATTTTAACATCAGTCTTTCTATCTGTCTTTCAAAATCAAAGTTTGACAGAATCATTCCAAGAAGGAAGGGAGAGTTTGGAGTGCACTCATATGTCATTTTGCAAGGCTTCCCAGCTCAGCGCAGTGGTGTGGGATAATTTCTTGCTCTTCCACCAAGAACTCAAAACAAGCTCGGAAGTTGAAGTAGTTAGTGTTGTCATAAGTACTGAGCAAGCATTTCTCATATACAAAATTTATGCTTGCTTTTTAAATGTAACATGGATGGATGATTGGATTTTCCCAGATACAAAATACAGCTGTTCATTTTCTCTAGCAAAGGTGCACAAATTGCATGAAATATGCCTGGGATCCAAAAACTATCACATCCATATGACAGCTGCACAAGATTTGTGTTATAACAGACTTTCTGACTTGTCAGGAATTACAGTTCTCATTGCCTTATCCAGCTGCTTTTGATGGGAATTGTAGTTGAATGCTAGACATCAAGTTGGGGAAAGTGGCATTAAAATATCATGTTCGGGGAAAAATGTTCCCTTTTGGAGGATTTGAGGCCATAAAGAATCCTGGAAAATGGACAGATTATCTCCAGTTAAATGAGATTTTCACCTCTTGTTTCCTTAACATTAGAGCATACAAAAGATATACACAGGCATCTGCTGTTGAGGTTATTGGTCATATTTTATCTGGGGAATGAATAGAGGCATTTCCTGTCTATAAAAAGAAAGGAAACTTATAAAATACAGCTATTGCCTGTTGTGCAAAAGATTATTGAGGGATTAAGTGACAAAGATATGTAGTTCCTTGATCAGATGAAGAGTTTGGCACCCCACTTCTTTCTCCTGGGGCATTAGAGTCTGATCACCATATGTGGAACCAATATAAATATATGATACTATTTTGTTATCATAGCTGATCCACCATAATATTAACAGCTTGGTTTAAAGTACCACTAATCACATCTTACCCGCTATATGTGAATTTCTCATGGTAAACAGCGCAACAACCAGATATGAATTCTCTACCATACTATATAATAGAGCTATGTCAGATTAACAGTGATTAATATATATCCATACAATTTATTGCAGTGGGTTTATTTCATTCTCATCCCGGAGTAGGACAACTTATTAGTAAGGAATTGAATTTCTCAGAGTTAACTCCTTTTATTACAAATGCAGAGAGCTATGCAACCCCGCTTTTGTGAAGGAAAAAGTCAAAACTGTTTTGTGTTGCTTGTCTTTGGAGGGGTTGAATGGTTGAAAAGGCTAACGGTGTATATTAAGTTTTGTGGATGCTTAAGGTATCTATTGTAGTTTTTATACCCTCTTCGAAAACTTGAGTTGGCTTCACCCAATTAAGTGCAGCCATGCAAAAGCTGGTGCACATTTGACGTTGCATATGTTGCATAAATTTGAGGATCAGACTCAATAAATGATCAGGAACAAAGTATTCAAAACAAAGTACTATTTATTTACAGTAGGCATTCTATATTCTCTGAATATTGCAGATAGAAGCAAGAAGGAGGTGCGTACATCCCCTTTTTATAACAATGAGGCGGAGTTATAGGTAGGAGTGGTTACATATGAATACATTAAGAAAGGAAGGGTGGATTAACCCCTGATGTTCTATGAACCTATATTATCTCCATTTGAGAATAAGGCATTTACTCGTGACAAATCCCCCTCTAAATGCCATTCGACATACAACAGTAATTACACTCAGATTCAGAACAATATAAAACTTGTAGTTTTGAAGTTAAATATTTGTGTTGTTTTGATTGCAAAGGCTTAGTCAATATGTCAGCTATTTGTTCTGAGGTTTCGCAATGAATAGCTTTAATGAATCCATCTTGAGATAATTGTCTTACATGTTTGAATTTAATATCTATATGTCTAGATCTTTGACCAATAGCATCAGACCTAGATATCTCTATAGCAGCTTTGTTATCTTCATGTATAATAAAAGGTAATGAAGGGCTCTTCCAGACATCTGATAACAAATCATTAAACCATGCAAGATTATTAGAGGCTTTAGACAAACAAACATATTCTGCCTCAGTAGTTGATGTGGCTACTAGATCTTGTTTCCCAGTATACCAGTAGACTGGACAATTGTTAAGAAAAAATACATAGCCTGAAGTGCTTTTTCTGCACTTAGTGTCACCTGCCCAATCTGCATCAGTGTAACAAGTGAGAATGGGTTCATTAACATTGTTGGGTTCCAACAGTAGACAGAAGTCTAAGATGTGATTCAGATACCTTAGTATTCGTTTAATGGCCTCCCAATGATACATTAAGGGTTTACTAACGTATCTAGATAATAAATTAAGGGGTAGAGCAATATCAGGTCTAGTCCAATTAGATATATACAAAAGGGAACCAATAACTGATCTGTAAAGTGTATTATCTTTAAATTCAGGGGATGACTCATTCATGTTTCTTAAAAAATCAGCTTGCATTGGAGTATCACAAGGCTTTGCATCATTTAAATTACATTTATTCAGGAGTTCTATAATTTTATCTTTTTGAGATAATTTAAATCCCTTTTTTGTCTTGCTGATTTGAACTCCAAGATATTTATTTACTTTTCCTAGTGATTTCAAAGAAAAATGTTCATTCAGTTTCGCTACAAATGTATCTCTTTTCTCTTTATGTTTACCAATATATAAAATGTCATCCACATAAATTAACACAAATTCTAGTGAATCACCATCCTTTCTGACAAAGAAACAATTGTCTGCAGTTGTAGCATTGAAATTCATAGTTTTGAGTACATTGACCAAACATTCATACCAACGTTTGCCGGATTGTTTTAGTCCGTACAAACTTTTGTATATTGACTATGAGGGGCTCTTACATATATCTCTTTATCAAGTTTTGTGTGTAAGTATGCAGTTTGTATGTCATATTGAAAGACATCAAGATTAAGTGCGGAGGCTATAACTAAAGCTGTCTTAACACTTTCAGTCCTTACAGTGGGAGAATATGTATCTGTATAATCCTCAGGATACTTTTGAGCATAACCCTGTGCAACTAATCTAGCTTTATATAATGTGTTGCCTTCTTCCAGATTTTTAATTTTGAATATCCACCTGGTGCCTATAATTGTTTTGTCCTTTGGTGCAGGTGTTGGTGTGAATACATTTAATTCTCGTAAACTGTCCATTTCTTTGGCCATAGCTAATTCCCATTTTTTTCTTTCTTCAATGGGAAGTTTTAATACTTCCTCGTATGTGTTGGGTGTTGATGCTTCATTATTTATATACATTACGTAGTCCTTATATTTGCTTGGTACTTGATTTCTGTTACTCCTAATTGTTTTTTCTGGTTTACTATCGTTATCGTGTAAATATCTTGCTTCCTTTTTAGTTAATGAATCTGTTTTTATTCTGGGGTGATTATGCTCTTCCTTTTCTGTCCTATCTTGGTTTTTAATGTCTGTCTTTGTGATGGGAAATATTTCATTAAGATGTATCTTAGACCAATTGGCCTGTTCATGAAATACAGCTGTTCTAGAAACTATGAATTTGTTATTATTATCAATAAATCTGTATCCTTTTGTACCTGTTTCATATCCCATGAATCTAAGTCTTCTGGATACGTTATCTCCTTTACGTCTCAATTGTTTTGGTATGTGTACATCCGCTGTAACTCCAAATATGTGCATGTGGGTTATTTTAGGTTTTTTATCGTACATTAATTCATATGGTGTTTTGTTTATGACACTAGACCAGGTTCTGTTTAGAGTATAATTGGAATATAATAAGGCTTCTGACCAGAATTGTTTTCCTAAGCCAGCATCTTCTAATGTACATCTAATCATGGTTTGTAGTGTCGAGTTTTTTCGTTCTGCCACTCCATTTTGGAATGCAGAAAATGGGCTAGATGTAAAGTGTAACATTCCTTTGTCTTTTAGCCATTGGGAGAATTCTTTTGACATGAATTCAGATCCCCTGTCTGTCATGATTTGTTTTATTTTAATATTGTGTTGTGTTTCTACACGTTTGTAAAATTCTTTAAATCTTTGAAATGTTTCATCTTTGTGTTTTAAAGTATAGACAAATCCATAACGACTATAGTCGTCTACAATAGTAAGAAAATACCGTTTTCTATATGTGATTGATGGGGTTAATGGGCCAACTAGGTCCATATGTACCAGATCAAAAGTGTGATTAGATGATCTTGTTGCTTTTTTTGGTCTGGGGTTAGTTCTGAGTTTTGAGGATTTACATACTGAACATTCCAAATAATTTTTACAATTTTTTATTTTAACACCTTCAGCATGTTCAATCATTTTCTGTATTACAGGAAAGCTAGCATGTCCTAATTTTCTATGTAATATATGTGCACATTCATCATGAATTGGTTTTCCAATTGTTGGTTTTTTGTTATTGAGTGTATCACCAATAGATGTATTTTCGTGATTATGATTTGTTTCATGTTCCTCATTGTCACTATTACTGATGTTTTCATTCTCTATGTTAATGTCATTTTCAATGTTTGAATCAATGTTGTGTAGCCATTTTTCTTCTGTAATTAAATATGGTAGGCCTCCTTTGATAATCACATTACCTAAATTTGTTTTGTTTTTCTCTAGAGTTGCTTTTCCCTTTGAGAACACTATATTTATGTCAGAGTCCCTGCTTAGCTTTATTACACTAAGTATGTTATGAGGTATTTCGGGTATTAATAATACCCCCTCTATTTTCCCTAGACCGGGTAAATTTACACTTCCTTTCCCAATAACTTGGACTTCTTCTTGATTGGCTACCATGATTACAAATTTATCTTCTATGAAGGAAGATAGTATTTTCTTGTCATGTGTTGTGTGATTAGTTGCCCCAGAATCAATGAGCCAAGCATTATCTTTTGAATTTTGTTTGTTGGTTATGGTATGTTTATCTAATCTGTTTAATGATCCAGACTTCCTACTTCTTGAGTTATCTCTGCCCCCTCTATGTTCTCTAAAATTTGGTGAGTGTCTATACATGTATCTATCAATAGATGATTGTCTGTTGTGATATCTGTTTCTATAGTCTTGTTTTTGTCTTTCTCTAAGAAACTTAGGACAATCTCTTCTACAATGTTCTTTGTATCCACAATTATAACATTCAATTGATTCTCTATATTTTTCTTGAAATACTACTCTCTTAGTCTGTCTATGTTCCAAGTATGTACTTCTGCGGCTTCTTCTTAAATTATCCTCAGCTATTAGTCTATTCGATAAGTTCTCTATGGATAGGTATCCCAAATTAATTGTGTCTAAATGTGATATGTAGTTATCCCATGATGAGTCTAATGAGTTAATGATAACACTTTTCATTGTTTGGTCTGATATTATTTCTCCCCTTAAATGAAGTTCTGCTCTGATTTTGTTTAGTGATATTAAATGTTCACTTACAGTAGTCCCAGGTTTTATCCTGGCTGAGAAGAAATCTTTAGACATTCTCGTTGTAGTTGCTACACTTTCACTATGAAACAATTTAAACATGCAATGAATTATTTCTGAGACAGTCAGATTATGCTTAATACTATGATACATAGCAGGAGATATGCTAGATATTAATAAGTAGAATGCTCTGTGATGCAGGCAGTCCAATTTTAGAGTCCAAGGTTTTTTGGGAGGGTTAGTTATAAAAAATAATAAATTCTCTTTTAGGAAAACAACCTGAAGTTGTTGACACCATTCTTGTAAATTAATACCGTCTATTCTCAATTTTGGGAAATCGTTAGGCAAGTTCTCAATATTATTTGTTGCATTACCTACAACTGGAGGCTGTCCATGATCTTGTAAATGTTGAAAGTTGCAGAATGGCGTAGGAATGCTTGCAATCAGTCTGAACGGTTCTCTCTGTTCTTCATGGCCTCTGTAGTTGTCTGTGTGTGTTTGCGCATGCGCGTTGTTCATTTCGTCCCTGAAGCTGTTGGGAGAGGTTCTCGCCGCTGTGGCTCTTTCGTAGCGCTCTTTCTCTGATGACTTGGTCTCCGGTTCGACTTTGGGTGTCCAGGCGACGATTGGCGCTTGCTTCCTTTCACCGAAGTTGTCCTGGTTGAGGTCTCTGGCACTTGGAATCATCTGCGGCGTTGGCAAGTATTTGCAAGGTTCTCTGGGTTCAGGAGTTGGCGTTCTTGCCGTCCGGGTAGAAGCGGGTGGATTCTGAGACGTTTGCTTGCTTGCTTGCCTTTTCTTTATTTTTTGATCGGCAGCTTTCGTTGATTTATTTGTTATTTTCAGATTTGGGCCAAAGGTTGCAAAAAGCGTTTTCATGGCTGATTCTATTTGCAGCTTGATTGGAGTTTCTTCGATGTCTGTATCAGATTCTTCTGAAGAGTATAATTTTTCTTTTTTACTTTTCACACTGTGCAGGGCTTTTCGCGCTAGATATTTTGAATTCTGTTTTCTGATTGGCTCTGCTTCGTTCATCTTAGTGGTTTGTTGAAACCAAGATGGCTGCCATTCAAAATTTTGCGTGGGACCGTTAGTCTTTCTCTTTGTTATATTTTCATCTACAGGCAATTCGCTCACCGTTTTGAGGTCTTTAGATTCAGTTGCTACGATGTGATTTTCTCTTGCTGCTCCGCTGACTTTTATGATGTCTTGGAGGTTCGCGATGAGGTTTTTGTCGTCTTTTTGGCTTTTCAGCAGTCTCAGTATCTCTGATCTGAGATCGTTGTTTTCTATTTCGTTCTCTTCTTGGTCATCAGATTCATCGATTACCTCTTCGTTGTCTGTAGTGCAGTCTTCAGATTCTTTTGTTATTATAGTCGTAGATTCATCGATCATTTCTTGATCTGTTTCCATTTCTTTATTATGTGCCCTGGTGTTGGGTCTTTCTCTTTTGTTTCTGGAGTTTTCTTTCTTAGGCATGTCTATTTTTATTGAGTCAGTTAACCATCCTCTGCTACCATTTTGTTGCATAAATTTGAGGATCAGACTCAATAAATGATCAGGAACAAAGTATTCAAAACAAAGTACTATTTATTTACAGTAGGCATTCTATATTCTCTGAATATTGCAGATAGAAGCAAGAAGGAGGTGCGTACATCCCCTTTTTATAACAATGAGGCGGAGTTATAGGTAGGAGTGGTTACATATGAATACATTAAGAAAGGAAGGGTGGATTAACCCCTGATGTTCTATGAACATATATTATCTCCATTTGAGAATAAGGCATTTACTCGTGACAGCATAGCTCCACTTTACACTTTCTTTGCCTCCCAGCTGACCTCTCACTTGTTCAAAGTTAATGATCGTCTTAAATCAGAGTCTTTGACTTGTCAGCTACTTACTGTGTTGGGAGTCTTCAAAGCAGGGATTAGGGGTACCCATGTTAGCTTTCAAATTCCATTTTTCTTGTGAAGGAGAAAACCATGAAGGTTCATAGATCATTCTTCTTTAATAGCTATAATGCCATGCACTGTAATTACTTTTTCTTCGGGAGTGATTACAGAAAGCATTGCACATTTTTCATCATGGACAACCTGTACATATTGTTCAGTTCCAAAATATGTGTGAGTCCACTCCAAACTCTCAGAATTCCAGAACTGAATTTTTTGATTTAAGCCTATTTTTATACTTCTTTTTAACTTTTAGATAGAGGATGCCTTTCTGAAGACATCCTTTATCTAGAAATTGAGGTATTATTGCTTTTCTAGCTGCACACAATAAATTAATAAAACACTTCAACATGTATTCCTAACATAAGACATGAGAATCTACAGACCATCAACAGTCTCTCTCAGCCAGGTCATCTTCCAGTCTGCTAAATTTAATTTTCTAGAATTCCTCATCAAGCATGGCCATTGCTTAAAATTGCAGAAGTTGAAATCCATATGTTTTGATTAAAGTCAACACATGTCTGAGGAAGCTAGATATGTCTAGCTTATCAAAGAGAAAAGATTAGGGGGAACATTATAGCTGTCTTCCAGAACTTGAGGGGCTGTCACAGAGAAGAGGGGATTGAGTTATTCTTCAAAGTACCAGAGGCCAGGACCAGAAATAATACCCTGTTTCCCCTAAAATAAGACATCTCCTGATAATAAGCCCAATCGGGCTTCTGAGCACATGTGCTAAAATAAGTGCCCCCCCCAAAAAATAAGCCCTGCCTGAAAATAAGTCCTCCCCGAAAATATTTAAATGCATGTGCAGCCGGTCCCCGCCATTTCCTCTGGTTACGGTTAGGGAGACAGAGCTGGAAATCAAGTAAGACAGCAAGAGGAGCCCCATCTTTCTCCACGCGCCCCAAAGTAATAAGACATCCCTGAAAATAAGGCCAAGCACTTATTTTGGGGTTCAAAAAATATAAGACAGGATCTTATTTTCAAGAAAACCTGGGTAGGTGGAGCTTGTTAAAAACAGATCCAAACTAGAAGCAGAGAGAAATTTTCTGACAGTGAGAACAATTAATCAATTGAATAGCTTGTCTCCCAGAGTTGTCGATGCTCCATTACTGGAGTTTTTAAAAAACAGACTGGACAACTATTTGACCACAATGGTGTCACATCTCTTGCCTTAATCAGGCGGTTGGACACTGAGGTCCCTTCCAAGCCAGCCATATGATTCTGTGTTCTCGGAAAGTAGCCAGATCAAGGAAGGCAGTCATATGAAGTCTACCACCTTACTGAATGCTTAGAAGGAAGGTCTGTGAATCCAGAAAGGTGAAAGTAAGAAGAATCACATGGCAAGAAGTAGCCTCACTGAAAGGAAGCTGAGCCATCTCATACAGGTGTATTACCTGGCAGAAAATGAGGATGCTCCCTGTCATCCCATTAAGGTTCTTTCAACATATAAAGAAGATACATGTCTCCTCCATGGGTGACCATATCCACTGAAATGTCATTCACTTCCATTCAAAATATATCCTAGTCTACTATTGTAAAGGATATATATATATATATATATATATATATATATATATATATATATATATATCTCCTTTACAATAGCAACAGCAGCCTTGGTCTTAGGACATTATTTGTTTGATCATATCAGATAAGACTACAAATCTGTCCCTGTCAGGCTCTGCAAACAGACATCAGCCACTTTTCAAACAAATCAGCTCTTTAAAAGGAAGGCAGCAAATAACAGAGAAATTGCCCTCAAACATATGGTGAAGAGGGCCCAAACAGACCAAATGAAAAGCAAACAAAACTACAATTAGTTCCCTACTGATGTAAGGAAATACAATAAAAAAGCATAAATGGGACACACCACGGTGAAGAAATTAAATTTGCAGTTGTTTAGAAACAGGGGCCTTCTCAGGTTGCAAAATATCCTGTTCTTTATATAGCATTTGCAAAATGATTGAATGGGAGAAATTGTAAAATTGCTAATAATTTGACAAAAATGTGCGGTTTAGAAATCACCCTTTTTTATCAAGGACACATACATTCACACAAGACACAAAGGAGATTTCAGACATAACTTTTATCAAAGGAGAATTGGTAGAAAAAACATTCATTCAAAACATACTCGGAAAATCATATAAAGAAATTGATCAAAATATCAGCAGAATAGACTAATTAGAGCAAACTACATAATTAAAATATGGATTATTTATTTACTGCTAGAAAGATGTATTGGGTTGATAGACACCAAAATAGGAAAACATACAGCTGAAACATTTAGGTCATGAAGTCCAGTCCTCTGTTCATTGCAGGAATGTAGATAAATAGATCCTTGGCAGGTGGCTGTTTTACCAGACCCACTGAACGGAAGGCCATCAGTTTTCCATGATAATGGGTTCCTCCGACAGATAGTTCATACTATTAGTAATTCTTTAAAAATATTTTAGTATTTCGTATTTTAAAATATATCAAGAAAATACGCAAAATTACAAAGAAAAGAGTAAAAAAAGGAAACAATATATAAATATACAAACTTATGACATACATATATAAATTCAGACCATAATTCATTATAGGCATCCATGGTTGAGCTATATTCATCAATTCTGCAAATCATGGAATAATGGGACTTTGTGTTTGTGTTTCTGATGCTGAGCAATCCTTTTTTTGGGGCGGGGGAGTAAGCTAGCTACAGTTAGTACATTTTTTCTTAACTTTCAATTGGAATCTTTCTTCCTGTGATTGAAGACCATCATTTCATGTTTTGAATGCTGGACGGTAGAAAAGAGATCATGGCCATCTTCCCTATGACATCCCTTTCCAATATTTCAAGGCAAAGCCACCTGATTAGCAATAGCAATAGCACTTAGATTTACATACCGCTTCATAGTGCTTTTTATAGCCCACTCTAAGCAGTTTTACAGAGTCAGCCTATTGCCCCCAACAATCTGGGTCCTAATTTTACCCACCTCGGAAGGATGGAAGGCTGAGTCAACCTTGAGCCAGTGAGATTTGAACTGCCAAACTGCAGCTAGCAGTCAGCTGAAGTAGCCTGCAGTACTGCACTCTAACCACTGCACAACCTCGGCTCTTGATTCTTCCATCTAAGATCAAAATTCTTCCTCCATGCCCTTCTCTGAATCAATTTCTTTTTGTCTTAATCATTCTTAAAACATATTGCTCAGAAATTGACACTGTAGTTACGATGGAATCTAATCAAAGAAGAATAGAGCAGAGTAGAAGTATTACTTCCATCATTGGGTTTCCAATACCAGGAGAGATCAACCATTTATACACTAAGAAAGAACTGAATTACTTATTTATTTTAGTAGGTTCAAGTTTAATACTAATACCTGTTCAATGGCTATATTTGCATTTTGATGTTAATTATTGTTAGCATTTTTGTTAGGGCTTCAGCATTTGGGTTGCAAATATCCAAATCTTCACTAGATGGTAGAATTCCCTTTTTTTTTTTAATGGTATCTCTTTGCTACCATTTAATGATGATCTTGTTGCAGCTCAGTTATGGTAATCTTAATGCTTGTAAGTTTTAAAGTAATAATGATGAACTTTATTAATATATCAGTACCTTTAAGCCTTCGTTTTTCTATAATATGCATTTTAACAATTAAAAAATGTTTAATGGCAAAGCAGAGCGAGCAGATTTTTTAATGAAGGGAAATATAACTTTATCACTTATAAAAATTATATCACACTTTTCATTAGCACATTCAAAGAAATATCCACCTAGTGAGGTAAATATTAATATTCTATCCTTCAAATACTGATCTAACAGTGGCCACTGAATCTGATGGATCTTATGCCTGAATTGAGATGAAGAAGCCAGTGCTGTGGAGGTATTTGTTTTTTCGATCTATATATTTGTTAAATTTATTTGCCACCTTGATTATCTTGCTTTTTTTTAACTCTTCCTTTCCTTTCCATTGCTCTTTTTTCTTTTCTTTTTTTTGGGGGGCCACCCATTGATTTGCTGAAACTTGCATCATAAGATTTTGAGACTGTTTACTATATTGTGACAATATGAAAAAACCATATATATTCTGTATGTAACTAAGCAGTAATAAGCAATAAAGTGTGCCTGGGATCAGTGTGCTTGCACTTTCCTCAGTTAGTACATTGGCCATCTGACTTTTATCTTTTATCAAAGTTACGTTAAGTATCTGCAACTTTTCCCAGGCTGGCAGCTCACTATGCAATCAACGTGCCCATCCCTGTGACAAATATCTGTTCCTAATGAAACAACCAAGATCCAATCAGAATTTGAGATTCAGTAAGTCAAGTGCATTCTATTTGGATTTTCAATGTGGCGGCTCAAGTCAATTTGCATTGCAGTTTGAATCATTGCACAGAATTGATTAGATCTGAATAAAAATGTGGGTGTGGGAATGGATGTGCCTGCCTGAATCACTATGGATATGTGAATCAGCCAGGATCTAGTTGAGATCCCAGGTTTGATTTAAAGAGTCGCTTCTATTAGAAAGTATTACTCACACAGGACAAATCAAATTGGATTTGTAATTCAAATAATTAAACTGATCGTTTGAAAATTCAACTCAACTTTCAATTTTAAAGTGACTGTACATGTGCCAAAGTAAATTGAAGGCAACCTAATTTTATTTGAAATATCAGTGTAAAAGCCAGATTTAGCTGAATTTTTTTCAGTTTGAGGAATTACTCAGCACCAATGAAACATGGTGCTCATGAGAGCATTAGCTATTTATCCCAAAGGAATGATTTTCATTCTCCCAGGATCTGTTTGTTTTCCCTCACAGAAACACTGTTTGCTTTCCTGGACAACAGAAGCGCATCATTGAATGCCTCATTCTTAGGGCTTGGTAGAAGCTCCACTACATTGCAGATCATTATGTAAAATATATGGGCAGAATTTCCCAACAGTACCAATGAAGCAATCTTATTGGGGGGCTTCCTTTATGTACAGGCAATATGTAAATATTTTTCTGGTTTGGTGGGAATTAGCAGATGAGTACTGGCAACATTTACATAGAAATTGGGCACGTCTCTATGATCTCAATGCTTGTAGTTTATGGTTCTGTATTTTTCCCAGCTTCCAGCTACACTGAACACATACAGGAAAAGCAACAGTTGTACTATTAGAGTGTCTCTAATTCTGCCACTACGTGCCCACCTCAATTACCATAATCTCATGATCTCAAGCAAAAATTCCATGATTTTGGTCAGACATAATAATGCTCAATAAAAATGCCCCATAGAGAAGAACTCCAAAATATGTTTGATCCCTGCTGTAACAGTCCAAGATATTATGGAGCACAAGAGGAAGATAAAGAAAAACAAATAACATATTGCGAGTTTAAGTAAAAAGTACTAAGATCAGTAGAATAGAGCAGAGCAGAGCAGAGCAGAATTCTTTATTGGCCAAGTGTGATGTGAAACACAAGGAATTTGATGCCTATGTTCTCAGTACTAATCTGAAATACAAGCATTTTAAAAATAATTTTAGAAGTATAGTTGCCTTTTTAAATTTTACATACTGGTTGCATTTGGGTTGTCAGGTTGCTACTCAGTAAATTCTTATTTCCTACCTTCTTTATCACCTATCCCAGCAGTCAGGTGTCAGTGTTTTTTCTTCCATCCATTTGTACAATGAACTTTTTTTTATTTGCACAGCAAGTTCATTCTAGGCAGCAGCATTTTTTATTACAAGATGGGCAATCTTGGTCAGATGGTCTATCTACTCAAGATTTTCCAGTTAACAGAAGCGTTCCAGAGATTCCGGCAGAGAAAAAAACATTCTTTCCCATCATTGGCTACCTGATCATTTTGACTGAAAATATCAGGGCTTAACCCAGGACTTCTTAAATGCAAAGTAGGTCATTGATCACTACGCAGTGTGTTCAGCGCCTATTCATAGAACCAAGATCACTGGTGGAAACTATCTTCAGATCCACCTAAAGGTTTGTCTTTCAGTCTTCTGGGTGTTAAAGACATGGAGAGGATCGTTAAAAGCATTGCATAACTCAACAGGGTACTAAATGTTTTTTTAAAAAATTAGGACAACCTGGTCTACCCAAATATGGGGCTGAGCATACTGCTTCTGCTTTCGCCTTTCAGCCCCAATTCAGGGGCCTTCGCAGGCAGTTGCTTTCACGACAAACTATTTTTGTGTTAAATTTATATTTACCAACAAAGAAATAAAGGGAGACTAGTATAAATCTATTTCAAGCTATTTAACTCTCATCAGCTAGTCATACCCTTCTGGGATTCGTCAGCTATTTAGCTATTGGCTAGCTGATGAGAGCTAAATAACTTGAAATAGATCTATACTAATCACCCTTTATTTCTTCGTTGGTAAATATAAATTGAACTCAACAGAGTACTGTACTATGGCGTACAGAAAAAGTATCCTGCCTAATATTAGCAAACTACAGCTTCCAGTACTACTTATTCTTTACTTACCTCTAATCAGCGGTCCTGGGAAAACAGTTCAACAATATCTGGGGAATTTTTAAGTTTCCCACTGCTGCAATAAAGGTTTCCCTTAATCATTCTTTCTAGAAATGGCAGTGAAGTACAAACGTTAATACAAGACTAATTTGGGAAGTCAAACTTGCAGGCTGACAATAATTTGAAAGGTGGCTTATTGTCAATTTTACTTCTTTCAAAAGTAACGGAATGAATTTGGGTGGCCTAGTGAAAGAAAAAGTGTGGCAGTGACAGCTGTTGTATGTAATGGGGATTCTTTAGAAGGTCAAAATTCATAATTAGAACTGCAGTGGGAAACAAGGTTCATTCTGTATCTGTATCTTTGGAGTCTTGCTCCAAAAATCTTGGACAATTCCTTAAAGACTTTCTAGAGTAAATAGACTGAAGTGTATAATATAATTAACAATGGGATTTGGTAATCTTTGATGAGCTTACTGAAAAACTTGAGGTGTAAGATCTATTCAAATGGGGAAACTTATTTTTCAACAGATGTCTGCCAATGCATGTTGCCAGCAACTTTAGAAATGTGAAGATATTCTATGGAAGTGATATAACCTATTTGCACTGGGTGCATAGCTTTAGTTCTACATGCACTTAGGCCATTTTCCCAATGGTGACTTATAATGTCATCCAGCCATCATTGAGATAATATAAACCCTGTTCTTACCATTACTATATCAACATGATGATAATTGGATGTGTCCAGATGATGGTTTCAATCACTAGTGGGAATTCTGCTTTAGCAGAGGGTAATATCCTAGGTTGAGCTAAGTGGGAATCCAGTTTCATGTATGAAAATAGAGAATGGCTGAGAGATGGAGGAAGAAGTTGGATGCCACCATTCTAATGTCATAACAGCGAAAGCCAAAGGCTGAAATACAGGCATGCAGTGCCATCCAAACCTAACACTTTTTCTTTCTTGATTTATTCTCTGTTTTCTATCTCTCATAGAAAAGTTATGGGAGTGTGAGATGAGGCCCGTGCATCTTTATATAAGGAAATTCCAGAGTCCATTCCATCAGCACCCTCTGCTGGTGCAGCTTCTGTAAGATTAAACAGATCATCTAATAGTGACAAAACAGGAGGCTGTAATTAGTACTACTGACTTCCATAATTTGCTATCAAAGTCAAGAGAAATCCTATCCTTAACACTGCATTAAGCGTGCTTATCTCCAAATAAATAAGTCAGAATACACAGAATGGCAAGAGTAGACTAGAGCCTTCCCTGAATGCAGTTATGGGACCTGGTGTTTGGTTATCTCAGTATTATTTGAGTTGAATGCTGCTGCCATTATCTATAAATTAAGATTAAAGCAGAGGCAAAAGCAAAAAAGGCCAAAAAAAAAAAAAAGTGGAAAAAAGTATTTAAACATATATATATAGAATTTGATCGCTTTCATCAAGATAAAACTCTGATAAAACCACTTGCTTTTTCTCCCCATGGATTACTATCACAGATGCTCCTATTAGCTCTTTTCCTGCATTAACAAAATATTTTAATGAACGGTGTTCCTATTTGTTGTTGTTAGTTGCAAAGTTGTGTCCGACCCATCACGACCCCATGGACAATTTTCCTCCAGGCCTTCCTGTCCTCTACCATCCCCCGGAGACCATTTAAGCTCATGCCGACTGCTTCAGTGACTCCATCCAGCCACCTCATTCTTTGCCGTCCCCTTCTTCTTTTGCCCTTAATCTTTCCCAGCAGTAGGCTCTTCTCCAGTGAGTCCTTCCTTCTCATTAAGTGGTCAAAGTATTTGAATTTCATCTTCAGGATCTGGCCTTCTCAAGAGCAGTCAGGGTTGATCTCCTCTAGTGTATTCCTATAGTAGGGTCCATTTTTGTCCTGTCTTCCAGCTTCCTTGTCCATTCTTTTTCTTCCCTAAGCACTGAGCATGTGAGATTTGTTTTCTTCTTATAAACTTTCATTTGTATTTTGGAACATTCAGGCATTCTCTCCCAAGGCTCCTTCTACCTACCTGTGGTTCATATCTGATGGCTTCAAGGCACACCCAGTGAATATACCCTTAGTAGGCAAAGATAGGAATCTGTTCTCTCTAGAATCCTAAGCATTCTGAGCACCACAACACATGTAGAACTGTTCAGCTTGCAGATCCCATCACAGCTCACTTGATAACCTGTCACGATCTGTCCTTTCCCTTTTAACTGGTTCAGTTTCTCTCCCTCAATACTCATACATAATAAAACAGCCTGGACTGAGAATAGGGATGGCAGTAACAGATCCCGTAACAGATCTGTGCAAAGAAGACAGTAAAATGCTTTTATCTTTTGTAGGGATGCCAGATCACTTGGCACTTCTTTGCCCTTCAATCTAAACTGTTTTGCTGAAAAATACATTACAGCATTCAGTAAGGTTTCTACATTATGCATCTGAGGCCTGAATTATAATCGGAAAGAATTACTGCATTTTTTTAAAAAAGAAAGAAAAAGAAAAATGAAAACCTTGTGACTTTGACCAACAGCAGAAGTCAGCTGCAGAATCAGGCCAAATAGTTTGTGATGTTGAGACCATTTGATGGTTTACTTTACAGATGGGCATCTCTTGTTCCCTCCAGATGTTGAGGACCCTGATTGCAGTGAGAAAGGCAGCACCTCTGGGTGGCAGCCATCCTACCCAGAGGAAGAGTTGTGGAGGTTAAAAAAGACAATGCATGACAAAGTTTAGAAAGAGCAGTACAAACTGAAGTACTACAAATTCGCTTCTAATTGCATGTGTATCGACAGAGATTTTGGGTACCTACGAGACCCTCTTTTGCCACCAATAGCCTCCCACCAACCAGTTCGTTCTCACAGGGAGGGACTACTCAGGGTACCGTCAGTCAACAAAGATATCTTAATACTGTGATGGCGAACCTATGGCATGTGTGCCAGAGGTGGCACGTGGCACCCTCGCTGTGGGCACGCGAGCTGTTGCCCCAATTCAGCTCTGCCAAGCATGTGCACATGCTTCTCACCAGCCAGCTGGTCTTCAGGTCTCTGCCACACGTGTACAGGGAGCAGGGCGCTTGCGGGGGGGCTGTGCGCACATGCGCAGGGTGTGTGGGGGCCATGCACGAATGCACGGGGGTGAGGTGTGCATGGAGGGCATGCATGAATATGCGGGAGCAGGGTGCATGTGGGGGGCGTGCATGCATGCACGGGGTCTGTGCGTGCATTGCATTTTGGGGGTTTGGGTGCACATGCGTGCACACATACTTTCGGCACGCAGTCCAGAAAAGGTTAGCCATCACTGTCTTAATATATTAAGTATTGCCTTGTTTGCCTCCTTAAATATGTTGATAAGAAAGCATTCCCAGAGCCCAAGTGATGGAAGCATTCTTGTAGGCATTCTTTGTAGGCATAACTCCTTGAAGTATAGATAAGTCTTCCTTGATTTCCATTGCAACTGGCAGCATTGTGCAGCTGCAATACGGCTGCAGTATCAGAACTAAAATGATAATGAGGGGGCCTCTAAAGGGCTGCTTCCCCTGGCCACGTTTAATCCATGATTAAGTATCTGTAATGCAATGGAAGAAGCCTATGGTTATCATTTTGGTCTCTGAATGTGGTTGCAGCAAAACCATGGAAAACGAAGACCACATTTACTTAATAATTTAGCAGACTGAAACTGCCACTGCCAAGAGCAGCAAAGGGACATGGGAAGCGGGAAGCAGAAGGGATTAACTCTATCCTGCCTGGAGATGCACAGGAAAACCTCTCTTCCTGGAGTTGCTTGCATTATCATCGATGGAGACCTCCCTTGCAGTATCAAGTAACAAACAAACAAAGTCATTTATAACACGTGCACCAAAGTTTGATCCAATATAATAGAAATTGATATATCAGAATGAAATGACAGTTACAATTACACCGGAGCAATAAGATCAAAATTCACCAGTCACAGCAGAAGTAATACATAGCTATGACATTCTAAACCTATAAACCTAACAAAACCTGTCACCTAATATTGCTAAAAAGATTTATAACAAAGCAGCCCATAATCTCTGACATTCTCTAACCACCTCCCATCTCTACAAACTGCCACCGATTGGGCTGCTTTGTTAAATAAGCTTTCCATTTTAGGGAAGTTGTTTGAGCAACTTTAAAGCGCTCCATGGCTTAGGACCTGGGTACCTACGAGACCCTCTTTTGCCACCAATAGCCTCCCACCGACCAGTTCGTTCTCACAGGGAGGGACTACTCAGGGTACCGTCAGTCAAATTATGCTGACTGGCGACTCCCAGGGGGAGGGCCTTCTCTGTGAGGGCTTCAACCCTTTGGAATGAACTGCCCCCTGAGATACGAAATATCCCTGATCTCCGTGCTTTCCGCCGTGCCCTCAAAACCTTGATGTTCCAACAAGCGGGGCTAAACATATGAACATGTGAATGTTTTAAAATTATTATCTAATTTTAGGTTCTATTTAATTGGGCCAAACTATGTTATAATAATAATTTTAATTAGCAATTTTATGATGTTTGTGTATCTATATTTTTCTTGACTGTACACTGCCTTGAGTCCTATGGGAGAAAGGCAGTATAGAAATATAATAAATAGATAGATAGATAGATAGATAGATAGATAGATAGATAGATAGATAGATAGATAAGATCATCAATCTAAGAAAGGATAGGATTCTTCTTCATCATCCTTTTCATTCTTCCTGCTGCTCTTGCACTCTTCCTTGTACATCTATTTTTAAAGACGTCACGTGTTAATTTTCTCTGTATAGAAAATTTTAGATAAGTTTGGCCTTTACTATTTAAACCACATGTTTTTTTTTTTTAATTTGATTTATATGCCGCCCTTCTCCGGAGACTCAGGGCGGCTTACAATGCGTTAAGCAATAGCAATAGCCTTCATTCTTTTGTATATTTTATACAAAGTCAGCTTATTGCCCCCACAAACTGGGTCCTCATTTCACCTACC
Organism: Arizona elegans; assembly: GCA_022577455.1. NCBI lineage: Eukaryota > Metazoa > Chordata > Lepidosauria > Squamata > Colubridae > Arizona > Arizona elegans. Next base: position 255,117,698 of record JAKOOJ010000001.1, read on the forward strand.
TTAGAAAGGATGGAAGGCTGAGTCAACCTTGAGCCTTGGAGAGATTCGAACCAGCAGAAATTGCAGGCAGCTGTGTTAATGACAGGGTGCATTAAACCACTGTACCATCAAGGCTCTTGTTGACTCTTTCCTGTGATACCTTCCTGCTGTAGTGCAATAGACGCTCCCAAATTGTAAAAATGTGTGCTGAATCATTCTCAAACAGCCACCTATGAGTTCCTTTTTTTAAAAAAAAGAAAAATAAAGGAAGACTGACTTTGCCCTATTCTTTTATTTTTATTATATTTTTTAAAATCTCCCTTTTATTACATTTCTAAGTAATTCAAGGTGGCGAACATACATAACATTCTTTTCTCCTCTTTTCTCCTCTAGATGGGGAGCCATCTAGAGTTTGTTTTAAGATGAGCAGCTATGTAACTGTTCTAAATAAATAAATAAAATTTTCCCATAGCAACTCTTTCAGATGGGTTGGACTGAGAGAAACTGACTGGTCCAAAGCCAGCTTTCATGCCTATGGTGGAACTAGAACTCACAGTCTTCTGTTTTCTGGGCCAGCATCTTAATCCTACACCAAATTGAGTCTCTAAACTCACATCTCTAATGCGTTTTTTCAGCATATATTGAATGAAGGTTTAGGAATATTTATTCTTTCTTCTTAAGAAGAATCATGCTTGGAGAAAAAAAATTAGATAGATGTAATTGACAGGTAGTTTTCCTCCTTTTCCTCAAACAGATCATTGGAACTATTCTACTTACCTTACATGATCAGAGAAACAAGGATGAGTCTGCAGTTGTGGAAAACAGTAAGTAACTCAAGCATCTGCCTGGTTTGTTTCTTCTTTTCCATCCATCCAGCAAATCTGCCTGAATTTGGAACAAAGCAAACATTCTGCTTCGTTTTCCAATTGCTTCTCTATTTATGCAATTCCCAGAAAACCACCACTGTATCTGTTTAAAGCTGAAAAATAGCATGGACAGAGGTTAGCTAAAATGTATAGGGATAAATCAGCTCTACTCTTCTGCTGCTGTTATCCATAAAGAATCGCTCCTAAAATATAAAATGTCAGTAATCTTCAGTTCCTTTCTTCTCCAAAATGAAATTAATCATATAAAACAATATCCTGATTTTTCCAGCACTTATAAGGCAATAAAAAAGGTTGATAACCCTACATATTACGGCGTGTCTTAAGTTAGTAGTTGTATGATATTCCCAACTGTTGACAGTTTAAAGGGGTTCCCTTCTAATGTTACGTTTCCTGCATTTTGTGTCAGAAGAAAGCTTGAACTTTGCCATAACATCCTCAATAAAAATAGTATCTCCTGGGGTCTGCGTTCTTATAGTCATTTTGTGACAACTGGTTTGACCAAGTGTTGTTCTTCCTTCGGTTTCTGTTATCTTCTTTTCAGTCCATTGAGAACAGCTCACTGTAGCACTTGGGCAATCTATTTTATATGTTGCTTGTTGAATGGAATCTATTTTATATGTTTTTTATATATATATATATATATATATATATATATATATATATATATATATATATATATATATATATATATATTCTTACTTCTTCGTAGGGTCTATGTGTGTTTTTCTTCTGGCTAGAAGAAACCTGGCTAGAAGAAAAACATATATATATATATATATATATATATATATATATATATATATATATATATAATTATTTATTATTTATTATAAATTATATATATAATATATTTTATTATATTTTTATATGTTGAATGGCAATCTATTTTATATGTTGCTTGTTGAATGGAAATGACTGGGATTTGCACGTTTGTGGAGTTGGCGTAAATAAGCCCCAGATTTTTATTATACAAATATTTCTCCCTTTTCCAACCTATATCAGTTGAGTTTCTGAGACATAAGAGAGATGGATATTTTAAAATATAATTCTAGACTAACTGCAAACGATGAAGCATTTATCTGTGGGCAATTGTTTACTCTCCCTCTTTAACCAAATAGAGATGGGTCAAAATAGCAATAGCACTTAGACTTATATATCGCTTCACAGTGCTTTACAACCCTCTCTAAGCAGTCTGTAGAGTCAACCCTATTGCCCCCAACAATTTGGGTCCTCATTTTACCCACTTTCAGAAGGATGGAAGGCTGAATCAACCTTGAGCCTAGTGAGATTTGAACTGCCAAATTACAGGCAGCTGGCAGTCAGCAGAAGTAGCCTGCAGTACTGGATTCTAACCACTGTGCCACGAAGATGGCAGCTGCAGAAGTCCTACCTTTTTGTCTTGACATGTATGAAGGAGTTGGTCTTTAATTGCACTATCACTTCATTTTGACTTGTTGCTGTTGGTATATTTTGTATAATTTGTAATATTTTAAGGCAATTAATGTTTTTAATCTCTTAAATAAAACATTATTGCAGTGCTTTTGAGTATGAGGGAAGGCAAAAGGAGCAATTGTTTGCAATTTGTTAAAGCTGTTGCATCTTTTCCCCAGGATCACAGGGTGGCTGGGCAATCCATAGAATAGACACGGCTGCTTTAAAGAGTTGCAGTTTATGCCACATCTTTCATCTTTTCTGAATTACAAATTACTTTCGAAGTCCTGCATAGCTCTATTCATGTCTCTTCTCTCACTGTTATTATTTTTATATCTTGCCTCTCTCTTCAAGGAACTAAAATTCTTCCCGTTTTTATCTTTGCCAATATTCTAATGGTAAAGCTGAGAGACAAAAGCTTCCAGTGAGAAATTAGGAACAATTTGCCAGTCTGTTTTAGACAGCAATAATATCTGGGTCCAAATCTGACAATGTGTGTGGATTTCATTCCGTTGCCCTCTCTGTCACACCTCGGTCTCGGGCAAACAGTCTATACTGTTTCCCTTTAAATTTTCTGTCATTTATTTAATTTATTATTATTTTATTAGTTTGATTTATATGCCGCCCTTCTCCAGAGACTCAGAGCGGCTTACAATGCTTTTAAGCAATAGCCTTCATACTTTTGTATATACCTGCTTAGTAGGGCTTTTGCCCCCTCCCAAGCAGTGTTCTTTTTTATACAAAGTCAGCTTATTGCCCCCACAAACCAGGTCCTCGTTTTACCTACCTCGGAAGGATGGAAGGCTGAGTCAACCTTGAGCCTGGTGAGAATTGAACTCGCAGTAATTGCAGGCAGCTGGCAGCTAAATACTACTTTAACAGTAGTTTAGTCCACTGCAACATCAGGCTCCTCATGACTTGGGTATTAATGTTTTGACTTACAGGAAATCATTATAATTTCTAAGCTATACAGTATGTAAAGGGACATTTGCACAAAGCAGATTTATTTATTTACAAACCCTACCAATGTCTTTCATTTTTAAATCAATCCGTAGACTTTAAAGAGAGGGGTGCTTTCCTGGCCAACTAACCCCTGAACTCATCACGACCCTGATCTGACCCTACTGGTTCCATGGAATGAATGGTATGTGATGATTTTTACTTTTGCTTCGCTTCATTATGCATGCAGCATTCCACTGAAGGGACACCCAGCTTCATCCCCATGCAGGACGAGGCACTCATGAATAACTCAGAATTAGGGAGCTGTCATGTACCTGCCTGTCTCCACTTGCACTTAACCATGGCACACAGACATGCCCTGACTGCATTTTTCTTTCCACTGCTGCTTCTTCATTATTATATTGCTTTCGCTCATCCTTACAGCCAATGAGTAAGTTGAGCTTAACTATGTGGGTGGTAAAAAAAAACAAACATCTGAGACACTTTCCAAGGCCAACCTAAGAAAAATGAAAAATTTGCTTAGCATTGTCGCCCATTCCCTTGCAGAGTGCAGTAACTTGAAACAGAGGCAAAAGAAACGGGATAGGAATTGGCATTGGGGCACTTTAACTCAGCAGCAGGGAAAAGACCCACAGGTACAGGTAGACTTACAACAGTTCATTTAGTGACTGTTCGAAGTTACAAGGAGCTTTGTTACACTTACGAGCTTTGCAGTCACGTGATCAAAATTCGGATTCTTGGCAACTGATTCATATTCATGATGGTTGCCGTGTCCCAGGGTCATGTGATCCCCTTTTGTGACCTTCTGACAACCAAAGTCAATGGGGAAGGCAGATTCACTTAACAACGGTGTTACTAGTTTAATGCCTGATTTACTTAAACAAATGTGGCAAGAAAGGTCGTAAAATGGGGCAAAACTCACTTAACAAATGTCTCACAACAGAAATGTTGGGATCAATTGTGGTCGTAAGTCAAGGCAGACTACCTGTAATGCTTGGGAGGGTAAACAGCACGGGTAGTCCTTGACTTCTGACCACTGTTGAGCCCAAAGTTTCTTTGCTAGGCGAGACAGTTGTTAAACGAGTTTTGTCCCCATTTTACATTTCTTGTCAGAGTTGTTAAGTGAATCACTGCAGTTGTTAAGTTAGTAACACGGTTGTTAAGGAAATTTGGCTTCCCCGTTGACTTTGATTGTCAGAAGGTCGCAAAAAGTGATCGTATGACCTTGAGACACAACAATCGTCCTAAATATGAATCAGCTGCCAAGCACCTGATTTTTGATCATGTGACTATGGGGATGCTGAATTTTGATCATGTGATTATGGGGATGCTGCAACAGTCATCTGCGTGAAAACGGTCATAACGGTCACTTTTTTCAATGCCGCTTTATCTTCGACAAACTGGTGTTAAATTGAGAGTTACCTTTTACTATAGGCATATTTCTCAGAACTGAACAGTTAGGGGAGAGAAATTGCAACATAAAGAGAAAGGAGTTTTTAGAAACCTTTCTTCCACACTGAGATTTTCATAGCACTCACCCCAAATCATGAATTGTGTTCCAAGCAATTCTGCAAAAAATAATCTCATGGGCAATGAAAACATGAACCTTTTGTATTAAAGTTCTATATCACCCTGCCTATAAGGATGTTCAAACATTAGTACTTTCCCTGTTTATCTAGGTAGTGGACAAAGAGCATCCACTAGTGTTATGTCTGAATTGCATTTTTGTGGTTAGTGAAATCTAAAGTGCAGAACTTAAAGTAACTTTGTATTATTTAATCTTTGATAGAGAGAGAAAAAATCCTGTTTCAAAGAAAAACCCTCTCTATTTCTTTCTTTTTTTTTTTTGGAAGAGGAGAGGTTTTTGTGATGAACATACTGTGTGAAAGCTTTCTCTATTTGCTCGCTGTCACCGGCAGATGAGATCATCTACCTCTGCTAAATTGGTTTGAGGGAACAAGTCAAAAGACCCTCCATAAACTTAATATTAGGAAATTTATTAAACAATTCTTTGTACAGAGGTTGTCAACAGTTATAAAATCACGTAATGTTTTGAGGCACTTGAGAGAATATATGATCACCGTGTTCAAACATTTGTTTTATAAAATAAGATTTTGCCGACTTGAAAGGCCTGCTTATAATACAAGAGAAAGGATGTACAAACTGCACACTGCTTTCCATCATATTTAATAGCCGTAAGGTAGCCTACAATAATCCTCTGTTTTGAGCACCCTTTTATTATAGACAACATGTAGAGTTTTTCTGAGGACCCATATTTCCAGGGCCCACTGCTTCTTAATCCTAACAATGCCTGGCTGTTGTATTTTTATCTCTTTCTTTTCCTCATCCTGTGTTAGATAATACTCATCAACCAAACCTTTCAAGCTTTCAAAGTTAACCTTAACACAGTTGGCACTATTTAATTTAGACCCTTCACCTTTAACACAGTTGCCCCGTTTGACAAAGCATACCATAAACTTTGGGATCTGCTGCACAAATTCAGTGATTGAAGTGTTTGGAGGAATCTCACTTGTTAGCTGTCCTAAATAATCACCTAATGCCAGGGTCCATGCCACCTCTCTGCTAATAAAAATGACAGAATCAGTATCTTGATAGAGGTCTCTGTCCCCGAATTTCTTCAACATATCATTCTATTATGAATAACAATGATATGTGAATGATCGAATATGTTCCATCTTTACAAATCCGTAATGTTCGTAGTACTCTATAGCTCTGTAGTGTTGCACTGCCCTCTGCCATGATCGAATGCTCTCCAGGTAGGCATCAGGTGCTTCTGGTGTCCTTAGCGAGTCAGAATCTTCTGAGTGTTCCCATTCCTCTACTGATTGTGTTTCTGACATATCACACTCTTCAATGGTAATATCACCTTCTATGACTGGGGGTTGTCGGTCCTCATTCCCCTTTTTTAACTTTTTACAAACTGGTTCTAGATAAATAAAAAAGACATATCAAAGAGATGTCACTGGTTTAATGAATACAAATATCCATATTGTGAAATTATTGTGCATTTTAATTAACCTTGTATGTCATGGGATGTGGATGGTCGGGGTTCAGTTTCCTGTCCCTGTACTTCCAGAGCATTGCGTGAAGTGGACTGCTGTGGTTCAATACTCTATTGAACTCGTTGTGAAACAGTAGGCATTGGAACGTCTGCAGAAACCAGTCCACCGTCTCTTATCTGTAGGCACATGAATAATTAAGAGTTAGGATTCTTACTTATTATAGTACAAATAACATTTATTTATTTATTTATTTATTTATTTATTTATTTATTTAATTATTTAATTAATTAATTAATTAATTCGTATACCGCCCTTCTCCAACAGGATTCAGGGCGGTGAACAGCCACGGTAAAAACACAACATACAAAATTTAAAAGCAATTTAAAAAACATTAAATAATTTTGGCCATCAATTTAAAATAACCCAGTTAAAACCAATTATAAATTTAAAACCGCAAGGATGGGGTCAAGCCAGCCCAGCTAGATGAAATAGATGTGTTTTCAGGGCCCAACGAAAAGTCCGGAGGTCTGGTATCGTGTGTATCTCTGGGGGTAGGTTGTTCCAGAGGGCAGGTGCCGCCACAGAGAAGGCTCTCCCCCTGGGGGTCGCCAGCCGACATTGTCTGGCCGACGGCACCCTGAGAAGGCCCTCTCTGTGCGAGCGAACTGGCCGGTGGGAGGCTATTGGCGGCAGAAGGCGGCCATATTGAATGCGGAGTGAAAAAAAAAGTCAGACCTCCTTACATTTTAATTATTTTGGAGTAGATTGGGTGAATGACACATCAAAATTCATCACAACAGGTTTTTCTAAAACTTGCATGTGAATAACAGATCCTACCTTGCATTTCCATTTTTCCTGATCCATGCGTTGCGGATAGCTGCTGCTCCATTTCCTGTATCTGTTCCTCCACAGGCCCATGTGGTTGTGGTTTCCCACCTCATTGAGAATCCGTGGGCACTGTAAATGCTGTAAACATTTCATTCTCCTCCCATTCTGAAAGAAATGCCAAGTCATATAGGTGTCATTCTTGCTACAGAAATGTAGAGCCACCCCTAAAATACTAACAACATATAGCAGTGTTCGCAAACCTTTTCTGCACTGAGTGCCAAAACAGAGGCACGCACATGCGCACGTGCCAGAAACTGGAAGAGCAGCCACCCAGTGTGCATGCACGTGCCAGGAAAATAATCTTCCGGTTTCCAGCACATGCATGCGCGCCGGCCCCCTGGTCTTCCAGTTTCTGGCACGCATACATGCAAAGACCAGCTGACCGGCACGCATGCGCACACCGGAAACTGGAAGATCATTTTCCCGGCTCACGCATGTGCACCAGGCGGCTGCTCTTCCAGTTTGTGGCACTTCTGCATGCATGACGAGCTGGCCAGCGCATCGGAATCCGGAAGAGCAACGGGCGACAGCTCTGTGCCCGGAGAGATGGCTCTGTGTGCCACTTCCAGCATGCATGCCATAGGTTTGCCATCACATACATATAGCCTGAAATAGGAGGTCATCCTTACACATTATTGTTTGGTGATAGACCTTCATTGCATTTCCTAACAAGTAAGGGCCTTTATACAATGGTTATGTCTGCAAATTAAATAACATACCTCTAATTCCCTCTCTTGTGTCCCTCACAATGGGGTTGCATTGCAACCCCCGTTATATATGCGCCAATGCGAATCTGTGGGCATTGTAAATGTGGCAAACAGTTCATCTTCCTCACGTTCTGAAAGAAAAATCGAATCAGACTGGAATCCGTATTGCTACACAAAAGGACAACCTGCCCCTCTAATATTTGCATGGTAAAAGGAAAAAGAATATCTTCACATTCTTTAACACACTGCAAATCTCTAGCTTCATCCTACTAAACACCAAACACCTGATATAAATATTATTTACTACATCTATGCCATGCAATATCTTAAAATAGTTATAAAAACACATTTGTATCCTGAAGAGTTCTTCTTTACTGATCAGCAGAGCAGGGCTTCTAACTGACTAGCACCTTCTTATCAGTTTCAACTAGATACACTTCCAGTGCTGTTGGCATCACATTTATTATTATTTTATTTATTTATTAAATTTATTTATTTTATTTATTAAATTTATATACCGCCCTGAAGGACTCAGGGCGGTGAACAGCGAACAATAAAAATACATGTAATACAAACGTTAAAAAAAAAACAGCAATCATTACCCATTACAGAACAGAAATAACAAGAGATTTCCAAGTGCTTCAGTATACATATTTTATTTGAAATTCAAACCCTTTACATTAACATTTTCTTGTAATAAATTTCTGATACATTTTGGCATATCAATCTCTTGACAGATAATAGGCATCTCATCTCAAATCCTTGTCATTAACACCAGAAGTTCCTTCACCTTCTCAATGCTTTGTATACAGGCCTTGGCTTCATCCAGTGTATCCCTTGTGAAATATAATTTATTCAATTTGTCTGAAATATTAATGATTATCAATTCAATTTGAGGTATAGGTATGTTATTATTAAATACGTGCTACGCTTTAAGTGGCTGAAATACACTACTGCCTGCAGAGACCCTTTTTATCAGACCATGAAAAGCAGGCCACACCTGAGGCAGCCCTGAATATGCCCTGAGCACGCCTGTCACACACACGGTCACATGCATCTACAGTGCATGCTAATTCTCTGGGACATGTCTCAACATATCCTGTGTCCAGTTGTCATAAACAGGCATGCATGTAAGTCCCACTTTTTTTCCCTTTACATTTACAAAATGCCTCCGCCCTTGGTCACCCCTCAAACCCCAGTCGTTTTCTTTATTGTTTTATCCTGTTATGTGCCTCTTGACTGAATCTGTATTTGATGCATTAGTGCTAGTCGATATGATGATCCCCACACCATACACACGTCCACTCTCTTAATTTTATTTTTTCCAGCCTTTTAACGCTATCCCTGAACCATTTCGGAAAGAGCAAAACACGCATACTTTTTTTGCAAAAAAAAGTATTTTATTTTTACATCTCTGCAATGTAAAACATCCTAGAACAAAGAAAAGGCAATGCCCAAACTCGTTGCATTACAACAGGAAACTGATACCGGAACAGGGACAGGGTCTGCTTACTTTACATTGATAACGCCTTTACTCCCTGCGGTGTGCAAATAGGCTTTTAAATTAAATTCTGGGGCTTTCCTGCTGCTCGAACAGGCAACTGTCCAATCAGATATGCCTCTGTTTTTTGTATTAGGCAGACTTGTGCTCAATTTGGCCAATGGGAATCCGATCTGAGGCATAGCAGCAATGTCATAGGCTGCTGCTACCAATCGCTGCCTCTACAAATACGGACCAATGAGAATGCTCTCTGGTGAATAATAAATACAACACATTACTTCCAGTTGATAGGAATTGTGGGACGGTGCAGAGCCCTTGCTGTTACAAAACGTCTGAGTAAAAGGCATGTGGTCCCGTGGGTGGGATGGTTTGTTGTGATGATGCGGTACCGCCAGGGGAAAGGATTATGGGCAAGACAGGGTGAACTAGGACTGTGTTACACTACTTCCGGCAAATAGGATTGTGGGGCATAAAGGGCCAAGGGAAACGTCATCTCTCTGCTTCTGGTAAAAGAGATTGTGGGGTACGTGGGGTGGAGGGGTATGATGTCACAGTCCTCCAAGGGAGGTGGCAGAAGTGATGTCACAAAGGGGTGGGGCTAAACCTCCTAGTAAAAACAGTATGTACTACATACTACTCCTGCAGGCTCAGGGTTGGCTAAACTTAAAGACTCTTCTGGTGAAAGGGCAAAGAGGATGGGATTGGAGAAGAAGATATACCAGAGAACTACTTTGGCTTAATGAATTATGTAATTTGTGGCAACAATAAAGTCCCTTATTCCCCAGCCTTTTCTAAAAACAAATCTGAGAAATTATTTGTTAATTTGCTTTTAGATCTTTCATTTGGTTTAGACTTTTTTTTCCCCCACCATCTGTTCTGATGTCTAATTTGGTTCTTTTTGTTTTGTTTTGTTTCTTGATCTATAACAATCTCTTTTCACATTCGCCCTTAACAGCTTCTTTAATTTCATTCCATAATTCCTCTGAGGTTCAGATCTTCAAAGTGGTCTTTCATGTTCTTTTTGAAAATTGTGAGGATGGGCTCAAAATCATACCATAGAAACTGGTTGGTTTTCTTCTTCTGAGTCTTATATTCTGCCTCGGAACATGCACACGATGAATTCATGATCTGTTCCATGGTTATTCCTGGGCCACATATTTACTGTTGTTAACCAATCTCTTCTGTTTTATTGTACAAATAACAAATGCAATTTGATTTCTATGTGCTTCCTCTGGCAATGTCAATCTATATAGATGTCATTTGGTTATTTGGAAACAGGGTTAGCAAGTGAAGAAATGATTAGATTGGCAGAAACTAATCAATCATTCTCCCGTTTCATTTCTGTATCCTGGGGGCATATAGTCTAGCTATGTTTTCCACATTATTATTCCTATTGTGAGCATTCCAGCCTGGAACCCCATGTAGCACATCTTCCTAGCATGTTTTGTCAATTTCAGATTGAACGTGTCTGTTTCTTCTTCTTCTGCATCAGTGGTTGGAGGATAAACTTGGATAGCCGTTATATTAAATAGCTTCTCACAAAGTCTAATTGATATTATTCAGTCATTATTCAGCACTGTCTGTCGTATCTTTCCTGACTACAAAGGCAAAGCTGTTCCTTCTGTTATGTCCTGAATAGTAAACAGTGTGATTTTTCTCACAGAGAGTGTCCAGCTCCAATCCATTTTAATTTGGGATGTCTAATATGTCAATGTGTAATCAATACATTTCATTTGTCACTGCACTAAGCTTTTCCATATTCGTGCTTCTAACATTTCAAGTTCACACTGTCATTCTGTCTTGCAGTTTCTAATATTTTTTTCTTGCATAGCAACATCTGTAACTAGATACAGCAAAGGCTTTAATTTAACTGCTTTATAAACACCATTAGTACTCCCAAATATCCTCAGCTGTTCCTTAGTAGCATGTTGAATGTCATATGATTTGAGTGCCCTAGCATTATATTGCCAATCACTTTATCTAGCCATGTAGTTTTCTTGTTAAAATAGCCATGGTGGTGCAGTGGTCATAATGCAATAGTGCAGACTAATTTTGCCCATTGCCAGGAGTTCAATCCTGACCAGTTCAAGGTTGACCTTCCATCCCTCCAATAAAATGAGGATCCAGATTATTGAAGCAATATGTTGACTCTGTAAACTGCGATAAAGCTCTATGAAGTGGTATATAAGTGTTGTGATTCACCAGCAGCCTGTGGAGCTGGCAGTAGAGTCGGACAGTGAGGAGGCTGGGGAGGAACAAGGGCCAGTCCTGGAGTCTGGGGAAGGCTCGGACGAGGGCTCTGCGTCAGAGGCAAAGATGGGGCCAGGGCCATCTGGGAGTTATGCGAGGACTCTAGAGCCTCCAGAGTTAGATATCAGAGAGGCAGAGGAACAGGAGGAGCCTGTTCCTAGTATGCACATGCACAGAGCTCTCAGAAGGCAAGAACAGTTAAAATTAAAGGGACGACTCAGAAGTAAGGCCTGGAGATGATTGCCCCCCTCCCAAGGCTTAGAAGAGGAGCAAAGGCACGTGGGCCCTTTGCATGAAAGCAACGTTGTTAATTCTGTTCCCAGTCGGCATTTCTATTTGATTCTGGAATGCATGTGACTTTGCCAAGTAGGTCTTTGGCAGAGTGTCAAGGGAGATAAAGGTTGGTGATTATCCCGAAGGACTTCTCCCGAAGGACTTTTTGCAACTAATTGGGACTCAGCTGTGAATGAATGTAATTTACAGCTGTTGCAATAAATGAGGTTTTTGGGACTACTCATGTGTTTTAATGACTCAGAAAGCCTAGGTCAAACAATAAGTCTGAGTTGCTAAGTCTAAGTACTATTGCTAAAATACAAGAGTAGTCTACTTTTGCCTTCTCCCACATGTATGAGATGATGCCTTTGCTATTGTCATAAAATAACCATCCACTTTCAGAATCTTCCTTTGTCACAGTTGCCTGATATAGGAACCAGCTAGTTATGCTGGGCAGCTGGGATGGCTTTTACACCTTGGTTGACCTTGCTGGGAGAATTCACTCTTGGTCTACACCAGGGGTGCCAAACTCACATTGTCATGGCAACATCATGTGACATATCGGGACTTTCCCCCCTTTCGCTAAACCGGGTGGGGGAAGGGCCAGTACATGATACATCCAGCCCGTGGGCCACAAGTTTGACACCCCTGGTCTACACTCTTGGTGTTCTTTGCTCATTCCTCCCAGGATCACCCCCCCATCCTACAGAAGATGAAGACCTGGGGGTGGGGAAGATAGGTTTCTGAAAACCAGGGTTACCAGGTTATAAGGCAGAGAAAATGACCTTTTCTGTGGAATTTCACATGTAGGTTTATCTCTATCTATTTGCAGAGATTTCCAAGGCCTGAATAAGAAGTATCCTTTCTGGACCACTGCTTTTGTTGGAACGTAGCTGCACAATCTTTCCTCCTGGATAAGTAACCACAATATAGGCAATCTCCCTTTTCAGTCCTTTGTTCAGAGATTTTTTTTTATAGCAAGGCATTATAAGCCAAGTAGTCCTGGAAACAGCATCCACAGTTCTACAACACCCTGTAGAAAGCATCCATTGGAAAGTCCATTGAGAGGCTGGGGAGTAAAATGCTTTGGTTTCATTTTTTGTTTTGTATTTTTGCAGAATCTTCCAAATATATATATTTTTCTGTTTGGTCTTTTAATAAATTGATGAGTAATAGCAGTTTAAGATCTCAGATAAAAAGATTTCCCACCTCTTGCAGTCCAACACCTTTTTATTTATCTACCTCTATCTCTGTGGCATATAGTTATTAGTGGCCTGGCTTGGCCTGGCTGCAGTTCTGCTGCTGTGAGTCAGCAAATTTTGGGGAGGGGGAGGAAAAGGGGCTCAATTGGGACCTTGAAGGCTAGCTGTGCTATCCAAAGGGCTGATGATTTGACTTGGCTAATAGCCAGGGCTGTTGTGGGAAGGTGTAGAGACAGAAGTCCTATTGGTTCAGTCTAATATTATTTGAGTATTGAGTACTAGAGCTTAGTGGGGACACCCACAACTTCAGTCACCGGGTGACATGCTGCTGGTCTGATCCAAAATTGGAGAGAGAAAGTTTGCGTGAAACAAGAGTGTCTGAAGAGAAAAGTTAGAGAGTGAAGTTATGTTAGCGTGCAGAGCAGCAGTGGGTTTCCAATATTCTTATCACCAGTTCGTGCACGCGCCTTCCATACATGCGCCTGGCCTTCTGCGCATGCACTTTGCTCGCTCACGTGCCTTCCGCACATGTGCCTGGCCTCGGAAACATCCCTAAATAGGATGTCATAGAGCCGGGGCGAGTGGCAGGCCCACCCGCGATCTACACTACCGGTTCACCCCAACCAGTACGAACTGACTGAATATCACCTCTGGTAGAGTGGTGGGTTGCCCCCAGTTCAGAAGAACCAGTAGTAAAACCGGTGGGAGGCCCCACCTGCCATCCTGGATGTCGTCATCAGTGATCTGTGCATGCGCAGAAGCAAGGCACGTGCGCGAGTGAAGCAAGCGTGCGAGAGCAATCCCATTGCAAGCCGGTAGTAAAGGTAAGTAGAACCCACCCCTGGTCTGGTGCAGAGTAATTGGCAGTTCCTGCTCAGGAGAAAGAGAAAAAATGATCCATGGGTAGGTTCCCTGAAGGAACGAAAATGAAGACCCAGAAAGAGGACATCTTCAAAACAGAAAGGAGGGACCCAGGTGGCTGCAGACAGCATCTTCACCTTTCAAGGACCAAAACAAGAAGGAGGGACAAAGCCCTGGTGTCCGAGAAGGACTGGGCAGAAGACCCTGAGAGAGGTTCTTCCCCCAATAAAGAAACAGTGGTCTGAGCATATCCAGGAGAAAGTCAAGCTGTCCTGAACACACTATAGTGCAGTGGTCACCAACTGGTAGTCCACGGACCACTGGTGGTCCGTGAGAAAATTTTGGTGGTCTGCGGTGCACCAGGGTGGAGGAGCTGCTCCAGGATGAGCAGTGGCCAGTCCTGTGACTAGAGCTCTGGAATATGGGACTGGCCAGGCAGCTCATGGTGGGTCTGTAAATCTCCGCTGTAGAGGGAGGTTTGTGCAATTTCCAACTTTGCAGTGCAGCCGGAATGAGCTAATGGTGCAAGGGGGGGTGCAGACGAGCCGAAGCAACGGGTGACGGCAACCCCGGGCTGTTTCTTCCCCCTGCTGTAGCTTCCTGTTGGCTAAATCACCAGTGGCTGTCCCCGCCTGGCAAGGGAAAGGGCGGAGGGATGGAGATTCACTCCATATTCCAGAGTGGGAGCGAAGCTTCGTTTCTTGCTGGATCTCGCGGCCGTTTCTTCTGGCCCTTGTTGGTGCTCCGTGCACCTCAGTCTCTAGGGGATACCCTTGACTTCCTCTCAGCCCCAAGACACATGAGATGGCCCATGAGATGGGAGAGGGAAAGAGAATCAGAGAATCAGAGAGAGAATCAGAACGAGAGAGAGAGAATGAGAGAGAGAGAGAGAGAGAATGAAAGAGAGAATGAGAGAGAATCAGAATGAGACACACACAGAGAGACAGAGAATGAAAGAGAAGAGACAGAGTGAAAAAGAGAGAATGAGAGAAAAAAGAGACAGAATGAGAGAATGAAAGACAGAACAGAAAGAATGAGAGAGAAAATGAGAGAGAGAGAAAGACAGAAAGAAAGAGAAAAAGAAAGAGACAGAGGGAGAATCAGAGAGAATGAGAGACAGAATGAAAGAGAGAAAGAAAGAAACAGAGAGAATGAGACAGAATGAGAGAGACAGACAGAGAGAGAAAGAGAGACGGAGAATGAAAGAGAAAGAGAGAAAGAGACAGAGAATGAGAGAGAGAAAGAGACAGAATGAAAGAAAGAGAAAAAGAAAGAGACAGAGAGGGAATCAGAGAGATAATGAGTGGGAGAGAGAGAAAGAGAGAGGGGGAGACAGAGAGAAAGAGAAAATGAGAGAAGGAGAGAAGGAGAGGAGAGAGGGAGAGAAAGAAAGAGGAGGGAGAGTGCCTGAAGGACCCCATCCTGTCACTGGGAGTCCAGGCGCTTCAGCAAGCAGCGCACTGGATTTGTATTAGTGGTCCGCGGGATTTAAAATTATGAACTTGGTGGTCCCTGAGGTCCAAAAGGTTGAGGACCCCTGCTATAGTGAATTCAGCTGTTTCCTTTCTTTTCATTCTCTCTTGATAAGCCCAGAAAAGGGAAAAGAAGCAGGTGAGTTACAGGGGGAAAGTTTCTGAGAGGGCGACCCAGAAGGAAACCTGATACTATGTGAAAACCCCACCCCCAGATTATGTTGTGAATACCATTGTAAATACTTGCTGTAAATAGCTTCACTGTAAATAGTAAAAACTATAAGAGCCTACACTGTCTTATTTCTTGTGTCAATTGCCACCCTTTCAAACCAAAATACGCCTCCAATTCAAAAAAATCCTGTCACAATAAGACTATCTCAATGCCAGAAATTGAATTTAGATCATTTTATGTACAAAGCAGTGAAAATAATTTAAAAAAGGATCCATCAATTAAAAAAAAATTCAAATTATTTGAGAAGTGTAATGGATTTCCACTCCGCAGGCCATCGACCAATCGTGTATACCTTATCAAAGATACATTGAGATTAGCTTGTTTTGATAAAGGGCCTTTACAAACACTAGAGAAGAAAAAAGGCAGGAGACTTGGACATGGCATTGGAACACTCAAAGTTCTCAAGCTAAATCTCAGCATTATTCCAGAAAAGGGAAAAAA
The DNA here is from genome assembly GCA_022577455.1 of Arizona elegans. NCBI lineage: Eukaryota > Metazoa > Chordata > Lepidosauria > Squamata > Colubridae > Arizona > Arizona elegans. The sequence continues at coordinate 255,133,805 of JAKOOJ010000001.1, forward strand.
AATGTATCTTACCCCTGGAATGTTGGAACCGTTTGCTGGATCCAGATGGACGTTGCTGTGGTTTTGCAAAAGCGAATGTGGCTTTGCTTAAAGTACTCTAAAAGGATATACGTTGGATGACCCTTAAAAACAATGCAAAAACTGCAGTCAGCCCAGAAGGCAGTGGGTTGCCTCGTGCCGAGTATAGATTAAAAAGAGTTGACTAGCTTTGATTCTCTTGCTTTGGAAATCAAATATCTTTTGAACCTAGTTTCCAGTCCTGCTGCAAGCTTTTAAATCGCTTAAGCTGAAATCTCTAATTGAGTCAAAGATGCCTTACAGTATTCTGGTACTGTCATTAAAAGTTTGCAGATTTATTTATGTATTTCAGGTTATATGCTTCACTAATCCAGAAGGACCCTAAAATGGAATTGATCACATATTGTGCAGTTAGATAGGACTTTTGAGAAAAGTCTGGTTTTAAAATAAGTAGGGCATCAGCTTTGGAAGCCATATTAGGCCGGAAGCTTCCATGCTGCCACCTTCTCATGTGTGGGAAAGTAGGAGGGGGGGGGGGATTTAGTAGAGAGGTTGTCTATAGATATAATAGCATTCTTCCTGTTGGTCAAAGTCAGGCCGATCCTGCATCTGGAGAAGGAGTGGTCGGAGTGCTGTCTCGAGATGGGACAGATGGTGATTGGAGCATGTGATCGACTGAGGAGTGAGGGGATGGTTTGGGGGGTTTTGATTTACTGAGGGAAAACCCGAACCTCTCAGGCTCAGGTTTTCCCAGATGTACCAGTTCACCTATTCTAGTAAATAGAACTTTGAAAAATGCTTGCTTCAGAGTTTTTACTTGGAGTTGGGGGGTTTTCTGGAACGCTGACATTGGGTGTACAAGAATTTCAGTATTGCATAGTACAGGTAGTCCTCAACTTACAACAGTTCATTTAGTGACCATTCAAAGTCACAATGGCACTGGAAAAAGTGACTTATGACCATTTTTCACACTTACAATCTTTGTAGCAGCCCCATGATCACGTGATCAAAATTCAGATGCTCGGCAACTGGTTCATACTTATGACCGTTGCTGTATCCCCGGGTCATGTGATCCCCTTTTGCAACCTTTTGACAAGCAAAATCAATGGGGAAACCAGACTCACTTAACAACCTTGTCACTAACTTATCCACTATAAAACATTGGTGGCAAGAAAGGTCATAAAACTTAAATAAATTTTGTGCTCAATTGTGGTTGTAAGTCAAGGACTACCTGTATTATCTAAATATGTCATGCACTTGGAAAAAGTTGCTGAATTCTCCTTTGGCTCAAGAGTGACAGTTTTCTTTTGCATTAAAATATAACTGTTAGCTTGATAAGCTTGGAGAACACACATGCCTTTACCCTATTGTGTTGTCCTCTGCAATTCCTTTCTATGAAAAGATGTCTTATTATTCATGGTCTTTCTGCTTTTTATAAATGTGTTGTGACATTTTATCCCTTTTATTTATATTTCCTTGAGAATTCACAGGGGAGGTAATGGCTTTCATATTTTATGAGGTATCTCGTTTCGAAGTGGGAGGAAATAATAGATGATTGAGCAAGACTGAAGGATATTGGATCATCCAAGTGAAAACTATGTACTCTTCTTAGTTTGCATCAATTGTTTCCAAAGAGAATTTGAGGCAAATTTGTTTTTTTACCATGCAGAAATTATGTTGAAGTTATAACTATATACTATTAGAGTATAGCATACTCTATATACCGTATTTTCCGGCGTATAAGACGACTTTTTAACACATGAAAATCATCTCAAAAGTCGGGGGTCGTCTTATACGCCGGGTGTCGTTCTCCTGTAACCAGGCAGACCAGCCCAAAAGATTCTTAACGAGCCTTAAATGGCTCTGGCGATCGAAGCTCTGATGATCCCAGCTTTGCCTGCTAATCAGGCAACTCAGCTGGGATGCCAGAGCCATGTTAAAGGAAAAAACTTTTTTCCTTTTACGTGACTCTGCAAGCTCTGACGATCCCAGCTGCGTTGCCTGCTAATCAGGCAACTCAGCTGGGATCGCCAGAGCCCAGAGTCCTGTAAAAAGAAAAAAGTTTTCCCCCTCCAGCTTGCTTACCTTAGCTGGTAATCGCCACGCTTGCCTTGCTTCGCTTGCCTGAATCCATTCCATCAGCAAGCCACTCTCTGCCTGCAATCATGCAGGCAGGAGTTGTGGACTTCAACTCCCAGAATTCCTCAGCCAGTAAAAACAAAGCTGGCTGAGGAATTCTGGGAGTTGAAGTCTACAAGTCTTAAAGTTGCCAAGGTTGGAGACCCCTGTTCTATTGGGTAAGTTTTTTTCCCCTTTGGGAGCTTTAAAAAATAGTTAATTGGGGTTTTTTTAGTTGTTCTTTTTTAGACCTAGCCATTTAAAGTTTAGGAAGTTTTAAATTTAGTTTTCATATAAAAATAAAAATAATATAATATTTGTGCAGCTTTCTGAGATGTGGTGTGTTTCTGTAGTGTTTCACTCTAACTACACAAACACACAAAATCTCACAAAGCTGTATGTGGAATTTTGTGTGTGTAAAGTGTGAAGGTTGATTTTTTTTGGGCTTTTTGTGGCTGTGTGAGGTTCCTGCTTGTTGCAGGGGCCATTTTGGGTCTAGCACAGCTGCTTTTACATTGTGGATGAGCCAGTTGTGTTGTGTTGTGTTGTGTGTGTGTAAAGTGTGAAAGTTGTTTTTTGCGCTTTTTGTGGCTGTGTGAGGTTCCTGCTTGTTGCAGGGGCCATTTTGGGTCTAGTACAGCTGCTTTTACATTGTGGATGAGCCAGTTGTGTTGTGTTGTGTTGTGTTGTGTTGTGTGTGTGTAAAGTGTGAAAGTTGTTTTTTGCGCTTTTTGTGGCTGTGTGAGGTTCCTGCTTGTTGCAGGGGCCATTTTGGGTCTAGTACAGCTGCTTTTACATTGTGGGTGAGTCAGTTGTGTTGTGTTGTGTGTGTGTGTAAAGTGTGAAAGTTGTTTTTTTGGGCTTTTTGTGGCTGTGTGAGGTTCCTGCTAGTTGCAGGGGCCATTTTGGGTCTAGCACAGCTGCTTTTACATTGTGTTGAGGCAGTTGATGTTTTTTAATTTTTATTTGGTGTGTGTTGGAAGAGGGGTAGTCTTATATGGCGAGTATAGCCCAAACCAAAGTTGGGGGGTCGTCTTATACGCCCAGTCGTCTTATACGCCGGAAAATACGGTAGTCTACTATATACTAGTATAGTATATACTATATACTATTAAAGTATATTATAGTATATTATATACTATTATAATATACTATTAGAGCTATGCAAAGCTTCAGGATGAAGATTCATCAGTTTCAGAACCAAATCGTATTTTGGGGAGCCTCATTACATCTAACTGGATAAAACTATTCAAATTGTCAAATTCAGATCAAATCTTATGATTCAAATTGTATCAGAATCATGTCCCAATTTTTCTAGATAAGATTAGAAAGTCATTTATCTTTGGTCCTTTTTTGAAGCAATACAGATTATTTTCCCCCTTTGCATCCTTTTTCCTCCCTGTACATTTTTGGTTCCTTTTCATCTTTGCACACAATAGAATATTGCTGTTTCAAAGCAAGCAGCGCCACCTAGCGAATTCAATAGATATGCTTTTCTTATATGTGTATAAGAGACCTATCAGATAAAGGACTTTTTAATTCCTTGAGTTTTAGATTCCCCCCTCCCCCCGCTTTTATTACTTTTATAAATAACTCAAGATGGCAAACATACCTAACACTGTCCTCTTCTTCTTTTTCTTCTTGTGTCATATCCGTCATCGGACGTTGGCGATCATGTTGGCAGTCCTATTTTTGTCAACAGCCGCATGAAAAAGTGCTGCTGAGTTTTGTCCAAACCAGTCTGTTAGGTTTTGAAGCCATGATGTTCTTCTTCTGCCCGGACTTCGTTTGCCTTCAATCTTTCCCTGGAGGATTAAGTGAAGGGTGCCGTATTTTTTTGGGTGTCACATCACATGTCCAAAATATTCTAACTTTTGCTTTTTAATGGCTTTGATGATTTCCCTTTGCTTTCCCAGGTGGCTTATCACCTCCTCCTTTGTGATTTTAACTTTATCTAACATGCCTTCCTATTTTTTAAATTTATATTTAGATTGCAAGTACTATTCATTATATTTATTTTTTAACAAAACAGTCTCAACTAGAAAAAACATTCAAAACTTTTTCTTCATTTGAGGATAGCTCATACCACCCGTGTGTCTACTTACCTTAACACAGTAGCTGAGAGCTGATGGTCTTTACTCTTTGCAAATTTCTGCTGGTGTCAAAATATCTCAAACAACATCATTTCTATGTTTGCGAAATTTAATATTCATAGATTATGAATCAATCAGTATTCATTCTCAATCCCCAGAGAACCAAGAGAAAAGCACCGTCATCTGATCAACATCTTAACACCCGGGATGGCAAAAAAGAAATGTTAGCAACCTCCTTTCCTGGCAGAATTAAATACAGCTTCAAATAAAAATGGATTTCTGGTGATTCCATAAACAAAGGCATGCACTGTTTTTAGCCTTCGGCAGGAAACACTTTGCCATTGCTTCCTTCCAGGATTTTAAAAAACTTTTGAATCTAGCATGCAATTAGTTTTCTAATCAATGAATTAGAATCAATAAATCAACAATTGGCTAGATCCGTGGTGGCAAACCTATGGCACGCGTGCCAGAAGTGGCACACAGCGCCCTCTCTGTGGGCACTCAAGCCGTCGCCCCAGTTCAGCTCCACCACACATGCGTGTGTGTCTCCCGCCGGCCAGCTGGTCAACAGGTCTCTGCCACACATGCGTGGGGGTGTACACACACATGCAAGGGGTGCAGGGCATATGCAGGGGCATGCATGCATGCATGGGGGTGGGATGCATGTGGGGTGTGCATGCACGGGGGAAGGGCGCATGCATGGGGATCACACACGCATTGCATTTTGGGGGTTCGGGCATGCACGCATTCGTGCACACACACACTTTGGGCACTCGGTCCGGAAAAAGTTAGCCATCACTGGGCTAAATGCTTCCACCTGTTCTGATGCTATTAGAGGTAGCCTCCAATTAATATTCCTACTCCATTAACACCTTCTTGTTATCATTTAAGTACTTTGTATAACTTTATGGTTATTTCCCTTCCTACCATTTCAGACCTATAACTCAGAATGGCCAGAGTGCTTTAACCATGTCATGACATTCTTTTAAAGTTGCCAGGGAATGAACACCACATCAGTTGTCCCCCGTGTTATGGGTTTGTTTGTTTTTTTAAATCTTTGTGGCCTTTAGCTTCGCTGTTGAGGATGCATTGTTCTCATCCTTAAATAAGAACTACCTGACATTCAAAGCTGTATAAACAACATTCTGCTAGAATTCTGTAAATGTGAAGCTGGTTACAAATGAACAGGGCAAGAAGGGAATCAAAAGAACTTTTCTGTCCCTGCCAACCATTCATTCTTTGGTCATATCAACAGCATTTCCTGCCAAGTCAATGGCACAAGCAGAAAGGGTTTTTAAAAAGTTGGATTCTGTTTATCTGGAGATATAACTAATTGTAGTGTAGATACTAGAAGAAGTTCATATCAAATAAGCACCTGATTCATATTTATTGCCCAGATGCCTAATCCTACAGATTAATCTAGACCTAATATTGGTTTCACATTACAATAAGAATTCAAGGACAAACATTCACATTTACAGTGCCTAGATGACAGGTGTCAAATTCGCCGCACATTATATGTTGCTGGCATGTGATGTATCACAACTTTTTTCCCTTTGCAGAGCTGGGGTGGCCGTGGCCTGCATATGATGCACCCTGTTTTTCCACTGCTTTTAAAGACCTTGTAAGTTGTGTTGGTGAAATAAAATTCCATTAGTTGTTTTACTAGATGTTTTTCTCGATAACTCCAACCATGATTGCATGTTACTGCAAAAGCTACCATAGTGAGGAGGGACGCATTCTAGTAAAAGTTCCAAGAACAGGATTCTGAGAGAGGAAAACTCTGACTTAGAGCAATGAGAGGATGAGGCATATTTTCTCACCAGTAACCAAATATAACACTCATAAGTTCTAAAGAGTCATAGAAATAAAAAGTTTATTAAGTACTCGGAGAGCTTCACATTTAGTTCCAAAAATAGGCATCAAAGAACATAGGAATATGAAATAGAACATCTGTTTGCAATTTTTTTAAAGTAGCTGCATCTTTCCTTTGGCTCATTCAGTTATTCTCGCAAATTGGATTGCACTTCTCCCTTAAAGTCCCTATTGTGTCACTAGTTGTATTCTGATGTTCATCTGATTATATTCAAGGGCAGAAACTGTTTTATGTTGCTTGATGTAAACAGCAGATATTGACAATGTAGGAAGTGTAGGAAGTTAGCACCCACCCTTCTCCTAGAAGAATGAAATATTTTAGGAAATATTAAAAAGGCAGAATATATTTCTCTGGATGAGAAATGGAGAAACATGTTTTAAAAACAAAGCAGCTCCCACCTTCCTGCCTCCCCCCCACCTTTGTCAATGGGCCAGAGGCAGAAACCCAATACCACCACCACCACCACCACCACCTTTGTTAATGGACCATCATCTGCAACACAATAGGACCCATCTAGCAACAGGAACTCACCACATGGCACCTGGGAAGATTACATCAGTCAGCAAGGCTAGCTAAGACCCCCACCCCTTGGGAGTCTGACAACCAATCAGGATACTCTTCCTGTGCCCCAGGAAGTTCAAAGCTCAGAGAGGGCATAAAACCAAGGCATGTTCAGCATCTTGGCCCTTTTCTGTTCAGGAACTCAAACCATGTGATCCTGCCCACCATTAAACCATCTTTCCAAGCAGTCTCCATGTTTCCACATGGATCTGAACATGGAGCTGAACCCAGGAGGATATTTCTTCCGACAGAATTTAGCACCCACCCCTCTCCTAGAAAAATGAAATATTCGAGAAAATATTAAAAAGGCAGAATGTTATATTTCCCTGGATGAGAAATGGAAAAACATGTTTTATTTAGGCAGGAAGCAGACTCACTCTTAATAGCCCCCACCCTCCTTAATAGCCCACAGCAGATGTCCACAATTAACAGCTATAGAGATAGCTATGTCTATTCATAGGCAAATGGCCTCACCCAAGATCACCAAGATCGAACAAAGGTAAACCTGGGAAGATTACATCACTCAGCAAGCCTCAACCAAACTTGGACTCAAAACCCAGCCTACAGAGTTGCCCCTGCATGGCCCCATGGGAGCCTGGCAATCAATCAGAATACAAGCTCAAATTCAAAGCCCAACAGAGGGAATAAAACCAAGGCACTCTCAGCATCTCGCCCCTTTTCTGCTCAGGATCTCAAGCCATGTGATCCTGTTCATCAATAAACCTTCTTTCCAAGCAACTTCCATGAGTCCACTGTCTTTTTCCCCACTTGGAACTGAACCCAGAAGGATATTTCTTCCAACAACAAATAAAAATATTTCCCCAAAACTATATCTTGCATTACGATGATTATCTCATCAAAATCATCCTAGAGTACCAGGTTCCTCCATTTTTACAACTTTTATCTTTTAATAACTGATTAGTGGTAGTTACTTCCTGCTTGAAAATACATTCAGCTTCTTTGCAATTTGCTATAGGATTCCTCAGTATTTTCTTGCATTGCCTCTGTTCTAAATTTGTATGCTTGTGATTTACTACTAGTAGTAATATACTAATTTACCACTAATTCTAGTAGGTATGAATTGTCAGTTATTGAGTTAAATATGAGTTTTTACTTAGCAATATCCTTTTTGAATGCCACTGTATCTCCATCTCTCTGGCTTCCTCTATGCCTCTGTAAGCCTTACCTGGCTAATGTGAATTACTCACAGTCTCCCTCTGCCCCCAGCCCCTTTGACCTTGCCAGCTGTCCCTCCTACTACTACTGGTAGTAGTGTTTTCAGACTTAGTGGAACTTCTAAGTCCTTCCACCACGTCAAAATGGTAATCCCCTGGAAAGGATATCTACATAATACCATATCTACATGGAAAATACATCTATAATTAAAGATGCTAAAAGTTTTTTGGGGTTTTTTTTTTTTTTTTTTGGTGTTGGTGATGGGGGTTGTTTCCTTGTTTCAGGTCGTTATCTTTATCTTTGCTCCTTTCAGTTCCTGAAATCCATTAGCAAATTCCTTCCTTTAAAGAATGTATTCACTGAACAGCAAGTGGTTCACAAAATAATAGCAAATGGATGGTGAAAATTTTTGTGAAAGCCTATCTCCATAGCAATGTACTAAGAGATCATTACTGTAGCAACTGATTTTATATCACCTGTTATCACCTGTCCTTTTTTTAAAAAAAATAAGCATTAGCCATTTTCCTATTCAGTTTTAAAGTTGGCAAGGCAGCAAAGAGTGATGGAGAAAGAGTAACTGCCCAGCAACTCTACACATTGTTGTTTCTTGCAAGGCAGATGAAGAAGTCCGGATCTTCAGCAGAAACTGCCACTGCAGGCAGTAGAAAGGGGCATAACTTTCCTCTTCCCTGAGGAGATGCTACAGAAGGGACTTGGCAATACAGGTAGTCTTTGACCTATGACCACAATTGAGCATAACATTTCCGTTGATAATTGAAACATTTGTTGTGAGTTTTGCCCCATTTTACGACCTTCATTGCCAGAGTTGTTAAGTGAATCACTGCAGTTGTCAAGTTAGTAACATGGTTTTTCACTGATTCTGGCTTCCCCACTGACATTGTTTTTCATTTGATGCTAGAGCAGTGTTTCTCAACCTTGGTAGCTTGAAGATGGGTGGACTTCAACTCCCAGAATCCCCCAGCCAGCAGCGCTGGCTGGGGGGATTCTGGGAGTTGAAGTCCACCCATCTTCAAGCTACCAAGGTTGAGAAACACTGTGCTAGAGAATCAGAAAGTTAGTGATTTAATGCCTGGGATGGATGATGGATAAAACTAGAATGTAATCAGAAACACTCCTACACTCTGCATCAACTGATCCAGAAGACGATAGAAAAAAATCCAGACTAGTGTCTTTCCTTAATAATTAAGATGTTTGCAGCTTCAGGGTTGTTTTTGTGAAAACAGTGTGACAGAAGGAGAGAGCACTTTTGTAGAGGAAAAATTGATGATACATTCCATACTGCTAGACTGCGCCCTCTAGGTAATACACAAAGGACTTGGCTACCTTCAAAATAGCCTTCCTTGCTACTTCAATTAATGAGAAAATAGTAATTTATAATGTGGCATCTTGCCATACTGACTCCACCAAGAAGGAAGCTCAAATTGCATCCCTGCTCAATTCTGGATATACTGTACATCACAAAATTGCTGAACAGTCAAATTTTTACTTTCATCCACACTAAAGGTTTTCCCATCCAGTCATGTCTGACTCTAGGGCACGGTGCTCATCTCCGTTTCTTGTCCAAGAGAGCCAGCATTGTCCGAAGATATTTCCGTGATCATATGACCAGCATGGCTATATGTCAAAAGTGCACAGAATGCTGTTACTTTCCCATCGAAGTGGTACCTATTAATCGACTTGTGTTTGTAGGCTTTCGAACTGCTAGGTGAGCAGGAGCTGGGGCAAGTAACAGGAGCTCACCCTGTTGCAGGAGCTCAAGTCTTGAACCCAGGCTGTCAGCTTTCCAGCTGACCAGCTCAGTGTTTTTAACTGCTGTCATTGTGCCCCCTTCGTCCACACTATGCTTCCTTAAATGTACACAGGTGCACACAGGACAGGACAAGAATACTGGATTACTCTGCAGGGGCTGACCTACATCATTCTATCTCATCTCCAGTAACAATAGAAGAGCCTTGGTGGCGCAGTGGACTAAAAACTGCTGTTAAAGTAGCACTTAGCTGCCAGCTGCCTGCAATTACTGCGAGTTCAATTCTCACCAGGCTCAAGGTTGACTCAGCCTTCCATCCTTCAGAGGTAGGTAAAATGAGGACCCGGTTTGTGGGGGAAATAAGCTGACTTTGTATAAAAAAGAACACTGCTTGGGGGGGGGGGGCAAAAAGCCCTACTAAGCAGGTATATACAAAAGTATGAAGGCTATTGCTTAAAGCATTGTAAGCCGCCCTGAGTCTCTGGAGAAGGGCGGCATATAAATCGAATAAATAAATAAATAAATAAATAACTACCTAGCAGCACTACCATAAAACATCACCTGCCATAATTATGCATAATAATGATGCCCAACTAGTTGACAATAGCTGACCTTGGTGGGTCTCAAAAACCTAAGCAGGATAAGTACTTGGATGGGTACCACTATGAAATATTAGGAGGGTATGTTAAACATGAAAGCTAACAGAGGAAGGCAATGGCAAACTATTTTCAAGTTTTTGCCAAGAAAACTGTACGGCTGAATCTGTAAAGTCACCAGAAATCAGGGTTTACCTGAAGGAGATTTTACTTATAACACTGCTGCCGTATAATTTGAGAACAGACTGAGTTAGGAACATTAGAAATTTACTGCACTTTTACAGTGATTTGGGGAAACGTGTTTTTTTCCCCCATTTCAGCTATTGATTAGAAAAGGTTTCAATTTTCTAGATAAACCACAAAGCACACTGAATTCTCAGATTAAATGGATGACAACTTTGGCTTCCTGGAAGCCTTTGCTGAGAAGCTATATTAGAATATGCATTATCTTTTATCTTTAAAAACTGTTATAAACAAACAATGGTGGCAGGATTCAGGATTCAGCACAAGGAGCCAACCAAACTACTTTTTTGCTTGTTTGTTTTGTGCACTTGGCCAGTAAATAATCATGAAGTACTATTCTTGGAAAAGGTGAAAAGTGCTTAATATTCTAAAAGGGTATCTAAATGAGGGATCCTTGGTGCTCTCTTTTTTTTTCCTGAGAGCAAACCCCACTGATCACTAGTACAAATGATGTTACCTAGTTTGAGTATTGAGATGCCTGCAAGAAAACAACCAAGTTTAGAGAGCACCAAGGACCCCTCATTTCAACCCTGAGCTACAAATATTTTCCTTTATTGGGATACATAATTCCATGAGTAGGCTAATGTGTATGTTTGGATGTAAACGTAGAAGTTATGGGTCTAATTTAAACTAAAATACAGGTAGTCTTTTGAGTTACGGCCATAATTGAGCCCAAAGTTTATGTTGCTCAGTGAAACATTTGTTGAGTTTGCTCCATTTTACCACTTTTCTTGCCACAGTTGTTAAGTGAATCATTGTATTTGTTAAGTTAGTGATACAGTTGTTAAGTGAATCTGAGTCAAAGTGATTCCCCATTGACTTTGCTTGTCAGAAGGTCTCAAAAGTTGATCATATGACCCCAAGATACTGCAGCTGTCATAAATATGAACCAGTTGAAAAAAAATCTGAATTTTGATCATGTGACCATAGGATTGCTGCAACGATCATAAGTGTGAAAATGATCATAAGTTACTTTTTTCAGAGCTGTTGTAACTTGGAAGTCATTAAATGAACTGTTGTAAGTGGAGGACTACCTGTATTCTATATCTCAGTCTGGTGTTATTTAGGTTTGTATCTGATGGACAATTTTAAAGCTCTGCTATCCCATTTAATAGTTATTTAAATGTGCCATTTTTTATTGGTGCAGGTCTCATTTATTCTTTATAAAGGAAATATATTTTCTCAGGACAGTTTTCTGCAAAACAGGGTATGTGTCCTTCTGTGCAAGAAAAGATGCAGCTCTAGAGAAAAAGAGTTAATGTGTATTTGCTCAACCATCACAGGAGAAATTTTTTGGAACTTGGAAGGTTCTGGAGAGGGACTATTTAATATATGGGAAATTAAATCTGTTACATGTAATTTACAATTTAAAAATATCCCAGACAAATTAAACATTCTTGTACTCCTTAGAGCAATAACTTTAACTGAAAATGCCAGAAAAATTGTTTTCTTCCTGTCATTGCTTGAAATGAAACGGCAGCTGACTTTTGTTTCTTTAATTACTAAGGTTTATATACTGTTCCAATGAAAAATTATTTTAAATAGTTTACAATCTGTAATACCGTTTTATGATCCTTGGTTTTCTGTGCACTTTCAAATTACTAAATTCAAATATTGAATTAGGTATAAATCTGCTCTCCCTCAAAATTTAAGTGTTGATGTGATTACATAATGTGTTCTCATATTTCCTTAAAAGAACTGATTCCTCACTAACTGATTCTCTATGTATTTTAGGAGAGAGAATTTCTGCCTCTGTAACAAAAGGAAATATTTTAATGGATGTATCTTAACAGCTCTCTTTTTCAGAGCTATTAAATAAATCTCTTATTCCTCCTTGTCATTCTTGCTCTGAATTATGGAATGATAATGCCCTTGGTTACCTCCCAGTTTTTATGTAGATAAATCAACAATTTTCATAGTTTCTCCTTAACAAGAAGTGGGGTTTTTTTTAAAAAAAATTGTATATTCTTTCTTTCATTGCAGTTTTGAAAACCTTTAGTTGCAGTATAGACTTGACTGAAACTTGAAAGGCCTTTTACGTGAGATTCAATACAGTATGCGGTAATAAACATTGGATTGCTGTCCACAGAGATATTCACTAGATGGTGCTGTTGTTCTCCAGATAACAATTTAAAATATTCTGTATTACCTTCATCAGTGTCCCTAATAGTATTGTCTAGATCAGGGGTGTCAAATTCGATTTCATTGAGGGCTGCATCAGGGTTGTGTTTGACCTCGGGGTGTGTGTGTGTGTGGCTAGCTCATCATCATTCGTATCAGGGGTGTCTGTGATGGCCTGAGCACTCTGCCAGTGAAAACGGGCTCCCAAGTTCCGTTCTCCATTTTTGGCTGCAACAGCCTCCTACAGCCCTCCCGAGCTGTTTTTGCTGGCAGAGGCACCGTGGGCCGGTCCTTTCCTGTTTCCAGGGCAGTCCCGTGGGCCAGATCTAATCACCCCACAGACCGGATCTGGTCCCCGGACCTTGAGTTTGACACCCCTGTCTAGATCTAAAAGAACATAAAATATTGTATTTTATATCAGTATGATATTTACCCAGTATAACATTAATGATTAAGATGATGTGTGTGTGTGTGGGAGGATTAGAGGCAGTGTTATATAAGAAAAACAGGATATAAATCTAACAAATAAACAGTAATTATTTCTTTCTTTTTACGACCCTGTAATCCCTTTTATCGGGTTGGAGTCAGGACGACTGAATGGAGCTGATCATTAACTGGCCAGATTGCCCTTCCTGATGCCTGCACAGAGTTTGCAGCAGGTATTTTCTCTTTACGCTCTGATAGAGAAAAATCTCTCGCTGCCTAGGATTGAATTCATAACCTCCCAAGTGTGAGGCGAATGCCTTCACCTTTAGGCCACTGCGCCACTCAGCAAATAAACAGTAAATAAATGAAAATTAAGGATTTTCCTCATAGATTGTCAGTAATCTATTCAACAATCATGAAAGATGCTTTTACATTATTCCCCTGCTGCAGACAGGATTGAGGGAAAGAGGTTTGCCTGTAAAATTGGCAGTATAATCTTTACTTAGGAAAAAAAGACAGATGTATGCAATAGACTGTATTCTCTAAAAAACATGTTTACAATCCTGCTGAGCCCTTAATTCAAGTAGGAAAGGAGAGTAGGAAAATTACTCATGTGATAGTAAAGCATTTATCAACTGGATGATCCAAAAGAACAACTCTGTTAACTGGAATCTACTTCTTAGATCAGGTCTGATTGTTACGCTATTTAGCTATTATGGCATAGAATACAGGTAGTCCTCAACGTACAACCACAATGGAGCCCATGTTGCTAAGTAAGACATTTGTTAAGTGAGCTTTGCCCCATTTTACGACTTTTCTTGCCACATTTGTTGAGTGAATCACTGCAGATGTTAAATTAGTAACCCAGCTGTTAAGGGAATCTGTTTTCTCCATTGACTTTGCTTGTCAGGTCACAAAAGGGGATCACATGACCCCAGGACACTGAAACTGTCATAAATGTGAGTCAAGTGTCAAGCATCCAAATGTAAATCGTGTGACCATGGGATTGCTGCAATGGAGATAAGTCTGAAAAATGGTCATAAGTCACTTTTTTCAGTGCCGTTGTAACTTCAAATTGTCACTAAGGGAATTGCTGTAAGTTAAGGACAACCTGTATACTAGTAAGTAAGTAAGCTTTTTATTGCGATCAGAGACCAAATTTAAAATACACATAGAAGGGGAGTATATTTTACAAATATAGATAGATCATATGACAGTACACCATCTACTGCCTCAACCTGTATACTATCTTGGCTGGCCAAAGATAATATGCTGGTCCAGGCAGTTGTAAGATAGGATAGGACTCTTTACTCTGCTTATGTACAGAAACTAGCTGGGCTGATAACTAGATCTTTAGTTACTAGTAGTATCAAATGACTTTTTCTTAATAACAAGAGACTAGCTTGAAGTGCATCTGATGCATTTTCAAGTGGGACAAGATTATCATTCAGATGCTGATTTGCTGAATGTATTTTAATCTTAATGTCTATGGACAGGTCTATGAGAAGGTTTAAAATTACATTTCAACTGCAGCAGGAAAGCCACAAGTTCCTCAGTTCTATGCTTTAGTCACCCTTAAGTACCATTATCAATCCACTATAGTAGCTTAAAGCGATGCCTAGTTTCTGATGAACAATTTACTGGGTACACACATAGAACGGACTTAGCTAGAGTTCAGCATGTGGCAAGCTGAGTAGAATCCATCCCAATGAGCACCTGAATACCCAGAAGGTCCGGGGCTGTTGAGTCAGCTTCAGATTTTTTTTTATTTATAAAAAGTAAATCAACTGATTGCTATGTTTTGTTTGGTTTTATTAAATTTTAGGATTGTATTAACAACCCTTCCCCAAATTAAGGCTACACTAGATATGGAATCTCAAGTTCACAGAAGGGCAATGTGGCGGAGGATGAGAACGCATTTAGAGATTTTGGACTAAAATATTTTACCAAAGGAGTAGGAGAATTAGAATAGAGTTTATTCATCCTTTCATTAGAAATACTATTGGCACAGGTAAGGGGAAATAGGGAAATAAAAGGTTAAGAATTAAAAGAGAAGAATATAAAACACAGACTTTTGCAGACGACATGGCATTTATAATAGAGGATCCTTTGGAAACTGGAGAAAAGCTCCTACAAGAAATAGAGAAATTTGAAACAGTAGCAGGCCTGAAAATAAATAAAAACAAAACAAAGATAATTACTAAGAACCTCACGCAAAGTCAAAATAAGAAATTAGAGGAGAAACTAGGAATACAAATTGTCAAAAAGGCAAAGTACCTGGGCATTTGCCTAACGGCAAGAACATCCTCAATAAAGGAAGACAATTACTCAAAATTATTGCAACAAATTCAAAAAGATTTAGAAAATTGGGCAAAACTACAAATTTATTTGACTGGGAGAATCGCCACAATAAAGATGAATATTTTACCCAAAATTTTATATTTATTTCAAACACTGCCTATAAAATTGGGGAAAATCTTTTTTGACAAATTGAATAAAGTTATCAGTAAATTTATATGGCTAGGGAAAAAGCCCAGAATCAAATTTAAATTGTTACAAGATGCCAGAAGTAAGGGTGGCTTTGCCTTCCAGGTTGGGAACTTTACCACCAGGCGGCAGTAGTGTCATGGCTCAGAGAATGGATAAACCTAAAAAAATGGAAGAATTTTAACAATTGAGGGTCATGACCTACAGAAAGGTTGGCACGCCTTCATCTGGGATGGAAAAGACAAAGCACATGAGTACTTTCAGAGGCATCAAGTGAGGGAAGTACAGCTAGAAACTTAAAAGGAATTAAAAGGAACTTCTATCTCAAAATCCCAAGATGGGTGTCCACAATGGAAGCCTTGGTCTACCCCAATTTAATTGACTTTAATAAAATAGTGACATATAAGGAATTGTTAGATGAACTAGGGCAGGGGTGGGCAAATGTGGCCCTTTTACAACCTGTGGACTTCAACTCCCAGAATTCCTGAGGCAGCCGAGTTGAAGTCCACAGGTTGTAAAAGGGCCACATTTTCCCACCCCTGGACTAGTGAATTTGAAATTCAGACAAAAATTATTGGAAGAAGGGACTTCCGGTTTGCTGCTGGCCGCCGCCAGACGTTCCTTTGGGATCGTCAGCTTTCATTGCCTGTCAGAGCCGCCTTTATAGCGGAATGGCGGCTCGAAAAAACTCCGTTTCCAAGAGGAAACGGAGATAGAGCCGGCAGGGGTGGGTAGAACTCTCTGCAGAGTCCCAAAAGTTTTTTTTTTACTTTTGGGACGGAGCGGATGAGAAGCCCCATATCCCCTGCCGCTGCTCCGGGCTTTGGGAGACCTCTGCCTATGCAGAGCCAGGCGTCAAGAGCAAGCCTGCGAATTTAACAGAATAATTAAAGAAAAGACGAGCTGGACCCTTAATACTGAACCGCAAGTATTTTACCCTTCAAAAAACTATTTAAGAGAAAAGAGGAGAGGAAAGAGGGAAAAAGAGCCTTTTAAAATGGCGTCTGCCGTGGCTGGAGAAGGGCTGAAAGGGAAAGTCCTTCCGTTTCTTATTACTACAATGTAGCGGAATAAATATCACTGGCTACATTTGTAGATAAAACCTCGCTCCTGTGCTGTTGATTGAAAAGAAGTTTTTTTTTTTTTTAAGGGAAAGTCCTTTCGTTTTCTATTTCTTCTCTCTTTTTTGCTAAATCTTGTCTGTGTGGGAAATGGCATCGGGACTTACACAGCTGGACAAACGGGGGGGGGGAACTTCCCCCCTTAAGAAACTGCACCAACAAATTCTAACTCTCCAGTGTCAGAAACCTGATTTTAATATATTAGAATTTCTCCTTGAAGAGATTGTAAGAAGGGATGAGATTGTGAACCAGCAACTTGAAAAATTTAAGCAGGAAATTAAAGAAATTGGTGAATTGGTGAAATCAAAGTTTGACTTTTTGAATCAAAAGATTTTAAAATCTGCTAATGGTTTATCAGACTTTCTGATTCGGGTGGATGCAAAGACTAAATTATTAGAGTCTAAAATGAAGGAAATTGAGGAGAATTTGGATGACATGACTCAAAAAATTAAAAAGGATTTGATAAACACTCAGGATAATAGCTCAGAAGACAAATCTAAAATGGAGACTAACCAAAAGATTGGTAATGAAGAAAATGTACAACAGAGGATTGAAAGAGAAGTTTTAATGATTCAATATAATTTTACAGAATATGCAATTAGACTGAGAGGTTTGCAGGAAAATAATAGAGATGATCTAAGGAAAATATCTTCTGAAATTCTGGCTGGGATTTTAAAGGTTCAACCTGATGAAGTGTATTGCAGGATTGATAGAATTTACAGAATAAACTCCTGGTTGGCAAAGCAAAGGCAATTGCCTAGAGACGTGGTGATCTATTTTACAGATAAAGAAATTAGGAATAATATTGTGCAGAACTCTTTTAATTCCACTTTGCAATTTCATGGAAGAAAGATTTGGATTTTTAAGGAGCTCCCGCCCAAGATGTTAATGGAGAGGAAGAAATTTGGCTTTCTAGTGACTGAATTAAAAAAAAGAAATATCCTATTCAGGTGGGACACCCCAGTTGGTTTAATATTGAGATATCAAGGAGTAAGATATCAATTGCACACTGTTGAAAAAGCGGAAGATTTTTATCAAAAAATTTTAAAAATGAATTTAACACCTTTAGGCATAATACAGGATAAGCAAAAGGAGTTGGAAACAAAAGGAAAATATCAAATTACAGAGACTGTTGCAGATAAATTGTCTTTGGATCCCCTGGATACCCCAGCTGGTCTGTCTATAAACAAGAGAGTAGTGTCATCCGACACCAAGCTGATGAACCATCAAGTCACAGACAAGTGCGCAAATCAATCAGTTGACATACAAGTGACGGAGAAGAAAGATGAGATGATAAAACTAACCCAACAAGAACAACCCATAAAGCAGAATGAAAATCAACCAGCAGACACACAATTGGTAGGCAAGAAACGAGGATGGAAATTCAACCCGCAAAAGAAAAAGAAAAGAAATAGATCTCATAGAAATAGCAATTTCTAAACTATGCAACAGTGAAGCCAGGGACTTTAAAAAAACGAATGAATATTTGAAAAGATAGTGGAGGCGAACAATTGTTTGATACTATCCTGAGGATTGTGGCAGATCTCTGCAAGGCCATGATTTTGGGATGTGAAAAGAGCCTCACTTCGTTGGATTTGAATCATCTATTCTGGAATTATTTTTTTTTTGGTAAATATATTATAATTATTTTGAGTTATAAGGCAGGAGAGTTACGCCGGGGCATGCAGAAGATCTGGATGTTACTCAGTAGGATGATGGGAATTAACAATCCTGATGAATACCACAACTATAACCATATGGATATAATCATAATTATAATGTCACTCGGGTGGTTGTTTTTACTTTTATACAGATGCGAGGATATCTACTACTGATGGGGGCAGAAGACGATTGAAGATTTTGAACAAACTGTTGCACCAGCATGTTATTTTACCCTATTATGGGTGATGGATTTAACAATCCAGTGGAAAGACATCAAAGAAGATATTATATGGATTATAAATTTAAAGTTATTGTCTTTTTTCTTTTTACAAAATGGAATGCATATATAGATATGTGTATATCTTAGTAATGTGGGCAGTGGATTATATTTAGAATTGTACTGCATGATTTTGTAGGAACTGAAGGGTTGAAATAGGTTAGTTTACTGATTGATTAGTTTAAGAAAAAGGATCTTTAAGTCATATATTTAGGGGAGTGGAGGATTTAACAATCCAGTGGAAAGACACCAAAGAAGATATTACATGGATTATAAATTTAAAGTTATTGTCTTTTTTTTTTCTTTTTATAAAATGGGATGCATATATAGATATGTGTATATTTTAGTAAAGTGAGCAGTGGATTATATTTAGAATTGTATTGTATGATTTTAAGTCATATATTTAGAGGAGTGGAGGAATTGGACAGAATTGAATAAATGTTAAATTTGGATGTAGGGAGAAGGCCGCTTTAAAATGTTATATTAATATATATAAAAGATTAAATGTTAAATTGTAATAATACACTATAAGTTTAGGGGAGGAGAAAAAGGGCAGATTATCGTAAAAATGGGAGTTATAAGATTAATATGCTAAGGGTCAGTATTCCGAGAAGGGACTAAGGGAAAGGAAAGATATTATGTATGTAACTAGTTATGAAATAGCCTATTGTTGTGAAGAAGTCACAGGGGGGGTTGGGTGGAAAGGGCGGGTTAGGGAAGAGGGGGGGGGGAAAGGGGGAAAACTTGTATTTGAAAACTTTTTCAATAAAAAAAAAAATTATTGGAAGAAGGAATTAAAATTGATTGGTGGCTCTATTTACAAATCCGAACAAAATATAAAAAAGATTTAGAAGTATATGGATTCCATACTGACAAACAAGAAATATATAAAATATTAACCGGGATCGATGAGAAAATAATCACTAAATGTATCCTGCAATTCAAAATGGAGGAAGAAATGGTAAAGGAAATGATAATTTAGGCGAAAAATTTTGGGTATAAATTGAATTAGAGCATTGGGAAAAATTATGGGGAACAAATTATAAGATGACATTGTTGGCTGCCTACAAAGAAAATATTTATAAAATGTTTTATAGGTGGCATTTACCTCCAGCGAGATTGGCCAAGATAACACCAAACAATTCACCACACCGTTGGAAATGTAACCATCAACATGGGACATATTTCCATATGCGGTGGACATGTCCCAAAGCAAAGGCATACTGGTTAAAAATATAAAAATGGCTAGAGGAAATGACGGGAAAAAATTGCTATAAAACCCAAACTATTTTTGTTGGGAATTATAAAAGAAGATTAGAAAAGAACATTATTACCTTATACTCCATATAATTACGGCCGCCAGAATTTCATTTGCACAAAATTGGAAACAACGATTTGCTCCATCAAATACGATGATTATTAAGAAGGTGCTAGATAGAATGTGCAGAAGCAGATAAATTAACAATGGAACTTAAAAGATTGAGAGGAAATGAAACATGGAATAGATGGTATAGCTGGCTGAAGAAAGAATCTAAAATCAATGTATAAATGTATAAATATAAGAGAAGATATCATAGAGGAATGAAATATTTAATATGTAACAGATATGTATATATTGTAGTGAATATAGGAATTAGTAAGTATTATATAAAATGTATCTGTATATAGTTGGTCAAAAGACAAAATAATTATTATTAAAGATGCCAGTAGCGGAAAGCTGTTAAAATGTAACAAAGATGTTAAAGATGTAGATGCTGAATAAAAATTATTTTATTAAAAAATAGAATAGAACAGAGCTGGAAGGGAGATCTTCTAGTTCAGCCCTCTGCTCAAGCAGAAGAACCTGTACCATTTCAGATGAGTGACTGTCTAGACCAGAAGTGTCAAACTTCATTTCATTGAGAGGCACATCAGGGTTGTGTTTGACCTTGGGGGGGAGGAGAGCATGGCCAGCTCAATGTCACTTGTGTCGGGGGCGCCTGTGGTGACCTGACTACTCTGCCAGTGAAAACGGGCTCCTGAGCTCAGTTTTCGGCTACGATGGCCTCCTGCAACCATCTGCCAGCAAAAACGGAACTCAGGAGGACTCCATGTGACCCACCCGAGCTCCGTTTTCACCAGCAGAGGCATCGCAGGCTGGTCCTTCACAGTTTCCGGGATAGCCCCACGGGACAGACCTAAGCACCGCGCCTTTGAGTTTGACACCCCTGGTCTAGACTCTTTTAAAAAACCTTCAGTGATGGAGCACCCACAATTTCTGAAGGCAAGCTGTTCCACTGGTTAATTGTCCTCGCTGTTAGGCAGCTTCTCCTTAATTCCAGGTTGCTTCTCTCTTTAATTAATTGATTAGGAGATGATACATAATCCATGCTAACCCTTGGAAATATACCCTACTGAACTCAAGCAAGGGCAAGCATCACTTTCCGAAGAGCCCCTTTTAAGCTATTTCAGCCAGAAAAGCTTTCTTTCCTAGGCATACAACTTTTCAGTCAGATTCCTCGGGCCCATCCACAAGCCGTTTAATCTTTGAATAGGCTCAACCGCTAAAATAAAGCCATGGGACTCCATTCGCTTTCCCCAGTCTCCCCCGGGTCTGAGAGGGTGGAGGGGGGGGGCAGTTCCTTGGTGCTGCCATCCCTCACTCCGCTGCAGTACCGCCCTTCTCCTGCGAGGGGAGTTCGTTCTCTGGCCGAACCCTCTCTAGGGTACCAGGAGAAACCACCCTAAAAAAGACACTCTGCCCTCTTACCTCGCTGGCGGCCGCCGCGCCTCTCCACGGCTCGCGTTCGCCCGCTAAGGAGCCGCTCTGGCCCGCGCGTCTCGGCTGCTCTCGGAGGGAAGTACGCCGCTGTGAGCCAAGAGCCCTCCCGCCCGCCATATTGGTGCCCGCGCCGCAGCTATTGCGTGTTTGTCCCTGCAGCGCCAGCCGAGCCTGCCCTGGGGCGGCCCAGCGGAGTAGGGAGGAGCCCCCCCTTTCCCCGACCCGTCCGCTGCTCCCTGCCCCCCCTCTTAACCCCGTCCGCTACCCCCGTCATGGCGACGAGGCCCGGTGGCCCATGAAAGAAGCCGACCGCCGTCACCCCAGCGGAGAACAACCCCTTTTCGGCGCGGTGTCTAAAAGCCTTTTTCCCTCCGCCACACAACATGGAGGCCGTGAAAGCTTTTAACAGCGAGGTCTGTTTTGGGACTCTCTGAGGAGGGGAGGGGGGGAGGCGCTAGTCGCCCGAGATCGGGGAGAAGGTGGGGGGGGGAGCGTTTGCTGCGGCTGCTGCCATTCTTCTACAATACTACGGTGGGAAGAGAGGCCTAGATGCCGTTGGTGTGGGGGGGAGGGGGGAGGAAAGAACCATGGCTATTCGAGGAAGAAAAGTGGAGCGGGGAATGGTGGGGGAGAGGGACGTCTTCCTACTTCTTCCACTGGAGAGGGCTGGAATTGAGGAGAGGGGGGAGGAAATAACACCCCAAACCACCTCGGGTTTGTTTTTCTGGGGTTTTTAACCACCCGCTCGGCCCAGCTTCTGCCCCTCCGCCCCTCCCCCAAATTTCTTCTCAGTCCCATTTTCTGCCCCTTTTAAATACTTTTCACCCTCCCTGTCCCGGAGGGGCGGGGGACGTTTTTCCCCAACACCTCCCCCTCCCCACAAATAACAGTTGTGCTAGCTTACGTTAATATAGAACGTATGTGAATAACCGCAGATGGGAGGTTTGGAGTCTGCTTGCAGCCGCCCTTAAGATGCTACCTAGTGTAATATAAATATAATATATATCTATATATATATAACCTTTGCTTACATTAGGTTGGGTTTGGGATACGGAGACGGCAACACTCCGGATGATGGAAGAGGCCTAATAAAAACAAAAACAAAAAAAAAGTCTGCATCTCCTTCCGTTAGCCTGGGAAAGCAGCACATGCACAACAACTAAGGAAAGGGTATCTTTAGGAGTTGTGCTATATACGCGGAATAGCCTGCTTAAAGGGGGTGGGGAGTGACTTAATTTCAACCAATCGAAACTGCTGAGTTAATAACAGGAGAGGCTATTTCATTTATTTTGGTTAATTGGGGGATGGGTGGGAATGATACAGAGATGTATAGGAAACACAGGTTGCTAAGGAGGAGGACCCATCTATTTCCTGAATGTAACATATTGTTTACTTGGCTTTGGTTGTGCAAATATTATACTACTTTATGAAGCAAATGGATTTGGTACTTTGAAAAAAAGAAAACCTTTTGGGAGAGTGGTGAAAGGAGAAAATACCCTCACATTTGTTTTATGAGGAACTCGGATATGGTTAAAACTTTTAGTACTGCCATTTTTAAGATCAGTTTGCAAGATTATTTCTACAATCATGAAATTATATGTGGGCTGTTTAGATGATATGTGGAAGCACAGATTTTTAGCTTGGTTTGTTATATGAACCCAGCTCCTGTGATTAATTCATAGTTCATTTTATCTTGAATTCAGAAAATTTAAGTAAACCATAGTTAACTGTGGGTGTGTCATAGAATACAGACATCAAATTGAATTACTGGTTATGCTGTATTGAACATGGTGGATCTACTTTTGAGTAAACACATCAAAAAAGCTAAAAGGGTGATAATATCACCCTACATACCTACTTCAGAGTAAGTCACTTTGAAAGTGCCATGGAAATTGCTTCTCAGAATTGGATTAATTGGATTAGTTAGACCATAAACATAAAACACACATCAGTTAGAAATGAAGTATTATAAACATTTAATTTTTATGTAAAGCCATTTGCTTTGAAAACAAAAGACTTCATGCATGTTTTAAGTGCTTTCAAGGGTACAGAGAGCTGCTATAGATATCAATTGTGGTTAATATTAATTGTCCTAAAATATGTAAATAAATTTACCACAACATTACATACGTAGAATATTGTAGAGTTGTAATCTAAAAAAAATTCATTACATTTTACTCTTCACATTTACTTTTGAATAGACAGCTATAGGATTGCACTGTAATTCTATTTTTGCCTGCATTTAGGTTACACCTATATGGAATAAGCACTATTAGATTTAATAGATTTTACTTCTGGCTAAACATGCCTAAAATTGCATTTAATGAGATTCAACCTTTGTGATTTTACATTCAAATGTACATTTATAGGATTGAATAATTCAGCTACAGATTATTGGTATCTGGCTTAACCCTAGATTCATAAATATATTACGATTTCCAAACTGTAATTGTTGGGTTAATAAAAGAATTTATGTGAAACCAAAAAAATACTTAATGAACTGATTGTGAGTCAAGGAATATTAACTCAGAAAAACAATCCAAGTTTGAACTGTTTGCCTTAAGTTGTTCAGAATTTTTCAATGCCAGACCTTCAAACTGTACTATAGGGGTGATATCCAATCAGTTGGCTGGATTTTTTTAAGGATTATAATGCAATTTATGTGATCATTTTGTTTTAATGGCATATAATGTGGCTAAATCTAGTAGAAAAAGATTTATAGATTTTTATTTTTGAAAAAAAAAACACTTTTTTTCTGTAGATCATTTAATTCAGTTTTTAAGCTTGGCAAGAATAGAAGGTTCCTTAATAAAACCCCAAATTCATAATAAATATAAATATTCTAGACAGGAATCATTTTATATAGTGCCAGTATTAAAGAAAAATTTGATTGTGCATCAAATTAAACTTCATATGCCGTGGAAAATTGATATCCATATTTAGGTGAAATTATTCACAAACGCTAATTGCTTTGTATATACAAATGTTCATTCTGTGCATTTTGAACAATTTTTAAGCATTTAGTCATTGTAAAACAGAAAATATTGAATAATAAGATTTTCCTCCACTGCAAAATTTTCATTTCAGTTTTTCATCTTTTTTCCTGTATTTTTTTTTACAGGTCTTCACATCTGTAGCTGCTATAATTTATACTTGCATTTGAAACAAATATTCTTTATTTTTCTTTGTTATTTCCCTTTGAAATAAGAAATTTATTTCATTTATATATCTTTGCTTTGAGCTTAAGGCAGCTTAACTAAGATTCTTTAATGTTTTTCCATTCAAATATTTGCTAGACATGTTTGGCTTCAACAATATTGTAGAATCATGAACTGCTTCTGATTTCACTTAGGCTAATTAATTCTGTATCCAGAAAATTAAGAAAGAAAACCTAATGTTGTTTAAATAAAAAAAAAAAAAATAACACACCCTGTGGGGGATACTGGAATAGGCAGCATGGCCTATCTCAGGTGTCAGCAACCTGCGGCTCCGGAGCTGCATGCGGCTCTTTGGCCCCTCTGTGGCTCCTCGTCGGGTGATCCCACTACTGGCTGGCCCTGCCCCTTGCCCTCCCCTCCCAGTCACTCCTCGCCTGGCCTGAGAAGGTAAGGGCGACGGCGGGGGATGGAGAAGTGGCTGGGGCAGAGACAGAGAGATACAGAGAGGGGGGGAGAGAGACAGAGAGAGGGGGGGAGGGAGGGAGAGGGGGAGGGAGGGAGAGAGATGTCAAAAGGGTTTTGTGATTCCCGGTGTTTTTTAACAAGTGGTTCTCTGCCCTGGCTGGGGGGGTGTCATGTGACTGGTGGAAGTGAGTGACGTCGAGTTGGCCACGCCCACCCAGATTTTGTGGCTCCCGGTGGAAGACAGGTCCAAATGGCTCTTTGAGTGTTTAAAAGGTTGCAGACCCCTGGCCTATCTGCAATATCTTGAAAGTAAACCCTTCTATAACAGAATATTCTTAAAATGTTAGCAAAGATTTGTGTGGTTAGAGTTTTGTAATACCACCTTCAAAATAGCTGTCTATTGACAGTGCTAACCATGTCTTGTCAGAGTTATAGTCCAAAATATACAGAGGGCATCATATTTCCTTCTATGTTCATGTTTTGAAAATGATTTTGAAAAATTGCTTTGGGAAGTACAGAAGTACCAGTACAGTGAGTTTTTCATACAACCCATTAAAGGAGCTGTGACTTTCTCAAGCTTATAAGGAAGATGCTTCTTCTTTAAAGAGGTCCTTGTGCATGGACTCCAGTGCATTCCAAATTACAACTTCCTAATAATTTTCAAAATAAACACAGCTTGTTTGTTGTTGATTTAGAAAATACATTAGTGTTCTTTTAATAAAGCTTGAGACCATTTGAACTTACGTTTACTCTTGTTAATTGTATAACTGTTTATTCTATATGTTGAATTAATTTCAAATGAATGAAAAAAATCTAGGCATAATTATCAGTCTACTTATAAATTTCCTGTGCAATGCTATCTGTAAATATGGTAGTACACATTAAGATTGTCATTCATTTGGAATTTTAGTAAGGGGAAGCCCAATAAGATTTGTAAGAGAATTTGGACTATTTCTGCTAATATTTCTTGACTCACAATCAGTTCTATTTACTCTGTTTCAGCACCATGCTCAGCAGAATCATTGACTGTTTTCTGTTCCTCCCTGTTCATTTTACATTCTCATTTACAAAGTGAACCAATAGAGATGGGGCAGAAATCAACTAGATGCAGATAACAAAAAACAACTGCTTTCTTAGAATATGTAAACAACAAAAGCCGTCCTTAAGATTTAGGTGCATCCTTTAGATCCTTAAGTAAAGTATAGAAAGTATCTGTTTCATCTTCTGCTAAAATACTTCAAGTCTACCAATTGCACATAGAGACATATTACTGGCACTGAATAATGTAATGTGAGTATGTAACAATTTGTAACATGTAAGTTTTCAATATCCATTTAAGTTATTTATTCATTATAATTTATAATATTAATAATACTAAATTTATTTTCCCAAATACAAGGAAATAGTATCATTTAAAAAAAAATTAGGTAGCTTTGGCCTAAATTTTCAAATTTATTTTAAAATATTAGTTCACAAAGATTTCTATTAAGCAGTATTTAAGCTTGCTTCCTATACTATATTCCTGTAAAATAATTTGGGAATAGCTAAAAAATATTTTAAAAAATAGATTTTATATTCACTGTTCTTTCTTTTACAAGGATACAGAAACAAAACCTTTTGTATAAACAATAAAAAACATTATTGATTACCAACCAGATGTTGGTTTCTCTAGAGACATTAATAGATGTTAATATTTATGTACTGTGAACCCAAAAAACTGCTTATTAGAGCTGTCTGGTTGTTTCAAGTTTGTAATGGGTTATTCTAACCATTTCAGAAAAATTCTAATCTTGAAATAGATATGTTTTGAGGTCAAAGTGGGGATATTTCAGAATGAGAACACATCCAGATTTGTAAGACTATCTAGTCTTGTTCAAAACAACTGTTTTGAGTTCAAATAAGTCTTTAGAACAGAAGTGTCAAACTAGTGGCTCGCGGGCTGGATGCATCATACACAGGCCATGTCCACCCTAGCTCTGTGAATGGGAAAAACGTAGCGGAACAGCAACGTGACATGCCGAGTTTGACATCATGCTTTAGAACTACACACAATTAGAATTTGCAATATTTTGCAAACCCCTACCTTTTAATGTTTTTGTTAAAAATAACCTTTATTTTGTACTGAAGTGATGGTAGAAATAGTGTGTCGAAGAATGCTTGTTAAAAAAAATTATAAATAAATTCATAAAATAATTAGATGGAACATATAGCAGTAACTGTATTATATCTCTGTCATTTCTATTCGTTTTACAAATAGTAAAAATAGTTAAAAGGTAGTTTGGAAGAAAGTAAATTGGCAGTGTGGTGACTCAGTGTTTAAGATGCTGGACTTGTCAGCTGGAAAGCTGGCAGCCCAGATTTGAGACCCGAGTGCCACACGATGGGATGACCTCCCGTCCTCGCCCCTCTTCTGCCCACCTAGCAGTTCGAAAGCATGCAAATGCGAGTAGATAGATAGATACCATTTTGGTGGGAAGATAACAGTGCTCTGTGATGTCATGCTGGCCACATGACGTGGAAATGTCTTCAGACAGCGCTGGCTCAATCGCCTTGAAATAGATATGAGCATTGCTCCCTATACTTGCTAATCACCAGCAGAGTAAAATCCACAGGGACTGCTTTACCTTTATCTTATTGATTGATGGAGATGCTTTGGTTACCTGCTTTTTAAAAAGTTTTTTCAAATTTATTGTAAGATAAAATACAAGTAGAAATAAAAATTAAGAAAGAGACAGAAACGAGAAGTGCAGAAATAAAGGTAAAGGTAAAAAATTATACAATCCCAAACTTTTGCTTTACAGTTCTAAAAGTTTTAAGCAATTTCTATAACAACAAAGTCATTGTGGTCATCCAATCAAAATTTCATTTTTTTCAGTTTTGAGTATAAAAATCAGATGTAATTTCAAAATCAAAACAAAACTAGATAAATTCTTCTCTGTAGTGAATAGCCAATTTTGCTCTCTGCCAATCTCTGCCTGCCATCAATTCTTCCATTGTGGGAATTAATGTGTCTTTCTACCTTTGTGCATGTAAGAGTCTCACTGCTGTCAACATCTATAACAACAAAGTTCTGGATTTTCTTTCAAGTTCCTTATTCATCAAACCTAAAAAAAAAAACCTTCTGGTTTCAGTTTTACATATTTTTTAAAACTCTTCTGAATTAAGAATAAAAATCTGGTCTCAATATTTCTTTGCTTCATAAGTCCACCAGAGATGACAAAAAAGTACCATATTTACAGTTGCATTTCTAGTTTGAAACTCCTTTATACATCTCTGACAATTTTTCAGGCGTTAAATACCAACAATACATCATCTTACAAAAATTTTCTTTCAAATTATATTTCAGTGTAATCTTCATCCACATATCTTCCATTGATCAGTCATTATATTATAATCAAATCATACAATCTTTAACATACTCATTTTCCTAATTCAGTTTTAACAACATTTTATAAACCTTAGAAATAACATGTTCATCATTAGCACACTGCATTTCAAATTCACTTTTTGCTAATTCAAAACCATGCTTTTTTTACCTAAATTAAACCATTCTTTTTGTGATATATATGTGAATCAATGGCAAACACACCCTTCTGTCTTCAATTCTTCTTTCCTCAAAATTAGCTTTATCTTGAATAAAACAAAACCACTTTAAAACCTGATGTTTTCATCAAAAATTCCTTATCCAGTATAATAATATTATTAACCAACATTTTGGTTTTATTGTTTCTTTTATGTCGAAGCTGCCTGGAGTACCAAAGTCATTCAGTTTCTTCATTAAATATTCCATTCCACTATTTGCTTCTTGTAGAATCAAAACTAATCAGCAAAAGTTCTCAATTTATACATCTCTTTTTTTATCTTCAAAACTTAGATTTTCTTGTCCTGTCTAATCTCTCTAATCAGAACTTCTAGAACCAAAATGAAAAGTATAGGAGTTAAAGGACATCCTTACCTTGTAGCCTTTTCAATCTGACATGGCTTAGTCAAATCTCCATTAAAAAGATAAAAATAGGTAAAGCATCAGGTTCATATGGACTTTGGAGTCAATATAGGTAATACCTTTCCCAAATCCATTTCCTGGGATAAAATTAAAAGATACTGAAGTACAGAAAATTCCAACAGACTCAAATATTTTATTTCAGATAAAATTGCTAAGCTAGCAGATATCGATGTTAACTGCAGAGAAAATAGAAACTAAATTGAATTTGGTTACTTGACTACCATATTTTTCAGAGTATAAGACACACCTTTTTCCCCCAAAAAAGAGGGTGAAAATCTGGGTGTGTCTTATACTCCAAATGTAGCAATGCCCAGCCTCTCAAACTGAAAAAAGCCTCTGGAAAAGGAGCTTCAGAAAAAAAGTCTCAGAAACAGAGCTTCAGAAAAAAAGCCCCTGAAACAGCTTCCCCCCCCCCCCCCCCCCCGAAGTTCTCTTTCGGAGGCTTTCAGAGGCAGGAAAAAAAGTTTTTCCTGAAATGGACTTTCAGAAGTTTCAGAGGCAGAAAAAAAAAGCAAGGCGCAGAGCTCACAACCAACGAACCTGTTGTTAAAATTCACCTCTGGGAACAGCTGATTGGGGGTATTCCGGAAGGCCAATCCACCCGCCAATAAGCTTTTTTCTTATTTTCCTCCCCAAAAACTAAGGTGTGTTTAGTTATTTTCCTCCCCAAAAATACGGTACTTCTGTCCACCTGTTGACAGGTGGAAGTAATTTCCCACGGCTCACTTCAATTTACTACAGTAATAATAATAATAGTCAGAATATTTTCTTGAACTTCACTAACAGTGATCGGATTTTTTGTTTAATTTGTTTTGTTCTCTAATAATAGTTTAGTTGTGAAACAACGTAATTGTTTCAGATTATCGTGTTTTGACCATTCATACACTTGTTTATTATTTCGTGGTTTTATTTACTAATACATTTAGAAAGTGTTGCCATCTATTTTATTATAAATTAATATCATAGTGGTATAAATTCATACTAATTTTATTGAATATGATTGATCAATTCTTTCTTTCTTTTTGTTCCTGTTCATTGATAACAATAAATCAAGGGTCCTGATTCCTTTAATGGCAATTTGAACAAATAGCATGCTGATGTGCTCAGATTGTTATATTTGTGTACAACATACATAAAGAACATAGTGTGAAATCCAATTCCAGAATTACGCTTTGTTATACCCAAGCAAGTTAACATTTGTAAATCAGCTTTAAGTTAGAGTTTCTGGTTGATGTATAAATCCTAGCCTCTTTGGATACATAAAAGATAATCCCAAATTTGATATCATGTTAAGTCTGCTTAGTTGCTTATTTGCTTGTATATGTGGAGCAATAAATCTGTAATTCAGGTTGCATCTGCCGACACAACTTGTTTACATTTTTCAGTAAAGTAGAAAACAATTTTGTATATAATTTTTATATACAATTGTAGCCTTTGTTTTTTATCATTACTTGCTGTTTTAAATATTCTCCAATTTTTATGTATACTATTGTGACAAAATCTGAATACCAGTCTATTGGAAGTCTGCTGCTTGTAAAGAATTTAGAAAAGACACAGAACATGCAAAGAATAACAGCACATTATGATTTGATAATATGTTTTCAGGTGTTCATTGCTATTAATTGGCAATTTACATAATTACTTAAATTGATAGATCAAGACTATATAAATATCCCATACAGGAATCAAGTAACTTGCTTTCTCCCACCATATCAAGTATATTTTAGATATTTACAAAGTAAAATATTTCTGTAATTCAAAAAACATAATGCAGGCAGGCTTATAGTTTTATAGAATAGATCTATATCAGATGAAATATAATGCAGAAAGAGCCATAAGGTGAACTATTAATGTTCCAATCACTTTTGGAACAGAATGCGAGATTAAATGGATGTTTAATCTAAATGAAGAGAATTCCTTTTAAATGTAATCTGTAGTTTAATATCTCTTCCTTTATCTAAACTATCTAGCCTTTTCTCTCGATTCATACATATTCTTAAAATAAAATTATCCTTTAAAATAAAATGTAGAAAACAATTTCTCCTTTGAAACTATAACTTTGAATTCATACATTTTGTTAAGGGGAATTACTTTTGCAGCTTGATTTTTTAAAATATGTTTAATTTAAAATGTTTTAATATTCTTTTAGGTATATTAATGTGAATATAATATTTTTCATCTGTCAGTACATTGATCTGGGAAACCATGACTCATCTTTTTTCCACTTTGAGAGGAGGATAAGATATTGTGTAATAATGATGCAAAATCTACAAACCATAACTTTAAAATTAGATTGGTCAAATCTGCAGTACAAAAAAAATTCAGATTTTTTTAAGCAACATCTTTGGTTCAAATATTTTGCTACTGCTTTCTGTAGATTTCAATATTAATGATAGTGGAGATTTTGTTAATGAATTAGTGTTTTTTTATTCATTGTATATTGGAAAGATTGGCTACAGAGGTAAAAGAAAAATCCTTTTATATGTTATTTTTAAAAAATAGTTTTGAAGCAAATATAACAAATTTTGCTATAAAAGTAAAAATGATAAGCACCTTCATCTCCTACAGTCATGCTAGTTTCAAATTGAACTGAAACCAACACAATGTCATTGTTCAGCCATTCATTTTAGAACAAAAATGAAAATAGAATAGCTAGGAAATTTTTAAAAAGTGAGTAGACAGCATGTAGATAAATGTTATTGAAGAAAAATTAAGAATAAATGACCACTAAAAATAATTTATTAATTATTTTGAGACTTTTAATTTTGTTTCAAATTGGTTGTAATGAACCATTTACAATAAAATATATACAATCCAGCAGAATGAAACCTACATATTTCTTTTCCTATACAGCATTACAAAAGTCTTTTAACACAAGATGTAATGGTTACTGTTACCCTGAATCTTTATAAACGAAAGACAACAGCTATATGAAGCTAAGATGGAATTTGTAGTAAAACCCATTAGATTGAGAGGTCTAGTGTTTGTTTATTGGTTGAACAGCAGAATACCATAAAAATGCAAGTATTTGAAAACTTACTGTTTCTCAGAGTATTAAATAATTTCTGATTAAGCAGAGTTTTGGAACAGATTTTGTCTTCAGGCCAGTGTTTGCCTACACGTTGTTCCACAACGAGTTTCTCCTTGGTTTGGCCTTTTTATTTAGTTTATCTAAGAATATGCATCTGCCATTGTTTTTTAAAAATGAATTTGCTGCAGATCTGTTTTTCTGACTTCTGGAAACCCTAAAAGAACTGTTTACTAAGCCTTCCAAATATAGGCTCATTTTATAGATGTATAGTACAGTTTGCAGTACTAAAATGTCATTAGTTTTTCACTAAGAAGGGGAGATGTAGTCATGAAGACACTATATTTTGGGTAAACTAGAAGAATCAATACTCGCTAGGCTAGTTAGCATTCGTTTGGACCTTTGAGGGATATAGGCGACATGTAGCAGGATCAGATTCCTTTGGCCTCACTCTTACCTCAGAGTGGAAGGATGAGAGTGGATGAAGTTTCATTGTAAACTTCCCAAAAGGTTCAATAACGAAAGCTTTTTGAGGCTTTGATACTTGCCTTGTGTTACTTTCCTTGATAGAGTAAGTTTTATGTCATACATTAACAGTGGTTCTCTATGCTGTTTTATGAAAAAGATGGATGATGTTGAAGGTGGAGTTTAACTGACTTAGAATTAGATTGTTAAACTTCAAAACTTTTCTGTATCATGTGGCAGTCACATAGGAAACGCCCCTTCTCAGGGAAGTTTATCTGGAGTTAGAGTAGTTTGTGGTAACTTATTGTCAAGGTACTTAATTCCTCTGCAGAGGAAAATCAAGCAAATAACAAGGGTTCACAGTTATCCATTCCCACAGGGGCAAGTGTAGCAAAGAAATGTTATTTTGCTCCCTTAGTACATGTCCAGTATTTGTCCTGTGCAGTTTTTGTTGTTATCTACTCTGGAAAACAGAAAGAAAATTTCCACCTCTCAAGTGCTTTCTGCAACAAATATGCATAAAATGTTGAAACTTGTTCCACATAATTTTGTTTCAGATTTAATTAAAATATCTAATATAATCTAGGACAGATGTATAGAATCAACTTCATTTTTCACAAGTTTGAGGGTGTAATTGTGATGCTTGTAGAGGTTTACACTACAATTTGCCTTCTGGACCCCTGCCCATTACACTTCATTTGAAGTCAGTTGGCAGGAGTAAAGGAAGATGACTTTTATGTGGAAGGAAAACTCTCACTAGATCTACAAGTTTATAATTACCACTAATTATTAATTTTAATATTCCTCTTTTGGGCAGGTTGATTGAACTTATAGTTGTGATTCAACTACTGTATAAACATTTTTCAAGATTAATTTTAATATTTGCTTTATTATTTTATAAATTTCGATTGTAATCCCTTTGCTTTGGGATTTGCATAAATCAGAAATAGTTTTTCAATATTTTTAATACATGAAAAGTATTTAGTAGAAAGTGGGAAATACCACTTAGATTTAGATACAGTTAGCATCTGTATATGTTAACTTAGTGCCCCATAGTACTACTGTATGTAAAGGGAACAGGGAGTAAGATAAAGGTTGTCAATCATTTTAATTAGCAGATCTGCTTGAGGCTTGGAAATAGCTGAGATTTTATTTTCCATATGTATGCAAGGACTCGTTCAAAAGCCCTGAAATCTTGTGCGATTGCTTAATTATTGTTTCATTGGTGGCATTTAGGGATGTTGGGTACTATGGTGGCCAGAGGCATTACATTGCTCATTTATGGACTAGGAAAACTGGATAACATTGAACAGTGTAACAATATATGAACCTGTGTTAGTGTGCTCAGGAGTTGTGTCTAGAATATTTTCTGTATTTAAGAATAGTGCACATGGTCTTCCTTTATGTAAATTTCATTGAACACAGGAAAACTTGGTTTGGCTATTTAACATCTTAAATATGTGGACTTGTGAGTTCCTGATTATGCTATGCTCTGAATTTTCCTATTCCACCCCCCAGGTGAAGTGGAATTATTCCATTCAGAAATATATAATGGCAAATAAAACACTTGATCAGATAGAACATTTTCATGGGGGAATACTCAAATCCAGGTATTGTGGATCTCTGGTAGAAAGGGCATAAGAGTGAAAATCTCAAGAAACAATCTGGCAGCCAAATATTGATTTCAGTGAAAGAATGAGATTACCTCCTTGCTATACATCAGTAAATCATCTTCATCTGTTAAGCTTCAGGTAAAACATCTAGTTATGATCAGCTGCTGATCATGATAATAATTGATAACTCTCCAGTGTGGACAGTATCATAATCATCTTTATGGTGGCTGACCATTCATCACTTCTGATTGTTCTTTTCTTTAAAATACATGGTTAACTTCTTCCTGATGTATGACTGTCATGCTAGATTGTGCTGTAAGTAAATCAGTGATGAATTGTACATTCAGATAATGGGTATAATACTTCATCTGAATTTGTACCTTGCTCACACCAGGCCTTACCATAACACTTTTTAATAGTGTTATGCAAATATATTTAATATTTATTAATTTATTAAATTTATATGTTGCCCAACTTTGGGCTATTTTCAAAAAGCAAAAATGGCAGAGATAACTAACCCAGATGGGGAAAAAGAAGAAAAGGGGGCTGCAATAATTGTTAACACTTTGTAATGCATCTAGATCAGGGGTGTCAAACTGGCGGCCCGGGGCTAGATGAGTCACGCGCAGGCAACGCCCACCCCAGCTCTTTCAATGGGAAAAATATCATGTGATGGCAACGTGATACAGTGAGTTTGATGCCTGTGATCTAGATGAACAGTGATTTCAGACTTTATTGCAATCTAGTCCTTAATGTGGTAAAAATGAAAAGGATTCACTGTGTCACATTTGACTTTAAGTTTGAATTCAACAAAAAAATTGCCAGCCTTGCTTCTACAAAAAACAGTGTCTTTTAAGGGACAGAGTTAAGGTAAGGGGAAAACTCCTCCTGCTTTTTTCAGTTCTAGACTTGACTAACAGATTCTATAGTTCTACTCCAGAAACTGGAGAATGCTACTATTTTTGTACTGGGAATCCATACTGTTCTCTCAATTAATGCAAAATCATCCTGGGTTTCATGAAAGTGCCATATCAATAATGGACATGATTAATTGCAATAAATTAAAGCTCAATTTTGATCTGATGAAAATATTACTAGTGGATCTAATGTTCTTACATAATTTTAATAATTTTTTTCCATTTATATTCACAGTAATTTCTCTTTTCTTTCAGCTTTACTCACTGAATGATTACAAGCCTCCTATTTCAAAGGCTAAAATGACCCAGATTACTAAGGCAGCAATCAAGGCCATAAAGGTAAGAAAATGATTATATAGCTTACAAATGCTTCTTAGCTTTAAATGGTCCAGATAGTTAGTGCAGAGCAATGCCCAGGTATCCTTATCCTTATCTCAATTTCCATTTATTTTTTTTTTATTTTTTTTACTGTCGGTTAAAATAGTTATATGTTTTCATATTGTTTGTGGCATTTTCTTAATTCTGCATAAAAGAAATTTGTCTGGAAATATGTTAAATATTAACAATTGCATGTATCCCTATAGCTCTAATACTTTGGGGCTTTTAATTCACAGCACACATACTGATACACATACATACCAGAGGTGGGTTCTACTTACCTTTACTACCGGTTTGTAGTGGGGCTGCCCACGCGCGCTCTTCTGCGCAAGCACAGAAGCATTTTGATGACATCGGGGTTGGTGAGCAGAGCCTCCCGCCGTGCAAACCGGGGGCAACCCACCACTGATACATACATACATATACAAATACATACATGTACATACACACAAACACACACTAAATGGAAAGGTTTTGTTTACATTAAGTAAATAATGTAGTCAATAGATAAAAAAGGTTGTTAATGGGAACAAAAGCCAAAAATAATGGATCCTAAATACCCATTCAATGAGGGATTTCCATTAGACGCTGTAAAATGTTTTTCCTTCCTGCTGTGTCCTCCTTTCCCCTTAAAAATAATGTTAGTATTTGGTCATGCATTTTTCAAAAAGAAGCAGCAATTCCTTTTTTACTGTATTCTTAAACTCTATTTTCTATTAAAGGAATATTTTTTTAAAAAAAACAAAGAAATAGAGAGTAGGAAATCTTCCAAATGTGGGTCTTGAGAGTATCATTCACTAAATTAAGTAACACTTAATTGCTAAAACAAGAAAGAAGATGGTACATAGTGGAAGCTATATAAATGTTGTAAGCTGCCCGGAATATAACAAATGTGTGAGTTGGATGGCTATATAAATTTGTTTAATAAATAAACAAACAAATCAATAAATAATAAACCTATTGAACAAATTATATATTTTTATTTTTAGTTCTACAAACATGTTGTACAGAGTGTTGAGAAATTCATTCAAAAGGTAAGTCACCAAACAAAACATTATAGTTTTAGTAATTTAAATATTCGTGAATCTAGATGTTTACATATAGATGAACGTATTAAAGGCATTAATGTTACTGGATATATTACCACAATTTACAATCTGATGAGGTACAGTATGTTATTTTTCCTCTGTGGAGCAGTTGTAAAGGCAAGCATGAAATGAGAGATAGTTCTTATTTGGAAGTCAGAATAGCCTGTTGGAATATGAAGAGTCCTTTATGTGATTCAGTTCACTTATTGTTTCCTTTACATGGATTACTTGAAACCAGTGGGTCCCTTGGGTCACAAAAACTCCATGACTGCTTGCTTATCCAAAACCCCTCCAAGACCGAGTGGCTGTGGCTTCCGGCGTCCCGGTATAGTCAGCTGGTACTATCACTGACAATAGGGGATGAGATCTTGCTCCCCACAGAGAGGGCCCGCAACTTGGGTGTCCTCCTGGATTCACGGCTATCTTTAGAAGATCATTTGACGGCCGTGGCCAGGGGTGCCTTTTATCAGGTTCGCCTGATCCGCCAGTTGCGTCCCTTTCTGGATCGGGACGCCTTGTGCACGGTCACTCATGCCCTAGTTACCTCCCGTATGGACTACTGTAATGCTCTCTACATGGGGCTCCCCTTGAAAAGCACTCGGAGGCTCCAACTGGTCCAGAATGTAGCCGCGCGGGTGATTATGGGCATAGCTCATTACGCCCATGTAACACCTCTCCTATGCGAGCTGCACTGGCTCCCGGTGGTCTTCCGGGTGCGATTCAAGGTGTTAGTTATCACCTTTAAAGCGCTCCATGGCTTAGGACCTGGGTACCTACGAGACCATCTTTTGCCACCAATAGCCTCCCACCGACCAGTTCGTTCTCACAGGGAGGGACTACTCAGGGTGCCATCAGTCAAATTATGCCGACTGGCGACTCCCAGGGGGGGGGCCTTCTCTGTGAGGGCTCCAACCCTTTGGAATGAACTTCCCCCGGAGATACGGAATATCCCTGATCTCCGTGCTTTCCGCCGTGCCCTCAAGACCCTGATGTTTCAACAGGCGGGGCTAAACATATGAACATGTGAATGATTTTTTTTTAAAAAAATGTTATCTAATTCTGGGTTTTATTTAATTGACCAAACTAAGTAATAATTTTAATTAGCAATTTTATGATGTTTGTGTGTCTATATTTTTCTTGACTGTACACCGCCTTGAGTCCTACGGGAGAAAGGCGGTATAGAAATATAATAAATAAATAAATAAATAAATAAATAAATAAATAAATAAATAAATAAATAAATGGTTTATCTATTATATGGATATTATTTGAATTCAGTTTAATAAAAGCTCAACTTCCTTTGGAATTTACCCATACATTTTCAGAGTAACAGAACAGGGCCACAGATTTGCCTTAGATCTTAGCCTCTGCACTAAATAACAGCTCTACTAGAGGTTCAGAACAGTTATTTGAACATCTTGCCATGTCATGTGCAGCCATTTGCCACCCATCTATCTACTTGAATAGTAAATAAATCGTGTTCCATAGAATGGCAACATTTAGAGGAATCAGAATCAGTAAACCTCAACCTTGGTTTGACATTTACTGTCCGTATGAGAGTGAATTGCCTAGCTGTCTTACTGCATTTTTTGTAAGAGCACAGGTGGTAATGTCCATGTGTGGAGACAATAATCTTGTTGTTTGTCCTATCCAACCCAATGTCATTCTATGCGAGCAGATTGCTCATAAATTGTGAGCAACACAGTTAATACTAACAAACTATACATGATGGTGTAATTTTTTATATTGGCCCTACTCATCAATACTTATTGCACAATTTCAATTACCCCTATCACACAAGGGTATGATCTCAGTTCCAGAAGAACTTTTATGAATTGACCTTATATGCAATCAATATCAATTGGTTTCTAATTTGTCTTTTTGTTTTCATATAATCATACCTTCATAGATGAAAAAGTGTCGGAGTTACTTTTAAGGCTACTTCTGCCAAGTATTGACATAGGTATTCTTCAATAACAATACTAGATAATTCTCTTGGAGGGTAAATTTTGGTGTCACTGAGCCAAAAGCTCAGCGTGTCCAAGCTTAAGTATCAACTGCAGGGGACTTACATCAAGTCTGTAGAGTGCACGGTAGCATATTATGGGTCTTATGCAAGTTTGAAATGCTCCCATAAAATAGATCTCTGTGTGTGACAGTGAACAGTGAACATTAGCATGTTTGGTACCACTCCTTTCTGCTGTGGACTCTGATTTTCACTCAGTGCTTGGGCTTTTAACCAGTAAGAATGAGTTGATAAGGGGAGCACTTAGCATCGCAATGTTTTTCGTTTCTTCCAGAGGAAAAGCCTCCCCACTGATACTGAGTTTTGTCTTAATTTACCCCACTCCCCATAATACCAGCTGGTGCCATAACTGCTGCATAGAGTACATATTAGAAGAATCATGCCTCTGAGAAATTGCTATGTTCCCTACGACTACCTGTGTTATTATTTAAATAGTTTAAAAACTTAGAATATTCCAACTGTTAATATCAAAATGAAGGTACATTTCCCTAAAATTATCTAGTTTTTATTACCTTTATATAAATGAAGTTTGAAATTTTCCAACAAATGATTATACCATACTATGACTCATTGTAATATAAAACAATACGACACAGGGAAAAAAAGCATTCATAGTTTCTATAGCTTAGCTAATAAATCTTATAGGAAATTTGTATTCTTATTGTATTTCTATGTAGTGTAAACCAGAATACAAGGTGCCTGGATTATATGTCATTGACTCGATTGTACGGCAGTCTCGGCATCAGTTTGGACAAGAAAAGGATGTGTTTGCTCCTCGGTTTAGCAATAACATCATTAGCACTTTCCAGAATTTATATCGTTGCCCTGGGGATGATAAGGTATGGATTCGTCTACATTTCACTCTTTCCCCAATAAACTATTCCAGTTTACATTAAAAATATAATTTTACAATTTTTAATGTATTTTTTTACTTGACAATGTTCCGAATAATAGATAATACTATTTGTGAATAGTGGAGAAAGTACTGTGCATGTCTTCTCTGTAGTTCCTCTTGGAGTAAAAATTGTTACGCAGAGTACTGAAAAAGCGTAAGAAGTAATAAACCAAAAGGAAAAAAAGAGATGAGATTAAAAAGAAAAAGAAAAGAGATGTAGCTAAACCATTCACTATATTTGTCTATATCTTTCTGCCCTGCTGTATTTTATCATGTTTTATATATTGCCTTTTTAAAAATTTCTCATTTCTTTCTTAAGAACACATCAATTTATTATAGTCACAATTTTCTTCACCTTTCTTTTGGTACATAACATCATCCAACATGTATTAATTTTGTAGTTTCAATCTCATTAATTCTTTCATTACAACCAAACCATCTCAATGTATTTTCATAATGGTCACTGCCTTTTGTATTCAGTCCATATTAATTCACTACTCATTGAATGACAATCTTTTATGGTTATACCACACATATCCTTCATAAGGAACTCAGACCCATTACATTCAGCTTTTATGTGTTCCTTGACCTACCCAATTCTCAATCCAATATAATAATATAATCCAATTTGGCATAAACACATTCTTATTTCTTTTGGAAAGAATAGTTTTTTGCAGTAGTTTGCATACCACTCCAGAGGTGGTATTCAGCTGGTTCTGACCGGTTCTGAAGAATCAGTAGCAGAAATTTTGAGTAGTTCAGAGAACCGGCAAATACCACCTCTGACTGGCTCTGCCCCCATCTATTCGCTGCCTCCCGAGTCCTAGCTGATCGAGTCCCATCTGATCATCTGGGTCTTCTTTGGTTGCCCTTCACATAGAGCTGGAAAGCAGGTTCGTGGGGTGGGGAGGGAATGGAGATTTTACAGTATACTTCCCCTGCCACGCCCACCAAGCCTTACCACGCCCACCAAGCCACACCCACAGAACCGGTAGTAAAATTATTTGAATCCCACTACTGTACCACTCCCTATCTTTCTACCATCATCTGTACATTTTAAATGTTTTCCATTTTCACTCTCTGCAAGGGACATACATTCATCTACTAATAAATATTGCAGTATTCTGTTTCCCTTGAGAGATACAACTTCCTTGCATTTTAGTACATTAATTTTCAGGTT
Organism: Arizona elegans; assembly: GCA_022577455.1. Classification (NCBI taxonomy): domain Eukaryota; kingdom Metazoa; phylum Chordata; class Lepidosauria; order Squamata; family Colubridae; genus Arizona; species Arizona elegans. The sequence continues at coordinate 255,174,325 of JAKOOJ010000001.1, forward strand.
GTTACATACAGGCAGATGTCTGTTTATTTTGGAAAAATTAACACAATATCAATCAGCATTTTCCAATATTTTTAGTACTATTTTTGATGTGTGGAACAAATGAAAGGAATATACTGTATTTTTCGGAGTATAAGACGCACTCCCCCCCCCCCCCCAAGAAAAGTGGATGGACATGTCTGTGTATCTTATATAGCGAATATTGCGGCGGGGGGTTTGGTCCGATGCTGATCAGCTATTCTAGAGCGGGCCGCAGCAGTGGCGAATGGGCTGCGGTGATCAGGCGGTGGTGGTGAATGGGGCACAGCGACAAACGGGCTGCGGCGGCAAATGGGCTGTACTGAACACGCTGTGCTGAACGGGCGGCAGCGATTGAGGTGCGGCAAATAGGCCAGATGAATACTGGATGGATGCTGGGAGGAAGGGGCAGATTTTTTTCCCTTGTTTTCCTCCCCAAAAGATAGGTGCATCTTATAGTCCGGTGCGACATAGTCTGAAAAATATGATAATTTTATTGAATAATGAATTGCAGATGGAAAAGAATATAATTGTTTATTGGTACTAGATTATCATTTCAACATATAGCATGTGGGCCATATTTTTGAACCCCATAATGAAGTCAAATGCATAGATAGGCTCTGGCTCTAGTAGGTGACCTGATGGTGTTTTTGATCTGTGCTGTTATTGTACATTAAACAGTGCGTAATGTATTCATGCCAAGATAATCCAATAATAATATTCTTACAGAATGGATATGAAATTAAGCATGACAGTATCTAACCTGAAGTTATACATTATGTATATAAATGAACTAAGCTCTATAAAATTGAGAAAAAATGAGAGTTTAAGTTCTTGTGGATTTAAAATAATAGTTTAAACAGAATACTAAAGATTTGGAATTAATGGAATCTAGGATCCCATAAATTAAATTCATTCAGGCAGTAGAATTTATGACTTTACTTCCCTAACCCCCAACTATTTTAATAGGTGCACAAGCAGCTGCAGAGGAAGGGGACATTACCCTTTTGTTTTCAATAATAGAATTCATTTCTGTTCTTAACTTTCTAAGAATTTCTGGCCACTGCTAGAAGATTCAGAATCTGAATCACTGGAATCATTCAGTGCATTCATAGGAATAAAATGAGGAAATCTAATCCAAATTGAACAAGTCTGTTAATTGTGTCACATAAATCAGGATCCCCAACCACGGGTCACTATCGAGCCATGGTCTGTTTGGAACTGAGCTGTGCGAGCAGCTGGCTGGAGCACGTGCGCAGCTCAACATGTGTGAGTGGCGGGCCGGTTCCCCTCTCCCCCCCCCCCCCCCAGCCAGACTGCCAAGCCATAAAGGTTGGGGACTGCTGACATAGGCTATTTTTTATTCTCTAAGACTGGAGAAGGCATCTTCTTTGCAGATAGGGACTGGAATGTACCATCAGCTGTTTACTAATCTACCTTTTTTTTGTTTGCCTCATTCATTTCTTGACTGGTAACTATAGTTGATTATGATGTCTGAATGTAATCAACTGATTATGGTTTATCTCCAGATCATGGTTTGATGAGTATGTCAAATCATAGTTTATATCTTAGCAGTAATGTTGACTGAAATATAGAGGTTTTGGACTTGTCTGCTAACTCTATGACAAATAATTTTGAAGTTTCATGATTTCCAATCCTAATATAAAAAGGATACTGAAATCCACGACACATTCCTGATCCTTGTAACCATCATAAGGAATATTGAATGTAGCCTCAGTAGTTTTATTTTAAAAGCTGTTTAACTTGGAATAGGAATTTGTATGATGTAAAGTCTAAAATTAAATATTATCTCTTTCCTTCCTAGAGTAAAATTGTTAGAGTGCTCAATTTGTGGCAGAAGAATAATGTGTTCAAAAGTGAAATTATCCAGCCTCTATTGGATATGGCAGCAGGAATTCCTCCTCCAGTTGTGACTCCAGTTTTACCAGGGACAACTGCTACTTTGAGTAATAATACACCAGGTAACAAGAACCCAATAATATCCTTTTGTTTTATATCCATGACAAATATTCATGTTTAACACCTTTCCCTTTGTTACATCTTTAAAATTTAAATTTGCAAGAATAATAGATTTTTGTTGCATTACTTTTTTGCAGTTACATTCCTTCCTGATATGTATATATTTTTCCTTGAATAGTATTTTTTTTCTGATATGTATACAGAAATATATATTCAGGTTTCTTAGGTTTTTTATTTTGTTTCTTTGGATAGGGACTTACTTTATTTTTTATATTTTTATAGCTGTTTTGTATTTTATTTCTGGTCTTTTGAAAGGTGCACCATAACTAAGAGGGGAATTATAAGGGGGAAATGAAAAAAATATTTTTTTCTATAAGGATTTGAATGAAATAAATACTTAAATTGGTTAATATTTGCTTGTGAAATTTCTATTGGTAGAAAAATAGATTATATTGAATTATAATCAGAGTCCAGAATTAAGGCATACACATACATGTCTAATGAAGATGGTTAAGTTCAACATAATATTTAAGTTAAAAATGCCATTGTTAAGAACTTTATTTTTTCAGGAAAATACCGTACTTTTCGGAGTATAAGACGCACTTTCCCCCCCCACACACAAAAAAAGAGGGTGAAAATTTTGGTACGTCTTATACACCAAATGTAGCCCTGGTCACCCACGGGCCCCCACCTTTCAGCTGTTTTTGGAGGCGGCAATCAACAGCGATGTGCTGTGGCGATCCCCACAGCCTGGAATGGATCTAAAATGGAATGTTTGGAGGCCAAAAACATGAGGCACTGACGCCAAAAACATGAGGCATGGAGACAGTGATGGTCTGTGGCAATCCCTGCAGCCTGGAACAGATTGGGGGTATTCTGGGAGGCCGATCCACCCGCCAATCAGCTGCTCGTGCTGAATCAGGGTGCGATAATGTGCTGAAGCTGACCAGGCTGTTTGCTATTTGCTGCAAGGACGCTAGCCAGATGAATACCGATGGATGCTGGTTGGCAGAGGCAGAATTTTTCCTCCCCTTGTTTTCCTCCCCAAAAACTAATGTGCGTCTTATACTCCGGAGCATCTTATACTCCAAAAAATACTGTAGTATATTTGCACATTAGCCATTAGGGGTCAGCATATTCTACAACATTAAGTACACAAATCTAAAAGACAGGCTTATGCTCTCTCAATAATACTATAGCTTTTGATATATAAAATCATATTTTATACAATATGATGGTAATGTGTTACAAGTTGTTGATACCAAAATCATATTTTGGAACCAGAGCACATGCTATCATGCAATATGTTGAGACTCACCAGATTGAAGAAGGATTTAGTAATGATTGGGTTGCATTCATAAGGAACCACTTTATGTTCATTGAGCCATGGTGGTGTAGTAGTTAGAATGCAGTATTGCAGGCTAACTCACTGCTCAATCCCAAGAGTTTTATTCTGACCAGCTCAAGGTTGACTCAGCCTTCCATACTTCCAAGGTGACCCCAGATTGTTAGGGGCAATATACAGACTCTGTAAACCAGGGGTGTCAAACTCTAGGCCTGGGGGCCAGTTACAGCTCGTGGAGCACTTAGATCTGGCCCGCGGGGCCACCCTGGAAACAGTGAAGGACCGGTTCATAGTGCCTCTGCCAGAAAAAACGGAGCTTGCAAGCACTGTGTGTGGCCCTCCAGGACTGTTTTTGCTGGCAGAGGGTTGCAGGAGGCTGTCACAATCAGAAATGGAGCTTGGGAGCCCATTCTTGCTGGCAGAGCACTCGAGTCACCAAAGGCACCTCCGACACAAGTGACGTCTAATTGGCCACACCCACTCTGGCTACACACCGCCAGGCCCCCCAAGGTCAAACACAACCCTGGTCCAGCCCTCAATGAAATTGAGTTTAACACCCCTGCTGTAAATTGCTTAGAGAGATCTATAAAGCCCTGTGAAGTGGTATATAAATCTAAGTGCTATTGCTATTACTATTTCTTCAGAATAGGTCAAGGGTACTACTTTCAGACCCATTTTTTCTTTATGTTAGTCAACATTGAATACCAAGTCTTGATTATTCTCCTCAGACTCATTAAACAAATTCCCACCGACTTCGTTATATGGAACTTAGCCTTGGTTTGCAAGATTGGGGGCTCTCAGTTAGATAATCTGTACATATTCCATAAAAACAAAACGTTTCTAGGGTCAGATATGAATTTTGAGCTCTGAGTTATTCAAAATTCCAACAAGCACAAGAAAATATCCTTGCCAACTGATAACACATGGCTCAAACAAGATGTACATCCCAGTGTAATTATCTAACTTTTTACCTTCAATTCCTTTTCTTTCAGTATTATTTTATTTATTTATTGGTTCGATTTATATGCCGCCCTTCTCCGGAGACTTGGGGCGGCTTACAATGCATTAAGCAATAGCCTTCATACTTTTGTATATACCTGCTTAGTAGGGCTTTGCCCCCCCCCCCCCCCCCCCCCGTTGTGTTCTTTTTATACAAAGTCAGTTTATTGCCCCCACAATCTGGATCCTCATTTTACCTACCTTGGAAGGATGGAAGGCTGAGTCAACCTTGAGCCTGGTGAGATTTGAACTTGCAGTAATTGCAGGCAGCTAGCACCTAAGTGCTACTTAACAGCACTTTAGTCCACTGCGCCACCAAGGCTCTTTTCTTGCTTCTCATTTATATTCTTTTTCCTGTTTTGTGTATTCTAGCAAAATTTCTGACTTTTTGTCACCCTTTAATAATTCACGCATGTTTTTAAATATCTCAATTAGTTCCTCACACATCCAAGATTCCATATTGTCAATTAAAAAAATTGTTAATATTAAGATTTTAAAGTCCATATAGTCTCTTTTTTATTTCCAGGTAATAATATCCAGTTCAAATGTTTGTCCAATCCACTCCAATTTAAAGCTTTGTTATTTTCTACCTCCATTGAAAGTCGAGACCAAGCAATTAAAAAAACAAACAAATACTCCTTAAAAGTTCTCACAGTTTCTTTTAGTAGTCAAGTTCACTGCTATTATTTTCTTCAATTTTCGGGCCAGTCTTGTAATGCTTTCTTTCCACCAGCAGATTTCTCTCTCCAATCCACAATGTTCTCAGAACAACAAAGTATCAAGCTTACACAAGTATTTTAAATCCACGTAGAAAATACTTTCCCTCAGATTTCTTTTCCTTTTATTATTTTTAGTTTCTCCAAAATCAGTTTTAAGTCCAGTTATAAAATTTCCTTTCTTGGGCTTTAATATTTTAACTTCCTCTTTGTTCATCCTTCAAGTGTCAAAACTGTCAAAAATATTTCAAATCCTCATAAAAAATACTTTCACTCGGGGTTTTTTTTCTTATATTAATTTTAATTTCTCCAAATCCAATTTTAAATCCAGTTATAAAGTTTTCTTTCTTGTGCTTTAGTACTTTAACCTCCTCTTTGTTCTTCTTCCTCCATTAAAATTCCCAAGTGCCAATTAGCCACTCCTTTCCGCTCCGGGACACCTTTATAAAGTTTTTTTTTAAAAAATTCCCTTTTTTACCTGTGAGTTGGCCAATCACTCACCCCGTACCAGCACTCCTTTCAAACACTGCTCCTGCACAAAAACCTTATTCCGGTTGCTCCAGCTTCAGAGCCATTTTTTAATGGCCGACACCCTCACCACCGGTTTGAAGAGCTGCCTCCGATCTTTCGAAGAACTTGCCTGTTCCTCTTGGTTGTCCGAGGTGCCTCTCCTTCTTCACCATCCCTACAGGACAGTTCTGGTCCGAAGACACACACACACCCAACAGCAGTTTGTCTGGCTGGATTTTCATGGAGCTTGTCGGAGCCGGCTATTTTCCAGCTGGTCTCACCACGATGCTTCCAGTTTCTCGCATTGAATACATGATAAAGGAGAGCTGAATTGGACTCAGAATAGATGGGAGACATTTACGTACTGTATTTATATCACAGCTTATTCAAGAGTTTCAGATACCTACAGAGCACTCCTGTTTTTACCTTAAAAAATCCTGTGAAGTAGGTTGGGCTGAGACAGAATGATTGTTCCAAAGTCACCCAGTTATTTTTTTATGGCTAAGAATGAATTAGATGAAATACAAATGTGATTAATCTCTTGCTATTTTCTACTTCTTTCCAACAGTATCTAAATATAAATGCTTATCTTCTTTTCAGGAACTCCAGTAACTCCTGCTACTCCAGCCAATGTAATCCAAAGTTTACCTGATCCATGGGTATCTCAGATAACTAATACAGATACACTTGCTGCTGTAGCACAGATCCTGCAGAGTCCACAAGGCCAACAGGTAATAAATCCATTTTGGCCTGATCACTACCTAGAAATACATAATTCTGCTTTTCTGCTTCATATAGTTTAAATTGCTGTTGAAAAGTTAAAGACTAATTTTTTTGTTCAGCCCTGGTCAGCAAATATCTATATATCAAATAAACCAATTTTATATTCCTTCCCTGTAACTAACAACCTTGATTTTTAATCCCTTCAAAGAGTGTTTTAGAACTTGATTTCTTTTCATTTTTTCTACATCCCTTCTCTGAAATTCCTTCAAAACATAACAATTCTTGTAAATCTAGTGTAGAAAAGTTATTTCAGTTATTAGCTTGTTATTTTTATACCTTTTCAAATTATTAACACTTCAGTTGGTTTCATTTGTATATCCAGTTTATCATCTTTTTCCATATTCTTATAGCTTGTAATTTTTAAATCCATATTCAAATCAATTTCAGTCTTGCCGGTAGACCTTGTTCCTTTCTGTAATATTTATACACCATTTATCTATTATAACAAGACATTCTTAAAATTCACTTCTGAGTCCTTGTTCACAAGCATCCTTGAAAATATCGAGTGTTAAAATATTTTGCTCCATTCTGAATTAACAAGACTTTTAAGTATTTAAAAAAGACTTTTAAGTATTTTTTTAATTGTAATTTTTAGTCTATTCTAGCTTCCTCTAGTGTTTAGCTTTCAAACTCCCATTTTTTTCCTTGTTTTTTTTTTCTAAGGAATCCAAACAACAACAATTTCTCATGATAAATATTCTTATAATTAATTTCAAAATCTTATTTCAAATCCTTCTGGATCCTTAGTCTGTTTTTAACTTTCCAGAATCAGTGCTCTAAATACTTTTGCTGTTTATTCCAAAAAGTAATTTTCTTTCTAAATTCTTAAAACTTGTACTTAAAACTAATTTTGTTAACGAGAAAACTTACCTGGTGAATGCAGTAAAGATTTGACCATTCTGGGAAAAAAGTATATACTGTATTTTTCGCTCCATGAGAAGCACTTTCCCCCCTTAAAAGTGGGTGGAAATGGTGCCGGTCCTTTGGTGAATAGCAGCCGGACTGTGGTGGCGGGGTCCTTTTACAGTGCTGAACCCCATCTCTTCTGTCTTCGTCATTGACCGCCTCTTTTCCAGTGTGGTGGCGATAGACTCCAGGCATGGGTTGACTCTTGTCCTCTAGCTCTTAGACTGAGTTTAAACTGAAGACCCACCTTCTGAGCTCGGTCAGACTTGTTGGAGAAAAGCTCTTGTGGTTTTTCTTCAATTTTTTTTAGGAAGACCAACTATGAATTTAGATGGAATCGCTTAACTCCCAGCTGCTTGCATAAGTTGACCACTAAAATTTCAGTTCTTATGGTCTATTCACAAGGAGTATTTACAATGAGCACTACCTATCTACCTACCTACCTATCTTATCTATCATCATCATCTATCTTGCTCTTTTCTTTCTCTGGAGAGATTTGCTAGCCACGGTCCAACATCTGGCCACTGATTTCTGCTGCAAACAATATCCCTGCTCTTTCACCATGTCCTTACCAGACATCTGTGCCAAATCAGATGCAAAATGCTCTCTTTGATTATGACATGCATTTCCATCCTGTTTCTTTTGTAAGTGCATTGAAAATTGTTTATATTTTACAAAATGTTTGAAAATTTAAAATTAGGAATTATGTGCTTGGAATTGAAGTTTTGATTTGGGATATTTTGTCCTATCTTTGAAAGCAGTGCGAGAATGGATGCTTAATTTCAGAATTTATTTATAGCAAAACTATCTTCTTCCAATCTCCATTTCAGCTTCAGCAGTTAATACAGACATTGCAGATGCAACAACAAAAGCCACAACCATCATTGCTTCAAGCACTGGATGCTGGTCTCGTTGTTCAGCTACAGGCTCTCACTGCTCAACTTACGGCTGCCGCCGCTGCCACCAATACACTCAATCCACTAGAACAGAGTGTCTCTTTTAACAAGGTACCGTATTTTTCGGTGTATAAGACGCACCAGAGTATAAGACGTACCTTAATTTTGGGAGAGGAAAACAAGGAAAAAAGTATTTTACCTCTGCCTACCAGCATTTAAGGTGGCGCCGCCTTCCTCCTCCTCCTGCAAGCAAGAGGTGCAGGGACTACTTGCTTTCCCCCAAAGAGACCCCTCACATGCTCTGGGGGGAGGGACAGAGCACAGCCTGAGGAACAACCCTCCCTCTTTGGGACAGTCGAGGGGGTGGAAATCTGCCCAGCAGCTTCGGGGAACAAGGCGGGTGCCACGATTTGGAGCTGGTCACCCCTCTGGCCGCGCTGACTTCACTCCCCAGCAATGTGAGGAGCAGCCGCCACTGCTTAAGCCCTCTTTGCGCCCAGGAGCCAAGCCGAGCTAAATGGGAGCCCCTAAAGGGAAACGTTCCTCCTTCCCAGCCATCGCTGCCCGGATTCCCCAATGCAATTCTCAAGAGTCGCGCTTCGGGTGACGGCCAGTTCCCCTGCAGTGTGCAGCGGGGAACTGGGAAGTGCTTTGGATTTGGGGAGGAGATTGTAGCGCTGCCGCCTGAAAGTGTTTTTCTGCACATTGCAGAGCCGCACGCCCCTGTCCTCCTTCTCAGCAGACTCAACTTCTCTTTCCTCCTGGACAGATCCGCCGCCTGAAACACGGTGCACTTTTTTTTTGTCTGTGCCCACCCATTTGGAATCGGGAAGGGGATCGTGGGTTCGGGCGACAGACCTGCGATCCCTTTCCCGATTCCAAACAGGTGTGCAGAGACAAAAAAAAGTGCATCATGTTTCAGGCGGCGGATCTGTCCAGGAGGAAAGAGAAGTTGAGTCTGCTGAGAAGGAGGACGGGCGCACGGCTCTGCAATGTGCAGAAAAACACTTTCAGGCAGCAGTGCTAAAATCTCCTCCCCAAATCCAAAGCACTTCCCAGTTCCCTGCTGCACATTGCAGGGGAACTGGCCGCCACCTCAAGCGCGACTCTTGAGAATTGCATTGGGGAATCAGGACAGCGATGGCTGGAAAGGAGGAACATTTCCCTTTAGGGGCTCCCATTCAGCTCGGCTTGGCTCCTGGGCACAGAGAGGGCTTAGGCAGCGGCGGCAGCTCCTCACATTGCTGGGGAGTGAAGTCAGCACAGCCAGAGGGGTGACCAGCCGCAAATCGTGGCACCCGCCTTGTTCCCCGAAGCTGCTGGGCAGATTCCCTACCCCACCCCCCGACGAGGTAGGGTTGTTCCTCAGGCTGTGTCCCGACCCAGATCCCTGCCACCTGGAAATGGCCGAAAATGGCCGAAGGGTGGGGGCCGGCGGGTGGGCGGGGCTACATTTGGTATATAAGATGCACCCAGATTTTCACCCCCTTTTTGGGGGTAGAAAGGTGCATTTTATACACCGAAAAATACAGTAGTTATTCATAAGATTTCTAAACAAAATATATTGATTAAAGTTATACTAAGTTCTCCACAGTGTAAAACCTTTTGTTTGACTCATTTCAGAGATTTTCTCTTTACAATGTTAGATGGGAAGTACAGTGGGATTCCATTCACTGAATGAATCTGAGACTCTTATTCAAACTCCATTTCCCTTTCTGTGGTAATTTACCTATATACCTAACTAAAATCATCTTGGTTATGAAGGAAAAACATTCATTTCTACTCTCAGATTGAAAACTTGCTGACTAGTAGTGAGTTCTTATGTGCAGCAATTTCCATAAGAAGATTAGAGATGTTCTAATCATGGAGTGGTAACAATATGAAATTTTCTGTTTTATTTATTTTTCTTCTTTGTTTATTTTGTACTGTTTTATGTTTTGTTTGTTTTATCTATTTTTTCTTTTAAGTCTTAGCTTAATATGCTGTTAATCAGGGGTCCCTAACCCCTGGGCCATGGCCCACTACCAGGTCATGGCCTATTCAGATTTGGGGCCCATGAATGGCTGGCAGGCACACATGCAGCTTAATTTGTGCAAATGGAGGGCTGGTGGGCATTTACAAGCATGAATGCCTGCCCGCTGCTTATGCAGCTCAGTTTCCCTTTCTCCCACCCCCAGCCAAGCCACCAAGCTACAAAGATTGGGTACCACTCCTGTATATGACTGATACAAGAACCAGTTTGGTGTTGTGGTTAAAGCACAACACTATAAACCAGGAAACTGAGTTCTAGTCCCACCTTAGGCACAAAGTCAGTTGGGTGAACTTGGGCCAGGCATTCTCTCTCTCTCAGCTCTGTGATTTTTTGTGTCCTCTTTTTGCAATTCTTGGTTTTCTATTGGGAACTATACTTGCAGTTCTAAGTGATTCATAGTTGTCGTTTTATCAAAGCCTATCTTATAATTTCTAATTTTAGTAACACGAGTCATGGCTTTGGAGTACACATAGATAATGTACATCAATTAATGTATTTTGGTTTTTATATTTATGTGATTGTTTTAGATCTATGGTAATACTGTGTTTCCCCGAAAATAAGACCCTGTCTTATATTTTTTTGAACCCTGAAATAAGCACTTGGCCTTATTGCCATGCGCTCAAAAGCCCGACTGGGCTTATTATCAGGGGATGTCTTATTTTGGGGGAAACAGGGTACATATAAGCAAGACATAAGGGATTGTTTTAGAAAGAATATACATTAGTATCATAGTGTTATAGTTTATTCATTACAATTAATATATATGTATAACTAAAACATCAAAATCTATCTAATAGAAATCTTTGATTTCAAATAATGCTCTTGTTCAACAGTGCCTTTTTAATGCATAATTTGTTTGTTCCTAGAAGCTGATAGATAGGTTTGGAGATTTTGGAGAAGAAGCTGATTTGAATGAAGAGTCCAAAAAGGAAACTCCAACTTCTCAATTGTAAGTCTTAATTTGTGATTGGAAGCACCTCATTTTATATTTTAATTTGAACTTATTTGCAAAGTAAATCTGTAGTTAAATCCAACTTTTCTGATTTTAATTGCTTGTCCTAATCCAGAAGCTTTTCACCTATGCAAAATGGTTTTGGAGTATTTGTGACATTAACTGGTGATGGAGAAGAAGTTATAGATTTTTTTTTTATTGCTTAGTTTTTTAAAAAAATTCAGACAGTTCAGACTTTCCCTATTTGAGATTTCCAGTACATTTCAATCTTACTAAAATATTCTTTTAAGTCATTTTCTTACATCTGAGAAAGAGGGAAAAGGGAGAGAGGAGTTGTTGAGGATAAACCATAATTTCTTAAATCAGCAGTTGGGTTCATTTAAGATACTAATCTATAAATTGTTGTTTAAAAGTCACAGTGTTGGGTTCTCCCTACCACATCAAGTGCAATAATGACCTACAACAATGTTGGAATTCCATTATAATCCCCTTAGATCAAGCTAGTCTTCTTGTCCCTTCCTGTTCTCACCACATTTCGAGAGAACATCAAATTCTGGTTCTACAAAGTTCTGTTATAGTCTTTAAATAATGAATTCTGAATATATTTATACAGTTACTGTAAACAATAGGGTAACTGTATTTAATTGTGTATTATAGGCCCTTGGTATCTGAATCCGTGAACAACTCACTTTTTCATCAGCTAGCTGAACAACTACAACAACAAAACTTAGAACATCTTCGGCAACAGCTTCTAGATCAGCAGCCACCAAAGGTATATTATTTTTCTTACTTCTTCTGCAACCATTCGTCCATAGTAGGAATCGAAGTATCCTTCCATTTTTGTGCATACAATAATCTTGCTGTTGTCAACATATATAATAACAAAGTTCCAAATTTTTTTTCCAGTTCTTTTTCCATTAAGCCCAAAAGGAAAAGTTCTGGCTTCATTTTTATCTCAATTTTCAAAATTTTCTGTATTAAAAATGAATCATACTCCAAAATTTTTTTTGCTTTATCACATGTCCACCATAGATGATAAAAAGTCCCCTCCTTACTTTTACACTTCCAACATTCATTTGACATACCTTTATACCTGTTAGATAACTTATCTGGTGTTAAATATCAAAAATAGAAAAAAAATATGTACTAGTTATTGAAACCCAGGGAGAGAGAGACAGACATATAGGCAAGTGTTGCAGAGTTTGATGCTAAAAAAATAATGTAAACATTCTTCACTGCAGGTAAGCCCTGAAGAAACTCAAGAAGAAAATTTTGATTCTGAGCATTCAGCATCACCTTCACAAGACAGCAGTCACCAACAGTTTTTAGAAGTGGAAACAAAGCTTGACAATTCAATGGATGTTCAACAACAGGTAAAATGTAGTATTTCTATTTAAATTATGGATTTAGTAGATCACAAAATTGTAAAATAAACACTGTATACTATCTGTAATCTCATGGGTGCCTATTTACTGGGAATATAAATGATGAACATTAGTTTTTATGTCATAATATAATCTGTTGGAGAGCAGGATGCTCTGTCCATGAGCACAATAAGGACACATACATTGAGTATAAGAAGATTTTCCTAGACGCTAGAGAGGGATGTCAAACGCACATCATCATGGCATTGTCTTGTGACTTTTTCCCTCTTCACATGGCATGGGCATGGCCAGTGCATGACATATCCGGCCCATGGGCTCTAGAGCAAACTGATGTATTCAGGAATATATGAAAAAAATCTCCATAAACAAATATAGATAAGAATGAATATATTTTCCAATATGTTGGCATCTCATTTCCTCTTTATTTTTAGGACATGGATATAGATGAAGTCCAGGAGATTATAGAACAAGAAGTCTTTGAACAAGAAGAAAAGAAACCAGCAGTTCTTTCAAGATCACGAACACGCTCAAGATCACGTTCAAGGTTTTTGTAACTTTATTACAAAGATATTTGTCTTCATATTTTGTTTCTCTTATGTATGTTATGTATTACATTAACATAATTTAACTGGTTATTTTATAGGTCACCAAGAAAAAGAAGGTCAAGATCACGGTCTGGTTCTCGAAAGCGTAAACACAGAAAGCGCTCACGTTCTAGATCAAGAGAAAGAAAGAGGAAGTCATCAAGGTCATACTCAAGTGAAAGAAGAGCTAGAGAAAGGGAAAAAGAAAGACAGAAAAAAGGATTACCTCCTGTCCGATCAAAAACACTAAGTGGTATGTATTATCTGGCTTATTTGATTATTTGTATGGATATTTTCTGAAATGTTTGAAGTACATTTTCATTCTGGTCTGAGATTCTCAATGACTGTATTTCCTTTCATTAAAATTACATTATCACTCCTTAAATAGTAGTAGGCAGAATAGTTTGATTTCTGGGATAATACTCTCTAGAATTTATAAATCAGGGAGAAACTGGAGAAGCAGAACTAATTCTACTGACTATTATTATTAACCTTAAAAGATTCCGGCCCATAAAAGAAATGCAATTCCGTAGAAAAATGAGCACTGTGCTAAATAGTACTGTTAAATTTAATGAGACTTCCTGGGTTTCAGGGTCAACTCAGAATTAAGAGCTGCTTGCTACTTCTAGGACTTAGCTTGTCCTATGTGATATTTATTGTGGAAGAAATATTATTAAACCAATTTAAATTTAAATTTTTCTGTGATTAGCTCCTTGCCATTTCTATCCATTTTGTTAGTTTGTCTGCACATAATATTTTAATAATATATGCATGGTGTAAAAACATATAAATCTGTTTTTATTCTAATCAATAAATTGGGTGTATTATTAAGATACATTTAACTAATTTTAATGAAAGCATTTTTAAAACATTTCTTAAAAACATATTTCAAGAAGCTAAAGTATAAGTTGCTCATAAATATTCAGTGGTATGCCCACTATAGCTTTCCATATTCTTATAAATAATTTTTGCCATTTTTTTCTTGTAATGTGGGCACGGGAGTTGTATTCTTCTCTCCCTAACTTGTTGGAGGAGCTTCAAGAAAAGGTTTGAAGATAATAATTTGGTTTCTAAGAAGAAGGAAGAACTAAAGATTACTACTCCCTCTTTCATGGCATCACCTGCTATTTCAAACATAGTTCTGTTCAGTATTGATTTTGATTCCTTTGTTAATCACTGCATTAGTAGTAACCAGATCTACAATATTTCTGTATTCTCCCCATGTCTCTGCTTTTTTATGTTCATAAAAGTATTCTTATTTATATGCAGTTTTCATAAAAATTTAGTGTTTCAGGATTTTGTTATCCTGCTATTCACTTCTTGGAAGATGGTTGACATTTTCCATTTCCACTGCTTTAAATTAAATAATTGTATTGATTTCTGCATATAGGTAAGTGGTAAATTGTTTCAGCTTGTCTTTCCCTCTGTGACAATAAAAGATTGTCGTGATGATAAATGACAAATGATATGAATAATATATAAACCTTTGCCATTATAATTTATCATGGCAGTCTGCAGTACCACGCTTTGGGTTGGTCAAGTGGACAAGAAAGCCACACAGCAAGATTTAACCAATTTATTTGAAGAATTTGGACAAATAGAATCTATAAATGTAAGTAAAATAATCGGTAACTTTTAAAAAGAATAGTAATTTTAAGTTTTTATAAATTCTTTATTTTACATGAGAGGAAGTTTTGTATGATTTATTTTAAAATAAAAGTACCTAGAGGTTTTGTGGCTGGATGCAGAGAAATATAAATTGTGTTCACAGAGTAAGATACTTTTTGTTACTCCATTTGTCCCTCTTAAAACTCTTCTCCTGAATTTCAGGAAATCATTTAGCACGGCATGGGGTATGACAAAATAATTTTGGGGTTGCTAATATTTATTACTGCAAGAGGTTTTCTGAAACTCTGTTATTAATTTATGTTTTAATTTTATTTGTTCCCTTGTTTTTTTGTTTTTGTTTTTTTATAGATGATCCCTCCCAGAGGTTGTGCATATGTCTGTATGGTTCATAGGCAAGATGCTTATCGTGCTCTTCAGAAACTAAGCTCTGGATCCTACAAAATTGGATCTAAAATTATTAAGGTATAGTTTCAGTGGTCCTGCCTATATGCAGTATGAATTATAGTTTATTATCATAATCATGTGCTTTTTGTATATAATGAAGAAAAGCCACTGTGTTAGTGCTTAAGATTTTGGACTAGAACTGAGGACAGCAAGATTCAAATCCATCCTGAGCCATAGAAACTCACTGGTAGACTTGTGCAAGTCATTGTGTTTCTCATCCTATTTCATATGGTTGTTATAATAATAAGTTGATCAGTTTGCAAGAATAAAAAGAGCAATAGCACTTAGACTTATATACTGCTGACAGTGGTCTACAGCCCTCTTTAAATGGTTTATAGAGTCAGCATATTGCCCCTAACAATTTGGGTCCTCATTTTACCGACCTCAGAAGGATGGAAGGCCGATCAAGTTGAACCTGATGAGATTTGAACTACCAAATTGCAGGCAGGCAGCAGGCAGCAGAAGTAGCCTGCAGTACTGCACTCTGGCCACTGCGCCACCACTGCTCATGGTGGAACATAAACCTAACAATAGTAAGTAATAGAAGATTATGGATCAGAAGGTGAAGAAGAAATGTTCAGGACCAATAGAAAAGTCTCTGTCCACTGTACTCATCTCCAAATCATGTAGAAGGGAGTTAAATGTGTTGGATGTTACTGGAAATCGGAATGTGTTGTGTGTCGTGTAAGTAGGGTTTGGCTAGGAGGTGGGCTGAGTGATTTGCCAGATTGTTAACTCCAAGCATAGGTTAGGTAGGAAAGATGGTTAGTGAGAATTGGGGTGAAATAAGTGCTTGCCTCAGATGAACAGGATGATTGGATGGGAAGAATACAGAATACATATGCCAAATACCAGTGTTTTCAGCTAGGGGAAATATGGTGGAAGACATCGGGTTCACTATTTCAGGGGACAGATGATTTGTGGTGGTCTCCTTTTTCCAATTCAGTAGCTCCATGCTGGGGACCTTGTGATCAGATTATCAGAGTACCTGGCCTCATAGTGTTCCTGGTAAACAGCAGATCTTTCTATAATAAAGCAGCATCTATTCATAATTTGATGATGGACAGACAAGTAGATTTGGTGTATTTTACTCACTTCTAACTGCATGAGAGTAGCAATAGCCTTCTTTCAAAAATTTGCCCAACCAGGTTTTGGGTCCTGCCTCAGCCTGAGTACCAGGGTCAGGGGCATAGGGTGGTGTTGATATATTATGAGATCTTACCTGTGACCAAGATCATCATTTTGAAGGTTGCAGGATGTGACTGCCTTTGTGTTAAGTTGCGCCTAAGGACAAACTAGGAATACTGTTGCTATACCAGTGACCCTGCTGTCTATCTGGATCTTTCCAAGGGTTCCTGGGCCTGTTTGTTGGGTTGATGATTGAGTTTCCTCCGCCTATGGGTATTGGGGGATTTTAACTCCATACAATGGATCCTGAGTTTCATGAAGATTTGCATACATAGGTGGCCATGAATTAGATCTAATTTTTGCTTTGGAGCAATTGTCTTATGATCTGACCGATATGGAAGGTAGTACCATTACTCCTTTTTCATAGTTAAATCAGCACCCTTGTTATCCATAGGGTCAGGTCCATTTGGCTTGTCTGCTAGATTGTTGAATCCATCAATTAACTGCCTATTTCACCACTTGCAAAAAGTAACTCAGACTCTTGCTCCTGAATGGCCTCACTCCACTGGCTGATCCAGGCAGTCTCTTGGGTTATAGTGGCCCTCTGGAAAATGAAGCAGCAGGCATGATGCCTGGAGCATAGGTGAAGATGAATAGTGAAACTAACAAAGCACAGCTAACTGTTCAGGTTCAAGCTTATTCCAGAGCAATAAGAAAGGCAAAGCATTCTTATTTTTCTTTCTCTTAAGGGATTGTGGCAGGAAATAAATATAATAAATAAGTTTCTGTATAGATTCTTATGTCTATGTTGTGTAGATTTTAATATTTATATTACTGGGGAAAAAATGCTTCTAGGAAAGAATTCATCTGAAGAATGCATTTTAATGACTCCAATTAAATGAAGATGTTATCCAAAAATAGAAAAGGAAAAATTTAAAATTAATTCAAAATATTTATTACTTGATTATTAGAAGGGAAAAAAATGTCCTGCAAAATAGTAAAACATAACTAGAAATTTTGGATAAACAGTAAGCCTGAGATTGGGAAGAATAATGTCCAAATTCTTTGGGACTGAGAACTTTAAAATTCTTTACTGCTGGCATTTACGACAGAAAAAGCTGACATATTGGAAGAATTTAAGACAAGCACAGGAAGATTCTTTATAGATCAACAGATTGTCTATGTTTTTCTGTGCTACGTAACTTTGATCTCCTTTCCTATAAAAAGGAAATTTCATGATGAGGAATTAATCTTTTAATGTCAAATAAAAGATATCATTACAATGTATTTGGACACTGCATTTTTCTGTTCTGCAAGTATGTCCTGTTCAGCAAATGAATTGTCAATCAGGCTGTGTAAAAATAAACAGAATGTTATGATGCCTTGTAGAGATTATTGTACTTTTGTTTCCACCACCACTGAATTTGCTTTATTTTCAGATTGCATGGGCTTTAAACAAAGGGGTGAAAACTGAATACAAACAGTTTTGGGATGTGGATCTTGGAGTATCATATATACCCTGGGAAAAAGTTAAACTGGATGATTTAGATGGCTTTGCAGAAGGAGGCATGATTGACCAGGAAACAGTAAATAGTGGTAAGAACAATTTAAAATTCTTTGTAATTAAAACTTTTTTTTCATATTTTCATATTTTGTTCCAGAGAAATGTGTTTCCAATAATCTAAATATGCACTACAAGTGTTGTTCCTCTCAGGCTATTTAAGAAGTAAGCTGACAGTTGGCAGTCAAGCTGAATCACAGTTCCACTTTGTGACATATGTAGAAAATTTTCATCTTCAACTGGGATATATGCTAGTTTTCAAAGGAAATTTATTTACTTATTATTTATTTAAATAAATAAATTTGTTTGCTTACTTATTTAGTAAATAAACTTATTTATTATTTAGTTTCCAAAGGAAATTTATTTATTAATTAAAATGAATCATATATTATAATATTTAAGATTTAGTATAGATATATCCTCAGTCTAAAATTGTAGAGAATTTGTAAATAGGAAAAATCAATTGCTACTTAGAAAATGATGCTTTGCCAAAAACTGTGGGGTTTGGTTTGGTTTAGTTTGGTTTAATTTGATACACAGAAAGAAACAGGAAAAACATACAAAGAAAAGAAAAATAAAACAAAAATATATTATGAAATACTCAGATCTAAATCTCCTAGAGGTGCTTTTGATTCAAATATTGTGCATGTCTAATAATACATATTTTCGCTGGTAGAGGCATTAGGGCTGGTCCTTCGCTGTTTCCAGGGCAGCCCCGTGGGCCAGATCTAAGCACACCACGGGCCAGATCCAGCCCACAGGACTTGAGTTTGATACCTCTGCTCTTCATAAAACAATCTGGGAATGTGCCATTCATATAGTTTTTTTTAAATATATTTTTCAGTCTCCATTTATTGCAAAAATGTAGGTTATCGTAGCTAGTAGAGTAAATGCTTATTATCTTCTAGTGTGCTTTTCAAAACACTGTCTGTTGTTGTTTTGTGTAGAATGGGAAACTATAAGAACTTCAGAGACTGTAAAAGAGAATGTGCAGATAACCCAGAGTGCAACCGTTGACAAAACCACAGTTGTCACAACACAGACAGAAACTTACACACAGTCTGTCGCTATGTTACAGGTTAGTATTGTACTTCATTTTCTGACCACACTTTTCTTCCAGTAGTGAAGGAAATTCAGATTATTGATTAGATTGTCAACTCTTATTTTTGTATCAGATCCATACCTTCTCGTACCTTCTCAGTGATTCTGATATTTGCAACTTGTTGAGACATTTTTTTCTTTTTATTGTGAAAAACTCTAAACTTAAGCGTGCACAAAACTGAAAATGCATTGGTTTCACACATAGAATAAAGAACTCCACTCAAACATCTCACGAACATCCCATGTTGGTTGTTTTCTAAGGAGAGTCCCAAAAAGTACGGAGTAAAAAATTATCTCAACAAGAAAAAGTAAGAGACCGCAAAACTCTGGGAATGATACCATGGCAAGTTGCCTCAAAAAAAAAAGTTATGATTTTTCTTCTCCTATATAGTAAATTACTCTGTGAAGGAGATGAACGGTTTAAAAATGTGATCAATAACATTTAGAAATATTTAAATTGAGCCAGAGTTATTTTGGGAATTAACTGGCAAGTGTTCAGTTTCACTGATAGGAGAGAGAGAATTTGGAAAGAAAATGAAAAGTAGTTATGTGGACTTTCTAGAAGTTCATTTGTTAGTCAACTATTAAACGACTAAGTCTGAATTTAAAGAGACAACTACTTTTACATTGAAATAAATGTAAAAAATAATACTACATTGCCCTTCCTACATGCTTTTCTTTAACAACTTGCAAGTTATAAATCTCCTTATTTGGGGCTCCAGCTGAAATTTAAAAACAAAATAGCCCAACGAGGCCAATTTCCAGGGGTGCAATTTTAAAATTTCCTTCTCATAACTGTGCATGGATCAAGGATCATCAGGAATATTTTCCTATTATAACAGATTCCTGTAGCTCCAACTGTGCCAGCTGTCAATTTAGTTCCACCTGCGTTTCCTGTTACAATGTCTGTCCCTCCACCTGGTTACAGTGGAATTCCTCCGCCTCCATTCCTGAGAGCAAGCTTTAATCCTTCACAACCACCTCCTGGTAAAGTTATCTTTCTATTCTATAATATATATCAAAATGTATAGGCATTTCCCCAAAATAAGACATGCCCTGATAATAAGCCCAATCGGGCTTTGAGCACATGGCAATAAGGCCAAGCGCTTATTTCAGGGTTCAAAAAAATATAAGACAGGGTCTTATTTTCGGGAAAACACGGTATTTTTTCTCTTTAAGTTTACATTTGCTGAGAATTTTGCATAATTAGTCAGAAAAGCTTTGGTCCCCTCTTTGCAAAGCAGGGCCCGATGTTGTGAATAGGGAGTTGGATTCAATGGCTTAAGGAATCCCTTTCAGCTTTATGAATCTATGAGTCTCCTTAATTTTAAAAAATATTAATTTAATCTGTAGTCATCTATTTGCATAATGAAGTGGCAATAAACCTGGTTTAATTCAATGGATCTTATTTCCATAAATAGTCGTATATACGCATTTAATTACAACACTTTCTTGAATTAGATAATATGTGCTTGAACATATTTATAATTCAGTTAAGAATTTAAGTTAAGAATCTTGCTATTTTTCATAAACTTGAACAGATTTGTCTATTAATATTTATTCTTTATTTCTTCTAGGTTTCATGCCTCCACCTGTTCCACCACCTGGTCCACCACCAGTAGTTCCAACATGTAAGCTGTTTTAACTTTTCTTCATAGGATTCCAATAAAACTGTCACAGTTGAAAAAAACAATTTGGTTGAATTGGCTAACATTGGATTTATTTTTATAAATAACATCATAAAGCTTAGAGCTGAATTCCTGCTACTCTTAAATAAGTGGACAAGTTTACCTATATTAGGTATGATGGCACCTGTACAGGCATTATCAAGAACTGTATATAAACAGTCCTGTTCTGTAAGACATGTTTTCCTAGCAAGACTTCCAATTAGGGTTAGGGTTAGACTGGAGAACATAGGAGTCCAGAATTTAAGATTTTTGCATGTAGATAACATTTCTTTGTACAGGAAGTCATTGACTCACAATTACAGTTTGGATTGGAACTTCTTCACAAAGCAACGCAGTCATTAAATGAGTTATTACAACCAGTTGTCAAGCGCCTTGTGATCATGTGATTGCCATTTGCCTTACCCAGAAAGTCTGCTACTGCCTGCTGAGAGGGCTCCTACTCAATCTCTGTAGGGTGGCTGAAAGAGCTGCTGACTAAGGGGAGCTGACATCTTTTCATGGGATGCAAAAAAAGAAGCTTAAATCATGAAGATCTAAGCTCTTATTTCTGCACCCTTTGCAGATGTCAGCTCTCCTTCATGCATGGAAGGGAATTCCTCTGGTGTGGTGTAGAAAAAAAGCTTAAATCATGACGATCTAAGCCTCATTTCTGCACTCTCCCATAGTGGGACTTAACATCTTCAAGTCTTTGCACTTGTATACTATCAACTTAATAGTACTTGTGCTTAAAGCACAGTAGTGCCTCCTACAGACAGGTTTTGGCATTTCTGCCCATAAAATGAAATAAACAGTATCATCCACCTATTATGAATTCTCAACTTAATTCTTTCTTAAAGCAACAATTAATATCAGGCAGAATTGCAGAACAAGGTTGACTCAGCCTTCCATCCTTCCAAGATGGGTAAAATGAGGACCCAAATTGTTGGGGGCAGTATGCTAACTCTGTAAACCGCTTAGAGAGGGCTGTAAAACAGTATATATAATGACAGGCATATAACAACTATTTTTTGTCTGATCCCAAGAGGCTCATGCTGTTTTGAAAGCTGCCGTATATGTATTAACTGCCCCAAGTTAATAGGTAATAGATTGCATTTATTGTTATTGATGAGTAATGATTAGAATTTTTTAAAATTATAATCCAACTGTATAATTTTGATGGGTTTTCTAATAGCTTTCTTCAGTCTGGATGTTTTAAGGATTATATTTTTAACTTATTTGTGATTACTTTTTTATACAGCAAGTAGAAAGATGTTTCAGAGTTTGATTAACATACTGGTGGATTCTTTTAGAAAGACATACATAGATTTGCATAAGCATTAATGTGCATATGTATTGATTTACAGCTCTTGTACAGCCGTCGCTGACTATTGCTCAAGAATCAATGAAAGATTTTAGCAGCCTTGGTCTACCAGGTGGTACTGTTTCTAGTAGTCTTACGACACCAACATTATCTGCCGGAAGTGTCTTTTCTTCTCTTTCAAAGAACAGTTCAGAATTAGATGAAAAAGGATCTCTTCGTGCTGATCTTCAGACCTCTTCTACCGAAAACAGAACTGGTAAATAGCATTATAAAACCTTCTGGGAGGGTTATATGTGTGCTTGCATGAGCATGTATATATGTATGTACGTGGACAAATGCAAATGCACATACACACATACATGCTTGCATAATATAGGAATGTCATAACTTTCAAGAATTCTAGTCCTGTATCAGATGTCACTTTTGGGAGAGTATTGAACTTATCTGTTGTTTCTAAGAGCTAAATAAAGACATACATACATACATACATACATACATACATACCTACATACATACATACATACATACATACATACATACATACTAGAAGGATAGGAAATAGGATCAGCATAACGAGTTCTTTATTAGCCCAGTTGCAATATAATTTCTGTTTTTTCATGCGGTGATCTGTTTTCAATAAGATCTGTTATTCACTCATCACTATATTGCCACAATACTTTTTTGTTCATTTAATCTGAATTGTATTAATGATAGTATAATACAAATAATTAAAAAGCTTTTAACATAATTTTTGTAGTTTCTATTCACTCAAATATACAAGATAGGAAAATGATATGCCAAAACCTAGTTCTTTTTTTTAGTTCTCTATAATTTTCTAGATAAAATATTTTAAAAGCTTATAATTTTTCTAAACGTTTATTTTATAAGCTATTCTTCAGTAAGAAATACTGTTTACTTTTCCTTAAATAGATATTGTTGCAGATTATAATGCGAAACCAACCAGTAGATGTTGAATTTAGTTTAATCTGACTCTATAATTAAACCATTAAAGTATTAGTTAGACATGGTTGTTTCAATTCTCTGATTTAAGTTTTTGTATTTCAGTTCAAGATGACGTTTCAAGCAGTTCTGGACTTACCGAGGGAGTACAGCCATCTGGTATCACAACCAGTTCTGGGCATGTAGGGGGAATCCAGCCACCCCATGTCTCAAGTAGTGCTGGACTTGTGCAGCCGGTCATTGTCTCAAGCAGCTCTGGGCTTTTGACAAGAGTTCAACCACCCACTGCTTCAAATAGTTCCGGTCTTATGACAGGTTCAAGTGTCTCAAGTAGCTCTGGGCTTTTGACAGGACTTCAGCCCATAAATGTTTCATGCAGCTCCAGCCTTTTAATGGGAATCCAACCACCCATAGTCTCAAATAATACTGGACGTTTGTCAGGAATCCAGCCACCAATTGTATCAAGTAGTTCTGGGCTTTTGACAGCACTCCAGCCACCCATTGTATCAAACAATTCTGCAATTTTAGGATTGCCACCACCAATAGTTTCAAGTAGTTCTGGACTGTTAGGATTACCACCACCAAATATTTCAGGTGGTTCTGGACTATTAGGACTACAACCACCCACTGGAATTCAAAATTTACCCCATTTAACTATTGCTAGTCAACGGTTGCCTGGAATTCCTCTAGTAGAAATCCGATCAGGATTAATACCACAGCCACCTGGTCCTAGGTTTCCACTACTGCAACATGGGATGCCACCACAACGTACAGTTCCTCCTCCAGCTATACTTGATCCATCCCTTCCTCCACCTAGAGTTCCTTTCCTTCCAGGAGATATTTTTAGTCAAACAGAGAGGTCATTTGCAACTTCCAGTAGGCAAAATATGGATATTTCTAACCCAGATAAAAGATTGCCTGTTGGGGAAGATAGCATTCAACAAGAAGGAGATAGAGACTATCGATTCCCTCCAATGGAAAATAGAGATCGAACATCTTCAGTAGATATAAGGGATTCTATTGGAAGGCCACCATTAGATCCAAGAGAAGGTCTAGGTCGACCTCCTGTAGATGGAAGAGAACATCTTATGAGGCCACATATAGATTTACGGGACAACTTTGGAAGGCCAGGTATGGATAATCTAAGAAGAGAGCATTTTGCTTTCAACTCAGAAAAACACTGGGGTCAAAGAGGAGATTATGATGAAAGAGAACATCAGACCTTTCCTGTATATGGTGGTCTCAAGGGGTTCCAGGATTTTCGAGAGAGATATCGGCAAACAAACTACAGATTTGAAACTCGAAGCGGTCCTACCTGGAACAGAGGACTTGAACAAGATGCTCACAGAGACTTTGATGACCGTCGTAGACCATGGGAAAGACAAAGGGACAGGGATGATAGAGATTTTAATTTTGGTAGAGAAATTAATGGAAACAGATTTGGGAGAGAGAGAACACAGAACAACTGGATACCCCCTCCACATCCAAGAGCGTTTGAATATTTTGAAGGTGGTGCTTCTCAACAAAAAGTTGATAGTGTACCCCAAGTTAACGGTGAAAACACAGAAACAGAGAATCAGCCATCTGCTGTGGAAGTGCAGGATGAATTGGAACTTTATGAAAAGTTGGCGTCTTCAAATGAGACAAAAAAAGAGAAGAGTGACACAGAAGCTGAATTAGAAAATGAACCAGTGGTAGAAAGCACAGAAACTGAGGGGACATAATCATCACTCAGTAGGTAAAAAGATACCTTTTGTAAAGTTGTCATCTCTCTCTGTAATAGATGAATGGCTGACTGGACCTTAGTAGTTCATTTTTTTTCTTCCAGAATTAAGTTAATCTAATATTCATGTTCATCTTTCACTTAAATAGTTGTACAACTGACCTGTATAGAATATTGTTTTTAATTTGAACATGGTAGGTAAAGTTTGTCTTTCTTTTCTTTTTTTCTTTTTTTTTTCCTGGCAAAATGCAAACTCCCCCACTTGCTTTTCCTTCTGAAGGATAAATTACAGCTTGTCAAACAAAGAAAAAGACTTCCTATGGAAGAACTTGATTTTTTTAGATGCTATTAGGTTGGCCATAGAAATTGTTATACTTGAAAACAGGCGCTGTCTTATCCAGATTTCTAGGCTGCTGCAAATTTTTAAAACATAGGCAGAGCTGTGATACTAAATGTTCCCTCAGTTTGGCCCAGAAAAGGAGCATAAATAATACAGAGATGGTGTGTTTTTGAAATTTCTGCATTATAGTCTCTGTTTCTCAAACAAGTGTCCATGATCTGTCCTCCTCGTACTACAATGAATTAAAAAATAACATACGTTTTAAATGTTTTTTTAGATGCCAATAAAGCATTATTTGTTTGATAAGCATTCTAGGTATTGTATTTTTTATATACAATCTATAACATTCTGGTTGAATTGTGCTTTAACTAATTGTTGCAAAAGATTTATAATGCTCTTGTAAAACTAGTGCAACAATTATATATGCTCCAAAAGCATATGCCTTTCTACTAAAAAAAATCATGGAATCACATTAGTTTGTGTATAATATATGTATGTAAATATTTGTGTAAAACTGTATGTAGATACCACTGTTTCTGTGTGTGATAGTGCATGCGCACGCACTCACAGAATAATGTAGACAGTTAAATAAAATGAAATGAATTAGGTTATGCAATTTCATATTTAAACTTCTTTAGGTAGAAAGAAAATTGTAGATGCTGATGTGACAGGTTAAACAAATTAATATTTGCTCTTCTAAATTCTTATTACTTCAGAAGGTGGACTGGCATGCTCTGAAGGCTGAAGAGTAAGATTTAAGGATGCTTTTTAAGTGTGGCAATATATGGTGCAAAAATGAAGCAAATGTTTGAATTGTCATTTTTGTAATGCTTCTGGTGTTTTGGGTAGAAAGTGATATATAAAAATACTTTGTTGATGATTTGCTTGCTGTGAATATTGAGTTCATAGTTGTTATCTAAAACGTATTGAGCCACTTTAAGAACAAAACACTCTTGCTTATCTCAAATAACTGACCACGTAAGGTTTAGGTTTCAAGATTCTTTAGGCTACAATCGTATATGCATTTAACTTGGATTAAGTTTCATTGATATCAATATTGAATACTGGCATCTAGATATTTGGAATTTTTAAAACTCTGGGCTAGCTAGTTTCCATAATTTGAAATGGCCTCATAAAAATATTTCTGTCCAAACTAAAAATATGTTTTTAGGATCTACTCTCTAACAAGTTGATAGAATGTAACCATTTATCCTTTATTTTTTTTCTTTTAAAAAGCCTTCAAAATCTAAAGAATATGATAGTTCTAGAATTTATATTGTGCTAAATTAATATTTTATGTAGAAAATGACATTCTTTAATTCAAGAAAATTTTGAATTTTCAATAATGTGAATTATTCAAGTTCCACAAAATTATGCTTCTATAATAATATAAAATATATGAAAGTCACAGAAATTTCATTAATATTATGAAGTCAATACACTTTTATAGCAATAAAGTTTGAGAATTACAAACTTACAGTTTGGAAATTCACAGTTGCACTACCATTTTTGCTTTTGGTCAACTTAAATCTTAAATTACAAATGCATTATTGTTGCGTACTTATTGGCAGTCTGCCTGTCAGGATGGATTCACTTTCACTGAATTACTGTTGCCAAATATAACAGCATTAAGAATCTGGATAGTCAGTATAATCTAGTTACAATGCCCCAGATTTGTGTTTGCTCACTGGATAATACAACAGTGGAATATAATTGCATTTTTTACTTTGGGACAATAGCTCTAATAAGATAACTGTGTTTGATTGCATTCTTGATTTTTACAATTGACCAAAAACATGTTACGTGGTTTAAGTTTAAATCTTGGAATAGCACTAGCTACGTATCACTATCATATAAAAAGATACCTTGGAACTATGTAAAAGCTGTATCTTTTAAAATTTTAAATAGCATAAAAGTATGTCATACTTTATGTTATCTTTGGACATAGCATCTCGTGAGTAAGACAAGCTTGGCATAACTCAGATCTACTAGTTGAGGAAAAAGTAGGATGAGACAAAGGTGCCTCTTAGATAGAAGGGATCTCCAGACAAGGTAGTTACGTTATGTTGGAAGAAAGTTACTGCTAGCGGTATTCCAAATTATGGTAGTAAACATAATACATGCGTCAGTGCCATTTTGAGAACTACTGAATTTGTAGCTGTTCCATTTTATGGCTGAGAAATTGTAATTTACCTCTATCGACCAACATATTGAAAACAGAATCAGCTGTGAGTCTTTTGCTTGTTATGATTGTTTTCCTAATGAGGCTAAAGTTGATAACTTAAGTGAATGAAATTAATAGTCTGATCATTATTATAATAGCAAACTATTATGGTCTATAAATTATTTGAGAATATACTGCTCTTGCCCTATATTTTTCTCTTGTTCCCATATATGTAATAAACATTTGTATTATAGAGAAAAACTGTCCTTTTTCAGCAAGGAAAAAGCTAATTGTTATAGACATAATTTCAATTTCTATTTTTCAGGGGAATATTGGTTTAACATGTAACTTTTAAATGTGTTTTGATAAGTTTATTATAGAAAATAAAGTAAAATCTCAAACAAATGAAGTAACCAAAATAGAAATATAATTAACAAATGAAATTATTATACTCTAATTCAAAAGATTGACAGTCCTATAAAAGCTTCATTAGGCACCATGTTAAATTGATCTCTTCAAAAGAAAATTAAATCATAACCAGAAATTTGCACTATAATTGACACCATACAGAATATGCATGGCATCTTTGAGAAGCTAATTTGACATTCCCAGAATGTAAACTCATCATTTAAATAGAGACTGTTCCCATATACATATTTAAATACAAATAATCCATGTGTCTGATTCCCATAATCCTATTTCCAGTGGTGCTCATGAAATTATAATTTATCAGGAATGATTTTCCATAGATCCTGTAGTTCATGCAAAACATTAAATGCCAGTAGTAGTTTCCTGCTTTATTTTTAAAAATATGTATATTTCCAAAATGCATTTTTTACTCTAAGACCTTTCAAAAATCACAAGCAAGTGTGACCACAAATTGATGTTAAAATTATAACAGTGATTTTCAGACTTTATGCTGGTTACTAATAAGTCTGCGGCACTTCTTTCTTGATGATTTTTTGTTGGTTTTTTAGTATGAAAAGTTGGGTATTTTGCTTATAGTGTAGTCCAGTGCATGTTTGCTCAAACCTACTCCATTGAGTTGAGTTGAATTTGCATAGGATTGCAGCTTTGAAATGCAATGTAAATTGAGCCGTGAAGTTTTTCTTGTTTGGTTTTTAATTAATCTTGCTTATGAAATGCCCTGATATGTTTTTGCAAATACTTAAAACTGATTACAGTACCTATAAAAATGAATATGACTGGAAATTAGACTTTTAGTGTGTTATACTATATGTTCGTAGTTTCTCACATGAGGAAGAATTTATGGTGCTTGACAATTCCTAATTGTCCATCCCTAATTTCTGAAAGAACTTTTCTTTTTGAAAATTATTTTGCTTTTTCCTTTGATATTTGAATAACCATCTTCTTTCTATAAAATCTAAGAATATACAAAAACAAAGTTTACTCCAAAATGTATGAACTATTTAACAGATTTAATACCAAAAAAAGATTGATAATAGTATATTTCATTTGACACTGTAATCTACTACTCTGACACTTGCTCTTACTGTTAAGCTTGCTCTTAACAGTTCCAAAAGGATAATTGTCATCCAGTTTACAGTCCCAGTAGAAAAAACTGAAAAATCAGAATCATACAATATGAATTTTGTCATATTAGCACTACACATTATGTGAAATAGAATCTATTTTGAAATCTGTTTTTTTTCTTGGAACAATTGAAATCCTCAAAGTATGAGCTTGGAATTCTTTTAGTGTGCTTGAATAAACAATGCATAGTTCCAGAACTACAGTGACGAGGATGTCCGTATATACAGTGCATTCAGAAAGTATTCAGACCCCTTTCACTTTTGTCAATTTTGTTATGCTGCAGCCTGATTATACTGTTGTTGAAATTCATTTTTTTTCTCATCAATCTACACTCAGTACCCCATAATCACAAAGTGAAAACAGAATTTTAGAAATGTCTGTAAATTTATTAAAAAGAAAAAATTGAAATATAGGTAATCCAAGAGTTATGATTGTTTACGAATGACTGCAGAGGCACTGCAACATTCACCCTATTTCCCTTCTCTCCCCATAACTACTTCCCCCTCCCATCCTGTCACATTGGATTCAACTTGCAAAGATCTGTCTCTTCTCTGCCATGGTTTCATTGCCTTTGAGGGAGAGGAGAGCAGGATGATTTTCCTTCCAGTATCCGGTTGGCTTGCAAATGCTTTTTGCTCCAAGAGTGTTCTGGGGGCCGTGATCTTGTGTGACTTCAGGCAACCATTCTCTGCAAAAGCAGATGGGTGCCTGAAGTCATGTAAGATTACAGCCCCCAGAACATTTCACTCTTGTCACAAAAAGTATTTGCACGCCTATTGGATGCTGGAAGGGAAATTGTCCATCTCTCCCTCAAAGGCAAAGAAACTGCAGCAGAGAGGAGACAGGTCTTTGCAAGTTAAGTGAGTCCAGCGCGGCAGGATTGGAGAGGGAAGCAGGTATCTCAGTGGGTCGGGGAGGCCTTGAGTGGCCTGTTCCATCACTAGGCCCCCCATGACCTTCCCCACCCTTAGATACCTCGTGCACATTTGATTAGTGAATGTGTGGGTAAAAGCAGGGAGTGATCACATTCAAGTTACGTGATTCACTCCTACCTATCCTTGAGTTACAAATGTAATTGGCAGTCTCCATTACATTCGTAACTCAAGGATTACCTGTATCACATTGGCATAAGTGTTCAGACCCTTCACTCAGTAATTTGTTGAAGAACCTTTGGCAATAATTATGGCCTCAAGTCTTTTTGGATACACAGGTCTGAATGTGCAGAAGTGTCCATGCAGGTGGATGGAGCCTCCTGCCACCGCTGCTACCAGTTCGCCTGAACCGGTAGCAAGCTATAACTGCACTGAAGAGAAGATTCCGTCTAGTCATTCTGCCATAAAGCCCAAATCAGTGGAGGGCTGCAGTGATGGTTGTCCTTATGGGACTCTCTCCTATCTCCACATAGGATCTCTGGAGTTCACTTAGAGTGACCATCGGGTTCTTGGTCACCACTCTTACTAAGGCCCTTCTCCCCCAGTTGCGCAATTTGACCAGACAACTAGCTCTTGGAAGAGTCCTGGTCGTGCCAAATTTCTTCCATTTGAAAATTATGGAGGCCATTCATTGTGCTCTTAGGAACCTTCAGTGCAGCAGAAATTTTATTGTAGCCTTCCTAGATCTGGGCCTTGCAATAATCCTATCTCTGAGCTTTGTAGGCGATTCCTTTGTCCTCATGGCTTTTGCTCTGCTACAGTATGAATTGTCAGCTGTGAAGCCTTCAATAGAGAGGTGTGTGCCTTTCCAAATCATGTCCAATCAATTTAATTTACCACAGGTGGACTCCAATCAACTGTGGAAACAGTTCAGCATCGATCAAGAGAAATGGGAGGCACCAGAGTTAAATTTCAAGTGTTGCAAAGGCTCTGACTACTTTATACCAATGTGATATTTCAGTTTTTTCTTTTTAATAATTTTACAGACATTTCTAAAATTCTGTTTTCACTTTGTCATTATGGGGTACTGAGTATAGATTAATGAGGGAAAAAATGAATTTCAACAACTGTAGAATCAAGCTGCAGCATAACAAAATTGAGAAAAGTGAAGAGGGTCTGAATTCTTTTTGAATGCACTGTTTAATGATACTTTTGCTGTCTTCAGTACATTAGTAGTAAAGGAATTTTAGTATGGCTGTAGAGGCAAATATATGGCACATGATTATAGGAGCATGGGTGCGATATACTCTGGCATTGTAGTTTATTTGGTAATGCAGATTGGACTTCCTGGTCCATGATAGGTAGCTTAATGTGAATTTAAAGTTCTAAACTCATGGGAAATACCAAGTTGCTCATCTTTGTACTAATTGAACTTGCTGAAGCATCTTGTGATCAGACACTACCTTTACCCTGAAAGTAAAAGATCCTTTATTATTTCAATTTTATATTATTGCTCATTTCAAATGATTCTGGGGAACTCACAGCAATTAAAATTATATATTTAAAAATACAAGAATCATAATAGAAACAATTTCGATATCCATATAACAAAACAGTAGCCGAGGTATCAGAAGATTCACCAATAATAGAGTTACCTGATGGGTGGCCAATACATTTAATAAATAAATAAATGTCAACATTTCTGCTGCACACCCAGATTCCCACACACAAGCAAAATTGTATCCATAATGTATCCATGCCAGACCTAATGGGACAGATAGATGAAACCAGAGAGGCGTTCCCTCAAATAACCCCACAAAAATAAAAAGGGAGGAACACTAGCAAACAGCATCTAAATTTAATTTTGATTGTGAAACTATATTACTGCACGTGCTAAATTATCATATAAATGCTTAAAGTCCAATCGTCACAGAAAGAAGGAACCATCAGATCGCTTTTTATAATGTAATACCTATCAAGATGTACACTTTTAAAAGAAAAGAGAAGCAAGAGAAGAGTTTTTCTCTGATGTTAAAAGTCCTTCTATTACTGGATAAACCATAGCATTCCTTTAAATGGTTTGAAATAAGGCAAATGAAATTGTTTGGATTCCTTACTAAGGATTATGAATCTTGCTTTAACAGTAACAGCAAACTTGGGACAGCTGCCTGGATATTTGCCACCAATAGGGTTTCCTGAAAATAAACATTTTTATTTTTTTTCTAATTTACATTATAAAGAAAATTCTGGCTGTCCACAATAATTATATTATTGACAATATTTTATTCCCCTGATAGGGGAACAGTTCTTTTTGATGCTTTTTTGAGAAGGAGAGCAGTCACAGCATCAAGACAAAGAGCTTGGAATGCAGCTTTTGTACTGAAATACTATCAACAATACTATTAATGTAAAAGTATTTAGTATTGTATCTAAAATTATACTGAGAAAGTTCATTTAGGTTGCACTTCTATATCACTTATTTTGGAGCAAATCTTGTTAAATTATTTGGGGTAAACGTGTAGGTTTATTCTGTTGTTGCTGCTTTCAGGTTCTTACATGAAATAAAACCAAGAATTTTAAAATCTTATCTATTCACTGATGTTGGAGTTATGACACATATACACATTACATTTTAAACGGGCTTCTCATTCTTTATTACATATTCACTACTGTTAGAGGAACATAAAGTAATTTTAAAACTACATGAATAAAATTGCCATTTTTCTTAGGCAAATATATATCACTTTTAATTTTGTAACATTTGTTCTGTAAGCTGCTTCTTCTGATCTAGCTAATGATGGAGATTTCAGATCTTACATGCACATTGGAAATTATATCTTTGCTGTATTTTAGTTCAGCTTGTGTGAAATACATATCGTTCCTTTTAAATGAATAATTTTCAAATATTGGTGTACAATTTGTTATACAACTTTCAACAAGAGACATGAGATGCAAATATCATTATGGTATATGTACCGTAGCAGTTCATAGATTTAAGAGTCAAATACAGAGGAGAACACACCCATTTGTCCTGCATCAGACGTAAGTAACCTACTTGGGGTAATACAACTGAAATTGAATCTGTCCCAAAATTTAACAGAAAATATTCCCAACAAAAGTATACTCAAGAAAGTTAAGGGCTGCATTCTATAAGAAAATTCAGAGGAAGATTTGTCTGATAGAACACATCTATAGAAAGTTGGGCAAAGGCTTTGAAAAGGGTGATTAAGAAAGAATAAATAGCAACAAGGATTTTCCCAAATCTGAATCGGGCGGGCCATACTTTTTAACTTTTAAATGAATAAATAAGGAAGCCTAAAACAGAATAAAACACATGACATGAGAAATTTAGAATTGCCTTTTCCTTAGGCAAAGCCTAACAGATCCAGTTTCGGTTCATAGATGAAAGGAACTTTGGCAATAAATATAAATTGTGTTGTTTAACTCGAGTGTAAGCTGGATCCAGAAGATTTTAAATACGACTTAACCCATTCTTGCAGAAATATTTTGACTTCTTACTGTCCCCTAGATCATTGTATTAATTTTCAGTTAATACCTAGGCAGTTAGATTTATGCCTACTATGGATTTTTGTTGTTGTTAGTCACAAAGACGCGTTCAACGCATCACAACCCCATGGACAATGTTCCTCCAGGGCTTCCTGTCCTCTACCATCCCCCGGAGTCCATTTAAGCTCACGCTGACTGATTCAGTGACTCCATCCAGCCACCTCATTCTCTGTCATCCCCTTCTTTTGCCCTCAACTGTTCCCAGCATTAGGTTCTTCTCCAGTGAGTCCTTCCTTCTCATTAGTTGCCCAAAGTATTTGAGTTTCATCTTCAGGATGTGACCTTCTAAAGAGCAGGATTTTATTGCTGATAATTCCAGAGAAGACCACAAAATTTCCTGATTCAGTACCTGCTGGTTATGATATTCCTTACTTGATCCCACCATATATGTCCTGTCCACAGACGTGTAAAATTTGTTCAACTGCTCTTAGGAACATAGTTTTAAAATGATAATTTATGATTTTTAATGGCTGGTGGTGATTTTGTAAATGCCGATGTCCAACTTCTGGAGCATCGCTTAAATACTATTGACATTGACAAAATCACAGTCTGTCAATTGCAAAAGGCAGTTTTACTTGGAACAGTTTCCATCCTCTAACAATACATTTAACATCATCAAACAACACCTGCCTAACTCAGATCCTTGGGAAGGACTCAATAGGCAGATTAAAAAGTGTCAAATCCATCTTAAACACCTGGCTGACTGTATCCAACCATAGTAATACCTTAATATTATTAAACAAAAACTTATGTCTATTGCAGGTCCTTGGGAAGGACCCAAAAGCTGGACAAAAATGTCAAATCCAATCTAAACATTGTGTAACCAACCACATTAATAATAATTTTTAAAACTTATTCTGCCTGGCTCCCAATGACTGAGCATCTTAGAGCAATCAAATGAATTATAAAAGATGGCTTGCATATCAGATCAGAAGGAACAAAGCAAAGGGTCTCACTCTCTCTTACCAAAGCCTTTTATGAGGAGCCAGGTCTTCACAGCCCTTATAAATAACAACAAATTCCAGATCTCGGGGGGGGGGGACCTCATTCCAGAGGGTAGGAGTTATTACAGAGAAAGCACACTTCCAAAGTTGATAGTGATATTGTTTAATCAAGGGAATCTGAAGCACACTAACATTGCAAGATCAAATTGGCCAGGTAAATAATAGGAAACGGTCCTTCAAGCAAACAGTCCCTATGCTATATAGGGCATTATAGCCAACATCTTTAATTGCACCTGGAATCAAAGTGGAAAGCAGTGGAATTCACGAAACAAAAATGTAACACGTGCATACCATAGCATACCCTTCTCTGCTTGTGGTGCTGCATTCCATATCAGCTGAATTTTCTGGGTGATCTTCAGCAGCCCCATCTACAGTGTCTTATAGTAGTTAGGCCTCAAGGCTAAATGTGAGTGACTGTCTGAAGACCTCCCCCCCCCCAATTTGGTGAAGGGTGTAGCTCAGGGATCCCCAGGCCGTAACCCACTACCAGGCCATAGTCTATATCTAACCGGGCCGCAGGAGGGCACATGAACACATGCATGCAACTCAATTTGTGTGAACAGTGGCCTGGCGCACATGTACAAGTTGATCTGTGCAAGCGGTCTGATGCACCCGTGGATGTGCGTGCAGCTCGACTTGCAGTCAAGCTGTGTGCATGCGCATGAGTGCCAGCTGCCACTCTTGTGAGTTAAGCTGCACACCTGAGTATATGCTGGCCCGCTGCTCACACAAGTTGAGCTGCATGTGTGTGTGTGTGTTGCCTGTGGCCCGGTTGCAAAGAGGCCACGGCCTGGTTCCCCTCTTCCCCACCACCCAGCTGGCCAAGCCACAAAGGTTGGGGACTGCTGGGATAACTGGTACAGCTGATAAAGTTGTACAAAGATTTTTTTGTCCCAGATTGCGCACCAACCTTGAAAGGGAAGTGCTACCCCAATGGTCACCAACTTTTGCAGCTTGGCGGCCGGGATGGGGGAGAGGGGAAACAGGCCACACAAGCAATGGTCCAGCACGTATGTGCACGCAGCTCGACACACATGCATGTACACATGGCTCGATTACAAGTAGAGCTGTGTGCACATCCAACTGCATGTTGGCCCGCCACTTGTCCAAGTCAAGTTCCGCACATGCGCTGCTCACACGAGTTGAGCTATGCGCAGTAGTGGGCCACAGGATTGGGGACCCCTATGCTACCCAATCCATCAGTGGAATATCCCAAATTCTGGAGAGTGCAAACTTTCACAGTCAAGACCAGTTGTCTTGATAGGATTGAGTCAGAGGTAGTTCCTCCTCATTCAAACCTGCACAGCTTCCAGCATCTGAATAGCCTCACTTGGC
This sequence comes from Arizona elegans, assembly GCA_022577455.1. Taxonomy (NCBI): domain Eukaryota; kingdom Metazoa; phylum Chordata; class Lepidosauria; order Squamata; family Colubridae; genus Arizona; species Arizona elegans. The sequence continues at coordinate 255,209,798 of JAKOOJ010000001.1, forward strand.
TGGCCCAGAGTTGACAGATACAATTGGGTTTCATAAGGTTACTCATGATCCCAGATCCCAGATAAGTGGATGACTACAACCGGTGGTTTCATATAGTTGTTGAAAAGCAGGGAGAGATATTAGTACCCTGCAGCATACCAAATAGGTTGTGGTCTCTTATGATTGTAAGCTGGCCAGACTTAAGATCTTGAGATAAGATGGGCAGTCAATCAATTTTACAAATATATAAATAAATTTCTTCACCTAATCAACACCGACTAGAACCAACCCAAGAGAAAAGAAGAGAACCACAGTAAAATGGTGCCCCCAATCCCGAACCCATGGACACTGGCAGAAGGATCAAAAGTGCTCAGAGATCAAGATACACAAGAATAGCATCTTCAATCCTACAAGTTAAAAGCAAATATAACTAAATCTGTCCCAGTACAAAATCCTGGCCTGAAATCCAATCAAAACATATCTAGATAATCTGTTTTCTCCAGACTCCTTATCAGCTGCAGACCAAACACCTTCTCACCAACCTACCCAAACACAGAATGTGGGGTACTTGTTGGTAGTGGCCAAAAATTGTTGGATCCAAGATGACCTCTTGCGGAGGGAGCACATGTTTTTTCTTTCAAGGCTGTCTACTAATACTCCCTCCTTTAGGGAAGCTGATGCTAAACCTGGATATAACTGCAGATCATTTTCCTGGATGCTTTATGATGTAGGAGAGGCCCTGATTCACCAAAGAGGTGGCCAAACCGGCAGCAAGATAATCCTGTTCACTTCTTTGGGAGTCACCAGCTCCCTCCCAAACCATGCCCCCAGGGATCAGCCTGCCCTATTGAGTCTGAGTCCAGATTGGAACAAATCAGAAAGATTTTATCCACTAATAGCCCAACAGATGTTCCAAAGAGCCCACTCTACCTAATAGGGACCAAAGGAAATGGAACATCTATAGAACACATTCCAACAAAATCTATACAACTTTATCAAAAAGTCCCTGACCACTCAACCCAATACAGCACAACCAACACAAACCCTAAAAAAATTACACTGCCATACATTTAACCATAGTTTCAATTGGGAAAATGTGACAATCCTAGACAAGGCCAAGTCCAAAAATACCAGGGAATTTCTAGAAGCCTGGCACTCTGACAAATCAGCCATTAATAGACATATAGACATTAACAACATCTATAGACTATGCAAAAGAGAAAAATAAACCAGTCCAAAAGAGAAAAAAAAAACTCCAGCACCTCTCCACCAGTAATCAGCATTCAGATCAGTGGTGGGTTCCTCCCGGTTCAGTCCAGTTCTCTCGAGCCGGTAGCGGTGACAATATGACATCACTGAACCGGTTCTGCCCGCCCCCCGCGCCCCACCCCACCCCGCGTTATTCTTACCTTTTATTTGGCCCCACCCCCAATCTATTGCTGCCTCCTGAGTCCCAGCTGATGGCTAGAGGGGAAAAAACTGTTTAAACACTTGCGGGGGGGGGGGGGGGGCTTCAAAGGGCCGCCCTACAGCTGATCAGTGTTAAAAGAAAACAAATGAGTAGACCAAAGCCTGCAAAAATACATGAATAGATCAGTGCCTGCAAAAAATAAATGGATAGATCGGTACAGCTCTGCAAGCAGTTAAAAGCCTGGTAGACCAGTACCTCTGCTAAATCCTAAATAATTGTCACATGACCATCAAGCCATGCCCACAAAATAAGCCTCACTCACAGAACCGGTAGTAAAAAAATTTAGAACCCACCTCTGACTCAGATCACCATAGATTAACTCCAAGGTCAACTTCAGACCAACAATCAAGTAAGCAATACCCCAATCAAGAAACTGCCAAAAACCCATTAGTAAACAGCCCAACCAAAGAATCCCTAATCCCTAAATCATATAAAGCAGTTATGTTCAAGAAGAGCTGATGATTGATGTAAACATACCCATTACCTTCTCTCTGGAAGTTTTTTCAGCTTCTCCATCTAGTTTAGAGTCCTGGATTTTCCAAATATTCACATCCAAATACAAACAAGGGCCATCTCTACTGAGGAAAAATGAGAAACGGTAACATGCATTTTAGTAAGCATGAATGTATCTGTACATAAAAATATAGATTTGTTCCTGATTCGTATTTAGAGGTATGAAAAGCCTTACAAATGCTCAGGAATGGGAGGTTTTGAAGCCATTTAGAGAATACTAAAGATAGAAAGGTTTTATTACTGTTAAAGAATATAAATTTTGTTTTTTAAAAAAGTATAGAGTTTAGAAAACAGATGAGAGACTAATGCCAGGTATATATATACAAGTGTCTAAATATTTTTCCTCACTGAACCTTAGTAATGTGGAACTAATAGTAAATTTTTATTACTTTATTTAATAGTAAACTTTTTATTACTTTATTGTTAATTTCTCTAGTCCATGTAAATCTTCCTTAAGATTTGGTTTAAGGGATTATCCTCACTTTATTTTCATAGTTGTTTCTTTCATTCTTCCTTTCCTTGTTTTCCACATCATCACAGATTTCTTCTACACCCAATAATCTTGGTTTCAACTTCTTGAAAAGTAAACTCAGTTGCTTGAGATTTTGTGACATCAGAGTTTACAGAAGCTTCACAAGCTTAGAGTTTTTATCTTTTTTCCAAAGGCATGTTCTAGAAATAAATAATATCTGCACACACCCGGCTTGAAGCTTTAAAAATAACTTTTCATAATGAATAAATTAGAAAACTATCAATCTCTGTGGAGATCTTCATCATTTAACAGAGGTTGTGCTCTCTTAATATCCAGAAGTTAATTTGAAAGGTTCTCAGTTCTGCCTTTAAAGCATTTGAATGTCAGACTACCTGAATTTAAGTAGAAACGGTATGGTTGTTTATACCATACAGATGGCTGTGTTTTTCTCTGCATATTTTATTTTAAGAAAGACTAAACTTTTATTGTACTGTAAATGAACAATCCCATTTGAAGCTTCAGTTAATCTGAAATAACCAACTTTGTAGTTATTCTGATTTGCTATCAGACAAAGAATGAAAGAGAAATACCATTTTTCCTTTCTGAAGCTTCTCATATTTTTGAAGGGGGGAGAGATTTTAATCTCATAGTTTACCTCACTTCAGTTCCTTTTCTCAACATATTAGAAGCTGAGCCAATCAATTATTTATCTTCCCAAACCCTAATTGGTTCCTCTACTGTACTTCTCTTTAAAAAGTAACCCATTTTTGATAGGTTAAAGAAGTATAAATCCTTGCTAGGCCATTTTTAAAATTTTTAATGACCTTTTAATCTGAAGACTGATACATTTCTACCAGTGGTGGGTTTCACTTACCTTTGCTACAGTTCACTCGCTTGTATGAACTTCTGCACATTTGCAGAGCATATTTTATGACGTTCGGGCAGATGGGCGGAGCCTCCCGCCACCGCTGCTACCAATTCGCCCAAACTGGGGCAAACCAGTAGCAACCCACCACTGGTTTCTACATAGCCTAGTATGTAAAATGCTATATTATTTTCAGTCAATACCAGTACACATTTTGCATACTTATACAACCAAATATTTTGCTCTCACTGTCTGCCTGACCGAAATAATATCCTTTAGATATTATTTTACTCCCACCTAGCTGAACTACTACACAAAGAAATCAATAAAAAATATGCAAGTTTTTTTTTTTTTTACTATTGCAATGACAGTGTGTGTATAAGTTCCTTATGCTACAAATGAAGGATAGCAGCAAACTCTTTTGTTTGTTTTACAGTGAACTGCTAAGTGCTTCTTCTCTGGTCAGTGAATATTTTTAGCTCTACTTCTCAGATTTCAGTAGGTCTTGGAAACCCTGAAATTATTTTTATACACCTTTCTTTTTGCATATTTCACATATGTATGTACAGTATGTATCCAAGAATGCTGAAAGCATTGCTTTATTTTTAATAATTGTGTTTTGTTTTTAAGTTAACAGATATTTGACCACCCAAGTATTTATCTTAGTTTTGAAGGAAGCAATATTTATTTATTTGTTTATTTATTATTCGAATTTCTATACCGCCCTTCTCCTTTCGGACTCAGGGCGGTGAACAGCCAAAATAAAAACATTTATACATAAAGTACGATTAAAAATAGATTTAAAATAATTAAATTTGGCCCATAGTTTAAAATTTATCAATTTAAAATCCATATCAAAATTTAAAACCAACCATAAAATCATAAAATCAAGAGAGACCAGCTAACTGAAAGAGATGAGTTTTTAGGGCCCGACGAAAAGTCCGGAGGTCGGAGATCACTCGTATCTCTGGGGGTAGATTGTTCCAAAGGGTAGGTGCCACCACAGAGAAGGCTCTCCTCCTGGGGGTCGCCAGCTGGCATTGTCTAGCCGACGGCACCCTGAGGAGGCCCTCTCTGTGGGAGCGAACTGGCTGGTGGGAGTCTATTGGTGGCAGAAGGCGGTCCCGTAAGTACCCTGGCCCTAAGCCATGGAGCGCTTTAAAGGTGATCACGAACACCTTGAAGCGCACCCGGAAGTCCACCGGAAGCCAATGCAGCTCGCGCAGGAGAGGAATCACATGGGAGCGCCCAGTCGCTCCCATAATCCCCCGCGCGGCCACATTCTGCACCAGTTGGAGCCTCCGGGTGTACCCCAAGGGGAGCCCCATGTAGAGAGCGTTACAATAGTCCAGACGAGAGGTGACGAGTGCTTGAGTGACTGTGCGTAGGGAGTCCCGATCCAGAAAGGGGCGCAACTGGCGTATCAGGCGAACCTGATAAAAAGCCCCCCTGGCCACGGCCATCATATGCCCTTCTAAAGACAGCCGTGCGTCCAGAACGCCCAAGTTGCGGGCCCTTTCCCTGGGGGCCAATGATTCGCCCCCAATAACCAGCGATGGTGTCAGCTGGCTATACCGGGACGCTGGCAGCCACAGCCACTCGGTCTTGGAAGGGTTGAGTCGAAGCCTGTTTCTCTCCATACAGACCCGCACGGCCTCCAGGCACTGGGACATCACTTCCAAGGCATCGTTGGGATGGTCTGGGGTGGAGATGTTCAGCTGAGTATCATCAGCGTACTGATGGAACTCCACCCCAAAACCACGGATGATCTCACCCAGCGGCTTCACATAAATGTTGAACAGGAGGGGCGAGAGGACCGACCCTTGTGGCACCCCACAAACAAGGCGCCTCAGGGTCAACCGCTGCCCCCTTGTCAACATGGATTGCGACCGGTCGGAGAGATAGGAGGAGAACCACCGCAAAACGGTGCCCCCCACTCCCAGTCCCTCCAGCCGGCGCAACATGATACCATGGTCGATGGTATCAAAAGCCGCTGAGAGGTCTAACAGGACCAGGATAGAGGAATAACCCCTATCCCGAGTCCTCCAGAGATCATCCACCAACGCAACCAATGCCGTTTCCATGCTGTACCCAGGTCTGAAGCCGGACTGGAGCGGATCCAAATAGACAGCTTCATCCAGGTACTGTGGAAGTTGTCGCGCCACCACACTCTCAACAACCTTCGCAATAAAGCGAAGGTTGGAGACTGGACGATAGTTGGCCAAAACAGCCGGATCCAGGGATGGCTTCTTGAGGAGAGGCCTCACCACCGCCTCTTTCAAGGCAGCCGGCAGGACACCCTCACTCAAAGAAGCGTTGATAATTCTCTGGAGCCAGCCTCATGTAACCTCCCGGGAAGCCAGCACCAACCAGGAGGGACACGGGTCCAATAAACATGTGGTGGCGTTCAGCAGTCCCAAGATCCTGTCCACGTCCTCGGGTGCCACAGGATCGAACTCCTCCCAGATAACACTCTCAAGGCCTGCCTCAGTCATCTCGTCTGAACTAACCCAGTCAGCAGCCAAGTCTTCCCGAATCTGAGTTATTTTATCATCCAGATACTGTACAAAATCCTCAGCTCGGCCCTGCAAGGGGTCCTCCCACGCTCCCAGATGGAGAACGGAGCGGGTCACCCTGAACAGGGCGGCTGGGTGGTTATCTGATGACGTGATAAGAGCGGCAAAATAGCTAGATTTCACCGCTTTTATCGCCACTAGGTAGGTCTTAATATGAGTCGGATTTGGAACGCCTGGCCCTCCAACCGCTCTCTAGGCGTCTTTTCCGGCGCTTCATCTCTCTCAGCTCCTCAGAGAACCAAGGAGCTAAGTGAGTTCGGTGCCAGGTCAGAGACCGCAAAGGCACGACCCGGTCCAAAGCCCCGGCAGCCGCACTATCCCAGGCGGCCACCAGGTCATCAGCAGAGTCGTGAGCTAGAGTTTCAGGAAATGGCCCAAGCTCCATCTGGAACCTATCAGGATCCATCTGGCGCCTGGGGCGGAACCACCTGGTCGGCTCCGCCTCCCTGCGACGGGGTGCGGCGGTCAGAAAGTCAAGTCGAAGGAGCGAGTGGTCAGACCATGACAAGGGTTCAGTATCTATATCCCCTATATCAAGGCCACTCAACCACTGACCAGAGACAAAAACTAAGTCCAGAGTGTGTCCCCCCATGTGAGTAGGGCCGTGAATTACTTGGGTCAGGTCCATGGCCGTCATGGAAGCCATGAACTCCCGAACTACCTCAGAAGTTTCACCAATGGATGGCAAGTTGAAATCCCCCATGACCACAAGTCTGGGGGTATCAGCCGCCACCTCAGCTATAACATTGAGGAGTTCGGGCAGGGTCGTCGCCACGTGGCAGGGAGCCAGGTACATGATCAACAGACCCATCTGCACCCCACGACCCCACTTCACGAAAAGGGACTCACATCCGGCTATCTGAGGCACAGTGGTCTCCCTCGGATCAAGACCCTCTCTTATAATGACCGCCACCCCCCCGACCCTGCCCTGAGCTCTCGGCTGATGAAATGCACGGAAGCCTGATGGGCACATCTCCACGAGGGGAACCCCCCCTCATGGCCCAACCAGGTCTCCGTAATACCTGCCAGGTCCGCTCCCCCCTCCTGAATAAGATCACAAATGAGGGGGGCTTTATTTACTACGGACCTGGCATTACACAACATCAGCCGGAGACTCGGGCCCTGAGACTCTAAGCAGCCTGAGGAACGGGAAGAGCTAAGGGGACCGGGGCACGCAATCGCTCGGAGATAGCGAGCGCTTGCCCCCACCACATGATACAGCCCCCTGCTCCCGCCATACCTGCCCCTCCCACTCAGCGTATTGATGGAGAAGCCCTCAGTAGAGGGCATTCTAACAGTCCCCTTTCCCCCAGAGTCCGTACCCCCTATGGCACCATTAACAGCCGGACTGGCCTCCCTCCCCACCCCCCTCCCCAAACCCCTTAAAAATTTACACAAAGTTTTAAAAAACCCCTCAGCCCCCTCTTTGCAGCATGCCACCTCTCAGGATTCCAAAATCCGTCATCAAGGTAGGCCCTCGATAACGTGGAGGGCCAAGCCTGCGAGAGGGGGGAATCTCGCAGACCATGAAGCTCCGCTGCTGCGTACATCTTGCCGCAGGGATGGGGTGACCGTCCCCTAAAGGGTCCATACAGAAAAGTCCGAGGGAGAACATAAAAAGACAGGAGCAACAAAAGGATTCAAGACCCAGTCCGCTGTTCTCTCACAACAGAGGCCAAGTCCGTCTCCAGGTCGATACAGTCCAAGGGGGGAGGAGGGATAAGTCATACCGCCCTCTCACAGCGGCTTGGCTCGATGGTCTGCCCCCTTTACTGGTGAGATGGAAGTAATGGTTCAGCTTGCGCACTTGGCACCCATAATATAGGTCCAAAATCCGCCCTCTCACGCGGATTCGATGATCCATCCCTCTGCCAGCAAAGTGTAAAGTGCAGGTGCCGAATGATGGTACAACAGAGACAGTGCAGCACCCAGGATATAAATCCCCAATCCGCCCTCTCACGGCGGTTTGTCCGATGGTCATTCCCCTGCCAGCAGGTACAAAGTGCAAAGTGCAAAACAGCTAATGCCATCCCAGCTCAGCCCGTGGGGCTCAGAGCCCAAGTCACCCTCTCACAGTGGTTAGGCTCTTGGCTGGTCCTCTCAGCTGGTGGGATGGAGTCATATACCAGCTCCTGTTCAGATGATATTAGTCCTCCACACAAGTAGGGGAAGGGCTCAGGTGGAATAAGCGAGCTATTTATGTCAGCGAGGTGAAGCCAAAAGAAGGCGCAAGTCCGAGAAGGGCGTGTTCCAAGGGGGGGAGATGGAAAGAGGGGGGGAGATGGAAATATATTTTATATCTGTTTTTACATATTTATATTTTTATTCATTTGTATCAGTAAAAGGTATTTATTAATATTCACACAGACCTTATAGGAATGTTTACATTATAAGCTATACCATTAACTTCCTAAAGAAATGGCTCTAAAAATTATTACAATACTTTGATTTGAAAATGCAAGCTCTATCCCTTCACAATACACAGCTTTGGACTCATCTCCAAGATATCAATGAATGCTTACTTCTGTATGTTAAATAGGCTTAGAAAGCTGCCATATGTTTAGCCAAGGGTTGTTCCATCTGGACCATTATCCTATATGTCATTATTGAAACTGACCTGAAGGAACAGTTCTTTGTGCAAATACTTTCCAGTAAGCAGAATCAGAAATATACACACATCAATAAAGGAGAATATTTGTAGCTTAGGATTGAAAGGAGGGGTCCTTGGTGGTCTCCCAGCTTACTTGTTTTATTGCAGATGTTTCATTACCCTAACTAGTAATGAAATGTCTGCATGAAAACAAGCAAGCTCGGAGAGCATTAAGGATCCCTTATATCCCTTATATACAAACATGGATGCGGTGGCTCAGTGGCTAACATGCTGAGCTTGTCGATCGAAAGGTCGGCAGTTCAGCGGTTCGAATACCTAGTGCCGCATAACGGGGTGAGCTTCCGTTACTTGTCCCAGCTTCTGCCAACCTAGCAATTCGAAAGCACGTAAAAAATGCAAGTAGAAAAATAAGGACCTCCTTTGGTGGGAAGGTAACAGCGTTCTGTGCGCCTTTGGTGTCTAGTCATGCCGGCCACATGACCACGGAGATGTCTTCGGACAGCGCTGGCTCTTCAACTTTGAAACGGAGATAAGCACCACCCCCTAGAGTCAGGAAGGACTAGCACATATGTGTGAGAGGAACCTTTACCTTTATATACAAACATATTTATTTATTTGTATCACACCTTTATGATTTTTACAAATAAAGCGGCAAATATATCCAACACACCTTTCTCCTATTTTCCCTACAACAACAGCCCTGTGAGGTGGCTTGGGCTGAGACAAGAGTGACTGGCCCAAGATCATCCAGCTGGCTTTCATGGCTAAGGCGGGACAAGGTTTCCCAAGTTCTAGGCTGGTCCAACCAGATCCCAGCAATATTTTTATGACAAAAAACTTAACCAAAAAAATGTGAAGCAACCTATACAGGATTTGGTTTTTAAAGGGGGGGGGGTTAATTTTGTTTTGTTCTTCATGTTGAAATCTTTAAAGAAAAACTTTCTAGGTAGCCAAGACATTCATTCATTTCTATTTGCCCTTCCACTACTTTGAACTGAACTTTGTATTACAATCCATCCAAGTTTGCAATTAAATTGTCTTCTCTTATACACTAGGAGAAATATTTTCTAATAGGACCTCAAGCGATCTCAGAAGCAATTTCATAGTGCTAAATTGCATTTGAAATATAATGACTGTAAAGTTTACCGATGAGCATCTCTCATGTTTACATTAAATATTCTCTGTCTGCTGGACTAGAGTTCACCTTACCATAGTAAATGAAAAAACAAGAAAGAAAACTTTTTTTTTAACAATTATAACCAAAGGGGAAATTTTTTAATTTTAGAAAAATATATCATGGGGGATCTTTAAATATATATATATACAATTCTAATTAAAATATACTTAAAATATTTATCACTTGCAAGAAGATCTTGATCCTATTAGGTGTCATTGTTCAACACTTTGAATTCAGAAACAAAAAAGTACTTCAGAATAGAATAGAATTCTTTATTGGCCAAGTTTGATTGGACACACAAGGAATTTGTCTTGGTGCATACGCTCTCGGTGTACATACAGGATGGGGAATGAATGCATTCTCTTAAACTAAATGTATCTTTCCTGTAATTAAAAAGCAGCAATAGCTGTGCAAAGCCAGGAGCAGGTGTGATTGCCTTAAGAAGTTTCAAATAGGAGTTCTCATCTGACCCTCCCCCAGTGACTAAAGTACTGGGTAGTATCTCACACAAGCAACTCTTAATATTAACCAATCTGATGACCTAAAAACGTAGTGCTCTTACGTTATGTAATACATCACACTTTCTAGTTTTAAAAAGTATCAGAATTTGTAATAAGCATTTATTTGTTCAGTTCTTAATCATGCCGTGATTTTCCTACATTCACACCACCTCATGTAGGTAAACATCTGATTGCAGATGGATCACAGGTTTTTAAAATTACACTTTGTAGCATTACAGACTGAGAAGTTGAAGTTTCAGAAGTTTCAGAAGTTTATTTGTCAAGCATATATAAGATAACAGGTAAAAGTATAAACATAATTTGAATACATGAAAAGAGTAAGTAAAAAGGGATATTAGGACAGGGACGGTAGGCACGCTGGTGCACTTATGCACGCCCCTTAAGTTCATGTTGAAGTTGTCTTGTTAATTGCTATTCAGGTCTCATATGCTAAATAGCCTTTGATAAAAAAAGTTTATTACAGAAATTGTTAATGGCCCAATCCATAAAAAATTCATAAAATTTCTAATAGTTCACATCTTAGATGTAGGGAAGGATTTTTATTTAATCATTCATTTTCTATGTGTCGTGGTCAGTCAACCCTCTAAAAATGGAGAAGAGACTGTGGTAGAACCAAAGGCTCTACCTTTGCACTGGTAGCTGCCAGTGCAACAAACAACAAAAATGAAAGCTTTTATTTTTCCTCCCCAAACTGTACAGATGAAAGCACAACTGCAATTCCTTCCACTTGAATGACAAGGTTTTTCCTGTGTCTTGCCTGCTGCTGTTACCTAGACCCAGAAAGAGAAAGGAGATGGGTGAAAACTGGAGATTTTCCCTTGTGCAAATGAGAACACTTTCTACTCATACCAAGGGATTTTTCTTCTGTATGCTGCAATAATTATTTATTTATTTATTCTATGTGCTGATTTTTCTGTTTGAATAAACACTTAAGGTGTTGATGGAGATTCTCAATCATTCAGGTCATGGTTGTCCCAAGGTTGTTTTTCAAAAGGCAACTGGACTTTCTTGTCCAGTTCAAGAAAGCCTAGTTGGCTTTTGAAAAGTACCTTTGGGAAACGCTCGAGTCATTTACAGTTTGAAACAGGAACGCACAAATGCAGAACACAGAAAATATGTTAAAATGTAAATTAAAACATGAATAATATAATTTTCACTACCAAAGGCCCAGCAAAAGAAAGGCATATTTGCAGAAAAGGCAAATTCATCTCCAAGAGAGTACAGTTTATAACCTGGGAGAAACACAGCAAAAAAATTGTCTCCTACCTGTCTAATAGGCAAACCTCTGAAATTGGGAGTACTTTCAGAAGGGTCCTTTGTACAGATCTTTAAAGTATATGAAGGCAAGTTAATTCACATAGTTACAGCCTAAATGGTTTGAAGTTTTTTTGTTAAAAGTATAGTTTCTTCAACCACCTCTGTGTACCACATCAGGTGTTCTCTACATTATGTATATTTTCAAATGATTCTGGGGAAAAAATAGGCTTTTGGGACACTTGGTAATTTTATTTTGCTGGATTGATATGAAATTCTTCATTTGCACATCTCTTGGATGATCATGACATGGTTAGTCATGGAGCATGGATGTTCCTCATCTCTTAAATCTTTGGTCTACACCTGTCAATTTTGGCTAATAGCCTTGGCCTTTACAATCACTAGCTATATTTCTAGGCAAATCACTTCTAATAAAACTGTCTTTACAAATAACTGAACTTGTTGTTTTTTATTGTGCCTCTCTGCATGCAAGTTAGTTGATGCAGTCACCGAACTGACTACCACTTCACAAGATTGGCAATTTTTTTTCTTCCATTCATAAACATAATAAAAGTACTTCTAATGTACTTTTTAAGCCTCCACATAGCCATATATAATAGCAAAAATGGTTCATTGTAAGAAAGAAAATACATATTGACCAATTCAGGTTCTGATCTAGAACATAGAAACATAGGAAGTGACTTTAGAGTGGCTGGATTACCACATTACAGTAAGCCATTATGTTATTGGATTAGTATATGATACGAATTAGCCATGATACATTAACTCAGTCAATTGTGACTTATCCAATAAACCACAGTTGTGCTTATATGTGAATCCAGTATTGTTTATGCTCATTGACATGAGCTTTTCAGGACTTCAGTCAAAAGCTTTTTCAAAATCTGCCAAGAGCCAAGTCTGGGAACTTTCTCATAATGTATTGGTTTTTCAGCTCTTCTCTACTATTTCAGCTGACTCCAATATTCTTGGTCTAGAATTAACTGATCTGTGGTTGACAAAGAATTTAGCAATACATTCATATATATTGGATCAGCAACATTTTCTGATGGTGACTGACATCTACAGCAAGCTTATCAAAATGAAGATACATGGGCAGTGACATCACATAAATAACATCCTTATGACTTGTGTCTCAATCTTTTATGCAAATATCTAAGTTGTGGAATACACATGATGACATCAAATATATGTTGTCATTCTACCCATATAGATGTCCACATTCATTGTAGGTTCTACTACGCAATCTTCAATGATTTCACAATTGCAAAACATAGAAAAATTCAATTTTAAATGGGTGAAATCCTATGAAATCTTCCTCAAGAATTCCAAAATATCAAAAATGCGAGAGTGTTTCTCAAATCACATGAAATCTCATATAAGAAGACTTTAAGGAGCTGGTTATCTTGCAATATTTTGGCCATTTTTCTTTAAAAGATACTCATCTTTTAAGTATAAGGTGCAGCATTGCTGATTCCTGATAAACATATTTTTGCATTAGATGATTATCTAATAGTGCTGAAACCAGCTAAGGTGGATTTAATACCTTTTTTACATTGAAATATTCATTATTTCTCCTAACTTCAGCTGTAAATTAATCATTTCAATATAATACAAACTGATATTGAAATGCTAACCATATTCTAAGGAATATTTTTGCTACCACAAATGTTCACCTGAAAAATTGAGTATTAACTCAATACTACTGTTAATATTAATTAATCAGTATAATTTTAAGACAAATTCTTAAGAGAAAAATAGGGTACTTCTCTGCCTTTTCCCCTGAAATGTAGACATCTAGAAGTTTGTATTCTTAATAAACGGCATGAGTTATTGAAATCCTCTAAACCAGGGGTCTTCAATGTTGGCATCTTTAAGACTGATGGACTTCAATTCCCAGAATTCCCCAGCCAGTATGGCCGGCTGAAGAATTCTGAGAGTTGAAGTCCACAAGTCTTAAAGGTGCCAAGTATGGAGACCCCTGTTCTAAGCACTAGATAAGGCCACAGCTGGTGCATCAACTAAAATGGCTAGCAACAGCTTCCATATGTTGTATTAGCTACAGAAGGATTCCCAGATCCTAAACCTCTTTCGGGATAGTGCATACCTATCCATACCTCCATCAACATGATGTTAATGGAGAACCTCAGTAAACAAACAGTATTGTTGTCTTGTTTGTGTTCAGTTTCAACCTGTTTCCCATACAGACCTTGACACCCCCCAGACACTGGGACAAGATGTTGGCTACATCTGTCCTACAGGGTTGCAATGTGCAGTTAGGGATTATCAACATAATAATAATACCCCCATCCTAAACTATCAGATGACCTCATTCAATGGCTTCATGATAGATATTAAAAACAAGAGACAAGATTGATTTTTGGAATTCTACAAAATAGGTCCACCAAGCCAACCTTTGTTCCCTACCTCAGTAGCCTGAAACCAATGCCTCTATTCTCCAATTTCAGAGGGCATTCCAACAATATACTATTGTAGTTGACATCAAAAACTGATGAAGTGTCTAAAGAGACCAGGAGAGGTGCACTTTCCCCATCCAAATCTTGAATGAGGTGAAACGACCAATTCTGTCTCCAACCAATACCCAATTCTGTTCATGTAGAATCTATTGGAATTGATCTGCCACTGCCATTTCAACAATGTTGAATGTTATAAATGCCCATGGCACAATATTTTTTTTGTAGGTTTTTTCTTTAGAAGTAGCTCCCATTGAGTTGGGTGAAGCTTTCAGCATAGTGGTTTATAGTAGTGGTATAGTAGTGGTATTTTGAGGTACCAAATATTTGCCATTTTTTAAAAGGAGGTGCATTATGTACCTGCTGTTTCCAATCCAAATCTATTTAAAGCAGCTTTTGCCAATATGAGCATCTTGCAAATACACAGACTTCGGCTTCCTGAATTTCCAAACAGCATAGTTATTGCTGAATTCTGACAGTTAAAATTAACATGTAAGCTTTTTTGTTTACTTTGTTTATTTATTTCACAGTTTTTTGTAACCTGCCCCTATCCATAGATTCTCTAGCAAGAATCAAGCTAGCAAGAATCAAGCTAGAGAATCCATAGATTCTCTAGCAAGAATCAAGCAAGACAAACAATAGAAATTCCTCAGATTCTCGTGAGAAATAAACATTCTGGTTAAGTGCACAATGGAATAGTGTTGCTTTAAAAGCTTTATGAACCTTATGATATGCATACAGAAGGCCTACCAATTGGTATTCTTGTCTCATGTCACTTAATAAACTGTAAACAGGTTTCCTTGACACTGGCTTAGTATGAGGCCTTTGTAAGTACAATTCAGAATATGTTAGTTGTTGTATCTTAAATGTGGAGATGGCATACTTTGGAACAGCCTATCACCGTGATGGCGAACCTATGGCACGGGTGCCACAGGTGGCATGCGGAGCCATATCGATGGGCACCCGAGCATTGCCCTAACTTAGCTGTGCATGCCAGCCAGATGATTTTCGGGCTTTCTTGGCCCACAGGAAGTCAGGAAACAGGCTGTTTCCAGCCTCCGGAGAGCCTCCGGGGTGTGTGTGTGTGTGAAGACAGTTTTCATTCTCCTCAGGCTCCAAGAAAGCCTCTGAAGCCTGGGGGAGGGTGAAAAATGAGCCTTCCGGTCCCACTGTGTCATCGCGTGTCAAAAACAGGTGCCATACGGTGGGGGGGTCGCATGCGCATGCACGGGGGGAGCATTGAATTATGGGTGTGGGCACACATGCACGTGATCCCCCCCCCACGCTCCCCACGCTTTTGGCATGTGACAGCAAAAAGGTTAGCCATCACTGGCCTATCAGATGCTACTTGACAGCAAAAAACCAAATCCTCTGCAGATCTAAGTGTCATCTGAATTTTTGCAACCCAAATCTAATAGCCCTAACCTTCCTCAAATTAAGGATAGGTTAGGGAAGGTTGCTTGAGGTACTAATCCAATCATGTCATACTTAGTTCTCTGTTGCCCTTTACCTTTTTCAAAGTAGTGCCCTCAAGATGTTTTGGACAAAAACTCCAGACTTTCTCAGGCAATACAGGAACATCTGTCCTCTCTACATAAAAACACACAAGGAGATCTTCTAGATCAGGCTGATGGCTTAATAATAACAGAATAACAGAGTTAGAAGGGACCTTGGGGGTCATCTACTCCAACCCCTTGCTCAATTAGGAAACCCTACACCATTCCAGACAAGTGGCTGTCCAGTCTCTTCTTAAAACCTCCAGCGATGGAGCACCCACAATTTCTGAAGGCAAGCCTTTCCACTGGTTAATTGTTCTCGCTGTTAAGAAATTTCTCCTTACCTTTAGGTTGCTTCTTTCCTTGATTAGTTTCCATACATTATTTCTTCTCTTGCCTTCTGTGCTTTGAAAAATAAGTTGAGTCCCTCTTCTTTGTGACAGCCCCTCAAATACTAGAATACTGCTGTCATGTCATCCCTAGTCCTTTTCACTAGACTAGACATAGATAATTTGTGCAACCGTTCTTCATATGTTTTAGCTTTCAACTCCCTAATCATCTTTGTTACTCTTTTTTTGCACTCTTTCCAGTAATTAAGCATTTTGTGGACTACAAAAACAAACCAGATAAGTTCAGGAATCTTACAGGGACAGGAGAATAATAACCTTCTGTTGTGCTTTTTTTAGTAACTAGTTTCGCTTTCTGTGATTCTGCAGCAAATAATCAGCCAGTGATAACATGATCTTCCATAAATTTCTCCAACTCCTTTTTAAAGCTATTTTAAAATGCACCATACCACAGCATCAAAGAGACCCACAATTTAATCCTATTGTGCAATCAAGTACTTTATTAGTCCTGAATGTCCTTCATTATGTTTGATGAGTGACTAGTTCTAGCTCTATACAATCTACATTATGTGTGAGCTTATATACTTATCTTCCCCTGCCCACTCTTACGCCAATCTAAAAAAACTCCAGGCACTGTAGTATTTTCTTGTAGAGGAATTCCTCCTACTCCTATGCTAATATTTTTAGTTCCTTTTTTTTACTTGCACTTTTCCCAGCTCTTAAAATTCTTTTCAGCTGCATGCAATACTCTAAGTGCAGTTACTGTTACTGTTCTATTGTTATTTCTAATTGTCTTCCTAAGAGCATGGGATTTATTATTTTTTGTTTTATATGGGTACACACTGGATTTTTATTTTCATTGAGCTGTCCATCATGACTCCTTAATTTCGCCTGATCAATTACTACTAATTAACTCCTGATAACTTTAGCTCCAATTAATGTGAGCAGCTCATTTTTGTGTGTGTGCTAATGTGCCTTAATTGTAGGTCCTTCCATTTTACTAAAATTACCATTTAGTGGTACATTCACCTGTTTTGGGAATCCTTTTGGATATTTCTTTAATTTTCTTTCAATTTTAATATCCTAAGTAGATTGGTACCATTGGCAAATTTGGCTATCTGATATAATAGTGTGGAAATTAGTTTCCTATATCTTGTGCAAATGATATCATCCTAGGATCTTATACAGGAATGCTAAAATTTTACTATTCTTGCCATTAGCCATTTAGAAATATTTTATTTTCTAGAGATTCATGGGCAATATTTTGGAGAGACCTAATGCCCATTGGTATAATGGGCTTTCCTTGACATTTATTTTTCGTTAGTTATTTTTACAAACTCAACTCTAGAATTCTTTTCCAAACAAATTATCCAAAATGCCACATCTATATTTTGGAAAATTCTTGTGAGATTTTATTACTTCCATTCATTTTAACAGTGAAAAATAGGAAGCAAAAAAAGAAACAAATTACGTCATTTAAACGTCATTTTAGATTATATGCTTTTATTATCTGCCACTATTTGGGTTAAAGGAAAAGACAGAAATCCAAAATAAATAGAATTAAAAGTTGACTGATAGAACCAACACTTTTGTAAAACTTAAATCCTTCATTTGCCTTAAATTTGTGTTTTTATTTATTTGTCATTACTGATTATTTGCACAGTTATTACAAAATACTAATTGTATTTTGTGTTTTTGTATTGAAGCATAGACTTTCTATGTTTACCAAGAAATTTAACCTAGTATTTAGTAGGCATAACATTGTAAAGTTAAATATACATAACATTTGCTTCATCCTTTCCCTTACAGAATACCACAGAATAGTCTAGTTTTCCCTTAATATGGTATATATCAGCTAGTAATCTTTCTAGGATATAGGCAAATTAAGAATTGTGGAAAAGTATCCCTCATACCATTCAGAACTAACTGCCCACTTTTTTATGGGGATATTGTAGTGATAAATTTGGGGCATATATTTCTTTTCTCTACATTTATATAAATATTTTTATTTACACATGATTTTCTTCTCCATTGCCCATGTATTCTGCGTACTTTCTCTGTTTACTCATCTCTCAATCATCTTTTTCTCTGCGTATTCTACTCCACCCACCCTAGCACCACACAGCTGTTCTTGCAGCCCACCTACCCTAGTGCAGATATAATCCTGTTATTTACTTCCCAGCTACTTTCTTTAATAAATGAATCATCTAGGAGACTTTATATTGCAGCCTCCTAGCATCTTTAGTTGGAATACCTTTGGGCCGAGAGATATTTTGGGAAGTAAGGGTGAAGCTAGAAGTGAGTGTTTTGGTTTGACTCCAGTCATCCTTTCAGATTTTTTAAATAATAAATTATTAGAAAGAATTGGGTCCTTGGCATATAGTGAAATATAGTGAAAGAGATGTTTGATTATGTAATACTGCTTATAGGTCTACAATGCAAACCAAGAGCTTCGGTGGTGCAGCGGACTAAGTGCTGTTAAGTGCTAGCACTTAGCTGCCAGCTGCCTGCAATTTGTGCAAGTTCAAATCTCACCAGACTCAAGGTTGACTCAGCCTTCCATCCTTTCGAGGTAGGTAAATTGAGGACCTGTATTGTGGGGGCAATAAGCCAGCTTTATATAGAACAACACTGCTTTGGGGGGGGGGGGGGCGGGGGGCGAAAGCCCTAATAAGCAGGTATATACATAAAAGTATGCAGGCTATTGCTATAATGCATTGTAAACCGCCCTGAGTCTACGGAGAAAGGCGGCATATAAATTGGACTAATAATTGGACTAATAAATAAATAATGCTAATCCCTATCATAAAATATTATATATGTAGATAAACTAATACAAGTTTAGGTATATATCATAGTAGATGAAATCTTGCAATGTTGTGAGAAGCCAGCTTTAATCTAACAGTTGGTCACACAACATCTCTGTAAAGATCTCGAATCTTTTTATATTATTAGTTGCATATTTTGAGTCTTATTAAAATGTAGAAAAACAAAAGTGCTACACAGTATTGTAATAATAGTCCTCAACTTACGACCACAATTAGAACTTCCATTGGTAAGCAATTCTACCATTAAGTGAGTTGTGCCCACTTTTACAGCCTTTTTTCTTTGTTGCAGTTTTTAAGCAAATCACACTGTCATTAAACGAATCTGGCTTCCCCATTGATTTTGCTTCTCAGGAAGCCCCTGGGAAGATGGCAAATACAATCAAATCCTGGACGCTGCAACCTCATAACTACATGTCAGTTGCCAAGTACCCGGATTTTTGATCACATGATTGCAGGAATACTAAGGCGGTAGTAAGTTGAGATGACCAATCATAACTCTTTTTTTTCAGCATTAAATAACTGGTCGTCAGTTGAGGACTTCCTGTACTGAACTTCTAACTATTCTTAAACCCAGATAGTCATTAGATTAATTACGACTTTCTTTATTCCTTAGTCAGACCTGTTTTTAATTCCTCTAATTTTTTTTTTTTATTTATTTATATGCCGCCTTTCTCCGAAGACTCAGTGCGGCTTACAATGCGTTAAGCAATATATAACCTTAACATAGATGTGACAAGAAGATCCTCCTATAGGCAGGGGTTACTTTGCATTTTGGTATGAGGGTGCAGAAAGTGAAAATATTTGAATCTTAAAGGTGGAAATTCAGGCCTTCCTAAATTTGGAGTCCTAAAGCCTATATTTTTGAAGTCTCTTTTTAATGCTGGCTTCTTTTTTTCCCTCAAGCCCTAACATATGGCAGGGCCATACGTTCTTTATGCTTTGCATTTTGTATTTTACTCTTACCTTATCACTAAAAACTGAGAATTTGGAGCCCACTCTCAATATGGTAACATAACATTACCCATTTGGGGGTTACAGATACTTAAAAAATATTTTAAAAATGCAAGATTTTGCATTAAATTAAAACTTGAGATTTAATCTGTAAACTGAGAATGCATTGATATCTGAGCTTTCAGCTCTTTAACACTGCTTTCACATCAGCTCATGAGAGTTGTGCGCAATGACTTGGAATATCTAAGAGTTGTCATCTATGTGGACTTTTGTTTGATAATTGAACAGATTGTAAGAATTAATTATAGTAGCTTAATACAAGGAAATCTGTTTCATGATTAAATGTCATTTGTCACATATTTCCTCACATACTGAATAAATAAGTACAGGAAAAGTTGCAAGCGTACATGTTTATACACACCCACATATACACAGTTGCTTGATTAGAGCATCTGGTTAGCGTTTCATCTGAAAGGAATTATTATTATTCCCTGTCCTCTGGCAAATGACTCACTGCAAGATTCATTTAACTATTTGAGATACTTATCGGGTTTTTTCCCCCCATCTTCTTGCCAAGATTCTGAAGTATATCCAAAAAAGAGACAAAAAGATACAGAAGAAAAGAAGCAAGAATTAAAACGACAACAACAAAAACTATTGTGCAAAGGCAGGACATCAGGGATAGTGTGAAAACTGGCATTTGGGTCCCTTGACAGCATTTTTAAAATAAATATTGTATAGGTCTGTGATAGCAAACCTATGGCATATGTACCACAAGTGCACGTGTAGCCATATCAGTGGGCACCCCACAGCTCTGGTGCGCACGTGCACGCCGGCCAGCTGATTTTCAGGCCTTCTGGGCCCCCAGAAGTAGGGAAACAAACTGTTTAACAGACTCCTAGAGAGGCTCTGGAGGCTGGGGACAGCAAAAAAGTCACTTCCTGTCCCACCGGGAGTTGGGAAATGGGCTGTTTCAGGCCTCCGAAGGGCCTCCGAGGGAGTGGGGAAAGCTGTTTTCGCCCTCCCCAGATGCATAGAGAGGATCTGGAGCCAGGTGAAAAAGAAAAATGGGCCTACCTGGCCAACGCGTGCCAGGAGCAGGGAGGAGGGGGGGTTGTGCATGCATGTACAGGGTGAGGCGAATAGAATTATGGGTGTGGGCATGTGCGTGCATGAACCTCCCCCGCCCCCCCCCTCCTGGCACGCGATGGCAAAAAGGTTAGCCATCACTGGTATAGGTAATGCCAATTTAATCACCTCTGGTTTCCGTATGATCACTTGCAGCTCATGAATAAGTAGGACAGGAAGAGCTCATGTTGCATAAAGATAAAACGTGCATGTTATTTATTTTTATTGCTTAGCTTAAAGCTAGTTAGCTTAAATTTATTCATAGCTGAAAAACAATATTAACTACTATCCCTGCCATCAGACTTAGTATCTAAAAGATGCAATGCAAGGAGAAAAAGAAAATGACAAGCTTATGCACTACTTCTGAAAGTTTCAGTTTTCCTGTAATAATCATTTTCCTCCTCGCTGTTCAGACACACCTCATTCTGGGTATGGATCACTGTCATTTGCATGGCTGAGTGTCAATCAAATCCCTCTGGAGCTGGATCCGCCTCACTTCCTGCTCCTTCCTCAGACTTTTTCACTCAGCCTTTGCAAGAGCATTGAGTGTCTGACCTGTCTTATTCCAATTCGGTTTATTTCGGTTCTCTTTACTTTCTTGCTCTTAAAATTGCTGGAATTTGTTCTGCGGAGTGCTGCGCTTTGCCTGCCTTCACCTCGGTGAAGTTACAGGCTCGCATCGGCGGTTCAGGGCTCCGGCCGCCGTTAGCGGCTTGGCTTGGCTGGCGGCCATTTTTTCGGTTATTTTTTGCTGTTTTTGCCGCCATTTGCCGCTACGCTCCGCGCGAGGCTCCTGACTCTTTTATCGGCACAGTCTCTTCGGCTTGAGTCCCTGCTGGCTGGCAAACTCATTAGCCGTTCTTTTGGGGAGCTGTCTTCTACGGTCCGGCCGCAGGCGCCTTGTTTCGCCTGGCTTAGGACTTCACTGGAACGTCGCCTCGCAGGTCGCCATTTTGTGCCGTTTTCTCGCCATGTTTTTCGGCTGATTCAAAGGGCACACCGACCAGGCCTTGGGATCCTGGGTCGCTACATTGCCAGCAGGTGTGGACGCTGTCCAGGGCATACCTGAGAAGTGCAACAGTGAGAGAGACATACCTGAAGGATTCAGGGAAGTACTCATAGTTTATTTTTATATATAAAATAAGAAATAAAAAAAAAAGAAAAAAGAAAAAGCCTAGATCATTGTGAGAAGGAATTTAATATTTGTATATAGTTAATTGCATCAGTTCATTATTATTATAATATATATATATATATATATATATATATATATATATATATATATATATATATTCATATTCTCAGGTTTTCGCGGGTGTTTGTATGTAGGTCTTTGGTTATTCGGGTCTTCTCCCACGTAAAATTGGAAGTGTCTCGGCGACGTTTTGACGAAGTCTCATTCGTCATCTTCAGGCTGGTGTTCTCGGCTTCGTGCTTCCAGGAGCTCCTGGAAGCACGAAGCCGAGAACACCAGCCTGAAGATGACAAATGAGACTTCGTCGAAACGTCGCCGAGACACTTCCAATTTTACGTGGGAGAAGACCCGAATAACCAAAGACCTACATATATATATATATATATATATATATATATATATATATATATATATATATAAAGTAAATTGAGATATTTAAGGCATTATTATACTATTAGCCTGCATAGACATATATATATATATAGATTATTTGATTGTATATTCTTTATCCAATGGAGGACAGGGAGCTATGGCACTTTCCTCTGATCTGGATAAGAGTCCCTCTCCCTCTCCAGTGCCTTCCCCCAAACAAGCCAAAGGGAAGAAGACTAAAAGTTCTAGGCATGGGAAATCTTCAAAGTCTACCAGGCTGGATAAGGATGCCCAACGTAGACATAATGCACTAGAGAAACAGTTTTCCAAGGTGCAACAACAGGCTCACGGCCGTTGTGAGGAGCCAGTTAGTGCAGAAGTAGGCCAAGAGATGCCTCATGATCCTTTGGTTTCTCATAGTGCAGATAATCTGGCTGGTAGTTCGGGTGAGGCTCCCTCATCCACTTCCCATGGGTTGCCACGTGCTGCTCCCACTCAGCCCCTTATGGACGCTAGATCCCGTTCATCTAGTATGGCTAGCCAATTTTCTCAGTCTTCTACGCGTGCTCCTGAAGCTACCTTTACACCCACTGCTGCGGGCCTCCGCCCAGAGGCGTGTCCTGCCTTTCCTCAACCAGTTGATTTTCAGTCTTTTTTTACGCAAGCCATGTCCCATATGTTCCAGATGGGATTGCAACAAGCTTCTGGTGCCTTTCCTGCTCCAGTCTGTGCTCCTGCAGCTCCCTTGCAAATGCACCCGCCTTGTATACAACAACAACCGCAATTTGCCCACTATGGTTATGTGAATGAACCTGCCCAAGAAGAAGACTTCTTGGAGGACTTTGAAATGTCTGAGGATGAGGAGGAGGTTCACGACAAGCCAGCCTTCCCAGGCCTTTTTAAGCCATCTCTTTTCCGCTCCCTTCTACGCAAAGCAAAAGCTGCCACTAATATGGATACTTGCATTCCTCCGGGTTCTGCCACTGACCCTCCTGGTCCTTCTAAGTCATCTGTTTAATTTGCCTCAACCTGATTATGACTTTGTTCCGTGTCCTGATCTTTTCTGCCAGGTTATTCAAAAGCCTTGGGACCGCCCTGCTTCGTTATCTGGCCCGAATTCGTTCGATAGAAAGATTTACGCCTCTGCTCCGGCGTTGGATGCTATCTTGGAGTTGCCTAAGATTGATGACCCGGTGGCCAGCCTCATATCCTCTTCCATCTTGGTCGGTGAGGCTGGAGATGGCCTTAAGTTCGAGGATAAGCGGGCGGAGATGTCCTTTCGTAAAATGCACCAAGCAGTAGCTTGGGCCATTCGGGCTGCGACTTCCTCTTCATTCTTCAATCGGGCTTCGCTGGTGTGGTTGCGTCAATTGAAGGACAGGATACCACCTGAAGACGCGCGCTCGCAACAGGACTTGGCCAAACTGGTGGCAGCGGCTGAATATTCCACCGATGCGTCCTTGGACGCGGCTAAATGTGCATCACGTGCCTTGGCTTCCACGGTTTCTTCTAGGCGTCTCTTGTGGCTCCGTAACTGGAGAGCTGACGCTAAATCCAAATGGCGCTTGACGGCTGCTCCATATAAGGGACCGGCTTTGTTTGGATCATCTCTAGATTCTGTTCTGGTTGAGAACCGTGACAAGAAGAAGGTGTTACCCACGTCCTTTCGTCGCCAGGATCGACGCTACGTGCCTTATAGCCGACAGCCCTTTCGTCAGGACCAAGGCGCCGGTGGCGCCTCTTATTACAGATCATCGCAGTTCCAGTACCAGCCTGCTTCAGACAGATCTTCCTTTCGTGACCGGGGTCGCCAGCAATCAAACTTTAGACGGCCCTTCAAGTCGTCTACTAGTCGCTACGCCAGGCGTGGTAAGTGACTCACCATCCCCGGTCCCGATCGGTGGCAAGCTCCAGGTTTTTTCTCACCGATGGCCATCTACAACTTCGGATGCCTGGATTGTCCAAACTGTCACCGACGGCTTACGTCTGGAATTCACCACCATTCCACAGGACTTTTATGCTCATTGCCCTTGGCCGAGCCAACCGGACAAGCGTTACCTCCTGTCTCTCGAAATTCACCATCTGTTGCAGATTCAGGCCATAGAACGAGTTCCTTCGAACCAACTCAAAACCGGCTTTTATTCAACGTTATTCCTGGTTCCGAAAAGTTCGGGAGACTGGAGAGGCATTTTGAACCTTCGACGTCTCAATCAACACATCCTATACCGTCGGTTCAAAATGCATTCCCTCAAGTCCTTACCAAGTTGCATCCGACGGGGGGATCTGATGCAATCTGTAGATCTAAAGGAGGCGTACCTGCATGTCCCCATCCACCTATTCCACAGGAAGTACCTCAGGTTTGTGTTTGGAGACCAACACTTTCAATACCGGGCCATGCCATTCGGCCTGTTGTCAGCCCCGAGGACATTTACAAGTTGCTAGCAGCGGTGGCAGCGTCGCTCAGAGAGGTTCCTGTCCGCCTGGCATGCTACCTCGACGATATTTTAATCCTGTCGTCCTCGCCCGAACAGGCGATCCAAGACCGGGAACTGGTAGTTCGCACCCTTCAAGACCACGGGTTCACTTTGAACTTTGCCAAAAGCCACCTGTCTCCCACAACTCGCATTTTGCATCTCGGAGCAACGATAGATTCGGTTCTTTGTATGGTCTTCCTATCCCCCGACAGACAGGACAGCATACGGACTTTGGTATCCCAAATCTTAAGCCACAGGTCTGTGACTCTACTCACTCTCTCCCAACTGTTGGGAAAATTGATTTCATGTATAGACGTTGTCCCTTGGGCGCGTTTCCATCTTCGTCGCCTTCAATGGTTCCTGCTCCCTTACCAGAGACAAGGTCGAGCAGAGTCTCTTCTCAAAGTAGCAGTTCCAGCGTCAGTCCGCCTCTCCCTGAGGTGGTGGCTGTCTCCGGCCCTCGGCAAGGGCGCGCCTTTTCTGGAACCGGAACGGACGGTGTTGACCACGGACGCGAGTTTACGAGGGTGGGGGGGCTCACCTCAACCTTCAGTTAGCCCAGGGAGTCTGGTCGGCAACAGAACGACTACACAATATAAACTGGCTGGAGCTCAGAGCAGTTCGATTCGCTCTGATGCACTTCAAACACCTTGTATATCACCGGGACCTTCTGATTCTAACAGACAATGTGGCCACCAAAGCCCATATCAACAAGCAAGGAGGGACTCGTTCCTGGGCACTTATGCAGGAGGCGGAGCGTCTTCTGTCATGGGCGAAGCTGCACCTCTTGTCGATAAAAGCCGAACACATTTCGGGGACCCTGAATCGAGAAGCAGACTGGCTCAGCAGAGACCAGATAGACAATGCCGAGTGGAGGTTAGACCCCTCCCTGTTCCAGGATCTGACCAGGAGGTTCGGTCTACCCTTAGTGGACCTGTTTGCGACAGCTCAAAACACCCAATTGCCGAGGTTCTTTTCCCGCTACCCATCTCCAGCGGCAGAGAGTCTAGATGCCCTTCGGAGCCCGTGGCCTCAAGGGCTTCTTTATGCGTTTCCACCCCTTCCGATTCTCGCCAAAGTCATCCGGAAGGTGATTCAGGAGCATGCGAATCTTCTGCTAGTAGCTCCTTATTGGCCTCGGCGGGAGTGGTTCGCCGACCTCAGAAACCTATCTGTCGAACCACTGTGGAGGATTCCGCCCGGCAGGGCAGTGTTAACTCAAGGGGCCGTATGCCATCCGGATCCAGAATGGCTTCAATTAGCTGTGTGGCATTTGAGCGCATAAAGCTCTTCAAAGACAATTTGTCTGAGGACGTTATCTCCATTATTCAGGCAGCTCGAAGACCATCGACAATTCGTATTTATGACGCCTCATGGGCTGCCTTCACAAGATGGTGCGGAGATCACCATGTTAACCCCACAACGGCATCGGTTCCGGACATTCTGGGTTTCCTGCATGCGGGGTTCTCCAAAGGATTGGCTCCTGCGACTCTAAGCCGACAGGTGGCGGCCTTGGCTACTGTCCTGTCAGGGGATGCTCGAGTTCCTTTGTCACAGGATCCCAGGATTCGTTCCTTTCTCCAAGGGGTCTCCAACTTGCGGCCTCCACCGATTCACCGCTACCCCACGTGGGATCTTACCTTGGTGTTGCAGGCCTTGACGGTACCACCGTTCGAACCGATTGCTACGTCCAGTCTCCGCTACTTGACCTTGAAGATGGCCTTTTTGTTGGCAATTACTTCGGCTCGCAGAGTTTCCGAAATCGCAGCCTTGTCTATGAGGAGTGATCTCTGCATCTTCTATCCTGACCGTGTTGTGTTACGCTTGGACCCAGCCTTTGTTCCCAAAGTAAACACCCGTTTTCATCGGGCCCAAGAACTTGTCTTGCCTAATTTCTGCCCGAACCCTCGTCATCCTGTTGAGAGGCGCTGGCATACTTTGGATGTGCGACGGGCATTGAGAAGATATCTTAAAAGGACTGCATCCTTCCGCAAGACTGAAGCTCTGTTGGTGTCTTTTCTTCCCTCTTCCTTGGGTCAGAAGGTTTCCTCGCCCACTGTAGGCAGATGGCTCAAGGCCTGTATTGCTAAAGCATATGAAGTGCGGGAGGCTCCCGTCCCGGGTGGTATAATGCCCCACTCTACCCGTAGCGCCGCAACATCGGCGGCTTGGGCTACCCAGACTTCAGTAGATGATATTTGCCGGGCGGCCACATGGTCTTCCCTATCTTCCTTTGTGAGTCACTATAGACTAGATAAGTTTGCCTCTGCTGACGCTGCATTTGGCAGACGTGTGTTGCAGTCTGTAATTTCCCCGCAAGGCCAGTCTTTGGCTTAGTTCCCTCCCTTCTCTGACAACTTGGGTATGTCCCAGAATGAGGAGTGTCTGAACAGCGAGGAGGAAAATGGTCATTGCTTACCTGAACGACCCTTTTATCCTCGCTGTGAAGACACTCCGTCCCCCCCTGATCTTCGCCGGGTCTGGCCTTGGTGGGGGTCTGTTTTCTTTCCCTCTGTAGCTGTCTGTTTCCGGTGTCGAGTTCTGGCGGTGTTTCTTCATGACAGTCCTAATGCTCTTGGACCACGTTGCCTTCGTGAAAAGTCTGAGGAAGGAGCAGGAAGTGAGGCGGATCCAGCTCCAGAGGGATTTGATTGACACTCAGCCATGCAAATGACAGTGATCCATACCCAGAATGAGGAGTGTCTTCACAGCGAGGATAAAAGGGTCGTTCAGGTAAGCAACGACCAGTTTAAATGGAAATTTTGGAGAAAAGAGGAATCAAAAGTAGCTAGCAAAATTAATGGAATAGTCCTACTTCCGTACTAGAGGTGTGCGTTGGATTTTCTTGAATCCAAACCACCTGCGATCAGGATAATAATTCTTTCATTTTTCCACAATGAAGCCAAAAGATATGAATTCAGTATTTTGATTCTGTTTTTGAGAGGGCCTGTTCTCATTCTAGTTCTCTAAAATTCTATTGTTTTACAAAAGGTAACGTCAAAAGCCAAAAATACTTGGGTTTTCAATTTTATCAACAACATATCTGTTTCAAATCAGAGAGACTCTTGTAATGAGACCATCACTTGCTGCTCCAATCAAGCATTGTGACCATGAGATTGAAGGACTCATCTTTAGTTTTCCAATTCTCATTGTAACTTAATGTTGCCCAGTATCTCATCTATCTGACCATATGTTATGAAGAATGTTTGTAGCTTTGCTTGGGCTAGTAACTGATTTACTTTATAAGCAAAAGCCTTGATTTAATCATTTATGCCTTCACCTTATTCAGCAAGAACATTTACCTTTGATATTTGCACTTGCATTAAATAAGCATCTAAAAGAACATAACTTGAAATCTTTTAATTGCTTTCTATGATATTTGATATATTTAATCCCATTATAATTGTCTAGTTTACAAAAACATTTCAACCCATTGCATGAAAAATGTATTACAGCCATTTATATTTTTCCCTGCTAGACCTTTTAAGACACAGAATTCTTTTTCTCCAAATGTCCCTCAAAATCCAAGCATTGAATTGGGTTGAATATTATTAGTGTGACCCAAAGCTAGCTAGGTCCTTTTGCAATGGGTCCCAATATCAGATACGGTAATCTTTGCAGTCTTTCCTCTTCTCTTTCTGCTTATATTGCATTTGTACTAAGAACTGTGATTTTTTAAAAAAACTTTATGGACAATTCTGTATTCTAGTCTATAGATAGTTTGGGCTCACTGCACACATCTGTTGTGTGATACTGAGAACAGTACTGAATCGCAGAAGTTCGATTTGGCAGAATAATAAAAATGTCAACTAGCTACTAACATACGTTATTATTTAAAAATTAGATGACAAAACAACTGCAGATTTGAAATAATAGGGACTGTTTTAATTTAGACTTACATTCTAAGTGAGAAATGATTAGCCCTTCTATATTAACCATTTTTATTCCTATATTCAAAATATTGATTTGACTCTGAATTAAAAATGTTATGATCCAGTTTATTCTGGATAAAATTAAAAGTTATAATCTTTTTACTAATGTTAAATAATAACATATATAGCCAGATCCCTATTGTCCAATTTCTAGGCAATTCATAGATAGCTTTGTTTCCACAGTAATTCAATTATAGTTAACTGAACGATGGTTTACTGAATGAAATGAATTGCCTGGATGCACATAACACTGCTTGAACCTTAACCACATTTGCAGAATTTGCACAGCAGGCTGTGCATAAATTCTCCAATCACCTTATAGTAAATTTATCCATATTGCAGCAAGCATATTTGCCTCCGTACATTTTCATTTTATATTCACAATTTTTAGATTACATTTTCCAGATCTGAAAATAGGAGCCACTCTCTGTACTAGAGAATTTACTATTTTAAGCATTTCTTGATTTATTGCACTTAAAAATGCTATACTGCTGTGGAAACAAAAGCTTTCACCATACTCTGTTTAGATTCTGTAGCCATACAACATTATCTTCCAAATAAATTCAGGACAGTTGAATGAGTTACAGACTCAAGGCTTACTTTTGGCACTGCACAGCAAACTCTTAAAGCCTCAGTCACAACAGTACCTTAGCTTACTGCTATATGGCTGTTTTTCTCCTTTCAACCATTAAAATCCTACAACTAGATTGAAATAAATTATATAAAGCATTATTTGCATTACTGTAACTACAAGTTACATAATTCTTTGTTCCGACCCTGGCTACAGAATGTCAGGTGGCAGAAGGAATTGCAGTTGAGGAGACAAAAGGGGATGGAAGAACAAAAATCAGACAGTTGGCCAAAGCAATTGCAGATGTAATCATTAATCTCATATAAGCTTTTCTAAGAGTGAGCCTGTGAACTTCTCAGCAGTCGTGTATGGAATGGATTGTACTACAAAATGTACATATGAATATAGCACCAATTTTTAACAGGTCACAATAAAAATAAAGAATTTTCCCACAGTTAGAAAAGTTTTTCAAACCTTTGTTGCCTTCACATGGTGAGATCTTACCATGATCCAGTGGTGAAATGTAAAATTTGTTATTACTGGTTCTGTGGGCGTGGCTTGGTGGGGGGTAATGTGACTGGATGGGCGTGGCCAACTTTTTTTTTACTTTTAAAAGCATTTTTTCTACAACCTCTTCAGCTGAAGAGGTTGTAAAAAATGCTTTTAAAAGGCTCTGACATCCCAGCTGAGTTGCCTGATCGTCAGAGGCTTTCGTTTTCTTTTAAAAGCATTTTTTTTTTTGCTTTTAAAAGAAAAAAAAGCTTCTGATGATCAGGCAACTCAGCTGGGATCATCAGAGCCTTTTAAAAGCATTTTTTAAAATCACCTCTTCGGCCAAAGAGGTTGTAGAAAAAATGCTTTTAAAAGACTGATGATCCCAGCTGAGCTGCACGATCATCAGAGGCTTTTTTTTTTACTTTTAAAAGCATTTTTTCAGCTGAAGAAAAAATGCCTTTAAAAGTTAAAAAAAAAGGCCTCTGATGATCGCGCGGCTCAGCTGGTCATGGGGGGGGGGCAGGGATTTTTGTTACCGGTTCTCTGAACCACCCGCTGCCATCGTTACTGGATCAGGTGATCTGGTCCGAACTGGGAGCATTTCACCCCTGCCATGATCCAGTACAAATTATTTCTTTCCCTAGAATTTGCAATGTATTGTTACATTACAAGAATGAATCAGGTGCTAAGGCATGATATTTCTTAATTGATCTCATATATAAATCAGCATTGGGCCGTAGTCATTAGTCTTCTCTGAACATCTTATTGAACCTAGCTTACAGGAATGGCTAAGGGAACCTAAAACATCATATTAAAATAGTTTGAATACTTGAACATTTAACTTGTCATCTTTCTCCCTTCCATAGAAGAGAGGAATTCTCCTTAATTACAGGAGTATAATTGTATAAAATAGAATTCACTGTCCTTTAGATTCTATTTTAGATTAATACAAAATAGTTGATAAAATGAGAGATGAAAAATAACTGAAAAATTAACTACATGATCTTCTAGGAGGAATTATTATTAGGCAATTTACATTTAAGACTTAAATTAGCAGATTAGAGTTCCAGGCTGGCCTAATAGCATATGTTTGTTCCATTTATGTGTTGTGAAACATCATTACATTTAGTCCAATTTTAATCTTCAAATATAGTCAGTAGAGGCAGAGACTTGGTTCCTAAACCTGTTATGAGGTAAAAATAATAATCATAATAATTAGTTTAAATGAGGCTTACTGCTTTTGGGACACAATAGAGTAGAATTTAAAAGGCATCCTCTCTAGAGTTCTTTTGTATCTGTGTATATTCAAAAAAATTGGACATTGCATCAATAATTCATCTACTTCAGTTTTCATTAATTGAAAATGTATTATTTAATTCTGTAAAAGAACTGTAAGATAGATCATACATAAAATAAAGTAAATCATATAACCATTGTGTTGTCTCAATGAAACTTAATTGAAACTTAATATTTTCCTTTGTACTATGACGGAATACCATTTCAACTTTTGCTCTTGAAAAATTCTGCTTCCAACACAGGATATAAAAGTTCAGTAATAGTAGTATGCAATGTGTTTTATATTGATGATATTCATTCAGAAATTGTTCCCAGTACCCAATTATTTGGAATTTATTTCACTTTTTTGAAATATAGATTGTAGACCTGTGTATATTTATTTTTGTTAGAATTTACTTTTAAGTAAGATCCTTTGTTCAATAAGCCATAGTGCTAGGCTAACTATCTGATTTTTAAACTTAGTGCTTGCCAGTGTTTTGTGCAAAATCAACAAATTGTTGCTCTATTTTAAAAAGTCATTTTATACTAGTATTCCAACAGTATCCAATTTAAGGTACTGTACAGTCATATTGGGATAGGATGAACTTCACTTTCAATGCTGTGCAGATAATCCTTGCTTAATGTTGCTAACTGGGACAGGAAACTTTGTCATTAAGCAATGCAGTTGTATACTGAAAATCCATGCGACCATCCCCTTAGCAGCCTCAGTTGCAGTCATTAAATGAGGATTACATGGGTCATTAAGTAAGGACTTCATGTGATCCCAACTTCCTGCCAGCTTGCCCATTGACCTTGCTTGTCAGCTGCTGGCAGAAAAGGTCACAAATTATGGTCATATGACTGGAGGACACTGCAATATTGTAACTGCAAGCCAGGCACTGAGCATGTGGACCATGATTATGTGACTACAAAGATGCTGCAATGGCCATAAGTATGAGGAGTGGTCATTACTACCTCTTGTTCAGTGCCTTAAGTCAAATGGTTGCTGAACACATGGTCGTTAAGCAAGGACCACCTCCATGTCTTAGCATATTGTTATGAATACTAACTGAACATGGCATGTACATAATGTTTGGCACTCCTAACCTAATATTTTGATGCACACTCTTTTGATGCAATAACTGCAATCAAGTGCAGACTTCTATATTTCTCAACTGGCAATTTGTCACAGTCTTCTTGAGCAAACTGCTCTAATTGTCTTAGGTTTGATTGATTCCTTCTCTAAACTGTGATTTTCAGTAATTTTCATAGATGTTCTATTGGATTCAAATCAGGACTCATAGCGGGCCACTTAAAAATATTCCAGTGTTTACACAGTCCTCATTACTATCAACTTAACTTCTGAACACCATTAATGAAATGTCTGGCACTTTGAATTGAATCCAGAAGCTAGTAATAAATTTTCAACATTGGAAAATTGTGAGATAGCAACTGAAATTATAGGTACCAGTTAATATCTGACCATTATTTTTTGAACCATTTTGTTCAAGATGTAACCTTGTATGCAGCTTTGGGTACAAGCATACAAATATTCTTATTGTTAATTAATCATAGCAATAACAAATCACAACAGATATTGCTATAAGTAATTCTAGAAAATTATATATTTTTTTCCAGTAGGCATCGTAGCACATCAGTTGAAACTGATTATGTTTTTGAACTATAGATGTTGCAGAATCATCATTTGTCATTATCATCCTGTGGCAATGCCTTTAATACCAGCAAATCACATCTGCCTATCCCAGATCCTTCAGATGGAAGGATAAAAATGTCAAATCCAATCTGAACATCTGGCATCCCAGACTATGGGATGAATCATAACAATAAAAGTTATCCCCTCGAGTCTTAGCAGAAGAGCCAGACTAAGTGTATCCATCAACCCATTTAATATGTGGGAAAATAGAAAAAGAATCCTTTTCTGAATTGTTGCCACCCAGGTCATCATGGACCATGTCAGATGTTAGAGTTCCTGGACAACTGTAGGCAATGAGATTCAGGAACTACGGGTGGGCAACCAAGATTTAACCATGTAGGATTACTGGAAGAACAACCACAGGCAAAACAAACATACACTTTGAAAACTGCACCATTATTGGCCTACTACTATAATTTGGAACCAAAAAGTGGGATACTTGAAATGACTATTTGACCATTAGGAAAGAAATTACTCAGACTCAAATATCACTGAACAATGATTAGCAAACCTAAGAAGATTCGTTACCAGAAATAAAATACTTCTGAAAACTATTCAGAAAAATTGTGTAAATGGAAGACTTGAAAACAATATTAGAATAGAGGAAGAAACTCAGCTATGTTGGCATATTATAAACTAGCTGGATCCTCATGCTTCGCTACGAAACTATGTAATCGAGCTTGATAAATCAACACAGCTTGAATCCTCCCCTATCCTATCCCCTTCTCTTACTCAGCCTTGCCCCACAGAAATGTCTCCTATCCTATCCCCTTCTCTCCCTCAGGCTTTCTAGCCCCTTCTCTCCATGAAGTTTGCCCCACAGAAGCCTGTCTGATGCTATCCCATTCTCTCCAGAGTTATTTTCAAGTTGGGAGGGGGAGTAGAACGCCTAACTAATAAGCATCAGAGTGTGTTATAGGAAATACTAATGCTCTGATGGTCATTTCGAAAAATCCTTTCTTAGTGAGCACCTAGAAGCCAAGAGGAACATATGTGGCAAATATCAAGTTTATAGGCTTTACGGTTCTGGAGATTTTGTGATTAATGTGTGAGTGGTTTTCGCTTTTATATATATAGATGAAAAAAGCTGATATAAACTAGAGAAATGATAACTTAGAAGAAGTAATAACAATAGAGCCAGGATAGCCAGCACTGAAACAATCTATGAACTGATACCACCCCCAGTTAGTGCCAGAAAAATTGAAGAAGTTTTGGAAATTAACAAATAACAGCAATAGTGAGGAAAATTGAACAACAAGAGGCATAAATCATCCAATTTAAACAAAATCAGCTCTTTCTATCAGACCAGACACAATTGTACCAAAGTATAAATGGCCATAGAAATTCTGAAAATGGAAAATCAAACAAAAAAGAAACAATCCAGTTTTGGAAAAATCTATGGGAAACTCAAAAAGACTACAGGTACTCCTCAACTTACAACAGTTTATTTAATGACTGTTTCAAAGTTACAATGGTTCAGAAAATGACTTATGACAATTTTTCATTCTTATGACAGTTGCAGCATCCCAATGGCCACATGATCAAAATTCAGATGCTTGGCAACTGGTTCATATTTATGACGGTTGCAGTGTCCTGGGGTCATGCGGTCACTTTTTGCAACCTTCTGATGAGCAAAGTCAGTGAATCCAGATTCAGTTAACAACCATGTTACTAACTTAACGAATGTAATGATTCACTTAACAACTGTGGCAAGAAAAGTTGTAAAATGGGGCAAACTCACTTAACAAATTTTTCACTTAGCAACATAAATTTTGGGCTCAATTGTGATCGTAACTCGAGGACTACCTGTATAATGAAAATTCTGAATGGATAAAAGAATTTGTGGATGAATTTAATAAAAATCACATGGAACTACTAATAAGAATAGCAGAAATGGTTAAAAATCAAGTGAAAAGGATTAAAAACTGGAAATGATTCATTGCATGACTTTTAGCTCAAATATCTGAAAGCTTAGATCAGGGGTGAAATCCGGTAGTGATGGAAGCGGGTGGTGCAGAGAACCAGTAGCAAAAATCCCTGCCCCCCTCCCCCATGCCCAGCTGAGCCACGCAATCATCAGAGGGTTTTTTTTATTATTTTTAAAAGCATTTTTTCTACAACCTCTTCGGCAGAAAAAATGCTTTTAAAAGTTAAAAAAAAGCCTCTGATGATCGCACAGCTCAGCTGGGATCGTCAGAGGCTTTTCAAAGCATTTTTTTCTGCAACCTCTTTGGCCAAAGAAAAGAAAAAGAAAAACAGCTTCTGCCACTCAGGTAACTCAGCTGGGATCGTCAGAGGCTTTTAAAAACATGTTTTTACAATCTCTTCTCTGAAGAGGTTGTAGAAAAAATGGTTTTAAAAGTAAAAAAAAAAAGTAGCCACGCCCACCCAGTCACATTACCCCACCACCACCACCAAGCCACACCCACAGAACCGGTAGTGACAAATTTTAGATTTCACCACTGGCTTAGATACAATTGTAGCTAAACAATTTAATGAAGTATTATATGAAGAAGACATCAGTGGCTGATTAATAACTGGGAAAGCCTATTTGAGTCAAAAAATCCCAGCAAAAGTATAGCCAATAACATACTTGTGTCAATGTTTAAATTACTCGCACACATATCCAAAATAATTTAAGAAGATTATAACATCCTTCTAGTACAGGGATGTCAAACTGGCTGCCCACGGGCCGGGTTCGTCATACACAGGCCACGCCCACTCCAGTTCCGTGAAGGGAAAAAACATTGTGATACGTCAAGTGACGACAACGTGACACGGCGAGTTTGACACCCGTGTCCTAGTAGAACAGAAAGGAAATAAAAGGAAAAATCCACCTCTGATTGATAAAATGGTTTTGGAAAATTCCAAAAGGTGAAAAAAAATTTACATGTGGTCTGGATTAATTATAAAAAAGGTTTCATTGACTACATACCGGTAGTTGGACCATCAAGTGTTTAGAAACAGCTGAGGTGAATAAAAACATATAACGTTTAGAGAAAAAATAATGATATAGTGGAGGACAGGATTAGTGGTTGCAAATAGTGTAAGAATTTTTAGCACAGTTATAGCAATGGAATTTAGCCAAGAGATATGTTTTACAGTAGCAATGAATTAGGGTTAAATCACAATAGTAATGGAATTGAAATGCTGAATGGCCAAACCGTTAGGAACCATTATGATGAAGTCTACAAGTATCTGCACATTTTACAGTTGAATAACATCAAGCATGCACAAGATAAAAATATGATTAATAGAGAATCCATCCAAAAAGTGAGAACACTGATAAAGTTGAATGCTGGAAACACCATCAAAGCCATCAATACACAGGCCATTCCTGTCACATGATATACTTCTAAAATTATTAACTGGACACAAGCAGAACTGGACAGTTTGGCCCCAGAAAACAAGAAAGCTAATGACTATTCACTATGCATTACATCCCTATAGTAATACTGACTTTACCTGTTCTGCAGAATTGGAACAGAGGTTTACTTCAAGTCAAACCAACTGAAGAGGAAGGGCATGTATTGGCTGATTGCATAAAAAAGCAGCCAAAAACAAGCATTGATGCATGTTAAAAACCTGAGCTTACAAAATGTGCAGGAAGCAAGACATGAATATTGAAATAATGTAATGTAAAGAAGAAAATAATGCTGGCAAGAAAAAGCACTATATGGTCAATTTCCACAAAAAAATAAAGGGGAAAGTGGGTAAGAGAGTATTCCATAGCCTAGGAACCACACAGAGGAAGGTCTTCTACATACCAGATACCTTGGTTTCTGGCAGTATAGGGTTTCTTTTGCTTATGCCCAGCAGAGCCTTGGTAGTACAGTGGTCTAAGGCACCCTGTTTATTAAGCTGGTTATTAAGACCAGCTGCCTGCAATTACTGCAGGTTCGAATCTCGCCAAGGCTCAAGGTTGACTCAGCCTTCCATCCTTTCAAAGGTAGGTGAAATGAGGACCCAGATTGTGGGGGCAATAAGCTGACTTTGTATAAATATATAAAAGAATGAAGACTATTGCTTAGCGCATTGTAAGCCGCCCTGAGTCTCCGGAGAAGGGTGGCATATAAATCAAAATTAAAAAAAAAAAATTAACAGAGCCTCTTTTGCTTATGCTGACAGCATAATTTAATTACCTAGACTTGAACCAGTGATGTAACTGACTGAAAAAAGACCTCTTCTTAGAACATATCGACAGTCTGGTTTAAGGAATCAGGTGCGATATTTTAGAGTCCCTCTGATAACAAGAAATGTGGCTGGTTTCTTCTTTGCGCCTTTTGTACCAAGCAAGCCAGTTGTTCCATCTTGCCCAGCCATCTGGTTGGGAAGGATCCTTTTGTTATTCCTCCTCTTTTATTTATTTATTTGTTTATTTAATTAATTTATTTTATTTGTCAATAACATATTTGGTAATAAGTATAAGCATGGATTGGATCCATAAAATAGGTACAAATAGAAGAAACATAAGGACAGGGACGGTAGGCACGCTGGTGCTCTTATGCACACCCCTTACAGACCTCTTAGGAATGGGGTGAGGTCAACAGTAGACTGTCTTACGTTAAAATTTGGGGGGGGGTTAATGTCTTCTTAACAGACACTCTCCTGGATGGAACCGTGGAGTCTCAACATGCAAATAATGTCCTTTTGTAGTTATTTCTTACCGTTGTCTATAAGCATGCTTCCCTGGAAACCATTACTTGGTGGTGTCTGAGCCAACTAATGTTTGTAGCTATTTAGAGAATTGTGAATGCACCAACAAAGGAGAATATTTGTAGCTCAGGGTTGACATAAGGAGTCCTTGGTACTCTCTGAGTTTGGTTGTTTTCTTGCAGATATTTCATTGCCCATACTAGGTAACGACATCAGTGTATGATGAGGTTATCTAGTTTGGGTAATGAAAAGTCTGCAAGAAAACAACCCAGCTCAAGAGAGCATCAAGAACCCCTCAATTGTGAATGTGTTTCAGTAACAAACCCACAATAGTCATGATTCTGCAATATTTATTGAGTTAGAATCAGGGATGGGCTGCTGGGAGTTCGCAGGGGTTTGGGACAACCTCTAGCTAAGATTCTGTGCAGTTCTGAGAATCCCCAAATCCCACTCCTGGCTGGCCCTCCTCACCCCACCCCTCCCACGTGACCCATTTTGGGTGCAGGTAAGTGCAGGGCACGCTTGAGGAGGGCAAAAAACGGGCCTACCGGAAGTTCGATTCTGGCCTCCAGAGGGCCTCCAGAGCCTGGGGAGGCTGTTTTTGCTCTCCCGGAGGCTCAAGGAAAGCCACCGGAGCCCGGGGAGGGCAAAAATGCCCCCCACACCGCCACGGCCAAGCCTGGCCATGCCCACCCAGCAACTGGGCAGAGAACCCCTTGCTAAAATTTTTGAAGTTCACCCCTGGTTAGAACGCTTTATTGCCTGAACAATATCAGTTTGGTAATTTCAGAAAGATAAACATTTTAATTTCATCTTCAGAGGTAGATTCACTATGGAAACTCCAAAGCCAGAGACAAACATGTGGAGCCGCTTCTTGGATCTCTCAACATTCCATAAGTTAATTATTTGTTCTTGTTTTTAAATGTTGTGCTCAGATATTTTTAAATGAGGAAGCCCTCGTAGCAATTGCAGCATCCATCATTCATTCTCAGAATTGATCCAAAAAGTTTGCAGACCCCTGATTTATGTGAGGAGAGCAACATTCTCAAAATCAATGTATTTAGTATGAAATAGCCAGAAATTGTCAGTCAACTATTTTCACTTGAGGTTCTAAACAGTGCCACAGTGGGTTTTTTAACTTGTCACCTGCTGGGGAAATGTTGAGAATGGATGTGGAATGGATGCAGAAATGTTGAAAATAATATTTTCATGACATCTGTGTTGATTATCTCCGTAAACCCATTACGTCTCCAGCCTTACTGTCTTCATTGTTTGATTTGTGTTTAAACATTCTTCTGTAGGCCTTTAAACAGATACACATAACAGAAGGGCCATTTATTTCATCCTTAGCTCTCTTTGCTCAGAGATTTCCCCCCACTCTGCTGTTTCAATACTTCTAATTGTAAATCAGTGGTGGGTTTCAAATTTTTTTACTATCGGTTCTGTGGGTGTGGCATGGTGGGCATGGCATGGCTTGGTGGGCGTGGCAGAGGAAGGTTACTGCAAAATCCCCATTTCCTCCCGATCAGCTGGGACTCGGGAGGCAGAGAATAGATGGGGGCGGGACCAGTCAGAGGTAGTATTTACCGGTTCTCCGAACTACTCAAAATTTCCGCTACCGGTTCTCCAGAACTGGTCAGAACCTGCTGAAACCCACCTCTGCTGTAAATCCTGTAATATCTTGCTCTGATGGTGATCTTGCTATTTTACTACTGTTCCTCCGATAAGTCCAAGTGACAAGACTCCTCTATTTGCATTTCCACTTCTACAAGCAGTGTATACCAAATTGTAATGCTCAAGCATGATTCCATCATGTTTTAGGCCAGGACATAGGATGAAAAGACTGTTCAGAGAATCAAAGTCAATGGCCTATGTGCATAAGAATTACCGTAATCTTGCAGTTTTAATCCATTTTAATATTTTCTAAGTTACACCTTGTTATGCCCTTTGAAATATTTGAGGTAGCGAGAAGGGGGCTAGAAAGTAGTGCTTTAGCTTTAAACTAGATAATTATTCTTACATTGTTCTGCATGAAGAGAAATCTTGCAATCATGACTTGTTATGTGTTTGGTACAGTCACTCATGCCCTTGTCACCTCACGGTTAGATTATTGCAATGCGCTGTACATGGGGCTACCCTTGAAAAGTGTTCGAAGACTACAGTTGGTCCAGAACACAGCCGCGCGAGCTGTCGTGGGTGCACCTAGTTACACCAATTCTCCACGAGCTGCACTGGCTCCCTTTTGGTCTCTGGTCACAATTCAAGGTGTTGGTTATTACCTTTAAAGCCCCACATGGCTCAGAGCCAGGTTATCTTTGAGATCGCCTTCTACCACATAACTCCCAGCGACCGGTAAGATCCCACAGAGTTGGTCTCCTCCGGATCCCATCAGCTAAACAATGCTGGCTGGCAGGCCCGCAGAGGAGAGCCTTCTCTGTGGCTGCCCCAGCTCTCTGGAACTAGTTACTCCTGAGGTCCGGACCATCCCCACCCTATTGGCCTTCTGAAAAGCGGTGAAGACCTGGCTTTTCCAGCAGGCCTGGGGCCGTTGATCTCGCTTTGCGATCTGACGAGATCCGGCCATGAATGGTGTGAATGGGTTTTAATGTTTTTAATTTTTAAGTGTTTTTATAGTGATTTTTTGAGTGTATTGTGAGCCGCCCTGGGTCTTTGGAGAGGGGCGGCATATAAATTGAATGAATGAATGAATGAATGAATGAATAAATAAATAAATAAATTCAAATAAATGCATTCACAATTTATCACATTTGCATATGTAATTCATAGTGAGTATTCAATGCATTGCAACAAGTTTACTTAAATTTTCCATTCTTTGAATGGGCATTTTAGCACTTTGCCAATTTGAAAAGAAATCTAGGAAAAAATTTCCCTACATTCCAGTTTGTTATGTTAAATTTATCATACTGTAACTTCTGATAGTTCAAGTGTAGTGCTTTAGTGCAGCAGAAATAACTAACTCTGATTGACAAGTCTCTCCATGATTGCATTGGTCTGACAAGCAGATTTTTATTCATTCATTGAGCCTTAACGTGCTGGATCAATACTTACGGGCTTTCTTCTCAAATAAGGATATATTTGAATGGTTTAGACTGCAGTTTTGCAACTGCCTGGAATTAATGTCAGTAATTCACACTTCAAAGCAAATGTCCAACCCACAACCCTGAACAGCTAATAATGCAGCCTCACAAGACAATAAAAATATATAAAAAATGAAATTTGTTATTTATATACATTTATATACATATAGTTTATGCGGCCCAAGACAATTCCTCTACACTCAGTGCAACCCAGGCAAGTCAAAAGGTTGGACAATCATGCTTTAAAGTAACATGTAGAGGCTTGTATTGTTGCAGAATTACAGCTACTCCAGTTGGAGTACTTTAATGCATGTATCGTATGTAACTTCACAGTCACATTCCCCATGAATTTCTTATTTCAAGCCAATGAAATACATCATTAATTTATTTTGTTCAATGTTGAGATTATTTTATTTTCTCATGAATTCTACGGGTAAAATAAAGAAAAGTAAATGCCTTGCTGTATAGAGGTAGCCCTTGACTTACAACATTTCGTTTAGTGACCGTTCGAAATTACAGCAGCACTGAAAAAAGTGACATAGCCATTTTTCATACAACCGTTGCAGCATTCCCATAGCCACGTGATCAAAATTTGGATGCTTGGCAACTGATTCATACTTATGACGGTTGCAGTGTCCCAGGGTCATGAGATCATCTTTTGTGACCTTCTGACAAGCAAAGTCAATGGGGAAAGCAGATTCATGTAAC
Organism: Arizona elegans; assembly: GCA_022577455.1. Taxonomy (NCBI): domain Eukaryota; kingdom Metazoa; phylum Chordata; class Lepidosauria; order Squamata; family Colubridae; genus Arizona; species Arizona elegans. Next base: position 255,250,969 of record JAKOOJ010000001.1, read on the forward strand.
ACCTGTGTTACTAATTTAACAACTGCAGTGATTCACTTAACAAATATGGAACGAAAGATGGTACAGTGGGGTAAAACTCAGTTAACAACTGTCTCGCTTAGCAACCATTGTGTGTCGAGGACTATTTATAATGAATGAATGCAATATCTGAGTATCAGGTGAGACAACTTTGCCTAGTAGCTGGAAATCAGCATTTTGATACCAAAAGTAATTTTGTTAAGAAAAGTAAGCAGAATAATTATTGAATTTAGCGTGGGATAGTTATTGTAATAATAGTCATCAAAGCTCATGGTTTTCTAGGAAGATGCTGAAAGAATGTTGAATGTGAATTCGAAGGTACTCTGAATTTTTCTTTCAATGTTAGTGTCTCTGTATTTTGGGAATTGATTTTTAAAAAAGTCAAACCATATGTCCTGTGTCGACTAGTAATTATTCCTTTTGTCAACAGGCAATATGATGAAGGAGGTTGTGGCAACTTTACCGTATGCTGGGCTCGGCAGACTTAAATGAGAAGTACTTCAGTGTTCTAATGGGCACCACATCGCATCTTGATTATGAAGTATTAGAAGGAAGGAACCTGGCCTTGCGTATTGAGGAGGCAATGTGTGCCAAAACACACATTCTGATTCTTTAAAAAATAGAGATTGCAAACATATCTACCAGTATTACCTGTCTGGAGCAGGCTTAATTTTATAAATTGAAAGCAATAAACTCCATGAGTTTTTTTTAAAGAATACTCTTTTTTTCCTATGTTTTTGAGGATTATTTGTTCAAATGAAAGTTTTTGCATCCAGTAGAGAGAAAGGCTCTTCTGCAGGATCAGAAGATAACACTGGACTGTAAATTATAACTAAACCCATATCTTCTAATGTTATTAATCAAAGGACAGGTTGCAAGAAAAATACTTAGTGGTTTTGCTTTTGGATTAGACATTTTGAAATGTGTTGCTAAGAAGTTCCATTTGATATAACACCATATCTGCAGTCACTGTATAGATCCTGCATTAAGGATATGCCCTTGGTCCTAGACATTTCCATCAGCAAGTGGTCAGTGTCAAACTACATGTTCTGCAATCTTTGAGTATATCGGTCCATAAGCACTTAATCTGTTACACAGAAAGTCTTGAAGAAGGGTTGAGTCAACCACAGAAGACCTGAGCCTTTTTAGGTTCTTGAATCCCAAAGCCTTCAGAATTTTAGAAGAATATGAAATTAAATCACAAAGCCAGTACTTGTACTGGCTCAGTCAACTTGGTGGCCTTTTGTTAACATTGAAAAAGTGAGGTCCAAATATAAGTGATTGATGATGAAAGGAAACGTTACAATGAATTCATTTTAAAAGGCACTCAGTGGACACCTTAAAAAAAATGACCTCAGTAAGCTCAAAGCTTTATCTACATTCCAGGTTCAAACGTGTAGACCTGGTTTACTGATCAGCTTTAGAGAGGAAAAAAAGCAATGTGGTTATGCACCACACGCAGGGAGCGTTTGTCTCTCTTAAGTTTCTTTTCTTCGAGAAGTAATGGGACAGTTATTCAAAATGTTGTAGCTTATGATCTCGTGGAAACTTCAGCAAAACCATTCCCCTTATGCTGTACTTGCATGGTGACAAGAGCTTTGGACTTGTGTAACAATAAAAAAAATAGATGCAGCAGAGTCCTATTTTTGTCATCAGTTTCTTCACCTGGTAAGACTATTAATCGTACAGTTTGACCTCCTCACTGTACCATGATAATACCATGACCTTAACCTTCTCTGATCTGATGCTCTTTCTGTTTGTTGAGATGGCAACCACAAAATCCTCAGCTCCCTTGACTATTTGTGATGCTAGCAGGGAATTGTAATTCTAGCTGATTTTGAGGGCAGCAGCTTGGGAAGCATTGCATAAAACCTACTCATTTAGGTACCTTGCCGTTACAATAATAATAAGCAACAGCATAGTAAGGAACACAGTAAAAATCAACGTTCTATTGCATTTTTTATTAAAAAATGTAGAGATTAGTACACAGCTGTATTGTCAATATCAAAGCTGACCTTTTGAAGAGCAGGTTCTACTTGCACATGGCCATATTCTAGCTACCACCACCATCCATAATGCTGTTCCTCTGATACTTCTACTGCTCTGGTTCCTCTATTTTTGGCTCTTGATTTGTGTGCATCTTTATCTAAATTCTAATTTAGTTTTTATCATGAACAAAAAGATGTGAGCTTTCAAACATAACTACACCATGATCCTACAAACTGTCTCCATGTTATGTAATAGGAAAAAGGCTTTATTAGAATCAACTATCATTTAAAAAAAAATAACCACACTTGAATTGATTTTAATAGTGGTATTTTATTATATTGAGGTCTATGTATTTTACCCTGAGTCAATTAAGCTGTTTCGACCTATTAAAGAAAAATAATGGCTCAGCAGAGCTCAACAGACTCCTATGAGACATTCCTGAAGAAATGTTTGGAGCAATGAATATTCTTAGGAGAAAGGAATACATGAATAATGTTTTAGCTGAGGAAATCATTACAAATGTGTGCCTGACTTTATACACCAGGGTGTTATGTTCTAGGATATGATTTCTAATTGTGTTCATGTTATTTAACACAAGGCACTTCTTAAGTGTAATTTGAATTTGCCAAGTTATGCTTGTGTAGTCATGCAGTTATAGTATTGTCCATCTGATGAATAATTCTTTGTGGCTAAATAGAGCATTAAGAAAAGAAAATTAAATAAGTTTACATTTTTCAGTCTGAAGTGTCTGATGATATTTGAATATTAAGCTATTCCTAGTAACTATTTTCAATTATTTTTCCCCCTTTATCTGTCCATTGAATAATTGCCCATTTATAGAATAATCCAAATGTGGGATAAAAATTGTCTCACTCACAAAGAGACTATAGATTCCCTGTAATATGGCATAAAATTGTATCATATAGATAGAAGCCCAGATTTCCTCATACTAAATACTGTAACTGTTATAATTAACTACTCTCTTTCATTGTTAAAATCCTAACCTGCATGAATCCTAACCTGCGTGATGTACAGCAGTGTTTATTAAACTATGTGACTATTGACATCTTTAGTAAAAAGATAATCAGAAATGGACAATGTTTCCTCAAACAGAACCTATTCACATTGACTAAATTTCCTATTACGTGAAAGTTCAAAAAGATTAGAAATAAAAATGTTTTATTAATTCGATTAGCCAACAGCCTTGCAATCTGCCTTCTGTGATTGAGATTGAACATCAACATTGAATACAGGTAGTCTTCGTCTTACAACAGTTCATTTAATGACTGTTTAAAGTCACAATGACACTGAAAAAGTGACTTATGACTGTTTTTCGCACTTATGACCATTGCAGCATCCCCAGGGTCATGTGATCAAAATTCAGAGACTTGGCAACTGACTCATATTTATAACAGTTGCAGTGTCCTAAGGTCATGTGATCACGTTTTGCAACCTTCTGACAAGCAAAGTCAACGGGGAAGTTAGATTCACAACAACACAATGTTGTGTTACTCACAACTGCAGTGATTCACTTAATAACTGGCAAAAAAGGCCATAAAATGGGGTAAAATTCACTTAACTGTCTCACTTAGCAGCAGAAATTTTAGGCTCAATTGTGGTCGTAAGGATTACCTATAAAATTCTGTATCCTATTCACACATTTAAAAGATTAGGGAAGCCAAGAATTGTAGAAACATGCTATTAGGATTACAATATAGGTAACAATCAAGCCTGCTTAAGGCTGAATCCTTGAATCCTGAAGAAAGATATGGCCTTGGAAGAGAAACAATCCTCCCTTATCCAGTCTCTAGATCAGGGGTGTCAAACTCATGTCGTCACGACCGCGCCACGTGATGTATTGGGACTTTCCCCCCTTTCGCTAAACTGGGTGTGGATGTGGGTGTGGGCTAAACTGTGGCCAGCGCATGACACATCCGGCTCTTGGCCCACAGCCAAGAGTTTGGCAGCCCTGCTCTAGATTCTCCAGTATCTGAAACTCCAGTCTTAACTGAAGGCCTGATTGGAGTAAAAAAGAAGTCTAAGATTCAAAAGTTCCAAGTTCTCTCAGCTCTCTGCCATACTCTAAATCCATGAAACATGTAGATCAGCTCAGTTATAATGTACTTCCTATTATACGCAATATAAGGGATTTCTTTCCATTTAGAACGTTTCTTTCTTCCTATTTTTGTACTGCTGGTCCTTTGATAGCAGAGCATCTGGAAGTGCTGGACTGCTCTGTCACCAGAGAATTCCAACCAGCCAATGGCATTGATCCATCAAAAACCTTGAAGTGGATGCCTAATGAATGAATCTTCAATGGCATTATTGTTCTCCTTGTGTGATTCAGAGACTTGATGTTTGTTTGTTTTATTTATTTCTATGTTGCCTGAAGTATTTGTGTCACTTTTGCCATGCCTGTCCTCTTAAATCCTACTGTCCAGCTGGAGATGCAAAAGAGCTCTTCTTCCATAGGTTGAAGAGCAGTATTCTGGCAAGGGCATGAGTTGAAACGTTTTGTTCTCTGTGATTCAAAAGTCTTCACTTCTCAGCATTTGGACAAGCCCACCTTTGTGAATAACATATGAATATTTACAAGGTTTACCCTCCTTTCTTCTCTTTCTGAAGTTTCAAAGACTAGCATTCAAATGCCATTGCTCTCTAGGGATTTCAGACAGTTGGATGCAAGGATTCATACATAATATCAGTTGAATTAGATAAACTGAATTGATTCCTTACTTACACAATTAGAACAATATTACATTCACATTCAAATAAGATGATTGATTGATGAAGGGTTCTTTGATTGGCAGGTTTTTTTTAAAAAAAGGAATCTGGCATTATTTCAACTTGATTTGAATGAAGACAGCCAGTTAATTTGAATAGCAAACATTTTATATCCACAGACAGAGTGAGGCTTCAAATTACAGCTAGTATTTTCAGAAGGAAAGAAAGCATTCCCAAGTTTCTAATGTACTTTTGTAATATTTAGAGTTTAAAGTAAATTGCATTAGAAATCCTGCAGGGTCCTTTCTAGTCCATTTTTTGTCACTTTGAGAAAAAAAGTTTCACTTAATTGTCCTTGTTAGCATCTATTGATTTGATAAATTGGGCTAAACTTTTCTCTGTGTTGCAGTTAGTCAATGATCAAAACCATCCTATTTATAGGCTTGTGATTCCTCATGTTAGCATCAGAGGGTGCTCTCTTCTAACCTTAGTATATCTTGCCTATTTCATACCTCAGTTATGTGTTATGTTCGCATGAAGTACACAACTATTCTGATAGAAGAAATAAAAAGACACTACCCCCATAGATTCCCACAGATTATTTATTTCTGCTGCTTTCCTTATATTTTAAAGCTCAGGAGATTTTTCTTTTTTCATTTTTTAAATTACAATTCACTTGGCAGTTTCATTTTCAATTTGCTTGTTAAAAAAAAATAGAATGATGAGAACTTCCTTTTAATTAACACCCAGCCAATCTTTCAAAACAAAATAATAGTTATAATCAAAAACCAATTGAATCTTCACAGAGAATTCTAAAAGAAGGTTTGCTTACACTTCGGAAGAGTTTTGAATTTAGCCTAGCCAATATAATGTGGGTATTTAAATTCATTAACTAAGAACTGAGTAGATTTTCTAGGATTCTCTATTGACACAAGAATGGCAAATAATTCTAACTCCTTTAGAAGATCACCATGTTTTTGAACATCCAAATCCTCTGCATGCAAAGGTAGTTTAAAACAGGGGCTCCAAGGCTCTTTTCAGTCTGGTGAGCATATTTTGAATTTTGTGGATTAGTTGAGACTATTCTTCCACAGTATTGCTGGAACTATTCATGCCATGAGGGATGCATCATAATGCTATCTATCATCCTTTGAGCTTATTTTCTTGCACAGAATTCCACCTCTGCTTATTTCTGAGAAGGTGGGCACAGAGTTTCAACCATCCATTGTTTTTATTTCCTACTCAAATACCAGTGATTAAACAAAGATACCTTTCTCCATATAGACGACCTTGGATCTCATTGTGCCCATGGCTGAGGCTATTTGACCCCCAGAGAAAGGCAATGTGATCCAAAACTATACATAGAGGATATGGCAGATACCTCCATGATGGCAGAAGCCAGTAAAATAATAATAATGATTAAAAAAGAAATGGCCGCTCCTTCCCCATCAGTTAAATTATTTTTTTTTTCTCCTGCCTGATCCACATAGAGGATTTCATAAATTCCATAATAGCACAGTTCCTTCCTTTGTCTTCTTGGCTGTGCTAATTAATTCAACAGCTGACATTTTCTACTTCCTGCTCACTCATACAGCTTCTATCTCTTTTTCTCTCAGATGCTTCAATATATGCACAAATCCTTCAGATCGTCTCTTGTCATTGCTATCATTGAGATACTGCTCCCCCGCCCTCTCAAATAAGACATTTAACGGTGAGGTTAAAACCACACAATTGATACTGTAGTGCAAATCTACTTCCAGGTGTAAAAGGATATATAGCATCCAGGCAATATCAAAGATAGGGATGGATCTGCCCATTATTGCAAGACAGATTTAGTATATTATAGATTTAGGAAAACAATGTTCCAATCTTGTCTCAACCCAAGGCTCTGCAATAGCCTGTAGCACAGTTGGTGTTTCTGTGTTCTCATGGGAGATTGCCAGAAAAATTGGAAGAAACCAGGACCAATTTCTGATCTTCATGATTTACTGTGAACTGTTTATTGCTGGTACACCAGCGGAGTTTCCTACATATAGCTCCAAAGTTTATTAAATGAGTAGCACATGGATATTTCATTTCCATGACGAAATTTCTCTGGAAACATGGGAGAGGGGACTGACGCTGAAGAGGGAAATGATGTAAAGAGAAAAAGGAAAGAGAGAATGGCCTTGAGGGACAGGAAGAAGAGTCTACCAAGACAATAATCAGTCAAAAGATAACCGAATCCAGGGTAGGAAAGTAATCTGAATAAACATCTCAGACTAGACCAGGGGTCTCTAAACTCTTAAGCCCATCAAACCCTTCATGAAGTTTCAGATTATTCATCAACTCCTAAACATATATTATACTAATAATTTTATAAATGCTACTTTAACTAATGACAGCCAGTTTTGTGGGATGGTTAAGGCATTGGCTGGAAATGGGAAAACCATGAATTCTAGTATTGCATTAGGTATGAACCCAGCTGGGTGACTTTGGGCCAGTCTCAGCCCTAGGAAGTAAGGGGAAATCACTTCTGAAATCTTTCCAAGAGAACTGTGGGGACTCGTGCAGGTAGTCATCAGGAGTCAACATACACACAAAGTCATGCATACACAAATACACACTTTAACTAATAGTACCAATAATAATAATAATAATAATAATAATAATAATAATAGTAGTAGTAGTAATAATAATAGTAATAATAGTAATAATAATAATAATAAATAATAATAGTAATGCCAAGCCTTAGGGACAAATGTATATAAAGCCAGAATTGAGAAGACAGCAACAGACAGTAAGTGCTGCCTATGCAAAGAAGCTGAGGAAACATTGGACCACCTGGTAAACTGCCGCAAGAAGATTGCACAGGCTGACTACAAACAGAGGCATGACAAAGTAGCAACAATGGTGCATTGGAAGATCTGCAAGAAATATCATTTGCCTGTAAGCAAGAACTGGTGGGACCATAAAATAGAGAAAGTCATAGAAAATGAAGAAGTTAAAATACTCTGGGACTTCAGAATCCAGACAGACAGGCACCTGTCACATAACACCCTGGACTTATCAGCTGTCAATAAGAAAGACAAAAAAGTCTGGATAGTGGATGTGGCAGTGCCTGGAGACAGCAGAATAGAAGAGAAAGAACTGGAGAAGATAACAAAATACAAAGACCTACAAATAGAAATAGAACGACTATAGCAAAAGCAAGCAAGGGTAGTATCAATAGTAATAGGTGCCTTTGATGTAGTCCCAAAACAACTGGAGCACCACTTGAACACCATTGGCATTGACAAATTTGCCATCAGTCAATTGCAGAAGGCGGCTCTCAACACGCGTTAGCGGTGTTGAGCAGGTTGCTAGGCTCGACAGCGGCTTTACTTGGAACTGCTTCCATCCTGCGACGATATCTGTAACACTGTCAAATGTCTAGATTTGCCTATCCCAGGTCCTTGGTAAGGACTTGATAGATAGACAAAAATGCCAAACCCAGTCTGAACATCTGGCTGACTGTGCGATGAATAATAATAATAACAACAACAAGAACAAGAACAATTCACTTTTTACAACCCTATAATCCCTTAATTCTGGGTAAACTGGATGGAGCTGAGCATTTATTAGCCGGATGCCCTTCCTGACACCATGCAGAGTTTGCAGCATATATTTTTTCTTTGAGCCCTAGGAGAGAAACATCTGCTGTTACCTTAGATGAACTCTCAACCTTCCAAGTGTGCAGGAAAACTATATTTTTCAATAGAGAAGGAAGAAGAATAAGGAAATGAAAGGGCCATATCTTTCTTTCTTTAAACTAAATAGATGGAAACCTAGGACCAGCAATGCCATAATTTGACTTTGGGTCAAAAATCCATGTCAAAAATCTAGCCAACAGAATAAGCAAGCCCTCCAAACACAGAATAACTGGCATACCACCTATTGAAGTAAGTGAAGCCATCCAGTTCATTATACAAGAAGTGTGGGTGAAACCACATTGTCCAGATCTCAAAACTTTGCCAATTTGTAGAACACTTACCTTGTCATTAGGTGCAATATTTCCTTTTTCTGTTTTCATATCCCTTGTCCTCATGCTAGTACGATCGCTTAAGGATTTATTTATCTGTTTAATTTATTTGAAAAAAAAATATGGATGCCCAATTTATATGCCTTACCCAGGATGGCTCACAAAGCAATAGTTCAGAGGATTCCAATGATAAGAAATGACAAATACATTTTCATATTTCATAAATACATATTAGTCAAGCACAAGAGCTTCCATGAAATAGCAAGTCCTTTCCCAGTTTCTGACTCTTGAATTGGTGGGTTTCTATGTTCTCCACCATCTCTGAATGCTTGGGTGCACTGAACTTGGGATAAATAATTTCATGCTTTTAAGAGAATTCTACTAATGTTACCTCTGTACACTTTGTCATCGTCGTCATCATTTTAGCTATTGTCTATCCACTGTAGGATGAAGGCCTCTTCTGCATGTTTCCAACCAATATGGTCCTGAGCTTTCTTTAACCAATTGTTTGTACTACCAGCAAATTTTCTTTTCTTCCCTGACAGCATTTTGCAATGAACAAGCAGAAGTCGTAGTGTGCTGTATTGTTAATTTCTATCTGTAGTTGCTTTATAAAGGTTCCAATGAGCCTATGGACACTTGACTTTTTAAAGAGGCTAATTGCCTTTTGTGCCAAAATTATTGCAGCATATATTTTGGCAGGTGAACGCATCCTGTAACATTTCTGCAAAAATGACTGCTATGAAAATGATTTGGCACCATTCACATATTACAGGAATTTTTTTCCAAGTTGGCAACTTCAGGTGAATGGGCTACAAATCCCATTATCCATAGACAGTAAATATAACGTTTGTGCTCTTTGGGAATGGTGAGAAAGGTTGCCAGGTTCAGGAAGACTGCCCAGCACAGATGTTTCATTGTTGAAAAAGATGATGCATGAAGGGGCCACCAGATCGATTATAGGCAAGGCCATAACAAATGAACCTACCAGGCCCTCCTGATTGTTTTTAATATGACAATCCTTTATGTTTGCATGGTGGTTATAACGACTAACAGCTTGGACTCCTGGACAGGGCTAGGGAACATTTGTCATCGTAAAATCTCACATCTATGTTCATGAGGACTTTCTTATGCCTTCTCATTAATTCCAATTGCCTTGTGGAGACTGAGTCATGTTCTCAGAACAAAAAATGTTCCATGTGTCATCAGCTATCATGAATTCAGCCTCCACTCTCAGGATTTAGAAAGTGGGATTGCTTTTCTTTCTTTCTTTCTCTTTCTTTCTTTCTTTCTTTCTTTCTTTCTTTCTTTCTTTCTTTCTTTCTTTCTCTCTCTCTCTCTCCCTTCCTTCCTTTTCTCTCTCTCCTTCCTTCCTTCCTTTCTTTTTTCTTTCCACCGTTCATTTAGTTTAGTGTTAATTTTATTTCATGTGGCTCAGTGTGGCTATGCTGAGCTTGTCGATCAAAAGATCGGCAGTTCAGCGGTTCAAATCCCTAGTGCTGCATAACAGGGTGAGCTCCCGTTACTTGTCCCAGCTTCTGCCAACCTAGCATGTAAAAAATGCAAGTAGAAAAATAGGGACATCTTTGGTGGGAAGGTAACAGCGTTCCGTGCGGCTTTGGCATTTAGTCATGCGGGCCACATGACCACAGAGACATCTTCGGCCAACGCTGGCTCTTCGGCTTTGAAACGGAGATGAACACTGCCCCCTAGAGTTGGGAATGACTAGCACATATGTGTGAGGGGAACCTTTACCTATAGCTTCTACTTTTTAAAAAGAATTATCTTACCCATCAAGTCTTGCTAGAGAGTAGAAAGCAAGGATATGAATCTATTATATAAAAATAAATGAATGGTTCTAACAAAAATACAAAGGATTAGCATTCTAGCTTCATAAATGATTGGCCTTCTTTTAAAGCTGCATTTAATGTGTCACGCTTGTCATAAATTCAGTCCAGGTTTCACCAACACTGAGACCAATTCACTAGCATCAGAGGGAGGAAAAAAGTGATAACAAGACAATCCAGAAAGTGTTTCCAATTAGGAGTTCTAAAACATGCTAGTCTCAGACAGACACAGAATGCCTGCGTTGCTTCCCTCTGATCTTCCTGGTCCTTTTTTCCATTTGAAGAGGGCTCTTAAGAGAAGCTCAGAACAATGCAAAATAGACCTAGCATCTCTGAAAGATCTTGGGTTTGGTTTCTCAGAATATCCAAATCTGGTTATCCTATCCTTAGGCAATGAGTAAATTGCCTCGAGCAAGTGATCTTGGATATAATAATGGAACTGTAGCAAATTGTAAGTTGCTGTTATTAGTTGATCTTAGGTGGACATAGAATATCACAACCAAATATAGATACCTAAATACATTGCCAATGGCTTTTCATATCACTTGGTAAGTGGAACCATAATTGAGTACTCTGCTTAAGCCCCAAATATCTTAAGTAAGTTTGACTTTGCTCCATCTTTATTATGGATGATATAATAGCCTGAACCAGAATTATGGAGGGTCATCATTAGTCCATGTAAAATGTTTGGGAACAGCAGAACAAACTGACCCATTTTTAAATTGTTTTCTGTGGTTCTTTCTTTTTTCTTTGCCATATATAGCTCTAGTTTTAAGGTTGTGTTGTCACCAAGTTTCATGCACTTGATAAAATTTATCATCACATTTACTGTTATTTCTTGCTGTACTTTTTGTTGTACAGAGATTTAGAAGGCTGGAAAAAATGAGAACATAGCCATGTCTCTGATTCTCATCACACTGTGGGCACTGAACATTATGCAAATGTTCGTGAAACTCTGGCTATGAATCACACTTGGAATGTGTTGATTTGTTAAATTCATTTGGCATTGTGAGGTGATTTATCTTCAATTTGGGAAATAAATTTTGATTTAACAATGACAGAAAAAAAAATAAATCAAAACTCATATTACAATCCACAACTCATATACTATATAACTCATATATAACTATATATATCTACCTGTATATGTCTATATACACATATATATAAAACAAATTAGATAGATGATAGATATTAGTCAAATAGGGTGTGTATATATGTATATGTATATGTACACACACACATGTATATTTTCACAATATACTTGAATATTGAATTGTATAATTTGACTATACAATTCAATATTCAAGTATATTGTGAACATGTGTTTTAATGGTTAATAGATGGGATTTGACTGGGAACAGTGGTTTAGTGATTAAGTTATTGGAACTGAATAAGGAAACTCACATTCAAATCCATTCACAGCCACAGAAGCTCTCTTGCAATCTAACCTAGGATTGATATTGTTAGCAAAAACAAGAGTAGGAGTGGTAAGTATGTTGTCTTGACCTTCTGAAAGATTGATATAAATATATAAATAAATAAACTGTAGGATGGTGCTGAGAGAGCTTGTCTTTTTAGTACATTCTGTGTCACTTTCTGACTAAAAATATATAGCAAATTTATAGGAATTGCTCCTTTAGTGCACTTGAGCAAGTATATGTTCAGGTATATTGAAATATTGCAGTAAATAAAAAGCCTTTTCTGGCATCAGGAATTCACACATAAACTGAAAGACAAGACACGGCATCTAAATCTTGTCCTTCAGAAAAAGCATTACAGAAATCTTGGAAGAATTGTGATAGAGAGGTTGAAGTTGCTGCAGGTACCAGTAACTTCAGTATTGCAATAGCATTGAGAAGATTGTGAGATGTAATATGCAGGGCTGCCTGTAGCATTATTATTTGTCACACCACAGCACTGGAGAAAGTACCAACAGCCAAAAAGAGAGACTCTCCTCTCTTCCAGAATGTCCTGTGGGCTAAGTTAGGAATGATAACATGGTATTGCTTTGGAAGCATCTGGATGACAGGTGATAGGAAAAGAGAGTGGGAGTTAATCCTTACTAGGCCCTAGCTAAAAGCCTACCTGTACAGTCCAATATAGGATGCGATGGCTCAGTGGCTAAGACACTGAGCTTGTCAATCGAAAGGTCGGCACTTCAGCGGTTCAAATCCTTAGTGCTGTGTAACGGGGTGAGCTCCCGTTATTTGTCCCAGCTTCTGCCAACCAAGCAGTTCGAAAGCATCTATAAAATGCAAGTAGAAAAATAGGGACCACCTTTGGTGGGAACGTAACAGCCGTTGGTGTTTAATCATGCTGACCGCATGACCACGGAAACGTCTTTGGACAGTGCTGGCTCTTCGGCTTTGAAACGGAGATGAGGATCGCCCCCTAGAGTCGGGAATGACTAGCATATATGTGCAAGGGAACCTTTACCTTTACCTTTTGCAGTCCAATATGCTTCATTGGAAATCAATGAAGCATCATCTCTGGAATCAATGGAGCTTTTTCTCCTGATTCTAATAGCAGCCGAATGGGTAACTGTTAACTCTCTGTTCCCATAATATTAGCCTATTTTTTTTTTTAAGCCTCTTCAATTGCTTCTACAATTACAGAGAACTGCTCTAGATGGCAATACAAGAATATATGTGTGCATGAAAGAGAGAGACATCTATGGGTAGTTCTTGACTTACAACAGTTCATTTAGTGACTGTTTAAAGTTACAACAGCACTGAAAAAAGTGGCTTATGACCATTTTTCACACTTATGACCATTGTAGCAGCCCCACGGTCATGGGATCAAAGTTCAGAGGCTTGGCAACTGACTGATATTTATGATGGTTGCAGTGTCCCAGAGTCATGTGAAAACCTTTTGTGACCTTCTGATAAGCAAAATCAATGGGAAGCAGATTCACTTAACAACTGTGTCACTAACTTAACAACTGTAATGATTCACTTAACAACTGTGGCAAGAAAGGTAATAAAATAGGGCAAAACTCATCTAACAACTGTCTCACTTAGCAATGGAAATTTTGGGCTCAGTTGGGGTCGTAAGTCAAGGCCTACCTGTAATCATATGACAAATGAGCAGTCAAATTTGGCCTATATATTAGCTTAAATTTGTTTTGGTAAAGATAAGAGGATATTGTCTCAAAGCATTTACCAATGGGCCAATTTGATTCACTCTTTTATTATCCTTTATTCTGAAATATACTTTTGAATTTAAAAAAATTTCAGAATTTCTTTGTCCTATATTTATACCCTAAATAAATAAATCTCAGCCAATTTTAAAATACCAGCTCATATTAATGAACCTGTTCAATGCCTACCATTTGTTCTTTTCTTATACATTCCAAAGTGCATACTTTTCTTATACATTCCAAAGTGCATGTGTGGTGTAGTGGATGTTCTTAAAGAAATATGGACTATTTTTTATTATCCTTCAGTATTTCTACCCATCCTTGTCAGACTGGTATTCTGTTTTATTGAGTTGTAGGGTATCTTAAAGTGACTTTCAATAATTTCCTGCCCTTGTGCTTGTACTGCATTTATGAACTAATACAAATTCATATTATCAGTGGCTTATATGTTTAAGGGCCACTAATAAGATGCTGGCTAAATGGAAATAATCCTGTGAGAAAAGAAAACACAGTAATGAGATTTTATTCAAAGAACCCCAATGGAGTTCCAGCAAGCTTGTCAACGCTAGTTCCAAGAGAGCAGCTGCAGCAGGAGTAGAGTTGCTGGCTACTAGTCTTGTTTGTAAGCTTCCTGGAGACATTTATTGGTCATTATGGAAATTCAGATACTAGAACAGAAAAACAATTGATTTTATGTAATTCCTAGTAAGTACATTTATGATGAATGCCAGTTTGCTGTAGTGATGAAGATATCAGGCTAGACACTGGGAAACTCTGAGTTCTACTTCTGCCTGAGCACAAAACCAGCTGGGTGACCTTAGGCCTTCTGTCTCTCCCTCCCCACCCTCTCTCTCCCTCCCCCTCTCTCTCCCTCCCTCCCCTTCTCAAGAAGGGAAGGGGCAAATCATTTCTGAAAAACCATTGACTCAAAGGCACAAAATAATATTTAGGATTGCAATCTAGGCAGGCTTTCATATTAATTAATTAATGTTTGATGTACTATCAAACAAATATTGTATTATAAAGTTTAAATAACCAATAGGTAGGCTTATTTTATTTATTCCAGGTCTGACATTATGGGTAAAACATGGTTCTGGAAATGGATCACCATAAAATGATAGATAGCAAGAAAAACCACACACATATCCCATCTCAGTCCAAAGACACTCTGTGATTTCCATAATTTGAAATGTTAATTAAAACATCCATGATACATTCAGAACAACTCATTTATTTCATAGTCTAGATTTAAAATGATGTGTATACAATTGCATAGGCTTTTATGAGATTTGTTCTCGAGCATGAATATACATCATATCAAGGGCAAAGTACATGAAGATCATTTTTAACATGAGGCATATAGGGAGGCATGTTAAGACCCAATCAAGTTCTAAAAGCGTATATTGTAAGGAGGAATAGGGTTAAAAAGGCATGTACACATGGTTCATATTTGATATGAACATTTAAGATAGTCATTTTAAGATTTGATCTAGTCCATAAACTGTCTGAAATAATTAAAAATGAGAACTTTATTCTCATTTGAGCACCCTATTAATCCATATTTTTATTCTTTTCTGTGTGTTCAAGTCTCACTTGACTCCTGGTAACAGTCTGGAAAAGTCTATGCAGTTTCCTAAACATTTTTTTGAAAGTGGTTTGTCCTGTCTTCTTTCTAGGTTTGAGAAAGACTGATGGTCTCAAAGTCATGCCTATGGCAGGACTGTAACTCATAGTCTTCTGGTTTTAAACTCAGTGCCTTTAACCAATACACCAAAATGGTGCTTGTCACTCAGTATATTGCACCTTTAACAGACAGTTGAGATATTAAGTGAATGGTTTGTAGCTCAAACCAGAAAAGGAGGGGGAAACCTGTATTTCAAAGATATATTCCAACCTGCCTTTAAAGTAGATATAAAAGGTTTACAAATAGTTAATGAGAAGCAGTTCTCATTTCCCGCTTTGAAATGTGTTGTAAAAATGTGCAGGCAACTATGTGTGAAATTGCACCCACCCACCCACCCAATGTGCTGACACATCTGTGTTTGCTCAGACAGCTTACTTAGATATGTGATGGTTTTGGAAAAACGGTACATTAAACTACTTGATTTTTTCTTGTCCATGTATCTTGTTCTTGCCCCCCAAATATTTAAATACTGCTTTCCTGGTATTTCATGCTGGGGGATTTGGATCATTTTTAAGGACATTGTGTTCATGAGGAAAAAAAGCATTTAAACTTCTTTGGAAGGAAATGAGATGTATCTTTGAAAGAGATCTGTTGCAATGAGGGAATGCATTTGTATGGCCTGGACCCTTTCCCCTCCCTCAATTTAAACCTTTTTAACCAGAAAGTTTTCTCATGAGTACAGATCTATTTGCACTTCATTGGATATCATATGTTACAGTTGGTTTCAATTTATACAACACATTAAATTGAAGAGAAGCAAATCTTCTGTTGGGCTGCAACCCCATTAGCCTCAGTAAGTCTGGGCTGTTGAAAGAAATTTGGGGAGTTAAAATCCAAACCATATGGAGGGCACCATGTGGTCTGCCCTAACCATGCTCTGACATAATTTGAAGCAAGCATTGGGCTTGCAGGTAGCTGAGAGTGGGATTTGGGGATTTTTATTCTACTGAGAGTCAATTTCTGTTAGTTGCAGTAACAAATTTAGAAGAGTTCTAACTACTACTAATGTCTGATTTCAGCAAAACAGCTTTGGAAACCATAATTTGAACATTACAAATTTGATGTGTTGGATTTATTGGATTTTCATTTAGGAGGTCTGACAAATGGTAGCTTATAAAAAAAAAATCTTGGCTAAAGTGAATCCTGTTTTGCATGGGGATCATTTAAAAGTGCTTCAGGCTGCAGTAATCCACAATTCTATCACTTAAGTGTCCCATTCCTAGTCTGTGTAATTTATTGAAGAACCTGTAGCAAAAAGCAACATCAATTTTTTTGTAACTGAACAATTACTGAAAGAGATTGTAAAGACTTTCTTCATGTGCTGAGCTAAAATGTAAATTTGATGTCTAGACTCATTTTGTGTCATCTCTGTGCACATTCAAGCCTTGTTTTCTCTTTGTAAAATCCAAAAGATTTGACTAGGCTTGGAAGTAACTTCCATTACTGATAAACTCTGTCCAACACAAAATGCAGTAACACTGATGGGGAAACACAGGGCAGCTACTGTAGCTCTTAGAGTAATTATCTTTCCAAGAATTATTTAATGAAGGAGAAAGCAGAATTTCAAGGGGTTTTCCATCAGCAGCATGATTTAAAAACAAACATCAGACATGACAGTTCAATTTTGGAAGGTCTAATTCTCCATTCCATTACACCTATTTTTATGTGCAAACAGCTATATGTATCCATAACTAGTGTAATCCTGGAGAAACTGGAAAACTAAATTATGCTGATACCCTTTCCTATATATAAATGTACCTGATATTCGTGCGCTGTGAACCTAACCAAAAGTTTGGGGTAGTTAATTTTCCTAATGGTTCCACTCTTGTCCAGCTGTTGAAGAACAGAGAAGCCAAAATGTCCAAAAGGTTAACTTTACTTCCTTTTACCTACAGTCATGGACTTACTTCTACAAAATATATAGCTATCATAAGCTTAGGAACTTTTAAAAGGGAGAAAACCAATATGCATAGGGCAATCAGTGGCTAATAGTCACGATACGGTAGTTATCTACTTTTTCAGGATGCCTCTGACTATGACCCTGCGGAATGTCCCTAGTGGTTAGTGCTACATTTCCTGCTTGTGAATTTTCCTTTGGTTGACATCTTTGTCTACTCTGACGATTAGAATGCGGTTACAGCTTTGCTTTGATTCAGCTAGAGCAGGAGTCTCAAACTGGTGGCCCTTGGCTGGTTGGTGGATGTATCATGTGCAGGCCATGCCCATACCAAGTCTGTGAAGGCAAAAAACGTTGTGATATATCACATGACATCAACGTAATGCGGCGAGTTTAACACCCGTGGGCTAGAGTGTTATACTTTTATGAAGCTTTTGACTATTGCTCAAATCATCTTTTGACTCAAATAGCCTTTGCTCTTTTGAATAGACATTGCTATTCACTGTACAGATTTCTATCAGACATCAGGTAAAAAGACATATTGTGCTTGTACAGCATGGTTAATCTAAACACAGTTTACTTAGTTAACCCAATTCTTTGCATTTTCAAGGGATTGGTTTATGAAACATAAGCAAAATACAGTTGGCTCCTTTGTGGCTCAGTGTATATTGTATGAGCACAATTGTAGTGGGTAAGAAAATGAGAAACAAAATTAGCAGAATTAGTCTGTAATCCTACGTATTTACTTGGGACAAAGTACTTCCAATACGTTGTACCATAATTGATTATTCTCTTAACATTTATTTCCCTTTCTTGTGGTTGCATTCACACTACGTGTACTAATAATGTATTAGTTTCAGTTTACCATAATGTGTGAGACTATCCATTGTGACTTAGTTAAACTTAGCTTATGACCTAGAGCATGGCTGTCAAGCTTGCAGCCTGTGGGCAGATGCATCACATTCTGCCCATACCCACACCTGGTTTAACAAAGGGGGAAAAAGTCCCAATATGTCAGGGGTGGGTTCTACTTACCTTTACTACCGGTTTGCAATGGGGCCGCGCATGTGCACTTGCTTTGCTCGTGCACACGCTCTTCTACACATGCGCAGAAGCGTTCTGATGATGTTGGGGTCAGTGGGTGGAGCCTCCTGTCAGTTTTACTACCAGTTCTATAGAACTGGTGCGAACCGGGGGCACCCACCACTGTAATACGTCATGTGATGCCGCCATGACAACACGGGTTTGACACCCCTGACCTAAAGCATTGAATGATTCTAATCAATTAAGTAATTTGGATTAAGCAAATTATGATTAGTACAATGTAAAAATTCAGTGTGTATGTGTACCTCTGATTTTGCATTAAACCATTCCTTATTTAAAAAACTATAATTTATTCAATAAATAAATATAAGTATGTAAATAAATAAGGTTGGCTGTTAAGCCTAACAATATGATTTGTATTATGTACAAACAACAATTTTTGGGGGGAGAGTCTCTAAGAATAGCTTTGCCCACAAGTCCTGCTATGGTGTCTCAGGATAGTGGTGTTCCTGAGAGGGATGAGCAAAGAATGCTAGAACTGTCTGACCAATAGTGTATTATTCCACCAGAATCACCCCAAAGGGTGGTTGAGGTTACATCCTCAAATTAGTATGCTAAAGGATGCCAGTGGACAGATAGTAACTGATTCAAAAAAAGTCAAACATAGATGAAAGAAATATACTGAAATTCTAGATGCTGGAGATATCAAAGATTTATTTAAATTTTTATATACACTGAGAGCATATGCACCAAAGACAAATTCCTTGTGTGTCCAATCACACTTGGCCAATAAAGAATTCTGTTCTGTTCTGTTCTATTCTATTCTATTATCATAGGTCTACAGCTATTGATGGCATATCTATGGAAAGATGTCAAGCAACAGATGAGGAATCAGTAAAAGTTTTAACTATGTTAGAAAAAGAAAATAATTATGCATCTAGAATTTGGGTTTGCACAATATATTAAATCAAAATGTGGTTTCTTTGTGAATTAGCCTGACCTTGGGAAGTGTGGCTTGTAAACCATGATTTTGGATTGTTGCCTTCTGGCAGAAGATACAGAACAATTAAAAGTCGGACCACACGTTTTCTGAATAGTTTTTATCCCAGAGCTATAATTGCACTCAACAATGAACTAAAGGGCCACCATGAGTGAGCTGTTGGACAGTATTACTTGGTCTGTTGTGTGGATGTTTGGGTGGTTTAGAGGTGGGGAATTGTGATGGGTGGGAGTGTGTTTGGGGATTGTTATGTGTGTTGGACCTGGTCTTTGGGTGTTAAGTGAATTTCATTGTATGGCCGGGATGAAATGCTCCCAGTTCGGACCGATCCGGTAGTGATGGCGGCGGGTGATTCGGAAAACCGGTAGCAAAAATCCCTGCGCCCTCCCCCTCCACCATGCCCAGCTGAGCCGCACAATCATCAGAGGCTTTTTTTTTTACTTTTAAAAGCATTTTTCCTACAACTTCTTCCGCCGAAAAAATGCTTTTAAAAGTTAAAAAAAGCCTTTGATGATCGCGCGGCTCAGCTGGGATGTCAGAGGCTTTTCAAAGCATTTTTTTCTGCAACCTCTTCAACGGAAGAGATGGTAAAAAAAATGTTTGAAAAGCCTCTGATGATCCCAGCTGTGTTGCCTGATCGGCAGAGGCTTTTCAAAGCATTTTTTTGCATTTGCAGAAAAAATGCTTTGAAAAGTAAAAAAAAAAGTTGGCCACGCCCACCCAGTCACATTACCCAGCCACCCACCCCCGCCAAGCCATGCCCACAGAACCGGTAGTAACAAATTTTCAATTTCACCCGTGTTGTATGGGTATACTGTGTATACATGTACAATGACAATAAAGTTATTATTATTATTATTATTAAACAAATTAAGGCTTAGCATGCATAAGCCCCACTGGAAACTCTAGAGTTGTGGAGGGTCATTGTATTTTTATATTTTGTATTGTATTTTATATTTTTTTTATGTTTTGTCATTTGACTAGACAAACCTATAATAACAACCTTAACAGAGAGGAAAATAACTTCAGCATTCACATCAAAGGCTACACATTTGATAAAAAGACTGAAGTTTGCCCAATGATTGCCCAAACTCTTTCGGCTAAAGCTAAGCAAATACCCTAATAGCAATTTGGAAAGGTGCCACTTTGTAGGCAGTGTGCCTTCTGTAGTCTAAGTAAGTGCCAGTTTAATAAGTGACATTTCAGAAATGTGTCAGGAAGGGGGGGGGCATTGTCAGCCATTATCTGTCTTCATTTTTCTATTCAGGAAGTCTCTCTCAGCAAGAAAGGCTGTGCAAAAAAGACATAATGTCAAAAAGACTATTTGCAATATGGGACACCTCAAGGCAAGAGAATCCTTCCGATCACCCTTAGCTCACACTTGTAGTTTCCTAAAAAGTAGTGCTTTTGGGGGCTGCCACCCTAACCCGGCATCCAGAATTTAGCTGTAGGTTACATGTGCCAGGAAGAACATCTTGGGCTAGTTGTAAGAAATAACCTACTTAAGTAAGTGACTTAGATTTGATACAAATATATTTGACCCCTATGAGCTCTTCTCTTCTAAGGGTTTCTGACCAAAACAGTAGCTGAGTTTACAAATTGTTCTAAGTGTGGTTTGTTGTCAGCCCTTTGAGGAATTATCTTTATTGTTATAGGGAGAATAATAGAATCTTAAAATTCTCTCTGCCCCATCTTATGCAAAATAATAACGGGGAGGGGGGGGTTATGTTAAGTTCAGAAATGGTGTAGGGCAGTGATGGCTAACTTTTTCCAGACCAAATGCCCAAAGCGAGCACCCGAACCCCCAAACTGCAATGCCCACGTGCCCCCTGTGCATGTGCCCCACCCGCTGCACAACCACCCCCTGCATATGCGCCCCCATGCTTGCACACGCCGTCCCCCACATGCACCCTGCCTCTCCATGCATGCATGGCAGAGACCCAAAGACCAGCTGGCTGGTGGGAGGCACATGCGGCAAAACTGAACTGGGGCGCCACAGAGAGGGCGCTGCATGCCATCTCTGGCACACTTGCCATAGATTCGCCATCACGGGTGTAGGTGTCTCCTGTTTGGGTGGAAGGTTGGACTAGATGACCTACAAGATCCCTTCCAACTCTGTTAATCTGTAATCTGTAAGTTTATTTCTCATACTTTTTTCTTCCTCAGGAGCTGAGTAATCTTTTCTGAAAGTGCCCCCTTCATGCTTTGCTCAATCCTTCCCCATCCCCTAGGCCAGGTTTACATTCCTTTGCATTTATTTTACCATGCCTTATTAAATAATCCAGAATGATCTGGCTCACATATAGTTTATAAACTGCAGTTGGACTGGGTTCAAATATTGAGGTAAAACCCCAAAGCACGACATTATGGTTCAGTATAGCAATGTTCATTAAACCATTTCAACCATCCACAGACTTTTCATATTGGTCCAATCTTTCATTTTATTTGGCTTTTTAAAAACAGGTTCAAGATGAGACTGGTAATTACCAGAATTAAATGTTGATCTTTTTTTTATAAATCCTAATACTCTGTATTTTTTTGAATTAGCGTCAGGAATAGCTAAACCAAATCCAAAAATAAATTGCTTAATGGACTATGACATTGGCTTTGATCCAGTGAATTTTTACACTTTGCTTGCCTAATTGTCCATGCATGAATTTAGAAATCTTTTTGCCGCTGTATTTTTAAACCATAATATTTAAAATAGGGAAAGTGTAAGTTTGATTATAAGCCATTGCACATCAAATTTTGCATATTTACATACAGGTTAGATTAGATTTCTAAAGTGCTGCTATCAAGTAGCTTCTCAGCAGTTTATGAAATATATCAACATAAAATATCCAGAATATAATCATTCAATAATTTATGTTATAAAAATAATTATCCAATTAGATTTTCTTATGTATGTTCCTTTTTTCTAAATGTTCTTTTCCTGGAAAGTTTTTTTAATAGTATTGTGTATTGGGATATGAACTGAGAGATTCATGTTCCAGCTATAGCATAGGACCGGGATGGCGAACCTATGGCACGCTATACTCTGTGGGCACGTGTGCCATCGCCAGCTGCTCTTCTGAGTTCTAGCACGGGCATGTGCGCACCGAAACCCAGAAGGGAACAGCTGGCCAGTGTGCATGCGTGCGATGGACCCGGAAAAGCAGCTGGCCCTCTGGCGTGAGAGCTCCAGTTTCGGCACTCGGTGCAAAAAGGTTAGCCATCACTGGCATAGGATCTTCTCATGCTACTCTAGCAACATGGGAGGAAATAAAGTGTCTCCTTTCCTGTTAAAAACTAAATGTTGGACATAAACAAGTGGTTGAGAAGCAAATTTATCTTCTAAATAGATTTATAAAATGGCTACACTGAGCATTAGAGAGAATGCAAGTTTTTGTTTTCATAAAGATCTTAGTATACCATAAAATTCATAATCTAAATAATTTATGTATATCTGCACATAAAGTTCATTCTATTTGGATTAATTTTCTTAATTTTTCAAAACGATATGGAATTAAATTCCAATTTGGAACTGTGGTAATAAAACTGCTATCAATGCTAAACTAACCCAGAATACTAATACTACAAGGTTCTTTTCTCTGGCTCAAATCCCTTTTTAAAACGATTTCCCATTATTTAGCTGCAAGAGCAACTTGCAACACATAGTCTCTGAATTATAAGCCATTTGGTAGCAAGTATCTGTTTTATAAAGCTTTAGTTTGCTGCAAAAACACATCTCATTGCTAGATATTTGATTACATAGTATTGCAGACTAGTCCTTCCTAGATGAACCCTAAAATATATTCCTGATAATGAGTATCTCTTCTGAGAAGTATAGCTCTGGCATAAAGAGATGTGGTTTTATGAAATAACCTCTTAACAATTATATTTTAAAGAGTTTTCAAATGGTATAACTATTTCTATTATTAAAAATCTAATGGGTGATGATCTAGACCAGGGGTGTCAAACTCAAGGCCACATTCGGCCCACAGGATGCTTAGATCTGGCCCGTGGAGCCACCCTGGAAACAACAAAGGACTGGCCCGCAGTGCCTCTGCCAGCGAAAATGGAGCTCAGGAGGGCCACATGCGGTCTTCTTGAGGTCTGTGGGAAGCCCCATTTTTGTTGGCAGAGGATTGCAGGAGGCCGTCGCAGCTGAAAACTGAGTTCGGGAGCCCATTTTCGCTGGCAGAGCGCTCAGGCCATCACAGGCAGCCCTGACACAAGTGATGTTGAGCTGGACACACCTACCCCGTCCCCCCCAGCCCCTCGAGGTTAAACACAATGCTGATGAAATCAAGTTTGACACTCTCTGATCTAGACTCTAGAGACAGCTGGATTCCTTTATACAGATAAAGGACATGATATTCAACCTTTCGGTGTACTTCTATGAAATAAAATACTCCAATTAGCATTGATTCAGATATCTATACACCAGTGGTGGGTTCCTCCCGGTTCGGTCCGGTTCGGCCGAGCCGGTAGCGGTGACGATATGACGTCACCGAACCAGTTCTCCCCACCCCGCTCTCCCATCACGCCCACCCACGTTATTCTTACCTTTTATTTGGTCCCACCCCCAATCTATTGCTGCCTCCTGAGTCCCAGCTGATGACTAGAGGGAAAAAAACTGTTTAAACTCTTGCCGCGGGGCTTCAAAGGGCCGTCCTACAGCTGATCAGTGTTAAAAGCAAACAAATGAGTCGGGTCGTAAGTGCGAGGACTGGTCATAAATGCGAGGACCTTCCAGAAATGACTCTGACCAGCTAGCCACGCCCACCTAATCACATGACCTCCAAGCAACACCCACAAAATAAGCCACGCCCACAGAACCGGTAGTAAAAAAATTTAGAACCCACCCCTGCTATACACTAGTGTGAATGCTACTAAACATAAACATTCAAAACTATGATACTGTTTAATGAGTAATCTACCATATCAGCCTCAACACAATACCCAAGAGTTTTAGGATACTCTCCAAAATAAAATATAATAAAATAAAATAAAAGTGATTTATTTCTTTTTAATCCTCACAAGATAGCCAAGTCTCACTTGCATGTTATGTGAATTCAATCAATGGAGTTTAGAGTTTAGCGAGTTTCATCAATTTAGGCAAGTGAGTTTAGTAAACCAGGTTTTAGTGTGTTACACAAACAGTGTGAGAATTAGGTCAATTGTCTTTTTTCACTAAAAATAAATTATTAGCTGATTTTTATAGCTGCTTTCCATGTAACATAAAATAATAGAATTGTTTGCACTATCTTTTCCTCGCATTGTGGTTGGCAATTTAATATAGCAAACAAGTTGTTTCCTTTTTGGCAATGCTGAACAATTATTAATCTTGAAATGTTCTAGTATAAAGAATTCTGACATTTTCTTTGTTTTGTTAGGGAACAAAAAAAAACTTGAGCTTCAACATTCTAATGGCAAATTTATTATCAAATTTATTTGGCCATCCATCACACAGAAAGTGTATCTGGGCAGTGTACAGCAATCCATTATAACAGTAAATAAGTAAAACAATCAATACCTAAAATCAAATTATAAGAAAATACCATACAGAGAGCTAGACAAGACATTTCTCTAACAAGAAAAAAACAAGAAATGATTAGGGTAAAGATCCCCACTAAGAGATATACAGTATCTTCTAAAATAATCCAATCACTGGTATGCAAAAATAAAAGTGATTATATTAAGTGACATATCACTCATAAATTACCTAGATGACCCTAGAATAATATAAATCACTGTGGGGAGGGGGGGATCCTATCTAAGTCACCTCCAAATAAAATGAAATCCAACACAATCCAATGGATAAACTTTAAAATTACAGTTTTGTCAAAAAAATGTGAAGTAACCAAAACTATAGGCAAACTAAGAAGGAAATATGAACTAAAGACTATACAGTATCTGAAGCAATAAGCAAGCCAGAATTTAGTAAAAACCAACAATGAAGTCAAATCGGAGCCTAGGAAAACCACATTAAATAATAATCAAACATGAAACTCAATTATATTCTTTTCTATCCAGATGCACGTGCCCATCGTCAGAGATAAAAATCAGAACTCTTTCCAGAAAAGGCTGCTGCTTATAATTCAGTGATTCACTATAGAGATCTACTCTGTTCTGATAAGTATCCATGCATAATTCTAGAGAATGGCAACATACAAAAAGTATTTACAAAAAGTAATCTTGCAAGACTGTGGAACAGCAGTTTAGTGGCCAGAAAAAATGGCAGTATAAAAGACAGGGGAGGCAGAATCTCATCTCGAATGATAGCCAGAGATATTTTTGATAAAAGCTTAACTGAAATTTGATCTCATAGTGGTTACACTGAAAGCCAAAATATTCCAATGGAGAGACAGTCTTGCCCTCAATACTACACAGTGGCGGGAGTGGTTTAATGTACTGTAAAAACATATATTAGGGATTATGTCATTGAGGAATGAATGCCACATTTAACCTAATGCAGCACTAGAGTTTGTTTTGGTAAACATTTCAGGATGCAGAACAAAATTGTTACATGGTTATTTTCAGGTTCTTTGCTTTTACAACTCAAATATCCTTCAAGATTCCATCTGGGCTCCTTTAACTTTGCCATTGTTTTGTTGAATTTAGTGCACATTGGCTTAGTATAGCTGCCACCCTCATAGATCTGCTAGCTGGAAAATAGATGTATAGGGTCTCCTGCTTGAGCAGGGGGTTGGACTAGAAGACTTCGAAGGTCCCTTCCAGCTCTATTCTGATTGATCTTGATTGATAAAAGCCAACTTAAATGTTTCCAAATGAAACAACATGATACCTTGCCTCTTTCCCTTGATTTCTATTTTTTCTAGTAGTTTTCTTTGTAGAGTTCCTCTCCACATATAGCCTTTGTGTGAGCAATATAATAATGAACTCTAAGCTTGGAAAAATGGGCTAATCAACAACTTCCAATTTCAAGTGCTTATGCTGACTAATTGGGAATGGCAGCCTCTTCAGATCTGGAAGACACACTGGCCTTAGGTAAATTTGGAATCTTGATTAAAAGGGCGCACTAGACAAGAGCCTAAAGTAGATGTATAGTAATAGTTCTAGTCTAGAATATATAGACTAGTGCTAATTTGAAAGTAAAGGTTGCTCCAAGCTTACTTGTCATGCATAATCACAAAAAAGGCATAGTTGTGATTAAATAGCCCCTGGAGACAGAGATAACAAGGCATCATTAATAGTCCTTGACTGACAACTATTTAGCCACTGTTCAAAGTTACAATTACACTGAAAAACAGTGATTTATGACCAATCTTCATACGTATGAACTGATATGTATTTACAACAGTTGCAGTGTTCCATGATTCACATGATTGCCATCTGCAATTTCCCAGATGGCTTCTGACAAGCAAAGTCAATGAGAGAAGCCAGCTTAATTTAACAACTGTGTGACTCATTTAATACCGGTAGTTGCAATGATTTGCTTAACAACGGTGGCAAAAAAGGTCATAAAAATCAGGCAAGAGTCACTTAATAACAGCCTTGCTTAGTAATGCAAATTCTGGTCCTAATTATAGTCTTAGATGACTACCTGTATTTATGTTAGCTACGCAGAATACTTTATCCTGTTCTGCTATTACAGCTAGCTTATAAAACAATTTGTTCCGAGAATCCATCTAATATTTTGACTTTCATTGTGTTGCACACTAACCCTTAAATAAGGGTTTATATAGCAGGTAAAATATTATCAGACTATGATTATGCAACCTAAGCTAAAATGTGGTTGGCTAGTCTATGGTTTATTGTGCATAAATTTAGCTAACTAGGTTGATTCAGCAAAGCATGATTAAATAAGCAGTGGGTTATCTTTACATCTAGCCTACAAAATCCTGCTTTCAGATATACAAGTTAGCAGACACTTCATGTTTGCAAAACACAGCAAACTGTAAGTCTCAATTTAAGAATAATTTTTAAAGCAAAGTCTGTGACGACAGCATGCTTTTCCTCCCTCCCCTGACCATGATAATTAAAGTTATTTGATCCGATGACATAGCACAAGCTAACATGCAGGGGATGTTAGCTTGTTATGTTACATGGCTCAGGGCCAGGGTATCTTCGAGACCGCTTCTACCGCATAACTCCCAACGACCGGTAAGATCTCACAGAGTTGGTCTCCTCCAGGTCCCATCAGCTAAACAATGCTGGCTGGCGGGCCCGCGGGGGAGGGCCTTCTCTGTGGCTGCCCCAGCTCTCTGGAACCAATTACCTCCTGAGGTCCAGACCATCCCCAGCCTATTGGCCTTCCGAAAAGCAGTGAAGACCTGGCTTTTCCGGCAGACCTGGGGCCGTTGATCTCACTCTTGCGATCCGGCGAGATCCGGCCATGAATGGTGTGAATGAGTTTTAATGTTTTTAATTTCTAAATGTTTTTATAATGATTTTAAATGCATTGTCAGCTGCCCTGAGTCTTCGGAGAGGGGCGGCATACAAATTGAATAAATAAATAAATAAATAATAAATGTCTGTGGAGATTTTTCAATCATCCAGGTCATGGTTGTCCCAAAGGTGCTTTTTCAAGAGCCAACTGGACTTTCTAGTTTTTCTTTAAAGAGGTTTCACTTCTCATCCAAGAAGCTTGAGCTGAAGAATGTTCTTGGATGAGACATGGTCCAATCGCCACTTGGAAAAAGCACCTTTGGGACAACATGCAGCCTTATTTTACCCAACATTTAACCGGAGGGTGAGGTTTTTGCTTTAGATAAAAATGAGCCTCAAAAGAGTTTTTACCATCAGTTAAAACTAAACCTGGACTAAATCCTATATACAGGGTGTTTTTTTTAAACCATAGGAGAAAAGAAAGCTTGGTCACACTGTAGATTTTATTATCATCATCATCATCATCATTATTATTATTATTATTATTATTATTATTATTATTATTATTATTATTATTATTATTATTATTTTAGGAAGGGAAAGATGCTGGAGACTACACCTGAAATCTTCCGGATGCAGTACAAGTACTTTCCGCATATGTTTTGTTTTATCTGGTCATTCACCGGAATAAATCTCACCTAGAACCCCTTTGCTCCTCGGTGTCTGTTAGAAAGCCTGGCTGACCCAATCCGGGCAGAGAACGAGGAAAGGCGGCTATCTTTTAACGCAGCCGCAAAAGGAAGCACAAAGGAAGGAACGTGGAGACGTGGGGGGCGAGTAGGCCCATTCTTGCAAGCCCCCTTCCCTTCCCTTCGCCTCGCGCCTCCCGCAAGCCTGCGGGGCGTGAAAAGGGGCGAGGCGGAGTAGGAGCGCTTCAGAGGAGAGAGAAAAAGGAGGGGGAGAAGGAGGCTCGTTCTTGTCAGAAGCGACCGCACGAGAGCCGAGTCCGGGAGGAGTCAGTTCTTCGAGCAAACTTCAGGCTCGGGAGCGCCTTCCCTTCCAGTCGCTCGGTTTATTTATTTATTTATTTATTTGCAAGGAGCCGGCGCTCCTGGAGGCTTCGGAGCAACACCCTTCACTGCGGTGGGCTTGGCTCAGCTGGTTGGGTTTGGGATTCTGTCACCACGGGGCGGAGGGAGGAAAGAGACTCTCGGGGCTGAGAACGCAGCGTCCTCCCCACCGCCCGAGCGCGGAAGGTAAGCGGAGCGCTGGCCGGAGGGAACGGCGTGCTGCCTTTTTGGCCCTCAGAGGGTCAGTCGCGCGTGTCCCCCTGTAGGCGCGCGGACGGCGTGGCTGCCAGTAGTAGAAACTTTCGGGGATTGAAGTCGAGGACTCCCGTTAAAAGGGGCGAGTCTTTTAAAGCCCGTTAAGGCGCGGCGGGCGGCGTCCTTGTTTGGGTCCAAGATAAGGCAGAGTTAACCTCGAAAAGAGTTGCCTGTGGCTGGGTTCGCCTAAATGGGTTTGGTCACTTTGGGACACGTTGTAAACCCAGTGAAAGGAAGGTTTGGGTCGCTTTTCTTTCTCTCTTAAGCAGCCCGAGGGTGTTTCTCTGCGGCCAGAAATTCAGCGTGTGGACTTGGAGAAGGTTGGGTTAGCGTGGAAGTAACCATGTTAGTTACTTTGTTCTCCTTTGCTGCGGGGAGAGAGAGTTCCGCCGAAAGCGATCGGGTTATTTAAAAAGGTTTATTTTTTCCTGCTCTGTATTCTCCGCGTTGTATGAGTGTGTATGTGTGTATCCCAAAGGTGCTTTTCAAAAGGAACCTGGACTTTCTTGGGGTTTCTCCCCCCCCCCCCCCCGAAACCTTTCGCTTCTCATCCAAGAAGCTTCTTGTTGGAATTGAAGAAGCTTTTTGGAAGAGAAGCGAAATGTTTTCAAGGGGGAAAAAAACCCCAAGAAAGTCCAGGTGCCTTTTGAAAAGCACCTTTGGGACAACCATGACCTGGATGGCTGAGAATCTCCATAGACACGTGTGTGTGTATGTGTGTTGGTTCATTTAGACTGCCTGCTTGAATGGCAGGAATATTAATGTCCATGTGTAATAATGCCATGGTTGCATTGCTTTTGTGTCTTGGCGTTGGACAGAACTTGAACAATTGCTTTCATAAACTCACCACATTTCAAAATTGTGTGCATGGCAAACCACAGGTTTAGGAGCACAGGATCCTCCTGAATTTCTAGAGTGGCAGTGACTTACTTCCCTCCCCAATAGTAAAGTTAGCTTGACTAGATCGTTCACATAGTACAAACTAGCATTGTAGGCTTGTTTTACCCAACATAATTTGCACAACACATAGACTTGGCTAGCTTGTCTTTCCCTGTTCTATGTGAACAAATTATTCTCCCTTCAACATCTCAATGTCACTGTTTAACGCCTGAGTCAAAATCCTGCCTTTTTGAAGACTATAATCTAAAGGTAATTCCTTTTCACTTCTCCTAATTTGTGATGTATTAGAGATCTTTGGCATTGGGCCAGTATAATGAATAATAGCAGTTCCGAAATACATTTTTATTTTATTTATCTGTACAGTTTATACTGCTGCCCATCTCATGGCAATGCTCCTTCCATATGTGGTGAAACATTCATGTGCCAATGTGCATAGGGTAGCCATACTTTGCATTATTGCTTTCATTTATGCAGTAATTTTACATTATCTTGAATAGTAACTTATGGTTATCATTGTTTCAGAGCAAGGCATTTGTTCTCCCTGGGTGCCTGGTTAATTTCACTGCAGCCTTTTTGTCAGAAAATACTCAAGAAGATACTAAAAATAAGCCTGTTGTTATGAAAATGTTTCTGAACTTTTGCTGCTGGGAAATCCTTGTGCCTGAACTGTACAAATACTGATTCACGGGGTATCTAGTTTACATTGGCTTGTAAATATTTTTCTTACTGCAGTTTATAATGGCTCCCTTGTGTGGTGGATACTCTAAAAGCAAGCGAAAAGGAAAGAGAGATACTATTTAGTAATCTTTAAGTCTTCCCTAGAATTCTTTGTGGGTTTTCCCTTATCAAAGGTTGAAGAGATTTATTGAGTTGGTTTTTATGGACTTGAATGCAGTTGAGAAGAGGATTGTTTGCTTGGTTTGTTACTTATGGTATTTCTTTCTTTGTCTTTGGTATTTGGATTTTGCACAATTGTTTATAATTTCCAAATTGTGATGCACAGTAACAGGGGTGTGTTTGTGGGCTTGTAAGAGACAAAGAAAATGTATAGCGTATACACCCAAAACAACACATTTCTTAGAACTCATTTCCGACTGTCTCTGATGGTTATGTAGGTTGAGATTCAACATTTACAGGAATAAATAACTGTACATTGGGAACATACAAAATAACCAAATGTTGGCAGTAGCAGTACATGAGATTAAAAAATGCAAATTGTCTCAGGAATGTAGTTAATTATAAGTACTCTAAGAGGGATGATTGTATTTCTCAGATGTTTCCCTTAAGCAGAGAAGATATTAACATACTTAGTAGATGATGATGACAAAGAACATTTACTTTTATGTATTGTTATAGTGTCGTATAACATCTCCTGATATTTAGTATAATATAAACTCTCTAGATACCTGGAACAAAAAGATAAGCATAGATTTATTTAGAACACAAATTGAAGCTGGCTCATGAAGGTTGCAATGCAGATATATACTCTGCATAAATGTAAACTAATCTGATTCTCTGGTACATCCGAGCACTTGGTGATGCTTTTATTATTTAAGGCATCTGATGTTGTGACAGTGATTATTCACATGTAGGTGTCCGTATTCCCATCTGTCTCCTATTAAGATTGATGACTCTTTCGTCTTGCCCCTATAGCTGGCAATACACCAGGAACTGCTTCTCTTAATCTGTTCTGATTTTTGGACTCCTGCAATCTGTATACATTAACATGTTTACAAATAAAGTATATTATTTCTACACTTAAAAAGTAGCCCTGCCAAGGAAGAAAGATACTCAGTTGCCTAAGGTTTCATTAAAACACAGAGTCACGCAGTTACTGCAAGACTAATGTCACTTGTATACTTTACTTCCTTTTGGATAAGCAAATTTTGCAAAGTATAGAAATAAATTGCAATTTAAGGAAAGTAGAGGCATTAAATTAAATAAATCCTAATAGATTCATTTTTATATGGTAAAGGCTTCCTTTGACCAGACATGTGCAACTCGGGTGTGTGTGTGTGTCAATGCTTATCTCCGTTTCCTAGTCGAAGGAGACAGTGTTGTCCAAAGATTCTTCCATGGTCATGTGGCCAGGATGACTATATGCTGGGGCACATGGAACACAGTTACCTTCCCACAAGTGGTACCTATTCATCTACTCACATTTGCATGCTTTTGAACTTCTAGATCAGTGATGGTGATGTGGAAACGTTGCATGTGCTCGTTGGGGCCACGGTCCGGAAAAGTTGAACTTCTGGGTTCTAGGGTGCATGTGCGCCAATGATCAAGTGGCCGGCGTGCATGTGCAGGCTGGTTTTTGGCACTGTTGTGCACATGAAGGGATCGCACTCCAGAAAATCTGAATTCCAGGTTCTAGTGCGCATGCATGCCCGACGATCAGTTGGCTAGTGCGCATGCGCAGGCTGATTTTTGGCACTACCACGTGCACAAAGGACAACTGATCATTGCACACACATGTGCACCAGAAGACAAACAGGCAAGGCCATGCATGCCGGGCGACATGGCTTCCCATGCCACTTTGGGCACACATGTCATAGGTCAGGAGTGGGCAACTGTGGCCTTTTTACAACCTGTGGACTTCAACTCCCAGAATTCCTGAGCCAGCTTGGCTGTCTCAGGAATTCTGGGAGTTGAAGTCCACAGGTTGTAAAAGGGCCACAGTTGCCCACCCCTGCCATAGGTTCATCATCACGGTACTAGATTGATGGGCTGGGACAAGAACTGGAGCTCATCTCATTGTGTGGTGCTTGGGTCTTCAACTACCAACCTTCCAGTCAACAAGCCTTCATATAGCTTTATAAATTGGTTGTTTTGTGTCTTATTTTATATGGTGTTTTTAATCTGTTGTTGGCTACCCAGAATCACTGTGGGCAGCATAAGAGGTTAGAATGCAGTATTGCAGGCTACTTCTGCTGATCATCGGCTGTCAGCAGTTTGGCAGTTCAGGTCTTACTAGCTCAAGGTTGACTCGGCCTTCCATCTTTCCGAGGTTGGTAAACTGAGGGCCCAGATTGTTGGGGGCAATATGCTGACCTTGTAAACTTCTTAGGCTATAAAAGCACTGTGAAGTGGTATATAAGTCTAAGTGCTATTGCTATATATATGCAGTTTGCACCAACACCATCACCATTTCCTTTCCATTCCTTTCTACCTTTGGAAACCCTTCTTGTTTCCATCCATGTCCATATACTATTTCAAGTGTAAATTTCTCATTACAATGTACATTCTTAATTTGTAGAAATTATTATAAAATATATGTTCCCTTCTACATAATAGTATGGGAAGAAGCAAATATTTTGAAAAAACATAAGTTTTGAATTTAGGGTTTGTAATAATTGCCTTTTGCTAGATGCTGACAGTGAGACATTACCAAGAATTATCTGTTAATTATCAGTACTGTAGTTTTACTAGGTTCATTTTCTAATATATTAATTAAAAGTGAGTTCATTTGTAGTGGGTAGCATCATAAAAACAAAGGTACTCACATACTTGTGACAAAAATGAGAGGGTTTTAAGCCATGTGACAACAATGGACCAGAAAAGAGTTAGTTTTGGCATCCCAAAGGGGAAATGATTAATGCATTGAATTGATGCTTTCACCAAGGGGATTGATAGGAAGAGCTTATTTTCCCAGTTTTGTACATGGAAAAGTGAGACAATGCACACATACCTAATTTGCTTATTTCTTAGGAATGTGCAGAACGTTCTGTGTAAGTAATGCAAGGCAGAAAAATATGTAAAATGGGCCAGTGGGCCTGCTTCTGCAATGCAATACTGAACAAAGGAAATCTAGACAAGATCAATGTTTCTTTCCAAGGCTCTCGTGTAGAAGCATAGCATCTCAATCTGATAGTTAAGATTTCCATAGTAGCGTGTTTCCCTGAAAATAAGACAGGGTCTTATTTTCTTTCTTTTTTTTTTTACGTTTTTTATTATATTTTTATTGTTAAGGAATAACAAAAAGGGAAAAAAAGGGTTTTATTTTCTTTAGAAACCCGAAATAAGGGCTTGGCCTTATTATTGGGGGGTCTTATTATTTTGGTGGTGCTCATGGTTGCTTCTGTGTTGCGCTGCTGCAGCAGCATAACAAAGCCGCTCATCAGCTGTTCGCCCAAGGCTGTGCCCGCATCCTTACATCCCTGTGCCCGGCTCTTCGGGAGCCTGCTTGCAAGAGAGCAGCCACCCGGCACCTCTTGCCACTTGGTGCCCACCCAGCGGACACCCCCCTCTCCAGCCAGGCAGAGCGCCGCTCATCAACCGAGCGGTATCCCAGGATCATGATGTGGGCGAAGCCAGTGAGCACCAGGTCCTTGAGTCCGCACCACTGCCATCCCAGCACTGAGGATGGCTTCCTCTGCGGCTTCCAAACTCCGACTGGAAGCTGCTGGAAGTGGATAAGAGGCTGGTCAGGCCAGCTGCCTGCTGCTGAGTCTTAGGGAGCCAGGGCAGAGAATCTTTCGGCAGCCAGGGCAGAGAGGTGGCGAAGGGTGAAGGGAATCGCAGCCCCACATGGGGAGTCCACGCCACTGCCATCCAGCACTGGGGATGGCTTCCTCTGCGGCTTCCAAACCCCAGCTGGATGCGGAGAAAAGGCTGGTGAGTCTTCCAGGAGCCGGGGCAGCCGCATAGACCTGGAACCATAGAGCGGATGGATGGGAGGCGGGCGAGCGTTAAGAACCCTGGGGCAGCTCCCGATCAGCTCAGCTGATCCGCGGGGTTGCCATTAAGGAGCCCAGCTGCTTGGCAGAAGTTGAAATAATAAGATATGGTGAAAAATGATTAATTTGTGATAAAGGATTATATAAAACAGATGAATGTTGAAAAAAATGGGAAGATTAAAATACATTATAACTATGATTATGATTATGTATAAGATGTGACCCGGTCATCACTCTGTTCATAAAATATGTATGATGAAAGGAAAAACTTGTATTTTTTTTAAAAAAAGCCCAGCTGCCATTAGCTGACCGGGGAAGGGAAGGGCTGCCTTCTGTGCTGCCCACGCCCAACCCTTCACTAGGCTTATTTTTGGGTGAGGGTGTATATTTACACCCACCCCAAAATCAGGCTTGGCCTTATTTTCAGGACATGTCATATTTTCGGGGAAACACGGTATTTTTTAGACAATAGTAATTCCTAACAGCTCCGAGGTTTACCAAGATGAAAAGATTGCCAAAGCATATCTATGGAAATTTCTCAGTCATCCAGGACATTGTTGCCCCAAAGGTGCTTTTTCAAAAGGCAACTGGGACTTGCGTTGTTTTGCTTGAAGATGTTTCATTTCTCATTTCTAAAGCATTCTGTTTCATTTTTCTCATCCTCATTTCAATTTCCAAAGCATCCTATTTGCCTTTTGCTAGGATCAATAAACTGAAATGCTTTGGGCTCTGTAAACTAGAGCATTGAGGAAGTATTTTAGAATAGAATAGAATTCTTTAAAATAGAATTCTTTGTTTGCCAAGTGTGATTGGACCCACAAGGAATTTGTCTTTGGTGCATATGCTCTCAGTGTACATAAAAAGAAAAAAAATCAAGAATCATAAGATACAACACTTAGTGATAGTCATAGGTTATTAAATAAGCAATCAAACCATACTAGGAAACAAATAAAATAATATAAATTGTAGAAATACCAGCAACAAGGTTATAGTCATAAGTGGGAGGAGATAGGTAATAGGAAGGATGAGAAGAATAATAGTAATGCAGACTTAGTAAATAGTTTGACAATGTTGTGGGAATTAGTTGTTTAGCAGAGTGATGGCATTCAGGAAAAAATTGTCCTTGTGTCTAGTTGTTTTAGTGTGCAGTGCCCTATAGCATCGTTTTGAGGGTAGAAGTTGAAACAATTTATGTCCAGGATGTGAGGGGTCTATAGATATTTTCACAATGGTTTGGTATTTTATAAGAAAATTTTTTACTTCTAATCCCTTCCTAGCAATTTTATTTTTTCTGGGATCCAACCAGTATAAATGTCTCAGAGGAACCTCAGAGGAAGAAATTTCACTTATTTGGTTTTATGTGTTGGTTTTATGTATGGAAAATATAAAAAAAGAAATCTGCTCATATACTAATAATCAATGCAGTGCCAAGGAAAGAACATTCAAAATATTTACTTTTATGTGCTGTTATGGTTTTATATAACATCTCCTGGTGTGTAGTGTATAATGTGAATTCTCTAGATACCTGGAACAAACATTGACATATGTAGCTATAAATCCCCTGCCAGGTGAGTCTCCATTGCATATTCAAACCTTGGTGGTCCCCATATGGATGGAATTATTGTCTGTTCTTGCTCATCAACCTGCCCTTAATTGACTCCATGTCCCCCATTGAGTCAAAGTGGAGAATTCCAGATGAATAACATTTGAATGTTTTATTCACATGTTTGGACTAAAAACAAGTCATCTAGGTTTGGATATGTTGGTAGTATATATTGATTTTAAAGAATTAAAAAGCAGTGTTTCAAGCTGTTTAACCTGTTTAGTCTCTTATATAAATATAAATTAGTTGACAGTTTACAAGAACTTTGTTTGCATACATTGTCTATTCAAAAGGAAATCCCTACTCTATACAGATGGAGGAGGATGGGGAGAAGGAACATGTTTTTATAATTAATTCAGTCTGTTCACATCATTAGATCATCACAAATGTATATGTTTCTTTTAAACAACAAAAATCTTGGAATAATAGAAATTCTGTAAGCAAACCCTATTAAAACCAGAGAATGGGTAGCATTGGCATGTAGATTAAATATATATTATGCCTAATAATTGTATAAACTTTTATGTATGCATAACATGATTTACAATCAAAGGTTGGGAAATGTATTAATTGTAAACTGAAATGATAAACACTATGATTGATCTTTCATTTACAATCAAAGGCTCTTATATTTTCATAAACTATGCTAATAGCCTCTTTTGTAACCAATCCTTTCCTGTCCATAAAAAAACCCAGAATTTTTATGTTCTTCTGGGAAGACTTGCCTATCCTGGGGTATATGAATACATTGTATGCTTGATAGCTGCAAGAAACAAACCTATTAAGGTTTAAGGGATTAATTCAGCATTCACACAAGCATGAAAAAATGCCATGATTATAACAACTGTAAATGGAGTTTGTCAATTTGCAGTTTGTTTCACCACATTGACTTGGTTATCCTAGAGGAGCTGAAAAAGATTTCATGAAGAGGCGAAAAAGAATTCCATTAATATATGTGTATATAGAATCATAGGGTAAAGCTTGGGATGATAAATAGAAGTGAAGAAAATAAAAACGATGTGAGTAACATTTGTGTCAATTGGAGTTGGGACACAAGGTCAACAAAAGAGAGAAATGACAGTTGCTCTTTAAAAATTACAATTTAAATTGAGTTGATTTAAATCAAGCCTTTTTACTAGTGATTTAAATCATGATTTAAATTATTTCAATCAGCTTGATTTAAATCAAATCAAATCCACCCTTACCCTTAATAAGCCACTTAATAAGCCACTTAATAAGCTGCTTAATAAGCCACTTTTTATATTAAAAATGTGTATTGTATTTGAATTACTATGATGGAATAGTAAAAGCATTCTTCCAGTCATCTCATACAGGTTTAGTTTTCACACAGTTAATAAGTCACACAGTCCTTAAGGGGACTACATCCACATTTTAATTTTTCTTCCATTACAGCATTTACATCTAATGAAAAGGTTAAAAACATTCATCCTAATTGTTGTTGTTTTCTTTTCTGCAATTGTTTATCAGTGTATGTAACTTAATCAGTGCAAAGGAGAGTGAAGTTTGCTTGTTGCTTATATATTAGTATGCCCAGCCAGTCTTGATTGGTCTATGGCTTCTTCTTTGATCTTTAATTAACATTGTTCCTTTCATGATTGTTTATCTATTTACACAGACAGCAATCTGTTTTCTCCCATGTATTGATGATGTTATCTAGCCCAGTAAAGAAATATCTGCAGGAAAGAAACTAAGCTTGGAGAAGATCAGAGACCCAGGAATTTAAATTTTACATATATATGGACTCTACTATTGGAGATTCTTTATTTAATATTAAATTTCTACAGTAGTTGAAAAGATTTCAAGATGGATATCTTGGACACTGAAAGATCATATATGAAATATTTTTCTGAATATGATTTTATTAATTAAAGATAGGTCTGAAAAAGGTTTATATGTGGGAGGGTCATTGATGTTCCCTGAGTTTTGTTGTTTTCTTGTCGATGTTTCATTACTCAACTAGGATCCTCATTAATGCTAGATTTGCTCTCTTCCACTTATATATAAACAGAGATCAAGCCCCACTTTCTTCTAGCGCTGATAATGTTATCTAGTTGGGTAATGAAAAATCTGCAAGAAAACAGTCAAGTTCAGAGAGCACCAATGACCCCACCATTTAATCCTGAGCCACAATATAAACCACCAATTGGAAGGCTTATATTGTTGAAACTATAATAACAGGAGATCAATCAGTAACAATCAATTAGAGTCTTGGTGTTTAAAAACTTGGTTTTTTGAATACTCAGAACCTTGAATGGTCGTCTGGTTCTTCATTCTTAGTCATAAATACTTTACAACCTCTGATTAAGCAATAATTGCATGGAAAATATTTTAAACAGAACATTTTGTAGACATGAAAAAAATGCCAATTTCAATATAACAGTGGTTTGTTCAGTCATCATTTACTTTGATTAACTTTGAATC
Source organism: Arizona elegans (assembly GCA_022577455.1). Taxonomy (NCBI): domain Eukaryota; kingdom Metazoa; phylum Chordata; class Lepidosauria; order Squamata; family Colubridae; genus Arizona; species Arizona elegans. Next base: position 255,289,594 of record JAKOOJ010000001.1, read on the forward strand.
TATAATTTCAGTTTGTATATTTATTATTAAGTCATATATACTTAAGATTATTTTTAGTAAGTGCTCCCTTTTAAAAAAAAAAGATAAGGAAAACTTTTAACCAATAGTAAACATGTTATATTCAGTTAGTATAGATTAAAGTTATACTCAATTCCAACTTTTGGGAAATCTTTTGGGAGATTGCATGTGGATCTCCAATGCTAAACCATAGCTGTCTGGGTTTACATACTGTGTTAAGTAAAATCCAAACAATTTATAGTGTGATAAAGTTTGAGTCCGTCCATAATTTTTTGATACTTTATGTATCAAGTACCGTTAAATGCAACTTTGAAAGCCACATGAATGCAATGTATTTATTTTGAGAAGACTGAAACTATGATTAACACGCCTTTATTTTAATAAATCTATTTAATATAAAGCACCCACATGACAGTACATTGGTGTTAAATGGCTGCTTCTTTGTCTAGATTGATCAGTAATTATCTTTATTCAGTATTCTCATTTTACATTAGAAGCTGCAATTGACATTCTGTTGTTTGGTTTCAGATGAAAAGTTCTCAACCAGTAGTGAGATTTTCCTTTTATTTCCCCAAACTATAACCCGTACATACCATATGTATTTTCACATTTACATCTTTTCCCTTTCACATACATTTTATGCTGATATAAGACAGATTCAACTGTGTCTTACTTGGCACAGGAATTATATGCTTATAGCATATTGGTTTATGCCTGCTACATTTGCTCATTGTATATAACATAAAGCAATACTGAGTAATGAGGGATATTGATTATGATTTAGTAGGTAGGTGGTCCTCATTTAATAAACTTGTTCAGCAACTGTTTAAACATATAATGGCACTGAATTGACAGTTAAAATCGATCTTTGTACTCACAACTGTTCCAGGTCCCCATGATTACATGAACTTGATCTGAGTGCTTGGCATCTGTCTCATAATTACAATATTATAGAATCCCACACTCACATGATTGGGATTTGCAATTTTCCCTGCCAGTTCCAATATGCAAAGTCAATGGAAAAGCCAGCAGGAAGTCTCAAGTCATGGTTAGGTGAGGTCTTTGCTTAAGGATGGCAATGAGGAACATTGGAACTGCTGCTGCTAAGTGGCACAATTACATGTTTTTTTTTTTAAACTTACAATCACATCACTTAATAGTGGGATTTCCTGTCTCAGTCCCAGTGAGGTATGTGGACGGACTATCCAAATGGTTTTCATAAATCACTTTCTTGATCTGTGCTCAATATGTATTTACATTTTTGTTCTTGCAGTAGATCTTGGTATTTGAAAACCATCCTCTATATTCACTGCAGTATGCTTCTGGGTACAATTCAAGGTGCTGGTTATTACCTATAAAGCCCTACATAGCATTGGGCCAGATTATTTGAGGAACTAACTGCCTCCCATGTTTTTGCCCAACCAATATGTGCTAAGAGAACACCAGGAGCCAATAATTTAACAAGTGTGATTGGGTGGGCGTGGCCAACTTGATGTCACTCAGTTCCCCGCCCCCCCAGTCACACCTACCCAGCCAGTCATTAGAGCAGAGAACCGGTTGTTAAATTATTTACCCTGCCTCACCCCTTCCCTCCCAGTCACCTCTTGCCATACCCGGCCTTGGGTGTGTTCTTCACCTTTTTCTCACACTCTGTCTCCCTCCCTCCCTCTTTCTCTCTTGTCTCTGTCTCTCCTCTCTCCCTCCCCCCTCTCTCTCTCTGTCTCTCTCTCCCTGTCTTTCTCTCTCCCAGCAAGCTCTCCTGGGGACTCTTTGCTACTCCTTTTCTTTCTTCTTGGCAAGTATTCAGAAATCGGGGCTGGCTGAAAAGCGAGTGTGAGCCGCAGTGGAAGGCGAACTTCCTTCTCCTTCTCCTCACGCGATCCCCTGGCTGGTTGTGGTGGGGCCAGGAAGGCACACATGAACAGGGCTATCCCCCTCAAGCGAGCGGCAGTGCTCAGCCAAAGCGCAGCAAAGGCTACGGGCAAGCGTCTTTGATGAGGACACTCTGGCTTTCTCTGACCCTGACCCCTGGGGTGGGGGTGTGAGCTTCAGTGGGGCCAGCTCTGTTTTACTGTTGCTCTGAGCTTCTTGAGAAACTGAGGCACGCCCAGCACCAACAAGGGCTGGAAGAAGCGCCTGCGAGACCTAGCAAAAGATGAGTCTCAGCTGCTTCTCTGTTGCCGTTACCTTCTCAGGCCAGGCAAGAAGTGATGGGAGGGGAGAGGGGCGGGGCGGGGCCAGCCAATGGTGGGATCAGCTGGTTTGCTGAACTGCAGAAGTTAACTGGTTTGGCAAGGGAGCTGCAGCAGAGGGGTCAAAGAGCCACATGCGGCTCTAGAGCCATGGGTTGCCGACCCCCAGTTTAGGTGGATGGGGCTTCTTATTGAATATATCTTTAACTTTGCTTATGATTGTATAGACTGGATCCCATCTTATTCTGTTTTGTCTTGGACTTTTAATGGTACATTATATTGTGATCCACACAGTCATTGAATTGGCTGCAGTATAAATTGAAATAAATAAAAAAATAGATTGGAAGCAATTATCTGAGCAATTAATATTGCAAGGAAAAATTATAGGAATATCTGTTTTCCCCCTTCTAATACAAGGTTGTACATACAGTATGCATACACATGTCATTATTTTCAAAAGAATTGAATTGCCTTGATGAAAATGTATGCATCTTATCATTTGGGCTACTTTAACATGTTAAACAAGTTATGATGTGTGCCTTCAAGTGGGACATATCAAAACTCATCCTAGGATTCATGTTTCTGAAAAAAACAGACTCTGGTAAAGAAATCCTCCTTCTTTACAATGGAAAATAATCCAATAAGGATTATTTTGTTACACAAATGCAACTAATTAACATCATCGTTAAGAGAATTTTCAAAAAAAATTAAAAGACACAAAACACAGGACTTGTGAAATTAACAGAAGGGATGGGGCTATATATATCCTGCCCAATTTCTAACAAGCTGTCTGCGAATGGCAAGTGGAGCAGAACATTCAACACCTGCCACCCCCACTATGGTTCAGCTAAAGATCCTTCCATTTTATGCTTTGTAGTCCTGTAACACACTGGAAAGGCAAGTCTGGCAATGAATATCATTGTATGAGCAATAGGTGGAATAGCAATAGCACTTTGACTTATATATCGCTTCACAGTGCTTTACAACCCTCTCTAAGTGGTTTATAGAGTCAGCATATTGCCCCCAACAATCTGGGTCCTCATTTTACCCACCTCTAAAGAATGGAAGGCTGAGTCAACCTTGAGCTAGGTGAGATTTGAATGGCCAAATTGCAGGCAGCCGGCAGTTAGCAGAAGTATCCTGCAGTACTGCATTCTAACCACTGAGCCACCACGGCTCTTATTGTATATGTAGTGCTTGGCTTACAACCATAATGGTGCCTGCCAATTATGGTTGTAAGTAGTGATGGTCATAAAGAGGTCACACGTGACAGGACCTGATTTTACAAGCTTTTTATAGAAGACGTTAAACCAGGGCTGGACAAATATTTTCCCAAGGGGCCATATGAGAAACTGGGACTGTTGTGGATGACTACCACTGCATCCCACCCCCCAGCGCTGTACCCCCGCTGTACCGCTACTATTGCTGTCCTGCTGCCCTGTCCTTTGTTGATGTTGCCTCCAACATCCCCACCCCTATTGCTGCTGCTCCACTCCCCATTGCTGCCAACACTCCACCATCACTACTGCTGATGCAGTGAGCCAGACTAGAACCGTTTGCAGGCTGGATGTGGCCCACAGGCCATAAAATGCCTGTGTTAAACAAATGTAGCCGATTATAATGTCAAATGTCAAAGCCGATTGTCATTATGCAAATGCCACGGTCACTTAAGAAATCCATTGTACACTATGGGGTGTTTTTTTCTGGAAACTATAAATAAATATCAGTTTCCACAAAAAATGTAAATCATGGATATGTGACCATGGAGCACTGCCAATGGTCATAATTGTAGGCATGTGAATACAGATGGGGGGAGAGACATTGTAACTGTGAAACTGGATCATAAGTAGCTTTTGAGGGGTCCATTGGAACTTCAAACCATTACTAAGCAACTGATCATGAGTAAAGAACTACTTGTATTCTGATCCAGAATTGTACTATCATGGCTTTAATGTAAATGATTCCTCCCCTCCCCTCCAAATTATGTTTGATATTCGAGATCCTTGCAGTTTTCTTTGCAAGGTTTTTCAGAAGAGATTTGTCCTTGCCTCCCTCCTAGGGCTGAGAAAAAGTAACTAGCCCAAGGACACCCAACCGGCTTTGTGCCTAACATGGGACCTGGTTTTTGACCTGATGTCTTAACCACTTCATTAAACTGGATGTCAATATAAATGATACATTCTGGTAAATATGGAATGCATTGATAATATCCCAATTAAAATTACTGGGTTTTTCCCCTAGATCTGTGTAGTTTTCAACTGACTGTTATGAATAGGCTAGAAAAGATGTGCAATATGGCATTAAGAGCTTTAGTACATTTTTCACCTTATATGGAAAGGTATCTGCAATTTATCCTGCAATCCAGTAATATTTCCAGCTGTTGCCATGTTATTGGAAGTTAGAAGAAATTGTTTTCATTGAAAGTTTGCTAACTGGGATATATATTTAAAATTCATTAACCAAATCTGCACTTACTTTAGCTAATTATTCTTTAAAAAGAGGGTATCTTTGTTTTTCTTGCTATCTGGCTGGAGTCTTTTCTTTGGTTCAGTTGTGGATAATTGCGGTTGAATCTATGACCCTAGTGAACAGGTTTGCCAGAGCCCTTCCCCATCCCAAGCAACTCTACTGAGAGTCCATTCTTAGCTCTGGACTTCCCAAACAGAGCCACTTTGCAGTTGGGGGATCCTCCCAAATACAATGGAAACTATAAACAAGAGAAATAAGCGCATTAGAAAAGTAGAGCTTGTAGCAAAAAAAAATTTTTTTTAAAAAAAAATCTGCTTTGAACATCCAGCATGGCTGATCAAATTACTCTTGTATCTTGAATTATACCTGGAAGCCAAATAACAGCCAGTGTAGTTCTTGTAATACAGGTAGTCCTTTAACAACTGGCCGCTTAATAATTATTCAAAGCTCCAACAGACTAAAAAACAAAGTTGCCTTATGAACTCATATGACTGCTGCACACGCACCCTTGGCCAAGTGATCACATTTGCTTGAGGAATAGGTGGCCAATGTGGCTATGAAGGCTTTTGCACAACTTCATTTCATGGCCAATTGTGATCTTCTTGGAACAGGAGGTGCTACTTATTGTGACTTATTCAATGTGTTCTAAAAGGGCGGCGTTTGAAGGATGTTTGAAAGCCGGGGTGGGTTCTAAATTTTTTTACTAACGGTTCTGTGGGCGTGGCTTTTTTGTAGACGTGGCTTGGTAATGTGACGGTGGGGGTGGCCAACTTTTTTTTCTTTTTTTTTTAACTTTTAAAAGCATTATTTCTACAACCTTAAGAGGTTGCAGAAAAAAAATGCTTTTAGAAGCTTCTGACGATCAGGCAAATCTGCTGGGATCACCAGAAGTTTTTAAAGGGATTTTTTTCCCCCCTACAACCTCTTCAGCTGAAGAGGTTGCAGGAAAACATGCTTTTAGAAGCTTCTGACGATCAGGCAAATCTGCTGGAATTGCCAGAGGCTTTTAAAGGGATTGCAGAAAAAATGTTTTCAGAAGCCTCTGAAGATCCCAGCTAAGCCGCGCAATCATCAGAGGATTTTTTTTTAACTTTTAAAAGCATTTTTTCAGCTGAAGAGGTTGTAAAAAAAGCTTTTAAAAGTTAAAAATAAAAGCCTCTGATTAGGTGGGTGGGGTAAGCGAGCGGCGACCAGGCCGAGGACCGGTTCGGGGGCGTGGCCAGTCAATGTTATTACTGGTTCTCTGAACTACTAAATTTTTTTACTACCAGTTCTTGCGAACCGGTGTGAACCGGGAGCAACACACCATTGTTTGAAAGCTACCACAGGATTATATAGTAGTATCTTGAATAGTTAAGGGTACATCTTAATTCTCCTATTGGCTGTCACAGCAGTCATGCATGGGTGTTGCTACGGTGCTGATTGGTAGGACCGAGCCCACTGAATTTCTTAGTCCCGCCTCTTCCTGCCTCTCTTCAGTTTTTCGGCTCGGTCTGATCAGAATCAGTCGTGTCTATAGAATCCTCTCAAATTATTATCTTCCTTAGGCTTTTGACTCGAAACGGACTGTTTTTTTCTCTCTGGCTTACTCCCTGGCTACATTTGCTTCAATTTAAACCTTGGCGGCTAAATAGGTGCGAGTGCGAGTTCGCTCCGCCGCACTTCCCGGCTTTCCCGCAGAGTAGCATTGCTGCGGAGGATTGATTTACAGACCCCTCGGATTCCATCGGGGTCTGTCCCGGGTGACTTTGTTTGTGACACAGGGAACAGCGCGCGGCTTCGGAGCTCAGCCCGATAGCCTTTCAGCGCGATTCTCTCCATTGCCAGCAGGCTCCTGGTTCTCGCCTCTTTCAGCCGCAAGTCACGTTTTAGCCGTCAGGCTAGCGACTATTCCAGCGACCGGTTCCCGATTGGATCCTCAACCGCAAGTACTGGGGTGATATTGAAACCAGATCGCTGGTTTAGGCCTTTCAACCGCGTGGCTAACTTTCCAAGATGGCGGACGCAGCCAAACCGCGCCATGCTTGCCAAGCCCACGATAAAGGAAAGAGGCCCCGGGTGGATGACCCTGAGGAAGGGACTTCGAGGGGTCGGCCCAGGAAATCCAGGGCTATTAGCGCCAAGTCTTCTTCCCAGCTCCCCTCATCTAAATCATCACGAGAGGAGGAGAGGCGCCATAAGGCTATTGAACGGGCCTTCCACAAGGCCCAAGCTGCTGCAGGCCTGCAGGGATATCCTACACAGGCAGAGGCCCAGTCTAATGATCCTCCCTCTGATAAGGCCTCTTCAAATCCAACCCAAGGGCCTGTTCCATCCTTATCGCCGGATAGATCTGTCGTGGGGGACATTGTTTGTAATTCAGAGATGGCCTCTGTTTTCCCTGGTACTCATGAGGCATCTGCTTCCTCTGGAGCGGCCATCCAGGCTTGCCCAACCCCTCCTGTCTTGTCTTCTGATCAGGTCTCTCAGCCCATACCTGGGATTACCCCTGCATTGGCTGCTATAATTTCTGAGGCCATTCGCCAAGGTATCTCCTTCAGCAAAAATCTACCCCACCTTCTGAGGCTTCTGCTCATTCCAATCTTCAACGACACTCTGGCGCTCTTCATTCTCAGGATGATGTAGAGCCTGCCTCTGAGGCAGGTGACCCGGATGAATCTGTTAGCCAAGATTCCCTTTCAGAAGGCGAGATCATGGCTGATCAGGACCTGTCGGATGATGACGGCCTGGAACCTGACCAACCGGCATTTATTGGCCTTTTCAGGCCACAGATGTTTCGTTCACTGCTTCACAAGGCCCAAATGGTTACTGGGCTTGGTTTATCGGCTTCTTCTTCTTCCTCCTCTTCTGCAGGCGCTGCTGCTTCTACTTCTGGGGACCCAGCCAATGCCCTGTTCCAGGAACCTTCAGTTCAGAAGGAAATGGTCCCTGCTCCAAAATTATTTTCCGATGTGGTTGTCAGGCAATGGACTCTTCCAGGTTCTGGGCCTGCCCCCAATAATCTGGACAAATGCTTTTTCAATATGGCCCCTGAATTTTCTCACCTGCTGCAGGTTCCTTCAATTGACCCACCTGTTTTGGCATTGTCTTCTTCCTCCCCTCTCACAGGTCCTCCTGAGGAATGCTTGCGGCCAGAGGAAAGGAAGGCTGAGCGAACCTTGATTAAAGGTCATCAGGCCTCAGCATGGGCTGTGCAGGCCTCTTCTGCTGCATCATTTTTCAGTAGAGCAACTATTCTCTGGCTCAGACAGTTACAAGCTCGTTTGCCTGCTTCAGATCATCGTTCTCATCAGGACCTGAATAAGATCTTAGCGGCCATAGAATTTTCTGCAGACGCCACTCTCAGCGCGGCCCGCTTCTCTGCCAAGGCCATAGGATCCACAGTCACCTCACGTCGCCTCTTATGGCTTCACAACTGGCAAGCTGACATCAGAAGCAAGTGGCGGTTGGCTTCTTCACCGTTCTCTGGCGAGAAACTCTTTGGCTCCCAACTGGATCCACTCCTCGTGGAAACCAAGGATCACCGCAAGGTACTTCCTTCCCTGAACCGCCGCTTGGACAACAGGGCTCAACCCTTTTTTCGTTCCTCTTCGTCCTTTCGCAACTCAGATGCCTCTTTCTCAACCCAGCGTTCTCAACGTACCTATTCTTCCAGGGGTCCTTCCCACCAGGACAACCAGGTTAGACAGGGGTCTAGATTTGGATTTAAGCGGCCCTTCCCAGGGAGTAGGGGTTGGCCCTTCCGCAGAAACCGGTAGGTCCCTTCGAGACCCTCCAATAGGGGGCCGACTTTCCCGATTTGCGGACATTTGGGACAGGTCAGGTCCACTATTCGTTTCGGTCTCTCCTTAGAGTTCCGTTCCACTCCCCCAAAATTTTTCTTGCAATGCCCTCCCTCCCGGGATCGCATCAAGACCGCTCGCATCAATTCGGCTATCCAACACCTATTGGACATTAAGGCTATTGAGTCAGTCCCCTCCGCAGAGCGGTTGCAGGGTTTCTATTCCCGTCTATTTCTGGTTCCCAAATCATCAGGCGGTTGGTGTGCCATACTGGACTTAAAGTCCTTAAACTGGCACATGGTTTATCGCCGGTTTAAGATGCAGTCGCTGCAAACTATTTTACTGGGGATTAGACTGAGCGACTACATGGCATCCATAGACCTAACGGAGACCTACCTCCACATTCCAATTAAACCAGACCACTGTAGATTCCTCCGTGTTTGTCACAATGGACGTCACTTTCAATACACGGCTCTACCCTTTGGGTTATCCTCCGCCCCTAGGGTGTTCACCAAGGTGATGGCGGCCCTTATGGCTCATATTTCCTCCATTCCTATCAGAGCCATGTTCTACTTGGATGATATCATCATCCTTTCCCGTTCATCTGACCAAGCTAGGTTAGATGTAGCTAGCACTGTCCGCATATTGCAATCACATGGCTTTTCTATTAATTGGGCTAAAAGCCACTTAGTGCCCACTAACCGCATTCAACATTTAGGAGAACTTTGATTCAATTGCTGTGGAGGTTTCCTTGTCCCAGGACCGGCAAGCCAGCCTGTCTTCCCTAGCTAGTCGGATCCGCCATCGTAGGTCAGCTTCCTTGGATCTTTCCACCCTACTGGGTAAAATGGTGTCCACTTACGGGATCGTTCCTTGATCTCGTCTCCACAGCAGAGAACTCCAATGGTTGTTACTCCCCTTTCAACGGAGTCCCTCCACACTGCCCTCGCGGATGATCCAGCTCCCCTCCGGTGGTCACTTCCCTCCTTTGGTGGACTTCTCCAGCGATAGCCAAGGGCTGCAGGTTCCACAAAACCCGGAAAGTAGTCTTAACGACCGACGCAAGTCTCATCGGCTGGGGGGCTCACCTCAAGTCTCTTTCAACACAAGGTCTATGGTCAATGAGCGAGCGAGTGCTGTCCATCAATGTTCTCGAGCTACGGGCAGTTTACCTAGCTCTCCGGCGGTTCCTGTCCCAAGTCTGCGGCCGGAATGTGTTGGTCCTCAAAGACAACATCTCGGCCAAGGCTCATATCAACAAACTGGGCAGAACCCGCTCAAGGACGCTGATGAAGGAGGCTCTCCGTTTGGGCGTGTGGGCCGAAGTTCACCTGACTTCTCTCCGAGCAGACTACATTGCCGGGAAGGACAATACCCAGGCCGACTCCCTCAGTCGCTTCAAAGTAGACCACACAGAATGGAGCATTCCTCCTCATCTATTCGAGCGGCTGGTTCATCGGTTCGGCAATCCTCAGGTAGACCTTTTTGCCTCCAACAGCAACCACCGTCTGCCTCGCTTCTACTCCCATTTTCCTTCAGAGGGAGCAGAAGCGGTGAACGCTCTTCGCAGTCCTTGGCCTCACGGTCTACTCCTCTATGCGTTCCCTCCCTTCCCTCTGGTTGCCAAGGTGATTCGCAAGCTGTTACAAGAACGAGCAGAACTCATACTTCTGGCTCCTCACTGGTCCCACAGGCCATGGTTCGCGGATCTTGTGTCACTTTCAATGGCACCTCCGTGGCAAATTCCGGACGATCAGATCGTGCTGCAGCAGGGCGATCTCATGCATCCGGAACCCCAGGCCTATCATCTAACCGCCTGGAGGTTGAGCGGCAACGTTTGATCAACGCCAACGTTTCCCCAGCGGCCATTCCTATCATTCTAGCAGCGTGCAGGCCTTCAACTGCTCGTATTTATGATTCCACTTGGAAATCATTCATTCGTTGGTGTGCCAAACATCGTCTGGAACCATCATCTATCTCTGTGGCTCAACTAATTGATTTTCTACAAGAAGGCTTCGCTACGGGTCTCTCACCCAACACTTTATGCCGCCAGGTGGCAGCCTTGTCATCGGTTCTCTCATTTGTGCCTGACCTTCCCCTCTTGAAGGATTCCCTCATTCGGGCATTTTTACGGGGGGCCACCAATCTACGCCCTCCGGTAATACACAGGTTTCCTACCTGTGACCTGAACAAGGTCCTCAATGCCCTCACAAAACCGCCCTTCGAACCCCTTCGGGAAGTCAACTTAAAATTTTTATCCCTTAAGATCTCCTTCTTGGTAGCTATCACTTCTGCACGCAGGATATCGGAATTGGCTTCGCTTTCGGTTCGCTCTGACCTCTGCATCTTTCACAAGGATAGGGTGGTACTCCGCTTGGACCCAGCCTTTATCCCAAAGGTCAATTCCACCTTTCATCGGTCCCAGGAACTCATCCTACCAAATTTTTGTCCTCACCCTCAACACCATTTGGAGAAAGTCTGGCACACCCTGGATATGCGCAGAGCTCTGAAGATATACTTATCCCGCACTGCGTCCTTCCGAAGAACTGAAGCTCTATTCATCTCCTTCCATCCGTCCAACATGGGTGCTCGGATTTCAGCTTCCATCGTCGGTCGTTGGTTGCGGGCTACCATTGCCACAGTGTATGAGTCTCAGTCCTTGCCTGTCCCACGATGTATCACGGCACACTCTACCAGAAGTGCTGCCACTTCAGCGGCTTGGGCCACCCAGGCTCCACTAGAGGAGGTCTGCCGGGCGGCTACGTGGACTTCGGTGACCCTGTTTATCCGGCACTACCGCCTCCACTCCTACGCCTCCGCTGACGCTGCCTTCGGCCGGAGAGTGCTACAAAGAGTCCGACTGGAGCCCACCCTATAGGACAAGAGCTTTGGTATGTCCCATGCATGATTGCCGTGACAGCCAATAGGAGAATGAGTGTTGTACTTACCTGATACGCCCCTTCTCTGTGCTGCTGTCACGGCAGTCAGCCCCACCCTGGTCGGTTCTGAGGGTTTCAGGGGGCGGGTGGCATTTCACTTTTCTCATTTTATCTCTATAGACACGTCAGCCTACTGAATACCCTTGCCTCAAAACTGAAGAGAGGCAGGAAGAGGCGGGACTAAGAAATTCAGTGGGCTCGGTCCTACCAATCAGCACCGTAGCAACACCCATGCATGACTGCCGTGACAGCAGCACAGAGAAGGGGCGTATCAGGTAAGTACAACGCCCATTCACCCATATAATACCACTATAGGTAGTCCTTGCTTAACAACCACAATTAGTCCTGCAATTTGGTTATAAATCATTGTGCTTGTTAAGTGGTCATGACCTGAGTAGATTGTACAATTGTTTTTATGATAATTGTAAATGCAGTTGTTCAGCAAATTGTATAGTAGTTTAGCAAACCACATGGTTGTTAAATGGGACCAGCATATCCAACAGTTGTTTTTTGCCGTTTTCTATCTGAAAAAAAAAATCACAAATGACACTTGTATGACTACAGGACACTGCTACCCATCCTAAATGCGAGCCAGTTGCTAACTGCCCAAAATGTGATCACTTGACCAGGGGTGTATGTCCAGAACTCATAATTAGGAGGTCATATAATAACTTTTTTTAGTCTGTTGTAGCTTTGAATGGTTGTTAAGCAGCCAGTCATTAAATGAAGGCTACCTGTACTACAAGAACTGCACTGGCTGCTATTTGGCTTCCAGGTATAATTCAGTTGGAGTGATTGACTCAGCTGTGCTTGGATGTTCAAAACTGATTTTTTAAAAAACATTTGCTACAAGCTCCACTTCCCTAATGTGCTTATTTTTTTGTTTTGTTTATAGTTTGCGTTGTAGTTGTGATTTTAGAATCTTTGCTTGGAAATTTAATTTTAAGAAATCTTCCATCGAAATCAGTACAGTTAGTAAGCTTTCCAGAAATTGTGCCTAGTATCTTTAAAGGCGTTTGAACTGTAAAATGGCTATAATCCATAGGATACTTATGTTCCCTATAGAATTTGCATGTAAAATGAAATATTTTATTATACCATTCATATAAGATTTCTGAACTATTTATATATACTTTTGGGTTTCCACCCTTGGGCTTAAGCAGTGCTATTTTAGTAACTTGAAGTCTATATATAGAAAAAGTGGTATATTTAAATACTATGCATAATTTTGTCTTAAAAACAAACCTTTGAAAAAATCTAGTTATAAAACAAAATGACATTGTATGAAAACCAAATTTGAAGGATTTCATTTTGGTTTGTTACTAAGCAAATGACTAATGTCTCTCTCCTGGCACATAGACCCTGTAATTGCAGAATGTAGCTTGTTTAAATACCAGTTTTGTTTCTTGTAAAGCTCGGAGACCAGGATATCCTAGATGCACATATTTTAAACTAATGCATTCTTTTTTTGTTTTTAACTTTAAACACATTTTCAGATTTTTGCAGTAGGTTTTTAGTTACGAAAACTAAGTTGTGCCCTACAGTAGATTGCATCAGGAAAAAAAAGAGAGATTTCCTTTCTTTATTGAAAGATAAACAGTATAAAGCCCTTAACATTTACAGTGATTACTAAAGATATGAACTACCTTGTATTGAATCCATCTAATATAAGATATCGGCTGTGGCTGGTCAGAGTTCCTAGAATGAGCCATGACATCTTTTGCTGCTAAAGACTATAATTTCTGTAGTGTTGTTTTTAGTGACCGAACTATCATATTTTGGAGGGGCGTGTCAGAGGAAGGTGGTGTGAATGCTAATTCTTTTGAAAATTGCTTAGTTTCAGCAATGATAGTAATCTGATTCTGGGAGGTTCTAGGCAGCGGCTCTCAACCTTTTGGGCAACTGGGGCCAGTTCTGTGGAGAGAGGTTTTTCAGAGGACTGGAGGGGGTGTAGTTTCGTGTGCTACCTGCTTCCTGCAGATGTTGTCTGCACAGACCGGTTTCTGGCATGCCGCGGACCAGCGCCAGTCAATGGACCAGGGGTTGGGGACCCCTGTTCTAGGGTATAAGAAACAACTTGAAGTGACAATTCATGCTCTACGATTTTCTAATTCTAATATGAGATCTTTAAACTAGAGATGGGCTACAGGTAGTCCTTGATCCACAATTGAGACCAGATTGCTAAGTGATGTGGTCATTAAACGAGTCATGCCCAATTTTACAACCTTTTTTGCAGTGGTTAAGCAAATCTGGCTTCTCCCATTGACTTTACTTCCCAGAGGGCCCCTCTGGAAAGGTTGTAAGTGGCTATCGCATGACCCTCGGATGCTGCAACTATTGTAAATATATGCTAGTTGTCAGATATCAGTAGGAGCCAGATTTTCTTAACGACTGTATGTTTCACTTAACAACTGCACTGATTCACTTAACAATTGAGGCAGAAAAGATCGTAAAATGGGGCATAACTCCTTTAACAATTACCTTGCTTAGAAATGAATATTTTGGGTTCAATTTTGATTGTAAATCGAGGACTACCGTATGCACATTATAATGTGGCAATGCTAAGATTTGCAGATGTTATTTTTAAATAAGTAAATCAGATGCACATAAAATGTTACATGCAATCATGCTATAAAGTTGAATTTGACTTGTTTTGTAACCATTTAAAAACTATTATAGAATATGGCTGGTTTTTATTTGATAAAATAAATTTATATTCAGTTTGATAATTTTGATTAAAGTTAACAAGAAGGGTGACTTTTATTTATTTTGCATTTAATTTGAAGAATATATTACAATCTTTTTCATAATGTAATTTAATATAATCAAGCTCATTTAAGTCATAGGAGTTAAGGAAGTAATTCGTGCTTGCTGCATTAGCCAATAGACCAGGAAACATCAATTCAGATAAAATTCCATTATGGAATATGAACAGTAAAAACAAATCCATTATTTTTGGATGAAACTCCATTATGATAATTTTAAAAAAAATCCCTGTGTGGATTTTCATTCCTTAAAGACAAGTCCATATTAATTTAAGGAACCAAATTCAGTTTGAAACAATTATGATAGATAATGAATATATCATGATATGAAACATCTGGCTACAACATGGCAGAGTGGTAATGAAAGATAATGGGAATATGGGCATATACGTTCTTTGTACCCATATTTTAAAACTAAAGTGAATTCTGAAAATAGACAATACTCTGGAAGAAAGACAGTCAAGCTACTTTTCTTCTTTTGCCCAGAAAATTGCATGGATATAATTTATATCAGAAGTGTCAAACTTGATTTCATTTGGGGCCTCATCAGGATTGTGTTGGACCTCAGGGGGCCAGGGTTGGTGTGGCCAGGGTAGGTGTGGCCAGCTCGACATCACTTGTATCAGGGCGCCTGTGGCGGCCCAAGTGCTCTGCCACCGAAAACAGGCTCCCAAGCTCTGCTTTTGGCTACGACAGCCTCCTGCAACCCTCTGCCAGCAAAAATTGAGCTCGGGAGGGCCGTGTGTGGCCCTCCCAAGCTCTGTTTTCATTGGCAGAGGCACCATGAGCCAGTCCTGGCTCGCGGGCCAGATCTAAGTATCTTGTGGCCCGGATCTGGCCCCCGGGCCTTGAGTTTGACACCCCTGATCTATATCATTCACAATAAATAAATAATAAAATAAATAAATATTTTATTTCTATACCGCCCTTCTGCCGAAGGACTCAGGGCAGTGTACAGCCTATTAAAAACACAAAGACATCAATTAAAAATAATTAAAATTATTAAATAATTTCGGCTCAGATTTAAAACCCCCAAAATTTAAAACCTCCAATTTAAAATCATTACATTGATAGCCCGGCCTGGCGGAACAGCAGGGTCTTGAGGGCACAGCGAAATACACGGAGGTCAGAGATCTTACACATTTCCGGGGGCAGTTCATTCCACAGGGCAGGGGCTCCCACAGAGAAGGCTCTCCCCCTGGGTGTCGCCAGCCAACATAACTTGGCTGATGGTACCCTGAGGAGACCCTCTCTGTGGGAGCAGACTGTCCGGTGGGAGGCTATTGGTGGCAGAAGTCGGTCTCGAAGGTACCCGGGTCCTATGCCATGGAGGGCTTTAAAGGTGGTAACCAGCACCTTGAATCGCACCCGGAAGACCACTGGGAGCCAGTGCAGCTCGCGCAGGAGGGGTGTCACGTGGGGACAACGAGTTGCACCCATAATCACCCGTCTGGCTGCATTCTGGACCAGTTGGAGCCTCCGAGTGCTCTTCAAGTAGAGAGCATTACAGTAGTCCAGCTGGGAGGTGACAAGGGCATCAGTGGCCGTGTGCAAGGCGTCCCGGTCCAGAAAGGGCTGCAACTGGTGAATAAGGCGAACCTGATAAAAAGCCCCCCTGGCCAGGGCCACGGCCGTCATATGGTCTTCTAAAGACAGCTATGCGTCCAGGAGGACATCCAGATTGTGAGCCCTCTCTGTGGGTGGCAGAGATTCACCCCAATAGTCAGCGATTGCACCAGCTGACTATATTGGGACGCCGGAAGCCACAGCCACTCGGTTTTGGAAGAGTTGAGGCTGAGCCTATTTCTCCCCATCCAGACCTGCATGGCCTCCATGCAGCGAGACATCACATCAAGGGCATCGTTGGGGTGGTCTGGGGTGGAGATTTACAGCTGAGTGTCATCAGCATACTGATGGACTCTCACCCCCAAACCACGGATGATCTCTCCCAGCAGCTTCACATAAATGTTGAACAGAAGGGGCGAGAGGACCGACCCTTGCGGCACTCCCCATGCGAGGCACCTCGAGGTCTACCTCTGTCCCCCTGCCAACACAAACAGCAAACGTTCGGAGAGGAAGGAGGAGAACCACCGCAGGACAGTGCCCCCTATTCCTAACCCCCTCAATCGTTGCAGCATGATACCATGGTCGATGATATCAAAAGCCGCTGAGAGATCTAATAAGACCAGGACAGAGGAGCAACCCCTGTCCCGAGCCCTCCAGAGATCATCCACCAACGCGACCAATGCCGCTTCTGTGCTGTACCCCTGCCTGAAGCCCGACTGGTACGGGTCCAGATATATAGCTTCATCCAGGTGCCAGGGAAGCTATCGTGCCACCACACTCTCAACAACCTTCGCCACAAAACGAAAGTTGGAGACTGGACGGTAGTTAGCTAATTCAGCCGGGTTCAGGGAAGGCTTCTTGAGGAGGGGCCTCACCACCGCCTCTTTCAAGACGGCGGGAAAGGCACCCTCACTCAAAGAAGTACTTATAATCCCCTGGAGCCAGCCTCGTGTAACCTCCCGGGAGGCCAGTACCAACCAGGAGGGACACGGGTCCAATAAACATGTGGCAACAATGGTTGAGTTTGACTTGAAGGCATTAACCTTTAGTAGTCTGAACCTGAATAATAATTCAGTCTTTTTTTTTTTTTTTTTATTGAAAAAGTTTTCAAATACAAGTTTTTCCCCCTTTTCCCCCCCCCTCTTCCCTAACCCACCCTTTCCACCCAACCCCCCCTGTGACTTCTTCACAACAATAGACTATTTCATAACTAGTTACATACATAATATCTTCCCTTTCCCTTAATCCCTTCTCGGAATACTGACCCTTAACTTGTTAATCTTATAACTCCCATTTTTACGGTAATCTGCCCTTTTTCTCCTCCCCTAAACTTATTGAGTATTATTACAAATTAACCTTTAATCTTTTATATATATTAATATAACATTTTAAATCGGCCTTCTCCCTGCAACCAAATTTATTCAAT
Source organism: Arizona elegans (assembly GCA_022577455.1). Taxonomy (NCBI): domain Eukaryota; kingdom Metazoa; phylum Chordata; class Lepidosauria; order Squamata; family Colubridae; genus Arizona; species Arizona elegans. Next base: position 255,306,751 of record JAKOOJ010000001.1, read on the forward strand.
TCTGTCCACTTCCTCCACTCCTCTAAATATATGACTTGAAATCAGACAATACAATTCTAAATATAATCCACTACCCACTTTACTAAAATATACACATATCTATATATGCATCCCATTTTATAACAATCAGTAAACTAACCTATTTCAACCCTTCAATTCCTACAAAGTCATGCAGTACAATTCTAAATATAATCAACTGCCCACATTACTAAGATATACACATATCTATATATGCATTTCATTATGTAAAAAGAGAAAAGACAATAACTTTAAGTTTATGATCCATATAATATCTTCTTTGATGTCTTTCCACTAGATTGTTAAATCCATCACCCATAATAGGGTAAAATAACATGCTGGTGCAACAGTTTGTTCAAAATCTTCAGTCATCTTCTGCCCCCATCAGTAGTAGATATCCTCACACCTGTATAAAAGTAAAAACAACCACCCGAGTGACATTATAATTGTGAATATATCCGTATGGTTATAGTTGTGGTATTCATCAGGATTGTTAATTCCCATCATCCTACTGAGTAACATCCAGATCTTCTGCATGCCCCGGCAAAACTCTCCTGCCTTATAACTCAAAGTAGTTATAATATATTTCCAAGAGAAAAAAAAGGTAAATAAGAAAAAATTAGATGATTCAAATCCAACAAAGTGAGGCTCTTTCCACATCCCAAAATCATGGCCTTGCAGAGATCTGCCACAATCCTCAGGATAGTATCAGACAATTGTTCGCCGCCACTATCTTTTCTAATATTCATTCATTTTTTAAAGCGCCTGGCTTCACTGTTGCTTAGTTTAGAAATTGCTGTTTCTACAAGATCTGTTTCTTTTCTTTTTCTTTTTCGGGTTGAATTTCCATCCTCTTTTCTTGCCTACCAATTGTATATCTGCTGGTTGATTTTCATTCTGCTTTGTGGATTGTTCTTGTTGGGTTAATTTTATCATCCCATCTTTCTTCTCCGTCACTTGTATATCAACTGATTGATTTGCACACTTGTCTGTGACTTGATGATTCATCACCTTGGGTTCGGATGACACTGCTCTCTTATTTATAAACAGTCCAGCTGGGGTCTCCAGGGAGTCCAAAGACAATTTATCCATCACAGCCTCTGTAATTTGATGTTTTCCTTTTATTTCCAACTCCTTTTGCTTATCCTGTATTATGCCTAAAGGTGTTAAATTCATTTTTAGAATTTTTTGATAAAAATCTTCCACTTTTTCAACAGTGTGCAATTGGTATCTTATGCCTTGATATCTCAATATTAAACCAACTGGGATGTCCCACCTGAATAGGATATTTCTTTTTTTTAATTCAGTCACTAAAAAGCCAAATTTCTTCCTCTCCATTAACATCTTGGGCGGGAGCTCCTTGAAAATCCAAATCTTTCTTCCATGAAATTGCAAATTGGAATTAAAAGAGTTCTGCACAATATTATTCCTAATTTCTTTATCTGTAAAATAGATCACCACATCTCTAGGCAATTGCCTTTGCTTTGCCCACCAGGAGTTTATTCTATAAGTTCTATCAATCCTGCAATACACTTCATCAGGTTGAACCTTTAAGATCCCAGCCAGAATTTCAGAAGATACTTTCCTTAAATCATCTCTATTATTTTCCTGCAGTCCTCTCAGTCTAATTGCATATTCTGTAAAATTATATTGAGTCATTAAAACTTCTCTTTCAATCCTCTGTTGTACATTTTCCTCATTACCAATCTTTTGGTCAGTCTCCATTTTAGATTTGTCTTCCAAGCTATTATCCTGAATGTTTATCAAATCCTTTTTAATTTTTTGAGTCATGTCATCCAAATTCTCCTCGATTTCCTTCATTTTAGTCTCTAATAATTCAGTCTTTGCCTCCACCCGAATCAGAAAGCCTGATAAACCATTAGCAGCTTTTGAAATCTTTTTATTCAAGAAGTCAGACTTTGATTTCACCAATTCACCAATTTCTTTAATTTCCTGCTTAAATTTTTCAAGTTGCTGATTCACAATCTCATCCCTTCTTACAATCTCTTCAAGGATAAATTCTAATATATTAAAATCGGGTTTCTGACGCTGGAGAGTTGAAATTTGTTGGCGCAATTTCTTAAGGGGGGAAATTCCCCCCCCTGTTTGTCCAGCTGTGTAAGTCCTGATGCCATTTCCCACACAGACAAGATTTAGCAAAAATGAGAGAAGAAATAGAAAACAAAAAGACTTTCCCCCATTAAAAAAAACTTCTGAGCAGCACAGGAGCGAGGTTTTCTCTAGAAATGTAGCCAGTGATATTTATTCCGCTACATTGTAATAATGAGAAACGGAAGGACTTTCCCTTTTAGCCCTTCTCCAGCCACAGCAGACGCCATTTTAGAAGGCTCTTTTTCCCTCTTTTCCTCTGCTCTTTTCTTTTAAATAGTTTTTGAAAGGGTGAGATACTTGCGGTTCAGTATTAAGGGTCCAGTTCTTCATTTCTTTAATTATTCTTTTAGATTCACAGGCTTGCTCTTGACGCCTGGCTCTGCATAGGCAGAGGTCTCCCAAAGCCCGGAGCAGCGGCAGGGGATATGGGGCTTCTCATCCGCTCCGTCCCAAAAGTTAAAAAAAAAACTTTTGGGACTCTGCGGAGAGTTCTACCCACCCCTGCCGGCTCTCTCTCCGTTTCCTCTTGGAAACGGAGTTTTTTCGAGCCGCCATCCGCTGTAACGGCGGCTCTATACAGGCAGAGGGAGCTGACGATCCCAGAGGAACGTCTGGCGGCGGCCAGCAGCAAACCGGAAGCCCAATAATAATTCAGTCTTGTCTAGATTAAAAAGACCTCAAAAATAAAAATTAGCATAATGGGTTTTTTTTTAAAAAAAAAGGGCAAATCTCAGACAATTATCTCATAGTACCTGTTTTCATCCTTCTTTTATCTCTTGAGTTTCAGTAGTTCTTACAGTAGAGTACAGTAGTCCTTGATCTATGATCATAATTGAAAATCTGGTCATAAATCATTACTTTAGAAGTTGAGGGACCCACATGACTGGAAATAATTTTTTTGTAGTATGAGCTTTCATTTTCTTTCCTCTAAAATGATAGATATGGGAGGCAACATGTTCCAATTTCCATTCTTATCCATAGACCTAAAATTACACTGCTCAAATTCAGCAGCAAACCCCAATTTCCCTCAATAACAAGCCCCCAAATTAAACCTGCCATTCATGTCATACCCCCATTCTCAGATATAAAACCCTCAATAATGCCACCACTTTCTTACTTAGAGTAATAGATTCTATTGGTAGAACTTGAAAAGGCTTTGTAATAATTGGCTCTTTGGGCCATCCAGTGAAAGATTTGTCTATCTAAAATGCTACACGGAGCACCCTTTATTCTTGAATCTATAATATGCATAACAGATGGGGCAATTGTGTTCCTGAATAATTTCGTTTTCTGAGTGTTGGTTGCCATTCCTCATGGCTTAACTAATTACCCGGTAACCATGGGGTTGTTCTTTGCACTTGGAGAGACTGAAATCCTGCCAAGAAAAACCAGTAGCTACTAATGGTACAGCTACTTATTTTCAGTGCCCTCTGAATTATTTTTTCAGTGTAAAAGTGGCTTTAAAAAGATTACAGTATTTTTTTGGAAATGATTCTTCTGTATTTAAAAGGAAAAAAAATGTGAGTATAAATTGCACACAATTTAAATTAGTCATATTTTCTTATTGAAGTTGGATTAAAAATGCACTTACATTAAATAAACTCCGGGTTTATCACTCTGAGTGTTCATCTTCTTATTAACTTGTCCTTTTTTTCTATAATTAAAATGTGGGTAGCTGTTCAGTTTGTCTTTGCAGTGAATTTTTAGATGTATTTGTATATGAATTAAAGAGCTGTAAGTATTTTCCTAAATTTACTAAACACTGCAACATTTCTTTAATCAGTTTCTTTGCAGGAGTGAATCTGTTGATAGTAAGGTCTACAGCTCAGTTTATATCTGTTTGTAAAAATAAGATATTTTTCACTTGTAATGGAAAATATATATATATATGGTTGCTAGGAATGGAAAACAATTTGATGGCATATAATCAACAGAGATACATCCATGCAGTTTTTTCCAACAATACAATAGTTGTGGGGGTTGTGGCTTTTTTGTTATTGCTGTTGGCTTCCCAATCTAGCTTCACTGGCATGGGGATTCCTTGGTGGTCTCCTGTCCAATAAAGCCCAATCCTGTTTAGCTTCTGAGCCAGAGAGGGTCTATCAGTTGTTACCATCTTCTAAAACAAAGAAGAGTTCAGATATTATAAACAGATTACTTGGGAGAAAACAGTTAAGATCCCCTTATTTTTCTAAATCCCTTCTAGTATCAAACTTAAAAAAATGTTTGAAGAATTACCTAGGAATACGGTAATTTTTCAATGTAAGTATTGCTCAGGAACGTTTCCATCTGCGCTGATAAATTGCAGGAATGGCATTTCCCTATATATGAATTGTATATTCAGAACCTCTTGTCAGATATTCAGTGTGGGCAGATTAAACATATATTGGGGAAGCTATGACCATTTCCATCCAAATTTTCTTGTCTGCTGTCAGAATACATTTTTATACTGGCGTCCAAAATATATGGCCAACAGGTGTATACTTTTATGTATAGCCTAAGCAGGTTATATATCCTCCTCCTTATCACTGTGTAGAGGCTGAATGCCTACATTGTAATATAAAGCTGTTCGTTGCTTTTTCTCATTTATCTAGCATATGATATTTGGCAAAGGGAGAGAAGAAACCACAGATGCTTTGATAGAAGATGTTTTTATTTGACAAGCAGCATGATGGCCACATTAGACACTGCACTGCTTGTCTAAAAGCTAATTAGCTTTAGGGTACAGATTAAGGACCTGGCTTATTCATCATCCTGACCCCATTTGCAAAATTCTTCTTTGTTACTCTGCCATGTGCAAAACAAAGCAATTCTCATATTTGCATGTAAGATTTGTCTCTTGGGAGCTAATTGGTATGTGTACCCATGAAGCAAGCAAGTTCCACTGCTTTTAATCATGTTACAATGCACCGCTCAATGTTGATGATATATATTGTATGTAACATACATCTAGTTTATGTTTTAGTATATATTTTAGGAAAGCAGTGTGACTTTTTCTACAACCTGACATAAATTCAGGGACCTTCACTTGTATTGTTTGACTCCACTAGAAAAGGACAATTGTCTCTTGATTTTTGTAGTTAGCATCTTAGTTGTTACAAGAAGGAAACCAGTATCCAAGATCCATTGTCTTGGATACCCAGTTCACAGTTACCGTAATCTTCGACAATGATGTGTTATAATTGCTTCAGGGAGATTTAATTTTGATAGCATGTCTAAGCTCTATTATACACATGAATGATGTTGGAATACATGATTGCATTTCTCCAGGCAACTCTGTAATGAGAGCAAGTGAGCATGAGATAATTTAATCTGTAATTTCAACAGTCCTTTCTTTAAATGACAGGCAAAGAAGCCAGGTGTATTGTCATACAGCACTTTTTCCCATCAATATTCATTTGACACCTCTTTTTATTCCCTTACTTCTAAAAGTGTGCTTACAGATTTATATCTGTTAGCTATACTTCTTCCTGAACGGTGAAAGAAATGTTCACTTTCAAAAAAGTCATTTATTTTAAAATGGTATAAAGAAAGATCTGTGACAACAAGGAGCTAAATGTTAATAAGTTGGCAAAAACAGGAGTGTTAATGTCAGTTTCATATAAGAGGATTCCAGCAATATCAGGTGCCTTGCCAACTGGAGAGTGACTCAGAACATGTGGAATGAAAAGCTTCATTTAGCTCTTTAAATGTTTATTAATCAAGCTGCTTTATTTGGACAGAGCAGTAAAAAGATGATGCCATCGGTTTTATTATTACAAACAATATGGAGAAGAAGGAACCAGAGCAAATGAGTCGTTGCCTATATAAAGTATAATTTGTACATACAATATAGAAAAACACTCAAGTATTGTTCTGGTATTTTTACCACTTTTATTGTAAATTTATTTCCTTATCAGATTTACACAGCCACTCATCTCACAGATGCGGCTCTGGGCAGCATACAATAAACAACCAGTTAGACTTAGAATAATTTTATTGTCACTTTGAATGTACGCTGATCAGCATACATTAAAATGACATTTCGTTGTGTACAGCTCTCAAAGGGTCACTACCTCCAAGATACACTACATAAACATGACAAAATAAATACATTCAAAATTATGCATATACCCACATATATTATATGACACAGAGAAACAACACAGTCTAGTTTGGATATATACATGTACATGGCGAGAAAAATCTTGCGAGTTTACCAGACGGATGGCATAGGGAACAAAGCTGTTACAGAATCTGGTAGTCCTGCTAGAAATACTTTGAAACCACCTCCCAGAGGGGAGCAACAGAAACGGACCGTAAAGTGGGTGTGTCGGGTCTCTAACAATGCTTTGAGCTCTAAGCACATAGCGAGCGCTTATAAGCAATATCCTGAATTAAACAATTAAAACAGTGAACACAACAGTTAAAACAGTTAAAAGAAGGGCTACCTTTGGTGTGCTGGTCTATGATAGTAATAAAGATTTGATTTGTGTTAATGTTCTTGGATCACTTGTATCAATCACTGTGAAAAATCATGTCATATGAACTAAAGTGGTTGTTTCTGACAAATGTTTCTGGTATTCTAATGTAATAACAAACAAGCACATTGTGACTTCATGCAATGTATTTTTTTTATTAGAACCTCCCTCCCATTTACAGTATTCTTTGAAAGTTTTAGATTAGATTAAATATATAGAGAAATTCATATGTATATAACTTGCAACGGGTGAAATTCAGCAGGTTCTGATAGGTTTTGGAGAACCGGTAGTGGAAATTTTGAGTAATTTGCAGAACCGGCAAATACCATCTATAACTGGCCCCAGAGTGGGATGGGAATGGAGATTTTGCAATATCCTTCCCCCAGGAGTGGGGAGGGAATGGAGATTTTGCAGTATCCTTTGCATGGAGTGGGGTGGGAATGAAGATTTTGCAGTATCCCTTCCCTACCACGCCCACCAACACACGCCCACCAACCCACACCACGCCTACCAAGCCATGCCCACAGAACCGATAGTAAAAAAAATTGAATTCCACCACTGACTTGCAAAGATACATTAATATTGATTTTAGTTTCCCTCTCAAATCTGGCTTCATAAATTGTTGAGTTCCAATGCCTTTTGTCAGTTCCTCTGGAAGGTTTTATTTTGCTCAAAAGACTTCTTTTTCATAATTGGTAATCATTTGGTTTGATCTTACATTAGACTCTTTGTGATCTCTTAAAATGATATATTGGTCTTTTTAGTAATCCCACTTATTTTCTCTGTAATAAATGACCTTTGACATTTTGAGTGCTACATTTAATATCCTGTTCAAGGTTTTGACCTTGTTTGTTTATGAATGAATTCTTTAATTATTTGACATAGATAATACTGCGAAGCTAGGAATATTGTAATTATCTATGTCTTTTGAGCAATTGCTACATTTTGAAATTTTTTGATTTAAACTCAACCTGGGTTTTAAAGAATAAAGAATCTTCTTCTGTAATTTTATTCTTTATAAATTCTTAAAAATTTATAATTTTTATTCTTTATAATTATAATTTTATAATTCTTTAGTCTGTAATTCTTATATTACAGATTAAAAGGTTATAGAGCAGTAAAATAGGGATTTTACAAGCATAACTTAAAAAGTGATCGATATTTATAAAATCAGATTATTCTTTCATATGGAATATGGATTTGAAGGTAGCCTTTTTTTATTAAAGTTTGTAATATCTTCTATCTTTATTTTGTTATAAAATAAAATGTTGGGACTTAATTCTGCTTACAATAAGCAATACTCAGTTTTTCATATTCTTTATATTTGTGTTCTGTCTAGCAATGCATATTTGAAAACTTCATTTTTTTATAAGTAGTCTATTCTATTTCTGTTATTATTGTCATGAAAATATACGCATCCACACACATGGATACACATAAACATAGATGTACTTAATGAGTGTAATACTGAGACTATAAACTGCCTGAAGCATTTTCTTTTTTCTTTTATATTTTACTAAGGTTTCAATTTAATATCTATTAATATAACTTGCCGGTAGGATCACACACATAGAGCAAGTGTCTTTGCTTCAAGAAGATACCACTCTTTTTACCATATTATTTTTTTCACTTATTTGTCTTGGGATATTTGTTACTAATCCTAATGATCTGAGTGCTCTTAATAAATAAAATTCTCCGCAAATAATTTTGGGGTTTGGGAACTCTGTGTTCAGTTTGTGGGCAAACCTGAGTAGCTAAAATTTGACTGGGTTCAGTATAATTTCCTTTTTTTTTTCCCTACAGAAAGATTGGTGATAAAAAAGCCTAGCTGAAGAGTGATTCCTCTGAAAAGCCATTTTTGAAATACGTTTCTCAAAGTAGCTGAATAATTATATTCATTAGCAAAGCATTTTGGTGCTTTTTAAAGTACATTTAGCAAATGCTTCCATAGCTGAGGGTCCACCCATTTAAAAGGAAACAGGATGTGGGTAGAAACTGTAAGGAAAAAGTCTAAGCTAATAATTCTAAAGGATCTTACTGTTCATTTTTTAACTTATTTAATGCTTGGAAGCAGTTCGAGAAATGAATGCCTAAAAATGATGAGAAAACTATTTAAATACTTGAATAAAGTAAAATGGTATGAACAAACAAATTATGCTTGGTATTATGAGCTAAAGGTGTTAGGAAAACATTAGGTGATTTTTCAAATATTTATTAGGAGGAAGGACCAGCTGTCTTGTAGAAGGGGAACTGAGCATTTGAAAATATCTGGATGTGAAGTTGTTTTAATTGGGCTCTAAAGGCAAGCTGGGATTGTTACCATTGTACTTTCTCCCCTGCTGCAAAGTGCACTTGTTGTGGCAGTTGTAGCTCACCCTCAAGGTTTGCAGTAGGGTTCCATTGGTTAGTGGAGCTGGTTGACTTCAACCTGTTTTCCCTTGGGCAGAGATTTGGCAGCTCATGAGTTCATGGCCCCCATTACAACCACGGAGTTGGGCCAGTTCATTACAGTGGAAGTCACAAATGCATTGCATCTGCTTTTTATCATGAAGCAGATGTAATGTGAGTTGAAGGTGTTGGATATTAACATCTGACCTTTGTTATAGTCAGGTCACTTTTGATCCATTCTTAGCATACTGTATGCTTGACTGCTGTAAAGAATTTGTGGGACATCTAGAGCAGTGGTTCTCAACCTGTGGGTCGGGACCCCTTTGAGGGTCGAATGACCCTTTCACAGGGGTCACCTAAGATCATCGGAAAACATATTTTCAATTGTTTTAGGAATAATTTTATGGTTGGGGGTCACCACAACATGAGGAACTGTATTAAAGGGTCGCGGCATTAGGAAGGTTGAGACCCACTGATCTAGAGGATAAAATTGTTGGATTCCATCTGTGGTTACTAATTTTAAAAAAAAAGTGATTGAGATCATATCTTGCAAAGTTATCTGGGATGAGTTTGTGCCAGCTGGTTTCAAGCAAGTGGAAAAAATTCTCTATAATATCAGCTGTGCCACCAATAACTTGGTTCCTTCCTCTTCCTGGTTAGTGTTGGAATAAAGCTCCTAGAAATATAATAGGCTAGGATTGGATGGTGGTGAATGCTATTGAGGAAGGCAATAAAAACCTCTCCAAGAAGCCATCTCTTTTTGACACCGATGAGACAGTGATGAGTTGTAGTTGCAAAGAGGTCTGGGGGGAAGATGTCTTATTGGAATTGTGAACATTATGGATGATCTGTGGTGGAACTGGGAGAAAGATAGTATGGCTTGCTTTGACTTTGTCTTTCAATAGCTTTCAATACCATTGATCATGGTATCCTTCTGGATAATCTGTCCAGAAGGCTGGCAGTGCTCAGCAGTGATCCTCGTCCTTCCAAAATGCTCTTTTAATCTTGTTACTGCTTTTGAGGTCTATAAGCTGCTTGGAATCAGACATAATAGGAATAGCACATATAATCTCAATTAAATGTGGAGAAATAAGATTAGTTACTAGAAATGCATACAAATATATATTCTTCCCTTTTCATTCTGAATCACAAGAAGAGAACTTGGCATCATTAGAATGTGACCCTATTAATGACCTCAAATCATTACTATTCTTATTAAGTTTTCTGGCTCCATTTTATGAAAATTCAAATATGTAGAATAGTCCGTCTTTGTAAGAGATTAGTTTGGGCATCTGGTTAGAGGTTTTGTTGTGTTTTGTGACGTCTGCTGCTTGTGAGATAGAGGGAAGGGTGTGTCCGAGGGAAAATAGGTTGTTTCGCAGACTTTGGATTTTAAGCTGTTCTTTGCTTCAGCTCTGTCCATAAAACAATTTATGACATAATAAAAAATGTCATAAAACATTTCCTGTGTGTTTGACTGTGCTACACATGGGCCATTTTCAAGGTAGGTAATCTCTGAATGTTTTCCAATAATGGCAGTAAATTGGAGGTTGTTGTAGGAATCTGGTAAGGAAATATCTCTGAAAAGATGACCCAATGGGTCACATGTTAATCGTATTTATTTGTTTGTTTTAATCATTCTAACAGTGTTGAGTATGCAGGCTGTGCTGTATTAGGTTGGGTTTGTACACCAGGCTAAGCTATAAGTCAGTTGTAAGCCAGAGTGCCGAAATTCATACACAACCTCCTATATTCCAAAGAAACAAATTGCATGATGATTAATTTGTCATGAATTCAGTCTTTAAAATGACTATAAAAAAAAAGCCACTGGTTTTATTTTGTTCTTAACTGGCCTTTTGTTGGGATAAGGAGGTGAGAATGGTAGTTCTCAATAAATGACAGAAGAAAGCTGGGGTTTGTTTACTAGCACGAAGGGAGTTGGGGAAAGGAAGCAATGATGGGTGTGGACTCCTTAGCTCTAGCCCCAAAACTGACTCCCCTGGATGGTATTTGTGATAAACACCGGGAGTGTCTGTGTGACCTCTGTACTTCTACTGCAGGATGTGCCACTGTGGGGGCTGCAAGCAGTGTGCATGAGAAGACTAACCCAGAGACTTTCATTCCATCAACCTCATTGACACAATGTACCAGGAAGAAATATTAGTCTTTTCTTTAGTAACCTGAAGAAAATAAGAGAATTACAATGTAAACGGATGAAAGAAGTATCAGTATCTCCAAAGGATAAAAAGGCCCTAATTCAGAATGAAGAGGTGTTGATTAAAACTAAAATTGAAAAACTCTGTAATGCTTTGGAAACAAGAAAGAAAGAGTTGCTTGAAAACCTTGAAACACAGAAAGAAAGAAAAGTGAAGGAACATCTTATAAGGAAGAATATGAAAGAAGCTTACCAGAAAACAATCAAGAATGTTCTGATTGTGAAAAGTTTTTAGATGAGTGTTATCTCCATCATTTCTTAGAAGCTGCACCAAAGAATGAAGACTCAACTTGAACTGAGCAAGCAAAGTCAGCAGGGAAGCCAGATTCTCTTAACAATCAAGTTACTAAATTAACAACTGCAGTGATACATTTAACAGATGTGGTGAGAAAAGTTGTAAAATAGGACAAAACTCACTTAACAAATTTCTCACTTAGCATAATTTTTGGGCTCAATTGTGGTCATAGGTTGAGGACTACCTGTACTTATTTTGCTAGCCTTTGAATGATAGCGGCAAGGATTCCAAAAATCCTAGAAGTAGTAGAAAGCTCAGATACAGTCAAATCTTAACAAATATCCCATTTACTTTGTTGAGACTTTTACAGAACATTTAATTTCATGACAGTGTAGGTCAGGTATATCCAACCTGTGTCCCACAGGCTGCATGTGATCTGTGGGGTCCCACAAGATTATAAACTTGTAATATTATTACATTATTTATATACATTAATTATATTATATATTTCGTATGAGGTTGAAGATCATTCCTTTTCACTCAGTGCAGCCCAGGCAAGCCAAAAAATTGGATACCCATGGTGTAGGTACCTTTCCAGATCCTTGGCATTGTGTTCATGAATGTACTACAGTGACTGCTAAATTAAAAAAAAAACAAAAACACCAAGTTGTCAGACATTTGCAGAAATTTTTCTTCTCAGGAATTATACATTATTTAAAGAATCCCCCAGCCCTATTTGATTGTTTTATGTTCTATTCTGATATTTGCCACCCTGCCTATTTGTATTCAAACTTTCCTTCAAAGCATTCATTGCCTAGCAAAAACAAAATTTGGGGCCTGTTCCTATTTTTCAGGGCTTTGTTTCTTCAGACTTTTCAGTCCTGAAAGACTTCTAGGAGTTGTATGTATGTAAAAAGGAGGGGAGTGTGAAAGACGGGGAAAAGCAAGACAGATGGATGGCCCATCTGGTTATTTGACCATCGCAAGTATTAAGTGGCTTGCTTTACCCTACTGATTGGAGATAATAATCTTTCTAGTAAAAGGCAGGATGGTGGTTGAAATGATATTAATTAATTTATGTGAATGGAATAATGCATGAGATAGAACATAACATATGTATCTAGATGGTGGTTAGAAGCTTATGTGGTCTTTTTAAAATTTCCTGTTTATTGTCTTTCCTGCCATGACAAACTTCAAGCAGTGCAAAATATCACCATATAGTTTCAAACTGTAACAACAGAGGCTCATTTTAAGTTTAAAGTGGACTAATCCGATGGACGTCTGCCTTGTCTCCTGCCTTAATACCACAGAGAAGGACATATGGTATGGAGAAGGTCAAGAGAAGCTCCCAGATGATCTTGTTTATAGCAGAATCATCAAAAGCCATACTTTCACAAGAAAAAACTGGACTTCGTTAGAATAGGATTACTGAGTAAAGATATGGAAAAACAAGAAAGCCTCTATAAAAAGTGTATGCGTAATATCTTCGTGTGCAAATGTTTACATCTGTTTCTTTAGCTGTAGAAATACAGAGATCTGGAAACATGTCTCATCATAGGAATGTACATAGTAATTATTAGTAGATTGCACTCAGATTGGGTGTGCTTAATTAACTTTTAATGTTATCCTGAAATGTTTTAAGTTTTATAAAATGAAGTTGTGCAGATAAGAGGTTTACTTAAAAGATTGGTAGATATATGAACTGCAAGTTGTGATCTGCATCTTTTATCTCACAAAATTATATGTAATGCTAACTAGGCTTTCTTAGGTCCATGTCGCATTGTATCATTGGAGCCACTGATTTTGAGTGCTAATTTTTTATTTTTTATTTTTAACGTGTCTTTAAAAATAACTTAAAAATTAAAAAAAAAAGTTTTAAAAATTAATTTTAAAAATAACAAAGGATGGCAAACAGACCTAAGGCTCCTTCCTTCTCCTATTTTCCCTATAACAACAAGCCTGCTTGGTGGGTTGGTCTCAGAGAGAGTGACTGGCCCAAATCACCCAGCTGGTTTTCATGCAAAAGGCAGAATTAGAACTAACAGACTTCTGGTTTCTAGCCTGATGGCTTAGCTACTAGACCAAACTGGTTCTAAACTGATATACAGGTGACACAAACAGTATGTTGAAGCAAGGAAATCTAATGGCATGAGGCATCTGTGATGTTCAACAGGTAAAATGCTGTAAAGTTACTTTATTAGAATAAAGTATACCATGTTTCCCTGAAAATAAGACCTCCCCGGATAATAAGCCCAATCGGCTTTTTGAGCGCATGCGTTAAAATAAGCCCTCCCCTGAAAATAAGCCCTCCCCAAAAATAAGCCGCCCTCGAAAATATTTAAATGCATGGGCAGCCGGTCCCTGCTGCGGGGGGTTAGGATTCCTCTGGTTAGGATTAGGGAGACAGAGCTGGAAATCAGGTAAGATGGCAAGAGGAGCCCCGTCTTGCTCCTCGCGCCCCAAAATAATAAGAACTCCCTGAAAATAAGGCCAAGCACTTATTTCAGGGTTAAAAAAAAATAAGACAGGGTCTTATTTTTGGGGAAACATGGTAGACAGCATCCATTTATAAATTGATACTCTATATATTTTTTTCTGTTATATTTTTTACTTTTTTCCTTAAAACCTATATTCATAAGAGTAAAAGATAATTGGATTGAAAAACTGAGCCTTTTCTGATGAAATAGCTATAAAACAGATAGATAAAAATAATAGATTATATTCAGTCTCAAGCAGAAATTCAGTTAAAACCTGGCAGGATGATTTTAGTTTTGATATATAGGCTGACTTACGGTCGGTTACTTAGCAACAGTTCAAAGTTACAACCAATCCAAAAAAGAGGACTTACAATCTGGATTCGATGTTTGATGAACGACGATTTGACATTCCAACAGTTGGAATGTTCCTCCACAGTCACAAAACTGAAACTTAGGGTGCTTGGTGGCCAAATTTACAACTGCTTTACAGTCCTCAGGTTACATGTCTTCCTTTTATGATGGTTTTGCTGAAAACTGACATTTCCACAGCGATTCACGTTTGCAGTGATTTTCTTAATAACGATACCAAAAAAAAGGGTGTAAAATTGTGAGTGACCTGTTTTACATTTGTTATGACATACAATCATAATGGCAGGCTCCATTATGGTAGTATGTTGAAGACCACATATGTATGGATTTTTATGATGTTATATACTGGTAACTACAGAGGTTTCTTAGTGTGTTTTACATGGGTGGAACATGTGTTCCTGATTTTATAGATTGGTTTTGCTATTGTTAATAATAAGCAATATTCCTTTCAGAAGTTTTAAAGTTTTGTTGTTAACATTAACCAAAGTTACTTGGAGTTTTAAAGTTGCAATTTTATACAGATTTATCTTGGGAAAGTAGGATACTAGGATAAAACAGTGAGGCTTATTTTTAAGTAGATATGTGTCATATTTCACTATTTAGACACACTCTATATCAGTGATGGCTAACCCTTTTGCCATCGCATGCCAGGAGCGGGGCTGGGTGGATGGCATGTGCACCCACACCCATAATTGTATCCCAAAGTGAAACAAGCTTAAAGTTGTTTGGATAGTTGAGTATTGATATACTCAACCACAATTCCCTGTATTCTTATTAGAAAGCTTTTGTCTGTATTGGGGATTTCTCATGCAAAATTGGAAATGAGCCAGAAGTTATATTGAAGGGAGAAAGTTGAACATTAGTAGGCAACGTTAGTGGTAGGCAGCATTATGCAAAGTGCAGAAAGGGATTCCAAAATAATAAGCGAAAGAAGCATAAGGCATGAAGTAAGAAAATAAAAGGAAATATAGTTAAATCTAGCTGATAGCAATGTCGTTCAGTATACCTTTCCCTACCTTTGTGATCTTGCAAAACTGTTCTTGCTTCCATCACTACCACAAACTACTTCATATTTTACTTTTTGTATTTCAAACTTCTCATGTCTTGCAGGTTTTGTTTTGTTTTTAAAAAAAATAGAGATTTTTATTACGTTTGACTTTGAACCCTCTCTAGAGCCTCTGGAACATGACAGCTTATAAATGTTATCTATATATGGTGGCACCTTCTGCCTGCCAGACTAGCAAAGATGTTCCCGAACACCTCCCCAATATGCTGGAAATGCAAACACCAAAAAGGAACCTATTATCACATGTGGTGGTCCTGCCAGAAAGCAAAACAATTTTGGTAAACAATTAGAATACATATAGAAGAAATTATAAAACAAAAAATAGAAATGAGGCCAGAAACTTATTAGGAATAATACCAGACAATATGAAAAATAAATAAAATATTTAATCATCCACATATTGACAGCTGCATGAATAGTCTTTGCCCAAAATTGGAAAAATAAGGATATACCAACGGAAGATAAAGTAATTAGTAAAATTATGGAATGTGTGGAAATGGACAAGCTTACAAAGGAGATACAAGAAAAGGATGAAACGGATTACTATTTAGTTTGGGAGAAATGGTACAATTGGTTGGAAGAGAAAAAGGAAAAAAGATACGGAAATAAATGAAAAGATATAAATTATGGATAGGAAATTAAGTACCAACTTAGGTTAATAGTAAATCAAACATGTAGATGAAGAGATCACATAGAGACGAGGTATTAGGAATATAGGTATAAGGGATATGTTAGAATAAGAGTATAATTTTGAATATAGCTTACCGTTGCGACAAGTTGAAAAGAAGATGTAAAGGTGGATTTTTGTTTATTTGTGTGTTGTGCTGTTGTTTTGTTGTTTGTATTGTTATCTTTGTTGTTGTTTTTTTAAAAATAATAAAATATATTTAAAAAATGTTATCTATCTATATAAAAATGAAAACACATTAATCATGAAATCTCCAGAACCGTAAAGCCTACAAACTTGAAATTTGCCATGTATGTTCCTCTTGACTTCTAGGTGCTCACTAAGAAAGGATTTTTTGAAATGACCATCAGAGCATTAGTATTTCCTATATTATTAACACGTTCTGATGCTAAGGAGTTCTACTCCCCCTCCCCACCTGAAAAGGAATCTGTTCCAAATGCAAAACACAAACAGAGGAGAGGAGTTTCACTTTCAGTTTTACTTTCACAGCAGGAAGCAGTTTTACTAGAGAACAGTTGAGATAAGCCATGGCCAGGCTCCTTCCTGTCTCTTTGCTCACACAGCAAATACTTTTTGAGTTTCCAAACACCCCTCAACTCTCTTACACACTGACAGGATGCTAGCCAGATGAATACCGATGGATGCTGTGGGCTGGGACATTCTGCTCCCACTCCCCCTCTGTTCCAACTGCCAGTTGCATTATATTAACACACTCTGATGCTACGGAGTTACACATTCTACATTAAGTTTCAGGCTGTAAGTGTCAATTTATCAAGCCCGAGCACATAGTTTCGTAGCGAAGTATGGGCGTCCAGCTAGTCTATTTATAAATGTATAAATAGATATACACACACATTACTTTTCTACTGACATATATACATTTTAAAAATGTTTCCGGCTTTTTTGCCATCATTAGTAAACATTCTATCTACTTGGTATCACAAATTTTCATCTACTGCTTCCACAAGAGCTTGCAGTAGGGTGAATGCTGGCATCAAACAAAGTTTGGTAATGTTTATCTTTCCCTCAACAAATTTCTGCAAAAAGTTGTCTGGAAAAACTGGAAAGCTGCTGCTTGTGTTTCAAAGGGAAACTTACATTTGAGGAATTTGAATTTAAAAAAAAAACTGCTTGGGAATGAAAATAGAGTAATATGTGTTTTAAGAAAAGTGAATAGTCTTGAGCAATGTATATTCAAGTTTATATACATTGGAGATTCATGGAAAGCCTTCACATGTTAAAGATATATGATCTAAACAGTTATTCAAAAAGCTGTGTGTATATGTCCGTATATGTATGTGTGTATATGGAATAGACCGCAGTGGGGTCTATAATACATTGGACAAGATTTTTAGCAATTCAAATATTATTTGTTAATGTACAGCAGCAGTTACATGTTTGCTTCTTTCCATTTTTGTTCCACTGTGAGGATCTATCACCAAAGAGCAAACTGCCTTTATGCCTCTCTATAAAAGTAGGGGTGTGCAAATGCAGTTTCTGAACTGATGATGATGCATTCTACATAGGGTTACCATGACTACAGTTGTAAAAGATATAAATAGTGTGGTTGAACTTCTTCCTTTTCCTTAAGGCGCCTTTCACACTTGAACCTATGCCAATTAGTGCTACATCTGGGGGAGGCTGAGCCATTTAAGTGCTGTCATGGTTCCTGCTCCAGATGAAGAAGTAAAAGAAGCTTTGCAATGTTTCTGTGGGAATTGTAGGTTGGGAAAGGGGTTTCCTATTGGTGCCTCGTATCCTAGAATTCTGGCCCCCTGCCAGTGAGAAGGATGCCCCCCCTCCTTCACAGCTGATCAGAGTCTTAATGTTTTTTCCCCTTCACTGTGAAAAGGAACAGCACTGAAAGAAGAACAAGGAAAGGGCTGGCTGCTACTAGTCATTGGCTCTTTTAGTCCTTTCTCTGTTCATTAGTTGGAGGATGGGGAATGAATGTGTACTGTGTACTGTGTATTGATAAAATATGTTGGGAAGGTTCAAACTAAGTTGGAAGGTGGAGTCCTTGGTGCTCTCTAAGACCTTGACATACTCCATTAATGAAACTTCTGCAAGTAAACTATTAAACTCGGAGAACACCAAGGACTCTACAGTTCAACCCTGAGCTATTGATAGTCTCTTCTGTTGAACATTGAAAAGTTTATGGAAAGATTAAAAGTATTTTTTGATAGATATAGAATAAATTCTGGCAATAATTTATAGGAAGCATCTTCACAAAGCAATGGGAATAGGTTTATTTTAAAAGGAACCATGAAATAATGGTTGGAATGTGAGTGGATGTGGAAACGAATTAGTCAGTTTCTTTGTTCCTATAATATTGTAAAAAAAATGGAACCTAGGGCTGACCCAGCACACAAAAAAGCTCACAGTCAAAGGGACTTTCAGATTGTTGAGCTTGTTGACAAAGAATTAAGTAGATCTATATTGATATTAACTGGATATGTGTATCGTTATGTAAATTGCCTTTCTGAAAAAAGATCTGCTAAGAATGATGGGAAGTAAAAAGTAACTTCCAAAAAAAAGTACTCCTATACTATATTACCAAAACATAGTCCTATAAAAAACTCTCCACAGAAATGTGGCTCTAGAGGATCTTGTTAACATAGGATGTAGGTATTGTTGAAATCTTCCCAAGGTTTAGTGGATACCAGGACTTTGGAGATAGAGTTTTCTAGACCTTTTGATCTATAGTCATGGAAGCTGAAATTACATCTCTGTTGAAAGCAGGAGCCCAAATGCTAAGAGTGCATGAAAATCCTTAACTTCATTAGGATTTGTAAGTATCTTATGTAGATTCTATGTGGTTTGCCGGAGATGGAAGAATATACTTTATCAGTTGCATTATTAAGCACTTACTAATGAAGGACACTGACCCATAGGGGAAAAATTATCATTATTATCTTTGCAACTCAAAAACATGGTTGTAAGAAATAATTTACTTAAGGCAAAACCAACAATTTATTTCCTACCAAGAGTTATGATATAACTTTAAATAATTCCCTTCTCACTTACATTGTGTGGTGATACACTGAACTTCAAAGATTGTGCTATTTTACCAAAATGATGTAGCTTAAGCATAGGAGATTGAATTTCTGACCATAGTTGATAGAACGAAAGTAATTTTAAAATTAAAGGGCAGGCACTGCAGTTCCTTTGAAGCAGAGATTAGGGAAAGCTCTGAGTGTCTTCATTTTTAGCATTCATTATTTTTACATGTATTTGACCATTTAGTCTTTTGGCTCATTTGCATGTAACTGGATAAACTTGTAGTCTCCAGAAATCTTGTAACAGTGCTTTGCTAATATCTAGTGTGCCACAAACTAGCAAGTCAGAACCATTTGCCCCAATACTATCTTTAATTAATAGTAGGATGGATAGAAGGGGGAGGCACAACAACATCTTTGGTGCCCCCTGTTTCCAGATTAGTAAGAATTACTGTCAATGGGACAAATGTTGGGAATTCTGTAATGAGTTCCACTGAGATTTCTTTAAGCATGCCGGGTCACTCAATAGTTTTCTGGCTCAAGCTATTCCAGTGTGTTGTTTTTTAAAAACAATATTGACCTACTTGGCTTATTACAAAGCTCTTCCTTTTTCAGAAAAATGCAGACTAGGGTAAGCTTAGTTTACCCTTGAAACTAAGGTTTAATTAGACATGTTTATTATATTAGTATAAAATAATAATATAGATCATTCTATACTGATTAATATAGAAAATAAATGCTGTCAGCAGCCTTTAGCATACTTACTTTTAATAAAGCCACCTTATAGTGCAGGCTTTGTTGATCAGGCATCTTAAAGATGTATGAGAGTGGCAACTTTCCTTACCCTAAACCTTCCCCTTTGATTCCGGAGAATGGAAACTATAGTTCAACACTCTTCAAAGGCATACTGCATACTGGAAAATCTTCCCTTTTATGTAGGTTTAGTGTTGCAGCCTCATATAACATATTGGCTATATTTTCACTTCCTTTTAAAATTCTTGCAGAGACAAATTCAATCATGTGATAGAATGATGATAAAGCATGTTATAATTTATTCTGTAGATTTAATTATGTAATGGCTTGCCTTTTCTGAACAATTTGTTAATATTCTTTCTTCTTATATCTATCTACATAAAATAGTGAATTTTAAAATATGGGCCTTTGGAATAAGACAACTCTTAAATCAGAGTAGAGCTATTTGAATAAGTCATATACATATATCATTTTAGTTTGAGAATCCCATATACTTCTTTGAAAGAATATCAATACTGTATTTATTATTTGGGGGATTGAGGGGTTTTCTAGGGAAATTTTTAGATAGATTTTTAAGGGATTCTAGGGGGTGGGAGGGTTGTGTGGGTTTGGGGGTTAACCCATGGGGGAGGGGTCTGGCCTGGCTGCCAGTTGGGCCACGGAGGGTGCAGATTCCGGGGGTAAGGGGGGCATTAGAGTTCATTCTGCTGAGGGCTTTTCTATCAATACGCTGAGTGGGAGGGGCAGATCGTGGTGGGGGTGCGCACTCGCTATCTTCGAGCGGTGGCACGCCCCGGTCCCCATAGCCCTTCTCGTTCCCCAGGTTACTCAGACTCTCAGGGCCCGAGCCTTTGGCTGTTGTTGTGCAATGCCAAGTCTGTGGTAAATAAAGCCCCCCTCATTTGCGATCTTATTCAGGAGGGGGGAAGGGATCTGGCAGGTATTACAGAGACCTGGTTGGGCCAGGAGTGGGGAGTTCCCCTTGTAGATATGTGCCCACCAAGCTTCCGTGCATTCCATCAGCCGCAGGGGCGGGGGGTGGCTCAGGGCAGGGGTGGGGGTGGCGGTTATTATAAAGGAAGGTCTTGATCCGAGGGAGACCACTGTTCCACAGATAGCCAGATGTGAGTCCCTTCTTGTGAAGTGGGGCCGTGGAGTGCAGATGGGCTTGTTGATCATGTACTTAGCTCCCTGCCATGTGGCAACGGCCCTGCCTGAGCTGCTCAACGTCATAGCCAAGGTGGCGGTTGATACCCCCAGACTTTTGGTCATGGGGGATTTCAACCTGCCATCCATCGGTGAAACATCTGAGGTGGCTCAGGAGTTCATGGCTTCCATGACGGCCATGGACCTGACTCAGTTAATTCATGGCCCTACTCACAGGGGCGGGCACACTCTGGACTTAGTTTTTATCTCTGATCAGTGGTCGAGTGGCCTTGATACAGGGGATATAGTCATCGAATCCTTGTCATGGTCTGACCACTCGCTCCTTCGACTTGACTTTCTAACTGCTATACCTCACCATACTAGGTGGTTCCGCCCCGGCACCTGATGGATCCTGATAGGTTCCAGATGGAGCTTTGGCCATTTCCTGAGATTCTGGCTCATGACTTGGCTGAAGACTTGGTGGCCGCCTGGGACAGTGCAGCCACTGGGGCTTTGGACCACGTTGTGCCTTTGCGGCCTTTGACCCGGCACCGAACTCACCTGGCTCCTTGGTTCTCCGAGGAGCTGAGGGAGATGAAGCACCGGAAAAGACGCCTGGAGAGTAGTTGGAGGACCAGCCGCTCCGAATCTGACCGAACACTGGTGAGGTCTCATATTAAGACCTACCTAGTGGCGATAAAAGCAGCAAAATCTAGCTATTTTGCCGCTCTTATTGCATCATCAGATAATCGCCCAGCCGCCCTGTTTAGGGTGACCCGCTCCCTCCTCCATCTGGGAGTGCGGGATGATCCCTTGCGGGGTCGAGCTGAGGATTTTGTGCAGTATCTATATGATAAGATCGCTCAGATTTGGGAAGGCCTGGCCTCTGACTGGGTAAGTCCGGACGGGATGATTGAGGCAGGTCTTGAGAGTGTTATCTGGGAGGAGTTCGATCCTGTGGCTCCCGAGGACGTGGACAGGATTCTGGGACGGCTGAATGTGACCACATGTTTATTGGACCCGTGTCCCTCCTGGTTGGTGCTGGCTTCCTGGGAGATTACATGAGGCTGGCTCCAGAGGATTATTAATGCTTCTTTGAGTGAGGGTGTTCTGCCAGCTGCCGTGAAAGAAGCGGTGGTGAGGCCCCTCCTTAAGAAGCCCTCTCTGGATCCGGCTGTTATGGCTAACTATTGTCCAGTCTCCAACCTTCGTTTTATTGCGAAGGTTGTTGAGAGAGTGATGGCGCGGCAGCTTCCACAGTATCTGGATGAAGCTGTCTATCTAGATCCACTCCAGTCCGGCTTCAGGCCTGGGCACAGCACGGAAATGGCATTGGTCACATTGGTGGATGATCTCTGGAGGGCTTGGGATAGGAGTTGCTCCTCTATCCTGGTCCTGTTAGATCTCTCAACGGCTTTTGATACCATCGACCATGGTATCATGTTGCACCGATTGGAGGGGTTGGGGTGGGGGGCACCGTTTTGCGGTGGTTCTCCTACCTCTCTGACCGGTCACAATCTGTGTTGTCAGGGGGGCAGCGGTCGACCCCGAGGCGCCTTGTTTGTGGGGTGCCGCAAGGGTCGGTCCTCTCGCCCCTTCTGTTCAACATTTATGTAAAGCCGCTGGGTGAGATCATACGTGGCTTTGGGATGGAGTTCCATCAGTACGCTGATGACACCCAGCTGTAGATCTCCACCCCAGGCCACCCCAACGATGCCCTTGGAAGTGATGTCCCAGTACTTGGAGGCCGTGCAGGCCTGGATGGGGAGAAACAGGCTCCGATTCAACCCTTCCAAGACCAAGTGGCTGTGGCTTCCGGCGTCGCGATATAGCCAGCTGGTGCCATCGCTGGTTATTGGGGGTGAATCACTGGCCCCCATGGAGAGGGCTCGCAACTTGGGCGTCTTTATAAAGAAACCCACCACTGACTTGGACCAAGTTAGGTTGTTATGTTTATCTCCCTATAAGAAAGGTGCTTTAGAGTGGCATGGGTTTTTTGAAAGAAATTTCAAAGAATAATGTGTGGAAATAGTAGAGGACAGTGAAGCTAGTGGCACAGCAATCAGAAATAGGTTGCAATGGATATATGTGAAAACAATGTGATCAGCTTGCAAGGTGAAGGTGATTAATAACCAAAGAAATTATTCAATACCACTATTTACATAAGGCTAGGATTCAAAACTGAAACTAATTCAGTTTGATCATATTATATAATGAGAATTCATTATATGAGAATTTGATCATATTATATAATGAGAATTCCTCTATTGTCAATTGGTTTGAAGAATACACAAACACGGTACAATGGCAAGAAAAGAGAGAAATAAACACCAAGTACAAAATATTATTCCCACCTATTTTGCTCACATGATTAAAAGGGATCACACAGTGATCTCCCTTAATTAGCATGATGTGTTGCAAAGGAGTAAAAGAACAGCAGTGTGCCACAGTTCTCATTCTTCTCTCCTCCCAACAGGTCTTTTGAGATTTGCTAAACAAGTCAGGCCATTAAGCACTTGTCAATTCAGACAAAAGCAGTTCTAGCTAGCAAAATGATTGAGAGCGATTAGATGCCTCGGCAGATGTTGAACTTGTCTGTGCCATTAATTTTGTCTTGAGCAGCTTTTCTTATGGCAGCAAACAAATTCCAGTACATTGTTCAACTTATGCCGTGCATATATTCAGATGGACACCTTTTGGGTTTCTTTTAATTTTATTGGCATTTTATTTTACCTTATCTCAATTTGCAATCAAACATATGTTTCATTCTTAGTAAAGGTAAGCTGTGTGATGACAAACTTTTATAAGCACAAGAAATGTATTGTGTTTGTAAGTTTGTCATCACCCAGCTTACATTTCTTGCGTTATTTCTTTCAAGTATCTAGCACTTCGTACTTTATCAAAACAATGTATATAGTAAAAGAAAACACTATGAATGGGTACAAATAGAATATACTAAGCAAAATGTAAACAAGCCACATAAAGGTTCAGCACTATATGTTACTGAGGTGAGTATGAATGTCAATCTTTCTTCCCTATATTTTTCTCTAGGTATAATCCTGAATGTATTTATTTTACTTAAAGAATTTACGGTATATGGCTACCTATCTCATTTAATGATCACTTTACAGAATCAATAAAAACAAAAACAAAACAGCTTTTTTTTTCCTACCAGGCACCAGACCAAACATCCCCCCAGTTCAATACCCATCCTTGCTCAAAGTTTAAGAGAAGAACTATGTCTTCAGTATTTCTGATATGAAATTCTGATTTCTATGGTATTTACATAATACGTTAACTATGATTCTGATATATGCACTCAGGCATGTATAGCTAAGACTCTAGAGCTGATAAATTTCTTTTACTAGATTTTTTTTTCTCACAATTCAGACATATTCCCCAAACTGATGGCCTCCAAAAGTGTTATACATGAACCATTACCATCCATCACCATCTTCAGCTGACACACATATGCTCTACATTAATAGAAATGATGGAGGTTGTAGACCAGCAATGTGTAGGGCTCAGAATAAAGAGTCTGTAAAACACGGGTGTCAAATTTGCGGCGTCATGTTGCCATAATGTTACATTTCGCGACATATTTCCCATTCGTGGAGTTGAGGGCATGGCCTGTGCATGAGGCATCTGGCCTGTGGGCCACTAGTTTGACACCCCTGCGGTAAAAGCTCATATGTATGACATTTCCCAAGCCTTTTACAAGACAGAAGAAAACTGATATAATAAGTCATTAATTTACTGATGGCAATATATAAATCTGCTAGGATAATCTGTGGGATAGTGTGATTAGTATAATTTGTGAAATGAATTAAGATAAATATGTATGAACCGGGATGCTTTACATATTTTGTTTTTGATATCGTTTATTGAATAATCAGGGACGTGGTGGCTAAGATGCTGAACTTGTCGATCGAAAGGTTGGCAGTTCAGCGGTTCGAATCCCTAGTACCGCGTAACGGGGTGAGCTCCCGTTACTTGTCCCAGCTTCTGCCAACCTAGCAGTTCGAAAGCACATAAAAAAATGCAAGTAGAAAAATAGGGACCATCTTTGGTGGGAAGGTAACAGCGTTCCGTGTGCCTTTGGTGTTTAGTCATGGCGGCCACATGACCACGGAGATGTCTTCGGACAGCACTGGCTCTTCGGCTTTGAAACGGAGATGAGTACTGCCCACTAGAGTCGGGAACAACTGGCACATATGTGCGAGGGGAACCTTTACCTTTACCTATTGAACAATGAGTGGAATGTTAATTCATTTCACAAATTATACTAATCACTAATTTAACACTTTGAAAAGAGGTGTTTCATTCATGCTCGTGAATTCTGAAGCAGCTTTTTAGATGCTTTGCACAGCCTTGTTATGATAGCTTTAGATTTCTAATTGAGCAAGTAATCTGGGTAATTCTGTTGCAAGGAATTCCTGATACTGAAATACTTTGAAAACATTGAGGTAGCAACAGCTCTTTAATAATCTAAAATGTCTTTCCTTCTTGTGCTATAGATTCTTTCCAGGAGCAGGTGATAATTTCTGGTCTTGATTTATAGTTTAAAATAATAGCCTTTACTATTAATGTTTAACATTGCTAGCAAAAGAAAAAGGTGACAGTGTGACATTTGACTATGTCTAATCTTATTTAACTTGTGTTCACACATTGTGCTAATCAAAATGTGGCTTATTAGTGGCCTAGTGCAATGTGTAACCCAGCCACTTTGGTTAGTAAATTATAGTTTGCGGGTTAGTGTTTTGTGGAACCTAGACAATTGTGATTTATTCAGTAAACTACAGCCAAGCAATTCATACCTTAATGCAGTGTATGAACCATTGAAAGATAAAATTATTCCTTATGGTTTTTCAAGCCTTCCTGGCTAAAACATTTTACTATACTTTACAGAGTTGCTTGTTTATTTAGGTGCACTATATTAAAAGAAAGAATGTAAAGAATTAAGCATAACTAATTAATCTTTTAAAAAAAAGAGCACCAAAGATCTACCATTCCAGCAAGCCAGTCTTTTATTCCATGAGTCTTTTAGTAGCTTCCCTCTGGCACTTTGGTGGTAATTCAGGAATGCAGGGCCAAACAACAGCCCAGTCATACAGTATTCCCTGATGGCTCAAAGGAATTATGGCAAGCTGTCCAGGCTAATCGTTTCAAGCAGCACTTGGAAAACCACTTTCTGGGTAAATTTGCATCATCCTAGTCCACCAATGGAAAGAATTGAACATGAAGAGGGTGTGTACCTTGTAGACAAAAATATATTCAGCATAGCACAGGATCTGTTTTTAGCTCATAACGGTTCAACGTTTTGGAGTCCTAGACACAATTTCCTGGCATACTACAAGTAGAAAGAAGGAAACAGAAAAATCTCGGCGTATACGTGTACTTAAACAATTTTATGACATGCTTGGAGAAATCACGAATGGAGGTACTTGCAGAAAGTAAGTTTGAACCATTGGCATTGAGGGACAGATGCTTGCAGGACACAGTCTGCTCAATTAAAGAAAAATTGGGAAAGGGACTCTGATACTGTTTCAAATTCTTGGCTGTGAAGTTTTGCTTTTTTTCCCCTGAGATGTATTCCTCTTTCAGCACGCTTATCAGCTCCTTTTCTGAACTTGCTAGTTATAGTACTTTTCTTTTGGGGGGAAAAAACCTGCTGAATTAGCTACTTTGCAAATTGTCTTGCCATTTGAACACTGAAAGAATTATTTTCTTTTAGGGAAAGATTCCTGTGGTAGAACTTTTATCCTGCCTGTAATACTACACACACTATGACTAATGCATAAATAACTCTTTTTCTTCCTTGGAGTTTTGTCTCTTCTGCCTTGTAATTTACAATGGAAAAAACACTATGTTTCATCGTTGGAAAATTTACTTTTTTATTATTGAATTTTATTTATTTATTGGTTCAAAAATAAAGGAAGTAGCTTAATGTAACATTGAACCACATAATCTCTTAAAAACAAAACAAAAATGTTTTCTCTTGCTTCTCCTTCAAAAGGATGAAGCTTTAAAATATTGACTAGTTTTCTAGATGGAATGTTATCTCTAAAAGTGTAAAATACAATTAATGATATAGTTCCTGTTTCAAATTGTTTTAAGGTTATATTTTCTCCTGGAGTGACCCATCAGTGGTATTTTTATAGCAGAATTTATGAAAGAATTATATTTGAAGAAGCCAAGAAGTGTATTCTAGCTATGTTATACTTTTGTTCCTTTGTTTCTGTTCTTAGCAGAATAAAATGAAAGAAAGTTTCTTTGAGAATTGATCAGTGTTTGTCAGACTTGGCAACTTTAAGATACGTGGGGGTTCAGCTTTCAGAATTCTCTAGCCAATCAAATCCCAATTTTGGGAGTTGAAAGCCCCCATCTTAAAGTAGTCAAATTTGAGAAACACTACATGATACATTGATATATATACAATTTTGAAGTGAACAGATTTTAAAAGTATTCCTTTTGTGGAAACACTAAGAAAGACTTAGTCCCTGCTGTAGTGATAGAACATCAAACTATATATCAACAAGGAGGCAAAATGGGAAATGCTAGAAATAATCATTTGGTTTTCTCAGAAAGAGTAGTTGGGTTTGATCTTGGATGTTATGAAGAATCTAGAGGTGTAGCAACAAAGACAAGGCGTCTCAGAATATTTCTCTGGCTTTTTCCACAACTTCAGAAATGGCCAAGCTGCAGTTGAATCTTTCTTCCACACTGATGATAAGAAGGCATCATCTTCCGCAACTAAGACAGGTTGATTCCAACTGCATGGTGCTACCCATTCTATCCTTAATATTTTGCCATCATTTGAAGACTTTCTTTTGCTTTGACTAATGGAAAGGACCAGCCCTGTTATGAGTTAGGGAAAGGAGAGAGCCTATTCCTAGACATAGAAGTAAGATATTTCTAATTTAGCTAAAGAATAGTGAGTCTAAAAACAATAGTCCTTGTCAGGAACAAGAGATGGATACAGGTCATGAATCTGAAGGGATTGCTTTTTCTGTTGCTAAAGCTAAAATAGCTTTTTATTTTACTGCAGTAGGAGGAAGAAAATCTTTGTCCATAGTTGAAGGTAGAGCACTAAGCCTGGGAACTGGTCTCAGTGATTTGCATATTGGGGAAGTTGTATGGTTTAAAACAAAGGGGAGATCAATATAATAAATTATGAGTGACTTATGTCACAGCAGAGGTTTTTTTTTCATTTGTGCAGAGAAAAGTAGGGTTTTACATATTTGGAGTGTGTAAGGTACTATCATTATTTCTTAGAAATGCTCTACTGGGCTTAGTACTTGTTATATATTGCATTAATTCAAAATCAAAAGAATGAGGTATGCTTCACGTTTGTTATAAGAAATCTGACCTTTTATCTGGCCACTATATGACTTGTTTATTGACCCCACATCACATTATATGACATAATTGTGGGTTTGTTTTGCTTTTTGTTGAGATTTGTGTATTTTTAACTTTTGAGCTATTGATGTTCTGCAAGCTCTAATTTGTGTTAGTATGTTAATCTAATTTTGCAATGCAACAAGTTATTTGTTTTGGGTCAGCCAGTGCTGTTGCTAAGAGCTAGTCAGGCAATTCTACACTTGCTCTCATGGCTTGACCACAAACGAAGTGTTATGCTTTTGGTATATCATTTCCATAATCTCATCTTCAGTATACAAACTGAGTTGGTGCCAGAGAGAGACATTGGAACAGTTGATGCTGTCTACCTAACCACACTGTCTCGTTAGTGTGTCTCCAGAAAATAATTTCCAGACTGATTAATAGTAAAATATTTTCCCTATGCTTTTATACTAACTTAAATATAATCATTACATTATAATGTATGTTATGGTCTGTGTTGGTTACTGTGAGCGTAAATTGAGAAATTAATTCGCATGATTTAATTGACTTAGATAAAAATATGAATAGTACATTCAAAACAAACAGCAGTTAAATGCAGCTGCTTTTGTGGTTGAAGTGTATTGTTTACTCTTAAAACTATTGCATGATTAGTGAAACAAAATTTGGATGCTTTGAATTGTGCACATGACCCTCGGGCAAAATAAGTGGAGACTTCTTGCTTCCAATGTACAAGAATGGAATTGAAAATGAAATAATGATATAAAAATGATAATTTGTTGAATGGAGTGTGTGTGTGTGTCTGTGTGTGTCAGTATAAAATATTCTTGACTGAAAAGTATACTAAGGTCTTTAAGAAGTTAGAAGTCATTTATTTGTTTTATTAAACTTCTTTCCTTCTCCATTCTTCATCCCTTTTGGGTCTATTTCTGTAATCTATTCCTGCAATAATTGAACATTAAAACTTTTTTAAAAAAGATTTTGCCTTTGCACATCTGGTAGTACTTTTCATTTTGTTGTTCTCTTTTAATAAGATTGTTGTTCTCTTTTAATACGGTTCATTCATATGATGCCAAAGTCACTAAACATTCTCCGCATTTACTTTCATGTTATTGATAATGGTATGAGGGTTTTTTTCCTCCCTGAAATAATTGAGGGGGTAGGTTTTCTCTTATTCTCTTATTCTCTTATTTTTGCTGTTAAGTATAACAGAATCTGTTAGAAAAAAACCAACAACAAAAAAGAGAGAAGCAGATGGTTTCAGACCTGGGACTTATAAAGTATGCCTTGAAATATTAGCAGTTGTTTGGGATGGGCAGTTGGCCTGGTGAATTTAACTCTTTCATAACACTGAAACAGAGCTTCCTTTCTTTTCCTTCTCTTTGTAGTTACCTCTTCCTTTTGCTTCATTTCCATTTATTTGTCTCTCCTTTTTCTTCCATTGGTAGTGCAGATTCTCTCTTCCTGTATTTCATCTGATTCAGTTTTGGTCCTCATTATATTTCTTCCTTGAAAAGGTACCCTTCCCTTCATTCCATCACCCATCCTATTTTCTTTCTTCTATTTTGCTGGTTTGGTTGAGCTGGGGAGGGAATAGTTTCTGACAATTCTGGTGGGAGAAGATTTCTTATTTCTAGTTCTGGAGAGCACGCTTGCCCATTGTAGAGGTGGGTTTCAGCAGGTTCTGACCAGTTCTGGAGAACCGGTAGCAGAAATTTTGAGTAGTTCGGAGAACCGGTAGTAAAAATTCTGACTGGCCACGCCCCCTATTCTCTATTCTCTATTCTCTGCCTCCCAAATCCCAGCTAATCTGGAGGAAATGGGGATTTTGCAGTAACCTTCCCCTGGAGTGGGGTGGGAATGGAGATTTTACAGTATACTTCCCCTGGAGTGGGGTGGGAATGGAAGTTTTACAGTATCCTTCCCCTGCCACGCCCACCAAGCCATGCCACACCCACCAAGTCATGCCACACCCACTAGGCCACACCCACAGAACTGTTAGTAAAAAAAATTGAAACCCACCACTGGCCCATTGGCTGTGTCTAGAGTTCCCTCAGTACTAGCATATATTTACTTTTCCTTCCGTTCCCTTCTCTCTTGTCATGTCCACCAAGCGAATGGGAAGCAGTTTGTCCACTGAAGCCAAAGGAACAGTCTCCATTGGTGTTCCAGTGTACAGGTAGTCCTTGAGTTATGGTTGTAATGGAGCCTGCCCATCATGGTAGTAACTCAGGATGGTTGTAAAATGGGTTGGTCCTATGACATTCAATTTTATGACCTTTTTGTGATAATTGTTATGTGAAGCAATAGTTCGGTATGGTGCAGTTTTGCCAAAACATAGAAGTCAATGCCAGTTTTCAGCAAAAATGTTGTAAGACATGGTCATATGACCATGGGATGCTACAAATAGCCATAAATGTGGCTGATTGCCAAGTGCCTGAAGTTCATTCATGTGACTAGAGGGGAGCATGACCATTAGAACCTCAAAATCTAAATCATAAGTACCCCCCAACCCCGGTAGGCCCATCAGAACTTTGAAAGGTTGCTAAGTGACTCATCATAATTAAAAGACCTCCCGTACCCTCTTCTTGCCTCTCACATTTTCTGAAGACTGCCCAATGCTACAGCTGACAAATCACTGGCCACAAGCATCATCACTGTTATTGCTCCTTCAGGAACCAAGAGTCCAGGGCATCCAAAGGATAAAAAGCTGGAGGCTCTAGAATTCAATATCTTTACCAGCTGTTGCACAGTTTTTTTGTCTAACAAAATCTAGTAGATAGGGCAATATTCTGAAAGAATGTTATTCTTAAGAATCATAACAACATCCCATTTTCTTTGGAAAAGTGTTCTACCAGAAGAACATAATCAGATCAGTACTTACCCTACCAGCATTTAGGAAATCCACTGATTGTGTGCCTTCAAGTCAGTAGTGATTCTTAGCAACCACATGGATAGATTTTCTCATGATGAGCTATCCCTAACTTGGTCTTTCAGAAAGGTATATCTATTGCACTGAACTGAGTCCATGCACCTTGCTGCTGCTCTCTTCTTCTCTTAGCTTCCTCCTTTCCCATCAGTAGAGCCTTCTCCAGAAAGCTAGATCTTCACATAATGTTCTAGAGTAGGATAATTTGAACCTGGTCCCTTGTGCCTTGAGTGAGAACTCTGTGTTGATTTGTTTGATGATCCATTTATTTGCTTTCTTGGTGGTCCACAGTATTCTCGAAAGTCTTCTGCAACACCAGAGTTGAAAAGCATCAATATTTTCTTATTCTGCTTCTTCAAAGCCCAACATTCACTTCTATAGAGTAGTTTGCTTTTGCCTTCTTCCTAGAACTGAGTATAATTTACCCAAGGTCAGTCATCTGGCTTCATATCTAAGGCAAGACTAGAACTTACAATTTCCCAGTTTCTAGCTTGCTTTCTTAGCCACTAAATTGTCTCTTGTCATCAGCATAGCATAGTTGTTGATATTTATTCCTCCAATTTCTAAATTATCTAGCTATTTTGTAAAAGCCTTTGGATATTGATAGAATGGTGAGTTTCCCATCCTGCAATTGATTGATTGCTATTGAGAAAATTATTCCTTGGTGTAATAATGAATTTAAAAATGGTTTTTACTATTATTGTTTTGGATTATATTATAATATACTGTATTGTTTTAATTTTCCTTAATTCTTTTATTAAATAGCAAATTTCTTGTAAAAATTGGGTACACTGAGACTGCGCAATTAACTTTTATCTTGAAATGATAATATGATCCCAGAAGAACTATGATGAATGTTAATCATAGTTTGATTTAAGGAAATCAGCTTCAAACATAATTAATGAAGCTATGATCTCAGCTAAAGGAAAATGGTTAATCTGAAAATTATTTACTAAACTGTGGCTAATTTTGAGCGCTACTGGAATAGCAAAATGATAATAATAAATATAGGCAAATGGATCATTCCAATCTCTTCCTCAGGGAAAAGAAGGGGGAAGTATGTGAGCTAAATGACTGGGGGAGGGGGGGTGGCCAGGGAAGGGGTTTTTTTGTGGGGGGAAGCTTTCTGAAATCCCAACAGTCCCGATTAGTGAACTAAATAGATTAATTATCTATCTCAGTCCAAGACAGCTTCCTGAATTCCTATTTGGATGCTTCTTATTCAAGCACATGCAACCTCATTATAAACTTAATCTGTTTTCTATGAAGAATACTGGAGATCTCTTCAAAGTTGGCAAGCTGTAAATTTGCTTAGAAAGTTGCCTTTTGTGATCAGAAAAGAGTTGCTCGCTGACTGCACTTTTCACACACACAGTGGTTGTCATCTTAACTGTTCATTGTGCCTTGAGTCGGCTCAAGTTTGCATACCTGCCTTTGATAGATGTATTCATTAACCTTCTTCATTGTAGGAGGGCACAATGGAAGTTGTATCACTGGCTCAAGTCTGAAAAATTGATGCTACTTTGTCGAACTTTCTAACAGCAGCTTGCTTGCTGCCCCGTTCTGTTAAAAAGGATTACACAGTGAGTGCACAGCCATAGTGGGGACCAGATGGCCTTTCACTGATTCTTTAGACAAATTGGGTTTCAAGTCCTCTTATGAATACAAATAGATTTCTGAAAGCAGCCTTGTGAATGTGCTTCATGCTTCTGATACCCAGACTCTGAATATAAATGTCTTGATTGAGGATTACGCTCTGTTGCCTTGTTCAGTAGTACCCTAGTGATTTACATTTACTCACTACCAAACGTGAATTTTTCCCCTTCAAATCCTTTATATTGTTTTTCCTCTACCTTGGCATGAGATGTGCGTGTTATCCTGAAGTGTATTTTATATCGGTGATACTTCCAATGGAGCAATTAGTACTTATAAGAGAAAAAAAAGGCATAATTCTTGTGTTATAAAGTATATTTTGTAATAAAAATGTCCTTGAATTTCTGTGCATAGATATTGACATGCTTTAATATAAAAATCATTGTCATTTGTGAAGTGCCTTCCTGTTAAGTATGTCTTTTTGTCAGTTTTTAAAGACAAGTTTGTAGTCAACTTGAACTTTGCTAATCTGTAGGGTAACTGAGACAAAGATTTGAATGATTAATAGAGAGATTTTTTTATAGTTTAAAAATGAGACTCTGCTTCATTTAAATGTTTTGAGAGCATGCAGTCCCTATTCAGTTGTACAGCAGGTACAAGGTAAATATTTTACAGCACTTTGAATTTCATAAAAGTTGGTCAACAGGCACAACTGATAGAGAAATCTTCCCAAAAAATCTTAAACTTAAATCCTTTTGAAATCTAATCCTCCTGCAAGGCTATGTGAAATGGATTTCTTCTTTCTACTACAAGCTGCACCTTTTTGTAGGCTGTCTCTCAATAGATTTGATTGATTAGCTTGCCAGTAGACTCCTTTTTTTTTGAAGCATGCAGTGCCTAATACAGTTTGAGCTGTTGCTTTCCTGGCAAATCAAGTTCAAGTTCATACAAATAGAGAAGTGGCTAACTGGTGGTATGAGTGAATTACCCTATGCTCTTTCACCTCTGGGTCACAGCTGCAACTTAGACTCATTAATCAACAATGACTTAAAAAATCCATGGGGATTATCCAAGTTGTAACAAGGGAGCTAGTTATATAACATCATTTAATATCAATTAAACCCTGGAGCAAGTTTGAATTATTGCTGTTTTGCCTTCAGTGATATGAGGCTGGTTGAGACTCAGGGCATGTTATTGTGATGGCTGTTTTTAATCTAGACTATCTATCTTGTTTTTAGTTTTTTCAACTTTTTTAAACATTTATTTAGGTTTTGTAATGTGCCCAATGGTATTATAATGGGTGGCCATACCAAATTTAAATGAAAGTTTAAATTCAAATGAATGAATAAAATATCTGTAGAGCGTACAGTAAATATTAACTCCATGTTCTTGATAATTAGCTTTGTGTTAGATGGATATTCATATTAAAATATGAATTTATTTTCATTTATGTGACTAGGACTTTTTTATTTATTTACAGGCTATCATACGGAATCTCATTTCGTGGCTGAAAAACATGGAGACCTTTTTTCAAAATAATGACAAATATGCAAACTGCTAATTTCACCCACATTTGAGTGTTTTTTTCAGGTATGTTTGAAATATACATTTTTATTTGAAAATGAGAAACACAAACAATGTCTTTACATGAAGTCTGAACAGAGCCTTAGAACTAAATTTTTATTACTAAAGTTTCTTATGCTAGATATGCTTTTAAATTGTGGTGAAACTGGTAGAGTTTATTAACGAATAAAAACATATTCATGTACTAGACCTTTTTATGCCATTGAATTCTGGATAAAAGCAATAGACTTTTAGAATGAGAGAGAAAAAATGAGTTAGTGACTGAGTCCTTTTGAGTTGATTTTAATAAGGTCATGCTGAACAAAAATAAAGGTCCATAAGATTTTAGGTAGAAATCCCACACTCTAGCAAGGGGAGCCAAATATCCACTTAAAATTATGAGGGTGAGGATACCTCCCTAGGGTTTAGTCAATTTGGGAATTTTCTTGCAGTATTGCTCAAAGCCACTATTTCCACAAATATTTTTCATTTCAGCATTTTAACTTGAGAAGGAAGGATCCAGCAGTGGGTTTCACATTTTGTTACCACTGGTTTGCCATGCTTGGGCATGCTCGCTTTGCATGTGCGGTCACCTTCTGCGCATGCACTTTACTCACACACACCTTCCATACATCCACCCGGCCTCAAAACCGTGCCCTAAATAGGACGGCATAGAGCCGGGGTGGGGGTTCCCCACCCACGATTTCCACTATCGGTACACCTGAACCAGTACGAACTGGCTGAATACCACCTCTGGAAGGACCCCCTTTATTACTACTGCTTATCCGCTCTGAAAAATTAACCAGGGCTTTATACGAATAATCCCACATCAACTTTTTGCTATTTTAAAAATATTATTCCAGTGTATTTAATTATTTATGTCTCAGTTAAACTTAGTGAACATGTAGTATCAACTAGAAGCAATTCAAGGAAGTGGTCTTTCATTGTTTATAGATCTTCTTAGAGTTCATAAGTAAGGATTAAGTTTTTCTTGGGCATGACTTTTTTTTTAATAACCAAAACTATTTATATTTCCTTTTTAGTAAAAATGGGAAATTCAGACAGCCAATACAGTCTTCAGGGAACCAAAAATCACACTGTATCTACACCTGTTACCAAGCAGAAACCCTGCTCTCTGAAAATCCGTGGCATCCATTCTAAAGAAGAAAAATCCTGCTCCGCGCGTGGGTGGAGCCACAGTTCCAGTAATGCAAACTATAAATCCCGATCATTTGCCAGAAGCTGCCTTTCTCATTTTAAGAGTAATCAGCCTTATTCCTCAAGACTCAGTGATACAGTAGTGAAAGTACCTAAGAGTAATAGCAATGCAAAGCCTAGGATTCCCACTTCAGGGAACTATAGCCAGGGGACTAACAGTGCATTTCTGCCTGAGAATGGTTTTCACTACATTGGCTTTGAAACTACCAACAACTACGTTCCTTCCAAGGAATATAACGGACATTTCTTAAATTGCTATGGGGAAAAAGAAAGTTCATCACCAGATGACAGAATGAGTCCAAAAGTTCTTATCAAGACATTAGGAAAGCTTGATGGGTGTTTGAAAGTTGAATTTCACAACATTAGCAATAATAGTAGCATTTCTAGAGATGAAGCCAGTGAACCAGTCCAACTCTTAAGATACTTCCCTACTTCAGAATCTGGAAAGAATAACATGCTTGAAGGAAAGGAATCTTCTAGTACAGATTGTGCTGAAAGCCATAGTCTGTCAGCTACTGATTCGAGACTTAGATCCAGTAAAGGGAGCTCCATTAGTTCAGAGTCATCATGGTATGATGCTCCATGGGGCAATAATGGAGGGATAAATGAACTAGATGTGTCCTACATAACCAGAAGCATTCCAGAAACAAGAATCCAAGTTGATTTCTCCCAGAATGACTGCAAAAAATCATTGAACCAAAGTTCATCTCTTTCTTCCCTCCGTGATTTATATGGGGATTCAAATCTAAGAAGTTGCCAAGCCTCCAATATTGGATTTTCTGCGGATTACATCAACACACATGCTAGTTTAAACAACCGGGTTTCATTTACCTCTGCCATAGATGTTCCTTCTAAGGTGGAGCACAGAGGATCCCCACAATACTCTTCCTTCACTCTGCCTTGTAGGAAATCTAGAAATCTTAATGAGGATGCAGCTAAGAAGGAAACTTTAAAAAGCAGGATGCGTCGGATTAGTGACTGGACAGGAAGCCTGTCAAGGAAGAAGAGGAAGCTACAGGTACGTGGAATTTCAAGCTTAAAAATATACCTGAAGAATGAATTTTGGATTCTTCATTGTAGGGTATATGCTTAACTTACTGTAGATTCTTAAATTAAACTAGACAACTCCTATTCCATTGGGTCATTGTTTCAGAGATATTTCCTTACTTAAACAGGGAAACAGAATGACAATGGAATGACCACTGCAAAAAAAAAAAAAAGCAGTGGGGATGATTTCCGACTTAATGCTGGCTTCCTTATTGAGTTTTCTTGTGGGAAGTTGGCAGGGAGCATCAGAAATCATCTTCCCTCCTCCCTACTTCTTTCCTTCTCTTCCTCCTTCCTATCATTCTGTTGCTGTCTTCCTTTCTCCCTCTCTTCCCCTCCCAAGAATTCCTAACAGCTTCCCCATTCATTTATTTAATTGTATTCCACCTTTATTATTTTTTACAAATAACTTAAAGTGGCAAGGTCACCCAGCTGGCTCTCATGGCTAAGGCGGGACTAATGATACCCTGCTTTCTAGCCTGGTGCCTCAACCATTAGACCAAACTGGTTCTCATTTATTTTGCTTGTGGTTGCAGGAAGTTGTAGGTCCAAAGCCAGCAGACAGGTAAGTGGGAGATTTCTTGCCCCTGAAAATGAGTGTATGTGCATGAATGTGCACTAAGCAAATAATTTTTTAAAATTATTTTTCATCTCCTACTTTTTATATATAGAAAATGACTTTTCTGATATAGCTATAGAATGTTAAACGTTTATATGCTTGGTGAATTAAATAATTTTCACTTACTAAATATTTTGTCAATAAAGATATGTTATTTTAAGCTTTTCTATAATGATGTCAGGCAGGCACACTCTGCTCCTGCTCTCCTGACATCTCAGTTCAGGGAAATTTTCACAATGGGAGTTAAGAATAATAATTGTGTTACATTATCATTTGCTTTTAAACTGCAACCCTGCAAGGAGTTCTGTATAAACTGACACAAGATCCAGGAAATGAAGTTTGCCATTTTAAAATTAAAATCACATGTAAAAATTAAAATCACATGTAAAGTATTCAATTCCAAATAGTTAATGCTCTAGCCTTATATATATGTAAAAAAAGAAAGAAAGATAATCACTGTTAGTGTAAGTGGGTAACCTATAATTTTGCTCTAATGGAAAATAGTACTTGCTTAAAGCAGCAAACTCACTGTTCTAATAGTATTTGCTAGAGAAGCATGCCTTAGAAATTCTGGGTAAAAATGTTTATATAATATTAAAACTAATGCACAATCTTCTAGTATGACAACATTAGGTTCCTTTCCAAGCGACAGTTCAAGAATTTCATTCTGGCAAGTGAGGCGTAGCCCTTAGCAAGCAAATACCATAGTAGCTATGAATTGTTGGCCATTAAAAAACCAATGGACAGCCTATGTTTTATAGATACTTTAAGATTTGGTGCAACAGTTTCAGATAGCTAAAGAAAGCATATTGCCCAACCACATTTGTGTCGGTCCTATTCCTGTTATCCTTGTTATATCAGCCTTCTGATGCAACTGGAGTTGGCTGTGCCATTTTGTCTGCTTTTAGTTGTTGCTTCAAGGCATGCCTTTTTTATGCCCTCTGCATTATCCCATATGATATTTATTCAGTTACCACCCATTCCTTGGCTTTATTCTCTGTCATGCAATATATTCACATCATAATCCAGGAATGTTGAAATTGATATAATGGAGCTGGTGGAATAGGAGGAATGGGGTACAGAATTAAAGAATAAAGCAATTTATTTTTATTCTATACAGAATAAAGCAATTAAAGAGATTTCTCATCTTGGGTGTTTGATTGGCTTTGTATGCCAGGCAAAATGAACCCAATATTTCCTGGGATAACTGGCTATATGTGGCCCTTCAAGATTTGGATGTTTAAAGTAAAAAAATTATAAAATGCATGGGTAGGAACCATATTAACTGTATGTAAGTTGCTTAATTAAAATTGAATTTAAATATACGTTTCATGTTGGCTTGCTCACTTCTTTTTCCTGGCTCGTTTCGACTGGCATGCTACTCAAAGGTTCTGTGGCTAGAAAACATTGGATAACTCTGTTGTAATGGAAGAATTGCATAAACCAAGCCCTGTTTATTGCTTTCCCTCATGAGTGCTTTTGATCTCCATCATAGCTAATCTTAAAAAACAGAAGAGTTTGTGAAGGAAGATGCTGCAAGGAAAGAAGGAAGTGAAATAAACTTGGAAGGAGTTGTGCTTATTTCGTTTTGGTATTGAAATGGATGTCTGCGGGATGTATAGAGCCACAGAACTAAACTCAGGAGGGTACAAGGCAGTATTACATAGGGTTTCAGGAAGTATTGTGCGTGTTTGTTTCTCTTTCATGTGTACCAAAACTCTCCAGAAACTTGAGGGAAGAGAAAGCAAGGCGGCATCAAATACAAGACTAGGAGAATAAATTCCAGATCATCTATGCATATTGCATAGATATGTTCCAGTAGGAAAAATCTTAATAAAAGCTTAATAGTGATGTGTAAGGTAAGGTTTACAGGTATTTCTCAACTTATGTCTAGTTAATTAGTGACCTTTGGAAATTAGGATGGACCTACTTCAGAGTTATACAAAGTTCTGATAGTTGCCCCTTCCCCTCATGGTTATATGATCAAAATTCAGGTGTTTGGCAATACGACTGCATTTGCATGTTTTCATATATTTCCTGTATCAAAATAGCAAGATACTATCTCACTGATTTTTGATAATTATGATCGAGCAAGATTAAATCAGCTATATTAAAAAAGTGGTTTGGAGCTATCTATGGCCTTGAAACTTGGATTGCCCCAGGCTGTAGACCTTATAATCATATGTAAAACTGGCATGGAAAAGAAACTTGGGGTGTATTTTATGTTACTACTGAAAGTAAATGAATGTGACTTTATTTAGTTTCTTTAGGAGAGATCCCCTTGGAATCATGTAAAATGTGCTCTTGTGTACTCCACAGAAAGAGTAAGTTATGAGTGGAATAATATTAATTAGAAATAGTACCACTTTACACTGCACTGGTGAGATCACAATTAGAATACTGCATCCAGTTTTGATCACTATGGTACAAAAAAGAAGTTGAGATCCTGGAGAGTGTGCAGAGAAGAGCAAAAAAAGATGATAACAGGTCAGGAGGTTAAATTGCATGGCAGATGGTTGAGGGAATTAGGTATGCCTATCAAAGAGAAGGATTGATAGTTGTCTTCATGAGTGGCTGTCACAAAGAAGAAGGGACTGACTTATTGTCTAGGGCAGCAGAGGGCAGGACTAGGATGGAGATCCAGCTTAAAAGTAAGAAGAATAGACTGGACAGCTGGGCTAGTATAAGACTCCTGCCTTGAATGGGGGTGGTGGGGTGGTGTTGGACTAGAAGACCTTAGAGGTCCCTTCCACATGTATGTTTCTAGATGACTGGGAAACAGTATAGAAACAATAATATTGGCTATAAATATGTTCTTAAGTTGATCAAAGAATTGTGATTACATTAGCAATACTCTAATTTAAAATAATCCAAAATAAATTCTGGCTATTTCTCAGTGCAAAGAGGCGTAA
Source organism: Arizona elegans (assembly GCA_022577455.1). NCBI lineage: Eukaryota > Metazoa > Chordata > Lepidosauria > Squamata > Colubridae > Arizona > Arizona elegans. Next base: position 255,346,917 of record JAKOOJ010000001.1, read on the forward strand.
ATAAACATCTAATCCTTAGGATGATTTTTTCATTCTGCTTTTGACAGCAGATCTCATAGTGTCAATGACTGTATGAAGAGATCACCTATAATCTATTTGAATCAGTGAGCTCTGATATTCCTGGTATAATCACATCCTTCTAATGTATTAACTTTACTGCACTGCTTAATCTGCATAATGCACTATAATTCCCACAAATTGCAACAAAGTTTTATGAATGAACTTATTAGCAAGGAGATATATACATACACACACATGAAACGAAGCATTGCTACTTGATTAATTTTAATTAATCGTTAATATTAAACTATTTAATTAATAGTTAATTTTGCCACTTTTCTTCTTTTACAGGAGCCAAGATGCAAAGATTCAAACGAGTATTTTGATACTGGATATGAAAGCCTTTCTACAGACCTTTTTGCTCCTTCCCATTTCTCTGGTTCTCTGTGGTCCCCGAGCTCTGGCCAGATTTTGCCCCAAAGAAGTGAATCAGCTAATGCAATCAGCAGTGACATCCTAAGGCAAAACATTTATGAAAATTTCATGCGAGAGCTTGACCTGAGCAGAACCAACGTTGAGAACACAGACTCTTCTATGGAAACCGAGGACTCGAGCAGTGAGTCACTCAGCTCCTTGGAGCAGTTGGACCTGCTGTATGAGAAGGAACAAGGAGTCATTCGTAAAGCTGGGTGGCTTTTCTTCAGGCCTCTTGTGACCCTACAGAAAGAGAAGAAACTTGAGCTAATAACCCGGAAGAAATGGAAACAGTATTGGATAACATTAAAAGGTCAGCCACAGTTTGTGATATTTACTGTTTTGCAATTCATTTCTAATATGTTTCAGCCTCTGTTACAAATATCTTTTGATAACGTTAACAGGCTTTATCCCATACTCATTCAACTGATTGAAGTACAAATACTTGTGTGATAGCAAAAGTGGCTGAATTATTTCCAGCCACATTAAAGGGGTTTTCTACATAAGGACAAGTTCAAGGGTGAAATGCTCCCAGTTTGGACTGGTTTGGCTGAACTGGTAGTGATGGTGGCCGGTGGTTCGAAGAACCGGTAGCGATGGTGGCGCGAGGCTCCGCCCACTTGCCCGGTCGTTGTTACTTCCTGGTTTTAATCAGGAAGTAACCTGTTTTTTACCCTCTGCGCATGGGCAGAAGTGTTTGTGCATGCGCAGAGGGTCCGCATGTGCACGTGATGTGTGCACACAAGTGAAGCAACTGCGCACGCAGGGCACGTGCACTCTCAAACCGGTTGGGAAGGTAGGTAGATTTCACCCCTGGACAAGTTTCTGTCTTTTCGCAATTGATCTCTTTTGTAGTTGAGCTGATTGATTTCCTGCTCAGCTGTGAAGCAAGAGGGGGGGAAAAATCAGTTTTGCCATATTAATTTTAAAACTGCAAGACAGAGTTTTTCATCCTGAGTTGTCCCCACTTGTCATCCTTGCAAATGTCAAGGAACTATGGGTCTTGCCACCGTTTTGCTATACTTTTTAATTGGAATGGCTTTTTTTTCCCCCTTGCTACAAAAACAAAGGCAGTGAGGCAGAGGCAAGGATGAGACGAAATCGATCAGTCATGAACTGGATGCCAATTTTTATGCCTCCATCATTGGTCACTTAGAGGGAGTACTGATTGATTCATGAGCCCTAAGCATTGTCAGGAGTGTAGTGGTGAAGATACTCCTTATGTGCCATGAAAATGCTTCTAGGGAGTTGAGAGGTACAGCCAGATCTGAATCCTCCACCTCCTGTTGTAAAAGCCACTTGTGGAGTGGTCCACTCTGTTTGGATGCTCCTACTGGGAAAAAAAGGCCAATTATGTCCCATCCTCTTTGTGTCCAATATTTAGAAGTATCTCTGCCAGCTGTCTTATCAGTTCAATAGGAAGGAAGAAAATAGACTTACTTTCCAGTAAATGTAATATTAGTGAAAAAATACTGAGAAATTAGAGCACTATACAAGTCACGATTAATCAAGATTCATTGCAGTATAATTGCCTTTTGTGTCCATGAATGGCATGAAGTGGGTATAAGACAATGATGGATGTAGGACTGTGTGGCTGACATGACTCCAGTGTTTCCCAAGACAGCCATATGCAGTTTGGGAATAAGGAGCCATGGTGACGCAGTGGTTAGAATGCAGTATTGCGGGCTACTTCGGCTGACTGCCAGCTACCAGCAGTCGAGCAGTTCGAATCTCACTGGCTCAAGGTTGACTCAGCTTCCATCCTTCCGAGGTTGGTAAATGAGGACCCAGATTGTTGAGGGCAATATGCTGACTCTGTAAACTGCTTAGAAGGGGCTGTAAAGCATTGTGAAGCAGGGGTGAAATGCTCCTGGTTCGGACTGGATCGCCCGATCTGGTAGCGATGGCGGTGGATGGTTCAGAGAACCGGTAGCAAAAATCCCTGCCCCCCACCCATGCCCAGCTGAGCCACATGATCATCAGAGGCTTTTTTTTTAACTTTTAAAAGCATTTTTTCTACAACCTCTTCCGACGAAAAAATGCTTTTAAAAGTTAAAAAAAAAAGCCTCTGATGATCACGCGGCTCAGCTGGGATCATCAGAGGCTTTTCAAAGCATTTTTTTCTGCAACCTCTTGGCCGAAGAGGTGGTAAAAAAAATGCTTTGAAAAGTCTCTGACGATCCCAGCTGAGTTGCCTGATCGGCAGAGGCTTTTCAAAGCATTAGAAAAAATGCTTTGAAAAGTTAAAAAAAAAAAGTTGGCCATGCCCACCAGTCACATTACCTCACCACCACCACCAAGCCACGCCTACAGAACCGGTAGTAACAAATTTTACATTTCACCCTGCTGTGAAGTGGTATATAAGTCTAAGTGCTATTGCTATCTGTTTCCGTATAGTAAGGACCTTCAGATAATAAAAGCTTCCTTCTTTGTTTAAAGTTGAGTTGGCTGGTTGGCTTCAAAGTTATCCATTCTGACTTAAAAGCCTCATTTTTAGTTCATATGTGTAATGAATAAGCTGGCAATGATTATGTAGCATTAAAAAAGATGCTTTGTGTATATTTACTATATCCTGTTGCAGCATCTGCTTCAAAGCTGGGATAAATTGGAAAAGGAATATGTTAGGGCAAGATTTGCTTACGTTGAAACATTTAACACACACACACACACACATACATACATACATACATACATACATACATATATTGCATCTCTTTAAGTATGAGATGTAGAGGCTAAATGGTCAGCCAGGCCTATTGACAATTGTTGAAATGAAAGAAATAAGAACTGTATTTTTCTGACTCTTTAATTAATTTTATAGTGCAAGAATAGATCAGATTTGTTTTCAGGAAATTTCAGCATATTTCTAAAAGGTTCCCACACAGAAATCTTTATTAAGATCACCGTTTCACTGATACTGCCAATCCTTTTACAGGGTTTATGATAGTTCCTACTATTAACTAAATTATGTCAGCCTCATAGACGAAGCAATCACAATTTTGGAAGTGTTAAAAGTAGGGTTTTTTTTCAAATTAACAAAGTCAAAAAATTTAAAGAAATTGAAAAAAAAACCTATTACATTTATAAATTATTTTACTACTTTATGAAGTATTTAAATGCCATTTGATTTGGGATTTAATAAAAAGCTTGTATAACATTCAAGCTTATTTCATTTAGTTGAAAATATTACTGAAGGTTATTTTAGCAATTGCAAACTATAATTATAATTTTAGGGATAATTATAGTACAGTATACTTAAAAGGGACGCGGATGCTCAGTGACTAAGACGCTGAGCTTGTCGATCAGAAGGTCGGCAGTTTAGCGGTTCGAATCCCTAGCGTCGCGTAACGGGGTGAGCTCCGGTTACTTATCCCAGCTTCTGCCAAACTAGCAATTTGAAAGCAATGTAAAAAATGCAAGTAGAAGAATAGGGACCACTTTGGTGGGAAGATAACAGTGCTCCGTGCACCTTCGGCGTTTAGTCATGTCAGCCACATGACCATGGAGATGTCTTTGGACAGCGCTGGTTCCCTAGCTTAGAAATGGAGATGAGCACCACTGCTAAAGCCGGAAACGACTAACACACATGTGCAGGGGAATCTTTATCTTTACCTTTATACTTAAAAAGGAACTCTTATAAGAACTTCACATTTTGATGCTTAAAATATTTAATCAGTCTGGTTTTCTGAATCTGAAGTACAATGACACTATTATCTTCAGAATCCATTTCTTCTGTTTCTTAAAATCATATAATTTCCATGCTTCTGTAAACGATAATAAGATTAGTTTTTTTTAACTCTTTATATGTTTGTGTGTGTGTGTGTGTGGCACCAGTGAATTAATGTATTGATGATGTAGAAATGACTGATTTATTGTATATGTGTGGTATATAGTACACAAGCTTCATGCTATTCTTAAAAAAATGTATCCTTTAGTGTTCTTGTGTTTTCTTGATCAGTATTTATCAATGCTTAGAAAGGTTGCAACCGTGTAGTCAGCTGTCAAAATAAATTTATTGGTGTTCTGAGGCTTCTGTAGGGTTAAAGCACTACCAAGATTATTCCTTTAATATGGAAAGGTGGAGGGTTTTTTTCATCAGTGGTGCTTAATTATTTTATCTGAGCAAGGGGCTACATTCCAGGCATGTTCTGATTGTAGTCAGTCTGTTATAACCTGACCTTGCAGAATCAACCTCATGAAGGTCATTGTGTCTCATTTGCAAATGAACCATTTCTGGTATTTCTCCTTAAACAAAAAAATAGCTGTTCAGCAGCCTCAACTCTCACATCAAAAGGCAAAAAATAAATCAAGCTGATTGATTGTTTCCATGTTTCTTTTTTTATTGGAGAGTTATTCTACATTAATTTTCGCATTCATTGATACAAAATTAAATCTGTATTTCAGAGGATGTTGGTATAATTCAGCACTTCTTTCTATTTTATGAAGGATGCACTCTACTGTTTTATGAGACTTATGGGAAGAATTCCATGGAGCAAAATAATTCACCCAAATATGCTCTGTTTGGAGAAGACTGTATAGTGCAATCTTGCCCAGAACACCCAAAGAAAGAAAATGTCTTCTGCCTCAGCAACTCTTTTGGAGATGTCTACTTATTCCAGGTATTTCTACTATATAATATCTTTGTTCATTATCAAAGTATAAGGTCCATAATACTGAATTTATGTACTATTTATCTGCCTATCTATCTGTCCATTAGATTTTGTCCCACTACCAATTGGTTGACTCCTAATGGGTTAAAGTCAGTAATTTGTAATAAGATATTTATTGTATAATCATTCAAAATTATGCAATCAAAAATTAAAATCACAGGGTAGGATCAAAAGATAAAGCTCTGAGAAGAACAAGCCAGAGGAAATAGATATTTAACACCATATAGGCCTGGCTAATGAACTGGTAACTTTCCATTCAAATTTTTGTTCCATTCTTTTCTAACCTAAGCAGCTATTAAATTTGTGGATTTTTTGCTCTAATTGTCGTCACAAATTGCTGGGCAGGCTGGGAAATTCTAGGAGTTGGTTACGTAAGAATTAAGAGAAAGATATTGGTTGATAAAGCTATCATTAAAAAATTCTTAAATGGTCTAATGCTATGAATTTGAACCTAATTCATTAATTGTGCATAATTATGTATATAAAGAGCAACTTACTTTCGGTTGACTTCTTTTGGAGAATATATATGCAATATATAGGAAAGATAGCCCTTCAATGGGTGTAAAGAAGAAGAAATAATGTATTTTTGAAATTATGGTTCTATTCATGTTTGTTACATATACAGATTAGGTTCATAGTAGTCCTGTGCATTGATAGCTTGTTTTTGAAACTCAACAACATCAAAGAAGCCAAATTGTGTTAATTGATAATTACCTCTATCCACTCAATTAAATTCTAGACAGGATTCATCCCTAAAAATAAATTTATTTTTGAGATTAAATATGGAAGTAAATTAGAAAATAGATATTAGACATACATTAGATGTTATAGAAATCCATTCAGAGATTTTAAAGCTGTACTTCTTTATATCCTGGTTTGATGAGTATATTTTGAGACACAACATAATGATATTTTCAGAAAATTGAGAATCTGCAATGGCAGGATTTGTAATTGGCATAAAAGGTGGTGGAAAGAAACACTACCCTGTTTTCTCCAAAATAAGACATCCCCTGATAATAAGCCCAATTGGGCTTTTGAGCGCATGGCAATAAGACCAAGCACTTGTCAGGGTTCAAAAAAATATAAGACAGGGTCTTATTTTCAATTCAGATTGTATAGTTACAATCTTAATTTTGAATGTAGTAGAAAAGATTTTTTTTACATCCTCTATAGCAGTGTTTCCCAAACTTAACCCTTTGAAGATGTATGGACTTCAACTCCCAGAATTCCTCAACCAGGCATACTTTCCTCAACCAGGCATACTGGCTGGGGAATTCTGGGAGTTGAAGTCCATGCATCTTAAAATAGCCAAGTTTGGGAAACACTGCTCTATAGGAAAATTATTATAGTATTTTTTACTATGTTGGTCTAGTATTTTCATTTAATTTTATATATTACCAGTCAAAAATGCATTGCCTGGAAATAAGAGTGCCACTTAAAGTATGGTTGTGTTGGATTCAATCTGCATTTCTTGTAATTGGCAAAACAACATGTCTTCTGATATTGATAGTTCAGTTTTCTTTGTTCCACAGATGGGCTGCTGGGATAGAAGTGCCAAATGAAGGCTACCTCAGACTTAAAAGAAATCAGTTAAAATCAATAGGAAGTTAACTAAGTTAGTATAAGACCGGCATAATGATGGAAAGAAAACAGGTTGACTGGATTGCAATGTTTCTAAATGTTGTAATGACAGCATTTTTCTGTATAATCAACCTTATGCAGCTCCTGCATTTTCCTACACATAAAGCATTTTAGACTCTTAATACATTACAGAGAAATTTAGGAGATGGAATAAACTGCTATTGGACTGTCACTGAAGTTGTCTTCCTGCTTCTTCATTTGCAATAATTTTCAGTACAATTTCCATTCAATTGTATTTTTTGAAATTAAGCTAATGATAGGTTATGTAATTGCCACCCTGGCAATCAAGCATCGTGTGATGAATTTAATCTTTTATACAAAGTTCTTTCTTTTTAAAATAAAGCCTAAGAATTATTAGCAATGGCAACTGCCTGTTTTTCAAGGCAGTATTAGTGTAGAAGAAGCCTTTCATTTGTTTGAGGGGGGAAATTGCTTGCTGTCATCATGGAATTGATCTCACTTTGTTGTCCATTGGTTGCGAAACTTGGTAAGTTTTATTTTAGCTTTCTGTTTATAATGTTTGACTTTTTTTTTTTAGGCTACAAGCCAGACTGACCTTGAAAACTGGGTTACCGCAATACATTCTGCTTCTGCTTCTCTCTTGGCAAAAAAACTTGGGAAGGAAGATACAGTCAGATTGCTGAAAAGTCAGACTAAAGCCCTTAACCAGAAGATTGACATGGATAGCAAGATGAAAAAGATGGCTGAACTCCAACTCTTGATTGTTAGCGATCCTAAAAATAGGAAAGCAATCGAAAACCAGGTACTGTGAAGTTGATTAACCTTCTGCACATTTATCATTGCAACATGTCCCTTCTTTAACTATGCCATTTGTTAATATTTTTAGCGAGTGTTTTGAAGACAATATGTTGCAGATGAGGAAATCACTGTTGCGGTAGAAATGACTGAGCATATGTTTAAGGAAGCTATCACGGGCAACTCTTCTTGGCACTCACTACTTGCACATGTGGAAGTAGTTATTTCTGTACAATTCTGAAAGAGATACACAAAGATATTCACATTCTCCTGTGTAAATTGGAAGAATCAACACAAAACAATCCTGCTGCTATCTGAACTATTACCACTAGACATATTACACCCTCTGCTCCAAAGTCTTTCTGAAAAAGTTCTGTCTTCATAGCTTTCCTAAATCGTAGTTGGAAAGGGAGCATTTTAACCTCAGGGGGCAAATTGTTTCCAAGCAAAGATTGGGAAGGACTGTTTCTGGGCTACTTTAACTTTGTGGAGGGTCACCAGTATGTTCTCTTGGCCTGTACCTATTAGATACATATTTTACCTGGAGCAGTTTTTCCTGAAGTTACTAAAGTGCTTTATAGGAAATAACTAGCAATTGATTTAAGGCTGGAGCCTGAGTGGTAAACAAGTGCAGTTCCCACAATATTTGTGTTATTCTACCGTATTGTCTTGCACCAATCAGCAGGCATCCAGTTACATTTTGCATCTTTGTAGCATCCCAATTCTCTATAAGGGCAGCCTCATGTCAAGGAAATGGTGGTAATACAAACACGAGTTGACCAAGACATGAGTTCTACTTCCTAAAGCATTTTAGTTCAGGAAAGGCTGCAACTAGCTTATCGGCTGAGTAACATCAGTCGTATCTGGCAGGAGCGCCATGTTCAGGAGAATCCCAGGTTGCTAATCTGACTTTCTGAAATAGTGTGGTCCCATCCAGAGCTAAAGATGAACCTAGAAGGCAGCTGTAAAAGAACAACACCATCTTACTGTGAATCACTGTAAGCCTGTTTTGTCCCTCACAGTTTCCAGGCATCAGGCCAAAATTTTCATGAATGTTTGGTGTGGAGTGAAGATGTGTAGCTGGGTACCATCAATCTTCCAGAGTGGGTAGATATTAAAGAAAGTGGGGGAAAGGGCCAGGTTCTGAGACACCTCACATTGGGATGTCTAAGGGTTCAGTCTGTTTTCTCCCACTAACAGTAATTGGAATTGCTGACTCAGAAAGATATGGTATTGATGTAAAACTGTCTCTGATTCCCAGCTTACTGAAGACAGTTTCAGAGAAACCCTAAAACTATTGGGAGTTTAATAGAGGAGACAGCAAATCACCTTAGGCTAAATTTAAATAGAAATGCCACACATATTGTACAGTAAACATAAAAAGAATTGTTATCTAAACCAACTGTCTGTTTTGCCAATATTATTAAGGATGCCTCACAACCAGGTTGTTATACTTGTGTTCCCCAGCAACAAGTATTAAGAAACTTAATCTCATCTTTGATGTCAGATTACAGCTCTTAATAGTGTTATCTTCTATCTGTTTGACTAAGTTTCTTTTAAACTGTTTAAGTTGGCAGGCATTCTACAGTTTAATTATGCATTAAATTCAACAGCAGGTGAGAGCTGTCATTGAGAATTTATTTTGAAATCCCTTAGGCTAAATTTTTTTTAAAAAAAATTAAAATACTTTAGTATGCTATTAAGGAAAAAGTAAAACATACCATTTCAGTCCTTAGATTTAAATGCATATGCATATTCTCACATTCACTCTTTTATAGTACTTATGGCTCAGCTAGAAAAGCTTAGATAAGGTCATTTTTTTTTACTCTCATTTTGAAATATATATATTTTAGTTGAGACACACATCATCATAGTTTATACCTGTAGTCTCTTTATTCAGGAGCTCTGTTCCCAAGTGTGAATCGAAGTTCTTGCTTTTTGCCTTATATAATGATATTGTGCCATAAGATTGCCTTTGACATACGATGCTTGGTCGGAGAGCACAGCACTACTTTCAAGTCAAGAACATAATAACTGTCTTTTTTCATATTTATAATGGCACTTGGTTAAGCACATAAAAGGTTTTTTTTTAATTTCACTGCACATTTGTCAAATGTGATGAGAAACTGAACTGTTCTCAGAGTCTCAAGTCATTGGGGCAGATTTTTCTTGACTTCCAGAAGGAAGTTCTGCTTAAACTGCCTGAATCCAGATGCTTCTATATAAGGATCTTCTCGTCCATGTTCCTGTGGTTGTGCCCATGGACCTTAAAATCAACCTTCCCTTGCTTGCCTTCTGCTGCTGCTTTCATGTCCACTAGTCAAAGGAGACTTTAAAGGAGCTACTAGCACATAGGCAAGAACATTCCTGGTGTTTTTCTAATTTTGGTGGTCTAGAATATACACTCTCATTATTTCACATTAGGTTTGGATGTAAGAAAATATTGCAATAAGGTCTGGGACTGCAGCCTGAAAATTTGCACACTAGGGAGTAAACCTCACTGAACACAGCAAGTCTTATTTCTGAATCAGTATCCATAGCAGAGAAAGTAACTTCAGTTTTGGCGGAGAAGATGAAGGCTGTATGGGATATGATGGAGATGACTCCAGAGCAATAACAGTCAGAATTTTTATTGCTTTTTTCATATAGGTGTGGGTCCAATTCCCCCATAATAAATGCTAAATGTTAATGGTATGGTCTTGTGGGCACTGAATACTGCCTGTGATTTCTTTACCTCACACATGTATCTCTTTTTAATGTGAAGTTCATGAAAGGAAGAAAAAAATGTTTTTTCAGAGCAGTTACACAAGAGATTTTCCAGTTGAAGACACTTTATAGGTTCTTTAAAATCCCAATTCTGCTTGTTATCAGATATATTTCCTATAAATGTTCATTGGCTTGGTTAAGCAGTGTTTGCAACATTCTAGAACCTATTATTTTCTCTCTTGGACTTAGTTGTATATATAATTGTGAGGTTATATGGAATGCTTGTGCTGCATACTTTTATGATTTGAATGTTAGTGAATGGGTAGATCGCAATGTTATGATCAAAATCTTTCCTGCATGATCGTCAAATGAAGATCATTTCAAAAAGGAATTCAGTTTTAAATAAGAGGAAAAATCTAAACGGGGGGGGGGGGGGGGGGGGCAATTTTAAAGGACTCTAATAAATGCTTCTTGTACCAATAGTTTCATGCTGAAGTCCAGAGATATTTAAACAGCACAGTTTTCAGAAGACAGTGCAGCTTTACAAAGGCTTCTGAAGAAAGTGCAGTCTTCGGAAAATTGTGTTGTCTTTATAAAGCTGTGCTGTCTTTATACAGATGTGCTTTCTTTCTGAAGAGAGGATGGCTTCCTAAAGGCTGCACTATCTTCAAAAAAACTTTGGGAAGTCAGGGCAACTTTACAAAGGTAGCACAGCATTCCACAGCTCAGGGAGCCATAGGTAGGAAAATTTCACCGGAGAAGCTGGGTTCGAAAAGGAGATGGCAAAGGCAACGAGGTGCTTCTCCCTCTGCTGTGGTGGCTGGGCATAAAAGGAGGAGGGCTGGTATAGGGAACTGTGAAAGAAGGCAGCTGGGTGAACAAATGCTTGCTAGAGGTTTGGTTTGACCGTATGGTTTTGGGATGAGGGTAGCCTAGTGGCCACTGGTCTGAAAAGGAGATAGCAGAGGCAACAAGGCACTTCTGCTTTAGTCATGGCAGCTGGGCACAAAAAATTGGTGTAGGGAACTGGGAGAGAAGGCAACTAGGCAAACAAATGTTTCATTGGGCAGGCTGGGTGGGTGAGGCTTCTCGGAGTATGGCAAACAACCCCAAATGCAGTTTCTGGTTTGCTTGCCACCCCGCAATGTACCATTATATGATGTCTTGCTTTATGACCGCAACAGCAATCCCAGTCCCAATTGTGGTTATAAGTCACGAGCTACCTGTATTAGAGAAGATGATAAGTTGCTGAAATTGTTTGTATCTGCCCTGATGAAGGGGGAAGTCGTGTATTAATATATATTGTTTGTTTAATATGTTTTGTTCTTTTTAAAATTATTCTCTTCGTTACATTTTTCTTAGTTTATATGTATTTTTTACCTTTGTAATTGTAAACATTATTAAAATTATTACAAACATGTTTGCTTGGATGGGGGTTGAACTAGATAACCTACAAGGTCCCTTCCAACTCTGTTAATCAGTTAAAAATTGGGGCACAATTACTTACTGGAAACAAAAATCTCTAAGATTTTTCTTAGCTTTTAACTTTTCCTTTATTGTAAGATCTCTTTCTGCTCCCTTCCCTTCTTTTTGTGTGACTCACATTGTAACATTTATCTCAGTTCCAGGAGAGATAAAGACAGGAAAAATATATTAGAAAGTTGAAGATAAAGAACCTTATGGACTACAGCCTTTTAATATGTTCAGATGAGCTACTACTTTGCTCATTGACTATTGCATATTAAGCTTGAGATCTGAAAGAGAGCGAAAGTTGCATTTGGTTGTATACAAGCAAGTCTGAGCTCCCACTATATTAGGGCCCTAAGGATTACATTTTAGCTTGTGTGATCTTCTTGTTTGGTTCTTTCTGTAACTCTAGTTCCAGTCTCTTATGTTCTTCTATTAACTTCTTTTGATTTTGTTTCTTTTTCTTGTTTTTTCCCTTGTGTATGTTACAGCTGTTCCAGGTTGTTGTTTTTTTGACACTATCGATTTTTATGGGCATTTGGAACACAATTTGACTGAATGCGTTTTGAAAAGGATAAACTAATGAAGATGTAAATAACTTGGGACCAGAGTTGCAGAGTCCTCTCCTTTCCACAATTTGTCCTCTAATACTTGATTTGTGTTCCTAAACAGATTCAGCAGTGGGAGCAGAATCTGGAAAAATTTAACATGGACCTTTTCAAAATGCGCTGTTACTTAGCCAGTTTGCAAGGCGGAGAACTTCCAAATCCAAAGAGTCTTCTGGCTGCTGCCAGTCGTCCTTCAAAAATGGCCCTTGGAAGACTTGGCCTCTTCTCAGTCTCATCATTTCACGCCCTGGTAAGCTGGAAGGAGAACAATAGAGGATATTGCCAATCCTATATGGCCTAGTGGGTGGTCAGAACTAGCCAGGGAAAGGCAATCCTGTGAGTAAATTATGGTCCTGTGACATATAGGGCTGTATAAGTGAATTTTATCTGGGAGCCAATGCAGTTCATAAAATGTTATATTGCAAAGGCAGACTGAGGCACAGCTGTTGCTACCTATATTCCTGCCTTCTGGGTGGGGTTTGAAATCAGTCCCATTTAGAGTGCCTTGCAGAAATATGGCTGAGAGGTATCTAGACCATGAGTGATCATGAGCTGCTGGGGTGAGATCATCTGACGATACGGGGTGAGGTATCAGCAATACGCTGATGATACCCAGCTGTATATCTCTACCCCGCATCAATTCAGTGATGTGGTGGATGTGATGTGCCGGTGCCTGGAGGCTGTGAGGGTCTGGATGGGAGTCAACAGGCTCAGACTTAACCCAGACAAGACCGAGTGACTGTGGGTATTGCCTCCTAAAGACTATGTTGATTGTCCATCCTTGGTTCGGGTGTGTGCGGGGGGAGAAATTGTCCCTCTCAGAACGGGCTCACAATTTGGATGTCCTCCTAGACTCACAGCTAAGATTAGAGCAACACCTGACAGCTGTGGCTAGGGGGACCTTTGCATAACAGTAAAGGGCACAACTCATTACTATACAAGGACACTCTTGACTATGATCTGTTCAAGCAGGAGCCCTGAGACCAGGAAGAAACCCAGATTGCACATAGGCTCTGACAGGGGAAGTACAAACCTCAACTACAGTTATAGGTTGAAAATCTGTAGAACTAGAATCTGGGATTGGGTGTGGGCAGGTCAGAGCTGTGTCTTTTCAGGGTTGAATCGGAGTCTGTTTTTTGGCTATGCAATTGTCCAGCCCCCACCAGACTGGGATAAAACAGAGAACTTCAATTGGCTGGCCTGGGATAGAGATATGTAACTATCATACTGATGAAATTCTCTCCCATGCTGAGAGAAGGGCTTCTGGGAACTTCAATTGCGGTATTTATTCTAAGAGATACCAGAATTGCCGTCTTCCAAGAATTTGCATTCCCTCTTATCTGCCCCAGTAAAAAGAAGTGGCATAGAAGCCATCACATCAGTGAAGATAACTCATTTTGAATTGTATCTTTTGTCTTCTGCTTCATGTGACTGATCTTGATTACTGTCTTGCTTTCTGAAAAGAGATACAAAGAGCTCTACAGTTCAATGCTTGCATCTGACTTTTCCCTTCTGTTCCTTGCCATTCCTGTTCTCCCTATTCCCCCAAATTAGATCTGTTCCAGGGATGAGGCAGCTCTCAGAAAGAGAACGTGGTCTCTATCACAGAGACTGTGGAGCAAGAAGGGTTTGTTCTCCTCCCTGAAGGGACTGGATACCCTTGCGAGAAAGGCAAAGGAGAAAAGGCCTTCTATAACCCAGGTAGTTCTCACTTAATCCATATCAATGGACATTTAGAAGTTTCAACAATCATTCCAATGCCTGTTGATGCTTTGCCAGTGACATAAAGGCTACATAACTTAAATTTTATGGTGTATTAAATCTTTTGCAAATAGAACCATGCAGAAAATCAATAGATTTACATTTGCATATTATGCAAAGCCAGTTTTATAAAGTGTGATCTTTTGACCAAGCCAGAACCAATATTGCAGGATGAGGAAGGTAGCAGTGACTTGCTAGGTCTGTTCTTGGAGTTTATTCCCTTTTATTTAGTAGCACTTGCATTGGATTGCTTGGAGCAAATAGAAAAAGTTGCCAGTCCCTGGGGATAGCAGCTCATCCCATTGACCAGCCAAAGTATTGTAGGTGATATTTCTATCACCTATCAAATTGCTGTCAGAGGAAGAGGTTGGGCCAATTTTAAATCTGGGGTTTAAAACAAGCAATATATATATTGCTTAATAAACAATATATATATTGTTTGTTTTAAACCCCAGATTCAAAATTGTATATAGGGGGCAGGGTATAGGATGGCTAAGAATATTTATTATATTAGCTGATTTCATAGGCAATTTAACAGTGAAGAATATAGGAAAAGTGTAGCAAATATAAATAAGTGTAGTGACATGTATCATGTCATGACAAAATCCAACTGGGGAAAAATACCTTAATTGTAAACTTCTTGGTGAATCAAACACATCAAAAGTGATAAGTTCATTTTCATTCAAGATAGAAACATATTGTAGTAATCATAGATAGTAGGCATATTATAGTATCCTGTTGCATAAATGAAAAGGATAGGAGTAGCCAAAGATACTTGAGACATGGCTGTTTTGCATGATGTTTATTTAAAAAGTCACAAGAACATGAATCACTTAGAAGCCATAAGCCAAGTTCCATATCTTAAGATGTTTAACAAGATACTAAAGAGCTGTCAGAAGTTTATCAGGAAATAACAACTCTATCGTTTTTGGTTGCCTCTCATATGTTCCTTATCAAAAAATTGGTTCTTGAAGAACATGAGAAAAGTAACTGCGGCAGTCTATCAGTAGATCACCTTTTTTGTGGAATAATAATTTAGTAGAAATATACTTCATATGAACTTAGCTCTCAGTGTTTACCAGAATTGTGGCAAATCTTGATTAGTACCAACAATAGGTTACCTTTTTCAAATTCCCCAAATCAGAGAAGGCAGAATGATGAAGTGAATACAGAATTTTGAGTTTAGATATTTCCAAATGTGGTTACAGCCTAGAAATCTTACATGTGTGCCACTAAATGTTAGTCACACACACACACACAAAAAAAAAACAGCTAGCATTGAATTCTCTTGAAAATTTATTTATTTATTTATTTATTTATTTGATAATATTTATATGCCGTCCTTCTCCCGAAGGACTCTGGGTGGCTCACAGCAATAAAACAAGACAATAAATAATGTTAAAAATCCAATTTAAAATCCCCAAATTAAATCTTCATTAAAAATGAAGCTATGTCTTCATGAAGTGGACTTTCAAGAACAGGATAGGAAGAATAATGACACTTTTGAACTTTGGTGCTGGAAAAGACTCGTGAGTCAAGGAAACAAACAAATGGATCATCAAATTGCCTTTATGAGTTTATGAAAGTAAAAAATTCTGGCTTATCAAGGAGAAAACCCTCACCAACATACAGTATCAGTCAGGGGAAGCTGTTGTATATAAATGAGGAACAAAAATTGGCTAATAACAGCCAAAAAACAAAAATGATTATGCTGTGTTTAACAGCTAAAAAACAAAAATGATTATGTTGGGTAGATCAACAAAATAAAGAGGATTTTGCTGGGAATAACAGCAAAAATGAAATGATTATGTTGGGTTTAACAACAAAGACAAAGATAAAGATGTTAGGTTTAATAGTAAAAATAAAATGACTATGCTGGGATTAAGAGCCAAAAATAAAATTTATTATGCTTGATAAGACAGCAAAAATAGGGAGGAATATGTTGAGATTAACAATAAAAATGAGATATATAAATTGGATTTAATAACAGAAATAAAGATGATAATGCAGAGTTCAACAGTAAAACAAAATGATTATGTTGGAATTAACAGCCACAAAATAAAAATGATTATTTTGGGAACAATAAAAATGAAATGATTGTGTTGGGATTAATAGTAAAGTAATGAAGATGATTATATTGGGAGTAATAGTTAAAATATTTTTTTAATGTTTACAATAACTGTAATGATTTATATTGTTAAAATATATCCATCTAAGCAAAAAGGAAGAGAAAAATGTAATGATATTTGGTTAGGATTTAAGACATAACTAACGGATTTTTGGGATAATGGCATAGTTAAATTGATAGAATTTAGGGAAATAACTGAGTAAAATATTAAGTTGTGTTAATTGGAAGTTAAGATTTGTTAGTGATTTGTACTAATTTGTGACCGGATCAATGCTTCATTTTGGAAAAGATGTGTTTTATGTTTGTGATTAAAAAAAAACTTTTTTTTTAAAATCGGCTAATAAAACATTTGCTAGCAAATAATCAAGCTCAGACAGCATTAAAGACTCCACAGTAAAAATATTGAAGTTAAATATTGAAGAATAACTTGTTTGGGCATTAGCATAATCAATGAAGCTTATGTCTTTCAGACATATAACTCTATGATAACAACAAGTTTTCAGTTACTGAGTTAGTACTTTAATGGCAATCAAAAATGGGCTTATCCTTGGTTGTCATTTACTAGATTAAAACAGAAAAACAAACTCTTATTTTCTCATTTCACAGAAATAGATGTTTTTTCATTGTTTTAAGACCATTTGGAGTACTGTTATTCATATTATCTTCAAACATCCTTATTTTTAATGAAACAAAGATATGCCATGTATTTAAGTCTCGGTCTTCATAATGTACTGATAGGCCTTGCTTAGTGACTTCCTTGGACAGTGACCATTGGCAATTATGGTGATGAAAAGATAACTGTCACTAATTCCGGCACCTACAACCTTCACACCTATAAAGCAAAGGAAAGCTGAAGTAAGATTGTAAACGCAGTTGCAATTTCACTCAGTGATCACTTCACTTCGTGACCAAGTTGTCAGTCCCAATTGGGGTTGCTAAATGAGGACTACCTATATTTTTAAATTCATCTTTTCCTCATCCATGCAAGGGAAGAGTTGCAGGGAAGATCCTAGGCATCTCATCCAGGGGTGTATGTGTGTGTGTGTGTACATGTGTGGGTTATATGTGTGAGAAATCTGACTGATATGGGTCAATTTTAAAAAAGTTCCGCTTCATTATGTGGTTACCCTATTAAATAGGGGAATCTGGCTTCTAGCATTGCTTCTATTGCCCATGCCCTCATAGTCCCTTCTGACAATGGTTTGAAACAGAGTTCAGGAGGAGTGTTATGCAAGGGACTCCAAACACACAATTCCCCCCCGCCCCCCCAAGTTAAGCACATAGGAATGCTACACCAGTTGTCTCTGGGGCAGATGCAGTTTTAGAACCGCTTCTTCATGAAACAGCCAGTATCCATTGCTAGTAACAGGTAGATACTTTGGGGTGAACCAATGTCTACATTTACTTAATCAGGGTTTTATTTTACCTTTTATGCAAGTGAAACAGCGATGCTATGAAAGGTTTGCATTATGTTAATGTATGTTTTCTTTAATTAGATTTTTGACTCAACTGGAGGACATGGAATTCCTGGAACACAGCTACCTCAGAATTGCAGTAATTCTGCTGAGGTAATATAATAAAATGCAACAAATTTAATTTAACTTCCACCTGCTTAATGTGTTTGCAGATGTTATGACAAAAAAGCAGGTTGGGTGCGAGTCCTTACTTGATTTGAGTCGTAATCAGGGGAGAAATACTTTATCTTTTCTATACAAGCTTCTGTAGTGGGCTATTAATAAATAATTGCATTTCCTGCCACTCAAAGTATTTGTCGCATTAATTGGTCCCATTAACTTTGCTCAAATATTATGGATAGCCACTTGTCTGAAATGGTATAGGGCTTCCTCCCTGAGCATGGCGTTGCAGTACAAGACCTCCAAAGCCCCTTCCAACTCTTGTTATTCTATGTTCTGTGTTTTTCCTTTATAGAAATAATATTCCTATTCTGGAATAGGAGTATTTACTTTTTTAAAAAATCCCCGTAGACTGAATACCAGTCAGCAATATTTAATTAGTAAAACATGTGATTTGTTTAATACAATTAATCAGTCATATATCCCAAACTACTGGGCAGCAGTTGTAGGTTGCATTCTTTTTGTTCAGATATAATATAATCCTATCCTTTCCTAATACAATTACAGTGTGTAACTTTCACAGACCACAAACATGAAGCATGCCTTGCTCATTTTATTTAAAGCCATAACTGCCTAGAGATCCTTATATCAAGCTCTTGGGTTTGTGAACCAGGAATAGAGAAGCTAATATATTCTGTGGATTTATTTTCTTGGCCAACTCCTAAGGTTTGGATGATAGTGGATGACACCAAAGTTCTACTCCTGTGGGATATGATGGCATTACTTTATGCAAGATGGACAAGTGTGCATTTAAAATGGTCTCTTTGTAAATATCTTTGCTGTTACATGCTTGCCTGTATGGTCTTGCTTCTAAGGATAGTAGGAAAATACATCATCGATTGTGAGAATGCCTTGATGTGAAGCCAGATTTGTGGCACTCGCTTCACTGAATTAGCCCCAGTCTTCTGTCTACTAAATGAATAAGCAGGAGCATTCCAGCTGTAAAAGTACTTAAATGAATTAAATAGCTGTATATAGAGGAGCTGCTGCAGGCTTCATAATGCCTCATTCATTTACTCAAAGAAATGATTAATTGTAGCATGCTAAACCACTCACCATTTCCTGATGGGTTTAGTGAAGCACACTAAAGGTTTTCTGAGGTGTTTCATATAAAAATGGAGACAAAGACAGGAAAATTATGAAGCAACCAGCTGCTTTTCAAGCAAAATGTCGCGCACATTACAGAGTTGACATAAATTGCTGGAAAACTCAATGTGTTGTCAGAACTCTGTGGCAATAAATGAATAAAGTATTGTGATATTAGTTACAGAGCAGACCTAACTAAGAGGAGAAATCTAGCCACTTAGTTTTAAAGTTGGAAAATATAAATTGAACTTGAACTTAATCAGCCTTTTTTCCTTTTAAAAATTGTGTGGAATTTTATTTCTACCACAATTTAAAAAAAAAAAAAGTATTTCTAATCTTGGCAAACCTAAAACTATTCGTGCAGATGTTTTATGAATGTTAAGAGAGTCACTTTGGTGTAGTGGTTAAAGCCTCAGGCTAGAAACTGGGAGTGAGTTCTAGTTGTACCTTGGGCACAAAGCAAACTGGGTGATCTTAGGCCAGTCACTTTCTGAAAACCCTAAAACCTCTTCTGAAAAACCTTGCCAAGAAAACTACAGATCTTCTCTGAGAATCTGACACAATTGAACGAAAGGAAAAAAGAGTTATGAATGTTAGACAAGGAAAATAGGCTTAGGCAAACCTTCTGTTGCATTTCATTTAATCTTCATATCTAATTGCAAAGATTAAATTAATTTAAAGATGGGAACAAGCATTCTTCTGAGAGGTCCTCTGAACTTGATTGTTCTCTTGCAGACGTTTTATTATCCAAACTAGGTAACACCATCAGTGCTAGTCAAGTCACTAGAACTGATGATGTTATTTAGTTTGGGTAATGAAACATCAACAAGAAAACACCGAAGCTCATAACCACCAAGGACCCCTTATTTAAACCCTTACCAATATCCTCTTTTATTGAAACGTCTGTAAAGTATAAAGCAATTAGACATATGTTATCAGTGTAAACGCACTGAGTAAACACTGTGTTTTTTCCCCATTAAAATATGTCCTGTCTTTGCTTTTCCATACCTACTTTGCAAATAAGGACAAAATTCTTTTTATAAGCACAGTTTTTCCTATATTTCATTTTTCAGATTTCTAGCTGAATAAGCTACCTTTTCATTCTTTTAAAATGGGATCTTTGTTAATGATTTCTTCCTAGAATTGCCTCTGTGGAAGAGGATCTTTAACAAGGCTTGTTGCCTTTTGCTCTTAAAAGAAAGATGGGATTCAAATATAAAAATAAATACATCCTTTGGATATTAAAATAGTAAAGCTTAATTGAAATGCTTTGAACATAAGTATCTTTGATGTTCTGGAAAAAAATGGGTTGAGGTTTAAGTACAAATTACAGTTATATAGTCTGAAGCTGATCCCTGATGGAAAAGTTGCTAGGTTCTGTTTTTATAGGTAGCTTTTGCCTTATATCTTTTAATATAGCGGAGACATTTTCTAGTGTTCTTACAGTGATTGTGGTCTAAATGTGGAAGGTTTGATACTGGTTGCTGGGTTTTTTTAAAGAATCTGCATTCATTAATAAGTCCCAAAGGTGCTTTTTCAAGAGGCAACTGAACTTTCTTTGTTTTTCCTTGAAGACATTTTGCTTCCCATCTAAGAAGCTTCTTCAGAACTGAATTGCAGGAAGCTTCTTGGATTAGAAGCGAAACGTCATCAAGGAAAAACAAAGAAAGTCCAGTTGCCTCTTGAAAAAGCACCTTTTTTTTAAAAATTTGATTTATATGCCGCCCTTCTCCGAAGACTCAGGGCGGCTTACAATGTGCTCAGCAATAGCCTTCATCCTTTTGTATATTTATACAAAGTCAGCTTATTGCCCCCACAACTGGGTCCTCATTTCACCTACCTTAGAAAGGATGGAAGGCTGAGTCAACCTTGAGCCTTGGCGAGATTCGAACCCTGCAGTAATTGCAGGCAGCTGGTCTTAATAACCAGCTTAATAACAGGGTGCCTTAAACCCCTGTACTACCAAGGCTCTTGGGACAACCATGACCTGGATGAGTGAGAATCTCCATAGACATTCATGAATGAGGTTTTGCTGACTTTTTAATATGAGGGAAATAAAAAGAAATGTAAATTCATGTGGGTGCACTATAACTTCATAGTATTCTATATGAGTGATATTGAGCTACACTGCCCTCTGTTGATGAAAGTTCTGAATTAAACTATAACCTAATATCAAATGAAGTTTATGACTCTGTCTGTATGTATATGTATGAACACAAATACAAATAAATAGTAAATGTCATTTTGAAAACAAAATGAAAATAATTCTGAGAAACTGAAAGCAAACTAACAGTAGCAATTTCTTCATGGTCAAATAGCCAAATTTCAATTGTATGCTCATTTGGTAGGAATAGCAATGAAAGCTATGTTGTTTTTTTCATTCCATTCCATCTTACTAAAGGTCTTCATTTATATTTAAAATTGATTTGAAACATTTTAAAATACTGATGCAAAAATATTGACATGAAAGTCTGGTACAAATACTTCATTTTTAATTATATTTTTTAATCAAATCTATTGATAAACTACAAATGAAGACATCATGATCTATGATTTTTAATACTTTATTAGACAGGTAAACCTTTTACTCTTCAAAAGATTATTTACTAAACACTACATATTTTTCTCTCAGCAGAAAGTAGATGAATTTTTAAATGTTTACTACTCAGCTCCAGAAAATGCTTCAAAAGAAAATATCTGGGATATCCAGTCATTGGTTCGGTATCCTGATGGCGAAGGAGTAATGTTAACCCTAAAACCAAATCACAAAATAAATGATGTGTTGATCCTGGCTTGCAAGGTACATTGTTCTACACCTTAATATTATCTTGTAATTACACCCATTTCCCTTAAGTAGACAATGAAGCAGGCAAAATATGAGTAATTTAAAATCTAAGTATCTTCAAACAATATTTAGTAACTAACTGGTTTTGATGTAGATAAAATAAACCATTCATTCATTCATTCATTCTATCCCAGTCCAATTGACTCTAGTGGCTCAAAAAAACCAACAACCCCTTGTAATATGCAATCCAGATAAAATAAACAATGAATAAGATAGTAAAACTGGCCAACAGCAACATATTGCAACCACCTTGTCCTAAAAACTGGGAGAAAAGTATTCACCTTGTCCCTGTATCCCAGAGATAATTTTTCTGATAATAATTTAGCTATTAAGACCCAGAGTGGATTTTTAAACTCAGTTTTTATCACTTGCACTTTCTATTTTGAGAAAAACAGGCAAGTGTAAGATATCATAGAAGACCACTAGGTGGCAAGAGAGTCCCAGAGACAAGCGGAAAAGTTTTGTGAAAGGAAATTGCCTTTTAAAAAAAATCCGTAATTGTTTGTATAATGTACCTTACTTAAGGCATTATTGATCTTTAACCAGCATGTTACCTATAATGACTTTTTGGGGTTGTTCTTTGAAATAGCATGAGAAATGGTAGTGGGAATTTTTAAAATATTACAAACGCTTGGTTGCTAAAAGCAACAGAATTGCACCAATACGTAAACTGCACAATTTATTTATGTAGATGCATATTATTTTAGAAAGTGACACATTCAAGACTGAAGGAAGATGTATCTCTGAATCTGCTGTGATAAATATTTGTACAAATAGTTCCTAAATGATAGATTTCTTTTCTCGTCTTTTAGATTAAGCAAATGGAGCCAAGACATTATGGCTTACAACTTAGAAGGTTTATTGGTGAAAACACTGAACACTGTATCCCTGAAATGTATGAATATATTCAAGACCAGGTAATGCACAGGACCAAGAATCATCAGGATCATGCAGTTCCATGATCAGAATCCTTATTTGAGAGATGATAATTTTTTTATTCTTACAGAAAACATGGCAAAGTTTGCAGGATTTTGTAGCTGGACAACAGTGCAATATTTTTTGAGCTGTCCACCTTAGAATAAGAGACACCTAAGGAATATAACTTGCCAGGGACTGTATAATCTCTAATCCCAAGAAATGAAATACTACAAACACTTCTTAATGGAACAGTCCTCTCATAGTCAAAATGGAATTAGGCACAAATAGCTGATGTTTGAGATGGAGAAAAACATTAGAATCCTGGTCTTTCAATGTTGTCTGCAAGTAAATGGTTGAAATAGCTCTCTCCAACTTGGTGGCATTCCAGTATGTTGGACTATGTCTGAAGAGAATGAGCAGAAACAAAACTAATACATATTGGCTGAGCAGATTTATATGCAATCCAGATTAGGTATCAGTCTGAATATGTAAAACTGAGCCCTAGCTGTACTTGGTGTAAAAGAACATGTTGCTAAAAATTAGATGCGAGTTGTTTTAGGCACATTCTTTTTCATCTGGAAAACCACACATAGTCTTTATTTAGCATTGCAAAGGCTGTACTGAATATTTTTTTGAATTGGCTAAGGAAAGAAAATAAGTTGGATGGGGACCAGAATAAAATGCATTTTAATTTGAATGTAATTAAGAATGTAACTAATCTAGATAGCCTAAATCTAGGCTATTTCCCCAAGTATTTTGTATTTTGCGGGGGGGGGGGGGTCACATTAAAACTTAAGAATTCTGCAGCCATTTTAGTAGGAGATCAGTTTTTCCTATGTCTGGATCTTTAGGCTCTACACCTCTTGATTAAGTTAGGGTGAGGCACAACTCCATTTATAGATGAGACGTTCTCACCATTCCCTCTGATGTTCACTACAGTCTGTCAAACTGGCTGGTGATTCTAATCTCTGCGAGCTTTGTAACATGCCTCCTTAATTTATTGCTGCACTGTTACATTAGGAGCCAAAAACAGAAGTGATAAGGCAGTTGCCTTTATTCATGTATCTGTTGTCATTACATGTCAAGTGAGCTGAAGGATCTTATTTGTCTACACAAGAGTGGGCAGCTAAAGGGAACAAAGCTATCTCCCTCTTCACCTGTACTTGATACTTGCGGGTTGTTTTTTTAAGTAGCACATCCTTCATACTGAAAGTGTGACCAGGCCAAGGAGAAAATTATTTAAAGGATTAGAACTGAAGCTAGGCAATAACAGACAGAGGTGAAATTTTGCTTCTTGTCCAAATATAGATTATGGGTAGATTCCCTGTCATGTTGGCTTTAATATTTTAAAATGATTCTTTCAGTTAACTATCATAATTTGTAAATATAAATGGCATTTTTCAATGCTCTAATCCAAAATACTGTACAGTGACTGAAATAAAATTTAACAAGTGAAATACAGAATCCCAATAGAGTTGATACGATAGTTGGCAATGTTCTGCTCTTTAACAGCTTTCAAAAACATCCTTATAAAGCAGCTGCTTAATGGAAGAGCTGATCCTAACAGTGACACTAATGTGTTTATTTGTTGAGTGTATTTTGGTCTAGGGCATCTACCCCCAGTTCAGCTTGAGATGATATTATCTCTCCTACAGATATATGACGAAATAGAAATCTTTCCTTTGAACATCTACCATGCGCATCTTACTAAGAAAGAGGGTGCGGTTGATTTTGGTAAGTCAGCAGTTAACTGAATGAGGAAACTGTTTTAAGTACTTGCTTTGTTGACTTGGTTAGGCCCAGGGATGGTATTCACTTACCTTCCCTAGTGGTTCGCAAATGTGAGCGCGCCCATCCACGCATACGCCTGGGCTTCCGCATGTGTGCTTTGCTGGAGTGTGCACCTTCCGTGCATGCGCCTGGCCTCAAAAATGTGCCAGTGGACGGGCCTACCTGCGATTTCTGCTACCGGTTCATGTGAACCGGTCCGAACTGAATACTGAATACTGCCTGACCAGTAGTTCTGTTCCCTATATTGTTAGCCAAGGATATATTGTGTCTTTGAAGTTAAAGAGTTCTGTTTAGCTTTCATAGACAAGACTTTGATGGAATGAAGTACATAAGGCCTTTGGATAAATGGAGCCAAAAGAAACCATGATAAGAGTGATTTGGTTTTAAAGATTAAGGAAGATGGCATGCCCTCTATTGAAGTTATTATATTATATATTGAAGATGTTGTAAGACTACGGTACAAACAATGATATTCTGCCATTAATAATTATTTTCCAATGGCCTGTATTTTACTTCTATGTTATTTCAGATGTATACAATATTAATGAGATACAACATCTTAAATAATATAAAAATATATTCTTTCTATGGAATTGCTAATGAATACTAATTCTGTGTAGCTCGTTTTAAGACGGTGGTAATGACTCACACTTTTAAAGAAGGCAAATCTGATTTTTTTAATTCCAGGATTTGCAGTTACCGTGCAAGTTGATGAACACCAGCATCTTACCCATATCTTTATAAGTGATGTTCTTCCTGATGGGATAGCTTACACAGAAGGTTTGTGCTGTCTCTCTCGTTTACATTATTTTCTAATGCCTACGCCTGGCTCTAAAACAAGCCACCTAAAATATAAGTTATGGACAAGATATAAATATTCAAGGAAGAGTGGATGGGTGAATGAAGGGAGGAATCATTTTATCTCTTTCTTTTTTGGTGGTGGGTAGGTCTATCAAAACTTTCTTAGATTCTTAGCACCGACAAGGTAAGGTTTTTGTTATTCAGATGGACAGCATAGCATTATCATACCACAGCATGATGATCAATTGAATTTATATGTACACAATTAAAATAAAAATACAAAATTCAACCATTAAACTCAGTTAATGACAGCTAAAAACTACAACAATAAAAAGGAGGGAGTGTGTAGTCTAGACTTATACACAGTGCACAATGCTATTTAACAGGCTCTACCCTTTCATGGGATTCCCAAGCCCAATAGCAAAACCAGGTTTTGAGGGACTTCCAGAAGATCAACTGGATTGGGGCCAATCTCACCTCGAAGGAATGATATTCCAAGGGGCTGGTGCCATAGCAGAAAAATCACTCATCCCGAGTCTTGCCAAGTGAAGATCCTTGGTTAATGGGACCTACAGTATGTCCCTCCTGCCGGACCTGATGACATGGGGTCCATGCAATTGGGGACAGGTGGTCCCTCAAATAATTTGGCCCCATGCCATGTAGGGCTTTAAAGGTCATAACCAACACCTTTAGTTTGACTGAGAAGCAAATTGACAGCCAATGTAGCTCACAGAGCAGAGGTGTAACATGTGCAGATCTTGGAGTACACATAACTGCCTGAGCCACTGCATTTTGTACCAGCTAAAGCTTCTAGATACCCTTCGGGGCAGCCCCATGTGAAAACCCTCTTCTCCTCCCCACCCCAATTCCACTCCCATATATGCTTGTTGGGTAGCCATGCTAGAGAATTGTTCTCCAAGAAGCATACTCTCAGCAAGCAGATAGCTGTGCATTTATTGTATATGAATAGAGAAAATATGTTGAGCGAAATACCATCTATTTCATCTGGCTGAAGTCACCGATTTCAGAAGCATATCCTAGACAACACATTGAGTTAAATGGAGTTTTGTCTGAGCAAAGAATATTGAGAGAATTTCATCTTGCCATGTCTTTATTTATGCTTCAGATTGTTATTAATTCTACATGACAAGGATGATATGATCAAATGCCGTTTTTCATGGCTGTTGAATCCGCTCACTTCTTACATTCCTTTATTGCCCATGTTCCCATGGATTTTGTTCAGTTTAACTAGCTTCTGATTGCTGTACTCATTGGATGAAATTCTAAGCAAAAAGGAAGGGAAGGTTTTAGAATTTTGTCCATGTTTATTTGGGTGCAATGCTGAAAAAAAGGATTTAGGCTAGTAGCTTTTTGTGCTGGTTCACTGCCTTGATAGCTTTATTAAACAATGGAAAAGTTACTGTCTTATTGTGCTTTTAACTCCTTTTTTAACAAGCAAAATACTTTCTTTATGTAAATCTTAATTTTTGCAAAACATTTGTTGGATTTATTATTTTATCACAATATATTCCATAAACTTTCATGTGTTAGCATAAAAAAAAATCATTTTAACTGTTTGTTACAATATGTTTTATTGTGCCCTCTTGCTGTTGTGTCTACCCTGTCTGTCTTCTGCTTTTTCCTGCCCCCAGGCTTGTGTGTTGGCAATGAAATTTTGATTATAAATGGAGAATCTGTATCTGAGCTTGACCTCAGGCAGATGGAATTGCTGTTCTCGGAGAAAAGCGTGCATCTAACATTGACCACAAATCTCAAAGGCACTAAGACAGCATTATGTTCTTCTTTGCAAGATGGTATCATTTCCAAGGAGGCAAGAAAGTTCTTGCCCCCGCAAAACCAATCACAACTCTTGGAGGAATTTCTGGATAACTTCAGAATGAATACAGCAAATGGTGAGATGATGCTTGAAGTTTTACAGTGAACTTCCTGCATAAAAAGAGCACATGCACTATTTTTAATGCCATTTCAACTTTTCCTTTTTCATTAAACACAGAAACTTTTAGAAGTTAATATTAAAAACATATTTGTATTTTTATAAACAACACCTTCATAACAGGAGTTATAGGAGAATTAAACATTTTTTAGATGAAGGATCCATTGATTGATTGATTAATTACCATGTTTTCCCAAAAATAAGACCTGGTCTTATATTTTGGGGAAACGATTTCAGGGTGATCAGCCCAGAGGCGTGGGGGAGGGGGAGAGGCAGGCAATCCCGACACCCGCAGGATGCAGGCAATCCAAGAGACATGATGATGAAGCTCCTGTGGCTGGCCGCCCACTCCATCCCATTGACTCGGCTTTCCTGTGGCCCATGCGGCGTATCCAGATTGCATGCCTTCCCCCACCTCTGCCTCCACCTGCTGCTTGGACAGGTAATCAACTCACCTGTACCGTGCAGGCTGTGGCTACTGCTGGACACCGTCAGCTCGCACCCGCTTGCTGCCTCCAGGTTTAAGTCCACTCTGTTACTAAGCTTATTGCGTGGTGTTGAGTCAGTTTCAGTCACTCTCTTTCAGCCTAGTGTGTCTTACAATTAATGGTGACATTAATTGAGGGGTAACCCTTAATGTATGCTGCCTGGAACTTTTAAGGAAAGGCAGAATATAAATGCAGTGCACCAATAGATAAAACAACTTGGTCAAACAAAGTTAATGTTGCCATTTTCTGCTCAAAATTACAGAAAATTACATATTCAAATATTTAAAGAACTTATGGCAATACATTAGAATAACATCTGTGTTCTGACATTATATAGCACTCACTACATGTAGGTAAAACCAGTTTGCAGTGTTTTTAATGAGATTTAGGTCATGGATGGGATGCTGTGAAAATATCCACTGGGACAATCAAAGGTTGATTACCACTTCCTTTCTAACCACTTTTCTACGAAACATTGCTTCCCAAACTTGTTCTTCTATTAATGTCATAAATAACATAAGTAAAAAAAAATTCTCTCCATTGCTGGAATATTGGTTTCCGTTGCTGATTGTCTGAATGTAATCCACGAGGAGAGGGCCGAGCAGCCTTCTGTTTAGTCCTTCAGTAAAGTCACACAATTCATGGTAACTTGGTCTGTATTTCTGTTTGGAAGTTATCAGGTTCCTACATCAGTAGGCACAAGTATCGCTCATTAAGTGTGCGGCTTCCCTTGGTTAAGTGTAATTGAAATTTGTCTTTTTGGGGACAAGTGATGCATAATGCTGACACTGCTGAAGCATTATGCAGACTAAATTAAGTACAGTGTGTCATTTTGACACTTTTTCAGCTGAAACCTGAAAATACTTTCTAGAAACCATTTTGTTTCCCATATAATAGTAGAGCAAGTAGTGTAACTCTGACTTCTTGGATGGAAGTATAGCATCCAAATCGTAAGAGGTAATTAGCTATGTTTAGGCCGTGGCTTGAATATGCGAAGGGCTCTTGTGCTGGAAAACATGGGCTTACCCTGGTTTTTTCTTCTGCCCTCACACAATGAAGGAGGACTTCTGAAAGGGAGTGGTATTTGCACTGCTTTGAACATAGTTACTCCATGTAGGAGTAACTGTGCAGGACCCAATTGTGCTGATAGCAACATTTAAGTTCTTTACCTGTTCTGGTAAAGATATATTGTTCTGTTCTACTGTTTTGTGGCCAGTTAGTACAGTGCTGTGTCCAATTCTGCAGTGTATCCAGAATCTTTTGCAAACTAGTCCTTGAAGCAAGGTTAAAACTATACTTCATTTATAGAAGAGAAGATTTAATAGAAGGGATGCTATCATCTTTCATGAAAAAATTTCAGCAGTTTCAGCAGGAGGAAGCAGACTCTCTTTCTCTGGAAATATTAAACGGATAGTTTTCTGACAAGGGTGTCATCACTGCAGCTTCTTACACTGAGCAGTGTTAGTTAGACTCGTTGCGTCTAAGCTCCATTCCAATACTAAATTGTAATTATTCTTTTGTAGTGTTAAATGTGAAAAATCCCTAAAAAGAGGTTTTTGGAGTGATAATTATAAAGCAGCTTTATTAGGTCATGTTTAAAATAAAAACTTGATTGCAAAACTTAGCATACAATAAGTAGCATTTATCTCATAAGACTGTTCTATTTAAATGAAATTGGAGTATAAAAGCTCCTGCCATAAAGTGAAAATTATGGCACTAATAAATTATAGTTCATTATTTAGGATTTATACTCAGTTTATTAGTTTGATACAATAGGCAAGTATTACCTGGTGTATTTACCGTGTTAAGAGCACCTGCTGTATAACTAGCAATGCTGATCTTCTGGAATATATTTTATACCTTTTATTTATCTCCACATATAGTATTATAATAAAAATCCTATGGGTGTCTGATTCAAAGAGGAGCTGAGGTAGACACGTGTACCATGAGCTAGAGGCAAGAACAATGATTAGGAATTGTTAAAAAGTCACGTTTACTAGATTAATTTAGCATATAGCAAATGCTTCTGCAAATGGTTTATAATAGAAGCAAACCCCAAATGGGGTTTCTGTTTTTCCTGCTTGTATTCTTCCTCAGTTGCTGCCCTGGTTAATTTGAAGCGTTTTATCGGCCTAATTATTACAATCTAACTTTGAAAATATTAATTTTGATTAGTACTATCCTGATATCCTATTCCCATTTTCTAAGACTACATCCTTAGTGGACAAAAATGCAAGACTTCCTATTTTTTGATCAGAACAAAGATATGCTTACCCTTATGTTTCTAACAATGGCTACCAGATGTTTTTAAAAAGGTCAAAAGGCTGTTAAGGCAATTTTTCCCATTAAACCTTTGAGAATTCAGTTTATGTTGTAGCAAAGAGGAGACATTACCTTTTTGTTTCCAACTTTTTTCCCCAATCATGCAGTAAATTACAAAAAGTTTATGAAAAAAGATTTGTTTGTAATAAATACATGGTTAAACATAAGGTTATTTCTGTATTCACATGCCAAAGGAATTGTTATAACTCTTAAAATATGTATTTGTTTGTGATAGAGATAATTAATGAAGGATGCATGAAGGAGTAAGAATTCATAGCAGGCATAAACCATTTCTTGGCAGTGTCAAGAGTGGATCTTGGGGGGAAAAAGACATGGAAAAAAAGGAAAGAAATTTTAAACACTAAAAGACGAGGAACAAAAGAAAAAATATGAAAGGACCTAGAGTGACACCAAAATAACATATGGATGCAAAAATGTATGAACACATACAGGTAGTCTTCGACTTATAACATTTAGTTACATCATTTAATGACTGTTCAAAGTTGCGCCACCACTGAAAAAAGTGATTTATAACCGTTTTTCCCACTTGCGACTGTTGTAACACCCCCACGGTCACGTGATCAAAATTTTGATGCTTAGCAACCAGGAGTGGGTTCTAAAATTTTTTACTACCGGTTCTGTCGGCGTGGCTTATTTTGTGGGCATGGTTTGATGTTCATGTGACAATTCTTTAGGATTTAACAGAGGTACTGGTCTACCAGGCTTTTAACTGTTTGCAGAGCTGTACCAGTCTACCCATTTGTTTTTGGAGGCACCGGTCTACCTATTTGTTTTTGGAGCACACTGGTTTATACCACTACACTGCCTTTTAATACTGATCAGCTGTAGGGCGGCCCTTTGAAGCCCCACGGCAAGAGTTTAAACAGTTTTTTTCTTTCTAGCCGATCAGCTGGGACTTGGGAGGCAGCGAATAGATTGGGGGCAGGGCCAAATAAAAGGTAAGAATAACGCGGGGGGGGAGCGGGAGGGCCCAGCTCCCGAACAAAGAGAACTGGTTTGGTGACGTCAAATTGTCACTGCTACCAGCTTGGCCGAACTGGGCTGAACTGGGAAGAACCCACCACTATTAGCAACTAATTCATATTTATGACGGTTGCACTGTCCCAGGGTCATGCTATCGGTTTTTGCAATCAACAAAAGTTGGTGTGGAAGCCAGATTCACTTAACAGCCATGTCTCTAACTTAATAACTGTAGTGATTCACTTAACCATCTGTGGCAAGAAAGGTCTAAAATGGGTCAAAATTGACTTAAATGTTTCACTTATCAATAGAAATTTTAGGCTCAATTGTGATCGTAAATTGAGGCCTATTTGTATTAAAGAATAAATTAATTAAATTGGATTAATTAATTGAGCATGCTGAAAAATGCTTAACGGTACAGGTGTAGAAGATCCGACTGGAGTTATGTTAAAATATGAATGCAGTTTGTTTATGGAGTGACTTGTAGAATACATTTGTGCCCCACAATTGGAAAAACATCATGATTTTTCTGTCCCAAAGGAAAAGTTGTAAAAAGGAATGAGGAGAAAAGAAGGGACTAGTTGTGTGAAGCAGTTCAAAAGGGGACCATCCACAAAATTTGGGACCTGCACAGCAACTTTAGATAGTATAAGTCTTCAATAGAACATATTTTCCCCTAATTTTGTGGACTGTCCTCTTTATACATTCAGGATGGTGGATTCAGTTTGCTCACCAGCTAGCTATTTCCATTTTTGAGGATGAAAATATAATTTTACATTTACTTGAGTTTTATTTCTTGACCATTAAATAAAAGGCTCCAGCGTCTGTCTCCTTTTCAATAGAATAAGCTATAAAAGTATTTTAAATTTAGCATCCCAGGTTTAATGGCTTATTTTGCCCATACTTTGTAGAAACATTATCCCATGCAGTGCTGTTTCCTTCTTTTTCTTTCAACCCAGAAACTGGGCTGAATTTATCTTAACCATTATGCCATAAATTATCTGGTCCAATCATGTCAGGCTCACTGAGATGCCTGACTAAGCTTGAGGGTCTCCATCAGTCTTTAGGGCATAGCTAAACAAGGATCTTAATGACATACTAGGAAAAAACGTCCATATATTTGATTGCCTTCCCTCAACTCTCAAACTTCTCTCAAAGGCTCTGTCCTTCTTCATTCTTTATTCCTTCTGCCCACTGCAGTTTAATTCTAATACTTCTTTCTTCCACACTTCTAATACTTTAACTGACTTTTTGCCCTGGGCTTCATGGTCTTGTAAAGTGTTGTTGTTTTTAACATAATCTCTGCTCTAAAGAGCTTTGGTTTTCGATTTATCTCCCATAGGTCAAGATAATTAAATGGCTATACAGTAGAACCTCTGGTCATAAATGCTGCTGACCACGACCAAATTGGGTTCTGATCAAAAAATTCCACACACACACCCCCCCGGGCTGATTTCCCCTTCTGCACCATTTTTTTTGTAAGCGCCAAATTTTCAAAATTAGGTTTCGGTCACAACCAAATTGGCTTGCGACCAAAGATATGGAACAAATTATGGTTGTGACCAGAGGTTCTACTGTATTTTCCTTCTAGTCTAGAGCTAGCAGGCACAGTGGCGCTTCCAGGCACTATTTTCACTGCCTGTAAGAATGTATTGGGTGAAATGAAATCCTAATGAATTGGAAGAAGCTTAGTCTACTTCGCACCAATTGCATAATGGTTCTGACCCTCATTGAACTAATGTGTATCAAAAAAATTAAACAAAAAACAACAGCGGGCCACTTCAAAGTAGCTTGGGTATTGGACAGGGATTGGTTGTGGGTAGTGATGTGGGAGAGCATTAATAGGTAGGAATGTTGTGTGAATGTATCCATATATTGTGACTTTTTGAAAGTTTAATTCTGGAACCAAAAATGTGTTATGCACCCTTTGTTGTCTTCAGTTGCTTTCAGTCAGCAAAGCTGGTTGAGGAATTCTGGGAGTTGAAGTCCACAAGTCTTAAAGTTGTCAAGTTTGGAGACCCCTGATATAGCTGATCCATAGTGGATCTTTCTGTGGTAAAATCCCTTCTGAGGGATGGGCTGTCCCTCTTGGATTCATTCTGGAAAGATTGTTCTAATATTCCTTGAAGTCCTTTACACCATCTTGATTTTGAGAATTATTTCATTATTTATGAATCCTTACAGGTATCCCAAAGAAGTTTCTTGCTCTAAAATATATTTTGCAAGAACGCATTAAACCCAAAATAACGTTTTGGAAAATGCCTCTTATTGCTAATTTCAGGGATATGACTTTTTGGAATCGGCAGGAACCTTTTGAATTTCCTTTCCTTGTGCAAATATACTGGATTACTGGTATAAGTCCCCTGAACATCAGTTTGAGAATAAGCTCCAGTATAATGTCTTAGACTATAACATTATAGAGCTAATTTTGAGATTGTGAGTAACTGGTTTATATCTGCCATTATGACATTAAATAACAATATATGACCCTCCAGATTGCTAGACTACAACTTTCAGTAACTTATACCTTCCTTTAGCCACCCCTCGGGAAGAGGAGGAAAATAGGAAAGAGAAGGAAAAGGAGTACTTTATTTTAAGGTACTAGACACACAACCCCCAAATCTATTTGCTTTCTGAAATTTGCACCTCTTACAGGCAAAACTGCTGGTGAGAGATTTGGGAGACCTTTCCTACCTTTTAGAGTACAGCTTCCAGCATGCAACTTGAAAGCCAAATATGGTTTCTAGCCTAAAAAAAATGATATTTTTCTCGAATTGGCCTTTTTAGTCACATTAGATGCTGTTTTAGGACCTCTTTCCAGAGCATGATATCATAGTCTCTTGAGACTGAAGGATGCCAATGATGTCTGGTTTATATTTCACCAAGAACCATATTGAGGGAGAAGTTGAGGGCTATTCCCATTCTCTCCCTTCCATCCATGATACTGCATTCAAAATCTGCACTGCATTGCAAATTTGAATTTATAGAGCCTTCAAGAAGGGAAAACTCAAGATAACTAAATTGCCAGGATATCTGATTCTAAGCTGAACTGGCTTTTTCTACCATTCCATCCTGCTTCACTGGTGGCAACAGTGTAGAAGAATAGGCAAAGCCTGGGGTTGGGGGGTGGAATTAAGACAGAACTCAACCAAGAATCATTATGTGTCCACAAATTCTCCAAGTTCAGCTCCCTCCCCCCCCCGAATTCCATTAACTCTTTATCTAGCACCAATTTAGGGCTGACCATTAGTTGACCAGATTCTTGTGTATAGTCTTGAACAGTAAACCTTCTGAATTAGAATTTATGTGCAATTACGTTTCTTTGCGCATGATAGTGCTTGGTAAAAGCATTTTTTCCTTGATGTACAATTGCAGTAATATAAGGCTCTGGAGAGGAAATAGCTAATTGCAGGATAGTTAGTAGGCAACGAGAATGATTGACTTAAGAGTTCATTTCAGCAAAGTGGTAACAAAGAGAATTAGAAGTATGTTGATGGACGGCTTATGTGGGGGTATTTGGTGTTAGAACGAAATGGAAATTGTTTATTATCAAACATTGCTGAGGATCTTGTGCATGGGGGCAAGCAGAGTCTGGTTATTATGGGGAGTTTTAGATGGAGCAATGTGCAGAACTTAATTCTTTTTGCAGTGTTGAGCACTAAAAAGATTCTTCTTTGAAAACAATTTGTTGTTTTGAACTATTCGCATTTCAACTCTATCCAGTGGTGGAATTCAATTTTTTTTACTACCAGTTCTGTGGGCGTGGCTTGGGTATAGTGTGGCTTGGTGGGCGTGGCAGGGGAAGGATACTGCAAAGTCTCCATTCCCACTCCATTCCAGGGGGAAGGATGCTGCAAAATCTCCATTCCCACCCCTCTGGAGCCAGCCAGAGGTGGTATTTGCTGGTTCTCCAAACTACTCAAACTTTCCGCTACCGGTTCTCCAGAACCTGTCAGAACCTGCTGAACCTGGCTCTATCCCATAGAATAATTGGTTCCGCAATGCAAAGCAGATCTTCCATTCTTATTCGGTTACTATATTTCTCTGTTTCATTCTCTGTGTTTAAGCAGTGTAGACTCTGATTTTCTCACCAGCATGATCTAAAATAGAAATAATTGACTATGTATTTTCCCAGTTTCTACAGTGGTAGGGCATACCTAATTTTGCTGTGCCATCTGCTTTTATTTTTAGTGCTCCATCCTACTCCCCTCTATTAGTGTCAATAAACTAAAAGGCAAGGCCCCATCCTCTTTACCGAGAGGGCAGCTTGCCATCTATTCTTGGTGTTTGTTAACATATTTTTGCTGCTGTGCAGTAGGGCACTAGTTCAAACGGGTGATATTCAGAACAGAGCTATAAATGATGAGAAGTTATTTAGCAGGCTTGTAGTTAAAAGTGCATCCCTCGTTCCTCCTTATGCCTCATTGCAGTTTCCTCCTCATTTACAGAGAAAAGAGGGAGTTGGTAAGAGCAGTGTGGATTAGCATGCAATTAAAGCCGTGTTAATTAAATGGACTAAAGCATCATGAAAAGTTGCATCTGCCTCCTCTCCTTATAACACGGAGGGATCTGTTTCCTCCTTAAAACAGAGATGTAGTTTCTCATTTGTTTTCTTGATCTCCAAATTTGATATTAAAGCCTCCAAAGCATGCACACAATCTGCTTTCTTCAACTTTGAGTATGTTCTGATAATTATCATAGTGCCATATTCATTGCATGGTTTGTACTGCTATGGAGGTTTAGAGAATTGTGTTTTCTGATGTTTTCGTGGGCTTTCTCTCTGCTGCTTTGCTTGTGATCCCATCTGTTCATAGTGTGCTCAGTATTTTATTGAATAATTAATGGTGAGGAAAACATTTTGTTCTTTTTGAAGTTTAATGGGTTACATTATCTTTTCTTTGAATTGATAGTGAATCATATATGGCTTGTCAACACAATACAACATAGTGACATTCATGTAATTAAATTGGCAGCTCAGAATATTGGTGCATATGGGCATGAATGCAGACAAAATGCTAAACTATTTCAGTTTCTCTGGCGTTGCCTAGCATTCCTGAGTTTCCAAGGCTTTATTGCATCTGTTTTGCCTAAACTTACTGCAGCGAACATGTTCATATGTATCTTGTGCATATACAAAGTTCATTCATTCTAATCATTTCAAGATCCCTCTCTTGAAGAAACTGATATGAAATTTTCTTTTCGTTTTTGATGGGCTACTAAATCCAAGTTGCAAATTTGCAATTGTCATTAGATGGTAGCAAAGAGATCCAGAAAAATCCCAGGTTCTCTGCTTCCAACTAGTGGTATCTCTGATACTTGCAGCCCCAATCTTTTAAATATACAACCCATACTTTTAAATACAGGTAGTCGTTGATTTACAACCAGTTGCTTAGTGACCATTCAAAGTTATGACAGACCCCCCCCGCCAAAGGCACTCACAACTCAGTTCTGAAGTTCCAATGGTCAGTCCTTCCCTCCATGGTCACATGACTATTTTGGCAACCAGCTTGCATTTACAGTCAAATGACTGTAATTTACTTTTTTTTTTTTTTTTTTTTTACTGAAAACCTATATTAATTTTCAATTTTCTGCAAAAAATGCCCCATAGCGAACCATGGTTTGCTTAACAACCATGACATTCAT
This sequence comes from Arizona elegans, assembly GCA_022577455.1. Lineage (NCBI taxonomy): Eukaryota > Metazoa > Chordata > Lepidosauria > Squamata > Colubridae > Arizona > Arizona elegans. The sequence continues at coordinate 255,383,591 of JAKOOJ010000001.1, forward strand.
TTAATGACCATGGATTCACTTAACAACCATGATGATTTGCTTAATAACATGCTGTTTGATGACCTGCTTTATGACCATCATGACCTACGACTGTAATAGGCAGGTTCCCTCTCAGTCATCAGTCGAGGACTACCTTATTGGCAAAATATTGTTTTTATTTACATTTTATCCTAATTGCTGCTATATGAAGTAGTAATACAAAGAAGGAAGGCAAGGTTCTCTTCTCTCTTCTTTTGGGCCATTAATAAGTTTAAGAGCCACAGTAAGTTTTAGGACAATGTGTTCATCCAAGAAAATCATTTTATATGTATGCAGACATTTGTATTGGATGTTTTTATCAGCCAGCACACGCTGTACCACATTGTAGACAGATGAAGCTGAGGAAGGCAAGCTTTGAAGTAGTAGCCCAAATATTTGTATTACTTTACATGGGATTATTTTATCTGGAAAAGACAAACAGATCTTCAGGAGTCTATGTTTCCTGTCACTTTAACGAAACAATTATATCTAAATGAAAGAAAATATATATTTCTTCTTCTGATATCTAGCTTTTCACTTTTTTAAAAACTATAGATTTCAATCATGTGCCTGATGTTAATGGAAGTCTAAAAAGGAGCAACACAGATGGCATGCTGGACCAGATGCCAGACAAGGAGAAACTTGATTTACCATTCAGGGTAAGAGCACTGCTTAAAAGTTAATGCAGAAAGTAGAGAGATACGGAAGGCATGCGGATTGCTTTTGTGGATGGGGTAGCACTAATTTTGTACATGTAAACTCACATCTATATGCATATCCATGGATACAGTTATATATATAGCAATAGCACTTAGATTTATGTTCTGCTTCACAGTGCTTTACAGCCCTCTCTAAGCAGTTTACAGAGTCAGTGTATTGCCCCCAACAATCTGGGTCTTCATTTTACCAACCTTGGAAGGATGGAAACCTGAGTCAACCTTGAGCTGGTCAGAATCGAACTGCTGGCAGTTGGCTGGCAGTCGGCAGAATTAGCCTGCAATACTGTATTCTAACCACTGTGCCACCATGGTTCTTATATATCTCTTTGACTTGGTCAATGTAAAATGTACTAGAAACAGAGTACTATTCCATCCTTAGCCATGAAAGCTAAGGATGAATTTGGGCCATTCTTTCTCAGCCCAGTCTACCTCACAGAGCTGTTGTTATGAAGGAAAACAGGAGGTAGGGGCATTATATATGCTGTTTTAAGCTCTTGTACAAGAAAAAAAGGAGGATATATGTCTAATTAATTTCTTGAATCAATATTGTATAAGTAATACAAATTTGATGTAATAGTTAAGGTGCTGATTTAGAAACTAAGAGACTGTGAGTTCTAGTCCTGCCTTACACATGAAAGCCAGCTGGTGGACTTTGGGTCATTCTCTCTGTCTCAGCCCAATTTATTTTTCATAGGGTTGTAGTTATAAGGAAAATAGGAAGAGGAAGGAGTATAATGTATGTTTACTGCCTTGACTTATTTATACAAATAATAAAGGTGGAATAAAAAAAATAATAAATAGTAGAAATGAATATAGATGATAGCTACTAAAGTCTGGGGCTTCTATGTTCTAATTAATTAATTTAATTAATCTAATTAATAGCACATTGCTTAATGCAAATCCTTTAAAATCACAATTTTGCTTTTGCTGACCGAATAAGATGATATTCCTTGCATATTTACATCTGCTTTTTAAGTTACTGTTAGTAGTAGTAATAATAATAATAATAATAATAATAATAATAATAATAATAATAATAATAATAATAATAATTTTATTTCTATACCGCCCTTCTCCCGAAGGACTCAGGGCGGTGTACAGCCTATTAAAAGCACAAAGACAGACATCAATTTAAAAATAATTAAAATTATTAAATAATTTCGGCTCAGATTTAAAATCCCAAATTTAAAACACCCAATTTAAAATCATTACATCGATAGCCTGGCCTGGCGGAACAGCAGGGTCTTGAGGGCACAACGAAATACGCGGAGGTCGGAGATCTTACGCATTTCCGGGGGCAGTTCATTCCACAGGGCAGGTGCTCCCACAGAGAAGGCCCTCCCCCTGGGTGTCACCAGCCGACATAACTTGGCCGATGGCACCCTGAGTGGACCCTCTCTGTGGGAGCGAACTGTCCGGTGGGAGGCTATTGGTGGCAGAAGTCGGTCTCTAAGGTACCCGGGTCCTATGCCATGGAACGCTTTAAAGGTGGTAACCAGTACCTTGAATCGCACCCGGAAGACCACTGGGAGCCAGTGCAGCTCATGCAGGAGGGGTGTCATGTGAGCACAACGAGTTGTGCCCATAACCACCCATGCGGCCGCATTCTGGACCAATTGGAGCCTCCGAGTGCACTTCAAGGGGAGCCCCATGTAGAGAGCATTACAATAGTCCAGCCGGGAGGTGACAAGGGCGTGAGTGACCATGCGCAAGGCGTCCTGGTCCAGAAAGGGCTGCAACTGGCGGATCAGGCGAACCTGATAAAAAGCCTCCCTGGCCACGGCCGTCATATGCTCTTCTAAAGACAGCCGTGCATCCAGGAGGACACCAGATTGTGAGCCCTCTCTGTGTGGGATAGAGATTCACCCCCAATAGTCAGCGATGGCACCAGCTGACTATATTGGGATGCCGGAAGCCACAGCCACTCGGTCTTGAAAGGGTTGAGTCTGAGCCTATTTTTCCCCATCCAGACCCGCATGGCCTCCAAGCATCGAGACATCACATCAAGGGCATTGTTGGGGTGGTCTGGGGTGGAGATGTACAGCTGAGTGTCATCAGCGTACTGATGGTACTTCACCCCAAAACCATGGATGATCTTACTCAGCGGCTTCACATAAATGTTGAACAGAAGGGGCGAGAGGACCGACCCTTGCGGCACTCCCCATGCGAGGCGCCTCGAAGTCGACCTCTGCCCCCCTGCCAACACAAACTGCAAACGGTCAGAGAGGAAGGAGGAGAACCACCACAGAACGGTGTCCCCTATTCCTAAACCCCTCAACCGCTGCAGCATGATACCATGGTCGATGGTATCAAAAGCCGCTGAGAGATCTAATAGGATCAGGACAGAGGAGCAACCCCTGTCCCGAGCCCTCCAAAGATCATCCACCAACGCGACCAATGCCGTTTCTGTGCTGTACCCCTGCCTGAAGCCTGACTGGTACGGGTCCAGATAGAAAGCTTCATCCAGGTGCCGGGGAAGCTGTCGTGCCACCACACTTTCAACAACCTTCGCCACAAAACGAAGGTTGGAGACTGGACGGTAGTTAGCTAATTCAGCTGGGTTCAGGGAAGGCATTTGAGGAGGGTCCTCACCACCGCCTCTTTCAAGGCAGCGGGAAAGGCACCCTCACTCAAAGCAGCACTTATAATTCCCTGGAGCCAGCCTCGTGTAACCTCCCGGGAGGCCAGTACCAACCAGGAGGGACACGGGTCCAATAAACACATGGCGGCACTAATCTTACCCAGAACCCTGTCCACATCCTCGGGAGCCATAGGATCAAACTCCTCCCAGATAACATTCTCAAGACTTACCCTCGTCTCCTCCCCTGGACTCATCCAGTCGGAGTCCAAGCCTTCCCGAATCCGAGCAACTTTATCATGCAGGAATTGCACAAAATCCTCAGCTCAACCCTGCAAGGCATCTTCCTTCACTCCCCCCCCCCCAAAAGAAGAGAGTGGGTCACCCTAAACAGAGCGGCTGGGCGGTTCTCTGCAGATGCGATAAGAGCGGAAAAATGGTTAGATTTCGCTGCTTTTATCGCCACTAGGTAGGTTTTGATATAAGACCTCACCAGTGTCCGGTCAGAATCAGATTGACTAGTCCTCCAAATGCTTTCTAGGTGTCTTTTCCAATGCTTCATCTCTCTCAGCTCCTTGGAGAACCAAGGAGCCAATTGAGATCGGCATCAGGTCAGAGGCCGCAAAGGCATGACCTGGTCCAAAGCTCTGGCAGCCGCACTCTCCCAGGCGGCCACCAGGTCTTCGGTCGGGCCGTGTGCCAGGGTCTCAGGAAACGGCCCAAGCTCCATCAGGAACCTTTTGGGATCCATCAGGCATCTGAGACGGAACCATCTGGTCAGTTCCGTCTCCCTGTGGCAGGGGGAAGTGGCTGGAAAGTCCAAGTGAAGGAGCAAATGATCTGTCCATGACAAGGGTTTAATGTCTAGGTCCCCTCTACTAAGATCATTCAACCACTGACCAGAGAAAATCAAATCCAGAGTGTGTCCCCCTATGTGAGTGGGGCCTTGAAGTAACTGTGTCAGGCCCATGGCCGCCATGGAAGCCATGAACTCCCGAGCCACCTCTGACATCTCACCTGCAGATGGTAGGTTGAAATCCCCCATGACAATAAGTCTGGGAGTATCAACCGCCACCCCGGCAATAACATCGAGCAGCTCGGGCAGGGTCACCACCACGTGGCAAGGAGCCAGGTATGTAGTCAACAAACCCATCTGCACCCCACGGCCCCACTTCACAAAAAGGGATTCACATCCGGCTATCTGAGGAACAGTGGTCTCCCTTGGACAAAGACTTTCCCTAATAATCACCGCCATTCCCCCACCCCTCCCCTGAGCCCTTGGCTGATGAAATGCACGGAAATCTGGTGAGCACATTTCAACGAGGGAGAGCCCCCCTTCCTGGCCCAACCACGTCTCTGTAATACCTGCCAGGTACGCACCCCCTCCAAAATAAGATCACAAATGAGGGGGGGCTTTGTTAACAACTGACCTGGCGTTACATCAGCCGCGGACCCAGAGCCTGAGGCTCTGTGCAACCCCAGACACGAGTCACGCATTTTTTTTAAAATGTAATTTATATGCTGCCTTCTCCGGAGACTCAGGGCGGCTTACAATGCGCTAAGCAATAGCCTCCATTCTTTTGTATATTTATACAAAGTCAGCTTATTGCCCCCACAACTGGCTCCTCAATTTATCTACCTTAGAAAGGATGGAAGGCTGAGTCAACCTTGAGCCTTGGCGAGATTCGAACCTGCAGTAATTGCAGGCAGCTGTTCTTAATAACAGGGTGCTTTAGACCACTGTACTACCAAGGCTCTTTTTGAGGGGGGGGCCTGGAGTGCGCAATCACTCGTAAACAGCGTGTGCGCACCCCCAGAGCGTGATATGGCCCCCTGTGCCCGTCATATCTGCCCCTCCCACTCATTATTTCAATTACACTGCCCTTCCTATTACCCCCCTGCTCCCCGGTCAAATTTCCTTCCACGACCCCTCCACTGCGTCCAATCAACCCATCACCCCGCTCAGTGGCTATATGGACCCCAGGTCCACCTTTACAACCTCCTCCCACCTCTGAACCCCTTAAAATTTTACTTAATAATACATTTAAAAAACCCCTTAATCTTCTCTTTGACGCATGCCATCTCTCGGGGTTCCAAAACCCGTCATCAAGATAGGCCCTCGATAACATGGAGGGCCAAACCTGCGAGAAGGGGGAATCTCGCAGCGCAAGAAGCTTGGACCTTGAGTACATCCAAAACTCTGGGATGATGATGAAAATATGGCCTAATAATACTATGTTGTTTGTGTGTTAATTGTACTGGAGAAATTGATTTATTTTTAAAGTTCAGATTCAGTTTCTACTTTTGCATACATCAAAGTAGTGAAAGCATCATTATCATCAGTAAAGAGAGAGTCCTTGTTGCAGATCAGGTTCTGCTTTTTTCTTCTCCATTATGCTTAAAACAGATGGAACAACAACAATAGCAGCAGCAACAACAAAGAAATTCCCTAAAAGGAGATTAATTAAACACTTGGGAATGCAGTATATTTTTTAAAAAAATGATTAAGGTTTCTACCTTAATTAAGGTTCTAATAGTGAAACATTATTGCACTATAGCACATTAAGTATGAAGGGGATCAGGAAGAGATTACTAGATAAAGAGTTTTGAAGCAGAAAGTAAATTCTAATTGTTATGGAAACTGCCTTGATCCACTGCTGCTGCTTTCAAGACAAGCAGAGTCAAAATTTATATCTGTAAGAACAGTTCAGTATTATCCATACATTGCTGCTATATTGGCACTTATTTATTGTCAAGGAATTCCGATGTTTTGAACCCAATCAAAAAAATATGCTTTTTTTTAGTCATTAAGCATCCTTGAAATGTGCTATGGGGAATTATTGCTTTAAGACTCTTCATGTTTCAACTGCATGATATGTTTTGAGACACCCAAGTAAACTAAGGGTCTAAAATTTAATAAAAGCTAACATAATGAAGCAATTCATATTTATATAGGAAAATAAAAACTAATGCAAACGAATATAAAGATGAAAAAAATCAAAGAGAAAGCTAAAATTGCAAGAAAAGGGAAACTCAAAAGAAAAATAGAAGAGAAAGAGAGAAAAAAGAAAGAAAAGTGCTTCCTATATTCCTGATAGCAGTTATAAGTACATTTATATGTTTACCTCTTAATAGTAAACAAAAAATATTGCCATGAATGTCCAGTTTGTCTACTTTAATTTCAACTTATTCAAAAGCACTTTCACCATAAAGCAATCTTTCAAAATAACTATCCCCTTTATCCATTTTAAACTTTCTTATATCTACTCTTAATTTTTTTGCTGAAAGTTTTTAAATCTTGCTCAGAATTGCCTGAACTTCAAGATGTGCAGTATATACATTTGATAAATACATACTGTAAATAAAAAAATATATATTTAAATCACATATTTTCTTTTGTAATCCAGAAAGAGTATTGACTCAACAGGTGGAATTCTTTTATCCTGCCACTCAGAAAATCTCTTTTTAGCTGTAAATTAATTATATCCAAAAGTGTTTAAGAAAATGAGGCTTATGCGCTTTGTGTCTATATAACCTGTATTACGACTGTGAGCCTGTTAGTAATGATAATAGTTTATTAATTGATTAATGTTATGACCATAGAAATAAAAGTAAAATACTGGATCAAATTCCAGGGTAAATACACCAAATAAAATATAGTAATAAAATACATAAGTGGTAAATACAAAGAATCGGAATTCAGATACATCACCTTTACATGATATCCCAGTCTGTTCAATATACTTGATTGAATACCTTCTCCAAGCTGCTCAACTGAGAAGCCAACTGCAAAAACATGTTTCTGCAGTCTACTTACAAGGAGCAGCTTTCTGAAGTACAAGTGGGTGATCTGACAATTTCTCTTTTATCTGGAAAGACTGTGCCACAACCGGTATTCATTGTATGACCGTGGATCTCCACCACAATGCTATCCACATTTCTTCAGGTACATCAAGTCTGCCATAAATCATCACCAGGAAACATCACATACACACACTAGCCAAAAAGCCAGTCATTAGAATTCCATGTGTGGAATCAAATGAAGAACCCAAAGCAAGTAAGACTTACTGCAGCATTTATAAGACAGCAAGTGCTGGTGGGATTGCCTTCAAAGCATATTGGGACAGATACCTCACCCACCAACTAAGAGATGCACTTGTCTTTATGCATCTCAGAAAGGTGGCAGACTAATGCCTAAGCAACAGATGACATAACCATACATATTCATAAGTAAAAGATCTCACATTACCAATGTATAACAGTTCAAAACGTACTGATAATGTCTCCTCAAATGGTAATGAAACATTTGCAACCAGATTGCCAAGCTTGGAGCTCAAACCAACAGCCTAATGTATAACAGTGCTCTGGTTACTTCCCGCAGCTGTTTTCCTTCAAAAATCAAAAAAGAGAGGAGAAAAACAGTAAAACAATAAGTTGGGAAGGAAAACTCACACAAATCAAGGGGAGGGGGCAGTTTGTGAATGCAGATTCCAACAAAGAGAAATATTTCCCATTACAAATCTATAGGATTGTTCTAATAAGATAAACTCTGGCCTTATATGTCTATAAATCATCTTGATTTAATTGACTTCACTTAAGAACTGGGTTTTCCCATGCATGTACCAGTATTTCTGAAGGATTTGAAGTAAAATCATCATCATCATCCCTGCCTGGGGAAAGCAGTTTCAGAGTTCCTTTTGGCAGTCAATTCATAGGCTGTAGTCTTTCTAGGGGAAAAGATGTGGAGTAGAATCTACATCTTAAAAAGAAAATATAAAAGAAGCTACTTCTTAAGAAATGTATCTAAAATTTTGATGTATGTGATGCAACTTAATACATTAAAATGCCCCCTCTCCCAGCTCCTACTATGTATGTCAACTATAATCAGAAGGAAACAACAGAAACAAGTGTAAGCTCAAGGGAAGACGAGACAAGAGAGGCGAACTGACAAAATTAATGAAGCAGAATCAATTCTTCCTTGGGTTCTACCCGATGGCATCAATAAGCATCAATTTAACATTTTTTTCAAGGTTTATTTGCAGTCAGATAAAAAGAAATATGAGTCAAAAAGTATTCCACCATTCAGATAAATCACGGAAAAGGATTTAGCTACATTTTTAAAATAAGCCATCTTTATTTTACATTATTCGTAATATTCATAGATTTTGAATCCTATTTTCTATCATGGAAACCATGACAAAATATTTCCATGAATTTTAAGGTATGGCAAAGTAGTCATAGTGATCTTTCGTTCATGCCAAGATCATTGTTTTTGCATGATAAAGCAAATCCACATTTTAAAATAGTTTGTAATGGTCTGCTCTTACAATGGTCAGTTTGTCCTTGCCATTTTGGTACGGTCCAGATAGATAGGAGAGCAAATGAGGTTGGGTACCTATTCGAGTTGCAATTAATTAATTCAATTGAAAGATGATGGAAATGCCTACATTTTTTGCTATTTTTCTTCTTCTGTGCTTCTCTGTTTAATGAAGTCAAAGTCATTTTAAAAGAAGGACTCTCTCTCTGTGTGTATGTGGAGGGGGAGGAATGGCTGTGTTCTTTTTCTAGTTTGGAGTATATAAAAACACTCATTTGAGGAAAAGATAGTAGCATTTCTATCCCAAGGGTTCTAAGCATAAAGTATACTTTTTTGTGCTTTTTAAGTTAAAAAAAATGATGCAGAGATTGCTTACTTTGGGGAAACAACCCAGAAAGAGCAGCAGAAATGAATGCATTACATGAAGATAAAAATAAAGGACGCCTAATGAGATGTACTATGGCTGTCACATCAATTCTGTAATTCCGCTTTGCGTTTTAGACATCTGTGCTTCTGGTTAAACTCTGCTCTTGCTGGTCAAAATGTTCCTTCTCAGTAGTTCTATAGGTTCTATAGGCAGCTTATAGATCTGCTTGACTGCAGCAAATTTTCAGTGGATAAAGAGAATGCTCGGTAAAGTTCAGATGCCTGCCTGTTTTCATTTCAAGCAAAAAGTTCCTATCAACTTCCATTTCTTCACCTGTTACATCTTTTCTGCAGTGCCCTAAAATGCCACCATTTTGAAATAAGCTAAAGTGGGGGGGGGGGGGGGGGGCTAATTGCTGTCTAGTAGACATCACTTTGCATTGGGAAAGTAATCGATACAATGCAGGTTGTCCTTGACTTACAACAGTTCATTTAGTGACTGTCCAAAGTTACAAAGGCACTGGAAAAAGTGACTCATAACCGTTTTTCATACTTGCAACCGTTGTAGCATCTCCATGGTCACGTGATCAAAATTCAGATGATTCACAACTGACTCACGTTTATGACGGTTGCAGTGTCCTGGAGTCCTGTGATCATCTTTTGAGACCTTCTGACAAGCAAAACTCAATGGGGAAGCCAGATTCATTTAAAACCGTGTCCCTAAGTGAATGACTGCAGTGATTCACTTAACAACGCTGTCAAGAAAGATAATAAAATGGGGGGAAACTTAGCGAATTAATTTAGCAACATAAATGTTGTGCTCAGTAAGTCGAGAACTAACTGTCCTCAATAGTCTTCACAAAATGGTTACATTTTGAAGCTCCACTACTGACTTTGCTACTGATCTCCTGCATCTGCATATAGGTTACCTGAAAATATCTGTGATCAACCTTGGATCCCTTTTCATGGATTTAAAATAGCTCTGTGTTTCTTTTAGGATCAGTGTTCAAGTTCAACACTTTTGTGACATGAAAATCCCAATGCATAGCTCTCCGTCTTCACTTTTAATAAATCTGTTGGAACCTCTCTTACTATCTAAAAGGAGGTCACAATCTGTTCTTCATCATGGTCCCAGTTTCCTTGCTTAAATTAAGATGGAGATTGTTGCATTGTGTGTGTTCTGTTGCCCCTGTTTTTTTTAAACAACTGCAACATGCTAATCAAAAAATCATGTGAAGATGGAAGCAAACAGACTTTCTATCTCAAGAATTTCAAGTCCTTTTGTGCTTTGTTCCATAAACCTAGAATTAATAGCAAGTTCAGAGGAATGGCTACACCCTAAAACAAAATTGTAATATGGATATAAATAGTAAGATTTAGTAAGATTTAGTAATAGTAAGAGTTGGGGGTGGGAGGCACTGTGTTGCGGTGGTTCTCCTCCTTTCTCTCTGACCGGTCACAGTTTGTGTTGGCAGGGGGGCAGAGGTCGACCTCGAGGCCTCTCATCTGTGGAGTGCCGCAGGGATCGGTCCTCTCGCCCCTTCTGTTCAACATTTATGTGAAGCCGCTAGGTGAGATCATCCGTGGTTTCGGGGTGAAGTACCATCAGTATGCTGATGACACCCAGCTGTACATCTCCACCCCAGGCCACCCCAACGATGCCCTTGAAGTGATGTCCCAGTGCCTGGAGGCTGTGCGAATCTGGATGGGGAGGAACAGGCTCAAGCTCAACCCTTCCAAGACTGAGTGGCTGTGGCTCCCGGCATCCCGATATAGTCAGTTGACTCCATCACTGACTATTGGGGGCGAGTCTTTGGCCCCCACTGAAAGGGCTCGCAATCTGGGAGTCCTCCTGGATAGGCAGCTGTCTTTGGAGGAACATCTGACGGCTGTTACCAGGGGGACCTTTTATCAGGTTCGCCTGATTCACCAGTTGCGGCCCTTTCTCGATCGGGATTCCTTGTGCACAGTCACTCACGCCCTCGTCACCTCTCGCCTTGACTACTGCAGTGCTCTCTACATGGGGCTCCCCTTGAAGAGCACCCGGAGGCTCCAGCTGGCCCAGAATGCAGCAGCGCGGGTAGTGATGGGAGCAACATGGCGCTCCCATGTAACACCGCTCCTGCGTGAGCTGCACTGGCTCCCGGTGGTCTTCCGGGTGCGCTTCAAGGTGTTGGTTATCACCTTTAAAGCGCTCCATGGCATAGGGCCTAGCTATCTGTAAGACCGCCTGCTGCTACCGACGACCTCCCATCGACCCGTGCGCTCCCACAGAGAGGGCCTCCTCAGGGTGCCATCAGCCAAACAATGTAGGCTGGTGGCCCCCAGGGGGAGGGCCTTCTCTGTGGGGGCTCCCACCCTCTGGAATCAGTTGCCCCCGGAGATAAGGAGAATCCATGACCTCAATGCATTCCGTCGTTCCCTGAAAACCCATCTTTTCCAGCAAGCCGGGTTGGTTTAAGAAGAAATTTTTAAATTCTTTTAATTAGTCTGTGATTTTTTAACTTTCGGGCCAAAATTTATATATATTTTTAAATGTTTTAATATTTGTATTCTATGTTTTTTATCTTGGCTGTACACTGCCCTGAGTCCTCAGGGAGAAGGGCGGTATATAAATTGGAAATTAAATTAAATTAAATTAAATTAAATTAAAGATGGCTTCAAACATTTTTCCTTTACATTGATTGGCCAGGATCCTTGTAAGAAATAATAGGAAAAAGATAGACAAAACTCTACCTTTAATTCCCTTCCTCAAATGACACATGTTCGTATGTGTGCATGGGTGCACATAGAAGCTTGGTAGGATTGTTCATAATGTATTATGGTTTATGTTAGAATTCTTTGTCTTGGATAATGTAAATACTTTCAGTAGGACATCTAGGGACGTCTAAGAGTGGAGAAGTGATTCCACTTGGATGAACCTCCAACTAAAGCAGTGTGATTGATAACCCTACAATTTCCACAAATGATTGCCCTTTTCTTGGAAAGTGCCCATTAGAGCAATTTGGTATGACCCATCTTCAGCAGGGAATGTGTGTGTGTGTGTGTGAGAGAGAGAGAGAGAGAAGGAGAGGAGAGGAGGAGAGAGGAGAGGGAGATGGGTGGGGAATTACAAAATAATGATTGCTGTAACAGTTATGTGAATGAAAGCCAGGAAAAAAAATGTATATCTTCCATTATTATTATTATTTTTAAAAAAAACATTTTCTTTTTTATAAATAGCCATAAGACTTTTGCAGCAAAATGCTTCTGGAAAAATGCTTGATTTCTGTCCTATTTCCTACTGATGTCGGATTTCCCTGGATGCATTTTTTTTTCCAAAGTATAGTGGCAGAGGAATCTTATCATTATGTAATATTGTAAAGTGTGGGGCTCTGTGGAAGTGCAGTGTGGAGAAGAGGGTGGTGACGCCAGGAGTTTTTCAGTGCAGATTGGAAGAGCAATCTAGTTTAGGGAGTATTTCGTGAAACGGAGATTGCAAGCGATGCTCAGCTCTTAGCAGACGACAGCTTGAGATAACTGGGCTTGGAGGGAGCGGATTCTTTTTCCTTTTTATATGTAAGTGAAGAAATAGACATTCTGTTTCATCTAAACTTCACAAGTGCATCTGTTTGTCAATGTATATAATGCATACTTATGTTTGATGATGTTGCTTGCTTTCTTGGAAGCTGTATTGTGCTCTGTATTTTAAAACTTAAGCAAAGTAGCATCTTACTTTAAAAATAGCTGTTTTAGTTGTAGATGATTTTTTACAACACACAGATTCATTGTTTGTGGGGTGGAGGAACTATGCTCTTACCTGTCTTTAGTAAATTAACAAGTGGGTAGCTAAATTAATAAACAGAAATGACCTCTGTCAGTAAATGTAAAACTAACAGTAAATGTAAATGAGCAAAAAAAAGAAAAGAAAACAGATGGTGATTAATTTGCTGAAAATAAAAATATTTTCTCTTTTAAGGGCTGTGAAAATTATGTTATGTTGATGATCCTTTAATTTTAGATTCCCCCCCCCCCCCAGTGATGTTCTTTTTTAGTGATTCTTTACTCTTTGCTTTTGTTTAAAAAAAATGAGCATGAAGATAGTTTTCTTTTACAACAGCAGTGAAATGTGCTACAAGATTAGGGACAGAAACATACTCAATAAGACTCAGCTGGATTAAAATATAAATTTAATGAGAATGGTGCATCCTCAGCAGTTGCCTTAAAAACATGTAGGAGTATTGTTAAAAGACTATAAGACCTTGACATGCCTGGGGATGCAGTCTAATTGCTGATTGAATTGTGTGTGTTGAGTTGAGTCATCTGAGGCCCTGGGTGCTCTGCTTCCTTTTGTGTAAATGCTGCAAAAGTGAAGACCTACACCTTAGTTATGCACTACAATGCTGCCGTGTTATATAGCACAGTTGAATCAAATCATCCGCCTTTATGCATGTAGCTGGTTGGAAGTTAAATTCTTTCTTATACATGTCTTAATAAGTTTAGGGGAATTTACTTCCAAATAAGTATACTGAGAATCACACATTCCCCAAATTGTTTGAAAGGTATTATTTCTGTGAATTAAAAATTCAAAAATGATGATTCATCTTATATTATTATTAATAGAATATTCATATTACATTGAAATGTAATATAAATCATTTAAAAACTTATATTGGTATTTCTCACTATCCTATTCATTGAGATAAAGGTTATTTTAAAAGATTTATAAACCTTATAGAGGGACTGTGCAGATGATGTGTACTTAATTGCTTGACACTTGGCCACATACCAAATAGTGAAGATCTGTGTCTGGAATGTAGTATGGCTTGATAAACTGATTTTTATATTTCAAACTAATATTTCCATATTTGAAAAAGATTGGGATAGAATTATATTTCCAAAGAAAATGGAATGTTACATTGTGCTAGCCAACCTCTACATAATGAGTAGCTATATAGAAACCAGAAAGAAAGCATATTAAATGTTTTTGGTTTTTTTTTGGTTTAATTTATATGCCGCCCTTCTCCGGAGACTCCGGGCGGCTTACAATGCGTTAAGCAATAGCCTTCATACTTTTATATATTTATACAAAGTCAGCTTATTGCCCCCACAATCTGGGTCCTCATTTCACCTACCTTTGAAAGGATGGAAGGCTGAGTCAACCTTGAGCCTGGTGAGATTTGAACTTGCAGTAATTGCAAGCAGCAGATGTTAATAACAGTGCTTTTAATGAACAGTAAGCTGTGGAAGGCGAGGGAAGTCTCATTTTACAGTATATTTCTGGTCATTCAGTGCTGAAATCCCAATATTCAGTCAAGGAGAAAGACATATATTTAGATAACAGAGATGTGAAAATTATGCTGGAGGAAGAACAAGGGGTGATTTTTCTTCCTTTCTTGTGTTTATAGTGTTGGGATTTGGGTGAGAAACATTATGACATAACTTAGAACTTCTCTGTGTCGATGTACTATACATCCATGTCTAGTTCCTGCCTTTGTTAAATTATGCTCAGGGTTGTTTTAGGTGGGTTTTGATTGTAAATCTGGAGACATGTGGCTGTCAGGTGAAAGAAACCAGGACCCAGGATAGAGTTCAGAAAGCACTGTGAGTTTATTCCATGCAACCCGTATTCAAGAATCTGGTCTATTAATGGTCAAGGCAAATTGGTGCCAGATAAAAGTCAACAGACTTCAAGGGAAGCTGGATTTAGGTCTTTTTAGAGGGTGTAGAGACTCTCGACTGATGATGCATTTGACCCCATTGTTGGGCTCAGTTTGGTCCTCTCCTACAGTGACCAGTGTGCACAAGGGCAGTGGGAGTTGAACAGAATAGCTCTTATATGTCTTTAATATGTAAGGAGGTTCATTTGAAATCTAGATGTGTGATCTGCTAGGAGTTACATTCTTGAAATTCAAAAAATGTTTTAACTAAGGATCTTTGCCTAAAGATCTTGAATAAAGCTAGGTTTACTATTATAAAGCAGGAAGAAGACAATAGGAATAGATTAAAGTTTTTGTACAATGTAAATAAATCAATTGTGTGGTTCTCCAAAGAATGGACTGGAACTGATGCCATTTTAATAGTCAGAAAAGATTATGGAGTGAAACTGAGAAATAGATTGTCGTTCAGGTCATGGTTGTCCCAAAGGTGCTTTTTCAGGAGGCAACTGGACTTTCTTGTTCTTTCTTTGAAGACGTTCTCATCCAAGAAGCTTCGTCAGGATAGTGGATACAATTTGGGATGAACACCCTTTGAATGGTGTGGGAGTAGGAATGATCTCCAGAGGGGGGAAAGAAATTGCAGACTACAGGAACCAGGAGCGCTACTCAGGTGACCCTGAGGACACAGATAAATCTCCAAGTGCTTCAATGACCCTCTAAAAGGATGCAAATGATCAGCTGTCTGCAAGGAGTATAAATCCTTCCATTCCCCACTATCCTGTCAGAGCTGAAGAAGCTTCTTGGATGAGAAGCGAAATGTCTTCAAAGAAAAAATAGTCCAGTTGCCTCCTGAAAAAGCACCTTTGAGAAATAGATTAGCCACAATGCTATTACATGATATTAAAGGCAGAATAGTTAAATCTAAAGCATATTATGGCTAACTCCATAATTAGGTGGAACAAACCAAGGTGGGACAAACAGCACATGGACTCAGTATTACTGGAAAATTTTTCTACTGAGGTAAAACAAAAATCTGTCTCCTAAAGGATGGTGAGGCAAATGAGTGAACATTCAATTTCTCTACTTCAGTCATGTCAAGTTTTTGAGTTCACCACTTCCCCAAATTATCTTTAAAATATTAAGCAGCACTTTTTATCCATAAAAAGAAAATAAAAAATGTTTTTGACATCCCAATCTTACACATAAACATGCACATACATGCACTCTTGTTGTCTATGCACATGTTTTGTAGATGTTTGGTGATTTGGAAACAGTATTCCTTCTGAAAGGCTACTATGTGACAGGTTGCATTTTAAAATTCTTACCAAACACAAAATAATTTCTTTTGCCATGAGGCAGATTAGCAAACTTTGTAGAGTGGTGACACAATTCCTGAGTTATGGAGCAAGCTAATAAATGATCCAAGCTCCCTTTTAGAGCTTGAAGGCAAATTATGTCAAACTCCAATGGAAAATACAAATAATCCAACGCATTTGAAAATTGTAGTTTTTCTAGAGAAAACTGCAGCCAGCACTTAGCAGTATAAGCTGTCCATGTTACTGACAGCCCTATATGTTATATAGTTATATAGCCAATGTTTATTTCAGCTCTCCCACCATTTTGTCTTTTAAAAATTGATTTTAAAAAAGAGAAAAAAGTGAAAAAAGAAAACTAACAATATATTAAGGAAACTTCAGACTTCAAAGAAATCCTCAAAATTTAATCACACAGAAAAATGTTGAACTTTCTTTCCATTTTGTTGATCAAAGACCAGTTTATAAGCAGAGAATAAACATATCATAAACCCAAACCGGATGGCACAGTTTATCCATTATAGAAAAGTAGCATTCCTTCCAATCCCCCAATTTATTAATTTTAAAAAAATATTATCTATTTAGCTATTAGTACTCTTGTTAGCTCATGAAGATGTTTTTAAAATATACAGTTTATTCAAATTGGAATTAACCCAGATTGTAAATTTAGTTTGCAAAAAAGGATCCAAATAATATTTCTCTATCCCAATATCTTCCAAATGTGGAAAAATCTGAGAACATTGCAGAATCATAACTAGAAGTGGATCCCAGCTCCTGCCATGATATTAAAGATTTACATCGTTGTTTTTAAAACATATCATAGGTTTGGGATGGTTACCTGGCTTGCAGAGAGAAGCAAAGCCAAAATATTTGCCTGGTTATAAAACTGGAAGTCAGGAAAGTTAACCCCACCGTACTCCAATTTTATGAAGGACTTCTTGATAAAGAAAATCCTGGATGCTGTCCTTCTGTCAACGGAATCTTTACCCAGCCTTTAAATCCATACAAGCCTTTTTAAAGGTAATCCCACTCTTCTTCCTGACAGCATTTCATTTTTTTAATTAAAATGAAAAGAACAAATAGTGCTGGCTTTTAGAAATGTTAGTGTTAATTGCTCAGTTACATAAGTGCATATTTTTTTACTTCTAATTAATCCATGATGCCATATTAAACATTTACACATATACAGTTGAACTATTATATAATAAAAGGTTTTCAGAGACAATACGCAGATTTCCCATGTTTTTAATGTACTTTTTATCTTAGCCCAAATATCTCTTCCCTAGTTAATCACTTTTGGTTCAGATATATTTTAGGGGTTTTTTTTTCCTCCATTTATTACACTCATAATGATCTTCATATCTGACTTTCTCTTCAACACAGCGTATACTTTTTGAAGCTGTTGGAATTCCTATTCCTGAACATTTCAGGGTTTATCAAATCAACTACTTCATTGTTCAGTCATTTATGAGTATCAATTTTTTATAGCGCCTTACAGGCGATTAGGGCACTTTTGGCTGACCAACCGCACTCAATGTGTAGTCCTCAATGGAACTGCATCTACATGGAAGGAAGTATGCAGTAGGGTACCCCAAGGCTCTGTTTTAGGCCCAGTATTCTTCAACATCTTCATCAATGATTTGGATGAGGGGATAGATGGGGAACTCATCAAATTTGAGATGACAGCAAGCTAGCAGGAATAGCCAAGGTTCCAGAAGATAGGCTTAAAATACAGAAGGATCTTGACAGACTTGAACATTGGGCACTATCTAACAAAATGAAATTCAATGGTGAAAAAAGTAAGGTTCTACATTTAGGCAAGGAAAACAAAATGCACAGGTACAGTATACGTGGTACCTTGCTCAATAGTAGTAACTGTGAGAGGGATCTTGGAGTCTTGGTGGACAACCATTTAAATATGAGCCAGCAGTGTGCAGCAGCTGCCAAAAAAGCCAACACAGTTCTAGGCTGCATATACAGAGGGATAGAATCAAGATCACGTGAAGTGTTAATACCACTTTATAATGCCTTGGTAAGGCCACACTTGGAATACTGTATCCAGTTTTGGTCGCTGCAATGTAAAAAAGATGTGGAGACTCTAGAAAGAGTGCAGAGAAGAGCAACGAAGATGATTAGAGGACTGGAGGCTAAAACATATAAAGAACAGTTGCAGGAATTGGGTATGTCTAGTTTAATGAAAAGAAGGACTAGGGGTAACATGATAGCAGTGTTCCAATATCTCAGGGTCTGCTACAAAGAAGAGGGAGTCAAGCTATTCTCCAAAGAACCTGAGGGTAGGACAAGAAGCAATGGGTGGAAACTAATCAAGGAGTGAAGCAATTTAAAACTAAGGAGAAATTTCCTGACAGTTAGAACAGTTTATCAGTGGAACAACTTGCCTCCAGAAGTTGTGAATGCTCCAACACGAAGTTTTTAAGAAGATATTGGATAACCATTTGTCTGAAGTGATATGGGGTTTCCTGTCTAGGCAGGGGGTTGGACTAGAAGACCTCCAAGGTCCCTTCCAACTCTGATATTCTGTTCTGTTCTATTTTTCCAATCCAGTGCCTGCATATAGATTGGGTGAGATTATAACTTCTGTAAGTCTCAGGAAGCATGACTTTTGGCAAATTCTGGGAGTATGCACACAGTATTTTGGAGGGATATGGCGAGAAGTATCACTTCCTATTTTTCTCTTTGATGAGAACGTAACCACTCCAAAGGAGTTGACTTTGTAACCTACATATGACTCCATAAGCATTTGCAAGATCACTGCATTTAAAGCTTCCTAAAGGCTTTATGGAAATCCATGTAGATAGGTTGGATTCTCGTGGTTTATCACAATGTCTATTAGTTTATTTTGGTGTTGGCCTAGTCATTATATTATGGCATTTGTGACTATTCATTCATATTCATGATTCCATAATCTATGGCTTGGCTCTTTAAGTTAAGGATTGTGTTGGCTGGAGTCAGAAATAATAAATCTCCATGTGATTGTTGTAATCTCCTTGGAAATGTTTGTTGACCACAATGGGAAGCATGATGTTGGTTTATCATGGTTTTTAGTACAAATCACAGTGATGAAGAAATGATAAAACATGCTGGGATATCACAAGACAAATCTTGGCATTTTATGTCTATGCAAAGTCAGATGCAAATATGTAAGGCGTAGGATTTGCCTCTCTTTTCTCCCTTGCAGATGCTTGGGTAGATTATGTTCGAAGTTAAAACTGCGCTATGTGGAATATTCTTTTTTTGGAGATTGGAATAACCCCAACCTGTTAGCCTTCTGTAATGCTTTTAAGGACTGGCTATGCTCCTGAAGCTGGGGCAATACATGCACCAAGGATCCCACCTCCTGGTATATTGTTAACAGGCCAAATGTCTTGATCTGTGTGTACTCAAATTAGATGTTTTAATATTTTTATTGTGTTAATGACTTTTACTGTTTTTATTGTTTTAAAATGTTTTTAAGACTTTAATTGTAATATATGTTTTTGAATTGTGGGCTGTCCAGAATCATTTGCTGAGATGGATGACTATAGAAATCAAATAAACAAACATAAATCACACTTATGAACCATTAGAAGTTAAACCAAGACCTCGGCTATCACAATTAATTATTACACATTTAATTTGCATAGCACATTTCAAGCTATTTATCTTGGGTCTAACTGATGAGAATTCCTCTTGATTAACACAACCGGTATTTTTCCACTAATTTTACAAATGTGGGAAGTTACAGGAGCAGATATGATAGTTGAAATATTTAACACAAATGGTTAACCATGCTTTGATTTTGCTAATTGAGAGTTTGTGCCAGCTGCCATATGGCCATCTTGCAATTCATGAAGTCGTTAAATCTGTTGAATTCCATTTTTCCTCCAATGCGGAACCAGAAATAAGGAGGAAAGTATTGTTGACTTGAGAGCTAAGCAGCCTTTTTCAGTCATGGTGTAATGGTGTGGGAGTCTTTTTTTAACGTCTCTTGAGAGAGTTATATATCTTGCATTCCTTTTTCTTTTTTAGTGTACCAAACGGAAATAAGGAGGCGGGTTGCTTTAATTAAGGATTGTTGAAGAATTCCATACACAAGTTGTATATGAATGCCAACTAATTTATTCGAATACTTTTTTGTATTTGGAGATGTCTTTGGATCGTTTTTCACATGCATGGACTTCTTGTTACTACACATTTGGTAATTCATAGCAGAATCTGTGAACTGACTTCCTTGAAAAACACCCTGCTTCTACCCTCATGGAAAGCTCTGGTTTTGAAGAATTATCATGTTGTTACTGTAAATCAGTCTACAGTAACTTACAGCGAAGAAGCAGGATGTTTATTTTCTTGTTACTGCTTACCCTGCCCTTGAAGATTGTCTTTTGCCGAGTTTAAGAGTTAAACCGCCCTAGATAGAAAAGTTTCAGCAATTAAAACACAACCATGTTTCTATGCTATTTATGCTGCCTGGACTGTCAGATGATCATTTGGATTGAGATTATTTTATACAGCACCTAAGAGAAGATTTAGAGTTATATGTTTTATATAAATAATGCCATACATTTGTTCCTTCATCACTTAATGTAGTGTTCAGAGTCACATCTCCAAATGTGGAGTTATTTCCTCAAACTGATTTTCAACAGATGTGTTGGATATACTCCCTTAATTCCTTGCTGAAAAGTCTAATACATGTGAAGGGCATGAGGTTCAGAAAGAAAGACTTCTCTAAAAATTTCCAAACATCTCTCTATTTATCTACTATTTTAAGAATAATTTTGTACAGAGACCTTTGGACAAAAATCAGCAAAATATAAGGGAACACCTTTTCCAGCATGAACCTGTTATCAGTTTGGATACAATTTTCTACTGATGCAATTACAACTAGGATATTCAAATAAAGGTCATGTACAATTTTATAAATAGGGTACTGAAATGTGTAAAACGCCTGGCATTCTGCTTTCTGGAGTGGTGTCATTTTTTAAAAAAATACAATACGCTTTAGCATTCAAATCACTTAGTGTGTCAGTGTCACTGAAAATTGCTTTGGGTCTTCAGGGCACCAAGTGCTTTATGTAATGTTACCTGATCTGATGGCTTTGTTTGTACTATTATTTTAACAAGGTTTCTTAGTTGGAAACCTTGCTGAGGGATTAGATATATAAAAGTAATTGCTGTCTTGCAATATTTCCATTCCTATTTAGGGGATTCTCCTGGAGATGATAAAAAATAACATTGATTGGTTGGGCTTGGTTTTCACAGTGCTCTTTACGTGCACTGCTTAATCTCTAAAGACTCCTGGTGATTATTTAAAAAAAAAAGAGTTAAGGCATACCTGTGAAGCGATGGACCTATCAGCCTGCTTAGTATAACCTGTAAGCTTTACGCAAGGGATCTCCGTAGGAAGACATTGAAAAGTAGGTTAGATTTAGGATTAGTTATTTTACAGTTGAGTAGTGCCTAATTTTAGAACATCTAGCTGAGAACTATACCTTGAAGTACCCTTTATGTTGCTTTCATCAATTTCAAATCACCCTTTCAATTTCAAGGGATCGCTTATGGAGAAAGTAGGGCATTCTTTATTCAGGGAATGATATTATTCAGAGAATAAAATCCAGCTTCTACATGAAAGTACTTACCTGAGGATTCAATGTACAATGCAGTTTATTCAAAGCAAGGGATGAAACAGGGCTATATCTTAATTCCCTTCCTGTTTAAATTCTGCGTTAATTTGTTAGTCCAGTTGTTCTTTGACCCCAGTTTTATCCTTCCAATGGTCAACAGATAAGATCTGAGAAGAGCCCTTTGTGTCTTAGGGTCAGTTGTTGTAAGACAAAAATCATGGTTTTCTATAAATGTTTAACAAAGCATAGTTGTGTATTGGTGAACATAAAATAAAGTAGATTAAGATGTATAGCTATTGGATGTTGTTTTCCAGTCTTCAGGCTCCTGGAGGACTCAGACTGTGTGTATTACAAAATCTGTTAGAGATCTGAGTCTGCAATTCCCAACCTTTTCTTCTCAAACAGAAATTTGTACACTTGCTCTCTGATTAAGGCCTCCTAAAGTAAGGCAGTTGTCAAGCTATTATATGGTGCATTTCCAAGAACTTCTCCGTCCTGGAGACAATTCAGGCTGCTATCTTTGGGATCTGTCATTCTGTTCCCAGTGTTTGGAGGCAAGATCTATTTCAGTAGCAGCCCATATGTGAAAAAGCAAAATCATTTACTGGCTTAAACTGACATACTGCCACGAGGGCTCAAACTCCTTTGATTCTTAAATTGGAAGAAGACTTTGGAGTCACGTCACGCTACCATGTCTGCCATCAAAGAAAGCAAAACCAGAGGTTTTCAGCTTTGGGAAAAAGAACAAAGCAAGAAGCCTCTGCCATTTTCTTCCAGGGGAATTTCAAACATTGTGTAGCAAAATTCAAAGTCAAAGTAAGAAAAAGAATATACAGAGAGGAAGGTACATATGTGAACAGTTATAAACTTGAGTCTGTGAATCCACAAGGGATCACTGCAGTAATTACCCAATTGGGTGTTTTGAGTACTTAAGAGATTGTTCTTACCAGTGTCTTCGGTAATAGCATCTAGTTATATCATGCTTTCTATTGGACTTTTTTATTCTATTGCTTTTCAAAGCACTACAGTAATGAGTATCACTTTATAAATGGGATGCCTTTAGTTTTAGTGTTTATTAAATCCTAAATCCTTCCCCATTCTGCATTATGGAGCCGTTTGGCAGAAATCTCACTCATGTTACATTATGAATGTAAAATGAAAGATGGCTTTTAATTAGAAAATCTGTCCCACTGTTATTGGTTTTAGTTTAATGATTTTAAAGAGGTAGATGATTGTAGTTTCCCATTAAGGTGACAATTACCTATTTGCTACATTGAATGAGGCATGGGTTTTCTAAGAATTTGCCTGGTTTTATATTGACCCTTTGTATCAAAGGTGCTTCCCCCCTCCTTTCTAGTAATAGATTAGTCCAAAGGCCTATTCAAACAGTACTGTTCCTGCAAAACTGCCAAACCAGTGGCTTCTTACTTTAATGTCTCAACTGGTAGCCAAGGACATTTTCTTCTGAATCAACTGCCAGAAATTCAAATCACAAAACTGAGCCATTGATGCTAAGGCAGGATAGAATCTGCAGTCTTTCAGAAATAACTTTTCATTATAAGTATTCTTAAAATAAATTAATGAGTCACTAAACAAAACAAGCTACCATCTTCAATACTGTTATCTCTCTCTCTCCCTCCCTCCCCCCTCTAATGTATGTACATATAAAGTGTGTATATGTATAAAATGTTTGTATACATTTATGTATAGACCTAGTTTGGTGTAATGGTTAAGGCATCAGGTTGGAAACTGGGAAGCTGGGAGTCCCACCTTAGCCACAGAACAATTTGGGTGGCCTTGGGCCAGTTACTTTCTCTCAGCCCTAGAAAGGAGGCAATGGCAACCCACTTCTGAAAAACCTTGTGAAGAAAAACTGCAGGGACTTGTCCAGACTGTTTTCAAGAATTGAATGCACTTGAATGGAAGAAAAGAACAGGCATATATGTATCTATTTCTTTGGAATGACGATCTTAGATAACAAATTAGAATATATGTACTATTATAGATTTCAGCTGCGATCCTAGCCATTGTCTGCAAATCTATCCACAACTGAACCATCACAGAGGAGCCAATTGTAAGAAAAATACAATAAACTATGCTCTTTTCGACCTGCAGAGCACTAGAGATATCACAACATTGTGTCCACATTTCCATGAAACTCAGGTGAATGGGATGGAAGGATTAAAAGATATTTCCCTTCTAAAGCCATTGGCAAGACAACTTACTGATGCAGACAGACTCCGGAAGGTCATCCAAGAACTTGTAGACACAGAGAAATCTTATGTAAAGGTATTAGGCATGCTTTACTGTTCCTTTGTCTCTGTTAATTTTCCTCCCTTATTTTTGTGATTGCTTTCTGTATATCAGCAGCATTTTGAGAAAAGAAAATTGTAGCCAGAGGTGCATTTCCATAATGTTATACAATCCTCTATCAAATGTATTGCTTAGCGATGATAGAAGTTACAGTTCTACAAATTCAGAGGGCACCAAACCGAGGAAGCCTGAATTACATACGGGTGGTCCTCAACTTACAATTATTCATTTAGTGACCGTTCCAAGTTACAACAGCATCAAAAAAAGTGACTTATGTCTGCTTTTCACACTTACAATCATTGCAGCATTCCTTGTGATCACATGGTCAGAATTTGGATGCTTGGCAACTGACTCATATTTATGACAGTTGCAGTTTCCTGGGGTTATGTGATCCACCTTCTGACAATCAAAGTAAACGAGGAAGCCAGATTCACTTAACAAACTTGTTACTAATTTAACCATTGCAGTGATTCACTTAACAACTGTAGCAAGAAAGGTTGTAAAATGGGGACAAAACTCACTTAATAACTGTCATGCTTAGCAACAGAGATTTTAGATTCAATTACGGTCATAAGTTGAGGACTATCTGTACAAACAAGATTTGAGGGAGAGATTGAGGGCAGAAGATGTAGCATAATGAAAGAGGAGAAGAAATCACCAGATCTTATCTAGCCACATTCTTAGCTTTGGTCTCTTGTTAAGGACTTCTAAGAAATTTCCCTTCTGGGAATGCTACCTAATATCATACATATACACATAGATAAATGCATAACTATTTTATAATATGCTCATTATTTTGACAGTTAAAACAGCATATAATAATTAAATACTCAATAAATAGGTTTTTTCCCTAGAAGTGTTAAAGCGACCTAAATAAAAAAGCATTATCTCATAACAATTACCTTGTACCCTCACATGTTAAGAAGAGGGTTGCTTTTAAAAATATGTAAATCTAAATCATGTTTGATATTCCCCTAGGATCTGAGCTGCCTCTTTCAATTATACTTGGAACCTCTTCAGAATGAGACTTTCCTTACTCAAGACGAGGTGAGATATTTCCGTGGTTATTTTAACTGCTCTCTAATCTTATGGAGGTTATGAGCATTTCAACTGTATCAGACATTTTAAGAGCATTTTCTTTTCTTTTCTTTTTTTCTTTCTTTTCTTTTCTTTTCTTTTCTTTTCTTTTCTTTTCTTCTCTCTTTTCTTTTCTTTTCTTTTGCATTAGTTATGCCTTTATGATCAAAGTTGACCAACCTCCCTAACAAAAGAGTTTCTAAGAAGTCTTTAGTTTCAGAAATTATCTTGTTCCTCTGTATTTATTAATGTCGTGTACCACTTTGTTTATCTCTAGCTTAACACAATTAAACATTAGGTATTCTTTTCTTGGGAGTTTTATCTTCTCAATGTTTATTTTTCCTCACTTCCCCACAGATGGAGTCTTTATTTGGCAGCTTGCCAGAGATGTTGGATTTCCAGAAGGTATTTTTAGAGACCCTTGAAGATGGAATTTCTTCCTGCTGTGATTTCAGCACACTTGAAACCCCTTCTCAGTTTCGGGTAAATACAATGGATTACGTTTTGGAATATGATAACTATTCCCTTTGATTTCCTTTTTTCCCCCAGTTATAATTTTTTATGCATAAAAACTAAAAATCACTTAGGTTCTATAGGAAGATTCCCCCCACCCCTTACAGAATAAATTTTGAAATACCTTTTCCAAGGCCCTGCTGAGGTCAGGTGAATAGTTTGAGAATCCCAGAAGTGACTAGCTGAGTCAATTAGTTTGTACAATCGCACTATAGCAGCATGAGTGAGAAGGAGCTTATATCAAATAAATGAATCCCTGTGTCTGTCTCTAATATTTTAGAGACTTCTGTCCCTAAAGCCCCTTATATTTCACAGAAACATCTCCAGGTCTTTTCTTGCGGGGGGTTGGGGGGGAATGAAGGAAAATCAAGGAAATTTAAAGTCTATGGTAACACATTTAGCAACCATTTGCAGTTACTAAGATAATGAAGGGGGAAAAAAAACCACTTGAGGACAAATCCTTGCATTTAGTACCTGTGCAAGTCTGTAAAGCAAGGTAAGATCATAAGCATACTTAGCTTAATTACTGAATTGTTGGCCTCAGTTGTGGTTGCTAAACAAGGTTGCCTTGTAGTTACTATGGAAGTTCCTAAATTACTTTCAGATCCATAAATCAGAGTGCATGTGCACATTGCACATCAAATCTAAACTGTTGTGGTATTCTGGATGAATCCTAATAATTTTACTAGGACATTTTACTTTGCTCTGTAACCACTATCATGTCTACTATTTATATCTGAACCTCGACTGATTAAACTATTTTAAATTTGTGATCTCTTGCTAAACTTTCCTGCTGGATAGGATTCATTTCTGTCATTCCTATTGCTCTCTTTCTTTCTTGCATTTATCACAAGAGTTTTGTGTAGTTAATTGTTAAAAGCGTGAATAGTAAGATGATACAATTTAAAATAATTGTTTATGATTTCTAGAATAATAAAATAACTTTATTCAGAATATTCTCTGTCACTTTTTTAATGCATTTAACTTTACACCAGTTCTTTTTTTCCGGTCCATGACAAGTTTTGCCATCTGTTTTCATAGCTTCTTTCTTAATCTAATTCTAGCAATGAATTGAGCACCTGTGGTAAACAAGCATTGCATTCAAGAGAAGAAATTCTCATTATAGAAGGGCATAATTGAAATGATTCATGTTTTCAGTGAATCACTTTCCATCACATTTGTTGGCTTTAGTTCATGCAAATCTTCCATTCATCATCTAATTTGTTCTGTTGATTTGTGTTTGTTACATATCACTGACTTGAAACCACCAGAAAGACAAGATATATTCATACTCATAAATAGCAAAGGCAATTATATAATAACACATGTTACAATCAATCAGGATTACAAAAGTTTTTTTATGAAAAACTCTTCAGGAATGCAAAACAGGGCAAAGGTAGAAATAAAGTATAAAATAGAGGAAAACTATGTATAATCATAATGCTTCTTTATTTCAATGGCTTTCATATAGTTTTCTGTTTACCGTTACTCGGCTGTCAGGGTCCAAAAACTAAGAAAGAAATATTGGAACTGTTTTAAACAGTTTTATTTATTTATTTTTCTCACATATAGGCAGAAATCTCGCCTAACAAAAGCAGACTATTATAGTATAGGTAACCCTTTGACTTACAACAGTTCATTTAGTGATCATTCAAAGTTACAAAGGCGCTGAAAAAGTGACTTATGACAGTTTTTCACACTAATGACGATTGCTACATCCCCATGGTCACACGATCAAAATTCAGGCCCATGGCAACTGACTCATATTTATGACGGTTGCTGTGTCCCGAGGTTGTGTGATCATCTTTTGATGAACTTTCTGAAAAGCAAACTCAATGGGGAAGCCAGACTCACTTAACAACTGTGTTACAAACTTTAACACCTGCAGGGATTCACTTGACAACTGTGGCAGGAAGGTCATAAAATGGAGCAAAATTCTCTTAACAATTGTCTCGCTTACAACAGAAATTTTGGGCTCAGTTGTGGTCGTAGGTTGAGGACCACCTGTATAAAACATACACACTGGGAACTACTAGGGGGGAGCTGTCTTCACTCTCTTTCTCCTACACAAGCGTACCAAAACTGCTCTATGTTTTGCTCCTCTGGAAATCATTCTTTCCCTCCTGAAGATCTGGACAAATTCCATCGCCTTGGTTTTGAATGGTTTCTTGCATTGTTTGTCATGGTTGCTCTGCACATTGAAAATTGAGTATTATGAAATAAATGAATGGCTCCTTTGAAGTGTATAGTTAGTCTTTACTTAATCACAAGATAAAGGAAAAGGGTAATAGGCATCCCTAAAATAAGTTTCTCACCTTCTTTGTTTCAGAAACTGCTCTTCTCTTTGGGAGGCTCTTTCCTCTATTATGCTGATCACTTCAAATTATACAGTGGGTTCTGTGCAAACCACATCAAGGTCCAGAAAGTTCTGGAAAGAGGTAATTATTTCCTTGAGGTAAACTAAGCATATGATAGAAATGAGGCAAAATAATGTTGTTGTTTTTAAAAATGGGCTTATTAAAAGCATTTCTTAAACTTTGCAATTGGTCTTCTGGTAATACGAAAAGGTTTGAAAACTGCATCTGTTTTTGACACTTCTAAATACAACGCTTAGGACTACCTGTGTTTGTCTATCTTCTTATGGAATTTCTGGTGTGTGTGCGCGCGTGTGTGTGTTTTGGGGTATGCTTATTTATTTTCTTGAAAATAGGATAGATTCAGTGCTAGTTATTAAAACAGGCATTTTTTTAAAGAAAAGAAAAAAAAAACCCTTATAAGCTAAGACTTAGAATAACTTTATTGTCACTTTGAATGCACACTAATTGGCATACATTAAAATGAAATTTTGTTGCATACAGCTTTCAAGGGGGTCACCACCTCCAGTATACACTACATTAACATGACTAAATAAATAAGTGAGTGAGTGAATGAATGAATGAATGAATGAATAATACATAAATACAAAATTATGCATATATCCACATACATTATAGGACACGGAGAAACAACATAACACAGTAACTATAAATATGACAGCATATGTAACCTGGAACCTTGAAGAAAAAAAATTGCTTTGCCAAAGCTATTGTGAATAAACATGCATTTCCGTAATGTGTTCCCCCTGCAAGAATTGGACAGAATATTTTGTGTGGTTAGAGAAGTTCTTCATTGCTGAGTTATATGTTCTGGAACTAATTGCTGACATTTTTGTATTTTAATTAATGATGATCATTACAGCTTTTACATATGACTAATCATTATGTTTTTAATTAATACAACTGGCCTTGTGTAATGTATTTTTATTTGAAAGGTAAGCATATATATGCGTGTGTGGGTGTGAGGGCGCATAGTATCTCTCTCTCTCTCTCTGTGTGTGTGTGTATTATACCAATCTGTTTAAGCATCTAGTAGAGCCATATCCACAGCAACCTCAGCTTTTTACTTAAAGCAGCATTTCTTCTGGAGAACAGTTTGTGGTGGAATATAGTAGTCTCTTCTACAGGGGCATAATTATAGATTGAAATGGAAAATTGCAAATTTTGCTCTGCTTCTGTTTATTTATTGAAATAAGTAATTTTAACACTTTAAATTGCTTCTTAGCATCTGTTATGTCCGATAAAAAGGCATCCTGGTCAACAATGCTGTAAAAGTACAGCATCTTTGTCAAAGCTAAGCAGATCTGGTCAGTGATTAGAGGAGGATCATGCAGAGACCGTCATAAATAGAAAGATAGTAATAATAGTCTTCAATTTAACAACCACAATTTGGGTCAGCACATTGCTAAGCAAGGTGCTTGTTAAATGAGTCGTGCTCGATTTTACGAACATTTTTTGCCATGGTTTTTCAGTGAATCACTGCAGTTGTTAAGTGAATGTCACAGTTGTTAAGCAAATCTGGTTTCCTCCCTTGATTTTGCTTGTTGAAAATCCTAAATGGAGCATCGAAATACTGCTATGATTGTAAGTGTGAGAACTTGTCATAAATCACTTTTTTCAGTACCATTGTGACTTTGAACAGTCGCTGAAAGAATGGCTGTACATTGAGGACTTTAGATAATATTAAAGTAATAATTTGGTGATAATGTTGGTTATCACCTTTAAAGCGCTCCATGGCATAGGGCCTAACTATCTGCGAGACCGCCTGCTGCTACCAATCCCATCGACCCGTGCGCTCCGACAGAGAGGGCCTCCTCAGGGTGCCATCAGCCAAACAATGTAGGCTGGTGGCCCCCAGGGGGAGGGCCTTCTTTGTGGGGGCTCCCACCCTCTGGAATCAGTTGCCCCCGGAGATAAGGAGAATCCATGACCTCAATGCCTTCCGTCGTTCCCTGAAAACCCATCTTTTCCAGCAAGCCGGGTTGGCTTAAGAAGAAATTTTTAAATTCTTTTAATTAGTCTGTGATTTTTTTATTTTCGGGCCAAAATTTATATATATTTTTAAATGTTTTAATATTTGTATTCTATGTTTTTTTTATCTTGGCTGTACACCGCCCTGAGTCCTCAGGGAGAAGGGCGGTATATAAATTGGAAATTAAATTAAATTAAATTAAATTAAATTAAATTAAATTAAATTAAATTAAATTAAATTAAATTAAATTAAATTAAATTAAATTAAATTAAATTAAATTAAATTAAATTAAATTAAATTAAATTAAATTAAATTAAATTAAATTAAATTAAATTAAATTAAATTAAATTTGCATTTTCTAATGCTGGTTTAAAAATATAAATAGAATTGTTCACAATAATTGTTGGCTAACAGTATAGGCATATTGTTACGAGTGTATTTTTTACTACCTAATGCAAATATCAACACACATAGAATAGCAAAAATACATAGTGCTGTAAGTATGGAGTGATTTACTTCTGGGTTGATAGACATGTTTGGAGTTGTGAAGGTGTGCGCTCTCACCAAATAATGGCCATAGGGGAACTCTTTATTCAGGAGACGCCTTTTTCCTGAAGACAAAATGTGGAAGATGCATTCAAATATGAGTTACTATTATTCGGTATTATTTTAAGTTTTTCTTCATCAAATCAAATCAAATTAATGGGTTGCAGCCACCCATTAATAGTATGCTCTAATTAAGTCACTAATGCCTTTGGAAAAATAGATATGGTTAAGCCAACAATCTCCCGGCATGCCAGTTCTCCTTTAATTAAAGGAACTTAAATGATATATATATTTAATACCTATATAATATATATGTCTATGTATTATATAGGCATTATTGGAGATCTCTATGGACAGGCCTTTGCTCAGGTAATACAACTACATTGGTTTCCAAGAGTATGGAACTGTGACTAGTTAACTAATGCAGCTATTTACAACCTTTTGGGGCTGAAATTCCACTATATTCACGTTGGGCAACATGCACTGATTAACTAGAATGCTTTCCTACCTTTCTGCCCCAGGTCATCAAAATACACTCTACTGTCCTTACTCATATTCTTCCTGTTTCTGGGTAATATCGCATCCTGATATAGTCAGTTGACTCCATCACTGACTATTGGGGGCGAGTCTTTGGCCCCCACAGAGAGGGCTCGCAATCTGGGCATCCTCCTGGATACGCAGCTGTCTTTGGAGGAACATCTGACGGCTGTAACCAGGGGGACCTTTTATCAGGTTCGCCTGATCCGCCAGTTGCGGCCCTTTCTTGATCGGGATTCCTTGTGCATAGTCACTCATGCCCTCGTGACCTCTCGCCTTGGGGCTCCCCTTGAAGAGCACCCGGAGGCTCCAACTCCACCCGGAGAACACAGCAGCGCGGGTAGTGACGGGAGCAGCATGGCGCTCCCATGTAACACCGCTCCTGTGCGAGCTGCACTGGCTCCCGGTGGTCTTCCGGGTGCGCTTCAAGGTGTTGGTTCTCACCTTTAAAGCGCTCCATGGCATAGGGCCTAGCTATCTTCGAGACCGCCTGCTGCCACCGACGACCTCCCATCGACCCGTGTGCTCCCACAGAGAGGGCCTCCTCGGGGTGCCATCAGCCAAACAATGTAGGCTGGTGACCCCCAGGGGGAGGGCCTTCTCTGTAGGGGCACCTACCCTCTGGAATCAGCTGCCCCCAGAGATAAGGAGAATCCAGGACCTCAGTGCCTTCCGCCGTGCCCTTAAAACCTTCTTTTTCCAACAAGCCGGGCTGGCCTAACTCTTTTTAAATGTTTTTAATTGTTTTTTTGTTTTTGTTTATTGTTTTAATTAATGGGGCCAAATTTATACATATTTTTAACTGTATTTTAATATTTGTATTTGATGTTTTTATTTGCCTGTTCACCGCCCTGAGTCCTCAGGGAGAAGGGCGGTATACAAGTTCAAAAATAAAATAAATAAATAAATAAAATAAATAGGAGAACATCCAAAATCCAGGGATGGAGCCAACTATCAGTTTTAATTTCTTGGCATTCCTTGGGGAATTCGGGAACATTCCTGGAAATGATATTGGAATCTGGCATTGTGTTTTGATGTTTCTCCCTTATCTCTCTTTTTTAATATAAAAAGTCACAGGGAACGAGGAGCTTGGAGAATATAACAAAAATGTCAGTTGGCATCTTCAAATATTATATTGGATACTTCAGAACTAAATGTTCTTTAATCTGCCAGAAATGAGATCTTGGCAATATATTAAAAAAAATTATAGTGATAATTAAATCATCAGACCCAAGGGAGTTTTTTGATTAATCCTGTTCATTTGGGGAAGCTATTATGACCAATGACAACTTTAATATTTTTTGGGCCAGATTAACATTATTTGTCTTGTTACTTTGGTTGGATAGTTTGTCTTAATTTAAATAGTCTGTTGTGTTTTGTTTGGTTTTATTGGATTTTAGGATTATATTAACATCCTTGATCTTATTTTGTTAATTGCCCTAATATTTTTGAATTAAAACCAGTTAGGCTTTAACTATTGCAACATAGTTGTATATTATTAATAATATCAACTATAACTGTTTTGTTCCATTTTTTTTCCTTTAGCCAAAACTGATAATACCTTCAAGGCTTTTCTGGATGCACGCAACCCCACGAAACAGCATTCTTCCACCTTGGAGTCTTTTCTTATCAA
The DNA here is from genome assembly GCA_022577455.1 of Arizona elegans. Taxonomy (NCBI): domain Eukaryota; kingdom Metazoa; phylum Chordata; class Lepidosauria; order Squamata; family Colubridae; genus Arizona; species Arizona elegans. The sequence continues at coordinate 255,416,128 of JAKOOJ010000001.1, forward strand.
ACCTGTTCAGAGAGTGCTGAAATACCCTTTGCTTTTGAAAGAACTCGTGTCTCTGACTGATGTAGAAAGCGAGGAGCATTATCATCTCACAGGTACTTCCCAGAAACTTAAAAGAGTTTTGGTTTATATTTAAATTAGTATTTGAAAACTGACACATGGATTTAGCACTGAGCTGTCCAAAGGAGAATTTATTATGCAATTTTCTCAGTGTTTGTATTTGAGTTTCACATGCACTAAGAGCCTTGGGTTGCTTTAGACTAATAGCGGCTTGTTGCATTATCCAAATGCTTAATTAAGATTTAAGCCAGATTCAAACATGGCTTATCAATGGAATTATTTTACTAAACAGTACATAAGGATAGTCACAGTTAAAAAAACAAGGCTACTGTCAAATCTCTTTACAGCCATTCTAGAGAGGGCCAGGCTGTATGTCAAAGGGGAGGCTAGATTTTTCCCAATCAGGAAAATTTAACAATGACTTATTGTGGCACCATATTGTAGATCACACAGCACAATAAGCAGTGATGTGGAGCTCCTTTTTGGTTTTGCTTAATGCAATACATGAGATCATTAATTATGGTTGTGAAGCTGGTTTTTACCCGTTATTATAGTGAAACTAGTCATTAAACCATAAATGGGTTTGGGATAGGGCAAGCATCCTGAAACTACGGCCCGCGGAACAAATGCAGCCTGCCAACGCAATCTATCTGGCCCGTGCGCAGTGGTGATTAAGCCCCACCCCACCCTCCCAGCTATTACCCTTTTCTTCAGTCGCCCCAACACGCATTTCCAGCACGCGCTCCTCTGTTCCAAAGTAGGACTGAGTGGGTGGAAGGGAGCAGGGGGAAGGGGGAAAGGTAGGAGGGAAGGAGAATCCCGGCTGGCTTTCCTTTGGCATGGGGCGGGGGGAAGACTCAATAGCCCCTCCATGCCTGCCCACTGCTCTTGCAGTGCCTTGCACAGCAGAGATAGAGAGTGGGAGGGGAGAGACAGATTCGGTCTCTCGCTCCCTGTCTCTGTGTCTTCTCACTCGGAAAGCCCTGCGTGCTTTCCTTGGGGCTTTTCGCTACTTGTTTTTCTTTTTTCCTTTTGGAAATCCAGGCTTGCTGAGGAATGAGTGGCAGAGGCTTCCCTCCTCCTCCTCCTCCTCCTCCTCCTCCTCCTCCTCTCGTGTGCATCCTCCCGGCCTCACTACAGCTGGCCAGGGGATCATGAGAGCAGGAAGGGGAGGAGGGAAGCCTCCATCGCTCATTCCTCAGCAAGCCTGGATTTCCAAAAGGAAGAAAGAAAAACGGGTAGCGAAAAGCCCCAAGGAAAGTGTGCAGGGCTTTCCTGGAGAATAAGAAGAGACACAGAGACAGGGAGTGAGAGAGAGCGAGACACACACACACACAGACAGAAACACACACAGAGACAGAAACACACACAGAGAGGGGAAGAAAGAAAGAGAGAGAAAGAAAGAGAGAGAGAGAGAAAGATGAGGGAGAGGAGAGAGAGAAAAAAAAGAGAAAGAGAGAGATGGGAAGGAGGGAGGGAGGGAGAAAGAGATGGGAAGGAGGGAGTGGAAGACAGAGAGAAAAAGATGAGAGAAAGAGAGATGAGAGGGAGTGTTTAAGACCCCAGAGCCAGGAGAAGGGACAGTAAGAACCAGTGAGTTCATATTACAAGGAAGGGGTTTATATGAGGACTGTGCTAATCACAAAGCCTTTCAGCTTTCAATAAAATAAAAGATGCCACTAAACTCCTTCTGAAATAAGGTGATCTAGTCTATGTCTCACTCAAGATCAGGATTTTTATGGGCTTTGCTGTGGGAGGTTTTATCTCCACTCCCTTCCCAGGTATTTGAATATCTGCAATGATATAATCTTGCCCAGGTTTTTATATGAATAGTTCAGTCCTGAAAATGCTTTTATAGAAGTTGTATTAGCTTTTATTAATTAATTAATCAATCAATCAATTAATTAATTAATTATTGAATTTCTATACCGCCCTTCTCCCTGAGGACTCAGGGCGGTGTACAGCCAGAATTAAAAGACATGCAAGACAAATATTAAAAAACAATTAAAAGATATATAAATTTGGCCCAATTAAAACTCATTACCAATTAAAACATTTAAAACATTTAAAACAGTTAAAAATTTCATCTTAAGCCAGCCCGGCTTGTTTAAATAAATGGGTTTTAAGGGCACGACGGAAGGCACTGAGGTTCTGGATTCTCCTTATCTCTGGGGGGAGCTGATTCCAGAGGGTAGGTGCCCCCACAGAGAAGGCTCTCCCCCTGGGGGTCACCAGCCTACATTGTCTGGCTGATGGCACCCTGAGGAGGCCCTCTCTGTGGGAGCGCACGGGTCGATGGGAGGTCGTCGGTAGCAGCAGGCAGTCTCGAAGATAGCTAGGCCCTTTTGGGTCCTTCTGAATACTTTTGCCTTAGATCCTGATGAGAGCAGTTCACCAAAGGTGATTCTGGGTGGCACACAACAGTGAGATAAAACTATATAAAAACTATAGATGTAAAGCATAAAAATCCATATCAATAAATTGGCCATCCCCACCCAGTCACATGACCATCTAGCCACGCCCACCAAGCCGGTCCGGCCCCCCAACAGTCTGAGGAACCATGAATTGGCCCCCTGTTTAAGAAGTTTGAGGACCCCTGGGTTAGGGTAAAGATGTGTGTACAGGTCTGAAAAATTCTTGAATAAGTTTGCTCAGAGAAATCACAGGGGAAAATGAGTTAAAAGTTTCAGCCCATTTTGTTCCTGTTTAAGAATGGAAGGGATGAACTTTGCATAGCAGTGATTGCCATAATTTTCCATTGATCTGGGGATACTTTGACAGCTCAGATTGTAGTCTGGTGAATAATAGCCTTTTATTGTATGCTGTCTCTTCTAATGATGATTTATGATTATGACTTATGATGATTTTTTACCCAGTCAGAGTGAATGAACTTCCCCATGACTTATGAAATACTTGGGTAGGTTTGGCTGTTCTAGGTATTGTCAGCAATATTTTTTTTTGCTAGTGAATGCCTAGGTTTTAATTAATTAGATGTCCTCCCCATCAGAAGTACCATGTTATTAGTTTCATTGTTAACTGGATTTCGGAGATATAGGTTATGGGGCTCAAACCTTCTACTAGGAATTGAACTAATGAACTTATATACTTGGATGATTTTATGCAGTGCTTTAGAAGCTATCTGAGATATGGTGCTAAGCCATTTTTCAGAAGGGATATATAGAGGCTGTTGGAACAGCCCATTTTCCCTTAAGATCCCAGAATGTAAATATTCAGATGCTATAGTATGTCATGTCCCTGTGCATGGGATTTCTTTATGTGACTTCCAACATGGCCACTCTTGCAGGGAGATGGGTGGGTGGATAGAATTCCTGTTTTTTACACAGTGTGTCCTCTTCAGTGCTCTGAAACCTTAAGGGAAGCTGATAGCTTTTGTATATCCCTTCCTGCAGACTGTTGACTGCAAGGACCTGGATCTCCTAATGCTAATGCTCTGTATATAATCATCCAAGTGTGAGGGTGCATGAGTTCAGTTCCTAGTAGATGTTGAGGGGTGTACAAGTTTGACCTAAATAGAATTAAGTCTGGCTATTTTATCTCTGACAAGTCCCAATAAAGATCATTATTAAGGTAGGGCCTCCTGGTGGTCAAAGTAATCAAAAGCACCACACAGGATTTTATGTAAAAATAGAATTTTTTCTCCCTGCCACGAAGAAAGATGAAATCGTGTAAAACCCCATACATGAAGGCAAGACATAATGTAACATCTGTACCTCATTGGTCTGAGACCTTAAGGCAGGTAAGTTAGATGTAACTATCTGTTAAATCACAGTCTTGTCTTCAAAACTGCAGAAGCGCTGAAGGCAATGGAAAAGGTGGCCAGTCACATCAATGAAATGCAAAAGATTTACGAGGATTATGGTGCAGTGTTTGACCAACTAGTTGCAGACCAGAGTGGAACTGAGAAAGAGGTAAGGAAGCCCGAATTCTATTTTTAAGTTTTATTCACAAATCAGTCAAACATTGGCCTTAGTTCTGGCAGAACAATAAAACTAAACATGGATTTAGACAGGTATTAGAATCCCCCCCCCCCCCCCCCAGTTTAGATTGGGAAGTTCAAAACAATTTCCTGAAAGGGAGGCTATAGCAGGCATTTGTTATTCTGTCAAGAAAATTGTTTGGATTGTTATCAGAGCCAGGATTGACTTGAGAGCAATTTTATCTTTACTTTTAACAAGGAAAAAAAAAAAAAGACAACATCTTTCTTCAGTTGCTGATCAATACCTTGTGTATTAATGTCTGTTGTTATCTTCTCTGTCATGTAAGCTATTGTACACACTACCATTCCTCCTAGTAGTAAATCTCACTGCACTCAATAAGATTTTGGGTTGCTGCAGTAACTGGAGTCCAAGACATGTTAAACAGAATGCCTCTTCAAAGTTTGTTGCCTTAAAAAGGAGGATTGTATCATGAGATACCTGTCACTATCAAGTCTTTCACATTAACTGCTGACATTTTTTGAAACCATTGGAATGGTGAATTTACGTTTTTCTAAAATCAGTGGGTATTTTGCAGTGAACTTTTGATATAATGTTGATTGTCCTCTATTGAGGAAATTGTCTTCCATCTTCCTTCTTTTTTAGGTCACAGAACTTTCCATGGGAGAACTTCTTTTGCACTCTACTGTTTCATGGTTGAACCCATTCACATTGTTGGGCAAAACAAGAAAAGAGTTGGAGCTCACAGTGTTTGGTGAGTGATCAATATCAATTTTATTAAAAACAACCTCCCCCCTCCCCCCAAAAATTTGAAACTTAAGCTGATTTAGGAGCTATGCTTAGGATAGACTTAACACAGCCAGTCACTAATCTGTTCAGATTTGCATTGGTGATTCTGAGAATTCTCATCCCACCAGAAAATTAAAGCATTGTCATTTTGGGGAACATTAGACCTGGTCCAATGCCTACTGTCTAGTATCCCTCTAGATTTTGCTTTAGGAAAGTACCATAGGGATTCATAATACCGCTAACTTTTTCCCATTGGCCAGAAAGGCAGCAGTAGACATGGTTTAATCACCGTGGCAGTCAGGATTTGGAAGGTGGGCTGAGTGCCCTTAGACTTTGAAGATTAGTTCAGTAATGGAAGGGATTTATTTTCAGCTGCTATGTTTCTAAAATTAGGTATGCAAAATGGATTAATTGCTTGGTTTAGGTATTCCAACTGTAGGGCTACCTGGATGGACATAGTTAATTCTGTCTGTGATACGAACTGCTTGGAGTCAAAATTAACACCCTGGCAATGGTGATGTGTTATTTCTTTTTGGATATTCTCAAAACGTTATCCTTTGAGCAACCCAGTTAATCATTTAAAGAAACAAGGCTATGTAGATGTTACATACAAGATAAAATCCAAGGATAAGCAAATGGATCTATTCACTCACGTGAATTTTCCTATCTTTCATGTACTTCTTTGTATCAAATCTGTATTAGGAGTGTTACAAGATCTCTCAGAGCAGAGTTGGAGGGCAAGAGGTCTTCCTCTCTTGTTCCATTTCATGCCTAAGGGAGGACTAGAATTTGTGGTCTCCCTCCATCTAGTGCTGTAACTGAACTATCATACCAAACTAGGACTGTACTTTCCGTGGCTTTGCAGGACATCCAGAGCCTTTTAGGATGCTATTTCTCAATATTTCCTCGGGCCACTTCAGACCAATGCTTCATAGCAACAGTGGAAATCAACTGACACTTTTGCTGAGTGAAAGAATCCTTCTCATTAACTGATCTTTGCATTTCTTCTCGTCACTTATTCAGCAGCACTTGGTAATGTTGCACTGTGATGGCAACTCATAGACTATAGTATTTGGAAGGTACCAAGATCGATGCTTTTAGCAATTCATGTGGAAAGCAAATTCCAAACATTAGAATGAATGTCATCTAGCTTTTCTTAGCAGTTATTAAGCCTCCTGTTGGTCTTGTGCAATTGAATGCTACTTACTATATGCGATATATATTAAATATAGTTGTGCATATGGCAAATTATTGTTGTGTATTTAAACAAGCATGTTTGTATGCTATCTCACTGCTTTTAGTATTACAGGAAACCCCCCCCCCCAAATGTTTCTTATACATGCATATTTCTTACTGTTGAACCTGATTTTAATATTTTATTTTAATCTATACTGTATTTGCATAATCCTATTCAGAGTTTGTATCCTATTTTGACATTCAGCTTGAAGCGTATGTGATAATATTCTCAGGAAATTACTGGCAGGCTCAGGAATTTGGTCCAAGACCTTGACCAAAAAGTGAAGCACTTATCAAAGTGGCATTTGTAATGCACAGTGTCAGTTTCTGCTGAATTTTAAAAAGTAATTTAGCATGTACTGAAAAATATGGCAGTATACCAATAAAAGCTATCTTCTCTTTCTTAGTTTTCAAACGGGCAGTCATCTTAGTGTATAAAGAGAACTACAAATTGAAAAAGAAATTGGTAAGTATTTAGATTACTAATAAATCATGAGTGGTATGTAAGTATACAGTTGGAATTTAGAGTTATTGAATAAAAGGCACATATTTTAGGGATATAAATACTCTAGACATCAATTATCAGAAGAAATAATTTGCTAAAAATAAAGGAATCGTGTACCGGTATGTATCTTTAAAAGCCTTAGATGTTGATTTAAAATGATTATTCCAGCTGAATATGAAACAAGTTTGCAAAAACACACATAAGCTATGCTCTTATTTACAGACCCCTCACATCCTAGACATAAATTGTTTCAACTTCTACTCTCAAAACAATGCTATAGGGCACTGCACACCAGAACAACTAGACACAGACTGTTTTTCTCCGAATGCCATCACTCTGCTTAACAACTAATTCCCACACTTGTCAAATAATTTACTAAGACTGTATTACTATTCTTCTTCTCTTCCTTACTAGTATCTTTCTCTTCCCATTTATTACTATAACCATGTTGCTTGTATCTTTCAACTTATATTGTTTTTTATTTGTTTCCTAGTACGATTTGATAGCTTATTAGTAACCTTGACTATCACTAAGTGTTGTATCTTTTTATTCACGATTAATGTATTTTATTCTCCTTATGTGCACTGAGAGTATATACACCTAAGACAAATTCCTTGTGTGGCCAATCACACTTGGCGAATAAAGAATTCTCTTCTCTTCTCTTCATAATTGAGTAGCATAAATCGGGCAAGTTCCCTCTCTTATATTATGACCACACTTTTAAAAGATAGGAGTGAAAAGCAAAATTCTTAGATTGAATAACAAACAGTTTTGGGGATAATATTTTTAATTGTCCTCTCTTTTTGTCCTTCTTTTAAATAGGCAGGTAATGTCCGTAATAATCAGAATGATCTGGATTTGTTTAAATTTCGTTGGCTGATTCCTTTATCTGCTCTTCAGGTTCGACTGGGTAATACAGCAGGTGACTTGATTTTACCAAAAATATAATGTTTAAATAGTCTCTATTTTTATCATTTGGAAAGTTTGCCAACCCTGAATATATTCTATTAAAGCTTTCATTGCTTCCTTCATAAATAAATATTGTACTGATGAAAAGTTCAGTGTATCAAGCAGGCTAATTGGATACAGTTTTAAATGTCAAAGAATTTACAGAAAGAATTCACTCTAGTTTTAAGCACTTTTAATACCTTTGTACATTAGGCAGTAAGCCTATTCTTACTTCCTCTGCTTATCTAAAAGCCTTTTCCACTGTAAGGTACCTTTGGTCCGTGATTAAATACTTCTGACAAATGGAACAGAAAAGGCAATCTTTGCTGATTGCCCCTCTTTCCTGCTAATTTCCCATGCCCATGCTACCTTTTACAAAGTTGGGTGATTTTTGGAAACACCAAGAAAGGCAGCAGTAGAGGGAAAAGGAAGGGATTGCTGAGAGCCATTACATCCTAATTTTCGTTAACATGAATCCTGTGAGTAGAATTCGACTCAAGAAAGTCTTATCAACAAAAAAAGAATCTTAGTCAGAGTTCCAAAAAGGACACAAGGAGAAGAAAAGATGGCTTTACTTTACAGGAAAGTTTTCTTTAAACCAAATAACAATCCTCCTTGTTTTTTCTGATCAATCACTAAATGTGTTTCTGTGAATCACCAATGCACCAATGAAGCCAAGGGTGTCAAACTCATGGTGTCACATGACATATCGTGACTTCTTTCCCCTTCAATAAAGGGCATGGGTGTGGCCAATGTGTGATGCATTCGGCCCGCGGGCCGCAAGTTTGACAGCCCTGAGGTAGACAAAACGATTGTTGAAAAGAACTCCCTAAAACAATGTCAAAACAATGCTTTGAAGTATGAATTGTTTCTAGTAACAAATAATATAGCAGTTGAAATGCTAAAACTTGTATAAAGTATGTTTCATTCTTGCCTTTGATCAATTATAAATTAATCACAGACTAAATTGTAAACACCACATGCTTCACTGCATGCACGCACAGATGTTTATGCTTCTAAATTTAAGAAAAATTAACTAAATTAACTAAGCTTAAGAAGAATCCAAAATTTAAGAATGACCTGTGCAGGTAGTTCTCCATTAACAACTACTAATTCAGCAACTGTTTTTAAGTTATGATGATGCTTAAAGTGGTACTTACCAACAATCCTCAAAATTTCTGGCTGTTCCAGCAGCCCTCTGGTCATGTGATTGTGATCCGGGTCTTGGCAATTTTGAGGACTAGTTGCAAGTCCCTTCATTCAATGCTCCCTTAACTCTGAATAGTTGCTGAACAAATGGTTGCAACACAGGACTACTTGTAGTTAGCAGAAAAGCCAGATCTCAGTTTTGTTCACGGTTTGAATTTTGGAAGACAAAAAAACCCCCAGTAACTTCAGCAAAATCCTTGTTGCAAGGAAAAAACATTGATACGATCTCTTGGATGAACTTGAAGCCCTATTTATATTCTCATACGTGAAATTCTTTGGCTAGAGTTTTGTAGGTATCATTAAAGTTTGTAATAAAGTGTCTTTCTACCCACAGGAACAGAAAACAGCAGTATTTGGGAACTGATTCATACAAAGTCGGAATTAGAAGGAAGACCTGAAACAACCTTTCAGTTGTGCAGCAGGTGGAACCAAAATTGATTCCTAATTTCTAAGTGGATTATTTCTACTTTTTCCTCCTTTTTAAACAATATCATAAATTAATATTAATAAACTAATCTATGTAAATACTATACTATTTGTTTATTCACGTAAGAATATACATCTCTCCTGTTTGGTCAAAGTCAAATGAAAGAATCTTATGATGCTATTCAGAGAGTTCTCAAAAGCGAACCAAACAGAAGTGCTGATTTGGGGGATATGCAAAAGACTAACCTGAGCCAGATGCCGTTTTGTTACTGAGAAAAGAAATGTTGCTTTGGGCAACAAAAGAATCAGTATATACAAAGAGAACCAGGCCTTGATAGCTAATCTTAATGTTTTGAATTGGAAAAAAATCCATTAGAGATTTTTGCATTGACTTAATTACTGGTTTTCCCCCCACAACTACAGTGACTGTGAAAGCAAGACCAACATAGTCAAAGTGATTCGTTCAATTCTAAGAGAAAACTTCAGGCGTCAAATAAAATGTGACTTGCCCTTTGAGAAAGCATATAAAAATCGCCTCATGCTGCATAAGAATCGAATTCCTGTTTCAGCAAAATTGGGTAAAAAAATATTTTCTTAATATGTATATCAACATTTTTGTGTATTAAGTCTGTGGCAATAATATTAATCGTGATCAATTACGCTTCAACATATGTTAGTTGTATTCCATTAAAAGTATTGGAGAAGCAAAACAAGATCTGTCTAATCCATAGAATGCCTTCCAAAATACTTATTTAGAATTCAACAGAGCGATATTTTTTTTGCTTGCCATATTTACTGTGGTAACAGTTCTGAGAAATTGGCCATAATGTAGACTTAACATTCCAAATGGGCCAATGGCTTCAAATTAATTAACAGGAAACAATTTTTAACCTAGTATAATGAAGAAATGTGTGTTTTCCATCTTGAAATAATTTAAGGAAGACATATTTACAAGCCAGCTGAAATCTTTACAGATTATATTACCAGAACCAGTTATGCTAGTTCAATACTCCTTTATAACTGCTCTATCTGTAACAATGGGAAATATCAACAAATGTATAGGCAGTCCTTATTTACCAACCACTTGTTCAGCAACCATTTAAAATTAAGGTGCTGAGAAACACTTATGCCGTTTTCAAAGTTGTGGCAATCGCCACATACCTGAGGTGCAGTTTGAGTGCCTGGCAACCAGAGTGCATTTACAACAGTTGCAGCTTACCATGATCATGTGATCACCATTAGTGACCTTCATATCCAAATTCTGACAGGCAAAATCAATGGAGAAGCCCCTTGGAAGTAGCAAGTCAGTCATGTAATATTGTGCTTAATGATTCACTTGATGACCACAGACAGCACTTATAACGTAAGCCCATGAAGTTATGTAACATTTCACTTTACCTGCATTGCTTAATAATGGAACTGCCAGTCCAATTGTGTGTTCTGTGAGGACTTCCTATAATGGGGCAAATATTCTAGCTGAAAAGGTAAACATTCAAAGTAAAGGATGGATTTTGTGGTTTTAAAAATCATTAAAATTATCCCATTACCTGCTTTGACTATGCACTGCCTAGCTCAAATTTTTCCTTTAGCAACTATACAACGATGACTAGGAAACTTTAGGTGACTTCAGGAGTTCCATTAATGTTCATGCTCTTCTTCAAAGACAAGAGTTATTTTCAGTGACAGTAAAGCCCTTTAAGATGACAGAAACAACATGGTGCCCATGGATGCTTTCTAGGCACTTTCCAGGCTATGCCTTTCATCTCACTTGACTTGATTTTTTTTCTATCATTTTAATTGAAAAGCAATGAATGGAAAGTTTGTGTCATGTGACAAAGTAAACACTTCCCTAGGACTCTTCTATAGAGTCTGCAATAACAACAATGCTAGGAAGTTGTAATCTGGGACCTATTCTGGAAGAGTTCACTCAACTAGAAAAAGCCAAGACTAAGCTGGTGAAAAGCATCATAGGGGGCCTAGGAAGAGAAAGAGAAACCATATTCGTTCTCACTAAATACCCAAATATCAGTAGGCAATCGAGTTTTTCTTATGCCAAATATGCTGGTCTTGAAAGATTGCCTGCCCTCTGCTGTCCAGATTCTCAATGTTTATTTTCTGCAGTCTCTCTCTCTTCTATAGCACTTAATTGCATCAATCATAATGTTTAAATGGTTACCACAGTTGTCGAGTACAGAAACTTGATGGATGTATTTTTACATTGGCAGCTTCTTCCAGATCACTGAAATTACTGAAGAATTCTCCCAGTAATGATTGGAACAGCAGTACAAGAAAAGGAAATGAACCGGATTCTGATGAATGCAGTCTGAGCAGCAGTACACCAAGTAGCAGCTGCCAAACTACTGACAGTATCCTGGAATCTAAAAACTCATCTCCCATGAAGAGTTTGCAGAGCTGTGCATCCGATTTTTCAAATAGTCCTGTAAAGGAATCGGATATTCTAAGTGATGAGGAAGATAATTTCCAGCAACTTCTGAAAAAAAGCAATCCCACGAAAGACATAGAAATCCAATTCCAGCGGTTGCAGATTTCGGAGATTCAGAACGATGATGTGGAGACGGAGTATCCCCCTGAGATAGAGAACAGAGGTGGGCAGAGAGCAGAAGAACAGCCTAAACTAGTTCGCGCTCACTTTTGCCCTATTAAACGAAAAGTGAACAGCACAAGACGTGACAAAGGAACATTGCGGGCAATGCAAGAACAGCACCTGTCACTTGACAATCAGCCTGAGTCTCCGGGTTTTGACCTGAATTCAATTTTAGAAAGGGAATTTAGTGTGCAAAGTTTGACATCAGTGGTTAATGAGGATTGCTTTTATGAATCAGGAGACAGACATGGAAAGTCTTAGCTATTTTGATTTGCATTTTGATGAAACTACTTACTCTTCAGTTTAATGCACTACTGGATTTTTCCATAAAAGTAGTTGTAAAGGCTTAAGTTATTTTAATTTATTCCAAAACAAAAAAGTTTACCTTGAATTTGCAAATTCTGTAAACTAATCTTTTCCCCTTTCAGTATTGGGTAACATTTAAACGTTTTTGAAAACATGGGGAGGTGAGATGTTCATTTTTTGACCTGAGTCCAATTAGTTTTCATTGAGCATTTAAGAGCATGTTAGTTTTTGCTTTATTTAAAGTTAAATTATTTCAATACAGAGTAACAAAGTCCTCTGTACGTTGTACTAAAATGTATATGGTTGTTTATATTTGATTTTTATATATGTTTATATATGTTTGTACATATAAAAAGCTTGTACTGTAATCTTATGGTATTTTTATTTTCTCTATAAGCTTGTACAGTAAAATGTTAATTGAAATAGGAAGCTTTCTGGGTGTTTTCTTGGGGGGGGTTGGTTACTTTTCAGTAATTTTACATTTTGTCTTGGGACTTGATTGCACTTAGAAGATAAACAAAGTAGTATCACTTGAGTTTTAAGAAAAATGATCCTTATTCTCATTTATAAATTTCACGTAATATTGAAGAATATATTGAAATGTCAAATTTATTTCAGTCCAATCCAAAAACCCATTAGACTTTGTGGTTGCGTAATTCTAGGGAGAAAAAAAGTAATCTTTGTCAGTCCATTTGAAGTTGGCTTCCTTTTTCTTTTTCAGTTCCTCTCTGTAGTTATATGCAAAAAGATCTGGATCTTCATCACACATTTTCCTGTAGGCATTACAAAGGTTTTTAAACTGAAATAAGGACAGTTTAGTTGGATATAGAGTTGGGTCAACATCTGCCTCCATGAGCAACTGTTTGGTTTTTTCAAGGCGGTCATCTTCTGGAAATAAAATCCTGAAAGAAAACAATATTGGTAATCAATAAGGAGCATTTTTTGGTAATGTCTTCCATTCTATGACTATGAACAAAGTAGACAGTAACAGATTTAATTTAGTCATGTATGTTTGCATTGCCTCAATGTTTTTCAGCATCTGTTATCAAGTGCCAGAATATATCAGGTAATTCTTCACTATCTGCATTCAGTCAATATATAGGTAGTCCTCGACTTATGACCACAGTTGAATCCAAAATTGCTGTTGCTAAGCTAGATAGCTGTTAAGTGAATTTTGCTCCTTTTTATGCCTTACTTGCCACAATGAATCACTGCAGTTGTTAACCTAATAACAGATATTTAAGTGAATCTGGCTTCCCCACAAACTTTGCTTGTCAGAAGCTCATAAAAGGTGTGCCCAGGACACTGTAACCATCATAAATACACGCCAGTTGCCAAGAGTCTAAATTTTGATCATGTGTCCATGGGGATGTTACAATGGTCATAAGTGTGAAGCATGTTCATAAATCACTTTTTTTCAGTGTCATTGTAACTTTGAATATTCATCAAACTGTTGTTAGTCAAGAGCTACCTGTACTGTAAAAATCCATCTGAGCAGGTAAATATATTATAACTGTGTTCAAGGATTACAGATATGAAGAGAAATAAAAGAGTGCAATACAAATGAGAAAATTCCTTTAAGGAACCACATATACATGTGTGAGCCCCACCCCCCGCCCCCATGCAGTTCTTGAAAACAAATCTTTATATGTCACTCATTTTCTTACCTTGCACCATGATGACAGAATTTTCTTCTGTACTGGAAAATACTTTGAACAACTTTTTCCACCAGCTTAAATGGCTGTTTTATTTTTGGTTCCACTAGTGGTGTAAAATGGACAAGTGTCACATCTACCTAAGATTAAGATATATTAATATTATTCTTACATTTACAACAGTAAGGAGATATATTTATTATAAACTTATATACATAAATGTCATTTAAAGGAGTTGCAATTCTATTGACCAATAAATCTGCAGCTTCCAAGTTCACAATGTGGGCCTCCTGCTGTTTCATAACATTAAAAAAAATATGATTTCAGGGAAATAGGAACAGATAACTGAAACAGACATTATAAAAATACTATTAAAATGAATTAACTTTTGCCATCAATTCTTCTAAATTGCAATTTCTAGATCTCTGATGCAAAAGTCCAATTAACCTATAAATTATATAATTTGATGTATCCCTTTGCTGTCATCTAATGTTTATAGATTTTTGTTGCCCAGATCTTGTAGCCCTAGTATGCAGTAAACTCTTCTAGAACTAGAAGAATCTCTCTGTATTATGGGAAAAGGGAATCCTGTTTCTCATTCAATTTTCTTCTGCATGATTGAAAATTCCGAGTAGAATTATGAATTAGTGGATTTTCCTCCCTGATAGTCATACTGCATGTTTACATGAAAATAAAAATAGGCTGAAATAAAGTATGGCATCCTCAAAGAAGACCTGCATTTTTTTCATCCTGTGGAAATGCAACACAGTTTACTGTTTACTCCATGACCGAGTCTGGGTTCTCAGAACACTAGGCAAGCTGCAATGTTACTATGGAAACCAATATAGGAAATTACTGTTCACTTGTAATTGGTTGCTTTGAAATTACTGACATTATATCCTATTTTTTAGTTATGCAAATTAACAAGCTCCATTTCAATACACTGATTTTTGATAATCATAGTAGCTTTAGCATTTTATTTTGTAAATAGTTTTAGCAGAGAATAAATGTTTACTGCAAACACAAAATCAAGGTTCACCTAATTGAGAAAAAAATCTTGTACCTTCTGTCAACTGTTTTAAAAATTAATGCAAATAAAACCCTGAATTTTGTTAGGCGCTGCATATGCATGTAAAATAAATAATTAAGTCTGAATTTTGTAATGTGTTACCTAATAAATAAATAAATAAATAAATAAATAAATAAATAAATAAATAAATAAATAAATAAATAAATAAATTTTAAGAAGGGACTTTCAAAGAAGAAATGGAAAACTGAAAATAGAATGAATGAAGAGCAGACTCTCTGTAATTCCTCTCCAAATAAGAAGAGGACATGACATTGCTTAAAAAATACTCCAGACAGCCGTTCCTTGCAAGAAGATTGCAGTGGACTCAGATGACTCAGTGGACTGAGAGTGGATTCCAGTGGACTCCGAGCTCTGGGAGAGGCGGCAATAGCCACCTTTTTGCTCAAACCACAGTGCCTTCAAACGGACACTAGGATCACATACCAATCACTTTTGGAAATCAATTGTTAACTGCTTTTCAGCACTGGTGAATTTCCTTCAATTGCTAGTTAGAAGAAGTTTTAAATACAAATTTAAGGGCTTACAAATTCTTTTGAAATAAGCAGCTGAACGTAAGAGGGAAGCGTAATAGTCAAACTTGTAGGCAATTATCTACAGAAAATTATCCAAGTTGCACTGAGCTATCTGCAAAAACACACACATAAAAAAAAGACAAAAACTGTGTGTCTATGTTATGTAGGAACTTTGTTTTCTAGATTAAAAAAATTATACACGCACACGTTCATGTTCTTTTTATATAAAAAACTGAAAATAATATGATAGTTGTATTGTATTAACCACTTCAAATTCTTCAGTGTTTCTCAAGCCCTATGTTCCTACAGACCCACTACCAGCTTTGTTACTTCATTTTATCTCCATCCTGCCCACTTTTTACATGAAGCTGATCCCTACATCAGGGGTCTCCAACCTTGGCTTTAAGCCTAGCGGACTTCAACTCCCAGAATTCCTCAGTCAGCTGGCTGGAGAATTCTGGGAGTTGAAGTCCGCCAGGCTTAAAGTTGCCAAGGTTGGAGACCTCTGCTCTACATTGTTGTAATCGTCATCCTTAAAGAAATACAAATCTGTAAAATGGAGCCAACCCTTTCCAAGTAGAAGCCCGTTTAAACAGTTGGACTTACTTTTGTCTTTCCCTGGAGAATCCGTACTTCCCAAAAATGTTCTGGAAGGCTCCATGGTTCTAAACCACATTTTGGAGGTGCAGCATAGGATTAAAACGTGTGTGTGTGTGTGTGTGTGTGTATTGCTTCCCCATTGAGTTTACTAATAGAAGCCATCACTGGTTTCTGCTTCTCAGCTTCTCCTTTTTATCCTCCCCCTTAGGACTGATAGTTTAAAATTAATAACTTCCTGGGGCAGGAAT
Organism: Arizona elegans; assembly: GCA_022577455.1. Classification (NCBI taxonomy): domain Eukaryota; kingdom Metazoa; phylum Chordata; class Lepidosauria; order Squamata; family Colubridae; genus Arizona; species Arizona elegans. The sequence continues at coordinate 255,432,270 of JAKOOJ010000001.1, forward strand.
TGTTTCCTTCATAATAATACACAGAGAAAGAATAAATATAATAAGTTAATTATCAAAGCCACTACACTCTTACCTTTAGCTTTAAACCTATATTAGTCCCTAGTTTCATTATATATTAAAGTTTAATGAAGTTAAACAGAAACTGAAACATTTTTCATCTTTATCTGTTTTTGGGTTAAATATTATGGTTATTACAGCTGACAGAAGATGAATTTACAATTTACCACAGGAATATAGAACCCAAGAGTATGGAGAGCTCTCCCCAGGGTAATTGAGTGAAATGGGATTTTAGCATTGAGTAGAGATTTTAATTTGCCAGTTTTAATCCTCTGCATATTGTTACTTGCTGTTGGCTTGAATGTTGTTATCAACGTTTAGATAACAGTCACATATTTTTCAGATATCTACCTCTGAAATAAGAGACAATGAAAAAATGTGCTATTTAGTTTTTCCTCTCAACTTTTTACCAGGATCCTTGTGGAACTGGGAAATTCTGACATACACAATTCCTCCTCAGGAACATGGTGAATGTAAAGGGGGATCAGAGATAGAAGAGCAAGCCATCTCAATACTGTAACTCAAAATACTTAAGTCCTAGGAATATTTATTTGAAGTTAAATACCTAATGTGGTACCAGGGAGGAAAGCTGATCTGATTAAGGTGAAGATGGCTGTACAGAACTATATTATAGTCCACTGGATAAACTTAATTGTTTCTCCCAGAAGCTGTAAGCTTTCTTAATTATGGTAAACAATTTTGAATCAACATGGAAAAGAATATTCATGCAATTACTGGTTCTTGAAATAAGTTATTTTGATCATGGGGTATGACTAAGGGATAACTGCTCTCAATCTGCAAGCAAGAGACCTGGATGATCAATTGGATCAATCTGTCCTGCTCAGGAATGTATTTTTGAATAGTCAAGCATCTTTCTTTAGATGACAAGATATTGAAATAATTATGTTCAAACTTTGAAATGTACTAACTTTAGCATGTTTTAATGTCCTTGCAGCAGCTAAGATTGTGTCCTTATGATGAAAGACTCAATGAATCTAGAGTCCACGTGTTGTTTTACTGCACCTTTTATAAGGATTCAAGGACCTTTTTATAACTCCTTATTAGGTGAAATACCCAGGCAATTCTAACTGATATTATGCATGGCTATTCCTTTGAGATCTTTGACACTAAATGTCAATGTTGAATGTGGCAAAACTTTGTTATACTGTCTGTATATAATTTTATTACAATTAGGAACTGCCTCATTTAGCAATCATTCACAGTTACAATGGTGATGTAAAAGAAGGTATGACCAATTCTATGGAAAATCTTTGCAGACTTGACAATATACAGTTGCAATTTCACTTAGCGACCGCTTTGATTAATGACCAAGCTGCCAGTGCCAGTTGAAGTAGTTAAATAAGATCTATACTGGCTATAAACCTGATTATATTTCGATCACCTCAGTGATGGAGTTACACTTTTACCTTTGTATTTTGTTTGAAACAGAAGCTGTTTAATTTGTTAATGTGCAGAATTCTGATGGGTGACCTTAATAAAAAAAACAACACAAAATATTTCAATTCTATGAAATTATAGATTTAAAAAAAAACCCCAAGTACAAGTTAATTCTCATCTGGTTCAATTAGATCTGTTTCCAGACAATTCTCTTAGGATTGCCAACTTACCAATCATATCAAACCTCTGAGCTATAACAATGCAAAGACAATCTCAAGGATGAGCTGCTCCTTATTTTTTTGCTTAGGGAAGGACAGGAATTCATCCTTAAGAGTTACTCTGAGTTTGAAAAGTTCTGCCAAGCAGTCAATATGTTATGGCTTCCGTTATATAGTAATAAACCTGCCCCAAGATCTACCCCAAGATAGGCCAATGTCAACAACTATTTGGCTTGTTCAGAATTTGTAGGCAATCAGGCTAATAGGAACTGTAGAAATCATGTATAATACAGTTTTCAAAAACAACATGGAGACTTTATGCAAAGGCAAACCTAAATCCCCACTGCTTGAAGATGAATGAAACCACAATTACCACTAAGTTACTGTCAATGCTCACTTGTTACCAGGGGAAATAATCACATGCCCACCAGATGTTTGAAACAAATAGCAGCCTCCTCAATTCTGGTCATTTTAGTGGGCTGATGATATTTGTAAGCCAAAACACCTGGAAAGCACCTGATTTACTGTCTCCACTGGATCACAAATCAATGATTTCCCTTTTCCAGACAGAAAAGTCCAGACAATAAGGGAAGCTCCTATTTATCATATTGTGTAATCAGCAGGTTTCTCTTGACATTTCTTTGCTTTAGAGCTTTTTCTTGTTGACTTGTCAAAACCTTTACAGCTATGCTCTGTATTTATCATATAAGCTGCAAGCACCGCTTTTTCCCACTTAACCTTTAGAGTAAGGCAAATGATTATGGTACTGTACAGAAACAACTAGAAAAGATAGCAGGCTACAAGCAGCAGGTATGTGAAACTCAGCCACGTATGTATGTATGTATGTATGTATGTATCAGGTGCGGATTTCAAAACCCGTCGCTACCGGTTTGCTTGTGGCTGCTCGCGCGCATGTGGAGAAGTGTCTGAGCAGGTGGACAGAGCCTCCTACCGCCGTCGTTACCAGTTCGCCCGATCTGGGGCGAACTGGTAGCAACCCACCACTGGCATGTTACTTTATGTATATTTCTCACAATGATTACTTAGAAGAACTTCTATCTTGCTGTGTAACCCTGGGGTTCTGAGACTGCTTGGCAATATAAAAGACCTTAATTCTGCCTTTCACTTATGGTGAAGCTCATTCCATAGTTATTTTTTTCCTATACTGTAGCGAAAAGAGTTTCTAAAAATAAAATTGGGAAACCCCCCCAACTTAAAATATTTGTTCTAATCCCCAAGCCAATTATTCAGTTTAGGATCTGGAAATTGTTATGTGCTTAAAACCAAGGTTTTACATGCCTTTTCTCTATAATCTCTTTTGCTTTTGTTAAGCAAAGTATTTTCTCCAATGTAGATTCATTAAACAAAGTAGCTCTTTATATTCTGGTAGATGGTACTAAGACAAGGAACAGGAAGCACTGCTGCATACGGAGCACCAGAGACTGACTTCTAGTTAATAAAATAGCCAATGCAATTTTCGATGAGGAACAGCGACATTTACACTCAAAATAAGTTGTGTTTTTACAACTTCTGCTGCCATGGAAGCATCTTAAACCTTTCCTTTATCAGTAAGTACTGAAACTTGTTATTAGATATCTGCATTATAGGGCATCTAAATATTGTTAAAACATGGGATTTTAATATTTTCATACATTTGTGTAATGTTGGCATTTACTCAAAAAAGCTACTCTTTAATTCTGAGATCATGCTGCTGTTAATGTTTAAAGCTGCAAAAACTAAGCGCTCTTGAGCAACAGTAAACCATGAGGTAAAAGTGGTACCATTCAGGGCTATCACAGCTGATGAAGAGATGAAGCTGGATCTATCACATTGTGGCAGAAAATAGGACACAAGTGATGTGAGAATTTAAAACGAAAAAAAATTCCAAACAACATTGTTAATGTTCATTCAGTATAAGTCACTGACAATAAGTTAAGAAAGCCAGTATAAGATTAGGGCATGGAAAGCAGTGAAGCTAATTAAATTGATAAGTTCAATATGAAAAAAAATAATCATAGAGGAATGGCAGATACCCTATTAACATTAAGTACAAAAAGAATCATTCCATTGCCAGGACTTCCAGTTTTTACTTTTCAAAATCCATAATATCTGAACTGAAATAAAATTGAAACTAATGTAAAACTGTTAATATTTATTTAATGGGAAATATTTGAAAAACTTTAAGAAGCAAAGCTGTTCATAAGAGTGTTTAATTAAAATCTGTCGCAGGGACAGATTTTATATGTTGAAAATACACATTAAATGAAATATTGGTTTTAACATCAGGAAGGATTGCAAGTTAGTTTCATTTCGGGAGTATTGTACATTGATATATGTGTGTGAAAGGTGGCAATATAAAATATGATATTTATCCATTTTTGTTCAATGCTCAGTTGACTCCTTAAGAATTTAAGGAGATCACCTTTCTTGCAGAAGTGCCCAACTTCCCAATCAAATAAATCAAGAGCACATTTAAATCTCAAATATACAGTATAAATAGGAAGTTATAGATATTTACCTAATTTATAGTGCTGTCCATCTCACGAGCAAGTGACTATGGGAGGCATACAACAAAACTGAATATCTAAAATAATTAACAAATATTAAAAATCACTATGGTTGGCTATTCTGATTAATATTGCCAACATTTCAATTCTATTTTGAATGGAATGTGTCTTAGGTTTTCAGAACTATTTTGCTTGTCTTTAAGATAATTTTTTCTTTACCATAAATGTTTAATATGAAGATGAATTTAGTTTAAAGTTACAGGGAAAAAAAAATTTAAATCTTGAATGTGCTCAAAAATAGCTTGATTTTCTGAAAAGGAGCAATATTAAACACAGGTCTCTGTAAATGTCAGAAGTATTCACTAAACTAAAATAATGGAAGTAGGAAAAGATTATTTGAACTCCAGCCTGAATATTCCTTGTAAAAATTGAGAAGCTATATCGATGTACATTTCAATTCAAATCCAAGACCTAATACTGCTTATAGGGCTAAAATTACATTTTTTAAAAACTTCCTCATACTGTATTACAAAATGGATTGGAAGCTTCTAAGCTGGCCAATAAGGGTACAAGTCTTTCCTTGATTTTTTTTTTTTTTTTGGCACAGGACATACCTCATTTTTACATCTTACTACTTCATTTGCAGTTTCTGCCACTGTGGCTGATTATCAGCACCTCCTTGTGCTCAGTTGCTCTCACGCACTACTCATTTATAATCACGCCTCTCCAAGTGCCCGGTGTACATCTGCTCAGTCCTTTTGTAGCCTTCTCATCTGCTGCAGGGTCACGTTTAGCAAGCCATTCAGTTAGCCGTTATTTCAAATGCAAGCACCCTTGTTTGCTCATTTCTCCTGCCTTTGCCCTTGCCACTCTCTCCCCTCCTCCTCCTATCACATACAGACAATTACAGCCTTGGCTGGGGAGCCACCAGACAGTAACACAGGTTTACAGCAACAGAAAAGAAACAAGCAGACAAAAGGTGACGGCAAATCTCATCATGGCATCGGCCGCTCTCCAGTTTTTTGCTTTCGTCCTAGCCTTGTTTGGTGTTTTTGGCGCGATCGCAGCCACCCTGTTGCCCAACTGGAAGGTGAATGCAGACACAGGCTCAAACATAATCACGGCCATCACTCAGATGCAAGGGCTCTGGATGGACTGCACATGGTACAGCACCGGGATGTTCAGCTGCACGCTGAAATATTCAATCTTGTCTCTCCCTGTTTACATCCAGGCAGCAAGGACCACCATGATTCTGTCCTGCATCCTCTCCATTTTTGGGATCTGCATCGCCATAGTGGGGATGAAGTGCACCCTCCTGGGAGGGGACAGAGAGACCAAAACCCACACGTCAGTTGCCGGTGGAGTCTTCTTTATTTTGGCAGGAATATCTGGCTTGATACCAACAGCCTGGTACACAAAAGAGATTATTTCAAAATTTCTGGACCCAACTATTCCAGAAAGCAGTAAGCATGAACCAGGAGGAGCAGTTTACGTTGGATTTATTTCGGCTGGACTTCTGCTTGCTGCAGGTGCCATCTTTGGCACTTCCTGTTTTAAGAAACAGCAGAGAGCAGGGATTTATCATAACAAGCAGCAGAACCTGCATCCAGCTGCTCGGCAAGTGGACACAGGCTACAGCCTGAAGGACTATGTGTAAATATGGTGGTGGACCTTTCTATCAAGGTTGTTTATGTAGTCTTGATTTTATAACAATGTGGTTGATGCAAGCCTTATAATTGCATTGGGGGAGGTGTTTATTTATTAAAAAAAGAAAAAGATGCTAAGAATTTAAAATAACTAACCAAGTGTTTATTACTGAGACTGATTTGCAACTGGATTATACTGAGAATAGGGGGTGGGGTATAAATATAAATCAGTTACAATAGTTCCTATCTGTCACATGCCATATTTAGCATCACCAAGTGTCTTATTTGAATAAGACTTTCTTGAATAAGAATCAGCTGAACTGATTCTGCCTTACTGGGGATTTGTGTGTGTTGTTTTTAAATGTTAGCTGCATTTCTCAATGTCAGTTTTCAACGAGTATGATAAATGGTATATCTCCAGATTTCTTTGAAAGAGTAACAGTTATCCCATCATATTTGAGGATTAGCTGTCCTCAGACTCCATGCCCCACAATAACCTGCACTCATTCTGCTTTCTTTGGAAAATGTCTACTTAAATATTTTGCCATTAATTTTAAGTGTCAAACACAACAGAACTACAAGACGTACCTATTTATATTTTCAGGACATTGTTTTAAAATCTCCTTTTTCCCCAAGCTTGATTTCTACCAGTCTTAAATAACATACAACTAAACATAATTAAGTAAACTCTTTCAGTTGTAATTAGTAAATACTTCAGTAGTATTTAAAGATGTATGTCATCTAGCTATTACCTATACTTTATGCAAACTATTTACAAAGCAATCTTTAATCAGAATCCAAAGATTTTGGCTATTTGCCACTCAGAGATTTAGCAGGCAATAGTAAATTGTTTTATAATTATTTTGTCAGCATTAGTCTTGCTTCTTTGAATCTTTTTCTTGTGTCCATCTACAAAAATGAAGATTGGTCACAAAGTAACTACTCATTTCCATTCAAGAGGAGAGATTAAATTTGAACATGTTGGCATATAACATAATATAAAGAGTAAAGTTTGGATCAAAAGCTTGAAATACATTTTGAGATACCTGTAGATTTCTATAATTCATATTTTCTAATGTCAGCAACATTAAATCACTCCACCAAAAGATTACTTTTTTGTTTCTTACATAAGAATTACAGCATGAATTTTTAGTTAGAAAAATAAAAGGATGTGTATAGGTTTCTAAAATTATACATAATATGATAAAAACTGAGACGTAGTTTTTTCTCCTATCAAAAACCAGAATCATGGTGGTTTGTTTTTTAAATTAAGCAATTTTCTCATAGAACAAAACACTCCCGTCACAGTACATGATAGCCAATGAATATCATCATTTTCTTCTATAAGGAAATCATTTTCTTATGAAAATGATTGCAAACGGCTCAAAAATGAATATGCTGCATTTGGGAAACTAGGAATTCATAGCAAGCATCTTAACAAATATAGATTAATAATCTAGTTATATTTTGTGTGCCAGCCATTTTATTTCTGGAAATACCATTGCTCATGTTTTAAAAAAAACTTATTAAGAACCCTGTTCAAATATTTTAACACAGCTGGCAAGCTTGCACTGCCATAATACCATGCAATCTAATTCTCTGACAAAAAAAAGTTAAAGTATTCTGTCAAACTCAAACAAATTCCAAGAAAAAAGACACAAGCAAGATCAAAACAAAATAAATAAATACTGCTTGCATAGAAATAGAGAAGAGTAACAGTTCTTAAGAAAAAAGAGTACTCTCTCTGCAGACATACCATGTATTATCACCACCACCAATTTAACATGAAAAGAGCATTAAAAAACAGAACAGATCGTAAAAAGGGAGGTTTTATATCAGTAATCATAAGGGGAGTTTGGCACTAGCACTGTAATCTCCTGAAGAAAAGCAATTGGCAAAAATTGGTATCCATTGCCAACCCAAATGAAGAACACCAATCAATATACCAGGATAATTCATTTCAGGCCTAGTCTATTCCATTTTCTCCTGCCTTACAGATGAAAGTTAACAATCAATCATTGGCTTGGAACACATGAAAGCCAGAATGTTTCTTACAAGAGACATTCAAATATAGGATCAGGAATCTGTGGTCCCCCAGATGCTGTTAAAGTTCTCACCAGACTACTCAACATCACCAATGATGAAAGACACTGTCAAGACATCAGTAGGCCATCTCACCATTCAGCTCAGTGCCATCTGCTATTCTAATTCCTCTACTGAGCAACAAGATTACAGGACTTAACCAATCTCCATCTAAACACCATAGTGGGTCCAGACTTGTTAATATTGGGAAAATTGGAAAACATTTGGGAAATTAGCTGCAGAAGGTTGAAGAAATACCCTGAAATAAGGCAATGACAGGCCATTTCCATATTGTTGCCAAGGAATTTGACAATTCTGATATCTGTCCAATTTATTCCAAAAGTACACAGTACTTTTGTACTGTATACTTTTAAGGTACTAGCCACTTTCAAGGCTATTTATTTGTATGCCATCTCTTCCCAAAGGTTTTAGGATGCTAACAATTCAACATATAATATTTCTTCAAGATTTCATAGACAGACAAGAGAAAGAATGACAAAGTAAAAAAAATGAAATTAAGAGATATACAAGTTATGTGCCTGCAAATTGCACCTCCAAGCATAGCATACCCTCCTCCTGTGAAAAGAGGAACAAGTAAGCTTTTACACCTTGCCTAAAACCAAGACGGAACAATACTGGCCAAATTTGTGGAAGGAGGGAGTTCCATAGAATAGGAGTAACTACCAAAAATACCCATTTTGGAGGGCAGACCAGATGCCCATCTCGCAGAGATAGGACCTGGAAGGAGTTAACTTTATTTGATCTAGTTGGATGGGCAGTCCAGGGGTGGTATTCACTTACCTTCGCTACCGGTTTGCAAATGTGAGTGCGTGCACCTTCTGCACATGCACAGACTGTCAAATATGGGACTGATGATATCTGGGCAGAGCCTCCCGCAGCCGCTGCTACCGGTTCTCCCGAACCGGATAGAACCGGCTGAATACCACCACTGGGGCAGACCCTTAGATAACCAAGTCTTGAGTTACATTGGGCCTTAACAGTGACAATCAGCAGCAAGACTCATATTGGAAACTGTCTAGCAACCAATGCAGCCACCAAACCAGTGGATTCACCTGAAGATACTGAAATACATACATCAGTGCCTAGGCCACCAGCTGTAGCTTCTAAATGCTTATTAAGGGCAGCTCCAAGTTCTGGGAAGATACTCCCATTGAGTCCATTTATTTCATTTTGCCTTAATGTGAGATGAAAACCTAGCTACTATAGTATGCATTTATTCAATAAACCACGGCATAAACAAATTATGACTTATGCAAAAGAGGAACACAATTATCATCAGCAATTTCTAAATTGCAATAAGGCAACAATTTTTTTTTATTATTTATTATTATTTTTGAACTTGTATACCGCCCTTCTCCCTGAGGACTCAGGGCGGTGAACAGCCAAATAAAAACATCAAATACAAATATTAAAATACAGTTAAAAATATATATAAATTTGGCCCCATTAATTAAAACAATAAACAAAAACAATTAAAAACACTTAAAAAGAGTTTAGGCCAGCCCGGCTTGTTGGAAAAAGAAGGTTTTAAGGGCACGGCGGAAGGCACTGAGGTCATGGATTCTCCTTATCTCTGGGGGCAATTGATTCCAGAGGGTAGGTGCCCCCACAGAGAAGGCCCTCCCCCTGGGGGTCACCAGCCTGCATTGTTTGGCTGATGGCACCCCGAGGAGGCCCTCTCTGTGGGAGCGCACGGGTCGATGGGAGGTCGTCGGTGGCAGCAGGCGGTCTCGAAGATAGCTAGGCCCTATGCCATGGAGCGCTTTAAAGGTGAGAACCAACACCTTGAAGCGCACCCGGAAGACCACTGGGAGCCAGTGCAGCTCGCGCAGGAGCGGTGTTACAACAATAAAGAGGAGACATATGTAACATTACAGACAAATAATCACTATCTCTATTTTGGATATTAGAGAAAATATAATAGGACTGGATTTTGGAACTGGTTCGGGAAAACCTTAGAAAACATTTCTTTTTGGAATAACATTTTACTTGAGTTGTTATTCTCAAAATCAGGACGCAGTCACCTCTAAGGAAATCTTGTCTCCACAAAGTGACACACCAAACCAAAATAGCGATTTCCCAGAGGTATGTCAACCTTTATTGTTGCCATGAATGTGTGATTTCCTACAGATCCTACAAATAATTTAACTAAGTTTGATGCTCCTTTGAGATAGCCCTACAGGGCTTCCTACTACTCAAGACCTCTTAAGAATTTTGACACATCTTTGGGGTACTTGGAATTTATCTTAACATTTTCTCACCTGTTACTTTTTCTCTTTTATTGATTTGCCTTCCTTTTGAACACTGCCTTTAAATCTTTCTCTCTTGTCTTCACTAACAATTTATCCCCTCCCCCCATTATAAATGCCTTCTTATTACTACATTTACTTTTTAGTATTTTTGGAGCTAATCCAACAACCTTCATGAATATTTGGTGAAAACAGAATATGTCTGAGTCTCCATGCTAATAGCTTTGTGAATAGCTGAATGAAGCTTCAAACACTGATTTTTTAATGCAAAAAGAATGAACAGACTAACCTCTGGCTTTGGAACAAAAGCTTGACCTGGAATTGTGAAACCTTTGTTAACAGTGCATAGGTACTGAGACATTATAGAAAGCCTGCTTCGCTGTCTGGATGTTGTACTAGCTGTGAGTCTCTGTGGAAGAAAAATGTTTTTGTAAATGAGTGCAAGCATTAAACACAACCAAATAAAAGTGCTCTTTAGAGCAGCCTATTAACTAAAATACCAAATAGTTTACAAATCTTTTCAGTAACAGAATCATACTTATTGCTATAACAATTAATGGAAGGTCTACATTTTACTGATGCTAACATTTCTCAAATAAGTAAAACAAGCTTGAAGTAAAAGAAAGCAAATACAATTTTATTGCCATTGTATTTTTATACTTTTTGGATTCAGAAAAATCATGGTAACCTAAACATAGTATTGCAATAAATTCCTCAAATATATTTGTTTGTATATTCCTGGAGCATTTGGAAACATATTTAAGAGGACCTATCTCAGAGTGTATTTTAGAAAAATAAAAAAATGTAAAAAGTGAAGAAAACCTTTTAATCCAGTCTATAAATCAACATGAATGTTCTATTTATTTATTTTTACTTACAAAATGCTCGTAATAAAGCAAAGGGAATTCTAAGTCCAGGAAGGATTATATTTTAGCCTACATTGTGTTTTTGAATAGACACATCATTGTTGTCTCCATACAATATGCAGATATAGCTTCATTAATGCTATAAGTCAATGGCCTATAAAGTATGTGTATTAGAATATTGATATATGGATATGTCAATACATGAACAATTTTATCTTTATAACTTTCTGCCATAACTTTACAAGTCAGTCTAGCAACTGCTAAGTTCCAAACAAAATGCAAGTATGCATTACAATTATTATTATAAGCAAGTCTAATTTATACCAAAATAAATTGCTATTGAAAATGCTACATGACCTATCTTTGAAAAACTTCTAGAAATTTAAACTGCTGCTAAGTTAGCAGCAACAACTAGCTGGATGTTCTGAGCAGATTAATTCAATATTAGGGGATCTACAATATTGTGTTTCTGGAGTCAGTTCAAAATGCCGGTTCTTGCCTAAATCACAAGCTTGGTTCAAAATTTTTAGCAAGCATTGTTGCTGCTTAAAGTTTCTTGGCTGTCTAGCAAAAATAAAGCCTTCCCAGTGTAACACAGGGATTATGGAATGATTTCCGTGGAAAAATATGAAATCTCAGAAAAAAAATATTTCTTATTGAAAGCTTACTTGGGTGGCCAAGTTTGTCCATAAATATTTTCTCTTTCTTGAGCTAATGATTGGCCACTGTTGAATTATTACCACTGTTTATTACCACTGTTTCACTTTTTCTGAGGCTATGTTGATCTGTTTTATCATAGATGTACTTGTGCTAAACATCTTCAATTTAAAATGGGAAGCCACTTTAAATTTTGTGAAGATATATATATGATAAATTGTTTTGAAGTCTCAAAAGTGAGCCTCAATCAATACAGGCTAAATTCAGGGGTGGGTTCTACTTACCTTTACTATCGGTTTGTAATGGGGCCGCGTGCGCGTGCTCTTCTGCGTATGCACAAAAGCATTTTCATGATGTCAGGGTCAGTGGGTGGGGCCTCCCGCCGGTTTTACTACCGGTTCTATAGAACCGGTGAGAACCGGGGGCAACCCACCACTGGCTAAATTGGAACTATTACTGATTGTGATTTAGAAGCAGTGCTTTCATTGAGGCTTCCAAAATTTACTTTTTTCTTTTTTTAACCATTTTTTTCACAATTATCATAATGATGATAATTCCGTGATCAATGATGATACTAAGATCCTTTTTACAAACTGCCAGCTATTTCCAGAGTTACTGTCCTATGGTAATTTGTCAAATGCATTACTAAAACCAACCTATATAGCATTTTTACAGCCTAACAAAGAAATTCTACTACTATTATTATTAATCACACAGTCAACCAATGCGAGTGGCATTTTTGTCAACTATCAAGTCCTTACCAAGGTCTTGGGATAGGCAGGAGTGGATGTTTGATGTGTGAAATCTTTACTTGGAACAGCTTCTATGCTGCAATGATATCGGTAGTGTTACAGATATCGTCATAGGATGGAAGCTGTTCAAGTAAGCTGCCTTCTGCAATTGTCTGATGGCGAATTTGTTCGAATTTGTTTTAATGGTGTTCAAGTGGTGCTCCAATTGTTTTGGGAATGCATCCAAGGCACCTATTACTATTGGTACTACCTTTGCTTGCCTTTGCCACAGTCGTTCTATTTCAATTTGTAGGTCTTTGTATTTTGTGATCGTCTCCAGTTCTTTTCTCTTCTATTCTGCTGTCTCTAGGCACTGCCACACCCACTATCCAGACTTGTTTGTCTTTCTTATTGACAATTGTTAAGTCTGGGGTGTTATATGGCAGGTGCCTATCTGTTTGAATTCTACGTCTCAGAGCAATTTAACTTCTTCATTTTCTATAACTTTCTCTATTTTATGGTCCCACCACTTCTTGCTTGCAGGCAAATGATGTTTCTTGCGGATCTTCCAATAGACCCTTGTTGCTACTTTGTCATGCCGCTGCTTGTAGTCAGTCTGTGTGATTGTTTTGCAGCAGCTTACCAGGTAGTCCACTGTTTCTTCAGCTTCTTTGCATAGGCGGCACTTATTGTCTGTTGCTGTCTTCTCAATTCTGGCTTTGTATGCATTTGTTTTTAAGGCTTGGTCTTGTGCAGCCAGAATTAGTCCCTTAGGACTTTCTTCAACTTTCTTGCTCTTAGCCATTGGCAGGTCTTGTTATTATTTGCTTTAGATATACACTGAATCCACACTGAGAACTAAAAGCAATGGATAGGAAGACCAGAAAAATAATGACAATGAATCATACCCTTCATCCTCGCAGCAACATTGACAGACTCTACCTACGAAGGCAAATAGGTGAGCATGGAATGTTGCAAGTACATCAGATGATTGAGGAAGAAAAAAGGGCTTTGAAAGAATATCTGAAGGACAATGAAGAAGATGCACTAAAATTAGTATGCCAGGAAGGCTTATTGACTACTGGAGAAACCAAACTGGCCTACAAGAAAGACCATGAAGGCATAGGAAGATAAAGCACTACATGGCCAGTACATGATGATGATGATGATGATGATGATGATGAAAAATTAGATAAAGTTAATCTGGCAAGATTTATTCTTCAGAAATCCATATTAATGTTTGGTGATTATCACACTGTTTTAAAGATGTTTACACACTGACTTTTTTTAATAATTTGCTTTAAAAAACTTTCCACAAATTGACTTGTAAAATTGGCCTACATTTTCCCAAATTGTTTTTTTCAGCTTTTTGAAGATATGGACATTGTCTCTCCTTTAGTCACCAGGCATATTAGGCATTCTACAGAATTATTCAAACATAATGAGTAGATGTTCAAACACATATCAGCAAATTGTTTTAATTTCCTATCGAATATAATTCATGCGATTCTAGCAATGTAAACTTGTTTAAATGCAAAAATAAAGTCAGGTAATAGGAAGCTCAAACTTCAATCCTGCTCTTCATGGGGGCCAAGTTAAACATATTTCTTGTTGCAGAAGATGAAACAATTGAAGAATCGAGTATTTCTTCCTTTTCTCCGTTAATTTTGCCATCTTTATTAACCAGCTGGGATATTGGTATTTTTAACTTCCTGTTAGACTGAACATATTTGTTGTTCTTTGGCTTTCTTTGCAACCTCAGTTCACTGTGGCCTTTAGCTTTCCTGACACCATGTCTACAATTCTCTGTTACTGTTAGTCCTATAAAGTAGACCAGATTAAAAAACCAATGCCATATATGTCTAAAGCTAGTTATATGGAACATCTATAATGACAGAATCTTGCAAATCTTGCTTCCCCCTCCCTCACTTTATCTCCATATGAACTAGGGAGGGGCTTTTCTCCAATTAGTTTCTTGGAGTGGACTTTAGCCACAATTGTCTGAATATTGCTTTTCTTCCTGCCCTTCAAGGCTATTTCCTATATCTTCTACAGCTACAAGTAGTAGTTGCTTAATGACAACTCTATTGCTAGGTGATGTGGTTGTTAAGCAAGGAATTATATGATCATGACTTGCAATGTTACTGCACCTTCTCCATTGATTGTTAGAAACCAGCTATGACACATGCAAATGGACATTACATGACTGTGGGTCACTGATGGTCTTAAACGCCTACCAGTTGTGAAGGCCTGAATCTCGATCACATGCTGCAATGGCCATAAGCGCAAGCACCAGTCATGAAGTTACTTTCTTCAGCACTAGTGTAACTTTGAATGGTCGCTAAACAGAGCAGTCTTTAAGCAACGCTGTACTTCATGGAATGTGATAACAAAAAATAACAATAACAACACCACCAAGTCCAAAATTTAAAAAAATTAAAACAGGAACAATAATTATTGATCTATGTAAAAGATAATCAAAATGACATGGGTGTGTTGGGAAAAGTCAGGTCTTTAAAAATAATTTTAAAAATAAAATAAAAATAGTAATATAGTAATAGAAAATCAGATATATCTAAAACCTTTAGATATGTCTAAGACATGAAACCTTCTCCCTTACTTCCATCAGACTAAGAGAGGTCATTAAAAATAACCTTAATGTAGTGATTGGTTTATACAGTCCTTGAAGCACACCAACTACTATTAAGAAGGATTTAAAGATTAGAAAGACCTCTGCAATAACTCTGAAGACAAATTTATTCTAGTATCATAATTGTGTCACTGATTTTATGTTACATCAGTCTTATCACTTAATATAAGAAACTTACCAACTGTGCTATTTTGCATCCCGTTTGAACTACATTATATGCAAAAACACTATAATTTTCATGTCACATATGAGAAAACTTGAAAGCATGTACAGCTGGCTCTTGCTATATAAAGCAGACGGCATTTATATTCTTTAGTCTTTCCTTTTTCGCCTAAATGCCAAGAGGCTGTTCTTCCCCTTTTCCAACCTGGAAAAGGTTAGCTCTAAATGATGATGATTTTAGCTCTAAAATCATCATCCATCAGCCATACCACTAAGCTTAGAATAGCAGCTCACATACCAATTATTTCAGAAAACTGAACTGAAATGCCAGAAACTACAGGGACCAAGTTTTGATAAAAGGGCTTTGTCTCCCTACCGTGCCATCTGCAGAGGTTGGCACTGATGATCACTAAAACTCAACTAGAACATTAGGAAAGAAACGGAACATTTGCAATACACATTACAAAAGGCACACTTAAAAAAAGATTCAGGACCCCATCTTACTGGGACAGAACTTTTTGTTATAGAAATAGATTTCCAGGACTGAATTAGTTAGGGAGGAAGAAATCGGTTCAGATGTGTGTTAAAATGCTCCAGCTGAGAGATTCTTCTGAAATGCTCCTATTTTTCAGCCACATTTCTGGCATCAATTCAAAGAATTCTCAACAGCAGGTTTTTTCCCCATTTTCCACAGCACTGTCTTGTTAGGGGAAGGGGACAGAAAAAAACCCTCCCTCCTTACTGATTCAAAACCCTATTTACCCAGAACTGTGAACTAATGTAAGTACAGGTAGTCCTCGACATACAACAGTTCATTTTGTGACCCTTGAAAGTTACAACGGCACTGAAAAAAGTGACTTATGACCATTTTTCACACTTAAGAGAGTTGTAGCATCCCCATGGTCACATGACCAAAATTCAGATGCTTGGCAAGTGCTTCATATTTATGATGGTTGCAGTGTCCTGGAGTCAGCTTTTGTGACCTTCCGACAAGCAAAACCAATGGAGAATCCAGATTCATTTAACAACCATGTTACTAATTTAACAAATGTAACAATTCACTTAACAACTATGGCAAGAAAAGTTGTAAAATGAGACGAACTCACTTAACAAATGTTTCACGTAGCAACATAAATTTTGGACTCAATTGTAGTTATAACTCAAGGATTACCTGTATCAACTCTACCCTTTATGCCATGATTACCTTCATCAGAAAACATTCCTTTATTGGTGCCTTGTTTTGTGTAGCATGTTTAAAGTGTGTAAAACCAGCCAATGTCACAAAATCATTTTGACCATTCCTATACATAAAATTCAATGAAATTTTCCTCACAGGGTTAAAATAGAATAATGTACAGCCAAGGCTAATAACTGTGTTGCTATTATGAACGCCTATTGATGCATAATTAAAATTTATGTTGTGCTGCTGGTCAGTTCAAATACAGGTAGTCCTCGATTTACAACCATACATTTAGCAACTGGTCAAAGTTACCATGACATTGAAAAAAATGACTTATGACTGGTCCTTGTAATTACAATTGTCATAGCATCCTCACAGTCATGTGATCAAAATTTGGGCACTTGGCAACCAGCATGGATTTTCAACAACTGCAACATTCTGGGGGTCATGTGATTGCCACTTATGACCTTCCCAGCCAGCTTCCGCCAAACAAAGTCACTGGGGGAAGCTGCATTCACTTAAGTACTACATGATTTATTTAACTATGCAATGATTTACTTAACAACTGTGGCAAAAAAAGGTCCTAAAATTGGGTGCAACTCACTTAACAACCACAGTCCCTTGGAAACAAAATTCTGGTCCTAATTATGGCTAAAAGCCAAGGACTACTTGTATAATGATGAAGAAATGATGAAATTCATGTCATGATAATCACAACACAAATTCAAATAACTTTTTGAACTTTCATCCCAATACAATACAAGTACATTAATATGAGTACATTAATTATATTATTAGTATCATGACGCAGGTTTTGTCATTTCCTGCCCTTTCAGTTACCTATTATAATCCTGTTTTATGAAAGCTAGCTGGTTGACTTTGAGCCAGTACCTCTCTCTCTGCCCAATCTATCTCACAATGTTGCTGATGTGGAGATGCTGATGTAGGAGGCGGAAGGAACAGTAGGTATACAAAAATAATAAAGGCAGGAAATAAATAAATAAAAACCAATGATAACCACTACCTTTGGAGCTCTCAATGTGTTGCAACCGTGGAATTACCTCCAGTTTATGCATTTCCAGTCAAATATGCAGTTGTCACATGCATACCCGACTGTCTTGAAGGGATCTTCTACCATCCCTAGAGAAAACTGCAGATACACAGGACTTGCAGGTTGAAGAGAATCAGTCCTACTGCTACAGACAGCCGATAACAAAATTTATTTAAACACACTCTATATGGTTAAGTAATGATCCATTCTCTAAGCCAGCAAATGTATTATTGCTTCCCCATTATACAAATGGACCAAACTACAAGAACAAATTAAACTTACTAATTCTTAATGTACCAATTGCTGATATTTATTGTTAAATAACTATATAATAATTCAATAAAACAAACTCACCTCTGCAACTTCTTTCTGAAAAGTCAGGGTCATCCGTATCCTACCATAACTAAAAGGTCCATCTCGATTAGATATATTCTCAAGCCACTGGATTATTAGTGGAGTTGAGACACTGAAAGGGAGGTTTCCAATAATATGTATGTCTGGATGATCTATAAAAGACAAAAATCAAAACACAAATATATTTGCTTGATCATAAGCCTTAATCAGAATCAAGGGTCAATATATTAAATTCTATTAATTAATAAACACTACTTTTAATATATATTCCAATATAATATGACAGATTTTTTAAAACTAAAAGATCATTCTCAGGTTCCAAATTTTTAATTAATTTATCATAATATAAAATACAGAAATACAAAGAAAAATCAGAATAATGGGAAAAAGGGGGAGGAGAACGGAAAGAGGAAAAAGTGTAGGATAAAAGGGAAAAGAAATAAAAAAAATGCTGACTTTCTATTCTTTTTGGTATGGTAGAATAAGCTAATAACATACCTCAACTTTTTATTTTTACATAATAATATATACTAGCCATTTCTATAACAACAAATCTATTTAATCAGCAAAACCCAAAACCAATATTTCATTTCCCCCCACCTCAAGCACAAAGTCCAGAAGCAGTTTCCAAATAGAAACAAAATTAATTGCACTTTTCTTTACTCAAAACTGTCAATTTAGCCATCTCTGCCAACTCTTATCAACTTTTTCAGCCATTTGTCTGTTGTGAGAATCAAAGTATCCTTCCTTTTGTATGCAGAGTATTCTTGCTGTTGTCAGCATATATAACACCAAAGTTCCTAATTATTTTAAAGTTCCCTGTTTTAATCTTTATATTAAATTATGAATACAAAGATAAAACCAGAGAATTACTAAATCATTCTAAAATTAAACAATTTTGTGCATAATATTAAACTGCCATGAACCTATGATTAATTGTCTCCTATTTTGCTCTGTCTTCAGAACAGAAGATATAGTTTTAATTATTCTTTTCTGTTACATGGGTATCACAAGCAGGAAGGTAGAAATTCTTCTAACAACTTTTAGATTTATTTAAAAGGCATAACACTGAATCTTTTGCAGATCTGAGCAACATATCTATGACTGAATGGAATTTTCAACATCCTTAATCTTAGGGCAGTAAAACAGTTAGTGAAAGAGAATATCTGCGCTGCCTTATTTGCAAGGATAGAGATTTTGGTCATATGGGATCCCTGTCATTTCTCTCCCAAGGTTTTCCAACATTAATTCTCTTCTCAAACTGAATTTTCCTTCAAATAGGTCTCCTGAATCCTGTATCTAGGTTTTGACCTCATGTTTGGCATTTAACCTATCCAAATGTGCAGAGTCTCTGCATCAATAGCTTAAAAGGCTTTGACAGGAACTCAATTATTAATTGCTGTTGTAGGCACAATTTATGAAGGCAATATTCAGGTATATCTTTGAGTTTTAGTAACTGATGACTTCTGGATAAATGTCCTAGACCGGGGGGGTGTCAAACTGGTGGCCCACAGGCCAGATGCATCATGTGCAGGCCACGCCCACCCCAACTCCACAAAGGCAAAAAATGTTGCAGTACATCACGTGACATCATGTGATGTGATCAAGTTTGACATTCATGTCTAGACCTATAAATAGAATTTGTTCTAATCTCAGATAACAAGCAGACATGCTACTTAGGCACCCCGGAATGAATGTTAAAACATGACTCTGAATAGTATTTAAGTTGCTAGTGAAATTCATTGCCCAGATTTGTGATCTACACAATACTTGGTGTGAAACTTTAGAATTTATTAACCTGATAATACCAATCACTTGTCTTGCACTAATGTGCCCTTAGCTGTGCTTAGGGAAAAATGTATCTATCACAGGGATCATTACAGGTTACTGGCAAAATTAAGAAATAGAACATACAAATTAACTTCCAGTCTTATCACTATAATCTCATGTAGTGTAATCTCATGTAGTGAATTCATTTTAATAAATGTTCTGAATATTTGTATTTGTAGCATACTGACCATCTTCCCAGTTCTTTGAAAGATGTTTAGGAAAAGCTTCATTGAATGTATATGTTAAAATATCCTCATTGACAATACGGACTTTTCCTGGAGCTGCTTCTGACAGTAACTGAGATTTTTGAAAAAAGAAAAAAATATTAAAAAGCTATTTAATTACATTTGAAAAACCTAAAAATTGAAATTTTTTTAGCATCTGTAATGCAAGAATTTGTACATTTGAGATTCTATTTGTTATACCAAACATCATCAAATGTGCCAAAAGGAGAGCTAAATAAATGCTAACCTGCACGTATACAAGAGTATAAAAAGGCAACAATATTGCAATTATTAATTTTAAGTTTAAAATCATAATTTGTTTCCTATAAAAAACTGAAGCAGAATTAACTTAAGTGATTCTAAATTCAAACTTGTTTCTATCATTTTAAGCCTATTTATTACCTTCTGACAGGCAATTTTAAATAGTTCCCCTCATTGATGAACAACTCCAAATATTCCATTTACTTTAGAGCAGGGGTGTCAAATTAACGTTGTCACATGATGTATTGCGACTTTTTCCCCCTTCGCCAAACCAGGTGTGGGTGTGGCCAGCACATGACGCATCCGGCCCGCAGGCTGCAAGTTTGACAGCCCTGCTTTAGAGAAACAGGTCTTTTGAAACAATATGGGAGATAACTTGAGAGACAATAAGGATGCAGAAATCAATACAACAGTTGAATTATAATATGCTATCAATTGAATTCCAAACAGTTCAATGTAGATTTTTAAATAATAGAAATTAAGAATTAGTTCAAAAGTGTATAACAATTGACTATTCTGATTGGGAAAAATTGGTATTTTGCCTAATGCCTCTGGAGAACATTATTTGGAGAAGGCTGATTTCCACAAGTCACATTCTGAGTGAACATTTATTTTCTGTATTAATTTTTCTCTATCTCAGAGAGTCTGTTTCTCCCTCTCCTAAAAGTTTGCTTTATTATCTATTTCAGACATCATTAGTTTCTTAACCATGATCCAGGCTTCAGGAGTGTGCATCATGTAGATTGGTCTTTCTTTTTTCCTCTCTTATCTTTGTAATTTACTACAGAATTTTTTGGAAAATAAGAGTTAATATTGACTCAGCAACTGCCATTTCATATCTGCCATGATATCCAATTAGGAACAATTATGTTTATATATAAACAAGGTTACCTTTGCCCATCTGTCTGTCTATCTTATATAACCACCCATGTTACACAAAATGGCTCTAAGCAACATACAATAAAACCAACAGTTAACAATTAAAATAAAAACTGGATGATAAAAGGAAAAGTATCAGAATATTATACAAGATGAGCTGAGGAAGGAGCTCCTCTCTGGCAGGGGATCCCAAGTCTTGCTGAAAAAGCCACTTAAAAGAGATTTCCAGAAGATCACAAGGGTCAGGACCAACCTCACAAGTATATATTAGTATAACTAGTTATTAAAATGTAATACAATTTAACCTGTAAAAAGGTAATTATCAACAGTAGCATTTTGGAAAATATTTGGGTACCTGGAGTCCTGGAATAAAACGAGAATCTTTCTCAATTAATAACAAGTCTGCAACACCAGAATTTAAGATGGATCTACTGATTCCTCCTGGCCCAGGGCCTACTTCACACACATATACATCCTTCAGATTGCCAGCAGTCTTTACTATCTTATCTGCAAAAAAAGAGCATACAATAGTGACAGTTTTGGTTTCACAAGCACAGAACACCTAAAGTAGGGGTGCCAAACTCGCAGCCTGCAGGCTGGATGTCACATGCTGGCCATGCCCACCCCCATTTTAGCGAATGGGGGAAAAATCGTGATACATCATGCGATGAACCCTGACTTAAAGTAAACAATGTTATCACTTCAAAATAGTCATTCATCATTGCATCATTAAATCAAGTAAACGGGACAAATTAATGTACAGTACAGCACAGCTAGTGAAAATTATGATAATTTACATTTGCTTGGTCTTCAGATTATACATTTACTATGATAATATTATAATGGTACACATGTTTTTTGCCTCCAAAAGTTAGTTCATTCTTTTGAGTACAGCATTGATAAGTTAAAAGTTAAAAAGTGGTATGTATGCCCTCCCACAATTTGAAATTTTTTGGGGGGGGGTCATATTAACAATGCAGATTATTTTGCTGCTTATTTATTTTTATTTATTTATTTATTTTATTCAATTTGTATACCGCCCTTCTCCTAGTGGACTCAGGGCGGTGCACAGCCAAAACTAAAACACATACCAATACAAAATTTAAAATTATTAAAAGAATTACATACTTTGGCCCCAAATTTAAAACAATTCGAATTAAAACCCATTGACAAATTAAAAGCTAAAAAACTAAAAAAGACTAAAAGGGGGGGTGGGTTTCACGCCAGCCCTGCTTGATGGAAAAGAAAAGTTTTCAGGGCACAGCGAAAGACCCGGAGATCCGATATCCTTCGTATCTCCGGGGGCAAATCGTGCCAGAGGGCAGGAGCTGCCACAGAGAAGGCCCTCCCCCTGGGGGTCGCCAGCCGACATTGCCTGGCTGATGGCATCCTGAGGAGTCCCTCTCTGTGGGAGCGTACTGGTCGGTGGGAGGCTATCGGCGTCAGAAGGCGGTCCCGCAAATACCCAGGTCCTATGCCATGGAGCACTTTAAAGGTGGTAACCAACACCCTGAAGCGCACCCGGAAGACCACTGGAAGCCAATGCAGCTCACGCAGGAGAGGTGTCACATGGGAGCACCCCCTCGCTCCCATAATCCCCTGCGCGGCCGCATTCTGCACCAGTTGGAGCCTCCGGGTGCTCCTCAAGGGGAGCCCCATGTAGAGAGCATTGCAGTAGTCCAGGCGGGAGACAATCAAATGGGATTAATTCAGGTAAAGAAACCGGAATAATAAAATATAGCACAGATAACTTACTTCTATGGGCACTCTTTAAATATTCATATTCAGAAAAGACAAAAAGTTAATTTTTCTTTATTTGTATTCATTTCATTCATATCCATGTTTATATTTATACCTGCTATCTTGTATGTTTGACAAACTAATAAATACAAATACAAGTTATGGTGGTGATTACGAAAAAAACATAAGCAAAGGCCGAACTTTTTATTTCCTATCCAAAATCTGAATGGAAAGCCAATTCTAGAAAATGAATTAGAAAGAAGAAACGAGCAAATGTAAAACGAGCGTCATTTCGCAGGTACAAATCATGTGACGGTCATACTTTCACTTTTGCGTCAAAAAAATAATAATAATCCAAGAAAGGAAAAATATTTTTTTTAAAAAGGATGGGGGGGGGGGAGATAGATAAAAACCTATATTCTGTATTGAGTTGTGTGATTTAATGCACATTTTCTACACCATCTAATTCGCTGTGTCCCGCCACTTTCGCCAACTGGAAAAACATTCAATCAACTGAGATTTAAAAAGACAGGTATCTCAGTCTCTACCGACCCGGTGCTTCCCAAATGGTTGGACTACAACTCCCATCGTCCCCGCCCAGGACAGGAATGATGGAAAGGGTATTCCGGCGTATATAAGAGAGCCCCAAACTGTCAGCAAAGCAGCCATCGCCCTTCCAAAGATGAACCTCCGTTAACACTCAGGACGCCAAAAACGCCGCGAACGGCCAACCTGTGAGGCGCAGATCCAACAGAAAATTCTGAGACAATTCCTTCGTAGCTTTCAGTTTAAACAATTTGATGATCTCTCCAATGGTAGGAAGGACCGGCAGGCGGAAAGTAGCCACCTTTCCCGAGGCCGCCATTTGCCGAGCGCGGCGTTCGCCTGTTTAACCCTCCCCTCAGGGACCCAGAACGCCCTTGCGCGAGGCGAAAGCATTGTGGGCCGGCTGACTACAAAGAGCGCCTGCTCAACCGACGGCGCAGGCGGACTTCGTAGCCTCCAATACTTTCCCTTCGGAGGACCCCAGAGAGTCAGGCAGAGCTCCTCCCCCCCCGCCCGGCTTTCTTACGTAGGCTTAACAATTAGGAGAAGAAGAAAAAAACGACGTAAATAAAGGAGATCAGAGAAGTGAGCGCTACTTGGTGGCGCGTAACTTCCGAGTCTCTGAGAAAGTCACTCGCGCGTGCAGTGGGTGCTTTAGCTAGGAAAGGGGCGGGGGAGAAGAGGGGGTGCTGAAGTCACCTGCAGTGGCCATCAAGTGAAATGAATGCAACTTTAGGATATCAGAAATTAAAATAGGAGAAATAAGGAGGCAGGTTACTTTGAGTTAGGGGGAAGATGAGTAATAGTTGCAGAAGATGCCAATATTTACCCGAGACGCTGCAATTAAATGCATTTTTTTTAAAAAAGTTGCTTATCCTATAAACTGTTCCCCAAATTCAGGGAATAGATTTTTTAAAGCAATGGAAGGGAGCATAATGCATTTTTTAATGTTTTGCTTTTACATAATAGTATAAACTAGGTAGGAAGCATTAGATGCGAATTCCTACATTTTAGAATAGAATAGAATAGAATAGAATAGAATAGAATAGAATAGAATAGAATAGAATAGAATAGAATAGAATTTTTTAGTGGCCAAATGTGATTGGACACACAAGGAATTTGTCTTGGTGCATATTCAGGGAGAAAGAAGCAAGGGCTCATTGTACAGCAAAAGTTTGGCTTAGATTTAGAATAACTTTATTGTCACTTTGAGTGTACACTGATCGGCATATATTAAAATGAAATTTCGTTGCATACAGCTCTCAAAGGGTCTCCATGAATCCTGGTCCTCCCTTAGATATGAAAGCTTGGCTGGGTGATTTTGGCTGGATGCTCTTATTCAGTTCAACTCAGCTCACGGGATGCTTGTGAGGAGATAGGCAGAAGCATTATATATGCCACCTTGAGTTGTATAAATAAAGATGGGATATAAATCTAAATAATTCATGATTGCTAACCTTTATTTATTATTGGCAAACAGCCTTGGTGGCGCAGCAGACTAAAGTGCTGTTAAATAGCACCAGCTGCCTGCAATTACTGCAAGTTCAAATCTCACCAGGCTCACGGTTGACTCAGCCTTCCATCCTTTCAAGGTTGGTAAAATGAGGACCGGGATTGTGGGAGCAATAAACTGACTTTGTATAAAAAAGAACACCGCTTAGGAGGGTCCGAAAGCCCTAATAAGCAGGTATATACAAAAGTATGAAGGCTATTGCTTAATGCATTGTAAGCCGCCCTGAGTCTCCGGAGAAGGGTGGCATATAAATCGAACAAACAAGCAAGCAAACAAACAAACAAACAAACAAATAAATAAATAAATAAATAAATAAATAAGATATGAGGACTAAACCACAGTTTTTCAGTTCCTGAAAGTAATGGAAAGTAATGAAATCTATTAAACATATCAAAGAATAAAGTATACAGCGTAATTTGGAGAATTACATACAATATTATGTTTTTGGGGCTTGGAGCACTTAGCAAAAGGACCTCTTCAACCTGATTACATGCTCATGGGCCATCTTTATTTCAATGAGAATACCAGGTGATTCTCTGTTTTTGACAAAAATCATGCCATTGTGTGACCTTTCAGATACTTGGAACTGGGGACTGCACAACATAAACTGATCCACAGGGCACTCAGTTTCTCCTATAATTTACTTGTATGTGATAATATTACTTTGTACATGTATCTTTAGGTGTTGGCCATGCAGGAGTTAAAATCATGCATTTCCTAAGGGGCAGTATTCAGTTTATTCTCTCATTCATAATGACTGCTTTTGGTATACTTACATTACTGAGAGCAAATAGGGCAGTTGCTGAAGACATGGTGTGCAATCCACGTAAAATTAATCTAAATATTTATTTTAAACAGCATAAAGTAAGGACAAAAATAAGTCACATATGAGAGATGGGTATAAAAGATGTGTACACACACACATACACACCTTCTTGCATTGGGAAGCCCTTTTGCCAGTCCCTGATAATTTGCTCATCTCCCATATGGACTATTGCAATGTGCTGTACATGGGGTTACTCTTAAAGAGTATCCAGAAGCTGCAGCTGGTGCAGAATGAGGATCTACAACCAGTTTTGGGACTCTGAAGACAGTATATATAACACCTCGGCTGCATGAGTTGCTTTGGGTGCTGGTTTACTTTCAGGTACAATTCAGGGTGTTGGTTGAGACCAGGTTACCTGAGGAATTGTCGCAATTATATCAATCCATCCCACTCGGGCAGGCAGGGAGGATATATTACAGATCCTAATGGGGTCTAAGAAAAGACCCCATTAGGATTGCCCCCTGCCCTGTGGAAAATCCTGGCCTCACAACTGAGGTTGCCCCTATTTTTCTTACCTTTCGGAAAAACAGGAAGAGCTGACTTTGCCAATTGGCATGAGGATCAAAGACTGGCACGCAACCATAGGGATTGTTGGTGTCCCAAGGGAGCTTCCTCTGCCTTTTTAACTTGTCTTTTAACTTTGTCCTTGTTTTATTCTTCATTCTCTTTATAATTCTGTTTATAATTATATGTCTTTTATATGGTTTCATTATTTGTATCTGTCCAGAATCTGCCCAAAATCACTTGGATAGTGAAATGGGCAGTGTCTAAATTTGATAAATAAAAAAATAGATGATAGATAGATAGATAGATAGATAGATAGATAGATAGATAGATAGCAGATCATTACTTTTCTAGTGTTTAAATCAGTGAAGTACAAATGAACTGTTAACCTTATCCAAATCACTTCTTTGGAATTTGAATGATACCAGATCCTTCTATGAAACTTCTGAATTCAGTAAAATTTCTCATCACTCTTTATTGAAATTATGATAGATAAATACCATCATTTATATAATGATATAATGATATCCTAACATTTTGGGTTTAGAAACATAGCTATGAGAATGACAAGTTAATGATGAGTTACATATTTTTATCTTTTGGTTCAGACAAGTTTGATCAGTTGGGTAGAATTTTTCATACTGTACATCTAATTAATTTCAAGGTTACCCAGGTCAGAAGACTGTTGTCACACCCTAGCTTTCTTGACTTTGAAACATGGCAAATATTTATTTCATAGATTTCTATCCCATCTTTTTTCAGTTTTACCTAAGAACAAGCGCCCAGTGAGGTAGATTAAGCTGGTAGATTCATCCAAACGGGCGGAGGGGAAAAGGCAAAGGAAAATCTGATACCTTTGCACCTCTTGAATCACATTTTGATTAGTCAAAAATCAAAATTTGTCTAGCTAAATTACCTTAAATTCCTGAAGAAAAGTGTACGATATATATCATTATATATGCAACTTTACACTTTGGAATCAATTATTTATTTATTTATTTATTTATTTATTTATTTATTTTATTTTATTTCTATACCGCCTTTCTCCCGTAGGACTCAAGGCGGTGTACAGTCAAGAAAAATATAGACACACAAATATCATAAAATTGCTAATTAAAATTATTACTTAGTTTGGTCAATTAAATAAAACCCAGAATTAGATAACATTTAAAAAAAAAAATCATTCACATGTTCATATGTTTAGCCCCGCCTGTTGAAACATCAGGGTCTTGAGGGCACGGCGGAAAGCACGGAGATCAGGGATATTCCGTATCTCCGGGGGCAGTTCATTCCAAAGGGTTGGAGCCCTCACAGAGAAGGCCCTCCCCCTGGGAGTCGCCAGTCAGCATAATTTGACTGATGGCACCCTGAGTAGTCCCTCCCTGTGAGAACGAACTGGTCGGTGGGAGGCTATTGGTGGCAAAAGACGGTCTCGTAGGTACCCAGGTCCTAAGCCATGGAGTGCTTTAAAGGTGATAACTAACACCTTGAATCGCACCCGGAAGACCACCGGGAGCCAGTGCAGCTCGCGTAGGAGAGGTGTTACATGGGTGTAACGAGCTGCGCCCATAATCACCCGCGCGGCTACATTCTGGACCAGTTGGAGCCTCCGGGTGCTTTTCAAGGGGAGCCCCATGTAGAGAGCATTACAGTAGTCCATACGGGAGGTAACTAGGGCATGACTGACCGTGCGCAAGGCGTCCCGATCCAGAAAGGGACACAACTGGCGGATCAGGCGAACCTGATAAAAGGCATCCCTGGCCACGGCCGTCAAATGATCTTCTAAAGATAGCCGTGAATCCAGGAGGACACCCAAGTTGCGGGCCCTCTCTGTGGGGAGCAAGATCTCATCCCCTATTGTCAGTGATGGTACCAGCTGACTATACCGGGACGCCGGAAGCCACAGCCACTCGGTCTTGGAGGGATTGAGTCTGAGCTTGTTTCTCCCCATCCAGATCCGCACGGCCTCCAGGCAACGGGACATCACAGCAAGGGCATCATTGGGGTGGTCTGGGGTGGAGATGTATAGCTGTGTGTCATCAGCATACTGATGAACACTCACCCCAAAACCACGGATGATCTCGCCTAGCGGTTTTACATAAATGTTGAACAGAAGGGGTGAGAGGACTGACCCTTGCGGCACCCCACAAATAAGGTGCCTTGAGGTCGACCTCTGCCCCCCTGCCAACACAAACTGCGAACGGTCAGAGAGGAAGGAGGAAAACCACCGAAGCACAGTGCCCCCTATTCCTAACCCCTCCAGCTGGCTCAGTAAGATACCATGGTCGATGGTATCAAAAGCCGCTGAGAGATCTAATAGGACCAGGATAGAGGAGCAACCTCTGTCCCGAGCCCTCCAGAGATCATCCACCAACGCGACCAATGCCGTTTCCGTGCTGTATCCTGACCTGAAGCCCGACTGGAACGGATCCAGATAGACAACTTCATCCAGGTATTGGGGTAGTTGTCGCGCCACCACACTCTCAACAACCTTTGCAACAAAGCGAAGATTGGAGACTGGACGATAATTTGATAATATAGCCGGGTCCAGGGAAGGCTTCTTGAGGAGGGGCTTCACAACTGCCTCTTTCAAGGCAGCGGGAAAGACACCCTCACTCAGAGAAGCATTTATAATCCCCTGGAGCCAGCCTCGTGTAACCTCCCGGGAGGCCAGTACCAACCAGGAGGGACACGGGTCCAATAAACATGTGGCAGCGTTAAGCTTGCCCAGAATCCTGTCCACGTCCTCAGGAGTCACAGAGTCAAACTCTTCCCAGATAACGCTCTCAAGACCTGCCCCTGTCTCCTCCCCTGGATCTACCCAATCAGAGTCCAGGCCTTCCCGAATCTGAGCGACTTTATCATGCAGGAATTGTACAAAATCCTCAGCTCGACCTTTTAAGGGATCTTCCTGTACCCCCACCTGAAGTAGGGAGCGGGTCACCCTAAACAGCGCAGCTGGGCGGTTCTCTGCAGATGCAATAAGAGCGGAGAAGTAGCTAGACTTCGCCGCTCTTATCGCCACTAGGTAGGTCTTAATATAAGATCTCACCTGTGTTCGGTCAGATTCAGATCGGCTTGTCCTCCAATCGCTCTCCAGGTGTCTTTTCCGACGCTTCATCTCTCTCAGCTCCTCGGAAAACCAAGGAGCTAGACAAGATCGGCATCGGGTCAGAGGCCGCAAAGGCACGACGCGGTCCAAGGCCCCAGTAGCCGCCCTGTCCCAGGCGACCACCAGGTCCTCAGTCGAGTCGTGAGCCAGAGTCTCAGGAAATGGCCCAAGCTCCATCAGGAACCTTTTGGGGTCCATCAGGCGCCTGGGACGGAACCATTTGGTTGGTTCCGTCTCCCTGAGGTGGGTGGAAGTGTCTTGAAAGTCCATGTGAAGGAGAGAATGATCAGACCATGACAAGGGCTTGATGTCTATATCCCCTATTCTTAGATCATTCAGCCACTGATCAGAGACAAAAATCAAGTCCAGAGTGTGATTCCCCAAGTGGGTGGGGCCTTGAACTACCTGGGTCAGGTCCATGGCCGTCATGGAAGCCATGAACTCCCGAGCCGTCTCCGACATCTCACCAGCGGATGACAGGTTAAAATCCCCCAATTAAGGTAGAGCAGGATTTAGCAGAACATGATTTTTAAAATGTGTCCTTGAATTAGATATTTTTAGGCAGGCAGGCTTAAATAACAAAATAATTAACATCTCTTGTGAAGATAAACATGAAAGGGAAAGGCAAGCCTGAACATAAAAGTTTGCAATCCAATAATGAATGGGATCTCTTGATCTTTTATTCTTTGTCATACTTTGAATCTAACAGTTGCTGCCAGTACATAAAAATGAAAACATCTCTGTTGCTGCAGTTTTATCTTTTTACCTGCACAGCTAGATCTTTGGGGAACTAGTTATTTTAAAAAAATGTCTGGCCTCCTCTGTATTACATGAACAAAGTATGTTTGCATAAGTGCTTTGTAATTTTGGGGTTTTTTTTTAATGATAGTAGTGTTTAATTATCGACAAAGTCAAGGGAGAAAGAAAATAGAATGCTATATACATAATAGTTCGTGCTGCAGGCCTAAACATTTTAGTGCTTAACGTTTTAGATTAGATTGTATGTACGTTCAGGATTAAGTGCTGGGTAACTTCCCTCGTTTTATTACCACTTAATTTAAGGTACAAATGGCTGGAGATAATCAATTTCACAAATTAGCACTTCAATTGCCAAACATTTTGGAGCTCAAATATATGTACAGTACCTTCTTTGGACATTTTTAAGAGTGGCTCATCAAAGGCCCTGCTGGCAAGACAAGTATTGGCAGACCATGTGGGTCGAAGTTCAGCACAGCAGAAAAGTCAGTTCCTCTCTCTCAACACTTCAGGCTTTTCTTATGATTTTTGCCTGTTTTCATTGTCACTCTTGCTGTTCGCTGTGAGTGTACGCAAATGAAAGAGCAGTGCTTTGCAGTAACAGAATGTTTAATTAAAGAATTAATATAGTTTGAAGTACCAGAGTACAGAAATCAAGGACTCACTGAAACAGATTCAGGATGATATCCTTCTGCTTTGTTTCTAGCAGACAAGCACACACCACACACACACACACACACACACACACACACACACACACACACACACACACTTTTGACCCTGTGGAGACAACAGCACTGAAAAGGACAATGGGGATTCTTTCTTGGATCATCATCAGTAGAAAATCACTCAAAGCAGCTCCATCTGATGCTCCTGATATAGCTAAAATGATAACACCTCAGTTAAGTTTACAGCTGAAAAATTTGTCACAGTTAAGATATTTCTAAATGTCTAAATTTTCAAGGTGTTACAGGTCATACCCCAAACAAAGTCTATTGTTCAGTCGCTAAATCATGCCCAACTCCTTGTAACCCCATGGACCACAGCATGCCAGCCCATCCTCCCATCCTCCACTATCACCTGGAGTCTCTTCAAACCTACACCCACCACATCGATGACACCATCCAACCATCTCATCCTCTGCCATCCCCTTCTCCTTTCCCCTTCATTCTTTCCCAACATCAGGGTCTTTTCCAATGAGTCCTCTTTTCTCGTTTGGTGGCCAAAATATTTGAGCTTCAGTTTCAGTTTCTATCCTTCACAGTCAAGGTTGATTTCCTTTAGGATTGACTGGTTTGATCTCCTTGCAGTCCAAGAGACTCCCTCAAGAGTCTTCTCCAACACCACAGTTCAAAAACATAGTCTAATGCAGGGGTCTCCAACCTTAGCAACTTTAAGACTTGTGGACTTCAACTCCCAGAATTCCTCAGCCAGCTTTGCTTAAAGTTGCCAAGGTTGGAGACCCCTGGTCTAATGAAGAATCCGTATCCATCAGTATTGGTGTACTCCTGTTATGGAAGGGCATTTCCCACTGAAACTTTTCATTTCATGTTCTGTTTCTTGTCTCCAAATAGTGGGTCCCATTGTGTATGTGCAACCTGAATAAAAATAGCCAGGAAAAGACCTGAGAATCAGAATCATGCACACTAACTGCTTTTAAAAACCACTTGATAGACCCTGCTTGACAATTCCTTAAGGTCAGGCTTGACATTTATAAATAATTTGGCAGTAAAACAGAGACCAAAGCAAGTTATTGAGGGAAAAAAGCATCTTGATTGTCAAGAACAGTTACCTTACCTAGCTTGTCACCTGATAAGGCCTTGTTTTTTAATCAGTAAATAGATGAATGTCTCACTTACTTTGGCCATGTAATATGGGGAAATCACTGGAGAAAGCATTTATGTTTGGAAGAGTTAGTGGTAAAAGGAAACCAGGCCGTCAAAGAATACAGAGGCTGGCTGGTGTCACCATCAAAGCTGACACCAGCCAGAGCATAGAAAGTAGTGCCTATCGGAAGATGTGGAGACACCTGACCCATAGAATTGGCAACAGTCGGACACAATTGAATGGATAACATCATTGCTATCAAATAGATCAGGGGTGTTAAACTTGCGGCCCGCAGGCTGGATGCGTCACACGCTGGCCACACCCACAACTGTTTTAGCAGAGGGAGAAAAAGTCACAATAAATCACTTGATGACAAACGTGACGACATGAGTTTGACACCCCTGAAATAGATGAACAGAATCATACATGAGGAATTTGTAGCAAAACAAAGCAAAATGAAATGTCCTGATCAGTAAAAAGAGCTACAAGATCTTGAGTACTTCACACTGAAAAGTTTATTGCACTAAAAAATGTACAGCCTTTTTAGCAAGTTCAGTGGAGTGAGTTGCAATAATGATTATGACGTACTATAATGGCATTTATTTCACTTGGAGTATAATTGTGTGCCATAGGTTGTATTTTAAGATTTTTAGTCAATTTGCAACATATATTTTAATAATTGATCATCACCAAATGAGATAATAGATTTCAAAAATCTTTTTTCCTTGGAAAAAAACCCCTCTGCTCTGCTGCTTAAAGGATCAGTTTCTATAAACTACTAATCTATACACTACTAAAATCTATAAAGCTCTTTAATTGGGTAAAAGGGTGTATCAATAGGACAAATTCTTTTCAACCAATATGTGCCTGAATTTTTAAGAATTTTTCTATTACATTAAAAACGCTGCAATTTTAATATATAATATATAATATATACAATATACATTTACATGTACAGGTAATCCCCGGGTTATGAGTGTTCCCTTAGTGAACGATCGAACTTACGCGATAACCGCCCACTAGCGTTTATGAACAAGTCCTGAAATTATAAATGTTGCAGCACCACGGCAGTTGTTCGCTCTTACGAACAACCACAGAGGCTCTGCAACATTCACCCTGCCTATCCCCCCCATCAAGTGGTTTGGTAGTGAAAAATGCGGACCGGAAGTGTATGTGAATGGCTTGAAGAATGCTTTGGTGATGAAAAGGAGGCACGGAAGGCCATGTGCGGCCCTCCAGGCCTCCTTTCCCACCTCCAGAGCCCTCATCAAGCCATTCAGAGGTGAAAAATGCAGACAGGAAGTGCGCGGAAACAGCTTGATGGCTTTGGCAATGAAAAGTAGGTGTGGAAGGCCATGCACAGCCCTACAGGCCTCCTTTCCTGCCTCTAGAGCCCTTATCAAACTGCTCGGCGATGAAAAATCCGGACTAGAAGTGTGCATGAACGGCTTGACAGCTTTGGCGATGAAAAGTACGTGCAGAAGGCCATGCGTGGCCCTCCAGGCCTCCTTTCCCGCCTCCAGAGCCCTCATCAAACTGTTCAAAGGCAAAAAATGCAGACCGGAAGTGCCTGAGAATTGCTTGAAGAAGGCTTTGGTGATGGAAAGCCCTCCAGGCCTCATTTCTTGTCTCAGAGCCCTTTTCAAGCTCCCGGTCCACATTTTTCACCGCCAAATGGCTTGAAGAGGGCTCTGGAGGCAAGAAAGGAGGCCTGGAGGACCATGTGTGGCCTTCCCCACTTCCTTTTTTAATCATCGAAGCCTTCAAGCCCTTTGCTGATGAGAAAGGAGGAAGCAAGCAAAGAAACAGGCTGGAGAGGAGACAGAACTTTATAAGGTAAGTCAGAATGGGGGAGGAAGCAATTGTGGGGACCCCAAGGGAAGGAAAATAAGGTATCTGTGGGTCGGGGGAGGCCTTGGGTGGTCTGAAGTAGGTGGCCTGTTCCATTACTAGCCCCCCCCATGACCGACCCCGAGATACCTCATATTCACTTAACGAGCCACACATTCGATTAGCAAATGTGTGGGTGAAAGGAGGGAGTGATTGCATTCATTGTATGAGATTCACTCCTAAGAATCCTCGGGTTATGAATGGAATGGGCAGGCTTCATTGCATTCATAATTCAAGGACTACCTGTAAAACATTTTAAAAAGAAATAAACCTGGCAGGAAAAAAAAAGGAATTTAAACATTAAAATACATGTGGATAGCAAACGAAGCTAAAGTATGGTATGTCTAATATATTTCAATATATCATTAACAAATTACAGCACTATAAGGCATTTCATATCTAATACAGTATCTACTCAAAAGACAACCATATTGATCTATAAAAATATTTGGTTGGCATAACTGAAATAGATAAAAGGAAAAAAACTAAATTACAAGCCATTCATTAAAAGAATACTGTAGGTAATGTGTAAGTTATATATCAGATTGAAATAGAAACTCTAGACTAGAACCTAAATTTGGAAGGTCACACAATTCCATTTATAACTTTAGTAGATTGATATCATTTCATTCATTCAACAGATATATTCCTGCTTTTTCTGTGGCCTTCTTTTACGCAAGAGAGAATAAAAACTCTAATAAAGGCTTAACTGATATACCATATTCTACAGTAATAAAAGAAATCTCAGAAGTGAAACTTGTCTGGCAGAAAAGGTTTTTTTGGACTTTTGGCTAAGATCATATTATGTAATATCTGTTCTTACCAAACAATCGAATGTTTAAAGCAGTCACCTCTTTTTCTTAAACTCAAGTGGTAATCTGAAAAATTAGGTTACTTTGATGCATAGCAGAGAAGTGCTATGCTCATATTTTCATATCCTGTCTACTAGATCTACTAGGGATGACTAATAACAAATAGGCCCATTTTTACTGCAGCTGAAAACAAAAAACAAAACAAGCAGTCAAGAACTCCTTTTTATTAAAATACTGCAATCATCAGCTAGAATGAGAAAAAGAAAGATTAGTAAGAGAAGCATAGGAAGATCCTGATGATCTTATGAAAATAAACAGACGTTCAAGATTGAGAGAAGATACCACGGTTTAAACATTAATTATATTTTAATTGGGGCTTGAAATAATTTGGAGGAATTTCTTCAAATATGATTATTAAAAAATGAAATATGTTTAAACCAGATAGATTTTTTTAAAAAAAATAAAGCTTGTTTCCTGTAATCTCTAAACTAAATTCTTACTTATTTATGAATTATATTATCTCTAATTTAGCAAAGGGAAAATACATCTGCAAAACCTAGTTGAGGTTTTTAAAAATAGGGCAATGGAAAGGTTTGCAAAGAGGCCACTAGAGGGCAGCAAAAGAGAAAAAATGGGACGTTGTGCAGCAAAACACTTGAGAACCTAGTTGTGGGATTGAAAGGAATACAAAGCACAGCTTTTACAAAGCAGGAAAAAGATGGACAATTCAAATGACATATTGTATCTGAGGTCTTTGTTTTGTTTGTTTTTTCCCCTGCCAAGACCTAATCAACCCTTTTTGAATTTCAGGATCAGATCAGAGAATGTTACAGAAAAACAAATACAACTGGACTGACTCTTTTGGCCACTAGGTGCTGCCCTTGTTCCATGATAAGTGAACTGTCTGTTGTGGGTGGGTGGGGCTGGCGAGAGTGTTTTTACAGGGCTGTTTGAATAACTGAATGTCATAGATGGAATGGTTGCATGAATATAAAGAATCTGTCTAGGAATTATATTTGAAGGTCAATTAAATAATCTTGTAGTGAAAAATAAAGGAAATAACACCTAGCATAAATCAGATACCATCCTGAAGAGAAGACTAGTGTCTCAACAAGTTTATTTGCAATGCGGGATGATTCTAGTTTAGTAGATTTATTAGGTGGGTTAGAACAGGGGTGAAATGCTCCCGGTTCGGACCGGCTCGAGCGAATAGGTAGCGGAGATTGAGGCTAGTTTGCCGAACCCGGACCAATGGCTGTCTGGCCACGGCCCCGAACCGGTCCATGGCCCGCAGTCCTGCAATGCTTGCCTGCCGTCCATGCTGCCTTCCTGGCGTCCCGGTGGCCAGCTTGCGAACGCAGGCAAACAGAAGCCCACGTGGAAGGCAGGCAAGCATGGCAGGGCTGCGGGGAAAGAGCTAGCAGCTTACTCCCCCCCCCCCACTCAAGCAGCGGCTTCCCTGCTCAGGCCCAACAAGCTATGTGTTAGATCAGCGCAGGAATGGAAGACGCGACCAGCTCGTTACATTTGTAACTTTATTTAGAACCAGAAACAGTAGCAAGACTGGCTGCGCGCTGCCGGAGCTCTCCTTATATTCGCTCCGGCAGTCGCACCGCCCCTGACAGTTATTCAAACTTTCCCACCCGATGGCTGGCAGCCAATCCGGGCGGATGTCCTTATAAGGACATAACACTATGCATCCATAGCAATGGGGTGGTTTTGTTCACCGCGGTGGTGCTTCAGGAAGGCAGGTGGACATATTCATTATAGTTGTTGGCTGCAGACATCTGCCTGCCCTCCCAAAGCACCACTGTGGCGAACAAAACAATCCCATTGTGCTGTGCCTCCTCCTGCAGTCAAACACTCCCAGCCGTCCGTGCCCTTTCCTCAAACGGGCTGTGCATGGGGCACTTGGAGAGCGAGAGAGCAAGAAAGCTCTCCAACCTCTGTGTGTGTGTGTGTATGTGTGAGGGAGGGAGGGAGCAATCTGAAGCTGAGGCACCCAAACTTCTGGCACCAGCGGGGGCGGCTTCTGAGCAACCCTGAGTCAGCCAGCTCCACCTGATGTACTCCCTGAGTCTCGCCGTTCTCCTTGCACCCTCCCACCCCACTCAAGCAGTGGCAGGCTCTGCGGGACAACAAGACCTCTCATTTTTCCCACAGCACGGTGTATGCTTGCTACCTCTGCTTGTCTGCTTCTGTTTCTCTTGGGATGCACTATGGATGCATAGGTTGTTGGGGCTGAGCAGGGAAGCCGCTGCTTGAGTGAGGTAGGGGGGGTGAGGAGAACAGCGAGACTCAGGGAGTAGGTCAGGTGGATCTGGCTGACTCAGGGCTGCTCAGAAGCTGCCCCCACCGCTGCCGGAGGTTTGGGTGCCTCGGCTTCAGATCGCTCCCTCCCTCCCTCCCTCCCTCACACACACACAAAAACAGAGGTTGGAGAGCTGTCTTGCTCACTCTCTTTCCAAGCACCCCATGCACAGCCCATTGAGGAAAGGTCACAGACAGCTGGGCGCGTTTGGCTGCAGGAGGAGGCCCAGGTGGAAGGCGGCTTTTTCAGCAGCACTTCCCTCCCATCTTTGGATCGCCCTGCAAGGGGAAGGCTCTGCCTTTGCAGAAACGGGGTGGGCAGTTTGTACGGAGGATTGGCGGAGAGGGGTATGTGGGGCCCTCCGGGATGAAGAGCAAGGCGAGGTTCGCCTGGGCAGTCAAGCCAGAGGGGAACTCAAAGCGTTGGGGGCTTCAGAAAGGGAGAATGTGCTTTTGTGCAGCTCCTGGCTTCTGTGACATTCTGTGAAAGACAAAATATGCTTCTGTGTCAGAATGTGGAGCTCCTGGCTCTAACAGTGAGTGACGTGAGTGACGTCAAACTGGCCACGCCCACCCAGTCACATGACCACCAAGCCACGCCCACAGAACCGGTAGCAAAAGAATTTAGATTTCACCCCCGGTTTGACTGGATGTCAAACTCCTCTTAAGAAAGCTTCAAAATGGCAATTTTCTGGAGCATTTTCTCAGCAGATGGCTGAGCAGCCTCCATGGAGGTACAGTTAGTCCTCGACCTACAACCAAAATTGGAACTAAAATTTCTATTGCTAAGCAAGGCAGTTGTTAAGTGAGTTACCCCTGATTTTATGACCTTTGTTTGCCACAGCCTATAATGGAATCACTGAAGTTATTAAGTGAATTGTGGTTATTAAATGAAAGGACATTTATGTATACCTACTTGGAAATCATTTTTTAAATACAAAAGGGAGCCTAATAATCTTCCCCAAACACTCATCATGGTTAAACTTTTGTGGAGTAACAACAGTAGATTTTAAGTGGCAATGCAGTGTGAAACGGGTGAAAGGGATTGTGATGTTTGTATTGTCTTGATTTGGATTTGGCTCTCTGTGTCTTATTTCCATGTAGGATATAGGACTGCAATTTTAAGTTTCGGTTCATCGAGCAATAATCTACCAGATCTTGCATCTGTGATAGTTATTTTGGTTCCAGCTTTTATACTAAAGTTTTGATTCAATTTGACAAAACTCAATCCCTCTCGCAAAGAACCACAATCATACTAATACTTCCTACTGTGACAACCCGTCACAGACTCCTTTCCAATTCTAATAACTTTTAGTTGATTGTGTTTTAGGACAGCTGTATGGTGATCAAAATATGTGCATCCAGTTTTGTTCACCATATTATTAAAAAAAAATCTAGAAAACAGCAACAAAGATGATTAGGGAGCTGGAAGCTAAAATATATGAAGAATAGTTGCAGGAATTGGGTTTGTCTAGTCTAGTGAAAAGAAGGACTAGAGGTGGCATGATAGAAGTGTTCCAATATTTGAGGGGCTGCCACAAAGAAGAGGGAGTCAACCCATTTTCCACAGCAGCAGAAGGCAAGACAAGGAGCAACGAATAGAAACTAACCAAGGACAGAATCAACATACAGTAGAACTAAGGAGACATTTTCTGACAGAACAATGAATCAGTTGAACAGATTGCCTTCAGAATTTGCAGATGCTCCATCACTGGAGGCTCTTAAGAAGAGACTGGACAACCACTTGTCTGGAATAGTATAGGGTTTCCTGCATGAACAGGGGGTTGGACTAGAAGACCTCCAAGGTCCCTTTTAACTCTGTTATTCTGTTATTATTCTGTTATATTCTGGCTCAGTGGTGAAATCCATTTTTTTTAACTACTGGTTCTGTGGGTGTGGCTTGGTGGGCATGGTGTGGCTTGGTGGGCGTGGTTTGGCGGGCATGGCAGGGAAGGATACTGCAAAATCTCCATTACCACCCTACTCCAGGGGAAGGATACTGCAAAATCTCCATTCCCACCCCACTCCAGGCGAAGGATATTGCAAAAACTCCATTCTCTCGGGCCAGCCAGAGGTGGTATTTGCCGGTTCTCCGAACTACTCAAAATTTCTGCTACCGGTTCTCTGAACTACTCAAAATTTCCACTACCAGTTCTCCAGAACCTGTCAGAACCTGCTGGATTTCACCCCTGATCTGGCTGCAAAATCCAGACAAAGCACTAGATGAAATCTCTTTGCTGTCATCTAATGATTTTCCAGCTTTTGCAGACTAGACCTGGTATCCATAAACTCCTACAACCTAACCAGAAATGTTAATCCAGAGCTGCTTAAAAGCACAATTTTTGAACAATCAGACCATGCTCATTTAGAGAGGGAAAAAATTCGCTAAAAAGAGTTGTTACTTCTTCACCTGTGTGTTTGTATTGGGAGTCTACCATGTTGGTCTTAGAAATGAAGTTACAAATAAGAAACGCAAGAAAAGAGAAAGAACTTCTGAAGACTTCTGCTCTCCAACCATCTTCTAGTTTGCCCTCAAAGTTCTAGAAGTAAGAGATCTTTCTCAGAAATCACTGGAATCAAAAAAGGAGTATGAGGAAATCTCTAAACAATGGGGATTGTAACTGAGTTCTTGAAACTATAAAAGGATACAGCACTAGCAGTGTGAAAGCATTCAAATGCGATTAGATAAACAGATTCCACTTCTGTGGGAAGGTAACAGCATTCCGTGTGCCTTGGCATATAATCATGCCAGTCACATGACCACAGAAAATGTCTTCAGACAACGCTAATGTCAAACTCGCAAAGCATCCCTGGCTTGATTAATTAGGGCATCGGTCAGAACCCTGATAGCTGGCTCCCTTGGCCAAGAAACGGAGATGAGCACCTTCCCCAAGAGTCAGACACGACTGGACAGGGAAACCTTTACATTTTTACAAGGAAAACCTATTTTCAATACCAGATCCTGGTAAGGTAAAGGAAAAGGTTCCCCTCGCACATATGTGCTAGTGGTTTCCGACTCTAGGGGGTGGTGCTCATCTCCGTTTCAAAGCCAAAGAACCAGCGCTGTCTGAAGATGTCTTTGTGGTCATGTGACTGGCATGATTAAACGTCAAAGGTGCACGGAACGCTGTTACCTTCCCACCAAAGGTGGTCCCTATTTTTCTACTTGCATTTTTTATGTGCTTTCGAACTGCTAGATTGGCAGAAGCTGGGACAAGTAATGGGAGCTCACCCCATTAAGCAGCACTAGGGATTCGAACCGCTGAACTGAACTGCCAACCTTTTGATCGACAAGCTCAGTGTTTTAGCCACTGAGCCACCATGTCCCTCAAATCCTGGTAATATCTGGTATATATGTTTTATTTATACTGGGGGGTGGGGTTGAGGTGGGGGGAGAGTTTCACTTGGTAGTTTCATATGAGCTGCTGCCTCCCTTGTTTCGAATGCATGCACTTTGGCTGCTTAGTAGAAAGCTCCTCAAAGCCACAGAGCATCTGTGGTATTTTTGGAAGGATTCCTTTTTCTACATTGGAACCTTCACACACTTTCTCTCACCAGTCTCTCTCTCTCTCTCTTTGCCTTTTATAATGAATATTTGGAACCTGACCATTAACGCAATCTTGCCTTGGCACTCGGATAGGAATGATCACAATCAAAACTGATATGTGTTTTGCGCCTTGACTGCCACTGTAGTCACTTCAACTGAATTTGCTTTCTGGCCATCTTGACAAGCCTTCCAGAAGATCTATTTTTCAGAAAGCAGGCTCAAAAGAACATCACTGTTGGGGTTTCTTTTTCTTTTTTCTTTTCCCTCCACAAAATCTTTTAGTCTTTGCCAAAAGCTTGAGCAAGCAGGAAATTTGCTTCCAGAAAAGCTGAGCTCTGCCAGTTTCCCTCTCTTTCTGTCCCCTTTCTTTACAACCACAACATTGCTTCTTTTAGGCCAAAGGTCAGATTACTAATTGAGTGATGGATTATGTGCCATTAAGTTGTTTTCGACTCCTAGGGACCACAGATTTCAGAATTGTGCATTAGGAAATCTCTTGTGTCTTTTCTCTAATTCCAAGTACTTTAGCACTTTGTCTGAGGACACTTGCTCAAGCTACAGACAACCTCAGTCAGAGCCCTGTGTGATTCCTGCCTGAACTTTATTTTAGTCAACTCTCAAGCTCTTTTTCTTAGTTATAACCTTATATCAGTTACCTTCATTCTTGTGTCTTATTTAAATTTGCATTTTGATCTTTATCCTTCATGAATTAAACAGACTCCATATTAGAATTTGAGTGGTAACATTCTCAAAATGAAATATGTATAAACTCTCTGCATATCCGGAGTATATCGGTACACTGCATGCACCTCCTAATTGCTGGGATGTGGGAAATTGTGCAGTATTCTGAATGGAGGTAAGCGGGGGGTGGGGGGGAAGTTATTCACAGGTAACATGAAAGTCATTTGGAGTTGAGCAGCATCCATGTTGAATAAATTAAATGAAAGGCTAGCTGGGAATAAAATGTGAGTACAGGAAAAGTAAAGACTATGGAATATGCGATTGACAGTTGTTTGGCGAGTATCTGTTTGAAACGTTTGGATTGGTTTGGATACAAGATTTAAGCCTAATATTATTTATACATGCACATGGAAAATAATGAATTGAAAAACATAGAAAATAAAATAATAGGGTTGGAAAGGACCTTGGAGGTTCTTCTAGTCCAAGGGTGTCAAACTCGTGGGGCATGGGCTGGATGCGTCATGCACTGGCCACGCCCACGCCCGGTTTAGCGAAGGCAGAGGTGGGCTGCACTTACTTTAACAAAGGGTTCGCTCACACGCACTCCTTTGGGAGAGAAACGGAGCTTCAAACATGCTCCTAATCAACTCAGGCAGCTCTGGTGAGTACAGCAGGGGCGGCGCGGATCACAGCTGGGCCAGCCAACAAGCCAGAAAGTTAGTTATAAATGAAAAGCATAGCACAGGGGTGGCTGGGCCCAGCCAGCGATCAGAGCTAAGGGTTAGCCCAAACCCTTGCGACCATGCAGCAGCCCACCACTGAACGAAGGGGGAAGAAGTCACAATACATCACGTGACGACGCTGTGATGACATGAGTTTGACATCCCTGTTCTAGTCCAACTCTCTGCTCAAGCAGGATAACTCATACCATTCCTGACAAAAGGCTGTCCATTCTTTTCTTGAAAACCTCCAGTGTTGGAGCACCCACAGTTTCCAGGTTTAATATGAAAGTCATTTGCAAATGAGATGGGCAACTATATAAATTCAATAAATAAAGAAAATTAATGAAACACCTCAAAGAATGAATGGAAATAGCATAAAGTCCTTTGCAAATGTGATGGGCAAGTATATGAATTCAATAAATAAAGAAAATTAATGAAACACCCCAAAGAATGAATGGAAATAGCATAAAGAAAGAGGATATAAAAGATTCGGTGAAACTGAAAAAAAAATGCTACAGAGCAGCATAGAATTGCAGGGAATTATGCAGTGGGAAGTTTGAAAAAGTTACCTGATGGAATAATTAAGTGGAAGAAACTGACAAAAGATGCATGTAAGTGCATGCTGCAAAAACTGATAATGGGACAAAGATATAATGTAACCAAAAAACCCCAATAAATTATAAAGATGAAAAATGGGAGAAAAAATAAAGAGCAAATCTGATAAAAATAAAACATTGGAAGTGGGTGAAGAGGGCTGAACAAGGAGTATAGAGCAATAGAATTAAGAATATTTTTTTAATTGGGATGAAGCTATTTGGAAGAAAACTGAAATAAGAAAAGGTTGAGGAATAAGTGTAGACATCCATCCCCCAAATAATGAAAAGGAAATACTAAAATGCTATGAAAATGTTGAAAAATATTAAATTTGCAGATGGGGATGGCATAACTGGAGAAATATTAAAATATGGAAGAGGCTTGCTTGTGAGTGTCCAACTTGTTTAGTATGTTTATGAAGATAACATAAGTGCTTAACAATTTTTGTTAGAACTCCCCTATATAAACATATAACAAGACTGAATGCAAAACCTATATGGAGATTAGTTTGTTAACAGTGCCCAGGAAGGTTAATTATATATATATTAATTTGACTTTGAGACAAAATTTAATA
Source organism: Arizona elegans (assembly GCA_022577455.1). Lineage (NCBI taxonomy): Eukaryota > Metazoa > Chordata > Lepidosauria > Squamata > Colubridae > Arizona > Arizona elegans. The sequence continues at coordinate 255,475,247 of JAKOOJ010000001.1, forward strand.
TTTTTGGATGCCATTTTTTTGAACTACTTATATGTTGGATGAAAACAGACAGCTGTATAGCGGAAATGGATTCTTAGCTTCTTGCTACGAATCTAGTCATCTTGACATCGGAAAGTCAATTTATAGTCCAGTTCCTCAGTAGACTGAAGACTTGATGTTAATTATGACTTATGAACAATTTCAGATGGTTTAGGGCTGGATACCTGGCTTGATAACATCAAAACTGATATAAAGATGATCATCCAGCAAGTGAAAGAAGCTGTGCTTGGCAGGATAGCATGGAAGACATTTGTCTATAAAGTCACCAAGAATTGGGCACAACTGAATGGTTAAAACAATAGTACCTCCGGGACCACATCTTCTCAAGATATCCGGCCTCATCACATTGATTATGTCAGTGGAAGAAGCTAATTGTCTTACATTTCCAGGAAGATAGGAGGGCCAAAGTTCAGAAAGGCATTTTTCCAGTTATTTTTTTTACAGGGAATGGCCCCCTACATTATCTGCCTTCCAGAAAAGGCAGAACTTTTCCAGAGATCTTGGGGACCTGATCAGAGGTGGGTTTCAGCAGGTTCTGATCAGTTCTGGAGAACCGGTAGCAGAAATTTTGAGTAGTTCGGAGAACCGGTAAATACCACCTCTGACTGGCCCCGCCCCCATCTATTCTCTGCCTCCCAAGTCCCAGCTGATCGGGAGAAAATGGGGATTTTGCAGTAACCTTCCCCTGGAGTGGGGAGGGAATGGAGATTTTACAGTATTCTCCCCCTGCCACGGCCACCAAGCCACACCCACCAAGCCATACCCAAAGAACCGGTAGTAAAAATTTTTGAAACCCACCACTGGATCTGATGCTGTGTTTTTCATTGTACAGGTAGTCCTCGACTTAAAACAGTTCATTTTGTGACTGTTCAAAGTTACAAAGGCACTAAAAAAAAAAGTGACCTATGACCATTTTTTACCCTTACAAGGTTGCAGCATCCGCATGGTCACCTAATCAAAATTCAGGATGCTTTGAAACTGAGTCATGTTTATGATGTTGCGGTACCCGAGATCATGTGATTCCTTTTGGGACCTTATAAGCCAAGTCAATGGGGAAGCCAGATTCACTTAACAACTGTGTTACTAACTTTACCATTGCAGTGATTCACTTAACAACTATGGCAAGAAAGGTCATAAAATGGGGCAAAGTTCACTTAACAAATGTTTCAATTAGCCATAGAAATTTTGGGCTCAATTGTGGTCGTAGGTCGAGGACTGCCTGTATTTATATTCTTATGTATATAAGAACTTATGTACTGTTATTCTGTTTGCTATTTTTGAGCCCCCAAGAGTCTTTTTATTGTGGCAGGATATAAATTTGATTGATAAATAAACAAAGAAAAAGCTGCTTAGAGCTGTAGAACATACATGCACAATTATTGTGAAAAATGGCCATTCTTTATTGAAACTATTATATAGAATTTTATCAATCCATGAATGAGAAGCAGTTATACCCATATACGCTTGCTGCTAGTGTGGTGCCTTCTTTTTATTTTTAGTTATTGTTTTATTCATCTTCTCTTTATTCTGTTTTAATTTGTTTTGAAACAAATGAGCAAAGTATGCCCGGAAAAATATTTGGGAAAATTCTAATGGAAAACCTAGGAGAGTAAATTGAAGGGGAAAAAACATGGGAAAGTTAGTGTAGCTTTATTAGTGGGCAATGATCTGCAAACCACATCTTTGCTTTTGACCAGGTCATTGAGAAAATGCATGAATAAGAGAAATAACATATCGGTATATTTGTTGGTTTAGAGAAAGTGTATGACAGAGTGAATAGATTTAGATTAGGGAATGTTTGGGGTAACTATGGAATTTAAGATGAAATATGCCTGAATTCAGTAAGAGCAACACATGATAGAAATAAATGCCATTCATGCCTGGGCATAAATGAAATCTTTAGTGAATGGTTCATCATTGAGCAGGGAGCAAAAGTATAATCTTCCCTTGGCTGTTTATGTATTTATGATAAATACTGAAGTAATGCTTGTACTTATGAGTTTGTGGTTGGAGGGCATGAATGAGTGCATAATTTTCCATTCAGACAATGCCATGTTGTTTGAGAATCTGAACGATTTGCAACAAATGTTAGATAGATTATATTATGCAATAAAAGCATGGAGAAGAAAATGAATGTATCAACACCCAAGGTAGAAAATGGACTGAGTGATTGTATTTTATAGAAGTGGTGAAAATCAGAGCAAGTAGGTGAAATATGTACTTTACTACGTTTACTAAAATGTGAAAATGACTTAAGTGATGTTAGAGTTAGGGTGTAAATGTTGGTAGAAAGCAGGAAACGAATGAATTACATGAAATAAGTGAAAATGAGCATGCTTCGGCCTACTTTGTTCTATGGGAGTCAGTGGTGGTTTTATCAAGAGGAATATAACAGGAAGTTGGATGCATGTAAATATGTATGCACTTTAAACTCTTTACTATTAACATCCCCAGAAAGCAATAACTTGAATACTTCAATTTTTGTGTACAGTTAGAACTGATCTTTCCTATATTGGCTGTGATGACAGAAAACAAAATAGGTAATATTAACATAAATGAATGGCACACTTATTTTCTCTCACTTGCTTCGATGAAATGCAAGTAATTTATCAGATGATAGATAAAACTGTTGGAATTATATGATAACTTTTCATTGTTTGAAATATATATATATATATATATATATATTGAAATATATATACAAATATATATATATCTCTCTCACCTGATGCAAATATACAACAATGCATGTATTCTCCTATTATTTTAGCCAATGTATAAAAAGGCTTTTCCCCCTCAAGCAGGGTACTCCGCATCCTTTTTCCTATTATCCTTTTTGAGTTTAATGGCATCTGTAAGAAAGCGATCTTCCTTCGTTCGAGTGCTTCAACCTTGGCTATCTTCCTCCTCCTATTTCTCTCTTTTTTTCCCCTCAGACACTTATCCCAATGCCAGTGAAATTTGTCTCTTGCAGCGATAACAGTTCTGTTCCTCACTGAACTACCACAAGGGCTCCAAAGGCATCTTCTGTCGCATAGCACAGTGATTTGCAAAAGTGAGAATAAATCAAAGCAGTGGGGAGAAGCCGTGCTGAGCCAGAAAAAAAACATTAGATCTTGTTGCAGGAGACACACTAAGTACTGATTGGTAGGAATGGGGGCAAGCAGGAAATAGTAGTATAGGAGTATAATGTTGTTACTTCCTATATAGGACCATCCAAGTAATCATTCAAGATCGGCAGGAAATGATCATCTCTTTTCTTTTATCAAGCAGCAGTGGATAATAGTTTCCATACAAGCATCCCATTGTTTGATCTCTCTCTCTGTCTCTCTCCCACACTCCCTCCCTCCTTCTCCCTCCCTTTACCATATCAATATATATTTAAAATGTGTCAAGTAACTCTGAGGCTCAGGAAAGAGGATCGCTTTGGGGCAAAGCCTCACAGATTCATCCATCATTTGCTTCATGGTCCCAGTCTATGGCTTACATTAATCATTTTTACATACACACACATCTATGAAAACGATTTGAAAATAAAGATGCATCATCATACTACAAAGATGTCTTTTACCTTCCTCATAAATTCAGGCCTCGAATGAAAGACTGTAGCATTCGATAATAAGTTTTTAGATTTCTGCGGATTTTTGCTTGCCGTACAAGTTTGCTGATGTACGCATCCTGGTTTCTCTCTCTCTCTCTGTATGTGTGTGTGTGTAATGTTGCCATTTGTCTTATTCACCTTGTAATACAAATAGGATATTTTACACTTCAGGTTTTATTGCATACATCAATAAATGCATTATCAGATTTTCCCTTCAGTGAAACTGAAATGCCTTTATTTTATTTAGTGTAGAACTCAACTGCGACCGAGGTATTCATTCTTCGGATTTTACTCTTTGAAACAACAATAAAACTTTTTTTTATGAACAAGTTACATTAAGTTTTTCTTTTACATGCCTATTTTGTGAACAGAGTATTGACCAGGTCACATCTTATACAACTTCTAACACAATTATATATTAATTTTTATAATCTATTCCAATCTTCTTTTTGTTTTTTCCAAATACAATTTACATATTTCAATTTCTGCCATGATATTCTTTTTCCCTACTTTTTTATCTTATCTTAATCTCTTCTTAATACATAATATATAAACAATATCACCATCCGCCCTTCAAATCCTAATTTCTTAGTATTACTTCAAATAATTACTTTATTTCTCCATTAATAAAGTATATTTCTCAAAATCCTCATCACATTTTAACTATAAACAATGTACCTCATCTTATTCAATTTTTACATTGAAACCCTTTAACTTTTTAGAGAGTAAGGCTTGGGGCTAATGGCCACTCCCTTAGCCTATTTAAGGAGGAACGCCGACTGAAGCAATTTGCAGGGAACAACTTCGTTCACATACCTTCGTGTCTTGTCTTGCTTATCTTATCAGCTTCCTGCAAATTGCTTCTGGGCATTCTGCCAACCACAGTAAGCTTTCAGTTATTATTCTTTGAATTCTTGGCAGCTGTTAATGCAGTTAATTAACAGCCGTTGTTGTAAAAGACTGGTTTATTCAGTAAACTAAGGTTTGAACGGACTTTGTGTGTGATGCGTTTTTTTGGGGTCCGTAGCTGGGGCAGAACAGCTCTATGCAATCTCCCCTCCCAGTTTCCCACAGCACTAAGTGTGGCAGCCCTGAAGATCCAAAGAAAAAGATGGCCTCCAGGGCTGACAATTGCAGCATCCCCATGGGCACATGATTTACATTTGGCTGCTTGACAACTGGTTCACATTTATGACGGTTGCAGTGTCCCAGGGTCATGTGATCCCCTTTTGTGAACTTCTGACAAGCAAAGTCAATGGGGAAACCAGATTTACTTAACACGGTGTTACTAATGTGACAATGGCAGTGATTCACTTAACAAAGGTGGCAAGACAAGTCGTAAAATGGGACAAAACTCACTTAACAAATATCTTAATTTACTTAGCAACAGACATTTTGGGCTCAATTGTGGTTGTAAGTCGAGGGCCACCTGTACCTTATTTTGAATGGAAAATAGCTACAAATAAACCTCAAATTATCAAACTGGATGTTATTTATTATGATCAGAAATAGTATGTTTTGATGGCAGGCTGCACATAGATACAAAGTTAGGGGGAAAGTTCATACTTTAAAGGGTATGGTATAGATTAGCTTTGCAGATAGGCTAAACCAGGGGTGTCACGTGACGTATTGGGACTTTCCCCCCCCCTTCACTAAACTGGGTGTGAGCGTGGTAAGTGTGTGATGCATCCAGCCAGGAATTTGACAGCTCTGGGTTAAAACATGGAGAGAATACTGAGAACCTCTATCCAGGTCATTTTGGTGATATCAGAGACTCTTCAGAAATGTCACCAGCCTGGCTAGTAAAACTGGAAAATCTTCTTATGCTTCTCCTGAGATGAAATCTACATATAAATTGTGTCTTATTCAAAGCTAATGAAGAGACAGAAAATTTAGTCTTGATGTTTATGTTTCTGCATTATTTTATTTTATTTTATTTTATTTTATTTTAATTTAATTTATACTCCACTCTATTCCCAGAGGACTCTTACTAATGATTTACAGGAAATAATAAAGCATTCGGCCTATAACCGAATAGGGCATAACATTTAAGAATTTAAGATACTTTAAAGTATTTGCCTTCACAGTAATAGAGATATAAGTTCGTTTACTAAATAACAAACACTAGTTTCAAAATGATGTAGTTCCATTGCTCCAAGCATGCAGCTATCAGCTATCATTTTAAAAAAAAAAAGTTCTAGAAACTTTCCTTGTTATAATAAAATTGAATGCCTTTTGGATCAGTGGATGAATACCGGTTGCACATCTTTTGAAGATTCCGAGAAAGAGTTTTAGATCCACAAAAGAACACACCAATGCGATTGCTGCAATGAAAATGAAGATTCAGAAATTATGGTTAAGAACTCTTTCCTTGAATAGAAAAACTATACATATGTGTTTGAAGCAGGAGATTTGAGAGGGATCACAATAATATGACTGAAAAGGTTCAGTAATGTCTTTGTGTCAGTAAAATACAAAAGAGGCAACATTTAAAAACGTACCAGCAATGAGTTTCTTGTCAAAAAAAGCTTCCACATCTTCCCATCCCTGGAGAATATCACTGCCTACACAATGCATCATTGCCTACACAATGCATCATGATTATGGAAATCACGATGGTGTTGTGACACATAACATTGTGGCTTTTAGACTTATTGTCTTGACTATTGGTCAAACATCAATGTCTATTACAGGACGTTTTTTGCAGTGATCCCAAATTTGTAGAAAATCTTCCCAGAAGGGAGACAGGGAAGAAACATTACATATTTATCAACATTTAAAGGATTTGCATAGTTTAATTTCTGTTTAGTTGATAGTATGCTCCAAGCTAGGTTTTTAAGCATCTCGGTTGTTAGAATTGAAATTATTTTTAATTAGAATGATTGTTGTTAATTCTATTTTTCTTTTTAAATTCTAAATGTATTTAGTTGATGTTAATTACTTTCAGGACTTTGCCTTTAAAGGTATTTAAATGTTAGTTAGAAGAATAATCTTATGCCTGTCAAGCTTTCTTGAAGACAGAATTTCATAATTTTGTTATTGGCTACATCTATGGTAAAGGTGTAGTCCACATGCATAGATCAAGCTTTGAAATAGGTATCTAAGCCAAGCTTTGGAAGTTACAAAAAGTACAGAGTATGTGATGTCCGTTTTATTCTAGAGTCAATCCCTTGTTAGGCTAATTAGAAATATTAGAAATACAGATAATCCTCCCTGCAGTTTGGAGGGCAACTCAATCACTAAGCAGTGGGGTTGTTAAGTGAAATGCCACATGGCTACACTGACTGATGACATCAATTCCAGCTGCAGTCATGAAACGAACTACCATTGGTCATTAAGCATGACATCACATGACTGTGACTTACAACTTCTTACTGGCTTGCTTATTGACTTTCACATGCTCATTGGAACCTGGCTATGAAGGTTGTAATGGTGATTTATGTGACCACCTGAGTTGACATTGTGAGTATCATAAATATATGCCACCTGCCAAGCTGTCAAATTATGATCACATGATCATAGGGATGCTGCGACAACTCATAAGTTCTTTTTCAGTGCCATCATAACATGGTATGATTGCCGAATGAGTGATTGGTAAGTGAGAACTACTTATAAATAAATACATTGTTACATTGCTCAGAAGATTTGCTGGGTCCTTACATGAAGAATTATGTCAATATAATAAATTGAAGATACCCATTTAATTTTTTCATATTATCTTCACTCAGAAAATAGAGAAGATATTTTAATAGGCTACATCTATGAATACTAGACATCTATAAACGTTACTGTATATTTCACAAAATTTGGCGTATCATCTGATACAGATACAGATTAACAGAGTTGGAAAGGACCTTATCTGTCATCTAATCCAACCCCACCACCCAAGCAATCCCTACACCATTTCTGACAAATAGCAGTCCAATCTCTTCTTGAAAGCTTCCAATGATGAAGCTCCCACAATTTCTGAAGGCAAGCTGTTCCATTGGTTGATTGTTCTCACTGTCAGAAAAATTCTCCTTATTTCCAGGTTGAATCTCTCCTTGTTCAGTTTCCATCCGTTATTCCTTGTCTGGCCTTCAAGTGCCTTGGAAAATAGCTTGACCCCTTCCTCTCTGTGGCACCCCCTCAAATATTGGAACACTGCTATCATGTCTCCCCTGGTCCTTCTCTTCACTAGACTAGCCATGCCCAGTTCCTGGAACCGTTCTTCATATGTTTTAGTCTCCAGTCCCCTAATCATCTTGGTTGCTCTTCTCTGCACTCTTTCTAAAGTCTCACCATCTTTTTTATAGTGTGGGGATCAAAACTGGATGCAGTACTCTAGGTGTGGTATTACTAAGGCTTTATAGAGTGGTATTAGTACCTCACTTGATCTTGATTGTATCCCTCTGTTAATGCAATTTAGGATTTTATTGGCTTTTTTGCCTGCCATAGCACACTGTTGACGCATACTTAATTGGTTGTCCACTAAGACTCCAAGATCCTTCTCACAGTTACTGCTATTAAGCCTGGTTTCACCGAGTCTATATCTGTACATTCGGTTTTTCTTGCCTAAGTGTAAGACTTTACTTTTCTCTACATTGATTTCATTTTGTTAGATAGGGTCTAGTGTACACGTCTGTCAAGATCTATCTGGGATGTTGGCTATTCCTGCCAGTTTAGAATCTTCCCCTTTTATCATAGATAATTTTCAGAATTTTTCTGTCCTTTACAAATCCCTATTTAGCAATTCTTGGATTAAATATTGACTAGATTATATTGTCTAATTATAGTTTCCATTTATAAAATTGTGTGTGTTATATACCATTTTAAACAACCTGCAAGCCTAGTTACAGATATTAGAAAATACGGTTTGCTGAAATTAATGGGGCTTACTTTTGAGCAATCAGACTAGTTTTGCATCAGTGGTGGTATTCAGCCAGTTCTATCTGTTTCGGGAGAACCGCTAGCGGCGGCTGCAGGAGGGTCCACCCACCCACCCGGACATCATCACACACATTGGCGAACCGGTAGCAAAGGTATGTCAATACCACCACTGGTATGCACTAATTTTTCTTCTTCGTTTGCATATCTTAAAAATAGTTCAATTCTTTCTTCCTTTCCATGGCACTGATTTAATTTCTGATCAACCGATAATTAAATATTGGGGTCTGATAAGTAATCAGAACTATTTTTCTTCCTCTTTTCTGAAGTTAGCAGTTGTAGTGGTTGCTTCAGAACTATCTGGGAACAAAGAAGCTTTTCTAAGACTTTCTAGCCCAAAACACCAACCCCCCAATCCTCTAGTATTCAACTTAGACTTTTCAAGCTGAGATGAACTAATAACATAATAGCATTGTCCTTAGTCCGCAGCCAATGAGATTGGGGAACAAACACATCCTTGACATTCTAAGAAAAAAGACCTCACTGTTTATCTTTTTAATAACCATTTTCAATGAAAATTAATGTTACTTTGTCCTTTGTGTTGTACAATAATTGGATTGGGGCTTTCAATTATAGCTGGATAAATGCCAAGAAGCTGAAATACTTCTAAACATTAGATTTTCATGTCCAAAAATTAGATTTAATGGCATTGCCTACGCCAGATTTCTTCCTTGAAAGCATTATAACACATAAATATGCTTTTAGTATAACTATCCAACTTAAATATATCAAAGAACAAGTTTCCTTCCTAGCTTTGTACACTGGGAAAAACATAGCACGGTGAGATCATCAGCAGTTGCTAACATGCCTTACCCAGGATGATTTTCTGCTATTTGTTTGAATTCAGTGTCCCAGTTTGGTCTCCCATAGAAAGTTTTCTGTCTCAAGCCAGTAATTACATCCAACTTTTTCTCGTAATGCAAGGCAATGTGCATAGCCTGTATTGCAGTGGATCAAAAAGTCATTATTTCAGAATTAAGAAGAAAGAGAATATTATCACTGAACAAATGAATATATATATATATAGATATAATGGGGAAAATATCATGTATTTCCCACTCTTCAATTCGTCTGTAGAGATTCTCAGTCATCCAGGTCATGGTTGTCCCAAAGGTGCTTTTTCAGGAGGCAACCAGACTTTCTTGTTTTTACTTTTGAAGACATTTCACTTCTCATCCAAGAAGCTTCTTCAGCTCTGACAGGATAGTGGAAATCCTTCCATTCCCCACTATCCTGTCAGAACTGAAGAAGCTTCTTCAAGAGAGACCCAGGGACTCAAAAAAGCACCTTTGGGATACTGTGCAATTCCCGTCCAGGTTTTCTCTGAGGGTCTCCAAAGACTGATCAGAGAATAGAAGGAACCAATTGAAAGATGTAGAGAGATGATAGGGAGGGAGAGTCTCTGAAATTTGGGTTCATTCTGTCAACTTTCAGTGATTCTGTTTCCCATCTCTCATTTCAGACCAGTCAGCAGGTTCCTCCAACTGTTAGAGGATTCTATGAATGGAAGGCTCTTGGAGTAAAGAAAAAGCAGAAAAGTCTGCTTCCATTCTTTTTTGTTAGAGGCACAGCTTAATCCATGTAAATGTTAAAACATCATCCAATTTTATGGTAATTAAGTATGATGGCCCAGAGCAGTGGTGGAATTCAATTTTTTTTACTACTAGTTCTGTGGGCATGGCTTGGGGATGTGTGGTGTGGCTTGGTGAGAGTGGCTTAGTGGGAGTGGCAGGGGAAGGTTACTGCAAAATCTCCATTCCCTCCCCACTCCTGGGGGAAGGATATTGCAAAATCTCCATTCCCACCCCACTCTGGGGGCCAGCCAAAGGTGTTATTTGCCTCTCTGAACTACTCAGAATTTCTGCTACTGGTTCTCCAGAACCTGTCAGAACCTGCTGAATAGCACCCCCGGCCCAGAGGTTCTCCAGTCAACAAAGTGCCATTGACTGATGGAATCAGCATCTGATGTGAATCTGTCCAAACTCATGCTTAGATTTCTTTAAAGGCAGCTTCACGTCTTTCCTTGTTCTCCAGCAACAGGGTTGACATTTATTTCATATAGTCCCATCTATCAATTCCCCCAAAATATCATGTAGGAACTGAAGTACAAGCTGTGACACCGGTACTCTAGCACCATAAAGAAAAGTTCAGTGATATCAGTAGATTGAGTGAATTGGTAGCTAGCTGAGCCTCAGGACAGAGAGGAAGGGAAAGGAGAATGATAGATGAGATGGGAAGAAAAGGGCTTTGGAGAGCAATCACAGATCTGGATACCCCCGCAGTTACTGAGAACTTTGGCATTAAACCCAGCTTTGACATTTGCTTTGGCATAGCTGGGACTCTGTGACACTGCACTGGGAACACAGTCTTTCAAAAGACAAATGTAAGTATGATTCATTTTAAGAAAGCCATGCTTGATGCGATTAAGCCTTCATTTGATTACTGTTCCTTAGGCTGCAGTCCTAGAAAAATAAGATGCAGTAACTCAGTCCCAGAAGATTTCATTTATACCTGACTTTCATCCCAGTCGGTAAGAAATATGTGATAGCTCAGAAAATAGGCTTTCCCTTTCTTAGCCATTTGTGCTTCCAGCAAGCACAGGAGATCAGCAAACCACTCAAAGGCAGATGGATCTCGGCAAATCCAATAGAAATAAACCTGTCAAGGGAAAGTAAAACAATTCAACCAAGTACAAGCTTTCACTGGGCATCCTATATGGCCCTTAAATTATTTATTTGGAGATAAGTGGCTAATCTTATAGCCTGCTACTGTGCTCAGGTTTAAAATTTATACTTGATTTTCTAGCCAGCCCTGACAGTGCAAAGCTCTATTGTTTAATAATGTACTTCAGCAGTCATTCGTGTATGTTTTCAATTGATACCTTGAACATCATGCTTAAGGAGGCTCTTAAGAGTTGATCTTAAATGGCTGTTGGTAATTGGACAGTGTAAGGGGATGTAGAGTAGGCAGAAGTATTGAAGTGTTTACCAAGTCTTGGGCATATCATATAATAAGAAATGAATTTTTAGATTATGCATAGACCATTTCATCTATGATTTCAGGATGAGGATGAGGATATGATGATGACCTTTGAATCAGTCATGATTCCTGGTGATTGACTGGATAAATCCATACAATTTTCTTGGCATTATTTCTCTTGCTTACCATTGCTTTATTCCTAAATCTGAAAAAAATGACTAGTCCAAAGTCACCCGATGGTTTCAAATATAAGATAAGGCACTCAATCTCCCAGTTTCTAGCCCAGTACTTTTAATCTTTAGATAAAACTGATTCAATAGCAATTCTTACAGTCTTGTAAGGCTGAATATTTCTGCCCTGTCTCATACTGATGGTGGAGAACGATAGTGGCTCTCTTCAAGCTATCAGATAGATAGATAGATAGATAGATAGATAGATAGATAGATAACTTTTATTGTCATTTTTACTATGGGCACTGTTGCCTGCTCTCAAAAGTGTACACATACATAACACACACACACACACACACACACACACACACACACATATATATACATGCTATATACATACATATATATAAACATACCCTGTTTTCCCCAAAATAAGACATCCCCTGATAATAAGCTCAATCGGGCTTTTGACCGCATGGCAATAAGGCCAAGTGCTTATTTCAGGGTTCAAAAAAATATAAGACAGGGTCTTATTTTTAGGGAAACACAGTACATCCATACATATAACACACACCCATACATATCAGTGGTGAAATCCAAATTTTTTTACTACAGGTTCTGTGGGCATAGCTTGGTGGGTGTGCTGTGGCTTGGTGGGCATGGCAGGGGAAGGATACTGCAAAATCCCCATTCCCACCCTACTCTGGGGCCAGCCAGAGGTGGTATTTGCCAGTTCTCTGAACTACTCAAAATTTCCGCTACTGGTTCTCTGAACTGCTCAAAATTTCCTCTACTGGTTTTCCAGAACTTGTCAGAACCTGCTGGATTTCACCCCTCACACACGCATGCACACACACACATACATACACACACACAAACTTGAGTAAACATAGAAATTAGGGCTTCCCTGGATCTTATTTACTATGAGCCATGGTGGTGCAGTGGTTAGAGTGCAGTATTGCAGGCTACTTCTGCTGATCACCGGCTGCCAGCAGTTTGGCAGATCGAATCTCACCAGGCTCAAGGTTGACTCAGCTTTCCATCCTTCCGAGGTGGGTAAAATGAGGACCCAGATTGTTGGGTGCAATATGCTGACTCTGTATACCGCTTAGAGAGGGCTGTAAAGCACTGTGAAGTGGTATATAAGTCTAAGTGCTATTGCTGCTATTTTTAGTCTTAACCTGACTCTGGTCAGGGGCCACAGTTATCAAAGTAGATAAATACTGTATACTGAAGGATGGAGTAAGGACGAAAGCTAAATTTGATGTGTATAACAGTACATACAATTGAAATAATTATTCACAATGTCAATAGGGAATATATTTTTCTATCTTCTGTCATATTAAAGCTGACATTACAGTATTTGGGGGCTCAGCACAATTCATGGAAATCTTGGTGACAAAGGATACGAATTAGTTGCAATAGATAGGTTTGTAAAGGCAACACTGAAATAAATCTACTTCTTTTACTAGCTCCAGGATGTTATGACCCCAAACATTAGCAAATAGCTGAAGAAGAATAGCAGAATCTAGTTGATCTAAAAAAAAAAAAAAAGGCAAGGTCATACCGGGTTAGAATTTGGATAAGATGCTATCAGGTAATCCCACTTAGAAGTCAACATAATCACTCTCCCCCAAAAAAGTAAGGGCGGATAATTTCTCTACTGTTGTCAATAAAACAGTGAGTCATGTTGATGTAGTCACGAATAGTTAAGCTCAACTTAATTACTGGTGACCAGTAATTAAGCTCAACTTTTAACAGGATGTGTCACTAGGTAAGGCTAAATGTAGCAAGCTTTTGGCTAAATTAAATAATGAAATAAGATAGATGAATTACATAATCACAATATGACTTACCTTGTCCACTCTGAGTTGTGCATTTCGATTACAGCTCTTATACCAAATAGATTTCAGAATGGAAGCAAAAGGAGTGACTCCTATTCCCGCAGCAATGCACACACTAATCGGATACTGAAAGACATCAGTGACTGCAGCTCCCAAGGGCCCATCCACAGCAAGTCTGCAATGACATCCCAACTAATACTTACATAATAGTAACTTTCAACATTTCCTTTGTGTTGGTATTAGACTACAGATTGACTTACAACCATTTGTTTAGTAACTGTTTGAAGTTACAATGCTACTGAAAAAAGTGACAGATTACAGATTAACAGAGTTGGAAGGGACCTTGTAGGTCATTTAGTCCAATCCCCCACCCAAGCAGGAGACCCTACACCATTTCTGACAAATGGCAATCCAATCTCTTCTTGGAAGTCTCAAGTGATGAAGCTCCCACAACTTCCGAAGGCAAGTTGACTTATGACCGTTGCAGCATTCCCATGGTCATGAGATCAAAATTCAGACACTTAGCAACTAGCATGTATTTATGACATTTGCAGTGTCCCGGGGTCATCTGATCACCTTTTGTGACCTTCTGACAAGTAAAATCAAGGGAGAAGCCAGATTCACTGAACAGTGTTACTAATTTAACCACTTCAGTGATTTACTTAACAAATTTGGCAAAAAAGATCAAAAAATGGGGCAAAATGAGTTTGGCCTCACACTCAATTGTGGTTGTAAATTGAGGACTATCAGTACAACCACTTTATGTTATAGGTGCAGTGGAGTGTTGTTATATCTGCCACCCGAGAAGGTTTTCCCATTCTGTCTAATGTGAAGACCATCCAACGTGACAATGGCACTAGGATCCAGGATTAGAGAGACACAATAGCTTTGCCTCTACTCTGTCAATCTCTTCAAGATGTCTGAAAAGGACTTAAAATTGTGCTCATATGGAGAAATGTACTTGTGATCAAGAGAACATGACTGTAGCTTTTCTTCAGACCTCACATCTGAAAGCATGGAAATAAGAGAAAAGAAATGCTAAAAAGAGAGCTGCACTAAACACAATTCATTGTTTCTTCACTAAGCTGCATTTTAATCATCAGCTATATTACTCTTTCACAAGATATAGGTAGTCCTTGTTTAGCAGCCACCCATGGCACTAGCAACTCGGTTGTTAAGCATGGTGTCTGCTAAGTACAACTGTGACTATGCTTAAAATTTTACTACAGCTTTCCTTTGCTTTACTGACCTGTGAAGGTCGTAAATGTGAGGATTGGTCATAAAGTTACTTTTTCATCACTATTGCAATTGTAAACTATCTCTAAACAAGGCAGTCTTCAAATGAGATTTCCTATATTTTGGGGACTGAATCCCTAATTCAGCGGATTAAAAATAATATCACTGATGTGACACGTATTAACCAGATTTGGACTTAATTCCTTTGAATCCTACCTGAAGCAAATCTAGGATTAAAAGGCAGATTCATCAATTACGGTAATATTAGCTAACCTGTCTTGTATTTCTCTAAGAATTTAGTCAGGCATCTCTACAACACTTCTCACCAAAGCTTTGAAAAGGGGATACGTGGGCTTGGGCTTTTTCATGCATACAGACACCCCTTTCATGCAATCTGATACATTTCCAGATAATGCTGCTTCCAAGGGATCCAAAGGAGATCGATTTATCCAAATTCCACAACATTCTCCCTCCTTCCAAGTTCTCTCTAAATTGTGGGTACAAGTTCATAACAGTTAGGAAAGAGAAACGGTGTTGTGGTAAAATTCTATTGCCATAGAATAATAGACAATGCAGAACAATATGGTTTTAATATTAGGACATTGCATATTGGGATAAATATTATTTTCAGATAAAATCTCTCTCTCTCCACTCAACATAATAATGAGCTTTGGAGTAAATCTTAGAGAATTTGTGGTTTCTGGGACTGATGGCTTTTTTTTTTTAACCAGACATATTTCCTTTTTCTTTCAGAGTGTTGTGGAAGTGCCTGATTCAATAAGAAAATGAGGTAGAAGGGTCAAAAGAAGAAGTTTAGATTAATAAAATCTGATCCACAGGGAGACTTTGGGCGTGCAGCCTTAAGCAAATTCTTAATGCTTCCCCTTGAAAAATGTGATACTTCAAGATGCTTACTTTGGGCTGAATCAGATTCAGGTAAAATTACATGTGAAGTCTTTTTTAAGTACTGCCATTTCAATAATCTTCTATTATCTATTTTTCCTACTAGTAAGATAGTAGATTTGGCTACATTTGCAGTTAGCCTATGAACTTGGCTTCTTCAGATAATCAAAAATGAACAGCCAAGCCAGTTACATTGCAAAGTATTTCCAGACCTTGGCAGTTTCCAGGGTTCCTTATATGTTTCTTCGTGGGCTCCAAAGGCCCTAAAAATGGCTTCTGTCCAGTTCCCAACTGATCGTATGTGCACACTAAAGAAGTCGTCTTCAGGAGCTGAAGTGAGAGTGAAAGGATGCCATTCCAGCTGGGATATTGCAGGGCACTGGAGGAAGATGTACTGCCCAGGCTCCATTTTAAAGCCACGCTTCTTCAACTGAAGCTCTAAGACCCCAGAGGCGTGAGACACCACCTAAGCAAAATGGCAACCAGCATATTTTAATTATTCTGTTCATTAGCGGGGATTACAGGAAGAGGCAGATAAGCTGGTGAAGGGTCATAAGACTGGAAGGATGGTCATTAGGCTACTTGTTTTGATCTCCAACCTTGTCTACCAAGAACATTTATTCATATTTTGTATTGTACTTTATGAACAATAATCTTTTTTTTATTGAAAAGTTTTACAGAAAAAAAAATTTCCCCCCAATATTCCCCCCACCCTTTTCCCCTCCCCCCCCCACCCACCACCCCTTTTCCCCATCCCACCCTCACCCCCAGACTTCTCAGAGCAAAATACAGGGTATTTCAGTTAACAATCATAAGCTAAATTAACCTATCTATCCTTAAACTACCAAATCCCCCCCTGAAACCTTAACTCCACTATAGATAACATATGAACAATAATCTTAACATGGAAAGCACGGATGAATCAGATTACTGAGTGAAAGAAGTAGAAATTATTTTGTTAGTACAAAAGTATTCCTGCTCTTATCTTTATTTGATGGGGCCACCAGATTGGAATCAACTGAATTCAGACAATTATTAGAGGGTAACAAAGGCATCCAGAATATTCTAAACATTCCCACAGTTATTCTGTTCATTGGCAGGTGTAATAGTGGGCATTTGGAATTCTCCAGGCCAGGTTTGATAAGCCAACTCTTTTATCATATGAAGCGCTACTGCCAGAACCAGTGGATTTCATTTAGTATATTGTTTCTCAGCCTTAGTAACCTTAAGAGGTGTGGACTAGCTGGGGAATTCTGGGAGTTGAACTTCGCACCTCTTAAAATTACCAAGGTTGAGAACACTGATGGAGTAGATTTCACCTAGGATTTCATTATGGAGAACATTTAGTTTAGCTATAATCTGAATGACACCTATCAATGGGCAGAATACTATTAATGATCTGCAAGCATGATTATATGAACAGAACAATTCATTTAAAATAAAATAAATGTCTTTGTCAATCTCATGAAGTAATATGACTGATCCCTGTGCCTGCACACACATATTCAATGTTTTGGAATATTCCTTGTTCTGATCAACTGCTAGAGTTAATTCTAATCAGTTATGAATACGAGTGAGTTGCATTTTGCAAAGTAACAGGACTTAAATGTGTAAACGTCTAACTATATCATATTTCAGAGTCCATAGTTCTTTACAGTCAAAACAATAATAATATGAAGTGAATAACAAAATATTCATGAATATAGTAAATAGCATTAATATGTGAATAGGATATAGAGTATACACACCAAAATCTATAACAAAATATAGCATGAATACACACCTTTGTAACGACAACCTCTTGCTGAAATCTCCATAATCTAATAATTCTTTCACAGATGTGCAATATCACAGGGCCCAAGATCCACTTCCAAGCCTGTTGGGAATCGTATAATAACAATGTTGTGGTTAAAAAGGTCATATTACAATTTCAGAGGTAAACATCAGCAGATTCAACATTATTCCAAGCTATCTTTATCTACTGCAGTGTTTCTCAAACTTGGCAACTTTAGGATATGTAGACCAACTCCCAAAATTTCCCAGTCAGCAAGTCCACACATCTTAAAGTTTGCCAAGTTTGAGAAACACTGATCTAAGAGGAGATCAATGTAAAACTACTGTATATGCATTCCCATGGAGGTAAGGGGGTCAGGATACCAAGTGTACATCATAATGTACTACTGTATTTTTTTTTAAATTTGATTTATATGCCGCCCTTCTCCGAAGACTCAGGGCGGCTTACAATGTGCTCAGCAATAGCCTTCATCCTTTTGTATATTTATACAAAGTCAGCTTATTGCCCCCACAACTGGGTCCTCATTTCACCTACCTTAGAAAGGATGGAAGGCTGAGTCAACCTTGAGCCTTGGCGAGATTCGAACCCTGCAGTAATTGCAGGCAGCTGGTCTTAATAACCAGCTTAATAACAGGGTGCCTTAAACCCCTGTACTACCAAGGCTCTTATTTCATGGATACTCTACCTTTTTTTTTTTTTCTTCAATACATTACCAGACTGGTATCCCACACATGCAGATATGTCTGTTTACATAATCCCTTTTCTCTTTTGTCCTACATAGTCACATTTTATCATTAAGGGCAGTGAGAGGCACAGTGGTTAGAATACAGTATTGCAGGCTAATTCTGCTGACTGCTGACTGCCACCAGTTTGGCAGTTCGAGTCTAACCAGCTCAAGGTTGACTCAGCTTTCCATCTTTCTGAGGTTGGTAAAACGAGGACCCAGATTATTGGGGTCAATATGCTGACTCTGTAAACAGCTTAGAGAGGTCTGTAACGTACTATGAAGTGGTATACATGTCTAAGTGCTGTTGCTATTTCTGTCTCTACCTGTGAATCAATGAAAACTACTGTTGTTGTTTTAACCATTACTTAAAACTCTGATCTTATTCACAAATGACTGAGGGATCAGGAGACAGATGGGACAAGGATGCTAATGGCAATAAGAAAAGAACAATACAATCCTTGCTAAAAAACAAACAGTGGAAAATCAGGGCAATTCCTCAAAGGTTCAAAAACAACATTTTTGTGGGGACTTCTGGTTTGATGTTGCGGTGAGATTGGACACATGGAGCAGGGCTCTGCAAACTCACGCTGAATCATCTTCATTGGAGGGCCCCCCAAGGGGCTAAAGTCACATCGTAGGGGCGATGAAGAAAGGAAGGGCACCCTGCAGGTCTCGGAGAGCGGTGGCTCTCCAGATGGACCCAGGGATTCCCTCCCATCCAACGCTGAAAAGAAGAGGCAGCCATTATGACTGCCGGGAAGCTGGGGCAGCTGAAGAAACAAAGAAGGTGCTGGAGCAGTGTAGATGAACAGTGTTTGGAACTGGGTGAGGTGATTCTTTTTGTTTTTTTTTAACTAGAACCTAACCCAAAAGAAAATAAACCCTGGAAAAGAGACTCTTTGAAATGCTTGTCAAAGCAGTGAATAATTACAGAGAGAAAAATTATAGACCTGAAAGAAAAGGAACTAAAGGGAGAGTACAAAATCTTTAAAATATAGAAAGATTGGATTTTTGAACTTTATTGGTAATATTTTGGTAAGGCATTTTAAAATGCTGGAATTATTTGCCTGAATATTGACTATTTGCAAAAAACTGAAATAAATATCTGTTAGATTTTGTGCAACGTTGAAATGTAAGCTGAAGGCGCCATCTACTGGTGAATGAAATATATACTAAACTCCTATAACCTTGGGAAGTACTGATAAGACAAAGAAAAACAAAGTGGAAATAAATAACACCTGGAGGACTGTTGTGCTATCTACTGTTCTATATCTGTCTACTTCATAGTTATTGAAGGTTTAACTGTGAGATTATGGAAGACATCTAAAGAAAGCGACTTTTAAATGCAAGGATCTATGACTGAACTTACAGAATGGATTTAAGGAGACATTTGGAAATCTTCCTGTATTACCTAAATGGAACTAATTGACTAACTGTGGGACCCCAAGACCTATAACTATTGCATTCCCCTGAGGAGCAAAGGATTGAGCCAAGGCTTTCTAAGATGGCTTTCTGAGGTCATAGACAATTGAGACTTTGGGGCAGTGATAGACTACTGACAGGCTATTCAGTAATATTTGGACCTATCAGAATAAGACAAGATGTTGCATCAGGGGGAGATGAGTGGATTTCAAAATGAAATGGTGTTGATGCTCCAAAGTACTTATGATATGTTGATAAAGAACCACAGGGAGATAAAAGACTTAATATATGGCCTTGTAGGGAAATCAGAAAATTTTCAACAAAGGACAATGAATAAAGAACATAAAACATAAAAAAGGAAATAGAGGAGATAATAGAAAGAGCAGAGGAAAAGACAGAACAGATAAATCAACAAATAAAACAAGAAGAGAAGAAGAAGAAGACAATAAAGACCTATGAATCAAATAAGGGACAATATATATTAAGAGATCAAAAAATGGGTTTGGATAAAAAGAAAGATATTTTTGAAGAGAAGATAGGGGCTTGGGCAGATCTTCTGGAGATAGTAGAAATGGAAGAAATATTTGGGTTAAATAGGAAAGATGTAGACAGAAACAAAGACCCAATGGAGGAGTTTGGGAGGCAAGTCAAAAAACGAATAAGAATTGAAATACTAAAGCGGGCAAAGATGATGGTTAGAAAGGGAATGCCAATAATATAAGATTGGCTTTATTGAGAGCTAGAATAGAGGCAGAAATAAGATCAAGGGGGAATATTAATATACATATTTTATATAATATACTAAAAGTAATAGCTAAATGTAAAGATTAGATGTTGAAAGATGGTATCACTATGTATGTTTAAATAATATTGTGATTGTTATTAGAATGGTGCACAAAAACACTGAACTAAACAATGAAGGAACTCACTGTTCATATAATTATATTGATGTATATCAAATAAATAAATAAATAAATAAATAAATAAATAAATAAATAAATAAATAAATAAATAAATAAAATTTTGTATAGCCAAGGACTGCATACTGCCCTGGGGTCAAAAGTTGCTCACACACATACTATACAATAGGAATTACAAACTCACCAACAAAGACATGCAGAGATAATTTCAGGTGTGAGAAAGCTTTCTGCAAAGTGTTTGCTTGTAGACAAGCCACATCCATTGATGGGCCTCAATGGACCTTACTACGTTGACTTGACCATAAACCACAAGGAAAGCAATGTTCCACAGTACAAGACTGGTGTGTTCCAGTGTGCTATTTTATTTGGGCACAATGTTCTTGATGTAGCATTGCTTCAAGGCAGTCCATATTAGTTCTTTGCTTAGGATTCTGGGTTGGGGGAAATATTTAAAGGGGAAACTTGCAGAACAGGTATCAGCATTGGCTTTGCTTTAGCAAAGAGCCTTGACAGTTATTCTAATATATTCCCTTTTGTTTGGTTATTTAAAACCTATATTCTCCATGAGTTCTCTTCAATCCACATATGCATTTCTGAAATGGGCATAACCAGTTTAAGGAAGGAAAACTTTTTTTTTCTCTGTGCTTCTATTGAAAAATCAGCAGAGTTTTCTAGTATAATTTATCATCAGTCAGAAATTGACCCAAGAAAGTCCTGTTACACTGAAATAATCTATTTTTATTTAATTGATTAGGCTGTTTTATTGTCAGTGATTACACTCAACCGATCTATGACATTAAGTTGCTTAGATCTCCAGATATGGCAGCTTCATGGTTATATATACTGATCACCCTATTGATCAAAGCTACTTAGCTGACTATATATATCAGCTGGTAATTCTGTTCAGTTCAAAGTACAACAGCTTTGGATAATTAGATATAATAGAATGTGCAGGATTTTTTTAAAAAGATTTTTTTTAGATGTGCAAGCATGCCTATTCATTTTAAGCATTTCCTATTAATATTTAGAAAAAAGCTTAGGGTAGCATTTTTAGACTGCAAAGAATATGGAAAATCTAATTTCTCCAAATTGCAACCCAATTACACCAAAGAAAATAGATTTAAATTTTAATGTACATATGAACAGAAAGAAATATAATACTGTACAATACAACTGAACCCTAAACAGAATTATTCTCATCTGTATCAAAAACGAAACAAAACTAGATTAATCATTTATAAACTGCCATTATTTACTCAATTTTCTGTTCCTTCAATTCAGATTTTTCTACTCAGATAAAAAAATAAAGGGATTACGTTTCACTTCTACATTTTTATTATTAATATTTATTAATAGTATTAATAAATTACAGAATATTAATATCCCTTAATATTATGTTCAATTAATAGAAAGCTACTAGCTCTAAGTTTAACAGAGTGGACTTTTTTAATTAATCAAAATAATTATATAAAATAAAATTAAATACATCTGTTACATATTACCAAAAAGTCATGTGTCCTTTTTGATATTTTTCATTTCTCTTTCCCTAATATTAATATTGGCTTTCCAAACCATAGCATTGTCACAGAATTAGTTAATAATAATTTTTGATGACCGTTTTCATTAATTATGCTGAAAATTGAACGGTGGCATCCTAATGTAGCTTTGCTCTAGCACAAACTATTTCCAGTTTTCACCACACAAGTTATGCAGAAAAGTTTATACAGTTGAGTCTGCTTCACACTAACTGTTTGTTAACTTTTTCTTACCCAATTTAGTGACACTAGATTGGGGCCACCAACAGGCATGCCAAAGCTGTGTGAGCTACCTGGAAGCACGCTCCCCTATGCAACTCAAGTCCACTTCCTTCAAGAGAAGCAGTGTAAATTGTTATGTATTGATACTTTTAAGCGGGAGTTTCAAACCTGCCTACGTTTCTGATTGGCTGACAGTCCCTCCAGGATTGTATATAAGGAGGGCTGCAGCCTCTGAGTTTTTGCTGAAGTCTCACTGTATATTAAAGAGCTGTTGTCACTTGCTTGCTTGTGCCTCTCGTTATTCCCGAACCACTTCATTGGCGACGAAGGTGGGATTGAGGCTACAAGAAGTGAACCAGTGAGACCATGAGCTTCAGCTAGGCGACGAGGCGAACCACAGGAGGCACACAGAACATGTCTGCCTACGTTCCGCCCAAGCCTTTTGATCCGACCCACGAAAAATGGGTCTCATACCTAACAAGGTTCGAATGCTCGCTTGAAGCCAGCGACATGCAGGGTCTCTCCGCTAATCGAAAGAGAGCCCTCTTCCTAAGCCACTGTGGACTGGATGTGTTCGAGATGGCCGAGTCACTGTGTGAGCCAACACCGGTTCAAACCGTCTCCTGGGACACCCTGATGGCAACTCTCTCGGCTCACTACGCTCCCGTCCCCTCCAAGTTCGTTCAACGATACCAACTCAGACAGCGCGTTCAATGAGAGGGAGAACCGGTCAGTGCATACATGGCCAGCCTGAGAAAAGCCGCAACCCATTGCGACTATAGAGACTTGGACGATGCGTTGCTTGAGCAACTTATCTGTGGTGTTCGGGACATTAGCTGCAACGGCGCCTGCTCGCCAAGCCTGATTTGACGCTTGCTGGAGCCCTAGACGAGGCCAGGGCTCATGAAGCCTCCACAAAAGCCGCAGAAACGCTGCAGCGTCCGCTGACCAGCAAAGACAGCCCCAAGTCTGCTCCAGTGCACAGAGAAGACGCCGGATCCAGCTCGGAGTCCAAGTCGGATGAGGATGTCTTCCGAATGGAGCATCAGAGAAAAGACACTGGCAGCCCCCGGCGAAGCTGTCCCAGCTGTGGCGGGCACCATGATAGACTGTCCTGCAAATACAGAGAGGCTATTTGCAGGTGTTGTGAGAAAAAAGGGTACTTGGCGCGAATCTGTAGAGCCATTCTGCCCAGAAAACACCAACCACGTGAGCGCCGCAACCAACCGGAATCAACGCGCCAGAAGCAGCCAACGAGAGAAGGTGGCGCGAAAAAACGGCGCAAATTTGAACCGCGAGATGGCCGCAGCATACACATAGACCAGGCCAGCACGGCGATCGAGGACAAAGTCAGCACGGTGGTCGAAATCAACGGCAAGCCATGCTCGATGGAGATCGACACCAGATCAGCTCTCTCCATAATGTCATGGGCGACCCTAAAGACCCTCCTGCCGTCGTTCCGGAAGGACCAGCTCTCCAAGCAGAGACTGCACATCCTAGACTACCAGGGGAACCGAGTCCCCTTCGAAGGCGTGGGCACGTTCTGAGTCACCTACGGAGACTACGAAAGAGACCTGCCGCTGACCATCATCACGAAGCAGCTCCCTAGCCTTCTGGGCATGAGGTGGTTCCGAGCCCTCGGCATGGGCTTCACCGGCGTCCGCCAGATGTCCAAGTCATCACTAAAGGACAGTCTTCTGACCGAGTTCCAGGACGTCTTCGGGGACATGTTGGGCAAGTATGTGGGGACCCCTATTTCACTAAACTTAGACCCCAACGTAGCCCAAATAAGACTTAAAGTCAGACGGGTGCCGTTCGCATGGAAACCGAAGATCGATGCGGAACTGACAAATTAATTAAACAGGGGGTGTTAGTCCCCGTCGATCATGCGAAATGGGAGACCCCCATAGTGACCCCAGTAAAATCTGACGGCTCAATTAGGATTTGCGCCGACTACAAGTGCACGATCAACAAGGCTTTGCAGCCGAGCGCCTATCCGGTGCCGATCGTGCATCATCTACTACACTCCCTGGGGCCCGGAAAAATTTTCGCCAAATTGGACCTAGCTCAGGCCTATCAGCAATTACCAGTCGACGATGCCACGGCAGAGGCGCAAACAATTGTAACTCATAGGGATGCATTCAAATGCACCAGGCTCCAGTTTGGGGTGAGCGTCGCACCCGGCCTATTTCAAAGCACCATGGAGCGCCTTTTGCAAGGGCTCCCGGAGGTGGTGCCTTATTTTGATGACGTTCTGGTCAGCGCTCAGGACGAACGTCAGCTAGGGGACCGAGTAAGGAACGTCCTTTCCCGTTTTAGAGAAGCGGGACTTAGACTTAAAAAGAACAAGTGCATGATCGCTGTTCCCTCTGTGGAGTTTCTGGGGTACAGGGTGGACGGCACAGGCATCCACCCTACCGAAAGCAAGGTGAGAGCTATTAAGAGCTCACCTACCCCCAAGACTAAAGCGGAGCTCCAAGCCTTCCTTGGACTCCTCAATTTTTACTCAATGTTCTTGAAGGACAAGGCCACCATTTCAGATCCCCTGCACAAACTTTTGGGGAAGAATGTACCATGGGTATGGGGGAAACCGCAAGCTGCCGCTTTTGAGGCAGTAAAAAGACTTCTATCTGAAAACAGTTTCCTAATCCAATACAACGCAGCGCTACTGCTTGTATTGGTTTGCGACGCCTCCCCCGTAGGAGTTGGTGCCGTCCTAGGCCATAGACTGCCGAACGGCCTAGAGGCGCCCATTGCGTTCTACTCTCGCACCCTGTCAAGCGCAGAGCGGAACTATAGTCAATTGGACAGAGAGGCTCTGGCTGCAATTGCGGGGGTTAAAAAGTTCCACGAATACTTCTATGGCCGACAATTTGAACTTGTGACTGACCACCGGCCCTTGCTAGGACTTTTGGCAGGCGATAGGCCCACCCCCGCTGCTCTTTCCCCGCGTTTGACCAGATGGGCCATTTTTCTATCGGCCTATTCGTATCAGCTTGTCCATCGACCCGGACGGACCTTGGGCCATGTGGATGTCCTCAGCCGCTGCCCCCTACCAGACCTACTGACTAACCCAACGCCAGAAGCCTCCGTCCTTCTGCTGGACACTTTAACTTTGGGACCTATCTCCTCTTGCGAGGTGGCAAAAGCCTCAGCTAGAGACCCAATCATTCGCACTGTGATGGGTTGGGTTCTGAAGGGGTGGCCGATCAAAATGGACGGGGGGGGGGAATACCAAGGTTATGTGAACAAAAAAAATTAACTGTTTATGCAAGGGGGTTGTCTGTTGTGGGGCGACAGGGTGGTAGTACCAACGAAACTAAGAACACGGGTCTTAGAATTGCTGCACGAAGGGCATCCGGGCATTGTTAGAATGAAAAGCTTAGCCCGCAGCTATGTTTGGTGGCCCAACATGGACCAAGTTATCTTCGAGTGGGTGGGGAAGTGCAGACCCTGCCAAGAGTCTCGTCCCGATCCCCCAGTAGCGCCCATCCGTGAGTGGGAGAAACCAAAAGGGCCATGGGGGAGGATTCACATTGATTTTGCCAGTCCCTTTCACGGGCAAACGTTTTTAATAGTAGTCGATGCCTACTCAAAGTGGCTCGAAATAATCTTAATGCCTTCAACAACAGCCGAAGCAGTAATCAAGGTCCTAAGGAAGCTGTTTGCCACCCACGGCCTGCTGGATACCCTGGTATCTGATAACGGCCCTCAATTCACAGCAACCCTTTTTGAGGGCTACTTGGCCGGACTGGGCATCCACCATGCCCTATCGGCCCCGTTCCACCCGGCTTCTAACGGATTGGCTGAACATTTTGTTAAAACGGCCAAAGAGGCACTGTCCAGACTAGACAACGGGGACTGGCAGGCCAGGATAGACCAATTCCTAGCGGTCCAGCATGCCACACATGCACAGCAACAGGGAGAAGCCCAGCAGAGCTCCTCATGGGCAGGAAGCTTCGGTGCGTGTTAGACAGGCTTCACCCTAACTACTCGCACCAAAATTTCAAGGCAGAAACCTCTGGCCTAAGACAGTTTCAGGTTGGGTCCCCGGTGTTCGCTCGCAATTATGCCAGCGGACCTCTTTGGGTTGCAGGAACCATAGTGGGCGTAACAGGCCCAAAATCGTACACGGTGGATGTAGGAGTAGACAGACTCTGGAAGCGCCACATAGACCAACTTAGAAAAAGGATAGTCGGCGAAGCAAACATCAATTTAGACATCTCCGAACCTAACTACAACAACTTTCCCAAAACAGCTAACGCAAGCCCAGGTTCGCGAGAATACTTAGCTGACAAGCCCTGGTTCCAGCGCTGCCCTAGCGAGTCGCCACTCCCAACCGGGGATAACCACGCCCCGGACAAAATCCAGGAGGTTCCATTGGCAGAGCCGGGAGAGACAGTAAGTCCCTCCGACCAGCTCGACGCCCCGCCAGACACTGAACTGCGCAGGTCAACTAGAACGAGAACTCGTCCTGGGTACCTGCGAGATTTTGTGTGTACATATGTAAATTTTTGAATGTTAGTGCTTTCTGGGAAGGGAGGGGTGTTATGTATTGATACTTTTAAGCGGGAGTTTCAAACCTGCCTACGTTTCTGATTGGCTGACAGTCCCTCCAGGATTGTATATAAGGAGGGCTGCAGCCTCTGAGTTTTTGCTGAAGTCTCACTGTATATTAAAGAGCTGTTGTCACTTGCTTGCTTGTGCCTCTCGTTATTCCCGAACCACTTCATAAATCACTGTGGGTATTTCATTTCTGCTAATCCCAGATTCTGCTCTCTGGGTATGTGAGCTCAATACTTATAAGAAACAGAATCAATTGAGGAAAAGCAAACACTTGGCCATAATGGGCCCAGACATGGATTTCATTGATTTGATGACTCTCTGGATTGAGAAAAAAAAGGTAAGTTGATACAAAACATGGCCAATAGTGAGCAATGCTGGGAAGTATTGCTCAAGAATATCTTGAGTGCTGTATGTTGGTTATTCCTGAACTAGACTATTTAAATTGGCACCACAGATTCTAAATATGAATCCCATAATAGCAGGAGGCCAGAACCTCTGGCAGATGATCCAAATGAAGATCTCCAGTCTTTTCAGCTGGGATCTCCAGACTCTTCCCAGAGTAGGACCATTCATTAGTTTGAAATCATGCTCATGTTGTAATGGCCCAGTTAAATATATCCCATCATGTGGAGTATCGGTAGGAAGTGGAGTTAGAAGTATCTAGGGATCAGTAGTAACGGTGAACCCCATAACTCCACTCTTGAGCCAGTTCCAGAAAGTCCTCAGGATATCTTGTCTATACCCATTGACAGTCTCTCAGACTCTGAAGTCCAGCCACTCAGTCCTAAGCGAAGATGTGTGATGATTCAACAGCCAAGAGCAGAGCTCTGTAGATTGATGAGACTTGCCAAGAAATAACCCTGCAGAAGAACCAATGTTGAGTAAACTCCCACAGTTTTGTGTGCTAGGTGGAGGCTCAGGGTGGCTGTATCAGCCTCCTCTGTTTCATTGCTTATTGCTCGGCTGCCATGAAACGGGGGGAGGGGCAGGCTGCCATGAAACGGGGGGAGGGGGAGCTATTGGGATTCTTGAGGGGGGGAAGAGAGCTGGAGAAGAAGGGGAAAACTTTGCTTCAGCATCTTCTTTGAAGTTGATAACGACTCAAGGTCAATGGTCGTGGCATAGCAGGAGGATGGCACCACCACACGTGGCACCCACATGACCCCTGGGGAAATTGTGGATTGGATGATGGACGCTGGACAGATGGTGGGGGGGATGCTTTCTATATGTAATTTTTGTGCCTTTGCTTCAGACCTTGCTTTTCTTTGACTGCATTCAGTCCATACTCAGTAAAAGATACCTTTCTCTATGAAAATGGAGTTGAGGTTTTTCTTTCTTGGGTAATGAAAGGAGGCTGTCCTGACAGGCTAATTTATTGGCCTCACTTCCAGGGAGAAAACTCCAAGAACACGGTTTTTAAGTGACTCTGGCTTCCCCATTGATTTTGCTTGTCAAAAGGTTGCAAAAGATGATTGCATGACCTTGGGAAACAGCAGCAGTCGTAAATATGAACCAGTTGCCAAGCAACTGAATTTTGATCATGGGGATGCTACAAAGGTGAAAAATGGTCACAAGTCACTTTTTTCAGTTCCCTTGTAACTTTGAATGGTCACTAAATGAACTGTTGTAAGTTGAGGTCTACTTGTATTCTATATTCCTTCTCACTATTTCTCTTGTCTTGTCCTTTGTCTATGGAGATTCTCAGTCATCCAGGTCATGGTTGTCCCAAAGGTGCTTTTTTCAAGAGGCAACTGGACTTTCTTTGTTTTTCCTTGATGAAGTTTCGCTTCTTATCCAAGAAGCTTCTTCAGCTCTGACTGGATGGTGGGAAATGAAAGGATTTATAGTCCTTGCAGAAAGCTGGTGATTTGCATTCTTTTAGCGGGTCGTTAAGTTAAACATGAGGTTTAACTTTCTCATCAGGGTCATCTGAGTAGTGCAAATTGGTGTGGAGCCTTCTTGGAACTGTTGAAAGGACTGTGTTTTAGATTGGAGATAGATAGCATATAAATCCTTCCATTTCACACCATCCAGTCAGAGCTGAAGAAGCTTCTTGGACGAGAAACATCTTCAAAGAAAAACCAGAAAGTCCAGCTGCCTCTTGAAAAAACGCACCTTTGGGTCTTGTCCTTTAGTTTTATCACTTCTTGTTTGGATTTTTGATCTTGACCTGTGCCAGGTCTTTTGATTATGTGTACAATTGCTATCTTAAGACATCGGTAAAAAATTCTGCCTGAGTTTTGCTTATCACTGGGCAGGCATCCAGCTTGCTATCTTGTTGGCTGGCAACCAGCAAGGGGGAAAAGAGGGGGGGGGAAGGAAAATTTAAGAAGTTGAGGAAGGCAAATTTAGCTATCCTTCTCCCCACTGCAAAATTAAGCAAAGTGGCTTACTTTTGGCTCCACAAATTTGTGACTCTGACCACACCTGCTGTTTGTTGATCTGTAAAGTATTTGTTGGAATGTGGTTTCTAACACATTCTACTGAGTGAATGAATGCAGACTCTGGAGGATGCAAAATCACATCCGCTCCTTTGAATTCCCAAGGATGCTCCTTTTTGAATATCTAGATAGGAGGACTGTCAATCACTGTTGGTCCTACGCCTACCATGATGGAGAAATTGTCCACTGGTAGAAGATGTCACTGATAGAAGACAAATTTTTGTCCTAATGACTTGATAAAGAAAAGAAGGAATGATAAGATCATTTCCCCCCTTTTTGTTTATAGTGTCCAGACATAAAAATCACTGCAAAGGATTTTAAAGTATTTTATATCCTCCCTGACCATTCAGCCATGGTCTTTCAGATTGGTTCTTTTGATCCTTAGTGAGCTGCTCTGAAAAGCACAACCTTTAATATGTCTATTTGTAGGAAATGATTAGCCTTTAATGCCCTGTTGAATGTTCATAGTTATATTCATTATATTTAGGACACATGCCTTTTGCTAGAGTGGCAAGTCATTGATAATGGGATTAAATGATCCCAGGTAGACTCTGATAAAGATTGAGGAAGAGACAAGCTTTACTACTCTAAGAGGTTTAACATCATTAGCAGAAAAGTTTGCTATGGGATAATAACCCTGTTTCATCCATCTTTTAAATGATAGTGAGGAAACAACAGTTTATAATTCCAAATAAAGAGACATTTGATTCCACTCTTTTTGCTGACACTGAATTTCCCAATTCATTGCAGTGAACCTAAGATCTTTTAAGTGTATGGATTATATTATACCTTATATTTCATGCTACCTATTCACCTGGAAACAGGCAATTGTAATTTGGTAAAACTTAAATCACATTATTGTCTTACTTTTAATGTGTATCTTTATAATATTCCCATTTGTGTTTCCAGTTAAAGTAAACTAAAAGAATATCTGCAGCACTTTGATTGTAATTCCAGATCTTTAGGGTTCCAGGAGGCTGCAGTTAATCCAATTATTTCAGTAGCTGCAGTATAACTAAAAGTGGAGGAGAAAAAGCTACCCTTTTTTTTGTAACAATAAAACTGCAGAACTGATGGGTAATACATTTTCCTATTTAAAAGAAATCCTAACTCACCCTTTTTTTCAGGCTAGTGGTGCCCGCAGTATGCTACTACCTTCTCTGAAACACCTTGATGCATTCTGTTGATACTTTAATTCATTTATTTTTGTCAGTGCAAGCCCAGGAGAAGGCATAACTTCTATTGGGAGGCACTAACAGAATCAGCATATAAGACCACCAACACTGAAGGACCTTTTCAGTTTTGGATCTTAACTGCAGCACATCCCTCTTTGGGGGAAAAAAAAATGACTCAGATGGTGATGAAAACTATTTAAATGCCAATTCAGACTGCTTGTGTCAGCATTATGCTTTCAGTGTTTGATAAGTTTACCAGCTGTTTCATATATCAAATCATCCTAATGGGCATTGATAAAAGAGAGTCACAGTTCATTACTTTCATATAAAGGGTTGGAAGATATAGACAGTATGCAGCCAGAATCACATTTGCAAGCGGGAGATGAATGCAATCATTTCTAGGGCAGAGCCACAATGTCTTATTTAAAGACATCAGGCTGGCAGATAATCTTTAGGATTCAAAATTTAATTTTTTTTTGCTACCTGTCCTTAAATGGCTTAGGACCTGGTTATCTACGGGACCGCCTACTACCACCAATAGCCTCCCACCGGCCAGTACGCTCTCATAGAGAGGGACTCCTCCAGGTGCCGTCAGCCAAACAGTGTCGACTGGCGGCCCCCAGGGGGAGAGCCTTCTCTGTGGGGGTACCTACTATCTGGAATGAGCTCCCCCCGGAGATACGGAGGATCCCAGATCTGCGCTCCTTCCGCCGTGCTGTGAAGACCTTTTTATTCCATCAAGCGGGCTTGGCCTAATCTCTTCCCTTTTTAAATATTTAAATTTTAATCTGTTTTTAAATTATCGAGGTGTTTTAATTTGTTTGGGCCAAATAATTTAATTTGATTTTATTGGGTTTTTAAATTTTGTGTATCTATGTATTTTATTGTTGGCTGTTCACCGCCCTGAGTCCTTCGGGAATAGGGCGGTATACAAATCAAATAAAACTGAAACTGAAATACCAAATTCCTGCTCAAGTTATAAATCGTGGAAGTGGGACCACCGTATGGATTATAATCCTGTTTCTCTTTGGGTTACGTGGGGCTCCCTTTGTTTTTCATGTGGTTGCTATCTCATCTTTTGAAGATGAAGATCAAAGTGTTCTAATGGGATTTGTGTGTATCAGTATGTGTATGTGCTAGATGCATGTAGTTCTGATCTGAAGGAGAAAAGATGTTTTGGATCGGTATATGATCTCCTGCCATGGACAAGAAGACCTGCAGCAGGGCCTCTTCCAAGCCTATTATTCTATGTTTTGGAGCAGGAGTCTCCAACCTTGGCAACTTTAAGACTTGTGGACTTCAACTTCCAGAGTTCCTCAGCCAGCAAAGCTGGTACAAATGAGAGTTGAAGTCCACAAGTCTTAAAGTTGCCAAGGTTGGAGATCTCCTGTTCTGGAGAGTCACGTAACACCTCTCAGCTGTGTAGTTCTTTTCATATGGTTAGGAGCATCTCTACAAGTCTGTAAACTGCATTAATGATATTTACATTAATATTCATGATATAATTGCAATTCTTACCGAAGGGCCGTTACCCGAAAACTGGGGCAGAGGACACTGAGCTGATCTTTCCCACTCCCAGTAATGATCTTTACAGTAACTCACATTGTGAACCAGCAGACTCTGATTGGTTTGACCACGGATAAGATGACTAGGGGGGGAAAAGAACACAATTAAATAGTATTTTATATTTAAATGTCACTTTTATTGTGGTCAAAAAGCCCTTCTATAGTTTAAAACATCAGGAACATTTGAGTCAGGCCTATATAAAAATCCTAGTCTTTCTAATAGTGTTTTTCCCTTCAATAATATTATATTGTGCTATAGTAGGCATCCTAGATGATGATGATGATGATGATGATGATGATGATGATGATGATGATGATATCCATTCAGTCATGTCTGACTCTTGGCAATTCTATGGACCAGGTCTCTTCACTTCTTCTAATCTTGCACTACTTCTTTGAGATTTTCTATCTCAAAGTTTTGATGGCATCCAGCCACCATATTCTTTGATGGTGGCTAGGCACATCAAAGCTGACACCAGACATCATATATAATCAAGGGTGGGTTCTACTTACCTTTACTACTGGTTCGCAACAGGAGCGCACGCGCGCTTCTGCGCATGCGCAGATCATCAATTATGACATCCGGGTGGGTGGGCGGAGCCTCCTATTGCTTTTACTACCGGTTCTAACAAAACCAGACAGAACCAAGAGCAGCCCACCACTGTATATAATGTATAATAACGTAGATTAGTTTCAGAAGAAAAGAGAGCTGAGATTGATTGGTGGCTGTCCTGGTTTATGTTGAGGTTTGATTTCAGAGCTAGTCTATAACTCCCAGTTGGTCACCGCATAATTTGGACATTCAAAATAATATTTTGCTGTGTGACTATTATATATATGTATGTATGTATACATACTTACCCCATGCCATGAACTACCAGGCCAGCGAAGAAAACAATGAATAGGTGATGGGTATACCAGAACACCTCATAGAAGGATCTTCTGATGGTTTCAGTAGACGAGGTCATTATCAGAATTAGCGACACAGTGATTAGGAGTCCGGTCACTCCAGCTATGCTTCTCAGGATTTCAGCTAATGTATTCTAAGGGGAAAATGGTTTATAGGAATATTGGATTAATAGTGTAATAAAAATATTAATTTAATTTAATTTTTTTAAAGATCAGACCTGGGGCATTAATATTAAAACCTATTTTCTATTTGATATTAAAAATCTATCAGTAACAAGGGGTGAAATTCCCATATTTTTGTGAAATGGTAAGAGGAAGCAAGACTGTCTTAGCAGTTTCTATTATATTATACTTGGGTATTCTGAAGGAAAGACATGATTCAAACAAGATTTAATGTAGCAGATGCTAACGATGGGGAAAGCATAGCATTATCAAATAAAGGAGTACAGGGTAATATTTATGATATATATGATTCTATATCCCTCCAGAATGAGGAATATAAAATATGCCAGAAGGAAGTAGCATTTCTGTAGCATTTGCAGAATTTCATCGAAGTTGCTTTGGCTATGCTGTATAGTGATTGGATCCATCTGTCTTAAACACAATCTATTTTCACAGCAATTACAATGAGGACAAATCCTGTAGTTCATATAAATGAATATTTAATTGCTTAAAATGTGTGGCTGCCCATTGGAACTTACTCACTGGTAAGTGAATTTTGGATGACAGCCTAAATTATTTTATAGGCAATAATAACTTGTACATTTGTACTGGTTTTAGAACAATGACAACTGATGAACATGAAAACTATCATGGTATCATCATCTCTCTCCCCTTCACCATCTCAAATCAAAGATATGTCACCCTGGATTTCAAGAGAATATGGAATAGAAATTATCAACAACTAATATCAGGGGCAATTCAAAGTCTTTTATTTTGGTATACTTAATACATTACTGATTAATATAGCCTTGCAAAATGACCCTTACTTGATTCCCCTTTTTATGTATTCTTTTTCATTTCTCTGCTCCCAACATTTCTATGTAAATTTGGGATCTGAGTTGGATTGTGTCAACTTTCTGATGAATGAAAGCTAACCAACCACAAGACTAACACCAAAACCAACCTACTGTGTCATAGCTTCTGATGGGGTTCAGGTAGCTTTCATTTGGGTTCCCACCAATGCCAGACAGTTTCTTCCTCAAGTCTCCTGCTTGGTTCGAATGGCTGAGATGAAATTGTTCTATATTGACCAAATGTGCAATGATGTGAATAGCTACGAAAATAGGTTTTAGAAAGGAAAGATTATGATGTGTTATTACTGGAACAAGCCAGACATCAATTTAGGAGGGACTATCTTCCTGCCATAGTCAATCAGTACATCTGATAAAGTTTCCTTTCCTTGACTAAGAGACAACACATAGGTTTATTTGTGATTGCTGAATGGAAGCATTATTCATTTATCATTGCAATACAAAATACCACCATGAGTTTTCCTGTGCCTAATGTCAATCCCTATCCTGCCTCTATTACATCTCTTATTCCAAATGGTATTGCCCTGATTTTGTATATGTATCTGAGTGTGCATGTGAGTGTATACAAGGAAGTCATGGTAGGCAAGGCATTGGTTTATTTCTTTGGCTTTGCTGCTTTCCAGCTTCAGCATATTATTTGCCAGGAGGGAAAACATTCACCAATACTTTTATTAGTTTTGAGTCGAGCTACTTTTATAATTTATTATTATAAGAGATATTTTATAGAACCTGCAATTACAAGTCATTAGCTATCTGTTCAGTATGCAAAGAAAGAATGAAGCAAGAGTTAAGTTCTGTTATTTTGTATTACTTTGTGTTATCCTTCGTAAAACACATACAACTGTCATAGAATTAGTATTTGAGAGAGAAAGAATAGGAATTACAACATGTAGGTGTTGGATAGTAGTTAGGCTGGTTTGTTGCTTTCTAATTAACAACTTTACTATTCCCTGTATAATCAATCACTTGCCATTTTACCAGTAGACCTTGACTTACGACTATAATGGTACCCACCCATCAAGGTTGTAAGTCATGACAGTCATAAAATGGGTCACCCAAGTGCCTGATCTGATTTTACAATCTTTTTTGCCGTGTTCATTAAGCAAAACAATGGTCATAAGTTGAGGAGTACTTGTACATTGCTGTAAATAGGAGGATCTCATAGGTAGAAGGCTAGAAGATTCACATCTCTTTGCCCAGAAACCTTCTAGAGAAGGGGCCTCCAACCTTGGCAACTTTAAGACTTATGGACTTCAACTCCACAAGTCAAGTCCCGTCTTGACTACTGCAACACTCTCTACCTAGGGCTGCCCTTGAAAACCACTCGAAGGCTTCAACTGGTGCAGAATGCGGCCGCGCGGGTTGTGATGGGAGTGTCCCGACACTCCCATGTTACACCCCTCCTGCGTGACCTGCATTGGCTACCGGTTGCCCTTTGGGTGAGGTTCAAGGTGCTGGTTATCACCTATAAAGCCCTTCATGGCCTAGGTCCGGGATATTTGTCGGACCCCCTGCAGCCAGCAACAATCTCCAGTTGCCTGGTGCGTTCCCACAGACAGGGCCTCCTCAGGGTGCTGTGACCCCCAGAGGGAGAGCTTTCTCTGTGGGCGCACCTACCCTTTGGAACCAACTTCCTTTGGAGCTCTGGATGGCCCCTGACTTTCGCTCATTCCGCCGTGATTTGAAGACCTGGCTGTTTCGCAGCCTGGACTGATGGGGGGGTGGGTTTCTTAATAGATTTTAAATAGATTTTAAATAGTTTTAATTTGGACTTTTAATTTTATATTGTTTTAATGTGCAATTGTGCATTTTATTGTTGTGAGCCGCCTTGAGTCCATTGGAGATAGGGCGGCATATAAATCTCATTAAACTAAACTAAACTAAACTAAACTTACAGTTGCCAAGGTTGGAGACCCCTGTTCTAGAGCTTCACATTCTAGTTCCACCCTTCTGTGTTTTGAAGCAGTGCTCTGATAGCTCTGCTGTCACTGCTCTCTCATGTGACATCCTTTCCCTGTCCATGATGTTTTAGAGTGGTCGAAATGCTATAACCTGTGCAGTTTTACTGGTTATTAAAATGGAAAGGATGGACCTGCAGAAAGAGCCAGGTTTTTAAGGCCTTCCTAGGTTCATGGCCATGTGGTATCAGGAGGGATAGTTCTCCAAAGACCCAGCATGTCTCCTGGGTGCCATAACATGACATTCCTTTACTGATGGGACCCATGTCAATCCTGGGTATTTGGGTTCTAAAAGTTTTAATTTAAAATTATGGATAAATAAGGGTGCAGATACCCTTCTGCAACTATCATGGGCTCTTTCTTCCATTCCTTTGGGATATATGCCTCAGGCAAGATTTTTAAATATAAATGGTTTATTCCATATATCAGTCCTTGCTTACACACACACACACACACACACACACAGAGAGACATTGAAATATATTCCTGCTTTATGAATAACTTTAATGCCTAACTTCTTAAACTTAAATTGGAAAGCGCAGCCAATGTAGTTTGGTGCACTTTTACTTTGTTACATGAGAAAACTAAAATAAGTCAAATTAATGGATTTCTATTCCTGGAATGACTTCTTAATTAAGAAAAAGAAATGTGTGCACATTTTTCAGGAATGTATTCATACGATGAAAGCAAATTGATAAATTGCTGTCCATGATAAAGAAGCATCTCATCATATCGCTTTGTGGCATATTCTGAATTCCATACTCTTTTGAGGTTTTCAGCAAAACAAAGAATAAAAATTCAGCTCATTGATTCTGGCAGGAATTATGCCATATTAGATTCAAGAAACATCAGCACCTGTTTGGTAAAATGACTGAAACATTCATCTTATTGTTTAAATGTTCCTTATGAGCTGGGAACAAAGAGAGTAAGAGTAGGCAGAGTGGAGTTAAATTAATGCATGTCAGGCATAGAAGATGGGGATAGAAAGAATATTTTCCCCTTAACATTCTTACAATGTTAAAGCTAGGCATTCTTAACTGAAACTGAATGCAAATGATCCAGAACTGATCAAAGGAAAGACTTGAGATTTTTTTATATATTGCATGATTTTACAAGATGGTGGTGTCATCAGATACAGATACCCACCAATTTACATGGCTTTAAAAAGTTTTGGACAAAATCAAGGAGGATTGGCTTATCAATGGCTTTTAGCCATAGTACAATTTATTCCTTCTTAAGACACCCTCTCTTCATTTATTTCTATCAACCAGGTCATTAAGCAAGATGCTCATGAAGTGAACATGAGGGAAAGGGAAAGGGAGAGGGGGGAGAGAGAGACAGACAGACAGACAGCAAAGATCACTCACTGCTGTCTCATTCAGATACAGTTCTCTCATACAGCTACAGCAGTGTTACTCTCCCTCAGGCATGCATGGTTGTCAGGGATATAAAATTTGGTGGTAAGTGCATGCATTGGTTAGAAAATGAATTTTTAAAGTTACCATTTATTACCATCATATTTGCAAATGATTGCTAACCAAGATAGTTGCTAAACAAGGAGTGACTATATATCTTAAACACAGCAGCGAAATCCATTTACCTTCACTACCAGTTCAGGAACGGAAGTGCACGGGAGTGCGTGTGCACCTCTTCTGCGCATGCGCAGATGGTTAAAAAAGGGACGTAATGACATCCCGGACGGTGGGTGGAGCCTCCCACTGCCAGCGCTACCGCTTCGGTGAGCCAGATAGAACTGGGGAGATTTCACACCAGCTGCTTAAACACCAGCTGCTAGGGAACAATCATTGAAGAATATTGTTGTCCTGTCTATATTTGTGAATTTCCTGAATATACCTGGTTGGCCATGCTATAATACCAGAACATTAGACAAGATGGATCAAAAGCTTAATGTTCTTTTATACTTGCATTGTCTCTGTGGTACGGTATCTTTGTTCTACTGCATTTACAATAAACTTGCCTTACTAGCTGGAAAATAAAGTAAGTAAAATCTACATGTACACTATACAAAAGGCACAAATATTCCTATTTCAATTAAAGCTAGAAATAGAAATGTAAATAATGGTGGTAATAAGGATTGTATGAGGTTCCCACTTTCAAAGCAAGTGTATTAATACCAACTCCATTGAAGCTAGGAGAGACTTCAGAAATGGTTTCCATCACAACACAAGTTATTGCCATAGGAAATCCTGTTTGCTAACTCCAAGGATGGCAATTTAGTTTAAGTTTTTTCCCTCCAAAGTTAACTTCCACTGATCCACAATAATTGAGCATTGGGAGGTATGTGGAATTACTCAAGCATGCAACTAATATGCTGAATTTGTATGATTCCAGATAGAAACAAGCAATATTGCAGGCAAAATGTTTTCTAACTTACTTGCATTTACAGCTACTCCATAGGCAATTATTTTGTGAAATGTGATGTTTTTATCCAGTTGTCTCCTCAGTATTGTCCTGTGACACTTGATGAAAACAAAGATGTATTTTAAATCATGTTTATTTTATTTACATGACTCTGAGCTTGAATTTAGTAACTGTGATACTCATTCCTCTCCTCTCTCCCATAATACATGAGAAAGAATGAGGTTAGATGTTTTTCAATCTAAAATACAGTTTCTGTTCACACAATTATTTAAGCAAAGTACCTAATCCATAATATGAAGTTGACTTAGTCAGGAACTGTAAATGTGGATAAATCACAGTTTATCCATTTTTTTTTGGTAATCTGCAGCTGATAAAAATGGAAACAAAAATATACAACCTCTTCAAAAAGACAAAGAGAGAAGAAAGTCCATAGTTTAACAAGGCTCACTTCTTTAGTAACTGATGCTAATATATAGCTTATTATATTTTATATGTGAATGTAGCCTGCAATTCAAGAGGCTGAATATTAAGTTAGTCTTTTAGTTGCATCACCAAAATATAACTTGTCTGCATACTGGAAAAGCAACAGTTTTGTTGGTTAAAATAGTATTGGTAAAATTATAAACCTTTCTATTATGGAAAAAAAAAAGTTTGTACCATGTATTTAATTGATATAAGCTACAGCTGTTTTTCTTTAAAACATATTTTAAAAAGCACACATAGAGCCATATAGAATTGCTACAGCATCACAAGGCAGACAAATATATTTATTCTGCAGTTGTGTTACAAAAGGCTACATTTTTAGCAGTCCATCTTATTTCTAAATGTCTTAAATAATTTCCTATTTGCAGATTTTTTTCCAGAACTCATCCCTTTCATAATTAGCACTTCCATTATACTGGCAAATATGCAGTTTCTGCATTACATTGTTTAACCAGTTTGAAATAGGGATCACAGCTTTTTCCAAAGAATTATGTGAATGATAATTGTGAAAGGTTTCTGTGAATTTTCTGTTATTCAATTGTCTTAAATCCTAGCACCACAGTCTTTTGTTGTGAACCACAAGAGTTAACTAGGTTGAAGATATGGTGCAAACAAATCCACATGGTCATTATTCATTTGTGCAAGATCATCCTATTACAGGCTTCATTTTATGAATGTTATAAGGTACAATGAAACAATAAATTCAGACAAGATAAAAATCACAATGGATAATTTCCCTGTGACTCTTGTCTGGTGAATTGGCTCTTTTCCATAATGAAAAATGATAATAATCATATCTAACAGATGCATTCATGCATCTTTTTATCCTTGTTTCATTCCATAAACAAGCAAGTTATTATGTACTATGTTAATCAAAGTCGATCCAGACTTGTCTTTCCAACAATGCACGAGTTTCTTCCATTTCTGGAACAAATTGAGATCTAAAGGTAACTACGAAAGAAGAGAGACATAATTTTTGCCAATTCTTTTCCCTCTTGGAACTTTATTGTAGTTTCATGATTTATGATTCAATTTCATGATTAAAAACACTGTTTAGTGAATATAGGAAGCTGCCATGGGAAAAAAGACACAGCTGAAACATATCTCTAGTGGGAAGGCCCTCTGGACTAAGCCAGTATTACGCATCAACTCCATTTAACATGTGTTTTGTTAAACTTTTATTTATTGCATTTATTCTTCACTTTCCTCTAAAATAAGGGCCTCCCAGCAAAGCTGGCTGGGGAATTCTGGGAGTTGAAGTCCTCCAGGTTTACAGCTGCCAAGGTTGGAGACCCCTGCTCTAAAAGGCCAAAGATTAGGAGAGCCTAAATTTTATGCACACAATGATTCCTTTGTGAGATAGTTTGGGCTCAGAGAGAGGATTGGCTCAAAGCCACCTTTTAAGCTCCTCATCCAGATATATTTACTTACCAGCATCTACTTACCAAAATTATTCATTTACAACTAAATCTTACAGATTATCTTCTTCTTGAAGAAGAAGGGGCATTTCTAGTACACAGTTTGGAAGTATACTAAAATGTTGAACCATGGCAATAAGAGTTAAAAAGACAACATATGGACTATCACCATTACTAAACATTACTTACAAAAGTCCCAAAAGGTGCTTTTTCCAAGAGGCAACTGGACTTTCTGGTTTTTCTTTGAAGAAGTTTCACTTCTCATCCAAGAAGCTTCTTCAGCTCTTGGATGAGAAATGAAATGTCTTCAAAGAAAAACAAGAAAGTCCAGTTGCCTCTTGGAAAAAGCACCTTTGGGACAACTATGACCTGGATGACTGAGAATCTCCATAGACATTACTTACAAAACTTCCCCGTAGGAAGGAGATGAAGTTCCTGCTGACTGGCAGGAGGATCAGCAAGCAGTTGAAGTTGAGGCAAGTAGCAGAAGCTCTTGCCCATGCAAGTGCAGACTAGGTACAGGAGAACAAAACTTTTACTTTGGTGAAGTTAAGAATTTCACATGCTAAAACAATCAAATCTCTTTTTGTTTATTTCTAAAGGTATAATTCCTAAAATGACCTTGGATGAAAGGATTGATATGGTCAAAAGTGAAAGAAAGAGGCAAAGACATTCAGATTTAAATAGCACAGCAACCTTTTTTTTTTTTTTTGAAAAGGTTGGCCAATTATTTGGTATCAGCAAAATATCTTGCAGTCACATTTCTGATCTTGCTACCTGGCAACTAAGTTCAGAGTTATCAAATAATAAATTATGCTTATGATGGTCAAACAAATAATCCTACTTTAGCAACATTGTGTGAAGGCCTAGCTCTCTGGAGAAGGCTCTAAGGCCATGATGGCAAACCTATGGCACGAGTGCCCGAAGTGGCACTTGGAGCCATGTTGCTTGGCATGTGCAGTGTTGCTCATTCCTCTTCTGGGTTTCTGGCGCACGTGCACGTGACAATCAGCTGGCCTTTGTGCGTGCAGCAGTCCCAGAAACCGGAAGAGCTGGTCTTCCGTTTTCCAACATGAGTATGCACGCCGGCCAGCTGATCGGCGTTTGTGCATGTACAGCAGTAACTGGAAGTACTTTATCCGGTGCGTGCAGGCCCCCTGGGCAGCTCCTCTTTCTGGTTGCGGCCCTGATGAGTGATCCCTTTTCCACACTTGGTGCCCCCCGTGAATGTGCTCCCTTTTCGGTACTCGGTGCTAAAAAGGTTCACCATCACTGCTCTAAGGTATAAAATAAAGAAAGGAAGAGAGCAACCAGCAGAAAAGGTGGAAGGATTCAGCTACTCAGATTTATTGATATTGTTGGGAGATCTAAAAGTATCACGTTAGGGACAGATCACCACAGAGGAAATCTATTTCTGTTGTTACTAAGAGAATAAGTGGGCTCTGCAGCAAGGGAAGAAGGCAAAAGAGAAAAGGTTCATTTAAAAAGTGAAGTGGGGAATGAAGAGTTTGTAGATAATGGATATATATTTTTTTTAATACCTCACCCCATACCTTATAAGATGCATTGCATGACCCATTAGAAACTTTAAGTGCCAGTTACATAAAGGGAAATAATTTTTTTTTAAAATTTCTTAAGACAATTATTTTGATAAGTCTAGCCCATTGTTTCTCAACTTTGACAACTTTAAGGTATGTGTGGACTTTGACTTCCAAAAGTCCTCAGCCAGCATGCGGGGAGTTGGACAAACAAAGTTACCAAGTTTGAGAAACACTGGTCTAGGTAAAGAGATTGGTGCATACAGAAGCAAAGATGAGGTGGAAAGTTGAGCAAATGAAGGGATTGGGTTGGCATAACAAAATAGATGGAGAGCTAAGTAAAAGATCCAGAAGGTATTTCAAAAGAAGTTTACTCACACCCAACATAACCCGTGTGTAGAGGTAGGCGTCCTCGTATTCATACCAGAAGAATGTGTCAATGAACAAGTAGAAGTTCATCCCCAACCACAATAACTAGAATAGAAAAGTTTTCACTAGTTGATTCCAAGTATTTATTTAAGCCCATTGGTTTAGAAATGTCTTCCTTGGTGCTTTGAGAAATTCACAAATGCTATGTGGAAAAAAATAATCATCAGAAAAGCCAGATTCATCTTCTCCGTGGCTTCCTTTTTCTATTTTACAAATCCAGGAGGAGAATAACAGATATCTGGACTGCACTTTGCCACCATAACTTATACACTATAGAAAACCTGAAAAATGTAGCAAAAAATCAAGAATTCCCCTCCAAACACCAGTGATTTATCAGATTTATCAGATGCAGCAGCTTGATTATGAAATACTTACAACTAGCAGAACTGACAAACTTTCATTCAAAATCCAAATCCCCATCTTTGATTTTCTTTGTTCTGCACTATAGCAGAGATTTGCTATTTCCTTGTAATGCCAACTGAGTCCTCTGGATCTTCCCCGCACTGCATATTCAGCACTACAACTGCAACCTAGGGATACGCTATTCTAATTAAGAGCTTTCTACCAGATGTCAATCTCCAAGGGGAAGAGACTTTGTGATTTGTGAAACGAACAAGCAAGTCATGGAAGATACATCACGTGTATTCTAATCAATGAGGCCTTCCCCTCCCCCAGTCATCTACACAACTGCAAATAACAACTTTAGAGATGCCCTGGAGTTCTTCTTCCAGCTGCAAGCGAAGGGAGTGCAGAGAGAGCTGTGCGGAGTTTTGAAAGGGGGAACTCTGCTTCAGCAAGGCTTTGATCAAAGTGATGCACTGATCAAAGCGGCCCCCTTGCTTGGGGGGGGTTTCTATACATGGCTGCACGTGCTCAGAGGCTCCTTTCCCTTGCATTACAGCAGATGGCTCAGTCAAGCTGGCCGGCTTTGATGTCAAGATATGTGGTGTAGAAGCTAAGCGACTCCATTTTCCTAGTAAAGATATTGCCTTGAATTGGAGCACTATAATAGCAGAGATCAGAAGTCCTGAAGCCCAGCAAACCCACTTCAAACATTAATATATATATGTATTATAATGAAGTAAAACATTCAGATTGAGCCTGGATCCTGGTAACTTCATAACTACCATGTAGTTTTCTTAGTAACAATAGAGAAGTGGTTTGACATTCCCTTTTTCCATTCCCGTCCCCCCTCCCCAACTTTCCAGCCCTAGTCCACAGTACTAGTGTTCTCCCATTCAAGTACTAAACAAGTCCATTCTGCTTAGCTGGATGGTTGGCCAGGTGCAGCTGAGGGTTATTATTTTGAATCAGCCATATCCCAAAAGTAACAAATCAAGGCTTTCATTTTTATTCCAAGGAATCTAAATTTTCTTCAGAAACCGAGTCAGGACATGCAGCTTTTTGCACAGAAAAAAGTTGTGTGCACACGCATGTGAGCACACACAGAGACCAAAAAAAGGATTACAGTCCTCAATGTAGACATTGACTGGATTAGCAAGCAAGTTTCTTTCAAGCCCAGTGATATTGACCATTTCTTCTGGTCCATATGA
This sequence comes from Arizona elegans, assembly GCA_022577455.1. NCBI lineage: Eukaryota > Metazoa > Chordata > Lepidosauria > Squamata > Colubridae > Arizona > Arizona elegans. The sequence continues at coordinate 255,519,017 of JAKOOJ010000001.1, forward strand.
GAACAGAAGCTTAGGGATCCTTGGTGCTCTCTGAGCTTGGTTGTTTTCTTACAGATGTTTCATCACCCAACTAGGTTCCATCACCAGTGCTGGAAGGGAGTGGAGTTTGCTTTCATTTTATATTCTAGTGACTTGCCCTGCCAGTGTTGATGGGGATGGTTTTGATGGTCCTTTGTTGGCTTGTTTGGCAATTCCTTGATTGGAGTATTGTTTACTTCTTGATTGTTGATTTGATGTTAATCTTGGTATTAACATCATTAATTAGGAAAGCCAAAAGAGATCAATCACATCCTCTATCTCATTGAAAATCACTTCATTTCCCCATTTATTATACACAGCTCTGCAAAAGTCTACACTGCTCCCGGACATGGCTGTACTTCACCCTAATGCCTGGGGAAAGTGTCTCTAATCCAAATTCACCTTTCTAGGAAGTACAAGACCTTTGTGATGTGGTTCCCCCACATGTTAGGCTACTGCATCTTTCTCCTCCCTCGAGCTGAGGGTTTAGTTTAACTATTTATAGGGCATACCTTAGAATAGAATAGAATAGAATAGAATAGAATAGAATAGAGTAGAGTAGAGTAGAGTAGAGTAGAGTAGAGTAGAGTAGAATAGAATAGAATAGAATAGAATAGAATAGAATAGAATAGAATAGAATAGAATAGAATTTTTATTGGCCAAGTGTGATTGGACACACAAGGAATTTGTCTTGGTGCATATGCTTTCAGTGTACATAAAATAAAAGATATGTTCATCAAGAATCATAAGGTACAACACTTAATAATAGTCATAGATTACAAATAAGCAATCAGGAAACAATATCAATATAAATTGTAAGGATACCAGTAACAAGGTTACAGTCATACAGTCATAAGTAGGAGGAGATGGGTGATGGGAACGATGAGAAGATGAGAAGATTAATAATAGTGCAGACTTAGTAAATAGTTTAACAGTGTTGAGGGAATTATTTGTTTTGCAGAGTTGGGGATTTCAAATAGAAAGAACCACACATTCTTTCAACATGTATTGTTGTTTCTAATATTTTCCTTACAAACTCCTTGAAGCTGAGACCTCTCAGTTTAGGTCAGTGCAAAATGCCTTATATTAGATGGTACCCTATGAAATGATGAACAATAATTAATTATAAAACATGAATATATCATGATATTAGTAACAGTTATTGTTTAACTGTAACAGGTATCCATAACTACTTAAAAGTACCTCCTCCCCCCCCAACTTTTGCACACCATAAGATAGAAAATGAGAAAGCGAAATAAGGTCGGTTACGATTGGGTGACCTTCTTTTCTCCTCCCCTCCTTCCCTTTTTAATGTCAGCATCTGAATTAGCCATACTTCAAAGCCAAAGGAAAAAAAAATCTGCACAAGACATTCTCTTTTGAAGTACAGCTGATCCAGACACCAGTTTTTCTAAAATGAAAGTCTCTCTTTCTCTCTCCCCCTCTCTCCTCTCTCTCTTTCTCTGTTTTTTTCAAAGGCATCTGACTGGGATTTTTCCAAGAACAGCAAAGTCAGAGGCTGCTTTGGATTCCTAACCATGAGAGTGCTTCTAAGTATACTTCAAAGAAGAATTGTTCATGTAGCGTCTCTTTGAAGTTCATCTGATTCAGATCCAGATGCTAGCTTTCTGAAAGAATCCAGTATTTCCACAGGAATTAATAGCACTCCTCTAACATATTATTTAACAAAAAGTAAAGTACGCTCTCAAACATAAAGTGATTTAGAATAGATTTTGAAATGTGGATGAAACAAGGGGTGCCAGATGTAGGAATCGTGCCAGTTCATCAGTGTTTTATTTGTTAGACGCGACAGCTCAAATCTAATAAACATACAGTCTAAACAGAAAGTATTGTCATCTGTATGCAACATTACAGGCTTTTAAAGACTTTGAGAGTCTTGAGGCAGATATTCCTTTGAGATCCATTGCCACTTTATTCTCACTGCATCTGGGCCAACATCGTATTTTTTTTCCCCCATTGCTTTTCATCCATAGAAGTCAAATTTACTGTTGAGCATTTCCCTCGATATCTGTCCATGTAGTTTTCTCAGCTGAATACAGAAATGATTTGCCTTTGCTTTCTTCTGGGATGTGTTTTAACTTTCTATTCTAGCATATAAAGTCCCTGCTTTTCCTAACCTCTTTTTCTTACCTGAAAACTTCAAAATCCTGTGCACTCTTTCATGTCATTTGAGTGACTTGTAATAAAGCTATTATTACTCATCTGTAGATGCTGTTTGTGTGTGTGTGTGGGGGGGGGGTACATTAGCTTATATTAGCTATGACTGTTCTTTATCTGGAGACATTTTGGGATGATATTGTTTTATTGCACCCTCTGATTCTTTTGAATCCTGAAGCATAACCTAGATGAAGGACAGTCCATCTTACAAGTTGCTTGAGTAGCAGAATGTCTGTGGAGATTCTCCATAGACATTCTGGGACAACCTTTTTTCAAAAGGCAACTGGACTTTCTGGTTTTTCTTTGAAAATGTTTTACTTCTCATCCAAGAAGCTTCTTCAGCTCTACTTCAAAAGAAAGAATGTATACTACTTACACTCAAAAGAATGTATATATACATTCATACACATACATAATACACATAACAAACAAAATGGATGTGATATATATACTGTGTGTGTGTGTGTGTAGTATCCCAGACAATCCTGCGGACTCTGATCAAGCATCGCTTATATGCCATGTCCTGGATAGAAGGAAGTGAACTACTAATAAACTTTTCTGCTATCCTCACCATTCTCTGCACTGCCTTCCTGTTTAAATCAGTAATGCTCCCAATCAAACTCTCAAAGGTCTGAGCTCCCCCTCTCTCCCCCCCCCCAAAAGTCAGGATGCCACTTGCTTGCCTTCCCAACGGTTTATTGAGCCAGAATCTCAGCACACAGTGAGCTCAATGAACAAGGTTAGCACTGGGAGCCTCCACCTTCCAGCTGCTTAATGAAGGCTGGAGCCACATCCTACCCCCAGCTGATCCAGCCAAACCACCGGCAAACACTGTCAGCTGTTTGTTGGCTCTCAGGGAACTGTGATTAGCTGTTGGTCGGCTTTGCTCCTGGACTGGACTCGCTTGCTGCTCATATTTCTGGCTTCTGATGCTCATGGTCCCCTCTCCTGATGTTGCTTGCCAGTAAGTCCAGTAACTCCCACCGCCCACCTTCTGTGTCAGGGATCATCCCCCCAGGTATGGCAACCCTGAGATGGCACTTATAGTTGCTGCCTTTATAGGGATTGACACAGACAGTGACGCAACACACACAAAGTCCGTTCAAACCTTAGTTTACTGAATAAACCAGTCTTTTACAACAACGGCTGTTAATTAACTGCATTAACAGCTGCCAAGAATTCAAAGAATAATAACTGAAAGCTTACTATGGTTGGCAGAAGGCCCAGAAGCAATTTGCAGGAAGCTGATAAGATAAGCAAAACAAGACACGAAGGTATGTGAACTAAGTTGTTCTCTGCAAATTGCTTCAGTCGGTGTTCCTCCTTAAATAGGCTAAGGGAGTGGCCAATTAGCCCCAATCCTTACTCTTGAGGAGACCTCCTCCTGAGGAGCCACTCCTGCCTTTTGACAGCTCTGCATGCCCGTGCATCAAGAAAAGGCTCCTCCTCTTCATCCTCTTCACTTAAAGGAGCTTCTGGAGGTTCTGAAGCCCTGGCTGAATCCCCACCTCTGGCACCACATCTTATCCAGCCTCTTCATTGTCCGACTCAAGTGCCAGCTGTACAGGCTGCTGGCACAGCACCACACCAACCTCCTCGCTGTCTGAATCAGCTACTAGCTGCACAGGCCGCGTACGGGCCACAACAGACAGATTGGTCTCGATCGTCCCTCTATAGAAAATGGTAAGGACAGGGGAAAGGAGATGTACTTTTTTCATGCAACGCAGAAAATGCAGCCGCAAGATCTTAATCCTTGACCATGTCATAACTGGCATTGTTACTGTGCCTTTGCAATTGGAAAGGCTTGTGTTGAGAAAAAGAAAACAACACTATTCTAAAACCGGAACAGTGAAAGATGAATTTCTACTGCCTTCCACGGTGGGCTGGGAATGAACGAGAGAAAAATCACAAGGGTATGTCCTCTAAAAATGATTAGCAAGGCAATTCCATAGGTTAGTTTGCTATGAGGAAGTGTCCACAGAAAACCTTCAGTAATAGAATGACAGATAATGAAAGCTTCAGAGCTCAGGCAAATCTTCCCCTGGATGTTCTTGCTTTCTGTGTGCACAAGCTCCTTCCCCCAGGGAAGCACTAAAATGTGAAACCTTCCATCTGCAATCTGAAAAGCTGTGGCAGCAAATAGGACTCGGTTAAAGTCCCAGTGATTTTCAATGGACTAAATTACAAGATGTCTAGCCAGGTTACAGGCTCAGTTATCTGAAAAGATGGGGGTGGGGGGACACAATTGGTTGGTTGTTTCAATTATTCCCACACCCCCTCCAAAGCCATATAAGCTTTAGGCTGGCTGAAGGCTTTTAGTGCTTCAAGAGAAAAGTATCAAAAGGCTTTTAAAAGATTGCAGCATGTAGCAAGTAGATACCAAATGTTTCTTATTCTCCTCAAAAAGGAATACTTCTGTTACTACAAGATTGAAAGGAGCCATAAAACATGCAGAGAGGAGTCTTAATATTCCCTAGCAAAGATCGTAGAAGGAAATAAGGTAAAGGTAAAGGTTCCTTTCGCACATATATGTTAGTTGTTCCTGACACTAGGGGGCGGTGCTCATCTCTGTTTCAAAGCCGAAAAGCTAGCGCTGTCCGAAGACATCTCCATGGTCATGTGGCTGGGATGACTAAACACCAAAGGCGCACAGAACCCTGTTATCTTCCCACCAAAGGTGGTCCCTATTTTTCTACTTGTATTTTTTATGTGCTTTCGAACTGCTAGGTTAGCAGAAGCTGGGACAAGTAACGAGAGCTCACTCCATTATGTGGCGCTAGGGATTCGAACTGCCGACCTTTCGATCGACAAGCTCAGTATCTTAGCCACTGAGCCACCGCATCGCTCAATAAGAAAAAAAAAATCCTCAAAAAGAAGGAAATAGAGTGAGTTAATTGTACTCCATAATGAATAATTCATTTTTAAAACTTCAGATGGACAGGTAGAATGACAAATACTGCTCAGTAAAGAGGATACTAAACTTTATGGCTAAAATACCAGGCCCACCTTCCTGGACCACTTGTCAAAGAATGAGAAAATCTCAAGTTTCTTTATTTTGAACTTTCCACCAATAATTTCTTTCCTTGTTCTCATTCCCATGAAAATTTTTCTTTACTCTATTTTTCAAAGCTCTTACAAAAGTTGTATTCCAAATTCAACTGGTCCCTTAATCCATTTAAAATGTTTTTGGGTTAAATTCTAATTCAGTTTTTTGTCATTTGTTTTATGTTTTAGAATTCTTTAAACTATAAGCTATTTTTTTCTTCTATTTTTAATCATCAGATAGATTTTCAGACGTCTTTGTAAGACCTTTTAACTTTAAAATAATTTTAAATCCAAAAGTGATTAAAAGTGGGAACAGACAAATTTAGTATCCTAAAAGACTCCACCAGGATTGAGAGTTTGATGGTTTCCCTCATGTCCTGGCACTCAGACTCACAAGTCAACTGTTGTCCTGTGTTCTCTTTACGAGGAGCAACCATCTGGATTACAAATGGGCAATCTCTCATCCTCCTTATTCAGAAGGGCTCTCTTGGAACGAGCTTGATGCCAGTCCATCAGTCATCTAATCATCATTTCTGCTTATTTGGATGCATCTAATTCACCAGGTTTTTTTTTCACCCAGAAGTCCTGGGAGCAGTTGTTTATTAATAATGGTGCTGGGTTCCTTTGATGGGGAGGAAATTATTTTAGATTGTGTCGTCTGTTAGGGTGATTAAGTAGGCTCAACATTGTCAAACAATTATCTATCCCAAGATAATTATTTAACTAAAAATTTCATATCTTCAGAAGTGAACTATATTTTGAAACATATACACTAGAATAAATATATACATAATAAACAGACAAAGCAGAAATATTAGATTTGCTTAGCACTATCATGGTCAAAACTCTCTTAAATTGCTTTCATTTTATGCTGGCATTTAAGATAAACTCAATAAATATATATTATTGTGTACTATTCTATCTAGTCTGTATACTCATTTTTCAGATGAAAATTATAGGTTTCTAATATAGTAGTGGATAGGCTCAGTGTGTCCTTCTGAATTATCAGTATTTTCCTCATAAGAATGCAAAGTAATTCAGTTAAATAGATCATGAAATTGCATGAGATAGCAGCAAATTATAATAGTATGTATTTTTCTTTCGCTACAAAGAAAATGCCTTTATATAAATTGTTCAGTTCCTACATTATGATAACCCTCAATTTGTGTTTATTTTACTAAATTCTGGGAATTATGGAGTATTAATATGTTAACTTCCCTAGTCTAACACTTAATTTTAGAAAATCAATTTGGCCTTGTTTATTAAAGGCATAGATTATTGGATTAAAATGATCTGATTTCTGACTCCGATTCAAACAGGTTGATGACATATTTTCAGATAGTTGCATTATGTTTGCAATAGGATATTTAGAGGGTTTTTTTCTTCTTCAGTTATTGCCCTAATTTCCCATATATTCTCTCTGAATAAAACAGATTAGGGTAATGTGAAGAGCTGAACAGGAACTGCAGAAGTTTAGATAAAATTCTTGTGAGCCAATTTAATTGCTGTTATACATCACGGTCAATAGACTGGAGACAGCTTACATGTGCTAGATTGCAAATAATTTTTTTCAGGCATGTTTTAGGGCTCCAAATCTAAATTAAGTGTTAGATATTGGAGGTTTGTTTCAGAATATTTGTTGTTAGATAACTTGTTGTAAGAATGGAGTTTATCATGTTAAATTGAGTTTACAACATTTGATATCAAATTCAGCAGTAGTAAAGCGCAATGCGTGTTTTCAGTAATAGAATCAGAGGTTGTATTAGCATCCTATACATAAAAACTATTAAAAATTCTCCATTCTCTAAAAAAGTTGAAATATCTTAGATATTATCAGATGATATCTTATGTTGCCCACCGCTCACATGGCCCGGTTCTGAATAAGACACGTCCCTGTAGTGGACCTTGGCCTGGGGGTTGGGACCCTTGCTTTTCAGCTCTCTCTGGGTGTTTTACAATGCAGAAACATCATTTGTATATTGTAAGTGATCTACCCACAGTGGATTTCAAAAGATAGTAATCTGTCTCAAGGTTGACTCAGCCTTCCATCCTTCCGAGATGGGTAAAATGAGGACCCAGATTGTTGGGGGCAATATGCTGACTCTGTAAATTGCTTAGAGAGGGCTGTAAAGCATTGTGAAGGGGTATATAAGTCTAAGTGCTCTTGCTTTTGCTATAGTGCAATTTGTTTCCCCCACCAAAGTTATCAATAAAGTATAATGAATTTCCAACCCTATATTAAGAGGGAGTTCAAAAGTATATTCCAAACAGGGCAATATTTATTAAAGCAGTGAAAGAAATAAAAGCAGCAGATTAAAAACCCAGAGCTCGCTAATGAATTAAGCCATAACAATGAAAGTCATTGCTTAGGCAGGCTTGAGGTTTCTGAAGACATTCTTCATTCATTCGTAAAAGCAATTTTTATGGAGCTTTTATGCATACATGCTGAACACAAAATGGAACCATTAGTTCTATCTGATAACCTGATACATAGGTGCTTCCAGCTTTAACATATATCAAACTGTTTGTTCATTGCTCTGAAATCAAGTAAGACAATGCACTTTATTTTGAACTTTGTAGCATGAAGCAATCTTGTCAGGTCACAAAAATGTCTTTGGAAAGACAAAAATGTCTTTCCTCTTTGGAAAACAACCCGACCTGCTTGCATTTACAATGTATCCATTGTGCCGGTTGTAGTTTTCTTTTCGCAGGTACTTCTTGTTGGTAACAGGGAAAATACTTTTTCAGAGAACTATTGTGTGACCTTTTAGAAAAAAAAGAGTGGAACATTAATAGCTATTCTGAGCCTTGATTTCAGGCAGAGAGCTTGCTCAAATTGCCTATATCTATCTTCTTTGCTTTGTTTGAAGCTACTGACTGCCAAATGTAGAAGCTCATAGTGAGAAGATGTGAGCCTAAGATGTGGCTCCTAATTCACACCCACTTTGAAATGTTTTGGATAGAGCAGATTTCCCTCAGTTTCTCCCTTCTAGAAATTTTGTGCTGTACAGGGGAGGGCTGCTGGGGGTTCGCAGAGATTTGGGAGAACCTCTAGCTAAGCTTCTGTGCAGTTTGGAGAACCCCCAAATCCCACTCCTGGCTGGCCCTGCCCACCCTGTCCCTCCCAGGAGTCTCCATGCAGCCCGTTTTGGATGCAGAAAAGTGCAGGGCACGTGCGGAGGCTCAGGGAGGGCGAAAAATGGGCCTATCAGAAGTTTGGGAAGGCCGGAAATGGCCTCCAGAAGGCCTCCGGAGCCTGGGGAGGCCATTTTTGTCCTCCTGGAGGCTCAAGGAAAGCCTCCAGAGCCCAGGGAGGGAAAAAAACGGCCCCTGCTGTCGTGGTGCAGGTGGCCAACTAGGCCACGCCCACCCAGCAACCAGACAGAGAACCCCTTGCTAAAATTTTTGAAGCCCACCCCTGGTGCTATACCTCTTTTCTTCCTCTTTATGGTCATCTCACTAGGATGGGGGACAGCAGTCCAACACATTTGGAGAGCAGGATATTAGGCAGGATGATATACTGGATCAGTAATTGCACATATAAACAACTAAACTCCGTAAGGCAAGTGAGGAAGAACTAAGTCAGAACAGCAAATCCAGCCACAATATGAACTTGGATGACAGCAAAGTTTGTCTTTCGTAGACAATGCCAGAGCTGCAATCAGAAGGATAGCAAAGCAGCTTCAAAATGGAATTGCCTGTTGTTTTTCTTCTCTCTTTCTTCTCCTCAAAGGGCCTGCAACTTCTAGCAAGGCTCGCTGCTAACCTTTCCTTTTTCAAAGGCTTTGTAATATCACATTGTCAGCAGACTCATCATGGTGGCTTGCATTTTGGAAATAGCATGGGACACTCTTGGAAAAAAAGGCAATCATGGAGGGGCAGAGAATGAGGAAGAGGAAAGAAATCAGCAGATGGAAAGAGTGGAACTGTTGACTGTCCACCACTAGGGCCAGCAGAGAAAAAAATAGGTCAGGCAGATTACTCAGGTCTGTTTGTCTGATCATGATCATCATTGAAAACACAGAATAGAGACAAGTACCCTATCCTTTATTAGCAGGTCCTGTCAGATAAAATGTCTAACTCTGCACTCTATGGTTTAGCATGGGTTAAATCCCTTAAACCCATCCCATTCCCAACTCCGCCTTACCTTTGACTCCTCCCTCTGGGTATATAAGTCCTTGTCTGTAAAACTTCTCCCTCAGATTTAGGTGAATACCTATGAGATACAGAAGCAAGGTTATAGATGTATATGAATAGGTTAAGTTATATTCTCAATAATAAATAAATAATTTCTGTTATTGATGAAGTACTGAGAGTTATTGGGCTAGATCCTAGAAATTTAACAGGTCCACAATGTGTCTTGCAAAATCTCCAACTCTCCTATTCTCTTTCGCCAAGATTATTCACCAGCAGTGTAGAATGCAAACTGTACAGTTCAGGATGTATATTCACTTTTCCCGCTTACCACTGAATGTACTTTTTAAAATACTGTTATCACATCAATTTGTTCTGTTTGTTGCTTTATGAAGTGCATGTATTCCATTGCTAACACACACACACAGACTCACCCAACATAAGATTTTGATTTAGAGTTTGCAATTATAATTTGCAATTACAATTTGCAATTAGATGAAATGATTACAGTATCCTTCATTTCCTTTATCTTTGCTTAAGGGACAAAATACAATTGCAGTGCATTACACTTCAAATGAATCAGGATAAAAGCCTCTCTGTAGTTTTAATATCATTTAAGGTCAGTGGGCAACAGATGTAGACACTATGTATAAGGTAAGTTTTACTTTTGTGATGCTAGATATTGCAGAGAGAACACACAATGGAGAATTACCAAGCATTCTCAGAATTGTGAAATTGTAACAATTCATTTAGTTTACCTAAAGCTTAGATTTTTGGATCATAGTTAAAAATAAAGGTTATTAGATTTCAAGTGTCTTTATTAAAGCAAACTGTAGATCTATGTGCACTTGGATGCTCCATTCAGTGCAATGAAATTTACTTCTGACCTAAAATCAGAAGATTGCTAAATAATAGTTTGATGTGATCTTACACTTATCTTCTCAGTAATGTCTCACTGAGTGCAATGGAATTTAAACCCACATTAACATCTTCAAGTTTGCAGTTTAGGAGTAAATTTCTATTCTCCTCAAAATTCCACTTTTATTGAAAGTGATGTGTCTCATTTAAAAGCAAACAGCCATTATAGGTTTATCCTTATTTGTTTTTGAGTAACTGATACTACTGTGTCAGTCCCTTTCAATGCATGATAATATTTGGTAACTTTTTGCAGTACCATGTAGACAAAGAATTAAGGATTTCATTGTGTTATTCTTCTCTTCTCTTCTCTTCTCTTCTCTTCTCTTCTCTTCTCTTCTCTTCTCTTCTCTTCTCTTCTCTTCTCTTCTCCTCTCCTCTCCTCTCCTCTCCTCTCCTCTCCTCTCCTCTCCTCTCCTTCTCTCCCCTCCCCTTCCCTCTCCTTCCCTTCCTGGATGACAGAATCTAACTCAGCTTGTGACTGTATATAGATGTTGACAAATTAATGTTGAAAACACTGTTTTATCCTTGATAAAATAAGGATGGGTTAAGTCTGAAGAGCAGTCAAACTCTGGCAACTTTATCTTTTCTACTATGCCCATATCACATCGCCTTCAATTTGTTCTCATGCTTTAAAGCTGATGGGACCTGAAAAATGGGAATGAATCCTACCACTTTTTAAAAGGTGGACAACAGGCGGACATCTGCATACTGTTTTGATAAATATTAGTGTTTATGGAGGCATAGCTTTTTCAGGGTGGGCCCTCTCATCTCTAATGTCTACACTTTTTCATTTCTTTCCATTTTGCCCTATCATTGTGTCAGCTAAAACAGTGGGACTATACAGTGATTAAAAAGACATGGAAGCTGTGTGATGCAAGATAAGAATGAAAGAAAACCAGAAGCACTGAGCAACAGTGAAATTCTCTCCTGCCCTTTTCAAAGTTTCAAAAAGGGTATTGTCTTCAATTAGCTAAGAATAAGCAAATATCTGCTACACACACACACACACACACACACTCTCACACCAGCTGGGACAATCACTTGTTATTGCACAGAAATATCAAATGCACTATCAAAGTAGCTGCAAAGAGAGATACAGATTTTCAGTAAACACAATAATTTGCTAATTCAAATGTTTACGTAGCCATATGCAAAGAATAAACTAAATAGCTGTGAAATGCATTGCAGTGTAGTGGAAAGGAATTATTGTATAACCTGGAGATTGTATACTTGTCCAATCTTCTGTCCAGATACTAATTTAATCATAGAGTCCTACTCAGATTGCAAAACACATGAGAAGGCTGGACCAGGGCTAGGTTCTACTTACCTTTACCACTGGTTTGCTTGCTTCGCTCGCGCAAGCGCTGATGACAACATCCGGGGTGGTGGGTGGGGCCTCCCGCTGGTTTTACTACAGGTTCTTGTGAACCGGTCTGAACTTGGGGCAACCCACCACTGGGCTGGACAGTTCAAAAGGAGCTCTGCTGTGATTCCTCAAGGTCAGCAGATATTTGTTTCTATCTTAGTGTGATATCATACAAATTACAACAAACAAATTAAAATTCATATTTTGTTTTGCAGTTGCAGTAGCAACAATGAAGTTCTGAAGAACTTGAGGATGGTCCAGTCTGTCTTGAAAGAGAACTCTTGCCTCATCCCCCGCCTATTTGCTGAGCTTTTGTTGCTTCCAGTGATTTTTTTCATTGGACTGAGAATGGTGGTGCTATGGAACTGTCTTTACAATTACTTCTGGTTCTTGCAGTCTAAAAAGAATGCATTTGTTTGGAACATGCTGCCTCCTCCCCCACTTTGGTCAATGTAGCAGACCACACCCATAAGGCATTTGGGAAAATATCTGATGGCAAAACTGATGGCTGGGTCTTATGCCACCTTTATAGCTTTCAATAAAAGCTTTCTTTTAATAGAAGAGGAATGATGACTTGGTAACCAGAGAGCTATTCCAGATCCTGATAATTTTTTTAATTTGTGTAAATGACCTCCCAAAATAGGCATGTATGGAAAATACAGAGACATTTTTTAGTTCATTCACTGTTTGCACGGAATGGAAATGAAGGAACGTGTCTGGCTGCTGCACAATATATATGCCTACAGGATGAAATATTGGTAGATGGTCTTTGTGCAACTATTTATTGGTCAACTAAAGAGAGAACACTGATTGATTCATGAGGTTATGAGCATGATCTTGGCATTCTGAAGTTGGCAAGAATAATGACCGTTAGGTTTGATTCAAATCACTTTGGAGGGATTGATATAGTGCAATGACTCTCAACTTTGGCAAAGTTAAGATTTGTGGATTTAAACTCTCAGAATTCCCTCATTCAGCATGCAGGCTGGGGAATTCTGGGAGATGAAGTCTATGAATCTTAAAGTTGCCAAGGTTGAGAAGCATTGGTATAGTGTGTGGAAGTGGTGGACAGGCCTTGAAACAGAATTCTGATACCCAATAGCCCTTTAAAGAAAGAATTATCCACTTTCCAGTGCAACTGAATGGAGATTGCAACTGTGAGAAAACAAATGGAAAATCTGACCAGACTACCCCAAAGCTAGAGATGGGTTTCAGCAGGTTCTGACCAGTTCTGGAGAACCGGTAGCGAAAATTTTGAGTAGTTCGGAGAACCGGTAAATACCACCTCTGACTGGCTCCGCCCCCATCTATTCTCTGCCTCCCGAGTCCCAGCTGATCGGGAGGAAATGGGGATTTTGCAATAACCTTCCCCTGGAGTGAGAAGGGAATGGAGATTTTACAGTATCCTTCCTCTGCCACGCCCACCAAGCCATGCCATGCGCACCAAGCCACGCCCACAGAACCGGTAGTAAAAAAATTTAAATCCCACCACTGCCCAAAGCTGCAACTCAAACAACACCTTTCAGCTCATGCTATCGGGATATGCTTTATATCCAGCACTGCATAATTTAATGCAAATATTTGTATGATAGAGATAAGGATATTTTAGATTCATTTTGAAAATTTGCTCTTGTATTGTCAAATTCAGAGTAGAGTGATTCTGCTACTAAGTAGAGCACAATGGTACCTCATTATCACTTGTAAATGAACAGTCTTGGTTAAGGTACATTTGTAGCCACTAACATTTATACATGTTTCTGCTCATTTTTATGAACTTTGCTCATGGCTGCTTAAGTGTAATGAAACAGCAACGCTGATTTTTTAAAAAACAAACAGTACATTAATTATACTAATCTTTCATATTGCATAATGAGCTTGCATTAGAAATGAATTTCATCATAACCAATTTGCAATTTCTTAAATTTATGAGGGGAGTCTCTGCTTCCAAGCTCTCATCATTCTTTCTTGTCAACATACCTATGTGCATTAGTTTTTTGAAAGTACTAAGAGACTGAATGCCTGACTGAATATTTGTTTCAGAAAGAAAGAAGAAGAAAGCAAGAGAAAAAGAAAGAGAGAGAGAAAGGGAGAAAAGGAAAGAAAGAGAAAAAGGAAGAAAAGAAAACTAATATTTTATTTTATTTTTACTATTTTTATATTATTTTATAATAATATAATTTATATATATATAATTATTTATATATAATTTATATAATATATAAACTATATAATATAATATTATTATTTTATATATTATTATTTATTATTCTATTTTAATATTTTATTCTTACTCATTTATTATGTATATACTTATACCTGTTTATACTTATATGTTTATAGGCTATGTTCATACTTATACTTGTTTTCTCATACATGCTTGACAAAATAAATAAAATAACATAAATTTTACCCATGGAATTGGAAAACAGAATCCCTAGCAGTTTCTCATTTATCAGGAATTCATTCATTCATTCATTTGTTTGTTATTTAGTTATTTATCTTTTTATTATTATTATTATTAGTCATATTTCTATGGCGCCCACTCTCCGAGGACTCTGGGCGGCTTACACCAAAAACAGTATACATGTATAAATGTGATGCTCTTCTTTTGTTCCCTAAATGCAACCCTTGAGTTGAACTGTTATGGTACATAGGGTTTAAATATGCACATGCGCAGACTCAAGCTTGCTCCTAGAGATGCCTGCAAACCAGCGATGGGTTTCAAATTTTTTTACTACTGGTTCTGTGGCTTGGTGGGCATGGCAGGGAAAGGATACTGTAAAATCTCCATTCCCTCCCCAATCCAGGGGAAAGTTACTACAAAATCCCCATTTCCTCCTGATCAGCTAGGACTTGGGAGGCAGAGAATAGATGGGGGCAGGGCCAGTCAGAATTTTTACTACCGGTTCTCCGAACTACTCAAAATTTCTGCTACCAGTTCTCCAGAACTGGTCAGAACCTGCTGAAACCCACCTCTGCTGCAAACTGTTGCCTCCATTGTGTAAAGGAACCTACTCTCTTACTGTCCAAGTAAATGGCTCCATGGAAAGACTGTGTAAAGAGTAAGGTAGGTGATCTTGATTGAGCCATTATATAAAATATAAAATAAAATTCAGAAGTAGATCAGGCAAATACCTCCTTGATTCATGGAGATACTGTATAAGAATGGAATTGGGAGAAAGTGCAACCCATGCTGTCCCAGGAATTCTGGGAGTTGAAGTCCACAAGTCATAAAGTGGTCATAGTTCCTCACCTCTGGCCTAGGTGAATTGACAGACTGGGAGATTCTAGTGTTACTTGTGCAACACTAGAAATTTATGGTATGGAATTTTCTCTGTTTTATAGTGCTCCAGCCACAATCTGAACTTTAGACCGTTTGTACACGATGTACACATATATAGTTAAACCATTTCCAGGAATCTACAGGCAATTTCCAAACATTGCAGGTTGATACTTGAGTAGTGTAGATTGAGATCTCTGAGGAGGAACAAACTACTTATATAAGTTCTCCCCAATAGTTCTTCATCATTAGCAGATTCCACCTGTGTTACTATAAGGTGTCTATGTACTAATAATGTGAACTACCTATTTATTCACCACTGAGTTCATATTTTTAAGTATTGGACATAGTCATGGAATACGTAGACTCATAAAAGCAACTTGTGTGTTAATATATAACATTCTGCGAAGGCAAACGTATCTGTTGTATGCATGGACACTACACAAATACTAATACAGTGATAAAACAACCCACAAAAGTCCCCAAAGGATAACTTAAAATGTTTTTAAATTTTAAGTTTAGGCTTCCAGCCCACAAAAACTAATAAAATATAAAAAATAGTTTGAATTACAGTCACATCTTTTATAAAAAGAAAGATCCCACAAAGTGCTGAGATCGTCACATTTAAATTGAAACTAAATGAATTGGGGGGGGGGATGAAATTGTTAAAGTTCCCCACCTGTAATTTGGTTGCTACTTAATTTAATTTTTATTTTCTATTATTTAATCAAAACTATAGCAAGCAAGTAATTTGGGTTGTAAAACACATGAGGTCTGCCCTTTATTTCATACTCTCTTGATCACTTTTGGCAGGTGCGATTAAATCACTGAATTGCCAGCCAGACAAAATTGCCACTTAATCAATAGGGAAGGTCAAAACTGTGGTTAAAAATCATACAGAAAAGCATCTAATAGCAATCTAGGACAATTAGGCCTACATAATATTTTGATATCTTTTAGACATAGTTATTGATTTCACAGCCATTATTGGTTGTAATGAAGTAGCTTAAAACTTAGTGGCCCGTTTGCAAATCTGCTAAATGGTCAGAACTTCCAGCCTGTTCATTGATTGCTTCAAGTAATCTGTAATTTTGGGCCATTATGTCCCTGGATGCACATCTGCCTCATCTGAGTAACTTTGGAAAAATATTCGCAGCAAGTTTTAGATGTACTTATGTCTCTGGAATTTTCTTTTTATATATGAAACTCTTTGCAAGGCAGTTTTTACATTTCTTGGCATTGTGATCAGTAACAGTAAACGGTAGCCATGATTAATTTTGGAACATTCTGTTATACTTTCTTGTACGTATAGTCAAAACATTAAATATGATTAACTTTATTGTATGCAAAATATTGGAATGTCAAGGAACAAAAGTTAGAACTTTCATCCCTGATTCATGTCATAGTTTTGAGCCATGGTGACGCAGTGGTTAGAGTGCAGTATTGTACTTCTGCTGACTGCCAGCTGCCTGCAATTCGGAGTTCAAATCTCACCGGGCTCAAGGTTGACTCAGCCTTCCATCCTTCCGAAGTGGGTAAAATGAGGACCCAGATTGTTGGGGGCAATATGCTCACTCTATAAACCACTTAGAAAGGGCTGTAAAAAGCACTATGAAGCGGTATATAAATCTAAGTGCTATTGCTATTGCTAGTTTTGCTATTAATATTATGTTGGGTAATGTACAGTTAAATTAACAGTTTAAGACTGGTGGAAACTTCATAATTTGAGTCCTAACCAAGGACCTAAAATTGATTAAGGTAAGGGTCTAAGATTAGTAGGGTGGGGTGTTTTTTTAAATAAAATTATAATATTCAAGTCTGACAAATTCAAGATTTCCAGATACTGAGGAAGTCCTTTAGGGATTGCTCCTAAGACTGTGTTGAAGATGGTGTTGAAAGTATTGTCATGGGATGTAAGCTATTCCAAGTAGAGATACCTTTGGCAATTGACTGATGGTGATTTTGTTAATGCTGATGGTGTATTATTATTATTATGGTTGGTTGCACAGTCAGCCAGATGTTTAGACTGGATTTTGCATTTTTATCCATCTATTAAGTCCTTCCCAAGGACCTGGGATAGACAGATAAGCTGTTCCAAATACAGCTCTCTTTTGCAAATGATTAATGGTGATTTTGTCATATTCTTATTCATATTTATGCCACTTTCTCTATCCAAAAGATCTGAAAACAGTGCACATATTAAAAAAACTCAGTCCCTTCATCTGTTCAAACATGAGGCATATAAAATATATAATTATAACATTTACTTTAAAGGCTTTTAAAAATTGGAGGGAGAATAAATAAAATATTATGTACATACAACATCTGAGGCACAGAAAAGACCTAGAGAAAGAATCAGCAGTTATTCAAAACACATCATGGGAAGGAATTCTCAGATATAAGAGTGGAGCACTCCAAAGAGTGGCAATGTTATGAACACGCCCCACATATGTATCATTTTTTTTAAAAAAAAATGATTTATATGCCGCCCTTCTCCGGAGACTCAGGGTGGCTTACAATGCGTTAAGCAATAGCCTTCATACTTTTGTATATTTATACAAAGTCAGCTTATTGCCCCCACAATCTGGGTCCTCATTTTACCTACCTTAGAAAGGATGGAAGGCTGAGTCAACCTTGAGCCTGGTGAGATTCGAACTTATAGTAATTGCAGACAGCTGGTGTTAATCACAATGCTTTTAGTCTGCTGAGCCACCAGGCCCTGTGACCTTTTGAACAGTGACCTAATTCTGTTATGACAGAAACAGGTAGCTGTTATTTACAGAAACATTGAATCATATGGAGCAGACCACTTCCTCTCTCTTCATTTTTTAAGCACGCTTTTTTCTTATTTGATTTCAATCTTATCTTCTGTTAGGAGTCAAGGAGCATGCAAAGCACTTCCATAGTGGAAAGTCAATAGCAAGACGGCAGACAAAGGGTCAGGATGCAAGCCTTGCCTTTTTGGAACATATTGACATATCAGAAATGTTCAAAAGGGGTGTAGCTTGCCCCCAGACGCTCTGTTCTCCATCTTTTTATTATTTACTAAACAAGTGGTGAAAGTCATTTTTTTTTTACTACTGGTTCTGTGGGCGTGGCTTGGTGGGTATGGTGCGGCTTGGTGGAAGTGGCTTGGTGGGAGTGGCTGGGGAAAGATACTGCAAAATCCCCATTCCCTCCCTAGTCCTGGGGGAAGGATACTGCAAAATCTCCATTCCCACCCCACTCTGGGACCACCCAGTGGTGCTATTTTCCAGTTCTCTGAACTACTCACAATTTCCGCTACCAGTTCTCCAGAACCTGCTGGATTTCACCCCTGTACTAAATGCCCAAATACAAATTGGAAATGTTTCCAATTCCAGTATGAGAAAAAGTAAACATCAGAATACTATTTTTTTCTTATATATATATATATATATATATATATATATATATATATATATATATATATATATATATATATATATATATATATATATATATATATATATATATATATATACAGATATTTGATCCAATCTGGGTCTGTCATTGGGACTAGAGGTTTAGTCTTCTGAGTTTTTGGCGTAGTGCTGGAGTCTGAAAGCTCGGAAGACTAAACCTCTGGTCCCAGTGACAGACCCAGATTGGATCCTAAATATTATGCTGGGAGACATATATTTGCCTTTATTCATGACAGATATTTGAGCCAGATTATATGCTATCTTGGTTCAGCATCACAACAATTTAAAGTGCATTCAGTTTCAATTTAAGCATGATGCACTATTTAATTGCAACTTTAAAGGAGTTGTCATGAACTCCTATCAATCAAAAAGAAAACTAGTACAGAAAAGGAACCGAGAATTGAAAAATGTGATTCAAAAACATATACTTTCCCTCTACAATTTTATTTAAAAAGAATTTAAAATAATACCAATAGAGAGGTTCTAAACCAAATTGCCAATCTCTCCAAAATTAACAAGGCAGTAAATTTCACATTGCATAGTATTTGACATCTAGTGAATGACTATTTACATTTTATCCCAAAACATTTACCTGAGAAAAGGTCATGATGTTAAATTTGGAGACATTTACAGCAATTGCCAAATGCTCATTATTGACGTGAATGTCATGCTTTGCAGTCAAAAGAAGTTGACATACTAAATGTCAATTATTTCAATATGTTTGATAGCAACACAGATTGCCAGATGTCACAAACAGAGGTTTAATAAATGTTATATACACCGATAACCATTAATCATGCTGAGCAGAGTTTAGATTTCACATGCAAAGAATTATTGACAAGAATGGCCACTTATGGCCATCCTGGACAAAACATACAATTACCGTTTACTTGTAGAATTTGCACCTTGTTTTCTTTGTGAGCCACATAGAAGAAAGCTAAGAAAACATGGACGTTGCAAGAGGGAACTCATGGAAATGAAGGCCCTTCTACCACTTTCCAATTAAGATTTGAAAGAGAATTTCAGATGTACAGATTACACATATGAAGGGCCAGGTTAAACACTTAATTGACGTAGTTTATTGCTATAATGGCAAAGAATGAGACATTTGAGGAGCTTAAAGTCAATTCATTTTCTCTACTTTTCTTATCATCTATTTCAAAATTATAGTCTATTCTATTCACCTATAAATCCCTTGTTAGTCTTCTTGGCTCCTGTGGAGATTCGTCAACCACTATAAAAGGCTCTTAGCGGTGATCAGCCATAAATCTTGGTTCAATATCCATAGTGCCTGATGTCATCCAGTACATTAAACCAAAAACAAAGCATCACATGATAACCTATTGCAATTTGTGAACTTATGCCTTGTCTCTAAGTATTATGAACAATGAATTCCTTCTTAAAAGAGTTTTCCTGTGGAATGTAATTTTTGTTTTGTTTTGCTTTAACTGTCCAATAATTTAGAAACAGAATTTACTTAAATTCTATAACAGAAGTTACTTAAAGGATTTTTTAAACTTCTAAACTAGCCCTCTCATTGTCCAGTGCATATGCCTCAGTAATGAGAATATACATATGTTAAGTTTTATTTAATTTGTGCCATTCCATTTTGCTTTTATCCGGGAGCTTTTCATCTGATCTTACTGTTTAGGTTACATTAATAGATGTTACTGAGTTTTGGCCTTTCATCTGATGGTCCGTAAAGACATAAAATTTTATATAAAGTTCTTTTACACAAGTCATTTCATAAAGCTGGTTATCCCATGTTTTATACTGCAAATTTAATTTCTGTTCCTACCTAAAACACTTAGAATTTGTTTTGATTTAATTTCCTTCTTGTTTTCATCCCTTTTTTCTAATCTCTCAAGATCACATTGAATTTTATTAGCTGTCATCCCAGTTTTGTCCACCAGCATATTTGATAAGCATTTCTTCCATCTTTTCATCCAAATTACTAATGTAATACATTGAAGATTCTAGGACCCAGAACTAAACTTTGTAATTCCCTACTTTAATTTAACTTTGCAACCTCTCACTTTAATTTAATGAGGAAGCAACTAATAAGCATTTTTGGTATAATATTTGAGGACAGTTATGTATCCATTTCAAATTCTTTGCGTAGATCAACAGATATAGCATATATAACATATCACATTTACACTCACACATATACATACATACCTACACACACACACACACACACACACACGTAACATACATACACAAGATACATACAGAATTTCTTCTATCTCCTTAAGTTGTTATCTGATAAAGTTAAATGGACAAAGTTTCTTGACAAATCTACATCTCCTTCTTATAATTACCCTATTGTTTTCTATTTAATGCTCCATAATTTTATGATCTGCTCTAGATTTTTCCTTTTTTTTACTTTCCCCCATTGAAAATATGCACAGTATTTGTTTTGTTTTAATAATCTGGCACTTCACCAGGTTTTCTCAAAGTTCATTCATGAAATTTTGGTCACTAACAGCATATTCCTTCAAGAGCCTAAGATGCAATTCATTCAAGGATTTAAATTCATTCAAGCCAAACCTCTATTTCCTCAACTAAGACTTCTCTGTTGCTCGGAGCCAATCAAAGTGAGAGATCAGGAATTTTGTGAAAGATTTCCAAGAACAAAAGCCCCAAACAGGGTAATTAACATCACACATATATACATGTAAATCAGGGGTGAAATGCTCCCGGTTCAGACCGGATTGCCCGATCTGGTAGCAATGGAGGCAGGTGGTTCAGAGAACCGGTAGCAAAAATCCCTGCAAACCCCACTCCTCATGCCCATCTGAGCCGCACAATCATCAGACTTTTTTTTTTTACTTTTAAAAGCATTTTTTCTACAACCTCTTCGGCCGAAAAAATGCTTTAAAAAAAAAAGCCTCTGATGATCACGCGGCTCAGCTGGGATCGTCAAAGGCTTTTAAAAGAAAAAAAAGTCTCTGATGATCACGCGGCTCAGCTGGGATCGTCAAAGGCTTTTAAAAGAAAAAAATGTCTCTGCTGATCAGGCAACTGAGCTTGGATTGTCAGAGGCATTTAAAAGAAAAAAACCCATTTTTTCTTTTAAATGCCTCTGACGATCCAAGCTGAGTTGCCTGATCGCCAGAGGTTTTTTTCTTTTAAAAGGCTCTGACGATTCAAGATGAGTTGCCTGATCATCAGAGGCATTTAAAAGAAAACAAGGCTCTGCCGAACAGGCAACTCAGCTGGGATCGTCAGAACCTTTTGAAAGCATTTTTTTTACAACCTCTTCACCGAAGAGGTTGTAGAAAAAATGGTTTTAAAAGTAAAAAAAAAAAAAGGCCACGCCCACCCAGTCACATTACCCACCCCATCAAGCCACGCCCACAGAACTGGTAGTAATAAATTTTAGATTTCACCACTGATGTAAATATTAATGTTTCAAATATATCTCATTTCTCAATAAGGACTATTTTAAATCATGTCTTCTCTTTTATTTTATTTTTCTAGGAATACTTGTAAAATTTCACTTATACAGCTAAACAGTGTAATAAAGTTCTTAGAGTTTTATCCTGCCCCTAGTCAATTGTCATTTCTTGGGTCATGACACTTCCTTGAATTTAGACATTACATAAAGGGAACTGCTCTCCCCCTGAGGCTGTTTCCATTTACTATACAGGTTCCATAAACTCTGAGCTCCAATAACTGATGCCTCACGTGAAAAAGGATGCCCAACTTTTCTGCAAATCTCCTTGCAAAAAAACAAAACAAAACCCAACAACTAAAAATCCTGTCCTGAATAGAAACCAATCCATCACTAATCCTTCCTCTGCTAACACACTTCAGAACCCCTGGTTACACTATCTAAAAAGACTTACTTAAGGAAAGAGAAAGACATTTCAATTAATTTGCTGCTGATGCAGAAAATAGGCTTGTCTGTGAAATTGCCACTCTGAAATTTCTGTTATCATGCATTTTTCATTGTTATTATTTGGCTAGCCTGACTCTTAAGGGGCAAATTAAAATTCATTCATTCAGCACAAGAAGAGAGACAATAGATAATTTCATATTATTTATTCGTCTTCCTGTTGGGGTTTGTACAACTATTTACAAAATAAGAAAACATGTTGGCTGCCAAAGAGCATTATAAATTTGGCATGATGTACTTTTTATGTTCTATATACAGATGTATAGTTGTCATTGAGTTGTCCTAGAGAAAAGGGGATAGGAAATTCTTTCCAACCCTATCATCACCAACAGAGAGGTATATGTGTTTTCATCTGTGTTATGAAGTGATTTGTTTGTCTTTCAGTGTTTGTGTATCCTTTTTCTCTACTTTGGGTCATGTGACCAGGAGGGAAGAAAGGCACAGTGTTCCAAGCCACAATCCAAGGAACTGTCCCACCACAATTCATGGGGAAAATTTTCTTTGCAAACTCTGATTGGATTTATCCCTCTTTTGAACTCAGACTTTTTTTTTGAACTCAGGCTGGTTTTCCCCGCATGTTTCATTTGTCCTATTTGCTAATGATAAAAAAGACAATCAGAGTTTCAATCCTGTTTTCACAACTCCTTTCTGTTGGAAAATTACTGCAAGTAATTGCCAGTTTGTTTGCTCCCTAGTCAATTCCAAAATTCACATTAGAGCAAGCGCACACATCACTCCATTCTATTTTTTTGCTATCGGCAACAACAACAACATTAGCTTGATATTTATTTATTAAACTCCAGCTGACATCAAAAACATTTAACTGGCAAAAATGGGACTCAGGTAGGGGGAAGAGACAAGAGGCAGAGGATTTAATATCAATGATTTAATTTGCCTGGACAGTCCTAATAGAGGTGACCTTTGGTCACTCCATCTTTAACCTTTTTTTTGTACATAGGAATGACAGTATAAAGATGGAAAGTAGGACATTAGGTGATTCCCACTTTGTTTTGCAAAAATGAAAGAATTTAATGGATTGGATTCTTTTGGAATGTTGGAAAGACTAAAAATGAAGATATTGTCTAGTGTTGCCTGCTGGCCTATGGAGTCTGCCATCATGAGTGCAGTTCTCCTAGCCATTCTGGACATGACAAGCTGGTAGAAGAATCCTAAAAAATCCTTTAAGCTATAGGGTGCTTGCTTATCAACCAATATTTATATTAATTAGTTTTACAGTAATTTTACCACATTTGTTGTGAACATCTTGAATAAATGACATGGAATACAGTAGTAGATAATGAAACAATGAATGTGATATAGAATGCAGTAGGTTTAAATCCAAGACCGTTTGAGTAGGAATTTATGTCATAGAAAAACATAATAATGAATAGGAATAAGTCTGATAAAAAAAATAATGAATATGACAGTATGTTTTAGTACATTTAACCTGAGAATAAGCAGCCCAGAATACAGTGGGATTTAAAACTAGACAAGGAGGAGGAGGAGGAGGAGGAGGAGGAGGAGGAGGAGGAGGAGGAGGAGGAAGTTTGTTCCTGAAATAAGGAGAGAAAATAGAGAGCAGAGCTAAAATGAAGAGATTTTCATGCTAGAAACTGTACTATTTTCTCTCCAGGGTTGGCATTTTGAAGACTTGGAGAAGTTCATCTTAACTTTCATCTTAAAAGCTCCCAGATGCTGAAGAAGTCACGATGGCCATTGAATGCAATACAGTTGATTTCAGGATTTCTAGCAATTTGAGAAAATAACAACTAGAATAGATCAAACCTATCATTATGGAACCTATTTTGTGCCTAGCACTGTAAACAAACTGTGCATTGATTCCTTCGTTTATGCCTTCTTTCCTCTTCTTGAAACAATTACTTATAAACTAAGGGATTGCTATATTGAGAAAATGGTAATTCACTTGAAGAAAACGCTATTGTCTGGGAGTAGATGTCTGCATACTTATATGTAATGCAGCCAGTTTTGTGTAGTTGTTAAAGGCACAGGAGACCAGGGGATTATGACTTTTAATTCTTCCTTAGGCACAAAATTGTATGAAATCACCAGGAGTCAAATTTGGTATGAAGGAGATTTTTTACTTCTTGCTTTGAATTAGAACAGGATCCACAATGTCGGAATATAAAACTCTACTTTCCAGGATATCATAAAAGTCCTGGTGTTACTTATAATAAAAAGAAGCCTTAATTTCCCCTTTATTTAAGTAATGCAACTATATAAATGTTTTAAATTCACAAATAAGTAACCTGTATACTGCTAAAGTAGGGATGTGGTGGCTCAATGGCTAAGATGCTGAGCTTATCGATCGAAAGGTTGGCAGTTCAATGGTTTGAATCCTAGTGCCGCATAACAGAGTGAGCTCCCGTTACTTGTCCCAGCTTCTGCCAATCTAGCAGTTCGAAAGCACGTAAAGATGCAAGTAGAAAAATAGGGACCACTTTGCTGGGAAGGTAACAGCGCTCTGTGCACCTTTGGTGTTTAGTCATACTAGCCACATGCCACAGAGACGTCTTCAGACAGCGCTGGCTCTTCAGCTTAGAAACAGAAATGAGCAGTGCCCCCTAGAGCCTGAAATGACTAGTACGCATGTGTTGGGGAACTTTTATTTTTTATATTGCTAAAATTTTCATTGTATTCGACTATTTGTCTGTTTGTACCCTCATGTTAGTCGAAATGATACCTTATACTGCAACAATTTTTGAATCAAGAGACCTAAAATCATCTACCTTAACAAATATGTAAAAAAATCTGGGACCCATTACACTAGTGGTTTGAAATTTCCAATATGTTCAGATCAGTTTTATTCCTAAAGTTGTAGCCGCGGAAGCACCCCCATACTTATGTGACTATGATTTCCAGTGCTCTTTGCCAATTTTCTACAAGCAAATTTGGCAGGAAGCCAGCAGGAAGTAGGAAATCACAGTCATATGACCGCAAGGAATTGCATTTCTCTTGCTAGGCATCTTTCTTTTTTGAAAGTTTGAGGCAGGGCTCTTCAACCTTAGCAACTTTAAGACTTGTGGACTTCAACTCCCAGAATTACTCAGCCAGCTTTGCTTGCTGCGGAACTCTGGGAGTTGAAGTCCACAAGTCTTAAAGTTGCCAAGGTTGGAGACCCCTGGTTTGAAGGTTTCTTTTTTTGAAAAATGTTTTTTCTTCTTTAATTTTCAAAGCAAAGTGATATCAATACCATTCAGGAAAATGTAATGTTTATTCCAATCACATCAGCCTGCACTTCTTTTCATTCAAAGGATGACCCAATAGGTCATAGGGTTGCCTACTATTATTTTAATATTATAAATCTAAGTATTTCTAAGTATTTATCATTCATATAACTGTTGTGGTCCGCCAGCAGCCTGTGGAGCTGGCAGCAGAGTCAGACAATGAGGAGGCTGAGGAGGACCATAGGCCAGTCCTGGAGTCTGGGGAAGGCTCAGACAAGGGCTCTGCGTTGGAGGCAGAGAAAGGGCCATCTAGGAGGTACGTGCTGCCTCCAGCCTCCAGAGTCGGACCTCAGCGAGGAAGAGGAACCTGTTCCCAGTGCGCACATGCAGAGCTGCCAAAAGGCAAAAACAGCTAAAACAAAAGGGATGACTCGGGAGTAGGGCTGGGAGATGATTGGCCCCTCCCATAAGATTTAAAAGAGGAGCAAAGGCACATGGGCCTTTGCAGGAAGCAACATTTGTCCATTTGGTTCAGCTTAAAGCCTGAAGCTCTGTTTGATTCTGGACTCTGTGTGGCTTTGCCAATTAGGTCTTCGGCAGCGTGTCAAGGGAGATAAAGATGGGTGATTATCCCGAAGGACTTCTCCCAAAGGACTCTTTATAATTAATTGGGACTCATCTGTGAATGAACAGAATTCACAGCTGTTGCAATAAAAGAAGTTTTTGAGACTAATCGTCTGTTTTAATGACTCAGGAAGCCTAGGTCAGAACAATAACCTTTTGAGTCTTTAAATATACATGCTCTTACTACTTCCTGTAACCACATACTACTATATTAGTACCCTTTCTCTAAGATACTACTAGAACTACTACTGAACTTTTGTCTAAAGTCATGATGGGCAACTTTCTGATGATGCAGGAATATACTTCAAGTTGTGGGGACTGTCAAAAGCCACACAAAATGAAGAACAAAGAAGGTCAAGATTTTCTAAGTGGTCCTGTTTTGGAAGGAGTTGAAGGACCATTTGTAAATTAGGCTAAGCCAATGTTAATATTTATGCTATAACTTTTAAGTATTCCTCAACTCAAAAAGGCAAGAAACTGTGCTACATTTTTATTAATTAGAATTAGAAGTTAGAGGAAAGCGTTGTATGGAGCTGTAGGGCTTATCTAAAACAAAATTGGGAAATCCTTATCAGGGACAACATCTGATGAACTACTGAGAAAGCATGTGCGTAGATTACAGTGAATCTCTTTAATACATGTCTCTACAGACATTGTTCTGTATTAAGTTACTACTCCAAGCATGTGCCTCCAAAAGTAGGAATTCCAGAGACTAAAAAGGGCCAAACACAATTATTGTACTTCAGCTTCATTTAAAAAATAATAATTTCATTAAAGCATCAGTATAATCTTTATTCTGAAATAAATATATATTTCTTCACTTACACATACTTGCTCCCTACCCTAAAGCATTAACTCTATCTAACATAACTTTCTCCTCCATTAGAGTGTTCTTAAAATGAACAGCTCTAATCCTGTATAAATCATCTGAAAATATGACTTGCTCCTGAATGCTTTGCTCTTAATTCAGGTTCTGGCTTTGCTTGAAAACCTCTATTAGGGGAAAGATTTTACAACTTGTTCTTGACCATTTTTCTAAAATTGCATAATTGCATAGTAACCCTAGTAGTTGGAAAATGATTCTTAGAAATTGATTTTTTTTCTTTTTGAAAACTAGGAAAATAGGGGAAATAGTGATTACAGTGAAAAAAGAAGAGATAAAAAAAATCATATAATCAATATTGCCATCTTGTGGCTCAAAACGCTTTAACATCTTTAAAGCTCTTGTCCTTGTCTCCAGTGCTCTGTAAACATAACACATTTTCAATTAAATATAAGAACTAAAATAGCCCAAAAAAGAAATATTGTCCAGACACATCAGAATTAATTACATCAGTAGAGGAACAATCTTATTTGTCTAGAAATACTAATCTCATGAGCAGCCATTAGAACCGATGTGTACAGATTTTGATTCAATGAAACTGTGGTAGACATGTTTCCACAACAACAGTCCCCAAATTAATAGAAGATCTAAACAGAAGTCCTTATACTTCTTAATAAACATATTGCCAAACTGAAATGTGATCTGTGATTCCTTAGAAAGTAAGGCATCTAATTCAGACACAGTCACGTACAACAATATACATAAATGTATTATAGTCATCCAGGTGTCCTTTTCCAGTCTAGTTCATTTGGTATTTTAAAGTATAAAACAGGACAATATTGCAGATACCATGTTTTACATATTAGAAGATGCGTGGAATGCAAATGTGACAGAATAAAAAATAATTGAAGGGGATTTCACATTGCTTTATGGCAGTTGAAAAGATATTGAATGGTATTTTTATGATAACTTTGTATAATCTGAGCCTTCTTTTAGCAATTCCATCAAAGAGAGGGAAGAGCAAGAGGAGCTAATTTTCCTGACTATTCCAGTTTGGAACAACCAAGGCCTCTGTTAAATTAGGGTAACTAGATCTGGGCTGCTAAAATCCAGATAATAACTAGATTGCAAGAAAGAGAGTTTCCTGAATGAGTTTGGGGTTTGTTTGCTTTTTTGCCATCCAGTGTTTACCTGGGTTTTGCATAACAAAAATGTGTTTACTTGACTATGGGAAAAGTTATGTTTAAGCATGGAACTGGGTTTACATAGTCTTCTATAACATAACTTTGTTGGAAAGTCTTAGTGGGTTGGAAAGTCTAGGACTGTGTAAAGCCTTAGATTCAATTAAAAATAAGTGCTTCATGCAGCTGTCATGCTGGAAGTCAAAGCAGCTGCTTTAATGAGACACAGACAGGTGCTATGTTCATATTCGTGTGTATGCCAAAGCACCTTGTCCAAATTCAGTTCAAAGATTACATAGTCTGGCTGGTTCATATGGAACACTACATCACAAATTGGTAAAATCATGCATCACACTAAAGCCAGATCACATTATGGCAGCACTAGTCCTAAGTCAAAACAGGAAGAGAAGGATACATTTTTATTGGTGTGGTATTTCTTAAGCGTGAAGTTTTCCAGTTTTCCAGCAACTGGAAAAATTGTGCACATCAGTGTATATGTGTGTTTTGGAGAGATAGCACTCATTGTTATTGTGTGACTCTAAAAACATTGCCTAAGGCTGTGTATAGTCCCTGGGGGCAAAGGGATGCTTAGTCTTGGGATATTGGCCAAATAACAACTGATAGATACAGATGTCAATGATTGTGGTATATAAATCTAAATGCTATTGCTATTTATCTTTGAGCTTTATCAGTAGATATAACTGAATTTGTTTCTGCAAAGGATTCCCTGAAAACAAGACATGGGTTTTTTAAAATTCATATAATCCGTGTTTTAATGAGTTATCTACTACGCATATTCTCCAAAGAATCTTCAGTTTCACTGCCACTGGAACAAAATCTTTTCCTAAATATGTACATGCACTGCTAACAAAATGTAAATGAAATACCTGAGAATTTAGATAATGAGACTAACTGTACATGCACTGAAAATGCACTGCATTTTGTGAAAAGTAAGCAAGCTCGGTACAAAACAAATTCTAAAGCTAAACAGCACAAATGCTAAAAAGAATGGCAGTGTTTTTATCTGTCATATATTGTCATCATTCATCTTATCATGTCCCTCCTAGGAGGGCTACTCCTCCATACTTCTATCTTGCATTCCTGTCTTGGAGGGCTCTTCCATTCCAGTATTTCCTCCTTCTCCACAAATAAATTCGGGAAATAAGAACAGTTGCTTCCATTGCAGCTACCTTGGACAGCAACCTATCTCCTACTTACAGTATTTTTGTACTGGGAGTACCTTCTCCCACTAACAGATGTTATGAAAAGGCATATGTTTTCATGAGCTACAGCTCACTTCACCAACTTAAACAGCACCTGTCCCTCATTTCTTCTTTTATTCAACTTTCCTATCTGGTTGATGTACTCCAAACACTCATCATTTCCACTCCAAACTCTCATCATTTCCACTCCTCAGTTCTTCAAAAGAAGTTTTAAAGTAAAAATTGTTACTGCCATCAGCTTCAAAGTTTTAAGAACAAGGAATAAAAAATCACTGTTCTACTGCAAGCTGACCTCTCTCTCCCCAGTATCCCCGGTAGCAACTTGATTGGACGGATCCTTAGCAAAAGCAATCCATACTGCAATGCTGCATGTTCTATTTACATATATTAGTACTACACTGTACTAACCTTGGAGCTGAAGTCCAACAGTGGTTTGACCAGGCTGGGGCTATGGAGAAGGAAGCTGGTGGGGTACTTGGCCTGTGTAGATTTAAGAGTACATTTGTCCTTGCTCCTTCATAATACATTTCTTGTAAGAATCACAAACCTGTGCTTATTTGAAACTTTGTTTTTGTGACTACTCATACAAAAGAATTGTATATTTCACCAGGATTTACTGATGTTGCAGTCCAGCGGGGGGGGGGGGGGGCAGGGGAGAGAGATATGTTACCTCCTTTTTCATTCTCTCTTCCTGAGCAGTATAAATTTCTTTTATCCAGATCAGTTGTTGGGAAATGTAGTCCCTGAATTTGGTTGCAAAAATTAACATAATTCCTACAGAAGTCAAGCACAAAGCATTGCACCGGCATGAAAGATGTTGGCAGTTAAGAACAAAATAATATATGAATAAAAGTGTATCATTCTGTCTTTTTTGCTTCCAGATGGCTGACCACAAATTCACAGGAAGAATATAATCAGCTTCCTTCGAGCTAACAGTCCCAGCCTTTTCATTCACCCTAGTGATTTTGCAATTTTTACATTTAAATTTGCCTCCTCTGCCCTGTACTCTAGATCAACTTCCTTCCTTCCTTCCTTCCTTCCTTCCTTCCTTCCTTCCTTCCTTCCTTCCTTCCTTCCTTCCTTCTATAAGCCTTCATAATTAATTTACAAAGAGATATACAGTATGTATAATGTATGTATAAAGATTAAAGAATCAAAGCATCATTTATGCTGAATTTACTGACTTTTTTCTGTTTAAAATGGTACTCATCCTTCAGGGGGCTCAGAGCAACATATATTTGTACCTCCCAATGTCATTCCCTGAATAACCCAATGGTGCAGGAAAGATCAAGAGTTGAAAACTGATTGAAGATTACCCACTGATACAAGATCCTTAAACCAAACACCCAACATCTTACATATGGCTTTCTAAAACCATCCTCAGTGTTAATCATATTTTAAAAGAAACAATTTACCATCCAGTTGGATGCATATTTAGGCACAAAATGTTGACCGTAACTGTTATAAAAAATATAAAAAATGCTGGCATGGAAATTTGTCAGAGAGTGAGAATCCTTAAAGAGAGCACATGGCCTCAACAAAAACCT
This sequence comes from Arizona elegans, assembly GCA_022577455.1. Classification (NCBI taxonomy): domain Eukaryota; kingdom Metazoa; phylum Chordata; class Lepidosauria; order Squamata; family Colubridae; genus Arizona; species Arizona elegans. The sequence goes on from JAKOOJ010000001.1 coordinate 255,549,886, forward strand.
AAACTAACTGGGACTATCAACCAAGCTCAGCACTGTAATGTCACTTTAACAGAGAGGAGGCCATAGGACCCAGAACTGTCAAATCCCAGTTTTCTTTTCTAAAGCAACAGTGGGCATGTGAAACAGATGCCCATTCAGCTGGTATAAGCATGGAATAAATAGCTAGCCAACAAACCAGCTGGTGAAAAATTATAGCACATTGCATGCTTTAAAATGTTTGCTTTCTCCTCCTCCCCGCCCCCCCTAAGATTGGGCAGACCTTGTCAGTGTCAGTAGAAGACCAGATCTCATTTAGACAAAAGCAGATACAAACTGAAGTTTCACTTAGGATTCCTTAATTTAAATGCACAGGAACAATACATTTAAATACACTACAGCCGTGGAGAAATCTTTTACAATTTTAATAAGCTTGGCTATACCATCATCCTGTGCCTGGCCAGTACATGCAGCATTGCAGCTTATCCATGTTCTGAACACTTCTGTGTAATAGTACTGCCTTACACTGGAAACCTGTGATTGCTCTACATATTTAGATATTTCTAGCTTCTATCCAGTGATTTCAAGATCACTGTTAAACCCAACCAATTTTATTCCATCTTCAAGATTTTACATTCCTTTTAAAAGGATGAGTGGATCTCTTGCGGGGGCAAATTTGATGTAATTTTAGCATTAAAAATACATCAAAAAGCTCATCAGAGTACACTGGAGGTGGCTGGAGGTTGTACTTATTATTTCGAAGTTACAACAAGGCTGAGAAAAGATTTTCTTTTTCCAAATTTTAAAAATGTCTGAAGTTGGAAGAGAGGTGTATCTTCACCAACACTTTTAGCCATGTGATAACTTGATTTTTTTTCTTATATTTCAAAAATGGGAGTGGGAGAGTGAGGATTTTTGAATAATCACTCTAGAAACAGGGTTGTCTGATTTGTGGACTTCAACTCCCAGAATTCCCCAGCCAGCATGGAGTTTTTATCGAAATGTTGGTGTGGGGGAGAATTACTCCTCCAGGCTTAGCAGGGCAAAGTTATTTATATCTTCTGCCTTGAAAGAAGCATTTGTCTAATGATTTATTTCAGTAGCATGACTCATTTTGTCTTCCATGGTGCTTTGACAACATTATAGTATATTTGGAGGTTTTAGTTAAATATTGTACTTTATGATCCTTAATCTGTTCTTTTTAAATTGCAGAACTCTTGAAGGGCAGGCAGTACACTTAAATATATCAGGTTAATTAAATAAAGCACAGATCAAGCACACTGAAGGCAATTTCTTTCCTTTTTTCTTTGGTTGTTTTTTAAATTTATTGTCATCGAAGTAAAGCATGCAGGTGGCTTTTTTGTTCAATTGCTCAGTAGATTAATAAAGTAGAAGCTTTCATTTTTTCTTCAATTAATAAAAATATTCTTCAGTGACAACCAAAAACCTTATTTTTAATGCACATATTATGAAAGTTAATAAATTAGGGAATTGTAACCAGTTTATATTGTCTTTCTAGCAAAGTAAAAGAAAAGAAATAAAGGAATGACTTCCCTTTCATTATAAGTATAAACTATTTTAATAACTTCTCCTTCCCTTAAAATATAGCAAATGATATATATCCCATCTCTTATCTACTGGATAAGCAAATCCTTATTTCAATCCTGTAATGCCAATATACTTTAAAGGTTACCAGAGATAATACTATATCATCTTTAACTTTGATCAAATAAACCAACTTTATACTCCTTCCTTTTGTTTTTTTTCAATCTTGATCTTTAATCCCTTCAAATAATGTTTTCTTTTCATTTTTTCTTTTTTCCTTCTCACAAAATTCTTCAAAGCTTTAACAAGCCTGTTTTTAAATCCAATATAGAAAATTATCTAGGTCACTTTATTATTTCTACACCCCTTTTAATTATCAAGACATTAGCCAGTGTCTTCTATATGCCCATATTTTTCCATATCATCCTTGTACCTGTCATTTTTAATCCATTTTCAGCTCAGTGTCAGTCTTGTCCAGTAAAATCTGTTCCTTTTCCATCTTACCATTTAAAGATAGTCTATCTAAAATGACTGACACTCTTAAAATTAACTTCTGGGTCCATTGTTCAAAAATATGCTTCAGTATGTCCAGTGTGAAAATATTTTGCTTCATTCTATATTAGTAAATCAAATGTAAGGGTTCGTCTCCTTTAATTGTAATATTTAGTTCTTTCTGATTCCTTCTAGTGTTCAACTTTCAAAGTCTAATCTGTCATTTTCTTTTAAAAGAATTCATTTCATTTCATTTTATTAAATTTGTATAATTCAAAATAAAAAACATTTTCTCACAGGAAGGATTTTTAGAATTAATTCCAAAATCTTGCTTCAAATCCATATGGACTCTCAGTCTTTTAAAAACTTGCTTGTTTACTATTCTGCTGTGATCATCAACTCTACTTTTGGTGAAGCCATCTTCAGTTTGGCATTTCTTCCCCAGAACTCTCACTGTTTTTAATTCTAGCAACCTTGCCTTGGTTTAACTACCTCCAACATTATAACCATAAATTTTATGACAATAAATACTGCAGAACCAGAAAAATGATACTGATCCAACACCCAACATGGTGCTTTGAATTGACCTTTTTAAATAGAATGGATCAGATCTGGGCTGCAAAAGTTTGCAGTGTTATTTGGATTTTCATAGCCCAGATCTGCTATTGTCATGGCTTTTAGTCTTTTCTCTCAGTATGCATTATAGCAACAGAAGGCAAGAGCTGAACAACTGACCTTACTATCTCAAAATGGGAAGCATTTACCAAAACGCTTTTCACTTCAGCATTCCAGAATTAAACCAATACCAGAGGAAGCAGTTATGTAAATTTATACTTAACAGTAATCATTATGCCAGTGGCCTGTCATTGAGGAAATAGGCAATGTTCTCCTCTTAACTTTATAGAAATTAGCTTTGCACCAGTGAAAGTTAATAATACTCAAGTCCCAGTGAAATCAGTGGGACTTAAAGGTACATGTTAAGTTTAAATGGCACTTAAGCATTATTTTAATTGGGTGGCTTTGTCTTTTCACATTTGAATTAGACATGGCTTATCCAATGCAACATAGTTATAACTTGATTTTCTCAAAGGAACATTTGGACATATGATAATTCTTTCCCATTAAATTCAGGTCAGCTAAAATATTTAGTTATGGCTAGATTGCATCCATGGATTTTATATTCTAGTGTAATGTATTATCTTGAAGTAGCTATTAGAGTACAAGTTAGTCTTAATGTTGGGTATTTATAACAAGTTATTTTTTCCTCAGCATGAAACACAGAATTAATCAACAATTAGTTTTAGTGAGTTTTAATTTTTTACATTATAAAGAACATTATAAAATGATAAACTCATGACTATTGCATGAATGACACGAGTTGCCAAAAAACAGAACAAGAAGTGGAAATGAGAGGAAAATCATATTTTCAGAAGATTGTTTTCAAAACACTCTGAAGTATTGTTATGACTGGGCATTTAATCTCTCAGAGAAGAGTTTAATGATCTCCTCACAGTCTGTATAGTATTGTCAGCCCTATAGCCACTATTCTTCTTAGCAATGAAAGATGGTTTCCTCTTTTAGATCTCTTTGCTCTTTTGCTAGAGAGCAGGAGAGCAATTATCATTCTGTTAAAAGTTGTATGTTTGTGGGATCAGCTCTCCCTGAGAGCATCTGCCCATGCATCTAGGTCAGACAGTATTTATTTATTTATCTATCTATCTATCTATCTATCTATCTATCTATCTATCTATCTATCTATCTATCTATTTATTTATTTACTTATTTGTTTGTTTGTTTGTTTATTGATTGGTTCGATTTATATGCTGCCCTTCTCCGGAGACTCAGGGCGGCTTACAATGCGTTAAGCAATAGCCTTCATACTTTTGTATATACCTGCTTAATAGGGCTTTCGGCCACCCCTAAGCGGTGTTCTTTTTTATACAAAGTCAGCTTATTGCCCCCACAATCCGGATCCTCATTTTACCTACCTCAGAAGGATGGAAGGCTGAGTCAACCTTGAGCCTGGTGAGATTTGAGCTTGCAATAATTGCAGGCAGCTGGTGCTACTTAACAGCACTTTAGTCTGATGCACCACCAAGGGTCATGGAGCATGGGCACACTCCAGATCCCTTCCCTTAAATATTGTCATTTGGTAGGAGATGTGCTTTTTTCCAAGCTGCCCTGACTCTTTAGAACAGCTTCCCCCTTGTGCTTCAGAGGGTCCCCACCCATTTAGTTGTTTGGAGAGTTGTGAAGACCAAGCTCTTCCCCCAGGCATTGGGCTAGGAAAGAATAAAACCCAGCAAATGTAAACAGAATCAGTGAGATGCCATATTGTCTAATTGTAAGAATAAGAAGATATACTAATTGTCAAAAGAATGATTGCATCATGTTATGAAACAGATGATACGCAGGGTATCTATTGACTTCCTTGATGTTATTTCTGCGCCAGTTGAATATCTTCTTTTATTTTCCATGGTACGTTGCATTGAGAGTAAGATGGCTGTTTTTGTTGTTTGCAGTTATTGGCCAAATCATCAGTTTTCAAACTTAAATTACATCCATCTGAATCCAAATATTATATAATGATTGACAGAACTTACTGTATTAACCTTACCTGTTAGCTCAACAGTGCAGTTTATATTAGTAAAGCAAACACTCAAAAAGTCAATTTAAATGAACCAATAAAAACCACATCTACTTACTATATATATTTTAGGAACCTCAAATGTGAAGTCTTCAGTAAAAAAAAAAATCTAAAACATTCAGCTCAGATACCTAATTTGTCCATTATGCTGTAAGCTGCCCAGAGTCACTTCGAGATGAGATGAGTGGCAAATACCGGTAAATTTAATAATAAATAAAAATAACTTTATAGTAGATTTAGATTTAATATCTATACCAAGAACACTGACAAAACAGTCAGCATACACATGCATTCATGCATGCAAGCATATACACACATGCACACATGTGCCCCCCCCGCATCTCAATATCATATGGCCTCACCCTGGATAGTAATATATGTCTGACATGATAGAGATTTAACCCTTACTCATCTGTAGCTATAAAGTATTTATTTATGTAATACTTTAATGAGGAGAGAGAATATTGAATTCCGAAACTGACCGAACTATCCTCAAATCAAAATATCAATAAGTCTGAAAAGGAGTAAAATCTGAAGAAATAATTTGGGGTGTGGGGAAAAGCAGATTATATATTACTAAATTCATAACTCATTATTTCCCCTACTGGACTAGTTATGTAGACAGCACTTTTTCCAGATAACCAATTTAGTTTATTCTTTTTTGTTCAATTTATCATCTTCATTCCATTCTGACTTGGTCCATTGTCACTTCATCTTCCTTCATCCAACTTTCTCATGCTTTTCTATTCCATCTCTTCCTCTTCATTAAAAAATTCTATTCTATTCTATTCTATTCTATTCTATTCTATTCTATTCTATTCTATTCTATTCTATTCTATTCTATTCTCTTATTCGGAGGTTTGTATTTGTTGTTAGCTACAACAGTGGGGAGATTCCTTGTCATTCTTCATGCTCATGCCCAACTGGTAAACATAGAGCTAGAGTTTAGCATCTCATTGTGATGTTAAGTGTAGGCTGTGATACTTTTATTCATTTCAGAGAGCTGCAGAAAGCCACGGTGGCACAGTGGTTAGAGTGCAGTACTGCAGGCTACTTCTGCTGATCACTGGCTGTCAGCAGTTTGGCAGATCGAATCTCACCAGGCTCAAGGTTGACTTAGCCTTCCATGCTTCCGAGGTGGGTAAAATGAGGACCCAAATTGTTGGGGGCAATATGCTGATTCTGTAAACCGCTTAGAGAGGGCTGTAAAAAGCATTATGAAGTGGTACATAAGTCTAAGTGCTATTGCTATTGCTATTTCCAAATTCTCAGAGACAGTAGCTCTACCTTCTCTGTTGTTTTCATAGTATTTTATTTTTTATAGTATGCTTGTTGTACTTGTAGCAATTGAAATGGATTAATATACAATGGAATTTAAGTATTTTACTATGTGTTTTGGATTTATTTTTATTTTGTCCTATACTTTTTTCCTGAATTGTAGTGTTCAAATTTGTTTTGGTTTGTGGTTGAATGTTACTTTTGGCCCACACAGGGAAATCTTTAAAGAAAAAGATATAACTCCCTAAAATATAAAATTATTGTAGGTTTTTCTTTCCACAAATAATTAGATTTTTCCTTAGGTGCCTCATACCTGATTATGCCACATTTATCTAAGGCACTGTGATAATGAAAGTTGGTGAGAGTTTAAACTGGTCACTAATGGATCCTGTTTGCATCTAAAACAGATTATGACAATGATGTCATAAAGACCTTTCAACGATCTCTTCAGAGGAAGCTTATCTTGTAATTGTTGTTTTGAAATTTAAGTGTTCGTGAGAGATGGGAAAGGTATGTAAGAATAAATTTGCTTTTGTAGAGGTCTTGATAGAACTCTCTTAAATTCTGCTTTGTTGGAATTATGCCATAAATGTCTATGGAGATTCTCAATCATCCAGGTCATGGTTGTCCCAAAGGTGCTTTTTCCAAAAATCAACTGAACTTTCTTGTTTTTTTCTTTGAAAATGCTTAGTTTCTCATGTAAGAAGCTTCTTCAGTTAGCTTCTTGCATGAGAAGTGAAACATTTTCAAAGAAAAAACCAAGGAAGTCCAGTTGTCTTTTGGAAAAGGCACCTTTGGGACAACTATGCCATAAATTCTCCTTCCATTATTTAAAAACCTTGATTGAAACATATTGCAGACAACTATTGGATTCTGAATAGTTCAAAGGAACTACACACTACAGACATATATTTCGATATATCTCCCACCTTACTCGGGGAAACTAGTGGCCATAAAAACTCATGTAAAACCCATCACATAATGTTGCATGTTATACAAACCTTGTGTATTACAAGGGATTGCAATTGCATTTATCTGCCTGGCTTCCCACATTACCCTGTTTAGCATATGCCTAAAAACCAGTGCACTTGCAATAAATACACTTTGCATATGACATTTCACTCTGTTGATTAAAGGAAAAAGCTAATTAAAACATAATAGAAATGCTAGATTTCAACTGGGACAGACCCTAGCTGTTATAATTGCATTCAAAACCTGCAAGTACACACCACTGAAGAAAGGAGAAATAAGAAGAAGAAGAAAAAAAAAAAGACTAGGTATGGCTTCCCGGAACATTCACTGTAAAATAAATTATAAATCTTTTTTTCAGTATAAACTATATATTCATTTGAAAGGTTATAGTTTGCTGAGCAGTCTTTGCCTTGGTTAGTGTAAGTGCAGTTGCCAACGTAAAGCTATAATTTGTCTAGAAGGCTGCAGGGAGGGAGAGAGGTGGTCAGGTATGTCCTTCTGCAGTGAATACTAACATCCCTCCAACAGAAACACATTATGCCTTTATTTTATTTTTTTTGAATGTACATTGAATTATTTACACCTTCAAGGCAGTTGATTGAACTGCAGCATCAGTCAATTAGCAAATCAAAAATTTATATGATTCCAATTTAGCACGGAGTCCTCTCTTTCCCTCTCCCTCTCTCTTTTTCTTTTTAGATTTTTACCCTGACAGTGACAAATTACTCCTCTGCTGGCTGAGATTGGAAATTAAAAGCATTTAGAGTTGCTCATGCATTTATGCTAATGAGAACTCTGATATGATTTGCATGCAAAAGAGGACAATTTGAAAGCTCATCAGTTTTTCATGCTCTTGCATTTTGATGTGGTAGGGGTTTTTTTCCCCCTTCCTGTATTTTTTTTTTTTTGGCACAGGGGGGAAAAATACCCTAAAATTAAAAATGGAAAAACAATATAGATTGGGGGGGGGGAGGGGAGTGTTTCAGGTTGGAAGGTAATATCTTTAAAAATAGCTCTCAGATTCTTGTCAAATCACTTGCTTTGCGATTTCAGAATTACAGCCCAGCTTCATTAGCATTTTAGATGTTTATCAAAGGCAAGATCCAATATCTGTCTCCATTGCTATGCATGATTATAACTCAAGCTTCATTTTAAATTCAGCAAAAAAAAAAAAAAAAGAAAGAAAAAAAAAGAAAAGAAATTCAGCTAAAAAGACCCCAGGACAGATGAGAGAAGGATGTATGCCTTAACTGTTTTTCTTGTGGATGCACCCAAATTCATCTCATTTAGAGCAAAATCTGATTAATTACCAGTACTAGTACTTCAGCATTTCTAAAATAGTTAGCAACGCAGACATTTTAGAGGGTTTGGCGTGGTAATGTCTTCTTTGGTATTCAGCAAAGGAAGATAGAACAGTTGTGCTGAAAAGGTGTTTTAATATGCAAATAACTAATTTTCATAATTAGTTTTGTCGAAAGAAAAAAAAATAATATGTCAGAAACACCCTGCAGGATCACTAAATTCCATGAACCTCATCCAGAGCAAGAAGGAGAATAAGAATCTCAAAGAAATGAGAAATAAATGAGTCTTTCTTTATATGCAGTGTGTTAGATTTGCCAATAAAATAGCCAATGCCACAGCCCCTCCTTACTGGAATTGCAATCTAAAGCATGTGGATAGTGTTCAATTAACAAAAATTAGCCTCGGATTTTGATGTTGCATCCTGGCCCAAAGTTAGCAGGAAAGGGACTTCAAGACAGTTACAGAATCAGAATCAGTTAAAGAGCCTGGAAAAAGTCATTTGGGTTGGTGCAATTGATTGGGCAAAATAATATTTAGGACATTGCTTAGTTATTCATATTCTCCTGGTTTATAGGATTTATGATTATGGTTTTATTCTAGAAGTTATGCTGTTCAGTAGTATAATGCTTGTTTATTGTTCAGTTCCTTTGTAATTAGTGGTAGGTTTTAATAAAATTATCTTGATCTCTTCCATTGGTTTGTAGTGCAAATTTGTACAAGCCGGTTTTTAAGATTCTATAAGGCCTGAAGGCGGAATGTCCCACTGAACATCACCACCACTGCCATATACACCCTTCTTTCCCACCACATTTTATGTCAAAGGAACACATTTTTCCAATTTTGTTTGGTCCATTGAAAGCCATAGCCTAGTATAGTCTTTGGTGCATGGTTGCTTGCTTGCAGACATTTTGTTACCTGACTAGGTAACTTCATCAGTACTAGTGAGTGTAAGGTTGGTTCCAGATTTATATATATAGTAGCTTGTTCTGTCAGTGTTGGTGGGAGTGTGGTCTTCTCCTTGGCTTGATTAGGACATATGTATGGAGAAATGTGTGGAGATACCTAACATATGGGGGAAAGTATTTGATGTATGAAAATGGAACCAATTGGAATATCCACGTTTATATTTTTTTTTCTTGTTTGAATATATAAATGAAAAAGATATTTACATAATTAATTGATTTATATTAAAATTTTGGACTGTATTATTTAAGGAAATGTATGTCATAAAACAAGTACGTTTACTATTCCTATAAGAATTGAATAACTGTAACACCACAAAATTAATTAATTTGATGATGGATATAAAAATAGATGACAATGGAAAGGGGTTTAGTATAGAATAGAAGGGAAAAATGGAATTTGGTTAAAACTAGAGAGGAAAATGAAGAGTAATATTGGTAAAAAAATAGATGAAAATAAATATTATGGCAAAAAAGGAGGTATAGAAATTATAATTTAAATTGAAAGGACTAAAAACTGTTTAAATTTGTTAACCGGCCAAATACTCTGTTCAGCAAAAATACATTGTATGTTTGTGTGTGTGTTTGTGTAAAAACTAAAAAAAAAACTTTTTATATATATAAAAAGAAAGGTATGGAGATACCTGAAACAACTCTTGTCATTATACTGTACATAAGCTAACTAGTTTTGCTATCTTGAATGAAAAATATTGATCTATCTCATTTCAGATAATGAATTCTACTTCGGATGGTGCACCGTATTTTTATTTATTTATTTATTTATTTAATTTGTATACCGCCCTTCTCCCAGAGGGACTCAGGGCGGTGAACAGCCAAAATTAAAAAACATACGAATACAAAAGTTAAGATAATTAAAAGAATTAAATCATTGGCTACCCAATTTAAAACCCCAAATCCATAAAATTTAAAATCCCAATTAAAAACTATTTAGGCTGGGCCGGCTTGATGAAATAAAAACGTCTTCAGGACTTTAAAAAGAGGAATGAGTCTTTTATTTTAGTATGAGGGATGAGTATGTGTATGTGTCTGCACTCAGGGAAAGTGCTCCTCACACTTTTAAAAACACCCTGAAATGTTGTGAGTGATATAGATGCATTTATTTAATTTTAATTTAATTTAATTTTAATTTTTTGATTTATATGCCGCCCTTCTCCGGAGACACAGGGCGGCTTACAATGCGTTAAGCAATAGCCTTCATACTTTTGTATATTTATACAAAGTCAGCTTATTGCCCCCCACAAACTGGGTCCTCATTTAACCTACCTTAGAAAGGATGGAAGGCTGAGTCAACCTTGAGCCTGGTAAGATTTGAACCTGCAGTAATTGCAGGCAGCTGTGTTAATAACAGGGTGCTTTAGACCACTGTACTACCAAGGCCCATATGACCATTTTCAGACAACCTTGGTTCCCTCGGCTAAGAAATGGAGATGAACATCGCCTCCTAGAGTCAGACATGACTGAAAGGGGAAGTCTTTACCTTTTTATAAGTGAAATAGGTGCTATCCAAAGATTGAAAGACATAGTTTGCAATGTTCTTAAAAGAATTAGAGAAGACTCTACTCTTCTGTTTATGGAAAGGGGAACATTTTATTTATTTATTTGTATCCTGTCTTTATTATTTTTATATATAACATACCTAATACGCCTTCCTCTTATTTTCCCCGCAACAATTCTGTGAGATGGGTTGGCCTGAGAGAGACTGGCTGGCCCAAAGTCACCCAGCATGGGCCTTGTATATAAATAATTATCGTGATCCTCTAGTACAGGGGTCTCCAACCTTGGCAACTTTAAGATTTGTGGACTTCAACTCCCAGAGTTCCTCAGCAAAGCTGGCTGAGGAACTCTGGGAGTTGAAGTTCACAAGTCTTAAAGTTGCCAAGGTTGGAGACCCCTGCTCTAGTATTCATCTTTTTTCAACACAAATAAGGTGTTTCCATTTCCATAGAATAAATAACTTACCTCCTTAACTATTTTGAGTGGTTGTTTTTCCCCTCTCTAGTATGCTTCTCTTCAATGTAGGTTTTTTTTTATTATTGTTGTCTCCTCCCCCCCACCCCCATGTCCCCAAAAGGAAAAAAAATCAGGAGAGTATGGATTTTCTCATGCTTGAGGAGCTTTTTTCCCACTTGCTAATCATCTGTCAAACAGCTTTTTCCTTATTAATTAATTAAAGCATATTGAACCAGGTCACTCCTCACATGTTGGAAGAGCAGATGCAAAGGGAGAGATGAGTGACAAGATGAAAATTATTTGGCACTATCTTGGCACCAGGCTGCAGAAAGACATTACGAAAGCTTTTTGGGAACTCTTCCACTACTCTGATTACTAAGTATACAGTACAAATGCTTAGATTCAAGTCTGCCAAGACTGTCATTCCAATCTATCAATCCAGGGTTTCTTTTTATAAGGGCTATAAAAGTCCTGCTCATCATTGTTATTCTATTGCATTATAATGTTTGCCAGTTCTGTGTACAGTCAAAGGCAAGCCGTAGTATTTAATAAATTGGGACTGAAATGATCTACTAAAATCCATACCTGATTCCCAAGAGTGCTTTTTAGCAGGACTGAGAAATATCTGTGGCATTTCTAGCATAGTATATTGTCACTGCAAATGATTGCCGCAGAATTGGTATTGACTATTACATCTCTTTAATTCTCTCATAAAAAGAGGAATGAGTCTTTTATTTTAGAAACCTGGAATATGACAGAAATCTACATTTGTTTCCAAAGGGTGAACCTCTTTTTGGATTGGCAACTTTAAAAGGCTGGAGATCCCTGAATCTGGCGGAATTTAACATGGATTTTGGATAGAAATGTAAACATGATTTTGTTTGTTTCTAACAGTGGGGAGCTCCCTCCAATCACTTCACTGAATTTTGGCTGCATGACTGCTGGAAACCAAGGGCATAGTTTTCTGCTATTTTGTGGTGAACGCTACTCAGAAACTTTTACCAGTCTCCTAAAATGCAAGAAATGAAGCCTCCCTCCCACCATTTCATAGAATCATAGAATAACAGAACTGAAAGCAACCATAAGAATTATCCAATCCAACCGCTACAATGTGCAGGAAACCAGTTTAAAGCATCCATGAGAGGAGGTGATCAAGTGTCTCTTTAAAAACCTTCAGAGATACAAAATTCAGAACTTCCATAGGTATTCATAGAATTTTCTTACATTTAAATGAAAGCTAGATAGCTGTAAGCTTATATCCATTATTTCTCAGCCTAGTTTCTGGGCCATGGAATATAGTTTTTGACTATCTTTCCTATACATTTTTATGTACTTGAGCATGGTATCACATATTTCAGCCTTCTTTAATCAGATATCTCAAGTTCCTTCAGCCAATCTCAGAGGATATGACCTCCAGTCCTTCTTATTACTTTCATTGCCCTTTTCTGAACATTCGCTTAACCTGCCAATATCCATCTGGAAATGTGGTGCCCAGAATCATATGTAATACTTCATGAAGTATTACCCGATTAAACCATCGGGTAAATTTAGCATTGTCACTATATACCCCATTGTTTTTGCCAATCTCCCAAAATCTTACATTTGTTCCTCCCTCCACAAAAGAGCTTTGCATAAGCTGCTACAAAACTGCTGGTGTTTCTTGCTGCAGCAAAGTACCACAAGTACTTCTATGTAAGTAATTGTAGAAAACATTTGGTAAAATTAGATAAAAAGCTCCATCCAATTTTATGCCCGTTAAAACATAAATATTATATTAACTTCACAGGTTTTTTTTTTTAAAACAGAACAAATTCCATTTAAAAACAGAATTTAAAAACAGAATTGTACCTGTTTATTTCAGGTACAATTCATGGTGCTTATTTTCATGTTTCACTCCAATTTTGACTAGTTACCAGTCACATCTTTGTGATTATAACCAAATGTGAAGATCAGATGCTGAGGTTTATTGTCTAGCTTGCAAAGATGATTTTTGGCTGGAACATCTCAAAGACAAGATGTTTCATACAGTACATGTGTGGTCATCATCTATTCATTTAAAACAAAATCTAAATATTCTGAAGCAACCAGAAAAGTAGTCATTAGTTCTTAACATTTTAGCCCAAATAAGGGGAAAAAAAAAACCCACTTACCCACCGAAGTTCTTTGGTTAAATGGCCAGGAATACCAATTCCAATAGTTTGAAGCTATTCTGATCTTCATTCCTACAAAGAAAGAAAGAAAGAAAATAACAATGTAGATGCAGGAAGTTACTGTAATTTAAATAACTTAGGGTATGCAGAAATTCCTACTCAAATTCAAAATTTCACAGGAAAATCCTTTCTAACCCCGTAAAATATAATTAATTTAATCTCATTCAAATTTCATTTTTTCCTTGAAATTCTCTACAGGTTTCATCATCACTGAACTGATATAAATCAATGGGAACAGTTTTAAAACTGATTCTTAGCTTGTTCAGATCAGAACAGAGAAAAACAATACATATGGACAATATATCCCAAAACAGGATATGCTAGATTTTGTTTTTATATATACAGACCAGAAGCCAAGCATTAACTTCCTCGTTTCATCTACTTCCAAAGAAAAATGGAGATAGGGGTCATAAAGAAGGATGAGTACTTCATTGACTATGTTAATCCCTATCAATGCTTTTAAAGAAAAAAAAACCACATACTTTTAGTTTCCATTATGATGCCATTGCTATTCTGGCCAAAAAGATTAATCAGGATTATTCATCCTTCTGCTCTATTCTTTTGCAATAGATCTGCTGCAACAGTTTTTACTGAAATGAAATGTAAGAATTAGACAAAACTTAAGCCAAGTCTTTAAGTAAGGCAAGGTCAACCGGTGTGAGGGATATTTTATATCTATGTATAATTTCCAGATCTTGGCTAAGAGAACATCTAAAGAAGGAAATACTTTAAGATGCTTTGCATATGTGTTCATCACATCTCTCCTCTCCCCCTCAAACTGTTCATCTGTACAGTTTGAATGTAATAATACAATACAATAAGCTTGCTAAAGTATATGAAGAGTTGTGGTACACTCTGCCACAACTCTATTACAAGTCAAGACTACAGATTTATTTTTTTCTTATTTTTAATTCTCTCTCTCTCTCTCTCTCTCTCTTTTACTAGAGCTGGAATGTTTCTGTTGAGGCAATCTTTATATTCTAAGCAGATGTGCAAAATGTGCTTGCTGTTTCCAGTATTAGTTCATTTTGATGGCAATTTCTTAATAATATGGAATATTAAAGGATTGGAGTTGCTTCTAAGCAGAGACAAGGGTTCATTAAGATTTTAAAAATGAAATTGCTTTTTTTTTTTTTTACAGGAGCTTCATATTCTTCCAAATCATAGGCAGTTCTTACAGAAACTGGTGTTGGGGAGATATATGAAAGTGGGTGCTATAAATTAGCAAGAGGTATTGCAATTTTGATTAGTAGATTTTCAAAGCTGACAGTTGAAGTTTCAGACAAAAGGGGCTGGAGTTTTTAAATACTGACTGTAAGACTTAGGAGATAAATTCTACATCAAATCAGTTGAAAGGGGATCAGTGCCAAACTTAAGGTCCTTTTTAAAAATGTAACATCTACACACCCATACACCTAGCATTAATTATAATCTCAGATTCATAATATGTTGCAGGATCATAGGAGCAAATTTAATATAGTGGACAATCTAGATTAAAAAAAGACCCTTTGGAACATAGAATATGTTCTACTTTTTTGTCTATAAAAATGCAGTTTAAGTGTTTAGTGATTTTATGTCACTATATTTTTTTAGTATCTAAATAAGTTATGTGACATTGATGCAACAGCTGTTTTGGACCCTGCACATCTGCACATCTGTGAAGTTAATAGACTCATTTGACAACAGTTTACATACAGTTTTGAATACATATATGTTGAATAAAGCTTTTGACAGAGCTAATCCCACCAGTCTAGCTATCAACCAGAGTTTTCTGGCTCCCCGCAGTCCCAGCTTAGTTCCACATTAAGGAGAGGGATGTTTTCACAGTTTCTGATGATGCTTGGTGGATGTGGAGGGGGAAAAAGACTTGAAATACATGAGGCTCCTGTCCTTAATGTGGTCTGTACATGGTAAAAAAAGACAGTACTATTTACTGACATTATGCTGGTAGCAGGATAAAATTTGTCAAGTCAGGCAGCAAATGTGGTTTTTGTCAGTGTATAAGAATTTAAGAACTGGAATAACCATAATAACAAGTCAGCCAATGGGAACTGTTTGGTGACTCAGACACAGTCACAGGATTTGTTGTGAGCCATGTGAGACGGCTCAGAGCCTGGGCGTGGTTTAGCTTAATTGCTCCTTACTTCTACTTCTTACTCTTATCCACTATTTCTTCTCTCTACCATGTTGCAAGAGCTGCATGGGTATTATATATGTGCATCATGTTTTATATTATTGTATATAAAGAAGTTTCTTCTATAAATGAATCCTGCTGAATTATTTACTTGTATGCTGGCTGGATAGCTTCATACTCTGACAGTTTTGTGCCAGTTCTAAGATTTGTGGATAGCACTTTAATTTGATCATGAGAAATCAGTTTCATTCATAGATTCAAAGGAGATGGATTGTATTGTTTTATCTTTTAGTTTTATGCAATCTTGTAACAACATTTGAGGTACCAATGTCATCATTTTAGCCATTGTCTATCCAATGCAGGATGAATGACTCTTCCGCATGTTTCCAACCAATACGGTCCTGAACTTTCTTTTGCCAATTGAGCCTGTGATAGTTGATGTCATCAATCCATCTTATTTTAGGTCTCTTTCGTGGATGCTTTTTATCAAGTGGGATCCATTCTAGGATTGCCTTTGTCCATCTGCCATCAGTTCTTCTTGCTATGTGACCAGCCCATTTCTATTTTATTCTTTTACTGTCCTGAACCAGTGTGTAATATTGAGCGTGTAAGGCAGAGAAAAACATAGTTTATGTTTAGTTTTTATCCAGAGTCTCAGTTGGAGCATTCATTGCAAAATTCATGAAATCCAATATGAAGGAGTTCTTCAAACTGAAGTATTCAAATAAAATAAAGGAGTTTTAAAAAGGAGGCATCTGTTTTATGGACAGTGAAATTGAAAGTGATGTTCAATATTGCATATTATGAGTGCAGCAAAGAAACAATATATCTGACGTTTAAAAAAAAAAACTTTCTACAAAACCTGTGTAAGAATCTGAAAGCTTGGTAACCTCTTAGGACATGATCAACCTAAAAGCTTCTCTTCCAGGCACTAGGGTTGTAGAGGGAATGCATTAAGGTTATCTACCCCTTTGGAGAATTTACAGATGAGAACCATCCAGAAAGGTCTCTTAACTTTACTATTTCGTATGAAAATAAAACCAATTTGGGCCCTAAAGCATTTTCTCATGTCTTGAGAAGACACACCTATACAAAAGGGAGAATGAAGAATCCAGGAATGACGAATGAAGCTATATTATAGTCTCAAAAGACGGACATGGTTCATTGGTAATACCAAGGTATTGTTAGTTCATAAGTGACATCTGTGAATAATCCAATTCCCATTAGCTTTCCTATAATAAAAAATCAATTTAACCAGAGAGGCATTCATTGTGATTCACTCCTGAGTGCAGAATCTTATCATATCTTTAGCCTTACAATGGATGTTTGCACCATAGCAATGGCAATAGCACTTAGATTTATATATCACCCTATAGTGCTTTACACCAGGGGTCCCCAACCTGTGGTCCATGGCCCACTACCGGGCCATGGGCTAATCGCCATAATAGCCCCTCTCACGTGAGCCTCATCATGAATGCTCGCTGCCCCACTTGCATGAGTTCATTGCAGGTACTCATGGCTCCACTTGCACAAGCATTGTTGCAGACACTTGTGATCACACTCACATGAGCATCGCTACAAACATCATTGTCGCTCATGTGTGCACACACATGTGCACCTGTGCTTGCCTCTCCCACAAAATCATCCCTCCTTTTCCCTCTCTGCCTGCTCCAGGCTACCAACCCAGAAAAATTGGGGAGCTCTGCTTTACAGCACTCTCTGGGCAGTTTACAATGTCAGCATATTTTCCCCAATAATCTGAGTCCTCATTTTACTGACCTCGGAAGGATGGAAGGTTGAGTCAACCTTGAGCCTGTCAGGATCGAACGCCAGGCTGCGGACAGAGTTAGCTTGCAATACTGCATTCTAACCACTGTGTCATCAGGGTTTTTCATCATGCTCTCTGTCTTTAAAAAAACTATACCTCTGTTTGATGCTCCCCTTTTTTGCAGCCATATTACATATCCAAGTTAAATTCAGTTTATAAACAATGGTATGTTATATGTACTATTTTGAGCTCCTGAGTGACAGGTGGGATATAAATCAAACAAATGACTTAAGATAGGATTAGACCTAAATGTCTTTATGGTGTGCTACACAGGTCATAGGAAATTAACTTTATAGAAGTACCCCTTATTCCACAGGATTTTCAGTTTTTTTAAAAAATAACAAGGTTGTAATTATTTATTATGTTATATATATGTTATTATATTATATGTTATTTCCAGTGGACAAACATTTTATATTAGCTATCTTATTTTCTGTCTTTATTTTATGAAACAGGCATCTCTTTTCCATTTCTTTTCTAGTATTTGCATTCCAGTCATCTATTAGTACTGTGACATTTTTTGATACTGCAAGAATCACCTGATTCTTGATGAACGTATCTTTTCTTTTATGTACACTGAGAGCATATGCACCAAGACAATTTCCTTGTGTGTCCAATCACACTTGGCCAATAAAAAATTCTATTCTATTCTATTCTATTCTGTTCTGTTCTCTTCTGTTCTCTTCTTTTGCAATTTGCTCTAGAATTATTCATTGCTTTCTGCAACTATATAGTAATTGTACATTTGTTTAATACTTTTGTTGACCATATATCCTCTATTTCTATTATATATGATTCTGTAATTTATATTAAGCAGATAATGGATGATGTCCTTTCAGTGTTTGATTAAAGAAGGGATTCCCTGTTATACTTATAAATGGAATACAAAATCTGACAAGCATGAATCAAGGAAAACCTATTTGTCCTACTGCACTTTTTACTCAAAATGCTGCCCTACCAACTGGACTGTACTTAAGAAACCTCTTTCTAATTTTAAAACTGTGTTTCTGTCTTAAATGGTCATACAAAAGCAATGCAGAAATGAAATATACTGTCACAACAGGAGCAAATAATGAAATATTTGCCCCTTGGTCCTTTCAAATCAAAGCTCTTTTATGTGGCAGCAGAGTAGAAAATAGCTTAGGAAAGCCCTGTGGAAAATTTCGACTTCCCTTTTCCGGTGGTAGAGATAAATAACCTTGAATGACTTCATTTAATTATAATAATACTGTTATGATAAATGTGCTCCATTATGGAAATAGAGTTAGTAAGTGAGAATTAGTCATGGCCGAGCAACAGCTTTTTCAGCACAAGGTAATAGAACAACGCCTGACTGCAGACAACACTAAATAGGAGTAGATGACCCTTGCTGAGACTTTGCCAGTTGGGGTCAATTCCTGTGTTCCCTCATCATTCTCATTCTCTACCAAAATAACATCTCTGCCAAAAATCACAAGATTTTAGTGTTCTCTTTAAGAAAAGGGTAAATCCAACAGCTGAAACAACTTCCCTCCATTATGTCTGCCTGTTTCTTCCTTCCTTTCTTACAGATTTTCCTTGGAAGAGTATGAAACCAAAGATACAGGAAGTGCTCCAAAGCAAAGGGCAGAATTCGTTTATGAAGAAACTAGTCAGTACAAACCCAAAGTACAACCATCCTCAACAAATGTTTCCAATTAGTTTCTGGATCCAGAAGAAGGACAAATTAGTTTGGAGCCTGATTAAAACAATGAGAAAAAAAATTCCAGTTTTGGCTTGAGCCAAATTTTTAAACTATTTTAAACTGGAATTGTTTTTTAATTATGGCCAAATTATTTAATTATTTTAATCAGTTTTTAGATTTTCTATGTCTGGTTTTTACTTTGGCTGTGCACCGCCCTGAATCCTATATTGGAGAAGGGTGGTATAGAAATTTAAATAAATAAATAAATAAATAAAAAGAGCAATGCCTTAACATAACCAACCTTTGTACCTTCAAGATGTGCTCGACTTCTCCTCCAATAAATTTAGCCAGTGTGGAATATAAGACTTCCATAAGCACAAAGAGGATTTCTTAAACTTCCCAACTGGGGTTATTTTAACATTTAAAGATAATTATATTGGGGAATTCTGGGAGTTGAAGTCTACAAGTCTTACAGTTGCCAAGTTTGGAGACTCCTGAGCTATATGATGGCCTGACCATTTAGCAGTATAGATTAATCACCCCACCCACAGCATAGTGGTTAAGGGACTAGTCTAGAAATCAAGACACCTTGAGTTCTGGTCCTCTCTTAGGCATGAAAGCCAGCTGGGTGACCTTGAGTCAATCCCTTTCTCTTCATCCTCATCCTTTCTCTTAGCCCTAGGAAGAAAGCAAAAGTAAATCAAAACTTCAGGGCTAGTTCACATAGTCTCCATGAGTCAACACTGATTTGAAAGGACAAAAAACAGAAGACAAGTTCAGAAACCACTGAAAAATGGCAGGGATTCAAACTTACTATGTTGCAGACCAATATTAGGGTCTTCAAAAATTACTCTCTTAATATTAGTAAAGCTAAAGCTTCTGGCCTTTCCTTGCTCCCTGCAGTAAGCACAGTGAAGGGACTAAGGTAAACCAGAATCAATTATTTGCACTTATTATATTTTTAAAAATATGTGTGTATGTTATTTATTAAACAAATTCATATAATCTGCTCAGCTCTCACATAACATAATTCTGGATGGCTTACAACATTAAAAATCCAGAGCCATGGTGGCGCAGTGGTTAAAATGCAGCATTACAGGTTAATTTGGCTGACTGCCAGCAGTTCAGCAGTTTGAGTCTTACTGGCTCAAGGTTGACTCAGCCTTCCGTCCTTTCGAGGTTGGTAAAATGAGGATCCAGATTGTTGGGGGAAATATGCTGACTCTGTAAACCACTTAGAGAGAGCTGTAAAGCACTATGAAGTGGTACATAAGTATAAGTGCTATTGCTATACCCACACCCACCTATTTTGGCAACTGCAACACAATCAGCTTGATGACTTGATTGGTTCCCTCTCCATTCGTGGAGCCCAGGCCCACTGGTGAAATCACATCTTTTGGACTTTTCAGAAAAGTAAAAAGATGGGGGGGTCAATCATACCTCCAGGGGAACGATGTTCCATAGAAAAGGAAACACCATCAAGAAGGCCTTTTTCCATGGTCCCATCAGATGTACAGCTCTAATAGATGGGACCTGCAACATACCCTGCCTTCCTGTCCTGGGGAACTTAGCCAACTAAGTACAGATAAGTACCATGATTTCAAATGCTTTCATATGTTTTAAAATCAAACCAAAAGAGTATCTCTATTAGAAATGTCTTCGAAAGGCAAACTACTAGAGAAAGCCAAACTCTCCTGTGATCATAAGGCAGTTCCATAGCCTTGTAATGAACTATTCAGCACAAATTACGGAGTTATTCACAAAGCCATTTTTAATAATGAATAAATTCTAGAAAATTGCAGTATGTACAGTATATGTGAATAATTTGTGAACTGAAAAAAAGACAGAATCCTCAACTAAATGATTGCATTATGAATTATTAACCAACCCTCAGTCATGACACTGAAGAATAATTAGTTAATATCTTAACAGAAAAGATATTATATAGCTTAGGTGAAAAGCCAGTATAGAAAGCAGGGACTGGAATATCTTTCCAAGTCTGGTACTCTTAGGATATATAGAAATATGAATACCAGGCACACATGAGGATATCAAATTGTGGAAAATTGAGATAGAATATACGACTTCACAAACTATTGACCTTTGCACATCTGAAAATATGTATTATTTTAACGTTACTCTTATAACTGCTACCATGATTGTTTTCTGAAACATAAAGGAAAGAAAGGGAAGGAAAGCATCATCAAAGATTTTATCTGAAGTTGACTGAAGAATCAGACTGAAATTATTATGCTGAATAAATTTAATTTGAATAGTGAATTTAATTGAGTAAATATATGTGCACACTTGCACAGAAGCCCACTTCTGTATCTTCAAATTAATTCACCTGATTCAATTTGATGCATTGAATTGATTTGGTGATTCAGTTTGAAGATTTTATTCAAAGGATGAATTGTCTTCAGACTCAAAATCTTATTAAGAAGACATTCAGTTCTGGGTAAAGAGAAGATCAGATCAAAAGTGAAAGACTACAGTAATCTGTTAAGAACTGGATTTGAAGCAACTGGCTGATCAACTGCATTCAGTGCATAGTCTTCAATGGAACTACATCTACATGGAGGAAAGCATGTGGTGGGATACTGCAAAATCTTATCTTAGGCCCAGTAATTTTCAATACCTTTATAAATGATCTAGATGAAGGGTTAGAAGGAGACCTCATCAAATTTGCAGACTACACCAAACTGGGGATTCAGAAAGATCTTGACAGATGTGAACACTGGGCCCTAGTCAACAAAATGCAATTCAGTGGTGAAAAAAGGTAAGTTCCTACAAATAGGGAAGAAAACCCAAATGTACAGATATAGAGATAGAATAGGTGGTATGTGGCTCAACACTAGCAACTGTGAGAGAGATCTAGGTGTCCAAGTAGACCACTACTTAAATGTGCTGCAGCTGCCCCAAAAGCTAATGCAGTCCTAGGTTTCATCAATAGAGGGATAGTTTTAAGATCAAGTAAAATGATAGTACCTCTTTATACTGTACTGATGAGACCACACTTGGAATATTGCATCCAGTTCTGGTCACCATGATACAAAAAAGATGTTGAGACTCTAGAAAGAATGCAGAGGAAAGCAACAAAAATTATTAGGGGACTGGAGGGTAAATGTTACAATGAATGATTGCGGGAACTAGATATGTCTAGTCAAAGAAGTGAAAGACTAGGCTTGACATGATAGCAGTGTTCCAGATTGTTAAAGAGAGATCCAATCTAGAACTAAGAAGAAATTTTCCAAGAATGAGAACAATCAGTGGAATGGTTTACCTTTAGAAGTTGAAGGTGCTCCATCACTGAAGGTTTTCAAGAAGAGACTGCACATTTGTCCAGAATAATATAGGGTTTCCTGCTTGACAGGGGGTTGGATTAGAAGATCTCCAAGCTTCCTTTCAAACCTATTATTCTATGTTCTAAAATATCTGAAAGGAAATATTTTATTCCAGAGAAATGTAAAAGCTGTTTGTATTATTTAAGACATTTAGGATTATTTTCTCAAAATTAACAAATCTGTGCAATTCTTGTGAATCTGAACTTTGAACTTGACTATCAGATTCTCTATATGACCAAGTCTTTAAAATGTCCACTCATCTTTTTATTGATTATAAGAAGCTTCCAATGTACTAAGAGCACTCCTTCACTGGCTGATACCACTTTACCTGCCACAAATTGATCTGGCTAGCTCTTAATGTTTTCAGGCCAAACATGTTTACCTTCAGCATGAACGTAGAGTAAAATATCTGCACTATAACTTGTATTACCACTCTCGGATATTTCATTTTTTTTTTCATTTCATTTCATTTTATTAAATTTGTATACCGCCCTACTCCCGAAGGACTCAGGGCGGTGAACAGGCACAAAATAAAACACATAAATACAAAAGTTAAAACATGATTAAAACCCAATTAAATAATTTTTGCCCGAGACAATTAAAAACTCCCAATAATTTAAAACGAATTAAAATTTCAGTTTAAAAATTTAAAAGAAGGGGAAAAAATTAGGCCAGGCCGGCCTGCTGGAATAGGAGTGTCTTCAAAGCACGGCGGAAAGTGCGCAGATCTGGGATCTTCCGTATTTCCGGGGAGAGCTCGTTCCAGATAGTAGGTGCCCCCACAGAGAAGGTCCTCCCTCTAGGGGCCGCCAGTCGACATTGTTTGGCTGACGGCACCTGGAGGAGCCCCTCTCTATGAGAGCGTACCGGCCGGTGGGAGGCTGTTTGTGGTAGTAGGCGGTCCCGTAAGTAGGATATCTTGTTGCTTCTTGTTAGAAGATCAATAATTCCACAGAAGATCACATTCCTATTTCTCTTTCTTATATTTAAAATTGAAAGTACAATCAGCAAGCTAGATCAAAAATATTTGCTTCTTTTTTTCCATTAATCTACAACTTGCATACTAATTGTATATAAAACTCCTGATATCATCATCACATTTAGCAGAAAAGCAATTATACCAAAAATATGCTTTCCTTTGCACAATTGCCCTGACCCTGGGCACTTGATTATTAGGACAGTGCAAGCTTCAACAATGATCAAGAATTTGGGGGAACAGCCCACAGGCTTTTGCATGAGTTGCAAAAAAAAAAAAAAAGAAAGAAAAAGAAAAGAAAAGAAAAGAAAAGAAAAGAAAAGAAAAGAAAAGAAAAGAAAGAAAGAAAGAAACATAAGAATTCCCCCAGACACTAGGTTTCGCTCTCACATGAATCTGTTTTAACTGCATTATATATGTTTATTTGTCCTCTGTTGAGATGGAGGGGGCATAAAAAGGGAAGGAAGGAAGGCTGGATCCTTTAAAATAGTAGCATCTTTCTTCAGACTAGCATAAAAGCTGAAAAAAGTTGGCCAGCTTAACAGAATAGGAGAGGAGTGCTCACACAGCTTCTGAAGGTCGTCTGAATCATATTAAAATGTGCACAACTCCATAAATTATCCGTATTTTGTCTTGGGTGAATTTCTTTCAGAGGGTGGAGTTCCTTTGTAAAATATTATTAATGAAATCTGATATTTAGATTTCAGCCACCCAACCACTAGGACACTTTGCATACTACAGTCCTCAATAAATAGACCATTCTTATCTCTAGAAAGCTAAAGGTCTACAGAGCTGTACTTATGCCTCCCCTCCTATACTGATGTGAGTCCTGGACTATGTACTGGAGGCACATCAAACAACTGGAGAAATTTCATGTGCATGGTCTTCACTCCATCCTTGGCATTTGTTGGCAAGACTGTGACTCCAACCTGGAAGTTTTGGATTGTGTCAAATCCACTAATCCCTGATTACTAGATGAGATGGGATGAGATGACATGTCATGTGACTGGATGACTGCCATATGCCTTTTCGGGTCCTCTAGAGCATTGTTTCTCAACCTTGGAAGCTTGAAGATGGGTGGACTTCAACTCCCAGAATCCCCCAGTCTGGGAAGAGATCCTGAGGTCAACCACGCAAATGCTACAAAAACACTATGAAAAAAACCCTACGTCACTGTGACATCCAGCCAAGAGAACGAGAAGCTGCAGCTGCTGACAGAACCCATGGGCAATCCCTATGCTATGAATCCTCCATCAGCTTTGAGGACAGGTGCTGCCAAAAACGATAGGAAACTGTGAGCCGTATCACAGAATAACACCCATCATTGTTACAATAGACTTCCAGTGCCCCCACTCATTGCTTCCAGACTGAGTTGGCAGAGCTATCTCTGTGTCCACAGATGCTTTGCACAGTCTCTTCTTCGATAACTGAAGATCTACCATATGCAGGCAAAAGATGAATTTACATTCCAGACAGATTTATATTGCAGATTTTCTGGATCAAAAATAATTCCCACACTTTTTAAAATCCCCTTTCTCTTTCTCCCTGAATCACAGAATGCCGAAGGTGAATTTCCTATTGTAGCTGAACTAGGAAACTATTAACTTCTGCCATCAAAGTAAGAGCTCTAAAGGAAACGGTGATTTCACTAATTCTAAATGGTTTGCATTCTGATGCAAACAAAAGAAGAAACATCCATTTTCTATTCCAGTAACTGTGGTTTATTCCTGCATGAAGATTGCTGCATCTGAACTGAGAGTTTAGTACAAAATACCAGTTTATTGCTGGTTATCTACAATAAATACAGTGCAGTAGGATTCATTAGAGCCAAAACCAGTGTGGAGAAAAATTATATAACTATTTAACATATGGCCTAACTTTCCTCATTCCTCCTTTTGAATCTACAACAATCCTGTGAGGTAGGCCAGTCTGAGTGTTAATGATTGCTCCTATAACTACTACGTGGTGCAAATCAACTTATTTCTTATTCGTCCTGCTTCCAGTACAACATCTTTACATTTATTAGTGCACAATGTGTTAGTAGTTAATGCAGTCCGTTAAAGGTAAAGCCCATTCAGTAGGAAAACTGGGCTTCTGGTACTGATTGAGGGGGGAATATAAATGCACAAGAGCATAAGACACTTTCCTGATTAAAGAAATGTTGGTTGATTGATTGCATGAGTTTAACTTTGTAATTAATAAATTAAATTTACATAATTTTGATTATGGATAAAACAGCAGTTCGGAAACAAAGTTCTTCATATAACAACTCTCCCAAACATTCTTCAGAAGATATACACAACATAGCACAGTTTAGGAGAGACATTGTTCCATGTATAAGTAGTCCTTGACTTACAACTATTCATTTAGTGGCCATTCGAAGTTACAACAGCACTGAAAAAAAGTGAATTATGACCGTTTTTTTACACTTATGACCGTCGCAGCATCCCTTTGTTCACATGATCATTGCACCATTGGTCACGTGATCAAAATTCAGACGCTTGGCAACTAGCATGTATTTATGACAGTTGCAATGTCCCAGGGTCATATGGTTACCTTTTGTGATCTTCTGACAAGCAAAGTTAATGTGGAAGCCATGTTAGTAAGCCATGTTATGTTACTAACTTAACAAGTGCAATGGTTCACTTAACAACTGCGGCAAGAAATATTGCAAAATGGGGCAAAACTCACTTAACAACTGTCTTCTTAGCAATGTAATTTTTGGGCTCCGTCGTGGTAATAAGTTGAGTAAAGGAAAATGGCCCATTTAAAATGAAGTTGCCATCTGTACTTATTAGAAATATTTACATGAAGGTATATTCTGTGCTTCTCAATTCTGAGGACCGCTTGAAAGCTCAACTAACAGGGCAATATTATGCATTTCTCCTTATTAAAGCACAAGTAGAACTGGGTTTAATGGCACTTACTCCCAGGTAAAAGGATCTGGGATTTCGGGTTAAATGTTTTCATTTGCAGAGGGCGAGACAAAATGAAAAGATGTCAAATGGATTTGACATTGTAGCTCTTACCCAGCATCTCCAGGCAGGAGCCGTGAAAAGGCAGAAAATGGTATCTGGTATACCTTGAACTGAGAAAGCTTGTCTTCAGCAAAGAAAAAAAAAAAAGCAACAATCTGGCTCTGCTAGTCCTCAGGATATGAACCTTTGCCCCTGACCAATGAAGGCAATCTGTCAAATACGATTTAAATTCCTGGTGAGGCTCCATAATGAAGAGAAATAGGAGGAAAGGGTACTTTTATTCTATGCCACTATTCAAGAAATGCCCTTGCCCTCGCCAACAATTACAGATGGTCCGAGATGGGAATGTAATGGAGAAGAACATATGGCTGCCCAGCATGGAGAAATTGCTGTGGCTGACTTCTACACTTCAGAGAAGAACCGGGCCTCGCCTCGCAATTTTAACAATCAGTTCTTTGGCTGAAGGCGGGAAATTCTTTGATTCCTGTCCTAAAGAGACTTTTTTTTTCCTTTTTCAAATAGATTTCCCGGATTTTAACCATTTCACTTCTTCAGCAACTGTTGAAGATAATGGGAAAGACCGTGGTATCAGGATCTTACAGATTTTTCTGTTTTAGGTTACGGATGTAAACTGAAAAATGGTAGGCCAGGAGAGGTGGACTGGAAAAATTTGTAATTGGAGGATTCGGAGGAATCTTAGGAAGTAGCAGCTGATTTGCTGCTCTGTAGACAATGAATAGTTTTCAACAGCAACTCTTGCTTAACCAAAAACTTATTTTCCTCATTCTGAGGTAAAATGAATCTGGATAATATGGGAATAATGCATTTTTTAAACATTCATGAAGAAGGAGGAGGAGGAGGAGGAGGAGGAGGAGGAGGAGGAGCATAGGTTATATCAGAGGTAGGCAATTATGGCCCTTTATGATTCTGCGAAGTCCTCAGGTCATAAAAGGGCCATAGTTGCCCACCTCTGGACTATATTGTAAGGGCATTTAATGCTCTATGGAACGGGTGTCAAACTCGTGGCATCACTTTGCCGTCATGTGATGTTTCCTGACATTTTTCCCTTTTGAGGAGCTGGGGTGGACATGGCTTGTGTGTGATGCATCCAGCCTGCGGGCCATCAGTTTGACACCCCTTCTTTATAGCATGTTTTGACTCTTTTTGTGTTACAGGGAGTCCTTGACTAACAGATACAATAGGGATTGTATCTGGCTTGAAAAGTTGCATAGGGCAATCACATGACCCCAGGATGCTGCAACAGTCATAAATCAATCATGATGGTTGCCAAGTGCCTGAATCATGAAAAAAATGTTAATTGTGATGCTGCAATAGTCAATTGTAAGTGGAAGGACTGGTTATAAGCCACTTCTTTCAGCACCATTGTAACTTTGAATGGTCTCTAAACAAATGGCCATACATCAAACATTACTTGTATTCTTTTTCCTTCTTTCCCATCCCAGTTTTCAATTCATCCTTTGTATATCACATATCCTCCTCATACTTACCTAACTTTTTATCTCAATCTTTTGTTCCATTTATCTTTCTGATGGCTGACAGGATAAAATTTGACAAGACTGACATAACCCACAGCAGGACTCATCTTTATATGAAAAAGTGAAATATAACTGAAGCCTGAATATTTTAACAGCAAGGTTTTAAGATTCTGTTTTTAACCCTTTTAATCCAAGTACAAGGGACGTTGTTTGAATTCTGAAGCTTCCAAAGGGTGCAGCAGCAATAACCTACAATCAGTGTTTGTTCTAGGATGAAGTTTACAAAGATGAAGGGATGAAAGGTTACTTCTAATTTGTAGTCCCTAGGTTCAGTGTACAGATAGCCTTCAGCTTAGGACCACTACTGATACCAAAATTTCAGTTGTCCAGTGAGTTTTGTCCCATTTTACAACCTTTCTTGGTACAGTTAAGTGAGTCATTACAGTGTTATGTTAGCAACACAGTTGTCAAGCAAATCTGGCTCCCCATTGACTTTGCTTGTCAGAAGGTTGCAAAAAGTGATCACATGACACCTATTATATAGTTAATTGATTTGTCTAAATCTTGTGACTCAACACCCAGTCAGAGGGTTGTGTGAAAATTACTCTCCAATCCTACCCTTCCGAAAACTATGCCACATAGATTGTGTTGCCCAGCTGTTGGATGCTACTCTACTCAGGTATCATGATGGCTGGTTAATGCTGGCCTTTAGAGTTTTAATGCAGAACAAGGCAAGAAGTGGGTAGATTCTTCTGATTCTAATTACCTTCCTGCTGATCACTTGCTGATGGGATATACATTTTGGTCTCCTAAATTGGTGATTGGGTAGAGTGGAGAAATAAAGGATACTAGAGCTAGAACAGCTAATTCTATTACTAATGCTAATTAATCTGCCTCCAGTAGGCTGGGGAATGAGTTACCATGAGGACATATCCTTTAAAAGTGGTGAGGAGGAGGAGGTGAGGATGAATTCTCAGTGAATGTATATGGAAAAGAAGACTGTAGCCTTTTGTGCATTTGGTCCCCTGGGCTACATGGAACAATATTATGTACCAAACACATTTATTTATTCATAACATTTCATGTAAGAGCCTTCTTTTTCCATCTGGCAGGCTGCTCATAATATAAATGCACTGGATACAATACTACAATATTAGTTGAGCTAATAATGGCTGCCACTCCGATTCCACCACTTTCAATATATAACTAATAACTAATTTCTGCTTGATGGTGCCCCTTGGTTCTGTACAGCTTGATCCCTCAGTTTGGAAGAGAGAATTATTTCTGTACACCAGTATTTCTAAACAATTCCTGTGGATGTATCTCTAGGTGACCCCAGATTAGACTAATGATGGAGCTCCCAAAATTCAGTGCTCCTCTATCTCAAACAAAATTGCTCACCCAGCTACCATGTTTTCCCGAAAATAAGACCTTGTTTTATATTTTTTGAACCCTGAAATAAGCACTTGGTCTTATTGCCAAAATTTATATATATATTTAAATGTTTTTTAATATTTGTATTCTATGTTTTTTATCTTGGCTGTACACCGCCCTGAGTCCTCAGAGAGAAGGGCGATATATAAATTGGAAATTAAAATTAAAAATTAAAATTAAAATTGCCATGCGCTCAAAAGCCCGATTAGGCTTATTATCAGGGGATGTCTTATTTTGGGGGAAACAGGGTAATTGCTGCTGTTATTGTTGTTACAAGCAGATACAAAGGCTTTAAACAACCTTTTAATTATTGCACATTATTCAGGGCCCTAAAATACCCAGAACCATGGCCCTCAAATAAGCTCCTTTGCAACTGTACATATCCAGTGGCAACTACTCTTTTAAAAAAGTTTGTACAAAATGTTGTCCATTCCATTCAAAATCTTGAGATTTTAAAATGAAAATTTTAAAAATAAAATCTCATTTTACAATAAAAATGAGATTTTAAGTTATCTAACTTATTTTAAGTTATGATATGCAGATGCTTGTTTAGCCCATTTCTCCAACATACATACAAAAACACCCCAACAGACATCATGCTCTCCTGGATTGAATTTATAAACTGGAGCTAACACAAGTATCCCTTTTTCCCATTTGCACATAATTAACCTGGCAACCACTTTTTTCCTGCAGTGTTCTTATGTCCTTGCCTTTCTCTCATCTCCAGCCATACCTGAGGCGACCTTACATCCACCTAGGCGGTTCCTGTGTTAAAGTGATAAAAATCCTCCTTTTTTTCTTAAGACAACAACCACTCATGCCAGTTTCAAGATGTGCAAAATCAGACACAGATGACTGTAGGGTAGGATCAGCCCTGCACTTATGGTTCAAGACTAGTTCAAGCATGACCCGTTCCCTTCATTTCCTGGGCACTCTCCTTCTCTACAGTTCTGTTATGGGGACTCCTGAAATCAGTTCTTTCAAAGCAGCTTCTCCATCCAACCCACCCCTGCATGGATTTCATCAGATTTCCAGAGGAAAGAATTGAAGTCCAGTGCATGTATACTTACAGCTCCATTGATTTCATTGGACTAAAATGCCTGTTGATGCACTGATTTACAGCCAAAAATTGCAAGCCAATTTTACTGAAATCTATTGGATGTTTATAAACTAAAGGATCCTATTTCACGGCTATATTTCACTGTAGTCATCTGCCAGCAGAATGGCAAGTTAGTTTCCTTCTCCTACACGCAGCTTGCTGAATATACCACAATTTGTGACACATGGGATGTAGAATAGGGTAACGTTCTTGGCATAACTATGCCAAGTACATGATATAGTAAGATATATTAGAAAGTGTCACTTTCAATTTTTACCAGCCTCTGCCAATTTTTGCCAGAGGCTTCATCAAACGTTATACAAACTTTGTATAACGTTTGATGAAGCCTCATCTGTTAATGTTAGGATTTAAGAGAATTATGCCTTGACCCATTTACATTACAAAATTCCTTTGTGCTGTAGTATAAATATAAGTCATTATCTTGGATTTTTTTTTGTTTTGGTGGAAGGTTTGGCTTTAAAAAAAAGAGAACTACTGGAGTTTTCAGATGTTAATGGAACTGGCAAAAATTGAAAGTGACACTTTCTAATATACCTTCCTATATCATGTACTTGTGTATATTTAAATATTTGCATCTGACTTGCTGAAACTGAAATAGCTTATTTTCTTATAGGAACTTTGCCAGGGTGTTACAGACAAAATTGCTAACTTGATTATGAAGGGGAAAAGAAGCTGTTTGAAATAAGATTACATTTATTTTAAAAAGCATCCCATTTGTATGTATGTATGCATGACAAAGGGATGGCATTTTGTAATTTGTGGTTTTATGCCTATTCAACTTTAGAAAGCTTGTGAAAATTAGATAGCTGTGCCTTGATTTTCTAGTGAATAAGATTTTCAATTGTCATATCCTTTTATCTAGTTTTTTTTTTCTTGTGTTGTTTTTTTAGGATATCTCTTTAAATCTCGGTCTATCACTTATTCCAGAAGTTTTAAAAAATATTATGTTCATTGATCTTTTTTATTATGCCTTAAGGCATTCTTTTAAATTGGTATGCCGTTTGGCATATTTATCTGTTTCCTTTCCTTTTGTTAATCAAGCATTAAAGTGGAATGTAGAAGTATATTTACCAAGTGGCAAATAATAAGTGTGTGTGTGTGTGTATATATTTACATGTGTGTGTAAATACACACACATATGTCTCAATTGTAAAGCTGGAAAAATGTGTAACACTGTATATGTGATAAAATTATTTTATATATTAATTACTAAATGTGTACCTTGGAATTCTATTAAGGAGCAAGTGGTTTGTATGGTTAAGAAGTTGAGTTGGAAGTTAGCAAACCTGTATTCAAGACCTGAATGTTGCCATGTTTGGGGGGGGACTCCCGTCCTTCGTTCCAGCTCCTGCCGGGGACATGAAAGGAGCCAAGGTATCCCCCCCAGGTAACTGTTATGTCACTGGCTAATCCTTTCAACCCAGAAGCATCTTGGTGCTTCTGACATGAGTGCAATTTCTATTCATATAGTGCTCAAAGTGTTTACATAATTTTTCAAAAAAAATTAGATTATAGCACAAGAGTAAAAATATGATTGAAATCAAGCCAAATTAAAATTAACATAAATGAGACTAAAATAAATTCAACTATCAAGGCTTGGTGAAACTGTTGGGGCTTTGCCATGATCCTAAATCCTGGGAAATGAGTGATCCAATCTACCTTCTTGTAGAAGATGTTCTATAGTCTGGGTCCAAACAGGAAAAGGTCTTCCCCTGCCCATTTGATAAACAATCTTTGTCTGTGGGTATAGGGATCTTCAGATGGCCAATATCTCTTGCAAATCTATTTGACTAATAGAGGGCATAGTCTCAGAACAAGAAATGTAGATACTTGAAAGTCATTTGAAATTGTTTGGGTAGGCAAATAAAACTAATGAAGTTCTCTCAATACAGAATTCATGTGATTCCTGTTTTTTGCAGCTTAGCCATTATATTTTGTATCAATTGCAACATGTTTCTGAAGGACAACCCCATACAAAGTGCATTACAGTGATTCAAGATACAGTCAAGATGGGTTTGATTTTGTTAAAAATGAATTGAAATCTTACTGTGTGGAAGTGGTGAACATATTATTGCTAAGATTTATAAAATGTTATTGAAATTGAATTTGGAAAGCATTGTAAAACATTGTATGATTCAGTGGGCAAGGAATTTTGGATATAATGTGATACTTGAACAATGGGAAAATATGTGGACGAAGGGTTTAAAATTTAACTAAACTATAATGTAAAAGAAACATTTTATAAGATGATGTATCGCTGGTATATAACACAGGATAAGTTATCTAAAATGTATAAAGGTATGTCAAATGAATGTTGGAAGTGTAAAAGTAAAGAAGGGACTTTTTATCATTTATTGTGGACATGTGATAAAGCAAAGAAATTATGGAGTAAGATTCATATTTTAATACAGAAAATTCTGAAAATAAAGATAAAGATGAAACCAGAAACTTTTCTTTTGGGTGTAATGGAAAAAGACTTGGAGAAAAAAATTAGAACTTCAACCCTATGTATATGTTGACAGCAGCAAGGCTTTTGTATGCACAAAAATGGAAGGACACTTTGATTCCCACCATGGATGAATGGTTGCAGAAGCTGATGGAGTTGGCAGAAATGGCTAAACTGAGTATTTTGATTAAAGAAAAGAATATAAGTACCTTTGTTGCCAAATGGAAACCGCTTCTGAACTTTGTGCTTGAGGTGGGGAAAAAAATAAAGCTCTGATTTTGCATTTTACTGATTAGATTGATAGATGTTTATAGAAATGGCTAGTTTATATTATTATGAAAAAGCAAAAAATTGTGGTTTGATGTTAATGCCTTATTTTACTGCAATAAAGGGAGTAGGAAATCAACGCCTCCCCCCCGCTTTTTCCCCAATCCTTCTTCGCTTCTCTTCCCCCCCCTCCCGCTTTCCTATTTACTGGTACTTTTGTATTTTGCATCTTATCTTATAATGTAATAAAATGTTTAAAGAGAAAAAAAGGATGCAGATTATTAAGCTTGATGGATGCTATTTGTGCAAACATGCTCCCCATCATAACTATTGCTACTGGGCTCAAGGAGAATTCCCAAACAGAAAATTTGCTCTTTTCAAGGAATACAACTCTAACCCAAACCACCTTTATCTCAAGTCCTGATAATAGTCAATTTGCAACTTCATTTCATACCTCACTTTGTCAGATACTACTTCAGTATTTGCTCCCATTCTGTGTCCCATTCTCCATCTCTGCCTAACCCATCTCATAACAAGTCATAATTTCATAAGATGAGCAACAGATTCTAGTTCTCTCCTAATACTTGTACACAAAGACCATGCCCAGACCAGGAAAAGCTCCTGTAAATGATTCCTGGAGAATAGATAAACAGAGAACAGTTAAATAGTGTTACTGTGCTTTCCCCTGAACAGGGCACTTTTATAAAATTAAGCTAGATTGCCTCACTTTGGAGAAATGGGTAACGACAGAAGTGATTTTTAAACATTGACTCTAATTTCTTACCAGTGTTCTGCTTAGTCCTATGTTTGCATGTTGGCCACCCATCAGTATGGGTGTTCCCCATCTCTGCGTAATGTGAGAAGAAAGACCACGATTGAAGAGTGCAGTTACTAGAAAACAGCAGCTTCAAATGACACCAATCTGAGGCCATGAATACTAGAGTACTATATTTTTCTCTTAATCTTGATTACCACACTACATGGAGATATTTTTTTTTAAAAAAAAAAATTGAGTTGAAACCTCTTTTCGCCATGCACTAAAATATCAGTCACAATTCCAGGCCAGATGACTTCTGATTATGTCCTTAATATAATATGTGATTCAGGCCTAATTTTCAAGCAGCAGAATGGATCTATTAACCTCATAGCCTGTGATTATTTCCTATGCAGCTCACTGAGCTGTGCAGAAAAGAACTCTGATCTGATGGAAAAATCCTTGAATCTGACTATAATGGTATGTACAAAATACCAAAAGAGTTCAGGATCAATTCTCCTTGGTCCCATAATATTTATAGTTCCATGAATCATTATATCCTCATTTACCTAAGCAATATAGTTATTTACCTACTTAATTTGTTTGTAGACTGGCAACTTTATTGTAAGAATATTGTATTTTCCTTCCAGTACATTGGCCATTGTGATACTAACAAAAATGTGGCTAAAATAATACATTTTCTTTGCAGAAGCATCAACCTCATACATCATTCATGAATTATTGTAAGAACTATTAAATAGTCATGGATCTTGCCATGGGCTTGACCAGCTTGTCATGAATCACTCAGACTTTAGCATGATTTATATAGTCTGCACTTTTTTTATATAGTTCTCCAAGTCATTTCATTTTGTCTGACTGGTCATTTTAATTCATTCAGTAACAAAAAAAAGGGGGGGGGTTTCTTGTCTTCAAACAATTGACATGGTATGACTTGTTATTGAAACTTGAATATCTCAGATTGGTAGTATTGATGGCTATGTGTACACATTTTCCAGGATATGTAGACATTCTAATAGTTCTACCATATTTGTTTGGCTGAGAATGTAATACTGTTCTAGATTTACGTCTTCTGAATCATAGAGAAGGGTAGTTAGAAAGAGTTTGTAGTCCAACATATATTTGTTAGACAAGTGGGTCAGCTATAATGTATCCATTATAACAAGAAGCCTTGGAAAGGACATGATTTAGAAGTGGGGAGTTAAGTTTAGCAAGAACCAATTAGATTTCATGGGAGAATTAAACATAAATAATTAGGCTTTATGTCTAAAATGCATGCCAAGTGAGCTTTCAAAAACTTCAGTACACTAAACAGTGTAACTCTGTACTCTCTTATTCACAGATACTGAAAATAAGCCAAAAATTAATGTCTCACAGAAATTTGGGTTCACAGCAGCAATCACATTTCTTTTAGTCTTCATCATTGGGCTATATTGCTTTTTTGATACCTTACTTTTTTGGTTTCATTCTTCCCTTCATTTCAAAAAATCACTACTGTAGTCCATGTGACTTGGATACTTAATTTATCTTTTGCTGCAAGTAAAATTGCAATTAGAACCAAGGATGTTTCCTAAATCTTGAAACTTCATCACTGGAGGTTTTTAAGAAGAAGCTGGACAGTCACTTGTCTGAAATGGTATAGGATCTCCTGCTTGAGCAGGATGCTGGACTAGAAGACCTCCAAGGTCCCTTCCAGCTCTATTCTGATTGATTGATTGATTGATTGATTGATTGAACAATTGACAACCAGATTCTCTAGAAGAAGGAACCCGTGAAATGGTATTTATTTCCAAGAAAACACGTTTATTTATTTATTTCACCCATAATCACTCATAATCCATTCAATTACAAAGTCTGATACATAGTTAAAACTATTAAAAACATAGACAGAACAAGATAGCCTAGACCAGTAATGGCTAACCTTTTCCGGACCAAGTGCCCAAAGTGCACACGCACACAAATGTATGCACATGTGCCTGAACCCCCAAAATGCAATGTGTACACACATTGCACGTGGCCCCCACACATGCCCCACAACCCCGCACATGTGCATGTGGCCCCCTGCACACACCCTGCCCTCTGCATATTTGTGCATGGCCCCCCATGCATGCACCACCCACCACGCATGCGTAGCAGAGACCCAAAAACCAGTTGGCTGGTGGAAGGTGCGCATGCATGCGTGGCAGAGCTGAACTGGGGCAATGGCTCACGTGCCATCAGAGAGGGTGCTTTGTGCCACCTCTGGCACATGTGCCATTGGTTTGCCATCACGGGCCTAGACTAAAAACAAGCATGGTAAAACATAGCAACGTTAATCCCAATCCTGGGAACAAAGCCAAGTGTTAAGGGTCTGAAGGAACCCCCAGGAGAATGGGCACCATCCATAACATTGAGGGGAATTATTTGAAAAGTCAGGGGGCTGCAACAGACAAGGCTTTCTAAGTCCCGAAAGTAACCTAGAGCACATTTTGTAGGAATGTAGGTAAATGTATGCCTTTTACTTTCCTATTCTTGAGAGTGGAAGATGCCTTATTTTCTCCCAGAGATATCCTCAGCCTCATTTTTCTCTTCTGCATGACTTTTGTAGACCTCAAATGCTTCTTTTACCCTCCTGCAGTCGTATCTGCAATCCTGATGATCTCTCCTACTCAAGAAGGATTTGAAGTTGACAATTCTTGAATGGCTATGGAGATTCTCTGTCATCTAAGTCATGGTTATTCCAAGGGTGCTTTCTCAAAAGGCAAGTGGATTTTCTTTGTTTTTCCTTGACAATATTTCACTTCTTATCCAAAAAGCTTCTTCAGTTCTGGGTTGCCAATTCATACTGCTGGCTCATACAGTGAGTAGTCTTGGAATAATCCACATTGAATTCATTGCATTTCTGAGTAGATATGAATAGGATGATGCTGTAAATTCAATGTAATTTTATACATTTCAAGGGTTAAAATGATTCGAAATTGTATAGTATTTATTCTTTAACCTAAGATTGTACTTTTCTTTCCTTCGCCAAAAAATGGATTAATGTATCAACTTGTCTTTTGCACTGGCATTTTTGTGAACTTTACCTACTTGTGTGTATGATGGGATTTGGTGGATAGACTGATGTTTGAATATATATGAGCAGATAGCAAGGGATTCTGAGTTACATGCACATTCATGCATATTTCAATATATCAGTATGAAATAGAGCAATTAGAAAAGGTATAAAAGAAACAGAAATCATGAAGGGCGATCCCTGTAGGTATAGAAAAAGCAAATATTTTATATCTGAATATGCTTTATAACTTAACAAAAAAAAGTGGAAGATCTAGATATTCTCTTCAGAATTTACTCTGGTGACATTTCACAACTCATAAATGCATTTTAAAAATTTTATTTTATATAATACATTTAATAAAAACAATTGCATATGTATGCAAGAAATCTTTCATTTTAATAAACTATATTGGCATAGAAAAGAATAGGGCTTCAAGAATTATGACATTTTATTTATTTTTATTCTGAACACTGTCATACTTTGAGGTCTGACATAACAGATTGTAAATAGCCTGCCTTTCTGTTTAAAAATGATTTATATAGAAACAATTATTTAGATAATATATTCCATGTTATTGGAACTGTACCAGTCAGAAAGCAAGCAGAGGACATGTGTATGAATTTTGTGGGATGTCATTCCAAGTAAATATGAAAAGGATTGCTGCCTAAATAAATCCTCCTTAATGTCTACATTTTCGATGAATGCACTGCAGAGAAGGTCCTATGACTCTCATCCCAGTTGTGTACAGTACGTCTGGCTCCAGTCTCTATGACAAACTGACTTACATAGAGCTGTAACACTTGGGTTTCTCATGTATTCACAATCTTGTATGACTGAGGTTCTAAAATTCAGTGTTGCTAGGTATACCTGTTCCCATTCAAACATCTCCTCATGACAAGGGATATCAAGAGAGTTAGCTTGATCACAAGGCTAAAGAACCTAAACTTGTGTTACACATCTGACCAGCATCCATATTCTACAACACAAAAGCAGTTAGCTGATGAGTGTTGGATTGTTAGGAGCATCTGTTTAGGATTGCTTAAAATAATTATTACATTTATCAAATTTCTGGCAGTTTGAAATAAAATGCCTTGTAAAAAAAAAAATCAAAAGACATTTTGATTAAATGTTAAATGAGAAATTTTGTTGGAAACCTTTAAGGGTTTCGGATGAAATATTTTGTAGCAATCACAGGGGTCATAAAAAGGTAGAAAAAGCATAGTTTTGGAGATACTCAGAAGAAAGGATCCAGGGAGAAGAAGAAGGAATACTTTGATAGTCTTGTCTCTCAGTTGACTCCCAAGCTTCTTGTCCTTTTTGCAACGGCAGTGCTGCAAAATTAACGAATTTGCCTTAATTTTCATTCATTTTTCCTATGAATTGTTCAGGTACTTATGGAAGGATTTGTTTCAGTGTTCTAACATATAGTACAAAATGCAGCCAGACTGCCAGTATAAAAGTAGGTCACAATATTGCTATCATTGAGCTATTAGCCTTCACTGGTACTAGAACATAATGACTGCCACATGCAAACAAATGTTGTGCAATGTCATTTGATCAAGCATTTGTCCTAAGTATTTTGATAGAGTGGACCTATCAATTCTAGAAAAAGAAGCAGGTTATGGGAAATGCAGAATATCAAATTCTTTGCAAGATGATTATTAAAAAAATATATCAAACTGCATTAGAAATCATTTTTTGAGGATAATTCTTGTTGCGTTCTTCCTGTAATTTCAAAGGAATTCTTTGAAAGGGTATCCAGTACAGTATCTGACAATATAATTGGAAACAATTTAATTGCTTGAATTTTCAGAAACACATTTTCTGTAATAAGTTATAATCATTGCTTAGTATGCAGATAAAAAAACTCTTCAGGTTTTGTTGCTGGTTTAAATTTTTACCCCCTCAAATACATCCTCCTCACTATCATTTAAGGAGTTGCACTGATGGTATTTTCTGTTAATACACAGATACTTTAATATTGATTTTTTAAAAAAATCATTTATAATTTATTCTGATGGAGGGAAATTTATAAAAAATCCATTTCTTATCTTTATGATATATTGATGTCAGATTCCGCAAATATGCTAGTATTTGTTTGGGGCATGAAATGCAGAGAGCTGTAGCTATTGGTGAAAATATATTCTGCTTTGTATGTAAAATATTTCTGTTAATAAATAGGTATTATGATTATGATGATATAAATCACTAGGAAATTGCCATCTTTTTCACATAATAGCCTGAAACTTCAACAGGTGAAGTCCTTCCCTTCATTTACTTCACCATAGGGGGTGGGGGTGGGGAAACAACAGCTGTAGAGAATGAGCTACTAAAAATAGTCTTTAGAGAGTTGTTAGCACAGAGTAAAATACTTTCATCCTGGGAATTAAAAATGGAATGCAAAGCAATTTCATGAAGTAACCATGAACTTGCAGCTGATATAATGCCAAACTTCCCAAAAGTGCAAAACTCTCAGTAATGTCAATATAATCATACTGTGTGAACAAAATATATCTTTCCCCCTTCCCTTCCCTCATAAAGTATTTATTAGTTGTTAGGTTTTATCAATTGCTTGGTCCTGAAGCTTTTATTTTAAAAAGAAAGAGGTTGGGGTTTTGTTTTGTTTTTTTTAAACTTTCTTTCTTTCTCTATGAATGCATTACCAAGCATCTTCTGGAATGCTTCACATAAAGGGAAACTGAAAATGTATAAATGTAAACAGGCTAATTGTATGCAGATATAAATTATGCATGTTGGCCTTATGAAAAAGCCTCCTGATTTGCAAGGGTCTTACTCAGCAACTTTGTGCCTTGTCTGAGGCGATATTTAGTATGGCTGTGATATGCAGAATTTAAAGCAAAACTTTGAATTCTGAAGGATAAAATATAGCCCAAGTATAATAAGGCTACACTATAGAGGAGTAGAAATTCTCTCCTGTTTTATTTATGTTGACTGCTGTGCTTGCTAGTTGTGATGTCTTCTTGCCCAAAGAAAGAGGTTCATGGGGAAAAAAAGTTTGTCAAGGCTTCATGTTC
Source organism: Arizona elegans (assembly GCA_022577455.1). Taxonomy (NCBI): domain Eukaryota; kingdom Metazoa; phylum Chordata; class Lepidosauria; order Squamata; family Colubridae; genus Arizona; species Arizona elegans. The sequence continues at coordinate 255,589,771 of JAKOOJ010000001.1, forward strand.
CAATGGGTCTAGGATGAGTTTGAACTCATCTACCTTCTCTGTATCTAAATATTATTGGCCTGGTTTACCAAAACAAACAAACAAACTAACTAACTAACAAAAATCAGAGTTTGGCTTATCAAAAATCAGAGTTTGGCTTTGAACCCTGCCTATATGCCCCATGCCTAAACTGGATAGGGAAGTGGATAATCCATATGTATTCAGATGTTTGGTTTTAGGAAGACAATTCAATGCAGCAATAGTTTCTATGAAGAGAAACCAGGAGTTTAATGTTTCATTTTCCAACTGCAGCTTTCACGTTTTACTTTCATTTATGGCTTAGCATGTTAGGTAAATCAGGGAATTATCAGAATAACAGAATAATTACAGAATAACAGAATTGGAAGGAAACTTGGAGGTCTTCTGCAGTAGTGAGTTCCTCTTACCTTCGCTACCGGTTTGGAACCAGGAGCGCACACGCGTGTGCGCTCACTTCTCTCACACGTGGTGCTTCTCCACATGCATAGAACCTTCTCCGCATGCGCAGAGCATCCATGATGACATCCAGGCAGATGGGCAGCGCCTTCCACCACCGCCACTACTCGTTCGCCCAAACTAGGGCGAACCGATAGAAACCCACCACCAGTCTTCTGGCCTCCAGTGTTGGAGCCGCCACAACTTCTGAAAACAAATGTTCCACTCGTTAATTGTTCTCACTGTTGGGGAAATTCTCCTTAGTTATAAGTTGCTTCTCTCCTTGATTAGTTTCCATCCACTGTTTCTTGTCTTGCCTTCTGGGACTTTGGAAAATAGATTGACCCCCTATTCTTTGTAGCAGCCCCTCAAATATTGAAATACTGCTATCACTGCTACTTAGGTCTTCTTTCCTCTAGACTAGCCATACCCAATTCCTGAAACCATTCTTTATTGTTCAACAAACCATAGTTTAAGAACTTGGTTTACTATCAGCCAGGGATTAATAGTTACACAGTATCCATCTGGTAATTATATACCAAAGATGTGAATTGAGTACCAGTGATTAGATAAGATTACAAACCTTTATTGTCATTTTTATTGTGAGCACATTGGCACACATTAAAATAAAATTTTATTGCCTGCGCTCAAAAAAAAGTATATATCTACCTATACACATATATTGCACACATATACACATGGTACACACACACACCCCTACACCCACACCCACACCCACACCCACACACCCACATGGATATGGATATAGATATAGATATGGATATATATATGTATATGTGTGTGTGTGTAAATCACTGTCCATATAAATCACTGTCCATTTTGAATACATAGTGGAAAGAGGAAACATGGGAGTTCACAAGATTGATACTATATGGAACAAAACTGTGGCTGAATCTGGATGTTCTGCTTCAGGTCTGAAGCCTCCTCCCAGAAGTTGCTTCAGGTCTGCTTCAGGTCTGAAGCCTCTTCCCAGAAGTTGCTTCAGGTCTGCTTCAGGTCTGAAGCCTCCTCCCAGAAGTTAACAAGGAAAACAGGTCATATTCTCATGAAGAGAATATGTAGCATCCCAGACAATCCTGCGGACTCTGCTCAAGCATCGCTTATATGTCATGTCTTTTCTGCCATCCTCACCACTCTCTGCACCACCTTCCTGGCTGAAGCTGTAATGCTCCCAAACCAGACCAAATTCTGCTGGGCTGCATTGCCACTGTCCCCAGGATAAGTGAATTCTATGTAAAAGAAAGGTTTCTTTATAAATTCAGCAAGCTCCACAGGAGAGAGTCAAAATCAACAAGATGTTTGGACGCTTGTTCAAAAGGGGCAGATATTGTGCTGCAGTGCTCCATCTGCCATCTTGACAATTTTGACACTGTCATCCCCACACCTGCACCCCAGAAACAGATTTAAGCTCTTTAGCAGACCCTTTGCCACTCAGACAGAGAATATTGGTTATTTAGTTTGGTTTTGTAATGATTGTTATGCTAATGTAATGGTTGACGGTGTGGCAAATGCTTGTTTTAATCTGACATTTTTAACTATGTTTGACTGGAGCTTATGTGTGCAGTGTATTAAAAGGAAAGTAGGTGAATTTCAAGACTGCCTGCATACACATCCTGCCCTATTTCCACGGGAGTTGCAGAAGCTTCTAATTTCTGCTTCATGTGGCAAATTCCCAGTTGTGCATCTGCCGTCAGCATCTGTTTACAGTTTGTGCCTTCAAGCTTCACTCACTCCATACTCCTGTGGATGTGGCAAACCAAGCAAGCCTTTCCCTATGCAATGTTAAAAATAAATGCTAGCTCTGAATTACAGCCCAGTCAAGCCAAAATTAAGAGCCAGATAGAACATTCCCATGCTTTTTATCACAAGCAGAATGAAAGCAGTGCTAATCAAACAAACAAACAAACAAAACCCCTCTCTACATACTGTAATTTTGTGTTGATGCAATAAACTGTACAATCAAGTAACATACATGAATTTCATGCGCTTTGTAGGCTTGTCTCACCCTCTGGCTTCCATTACATTGAATGTTTCCAATTTGGGTCATTTCTCTCCTGCTGATGCCAGTTTCCCAATCCAGCATGATTCAAATTGAATAACCTTCTATTGTGCCATTCTCGATAACTGTCAGATTATTTGGAGTAGAATTTTGGGCTTCTTCTGACAAGATGATTATTGCAATACTTAAACAACCCTTGTGCCCTAGTTCACTGGCAGGTTATGGTGCATCAAATTAATGACTGTCAACTTCACAAAAACTCATGTGTAGCCTGCTCTCCAACATAATTCCCACTGAAACTCAATGGAGCCATTTTCCTGTAGTGTTTTCCAAATGCTCAGGGGAAAGAGTTTTCTTCCAGGCTTATTTCCTTTAAAACCCTTCATGGCATTGAGTCAGGTTACCTGAGGAACTGTCGCCACCCCTATGGGATTAATCCACTCCACTCATGCCAGCAGAGGGGACATACTATGGATACTGTCAGGCAAGGAATTTTGAATGATGGAATCCAGGAGAACAGCCTTTTCTGCCATGATTCCTGCCCTTTGAAACATCATGTCATCCAAGATGAGATCTCCACCTACCCTTTTGGTCTTCCAAAAGAGCTTGAAGAACTGGTTCTGCCAGCTGGCCTGGGGCTCCAACAGGCATCAGTCTGGAGATGGTTAATGGATTGAACCTACATCCCCACCATATGAATCTTGCTCCTTTCTTGCCCATCTTTGTCAATTTTAATTAATTTACTATTTGTGGTTGTAACATTTAAATTGTTTTATTGGATTTTAATGATTAAGTCGTGTGCAGTTGCCTCCAGGCAAGATGGATGGTGTATAAAATAAATGAATGAATGAATGAATGAATGAATGAATGAATGAATGAATGAAATTTGAGGGGGTTCAAAACCCAGTTTGAAGGCCTCCATTTGATGGTCTCTCCTCAGTGTCCTAAATACAATTCAACTCATCAGATTTAGTCAATTTAGTTCCTTCCCCCAGATAACCTGTGGTCAGAGCCATATCCATCTGCTCTACTAAAAAATGTCATGTAACACTTCAGAATGTCTTAAGACTGAGAATTTAGAGGCTTTACTGAAGAAACAATGCAACTTTCAGAGCTTGTAAGAAAGTAGCTGTTAGCACCTTTGAATAGTCGCTTTTCTGCACTCATTCCTCAAATACTGCCCTCGCCCAAATAGTGCCAGTTTAAAGCAGGATTTAGATTCCTAATGTGCAGTTTGAGAGGAGCAAGATCAAATTAGCTTTCACACTTTGTTTTGCTCTGAGCTGATAATGTGTGGAACCACACCAAACCCAATTCCAAATAGAATTCTGACTTCACATTGTATGGCAACTTTATTAGTGCAGTTCCAAATAGCAAATATGTTCATACCTCCACAAATGTGCTTTGATATACAACTGTGACAGTATAAACAAACATTGTTCTGTTGCTAGAGCGAAAGTAGACTGTTAAAATAGGGTGACACAGTAGTTTATTAAATTATTAAAGCTGGATAATTATGCACTTATTGTCATGATCACCATATAGAATGAGAAGGTTTATAACAAGCTTCTTTACACATTCACACACACTAAACTCTGGGGAAAATGCTAACCTTTGTGGATCCTGTTGTAATTCTGGTAGCCTTTGAAATGAGAAGTGTTACAAAAAAATATGTATTTACATAATTATTACCAGTTGTGCTGTCAGATAGGATATTTACAAAGGTTTTCAAAATCCATTTATAGTATCTGCTGTGTTTGTGAATTGGCAAACACTAAGAGAAGCTTGGGCTGTCCAATGGCAGTGCTGTGCATAATCGGTGCAGATCAGATGCACATTATCAAATCAAAAGCATTTTATGTGTGCATTATGTCAGACCCTGAATCATATTTTCTGTAGCTCCTAGTCCTAGAATGCAAAAGGAATGGAAGTCCAACCACAGTCACACCAGCATGCAATCTCATTATAAGTCATCACATCCAACAGAGACATAATAGAGCAAGCCATTACATTTTGAGTTACCTTTAGTTTGGATGTTCAAGAACAGCAAAACAGTAAGCCATGGTGGCAGATGAATGTCATCTCATATTTACCCACTGAAGAAAGTACCTTGGTGGAGCAGGGCAGGTTATTGCAAATGGCTCCATTATGTATTGGAAGCTGGCATAACCATTAATTGCTTTATATAGAATCACAGGAAAATCTACATGAGACCACAGTGGGCTCACGGTTATTCAGAATACCAGAAAAAGAAAGAAATCGGCTGTGGGGAGACGATATTGCTTGAATGGCAATACTTATACCATGGGACTAGAAGAGTGTGGCATATGTTTTGTGTTATTTGGTACTGTTAGGATATGGTTTGAGCCTAACTATGTTGTCCAGGCAATATAAGTGTACTGTAACTTTAATCTGTAAATGTATTATGTGACTTTAATGCTGAGTCATGCTGTAATTAGATAATGACTGGTTATGAGAGTATTTAAGCAAGGTACTGTAACATGTTCAGTTGCTGCTATGCTATGCTGCCATTGTGTATGAAGATGATGAGATGATGAAGCTGCTATGATATGCTACCATAGTGAGGAATTGTTATCTGCTAATCATCGTTTGATGGATCTGCAACCATCGTGGTTTGTGAACCAGAGTGAGTTTGTTATTCTAACCAACTACTGTTTGTTGAGTAAGAAGATTCTGTAACTGCTGGACTGATTTACTGGCAAAGACTTGGAATTTGTTTAAAGACTAGGAGACTGTTTTTCTACTATAAAGTAAGCTTTTGATAAACCAGTTTGCATAACTCTTATTCATTGCTCTCAGCAACGTTTCCTTGTGCATTTACTCTGCTGGTTGGTAACACAACACCAATATCCTTAACATTGGTTATGGGCCCAGAGCCAACCAGAACTAACTAGGATTGTTAAGAGCTAAACTGAGAGTTAATGTGAATAGAACAAACTGTGTTTGTGATCAACAATCCAAGTGAAGATGGCATTAGAACAAGCAGCAAATTTTTCCATGATAACCCGGCTGGATGGAACAAACTATGTATCCTGGTCTGCAAAATGTAATCTACTTCTGCGTAGAGAAGGACTGTGGGATATAGTTAATAATCCACTGGATGTAACAGCATGGAATCCTGCTGATGAGGAAGACAAGAAGAAAATAGCCAAGTTTAACAGAGACAATGAACGAGCTCTTTGCATTATTGGACTAACACTGAACGACTAGCAGCTTGTCCATATTCATGGCGAAGAGTCTGCTGCTAGGTGTTGGACCAAGTTGAAGAGACTATATGTTCGTGACTCTGTGGGTGCTCATATTTATCTCACACGGAGATTATTTAAACAACATCTTCTTAAAGGTGGAGATATGATGGCTCATTTGGAATCCATGACCAGAATTTTCCAGGAGCTGCATGAAAAGGAACTTGTTTTCTCAGAACTACAACAAGTTTATATAATTCTTTCTTCATTGGATGATAGTTATGATGATTATGTTTCTTCGTTAGAGGTTTTGTCCAGAGATGAACTGACATTGGCTGGCATAACCAGTAGGTTATTGGAAGAATCCAAAAGAAGAAAAGAAAGGGATCAGTTGAGAGTGCAACAACCAAAAGAAGAAAAGATGTATTCAACTGCCTATTTTTTAAAATGTTGTTTTGCTTGTGGGGCTAAAGGGCATATAGCTAAGTATTGTAAAAATAAGAAAAAGCCTGTTAGGAACAATACTAGACCCAAGAAGGGTTGTCATTTAGCTATATCCAGTTCAACTACTGATGTTAACCAGGATTGTTGGGTTGTTGACAGTGGTGCTTCTCAATCAATTTCTAGGAATAGAAATTTTTTTTGTTAAAATGGAGAAGAGTAACCAACATGTTAAACTAGCAAATGGATGGAAGGTTAAGGTAGCTGGAGAGGGTATTGCTCGTTGTTATATATTCCTGGGTTAAAATTCAATTTATTATCTGTTAAATCATTATTGAAATTTGGGTTTACAGTAACATTTAAAAATGATAAATGTTTTATTGAGAAAGATGGCAAAGTTGTTACTGCAAGTTTAGAAAATGATTTATTTATTTTAAGGGATAACCCAGTATTGGTTGCTAAGTCTAAGTCTGTTTATCAGAATGTTAAACCACATGATGAATGTATTCATTCACCGGAGACTTGGGCATTTAAATTTCAGGATGTTAAAGAAAACAGTTCAGTTATCTGAAGGGATAAAACTACAAGCATGTAGTAAATATCTAAATTGCAATGCCTGTAGTCAGCAGAAGAGTAGGGTTACACCAGCAAACCGTGTTAATGGTTTTAAAACCAAAAATCCATTAGAAGTAGTGTTTATAGACCCAATTGGACCCAAGAAACCTAGCATAGGAGGTGCCTGCTACATTCTGAGTATAGTAGACCATTATTCAAGATATGGATTCTGTTATCTAATGAAAACAAAAAGTGAAACATTCCAGCATATTAACAACTGGCTACGTTTTGTGGAAAGGAAACAGAAATTTAAGGTTAAATGCTTAGTGACTGATAATGGTACAGAATTTACCAACCAAAGATTGGAAAAGTTTTTGCAGGATGCAGGGATCCAGCATAAACGGTTGGCTCCGTACAGACCACAGCACAATTCGTATATTGAGAGAAGAGGTCAGACATTACAAGCCATGACTAGAACTATGTTGGCAGATTCTGGTTTGCCTGAAAATTTATGGGGTGAGGCTGTTATGTGTGCTAACCATGTGTTAAACAACGTGGTTCATTCCTCTACAGGTAAAATACCATTCACCTTATGGCATGGGAGAAAACCAAATCTTAGTTACTTACACACATTTGGAACCCCAGCTTGGGTACATATTCTATCTAGTTTAAGGAGAAAGGATCAACAGAGGGCCAGAAAAATGTTTTTCGTTGGCTATGAATCAAATCATAGATCTTTTAGATTTTGGGCACAAGGAACTACTAGTGTTTACTGTAGTGCAAGTGCTACATTTCTAGAGCACGAAGGATAGGATAAACTAGAGTGTGCAGATTATAGACATGATAATAATACTGTTAGTATAGAGCATCATATTCCTGATGATGTTCCTGAGGATTTAGATGATGTAAAATCCTCTATCAAGGAGGAAGAACAGGAAGTAGGTTTAGAGGTTGCAGTTTTAGGGGAGGAGTCAGATGAATCATCTGCTGTAAGTCCTGTTTTACCTAGGAGATCAACTAGGGAAAGGCATCCATCTGATCGATATAAAGCAACCGTAGTTTGTCAGGTTAATATTGAGCCTTCAAGTTATGAAGATATCAAGCTTTATCCTGAAAAGGAGCAGAATGCTTGGAAGGAGGCAATGAGTAAGGAAATTAATTCTTTAACTAAGTTAGGTGTTTACGAAACTGTGAAATTGCCACCTGGTGAAAAATTAATAGGTTGTAGATGGGTTTACAAAATTAAGAAAAGCATAGATGGGACAGTAACCCAAAAAGCTCGCCTTGTAGCTCAAGGTTTTTCTCAGACCGAAAAGGATTTCGATGAGGCTTTTGCTCCTAGTTTATGTGCGAGTACTTTAAGGACAATGCTATTGTGGGCGGCTAAGTATAAATATAGTATTAACCATATAGATGTAGAGACAGCATATTTGCATGCTCCATTAAGACACACCATCTATATGAGGAAGCCTTTAGGAGTTGAAACACAAAACCACACTGATTGTTGGAAGTTAAATAAAAGCCTTTATGGTTTGAGACAATCAGGGTTTGAGTGGAACCAATGTATAGTTAAAGAGCTAAATAGAATCGGTTTTCATGAAGGTGTAGCGGATAAGTGTCTCTTTAAAAGAGAAAATAATGGTGTAGTATCATTTTTGTTGTTTTTTACAGATGATATAGCCATAATAACTAAAACTGACAATGAAGCCATAGATATTGGTAAACAGTTAGAAACCAAATTTAAGATCAGAAATTTAGGAAATATTAGGCATTATCTTGGGTTTAGATATCAGTCAAACAGCTAGAGGTTATAAAATATCTCAATCTAGCAAAATAAGCCAAATGTTAACAGGTACAAAAATGATTTTCAAACCAAAGGCCAGAAAGCAGAAGAGAAATAGAAGCATATTATAGTTAAAAAGGAGGAAAGAATACACATTCCTCTTAATACTAGAGATCAGACTTGTGTGCATCATTAGACTGCAATTTGGTCTGAAAATATTTCCCTGCTTTCTTCTAGAGGGTTAAAGAGAAGAATTTGGCTCCTTAAGAATGCTCTGATTCATAAGACAGTTAAGTATTTTTCTTGGAAACATATTTATATATCTGTGTTCACTTGCTCCACTTAGAGGAAGAGCCAAGGTAGTCTTAATGTAGCATTAAATAGGAAACGCATATCAATTCTCTCAGCATTCTTAATGTTCATTTTTGCCCTTGCATATTTGCATTATGATGTCAGATTTGTTATAATAACCATTATCCTAAAAGATCACAGGATATAGTACTTTGCAAATTACAGTGTAATAATCTGCAATCGTCATTTCACTCATGACTGAAATTCAGAAGTTTCTAGTTCCCTTTTAAGGAAAATATACTTTTTTATTCTCTATGCACAAAATATCTTTAAAAAGGTTTTACAAAATTTCACCTGAATATATAATCAAGCTGAAGTAACTGTGTCAACTATAATGCTATCAAATGAATGATGATAACTTAATTATGGATAGTGAAAACAGAACAGTAAGGCTGAGATCCTAAATTCATCTCCATAAAGGTCAACTCCACAGAAATTAATGAAACTTACAATGTTTAGTAAATATAAAAACCAAGCATAAACAGTGAAAATGAGAGCTACTCAGTTTTCTACATAATATTAATTGGGATGGAAGTATATTTTTTTATACAAATTGACTCTTCCCTGCCGATAATATTACAATTTTTCATACAGTAAGGGCTTAACAATTATATGACATGCTCCAACAATCAAATTAGCACATTGACATAGGATATGTATTGTAGATTATAACATTTACAGTAAAATGTATAAGTAAACTCAGTTTTTTACCATTTATAAACAATTTCCACTTTTCTCTTTAAATCACGTTTTAAAATTTTATTTTTATCAATTTATTATTTAATTCAACAAAGTTATATAACTTCCCAACTAACACACAGATGACTTAGGGCAGCTTACCACATTAAAAAAATTCACCACATAATAAAATCCCAACTGTTCATGCAACTATTCAACCATTGTTGGCAGCAAACCTCTACGTGAAGCTCTCTAAATGCGAGTTTAACCAGACCCGGCTAGACTATCTGGGTTATTGCATCTCCGACGCCGGAGTGGAGATGGATCCATGTAAGGTCCAAGCTCTCATGGAGTGGCAGGTACCGGAAACCTGCAGACAATTGCAGACTTTCCTGGCGTTTGTGAATTTTTACTGGCAGTTTATCCCCTCATTTGCCAAGATTCACCTTGCCGTTAACCGATCTTTTAAAGACTAAGCATGTGGCTGCTAAGCCCTGACTCAGCCAGCCACTTCCATGGACGATGGACTGCCAGTGGGCCTTTGAGGCTCTAAAGGCCCTGTTTGCAAAGGAACCTGTCCTGAAACATCCAGACCATGAACGTCCCTTTGTCACCCAAGCTGATGCCAGTGATGTGGCTCTTGGTGCTATCCTTCTGAAGACAGATGCACAGGGCCAATTGCTACCTTTTGTGTACACATCCAGAAAACTGACAGAGACCGAGTGGGCATGGGTGATCTCGGAGAAGAAGGTCTTTATGGTCTGGTGGGCATTGTTAATGTGGCAGCATTTCCTGGAGGGTGCCAGGAAACAGTTTGAAGTTTGGATGGACCACAAGAACCTGGAGGCCCTGCAAACCCCATATTGTTTGTCCCCGAAGTAGATCCGATGGGCACAGTATTTCTGACTGTTTCGGTTCACCATCAAATATATTCCAGCAGGCAAGAACTTCCTGGTGGATGTCCTATCGTGAGTGCCCCAATATATCAGCCACTGGGAGGAAGTGGTACAGAGCTCTGCAGATGACCTAGTTCATGATATGCAGAATGAGTTACGGAGCGATACGTGGTTCCTGGAGCACCAGAGTTTGCTAACCCAATGGGAGGGATTGATATGGAAGGGCAGTAAACTATATGTCCCACTGGCCCTGAGGGCAAAGGTGCTTCACAGGTGTGATGACATCAAACAGGCTGGCTATTTGGGGTTTGTCAAGACATTACACCTTACCAAATGTCAGTTCCGGTGGCCTTGAATGAAAACAGATGTAGAAACTTATGTAAAAAGCTGTCCAGTCTGTGCACCCTCAAAGCATGGTCCGCCACCATCTGTAACAGACCAGGATGCTTTCCCGACTGATGCTTTGAGGTTGCACAGACTGGACAGCTCCGTAACTCATTCTGCATATCATGAACTAGGTCATCTGCACCCAAGCCACCTGTTGCTGATAAGGAGGCATTATGGCCTAGACCACTTCCTCTTAGTGGCTGATATATTGGGGCACTCACAATAGGACATCCCTGCAAGAAACTGGGTCCAAAGTTTTTGGGCCCTTTCCCCATAGTGAAGGTAATAAATCCAGTCATGGTAGAGTTGAAACTGCCTCACCTTTTGGGACAAGTTCACCTGGTGTTCCATAGTAGTTTGCTAAAGCCAGTGGAGTATTCCCACATCAGGCACCTTCCCTATCCACTGGGACCCATTGGCACTGATCAATATGAAATCAATCAAGTGCTAGATTCTCGAGTCCATAGGGGTAGAATACAATATCTAGTGCGGTGGAAATGGTACCCCTCTACAGAGGCCTCCTGGGTGGCAGAGAAGGACATGTGGGCCGCTTGACTACTCTGAAAGTTCCACAAAACCTATCCCCACAAACCAGGGGGGGAGGGATGAAATCCAGGCACCCATGACAAGTGGCCATGACTAATATGTACATGCTTACTGTTTTCCAGGTGTGGCCCTGGTAGGAAGAGCCACCTATCAAACCCCGACCAGTTTGCCATACCTCGGGGGGAGGGGGGAATTGGAGAGCGAGGTGGCAGCAACAGCATAACGACAGCTTGCCAGGCGGCGGCTCGGACATCGACAAGGTTTACAGCTGGAACGGCATCGGCATCAACTGGGTGCACATGCTTCAGCAGCGATAGCAGCAATGGTGGCATTATCACATGCACAGCTGACCAGTGGCCTCCTGGAACCCAGCTGGCCAGTGCTGAATGCAATGACATAATGGAACGGCAGCAGCCTACAGGCCAGTGTACCATTACAGACCGGGGAAGTGGATTATGGGAGCTGACCAAGTTGCCTGCTGTAAAGGAACTGGATGCCGATGCCAGATGGTGGTTGAGTGGGTGTTAACCAGGCCTGGGGATTTGGACAATTGAGAACAATACAATTACATCAGTCACTTGATCGGCTCCATCTCCATTCATTTCAGAAACTTTCTGAAAAGCAACAGATGGGGACAACCATATCTCAGGGGGGGAATGAGATTCCATAAAGAAGGGGCCACCATCAAGAAGGACCTTTTCTGTGGCTAGGGATTGTACCCATTAGATTCCAGATGACCATCCTTGCATTGTATCTAGAATCATTCTGGTAAAACGTCCACTGATCTTGCTTCACTTGAAGTGAAGTCTACCTTTGCAGATGACATTTTTTTTTTGATAGCATGGACAATTTTGGAAGCCTCCCCACCTTGCTCTTTCCAGTTTCAATCCACTACATGAAGAAAAAAACTTAAACTGGTTAACACTTTGGAAATAGTAAAGAATAAACAATTTAAAAGAATTAAAAGGATGTGGACAGCAGGGGTGAGTTCTAAATTTTTTTACTACCGGTTCTGTGGTCGTGGCTTATTTTTTGGGCATGGCTTGATGGTCATGTGACAATTATTTAGGATTTAGCAGAGGTATTGGTCTACCAGGCTTTTAACTGCTTGCAGAGCTGTATTGATCTACCCATTTATTTTTGCAGGCACTGGTCTACTCATGTATTTTTGCAGGCACTGATCTGCTCATGTATTTTGCAGGCATTTATTTTCTTTTAACACTGATCAGCTGTAGGGAGGCCCTTTGAAGCCCCGCAGCAAGAGTTTAAACAGCTTTTTTCCCTCTAGTCATCAGCTGGGACTCAGGAGGCAGCAATAGATTGGGGGTGGCACCAAATAAAAGGTAAAAATAATGCAAAAATAATTCAAATAAATAAATAAATAAATAAATAAATAAATAAATAAAATGCGGGGGGTGCAGGGGGGCAGAACCAGTTCGGTGACGTCATATCGTCACCACTACCGGCTCGGTGGAACCGGGAGGAACCCACCCCTGATGGACAGTTACCAAAAGAAAAACCCACCTCTCATCTTCTGAATTGCTCTTGAATTCTTTCATATTTACAACATGTCCCTTGTAAAATCCAGTCTGATATATCCTTGGAAAGATTTGCATTACTGACCAATCTGGCAATTTCAGGTTGATCTGCCTATAATTTATATTTTATATTCGGTAAAGTCAAGAGGAGCAATAGCATATACATATTAACCCAGACTGTTTAAAGCAGCCATCAAACAAATGGCTGAAGCCCGGGCAATTAACATGCAGAGTCATGGCTGTGAGGTCACAGAACAAAGGACTGAAGGGAATTTTGGGCCTCACAGATGCTTATCAGGAAATTAGCTTTGGAAGTATAGTGGAAGCCACTATTTTCTTTTAATAAAATTGAAAGAAATTAAGGAGGGAGGGGAAGGTTTATTATGCAGCAATGAATAAACTTTGAAATGTTTAATGGGTACATCTTTTGAGACTAATGTAACATAGGGAGGCTTTTGCTACATCCATTCTTACAAAATACATATGCACACAACTGATATACTGTATATAGGTAATAGATGAAAAGTATATAAAAAAGCAACTGAAACCTGGGTGAAATGTACTCAAAAACAAATCCAGACATTTCTTCTGCTTCCAGATAACTCTGCATTCATCCTACCCTACTGACAACCATCCCAAAAGTGCTTTTTCACGAGGCAACTGAACTTTCTGACTTTTCTTTGAAGACATTTTGCTTCTCATCCAAGAAGCTTCTTCAGTTCCGGGAATGGAAGGATTTATAGTATACTCCTTGCAGACAGCTGGTCATTTGCATTCTTTTAGAGAGTCGTTAAGGCCACCTGGAGGTTTATCTGTGTCATCAGGGTCACCTGAGTAGTGCAAATGGGTGCAAATATGATCTGGATGACTGAGAATCTCCATAGACATTTACTGACAACAGTATTTGTGCTGCTATTGAACTCCAGCACTAATAGGCCATATAAACTTCTTCGTTGTATCTTTATTTATTCCTCAAATTTATGTGGCTGCCCACCTCTGGGAGGCAGCAATAAAGCCAACAATTAAAACATTCTACAACACCATTAAACCAATGAAACATAAATAAGAACAAGTTCATGAGAAGAAATGCATCAGAGTGTTTCATCTGATGCAGCCAACATGTTGCCAGGGAATCCCCAGGTCTGTTAAAATGCCTTGTGTAGTTTTTTTCCTAAACATATAGTACACAGTAAATAAGTGTTATGCCATAGAACTTTCCAACTTCACAATGGGTTGCACTAAATGCTTGGAGAACGTCTCATTTCTGGGTTAGAATGTCATAGTAGGAGGTCTATCTCAAACTGTCCTTTTCCAATAGCAACAATAAAAAAATGGCTCTTTCCAACCAATAACAACCTATTCTGGGTCAGAGATTTCCATGACAGAAACCTTCACACACCAGGAAATGTAAATAAGTAAGCAAAGTGTTAACTCTACTTGGTGATAGCAATAACAATATGTTGTAACTTCAAAGCAAGGTCTTTCAAAACAAACAAACAAACAAACAAACAAACAAACAAACAAACAAACGAGCCACGGTGGCACAGTGGTTAGAGTGCAGTACTGCAGGCTACTTCTGCTGACTGCCAGCTGCCTGCAATTTGGCAGTTCAAATCTCACCAGGCTCAAGGTGGACTGAGCCTTCCATCCTTCTGAGGTGGGTAAAATGAAAACCCAAATTGTTGGGGGCAATATTCTGATTCTGTAAACTGCTTAGAGAGGGTTGTAAAGCACTGTAAAGCAGTATATAAGTCTAAGTGCTATTGCTATTGCTATTGCTAAATATGCTGCCTGTGTCTGAGTATGTTTTACATAGCCCTTTTGCAGAATTTAGAGAATATTCCAAGAAAATGTCATTTTGTAAATAACATTTCATGGATTTTTTTTAAAAAAAAATATCCAGTTTCTCCTGGAATTTCCAAATGGGGGAAAACTCCATTCCTAGGGCTACCACTTTTAAGATGCAAAAATTTGGATTACTACTAAAAAATCTAGATTTTTTAAAATATCATTTCATGGTTGACTGTTGAGACTTCTGTAGCTCAGGTTTGGTAGACTATTTGCTCATATTAAAATAGTACCAGTGTTTTGCCATGAGTGCATAGACAGAAAGCCATTGCATGCAGTTTAACATTATTGCTATTTTCAGCAATTTGCCAACTTTAATTACATATTTATTGTTAAGAGCAGTGGTAGGTTGCTACTGGTTTGCCCCGATTCAGGTGAACCGGTAATAGTGGTGGCGGGAGGCTCCGCCCACCCACTCAGATGTCATCAAATACACTCTGCGCATGCGTGGCACACACGTGAGCGAAGCAAGCGCACATGCGTGAGCGAACCGGTAGCAAAGGTAAGTGAAATCCACCACTGGTTAAAAGATCTGATTCTAATGATTGGTTTGAAATGATGCCTCATGTGAGACATGGGAAAACAAGTTTTTTGTTTTTGTTTTAGAATATACGAAGCTCAATAGATTTTTAAAATGCTAGAATAGAGTTTTCCCAAAAGAAAGTCTAAAATAATTGTCTTTATTGTGTGACCCATGTATGATCAGGAATCAGGATAAAGAAGGCTGTTTGATTTGAATGATTTTTTCAAGGGGAAGAGAGAGAAGGTTCAGAAAACCGATTCAAATCTAACTGAAACAGACATTCTGTCTTATGATCAGCTGATAGGAAGCCCAGATTCCATGTTTGGATGACTGAAAGGATTCTCTAGGTCTTGGCTACTAAAATTTATGCTTGCAAGAAAGAAAAGAGAAGAGAAACACAGTGTTGACCTGCTGCTCCTGTAAAGATGGACAACCATTCAAAAGTGATACTCTGTGGCCTCTGGCAAATCAGCCTGTCTGAAATAAACCTTATTAGACCTTTTTCAACTTGCCCTGTGCTAGCTGGCAATTCTGTAAATCAAGGGCATCTGCAAGAGATTGGCTGCGAGGGTACAAGCAATT
Source organism: Arizona elegans (assembly GCA_022577455.1). Classification (NCBI taxonomy): domain Eukaryota; kingdom Metazoa; phylum Chordata; class Lepidosauria; order Squamata; family Colubridae; genus Arizona; species Arizona elegans. The sequence goes on from JAKOOJ010000001.1 coordinate 255,605,578, forward strand.
AAAGCCCTACATCCTTCTAAATATGCTTCACAGGTCATGATCACAACTGACCCCCATATTCACTCCTTTAAAGATCTCCCTCCACCTCCTCTGCAGAGGTCTCTGCTAGCAATTGAAGTCTCACTTTACCTGGAAAGCATCCAGGTTGGGGAATGTTACACTCTAGGAATAAGAAAATCCACCAAATAATGGGTTTCTTGTACAATTTTGAAAGGAAGCTTATCAAGTCCATTAAAATATTGTTAGTTGGGATGCTACAAAAGGCCTTTTTAGTCATATGATCCAAAATAGAAAATTTGCCCATCCACAGCCTCAGTCTCAATAGTCATTCACTAGATTGTTTTATTTGTACATGTATATGCATATTTATATATTCACTGATCCTCTAGTTTGGTTTTGTATCAGTGGTGGGTTTCAATTTTTTTTACTACAGTTCTGTGGGTGTGGCTTGATGGGCGTGGCATGGCTTGGTGGGTGTGGCTTGGTGTGCATGGCAGGGGAAGGATACTGTAAAATCTCCATTCCTACCCCACTCCAGGGGAAGGTTACTGCAAAATTCCCATTTCCTCCCAGTCAGCTGGGACTTGGGAGGCAGAGAATAGATGGGGGCGGGGCCAGTGAGAATTTTTACTACCGGTTCTCCGAACTACTCAAAATTTCTGCTACCAGTTCTCCAGAACTGGTCAGAGCCTGCTGAAGCCCACCTCTGTTTTGTATATATGTTTCCTCAGTGGTGCTGGGCTTCTATTATTTGGCTCTGGTTTTAGCTTTTGGGTTTTTAAAACTTATTTATTTCTGGTTGGTTTTGCTACTGTATTTTTAATATATTAGAAGCTGCCTTCGGGATAGATTTAGGCTGAAAGCCAAAGTAAAAACTCCTGATATATAACATACAACCACTTTCCTTACTGCAGAGCTTTCTGGAATAATACTGTATTTATTTTTCCACCCAAGTCTTCCACCCAATCCAAGCCTTGAGAAGAAAGCCAGTTAGTCAGAGAAGTTGGCTCCCATTTATGATCTGTGCTGTTACTTAGACTTAGTAAGAAAAGACCCAAGAACAGAAGAGCTCACATTGAATAAATGCTTGTGAAGGCTCTGCTGGACTGCTATGGCCAGATATTTTTAAAGTCAAACTGTAAGAAGATAATATGAGAGAACTGACATGGACCTAAACTCTCCCTCTTTCTTTCATTTCCATGTACAATGCTTCTGCAAATGTAAATGCTAAACTCAATCTCTTTCAGCTACATTTATTTTAGATCTAATTTTTTCTTTAGTAGTTGTTCGGGATCAAGGGAGTGGGAACATGCTGGAAAGAGCTGTTTTCATAAAATAGAAGGAAAAAGGTCTACCATAAATAATACTGTTACTGGAATCACTACATTCTCATACAATAGTTGTTAAACTAGATCACAAAATGCTATATCTTAACTTCTTATTCGATATTCCAGGCACATGTGTACTGACCACAAGTACGGATAGGCAAAATAAGCTCACAGTTCTGTATTATTTTCAAGGAACTGTATTTATTTTACTCTTTAAGAAATTTTTCATTCTTAGTAAATTTCTCCTTTGAACAACAAATCCTTCCCTTTATTTTTTATTTAGATTTTGTAACCCCTTTTTGGTGATTTGTCATTTTATTTATTAACTCTGATTGTGCCATGCAAATGTATATTTCTTACACTTTTAAATACTAGCCATTTATAGTTAAATTTGAGTTCCATTAGAAGACTTACACATGACTGAGCTTCCTTCATTTTTGCACCTGACTGAATCCTTCAGAATTGAAAGGGTATTATTATTATGGTTGGTTGCCTAATCAGCCAGATGTTAGATTGTATTTTGCATTTTTAACCACCTTTTGAGTCCTTCCCAAGGAACTATGATAGGCAGATGTTGTTCTTCAATGGTGTTAAAGGTATTTTTACAGGATGTACGTTGTTCTAAATAAAGCTGCCTTTACAACTGACTGCCGGTAATGCTGATTGTGGTGTGCCAGATGTTCTGGGGTTGCACCAGGGGTGAAATCCAGCAGGTTCTGACAGGTTCTGGAGAACAGGTAGTGGAAATTTTGAGAAGTTCGGAGTACCAGCAAATACCACCTCTGGCTGGCCCAGAGTGGGGTGGGAATGGAAGTTTTGCAATATCCTTCCCCTGGAGTGGGGTGGGAATGGAGGTTTTGCAGTATCCTTCCCCTGCCATGCCCACAAAGCCACGCCCACCAAGCCACACCACACCCACCAAGCCACGCCCACAGAACTGGTAGTAAAAAAATTTGGATTTCACCACTGGGATGCACTGGTGGTAACTATCCCTATTGATACTATCTTTGCTTTCTTTTGCTATAGCCATTCTATTTCTATTTGCAGGCCTTTGTATTTTGTGATTTTCTTCAATTCTTTCTCTTTTATTCTGCTATCTGTATTACCAGTCCACTATCCAGATATGTTCTTTTTCTTATGGACAGTTGTTAAATCTGTTATGTGGCAGGTGATGGTCTGTTTGAATTCTAGAATCCCAGAACATGTTAGCTTTTTCGTTTTCTATTACTTTGTCTATTTTGTGGACCCACCAGCTGTTGCTTGCAGGCAAATGGGATTTCTTGCAGATATCCCAATGCACTATGGGATATTTTTGGCCTGGACTTGGTATTGTGACAACAGGGTGTGTGAAAATTACCCACAACCACTGCCTACCCACTGCCAGCCCTGTCCGACGCTGCCACTGCCATCCCTAGTCTCTTTGGTGAGAGGCTGGGTGGAAGCAGCAGCAGTGGCAGTGAGAATGTGTGAAAATGGAAAGCTATGCACTCTGTCTATCTGCTTATTTGCCCGCCTATCTGGTTCTCCCTCCAGCTGCCCACGGCGAGTTTTCCCCGCAGCAAGTTAGCCATGTGGAGTTGTCCTATGATGGCTTGACAGTGATGAGTTGGCAGAGGCGACTTGGCAGTGGTGAGCTGACCATGCCAAGCTGGCTGTGCTGAGTTGTCCTAAACCCAACCAAATGGTCCACTCTTTCTTCACCTTCTTAGCATCTGTTGTCTGTTGCTATCTTTTCAATTCTGGCTCAGTATACATTTGTTTTTAAGGCTTGGTCTTGGGCAGCCAAGGTTAGCCCCTGTGTCTCTTTCTTCAACTTTCCTGCTCTTAACCTTTGCATGTCTTATGGTTAACCACTTCTTTTGCTATTTTTTTAATGTATTGGCCATGAAATACATTGTCTTGCCATATCTTTTTTCTATTCTTGATTTAGTCTTTCTTGTAGGCCAGTACTTGGTCTTTCCAGTTCTCAGGAAGCCTTTAGGGTATACTATTTTCAATGCATCTTCTTTACTGTCCTTCAGATATTCTTCCAATGCCCTTTTTTTATTCTTCAACTATGTAGTGTACTTCAGAGGTAGGTTTCAGCAGGTTCTGACCAGGTTCTGGAGAACCGGTAGCGGAAATTTTGAGTAGTTTGGAGAACCGGTAGTAAAATTCTGACTGGCCCCGCCCCCATCTATTCTCTGCCTCCCAAGTCCCAGCTGATCGGGAGGAAATGGGGATTTTGCAGTAACCTTTCCCTGGACTGGGGAGGGAATGGAGATTTTACACTATCCTTTCCCTGCCATGCCCACCAAGCCACGCCCACCAAGCTATGCCACACCCATCAAGCCACACCCACAGAACCAGTAGTAAAAAATTTTGAAGCCCATCACTGGTGTACTTGCAACATACCAAGCCTACCTATTTTCCTTGGTAAGTAGAATCTGTCAACATGCTACATGGATTCCTTGTCATTATTTTTCTGATTTTTCCCATCCAGGGTCTGCTTCAATCCAGTCCACTATTCCAGCTGTATTTAATATATCTAACAACTGGTATTACCTGTATTTTAATTGCCTTAATGGTATTTCCTCCAGTGAATTTGGACTTTAAGATCTTCTTCACTCTCATGATGTATTCTAATCTTCTTCTTGACTTCAGTGTGGTTGATGTTGAAACCCCACCTACCCAAATTCTTAATCTGGATAGGGTGAGAGAGGTCACCAAATTTAATAGTTATAGAAAGATAGGGTGAGGGCAAGAGTGCAAGACAATGAATTTAGGTTCCTGTGCAGCAATTTATGTCTTCTCTACCATCAAATGCCAAGGCAAATTGGGCTTAAAAGCTATTTTGACTTCATATTACCAGTTCAAATTTTCTTAACCTTATTTTACTCCCATTAGACAAATAAAGCGCTACTAAGTTTAACATTATAGATAGGTTAATTAAATAAGACAAAAAACCAATTATAATTAAAGAGCTATCCTTAAAATATTTTATCCTTAAAATAGAAACATACTACTACTTAAAATCCTTGGATCCTGAAAAGATTGTATATATTTTGATACAATATTCCATTATTCTAAAGTTATTTTTATATTAAAATATTAAAATATACAGTTCAAAGTTATACTTATTTTTGTGTTTAATGGAATGAATTGTCCTACTCTCTGTAGCAGTAGTTTGTGGTAAATTTTATCTCAGATCCTATAAAGAAGAAATGGAAGATGATGGTTAATGGGACAGGTAAAATTTTTCAATGCTAACTTCATCATAAAAAGTATTATGAATTAGCGCTAAGCACATAAATTCTCCTGCTCTTTTCCCTATCAGTCCTTATTTAATCTGATGAAAATGTATTTGCTTTAACAATTCTTTCACTGGAGAAAAGGATTTTGGAGAATTATCATGAATGAAGAATTTCTTGCACTTATCTGTTTATGAAATATGGAATATTTTTCCCTTTGAAAAAGACCCAACAAACCACAAAATGCTGCACGAGAATGGAAAACAGCAATGAACCAGTCTATAACGTTATCAGAACCAGGCTGTCAGGGTTCCGGCCAATGCGCTAATTAAATCACGAGCCTCAAGCCAAGCTTCAAAAGAAATCCAGTTATTTATTAGGAGCTTCATGTCGGCAGGGACCAAGTGAAGCCAACTCTGACCTCATTTAATTCGCGTCCCCACCCCGACCCTGTTTCCCACTCTCCCCCAAGGTGTGTCATTAGTCATTTTCTCCAACGAAGCAATTTCGTGGGTTGTAGAGGTCCCTCCCTCCAGCCACTGTGGGTCCGTGTGGATATGACCTTCACGTGGCTGGCTGGAATGTGCTTTGTTTTGACTGAAGTGCAAGTTCTTCAATGCAGCTGCAATGTTCAATTCCCCATCCCCCTGCCTATGGCAACTCAAGAGCAGGCTAGGAATGCTTCGCGAGTTGACATTGTTCTTTGCTGGCCCCAAAGATGTAGTAAAGTTATTTTGTGAGGTATATTATATCATATAAGCATATGTCTGCATATCTTTTTTTAAAAAAATGTTTGGTTCTAGAAGCAAAGCTCCGTACTTGCAAGGAAGAGTTGAAATAGAAATATTAAAAACTAATTTATCTTTCATTCCTGGATAGCAACACTATTTCCCAGTGGTGATGTCGTGCTCTGGCTGCCCTTTAAGCCATTTGGAAGCTGCAGCCGATCAAGAATGTAGCAGAACCAGCATTAATGGACCTGCTTCAGCACACCAATGTTGCAGCTCTGCTATGAGAGGTGTGTGGGATACCACGCTAGTTATCGCCTAGAAAGCCTTCACATCACATAGTGCCTAGCCATTTGAGGGATTGGTTTGTTGTCTTTGTCTATTCCATTACCATACTCCATGTGTCATCTCTTCAGCCATTCCATTTAGCCAGGCATGGATGTCAAGTGCCAGGGAAATCAGAAGGTTCAGGCAGTTCAAATGGGTATAACAATTTATTGCAAGTTTAAGCTCTTTACAAGAATCTGAACTACTAATGGTCCAAGCAAATTGATGGTAGATAAGAGTCAGTGGAATTCAAGGTGGGCTGGACAAAGTTGTCTTGTGGGCATGAAGGAACTCGTAACTCATGATGTGTTTGACTTCTCCCTTGAGCTCAGTCTGGTCATCTCTCGTACAATTGTCTATCAGAGCACCTGCCCTCTGCAATAACATAACTCTGAGCTTCAAATATATTTTCTTCACGTGAGACTTGAAGACTTGGTGGTTTTCTCAACTAGGATAGGGTATACTGTATGTACCCTATGAGACTGATTTTTATTTTCTTATAGTGGATGTCTGTTCCCCATTAGAGTCATCTTGTCTTATTTTTTTCCCCTTATCATATTGTATTGTTTTATTTATTGGGTGGGTTTTAACTTTGTGTACCATTCAGAGTCAGTGATCAGTTGAGTGGCCTAATGTAAATAAATGAATATATGAAAAAGGCTGGATACTGTATATGAATTATTTCTAATGAGGCAACAATGAGTATTCAGAATACTTCAGTAACCAAGAAGTGTGTACATTTCTGTGCAGGTTTGTGCATGCATACTTTCTTCTTAAGGACTAATCAGCATGTGGGCTGATTGCCCTCAGCCTTGAGTGGGAGAGAGTGGGAGAGAGTACAGGTCTAATCAAGGTTTATATTTTCTGTATGTTCCTGTTTTAGTTCTTCCCTTGTGCTACATCTGTATACATAAGGACTTGGAAGCACACCAAGGAATAAGGGAGGGGGCTTAAGAATTGCTTTTCTTTTTTTTCTCTGTAACCCCTATCTAGTTCAGGACGAAACTTATTCTCTATGACTGGTTTTTGTCCCTGAAACCAGATCTGGTCTCAATCTGTTCAATTTGAAGAGCTATCCTGCAGATAGGAGTCCTGAATCTCTTTACTTTAATTTCTGTCCCATCCCTTAATAGGAGCTCAAGCTGGAGGAAGGACAGCTGGCTGAAGAATACAGCAGTCAGCAGCTTTCCAGGCTACTGCCAATTGGGAGCCACTGGGGGATTTTTCTTTTCTTCGATCAGATCTGGAACATCTTCAAGCTTGAAGTTTGTTTTGCTGACATCTCCCCATCCCTACACATCAAATTTGACCAAAGTTTGGTTTAGTTTTTGATGTCCTGCTAATAGAGAAGCAGAGTCCCAAGCCTAAGTCCCAAATGTATTTCCAAGATTGGGTTGGGAAGAATAAAAAAGGTCTTCTTTCTTTAAATTTTGTGTACATCCAATCATTGCAAGGACTTGTCCTTTACAGCAGGGGTCCCCAATGCTCTATTCACAACCAGGCCATGTGAGCAGTAGCCTGGCTCACACGGGTGCATGTGCATCTCAAATTGTGCATGTGGTGGGCTGGCATACTCATGCATGCCCAGTTGCCCTCTTCCTTCCCAGGCTGCCCCCTCCCCACCAGCCAAGCCGCAAAAGTTGGGGACCACTGCTTTACAGGCTAAACTCAACTGGAAAGCAGAAATAATTTTTTCATATGGAAAAAAAAAGAGAAGTTGTGATCACAATTTTCTTAATATTTGAATGGGTAACTTACTTTTTAAAAAATGAAACTTATAAATCTGGGGATTATAGCAATCCACCGCTTTTTTGTCTCATGCCCATGAATTTTGTCCTATGAAGCTTCCATCCCAAATTTCAACCATGAGCTCTATTGCATCACAATTTGTAGCATGTCCAAATCCTCCCTAAACTACCAAGTCCTTCTCCCGTGTCATCTTCACTGATCACCGCTTTACCAATCTCCTGTAGTGGCCATGCTTCCTTCCCACTGTGGGTTGGAATGAGAGGCCTAGAGACATCAAATTGACTCGTCTCAAATTCGAAACCTTGTATTTTGTTATTTCTGGGAACTGGATATGTTGACAGAATGGAGCTTGCCAGCCTTGGCTTTCAAGGATCTCTTTGGAGCAAAGAAGAGGCTTGTCTGCCTTTGAAATAAATTTATATCTGAGCAGTACACATGAAAAATCTGCCAAAGAGAAGAAAAGGAACATGAATAGAAGGTGAGGCCCAGCTAACAGGGAGTGTATAGATATGTATAGTTTGGGTTCATTGGGGGACGAACGACTAGGAAATTCATTAAGCTTCATTAGAAGAGTTGAATCAAAATCAGAATCAATCTTTATTATGGTCAGAGACCAGCACAAAGGTTAAACATTAAAATAAATACCTTCTCTAAAAATTATTGGAAAATAACTAAACAAAGTAGTAATATGAATAAGGGTCTTTAGTCCTTTAGGTGTTTTTTCCTTATTATTGCAGCAGCACAAAATTTTGTGGATTTGAATCCTGAAGGAGGTGGTTCACATAGAAATGATCTGATCTCCATTAGAAGAGTTGATTTGGAGAAAGGAATCACAGAAGCCCCAAGCAGAATTGATAATAGACAGGAATGCTGGACGTTCAGAAATATGTAGTACTGCAGTTCTCAAATTGTGGTCTGGGGGCCCCTTGGGGCACCTGAGACCCTTTCAGGAGTCTGTGAAGCCAGATAAATATTTAATTTTTTTTCCAGTTTTAATTTCTAATAGAATAAATATTGGTAAATATTACCTACATAAACCACAGTTCTTTGGAATCCTCAATGATTTTTAAGAATGTGAAGGAGTCCTGAGACCAAACTGTTTGAGAATCACTGCTCTTAGACATTGTTTCTATATTAGCATTTCAGAATTTGGATGAAAGAAAATATAATAGTTCTTTAAAAAATGCTTCCAGGCCTAATGATTTTGAGCTTTTGGGTGTGTTGTTCTTTCATTTCATGTAGATTTATAAAGTTCTCTTTGGGATGCTGAAAGCAGTCATTTTCCTTTTTTCCTGTTAGAAATTGTTAAAAATAATTATTTTAAAATTCCTTTTCTTTGTCAGCATGCAAAGCCTTCAAAGCTGCTATTGAGTTTAAAAATGTCTCCTGATAAACACTGCACACTAAAAAAGAAAAAAAAGGAGAGAAATTACTTTTATTCAAATCATTTATAAATAATTTGACGGAGTCAAACAAATGAAAATGATTACGAAGTGATTCTTAAATTACTGGAGCTGTATCAAAAGTTAGCAGACAAAACAGAAGAAGAAAACTACCCAAAATTAAAATGATTTGTAAGACTTTGGTTAACCACGTGAGAAAAGAGAAAGAGGGTGGAAGGTATAACTGAGGATCAAATATTCACATTACTTTCCTGTAAAGACCTTTCCTAAACCACAAGAAAATTTAGTTCCATGGCTTCTTGAATTGGAAGTGAGTGTGTGTATGTGTTTATCTGTCTGTTTGTGTGAGTGTGTGTGCATGCGTGTGTGTATGTATGTGTGTGTGTAACCTGGGGTACAGAGGAACAGCACTGAATGGGGCATGGACTGGATGCATTACAAACTTACTGAATCATGACTGACAGGATGATGCTATGTGTCAAATGTAATACATTTTAATATAAAACATAATTAAATTTAGCTCTATTAATTGCTTTATCCATACACATCTGTCCATTTCCATTGACCAAACTGTTAGAAATATTATCATTTATTTTATTCTTATTCTGAACTGCATTCAAGTAAGCACCAATTTCTTTCTTCATACCAATACAAAGCATCTGAATACACACCCTGATCTCATAAGTAAGCTCCCCATCCCAAGAAAGGCATAAGGAGTAAAGATTGCTGTAGTGCAACTATATAAAAACTCATAGCACTGGATACCAGCCAGGGTTGTAAAATGAGCTGTTAGTCCTGCGGAATCACAACATTGAGGTGCACTCGGAGGCTCCAACTGGTGCAGAGTGCGGCCGCGCAGGTGGTTATGGGAGCAACGTGGAGTTCCCATGTAACACCTCTCCTGTGCGAGCTGCACTGGCTCCCGATGGTCTTCCGAGTGCGCTTCAAGGTTGTGGTTATCACCTTTAAAGCACTCCATGGCTTAGGACCTGGTTATCTACGGGACCGCCTGCTACCACCAATAGCCTCCCACCGGCCAGTATGCTCCCATAGAGAGGAGCTCCTCCGGGTGTCGTTGGCCAAACAATGTCAACTGGCAGCCCCTAGGGAGAGAGCCTTCTCTGTGGGGGCACCTACGATCTGGAACGAGCTCCCCCCGGAGATACAGAGGATCCCAGATCTGCGTACCTTCCGTCGCGCGCTTAAGACTTTCCTATTCCATCAAGCTGGCCTGGCCTAAATCTTCTCCCCTTTTTAAATGTAAATTTTTAAATGTAAATTTTAATTTGTTTTAAATTATGGGGTATTTTAAATTCAGCCAAATTATTTAATTCATTTTTAATTCATTTTAAATTTTTTGTATTTATGTGTTTTATCTCGTGGCTGTTCACTGCCCTGAGTCCTTCGGGAGAAGGGCGGTATAGAAATTTAATAAAAAACAAAAACAAAAAACAAAACAACAGGACATATCAGAACCTAGCAGATAAAGGGCAAATGAGGTGGTGCCTGTTAAGCATGAATCACATTGTAAAATGGCAAAAGAATCCAAAGGTCTAAAAAGTAGCAATGTGGCCTAGGAGACAGCAATGGCTGAGTTCCAGGACATCTTTGGCCATTCCTGAGGAATGGGTGATGATGAAATCTGTGTCATACCATCGCAGTGCAAATCCTGCCTCTTATATGTTTGCAAAGTTGGTTGCAATACTGTAATGCAAGTGCAAAAGGACAGAATTTGCCTTGTCACATCACAATTCTACTGTAATTCTTCCGTCTTGCTAGGATAGATACTTATGCAATGTGTTTTGGGGAATCAGGAACTGACTGAAATGCTGCTTGGGTCTACTTTTAGGATGTGAATCCTAAAAGTGATGTGATGTAAGAAGCTAAATCTTATGTGGCAGAAAGTGCAGGCCAGTCAGCCATCAAGTGTAGAATTGTGTATTTAAAGAGTCAGTATTCATTGTGCGTCATGAGTAAGTTTTTGCTTATAAATGTGATTTTTTTCTGTAATGGCCTGCAGCTGAACCTCAGCAGTGGCTATCAAAGCTCAAGTTTAAATGCCTTCTGTTAAATGCTCCATCTTGGTCGAAACAATCCAGTCTTCCTTTATTTGCTCCTAATGATGTCTCTGAATCAGTGTTTCTGCTGAGTACAGTGAAAATCAGCAAGAAAATGCACTGAGCGTTGTAATGCAAGTTCTGTCCTATTTCAATGTCTGTGTAATGTCCTTGCACATATAGAAGGGGGAATTTAATGGACTGTAAGAATAACCTTGAGAGACAGGAGTAACAGCTGACAATGGTCAGACAAGAGATGCCTCAGCCTACAGAAAGAGGCATGGGGGGAGCTCAGTGACTTAAAGAACTGGAGAAGGTCTGTGCTCCTTCAATTCGAGTCCTAGCATCACATGACAGGATGGGCTTCCGTCACTTGCCTCGGCTTCTGCCAACCAATTCAAAAGCATGCTACATGCAAGTAAATAAATAGGTACCACTTCAGTGTGAAAAATAATGGTGCTTCGTGCGATAGTACGAACCCAACCGGTGCTGGACCTGCCCAAATGTGATGCCCAAATGTGAGACGACACGATGGAGGGAAAAGCCCTGGATGCTGCTGTGGAATACTGTTAGCAATTCTGAGTGAAGAGCGAGTTCACTGTGATGCATTTCTGGATGGCGCATGGGTGTGAACCAAATGGACTAGCAATCGTAGGCAGTCAAACAGCTACTCTGTTGTTACTCTGTAGTCTCCTAGCTAATGCACCATCACCATATGCTAAATAAATAAATAAAAATAAACCAGGCTACAGAAAAAGTGTACATATGGAAAGTGTCTCCAAAAGGCCCTCTTTAGTTCCCTGGAAAGTAAAAACAAGAAGAGAGAGACATGTTTTCAGACTGCAAGCATCTGTTACTGTAACCTTACAATAAAGGTAGTGTCAATACGCATGGTTTTGGTATCTTGTCTGGAATACTTCAAAAGGCTGACAAGGAGCATGTACTGCCATGCATCATCCACCATCTTGCCAATTTTTACATAAAGCCCCTGTGGAGAGCATGGTCCATGACAACATTGCCCCAGACTATGAGTGAGACAGCATTACGTGTTCCTTAGCAGCATAGTGTTAAGGTAGTGTTACCCCCCAATTTATTTTGACACTGTTGGAGTGCAGCCTCAAGTTGTATAAAATTTGTTAAATCTTTTCATTCATTGTCTTTAAGAGACAAGACAAGAGACAAGCAATGGAGTGCCTTGAAATAAACAAATAGAGGCAAGATAGGAATTAGCAATGTGGAGATTTAGTTTCATCTGGTTGAGCCTTTTGCTGACTCAAGGATGGGGGATTAACAATTCAGCTCAGTAGTAAAGACAGCTCCAGTGTCTCACTACTCACTTGAGCATTTGCTGTGTTTCTGACTTCTGTCTAAACCTGACTCTTGATCCTGAATTTTGCTTTAGGAATCTGATTTGGCTCAGTGCTTCAATCTCATGTTCCTGTTTTTTGACCTTTTTGTGAGCTGCAAACTTAGTGCATGCCCAACTTCTTAATTAACTAGCATGTCATGCAACTTAACTATAAACATTGACAAGAGAGCCAAAGAGATCGTTGGCTTGTAAAAGACAGTAGCTGCAGGAAAAGGCAAAAACAAAAGCCAAGCTCAGGAGAATTTTTTATAAGCCTGGATGCTGTAAATTTCTCAGTTTTTCTGACTACTGATCAATAAGAAATTTCTGTTATGTCAAATGAAGCCAATACTGCTTGTTTTGCCAAGATCTAGAAAGTTCAGACCAGCCATTTCTATCACTTGTCAATTGTTTTGATGGTTCAGAGCTCCTTTTGTCCGATTCCTATACTACCAGCATCTTCCCGTGTGATAATCCTCCAGTATTACACATATCAGGCAAAACAATGAGCTATATTTAAAGAAAAAAAAAAGCCTTTGGCATTGGCTACCCAACTGTAGAAGGACTTGATCTATATAACACAAGTGTAGACCTGTTTCTTAACATGGAGAAACAGCAGGTTAAAATCACAGCTGTTAAGAAAAGCAGCAGAAAGAGGGATAGGTTGCACAACTACACGATCTCCTCTCCTTTCTTCTTTGAATGAAGAAGAGGAAGAATAAACTTTCCACAGCACCTAGGATATTGCTCCTAATGCAAATGTTTATTACAGGGCAATAATTGCACAATAAGAAATAACTGAATAATGGAAGAAAACTTTGGATCAAAACTATTATGGTGATATGTCCCAAGCACTCAAACTTAGGAACTGCTTCAACTGGCATGGCTTTTGGGAGAAAGGGGGAAGTAGAATCTTGGTTGTATAAACTTTAGTAAGATCACACCTGGAATACTGCATCCAGTTTTAGTCAACACATTACAAAAGAAAATGTTGACACTTTGGAAAAAGTGCAGAGAAGAGCAACTAGGATGATTAAAGGTCTAGAGACTAAACCATATAAAGAACGGTTGCAGGAATTGTTGTATAGCTAGTCTAGAGAACAGAAGGTCTAGCTGTAACATGATAGCAGTATTCCAGTATTTGAGGGGCTGCCACAAAGAAGAGGGGGGTCAGCTTATTTTCCAAAGCACCGGAAGGCAAGACAAGAAACAATGGATGCAAGCTACTCAAGGAGAGAAGCAACCTGGAATTAAGGAGAACCTTCCTAACAGTGAGAAAAGCCCCGCGGCAAGAGTTTAAACAGTTTTTTTCCCTCTAGTCATCAGCTGGGACTCAGGAGGCAGCAATAGATTGGGGGTGGGACCAAATAAAAGGTAAGAATAACGTGAGTGGGAAGGCGGGGGGGAGAACCGGTTCAGTGACATCATATCGTCACCGCTACTGGCTCGGCTGAACTGGACCAAACCGGAAGGAACCCACCACTGGACTAGAGGGAAAAAAAACTGTTTAAACTGTCTTGCCGAGGGGCTTCAAAGGGCCGTCCTACAGCTGATCAGTGTTAAAAGCAAACAAATGAGTCAGGTCGTAAGTGCAAGGACTGGTCATAAGTACGAGGACCTTCCAGAAATGACTCTGACCAGCTAGCCATGCCCACCTAGTCACATGACTTCCAAGCCACACCCACAAAATAAGCCATGCCCACAGAACCAGTAGTAAAAAAATTTAGAACCCACCTCTGAGTTGTGGGGGCTTTATCACTAGAGGTTTTTAAGAAGAGGCTGGACAGCCACTTGTCTCAAATTTTATAGGGTCTCCTGCTTGAGCAGAGGGTTGGACTAGAAGACCTCCAAGGTCCCTTCCAGGTCTATTCTGATTCAATCGGATAAATGTGCAATGTAGAAAATTGTGGGTGTGAAGAGGAGGCAGTGAAGGCCAATGCAGTTGGAGAGCAAGAGGAAAAATTATCTGACTTCTACGGGCGGCTGCCTTATGAATAACCTATGTTTCTGGGGTGTTGGTAATTTCATTGAGATGTGTGACAATGAGTTTCCTTACCCACAACCCAGTGGTGGGTTGCCCCCGGTTTGGACCGGTTCTATAGAACTGGTAGTAAAACCGGCGGGAGGCTCTGCCCACTGACCCGACATCATCAGAATGCTTCTGCGCATGTGCAGAAGCTTTTGCGCATGTGCGCGGCCCCGTTGCAAACCAATAGTAAAGGTAGGTAGAACCTACACCTGCCACAACCCCTGTTTCGATGGTCTTGAAGAGTAACACCATTACACTAATTAAATCAAAAGACATAATGTACCTGTGAACAGAACAGATGTTTTATTTCAGCTAAGAGTAACATTCCATTTATCAGAATGCTCCTTTGCCTTCCAGAGACACTTATTTTTCCTCTTAAAGATTTTGTGAAGCACTTTGTCTTTGAGTATTTAGTTGTTAAAATAAAATCATATAAAAATGTCGAGCAATAAAACAGCTTTCAAAAGAAAAAAAATAGAGTTATCATTATCATGAAGTCCTTTTTGTAGAAACATCATCCTCACTCATCAAACTGTTTCCTTCTAGAACAGAGATGGATCCATCTGGTTTCTACTTATCATCTTAATTCTGCTGCCACTATATGCATAAAGGACATAAAACCTGAACAGTCAAAAAAATATTGCCCCACTGTATTAATCAGTTTCTTCTCCTTTAATTGTACTCTTTAATTCTCCCTGGTTAGTTAGCCTTCAAAGTGTCCTTTTATCATATTTTTAAGTCAACAACCCTTTCCCATGGGAGGATTTTCTTAAAAAGCCACAATAATTTCAAAATCTTCACATATATATTTTTGTAAAATTTTAAATAAGTCACAGGATATATTCTTTCAAGTATACCTGGTCCCTTAATCTGTTTATAGTTTTCCAAAATCAAAGTTCTAGCCACCCCTTTGTTGTTTATTCACAAATATTTTTTCCTCTTTAAAGTCTTTAAACTTGCACGAAACTTCTTCCATCAAGGATAGAAGGAAATTCACCTTCTGATGTACTGAAACTTGTCTTTCTGAAGGTTCTTAACATTCAAAAAGCCATTAAGAAGCCATTTCCTAAGGTGGTTATGAAAGGAAGTATGAGAACCTGGTATCCATTTGAAGATGCTGAACTATGGCTTAGATGAAATAACCTTCTCCTCAGGGGTGCTATTCAGCAGATTCTGAATAGTTCTGGAGAACCAGTAGCGGAAATTTTGAATAGTTTGGAGAACTGGCAAATACCACCTCTGGCTGGCCCCAGACTGGGGTGGGAATGGAGATTTTGCAGTATCCTTCCCCTGCCACACCCACCAAGCCACACCATACCCACCAAGCCATGCCCATAGAATCGGTAGTAAAAAAAATTGAATTCCATCACTGCTTCTCCTCCAGTTTCTAGAATTTAATACTCATCAGCAACCACTGTCTTATGGTCTGTTCACAGTGCCACTTTATGAAGCACTTGTGAGCAATCCTGGTCCTGAGAGGAATTCCTCCTCTTTCCATCCTGGACTCCATTCTCCACAGAGCAATCTTCAATCTGCCATTGCTTCTTCAGAAGCCTTCATGGTCCCCCCACCTTGTTTTTTTTTTTTACTACCCACACATTTTTTTTCTTACTCTTCAGCAATGTATTTTGTCATGTCTCTCTTTATTTGATTAACAGAAAATAATTCCACATGTTGAAATGAAATATCAACATGAAATGAAATATATAGTCCGAAACAATCATGTGAAACCCAATTGTTATATTTATTGTTCCCATTTCACATAATCAATTCATGCATTTGTTTTTCTGTTTTTTTGTACAAAATAAAAATGAAGGCTGGTGAATCAATATGTTGCATGCAATAATAGTAAATCCAAGGTGGTCTTACTGTTTTTAATACTAGCTCATGGTTAATGATTGGATCATACAGAAGAAGGCAACAATTCAGTGCCGACCAACTCATGCTATATGGATGCCAGATTTAGTTTTGAGGATTTCTTTGACAGCCAGCAATATCACAATCAATGCTTTTTTTTTTTCATAGGCTTGGGCCAGGTCCCCCAAAGGAGCTCTTCTACCTGTGGGTTTTTTTGTTTAAAATGAACAGGTAAGGTAATTCAGAGGCTAAAAATGGACATGGGTCTCATCTATTAGGATCTAGACTGGGATCACCAGCTCATGTCAGATAGGCCACTGAAAAGCAATCAAATGGGAATGATTTTCAATCTCTGCTGATGGGAGGGTGGATTTAAACCAGTGACCTAGAGGTGAAAAGCTCTATATCCCATTACTAATCCTTGAAATTATTCCCTTTCCTACAGCTGAGCCATGAATGACATTAAAGAGGAAGAAGAAAAAATAAAGAGGAAGAAGAAGAAGAAGGCAATGTGAGAAGAATTGCAATGGATATAGAGAGCCAATAATTTATAACAAAAAGTCCTACCTAGTATGCAAATATTAATATAGGAAAATATTGTTGGGGCACAACGGTCAATTTTTACTGACAAATATTGAAGAAATAAGAAGCAAAAAATGAACATTGATATGGTGTTCTGCTGTCTTTAACTCATAGTATTTAGAGCTCTTCGTACATATAATTTGCAGAATCAGTTGAATCTCGTAGTGCAGAGTATCCTTTTGAACGGTTCTTCAAATAAAAGATTTCCCATCTTTGGAAAACTAACCTGAGAACAATATTTAAGGTTCACACTGATCTAATGATGTATTGCTAGACATGGTTTAAGGAACAGATATATAACATGCAGTCTCTTTATTTTACTTTTCTCATTAAAAAACCCAATGTTTTGCGTGCATCCTATTACTGCAATAAGCATCCAATGTATACTTTGCTATATCAGGGAGAACACCTTTTCTCCCTGATATAGCAAAGTATACATTAGATGCTTATTCCATAAACAAGTCTACTGTGAGCATTAGTTTTTGTTCCCTTGCCAATGCAATGCAGTGGCAGAGGAGTTTGTGTGACTCTTGGGAGACCAAGGTTCTAGTCCTACCTTAGGCATGAAAGGCAGCTGGGTGACTTTGGACCAGTCATTCTTTCTCAGCCCAGTTGCTATTCGGGGAATAATAGGAAGGAGGGAGTGCTATGCTGAGCTCCTGAACAAAAAGAGGAAATAAATCTAAATAAATAAATGATGGATATTTATAACAATCAAGGCTTTCTGGAATTCTCTTTATATATTCTTTACACAATAGTCAAAGAAAACAAAAAACAACTTCATTTCATGTATTTAAAACAAAGGGAATTGAGTAGATTGAGTGGGATTTATTGTCAAGAATCCAGGAATCAAACTGTAAAGATGCTACTGGACTTGAGTACTGTGACAAGGACTCATTCATTATACATGGTTCAAATCATTTTAGGGAGCAACATACTGATTTAGAGAAATTAAGCATACTATAACTTGGCCCCTTCAACAGGCACAATGGCTTAAATTCTGGGAATGAAGCTGATTTATTTGGAGAGCACCAGTTAATGAGTGCACTAAACATACTGGCATAACTAAAATTCAATTTAACTTAGATTTTACCCCCTCCCCTCCATAAAAATAATTTTCTCCCCACTTGAAGAAAAATAAAATCATTTCAATATTGTCCTCCTGTTTTGCTAATGTATTTGATAATCTTACATAGCCTTCTCTTCGTTGCTTTGATTGCACTATGTTTCATTTCTACTAATAGAAATGGTTAAGAATGTTCATAGGGTTGACAGAATATTGTTTTGCTCCCATTGCTGATGTATTCAATCCAGCAGCAGTGGGATTTGAGCATACACTCTGCATTCTGCATTGACCAGTTTAATTTTCATGACTGCCTCTTCTCAAATGTTTTCCAAACAAAGCTGTGGGATATAGGAAGTGGACCTAATGCAGAATACCAACAGCCTATGAACTTATATCTCACTAAATCCATACCCACAAATGAAACTTGGGGATTTATGTGCCATTCCTTAGCATGGTTAGTGGTCCTTCAGACTTTGCTCTCTTCTCTCCCTTCCTGCTTTTGCTATGAAAATTGGTACATAGCAAGAGATGCAGTCATTGGAGCACATTATAAATACAATGCCTCTGATTCACTGAGCTGAAATCTTACTGACTTGCCAAGCCTAGCATGTTTATAGAACCTGAACCACTTAGAACCTAAGGTACACCTAAATACCCAATTCTTTCCTCATCCTGAGAGGAAAACCTCTCCAGATTGACATCTGCTGTTCAATAACTGCCTAATGAGCTGCAAAGAAACGGTTACCAAAAATTAATGAGTCATGTCACAGTTACAATCACCGTACTGCAGATCACCTCATTGTATTAGACTGCTGTAGATTTGTGTCTAGGGACTCAGCTATCCCACAAAGGCTGGTTAAGCTGAGCTCCTGTATTCCAGGCGACAGCATTATCTTTTGGTTTGTGAATTGGCAGGGGGCCATGAAATGCCACCTCCTCAAATGTAGCACATCACTGTTTGAAATATTGTCAAGGAAGTTACTATGGAAAGAAAAAAAACACACAACTTCCAAACACATCATCTTCCTATTTGTTTTACTGTAGAGGTTCTCCTTCAGGTGATGTTGAGAGGCTGTTGTTTTGCTGGTTAGAAAACCTCTTTTCCCCATTTTGAGGGGTATACAGTATGTCACTTTTAGGGCTTTTGCAGTAAATGGCCAACACAGCCATTTGTTAGTCTAATGACTCTTTTAAAATAACCAGTTTTTCTTATTATTTTAATATGTATTCTATTCATAATTACTAACAATATGGACGTAAATCTCCTGCACATGAAAAAGCTATAAATAATGCAAATGAGAACACATTGTGGGTCCTGGCCTTAGATTCTCACATTGGTGTTGATAGCTGCAGTGAAAACATTTTTTTGCTGAATATTCATTTATTTTGAGTTTTATTAAGGGTTCAAGGCAATATACAGAGTTCCTTCCTCCTCCACAACATCCATTTTATAAAGTAGGCTGGGCTGAAAGAAAGTAATTGACCCAAAGTCACCCAGAGGGAGTTACCTCCAGTTCACAAATTACAAATTGCTTTGTGTGTCCCCAAGAACAGATTTCTAGCTGAATGGAATGCCCTATTGCAGGAGTCTCCAGTCTTGGCAATGTTAAGAATTGTGGATCTCAACTTTTTTTGAATTCTGGGAGTTAAAGTTCACAAATTTTAAAGTTGCCAAATTTGGAGAGCCCTACCTTATAGTAATAATTTCCCTTACCCAGCCAAACTGTGGGGACTCATAGGCTGACCAGGCACAGAAACCATGGGAGCAAATGCCTTTAATTGTTCAAGAGATAGTTCCACTTCATTGTCATTGAACAACATGGCAGTGTAAGCAAAATCCTCCCCACCATTCCACCAGCAGAACTGAGAGTACTGAAAAATTAGAGTGGCTGCTTGCCTTTTCTAATGGCTTGAACTAGGAGAAAAGCACAGCAAAGTAAAAATCCCAACTGAAACAATTACTATGCATTGCCATGAGTTATACTATTTGCTTATTTGGGAGAGATCAATGCCAGAGTCAATAAACTTCTCATATCTATCAGTGCAGACCACATAGCTATGAGTTGTAGAGAACATGATATAAAATGTGTACTATGCATAGCCATCCCAGTTTCAAAGATAAACATAGGGGAGGTCTAATCAAGATCAGGGCCCTCTGCACGGGCCAGGAGAAATCTAATTCTTTCCTCTATATCATGAGTGTCAAACTTGTGGCATCATGTTGCCATCAGGTGACATTTCATGATGTTTTTCCCTTTGCAGAGCTGTGGTGGGCATGGCTTGTGCATGATGCATTCGGTCTGCAGGCCACCAGTTTGACACCTCTGCTCTATATCTTTTAAGCATGCACGCTGCAATGGAGTATCTATCTATCTACCGTGTTTCCCTGAAAATAAGACCCTGTCTGATATTTTTTTGAACCCTGAAATAAGCACTTGGCTTTATTGCCATGCACTCAAAAGCCCGATTGGGCTTATTATCAGGGGATGTCTTATTTTGGGGGAAACAGGGTATCTATCTATCTATCTATCTATCTATCTATCTATCTATCTATCTATCTATCTATCTATCATCTATCTATCTATCTATCTATCTATCTATCTACCTACCTATCTATCTATCTATCTATCTATCTATCTATCTATCTATCTTATTTATCTATCTATCTCTGTCTCTGTCTCTATCTCTATCTTTATTTCTATCTCCATCTCCATCTGTATATGTATATATATAAACATTAAAAATAAATCTATGCAGCCAATGGATACTTTTTAAAGTGAATTTTTAAACTAGTGATTAATTTCAGCTGGGCTTGGCATCCTAGTAAAGTTAGGATCTATAAGTATGTGGATGAGGGGCTATCAGAGATTTATAGGGCTAGACTCAGAAAACATCTCAGAAGATGGTGATGGCAAAGCACATCCACCTCATTGCCAAGAAAAATGTGTGGATATATGTTCAAATAATCATAGGGTGTTGAGCTCTATAAGTATGTTTCCTCCTTTACAAAACAAAAGGAAGGGGCAAGGAGGAGGTTTTCCTTCCAGGTCTTCCCAGAATGTCATGTTTCTCTATGCGACTGTGGGCCTATATTGTTTGGCCTTGAGATTCTGACTCAGATAAGAGCTGTGAGGTTGAGATAAAGTCCAAGTTAGAGACCCATCTTTCTTCTATCCAAATCCAATTGGAGTTGATCACTGAGATTATGGAGAGAGGAAAGTAGATGGTAAAAATGCTATTACTATAGCAACAAAGCTTCAGAGCAAAACTGGAAAACTAATAGCAAGAGGAAATGAATTAAGGTCAGGCGCACTGTCTGAGGCATCCATTTCATCTTACTGGTATCAAAAGCACAGATCTTCTTCAGGTCACAAAAACTTCTTGATCTTAGAGTGACTTTGGGATAGAGTTTAACTATAGCCACCAATAATGTTCAGCATTTGTTTTCAGGTATCAGGATGTGAAAATATAGCCATTCTTTGGGCAGCCTAGTTGCTATACTCTGGGTGCTGTTTTTTAAATTAATGTGTAGAACTCATAACTCCTTTTTTTTTACTCATAAAGCAACCCCAATCTGAGGAGATGAACAAGCTCAAGCAATTTATGTAAAAACTACTTTACAATTTTTTTAAAAAAAGAAATCCTCTTAAAATCATATCACCAATCTAAGCTAACCTGTTTAAATACTTGTAATACAGGACAGAGTGACCAGATCATCTAAAACAGGGGACTCCAAACTTGCCAACTTTAAGGCTTGTGGACTTCAACTCCCCGAATTCCCCAACCAGCATAGCCGGCTGAAGAATTCTGGGAGTTGAAATCCACAAATCTTAAAAGTTGCCAATTTTGAAGAATTCTGATCTAAAATAAACATAAGGCTCGGCAAGATATATTTAATTAAAAGCCTGGGAAACAAATACACATTCATTTCAGTTTGAGTGGTTTCTGCTATCCAATATATAATTATGGATTCTGTTTCTCATCTGTTCTTAATAAAGTGATTCTTTGCAAAATTTACGCATATATGGCACAACATATCCATATATCATCCTCCTTCAGTGGATAGTAAATAAAGTGACTTAAAATAGTGGTTTTACCCCTAATTTTTAATCCTTATGTCAAAGAATTACAGAATATGTAATCTTCACAAGGAACCTTAGAGAATAGACTCCACTATATAAAGCAGGAATCTATTTCTAAGCATCCCTAATGAGTGACTTTCCTTTCTCCAAAGACAAATTTTCTGAAAGGCAAGAATATATTCTTTTACCATGATATTTTGTTTTGGAAACAAAACAAAACAGGCCAAGTCAAACATAGATGGCATTTTTTTTAAAAAAAATATAATTTTGTTTGGAGCTCAAGTATTTCTTTGTAACAGTAAAGCAGGATAGAATAGTTAAAAGCTCTATGATCTTCAGTGGCTTTTATTTTCAGATGAAAGGCTTTTACATTTTTCTCAAGGGGATACTGGACACTTTAAAAGTGTATTATTTCAACTGTTTATATTCCCAATGTAGATAAAATCCAGTTCCTTGGGAGAGTGATTTGGAGATGTAATACTTAACAGTGACTTCAGTATGGTCCTAGGTAATACTATAAAACAGGATGACACCAGGCCTGGAACTAAATGTTGAGAACAACGATGCCAAGAATCATTCATTTGTTCAATCATTCAATTTTACCTGCCATTTATAAAAAATATTCCAACATGGGCAATAACACTATAAAACAACCAATGTTAAATGTAGTAGCAAGGAGAAAAGAAATTGTAGATCCTATCAGTCAGAATTGATCTACTCATATTGTCCCAAAATAATTTTGTCAGTTATCTATTACTATGTTGTACTTAAGATAGATACTGACACTTGGAGTCAGTTAAGAGTCTCCTTTTAGGCCAGGGGTATCTGTAGCAAGTCAAGTTTCTGTTGTGACATTATAACAGATAGCTGACACCCAATGTTTAGGATAGGGTTGGCAAACTTTTTCAGTAAAGGGGACAGACTTTGTTCCTCCTTTGTCTCTGTGAACGTGGTTGATAGACTGGCAGGCAGGGGTGCTATTCAGCAGGTTCTCACAGGTTCTGGAGAACTGGTAGCAGAAATTTTGAGTAGTTCGGAGAACCGGCAAATACCAATTCTGGCTGGCCCCAGAGTGGGGTGGGAATGGAGATTTTGCAATATCCTTCCCCCAGGAGTGGGGAGGGAATGGGGATTTTGCAGTATGCTTCCCCTGCCACACCCACTAAGCTACACCACATTCACCAAGCCACGGCCACAGAACAGGTAGTAAAAAAAATTGAATTCCACTACTGCTGGCAGGCCAAGAAGCATGGTGTTGCCATGCTCCATGGCCGTACCTCTTGTATCAGGAGCTCAGCTAAGACTTGGGCCTGATGATCTGCTGCCTCTCCAGCCATTCATTCTTAGCTGACAGGTTATACCGACACAGGTGTCAGGTTGGATTTGACCCACAGGTCATAGTTTTCCAAACTGTTTTATGAGATTGTTGTCTGGAAAGAATGCACATAGTATGAATTTGTCAGCCAAAGTTTATACAGTAGATATAAAGATATGAACACTTTGTTCTATTTCTGGTTGAGAAGTAATGTTACCCATATTCTATTCAGTACTGTTTTTATTTTCTTCCTTCATTCTCTCCCTATTTGTGCTGGTGATTGATCTCAAATGCAGTTATTTTCTCTCTGTCCAACTTCATGTATTTGAGTCTAAAGATAGAAGCACTAAAAATTCATAAATGCTTAGCAGAAAATTTGGACCTTCACCAGACCCTAAAATATCCTCAATTAATACCAGATATAGTTCTTAGAGAAATAACTCAAAATATTTGCACTAAGAAGCCACCATCCAATATATTTCAGCCAATATGGGTGAGATACTTTTCCAAATCTAAGAAGACAGATGGGTTGTTTGAGGAAGAGATATTCCTTGAGATATGAGATTCTAAGCCCAACTGGAGCTTCATAAATACTTTGAATATTGCCTAGAAATAAATATGCACTTAATGCAGCTCTTCCAGCTTCCTTATCTAAAGGAAGTTATGAGGTTTCTCTTGGATATTTTTAACAGGATTCATTTGTCTTAACTGGGCCAAAATCTTAAATTCCCCTCCTGGAATAAGTACATTTTTTAGGTCAAATGAATAAAATTTACAGCTTGCTGTGACCCCCTTGCAATATTAGACAGGCAGACAGCTGATCAGACCAGACTAAATTAACCCAATCCAGCCCAATCCAATTGTCTTTTATGGCCCTAATCTGACTGGCAGCCCACAAGTGGTTGAATACCTCAGGCTTATCTTGAACCCTTTCTTTTCACTGAAAAACCTGGGCAGATATTTTTTCCAAGCCTGAACATTTCATTTGTTCCATCTTTGCAGCTTAAGACACCAGTTCTTTCAACTGAAATAAAAATGTGAGAGTCTGCACATGATTTGTTTCGGGAAATCTATTCCCTGATCTCCCAATGACAAATTTCTGAGCTTTCTTTTGCTTCAGTTATTTTCTTCGTCCCAAGGAATGGTCTGTTAACACAAACAAACAAGGCATATCAATAATATCCAACCAGATAGACAGGGATCTATTGAGCAGAGGTGGGTAGATAGCAGAAATATTACAGGTGTTATCTTTGTAGCAATAGTCATTAGCTCTTCATTATTTACCCAGTCCTATAAAGCCTGTGCCAAGCACCACCCCATATGTCACATTTGAGGAAGTGGTGTTTTTGTATACAGTATGTGGATGAGTGGTTCATAGTGTTAATAGACCTAGGGATTGAAAAATCTTTGACTCAAGGCAAATATATTTTAACCTCACAGACATCAAAAATTTTATCTCATTTGACTCAAGCAGCAATCCACTCCATCTAACTAAATTAGATGAAACAATATATAACTGTTCAACATTTGTTTTTAATGTAAGTTTATTGCTAAATTGATGTTAAGTGCCTGAGTATACTGAATCATAAATTTATTTGCAGTTTATGCAACCTGTTAGATAACTGTTGAATAAACTTATAAATGTGTTTTTTAAAGAATAGCTTTGCAATTTAAGGCACTCTTAACCTTTGGGAAAAATATTTGCAGATTATCACCTTCCAAGCTAAGTCAGTTCTTTCCTGAAAGAAGAGATGTTTGTAGGCTTTAATCCATCTTTGCAAGTGGATACTTGAGGCACAGAAAAGTTGGTGAAGAATTGCTGAAAATCAGCTCTTCTTCCTGATCACTCCTCCCAACACACATATCCCATGAGATCCATGCTGCTGGACATGTACTGAGTGAGTGCAACGAATAAAGAGCTTTTGTGGCTGAATTTTCTTCATCTTGCAGTGCTGGTCTGTCTTTCTCAACGGTCTGAAAACTTATAAATTGTCAGAGTCATCTTGGTAGCTTGATAGCTATATCATTTGCTACTTGATCCCAGGTTGAATTGGCTGAAATAGAAAAGGTTAATTTACTCTTTACACCTGATCAGAAAGGTGAATATCAACCAAATAAAATTGGGAAATTGAAAAATAATAGGAAGAAAGTGATTTAAGCTACTTAAGGGAGGAGGGGAATAAGCAAATAAGCAAGACTAAAACAGTGGTTTGCCCTTGGCCTTTGAGAAGTGGAATATTTATGAATAAGAATAAGGAGATAGATTACATGTTCAGGTTCTTTGTATAATTCTGCATGTGTCTTAGTCCAGTGAATTTCTGATCTGCAAGCAGGAAATGTACCTATGTTAGCAGGATGCTCTCTATTGTGCTGTATCCTAGATGCTGTAGCTTTGTGTGCATTCGCCCTTGGTAGTGAAGGTACTGATGCATTTGCATCCAACAATGGAAAGTACTCAGGCAAGATGGTTGAGAATTGACCCTTGGAATCAGAAGCAGTCAGTGGAAATATTACAGAGTATGAAGGCTGAGTGGATGAAAGATTTTATGACGGAATAAAGGAACGGCTCTAATGGGAGAGCTGAAAGGTGCTAGGTTAGCTTCAAATCTGAAAGACTGTTTCTGAATCATTTTTGAAGGGTGCATAGTCCTACAAACAATTTAAATTAAACTCAAGCCAAATTATTTATCTCTCATTCTAGTTCTTTCCCTATCCATTAGTATTATAAACTTACAAAATATTAAGTGGATACTTGTTCCTAAAGCCTTCCAAAATATACAATTGTGCTGAGTTATTTATTATTATTCCATTATTTCATAATTTGTTTGCTAGGAAATCATTGTCTCCACCCAAGTTGTCCATTTTTCCCTGTGCATTTCCAGTGTTCCAGCGTTTTAACTTTCAATCTCCTTTTTAACTGTCCAAGAACAAATAAAATTAATTTGCTTCCCAAATTCTCATTCTAAAACCGATTATAACAATTACCTGCCCAGTCAGTCTGTGTCATTGAGTACAAACAAGTCTGGCATAAAAATCAATTTTATTATCCTTAATTTTATTTTAGACACCTAATTTGTTTTTACATTTGAAACCTTTAGGCAAAAACATAAAAGACTACTGATCTCTTGGGTTTTTCTCCCCCTGCAGGGAATGTAATTGGACACTATCTGATCCATAGCATTGCTATTCCAAATGATACCAAAAAGCAAATGAAGATGCTAAATTTTCCTCCTCCTACTCCCCCCTCCCAAAAAAAAACCAAGAATGAAAAAAATGGAGCTATTTAATGTGTTTGTGGTTAACTCTTGACTATAATCAGCACTAATACATGAAGATAAGCATGTGAAGGAAAGATTAAAAAATAGCTTTATCCAGAGCACAGTTATACTGATGCTGTTAGGTTTGTATAATTGCTAATTGCACTGATTTCAATGTGTTTGTCAAGGCAATTCCCCCGCTTACTGGTTAATACTACAGCAGCAGAGTTTCAATGCAATCTTGCTGCATCCAACTCTTCATGACCCCTATAGCATGCCAGCCCCGCTTATCCTCCACTGTCTCCTGAAGTTTGCCCAAATTACTGTTCATTGCATCAAAAATACTATCTAACCATGCTCTCTAACCTTTCTCCTTTTGCCTTCAAACTTTCCCAACATTGGGTCTTCTCCAATGAGTCCTCTTTTTTCATTAGGTGGGCAAAGTATTTGAGCTTCAATATTTGCTCTTCAAGGAACAGTTAGAGTTGATTTCCTTTCAAATTGATAGATTCTAGTCCAAGGGACTCTTAAGAGCACCACTCCTCGAAAGCATCAATTCTTCAGCATCAATGTGACCTGCACAGTACCAAACCTAGATATACAGTAAATATATCTAGAATTTGTTGGCCTTTAAAAGTTTGAGGATGTGAACATGTCTTCACTGCACATTTAAGCTGCTGTTGTCTTGTACTCATGTTGACTTTAATGGAAGATAGTTTAAGAAAAAAACCTATCTAGATTGAGATAATTTGGCAAAATTTTGGAAAGGATTTAGTTTGCGCTGCAGGCTGCCATGTCCTTCCATCTCTTGCTGCTGTGCTTTCCAATTTTCTGTTCCACAAAAGCAATTATTAAGCACCTTCCTTCCTATCTTTTCCTGGACATATATATTTCATGGTACAGATTTAAGGTATAGATAAATGCAAAGTTAAATCAAGCTATACATAATTAAAGCATTAAAATGTTCATACATGCAAGGGATAACAAACAGCTGTTTCTTTGGACCACCCCACCAACACAGAAAGAGCAAGCAAATTTAATAATTTAATTTAATATTTAAATTTATATACCGCCCTTCTCCCAAAGGACTCAGGGCGGTGAACAGCCAGAAGTAAAAAACATCAAATACAAAATATAAAACAATTTAAAAATGAATTAACAATTTGGCCCAACAGTTAAAATCCCCCATTTAAAAATCCAAATTAAAATACACAATTGGAGAGATTAGGCCAGCCCGACTTGATGAAATAAAAAGGTTTTGAGGGTGGAATATAAACTGGATTGGAATATAAACTGAGAGCAAACCCAAACCCAACTCCTTACAGGCACTGATGATGTTACCTAGTTTGTTAATGAAACATCTTCAAGAAAATAACCAAGTTCAAAGAGTACCAAGGACCCTCATTTCAACCCTGAGCTACAAATATTCTCCTTTATTAATTTACTCTTTCTTTCTTTCTTTCTTTCTTTCTTTCTTTCTTTCTTTCTTTCTTTCTTTCCTTCCTTCCTTCCTACCTACCTTCCTGCCTGCCTGCCTTCTTTCTTTCTTTCCTTCCTGCCATCTTTCTTTCTTTCTTTCTTTCTTTCTTTCTTTCTTTCTTTCTTTCTTTCTTTCTTTCTTTCTTTCTTTCTTTCTCAAAGTGTTTTTTGCAATGTTATTTTCCTAGCACAGCAGTTGGAAGACTTGGTTCACACATTCCATGTATTCCCTTGGTCTTTTATAAAAAATATGTCCAGCAGTGCACTGTTTCATCATTTCTACAGAACCTTGGTTTCCAGACACTCGAAGCAAATAGTTGCTGACTTGTTATGATCAGGCATCCAGGCCTATTGATATTTGTTGCCTATGGTTTCTAAGTTCTCATGGACTTCTGTAGATGGACAAGGGTAATTAGTATTTGTTTGCCCCAATGTAGTTCAAGATTCCAAAATCATTTGGAAGTGCACTAGGCAAAAAACACAGCAGGGGTTGGGCATTTGTGGAAGACTTACAGATATTTCCATCTGGAAATATCCAACATTCAGATGGTGTCAAAGAACCACCTTGTGTAAAGATCAGTCAAACAAAACAGAGCTGTGCATCATCTGCAACAGTCTTGTGTACTTGTATCAGCATTTATTTCCTTTCCTGGCTATCTCAGGTTTTCCATCTCCTTAGGGTTCATTTCAAAACAAAAATAACAAATGGTTTTCAATGATGATGATGATGATGATGATGATGATGATGATGATGATAATGATGATGATATAACAACGCACTTCAATTTCAATCAATAAGATTCTTCGTTTCAGGAGCATTCTTAGCCTGCATTTTACTGTAGCAATAACATGACTCCAAAACAAACAGCCAGTGGCATAAAAAAAGTAAGAACTTTTGGTGGATTGTTTAAGGCAGTTATACTTAATTGAGCAGATATAATAATGTGCAATGGCAACCCCATTGAACTCAAATGGTGACACATCAGTAAAAATCAAATATTTTTTTTTAAAAAAAATCTAAGCTCAGTCATTGCACTTCTATTTATTATTAAAGAGAGTTGTTATCTTAGTCTGTAGCCAGAAGGCATGGTTCTATTCTATCAAATTTTTCATGGTTATTGAAATATTTAAAATCTAAAGCTTCGATATCTTGTTTGATGAAAAAATTGAGTGAACCAAAATGAATGCAATTCTTTAGGACATAGCTGCTGGGGGCAAACATGAAATTTTTTCAGCTTTTTTTTCTATTTCTTATGCGTGGCAAATGGATCAATACAACCTATATTTAGCAAGGGGAAATGTGCTTTTTAGTCATTAGTTTGGTTCAGAGTAGTATGGATCTCTCTCTCTCTCTCTCTCGCTCTTTTTTTTTATGTCTTCCCTTTTGATTTTTGTGTTTTGTACTTTTGCCATTACCACTCCCAACCTACATCTTAAGTTCTGCAGCTTTGGTAGCAATATTAGATCACTGATAATGGCATATCATCACAATCATAAAGTGCATTCAGAAATTAGGTGACTGAATGCAGATTTCAGCAGCAAGGTGGCTGTGAGCTTATGCTTTCTAGGTGAAAAGTTTCATAAGATGAACAACCACTGTAAAAATACTGAGCTTTTAACCCAAACACAAACTTTTGGAGTCTTACTTGATGTTTCAAGAAACAGGAAGCTATTATCATTTCCTGGATTTTCCATTTTATTATTGTAAGTGCAGATACGTCAATTTGCCAACATGATCATTCAGTTTCAACAGCAGAATCAAGTTCATTATAATGATATTATGCCACAAAAGAAATAATGAGGAAGCAGAAAGAAGGGGAAAAAAAGTTTTCCCCCTATTCCCCTAAAAATAGTTTTTAATATTGAAACTGGTCCAAAAAAATATTGATAGGATATCCAATCAACACATCTGTTCATTCATGAATCCTTTGTATAGATTTGCAAGTTATTACCACTTTTCCAGGGACAGTTATGATAGCAAATTGAATTCCCACTTTAAAAGCCTAAATATTCATTATACCTCTTGAGGACTCAGCAAACAGAAGCAGGAAAAAAGTACCACCCTTCTCATCTACCCTTTGGGTAGGCTGCAATAAAACACATAGCTTCATTATATTCCCTGCAGTCTTGAAATGTGTATGCCTGAAACAGAAGCGAATCCATTCTTGTGCCTACAAAATTATCTCGCAGGGTGGACAAGAATCTTTGTCATTTGGTGTCATTGTTAATCAGTGGAACATATGTGCATGGGGAGAGAAGACCCCTGGGATTGGGCAAAGGAAGGGAATTATTAGAAGATAAGACACAAAGACTCCCCAAACCCTAAAATAATCTTTCATTCTACAGAGCCTCCCATGTAAATCTGTGTGACTGTTTTTGTAAAGTATCAAATAACTGATGTTTGACTGAAGAAATTCTAGGAGACAGCTATGTTTGTCTAAACATGGCAAAAAAATGTCAAAAGCTTTTGTGAGCTGCAGCTCATTTTAATGAGATGCATAGAATGGCAGGATTTAAATGGAGGTGGATGGAGGTAGAAAGAAAGGAGAAACATAGAATCAGGGAACCTTGGAGGTCTTCTAGTTCAACCCCCTGCCCTAGGCAGGAGTTCCTACTCCATCAGTGATGGTGTTCAAGAAAAGTTGCACAGTACATGTGAGACCGATTACAAACACCTTATTAGTCAACAAATATAACGTGTTAAAACCGATTATATTTGAGGAGAACTTCTGAGATGGCCTGAGACTTTGTATGGGAACTCAACTGCGATGGAGATGTTAAAGTGCTGTTTTTCCAAAGTGGGATATGTCAGACTTCAAAGTTACTGCAGATTGCAAAAGGTTTTTGTGAATGAGGTTCTGTGTTCGAATGGACCATACGCACACAAATGCACTAAAGCATGGAAGTTTATAGAGGAGTCTAGAGAAACTATTTTGTTTAATAAAAACACATAAAAGCAAAACCTACAAGAAGGCACAAAACGGCCTGAAAGATTCTCCTCTTAGCAAAGTCCATCAGCTCTTATCTCTTCCCACAGCGTGGGAGGCTCTCTGGGTTCTTTGTCCGTCTTCCAAGGAGCAAGGCAGTGACTCAGCTCTTTTTGAGTGATCTCAGCATGATCTCAGCAAGGTCTCGTCTGGTCTCTGAGTAGTCTCGGAGTTGGGTCTGGTTGCAGTCCTGCTGCTGCTTATATGCGGGCTAATTGTCCGTTGGAAAAGGCGGGAAGCTCAGAGCCAGAAAGCTGTGCTCTGATTGGTTTATTCAAACTGTTCAAACTGAAAACCAATCAATTGGCTGCAGCAATATGCTGAGAGGTTTTTCCTCTCACAGTTTTGCCTTTTAATAAAACATGTTAGTTGGAACATGTACTATCAGATTCCTTCTGACTTTTTAACTGAAGAAAGGAATCAGAGCAGAAGACGGTGGACATTAGAACCTGGCATCAGGATCAGTACTGAGGAGCACAGTGTCACAGTATGAGTGGCCAATTGTGACTTTACAAAGTGATTGAACTGCACATTTACTGACTTCCATGATTTTAAGGATTTCTAATAACTATGTAATCTTGAGTTGTGTGCGATCCATGAATCATCCTTTCCTTTAGACAATTATAGAAATTGTCTTTTATCAGAGGTTTTACCTTTTCTCACCCTCTTGATGCTCAAGGGGCAATTATTTCACTGTTGGCAATGCAGTCTCTCCAGAGCTGATGGGCAAAGTACTTGCCTGTGAAAATGATGGACAGTCTTAGGATCTCATTCCTTCCATCTGTCCACTCAGTCATATTCTACATTGAACTATTGCCCTCTTTATAGCTCTGTTTCAAAATCTTATAATAATAAGGCATAGATTTGTGTTTATCTATCACAGCCAGAGCAGCCTTGGGGGCAGTGGTTTTATAATTCCCCTAAAGGTATATAGAAATATGGATTTAACCCAGGGGTAGGTTCTACTTACCTTTACTACCGGTTTGCAATGGGAGTGCACGTGCACACTTCTGTGCATGCACAGATCTTCAATTATGATATCCAGGCGGGTGGGCGGAGCCTCCTGCCGCTTTTACTACCAGTTCTAAAGAACCAGACACAACTGGGAGCAACCCACCACTGATTTAACCACACATACACACATAAATAATTTTACAGAGTCATTGTTGCTTCTTCATAAATACTCTCTGCTTAATTTACAAACACACATACTTCTAGGGTTTCACTTACATTTTTTGGCACCACCTGAAAGTGCTATCAACTCTTGGATCATATCCTTTCACTTCAAGAAAAATATTTAAAACAGCATATAATTTATGCTTTATGTATTTTATAAACCTAGCTCTGGTGATTTCATGATGTTTTCTTCTATAGCTACCCTATAGCTCTTTGCACTATTAGATGTGAAAGACTAGGTCCACATGTGAAGGTTCAATTAAACTGATTTATTGCTAAAACGTATGCACAGGGATCTTCTCAGCTAATGGCTGATACCAGGTAAGAGTTAGATAAGGGCCAACAGGAATCGGGAGGGGGGTTGGACTTAGTTTCCTTATGGCTACATAACAGTGGTGGGTTGCTCCTGGTTCTGTCTGGTTCTATAGAACCGGTCGTAAAACCAGCGGGAAGCTCTGCCCACCTGCCACAATGTCATTATGGGTCATCTGTGCCAGGGGTGGGTTCTACTTACCTTTACTACCAGTTCGCAGCGGTAAAATAAATTTAGAACACTTATTCTAAAACATTCATATTTTAGACCATAGCTACATCGAGTAAAACCTATTAAGCCACCATACTGTGGAGATAATAACTCCATTGTATGGAGCAGTGAAAAATAGAGTTAGATTCTCTTCCTCACCCTTCCTATAATCAAATTAGTATTAGATTTAATTATACTTCTTTTGATATAATAAGCTCTCTAGATGTACATGAGTTTGAAGGTAATGTTTAAAGCATTCCAGCAACTAGCAGCGAACTATTCATAATTCAGCTGACTGTCATTACTAAGAGATTTAAGATACCAAGGTGCGGGGTTTAGTTTAATTCTATTTATTCTGATAATTACAGGTGAAAAAGGTGTTCTCTTCCTGACATTCCCACTTTAAAGAATGTCTTTTTGAAACTTCAACAGTAGTGAGATAAAGGATTTCATGCTCAGTGGCATTTTTTTCCACCAAGTGTGCAACCTTATGATAAGTAGAGACTTAGGGAAATACTTAGGTTTTGGGGACCAAAAGTATCCTCAAAAGACATAGTGCATGCACATGTACATATGCACACAACAGAAGAGAAAAATAAGAGTTCTCACTTTATGATCCCACATCTTTGACACCCATTCTAATGCATCTCAGGATCAACACACACTAAAAGTGGTGGGAGATATTGTAGGAAAAATGCCTACTTAATTAAAAAACCATATGATAAGAAGGAGGGAGGAAAAGAGATTCTTGTTTGAAACAGCAGGCATTGTTATTACATTTTAGTTGTGTTAAATTAAATTTAGTTGTGTTAAATTAAAATTAATGGACGTCTAATTCGGGGTGGTATTCACTTACCTTTGCTACTGGTTTGCAAATGTGAGCATGCGCAGAGCATCAAAAACAGGACGTTATGACGTCCAGGTGGGTGGGCAGAGCCTCCTGCAGCCACCGCTACTGATTCACCCAAACCGGATAGAACCAGCTGAATACCACCACTGGACTAATTTTCTAAATCAATGATTTCTATAAGCATTTAAATACATACATGTTAGTTAATGGGCGACTTAACTTCAAATCTTTGTCAATTTTGTTGTTGGGGTACTATGGACACCATCTAACATACTATTTACCTCAATATTCCTGTGAGGAAACCCTGACAATCAGAATAGCAAGAATCTCAGAAAATCCAGTCAGAAGTCTTTTGAAAAATATTATCTTGCTAATCTCACAACTCACAAGTGTTTATCTAAGTAGGTCATGAGTCTGCTTCTAAGAATGTGTTGTTAAATTTTTATATGCCTTAGAACAGCTAAATCCAAAACTTGTATTTTTTTCATTTTTGCAAAGTAAAAAAAAAAAAAGGCCTCGAGTGTTATCTGACAAGGATTAGGCTTCCCTGCATAAACACTGACAGAAACATATTCAGACTCACTGAACATTCAGCTTCCCCAGCAGAGTCTGAAAAATGTGAATTTATATCTTACTATATTAATTATATTTAAAATACTAAGATGTAATGATCTGATGCAGAAATTAATGTATATTGATTTCCTTTTAATAGAACTTGATTTATAGATGAAAATTTCTCTGCAAAATTTATAATTAAATATTGCTATTTAGAACAGTAGGTCCCTGGTCACAGAACTGTACCACAACAACCCAGTTCTAAACTGAACTGTAACCAGTGAGTTTAGGATTGCAGTGATCACTTTTAACTAATAATGCCTTTAAAACTGTTTTAACAATCCATGTACCATATTATCCCTGTTAAAATAGAAATGAAGAAAAAAAGTCACACATTTTACCACTATTTAGTTGATGTATCAAGTTATTTCTCCTTTTGTCTTGAAGTGTCTTAAATAACCAGAATTAAATTTTCTAACTTTTTATTGTCAAGAATTGATATCCAGCTCAAAGGTAAGCTTCATGTGGAAAATATTTTTTGTTTGACTTACATTCCCAAATTATTGCATTTCCCCAAGTTTGCCCATTGCAATCACAAATCTTAGCAGCTTACAATAAAGAATTTTTTAAAACAAAAGTTTATAATAATAAATCTTGCACATATATTCAAAGGTCCCAAAATGTTCTTTTTTATTATTAAATGTTCTTTTTAATATTTTTTATTTCTTTCCAGGAAGCTTCTGAAGGAAAGGCAGGATATAATTCAGCTGAATATCCACCAAATTATAATGTAACAAACAAGCTTGTAACACTTCCATGTACAAGAATTAAATTTAGCTGGAACAGCATTACAGTATAATGAAGGTTCTAACACTTGATTAAAAACTTCTGCCTTAATTATTTGATCCATAGCTAAATTATAAAAATATAAAGATATTTAGAACATCAGTGTAAAATATCTGGATGCTCCTTAGTAGAGACATAGCAATTAATAAATGCAATATAGTTATTAAAACTGGTAATCATGAATTTTAACAAATATCTTTCCTTTTTTGCTTCACTATACACATTTTGGTAACTTATAATCAAAGATGCAAGTTAGTGGCTTTTATTCCCACTGATACATATTTGACCAAGCTATCTTCTACATAAAAGATCTTTCTTACATGCAATTTAGTAAGATATCTGGCTCCTCTTAGACGAACATCTAAGGCATTTTATATTCTAGGAAAACTTTTTTCCATATCAAAGAAAATGGAAAGAAATGATTTAACTGGGACAGACTTTTTAAAGAACTATGGAAAAACATGAAAAATCACAAAGAAAAAAGATCATTTAAAATGTTGGATTGCATATATATATATATATATATATATATATATATATATATATATATATATATATATATATATATATATAAAACGTATAACCCCCCCCCCAATTACTAGAGGAAAATTAGAGAAACAAACTAAAGAAACAATTGTATATGTAATACTACTGCAGGGACTTCTGGAAACAATACTCTAAGCTTGAAAAAATTTCCTAATGCCCACATCTACTTTTTCAAAATATGGGCATATACAGTGGTGGGATTCAACCCACTTAACAACCGGTTCACCGAAACTGGGAGTGCACATGTATGTGCATGTGCACGGCTTCCGTGTATGCTCGGCTTCTGCCATGTGGTGAGGGTCGACCAAGCAGCCTTTTGGAGCCAGCTCCACTCCATCTTTGCTCTCCATGTTCAGCAGCATTCAGCCATGTTGAATGCTGCTTCTCTGTACTGCACATTTTCCAGATGGGACTTAGAGGAAAGTGGCAGTTCACAGCTGCTAAATTGCACAAGAGACGCTCTCTCTCCCAGCAAGAGCAGCAGTGGAGAGAAGCAGCTGCTGACCCGGAGACCACATGGAATGCTTCCGCAAGCAAGCGAGCCTCAGCAAGGGACGGCTGCAAGATCTCTGCTGCAGCACTTTAGGTAAGAAGAACCCGGACATAGTTTGAGGCCCGGGGGGGGGGGGGCAGCAGCAAGTGGGTGGCGGCTCTGGGGCAAGGCTGGAGCCAGGGGATGTCATGTCCCTGAGCCCCGACCTGAGGTGAAGAGTGAATGGGTGGCATGGTTACTTTTGGTGAGCAGAGCAGGCAAGGCCTGGAGGTGAGGCCCGGAGATTAGCTGGACCGCATGGTGAAGGGAAGATAATATATAGGGCAGGGTAGGGCAGGGCAGGGTGGGGTGGGTAGGGCTAGGCGGTGATCGATTTTATTGGTTCTCCAAATTGCCCAAAATCATAACAACCGTTTCTCCTGAACTGGTCCGAATTGGCTGAATCTCACCCCTGGGCATATATATAATGTATGTGTGTGTGTGTGTGTGTGTGTGTGTGTATGTGTATATATATATATAAAATTAAAATCTCAGGTGTTTTCCCGCGTCATTGTAAATAAGTTGGTTAAAATATTTAAAATCCTGGTTAAAATCCCAGCTTAAAATCTTCTAAAAATCCTTACAGAGCACTCTGCAAGGTCCTTTAAAACCTCAGCTAAAATCCTACCAGTGACTTTAAAAGTTTTTCTTAAAGCAACGTTTTGACAAATATAGATAAGCGACAGCTCCAATCTCACAATAGAGAACCCATAGCTTCTAAATGAAACAGAGCCTGAAGATGACAGGGTTGTGAGCCTGTCGAAACGTTGCTTTAAGAAAAACCTTTAAAGTCACTGGTAGGATTTTAGCTGAGGTTTTAAAGGACCTTGCAGAATGCTCTGTAAGGATTTTTAGAAGATTTTAAGCTGGGATTTTAACCAGGATTTTAAATATTTTAACCAACTTATTTACAATGACGCGGGAAAACACCCAAGATTTTAATTTTTTGCATATGCATACCCGCAAAAACTTAAGAACACACACATACACACACACACACACACACACACACACTATCAAAGGTGGGTTTCAGCAGATTCTGACCAGTTCTGGAGAAATGATAGCGGAAATACTGAGTAGTTCGGAGAACCAGTAATAAAAATTCTGACTGGCCCCGCCCCAATTTATTCCCTGCCTCCCAAGTCCTGGCTGATCAGGAGGAAGTGGGGATTTTGCAGTAATCTTCCCCTGGAGCAGGGTGGGAATGGAGATTTTATAGTATTCTTCCCATGCCACGCCCACCAAGCCACACCCACAGAACCGGTAGTAAAAAATTTTGAAACCTACCACTGATACACACACACACACACACACACACACACACACACACACACATATCTGTATATGTATATATGTATACATATGCGTACCCACACACAAGCAAATATGCATTAAAAAAGACTGTTATTTCTTTACACCACTGATCTCATACCATTATAGTTTTTGCAGCCTCAGGTTCAAAACACCTCATTCCTGTAGTGAAGGAGAAAACATCCCAAGAGGTTTAGACACAAAAAAGTAAATCTGTTAAATCTCAGCCCATCAAAATAAATAGTGAAAATTCTAACTCTGAATGATGAATTAGGCATAGTAAGCTTAACCTTCATATATATAATAAACAAGCTGAATCTTTTTGAAAACCATTAGGCATATTCCGACATTAGCTAGGCAAGGGGACCTAGAGGAAAGGTGTAGAGAAGGTTTTTCTTTGTAAAGAGTAGATGATGGCAATGGTCAAATAGACTTTCCCAAGAATTGTAGGAAAGTCCAACATCAGAGACTGTGGGTGAAGAATATTTGAGGAAGTCAAGCCAGCACAATGCTATGCATATATATTAAAGCTAACAAGCGATTATGTACTGAATAGCAATGAGACAAATTACATGTAGACCTTGGCTTACAACCATTCATTTAGTGACCATTCAAAGTTACAATGGCACTGGCTTCCGGTTGGCGCCATTGTCGTCACCAGATGGTCTTTCAAGACCGCCAGCCCCGCCGCCCGTAAAGAGCCGCCTCCACAGCTGAGAGGCGGCTCGAAAAACTCCGTTTCTTTAAGGAAATGTGAGAAGAGCCGGTGAGAGCAGGTAGAGCTCCCTGTGAAGTCCCCAGATTGTTTTTTTTTTGCTTCTGGGGAGGAAACAGGATGAGGCTCCCTATCCAGCTCGACGTGGCTCCGGGCTCCAGAGGAACTCTGCATGTAGCAGAGCCAGACGACGCGACCAATGTAACCAGCGAGAGTCAAAGGATTTATTAAAATAAACAGGGTGAAATCTGGATCTGGAATTCAAAACTGCAAGTATATATAATAGCCCTGTGATTGAATTTAAGAATGAAGAAAGAGTGAAGAAAGAGTGAAAGTTTAAAATGGCGTCCGGCTTTAGCTGCTTGAAAAGAAAAAAAAGATGAAAGCGAAAGTGGACTCGCCTGATTGTCTCAGTATGCTACAAAGTATCTAAAATAACAGCGCTGGTTAGAAGAGAAGGAAAAAGTTCTTTTTTTCCAAACTGTTTTTATGTTCTATCTCCCTTAGAGACTTGATTAATTCTGAAGGATTTTGTGCTGGTGAGAAGGGAGAGAAGACTTCCTTTTTAAAAAGAGTTTGTCTGCGTGGCAGAATGGCTTCAAAGCCAGATAACAAAGCTGTATGGGGGGGTTTTTTTCCCCTATTCACAAGTCACAAGAGCAGTTTTTAAGCTTGCAGACTCAGAACCAGAGACAGGAAACTGATTTTAAAGACTTGAAGGAATTTATTATTGCGGCTCTGATGAGACAAGATGTGCTTATGGACCAGAAGTTTGAGAAATTTCAACAGGAAACTAAGGAGGTGGTTCAAGAAAGGTATGATAAGATGAAGCGAGATTTTTTGACAGTCCTGACTGGCTTCTCAGAAGTAATTGTCCAGATTGATAAAAAAATGGAAGAAATCAATTTAGAAGTAGAGTCTAAAATGAAGGAAGCTGATTATAAGATCTATAATGTGGATAATAAAGTGCAAAGGATTGAAAATGAAGTGACAATGATGCAATTCAAATTTATGGAATTTGCTGTAAGACTGAGGGGGATAAAGGAAAACAACAGAGATTTGAGAAGGATTTGTGCTGATGCTTTGGCTGTGATGTTAAAGGTTAGCCCTGAAGAGGTTTTGTCCAAAATTGACAAGATTTACAGAGTGAATTCTTGGGTAGCAAGACAAAGGCAATTGCCCAGAGATGTAGTGATATACTTTACAGATAAAAGAATAAGAAGTGACATCCTGCAAAAGTCTTTTGTTTCTACCCTACAAGTGGAGGCAAAGCAGATTGGGATTTATAAAGAGCTGCCACCCAAGATGCTAAAAGACAGAAAAGATTTTGGATTTTTGGTGACTGAACTAAAGAAACAACAAATTCCATACAGATGGGATGTTCCAGTTGGTATAAGATTCACGTATCAAGGAGCAAGATACCGATTAAATACTGTTGAAAAAACGGAAGAATTTTATCGCAATGTTTTTCAAATTGGCCCAACATCTCCATGTATATTTTCAGCGTCAGGAATACAGGAGGGAGGTAAAGAAAAGCAAATTGAACAAGAGATGGAAGCTCAGCGGAAGCAGATGGAGATGGAGCCAATGGAAATACAAGGAACTACAGGGGGCTTTTGGAATGACCTGTTTTCGGATCATCCTTTAAAGGTTATAGGTGGACCACCTAAATATACAAGAGAAGTGGCTTTGGATCTTGATCTGATGTCCTACAAAGTTAAAGATCAGCATATAACTCAAACAGCATGCAAACAAATTCCAGAAAAACAACAACAACAGAGGTTTAAACCAGCACAAGGCAAGAAAAGAAGCAGGTTCCATAAAACTAGAAAATTTTAGACCAATATTTTTTTTTGAATATGGATTAAAAATTTTTGTAAAGTTATTAGCCAACAGATCAATTCCAGTTATCCAAGAATTGATTTATGTTTAAGCAGGATTTATAGAAGGTAGATATATGAAAGACAATGTGAGGCAAATTATAAATTTATAGGACTATCTTGAGAAGACTAAACAGATCCCTGCAGGCTGGTGTTCTAGGATGTGGAGAAGGCCTGTAATTGAGTGACTTGGAACTTTCTATTATAGATTTTAAGAAAGATGGATTATGTGTACGTTGAAGGGAATAATCATGAGGCAAGAGGACTACGGAACAAGGGCATTTGCAGGTGAACTGGTTGTTACCCTAATATGCTCGATGGAACTAATAATCTAGATGAAAGACTTTACAGAAGATATCATATGGAATATAAATATAAAGTCACTCGGGGGGTTATATATAAAAGTACTCTTCAATGATGGGGACAGATGACAACTAAAGACATTAAATACACTGTTGGAAGAAGGACTTGATGTGATTGTTTAGATTTTATAAATTATTATATATGGCGGACCTGCGGGAAAGTGGGAGAAACAAAATTGATATGGTATATGGTGTTAGGCTAGGTTACTGATTGTTCAATACTGGAAAAGGGATCTTATGTTTATTATTGAAGAATGGACTCTGAAGATGGCCAGTTTTGCAGAAATGGTGAAGTTATCAGCATATATAAAAGACCGGACATAAGAGATTTATGTAAGGGAGTGGAGGACATGGATAGATTATATGCAGAATAAATACTAAACTAGAAAGTACCAGATAATTTTTAGTTGAATGTTGTGTAGAAATGTATAGTTTATAGGGGATAGTATACTAGAATGTCAGGAAGAAATGTTTACCACACAGGGGGTAGAGTAGATGGGCGGTAAAGTATTATATAATATGATTTGGATTTGGATTTCATCCTGGGGAAGCCATGGGGGGAGGGAAGGGTAAGGGGGGGCTAGGGGGGAAGAGGGGGGGAAAGGGGGAAAAATTTGTATATGTAAAACCTTTTCAATAAAAAAAAGAAAAAAACCAAAATTAAAAAAAAAAACAAAGTTACAATGGCACTGAAAAAACAGCACCGACTTATGACCATTTTTCACATTTACAACTACTGTAGAATCTCAAGTGATGGTCACGTGATTAAAATTTGGATGCTTGGCAACTGGCTCATATGTCAGATGGTTGCAGTATCCTAGGGCCATGTGATCCCCTTTTGTGATCTTTTGGCATTGGGGAAACGGGATTCACTTAACAACTGTTTTACTAACTGAATAACCGCAGTGAGTTGTAAAATGAAGCAAAACTCCCTTAACGACTCTCTCACTTAGCAACAAAAATTTTAGGTTTAATTGTGGTCATAACTTGAGGACCACCTGCAGATTGCTGTTTCATCAGCGAACCTGAATGAATGAGAGGGAGAACAGAAGGCGCATTATGGAAACATTATTTACATCTTTCCACCCTTTTCCAAAGATCATGCTTGCCAAGATAAATGCAGATCTAATTTTGTACTGTAGAATTTACAAATAAGACCTACATAGATATAATCCTACAAAAACAGATTCGAGTCTCCATGCTAAATGGAAAGAGAAACCCACACAACAAACAGTTTCAATTACCACTTGCATTTTGACTGTGGTGGAAGAAAAGAAATATCTTGTTTAAATTTGTCCATAAATACTGAAAGCTCTGCTTCTGAGAAAGGTAGAAGGAAAGAGAAAGAGGATGACAACAGCTAGGTGGATGGACTCCAGTTATAGTGATGATAAGTCCACCATTGGGACAACATGTTAGAGATTGATCTTCTGCATATTCCCACAGGTGTAGGTCCTACTTTTTGGATCATTGAATGCCATTTTGCGCAGTCGACTGTGTCTCCAGGGCGCAGGGCTGCAGCTTGCATATCTTTGTTGATGGTGTCTTGCAATCTCTGTTTTGGACACCCATGAGGTTGCCCGCCATTGACTTCTAGTTGGTAGGCAGTTTTAGCTGCCGGCCTGAGGAGATGGGGGGTTCATCCAGTACATTGTTCCAGGGCCCATGGAGTTCAAAGGGAGCCCATGAAGGGGAAGTTTTTTTTAAAAAATTACAAAACCAAAATTTTTAAAAAGAAAAACAATATTGGATATATACGTCATACTCTATACTTTGTGTGTATAGCAAAACCGCCTTGCAAACCTTGTTTGACATAACCTTTATTAATCTGAAACTCAGTGAACAGTCATTTATGTAATTTATTGAATTTTAATTTCATTACTTATTTAAGTTTGCAAGTTTACTTTCATTTCGTTTATGAATATATTTTATATTTCATTAAATTCAAATTCAATTCAAATCTTTATTGCCAGTGCACAACATATGTACAATGAGATTGGTTGCGCTCCCTCATTGTACATATGTACAGATTCATTTCAGTTTATGAATGGTTATTATTATTATTATTATTATTATTATTATTATTATTATTATTTATTAAATTTCTATACCGCCCCCTCTCCCGAAGGACTCGGGGCGGTGAACAGCCAGAATTAAAAACACACAATACAAATATTAAAATACATTAAAACAAAATTAAATTATCTTAGGCTTCTACAATTTAAAACCCCGTTACCCATAAAATTCACCCAATTAAAAAAATTTTTAACCCAGCCCGGCTTGCTGAAATAAAAAAGTCTTCAGGGCCCGGCGGAAGGTCCGGAGGTCCGGGATTAGTCGTATCCCTGGGGGTAGCTCATTCCGGAGGGCGGGTGCCCCCACAGAGAAGGCTCTTCCCCGGGGGGTCACCAGCCGACATTGCCTGACAGACGGCACCCTGAGGAGACCCTCTCTGTGGGAGCGTGTTGGCCGGTGGGAGGTTATCGGAGGCAGAAGGTGGTCTCGTAGATAACTGGGTCCTAAGCCATGGAGCGCTTTGAAGATGAGAACCAGCACCTTGAAGTGCACTCGGAAGACCACTGGAAGCCAATGCAGCTCGCGCAGGAGAGATGTCACGTGGGAGCGCCATGTCGCCCCCATAAGTACCCGCGCAGCTGCTTTATGTACCAGTTGGTGCCTCCAAGTGCTCCTCAAGGGGAGCCCCATGTAGAGAGCGTTGCAGTAGTCGAGGCGGGAAGTAATGAGGGCATGAGTGACCGTGCATAAGGAGTCCCGATCCAGAAAGGGGCGCGAACCTGATAGAAAGCCCCCCTGGCCACGGCCGTCATATGCTCTTCTAAAGACAGCCGTGCGTCCAGGAGGACACCCAAGTTACGCGCCCTCTCCATGGGGGCCAATGTCTCGCCCCCGATAGTCAGCGATGGCACCAGCTGACTATATCGGGACGCCGGCAGCCACAGCCACTCAGTCTTGGAGGGATTGAGCTGGAGCCTGTTCCTCCCCATCCAGACCCGCACCGCCTCCAGGCACCGGGACATCACTTCAAGGGCAT
Organism: Arizona elegans; assembly: GCA_022577455.1. NCBI lineage: Eukaryota > Metazoa > Chordata > Lepidosauria > Squamata > Colubridae > Arizona > Arizona elegans. The sequence continues at coordinate 255,648,750 of JAKOOJ010000001.1, forward strand.
CGTTGGGGTGGTCTGGGGTGGAGATGTACAGCTGGGTGTCATCAGCGAACAGATAGCACTGCACCCCAAAACCACGGATGATCTCACCCAGCGGCTTCACATAAATGTTGAACAGGAGAGGCGAGAGGACCGACCCTTGTGGCACCCCACAAACCAAGTGCCTTGAGGTCGACCTCTGCCCTCCAGCCAACACAGACTGTGACCGGTCGGAGAGATAGGAGGAGAACCACCGTAAAACAGTGCCTCCCACTCCCAACCCCTCCAACCGGCGCAGCATGATACCATGGTCGATGGTATCAAAAGCCGCTGAGAGGTCTAATAGGACCAGAACAGAGGAGCAACCTCTGTCCCGAGCCCTCCAGAGATCATCAACCAATGCGACCAATGCCGTTTCCGTGCTGTACCCGGGCCTAAAGCCAGATTGGAACGGATCTAGATAGACGGTTTCATCCAGGTACTGCGGGAGCTGTCGCGCAACCACACTCTCAACAACCTTCACCAAGAAGCGAAGGTTGGAAACTGGACGATAGTTTGCTAAAACAGCTGGGTCCAGAGAAGGCTTCTTGAGGAGGGGCCTCACCAACGCCTCTTTCAAGGCGGGAGGCAAGAACCCCTCACTCAAGGAAGCATTTATAATCCTCTGGAGCCAGCCTTGCGTAACCTCCCGGGTAGCCAGCACCAACCAGGAGGGACACGGGTCCAATAAACATGTGGTTGCGTTCAATCTCCCCAGGATCCTGTCCACGTCCTCGGGAGTCACAGGGTCAAACTCATCCCAGATAACCGTCTCAAGACAGACCTCAGACAACCCGCCTGTACCTACCCAGTCAGAGTCCAAGCCTTCCCGAATTTGAGCGACTTTGTCGTGCAGATAATGTGCAAAATCCTCAGCACGACCTTGCAAGGGGTCTTCCTGCGCTCCCAGATGGAGAAGGGAGTGAGTCACCCTAAACAAGGCAGCTGGGCGATTTTCTGCCGACGCGATAAGAGCGGAAAAGTAATTACACTTTGCCGCCTTTATCGCCACTAAGTAGGTCTTGAACATCTATTGGAGGCATCAATTGAAACAGAATCTGTCAAGTGGTACAACATTATGAAACAAATCACTGATGTTGTACTATTCCTTGGTGCACAAGCAAGAATACTTGAGCAATGTGAAACAGCTTTATTTTCACCAATTGGATGTCACACACTTAATTTGTGTGGAAATGGTCTTCGGGTCTCTGCCACGCATGTGGGGGTGCATGCAGGGGGGGGGGGTGGGAGGCATATTAGTCTTGTACCAGCACTTAATAATCCTCTTGGCGGCCCTGCTTAGCCATGGTGGAAGGTACTGCTCTCTGGGCATGTCCATACCAGCGGAGTTGGCCTTCTCTCACCTTCTCTATAATTGGTGCCACACCAAAATGTTTTTGAATGGTGTTATTTGTGATGTGTTCAAGAAGGGAGATGCCTGATATCCAATAGAGCATTCTCATTTCCATGGCATGGAGATATCTTTCAGTTCCTGTTGTTGCTACACAGCATTCAGTGCCATACAGTGCAACAGGGCAGATGGTTGTCTTGTAAATCTTAGATTTAAGACGGGTTGGCATTTAGAGATTGATCATCATGGAGAAAATCTATGTGGTCACTAGGAGTGAAAAATGATTTAATGCACATAATCAATCAATCAATCAATCAATCTAACAATCTAACAATCAAAACTAATCTTGTTCAACATCGTAAGAAATATTTTGAAACTGTGAATTATTGATAAAAGCAAACTTGGCAAACTGATCACTTCATTTGAATAACTTTTTAACTTTTAGCATTGTCTCAATATCTGTGGCATGCTGTTTATCCAAATATTCCAGCTATTCTTTTTCATATGAAATAATATGCTTAACATCATCATTTTGGGATTTAGATCACCAAGCTCTTCTTGATCTCAAAAAAAAATATGCTTCATCTCATCTGCTTCAGCTTTTTTTTTTTTTGCACAAATTCAATTGTACTACATGAGCTTTAAAAACAAGATCTTTAAAAATGATGAGCAATTCCGCATAATTTCCTTTATGTATAACTAGTTTCTCTTATAGGTCAGGATTAAATTCAGGTTTTTGGCTGCTATTTTCCAAAGATGAGGAGATAGGCTGTTGAACTGATGAAGAACTAAGTCATAAATAATAACATAATTATAGCAAACTCTTTCACTCTCCAGAAGTAGAAAGTAATATTTGATCCAAGTGAATATCATTTCTTCTGTAGCCCGCATCTCTTTAAATCTATTATATAAAGCCTGGAACAAATTGAAAGTTAAGTATGGTTTTATTAAAAGGAAACACTGAGGTTTGAATTCCATATTACTGTTAAAAAAATCCTTGAAAAACTCTTTTTTAAAGATATTGATGTTAAGGAGTCTCTGAGGCATTAGCTTAAAACTGGAGGTTTTATAACTCTTTCTCCAGTCGCTCTTCCCCTAAGCCCTCATATTTTTGGATGAATTCTCTGCTGGAAATTAGACAAATAAAATTATGAAAGGCAGAAGAGAGAGCCAGAAAAAAAATGACCTCAGAATAGTAATTTTCTAAACCATCACTTTAACGGAATGCAAGTTATGGCAGCAGGGGTGAAATTGTAATACAAATTATCATGCTATGCCAGATAAATTATTCTCTTCAGTATGGTTATTACGTGATAGATAAATAAATAACACCGTAGGACTCATTGATAAAATATAAATGATTGAGAGCTAGGTGGAAACACAGTATAGCAACCTACATTTTAATTCTGAAATGCAATATCCCACAAGAAAAATAATTTAAAATAGTTCATATTTAGGCTAGCAACAATTTAACATAATATAACAGCTCCTTTAAAGTTGAAAGGCTGTGCAACACAGTATTTCATTCCACTGAAAAAGGCTAATAAATGAAAAAAGAAAGAGAATTAATTAAAAATATTTCATATTCACTTGCAATTTTTTTTATTGCCCCAAAATCAGTCCAACAATAAATAATAGTCATGGATCTGGATAAAATTAAGTAGTTTTAAGTCCCACTAACTTCAGTTTGAAAATACCCCTTGAAATTCAGTATTTAATTTTGATTGAATTGTACCCATTAATTTAAATTAATGAATATCAGAGACAGAACATATAGCACATAGGAATATTTATAGCACACATTTTAAATAAGTAAGAAACTCTAAGTCACTGATCTACTAAGCTGTATTTTATTCTTAAAAATAGATGTATGAGAAGAAATGATGACATCATAATGTCTTGAATTCCAAGATGAACATAAGGAATCCAGAAAACTCACTTCAATCTATTGTAACTAGTGAATGAAAAACAATACTCAATATGCTAAAAAAAATCCAAAATTCATATTTTCAATCACCCATTATCATTAACATGTGTTGCCATATGGATTGCTTCACATTCCAGTCATTGGAGAACATCAGTATTTATCTAAGGCACCATTTATCTTCTCTCCAATGAATTTGAATGGTATCCAAAGTCAGAAATGATGCTTACTGTTTACCATGGAAAATTACCTTTCTTCATCACCATTAACCCAGCACTTTGAATTTATTTTTATTTTGTTTTTAGTCGGCAATCTATAAGGTGTTGGCAGGGATGACACATCAATGTGGAAGAAAATGCCAGATACTGACAGCAAATTCAAAGAAGCTGGTGAAGATGGCTCTCTAGAGAAAGAACCTTGTCAGACTTCAAGAATGCAGGAAAGAAAGGCTTAGAGAGAAAGCAGCCTTAAGATTTAGTTCTGCTCTGCAGAGAATAAAATTGTTCTCCCAGGGAACTCTAGAGCCCAGCAGATTTAGAGAGAGTATAAAGGAAGAGTATGAGGAGAAAGAAACTGGGCAGCTATTTTTATTTCACATACTTAGAACTCATGGAATAACCTAAATTAAATACTCACTGTTTCATTCTGGGGATTCTTTTGCCACCAATGTGCTAATACAACATCAAAGAAAGCTGCTACATTTTTTGGAAGACTTTATAGAAGATTTTGTTTTGTTTTGTTTTCTCACTTGGCATCACTATAGCACATAAACCAACTAAAGCTCTCCAAAATATCTTAAGCAAATCAAAAGACTCAGTAACACAAGAAGAAAAAACAGGACTCACCTAGATTTTACATTGCAATATATAATACAATGAGTGCTGTGTATGACAGCCAGACAGCCAGGAGATTGGCAGAAGGCATCCAGAAATATCAACTAGCAATCAGAAGACATAATAAAAGCTCCTTAACCTCAAATTGAGGTTGAGGACCCTCAACTGGCTTGAGGACCCAGATTGTGGGGGCAATAAGCTGACTTTGTATAAATATACAAAAGAATGAAGGCTATTGCTTAGCGCATTGTAAGCCTCCCCGAGTCTCCGGAGAAGGGCGGCATATAAATCAATTTTTAAAAAAAAATTCTTTACTAATTCTTTACATGTTTTCCATCAACTGCCACCTGGCTCAATGGTCAGTTCAGACTTGGAGAAGGAATATTCCTTTGAGACAGCTTCACTGTCTCCTCTGCCAAGGTTTCCATGAAAACTCAGATTCCAAAGAGGCCATTTAGAAAGAGGAGGGTGACTGTGAAAATGCCATGGAATTTGGGGGAAGAGGGAGATTGAAAGGGAGGGTGATATAGGAGAAGGAGAGACAGGATCTGTGGGAGGAATCAAAAGAGGAATCAGCCTAGAGTCTGTACAGAGTCACAACCCGACTAAGTCTAACTCTGATTGAATTCTGTTGATCCTAATCTAGCACCAAAATAGTGCTAACATTAGTTTAGTACAGGGGTGGGCAAATGTGGCTCTTTTACAACCTGTGGACTTCAACTCCCAGAATTCCTGAGACAGCCAAGCTGGCTCAGGAATTCTGGGAGTTGAAGTCCACAGGTTGTAAAAGGGCCACATTTGCCCACCCCTGGTTTAGTAGATTCCTGTGCATAGGCATGAATAGTAATAAATCAGTTCAATTGAACTTCATGTGTGGTCCTGATCTTTCACACCTGACAATTTAATTGTATTGGGTTTCATTGTTAATTTGTATGGCACCAAGGATAGTTGAAAGTTGGATGACTTTGTAAATTTGATTTTAAAAATAAATACATTATAATTCAGCTTTTGGAGGGGCTACATGTGATCCTGAAGGTTTCTCAACTATAGGGTCATTATCCCCTGAACCTGTGATCCCAGGATTTACTTCCATATCTGTTATCTCCAGGTACATCTGCAATGAGGATGGGGAGAAAGCAGAATGGTGGTGAAATCGCTGCAGATCAGTGTCCCATTACTTTATAAATGTGTACAGTGTTGACACCTGTGAAATTGGGCAGGATTCCATCTATCACTATGCTTGCTTTTTTGACACAATTGCTCTTTTTCTCCATGACAATCCTTTCTGGTTCTGAAATTTGTACATAAACCCTTCTCTGCAATAAGTAGTATGTTCATTACAGTTAATCAGAGTTGGCATGTTCCTGGTGCTATTGATAGAATAGAATAGAATAGAATTTTTTATTGGCCAACTATGATTGGACACACAAGGAATTTGTTGGTGCATATGCTCTCAGTGTACATAAAAGAAAAGATACGTTCATCAAGAATCATAAAGTACAACACTTAATGATAGTCATAGGGTACAAATAAGCAATCAGGAAACAATCAATATTGTTTAAACAGAATCACTCAATGGGACCCAGAAAATAGATCTTCTCTGTTGCTATGTCTGTCCTCTGGTATAACATTCCCCAGAGATCCAAATGGCTCCTACCTTCTCCCCATTTAAAAGGTCACTAAAACATCTCCCCCCCCCCAAGCCTTGGGTTAAGCTGATAAACCATTTATTCATATATTACGTGTGTTGGGATGGATGTTTTTAATCTGGATATGCATTGTTCTTTTTTTTTGTTATATGGCTTCTGTAGTATTTTTATTGTTGGAGGCCACCCAAAGTCAAGGGGTATACATTTTATATAAATAAAAAAATGTTGATTCTTACCATAAATTTTTCCACTTGTCTTTTGCTGATAAGGTAGCATCTGCCTTATTCTTGGCAAGATAAAGGATTGCATCCCACATTTTTCAATCTACTCTTGAGAATGCACAATATCTGAAAAGAGTTGCCAGAGGAATTGCATATCATGCTAAATCTGTCAGGCACAAAAAATCAGGATCACATGTAAGTTTCTGTTCAGAAGATGTATTGCTCAAGCCTATACATAAAAATTGGGTCAACTAATGTTCTGTGCTAGAGTTAATGGCATTTGAGAGAAGGCTGTACACAGAACATTTGTAGACCCTTAAACTGAAATGTTAATATATATATGGCTAGTCCATACGCTAAATAAATAAAATATGTGGACCCACATGTAATGATTCTAGGCTGTTCTCCCTTGACTCCACCCGCAAAACCATATGTAATTTATTTGGTTTAGTGTGATTTGGCGTATGAACAAACTAAGCTATTATGGTTTGTTTAATAAATCATAATTTAAAATATTGGCTAAGTTATGTGGAAATGTAGCCATGGGGGATTAGCTAATGGTTTTTATATACTGGAAAGTGCATGCACTGCAATAAAATAGGACTGATGTTATATAACATAGCCCATAGATTGCCTTTAAACAATTAAACTGTAAGACTTGTAAGAGACCTTGCCCTGTTAGTAGTTTTATTATCTATAGCTCTTGTCGTACTATTGCGTACGTGTTGTAAATGGGACTGCATTGGTATTCTCAGCTCCAACCACTGTGCATTTCCTGGCTCTATTTTTTATTCTATTTTTGTTTTTAAGCTAACATTTGTTCACTCCCTCTTTTCTGATAGCCTATGTATTCTCAAAAGGATAAACATTGCTTGAAATAATGGACACAAGTTCTTTCAAAGACTGAGAGTACTGTTCATCTAGTCCTGAAGATCAGAATTCCTCCTGCAAGTTATTCATTACATCATTTTTTTATTTGTCCCAAATTGAACACAACTTTAGTTCTGGACCAAAGAATGGACAAAAATAGCAGTTGAGCAATTGTTTTTCCATCATCTGTTAATAATTTATTCACTTTATTAATGTTCTTATTCCTATTCTTTTTATTTTTAAATCCCTTCTGTTCACTTTGGGTTTTAGATTAGGGCCAGGCACATCCATACAAGCTTGGCCTACTTTACCCTTTTAGTTGTTTATATGTTTCTCCATCCATTTCCTAAATGTATTCCTTTTATCTTCATGCTGATTTGGAGCTTCTTGGATTATTTAAAAGTTGTCCTTTACCACCCACATGAAATAGTTTATGAATCTTCTTCAATATTCCATTTTCAGTATCCCCCATTCCTTTTTGAACACTTGATTTTTCCTTTCAAATTTAAGCCTTTCATTCTTCCATGAACTTTAGGTCATTAGCCTTTGTACCCCAGATATTTTAGGCCAAGCAACCATGTGGTACAGGTTCTACTTACCTTTACTACCAGTTCGCAACGGGGATGCATGCTCTTCTGCGCATGCGCAGAAGCATTTTGATGACGTTGGGGGTCGGTGGGTGGAGCCTCCCACTGGTTTTACTACCGGTTCTATAGAACCAGTGCGAACCGGGGGCAACCCATCACTGGTACAGATTACATGATATAACACTTCCTAGGGTTGTGAAAAGCATCTGAAAGGGGCATTTTGCATAGTTTATTAAGGTCAATATCCTCCTCTCTCCCCTTTGAAAATTAAGGCAGTCACCTCCTCTAGAAAGACAGCCAGGAGGCTTTTGAGGCAGCCATGCTGAACTTTCCTAAGGAGGCAGTTGCTTTAACACCCCCCCTCCCCAAAAAAAAGTATGTTCACCCTGATGCTCTTTGCAAAGCATCATTTTCAAATGTTTGACAAGCTCTATTATTTATTTCCCCCAGCATTCTTGCAACTGGCACTTCTCAACCAAGTTCTCCCTGCTTGCCAGAATTAAAAGTGAAGATAATAAAATGAACAGCTCTTATTCTATATAGGACCATCTGGTTGCCCCATGACTCCGAAATGATCTATAAAATAAACAAAAGGAAGGAGGTTGTGGCAGCTCATGCCCTCCTGCCTTGTTGGCTACTCCATCACCGTCACCTGCTGTTGCCTGGGTAGCATTTTAGAGCTCCTGACCCATAAGGCCTTGGACTTTGGCACCAGGGTCTAACTCCAGTCACACCACTGAGAGGAAATGAAGAAATTGACCTGAGTTGGGATCAGTTTGCATGTGCTAGTTTCAGCAAGAAGATGAACTGCTCTGCACTGTGTATCTGCCAGGACCAAACTTAGTTTCTGCCAAGACTGAAGGTGGGAAATATTAATGACATCAAGGATCACCACCAGATACAAATAGCTAACTATACAAAAAAAAAAAAAAAAAAAAAGCTAGTTGGGCTCAGCAGGTGTTGCTAATACACACCTGATAAAAATCATTTCCCCCTCACTGTGAGTGGCCACTTTTATTAACCACTGATGATAATATGGAATGACAGTGGGAGGGAGGTTTAAAATAATAAAAGAAACCCTGCAGGTGAGCAAGATTGATTGTAATAAATGCTGTGGCAGAAATAAATCCCAAGTACCCCTCCTTTCACTTCTTTTTTCTCTCTCCCCCCACAGTTCAACAGCAGAAGAGCCTGAGTATGTCAGTTACACCAGCAGGAGGCCGGTGACAGGTTGAACAGTATGGCTGACACGAGTAAAATCAAATCTCAGGGAAAAGTAATATCATGCAGAACGCTAGTATTATAGATTATAGAGAGTGGGGAAGATGAAATTCACAGGGGTAGTACAAATATCATTATACACAGCCAAAACACAAGCTAATCGGAATGACAGTTCTGCTAAAAATCAACAAGAATGCAACTCTGTGGTTTATCAAATTATGAAGGAAAGTGTTGCTAACAATTGCAAGTACCTACACATTAGGTTCTCTACTCTGAGACAGTTAGTGCATGGGTAGGATAGGCTCACAAAATCCGTTTTGTGAAACCTCTTCCCAAATTTATCAGTAACACGAAATAAACATTTGGCTTAGAAAAGAAAAATATATTTGTTCAGCTAAAACTGAGTTCCCAAGATCATGGATTCACCACAAAATGTATGAGCATTGAAACCAAAAATTTTTACTGTGCCAAAGTTAATAGCAATATAGTACATTGGACAGCCATATTGAGTCCCCTAGTCTAAGTTATCAAGAAAAATCTGTGAACAATAAGTTTCATAGCAGCACATTATCTTTAAATTAACTTGCTGACTGCCTGTATGGATATTAATGGAGAATTCTATGTTATGAGAAGTTAGATTCTTTGGGATTGAAACAGATTTTTCTACCCTATTTAATTATTTTTTTTATCAGTTAATAAATCCATTCATTTATTCTGCAAATGTACAGTATAACCATAAATAACTCTAGTGAGCTAACAGGAGATACAAGCAAACATACATATAAAAACAGTAATAGATGCCAAGTGACAACAGATTCCTCAAGCAACATGTAATGAAACACATAGACTGGGCTCTGCTAGTATTCTGGCTCCATACTGTATAGACAGACTAACTTGGCATACTGAGTCACTATGATTTTTTTTTTACTACTGCAAGCAGAGGTGGGAGGCACATGAATTAACAACCGGTTCGCCCAGCACCGAAAATGTGTGTGCAGCCTTCCACACATGCGTTTTTCTTGCACGTTCAGCTTGCGCGCATGTGCGCGTCTTTAAAAACATGGCTAAATAGGACAGCATAGTACCAGGGCAGGCCCACGGTCTCACCCGCAAGTTACAACTACCGGTTCACCTGAACCAATCTGAACCGGCAGCAGCGCACCACTGACTGCAAGGCAGTATGGACTTTTATGACTCTTAGATTAGATACAGTTAAATATAAACAAATTAACAATAATGCCTTATGTGTTAAACTGGACATCTCACCAATCAGAAAAGTATACATACCTGAAAGTCAACGTATGTGAGACTCACTCAAAGCCTGCCCCAAAGAAGAAAAGATTCATGTTAAGTACTAGCATTAAAAACTTGAGGAAACTACAGTAAAATGTGGTCCCCCAAATTACATGTACTGTACCTCCATGTCAATGGGATCAGCAATGTCACTCTGGTGGGAAAACATCAAGAGGTATGAGAAAAATATCAAAGTAGGATGGGCTGAGCTACAATTGACTATCAAAGCCTAATTGGAAAATATACAGAACCTCTTGCTCTTGGGAGCCATTGCGCAGACGTCTGCCTTGATACTTTTTAAATTCAAAGTTTGCCTGACCAGCTACATTTTGGGGTTAGGTAATATGTGAAAATGTTTAATTCAGGAAGTGAACAATAAAAATTATAGCCTGTATCCATTTCTGTGTATTTGAGTCACTGGATAGAAAAAGAACAAGGGCATTGGAGGTGTTTTCCACATCTCAGCCCTACCCAACTATTCCTACTTGTGCAGCAGCAAAGGGAAAAGGTGATATGGAAGAAAGTAATAGAATTTATCTCTTTCTCCTGCTTTATCTTCTATAGGGGTCCAGCAGCTGCAAAGGACCAGGAAGCTTTATTGTTGCTTTCTCCTCCAAGGACTACTTTATGAGGTGATGGGGGAATGCTAACAAATTCTTTTCTTTTTGTGTGTGTGTGTGTGAGAGAGAGAGAGTGTGTGATTTTTTTTCCTCTGTCCCCTGCAAACAGCCTCCAGTATCCTACTTAATACTGAAACTTGATTCAGTATTGGGAATGCAGTAATTGAGATAATTGCTAGTATGCCATATTTTCATTGTTACAACTAGCTTTTAAATTCAACAGAGGAATGGTGACTTGGTGGAATTGCAGCTACCTCTTAGCTGTGAAATTAAAATGGCTATACAAGTATAAACATTATGTCCTGGAAATGTGAGGGGAGGGGTAGCACTTCATTTTTTTATAATATAATGGGTACAGGAAGAAACTAGGATCTGTAGCTAGAGAAACAACTGGTCATCGGGGGGGACGGACACTGTCAGCTTTGTGGTTTCTGAATTGTGCTGTGGATTAAGACCATAATACAGCTAGCTTCAAACAGTTTAGAGAAATTGGAGAGAGGACATAGTGCAAACTCTTAAGTAAAGGACAATATAGACTACCAGGTAATGGGAGACAATACTAACTGTTTAGGCACGTATCTGTATTATTTGCTTGTAGTAAAATATACAGAATGATTTGCTTTTCCTAATCAAACAGCAAATCGTCATAAAATCTAGATTATAGTTTACTATGTATTTACATTGTATATATTTTTAGATTTCATAATTCGAAAGAAATGGAGATAACTACACAGAAAGACTGAAACTTTCAGAATCGGATGAAAAGAGCCCTTGTATATCAGTAGGAGTTTAATATTTGGACTTTATGATGACCTTGAGTATAATTTCCATACACATAAAAAATTGATGGTGCCTTTCATTATCCATTCCTCTTTTCTCAGCCTGTCTGACTGCTTTTCCTCCATCACAGCCGCCACCACTGATTCCTGCCTTCTGCATATCATTTCATGGCCACCCTCGAGGGGGTCTCTGGAGGAAACTCTTCCAGTTTGCTCCATAAAAAAGTTGATGTGTTTTGTAACTCAGTGAAGCTTATTGAAAAGCCACAGTCCTTCACTTACACACTTACGCTTATTCCTGGACATGGGAGGATATTAGATGAAAAGGGAGAAACTCCATTCTTCCTTATGTGCCCTTAAGATTTCTGAGAATTGTATATGAAATGCCAGAAAGTAATCACTCAATACAGTATCAAAAAGTTTTCAGTTGCCAAATCTAGCTTCTGATGCTTTATTCTACATACTTTGTTTTGTGTTTAATCTCTTTTTAAAAAAAAAAATTCAGCAATTTTATGAAGTAATTAAAAAGGCTAGTATATGGATGAATGTACAAGCAATTATTAATATTCAGTAGAAGGTAGCTTTTATATTGCAATTACTGCCTTTGTGTTTTAAAGCAGAACAATACTGAAGAGAAACTTCTTAGTGCTTAATAGCATGGCAATTTAAAATATTCAAGTTTTTTTTATTAAGGTCCTTTATAAAATGTTACCTAATTTGAGAAGATTAATTATACAATTAATTAAAGACAGAACTCAATTAAATTATATTTTAAAAACTCTTAAGTACACTGAAACCTAACTGAAGTGAGCCAGCTATTAAACTTGATGTTAATTAAATACAATGATATAATGCAGTTTTTTAAATATAAAGGGCATTGAAAAGTTGGTAAAAATACATTATGCCCCATAGTAAGGCAAAGACAAAAGCATTTTGGAAATTCATTTTGAACACCAAATAAGGAAGACAAAACTGAGAATCAGCAGCAATTAATTGAAATTGGAAGGGTTGATCCTGCTTGGCAAATACTGGTACCTGTTTCTATGTATACACACACACACACACACACACACACACACAGAGTTAATACTGGTATCATATCACACACACACATACATATATTCTATTGCATGAATTTACTTTAGAGATTTCAGCAAAGAGAACGGTTTTGATTGTTATTGTTAATTTATACTCAGACATAGTCATCATGTTAACATCATGGCATGTTTGCCATTAAAATATACATTGTATAGTTTGTATACTGAAAATGTTATATCTTTTCTCGTGTTGATTTAAAATAACATCAGGCACATTGCTGTATCTATCTTATCTGGCAATGATTAAAAAGTTAAATAAAATTGCCCAGCCACATTTCCTTCGGAGAACATTACACAGGATTCAGATTACGTATATCTTGGCTGCAAAAGGTAACATGAGCATCAATCCTTAGGTTGCATGCAGTTAGAGGAAACCTGTTCTTTAAAAAAAGAAAAGAAAAGAAGAAAAGAAAAGAGAAAAGAGAAACAAAACAAAATGAAATGAAATGAAACTAGAATAAAATCAACAATTGCCAGTTAAGGAATCTCAGAGGCAAAGTATCACCACCAAGAGGCCCCTGTCCAGTGGTGGGATTCAGCCAGTTCGCACCACTTCAGGAGAACCGGTTGTTAATTTTTGGAACTGGTTGTTGGAAGAAATCATTAAGGCAGAGAACTGGTTGTTAAATTATTTGAATCCCACCACTGCCCTGGTCCTATATAACCATCGAATGTTTCAGATAGTGTTAAGACACGGAACTGGTTCTCACCAAATCTAGATATTTGTGATAAAATCCAGTGGTACATTTCCATTAAAAAAGCAATTTCTACTGATAGAGAGGCAGGGAGATCATCTCTCTAAAAACTCACGCATTGATGGGTTCTGCTCCAAAACTTCCCTCTAATACAGCGGTCTCCAACCTTTTGGGCTTGGCAGACTGGTGGAGGTGGCAGCAGCAGTGGTGGCGGAAGAGGGAGAGGGGATGTTTCACACGCTCAGGCTGCTTTCAGAAATGCAGCTTCACGCGTGCACTTGTTTGCTTACCACTTTCGCAGCCCTGTTCTGAACAGGCTGCAGGCCAGCACCAGGCCACAAACCGGTGGGGGCGGGGTTAGGGGCCATGTTTTAATAAGTAGCATACGTAGAATGAGAGGATATATAAGTAATCTAATATGGAGAAGGGAAAGTCCCTTCAAATGAATGGATATCGAATGAAACTATATTATGGAAAAGCACCTTCCCAGGGATTCATGGCTGTGAACAATTGGCCTTTCGTAAGGTACTGAAGATGGGGCTGTTTCTTCAGACGTTTGGGCCAGGATGTTAGACTAGCTTTAGTATTGACTTGCTTTTATAACTGAATCTAGTCATGGTGCCATGGATTATTGTTTTTATACTAGGGTTTTTAACTTTCATATGCCACCCAGAGTCACCGTTGTGAGCTGGTGATCATATAAATTATTTAAATGAATAAAAATAAATAAGAAATTGGATTTCACTTTGTATATTTTCCTTTCCATTTCTTGGCAATCATTTCTGACATCAATTATGCAAAAATGTGTTACAGGGCTCCGAGCCGAAAGACTTGGTCCTCTCTGCTCTCTACATAAGGCCCTGGATGAGATCATCTGACAATTTGGGGTCAGATTTACATTTCTACCCAAGTGATGCCATGGAAATGCCTAGGTGGCATTGCCTGGATGCCTGAGTGATGCCATGGAAATCCTGACCTTGTAGCTGTAGGGGCCTGGATGGGGTGCAACAGGCATCAGCTCATCCCAAGCATGTCTGAGTGGTTTGGTACTTAGACTTTTTGGTTCTAGTAATATTCCATTTTTGGTTCTGGGGTGGGGATGGAGTGGGAGTGGCTCAGACAGAGCCATTATACCAGGAGTGGCGAATTATGGCCTTTTTTATAATCTGGTAAACTTCAACTCCTAGAATTCCTGAATCAGCAAGGCTGGCTCAGGAATTCTGGAAGTTGAAGTCCACAGGTCAGTATAGGAACCATACTTCTCCATCCCCAAAGTATACAAAGAATATCCTCTTCAACTCACTGCTCCTGTTGGAAGAACGGGTGGCAGCTATCAGTAGGAAAGGTCTTTACACCCCTTTGGGATGTGTACCAGTTGTACCTGTTCCTGGACCTGGGGGACCTGTTTCCTGACATTTATGCCCCTATGCCTTCCCATTTAGATTACTGTAATGCATTCTACATGGGGCTGCTTTGAAAAGCATTTGGGAGCTTTAGCTTGTACAGAATACAGCTGCATGGGTACATTTAACATTACTTTTGAGCTGCATTGACTTTTGAGCTGCATTTGAACTTCTGGGTACAATTAAAGGTGTTGGTTTTCACCTTTAAAGCCTTTTATGGCTTGGGACCTAGTTACTTGAGGGATAACTTTTTCCCAGTTGTTTCCACCTATCCAGTAGGATGGGCGTTCTCCAGGAGGTGAGTTTTCTGCCATAGTACCCAGCTATGGAATATTCTCCCTCTAGAGATTAGCATGGCCTTTTGTGAGAGTTTAAGAGCTGGTCCTATGCCCAGGTCTGGGGTCTCAAGTTTGTGAAAACTACTGCATCCTGGTTGTGCTACAGACTGTTGATTGTGATAGTTCTCTTGTCTGTTGTGTATTTTAATTTACCATATATTTTTTTTGTTTGATTTATTTGATTGGAATTATTTTAAATTTATTTTGAGATTGTTTGCCATCCAGAGTTACTTGTTGAGACGGGTGGCCAAACAAATTGAATTTTTAAAAAAAATCTAACTGGAAGGAGAAAAATATCCTGCATTATGACATAACACAAGTTCAAACCCTTATGTATTAGTATGCGACATCTTGACACAAGTATAAAATGTGTGGTGTTTACATCATAATGTTATAATACATATTTTGTCTCTTTCTCTTTTTGACTGCTTTCTGCAAAAACTTGTATTTCTGGAAGATATTTGCATTACAATGTCTGGCTGGCTAATTACCATGAGGACTGGATTTTGAAAATGTCTTGCAATTCTTTTGAATAAGTAATTTATTGTCATAGCCATTCTTCTGTCTGTTAAGCTCACTTAAATGGTTTTTATTGTCATTTTCAGTGTTTTTATATAGTTTTACATGTGCTGTGAACTTTTTATAAACCATTTTGAACTTATAAAGAAAAGCAGATACTGTGTTTTTTTTAAAAAAAAAAACTATTAACAGAGAGAGAAAAGGATATATAGAGTTTGATGCAATGATTCCTGTTAAAGTTGTTTCCTTAGAACTTGACTTTACCTTAATTGGATTAGAGGCAGCAAATTCCATTTGTTCAGTCTCTGGTCATCATAGATAGTAACTCTGAGTGATTGTATTTTTATGCTTGAAGAGTATTCTGCAGTTCAACATATGCCCAGTATTATGCACGTTCTGTTTCTGTTTGCATTAATTAAATAGCCAGTTTTAAGCACACAGTATTACTTGACAAAAATTCGTTCCTAAGTGGATTTCATAAAGTGTTTTATTTATGTTATTAAGCAAAAGTACTGCTTACAGAAAGTAAGTCCATTTGGGAATGGCAGTTAAGCATTAACTAACCACTACAGCAGGGCACTCATGAAGTATCTGAAAAATATATGGTAATTCTTCCAGAAGACCTACTTTCTGAGAATGAATTCAAGAAATCAGGATGCTACAGTAGCTTACCGGCAGTGTGATCTGAAGCTGGCAATGAAGCGCATCCGAAGGGAAGCCTCTCCTGCTTCATAACAGAAGGAAGAAATTGCACAACTTCACTGATGGATAGAATTGGTTTAATTGGGAATGGGCCGTTAGCCTGAGGGAGGGTAGGTGGTGGATTTGATTTGAGCTGCCTTTGTCGCATGTGTGTGTGTGTGTGTGTGTGTGTGTGTGTGTATGAATGTTCTGGATGCTGATTCCACTGACTTTTCCACTGTAAACCCTATTTTTTTGGCTACCAATAAATAACCAATAAATAACTCCCCACCTGAGTATTTAGGGATTCTTGTGATGTGATGGGTAGGGTTTTTTCCCCTTTGTAAATTTTAGCCACAATGCTTTAATTTTAAATTTCTTCTTGGTATACAAAGCTATTTTTTTTTCCAATCTAACTTGTTGAACAGAGAGTATTAGTAGTAATGCTACCAAGCATTACTTATTTTATATAATGTTATTATTTATTATTATTAAAACACTCTCTAAATGATATAGTTCTAGTACATCTGTTCCCCAGAATTTTATTTTCTTTCCTTTCCCTTTCTCTTTCTCTTTTTCTTTTGATAATAAGGTTCTTCATCACAAGTTAGAACATAAATACCATGTAGAATGTAGTTCTTTCATCTTCTGAGTCACTTTACATTTTACATTTGTTGATTTGGGATATTGGAGGATAAGCTTTCCCAATACTGTGCTGGCTGAAATACTGCATCACCTGTTGGGAGAAGATAGTACCCCTTGGACTATAAACACAGTTTCTTGAACTATTAACAACTGAGGGTTGTGTTTAAATGAGTAATTGCAACATCAATTGTAACTAAGAGTAGCATTTCCGATAGATGCTGTAAGCTTTCAACTGTTCATGGTTTGTAGAGTATTTACCATGTAAAGACTGCAATATGCCTCTACATGCAGGAGGCAGAATGTTTTTAATCAGCCCTCAAACTCAGTTAATTAATGAATTAATTCTTGTAGCTCACTTAATTAATTCCATAGGGATTTGAAAGCATTCCCATCTATCTGAATCATTGTGGAATTGTTTGGGAAGCTGCTAAAACAGTCTCAGAAAAAAAGCCTCAGATTCCTTGACAAGACCTAGTTATGGCCCAGAGCTATCAAGAGAGCTTATATATCTATAAATTATTTGGATCACCCCAAAAATATCAAACTTGGCATTCTCTGAGAATAAGAAGAATTGAAGGCTTCCCTGAATGTCTTATGGATCTATTACTAACCATCAAATGCTTTTCGTGGTATTATCCAGATATCTGTTTTATCCCTGCCACTATGTTTATTTGTTTTTCCTCCTATAGATTGTTCCTTGGTCTTGAGTTGTCCTCAAATTCTGATCAAGACAAACATGTTGATTGGAATTTGTGTGCCTTTTTCTCCTGTGCTAAAATCGTAATAACACTTAAGATATGGATACAGAGCTTCTGCAGAAACTGAGATAAAGAAATAACAAAATGTATGACTTGTATCTTGGTGATATAATTAACATGTTACTCTTTGAGAAGTATTTCAATTGACTTCTCTTCTCTTCTCATCTTCAATGATGAACTATAGGAAGGATAAAGGAAGGCAAATATACATGTCCCAGAATAAGGTGGCAGGAGCCAATCCCGGGGGGGGGGGGGGGTGTTCCACCAGGACCAGAGATTTAGTCTTCTGAGCTTTCAGAATGTATAAGAATGAAGAATGAAGGTATCTGGATAGCTCATGATTATATGATTTGTCTGGAATTGGCAATTCCAATAAACTAGGAATTTTATATTATACATAGTTAAATAGAACTAAAATAAAAGTAATGTAACAGATAGATTGAATTAAAAAAATAAGCCTAAAAAAAAATTCAGATTGTGATTTTAAGTAGTTTTCAGGTATTTAGTATCCCATTTGAAATCCTACCTAGAGTGAGAATCTATCTCTAGAGATATTTAATGGTTTAATCTATCTATGGAACATCAATATCACTTCCCAACAGTTTTTTAAAATTTCAATTAAAATCCTGGCACCATAAAAGACAACAAGTATCATTTCATATTCCTTCTGGAGCTCTGATTATTTTGTGGCCAAAAGCCTCCTCTGTTTTTTTCTATGTGCAGGCCCACACAAGCCCTTTTAATTAAGTTCCCCCAGATGTTCTCTTTTGCAAGAGCTAAAAATGCCCACAGAGGGAAATCCTTGGTTGCTATTTCAGCAATGGGGCCCTTCTCTTTGTAACAATCGGGGTGTTTCAATGGGGAAATTATGAATCTTATGAGCTACATCCTTCACAGTAGACATTGGGGAAATTCCCTCTGTTTTATACAGAAACTGGGTTTGGTTTTGTCCATGGCTTATTGGTGATACAGGAGAAAAGTTCATCTGGATATACATTTATTATGTGGGTAAAAGCCTTATAATGAGTTTTCTGAAGCTTAGGCTTTGGCAGTGGGTTTTCCCAGACATCTTTGAGAGCTTTTCTTATTTAAACATTTGCCCGAGTGTTGGATTGATTAAAATGATTAGAAACATATCAATTATACTTTGTGATGTGTGCTTGTGATTTACATATTATACTCAAATGATCCTAAAAAACAGCTACGCTGCCTTTCCACTGGTTTTTAGATATGACTTTGCTGACCTTGGATGATCTCAGAATCTAAGCAGAAAATTCAAAGGATGCAGGCCAGACCGAGAAGTTTTTTTTTTAAAAAAAAATCATGTAAAACAGTGACAAGTTATTTCTGCAGTGTTCCTATGAAAACTGCATAATTTCAGTCACCAGGAGTTAAACATAACTTGAAGGGGATTTGACTTCACATTATTCAAATTCTACTTGATATAAAATTCAGTTAAAAGCATGAATTATTAATGATTATGGATAACTGAAAGACTATTTTTCTTATATAAATATATCAATTTATTGAACTCCTCTTTGGAGGCCTCCTCGTATATTCCAACAACTCATGAAATAAGCCTTTTGGTAACTAAGTCTTCCAAGGAAAGTCCATTCCCTTCCCTTCCTGAATTGCAAAAATACTGCTTGATATAGTTACAATTTTTTGGATGCTGCTATGTCAGGCTATGTCAGGTTATCATGTCTTAACCATGTCGTATCTTAATCATGTTTATTGCTGCTCTAATAGTTACCTGTTGTTTCATTCTTCTGAGTT
Organism: Arizona elegans; assembly: GCA_022577455.1. Lineage (NCBI taxonomy): Eukaryota > Metazoa > Chordata > Lepidosauria > Squamata > Colubridae > Arizona > Arizona elegans. The sequence goes on from JAKOOJ010000001.1 coordinate 255,668,025, forward strand.
ATTTTTTGGAATGCTACAGATCATTGAGATATAATGTAAATATAAATGAATAGAAAGAGAGGAAAGAAAAAGAGTTTATAAATAATATGACAGAAGCCTCATCATAATATTATAGAAATGTGAATGAAGTAGCAACAGGCACACTTTGAAAACATAAACACTGTGATTGCTACTTTTGTTACTAGTCATGGAAACACAGAGTTCAAAGGCTGAAAACTGGAATGATCTCAACTCCTGAAGGGATTAAAAAAAAAGCCTATTGCCAAGATTGTAGATTAGACTAGGAAATTTAAAAGAAGATGGAAGATAATGGCAAAACATCACTGTATTTTTTGCAAGAAAACAACATATGATTGACCGTGTAGTTTCCAGGAGACAAAAGAGGCACTTTCTTATTATAGTGATAGCCTATGATCCTATTCAATATTATAGCCATCTTGGCCAGCCATAATAAATAACTTTCACTTTAAAAAGTAGAAATTAAAAAGGTAGGAATATGATTAATCAACTATACCAGTAATTTGGATCAGCTCTTCATTAAACAGTCTTTGAAAAGTATGATGTCCTGCAACAAAAATCTTTTGTTCTTTTTTTTAACTATACGATTTGATTCTGACATAGTACCATCCAAAAACATTAAACTATTAATATTATTGAGTAAAGGGTTAGAGATTCCCAAATGGAAAGTTAATTGTTATCTACAACTGAAAGGTACTACTAAGATAGATATGGGAAACCTGCAAATCAGGAGGTTGGAAGGAAGAACTGAAAAATCAGATTTTTAACAGATCAATGATCCTGGAGTTTTTAAGAATCTGAAATCTGAAATTTGATTAATAGAACAGAAGATTATTTTTCAAAATTTTTAAACATCCCAGAGGACATAAAAGTACAGGATGGGTTTCGGGATACTTCAGGATACTAGAAATATAATATTTGAAAAAGACACTGACTCAGGCATCTGGACTAGTTTTATAGTGGCACCATTTTGTTTTATTATTATTAAGATTGTGAACAATGTGTTGGGAAAATAAATGAGTTAAAGATGTGAGTTTGATATTAAATTATATTCTGAAACTTTGGATTCTATCAAAGTAAGATGAACTATGGATTTACCTTGAGTAGGCTCGTTCACGAAGATTTTTTTCTAGTGGAAAGATTCTGTTCCATCTGATGGGTAGAACAATGAATTCATCTTCTACAGATGAACTGGCTTTTTCTTAATCTTGCAAAATATTATTATATTATTCCTTGTGATCAATGCTTAATTAAGTCCTGGTCTTTTGTTTGATATGAATTTTTTTCATTGTCTTTCTTTGGAAGGGTGTGTGTATTGTTTAATATATATGTATATACCGGTGTATGTATATATGTATGTATGTATGTATGTATGTATGTATATGTATATGTATATGTATATGAATATATATATATATATATATATATATATATATATATATATATATGTAGGTCTTTGGTTATTCGGGTCTTCTCCCACGTAAAATTGGAAGTGTCTTGGCGATGTTTCGACAAAGTCTCATTCGTCATCTTCAGGCTGGTGTTCTTGGCTTCGTGCTTCCAGGAGCAATTTGCTCCTGGAAGCACGAAGCCAAGAACACCAGCCTGAAGATGACGAATGAGACTTCGTCGAAACATCGCCAAGACACTTCCAATTTTACGTGGGAGAAGACCCGAATAACCAAAGACCTACATACAAACACCCGCGAAAACCTGAGAATATATATATATATATATATATATATATATATATATATGTATGTATGTATGTATGTATGTATGTATGTATGTATGTATACCGGCAGGGGTGAAATCCAGCAGGTTCTGACAGGTTCTGGAAAACCGGTAGTGGAAATTTTGAGTAGTTCGGAGAACTGGCAAATACTATCTCTGGTTGGCCCCAGAGTGGGGTGGGAATGGAGATTTTTCAATATCCTTCCCCCAGGAGTGAGGAAGGAATGGGGATTTTGCAGTATCCGTCTCCTGCCACACCCACCAAGCCACGCCCACCAAGCCACTCCCAAAGAGCCGGTAGTAAAAAAAAATGGATTTCACCACTGTATACCTGTATATACGTATGTATATACATATGTATGTATATGAACGTATAAAAAAATATTCATGAGAAGATCATGATAAATATTCATGAGAAGTTCTAGAACAATAAAAAAGAGCTGAGAATGTTGGGATTAAGCTAGTACCTGCAGTCCTATTTCTCCCTCCATTTGTTTAATTTATATCAACACATCTAAACAAGGATTCTTTTATAGCTATTCTACCTTTTTGAGAGTATCCATAGAGCACCTTTTTGGTTTTGTTTACCTTATGTATTGTATACTAGTAAAAATTTTTGTAGTTTTTGTAGTTTCAGCTAGTAAAAATTTTGCTGCTACTGTTTCAGAGAAAAGGCTACTTATTTTCAATACCCATCTTGCTTATTTAACTAAGACTGTAAGCTTAAAAAAACCTGCTGTGTTTAATCACTCCGTGTGAATTCAGACATGTGGTGCCTTCTAGCACTTAGGCTCTAAGGCACAAAGGAGCAGTAAAGAAAAATACAACAGTCATAGAAGTAAAGCTGAACATTAATTTTAGATGACAGACATAAAGTCAATAGAAACCAAATTGTGTCCTATTAGCTGGTGGTTGGAAGGATATATTATTTACCACTTAGTTCCATCAACTTATGGGTAGAAGGTCACATGCCTGTAGTTCAGAGATACCTTCAGGGATGGGGGGAAATGTGATAGTGTCCAAAGGACTCAAAAATGTAAACCATTGCTTGACTAAATTCATGGGATTCATTTACCTAAAATTTTGGGAATATACACATACTTACTTAAACAAGTATGTATGTGTAGACAGGGCATGAACCTGAAGTGTGAATAGCCTCTTAGGAATAGGTCTTTTAGCCTGTAAACACTCAGCAATCATCTCCCACTAAACCTTCAGGCTCTAAATATGTGAAAAAGGTTGAATTTATCACCTTATATCACAGCTTTCTCATTTAACAATCACAGCAGTTATTTAGCAGGTGAAAAGTCTATTGATGTAGATAAAAGAAGATGAAGGGTATGGCTGGAGTCAGAAACTGTGTGCAGCCTAAATTGTCAGTTACATTTTATAAAACTATTTTGGACATTTTTATCCACAGTCATCAAAATTCTCCAAAATTCTTTTCACAGGTTTATGATGATATTAGCACACTTGTGTTGAGCCACAAAATTTGATAGGCACAGAAGCAATAATGTTTTTTTTTTCTTGACTAAGTAGAGCATATAAAGTTCCGTAGACATTCTCTTTAGCCTAGGTTAGGGATTGCAAGTGAAACTATGCATGCATGTCTAATATTCTTTCTCTAAAATAATTCCAAGGTCTTAGAAAAGATATTAAAATGCTTCCTTTGACCTATAAAGAATTCTGCAGGCAATGATTTTCCCTATGATACTATATGGAAACAAAAGTTGCACTTTGAAGACACAAGATAGAGAGAATATTCATGTCTTTGAACATTGGTGTTGGAGGCGATTCCTAAGAGTACCATAATTAAGAAACCGTCCAGATTTCTCACTCAATGTGTGAATGTCCCAGCTCAAATGATCATACTTTAGATATATTATATGAAACTTAGATCTCTGGAGAAGTCTACATTGTTGGGAAACTAGAAGGGAAGACAAAAAAAGTATGACTTCCAATAAAATGGACAGACTAGATTACAGAGACAATTGAAGGACCAGTTGGGGACAAATCCTCTTGAAAATGATCTTGTAGCTATGTTTGCTTAAACATGATACAGACATGATGGCACATAATCCAACAATTAATCAAAATAACTCCAAAATAATAAAGACTCTTTCACTGCAATTTCATTTTCTTCATTATGGTATATTTTATAAATTCTTCTTTCTCTTCCTTCAGAGTAGATAGTGAGTGAAATCTACAGATACCATCAAAAATACCCTTTTTTGTTTTAATATTTCTCAAGTGACTGGCATTGTGCACAGCAAATTTAATATCTCTTCTCTTTCTGTCCATCTCAATACTCTTTCCATACCAATCATTATATTCAATTAAGAGTAAAACATAAATCTTTTCTTAGTTTACAGTATGTTAAAATGGGATTTTAACATACTGTAAACACCATACAGATGTTAGTGTCAGGTTCCGATGTTATCTCAAATAAATTTCATTCTCAAACACAAAGTCTTTGATGAAATCTCTTATTTATTGAAGAATAACGATCTAGTCCTGAACTCATTTGCAGCCGAAACTAATCCTCTGATCCCAAACCCCTCCCTTTCCGTTCCTCAAATCTCAGTGTCTCATTGGCCATCTTCCAAGTCCATCTTTCATTTCAGTTACTTCAAGTCACAGGAATTCCCCCCTCCTCTCATCACCTAGGTGACGTTATCTGCTGGGGGGAAAGAACTGGGTGAAAAGTCAAGCTACTACTTCTGACAGGCTCTTTCCCACTCATTCATGTCAGCGCTGGGGAAATCATAGTTTGGAAAGCTGACAGTTAGATTACTCAAGTATTCTATTAATATACTGCAAAAATCATTTTTATAATCCACATGTGACTGTAATTGGTCCATTATGAGGGTCCCAATATATGTACATCCATGTCAGGGTTCCAAGTAACACCCCCAATGAAAGAAAACTCAGAGGTTAGAAGTTCTTCAAAGTTCCATTTTATTAGAGATGTCATATTGGCACATCTGGGAACACCCCGAATCTGAAAGCTTCCAGGTTTTCCTCACCCAAAAGAAAGTCCACGTCCATGTCCCTGCCCCAGTGCCCACATGTCCATCACATGGTCCAATCAGTGCACCATCCCAGCTGGAGATGCCTCCAGGTGCAGGGCAGGATGTCCTTGACTCCCAGACAAAAGAATGTTATTATGGCTAGATATCTCCCCAACTCCATACAATCGTCCCTTCCAGTTTCCCACAGCACTAAATGTGGCAGCCCTGAAGATCCAAAGTAAGAGATGGCTTCCAGGGCTGACAATCCATTCCTTTATTTGAAAAGGTTTGTAATATATTAAAGTTGAGTGATCAGCTTTACTCCAAGTCCAGTTGATTGCTTGTGACAGCAGAAAGAACTTATCAGGAAGCCGAAATAACAATAAGAGAGAGGATTACTTGATAATCCAGCCTTTTAAAACTATCTATGAGATTGGCCAAAGTGTTCCCGAACACATCACCAGATTGCTGGAAATACAGACAAACTCAAGGAACGTACTATCATATGTGGTGGACATGTGCAATAGCAAAACAATATTGGATTAGAATAAGAAAGTGGTTTGAGGAGATAATCAAACAACAAATAGAACTGAAACCAAAATTATTTCTATTAGGCATACTTACAGGAAATTATGATAAAAAAACACAATACTTAATATTACATATCATAACTGCAGCCAGAATTGTGTATGCCACGGGTCAGCAACCTGCAGCTCCGGAGCCGCATGCAGCTCTTTGGGCCCTCTGCTGTGGCTCCCTGTCAGGTGATCCCACCACTGGCTGGCCCCACCCCTCATCCTCCCCTCCCAGTCACTCCTCGCCTGGCCTGAGAAGGTAAGGGCGATGGTGGGGGATGGAGAAGTGGCCAGGGCAGAGACAGAGAGATACAGAGAGAGAGGAGGGAGTGGTGGGCGGAGAGAGGGAGGGGAGAGAGAGAGATTTCAAGAGGATTTTGTGGTTCCCGGTGTTTTTTAACAACTGGTTCTCTGCCCTAATGACCGGCTGGGTAGGCACGGCTAGAGTGGGGTCATGTGACTGGTGGAAGTGAGTGACATCGAGTTGGCCACACCCACCCAGGTTTTGTGGCTCCCTCTGTTTTCTTTTCTGTGGGAAACGGGTCCACAGTCCCCTGGTATATGCACAAAACTGGAAAAATAATATTATACCATCAGAGGAAAGTGTGATAAGAAAAGTGCTAGAGTGTGGTTAGAGGATAGGTGTAAAAATCAAGAAAATGTTAAATAAAGAAGACTTAGGAGTTAGAAAATAGTAATAAGTCTGTATAAATATATATGACACAAAATGACTCTATTCACAGGCCCTACTTCACACAGGAATTGAATAGAATTGTAATATTAATCTCCATTTCCTCAACAAATGATAGGGTATGCCTTCCAAAAGGGTCTTCTTTGGAAATTATTTTTGGAGAAAGTCTGAATTAATATATAAAAAAATCTAGAAGTAAATATTGTATTCTTAATAGTTGAGATTCAAAAAAAATAATTATCATGAAGAAAGCACACTGAGATACATTTTAATACCTGCTTGATGTATTGAACTTTTTGGAAAGAATCAGTGTCCTTCTCAAGCTACTCTACCAGCAGATACAGTATTTCTGTACTCTAGAAGAAGCAGCAGGCAAAAAACAGCAGGTGATTTTTATGATAGAAGGCTTTTTAAAATTTCCTGAAATTCAAACTATATTTAGAGTAGGGCTTTTTAAAAGAAATGAAAGAGCTTCATTTTCCTATTTTTTACTCTTGAAAAAAGTTTAAAATACTAAGTACTAAGGTACAACTGAAACAGAAGAATTGGGTTTGAGGTTGTAAGAATCCTTCTCCATATATATAGTGTTAGTATAAATGTAATTGTCTGATACTAATGATTTACATTTTTTACTGGGTGCTAGTGTCTTTATATATCCCACATTTTCAAAATAATACCCATTTAGCTTATTTGAAAGGTCTATCAATTTTAAAAATTCCAGCAAAGTTATCATTGTAAGATAAATTGGATCTCTTGTTGATATTTATCACTTTTGGAAGCAAATTTCAAATCATGATTTTCTTATACTTACTATCCCAAAACTGTCATGTCAAAAATCTGAATTTTTCACTAACTCTAGTCACCATACAGTACAAGCTTTGTTTTTAATATCCTTGATTTAGTTTACTAGATGCACCTCAGATTAACAGCAGTGAGGCATTTCAGCTGTCCATTATTCTGTCCTTATGTTTCAGGCCAGCTATTGTATAATGAACTAGATGTTTTCAAAAGTGTGTGTTGGATGAGGAGAAGGTATCCTTCGTTTTTTAAAATTGAAGTCACATTCTAATCTTGTAGGCTTTACTTCTGACTGGGCAAAATCTGCAGGACTTCCCTTATGCCACCTCCTAATCCTACCATAGCTATATTTGTCCAGATGCTTCATCAAAACCCACTAGTCAATCATCTACACTCGGTTTTGGTTTTCATCTCTCTAACCATTATATAAATATGCCCTAGTAACCTTGTTTCATTTCAAGCTCACAACTAAATATTGTATACTTAAGCCCACAACTAAATACTCCTGTACATTTAAGACAATTAAAGTCATATTTGGTGATTACAGATCTACAGGAGTATTCCATGTCTTGTTCTGACACAACTTCGTCATGTACACTTTCCAACAGTCTCCACGGAGAGTGTGGTTGTTGACACAGTTAGTGTTGGGTCCTGCCTAGCTTCTATTGGCCATTTTAAACTGTTGCAAATTTGCCCTTTCCATGATCATTTTTTGGATTGCTGGGGAGACCAGTCATTGGCTTTCATGGAGACATCTATCTACCTGATGGCCAATGTATCTTTCAAGAGAGCATGACAAGTTTTATGAGGGCTTCTTATATAGATGGGTTTAATGGTCTTTTGCACAGTCTTCAGAGAGTGCTAGTCTTATGCTGCATAGAAGACTTGGTTAAACCATGAAAGGCAGCTTTTACCAGCTTTGTGTTGCTTTCTTCCTCACAAGCAAGTGCACTGCAGAATGTTAATCATTTCTGCTGACAAAAAGTTTATGTAGCAATACTTTTTACTGTTTTTATTATCTTGGGGTGAGGTGCCATTTTGTCTATATAATTAGTCTCTCCATAGGTTACCTCCAGTCAGAGTCACTTGCTGCCAGCACTGCTGTTTCCCGAGGGAAGAACTTGCTTATTGCTAATACCTCCTCACTTCATCCTATACCTGTGACCTGTCAACCAGGCTACATTTGGGCCCAGAAGAGCATTAGTCCCATGCTCAGATATTGATTGATAAGCAACAGCCATCCAGCACCTTTCCATACCTGCAACCTATTACTCAGGCAACTGAAAGCAACTGTTTCAAATCCCAACCTGCCTATGCTTGTCTCCACTTCAATACCTGTAGTGGATGGTGAGTTTTGGTTCCCCTCCCCACCCACTTGCAGAAGAGGCTCAGTGGAAGAAGAAAAAAGGAAACCCACCAATCATTTTCTTTAATCTGTCCTGCATTAAAACAGTAAAGCAATATGACTCATCAAGCTCATGATGAAGCAGAATACCATTTGTCAGTTCGGACAATGAGGTTTGTATCAGCTCAAAGAGAGGAGGACAGCATTTTAATATATTTGTCTGGTTGTTCTTATGGCTACTAGAATTGAACTGTAAAAATCTGCATGAACCTTAGGTGGCAGTAAAGAGTTATATGGATATAATGTCTATGAGGGACCAGATCCTATATTTTATGAAGAACCACAGTATTCTGAAGCCATTACAATTTGAGTCTAGAGTAGAATGTCTCTTTTTTTTTCTGTATGTGTGTCTGTATGTGCATGGGTGCACACACATCTTATATTCAAGCCATATTAGAATTCATCCCTTCCTCCCTTCTCATACTTCTGCTTGAATGTGCTTATTTTACTTAATTATATTTTTTTCCTGATTATTTGTGATTTGGCAAGTGTTCCTCTAGGCAGTCAATAGCAATTATACTCAATGAGAAGAACATACAATGCAAATTAGAGTGATATAGATTTCCTTCTATCCCATCCTTGGTTATCTGAATGTTTAGTTACCCTATTAGATTAAACTAAGTACATAATGTCTAATAAATTGCTTTCATTAAAACCTATTAAGTGACAGTTAGAAATAGCATTTTAATCTGAAGGCATGCAACAAAACATTACTGCAATTAAAGGGTACATTGTTCAAAGAGTGAAAACTCTCCGGTGCAAATGCAAGCGATAGCGGATGGTTTTGTTTTCGGATCATGAGATAAGAATATGTTCAAGCTGTTTAGTGGGAAGGTTTGACACAAGGAGGTCACTGGTTTTGTTGTTAGTCTCTTGGGCTTTTCTAATCTGAATCTGGGGTTTGTGTATGGAAGAAAAGATCTAAAGCACAATTACAGCAGCAACAGATCCTGATACTCTCTTCCTTTTGTTTTCTATTTCATTTTGCGTGTCCTGGGTTGATGATTGCAACCAAATTCTAACTTTGCAGTAAAAGGAAGTTTCAGTGATAGAGAATCTACTTTGCCTGCAAAGGTTCCAGGCATTTAAAAAAACAAAAACAAAAAAAACCCAGCAGATAATAGAATAGCTTTCCTCAACTGCTTCCACTTCGCTAGAACATTTTGAACTCATAGACAAAGAATCGCAGCACATAATTTTCTCCACATTGGGCCAGACTCTTTGCTTGCAATGTGTTCATTCAGTATCATAAAATAGATTAAAGGATTGTTGGAGATAGTTGCTGTTTCTTTCATTCCAGCTCTCTTCCCTTCTGGAGAAATTGTGTGGAAGCAATAACCAAATTGGAGAGTCAGTATAAATTATTCGCTCCCCCTCCTGTTTTCTTCATTATTGTCTGGACAATTCTTCATGAACAGTTGGAAGCAAAGTTTGAATAATATCAAGCAACCAGAAATTTGTACACTGTCATGAAGAAAAATGTATGGAAAAAATGCAAGCTTCATTCTCTTCCGTATGCAAAGAATCTTAGTTCATCTTTCAACAAAGCACAGGGTTTATTAATCAATCTTCTGTGATAATGGTCTTTCTCTCTCTCTCTCTCTCCTTTTTATTCAAAGTGACCTACCTCTAATCAAAGCTGCCATCCAGCAATTTATAATGATTCAACATCTGCAGGGATCTGTAGCAAACCTCAGGAGTCCCCAGAAATCCTGTCTCCACAAAACAACTGCAAGGGTGGAATAAAAAGTAATCCCTCACCTTCATAACTTTAGTTTAAATAAGGATATTTTAGTGAATGGAATTGTGAAATAATTCCTGAAATGACATTTTTGGTTCCCTGCATTTACCTTTCCACATAAAGTAATTGTCACCATTAATAGCACACTTCTGCCAAGGATAGATAAGTTTCTGTAAGTATCACAAAAGGACTTTACAACTTGACTCTCTCCATCCAGGTCCTGTCAGTCTTTCTACCTCTTCATTTGAGTCAGACTGATGTCTACAAAGACATTACCTCAGTGGTGGAGAAAAGCTGGAAATTCCATAGTACCAAGTCTGGATTGTATAGTGGATGGAGTGAAAGGGTGAGATCTAACTTAGCAATTGCCCCTTGTATTCCTCATGAGGTATGAGGTCTAGCATCATCAAGTTGCAGCAAATGCCTGCAAAGAATTGTTTCAAAATTTTGAATATTGCAGTGCAACAATCTGAGTTGACAGTGGTGCAGGGGTGCTATTCAGCAGGTTCTGAGAGGTTCTGGAGAACCGGTAGCGGAAATTTTGAGTAGTTTGGAGAACTGGCAAATACCACCTCTGGCTGACCCAGAGTGGGAAGGGAATGGAGATTTTGCAGTATCCTTCCCCCAGAAGCGGGGAGGGAATGGGGATTTTGCAGAATGCTTCTCCTGGAGTGGGGGGGAATGGAGATTTTGCAGTATCCTTCCTCTGCCACGCCCACCAAGCCATGCCCACTAAGCCACACCACGCCCACCAAGCCATGCCCACAGAACTGGTAGTAAAAAAAATTTGAATTCCATCACTGCAGTGGTGCCAGGTTCAAGGAAATCCATGTTAATAACACTATCCACATTGTCCCAAATTGTGAGTTTTCCTTCCAAAACCTGTTTTTTTTATTTAACCCCCATTCCCCCACCACAGATAAAGCTTTGTGATAGTATTCCATAGACTGATTTGTTTATGGATTACAATGGCGAGTTCATGTCCATGAAACTTTAAAGAAATTCCTCATCTTGATAACAATTGCAGGCAAATTGCAGCTCCTGAAGCTTTCATTTCTGCTATCATCATAGAAGGAACCTTCTTGCACAAATCTTCTCTTATTGAAGAACTTCAATAATGTGACCCATATGCTCCTTTGAAATGCCAAACTTGACAGCAATTTCCCTTTGAGTGATCCACTAATTGTCTTTAATCAGTTCATCAACCTCTCTCATGTGAAACTTGTTGGTTGCTGTCACAAGTTGTCTACTTCATTCTTGATCAAGCAAAGCAGCTCTTCCTGGTTCATCATATTTATACGTTTTGGTGGAGAGACCTACAGTACTCATGTCAACATTTTCATCACTGCAAACAACCTACATTTGGTAGTGAATTTCAAATACCTTTAGCAGTAAAAAAAAAAAAAAATCAAATGCACCTTACTTAAAGTGCATTGGCAGGCTTCTATTTCCAATAATGACACAAGCTTTTCTCAAAGCAACTTTCCATCAATTGGTATGAAAGAAAAAAAAATGCTAAAAAACACATCATAGCTTCTAGTGAGTTGGCTCTGCTGTTTATGGGAGATTTATCACATTGGAGGTATTCCCTTTCATTTAACCTTCATAGAAGCTCTAGTGCTTTGTAAACTATATAGCTGAATTCCAAGCTAAAAACTCTTCATCAGTAAAGTCATCCTGACACTGAGATCTTCCTTAAAAGTCTGAATTACCTCTGTTCAGCTCAAGCAGAGCAAAACTTTTAGTCTGGAATGGACTAGAACAGGGATGGCTAACCTTTTTGCCATCGGATGCCAGGGGTGGGGGGGAGGTGTTGTGCGTGCGCATGTCCACATCCATAATTCTATGCGCCCTGTCCCTGTGCATGTGTGTGCAACCCCCCCCACTCCCCCTGCTCCTGGCACACAATGGCACGGTAGGCCTGTTTTTTGCTCTCCCCAGCCTCCAGAGCCTTTCTAGGAGTCTGGGGAGGGCGAAAATGGCCTTCCCCACCCCACAGAGGCCCTCTGGAGGCCAAAAACAACCCATTTGCCAACTTCTGGTGGAACTGGAAGGCCCATTTTTTGCTCTCCCCAGCCTCCTGAGCCTTGCTAAGAATCTGGGGAGGGCAAAAACAGCCTTCCCCACACATCCCTGGAGAGGTCTGTGTTGATTATATTTGCAGGGTTCCTGTTGATTTCTTCTTGTTCTTAACCTTTATTTATTCTTTACTCCATGCAGTTTGTGTTGTTTTATGTTTTCAACCATTTTTTATTGCTTCTTGGATTTTGTAAGCTGCCCAGTGGGCAACCATAACAAATTTAACAATAATAATCCCCATAACTTTCTCACCAGAATTGGAACAATAAGAAAATGCCTATAAATTCCCAATATAAAGGGGAAAAAAAGACAAAATAAATGTTTGTTTTTGAAAGTAAAACTCTTGTCTTCTTTAGGTATTTTAGGACGGATGAAAAGTCTGATGTCGTCTTTTAAATCTCCCTATTATAGGTGTAGCACTTAGAAGCAGGTAGATTATGCATGACTGATATTATATTAGTTTAGAAAAAGATATCCAATCCTCAGATTGGAAATATAGTTATCAATAACAGTGATCATTTACAAGTTTCAAAATCAATAGATACTGCATTGCCAATATTAACTGAAAACCTACAGATAACACCTAGTCCAGTTCTACAAATATAAAAAAGGTTTGCTTCTTAAAAAGAGCCAGTAAAATCAATATAAAAGCGCTTCTATGAAGTTAGCTAGCAATATCTAGTGATTTTCTGGTACAAGACATAGCCTAACTTATACAAACTGACAAGAATGACAGATATGAATTGATTTTCTGTATCCTTGTCTATATATTGCCATAAAATCTATTTTTAGTTAAGGATTTTCTTGTTGTTGCTTCACATTAGCCATACCTGGATGATTTTCATGATTCTTCCCCCCACAAAGAGTCGTGATTACACTTTTCCACAACACTGGTTCCTATAACACCAAGAGGCAGCCTAGCTTTACAGAAGGATTTATTTTATCACCAAAAATAAGGGCTTATCTTCTGAGTAGGCCAGACATTTTCTAAAATGCTTTGTTGTAAGTATTTATTGTAAATACCCTTACCTACAAGCACTTTTTACATGTCTGGGAGAAATAAATAACACTAATTTTTCCATACAAATTAATAGATATAATTAACCTTCCCTCCCCTTTGCATTCCAATTCCTTAAAAACAGGGAGTGGATAACAGAAATCTGCTAGCAACGTGTATCAGACTAAATAATATGTTGTAGGCCAGAATTGCTGTTATTGGAACAGTCAGAATGCCAGAATCTTTTAAGTCTTAATGTGCTTTTCCTCTCCCTAACTTTATCTTCATGTGGACAAGGAGCCTATATGATATGTTTACTCATCTTACTATTTGATCCAGGCTGAGACCTCTTTTATCTGATCATTGCCTTGTTAGAAGCAAGATGGATTACTAGAAGTAAGAATCCTCTAGTCTAGATCCTTCTATAGAGCTTTCCAGGCAGGGGATATTAGAAATTTGGTTTTCCCTCACAGGTTACATTTGGAAGCAAGAGGAATTTGGAAGAAAATTCTAAGTTTGGAGAATGGAAATTACAGTTTTCACATGATATTTGTTATGATCCCAGATATCAAATACCCATTCAAAAATATTAAATTGTAATTATTTAAAGCACAATAATTCAGAACTGACACTGGGCAAATATTTGGCCAACTGAGTTTTAAATCTTCTTCTTGCCAATATTTGTGCTAGTAGAACTCAAATGTTTGAGAAGGGCACACAAGCCAAATCCTACTGGAATTTACTTTTGATTTCAAATAAATAGACATGGGCAAGTTCTCCCTTTCTTCCTTAGATAAAGCAACCAAACAAGCAAAAGTTATTAATAACTCAGAATTAGAGTTCATGCAGTTATTCTGGTCTTATTTAATGTGGCATCTATAGGAAATTGTTTTAAAAGTGTAATTTTTTCAGACCTCAGGGAACACAGTAGTAGGGGCTTTTTTGTAATGTTAACAATACTTGATAAGGCCAAATTTAGAAGCCCATTAATATTAGCATTAATCTCACAATTGCATATAGTTCTGCACAATCTTCTTCCTCTATAGAATTCAAAAACATCTGGGACCCTTTTAAAAGAAATGTTTCATATTCACAAAATGGCTTCCATGATGGACACAGTCTGTCACAAAACACCTCTTTCCAGAAGAACAACTAAAATAAAAGAAAAAAAAAATCAACTTGCCTCTTTGAGATGGAATCTGAGTTCTGAATACCAGATGAGATATTTGTCCCTCAAAGCTTAACCAAAAATTTCTTCTGCAGACACCAATTTATTTATTTATCCATTCATTCATTCAATTGTGTTGCAGCCCTACTCCAACAAACGCCAAACTATGATATTGCCATAAAGCAAGCAGGTTAAATTCTACGCCTATACAAAAATATTAAAATATACAAATATCTTTATCTACATCATACTAGAGCAAAACAATTTGTTTTAAAACATTACCTCTCAAATTAAATGTAGCCAAATGCACACAGATTCACATCAAAGGAAACACGTACACACTGTGCCACACTTCTTCAATTAAAAAATAAAAAAGCAAAATAATTTCCACAATTATCCGGCCCTTCATATAAACTAAATCTATATGACTTTACTTTTCTCCTTGGAAGATAAACCAATTTCCTCAGGGATAGCTAAAATTAAACTTTATTTAAAAAATAAGAAAATATAACATGTAAAGGTGCCTCAACTTTAAATATTAAAATGAAAATCTTCAGTGTTGGAAAAGATAAATAAGGGAACAGCAACTTAACATAAAATTATGAATAGGAAACACAGTGCTTCAAAGCAGCCATTGAATGTTTGCAAATAGATAACAGAGCAGCAAGTTATGCTAGAAAAAAACTTATCGTCTGAAAATGTTAAAGCAAAAATGAGAGATATGGCCTAAAAAATGAATAAAGTTACTCACAGATCATTAACATTACAGAGTAATAAAGAACATTTAGACTTTGAGACTTAACATAGCATCACACAGAAAACAAATTAAAATCATAAGGCAAGTTCCTAGCTAGATCTTTACCCATTTCTACCAAAGTAGCACTACCCAAACATCTGGTACTCTGCTTTTCTTAATTCCCCAGGTTTTTGGAAATGCTAAACTTTAAATAGAAACTGCTAGGAAACCGCTCCTTTCCAGACTTGGTACACAAGTTTCAGCCCTTGAAAAGGTCAACCTTTTTTTTATAAGTTTGATAATACTTATCAAAGTAGCCAATTACTACTTTGTCTCTTATTTGTTACTTCAGAGAGTTGTTTTGATTATTACTAGCAATGCCAGCTATTATAACAAAATGATAACCATCATTATATATTTTAATAGTAAATTCTGTTTTGCAAATACTATCCTTCATATATTCAAATTTTGCATTATTTGTGCACAAATGAGAGTATCAATAGACTCTGGGAATCCCCACGTTTTTTAGAAGTGGGGGAAAAAAAAGATTGGGCAAAATAATAATTCAAGTTCGAAATACCCCAGCTGAAAACACCTATTTTAAGTGTTGAGCATAAAAACAATATACATGTTGCAGGGAAGAATACAAAGTACATTCATTTGCTCCATATTTGGTGTTCAGTATTAATTTATGTGTTGCAATTGGAGTTTTATTTTGTGTCTTCATTTTTAAATACCATCATAGCCAGGACAATGATAATAGTTAGCTATGTCTCTGCTGCAATTACCGGTAGTCTGAATTGGATGGAGAGACATAAGGAAGACAAAAATTGTTTTAACACAAAACTCAGATACACCCCTTGTCTTTTCCAGTCACTGTAAGTATCTTTTCATATGCTTTTATTCCAAAACAGAAAAGTGAGCAAAGAGAAGAAAAGATTTTTTCTGATTGCAGGAAATTAGGGTCTAGATCCTCATCTCACCATTCAGGTCATCTGGTCCACAACAATAAATGTTCTAATATTGACCATTCCCACAGTCCATAGTTTTGCCTACTCTGTACCTTTGGTTTTTCCTGTCTAAGTGTAAAACCTTGATTTTCTCCACATCAAATGTCATGTTGTTGTATAGGGCCCTTTGTTCATGTCTGTCAAGATCTTTTAGGTTCCTGAGCTTGTCTTCTGGGGTGTTGGCTATTTCTGGCAGCTTAGTGTCATCTGCAAATTTGATGAGTCCCACTTCTATTCCCTCATCTAAATAATTTATGAAGATATTGAAGAGTACTGGCCGTAAGACAGAACCTTGTGGTACCACACTGCTTCGTTCCTTCCATGTCGATGTAGTACCATTAAGGACTACTCGTTGAGTATGATTTATCAGCCAAATAAATCCAAATAACCAAGATAGGAACTTACAAAGCGATTTGCTTATCAACACTTGGAAATGTTGATTGAGCTTTGACTCTTCTCTCTTGTTGATGAGAACCTCTGGAGGCTTTGAAAAATGGAGATATATTTATATAGAATGGACTTTGCTCTTGTATTGTAAAGTTGAGCTTTCAGGATGCATGGCCCAATGCAAAGAATATCCTGTTTGTTGAGTTTTGGAGTGTTCATGTGTTCATCAGTCCCTATTGATGTAGAAGACTGGGTTGCCTTTAATCTTGGCAAATGCAGTTGTAGTGTTGTGTTTTATTGGGACTGTTAATGTTATTATTCATGCTGCACTTTTTCAACCATCTCTACAAACACAAGCAGGGAGGCAGGCTGTCAAAACAGCAACAAAAACAAGCCAGCGAGAAACCCACCAAGTAAGTTTATTCAAGCAAGCAACAAAACATAACATGCCCAAGTAAACATATATCCTCCCCACCAATCTTTGTTCAGGCAGTACCTTAACGTAACATTTAAAACAGCATGTACTACTGCTTTACATAAGTGGTTCATGAACAGGCTGTCTGCTCTACGATGTTGTCCTCTGCCAGTTGTCCATGAGTACAGCATGAGATTCTGCAAAAAAAAAAAACACAGTTATTTCCTCAGAGGTCATCTTGTTCCAATACCTTTTACATTGTACATACGGGCTCCCATATGAATCTTAAAATCTCAGGTTCCAACTCACATGGAATCTTTATTTGGGGGTAGGAACATAATAACAGAGATTTTATTCATTCATTCATTCAATCATTTTACACTATATCCCATCTTTATTATTTTAACAGGTAATTCAAGATGGTGAACATATCCAATCCTTTTCTGTACTACAAGCAATTATGATGTGCACCTAACTATGGACAGCACAGCATGATATATCAGGTGATAAATTGCTCATCATAATTATTCCATGTGAATACATAGCTCCTAAACAAAATTATTGTTTCTTTCAATCATCAGAAGTTTGTTTCAACAGAATCAACATTCTAACATTCCAAAGAAGACTGGGATTTTTTCCCTCCAAAAAACCACAATTTTTGTAGATACTTTAAAAAAAAAATACAAATTTAGCCAAGATTGAAAAGAAGTGCGTGTATGGAGGAAAGAAGAATAAATAAAGTGTTTTTGAAACAATAAGGTGGATTTCCAGAATAAGACCACTTTCTGCTCCATTTTGTTACAAGCCTCACATATTCTATAAAATAGCCAGTGTCATTGAAATGAATCATTAACCCCTGCATTCTAATCACTATTAATACACACTTATTATAATATTCATAGCAGTGTGATTTAATAAGTGTGATTCATCTAATTTAACATGCATTGTGATCTTTAAATGATTTATGAAGCTATAATAATTTATTGAGTAAATAGAATGGACAAATCCTGCCATTTTTGGAATATGTTTTTCTGACAGATAATTCTCCATCATGTTTCATCTTCCAAGTTGCCTCTTGACTCCACAGGTAACTGCATTTGCATGTAGTGAAATTTTACAGAAAGAAGGGTAGCTGAATATTGTACAGCTAAATTCATGTTTCATACCAGAGCAATTTAGCTGTTATGAATTTTCATTGCACTAGGGCATTAACTCAGTAGATATACTAGCAGCCTGCACAATTTTACTTGAAAAACCTCACGTGGTGACTGATACAATTTTAACCACAATATCTCATGTTATATGAATATGTGACAGTATTATGGAACATCTCATTTTGCCTGCATATTTAAAGCTTTCACTTGAAACCACATAAAAATAAAGCTGCCCTGTTTACATCTCTTTATCAATGATGAAAATATCAATATCTGTAGGGGTTTTTTAAAAGTATGTAAGTGTTGAAATGAACAATATCCTTGTTTTCTAACAAAATAGTTTTCTGCACTTCTGAATCCTAAAAATCTCTCTAAATGAACGGATGGGGAATCAAATTCAATAATTAAACAACCCGTGACCCATTGGGTTATCCTTCCAGAGATATTTCCTTACCTAAATAGAGAAACAAAATGACCATCGGAGGCAAAAAAAGCAGTGAGAGTAGGAGTGACTTTCATCTTTCTGACAGCTTCCCCATTGATTTTGTTTGTGGGAAGCTGGCAGAAATAATTCCTTGTCCTCCTTGCGTCACCCATGGAATTGCCTGCTTACTTTGCTGAGGGGAGGGGGAACAAAGTAAACCATGGACCATAAGGAAAACTGCATTCAGACACCTCATCTTAGTTTGTTCCTAAGATCCCCTCCCTCCAGGGAAGAAAAAGTCTCATCTGTTGATTGCTTGTGCCCCCAATTATCTGTATTATCACCAGCAGGCATCCAAGTCATTCTCTCTTTCATCCCACTGCAATTAATTGACTAAAAATGTCAGCCTTGGTTCCAAAACAGCCAAACTCCATTCCCTGTCAGGTCTATAGGTTTTGACTCCGACCCCCGAGCCCATCTTATCAGAGGGAGAAGACTCTGAAAGTGAAGGAAAGGAGTTGGCAAGGCCTCCGTCTCCAAGACCCTCCTCTCTGGCAATGCCTCAGGTGTCTCCCGAAGGAGAAGAGATAGGCCAGGAGCCAGGCATCTCTGAGCAGCCGCAGTTAGACAGAGACGGAGATAAGTCTTGGCTGGATCCCCGCCAGCATCGGGCACGCAGGAGAGTAGGAGGCATGCCAGAGATTAAGCTGAGTGACTGGACCACACCCCACAGGGGATAAAAGGGGGTGTGGTGGCCATTCAGACTTTGTGACGGACAAAACTGAACAGCTAGCAAGTCATACTGTGTCTCTGGAACTTCGTTATCTGCCTTCCTTAGATTTATTATGGACTGGACTTGACAATTCTTTGGCTTCGTGAATTTATTTTGGTTTATCTGATGGAGGAGGAACACCTCCCTCTGTGAGTAAAGTTTTTGGCAAGCACCTACTGGGTTGCTGCCAATTCTGTTATCGAAGGAAATTATTGTCTGCAAGTTTATTTTAACTCCTGGCTGACTGTTTGTGTGCGTGTGTGAGACGGGGACAGAAGACTATCAGTTAATTGGGTGCAGGTTCCAGAGAGGTGGGAAAGAGGGCAGGTATACAGTTTCCCATTTTCTCTTCTGTTACATAATCTATGAGTTTTTGGGAAGTATAGTTGGAAGTCACTGAAGTGACTACAATGTTCCCAAATTTCATTCCCATGGAAGTCATGGACCCAAGTATTCTGTACCTTAGTTAAATTACCTTGGTTCAATAACCATTGCAGTATACTAGTGATGGCTAGCCTTTTTGTCATCGTGTGCCGAAAGTGCCTGCACCCATAATGTAATGCAGGTGCGCCCCCCCAAGCCCTGTCCCCCTGCACATGCGCACGTGATCCCCCGTGCCCCCCTACCCCCACACATGCATATGTGACCCCTGTGCTCCCCTGCACATGCAACTCCCCCTCGGCCCATTTTTGGTTCCAAGAGGCTGCAGGGAGGCATGCTAGGCCGAAAACAGGCCATGGGGGGTACGGCCCCTAGACATGCACACACGCATCTCCCACATGCGCCCCGGTCCTCCGCGCATGCACGGCAGAGACCCGAAAATCAAGTGGCCAGCAGGAGGCACATGTGCATGCAGGATGGAGCTGAGCTGGGCAACCGCTCATGTGCCCGCAGAGAGGGCTCCATGTGCCACCTGTGGCACACGTGCCATAAGTTCACCATCACAGCCCTATACTTTCCAATTTTACTCACTTAAAGAGTACAAATGGGAGCAAGAATTTTAATAATATGTAGATTCTAAAATCTATAAACAAACAATTTACCATATGTTTCTCTCATTTTGTTAAATTATGAACTCTGGATTTAGTTGTCCCTGTTTCTGCCAAAGAGTATTTGTCACACTCAAAAAGTAGTATGTATGAGGCCCCTTCTTTCATCCTGACCAGGAGGTTTGGACTTCTTTCCCAATGAACCATCCTGAGGGTACTGTTATGTATTGATACTTTTTAAGCGGGAGTTTCAAACCTGCCTACGTTTCTGATTGGCTGACAGTCTCTCCTGGATTGTATATAAGGAGGACTGCAGCCTCTGAGTTTTTGCTGAAGTCTCACTGTATATTAAAGAGCTGTTGTCACTTGCTTGCTTGTGCCTCTCGTTATTCCCGAACCACTTCATTGGCGACGAAGGTGGGATTGAGGCTACAAGAAGCCGACCAGTGAGACCACGAGCTTCAGCTAGGCGACGAGGCGAACCACAGGAGACATACCGGACATGTCTGCCTACGTTCCGCCCAAGCCTTTTGATCCGACCCGCGAAAAATGGGTCTCGTACCTAACGAGGTTTGAATGCTCGTTAGAAGCCAGCGACATGCAGGGCCTCTCGGCTAATCGAAAGAGAGCCCTATTCCTAAGCCACTGCGGACCGGACGTGTTCGAGATGGCCGAGTCACTGTGTGAGCCAACGCCGGTTCAAACAGTCTCATGGGACACCCTGATGGCAACTCTCCGGGCTCACTACGCTCCGGTCCCCTCCAAGTTCGTGCAGCGATATCAACTGAGGCAGCGCGTCCAACGAGAAGGAGAGCCGGTCAGCGCGTACATGGCCAGCCTGAGAAAAGCCGCAACTCATTGCGACTACAGAGACTTGGATGACGCGTTGCTTGAGCAACTGATCTGTGGTGTTCGGGACATTAGGCTGCAACGGCGGCTGCTCGCCAAGCCTGATTTGACGCTCGCCGGAGCCCTTGACGAGGCCAGGGCTCACGAAGCCTCCACAAAGGCCGCTGAAACGCTACAGCGTCCGCCGACCAGCAAAGACAGCCCCAAGTCTGCCCCGGTGCACAGAGAAGACGCCGGATCCAGCTCGGAGTCCGAGTCGGATGAGGACGTCTTCCGAACAGAGCACCGGAGAAAAGACACTGGCAGCCCCCGGCGAAGCTGTCCCAGCTGTGGTGGGCACCATGATAGACTGTCCTGCAAATACAGAGAGGCTATTTGCAGGCGTTGCGAGAAGAAAGAGCACTTGGCGCGAGTCTGCAGAGCCATTCTGCCCAGAAGTCTCAAACCACGTGAGCGCCGCAACCAACCGGAATCAGCGCGCCAGAAGCAGCCAACGAGAGAAGGCGGCGCGAAAAAACGGCGCGAATTTGAACCGCGAGATGGCCGCAGCATACACATCGACCAGGCCAGCACAACGGTCGAGGACAAAGTCAGCACGGTGGTCGAAATCAACGGAAGACCGTGCTCGATGGAGATCGACACCGGATCAGCTCTCTCCATCATGTCGTGGACAACCCTAAAGACCCTCCTGCCGTCGTTCCGGAAGGATCAACTCTCCAGACAGAGACTGCGCATCCTAGACTACCAGGGGAACCGAGTCCCCCTCGAAGGCGTGGGCACGTTCCGGGTCACCTACGGAGACTACGAAAGAGACCTGCCGCTGACCATCGTCACGAAGCAGCTGCCGAGCCTCCTAGGCATGGGGTGGTTCCGAGCCCTTGGCATGGGCTTCACCGGCGTCCACCTGATGTCCAAGTCAACCCTGAAAGACAGCCTCCTGTCCGAGTTCCAGGATGTTTTCGGGGACACGTTGGGCAAGTATGTGGGGACCCCTATTTCACTAAACTTAGACCCCAACGTAGCCCAAGTAAGACTAAAGGCCAGACGAGTGCCGTTCGCATTGAAACCAAAGATCGATGCAGAACTGGACAAACTGATTAAGCAAGGGGTGTTGGTTCCCGTTGACCATGCCAAGTGGGAGACCCCCATAGTCACCCCAGTTAAGTCCGACGGCTCAATCAGAATTTGCGCCGACTACAAGTGCACGATCAACAAGGCTTTGCAGCCGAGCGCCTATCCGGTGCCGATCGTGCACCATCTACTACACTCCCTGGGCCCCGGAAAAATTTTTGCCAAATTAGACCTGGCCCAAGCCTATCAACAGTTACCGGTCGATGACGCCACGGCAGAGGCGCAAACGATCGTGACTCATAGGGGTGCATTTAAATGCACCAGGCTCCAATTTGGGGTGAGCGTCGCACCCGGCTTATTTCAAAGCACCATGGAGCGCCTGTTGCAAGGACTTCCGGGAGTAGTCCCCTATTTCGATGACGTCTTAGTCAGCGCCCAAGACGAACACCAGCTAGGGGACAGGGTACGGAACGTCCTGTCCAGATTCAGAGAAGCGGGACTAAGACTTAAAAAGAACAAGTGCAGGATAGCGGTCCCCTCGGTAGAATTTCTGGGGTACAGGGTGGACGGCACAGGCATCCACCCTACCGAAAGCAAGGTGAGGGCCATCAAAAGCGCACCAGCCCCCAAATCCAAAGCTGAGCTCCAAGCCTTCCTTGGACTGCTCAATTTCTACTCAATGTTCCTAAGAGATAAGGCCACGGTCGCTGATCCCCTTCACAAACTCTTAGGGAAGAATGTACCATGGGTCTGGGGGAAACCGCAAGCGGCCGCTTTTGAGGCAGTAAAAAAACTCCTATCTGAGGACAGTTTCCTGATCCAATACAATGCAGAGCTGCCGCTCGTCTTAGTTTGCGACGCCTCCCCCGTAGGAGTTGGTGCCGTCCTAGGCCATAGACTGCCGAACGGCCTAGAGGCACCTATTGCCTTCTACTCCCGAACTCTGTCCAGCACAGAACGAAACTATAGCCAATTGGACAGAGAGGCTCTGGCTGCGATTGCGGGGGTTAAGAAGTTCCACGAATACCTCTATGGCCGAAAATTCGAACTTGTGACTGACCATAGACCATTGCTAGGACTGCTAGCAGGCGACAGGCCAACCCCCGCTGCCCTCTCCCCCCGTTTAACAAGATGGGCGATTTTCTTATCGGCCTACTCGTACCAGCTCGTCCATCGGCCTGGGCGGACCCTGGGTCATGCGGATGCCCTTAGCCGTTGCCCCCTTCCCGACCTGCTGGACAACCCAACACCGGAAACCTCCGTCCTGTTGTTGGACACGTTAACCTTGGGGCCCATCTCCTCCGGCGAGGTGGCGAAGGCATCAAATAGAGACCCTGTTATCCGGACTGTTATGGGTTGGGTTTTGAAAGGGTGGCCGGACAAGGTGGTCGGGGAGGAGTACCAAGGTTTTGCCAACAAACGAAATGAACTGTTTACGCAAGGGGGGTGCTTACTGTGGGGCGACAGAGTGGTAATTCCAACAAAACTGCGAGATAGAGTTTTAGAGTTATTGCACGAAGGGCATCCTGGCATCGTTAGGATGAAGTGCTTAGCCCGCAGCTATGTCTGGTGGCCCAACATGGACCAGGTCATTTCCGAGTGGGTGGGGAAGTGCAGACCCTGCCAAGAGTCTCGCCCCGATCCCCCAGTAGCGCCCATCCGAGAGTGGGAGAAACCAAAAGGCCCATGGGGGAGGATCCACATTGATTTTGCCGGCCCGTTCCATGGCCAAACGTTTTTAATAGTAGTGGATGCCTTTTCAAAATGGCTCGAAATCGTATTAATGCCATCCACAACGGCCGAAGCGGTTATCAAGGCCCTAAGAAAGTTGTTTGCCACCCACGGCCTGCCGGATACCTTGGTGTCGGACAATGGGCCCCAATTTACAGCAACCCTTTTCGAAGGCTTCTTGGCCGGCCTGGGAATCCGCCATGCCCTATCAGCCCCATTTCACCCGGCTTCCAACGGATTGGCTGAACGATTTGTCAGGACAGCCAAGGAAGCACTGTCTAGATTAGACAATGGGGACTGGCAGGCCAGGATAGATCAATTCCTTGCGGTTCAGCATGCATCACCATGCACGGCAACCGGGAGAAGCCCAGCAGAGCTCCTCATGGGGAGAAAGCTCCGGCGCGTGTTGGACAGGCTTCACCCTAACTATTCGCACGAAAACTTTAAGGGTGAGACCTGTGGCTTAAGGCAGTTTCAGGTTGGGTCCCCGGTGTTCGCTCGCAATTATGCCAGCGGTCCTCTGTGGGTTGCAGGAACCATAGTGGGGATAACAGGCCCAAAATCATACACGGTGGACGTGGGGGTAGATAGGCTCTGGAAGCGCCACATAGACCAACTGAGGAAACGGGTGGTTGGCGAGGCAAACATCAACGCAGACATGTCCGAGCCTAACTATGACCACTTCTCCAAAACAGCTAACTCAAGCCCGGGGCCGCGAGAATACTTAGCTGACAAGCCCTGGTTCCAGCGCCGCCCCAGCGAGTCGCCACTCCCAGCCGGGGATAACCACGCCCCGGACAAAATCCAGGAGGTTCCATTGGCGGAGCCGGGAGAGACAAAGAGTCCCTCCGACCAGCTCGACGCCTCACCAAACACTGAACTGCGCAGGTCAACTAGGGCGAGAACTCAGCCTAAGCACCTGCGAGACTTTGTTTGTACATATGTTAATTTTTGAGTGTTAGTGCCTTCTGGGAAGGGAGGGGTGTTATGTATTGATACTTTTTAAGCGGGAGTTTCAAACCTGCCTACGTTTCTGATTGGCTGACAGTCTCTCCTGGATTGTATATAAGGAGGACTGCAGCCTCTGAGTTTTTGCTGAAGTCTCACTGTATATTAAAGAGCTGTTGTCACTTGCTTGCTTGTGCCTCTTGTTATTCCCGAACCACTTCAGGTACCACACCACAAAATTCAGAAATTATTATAATTTATGTTAATACTTTGAAAAGATATGTTGTGATAACAATTGTAACATTTGTATCTTTCATGGAGTTGAATATTGTATCTTTCGCATAGGTGCCATTTCCAATGGGAATTCAACTTCACTCTGAATTCTAAAGGATGCTTATTCCTGGGGCTGCTATTGCACCAGCAATAACCTATTTTTTTTTGTTTGGATAAAATTAGAATGCAAAGATATAAATATAGCCTTGAACCCAACTACCATATGTCTTCGGGCAAGGCCAGTCCTCTAGGTTTTTTTTTCCAATAATAGGAGTTTAACAGTACGCTATCTCTGAACTCAGATGCTCTTATGACAGGTATAGCCAACATAACACCTGTGGGAATCAGTATGCTTGCAGACACCTCTCTTGATGATCCCTCAACTGTTTTCTTCAGCTGACATTTTTTTCTTTTTAAAGTTTCTTTTAATACATTTTAAAAAAAGAAAGAAAAGCTGACATATTGCAAAGCAAAACACCATCCTCAGTTCTTGCATCCTGAGATCCACTGATAGTGATTTTTTTAGAAAAAACAGTTGGAGTAAGGCAGCAAGCCAGTGCTTTATTCTGAAGCACAGTAACCTGTTAAGGTTCATACTGTCTTCTAATAATTTCTGTTTTAAATGCCATGGTCTTCTCTGACATGGAGGAGTCCAAAGCTGAGGGCCCGTCTCCAACAAGTGACCAGCCTTAGAAATCAAATAAGCAGTCAACTACTATAGGCTGACTTAGCCCACAGTCAAATGGAGCAGGTGGAGAAGGAGTCAGGAATAAATAGCCCAAGAACACATTGTAAAGGCTGAAAAGTGGAGGTGCCCCTCAAGAAGCAAAGATCCACATCTTAATTGAGCTACACCTGCAGATGCCTGATATTAGGTACTGGCCGTTGTTCTCTTTCTTGGAAACAAGCCCTTATGAAGCAAGCTTTCATTACTGTTTGCATCTAGAACCTTGACTCTTCAAACCTAGTCTGTTTTACTAACCTCCTTGGCAATGGTATTTCTGGATTGGATTATCCAGAATTGTACTGGATTATACTTAACCATGTTCTGTTTTGATTTTGGACCGAATTCTTTCAGGCAAGATATAATAAGTGTTGCTGGAGCATATGGGTGTTTGCACCCATCCACCTTTTCTGTTGTGTGTACAATTGCTTACTGCTCCCTGGTAAACTTGTAAATCAGTTTGGTATAGACTTGCTCAGTCTGAAACAGAACAATGACGTTTCAGATTAATGCCTTTTTTTAGCAGATAGATATTCCTCCACCGTCTCAACTAATTTGGTCTAATATTTTGAATTCCACATTTTCCCAAGCTGGGAAAAATCTCATAACATTGAAGTTCTAGAAGTTGTCTCCGCTAAAACTTTACCCAATCTGGTGAAGCATGTTATGTGAGTCGAGTATATAGCCTTTGTTTTCCAATAAACAGAATCCTAAAATTATTTGTCCCCTAATCTACAATATGCAACAAACAGGGTAGGCAAGGAGTTTTCAATATGACGGGGATATAAATAGGAATCCTTTATATATAGAGAGAGAACCTGGCTAAAGAGAAATACATGCATACATACATACATACATACATACATACATACATATATATAAAGATGGTAGAGACTCTGAAAAAGTGCAGAAAAGAGCAACAGAGATGATTAAGGGAATGGAGGCTAAAACATATGAAGAATGGTTGCTGGAATTGAGTATGTCTAGTTTAATGAAAAGAGGACCAGGTGTGACATAATAGCAGTGTTCCAATATCTCAGGGGCTGCCACAAAGAAGAGGGGGTCAACCTATTTTCCAAAGTGCCAGAAGACAGGACAAGAAACAATGGATGGATACTAATCAATGAAAGAAGCAACCTGGAACTAAAGAGAAGTTTCTTAACAGTAAGAACAATTAAACAGTGGAACGGCTTCAGAAGTTGTGGGTGCTCCATCACTGAAGGCTTTTAGAAGAGACTGGGCAGCCACATGTCTGGAACAGTATAGGGCAGTGGTGGCGAACCTTTTACTATTTTTTTTAATTTGATTTATATGCCGCCCTTCTCCGGAGACTCAGGGCGGCTTACAATGCATTAAGCAATAGCCTTCATTCTTTTGTATATTTTATACAAAGTCAGCTTATTGCCCCCACAAACTGGGTCCTCATTTCACCTACCTTAGAAAGGATGGAAGGCTGAGTCAACCTTGAGCCTTGGAGAGATTCGAACCAGCAGAAATTGCAGGCAGCTGTGTTAATAACAGGGTGCTCAGACCGCTGTACTATCAAAGCTCTTACCAAATGCCGAACAGGAACGCGCTTCGTGCCCTGCGCACGCTCACGTGCCATCCATGGTAACACGCGGCTTCTCCCCATATGCTGCGTGTGCAACTGCACCATCTGCGCAAGCGCAAGCTTTCACGCATGTGCACTAGCGCATGCTGCATGTGCAATCTCACCAAATGCGCATGGGCACAGCTTTTGCGTGCACAATGCACGCACGCAAACTCTGTCTGCGCATGCACGCACAATCTCCAGTGCATGCGCAAACACACACACATGCGCAGGAGAGCTCCGAAGACCAGCTGGGTCCCCTGAATTGCATGAATGCGCACCAGAGGCCTGAACACCAGCTGGGGCGCACACGCATGCACAGTTTCAGGTGAGCTTGGTGATGGCTCGCGGGCCTGGAAAAAAGGCTCTGTGTACCACTTCCGGCATGCGTGCCATAGGTTTGCCAACATGCTTAAGCAGGGGGTTAGACTAGAAGATCTCCAAGTCCCTTCCAACTTTGTTCTGTTATGCAAGCCTGCACATTAAAAGGCAGGGAACAGAGTTTTTATGTCTATAACTGTGGCCACTTTCTTGACTTTTTGACTCACCCTGAAAACATCTCTACAGGCTTAATATTCATGCTGATCTTCACATTTCCCAACATCTAAGCAATAAGTGAATCATGCATTGTCAAAAAGATAACATACCATCCTTTACTTAAAATATGGAGGGACAACTGGGGTCAGTAAGGATCAGTGGTGTGTTTCTACCGGTTCGCCCTGGTTCCCGTGAACTGGTAGCGGTGGCGGTGGGAGGCTCCGCCCACCCGCCCAGACGTCATCACAGATGGTCTGCACATGCACAGAAGGTTCCGCACATGCGCAGAAGCGCTGCATGCACGCACAGTTACAGTGACAATCCGGTAGTAAAGGTAAATTGAACCCACCACTGGTAAGGATAACCTCCCACCGGCCAACACGCTCCCACAGAGAGGGTCTCCTCAGGGTGCCGTCTGTCAGGCAGTGTCGGCTGGCGACCCCCCAGGGAAGAGCCTTCTCTGTGGGGGCACCCGCCCTCTGGAATGAGCTACCTCCAGGGATACGACTAATCCCGGACCTCCGGACCTTCCGCCAGGCCCTGAAGACTTTTTTATTTCAGCAAGCCGGGCTGGGTTAAAAATTTTTAATTGGGTGAATTTTATGGGTAAGGGGTTTTAAATTGGAGAAGCCTAAGATAATTTAATTTTGTTTTAATGTATTTTAATATTTGTATTGTGTGTTTTTAATTCTGGCTGTTCACCGCCCCGAGTCCTTCGGGAGAGGGGGCGGTATAAAAATTTAATAAATAAATAAATAAATAAAATAAATAAGGATGTTGTTGTTACCCTGGGACAATCATTTTCCTGTTTTTCAGGATTTCAGAACTACAGTGTAGGTGCCATAATTAAGAAGTAGCAAATTTGGGGGTTTTATTATTATATACATTAACTAAGCATTGCACATCTGCTCTTCAGTATAGGCCTTGTTAATTGGGTGACATACTTTTTTTATTTGAAATCAAGGGCCATTTGGCTATATTTGAAGGTGAAGAGGCCACAACACTTCAGGGAGAGTTTTCAATTTCATGTCACAGCAACAAACCTATCCAGCTTCAGCTTCCAAGAGGGTTTTTAATAACATGCCACAGCTGATGTCAATATGACATGAAATGATAATTGGTTCCAAATCAGTTCATTTTGATTTCTTTCTCATTTTTCACAGTATTTTGGCTTGGCTTGGCTTGGCTTGGCTTGACCTGACAGACTGCCACTACAGCAGCTCATCCTGAGTAGTTCACATTGATTTGAAAACCTGAACCTTTTCTGCTGTCCCCCAAAAGCTGACATTTTCAAGGGAGAGAACAGGAAATTCTCATTCTAACTGGAATAAAAAGCTCCCATTTTATAAAATGTCTTCTAGTTCAAGATCAACTGACTTTTTAAAAAAAGGATAAAAGTATAATACTAAAATCTGCACTTAGGATCAAACCTCATTTCAATACCAGTCAAAGGCATTTTGCAGAAAAGCATGAAAAATGCCACTTCTTTCCTTTTTCCCCTTTTCACATACAGTTCATACTTGTGAATTTGTGAATACAGAAGAAAACTAGATTGGCAAATTAACATAACTTCAACTTTTGCAGTGAAAGTCTAGCTTCTGGTTTCAGTAGCTGTCTTTTTTGCTAAAGAAAATATAGAATTAATTCATAATATGGTATTCCTAAAGGAGGTCGGATGTCTAGTAATTGTCTTTCCTAATCCAACTCAAGATTACCCTTATTTGATGACCTGTTCAATCGTTTCATTCCTTCTGGGCATCATTTCTCACTGACTTTGTCAGCTACCATGCTATTTCTTTTGAGTATGATTTTTACCAAGGGTCCTACCTTTATCAGCTGATGATGTCAGTCTTTAAAATATTCAAGAGCTGAATTCTGCAAAGCAATTTCTTCTGTAGAATAGCCTGCACATAATTTCATTGGTAGAAAAGATTCCATAGAAGAATCAAAATAGATTTTTCCTAAGTAACACCCCCAAATGTTACTAAGTAACACCCCCTAAGATCATAAACTTCCTAACAAACAGGAAGCAGCAGGTGAAGCTAAGCAGAATCACATCAGATACCTGTACAATTAGCCCAGGGGGCCCTCCAAGGGTGTGTGCTCTCCCCACTTCTCTTCTCTCTGTATACCAATGACTGCATCTCAAACGATCCATCTGTTAAACTACTGAAGTTTGCAGATGACACAACAGTGATCGGTCTCATTCGAGACAATGATGAATCCGCATACAGATGGAAGGTTGAACAATTAGCCTCGTGGTGTGACTGGAATAATCTGGAACTGAACACACTCAAAACTGTAGAAATGGTAGTGGACTTTAGAAGAAACCCTTCCATACTTCCACCTCTCACAATACTAGACAACACAGTATCAACAGTAGAGACCTTCAAATAGGTTCTACCATATCGCAAGATCTAAAATGGACAGCTAACATAAAAAATGTCATTAAAAAAGCACAACAAAGAATGTTCTTTTTGCGCCAACTCAGAAAGCTCAAACTGCCCAAGGAGCTGCTGATCCAGTTCTACAGAGGAATTATTGAGTCTGTCATCTGCACCTCTATAACTGTCTGGTTTGGTTCTGCAACCCAACAAGACAGACACAGACTTCAGAGGATAATTAGAACTGCAGAAAAAACAATTGCTATCAACCTGCCTTCCATTGTGGATCTGTATACTGCACTAGTCAAAAAGAGGGCTGTGAAAATATTTACAGACCCCTCGCATCCTGGACATAAATTGTTTCAACTCCTACCCTCAAAATGATGCTATAGAGCACTGCACACCAGAACAACTAGACACAAGAACAGTTTTTTCCTGAACGCCATCACTCTGCTAAACAAATAATTCCCTCAACACTGTCAAACTATTTACTAAGTCTGCACTACTATTAATCTTCTCATCGTTCCCACCACCCATCTCCTCCCACTTATGACTGTATGACTGTAACTTTGTTGCTTATATCCTAACGATTTATAATGATATTGTTCCTGATTGTTTATTTGTACCCTATGACTATCATTAAGTGTTGTATCTTATGATTCTTGACAAATGCATCTTTTCTTTTATATACACTGAGAGAGTATGCACCAAGACAAATTCCTTGTGTGTCCAATCACACTTGGCCAATAAAAAATTCTGTTCTATTCTATTCTAAAAGTGTTTTTCATTGAAACACAGTACAGGTAGTCTTTGACTTATGACCACAATTAAGCCCAAATTTGCTGTTGCTAAGAGAGACATTTGTTAAGTGAGTTTTGCCTCATTTTACAACCTTTTTTGTCACAGTTGTTAAGTGAATCATGCAGTTGTTAATGTGGCTTCCCCATTGACTTTGCTTGTCAGCAGGTTGTAAAAGATAATAACATGACCCCAGGATGCTGCAACCATCATAAATAGGAGTCAGTGGCTGCCCCGGCTCTCTGGAATCAGCTACCTCTCGAGGCCCGGACCACTCCCACGCTACTGGCCTTCCAGAAAATGGTGAAAACCTGGCTTTTCTGGCAGGCTTAGGGCCGTTGATCTCGCCACTGCGATCTTGCGAGATCCGGCCATGAGCAGTGTGCATGGGGCGGGGGAGGGGGTAAACATTTTTTTTTATTGTATATTGTTCACATTGTTCTTGTTGTAAGCCGCCCAGAGCCCTCGAAGAGTTGGGCAGCATAGAAATATGAAAAATAAATAAATAAATAAATAAATAAATAAATAAATAAATAGTTGCCAAATGTCTGGATTTTGATCACATGACCATGGGGATGCTGCAACGGCCTTTTCACACAAAAGTGTGAAAAATGGTTATCAGTCACTTTTTTCAGTGCCTTTATAACTTCAATTCAGTTCACTACATGAATTGTTGTAAGTCGAGGACTATCTGCATTAGGAAGGTATGAGCTTGGGGTAGAAATGTGGTGAAAAGGAAGAAGCACACATATATTTCCATCCAGCTTTTTTTCTCCATTAAAATCGTAATGAAAGTCCAGTCAGAACTATCAGGAACAGAAAGACAAGGAGGCTTTTCGTCCTTGGGCTAAAGTTCATAAAGGCCCTCAAATTTAAATCCTGTATGTGCTTAGTTTTTTCAAACACAACAAAATTAAATTGCATCTTACTTTTTATATATGGGTTTGTGAGTCTTATTTTATCATTTATATTGAGAAATCTGAAAACAGGAAAACCTACAGATTAAGCATTATTTTACCAAGCAACTGTAGTTTGCAGGTATATGTTTTTACAATTGCAATTGCAATAGCAATAGCAATAGCACTTAGACGTATATACCACCCCTTAATGCTTTACAACAGTGGTCACCAACTGGTGGTCCACAGACCACTGGTGGTCCACGAGAAAATTTTGGTGGTCCACAGAAAACTTATTTGCATTTTTTATATTGCACTAAATCAGGGGTCCTCAAACTATAGCTCCTGGGCCAGATACGTGCAATGAACATTTGTGTTGCTGCAGAGAGTTTCCCCCTTCGGGGTCTTTTTCTGTGGGTTGGAGGGGGGCAGAAATTCTGACTTGGGGTCTGCTTCAGCCTCCTGGTGTGGGGCTTTGGGTGAAGACTGGAGGGAAATGCTGCTGATGGCGAAGAGCTGGGGGACCTTGTTCCAGGGGGACTGCATCAAGGCCTGGAACTGGTTGACCATCTCAGCCCACTGAGCCTCCAGGCACCTGTATCTGGTCTTGCACTCCCGCAGGTCTTCCCTCTGCTTGGAAAGCCTATGCTCGTAGAAGTGAGGTGCTTCTGCTGAGCCTCCTTCTCGGTTAGATCCAATTTGAACTGAGCTATTTTGCCAACTCTTTCTTGTGGTGGCTGCTTAGCTCCAACAACTGCTTGCTGTTGGGGCCCTAAGGAACCTGGGCGGGGAGGCAAGGAGTTGGCCATGCCCACCCAGTCACATGACCATCTAGCCACGCCCACCCAGCTGGTCGTTAGGCAGATCATATTAGTGGTCCGCGGGATTTAAAATTATGAATTTAGTGGTCCCTGAGGTCCAAAAGGTTGGAGACCCCTGCTTTACAACACTCTACGGGTGGTTTACAATGGAGGTATTATTTGCATATTGCCCCAAAAAATCTGGGTCTGGCTTTCCAGCTGACAACATCTGTTATTGCTATTGCTATCTTAACCATCTGTTAGGACCCAGCCAAATATAGATTGCTACTAAAGACAAAGCAGCAAATAGCATTATTACCTATTTGAGAGAAGGTATGTGTTACTCAAAATGTCTGCATACTTTAGTAAGTGAGGCAGAAAATCTGAGAAGGATCTCTCCCCATCCTGATAACAAGGGGTTGTTATTGTTAACAAACATGGGTTTGTATAAATGCAAAATAACATGTTGAATAATTAACAATTTACTGAACTTCATGACACCCAAATCTCTAACTGAGGTGGAGCCAACTCTTATCTCCATACTCCTACTGTGAGTTGTTTCTCAGGTGGGAGGCCATAGAAAGTGAAAGATTGAGACAACAAATAAACTATTACCTATGCATTTCTAGAGACAATTCGTCAACATATCCATTTTTACCAATACAGCAACAATATAATATATTCGACTGAGTGAAAATATGCACACTGATCAGTTTGACTGCTCATCTGTAGTCAACCTATTTCACTTCTGTCCAGAATCTACTGATTTATATGCTGTGGTTTCTTACAGGGATTAGGGATTTCAGATTACAAGAAAAATCCATCTCTTGCTTGGACTTCCTCAACCCCTACCAGACCTTACAAGTAAGTAACTCACAGACTGTGTTTGCTTGTTTGTTGCAGTGTTTATTATCTCACACTCCAGTTGCAAAGATTCTTGAAGCAGCTAGCAATCATAGAGATAATGAATACAACATTCTTAGGACTAATTCTGTCAACTTGGCAGAATATTTATAAAATAAGTAGAAATCATTAACTTCAAAAACGCTGCAGAATTAGAATGCCTGAGAAAAACAAATTATCTTGAGCTTCCTTGAAGAGAAAACTTCTTAATCAAACTATGATTTTTATAAAATAATGAACTGCGAAAACCTTATCCCCTGAGGTCAAATCATCAGCTCTGAAGAACCTTAGATAATTGTTGCGATAGGGTTTCCTCAACTTCATCAAATTGCATGGAAACAGAAATCCAAGCCAGGAAGTTCATAACTTCAGGGTCTATCAGTGACTTAAATTAACTTTTTAAAATACAAGTTATGCTTGCTTTATTTGTTTTCTTTTTGTTTTCTTTTATTTATTTATTTGTTAAATTTCTTTGGTGAAAAAAACAGAATGCAGTGAAGTGACTCCAAAGCTCCTGCCACAAACATCTTCTCTATCAGCTGTTAAAACTGAGGAATTTGAAGAAGGCACTCTGAATATGATGGAAAAGCTTGGCAGGTAAGATAAGAAAGTCCTCCAGGTATCTTTATCCCAAAGTATTTAGGGCTGTAAAAGGAAATACCAGCCTTTGTTTTTGTCAAAAAACGGGAAGTGGGGCAATTGTTCCAGTCAATCCCACTCAGTTTATTGGTTTTGCAACAATTGAAATTTTCCAATACAGGTAGTCCTCAAGTATTATGACCACAATAGAGCCCAAAATTTATGTTGCTAACTGAAACATTTCTTAAGTGAATTTTGCCCCATTTTACAACCTTTCAAGCCACAGTTGCTAAGTGAATCACTGAAGTTGTTAAATTAGTATCCTGGTTGTTAAATGAAACTGGCTTCTCTATTGACTTTGTTTGTCAGAGGTGATCACATGATCCTGGTACACAGCAAAGGTCATAAATAGGAAACAGTTGCCAAACATCTGAATTTTTATCACATAAGGGATGCTGCAAAGCTTGTAACTGTGAAAATTGGTCATAAGTCCCTTTTTCCACTGCCGTTGTAACCTTGAACAGTCACTAAATGAACTGTTGTAAATTGAGGACTATCTGTATTCTTTAAAGAGGCACTTTTTAATCCTGTTTTGGACAATAGCAATAGCACTTGAATTTATATACCACTTTACAGTGCTTTACAGCCCTCTCTAAGCAGTTTATAGAGTCAGTGTATTGACCCCAACAATCTGAGTCCTCATTCTATCGACTTCGGAAGGATGGAAGGCTGAGTCAACCTTGAGCCTGGTGAGATTCGAATTGCCAAATTGCAGGCAGCCGGCAGCCAGCAGAAATATCCTGCTTAGAACTGCATTCTAACCACTGTGCCACCGCAGCTCATAGCTCGATGGGCAGTGAGATTCCATTTGCCTAGGTTTGATAGACGGGAAACGGGGAATTTAAAGCATGTTAACATTGTTACAGAATTTACCCTACCTTTTATTTTATTATTTTATTTTATTTTATTTTATTTTATTTTATTTTATTTTATTTTATTTTATTTTATTTTATTTATTTTATTTTATTTTATTTTATTTTATTTTATTTTATTTTATTATTTTATTTTATTTTATTTTATTTTATTTTATTATTTTATTATTTTATTTTATTTTATTTTATTTTATTTTATTTTATTTTATTTTATTTTATTTTATTTTATTTTATTTTATTTTATTTTATTTTATTTTATTTTATTTTATTTTATTTTATTTTATTTTATTTTATTTTATTTTATTTTATTTTATTTTATTTTATTTTATTTTATTTTATTTTATTTTATTTTATTTTATTTCTATACTGCCCTTCTCCCGAAGGACTCAGGGCGGTGTACAGCCTGATTAAAAGCACAAAGACAGACAAAATTTAAAAATAGTTAAAATTATTAAATAATTGGCTCAATTATAAAACCCCCAAATTTAAAATCCCACATTTAAAACCAATTAAAGAGCCTTGATAGTACAGTAGTCTACACACCCTGTTATTAATATAGCGGCCTGCAATTTACTGCTGGTTCGAATCTCTCCAAGGCTCAAGGTTGACTCAGCCTTCCATCCTTTCTAAGGTAGGTGAAATGAGGACCCAGTTTGTGGGGGCAATAAGCTGACTTTGTATAAATATACAAAAGTATGAAGGCTATTGCTTAACGCATTGTAAGCTGCCCTGAGTCTCCGGAGAAGAGCGGCATATAAATCAAATTAAAAAATATTAATAATAAAAAAAATTAAAATCTTTACATTGATAGCCCAGCCTGGCGGAACAACAAGGTTTTGAGGGCACAGCGAAATACATGGAGATTGGAGATCTTACGCATTTCTGGGGGCAGTTCATTCCAAAGGGCAGGGGCTCTCACAGAGAAGGCCCTTCCCCTGGGTGTCGCCAGCCGACATAATTTGGCCGATGGCACCCTGAGAAGACCCTCTCTGTGGGAGCGGACTGGCCGATGGGAGGCTACTGGTGGCAGAAGACGGTCTCAAAGGTACCCAGGTCCAATGCCATGGAGTGCTTTAAAGGTGGTAACCAGCACCTTGAATCGCACCTGGAAGACCACTGGGAGCCAGTGCAGCTCGTGCAGGAGGGGTGTCACATGGGCACAACGAGTTGCGCCCATAACCACCCGTGCGGCCGCATTTTGGACCAGTTGGAGCTCCGGGTGCTTTTCAAGGCGAGCCCCATGTAGAGAGCATTACAGTAGTCCAGTCGGGAGGTGACAAGGGCGTGAGTGACTATGTGCAAGGTGTCGCGATCCAGAAAGGGCTGCAACTGGCGAATCAGGCGAACCTGATAAAAAGCCCCCCTGGCCACGGCCATGTATCCTCCCTTTGAATGGCAAGAAACTCTGTCCAAATTTCAGGACCAGAGGTGGGTTTCAGCAGGTTCTGACCAGTTCTGGAGAACTGGAAATAAAAATTCTGACTAGCTCCGCCCCCATGTATTCCCTGCCTCCCAAGTCCCAGCTGATTGGGAGGAAATGGGGTTTTTGCAGTAACCTTCCCCTGGATTGGAGAGGGAATGGAGATTTTACAGTATCCTTCCCCTGACATGCCCATGCCACGCTTACTAAACCACACCCACAGAACCGGTAGTAAAAAAGTTTGAAACCCACCAATGTTCAGGACATGTTGTCAGAAAAGGGTCCAGTGGCAAAGGAAGATGAGGTTGAAGCCACACAGGGCTGTCCATTCAGAATCAGAGTCAAAATGGCAGGACTGATTGGCTGATGACAGACCAATATTTAGCTCTGGACAGCTCTGGACAGCTTACAACAATCAAAGAGAGCCAAATAAAAAAAAAAAAAACAGGTCTGCAATCTTAATTTTCTTTTTTTTTTATTTTAACTCAAAACACCCTTAGAGCCACATCCAACCACTATAGGATCAGATTGCCCATCTCCTCTGTAAAAGGAGCCCCTTCTATGATATATTAATGCACTCCCCACACAGTAATATATTACTGAGCACATGAAATAAATTACCAAACATATGTAAACTCAACCCAGGCTATCTCTGCTACATAAATGAATGCAAATGCAGAGGGCCTTAATAGGTTGCACATCAGTTTCTGATTGAAGGAATATGACAATTTATTCCATTAAAGAAAAAAAACCAGACACTCTCAAATTTATCTTGCTCAGTATAGGGATGCCTGCATTAGTTGTGCATTATTTGATTTCCTCTTATATTTACTGTAATCTCGCCATATGTATCATTCTGTTTAACGTAAGTAGACGTGATTTACAGCACTTCTCCTGGCAGTTCGTTTTGGTGTAAAATAAGCCAAGTGCTATGTAAAAATCATCCGTTCAGGAATGCAAACATGTTTTCAAGTGATTTATTCTTGGTTTTGTTTTGTTTTGATATACAGGCATTGGTGGCCTACAAGCTTGCATGTTTGTGTGTACTAAAGCTGAACTGCTAGAAATCCTTGGAGGCTTCTGGCTGTTCCTGCCTGCCCTTCCCCTCTGATCTAACTTTAGACATAACAACAAATGAAAAAAGGCTTGTCCGTAATTGTACTTATTTTCCTCTCCTTTTTCTTGGCACAATCCTGATTTATCATTATTTCCTCCCCCTCTTGTTTTCCCAGCAAACGTCGGTCAAGACTCCCTAATGATAACAAAGGCTTGCTGCCAGTTGCAACAGTACCTGTTGTAATCACTGGAATTCAGGCTTTTCAATTTTCACTGTTTGCCTTGGATCAGGTAGCTGTGAGCTAATGGAACAGAAGGTCACCAGATGAAGGGCTGATAGGAGAGAGGGACTATTCTACTTAACATGCATGGAGGATTATGCTTTTCAGGCGTCCTAGAGCTAATCTTTCAAGTTGTCCTTTTTTGACTTTCTCAGTTTAATCAGCTTAATCTCGCCTTCGTTTTTTTTTCTTTCTGATTACAAAGATTTTCTGTAGAAATCTTACCTTCACAATAAAGACCGTATGGCAATTTATTTTCATATTGATCCTAAATTCACTTTCCCTTTATGGGTAGGGTAGTGAAATGGGAGGAAAGAGGAAATAATGAGAAAAGATACGAGTCCTCCTATAGCACGGCTCCTTTGACACAAGACAGGGTATTTTAAAGCCTAATCACAACACGGGTCAGTGTGTGCGTGTATGTTACACAGACTAGGGGAGAGTAGAGCAAACCTTTCCAGTAACAGTGCCTCATAACTGCTTATCCCTGGTGGTTTCTGCCCATCCTTCTAGGTCCGGCAGAATGGGCATGCTCCAAGTTCTCTTGATGCCGTCTCCAACATTGCCTGATGGAATAGCCTCTCCCTCCCCTTCCCACAGATTTGAGTGACATCAGTCCTGTTGGCCTTCTGAAAAGCTGCAAATACCAAACTTCCCCTTTTCCCCAATGTTTTTATAATAGCCCCAACTTGGATTTTTTATTTGATGTGCGTATTCTGTTGCATCGTTTGTTCCCTGCTCAGATCTCCATTAGTGGATGAGCAGTTATATAAATGTGCAAACTAAAATAAATACATTTAAAGTCCCCTCATACCATCTACTACACCTCAATGTGTTTGTTAACAGTTGCTGCATGTCTAATGTCAATGTGATTTTTAGGTCCAGCATTAATGGACTGAAAAGCAGTATTACCACTTGCATTGTCAACAAGGTCATTCACAATATGCTGCTTTGTCCCCAGAGCAATTAAATGGAGGTTGTTTTAAAACCTAGCTGTAGATGGGAGAGAGAATTTTTCAGGATGAGTCATGGCCTTAAAGAGGGAACCAGCAGCAAAAAGGTGAAGTCTCTCATTAGCAGCAAAAAGGTGAAGCCTCCAAGTTCTGCTCAACTCTTGATGACTACCAGACATATCCCTATAGTTTTCTTGACAGCAGAACAGATATAGTTTGCCCCTGGTTGTTTTTCCAATTATCTTCATGGTGGTCTTTCATCCATTCTAACCAGGTTTGGCCTGGCTTAACTTTGTCAAGGTCAGCATAAATAGGCTAGGTGCAGCTGTTATCTATTACCAGTTACCTCTAGAAACTATTTTAAGAATGGGAAGATTGTGATCAGATGATCCATGTTCTTGTTGACCAGTTGTTAATTGTTTCTGGGCAGATTTAGGACTCCTTTCTTCTTTTAGCTTCTTACATAGTATTTAAACCCTTAAGGACTGCCTAGATTTGGAGGTATCTCTTGAAGGAGAGAATTCTTGCAAATACTGGGCTGTGGTTTAATAGCTCTTAAAGAAAAGAATTCTTAAGTAGTGTCGGAAGAAATGTCCATCTGGGTTCAGTTCCAAGTGGGGAGAAGGACACTGGGAACATGGAGGCTGTTTGGAAAGATGTTTTAATGGTGGAGAGAGAGAGAGAGAGAGAGGGAGGGAGGGAGGGAGGGAGGGAGGGAGGGAAAGAGAGAGAGAGAGAGAGAGAGAAAGAGAGAGAGAGACCTTCTCTTGGGCCCTACCTTGGAGCTTCCTGTTTCTGTGTAAGGGCACATATTCTGATTGGTTGAATCTTGCTAACTTTCTACTGTAGCAGTCAAAGTAGCTCAGGCAGATATTTTAGATACAAGCCTGTGTGTACATCCTAAGTGTGTGGGCAGGTGTGAGAGACAGTTGGGTGGGCAGAAAGAAAGGATGGAACAAGTTATTAAGAAAAAAACCCAACCTCTGGCTCTTGTTCGATAATATATTTATGACTATAAAAGTAGAATGTTTTAAATTCTTCCCTAAGTTTTTAGTTCATTGGTTACTTTTCCTATTTGTAGTTCTGGCATAATGTTTTAATTTGCAATTTCATTTGAGCAATGGGATTTTGGTTTTTTTTAGGTTGAACTGATATATGCAACATATGGAAAACTACATCACTTGGAACTCCTATTTTTACACAACTACTGCTAGTACAGGAGCTTTTGTCCTTCTTTGCAGCTGAATACATTATTTTTAGCTAAGGTAACTGTATTTAAAAAAAAAAGTGACAACATGTTGCTGGCATGCTGCTATGTCTTGCAGGCTGTTACTTGAAATATGTCAAAAGAATAGAACAATATGCAATACTTTGCTGCTGTGTTCTGGGAGTTTGTACCCCAAAAATGGCTAGCTTTATGGATGTGGGCAGACATTTTTCAAAAAAAAAAAAAATGCCTCCAGTGTCAATTGCCCAGGGACATTTGAAACATCCATTTATGTGTGTTCTAAAAAACAATGATTAAAGTTTTCCTTACTTTATATAAGATTAGTCAAATAATATTTATATAAGATTATGTAACCTTTATATAAGATTAGTCAAATAATATTGCAGCTTGTTGCTTGGCTAAAGAGAACAGGCCAGCTATGAGTTCAGTCCATGTTTCCCTTTTTGGAAGAAGGAATTTCACCCAAAAATAGAGGGCTCAAATGAAAGAACCAAAAAATTGCCTCATTTGCTCATTCTTTATGTCACCACTGCTGCCATGGCTAAATAGTGAGAAAGCAGCCATAGATATTTTCTGTTGTGGCCCGCCAGCGGCCTGCGCGGATTGTTGCTGATCCCAACAACGAGGAGGCTGGTGTGGTGCTGCACCAGCAGTCTGTGCAGCCAGCGCTCGAGTCAGACAGTGAGGATGTGGTGCCAGAGGCAGAGGTTCAGTCAGGGTCTTCAGAACCTCCAAGGCTCCTTTAAGTGCAGAGGATGAAGAGGAGGAGTCTCTTCTCAATGCACGGGCACGCAGAGCTGCCAAAAGGTAGGAGTGGTTCCTCAGGAAGAGGTCTCCTTGAGAGTAAGGCTTGGGGCTAATTGGCCACTCCCTTAGCCTATTTAAGAAAGAACGCAGCTTGCAACAAGCTGCAGGAAACAACTTTAGTTTGCTATTCATCGCGTTGGGATTTCTCTGCAACCTTGCTTCTGGGCTTTTTGCCAACTCCAGTAAGACTCTGACTACCTTATCTGTGGAACTCTGGCAGGCGGTTAAGAATGCTTATTAACAGCCGGCATTTGCTAAAACGGTGTTATTTGAGTAAATTGAGTTTTGTTCAGACTTTGTGTGTGCTGTGTTCTTTGGGATCTGTAGCTGGGGCAGAACATTTCCTGTTTTGGTCAAAACAATGAAAGCCCCCCAGTCCAGGCTCAGCTTTTCATGTGTATGTGTGACACCATAAAGCAGTCTAAAAGATATGGGGATTGTCTATGAAGATTCTCAGTCATCCGGGTCATGGTTGTCCCAAAGGTGCTTTTTCAAGAGGCAACTGGATTTTCCGGGGGTTTTTTGAAGACATTTCACTTCTCATCCCAGAAGCTTCTTCAGCTCTGAGAGTGAAACGTCTTCAAAGAAAAACCAGACAGTCCAGTTGCCTCTTGAAAAAAGCACCTTTGGGATATGGGGATTGGATCACAATGTTACTTTCATCCACCTGTCCTCTTCCCTCCTCCAGTGATCCATCCCATCAGGATTAGTTGGCCATCCAATTGTAAAGGCATGCATACAAAAAAATCGCCTATATAATAACTTTAGGGCAGGGCATCCTGATTGGAAGACATCTCTTCAATAGCAAGAAGCTCTGTATTGTATGAAAACTATGTAATATGGGTAGTGTGCGGTAGTGGGTTTCAATTTCGGCTGCTACCGGTTTCCTCGTGGGCGGGGGGTGCTCACACGCATGCAGAAGCTTCTGCACATGCACAGAGATGTTCAGGACGGTGGGCGGAGCCTCCTGCCACCACCGCTACCAGTTCACCCAATCCGGGGAGAACCCGTAGCAACCCACCACTGGTAGTGGGAATGGAAAAGGAAGTTACATTTCCCTGGTACATCATTCCTAAAACAAGTCAAACTTCTTTGGACCATCACTGAAAGAGCAATGAATAACAATGTCCAAAATTCAATCTAGATGAGAGGCTTCTGTTTAAAAACAATAAAATGGTCATAATAGGAGGTCTGAAGGTCCCCATAATGCAAAGAGAAGGCAGTGGCTTATTCATTCTTCCGGCCTCCTTTTATCAGTTGCTCTGAGATTTCAGTCAGTCACCAAACCTCAACCTCCCACCCAGTGGTGAAATCCATTTTTTTTTACTACCAGTTCTGTGGGTGTGGCTTGGTGGGCGTGGTGTGGCTTGGTGGGCGTGGCTTGGTGGGCATGGCAGGGGAAGGATACTGCAAAATCTCCATTCCCACCCCACTCTGGGCCAACCAGACATGGTATTTACCGGTTCTCCAAACTGCTAAAAATTTCCACTATCGGTTCTCCAGAACCTGTCAGAACCTGCTGGATTTCACCTCTACTCCTACCCCATAACTTCTAGAAACTCAGACTTTTTCTCCTTGTCATCTTCTTTTTTAACAACTGTTTCAACAATGAATAGCCTGTGAGAACGGCCTTCTTGATTCTAAGTTCCAGGCTTTGGGAACTGAGAAACAGGTCAATGCCTGTCTATTTTACTATGTTAGGGCTAACCAGACCTCAAATAATACAGCAAAGCTTTTAAAGAGAAATTGGATATGGTGATTTGTAAATTATTAGCTAAAATTGGTCTCCTCCACCACTCCCAACACCGCAAATAAACTAGATTACAAATTGCTTGGACTGTAAAATTGCTTGAAAATGAGACAGGCTGAACTTGATTCATACATCAAATTAAGGAGAAAATTACTTAGAATATCCATTGCAAGACGTAGAGTTGAGAATTGTTATTTCATGTGGTCATGTTTATCTGACTTGAAAATCTATACGTATAAAATCCTTCAGTGGTATCTGTTGTTGTCTACACAATTTAGCAAAGCAAGGTACAAATTATATGGGCAATGTTAGCAAACACTCCTTGCTGTTCTAATTATATATTGGGTGAGGTATTAGCTTGTACATTTCAGCATTGCAATCAGGTTGAGTCCTAAGAAAACTCTATGCGAGAGTATGCAAAAGTCACAATTATTCCTCCCTTGCCAGACATCAAAACAATAGTTACATTTATTTTTCTTGCAATGATATTATTTTTTGTCTACAAAGAGATCCACAAAAATTCTCAAAA
Organism: Arizona elegans; assembly: GCA_022577455.1. Lineage (NCBI taxonomy): Eukaryota > Metazoa > Chordata > Lepidosauria > Squamata > Colubridae > Arizona > Arizona elegans. The sequence continues at coordinate 255,711,169 of JAKOOJ010000001.1, forward strand.
AAGTTGTTTTTTAAAATATGACAGCTAAGTAGTTATATAAGTTAACCTGGTTTATGGCCAAACAATGAAGCAACAGATACCAGTTGATGATATTCTTACTATCCTAAAATGCCTTGAGGGCAGTGGTGGAATTCATTTTTTTTTACTATCGGTTCTGTGGGCATGGCTTGGTGGGCGTGGCAGGGGAAGGATACTGCAAAATCTCCATTCCCATCCCAATCCAGGGGAAGGATACTGCAAAATCCTCATTCCCTCCCCACTCTGGGGCCAGCCAGAGGTGGTATTTGCCGGTTCTCCAAACTACTCAAAATTTCCACTACCGGTTTTCCAGAACCTGTCAGAACCTGCTGAATAGCACCCCTGCTTGAGGGCATTGATCACAGAAAGTATCCACAAATCAGGGAAGCACGTTTAGGATCCGCATATCTCTACCTATCTGCTACTATGCAAAGATCCAGGAGAAAGGATATACAGTATATCTTAGTACAGCGGTACCCAATCTTTTTGGCACAGGGACTGGTTTTGTAGAAGACAATTTTTCCATGGACCGCGGTGGGAAGGGATGATTTCTCACACAACCTAGATCCTGTGTACGCTCAAAAGAAGGTTCGCTTGCTCACTTGCACAGAGCAGTTCCTAACAAGCCATGAATCGGTACCAGTCTGTGGGGTTGGGGACTCCTGTCTTAAGTACTTAAATGACCATAGAGATGAGTCCGACAATCCTCCTTGCAGGATGCTTTCAAATAGTTTCAGTTTCAACATCCAGTCTCCATTTAATCTTTTTCAAATGACATTTCAAACCAGATACTTGCTAATATCTTCTACTTCTAACATGCCTATAAAAGCAGCATTATTACAAGCTGCCATTCAGTTGTCCACCTTCAAATCTTTCCTTAAATTAAAAATATCTCATTAAATAGCTTCTCATATGGTAAAAATCTGAGTGTAACATTGTGATTTGACCTTTTATTTTTATAGTAAATGTTTTATTAAATTAAGCATAATGAATACCGGTATATATTTGCCCTTTAATAATATTTGTAGGCAAGTTCACACTTTTTCTCCCCTTCAGCAGAACTGGTTCTCTGTGAATGTTTGCTCACAAGGATCTAACCAACCAAAATACCTAGGATAAAAGTAGCACATAGTTTCAGCCTAAAACATTCCTATTTCACCTATGGAAAGAAGTGTCTGTGTTAACAGTGGGATGATGAAAATATGTATGGTTATTCGAAATTTAGGAAATTATCAAATTGACAACCCACATTTTCGAGCCATTTCATTTCAAAATTGGTTATTTGGTTTCAACCAGTCACATTTTGTGAAATGGGGAGGTGTATAAATTTGCTAGAAAAATAAAAATAAAGTGAATTTTAAGAGAAAAGCTAAACTACTTTAGAACAAATATGGTAGAAGCAGATATGGTTGAAGCAGAGCAGATGTTACTTTGGCTTTCGTGAAAGCTCTGAGTCTGCTTTTGAATCCTGAGAAACTCAAAAATGCTGCCACCATATTTATGTATATGGTGATATAATGTCTTTGTATGTATTTGTATTTGTGCATATGAGTATTCACACAGGAAAATATATGTATACAGTATGGCTCTTCCTTTGTCTCTATAATTTTAATGGACAGCTTAATGTACACAGAAAATATAGGAAGAATTGATATCCTCCAGCATCTCATTGTATTCAAGTGATGTACTGTGAAATACTCCCACAAAGAAAGCAAAATAATTGAAACAGTGTTTTTTTTAAAACCAGGTCACAACATGCCCTTCCACATAAACCTATTTTAAAACTGAAAATAGTAGGAAAATCCTGTATATGTCTATTGTGAATGCAATTTCTTGAAAAACACCAAATATCCTTTTCCAGGCTGATCCAACTAAATTGCTGCTCTCTGAGTACTATTCTTATTATATTTTAAAGTGAACTGTTTTTCTCTTTCCTCTTAAAAATAAAATAAATTCCTCATACAGATAAGTCCTCATTTAATCACCAATTGTTCAACAACCATTCAGCAACCATTATGCCAATGCTGAACAAGTGGTACTTACAACTATTACTCACAGTTGTACTTATAGTTCAGCATAGATGATGAACAAGTGATACTTACAACTAATACTCTTAGTTTGGATATTTAGCAACCAACCAACAAGCAAATTCTATGGGGAAGCCAGCAGGAAGTAGGAAGATACAATCAAGTGATATCCTTGCTTAATGACCTATGCAGTCTTTCCTTAACGATTGCAACTGGCACTGCTAGAACCACTAGAATTTAAGTAGCATGTTCACATGATGTCATACATGCTGATGGTGCCACTTAGCAATGGAATTTCTTGTCCCAGTTATGGATGTTAAGAGAGGACTACCTTAACTCATACTGAGTTTTACTGAAGGCAATTTCTCATTCAGCTTTGTAAAAAATTGTTAAGGGAATATTGATAAGGGGGCATGAGATCCAGTGGTGGGATTCAGCCAGTTCGCACCACTTCGGGAGAACTGGTTGTTAACTTTCTGAGCAGTTTGGTGAACTGGTAGTTGGAAGAAATAATTAGGGCAGAAAACGAGTTGTTAAATTATTTGAATCCCACCAATGATGAGATCTTATAAACAGCAATCTACTTTTTCTCTTCTTCATTTTTTATTTTAATTGTGTGGTCCATGGATGTTACGCTGTATCCCTAAAATTTGTAACAAAACAGGGAAGGAAATATATAGAACTACTAAAGCTAACTTGCCCAGGCTGGTTCCCTCCAGATGCATAACAGTTAAGAAATAATCTTGTTGTTGGAAAATATTGGTTCATTTTCCTACATCCATAAATATTGAGTGACCAAACATGCTTAGTTTAGTCAGCTATACAAAAATTATTTTGTGAACATAAAAATGGGGAAATCCCACATGCATTGTTCTGAACTCATCAGGGGGAAAGACAACTGTAAAATATATGGAATACTGAAATACTGAAAATGACCTTCCCTTTCTTGATAATACTGAAAAAATATAGGCTTGCTGCACTTTTCTACCTGATTACTTAACAGTAGCAGGTTGAAAGCATTATACAAAAGTCCACTTGTAATTCTGTTTTGGATGTTATCACCAATTGGGTCAAGTACATGATATATCTCTGTCATTTATGTTGGGGATTGCAAATTCAATGGCACTGACTCTTCAGCACCTTGTGCCTCTTGACACAAAGGGGTAGGAGGGCACAGACAGAAAATCAAGAATGGTCTTTGTGTGTTCTCTCTTGTCTTTCCCTCTGTCTGCTCTTTCGAGGGGCCTTTGGTGAAGACAGTTGACTCTCCTTTTTTCCCTTTCTCTTGTTCCCATCTGTATTTGTTTTCTTTGCCATCTTTGTTTCTTTGTTTTGAGTTTTTAAAACTTTTTAACAAATTGCTTAGAGTCTCTGGGAGATGGAATTATTATTATTATTATTATTATTATTATTATTATTATTATTATTATTATTATTATTATTATTTAATCTTTAGTGAGATTCACAGCCTTTGAGGCTGGTTAATAGCTCAGCAGCTCGAGTCCTAACCAAGGACCTAAGAACTGTTAAGGTATCGTCGGAGGATGTAAGCTGTTCCGAGTAAGGTGGTTTTTTGTAAAGTCAAAATGTTCAAGTCCGGCAAATTTAGAATTTCTAAATAGCGGGGGAGCCCTTTGGGTATTGCTCCAAGGGCTCCAATTACAATCGGAACAACACACGATTTCTTTTTCCACAGTCGCTCAACTTCAATTTGCAAGTCCCGGTACTTTGTGATTTTCTCTTGCTGCTTATCTTCAATCCTTGCATCACCAGGTATTGCAATGTCAATGAACCATACTTTTTTTCTTTTCAACTATTGTTATGTCAGGTGTGTTGTGGACCAAGTGCCTGTCAGTCTGAATCCTAAAGTCCCACAAGATCTTGAGTTTCTCATTCTCTAAAACTTTCTCAATCTGATGTTCCCAGTGGTTTTTGCTGTATTCAAATCCAAACTTCTGGCACAATTTCCAGTGAATTATCTTAGCAACACGGTCATGGCGTTGTAGGTAGTCAGTTTGTGAAATTTTGCTACACCCACTGATCAGGTGGTCAACTGTCTCATCTTTCTCATTACAGAGGCGGCATTTGTTGTTGGTGGTAACATGTTGAATTTTTGCCTTCATGCAGTTTGTGGCTAGGGCTTGTTCTTGAGCTGCCAAAATAAAGCTTTCTGTTTCTTTTTTCAGTACTCCTGATCGTAACCAGTTCCAAGTTAGTTTCTGGTCAGCTTTGCCTTCAATACTTTTCAAGTATTGGCTATGCAGAGCTTTGTGTTTCCAATTTTCAGCTCGCTGCTCAATTACTTCTTTCTTATATTTTGCTTTTGTTTTAGTTGTCTTTAAAAGGCCTCCTTTATTTACTTCCTTAATCATTGGTTCTTCACTTTTCTGGATGTAATCATTCAAGCTGCGTTTTTCTTCTTCCACAGTCTGCTTTACTTGTAGGAGTCCTCGACCACCCTCTGCTCTTGGTAAATATAATCGGTCAACATCACTTTTAGGGTGCAAGGCATGATTCATTGTCATAAGCTTCCTTGTTTTTCTGTCCAAATTGTCTAACTCCATCTGGGTCCAGTCAATTATTCCTGCAGAGTATCTAATCACAGGTATAGCCCAGGTATTTATGGCTTTTATGATGTTTCCTCCACTCAATTTGGACATTAATATCTTACGAATTCGCCGAATGTACTTGGCTGAAGTTAATTCCTTGACTTTATTATGCATGAAATCAGAGGCTTCTAATATCCCCAAGTACTTGTAGCCTTCTTCTGATTTTACTGCCTTTATAATTTCTTCATTCTCTAGTTCTATTCCATCCTCTTCTATGATCTTGCCTGCTTTGGTTGCTATTGTTGCACATTTGTCAATTCCAAACTGCATACCGATGTCTTGGCTGAATTCTTTTGTGTTTTCAATTAATAAATTCAGTTCAGCTTTTTTTATTATTATTATTATTATCTTTATTCATTAAATATGAAATTCAGTCAACTGAACATTCAAAAATGCATCACAAATACCATTGACTGATGCTAATGGTTGATATGGGTTGCTCCAGCGTCCTAGGTATCAACCAAGTACCTTCTTAAAATGTACGATGTTCCAAGTAGCGCAGTTTTTTGCAGTTCTGCTGATGTTATTGCAGGAAGCTGCAATTTGCTGATGTATCTTATAAAATTCTTGGACATGGTACCAAGTGCCCCGATGATAATGGATATCACTGTTGCATGTTTCATCCTAGCCATGTAGTTTCGATGGCCAGGTCGTGATATTTCATGATTTTTTCCAGTTCTTTTTCTTCGACTCTGGCATTTCCTGGTACCATGATGTCAATAAATTGTACGTTTTGGTTTTCGATAACTGTGATATCTGGTGTGTTGTGTTCAAAGTGACAATCCGTCTGTATTCAAAAGTCCCACAAGATCTTTACCTTCTCATTTTCTATAACTTTTTCCACTTTATGTTCCTATGACTTTTTGGATACAGGTAAGTCGTATTTTTTATATAACGACCAGTGGATTAATTTAGCATCTTGGTTGTGTCTAGCTTTGTAATCAGTTTGTGCGATTTTGCTGCATTCACATATTAAATGTGAAACAGTTTCAACTTTGTTGTTGCAAAGTCGGCAGTTTGGATTGTCGGTGGATTTTTGCATCTTTGCTTTCATGGCATTAGTTTGTAGTGCTTGTTCTTGAGCAGCCAGTATTAAACCTTTTGTTTCTTTCTTGATAGTTCCCATCTGAAGCCATGCCCATGTAAAGTTGTCATCACATTTTCCTTCAATATTTTTCAAGTGCTGTCCATACAAAGCTTTGGTTTTCCATCTATTTAATCTATTTCATCCAGCTGTTTTTCCTTATATTCTGCCTTTGTTTCTGTTGTTTTTATAATGTTGTTGTTGTTGTTGTTGTTGTTGTTGTTGTTGTTATTATTATTATTATTATTATTATTATTATTATTATTATTACCACAAAATGCTAATCTGAGGTCACTTCTTTCTGCCAGTCTTCTCAGGCATGTTTGTGCAGAACATGGACTTAGACTTTTCTTGGAAGGATATAGCTAGCTTTGCTTACCTTTACAATATATTCCCTGTAAATAAGTCTCCTTTCTGTTGTAGCTACAAAAACTGTTTCATTCATCATTGTTCAGATGCCTGCTTTCAGGAACATGGTCCTTCCACACCTACACTCAAATTCGGCTTCAACCTTGCAACAATTGAAAGCTCACCAGAAGGGGAATGAGATTTCAAGATGCAAGATAGCATAACCTGCATGCACAAGGTATGAGTATGCATGCCATCTAGAACATGTGAGACCCACTACATTTAAAAGCAGCTTGTAATACAATAACAAATTTCAGTAGAATCAATTTTTACAACTTACCCATTCCTAAACAGCAACCAAAGATGCTAATAGGAGCTGCCCTTTCCATTTTAATTCATGACCATACATCAAACAGAAGGCTCTTCCAGATTAAGGGGCAGTCCCAAAACACACATGATTTTGTGTCAGCCTCTCTTTGACATCACCCGCTATCACAACCAAAGACTTTCAACTGCAATGAATTTCAATATATTCTTGTATCAGCAGTACATCTGTGGATGGGGAATTGTCATTTCAAGGGATCAACACTGCAAATGTGTCAATGTATCCCCGTCGTATGCTGGAAGTGGGCTGTCTGTGAACTGGAGGGGACTTTGGACTTGCTTCCCTGCACAGCAACAATTTGGTATGAATAAGTGAAGCATCTCCGATGAAGGACTGTCAGTACACCAGCATTAGTTCCGATGGCAACAGAAGACTGTCATTGCAGCAAGCACAGAAAGACAGAAAAATTGAACCAACCAATTCAATATTTTATTTTTTGTGTGTATTATTGCATGGAGCAGAGAGGGCCTTGATAAAGCAGTCAGGTATTGGCCAACAAGTAACTAGTGACTGGTTGACAGTTTTGCCTAATCAGTTGTTGAACAGAGTGGGCAAACATTCATTGTTTGGGGTGTAGAAAGTTAGCACCCACCCTCTCCTAGAGGAATGAAATATTCTAGGAAATATTAAAAAGGCAGAATATTATATTTCCCTAAAAGAGAAATATGCTCTTGGAAAGCAGCCCTCACGTTTCTTAATAGCCCCAGCAAGACTGGGCCAACCTATCTACAAGACAAAAGTCTTTCAGCTCCAAGGTGATGGGATTAAGACATGATCCTCCAGGACATAATAGGACCAACCCATCTAGCAGCTCACCACATGGCACAAACACCTGGGAACATTATATCACCCTCCAAGTTTCAACCAAACCTGGGAGCTCAGACAACCTATGACCCCTCCATGGCCCCATGGGAGTCTGACAACAACCAATAGAATACATGCCCTTACACAGGAACAGGGAGCTCAAGTTCAAAGCCCAAGAGAGGGTATAAAGACCTCTCAGTCTCCACTCCATGTGGTCAGCTGCCCAGGACCTAAAACCCATGTGGTCCTGTTCACCAATAAATCATCTTTCCAATCAGCCTCCATGTTTCCAGTGTCTTTCTCCTTACTTGGAACTGAACCAGATGGATATTTCTTCCAACAGGGGTTTCTTCCCAAACTCTATAGACTTGTAAATATGTGAGCATGCCCATGTTCATAGTATCCTGATGTCTCAATAGATCTAATAAAATCAGAACAGCCCAAATCAATCTCAAGGATTTTCAGAAGATCAAGGGATTCAGAAGATTCAGGGATGGAAAGGTTGAATGGCCCAGAATTTGCCCCATTTCCTCAGAAGGCACTCTAGTCCATCCTTGTCTCTCATTTACCTTTGCTAGTTTAGGATCCAAGTCCTGATTTGTAATGTAGGGAAAAAGGTGAGCTAAAGCATAGATAGACAACTCATCCATCGATAGCTTCCTCTTTTCTGTTTGTAATGCTAGGCTGCTGTCAGACATGATTGACTGCTTCAGGCAGGCACCCACAGAAAGCATGAAAGTAGCATAAATCTTTGAAAATCTCAGTAACATTTTAGTACCTTTATCTGCAATATAAAGGGGGGGGGGACAGAGAGAGAGGGAGAGGGAGAGAGATGGGGGGAGAGAGAGTTTTAGGTAAAGTATTTGGTTGCTTGGGAAACATTTCACACCCCCTCTGGTGAATACACACAGTAAGGTGTGGACATAATATGCCTCAATGGTTTCTGCATGGAGAAAGCTAGGGGAATATTATCTCAAGTCATTCTCACTTCTTATGCAAAATGTCTCCAAGGATTGTGTGTGTGTGCATGTATATGCGCATTCACATACTCTTTATTAGAGTAACTAAATATCGTTGCTCCTTTTTCCCTGAGAAAAGGCAGAGCTTTTATCTCTCCAGCACAGAGATAGCAAGAGCTTTAAATAATGCATTCTTGGAGCAATGTATGTGTAGGAAAAAAGAGTCAAGAGTGGTTGGCCAGAGAGGAAAATGAAATGTGGAACTCAAATGTCACACCTGAAATTGGTTGTGAAATGATCCAGGGCTTCCAAAGCAGGGTACGTAGCTGGAGAAATAAACATCACCCAACCAGACATATCCACCTAGAAACTGGAGGCAAATAAAATGCTATCTTCTCTTTCAATACACACACATGCAGAGACATAAAAAAAGGGTTACAAAGCAGGTCAAAATTTACATTCATACATTTGCCAAATAAATTTTTTGATAGTATCTGAAAAGCTTGTTGTGGCCAAGCTAATGGTGGGACAGGAGAAACCTGTCTCTCAACAGTGGGAATTGTCACTTTCTTCAAATTCCTTTGAAACGGCTACTAGTCTCCAGCCTGGGTCTTGAACAGATTTCCTCCTCCTTGTGATCACAACATTCTGATAGTTGGGGTTATAACTTCCATTAAGCCCTAGCCATTGGCAACATCCAAGGGCATGCTGTTGAAAAGAGAGGGGGCTGCCACTGAGATAATCTCAACTCCCAATCTATCTCAGGGGGAGCAACCAGAGCATTTTCTCTTCGCTAAAATATGTAGGGTTGGAAGATTCTAGCTAGAACAGACAGTCCTCAAAATAAGGCCCTAACCATAAAAGTCTTCATAAATAATTACCAGTACTATTAGAACTTAAAAACCTATGGGTCAGTAGTGGGTTTCAATTTAGTTTGCTACCAGTTCGCTCGGGTGCACGCGCACTCTCGCGTGCATGCACAACACTTCTGTGCATGAGCAGAAGCATCCAGGTGGGTGGGCGGAGCCTCCCACTGCCGCTGCTACCAGTTCGCCCGATCCAGGGTGAACCGGTAGCAACCCACCACTGCTATTGGTAACCCATGAAACTCCCACAAAAATGTGTTATTTTTCTGAGTTGTCTAATGGGAATCAGCAAGCATGAAACCATATTCTGGCCAGATTCCAAGTTCTCTTCAAGCACAGCTTCATATTAAGCAAATTTCAAGAAGTGTGAGAGATAGTAAGAGATATCTGTCACTGTCTTTAGCATCTCCTGGTCCAGGGTGTAATCCTAGTGACAGGGAAGCTGCCAGATCAAGAAAGACTATAGTATTCCTTGAGCACGGAGACAGCATTGGTCACATTGGTGGATGATCTCTGGAGGGCTCGGGACAGGGGTTGTTCCTCTGTTCTGGTCCTGTTAGACCTCTCAGCGGCTTTTGATACCATCGACCATGGTATCATGCTGCGCCGGCTGGAGGGATTGGGAGTGGGGGGCACCATGTTGCGGTGGTTCTCCTCCTATCTCTCTGACCGGTCGCAGTCTGTGTTGGCAGGGGGGCAGAGGTCGACCTCGAGGCGCCTTGCTTGCGGGGTGCCGCAAGGGTCGGTCCTCTCGCCACTCCTGTTCAACATTTATGTGAAGCCGCTGGGTGAGATCATCCGTGGTTTTGAGGTGTGATGCCATCTGTACGCTGATGACACTCAGCTGTACATCTCCACCCCAGATCACCCCAATGATGCCCTTGAAGTGATGTCCCAGTGTCTGGAGGCTGTGCGGGTCTGGATGGGGAGGAACAGGCTTCGGCTCAACCCTTCCAAGACCGAGTGACTGTGGATGCCAGCATCCTGGTATAGCCAGCTGGTGCCATCGCTGGCTATTGGGGGCGAGTCACTGACCCCCACAGAGGGGGCTCGCAACTTGGGCGTCCTCCTGGACACACGGCTGTCTTTAGAAGAGCATATGACAGCCGTGGCCAGGGGGGCTTTTTATCAGGTTCGCCTGATACGCCAGTTGCACCCCTTTCTGGATCGGGACTCCTTGTGCACAGTCACTCATGCCTTGGTCACGTCACGCCTGGACTACTGCAACGCTCTCTACATGGGGCTCCCCCTGAGGAGCACCCGGAGGCTCCAGCTGGTGCAGAATGCGGCTGCGCGGGTGATTATGGGAGCGACGTGGTTCTCCCACGTAACACCTCTCCTGCGCGAGCTGCATTGGCTCCCGATGGTCTTCCGGGTGTGTTTTAAGGTGTTGGTTCTCATCTTTAAAGCGTTCCATGGTTTAGGGCCAGGGTATTTGCGAGACCGCCTGCTGCTACCGATAACCTCCCACTGGCCAATACGCTCTCACAGAGAGGGCCTCCTCAGGGTGCCATCGGTCAGGCAATGTCGGCTGGCGGCCCCCAGGGGGAGAGCCTTCTCTGTGGGGGCACCCGCCCTGTGGAATGAGCTGCCTCCTGGAATACGATTGATCCCAGACCTCCGGACCTTCCGTAAAGCCCTCCTAGCCTAAATGGATTTTTAAATTGGGATTTTAAATTTTATGGATTTGGGGGTTTTAAATTGGGAAGCTAGTGATTTAATTCTTTTTAATTATCTTAACTTTTGTATTTGTATGTTTTTTAATTTTGGCTGTTCACCGCCCTGAGTCCCTTCTGGGAGAAGGGCGGTATACAAATTAAATTAATAATAATAATAATAATAATAATAATAATAATAATAATAACTGATCAAGACTACAGAAGCAATAACTGCTTCTCTTTCTCCTCAAAAATATCCATGCCAATTTCTTTTATAAATGAAAAATAATTTCACTCTCTCCTTACTTACATTTAAATTGTAAATCTTAATGGAATGTATGGGTATATAGATGACAATATAGTTCAATGGAGTATGGAGTAGGGCAGGGGTCAGCAATTGCAGCTCCGGAGCCACATGCAACTCTTTGGGCCTTCTGCTGTGGCTCCCTGTCAGGTGATCCCACCACTGTCAGGTGATCCCACCACTGGCTGGCCCTCCCAGTCACTCCTCGCCTGGCCTGAGAAGGTAAGGGCGACGGTGACGGAGGGGGATGGAGAAGCGGCCAGGGCACAGACAGAGAGATACAGAGGGAGAGGGAGAGGAGGGAGGGACGGAGGCAGAGAGGGGAGAGAGAGAGATGTCAAAAGGATTTGGTGGTTCCCAGTGTTTTTTAACAACTGGTTCTCTGCCCTAATGACCGGCTGGGTAGGTGTGGCTGGGGGGTTCATGTGACTGGTGGAAGTGAGTGACATCAAGTTGGCCACACCCACCCAGGTTTTGTAGCTCCCGGTGTTTTCTTTTCTGTGAGAAATGGATTCAAATGGCTCTTTGAGAATTTAAGGTTGCAGACACCTGGAGTAGGGTCTTCTAAAGTCTTCTTGGAATCAGCATAATTAGAATTCAGCCTATTTCAATATTTGGCCTTGGTAGCAGAAAGGGCTGAAAACCTACTGTCAAAAAGAAATGTGAAAGGAAAAGGTAGTATGACCTTTAAAATATTTTTTCATTTAAAAGTTCTTCTTCTCCAGAAACTTTCATCCAAACGTCTTCTAATGATGGGTGTGTGTGTGTATATATATATATATATATATATATATATATATATATATATATATATATATATATATATATATATATATATATATATATATATATTTGTGAAATCATGTCTTGAAGGGAGTATCACCCACTATTTCCTTTGCATTCAAAGAAAGAATGCATGTTTAACTAATGAAACTGAATGGCTCAAAAACCCTTTGAAACCTTTTCTTGAAACTGGTGACCAGCAGAAGTCCATGAGACAGAGTTTGAAAAACTCTGATCTCAGAAATAATGAAATTCTTCTCATCTTCATGGCAGAGGTGATAAATTAATCTTACTGGAGAGTCAAAAGAAAGCAGGCTCTTGCAGCTATCTCATTTATTCTCTGAGACTTTGCTCCAAAAGCCACAGTGTTCATGCCAACGTAATGTTTGCCATTGTTGCTGAATGTTTACTTGCTTTTACTTGGTTTATATTTCTAATTTTTAAAGCAATGTATATTATATCGGGGGTTGTTTATAAAATATCTGCAAGCCATTTGGAATTTGTCTTTACAAAGAAATGCAGGTTATACATTTTTCAGCCAACAGATAAGATTAAAGATGTATATCTTCTGTCCCCCAAATACCCAGAAATGTCATCTTTCATTGGGGAGGGGGCGTATCAAGGGATTAGTCATATGACTTCTGCAGATCATATTTAGGAATGAAAAAATACAGTATGTCAGATTCCAATTTGGCCAAGGTTTTTTTTTTTTTAAATTTTATCTTCTTCCACATTTAACTTCTTCCTGACCTGTTGTGAATATATTTTGTAAAACTGTCAGGAGAATGGTACCCATTTTTTATTCAAAGATTTGTCTGTACTTTTTCTAATTTTGCACATGTTTAATATAGTTTTATTACTTTAGAGCAAAAAAGGAATGTTTCGGGAGGGGGTGGTGGTTGGGATTGGGATGAGACATCCATGGGCATCTTTTGTCCTTTTATTCAGTGCACTGCTTATTCATTTATTTTTCTTTCTTAGCAACATTACATTCTTAAGGAAATATGGATTTCACTACATATTTAGGTTCCAGTAGAAGTTAAGTAACCTTTACCGCATATGCCAACTGAGTATTTCTGCCTATTCCTACTTATTTATTTATCTATATCCCACCTTTATTATTTTTATAAATAAGTCAAAGCAGTGACCATACCTAATACTCCTTCCTCTTCCTATTTTGGCCACAACAACAATCCTGTGAGGTGGGTTGGGCTGAGAGAGAGAGTGATTGGCCCAAGGCCACCAAGCCAGCTTTCATGCCAAAGGTGGGACTAGAACTCACAACCTCCCAGTTGCCAAAGTAGCTCTAATACTGAGCTCAGCTTTACCGATTGAACGTATCGTATACACTGGATATATGACTGCCACTAACTAGTGCACAATGACCTCTGTTTATTATTACAACTAGCCTTCTCATCCCCACCCCATGCCAATCCCCTATTATAGCTAAGATCCAATTTCACCTTAAGATTCCTGCCATGCTTGATTCCATTTGAGCCCTTCCTGTATGCCAAATAACTATGACTTTCTATGATTCCCATTGCTCGCTTAGGCTTTTAAATGGAAGGAGCTGTGTCCTAAAGCAGAACTTCAGTAGAACTTTTCAGTCCCTGCATTTTTGATTGCCCCGAGTATCTTTATATTAATGAATGCAATTCCCCTTTCGCAATTCCTTTCTTGATTCTAGACAAGAAAGTCATACCCCAATGGAGGATGAATTTAGCCGCTGCACTCAAAGTATGCCTTGAACTCTGTTTCTTAGTTCAAAGAGCAGTGTTCCACCATCACCAAGCAGTGGCACTTTTAAATGGCCAGATATAATTGGGTTCAGTGAAGTTCAAAGCTGTTCTCCAGCTTTCCACATATCAAAGCCCATTGATTCCGTAGCAGCAGAAGTGCATTGAAATGCAGGCAGGGTGCGATAAGAAACTTATGAGCAAAGCAACTTTGGATCAGACGCGTTTAGGTTCCTGGGTACTGTACAGATCTAGCTTTTGATGTGGTTCTCGGGTGAGGAATATTATTCCTTCCTCTAATTGGGCTAAAAAACATTCTCCCTGCATCCCAGTGTTCTTCATGGTTAATACATTTGGAACACTTTCCCGTCCCTCTCCCTCCCCCACCTTAATGTCAAGGCTTTCTCTGAAGATTGCTCATTCATTCTATTTATTTTCTTGGACATGATTTTATAAACCTTCCCTGAAGAGCTCGCGGCTATTAACTTTGCCGAACAGTAGCTCAAGTGAGAGTTGAAGGCAAATGGCCTAACAGAAAGTAATGGGCTGAAGCGTGTTTAGGGTATTCATCTGTTCCCAGTCTCATTTCAATAATTCTTCCTGAAGCATTGAAAGGAGGGGAAAAACCCACAGAAGCAGGGGTGGATGCTAAATCTGTGAGACAGGGACGCTGTCATAAATACACATGCTGAATCCTTAGGGCATCTCTCCCACCATTTATGACATCGACATGGAAGAAATATCCCACAACAGAAGCATTTGCTCATGTTGTATATGGCATTCCTTTTTGAGAATGCAAGTAGTGTGGATAAATATTTCAGCCAGTTCAGGGTTATGCAGGTGCCTGGTATATTGACTGAATTCCCCAGTTAAAGGAGACTTATTTTACCAAGCTATTTCAAATCTCTTCCCAGCCAAATGGTACTGATCTCATGCCATCATAAGCGCCTTGGAAACATCTATTTCTATGGTAATCCATGCAGGAATATAGGCCGGCCCCGTTAGCAGAAGTAGCAAGTAGAGAAGGATAAGCCACCTATAAGTCATGAGGCACTCTGTTATCAATCAAACTGAGCTACTTCCTCCAAATACTGTACGAAATTTTGGCCTGTACCTTCAGGATAGCTTTGTGAGATAGATTAGCATCTTTCAACAAGACCATCACAAGCTTCCCATTGGAATGTGAGCCTTCTCAGCCCTAGTTTGACTTTCTGAACATTCATCTGACTAAAAGCAGCTTAACTTAAACCTAAGGTGAGCATTCAAGTTCTGCTCCCACCCTACAGTCATTTAATAGTTTATCTTTCAGCCTGTTCTTCATTTCCCATTTTACAACTAAACTATTTCCACCTTCTTTCATACTCATGAGGTGTTGAGGGAGACTCTCCGTTTCAGAGAGCCCTGGATGAAGCTGATTACCTTGATGCTTTTTAGAATTCAAGCTAGG
Source organism: Arizona elegans (assembly GCA_022577455.1). NCBI lineage: Eukaryota > Metazoa > Chordata > Lepidosauria > Squamata > Colubridae > Arizona > Arizona elegans. The sequence goes on from JAKOOJ010000001.1 coordinate 255,726,197, forward strand.
TAACAGCACTGAGACACCATTGGTGGCACTTATGGATGACCAGAGGTAATGCATCTGTCTTGACCCTACTTTGGATTTCTCAGGGTTGTTCAGTATCATCAATCATGATACCTTCTGGACTGGCTCTAGGATTGGGAGGGGGTTCACTATATTATGGTGGCTCTCTGTGGCAAGTTCCATCAGGGTTGAGGGAAGAGGTTAAGTCCTAGAACTCTGCAATGCAGGGTGCTTCAGGGCTTAGGTCTTCTGTTCTCCCTCTACCAGTGGTGAAATTCAATTTTTTTTACTACTAATTCTGTGGGCATGGCTTGGTGGGCGTGGTATGACTTGGTGGGCGTAGCTTGGTGGGCGTGGCAGGGGAAGGATACTGCAAAATCCCCATTCCCACCCCACTCTGGGACCAGCCAGAGGTGGTATTTGCCGTTTCTCCAAACCTGTTCTCCAGAACCTGTCAGAACCTGCTGGATTTCACCCCTGCCCCCTACCCATGAGACTTCTGGGAAATATAATTTGATGATACTGAGATATACATCTTCACCCCTGGCTGACAAAGCAATGTGGTCCAGTGTTAGCCCAGGGACTGAAGGCTGTAAGGGTTTGGATTAAGAAGAACCTGCTTTGACTCAACTCTAGTTCTGGGTTCACCCAAAGATCTATTAGTAGATCCTTATTTCCTTTTTGAAACATCTCTGCTTCTTGCCAGGGTTGCATGCCCTCAGGCAGAGCCAGTGCATTGTTTAGAGGGAAAAGGTATTCCTGTACTTACAACATATAATACAGTTCATTAGTGACTGTTCAAAGTTACAATTATTGGTCAACTGTGGTCGAATGTCGAGGACTACCTGTATTCCTAGACCTTCCTTTCTCCTTGATTGTTGGTCTCCTTAGTAGTTCCTTAATTAGGGTATTGTTTTGTGATTCTTGGCTTGTTTTCTGTAATCCCTGTTTAATATATAATATAAGAAGTATACTACAGTTCTAAATATCAATACAATAATTATTAAAACCTGGAGTATCAAAATACACAAGATGCTTTGATTAAGAAAGTTAAATATTTCTGCAAGGACAGGCATCTTTCCCCATAATAAAATCACATGACTTCAAACTCACTGTTGAATAACAAATAGGAGATGTACTGAAAAAGATGTTGTTTTACTCAAGAGGCATTTTAACTCCTATTAAGAAAGTATTTAAATAGTATGCATGTATTTGAAAAACTCATCTAAATACATTTATTTTCTGCACCTTCCTATAGTTGAACAATTGATTGGGGGAGAAATATGCTATTTTTTACTATGAAAAGGACTTTTAAAAATTGAGAGAAATAACTGATAATATTTTAATAAAAATCAAGCAGCATCTTTGGGATTTTTTAAATGCACCATATTGGATGATCGGCTAAGCAGTTCTTTGTACATCTTTGTGAAAATAATGATATACTACTGAAAGGAAATGTAATTTTAAAGGCAAAGCCATTCACTCCTCATTACACTCTCTTTTGTGAGGCCAGATAAATAATTGAATAATAAGGCCAGATAAATAAGATGAATAATTGAAACTACTGATTTCAACAATTATTTTTCTTTTTAGAACTTAATAATTTTGATATTCCAAGACTCTACAGAGATCTAAGAGTATATCAAGAATTGTATGTCCATTAGATCTAAGTAATACTTGGGATCAGAGAAGTAGTAGCTTGACTGGTAGACTTAAATCTGGTATATAGATTATATTCTATATAAATGATACTTTTCAAAATGCCTGTTGTATTCAATGGTCACCAGTTGGTCTGTATCTGAAATGCAAGAATCATAACAAAAACACATAAATGTCATTTTACATAGGTATAGTCTATGCTATTTAACCAAAGATGTCAAACAAAACAATTTCTATGAAAAATCTTTATCTTACAGGAAAAAAATGAGTCTCTTTGCTTGCAAAACGGGAAGAAAGAATCGCATCATTTATTTTTCCTTTTTTATTATTTTTTCAAAATTTTCACAGAGGAAATATTTCTCTAACTGCATCTGTTACAATATGGCTACTAACCTATCAGCAAAAAATTAGCATATTCCAATAGGCTACATATGAATTGGCATATTGTAGACAGAGAGAGTGTCAAATTTAAAAATAATAGCTATAACTTAAATGGGAATAAAATATAATCAATCTCAATGATCTGGGAACAGTACAACCAAGGAAGCTTTGGGTTAGCCTGCTGCCTAGATTCAAAGCTATAATAGTTGCCTTCTCCCTTTTCATAGTTTTTGATCTTTATGTCAAAACTGGACCAAAAATCTTTACATAGGAAATAGAATATATGACGAGTTTAGCTGAACCTGATTTTATCTTCACTTACTAACTTGTTTTTGCTTCTTGACTGTATGTATTCCATGAAATTTTTAAAGTTATTTCTTTAACTTGCCCTTAGCGACTAATCTAATTGGCTGATTTAGTTGGGAGAATTCTGTGGTCTTAGGTATAGTGAAATCATCTGGATCAGTGGTGGGTTTTTACCGGTTCACCCTGGTTCAGGCAAACTGGTAGTGGCAGCGGCGGGAGGCTCTGCCCACACACCTGGACGTCATCACGGACGCTCTGCGCATGCGCAGAAGTGCCACACGTGAGGTCACCGTTCCGAACTGGTAGCGAAGATAAGTAAAAACCACTACTCATCTGATGCTGATCCCTGATAGGATCAAATCACCCACATGATTAATTAGGAGAACAGGAGCTTCTTGAAAGCCGCCGAAGTGTAGACAATAAAACAAACAAATGCAAGCAGAATATAACTGAACCAAACCAGAGAAACAATCTGTTTCCCAAATGGTAAGATAGTTGTTTCCATAAGAAACAAGACAAGTGAAATTCCTGCAAGGCTTTGAAGATCCCATCATTAATTCAGTTCTGCAAACAGATACAAATGCTGGTATATTCTGTGTCATTTTTAATAATACATGGTGTCTGTGGATGTGGGTGTGTGTAATCCATTTACTTTAGGTTACTACCTGGAATTCTCTGAAGTGATTTCCACTGATGGCTTGTGCAAACAAGAATGATCAATTGCCTACAATACCTGCTTTTCTTTGTCAGATTTCTTTCCCTTTTCATGTCAAATTTCTTTCCCTTCATAATTCCCCATCCTTCCCACAGGAGATTGTTATGATGTTAATTATCAAATTTGCATAGTAACTCAGCAAATAAACTCTTGCAGAAGTTTAAGTTCTGCTTTAGTTACAAAACAGCTTATTTCTGTTTTAGAGCAGAATTGGTATCTCAGACTCCAAGGTGATGTGAACACAGCAATGTCGTTAAACCAATCTCTGGGATCCAAATATGTATTGGTGGATAAAACTAACAAGAGATATCCTTAGCATGTTAATTATTTATCAAATAGCATACAATATATACAGACAATATACAACTGGAATTACAGTATACTGCAAAATATAAATTAATAATCATTACCATTGGTTGAATTAAATCCAAATCCTAAATCCTAAAGTAACTTAATTTTTTTCAATAAGAATCTACAGGGATTCAATGCAACACTACAAAACATGCTTAGTGAAAATAGTGGGGAAAATAGTCATAATTTTGTTCTGTATATGCATTAAATCTGTAGTTTATTTCTAAGAAGGGCAGAGATCAAGAAGAATACAGAGTGCCATAACTAAAAGTTGTGGTACAAAAGAAACTAATGGGAGAAATAGTAATTGTTCATATTTAGTTTTCAAAACAATGCTGTGCAAGAAGAAGCAGCCTATTTTGGAGCTGGATCTTTTCTGAATATATTTTTGTATGTACTTTATTTCTTTGTGTTGTTCTGTTAAAACAAAACCTCAAAAGAGAAGTCTGTAGTAAAGATTTTCAGTTGTATTCCAGGCAACTCAGATACTTTTCAATGGCTTATCAAGGATTCCACAGTGAGATTGATAATATCAACAGTGAAAATGAAGCTTCTCCAAATGAAAAGCGAACCACTCAATCCTCAAACCTTTCAGTGTAGGCTCCAGTAAACAGGAGGGTCCGCTTGCTTTTTCAGGGAATGAATAGCTATCACCTCTTCAGGGCCTTCTGAGCAAGAAGGTAAAGCCTTGTCACATATGGAGAGAGAATGAATCCCTAACAGAATTCAGAAGTCTCTTCAATCTGAAAAAGAACTGGGTCTGCAAAATCCAATGTGATGTCCTTCAGGGGACAAAACTGAAGCACACATAACATTACCAGACTATACAAGGTAACTTGAGCTTTTGCTAAGGCTACAACCTGGTATAGTTGTTTCAGTAGGGGGGAAAAAAAAGACATTAACATGGAGGCCTTACTAGGAGCTATCCAAAGTCCAATTTTATTCATAAATTTAAAATGGCTTCTAGGATTACTTTGCAAGTCAAGAGGTTGCTTGAATAACCCTAACTGGACTGAGTTTAATGATTTGGCCTTGCCTATTGAGATATGGGGGAAGTGGTGGCTCAGTGGCTAAGATGCTGAGCTTGTTGACCAGAAGGTTGGCAGTTCAGTGGTTCGAATCCCTAGTGCCACATAACGGAGTAAGATCCCGTTACTTGTCCCAGCTTCTGCCAATCTACCAGTTCGAAAGCACATAAAAAATACAAGTAGAAAAATAGGGACCACTTTGGTGGGAAGGTAACAGCGCTCCGTGCATCTTCAGTGTTGAGTCATGCCGGCCACATGACCACGGAGACGTCTTTGGACAACGCTGGCTCTTCGGCTTAGAAACGGAGATGAGCACCGCCTCTAGAGCCAGAAACGACTAGCACACATGTGCGGGGGAACCTTTACCTTACCTTACTGAGATATTACTTTTGTTCACCCATTTGCTGTATTCTGGCTGCTTAGATCCTTTCAACTTCTGCAGCACTAATATTAGGAATAAGAACCATAGTTCTCCAACTGATTGTTGGGCTCAAACTTTCATTATCCCCCACTATATCTGAAGGGACACATGAGATTCTACAACATGGGATGTTTCCTGGCAATGTACAATCAGAGGAAGGTATCATTAACTTGCAATTTCCATAGAATACGGTTCAAAGGACTCGCCAATACCCTCCCACCCAGGGGTGAAATGCTCCCGGTTCGGACCGGATCGTCCAATCTGGTAGCGATGGAGGCAGGTGGTTCGGAGAACCGGTAGCAAAAATCCCTGCCCTCCCCCCATGCCCAGCTGAGCCACACAATCATCAGAGGCTTTTTTTTTTTTACTTTTAAAAGCATTTTTTCTACAACCTCTTCGGCTGAAAAAATGCTTTTAAAAGTAAAAAAAAAGCCTCTGATGATCATGCAACTCAGCTGGGATCGTCAGAGGCATTTAAAAGAAAAATAGGGTTTTTTTTCTTTTAAATGCCTCTAACGATCCCAGATGAGTTGCCTGATCGGCAGAGGCTTTTTAAAAGCCTCTGCTGATCAGGGAACTCAGCTGGGATCGTCAGAGCCTTTTGAAACCATTTTTTTACAACCTCTTCACCGAAATCTAAAATTAAATCTAAAATTTGTTACTACCGGTTCTGTGGGCATGGTTTGGTGGGGGTGGTGGTAATGTGACTGTGTGGACATGGCCATTTTTTTTTTTTACTTTTAAAACCAGTTTTTTGGCGAAGAGATTGTAAAAAAATGCTTTCAAAAGGTTCTGACAATCCCAGCTGAGTTGCCTGAGCAGCAGAGGCATTTTTTTCTTTTAAATGCCTCTGATGATCCAAACTGAGTTGCCTGAGGCATAGAAAAATAGCCTCTGCAGATTGGGCAACTCAGCTGGGATCGTCAGAGCATTTTGAAAGCATTTTTTCTCTGAAGAGGTTGTAGAAAAAATGCTTTTAAAAGCCTTTGACGATCCCAGCTGAGCCGCGCGATCATCAGAGGCTTTTTTTTAAAACTTTTAAAAGCATTTTTTCGGTCGAAGAGGTTGTAGAAAAAATGTTTTTAAAAATAAAAAAAAAAGCCTCTGATGATTGTGCTGCTCAGCTGGGCATGGAGGGGTTGGCCAGGGATTTTTGCTACCAGTTCTCCGAACCACCCGCCTCCATTACTACTGGATCGGGTGATCCTGTGTGAACCGGGAGCATTTCACCCCTGCTTGGAGGATATGAAAGGACAAACTTAGCATCTATCTGTAATTCTTTTAAACCAGTTGTATCCTTTCTTAAAACTGTGGAATTGTTCACTGCAGTTGCCACATAATCCTGGAAAACCTATTGCTAAAGAGCTGTACACAACTGCTAAATTATGCCTGCACCCATTGCAAAGCCCCTTTTAAAGATAAATCTGAAGGGCTTTTATGTAACGCTATCATTTAATAGCATATAAAGTACTTCGCTATAATTCTCTCATTTATTCCCACTCCAGCTAAATTTTCTTGTGCTGAGCCAGACTATTTGTAATCCTGTTGGAGTAGAAATTAAAGTACCCTTGTTCACATTAAAACAGTGGGAAAAGGGGGCCACTTTTTAAGACCAAGTATTGGGAAGGAAATCCTCAGTTGTGCTAAGTTCATTGCAGTCAGCCCATCTAACAAAAGAAATATTGTTGGAAGGAAACACTGGATATGAGGTGCCATGAGAATATAATGTGTTGGACTGACGCTTCATAACAAACAGGGCCTTTTGCATTTTTGCCTTTCAAACAACCTTATCAATGAAAGCTGTTCAAAGGGTCAGGGGAAAAAAAAACCCTCTTAAAAAACTGATGAGTTAGAATAAAGAATTCCAGAAAACCTGCCATCATCATTCATTTGCAAAAATCTGAGACATTCTGAAATCTAGTTGTGAGATTATCCAATAGAGGGAGTCATGAACTCATGCACTGAACACACGATTGTCATTATAGAGAAACATTCAAATAAGCATTGAGCACAAACTATATTAAATAACTTTTCCATAGTCTCGGTTACCCTTAAAGTAAACATTTCTGGTTGATATTTTTTTTAAAAAAGAACATGAATGACACTGCTAAATCAAAACTCTTTATTATCAGCTGTTAATTTTGAATCTGAATTCTCTGCTATTACGGTACATACAGCTAATATATAGAAACAATGTGTACACCAGTGCAAGATATCTTTTCATAAACCCTCTGCACTAGGATGGTAGAATTTCCTGCTTTCCATTCTATTTTTGTATCACGACATTCTGTTTTCCTTGGTTCTGCTTTTCTTAAAATCTGCATTGATTTTAATTCCAGAACTGATGTGTGCACAGTTTGTTCTACTTATATCTAAGCAGGGGTGGGATTGAAAAATTTTAGCAACTGGTTCTCTGCCCAGTTGCTGGGTGGATGTGGCCATGGGGGCATGGCCTACTTGGCCTCCTGCATCATGGTAGGGGGGCATTTTTGCCCTCCCCAAGTTCCAGAGGCTTTCCTCGAGGCTCCAGGAGGGTGAAAACGGCCTCCCCTGAGTTCTGGAGGCCCTCTGGAGGCCGAAATAGGCCTGTTTCAGGGCTTCTGGTACTTCTGGTAGGCCCATTTTCACCTTCCCCAGGCTTTGGAGGCTTTCCTCAAGCCTCTGGGAGGGCAAAAATGGCCTCCCTGGGGCTCTGGAGGCCCTCTGGAGGCCAGAAATGGGCCTGTTTCAGGGCTTCTGGTAGGCCCATTTTTTATCTTCCTCAGACTTTGGAGGCTTTCCTCAAGCCTCTGGGAGGGCAAAAATGGCCTTCCCCGGGCTCCAGAGGCCGGAAATGGGCCCGTTTCCAGACTTCAGGAACTTCCGGGAGGTCCGTTTTTCATCCTCCCAAAGCCTCCATGTGGGCGCTGACTTACCTGGCATCCAAAATGGGCCACGTGGAAGCTCCTGAGAGGGGTGGGGAAAAGTGGGGAGGGCCAGCCAGTCCTTGCAACTACCAGTTTGGTGAACCAGATGTAAATTAACATCCGGTTCACCCGAACCGGTCCGAACTGGCTGAATCCCACCTCTGTATCTAAGGCTAGAGATATCTTTCACATCTCAGGTGATTTATGCTTCACATACAAAGACTAGAATTTAATTTTAAAGTACCTATTTTTTTTACATGTAAATGGACCTAGGTTCTTCCTCAGTAGCTTCTGATAGACGTGGGCAGTCTAAAACTGGAGAATCTCCCCAAATCATTGGAGGGATCTGGGACTTAGATGGACCAATGATTTGATTCAATAATAAGGTACTATTATTATTGTGCACGATGAAGAAAGATAGCATTAAAGAAATCACCAGGATACTAATGTACCGCAACACTTTGCACTGTGTTTGCATAATGGCTATCTTCACATAAACATAGTTCAATTCAGTTATTGAGTTAAGCCATTCTCTGGGTTCACACAATACATTAAATCATCAATTAGTCAAAAGAGCTGAGTTTGCAAATCAGGCTAAGCTACAACAAACAAATAATCAGTCTAAGGTTAACTCTTCTTAAACTTTGTGAATGTATCTGCTAGGTCATTATCTGATTTGGTTCAACATGTTATTTAAACACAGTTAATGTATGCATGTCTGTAACCAGCTCAGAAGAACTAATAGCAAGAAATGAAATTAAGATTGTGACTCTCGGTGTATGTCTAATAATATACTTTTATTTGAAATAAAAGCTCCACATGAACCAAAAGTCACTGTTAAATCGTGGGCGATTGAAGGAAGACTTGACACAATGTAACTGTAACTCTTTTATTTAACTCCAGAAACAGCAATGGCTATTCTAGCCTGGGCAGCCCTTTATATAGGAAGGAGCTGTCCCCAGCGGCAGCCACTGACGTGCCTCCAAATTTCCCGCTCTCAGGACTAATTCCTGATTGGCTTATTTGAACTGTTACTTGATATCTAACAGTCACCAATTTTGTCATTCAGGAAGTAATCTTCCTTTTGTGAAAATCCTCTTGCCCCAAACTTTTCAATATACTTATCAAAGATTATTGACAACTATTGTTATAGTAAAGATAGATTTCTTTTTACTTACACATTAGCTAGATTTATATTGTTCCAGACCCAAAGTGTCCAGACCCAAAATAGCACTCCTTCCTTCATTTATTTCCATGAAATGTTTGTGGGGCTAAAATGGTGACTTCAACTCTCCTAAGAATCCCATAATATAATGGAGCACTGAACCTGGGTCTCCAATCAGCTGCATCAAATTAGCCCTAAATTTTGTAGTTTATTTTCTTCAGTTTCATTATTTCCAAGGTTGATAAGATATTTATGACTATGGTATTTGTTTCATTGTTGGGTGGATGCAAGGGTGAAATCTAGCAGGTTCTGGAGACATTCTGGAGAACCAGTAGCGGAAATTTTGAGCAGTTCAGAGAAACGGCAAATACCACCTCTGGTTGGTCCCAGAGTGGGGTGAGAATGGGGATTTTGCAGTATCCTTTTCCTGGGGTGGGATGGAAATGGAGATTTTGCAGTATCCTTCCCCTGCCACGCCTACCAAGCCACACCCACCAAGCCACACCATGCCCACTAAGCCACGCCCATAGAACCGGTAGTAAAAAATTTTTGGATTTCATCACTGGGCTGATGGTTTGAATAAAAAGCTCTGAAGAGTGGAAGACTTGATTCAGTGGAATTAGTCATTCTTGGCTTCAATCGAAAGTTTTTGTCAATGCAAACAAGGAGATCCAATCAAGAAATGAAGATGTCCTTCTTTGTGAGTATCATCTTAATATGGATTAGTTCACTCACTCCCCCTCCACATACATATTATTATTAGAAATAAAAATATCTTCATTCATTACTTAAGATGAAGTCATGAATATTTATTTATTTATTTATTTTATTGATTTAATTTGTATACCGCCCTTCTCCCAGAGGGACTCAGGGCGGTGAACAGCCAAAATTAAAAAACATACGAATACAAAAGTTAAGATAATTAAAAGAATTAAATCATTGGCTACCCAATTTAAAACCCCAAATCCATAAAATTTAAAATCCCAATTAAAAACCATTTATATATCAGGTATGGATCCCATATTCTCTCTGCGTAAGGATATGATTTTGGTGGGAAAAACCGTGTGGAGAAAAAGAGTTAAACAGTTATTCCTGCTGCTTCATTGTTCAAAATCTCTTCCACTCCTAGATATATTTCTTCATCTAGAAAAAAATCTGGGGAACTTTGAGAGACAATTGCTAGAAAATCTGATAATTGTAATCCACACATGTTGCCTATGTTGGAAAACATAGAGCCAGAGTAATGGTGAGGATTATGAATACCATGCAGAAAGGGAGATCATTTGGTGACTGGGAGAAGTTTGATTAATGTCCCAAAAGTGCTTTTTCAGGAGACAACTGAATGAATGATTCAGTTCTTGGATGAAGAACTGGAGGGAACTGAAGAAGCTTCTTGGATGAGAAGCAAAACATCTTCAAAGAAAAACCAGGAAGTCCAGTTGCTTCCTGAAAAAGCACCTTTGGGACAACCATGACCTGGATGACTGAGAAACCCCATAGGCATCAAGCATGATGAATGTTTGGGCAGAGGAAGGATGCCAGGTGCAGATACAAAGTGGGCAGAGTTATGTCTATGGATGTCTTTGGAAGACTGGGATTTTTAATGTGTGTGTTATTCTTTGTATTCTGTATCCAAATGACTCTGGATTATAGAGGGGTTGCAAAAAAGAATAGGTTGGGCAGAGGGAGCCCTGAAGCTGCAATTTCCTTACCCAGATGTATATGCATAGTTTACTGTATTACTGAAAGAGTAGCACTTAAGAATAATACAGACTGAATTCCAGTGTAATGAATCCCATGCATTTGGGGGGGGGGGGATTGTGTGTCCCTCCCCCTAAACTCTGTTCACTCATTAACTGAAAAAACTAAACTGGAGGTTTTCAAAGTTGCTCCAACACATCTGGGAGAGGGTAAGTTAAGGATTGTCTGCCTTGGCAAAGTGAAATTCTTTCATGCAGCCTTAAAATTGCATGAGCAGCCATTAATTGCTTTATCAAAAGTTTATAGAATCAGCATGGAGCACAGTGACTGCTCAGCAAAGTTTTGAACATATATCCCCTCCAGTGTTAGAAAAATGCAACCCTTTCAATCCAGATGTTTCACTAAATGGAATCTTTTAAAAGGCACAAATCAGAAGGTCTCAAGCCATGAAATGAGGCCAAATGGGAAAGGACCATTGAATGCCCAGGAAATCAACACACTAATAGAAAAGGCTGTAAAAAGATGACCTTCTCAAGGTGAGAGTTTCTGCTGGATGCTACCAATGAAAATTACAAACGAGAATGATTACAGAAGCCAGAGGAGGGGAGAAAAATGCCAGAACAAAAGAAAAGGATGCAAAATGCCTGCTGAACAATAAAACCGGGCAAAGAAAGAAACAGGAAAGCAATGAAGCATGCTCACCGGGATCACCATTCATATTTAATACATATTTAATATCACCTTCTCCTATCCAGATAGCTTAGATTGGAGAGCAGTTTTAGGACTATAAGGCAATCCAGAGTATAAGATGCATCTAGCTTTTGGGGAGGAAAACAAGGGGAAAAAAATCTGCCTCTGCCTCCCAGCATTCATCCGGTATTCATCTGGCCCATTCGGCATGGCCCATTCGGCGTGGCCTGTTCAGGGTTGCCCATTCAGCACCGCCATCCATTCAATGGCATTACTTCAGCTTAACCCATTCGCTGCCGCCCATTCACTGCCGCGGCCCGTTCTAGAACAGCTGATCGGCGCCTCACTAAATTCCCTCCCCTGCTGCAGTTGTATCTTGCATCAGTTATAGCTTCTAAGAGTCTTCAAGAACTTCAAGGCTAACCCTATGTACAGCGAATTGCAGTAATCTAACAAAGAGATGAAGAAGACACAAGTCGCTGTCTATATTGGAGATGGCCAAAGATTCTTAGTTGAAATCCTTACCTACTGCTCCATCAGGAGCCACACACACAGAAAAGCATCTGTGTTAATCCATTAAGAGTAATAGATATTTCCAAAACCAACATTTTTAAATACAAATAGTAATTCCATATTGTTGGGATTCAATCTAAGTACCTGTGCTGGTCCTCACATTCTAAAGACACCAGTTCAGAATTCCCACTACATCTTTTGCTTGGCCTGCGGTACAGATATCTAACCACAAGCTGATGAATGATCTCCCATAGCAGTTTCATATAGATATTAAATAAAATGAGGCAGAGGGCCAGGTTTTGAGGCAACCCATATTTGAATGTCAAAAGGCCCATTGAGTCCAACAAAACAAATTGGAACCATTTGCTCAACAAGATGTGGAAACATTGCAAAATAATGCTGTCAACTCCCAACCCTCGCAGCCAGTCCCAAAGCATAACATGGTTAATTCTATTGAAGGCCTCAAAGATTGAACTTTGCTCCTGTTCTCAATGAAATCTCTGCTGCCAATCCCCCTATCTTATCATTTCTATAATTCCAGACCAATCTTTTAACAAGGCTTATATAAAATCAGGCAAATAGATTTTTTCAACAGTCTGTATGGCAACATTCTTATATAGGTCAGTGTTATTATCCCTTCAGAGTTGTCTTTTGCAACCTGATGTTCTCTAGATATGTTGGAATGATAATTCCCAGATTTCCAAGCAGCTTAGACATTCTATGTGTTTGACCAAGGAATGCAATATATTCTTAGCTTGCCAACTAGTTACATCATCTGCTCTGATAAACATAACCCAGTTAGCTGCTGAAAGAAGATCACACAAACTGACTACACAATGCTAAAATGGCAAATATTGTGCATTGCAATATCTGAAAAAATACCATTTGCCTGCAAGCAAGAATTGGTAGGACCACAAAATTGACAAAGTAATAGAAAATGAAGATGCTAAAATGCTCTGGAACTTGAGAATTAAAATAGACAAGCACCAGCCACATAACACCCTGGACTTAACAACTGTTCATAAGAAAGACAAAATTGTCTAGACAATGGACAACTGCACATGGCAATACTGGAGACAGCAGAACAGAACAAAAATAAAACCACAAAATACAAAGACCTGCAAATGGAAGTAGAATGACCGTGGAAAAAGAAATCAAATATAGTACCAATAATAATCAGTACCTTGGATACAATCCCAAAATCTGAACAGTATCAGCATTGACAAAATCACCACCAAACAATTGTAAAAGGCAGTTTTACTTGGAACAGCTTATATCCTGTGACAATTCCTTTAACACCTTAAACAATAACTGTCTATCTCAAATCCTTGGGAAATATGAAATTGATGCAAGCTTTCAGACTCACATTAGATACATGTCTGGCCAAAATTGTAAATTTTGTAGGAAATCTTTCCCCTACCCCCATTTCCTTGTAGCTGAAAACATAAAACAAAACTCACAGGTGACAATAAAATACCAGCTGATTTTAGCAGCACAAGCTTTCTTTTGCTGAAAAAGCAGCCATTTTTCAGAACTGTTCTGGTTGTTGTGCCTTTGCCTGGACCAGGAGGCCTTGTTACTGTCATTTATGCCTTAATCACATCTTATTGAATTACTGTAATACATTGGAGCTATCCTTGAAGACTGCCCAGAGGTTACAACTGGTCCAATATGTAGCAGCAGATACTGGCTATTTTTCGCTGTGTTACACTGCTGCTGCATGAGTTGTATTGGCCTCCATTTGCTTTCTGGATGCAATTCAAAGTACTGATTACCATCTTTAAAGCCTTAAATGCCATGTAGCTATATTGTTTGTGGGACCATTTCTCCCTAGGAATATCTGCTTGTCCTCCCAGATTAGATAAAGGCAGTACACCAGCGGTTAAATCCATTTACCTTCGCTACCGGTTTGGGAACGGGAGTGTGTGCATTCATAGTGCACACATGCCTCTTCTGCACATGTGTAGAGGGTCAAAAATGGGACATAATGATGTCCTGGTGGGTGGGTGGAGCTTCCCACCGACGGAGCTATCAGTTCGCGCGAGCTGGATAGATCCGGCCAGATTTCACTGCTGCAGTACACTCCATGTACTTTCTCTTAAAAGTTACCATCTGGTGCAATCTTGGAGATGCACCTTTTTGTGGGTGCCCCAAAACTCAGCTTGATGTCAGAGATTTGGAAGGCTCCCTCCTTATTATAGCCCCACAGAAGGCTATGAAGACCTGGCTCTTCATTCAGGCATTGGACTAGGATGGAAATGAGTCCTGCAAGCATTTAAGCTTATATCACCCCGTAGGACTTTACAGAACTCTCTGGGCAGTTTACAACTTAGAAGCATTATTTGCATATTGCCTCCAACAATCTGGGTCCTCATTTTAGGATAGAAGGCTGAGTCAACCTTGAGCCCATGAGGTTCAAACTCCAAACTGCGGACAGAGTTTGCCTGCAATACTGCACTTTAATCTCTGCGTCACCAGGGCTTTATGATGATGTTGTAGGTTTTTGTTATATTTATTCTGATTTTATAGAATATCATTTTGAGCTGCCTAGGATTATCATATATAAAACAGATAGTAGTGTAAGTCTTCTAAATGAATAAATCAAATATCCCATGAACAGGTGATATGGGGGGAAGGTCACAATAGAGCTCTGAGAAGACTGAACCAGCTATCAAAATTATTCACCAGAAGACAGAAGGAATTTGCCACTTGTTATCATGAAAAAATTCCATGATTTTCCATACCTTCCTGTAATTCAGGAAGGATTGAGTGGGTAGTAGAGTATATCATTCCCTTTATCTCAGGAATTTGGTATTGGTTGTTTCTTTACATCCCCATATACACTACAAATATAATTGGCTTTAATCCAAACTTATTTCAGCACTGACAGGAATGAAAGAAACATTTTTTTTAAAAAAAAAAAGCTGCATGGAGATTGTCCAACAGCCTCGGAGTAATGCTTTCTAAAGAGAAGGACTTATTCTTGAATTTGTTGGAAAAAGAAGGCCATGCCTACTAATTTGCTTTCCTAATGGCTTATGATCTATAAACCACCCTGCTAGAAGACAATCCATAGAACTCTTCAGAAACTATTGAGTCTTCTCTAGTAACTATTTTGGAACCATTTGCCATATGTATGGGAAAAAATAATTAAAAATTTTTCTCTCTCTCTCTCTCCAAAGAGCTTACAATCAAGTCTCTCTCTCTGTGTGTGTGTGTGTGTGTGTGTGTGTGTGTGTGTGTGTGTGTGTGGTCTCTCTCTCTCTCTCTCTCTCTCTCTCTCTCTCTCTCTCTCTCTCTCTCTCTCTCTCCAAAGAGCTTACAATCAAGTCTGTGTGTGTGTGTGTGTGCTCTCTCTCTCTCTCTCTCTCTCTCTCTCTCTCTCTCTCTCTCTCTCTCTCTCTCTCTCTCTCTCTAAAGAGCTTACAATCAAGTCTGTGTGTGTGTGTGTGTGTGTGTGTGTGGGTCTCTCTCTCTCTCTCTCTCTCTCTCTCTCTCTCTCTCTCTCTCTCTCTCTCTCTCTCTCTCTCTCTCTCCAAGGAGCTTACAATCAACTCTGTGTGTGTGTGTCTTATCTCTCCTTCTCTTTCTCTCTCTCTCTCACACACACACAATTTTATAGATTTCTACCTAACCTTTTGTGTTTTCAACCATTAAGGTGGCTTATAACAATACAAATATAAAGCGCAAATGAAAACATTAAGACAAGTAAAATCAGAATTAAAATTAAACTTTGATGTAAATTAATAATTAAAAGCACGGCAGAAAAGATCTGTTGTTGCCATCTTCCTGAATGTTGGGAGCGTGAAAAGGAATCATACTTATCTAAGGAACACATTACAGGACTCAGAAGCCATGCACTCTTTCCCATGTACTAGATAGTCCAGCTTCAAAGGAGTTTCTTCTAAATAACTGGGAAGGTTGATGTTGTGATAATGGCCAGATGTTCTAACACTTGGTCTCTGCATATAATGCTAATCCAGAGCAGCTAGATACAGTTTATGAATATTTGGATGTAAGAAGGAAAGAGATGAAAAGAAAGAGGTTGGATAACTGAAAAAGTACATTTAGTCTTCTCTTCCAGGCATACACAATGGGATAATATAGTCAAGAGTAAGCTAGGCAACCACAGTATCCGCTAAAAACCTAACATTCCTGAATGTTGCCCAGGGTTATAGGGACAGTTTGATTTCACCTAAACTATTCATTTTGTGTGTGTGCGCTCACATGCACACGTAAAATCTTTTAGGGCAGAAGGCATCTGAATGTTTGGACAATAGACCTGGTTAGAAGCTGATGCAGAATCTGATCTGATCTAATTGCATTGAAAGAGAATCAGAGTCATTGATTTCCCTTCTTTTCTTCACAGATTGTATCATGCTTATAAAATCACTAAGAGAAGTTAGTCACGATAAATGTGATTCATTCAGTTAGACTGAGGCAGGTAAAAATAGACTAAATATATAAAATAATTAGATCCCAACACACTGTATTTTGGTTATTATACAATGTTTTGTCTATTGACTTACTACAAATTAGGGATTCTGTTTTATTTTATTTAATTACTTTAATTGTAATTAATATTTTTGCATTTATATCCATTCACAATCAAATGACTCAGTATAAATCAGTGATTGCATGTCCTCTGTAAATACCGTACTCTAAATAAATTAACTCTCAATGGAAAATAGTATGGGGCAGGGGTGGGTTCTACTTACCTCCGCTACTGGTTCACAATGGGAGCGTGTGCATGCGTGCTCACTTCACGCATTTGCATGCTTCTGTCCATGTATAGAAGCTTCTGCACATGCGCAGATCATTCATGATGACATCCGGGTGGGTGGGAGGAGCCTCTTGCCGCCGTTACTACCGGTTCACAAGAACCAGACCGAACCGGGAGCAACTCACCACTGGTATGGTGAGGGGATACCAAATTTTATGAAGAATAACTGCTGTTAAGTGTTGAAGGAATAATGGTTTGCAAGTTAATGTAGCTAAAACACAGTTGTCTGTTCTGAAAGTGGAGAGAAGATATAGAAGGCATTTATTAATTCAAAAAAGAGAAATAAGATTGACAGCAGATGATACTGATGGCATAGAGGTTGGAGTTGAAGTTTATGACAAGTAGATGGAGTCATTTGGAAAAATCAGAAGGGTGAATGGAAGACAGAAAAGAATGAAATGAAAAATAGGGACCCCAGAAAGTTTTAATGATTCCCATGACTATTCAAAGGGAAGCCAGTTACATTGGGTTAGGGTAACTTATCCTGAAAAAATGGCATTGTCATGAATACTCCTTTCATGTCCCAATTACATTATCAAGTCTACTGGAACAAGAAGAAGAAGTTATTTTCATTATGTGGGGGACAAAATAAAATAGCATGTTCTAACAGAATTTGATCATTCTTGTTTACAAAAAGCTACAGGCAGAGAAAATGCACACTCATAAAATGCTTTTAGAATAAAGTTTTTTACTTTTTTAAAAATGAAATCTTTACAAAATCCTAGCAAGATGGGACAGTGTTACTTTTTCACTAGAAGTGAGACAGAGTTAGAGAAAAAATGGCAAATGGATTTCTTCTAAGGACTTCTGACTCCTTAGAGCAGAGGTCTTCAAACTTGTCAGCTTTAAGACTTGTGGACTTCAAGTCTTAAAGCATAGCTGGCTGGAGAATTATGGGAGTTGAAGTCCACAAGTCTTAAAGCTGCCAAGTTTGGGGACCCCTGCCTTAGAGCATTCACTACTAAAGTCTGTTCCATCAACAGAACATAAAAAAGCAAGCAAAACACATGCTGGCAATGGAAGACAACATTAAAGTACCATGTTTCTGGAGACTCAAGGCAGCTCATTCTCCTAGTTTTAGCATCCTATGTAATTTTGCTTGGAGAATCTTCTCCCTCTCTTGCCATCAACTATACCACTAATAGCACTGACAACCCAAAGATGCGCGGGGGCATTGTTTACAAACCTTGCTTATTTTCCTATGTTTTTGCTAAAAGGACTTGTAAAAACATCATGAAGGTGGGGCAATTTGTTTAATAGCTATACGTATTCAGTACAGAAAAGTGCAGATACGTGCATAGATTCCCATGCATGCTTAGAGAGCCTTTAAGAAGTCTATCTTCTTAAAGCCTTATAGATCTATAGGCAGATTATCACTTCTGTCTGCTTCAGCAAACAGACTTCAAGCCTTAACTTGGTAAGACAATTTTCTTTCTCATCTCCCTTTGAATTAACTGTCATAAGCAAGATGGGAAACTAGGGCAGGCAAAAAACTTTGGCACAGGCCTCGTGAGATGAATGAGAGCAGAGACATAATTAAAAGCAAATTAAAGATAAAACATGGTGAATACACAATGAAAGGCGAAGAGCATGCAAGGGCCTGTAAAAAGAATACAGGTGTTGCCTCATTCCTTTTCTTTCACCCCCAGCCAGCACTCTCCTTCCTGGATTTAATAACCTTGAGAAGGAGCATCTGAACAGACAGTAATCACTATCATTGCATCTTTCTCAGGAGATTCCCATGATCCTGATAAATGCAGGTATAGAGATTACAGGTGGGCTGACTCCATCACTTCTTAATGGCTGATTTCCCTGCCACTTTGAAATCTGGAGCTATCACCACCAATGTTGTTTCTAGTCCAAGGTTTTTGTTTTCACAATTGGTTTAGTTACGGTAAATCAGAATATCCAATAGCCCCTGCCAAGTTATGCCTACAAGTCTTAACAAACAGTCAGATCAGGGAGAAACCTGGTTTCTCCATGTCTGTTTTCAGGTTTTCCATGTCTGTTTAATTAAAATGTGTTGTGGAGAACTGAGGAAGAGTGTGCTGGACCCACCCATCTTTAACCTCATTGCTGTTCACAAGGCGAGGACAGATTCCTTCAGCAAGCCACTTTTTCTGCTTGTGTAAATTTCCAATGAGCTTTGGATCTGGGACAGTGGGCCTACTCAGACAATAAAGATTCCCTAATGAATCTGTCCAGAACCTGTTCTTCCCTTGAGCCTTGATTAAATTGGAAACAGACTCCCGAAACAGAGGCAAGACAGTGGTGGCCAAAAGAAGGATAGCAGCATCCAGCAATGCTTTGGTACTTTTTTACATGATGTACGTTCACACATGTTCAGATGCTTAATCACAAGGAAAAACATTGATCTGGAACTGCTTCACTCCTTCACAATAGCTATAGCACTTAGACTTATGTACCGCTTCATAGGGCTTTCACAGCCCTCTCTAAGTGGTTTTACAGAGTCAGCATATTGTCCCCAACAATCTTGGTCATCATTTTACCGACCTTGGAAGGATGGAAGGCTAAGGCAAGCTTGAGTTGCTCAGAATCAAACTCCTGGCTGTGGGCAGTGAGTTAGCCTGCAATATTGCATTTTAACCACTGTGCCACCGTGGCTCTCAAAGTTTAGGTAGGTTCTTACATTGCCCCAGTTTATTAAGTGGTTGGGTTTTTTTTTAATCCATGAGGATGTCTTAAGTAAAGTTCTCGCCTTTTAAGATCAGTGTTGCAAGACAGAGGATTTCCATGAGAAAGAAAAGCTTATAGTAAGAATTCATCTCCAAGAGGAGATAAGCAAACAAACAGCATTTTTGAAACTGAGCAGATTTCATTCTGTACCAGCACTACTTCTGGCAAAAGTTGGCTTCAAATGAAGTGCTGTGCCTATGATAATCTTGACATGGCATGGGAATCCACTGATGAACTGTTGAAAATACAGGGTGGGTATTGTAACACTTTGGTTTTCTTTGAAATGAAAGAATGACATCTCAACTACAGTACTTCTAATTTATATTATTAGAATATTATTTATTTTCATATATTACCTTTTGAACAAACTTTATTTTTCCCCAAATCTGTATTTCCAGGTAAAAACTGGAAAATGTTCTGTCTGATTGCAACAGTATGGCTGGTGGCAGATTCAAGTTCTGCCCCTATGCAGTTCCCGTGAATTCAGCCTTACAGATGGCAGGTAGCCACAACACTTGGAAACAGGTTAGGGGCTGCAAGCAAACCAGGTGAACCTGATTAAAATTCCAACAACAGCATTCCTCAAGGCATTATTGGATATTTAAAATGACATGTATCTGAGGCTGCCTGCTCTTAGATAAAAGCTGGACCTGGGGGAAGAAACAAAATGGCTAAATGAAGCCAATCTGGAGCAGAGATCAGCACCTACAGGCCTCAGCATCTACTCAAGAATGCCGGTGTTGGTTCCTGGGACCCGACAATGAGGATTTCTGTATAATCAAGGATTTGAACCCAAAGCTTCAGTGTATGCTTATGTTTATGACTTAATCAGTGGTGAAATTTAAAAAATTCCCCTACCGGTTCTGTGGGTGTGGCTTGTTGGGGGGAGGTCATGTGACTGGGTGGGCATGGCCAACTCAACATCACTCATATCGAGGGGGTCCTCACCGGCCCCTCCCCTCCCAGCCATTCCTTGTCACGAATGGCAGGAAAATGAGAAGGGGAATATTCCTGCCTATCATCCTTCCCTCAGTCTGTGCTGAGATTGAGGAATGGATGACAGGCAGGAAAATCCCCTTCCCCATTTTCATGCCTTTCAAAAAAATGGCTCCATTCCAGCTGTTCCCCCTGTTCCCCTCCCTCCTGGGGACTACCTTAAAGGGACAGGCTGCAGCAGCTCCTTTGTGAATGGAGGGAGAAAAATTAGGATTTTTTCTGCTGCATTTATGTTGAATTCTGTGGCAGAAAGAATGCTAACTTTTCTCCCTCCATTCACAACTGAGCTGCTGCTCCCTTTGTGGTTCCCTCCTGGCCCCCTCCCCCCTGGGTACTACCTTAACAGGACAGGCTGCAGCAGCTCCGTTCTGAATGGAGGGAGAAAAGTTAGCATTCTCTCTGCTGCATTTAACATTGAATTCTGTGGAATATCAAGCATCCGGAAGAGGTGAGCGGTGACCGGCCGGGTGTGGTTGGGGCCAAGGAGGGATGATGCCCATAATCCCTAGCGGTTCTACCGAACCGGTCCAAACCGGTCCGATTTCACCCCTGGACTTAATGGTTTAATTATTAGCTTCTCGGGAAGAAGAAACCCAGAAATCAAAAAAAACTGCATTATGTCATTAAGGTGATGGAGAAGGATTGGGGAAATCCATCTTCAAGTCCTACCTCAACCAGGAAGTTCACTGGCAGAATTCACTGGATCATTAACTTTCCCACAGCCCAACCTCCCCGACAGAGTTGTGGTGGTAGAGATAAAATGAGGGGAGATCTCCTCTGAACTGCTGGACAAAAGGTGAAGTATAACTCTAAGCAAGCACCAATAATATGTTGGAGATTTCCAGAAGTTGGAAATGCTCAGATATAATCCCATTAAGCAATCACTCTGTAAGATTGAAAGGATATCGAGATTGAAGGGTTGGGTTGTTCAAAACTTTACCACATTACTAACAGTCCTCCTTCAAACTTTCTGCAAATACCAAAAGTGGCATCTGAAAACAAAATTGAACAAAGCTACAGGGATTACTGTGAACTTTCAAATGTTACAAGCCACTGCTCAAGATAAGGTGTTTTTTTTTTAACTCTAACTTGTCACTGTGGAATAATATACTGGAGTTTCTTCAACTACACCACAGAATAACAATGCTGAATGCATAGGCTCATTGCTCATGTATAGCAATGTTGATGTGCTTCTCGGTTACAACAGTATAAATCTTGATTTGCATGGCCACACAAAGAAAATAGAATCACTATATAGCCTTCCTGCCAATGTTTGGATGATCAAAGAAAGCGCATTCTGCTTTATTGAACTTTGACTTCACCCTGATTTACTTTGAAGAGGTTGTGAGAAGTCAGTATGGGTAGAAGAATTGGGCAGTACACTCTTATCTCGTGTCCCTCTAGTTTGCCTGCATTACCTCCTTCAGGCCCTGATTATGATTATGACAGTATGCAGCAGTTCAATTCTCACCAGGTCAAGGTTGATTCAGCCTTCCATCCTTCCAAGGTTGGTAAAATGTGGATCCAGATTTTGGGGGGGGGGCAATATGCTGACTCTTAGAGAGGGCTGTGAAGCAGAATAGAATAGAATAGAATAGAATAGAATAGAATAGAATAGAATAGAATAGAATAGAATAGAATAGAATAGAATAGAATAGAATAGAATAGAATTCTTTATTGACCAAGTATAATTGGACACACAAGGAATTTGTCTTGGTGCATACGCTCTCAGTGTACATAAAAGAAAAGATACATTTGTCAAGAATCATAAGGTACAACACTTAATGATAGTCATAGGGTACAAATAAGCAATCAAATCATATTAGGAAACAGTCAATATAAATCATAAGGATACCAGCAAGAAGGTTACAGTCATACAGTCATAAGTGGGAGGAGATGGGTGATAGGAACAATGAGAAGATTAATAGTAATAACTAGTTTGACAGTATTGAGGGAATTATTTGTTTAGCAGAGTGATGGCGTTCGGGGAAAACTGTTCTTGTGTCTAGTTGTTTTGGTGTGCAGTGCTCTATAGTATCGTTTTGAGGGTAGGAGTTGAAACAGTTTATGTCCAGGATGCGAGGGGTCTGTAAATATTTTCACAGCCCTCTTTTTGACTCATGCAATATACAGGTTCTCAATGGAAGGCAGGTTGGTAGTAATTGTTTTTTCTAAAGTTCTAATTATCCTTTGTACTATATAAGTCTAAGTGCTATTGCTATTAAAGTCTGTCTGCCATCCTGTCCTGTGATGCAGATACTGACAATTTAGCTGATAATAAACCTGAGGGAAGAAATTTTAGATGCTATTCTAACAGGAAAAGAATATATATTGGCAAAGTGAGAGAGAGTGTGAGGAAATTTGAAAAGAGAGGAAAAGAGAAATTGGAAAGGATTGTGACTGGTGATCTAATACAGATTCAAGGGAATGTGGATTCCAGAAGAGGCTGGGACAAAATTCTTGAAGGGAGCTGAGTGAGGTTCAAAAACTACAGAGAAAATGTGTAACAAAGAAAACATCTCCTCAGTGCAGTTGAGGCTAAAGAGAATAGTCTCGCCTGACAAAGATTGTTAGGTACAGGTAGTCCTCAAATTACAGCCACAATTGAGACCAAACTTTCTGTTGCTAAGGAAGACATTTGTTCAGGGCCAGGCTAACTTCGAGACTGCCTTCTATCACATAGCTCCCAGTGACCGGTAAAATCCCACAGAGTCGGTCTCCTCTGGGTCCTGTCAGCTAAACAATGTTGGCTGGTGGGCCTGCAGGGGAGAGCCTTCTCTGTGGCTGCCCTGGCTCTCTGGAACCAATTAACTCCTGAGGTCCGGACCGCACCCACCCTATTGGCATTCCGCAAAGCAGTGAAGACATGGCTCTTCCGACAGGCCTGGGGCTGTTGATCTCGTTAAAATGATCTTGCGAGACCCGGCCATGAATTGGAGTGCATGTATTTTAACGCTTTTAAAGTTTTTAATGTTTTAATGTTTTTCTTTTTAACATTTTTTATGGGATTGTTCGCATTGTTTTATTCTTTGTTGTAAGCCGCCCAGAGTCCCTTGGGAGTCGCAGAAATGCGACAAAATAAATAAATAATAAATAAGTGAGTTTTGGCCCATTTTATGACCTTCCTTGTCACAGTTGTTAAGTGAATCATTGCAGTTAAGTTAGTAATATGGTTGTTAACTGAATCGGGTTTCCACATTGATTTTGCTTGTCAGAAGGTCTCAAAAGGCGATCACATGACCCTGGGACACTGCAACCATCATAAATATGAATCAGTTGCTAAGCATGTGGATTTTGATCATGTAACCATGGGGATGCCACAACAGTCATAAGTGTGAAAAACGATCATAAGTCACTTTTTTCACTACCTTTGTAACTTTGTACAGTCACTAAATGAATTGTTGTAAGCTGAGGACTACTATAGTGCAATTAATACCCTTTTGTAGAAATTATTATGGGGTAGATGATTTTATTGGAGGCAAGAAACTTTTCTAGTAAAGAACCTATTAATGCTTGACTAATCATGTCTCTACTTTCACTGTTGCTTTTTTAAAAGGAATACAGGAAGGGACATTCATTTGAGATCTTGGGTAAATGCCTTGGGTCATATGTTTTGACTTAAAAGAAATTGCATTGGTGAAATAAATGCTTCTCTTGCTTTTGCTCAAATTAAAGAAAAAGATTTTTGGTGTGCCATGTGTTGGGTTGTTTCCCATGAACTTTGTGACAAAAATCTTGTCACATTTTAAAAGTTCTCATGATCAGAATGCCAATTAAACCAGTTTGGGATTGTAAAGAGAGTTCAACTCGCATTCCAGTGAACACAAGCAATACTTTTTAGAGAGTTAAAAAACTTCACTGTGTCAAGGAATGAGGGACACAGTAGCTACATATGGAATCTCTACAAGTTGTGTATTTATATTGTGTAAACGTCTATAATCTGTAGGCTGATCCCTCTATCCATTTTGTGTCCTCCATTTCTCCAAAACATCCATACAGGTTTGAAATCTACATTTGATCCTAGGTTTTCTCTTGAGGACCTACTCTTTATTTTTCAAATAATTCTAATTTATCTTTCCACATACAGGGTACCATTGTAAGCACTGCTAGGTTTGCAGATGTAACACATTTTTTTTCTCCAGTATATAGTATACGTATGCAAAAACCTAATCTACTTGTGCAATGGAAAGTGACCCCTTTTGTAATCACTGAAGCTCAGCAAGTCAAAATTTCTGGCTCTGAAAAACACTCAATTCTATATCCAAACCCAAAATGAGCAGACTGACAATGTCAAAGAGCCCCTCCAGTTTCAGCCAGCAGAGGGTTTGCCCCAATCTGCACAGACCTTTAATTTTCTAGACTTCTGTTCTTTGAAAATTTACCTCCATCCATCACATCCTCAACTCTACTGCTAGACAGTACTTTTGAGAATCCACTGATTCAAAGCAAAATGAAAAGAAAAGATCTAGAAATATCAATGGAAGAAAGGGAGGAACCAACTGGAAATAACCTGCGGCACATATTTCTGTGCTGATGCTTTGCCTAAATTGCACTGGTTTTGAGAGGGTAGAGGGAGCTGATCCAATTTAGGAAGTTCTCATTAAAGGCAAGCTGAACAGCAAGACTGAATCTCTAGTCTCTGCCAGAAAGCAGAACAATAACTCTTTCCATTTAATTGCAGATTCCGGTGAGCTCTTTTTTTTTTTTTTTTTTTTTTTTTGTCTTTGAACCCTCTTATAATGTAGTTCTTTCCTTTTCCTCATCAAAGGTGATCTCTGCCAAAGCTGCTGACAGTTGCATTTGATCAAGTGTAATAGGAACAGTCAGATCTTCCCAAATCCTTGTAGCTACCTAGTCTCCATGTGTATTTCCAGTCTCTCTCATAGAATTTTAATAGGACAACTGTATTACAAAATCAGTAGGCTAAAATAGCAGGATTGGTTAATGGCATGGCTGTGTAATTAAATCCAAGTCTAAAGGTGTACAATCTTATCCTAGTACCCAGGGACTGACCCTATGAGTAACCACTTATAAATCTTTCATCTTTTTTATTCCTATTTCTCTCTTCTCTTTTACACTCCCTCCATTAGCATTTTTGCTTATGTTCAGAGTGTTTAAATATTGATCCTGAACCTCCCAGTCAGGCTGGTCATCTCGGTGCTGTGATTTTTATGTGGGTTTTTATGAATGAAGGTTTGCACTCTAAATCATGAGTGTGATCCAAAGAGAAGACGTACAAGACTTTTTTTTTTTTCCAATGTGCAAGCAATGCCATCGGCTGTTGGAACACCAGGATAATTCATGGACTGTCCTTGCTTTGACAAGTGAAGGAGATGATAATGAGGTTTTCAGATTTTAGTATTGTTTGTGACAGGTTGGCTTAACAGAGGAAGACGGAAATGAGAAAAATGCTGAAGCTGATCCTGGATGCTTCTTTATAATTTCTTTGATTAGAAATGCATATGAAAATACTTCTGTGCAAAAAAAAAAGATTCTGCATTTCTAATAAATGCTAAAAAGGATATTCAGGTGGTTGAAGGTTTTTGCAAGCTGGTGTTATGCTTCTACGGTACACTTCAAAATTTGCTATTTCACCAAGATCTCCTAGGATTGGCAAAGCTATTGTCTTGGACATCACCTCACCCAGGATGGTGGCCACAGAACAATTTTTAAAAAGCAACCAATTTTAAGTGGCTGAAATTTTACAACACTAGATTTCACTGTCCTTACCTCAAAAACAACATTTAGAAGAAAATGCTAGAATCTTTCCAAGAAACAATGCAAACCCTTTTAAGAGCTGGCAGAATATTACCAGATTAAAATCTTACCAGATTTCCATGTTTTTCTTTCCATGCCTACACATTTTAAAAAAAGTAGAATGATAATGCTTAACTCCTGGTAAGATTGTCATTCCTCAGACAATCTACAATAGTTATCCACCTGCCTTTGGCTGAATCATGTCTAATATACAAATCATAGTCAGACCAGACAGCATTTCTGTTGAGAGTTTGGGAACTATATCTTAAGAAGAATTCAGAGAAATTGGAATAGATTTAAAGAATAGCAAGGGTTATGGTGACTACCAGAAGGTACTAGGTTACAATTTTATCCTTTTTGGGAATCTACACATGCAGATAGCCAGATGTTGTTCTATGGGGTTCAAACCGTCTGCCAGGTACACTGCAAAAAGGGTTATGTAGAGGCTATCAAAATGATACATAAAGCCCAATTTCCATTAAGCTCAGAGCAGAGAGATATTGTATTATTCAAGCTCCTATGTATGAAGATTTATATGATTTCTACAGACACAAACACATTTTGAGGGAGGGGTGTCTCTATTTTTCCCCCCATAGGGCATATCCTGGGTGGTGTCTAGGGGAGAGAAAACTGGAAGTCATGAAAAACATTGTACATGGGGTCAAAACATAACATGGTTTCTTATGCTCTGGGAGCCTAATGGACGCCCAGGGGCCTACATGCTGAATCCTAAAAAGAGATATTGAAGATGTGTAGAA
The DNA here is from genome assembly GCA_022577455.1 of Arizona elegans. Lineage (NCBI taxonomy): Eukaryota > Metazoa > Chordata > Lepidosauria > Squamata > Colubridae > Arizona > Arizona elegans. The sequence goes on from JAKOOJ010000001.1 coordinate 255,753,021, forward strand.
GACTAAAGGAAGATATGAAACCACTCTTTAAGGAGCAAAAGGAATACCAGACCAAAGAAAGACAAGACCTGTCCTTTGCTGTTCTGGAATATGGAATAATAGTTTTATGTTGCAAGAAGGCAGATTGAGACTGAATCCCCAGCCCTTGCCAAAAAAAGATCTTTCCAGAGGATAATAGCAATTAGATACTGGTGCCAATTGCCCAGGGAGATGTGGGCTCCTCTTCATTAAAGCTAAAGGTAAAGGTTCCCCTTGCACATATATGCTAGTCGTTCCTGACTCTAGAGGGTGGTGTTCACCTCTGTTTCAAAGCCGAAGAGCCAGCACTGTCCGAAGACATCTCCATGGTCATGTGGTCAGCATGACTAAACCCCAAAGGCAATGGAACGCTGTTACCTTCCCACCAAAGGTGGTCCCTATTTTTCTACTTGTATTTTTAATGTGCTTTTGAACTGCTAAGTTGGCAGGATAAGTAACGAGAGCTCACCCTGTTACGCGGCACTAGGGATTCGAACCGTTGAACTGCCGACCTTTCGATCAACAAGCTCATTGTCTTAGCCACTGAGCCACTGCGTCCCTGTTAGATTAGATGTAGTTAAAGAAACATTGGAATGCTTTGCAGATTCTATAATGAGGAGGTGATTCAATTCGATAGGATAAATAGCTCTTTCCAGAATTATAATTCTATGTTTCTATGTGTCTTTATTCCATACATTGATATCCTGTACTTTCCTGCAAAAGCAAGAAAGGACAGCTAGATGTTTAATATTGTATCTCCAAATAAAAGACATTCCATCCTCACATACTGTACTTCGAAATAAATTTCAGTGACCTGAGCCGAATTTACTTCTGAGCAGATTCATCTAGAAATGCACTGTTGGTGTGTCCCCCCATCCCCCATACATGGATAAGAAAAATGGAAAGGAGAACCTTTTGTGCTATACAGATGCCCTTGAGCTTCCCTAGTTTATTCAGAGGTGACCATTTCTAGTGGTTGGATGACTCCTAGACATCCTCAGTTGGGGAAGATTACTAGCACCCTTTGGCTGTTAATTTGCATAAAGGATTGGGGGAAGGAAGTCAAAATGAAAATGGGTTGGTTAATTAATTGCAAGCACTGCTTGAGGGGCCAGCACATATATTTAATCAGTTGCCTAGTAACAAATGGTGTATGATGTGAATGCTATCAGCCTGCAGTGTGAGCAAATGCTGGTCTTTTCTTTTTATCAGCTGTCAGCATGTGTAATTGGTGTTTACGCACCATGTTTGGAAGGGCTCCTTTGCAACAATAGGAAAAAAAAATGGATCTGAGTGGGCATGGGAGTGGGAGCCTTACCTGACATTTCAACTTTTCTCCTGCTTCCCATCCTCTTTCTCCGCTCCTAAAAGAAACTCCTTTCAATGGCCTAAGGGAAATTCTCTTTCATCTTTGAGGATTTCAGCTTCGAGCTATGGATCCATAGGCAAGAACTGAATATTTAGGATGGTCACTACAGATCCAATCTGATAATTGATAATTGATACGTGAGAGTCAGTGAGTGAGAAAGTGAGTGATAGAGAGGGAGTGGTGTGTGTATGTCTGTGTGTGTGTGTGTATGTGTGTGTGTGTGTGTGTGTGAGAGAGAGGGGGGGGGGAGGGAGAGAGAGAGAGAGACAGACAGACAGACAGAGAGAGACAGAGACAGAGACAGAGACCTTGATGATTAAGAAGAAGGGAAACATGAAGAAACACCTCATTTGTTACTAATTCTGAACACCTCATAACTGGTATACAGCTTTTCTGAATTTGCACCTTCCACTGTGTCATCATGGATAATACAATAACTACAGAACAGCCCTCTGTGTTTCTTGTTTGTGCCTTCAATAAATGACCGTGCTATGAAATATAAACATGCACATTTGAATTGTTTATGTAAAATACTGTGCAAGTGTGAATGGATATGTTGGGGGTTTGGATAGCCTCTCCAAAACTACCTTTGTCCAAAAGATGCCTCCTGGATGCGTTGATGATCATTCCGAGCCAGCAAAGTTATAATGGTTGCAGATGACTGAGTTCTAATTTAAGATGGTTAGGAAAGAAAGGTTGTCGTTTTTTTACTGTGCTAAATTTACTTTACAACCTTATCTTAAACAAATAGATTTGAATCCTCGGAATTAGTGCCGATCCAGATATGAATAAAGTTGTTTGTGCCATTTCTTTGCACTATCTCTGGATTTATTCACTTTCACAGCCTGTCATTTCCTAAATGAATGCAAGCAGGCTGATATGGCTATTGTGAAATTCAGAAGACGCATTTGCAAAGAATGTGCATACTTGATACTCAAATATAGCCTCATGTTGACATAATCAGTTGATCACTGTTCAGGTTTTATATTCTTTGTATTTTGCTACTGAACTGTCGGCACAAGGCTGAGGGTTGTTGGGGTTTTTTTTAGATTGAATAGGCATAACAGTCAAGGATGGAAAGAAGTAATGATTACCTGGAAGTATATTTTAGGCTCAAGGATATTAGATGTGAGAGAATGATGTACAAATCCTAATCATTCTAAAAAGCAGAATTCTTATTCCATTAGGTATATTAAAATTAAAAAGAAATTGGATGATTAAATAACTTAGAATTCATGGTGACAGGTCAGAAGTGAGTATGATGGGAAAAACCCACTCAATTTCTTTCTGTTGTATATAATTTTAACTGGCTTTTATGCAGAAATGTACAAACGAAGTGCAAGACCGATTTCACAGACAAAAGCCAGGAAAAGCTCCAGGCCCAGACAAGATAACTCCTTCTTGCTTAAAAGTCTGTGCTGACCAATTGGCCCCCAACTTCACCCGAATCTTCAATAAATTGCTAGAGATGTGCTATGTTCTTTCTTGCTTCAAATGCTCTACTATCATCCAGTGCCAAAGAAGCCCATCATCAAGGAACTGAATGACTACATCTGTAGTTATGAAAACCTTTGAAAGGCTAATGCTGTCCCACTTGAAAACCATCACGGATCCCCTGTTAGACCCCCTGCAATTTGCATACTGGGCAAATAGATCAACAGATGATGCTGTTAATATGGCTCTGCACTACATCCTACAACATCTTGAAACTCCAAAGACCTACTTAAGGGTCCTCTTTGTAGACTTTAGTTCAGCATTCAACACCATCATTCCAGACATTCTTCTTACTAAGCTGAACCAGCTAGCGGTACCTGAACACACTTGTTAGTGGATCGTAAGCTTCCTAACAGACAGGAAGCAGCAGGTGAAGCTAAGCAGAATCACATCAGATACCTGTACAATTAGCACAGCCTCCCCTCCAAGGCTGTGTGCTCTCTCCACTTCTCTCTCTCTACCATGACTGCATCTCAAACAATATTTATGGGACCACCTTCTGCCACCAATAGCCTCCCACCAACCAGTCCGCTCCCACAGAGAGGGACTCCTCAGGATACCAAGTTATGTTGGCTGGTGATACCCAGGAGGAGAGCCTTCTCGGTCAGAGCTCCTGCTCTTTTAAATGAATTGCCCCCAGATATTCATAACATCTCTGACCTCTGGGTCTTTCGCTGTGCCCTCAAGACCCTACTGTTCCGACAGGCGGGGCTGTCTAACTGAATGATTTTAAATTGGGTTTTAATATTGGGTTTTTAAAATTTGGACAAAACTAATTAATGATTTTAATTAATTTTAACTATGATATTGTATATTTATGTTTTTAATCTTGGCTGTACACCACCCCAAGTCCTTCGGGAGAAGGGCGGTATATAAATAAAATTATTATTATTATTATTATTATTATTATTATTATTATTATTATTATTATTATTCCATTTGTTAAACTACTGAAGTTTGCAGATGACACAACAGTGATCGGTCTCATTCGAGACAATGATAAATCTGCATACAGATGGAAGGTTGAACAACTAGCCTCGTGGTGCAAGCAGAGCAATCTGGAACTGAACACAATCAAAACCGTAGAAATGGTGGTAGACTTTAGGAGAAACCCTCCTATACCACCACCTCTTACAATACTAGACAATACAGTATTAACAGTAGAGACCTTCAAATTTCTAGGTTCTACCATATCTCAAGACCTAAAATGAACATCTAACATCAAAAACGTCATCAAAAAAGCACAACAAAGAATGTTCTTTTTGCGCCAACTCAGAAAGCTCAAACTGCCCAAGGAGCTGCTGATCCAGTTCTACAGAGGAATTATTAAGTCTGTCATCTGCACCTCTATAACTGTCTGGTTTGGTTCTGCAACCCAACAAGACAGACACAGACTTCAGAGAATAATTAGAATTGCAGAAAAAACAATTGCCACTGAGGACCTGTATACTGCACGAGTCAAAAAGAGGGCTGTGAAAATATTGACAGACCCCTCGCATCCTGGACATAAACTGTTTCAACTCCTACCCTATAGAGCACTGCACACCAGGACAACTAGACACAAGAACAGTTTTTTCCCGAATGCCATCACTCTGCTAAACAAATAATTCCCTCAACACTGTCAAACTATTTACTAAGTCTGTGCTACTATTAATCGTCTCATTGTTCTTATCACCCATCTCCTCCCACTTATGACTCTATGACTGTAACCTTGTTGCTGGTATCCTTACAATTTATATTGACTGGGTTTGTTTGTTTTTTAAGAGCCCTGGTGGCGCAGCAGACTACAGCACTGTTATTAACATCAGCTGCCTGCAATTACTGCAAGTTCAAATCTCACCAGGCTCAAGGCTGAGTGAGCCTTCCATCCTTTCTAAGGTAGGTAAAATGAGGACCCAGAATGTGGGGGCAATAAGCTGACTTTGTATAAATATACAAAAGTATGAAGACTATTGCTTAACGCATTGTAAGCCACCCTGAGTCTCCGGAGAAGGGCGGCATATAAATCAAACCAAAAAAAAAAAAAAAACCCCTTTAAAAAAGTTTCTATTCTATTCTATTCTATTCTATTCTATTCTATTCTATTCTATTCTATTCTATTCTATTCTATTCTATTCTATTCTATTCTAAACAGTCTTGCAAGTTCTTGAGGGAACAAAAAAGGGAACACTAAGCTCATGTTTTTCTATTGGGGGGAACCATCATTGGGGATTCCCCACCCCCCCACCCCACCCCAGGAAAGGACTGACAATATCTTTCATGAAGAATTCTAACCAGAGATGTTTTCAGTTCAATTCTCTATTGGTAAAATGGTCATTTTTCATGCTGAGAAGAAGCAAAGTGAATTAAAATGGGATCTGCTGTATTTAGAAGTGTGCTATGGATTTTTACAGGTATCTGCTAACAAGGATTTGAAGCATATTATTTTATGTTGTCCAAACAGCTCAACTTTGGGAGAACCTTTTCAGGAAGTTGTAATTGATCTGAGAGCTAACTTTGCCTAAGAAGAATTTGCTGATGGAACTCCAGGGAAATTGGCCCCTGAAGTTTCATTATGAACTTGCCTCATTACATAGCACAGAAGCAAGAATAATCCCTCTGATCTATTCTTCATGCTAAGGGAAAGAAATGTAAAATATAGTTAAAGATCTGGGTACTGAGAACCATTGCTAACATGCTAACTCTCAAAATATACCCTAATCAGAAATGTGCCAGCTTAAAGTCCATGCTTATGAATCATCCATATGGGCTGTAAGTAATTGGCTTATTTCTATATCTACTGTGCCAGGTCAGAAAAGCTGAAGTCAAAAGTTAGGTTAAACTGCCATATTTCACATTTCCCCCTTCCTGATTTGTATGCAAGTGAAAACATCAGTATTCCCCGCGGAAAGGTGATCTGAACAGTTGGAAAGTTATTCTTTTCCCATGATCCATTGCTTTAGGAGGCCACACTGACAATACCGCACATCTTTCTGTCTCTCTGGAGCACTTCCCCATCCCCACGAGCCACAGTCTAAAATATTTTGCATTAATGAGATCTTGATACTGTTGTGGTTTACGAATCCATCAGCCAGAAAGTGCACTTCCATTTCTTTACACCCAGGCTGATTCCACTGGTGTTCAATTTCCCTAGGCATCACTCTCAGCCGTCCATAAAAAGTAACAATTCAATTTACAAAAGATGCAGGCAGGCAAGGAGGTTTAGTGCCACATCCTCCTAAAGACATTATTTGCCATTAAAAATGGATATCTTTTATTCCACTGTTCTTCTAAACAAGTAGTCCCTGCTTTTTCCTCCCACCTGCAGACTTAACTTTCCTTCCTCATCTTTTTGTGTAACTAAGACAACTGCAGTGATCCAGCTGAAGTTATGTCATTCCATCCAGGGGCGGTTCCAAATCCCGTTGCTACCAGTTCGCTCGTGCATGCATGCACACACTCATGCATCCGGGCAGGTGGATGGAGCCTCCCACCACTGCTGCTACCGGTTCGTCCAATCCGATGTGAACCAGTAGCAACCCACCACTGATTCCCTCCCCACATATGATCAGTTAGAATCTTAAGATTTAATATTGATACTATTAAAGAGTGCTAGACATACTTGCAATGTTCCACATCTTCATTTTCCCAGGAATGCCAAGTCAAAAAGGTATGATAGAAGCTGGAGAGCTCCTTGGAGTCATTATAAATGAATAGATCCAAGACAGGAAGGGGGTAAAAATCACTTTTTCACACAATGCTATTCCTAGGAGTGTGTATATTCATTTAAAAGATGTACCCTGGAGGTGTAAGATGCTCAAAAACATGTATAGAAAATGCATGTTTTCTATGCAGCTGGATCATTGTAATGAACTCTCCAGTTCCTCGGCAACATAGTTGATTTATGATATTAAAAGTTTGGTTTCCCATAACCAAATTCAGATTTACAGGTTTGGAAAGCCTGAAACAAAATTCTATCCCTAATTAAGACAGTTGTAAACTGAAAGATTGACAGTTGTTGGTCCTAATTTTTTTTTAATGTGGCTTATCTATCAATACAGCGCCTAATGTGATATTATTTCTTACTGCAATGTTGACAGAAGATTCTAGAACTTTAAAGGTTTCAGACTTAAATCTACTTGATTTATGGAAGGGAGTCGTCAGAGCTGGGTCCTCATATCCTCTGAAATACACTCTAAAGCATGGGTCCTCAAACTATGGCCCACGGGCTGCATGTGGCCCGCCAAAGCCATTAATCCAGCCCACACAGGACAACGAGGCTGCCTACATCACCCTGCCCACCCTTCAGCCGAGTGCAGGATTTACCTTCATGAGCCCCACAGGCTGGAACTAAAAGGTAATGCCACCAATTTTTGCCTGCAGAATGCTGCTGGAGGCAGGGGAGGTGAAAAATGGGGTGCACAGATGCCCCAGGAGGCCAAAAAATGGGCAAAAACTGCCTGTTTTTTACTCCCCCACCTCCAGAAGATAGATAAAGAGAGAGAGGGAGAGAGAGACAGAGAGAGACAGACAGACAGAAAGAGAGAGAAAGAGAAAGAAAGAGAAAGAGACAGACAGAAAGAGAGAGAGAGAGAGAAGACACACACACAGACAGACTTGATTGTAAGCTCCTTGGAGCTGAGAAGAATTGCTGCAAAACTGAGTTTTCTGAAGTAGACCACTAGACTCCTAAACAACTGAAAAAATGAACTGGTAAAAAGAAAGGTCAACCAAAAGAGCAACATGCAAACAAAAGCAAATAAAACACCCTGAGGAGCAAAACAAATTAAAGTTTAATTTGTATGCATTGTTTAATGGACTACTAAATTGGCCACACTCACCCAGTCACATGACCAAGCCATGCCCACCCAGTCACATGACCACCTAGCCACGCCCACCCAGCCAGTCCGGCCCTCCCAATAGTCTGAGGGATCGTGAATTGACCCCCTGTTTAAAAAGTTTGAGGACCCCTGCTCTAAAGGGACATTCTGGACCTTTCCTTACTTATACCTAATCTCAACCCAAATACACAGCAGAAATATTTCTTTTCACCGTCCCAAGATGGAGCCTTTATCTTGTCCACAGCCCATAAATAAAACACATTTTAGTAGTCCTTCGCTATACTAAATATTTACCTTAAAAAGGAGTATTTTCTCCTTTAAAAAAAAGGGATTTGTTGCTGTTTAGAGGGAAACCAGGTGACTGCAATGTCTTGAATCATAAACTCTACATGCAGAATAGGGATCAGCAATAGAGACAGTCAATTTCATGCCATTATAATTTTCTGCCAATTCATTTTTGCTTAATGTTGGGAAGGCCCTTGGCCTTCTTAGAAGCTTGTCAGCAAACATTTTCCATGTCACCAAGATGTTACATTTACTGTATGCAAAAAGTATTGATTATCTATTTTGTGGCTTCAGGCCAATGCCAACACCTGGAGATGTTGTGAATTAGTTTTCTTGACAAGATTTCAGAAGTGGCTTGTACCGCCTTCTTCCTAGGCCTGAGAGTGAGTAACCCAAAGTCACCCAGCTGGATCCATGCCTAAAGTGGAACTAGAACTCATGGTCCCATCATTTCCAGCTTGGTGCCTTAATCACTATACAATATTGACTCTCATGGATCATCTGGATGATGCCAATATCATCCAGTGGATAACTTAATATTCATGTCTTTTCTCTATTTTCCCTAAGCTACAAAAAAATGGGAGGTTGTATGTGTGTGTGTGTTTGGTCATCCATTAGCAGAACTTCCAAAAGAGCAACAATCCTGTCATTGCTCATCTCTCTTTCCACAGGATCAGTGTAGTACAGAGATGGTATTCAGCAGGTTCTGACCAGTTCTGGAGAACCGGTAGCGGAAATTTTGAGTAGCTCAGAGAACTGGTAAATACCACCTCTGACTGGCCCGGCCCCCATCTAATCTATGTCTCCTGAGTCCCAGATGATTAGGAGGAAATGGGGATTTTGTAGTAACCTTCCCCTGGAGTGGGGTGGGAATGGAGATTTTACAGTATCCTTCCCCTACCATGCCCACCAAGCCATGCCCACCAAGCCACGCCACACCCACCAAGCCACGCCCACAGAGCCGGTAGTGAAAAAAAATCTTCCTTCCTTCCTTCCTTCCTTCCTTCCTTCCTTCCTTCCTTCCTTCCTTCCTTCCTTTCTTCCTTCTTTTTTTTTCTCTTGATGGTCCCATGAAAACCTGAGCTTTTATTCTTGAACAAGTTCACCAGAATCAACAAAGGCTCTGCCAGCTTTCCCTTTTACTCTAAATTACATCAAGAAATGTGAAACTATATTCCTAATCCAAAAAGTGGTCTTGAACAAGAAGGTGGCAACTGGAGAATCAGTGGATTGAGTCTCATACAAAAGATCTATCAGTGGAAACACAACACACATGTCCTCAGAGACCCACCCAAGGAAAGAAAAAAATGGTTATTGTTGTAATTGTCATCCAGACTGAACATCTGTCCAGCATTGTTTGAAAGCTGAAGAATAAAAAGTGAGATCTGGATAGCTCTTCTACCCAATTTTTGAATAGGCGACAAACACAAACATAAGGCTGTCATGGAAAAACAATTATGTATCACTCTGTTTAAATCTAATGTGCCATTTCAAAGAGTTATTTATTTTTTTACAACTTTGAGCGCAAAAATACATGGGTTCTTCACACATCAAGTGTATATTTTTATTGCTTCTCCTTTGTAAAATAACTGCAATCAATAACCAAAGAGTTTTTTGTTCCTTTTGAGGAGAAGAGTGTGTGATTTGTTTACTCCTAACCCGATGCCTGAGTCAAACAAATCTCTCCTTTGAAACCATCCTCTTGTTCTCAAGGTGCCTCAACTCTATTAAGAATATAATGAAAAGAAAAGACAGAAGGACAATCTAACATAGCTACAAAGAGGATGGCAGGAAGCAACGGAAGGTGGGGTATAAGAACAGAAGCAAGAACAAGAATTAAGCCTACAGTCTAAAATATGAGTGGGAATGAATTATGTTATTGATTCATATTTGGGGATAAAAGGTTGTTAGGGCACTGAAGTAATTTAAGTTCTGTTCTTTGTCTCTTGGGCATTCCTGGTTGCTATTGGTTGTCATTTTAGATTGCTTCCTTAAGAGATTTAACAGCACAATAGTGGCCTATTCTTAAGAGAATGCTCCACATAAAAGAAGGTTAATATCGTTTCCTGAAGCATGTCCTTGTATTGAGGGACCAATCTCCTGTTTCCTTGATAGCATTATTTACAGAGTAGAAAAATGCAAACACTCTTGAAAAACACAGAGACCCTGCATGCACAGAGAGAATTTGGAAGGACCCTTCACAGAGATACTTTTATATTCTTCACTTGATTTGCACATTTTATTTGAGTGTGTGTGTGTGTGTGTGCATATAATAGAAAAAGAGTGGAATAGAAATATTTTTGGACTTTGAGTTGTTGTTTTTTTTAATTCTTCTAAAGACAATGTAAAATCCCTGATAAATTTTCAAAGTATATGATGGATACTATTTTGTTTTCAGTCTATTGAAACTATTGATCAAGGGTCCTCTGAAGGGACCATTTCTGCCTGGTAAAATGAATGGATTCAACAAGGTTCTCTTGTGGGACTCTGGAAATGTGCCTTCTCTATTGTGGCATCTACCCTCTGGAATAGAATGCCACGAAGATACATATGGCTCTCACCCTTATGTCATTCTAGAAAGAACTGAAAACTGAATTATTCTCTCAGAACTTGGGTAATGTGGTGGTGAGCTCCAATAAGGTTTGGTTTGGTTTGGCATGGCTTCTATTTTACTTAACAGAATAATGATTGGAAGGGACTTCAGTGGTCTTCTAGTCCATCCCAGGACTAGAACACAGGCAGGAAACCCTGTACCATTTCAGAAAAAAATGGTTGTCCAATCTCTTCTTAAAAACCTCCAGTGTTGGAGCACCTACAACTTCTGAAGGCAAGTTGTTCTACTGATTGATTATTCTAAATGACAGGAAATTTCTCTTAGTTCTAGGATGGTTCTCTCCTTTATTGGTTTCCATCCATTGCTTCTTGTCCTGCATTCAGTTGCTTTGTAGAATAGATTGATTCCCTCTTCTTTGTGGCAGCCCCTTAGATATTGGAACACTGCTATCATGTCACCTCTAGTCCTTCTTTTCATTAAACGATACATACACAATTCCAGCAACTGTTCTTCATATACTTTAGCCTTCAGTCTCCTAACCCTAACCCTAAGACTTGGCATGGTTTCTATTTTTCTTTTCTTTTATTGTTTTGGTTTTTTAAATAATGTAAACACCTGGAGTCCCTGGGAATTGGGCATTTTTAAATCTATGCATAAATAAATAAACCAACAAGAGCCTGGATAGCTCAGCAGACTAATGCATTGTAATTTAACTCCAACTGTCTGCAATTAGTAAGTTCGAATCTTGCCAGGCTCAAGGTTGACTCAGCCTTCCATCCTTTCTAAGGTAGGTAAATTGAGGACCCAGTTTGTGGGGGCAATAAGCTGACTTTGTAAAAATATACAAAAGTATGAAGGCTATTGCTTAACGCATTGTAAGCCGCCCTGAGTCTCCGGAGAAGGGCAGCATATAAATCAAATTAAAAAAAAAACATGCTAGAAACACAAGGTCAGCATTTCTAACTAAAGTTTCTGATCAACCAGCTCATCAAGCCAAGAGGCACCAACAATGTACAGATTAGTTTAAATCCAATTCATCAGTATACAGTATGTCTTTTTTTAAAAAAATAATTTATTTAAAAAGATAAGATAAAATATAAAAGACAAATAAAAAAGACAAGCACAAGGAATAATAAAAGCTACAAAGAAGACAGGGAAAAATTTACAACACTGGGTAAAGAAGAAAAAAAGTATATATCACAGATATACAATTAACACTAAACATATAATGTTATGTGTATTTCAAAATACTATATTACATCTGTATTTTGTAGTAGTTTTTTTTTTTTAATAAATGTGTTGATTTCAATGGATGGAAAAATTGGATGGACAGAAAAACGGTCAAATTTAGCTTTAAGTCTTGAAAGAAAAACTCCTAAAATTAGACATACTAAATTTGTACTCGATCTGGTAACATCTTCTTTTCTATACAGAAATAACTGTTCAAATATCCCTTTGTTCTCTCCGAATGAAAATACCAAAGCTATCACTGAAATTGTGTCAGAATTGCCCTTGGACTTTCTTGTGGAATTGCTGTTATCATTTTCTCCCAGATCTATGGTTCCTGAATTCCATATTAGGGCCGATAAAATCCTCATCAACAAAACACTTTCCCTGGTCTCTCAGAAATAGCCATTCCAATCTTAGTAAAGCTGAAGGCTTAAAGGAGTAAAGGATAATCCAAGATGGGGATCATGCAGCTCTTGAGTGTCAGAAAAGAAAAAAAAAACATTTATCCCTTGGATAATGAAAGTAAGTCAATGAGTTTTCCAGGCAATATTTTAAAACATGGATTCTTTTTCCCCTTGGCATCTCCTAGTGCTAAGCGTTCTACAAAAGGAATAGTAGCCATAATGTGATCATACCTTTTTTAAAAAGTAAAGGAATTATTATTCCTAGCACTGGCTTGCACAGAGAGGAAAAGAGCATTTGCCAGCAATCTAGGAAAGGTTCTTAAAATGCTGAGTCAATGCAGGGAAGAAAAAGTTGTTTGGTGGTTATTTTTCTCCAATAGGACCTGGCATAGGACCTGGATACCTCTGAGACTGTCTGCTGCCACCAACGACCTCCCACCGACCGGTGTGCTCCCACAGAGAGGGCCTCCTCAGGGTGCAATCGGCCAAGCAATGTAGACTGGTGGCCCCCAGGGGGAGGGCCTTCTCTGTGGGGGCACCTGCCCTCTGGAATCAACTGCCCCCAGAGATATGAAGAATTCAAGACCTCGGTGCCTTCCGCCATGCCCTGAAGACCTTCCTTTTTCAGCAAGCCAGGCTGGCTTAATGTTTTTAAATGTTTTAAATTATGTTTTGTTATTGTTTTTTAACTTTGGGGCCAAATTTATATACATCTTTTTAAATTGCTTTTAATGTTTGTATCTATGTTTTTTACTTTGGCTGTACACCGCCCTGAGTCCTTCGGGAGAAGGGCGGTCTATAAATTTGATAATAAATAAATTAAAAAAAAATCTTCTTTCCTTTCTTAACCACTTGTGGCATGAGTATCCTTACCACTCTGATAGCCAAGCAAGTCTATATAATCATCCAAGGCTTAAACTCTAATGAAAGGAAATTGTAAAAATAATACATGATTGTACAATTATTGTGTAATTGGACAATGAGATTGTCCAATCTCATCCTATCTGGTTCAAAAGATCCGTGGGATATATTCTTTAAGCTCTTGAAATAGGAGCGGATGTACTACTCTGTATTTCTCCAGGGGCAAAACATTTCTTCCATGCTGGGAAAATACAACATCTTTTCAACAAAGGTGAGAGAAATATCCTTGATGGAACATATTTGCAATTATTAAAGTCAGTGTCATACACCTGAGAAAATATTCCACAGTATTTTCCAGTAACCCAGTTTGGAGAATTATATGTACATTTTTTGTACACAATACAAGCAAATGTGCATCCTTGTTTAGATTGAAATTAATCCAGTAGAATTCTTATCTTCAATACTTCATTTAGAAGTCCAACTCTACCTCTTCTCCAAAAGTTGACTGAACATAGATAAATTCCAAATTTTATCATTTCAATCATATTATATACATCCACAGGTAGCTAATCTTCTTTGAATATGCAACAAGTAAACATCATAAATCCCATTGAAGTGAATGATTGACAATTAATTGATTATGTGCCATCACTTTGATGTCAAATCATAGCAGTCACATAGATAAATTTTCTCTGTGATGATCTGCCTCTAATTCTGGTCCTTCAAATTTTCCAATGATGCACCAATCATCATTGTAATGAAGTCCATTCATCTTGCTGCTGGTCTTCTCTTTCCTTCTATCGTTCCAAACATTACAGCCTTCTCCAGAGAACTATCTTCCCATAATGTGGCCAAAGTTGGATAATTTAACCCTAGTCATTTGTAAATTGAATGAGAATTCTGGGTTGATTTATTCAATAGTCATTTCTTTGCTTTTTTGTCTGTTGATAGTATTTATAAATAGAGAATATTTTCTCATGTATATTGAAATTGACTTTGGAAGGAAGAAATGGTGGGTTGAAGGTGGTTCTACAAAAAACAGAGTCAATGATTGCAGCAGAAAGAAGAGCTGACAAGTAGACCAGCTTTCCAAACTTCTCTGGACAAGGATGGGATTGGAGATTAGTACTCGAGACATTTGCTCCTCAGAAAGAGACTGCAAGGCAGCAGTCTCCAAAGAGTTTACACATCTGGGAGATTAGGGAATAACCATTTTGCTCGAATTTCAGTCATGCCTTTGAAAGGACTCTAAGTTTGTCGACTTCCTTTTGTAAATGGTTTTGTAAATTGCTTGTTAACAGCTTTTTCTCTATTTAAAAAGGTAAAGGTTCCCCTCGCACATATGTGCTAGTCATTCCTGACTCTAGGGGGCGGTGCTCATCTCCATTTCAAAGCTGAAGAACCAGCGCTGTCCAAAGATGTCTCTGTGGTCATGCGGCCAGCATGTCTAAATGCCAAAGTCGCACAGAACACTGTTACCTTCCCACCAAAGGTGGTCCCTATTTTTCTACTTTTATTTTTTACGTGCTTTTGAACTGCTAGGTTGGCAGAAGCTGGGACAAATAACAGGAGCTCACCCCATTACGCAGCACTAGGGATTTGGATAACTGAACTGCCAATCTTTCAATCGACAAGCTCAGCATCTTAGCCATTGAGCCACCACCACATCCCTATTTATAATTTCACTATTTAGAAACCCTTAATAGAAGAGAATATATAACTCAGAATTGAACTTTATGTCATTTGTGCTCTCTGAGCTTGGTTTTTTGCTTTGAATTGACAAGTTTTGCAGCACTTAGTAAGTTTTCCTGCAATCCTTAATGAAAAAAAATGTTTAGCAACAAGTTTAAGATTTTAAAAAATGGGAAAAACAGCAAAAGAGCAACTAAAAATATAACTGTAAAAAGTCTCTCTCTTTCCAACCCCCCCCCCCCCCACCTCTCTCTCACACACACAACTAAAAATCTCACTCTACTCTGTTTGGATGCTACTCTCAGGATTTAGTCTTTAGTGCAAACAGACTGCATGAAAGAGATGTATCACGTTGTTCTGTGGTTTACTATTCCTTTCTTTTCTTCTTGCCATTCCTTCCTTCCGAGAGGTTTCAGTAAAAACCATGTGCTTCTGACAGAATGAATTTATGATCTTCTCCAATCATCCTGGCTCTTTGCAAAACTTCAGTAGGTGGCAGCGTTTAGTTGATAAATGTTTTGTTATCAAAGTGGTCTCACTTAGTGCAACTGTTGCAATATTAATCCAAGAATTTAGGATCTTCTTTTCCAGGACAGAAAAATATTGCCATCCTGCTGGCATTTGCTCATCAGAACTGACAACAGCATTCCTTCATTCATTGCATGCATGTTATGTGAGGCCAAAGGGGGATGGGACGGAGTGTTGGCAGAATAGATGGAGGCAGAGAAGAAATGAACCTGATTTATGTTTGGAGACTAAAGGTATGTATTTTAAAGGTACATCTGGGAAATGAATAGCCCAGGGAAACAACGGACAGACTCATTCTGCCTTTGCAGCCTATCAATAGTAGAAACAGTTGATGCTTCTTTAAAACTTTCATCTAACTTCTCCTTGGCAATCATAAATAGAAATCATAGGGTTGACTAGGCATGCATACAAATAGAATTGAGCCACACTCTTCTGCCCAGTGACATAACTACATAGCATGAGTTTTCTTGAACTCTCATTTTGTCAACCTGACCCTTACTTGAATCTCTATAAACTTACCTTGAGAAGGGAAAATTGGCTTGGCATTTTTTGCATTTTTACCACAGAAGCAATCTATTCATTCTCCCTCTCCCCCCCCCCCCAAAAAAAAGCCATGTCTGGAATCTTATTTCCAGTGCTTGCAGATAGAAGTAGTAAGTAGTTCCGTATTTAAAAAATGAAATGTTAGAGGTAATAGGTAGTGGTAGTGTTAACTATATACTGCCAGCAGGTATTCCAACAGATATGTGAGAAATTACACAATGGCTGAATTCCCATATAATAATAATGTCATGTGTAGTTGTAACCATGGTTTTTGAAGAAGAAATAGAACTCTATTGTACACATCTTACAATGTCATAAATCATCATTTACAAACCACAGTGGCTGGCCTCAAACATGCTAATCAATCAACAGACAACAAAAGCGCAGAAATAGCCAACATTTTGGGGCCAAAGGTCACTCTTAATAATTTAAGGAAGTCCAAGTCTCTGCATCTTTGCTAGCAGCTAACTTTTTAATATGGTTCACACATAACTTGGACTTATCAATTCCCCTCCCCTCTTTCCCATCTTCCACATATCCCAAGGCTGTGATATTTTTTTCCTCCACACCAGGAAATGTGTTAACTAAATTACAATCTACTAAAGCAAGGCAAATGTACTAACAATTTGAAGCTCCTTTCTTTCTATAAAAGATGAGCAATAACTACAGTATTCTCAAGTTAATTCATATCATTTACAATTAAAATATTGTTTCCTTCAAAGTCTATATACCAACTGATTCCCAAAAAAATTGTGTTGCCAATGTACCATCTGCTCAAGGTGTTGTCAAGAAATACAGCCCTGTTAGCAGAAATAGAAACTGGACAATTCTTCCATATTTTTCACCTCATCTTTTACGTTCAGCTCAAATTACTGGCTTCACTCCTTTCAGTAGTCAGTCCAGATGAGAAAGGGCCAATAGGAGGATATCCAAATTTGGGTCATGCCAAAAGAGGGATGCATCAGCAAGAATACAAACTCACAAGTGGCCAAGTACTGGCTTGATGGTCAGGTCAATATTTGTGGATAATGGCAGGTATCTGAAAGTAATTCTCTTTAATGAATTTATGAAATAGATAAACAAGACAATTCTGGATCCTCTGTTCTCCAAGATATGATTTTCTTCCCAGCAATCTTCAGATTTTGGGGGGGGGGTGTTCTTTAGTCAAATATTAAAAGCACAACTAATTATGAATGTTTGAACTTCTCCAAATGGCTATCTGGTTGACTTCTGAAGATATGCATGCCTGTTAATAGAATATACTGCAATATTTTCTTGCAGATCCAAGCTCTTTTTTATATTCAGGTATCAAAACAAAAAACATTACAAAACATTATGCATCTCTCAAATGAAATGCTTGTATCAGATTAGGTGAGGGTTCAAATTGACACGCTTGATAAGAGCTGCTACCTGTTATTTTTTTCATTGCCATTTGCAGATTTTCCCCCCTTCACTATCAAGCAAACATCCCTCAGAAGATCTTACAATAATTCATAGGATTTCACTGCCAAAGACCTTTAAACAATGGTTTGATATAATACTGTATGCTTTCTTCCAGTAGTTGTTTTTCTATTCCATGTATTTTAAATTATGTAATTATTTAAATCTCTCCTTTAGTTACCACTTTCCCATCGTTTCGTTTAAAAGGCATCACGACAATCCCAAATCATATTGTTTATTGCCTTTTCTCTCTCTAAGATGTTAGCAAATGCTCCGCTTCTGAGCCCTGGAGGTGAAACTCCTCAAAGCACTTCAAGGTTATGAATTGCAAAATTCTGCCTTTCTATTATTTCACAGTAAGCAAGAAAGAAGAGAGTATACATTGGATTAAAAAAAAAAAAGCCCTCAATTGTATGGCTCAGCTAATAACAAAGAATTCTTTAACTGTACCTAAAAAGCAAGTCAGCTTTTACATAAATAGAGGAGGAGGGGGTGAAAGAAAGACAACAATAATGCCAAAGCCATAATTTTCAGCAAGAACTCAGGGAAATGCAGAACTGGGCAAAGGTGATAAACAGCATAGAAAGTAACTAAAAAGCAACAACAACAGCTTAGAATTAAGCATCTGGTGCAGATTTTTTTAAAAAGCACTTGAATCTATTGAAAAGAAAGGGCTAAATATTAAAACGATAACTGATGTTTGCTTCAAGCTTTTTTTCTTCTTCTCCTCCTCTCCCGTCTTAGGATGGTATAGTTTTACAAAGTCAGCTTTAATTAACATTATTTAATAATAGTTTACTTACTAGGAGGGTTCCACAGCTCCATCTAATCCCACTCCTTTTCTTCGCATGTAATTGGCAGCCAATGTGCTTGTTGATGGCTTGTCATTTGCATCTCGTATAATTGGAAGCAAATCTTAGAATTTGTCAGTTTTCCTAGCGCATTCAAAGGAGACAACTATCCTAACAGACAGTGTAGCGGTATAATGGTTTTAGAGTTAGACAGGAGAAAACCAAGTTTAAGATCAACTCAAGATAAAGCTCACTCAGTGATTTTGGTGCAAGCCTTCTGTTTCAGCCTATAGCCCAGTGAACTTCACAGGGTTGAGTGACAAAATCTTCAGAGATGCCACCTTGAGATCCAAAGGAAAAGATAGAATATCAATGATGGATGGATGGACAGATGGAAGGATAGATAGATAGATAGATAGATAGATAGATAGATAGATATAGATAGATAGATAGATAGATAGATAGATAGATAGAACACAAATGTTACATATTAATAATACAAATGTTAGATATCAATAATACTAATATAAGGCCACAAGTTACTATAATGAGTTTAATTTCCTTATGGAAAAAAATTAACAGTGAATTGTAACAGTACAAGCAAATTGTATTGTGGGTATGTGTTTGTTTTAGGAAGCATTAACAGAATGACTGCTACAGAAAAAACCATGCCCAAGAGGGGTTGTAAGTCTTTCAGCATTACAAATAACTTTCACATTTTATGTATTTAAAACATTTATATAGCTGCTCCCAATCAAAATAATTGGTATTTTTATTATTTGTATTCAGAAAGTATTTTCCCTAACTTATAAAGAGGTAAAAAGAGAGGGCAGGGGATTTGTGCTTTTAGACTTGCAAGATTCTACTAATGTAGCCTTACAATAAAATAGAATTAGCTCATCTAGTCATGCTTCTGTCTTGTCTTGTCTTGTCTACCTGGGAAATCTGACAAGATCCAATCAATCTGTTCCAAGAGATCATGGCAGCAGAAGAGGGATAAGAACAATAATCTTTTCTGAATGGGGCCATGGACTGTAGTGGTCTGAATTGAAGGGAAAGGATTCTAAGTCCTAAAATTCTCTGCAAAGGTTGCAATGCCCATTTTCCCCCTCTCAGTAACTCCCAATGGCAAAAAGTACAAAAAAGAAGAAAAAACCATCCATTTTAGGTGGTTCTCAAAGCCACAGAAGGAATGTTTGCACCTGTCCTTTTATTAAGTGATTAATGTATGTTTAGGCCTTGAAAAAAATCAACAACTTCCATCCAAAAGTAGTTTTTTATTCTGCTTTGAATAGGCTGCTACCAAGAGGAATAATTCATATTTATGAACAGGGAGCTCTCAACATGTTACCCAAGTCTTCTCAGTTCAAAGACTGAATACTCAATTATACAGAGGATTTGGGTTGTTGTGGTCCGCCAGCAGCCTGGGAGCTGGCAGCGGAGTCAGACATTGAGAAGGCTGGGGAGGAACATGGGCCAGTCCTGGAGTCTGGGAAAGGCTCAGACGAGGGCTCTGTGTCAGAGGCAGAGATGGGGCTAGGGCCATCTGGGAGTTATGCATGTACTCCGGAGCCTCCAAAATCGGACATCAGAGAGACAGAGGAACAGGAGAAGCCTGTTCCTAGTGCGCGCATACACAGAGCTGCCAGAAGGCAAGAACAGTTAAAACAAAAGGGATGACTCGGGAGTAAGGCCTGGAGATGACTGGCCCCTCCCATAAGGCATGGAGATGCTCCCATAAGAGCAAAGGCACATGGGCCCTTTGCAGGAAAGCAACGTTGTTAATTCTGTCCCCAGTTGGCATCTCTGTTTGATTCTGGACTCCGTGTGGCTTTGCCAAATAGGTCTTTGGCAGCATGTCAAGGGAGATAAAGATTGGTAATAATCCCGAAGGTCTTCTCTTGAAGGACTTTTTGCAAATAATTGGGACTCAGCTGTGAATGAACATAATTCACAGCTGTTGCAATAAGGGAGGTTTTTGGGACTACTCATGTGTTTTAATTATTCAGGAAGCCTAGATCACAACTTGGGTCTCACTCTGGAGCATAGGAAGTGGAGAATAGACATGCAGTATCTGCTCCGGATATCACACTCTAGTAGACAGATGTTTAAAATGCAGCATGGGGTTTGACAACAGTTGTGCATTTTAACATCAACCAAGGATGATTGGGGCAGAGGTTAGAACCTCATTTAATTCAAATATAAGCCATGTTAGTAATACCAGGACTAATTTTAGAATAGTTTTTTTCATGCAACTTTATTTTTCAAGTGTCAATCTTTGGAGCATTAGACCTTTGCCAAAAAAAAAAAACAAAAAAAAACCCATCATAGAACACTTTTAGGATTTAAAAAAAACACATGCAGGCCTCATTGGGATTCTACTTTTTGGGGAGAAAATGTCATTTATATAAAGTAGTTTACATATCCCAAATTCTTGCTTAGACCTATGTGTGCTCTACAAGTAGTAATGTTTTTGTTCATTTGGAATCAAAATGCAAATAAACCAGCTGCTTGACAGCTAGATTGGGATTCTGGTCTGCACAAAAGTTGGGATGTCAGAACCAACTTCCAAGGAGCAATGGCAAATGCAGACATTTGTAATGACCTGTAAAGTTTAAAAATGTACACCCAATGGTTGTTATTAAGGCAGTCTCTCTTTTTAAAAGACTGTACTTGGGAGCATATATACTTCTTCTCTCCAGTTCAGTGCAATGAATGTCCTGGCAACTGTGCCTGTTGGCACAGTCATCACCTGCTCATTTTGGAAATTCACCAGCTGTTTTTCAGGCAAGAGAACACATGAAAGACTAAGCAGATTTCAGGATCTGAGTTGAAAGAACAGGATGTTCTATATTGTTTGGCCTTTTAAAAACGTTGGCTAGATTGGAGTAATATAACAGTAATGCAGAAGGACTATGTGTTATTTCCACAGCAGTTATTTGAACCACTTTTGGATCTAGTTATCTAGATCTTATACCTTCAAAGCAGGGGTGGGTTCTACTTACTTTTACTACCGGTTCGCAACGGGGTCCCGCGCGCGCACTTCTGCACATGTGCAGAAGCTTCCTGATGATGTCAGGGTCAGTAGGTGGAGCCTCCTGCCGGTTTTACTACCGGCTCTATAGAACCGGTCCGAACCGGGGGCAACCCACCACTGCTTCAAAGTGCGTATTTTTCCTGTCTGTGATATCTCATCCCCTAGAGATATACTACTCATTCAGAAGACAGCTCCTCTTTGGGATCACCTCTGGAGCCATTGATCTCATTCCAGGATTGCTTTATTTCTGACTTGGCTCTGTTTTATAGGAAACTGCAGCAAAATTGGTATTTTCCTTAGAAAATCCATTTTCCATGTAGAAGGAACTCTTGTTTTATACCATCCCTGATGTAGTGGGTTATTACATCAGGGATGGTATCGGGCGAACTGTTAGCAGCGGTGGCAGGAGGCTCCAGCCACCCGCCTGGACACTTCTGCGCATGCGCAGAAGCTTCTACGCACACGAAGAAGTTTTGCGTGTGTGCGCAAGCGCCCACAAGCGAACTGGTAGCGACAGGTTTTGAAACCCATCCCTGCACTACATCCCTCTGAAGTTCAGCATCTTTCGCATGGGATTTGTCTTATTTTGTATTTATAGTACCCAATTTTATTTCCTCCTTCCCTTAATCCAGCCATGGGGCAATATGCAAACTAGGAAAAGCCTCCTGTTGCAAAAATCACCTATAAGGTGCTGTCATTTCACCTTCACAACTCATGAAAGATTTTTACTGTGGCAGAGGAATGAATGACAGCACAGGGCCTGGGCAGCCTTGGGGGGATTTCAGTTTACATTCTCTTAACAATTACTTAGAGGTATGGAGGGGCAGAGTTTTTGCATGTCATACATTGGAGGTGGGGATCAGCTCAGCCCAGACGAATGAAGATAAACGCATCTCCTGAAATCAGTGAAGGCTCAAGTACTAGTAATTTATTTTATTCCATTTTTTTTTTTTTTTTGGTAGGGAAATTAAATTTTTTATCACCAGACGAACAGCAGGAGCTCATTGATGAAATGATTCTTCTGTTCTGTATTCTCCTATGGGCCAGCTGGAGGGAAAGAGGTTAAACAGTGACTGACTCCCTGTATTCTCTATGTTTCAAGTTCAGCATAAGTGAAGACAGTCTCAAGCTGGTTACAAATGTGCTTTATAAAGGATTGGTGAGACAGAAACACTGGTGCCATGGAAGCGTCAACACACACCCCATGGCTCTCTACAAAAACCTCCTTTATAATTTGCAGTCCCTACTTTGCATAAAAGTGGATCATCTGTTTGCAGGAATCATCTGGTCCTGCATGGTTAAGAAAGCCTTACATTTGCCATCATTTTAATATAGCCCCATTCAGGCTGGAAGCCACTGGAGATCCATTTGGAAGATCTCAGGAGATGAAGGAAAAATGGGACGAATCATTTTCAGCCCTCATACATTTATTCTCGTTGTAGTTGTTTTCTTTCCCCTCCTTTTCACTATGGAACTCTTCTTCCCTTCCAAGTACTTTGGAAAAAAAAATATTTGGAGTTTAAACTAAACGTTCTAAACAATATTTGGAGTTTAAACTAAATTAATCACTGGAATTCGTTTTTACATGCAAAGAGAAGACAGCAATCAAGTTAAACAAATCTTACTCTATAAATTAGATTAGATACTTTATTATATAGAACAGGTGAGAAACTGTATTAACTGTATTATTATAAACTCCTGTATTTTGCCTAATTTTTGCGTTTTAAGGTAATTTTTTCTTCTGCTGTCTAGGCATTGGAACTTTGGAGAAGTAATTAGGGGACTGGAGGCTAAAACATATAAAGAACGGTTGCTGGAATTAGGTATGTCTAGTTTAATGAAAATAAGGACTAGAGGGTGACATGATAGTGTTCCAATATCTCAGGGGTTGCCACAAAGAAGAGGGGGTCAAGCTATTCTACGAAGCAACTGAATGCAGCACAAGAAGCAATGGATGGAAACTAATCAAGGAGAGAAGCAACCTAGAACTAAGAAGAAATTTCCTGACAGTTAGAATAATTAAACAGTGGAACAACTTGCCTCCAGAAGTTGTGGATGCTCCAAAAGTGGAAGCTTTTAAGAAGAGATTGGACAACCATTTGTCTGAAATGCTATAGGGTTTCCTGCCTGAGCAGGGAATTGGACAAGAAGACCACCAAGGACCTTTCCAACTCTGTTATTCTAACTAATTCTAACTAATTTTGCTCTCAAATAACAGCAGAAGAAATCTGCAACTATCTGACAGATGATGCCTCTGCATACAGGCACAGAATCATCAATACTATTAATGCAAGTAAATCAAACTATATTTGGAAACACAGTTCAGTAGTCTCCTGGATATGCTGCTGACTGGCTGTTCCCGCCAAAAGCACAATTTTTCCTCTTGGTAATATGTGGTAATTTTGATGTTGCTACAATTTATGGATTAACGCTGCTACCCAGCTGCAAGTAGAAAGGCAAATATTTTTCTAGGTCCAGAAGAAAGAAAAGTAGCTGTGGTTGCAGTACCATCATATTCCTGCACTTGGGGATTCCAATTTCATGGTGGTTAGAAGTAGAGATAGATACATCCAAGAACTCTTGGGGATTGTATATGGATGCTCTCCTCAGCTGAAGACAAGAGTGAGACATTTTTTTGATGGCTCAGGGGCTGAGGCTGCAAAATACATGAAATAAGAAAATATCTGTTGGTAGGACTAGATCTGAGGTTGATCGTTTCCCTTTCTTTAAAAAAAAAAGTGATATGTTTATCTTAAGGCTTGTATTATAATTTCTTATTGCAGAAAATACCACTTCTCCACAATTATGAGCAAGGGAGACTCAGAGCTCAGGAAATCATAAGAAGGACTAGGTGATTTGGCTTAATTTTTGAGGAGCTACCTCAGAGAGGGGGAGATGGACCTATTCTCCAGAGCACCTGAGGGCAGGACAAGAAGTAATGGATGGAAACTCATCAAAGAGAGATCCAACCTAGAACTAAGGAGAAATTTCCTGACAGTGAGAACAGTTAAACAGTAGAACAGTTTGCCTTCAGAAGTTGTCGGTGCCCCATCACTAGAGGTTTCTAAGAAGATATTGAATAGTCATTTATCCAGAACGGTATAGGGTCTCCTGCTTAAACAGGGGGTTAGACTAGAAGACTTCCAAAATCCCTTCCAACTCTGTTATACTGTTATGTTACAAAATTAGTGATGCTCAGCCCTTCTGGAAAGCTTTTAACGAAGCTAAATCTGGATCTTTTTATATATTACCTACATGTTCACCTGCCTGGAACCCTCACTGGATTTCAGTCATCAATATATTAGAGAGGGTCCAGAGATATTTTACTAGAAGAATACTCAAATCCTCTGCTCGAAATAAAAATCCCTATACCACCAGGCTTGAAATTTTAGGCCTCGATAGCCTCAAACTACGCCATCTACGTTCTGACCTAAGATTATTTACCAAAACATCCTACCTATAAATGAGTACTTTAATTTCAACTGCAATAACACAAGGGCTATCAATAGATTCAAACTCAATGTAATTCGCTCTAATCTTGATTGTAGGAAATATGACTTCTGCAATAGACTAATGATGTCTGGAACACTCTACCTGATCCGGTTGTTAGTCTCTCTAATCCCCATACCTTTTACCTTAAACTGTCTACCATGTTTCTTAAGAGGTCCCTAAGGAGGTGTGCATAAGCGCACCAGCGTGCCTACCGTCCCTGTCCTACTGTTCCCATTTATATGTAATCATGCTACGTGTTTATGGCTATGTTTTGCTTATTTACTTCCTTTTATAGGTGTCCATGTCTATGTCTATACTGTTTCTTGTTTCCTTGTACTTGTTGACAAATAAATAAATAAATAAATAAATAAGAATGAATGAATGAATGAATGTGTGGATCTAAATTTATTTTTGACCTATCAATTAAGAGGAGAAGCAGCTGCAGAATATGCAGATGTGAATAGAAGTATTCTACTCCTACGAGTGTTTTTGTTTTGTGAGATGGGCGGCTATATCAGTTTGAAAAGTAAATAAATAAATCTCAATTTCACATCGTAGCAGGGACCATGTTCCCATCATGTCTCCCAGAGAATCCTGCTATTTTGACTGCTTGTGGTATCTGTGCTGTAAAGAGGGTCACAGAGATTGGCAACCTTGTGAGAATGGCACTTTTGAAAGCCCATGGCGAGATGCTGACAAAATTGCTTCATGCCTGGCCAGTCATTAAAATTCCAGATTTCCAGATGAATTTGGATTTCCATCCATTTTCCAGATGAATTTGCCTTCAGGATTATGGGGGAATTTAAAAGGAGGGAATGATCACAGGAGATTTCTGGGTGGTAAGCCATTCACACCACCTCCCCAAAAGGGAAAAAAGAATAATTCCCACCCCTTTGTTATTAGGGCCTCTTGCAGATCCCAGGAAGATTCATAAGTGAATTGTAGCTTCTGACATCTCAAATGCTGCCTCCCTGCTGTATATAAATATCATGTTTATACTGCATATCTGCTGTATGTAAACATGAGGCTAAAGTTGTTGCTTTCAATAGCAACACAGCTGCTTATGTTTAATTCCATAATTAAATTTATTTTTTTAAAAGTCAGACGGGGCCAGGGGCCTTAGGAAATAGTCAATGTAGGGGAGAAGACATCTTGGAAGCTCCCTTGCCTGTGAACTGCAGACACATGATCCTTCATTTACCTGGAGAAGCACAGGTGGGACACCAACAGGGCCTGGACAGCCAGCCCAGAAAGAGCAAAACATGAGCAATGTTAATTAGGTTGTGTGGATCATCTGCCCTGAGGGAGGGGGGACTCCTCAACTTAAGGCAGGTGTAGTAGTCATGGGCTGGTCGGGGAGACGTACAGGTACAAACAGCTAACTTTGCTGTCAGTCTCAATTCTGATTCCACCACGTCCCCATTTCAGAGCACAGCGCAGTCCATCACCAGCCTCCTTCCTCAGTTGAGAAAGGAATGGTTTATGGTGACTTGGCAGAAGAAGAAATCATGTGAGACTCTCTTCTCTCTTCCTGCTGCCTGCCCTCAATTGCCACAGCTGAATTATCCTCTCTCTTGAAGAACCCCATCTGAGAAGATTGCCTTAAGACCCAGAAAACTCTACTTTATCCTAGTTGGAGTCTTATAAATATCAAGGAAGGTGTCAGGTGTCATAGAACAAATGAACCCCAGTTTCCACATGGGTCACTTGGTTTTTAAAACTGTCTCTTTTTGGTTTGTGAATACACCTTTACTACCCAGGGACCTTGTAACTTGGATTGAGTACTTGCATCGGTGGGTGGACTTGATATTGTTCCCTTTTAACTCCATAGCTGTGATAAAATAAATCCATGTTTCATTTTAGGTGACATGTTGCATGGCTGCCAAGTACTTTGCAGGGATTCCTTCTGTGGTTTTTGCAACAACTCTGCAAGTATAACTCGTATTATTACTTCTATACTGCAGAGTGAGAGACAACAGCTTAAATTCAATGAAAACCTGCCTACCACATTCAGTGTAGGATTGGATCTGAAGTGGCAACTCCTTCACAGCTGACTTTCTTACCTAGAGTACAATATCACTTCTGAATATAATTGACTTCTAAACTGACATTGAAAGGACCAGGTGTCAAATGCAAAGACTACAGCATTTGGAAAGCAAAAAAAAAAAAAAAACCCTGAACACGGTAACTCCTGTTTTTACCCAAAGCCAGGAAATGGCCCTGGATATTTTATATGTTGGAAGCCGAAAGGAATGTTTCATGCAGAGACAGCAATTATAGCCTGAAACACAGAGCCTGAGTGTTGTTGCTCCAGGGAAGTCAACTCAGTTTCCTGCAGCTGGCTGCTTAAAGTGACAAAGGTGATGAAACCTGAAGGGAACCACTGAACAGGTGGTAATTATGAAAGACACAATGACGGCTAGTAGAGATATGTAACCATGGAATAAAACACCGCAGTTAGCTAGCAAGAGATTGTATAAGGTTGTTCTCCAGTAGTGTTTCTCCTGTTTGACAATTCAGGAATTGGAAGGAAAAGAAAGGCATCCCAAATGTCAGCATTCAGAGATATAATAGGCGAGCTGAGTTGAAAGGCAACATTCGAACAGTTTTTCAGAACAATGACTTCACATGGCTGGTGAATTTGGGCAAAATATGCCTCCGCACAGGTCCAGCATGCTCCCTTTTGCAGATTAGTCTATATCTTTTGCATGCAGTGTATGTGCTCAGGCAGACACCATCTCATTTAATTGACTTTCGGCAGTTTATGAAATGCATTAGGTAGTGCTTCCTGCCAACTTCCAGACTGACTATAAGGTCACAGAATAAGATCACAGTATGTTCATATGTATGGACAGCAGAGGAAATGCTATTTGTTGCTTTCCAAACTCTCCTTTTTAAAGGGCAATTAGGATTTTATCTTTGGTCTTAATTACAATACGGTTGTCCAAAGCGGGGGAGGGAAAAGCGAAGGTGGGGTGGCAATATATATGTTGTGATATTACAAGCCATGTTGCTTATATATTGGTACCTCTATGCGATATTGTAGTGCAAATAGTAAAGGGACAGGGCTGTTGTCACAACACACATCAGGATTTTGGAGTCAACCATAGTTCAAAATGGGCAGCTTTGTAGCCACTGTTTTGTCGCTAGCCTACATGATTAAAGATTGAAGGAGTATTTATGGGCCCTGATGCAGAGAACTTCAGGGGACAGGATGATCCAGTTCCAGTGACACATTATGGCAACTGAGTTTCTACCTGTATGAGATGGCATTTCTGATTCTATGACAATCAAATCCCTGTCCTTTTAAAAAGTGCAATGCATGGTAAAAAGCAGTGGTGGGTTTCAAAATTTTTTACTACCGGTTCTGTGGGTATGGCTTGGTGGGCGTGGCAGGGGAAGGTTACTGCAAAATCTCCATTTCCTCCCGATCAGCTGGGACTTGGGAGGGAGAGAATAGATAGGGGTGGGGCCAGTTAGAATTTTTACTACCGGTTCTCCGAACTACTCAAAATTTCCGCTACTGGTTCTCCAGAATTGGTCAGAACCTGCTGAAACCCACCTCTGGTAAAAAGGTTTTGGGGCTTTGATTTCCCAGCCACACCTTTCATTTTGAAACTAATGATCGTCACTATGGACACTCCTGGTTAAATGCCTATTGCAAAATGGGGATCCTCTTTTATGATCCTGAGTCATATTAACTTGAATGGAATGTTATTTGCTAAAAACAGCTTCTAGCAGGACCACACAAACACAACTGTGTGTTACATAGTCAGTTATTGCCCAGCCTTTCCCTACCATGGGAAGGTTTGGTTTGTTTGGTTTGATTTGTTCGTATGTTCACTTCATACATTGCTTTCCACTATATGATTGGAAAGTTGGATCACTCATTGACTATTGGCTATACCTCCTGATGTCTACCTGCTAAGCCATTTATGTAAAAATATTGTACAGCTATGCAGGTGCACTCTTCCATGAAGGGATAAATTTTATCTCCTTAACTAATAGAGCAATTATATATACATATACACAACTGTATATGTATCAATGCATCATGTTCTGCTAATTCATATACTAGGGTATAAAGTCAGTGGAACAATCCGTGTCCACCCATGCTCCAGGGATTAAGTAGATGCACAATGGGGAATATTTGATACTGAACCCACATCTCCTCCAAATGAGGTTGGCAATTGTTGGCAGTGCTGTGTTGATAAACACTGCCAATATCATAAGCCAGCTGGCAGAAGGAGTGCACCCCCCCCCCCAAGTTCTGGCGTAGCAGTAGGGCTGTTCTCAAGCCATCCGGTCTCTCTGTCTCTCTTTCTCTTTAAATCCAACCCAGCAGTAGATAATTGTAACTGTAGGAATAGCACATTTGGAGTGAAATGACTCCAATAAGTGCTGTGTTCCAGCCAGCACATGGGCTTCCGGCTGCTTTAGCACCGTGCTTAGCAAGAATTGGTCTCCAGTGACCTATCCCATCATCCTTTGATTTCTGCCTCAGAACCTTCCCTGTCTCATAATCTATGCTCAGTTTCTCACTTGCTCGGCAGGCTTGCTGGCATAATGGAGATAATTTTTTTATCTCTTTGATGAAGTCCCAATCGCCATCTCATCTCATCCAAACCAGATTTTGAATTGTATTTCTGCAGAAGATGATACTTATCGTCTTTTGACCTACTTGCTCTGAAGCACAGGCCCAAGCCAGCCTTATCTTCCAGAGCCCTCAGCGATTCCTGCTCCCGTTTCCACATTATATTTATGCTCATGTGCACCTCCTGGGACTCCCCAGAGGGACATAAATTCTGCTTGCCAAACCCTTTGTCACCTCTCCCTCAAAAACGGATGGTTTCAAGGTCAGCCAGTTACCTTGTAATGTACTGCTTAACCTGATTTGTGGAGGCCAAGCTCTGAATCGCTAAAAATAAGACTTAAGGGAAGGGAAACTTGCAAATTAAACTGTCTAGCTTATTTGACATAAGCAGAGAAATTTCACTGCTCCCAAAGAGCTTGAAAGCTTTCTGCTGGAACTCCTCCTTGCCCAAAGAAAAAAAACAACTTATTTTGATTTCCTTATTTTGATATTATGATATTTTGAGTTATGCTATTTTTCATAACTCTAGGTTTTCTCCTCCACATTTACAAATCCACACCAAAATATGTAACCAAAATAGAAGATGGGGTGGGGAGAGAAAGAAAATGTGAGAAAGAGATGATAGAAAGCAAATATAGATAGCATAACATAATTCTCATCAAACATAAGGAGAAATCCTAATTAGAGCAATTGGATTAACAAGATGTCACTGGAAACGCACGCTGGAAATAGAAAGGAAAACAAATGTTAGCAATATAAATGAAAAGATGGATCTTAATTTTCTTCTGGTAAGATGAAGATTGAAACAATGTTATTAATTATCCAAATCAAAGCCTTGGTTTGGAACTAACAGCCCTGTTCCTTCTCCATCAACTGGGTGGAATATAATACAGCAAGCATGAAAAAATAACAAAATAGAAAAACCTCAAAAGGGACAATTTTGGAAACTCTGGAAAGAATAACTGAACAATAGGAGAAGACAGGTCTCTGAGAATAAGGTTGGGGGTAAAGGTGGGAAGGACTGGAAATTAGGCAGTAAGTAGTAGCAAGGCTACAAGGGGCATTATTTTAAAATCCACTTTTTCCTCTGATGACAGCTGAGAGGAAGTGATAGAAGATTAACCTATACAAAATAAGCCCAGGGTAGTCTCTAGATTGTAGGTCTAATGTAGTCTTCAAAGGTTCTGTATCTGGTTCACAAACAGCTTTGAATAACCCCAATATTGTCACTCTTCTCTCTTCCAAGCGCCTACCCATCCAGTAGTTTGAGCTGAATATGAACATACTGTAAATGGAAGCTCCTGCCAGGTATGGGGAAGACCACAGCTCCTAGTGTATGTTCAAGCAACCACATAGTCTTCAACACACTCCACTCCAAGTGTGCAATGCTGGAAAACAGGTTACTTCTGGGTAGAGAACAGCTAACATCCCCTAGCCAAGCATTACTACTTTCCCTCTACCTGCCCCAAAGATTTCCTATTTTAGTTTTAAAATTATGTATGATTAGAAAGAGTACGTGGAGGTGACTGCATGATGAACTGACTGCCTGTTGGCCTGCATTGTTCACCTCCTACTATGAAACTTACTGAGAAGCATTATGCTCGCTCTAGATGTTTCCTCAACAGAGGTTCAAGACAAAGAGCTTACTCTCTTGCTCCCTAACTGTTGCATGAAGATGCTCCACTAATCAATTTTTATTTTTAATTAATTTATTAAATGTATATGCCATCTATCTCACTATCCAGTGACAATTTTTAGGAACATGGCTTTATGACATTGTTTTTGTCTCTTCCCCAGGGCATTGAACAGGCAGCTTAAATCTGCCCTGCAGTTTAAAAAGTAATCCAACACGTGTTTGATTGTGTATATGATCTGGAGCATTTCACTGATGATGTGATTCATGTCTTGGTCCAATTGGAATCCTCCCAGCTCCCATTGGTCATTTTAGAATAGAGTAGAGCTAGAAGGGACTTTCAAGATCTTCTAGTCCAGCTCCATGCTCATGCAGTAGATCCTATACCATTTCAGACAAGTGGCTGTCCAGTCTCTTCTCAAAAACCTCCAGTGATGAAGCACCCACAACTTCTGAAGGCAAGCTATTCCACTAGTTAATTGGCCTCACTGTTAGGAAGTGAATCTTTAATTCCAGGTTGCTTCTCTCCTGGATTAGTTTCCATCCATTGTTTCTTGTCCTGCCCTTTTAAGTTGCTGTGGGCACCCTACCCACTCCAGTTCCTGACCACTGATTTCCTGGCCATTTCTGCTTTTGTCAGTGAGGGTAATTCTCCCAACCCCTGACTGATAAAGAGCCACTATCCCACTTCTCTGGGATGCCAAGGCTCAGGGGAGTATAAGAGAAGTATAGAGCAATGGGTTTTTTTTTTAAATCCACTTGTCTTCATTTGCACATATGAGTTTTCTGTAACTGCCTTCTCCACAGGAACAACTCTCCATTTGAGACTAAGTCAGCATCAGCCCTGCTGACATTAGGAAAGCTGCCAAGGTCTGGCTTTTCCAGAAATCCTTTGAGGACCGATGGTATATTGTTTCTGCTAGGAGTGTTTTCTGTCATGTGTAAGTGGCTGTTGTTATTAAGGTTGGGAGGGTGATCTTTTTTGTTAAAATTGCTCTGTTTTATGTTTGTATCATTTGTAACCCCATTCAGAGCTTTTGCAAAACGGAGTAGCACATAAATTGCTGTGGTGTAATAGAAAATAAAATTGAGTGGGCAAAGGAATGCTTCTCTCTCACCAGCACTACCCAACACACACATTTCTCTTGCCAAGCCTCTGGCAGCCTCGGGATCAGCTGAAGAAAAGCTGACCATGTTGTATTGATCTGCTCCCTCTCTACCTATCAGCCTTCTCCAAATCTGGTTTTGACAGATGTCTCAACCAGTAAGTCTAGCCATCTATCAGAACTTGCCTCCTCCCTAGCTCCAGCCTATTCTACATTAAGAAGAGTGATCGTTGGGTGTTTGTCACTAGCTGAAGGTGTTTGGAGGGAGGCCAAAACAAAGCTAGAGGGTTCCACCATTCACTGTCCCTAACATGCCCATATTACCACTGTAAGGCAAAACAGCTACCTGGCCTAGTTACTGAGAGGCAATGAGGGCAGCATAGATTTCCATCAATGTAAGCACTGGAAGGAAACTTTTTTAACACGACTGTGAAGAAGAGTGAAAACCCAGGAAAAGTACAGGTGGCCCTCAACCTACTTGTTTAGTGACCAAGTTACAACAGCACTGAAAAAGTAACTTACAACCATTTTTCATACTTACAACCATTGCAGCCTTCCCGTGTCACGTGATCAGAATTTAGGCACTTGGCAACTGATTCAAATTTATAACGGTTGTGGAGTCTTGGAGTCACCTGATTACCTTTTGCGCCCTTCTGAAAAGCAAAGTCAATGGGGAAGCCAGATTCACTTAACAACCGTGTTACTAACTTAACAACTGCATTGATTCACTTAAGCACTGTGGCAAGAAAGCTCATAAAATGGGGCAAAACTCACTGAACAAATGTCACACCTAGCAATAGAAATTTGGGGCTCAATTGTGGCGGTAAGTTGAGGACTACCTATATCAATTCCCCCAGAAACTCTCTGTCAGATGAAAAACCCTTTGGGGTTACACTGCCTTTCCTTCAAGATGCTTACTTCTGCTTGGTCTAAAACTCTTAATTCCTTTGAAATGATTTTATGTGTATTTGACAGTGTGTTGGCTCTGTTTTTACATTGCTGTTGTCTAATACTTTTAATGCTGTTTCCTCAAACAACATCAAGCCCCCAAAGAAAAAAGAAAACGTAAATCTATCTCCAAATAGAAATTTATCTCGTAGACAAACTCTCAGTAATGCCTGATCTTCAGAATCAGCCTTTTAAGTCCAAACTTTCTGCTTGAGCGTTTGGAAACAGCTTGTTTCTTTTCTAATATTTATCTCTCAGCTGGCCATGTTGATACGTAGTCATCTTAATGTATCCTCCACATTAATATATTGGCTGACCTTCTATATATTCTATACTATTCTATAATATATTCTATAGTCTATATATTCTTAACTTTTGTTTGTTAAGGATTCCACCCTAGGTTGGGCACCTAGCATACAAAGCCATAAACCAGAGTTTACAAATCACAGTGCTTGAATTTACACAACATGTTAAAACAAACCAAACAAACCAGACTGAAACGTACTCCAGTGTGCGAACTCCACAAATGTATCTTTGGAACTCGGATGGTCTGTTCCCTCTACTTCACTGAGGCTACTTCACTAGCCATATGGGGAGCTATTTAGAGAGTGACACATCCCACACATGCTTAACAAACAAAAGGCTGATATAGCTCAGCCGTACAAGTTATACAGTCAACAAATGCTTCATGGAGATGCTTCAGTCATTAAACATAGCTGTGCATGGAACCAGAAAATCACTGGCATTGATTTGCTGAAAATTGGACAAAACTTCCTCAATCATACAGAAATAAAAACAAACTTATTGGTCATTTGAGAAGGAAGGCTCTGAAAAAGGAGCCAAGCAAGGAATGACGTTGACCTGGTACCCTTTTTCTTTTTGATGTGGAGGTACATTTCTTTATTTTATCTAACCTTTAAAAATTCCATGACTTATCCTATGGTTCTGTTGCTCCATACAGCTAATTTGTAAATTAAAATTTATTAAATATACAGCTGAAGTGTAATATATGACAGGAATGCGAAATCCAGAATATGGTCAATCGTGAGTGTGTCACTAGGTATTGTATAAAATAGGATTATGTACTTAAGATATTCTTACCTACTTATACCAGCAGTTTGACTTGAAATTCATGTTAAGAGTTACTTCTGCCCAAATCTCCTAACATATGGTGTATTGAATATATGGTGAATGAATATGGTGAATTTTGATCATCACAATACAAGGTAATATAGTAAATACACCCCCACCCCAGAGACAGAGGGAGGGAGGGAGGGAGGGAGGGAGGGAGGGAGGGAGGGAGGGAGGGAGGGAGGGAGAGAGAGAGAGAGAGAGAGAGAGAGAGAGAGAGAGAGAGAGAGAGAGCCACCCAATAACAAAACATTGCTATTTTCAATGAATAATTTAACTGATAAATAACAGCTTTTCTATTTATAGGAAACTGGTACTGGATATATGTCAGATGGTTGCTTTTATGTTTCCATACATAGGTCATATGTCAGGTTATCTTGTTTAAAGCCGATTTCTTTAAAAAAAATTGTGAAGAGGAATTTTTGTACATATCCTGTTTTTATATATATATTGTGCCTACATGTCAGTCTTGATTCCTGGTGATTGCCTGGACAAGTCCCTGCAGTTTTCTTGGCAACACTACAGAACTGGATCGCCATTGCCTCCTTCCTGTGGGGGTGGGAGAGAGAGGGGGGAGGGAAGGAGGGAGGAGAGAGAGAGAGAGAGAGAGAGAGAGAGAGAGAGAGAGAGAGAGAGAGAGATCAACCTTAGGTCAACCAGCTGGCTTTGTGCCTAAGGAGAACTAGCACTCATGGTGTTGTGATTTGTAGTCTGGTGCCTTAACCACAACACCAGAATGACTCTCATCCTGAAATATACCTGGAATATTTTGATACCTGGGAATTCAGACACATCTCACACCTTTACAATGACAAACTTATCTACTGGCTGTATTTTAAAAATGGACTTTTTAATGTGCGTGAAAAGTCACCTTGCATACTTCTGTTTTGCCTTTATTACAAAAGTGTGCCTTTGTTTGCTGGTTTAAAATACTATATAAATCACTTGTCTTTCCAAGCCATATCCACTGCATCAGAAATTAACACATGTATGGTGGAGGAAGCATCTGCAGATGACAGCCTCAGATGTGATGCACATGTTGCATTTATGATTTAAGCAAAAATCTAATAATTCACTAACAAGCTATTTCAATTAAATATTGCTTCGGCAACAGTAGAAAGATTATGGCAATGGTTCAGGGGAAAGAGAAGGAAAAGAGAAGGAAAAAAGTTTGTGTGTGTATGTGTGTGTATGTGTACACATAAAGAATGAGAGTGAGCATCTTGTAATCTGTCTGTTTCATTTAGCTTATTTTTAATGAAATAAAGGCAAATAAAGTCCAGACGTACTGCAATCTTAAATTTTGTACTGGATGATGATAGAAAAACAGGCAGGGCAATTCAAAACCCTATTTTGGGAGTGTTCAAACCTTGTTGATTTTGAGAGAACCTGTGCCTGTGGAGCCCATATGAACAGAGTGGAAGTGATAGCAGAGAGATATTCCTTCTTCTCTCTTTGCAAGGTCCTTTTTCATTCATATCTTTGATCAAACTCACCAGTTTTAGTCTAAACCAGAGGTATCCAACCTTGTCAACTTTAAGACTTGTGAACTTTAACTCCCAGAATTCACCTACTAGCCATGCTCCCATACAAATCTTAAAGTTGACAAGGTTGGACATCCCTGGTCTAAACTCTCCTTGGCTTTCAAGATAGCATAGATGGCTAGGATACTTGGTTCCTTTAGATCTAATGCCACTCTCAGTCTGCCCCTTGGCCAAGCTTGTCATGTTCAAAAGCCCCTTGGCTTTTGTCGTGTTGATTGTTCTGGCATCAGAAACTGTAGGCTGAAGGGATGGGAAGGAGTTCTGCAGTCAAATCCCTCCCTGAAGGTTATGGACCTTCTGTCTGGTCTTAGAAAAAGATCATCCATGAATCTTAAAGGACCACGATAGAGCTTGTTGGTATCAGTCAGAATTTTACAGAAAAACAGCTTGAACCAAAACCATCTTCTTCTTCTTTATTTCTCCTTCTCCTTCTTCTTTTAAAAATTGTTGAAAAATTGTTGAAAAATGTTTACAGACAGATGCAAATCAAATAGCCTTGAAATTCTCCTATTCTGGAACTACAGCCTTCCGCAAACAGTTCAGGAAAAAAAAATGTGTTGTGGTATAGCAAATGCGATTTTTTTAAAAAAAAAAAATAACAACTTTATAAATCAACATCCCCCAGTATTAGATAACTGTCTGAAAAAGCTCGCATTGAACTATCATGTAAAATGCATGTGTTAAGAATTCCATTCAAGTTGAATCACACCGAGCTTCATGCTGCATTTGTAAAATCCACAAAGAAGATATGAGACCCTTATTGCCCCCAGGCCTGTTATTTCATCCCCTGGATGCACATAAGCATATCAACCTTTCGTAGGATTCATCAGCAAATATCCTCCGGAGCACTTAGATAAGAGAGTGCACCTTCTGCTGCCAGCTTTCTGCAGCACCACATTTGTTACGGTGGTGTCAAAAAATCTCCCACTAGGTAGGATACCTTGAAACACTGCTCAGGTTTCCTTTTGCTGTGGTCGTTAGGAAGTTTGCCAAGTGGCACATGGCATTATTTACCTTAATAAAGAATATGCTGCACGTAATTTGTTTCAGCCTGGGCAGAAATTAGCTGCAAAAGAAGTTCTGAAGCTTGCTCACTCATTACCAGCAGGCTCTCCATCTGCTTAATTGAAAGAGCAAATATTTGGAAACCTGAAAATCCTACAGCCATGATTTAAAATTAGGTCTCCTTGTTGCAAGATCTGGAAAGTGACTGTGGATAATTGTTAGGTTGTATTCCATGCACTTCTAATTATAGGACATTATGATCATATTCACTCATGTGCCATGGTGATGAACTGAACACGAGAGCGGAGAGAAATGATCCAAATAAAATGTCTCTTTTGAGGAGACGTACTGGGTGGCTCTTTGTTTGAAGATCAGAACTGAACAAAGGAGGGCAATGCATCTCCCCAGATTTCTACCCAGACGTACTGCCTGCTACATTAGAAACAATGAGTTTAGCAGCCCGTGGAGATGCCGCTTCTCTCCTTGGTGAAAACAGATGCTGTTGCTTCGCATTGAGTGGGTACCATCTTTCTAAAGTACATTCTTTCCATGGGCGCCGGCTCTTATTTGCATTCATGTGTGCACCACTGTTCATTTTGTAAAATCAGAGAATGGGACTGATGGATTCAAAGGAACAAGGTTTGAAACACTTCTTTGAAATTGGTCAGCTGTGTTTAGCATGATTGACTACCTACTTGTATTTACAGTACTGTGCTTCTTTGCACATTTCTGTCCCTGCCTCCATATGTAATTCCTTGAATTTGGAAAAGGATGGTGGGGATAAATGTTTAACCTAGTGCAAGTCAAACCATTCATAATTAACAATATCAGTTTGTGAATAGAGGTAGCTCTCGGCTTACAGCCATTCCTTTAGTGACCATTTGATGTTACAATGGCACTGAAAAAGGTGACTTATGACTGTGGTTTTTTTTCACACTTATGAGCGTTACAGCATCCCCATGGTCACATGGTCAAAATTCAGTTGCTTGGCAACTGGTAACATGTGTGACAGTTGAACTGTCCCAGTTGCATTGTCATGTGATCACCATTTTTAAACTTCCCAGCAGGCTTCTGACAAGCAAAGACAATAGGGGAAGTCAGATTCACTTAATGACCAAATGATTCATTTAACAACTGTAACAAGAAAGGTCATAAAACAATGGTTTTGTGTAGCAACAAAAAAAATTCAGGCTTCTATTGTGGTCATAAACCGAGGGCTTTCTATAATGCCCTTCTATCATCTTTGCATATTCCGGTGCTTTATTCTGCTTGCAGGATCTTCTCACTCTACTCCAGTCCAGTAGCTTTTCATTTGCGTAGGAATCAATGTCCTGTGTGAATTTTGAAAATGGATTAACTAGGGCCGTAATGGCAAACCTATGGCACACGTGCCACAGGTGGCACACGGAGCCATATCAGTGGATATGTGAGTGTTGCCCTAGCTCAGCTCCAGCATGCATGTGCGCGCCAGCCAGCTGATTTTCGGGCCTTCCAGTCCCATAGGAAGTCGGGAAATGGGCCGTTTCTGGTCTCCAGAGGGCCTCCGGCAGGGTGGGGAAGGCTATTTTCACCCTCCCCAGGCTCCAAGAAAGCCTCTGGAGTCTGTGGAGGGCGAAAAACAGGCCTACTGGGCCCACCGGGCCATCACATGCGAAAAGCAGGGGGAAGCATGGGGGGGTTGCATGCACATGCGCGGGAGGGTGGGGCGCATTGAATTATGGATGTGGGCACACGTGCCCACGACCCTGCACCACACCCTGCTTTTGGCACGCGACGGCAAAAAGGTTAGTCATCGCTGAACTAGGGTAACATTGTTAGGCAAGCACAACAATGGTGATTGGGTGGGTTTATATGGAGAGCAATGTTCCAATTCAGTCCTATGAATCCCAAGAAGCTGTGGATGTTGGGGCTATCTAGATTGGGGACTAGATTCCAGAATGAGAGCCATGGTGAGTCATCCCTTTTTGCAGTGGGACAAATGGATGCAGATGGAATTGGCACCTGGATGTGGGATCTGAGCTGCTAAAATTATCTCTGGATTAAGATCATTTCTTAATCACTTTGGATTTACTTTGGAAGGATTAAGACCCTTTGGAATGGCAGGTTTTACTGCATTTGTTAGGTGAGTCACCTTCTTCTTACAAAAATAATGTTTAAAGTTTTTGAAAAATATTTGTTTTTGGATTAAGCAGCAAAAGTCTGTTTCTTGATTTTAGAAAGTTGACAAAAAGTTTAAGGGTTCAGACAGTCTTGGAATTATCACTTTAAACTATTACAATAATTTCTCCTGTGGGAAATCGTCATTGTTCAGGTTTTCTTCAGTTAAAACAAAATAATGGGACTTTGAAAGAGCAACAAAATAACAAAGAGTACAACTGAATAAAGAATGTAATAATATTTTAGCAGAGAATTCTGTGATTAAAATTTATGAAAAATAGTCTTGAAATTTTCAGAAATGATCGCTGGATGGGCTGTTAAGGAAGTAATAGAAGAAGAACTAGTTACTTTGGATACGTTTGGAATCAATCTGAATGTGGATGTAATTGTGGTAAGCAGTGAGAAGGATAAGTATCCTTCCAAACAGGATGATGTTTCATAGCCAAAAGAAGAAAAGAGATATGGATTTTTTAATTTGTATGTATAAAAACAATATGTGAAAATATTAAGGAAGAAATGGAGGGAAAAAAGAATGAACTTTCTACTTTGAATTAAGAAGAAAGAAGTTTTCTTTCTTTTTTTCACTTTCCCCAATTTTTTCATCTTTTTTTTTTTTGTAATTTCTGTAGCTTCTATTCTCCTTATTTATAATCTTTAAAAAATTATTCAATTGATAATATACTTTCTTCAGTAGTGAAATCCAAATTTTTTTACTACCAGTTCTGTGGGCATGGCTTGGTGGGCGTGGTGTGGCTTGGTGGGCATGGCTTGGTGGTGTGGCAGGGGAAGGATCAGTGGTGGGTTGCCCCTGGTTCGCACCAGTTCTATAAAACTGGTAGTAAAACCGGCGGGAGGCTCCACCCACCGACCCCGATGTCATCAAAACGCTTCTGTGCTTGCGCAGAAGAGCGAGCGTGTGAGTGAGCGAGCGAAGCAAGCGTGCACGTGCAGCCCCAATGCAAACTGGTAGTAAAGGTAAGTAGAACCCACCCCTAGGAAGGATACTGCAAAATTTCCATTCCCACCCCACTCCAAGGGAAGGATATTGCAAAATCTCCATTCCCACCCCACTCTGGGGCCAGCTAGAGCTGGTATTTGCCAGTTCTCCAAAGTACTCAAAATTTCTGCTACCAGTTCTCCAGAACCTGTTAGAACCTGCTGGATTTTACCCCTGACTTTCTTATAGTGCACAATTTCCCTTCAGCTCTTGACTGACTAGGAAGTGGGAGATGTAGTCAAGAAGGCCTTTCTTATCTCCATCTGATATGCCAGTTGTGCTCTTTCCTAGATTGGAGGCATCTTCTCTTCATATCTTAGTCACCCCACAGCTTAACAACTGCAACACGCTCCATATGAATGGAGTGGTATGTTCAATGATGGGCAAGCTTTGGTATGGCTATGTGACATCCCTGCTTCCCCATCCCCCTGCCTATGGCAACTCGAGAACAGACCAGGAATGCTTCATGAGTTGACAAAAAACCTGAAAGCTATTAACAAAGCACCCATCCATTCATTCTCAAAAGACTTAAACCTGCCCCAATTGCATTAATTAAAAGCGATAAGAGCTAAACTGAGCTCCTGGTTGTGTTGGGAGGAGTAGCATAGAAGCAAATCTGCAATGCCGGGGTGATTTCAATGAAACATTTGAAACAATTTACAAATCTTATTGCACATTATGTCAACAATGTAATGCTATGGAGTCAGGAGATAATGCACCAGAAAGGTAAGTCTGTCCTTAATGGCTGCAATATTAGCTGATGAATGAGAGATATAACAGAATGGTACCTATTATACTGATATACCTACTCTGCTCCAAAAAACAATATTGTTCACCAAAGAGTCACAGATACGCCTGTAACCTGCTAGACTATTTTTCACCTTGGTTACTTTCTTTCCTCTCCAGCTAAATATAGTTCAGCATTGGATATCCAACACCAGATATAGCTCAGTAAAAATGGGAAGCTTAACATTTTAACATGCATATTTTCCTATCCTCACCCTTCTAAAGTAGACATCATTGGAACATTGTTTGAAGTTTCCATTTGTTCAGGAGTTTATTTTGCAAGGAGAAGTGAGTCTCGGCCATAAGTGGAAATTTGTGTGTATGTATTGTGTGCTCCCCATTTATCTTTGCCAATAGATTATGGAAGCTTCCCTTCACAGGGATATCACTGGCATCTCCTTCTCACACAGCCTACATTAGTCTGTGTAGAGAGAATCTTCCCACCTACTGAGAAAAGATATTTTTTTTAGATTGGTAATTTCACAAGTTCCAGAAGGAAGGGCAGTTTCACTTACCGGTGGTGGTGTCCTGCAGTGCTGTCTACAACAAGGAAAAGAAACCCTAATCTTACAACCTTACCATAGCATTTAATCTAGATACCCCCAAGATATGATTAAATCAGAACACTCCAAATAGAACATTAGCCATGATCTGAAAAACTACTGGTTTCTTATTCCAGGGCTAGAACATGAGTTGGAATCCTCCATTGGGCATAAGTGAATGAAGAGGAACATTAAAATAATTTGAACAAAACAAAAATACACCGTTAGCAGTGAATAGAACTGGTGGGAGGGTGGAATTTTACATAGGAAATAATACCTTTGCCAATGTTTAAAAGCATGAGGAAAAGGTTTTTGTTCTTCTCAGGCACTGAACACTTGTATCTTTTTTTTTTTTTTTTTTTTTTTTTTGCTTTAATTTATATGCTGCCCTTCTCCGGAGACTCTGTTAAGCAATAGCCTTCATACTTTTGTATATTTATACAAAGTCAGCTTATTGCCCCCACAATCTGGGTCCTCATTTTACCTACCTTTGAAAGGATGGAAGGCTGAGTCAACCCTGAGCCTGGTGAGATTTGAATTTGCAGTAATTGCAAGCAGCAGATGTTAATTACAGTGCGTTAGTCCACTGTACTACAGGCTCTTCCTTACCTCTATTCTATTCTCTATCTTACCTCTATTCTTGAGGTATTTTACTCTTCTTTTTCCTTTACACACATCTATGGCTCAATTAATGTTTATGTGTCATTGTTCCCTTTGAAAATCCCAGAACCATGCAAAGTAGTTTGCTGTTCCAGAGAAAGCACATCTTCTTATATAAAAACTGGCCTGAAGGGATCTGTTGCTTCTAATAGCTATTCTTTATAAGACTGTTCAGAATCATCACTGTTGCAGTATTTAGGAGATGTACACACAACTTCTAGACTCACCTCTCAAATTCTCAGCAGCCATTTTGCACCTGTACATTAGTACTCCTATTTTCTCCACCCATTGGAGCTCACCTATCTCCAATGGGTCAATATAGCAATAGCATTTAGATTTATGTACCACTTCATAGTGCTTTACAGCCCTCTCTAAGCGGTTTACAGAGTCAGCATATTGCACCCAACAATCTGGGTCCTCATTTTACCGACCTCAGAAGGATGGAAAGCTGAGTAAATCATGAACCTGGTGAGATTCGAACTGCCAAAT
This sequence comes from Arizona elegans, assembly GCA_022577455.1. Classification (NCBI taxonomy): domain Eukaryota; kingdom Metazoa; phylum Chordata; class Lepidosauria; order Squamata; family Colubridae; genus Arizona; species Arizona elegans. The sequence continues at coordinate 255,795,171 of JAKOOJ010000001.1, forward strand.
TGAAGGCAGCCGGCAGTCAGCAGAAGTAGCTACTACATTCTAACCACTGTGCCACCATGTCTCATAAAGGTTTAAAAACCAACATCCAGCAAGCATTTTGTCCTCAACCTTCTCTCATTGAATTTCTTTGTAGCAGGAAGTTACTCTGCAAGGTTTCCAAGCTCCATAGCATTATGAGTATTTTGGAGGGCCAATGGTACCGATCTCAGGCATATACCAGGGACATGATCAACCTTCTCCAAACTGATATCTTTAATTGAAATAAATGACAAGTTATACATTCCTTCTTTCTGCATTACTAGTGAGTAAATGTTAACAGTAGCTGTCACTGCTTTCTCCCATTTTCTTTCATGATGTCACTGGCAAATCAGCAACTCTCCTACAATTTTACAAGTTAATATTTTGAGCCATCAATGTACAGGCACAAATGAGGCCTGCAATGTGGAAGTTACTTCTGTTATTTCTATCTGTTACTTCAGTGAAGATATACACCCTCTTGGCTCCCCTAGGACCGTGTCCATGTCCAAAGAACACGCTCGAAGCCAAGTCGGTGTATCTCTATTTAATTGTGGCAAACAGCTCGTACAGGAACTGGAATGTAAAACATTGAAAAGACTCAGCTATCACATAGCAGTAGTTGATTGCTTATATAGCTTCGTTCCTAATTGTCCTCAGCTGGGCAGGGCTCGTCTCTTCCTCATTTCCTCTGGGCCGTTCTGATGACGACTCCATCTGGAGCATTCTCCGAGCATTAGGCTAAATCCCCGCGACCCCATAAAGCACCCGTGCTCATAAACGCCTAACCGGATATCTATCCCAACACCAGCACCTTTGTGAGTAAACCCATTCCCCTCTGCCGATTTCGGAGCATTTATATCTTTCGCAGGTACCCAGGATGCCTCACTATCAGGATACCCTGTCCATCGAACCAAATAATATACCCGACCTCTATGAAGTTTCGAATCAATAATGTCTTTTATTTCATAGTAGGCACCGGTTATCAGGCCAGGAGGTGATTTATGCGTGGTAGTGGGTGTGATGGCTGGTTTTAATAAGCTGGAGTGGAAAACCAGATGGGTCTTTCCCAATAAGGGGGGTAGCCTTAACATGAATGTTACAGGATTTATTACTTTAATGATAGGAAACGGGCCTATGTACTTGGGGCCTAGTTTTTTACTAGGTAAGTATAGTTTTAGGTATTTAGTTGACAAATACACTAGGTCTCCAATCTGGAAGGTCGGACAGGCAGCCCTCTTTTTGTCTGCCTGCAGTTTGTATTCATTGGTTGCTTGTGTCAAGGCGGCCTTCACGTGAGGCCATACTGTTGTCACGTTAGTATACCAGTCGGTAGGAGTCATAGGCCTTGGGAGAGAGAGGTCTAATTCAGGGATAGCAGGGAATTCCCTCCCCATCACTACCTGAATCGGCGTAAAGCCAGTACTTCTATGTATTGAGATATTATATGCCGTTTCAGCGAATAACAGATAATCCACCCAATCGTTTTGTTGATAGGTAACGTAGGAACGTAGATACCGTTCCACCATGGCATTAGTGCGTTCGGCAACACCATTCGTACTGGGGTGATAGGCTGAACTAAGGCCTTGGGATGATCCTATGTCACGAAGGAAACCTCTCCAGAATTTGGCAGTGAACTGCACCCCTCTGTCTGGTATAATCCTTTTAGGCACTCCGTGCAAATGGTAAATATGCTGTAGGAATAGATGTACTAAGCGTCGAGCGGATGGTAAACCTTTGCATGGAATAAAATGGGCCTTTTTTGAGAAAAGATCGACTACTGTCCAGATGACAGTATATCCCCTACTATTGGGAAGGTCGACGATGAAATCCATGGCTATTTCATCCCATGGTCTGTTTGGCTCAGCTATCGTTTGTAGCAGACCCAGCGGCTTTCCTGGCCGCGGTTTGGCTATAGCGCAGGTGTGACATTTCCGAACATATTGATTGATTTCTTTTCTCATTTTGGGCCACCAGAATTGTCTCCGCGTTAGGTGTAGAGTTTTAAGAAATCCGAAGTGACCGGCGGTTTTATTATCATGGCAACGACGTAACACTCGTTGTCTTAACTCTGCTGGGATATATAATCTATCACTCCACCATACCAGGCCATCACGATGTGTTAAAGACGCTGCATTAGTTTGGGCCCATTGGTCTATCTGGATAGCTTTTCGTAAGGTTGTTAACCAATCCTCGCTTTGTGGGTTTGTCAAGGCGTACACTTTTAGGGGTGGTATCATTGCTTGTAATACCTCATCTTGTTTACTGTGATATTGCTGCATCCTTGACAATGCATCCGCGAGAAACATTCCTCTAGCCGGCTTATACACAAGAGAAAATCAGAACCTCTGGAAATATTGGGCCCATCTTGCCTGCTTTGGGGACAATTTTCGGGGTGTCTGGAGGGCTTGTAGGTTTTTATCGTCCGTCCAGACCTCAAACGGAACGGGATTCCCCTCTAATAGGTGCCTCCATGTCTGTAATGCCCATTTTACAGCATAAGCCTCGTTCTCCCACACTGCCCAGTTCCTTTCCGCTGTGGAGAATTTATGGGAGGTATATGCACAAGGCCTTAACACCCCGGTCGTGTCTTTTTGCAGTAGAATGGCCCCTACAGCCACATCACTGGCATCCGTTTGTATTACAAAAGGTTGTGACATGTTAGGGTGTATCAATATGGGTTCAGATATAAACGCATGTTTTAAATCCTCAAAAGCCTGTTGGCACTTGGATGTCCATTGCAGTTTATATCCCGGTCTGGGTTTTTTCCCAGGGGTTATCACACCTTTTGTTCATAGGAGCTCTGTTAACGGCAACGCTATTGTAGCAAAAGATGGAATGAACTGACGATAAAAGTTTGCAAACCCTAAAAAGCTCTGCAATTGTTTACGGGTTTGTGGTGCCTTCCATTCCAAGACCACCGCTACTTTCTTCGGGTCCATTTGAATACCTGTACTACTTATTCGGAATCCTAAATAATCAATCTTCTCCCGATGGAACTCGCATTTCGAGAGTTTCACAAAAAGATGTGCATCTAGCAGTTTGGTCAGGACTTGTCTGACCAACTGGACGTGCTCCTCCATCGTGTCAGAATAGATCAAAATATCGTCCAGATAAACAAGTACTCCACGGTACAGGTGTTCATGTAAAATACCATTTATAAGCTGCATAAACACCGCTGGTGCCCCTTGTAAACCAAAAGGCATCACAAGGAACTGGTAGCTGCCGAGGGGAGTGTTGAATGTGGTCTTCCATTCGTCCCCCTGATGTATTCGTATTCGATAGTAGGCTTCACGAAGATCTAATTTCGTGAAGACCTTCCCTGATGCCAGGGTAGCTAACAAATCAGTCATTAGCGGCAGGGGGTACAGAGGTTCTACACAGACAGCATTTAATCCTCGGTAGTCCATGCATAAACGTAAGCCCCCATCCTTTTTCCCTCAGAATAGGACAGGTGCCGCCAGATGCGAACGACTGGGACGAATAAACCCCCGGGCAAGGTTCTTATCTATGTATGCCCGTAATTCTTTTAATTCCTGTGGTGTCATCGAGTACATACGGGGTTTTGGCAGCCATGCCCCGGGGAGTATTTCGATGCCACAATCTGTGTCCCGATGTGGGGGCAAAGCGTCACATTCTTCCTCGCTAAATACCCGGGTGAGGTCAGCATACACCTGGGGGTAGGTCCCTGGCATTATTGTCTCTTGCTGGAGCTCTGCGCTCTCTTCCGAACATGGAATTCTGAGTTTCCGATAGCCCCCCTCCCACCAGATATGCGGTTCCCACCTATCTAACCAGGCGAGCCCCAGAATAACGGGCTCGATCATTTGTGTCACTACGATAAAGTGGATTCGTTCCTGATGGGTTCCTATTTATAAGAGAACGGGTTCAGTGACGCTGGCGGTGGGTGTGCCATCTAGAATCGACCCATCCATTTGTTCGAACTTAATGGGGGCCCGTAGGGTTAGGATCTGAAGCCTCAAGTCATCAGTTACAGATCGCCGCATAAGGCACTGAGTACAGCCTGTATCGATCAAGGCTTTCTGCTCACACTCCTTTTTAGTAACAGGGTGTCTTAGGGTCACCGGTATTAGGAAGGGGTGTATAGGTTCACTTACCATTGGGTCCTGTAGCTCGTCTCCGTTGTCGCTCTCTTCAGACGCTTCAGGAACACGAGCCGTCCCTGGTACACCTGTGCTGGAACGGGTCGTTGTTTCTACTGAGAATGTCTGTGTGGCTGCCCTGGATTGTTCCGGCGTCCATAAGGGTCGGTCACGTGATGTGGCTGGCGGACCAGAAGGCCGTGGCATTGACAATTGCAGGGTTGCGAGGGGGCAGTCTGCAGCCCTATGACCCTCCTGGTTGCATCGAAAGCAACGGAACGGGCGCCTATTCACTTCAGTATTGGCGGAACCAAACGCCGGGGCTCCTCTAAACCCCCCGCGACCTCCCAGACCTCGACAGGGCTGAGGCTGTGGTGTGCTCCGAGGTCTGAATTCCCGTAGTCCAACATCGAGGCTTACCGCTGCCTTGTACAATTCAGACAAGTGCGGGCCTAGACCCCAGTATACACAGGCCTGTTTAATCTCCCTATCAAGTCCTGCCTGGAATTGGTGGATAAGCAGGTGCTCTGGCCAAGAGTGGAGCTTTCGCACCAGGCCACGAAACTCCTTAACATATTCCTTGGTGGGGTGGCCATGCTGTTGTAGGTTGACTAATTCACCTTCAATGACTTGTGTCCAAGTCTCATCTTCAAATCTGTTACGCAATGCCTCAAGGAACAGGCCCAGATCTGTAAGCTCACGGGCATGTTCACTATGTAAATCGGCGACCCATTCAGCAGCGTCTCCTGTTAGCACTGCCGTGACTGCAACCACCATGGACCACTGTGATGGATATAGCCTGCCATACAAATCCATATGGCTTATCACCTGACTTAAAAACAGCGCCACCTTTCCTGCAGTTCCATCAAAGGCAGCCTGCACGGGAGGCAAGCCCCAGGGATGTTGCTGAGGAGGTACCCAAGGTCCCTGGCCCCACGCTGGCAACAAATCCACGTGGCACTGTTGTGATGTTCTATTCCTCGTGCCGGGTGGCCGTTGCGGGTCTTCTCTCACGGGGTCTGCTCTTCTTTCTCTTCCGGGTTGCAAAGCGGAGCTAGGGGTTGCCCGTTTCCCTGCGCCTCCACTGTGTGACGGTACGGAGGGTCTCCTCTCTCCACCCACCCAGCGTTGGTCACGTCCATCTAGTTTTAGCCTCGGGCTGGCAAGGCGGAATTTGCTGTCAGAACTCCCGTCCGCCATACTACCGCCCGACCAGGATGCGGGCGCCTCCATGCTAGGTGCCCACGGCTGCCAGGAGGGCGCGTCTCGAAAACTAGCCTCCCCAAAGCGGTCACGCAGAATGTCTAGAGTAGAAGCCCCCAAACCAGTGGAGTGAGTCCACTCCCCTTCTTCATCCTCCAGCCACCGCCGTTCCCTCCAGCCCTGGAACTGGGTGCCGGCGTAAGGAGGGGTTTGCAGGCGCGTCCCACCTGTCTCGGGGCTCGGCGTCTCCTGACTTTCGCTGCCCCTTCCCTTCCTTTCTCTCTGGATATCATCGTCGTCTGGGTCATGCCGTTTCGTACCACCGGTGGCTCGCTCGTCCCATCTGTCTCGGCGGTGACCGCCCCCTCCAACTCGTCCTCGGTCTCCACCACCTCCTCCAGCAGCGCGTCTGCCGCTACGCCCTCCGCCATACCGCTCCTCCTCGGGTCAGCGTCAAACGCCGGTGTGTGTGTGTGAGGAGAGCTGCGTCTTCCTCTCGGCTCCCCTAGGACCATGTCCATGTCCAAAGAACACGCTCGAAGCCAAGTCGGTGTATCTCTATTTAATCGTGGCAAACGGCTCGTACAGGAACCGGAATGTAAAACATTGAAAAGACGCAGCTATCACATAGCAGTAGTTGATTGCTTATATAGCTTCATTCCTAATTGTCCTCAGCTGGGCAGGGCTCGTCTCTTCCTCATTTCCTCTGGGCCGTTCTGATGACGACTCCATCTGGAGCATTCTCCGAGCATTAGGCTAAATCCCCGCGACCCCATAAAGCACCCGTGCTCATAAATGCCTAACCGGATATCTATCCCATTTACGCACCTTTGTGAGTAAACCCATTCCCCTCTGCCGATCAGGTGTCCATATTCTGGTGTTGAATGGACAAGGTGTCGAGTGCTTCTTGACGCTCGACACACTCTACATATCAAGAGTGCTGGATCTGATTCAGGCAGACTTGATAGCTGCCTATCGGACTGTTGATTTTATTATGGTGCTTATTGTATCAGTGATAGAGCATTTGTCCTCTTAACCACATTAGTCCCACTGAGGTGTACAAATTGTAATGTCCATAAGTAAATAAAACAATTTTATTTTATTATAGCCAGTTTGGTCTAGTGCCAAAGGCACTAAGCTATAAACCAGGAGAGTGTGATTTCTAGTTCCACCTAAAGCACGACAGGCTTTTGGTTGACTTTAGGCCAATCACTCTCTCTCAGCCCATCCCATTTCACAGGGTCGTTGTGGGGAAAACAGGAGGAGGAAGAAGTATTAGGTATATTTGCCATCTTGAGTTATTTAGGAAAAATAATAAAGGCAGAATAAAAATAACTAATAAATATTTTATTTTTAGATTTATGTATTTTTAGTTTTATATTGGTATTTTATTAATACTACCACTAACAAAAAGAGCTTTAAACAGGCCATGGAAAGTTTCTTGTTGTTTTTTTTAAAAAAAGAAAAACCCCTGTGGTTTATTGTTAGCTGCATGGCATGGTGTGAGTGAAAACATTATGGCAGATTCTGTTGGCACTTCTCCCACCAACAAATTGTGCAGCCAGACTGTAAGGAACATAATCAATAGAATATCGGAAAGTAATATGAAGCAAGATATCTACAGGCTGTTTAAATCTAGTTGTGATTAGAGAACTGGTAGATTTTTTAATGATGCATCTTTCTCATTTCAAGATTTCTTATGTGCTTTCCTAGAAGTTAGTTCTATCACTCTGTGTCCTGGTCTTGATAACTTGCACACTGCTGACCCCTGCACTCTTTAAAATGTCAGCTCTTAAAGTGGTAGGATTTAACTTTAAGGTGAGGTTCATCTTCCTGCCCCAAAGACATACTAAGTAGGCTGGGGGGCTAGGTTGGATTCAGTTTCTTCTTCTGAAATATTTTAGTCTCAAATAAAATGGCACTAGAAGTGATTAGATAATCACTTTGATGATCACCTCTGAGCGTTTATAGCATGGAAGTGCTGTTTTGTAACAATCATTTGCAAAAGAAAGGAGAGTGAGGAAACTGAGTGTTCCAGTATACATTTTAAGAAACAGCTTTTGGGACATTGTTTCTCCCTACTTGTTGCTTCAAAATTAATTAATTAATTAATTAATTTATTTATTTATTTATTTATTTATTTATTTATTTATTTATATTTCTATACCGCCTTTCTCCCGTAGGACTCAAGGCGGTGTACAGTCAAGAAAAATATAGATACACAAACATCATAAAATTGCTAATTAAAATTATTACTTAGTTTGGTCAATTAAATAAAACCCAGAATTAGATAACATTTAAAAAATCATTGACATGTTCGTATGTTTAGCCCCGCCTGTTGGAACATCAGGGTCTTGAAGGCACGGCGGAAAACACGGAGATCAGGGATATTCCGTATCTCCGGGGGCAGTTCATTCCAAAGGGTTGGAGCCCCCACAGAGAAGGCCCTCCCCCTGGGAGTCGCCAGTCGACATAATTTGACTGACGGTACCCTGAGTAGTCCCTCCCTGTGAGAACGAACTGTTTATTTGTTCATCCATCCAACCATCCATTGTGATGCCACCTAATTCTAACTGATTCTGGGTTGCATAAAAATTGAATAGATTAAAAATTATTATTCGAAATAGAGAATTGAGTATGTTCAGTTATATTGGCCATCATGAAATGTTTTTGATTATATCTAACTATCAAGCAATTCACATTTCCTACCTAAGTTGCCAAAATTTATGATTTTTATTAACTGCAGTTTTTACTATTTTTATTTGTTTACTTTAAAACAGTCATACCACTGGCAATGATGATGTTAACTAGTTTGAGTAATGAGATATCTGCAAAAAACAGAGAGCACCAAGGAACTCTCAATCATATCATGCTACCCAGAAGTTAAAGGGAATCTAAAACAAGCCAATAATGCAACAGTTAAAAATATCCTTTCAATTTACAGTACAAAATTACACTTTAAAATACAGAAAGAGCAGCAAAAATCACACAGAGCAATCAAATATCTCATTTATGAAGCAAACATAGAATTGGCAAATTAAAATTAAATATGGAATGCCTTCATAAACAAGAAGCTCTTTACCAACTTCAGGAAGATCATTAAAATATGCAGGCATTCCTTACACCTGGAAGCAAATTCCAAAATATTAGGTACAGCTACCTAAAGTCTTTCTCTCTAGTCCCAAATAACATTTCTCAAGATTATCTAGGTAGGATATATAAGAGAAATGTTAAAGATTATATCAATAGGTAGACTGATTCATTTTGGTTAAAGCAGTCCTTTAGTTATCCTGGCCCTAGATTGTTCTAAGTATTATCAAAATAATTTTTCCTTTCTTCTACTTCATCAAATCAGCTTTTCCTCTTAATAGACATCCTGAGTGACAGATGTTTCCCATTAATTTACCTGCCATTCAGCAGCAAGATTTCCAAACATGGCTGGATGGGACTGTATTCTTTCTGAAAAACTAAGTCCAAAGGCTAAAAATACTTCTTGATCCTCAGCTGGATTCTCAGATGATGGCTATGGCACAAAGCAGTTTTGCAAAATAATACTGAATGTGCAGCTGTGGTTATTCCTGTGCCAGTTGGATTTGGCAGCCATTATCCAAGATTTTGTCACATTCAGTGCTGCAATGTGCACTCTAGGTAAAGATATTCTTCAAAATTGTCCAAAAATTGCAGTTGGGGCTAAATATGGCTGCTAAACTGCTAAATAATGCAGAATATTTGGATCAAATGAGACACTGTGCAGAAAGACTTGCATTGCTTGCTAAATGCTTTCCGTACACAGTTTACGGTGTACAAAAGTTTTTTGAATCTTACTATCTGGGTAACTGTCCTCTTCATTTAGAAACTTCCTGGATAGTAATATCTGCAGAGGACACCCTTCTGAAAATGCCCCTACTTTCAGAAGGGTCTCTTCATCAGTCATTCATGTTAGATGATAAACTAATAAAATCTTCTCCTTTATTTGTAAAGCTCTGAGATGTTCTACTTGCCTGTAGAAAAACTATAAAGCCATATATTTTTAACCAGCCCTTTAAAGATCATATTATTTCATTATTTGTGTTTTCATGTACTTGTTTTTTCCATCTTAATGTTACTTTACAAGGGAAGATCACTTGGATGTTCAACCTGAACAGATACTAAGAATGAGAAATCAGGAATATGCAAACACTATTGTTTCAGTAATGTGAACTGTATTTTTTTAAATCCCTTGTTACAGTAATGGGAATGTTGGAATACTTCATTCTAGATCAGACTAGATGGGCTATTTCAATGGTGGTTTAACAGTTCTTCAGACGGTTATGGACGGGAAGCAGGTTAGGTATATCAAACAATCTTTCATTTTGGAAATTGATCTTCATGAGCAACATAGTGACCTAGTGGAGAAGATGCTCACCTCCCACTTTTTTTGAGAGTTGGATCCTCGGTAGAGACACATGTTTCTCTCCTAGGGAGAAAAGAAAAAATATCTGCTGCGAACTCTGCATAGGCATCTGGACAGTAAACTCTCAGCTCTGTCTAGTCGCTCCAATTCTACCCTGAATTAAAAGATTATGGAGTTGTAAAAACTTTTTGAACTGCCTTCTCCCAAACAACTAATAATAATAATAATAATAATAATAATAATAATAATAATAATAATAATAATAATATTTTCAAATACAGAGGGATCATTGTTTGGAGCACAACACACCAGATATCATAGTTGTCGAGGGCTGAAGTCTACAATTTATTGATATTGCTGTACCAGGATATGCCAGAGTCGAAGAAAAAGAACTGGAAAAAATCACGACATATTGCAAACTGGTCATCGAGACTACGTGAGTATGGATGAAACATGTAACAGTGATACCCATTGTAATTGGGCACTTGGTACCATGTCCAAGAATTTTACAAAATACATCAAGGAATTGCAGCTTCCTGCAATAACACCAGCAGAACTGCAAAAAACTGCGCTACTCAGAACATAATATATTTTAAGAAGATACTTGGTTGATACCTAGGACTCTGGCGGCAACCCATATCAACCATTAGTGCCAGTCAATGGTATTTGTGATACATTTTTAAATGTTCAGTTGACTGAGTTTCATGTTTAATGAATTAAAGAGATAATAATAATAAAATTGAAAGTTCTGAACTGTAATGTTCAGTTCCTGGAATTGTAGGATTTGGTCATATCGCGGTGGCTCAGTGGCTAAGACACTGAGCTTGTCGATCAAAAGATCGGCAGTTCAGCGGTTCAAATCCCTCGCACCACGTAACGGGGCGAGCTCCTGTTACTTGTCCCAGCTTCTGTCAACCTAGCAGTTTGAAAGCACATAAAAAATGCAAGTAGAAAAATAGGGACCACCTTTGGTGGGAAGGTAACAGGGTTCCATTCACCTTTGGCGTTTAGTCATGCCAGCCACATGACAATGGAGAAATCTTTAGACAGCGCTGGCTCTTCGGCTTTGAAACAGAGATGAGCACCACCTCCTAGAGTCAGGAATGACTAGCACATATGTGCGAGGGGGAACCTTTACCTTTACCTTTTAATATAAATCAAATAAGCAAAAAATAAAAGTCTAGAAGTTATTAGAAGAGTGCTAGCTGGAAGAACACCTATAAGCCAAAGGATCAATATATTGTATCCCTCCCTCCCTTATGAATTGCACATAGTCTCTGTACCTGTCCCCCCACCCCCTGTCCACCTGATTTTATGGTGCTGAGTTTTAACTGAGTTTATTCAGCCTCACTCAAACCCAAATATGCTGCCAAACACTACTTTCTTACTCCAAATGTTTTGACAATGGAAATAATGGTTCTATTAAAAAACTTAGAAAATATACATTCCACTGATCTTGGAGAATTAAATAATAGAGTATTGTCATATGCAAAGGTTCTGGGGAAAATAAAGGACCCCATGGAATTCTGAATTTTTTAAAAAAATCATAAAAACTATTCACCCAAAGTTTATTCATATTACAAAACGTACCATGGAATTTTCTCAGAATCTCACAGTTCATCTTACTTAGTGCCATGTAAAAAAAGCTAGAAAATTTTGCACTCAACTACATGTAATATTCCATAAGATTTTAAATATTAATATACAATTGAAGCCAGATATTTTTCTGTTGGCGTGAATAAACAGTTGGGAAAAGGCTGTGGAAACTTTGTTTTGTATATGACAACTTTTATGTGCACAAAGGTGGAAGACTCAACTTTACTCACAATGGAGGAATGGTTGGTGAAAAGGATGTAACTTGCTGAAATGGCCAAATTGTCATTTTTAACTAGAGATAAAACAACTGCAATGTTAAGTGGAAACCCCTTACTGACTTTTTTCGTGAAACAGGAAAAAAAATGAAATTATGATGTATGGTTTTGATGATTAGAAAAAATAGAAATAAGCAATGCTATAAACAACCATAAAGTAAAAAATTAATTTACATTAATGCTTACACGATCTTTAAAAGAAAATCCAAAATAATTTCTTTATATTCTTTTTTTCCCCTTTATTTTCTGCATGTTTATCTTCGTTATTTTCTTCTTTTCTCTTTATTCTAAATATTAGTTCTGGTTCCTTTCATCTTTTGGCTTAAATTTTAATAAAGTTATATTTTAAAAAGAATCTCAGAGTTTAGCTTAATGTAAGGAATAGTAGCAAAACTCACTGATTTCTCCATTAAATTTATAAGTGATCCTTAAAATTTAATGTCACGCTCATCAATTAGTTGCCTTTAGAAAGTACTGTATACCTTGCAAACTCTCGCCATGTTCTGATTGGTTCAGGAAGGTATTACTGATCACCATTATGTATAATGTATATTCCCCGTTGTGACTCCTGCCTGTGAACTTATTTGGATCTATAGGGAATACATGTATGCGATTAACCTATCCAGCCACTGGGTGTGATAGTTGCTCCACACAAAAGCTAGGAAGGGAGTGAAAGGAAGTGAAATCTCTGCACAGGGAGAAAAAAATCTATTATTGGAAACAAAACTTTCAAGATGAGAATGTCACCTAATTTGCATTCCTTTACATGAAAGAACCGCAGTATTAATCAACTTGGAAATAAAACACCTCAAAATTTCGTCATGATATATTAAAATGCTAATTATGTTTTCTAAAGGGTCTCCTCATTTTTTTCACCCCAGCTGTTTGTATCTTTATTAACAAAAATGATGGCAGAAAGCAATTTATTACTTTTATTTAGGCCATAATGGTAAAAATGAATAATCAACATATACTTAAGTGTAACCTTCTTGAAATGAGGAAAATTAATTGATCAAACAATTTAACATTGTTAATTATAGAAATGAATGTACATTCCAATAATAGCAAACCACTGCAAGATTTTGCGTGTTCGTGCGTGCGTGTGTGCTGAGAGAGAGAAAAGAAGACATAAACATACAAGCATACATACCATATATTGAAAAATCCAGATAGATTGGTGGAAGTGGTTGAGAGTAAATGGTTGGTAAAATTAGATAGTAGGGCCATCTTGTAAATATTAATAATCTCAAAATATAGGGTGTTATATCTCCATAATAACAGGGACATGGGGGCTCAATGGCTAAGATGCTGAGCTTGTCGATCAAAAGGTTGGCAGTTCAGCAGTTCGAATCCCTAGTGCCACATAATGGAGTGAGCTCAGTGGTGAAATCTAAAATTTGTTACTACCGGTTTTGTGGATGTGGCTTGGTGGTGGTGGGGTAATGTGACTGGGTGGGCGTGGCCAATTTTTTTTTTTTTACTTTTAAAACCATTTTTTCTACCTCCTCTTCAACGAAGAGGTTGTAAAAAATGCTTTCAAAAGGCTCTGACGATCCCAGCTGAGTTGCCTGATCGGCAGAGGCTTTTTTAAAAAAACTCAGCTCGGATCATCAGAGGCATTTAAAAGAAAAAAAGCCTCTGATGATTGCACGGTTCAGCTGGGCATGGGGGGAGCAGGGATTTTTGCTATTGGTTCTCCGAACCACCCGCCTCCATCGCTACTGGATCTGGTCCAAACCGGGAGCATTTCACCCCTGGGTGAGCTCCTGTTATTGTCCCAGCTTCTGCTAACCTAGCAGTTTGAAAGCACATTAAAAAATGGAAGTAGAAAAATAGGGACCACCTTTGGTGGAAGGTAACAGTGTTCCGTGCACCTTTGGCTTTTAGTCATGCCGGCCACATGACCACAGAGACGTCTTGGGACAGCGCTGGCCCTTTGGCTTTGAAACGGAGATGAGCACTGCCCCCTAGAGTCGGGAATGACTAGCATATATGTGCAAGTTGAACCTTTACCTTTATCTCCATAATAACAATCCTGTAAGGTATATTTGGCAGAGTGTGACTAGCTTGTAACACTTGAGAGTCAGTGCGGATTTGGATCTTCAGCTCCTAGTTCAAGTCCAATACCTTAACCTCTACACTATTCTGACTCTACTAAAGATACTCTATAGTTTTGAGAAAACTGTGTCCATGATAAAAAAAAAAAATTAATTGAAATCCTTTGTTCATGCTTGCTCTAATGTGATGTCTAATGTGATGTAATGTGGTGGAAAGTAATCAAGGAGAGAACTAACTTAGAAATAAGGAGAAATCTACTGAGAGTGAGAACAATTAATCAGTGGAACACTTTGCATCCAGAAGTTATGGGTGCTCCACCACTGGAGGTTTTTAAGAAGAGATTGGGCAAACTACTTGTCTGAAGTGGTATAGGGTTTCTTGCTTGCATAAGGAATTGGACTAGAAGACCTACAAGGTCCCTTCTAACTCTGCTACTCTGATGTACGGGCTTATGTTAATAAGAAGTATCTTGACAGTTGAATTGAAAAGATGGATAATAATAGTTCAAAATGTCTGTTGAAATAGTTTAGCTGACTATTTATTTACATATTGTAAGACATCCGATCTCGTGTTAACAATCTGTATAGATCAGGTGTCAGTGACTCTGCCACCAATGTTAAATTTACAATGAAAAAATATCTGCACAAAAAGTCATTGTCCATTATTACAGTTACCATAAGACCCGGAATATAACTATTTAAGAATGGTAGTTGTAAAGGAGGATAAAAAGGAAAGCAATCACCTATACCACCTATAACTGTATTTTGGTTCTTAAGCTTTGAAAATTCCTTCATACAATTTAGAGTTTGCCTGTGCTATTTTAAGCAATATTTAAAGTATTTTATTAGCATTTTGAAGTTTTTTTTAATCATCCTCTATTTTCTGTTATCCCTATTGTGACTACAACTCTGACCCTGACTGTCTTGATAACTACAACTATTGCAATGCGCCTTGTGCAGCTCTGCTTTTGTACACAACTCAAAAATTTTACTGATACAAATTCTATACATGTCCTCAGAAGTAAGTCACACTGAAGCCTCCACCACCATAGAGCCATTCCATTGGCCACATATTTTGATACGACAGTTAAAATGCAGCAAGAATTCATCAGCTTCTTTAACTCCCTATTACAACACTATTATGGAAGCTGTCATGGTTGTGTGAGTCTATACAGTGTGCAAAGAACTGGTAGCCAATCGGCACTTGCTAATCTGAGCCAAGAGTTGAACACAAAGGATTACTAGCCAGCTGGTATCTGTGTTGTCCCCAGTTCGGGTCTGAGTCTGGTGCCAAAGCCAATGATGGACGCCAGACACGAGGTGCAAGTTTTCTGATTGCTTTTTATTGGAGTACTCAAAGGAAAAGGGCTCCCAGTCAAAATGCCAAGAACCAAGAACAAAGGATTAAGTAAGCTTTATACATTTTCACTAAAAGAGAAGGTGAGAGAAGGCAGGACAAGGTAAGACAATAATAAATATCATCTAATAAACATTTTAGTAATAATTCTATTATTTATTCTATTGGTCTCTAGCTGTCCCTATTCCTAAGCCTTGGCTAATGAAAGGAGTTATCTAATACACATTTTAATGGCTGCAGGCCATCTCTATTCCTAATTTTTAGATGAGGCCTGCAAGTTGTCTAACTCTTGTTACTTTTATCAGCTTTCTAACTATCCAGAATTGTTACAAGATTTACACGTGCATATTTCCTGTAGATAAGCATTCTTTGTTCTTGTCAGACACACTCCACAATTACAGGCTTCCTGATTTACTTTCAAGTGTGTATCATGACTTGACTTTATTTTAGCATACAGCTCATCATCTGGTTACTGATTGCTATGATATCCTTCTTACTTCCTACAAAGTTTAGGAATAAGGGGCACCATTCTGCAGTGGTTCTGCAGAACTGGACAGTAGTATTTTTAAAGTGAATGAATGTGCTGTCCCTCAAGGAACAGTATAACTGGCTCCCTTCCACTCATTCAGATTCTTAAAAGCATTTTGTTTCAAAATGGGTCAATTGGTAGGCAGTTCTCTTTGTTAGTACTATTATTTCCTTTTTTCCCCTTTCTGTGTTTGAACACGCACAACTTCTGATCAGGGTTTTGTTTTTGTTTTTAATCCAGGTGACTGCCAGAATTAGTCCCTGCAATTTTCTTTCCACAATTTTTGGAAACGGTTTGTCACTGCTTCCTTCCTAGGGCTGAAAGTGACTGGCCCAAGGTTACTCAGCTGCTTTGTACCTAAGGCAGTACTAGAACTCCTGGTTTCTAGCCTGCTCTTTAACCACTACACTAGCTCTCTGTTTTTATATTGTGGAGATAGTATTAAATTGAAGTATTCAATTTTTTTGCTTGCTGTTTTGGGTGCTACTCAGCCCTTCTCAGATTATTTATTATTATTATTATTATTATTATTATTATTATTATTATTATTATTATCATTATCATTATTATTATTATTTCTATGCCACCCACTCTCCGAGAACTCTGGGGGGGCTTACACCAAAGACAGTATACTAAATAGCATATTGCCCCCAACAATCTGGGTCCTCATTTTACTCACCTCGGAAGGATGGAAGGCTGAGTCAACCTTGACCCGGTGACATTTGATCCACTGATCTGCTGAACTAGCAGTCATCTGAAGTAGCTGGAGTACTACGCCCCAACCACTGCGCCACCTCGGCTCATCAGAATCAGAATAGTATAAAATATTGTACAATAAAAATAAAAAGAACAATTGCCAGTTGGTGGTAATTAACACTGAGATTTTCATGGTTTAATATATAGCTTTCTTTTAATGGTCACAAGCAAACTACCATGAGATGGCTTAAAACCTTAGTAGAGTATTACGAGGATATAGCAAGATGAAATAAGAAATAATATGCTCATGAAAAAATAAGTGTAATTTAATCTATAATCTTTGACAAGACCAGGAAATAAAAACTAGTGACAATTACCAACCCACAAACCTAGAGAGAGCAGGGGAAAAAAACACCAGAATTAGTATCTTTGCCAATTAGATACAGAGCAGTAATTTCTGACTATGGGCTTTTATAGCCAATAGCAGGTCTTGCTCCAAAAGATGTTAAAACAGTGTGAAATACAATATAGTTATCCAATTTCAATAAGGGGAAGATATAGTGTGGTAGTGGCCATTTGAAACAGTTGAAAATTATTTAAAATTCTGAAGTGTGTGTATATTTTTCCCAACCAGTAGCCACATAAAATATTCTGAGCACCTAGCTCAGGGGTGTCAAACTCACGGCCCATGGGCCAGATGCATCATGTGCTGGCCACACCCATGCCCAGTTTAGCGAAGGGGGGAAAGTCGTGATACATCATGTGACACCGCTGTGACACTGTGACAAGTTTGACACCCCTGCCCTAGCTCATCTCCAGTTGTTATTTATTGTAATCATTTTTCTGTAAAACATGTTTTTAGCGGAAAGTTTTCAATCAATCTCAAAGTATATAAAGCTTATGCTGCAAATGATTCTCAATCATTATCATCTAATTGAGATATCTGGCATCTCCCTGATTCAGTGATGTGCTGCCAACATCTGAAATGAAGGGCTCTAGGGAGAAAAAAGTTCTTAATTTGATAATGGCTTTCAGACCAAAATAGTTCTTCAATGCGTGCACTTATTCTTCTGTTGGTTTGTCCGATGTATGTGGTAGGGCAGGCGGTGCACGGGATTTCATATACTCCTTGATTTTCTTATATATATATATATATATATATATATATATATATATATATATATATATATGTGTGTGTGTGTGTGTGTGTGTGTGTGTGTGTGTGTGTGTGTCTTTGGTTATTCAGGTTTTCTCCCACATAAAATTGGAGGTGTCTTGGCAACGTTTCGACGAAGTCTCATTCGTCATGTTCAGGCTGGTGTTTTTGGCTTCATGCTTCTAGGAGCAATGTGTGTGATCGCAGCTGTTTCTTCCTTTTAACTGCCAGTGGGGGTGTGAACTGATTGGGTGGGAGAACACAAGAACTCAGACAGAAAAGAGGAACCAACTGCTTCCCTGGTCCAACACCTCAAAGCCACAGGACATGATATTGACTTTAAAAAGACCAGAACTATCGCCAAAACTGAACACTTTAACAACAGAATAATCAGAGAAGCCATCAAGATAGAAAAACGTCCACACAGCATGAATAAATGAGATGATACCTCCCTCCTACCAGCCATTTGGAAACCCGCCCTTATTGACAAACGAGTCCCTAACACAAAGAATGACACCAGACCCACACTCACGAGAGCCACACAGGATGTAACCACCACACATCCATGCAGAAAGCAGACTCAAACCCACACTGATGATGAGGCATGACCACGGACCAGAAGCCAGACCACAGCTGCATCATTAGCCACTTTAAATCCCTCCAATCCATACATGAAGCAGACTGACACCCACCATGAAGAGGTGGCATGGCCACAAACATGAAGCCAAACAACAGCAACACAGCTCAGCAGCTCAAATCCCCCTGCTACTCAGACTAACCCAAGCACTACCAAGCCCCCACCTAAACAGAACACACACCCATCCAATCAGAGCACAGCCAACCCCCCATCCAATCAGAGCACAGCCAAACCCCCAACCAATCAGAGCACAGCCAAACCCCCAACCAATCAGAACACACCTCCACCCAATCAGAACACAGCCAAGCTCCCACCCAATCAGTTCACACCCCCACTGGCAATTAAAAGGAAGAAACAGCTGCGATCACACACATTGCTCCTAGAAGCACGAAGCCAAAAACACCAGCCTGAAGATGACGAATGAGACTTTGTCGAAACGTTGCCAAGACACCTCCAATTTTACGCAGGAGAAAACCCGAATAACCAAAGACCTACATACAAACACCCGCGAAAACCTCAGAATAAATATATATGCATATTCTTTCTAGCCAGGTTTTACCTACGTAAGCTAAGATGTTCTACAGCCCTGGTTCTGTGAAATCTCATTCAGAATATGCACATAAAAGCCTATGAAAAAGAAAAAGACACATTGTACCTTTACAGGGAGGATACCTGAGAAGAGGGTGTGGCTCACTGATGACGCCTTACAAGGCAGAAATAGCTATTTGAGTCTCCCAAAAAGCAGCACAGAGTTGCTGTTTGTCACCAGAAACAAAAAGCCCAGAAACTTGTGAATGAGATTTCACAGAACCAGGGCTGTAGAACATCTTAGCTTACGTAGGTAAAACCTGGCTAGAAAGAATATACACATAAAAGCCTACGAATACACATCACCAGTGTTAACACAAGATGTGTGAACAAAAAGCAAGTTCCTTAACAGCAGGAAAGGTGTTCCGGGATTTGACTGAGAGCTTTCCCAGAAAGAATTTCAAGTTGAGCAAGCAACTTCTTGAAATATTTTTCAGAAAGATATTTTTGTATGTGCTTGGCAGAAGCATAGATCTCCTTTGGTTAACTTAAGCACCTAGTGACATTTTTGAGATCAGCCAAATCTGGCAATTTCTTTTAACATAAGTAATAGGAAATCAGTTTCAGCTGTGGAAGGATTCATGAAGGTTACATTTCAATGTCTGTAGAGATTCTCAGTCAATCAGGTCATGGTTGTCCCAAAGGTGCTTTGGGACAACCATGCTCCTTTGGGACAACCATGACCTGGATGACTGAGAATCTCTACATACCTTTAGTTACACTATCTGGGATGAACACCCTTTGAATGGTGTGGGAGTAGGAATGGATTTCCAGAGGGGGAGAAGAAATTGTAGACTACAGGAACCAGGAGAGCTACTCAGGTGACCTTGAGGACACAGATAAGCCTCCAAGTGCTTCAGTGACCCTCTAAAAGGATGCAAATGACCAGCTGTCTGCAAGGAGTATAAATCCTTCCATTCCCCACTACCCTGCCAGAGCTGAAGAAGCTTCTTTGATGAGAAGCAAAACGTCTTCAAAAAAACAACAACAAGAAAGTCCAGATGTCTCCTGAAAAAGCATTTTTGGGTCCTTACATTTCAATGTGACATATATAAAATAAAAGTTAAGACAACGGTGATAGAAAATCTGGAGCGATCTCAATGCCCTTCAGAAACAATAGTCAAGACTAGTTTGAACCTATGTCTGAGGTTCAACATACTCACTGATCTGCTTCGTAAATTGTGGCTATTTTCTTTAGCTCTGTTTATATTGCATACCATTATGGATCTTTGTTGCTGCTGTACAAGCAGTATAAAATAAAAGTCAAATCTTTCCATTTTATAATTTGTATAACTTTGTAAATTTGTATAACTTTGTATAATTCAAATATACATTTATAATTTCTACTGCAAGCCCATTTAATATTCTTACACGTTTGTGTATTGTTTAATTAGTTCCCACACAGAAGAGATAATATTTAAAAGGCAGAGAAGAAATCACTTTGGAATAATTTAAGATTTTTTGTTACACCACATATGCATAAATGGGTGAGTAGAAGTGCTTTATGGGATTGTTATCAAACCTCCCACAGCTGGCAACAGAAAGGAATCAAGAACTTCACAGATTTCAGTATGGTATCTTAGTCAGAGATAGATTGAGAAGCTTGGTAGTTGTAAGAATTTCCTACCCTTGTTTATAGTGAATCATTAAGGCAGAGTTACTTTGAATGATTTGAAATGCTTCCTCACAGGTTTTCTTCCCACCAGGGCTAAGTTGCCATTTATGAGATAAGCTGCCAACAAACTTGCCTTCCATCACTTTTTTGTTTAGGTTTACCCTCCTTTCCATTCCTTTCCCAGCTTCCTACAATCTCTCACAATGATTAAGACAGTAAATATAAAAGTATGGCATTGACAGGAAATGCTTATTGATATTAATTTTTCTGTGGAAATATCATTGATGCACCCATCTTTTTCTCAGGCCAGTATAGTTTTTGCTTCTGAAGAGTCATTCTTATATATACCTATCACCTGGGGCATCAAGCTACGCCACACTAAGCGTTACTGATGTGAATTCAACAAGCAAGAACTTTGCATGTAAAAAACATAGAAATAAAATCTGAGTATAAGCAAGCACATAATCTCTCAAGACTACAATTTCAGGGCTAATCAGCCTCCCAATTAATACAATGAAATAATTGGAAATTCTGGGAAACATGTTCAATAAAAAGCTATACTTTCCATTCCAACTGAACCTCAACTTTCTTCTGGTTATAAAAGTATGCAGCAGACATTAAACCTGCTTGTTTGCATTTGAATTTGTTGATGAACAGTTTAAGATAACACAGATTACCTTTATGCTGCTTTCTACACTTTGCTTTGTTGAACTGATCACAAAGAAGTTGCCTTTTGCCAGGCCAGTCCTTGACCCATTCATGGTAACATGAATCTCCTACCGTAGGATGGTCTTCATTTCACAAGCTCTCTTCCAGTCTGGGTACCTTTTAACTACCCATTCTTCAAGATGAATATGGGATTTTACATGCAAAACTGGCTGTCAATATAATCATTTTAAATTGGGGTATTTTAATTTTTAGAGTTTTAAATCAGCCAAATCTATTTAATTATTTTAATTTTTAATTATTGTTGTGTCTTGTGTTTTTAAACTGGCTGTACACCGCCCTGAGTCCTTCGGGAGAAGGGCGGTATAGAAATAAAATTATTATTATTATTATTATTATTATTATTATTATTATTATTATTATTATTATTATTATTCTATAAGGTCCCATACACAAAGTAGGTATATCTCCAACTAATGCTTAAACTACGCAATTATATCCAGAGAACAATTGTGAGGGCAACATGGATCTGGTTTGAAGGTCATGGTGACATTTAACCAGTGGTGGGTTCCTCCCGGTTCGGTCCAGTTCGGCCGAGCTGGTAGCGGTGACGATATGATGTCACCCAATCGGTTCTCCTCCCCCCGCCCTCCCACCCCCCCACCCACCCACATTATTCTTACCTTTTATTTGGTCCCACCCCCAATCTATTGTTGCCTCCTGAGTCCCAGCTGATGACTAGAGGGAAAAAAACTGTTTAAACTCTTGCCGCGGGGCTTCAAAGGGCCATCCTACAGCTGATCAGTGTTAAAAGCAAACAAATGAGTCAGGTCGTAAATGCGAGGACTGGTCGTAAGTGTGAGGACCTTCCAGAAATGACTCTGACCAGCTAGCCACGCCCACCTAGTCACATGACCTCCAAGCCACACCCACAAAATAAGCCACACCCACAGAACCGGTAGTAAAAAAAATTAGAACCCACCCCTGCATTTAACCATCTTAATCTGACATGATAGCATTGAAGTTCTTGCTCAATTAGCACAAGAACAGGGTCATCTTGACCAAGTGCTGCTCAGGTGAATGGGGAGAAATTAGCCATCAAGGAATTAAGCAAATATTATCAGAGTTTATATAAATTATGCAAACAAGGCAGGGCAGTTTTAAAGTGTTTCCTTGATTGAGCCTGTAGGTTGGGAAGCTTTGAATGAATGTGGACTTGGCATTTGAAATTCAGAGGCCTGCATTAGGATTGAACACTTCAGATGTTCTGTTTAAATCTACTGAAGCTCTGCCTATTTTTCTATCGAAAACTTAAAGCTAGGCTAGAGAAATACAAGCTATACTGAAGTGGAATCTTTTGCGGGAGATTGTCCCTTTACCCAGAATGAAAGCAACTGACCCAGCATCATCTAATGTTGCTGTGAAACTCTGCTGGCAGAACAGGGTTGTTAGGCAGCAAAATTTCAGACTGCATAATAGGGCAAGGAAGCCTAGACTGATGTGCTGCATAACCCCTAATAAGGAGTGTCAGAAAAATCTGCTGGTTAGGTGGCAGCTTGAGCAGACTTTTAGAAAACAATAGAAAGACAGAAGGGTGTTTTTCTTGTGGAAATTGCAAGAGTTCCAAGGGTTTGCTGAAAACTGCTGTAGCAGGTCACTTCTTATGGAGCCTTATTATCACATCCTCAAGTTTTCACCCAATAGTGAATGACAAGCTGAGAGAACTTCTGAGTAGTTAAAAGGAATTCGCCTTCAGCAAGATGCTTTGCTTAAGGTTGCCCTCCTAAGCATATTAGATGCCTCAGTGGAAACACTGATGAGTAGGATACAGATAAATGCCTAATTGCATGTCTGCTTCACAGGAAACTTGAAAGCACTGAACATTATCGCTTGTTTTCCTGCAAAGAGCCCAAACAAGTGTTTTGACCTGGATACTGAGGCAAACACTGAAAAAAGCATGACTTTAGAATCATCTGTAATCAGAATATATTAAAAAAAAAACATCTGACAGAAAAGAACCTATTCTTTATCATAAGGCACAAATAGGACAGAATACTTCTAAATTTTTGAACAACACAATCATTTTCATATGTGTCAAATAGATGAGATGCTGAGGTATCAGGGTATAACTGAATAACATGCATATTGTATTGACTTAATTAGAGTTTTTTAATGGCAATGGCTTCTATCTTAATATAACTGGATACAGGTGCAAAATAGAGATGGAAATAATATGTAAATACTGGTAAAGAAACAAGAGGATATGTATGCTAAAGGGGAAATAGTTGCTATTTGGCAACTATTGTAGACTCTATTTCTAAAACTAATAAAACAAAAACAGGGTTAAAGCTTATTATCTGAGGAGTACGGAAGAGAAAAATTTATTTTTCAACCTTATTTCATTTTCACAGAATCATCCAGCAGACCTTATAGCCTGCTGCTGGCCCAGAAATCCAGTGGCAATCAATGATACTTTTGCAGAAGATATTGAAGAAGAAAAAACTGTTCACATGTGTAATCATGCAAATCTAAAGTTAGTAGTTATAAGTCATGAGTATTTTTTCGCCACACACAACACACACACACACACACACACACACACACACACACAAAGACTATGATAGGGAAGGTTAACTTTTCACACAAAGGATGCTCTGGACCAATCCACTCCTTTATGCAAAGAGTACACTTCCAAATGAAATGTTGGGGTTTGAGCTGCTATAGCAAGAAGAAAAATACTAGAGAAATCTCCCTTCCACCATTCTGTGTTTTTTCCCCTTCTTCAGCCAGTCTGTACTTAAACAGTTGTAAACACCTGAAAAGTAGTCTGAGCCCAATGTAACATACACAATGAACTGCTAATGCTCTTAAATTCTGCATAAATGCTGAGGATTATTATGATAATTTCTTGTCTCAAGAGTAGAACATTTGAAGATTAAAATTTATAGAAAATATCTGGAGAGTATTTTGGCAAAAGAGATCATTTGACTCTGATATACAGAATAGAATACCTACTGCATCTTTCAATATACTGTAAATCTATATCAGAGTTGATCTCTGGTAGCTGATCTGTTATTCAATCTGTTATTCATAAAATTCTCAACAAAAGTCAAGTGATCTCTCAGGACAATAAAGCCTGATAGGTGCATTCCAACTCTCCAGTGACTGAAATTTGTTTTGTGTGCCTTTCTTTCTTGGAGTTTGCTTTGTCTTGTCTCCTTTATAATGAGAAATCAGTTAATTCTAATTGAAAATTTCATGGAATTTAAAAAACCTACTTTGACAGGTACACCTCTTCATTTGTTATGTAAGTATGTATTTGTACAGGTGCTTGTACATATTAACATAGACATGCTTTTAAAAATACTATAAAGAATGAAATCTAATAATGAGGAAATTTATGATACAATCTATGACAAACAAATGTAGGTTTTAAATATCACTGCCACTTCTTCAATCTTTTTAAACTGTATTCTCCAATTTTTCTGATTCTTCCTTTAGCATTTCAAATGAAAATAGCAATCCTTAAATTATCTTCTGTTTTGTTTTCGTTTTTCAAAAAAAAAGTTCTGTTGGATAAATATGAATGTTAACGACACAAATATTGGAGCTGACTGAGAGGCATTTAATTTCAAAGATCACTTCCAAGAAATATCTCATGAAGCAAGATCTAATGTTTAAAAATGCCTTCTTCTAAATGCTATTGAGGGTACCCATGAATTATTTTGTAATTATCTTTTGAAAAGCAGATTTCTGAGTGCAATGCAAAAAGAGAGAGAGAGAAAAAGGTGCCAGCTTCCAGCTATCTACTGTTTTCATTTCCTCAGAGTCTTTGGATGACTGTAGATGGGGAGAAACACTAATGTAGACTTCTGGGGAACAATGGCCGATAGAAGATAGCTGTGTGATAGACGAAATGGTAGCCTGGTAAAAGAGAAGCCAGTGAATTGACCAGCATCTCAGATCTCCACTATGGATCAAGGAGAGGGCTAGGATTACCCATAGGTTTGATCCACACAGAGTACCTCCATGAAGAAATTAATTAAAAATAGTGATTTCCAGCAGGTTTGAGAGCTCTGCGAGTCCAAGGAAAATCATCCTGACTAAGCCACAGTTCAGCACCTTCAGACATTATATTCATCTACTTTCTCCCTTAACTACTTAACTACTTGGTATTAACGATTTTGTAGTTAATAACCTTCTGAAGAGCAGGTTTCATCACATTGGGACAGCTTCTTTCTATCCTGGATTAAGGAAGTTTTATGCAAGTTTAAAAATTAAAAAGAAAACTTCAACTTTTGGAAAACAGCAAAAAGAATATAGGAAGAAAAGATTTTTAAAAATTTAAATACTAGAGAAGATGTAAAAACTGTTTATACTGGAGGGAGGAGGAATCATCTTTTGTATGTCTTTTTTCTTTTCTTTTATCTCTGCACTTTTCCTTTCCTTTTGTTTACTTTTTATATTTTTCTTTTGCCTTTGTATTGTAAAATTTAATAAAATTATTCCTTTTTGCTACATTTTAATTCTAGAAGCAGAAGGCTGTAATATAGGCTTGGTGTGATCTATAAAAGATTGGGTGCTTGCTTAGAAAATGCAGAGATAATTTTTTTTCTAGCATCTTTTCCTTACTTCTTGCACTTTTGTACCAAAAATATGTTGGACAAAGAGGAAAGAAGTCACCTTTCTAAACCATTATAATCATCCTTCTGAACCTTTGCAAATTTATTTTAATAGGGATCATCTCTCCATTCTAGGTCACCTTCACAAAACCTCCTAGATAAACATAGTGCCCAACCAGTAGCTCCTTTCTTTTCTTCTTGAACAAAAATCCTGAATCTATTTCATACGGAGCTTAGCTTTCAGAAGGTCAGGGTTGTTTTCAGATTTCATAACTTTTTTTTCAAAATGCCTTGCTCCTCCTCTTTCTTTCTTTCTTTCTTTCTTTCTTTCTTCTTCTTCTTCTTCTTCTTCTTCTTCTTCTTCTTCTTCTTCTTCTTCTTCTTCTTCTTCTTCTTCTTCTTCTTCTTCTTCTTCTTCTTCTTCTTCTTCTTCTTCTTCTTCTTCTTAAAAAAAAACACATTTTGTAGGTTTTTCCACAGGACCCATTTGAGTTAAATTTGTAATACTTCTATTACAAATTACAAGCGGTCAAGAAAATGAAGATGATAGCCATCTGATGATTCCAGATAATTATCGTGATAGATCAAGGGAGATTTAGGGGCTCAGATTGTATGGGAAGGTCCCTAAATGTGTCCAAGATAAAGTGAGCACCAAAGCACCAAATTTGGACCATGCGCAGTGCTGGTCTCTGTGAGTGAATCATTTCATTATAAAACAAAAGGTGGCTAATGTTAAAATCAAACAGAGCAGGAACAGAAATAGGTCCCTTGTTCTCTAGCGCAATCTTTCCTCTCTGACTATGTCCCTGAAGAACAGTTTAACAGTAACAGAGTTGGAAGGGACCTTGGAGGTCATCTAGTCCAACTCCCTGCTCACGCAGGAGACCTATACCAGGGATTTGAACTGCCGACCTTTCTGATCGACAAGCTCAGTGTCTTAGCCACTGAGCCACCTAGCCAGGCTGTAACCTAACCAGAAGTAAGAACTTGTCTTGGGTTCTTCAGCTGGTTGGGTATTTTTAACAGATGTGTGTTTGTTTATCTGCTCATCTTGCCTCCCTTTTTAAATCTTTTGTTTTAGGTTATTTTATTGAATTAGGAAATATAGTACATTACAGGAGACCGTACTAAGCCTATAGGGCTCTTCTCGGCACAACAGAATGTATCTTATCCCTGGAAAGCTCAAAGCTTCAGGAAGGAAAATGGATACCAAACATGAACATGTGCTGAATATCATCAGAAACCATGTACCTTTAAGGAATCTCCAAATCTAAGAACCATAAACAACTTGTTAAGACACACAATTACTGAATAGCACTAGCAGCAAGTGCTTCCCTTGATGAAACAAAGAACACAAGGCAGCAATAAAAAAAAAAGAGCCGCAAAGCAACTAGGCCCAGAAGGTTATTTTAGAAGAAGTAGGGAGATGAAAAAAGGACATGCTTGTAACAGTTCAATTCTCATATCAAGGATCACTGCTCAAGGCACTTCCCCAGCATTATAAATTGCTAACGGTTTACTCTGCATGCTGGAAGCAGCTCTCATTTATTTTGTAGAAGGCTGTACCCTGTTGATTTAAAAGCTAAACACAATGCTATTTGTTGCCAAATACATACTAGAAAACGGCATAATTCTTCTATAATAGCCTCAACCAAACGCAACCCTTTCTGATTGTCAAACTTTGATTTTTTTCCCGCTTTTATGTGTAAATTGCTTCACCAGCCATAACCAAAAGTACCATCAGCCACAGTTTGTTCTCAACATCAGTTATAGTTTTGTATTTATTTCCTTCCTCTCCTATACTAGTTCAAGGTGTTTGTTTGTGTACATATCCCTAATTCTTAGACTCAGCGGTGTGCAAATTATGTACAATATCTAAAATTCCACATGTTGATGAAACAATGCTTAGGATCATTCAGTACAGATTACAGCCAGAGGTGGGTTTCACATACTATAGCAACTAATTCACCCAGCACTGGAAATGTGAGCATATGCGGTCCAGTGGTTGGGTTTCAAAAATTTTTACTACCGGTTCTGTGGGTGTGGCTTGGTGGGCATGGCATGGATTAGTGGACTTGGCTTGGTAGGCGTTTGCAGGGAAAGGATACTGTAAAATCTCCATTCCCACCCCACTCCAGGGAAAGGTTACTGCACAATCCCCTTTTCCTCCCAATCAGCTAGGACTCGGGAGGCAGAGAATAGATGGGGGCGGGGCCAGTCAGAATTTTTACTACTGGTTCTCCGAATTACTCAAAATTTCCACTACCGATTCTCCAGAACTGGTCAGAACCTGCTGAAACTCACCTCTGGTGCCGTCCATGCATGCATGCAGCATCACAAAACATGGCAATTCGCTCGCACGCACCATCTGCACATGCGTGTGGCATCAAAAACACAGCGATGTAGGACGGGATTGCACCCGGGCGGATGGGCAGGTGGGCAGGCCCACCTGCAGGTCGCCACTATCGATTCACCCAAACCAGTCTGAACCAGCTGAATACCACCTCTGATTACAGCCCTATACAGCTGGTTTTTGAGAAGGCCAAGGAAATGGATTTTATTGCTCATGCATATTGGATAAGAAAGCCAAAGAATAGCAAAAAGAAGTCCATATTGCCTATGTTGATTATAGGAAGGCCTTGTACTGTGTTGACCAAGTAAACTGTAGATCCATTGGCATCCTTCAGTCTCAAGAGATTATGCTATCGTGCTCTGGAAAGAGGTCCTAAAACAGCATCTAGTGTGACTAAAAAGGCCAATTCGAGAGTGGCAATCCCTTCCACAGGGGATTCCATCACTACCCACAGGGCTGGGCAGGGGATACATTCTGTCCCCTGCCCAGCCCCCAGATTTTGCTGGTTCCAGGACTGTCTCTTTGCCTCAGCCTGCCGAACAAGTGTCTCTTCGAATTGGAGAAGGCCATGCTGCATCTTTAGCCTCCAAGCTGAATGATCGGAGGTCAAGGTTTCCCAGTTGTTAATGTCCATTCCCAGGGCCTTTAGGTCCCTCTTGCAGATATTCTTATATCGCAACTGTGGTCTCCCTCTGAGGCGTTTTGTGGAATCAGCTCCCCCTGAAGCTACGGATGGCCCCTGACCTTCGCTCTTTCTGCCGTGACCTCAAAACATGGTTATTTGGCCTGGCTGGACTGGACTGATGGGGTTTCTTAAAGGGTTTTATTGGTTTTATATTTGTATATGGAATTTTATGTGTTTTTATTGTTGTGAGCCACCTTGAGTCCTTTGGGAGAGAGGGCGGCATACAAATTTAATAAAATAAAAATAAAGAAATAAAAATAAAGAAACTGTAGAATGTCCTTAGGAAAACGGAAATGCTAAAACATCTCATTGTCTTCATTAAAAACTAAAAAAAACAGGACAGGATACCAAAGAACATGGCAAAAGAGACTGCATCCAGTGAGACAAGGCTATAGTCTCTTTCATTTATTTAACAAATATGCTGAATAAATATTAAGGGAGGCTAGAAGAAGAAGAGAGGAGCAGGATTTTAAAAAGGAAAGAAGAAGCAACAGTAACCTATGCTATGCTGATGGCACTAAACTGAAAATGCTGAAAATGCTAATGATCTGTAAGCTCTAGTAATGAAAGTCAGGAAATAGAGAGAAAAAAATGAGACTTAGTTTAACTATAACGAAGGCCAAAGTAATGAAAACTATGCAACCTTAGAAGTGACAGTGAAGGCATTAAAGTGATGGCTAGCTTCCGCCTTTTATAATCGACAATGAAGGAACCAATGCTCAAGAGATACAGTATGATGCAGATTAGCATAAAGAGCCATGAAGATCTTGGAAAAGGTATAGGGATACTAATGCTTTGCCTACGCCTACCAAGATCACAATCATGCAGGCAATTATTTTTCCTGTTATTGACCATGAAAGTGAAAGTAAATAAATAACAGCGCCAATG
Source organism: Arizona elegans (assembly GCA_022577455.1). Taxonomy (NCBI): domain Eukaryota; kingdom Metazoa; phylum Chordata; class Lepidosauria; order Squamata; family Colubridae; genus Arizona; species Arizona elegans. Next base: position 255,824,605 of record JAKOOJ010000001.1, read on the forward strand.
GATACAACAAGGACTGATCATCCTAGAGAAAGTCAATCAATGTGGTCACTGAGAAAAGAAAACAGCTTGATAGCATATTATCAAATCAATTTTGGAAAACACTGGATATTGTGTAACTATCTCCAAAAATGGTATCAGGAAATATCTAGTGCCTTTCCAGCAGTGGTGGGTTTCAAATTTTTTTACAACCGGTTCTGTGGGTGTGGCTTGGTGGGCATGGCATGGCTTGGTGGGCGTGGCAAAGGAAGGATCCTGTAAAATATCCTCCATTCCCACCCCACTCCAGGGGAAGGATACTGCAAAATCTCTATTCCCTCCCCAATCCAGGGGAAGGTTACTGCAAAAGCCCCATTTCCTCCCGATCAGCTGGGACTTGGGAGGCAGAGAATAGATGGGGGTGGGGCCAGTCAGAATTTTTACTACTGGTTCTCCGAACTATTCAAAATTTCCGCTACCGGTTCTTCAGAATTGGTCAGACCCTGCTGAAACCCACCTCTGCTTTCCAGGTGTGTAAATTACAACACAAATTAATAGCCACCCATTGGACCCAAATCATTATATTTTAGGATTTCTATAGGCAGTGGATCTGAAGCTGTGGCCTATGATCAGTGCTTCATTAACGCTACTTTGCTAACTTCATTTAAATGTTGTAGAAGTTGCAGAAAATGTATGGATTGGCTCTGCTAAAGCTGACAACCATTGTACTCCACTTCATAGAGCCAAGTTCAAAACAGAATTAAATTTGTGTTTTATATGTACTCTAATTTGTAAGATAAAAGCCCCCAGGAAATTTTTAAGTGTTTGCCAAAAAACCCCCAACTTGTCAACAATTAGTTATTAACATTCAAACAGTTATACAAAAGGAAACTCCATGATGTTCCAGGTACTTAATGGAAGGTTCCTTTTTCTCTACAAAATGCAAAATCAGCTACTTCTTCTGGTCATAGAAATGCTTTGTAGCAGACATTTTAGTTTGTAGCTGATTATACCATTAAACAACAAAAACCAAGATTCTCTCTGTGTGGCATCTTAGCCAGCATTATTTTATTTGAACCCTATTATTAGTGCCTCATTTTTTAAAGCCTTTAATTCGCCCACATAATTAGTTAAAGAAAATAAAGCATCACACACTAAGAATCTTTCTCTAAAGATAGTTTATATTTTACATACAATATTATACTATTTGTAACCAAAGAGATGGTGACATTTGCTGTACAAGCGTGGAGTATAAAGTGAATCTGTGAACAGATTGACTACCTCAGTAGTATATTACACAGAGGTAGTTCTTCTTTCATTCTTTGTACATTTAATAAAAGCTCAGCGACCCAAAATTGTCTTCTGGAGAACAACCATACTTCCAAAATAAGTAAAGCCGGTCAGGAAAAGCAGCCATGGAATGGAAAGACACATTCCAAAAAAAAAAAAAAAAAAGAATCTGTCAAACTTATTGACCACTAGCCTTGGAACACTTAGAAGTCCAAATCTAGGAGAAAAGGGGTTTCCAAACATCTATTGAGGGATGATGGGAGATTATTTTATATGTGCAAATTATCAAAAAGCATGGAAAGTACAGCACCCCAAAAAATTCATTCTAGTCAAACTTAAGCGATGGTGATTTTTTTCACAACAGAGCAGAAGGCTGGTTGTCCCTGTCGTTTTTTATTTTTATATTTGTAAACCAATAGATTTGTGGAGGGGGGATTGTGGCTTTCTTATCCAAGAACTAACCATAATAGTGTCTCAAAATCAGCTATGGTTAGCTAGGTGCTTCCATCTAGCTAGGCTTTAAGAATCCATAACTGCTGTACTCATTGAAGGTCTGGAGACATATGGAAACTCAAGGAATGTTATTAAATCTTTCTTTGGGGTGCATTTGATATCTTACCCCATAAAATCAAGAACACTGCATTCAAAATAGGCAAAGTAGCATAGTTCTAACCATACAATTTTGGGATGCTCGGCATATACCACTGGAATTTTCAGGAAGTATATTTATTTATTTATTTATTTATTTATTTATTTATTTATTTATTTATTTATTTATTTATTTATTAAAATTTTATACTGCCCTTCTCCCTAAGGACTCAGGGCGGTGTACAGCCAAAATAAAAACCAACAATATAAAAGTTAAAAACAATTCAAAATTATTAAATAGTTTGGCCAATCATCTAAAATAAAATAACCCATTCCCATAAAATTTTAGGCCAGCCCTGCTTGATGGAATAATAGTGTTTTAAGGGCACGGCAAAAGGTACGGAGGTCAGAAATCCGACGAATGTCCGGGGGCAGCTCATTCCAGAGGGCAGGTGCCCCCACAGAGAAGGCTCTCCCCCTGTGGGTTGCCAGTTGACACTGTCTAACTGACGGCACCCTGAGGAGACCCTCTCTGTGGGAGCGTACTGGTCGGTGGGAGGCTATCGGAGGCAGAAGGCGGTCTTGTAAATATCCAGGTCCTATGCCATGGAGCGCTTTAAAGGTGGCAACCGACACCTTGAATCGCACCTGGAAGACCACTGGGAGCCAGTGCAGCTCACACAGGAACGGTGTTACATGGGAGCACCAAGTCACCCTCATAATCACCCGTACGGCCACATTCTGGATCAGCTGGAGCCTCCGGGTGCTCTTATTTATTTATTTATTTATTTATTTATTTATTTATTTATTATTTCAATTTGTATACCACCCTACTCCCGAAGGACATGGTGGTGAAGAGCCATAGAATAAAACATATGAGTACAAAATTTAAAATAAAATAAAACGAATTAAATAATTTGGCTGAAAATATAAATATATATATATATATATATATATATATATATATATAATAATTTAAGACCAAATTTAAAATTTCCATTTAAAAAGGGGAGAAACTTAGGTCAGGCCAGCTTGGTGAAATAAGAACGTCTTGAGCGCGCGACGGAAGGTATGCAGATCCAGAATCCTCCGTATCTCCGGGGGGAGCTCATTCCAGATCGTAGGTGCCCCCACAGAGAAGGCTCTCCCCTGGGGGCCGCCAGTCGGCACTGTTTGGCCGATGGCACCCGGAGGAGCCCCTCTCTATGGGAGCGTACCGGCCGGTGGGAGGGTATTGGTCCCGCAAGTACCCATGTCCTAAGCCATGGAGCGCTCTAAAGGTGGTAACCAAAACCTTGAAGCGCATCCAGAAGACCACTGGGAGCCAGTGCAGCTCGCGCAGGAGGGGTGTTACATGGGAACGCCATGTCGCTCCCATTACCACCTACGCAGCCGCACTCTGCACCAGTTGGAGCCTCCGGGTGCTCCTCAAGGGGAGCCCCATGTAGAGAGCGTTACAATAGTCTAGGCGGGAGGTGACAAGGGCATGAGTGACCGTGAGTAATGAGTCCCGATCCAGAAAGGGGAACTGGCGGATCAGGCGAACCTGATGAAAAATCCTCCCGGTCACGGCCGTCAAGTGCTCTTCTAAAGACAGCCGTGAATCCAGGAGGACACCCAAGTTGCGAGCCCTTTCCATGGGGGCCAATGATTCGCCCCCAATAGTCAGCGATGGCACCAGCTGACTATATCGGGACATCGGAAACCACAGCCACTCGGTCTTGGATGGGTTCAGTCTGAGCCTGTTTCTCCCCATCCAGATCCGTACGGCCTCCAGGCACCGGGACATCACTTCAAGGGCATCGTTGGGGTGGTCTGGGGTGGAGATGTACAGCTGGGTGTCGTCAATGTACTGGTGGTACTCCACCCCGAAACCACAGATGATCTCGCCCAGCGGCTTTACATAAATGTTGAACAAAAGGGGCGAGAGGACCGATCCTTGTGGCACCCCACATATAAGGGGCCTTGGGGTCGACCTCTGCCCCCCGTCAACACAGACTGCGACCGGTCGGAGAGAAAGGAGGAGAACCACCATAATATGGTGCCCCCCACCCCCAACTCTTCCAACCGGTGCAGCATGATACCATGGTCGATGGTATCAAAAGCCGCTGAGAGATCTAACAGGACCAGGACAGAGGAGCACCCCCTGTCCTGAGCCCTCCAGAGATCATCCACCAATGCGACCAATGCCGTTTCCGTGCTGTACCCGGGCCTGAAACCCGACTGGAATGGATCTAGATACGTTGTTTCATCCAGGTACTGGGGAAGCTGTCGCGCAACCACGCTCTCAACAACCTTCACCACAAAGCGAAGGTTGGAGACTGGACGATAATTAGCCAATACTGCCAGGTCCAGGGAAGGCTTCTTGAGGAGAGGTCTCACCACCGCCTCTTTCAAGGCGGCAGGAAAGACACCCTCACCCAATTTATAATCCCCTGGAGCCAGCCTTGCGTCACCTCCCGGGAAGCCAGCACTAACCAGGAGGGGCACGGGTCCAACAAACATGTGGTTGCGTTCAGTCTATCCAGAGTCCTGTCCATGTCCTCAGGGGTCATAAGATCAAACTCATCCCAGATAACATTCACAGGACCTGCCTCCATCATCCCCGCTGGATCTATCCAGTCGGAGTCCAAATCTTCCCAAATCTGAGTGATTTTGTCATACAGATACTGAACAAAATCCTCGGCTCTTCCCTCCAAGGGGTCCTCCCTCGCTTCCTGGTGGAGCAGGGAGCAGGTCACCCTTAACAGGGCGGCCGGGCGATTATCTGATGACGCAATAAGAGCAGCGAAATGAGTATATTTTGCTGCTTTTATCGCCACTAGATAATTCTTAATATGAGATCTTACCAGTGTCCGGTCAGATTCAGCACGACTGGCCTCCAACTACTCTCTAGGCGTCTTTTCCGGTGCTTCATCTCCCTCAGCTCCTCGGTGAACCAAGGAGCTAGGTGAGATCGGCGCTGGGTCAGAGGCCGCAAAGGCACAACTCGATCCAGAGCTCCAGCAGCCGCCCTATCCCAGGCGGCCACTAGGTCTCCAGTCGAGGTGTGAGCCAGAACCTCAGGGATTGGCCCAAGCTCCACCCGGAACCTATCAGGTTCCATCAGGCGCCTGGGGCGGTACCATCTTATCGGTTCCGCCTCCCTGTGGCGGGGTGCAGCAGTTCGAAGGTCAAGGCGAAGGAGAGAGTGATCCGGCCATGACAAGGGCTCGATGACTATATCCCCTATCACAAGATCACTCAACCACTGTCCAGAGACAAAAAACAAGTCCAGTGTGTTTCCCCCCATGTGCATAGGGCCATGAATTAGCTGGGTCAGGTCCATAGCCATCATGGAAGCCATGAACTCCCGAGCCACCTCAGACGCCTCACCCACGGACAGCAGGTTAAAATCCCCCATGACCATAATCTGGGGGTATCAACCACCACCGCGGCAATAACGTTGAGTAGCTCGGGCAGGGCTGCTACCACGTGGCAGGGAGCCAGGTACGTGATCAGCAAACCCATCTGAACCCCATGACCCCACTTCACAAGGAGGGTCTCACAACCTCTTCAAGGGGAGCCCCATGTAGAGAGCGTTACAGTAGTCCAGATGGGAAGTGATGAGGGCGTGAGTGACTGTGCGCTAGTATATAGTATTTAACAGATGACGAAAGAAGGAAGCCCTTCCTCATTTATGAAATTTTGGGTCTGACGCAACAATGTTGTTGTGGGATTTTCTCAAAAAATCCTGAAACAAATCAGGGAAGAAGAAAGGCATTTATAAGCAGGAAAGTGGAGAGATAATAGATCAAATGCAGTGGATCATCTTACATATCATCACATCCAGGCCTGGCAGTTTCATATCTTTGACACTTTTCTTAAAACATTCTCAGTGATGTTGTGGAAGTCAATCATATAACAAAGATCTTGTTTAAAAAAGAAGAAAGTTTGCTTCACAGCAATATGCATGTATCTATCTGTGTACATAAAACATACTGGTGGTGGGTTGCCCCCGGTTCAGACCGGTTCGCAAGAACCGGTAGTAAAACCGGCAGGATGCTCCGCCCACGACCCGGACGTCTTCAGGAAGCTTCTGTGCATGCGCAAAAGCATGCATGCGGTCCCGTTGCGAACTGGTAGTAAATGTAAGTAGAACCCACCCCTGAAACATACATTTCACAATGCACTGTAATGGCTAGTGATTACAAGTCACTTGTGTATCATCACTTTTTTGTTCTCCTTTGTTGAAAACTGCCTTCAATTAAATGGAGAAACTATGCAAAAAGAAGAGAACTTCAACTCCTAGCTTCAGTGTGCATTCTTGTTCTCTTCCTGCTGGACAATGTATTTAAAGTGCACTATAAAGTCAATAATTCCTTATGGTTTAACAGCAAGGCAAGAAGATGAAAAAGAAGCCATCATTCTTTGAAGACAGGGAAGACAAATCATTTGAGTAGGCTAAATCTCCTTTGGATTTTAAAGTCTATACTGTGCTGACAGGAGCATAGTTTTTAGGTTTCAAAACTGGCCTCTCATCCTTGGCTTTATTAGATCCTGCCACTTCAGAGCCCATCAACTGGTTTGATCAGCCTGAAAAGCTTTTCTTTAAAAAAAAAAAATCTCATCAGAATCTGTATCTATTTTTACTTGTCAGTCACAAAAGTGTACCAGAAGGGAAAGGATGAGGACAGTGGTGAAATCCAAATATTTTTACTACCAGTTCTGTGCGTGTGGTTTCGTGGGCATGGCAGGAGAAGAATATGGCAAAATCTCCATTCCCTCCCCACTCCTGGGGGAAGGATATTGCAAAATCTCCATTCCCACTCCACTCTGGGGCCAGCCAGAGGTGCTATTTGCCTGTTCTCCGAACTACTCAAAATTTCAGCTACCGGTTCTCCAAACTACTCAAAATTTCCGCTACTGGTTCTCCGAACTACTCAAAATTTCTGCTACCGGTTCTCCAGAACCTGTCAGAACCTGCTGGATTTCACCCTGGATGAGGAGCATTATTTAACTTCCAAAATTAAAAGGGGGGAACCTGTTGGGTTCAAGTCTAATTTCTAGTGCAAAATCCTTTTTCACGCATTTATAAATAAAATTATAGATACAACTGAATGTTTGTTGTAATCAAAAAGTTTAGGAAGCAGCTAGCTCAAGTAAAAGGAAATTGGTTTTATTGACCTACAAGCATGGTCGCCCCCCTGCCCCTTCCATTGTCCCTCAATTTTTAGCCATGTATATCAAAACATAAGTCCAATTAGAATTTATAAGCACTTCCCTTCTACTATCAAAAACAGTTTAAGGGAAATGCAATTTGGGGAGTCCTTGGTGCTCTCTGAGCTTGGTTATTTGCTTTCAGACATTTTGTAATCCAACTAAGAAACCCTTTTAGTGCTAAAAGGGTTTTCTCTCTGCTTATATAGTAACTTTACCTGTCAAGGTTGGTGAGATGTTGTTTTCTCCACAGTAGTACCCTGATTAGGTTGTGTTTATTGCTTGATTGTTGTCTGGTGTTAATCTATGCTTATCTGGTTGTTGTTTGCTGGCAACGTGGTGTTCTAGTTTTTCTGTTTCTTTTTTTTTTTAATTCCTTTTTTTTGAATAGTGTGTAAATGTTGTTTATCTCTATGTACCGGTTGATAGCTGACTTGTCTGAATATCAAGATTCCAAAACTTCCTCAAGTTTTTGGATTAGTTTGATCTAGCATGCTCACACTTTCCCAGTGGAAACTATGGTTGAGTTTGTCCATGTGTTGTGATATTAAAAGGTTTTAACCATGTCTTCTGATCTCTAGTTGGTGTTCATGGGTTAGGTCTGCTAGTTCATGGGTTAGGTCTGCTAGTTTTCTGCTTGTCTGTCCTACATAGTGGCTGTTCCAGTTATTATATTCTAATGTTGTAGATTACTCTTATTTCCTGCATCTGAGACAAGCTAAATCCAAAAAGGTGAAGCAGTGGAATGACTGAATGAACACTGGATTTCAGCAGTGAAGTCTTGGTTTCTTAGAATTTACAGATTACATTTCAGAGAACTGTGTGTAGGCTGCAATTTGTCCAAGTGTAGATGCACTCAAAAGCCCCAAACTCCCATAAAATGGAATTCTATGATTCCTATGTATTGAAGGATACTTAGATATTTCTATAAACATTTGGAGCTATAATAAAGAGATGGGGAAATTGAATTCATACACTAGGGTCAGTGGTGGGTTCCTCCCGGTTCGGTCTGGTTTGGCCGAGCCGGTAGCAGTGACGATATGACATCACTGAACTGGTTCTCCCCCCCCCCCGCCCTCCCACCCACATTATTCTTACCTTTTATTTGGTCCCACCCCCAATCTATTGCTGCCTCCTGAGTCCCAGTTGATGACTAGAGGGAAAAAAACTGTTTAAACTCTTGCTGCGGGGCTTCAAAGGGCTGTCCTACAGCTGATCAGTGTTAAAAGCAAACAAATGAGTCGGGTCGTAAGTGCGAGGACTGGTCGTAAGTGCGAGGACCTTCCAGAAATGAGTCTGACCAGCTAGCCACGCCCACCTAGTCACATGACCTCCAAGCCACACCCACAAAATAAGCCATGCCCACAGAACCGGTAGTAAAAACATTTAGAACCCACCCCTGACTAGGGTGCTCACCTCTAGTTTACAGGTACATATAGAAATTATCCCTTCATGATTCAGTTACAGTGGCAACTAGTGCACGTATTGGGGAATTTGAAAGTACAAGTTACGGATAGATTACTATGGAGAAGAACTATCTATGTGATTGCTAGGAGTTGAAAATGACTGGATGGCACATAATAGCAATAGCTCTTAGATTTATACACCACTGCTTAGAGAGGGCTTTACAGCCCTCTTTAAGCAGTTTACAGAGTCAGCATATTGCCCCTAACAATCTTGGTCCTCATTTTACTGACCTTGGAAGGAGGGAAGGTTGAGTCAAGGGTGAGGAAGGGTGAGAATCGAATTGCCGGCAGTTGGCAGAATTAGCCTGCAGTACTGCATTCTAATCTCTGCGCCACCAGGGCTCTTAATCAAATCATCAAAAACATCAAACACTGTACAGTTTAATGAATATTATTCTACTTTAATTTAGTTTGATTTTTCAAACCACTTTCTCTATACAGCTTTAAAAATGGTACATAAATGAGTCAACTATCGATTTTCAAGCAGTAAATCCTGATTTCAGAATGAATGCATTTGTCTTAAAAAATGTAACGGTATGTATCTGGATTTGCACATATCTCTTCTCTTTAATATCTCTTTCATACATTCTCTGATGCCTAGCCCTTTCAGAGGGGAAATTGTTGGTAGCTTCCCAACATTCCCCTTTCTAAAGCAATTTATTTAGCTGATCCTTCAAATATCAACTCCGGTCATTTGAAACTGACCCCTTCACTGATGGCAAAACTGCTCAGTCCACACAAAGACACCCAATGTGAAACCCCACAATGTGTTCTGCAAGTATTCCACAACTGAAAAGCTGGCTAAAACCAATAGCTGAAGAAGTCAGTGTTGGAATTAGAACAAGCATTAGGAGGGGAAACAAACAAACAAACAAAAAAAGAACTGTTGGTATAATTGACAAAGAAAAACTGCCTTCCCTCTCCTCCTCTAACCGAAATGAACCAGCAGGGCTTGGAAAAATGCTGTTTTACTACTGTGCACCCCCCTCCCCATGGCTCTCATCAAGTACAAATAATGTATGTGGCCACTACCCCTTAGACACAGCGGGAGGCTTTGTTACACTTAGTTCTGCTCTCAGTTCTGTCACAGCGAGTCCCAGCACCCACAGGCTATAAACATTCTTTTCCATATGCTTAGAAGGGGTAACTGGAAATGAAACTACACTAGTGAAGTGCAACATACAAGAAAAATAGGTTTTTCCAAGGAGTCTGGCCATCTGTTTGTGAATCCTCCCTTTCTTCATTCAAAGTCTTAAATATGGGTAGAATTTCACAGGGTGTCCTCATACTATCCGGGAAGTTCTTGCTTTGCTTCTCTTAATGTAATTCCTGGTCTCACCTTCGTGGCTCAAACACCCTTACAGGATCATTTGGTCAAGCTGTTGCTTCCCCCTCCCCCTCAAAAGCCTGCTTTTCATAACAAAGCAGAGTTATTAGATCTCTTTGAATGTACAATAGTGGCAACAAATGACTGGAATACATTAGCCATGCAGCGGATGTTTATAATATAATAAGGAAAGGGCAGGAAAGAGAGTTTCAGCGAAAAGCTGCCAGACTCACCATGTTGAACTGCCCTCTGCCCCCACTTAATCCACCAATCACTAAGACCCCGAACACTATTACCCCGGCTTTTCTTTCTCCCTGCCCCCTGCTGAACCTTAATACAGAAAAATTCACCCCCTGGGAAAGCACGTGCTTCTACAGTTTTTGTTTCTTCTCTTTTCTATTATCCAAGTGTCATATTTTGCCTGACAATTTACAATAGCCCAGCTATTTTACTTTTATATTTTAAAACCTTTATGCAAATCATCTTGATGGCACAGCTACCTCAAGTTCTTGCATTAATGCCAAGTATTATTCACATATAAAAATTCCATTTAAATCCCATTAAGGTGCTGACATAAATCCCAACAAACTAGAAAATGCACAGTTAAGGTGGGGCATGGCATATGTCTTCCACTCTCTTCCTTGTATAAGGCACTGCAGAATAAGGAACCGATTAAAGTGTCACCCAACTGAATCACGATATTGTTTTGTGGTGGGTTGTTTTTTTTTTCTTAAATCCATTTCTCGCCCCCTTAAGAGATACTGTTGGCTTTGGGGGAACTACTGATAGTGAAGTGTTTTATTGCAGGATCAGATGGGACACCAAAGGCAACTGTTAATCCTAGAAAAGACACTTTGAAGAATGGTCAATTCTCAGTCGAGCACTTCTTGATGGTTGGCACATGAAAGCATGTTCTGTAAAAGGGAAATAGGAAAGGAATAGCATGAATGTTTTATAGCTACATCTTTGGCATTTCCAGTTTGTTCCTTTATTATGAAACAGTCATATTTTAACTATTTCATTGCGATCATTTATTATATCCCAGTGTTCCTCCAAAACCTCAGGGCAGGGTACACCCATTCTCCCCTTTCGTTTCATTACCTTTTGAAGTATGGATATTTATTGTTCATAATCACTCCATGTCAATTTCTCCTTTGGATGACTCTAACTGAACTGATGGCACAGCTGGCGAAGTACCTTTATTGTATACTAGCAGAGGAGTTACTTTCAATTAATTGATTGCCTTCTGACAGTAAAGGCTGCTGTTCTTGTTTAAACTTGGTGTCCTTGCCTCCTCTCTTTTCATCCCTCAATAGAAACCCTGCTAACTATTTGGCTTTTTAAAAACCAGATCAGATCTTATGGGGTTGTGGATATATTATTTCAGATAAGATGATGATTTCATGATAGCAAAGAACCACCCCAAGAAACAGAATCTGAAGCTCGTAGAAAGCAATGTTAATTAATTTTTTTTCTGGGTTGCTCCATAAAGCTTTGCCCAAGGAGGCACTTTCTTTTATATGAATCCTGTTGAATAAAATCCTACGTTATTCCTCATGCCTGGTTAATTATTGAATGCAGTGGCTAGGAACAAACTCCTTTAGCAAGTGGAGAGTTCCATAAGGGCAAAAGCAGAAATATTAATATTTATCACAGAGGAGGAGGAGGAGGAGGAGGAGGAGGAGGAGGAGGAGGAGGAGGAAGAAGAAGAAGAAGAAGAAGAAGAAGAAGAAGAAGAAGAAGAAGAAGAAGAAGAAGAAGAAGAAGAAGAAGAAGAAGAAGAAGAAGAAGAAAAAGAAGAATGGGACGAAAGAGAATGAGGTGGCTGGATGGAGTCACTGAAGCAGTAGGCATGAGCTTAAATGGACTCCAGAGGATGGTAGAGGATAGGAAAGCTTGGAGGAACGATGTCCATGGGGTTGCGATGGGTCAGACATGACTTCACAACTAACAACAACAACAACAAAATCACAGTGGAAGGGCTGGATCAGGGTCAGGTTAAGGAAGAATGGCCTGAGAAGTCAAAATCCATATTGGTTGATCAATGGCTTTTGAGCTTTGGAATCCCACTGAAAGGAGGCAACTTTTCATAGGCATCCTCTGGAAGGACAGGCAGTCTGTAAGGGCAGAGCTTGAACCACAACATCACAAGACGTGTTTCATACCTCCAGATTCAGTGAACAATCTATGTTTCTCTTGATAAACTGGGTTAGTAGAGTGAAAAGAGCAGCAAAGTTAGACATTAACTTGCAGGAAAAATTGACAGAGCCTAGCAATCACTGTCAATCTTTGGTAATCTGAAAGCGCTCCCAAGTCAAAATGAATTGTATTTTAGCCAGATTTATATGTATTCCTTCAAATGAGATGTCATATCTGAAATACTAATACTAATTGGTTCATAGTCAAAACAAGCTGATCCATCTGTGTAGCCACCTGGCTTTGATTCTGAAGGTGTTGGCTAATTAATTGGTGGTTGAATTCTACTTCTACTTCTCAGGTGGATGTGCTACAGATTCTCCTCCCACTTTTGTGGAAATAGTGGAGAAAGCAATCAAGATCCCCTCCCTATCTTTTAACTGAAACTTCTCAAAAGTCAATATGGCATGACTTTCCCAAATATATTTGGTGTAAGCCTTACACATATGATCAGTTTTCATCATCCTGACTATGCTAGCAGGGGCTGATTGGATTTGTGTACCAAAACATCCAGAATTCACCAAATTTATACAATGAACAATTCTCAGTAACGAAATGCAATGTAATGCTCTCATTCAGACACAATGCTACACAATTATTTAGAAGTAAACTCTGAGTATTCTGCACCCCCATAAATGTCAGCGAATGCAGATGAAATCATTTTCTTCTGTATAAAGCTAATTTTGTTCCTTTGATATATTTAAACCTAAACCAGCTGATTAGACTTAATCATTGTTTGGAAAACAAGACAAATTAAAACTATAGTTTACAATCCAGCAATTTACTTTTTTATAATTGTATTAAATGTTTTTTAAGAAAGAAATATAAAGTAAGAAAAGAAAGAAATCAAAGAGTAAGCTGAAAATGCACGAAAGGAGAAAAACAGTTTTAAAAATAGGAAAGAAAAAAGTACAACGTGGCTTCTGACCTTTACAGTAGTTGTAACTACAATTATAAATTTAGCTCTTTCTTTAAAGTTGCAACACAGTCTCTCCTTTTTTATATAATCTACCCTGTCCAATTATTAAAACCTTAAATCGTAAGTTCATTTTTTTCAGTTTTTTCCAAAATGTCTATAAGGGGTTTCCAGTCAGCAATAAATATTGATAATTGTCTTTTATTTGATCAAAGAAGTCAATTTGGCCATCTCAGCAAGTTCCATCATCTTCAGAAACCATTCCTCCATTGTAGATATTGCCAAATCTTTCCACCAATGCGTACACAATAATCTTGTGCAGTTATTGTAAACAAATCTAATGTTCCATGGTAGTTAAAATGATCTAATCCTTTTTCCAGCTCTTTGTTTATAACTTCTGTTTTACTTTGCAGAATGTCCACTTTACCATTAATTTGTTTTACATCTCCTGACACTCATTCTCCTGTGCTTTCCATCTTCTTGACTTCTTCTTTCATCTTCTCCTTTTCATCTTTAGTCTTTCATCCATTCTTTTTTCAAAAGCTGTCAATTTAGTATCAGATGATTTAGTCAATTTACTATCAAGTGATTCAGCTAACGCACTGCCCAATTCCTTAAAGATTTTCTGAAGTAAATCTGGTGCAATCTCTCTCTCTCTCCCTCTCTCCCTCCTTCCCTGTATGTCTGTCTTTTATTTCATTATTTTTTAATTGTTAAGTAATAATAACAAAATAAAAAAGAGCAAAACACAAAACTAACAGTGATAGTGATACATACATTGGCAAAGTGTCCTGGGATCATGTGATCACTTTTTGTGACCTTCTGACAAGCAAAATCAATGGGGAAGCCAGAATCCCTTAACAACAGTTTGACTAAGTTAATAACTGTAGTGATTCATTTAACTGTGGCAAGAAAGGTCATAAAATGGGGCAAAATTCACTTAACCACTGCCTCGCTTAGCAACAGACATTTTGGACTAAGTCTACCTGTACTTGTCTAATGCAAATATTATTCAAGCTGTATATATATATTTTGATGCATTTATACAACTGTCTTTTTAACCTAGTGTATTCTGGATACATGAGTCCCATATTCATTGTATTTATCCATATAAAGTCTTTGTCTATAGGCAAAGGTGGCAGTTGTTATCTAATCTTCAATCTATTCAGTGAAAGGGCCATAAATTTATTTTTCCAACACTCAGTATCTGCAAGGGCATGGAGAATCCATTTATGTTGTCTGGTTGTTAACTTCCATGTGCTAGATATATAGTTCAAGAGAATATTTTCCTCTGAGCATTTTCGCTTTTGTCACACAATGATATTTATATCATCTACTACTTTCCCCCAAAACTTGCTGAGTATAGGAAGTTGTAAACACAGGTGTTTAATCCTTATTAATGTTTTAACAAAATGTTGTTGTTTGAGAATCCTTTTCTAAACAAATGTGTATATAACTCAGAGGTGGGTTTCAGCAGGTTCTGACCAGTTCTGGAGAACTGGTAGCGGAAATTTTGGGTAGTTTGGAGAACTGGTAGTAAAAATTCTGGCTGGCCCCGCCCCCATCTATTCTCTGACTCCCAAGTCCCAGCTGATCGGGAAGAAATGGGGATTTTGCAGTAACCTTCCCCTGGAGTGGGGTAGGAATGGAGATTTTACAGTATCCTTCCCCTGCCATGCCCACCAAGCCACGCCCACCAAGCCACACCCACAGAACCAGTAGTAAAAAAATTTGAAATCCACCACTGATATAACTATATAAACATATACAAGAGTACACATTCTAAATGTTAATTTTTGTTGTATAAGTCCAATTTGATGTCTTAACCTCTTGCTATAGAGGTTAAGACACTCTCCCATTGTATAGGCAATATAAAAACCTCTAATTCATTATTCCACTCATTTCTTAACCTCTGCCCAACAATTTGATTTATTGATAACAAATGTCTATAAAAATGAATAGAGTTTTTTTAAAAAAAATTTAAATAAATTAACAAGTTTTCTAGTATCTCGGGTGTCTCAGAAATTAAAAATGCTGCTGATCAAAACAATGTTGTTGATAAGTGTTGCAATTATTAAAAAAAAAGCATGGAGCTTTGTTTTTATACATGATTAGAGCAGCAAGGCACAGCAATAGAAAGACTCACAAGTACCCACAGTGGAAGGATGGTAAAACTCATGGAGTTCGCAGAGATAGCAAAATTGGCTGCTTTGATTAGAGAAAAGATGTCTAGCTTCATCTCTGCTTGGAAACCACTCTTGAGCTTTTTGCCTGAAATGGAAAGAAATGAAATGTTAACTTTGGAATTTGATGGCTAGATTGGTTTATTGATTACAAAAAGATTGCAAATTATCATTTAACTTAGTTCAGATGTTGTTCATAGTTTATGTTTGTATCTGCACCAAAGAAAGTGGAAGTTATTCTCCTTCATAGCTCTTCTCCTTTTTGATTGCACTCCCAATTTTACTGTATTCCACCCCATTTTTTCCTTTTCCTGAGTTTTTTCCCTCTTTGTATTTTATTCTTCTTTTGAAGTACAATAAATATTTTTTTAAAAAACAAATGTTATTGTAAATATTGCCATTGACTTATATCTGATAGGTGATTTGTGTTTTTTAACATAGAGTATATTAAAAATTCATCACCGTCTATCAGTTGGCCCACAGTGAATAATAACCCTGCTTCCATTTTTCCATATCACCATCTTTTTCCTAATTTTCAAAGTTGGATTTCCCCATAAAGTCAATTTGGCATGGGGAAAAGTGTCAAATCTTGGTTTATTAGAACAGTTATGAAACAATAACATTCATTGCAAAGAAAAGCAGGAGAATATGTAATATTATAGTTGGACTCACTACTGCACTAAGCTAAACAATTTTGCTTATATTGTTTGCAATATATGTCAAATTTCTGTGTCTGCATCTTCTTCTCAAAGAAACACCTCCTGTGTGAGATGTGATGGCAGAACCAGTTTCGCTAATTAGAATTATACCTTAATTCAATTTGATATGTATCCTAATTCTACTTTAGAGTGTTTCTGTCAGGTTTCGAGGTCAGCATTTCAAGCTGCATTTATTCTAGTGCTGACAGTTTCCTTCTTATATTTCCAACAGCTTCATAGCATTGTATAAGTGTCTTATCTATGACCCAATATCATCAGCCACCATTCTCTCCACTTTCCCAATGGGAACCATTGCCAGGACCTACTTCCATACTTATCACAGTTTTGTTTCATAGAAGTGGATAGAAGTAAAAATGCCACCCCTCAGTCTGATAGTGGAGAATCAGGATAGTTGTACTTGCTGCCAGGGGAAACCATCTCCTCCAAAGCTCCAGAGGAAATGTTACAAAACTGCCAATCCAGCATTTCCCCTGAAGCAGAAACCTAGTCAAAATCAACTCAGCACCTCAGACTTCTGGGGAAAAAAATCAAATATTGTGGAGTCACAGAGAAACTGGCACCACTTTCATAATGGAAGAATCCCTATATCTCAAAATGACCTTAAATAAGCTTGGATGTTTTAGAAATGGGAATTTTGAGCAGGTTGATTCACCCTTAAGCAGCAACCTAGCCATTTCTTTAAAGCGGCATACTCTATATTACTTTTTCAGTTCCAATAGTGGTAGATGAGTTGAGACTGTGCGGCTCTTATCACTAAGTCATTGGCACATTAGTACTAATATTCTGTTGAACAAGACTATTAATGCAAAATCACTTTCAGGACTATAACCCCCGTGCTTGACTACCTAATCAGAATCTGTCATACTACAAACACCCTAACAGTCACATAATAATAACACAGCACTTCAGAAGGTTATAAATTATACCCTAGCTGCCATCCTTCATGTATTCTGTACAGATCATAGAGTTATGGTTATTGGTTGCAGTATGTATTACTAGGTCCCAGGGTCACCAACACAGAGTTAAGCGATGTAAGGCAGTGAGTAAAAGGATGATCTGTATTTTCCAACTGCCTCAGCCTTTTGCTGCCTACTTAACCGACTCCGTATGCTGATACATACGGTAATGAATGCATAATCAGATCCACTGGAAACAGTTGAGTGTTGGTGGTAGTCATACAAGAATAGTAGTTGATTACAATGATTTTGCAGCAAAGGCTGTTACTATGAGTTCCTGTATTTATATGGCATAGGACCTTGATCCAGGCAATTAGCCCCATGCTTTTTAAACTTGGCAACTTTAAAATGTGTGAACTTCAGCTACAGAATTCCCCAGCCACCATGCTGGCTGGGGGATTTGGGACTTCACATCCATACATCTTAAAGTTGCCAAGATTGGAAAATACTGGCATAGCCCAGTAAAGAAACATAACATTTTTTTCCAGTAAGCACTATGGGGGAAGTGATGACTGATTATCCTCTGCTGAATGCTGTACTGGACAAAGAGCCAATTCATAATGGCATTGCATTCGAAATCCAAATACAGATGTACTTAAGGAAGCCTGTTTTTATGAATGTAATACACCAAGCCAGGATGGGGAGGATCTGGGCTAGTACCATTTCAGCAACCTATATATGGGCTACATACCATATATACTCACAGATCTGCAGATGAGGCCACCCTTGAATTTTAACCAAAATACCCTGAAAAATGTGCCACTGCAGATAAACTGGTCCTTTATTTTTTTTTATGTTTTGTCAATATATTCTGAAGAACTTAATTCATTTTTATATTTTGTTTTGATAAAATGTTTTCCAAAAACAGATTCTATTTTACATTCTCACTAGTTTATCTGCAGTGACACATTTTTCAAGGTATTTTGATTTGTCTTATCTGCAAATATATACCAGTATTTTTTTTTAAAAAAAATACTGGATATACTCATGGATAAGGCCAACCATGGATAAAACGAGCCCAATTTTAGAGCCTAATGTTTTTGGTGAGTTCTGGTTGGGAGATTTATGATTGTAGCTCTGGTGTGGCGATTTATGGATGTATTTCCAAATAGGTAGGTAGATGGAATGTAATAAAAATGTTAAATTGGACTGTATTGTTGTGAGTTGGGTTTATGTTGTGAGTTTCCTCCTGTAGCTCAAAGTAATCTAAATCTTGGTTCCAGGCTAGAAACTCAATATTGAGAACTGTTTGTTTGTTTGTTTGATTGATTGATTAGCCACCCCATCTCACCATAAGACAGCTCTGGATGGTTTTCACTATTAAAATAAAACCATAAGTGTGTGTGTTTTGTAATTTATTGTAATTTTTAATGTAGTTTTATATATAATCACATTAAAAATTACAATAAAATACAATAATAACTAAAGCTGGGAAAGAAGGGAGAAGAATATACCAGGTGAGGGGGACATGGGAATTCCTGCTGGTCAATCAGCCAACTCCAGGGTGAAGCTCCTTCATCAGGCCTCCAAACCAACTGGCAGAGCCAGGTCTTCAGGCTCTTATGGAAAGTCAGGAGGGTGGGAACCAATCTCACCTGAAGGGCAATATGTCCCAAAGGGCTATAGCATGGGTGCTATTCAGCAGGTTCTGACAGGTTGTGGAGAACCGGTAGCGGAAATTTTGAGTAGTTCGGAGAACTGGCAAATACCACCTCTGGCTGGCTTTTGCAATATCCTTCCCCCAGGAGTGGGGTGGGAATGGAGATTTTGTAGTATCCTTCCCCTGCCATGCCCGCCAAGCCACACCACACCCACCAAGCCACGCCCACAGAACTGGTAGCAAAAAAAATTGAATTCCACCACTGGGCTATAGACTTGCCCTGTCTTCTAAGAAAGTAGCATCGCTATTATATATCTCTGTCACAGATTACACTGAATCTCTGGAAATCTGTTTTATTTTACTTTAATTGAAAAATGCTGGCTTAAAAGCCATCACAGCAGTCACTAGTCCATTATGTGAACCCCTGGTAAATATATTTCACACAAGTGTTCAGAACGAAATTCAGAGCCATGCTAAATTTAGGCAAATCCCACTGCAGCCATCTCTCTATCTGCTACAAGCAAAAATAATGTTTGCATATGCATTTAGCCAACTCGGTGTTTGCGCTTTAAGCTTGGAAGTATCATTCACTTAAATTTTATTCATGAATCCTTTGAACTTTCTTCCATCTTTGCAGTTTAGAGCGTTGTATTTCCGCAAATTTGGAAGACCTCAAAGACAGCACTAATAAATCACAAGTTCCACTGTGGAGAAACTACTGGGGCAGAATAAAACAAGAAGATTGCCTAGAATCCCAAATGCATCGGGAATGGATACCCAACCTTAAAAAAATGTAAACGAAAGTAATTACAAAAATTGCATGACTCCCCCCCAAAAAAATCAGTTTACATAAATTCACATGCACTCATACACACACATGCACACACACGCACACACACCCACATCTTCCACTGTTTTTAGACCACAGAGATTTATAGGCTACCTAGGATTGATTGATCCTGCTACCAGTCGTGAAATGTCAGCACATTCAGGAGCACTAGATGTCAGCAAAAATAAATAAAAATAAAGCAAAACAAAAAGCTTGCACATATGTTACTTTTATATTCAAGATGAAATCATGTTAGATTTTTAAAAGTGGTGTCACCTGGAGAGTAAAAATATGCTTAGGTATGAGTTCTTAGGTAAATAATTTCTGTTGGACAATCCATCAGCCTGAAATAAAGTAAGAAAGTTATCTCACATAAATGTGTTTTTTTTTTCTTTTGTGGAAATGTGTTGCTTTGTTGAAGCTGTGCTGCTTTGTGATTTAATTTAATTTAATTTAATTTAATTTAATTTAATTTAATTAATTCAATTTATATGCCGCCCCTCTCCGAAGACTCAGGGTGGTTCACAATACATTTTAAAAAAATCATTATAAAAAAAACATTTTAAAATTAAAAACATTAAAAACTCATTCACGCCATTCATGGCCGGATCTCGCCAGATCACAAGAGCGAGATCAACGGCCCCAGGCCTGCTGGAAAAGCCAGGTCTTCACCGCTTTTCGGAAGGCCAATAGGGTGGGGATGGTCCGGACCTCAGGAGGTAACTGGTTCCAGAGACCTGGGGCAGCCACAAGGAAGGCCCTCCCCCACGGGCCCGCCAGCCGGCACTGTTTAGCTGACGGGACCCGGAGGAGACCAACTCTGTGGGATCTTACCGGTCACTGGGAACTATGCGGCAGAAGGCGGTCTCAAAGATAACCTGGCCCTGAGCCATGTAGGGCTTTAAAGGTAATAACCAACACCTTGAATTGTGATTGATGTCTATATCTTCTTGAACACCTAGTAATTGTTCTAGGTTTTCTAAAAATGTAAAGCCAGTAACAACTGCTATATAAGGCCTGGATGGATGGATACATTTCACTCAAGATGTGGATAGAAAATTCACATTGGAATTATTAAACATAGTTTATTTCCTTCCTTTACTTCTAAATCTGATCTCCTTGCTTCAGTTCAGCTATCTGAAGTACACAAACAGTTTAATCAATAGCCATTAAGATAGGTAATCCAAAAAGTGTTTTATTCAGTTTATTGTAATTTGAGCTGCTTTTTGTTTTCTATTTTATAAAGCACTTTTCTTTTCTAAAGCTACCTTGACTTTTATTTTTAGAGAGTAGAAATTAAATAGATAGGAACATGGCAATAAACAATAAAATTAAATAAAAACAGGATCAAAACAAATCCTCAGCAAAGTAATTAAAATCCACAGCAAAACCTTCACCCACATGTATGTGAACGCGCACACACACACACAATACACACTCACATACAAATAAGCAGATCTGTAGAAAGTTCTACAGGCAGAAAGCTATTGCTGCCAATTCTGCTTCTAGTAGTGGCCTCCCCAGATGGCACAGTCCAGGACCAATTGGAGCCAATTTGAAACCTCATTAATAAAATAGTAACTATTGCAAGTAAAAATTACTCCCTCAAATCAAAGAAGGGGTGGGGGGGGAGAAACACACATTTCTCTCTTTTTCCCACCAAAGCGAGTTAGGCAATTTGTGCATAAGACAATGGATAGTCTTGGTCCTCCTATTCAGGAATTTTCTGCTAAAATGGAATCAGCAAACCCCAGTGTTTATTTATTTATATTTATTTATTTACTTATCAAGCATGTATAACATAACAGATCAGTGGTGGGTTCCTCCCAGTTCAGCCCGGTTCCACCGAGCCGGTAGTGGTGACAATATGACATCACCGAACCAGTTCTCCCCCTGCCCCCCCTTTATTCTTACCTTTTATTTGGCCCCACCCCCAAATAATTGCTGCCTCCTGAGTCCCATCTGATCGGCTAGAAGGAAAAAAACTGTTTAAACTCTTGCCGCAGGGCTTCAAAGGGCCGCCCTACAGCTTGATCAGTGTTAAAAGGCAGTGTGGTGGTAGACCAGTGCCTCCAAAAACAAATGAGTAGACCGATGCCTGCAAAAATAAATGGGTAGACCAGTGCCTCCAAAAACAAATGAGTAGACCGGTACAGCTCTGCAAGCAGTTAAAAGTCTGGTAGACCAGTACCTCTGCTAAATCCTAAAGAATTGTCACATGACCATCAAGCCATGCCCACAAAATAAGCCATGCCCATGGTAGTAAAAAAATTTAGAACATACCCCTGTAACAGATATAAGTATAAACATGATTATGAATACAGGAAATGGATACAAATAAATGGGGACAGAAGGACAGGGACAGTAGGCACGTAGATGCACTTATGCAAGCCCCTTATACAGACCTCTTGGAATGGGGTAAGGTCAACAGTCAACAGTCTATGGTTAAAGTTTTGGGGGTTTGGGGAAGAAACCACAGAGGCAGGTAGTGCATTCCAAGCATTGACCACTGTCAGCCTCCGCCTCTATATTGCTTGCTTGCTTTGGCTGCCATTTAACGGGGGGGAGGGGGGAGCTGTCTGGGTATTTGGGAAGGGGGAAGTGAGCTGGTGGTGATGTCTCATAACAGGGAGTGAATCGGAAAAAGTTTTTCTCAGCGCTTTCTTTGCAGCTGGAAGGCGTGCTGATAACAAGTCAAGGTCAACCGTCCTGGCATACCAGAAGGATGGAGCCATCTGAAGCTGCGCCCCACATGACACCTTGGGGGGATGTGGATTGGATAATCCTGACTGGACCCTTGGGGGGAGGGTTTTGGGGATGCTTTCTATATGTGATTTTCGTGCCTATTGCCTCAGACCTTGTTTTTCTTTGGTTGCATGCAGTTCATACTCAGTAAAAGTACCTTTCGCTATGGAGAAAGGAGTCGGGGTTTTTCATTCTTGAGTTGTGAAAGGAGGCATACCTGACAACCATTCTGTTTCTGCAATCGAGTTTGGATCTTAAGTTTGTATCTATTGTGTGCTCGTTTATTATTGTGGTTAAAGCTGAAGTAGTCATTGACAGGTAGGACATTGTAGCAGATAATTTTGTGTACTACGCTTAGGTCAGACCGAAGGCGGTGTAGTTCTAAGACCAAAATTTCAAGCCTGGTGGTATAAGGTATTCTGTTGTGAGCAGAGGAGTGGAGGACTCTTCTCTTGAAATATCTCTGGACTCACTCAATTGTATTATTGTCCAATATGCAGTGCGGGTTCCAGACAGATGAGCTGTATTCGAGAATTGGTCTAGCAAAGGTTTTGTATGCCCTAGTTCTCCACTTAAGGCAAGGATCTCCTAGCATTTATGCCAAATATGCCCATTGTCCTAAGCTCAAGAAATCCTTCACCATTATTTCTAAAGGCCATTATAATTGCAAAGCTCTGCTATGAGATTCCTCTGTTCCTTGATAATCTGTTGCTTAAATAACAGGGGGAAATATGGTGTCAGAAAAGGAGAATAAGTGGTACCATCTATTTTAGTTTCACCCATCAGTATTGACATGTAACTCTTGCCAGGAAAAAATAAATTTGCTTACTCCAGACTTCAGCAATTAGCGCCCCAAAATCTTGGCCAAATCAATTTTCCTGTCTCTGATTGTGGAATTCCTTAAAAAGCTCTGTATTAAACCTAGGGGATAGCCAGAGTTCTGTAGAATAATTGAAGTTTGGTATGAGAAGCTCCCTAAATACATCTTCATTTTGCCTCTTCACCTTTTCAGACTAGAAAAGAACATTTGGGAAGATATGAAGAGCCTCGTGGTTCTTGTGATTAACACCAGCTGCCTGCAATTACTGCAAGTTCGAATCTCCCCAGGCTCAAGGTTGACTCAGCCTTCCATCCTTTCTAAGGTAGGTAAATTGAGGACCCAGTTTGTGGGGGCAATAAGCTGACTTTGTATAAATATACAAAAGTATGAAGGCTATTGCTTAACGCATTGTAAGCCACCCTGAGTCTCCAGAGAAGGGCGGCATATAAATCAAATTTAAAAAAAAAAAAAAAAAAGCTACCCAAAATCCTGGAGAGATCCTGGCCATCAATGTGCTCATCAGTGAGAATCTGCATTCTAGTTCTCTATGAAGCAGTTATCTAGATTCTCATTATTTCCTTCATGCAAAACGTATGTAATGTTAAGTGTCTTCCCATGGGGGCAAGTGTGGGTGAATAATGAAATATGCATGACAACATCATCATACTAATTTTCCATATTTGTGGAATATGGAATATACTAAATTTCCATATTTGTGACAGTCATCCAGGATGCATATACAGTATATAAAGTTGACATTGGCATGCTGATGTTGCCACACGCATGGTGAATTTTGGTACCATTGTGCCACATATTAGAAACCACCCTTTATCTTATTCTTAATTTGAACCTGACAGTAGCATGCATTCCAGAAACATGATGCTACTGATAATTTTGCATGGTATTTCAAATGAATAGCATGTGACTAAATTGAAATTATAGCATCTTCAGACCAAGAAAAAATAGGATAAATATTAAAGATATACCGTATTTTTCAGACTATAATATGCACCAGACTATAAGACACACTAGATTTACAGGAGGAAAACAAGAAAAAAAAATTGGCCTCTGTGTGTCACGTTTTCACTCTCTCCGGCTCCCAGAAACACTGTGCAGTGCTCTGCACATCCCATTTTTGTGAAAAATGGGCCTGTTTTTGGCCCACAGAGTGCTTCTGGGGGTCGAGGTGGATGAAAATGGGATGCACGGAGGACTCGGGAGGCCAAAAACAGGCCCGTATTCAGTCTATAAGACACACCGAAATTTTCACCTACTTTTAGGGGGGGAAAGTGCATCTTATACTCTGAAAAATACGATAGATAAAAGCTTCTCCCCTGGATTTGCAAAATTTACCATCCATTGAGCAATAAAATGAATGGTAAAATAAAATGTACCTTTGCTGAATTTTTAAACTCTTCAGCAAATCCAAAATTCAACAGCATACCTCTAATTGATGTTTGTTATTACACTATTGGTATGTAGACAGCACATCAAAATGTGTAAAAATACACTCTTATGTAGTACTGTATATCGATGTTTCTAAAAATGCTATATATGTGTCAACTTGCTTCCAACATCTCTTCAATGTCTTGAAGTCCAGAAACTTCAGAATCCTTTCATAAGTCTTAGAGTTTTCCTGCCTAGCTACTTTCTGTAAGAAAATAAATCCTACTTCTGCTACCTCAGCAATCAATAAAATTAATATTTTGTCATATTTTTTCCATGTCATATTCATACTTAAGCTTGGGGGGGGGGGGTTGTTGTTACATCAGTGTGCATTCCTAAAAGACAAATCTTGAACACTCTGTTTTCTGTGTTTTGAAGCTGGCTGCTAGGCAAAACACCATTTTCTAACATGTCAATGTTTGAACCATTGTGAACTAATTAACCTTTCATTGATATGTTTTGAAATTGATAGGAATATGTTATACCTTTTGAGTTTATGACGACATTATGGACCACTCTCTGACCCTTCCATACACCCTTATAGACAGCTACTTAGTGACAATGTGTCAGAAGGCCTTCTCAACAGTGGTCCTTATATTATAAAGTGATCTCTTTTCCATGGCCCATCAAACCTCAATGTTGATATATTGGAAGCAATATTTGTTGCTCTTCTCCAGACTTTAGCTCCCTCTACTATTTGTTTCTTTTTTTCTATATTATTTTTAATGGAATTGTAACTTTGGGCATTTCAGTAACAAGTACTGGTTTAAAATACTTCGAATAAATGAAGCGTACTGGACATCTGAAATCAGAGTGAAATTGTGGAAGTAAATGCATAGGGCTAAATCTGGAACTTTACTTAAACATCTTCTCTTAAGTAAATCAGTCATGTAGATACATGACAACAATAGTCAAGATGCTCTTGCTGTTGACCAGGTTGCAGTTAACACCAGAGCCAAGCGATAACCACTGTTAGTGCAATCAGCAGTACTTGCAAGAGCTAAAGCACTAACTGCTATAACCGAAAGGAGAAAACTTCCTGGTTTTGCCCAGGAATGAGGGAAATTGAGTAGATGCCTGTGATAGTCAATGTGACCCCCTTTTTCTGTATTCCCTGTACTCAAACTGTCTATATAAACCAGAGGTGGGTTTCAGCAGGTTCTGACCAGTTCTGGAGAACCGGTAGCGGAAATTCTGACTGGCCCTACCCCCATCTATTCTCAGGTTCTTAATAAAGTTATTGGAAACTGCATCCTGATTGAGTACGAGTATGAGTGAGAAGGGGAAAGGCTGTTGAGGAAACTCAGGTAATGTTCTCCAGCAAAATCAAAGATGACAAACATCACAAAAAAAGGTCACCTAATTTTCAGCTTTGTCCCAACTTTATATAATAATAAAACATATAATTTGCTGTCATAATGCACTCCTTAGGGCACAATAGTAAGAAATAATAGTAAAGGTATGGAGGATAAATTGTGAAATCTCACGTTTCTTGTTCCACACTAGTACTGCCTTCCCCAACTTTCTGCCAATGGCCACATTTGGAAGTTGAGATGCAGTATATCAAGTAGGCAATGGTCCTGTAAGGTTAGGGAAAGAAGAGTATTAATAGGTTACCACAGTTTCTGCTCTACTATTGTCATTTGTTCCAGTTGAGGTGAACATGTTCTCTTTGCTAGGTAGCCTATTGTTCTTGAAATGTACTTGGGAAATAAAATACTTGACTGCAATGGGTGTTTCTGAGACTCTAGTTTTCTTGCATCCAAGATGTCTGGAATACTTGTTATTACTTGAGGTATATGTCCCTGCTTAAATCTGGCCCACAGGGACGATCTGGAAATATCAAAGGACTGGCCCACATTGCCTCT
Organism: Arizona elegans; assembly: GCA_022577455.1. Taxonomy (NCBI): domain Eukaryota; kingdom Metazoa; phylum Chordata; class Lepidosauria; order Squamata; family Colubridae; genus Arizona; species Arizona elegans. The sequence continues at coordinate 255,850,729 of JAKOOJ010000001.1, forward strand.
GCTGGCCAAAATGGGCTGCAAGGGGGCTGCATGTGCCCCCCCCCATGGCCCGCTTTTGGCTGCCATGACCTCCTGCAGCATTCTGCCAGCCAAAAATAGGCCATGAGTAGGCCTCGCAAGGTCCCCACGAGGCCCCCATGTAGCCCGTTTTCAGCCTCCCCAGCCTCCAGTAGCACTCTGCCAGCCAAAAACAGGCCACGTGGAGGTCTCGCGGGGCCTCTGTGTGACCCATTTTTGGCTGGCAGAGGGCTGCAGGAGGCCAAAAATGAGGCACGCAGACACACACACCCGTGCCCCATTTTGGCTGGCAGGGTGCTGCAGGAGGTGTCCATCTAATCTTCCCACCCCCACTCCCCACCCCTAATGGCCCGTGGCGGAGAACTACAATGCTGATCCGTCCCTCAAAGAAATCTAATTTGACACCCCTGCTCTAGGCTCTCCATAAAACTTTTAAACATGCAATATTTGTTTATTTATTTACTTATTTACTTCTATATATATATATATATTCCTCCTTTATTATTTTTATAAATAACTACTCAAGATGGCAAACATACTTAATATTCCTTCATTCTCCTTTTTTTCCCACAATAGCAATCTTGTGAGGTGAGAGAAAGCCACTGGCTCGAAGTCACCCAGATGACTTTCATGGCTAAAAGGCGGGATTAGAACTCATGGTCTTACCTTCTTGGTGCCTTACCAGTAGACCAAACTAATTCTTAAAAAATAATAATCTTATTTCATAAAGCTAATATGTAATATCTGGTAAAATTGTGAAATATCAACTTCAAATGAGCACATGGCCATCTATTAATTGTAGCATTTTGTGGGAAAATGCATATTTGTGATAAGATAACATCTGGCAATACTTTTAAAGATACATGTACAGAAATTCAAATGCATAAATATGGGATAGGATAATATTTGTGCAAAAAATCTTGGAACAGCAGACAACTGCAAATTGAATGAGTCAGCTACAAAAAAAGACTAATTTAGTTTTAAACTGCATCAACAGTAGTCTAGTTTCCAAATCAACATTTTTATTTACTCTTAATTGGCCAGGTACCACTTCAAGTAATGTATCTAGTACTGGGTCCCATACATAAGAAGGGTTCAAACAACTGGAATAGGTTCAGAGAGGGTCCCATAAATTAAGAATTAAGCCCTATGAAAACAGATTGAAGGAATTGGGAATATTTGGCTTTGAAAGTAGAAAATTTGAATGAGGGATTAGATAGCCCTTCCCAAATAATGGAAATATATATCATGTATGATTAAATAGCCACATTATAATCATAACTAATAATGTTTTTAATTTTTGGTAAAGATTGTAGTCTGCTAGTCACCATAGCAAAACATGCCATTTATTCAAACTCTCAATGCCGGATCAAAACCAAAATTTCTTTAAAATGTAGAGGGTAAAATGTAGTACTATATTTCATACTAAAATTGTGTTCCCAAAATTCTAATATTATTTTAGGGAAAAAGGGAGACAGTAATAAAGTTCATTCTTTTTTCTTGAAAAGTGATCCCAGTGTATCATCTAAGACCGTGTTTTTCCAAACATAGCAACTTTAACATGTGTGGGCTTCAACTCTCAGAATTCCCCAGCCAACATACTTGCCATACTTGAAGAGTTGCCAAGTTTGAAAAGCGCAACTCTAAGGCAGTATTTGACGTCCAGATCTTGTGAGGAAATGGAGCTTTCCCCCATGCCCCATTTTTGCAACCCCATAACCCCCTCAGCACACCAAAATTTGACAATAGATGAATTATATCATTGTTCCCCACAAATTTTGTTTTACAGGGCATGAAAGTAATAGGTATAATAAACTTTCAAGGACACAAGCAAACCTGTTTTTTTTTTTAATGGAAAAACAACAAAAAGAAGGAAACATAGTCTGACCCTATTTAATAGTTTCATCATTTCACTCTCATCCTATCCTATGTACCTTTGAGGGAGGGAGGGAAGGAAGGAATTTAAATATAAATTTCTATTCATTTGTTTGTTTGTTTGTAAAATTTATTAGCTGCTCATCTTACCAAAAGGTAACTCTGGGCAGTTTACAGTATTAAATATTGTCCATCTATCTACTTATTTGATATTAGTAACTTTGTTATAGAAACAATAGCAATGGTTATACTTACTTCTTCTTTCACCAACCCTCTTTCAAGCTTCTCTTTTATTTGCAAGTTGTAACATTAGACTACATGAGATTTATAGTACCAAATCTCTATAAACATTTAGTCATTTATTAGAGAGAATATGTGGATTAGCCTCTTGAGACAAGCTCTAGTCACAATTCATTGGGAGATGTGTACCGTATATCAGCTCTTCTAAAGGTACGATATGGCATTTATTTTTCCTCGGATTGCCATTCTCAGTCTGAGGTGAATGAGGAAGCAATGCTGACTTCTGGGACTGGAGTGGTACAGTGTCTTCATGTGAAGCCTGGTGCATCTGTGATACGAGCAGTTTGCCATCTGGGTATTCAGGTGTAAGAATAGATGACTCAGCAACAGTGCTTAGAAACCTTGTCATTGCTTGGCCAGATTTCTCTTCATTATATGATAGGCCAATTGCATTTTCCCCATCTGGATGAGGATGAAAAACTTCCATCATCAAGATTTATATTTTTTCATAATCTGCGCATTAGCAAATGTTAGGGACTTGGCTGACAAGGTTGAATTTAAGATGGAAGTCCAAATTTCAAGAGGCAAGGCTAAAATAAGAATTCCTTCTTTGGCCTTTCAAGATTAAGACGGGTATCTGGAAGCAGAAAATTGACTGAGGTCAATAATTAAGGGTCAAGATGCAACTTGTATCTCATGACTGGGATTTTTAGGCAGACTGTACAAGTGGAATTCACTGGACTAGAAAAAAACAAAACAGGCCAGTTTATGGCAGTGTTTCTCAATTTCATAACTTTAAAATGTCTGGAAATCAGTACCCAGAATAACTTAAAATATTCCATAACACCGGTTGTGAATGGGAACATAAACAAGCAGACAAAAACCATCCAGTGAGTAGCATGCAAACCAACAAGAAGCCTGATCCCCATGCCTTGGGACCATTACCGAACTTGCGACCTTCCGCCGTGCCCTGAAGACTTTGTTATTCCAGCAAGTTGGGCTAGCCTAATTTTAATGGTTTTAAATTTTAAATTGGATTTTAATGGGATGTTTTAATTGTGGGCCAAAGTATTTAATCTGGTTTTAAATTGTTTTTAACTTTTATATTTATGTATTTGATTCTGGCTGTTCACCATCCTGAGTCCTTCGGGAGAAGGGTGGTATAGAAAATAAATAAATAAATAAATAAATAAATAAATAAATAAATAAATAAATAAATAAATAAATAAGTAAGTAAGTAAGTAAGTAATAAATTACTATTGCCAGTGGCCAATCAAGAACAGAGTTTGGAAGAACTGTCAGAAACAATGAGACAAGAAGGACCCAAACTCTTATTAATTCAAGCACCTACCCAGAGCATTATATATACGTGGATTGTAGAGTGTGTGCTCTTTCAGCCATTGAAGCAAAATCAGAATGGGTAAAAATGCAATGTACTTACCATGACAACAGTTGCTGTGCTAACTACATATGGCTTTTTTCAATGAATCAACTTCCTCTACTCTTGGGGAGGGGGCTCTTTTCTTATGTATCTCATAGTGCTACTTCAGTTGCATTCAACAACAAAAAATCCAGTAAAAGGAATCATAATTTTATCAATGTTGGCAAAGAATAGGAAAACACAAGTGAAAGAGATCTTAAACATAATTAAGCCACTATTTGCACTAAACCTAGATCGATTGCCTTGCCATTTTCATGATATTTGTATCTTGACTAAGAGCAGCCCAGAGTTGCTTGAAAGATGGAAAGAGGAGGAGGAGGAGGAGGAGGAGGAGGAGGAGGAGGAGGAGGAGGAGGAACCAATCTCTAATTTAGGATGAAGCTGTTTATCTTGTACAAACATGCCTAAAGAATTCATGTTCAAGGGCCACTTTATTTGTCCCTGCAATATCTGAAATCAGTAATTCACTAGGATTAGTGAGACAAGGGGCACAATGGCTCAGCAGTTAAAGATGCTGAACTTGTCAGCTGGAAAACTGACAACCCAACTGAGCACCGTGCAAAGGGGTGAGCTCCTGTCCCTTGCCTCAGCTCCTGCCCATCTAACAGTTTAAAAGTATTCAAATGCACGTAGATTAATAGATCTACTCTCTACCTTCCCACTTCAGTACCTCTATTCCGTGCATCTTTGGCATATATAGCCATGCTGGGCAGAGGTGGGCTTCAGCAGGTTCAGACCAGTTCTGGAGAACCGGTAGCGGACATTTTGAGTAGTTTGGAAAATCGGTAGTAAAAATTCTGACTGGCCCAGCCCCCATCTATTCTCTGCCTCCCGAGTCCCAGCTGATCGGGAGGAAATGGGGGTTTTGAAGTAACTTTCCCCTGGAGTGGGGAGGGGATGGAGATTTTACAGTATCCTTCCCCTGCCACGCCCACCAAGCCACGACCCCAGAACCAGTAGTAAAAAAATTTGAAACCCACCACTGATGCTGGGTGGCCACATGTCTCCAGACCATACTGGCTTCCTCAGCCAAGAAACAGAAATGAGCAGCCTAGAGTCGGACGTGACTGGGACAGGGAAACCTTTACCTTTCTAGTGAGAGGATCTTTTGTGGACAGCGCATCTAAACTCTGCAATTATCTTCCAAAGAAGTTCAGCTCTTTATTAACAACTTTCTATTACCTGATGAAGGTCTTTCTTTTTAGGAAGTCTTTTGATGAATAATTTTTGTTTTCTGTTTTTAATCACTGTTTTTTATTTAAAAGATGCTTGCTTACTATTTTGCTTATGTATATTCTTTCTTATTTTGTGTGTGCTTGTTTTAGAAGAACATTTTTTTCTTATTTACACTTCACTGCTGTGAGACACTTAAGAACTCTGTTTTAAATAATTAGTCTTCCGATTCTTCTTTGCAGGGGACTCTGATTATCAGGGCAATTTGTTTGATAAATACTAATAATATCTTCTCTTCCTAGGCTGTTCAAAGAAGCTCAAAAATAAATTGATAGCAGCCATCACTTATTATTGGTAAAACACTAATTGTATCTATTATACATCAGACTCCTTTGAATATGTCTTTTTTTAAGCGTAAGTGCTTAAAAAGGGAGTCCAGAAACCAATCTTAAGATCAATATAACACACCAAGATTCTTGCAACTTTTTCTTATAAGCATTTGCCTTTTAATAATTTATCATCTGTGGCTTACCGAATTTCTTCTGCTCTACCTACAACTGCACATGACTTCACTCACACAAAATGAATGAATCATTCTATTGATGTGAGCATGGCTAGCTGCAGCAAGATGGATAATATGTACTTTATAAATGCAAAATGTGTTTTTTTTCTAAGCAATACATCCTAAGATCTTACGGTTTTTATCCTCTCCTGTATTCCTCTCCTCAACATCTACTCATCCATTCACAATAGCTGCATGTATTGTGTATGTATGTACCAGTATGACTCACAAATCAAGTGTTTATATATACCATAATAATCAGCCATTATGATAGCACTGTCTTCTGCAGAAAACCTTTCTGATCAACAGATAGATCCCATAAAGTGTTAAAACCATTGTGGATGTTTTTCAACATTGCCTAATGCTCAGCAGTTAAACCGAGCAATATTTGGAGATGTCATTGTGTTATCTATGAAGTTGGCATTTCACAGTCAATATCATGGCAGCATTCATGGACAAGAGTCTATTTTATTCCCATGTCCCCACCCATTTTGATGATTTTATCTAAATTGGGAAGAAAATCGGCAAAACAATTTGTCTGCCAATCTCCAAAGTTTTACATGTTGTTTGATGTTTCATTCATCACTTTTCCACCATCGCAACTAGTCTGATAGATTACTGAGGTACGGGTGTTGACTCTTCAACAGAGATGTATATAGTTGTACAGTAAATATAACATCCTCGTTTCTTAAAGGTGTATTACTTGCTTCTGTGAGGAGAGACTATCAGTGATATCACATTGATAAATGAACCCTAGTCAGACTCTCAGAAAAAACTCCACTAGATTAATGTACAATTAAATCTGTAACTAAAATTTTAGATCAATGTCTTTGGTCATTCACACACACACACACACAGAGAGAGAGAGAGAGAGAGAGAGTTTTTAAAGCTGTTTTCAAATTGGCAAGACCACGTTAAGTGCACTTCATCATTTTTAAGGCATGAAGATTAGGCTTTGACTAATTGGTAGATTTGCTCATTATTTAAATGCAACTTGTTTGCTGCTCCATCATCTATACAGAATCTGGAAAGACATCAGAGACTATCCCATCAATTTAGCTGGAAAAGAACAAATGAATAAAATATGCTAACAATTTCTTCCCTTGGGCCGCTCTGATATTGTATTGTTTCTCCATTATTAATTGCTTACATAAAAATAATTTGCTGTGCAGGAATATCTATTCTACATTCAAAAAACTGGATCTAGTGTCAATCTGTGAATCCTTTGGTGTGCATTTTATTTTCTTTACCTGGCACAATGTCACGCAATACTGCATTTGTTGGAAGTGAAAAGGTTTCTGATATTGCTGTCCTTTTTTGCAGTTTTGGATACCCACAGTAGGTTTCCTATATTGTGGATCAGGCCCTGTGGTGATTCTCAGATTAAAATTGTGACATTGTAGTGATTTATTTGCAAGATTGGCAGGTCACTGCCATATTACAAAACCAGTAAGAGTACAAATGGCTGGATAAGCCATAGCCAAAAAAGAGAGCCCAGAAAATGAATGCTTTCCGAGTGATAGATACATGTATGTTTGTTCATAGGGGAAGCATTTCAGTCACAGATCAAGTGATATATCACTCAATGCTAGCTGTTTTATCTGTTGAAATCTGTTTAGGACAGAACTGGAAAACCTGTGACTTTAAGTTCATCATTATCATCCTTCAAGCCTCCCTAACTGGAATGAAGGAAAATGGCTAGCAAAATTGCCCTCCATTCTGAGGTGCAAATTATATGATGATTATAATGTAAGCCTCCAAATAGGCATGTGATAGTTTAAAAAGTACTTCCAAGAAGAACATACTGTACTGCAAATGATTGAAGGCTACTTGACCTTAACAATCTCTGCAGGCATTGGACTCCTCCCATTCAATAAAACGGTTGCAAAATAATATTCACCAACCATTCTGAACAATCTGCATCTGCAATCTCTTTACCATATGAACAGCATGACCAACTATCAGATCCTCTTGCTTACTGGTAATTAGCTAGCGCTACCATTTGGCAAGTTGCAGATTTTGGGGGAAGCAGTCCACCATGTTCTTGAACCCAGGGGTGGGTTCTAAATTTTTTTACTACCGGTTCTGTGGACATGGCTTATTTTGTGGGTGTGGCTTGGAGGTCATGTGACTAAGTGGGCATGGCTAGCTGGTCAGAGTCATTTCTGGAAGGTCCTCGCACTTACGACCAGTCCTCACACTTACGACCCGACTCATTTGTTTGCTTTTAACACTGATCAGCTGTAGGACAGCCCTTTGAAGCCTCGCAGCAAGTTTTTTCCCTCTAGTCATCAGCTGGGACTCAGGAGGCAGCAATAGATTGGGGGTGGGACCAAATAAAAGGTAAGAATAACATGGGTGGGGGGTGGGAGGGCGGGGGGGGAGAACCAGTTCGGTGACGTCATATCGTAAAGCTACCGGCTCGGCCGAACCGGACCGAACTGGGAGGAACCCACCACTGCTTGAACCCCTTTGGCTGGGTCTGCTGACCAACCTGATCTCAGCAAGGATGATGAAAGAAGTGAACCTTAATCACAACTGGAGAAGATTCAGATACAAATTATATAAAGGCATCAGCAAAATGTCTTGGATTAACCCAGTGCTGGGATTCAGCCAGTTCGTATCTATTCGGGACAACCGGTTGTTAACTTTCTAAGCAGTTCGGACAACTGGGTGTTGGAAGAAATCTCCCTTTGTTTTTTTCCACTTTACAGGGCTAATTATGTAAGGAAGGCAGGAAGGAAACATTCTGGTGTTGTTTCTAGCCAAATCTTTATTAGCCCTGCTTACTGCCTCTCTGGTTAAACCTTATTACATTGTAACAGCTAAGGCAAAGCACCCACCAACGTGAATGATGTTGAATTGGCCACGCCCACACAGTCACATGACCACCGAGCTATGCCTACCCAGCTGGTCATTAGGGCAAAGAACTGGTTGTTAAATTATTTGAATCTCACCACATATCACTAGTTGGCATCATTTTTCCTCTTTTCTTTCTTGAAGCAGATATCCATCGAGCAAAGCCTGTTCGTGGCCAAGACAATAGGAAATAGGGAAATAAATAAAAAATAAAATAAAAGGTCTAACTTTTCTGCAAGTTTATACTGTAGCATAAGTCTTGACTCTCTCTCTCTCTCTCTCTCTCTCTCTCTCTCTCTCTCTCTCTCCCTCTCCCTCTCCCTCCCTCCCCGTCTCTCTCTCTCTCTCTCTCTCTCTCTCTCTCTCTCTCTCTCTCTCTCTCTCTCTCTCTCTCTCTCTCTCTCTCTCTCTCCCCCCCTGACCTTGTGCAAATGTATAGGATTATATATTACCTATGTTTATGACAACATTTTTCAAAATCAATGTATATGGCAGTTCTTGCCTTTAGGGCTTTCTATTTCTTTTTCCAAACCTTGAATGTGCAATCTAATATAAAATGCTCCCCAAAACTTTGATTCATTTGTCATTAGATGGATTGCTCTGCTTGTCATCCACCTTTGTTTTGTTCACCGGCACATTCTGTGATCAATACCTAAGCCACTTCCTGATCCATTCAAGCATTTTCACCTTCATTCCACACAGCTATACCTGCTGACTCGTTTTATAAAGAGGTACCATTTTCTGAAGACATCACAGCCTGGATAAATAATATTTGTAGCCCCCTTCTGTTCACTCTTTTGTTTTCTCACCTTAAAAAAAATACTATCAGATTAGTCAGACAGGCTTATCTTTGTAGTAATCCAAGTACAATCCTTTTGATCCAATAATACCACAGTGGGGTCTCTCTATCCTGCACATATCAGCCCAACTGGTATTTTCAACTGAAATCAAGGTCCATTGTGCTGTTCCACCTTTCCTGTCCTCATTCCTTTCATGACAAAATCATATCAAGATTAAGGAACATATGGTACTTTAATATGGCTTTGAAAAATTAGACAGCATGAAGGTTTCAGAGACGCATCATTTATTCCTGCTCCCCAAAGAGCTGGACATCAATTGTACTTTAAGTAAGTGAGCCTTTCTAGAACAGCTTTCTGCAATGATATTCCATTTCAAAAGTATTTCACCTGCAAGTCATGAAATCATTAATGAAGGTCACACCAGTTTCCAAACAGGGTTTGCAGCACATGAAAAGGAATGGGACCAACCCCTCTTATTATCTGATACAGCACACAACTGTCCTCTATCAATACCTTCTGTCTTTGCAATCCAGAAAAAAATAATACTCAAAGGTTTGAACATGGTGTGTGAGATTTAAATAACATCCATTAGTTTCCTTTTCTGCCGTGTATTACTGAGGGCTACATGAGACATGATAGCTTCTACTTTTATTCCCATTGTACAGGAAGACTATGAGGGAAGTAATACGATCATTAGAATATAAGAAGATCTCTGCTGATCAGCACACATGTTTGCAGCAAACTAAGAGTTTGTTAACATAACAATGTGCATGCTGATGTCATGATGCAAAGCCAGGTTCTTCAGGGACCATCTCACCCCACTGGGATTGGCATGTCCCCCCCATGCCGGCAGAGGAGGCATGCTCCAGATCCCATCAGCCCAATTATTCTGACTGGTGGGGTCCAGGAGGAGGGCCTTCTCTGCTATTGCTCCTGCCCTGAGAACATCTTGCCCCTCCCCCGAGGTGAGGTTGGCCCCAATCCTCCTATACTTCTGTCTAAAGAGCTGGGTCTGCCAGTTGGCCTGGGGAACCCCAATGGGGGAGCAGCACAGTAGAGGTGATTGATTGAGTAACAACAGATCCCACCTCCCCCTCCATTCTGCCCCCATGTGTCCTTAGGTTTTAATGTTTGGTTTTAATTATTTATGTTTTAATTGTATATGTATAGACATATTTTATGCGTCTAAGCTGCCCAGAGGTATCCTATGGTAAGATGGGCAGCCAATAAATTTCATAAATAAATAAATAAATAAATTCTCCAGCATCTGATGCATTCCCACATCTGATCCAATGCACAGTTTTCATGTTATGATGCATGTTCATGACTTCCATGTCCTTCATTCTCAGTTCAAAAAAACATACAAAAAAATTATATGAAAGTTGACGGCTCTGAATTCTCATCCTCAGTCCCACTTGCTATGACCCAAAGAGACCTCATTCTCCATTTTGAGGCACATGTTCTCATGATGTGACCTCACTGTGGAGGCAATCTGTAGCCACCTTCATTTGTTTTGCTTTGGAAATGCTGTTTTCCTTCCATATTTCTGCTATTCAAAGAAAAATACTGCAGAGTTTAGAAATGAGCTCTTCAATTGGTTAGGTCAAGCAAAATGACTTATCTTGCTCTTACTTGATTCCTTTGCAAAGCAAAAGAAACAGAATTCATCCAATACATTATGAATCCTTTAAGGATAAGTGTTTACTACTATATGAATACACAAACAGGTATAAATTTGACTCTTAACCCAAAGGCTGAAATCAATTATTATAGGAATTCTTTCACCTACTTAAGCTCTTTTTCAGAAAATTATACCTAGACAGGATAACTTGCCGGTCAGCTTACTGAACTGGAATACATATCAATCACACATTTGTTTTATTAGTTCCCTCTTAATAAAGCAACAAATATATACATATACATATATATACTTACACATATTTTATTTATTTCATGTGTATTTACATAATTTATATGCATTCCCTCATGGTCTGTCACCTCCCACTTGAGGTTACTGTAAAAAACTCTCAATAATAAAATAATACTAAAAAGCCACCAAGTAATAGACTTAGCCCACAATGCAACAATTACAATAGTTTTTGACATATCTTGGGTCACCCAAGTAGCACCACTGAATTGCAATCTGATTCCCTATACATTTCTGGGTGTAATTCAAGATGCTGGGTAAAGTCCACAAACCCCTTTATGGCATAGGATTAGATTATTTGCAGGACCACTTATCTTGACTTACCTTTGCCAAACCCATGATATGGAGGAGAGCTTCAGGTCCCTTCTACAAAACAATACTCTCTGAGGGGAGCCCAGGAAAAGTGCCTTCTCTTTTGCAGCACCTGCCCTGTGGAACAACATTTGCTCCAAGATTTTAATGCCCCTGAACTTTCTGTCCATCTGCAAAACCTTAATACCCCAGTTCTTCTGCCAGGAGATCTTTGGGATTGGTTCCTAGTCAAATCCAAGAACTTGATTGAAATCTGTGTGGATTCACTTCAGTTAATTCAATTCTCATTAATATTTCTGTTACTCCATTACACTATTGTTTTCTTTCTATTCCGAATGCTTATCATATTATATTGTGGTATATTTTTAATTCCTTGCTTACATGTTTCCAGAAATTCCAACTCACTGAGAAGCACCTGGCAAATTGGACAGCCGTATATATCTAACTACATGATTTATATCCTACCCAATTCCACAAACTCCAAGCAGTTTGCAAACAAAATGTTTGCAAAACACATAAAAACCACCCATTTAAAATCTTCGTAACTTAATAAAGACAGTAGCATGTGACAATGCCCAACCGAATAACTATAGTCCCTTCCTGAGCTTTGAAAGGGCATTGCAATGGGACAGCCATGGAAGAAACTTTCCTCTGGTCCACATGTATTTAAGATAGTGAAAGCACCAGCAACACCACTAATCCCTCTGTTATCATCTATTAGCAATATATGACCACATGAAGTTTGGCATATTCAAAAGTTGGCCTCTATGAGTTGTATTTTGGGGAAGAATGATGACTTCTTATCCTTCTACTAGAATCCAAAGCAGAACCCCCTAGTGTGGGAAGAAGTTTCCATTGTAGTTAGTGATATTTTCTAAGTAAAATTAATTTACTTAGGAGTATATACTCATTGTCTCTCAAATCCAGCATAATTCTGGTTTAATTGCTTTCATATCTTTAGATGATTGTATCTTCCCTTCTTTCCCTGTACTGCTGTCTGGGAGAGCATATCAGCAGAAAAGGCTCAATCAGCTGAAATATCCCCAGGCTAAATGCATTCTATATGGACCACTGCACAACATGTGCTGATTAAAACTCCCCTAAGAATAGTGTGTAAAGTGACTTGCTAACATGGATTCACAATATTTATGAGAACAGAAGCTATATTGGACATTTATGTGTACTTTTGTCTGGCAATTGCTTTTTCTCCTGCAGAAGTTATTGTATCATCTGAATTTCATCAGATTATTACTTTCAATAGCAATACTGTTGCTACCACTCCTGCTGCTTTTATACATTTTTTAAAATTCTTTCACAATATTTACTTCTGGCTCAACTTTCACTTCCAATGGTACCACACCTTAATCACAAGGAACAACCTTGTAGGAGAAATAGGGAACATGCAACTGAATTCAGTTTAAATCGCTTGGAATCGCAAATCTTGAATTAAGGATGCTTGCAGGGTAGCTATTTTATCACACGGTTGTCTTGTTACAGTTATGGAATATTAGGGGAGTTCCAATTAGAGCTTTGATTTCACTTGCAAAATAAAATAAAATAAAGCTTCATAGTGTGCAGGAATACGAAACTAGCATCTATCTGTAGTTCCTTAAAGTAGCTGTGCCTTTGCCTGCCATCGTATGGCTTTAAAGGACAGATTCATAGTTCTGCAAACTCTAAAGTACCTTTCTGGAATCCAATTTAAAGCACTGCATAGCCTGTTCCAGAAATCACCATGCTGCAAGTCTCTCCAAGGAAGAATTTTGCATCTGCAAGTGGAAACGTGAACTACTGATGCTCAACTCTAGCTAGACAAAGCTGTTGACTGGATCTGTTCCTTTTAGTGAATGAAAATATGGGCCTCTTCTACTGTATTTACAGGTGTGAATTGGACTCTGTGAACATACCCGCTTCCAAATTGGATGCTTCATGGGTACTAACCTCTGGACCTGATTCAACACTTCAATTCATCTGATTCAGTGAAGAGTCTATCTGTAGCCCCTAATATAATCTTAAACCCCCAAATGGTATTATTATTATAGCCAGTAAAAATTGTTTTAGTTTTAGTCTAGTTGATTTATTGATCTGTTCTGCCTAGTGGGATTAACAAAAATCCTGCAAATCTGATTATACCTTTTCTTCATAGTTATTGTTCAAGGAGTTGGGGATGTCTGCCTGCATCATTCCTAATGTTACCTTCATCATTCCAAATGTTGCACAGTTAAAATAGATTTTACTTCTTCTTGTCTTGACAATGGAGCTTGAATATGCGTCGTGACTCTCTATCTTACTTTCTATACCTGCTACTTCCCCCATCCCAAATCAGCCCTTTTCTCATGAATGCTTTTGGGGCCTAAATGCACAGTGGGATGCCAAAATTAAGGTGTGATCCAGACAAAGAAGCAAGCCTTCCTCAAAACATACAATTAACTAAGCCTGGTGAGTAGAATTCAAAACATCATTCAGAATTCAAATTATCTCCTCTGCATCTTCATCCAAATGATATTCCACATTCAACTGTTTGTCATTTCTATTTATTTCAATGTATAAGACACCCAACTCCAATGGACTCTAATAGAACACTGTCGTATTAATTCAACTGTAAAGAGATGACACTTTTGTTAATGTAATGATTGTTCATAGGAAATTAAGCTGCTGCAAGAAACTCGTAAGGCTACTATGAAACTGAAGTTTGGCTTTTCTCCTTTTCTGCATGAGTATGCAAAATGTTTTTAAAGAAAGAATTATACCAATTATCATAGATAGGTGCCATCTTAAATGTCACTTTTGCTTTCACATGGAAAAGTTCATTCACTGTTAGAAGCTGGTGAATTTAAGAAAGAAATCATTGCAGTTTTAGAGATGATGTGTTATATTAAATTGATTCAAGCTGATTTTTACTTCAGAAAAAAAAATAGAAACATAAATACTGAGTCAGATGATCTAAGAAGAGAGAAAAAAGTAGATTTTCCCCCCTTCAGAAACTAGGCATATATAACACCTCTAGGCCAACATAAAGTCTGCATAAACTGAAGTGAAAGAATTTGGGGAAAACTTCATTAAGATGCAAAACCAGCCCCCCTTGGTGTTTGTCCCAGTGTCCTACACACATAGAAAATGGGAGCTTAAACTGTGATATCATTTCTGCCTTCTTGCCTTATTTACCATACCACCACTACCCCTTGCAGAGACCACTGGGAACTGCATATAAATCCAATTCCAGGGACAAATCCCTAGTAAAATGGCTACTACTAAACGCGTTTTGATATCAGCAATTGTTTGTAAGCAACCATATGTAGGCTGGATCTGATAATCTGTATCACTGACATACGCTTTTATGTATTAGTCCATTACATCAATGTTTTTGTTTTGTTTTTAAATCTTGCTGGAAAAAAGCATATTCAGTGTCATTCATAATTCTTCACAATGTAAACAATTTTCCTCAATATAAATTTATAAGTGTGCATCTATCCATAATATTTCTTTATAATAAAACCATCTTATAGACTTTGGAAAAAATACAATTCCCCAAATATACATTATTTTTGGACAATATCTGACTTTTCCGTGGAAAGTATTGAGCAGAAAAACAACACATGTTAATATCTTATATCCATTGTTGCTACTTTGTCAATTTTGAAAGCATGTGCCATTTTGCTGTATATTCCTTTTCATTATATATTTATTTTCTAAACTATTAGATAAAGCCACTTACCAGTTTGCCTGGGATTAAGAACTTTGCCTGATCATGGTTCCTTGTCAACTAGATGTTTGTAAGCTTTTTTGTACACTCCTTTTGCATTTCATTCTCATTCTGTGACCATCACAACTTCTCCATCACATATGGAGAAGTTAGCAGCAAAACTGTTACACATACTGTCACCCGCACCACATGTTCAACATTTGTTCCATGAGGGTGTAGATATCATGAGTTTTATGCAATGTATAAAACTATAGTTTAATGAATATTGAAACTTATAAAATAAAATACTATTAATTTGTATTTTTCTTCTTTAAGAATAATTGTCCCTGCACTGGTGTTAGTAATGTAGTTATTAGATGAATTCAGTAGGATTTATGAATAAATAAGGATGAAAATGTCATTCATTTTAATTATTGAGATCTAATATGTGATAATTAGGGTTGACTTCCAATTATTTTATTTGGTTAGTATTTATCTTGTCGAACAACTTAATTCTGAAATAGGTAAGAAAATCAGTTTTTAGATATATTCTGTAATACAGTAGACACTGTACTACTAATAATACAGTATTACTTTCCTGTTGAGGGATAAGGGAGAATTTCTTTCCATCATTATATGCATTTTAAAAATCTACTTTCGTATTCTTTTAGAAATAATTTTTAAAAATCAGTCCTACATTAATTAGGGGTGTCTATTTCATTACAAGATTTCTGACCCATCAACCAAACCAATTAATTGATTAAGAATTGTATTGTGCAAATCAATCAAAAAATCCTGTCTAAGAATATTCTAATCCATAGTTTTTTAAAAATAAATGAAAAACGTTGTGATTAATTTACATTAACAACTTCCCAAAACAACTATCACTCCTTAATTTATATATCTGCTAATCGAGAAATTTTAAATGCAAATTCTTCTGTGACTTGTGAATTTATCCAAAGCTGATATTATCAAAAAACAAATTCCCTAAAGTCAGTTTTTTAAAAAAAAGAAAAAGAAAAGAAAATGTGGGTGCTCCATCACTGGAGTTTTCAAAAATAGACTGGACAATAATCGACTGAGATGGTGAAAGGCCCCTGCTGTGAGCAGCTGGCTGGACTAGAAGACACCTCAGAACATGGGTGAAATCCAGCAGGTTCTGACAGGTTCTGGAGAACCGGTAGCGGAAATTTTGAGTAGTTCGGAGAACCGGCAAATACCACCTCTGGCTGGCCCAGGACTGGGGTGGGAATGGAGATTTTGCAGTATCCTTCCCCTGCCACACCCACCAAGCCACGGCCACAGAAAAAATTTGAATTTCACCACTGCCTCAGAGCTCTCTTCCAGCCCTATGATTCTATGTTCTAAAAGCACACTCTTTTTTTTTTTCAGATACAGATTTTTGTGAATTTTTAATGAAAAGCAACTACTTTCAACAGCCTGTCTGATCTTCACATTCATGCTCCAGTGAAGTGCCATGGGAGTCAAAGGCTCAAAGCTGCTACTGATAGATTTTGGGATGGAATTCTTACACGTATCTCCTTAAAATTATTTTTTTTTAAAAGGGTGTGTGTGGAAAGGATTAAATCCATTCTCTGAGTTAATTAAGAGCTTCCTATGTGGAATAAAAAAAATAGTGTTCTGTTTTAAAAAGACTTACAGTCCCAAGAATTTTGAACAGCAAAATGTAGTTTCCTATGTTCTGTTCTTTAAGCCATAGAGAGGATCATAAAGAACAGAATTTAGGAAGCTACCTTATTCCAGATCAGACCATTAGTGTTCATAGCCCAGGGCCATCTCTTCTGAATAATGGCACTTTTCCAGATTCTTTCCTATCCTTCTACACCTGCTTCTTGTTTTAACTGGAAATTCAGTGATTGAATTTGGAACTTGCCATATACAAAGTGTATTAAATTTAAAAAGGGTCTTTTTTTTTTTCCTGTCCTGGATTTGTCTTGTCTCAGAAAAGGCCACAGTTTCATCCCCAGTGGAAAAAGCGCATCCGTTCATTCTTCTCTCCCAGTCCCGGCAATACCAAGCTCATCTTTCATTCCCAGCAGTAGTAATGTGCAGATGTTAAATTATACCCAGGAGGGTTCCTTGAATGTAATAGAAAAACAGGAAGAATTATAGTATGAGAAAATTTAATACAAATATCAACTATAAAGGACCACGGAATTAAAACAATATCTTTCCACGAGTTCATGCAGAGAACTAGGTGCATATAGTATTTCATGCAAATCAGGCATAATTTAATGGGTGATTTATTTCATCCATTAAAAAAAAAAAAAGCTTGAGATTGCGGGTAATGTCATTCCCCCCCCCCGTACAGTTTAGCCACACATTTCTCCATAAATACAGTAGTAATGCCAGAGATAGCTGCATATGGCAAAACAAATACTGAATCAACCTACTCCCTCTACTCAAAGATCCCAATAAGTAAATATCCCTTGTACCTAATGAGTTAGCATATTTGCTATCAATCTCTGCTTTCTTCTTTCAAGATTGTTGGCAGCAGTTCAAGGCAAGCCAGGTCAAGAAACAAGCATGGCAAGAATTCTAGGAATAATATTTATTGTTGTAGGGTAGAAAAACAACATCTTGAAAGCTGGTCAGGTTTTCTCTCTGCCCTGACTTATACCAAACAAAAATCAAGGATTATTTTGACTTTTGTGTACTTTTGTGTTCTTTCTCAGGACTTTTTTTAATGTGTCCCCTTAACAGTTCAGATTGTCCTTTTCCGTTCCCAGATCTACATTCCTTCACAGGGAGTGATGATGGTGTCATCTGGGCCTTCTAGTACAATCCATTTCCCTTACAATTGGACACCAAAGAATCTATAAGACATTAAAAATGAGGCTCTATGTTATTTTTTTGTCCTTTTTCCTTCCTCGTCTCCAGTGGTGAAATCCAAATTTTTTTACTACCGGTTCTGTGGGTGTGGCTCGGTGGGCGTGGTGTGGCTTGGTGGGCCTGGCAGGGAAAGGATACTATAAAATCTCCATTCCCACCCCACTCCTGGGGCCAGCCAGAGGTGGTATTTGCCGGTTCTCCGAACTACTCAAAATTTCCACTATCAGTTCTCCAGAACCAGTGGTGAGTTGCCCCCAGTTTGGACCGGTTCTATAGAACCAGTAGTAAAACCGGTGGGTAGCTCCGCCCACTGACCCCAACGTCATCAGGAAGCTTCTGCGCATGCTCAGCCCTGTTGCAAACTGGTAGTAAAGGTAAGTAGAACCACCCCTGTCCAGAACCTGTCAGAACCTGTTTCTGTTTCACCAAGCCGGCTGGCATAAATTTCTTCTAATTGTTCTAAATTTTTATGCTGAAGATTCTTAACCAATGAGCCAAATTGGTTTAATCATTTTAAATTGTTTTATTTCACATTTTATATGTATGTTATTTTGACTGTTCACCGCCCTGAGTCCTTCGGGGGAAGGGCGGTATAAAAATTAAATAAATAAATAAATAAATAAATAAATAAATAAATAAATAAATAAATAAATATTTCAATATAAACAGCAGACTATCTCTTCAGAAGTTCTCTTTTCTTCAGGACAACTATGAACAGTCCAGGATCCTTGTCATTTTGTAATTATATTGCATTTGATACTCTTAATCTCAGAAGTCCAGGAACATCTTGTACATTTGTTATGGCAAAATCCTTTATCTGTAAAATTTTGGAATTTAATACTGGAATATGCAACTATGTTTCCAGTTGCTGTTGCTTACTTTATACTGATTAATGTATACTCAAAGCATAGTGAATAAGATTATATCTAGTATTTATGAACTAGATAAATGTTTAAAGCACTTCTTGTAGACATCCTTAAGGATTGCATCCAGTTCACTTTTTAAGTAAACCAGCTTGATTTGATTTTCCTCAAATAATGCACAGATTGAAATACATTTATTCTTCAGATTAGATACTTTCCCAGATTTTGTGATGCAATTCTCAGCTTCAAAACTCTATCAAAATGCAAATGAGAATGCATTATTTCAGAATAATATAACAATAATATTACTTAGCGGCTAATTATTTAAGAATAGATTTCATTTAATTGTTCAAACATTCAAAGGAAAGAATGTATTTATAAATGAACACATGCAAAACAGATACAAACAGATAATACAAATTAGTGTGATTTATCCATTCCTAAATCTACATGACTCTCAATTTTCTGAATAATAAATAACATTTTTCATTTTTCTTTCTCTTCTCCTTCTCCTTCTCTCTAATCCACAGCCTCTCTTTCTCCTTCAGGACAAGAAGGCAAAAGGGAAATTCTGGTTCAGGATATTTATATCCTTATTTTTTTCCTTGACATGTTATTCCAAGGTAATGACCTGCTCATAACATAGCAAGTGGTTTCCACCATATAGAATGATGTATAGCATCTTGAAGATCTACCAGAAGTTTAGTATGACTATCCTGGAAGGGTTTATAAACCTGGCTGTGATTCAGGCATTGGGCCCATAATGTTAGATAAAGCCAGCCTAGGAGATAGAACATATGTTGGTCTGCCCTGTGTGGTTTGCTCTGTTGTTGACTCATTTTTTCTGATTTTTTGAGATATTGTGATTCTCATTTGGAGTCGTATTCTGTTACTCAAGTGACCATATTATATACGCATACAAATCAGGGGTGAAATCTACTTACCTTCCTTAATGGTTTGGAAGTGCACGTGCCACGCCCACATGCACACTTTTCTTGCACGTGTTATATGCACGCATGCACCCTCTGCACATTCGCAAAACCTTCTGTGCATGCACAGAGGGTAAAAAACACCTTTTAACAGGAAGTAACGACAACCAGGCGGGTGGGCGGAGCCTCGTGCCACCATTGCTACCAGTTCTCCAAACCACCCACCACGATCACTACCGGATCGGCCGAACTGGTCCGAACCGGGAGCATTTCACCCCTGATACAGAGACAGATACACATATACACATACACATACCATTCCTTCGCTGCATCATACTCCTCTTTTCCTGTGTACAAATTAGTATATATGCACATTTATTGGCACATAATTTGTGAACCTGCACACTTGCTATATTTATGGGAAGTACTCATGTCAAATTCATACCTGCAACATCTATTGAAAAACAAAGGGTGATATAAATATAGATACATAGAGATGTAAATGCATAAAATGAAGTTTTAATGTTTTTTTAGGTAATATAGTTTCCTATTCCAATTCTTTTCGAAGGGCATTCCAAAACAGTACGATCCTTCCTTCCAGTCTTTCTAATTAAATACAAATGGGAGGATAATAAATTCTTGATGGCATTTCTTATTTTTTGACATTGTGCTTAACTTTGTAATTTGTATATATTAATAC
Source organism: Arizona elegans (assembly GCA_022577455.1). Lineage (NCBI taxonomy): Eukaryota > Metazoa > Chordata > Lepidosauria > Squamata > Colubridae > Arizona > Arizona elegans. The sequence continues at coordinate 255,870,963 of JAKOOJ010000001.1, forward strand.
ATAATCAGTTTTGCAATTAATTGTGTCAAGGGAGCTATTTATTGGTAGCTGTACTAGATTTTATACTCAAGGGTAGCAGATGTCACTATAGATCACTAGAGGGACATAACTTTCTTAGATTGGATTAACATGTAGCTGTAGTCCTCTGTTTGCTCTGTGTCTATGGAGATTCCCCGTCATCCAGGTCATAGTTGTCCCAAAGATGCTTTTTCAAGAGGCAATTGGACTTTTTTGTTTTTCTTTGAAGATGTTTTGCTTCTCATCCAAGAAGCTTCTTTGGCTCTGCCTGGATGGTGGGGAATGGAAGGATTTATGTTCCTTGCAGACAGCTGGTCATTTGCATTCCTTTAGAGAGTTGTGAGGCCACTTGGAGGTTTATCTGTGTCCTCAGGGTCACCTGAGTAGTGCAAATGGGTGTGGAGCCTTCTTGGAACTGCTGAAAGGACTGTGTTCTAGACTGGAGATAGATGATATCATATCTCTCCCCCCCTCTGTTGAGAGAGGGTTGTTCAATTTTGACATGGACATCTCTTTGCTGTGGTTTGCTATGGAAGGGTTGGTCAATATGTTTCAGCTGGGAAACAGCAAGAAGCATTTTATCTCTTTACCCATTCTATCACTAACATATGGAAATTTATCACTCCTACTGCTGCCAGACCACGAATGAGAATTGGAGTTTACTTCTTTTTTCTGTCCCACAAATGTCTTATGACAATACCAATTCCACCTGATCTAAAATGGACAGCTAGCATCAAAAACGTCATCAAAAAAGCACAACAAAGAATGTTCTTTCTGCGCCAACTCAGAAAGCTCAAACTGCCCAAAGAGCTGCTGATTCAGTTCTACAGAGGAATTATTGAGTCTGTCATCTGCACCTCTATAACTGTCTGGTTTGGTTCTACAACCCAACAAGATAGACACAGACTCCAGAGGATAATTAGAACTGCAGAAAAAACAATTGCTACCAACCTGACTTCCATTGAGGACCTGTATACTGCACAAGTCAAAAAGAAGATATTTTCACTGTAAAGTGAAAATATTTACAGACCCCTCGCATCCTGGACATAAACTGTTTCAACTCCTACTCTCAAAACGACGCTATAGAGCACTGCACACCAGGACAACTAGACACAAAAACAGTTTTTTCCTGAACGCCATCACTCTGCTAAACAAATAATTCCCTCAACACTGTCAAACTATTTACTAAATCTGCACTACTATTAATCTTATCATCGTTCCTATCACCCATCTCCTCCCACTTATGACTGTATGACTGTAACTTTGCTGCTTGTATCCTTACAATATGATTTGATTGCTTATTTGTACCCTATGACTATCATTAAGTGTTGTACCTTATGATTCTTTTTTTTAATTGAAAAAGTTTTTCAAATACAGATTTTTCCCCCTTTCACCCCCCTAACCCCCCTCCCCCTCCCCTCCCCCTGTGGCTTCTCCAGAATAAAACCCAAATTAATAACAGATTATATAATACTTTACCATCCTTTTTGCTCCACCCCCATATGCTGACCCTTTCTTTCTAACAATATTATTATATCCCCCTTATACTATACATTTCAAAGCAACATTCAACTGTAAAATTATATAATAAATCCTAATTTAGCAATTTCATCTATTCAGCTCATAATCTATCCATTTCCTCCTCCCCCATGCATATATCTCTTAATTCAAATCTTTTATGTATATTAATATAGCATAACATCCTTTTTCCTAAACTAAACAATCAGTTCTCCACCCTTCTGACAATATTATTATATCCCCTTTATACTATACATACATACTATACATTTCAAAGCAACATTCAGCTGTAAAATTATATAATAAATCCTAATTTAGCAATTTCAACTCATCCTCCCCCATACATATATATCTTAATTCAAATCTTTTACATATATTGATATAATATAACATCTCTTTTCCTAAACTAAACAATCAATAAACTAACCTATCTCCACCCACTTTCCTACAGGTCTACCATACATAATATTTTCAATATCTTTATTCTTCTGCCCACACCACTAAAAATTTTTTTACATATATATATAAAATCCTCAAATGACTTTAAATTTGTAATCCATATGATATCTTCTGTAATGTCTCTCAACTGGATTGTTAATTCCATTACCCATGTTAGGGTAACATCACATCCTAATTCCAACAGTATGTTCGGTATCTTCAATTACCATCTGCCCCCATCAATAGTAAATGTTTTCATATATAAAAAACCACCCGAGTGACTTTATATTTATATTCCATATAGTGTCGTCTATAATGTCTTCTATCTAGATTATTAATTCCAACCACTGTGTTGGGGTAACAGCCAGATCTTCTGCATGCCCCAATCCCATAGTTCTCTTGCCTTGTAGCTCAACATAAACGTAATCCATTTGTCAAAGAGTCCAAAATAGAAAGTTCCAATCCACTCAATTTAAGGCCATCTCACATCCCAAGAGTACAGCACTGCAGAGATCTGTCACTCTCCTCAGGATAATATAAACCAATTTGCCTCAACTATATTTTCATATATTCAATCGTCTCTTAAGTAACTGGCATTACACTGTTGTTTAGTCTAAAAATTTTTGTTTTTGTAGGACCTGCTTCTTCTTTTCTTAACTTTTTGTGGCTTAGATCTCCATCCTGGTTTCCTTTCTATGAGTTGTATATTTGATTTTCTTGCTTGATTAGTCATCACGTTAGAATCCAAAGCCGCCTCTCTTGTATTTATAGGTAATCCAGCTATAACCTCTGAAGAAGAATCCAGAAGCGGCTCATCCAAAGGAACCTCTGTGACTTGTTGTTTTTCCATTATCTCCATCTCCATCTGCTTAGCCTGAGTTTCAGTCTCTTGTTCATTTTGCATTTCTTTATTCCCCTCCTGTGTTCCTAACGGAAATGTCATATGTGGAGATGTTAAATCCATTTTAAGAACCTTGTAGTAAAATTCTTCCGCTTTTTCAACAGTTTTTAATTGATACCTTTCTCCTTGATATCTCAATATTACACCCACTGGGACATCCCACCTAAATGGGATGTTTTGTTTCTTTAGCTCAGTCACCAAAAATCCAAATTGCTTTCTATCTTTTAACATCTTAGGCGGCAACTCTTTATATATCCAAATCTTTCTTCCGTTCAGTTCTAAAGTAGAGTTGAAAGATTTTTGCACAATATCATTTCTTATTCCTTTGTCTGTAAAGTAAATCACCACATCTCTAGGCAACTGCCTTTACTTTGCAATCCAAGAATTTACTCTGTAGGCCTTGTCAATCCTACAGAATATCTCTTCAGGATGAACCTTTAAAATCCCAGCCAGAACTTCAGCAGACATCTTTCTCAAATCATCTCTATAATTTTCCTGTAGTCCCCTCATTCTGACCGCAAATTCCATGGACCTATATTGCATTATTGTAACTTCTTTTTCAATCCTTTGTTTTATATTATCAGCATTGTAAGTCTCGTGATCAGCTTTCTTTTTAGACTTTACTTCTGAGCTATTGTCTTGAGTATTTATCAAATCATTTTCAATTCTTTGTATTTTATTGTCCAGATTATAAATCTTGTGATCAACTTCCTTCATTTTAGACTCTAGTTCTGAATTAGTATCTTTATCCATCTTTATAACTATTTCTGAAAAAGTTTTCAAAGCTGTTACAAACTGTTGTTTCAGATTGGCATATTTTTGTTGTACCAACTCTTTAATTTCCTGCCTGAATTTTTCAAGATTCTGGTTCACAATCTCATCATGTCTTGCCATCTCCTCCAAAACAAATTCTTTTAGGTTAAAACCAATCTTCTGAGTCTGCAAATTCAAAACTTGTTCATGTGGTTTGTAAATGGGGGAAACCCCCCCCCCACTGCTTGTTTGTCTGGCTTTGTTAGTTTTAACGCCATCCTGCCACACAGAAAAGGACTTCTCTCCAGACAATATCAATATCAAATCTCCAAGAGGAAAGAAACATAAAGTAGAAATTTTTCTTTTCAATTCTAGCCAGCACTATTATTTCTGCTACTTTGTAGCTTGTTAAACTATTCAGGCGGAAGGACTTTCACTTTCAGCTTTCTTCTTCTCAAGCCTCAGCTAGTCGCCATTTTAAACTTTTTTTCCTTCGCTTTTAAAATCACTTATAAAATTGTTAAAAATACTTGCGATTTAGGGTCCAGAGTCCAGATCTCATCCTCTTTGTTTAAACAATCTTTTAGTTCTCAGTAAATGGCTTGGTCCTGTCGCCTAGCTCTGCAAACAGCAGAGTTCTCCTGAAGCCCAGAGCAGCAGCAAGGAAAAGAGGGAGCCTCATCCTGCTTCGTCCCCAAGAGTAAAACAAAAACTCTGGGGACTTTGCAGAGGGCTCTACCTGTCCTCGCCTGCTCTATCTCACATTTCCTTCAGATGTAAAGGCAGCTCTTTACGAGCGACAGGGCTGGTGGTCTCAAAGGACTGTCTGATAGTGATGGAAGCCAAACCGGAAGCCGTACCTTATGATTCTTGATGAATGTATCTTTTCTTTTATGTACACTGAGAGCATATGCACCAAGACAAATTCCTTGTGTGTCCAATCACACTTGGCCAATAAAATTCAATTCTATTCTATTCTATTCTATTCTATTCTATTCTATTCTATTCTATTCTATTCTATTCTATTCTGATGTCATTCTTCTTTTCGAGTTCTTTCTCCAGCACTGCCAAACATTTTCAAAAGTCATCTTTAAACAGTAGCAATCTAAAGTGCATGAAACCCTCAATGTCATCACCAGAAGAGTAGCTCCACAGAGAATGGAGAGATCAATAGGATGTGATACTCTTGAGTATTATGCAATGTTCTTCCTCTTGAATTCTCACTTTTAAAACTCTGCTAGTGCAAAAAAAAAATAAAAAATCTCACAATGAATGGTAAACAATTACCATGCTCTGCTGTGAGAAGAATGAAGCAATTTAAAAATACCTTTTCCCGTCCTTCACAGCTTTCTTGGCTTCAAAGTAAGGTCATCCTTCAGCTTCTTTTAGCAACAGGTTTTTGAAGAGAAGTTTCCAATTTAGCCATTGGATACAAAAAACTAAGAATCATACTGAATAGCAGATAGGAGTATGCTAAATGTAATTTTGACCTTGCACATTTAGCATTACCTGTCATAATCAGTGGAGCAGAACTATTTGTGTGTCTATGTGTTCTTAAAACTAAATGATCTTATTGTAAAATTAATGTATAATTTCAAACATGAACATCCAAAGGGATACACATAATATTCAGCACTGGTTTTAACTAGATATACTTAGTTACATGCAAAAGTTTCAACATTTTATATTTTAGTGAGAAACTAAATAACAGAAGTTGACATAGCCTCCACATGATACAAAGTTAAGCACATACTTTATTTTTACAATTTGAATGCATACTTATTATTTGATGCAGTTATTTAAAGACTGAAGATAAGAATGTAGTACATATGGCAAGTGCCAAAGTTTAAATAACCTTTCAGTAAGGACTTTGTAATGCCTCTTTTGACAGAAATAGCAGCTTCCAAAAGTTTCTTGTAGCTGGCTAAATATCCTTCTATTCTTAAATTTGGATTTTTTTTTTCATTCTTCCTAGCAGAACTCTTCTAGCTCAAAAATATTCTTAAATTTCCTCATGTGCACCGCTTATTTGAGATCTCCCCATAGTTTTCAATAATTTTCAAATCTGGGAATTATGAAGTCCATTACAGAACCTTTAGCATACATTCCTATAAATACTTAGGTTGAATTGGAGGTGTGATTGGATTTCTGTATTGATCTGTATTGATTCTGTATTCCCATCTTTTTTAGCTTCTGTTAACAATATTAATTGTCTTTTTTTAGATATATTCCTCTCCCATTTATATAATTGTTTAAACAAGATTCCACTGTGAAGTTGCAGACAACTAATTCAGGATTAGCTAGAATTTCTGTATATTTGCCATTGTCGTTGGGTTCCCTTTTACTGCTCCGACCTGTTTCAGAGCAGTTTCTATCAGATTTTTCTTGGTTCAGCAGATCCTGCCTTCCCTTCAACAGTTCCATGTCACTTACATTTCTTAACAATGTTTCTCACAGTTGAAATTGCTAGCCTAAAGCATTTAGAATAAATTCTATAGCCTTCACTTGCTTTGTAAGAATGAAATACCTTCATTTTCAACTGCCCAGACAACTGCTCCGAGAAGCCCCATGGTTGTTACAAATAGAAATAACAAACACAACCCAAAATATTAGAAAGGTTAAAGTATGTGTTCATCCATAGAACTGTGTTTGCCTAGCTAACTGTAGACTTAATAAGTGAATCACTTTTGGGGTCCTTATTAGTAACTGTACTAAATACTAGTAAAGTATTACTAAAATAGTGCTGAAATAACTGGAAGGGTGACCAAATTTCTGCAGGTGCCATACTCACTTTTTTAAAAAAGGAATCTGTAAACAAATGCCTGTAAGTATGTTTAAATTTTCAAAAATATGTGTAACTTTGTACTGTATAAAGGAAGTTTCAGTTTCTCATTACTGAAGGATTGCTTAAAATATACAGTTTGACTAAGGGTGCCTAAATGTTTGCATTCATTTAAGCATATAGCTATTTCAAAGTTTACACATTTTAACTAAGCATCATTGGACTCTTATTCCATAAAAAAAATGTTTCCAGAACTTTATTCAACATTTCTGTGACCAACATTAACCTAACTATTTTTAATAAGATTTTGATATTTTTTTTAACTTGCTGCAATACTCATGTAATACACTGCATATCATTCTCTGAATTTTGTATCTTATTGAATATATATATTAAACACCAATAGAATTCTGTCTTGTTTCAAACGTTTCCATCTATGAGTATCAAATTCTGATCAATGCAGCATTTTGATACTTTACCTGAAAGCACCAAAAGGTGATACTACAAATTTCAGCCATTTTTTGTTTTATATTTGTTTGTTTGTTTGTTTGTTTATTCAATCTCTTGCCTTCAGCATTTTTATAAACAACTCAAGACAGTGAATATATCTAATATTCCATGGTAGTTGTGTGATTTGTGTTTTTGGAACTATAGATGCCACTGAGAAAGGACATGGATGACTTGGAGCAATGGAGCATTTTTTGTATGATGATTGCCAGTCTAGGAATAAGTGCTTAAAGATTAAATTAGGATTGCTCAATTTTTATAAAGCCAGACCATGTTTTTAAACATTTCATTGACAGATTCCAAATTATCTATTTTCTGATCAATAGTATGGTTTTCCTTTTATTTTTTTAAATAAAAGAAAGCCAAGGGAAAGCCAAGGGAAATTATCAAAACCATTAAAATACCAAAGAATATTTTGGACATGTGATGCGACACCCAGAAAAATATAGCATACTTCACTTAATCCTCCAAGGAAAGGTTGAAGGCAAATGAGATCCAGGCAAAAGTAGAACATCATGGCTTCAAAATCTAAGGAACTGGTTTGGAAAAAACTCAACAGCACTTTTTTTTGCGGCTGTTGATAAAAATAGGATTGCCAACATGATCGCCAATGTGCAATGACAGATATAGCACAAGAAGAAGATACTTTTAACCACCTGCCAAAACTAAAATGATCAAATCCATAAACTATATCTGTCTTGAGGACTGTCTCCAGATATTAGCCATGAATATTTCTGTTTTATGAAAATGGTAGGAGGGAAATTAAAATATTTGCATGCCTCAAACAGAAAACTGTGTTCTTGTTATCCTTTAATTCCTAAGTTCTTTTCCAAACAAACATTGTCATATTCCTGAATACACGTTTAAGGCTGCTTATAATATGGATCCATCTACTTTTATCCGACTAAATCTTAGCAAAAAGAGAGTTTCAGGGACCAGTACACAGAGGCCTTGGAGCAAAGTGATATGTTATTGATTTACTCAGTAAATTTTTGACTCTTCTTAGCTACAGGTGCAAAATGGTTGTTATGAATGTGGCTTTCTGATCTTCATTTTAAATGATTAAGTGGTTAGTTCACGGTTGATAGAGCCTAATGTTTGTAGAAACCAATTTAATTTTTTAGTTCTTTGCTGTTCTGCAAACTTTCTTAGTGAAGGCATTTGAGAGTGGAGAAAACTAGCAAGGGATGAAATGTATTTCATAATGTAAACTCTGCTCCTTCTATGCTTCCTGAAACATTGGGAAAACTTCAGGATCATTGTTATTAGGAATAGATGCCTTATGAATTTTAATTCTATCTATTCTAAGTCAGTCATAATTCTAACTGATGGTTTGGACAAGTATCATCTGGTTATAAATGTCACCCGTGGGCAGTGGTGGGTTGCCCCCGGTTTGCACCGGTTCTATAGAGCCGGTAATCAAACCAGCAGGAGGCTCCTCCCACCAACCCCAACATCATAAGAACGCTTCTGCGCATGCACAGAAGAGTGCACGGCCCCTTTGCGAACTGATAGTAAGGTAAGTAGAACCCACTCCTTCCCGTGGGTCTAGGTGCTAGAAAAAATGGTGATCATTCAACTAAAAGCATATTTGTAAGAAACCAGTTGCCTAAACCCACTTCAGTCTGGCTTCAGGTCTGAATAACACAGAGATAAGCATTCATTCAGCAGCCATTTTTAGAATAGGATAGGATAGGATAGGATAGGATAGAATAGAATAGAATAGAATAGAATAGAATAGAATAGAATAGAATAGAATAGAATTCTCTATTGGCCAAGTGTAATTGGACACACAAGGAATTTGTCTCCATTGCATAAGCTCTCAGTGTACATACAAGCAACAAGTGATAAATCATGATCATAATCATAAAATACAACACTCAGTGATAGTCATAAAATACTAAATAAAAGCAATCAACACAAATCATAAGATACAGACAACAAAGTTATAGTCATCAGTGTTTTTGTGAACTCACCAGGAATTAAGTTCAATTTGACGTGACTTGGAATAACAGAACATTATTCTACAGCATTGTTGTAGAAGCCTTTCTGGGGAGAAAAAGATATGGAAAGTCATTGCCTTCTAATATGAAATATTTAGATCTGAGTTCCACTGAATACATAAAAGAATGTTAATAGAGCTGAAAGGTAAATATGTATTCACTTAATGCATTATTATTTTATCATAAATACATAGTACAATATTCCTTAAAGATGAGTCCACCACCACTCTTTTTAAATACATGTGGTGGGATCTAATTCAATATTCTTCCCCCCCCATCTTCTCCCCAATTCCTCACTAATTTGTAATCGCTTTGTATTTACATAGGCTTTCCTGCTGCCCACATTATTACTTTATTTATCATTTTATTACTGAACACTAGTTGGTACCCTTAATTGAACAAGCTGGATTTGTTATCCTGAACTAATTTTCAGTGTACTGTATATCTCATCCAGCTTGGAAGATGAGATGTGAACAACTCCAGGACATACATATATTCAACGGACAAAATTTTTCATCATTGCCTGCCTATGATGGGAAAAGTCTCCTTTCTAATTTCTATTTAGCAGCGTTTGGGACAATCCTTCTGAATGTCTCAACAGGATAGAATTTTAATTATTTCTGCGGTCCTAAACATATTTTTAAAGGGATGCTGTGGCTCAGTGGCTAAGGTGCTGAGCTTGTCGATTGAAAGGTCAGCAGTTCAGAGGTTCGAATCCCTAGTGCCGCATAATGGGGTGAGCTCCCATTCCTTGTCCCAGCTTCTGCCAACCTAGCAGTTCAAAAGCACATAAAAATGCAAGTAGAAAAAGAGCGCTGGCTCTTTGGCTTTGAAACAGAGATGAGCACCGCCCCCTAGAATCAAGAACAACTAGCACATACATGCGAGGGGAACCTTTACCTTTACTTACCTTAAACATATTTTAGAATTCTTATGAAAACCAATGGGATGTAATGGTTAAAGTGCTGGACTTGGGCAACGAGATCTAGTTCAAGTTCATCCTAAAAACCTCTTTAGATTATTCTGGGCCACTAGTGACTTTCCCCCATACCAGTTCCCTTAAAAGATTGCCAATGTGGGGAGGAGATGAAAGGACAACTCCTAAGCAACTTGAGCTTTTAGAAAAAAAGAAGAAAAAATATCCTTGTTATTAATTTTGGAATAAAAACATTTTAACATATTTTTAGCATGCAATACAAAATTGTATATGGGACAGACCTTTGTCCTTTCAGGATTTATTTTTGCCATCAGTTTTTTTCCTGTTATCATTAGAATTTGATATACTTTGGGTGCCTGCTAATGTGGGTCACTTGCATTTAAAAAGAGGTCTCTAGAATTAAGATGTTTTATGGCGTGCTTAAAATGTTCCAGCACCTATTTTCTTCTCTTACAGTAAGGAAGAATAGGAAGGTACACAATGCCTTAACATGACATATTCTAAAATCTATCACTATTCCAAAAATGTATTCATTTTATTCATGGTCTTTCCTGAAAGAATTTATTGCACAAGGATGTCATGCAGACTATGAATCTTCAAACTGGATCATTCCCCCCAATTAACTTGTTCAGGACTTAGACTTAAAAAGCTGTCACGGTGGCGACAACTAGATTTATTTCCTGATTATGGTCTGAGCTCTTGAACAAAATGGGAAAGGACACAGATCTGGATAACCTCTATATGAATTTACCTCTTTCTATTTGTAATAATATCAGAGTGTGAACCACTGCATTCTAAGTAACTCTGATTCTTCCAAGGGGTTTCCCACCTCCTTCTTCTCTCTCTTCTGCCTCAACAGGCTCACACCTTCCTTTCAAGAATTGATAAGTGTTTCCATGAACAGCAATTGACAATGTGGGGAGGAGATGAAAGGACAATTTAAAATTGTTTAAACCTTGCCCTCTGGCTGAGGAGGTGTGACCATTGTAGCTTGTCTAGATAAGACAGGGAAAATCAGTGTGAACAAGGTCCTTCTACTCTATTCCTGATTCACTAAATTCACAGATACTGTATATGTTGAATTAAGCTAGGTGGAAATAAAGTTACTAGTAACATTTACTACTAGGATTGCCTAGAGCTGAAGCAGGCACTTTGTGGTCCATTGGCTGCAAACATCTCCCCAGCCCGTTGTGTAGCCAGAGGTGGGTTTCATCAGGTTCTGACCAGTTCTGGAAAACCAGTAGCGGAAATTTTGAGTAGTTCGGAAAACCAGTAAATACCACCTCTGACTGGCCCCGCCCCTATCTATTCTCTGCTTCTTGAGTACCAGCTGATTGAGAGAAAATGGGGATTTTGCAGTAATCTCCCCTGGAGTGGGGAGGGAATGGAGATTTTAAGGTATCCTTCCCCTGCCACGCCCACCAAGCCATGCCACACCCACTAAGCCAAGCCCACAGAACCAGTAGTAAAACATTTTTAATCCCACCACTGTGTGTAGCCCTTAATTCCTCCATCTGCTGGGGAACCTAATAAGAATGCCAGACTACCTAGTAAAAGCAGAACAATTCCTGCCCAAGTGCAAAGGCCAGCATGTTTTCTTTAGCTGATCTGTATTTGCTACTGTAAAATATGCCTCTTCATATTATACTGAGAACTTTTGGCATTGGTCAAACAAAGGCATTTATTTTTGGAATGGCAGTTTCTATGCCAGCCACAGCATCCAAGCAAACAGTGATCTATTCCAAGTATAAATCATAAAGCATAGAAAAACTAATCATGAGCTGATGATACAAATAAAACTGAATGATCTGACATGAATTCATTTTTTTTAAAAGATTCTTATTGAAGAAAAGAAAATCTTGGACAGTTAAGACTTCACAATGAGATAAATAAGTGACTTCCAGGTCATGAGGTATCTGAACAGATCCACAACTGTTTTAGTTTTTTTTCCAAACGAAAAATTAATTCTTAGACAGTACAAGCTGTCAAGAGCAGAATAAGATGCATTAAATTCCCACCTTTCATTATTAAAATACAACTTATTAAAATCTGTAGTACTACAACTGTATTAAAAATGCTAACACATCAGTAACAATAACAGACAGTAAAACTGATCGTAACAAGTCATTATGACATCAAAATGATACATGCATCATTACGTCGTACAAATGACACAGTAATGTAATGACAGTATGACATCTGACATCAGCAGGTAAATTGCATTGAAACCGTATGTGAAAAGAGAGAATTCTTTGTGCTCGTGACGTGATCTCACCAAGTCTTTGTTCATAAAAAATAGGTAACAACATACCCCAAAAAAATCTTCTTACTGCAATATTCAAGAAATATATCAACACCAAAGATTTAAAAAATTAAAGATTTAAAGATTTAACTCATTTAAACAAGGGGTCACTGCACATGACAGTAGCCTAAACTGATAAGTAAGTTTTCCAAGGATCTTGCCCAATAATCACAGACACGATAGGCTTTGAGTTCAATGTATTTATTTACTCCATTTCTTTCTATTCAGATACTCATTTTGAACTGGTCCTGGACTTCTGCGCACAGCCTTATATATGGAGGAGGTGGAGTCAAGGTAAGGAGGGGTTATGGGAAGGGCTAAGTGAGGGAGGAGGGATCAGTGGGTCAGTCTATGCAATGGTATATACACAGTTAGGCATTTACTCGTAACAAATCCCCCTCTAAATGCCCAACATTCGGGGTTGATTCTGTACCCAACATGGTCACCCCCAGTTTTGATGTGAGATATGTGTGTTGCTTGTTTGGTAATGGTTTCGTTAGAATGTCCGCGACTTGCTCAGAGGTTTCACAATGTACGGCCCTAATAAAACCTACATTTGATAACTGCCTGACATGCTTATGCTTGATGTCGATATGTCTGGACCTCTGACCCACTGCTTCTGCGTTGGAGATGTCTATGGCTGCTTTATTGTCCTCGTGGATAGTTATAGGGTAAGCCGGTTCGGTCCATATTTCAGAGAGCAGGTCATCGAACCACACTAAATTGTTAGCTGCCTTTGATAGGCAGATGTACTCTGCTTCTGCCGTGGATGTGGCAACCAGGTTCTGTTTGCCGGTATACCAGTATACTGGGCAGTTATTGATGAGGAACACGTAACCTGATGTGCTTTTCCTGCTCTTGGTATCACCTGCCCAGTCAGCGTCCGCATAGCAGGTCAGCGCCGGTTCTTTGGATTTGGATGGTTCCAGGCATAGGTACGCGTCTATGCTATGTTTCAGGTACCTGATTACTCGCTTCACCCCTTCCCAGTGGTATACCTTGGGTTCACTGACATGTCTGGATAATAAATTAACAGCTAAGCTGATATCTGGCCTTGTCCAATTGGCAATATACAGGAGGGATCCAATGACAGATCTATACAAGGTGTTGTCCTTAAATGACTCCCCCTCTTCGTGCATATGTTTCAAGAAGTCTGTTTGCATGGGGGTTTCGCATGACTTAGCGTCCCTCATGTTGCATCTATGTATAAGTTCTAATATTTTCTCCTTTTGAGAAACCTTGAACCCGTTCTCTGTTTTCTCGATTTGTACTCCTAGATATTTATTGACTTTCCCTAGGGTCTTGAGTGTGAATTGTTTCCCCAGTTCTCTGGCGAATTTATCGCAATTTTGCTTGTGCTGCCCCATGTACAGGATGTCGTCTACGTAAACGAGTGCGTATTCGACCGATGTGCCCTCCCTCTTGGCGAAGAGGCAGAGGTCTGCTGATGTGGCGGTAAAACCCATGTCCCTGAGTGTTTTGGCTAGGCATTCATACCATCTTTTCCTGGACTGTCTTAAACCGTACAAACTTTTGTTTAGTAGCCAAGTGACTCCCTCTTTCGCGCCTTTCCCTGGGGGTGCCCTGACATATATTTCTTTGTCTAACTTCGCATGGAGGTATGCAGTTTGAACGTCAAATTGGTAGACTTCTAGACCTAAGATAGATGCAACTACTAGGGCGCTTTTGACACTTTCTGCCCTAACTGTGGGTGAGTAGGTATCCGTGTAGTCGTCTGGATACCTTTGGGCGAACCCCTGAGCTACGAGTCTAGCCTTGTAGAGGGCCTTGTTGTCTTCGAGTTCCTTGATTTTGAAAACCCACTTCGTGCCTATGAGTGTCTTATCAGCTGGGACCTTAGAGGGGGTGTACACGATCAGTTCGTGCAGGCTAGCCATTTCCCTTTCCATAGCTTGCTCCCACTTATCTCTCTCTACCTGTGGCAGACTAATGATTTCTTCGTATGAGTTGGGTGTTGTCCTATTTGGGTGAATGGACATGACATAATCTTCAAATCTCTTGGGCATTTTGTTTCTGTTGGGTCTGATAGGTCTCATGGGTCTTGTGTCGGTGTCGTGCATGTATTTGGCCTCCTTCTCTGTGACCGTGTCTATCTTGATGATGGGGTGGTCTTCCTTCCACCCCTTGGTGGCTACCTCATGGTGTCTTGGTCTTTGTCTGTCTTGTGTATTTGCTTCTAAAGTGATGGGTTTGCTTTTGTCCCTTGATTCGTTTGTGTCTTCCTGTCTGATGAGTGTCTCGTTGAGGTGGATCTTAGACCAGTTGGCGTTCTCGTGGAACACCGCTGTTCTGGATACGATGAACCTGTTGTCCCTGTCAATGAATCTATAGCCTTTTGTGCCTGGTTCGTACCCCATGAACCTTAATCTCCTGGAGACCTTGTCTCCTTTTTGCCTCAGTTGCCTGGGGATGTGCACATCCGCCGTGACTCCAAATATGTGCAGGTGCGCAATCTTTGGTTTTCAGTCGTACATCACCTCATAAGGTGTTTTCCCTATTACGCTAGACCAGAGTCTGTTCAGCATATAATTTGAGTAGTTGAGAGCTTCCGCCCAGAATGGCTGTCCTAGCCCCGCATCCTCTAGGGCGCATCTCATCATTGTTTGTAGGACTCCATTCCTCTTCTCTGCGACTCCATTTTGGAACGCAGAAAAGGGGGAAGTCTTGTAGTGTATTATCCCGTGCATCTTTGACCAGTTTGAGAATTCCCTCGATAAGAACTCAGACCCCCTATCTGTCATTATTTGCCTTATCTTTGTGTTGTGTTGCGTTTCCACTCTCTTATAAAACTCTTTAAATTTTTGGAATACCTCGTCTTTATGATTAATGGTATACACAAAGCCATAGCGGCTGTAGTTGTCCACTATTGTCAGAAAATATCTCCTTTTGTATTTTATAGAGGGCTTCATGGGGCCCACAATGTCCATATGTACCAGGTGGAAGATAGAATTGGTAGTACGGGTGGCTTTTCTAGGTCTGGGTTTGGTTTTTAACTTAGATGATTTACATATAGAACACTCTAAGTAGTTTTTGCAGTTTTTTATTTTCAAATCACTGGTACATTCTGTCATTTTTTGGATGACTGGGAAGCTGGCATGGCCCAATTTTCTATGTAGCAAATGGGCGCAGTTATCGTGAATGGGTTTGCCTATTAGCAATTTCCCTCTGTGTGTCGTGTTGTCTTCGGTGGGGTCGTCTTCCCTGCCCCCCTCTGCCTCAACGTGGGTGTTGACTTTATTCTCAGTGTTTTCTAGTTGGGCGATAACTTGGGTCTGGTTATTCCTTTTAGGGTG
Organism: Arizona elegans; assembly: GCA_022577455.1. NCBI lineage: Eukaryota > Metazoa > Chordata > Lepidosauria > Squamata > Colubridae > Arizona > Arizona elegans. The sequence goes on from JAKOOJ010000001.1 coordinate 255,886,436, forward strand.
GAGGTATGTTAGCCCTCCATTAATGTCTATTTTGCCGATGCTTTCCCTGTCTCTGGTCAGGTAGGCTTCTCCCTCTTTGAAGGTGATCTCTATGCCCATGTCCTTGCTCAGTTTAAGCGGTGCTAAAATGTTGTGGGGTATTTCGGGTATGAGTAATACCCCCTCTACTTTGCCTATTCCGCTTATGAACGTGTTTCCTCTCCCTGTCACTAGGACCTTGTTTTGATTGGCCACCTTAATGTGGTAGTTTTCCTCTGTGAATGAGGTCAGTATCTTTATGTCATGAGTTGTGTGGTTGGTGGCTCCTGAGTCGATGAGCCATGCTTCTCCTTCTCTGGTTTGTGAGTGTGTGTGTGTGTTCTCCCCGATCCCATACATGGACCCTGATCGGCTCTCCCTAGAGCTGTCCCTACTTCCCCTTCTGTTCCTTGGGTCGGGGGAGTCTCTGCGCCTGTATCTGTTGTCTGATGGGGATCTATCGGGGAGCCCCGGCCTCCTGCCTTCCCTTTCCCTTTGGTAGGTGTGGTCCCTTCCCCTTGAGTTTCTTGGGCAATCCCGTTTGTAGTGGTTCTTTGAGCCACAAGTGAAGCATTCTGGGTGGTCTAGGTTCCTGGTTTGGAACTCAACTTTCTTAGTTGGCCTGCTGTCCCTGCGGCTGATGGAGCGGTCCCTCCTTAAGCTATCTTCTGCTATTATCCTATTTGTCAGTGACTCGAGTGTGAGGTAGCCTAAGCTTATGCTATCCAGCTGCATTATAAAATTGTCCCAGCTGGAGTCCAGGGAGTTAATGACAATGCTCTTCATGCTCTCTTCGGATATATCCTCCCCTCTTTGTATCAGTTCAGTTCTTGTGGCATTCAGGTTCAGTATATGTTCACCCATGGGAGTCCCTGCTTTATGCCTGGCAGAGTGGAATTCCCTGGATATCCTTGCTGTGGTGGCAGTGCTTTTACTATAGAACAGATTAAATATTATCTGCTGTATCTCAGACACAGTCAGATAATGGCTTAGGCTGGGGTATACACCTGGTGGGATACTTGCTATAATTAAATAGTAAGCCCTGTGATGCAAGCAATCTGTTTCTAAAGTCCAAGGTTTTGTGGGGGGGTCATCAACTAAAAACAGTAGATCCTCTTTTAAAAATAAAACCTGGAGTTGGTGATTCCACTGCATAAGGTTCGATCCATCTAATTTAAGGGTGGGAAAGTTAGCTGGTAAATTCCCTGAGTTGTGTGATGAATTACTCACAGTCTGTTGCTGCCCATGGTGTCTCAGGTGAGGGAACTCACAATATGGCTTGGGTATGCAGTTTGCAGCTCTGTACAGACCTGGATTTATGTTCCCTCCTTCTCTTCTTGCTGGAGCCAACTGAGCATGTGCGAGGCCCATTTCGTTACTGTAGCCGATGGGGGAGTGGCTGGCTGTTGCTGCTCTTAGGCCTCGGCCTAGGCCTCCAGTTGGGGGTCCCATCTCACTCCTGGGGTGTCTGGCTTCATCTCTGGAGGCAGGCATCCATCGCTGGGCGTCCGGATCCATGCAGGGAGCTGGAGAGAGTCGAGGAGGCGAGGCGGTCGTAAGTCGAGGACTTCTGGGGTTCTGAGGCGTGACGGCTGAGGTGGGCCCCGATCCTTGATTGCTGGTCCCTGGGCACGTGAGTAGGCCGGGCGGAGGCCTCATGGGGGTTGAGTAGCAGGTGTGGCCTCTTCCCCTCGGGCCTCTTATGCTTGGTGCTGCGGGTGCTGGGTTCGAGTCCTGCCGTCTGCATGATTCAAACGTAGTTGGTGCCTTGCGGTTGTCTTCGTGGGGGCTGGTCATCGTGTGGAGTATCTGGGGGTGTGTGCTATCATCGATGGCCCCCCGTAGCCCCCTCGGTTCGCAGCGGTGTCTCTGGGGTGCGTGGCTGGCGTGAAGGGGTTGCGTGCAGGGCCTATCGTGGCTGCTGGGGCCTCGGGTGTCTTTCTGGCTTCGAGCTTGGGAGGCAAACTCCAGATGCCTTGGTGTGTCCTTTCTGGGGTGCCTTTGGCTGTTCCCCCATTTGTTCTGGGGTTTCTTTCATTTGGCGGCATTGGATTTGAATCCTGGCTCCCTATTGGTTGGTGGCCATCCCAAGATGGCCGCCCGGAGCATGGCTCGAAAATGGAACCGTTTGGCTCTTGGGCCTCTGCCAGGGGGTATCTCTGTCTTACCAGTCTGGCAGCCTTGTGGTCTTGCTCCTGGGGGCTCATCGCTGCTCCCTGGTCATCTAGAAGGTCCCGGAGCTTCGCGATGAGTTCATCCTTGCTTATGGAGGCGTCTATCATTTTCTGTATGATGTCCTTTAGTTCATCTCTCTCGGGTGATCTGTCTCTGGCGTGCCTGGCTGCACTTTCTTTTGGCCTCACGCTTCTGTTTGTTTGGTCCAGTTCCTCCAGCTCTGCCATCAGCCTGGTGGTGGACCTTGTGTTCATCCTTCCTTCCATTTCCGATTTTGGTTCTGTTTATTGGGCATAACCGTCCTCTGCTACCATTGTGATAAGTAAGTTTTCCAAGGATCTTGCCCAATAATCACAGACACGATAGGCTTTGAGTTCAATGTATTTATTTACTCCATTTCTTTCTATTCAGATACTCATTTTGAACTGGTCCTGGACTTCTGCGCACAGCCTTATATATGGAGGAGGTGGAGTCAAGGTAAGGAGGGGTTATGGGAAGGGCTAAGTGACGGAGGAGGGATCAGTGGGTCAGTCTATGCAATGGTATATACACAGTTAGGCATTTACTCGTAACATAAACACAATTGGATTAGCAAGGATGAGGGAAAATGATGACAAAATCATGAAGTGCATGAAACAATCAAAGAGAATCTCACTCACAGTCTCTTCTCACCAGATCCTAGACAGATTTTAATTTCTGTTGTTTCCAGTATATTCAATAGGCATGGAAAACCTGAGTACTTCATAATTAACATTAAAGCATCAGGGGGGGAAAAAACAAACTTCTAAAATTTCTGGGTTTATCTAATTCTAAGAGATACAGCTATATTTTTTATTATTTGCACGGAGAAAATGTTGTCTTTGCTTGACATTTAATTACTAAAGAGATTTTGCTGATGTTGTCATTTATGCTTTTCAGCAATCTAAAATGGGACATGATGGTTCTCATATAAAAGATAGATGCTAATATGGGTGATGTCTAGTACTAATGGCTTCTCATTCTTTATTTTTCTTTTCTTTAATACTCAGTGCCTCTGTTCAGAAGCAAACAATATTCTAAAGTAAGGAACACTTTTTAGCTGCTCATTTTTAACATTTATACACCTTTCATTGAAGAAATAGTCCCAGAGTGGACATGTGTCCAATTTTGCTGCTCAGCAGAGACAATTAAGAATTATTGCATCCCAGGCAAATGGCGGTTTAGACTCTGACAAAAGAGCAAAAGAGAATCCTCTGCTTCTTTAGATAACGGATTTTATTTGGGATAAAATAACCCAAGTTACAATAATCTTTTTAACAGTTTCATATTCTTTAACATATTCCTGCACCAGCAAATCTTGGCTTCATTGGGAACACTTAACTGGAGGACAGTCCAATCCCTCATTCCCACCCTCAACACAATACAGTGTCATTTATTAGGGGATCATCATCATCATTTATTTACAATTTTCAATTTGTGAATGAAGAGGAAAAGAAGAAGTGGATTATGTATAGAGGAATATTAAATTTCCTTATACTTTTTGTAAACTTTCTTTCTTTCTTTCTTTCTTTCTTTCTTTCTTTCTTTCTTTCTTCCTTCCTTCCTTCCTTCCTTTCTCTTTCTTTCTTTCTTCATTTCTCTTTCTTTTTCTTTCTTTCTTCATTTCTCTTTCTTTCTCTTCCTTCCTTCCTTCCTTCCTTCCTTCCTTTCTTTCTCCAGTTTGTTTTTTTTTTCTTTCTATTTTTCTTTTTCTTTCTGGTGTTAGTTTGTATTATCATTTAGTATTGTTAAATCCTCAATAAAAAAATATTTTTAAAAAACTATCATTATCTATTTAAATTTATTGGCCACTCAGCTCCAGGGTAAGAAACATCATTCTCTGAATTAAACCGCTTTTTAGAGCACTCTCTCTCAAGGTTGTGTTACAACTGTCAGTATCACATCTTTATTTAATTTTCATTATGTTCATCATTAACAAAAATCTAAGGGAAGGCAAATCTCATCTGAAAGAAATCCTTGGAATTATCATTACTTTTAGATTCTCACCGTTTTTAGTCACCAAAACCAACACTTGCAGTTCCCACTTGTTAAATTTGTAGGATTAAAACAGGATCCACTTTTGTCAATACAGTCCTTTGATCACAATGATTGAGTTCTAGCATCAGAACTAAAATATAGAGACTTAATGAATATCTATGTCTCTGTGAAAAGAACCTTTTAACATTTGGTCCTTAATTATTTTGAAATTGTCTGGGAATTCCTTGTCCAAGGGATGAGGGAACATAAGAAAGAAATATATAGCTATTGCCAGCAGTCTCCATAAACTTTTCAGTTGCCACACCCATCCCACTGCATATTGTAAATTGTTGGGGTTTTTGCAATCTGAGTCATGCACACATCTTTTAGCCCTATTGAAATTTTCTCACAGACAGTGGGTGGAGGTGCTTAGAAGGTTTGCATTGTAATCAGGTGAATTAAAGCTCAGAATCATTATCTAGATGAAGTGCCAGGAAATAAACTATATCATTTTCTTTCCTGTGGTCTGAATTTCTTAATTTCCGTGTTTATTTTGACTTGTTTATTTCACATTCCTTCTGGAGAATAATTTTAGGGATATCAAAAAAGAAATCCATTAAATCAAGTTATTTCAGCACTTCTAACATGATGCCCAGACACTTGACTGACATTCTGAATAATAGTTTTAACTTTCACTGCCAAAGGACACATAACTTGGGTGCAGTTCTCTACAAGTCTGGTTTATTTTCACTTCAAATATATGCCGGTTCTGTAAGAACTTAATAATCTTATAACAATGATAGTTCCACACAAGGCAGATTGGGAATTTGGGAAGATGTCAAAAATGTTCTTAGAGATCGTTGTAATCTTGGAAATCACAAGGATTTCTGCTAGGATACATGGGTCATATTGAAAGGTCCAGAGACGTTCCTGGATGATCTTCAGTGGTGGGTTGCCCCCAGTTCAGACTGGTTCTATGGAACCAGCAGTAAAACCAGCGGGAGGCTCTGCCCACTGACCCGGATGTCATCATAAGTGATCTGCGCATGCGCAGAAGCTTCTGCACATGTGCAGAAGAGCGTGGGCACGATGCAAACTGGTAGTAAAGGTAAGTAGAACCCACCCCTAATGATCTTCACCACTCTCCAGTCATTTTCTGGTTCATTTTTGATCTCCTTCTACCTCCCCATGCTAAGATCATCCTGTCTGTTTTTATTCTCTGTAATGTTTCACTGTATTTCCCAGAATGGTCTGGCAAATAACTCCTGATGCCCACAAGCAGAATATGAATAACCAGGTGTAATTTCCCAGTATGTGATTATTATTATTTTAAATGTAAAGTGCATTTGATTTTGGAGTTAGGACATTAGAATTATATTAAACCAAACTCAAACTTGCCAAGATAAGAGGATCAGAAACAGTACCCTTCCTTCCTTCCTTTGTTCTTCCTGCCACAGAATATAGGTTGGCTACCTCTAGAGCCCTAAATGGATACACCCAAACTAGGAATTTTTAACTGGGATTGAAGTGGTGTTTGGCATTAACCCCAAACCAAGAAACATATTTAAAAATGGCTGAGCACAATCTTCCTCTGCACGCAAACCCAAAAAATAAAAATAAAAATTCTAAGCATCCTCAGAAGTGCTTTGTTTGTTTTTCTCTAATATCCAAATCTTAATTTAATGGCTGGTTTTGTATGGCACTGCCGGTCCTTTTTCTGATCCAAAAGATAAGCGTCTGTATTTCTGAAGGCATATTTCTTTCACAATTTCACAGTCTGAGAACATTCTGCTTCCTAATTTATCAAAACTATCATTCATAACAAAATGAAAAAGTGAACAAATAGCTCTGTCTTCATTGCACTGACTGTTACTGATTATGTGGATTGGACCAGGTTTTCAGAAGAATCTTAAATAATTTAGACTTGTCCTATACTTGATAGAATTTTTCTGCCCCTTTATGACCATGAATGTCACCATGGTTAGTGAGAAGCTGAAGGCACATATTTGACAAAAAGCATTCAGGCTTCTTTTCCAGGTGGCTTTATAACTCCCCTGCCTTATACAGATGAGAAACTGAGCACAGTTTTCATTATGTTTCTGCTTGGATTTGGGAGGGCATAGTAGTACAATATATTAAAAATAAACTTTTGGTTCAGATAAGAAAGGAACCTGCCCATAGCACTTAAGCAGTTCTGTAAAATAAAATACTGCTCAGGAAAAGAAAGGCTCTTGGCTGGAGCAGTTTGTCAGTTTTTGAAAATAAAATAAATATAAATACTTTTTTGGATATGAAATAAAATTGCAGGATAAGAAATGAGTGTAATTCCAGCTCTGCAGCTGCAATTTTATTTCGGAAATAACATACTATTGTAGGAAGGATAAGAAAGGCTCTTGTCTGAGCACTTAGGCAGGGTTTTTTTTTTTCAAAATAAATCACTGACTGGCAAAAGAAAAGAGGTTAAATTTCAGTTCTACAGAAGTTTTTTTTTTTTAAATTAAAATACTGTTCCAGATAACAAGGACTCTTGCCTGGAGCACTTATGCAATTGTTGACAATAAAATACTGTGTTCAAGATAATAAAAGCTCCAAACCTGCCTCCTCTACAACTATTCATAGTGCTTGCTTTCGTATTATTTTCCTGCTGCCCTCTCCAATTACCCACCATAGCTTCTTGTCAAATGGGATGACCAGGAAGTGGCTAGAAAGGCAAGAACCTTTTTGGAAAGAAGGAAAAGGTAGATTCCTCCTACATCCCAGGGCAGATGAAGGCACAGCATAAAGTAGCAATTTGAGCAGGCAGCTGGGGCGAGTTTTTACAAGAAAATTCAGAATCTGGATTTTGGTAAAGACAGGATGAGCTGCTCAAAACTGTGGTCTGCCTTGATCAAACTTGGAAAGACCATTAGGTCAAAGTTTCTCAACCTTGGCAGCTTTAAAATGTTTGAACTTCAACTCCCAAAATTCCCCAGCCAGCCATGAACCTCAGGGCCTAGCAATAGCACTTAGACTTATATACCGCTTCACAGTTTTACAGCCCCCTCTAAGCGGTTTACAGAGTCAGCATATTGCCCCAAAAAATCTGGGTCCTCCTTTTACCGACCTCGGAAGGATGGAAGGCTGAGTCAACCTTGAGCTTGGTGAGATTCGATCTGCCAAACTGCTGGCAGCTGGTGATCAGCAGAAATAGCCTGCAGTACTGCACTCTAACCACTGCGCCACCACAGCTCTTTTAATATACCAAAGAAATTTATTATTACCTGGAAGTTTATTTTGAAAAATAATTATTTTCCCCAGGTCTTCATCCCAAGGATCTTCTCTTTGGCTCAATAATTAAAAACAAATTATAAAAGAAGTAAGGGAAATCATTCCTTCGTACAGGGTACAGGTAGTCCTCAGCATATGATTATAATGGAGTCTGTCCATTATGGTCATATGTTGTGACAGTCATAAATTGGTCAGTCACATGACCAACACAATTTTTTGTGGTGGTCATTAAGTGAATGTGGCAGTCATAAAATAAACTTAACAGTCATAAAGCAAATGCTGTGGTCATTAAACAAACCCATTGTTCACTGTGATATGCTTTTCCTGACAGTGACTTCTGGTTTTTAACAAAAGTGTAGTAAAATGCAGGTATGGAAGCATGGATGCTACAAATGGCCATAAAGCAGCCATGTTACCAAGTGTCCAGAGTATTATCATATGATATGGGGAGGACCAGATGTGGGATTCAGCCAGTTCATACCACTTCGGGAGAACCGGTTGTTAACTTTCTGAACAGTTTGGCAAACTGGTTTTTGGAAGAAATCATTAGGGCAGAGAACCGGTTGTTAAATTACTTGAATCCCACCACTGGGGAGGACTAATTGTCAGAACTTCAGAAGTGAGTTGAAACTCACTTTTTCCAGATAAGTCAGGGACTAGCTGTAACAAAATAACAATAAAGAGATGTGTGTTTTTAAACTGAATGTTTATTCAGGAATCTGACAAACTATATTTCTCTATAGTAAAAAAAGTAAAAAGAAATTTTACATCTACAGGACAACATACTGTTTCACCTCTACCGCCAAATGGCATCAGATAATACCTAACAGTAAAAACAATAGGTAAGAGTTGAAGATGGTCAAAAACTTACAGAGTAAAATTAATGTAGAATCTGACAGAATGGTAGGAATTAGTATGATGCAGAATTTAGGATACTGAACTATTGGAAGAATCCAATTTTAAATTCCTAATCACTCATGGAAGTTCAAAGAATTAATTTAGACAAGTCACCATCTCACTAACCAGAATTATTGTTGCCACAAAGATCACATTAGAGAAGGCCTACTATGTAATCTGTTGGGTATAATTCAATACATAATGGAAATAAGAGTACAATAACTTGAAACTCTTTTCTATGAATGTCTGTTTGTCTGGAGAATGACAGAGACAGCATGCATCATCCTAAGCTATAATATATTTAGTTTGGTTGTGGCTTAAAGTTGTATGAACGTAACCACTGTGGTTTAGAAAAACTGTGATTTCTTTATTTAGCCTTTTGTGTAAATCTTGCACAAAATGACAATTGTGGTTCCTTCATCAAACCATGGTTAAGTAAACCTGACTTAGCATCATGGGTAAAACAAAGAGCGAGCATGTTGACAAAGCCCATAGAGTTAAATTTTTGGTACACTTTTTGAAGTGCTTCAAATTTTAGTGATGTGGTTAATTCCTTTTCAGTCTGAAATGACTTTGAGCATCTTATGAATGCACAGAGAGATACAGAGTAGATCAAGTGTGTGCTTTAGACTTTAGATCTTTGCAATTTCCCTCCTCCTCATAGCACCACAACTTGATGCCGCAACTTTCATCAACAATATTTATTGTGGAGTAGCCCTACTAAAGTGGGATTAATTTGGTGCATAGTAAAAAAAGGTTACATATTTCAATATCCAAAAGCTCTGATTGTATTTCTTTTCAGTGAGGAAGGTGGGCCATGTATGAGCAAATCTTCTGCCAATTTTGTTGGCAGATCCACTGGCAATACTTTTGTTTAGTCACAGTTTATTTGGAAGCCTGACAGCTGACAGAATACACATACACTCAGAAAACTGGCGGCATGCATAAATGCTTTCATGTATTATAAATGCCTTTTTTAACAGACTGTGTAATCAGAATCATAAAAGGCTATAATGATCCCAGAAGTCATCACATCTGAACTGGGTGTTAGCTTCCTCCTGCATGAGACTCTTACCACGGTACTACAGTAAGCAGCACTGAACAATGGAGTTTCCGCAAACTTTGCTTTTCAGGGTCTGTTGTGCCATTGACCAAAACTGGGGGCACTATAGCTCAGTTAAAAATGCTGAGCCTATCAGCTGGAAAGCTGACAGCCCCGGTTCAAGACCGAATACCATGTGATGGGGTGAGCAACTTACCCCAATTCCTGCCAACCTAGCAGTTCAAAATGTGAGTAGATAAATAGTAAATGGGAAGATAACAGCATTCTGTGCACGTTGGCATATAGTCATGCTGGCCACATGTCTTTGGACAACACTGACTCCCTTGGGTAAGAAATGGGGATGAGCACTGCTCTCTAGAGTTGGATATGATTGGACAAAATAAATCTTTACCTTTATTGATCAAAACTAGGGACCTGACAGCAATGCAGCTATGGTAAAAAAGAAAAAAGAGCTAAGTGGGCTAGAGTGAAAGACTTCCAGACTCTGAGGAAACTGAAGGATTTTTTTTCCCTCTGGATGGAGAGTGAGATTAAGATAGACCCTAAGCAACCAAGATCTTCTCTGAATGGAACTATTGCCAAAAATAAGACAATAAGACAAGCGAAACCTCACTCAACAGATTAACAAGGAAATGAGTTTAGTGGCTTGTTCTTGGTATGTAATAACTAAGTAAAATCTCCATTGCTGAAAGCATGAATTTGTGCAGCCCGCTATGGTTGGAGGCAACCTGATAATGGCAAAACAAACAATCTGAAGCCAGCTGTTTCCTAGCTTTAGAGTTGACTATTCTTTTTGTATCTAGGACCACAAGAGTTTATTATTTGCTTACCAGGAGCAGAACTGAAACCTCTCAATTTCTTGAGAAAAAGCTTGATAAAGTTCTAGTGCAAGCCATATGAGACACAAATTGTCACATAAGTCAATTTTCATTATTTTGTGCACCTTTTTTCAGCCAGTCGTCAGAAATGGAAAAGGGGAGGAAAAGAATTCTTCATCATTTTAAGAAGTGATGAAAAGTGCCAAATACAGACAGTGTAATCTGATGCTTTAGGAAGACAGCTACAATTCTCTTGTTTAGAATAAGAGTCCATAAACTTAACTGGACTTACATCTGAATTGTACATCTGTACAATTACACTGCAAAGAATAACTTACCCAAGCATCTTGGTTTTGTACAAATAAGAGAGGTGGGAGTGTCGGAAGATAGTTTTGTTATAAATATAGTAAGCTTATTGTTTAAATTGCTGCCAGAAAGCTGCAAACTTATACATGTTTAATCAAGACCTCATCTGGAAAAACAACACGTCCCTGGTGGTTAATAAGGCTCAACAGAGACTTCATTTCCTTAGAGTCCTGCGGAAAAATCAGGTAGAAAAATGGCTGATGACTTCCTTCTATCTGTCGGTGATAGAAAGTGTCCTCACATACTGTATAACAATATGGTACATCAGTGGTGGGATTCAAATTTTTTAACAACCGGTTCTGTGGGTGTGGCTTGGTGGGTGTGGCTTGGTAGTCATATGACTGGGTGGTCATGACTGGATGGTCATGGGACTGGGTGGTCATGACTGGGTGGGCATGTGACTGGGTGGGCATGGCCAACTCGATGTCACTCACATTAAGGGGTGCCTCGCCTGGCCTCTCCTCTCCTCTCCTCACCCCTCCCCTCCCAGCCAGTCCTCGCCTTGTCTTGCATGTTATGGTGAGAGAGGAAGCTTTTTCAAAGTTACCTTCCCCTTGATACTAGCCAATAAGATGAGATTTTGCTATCAGAAAACCTGATGTACATTTCCAAGTATTGTTTATCACCATTCTCTTGGTAAGACTGAATGGAGAGATTTATAAAAAATAACAAAGTTGGAAAGGACCTTAGAGGTTTTCTAGTCCAACCCCTGCTCAGACATGAGACCCTATACTATTATGGACAATTTTCTTCTTAAAAACCCAATGGGAAGGCATCCCATTCCTCTGATTAATTGTTCTCACTGTCAGGAAATTTCTTCTTATTTCTACATTGGATCTGTTTGATACGTTTCCATCTCACAGATCCATCTCACAGTTACTTCCAGTTGAGCCAGGCACCTATTCTATACCTGTGTATTTTGTTTTTTTTTTCTTACCTAAGTGTAAAATCTTACTTTACTCTCCATTAAATTGCATTTTTGGTTCCACAGTGACATTCAGTTTACTACAATGATTTTTGCAAAATGCACTAAAGCTTGAAGAATGCATCTCTGCTTATACTGATAAAGATTATTATTTTTGAACATTAAAGCATATAGTCAAGGAAATATTTCCAATCCATTGTAAATGAAAACAAATTTGAAAGGCATTTTCAAAGCAGTCAGTGGATGTTTTACTATTCTTTCTCTTCTCTTTAAATTAAATCTTTCTGCTTTATTTTTTTTTCTTGGGCCTTATTGCAATATTCCAAAACTTTCACAGATCCTTCACAAAGAACCACTTCTAATTTAACTGGAATACATTGTTTTCATTCTCAGTTTTTCTGGTTACAGAACCTTTAATGATGTTTGTACGTGCTTGCAAGAAAAGAAAGGATTTAATTTTGGAGCCGCCTGGGCTAGGGCAGCCCACCATATCCAGGCCTGGCTTCATCCTGAGCAGTGATCCCAGCACCAGTCCAGCAACCACCACTGCCTCGTTAGCCAGCCAGCCTGACTAGCCCGAGCCCAACAGATTCCTGGCCAATCTCCTGGGAACCAGGCATGAAGGGATGATCACACCCAGCCCCATGTTGCCCGGAAAGGCCAGAAGGCAAGGCTTCTGGGTCCAACAAAGAGGCCAGGGGTGGGACTTCCTCCCCTCCCTCTTTTCAGGAGATTTTCAACAAAGGGCTGGGAACTTCAAGCGAGGCGTGTGCTGCAGCCTCGCTCACCCCCACCAGCAGCTCTGGGCTGGGCAGTGGTTCAGCTTTCCCAGCTGGCTGTGACCACAACCTTACCTTCCTCCCACAGCTGGTGGCTTGCTGCACTCAGCCAAAGGGCTGCCTCAGTGGGTGGGGGGGAGACACAGTGAGGCTCAGCCTCCTTTCTGGCCCTGCTCTGGGCTGCTGCCTGCTCAACATCCGCTCCACCTCAGGTCCCGTATCCAGCCCGCAACAAGGGGACATGCCGCTTCCAGGCCAGCCCAGCCGGTGGATGGGCAAGCAGGCAGCCCTCGGGGAAGGCATTTTCTCTCAGGCCTCCCACCCAGAGGCCCTGCGGAAGCTGAAGCTGGGCCCGAAAAGTAGCCGAGCCTTACCATGTCCCCCCTCATCGAGGCGGCCCTTTGGCTGAGCACAGCTTCTACCCATGGGCTGTCAGACTCCTAAACACAATATAGCACCACAAATTTCACTGATGCCAGTGTAGTGTGTAATATGAATATACCATAATATAAGATCATACCCCTGAGTAATATACATGTTGCACAGAATATGTTGTACACAGTAGCGGGTTTCAATTTTGTTTGCTACCAGTTCGCTCGTGGGTGCGCACGCACTCGCAATGCTTTTGCGCATGGGCAGAGCCTCCCACTGCCACCGCTACCAGTGTGGGGTTCGCCCAATCTGGGGTGAACTGGTAGCAACCCACCACTGGATGTACATATGGAAATGTACGACTATTTTTTTCCCTAACTACTTGTATAAGGATTATCCTTTATATTATTCATGTTTTCTTGTATGAACTGGTAGAGCCTTGGTAGTACAGGGGTTTAAGGCACCCTGTTATTAAGCTGGTTATTAAGACCAGCTGCCTGCAATTACTGCAGGGTTCGAATCTCGCCAGGCTCAAGGTTGACTCAGCCTTCCATCCTTTCTAAGGTAGGTGAAATGAGGACCCAGTTGTGGGGGCAATAAGCTGACTTTGTATAAATATACAAAAGGATGAAGGCTATTGCTGAGCACATTGTAAGCCGCCCTGAGTCTTCGGAGAAGGGCGGCATATAAATCAAATTAAAAAAAACAAAAAACAAAAAACTGCACCAGTAGAGGCTAAACTAATCTCATTCTATACATGATGTACAATGACAATAAAGGCTTTGACTTTGACTTTGACTTTGAATAACTTAACCTAAATCTAGCAATAGTCAGGGCATTTCCATACAAGAATTCTTCCCTTCAGGTTCCAAAGCAGTTCTGAATCTCAGTGATCTGACAACATCAGCAGTTTCAGCAGCTGAGTCAATTTATTTCTGGCTTAGCAACAGTGTATCTCAATCCAAAACTAAGCTTTTTTTAAAAAAAAAGAAAAGAAAAAGAATTTTGGCTCTAAGGAGCTTGTGCACAGTTCATTTCACCATTTGAAGGAATTCCTGCCCCTCACTACTCCAAATTCCTGTATTTTAGATTGTCCAAAGGGAAAGGTCATGTGAAGCCATTTCATCTCCCCTTCAAAAGAAGCACTGAGAAATTTTATATGCAACCAAGTAAACCTACTTGACATGAAAAAGATGTTGGTGGAGATTGGATGTGCAAACAATTTTATTTCTCCTTTGCATGGAATGAAATAAGGATACTTTGGAAATGTTCAAGAGGATTGCAGATATTAAACTGTATTTATATGTCAGACCTGCCCCAGCAAAGTCCCTAGGAAAGAAAGATCCTTGACTCCATTTGTTTGAAGTGATAGTTCTTTTATAAAGGATTAGAGATTGCAGCAAAAGCAAGCCTGGCTCTGAGAATTCCCACACACAGTTACAAATTTTTCCCCTGTTTGTGGCCCTCCCCCCTGATCAGGATGTCAAGTTTCCAATAGCATCCTGGTCTGATGATGTTTTGAGAACTGTTTGGATTGTAGTGTGTCTTGAGGATGTTTCACATTCTTTCCCAGGGCAGGCATTCTTGAGGCAGTGGAATCTGGCATTTAGCATCTCTGGTTCCTGTCAGTATCTTCCCTCTCCCTTTACATTCCTCTTTTCTCCACTTGCACAGCTTCTCCAATTTCTTCTAACCCACCCACCCCCCTCAGTTTATGGGAGGAGACCAGCAAGCTTAGCAAAGTGTGGCAAAAGATGGCAGAGCTGTCATGCAGTCTTCCTAAAACATATTTACCAACACAGCAGAATCAGATAATACTGAGTGTATTTGTCACTTTTCATTAACTCTGATCAGGTTAATTGGAATTTGCCTCCAAAGGTGGCACTCAGTCCACCTCCCAATGCTGCATAATGCAACAATCCTAATGTATACCTGGCCATATCTGAAGCAGGTGCATGTTCTGTCTCTTAAATTTAAGTAGTCTTTATATAGGTTCATCCATACATCCCAAACAAGAATTTATTTATGCTTGCTATAAAGAGAGCAACTCTGAATTTGATTCCTCCACCCAAAGGAGATAATTATAGCCACATATAAATGCACAATGTCCAGCTTCCTCATTTTGCTCACTTATGGCTGCCAATGTCCCTGAAATTAATCCTAGAAATTTTCTTCCTTCCAGAGTAATTATATTTCTGTGTATTGGTGTATCTCTCTTATCAAAAAGCAACTTTCAAAAGAAAACAAGACAGGGCCAGGGCCAAAATACCCCCTATTAATAACTAGTTATTAACATTCATTGTTAATAATTCATTGTTGCATGCCTTTTTCATTTCATAGTTAAGGCATCAGGCTAGAAACAGAAAGACTGAATTCTAATCCTGCCTTAGGCATGAAAGCCAGCTGGGTAACTTGGGCCAGTTAATCTCTCTCAGCCCAACCGTCCTCAGAGGGTTGCTGTTGTAAGAAAAAATATGAGGAGTAAGGAGATATGTTCTTCACCGTGGATTATTTATTAAAATAATAAAGGCAAGATGAAAAAAATCTAATAAAGAAATAGTCTTTACAATAAAACACATGGTTTATAAAACTAAATGATCCTCTATGTGCCTTTCTAAGAAATGCTCAAGCCACTTAACACTCAGAAAGAACACATACAATCACACAGAGACACACATACACAATCCACCCCCCCTCCCTGGGCCGCCCATCATTTTTGCAGGAATAGCACAAGGAAGAAAGGGTAGAAATAATGGAGGAAAGGAAAAGGAAGAAAAGAGGTGGAAACCAAATTGGATGCGAGGGGCTGAGTCAAGAAAGAATAGATTCAGACAAGAAAGAAATAAAAGTGCCACAAGTAATATTAAGGAGGTTACGAGAAGTGGAACAACTTCTTCTATGACGCTGGCAAAGTCAGCGAGGGGTTCTTGCCTCCCGCCTTGAAAGAGGCGGTGGTGAGGCCCTTCCTCAAGAAGCCCTCTCTGGACCCAGCTGTTTTAGCAAACTATCGTCCAGTTTCCAACCTTCGCTTCTTGGCGAAGGTTGTTGAGAGTGTGGTTGCGCAACAGCTCCCGCAGTACCTGGATGAAACCGTCTATCTAGATCCGTTCCAGTCCGGCTTCAGGCCCGGGTACAGCATGGAAACGGCATTGGTCGCATTGGTTGATGATCTCTGGAGGGCTCGGGACAGAGGTTGCTCCTCTGTTCTGGTCCTATTAGACCTCTCAGCGGCTTTTGATACCATCGACCATGGCATCATGCTGCGCCGGTTGGAGGGGTTGGGAGTGGGAGGCACTGTCCTACGGTGGTTCTCCTCCTATCTCTCCGACTGGTCGGAGTCTGTGTTGGCTGGAGGGCAGAGGTCGACCTCAAGGCACTTGGTTTGTGGGGTGCCACAAGGGTCGGTCCTCTCGCCTCTCCTGTTCAACATTTATGTGAAGCCGCTGGGTGAAATCATCCGTGGTTTTGGGGTGCAGTGCCATCTGTACGCTAATGACACCCAGCTGTACATCTCCATCTCAGACCACCCCAACGATGCCCTTGAAGTGATGTCCCAGTGCCTGGAGGCCGTGCGGGTCTGGATGAGAAGGAACAGGCTTCAACTCAATCCCTCCAAGACTGAGTGGCTGTGGCTGCCGGCGTCCCGATATAGTCAGCTGGTGCCATCGCTGACTATTGGGGGCAAGACACTGGCCCCCACGGAGAGGGCGCGTAACTTGGGTGTCCTCCTGGACGCACGGCTGTCTTTAGAAGAGCATATGACAGCCGTGGCCAGGGGGGCTTTCTATCAGGTTCACCTGATACGCCAGTTGCGCTCCTTTCTGGATCGGGACTCCCTATGCACGGTCACTCATGCCCTCGTCACTTCCCGCCTTGACTACTGCAATGCTCTCTACATGGGCCTCCCCTTGAGGAGCACTCGGAGGCTCCAACTGGTGCAGAATGCGGCCGCGCGGGTACTTATGGGGGCAACATGGCGCTCCCACGTGACACCTCTCCTGCGCGAGCTGCATTGGCTTCCGGTGGTCTTCCAAGTGTGCTTCAAGGTGTTGGTTCTCATCTTCAAAGCGCTCCATGGCTTAGGACCCGGTTATTTACGAGACCACCTTCTGCCTCCGATAACCTCCCACCGGCCAACACGCTCCCACAGAGAGGGTCTCCTCAGGGTGCCGTCTGTCAGGCAATGTCAGCTGGCGACCCCCCAGGGAAGAGCCTTCTCTGTGGGGGCACCCGCCCTCTGGAATGAGCTACCCCCAGGGATACGACTAATCCCGGACCTCCGGACCTTCCGCCGGGCCCTGAAGACTTTTTTATTTCAGCAAGCCGGGCTGGGTTAAAATTTTAATTGGGTGAATTTTATGGGTAAGGGGTTTTACAATTGGAGAAGCCAAAGATAATTTAATTTTGTTTTAATGTATTTTAATATTTGTATTGTGTGTTTTTAATTCTGGCTGTTCACCGCCCCGAGTCCTTCGGGAGAGGGGGCGGTATAAAAATTAAATAAATAAATAAATAAATAAATAAATAAATAAATAAATAAATAAATAATCCTACCATTAACCCTTCAATATATCTGCAGCCATTTGCAATTCTTGCTTATTTTTAATGGAGCATATAAGACAACCCCATCGCAGTCCATGGGATTGGAGGGAAACACATTATATCATTATGTCACACCAGAGGTAGAACACTTTATTGGGTCACCTTATTAATTCTAAGGCTCTTTTGAGGAGAGGCTTTAGAATTTATGTTTAGACTTTAGTAAGTCTAACATATCTGGACCTAGATTAATTAGATGAAATTTGTGCTGCACAAAGAAAGAATTCTATCATTTAGTGTCGTGTAGAGGAGCAGCCTAGAACGTCTATAAAAGAAAAGGACAATTATCAACATGAGGTTTTCTCCAAAGGGCTATTTCAAAATGTAAAGACCTGTAAAATTCAAAAATTCAGTCACACACAAGCCTGAGAGAAAACTCTTGAGTCAATTTATTTGGGCCTTCTCCAGATATATTTCAATCTAGATTGGACATCCAGATATACAACATAAACTTTTAGAAAATTATTTGATACTCTCATATATCACAAATTAAATTGGATGGATTTGACAGCCATGTTAACATTAGAAAATATAGTTTTATGCTTCTTATGTGGTAAGCATCTTGTCATTGAATTTAGCTAAAAATGGCTGTTTGGTGTACATAGTTTGAAGACCATGGGTCATAAAATAGGGCCGCCATTTTGCTAGATATAGAACAGTGAGGTAAATAATCTGAAGCACCAGGTTTACAAATGATTCCTTAAAGCTGATCTCCAAGCTCTTCCAATAGTTTTCACCATATTGTCTTTGTTCATTAAATTTCCTACATTCCATTAATGTTCATTAAGTTTTAAATTAAATGGTATTTAAATTTTGTTCATTTCCTGCCCACACATCCCTCAAAGGTCCTTCAAAGTTGACCTCCAGATAGTTCACAAACTTGTAAAATAATTTGAAATGACCATTAGTAATTTCAAAGTTAAAATCACGGGAAGAAAAAAAAAAAGCAATAAACTCAAGTCCTAGTGGTTTGCCTAAGTTATGTGCTCATGAAATGTTTGGGACTGACTTCCATGTAAATATGTTTAGAATTGAGCTGAAGGAGTCTATTGTTATTCCACACTACACTCTTACAAAGATTTATTAGCTAATACATTAACCTGCAAGAGACACTTCAAAAACATGTCTGGAATGTCTGTGCTTAATGGATTTTAAGCCATTTTCTCTAAGGAGAAAGCAGGTTTATTTGATTCATTAAAAATCAGGTGCAGGTAAAATTTTGACTGTGGAAAGAAAGAAAAAGATTCTTAACTGAGATAAGTTACTCTTCCACATCCCACTTCTTTCAAACGGGCAGATGAAGAAAGAAAACTGACTAAAACCATAAATGTGATTCATAAGGAAGCAAACGTTTCTACAGTTTAAAAAGCTAGATGATCTTTTTTTTTAAAAAAAAAATTGGCTTCTGAGCGTATTTATTCCACATGGCCATCAAATAAATGTCTTATATATTTAGCATCTCTGATTTGGTGTTTTAATCGCAGATAGGAGTATGTTAATTTCCTATATTCCAATTAAGTTTATTATCTCCTTTATCAAATCCAGATTTAAGCCGTTGATGATATCCTTGCGGCACCATAGCCCTGGCTGCAGAAAAAACTGCAGAAAAATATATTTTAAAAGTGTATCTTAATGAAATTAGATTCATTACATTTTGACAAAGCATGCCTGCCAAAAAGACAGATGCCCTTTATCTGTCAGGTCCTGTTTTCCACCTCCCAGGTTCTGAGGGCGGGGTGCGGGGGGTTGATATAGGGAAGCTGTGTTCACAAAATGTTTTACTCTTAAAGGCTGCATTTGTTCATGTTTTCCTTGGCTAGAAGTTTGTTCTTGAACAGCAATGCTGTATCTCATCTCTGTTTTTGTTTATGTACTGTGCACTCTTGAAGGGCAGATGCACTCCCGTTCTTCTTTAATAAAGTGACTTGCCATTTCCCTTACTATAATTTCTTCAAAACCACCCAAGTTCAACTGTTATAGTAATAGTAGCAGCCATAGCAATAGCAATAGGGCTTTTTTTTTTTTAATTTGATTTATATGCCACCCTTCTCCGGAGACTCAGGGTGGCTTACAATGCGTTAAGCAATAGCCTTCATCCTTTTGTATATTCATACAAAGTCAGCTTATTGCCCCCACAAACTGCGTCCTCATTTCACCTACCTTAGAAAGGATGGAAGGCTGAGTCAACCTTGAGCCTTGGAGAGATTCGAACCAGCAGTAAATTGCAGTAAATTGCAGTAAATTGGCTTAAATTTATATATCACTTCACAGTGCTTTTCAGCCCTCTCTAAGCAGTTTACAGAGTCAACATATTGCTCCCAACAATCTGAGTCATCATTTTACCGACCTCGGAAGGATGGAAAGCTGAGGCAACCTTGAGGAGGTGAGACTCGAACTGCCGAGCCAGCAGAATTAGCCTGCATTCTAACTACTGAGGCACCACAGCCATAGTTACAGAGGAAGTAATATTTATACTAATAACAACACAAAAAACAGGAATAGCTTTGACAATCAGCAATGTCAGGAGATTTTTTTAAAAAGGTGTAAATCAATCCCATTCCCTTTTTGTTTATGCATCGATCCTGCATGCACCCACAAAAAGGCAGAGCTTTGATTATGTTATTATGATGCCATTCTCACCTACCCTACCCTGTGGATGACCGTAAAGTTGCCTCAAATCAAGCTTGACTAATGATGTCCTCATGGACATTTCCATGGTGTGTTCCCAAAATTGGCTTGCCCTTGGCTTCTTCTGGGATGTTGCTTTGATTCTTGTGATCAGGTGTTTCTCAACCTTAACAATTCCAGCAATTCTGAGAGTTGAAGTCCACACATTTTAAAGTTGCTAAGGTTGAAAAACATTGTTCAAATCTAGTCTACAGATACCTCCCATCCAAGTACTATGCAGGCCAAGTCTTGCTCAGTTTTCCAAGTTCAGCGAGACTGGCTAGGGCCGTGCCTGCTGCCACATTGACATTGACAGCAGAACATCAATTTAGAACTGACATAGTTCATTTGCAGTGCAAGATGATGAGCTGCTTTGCCTGAAATATTTTGCAACTGCTCTTTTGTTTCCTAGTGAAATAATTTAAAGAATGTAAAGAAGAACCAATTTGTGAAGTCCGTCACCATATGCTGAGCTGAGTTTAGACTTCATCTCACACATAATGCAATTAAACTGCTTTTCATTTTTTGCTTTACAAATGTGTTGAAGCGTATTTGAAATGGGGCTTTTAAAATTAGCCATGTGCTTAACTGCACTGCTGAACTTCAATTTAATTCTGGCAGAGTGAACTTTTTTTAAAGATCAAAGGCCAGGATACCCAAAGTCTTCCCTTAGAGCATCTGCAGAAATGGGCTGGGAGGATGTACAGTTTTAACATTTGGTAATCAAGTCAGTTAAAAACTGTTGCCATGAATTGGAAAACCATAGATATTTGAAAGAAACCAAACTTGTCTTTTGCTTTCAGTTTTAAATTCGCAAAAGTGGTGAACTGAAGTTGACAGTAGACCAATGGTGAATATTTGTCAGTGCAGGAGTTGGTCAAAGCATCATAGGCTATAATTATAATTGTTGGGGAAAGAGTCCATTTCTTGGTTATATTGAGTGATTGGTTCTGCTTTTGAAATTTTCCCAGCTTTTGTACATTTTAAGATCATTGCCACCTAGGGTAGTTTATTTTCACCCAGTATAAATGTACTAAATAAATAAACAAAGGTAAAAACCACAATTTTCAGTAAATAGAAATAAACCAATCATTGCCCCTTAATGAGAAAGAATAGCAAAGTAGCGTGAAAAAATTGTCCAGTTTTACTTTAATTTAAAGTTTGTGTCTGACATTTTCCTGACATCTTGTATGCCTGTGTGTGCATTTGTGTAATGTTATGTTTGCTAACATTTTGTAACATAAAAGGGTTTGGATAAAGATATAAATATTCAGGAATGATTTCGTGGAAATTTGCAAGGGAACAGTTGCGTTTAAGTCTACACCTCCCTACATAGCTAACAGGACTCAATAATTATTTTACATGTCCAACTTTGAAAGGCAGTGAGTGTGTATCCATTACGGTCACATCCAGTTCAATTCATAGTATGCTTTGAAATAATACAGTATATCTAATAAATAGAAGGGCTAGAGTAGGCATAAACTTTAAAAGCAAAGGAGAATATGCAGGTTGAATTTAAAAAAAAGACCCTTGGGAACCCTTAAAATAATTTTCCAATCCTACTACCAAGCACCTAATGACAGGTGACTCTCTACTTGTGAAATTACCTGAAGAGAAACATTTACACACTTCTGGCAAATCATCTGAGACATTAGTGAGAGGTGATCTTAGTCAGAGCTACATGGCAGCCAATAAGAACAATTTTGTGCATCTGAATCCAGCTGATGGATGACAGTCAGAAGAACACATATAAAAGTGTATACTAATTTTAACTGCTGATCATTGGCCCATAGGATCACAATGAATCAGAGGCTGGGTGGATGCTCATCCACAATACTAGGATTCTTGCATTGATCGATTAGCTCTGAATGCTTTGTGCTTCCTTTTAATGCTATGATTTCATGAAAAGTTTTATCTCTTTTATTCATTAAACATGAAACTCAGTCAACTGAACATTTAAAAATGTGTCACAAATACGATTGACTGGTGCTAATGGCTGATATGGGTTGCTGCCAGCATCCTAGGTATCAACCAAGTATCTTCTTAAAATATATGATGTTCTGAGTAGCAGAGTTTTTTGCAGTTCTGCTAGTGTTATTCCAGGAAGCTGCAATTTCTTGTAAAATTCTTGTACATGGTACCAAACGCCCCGATGACAATGGGTATCACTGTTACATGTTTTATCCATAGCCGTGTAGTTTTGATGGACAGGTCACAATAATTCATGATGTTTTCCTGTTCTTTTTCTTCGATTTTGGCATCTCCTGGTACAGCAATATCAATAAACTGTATGCTTTGGCCCTCAACAACTGTGATATCTGGCGTGTTATATTATTATTATTATCTCTTTTATTCATTAACCATGAAACTCAGTCAACTGAACATTTAAAATTGTGTCACAAATGCAAGGCACTGGTGCTAATGGTTGATACAAGTTGCTGCCAGCTTCCTAGGTATCTATTATTATTATTATTATTATTATTATTATTATTATTATTATTATTAGTTAATCTTTAGTGAGATTCACAGCTTTTGAGGCTGGTTAATAGCTCAGCAGCTCAAGTCCTAACCAAGGACCTAGGAATTGTTAAGGTATTGTCGGAGGATGTAAGCTGTTCTGAGTAAGGTGGTTTTTTTGTAGAGTCAAAATGTTCAAGTCCGGCAAATTTAGATTTTCTAAATAGCGGGGGAGCCCTTTGGGTATTGCTCCAAGGGCTCTAATTACAATCAGGATAACACATGATTTCTTTTTCCACAGTCAATTTGCAAGTCCCGGTACTTTGCGATTTTTTTCTTGCTGCTTATCTTCAATCCGTGCATCACCAGGTATTGCAATGTCAATGAACCATACTTTTTTCTTTTCAATTATTGTTATGTCAGGTGTGTTGTGGACCAAGTGCTTGTCAGTCTGAATCCTAAAGTCCCACAAGATCTTGAGTTTCTCATTCTCTAAAACTTTCTCTATCTGATGTTCCCAGTGGTTTTTGCTATACTCAAATCCAAACTTCTGGCACAATTTCCAGTGAATGATCTTAGCAACACGGTCATGGCGTTGTAGGTAGCCAGTTTGTGAAATTTTGCTGCACCCACTGATCAGGTGGTCGACTGTCTCATCTTTCTCATTGCAGAGGCGGCATTTGCTGTTGGTGGTAACATGTTGAATTTTTGCCTTCATGCAGTTTGTGGCTAGGGCTTGTTCTTGAGCTGCCAAAATAAAGCTTTCTGTTTCTTTTTTCAGTACTCCTGATCTTAACCAGTTCTAAGTTAGTTTCTGGTCAGCTTTGCCTTCAATACTTTTCAAGTATTGGTCATGCAGAGCTTTGCTTTTCCAATTTTCAGCTCGCTGCTCACTTACTTCTTTCTTATATTCTGCTTTTGTTTTAGTTGTCTTTAATTGTTGTCTTCTTTTATTTACTTCCTTAATCTTCACTTTTCTGGATGTAATCATTCAAGCTGCGTTTTTCTTCTTCCACAGTCTGCTTTACTTGTAGGAGTCCTCGACCACCCTCTGCTCTTGGTAAATATAATCGGTCAACATCACTTTTAGGGTGCAAGGCATGATTCATTGTCATAAGCTTCCTTGTTTTTCTGTCCAAATTGTCTAACTCCATCTGGGTCCAGTCAATTATTCCTGCACAGTATCTAATCACAGGTATAGCCCAGGTATTTACGGATTTTATGATGTTTCCTCCACTCAATTTGGACATTAATATCTTACAAATTCGCCGAATGTACTTGGCTGAAGTTAATTCCTTGACTTTATTATGCCTTAAGTCAGAGGCTTCCAAAATTCCCAAGTACTTGTAGCCTTCTTCTGATTTTACTGCCTTTATCATTTCTTCATTCTCTAGTTCTATTCCATCCTCTTCTATGATCTTGCCTGCTTTGGTTGCTATTGTTGCACATTTGTCAATTCCAAACTGCATACCAATGTCTTGGCTGAATTCTTTTGTGTTTTCAATTAATAAATTCAGTTCAGCTTTTATTTTACCAAACAGCTTCAAATCATCCATGTACATCAAGTGCGAGATTTTCAGTCCTTTCTTTGCAAGTTCGTATCCACAGTTCATCTTCTTCAAAATGATTGTCAGTGGTAGCATTGAGAGTATAAAAAGTAGGGGTGAAAGGGAATTGCCCTGGAAAATGCCTCGTTTAATTTCAACTTCACCCAGTTCTTCTTCATTAGCCATAAGTTTCGTTTTCCAGAGGTTCATTGAAGATTCCATTAATTTTTGTATGTTGCTGCTGATGCCTAAGATTTCCAGGCATTTATTGATCCTTGAGCTATGGGGAACTGAATCAAATGCTTTCTTATAGTCTATCCAAGCCATGAACAGGTTGGTTCATCTTTTCTTTGAGTTATTTAGGACTAGCTTGTCAATCAGCAATTGATCCTTTGTTCCTCTTGAGTTTTTGCAGCATCCTTTCTGTTCTACAGGAAGCAAGTTATTTCTTTCCAGGTATCCATAGATTTGGTTTGCAATGATACCAGTAAGAAGCTTGTATGTTGTTGGCAAACAGGTGATTGGCCTATAGTTTCCAGGGTCCTTTCCTTTTTCTTTATCTTTTTGGATCAAAAATGTCCTTCCAGTTGTCATCCATTCATCATTTTCAGGTGTTTTTAGGATCTGCTTCATTTGGATTGCCAATCTTTTGTGCATACTTGTAAGTGCCTTTAACCAGAAGCCATGCAGCTCATCCGGTCCAGGTGCACTCCAGTTCTTCACTTTTCTTGACTGTCTTTGCACCATTGCTTTTGTTATTTTCACGTCTTCCATTTTATGCACTTTAATAGAGTCCTCAACCTGTTTGATCCATTTTGCATTTCTGTTGTGCTTCTTGTTGATTTCCCACAAATTCTTCCAGAATTTCAGAGCTTTCTCTTTATCAGGCTTTTCATTTGTTGTTACTCCATCTCCATTTTCTAAGCTCTTATAAAACTGGTGCTGATTTGCTCTGAACTGTGAGTTTTCCTTGAACTGAGATACTTGGTTTTCATACCTTTTAATCTTTTCAGCAATGGCAACAACCCTCTGCTTCAGCTCTTCAATTACTACCGCAATCTCCTTATTCCTCAGATCATATCTTGCTTCCAGGCTGCTTTTGACCTGCTTGTTCTTTAGCTGACCTTGCCTTAGGTTCTTCAAGTTGCTCAAATCTCCACGTACTTTTTTGATCTTCAGTTCTAACCAAATTTTCCACTTAGGCTTCCCCTTCTTGCCTCTTTGGTTCTTTTGTATTTTCAATCCCAGTTCTTTGGTGGTTATTGTTGTTGTTGTTGTTGTTGTTGTTGTTGTTGTTGTTGTTTCCGGTATCCAGGTGTCTATGCTATGAAGGGCTTTATACAACCAGCACCTTTAACATATTCTACTTTTGATGCAATAGATTCCATAAAATTTGGAGCCACTTAGCAATCAATACATAGTTTGAGGGATATTTCCCTTGTAGTATTATTTTGCTTGCAATGCATCAGGGCTTCTGGAAATGTTCTTTCTGCTTCATATCATCCAAAGATGATAGGCAAAATGCATTCTTCTACTATCATTGCCTTTGTCAAAAGTGAAAGAAACACTTACATAAATCTTTTTGCTTGTTCTCAGGACCCCAGTCAATAAGCCTGCCCTTTGTTATTTGTGTTTCTGCTGACCAGAGAGGGAAGGCGCTTCTCATGGAAAATTTAATAAGGCCTCAGGAGAAGCTAAACAGAACAAATACATCAAAACTATTTGTGAAAATATCCTACAGCCAAAGCCAATCAGTGTTTTGAACAGTTATTCCAATGAAAGAGTCAGAATGGAGATAAATGTAAGAAAATAGCCCAGAAACTGAGAAATAACAGCTGGAAATCTTTTCACAGCCTAAAGTCATAGTCAAACAAAGACATGCAACGCATAAAATATATAACCTTTTGTCATCAAGGCCTTATATGGGACAACAAAGGTCCTGTGATTTTTGGTGTTTAGCTCTAGAATTTAATCAAAAGTATATAATACAATAAAACCAATGTATACCAGGAGCTAATACAACTCTTGCATAAATACGTCTGGAGAAGAATTAAGAGAGTTTATGAAACTGCTTATTATATAAAGCACCTAACACATACATTCTGCAAATGTGTAGGACAAAAATCTCCATCATTTATGATAAAGAGGCTGTTTTACCATGCTGGTAGGAATTTTGGGAACTGTGATTCAGCACATCTGAACCATGGCAGGTTGAAAAACTGGTTGTGGTCTTCAGAGAAGAAGGGGTCAACCTATTTTCCAGAGCACCAGAAGGTAAGACAAGAAACAATCAATGGAAACTAATCAAGGAGAGAAGCAACTTAGAACTAAAGAGAAATTTCCTAACAGTGAGAACAATTATCCAGTGGCACGACTTGCCTTCAGAAGTTGTGGGTGCTCCATCATTGGAGGTTTTATGGTCCTTCTTTTTTCTCTCAGCAAAGGAGAACACACTTTTATGCATTCAGGCAATGAACCAAAGAATGACAATATGATAGAATAAATGCTTTTGTTAATGTTTGTTTGTATGTACCGTATGTAGTATGGCTGCCCACTCCAGTAACTCTGGGAATAAGAGTAATAATAGGAAATCCTTGGGCTTTAAAATTCTTACAGGGTGATGAATAAAAATATCAGTAAATCGTGCTAGATCTGTAATAGTTTATGCATCTCCATTTTGATTATTTACCATATATCCTTACTCAGGTTTAAATATGCACAGTATAAAGTAATGTGCTTAAATCTTGGCGGTTAATGTTGCGTGTTCTGGAATATATCCATTCTGCCTTATCTTACTAGACAGACATAATCTATTGGAGATAGGGGATCCCTGAAGGAACCAGGTCCTTTGCCATGAAGGGGTTGATAGATAGTAACCACTACCTTAAATTGTTCATGTGTTATATTGAGAACGATGACTTGTCTCCTCTTGTGTCTCTTGTATTAATTATGTTTCCCATCTTCTTCTCCTTTAAAATTCAAGTGCCGTTGGTTCTTATCACCTCTATTCATTCTATCATTCTAAGGCTGATAAGCCTATTCCAGATCTCCCCAAAGAGATATTCTTGCCACTTCCTCCTGACAAAACTAATTTTTCATAATATATTTTGAAATCCCTCTCCAGTGCCTCCTGGTCCTTAGCAAAAGATGTCCCATCTGTCCAGACCTCACTTGGTGAGGCAGAACTAAAATGAGAGAGTGAGCTAAACATAGATGTGGACCTATACATAGACACAGACAGATGTATTATGCTAAGAGCTATAAGAAGAAATACAACAGTGAAGAATAAATTAAAAATTACATTGCAATAAAATAATACTAAAATTATTCAAATGTATGTTTATAGTAATCATAAGATACTCTTGTTAAACATTCTTCTTTTATTTATTTTGCCTGGGAGTAGGATAATTTGTTAGTTGCCACCTCATCTGAGCATGTGTCCATATACAAGTATCAATGATCGCAAGATATCAGAATCAAAGTTTTATTGGACAACATCTTGAAAATGATGATTTTAAGAAAAAAAGATGACTGCTAGGGAATCCCATTGACTATCTGGGAGTTAAATCACACTGGAATGCAGAAGATCTAGAACCCAAGAAAAGGACTTATTCTCTAAAGAATAAGTTCACCAAGAGGCCTTGAGTAATCCCTTTTATAGTCTTCCACACAGATGGTTGTGTAGAAAACAATAGCTCTGAACATGTTGCTTTGAGCAACATGTTGCCATGGTGGAAGGAAGCCACACAAACATGAGTAGCAGTCCAAGCAACAGCACTGATTCCCTAATGATTGGATACAAGGTGGCAACTTCTAGGAAATCAGAACGGTTGAGATAGAAATTAAATGCCAGTACTAACTGCAATTAGTCCAGCTGATTTTTTTTTGTGACTGAAATTGGCTAGGAAGGGGCTATGAATGAAATACATAAAATAAGAGATGGGGTTTCAAGGTCTAAGATTCCACCCTGCCAGTGAATATTTCTGCCAGTATTTGTAGCCTGTGGATTCAAAAGATCAATGACATGAGAACTACAAGGAAGGTAACAGGCAACTTTATTCTTTTACATCATATCTATTTAATAAGCTTGATTTGGCGGTTCGAATCTCACCAGGCTCAAGGTTGACTCAGCCTTCCATTCTTCCGAGATCAGATTGTTGGCGGCAATATGCTGACTCTGTAAACCGCTTAGAGAGAGCTGTAAAGCACTGTGAAATGATATAGAAGTCTAAGTGCTGTTGCTGTTTAGGCTGAAGTATAATTCCATGGGTAGAAGTTCAACAAAATACATTTATAAGGATAGACTTTGGATCAGTGGTGGGTTGCCACCGGTTCACACCTGATCGGGTGAACCAATAGCAGTGGCGGCGGGAGGCTCCGCCCACCCACTTCTCCACATGGGCAGAAGCACCTCATGCTCACACAAGCGAACCAGTAGTGATGGGATTTGGAACCCGCTCCTGCTTTGGATCATGTTATCAAGAATCTTAAGAACATTAGAAGCTAATGAAAACAGACTATTCACATACCAGTTCTGGCACAGATTTGAAACCCAGCCCTAGCTCTTGAAGTTTAGTGTTAAGTTAGTGAAAAGATAAGGCAGTCGATTGTCTGCCTCATAGATTATTCTAAGCACTGACTATGGCTGTTCTGATCAATTTTTCAAGTTTTTGCCTCCATCATGTTTCTCCAACCAAATTATAATTACAATCAATTTGGAATTTCAACATGATCTTGCCATTTGAACAGAGTATATGTGTCTAAATATAATTGGGACTTTATTTTCACAAGTGATGGTCCCAGAATAGATTCCTGTTCTACCTTCATCACATATTCTTTGCGCGCATTTTTGTCATATCTAAAAAGGCTACTATTATAGTGGAGGGGAGGAGGATCATAATGTACTCCTTCTCAGGTTTGTTGTGAGGACAAATGTGGAATATTAAAACGTTTTCCTTGCAAAGACACTGTATCTTTAATAAAAATGAACCATAAGCTACAACTTATGTCTGAGATGTGGTTCAATACCTATGGATTTTAAAATCTTTTTTAAGCATGAGACTGATCTTCCAGAGACAACTTTTTTTTTTTACTTTTAAGAAGTTGTCACAAGTTGCTTGGTACATTTTGAAATTGTATTTCAAATCACAAAATGATATCATAATTCCACTAGCTATTTTGGGCTTATGGTCCTGTAGTATAAAATGAAAACAAAACAAAATCAAATTGCAGTGAGAACACTTATGAACATTAAATAACAAAAGGTAATTAGACCATGCCTCAATACCCATGATGTTCCTTTGAGCAAATTTTACATCAAGCAAATAATTTCAATTTCAGATGTTTTAGATAGTTGAAGAATTCCTACTGACGTGCTTGGCTTTGCAGTATCCTAAAAAACCTAGCAAGAAACTGTAACTTTCAGTACTTCAGAAAATAAGATCATTATAAAATGGTTCAAATGACATGCATAGACACACACACACTTTGTGTGTGTTTCTGTGTGTGTGTGTTTAGTAAGGCACATGATTATGTCAACTGGCCTTTCTTTTACCTTGTACCCTTTGGAAATGTTGGAGCTGCAGAGTTCATGCTGACTGAGAAATCATAATTCCAACACAATTGTTAAGGCACTAGGTTGGTGGCAAACTGACATAAATAATGTGAAATTGCAATGTTTATTTCCATTATTATATTCCCTTTGTAAGATTTCAGCTTTTAAACAATCTGGTTTATTGAGCAAGAAATAAGATCACCACCTTGTCAAGCTCATTTGCCCTCTTTTTCTTTGTCTCACTTCCTTTCTCTCAAAGGAGAGAAACTTGTTTTTAACAATATGAAAGCTGATATTCTCTGGATGCCAAATTTAACCAAATGCCAGATTGCAATCTTGTGTGACAAAAATCACAGATGAACAGAATGGCGTACTGTGTTGTCTGTGCCGAAAAGTACTTTTTATAAAAGGCACTGAAAATCAGCTAGCATTTTGGAACTTTTGGTTTTCACATATTCATTTGACACATTTACATCCCACTTTCAGAGTGACACCTAAAGAGATCCTCTGATTTTATCCTCACAAGAACAGTAAGTAGAGATAATGTGTACCAATTTGCACCAGGAGTGTCCCTGTTGCAAGAACAATGTGAAACTTGATTAGTGTACCTGACAACATGATAAACAATCTCTGATGTGGAACCAAAGCCAACTTTGAATAATATTAGCTATTTTTCACTAAGGATGTCTTATTGAATGTGATGCCTAATGTGAACAAATTATCGTACCGTACAAAAGACAAGAAGATTGTAATTCCTGTGAAATTTGAGATACCCAAATGGACAGGATTTTACACGGTCTCGTCTAATCATTACTTCAGATGTGTCAGTACCAAAACAAATAAAAATAAATACAATCCACTCCATCACACACCCCGTCAACAATAGAAAACTTGTTAAACACCTTCATCTATTACAGCTTAGTCTTGCAAACCTGAGTTTTTAGAAAACTGTGGTATTTTCATTTGTCCTTAATTAATAGCATAGTATTATCAGAGTATTATCGTCATCCAAGACAAAAGCGGTTTGGTGTGTAGTTGACAAGAAAAGTAGAAAGGAAAACAGGCAAACAACTCAGGAACGCTTCCCCTTTGAGCAAAACTCACACCTTATTCCCAAACCACTTTCATTTAATTTTAAAGAAGCTTTCAAACATATTTGCCTGCTTTGAGTTGGACAAGGACAGTCTAGGGAGAAACGTGTCGATCTCAAATCAGATCACACATCCTGCATGATTTGTGTCCTGCTAAGTCAATTATAGCTATTTTTGCCAAAGGCCCAGGGATCTATTTTGATCGTTATGTCCCTTTTGTTCCCTTTGCAGAAATACCCTAGTCAAACGAAATGTATGCCTTGGCTAAATTGCATCATTCATTATTAGGGATGTGGTCTATATGCCTAGGATTTAGGGCAGACAAATGCATCACTCTCCTACCACCAAAGAACAATAACAACAACAAAAACAATAGATAGATTTCCCTAAAATTTATACTGCTAAAAACATTTACAGATATCAAAATAATGGTTGTAATTTAAATAGAATTAGAATCAGCATGGTGGGGGAAATGTGATCAAATGATTCATGTAGCTGTGTTCTGACCTAGGCTTCCCCAAAAAGCATTAAGTAGAATCCTGGTCCCGTCAAAACCCCTTTTATTAAACAAACAGTGAATTCCTCTCATTCACCTTCAGCAAAGTCTTTCAAGGGAGAATTTACAGTCACAGACCTTATCTGGTTTGGAGAGCTGCCAGGCCGATATCTTCAAAACTTGGCAAAGAATCTCGGAGAGTCACAAACCAATTAGGCAAACTAATTGTCTCCTTCAAACTCCACTCCCCTTTTGCTCCTTTTTTATTCCCTCTGGGAGGGGCCATTCATTGCCCACCTGTGGTCTTACTCCCAAGTCGACCCTTGTTCTTTATCTGTTCCCTTCGTCTGGCAACTCTGTGCATACGCACATTGGGAACAGGCTCCAGCTGTTTGTCTGCCTCACTGATGTCTGACTCTGAAGGCAGCTGATAACTGGCATCCGGCCAAGGCCCCCTCTCTGCCTCTGATGCAGACCCCTCATCAGAGCCTTCCCCAGGCTCCAGGACTGGCCCACATTCCTCCCCAACCTCCTCACTGTCCAAATCTGCTGCCAGCTCTGCTGGCCACTGGCGGGCCACAACAAGCTGCTCAGTCTGTTGCAGAGGTTCTGCCTGTTGAGAGGCAACTTCATGTTTCCCCTGAACCTTATTAACTGATCATTGTTTTTGAATTGGAAACTTTTTCAAATATAGAATATTTCCAAAGAGAAGAGATAAAAGCAGATGATTTCACTTCAACCTAGTGAGTGTTAGTGTTTTACAGAATGGTTTGGGGATCTAAAGATGTTTTTCCAAATTGATCTATCTGTGTTCTTCCCACCTACCATGAAAGTTCATTTAAGCTCTTTATACAGCTTTCAACACAACTGCTTCTACCTGTTTTCTTCTCTTCTTCCACCCCTATTTCCTGGCAATTCTCTGTTCATCCTATTGACCTCAGGATTCCTGGCTCTCTTAGATTTTGCAAAATGGAACATGTTTTGGTGTTGTGAAATGGTTAAATGTGATGAAGAATATTTCTCAAGTTCCAGACCATGGGTAGCTCATATTAAATTACATTGCAATTAATTATTCAATGAAGATTGTCATTAACATTACAGTGAAAAATATGATCAATATTGCAGCTGTCACAGATGAAAAAATTACATATATGGATGACCATCATGCCTATAATTCATTAATTGGTTTATGGACAGGCATTTTCCAGGGGGAATATCACCAAATCATGCAGTGTCCATCATTGCCAGCTATTGCAAGTCATATTGCAGAAAAGAGAGAAATACAAATCTAGACATGCCATTCCTTATTGGAGAAATAGCTTAGATCAAGAACATTACTTTAATTCTGGCAATAACTCAGACTAAATGAATTTAATTTGTCTTTAAGTGTGTGGATGTAGGCTATAGACTTAATTTTAACTTCTGATTATTATTTTCATTTTTGCAGCTAGAAAACTACACAATCTTTCAACATATTTTCCAATTGAATCCAACAGAATTTTTATGAGGATGAAATGAAGTACAAGGTGTAAATCCAATCAAGACATTGTATTTCTCATGGCATTTTGCTGAATTTTCTTTCTTCTCCTGACTGACAAAAATAGATTGAAATTATAAGAAAGGAGTCTTTAAACTGCTGTTCTGTGAAGAATTGGGATTCATCACCCCTGATAATTTCCAATGGAAGAAAGGCTGTTGCAAGAGATCTATTTTTATTTCATCGTTCTTTTCTTCCATTTTAATAGCTATTACTGTTTGTAGGTTTCCATATTTTATGAACAATTGAGCACATGTATTCGTAAGTTATCTTAGAAGGAGATATTCTGAAATGTTTGAAGACATTCATTGTGGAAAGCTGCCTGAAAATCAGTCATAAAACTACTCTGTTCTAATTGTATGAATCCACCCCTATGAATCTAGAAAAAATCTGCAGGGGAAACAAAAGCTGCATTGTAGGTGTGAAAATTCAATTACATCTTTATTCATTGATTAATATCCGTGGTTTCTTACAATTCTAATGGCCTCAGAAGGAAGACTTCTGCCTGATCCCACCTATTAAGGATGTACATCTGGAGGGTTTACAAAAAGGGGCCTTTTCAGTGGTGGCCCCTTCCCTGTGGAACATCATTCCCCAGGAGTTATGATTAACCCCCATCTTGTTGCTTTTCTGAAGGGCCTTGAAGATGTGGTTTTGTCGGTAGGCCTGGGCATTCTGAATGGAGATGGAGCTGTTCAAGTGGATGGTTTGATTCTGCCACGTGGAAAGGGATCAAGGGTTTTATGGTTTTAATATTGTGGGTTTTTAATCCCAGAGTCACCTGTGTGTGAGTTGGGCAGCGATATAAATTTGTTGAGTACATAAAATAAATAAATGCATGGGAAAATAACAAAAAGTTGCAAGAAGATAAACAAGGATCATAAAAAGCAGCAAAAGCTAAGGAATAAGAACATGCAGGTATTTAGCCCAGCACTCTACATTCAATGTTGCCAACCAGATCCCCCAAGATCCCCAGAGGACCATCCAATTTCTTTCTAAAGCTAAACTTTAATTGATTAAAGTCATAATTTTATCATGAAACTAAATTCTATTATTTATTCAGTTGAGATTCTTATATCTCAGCAATTGCTTTAAGAAGTGCTGTCGTATTTCCTGAATCCCCGACCATTCAAGGTCAATGGATGACCCCAAGTACCATTGGGAATCATAGAATAATAATAATTGTACATCAGGGCCAAGTATTGTGGTGAAAAATTCCATTCTTCCTTATTGAAATTAAGTCCCATGTTTCTCAATCAAATATGATGATGTAAAAATTGTATCTAGTGCTTTTAATGTTACTCAAAGTAACAATGTGGTTCTGCTTTTTTTATCTTTGTCTATTCTATGTATAAGAAACTGTCCTTGTGCTATTTTAGTTTTAGATCTCTCTAATAAAAAATTAGTTCAATGTAAGGAGATTTTAGGAATTACTCTGTAGTTCGAGCAAACTAAATCCATATCCTATACCAAATCCAACCACAAGATGCTGATGACAATATTTTTTTAAAAGCACCTTTTTTTACAAAGCAATCAAGTTTGATTTATAATCAGCCAAATCACATAAGTTATTTCACTTGCTTGTTTATTTCACTTTCACTTGAATAAGTTTGTATATTTCCCCTATTTAATTAAATGACCTCTTGACATGCTTCTTGTTAAATTAAGGACTTTTTAAAATTCTAGGATGATGGTAGTAGTATTTGAATGTGCAACCTCAAAACTCTGAAAATATACATGTTAAAATTAGATTACCAGTGTTTGAAGATTGAAGTGCTCCAGTTGTGCTATTTTGCCAAAATTTCCATGATAAATCAGGATACTTGAGGAATTACCTCTTCCTGGTTATACCTATTCCTTTCATTGGGTATGGTAGGAGCAGATGTGGATTCACATATTTATTTTTTAGTTATTTATTTTATTTCATCAAGCATGTATTTTATGACAGATACAAGTGTAAACATAATTATAAATATATGAAAAGAGTAAGAGTAAAAAAGGAATATTAGGACAGGGACGGTAGGCACGCTGGTGCGCTTATGCACGCCCCTTACAGACCTCTTAGGAATGGGGTGAGGTCTGCAGTCTAAGGTTAAAGTTTTGGGGATTTGGGAAAGAAACCACAGAGTCAGGTAGTACATTCCAGGCGTTGACAACTCTGTTACTGAAGTTGTATTTTCTGCAGTCTAGTTTGGATTGGTTTACCATGAGTTTGTATCTATTGTGTGCTCTTGTATTGTTTTGGTTGAAGCTGAAGTATTCATTGGCTGGTAGGAGATTGTAGCAGATGATTTTATGTACTACGCTTAGATCAGACCAAAGATGGCGAAGTTCTAAGTAGTCTAAGCCCAAAATTTCGCCCAGTACCAAAAATGTGAGCATATGCCCGGCTTTCCACGCATGCACTTTACTCACGTGCATGCCTTCCACACATGCACCTGGCCTCTAAAACGTGCCTAAATAGGACAGCATAGAGCCGGGGCAGTTGGGGGGGGCACCTGCGATTTCCACTACCGGTTCACCCGAACCAGTCCAAACCAGATGAATACCACCTCTGGGTAGGAGAGGCATTCTGCAGGTTCTGTTTATGAGGAGTGTCATCTGATGGGACCCAGAAGTAGAGCCTTTCAGCCATGGTGCTCATTCTTTCAGAGTTTAGATTAGCCCCAACTTTACTGCCCTTTAGGGAGACCCTGAAAATATGGCTCTGCCATTGTGCTTGGAGGGGGTCTGGTGATAGTGGAGAGATTCTTCAATGGCCATGTTGAGTGGTATCCTAACTGGATGTTGCCATTGACTTTTTTACATTTTTATTGAGGGTTTGTATGTTTATATATTTTAAATTAATTGTTTTGTGATTTGGACATTATTTTAATTGTTGTGAGTCACCCAGAGTTACCAAGGTGAGATGCACAGCTGTGCAAATTAAATAAATAAATAACAACACTCTAGATAGAAGATTATTCGAATAGACCACATTAGTCTGGGATCAGATTGCTACCAATTATGTGGACCCTGGAACCCATTACTATGTATTTTTAGCCCTTGATGATAATAATTTGTAATCACACAATAGGAAGTTAAGAATAAAGAGATAGGAAGCATGAATAAGGAACTTATATGGTATGACTTAATGGCTCATGTGAGAACAATTGAGATATTCTGCAATTGTTCTGCAGCAACTCTGTTTTTCATCACATTCCTGCTTTTAAGAATGATCTTAAAATGGCTTCTTTTCCTCATTAGCACATCCTAATTTGTCTCTGCCATTACTAATATCTTCAATGGTAGATTAGATAATAGAAATAGAAATAGCAAAAGGTGCATAGCAGGATAGAAATGGAAAGAAAGGAGATTAATGGTGGTGAAGGTAGAAAGGGGGCAGGAAACTCAATCAAGGACGCTGGAAGGAAGATGATCACACTAGATGAAAAAACACCATGATTTTTATTAAAAAAATAAAAATTAACTTGTAATAATGAGGATGCAAAATAACAAGAGCAGATAGAAAGAACAGATCCGTTAAGAAACTAGAGTCAATGAAATAATACGTAAAACTTGAATACAGTTTATATAACATGATGTTGCATGAATGATAGTTTTCCAAATGTGCAAATGAAACATTGTTGCATGGCTTTTATTGTATTTTTCTATTATGCTGAAGTAGCAGTTTCCTAGAACCTACTTAGGATCCTCATCCACCCAAGTTAATATCCTGCCAAGAGTGATGTTGCTGGTTGACAGCTCCACCTGGTTATTCTCGTTCTTCACCCAGTTTCTCTCAGAAAATGATCATTCTATTATAATTAATATTCTTTTTTACAGACATATACTATTGGGCAGTGGTGAAATCCAATTTTTTTTACTACCGGTTCTGTGGCTTGGTGGGCGTGGTGTGGCTTAGTGGGCGTGGCAGGGGAAGGATACTGCAAAATCTCCATTCCCTCTCCCTCCAGGGGAAGGATATTGCAAAATCTCCATTCCCACCCCACTCCAGGGGAAGGATACTGAAAAATCTCCATTCCCTCCCCACTCCAGGGGAAGGATATTGCAAAATCTCCATTCCTACCCCACTCTGGGGACAGCCAGAAGTGGTATTTGCCGGTTCTACGAACTACTCAAAATTTCCGCTACCGATTCTCTGAACTGCTCAAAATTTCCGCTACCGGTTCTCCAGAACCTGTCAGAACCTGCTGGATTTCACCGCTGCTGTTGGGATTCTTTTGGTTGGAGGGCTTCGGATTTTTTTTTTTAATGAATAATTTAAAGTGTGACTATATTTCTAAATATGTGTATTCTCAAAAGACAAATTTCAGTTTTTCTTCTCTCATATTAGCATGTTAAAATTATTGTGCATACACACAAAAGCAACAGTTATGTCAGAACTTGCAGGAAGGGTGCAAAACAGCTGCCAATACTCTAGTGTGCACATTGGTCCAGGAGATGTCTAAATGTGTTTTCATTGAACTTGAAGAAATTGTACCTCAAATACCTCCTGTTACCTCTCAGTTATTTCAAACTGTTGATGTGAAGGCTATCCCGGGATGTCAACAAACTAGATCTTCCAAATTTTCGATGTGTCATCTTAAGGGTTGGCACAAGTCAAGTTTGAATCTAAATACAGTACATAAATTTTCTCTGGAAAGTGAAGGGAGGGTAAGAAAAGAGCAAGTTATTTATCAAGGAGTTTTCATACTTTCTGTACTTTTCTTCTGACGAAGCATCACATTTATGCCATTCTTCTCTTGGATTTCTGTGAATAAGATTCATTGCGAGAAGTGCCCTAAGTAGAAATGTGGACTTTGGCCAACCCATTCTGAGAAACTCCTTTGGGAATTGGCATTTGCACCTTGACTAAGAAAATGAGTCAGCATGTGATTTAATGACATAAAATGTGACCTCACTAGCAGAAGTTATTCCTAAAATGTCTAAGAGGCAAATGCATTAGTATGTTCAGCCACCATGCTGGCTAATGACTAGACTTTTTCAAGCATATGGGATCATTATTCCAGCATATCATCAGTAAGCTTTCCAGAAAAGCTAATTAAAGGTCCATTAAAATGCTTACCACAAAGTTGGGTCTTATCAGAGTTCTTCACTCCTGTTTGAAGAATTTGCTGAGTTTCTGCAGTTTTCTGCTCTACTCTTCTGGTTCTTCATGTGATTACTAAAGATGAACAAAGCTAATTAGGTGGTCTTTAATTTTCCCTTTTTCATCCCTATTTACTTCTTCTTTTAATCTGGAAGTGTACATTTTTTATTAATATTACAAAAACGCTACCCAGTATTTAGTGGTGGTTCATTATCTATACCTTTTTTACTTAATGCTCTCCTAATGACGACTTTTGTATTTAAAGTTCAAGCAATTGCTCATGAAGTTCAACATTAATTTATGGATTGTAACAAGATGGTGTTGAGATGATCAGATCAGGTGCTCAAAAAACAGTGTTCCCGGGGAAATCAGTACTTCCAAGCAAAATATGTAAGTATGAAAAAAACTCTTAAGCAGGAAATATTTGATCTGAACCCCATTGCAGCTATGACTACCAAAACTGTACTACAAATCTGGAAGATTGTGTTAAGTTTGCAAGCCAATGGATGTTGAAGTCCTACAGACTTAAAGTTAGTCTTTTAATTACATTAAACAATTTGATGCAGGCATTTAAAATGAAAAGTCCCTAAAGCTTTTTTTTTAAAAAAAGAAAGGAAAGGAAATATGTGGAGTCCTTGGCACTGTTTCCTTTTTCTGGGGTTCTGGGTTGCTGTAGTGCATTAGTTCTTGTCTAAATAATGTGCTTACACAGCTCCTCTTAATGGGGAGTTGGGCTGTTATTTTAATAACTGAATATCTACCAGTATTTAGTATGGATTGTTTTTTAATACTGCATTTCTAATTTTCCATCATTTCCTCTGCTACTGTTGCTGACATCCAAGAAGGGTAGTGTGTTGTTGTTTTCTTCTCCTGTGAATTTATTCCTTTGAATGTGTTAATTGTTTCATGTGTCTTCTATAGTTGTTCCTTTTTCATTATGACAAATGTGTCTTCTAGATACATATCTTTGATTGTGACTGTAAAATGATTTCTACACTCTGAATTACAGTTGCTGAGGATGGTGATCCTATGGGTGTTCCTCTGTTGTGTTGATATATTTGTCCATCAAACTGAAAGTAGATAATCAGTCAAAGGATGATGAGGTCCACGATTCTGGGTATTTCAATCTTACCTTACTACTTGACCAGGTTCAGTGCAGGGTGTAGGACTGTTACCATGTATTATTTCATTAATTCTGGATTTTTGGACATAAAGAGTACCATGACATCAAATGGAACCGTAATTTCATCTTATTCCATTTTTAGGTCTTTGATTTTCGGGAAGCACTGTAATGAAGAGATGATACAATATTCATTCCACTCTGTGAGATATCCAAGCTTTTTTGTAAGTTCTGTTGTATGTTGGAGTATCAATACTATTGGATGAAGAGGTATGTTGGGCTTGTGTATTGTTGGGCATCCATAGTAGTGTGGGAGAAGGATCTATGCTTTTCATCTGCCAATGCTCTTGTGTGTGTGTGTGTGATTTAACCTTTCTTAATTAGGTCATCAAGGAATCTCTTGATCAGATTGTCCAGTTCCTATATGGAGTTGGTGTTTACTTGGATGTAAATTTATTTGTCCTCCAGTAATTCTTTGGATGTTTGTATGTATTGTGTTCTGTCTATGATAACTGTGGTTTGGCCTTTGTCTGCTGGGATGATAGTAATGGTTTAGTCCTCCTTTAGGTTTTTGAGATCTGCTGTGTTCTCTGCTTTGTATTGGTTCTGATTCTGTGTTTAGCTTGT
Source organism: Arizona elegans (assembly GCA_022577455.1). Classification (NCBI taxonomy): domain Eukaryota; kingdom Metazoa; phylum Chordata; class Lepidosauria; order Squamata; family Colubridae; genus Arizona; species Arizona elegans. The sequence continues at coordinate 255,925,898 of JAKOOJ010000001.1, forward strand.
CTGTCTTCCTACACCCAGATAAGCAGGGATTAATACCAGACAAACAATCAAGCAGAAAACTATAAACTAATCAAGGAACTATTAAGGAGAAAACCACATCCCTACCAACACTGGCACTGGCTACTGTTTATAAATGGAGAACACACTCCACACTCATTACGGTAGCACTGATGTTACCTACTTAGATAATGAAATGTCTCCAAGCAAACAGCCAAGCTCGGAGAGCATCAAGACTCATAGTTCAACCCTGAGTTACATATATTCTCTTGTATTAGAAAAAAATGTATCTCCCACTTTTTCATGTTTGTTCTTTTGTACACTCTTTAATGCAGGCTTTGGATAGAAAAAAAACCAACACTAACACTTGCTTTATTGATATCATTTATGCTGTTTGAAGTTGGAGTATGCGGGCAAGAATATACATAAATTGATTTAGAAGAAAAAGAATCCATTTTAGTTGGTTTTATTATTTGGAAAAACTCTGCCATAAGGAATAATAAGAACTGTGCTACAGAAATCTGTTTGACAGATGGCATCTAGATTTGTTTAGAATATTCACAAACTAGCTAGAGAACTATTGTCTGTTTTGACAAAAGATACAAGAATATAAACATCAGTATAAAAATACCTAGGCATATGCTGTAGATTTTAAAAAAACATATAAAACTGAGAATAACTTAGAAAAGACCAGCAGGATGTAAGCGGGGAGAATGCTGGGCTCTCTTCCTCCCCAGAATTTTCTAAATCAGCTTTTCCTCTATTGTTATGTCCTTATATAAATCTCTTATTTGTAAGGGTTACGCTTCTTCAAAAATGCAGCACAACAAATGCAATAAAATGCTATCTTCTGCACTGGATAAAGCCTTTTTGTATTTCATTAGAGATAAGAATTTACCAGTGGACCAAGGGAGATTTTAGTATATCACTCAGAAAAATTGAGTCTCCATCACTTCTCCTCACAACCCTTAAAAATCATAAATTAATGGTCATAAGTCAGTTGGCATGCACTGAAAAAGTAAAAAAATAATAATAAATACATGGTGGAGTGATAAACATTGTAAGATATTACAGAGATGTGATGGATCAAAACGACCACATTTCAAATCCCAGCTTAATCATGAACATAGAATCAAACATTTTCCCTACAATAATGTAGGATAATCATTTATTGATGTTCTTGCCTCAATATTTTACATATAGAGAGCCAATCCTTCCATCAGGCAGTCTGAAAACTTTTTTCCCTAGGCAGTCAGATTTCTATACAGAAATGTAAGAAAACCAAAATTAACTGTATCTGTAAGGATGAAAACAATTAAAACGTTTGGGATGGTAGCGCAGCTTCTGATAGTTTACCAGGGATTGAATATCCATAGCCTAAAGAAGGATGGCTCACCCAAAGGAGCATTAAATCAATTTTGCCATTGGCTGACATAGACAACAACAAACTGCTATGTTGTATAATGCATTTCCTTCTTTGTGTAATGATTGCGCCGGGAAAATTTTTGGAAGCTGTGTTAGCAATATGCCAGCAGAACTTTTCCAAATGGACATTACCAGATTACCAGATTTTTTTTTTTTAAAAAAAAAAAAAGACCTTCTAAACATTGCAAAGATTACTTCAGAACACTATTAGTTTAAAATTATGTGCATGTTATACATTCTGGAATTTCCTCTGTGCATCTTTCAATATGGAACCCAAGCTGTGTTTTGCAGGTTCGGAATATTTTCAGTAAGTATGATCTAGATATGTGTTCAAGCATTTTTGGAATGAATTTATGTACTTGCAGTAACTTTTGCATTATCTAAATGTTCATAAAAAAGAAGTAGCAGATTGGGCAAATAATTTACCCTCAGAGTTAGAAGAGAAGAATAAATTCATGCAGAATTAGCAACATAGCTTTACGCCACATGAGATCATTAGTCAGTTTTTATCTGATCCAATGCTTCTCTATCTCAGCAACTTTAAGATGTGTAAGACTTCAACTTCCAGAATTCCCCAGCCAAGAATTTGGAAACTGTAGCCTGCACATCTTTAAGTTGTTTAGGTTGAGAAATATTGGCTGGAACCCTTGGGGATGTATTTTTTCTATTATCTGCTTCCTGATCCTTCTTGAAGTAATGGCAGATGTGTTCTTCTAGTGACAACAGGTGCTGTCATAGACATCCTCAGAGGGAAGTGGAGTACATCGTGATACATATGTCATAACACAAAACTATGAGTTATCTAATACCATCATATTTCAGGACCAAGCCTATAAGGGCAGGATTTAAGACATAATGTTACCATGTATGTGTCAACACTTTGATATAATCTCAGTTTACTTCAGGCATCTACGGTACCTTTCCTAAACATTTGTCTTCTTTTCACCATTTCTTTTCTCTCAATCTTCAGTTTTAGAAATGATATCCCAACACGAATTTATATTAACAATTCTTAAGAAGACTTAAAGAGCCATATCTACTTTTGTTTGCTGTGTGCTTTTCATGTTTTCATATTGCTGACTAAAAATTTGTCTCTATGAGTTTCATACTAGTTATTCAAATCTCTGCATGTGCAGAGGGTAAAAAACAGGTTACTTCATGGTTAAAACCAGGAAGTAACGATGTCCAGGCGGGTGGGTGGAGCCTCATGCTGCCGCTGCCCCCAGTTCTCCGAACCACCTGCTGCTGCTGCTACCAGTTTGCCCCTAAACCGGTGCGAACCAGTAGCATTTCACCCCTGGACAAAACTGTATGAACTGCCAATCACAAAGGAACAAAACTCCCAATTCCAACTATTCATCATTGTCCTTTAAATGAATATGAAGGGTTCTCATTGTACAATTCTTGGATTTGTGTTAAATATATTTTTCACAGATTTATAGCAATTTCTTTGTGCATTGTGACTCTGTTAACAATTTTGAGAATATGATTGGAAATACACTATCATGAATAAATAACAAATAACAACATTCTAGCTATTTCCACATAAACTATGGATATTGCTCATGTGTTATTTCTCACATTCAATCACTTTTGAGCCAAATAGCTATATAATCCTTCTCGCAGCTTCTGTAGATTGTAAACTCTCTTTTAGCTTTATACAGCAATTTCTATACAAATTGGTTTTAGCTCAGTAAGGATTTCAGGATTCAGTTCAGATCAGCTTCTGGTGTATATCACAAATATGACCGTGACATGAAAATTTAAACAACCTAAACTGAATAGCAAATAGAACAAGCCAAGTTGTTGTTGTTTTCAATTTATGCAACTGAAGATAAATAAGCTGGGAGTGGAAGTGAGGAATCTGGACAGCATGGGCAGACATGAATGATGGAGCTATTTTAAGGGCCCACTGATTTATGTTTAAGACATTTGAAAAGTGGGCAAAATTTTCAGAAGTCCTCACGGTAAGCGAAACATTGGAAGTAATGATGCACAAAATTGAAGATGTATTTCCAATACTGCTGATAAAGTACTTTAATACACATATAGAAAAATATCTGCTGATTACATATTGGTTTTTCAACTCCTGAGTAGATTTTGAGCTTATCTGGAGACTCCTAAAACGGAATGGTCCTTGGTGCTCCCTGAGCTTGATTGGTTGTTGTTGTTTTTGTTGTTTGCAGATGCTTCCTTATACAAAGTAGGTAATATCAGCAGTGCTAGTAGGGAGTTTGCTCTCAATTTCTATTCTAATGGCTTGCCCTGGGCCAGTGTTGGTGGGAATGGTCTTGGTTGGGCTGTTTACTGTTTGCTGGTTTGACAGTTCCTTGATTGGGGCATTGTTTACTTCTTGATTATTGGTCTGATGTTAATCTTGGTGTTAATTTATGCTCATCTGGGTGTTGATTGCTGGTGGAGAGGTGTTTTGGTCTTTTTCTTCCCTTTTCGGCTTGTTGGTTGTCTTTTCTGTATGGTATGTAAATGTTGTTTATTTCTATGTGCCTACTAATGGCTGATTTGTCAGAATGCCAAGCTTCCAGGAATTCTCTACATTTTTGGATTTGGCTTGGTTTAGGACAGTCACAGCTTCTCAGTTGAAACTAAAAAGTCTCTCCATTGTAAAATTTTTAAAAAATTCATCATGTCTTCTGACTCTAGTTGGCATTCATGGATGTGTTCTGCTAGTCTTCTGCCTGTTTGTCCTACAAAGTGGCTGCTGCAGTCCTTACACTGTATGTTATAGATGACTCCTGTTTTTTTCTTTTGGGGCTGCTGAGTCTTTTAGTTCATTTAGGATGTTGTGCAGTCCTAAAACTGCATGGACTTGTCCATGTAGTTGCTAGGAGTCTAGATTAACTTGATGACTTTTCCCATTCCAGCCCAAGTGGAATTTGATGACTTTTCCCGAGTTTGGCAGAAGCTGTAATGGGAGTAAAGGCAAGTAACAGGAGCTCACTCTGTTACGTGGCACTAGGGATTCGAACTGCTCAGCTGCTGACCTTTCTTTCTTTCTTTTCTTTTCTTTTAATTTGATTTATATGCCGCCCTTCTCTGGAGACTCAGGGCAGCTTACAATGGGTTAAGCAATAGTCTTCATACTTTTGTATATTTTATACAAAGTCAGCTTATTGCCCCCACAAACTGGGTCCTCATTTAACCTACCTTAGAAAGGATGGACGGCTGAGTCAACCTTGAGCCTGGTAAGATTCAAACCTGCAGTAATTGCAGGCAGCTGTGTTAATAACAGGGTGATTTAAACCACTGTACTACCAAGGCTCCTTCTGATTGACAAGCTCAGTGTCTTAGCCACTGAGCCACCACGTTCCCACAATTCAAGGTAGTAGTTGTTAATTATACAGTTCTTAAGGCTTGAGAACTAGTTATTTTCAAGCCAGACTAGGCTGGTTAGAATTTGTTCATCCAACACAAGCAAACAGAGAATGTCCACTGATGGCATCTGCCGCCATCTCCAAAATCAGGAAGTCTGGTAAAGGACCCTCAGAGGGCAGATTCTTTGAAGAGGAGTTCTTTTGGAATAGCTTTCCTTCGGAGGTAAGAATACTTCTTTCACTCATGATCTGGCTGTCAAATGTATGATCTGGCTGTCAAAGTGCTTTTGGGAGCTGGAGCAGGAATTACTTCTTAATATTATTCTCAGTGAAAAGGCGCACCATGGGCGTTTTGCATTGGCCATTATTGTGTTTGTTGATTGTACACATTTTGTAATCCACTTAGAGTGAGCCAGATTGAAGCAATATAAAAGTCACCATAATATATAGGTATGTTTTTCCCATATAGCCACTTATTATCTTTGGTAGACATTTCTGTCCATCCCCTACAGAAAAATAATTCCCAAAAGCACATAAAATGACTTTTTTAGTTATGTGCAAAATCAAATTGCTTGTTTCTTTGAATGACTGATTCTTTTATTTACTCAGAATCTTCATTAAATACTTAACACATTCAATTATGCTTTGTCATATTAGGAACTCCTTTTGGCAATCAACTCTGTAGCTAACTTTTTTTTAAAAAAAATCTCTTTTTAAAATTCCCTTTTTTAAAAAACCCTATCATGTGTAGTCATACAAATTCAAAATGTGATATAAAGGTCTGAGAGATATTTATCCATTTCAAATCTTTACAGGATAAATGCTTTTTCATCTGAATTGTCCATGTGAAACAATCAAATATGGATATAATTTTAAAATGTCAATGTCTTCGATCACAAATAATTATTACTTCTTACGCTTGATTTGACTAAGATATAACTTTTAAAAAGTTCTCTTGTTGATCCCATTGGTGCAGCGAAGCTTTTTCTGTTTTGAAGCAGAATAAAATGATAGAAAGGAAACCAACTTTGGGTATCTTATTTTTTAAAGCAATTCTTAGGTGTTTTTTTTAAAAAAATGTATTGCTCATACAATAAGTAGGACAGGCAGCAAAGGGCCAAAATAGAAAGTGCTTTTATTTGTTTATTCTTAATTTAGAATAGAAGGATTTACATAGTGTTTAAGCCTGATTATCTTAGTTGTGTTTAATTTCCTCTTAACTGGAATTAGGTTAGCCAACATGAACCTTTTAAGGTAAATTCACTGATGCCTAAGTGGAATTACCTTAATAGAATCCATAGGAAAAATTCCAAACTTGTATATTGTCTGAAAGACAAATTCCATTGGTCATTTCTGAGTGAATGAAACGTTGGCTTGAATGGCACAAATTTTGGATTGAAGTAAGGTTTTCATTGATCCCCATGCAAATAAGCAGAATAACACATGGATATAAATGTATTTACTTGTATGTTTATTCATTAAACTTATACCTAATACTGTGAAGGTTTGTTGACCTGGGATTGGGAATGGGGAAGGAAGAATGAACCATTAAAGGAGAGTTTCAGAAAATATTATTTAATCCCGAGAAAGTAGATAGTGTGACAAAAAATCCAGAATAATCCCACTCTGATTTTATTTGGTATAAGAGAAAGGTAGAACTAGACTGCCAGACTTTTAGGATTTTATTCTGCAACAATTTAACACATTCTTGCAATCCTTGCCGTACCAGTTTTTGACCTGATTTACCTTACAGAGCTGACAAATTGTTACTGCCTGCAAAAAAATCAGATTATGATCTTGAGCACAATCAGGGAATAGTAACAAAAGCAGTTCTAACATAACCCAGCCTTGAAAACTGGACTTCAATAATAGAAATAAGGAATTCTGGTCTGTATTCCTGAATTTTTATTTATTTATTTATTAAATTTATTGGCCACTCATATTACCACAGGGTAACTCTGTGTGGCTTACAATATTAAAAAGATAAAACCAGTGGTGAACTGCTCCCGGTTTGGACCAGATCACCCAATCAGGTAGTGATAGCAGCAGGTGGTTTGGAGAACCGGTAGCAAAAATCCCTGTCCCTCCCCCAATGCCCAGCTGAGCCATGCAATCATCAGAGGCTTTTTTTTAATTATTTTTAAAAGCATTTTTTCTACAACCCTCTTCAGCTGAAAAAATGCTTTTAAAAGTAAAAAAAAAGCCTCTGATGATCGCGCGGCTCAGCTGGGATCGTCAGAGGCTTTTAAAAGCATTTTTTCTACAACCTCTTCGGCCATTTTAAAAAATGGTTTTAAAAGTAAAAAAAAAAAGTTGGCCACACCCACCCAGTCACATCACACACACACACACCACCAAGCCACGCCCACAGAACCGGTAGTAACAAATTTTACATTTCCCCACTGGATAAACTATAAAAAAAAACCCATAGACAATATAAATAAAATCGTATAAAAATCCAAATAGTCAGTCCTAACTAAAAGATGGAGAGTGAGGGAGTAAGATGAATGTGAGAGGGGAGGAAAGAATGTTATTAATCTACCAACCACTACCACCCCCATGTGAAACCTCTCCATTGGAGCTCCAAGCTAACTGGCAGAGCCAAGTCTTTAAGCTCTTACAGAGAGCTCAGGAGGTTTGGGCCTGACCCACTCTGAGGGGACAAGATGTTCCAAAGCTATGTCTCCAATCTGATCGGTGTCCCATTGCAACCTCTAAGATGATGCACCGGTTTAACAATCTGAAAAGCTAATTACCTTTTTAAAAATTCATACAACCATTCAGGTGGTTTGACCCAGAGAAATAATTGAGTTTCTCCATAAGCAGCACTAGCGTTGCTCTCTGTTAGCAGACCCACTCAGCAATTCTACAACGTGACACATTCAGTGATTTTCGTGGTGGTACAAACCCATATAGAGATCTAACCGAGCACATCCTTTTCACACCAGCATTGATTTTGCACATCTTCTAAAGAGACGATGCCTGAAACTAGCTGGGAAAGTCAATAATGCAAAGCAATGTGTTTGAGATCATGATAAGTAACAGAAAACAAAATCAATGTTTCCAACTATTATTATCATGAAGTATAGTTCATTATAGAGAACATTAAACTGGAACAAATGGCATCATTCACATTTCTGCACTGTCACTCATGATGACAATCATGAGAAATGATGCACGTACAAACACACATTGCAGTTTGGGTAGTTACTACCCAATAGCGTTCCAATCAATGAAGTATTACAGAAACACTGAAGAAGATGGATGCTCGAGTCACAGATCATCATCACTGGCACTATCTGCACATAAAGAAGGAAAGCTAAATGTGCCAGACTGCCTGTGATGTCCCAAGTAAGGTAATTTTCACAGGCAAATCAGAAGCTTCTGTTTCCACAGCAAGAAACAGATAAGCTTATATTTCTTGCAGCAAGAAAAAGACAAGTAGAATGCAAGCAAACTGACCATTAAACCATGGTTTACATTAAACCATTCATTTGTACACCACAATAAATATTATATTTATTCCCCCTCAGAAAGCTGTTTCCAAAACAGGATGCTCATCTTACATTTCCTGAGAATATGTTAACAAAAGCCAAAAGAGGGAAAGGATTGGAAGAATACGAGGAATATGACAATGCTTATTATTGCATGGGTTTTTTTCATTTAAAAATATGAAATTATTTTTAAATGAAAAAAATATTGCTCTGGTAGTATCATTGTTGAAGAAGAAAGGTTCTCCCTTCCCCCCAAATCTTTTGTGCAGTTGTCTCTATCTGGCCTAAGACTGTACATTTACTCTAATTAACGTTAAATTAACAAAATCAGCTGCACAATTTCTACTTAGCACGGTATGTCCTTTGACCTTAGATTCTTTGAAAAGAAAGAATGAGCAATTTCTGAAACTGCTGGGAAGCCAAACAACCAATTGCTCTCCATATATGGTGGGCAGAGTTGGATAAATGTAAGTAGATGATTACCTACTTAGGTATGCAAAGGACAATCATTTGTGAATGCTTTCTCTATTGGCAAGTGGGAAACTGATAACATTCAAGGGAAGGGGAAATGAAGTTAGTAAATCCAGTAATTTTTTTCCTCAAGTTTGTCCTGCATTAAAACTCTAAAGCAGATTAAAACCTGGCCCCTGGTGCAGCACAATTTATGTTAGCGCACCTTTCTTGTCATAAAGAGAACTGGAAAAATATACATTAAACACCCATTTGGTTCAGTATTCCAAATTAAGTAGATTATATGTTCTATGATAACAGCTGACCTCAAATATTTGTCTTAGCCTCCATCTCTTTGGTACAGAGCACGACTGGGGCAGTCTTCTACTGGAAGACTGCTACATTCTACATATGAATAGAATGCAACTATCCTTCTTGAAGGCTCCAAGACAAATTGGGTTTGAAAGCAGCAGTTCAGAATATTTAAAGGTTTCAGATAGTTTAGGTGCCATCGTCTAATAGCACGAATTCCTTTGGCAATATCTGGATCACACTGATCACAGCAGTCCAAATAGTACAATGGAAACACTTAGGCTAGTAACTTTGACCATTCTTCGTTCAGGGAATCTTTCTACATCACCATGTACCACATAAAAATGCCAACTAATCCTGCTGGGTTTCACCAAATGTAGAAAAATCTGGATATCAGTTGGTTTAATGATAGCGATAGGCAGCAGCAAACCCCTGATGCACAGTAGGCAGCCATTCACTGTTTTAGTTATAAACAAACATATTATTTTTAAAAAATATTATACTTTATGAATGCTAACTATCGTGATCTCTTGTCAATTTTACAGTTAAAAAAAGCCTAAAATTATCAAATCCAAAATATCATTGCAAGGCTTGGAGTAACGATTTAATCAGTTAATATTTCAAAGCCATGCACTTTTCAAGCGAGGAGAAGAGAAAACAGATGTTATACTCAGTCTATTCAGATGTTCCTTGTCAGTTATCCAAGGATGTAAGTAATGATACAGGTCTTTCCAGACTTTTGCAAAAATAAACTGCAGAGGATTATGAGATGTGTTCTGGGGCAGACACTCCGTTCATGCAGGATGATGAGAATATGAGTTCATCCTAAGACACCCACACAATTATCTCTACTTGACATCTCATATAATCCTGCCCAAAAATTGTTCTCCCCTACCCCCCCTTTCTCCCCTCCCCTCCCCCAAGGTCCATGCATATTTGTTTATTTTTGACTACAAAGGTGGGAATCACTGATAAGCATGGACTTTTTGTAACTTAATTATGCTACTAATTATGTAACACTGCCCTATTCTAAGCAAGATCTCCATTTACTGTACGATTCTCCAATGCGGACAACCTAAAAGCAGGAAGGCAGCCTCTGTGGGCATCTTGAAGTAGACCCAATCAGGTTGACAGAGCTGGAGAATTTTGCTTCAGTCAAGCAAAGTCTCCAAAGTCCAAGTTAAAGTAACAGCATAAAAAAAGCAGTGACTTTGTTTCACTCAGCTGCAGTGCTTAATGCTGCTTTTCCAATAATAGCCCCAAGTAACTTTCCATTCAGCCTGTCATTTTTCATGCCCAGTGTGAAATTGTTGTATGATTTACTGCTCTGTGTTCTAAGAGCCATTGCCCAAGATACTCTTGCTGCCCTCCTCACTGATTTACTTAAATCTTTCTTACGTTTGTCAGCTGCAGGTAATGGGCATACTTCTGCATAACAACGGATAATTTGAGCGGAGAATACGGAGCAATGCTATATAAAACTAGTGGCTGAGATTACAGCACTTGACAGATGAGGTTACTGTGATTATCGTCTGTGCTCATGAGTTCCATTACTGGAAGAAGAAGCACACAAAAGAGACCAATCCCCCAAAATATATCTAGGGCTACTTTTTACTTTGGTAAGAGCAGTTTCAGAGGGAGAAATCCTCCCTTGGTTAAAGGTACAAGGATAATAGTGGGTGGGGAATAAAGGTACAAGTGGGTAGCCACTTCACACAAATATTTAGTGCCCTACACATCAAATGCCTCTGATTATAATTTCCCTGCTCTGTTTGAACCTGGCAAGGTGCTCACTTTAAACAAACTGACATAATTCCCGATGTCCTGCAGAAACGAAAACTGGGATGTAAAAGTCCTCATTTTACCTTGCACCAAATGTCCTTAAACAGTCCTCCATTCAGATTGAAATGTAGTATCTAGAAATGCCTATTACCTTATTGAATATATTAGGAATGTACATTATGAGAGAGAAATATACTTGGATTTATCTTGCATCTATTCTTATAAACAATCATTTTAATTAGTTTTAATGGTATATTTATTTATTTATTATTTATTTTATTAGTTTGATTTATATGCCTCCTTTCTCCAGAGACTCAGGGCGGTTTACAATGCTTTTAAGCAATAGCCTTCATACTTTTGTATATACCTGCTTAGTAGGGCTTTTGCCCCTCCCCAAGCGGTGTTCTATTTTATACAAAGTCAGTTTATTGCCCCCACAAACCGGGTCCTCATTTTACTTACCTTGGAAGGATATATTGTTTTCTTTGTATTTTTGTTTAATTATTTCTTATATTCCACCCAGAACAGTGGTGGGTTGCCCCCTGTTAGGACCGGTTTACAAGAACTGGTAGTAAAACCGGCGGGAGACTTTGCCAGCTGACCCAGATGTCATCATAGGTGTTCTGCCCATGTGCAGAAGAGCATGGGCACGATGCAAACTGGTAGTAAAGGTAAGTAAAACCCATCCCTGACCCAGAGTCATGTTATTGTCTAAGTTAGGTAGCCATGATGGTGATGCTGATGTTATCCATTCAGTCAAGTCTTGCTGTTGGCAATTCTATGGGCCACATCTCTCAATATCTTCCAGTCTTGGACTACTTTTTTGAGTTTTTCTGGGCTCTGGTTGGTGTCAGCTTTGATAGTGTCCAGCCATCATGTTCTTTGGCTTCCTGGCTTCTTTTTACCACTAACTCTTCAAAACAGAATTGCTTTCTTCAGTGAATTCCCCCACCAAACGTGGCCAAAATAAGTGAAATGCAGTTTTGTGATTTTGCCTTCCATTGATATGTCTGGTGTTACACATTCCAGTAGTTGCTTGTAGTCACTTTTGCTGTCCAAGGAACATGCAGGAACCTTCTTCAGCAACACAGCTCAAACAAGTGGATTATCTTTCTGTTTTGCTTTTTTAAGGACCAACTTTCCCCACCATAGGTAGTTGCAGGGAAAACAATAGAGCAAACTAACCTACATGTGGTTGCCAGGCTGATGTTCTTGCTTTTCCATATTTGGCTGGTATTATTATTATTATTATTATTATTATTATTATTATTATTATTAGTTAATCTTTAGTGAGATTCACAGCCTTTGAGGCTGGTTAATAGCTCAGCAGCTCGAGTCCTAACCAAGGACCTAGGAACTGTTAAGGTATCGTCGGAGGATGTAAGCTGTTCCGAGTAAGGTGGTTTTTTGTAAAGTCAAAATGTTCAAGTCCAGCAAATTTAGAATTTCTAAATAGCGGGGTAGCCCTTTGGGTATTGCTCCAAGGGCTCCAATTACAATCGGGACAACATACGATTTCTTTTTCCACAGTCGCTCAACTTCAATTTGCAAGTCCCGGTACTTTGTGATTTTTTCTTGCTGTTTATCTTCAATCCTTGCATCACCAGGTATTGCAATGTCAATGAACCATACTTTTTTCTTTTCAACTATTGTTATGTCAGGTGTGTTGTGGACCAAGTGCCTGTCAGTCTGAATTATTATTATTATTATTATTATTATTATTATTATTATTATTATTATTCATATTCATATTTCTATGCCGCCCACTCTCCGAGGACTCTGGGCAGAAAGATGGAACCTCAGAAGGATGGAAGGCTGAGTCAACCTTGAGCCAGTGAGATTTGATCTGCTGATCTGCTGAACTAGCAGTCAGCTGAAGTAGCTGCAGTACTGCACCCTAACCACTGCACCACCTCAGCTCGGTGTTCATCATTGCTATGCAACCCAGTGCAATCCGATAGGTAGCCATATAAATGTTCTAAATCAGGTTCTCTAGAATGATTAATATTGACCCCCCTCCCCAAAGTTTGATGGGTCTACCCAATAGGTTGCTGTTATTGTTGTTATGATTTGTATTATTAGTTAAAATGGTATTTATTAAATAATTTTCATAAATGTTTGGAGGTTGATGAACAATATGAAACTTTATGAAGGGATTGATGAGTTGAAGGGTTTGAGGAACTCCTGTTCTAAATAAACAAATAAATGTAGGTTTGGATATATTTAAGTGCACAGAAAGAAGGGACGTGGTAGTTCAATAGCTAAGATGCTGAGCTTGTTGATCGAAAGGTCAGCAGTTCAGCGGTTCGAATCCCTAGTGCCGCATAACAGGATGAGCTCCCATTATTGTCCCAGCTTCTGCCAACCTAGCAGTTCAAAAGCACATAAAAAATGCAAGTAGAAAAATAGGGACCACCTTTGGTGGGAAGGTAACAGCATTCCGTGCGCCTTTGGCATTTAGTCATGTCAGCCACATGACCACAGAGATGTCTTCAGACAGTGGTGGCTCTTCAGCTTTGAAACGAAGATGAGCACCACCCCCGAGAGTCAGGAACGACTAGCATATATGTGCAAGGGGAATATTTAGCTTTACCTTTTTTAAGTGCACTGAGCAGTGGTAGACTGTGTGTCATGTCCAGTCACAGTTTTATCCTTTACCCAGAAAGGACCATCTCCTTGTAGTGGTATGAAATGAAACAAACTGGGAGTTTTAAACAGAGCCATTGGAAAAATGTTTCTTCCACAAAGTCAGCAGTGCAAGAATGTAATTGCATGGCAAAAGCAACTGTTCCCTGAACTCCCCTTTGCTAAATTTGGAGGCTAAATTCAATCAGCGTCGTATGAAACATAGAGATTTAAGCCCCACTCAAAGTTCAACTCTTACCATAACCTTAGCCACAGAGTCACTATTCATGTCTCCATAATATATTTTTAGCATTACCCTGCCATTTCACCTTGTGCAGCTATTTAAAGATCAAAAGGAATTTCTTTTGCTAAGGGCAAAAAAAAAAAAAAAGTAATGCATTTTAACAGGGAGGGAGGAGGAGGAGGAGGGGAGGGAGGGAGGGAGGAAGGGAGAGGGGGGTAGATTGACTAACGGGTGAACAAGAATATTCAGCGAATGATACCTAATCATTCTTAAGAATTTAACATTAGACTGTCAAATGTGCTTCCTCTCCGATTCCATCAGCATAAATTACAAAACTAAAATGAGAGCAGGACCAAGAAAAGGTGGATTCAAATTCAAATTCAGCCATGCACAAAGTAATATTGACCTTTGCCTCTGCTCTGACCGTTTAATCTACTCCACATACTTAGAAGACTTAGAGTGACAGCATCCTGTCCCCCATGCCTGAACTATTAAACAGGGGATATGAGTGTGACAGGAAATATAAAATATGGGACAAATAATGGGGAAAAAAACCCTGAAGAAAAGGACATTTCTTTACAGAGGACAGGTTTGACATTTTTTTTAACCATGACTTGTTGGTTTTAACTACCATGCAATATGAATTATATCACTTGAAGTGACAATTGACAATATTAAAACCATGACTCCAGCAGGAGAGCAGCATCTAGGGGAGAGATAGAGAGAATCTTCATACCTCACCATTGTGATGTGGCGGCCAGCAGAGCTGACAGCAGAGTTGGACAGTGAGGAGGTTGGGGAGGAACTTGGGCCAATCCTGGGGGCTGGGGAAAGCTCGGGCGAGGGCTCTGCATCAGAGGCAGAGAGGGAATTAGACAGCAGCAAGGCAGAGGAATAGCTGGAGCCCGTTCCCAGTGTGTGCATGCATAGAGCTGCCAGAAGACAAGAACAACTCAGAAAGCAGGGTCGACTTGGGACTAAAGCCACACCTTGGAGGTGATTGGCCCCTCCCATGGGAAATAAAAGAGGAGCGAACAGGGAGAGAGCTTTCACAGGAAACAATTTGTTCATTCCATGACTCTGAGAGACTCTGTTCCAAGTTTTGCCTTGTACTGCGGTTGGAAACAACAGTTTGCCAAACAAGATAAGGTGTGTTGAGAAATAGTCCTTTGAAAAACTGTTTGGACAAAGCTTGCTGACTGTGAATGAATGTAATTCACAGTCATATAAATAAAAGAGATTTTGGCAGTAATTCCTGCCTCCTGCTTGTTAGGAGAGCCTAGGTCAGAACACATTGATATTTTCAGATCAGAGGCTGAGGAGGGCTGTATTCTTATCACATTTTTGGAGATAAGGAATGCCAAGGCTCCACCTTATCCTTCCCTTTTCCTCTGCATTCTGATTCCAATCTGGATCCAGAAGCTCCATGTTAATATTTTTATTCTTTAAAAAGTGATGCTGATGTGTCTTCACATACAGTACATCACAATATCTTAAGTATGTGAGTGAAGACATACACTTAAGAGAGTGAAGACAGATCCTCCCTATTAGTTCTCAGAGTATATGCTTGATGTAGATAGTAGAGTGCTTCAGTTTGGCAAGATTCTGTCTATAGGTATGAAATAATAAAGAAATCTGCTTGGAAGAATCAACATTATAACTTTTTCCCTATTTGAATCCTCACCCTTCCCCCCCCCCTTTTTTTTTGTTATTTTGCATTTAGTTTTTCTTGATGTTTCATAAAGTTGTTATAAGTGAGAGGGGGGGAAAGGAAAAATCACCAGATGTCATTCTTGGTTTGGGGACCTGACAATCTGCAGACAACTATGGATATGGAAAATGTATTTGTTTATATAGTTATTCTTATAGTATCTATAGCCAGCCCCAAAACAAATGGACTGTGAGCATTTTACAGCAAAGTTAGAATATGAACCTGTTATAATGAGTCATGTACAGACAGTGAAAATTATCAATAAAAATCTAAGTCATCATATGGATATACTACTCTAAGGGCCATATGCCAGTTGAATTGTCACTTGTAATATAAAAAGATTAATTTTTTCTGATCTCATGTCTTCAACTATTTTGATTTACTACTTCTTATGCCTTTTCTCTGTTTTGCATAATGTTGCTTAATCTAACAAGGAATGTTATGGTGGATACATATGTATATATGAACGCATATCACCAGGTTTGACAAAGAATTATTATAAAAAACAAATCATAGCATTAATCGCTAGAATGCATAGTTGTTCTTCAATTTAATCTTCAGCAGATCTTAAAACTTGCTTTTGTTTTGCCCTTCTGAATCTGAAATTGTACCCTTATGCTCTTTGTAAACTATATACTGGTGTTGTGAAAATAAATGGAGGAATTGTGGGGGGAAATAGTTTTTTTAAAAAATAAATAAATAAAGTTCATACATTTTATATCTTTCATTTTCAATATTTTTAAGAATCTCAAAACAGGAGAGCAATTCAGTTTAAAATAAAAAATAACTTAATTAAAAATCCTTAATTTTAAAACTAGTTATAAGTACCATAATGAATGTTCAATTGAAGCCTGTAAGAACATACATTTTAAATCATAAATTCTTTAAAACTGCCTATATGCAGCTAGACAAGCACATACAAATGTACTAGCTAACAAAAAGGCTTGTAAACTGATGCGAAAAGGTGTCAGACTTATTACTAACCATACCTGAACAGAGTGAGAATTCCAGAACCGGAGCACATGAATCACAACTGCCCTCACACAGATTGCCACATAAACACATGAAAGATGTGATGCCCACGAGAGGGCACCCCCACTAAAGCATATTTGATGGGAAAGTACAATAATGGAGCATTTGTCATATTGTCATATACAGCTTTGTCATATCACAACAAGTACAGTATCTTAAATATTGCTTGATGACAAACTGAGAGCCAATGCAACTTCTTCAAAACGGAATACATGTAAATTGCCACTTTCTGCAATCTAACCATAGTATATTACACCAGCTTCAGCTTCTGGACACATGTCAAGGGTAATTCCTCATATCTGACTTTGCAATAAACCATTCTTGAGGTTATCAATACTTAAAGCTGGGGAAAGTTAAAGGAATACTCTCAGCCACAAATCTGATGTTTCAGAGTTGGCTGGATATCATTCACCTCAAAATAAGCTTTCTACTGGACAACAGTATTTCTGCCTTGTAGGAATTCAATCCCAGCTTGTTCCTTTCTATCAAGGTCATGATTAGATTTGGACAATATTCAGTTACTGTCAGATATGCCCTTAAAGATCTATGACAAATAGCAACCATCAAGTCAGTTCCTGTATATATAAAATGATATAGGGAACAAAGTAGAACATTGTAGGACATCTTCTAAAGATGGCAGAATATATTTAGTAAATCAAAGTGTTGTTTATCTAAGAACAAAGATAAGTGAATACAAAACTTAAAATAATGCAGTACAGCCTAATAGCAAAGGCCTTAACTGCAGATCAATAATATGAACACTTCCTTATTAAAGCTGATTTTCTATCAGTCAACCAATAATCCTCGTAGACAGAACGTGATAGGAAGGTCTAGGACTTTAAGATCCAATCCAGGGTGAGATTCAAAAATTTTTACTACCAGTTCTGTGGACGTGGCTTGGTGGGCATGGCATGGCTTAGTGGGTGTGGCAGGGGAAGGATCAGTGGTGGGATTCAAATAATTTAACAACCGATTCTCTGCCCTAATTATTTCTTTCAACAACCAGTTTGCCAAACTGCTCAGAAAGTTAACAACCGGTTCTCCCGAAGTGGTGCGAACTGGCTGAATCCCACCACTAGGAAGGATACTCTAAAATCTCCATTTCCTCCCGATCAGCTGGACTCAGGAGACAGAGAATAGATGGGGGCGGGGCCAGTCAGAGGTGGCATTTACTGGTTCTCCGAACTACTCAAAATTTCCGCTACCGGTTCTCCGGAACTGGACAGAACCTGCTGAATACCACCTCTGATCCAATCCCACCCAGTAATCTAGAAGGGAACCATTGGCAAAGGCATCAAAAAGTGCTCAGACTTGCAAGAGAATTACTGAAGCTATAGTCATTGTATATCAACTGTCCAGATGACGTCTGCAGTTTCAGATCCATATCCAAATTAAAACCCAGAATTAAATGGGTCCAAATGAACAGTATTATCTAGATGTGTCTGAAATGGCATGCAGATGGAAATTTTCTACCTGCTTTTTTCCTTCTGAATGCATATTGGTTACAATGAGCTAGCCGTTATAGGACAAGAGCCATGCTGGCTAGCCAAACATCAGGAGAGTGGCTAAGACACTGAGCTTGTCAATCAGAAAGGTCGACAGTTCGACGGCCCGAATCCCTAGTACAGGTCTCCTGTGCGAGCAGGGGGTCCCTTCCAGCTCTATTACACCTTTTCTGACTATAACATGTTTTAATTAAAAGACATATACTTTCATAAACTACTTTAGCCACTCTGTGTGTCTGATGAAGTGATCTGTAATTCACAAATGCAATTGTTAGTGAGAAAAGGTGCCACCAGATTCCTTTTGCATGAACTAGGTATGAAAAGTTGTGTCCACCTCAGCCATGAAAGCCAGCTGGGTGATTTTGGCCCAGTCATTCTCTCTCAGCCAAACATATCTCCCAGGATGGTTGTGGTGGAGAAAATAGGAGGAGGAAGGTATGTTGGATATGTTCGTTACCGTGAGCTATTTGTAAAAATAATAACGGTGGGATGTCTTTATATATTTTTACAAATAAATTTGTAAATAAATAAATACATTTCCTCCACTTTGGAAGCTTTTTAAGTTTCTTTAAGAAATGTGAATAGACATCATGATAACTCCTTCCAGAGAAATAAATATGGCCCCAGCATTTCCACAAAGGCATTGATCAGATGTTTGTTTGTTTTTTTAAAAAAAAAAATCTGAGAGAAATGGGATATGGTTTGAAACTATAACAGAACTGAAAGCAAAGATTATTTCAAGTAATTCTCCTTGAAACAGTAACAAAAGAATGTTTCCTGGAGATGAATGAAATGTCAGGTAATCAGAAAAGTTGTTTTAAGTTTTCCTCAAGAAATAAAAAGAATTTCTTTTGGACAGATTACAGTTTAGGCTTTGGTTGCAGAGCAGTTTATTACATCACTTACAAATAGCAATAATTTTGGAATTTTTGCGCATGTTGATAAAGTACATCAGTACTCCAAGATGGATATCATGGTGTTTCTACTCGGTCAACTATTAAATTATTAAGATAATTGAAGATGTCATAATTATCATTATCATCACTAAATTACAGAATTGGAAAGGGTGTTTCCTGCTCAGTGCATGGAAAGTCACTAAGTGGAGGTCACTATAGTAGAAGTGGGACTGTGATTCAATGGTGGGTTTCAAAATTTTTTACTACCGGTTCTGTGGGTGTGGCTTAGTGGGTGTGGCATGGCTTGGTGGGCGTGGCAGGGGAAGGATACTGTAAAATCTCCATTCCCACCCCATTCCAGGGAAAGAATACTGTAAATCTCCATTCTGTCCCCAATCCAGGGGAAGGTTACTGCAAAATCCCCATTTCCTCCCGATCAGCTGGGACTTGGGAGGCAGAGAATAGATGGGGGCGAGGCAGGGGTGGATTCTAAAATTTTTTACTACTGGTTCTGTGGGCATGGCTTATTTTGTGGGCGTGGCTTGGTGGGGGGCCATGTGACTGGGTGGGCGTAGCCTTTTTTTTTTTTTTTCTTGTAGAAGCATTTTTTCTACAACCTTAAAAAATGCTCTTAAAAGCCTCTGATGATCCCAGCTGAGCCGGGCGATCATCAGAGACTTTTTTTTACTTTTAAAAGCATTTTTTCAGCCGAAGAGGTTGTAGAAAAAATGCTTTTAAAAGTAAAAAAAAAAGCTTCTGATGAGGTGGGTGGGGTAAGTGAGCGGTGACTGGGCCAGGGACCAGTTCGGGGGCATGACCAGCCAATGTTATTACCGGTTCTCTGAATACTACAAATTTTTACTACCGGTTCTTGCGAACCGGGAACAACCCACCACTGGGGCATGGCCAGTCAGAATTTTTATTACCGTTTCTCCGAACTACTGAAATTTTCTGCTACTGGTTCTCCAGAACTGGTCAGAACCTGCTGAAACCCACCTCTGCTGTGATTATCTTCCAGATGTTTCTGGGTTTCAACTCCCAGCATCAAACACCTTTGGCAGTGCAATTGGGATTTCTATGGGCTATGGTTCAAAAGGCATACGGTTTCTCTACATTATTTTTAGCCAAAGAGGGACCTGGTCAAGCTTGCTTAAATACTTTCAATGAAAGAGAGTCCATTCACCAGGAACTCCCAAGATTCATTTAATATAATTTAGACATAAATATATACATTCTTTTAAATAAGCAGCAAGGCAGTTCAGTGGAAGTTGCCAATGTCTGTTGCCAAATGCTACTCCACGAGAGATAAGGAACGAACAAAATCCAACATCTTTATCATATACTCATTCATAGACATATGGATGTTGATATACAGTATACTTAGGAAACATGAAAGACCAAATAGCTTAATTTCATATTTAAGAGAAAGTAAAAAAAAAAAAAAAAAACCCTATACAGAGCTAATGACCTTGAAAATTAGGGGGAGAGAGAGGGAGAGAGAGCTGTGTGTGTGCGTGTGCGTGTGTGTGTGTGTGTGTGTGTGTGTGTGTGTGTGTGTGTGTGCAGTGTCCCATAAACATCCTTTGGAGGCAGCTACCCTCCAGGGCTATGCGACAGATGGAAACAAATCACAGAACAAAAATGTACAAAAACCCCCCTAGCAGGCACCAAAAGAAACCCAGAAACTAAACAGCAAATTGTTATTTGAAAACACAAGAGCCTACATATTTATTTACTTGTTCCTTTTTTTTCTTTTTTCTTTTTTCTTTTTTCTTTTTTCTTTTTTCTTTTTTCTTTTTTTCTTTTCTTTTCTTTCTTTCTTTCTTTCTTTCTTTCTTTCTTTCTTTCTTTTTTTTTTGTCTCTCTTTGTACATGCCACATATTGGGTTTCTCTTGACTGAAATGAGAATTTTATTATGTTCGATCCCCTGGAATATAGCAGACAGGAGACAGAGAGCATATGGCAGTAGTGATAATATAGACATAGATACAAAAACTTTTAGACATGAAATGAGATATTGTGCAAATAGAATTCTTTTGTTTGTGTTGCTGCTATTGCAAAGAGATTACAGGTAATCCTCGACTTACGATCATAATTGAGCCCAAAATTTCTGTTGCTAAGCGAGAGAGTTGTTAAGTGAGTTTTGCCCCATTTTATGACCTTGTTTGCCACAATTGTTAAATGAATCACTGCAGTTGTTAAATTAGTCACACAGTTATTTATTTATTTATTTATTTATTTATTTATTTATTTATTTATTTATTTATTTCATGTATTTATATGCCGCCCTTCTCCAGAAGGACTCAGGGCAGCGAACACAAGTTAAAAACATGTACAACAAAGACTTCCGGTTGGTGACTTGAGGCGACAGGGTGTCGGGTGAGTGATCGCTGCTCCCTTACACCCTTTACCACCGCGTTTTGGGGACCCCTTAGGGGCGCAGGTCCCGGAGAGACCTGCGGACAAGAGAGAGAGCTGGGCGAGCGAGAGTGTGGGACGCAACCCCCCCCGCTGGACCCGGCAGCTCTGTCAAACCAACGCGGCGAGCCGGCCTTTTAATGGCGGGCCTGAAGCCGCAATAGCCAGCAAAAAGACGGGAGCTAAGAGGAAGATCTGAGGTGACGTGCCAGATCGGTTACCACCGTTCCATACTTGGAAGCGTTTGGCATGGAGAGAGGGGCCGGCGGAGTCGGGTGAGGAGAGATCGATCGAGTGAGGCGGCGACGAGAGAGGGAGCGGATTGTATTGGCGGAGACCCGACAAGCCGACCAGGAATACGCAAAGAGCAGTTTTACCATTATAAAGAGCTCTGGAGATCGTGCCGAGAGGGAGAGGAGGGCGAGAGCTAATGCGGCTGGCGCTGTGATTGGAAGCGGAGTGGAAAGCAAATAAGAGCTTGAGTCTCGATTCTTCTAAATCTTTTTTTTATTCCTGTGAGCACCGTAAAGAAACAGGAAGCGCGGCCATTATTGAGTGGAAGGAGGGAGTTGGCAGAAGATTGACAAGAGGACGATCTAGCAGAAGGATCCACCATAGAGAACTGCCGGAACGCATTGGAAACAGGGGGTGAGCGGAGAGAAGAATATTGAATTGCCTTTCATCACTCCTCAAAAACTAAGATACATACAATTGGTGACATTTTGACTTTCACTGCCTACGTTTTAAGATTAATTGATTATTTATTTCCAGTATTGGAACTTTGATTGCGCTCTGAATAATAGTATTAATGGGAATTAATGACAAATGGTTAAGGAATATAGAGTATAGAATTTAAACACTGATCTTATCTTATTGCGATTGAATATATTTCCAGGTCTATTTATGTACATATAAGGGTTTAGATTTAAAATTAACAAATTAATTACATAACTATAATTATTATATTTATATTTCCATATATAGTCAGTTAAAGCTATCTAGATATATTTATTTACATTTATTTATTATATAACATTTACCTCTATAGACAATATTAAGTAATTTATTTATCTATTAACCTATTTATATTAACGGCATATATTAGCTTCGAACATTGATATTTAAGACTCATATTAATTGTTATATTAAGATTGGAACCTAGCTATATAAATTACGATATCTATATCTATAAGGTTGGATTTAAGGAAGATAGTTTACCGAAGTGAGGAATTGATTCCAATTAAATAAGATAGCAAACCTCTCAATAGACTTAAGAAGAGGAATTGCTAAAGCAAGTAAGGTAATACCATTGAATGGTCATTTGGAAAAACATTGAGAAAATTATAAAAGAACAAAAGTTAACGCTGAAAGAAATGGCAACAATGACATCGACAGTCCTGAAATCAGTTAAAAAAGCTCCATCTAACCCTGTATTAACAACACTATCCCCGGTAATTCAGAAACCCCTGGAAGGCTTACAAAAGACAGATAAGCCACCGCAAACCCCAACCCGCCAAACAGTACAATCCTCTCTATTCCTGATTCAAGAGACCATGCTTGCAATGCAGGAGAAATTATTAAATAGTCACTCCGAGCTAAAAACAGATATTCATGTCTTGGACGCAAAAATGACTGAGATCCAGGCCTCTATCGCAAATAATGAAAGGAGAATACAAGATGTAGAACAGAGGATGGATCAAAGCGAGAAAAAAATAGACATGGTAGACCGGACTTACGCGTTACAACATAAAGAAATTGAAGAGTCCCTGCTACAGTTGGAAATGGATAAGGCCTCATACTATATCCGTCTCCAAAATATTTCAGAGGAGAAGGAGGAGGACTTAAGTGATAAAATAGCCGGGCTGATAGCTGATGTCCTCCAGCAGGACAAACAAGATATTATTAAAGAACTTGATGAGGTCTACAGGGTCCAAACGAATTATGTTAGAAGAAACAGACTACCCAGGGAGGTCCATGTGAAGTTCGCCAGGAAGAAAGTGAGGGATATTCTCCTCAATATAGTGAGAGAAAAAAAGATTGAATTCCAAGGAAAGGAGGTGTATATCCTAAAACAGATTCCTAGGAGAGTGAGGGAGGTGAGGAAAAACTATAGGTTCCTGGCGAGCTACTTAAACAGAAGAAATCTCGTATTCCGGTGGATTCTACCAGAGGGGATGATTGTATCATGGCAAGGAAGAAAAGTTAAAATTGGCAGCCTGTCTGAAGCACAAGACTTTCTAGACCAAATAAGAGGAGGAGAAGAAGAACAGACCAGCAAAGGAGAGCTTGATACAGTAAACACGGAAGAAGAGACCTCGCAAGAGCAAATCACAAAAGAAGATATAGAGGAGGAGAAGAAAAAAGAAGAACCGGAAGGACAAGGAAAAAAGACCAGACCAGTAAGAGCGGTTACCCTAAAGACAAACAAGAACTAGAACCCGGACACGAAATAAGAAATGGACGGCCTAAAAATCCTATCATTAAATGTCAATGGCTTGAATGATCATAAAAAGAGAAAAATAATCCTATCAAAACTGGCAAAACAGAATCCAGATATAATCTGCTTACAGGAGGTCCATATAAAAGAAAATGAGGCAAACTTCTTAGAATTCACTAAATTTGGCAAGCTATTTGTGTCACTAGCGGAGAAAAAGAAAAGAGGTGTGGCGATTTATGTGAAAAAGGGAATTGAGGCAGAATTAAAGCATAAGGATTCTAAAGGGAGAATCTTAATGGTAGAAATTAGGAGGGCCGATGCAAAAATGTTGATGGTGGGAGTATACGCTCCAAACGAGAAACAGGGGCAATTTTATAAAAAACTACACGAACAACTAGGAAAGTGGGCCCAGGTGGAAATATGTATGCTAGGCGATTTCAATGGAATTGTTAATCCCCTGAAAGATTACAAAAGTGGAGAGAAAAAAAGGAATAAAAGGTTACCCCTGCCAAAAAGTTTCTTTGATCTTGTTGATGAAATTAATTTAATAGATATATGGCGTACTCTACATCCTCACGACTCTCAGTACACCTTTTTCTCAAATCCACAGAATTCTTGGTCCAGAATTGACATGATTTGGACTACTAGAAAACTAGGTTTAGAAATCAAGAAAGCAGACATAAGTACAAACACGTGGACTGACCATAAACTTATGGAAATACATTGGCATTACACCAACAAGAGGCGACAACAAAGATGGAGTCTAAGATCCAATCTCTTGTATGACAAAGAATTTATAACAAAATTAAATGAAGAAATTAAACGTTTTTTTATCGAGAATGGCAGGCAAGATACAGCGAAGGAAATTGTTTGGGACACCATGAAGGCGTATTTGAGAGGAGTGGCGATTTCGTATATGGCATATAAAAATAAGGAAGAAAGGAAAGTCAGAGACGACTATATGAAGAACTTAGAGGAAGCAGATAGTAAACTCCAACAAAACCTGGGAGATGAAATGGCCAAACAAAAATGGATGATGGCAAGACATAATCTTAACGTCCTGGACCAAAAAGAGCTGGCACAAAAAATTAAGAGGATAAAACACTATCACTTTGAAAACGCCAACAAGTCGGGGAGATGGCTAGCTTATAGACTAAAAAAAGAACAGGAAAAAAACCAGATTCTTATATTAGAAGGTATTAATGGGGACATTCTGACAAAAGAAACAGATAAGCTAGAAAGAGCGAGAAAGTTCTACGAAACCTTATATAAAGAGGAAGTGATTGATCCAGACAAAATTGTACAATATTTGATGGAAGCCAAATTGCCACAGATAGCAGAAGAAGAGAGAGAAATGTTAAACAATAAAATTACAATGGAAGAACTCAAATCTGCGCTTGCCAAAATAAAGAAAAATAAAACACCAGGCCCAGATGGCCTTCCGGGGGAAATTTATGTGAAATTTGAGGAAGAACTATTATTAGAATTGTTGGACATATATAATGAGGTGCTAGCGGGTACAAGAATCCCAGATTCCTGGAAGGAAACTTATATTACCCTCATTTTGAAAGAAGGTGCTGACCCAAAGCAGATAGCAAACTACAGGCCAATTTCTCTGTTAAACTCAGATTATAAATTATTCACTAGCATAATTGCGGAGAGACTAAAAAAAATCTTAAATGGCTGGATTCATAGTGATCAGAAAGGATTCCTCCCTGGGAGGCAAATGAGGGACAATGTAAGGACAATAATAGACGTCATAGAATATTATGAACAACACCCGGAAAAACAGCTGGCGCTGGCGTTCCTGGACGCCCAAAAGGCGTTTGATAACTTAAATTGGAAATTTATGATTAATCAAATTGATTTGATGGGATTTGGCACAAATTTTAGAAAGATGATCGAAAATATATACAACAAACAGAGAGCAAGTATATTAATAAATGGGGATAAGACACGGATATTCTGGATACAAAAGGGAGTTAGACAGGGATGCCCCCTGTCCCCCTTACTTTTTATAATGGCGCTGGAAATTCTATTGAGAAAGATTAGAAACAACAAAGAAATTAAAGGATTACAAATTAAGAAGGAAATTTTTAAAACACAAGCCTTTGCGGATGACGTGGCCTTAATAATGGAAGATCCCTTAAAATCTGGTCCCAAGGTGCTCCAGGAAATACAACAGTATGGTGAAGTCGCTGGCTTTAAAATTAACAAAACTAAAACTAAAATCTTAGTAAGAAATATGGTGGAGACAAACAAGAAACAATTAGAGAAGTCCTTGGAACTCCAAATAGCAAAGAAGGTAAAGTATTTGGGAATTTGGATTACTGTAAGATACTCCTCTTTAAAAGAGGATAATTATAGTCCATTACTACAAAAAATAAAACAGGACATAGATAGATGGAAGAAACTAAGACTATCTCTTACAGGTAAGATTTCAGCAATTAAAATGAATATTCTCCCCAAAATCATATTTCTGTTTCAGACTATCCCGGTGAATCTGGATAAAAAATATTTTCTAGAGATGGAAAGGAAGGTGCGAGATTTTTTGTGGGAAGGGAAGAAGGCAAGAATTGCTTATAAAACGCTGCAAGGGAAAAGAAATATGGGCGGCTTCGGATTACCGGATTGGCAATTATACCAGAAAGCGGCCAAGTTAGTATGGATCAAAGACTGGGTCACACTACAAAATAAGAGAATTCTGACATTAGAAGGCCACGATCTACAGGCAGGCTGGCACGCTTATTTATGGAGCCCAAAGAATAAAAAGAAACCATATTTTCACAGACACAAATTAAGGGAGACTCTGATTCAAACATGGGAAGAAATCAGACAAAGGTTTTATACCAAAATTCCGATTTGGCTTTCAATTATGGAGGCGTTGATCGCTACTAACAATAGAGATATCGAAAAATTTGGCACATACAAAGACATATTGGACAGAAATGGTACTTTTAGATCTCGAGAACTACTAAATAATCAAGGCTTTAATTTGGACTGGTGGAGTTATATGCAGTTAAGCTTTAGATATCAAAAAGATAGGGACCAATTTGGGATAGAGACGAAGTATAGCAATTTGGATAAAATTATGTGGGGGATGGAAAAGAAAATGCTAGCCAGATTCTATAACTTTCTATTAGGAGAAGACAGAGCAGAAGGGATAGCTAGGAACCAACTTAGCATTTGGGAAAAAAATATCGGCCACAAATTAAACTTCAATGATTGGGAGGAGGCTTGGAATAGAAATTATAATTTTACCAAATCAGCAACTTATAGGGAGAATCATTATAAAATATTCCACAGATGGTATCTAGCTCCAGCTAGATTAGCAAAAATATTTCCTAATGCTTCACGAATTTGTTGGAAGTGTGGAAAGGAGATTGGCACCTTCTTTCACATGTGGTGGTCCTGCTCAGAGACAAAGAAGTTCTGGACAAAAATACAAACTTGGCTACAGGAAATAGTGGAAGAGGATATAAAATTATCCCCAGATATCTTCTTACTGGGAATGACGGGAGAAGGGCTCCACAAAGACAAAATACAATTAACGATTCACATCATAACAGCGGCCAGACTAATTTTTGCAAAATATTGGAAGGATAAACAAATACCTCCAGAGACGACAATAATAAGTAAAATCTTGGAATGTGCAGAGATGGTGAAATTAACCAGTATGCTTAAAGATGAGCTCAAAATTTAAGGCAGTATGGGAAAGGTGGTATATATGGTGGAATAATAGAACATGACTATAAGGATATACTTATTTCTTAATAGTGATAGCTCTGAAGATACTTACTGTATATGCACTGTATATATGTAACTACACGACACCTCAGATGTCATCTGAGATTCGATATTTTCTCTTTTTATTTTGTAAAAAAACTTTTTAAAAACCAATAAAGTATTTATAAAAAAAAAAAAAACATGTACAACAAAATCCCATTTTAAACCAAATTAACTAATAAATAATAAATAATAAAACCCAGAATCAGAGTCAGCTTATTTGCTTGAACAGCCAAGTCTTCAGGTCCCAACGGAAGGAGTGGAGATCAGGAGCCATCCGGAGCTCAGTAGGCAACTCATTCCAGAGGGGGGAGCACCCACAGAGAACGCCCTACCCCTGGGCGCTGCCAGACGACATTGGCTCGTCGTCGGAACCCTGAGGAGAGCAGCCCTATGTGAGCGAACAGGACGGTGAGAGGCAGGCAGGAGAAGATCCTGCAAATATCCCAGACCTAAGTCATGTAGGGCCTTATAGGTGAGAACCAGCACCTTGAAGCGGATCTGGAGAACCACTGGTAACCAGTGCAGCTCACGCAGGAGAGGTGTTATATGGGAGTAACAAGGGGCTCCCATAACAACCCTGTGCGGCTGCATTCTGGATCAGCTGGAGTATCCAGGTGCAGGGGCAGGCCCATGTAGAGGGAATTGCAGTAATCCAAGCGGGAAGTAACCAGGGCATGAGTGACAGTGCGAAGGTCATCTCGGTCCAGGAAAGGGTGCAACTGGCGCACCAAGCGAACTTGTGCGAAGGCCCCGCTGGTCATGGCTGTCAGGTGGTCTTCTAGGGACAGCCGAGCACCCAGGAGGACACCCAAGTTGCAAGCCCTATCAATGGGGGCAAGTTTTTCCCCACCCATCAAAAGTGATGGGGTCTCTGAAACCCGAGATGCCGGCATCCACAGCCACTCAGTCTTGGAGGGGTTGAGTCTGAGTCTGTTTCTACCCATCCAGGCCCGCACCGCCTCCAGGCAACGGGACATCATGGAAAGGGCATCTCTGGGGTGGTCTAGGGTGGAGATGTATAACTGGGTATCATCAGCGTATTGATGATATCTCACCCCGAAGCACGAATGATCTCACCCAACGGCTTCATATAGATGTTAAAGAGCATGTTAAGTGTGGCTTTCCCCATTGACTCTGCTTGTCAGAAGATTGTAACATGATCTAGGAACACTGCAACCATAATAAATATGAGCCAATTGCCAAGTGTCCAGATTTTGATATGTGACCATGGGGATGCTGCAACCGTCGTAAGTGTGAAAAATGGTCATAAGATACTTTTTTCAGTCCTTATGTAACTTTGAACAGTCACTAAATGAATTGTTATAAATCAAGGACTACCTGTAATTCATTAAACAACACAGGAACATAGGAGACTAGTGCATGGCAATGCATCTGCCCATCTTCTGCATTGATTCAGATCATGCATCTCAGAGAAGTGATTTGAGAATTTTCCTGATCACCATCAGTCTTGACAGTGGTGGGTTTCAAATTTTTTTACTACTGGTTCTGTGGGTGTGGCTTGGTGGGCGTGGCATGGCTTGGTGGGAGTGGCTTGGTGGGCGTGACAGGGGAAGGATACTGTAAAATCTCCATTCCCTCCCCAATCCAGGGGATGATTACTGCAAAATCCCCATTTCCTCCTGATCAGTTGGGACTTGGGAGGCAGAGAATAGATGGGGGCGGGGAAGGGGTGGGTTCTAAAAAATTTTACTAATGGTTCTTGCAAACCTGGAGCAACTCACCACTGGGGCGTGGCCAGTCAGAATTTTTATTACCGGTTCTCCGAACTACTCAAAATTTCCACTACCGGTTCTCCAGAACTGGTCATTTCATTTCATTTCATTTTCATTTTATTAAATTTGTATACCGCCCTACTCCCAAAGGATTCAGGGTGGTGAACAGCCATAAAATAAAACATATAGATACAAAATTTAAAATAGAGATAAAACTAATTAAATAAATTTGGCTGAACCATTTTAAAACCCCAATAAATTAAAACCAAATCTAAAATTTCCATTTAAAAAGAGGAAAAAAAATTTAGGTCAGGCCAGCTTGATGAAATAGGA
Source organism: Arizona elegans (assembly GCA_022577455.1). Classification (NCBI taxonomy): domain Eukaryota; kingdom Metazoa; phylum Chordata; class Lepidosauria; order Squamata; family Colubridae; genus Arizona; species Arizona elegans. The sequence continues at coordinate 255,955,414 of JAKOOJ010000001.1, forward strand.
ACGTCTTAAGCACGTGACGGATCCTCCGTATCTCCGGGGGGAGCTCGTTCCAGATCGTAGGTGCCCCCACAGAGAAGGCTCTCCCCCTGGGGGCCGCCAGCAGACATTGTTTGGCCGACGGCACCCGGAGGAGCCCCTCTCTATGGGAGCGTATTGGTTGATGGGAGGCTATTGGTGGCAGCAAGTGGTCCCGTAAATAGCCAGGTCCTAAGCCATGGAGCGCTCTGAAGGTGATGACCAAAACCTTGAAGCGCACTCAGAAGACCACCGGGAGCCAGTGCAGCTCGCACAGGAGAGGCGTTACATGGGAGCGCCACGTCGCTCCCATGACCACCCGCGCGGCTGCACTCTGCGCCAGTTGGAGCCTCCGAGTGCTCCTCAAGGGGAGCCCCATGTAGAGAACGTTACAATAGTCCAAACGGGAGGTGACGAGGGCATGAGTGACCGTGCGTAACGAGTCCCGATCCAGAAAGGGACACAACTGGCGGATCAGGCGGACCTGATGAAAAATCCTCCCGGTCACGGCCGTCAAGTGCTCTTCTAAAGACAGACGTGAATCCAGGAGGACACCCAAGTTGCGAGCCCTCTCCGTGGGGGCCAATGCTTCGCCCCCATAGTCAGCGATGGCACCAGCTGACTATATCGGGACATCGGAAACCACAGCCACTTGGTCTTGGATGGGTTGAGCCTGAGCCTGTTTCTCCCCATCCAGATCCGTACGACCTCCAGGCACCGGGACATCACTTCAAGGGCATCGTTGGGGTGGTCTGGGGTGGAGATGTACAGCTGAGTGTCGTCAGCGTACTGATGGTACTCCACCCCGAAACCACGGATGATCTCGCTCAGCAGCTTCACATAAATGTTGAACAAAAGGGGCGAGAGGACCGATCCTTGTGGCACCTCACATATAAGGGGCCTCGGGGTCAACCTCTGCCCCCCTGTCAACACAGACTGTGACCGGTCGGAGAGAAAGGAGGAGAACCACCATAATATGGTGCCTCCCACCCCCAACTCTTCCAACCGGTGCAGCATGATACCATGGTCGATGGTATCAAAAGCCGCTGCGAGATCTAATAGGACCAGGACAGAGGAACAACCTCTGCCCCGAGCCCTCCAGAGATCATCCACCAACGCGACCAATGCCGTTTCCGTGCGGTACCCAGGCCTGAAACCTGACTGGAACGGATCTAGATACGTTGTTTCATCCAGGTACTGGGGAAGCTGTCGTGCAACCACACTCTCAACAACCTTCGCCACAAAGCGAAGGTTGGAGACTGGATGATAGTTAGCCAATATTGCCGGGTCCAGGGAAGGCTTCTTGAGGAGAGGTCTCACCACCGCCTCTTTCAAGGCGGTGGGAAAGACACCCTCGCCCAATGAAGCATTTATAATCCCCTGGAGCCAGCCTCGTGTCACCTCCCGGGAAACCAGCACTAACCAGGAGGGGCACGGGTCCAACAAACATGTGGTCGCATTCAGTCTACCCAGAATCCTGTCCACGTCCTCAGGGGTCACAGAATCAAATTCATCCCAGATAACATTCTCAGGACCTGCCTCCGTTATCCCCGCTGGATCTACCCAGTCGGAGTCCAGATCTTCCCGAATCTAAGTGATTTTGTCATACAGATACTGAACAAAATCCTCAGCTCTTCCCTCCAAGGGGTCCTCCCTCGCTTCCTGGTGGAGCAGGGAGCAGGTCACCCTAAACAGGGCAGCCAGGCGGTTATCTGATGACTCAATAAGAGCAGCAAGATAAGTCCATTTCGCTGCTTTTATTGCCACTAGGTAATTCTTAATATGAGATCTTACCAGTATCCGGTCAGATTCAGTACGACTGGCCCTCCAACTACTCTCTAGCCGTCTTTTCCGGCACTTCATCTCCCTCAGCTCCTCAGTAAACCAAGGAGCCAGGTGAGATCGGCGCCGGGTCAGAGGCCGCAAAGGCACGACTCGATCCAGAGCTCCAGTGGCCGCCCTATCCCAGGCGGCCACTAGGTCTCCAGTCAAGGCGTGAGCCAGAACCTCAGGAATTGGCCCAAGCTCCATCTGGAACCTATCAGGTTCCATCAGGCGCCTGGGGTGGTACCATCTCATTGGTTCCGCCTCCCTGCAGCGGGGTGCAGCGGTTCGAAGATCAAGGCAAAGGAGACCATGACAAGGGCTCAATGACTATGTCCCCTATCTCGAGATCACTCTGCCACTGTCCAGAGACAAAAACCAAGTCCAGTGTGTTTCCCCCCATAGTGCGTAGGGCCATGAATTAGCTGGGTCAGGTCCATAGCCGTCATGGAAGCCATGAACTCCCGAGCCACCTCAGATGTCTCACCCACGGACGACAGGTTGAAATCCCCCATGACCATAAGTCTGGGGGTATCAACTGCCACCACGGCAATAACGTTGAGTAGCTCAGGCAGGGCTGCTGCCACGTGGCAGGGAGCCAGGTACATGATCAGCAAACCCCTCTGGACCCCATGACCCCACTTCACAAGGAGGGTCTCACAACCAGCCGTCTGAGGAACAGTGGCCTCCCTTGGCCTAAGGCCTTCTCTAATAATAACCGCTACTCCCCCGCCGCTCCCATGACCTCGGCTGATGGAATGCCAGGAAGCCTGGTGGGCACATTTCTACCAGAGGGACCCCTCCCTCTGGGCCCAACCAGGTCTCCGTAATACCCGCCAGGTCCGCTCCCCCCTCCTGAACCAGATCACAAATGAGGGGGCTTTATTTATTACAGACCTGGCGTTGCACAACATCAGTTGAAGGCCCGGGCCCTGAGGGTCTGTACAACCTGGAGAATGAGTGGAGCCTTGGGGGCCGGAGCACGCGCTCCCTTAACATGATATGGCCCCCTGCTCCCGCCATATCTACCTCTCCCACTCACAGTACCGATGATAGAAACACAATCTGGACAAGCTTGACCCCCCCCCCCCATTACCTCCGGATTCCCCATCCCCTCCGCTGTGCATACTGGCCAGGCCTAACCCTCCCCTTGGTGGGTCTTCCCCCAAACCCACAACCCTAGTTCCAATTTGGTCAGACCCTGCTGAAACCCACCTGTGAGTCTTGATGAAGCTTCCACTAAAACAATTCAAGCTGGTTCATTAAATATTCTTTCCAAACTCTGACACAACACAATTATTAGAGTTGGAGTAAATGTTGAGCCCTCTTGGTTCATATCTGTAGCTTCCATGAACATATTTAACCAATTTGTAGGGAAATCTTGAAAGAAAATGTCAGCATATGTCATTGAAATTATTGTATTTGAGGACTTTGTAAGAACTCCTGTATTGCTTGGGACAATTTCCATTTATAGACTGAAGTTGAAGAACAGACTTTTCCCCACCATCTCCAGCTACCAATGAATTCTCACCAGTCCATATGTCTCAATTTATTGCTGACCATGTTGCCTGTCAATGAACCATTATGCCTTACTAAAGATTTATTTGGTTCCAAGCATCCAAGAGGAATTTATAAGCAAGGACTTTCATCAACCTAAAATAAATATTCACTGGGACATCACAACACATCTTGCCATATTGTGCATGGGCCTTAAATGGTAACTGCGTTCATAGCAAATTATACTCATTGATGCATCAGCCTTTTTTGAGTTAAGGCACTACTTATTTCTGAAACTGTTGATTAAACTCCTTTCTATGCACTGCCTATGCTTAACATGAATCATTTCAATGCAGGGTGCGCTGAAAGTCTGTCACAAACAGTCTGGAAATAAAAGATTGAAGTTATGGTTTAGTTTTTCCTGCATCTCATTAAAAACTGTACCAGATTTGTTTTTAAAAAATAATGCATAAATACATATTTTGTCTGATTCACTTATATATCCAATTCAAATAACAGCACATTATAAAACCAAAGGGCTGCATTATTCACCTACTTTTAAGTAATTTATTGCTTTACTTTTATTTATTTTTGAATAAGTCACAGCTGGCAGTAACCTAATAACCCATAAACACCTTCCCACCCCACCCTACTCCAGCAAGAAGCAACCAGAGCTGCTCTAAGTAACGTATCCAATATTTCTCATTTTTAATGCTATGAATACTTCTTCTTCTTACACATAGATTGTCAAAGAGCCGGAAAGAATATTTCTCACTGCTTAATTAACAGCTCAACCCCATGCATATTTATTCAGAAGTATGTTCCACTCAATCCAAATAAGTGTGTTTTGAATTTTTTTTAACGACAAGAATCTGCCTAAGTCTTTCATGGAGGACCTCTTTCCTTTTCAGGCAAAGAAGTCAATTTGGAATAAGTGATGAAAAAAGATGGAAAATGAGAAGTAGGCGCACCCAGTGGTGCAAGGGTGGGTTCTACTTACCTTTACTACTGGTTCGCAGCGGGGCCATGCGCACATTCTCGCTTCGCTTGCGCATGCGCAAAAGGATTTTGATGACGTCGGGGTCGGTGGACCGAGCCTCCCGCCGGTTTTACTATCAGTTCTATAGAACCGGTGCGAACCGGGGGCAACCCACCACTGCAGTGGTGATATTTAGCTGGTTCTATCCAGTTTGGGTGAACAGGTGGCGGCTGCGGGAGGCCCCACCCAGATGTAATCACGTCCCATTTATACATGTTTTTGATGCTTTGAGCATGCATGGAAGGCCCTGCACATGCGCGGAGTGGTGCACCCTCACATTTGTGAACCAGTAGCGAAGGTAAGTGAATACGACCCCTGGGCGCATCATATTCGGTGTGATTCAGACGTTCACAAGGCCTTGAAACAGAGCATCTTTGTCCAAAAGAGATTGAATTCGTTTCTCTTCTCTCTCCAAAAGAGTTCAAACAACACATGTTGACTTTCAGACTATACAAGGTCTGTGATTGTTATTAACTTTTTAAAAAGTTTAATTTTGAAAAGTAATCATAAAGTTTAAATATGTTCAAAATACCTCCAGAGAAGAAACAAGGAGGGGAAGGGGAGGAAGAAAGCAAAGGGGCATTCTAAATGCTTTTTGAATAATGTTTTTCTTCCTTTTTTCTGTTCCCAATTTTTTTCATTACAGTATCAAAATCTAACCACCAAAGGAAAAATAAATAAATGCATGCAAAATGCTGGTTGTAGTTATATGTGACTAGTAAGCTTATATTACAGATCGTCCTTGTTTAATGACCACCCACTCAGTGACTGTTCCTACTTACTGAATAAGTGGTAAGTGCAACCAGCATTCCTGTGGTCATGTGATTGGGACTGGTGTCCTTCCCTGCTGGCTTCCAATAAGCAAAGTCAATGGGCAAGCCATTTAATAACCCATGTAGTCCTTGCTTAACAAGGATATGAGCTGTGGTGGTGCAGTGGTTAGAATGCAGTATTGCAGGCTAACTTTGCCTACAGTCAGGAGTTTGATCCTGATCGGCTCAAGACTGACTACACCTTCTATCCTTCTGAGGTTGGTAAAATGAAGACCCAATTGCTGACTCTGTAAACTGCTTAGAGAGGTCTGTAAAGCACTATAGGACAAATGCCTTACTTGGGTCAGCCCTCAGATTAAGAATATCATGAACGTTGGTATATGTGTACCAGGGGTGAAATGCTCCCGGTTCAGACTGATCCGGTAGCGATGGAGGCGGATGGTTCAGAGAACCGGTAGCAAAAATCCCTGCCCCCCCCCCCATGCCCAGTTGAGCCGCACAATCATCAGAGGGTTTTTTTTTTACTTCTAAAAGCATTTTTTTCTACAACCTCTTCCACCCAAAAAATGCTTTTAAAAATAATTTTAAAAAGCCTCTGATGATCATGCGGCTCAGCTGGGATCGTCAAAGGCTTTTAAAAGAAAAAAAACTCTTTTTTTCTTTTAAATGCCTCTGACGATCCAAGCTGAGTTGCCTGATCGTCAGAGGCATTTAAAAGGAAAAAAGCCTCTGACGATCAGGCAACTCAGCTGGGATCGTCAGAGCCTTTTGAAAGCATTTTTTTACAACTTCTTCCCCAAAGAGGTTGTAGAAAAAATGGTTTTAAAAGTTTAAAAAAAAATTGGCCATGCCCACCCAGTCACACTACCCCCCCCCCACCAAGCCACGCCCACAAAACCGGTAGTAACAAATTTTAGATTTCACCACTGATGTGTACAGACAGTGAATGCAGGCATACTGTGGATGACCTTGTGTTGGGGAAGACCTCTGGCGGGAATAAGATGGATGTGATATGTTTATCCTTGTTTTCCTTGATCCCTTAGATGCTTTTGATATCATTGATCATGGTATCCCACTTGATTGGCTCAAGGAATTAGAAATGAGAGGCTCACTATTGCATTATTTCTCCTTCTTCCAAGCCATGTCCAGTTGATGGCAATAGGAGGGAGGGAGATCTGGTGGATCTCCAGATCCACCAGGAAGATCACTTTTGTGTGAGACCCTTTTAGGCTCTGTACTTTCCTCACTTCCGCATCTTCACCAGCACATGATTAAGTATCACCAGTATGCTGATGATACTCAATTATACATCTCCACTCTGCTGACCAATTGATGTTGTTGACATTACTTCATGGCCCCATGGGACTGTGGGGGTTTGAATAGGAAAGGACAAGCTTTAGCTTAACACAAGCAAGATGGAATGATTTGGGGTTTTAGCCCCCGCAATCCAGGGATTTTCCATTCTTGCTTCTCAGTGGGATTGCCCAAACTGATCAGAACAAGTGCACAATTTGGAGGTCCTCCTGTTTGAGAAACAGGTGGTAGCTGTGACCAGGAAGGCATATGCAGAGATCCAGCTTGTGTGCCAGTTATGATTTTCCTGATTTGGGAGGCATGATTCAAAGTCATTCATTTCTTGGTCACCTTTTGAATGGATTGCTGTAATGTGCTGAATGTAAGGCTACCTTGAAGAACACCCAAAAGTTGCAAGTGATTCAGGATGAGGCAGTATAGATAATTATAGATGCACTTCAGCATACCTATATTACACCATTGCTCCATGAGCAGCGCTAAGTCCCAACAGGTGCAATTCAAGATGCTTCTTGGCACGAAGCAGGTTATTTCCAGAGCTGGTTTTTTGTTTTTGTTTTTTGTTTTGTCTTGTTTGCCCTGCTAAATCTGGCAGGATGAGTGTGCTTTGGATCCCATCAATTAAACAGTTTCTTATGGTAGGACCCAGGAAGTGTGGCTTCTTTGTCACAGTGTTTGTTGTTTAAAACTCCATATTCCACCAAGATTTGTTTGTCTTGATCCTGCTGGCACTTCATAAATCTTTGGAGACCAAGATGTTCCCTCAGTCATGAGGTCTGAAGGTTGGGAAAGCCTGTCAATGTAATTTCTTACTCTGGTTGCTGGTGTGTGGCTTCAATTTTGCAAAAATCAGAAACACTTCAGACCCAAAGGAAGTCAAGGCAGCAACTCAACACAATACATCAACACAACACAGTCAACACAACATATTTGACCAAGTCAGTTAAATTTTAGCAGTTGCATTCACACAACATGTTTAGTTTAGTTAATCATAGCCTCAGTGGCTTAGCAGGCTGTATAAACATAGTCCCAGCCCATGTATGTTATTTTGTGATTCAATATATTCTACAAAACCCCAAAGGGTTAATTCAGTAGCCTAGTTAAGTATGCTCCTCAAACCAAGCCTAAGGCTATAGATGTACTCAACCTACATGAACCTTCAGTTGGGTTTAACGCTCTGTTGAGGCATCTTTCTATAGCTACCTTAGAAGGAGAGCTCTTTAGCCTTCAGGGCTTACTTGTACAAGATCTCATTCTTCTCTGGTTCACATTATGCGAATTGCTTCTTTATTAGGATTCTATTATCTATCCAATCAGAAGCTAGCGCTGTGCCAAGCATTGTTTCAGATACATGCCATGGAAGGCAGCTGCTCTGCAGGCATTCCCAGGCTTTGGGATTCAGCCACAAAGAAGGTATATGGCGATAGATAGATGATTGGGTGGGGGGAGGGTGGCAAAAATCTGGCCACCTTCTGCATTGATTCAGAACATGGATCTCACTGTGATATGAGCATTTTCTTGATCATCTTCAACATCCAAAGCCTTCTGCTGGGCAGGTTTTCCTAGGTGGTGGTGGGATGCACCAGAGGGGGAAGCAGCTGTGTATAGACATGCACACAAACAGAACCTGAGAAACCTATGAAGTAGCTATTTTGAAACTTACAGAGAATGAGGCCAAACATTTTAAGAAAAAGTCCTAGTGAACTTTGATAGACGATTCTACTATTGTACAGATCTTGGTATCAGAATTTTGTTTTTATATTTAGATTAAAATTAAGTAGTTGCAATTTATGGCCATTATTTTGTCGGTTTTGTGGCCATGGAAAACAGTTCCCACCCATCTTTCCTATTGCTTTTTTTTTGTCCAGAATAGTGATATTGTCGGGGTTCCAATGGATGCCCTAATTAATTCATGAGCCTTGAGCCAAGTTTCAAAAGAAATCCAGTAATTTATTAGGAGCAACATGTCGGCACATATCCAAGTGGAGTCAGCTCTGGCCCACATAATTTACGTCCCAACTATGACCCTGTTTCCCCCCTTCTCTCAGAGTGTGTCATAAATCACATTCTCCAGCGGAGCACTTTCATGGGCTGTAGAGAACACGCCTCTCCAGCTGGCTCTGGTAACTTAGGCTGTGGCCTTGAGAAAGGTATACTTCTGGTTGCTGCCCTGTTGCTCCGTCAGTTTTCCCCTCTCCTGCCTATGGCAACTCGAGAACAGGCCAGGAATGTTTTATGAGTTGACAGATATCATGTTCCCCACTGTCTTCTTTCTCCCATATTCCTTTAAAAAGCCGGTCCTCACAGTAGATATAACTCAATATAGAGCCATTGATTCTGATTCTATCATTCTGGTTACCCAATCAGTTCCATGCCCACCTTTACTGAAATGCTTTAACCAATTGTCAATAAGAATGTCAGGTGGAACCTTCTCAAAACATTTCCTGAAATTGAGGTGGATTATATCCCCACCCCACAGGTTTTGGGTTAACCAAACTAAACGATTATTTTGTGTTTTTTTAAATAATAATTTTATGTTCTATGGTTACCACTTTTGTGTCGCTCTCTAAAAAGGCTTCAGTGTTGCAGCCTTTGGGTTAATGAACTAGTCCTCATATGGTACTCATGATGATTTGGTTTTGCACACTGTGTTGGGGAAGGACATAGAGACATTAAAGATTTTGAACAGATATCATCTTCTCTATTTTTTTTTCTTTACAGTGCTGGGTCACTTAAAAGGAAAAATAATGAATTCATATATTCGTTTTAAGATAGGCAATGTTACCGCAAAGGCCTTCACACCCAGCTCTTGACCCAATCTTCTATGTGTTACAACTTGTCCTTATGAACCATGTTACACTAAAAATTCCTTTCCCTTCCTCCCTGACCTTGTCACATAGCCAAATCTGATAGCTAGCTGACAATATCTCTGGCTGCCAGGAAAAACACAAGGCTTATTTTAAAACAAAGAAGCAAACAAGGTGATGCAACTGCCAGTCAAGGCCAAGAACAGCAGCATACTTATTTTTTTTTTTTATTGCAAAAGTTTTACAATTACATTTTCACCCCCTTTTTCCCCCCCCTACCCCCCCCAAACTTCCCAACCTCCCCAGCCCACCCTAACCCTCCCCTCCCCCCAGACTTCCTAGTATGCTCATGTCAGATAAAAGGAAAAAACCCTCCTTTGTATATAAAACTTGAACCCCTCCCTCCCCCTTACAAATTTTCATCTTCATTACATTAACCTATTTCTATCTTGGTATATCATTTTCAGATAAATTTTCATCCTGATTACCTTAAAAATATTTCTATCATAATGTAACATTTTCTAACAAATTTTCATCCTTAACCTTAAAATATTTCTATCTTAATATAACATTTTCTAACAAATTTTTATCCTCAACCCTAAAATGTTTCTATCTTATATAACATTTTTAAATAAAGGCTATTTGATACTTCCTAGTTTGATATTTATGCTGAACATAATTTATCCACTTCTTCCATTCCCATTCATAAGTCTCTTGAGAACAATCTTTTAAATATGCTGAAATCTTCGCCATCTCCGCAAAACTGGCCATCTTCAAAGTCCATTCCTCAATCGAAGGCAGCGCTTCATTTTTCCAGTATTTACCTATCAACAATCTTGCTGCAGTTATCATATACAATATCATTTTTGTTTCCCCCAATGTAAAACCCTTAACTATACCCAATAAAAACAGTTGTGGAGAAAATTGAATTTTTCTCTTCAAAACATTCTGCATGACCCACCAAATTTTTACCCAAAAAGCCTTAACTTTCTTACAGGTCCACCAAACATGATAATATGTAGCGTCTAAGCAGTCACATCTCCAACATTTAGGCTGGGCACTAGGGTACATACACGACAATTTTTTTGGATCTAAATGCCATCTATAAAACATTTTATAGAAATTTTCCCGCAGATTCTGCGACTGTGTAAATTTAACATTCTGAACCCAAATTTTTTCCCATGTTTCCAACATCACTGGTTCCTCAAAGTTTTGTGCCCACTTAACCATGCAGTCTTTAACTAATTCAGTTTCTGAATCCCTTTCTAACAAAACATTATAAAGTCTTTTAATATGCATTGGGCCTTTCTCTTTTATATGTCTAACTAATTCTTCCTCATACATCATAATACCAGTTTTTTGGTCCTCTTTCCATCTCAATTGCAGTTGATTATATTGTAACCAAGTTAAATTAATCCCTTCAGCCAACAATGTCTGTAATGTCTTCAGCTGCCATCTGCCCGCATCTGTAAAAAGAACCTCTTTATATAAAAACCCCCCGAGTGACATTATATTTGTATTCCACAAGGTATGACCAAGATCCAGCCATAGCGGTATTTTATAATTCCAGTTGTTTCGGTGCTTCTTCCAAACTCTCAGCAAAGAATCTCTAAGTATATGGCTTTTAAATACTTTATCCACTTTGCTGTCATAAAATAAGTAAGCGTGCCATCCAAATTCCAAATCAAAACTTTCTGCATTCAATATTCCAATCTTTTTTCCTCCAAACCAATCACTTACTAAAGTCAAAGCTGTTGCATCATAATATAATTGTAGGTTTGGAAGTTTGAGACCTCCCCTTTCTGGGATGTCTTGCATAATTTTCATTTTTACTCTTGGTTTTTTCTCGTTCCAGACAAATTTGTTGATACCAGTTTGCCATGCTTTTAGTTGTTTATCATTTTTGAGCACCGGAATCATTTGAAACAAAAAAAGAAATCTTGGCAAAATGTTCATCTTAACTGCTGCTATTCTTCCAAGTAAAGACAGCTGCAGTTTTTTCCAAATCTCCATATCTTTTTGCACCTCTCGCCACAACACCTCATAGTTATTTTGAAACAATTTCATATTTGATTCTGCAACCTGAACTCCTAGATATTTTACCTTTGGTACAATCTCAAAACCTGCCCTCCTTTCTAACTCCAGTTTACGATCTTGTGTCATATTTTTAACTACCATCTTAGTTTTTCTCTGATTCAATCTGAAACCTGAAACTTTACCAAAGTCTTGTATAATGTCCTTCATCTGGATTATCGATTCCATTGGCTGTGTTAGGGTAACAACCAGATCGTCTGCAAATGCCTTTATTCTGTAATCCTCTTGCCTTATCATTATACCTTTCAATGTGTTAGAATCCCTTATTGTATTTAACAAGACTTCTAGTGTTAAAATGAACAACAATGGGGACAGTGGACATCCCTGTCTTGTACCTTTTTCAATTTTAAACTCTGTTGTCAAACTTCCATTGATAATGATCTGTGCCTTTTGCTCTTGATAAATTGCTGAGACCGCCTGTATATATTGGTCCCCAAAGTCCATCTTTTTTAATGTCTTTAATAGAAAATTCCAATCCACTCTATCAAAGGCCTTCTCTGCATCCAGAAAGACCAGCACTGCAGGGATCTGTTTATTCTTCTCAAGATATTCCAATAAATCTATTACTTGCCTTACGTTGTCCTTCATGTGCCTACCCTCAATAAATCCCGCTTGGTCATCATGAATCACCTTTTGAATTACTGGCATCAGTCTGTTGGCTAATACTTTTGCGTAAATTTTATAATCCGTATTCAAAAGAGATATTGGTCTGTAATTCTCCGGTTTTTTGGGACCTGCTTGCTCTTTTGGTATCAAAGAAATATAAGCTGTAGTCCACGATGGAGGTACTCTTCCCCCTTGTTGTATGTTGCAAAATAAGTCTCTGAGTTGTTCCACCATTTCTGCCTGTAAAGTTTTATAATACACTGCTGTCAGACCATCCGTTCCAGGAGCTTTGGCTGTTTTTAATTGTTTTATTGCTGCTATTATCTCCTCCTCTGTTATGGGATAATCCATTCTTTCCTTTTGTTGCTCAGTGATTTTTGTAACTCTTTTATTGTCCAAATATTTTTCTATAAGTCCATTCATGAAAAAGAGAAGTTTCAGGAAGCAGAATCCCTTTCCTACTCTCAGTAGAAAATGTGTGTGTGTGAGTGAGAGAGAGTGAGTGTGTGAGTGTGTATGTGTATATGTGTGTGTGTTTGTGTGAGTATATATACGTAGACACACACACACATTATATATACCATGTTTCCCCGAAAATAAGACCCTGTCTTATATTTTTTTGAACCCTGAAATAAGTGCTTGGTCCCATTTTCGGGGAGGTCCTATTATTTTGGGGTGCGTGGAACAAGACCTGACTCCTCTTGCCGTCTTACCTGATTTCCAGCTCTGTCTCCCTAACTAACCCTAACCAGAAGAAATGGCAGGGACTGGCTGCACATGCGTCTAAATATTTTTGGGGAGGGCTTATTTTCGGGGGGGGACTTATTTTAGTGCATGCGCTCAAAAGCCCAATTGGGCTTATTATCAGGGGATGTCTTATTTTCAGGGAAACAAGATATACACACATATACACATATACACACACACTTTATATACAAGTACATGCCAGGGGTGAAATGCTCCTGGTTCGGACTGACTCGGGCAAATAGGTAGCGATGGCGGTGGGCAGTTCGGAGAACCGATAGCAAAAATTCCTGCCCCCGCCCAGCTGAGCCGCGCGATCATCAGAGGCTTTTTTTTTCTTTTAAACAATCCAAGCTCTGACGATCCCAGCTAAGTTGCCTGCTAATCAGGCAACTCAGCTTGGATCGTCAGAGCCATTTAAAAGAAAAAAAGTGTTTTTCTTTTTTTTTTTTTTTTGCAAAAAGGTTTTTATTTTTTAAACAAAAACAACATAAAAACATCAACCTTCCAAACACTTACAGACAGTATTTGAATCGATGAAAATCATTTCGTGCTCTCAAAATTTTCAAACTCTCATTATATGACAGATATTCTTACCTCTAACAAAAAAAAACAAGTGCTTAAACATTTTATTCAAATTTCATTTCATATATAATATTTCATCTCCATGCTTTATTATCTATCCATTGATAAAATAGCTCCCATATCAAATAATACTGTTTATCTTCCTGTTCTCTTATTTCAAATGTCACACTACTCATTTCAGCACAATCCAACATTTTCTTAATAATTTCTTCATCAGTAATCATCTTCTCTCCTTTCCAGTATTTTTGCAAATACAATTCTAGCCGCTGTTAATATATTCACAATTAAATACTGTAATTCTTTGTTAAATGTCTCTGGTAAGATCCCTAATAAAAATATCTCTCGTTTAAGGTCAATATGTCTCTTTGTCATTTTTTCCAACCATGTGTGTATCTTAGTCCAAAATCTCCTTGCTTCTACTCATGTCCACCACATATGGTAATAAGATCCTGGGGTCTGATGGCACTTCCAGCACTTCTCCGATTTGTTCTTGAACATTCTGTCTATCCTCGTTGGGGGTAAATGCCACCTGTAAAACATCTTATACAAATTCTCCTCACATGATGTAGACATTGTCATTTTATAATTATGTGACCACAATTTTTGCCATTTCTCTAAATCAATACTATAACCAAAATTTTTCCCCCATGCTATCATTGACTCTTTAACTTGTTCTTCTTCCAATTTTGCCTCTAGCAAAAATCCCTGACCCCGCCCCCCATGCCCAGTTGAGCCGCGCGATCATCAGAGTTTTTTTTTTCTTTTAAATGCCTCTGACGAGCCAAGTTCTGACGATCCAAGCTCTGACGAACCCAGCTGAGTTGCCTGCTAATCAGGCAACTCAGCTTGGATCGTTAGAGCCATTTAAAAGAAAAAAAGTTTTTTTCTTTTAAATGGCTCTGATGATCCCAACTGAGTTGCCTGATCGTCAGAGGGTTTTTTAAAAACCCTCTGACGATCAGGCAACTCAGCTGGGATTGTCAGAGCCTTTTGAAAGCATTTTTTACATGGTTTTAGATGTAAAAAATGGTTTTAAAAGTAAAAAAAATTGGCCACGCCCACAGAACCAGTAGTAACAAATTTTAGATTTCACCACTGATACACACGCAGCAACAACCAAAATCAATATTATTATTAAAATGTATCCTTGGAAACTATCAACCTCAACTGCAGCTCAAAAGATCATGAATAGCATGGAAACATAGCATGGAATTCAGAAGATGAAGTGGTTCTGTGATAGTCTGGATGTTTGCCAAATAGCTGAATATCTACAAAGCAAACTCTCAGCCTTAACATTTGGCAACTTCTCTGCTCAACTTTCTGATTAAACAGTTGGAGTCCAACCAGTGTTTGCAAGTAAATCTCATCTTATTTTTCTCTTGGTCAAGACTTTATGCTTTTCTTTTTTCCAGATTGGTCTTCAGTTCTCTCAGTGCAACATTTGCTTCCCAAGGCAGTGAACTGAACAAAATATCCCTTCTGCCAGAGGAAAAAAAAAACATTCTTGGCAGAGTTATTGCTCAAGAGGAATATACATATGATTTTGGTGAGTGGGTGGATAAGGAAATGAACTGAAATAACTTATTTGTCTGGATCTTAAAGCCTGATCAGAATTTCTACATTATATTCTTCCACGTAGTTATCTTCTTTTGAAGCCACCCAAAAGGATAAGATATGTGAGCAATTGTAGCTGCATTTTTCTTATCCATTTCAAGATATATATTGGGGGGTGGGGGGGCGAGACTGGAAAGCAAGACTCCTATCTGCCTTCTATCATGTTTCAATATATGTTTCAATTATATAATCTAATTGAAAATTTTGAATTGAGTAAGTCACCTATTTATTCAATACTTAATTAATAATGTATTAATTGTTATTTTCTCAAATTATAATATAAGCAC
Source organism: Arizona elegans (assembly GCA_022577455.1). NCBI lineage: Eukaryota > Metazoa > Chordata > Lepidosauria > Squamata > Colubridae > Arizona > Arizona elegans. Next base: position 255,970,610 of record JAKOOJ010000001.1, read on the forward strand.
ATACATGCTATGAAAGAAAAAGCAGAAGACAGAAAGGCTGGCAAAATGAATCATCACTAAATTAATCCAATCACCTTAACTTCAGACCTGCACTGTAGAATTAAATACCCAGTGGATGGGCATTGTTGCAATGTTAGCTGCTTGGTACTAACAAACAGGTGTTAGTAGGCTAGAACAGTTTGGCTCCAGGCAGCATATAGGTGGGACTGGAGTCAGCTTCCTTCCTCATTGGGAAACAGGTGAGGGGTCTCCGAGAGCTTAATTCCACCTCCACTGCTCAGCTTTTGCCAAATATAAGATCTGACACTACAAAAAATAAACACATCTAAACTTCAATAAACAGAATCTATCGTTCCCTCTTAAATATTTTCCTGTAAACAGTTACGGTAACTTCCTGCAATAAGTAAGAACCATCTTAAATAAACGTTTGCTTTTAATTTGTAGCTCCATTGGTGGAGATCTGGTTTCATAATTACTCAGTTAGAATTATCCAACTTTGAATTTAGGCATCAGAAGGATCTCTTCTGTATTTTGGCGACTATAGACTAAATGGCTCTCCTAGACTGACTATAAGGTAAATCTTTGTGAATATTATTCCATGATAAGTCGATGAAAGAGTATACCCAAAGATTGCAATCTTAATATAAATATATTAAGGGGGAAATTTATTTTATTTATTTATTTATTTTTAAATTTGTATACCGCCCTTCTCCCTGAGGACTCAGGGCGGTGAACAGCCAAGTAAAAGCATAAACTACAAACATTAAAATACAATTAAAAAGATGTATATAAATTTGGCCCCATGATTAAAAACAATAACAAACAATTAAAAAGATTTTAAAAAGATTAAAAATTAAAAGATTTTAATCTTTAAAAGATTAAAGATTAAAAATGATTAAAAAATTATTTTGTTCAATGTAATTTGTGCAGATATGTGAAGGACGACTGGGGTGGACATCTCTTTTCAACTCTAATACACAGATTGTTCTCAAGTTTCTTTAACTGCTGCATTATTTGTGATTACATCCCTAAACTAAAATTATTAAATGGAGCATGCTTGCACAACCATAAAATAGTTACTGAAACTGTCAAGGTGAAATCGTACAACATGAGTAAGCACATGATCTCAGCATCTTAAATCATCATTTCCTTGCATTGCTCTTATTTATGACCTTGCTTTTGTGGTGTTATTCCTAATTTTAGGTTGGATAGACCGAGCATTTGTCTTTTTGATTTAGAGAGCCTAGCCACTTTGGAGAACTTGCAAACATTTAATAATGACAGCAATGTGCAAGGATGTGTGTATGTGCGCGTGTGTGTTTCTCCCCATCTGTCTTTGATGTAGATAAATCAGCTTAGATGCCTGATTTGATCCAGAGAGATGCTGCTCTGTTCCTGTGGAAATGAATTGAAAAGGTGTGCATTCAACAGTCTTTTTCCTCTCCCAAATGGAAGCTCTTCGAAAGTAGTAGCGATCTTATTTGATCTATTGTTTGAACACAAGAAACTTGTTTCTTTTCCATTCCAATTACTAAAGCAGATGCAGAAAGCAAAGAAGAAGAGAATGTGCATACCTGAAGGAAAACGTTGGCATTCAGATATCTTGCTTTGCAGGCAAATACTACAGGAGAGTCAAGAGGGGAGTTGTCAGCCCTCAAGTATGTATTCTTGTAGGCAAGGCGGGTTTAAAAAATTTTAGCAAGGGGTTCTCTGCCTGGTTGCTGGGTGGGCATGGCCATGGCGGGCTTGGCCTAGTCTGCCTCCTGCACTACTGTGTGTGTGTGGGGGGGTATTTTTGCCCTCCCCAGGCTCCGGAGGCCTTCCCGGTAGGCCCATTTTTCCCCCTCCCCAAGCCTCCAGGTGCACCCTGCACTTACCTGCATCCATAACAGGCTGCGTGGGGACTCCTGGGAGAGGAGGGGAGGGGTGGGGCCAGCCAGGAGTGGGATTTGGGGGTTCTCCGAACTGCACAGAATCTTAGCTAGAGGTTCTCCCGAAGCCCTGAGCCCAGCAGCCCACCCCTGCTTGTAGGTTCTGCTCTTTTTATAGATAATTCTTGAGGCATTCCTCAGTCATACATGACAGCATTCTTCATTGCGCAATAGCAAAGAGAACTACATTTATTTAAATACAAATCAGCTCCATTGAAAACAGAGGCAGAACTTAAATCACTGGGATTCCATTCTTATACAGGTAGTCCTTGACTTACAACTGTAGTGACCATTTGAAGTTCCAGCGACTCTGGAAAAAGTGATTTATGACCATTTTTCACACTTAACAACCATTTCATGGTCATGCAATCAAAATTCAGGCACTTGGCAACTGACTCATGTGTCCTGGGGTCAAAGAATCCCCTTCTGAGAAGCAAAGTCAGTGGGGAAGCCAGATTCACTTAACAACAGTGCTACTAACTTAATACCTGCAGTGATTCACTCAATAACTGTGACAAGAAAAGTTGTAAAAAGCAAAACATACTTAACAACAACATACTCACTTAGCAACAGAAATGTTAGGTTCAATTGTGGTTTGTAAGTCGAGGACTACCTGTATAAAAAGCCATTCTTCCTGGGAAGCATTGTCAGATACTTTTCTCTCAATCTCCACTCTTTTAGGTGGCTTTGAAAGGTAAAGCAGACACTCAGATCACTTTTCTGTCTGATGCTTCTGTGTGGATGGTCAAGTCCTATGGCAGGCCTCTGGCTTCATATCCACTGATACAGAATGTACAGTATGTGCATCAGAGGTGAGTTTCAGCAGGTACTGACCAGTTTTGGAGAACCGGTAGCGGAAATTTTGAGTAGTTCGGAGAACTGGTAGTAAAAATTCTGACTGGTCCCACCTCCATCTATTCTCTGCCTCCTGAGTCCCAGCTGATCGGGAGGAAATGGGAAATTTGCAGTAACTTTCCCCTGGATTGTAGAGGAAATGGAGATTTTACAGCATCCTTCCTCTGCCACACCCACCAAGCCACACCCACAGAACTGGTAGTAAAAAAATTTGAGCCCACCACTAACATGCATCAAACCTTCTGCCTGAGATTTACTTTTTAGAGAAGGTGGGCAATGATGCTGTGCTTCCAAAAAGTGTTGGACACCACAATACATAGCAGTAACACAAGATATGGATACCATATGGAAGCTCCATTGCTTCTTTTTTTTAAAAAAGTGGGGAAAAGTTGCATTGAAAACTCAGGGTTGGCCTACATAACTGTTCCAATGCTGTACAGGGAGATGGATTATTTATTGATTTAGATATATGGGCTGCCAAATCTAAGGACTCTAGGTGGCAAACATATTCGAATAGCGCAGAAACCACTTACTTTACATACATATAATATATTAGGGATAGAAATACAGTTAAATACCAGCTATCCGTTGTCCAGCGGTCAGGATTAAAAATCACCTTTGGCCCATTTAAAAAAAACTGTGTTTTAAGACCTTTCTTTAAGATCAAGACCATATTAACACACACATTACTGTGTGTTAAAAGACACTCAAACACTACAGCTGGATCCCAGTGGTCTTCTGGATGCAATTCAAGATGCTGGTTGACACCTACAAAGCGCTACATACATGAGGACAGGATATTTGTGGATCTCTTCATCTTGCTCAGTCTTTTTTGGTAAGCCCACCAAAACTGACAGAGTTGGCATGCTCCAGGACCTTTTACTAGGAAAAGTCATCATGCGGGATCTAGAAATCATTCTTCTCTATTGTAGCATCTGCCCTATGGAACACCATCCTCCTCAGAGACTGGAATAGCCACCACTTTTCTGGTCTTTCACAAGGCACTGAAGTTCTAGCAGGAAGTTGAGCCAGTCCTGTCAATGGGCTGGTTGCTTTCGCCGTGTGCACTGAAAATGAAATATTTTAGACCCTGGTTATGTTATGTTTATGTATTATTATTATTCGTTGGGGTCTGCCTAAAGTCACCACCATGAGATAATATAATTACAAGCTATATAGATTGTTCAATTAAATAAATTGGGGAATCATATTCAGCTGCCGAGAAGTCATGGCTCCAGGTTCTCATAGGTATCATTTTATCAAAATTACAAAATTGTAACATTTCAAATATAACATAACATTTCGACCACTATCAATTAAATTTCATCAAATAGACAGTAAATGAAATCATAACTCAGATAAGGTTTTAAAGTTAAACATGCAAATTAGACACGTGAGTCAGCAATATATCGTTGTTTATTTTAAGAGTATAAATGTTCAAAGTTTTCCTGCGTCTCATGGTTTCTGGAATGGAAACAAGCTGATTATTGTTCTGAAGTAGAAGGAAGAAAATGCTAGGCCGACTCCCCTGGGAACAATATTCTATAAATTAATGGCCACAACTGAAAAATTCCTAGTAAACATTGTTTGGCAATAGCATATAAACATATAGTTTAAGATATAGATAAAAATAGGTTTGCATGAAATGTCACTCAGCGCAAAGATATTGCACCCGAATCAATACATAACACTCAGCATAAATGATCCCATCCTCTCAGTTTTAATTGAATTTGGTTTTAATTGGGTTGTTTTTAATATCTTGGGCCGAAATTATTTAATTGTTTTTTGAATTGTTTTTAAATTTTATATGCAATGTTTTATCTTGGCTGTACACTGCCCTGAGTCCCGCAGGAGAAGGGCGGTATAGAAATAATAATAATAATAATAATAATAATAATAATAATAATAATAATAATAATAATAATGATGATGAAGTTGTCCCAGTCCATTTGAACTGTGCCAGGAAGGACTATTAATGTACACCTGTCTATCACCTTCTGACCTTCCTCTGCAGGCTTCAAGTTATTGCCCTTCAAATGTGTGGGACTTAAATTCCTTGTTATGTTCAGTAGGAATTCTGGAATTGAAACATTAAGGAAAGTTTCTCTAATTCAGTGTTTCTTTAACTTTTTTTTCCCTCTCAAGACCCCTTCCCACTTTTAAACATTAAAGAGGACTCCAAAAGAGCTTTTTGTTTGCATGAGTTATATTTATTAATATTTACCATATTAAAAATTAAAAATGATCCATTTGCTGCCACTATAACTTCTCACAACTGATGGGATTTTAATATTGTATTATTTTTCAATTTAGCACGGCGAATAAATTTCATGACCCAAGAAGGTCTTGGGGGAGTCACAGGGGTCCTAGTACGAGACTTTAAGGTCACACGGCTCTTAAGTGATTAAGTAATAGGAGCTCAAAGATCATGTCCCTCATGGAAATGAGGGGTTAGGATGGAATATGGGATGTTTAGATAATTCCCATTCATCAACAGAAGAAATGGCATCCCTTAACAATAGATTTTCCTTGACTGTGTACTGTACTTGTTTTAAACAGGATCAAAATCTTTGGAGGTTCCAAGTACACAATGTTGTGGTCCGCTAGCAGCCTGTGAAGCTGCCAGGGAAGTTGGACAGTGAGGAGGCTGGGGAGGAACATGGGCCAGTCCTGGAGTCTGGGGAAGACCTGGACAAGGGCTCTGCATCACAGGCAGAGATGGGGCCAGGACCATCTGGGAGTGATGCATGGACTCCAGAGCCTCCCGAGTTGGATAGCAGAGAGGCAGAGGAACAGGAGGAGCCTGTACCTAGTGCACGCATGCACAGAGTTGCCAGAAGGCAAGAGCAGCTAAAGCAAAAGGGACGACTCGGGAGTAAGGCCAAGAGATGATTGGCCCCTCCCATAAGGCTTAAAAGAGAAACAAAGGCACTTGGGGCCTTTTGCAGGAAAGCAACGTTGCTAACTCTGTTTCCAATCGACATCTCTTTGTTTCTGAACTCCGTGGGGCTTTGCCAAGTAAGGCCTTTGGCAGGGTGTCAAAGAAGATAAAGGTTGGTGATTATCCTGAAGGACTTCTTCTGAAGGACTTGTTTTGCAACTAATTGGGACTCAGTTGGGAATGAACGTAATTCTCAGCTGTTACAATAAAATAGGTTTGTTTGGGACTAATTGTGTCTTGTAATGACTCAGTAAGCCTAGGTCACGACACACAATATTTTAAAATATACCGTAACTTATTCATGTACTATTGCTCCTTATGACTAGATTTTTTTAAAAAATTATGTATTTATTTATTATCCTGCCTTTGTTATTTTTATTAATAACTTAAGGCAGCAAACATACCTAATACTCCCTCCTTCTCCTATTTTCCCCACAACTACAAATTGTGAGATGGTTTGGGCTGAGAGTGAATAACTGGCCCAAAGTCACCCAGCTGGCTTTCATGCCTAAGTGAGACTAGTATTCACATCCTCTTGGTTTCTAGCCTCGTGCCGTAACTACTAGACCAAACTGGCTTTCTTTTGTCTGAGCCAAAATTTCAGTAATAAAATATGACAATGACCACAGTTTTGGACCCTGCATTAAATCTTCTTTTTCCTTCCCTTTTTCTTTTCTTTATTAAGTTACCCAGCTGCAAGCTGTAGGAGGGTAGGTGGGTGGCTTGAGTGACACGTTAAGTAGGAAACCTTCCTTCTCTTTTAGAGAGACATGAAGAAGTCAGTAATGCATCACTTGAAAAAGTGACAGACAAATCATTTTGCGCTATTTCTGATGAAAGGAAACGAAAGATGTCAAAACCCCAGATTCTGAACTGCAGTGCCAGGGATGATAGAGTGAGCAGGATACTCTCAAGTCCTTCCATTTCAGGCGGGTGGTTGAAAGGGCTTTTCAGAAGCAGGCCACAGGCTTTCAACTCTTGGCATCAATCAAATTAGTCCCAACAACAAAGCAGTAAGGAAGTATATTCTTCATTTTTGTTTAGTTCTAAAGGATGCCCCTCCTCCAACCCTGTATGAAAGGTCTCCCAATTATCTCCTTTACCTGCCAGATGAAAAAAAAAAAAAAGCCTCCAGAGTTGTCAAAGATCCAGAGTCTGAGGACATGCCACTGCAACACAGCCATGACGTTAAAACAGATGGAAAAACTTCTCAGGAACAAAATGTGCACACAAAATGGGCTCTTGGCTTTGAAGTGCATATTCATGGCATATGCTTTCATGTCATTTGAAAAGCCCGAGCTCAAATCTGACCTACTTAGGCAACGTTCTTATGTCTCAGGCTGGGAGAAGTTATATATTTAGCAAACGAAAGGAGATGGTTTTCCTGTCGTATTTAGAGATCGGGGTAAACTGTCACTGTTTAATTTTTTCGGTGTATTTATCTCTATAGAAGTGTGCAATGTTTAAAAAACAGTGGCCGTTATTAAAAGTGCACGGCGTTCTAGAGCAGTGAGTGAAGTCGTGATTTTGCATAAGATCATAGAAAATTGAGGGAATGAAAGTCCAAGATTTTAGGTCTGAGGGGGGGAGGGTGTCATTTATTTTCATGGTTTTAAATATTAATACCTTTAATTGGCATGTGCAGAGCAGTATTAGTCCACTTCACCTTTGCCCCTTTGTAATAATGCATCCCACCTCAGCACTGAATGTTCTCCTGTAACATTAAAGTTAGGTTTATGAAAGGGGCTTCTTTGCATACATAGCGCATACACATATGCTTCATTTATAGGTTAGTCTAGAACGGCAAAGGACAACTTCTTTAACTTTTGGAAGCAAAAGCTGTTTATCTGTACTGGAACTTTTTGACTGACGTTTTCAGCAAAGCATCCCCAAACCTCCAAATTCCCCACACACACCATTTTTTTTGAATTTTTTTTTATTTATAACAAAAACAAAACAAAACATAAAATCACCATCATTCAAATACAATTACAAACAGTATGTCGATCAGTTAAAATTCTTTTGTGCTCAATCCCTTATCCCAGATTTCCAGTTATTTAATTTCTCTTGTTTAACAGTTTTATATATTATACACACTTAGCCATTGTTGAACAGAAAGACAGAAAAAAAAAGAAAAACCATTTCATATATTTTATAATTACTTCAATTCCTAATTCCTATTTTATCTCCATGCTTTATTATCTAACCATTGATAAAACAAGTCCCAAATTAAGTAATATTGTTTATCTTCCTGTTCTCTAATTTCAAGTGTCAATGTACTCATTTCAGCACAATCCATAATTTTCTTAATAACTGCATCTTCAGTAGGTATCTTCTCACCTTTCCAATTTTTAGCAAAAACAATTCTAGCCACTGTTAACCACGCACACCAATTCTTAATGATGTAATGTAGTAATTCTGTCACAATGTTGAATCAACAATGAATAGAGATCCACATTTTGTGAAAAGGTTGCTGTGTGATTAGCATGGACAGTTGGAAGAGATGATGTCCATTCATCATGTATTTATTTATTATTATACTGCATTGAGTGAGATTTCAAGGTAGAAGACTGCAGATGAACCAATTTATACAACCCACAAAAATGGTAAAAATAGTAGATCGGGCTTAAAGACAGAATAATAATGCAGTGTAAATCTCAAAATAAATACAAATAAAGCCAAAATCTGGCCATGAAATAATATTTAAAATCTATTGTTGGCAATAGCCTTATTAGGAACAACATAACAATAAGATTTTTTGATAAATTAGAGTATTGCCAATACTTGGGCAGTACTTTGTTATAAGTTATTGCCAATATTTTTATTTTTAAAAAAAGTTAAAATACAAAGTTTCAAAAGAAATTCACAGTAGCAAACAAAAAACAAAAGAAACAAACTTTTTAAAAGTACATTTAAAAAAACACAAACACACATATACATATTACTACCCCCCAGTTGAATACTGACAAATATATTACAATATTAGTTTCCCACCCTTTGCAAAAAGTTTTCAAACTTCTAATTCTGTTTGAATTCTGTTATCTATCTACTATATTAATAGCCAAATAGTTAACAGATAAAAAAAACAAAACAAAAAAAAAGAAGGCAACAGTAAAATATCAAAAGCCTCTGTTAACAAACTATTGTATGCAGCTCATAGGAAGTTTCTAATCTATTCCCAATCATCCTAAAAGTTAACTTTGATTCATCCAGGACCAAATATCCAGAGTTGTTTCGTAATGCTATCTTTTTATCAACTGTTATCTAATTAAATATAGTAGAGCCATTCTGCAATTTCATTGAATATAATTTCTGATAGCAGTTTTTTCCTCTCCATTTAAATCAGCGGTTCTCAACCTGTGGGTCACGACCCCTTTGGAGCTCAAACAACCTTTTCACAGGGGTCGCCTAAGACCATCAGAAAACACATCATCGCATGATAAAGTGGGCACAAAATTTTGCAGAACCAGTGATGTTGGAAACATGGGAAAAATATGGGTTCAGAATGTTAAATTTACGCAGTTGCAGAATTTGAGGGAAATTTTTTATAAAATGTTTTATAGGTGGCATTTAGATCCTAAGAAATTATCGTGTATGTACCCTAATGTTCAACCAAAATGCTGGAGATGTGATTGTCTAGATGCCACACATTACCATATGTGGTGGACTTGTAAGAAAGTGAAGGCTTTTTGGATAAAAATTTGGTGGGTTATGGTTGAGGGTCACCACAACATGAGGAACTGTATTAAAGGGTCGCGGCATTAGGAAGGTTGAGAACCACTGGTTTAAATTAACAAATTTAAAAAGGAATTAACCAAACTGCTTTATCTTTTTTAACCCAAAACTCAAAAACGATATTCCTTTCAGCTTCTTTTTCCTTTGTTCTGATTTTAATTTATTCCGTATTCTTGATTTAGTTGGGCAGTACTATGTTATAAGCTGGTATTTTATAACCAGCTTATTTATAATTTATATGTTATGTATAATATTGTATTGCAATGTCCCTTAATGGACATTGCTTTAGAAAGGTAAGAGATGCAAATGTTAAAAAAATAAACAAATAATTTTGTTGTCTCTTAGTCATCCGCTGCAGCTATAAAAAAAAAATAGTGCTGCCAATCAATTCAACAATTTGGGTTGATTAGCTCTCTGCCTTTTAATCAATTAATTGATTAAATTTGAATATGTACGAACATTAGCACATCTTCTTTCCATACTTTTAGAGAGATAGAGACATTGTATAATTTGACAGACAAAACATTGGTAACCATCAGTAGAAGGGGAAAGAATATTTACAGCACAATTTATGCATGTCTCCCCAAAAGTAAACCAATATTCTCTGAGAAATGTATGTATGGGTACAGCCTTAAAATAAATCCTGCATACATTTACCTGAAGAAAGCTCTCTTGAAAATGTATCTTCTTGCCTAGATGTGTCGACAGTTGTTCAATTAAAATGAAATCCTACATATGCTTCCCAAATTCAGAATAAGATCTGCTTTCCCATGTGAGCAAGCAGTCTTATTATTTATTATTCTCTATTACATTTATACAAACAACAAAAGAGCTACAGAAATAGTGCATCCTTGAACATCCCTGATGTTTTTGTCCCATGTGTTATTCTAAGTACAGATAAAAATACCATGCAAAAGCAGCCTTCTTTTTTAAGAAGTGCTTGGCTGATTAATTTATTAATTGTTCATAGTTATTAAGGACATAAAGACTTTAATCATAAATAAACACTTTATTAGGAGGTAAGTCTTAGTAGGGTCAAAGAAATATATTACCATTGAACTTGAACTCAGTGGCTATGCTTTCAAATCTTAAGTAGAACATGTGCAGTGAATTAGCACACTTGTTTGTATTCAACAAAGAAGCATAAATTAGTCAACCACATTTTAGCAAAGTGTGTGATACTAATCCATTCAGTAACTGGGTTCACAAATTACACTAAGCTATGGAGCCACTTCTTAGTTCTGACTTAGCTTATTATGTGAAGTCAACTATTGCAATGTAATCAGTAAATTGGAACTAAATAAAACCATACCTTAAATGCAATATGTGGACTTACACATTGTGCTAAATAACAACATCCACAGGATCTTGCTGCTTTCATCAAAATGATAAAAGCATTGTTGTGGGGCTGTGCCATACGTCCAGTCCTTTTGGGCATGTATACATACAAAAGAGGTATGATTTCCGGTCCAATCCCACAACAGTACTTTTATCAATATGACTTCCCCTTTAATCTCCTCATTCACAAATGTTGCTGCTAAACCCCAATAGTTTGCTATTTGGTTGTGATTTAGCAAACTGTATGAACCCCAGGCATTGTGATTTATAAATCATGCTTTATAGTTTAGCACACTATGTGAATTCAGTGTGGGTTGTGCTGGGTTCTTTTCCATGTTTGGAGTTGACAATTCATGGCTGAAATGAACTGTTTAATACCCAAAAAATTCAAGGCATAACATTCACTTGAAACACACACACACCATCTATTTTTTAGTATAGATCTGTGATGGCGAACCTATGGCACGTGTGCCACAGGTGGCACGTGGAGCCGTATCTGTGGGCACGCGAGCGTTGCCCTAGCTTAGCTCCAACATGCATGCATGCGCCAGCCACCTGATTTTTGGCCCTTCCTTCCCAACAGAAGTCAAGAAATGGGCTGTTTCTGGCCTCCGGGGTGGGGTGGGGAGCAGTTTTTGCCCTCCCTTCTAGAAAGCCTTTGCAGGCTGGGGAGGGCAAAAAATGGGCCTTCCGGGCCCACTGGGAATGGGAAAATGGGCTGTTTCTGACCTCCAGAGGGCCTCTGGGGGGTGGGGAAGCTGTTTTCGCCCTCCCCAGGCTCCGAGAAAGCCTCTGGAGCCTGGGGAGGATGAAAAATGGGCCTACTGGGCCCACCATGCCATCGCATGCCAAAAATGGGGGGAGCGGGGGGGGGTGTCACACATGCATGTGCAGGGGGGCGCATTGAATTATGGGTGTGGTCACACATGTGCACAAACCCCCCGCACTCCCCCACTTTTGACACGCGACAGCAAAAAGGTTAGCCATCACTGGTATAGATTATCCTATTTATCTGACCTAATCAGTCTTTCTCATACCCCAGGTAATTGCAGTGTAGTTTCTCTTTTAAAAAAAAGATCCAAAGTCCACTGTAGCGCTACTTGAAGAAAAAAAGGATCAAAATGTAATTGATTGACTGACCAATTTAATGAATAAGTTCCCATAACATTAACATTTGTCATTCTGTTACTGATATTCAGAAGCTCAAGTGCTGATCTGAACCAGCATGTCACCACCTGTTAGAAGAGATGAATGTACAAAGAAGTTCTCAAGGTTTTCAGGCACATGGAAAACCTTTAAGAAGAAGCAAAAATAAGCAGCTGTTTTAAAAGCCCAGTACAAATACAGCAGAATCAAAGGCCACAAACACTACAGTACATATAAGGCAGGGCTCTCAAACTCTCGGCCCATGGGCCAGATGTGTCATGCACTGGCCATGCCCATGCCCAGTTTCACGAAGGGTGGAAAGTCCCGATACATCACGTGATACCGCCGTGATGCCGTGAGTTTGACACCCCTAATATAACATTACCAGTCAAAGCTGTAAAAACATGGATGATCACAGGAGAGCAGCAAAGAGTTAAGAATGTTAGTTTTGCATCTCTTTGCTGCCACCTACTGTCACCTGGAGTTTTGTAGACAAGACTGGTAGCTGCAACTATGTGCTGTAAACACCAATGGAAAATGATGGAAATGGATTGGAGCTGCACTCTGCAGTACTACTAGCTTGAATGTTGAACAGGAGTCCTTGCATTGCAACATGTTGATGTTGCAGGAAGCTACATAACACATTTGTTATTTATTATAGAATATAAAAACAAGATTCATAAACACATTAAAAATAGGAAATGAAATCTGATTTCCTTGGGTTTTTTTAAAAAAAATAAAACAGCACTAATCTTTTCAAAGAATAAATCTGAGGATCTTTTGCTGCCAAAATGCAGCTATTTTGAGAGTGGAACATAGCAGCTGCTGAAGCTGATCAGCCAGGGCTACATCACTAGGTTAAGAAATGAATCTGTTATCCAAATCAGAAGCAAGGGAACACTTCATTTGCAGAGTACAGGAAACTGGTTGAAATGTTGCCAGAATACTGGGTTATATGCCATTGTTACCTTCTTGCCAATAGTTCTTAGGGGACTATAATAAAGACTAAGGGGATATTATATGAATTTTAACATCCACTATCAGCTGAAAATACCATTTTGGGACATTGTTTAGTGAAAAGTACTACCTACTGAATCAGCTTTGGCTGCTATGATTCTCATCATAGTCTCCAACTTGAAGAGAGATTCAAATTTCTTATCCTTCAATATTATCTTTTGGTAATAACTGATCTAAATCAGCAGCACACAGAGCCCGGCATAAAGGTGATTTGGATAAGGAGCAAATAAAGTAGAACAGGGGTAAAAACATATGAGATATCCATAAAAGGTGGCTGAATGATGTACAGCAGGAATGAGTAGTGTTGCCTACTACCAGGTGTCTAGTACTCATTTCAAGTTTAATGGAACCAAAGCTTCATGAATCAGCACGTGCCGAAGCAGAAACATTAGGTTTCAGGTTCAACATCAATGAAAGTTCTTTATCCAAGATCTTTAAGACAGTCTACTACTCATATCATAGAGCAGAGGGAGATATTTAATCTGCATTCATACTATAATACAGCAAACTTTGTGGAAAGCCAGTACAGCCAACTAAAAAAACTAAAAACATGAAACTTCCACATACCCAGTAAGTAACTGTGGAGCGAAAGAGAAATGAGCAGTAATGAGACTTCCTGGGGTTGGCCTGGATTGAGGAATGGTAGAACAAGTGATAGGGTCTTAAGCCAAGCAGTCACTGCCCAACAGCAACAACAGAGGAAAATATGCTCAGTTATGGGCCAACAGCTCATAAAAACAAGCAGCAAAAATCAGGCAATAGAATAGGAAATTGCTTTAGAAATGAACTCTCAAGCCTTTGGATATTTGCTCAGTGCCCCTGGCAGTGGAGAGTAATCATATAAAACAATTCATTTTAAATTGAATTTAAATACAATTTTGCTTTTATTTTGGCCTCACCCACTTTGAAAGCCTGACAAGCAGTTTAAAGGCCAAGCTTTGCTTTAGGCCTGAAGTGGATTGCACAGTCCTGTTTTACGTGAATAAAATCTATGGGCAGCTGGGCAACAAATACAATTCACATATTATGCCAGTTCTGTCACTGTATACAATGGAGTAACTTGCCATTCATATGATCTTTAGTAAACCTCTCAAGAAACTTAAGTTATAGGGAGGCTAGGAGGAAGGTGATAAATTCACTGAGCACCAGCTGGAGATGCTGGGAGAACGTCTGCTAAGCCACCTGGTCTCAAATGAGGTCAGAATGCTTTTTTAGTAGCGGTCCATGGAAAACAGGTTCATTGTGAAGGAGGACAGATTTCCCAATAACTATTTATCTTTATGGCCATATGGAAACTTAACATTCAGAAGCAAGTACATCTCAGAATATAGAGAATACAAGTAGGAAAAGGGCTCCTGACATTTCTGCTTGACTTTACTTGAAGCCAACATCTGAGCAAGAATCTTATCTTTTTATTGGCTTAATAAGACGAACTCTATAAAGCAAGGTCCTTTTCGGAACAGTTGGGGGGCAGACTGCCCGCAATTCCTGGTCATTATGCAGCTTCCTGTACTTGCATTCAAATAAATGCCTATACATTTTTTTTTCCAAATACTTTTCTTCACTTAATGGGAGGTGATTGGGAGAAAGGAATAGTGTGCAAGAGGTTTGGGAGCAACTCCTTCTCAACTTTTCCCTCACTTCCACTCGAACACATAATGAGGATGTCCTCAGAACCCACATCATATCACTGATTTGCAATTGCTTCATTAGGATCCCTAAATGATAATGCATTGGCCTAAGGTAAATTATTTCTTCTCGGGAGCTTCTATTTTTGTAAAAAGAAGAAACCAAAGGGTTGGGAAATGAAAGAAAAGGGAGAGAAGAACAAGGAAGAAAAAAATAAACAGGAAGAGGAAGAAAGAAACATGTAAAAACTAAGGACAAAGTCTATTTTGATGGGAAACTATTTGGCAACAAGATGAAAGTCATTAGCCAATGGCCTTTTTATCCCAAATAGGCATGTAACAATTTCAGATTGTTAAAGATTCAGGTCTTCAGGAACAAGCTTGATCCAAAGATATCACCCAAAATATGTTTCTTCATACTCTAGTTTACAGTTCATAAATCTTTCTTGACTTAGTTGTCTGTTTTTCTTTATGTTTTTTCCAGTTTAATGGTATCTTTTTCAAAGTAGAATTTAGTACTCTAAATGAAGCATTCCACAGACTCATACAGAAGCATTTTGAAACATACTTCAGTCCTCTTCCTAATCATAGTTCTTCCTACTGTTGCCATCACAATAGTATAAAGTTGTGTTTACCTGCCACATTAAATAATATGAAAAGAAAGAGGGTGGCTCTTGATACTTCTGATAAAAATATTGTTCTGAAGACACTTAGGAATAGGAGCTGCAGTTTATTTCAGATGATATCCATCCTGAATGCTCTCCATTCCAATTTATTTCAGTATATTGGGTTCATCCTCATATCCCATTTACTACAGTATAAAAGTGCCTTGATAACTGCTGGAAAAGAAAGAAATTTTTTTAAAGAGGTGACAAGAAGTCACCGTTCCTTTATCAAAAGCCCTCTGCAAAGACAAGCTAAAGTCATCTTTAGATGTTTTGCTGTTAATAAGTTTTTCCCTCTGTTCTTGACACATATCTTAAGGTAGAAAGAATATACAACACCTTGATGATGATGCTGGAGATGACATGGTCAAAGGCTGGGATGTGCACAGGTTCTTTTGGCTGCTTAAGGCAACAAGATAATGTCTGTAAGTTACTGAAGCAGATGTTTCTCCAATTCACTGGAGTGTAAGAAGTGGGGGGTGGGGAGGTACAGAATGATTCAAGATTCTGTTTTCTTTGCCAATCTCAATAAAAAGTAGTTTTAGCCTTCCAGTGGAGTTGATTTTCTGGTCTGGGATTGACAATGTGGTTGACAGCCATGCATTATGTGAGTTCCTTAGATACACAGGTCTACCAGTATCCTGGAAGACTAATGCACTTACTTTTAAATATAGGTACAACAATCTTGAATTACTAAAAGATATGTCTTTTAAAAAAGAAAGGAAAAACTGCCAATTGATTCAAACTGGAAAATAAATGTAACACTGGTTATATCCCAAAGGAATATATTATAGATTTTTTTGCCAGTCCAGACAAAGAGTGTCACATAATATGGCAATTTCCAGATGCTGATACAGTAGTTGCGGGCTCCATTTTAAATGTGATTATTGAACATTTGAAAAAGTAAACTTCACATTTATTTGTGAAGGGTGAAATCAGTGGTGGGTTGCTACCGGTTCGCCCCCATTCGGGCGAACCAGTAGCGGCAGTGGTGGGAAGCTCCACCCACCTGCCCGGATGTCTCTGTGCATGCACAGAAACTTCTGCGTATGCGCAGAAGTATTGCATGCGAGTGCACGAGCACCCACGAGCGAACCAGTAGCCACGGGATTTGAAACCCACTACTGGGTAAAATTACATGGAACTATCAATCATCCAGAAGACTCCATATTAAATATTGATCTATGTTTACATATTTGTGTATCTATTTCTGGCTGACCAGTCAGTGTAGGAAGAACATGGTGTGATGCAGAGGTCAGTTCTCCCAATGTATCTATGTTCTCCACTCTAAGTAATGGGTCATGCTTTTTCTTTTTTACATAGGAACAGGTCTAAAACATTTGTGTTACTATGTTAAAACCAAACAAACAAAAATATCCCAACTAATTGGATGCCAATATATAGAAGCACAGGGTGTTGCAAGTTTAGGGTTCAGTTAGAGACAGTTTAATACCAGATTAATTAATGTCCCTGCAAACACAATCTCTCTCCACTCTCTCTTGTACAGTGCTATATCTCACCAACCTATCAGTTAAGATTCTTTTCATTGATAGTGGACCAAGTGACTTATATTCATTCTGACAACTTGAAATGTGGCTAAATCTTCCATCCAGACACACATCTGGAGCCCCCCTCCAATCCTATTTTACTATACTGTACCCTACCCTAGATTGTGGAGGGGAATTGTTTTTACTATTGGTAAAATGGAAGGGAATTTACCCATTACGATCCAGAAACAACAGTTTTGCTGGCATTGCTACTGAGACCCAATGAAGCTCAGCTATGGAGGCAACACAAGTTCAATTATACTTTTCTGCTGACTTAAATAAGGGCAAAATGCAGGTTAATGTTGCAGTCAGTGTGAGTTAGATACTATTCCAATGTGTCCAGTTTGTGTGGTGAAATATGGATGTTCCTGGAAAAATAAAATCTGGCAATATTTGTAGGGAGAGATGGTTAAAAGATCAAAGGAAGCCTGGAAACTAAATTGTACCAAAAATGATAGACTTGTTTTTCTACTGTATGAAGTACGAATTCTGGGCTTCAATCTACCACAGCAAATTTTTCTGACAATGATTCATCATTATCTCCCTGAAATACAAATGTATTTGTAGAATGTAAATCAAGATTTTACTTTCTCTTGAGGTATTCCAGTGATAATGTTAGAAGGTATTCCTAAGAATCAGAATTTTCTGGTGGGGGTAAATTAAAGAGAGCAAACTTCCCCAACCAGGCATCCTAAAATTGTCTCCAACTTCATCTCCCATAACTTTAGCTAGCATAATCAAACAATGTGCTCACTGAAAGCTAAAGTTTGTTGAAATCCAACATTGGAAGAACCAACAGGAAGACAGATCATTCTGAGGGCGTATTTCTCATTTCAGTTTCTTGAACTACAGTTCCTAATTTATATAAATTTATGTCCATGTTGAGCACCTTTTTTCCTCAGATTGAGTTTGCTTTAATTATGGCAAATACGTCTTCTGGATCAAGAACATAAACTCCACTCGAGTAGATTGCTGTGTTAATTTGGGATGACTGCTGATATGCAAATCAATACTTTATGGCTTGTTTTGGATTAATCTGTAAATCTACACAAAATAAACCAAACAAAACAGTTATCTGTATTATACTATCTCAATTAACTTAGCTGGAAATCTGTTCCAGAAAAGTATATATATGAAGTAGCATGATCAATCAGAACTAGCAGTGATTAATCAAGGTTCACTCCACACTTTTTTCTCAAGATTATTACAAATCCCTCCTTCAGGTCAACAAAGGCAACAACAAGAGATCTGTAGAGTGAAGTAGGTTTTTTTTTTTTTTTTTGCTACACGCTAATCAATGCTTAAATGACATGGTCCAAACTCATCCTGGCTTTTTCTTCTAAGATCTTCTACTGAAGTGTCTGATTAAGGCATTTGTTACATTAATACCTAGCCTACACTTTATTATGTTTAGTAGGCTCATTGGATCATTTGGTCTAGTTGTATAAATAAGGATACTAAAATAAGAGTCCACCAGACAACATTTAACTGATGTTTCCATACAAACCTCTAAGAAAATTATTAGGTTCTGCTCCATTAAAACTGTCATTAGAAATCAAAGAGTTTAACATCATCTCACTAGTACAGGCCAGCCAGCATACTATAAATGGTAATTCTAATTTCAGTTAATTCCGTATTCTTTATCACTGTTTTGATATTTTATTGCATGAATTCATGCACATACTTTATCTGATTGTCTATATTTTTAAATGTATTTAACTTGTTTGTATGCATTTTATATGGTCTATGATAATAAATAAATGCAAACAAACAGATCTTTTGCAAATGACATATCCAACTACATTTGCATGGGATATAGCTATTAAACACTTCAATGGTACAGATACCAATCAATCCCTCACCTCACCTCTCCTTTCCTTTCTCTCTTATTCTGGATATCCACCAAAACAATTTTTTGCACTGCAGCTATTGAAACTATCTTTCTTGCTATTATTATATCTGTTTAGAGGTTTATAAAAAAACAAGATCTGATTCAAAGCTTAAGGAGTATAAGAAATAAATCAGCACTGGCTGACAAAAGATTAAACCTAGCTGGGAACAGCTGGATGGCTCTCTTGACTAAATATTTACAAAAGACATGATTATATTACTGGATGACACTGTGCGAATATAACAATTTATCAATCACCCTGTTTAACTCCAGTCCCGGCAGGAGGGAACAAGCACTCTTGCTTAACAATAAATATCTACTGTATACTAATTAACTTGACTTATTTTTCCCACCTGGAACAAAAAGAAATCTGTATTGTATGCAGATGTGCCTTAGAAGAACACATGTCTTATAGAGAAGAGGCCAAAAGTGCTTCCTATTAAGCTAATATGAGCTAAATGTATGTTCTGTAGACTAATCTGGCTTGATGTTAGCAAGAGCTAACACCATCATTGTGGTGGTACAGTGGTTGGAATGCAGTATTGCAAGCTGCGTCTGCCCACAGCTAGGAGTTTGATCCTGACTGGCTCAAGGTTGACTCAGCCTTCCATCCTTCCGAGGTCAGTAAAACGAAGACCCAGTACGCTGAATCTGTAAACCACTTAGAGACTGCTGTAAAGCACTATGGAGTAATATATAAATCCAAATCAGCTCCTCGAGTTTAATAAGAGTTCATTTCAGGTATTTTGAAAATGGTAGCCAAAGTTTCCACAACAAAGTTCCTATATCAACTAATGAGATGTAGTCATTAAAATGTCAGATTACAATGACAGAGAAGCAGGCTCAAGATGCTCCCTGGATGACTAGACGCCAATTTCTTTTTGATTCTCTTTGAGAGTCAACTTGCTGCATAGAATTATAAAATCAGAGGGGAGAAAAGTTTATTTGTGCAATAAACTCCCACAAATAAGGATAGTTATAAATGTAATTATTTAAAAAATGAATAATGCATGTTCGTTAGTGGTGGGTTGCTCTGGGTTTGGTCCGAGTCTATAGAACCAGTAGTAAAACCGGCGGGAGGCTCCGTCCACCTGCCACAACATTATCATGGGTGATCTGCGCATGTGCAGAAGCTTCTGCGTGTTCGGTCCCTCTGCAAACTGGTAGTAAAGGTAAGTGGAACCCACCCCTGATGTTCATGTTATATAGACATGGGTATATACCCACACAAATAGAAACAAATAGAAAGTAACAGACTACTCTTAGATATATAAAATTACCAGCTCTGGGCTCATCCCCAATGGTAGGTTATAGGATTCTCAATGCTCCTGGTCTCTGGCTGCTGCTACTAAATGGGTAATAAAGTCATTCTCACTTCCTGTTTCATAAGTGCAAATCGATTTCCATGCACAGTGATGCCATTTTGTTTTTCATATTTTTCACCCACAGGAACTTGTGGCTTGATTAAAAAGTAAGATGTTATCCTCTCCCATTCCATGTAGACAAAAGTGATTGTGTGAATGGCAGCACATTTCTTCCAGGGATGTTGCATCCTACACAGTTTTCTTCTCTAACCTCTTGGTTCCACCTCCAAGCATCTGACGCTTGAGGAAACTACTCATTGTAGCTAATGGACTGGCACCTTCCATATTCTCAGACATGGGTCTCTTAACCCCCTGCATCAACTTGTCTTCTCCAATACTGGGAAAGTTTGACTTTCATTATCCTGGGGAAAATTCCTATTTGAGAGGCAGAAAAGTCTTCACTACCAAAAGTTTATTTAGTGTACTTATTAAAAGTAGGATTCACTCTTGCCTTCCTGTGTATAGATCTATAATTATACTTAGGCTTTTGAATCTCATCAGCAACCAAAGGGTACATTTCACCTTCTTTGGAAAGTTTTAGAAACCAGTATGCATGCAGCAAGAAAAGCTCCAAATTTGGACATCTTTCTAGAGGCCCTTGATGGCTGAGACAATCCCAGCAAGTGTTCTCTTCAGAAAAAAAAGAATAAAAAAAGAGGGGAGGAGAACTTACAATAAATGTAGCTTCATTTGAAGTTAATAACCTTCTACAAAGGCTTTTGGTAAAACATAG
Source organism: Arizona elegans (assembly GCA_022577455.1). NCBI lineage: Eukaryota > Metazoa > Chordata > Lepidosauria > Squamata > Colubridae > Arizona > Arizona elegans. The sequence goes on from JAKOOJ010000001.1 coordinate 255,991,401, forward strand.
ACACCTTAACATTTCTTCTTTCATTTCAAACGTTTCCCCCATCCCCTACCTGCCTCTCTCTTTTCTCTCAAATAGTAAAAAAAAAAAAAAAAAAATCTGAGGAAACCTAAGCCTTCAGAAGTACTTTGCTTTGAGAGGATGACATCAGCACGTCATGAGCTTACCACTGGTAAGTGGGCACCCTGAGGAGGTAAAATGAGAGCCCTTAATCTTCTTTGGATCACTCTGTTTTTCCTGCAACGCACATCTTTTAAAATATGCAAAGTAAAGGGGATATTTTTGTCACCTTCATTTTCTCTTGCCTTTATCTCCTCCTCCTCCCACTGTGATAAAAAGAAAGTGCATATGTCTTTCCCTTGGGACAATATGAAAGTACCTATGTCTGCTTTCTCCATCTCTGCTTTGCTGGGACTCTCCCTGCTTCGCCTGACAAAAATGGCTCATTGTACAGTTCTACAGGAGTCTACCCAGAAGTCCCATGGAGTCCAATGGTAAGAGCATGTATAGCAGTGATGGCAAACCTTTTTGGCACTGAGTGCCCAAACTGGAACGTGCATGGGCACAAGCGTGCGCATGCACCAGAGCCCCGGAACTCGGTGGTGAAACTCACACCAGCCAGCTGGTCTTCGGGGTTCTGGGGCTGGGGCATGCACAAAGATTAGCTGGCTGGTGCACACACATGCACCGGAAACCAGAAGAGCAGCTGGCAATGGCGCGTGTGCCCACAGAGGGGCTCTGTGTGTCAACTTGACTCAGCCTTCCATCTTTCGAGGTAGGTGAAATGAGGAGGCGGTTTGTGGGGGCAATAAGCTGACTTTGTATAAAAAAGAACACTGCTTTAGGGGGGGGTGCGAAAGCCCTACCAAGCAGGTATATACAAAAGTACGAAGGCTATTGCTTAACGCATTGTAAGCCGCCCTGAGTCTCCGGAAAAGGGCGGCATATAAATCGAACCAATAAATAAATAAATAAATGTCTTGCACGCATGCCATAGGTTCGCCATCACAGATGTATAGAATGGTGGCTGAAAAAAAGTTAAAGAAGGATGTTAACACTTTCTTTTTCTTGAGGCTAAGAGTAACATGACGGATTGCAGGATCTCAAAATGGCCTGCCTTTATCCTTCATGGAAGCGCCAAATTTAGGCACTTCCATGAAGGTTGTAGCCCCCTTTTTATACTACAGCTGTGCAATGCTACACGTTTGATCCGCAAAAAGTGCCTTTGATTATGCCAGATCATGAACATAGCTCCTGTCTATAACAACTTAAAGCAGCCGCATCTTTTCTAACTGCCTTCTCAGTTCTACTCTTACATGTTGCCAGAGCACTTTTTGGAGATCAATTCTAAAGTGCTGTACAGTCCTACTTTAAGATTTCAGGGTAGCTGGAAAGTGGCTGCCATCAGTCAGCTGCAGAAGGCTCATAGGCATATGGCAAGAGAAAAACCTTTCAGCTTCTTCCTGGTTTTGGCGGGAACACTGAGAGGCAGTAATCTCTCAATTTTTTTAAGAAAAACAAAACCTACATTTATTTCAGTTTTATTTGATGACAGTAGTCTACAGAACTAATTGCTCACTGAGATAGAATTCATATAAGTTAATTCTCTTTCATTAGATGAATTAACCCTATAAAAGTGCTAACAATTATAGATAGGCAGCATGACACTCTGGGTTTACTGCACCCTTGCTCAGTGGTGAAATTCAACTTTTTTTTACTACTGGTTCTGTGGGCATGGCTTGGTGGGCGTGGCTTGGTGGACGTGGCAGGGGAAGGATACTGCAAAATCCCCATTCCCTCCCCAATCCAGAGGAAGGATACTGCAAAATCCCCACTCCCACCCCACTCCAGGGGAAGGATACTGCAAAATCTCCATTCCCACCCCACTCCAGGGGAAGGATATTGCAAAATCCCCATTCCCACCCCACTCCAGGGGAAGGATACTGCAAAATCTCCATTCCCTCCCCACTCCAGGGAAAGGATACTGCAAAATCTCCATTCCCACCCCACTCTGGAGCCAGCCAGATTATTTGCCGGGTCTCCGAACTACTCAAAATTTGTTACCGGTTCTCCAGAACCTGTCAGTACCTGCTGGATTTCACCCCTGCCCCTGCTCATATATATTCACCAAGCCATCTGCCTTCCTCTAACATATTATTCACACAATTAAACGAGAAGGAGGCATCCTGGAAAGCAAGACGTCAGCCTTTAGGCTCATCTTGAATTACAAGAACACTTCTGAGCACTGCACAGACCTCTGCAAGTGTTCTTAAACAAATTAAAACGGCATTCCTTTTGTGACAGAACCAAACTTGCTCTCATTACTTCAAAAGGTGTTATCAACCCTTGACGTAAATGATGACCTATTTCAGATGTCCTTGCCTCTCACTAACATCTAACAGGCTGACATGCAGAAAGGTTTGTACAGGCATAGCTATACAATCTCTGGGGACCTTTTCCCCTTTAGTGCTGCCTTAACCATGTAATCGGTGTGCATGTTACAGAGCAGTATCTCTCTAACAAAGCAGCCTATATTCATCCTAATGTGGCAATTATATCCTTGAATCTTCTCTTGCTCCTGGCTGTGTCTGGCTTAAAAGCTTCTAAAAATACTTAACATAAATAAAAGCATTGTTTCTGAAAAGAAAGGGTGGGGGAATCCACCCTCCCATACAAAGGTAGATGCTTATAGGAAGGAAACTTACAGTTTAGCATTTTACTTTCTATTTGATGGCTTCCACGTGAAGAGGGTTTTTTTTATTTCTGTTGTATGATGGATTATTCCATCATGAAGCCTCCTATTCGCTCTATAATGTGAGGCGTCTTGGCATCAGCACTACAGTCCATAGTATGGTATAAAGAACAAAACATCAGTAAATATATACACTTAAGAAGCATTTGATTATGCTCCACAGTAAGTATAGACATACCCACTGAGAGCAAAACCACAGAGTGCAAGAAAAGACTTCAGCTTCACAATACCATTAAGGAGCATAAACGCGTCAAGGAAATCCCTCATGATCCAAGAGGGAATAGAAGTAGATTTGCAAACAGCAGGAACAAGCTGCAATAATTTCACTTCAAGCTGTAGTTATAGAAAGGCCCTTTTGCTATCAGTTCATAAATCAAAGCAAATTAAATCAGACTATCCTTTTATTTCCCAAGCTCCCCCTTGTTCAACACATCCTAACATAGCCAAGTAAAGCCAGAGAAGTGTTTATGAATATGATAGGCAAAGCAAGCAGAGCTCTGCTAAAACAGCAAAGCAGCACTAAAGCGGCTAAATCCGTGGTCTATAAAATGAGGTAGAAGGTTATCTATTATTCAAACTCTGGATGATTATCTGAACCAGCGGTGGGTTTCAAAATTTTTTACTACCGGTTCTGTGGGTGTGGCTTGGTAGGTGTGGCATGGCTTGGTGGGTGTGGCATGGCTTGGAGGGCATGGCTTGGTGGACGTGGCAGGCGAAGGATACTGTAAAATCTCTATTCCCACCCCACTCCAGGGGAAGGTTACTGCAAAATCCCCATTTCCTCCTCATCAGCTGGGACTTGGAAGGCAGAGAATAGATGAGGGTGGGACCAATCAGAATTTTTACTACTGGTTCTCTGAACTACTCAAAATTTCCGCTACTGGTTCTCCAGAACTGGTCAGACCCTGCTGAAACCCACCTCTGATCTGGACCCACTGCGGGTGGGATTCAGGCTGAGGTATAGCATAGAGACATCATTGCACTTGTAGGTGACCGGGGGGTGGGAATTAGGATAGGGGTAGTATATATCTATCCTGGCCTTCCTTGATCTCTCAGCAATTTTCAGTACTATTGATTATTATATTCTTCTGGACAAGCCAAAGGGAGTAGGAGGCGATATGGCTCTTCTCCCTCTTCTGAGGCCAGTTCCAGTTTGAGTTGGTATGTGAGGAGATGTCCAGCCCTAGGCCACTGCTTTGTGTGGTGCCACAGAGCTCAACTCTCTCCCTGCTCCTATTGAATGTTTACATAAAACTGCTAAGCAACGTTATCCTTTAACACAAGGATATGTATTATCAGTGTACTGATGTTGCATCTCTGGCCTAAGCCGATCTATGAACTATCATCAAGGGTTGTTGTTGTTCTTTCCAAAACCTGGAGGCTATGCAAGTCTGCATGGAGAAGAAATGGCTTTATTCAAAAAATCATTTCCCCAGCTGTAGGTTCATTTTAGTCCATTTCCTCAACCATGCAGAATTTGGCAAAAAGAAACAAAGCTTCAGTGGCAATTCTTTTCTGAGTTGTCAGGATAGGAAAATGGCTCTTATACAGTGTATTTTGTGTGTGAGAGAGGGGGGAGGGGCGAAAAAGAGAGAGAGAGAGAGAGAGAGAGGAAGATGGAGGGAGGGAGAGAGAGGAGGCGAGAGAGAGGAGGGGAGAGAGGGAGGGAGGGAAAGAGAGAGAGAGGGAGGGAGATAGAGGGGGAGATAGAGAGGGAGGGAGGGAGAGGTAGAGAGAGGGAGGGGGAGAGATGAGGGGAGAGAGGGGGGAGATATAGAGAGGGAGATGGAGGGAGAGAGAGGGAGAGGGAGGGGAGGGAGGAGGGGAGGGAGGGAGGGAGAGGGGAGGGAGATGGAGGGAGGGGAGAGAGAGGGAGGGGAGAGACGAGGGGAGGGAGGGAGAGGGAGGGGGAGGGAGAGGGAGAGAGATGGAGGATAGAGCGGGAGGGGGAGAGTATGAGGGGGAGGGGGAGGGAGAAAGAGGGGGAGGGGAGGGGAAGATAGTGAGAGAGATAGTTTCCCACCATCACTCATTACATTACAAGCTCCTTGCTGGCCATTTCATGTTTTGTTTGGCAGAAGGGTCTTATTCTTACCACCACTAGCACCACCCTACATAAAAACGAAATCAATGTGATATCTACCAAGTGCGCTGCAATTCTGCTCAATTATCTACAGTTCTGCCACTCTGCCTGGGGGTCTGGCAAAGGCGGGAAGCTCTTACAATGGCTGTGTTAAGCTAATGTAGAGTGAATTCTGCCATTGACTGTAACTCAGATATATGTATTTACAAAGAGGAGCTGCAATAGGCATCATTATAATCCGACAGACAGGCAATGGATTTCAACATTAAAAACTCCTGGATCTTTGAAGAAATCAACAGTCAGGTTTCAATTTCAATAAAGATCTATTTGGCTCAACCTAGGAGAGATCACTCCATTATATAAATATAGAAATTGATTTTTTAAAAAAACTACAATACATTCTCAGTCCTATTCATTTTTATTATCCTCTTATACACAGGGGAAAAAATTGCATAGCAGGTATGAGAAAGAGCAACCAGAACTAATTTTGGGGGGGAAATGATACGTCAATATACTCAAATTGAAGTTCACAGTTGTCATTTAGGATGAAAGTATGAAAATGGGGAGCAGAAAATTAAGGTAGTCATAGTACATATTATTTTCTTCATGCAGCATAGCAACAAAACATGTCCTTCTCTAATACGAAACACACTTGAATATGGAACTGGTACAAATTTTAAAAAGCGATATACTTATAAAAATGGAAAAGAAGCCAAATGTATTACTTCATTCATCCTGTATTAAAATTATTACAAACACAGAAAACGATTGAATCCATCAGTGTTTTCAGTATTTTATATTTGTCAAATTTTAAGGAGAGAACTGAAATTTGTATTGCCAATTGAGTTCAGGAAAGCATTCGATATTAACACGTCTGCTGGTACAACATACTTGCATGAGGAACCCCTAAATGGATTCACTTAGGAGTAATTTCTCTTCATTCATGCCTAAATATGAAGATGGCTCCAAATCAGTGATCCACAGACCACAGCTTTTCATTTCATGTGTTGCATTTACAGCTGGTATTAAATGCATTCGCTCAGATGTTAGAATCGTCAACATAAGGACAGAGCACATGAAAGAATATTTTTCTCTTGATTGCTTATTGTGGTTGGGACAATGAAAAGCAATTTGAAACAGCAAGCTAATGCAGTCAATGAATTTAGACAAATTTTTAAGCAAAGAACTTTCCTCTTAGGCAAATTCATGGCCACGGTATCAAATTAAGGGGCTCAACAGAACGTATGAGTGTGAGCATAGGTAAAGGTCCTTTTAATAATGAAATCAAGTGCTGAAAGCCAACATAAAAGCAACATAATAGATCCACTGAGAAATAAGGTAAAGTTTTTCACATGTTCAGAGGAATTCCATGGTTTGCAGCTATTAAAATGGTATGCAGAAATTAAAAAGAATCTTAAGAGAAAAAGAAGAAAAAGGAGAATTCTACAAAACAACCATGGAATGAAAAAAGGAAAGCAGAAAATTAGAGGAAAGGAGATAAAAATATAATATTCTACTGAGTTGTTATTACTTGAAACCATGCCTGTGACAATGGAGCAAAATAGGCGAAGTCCAAAGTAGTACATGCAACTTTTTAAAAAATAATGAAAAATTATGCATAATCATTACACAAATGGCATAAAAGATATTGTTTGCTTCAAACTGCATTATTAGGCTATTGATACATTTACCCCCTTTGAGTAAGGACATCTTTATGTATGAATTTCCTCAAAAAGCCCTTGTATCAAGGTCTATTGTACTACGATCCACTAAACTGAGGTTTCACTGGGGATATTAAGTAACATGGGAGCCAAGACAGACATTGATGGGATTCCCAAGGCAATTCCCAGCAGGCTGAACAGATGCCTGCTAGTATCTTCTAGCAAATTGTTTACAATGAAGCTCAGTCAGTATTAGGGTCCCAGGACCTCCAGTGCTGTGTCATCTGGCCAGTAGCCTTAAAGATCTCACTGGCTAAGTTTCCACTTGCCACAGCACAGTCTTTGGGGTGGCACCCATTCTGTCTCCAATTGGATTTGTGCCACATCATTCAAGCTGCCTCCTCTCATGTTTCGTTGCCCCCATCTGTTGCTCATACTAATGGGCATTACATGCTGCAATGCAGAGCAGACGGTACATTGGAGCCATTGTTAACACGCGCCCAGGAGACGTTGTTATTTTATATTTGTCAGCTCACTGATCGGGTAAAAAATCAGGTACAAGACAACAGTTACCTTCAGAAGAGGTCAATTTATTTTGCTCTTTCCTGTAGCACCTAATGAACTGAATAAGTGTACCAGGAGCAAGAACGAAATAATTCCATTCATTTTCAACTGCATTCATATGAGTTTGATCTGAGTGCTCTATAATTTTTTTAAAAAACAGGCTATAAATGATATATATTAACAGCACATAAATTTTTAGAATGTCTTATTCTGAACTAGATCACCTGCAGAAAAAGCTGGAGTGTAATTAAAGAAATAGAACCAAGATAATTTTTTTATTAAGAGAAGCACAGCCTTAATCTTCATTAACTAGGTGTAATAATATCCAAAGTCCTGTAACTTTAATTATTATTAGTGAAATTGAAGGATGCATTTTCTCACAAAATGATTTCTTTAGTGGTACATATGGTGAGTCAAAAATATCTAATTATCTAAAGACAAATGGTGGTAAGGCAGGTTCCCAGCAACCCCTGCTCACCTTTCTCATTTCTTTAGTCACACATCCAAATCAAGTGCTAACAGAAGTAAACTAACATTTTATTATCTCAGAAAACCAATTGTATTTTTTGTAAACAAAGAAAATGCTAGGGTTTGGCATTTCGTTTTGCAGCAAAGTACCCTCTCAGTGTTTTTAATTAATATAATGAAAATTGGGGCAAGATTCTGCTGGACAGCCAAGGAAGAATTCACAGATGCATTGGTGCTTATAAGCACCACATTTCTTACCTAAGCTAAAATTAGGAATTTCACCTAAAATATTCAGGGGAACTGAAGTGTCCCTTCAAAATTCTTTGATGGAAAGCTATGATAACTAGGCCATTTAACATGGCAATGTATTTACATGGCCTTTGAAAACCATAAACTCATTTATTTATTCATCTAATTTTTATCCTGCTGCGATTTATCAGTCTCTTGGTGCTGCACAACAAGGCAATATACTTGATTCATCCACAGTATAGTAATTAAAACTACTATAATAATGATAAATTCAATACAGAAATAAGTTCAGCAACAGAGTCTCTTATAACAACCCGCAAAACTAGTTTGCATTATATGGTTTGTGTATAGTTTAATTGCTAGATTAAACCATCCAGCTCTCTTTCTGCTTTCCAGATATATCTATATCAAATTGTTAATGTTGCATTAATATGTTTAAAGTTTCTGAAGACAGATCCACACAGCACCAATTCTACTTCCTAGTCCTTCCAAAGCAGCTTGAAGCAGACCTCACCTCTCCATATTTTTAAGAGTAAAACCTATTAATTTGTGTATTTATTCATTTTGTTCTATGCATTACATTCCCAAGTATAGCAGGCAAAAATTATATCTCTCCCCTGAAAAAAATCAATTCAACAATGACATAATCAGATTTCACAGGTCCTTAAGATTATAGAAGGGAGTGGTCTAAATGATATCCCTGGCAAGTACTTTCATTTAGAACAAATTGTTGAAGAAATATTTTGTTTTTTAAGGACATATAGGTTTTTCTAATATTTGTGATAATTATCCACCAAAATTACTCAAGATTTTAAAGTTGCCAATTCCATTTGATTCTTTCATCTGTCCAGGTGTTATTTTTAATAGACAAAATCTATTCCATCAATGTCATTTGTGTCAAGCAGAAACATAGAAAATTGTACTGGAAAGCCAATACACGTTTGTGTAATGTCCATATTTCCAAAATGGGTCATCCGGGTTTTTTGCTCATTATATTTTTTGTCTGTACAATATTTCTTGACACATCAGCTTATCAAATGATTGTTTACTTTCTGATTTGGCAATTTGAACCTTTTACATATTTTACAAACTAAAGAGAGTATTTTTGACCCTGCCCAAATAGGAGTCTTATCTAGCAGGGTTCATGAGAATGATGACATTCATTAAAATATCACTCCTTTTCCATCATTCCCTCAAGGAAAACAATACAGGCAGACTGGACATCTTTCTAAAGCTGAATTGCCCATGATTGAATAAATACCCTTGAACTTGCCCTTGAATACATCTCTTCTTTCAACCAACTTTTCTTTCTGATCTCTCTGTTTCATGACAACATTGATCTTGTGGATATTTTGTTTCTCTACTATTTGTACTGTGTTACGAACAAAGAGAACTGATAATGAGGAAACCAGAAGTAGCTTTTGCTGGAAGGGCAATCAGAAAACACAGTACCGTAAGACTTATGAAGAGAGATACAATTTGAGGGCGGGAAAGGATTTCAACACCTTGCCCAGCGGCATCAAAAAACTCCAACAAGTAGTGTTTGTGTTGAGATGTTCATATTTAAACCTTCAAATTCACACCATTCTTTCAAATGTGTGATTGAAAGGATTCTGCATCAGTTGGTAGGCTGTTTGCAGTAGCCTGCACTGTGAACGAAAGGCCCAGTTCAACTCAAGAGCTTTCAATAAATGCTTCTTTCAGTTTGCAAGAGGTGCTGTTCTTTCTTGCTCATATTTTACCCTCAAAATTAGCATTTGTGTTCTCTGCTCACAGTTTTACGAAAGTTTACAAATACAATGATAAGAAACTAATACAAACTGAACAGAAGGCTTGTAAGTTATTCCTCCGCTGATGACAGATGAAGATTTTTCTTTATTCTTCAGAACAACTGAAAAGATGTTTATTCAAATTACAATTACTAAGTAATTGTACAATTGCATTGGCTTTATATTTATTCCTCATTTTATTTGGATTTATTGTTTTGTTTTTTTAAGTAAATCCTCAAAAACAAAACTCGAGACAAAGTAGTCCTATTGTTACCTCACTATGTTATTTACAAGTGCTGATTATTCTCTAAGAGGAAAAAATAATGCAAGTGCCACCATCTGTGTTTGTTTTCTCCATGTTCCCATTAAAATGTTCTCAGCATACAGAACGGTGCAACTCCTAAATGGCAATCTTTTAAAAGGCCACTAGCACACTATTCGTCAGGGCAACACCATGCCATGTGACATGTTGTCAAACTGTGCGACCGCTCAGGCTGCCAAATTGTTTTGCTGTATCTTGAGATTCTTGAACTATAGAAAACAAGTTGGAAGGGGAGTAGAAAAGCTACTGAGTTCTTTTTCTCTGAAAAAGAAACCAATCCCTCACCCAGCCTTTTATGTTGTGACAAAAGCAACTAATATGTTTCATTGTTATCTGTTCTTTGGCTCCACACTCCAGTGGAAGCTGCTTTAGAGCAATTAGCAACTTCCCAACACTGTTTTAAAGGGCAAGCGCTTTGTAGTCTTTCACCAACAGTGATTCTTTAATTGGTTTGGAACATCTGCATAGAAAATGCAGAATTTACTCCTATTAATAGGGAAGGGCATACATACATTTCTAGATATAGAACAGGACTGATTCCAGGCTGAAGCAATCTGAACGTTCTTAATCTATCAAGCGATCTTTTTTTTTCCCAGAAATTGTTTTTAATCTATATTCAGTAAACATACTATCGCTAACAGTAAAGCATTGAAATAATAGCATAGCAGGTTTAATGAACATCATCCTTTCTATTTATTAAGCGATATATCCAAGACCATTATTGTCTGGCAAATCATTTGAAGCTATACTCTAAAACTTGAGTGCTTTGCATGATGAACATTCATATGATAAGCAAGGCTGAGATCTGCCAGGCTTACCTTATGCCTTATTGTCAAAATGCCAACTTCACTCCTTCCCCAAATTTGTGTATTCACTTAGCAGGGATATAAACAGAAGCCTGTAACTGAGAACTTTCTCAAGGAATATCTTCAGGTAAAATTTAGTTTACTTCTAGATTTAGGTATGCTTTAATGGCAGATGCTCTTGAATCAGCAGCATTTAATTTAAATTATCTGTAATATAATTGTTAGAACACAGACATGTTCTAAGCATCACCTAGAATGCATGCCACCCTGGCACACAGATTAATTTCCCATGAATTCCAGCAATTGTCTACATAACACATTTAGCAAATCTGAGCTACTTCATAATCCAAGTTTTTCTTAACACTTATCGGGCCACTTAGCTTGCATCTTTAGCCGTGGTGGTGCAGTGATTAAAATTCAGTACTGCAGGCTACTTCTGCTGACTGCTAGCTGCAGTTCGACAGTTCGATTCTCACCGGCTCAAGGTTGACTCAGCCTTCCATCCTTCCGAGGTGAATAAAATGAGGATCCAGATTGTTGAGGGCAATATGCTGACTCTGTAAACCACTTAGCGAGGGCTGTAAAGCATTATGAAGTGGTATGTAAGGCTAAGTGCTATTGCTATCTTGGAATTGATTTCATTATAATTGATAAACTAAGATTTTTTTTTAATTTAGGAATAGCAATAGCAATAGCAATTAGACCTACATAGCAGTTCATAGGGCCTTACAGCACTCTCTAAGTCATTTACAAATGTCAGCATATTGCCCCCAACAATCTGGGTCCCCATTTTACTGACCATGGAAGGATGGAAGGCTGAATCAACCTTGAGCCCTATCAGGATCAAACTCCTGGCAGTGGAATGCAGACTTAGCCTGCAAATAATGCATTCTAACCACTGTGTCATAAGCATTATGCTCTCTCGTTATGGGCAAATATGCCATTTATTAGGTTAGATTGTATATCAGCTATAGGTCAGTTTGTTCTAATGGTTAAAGTGCTAGGTACCAGGCTAGAAAGCAGAAGATGTGAGTTGTAGTTGTTCTAGGCATGAAATCTGGCTGGGTGACTTTGGACCAGTCATTCTCTCTCACAGGGTTGTTGTCCTGGGGAAAATAGGAAGAGGAAGGTGTGTTGGATATGTTTGCTGCCTTGAGTTATTTGTAAAAATAAAAAAGTGGGATACAAATTAAATAAATCAATAAATAAATTCAACAGAGGCAAAAAGTCATAGTAAGTACTTTCTGGGAATCTGATCTATCTAAAAAAAAGCAAATCATATCTGTACAATACAAAAGCGGATATAAATCACTTATTTCCAGGGTTGAAAGTAGATAATTAAATTGATTTGAAACAATAAGTTAGAAGCTACAGTCTTACCCCATTTTTTGCTATCTCTACCATAAACCAGTTTTGAATTGCTTCTGTCGGCACATTTCCTCTACCTCTAATCTCTGTATGTAGAGAACTAACACAGAGTAGATAAGGCAAGGCTCGGATTTTGTAATATACAGTATAGTGAAATATTCACACTCTAAAAAATTGAAAAGTGCATGTATAATACATACTTGCAACAAAAAGGTCTAGTCCAGAAAGATACTACTACATGATTCTGTAATACACTAGAACAGCTTCAGGTGTTAAATGATTATACAGTAGGTTAATGTTTACTTTGAAGAAGCAGAATAGAAAGAATATTAACACCTTGGAACTCTGGTGTTGGAGAAGACCTGAAAAACCAGGTTATGGATAGATTGTCATGGAGAATATTTATCTATCTGGTCACTAGGTATAAAAAAAATTACTTGATGCTACATAATCAATCAAAAATCAATCCATATATTATTACAAGAAAGGGATGTAAAAGAGAAACAGAGTACATTAATTCTCATGAATTTATCAACTGGTAAGAAGTACAGCTTCACTTTTATTACAGAACAAAAGCAGGAATGTCAATGAATCACAAAAGGAGAATAAACTCTCAATTCTTCTAAAATATGTAAACTAGATCTCATGATTTTAGCACATATGCTGCCCTACCCAAAAGAGACAGCTCAGTGAATTTTGCCTTTACTGTAAAGATTAAATCCTAGAAATGAAAATTTTGAAAACCTTCCATCGAAAGGAAAATATATTTCTTTGGGGAGAAAATGATATAAACTGCTTTACATGCTTTAAGTTATTTATTGCAAGAATAATGCTTTCTTATATGCTTGCACGTTCAACCCAAAGCAAAATGTCTTTTAAATCAGATACGATGTAAATAATGGGTATATCTAGAGGCAATGAGTTTTTCAAATGAGAATTTGAAGAAGAAGCTCTGGTCTCATGAGTCATTATTCTAAGCAATAGAGTGTGTGTGTGTGTGTGTGTGTGTGTGTGTGTGTGTGTACATACTCACAAACATGCATGCTTCTTTTCTGAAATATATGTTTCAAAGCTTGGAATCAGCAGATCCGGAATAAAATGAAAGATGGGGAAACCTACACAATAGGTTTTCAATTTATCACAGTAAATAATGTTGTGTACAAAAAAAAATAATAAAGTAAACATTGTGCATGCACTCCTGAACTTAAACTCAAGTTTTCTTTATGGTAATTACTTGATGAATCACCATCTCTTATTTACTGTAATTGAGCGTGTGTCCTTATTAGCATTTCATTGACACTTGCAAACAATTCTAACTTGTCAATATGTAGTAGCAAATCATTCACTCCCATGCAGGCAAAGATCAAAGAAAATACATGAAAGCAAATACAATTAATGTTAAAAATTTGTGGCCTAAAAAGAGACATATCCAAATAAGATTTTAACGCTGAGATAGTCTCTGTGCACATGCAAGGGGGGCAGGGACAGTAGCCTAAGGATGGGATCACTCACAGAAGACCTTTGGGGGAGGAGGTAAGTACTGAACCCATCCCCATTTCTCGGCCAATAAACATCCTGTTCTTGCTTCTATCATCCTTATGAGGGATCTCTACCCAGAGTTTATGTTTTCAGAAAGTAGCGGTTCATCTCATTACTCCTTGTAATGCATGTTTAAAGGTAAAGGTAAAGGTTCCCCTCGCACATATGTGCTAGTTGTTCCTGACTCTAGGGGGCGCAGCTCATCTCTGTTTCAAAGCCGAAGAGCTAGTGCTGTCCAAAGACGTCTCTGTGGTCATGTGGCCGGCATGACTAAGCCACAAAGGCACACAGAACACTGTTACCTTCCCACCAAAGGTGGTCCCTATTTTTCTACTTGCATTTTTTACATGCTTTCGAACTGCTAGGTTGGCAGAAGCTGGGACAAGTAATGGTATCTTACCCTGTTACGCGGCACTAAGGATTCAAACCACTGAACTGCTTTCGATCGACAAGCTTAGCTTCTTAGCCACTGAACCACCGCGTCCCTCTTAAATGCATGTTTATTCTGATATAAATAAGATAAAATATATTTGCATTCATCATACATTGAGATTCAGATTTTGGCACAAACCACAGCCCAGGCACACTAGCCAGAACTTGTACACCGTAACATGTGAAAAATAAATGAGCATGGGTTTTTATTTGAATGTTTATCCTGCCAACGGGAGCAGGTTGAATGCTTTAATTTCTAAGTGTGAGAGGTTTCCCCCAGACTCAGACAGGAAAATAACTTCTTAACCATTCAGCTAGCTGAGAGGCACCGCTTCCTTCCTTTGAAGGAAGACTTTGCTAGATCTAATTAATGGTCACTTTCCATGTCAAAAGAAAACACTGCTGGTTTCTTTTTTAAAAAATAATAATAAAACGTTTCTATTCTTCATGAAAAGTGATAAAAAGTCTTTTGATGATTTGTCACTTCTGATATCTGTGACCCACTGTTTACTAATCTCCATTCCACCAGGCTAAAACGAACTGTTATGTTCTCAAATCTCATGGACAAATTTGCTGTTTGGCAAGTGGAACTGATGAACATTTTACTTGAGGAGGCCTTTACCCAAAGTTAAGTAGTTCTGCTGCTATTAGTAGAATCATTTTTTCTCAATAAGAACTCCAGCTGATGGAGAAAGGTGGGAAGATTAGATCCCTCTATACAGTTCTCCCAGATTAAAATTGACTATTCTTTTTTCAAAGTCTATCTCCTAAATACAAATTACTGGCAAATAACCATGTAGAATAGTCTGAGATGGAGAAATTCTCTAGACCTTACAATGTGTCAAGTGCAGTTCACAAAGAGTGAGACTAATGTTCTGAAAGACAGCCAAAGATCATTTATGAACAGCTCTCAAAGGGGCAATTTCTTCCTTCATTTTTCTCTTATAAGCCTTAAGGTGCATAGGTAACACAAGATTATCAAGTGACAGCAGTAGGTGTTAGATTTTTTTTTATAAAGAAGGCAGCATTATGATCACTGGTTTTATATATTTTCTGGGATGATTTAGATGTGATTAATTTCCCTTAAGCTCTCCAGGAAAAGAATCATACATGAAAGAAATTTTTACCATAAAGCATCTAACCAACCCCAGTGCAGCAGCAGACATAGAAAGTGAATAACTGTCTTAGGTTCTTGATGTACTTACAATTTGCATATAAATTTGCCATTGTCTAATAATATTTGACTCATTTGCAAAAAAGAAGTTCCAATACCATTTTTAACAGATGCAAATCTGTCAATTAAACATTAAAAATGCAAGTTTATATCTCTCCTTGAGAATGCAATGGATTTTTTTTCTAAATCGACACAAATAGGATGGTTTGTTGGAGGCTAGTGCAAAGCAAACTAGGGAATAAGGATAAGTTAACATATATTTATTCAGAGCTTACTTCTGAATAAGGCTTCAACTCACAAAGTCCTACTCTGTCAGTGTTTCTGCTGTTCCATAGCATTCCAAAGTTGTTGGACACGAGATGGACAGCAAATATTTTCTAAATACGTATTTTCTAAATATTTATTACCATAGCATTTCAGAATTGTTGGATATGAGATAGACAGCAACTACTTTCTAAATATTTAGTTTCTAAATAAAAATAAAATTAAAAAAATAATTCCATCACACAACACTGGTTGCAAATTGTTACTGACAAGATGGTAACCTACAAAAACTGGTTTCTTATCTTTTCTGAAAAAGACAGTTTAGTGCAGTGGTTCTCAACCTGTGGGTCGCGACCCCTTTGGGGGTCGAATGACCCTTTCACAGGGGTCGCCTAAGACCATCAGAAAACACATATTTTCAATGGTTTTAGGAATAATTTTATGGTTGGGGGTCACCACCACATGAGGAACTGTATTAAAGGGTCGCGGCATTAGGACGGTTGAGAACCACTGGCTTAGTGTTTTTCTTCCATGTTATGTCAAAAGTCATATTTATCCTGCTTGTGGACATACATTTTTTCACTGAAGAGATTCAGCAGTGGGATTCACTTACCTTCCCTACCGATTCGCAAATGTGAGCGCACATGCCTTGTCTGCCCATGCGCATGTCCTTCTGCGCATGTATAGTGCTCACGCATTACATCCGGGTGGTGGGTGGAGCCTCCTGCAGTCGCTGCTACAAGTTCACCCGATCCGGAGAAAACTGGCTGAATCCCACCACTGGGATTCAGAGATTGCTGTCATGTATCTGACTCATAGATTACATTTCACTCAACCTCCTAGTTCACATTTCTATATTTATTTATTTATTTATTTATTTATTTATTTATTTATTTATTTATTTATTTATTTATTTATTTATTTATTAGCTTTTTATACCACCCCCTCTCCCAAAGGACTCGGGGCGGTGAACAGCCAAAATTAAAAACCCACAATACAAACATTAAAATACTATAAAATGAAATTAAATTTATCTTTGGCTTCCCCAATTTAAAACCCCTTACCCATAACATTCCCCAATTAAAAGATTTTTAACCCAGCCCGGCTTGCTGAAATAAAAAAGTCTTCAGGGCCCGGCGGAAGGTACAGAGGTCCGGGATCTGTCGTATCCCTGGGGGTAGCTCATTCCAGAGGGCGGGTGCCCCCACAGAGAAGGCTCTTCCCTGGGGGCCACCAGCCAATATTGCCTGACTGACGGCACCCTGAGGAGGCCCTCTTTGTGGGAGCGTATTGGCTGGAGGGAGGTTATCGGTGGCAGAAGGTGGTCTCGTAAATAACTGGGCCCTAAGCCATGGAGCGCTTTGAAGATGAAAACCAATACCTTGAAGTGCACCCGGAAGACCACTGGAAGCCAATGCAGCTCGCGCAGGAGAGGTGTCACGTGGGAGCGCCATGTCGCCCCCATAAGTACCCGCGCGGCCGCATTCTGCACCAGTTGGAACCTCCGAGTGCTCCTCAAGGGGAGCCCCATGTAGAGAGTGTTGCAGTAGTCCAGACAGGAAAGCACTCAAAGGTAATGGGAAAAGCACTCAAAGGTAATGGGGGTGCCACAGAACTTTCCTAGTGTGCAACTCATTCTGGGGTAATAAACTTGATCTGGTTTTCTAATATGCCACCATGGTGAACAGAAGACTTTTTAGATTTTTCCACATTTGTTCATAGTGTCAAAAATCAATCTTCCCTTGCAACCATTTCTCATGCTAAATAAATGGCTGCACAAAGAACTCTCTGAAAAACTGATGGACAAAAAGGACAAAAATGGAAAGAGCGGCATATCATTAGAACAGAAAACCAATAAATTGCTTGAATCTTCAAAAACAGAGTCAGGAAGGCTAAGGATCAGAATGAACTAAGACTTGTAACAAATGCCCCACCCCCAAAAAATTTCTTTCAACGTGTAAGGAAAAAGAAGAAAGCCAAGGAAATCAGTTGGTCCCTTAATGGGAGTTAATGGCAAGAAGGTAACAGGAAGCAAGGAGAAAGCAGAATTGCTTAATTCCTTTTTTGCAACTGTTTTCATGAAAAAGGGAAAAAATTTTGTTAGCACTGTGTAAAAAATATATTGACCCAGTCATTATACTGTTCACAAAATATGTTGGTTGTTAAAAGGAAAACTGCAAATAAAACATATACCAAAAAAAGTGGGGGAGGGAGGAATAGTCCAACCTAACAAATACAGCATCACAGGAGACAAAGCAAGAATACAGATCAAAATAGGCACGAAATTGGTAAGAGAACACATAACCATTCTAGATGAGTTCAAATCGCTATAACCAGGTGGTTTACATTCCAGGGTTCTGAAAGAGTTGGCAGGTGGTGATCTCAGAACCACTGAACAAAATTTTTCAGAGGACTGGAAAAGAGCTTACATGTTTCCAATCTTCAAAAAGTGGGGAAAGGTGGATGCAGGAAACTATAAACAAGTCAGCTTGACATCAATAGCTAGGAAAATCCTGGAAAAGATAAAATAAGCCAGCATGGGTTTGTTAAGAACAGATCATGCCAAACAAAGCTTATTGCCTTTTTTTTTGATAAAGTGACTGAATTAGTAGATCAGGAAAATGCTATGGATATGTGATATATAGAAAAATGTGCGACAGATCGTACCATCACCAGGTGGATTTGCAGTTGGCTGACCAACTACACTCAGTGTGTCATCTTCAATGGAACTGCATCTATATGGAGGTAAGCATGTAGTAAGATACTTCAAGATTCTGTCTTGGGCCCACTACTCTTCAACATCTTCAAAAATAATCTTGATGAGGGGATAGAAGAGGAGCTCATCAAATTTGCAGATGACACCAAGCTGGGGGAAATTGCTAACACTTTGGAAAATAGATTTAAGATTCAGAAGGATCTTGACAGACTTGAGCATTGGGCCATAGCCAATAAGATACAGTAGTGAAAAAAGTAAGGTCCTGCACTTAGGCAAGAAAAATCAAATGCAGAGGTATAGAATAGGTGATACTTGACTCAGCAATACTAAATGTGAAAGGGATCTAGGTGTCTTAGTGGACCAACACTTGAGTATGAGCCAGCAATGTGCTGCAGCTGCCAAAAAAGCCAATGCAGTCCTAGACTCGTCAACGGAGGGATAGCATCAAGATCATGAGCAGTAATAGCATCGCTTTATACTGCATTAGTGAGACCACAATTGGAATAATGCATCCAGCTCTGGTGACCATGTCACAGAAAAGATGCTAAGGTGCTAGAAAGAGTGCAGAAGAGTCACAAAAATCATGCAGCTGCACGGGTTGTTATGGGAGCCCCTCGTTACTCCCATATAACACCCCTCCTGCGTGAGCTGCACTGGTTACCAGTAGTTCTCCGGGTCCGCTTCAAGGTGCTAGTCCTCACCTATAAGGCCCTTCATGACTTAGGTCCGGGATATTTGCATGACCTTCCCTGCCTGCCTCTCACCATCCTGTTCGCTCACATAGGGCCGCTCTCCTCAGGGTTCCAACGGCGAGCCAATGTCACCTTGCTGTGCCCAGGGGTAGGGCATTCTCTGTGGGTGCTCCCACCCTCTGGAATGAATTACCTACTGAGGTCCGGACGGCTCCTGATCTCCGCTCCTTCCATCAGGACTTGAAGACTTGGCTTTTCAAACAAATAGGCTGAAACTGATTCCGGGCTTTATTATTTACTACTAATTAATTATTTGGATTAAATTATGCTTTTATTGTATTTGTTTCTTAACTTGTGTTCACCACCCTGAGTCCTTCGGAAGAATGGTGGCATATAAATACATGTAATAAATAAATAAATAAATAAATAAATAAATAAATAAATAAATAAATAAATAAATAAATAAATAAATAAGGAGTCTGGAAGCTCCCCTCTCCCCTCCCTTGGGCAAGGGTTGGACTAGAAAACTTCTGAGGCCTCTATTATTCTATTCTATACATAAACTGATGCACCTAGACAAATTCATGGGCTGGGGGTGGGTGGGAGGACATCAAAACATTTTCTGCTTCTTTGAAAGAAGAGAAGGGGAACTGTTTGTGAATCATAGCATTTTGGGGATGGATAAGGAATGCTTTATAACAGGGCTGTCAAACTCCCGCCCCGTGGGCTGGATGAGTCACATGCTGGCCACGCCCATGACCGGTTTAGTGAAGGTGGAAAAAAAGACTCGATACGTCACATGAGTCCACCGTGACAATGTGAGTTTGACACTCCTGCTTTATAATAAGAGATGGAAACCCCTGAATTAAGAAGTCAAGTGGGTGACTTCTGTTCTCTGCATTCAGCTATTGGGTGCCTCAGACTGAAGCATGTTTAGCTGCAAGCTCCTTTTGGGAGCAAGAATATGGTCTATGCTGCCCTGAACAGTTTTTTTGTCTGCAGCTGGAAAAGACAATGAGGGAGGAAAGAAAATTGAGTTTAAAATGAATTGCAAAATTTGCAAATTGAGCAAATAGTAGCATGACAGAGTTCATTATCTTATACAGTACAAAAATGTAGGAAAGACTGCAATCTTTTGCATAATTACATGAGAGTAAGTATAACTGAACTCAATGCCACTTCCATTTGATTACAAATGTTGTTGAGTCTCATTAATAGTGTAACAATAATATTGTTAGCTCCATTAAAATTAATGGGTCTAAGGGCACTCAATTTGTGTTGGGTTGTAATCTCAAATATTAGCTGGTTTTGTTCTTTCTGCTGCTACTGCAGCCCTTGGTTTATGTATTTAAACGTATTTAGACTTCCTGCTTGAACCAGGTTCTTATAGTTATGCAAACAAGGAAAAATGACAATCACAATGAATAAAATTGGAATGAGTAAAAAAAATAACTTTATGAAGAAAAATTGGAGTGAATTGGATTAAAGCAATTATTTTAAAAAAGCCATAGTAATTATTAATAGTATTCATTTCAAATAAATAACTGCAATAGCCAATCAAACAGTCGCTATATGTATAAATAGTTGCTTGCAATAATTAAGGATTTTACACTGCTATTTTTGTTCAAGGGAGGGGGTGTCAAGGTCTATTGATTCTAGGCAACTGCTTGTCCCTGCAATTTTTTTTGGCAATATTTCATAAGTGGTTTGATCTTGCCTCCTTCTTAGGGCTGAGAGAGACTGATGGACCCAAAGTCACCCAGCTGGCTTTGAACCTACGGTGGGACTAGAACTCATGGTTTCCCAGTTTCTAACCTAGTGCCTTAACCGCTATAAGATATGGTGTGTTCGCTCTCTGTCTGTCTCTCTCCTTTTTTAAGGGAGGGTTTTTTCCCCTGTGGTGTTTGTTTGGTTTTTTGTTTTTTGTTTTTTTGTAGTTCCTTAATCCTAAATAAATTGTTATTAAGCCATAAATTTTTTGCTTAAGTGACTACTAATTATATTTAGGAATTAGAAGTGCCTAGGTGAATATTTAAACCCTCTATTAAAAAATAAAAGATCTTATAGTCACTGATTTTTATTTATTATTATTTTTTGCACTGATATAGTACTCACAAAAGACAAAACTAGAAATAGTCACTTAACCTAGCAAATGATATGCTTTCGGTTCAAGCAAAATTGAGGGCGATCACAAAATGTCCTGTTCCTGATATGTTATATCATTTAACCTGCAGTCATTTTCTCTTCTTATGAATGATCCAACACCAGGATCATAATAATACCTGAAGCTGAGTAGACAATTTATATCTCACTTTCCTGGATGTTTCCTGTGTTTTTCTGTGCTTTCAAAGAAACTACCATCTTGACTTAATGGAATATTTATTAATCCCCCAAATGTTCGTGATAAAACTGAACCCACCAAACAGCATTGAAGCGTAGAACAAGGTGACATGTTTTTCTCCTCCATCTCTACAATATGCACTTTCTTGTGATCTGAATTTCTGGTTGTATATTTTCTTCTTTTTGCTCCAGAGTTTAGTTAGCCATAGCTGTCTGAACAGATGCACAATAAAATAGCCCAGTGCAGTGGTGGGTTTCAAATTTGTTTACTACTGGTTCTGTGGGTGTGGCTTGGTGGGTGTGGCATGGGAAGAATACTGTAAAATCTCCATTCCCACCCCACTCCAGGAGAAGGATACTGTAAAATCTCCATTCCCACCCCACTCCAGGAGAAGGTTACTGCAAAATCCCCATTTCCTCCCAATCAGCTGGGACCTGGGAGGCAGAGAATAGATGGGGGCAGGGCCAGTCAGAATTTTTACTACCGGTTCTCCGAACTACTCAAAATTTCTGCTACCGGTTCTCCAGAACTGGTCAGAACCTGCTGAAACCCACCTCTGGCCCAGTGAAACCTTTACCAGTACTAATGCACAGAAAAAGGGGGAGGATTCATCATGCATAGAATATATAGTTCTTTTAAATTGGCTTTTTAAACTGGTGATAAAAACCTGACCAAGAAACTGAGGGTTTCCTCAAAACTACAAAGATCTCATCTTTTTCATCACATCACTTTAAAGATGTGAAATAGTATATATTTATAAACAGTGCACACACGCACAGAGAGAGAGAGAGAGAGAGAGAGGTATACCTGTATTATTGATGTAGTATATTTGGCAAATCCATTAAGTTCTATCCAGTCCAAATGTTGCTGTTTACTCATAACTTTGGCATGATAAATGGGCAGTTATAATGCATTGATTAAATATTACCTACTACTGGATTGCTTAAATAAAAATTTGCAAGATAAACTGGAACAGCTCAGACAGAATCATTACAGATTTTGTAGTAATTAATAGGAATGTTATGTAAATACATATTTAAGTGATTTATATAATGGAACTCCAAATGAACTGTTATAATCTATCATGCTGCTATAAATTAGCTTTCATGTAGGTATCTGACCTCTACTGGAATATGAAAGGACCTGCATATGTGTCTCTTGAGTTTTACTTCCTTTCCTTGGTTTGACTTGGTAAATCCTGCTCCTTGCATTCTTTAACCACAACCACATCCAGTTGAATGAAGTGTAGTTCCCGGCTTGCTACGCAAAAGAAATGATATAACCATGATTGTGACAGAGCAGAAGAGCAAGATTAAAATTAAAGCAAAGCAAGGTTTATTTGTGATGTTACTCTAAATTAACTATGGAGTAAGTCGAATTGACCTTGGTAGGGACTGCTGATATATATGTTTATTAGCACTATATAACAGAATTATGTTATGGGTTTAAACATCAGGATCAGTGGTAAAATTGGCTTTAAACATCCCATCAGTGGTGGGATTCAAATAATTTAACAACTGGTTCTCTGTCCTAATGACCAGCTGGGTGAGCGTGGCCATGGTGGGCATGGCAAGGGGCTGTGATAGGCAGCACTCGGCCTCCTGCACACATCCCCAGGAGCAAGAACAGGCCACTGGGGAGACGGGCCACACACACCCCGCACCCTGTTTGGAGCCTATTAGGCTTCCCTGCAGCCTCCTAGGGGCAAAAGTGGGCCGTGGGAGGCTGTGCTGCACCCTCTGTGCCCCATTTCGGGCCTAGTAGGACTCCATGCAGCCTCCTGGGAACAGCAATGGGCCACAGGGGGGCGCTGCACCCTCCCATGCCCCATTTTGGGCTTAGTAGGCCTCCCAGCACTTACCTGGGAGCCAAAATGGGGCGTGTGCGGATTCCTGGGAGGGGCAGGGAGGGGAAGGGCAGGGCCAGCCAGCAATTTAACTACCTGTTTGCCCGAACTGGCTGAATCCCACCACTGATCATGATCCATAGGGACACATACACAGCTCTTTTCATCCTTGCAAGTGGGGATTCTTTCTTGCCACTGGGCTTCAATTTTTTTCCTTTGCCACAGGTGCCTAATATTAAACTGGCATTTAAGGAATGACTGTTTTAGGTCACCATTTAGTTATACAATACAAAACTGAGTGATTTTTGTTGGGGATGTGGATGCTTTCAAGTTAGTGTTGACTCCTGGTGCCTAGAGAAGCCTACAGTTTTCTTCGCAAGGTCTTTTGGAAGTGGTTTGCCAGCCTGTCTCTAGAGCTAAAAGAGAGTGATTGGCCAGCTTGCTTTGTGCAGAAGGCAGGACTAGAACCCATGGTCTGTATTACGTCCGGACGGCAAGCATGAGCGGCCAAGAGAGCAGCCGATTGGTCTAAACGCCAGCAGGCAGCCGGCGGGAAATTGGCAGCTCCTGATTGGCCCAGCCTCTGACAGCTGAAGTATAAAAGAGCTGTCTGTGCCTCAAAACCTTGCTCGCTCTCCAAGGTAGTTAGCTAATCAGAGCAAGTCACTGTTAGCTGTTATTGTTAGCCAATAAATATGTTGTGAAGTGTTTATCCTGCCTCGCCTCCCTTCTTTAGCCTTTGTTCCATGAACAGAACAGTCTGGTTTCTAGTTTGGTGCCTTATCCACTACACCCTCCAAATTGAATTAGGCTTGCCCATCTGTATGGAGTTAAAGATTGAGAGGAAAATATTGGTATGAAACAAACATGCACACTTGACTTTCATGGAAATACTGTGTTTAGCATTAAAGAATGTAGATAATTGGCAGATTTTACAAAATAAATGTAATAGGTGTCAGTTTGTAATGATGATTATAACTACAATTTGAGCATCATTTGAAATGAAAGTATATGGATAAGGGTATATGGATATGGACAAAACAGAAAACATAGAAAATCTGCCTTTTACTTTCCCTCTTGTAATTGAGATACTTTCACTTTTGGATTATAATATTAATGGCAACTACCAGAAAAGGGGCAAAAACTAGAGGAGGGAGAAAGGGAATGTCAGAGCAACCTGCAAAAAGAGGAATTGCATCAGAATTGCTTCAGAAAACATTTGAGAAATTAGGTAAAAAGTTGTCTGAACAAGTTAATACTAAATTGACAAATTTTGGAGAGAGAATTAAAGAAAGACGTGTAAAGTTGAAATAGAAGGTAAAAGAAAAAATTAAGAAAATAGAAATTTTTATAGAACAAGTGACTGGAGATGTAAAACAAATTAATAACAAAGTAGAAATTTTCATAAGAAAGATACAAGTTTTAAATAGAGAGATGAAAAGAGATTTAGATAATCTGGCATTATTGGAGTTGCGAGAAAAGGAATTTTGCTTGAGATTCAGAGTGTTTCCATTTTGGCAAAGACATTACAGAAAAAATAATTAAAACTCTTTTTTAAAAAAACTGGGATGAAGAGGTTACAAAGGTTACAAACTTTATAGAATAAATACAAAATTATAGACCAAGTTCTGCAGCACCATTTTAAAACAAGACTGAAGATTGATTATACAGATGAAATTGTGCTTAAAGAAATTCGTATTAGAATACTGTGCAAGAGAACAGAAAACTTCTTTCTGACTGACAGACTTAAACAGAAAAGGGGTTGATTTCAGCAGGACAAATCAGAAGGAATTATTGTTACTTTCAAACAGAAGTAGTTTTGACTGAATTATGTGCAAAAAAAAAGAGAATTTGTAGGCAGTACAAATGGAGATGCAGATGAGTCTACACAAAAGCAATAAGAAAGTGAAACGTATGATATTAATTAGGTATTACAGGTATTGACTTTTCTAAATTTTTGGCTTAATTATGGATTACAAATGCATACTGTGGAATATAAATGGAGTAAATCATTATTTGAAAAAAATTAAAACAGGATAATATTTTCTTACAAAAAGACATATAAGCAAAAAGATATAAAATATTTAGCTTATAAAACTTTGGATGAAGATTTTATCTCAGAAGAAACAAAAAAGGGGAATATGGAGTTTTGTTTATTAAACCCTGAACTTCAGCAAGAACTTCAATTGACTGATGAGTATGACACATATACTGGAGTGGAAGTTAATTTGCATGGGGTTAAACTTTTGATATTGGGAATGTAGATAAATAAAGATAAAACATTGTTCTATAAAGGATTATGGACAGATGAATTGGCTTTTTAAAATGAAAGTTGGTGCTTAATGTGATCTTTACAGGTGTTTGTGATGGATTTTACCTGTCTGAAATCCACTCCTAAAAATTATGATGTAGGTTAGGTCCCTGTGGCTGTAACTTCATATTAATGTTTAAGAAAATAACAACAGCTTGAATTCCCGACAAATGTACTCTGAATTCAAAAATCTAGCAGGTTGCTTGTGTTGGATTAAGATTTTGCTTATTAAAAAGGTGCTTTTAGCATCATGTTGCTGGTAAATGACCTCTTGGGAACAAAGGCAGGATAAAAATACAATAGGAAAAAAAAAACACCACAACTCCTTTTTTTCCTTAAGAAATTTGCTGTAGCAACAGAGCCAAGTAGGAGAATGGAAGCATAACTGTTTGTGTCACATACTGTATATACATGGAGCCAAAGCCCACTAGGCTTAATCTGAATCTATTTCCAATGCCCAGGGCTACAGTTTCTGAAAACATTAAAAGGTTGTCTTGCTACCCTTCCTCCCAGTGCTGAAGGGACATCCCCTCCCCTCCAGAATCAGCTTAAATGATAAACTGGGAAAGCAGCCAGGAGCTCCTAGTTCCTTTTTCCAAGACCCAGGCATCAACAATTTCAGTTGCCAACTTGCCACCACATGCACGTGTCCCTGCCCCCTTGGCAACAAGGGCTCCAGGCAGCCTCCAAAGACGCCCTTTGTTTTGCAGTGTATGGAAAAGAAACAGCAGGGGAAGACAGCCGGCTGTTTCTTCCCTTCTCTGAGCTGCCAAATCAATGTGAATGCTTTGTAGGGGACTTGTGGAGACGCAGAGTCTTCTATTCTGGCCCAGAATATTAAGGAAAGGAAAAACAGCAAGAGAAAGACAATGAGGGAGAAACGGTCCAGGAGCAGCAAGTGGCAATATATATCCTGTTTGCCCGAAAATAGGTCCCAACCGGAAAATAAGTCCTAGCATGATTTTTCAGAATGCTCGTAATATAAGCCCTATAACCCCAAATAAGCCCCCGTTAAGATTGTCAGCCAGATAGATGCATTTAGTACCGTATTTTCCCCAAAATAAGACCTAACCAGAAAATAAGCCCTAATGCATCTTTTGCAGCAAAAATTAATATAAGACCCAGTCTTATATTTGGGGAAACACGCAGTGGTGGGTTGCCCCCAGTTCGCAAGAACCAGTAGTAAAACCGGCAGGAGGCTCCACCCACTGACCCAGACATCATCATAGGTGATCTGCGCATTGTGTGCATGGGCGCGATGCGAATCGGTAGTAAAGATAAGTAGAACCCACCCCTGGGAAACAAGGTATATGCTCCTCCTTTCAAGTACTCTGGTAGGCTGGGAGACTTATAAGAAAAAGGAAGCTCACATTGAGTTCCTGCAAGTATTGGATAATCTGATTCATACCAACCTCCCCACTTCTGGACAGCTGTAACATTATGGGGACTCCATTTTTTTGCTTTTTCATGCAGTGACAAAAATTCCTACTCTTTCCTTCTCCAGGAGGCTTTGAGGACAGTTGTGTTGGAGGAACTGGTAAGGAGGTCAAAGAAAGGATGAATGGAGAACTATTTATACCCGTTTCCATCTTTCTTTGCCTGTTTGGAATTCAGAATTCTCAGCTGGAAAGAATTGTGGCTATGTCTGCTTCTCTTCATTTGGAAAATGCAACATGCTACCAGGTTCTTCTGAAAAGCTTCCAAAGACCATTGCTTGTATTATCCTAAACCCATTTCTTAAATTAATTCAAGAGTCAAGTAGTTTAAAGTCTGTTCTACCACTTACCATAGAGTGCTTCTGTTCTTTCTGGAATACGTATGACATCTATGGGAGATGGAAAACAGTAAGTCAGTTTTGAAAGCAGGGAGACCCAGGAACCTTAAATTCTTTGGGTACCAGTGAGTTCACTCTCAATTTGGATGATAAGAAGAACCATAAATGGTGATCTGCTCACAGACCAGATCTTCTCATTTCTTCCCTGCCAGTGTAATCTCCTCCACTCCTGAAAAACTTTCTTAAACTCTTTCAAACACAATAGTATCAAAATTCTACCAATGGTATTTAATAGGATTGGCAAAAATCAGACATTGCCATTTGCATGAGCAAGAAGTATACAAATGTTCTATAGAGTCTAAACTCTACTGGCTGCTTTGCCAGCTGGGTGGATTCAGTATTTATTTATTTATTTACTGCACTTTAATACCACATCACTCAAAAGGACCTGTAGACGCAAGTTATTAAAAACTATAACATCAAAACAGTGCAACAGAACATAATGAATATATTAAGCCATGAAAACTATTGGTAATTCACTCCATCTTATTAAGATGTTAGGCTTCCAGATAATTATACCTTAATTAAAGGACCTTCTGAACAGCTGTTTTAATACATTTCTAAAAGGCAAAATGGATATGTGCTCCAGATTTCCCCACTAAAATATAACATTCTCTCTCCTACATTGCTTGAGAGGAAAGAACCCTCAATATCCCTACTCAGGATGGGTGCACTGCACAAATAGGACTATTTCAAGGTGATGGGCATCAAGCCACAGCCAGCCTATAAAGGCTCAGTACATTTGTACTGTGGCTTTTGCATTTTTATTCAGAAGTCTATAAATTCAGGCAGATCCCACATCACCAATGGCTCTCACCCACCAGCATGTGGGCTGCTGTATTCTGGACCAGTTGAAGTTTTTTAAAAAATGATTGTTACAATATCAAGCTGTGAAAGATAACTAAAGTGGAATTCTATAGATCCTGTTCTTCTCATTCAGCTTTTAAGCAAAGTGATGTAGGATTTTTCATCTCCGCTTTCCATAAAAGCATATATTTCTCCCCCCTTCCCTCCTCTGAAGAAATAAAGTAAAATGAAAACTTCTCAAAATGTAGCATTCTTTGAGTATCTAATGTTATGGTTCATTTTTAATTATTAATTGATTTTAGTTGGGGCGTTTAAATTTTATATTGGGCCAAAACTTGTTTAATTCTTTTAAAATTAATCTTAAATTTTGCATGTGATGTTTTCATTCTTGGTTGTTCACTGCCCTGAGTCCAGTAGGAGAAGGGCGGTATAAATACCTAATAAAATAAAAATAAATAAATAAATAAATTTTGCATCCCAATCCAGATCATGCATAGACAAAGCCTTTTATCTCAACCAATTTATTTTAGTATCAGAGCTTGGGATAGGTTTCGACATACGAAGCAGTAAAAAAGAAGAATTAAGCAGGGGCCCACTGTTTCTTTTTGGATAAAGCTGGTCAGAATTTGTATACGTGAGAGGAGAAGGAATGAACGCCTATGGTGAGGATAATTCTGGCAGTCTTAAACCCATCTGCTTTAGCACTGAAGATAAGACATCTTTATTTCAGATGTTTCTGTCCTTTGTGTGATTTCTATTCTTGCTGTTCCTGTCCCATAACCATTTGTAACTAACAGCAATCGGGAGCTTCCTAAGAAGCTCCATTTGTTTGCTTGCAGCATCCCTCAGCCTTTTCTACAGCAAAGATTGCATGCAGCCATTAGAGTAACACTGGATGAGGGATTTTGAGTCTAAGCTTTTGACAAGCTGCCTGCCCTTGTTCAAGACCTGTATCTCAGAATGCACAAGGCCTCTTGGAACTTCAGTGGCTGTCCCCTGGGTGGTCATCTGTACAATTGTATTATGGGATTCTCCATAATAGGTAAATAGGTAGGTAATAGGTAAATAAGTCATTATTTAACTCCATGGATGTTAGAAAGAAAAAAAAAAACAGAAACAAAGCAAAACAAAATTAACTCAATTAACAAGCAGCAAAGAAAAGACAGTTCTTCTGAAACAACTCAAAACTAATAATTTATCTGAAATATAAGAAGAAGGGGATGGACGTGGCAGTGTTCACAAAGTATATCCTGAAGCCATCTTGCGAGAGCATCTTAATGCACCATTTCAATACAACCCCTTGGTCAAAGTATACATTCTAGACAAGAGCAGGGAGGGGGGTGTAAGACATAGGGATTGTACTTAATAGTTAATAGCTAAGTCACACACACACACACACACACACACACGTACGTATGTATGTATGTATGTATGTATGTATGTATGTATGTATGTTTTTCTTTTAGCCAGGTTTCTCCTACGTAACCAAGATTTTTCTTTCTACAACCCTAGCTCAGTGGAGTCACATCCACTCGATTCTGGGCTTTTTTCTTCTGGCAGCCAACAGGCCCTATACTGCCCTATGCTGCCTAGTAAGAGACCTGCTGGCTGCCAGAAGAAAAAAGCCCAGAATCGAGTGGATGTGACTCCACTGAGCTAGGGCTGTAGAAAGAAAAATCTTGGTTACGTAGGAGAAACCTGGCTAAAAGAAAAACACACATAAAACCTACGAAAAGTAAGAAGAATACACACACACACACACACACACACACATACATACCAGGGGTGAAATGCTACTGGTTTGCACCAGTTCAGGCGAACCGGTAGTGATAAAACCTACCGGTTCAGGTGAACCAGTAGTTTTAAACTGGTTCATCTGAACCGGTATTTCCAACGATCAGCTGTGCCACGCGGTTTATATTCGCTAGAAAGCAGAAAATCCTGCTTTCTAGCGATTCTAAATTGTGCGGCACAACTGTTTCCCCCCCCCCTTGCAGTTCTACTTACCTTGCAAAGCCTTCTTTTTCTGTGCATGTGTTCAAGCACATGTTTGGCGTGCACTGTGTGATGCGTGCAGAGTGTGCATTTGGCACACGCTCCACATGTGCATGCACAGCATGCTTTTGGCATGCAGTGTGCATGCACGCATGCAGCACATGTTTGTCGTGCACCACACATGCATGGGGAGCAAACCAGTGGCAATCCACAAAGGATTTCACCACTGATACACACACACACACACACATACATGTGTGTGTGTGTGTATATCCACTTCCTATTTAAAAAACGGAGCATTGTCTTGCTTTCACCATTAAGAGTTAAGCTTTAAAAAAAAAACAGGAACTTTTCATCCTAATGCTTTCCTAAGTCTGTCCCTTATACATTTTCTTTTAAAGTTGCCATTTCGCTGCTACAGCTGGGCTTGTCAGTTTTCAGCACTAATGGGTTGTGATACGGTGTCGGGGAAGTCAACAATCAATGCTGGAAAGGGGGAAAAAAAGGCTATCGCTGCTGACACAGCCAAGGATGGAAATACAATGGAGCTCAGTTGGTATAGAAATAAAAGGAAATTTCTCTTTTGTGTCTTGCTTTTCAGATTAGCAGAGATGAAGCCTTTGATAACGGGGTTGACCGTTTCCTCTCTCCAAGGCCATTCGTTTTATCCTATAGCTCATCCCCAAACCAAAGACTCATGCAAACATACATGAAAGCATAGAATACAGTAGAGATATGTACTGAGTTTATATTGGTCATACATTTTACAGAACTCAGATGTATAATTGAGAGCTTGCAAAAAGAGTAATTAAAGGACACTGAATTCAGGAGGGGGAAAGTCGATAGGGCACCATATTTTCTAATGGCTGTTTCCACACCAGGGATTTATAGTGTCACCCAGTCATTACTGTGGCAATAGAAACCCTGTCTTCCCTCGTGATGGATCGCCATTGCAAAGGCTGAATGATGCTGTAAGAAGCTATACAGCTCTAATCTGGTGATGGCCATAGAGTTGTGGCGGGAGGAAAGCAGCAACAGCTAGATAAAGTATCAAGTTGGCAGAAGGTCTTTAAGGAAAGCCAGGGAGCTGAAACGGCCTGTCCCTTCCAATTCTGAGGGCAACCCGGAATATTTTTTTATTAATTGTTAGCATTTTTACCTTTGGGGGGGCTGGAAAAAGTGGCTTTACAAATCATCTGAAAGGTACAATGACAAACTGATGCAGGGCTGTCAAACTCCCGGCCCACAGGCTGGATGCGTCATGCACTGGCCACGCCCAAACCTGGTTTAGCGAAGAGGGATGAAATCCCGATATGTCATGTGATGCTGCCACGACGATAGGAGTTTGACACCCTTGAACTAATGTAATCATGGCATACCAAGAACAAGAGATAAGGAGAGAAAATCAAAAATGTCTTAGGGCCATTTTTTAAAAAATATAATTTTAAAAAATATGTAATTCCTCAAAACTTTTAGGAAAGAAAATTTAAAAAATTAACAGAAACTAATATAGAGTAAGAAAAAAAGAAATCACTAAAAAGTGCAGAAACAAAGAAACAAAATACAATGAATATCTTCCAATTGTCTTTACAGCAGTTATAAATACAATTATAAATTTACCTCTTCCTCTATGGTTACAACATAACCTCATTTTTTTCTATAATCTATCCTGTCTAATTATCAAATCCATAAATCATAAATTCATTTTTTCTGCTTCCTACAAAAAGTTTTCAAGGGGCCAATTCTTAATGTTATAATCCTACAACGATCAGATGTAATCCCGTAATCAGATACTGATGGTTTTTTTATTGTGGCCAGCTGAATTGATATTATTCAAGGAGCCCAGTTTAATTAGGACAATATTATAAATACTGTGAGATTTAAAAATACATACACGAGAAGACAAGGCTCATCTGTTAACAGGAATTCTTAGGATTAGGACTGGGCCTGATGAAGCTGAAGTAAAAGAATTACCAAATCCCTTTTATTTCAACAAAAGGAATACTGTAGTTGTATGATGGCTGCCCTACCTGATCATGGTCTCTCAGCCTCAACAGAGCCGAGGTGGCACAGTGGTTAGGGTGCAGTACTGCAGCTACTTCAGCTGACTGCTAGTTCAGCAGATCAGCGGATCAAATCTCACCGGCTCAAAGTTGACTCAGCCTTCCATCCTTCCGAGGTGGGTAAAATGAGGACCAGATTGTTGGAGGCAATATGCTATTTAGTATACTGTCTTTGGTGTAAGCCGCCCAGAGTCCTCGGAGAGTGGGTGGCATAGAAATATGAATAATAATAATAATAATAATAATAATAATAATAATAATGGGTTTCTTTTTCCTGACAGTTATTCAGTTACTACCAGGACTTATGATTCATTGGCTAAGAGCATTAACAAGCATAAATTGGCCACTCTGACAAGACAAATGGCAGAATAGTGACTACCTCTCTTGCCTCTTAGCTTGGCTTCTAGAGGAGCTATAAACTAGTACTTTTTTTAGTGAACGATGGGAGTCTGGAAATTATGGCTCAACAGTGAAGTCCACCAACCCGTCCCATTGCAACCCTCTTGGAGTTTGGGCTTCTGGAATTAAAATAGTTCAGTCATTATTTGCCTCTTTCCATTACTATCTTGTTCTGTACCTACATGGACATATATCTCTGCACCTATGTCTCAGAGCCCTTCTAAACTATTATTGGGGACCAAGACCATTTCACATCCATCTTAAAGATTGCATTGTTTTGTCATGGTGAGATGAGATGCAATCGTCCAAATGCTTCTTTTGGCCTTTCCAATTGCAAATGGTTCCTTCAGGCTTTTCCCCCATACACCCGCATGCATCCTTTTTCCTTTCGCCTCTTCTGTAGGGCAAGAACAGTAGAGAGCCAGGAGAAAAGGTTATTTAGAAGAGAATTCCTGTTTTATGTGATATAATAAAGGATGGCAGCTCTATTCCATCTAATGCTAAAATGATGTATAGAGAAATGGGGCTCTGCAGAGACTGCCATAGGCAAAACAGCAGATCTAATCAAAAGCTTTATTTTGGAACAGTGAGATGCTCCACGAACACCAGGCTCTTTCATCCATTGATTACAATGGGGCTGGGGTGGGGGGGGGTTGCCTCTAACATGCACACCACCAAGTATTTCCCCCTTGTCTGAGATGCAGAGCCCACTGATATATTTTTTTACCCAGAATATATGCAACTATTACAATAGTTCCCTTCTGTAAAATAAATGATACACCAAACAAATATGTAAAAATATAATTAACCTTTAGAAGGCTGGCATTTTCAAAACTGTCAGCTGAATGAATGTATACAGTTCCTTGGGCTACGAAGGATTAATGGAAGTTGAAACATAAATCAATAAAAGTAAAAACATGCTTCTGTTAAAGCTTGCTACAAGGCTCTCTTTTTTTACCCATGTGTGTTTGGCATATTAAGCCACCTAATCTTATAGACTGCTAGGCTGTCTGGCTACACCGATGTATCGCAATGTCTGGACAAGACATTCAGATACTGTGTGCACTTATTTATTCTGACAAACCATCCTTGAAAATAATGGCAGGGAAAAAAATGGGCACATTCCACCAGGAATATCTCCACTCAGCAAGCACGGAAAGGCAGTTTTCACAAGGTCATGTCTAATTGCTGTAAACTGCTTACATACCTGATTCAATCAAACATCAGATACTCAGTATTTTCCAAATTCCTCCAGTATCTGAATGTCTCGCCACTGCCTAAAGATTGAGAGACAGAACTTGAGTAGGTAGAAAGAATCACAACTGAGAGAACTCTGATAAAATGTAATGCTGTCCATGACGGTATGTTTCATTATGTTTTTATACTGCCACTCACCTAAAAACCAAAAATATATCTTTAAGCTTTATCATATATAACATATTCCCCCCCCTTTTTTTTTTTTACTTAGTTTGGCTTTACTTTTATGACTGTCTTCTTTCATATGCATTTCAGGAAAAAGAAGAATCTGGTTCAGAAATGTGCCCCTTCTGAATTAGAAGTCTCTCAAAAGGCTGGGCTAATTTGCTCAAATTTGTAACTTTTTCATAACCTTGCACAACTGCAGGTTGACCCTGTTCAGAGGCACTGATTTATCCCAAGGCCAGAATTGGTCAGCACTGCCACCCAGAGGCTTTGGGGCAGAGATCAGGGCTGCAGTTGAGAAATTTCCCCACTGTTGAAGACAAGGCCACGATTGTGCCATAAGTTCCAATGAAACAGCTACGCAAAAAGGCCTTTAACCAGAAATGATGGTTCTTGATCTCTGCAATGGCATCAGGGACTAGGATTTTCACTTTTATAATTCACAATAATATCCTGCTTTAAATCAGTCCAACTTCTCATGATTTAGGTACAAATATAATGGCACACATAGATAGGGATTACTTTCTAAACTGAAGTGGGTCTTACAACAATAACAGCAAGCCACAACACTAATGGTGGCCCCCGTCAAACTAAACTGGCCAAGTCAACAAGGAAGCTGGTGAGATTCCTGCACTAGATCCTAGATCTGAGTCTTCAAAAATCCCTAGAGGACTCCTGAGGGGCATGAGGAATGTTTTACCATATTAAAGCAAATGGCGAACTTCCATTTGTTGAATAAGAATATGGAATTTGCACTTTAGGGGCATGAACTAGAGAAGGGGTCACCAACCTTTCAGACCTCAGGGACCATGAAATTCATAATTTTAAATCCCATGGACCACTGTAATGCTTTCTACATGGGGCTCCCCTTGAAGAGCACCCAAGGCTCCAACTGGTCCAGAATGCGGCCGTGCGGATGATTATGGGAGCGTCATGGCACTCCCATGTAACACCTCTCCTGCGCGAGCTGCACTGGCTTCCGGTGGTCCTCCAGGTGCGATTCAAGGTATTGGTTACCACTTTCAGAGCACTCCATGGGTTAGGACCTGGGTATTTACAAGACCGCCTTCTGCTACCAGTAGCCTCCCACCAGCCAATTCGCTCCCACAGAGAGGGGCTCCTCTGGGTGCCATCGGCCAAGCAATGTCGGCTGGCGACCCCCAGGGGGAAAGCCTTCTCTGTGGGGGCTCCTGCCCTCTGGAATGAATTGCCCCCTGAAATGCGGAGGATTCCCGATTTGCGCACTTTCCACCGGGCCCTCAAGACACTTTTATTCCAACAAGCCGGGCTGGCCTAATTTTTAAATTTTTTAATCATTAATTCTTAATTTTTAAATGTCCAAAACAGGTAGTTTTATTTTAATTAAATATGGGCCAAATTGTTTAATATTTTTTAAATTGTTTTTTTTAATTTTATATCTATGTGTTTTATTCTGGCTGTACACCGCCCTGAGTCCCTCTGGGAGAAGGGCGGTATATAAATTAAATTAAATTAAAAAATTAAATTAAATTAAATTAAATTAAATTAAATTAAATTAAATTAAATTAAATTAAATTAAATTAAATTAAATTAAATTAAATTAAATTAAATTAAATTAAATTAAATTAAATTAAATTAAATTAAATTAAATTAAATTAAATTCATACATACATACATACATAAATAATATGATCTGCCTAATGACTGGCTGGGTGGGCATGGCTAGGTGGTCATGTGACTGGGTGGGGGTGGCCAACTCAATGTCACTCATGTCGAGGGGAGCCTCGCCAGCCTCTACTCACCCCTCCCTCCCAGCCACTCTTCGCCTCCCCACCCGGGCTCCTTAGGGCCCCAACAGGAAGCAGTTGTTGGAGCTAAGCAGCCACCATGAGAAAGAGCTGGCAAAATTGGATCTGACTGAGAAGGAGGCTCAGTAGAAGCACCACACTGAGGACTAGGAGCATAGGCTTTCCAAGCAGAGGGAAGACCTGCGGGAGTGCAAGACCAGGTACAGGCACCTGGAGGCTTAGCAGGCTGAGATTGTCAGCCAGTTCCAGGCCATGATGCAGTCCCATTGGAACAAGGTTCTTCGGCTCTTCGCCACCAGCGGAACTTCCCTCCAGCCTTTGCCCAAAGTCCTGAACCAGGAGGCCAAAGCAGACCCCAGTCAGAATTTCTGTCCCCCTCTGACCCACACAAAAAGACTCCAAAGGGGGACTCTCTGCAGCAACACAAAAGTTCATTACATGTATCTGTCCCAGGGGCTGTAGTTTGAGGACCCCTGATTTAGTGCAATATAAAAAATGCTAATATTTTTTCTGCAGACCACGAAAATTTTCTTGCCGACCAGTGATCCACGGACCACCAGTTGGTGATTACTGAACTAGAGCATGGGTGTCAAACTCGCTGCATCATGTGATGTTTTGCAATGTTTTTCCCATTTGCGGAGCTGGGATGGGTGTGGCCTGTGTGTGACGCATCCAGCCCACAGGTTGCCAGTTTGACACACCTGAACTAGAGGGAGAGCTATGACAGCTATTAAAAATCTGGATGACTTGTTTGGCAGCAATCTTCTCCATCTTTTTGCCACCATCTATGTAACTGCCTTGGTTACCCTGAGCAGTGAAGGGAAACCTGGGAACGAAACTCATATTGAGTCTTTTGGACTTCTTAGCAGTGTTACGTACGTTCAACATGGCATACTTCTGTAAAGCCATCTAAGTTAGGCATGGTCAAAAAAGTTTTTCAGTGGTTCTGCTCATACCTGAAGGTGCATCTCCAGAAGCTGATGCTTGCTCAACCCTGTACAGCAGGGGTCCTCAAACTTTTTAAACAGGGGGCCAATTTATGGTCCCTCAGAGTGTTGGGGGGTTGGACCTGCTGGGTGGGCATGGCCAGGTGGTCATGTGACTGGGTGGGCATGGCAGAACAGTAAACAATGCACACAAATTAAAATTTAATTTGTTTTGCTGCTGGGGGTGGGTTTTTTGGGGGATTTTTTTGCTTTTGTTTGCAAGTTGCTCTTTTGGTTGACTTTTCTTTTTACTAAATCGTTTTTCAGTTGTTTAGGAGTCTAGTGGTCCACTTCAGAAAACTGTTTTGCAGCAATTCTTCTCAGTCCCAAGGAACCTATAATCAAAGTCTCTCTCTATGTTTATCTCTCTCTCTCTCTTTCTGTCTCTCTGTCTATCTTCTGGAGGGCCCATTTTTCACCTCCCTGCAGGCCTCTCTGCAGGCCAAAAATGTTGGCCTTACCTTCCAGTTCCAGCCTGAGGGGCTCGCGAAGCTAAGTCCTGCGCTCGGCCGAAGGATGGGGACCAGCAGGTGGGCAGGGTGATGTGAGCGGGCAGCCTCGTGGTCCTACGTGAGCTGGATTAATGGCTTCAGTGGGCCATATGTGGCCCGCGGGCCATAGTTTGAGGACCCTTGCTGTACAGTATCAATTATGTATGTCTACTCATACATTACCTTCAAAAGGCTTACTCTGCAACCTTCCTATGTGGCATTTGGCTACTTGAGACCAGTGGTGAAATCCTCTGCGGATTGCCACTGGTTCGCTGCCCACACGAGTGCTGCATGGGCACATGCAGTGTGTGTAAATGCATGATGCGCGCACACAGATGTGCAATACACGCCTCGTGTGGAAAAAGGAGTCGTTTGAAGGTAAGTAGAACAGCGAGGGGAGGAACACCTGTGCTGCGCGATTTAATTTGCTAGAAAGCAGGATTTCCTGCTTTTTAGCGAGTATAAATCACACGGCACAGCTGATCGTCAGATTAACCAGTAGCTTTTTTTTTTACTACCGGTTCACCTGAACTGATGCGAACTGGTAGCATTTCACCCCTGCTTGAGACCTCATTCTAAGGCCTTCCCTATTGTACTGCAATAATTAATTCTTATTCTCTTGATCTTTTAATACATTAAATTTACATTTATATGCTGCCTAGTTATAATTTAACTGCTTTGGCTATGTTTTCATTATCATGTCTTCATTGCCTATTATTATTACACAAAATGTTTACATTGTGAAGTTAATGTTTTGTAAACCTCCCCAGTTTTGAAGGACAGTATAGTAATTTTAAACACAAAAACATATCCCCTCTTATTTCCAACATATTTTACACTCCAGTTAACCCACCCTCCCAACCACCTCAAAAATAAAACGTTCCGAGTGACTTTCTGAAATGAGTAATGGGGAAATCACTGACTTCTGGTTTATATCTTACAAACAGGAGTTAGCAGAGGGAGGTGTAAACAAGAAATGATGGTGCCGGTTGATTTGATTATCTTGTGGATAGGAAAATTTCTATTTTTACTTTTACCAACATTCCTATTTTTCATGCCATTTTCAAGCTTGCACTGCATCTAGTCCTCCTGTGGGCTGGCCAATGCTCAATCTTTTCTACCTTTGGTTATTAGGGGGTTTTTTCAGCTTGCTGTCACTGGAGGTTCCGTGATGCATCTAACCAAGGTACAAATATGCCCTGGCAATTTTTAAATTTATTTCTGCTTCTGTGTACCAAGACATTGCTTTCCGCTATTCTCCAGCCCATGAGCCATCCGGCTTTGGTCATCCTGTAAATGCATCAGCATTAAAGTAGCACTTTTCTCTCTTTGACACTTCCCATAGGTACCTCCAGTCAAGTAATTGGAATTACCTGAACCAGAATAGAGGCAATGGGGATTTTTCAGACTTGCTGAAAATCTTCACCAGACGGTCGCTTTGTCAAAATCACTGTATCTTATTCTGTCACCTGGCAGGTGTACACTCTTGGCAATAGACAAAAGCATTTTTAGTTTAAACATGGATTATTGTCATTTTAACATGGTTTCTGCTGTTTTGATTCTAAACGATGTGGATGCACATGTATGAAATCCAGCTACAGTGAAAAATTATGGTGGGTGGATGTGGATTCCCCCAATCCACGCTTTTTTCTTTACCAAGAATTGAACTAGTTAATTTTCACAAGGCATTCCATGCAGGTTCTCAAAAAAAAAGTGCTTTTTTCTTGTTTTGAACTGGAACTAAGTATTTTATAAATCAGCCAAATCTTTCATTACTTAAGAGCAAGAATTGTGGCCAAAAACTATGACAACATACTTTCTAGCCAGGAACAAAATCCAGCTTAATTTCTTTCAATTTTGCACTTAGTCTATTAAAAAAAAAACTATTTCTGCAATAATTCTGTTAGTGACTTTTGAGCGATCATGATCTGCATACTCCAATTATTACTTGAAGATGCAGTGAACTTTTTGAGAATAAATGGACTTGTTCTGGGCAAATACGCCCTCATAAATAAATATGGCTTGCAGCAACAATCATTTCAGTGCAAAATCCAATGAATTTAAAACAATTTTTGCCTCCCTCTGTGTAACTTAAAAGAAACAATTCTAATTCTGTTAATAGCGCAATTTCTGTGCATTTGACTATGCCAATAATTTCAATGAATCCCAAAATTAAAATATTTTAATCCCAAATTAAAATATAACTCAAGAAATATTTTACTTTTCAAAAGTAAAGCCATGTAATGTTATTTTCTTAACAAGTAAAGAAAAAAAATCAATCAAATACTTATATTATGATGCTTGAAATAATCACTTAATGAAGATGTCCCTTTACTGACCCTGTACATTTTGTTATCTTTTGCTCATCATAGCTTCCTATTTTGGCAGCTTTCATCTGGATATGTTTTAAAATGTATATCAGTAGAATTATATCTCTTGAATTAAGGCTGTCTATCCTAACCAGTTATCTACTTTGCCCAGGAGCCCAGACAGCAATGCTACTTCTGGCCACTTGATTTTGTTTGAAACTTGCCTTCATATATTGCTTTTCCTTCAGAAACAGATGCTCAAGAAGGGTCTACACACAAATTGCATCATTACAATAACCCTGTGAGGTAGACTAGCCTGAGATAAAGATTGATCCACAATCATGAGCGGGTGTGAAATTTAAACCTATGACATCTTATCCCCCACACTAGCACCCGCACAAACAGTTAAACAGGCTCGGTCGACAGCTGGCATTTACCCTGATGTAAGGAAATACAGTCTTATCAAGTAAGTAAATAAGTAAAGCCTTTGATTACAAAAATGTGAGATTTTTTTAAATGAGTTATTCAAGCCCCCTTTTTTCTCTATCTTTTCAGAGAGAATTGATTTCCATTCACCACACTGTTCCCTGGAAAAACGTCTTCTGCCCCAGTCAAAACTTGCAGGTGAGGGCCGTTTCGTACTCGGAGTTGGTTTTTTTTTGTGTTTTTTTTTTTTTTTTTTTTGCAGCAAACTCAGCTGTACCTACCGGGACCGGAAAGGCGAACGGTTTTCCTGCGTGGTACACATTTAAAAGAAAAAAAACGTGTTAGCGAAAGCAGATTGCTTGCCGCTACAATCTGTTTCGGGGGCTGGAGGCTTTAAATGCGGATACTGTATTCTGGCTGGCGGCGTTGTACGAAAAGAACCTGGGAAGATACGTCGGCGATGTACAACGAAGAGCTTTTCTCTCACTTTCTCTACATTATTTCTCGTTTGGCTCCTTAACATTCAGCCGCTTGTACCTGATTTATTTATTTATTTATTCATTTCTGTTGTCAGCCGCCCTGAGTCCGTCTGGAGATAGGGCGGAATATAAATATTAATAATAATAATACAATAGTAGTAGTAGTAATAATAATAATAATAAATTTATTGGAGGGGACGTTTCAAAGTCGGGTCATTAAAGAAAACGCACATTTTGAATCGACGCGTATTTTATTCCAGGATTATTCTACTAAAACCCTTATACCTGATATGTTAAAATGCTTTTCCCCAAAACCTTCCTTCCCCCCCCCCCCCGCCCCACCTTCCTTAGCCCTCTCGGTTGGTCGGATTTGAGATCCTACCAAGATATGCAACCTTTCCGGCCCAAACTCCGCTCAGCCGGCTGAAAACGGATCTAAAAGGCTGGTTTGCATTCCTTTAAAATATAGGCCAGTCCAGCCCAGCCCAGCCCAACCCAACCGGGATGGAAGGGTCTCTCTTTGCATCGCAATTAAAGTGAAAATGCAAAGGAGGAAGGTTAAAAAGAAAAAAAGAAAAGAAAAAACAGGCCGGGAGGAAGGAGGGCAAGTACAAGGCTCAGCTCTTTTTATATCCAGGAATGATGTCACGTCACCTTGATTTTACGGACAACTCTCGCTAACCGATGAGAAGCTCTGGCAAAGCAGACGGGCCCCTCCTCCACCTCCACAGGCCTTTGCGGGAATCACACTCCGTTCCCTGCCCCAACACAACCGTCCTTCCACAAACTGGGGAGGGGGGGGAATCAAAAGGGCCCCGATCTACCAAACTCCTCGGCCCTTTTGCAAGGAGGGGGGTGGGTGGGTCTAAAACGATCCTGTCCAGGGTCAACTTTTGAGAAGGGGACAAAAAAAAAAAAACTCCCCACAACAGCAGGAGGCGACGTGGGGCGGGGGGCGAGGCGAAGAGCCTTTTTCAACCTTGGCGTTCCCGTCCCTGCAGTTGCTTCGGAGAGGACGCGGGGAGAGAAAATAGTCCCTCCTTTCCCAGGCCGGCCAACCGGGGGCCCTTTTCACTCTCTTCGCATGCTAAGAGAAGCGCCCCCCCACCCTCCCCGCCTTCCCGAGAGGCTCGGTTGGAGAAGTCACGCAGCTGCCAGCCCAACCCCGCAGCTCGCCTACACTCGGGGGCATGTAAGCGAATGGTGCAATAATCCACCGGTCCTGTGACTGCATGTGACTCTCCGGGTTGCAGCAGGGAAATAGATGAAACTAGCGAAAAGAATCCCGGCTGCGTGGAAAACCCGGACTGGATTTCTCCGTGTTGGACGGGGAGAAAAGAAGTGGGCGGGAATGGGCTTCTTCGCCTGGCCGGGTAAAGGGAGGACGGTAGAATCATTCAATGGCGTGGAACAGTCGAGAACGAACTCGAAGGAGCTGGCTTTTGGGAGATTGGCAAACCAATTAAAATCCTGGAAGCCGTACCGTTTTGTTTTGTTAACAACGTGTACCTTTCCCAAAGCTTTCTCCTTTCTCCAGGTTTTGGCTGGGTTGCGTTCAGCCTGGCCGAAGACTATGATCTAATGCCTTTTCCGTCTTCGCAGATAATTGCAGCTTTGCAAAAAAAAAAAAAAGTTGTTAGACGGCAGGATGTGTGGGCGCTCAGCGATTTTGCTGTAGCAGAGCAGGCTGAAGAATTGCCCGAGTTCTTGGGAAATCTTCAGAGGATGAATTCTCTGGCTTTTTACCTTTGCTGATGTGTAAATTTAACCAGTTATTATATTTATCAATTCCAGGACGCCTTTATTCGTTTCATCCAAGATTTATATATGTGTAGTAAAGGTACTACTGCACTTGGTGAGGATACTTAATGAAGGTTTAAGTAACATCTACAAATCAAATGTTGCCATTTATTTAAATCTGGCATAAATTTGCATACACATAGTTGGTTGTTTTGGTTCCGCTCAAGTACCCCAAAGAGGCTGTCGGTTTGTTTTTTTTATATTGTTATTTATGCTTGCCTCCTCTGAACTAAGGCACATTGAAGGTGGATAAAGCAATAACCTAGATGTGTTAATCAGTGCAATTAAACCGGTCAGAGCTCGCTTTTCCCCATTTTAATCAAAGTGCAAAGTAAAGAAAATAAGGGTGCTTATCTTACTACCTGTGGTCCTTGCAGATTATTGGGCTGGCTTTCCTGAATCCACCACCCCAGACAGGTAATTGGGGCAGTACAAAAATAGTGATACCTTTTGGGAAAAGGGTTGGGAACCAAACAAGTCACCAGACAGGATGATTACTGTGGCCGATTACCTTCAGCATTGTTCACACAACACATTTGATGCCCAGTTGCTGAATTAGCCCATTTGCGAGGTTCGTGTCAAATTAAGCACATAAGGCAATAAGCCATAACTAACACACGAAGCTTTTCATGGTCATGGAAAACGGCAATCCCTAGTGTTTTATACGACCT
Source organism: Arizona elegans (assembly GCA_022577455.1). Taxonomy (NCBI): domain Eukaryota; kingdom Metazoa; phylum Chordata; class Lepidosauria; order Squamata; family Colubridae; genus Arizona; species Arizona elegans. Next base: position 256,034,224 of record JAKOOJ010000001.1, read on the forward strand.
GGACAATTGTGTGGTATGAACATGACCCCTGTCCCTTATTGCTGACTGTGATGCTCCTCTCCTGGGTACGCACAATGCTATATGAGAGTCTCCAACCTTGCTACAATTGTGGCTGCTAATGCTGTTTATAATGGCTGCTGGTTGATAAGGCTTCCAGGCCTGTGTGCAGTGTGCAGTGTATGTGATGAAGGGAGAGGGGGGAGGTTTTCTAGAATAGACTGCTTCCAAAGCTGCTTTCTTGCTGGATAAAATCTATTGTACACCAGAAAGGAAGTCATTGAGATGGGCTGAAAAGCAAGGGGTTTGTTCAAGAAATCGTTAAAGGCCTGCTAAGTGGATGGGGGAGGGATTGGAGCCATTCTAGAAAGGGTCAATGCTGCATCAGAATAAAAACAAAAAATCACTCAGAATCACCTTCGTGCAAGCTGTGGGTTTGTTTTGCTACTTGGAAGCATGTTCTCGTGTGTGAATTATGTTAGAATTCATCAATTCAGAGATGCAAAAAATTATATCAGAACTAATCTTGGCAGGAAAGAATGGGGGGGAGAGAGAGAGAGAGAGAGAAACCCAAGCAAAATCACCATCGTTGCTTTAAGAAATTCCTTAGAGATGTAAAGAGTATAAAATTCCAACACAACCGTTTGGGCTTTACGTTCAGAACTGGTATATAGTGAATTAGACTGATGGAATGTTGAGAATCTCGGTTTGCCTGAGTTGACAATGGGATTAATCTGCCCCTCCAGGTCAAAATCGTCTGGCTCTGTGTGCTTGTAGTTGTTAGAAATTATACTGTGTGATAAATTCGTTCAGGTAAGAAAATAGACATTTTTGTCAACTGGCAGTACATTCTTTCTGATACAGTGGTGGACTCTGCAGTGGCGTCAAATCCCATGTCTTACACTTTGTTCTCTTTACGGAAGAGATTGTCGTAAAATGTGCACTTTTTTGTGTGTGTTCACTATTAAAAGAAATACACACAACAGGGTACCTGCACTGCACTCTTCACTTGCTTGAGATGCAGATAACCGGATACGTCGAGTAACACACTGTAAAATGAAAACATTTTGTAAATTTAAAAAATGATTCTTGGATCAAAATTTAGGAAACCTGAACAGTCGGCAACCACTACTTTAGAAATTCATTCGAGAAGCCACCCCAACTCACGGAAGCTGGTATATAGAAATGTTCCTATACGATATGATGTTGTAAGGAAAAATTATCTGACTAAAATGGACTGAAATTTTGACCATTTTAATATTAGCATCCAACTCAAGAGTTGGGAGGCCAGATTACACATAACAAGCAGTTACAAAATTGGTGGAAGATTGATTGGATCAGGTCTGCGGGTGCACAATTCCCAGCTACAAATTACATTCAATTTAGAGCTGCTATCCACAAGAAGATAAAGCATACAGTTTCCACCACTCTGTTTCTCCTCTATAGGTAATTACAGCAGAATGGAAAGTAATCTGCTGCAGGATTTATGGATTTTCAACCCTCCTGCATCACAGCTTTAGTCCCAATCTAAGAGACCTCAGCTGCCTTTAATAAAATAAGAGAAATGTTTGGGGATCCACTGACAGTTCTGCAAAGCAGACTAGATTAGTAAACCACATGGAAGATTAGAGCTGTACTTCATTGAGATGAGCTATGGAAACAAAAACCTTGCTTCTCTCCCTCTTATTTTCCATTGAAGGAGCTTGACTTAAGGTACTTCCCATTACTATTTTGCTTTCTTGACTTAAGGGATGTTTCAGCCCTCTTTGCTTATGTAACAGCTCTTGCCTATTTCCATGAATATGTTATATATGCTGTAATATTCAAGAATATTACAATATTACAATATTTCAAGAATATTGTTAAAATGAGTATCAACTATTTTCAAGAAACCTGTTAACAAAGCTATGATTAGATATTTTCAAGAATTAGAAAAGTGTATTTCTGCAGCGGAAACTAGTTGAGCTCATAGAGTGCAAGACTTGAAATCTTAAACTGCTTTTCCAGAAGCCTTTTAAATCTACCTACTTGGTCCCATTTCCTGCTTTGGAATAGCTGATTGGTAGTTACTGCTGACATCAGATATCTTGCAGATGATACTTTCCCTTAACAAGTGTGTGCGAGTGTGAGAGAGAGGGAGGGAGGGAGGGAGGTCTCAATCATTTGCTGACTTTTTAGAGATTAAAAAAGAAATAATTTCTGTAATGCAACCTATTGGCCATGTAATGTAGAGGCATGTGCCTACAGGATACAGTTACTTTTCACCCTCTTTGATATATAAACCAGTAGCCAAGGAGATAAATGCAATCAAGGTTTAATTAAAAATGAACAGCATAGGGAAGGTATCAGGCCCTAAACAAGAATGACATGTGATTCGTCCAAGCTTGAGTTCTTGTTGTTTTACATCTACAAACAAATTCTTGCCAAACTGAACACTCTACTATCTACATCTACAATGTACTCTGTGAATTATTAGGAAGGGGCTGTCTTCACCCTCTTTCTCACACATATTGGAAGTGAGTTGCTTCTTACTCCTCTGGAATACCTCTCCCTCTTGGGAATCCACCTCCTATCTACCTTCTATCACAAAAGGAAGGGAATACAGAGGCAGTGTAATGCTCCAAACAGATTGGAAGCTGCCACTAGCTTGACTCCTGTCAGTAGACAGGATAGAGAATCCCAGTATCTAGATCTTCCTACATATTCTGATAGGGCTCAGCAGTTAAAGATGTTGAGCTTATCAGCTGTGAGCCTAGAGCTTGAGTTCGAGACCCAAGCACTGCGCAACGTCATGAGCTTCCGTTCCTTGTCCTAGCTCCTGCCACTTGAAAGCATGCAAATGTGAATAAATAAATAGGTACCACTTCCGGGGGAAAGTAACAGGATTCCATGTGCCTTTGGCATATAGCCATGTTGGCCACATGACCAACACGGTTATACAATGTTGAAGACCAAAATGTCTTCAGACAACTCTGGCTCCCTCGGCCAAAAAACAAGAGATGAGCACAGTGTCCTAGAATCAGGGATGAAATCCAGTAGGTTCTGACAGGTTCTGAAGAACCGGTAGCGGAAATTTTGAGCAGTTTGGAGAACCGGCAGCGGAAATTTTGAATAGTTCGGAGAGCCGGCAAATACCACCTCTGGCTGGCCCCAGAGTGGGGTGGGAATGGAAATTTTGCAGTATCCTTCCCCTGGAGTGGGGAGGGAATGAAGATTTTAAAGTATCCTTCCCCTGCTACGCCCGCCACGCCGCACCCACCAAGCCACACCCACAGAACTGCTAGCAAAAAAATTTGGATTTCACCACTGCCTGGAATTAGATATGACTGGACAAGGAAGCCTTTACCTTTTACATATTCTGAAATATAAACAGACTGTAATGGTATGTGGCGATGACCTTGGGAGACAGGGCAGAGAGATGTAACCAAAGAAATGGTCAAACCAAAAGTCAACTTAGCCCATAGCAGGAACATGGATGGAGCAGGCGGATCAGAAGAGACCATTAGCCCCAGTTTCTTGGGCAGTAAAGGGAACAAGGCGGGGAAAGAAGTACTTTCAGACTTGCAAGAGTCTGTTAATGTAGCCTTACAATAAAGCAGAATTATGGCCATGTTTCCTGTCTAGTCTATCTCACGAGGCTGACAAAAGCTGAACCTGAGATACCTACCTTATACAGAGAAAATAGAAACAAGAAACTCTGAAGTTTAACTAGCATTAAACAGAAAAATAAAGATCAAGCTTCTAATGTAGTTTCCTGGCTAGACGTATTTACCAGTCCCTTAGAGAAAAACAGATTCATGAAAGAAAAATACCTTGCTTGCTTTTCTAGTTTTTCCAGTTTCTTGTAGATTGCAACCTTTAATCAGAGGCTCAGAAGAACAACCCTAGTTCTTTTCTTTTCCTCTTTCTGGTACCCAGCTTCTGCCTTTGTTCCAAAGGGATCAGAACTTTTCTATATCCACAGAGGGACTGGGAAAAATCTTGAGTCTGTGTAATTCAGAGCATGGATGTCACTTTCATGAAGATGTGGTTTCAGTATCTGAAAGAAGTGACACTGCGTTCCACATCTGACATGAGTTCAGTCCATCTGAAGAACTGTGAACAAAAGTTGCCTTGATCACCTATGATTAAAAAAAAGACTAGTAAAACATTTTTATAGATGTTTATGGGACACCACAGAGACTGTTTTAAAAGGATTCCATTTTTGTTTACTATCCAAACCTTTGCTATTAAGCTTTTATGAAGAGTGATTTAATAATATGAGTGTGATTTGAATTATATACCAGAAATTTGGACTTTTATAGTACACATGGAATTATGGATTTACCAAGCAAGATTGCAGCAAATAATAATAATATTACTGGTAATAGGTGCCTTGGCTGCAATTCCAAACCACCTTCAAGTGAAGCCCATCAGCATTGACAAAATCACCATCAAGCTGCAAAAGGCAGCTTGGCTTGAAACAGCTTACATCCTGCAATGATAACTTAAAACACCATCAAACAATACTTGCCTATTCCAAGATCTTGAAAAGGCTTGATAGATGGATAAAAATACCAAATCTAGTATAAAAATCTGGCTGACTGCAGTGACAAACCATAACCTTTATTAAAATGGTAAAATAGCTACATATGTTGACACTTTTGTCTGGGGGTCCCCCCTCCCTTTTTTTAGATTTTTTCATTTTTTCATAGCTTTTTTCCCTCTTTCTATTAGCTAAAGCAGTTTTTAAAAAGTGGGGAAAGAGGAAGAATTTAAAAGTTAATCAGGTACTCGCTGATTCCATTTTTTTTCAATCTCAGCAACTTTAAGATGTGTGGACTTCATGCTGGTTTGGGAATTCTGAAAGTTGAAGTTCACACATCCTAATGTTGCCGAGGTTGAGAAACATTGCACTGAATGTCAGAGAAGATGAAATTCTTGAGAGCAAGCACCATCAGAGAGAAGGCCACCTGCAAGATGACAAGCCATAATTTGTGGCACCCACACTAAGACCTCCTGGGACAGTCTTAGCATTTTGTCAGTTTTGATAATGGAGAAGACAGCCTACAGTACTCGAGGTATCTTAGTAAAAACAGCTTTCCTCTCCTGCAGCTGCTATACATGTATGTTAATTTACAGCCAATTATCACTTCCGTTTGTTCTGCACAGTCAGTCCAGCTATATGACTGCAGAAAGAATTGAAGTGCTGCTGTTTTTTTTAATTACACTGAAAAAAAAATGAAACATTCTGCCTCTCCGAGTACAATGCTGGTTCCATCAAAAACATGAATGGTTATTATTTCTTGAAATGTCACATGGCCTCCGTGTCTTTTTATTTGATGAGCTAAATTGGTTTATGTATCTGTACATGCAGTTCTATGAAATTTCAAAAGCCACCTCTTTTGCAGGTGGTATGGTTCTCATTTTCAGTCATGAGCCATCTTTGCTGCTACAGAAAGATTAAGAATGAACATCTTCATTATCCTATATGGGGCAAACTGCAGCATATTTGAAATAATTGTTAAAGCATCCATATTTAGTTTATATTATGCATCGGAAAGATTTTATACAGTATGTTGCATTCTGCTTGTAATCCTGGATCCAAGGTCAAGACCACCATTCATGATACAAATCTGATTTACATTCCAGCCAGTGATGGGATTATTTTTTTTTTACTACCGGTTCTGTGGGCGTGGCTTGGTGGGCGTGGCAGGGGAAGGATACTGTAAAATCTCCATTCCCTCCCCACTCCAGGGGAAGGTTACTGTAAAATCCCCATTTCCTCTCGATCAGCTGAGACTCGGGAGGCAGAGAATAGATGGGGGTGGGGCCAATCAGAGGTGGTATTTACCGGTTCTCCGAACTACTCAAAATTTCTGCTACCGGTTCTCCAGAATTGGTCAGAACCTGCTGAATACCACCTCTGATTCCAGTATCTAAAGCATGGAGTTAAATTTCCAATGTCATGTGTCACTTCAATATTAATCTCTGCTCGGATTCAGAGCTAAAACTGTTTTGTAGACATTTACCTATCCCATGTGTAATGGATGTTTCCTGGTCTTCACCCAAAGTTTTAATCTCTAGTTGAGAATGTTTTCAGATGATTCTGTCATGGTCTTGAGAATCATTAGAGTGTGAGAATCTGTGAAATTACCATTGAGCTGAGATTGCAGAGAATACTGACTTATCTTTCAAATATTTCATACATTTAGGGAATCCTTTTTCTCACTGAACCTTAAGACTTAATTACTATGGAAGAGAAAAAAGGGCAAGTGGAAAAACAGAAGTCTTATTCTCATTCACTTGAATGAGAAACTGTCTCAGTAAACAAGGTTAAAGGCACACGGAAGAGAAAGAACACCTACATGTTTGGCATACAAAGATATCTGGTTTAACCAGGCTGCTTTAATTAAAACAGGTGGATATATTTCTTGGGACTGAGCGATCTCATATTTTCACTATTATTTCTGGCCCGCTGTTTTTCAGATTTTGATGGGCAAAATATACACACCCTTTACCTTGAGCGGCTCAGTGCATCCACATTCCTTCTAACTATGCCCAGAGAAAATAACTTCATTTTGTGGGCTTTAAAATCTGTTGACATCCTTCGGTATCTTGAGCCTGTCTTCTGGAGTCTTGGCTATTCCTGCCTGTTGTGGTCCGCCAGCAGCCTGTGGAGCTGGCAGCGGAGGCAGACAGCAATGAGGCTGAGGAAGAACATGGGCCAGTCCTGGAAGCTGGGGAAGGCCCGGATGAGGGCTCGGTGTCAGGCAGAGATGGGGCCAGGGCCATCAGGGAGTGATGTGTGGACTTAGGAGCCTCCAGAGGCTGACAGTAGAGAGGCAGAGGAACAGGAGGAGCCTGTTCCTAGTGCACGTATGAAAAGAGCTGCCAGAAGGCAGGAGCAGATAAAGCAGAGAGGACAACTTGGGAGTAGGGCCAAGAGATGACTGGTCCCTCCCATAAGGCTTAAAAGACCAGCAACAGCTCTTGGCCTCTTTACCGGAAAACAACATTGAGAGAATTGATTCTTGTTTCACTGTATTCATTTCTTGTTGGCATCTTCTGCTTCTGAACTTTTGCCAAGAAAAGCCTTTGGCAGTTTGCCTAATTATCCCAAGGTCAAGTGATAAACTGTGGAATGGTGTTTTGAAGAATTTGTTTTAATTTAGTTTGGACTACGCTGAGAATGAGTTAATTCTCAGCTGTTCTAATAAAGTCTGTTTGTTTTCGAACTGTTTGTACATAATACTAACTACTTGGGCCTAGGTCACAACAATGCCAGCTTGGTATCGTCTGCAAATTTGATGAGTTCCCCTTCTATCCTCTTCATCCTCTTCATTGATGAAGATATTGAAGAGAACTGTGCCTAAAACAGAACCTTGAGGTACCCCACTGCATACATCCCTCTATGTAAATGCCGTTCCATTAAGGACTATGCATTGAGTGCAATTGGTCAGCCAGTTATGAATCCATTTGCTGGTGATGCTGTCTAACCAGTGGTGGGTTGCTCCCGGTTCGCACCGGTTCTCAAGAACCGGTAGTAAAAAAATTTAATAGTTCGGAGAACCGGTAATAAGATTGGCTGGCCATGCCCCCGAACCAGTTCCCGGCCCGGTCGCCGCTCACTTACCCCGCCCACTCCCAATCTGAGTCCCAGTTGATGGCTAGAGGGAAAAAAACTGTTTAAACTCTTGCCGCGGGGCTTCAAAGGGCCGCCCTACAGCTGATCAATGGTAAAAGAAAATGTATCAGTAGACCGGTGCCTGCAAAAATAGAAAAAACAGCCCCTTTCAGCTTCAGCATAGGTTAATTACCACAAGTTAATTAGATCGGCCTCCCGACTCTTCAGCTGATTTGCTCTCAGCTGTTTTGCTCAGGGCTCTCTTCTGTTGCTAGCTGCAGAGTCCTGGAGCAGATTTTTTTCCCCCAGCTATGCTGAAAAAATGAAACTGAAAGTAAAGCAGGGTCTTTGCTGCAACGGGACAAAATGAGGCAGAGAGAGATTTCTTTTTCTTTTTCCTCACCAAAAAAGGTAGGTGCAAAACTGCAAACAATGGGAAATTTAGGGCAAAAGAGGAGAGTTCAAGGTTTTAAAACACAAAAGAAAAAAAGCTCTATTTAACTAGGGAATTGTAATAATTGAGATACTATTAATTGTATATTGTGTTGAAAGCAGAAATGGTTAAGTTGTGGTTTGGAGGAATATATGGGGGAAATTATTTGGTTTATTATTATTGGTAAATATAATTAATTGATTTGTAAGAAATTGGATTGCATGGAAATAATTGGAATATTCATGTTCATATTGATTAATTTATAAAAAAGATAGTTATATAACTAATTGATTTATATTAAAATGTTGAATTTGTATTAAACAACTGTAATATTACATAATTAACCAATGTGAGGATGGATATAAAAATAGATGACAATGGAAAGGGTATAATATAGAATAGAAGGGAAAAAATTAATTTGATTAAGATTAGAGATGAGGATTTAGGGTAATATTTGTTTTTTAAAAAAATAGATGAGGAATAAATATGGCAAAAAGGAAATATAGAAATTGTAAATTTAATTGAAATGACTAAACACTGTTTAAATTTGTGAACCGGCCAAATACTCTGTTCAAAGAAAATACATTGTATATTTGTATGTGTGTTTCTAATTATTGTTATTTATTCATATTTGTTCTCTTTTATTCTTTAAAGTTTAACAATTCATTCTTTATCTTAATGTCTTTATATTTGTTTGGGGTTGGCTTTCTTCCCTTTCATCTTTTTTATTGTACAGCAATCTTTCTCCTCAAACCTACCACCTCGCTCTTTTCTTTCCTTCTTACTTTCTCTTCCCCCACTCTTCTCCTCCCTACTTCCTCTTCCTTTCTCCTTCTCCTCCTCTCTTCCTCCCTCTCTTACTTTCACCCCTACTCTAATTTCCCTTCCCTTCCTTCATCCCTCTCTATTGCTGTATCCTTTTATGCATATGGACTACTCAGAGGGCTGAAAAAGTTGTTTTTGACTGGTCCTCGCACTTTTGACCAGTCCTCGAACTTACGATTGTCCTCACATTTTGCCCTATCTTGTCACCAGGGTGAAGAGAAGCAGTTGTGAAATGAGTGACACAGTTGTTAAGAATGCTACAATAGGCATAAATGATAACCAGTCATAAGTGCGAAGACCGGTCAAAAGTGCGAGGTTAGAAATCACTTTTCTTCAGCCCTCTGGGTAGTCCTTTTGTGCATATGGACTACTCAGAGGGCTGAAAAAGTTATTTTTGACTGGTCCTCGCACTTTTGACCAGACCTCAAACTTACAACTGTCCTCACATTTTACGTTTTTTTGCCCTATCTTATCACCATGGTGAAGAGAAGCAGTTGTGAAATGAGTGACATGGTTGTTAAGAATGCTGCATGGGCATAAATGTGAGGATGGTCATAAGTGTGAGGACCAGTCAAAAGTGCGAGGACCTGTCAGAAATGACTTTTTTCAGCCCTCTGAGTAGTCCCTATACACATAGCCATGGCCACCCGGTCACATAACCAGCTAGCCATGCCCAACCAGTCACATGACCTCCAAGCCACGCCCACAAAATAAGCCACACCCACAGAACCGATAGTAAAAAATTTTAGAACCCACCCGTGTCTAATCCACATTTTCTATCTTATTAAGCAATAGGTTGTGGCCTATTTTATCAAATGTCTTATTGAAGCGCAGTAAATTGTATCCACAGCATTTCTTTGGTCCACTAATTTTGTTACATTGTCAAAGAATGCAATAAGATTTGCTTGGCATGATCTGTTTTTGACAAACCCATGTTGGCTTCTAGTTATGACTTTGTTTGCCTCTAGATGTTTGCAGATTTGTTGCTTGATTATCTTTTCCAGAATCTTTTTTTTTAATTGAAAAAGTTTTTCAAATACAGATTTTTCCCCCTTCCCCCCCTCCTCCCTAACCCTCCCTCCCCCTCCCCTCCCCCTGTGGCTTCTCCAGAATAAGACCCAAATTAATAACAGATTATATAATACTTTACCATCCTTTTTGATCCACCCCCATATGTTGACTCTTTCTAACAATATTATTATATCCCCTTTATACTATACATTTCAAAGCAACATTCAGCTGTAAAATTATATAACAAATCCTAATTTGTCAATTTCAGCTCATAATCTATCCATTTCCTCCTCCCCCATGCATATATCTCTTAATTCAAATCTTTTATGTATATTAATATAGCATAACATCCCTTTTCCTAAACTAAACAATCAGTAAGCTAACCTATCTCCACCCTTCTAACAATATTACTATATCCCCCTTATACTATACATTTCAAAGCAACATTCAACTGTAAAATTATATAATAAATCCTAATTTAGCAATTTCAACTCATAATCTATCCATTTCCTCCTCCCCCATGCATATATCTCTTAATTCAAATCTTTTATGTATATTAATATAGCATAACATCCCTTTACCTAAACTAAACAATCAGTAAGCTAACCTATCTCCACCCACTTTCCTACAGGTCTACCATACATAATATTTTCAATATCTTTGTTCTTCTGCCCACACCACTAAAAAATATTTCCATATGTAAATAAAATTCTCAAATGACTTTAAGATTGTAATCCATATAATATCTTCTGTGATGTCTTTCAACTGGATTGTTAATTTCATCACCCATGTTAGGGTAACATCAAATTCTAGTTCCAACAGTGTGTTCAGTATCTTCAATTACCATCTGCCCCCAGTATTTTCATATAGCAAAAAACCACCCGAGTGACTTTATATTTGTATTCCATATAGTGTCTTTTGTAATGTCTTTCATCTAGATTATTCATTCCAACCACCATGTTAGGGTAACAACCAGATCTTCTGCATGCCCCAATCCCATAATTCTCTTGCCTTTTAGCTCAGCATAAACGTAATCCATTTGTCAAAGAGTCCAAAATAGAAAGTTCCAATCCACTCAATTTAAGGCCATCTTCCACATCCCAAGAGTACAGCACTGCAGAGATATGTCACTCTCCTCAAGATAATATAAACCAATACTTTGCCTCAACTATATTTTCATATATTCAATCATCTCTTAAGTAACTGGCATTACACTGTTGTTTGGTCTAAAAAAATTTATTTTTGTAGGACCTGCTTCTTCTTTTCTTAACTTTTTGTGGCTTAGATCTCCATCCTGGTTTCCTTTCTATAAGTTGTATATCAACTGTTTGATTTCCATGCTGGTCTGTAGCTTGATAAGTCATCACATTAGAATCCAAAGCCGCCTCTCTTGTATTTATAGGTAATCCAACTATAACCTCTGAAGGAGAATCCAGAAGCGGCTCGTCCACAAAGGCCTCTGTAGCTTGTTGTTTTTCCGTTACCTCCACCACCATCTGCTTAGCCTGAATTTCAATCTCTTGTTGATTTTGCTTTTCTTTATTCCCCTCATGTGTTATACATGGAGATGTTGAACCCATTTTAAAAACCTTATAGTAAAATTCTTCCGCTTTTTCAACAGTATTTAGTTGATATCTTTCTCCTTGATATCTCAATATTATACCAACTGGAACATCCCATCTAAATGGGATGTTTTGTTTCTTTAGCTCAGTCACCAAAAATCCAAAATCCTTTCTATCTTTTAACATCTTGGGCGGTAGCTCTTTAAATATCCAAATCTTCCTTCCATGCATTTCAAGAGTGGAGTTAAAAAACTTTTGCACAATATCATTTCTTATTTCTTTATCAGTAAAGTAGATCACCACATCTCTAGGCAGCTGCCTTTGCTTTGCCACCCAAGAATTAACTCTGTAGGCCTTATCAATCTTGCAGGATACCTCTTCAGGACTAACCTTTAAAATCCCAGCCAGAACTTCAGCAGAAATCTTTCTCAAATCTTCTCTTTTATCTTCCTGTATTCCCCTAATTCTGATCGCAAATTCCATAACTCTGAATTGCATCATTATAACTTCATTTTCAATCCTTTGTTTTATATTATCTGCATTGTAAGTCTTGTAATCAGCTTCCTTTATTTTTGGCTCTACTACTGAGCTATTTTTTTGAATCATTGTTAAATCATTTTCAATTCTTTGTGTTTTATTATCCAAATTATGAATCTTGTAATCAACTTCCTTCATATTAGACTCTATTTCTGAATTAAACTTTTCATCCATCTTTATCATTGCGTCTAACAAACTTATCATATGTTGCTTGAATTTATCATACTTTTGTTGAACCAACTCTTTAATTTCCTGTCTAAATTTTTCAAGGTTCTGGTTCGCAATCTCATCATGTCTTGCCATCTCCTCCAATACAAATTGCGTTAGATCTTTAAAGCCATTCCTCTGCATCTGCAAACTCAAAACTTGTTCATGTGGTTTATGAATGGGGGAGCCCCCCCCACAGCTTGATTGTCTGGCTTTGTAAGTTTTAACACCATCCTGCCACACAAGCAGATTTTTTTTTCTTTTTTCCCCTTTAAAGAAGAAGACTTCTCTCCAAACAATATCAATATCAAGTCTCTAAGAAGGAAGAAGCATGAAATAAAAATTTTTCTCTTCACTTCTAGCCAGCAGTGTTATCTCGGTTACTTTGTAACATATTAAACTAGTCAAACGGAAGGACTTTCACTTTCAGCTCTTCTCAAGCCTCAGCCAGTCACCATTTTAAACTTTCTTTTTTTCCCCCTTCCACTCTTCTTTGCTTTTAAAGTCAGTCTTAGGGTTGTTAGAAGTACTTGCAATTTAGGGTCCCAGGTCCAGATTTCATCCTTCTTATTCAGAAAGTCTGTTAGTTTTCATTGTTTGGTCTGGTCCCATCGCCTGGCTCTGCAAAGCGCAGAGTTTGCCCGAAGCCCGGAGCAGCGGCGAGGAGAATAGGGAGCCACATCCTGCTTCCTCCCCAGAGGTAAAAAAGAACTCTGGGGACTTCGCAGAGGGTTCTACCTGCCCTTGCCGGCTCTGTCTCACGTTTCCTTACGGAAACGGAGTTTTTCAAGCTGCCTTTCAGGTGTAAAGTCGGCTCTTTACGGGCGACGGGGCTGGCGGTCTCAAAGGACCGTCTGGCGGCGACGGAAGCCAGACCGGAAGCCCTTTCCAGAATCTTTTTTTGATAGGTCAGACTGTTTTCCTTTTGTGTAAAGACAGATGCAAAAAATGAGGTAAGCAGTTCTCTTTTGTCCCTGCTGCTCATCACCTTCTTGCCATATTCTCCCGTTTATTATCAATCATTTCCTTGACTTTTTCCTTGTTTTTTACATGTTGGAAGAAACTTTTTTTGTTACTTTTGACTTCGTCGCAAGCCTTAGTTCATTTTGAGCCTTAGCTTTCCTGACTTTTTGCAGGTTTGGGCTAGTTGCTGATATTCTGCCTTAGTTATGTGCCCCCGTTTCCACTTTTTATACTTGTCCTTTTTGTTTTTCAGTTTATCAGAGAGTTCTTTGTGCATCCATGCTGGTTTCTTTTGAGATCTCTTATTTTTCTTCTTCACTGGATTTGTGCTAGACTGGGCTTTTTTTATAATCTCACTTTTTAAAGTTTCCCAAGCTTCTTTGATTGTTTTCCCCTTGAGGATTCTTATCCGTGGAAGCTTTCCCAAGCTCTTGCTAAGTTTATTGAAATTAGCTCTCTTAAAGTCTAGTTTAAGAGATGCTATACTTTTTTACTTTGTTCTATTGCTTGTGCTTGCTTACTGTTGATTTGCAATATACTGCATGGTCACTCCCCTTCAGGGTTACTGTAACTTCAATGCCTTCTGTCATTTCATCTCTGTTAGTGAGCAGTAAGTCCAGAATGGCTGACCCTCTAGTTCCTTTATTTACTTTTTTGAGAGACGAAGTTTTCTGCTAGGTTTGTCAGGAATCTTTTTGATCTTCCTCTAGATGCAGAGTTTTTCTCCCAGTTGATGTCAGAGTAATTAAAGTCCCCCATTACTATTGTGGTGTCTTCCTACAGTACTTTAGTTAATGACTAGGAAAAAGTTCATCTATTTCCTCTGTTTGGTTGGTGGCCTGTAGTATACACCTATGGCAGTGTCATTCTTTTTTCCTTTTATATTGACCCAAATGCATTCAACACTGTTTTCATTATTATTCTGCTTATTTCTGTAAAGATGTAGTTATTTTTCATATATATATATATATCACTACTGCAACTCCTCTTTTACTAGGTTTGTTTCTTTCAGATAATTTAAATCTCATAAGTTTCATCCCACCAAGTTTCTGTAATGGCAATAATATCATATATTCCCTCATGTACTTGGATTTCTAGTTCATCCTGTTTATTCCTCATACTTTGTTGGTGTGTAGACATTTGCGTCCTTTGTGACTGACCCTGTGTTTTTTTTTCTACACAACTTGCTTAATGGGTGAGTTCCCCTTCTTCCTTATCACCTGTTTGATTAATGCCCATGGTCTGGCACAACCTATAAAAGGCTTGATTTTTTTAAACAGAAAAATCTTATTCTTATTACAGAAAATATCTTATTGTAAGGCATTGCATTTGTTGTTTATTTGGTAGAAATGCTGGGTTTTGAACAGGGGTGAAATCCAGCAGGTTCTGACAGGTTCTGGAGAACTGGTAGCGGAAATTTTGAGCACTTCGGAGAACCGGTAGCGGAAATTGTGAGTAGTTCAGAGAACCGGCAAATACTACCTCTTGCTGGCCCCAGAGTGGGGAGGAAATGGGGATTTTGCAGTATCCTTCTCCTGCCATGCCCATCAAGCCATGCCCACCAAGCCACGCCCACAGAACCGATAGTAAAAAAAATTTGGATTCCACCACTGGTTTTGAATAAAGTCACCGTGGAATTTTATATACTGTAGTTCCCAAACATGAGTGGATGTGATACAATACATTCAGAGGAAAACATCACTAGAGGTCATACTCAGTTCCATGACTATCCAGCCATCATATAGCTGTTTTCTTAATAAATTGGCAGCTTGTGAGTCCTGATGCAAGTGCCCAACTCAACCTTTACTTAACTGTTAACTTCAGAGAAACAAATCGTTGTACTAACAGGCGAATTGCAAAGGGTCTTCAATGCCTGTCTTTTTATCCTATTGATTTATAGGGATGTGAATTTCCTTATTTAAATTTGTTTTTTTTTTCAGATGTCATATTAGGTTAACAGCAAAACTTAAAATTGGATATTTTCAGATCTCTGGGACATCTATTGATCCCTAGTATGATTTCTGTACCTGTGGCTGTTGCAGGCTGTAATTCTGACAAAGTGCCTAGCTTTGGATGAAAATGTACATCAAAAGTTTTAATGTATGTGTCCTTTTAGATTGGTAATGTAATTCTTTGTACTCCCAAAACATGACTGGTTGTTAAAGGTGTTTTTTTTTTTAATGCATGGGTTTATACTGAGTCAGCCTCATAGTGTTGAGAGTAAGTAGCCATGTAAACCCTGAGAGTGATGGCTTTCTCTTGGCTCTTATGTCAGACAGTATTTCACGGTTGTTGAAATCCTTTCATTTCTATCCACATTGCTTTGGTTTTGTCATCCTAGCAGCTGAGAATGAAAGATACGCAGCACTCAGAATGAAATGAAACTACTTTTTCAAACTGAATGAACCTTTTCCACTTGCCCCATATATTATTTTAAGCCGTGCTTTAATTAATTGAAGCTTAATGAATAAATCACAATTAGATGGGTTTTCATAGGGTGCTAAGCCATAAGCCATAGCAGGGTGGATTTGATTTAAATCGAGTTGATTTAAAATCACAATTTAAATCATGATTTAAATCACTAGTAAAAAGGCTTGATTTAAATCAACTCTATTTAAATCATAATTTTTAAAGAGCAACTGTCATCTCTGCTACTCCTTTGACCCACTGTTGACTCACTGATAGTCCCAGTGTTGCAGAATATACAGCCTCATGCTACATAACTAAGCTCCATTTCATGCTGAATAAACTAAATTATTTATGTATCTTAAATAGAAAACTATCTTACGATAGATTTTTCCCCCAAAAGTTTTTTATTAAAATAAATTCGATAAAAATAAAAAAATCCGATTTAAATAAAAAAAATCTGATTATTTTTTTTATTTTTTAAAAAAAATTATTGATTTTTATCCACCCTGAGCCATAGTTTATAAATAGCTGTCTTTGTACAACATACAAAACCAAAACAAAGTACATTATAGCTTGGGACATATGTGTAAATATACAGTGTACACCATTAGTATCATACCCAAACTAATAGCAAACGTCAAATATATATATATATATTTTAATTTGATTTATATGCCGCCCTTCTCCGGAGACTCAGGGCGGCTTACAATGTGCTAAGCAATAGCCTTCATCCTTTTGTATATTTATACAAAGTCAGCTTATTGCCCCCACAACTGGGTCCTCAATTTACCTACCTTAGAAAGGATGGAAGGCTGAGTCAACCTTGAGCCTGGCGAGATTCGAACCTGCAGTAATTGTAGGCAGCTGGTCTTAATAACAGGGTGCTTTAGACCACTGTACTACCAAGGCTCAGTAATTCCAGTTAGGGATACCAGTTTTCTGTTGCACAAACTCATATAATCACTAAATGACATTATTTATACTAGATGGTATAAATAACTGGGGGGGGTGAGAGACTTTAACTAAGGATGCTCATCTCTGGGTTCCTATTCTTTGCAGTTCAGCATGGGAAGACAATCTAAGGCTCTAAAAGGGACTTTAGGGTACAAATTGATGCATAAGGCAAGAGGCATTCTGGTCATTTATGGAAGTCCTAGGCCATGAAGTTCATGATTAATATTAACATTTTGAAGTAGCTTCAGAACTTGGAGTCAGGAAAGAATGGGAAGGTTTCCAAGTCATCTAGGCCAGCTCTTTGCTAAGGGTAAGAATCTACTAAGCCATCTAGCTGGATTGAAAATCTCTTTTGGGGAGAAGTCCACCACTGTTTTAGGGAGAATACTCCACTGCAGAATCATTCTTTTCATCAGAAATTTGTTTTTATATTTAGTATGTATTTCTTTTTAATTTCAGCACAATGGTCCTTGTCTTGCTGTTATTTTCAGCAGAGTACAGGCTGCCCTCTTGTGTGTGACAGCTTTTCAGTATCTGCAGATGGTTATCATATCTCACCTTATGTTTAGCTTTGCAAGTTGGCTGGCTTTATAATGCTTGCCATAGGGCTTGGATTTCTGATGACAATGTGGTCTGGGTAGCTTACATTTGAACCAAGGCATCTTCCCCATTATCCTTTGCCAGAAGTGTGCAGTCTAATTAAAGCAAAGCATAATGAAATGATTACATCCTTTGATCTGGAGGCAATGCTCTGCTAATGCAGCCCAAGATTGCACTGGCCATTGTAGGTGCTGCATCACTTTTTGTTCATATTCAACTGGTTGCCTACCAGTACTCCTGAATCATTTGCACATGTACTGATTACATTTATCCAGGTAGGATTGTAGCTGTCATACCACCTTAGATAAATAAAAGAAGCTTCGTGCCACAAATAACATTTGTCTGTAGTGCCAGAGAGGAATTATAGAAGCACTACCACTCTCTAGATTGAATTATTTGTGCAAAGTACAATCCCTTCCAGAACAGGCTAAATATTGTTGATATTTAGCTGAAAGCTGGTGAGTAGTCCAGGAAAATCAGTAGCTTTACTCTCCTCATGTTTCTTTCCCAGGAAACATCATTTCACAGGCAACCAAGGCAGTTCAGTAGCAAATGGAGGCCTAAATTCTGATTCAAATGGAGCTAAAAAATCTGTTTCATTCCATAGTGGCAGAGAATATTTGAAAATTATTGTCCAGGTAATTTTCTTATTCTACAGAGTGACCGTGACTTCAGTGGATTCCTTCCAGTGGTGAAATCCAAATTTTTTTACTATCAGTTCTGTGGGCGTGGCTTGGTGGGCGTGGCTTGGTGGGTGTGGCAGAGGAAGGATACTACAAAATCCCCATTCCCTCCCCACTCCTGGGAAAAGGATATTGCAAAATCTCCATTCCCACCCCACTCTGGGGCCAGCCAGAGGTGGTATTTGCCGGTTTTCCGAACAATTCAAAATTTCCGCTACCGGTTCTCTGAACTATTAAAAATTTCTGCTGCCGGTTCTCCAGAACCTGCTGGATTTCACCCCTGATTCCTTTCATACAACTTAAAACATTCACCAGAGTGTTCTGGTATCGACTGAAAATCATTAGCCTCCAGGGAGCAGCCATTCTAATAGAGCCCCCATTTTTACAGAGAAGAATAATTTGCTCTAACTCTAAGTCTCAATAGAAATTAATCAGACCATTACCTAGGAACATATATAAAATCTTTGCCGGGATAAGCCCAAGGACAATGAACAGCAACTCACCAAACTTCAGTTCTTTATTTGTTTACAATAGACATTTGTTTACAACAGACAGAATCTTGCCAGACTAAACCCTTACTACTCTCATTCCAAAAAATGAAGATTCTAAGGAGTGCCTGTTCTTACACTCTTCCTCTGTGTACTATCCGGGTCCCAAATGTGCTACCTCCTGTCTGCCCCTCCCATTTTTGGAATGTGCTCCCTCCTTCCTAGGAAACTGCGAGTTCATTGTAGTCTATCCCACAAGCTCCTCCTCCACGGACACCATTTGTCAAAATCTTCCTCCTTAAGACTACCGTGATCACTGTGATCTTGAATGGACCAAAATAAATTCCATGCTACTATACATCTTATCATATATGTTGGAAATAACTGCCGTGTTTCCCCGAAAATAAGACTGGGTCTTATATTAATTTTTGCTCCATAAGATGTATTAGGGCTTATTTTCTGGTTAGGTCTTATTTTTGGGGAAATACGGTGCTAAATGCACCCATCTGGCTGACATCTTAACTGGGGCTTATTTTGGGGGTAGGGCTTATATTACGAGCATCCTGAAAAATCATGCTAGGACTTATTTTCCGGTTGAGTCTTATTTTCGGGGAAACAGGGTATCTAGGAGATGATCATGGTTCTCATAGATAACATGATTGTCACGTTTCTGAAAGATGCCCTAATTAATTCATGAGCCATGATCCAAACTTCAAAGGAAATATAGTCATTTATTAGGAGCAACATTTCAGCAATATTGGGATGCAGTTAGGACTGATCCTGCGTAGATTTACGTTCCCCTATGACCCTGTCTCTCCCCTCCTTTCTGGCCATGTCATAAATCATATTCTACAGTTAACCACTTTGGCTGGCTGTGAAACCTAACACTCTCCTTCTGATTGCGGTCGGAAAGAATGTATGGAATTCACTTCAGTTCTCCCTCCCTCCTGCTCATGGCAACTTGAAAGCTTTGCAAGTTGACAATGATGTTACTCCAAACATGGCAGTGCTGGCATGAATATTGCCCTCTTCCAAGCCATCATTATGAGATGCCTCAGCATAAAACAAGACCATCTCCATCTATTCAGTAGGACCTTACTGGGCAGCAGGGTGGAACACCTTTTGAGTCACACTTCTATCCTAGGTACCAAGTAAAAGGTAACACCTTGGCATGTGAATGTCTAAGAAGCCAGAAAGTGAAACCCATTTTTGTACAATAAAGCTATTACAGGTAGTCTTTGACTTACAACAGTTCATTTAGTGACCATTCAAAGTTACAATGGCACTGAAAAAAGCAATTTATGACCATTTTCCATACTTACGACCATTGTAGCATCCCCATGGTCACATGATCAAAATTCAGATGCTTGGTAATTGGTTCATATTTATGATGGTTGCAATGTCTCTGGGTCATGTGACCCCCTTTTGTGACCTTCTGACAAGCAAAGTCAATAGATTCACTTAACAACCACGTTACTAACTTAACTAACTCAATGATTCACTTAACAACTGTGGCAAGAAAAGTCATAAAATGGGGCAAAAGTCACATAACACTTAGCAACATAAACCATGGGCTCAATTGTTTGTTATTGTTTAATTGTTTGTTTATTGTTTGTTAATTGTTTGTTATTGTTTTTAATCATGGGGCCAAATTTTATATATATATATATATATATATAATTGTATTTTAATGTTTGTAGTTTATGCTTTTACTTGGCTGTTCACCGCCCTGAGTCCTCAGGGAGAAGGGCGGTACACAAATTTAAAAATAAATAAATAAATAAATTATGGTCATAACTCAAAGACTACCTGTATCTCCCTCCCAACCATTCATTCTTATTACAATATTACCAATCCATGAGGGCGCAGCTAAGAGGAAATTAAGGCCTTCCTGATCATTAATCCGTGTTTAATGGGTTATTCTATTTTTTTAAAAAAATTTTATTATATTTTTATTGTTAAAGAATAACAAAAAGGAAAAAAAATCAATACAAAAATCAATAGTAAGGAAAGAAAAAAAAATTTTTTTCCCCCAACGTGCTATACAAACGGAAAGGAAGTTTTAGGAAATTGAAGTCTTCAATTCTTCCAGAAATCTCTTTGATAAGGTACTGGTGCTGATTCATCCAATCTCCCAAGTGCAAAGTCCACAAATGGTTGCCAAGTGTTCCAAAAAAACATTTTCTTTATATATACCACTTCTAATTTTAATATCACAAGTCAATTTATCATTTAATGCAAATTTCCATGTTTCATTGTACCATTCTTCTAATTTTAAGTCAACATTTAAATTCCAATATCTTGCAATTGTAATTCTCCCCATTATAACCAAAATCCTCACCAATTCTCTTTCTCCAGTTGTTAATGTTGTTTCATTCAATATTAATAATAATATGGTTTCCAATTTCAATTTGACCCTCTTCTTAATCATTTCAAATATTTCATTTTCTATCCTAGACCAAAAAAGTTCAACCCCATTACATTTACACCACATATGAGCATATGTCCCGAGTTCCACTTTACATCTCCAACACATTTTATCCACTTTATTATCCATTTGAAAAAGTCTTATTGGGGTCAAATACCACTTCCAAATAACTTTATAGTTATGTTCTTTAATCCTTATTGATAATGTCCTCATTATTCTACTAACCTAGTTCATATTCCAATTTTGATCAGAAATTTCAATACCCAGTTCTTTTACCCAATTCTCTTTCATTACCCTTTGTGAATTATTATCAAAGTTAATAATTTTATAATTTTATATGGGTTATTCTATACACACCAGGTTGGCCTTATCTATGATTGCTATGATACGTTATTATTTGTTGAAGTTTCTTTTGGAAGGACACTGGAAGTGCTCGCTCTCTTTTTATTAATGCACCTGTAACCTCTACAGGTAATGCTAAGCCCTTTAGATAAATAAGAACGGTTTTCAATAAAGTTTCTCCAGAGTCAGAATCTTAAAAAGCTTTTGCATACAATATAGCAATATTGTACCGCCTGTAGATTTTAGTATTTTTGGAGGTGTTTTTTTTTTCATTTTGGTACTAAGTGTTAAATCAAGCATACCCATAATTAAACAGTACATTGAAAAAACGCATTTATCTAGCAGAATGCTCTTTCAAAGTATTATTCTAAGTATTTGCATAAGTGCAAATCTTTTCATTTCTATAGTGCGAAGAATAATGGGAGCTTTGTGGTGCCAGGTCTTAGCTCTGATCTCAACAGCCAAACTTAATGCAAGAGAACAAAGGTAAGAATTGGTTTTCTTTTCTACTTTACTTTGCAGAATATTTTTAGATTCCTGCTTTAGTTCTGCCCTTAGACTGTACCATTTCCCATTGCAGATGGGGGTTCTCCTGATCAAGAACATTTAATATAAATAGAGCATGCCTAGGGTTTAAAGCATTACTACCCACTTCAGTGAAAGTTAGGGGACATGATTCTTCGTTGCTGCATTAGTTAGTGGATAATTATCTTTGTAAACCACCCAGAGTCATTGAGTGTTAGTAAGGTGGCCGTATACATTTTCTTAAATAAAATAAATAAATAGACAGTTCTGCATTTTCTACTTCAACTTCACAAAACCATAAGTCATATACTGGTATATCTCCAATGTCTTTGGATATAACTTCCAGAGACTTGGAATGTGATCTTTGACATGTCACTGAAAAGCTAAATTCACTAAAAACATACTGTTTGAGTTTGAGTTTATTAGATTTCTATACCGCCCTTCTCCCGGAGGACTCAGGGCGGTGTACAGCCATATTAAAACATAGATTTACAAAATTTAAAACCAATTAAAATCGAATATATAAAAAAATTTGGCCCACAAATTAAAACACACATACACCCATTATAAAATTCGTATTAGGCCAGCCCCGCTTGCTGGAACAAAAGAGTCTTCAAGGAGCAGCGAAAGGTACGCAGGTTGGGGCTAAGACGGACTTCTAGGGGCAGCTCATTCCAGAGGGCTGGTGCCCCCACAGAGAAGGCTCTCCCCCTGGGTGTCGCCAGTCAGCACTGTTTGGCCGACGGCACCCTGAGGAGCCCCTCTCTGTGGGAGTGTATTGGCCGGTGGGAGGCTGTGGGTGGCAGAAGGCGGCCTCGTAAATACCCCGGTCCTAAGCCATGGAGTGCTTTAAAGGTGGTGACCAACACCTTGAATCGCACCTGGAAGATCACCGGGAGCCAGTGCAGCTTGCGCAGGAGGGGGATACTGTGCCCTCCTGATCAAATTTTTCTCTTTTTACTTCGTTTTTCCATTCTTGTGCATATAGTATCCTAGCTGCAGTAGTGATGTGGAGGATCAAATACCATTTTTCCTTAGTTATTTTGTCAGGTTTCATTCCTAATAAAAAAATCTCTGGTTTCAGCTCTATATTATATCCTGTAATTTCCACCATCCAGTTCCGAACCTTGGGCCAATATTTGCCTGCTTTGGGGCACGTCCACCATTGGTGGTAGTACGTCCCACAACCATTCCCACACTTCCAGCATGCCGGAGAAACTCCCGGGAACATTCTTGCGAATTAATACCCACAGAAAATAAATTGATTTGGAAAATTACAGAATGCACAGAGGCAGACAGGTTAACGAAATTACTTAGGAACCAAAAAGATTCTGATTATTACAAATGTTGGAATTTATGGTATAATTGGGTGAAAGAAAAGAGGGAAATGAAATGGATTGTATTAGTGGTATAGGCGCAGATTTGTGTAAATTAGTTGCAATAATCTTGTATGTATATATGTAAAGCATTGTATTTTTAAAAATGAAAATAAACTTGTTTTTTTTAATTTTCTCTTTTTACAATAAGGTACATCAAACAATAACATTGTTTTGCTTTCTAGTGCTTTAGAAAACTTTTTACCAGGAGAAACCAAGTTCCCCTGGTAAAAAGTGGGTTTAGAAACATCATCACCACCCTATCCCTTGAAGTATTTCGGCTCAACATCAACACTTAATTCTCCGATCATTGCATATTTCCTTGACCTCTGGTTCTTATTTCTGTAAAAACACTAGTGTTGTATTTTCACATGGTAAACTCTTCTTCCACAGTTTCCAGTGCAATAAGGATAAAACAGGCGTTTCATTAGCATAAGACAGTCACCTAACTCCTTCCCTGCTTCCTACCACACCATTTTTTTTTATGGTAATAATAATTTTACACATTTTTATCACGCCTCTCATCCCAGAGGATCCTGAATCATTTTGCAAGCTATTTACAAGAATTGCTTTAGCCACTAGTGAAATGAGACCAACTCTGCAGGATAACTTACAGTATGTTTAGCAGCAGCCCAAGAGGGCTGCCCAAGAAATGAAAATTGTGCCAATCAGTTGAAGAATGAAAGAAAGGTTCGTGCTAAGTAATAGAATGTCATTATTCATACAGTTAATATTTCATGTTTTACGTACCAGTGGAAAAAAAAAATATCAGAAGGCCTCAAACTTTCAGGCCTGAGGATACATTTGGATATTGAGTATTTTGGATATAGTCATAAAATGGCTGCATGAGGGGAGTGGTTAGTGACAAATATTGGGATTGGGGCCCCTCATCACACAGAAAAGGTGTCAAAACAGAGATGGAGAAAGAGAAGAAGAAAGGGTGTGAAACACTCTAAAATCCTGTTGCGGTTAAATGATCACGGACTACAGTCTTCCCTTTTTAGATGGCATTGGATATTGCTCCACTTATTTTGAAATGCAGTAAATCAAGCTTGCTGAGCTAGTAATCTCTCCTGTTCCATGTTGCTGAAAAGATGTAGTGTCTCAGTTCTTGCACAGATAATGCTAATAGGAGAAGGAGTTCAACTCATTCACTGATTACCACAAACCAACCAAATCAGTGGTAGGGAGAAGAGCTGTGGTCTTTGAAAGTACTTACTTTTGGAATCTGTTTGGACCTCTACAAGATTTGTGTGGAGGGATCTGGTTCCCTAGTTCAGGGACTGGTTGTTATTAACCTGAGCCCTTCAGTCACAGGTTGTTGTTTTTTTACTCTATGCTTGAGTCAGGCCACGGCCTTGCCTGATCTCTTCCAACTTCCGATTTCACCTTTGTCTCTTGCTGTCAATAGATTGGCAATATCTAGGGTAGATTAGCTCCATTGTGGTATACTCAGCCAGGGTGCTTACCTGGTAATCAGGATGGAGGAAATGAAGGGAAGTGTTGGGAATGATAATGAGTTGGTTGCTAGTGATTCTTGAACCCCAAGTTGCCAAGTGTCTGGGTGCAGAGAAGGGAGTAGGATGATGTCCAGATGATGTAGGGAGCCATGGAGATGACCTTGGAAAAGCAATCCAGAATCTGTTAAGACAGCAATTGCAGGAAGCTGGAAAAGCATTAGAAAAAGACTCAGACTGGTTCCCTTCAGACCGCCTTGGGCATAAGTGGGAAGGAAGGGAAAACCAAGGCAAACATACATGTATCTCAATAAAAAATAATATAGTCCTAGTCTTCTTATGGAGTCCGTTTCCTGATCTGGTCTACATTGTAGGGCTAGCAGGTGACTAATGGACCATGTAGTGTTCCAGAAGGAATTTAGCTTTTTTTTTTTTTTTTTTTTTGAGGATTTGTTAGTGGTCCAACTGTAACCTTGGTCCCTGTCTAGAATGGACATGTGATGAGGGCCTCAGGATTGTTTCCACAGTAGTAGCCAAAATTGTGGAAGCCTTTTGGGGAAAATGTATTTTCTAAAACTAGCTAATAACACCACTTTTTTTTGGAATAGTACCATAAAATTATATATCAATGGAAAGATAATTTAATCAAGAATGTAATGCAATAACTTTTATGAAGGATTTGCTGTTAGAATGCTGTTAGAAAAAAATGAGATATATGTAAATTATCACCATAGAAAAAATGAGATATATGAAAATTATAATGTCAGTTAATACTTAGTTGGATAACCTTTAGCATGAATTCTAAAGTGGTTTATTGCTGGGTCACTTCTGACTAACAAGTTTCTTTAGTCAGCTCCATAGATTTTCAATTGGGTTAAGGTCTGGGCTATTCCCAGGCCATTCCAGCAGTGGAATATGATTATCTTGAAACTCCAAAAAAAGTGGTGTTATTAGCCATTAAACCTCAAAAATACACTTTTTCCAAAAGGTTTCCACAATTTTGGCCACTGCTGGCAAGTATGTGGCACTCAATGAGATTTTATTCGGATTAACCTGGATATTTAAAAGTTGGAACAATGCCCTCCAAAATCTAGAAGCAAATTGACTTACCCTGTTGGAAGACTTGGCACTATGCCTCTGTGACAAAAGGCATGATCCAAAAATTGCTAAGCTGTTTCCCTGGCATTGGGCCACCTCATGTAAAGGGTAATGTGAGCCATCTTGGCAAACAGATCCACTACAACTGGTATGGACATGTAGACATTGACTGGAGGTAAATCAGTAATAAAATCTAGAGAGACTATATGCCAAGGACTGGGAAATGGGGAGTGGGCAATGGGTGTGGTAGCCCCGCTGGCTTCTGAGGGTGGATTTAGCCCTTCCGCAGGTGTGGAAAGATGCTATGTAGCATTGATGTCCACTGCCATTTTAGGCCACCAAAAGTCTCTTAAGGTTCTATGCACTGTCTGGTTATCAAGGCAAAGCTGCAAAACCTTTCCTCTCAAAAGTGAAGGAATAACAATTCTGCCCTTGTGCTTCAATGTGCTTCAGTGTGCTTCCCTATACCAAAAATGGGGCTATGGTAGTGGGTGGGTCCCCCTGGATATCATCCATCTGCAAGAAGTGGTTTAGATGCTGCTGTGATCATGGTGATTAAGTGCTGGTGTGGTTGTGTTGCTCCCTAACAGCCCCCCAGGACTTGATAGAGGGATAAAAAGATCAAATCCAGTCTAAATGTCTGGTTGATTGTGTGACCAATCACCTATAATAAACCTATAATAAAATTGCCAAATTCAGTCTAAACATCTGACTGTCTGTGTGATTAACCATAATAATAATAAACAATTGTTGACCCCACCCAAACTCAACAGTAGCATCTCTATATGTGGAGACTGCATCCTAGTAAAATAAGCAGATCGTATATGAGTTTATTTGAATACCATGAAAAGTCCACCTGTCCCCAATTTTCATGAAAATACTATTCATCAGAGAGCAAATCTTCACTGCAGTTTTTTTTTCTTGAACTATTTTTATCAAAAAGGTTTATTCCATCAAACAGCTCCCAACTTTGCAATAACAAGTGACAATCACATCAGTATCTCCCTTCTTGCTCTTCTTCTAAAGAAAGTGTCACCATTTAGTACTTTATCAATCCAGAATAATAACAATAATTCTGTAACTGAGGAGCTATCTTGATTTAAAAGTAATGTGTGTGCATCTATTAGAATGCTCAACAATTTGTCCAAGCGTATTGTAAAATTAAACAGCATGCCACTCACTGTAATTTAGTGGAAAATGTTTTCAGGCTTCAAACAACATTTTAGCCTCAATACATTTTCTTCAATCTTGTAACCTTCAGTTGTGTTTAGGACTATAAGTGTGGTCAATAAACCCAGCGACTGAGAATGATAATATTGGGGAAGACTGATCAATCTTTTCAGACTTATTCTGGCTTTGCTTGTGACTCTTAGAATTATTTGATTATTCCCTGTTTGTTCCATTGTCCTTCTTGTGTATATGTGCATATGCTCTCTGTGCACTTCTTCCCATCACTCCAAAACCAGTTCAACACTTGTGTGGCCCTCACGTTCTCCCACGTTTGTTGACTGAACTGTGACATAATCAAAGGCTTAATATCTCTCCTGCATCCTGAATCTTGCAGAATCTTACTGGAGCCTTGTGGTCAACTCCTGGTGTAAGGTTAATCTCTTTTCCCTCTTCACAGTGGTTCAGATCCTTGGCCAGCTTCTATTTCTCATTTTATAAACAGCAAGCACACATGGATAATGGGTGGATTCTAGTTACCTTTACTACTGGTTCCTAATGGGGCCGCTCATGCGCGCGCATGCTTCTGCACAGAAGCATCCTGATGACGTCGGGGTCAGTGGATGGAGCCTCCCAACGCTTTTACTACCGGTTCTATAGAACTGGTCTGAACCGGGGGCAACCCACCACTGATGGATAAAATGCAGCCAAGGTGAACTGAAGACATGGGTGAAGCAGGCAGGAAGTGGACCAAATATCATTTTTTGGGCACTTCTGTTGGACAACTTGTAAGAAATGTTTGGCTGATAGTAATAATTCAGCTGCTTTTGAAGGCCTGGCACTGGAAACCATGATAGTATGGAAACCATGATAGTATGGAAACGTGTTTCCTTCTCAAAAGTTGTAAATAAAATATTCCAGAATGTTTTGTTAGTAGCATATAAAAGATTCTCTCATAGAAAGATGCTGTCGTTGTGTATTGAATAGTATCTGTCAATTACAGTAAGAACCCAAACTAAGTAACCTGACTTAATGTAAGTAACTTCAGTTATCTCCATCTCTCCAGAACATAACTTCATAGTCAATTTTCTTCTTCTGCACATTTTGATATATAAACAGAAATCCCAAAAGCTGATGTTCACCAACAAGTATGATACAATATAAACTACCAGATCATGAATTGCAAAAAATCCAACAAAGTAATATCTTTTTGCTGCCTTCTAGAAACAATTGGATTAATTAATTGATTTTTGCCGCCCAGCTCTAGCAGCTATATTATAAGCATTTTCTATTTTCCCATCAATTTATACCATTCATCTATCGCCTTTGTATAATGAGTTGGCAAAAAGGTTTAGTATATTTGTTTATCTGCCAAAAATGTCTGAAACAATAAGGATTGCATTGATTGGGACACATGGGTACCACTACAATATATAAAATGTTGGTTTGGTTTTTTTAAAAAAAGGATTTTTTTTGAAGAAAATAATTGCTTAAAGAGTGCACAAAGGACCTATAGAAAACTTGTTTACTGCTTTTGCAGTAAAATAAGCTAGTTTAGCTTTTTTTCAGCTAGTTATACTCAGTTTATTTTTATTAATTCAGTTCGTAAACAATCTAGTATCACATTTTGATAACTGAAAATTTAGTTTCAGAAATTCAAAGAAAACCGAATGAATAGGCTCAGCAAATGTCACTTCATGGCTTACTGTTGTCCTTCTTTGCTGATATAAAGTCTTTGGTCCTTCGGGGACAATTGGTAGTTACACCGTACCCCTTGCTTGGTGCGCTAATAGGTAATTGAAGTTACACAGAGGGATATTTTCTAGATATAGAAATGTTCTTGACACATTGCAAAAAGGATGCAGAAACTTTTAATGCTAACATGAATTCTATCTTCTTTATTGTTGTTTTACATTAAAAATTGTGTAACTCATGTGAGTATCAAGAGTCACATTGAAGTTTCTAGGTAATTCATGACTGAATTTTAGCATCCAGAAAAATGTGGAGAAGGATTTTTAGTCCTGACAAAGAGTCTCTTCAGTGCCCTACATTGAATTATCTGTCCCATCCCCTGTTTTGGGCAGCAACAGAATATGCTCTATATTCCCAATTTACTCAGTTTTCTTTGGAGCTCCCTCCCTCCCTCCTTCCTTCCCTCCCTCCCTTCCTTCCTTCCTTTTGTAATATGTAGAATGTATACATTATAAATGTCAACTATTGAAATCTATTGGTATTAATAAAATGTATTTATTCAAACATCTCAAAGCCTCTAATTGAATCTTGGAAAAGGTTGACCTTAGTTAACAAAAGAACAAGCAGTTGACAAAATCATTTCATCTGTTGAAAAAATACGATTGTCCTCCTCCTCTTTTCAGCAAATATACGTTATTATTTTTTAAAAAAATAAACTTGAAAATAAAAATGTTATTATCACTTTTCATAAATATATGAATTGGAACTCTATTTGTAAACCAAGTTCTTAAAAAATTAAGCTGTTCTTCCAGTTTGAAATGGATGCTGGCCATATTAAAGTCTCTTCCCTCTTCTCCCCTCTAAAATCAATTCCTGGTTCCATCACCATTGGAGTGCGACACAAAGGCAGGTACCATCCAATGGAAGGTACACCTGATTTACATAGAGAATATCAAAGACACACAAGAATTCCAGTGATGCATTATAAATAGAGGATCTCCTGTCCAAACAAGCATATCTGTCTCTTAGGTCTTGAACACCATCCTAATTCATTAATGGGAGATGCAAATTAGCATACAAGGACCTCCACCTTTTCTTAAAATAGAAATACACTAAGTCTTTGTATGTGTGCTGAGAGGCATTCAGAGTGCCTAGACGAGGCAAAGGGAAGAAATCAAAATATGTAGAGTCTGACCTGATGACCCTGGCTGATTTTGGAAAGCTAAGCAATAAAAAACAACAACCTGGTGAGTACTTCACGGGAGACTACTCCAAATCCCAACCTTTAAGATAGAGCAGGTAACTGGAAAAAAAAAATTCTGAGAAGACAATAGCAATTCCTCCCATATTATTGGAATTGTCTTTCTTTTTTTTTTAAAAAAAAAAAACATTTTTCAAACTAAACTTGGAGGTAGATCTTTGTTGATAGGGCAACTGAGCATGGAGCAGCTATCTGACCCCTCATAATTTTCAAAATATATTAGCCACCGAGGTATCACTACAATACAATATGTTCAAACTAACAGGTTTCATGAATTTTATCTCTTTTGACAATTGTAGTGTATCAAAAACAAAAGTATAAAATTGGTTATACTGCACCAAAACACATACACACAAGAAATGTCTTCAAAACAAGGAGTCGGTATAATATGGCTTCGTTCTCAATTAACTATCCATTTATTGCCTTTTCTGTGTTTGCTGTGTTACCAGATAGGGATTTGTTCCTAATTGCTATGCGGTTTACACTGGAAATGTTCTGCTAAGGACAGTTTATTCCTACAGTGACTTGGCTTAGTATTATTGAGATGAATATATTGGCACCCAAAGGGATTTATTAGCAAACAATGAAATTAGTGTTAGAGGCAAGATTGCTCATGCCAGGCAGTATTTGTTAACATTAAGGAAAATTGATTAGCAGTTATTAGACTTTGCTCTTCTAGAAGCCCTTCTGTTTCTCTTTCTCTTTCTCTTTCTCTCTCTCTCTCTCTCTCTCTCCCCCTCCCTCCCTCCCTCCCTCCCTCCCTCTCTCAGTCATTCCAGATGCATATAAATTTTAATAGT
This sequence comes from Arizona elegans, assembly GCA_022577455.1. Classification (NCBI taxonomy): domain Eukaryota; kingdom Metazoa; phylum Chordata; class Lepidosauria; order Squamata; family Colubridae; genus Arizona; species Arizona elegans. The sequence continues at coordinate 256,064,645 of JAKOOJ010000001.1, forward strand.
CCATTCAGAAACCCAAGTTCTTTCTATGTTGTGTTTGTCCATATGATAATCAATTCTGGCTAATTCAGGACAATTCAGGGTTTTCATTTGGGGCCTGGTGGAAACTCATAAAATATCTGATGATGTTTGTGTCCATCAAGGAAGAAACTGCCCATGTGATGATGGTTTTCATGTAGGGTGAAACACTATCCTGACCATTACCAGCCCAGTGTGCTCCTATTTCTAAGGAGAGAGAGAGTGGGGAGGGAGAGAAGGAGAAAGGGGGTGAGAAATGATATTGCTAGGGTAAATTGCTCTACATGAAATAGACATTATATAGAATGACCAACACAGAAAAGTTATTTCAAGCAGCTTACATGTGATTTCTGCAATGTATCCTTCAGCTTAGCGATCACAGAGTACTTGTAAACAAACACATGATCATTTCATTCAGAGACAGAGGAAGCTTAGAATTCATGGCAAACATTCAGAAGCTAGAACAAAAACAAACAAACAAACAGAAACAGAAATAGAAATAGAATCTGGATGGGACCTTGGAGGTCTTCTTGTCAAATGCTCAAGCAGGAGAACCCAGAGGTGGGTTTCAGCAGGTTCTGATCAGTTCTGGAGAACCAGTAGCAGAAATTTTCAGTAGTTCGGAGAACCAGTAGTAAAAAATTCTGACTGGCCCCACCCCCTGCCTCCCAAGTCCCAGCTTTTGGGGAGGAAATGGGGATTTTGCAGTAATCTTCCCCCGGAGTGGGATGCTTTTGGGGAGGAAATGGGGATTTTGCAGTAATCTTCCCCCGGAGTGGGATGCGAATGGAGATTTTACAGTAACCTTCCCCTGCCACGCCCATCAAACCATGCCATGCCCACCAAGCCACGCCCACAGAACCAATAATAAAAAAATTTGAAACCCACCACTGGGAGAACCTATACCATTTCAGATAAGTGTCTGTCTAATCTCTTCTTAAAAACCTCCAGTGACGGAGCGTCCACGATTTCTGAAGGCAAGCTCTTCCACTGCTTAATTGTCCTCACTCTTAGGAAGTTTCTCCTTAATTCCAGGTTGCTTCTCTCTTTTATTAGTTTTCAACCATTGTTTCTTGTCCTGCCCTCTGGTGCTTTGGAAAATAATTTGACCTCCTTTTCTTTGTAGCAGGAGTTCTGGCATATAAGCAAAGTTGATCTAAATTATCTCAGGAATTCCTGCATATACTATTAGAAGCACTCTCTGAAACAATGTCCATGTCCTGTCATGTACATGTTGATAAGCTTTTGCTGGATCTTTCCAGATTCTTTCAGAATGGTAGGAAAGAATTGAGCTGTGAGCCACTAAGGGTTTAAAAAAACCTATGTGGCAGAATGTTGGTTCAAATGGATTTTACCTGAGGTTCTTCCACTGTGAGATATTCAGAGAAATGAGTTGTCAAGATATATATATATATATATATATATATATATATATATATATATATATATAGTGATTGTACATTAACAAAATAGCCAAATAAGGAAGCTCGAAGAAAAGAAAGGTCACAGGTTTTAGTAAGAAGCCTTTCACCTTTATTTCTTTTTTATTTGGGGAATTTACATGTCCCTCCACTCACTTTCAGAGACTCTAGGCAGCTTACAAAAAATAAAAACCCAGTACCTTAGCACCACTTTGTGGGCTTAGCATTCCATTGAACAAGTTCTCTGAAAGTGAGTACCAAAGATGTGCTAAAAAAAAAAACAACCACTCTCAAATCAACAATGAAATAGGAAAGGAGCTGGTAGAAACACACAGAGTAGGAAGAGATACCATGGTAGCTAGACTGCTACTCACCTTGTGTGACTTGAAGCAGGAGATGGAAGAGAATTTTTTGGGAAAGAGGAGTGTGGCTTCATATCTGTGCCATTTTTCTGATGTCATTTCACACATGTTTTTCTTTGAATATTTTTAGATGGTCAATTATCATGATATCAGTACAGGGATGTCTACAAGAAGGGAGTCAATAACCTCAATGTAATTAAACACAGACTAAAAAAACAGGTGGAACTTCAATGACTCGGTTGTAGCTGCCATCTTGACTTTTTTGACCCCTCCTGGCAGATACCCCTGTATCAGTGTGTGACTATAATGAACTTCTTGAAAAGAAGCAATATGTGATACATACATATGATACATCAGGGGTCCCCAACCCCGGTCTGTGCATCGGTCTGTGGCTAGAAACCAAGCCTCACAAACAAGTGAAGCCCCATCCACAGAATGCAGGCAGTACATGAAATCACACCCCCTCTGGTCCACGGAGAACTCTCTCCATGGAACCGGTCCGTGGTGCCCAAAACATTGGGGGCCACTATAAAGCTCCATTTCCATGTAGTTAAAATCAGCTGCAGATTCCTGGCAGTATATGGTCAGAGGCAAAACTGATTTGGTTGGTATTTAGAATTATGTTTGTTGCACTCTCTCATCAAACAGTAGAGGATTCTGCTGACATGCAACAATGCTTTTGTCATTCTAGCCTCTGCCTATGTAGAGAGAATTAGTCCAGCAGTATTTCTCCTGCAACAATAAGAAATAATTTACATAGAGTTTGCCATTGATCAGCCAGCTTTGCAAAATTCCAGGATGTGGACCACAATTCATTGGTTTTTGTTATGGCTCTATTTTAAATTTCTATAGGTAGGAAGTTTATGGACAGCGAGAGCTATGAGACTTATACAGGAAGAGCCTGTAGTACAGTGGACTAAAGCACTGTTATTAACATCTGCTGCTTGCAATTACTGCAAGTTCAAAACTCACCAGGCTTAAGGTTGACTCAGCCTTCCATCCTTTCTAAGGTAGGTGAAATGAGGACCCAGATTGTGGGGACAATAAGCTGACTTTGTATAAATATACAAAAGTATTGAAGGCTATTGCTTAACGCATTGTAAACCGCTCTGAGTCTCCGGAGAAGGGCGGCATATAAATTAAAAGCCCCCCCTCAAAAAAAATACAGTTAGAACAACTGACAAGCAAGTTAGCTATATTCATTGTCAGGGGAACTATGGTAAGAAGACAAGGTCATATACAATTTTAAAGTTTTATTCTTAAAGAAGTTAAAATTGTGAGAAAATTGTTCAGCAGCTAAACAGCATTAAAGAGAATTAATATTATAGTTCTGTATATGCCATTAAATATATATAAACACACGCACACATATACAGAAGGACAGGTGGGTGGGAGGGAGGGAAAGAAGGAAGGAAAGAAGGGAAGGGAGGGAGGGAGGGAGGGAGTCTATATTGCAACAGCTTATTTGGCCCGAACTCCATTTTGCTGTAAACAAGAAAACTGAACCACATTTTAAAGGCAAATAAACGGGTGGGGGTGGGGGTGGGGTGTTATCCATAATAATATGTACTAGTTATTTGCTTTTTTAAAGAAATTTTAATTTTTTTGCAAACTTTGGCCACACTCGGGATAGCTACTTTAGGCATGCTCAAGGGCTTCCTTAAGCCTCCAGGGAATTTTGAGAAACTGTTTCACACTATATACAAAATGCAATTGAAATTCTCCTGTGCATCAAGAGATTTGCTATATGACATGTAGCAACATAAGCAGATACATGTGGGGAATAGCTGCACAGTGTGCATAGTGCCCTGGATTTCAGCCTTCATATTCATTCTGTTTGTTTTCCCTAAAAATGAAAAATAAAAACTTTTTTTAAAATGTGAAATTTCCTTTCTTGGAAGAACAGAAAATGTTGTCTTAAAGCTTAATGGAGCTAGAATGGAGTTTGAAAAAAAATAATCACTAAACCAAACACGTAATGAATGATGTTAATGGTGGCAAATTAATGTTTTAGGTAAGATAAATGGAGAAAAAAAATACTCAGCAAGCCTCTAAGCAAGTAACAGAAGTGGGAAAATTGGAGGTTAATCCAGTTTCCCCACTTAAATAATATAATGTAAATATTCAAGCTAAAGAAAGTGTCAAGAATTCTGGGAATTTTAACCCTAGCAAATCTAGAGAACACTGGACTAGTTTATTCCTGTGTCACATTATTGCCTTTATTCTACACCAATTCTGATCTTGGAATCACAACTACTTTCCTTGTAGATCCAGGCATGTCCTGTTTTCTGTTACAGATGATGTCATTGCAGGTAAAATGAAGCCTGTAAGATTTACACAAGACCTTAGTTCATAATGTTTAAATAGATGGCAATTGAAAGTTAATTGTGATTTTAACTGACTTTAATTGACTTTTAATCTACTTGTCCTCTTTTGAATACATTATTATTTACTTCGTATTTCATAACTGTGGATTTTGTTTTCTCACATCTTAGAGTAAATCCGTAGCTGATTTTGGAAAAGTAGGATATAGATTTATGTCCATGAAGTTTTCTTGGCAGCAATATGCAAATGGATTGCCACCGTCGTCTTCTGTGGGTTTTTTTTCAATTTCCCAATCTAGTCTGGGGTGGGGGGTGTTTCTGTGGAGGTGTCCCTTTCTAGTACTAACCAAGGCCTTTTAATCCAAAGAATTGTACGGCTATTTAGCTCTAATTGTTGCTTGTTCATTGAATTAAAACATCAAAAGCCCTAGAAGTATTTCTTTAATAGAAGGGAGGAACAGGAGGAAGTTTTGCTATATAGTTGACAACACAAGTGCTTTTCTACAACAGTTCTATGCATTGCTTTCCCAAAGCAGAATTGGATACATCCCTCTTTCAAATATCTGTACAAGGTATTCAAAACGGATCTGGGACAGCAAATGGGTGACTGGATTTGAAACGATGGAGACCATTTCATCAACAACCCCAAACAATGGTGGGATTTAATCTCACATAGGGAATCTTTCCAAGTACAAATGGAATATGAGACTGGAAGATTTAGGTTTCAAACCTTACCATTTTGTATCATGAAGTACCAAATGCATGACTGAACTGGATCCCATCCCTGGACTTCTTCCTAATTGCTTTTCATAGCTAAGAAAGCCACTGCTACATAATGCTTTCCCACATTGCCCCCAAAACATAAGTATCACAAGAACATATAGAAGGAACTACTAATATGGTTAGATTTCCTCTCATAAGCCTCCCTCCTTCTTGCAGCTGGGCAGCAAATCCCAAAATTGTGGAGCTGGAAGGACCAAGGAAAATCTAGTCCAATCTTCTGCTATGGGAAAGGAAACTAAGGATATTTATTTACTTATCATATGGTTCAATTCACATCACATTTCAATTCTAAAAAGAATATAAATCAGTGGTGAAATCTAAAAATTTTCGCTATCAGTTCTGTGGGCGTGGCTTGGTGGGCGTGGCTTGGTGGTCATGTGACCGGGTGGGCATGGCCAACTTGACATCACTCACTGTTAGAGCCAGGAGCTGCACATTCTGAAGCATATTCTGCCCTTCTGAAGCCCCCAGTGCTTTGAGTTTCCCTCTGGCTTGACTGCCCAAGCGAACCTTGGAATCTTCTCTTGTCCCACTCTCCATCCAGGGCCACACATCCCCCCTACCAATCCTCCATACAAACCGCCCTTCCCCCTTGCATGACAATCAAAAGAGGGGAAGGGGAGGCTGCCTTCCACCCGAGCCTCCTCCTGCAGCCAAGCACGCCCAGCCATGCGTGCCCTTTCCTCAAATGGGCTGTGCATGGGGTACTTGGAGAGAGAGAGAGAGCAAGAGAGCTCTCCAACCTCTGTTTTTGTGTGTGTGTATGAGAGAGAGGGAGGGAGGGAGAGAGCGATTTGAAGTCGAGGCACTCAAACTTCTGGCAGTGGCAGGGGCAGCTTCTGAGCAGCCCTGAATCAGCCAGCTCCACCTGACCTACTCCCTAAGTCTCCCCGTTCTCCTCGTCGCATGGGGCTGAGCAGGGAAGGCGCTGTCACACCACTTCACCTCGCTTCCCTGAGCACAGAGCCGAGGCTGTGCACTTCCTCTCTGGGCTGGCCACCGGCAAAGAGCTACGCGGCCAACAGCCACTCAATGCCCCGCACGCAGCATCACCCAACCACCGTTGGGGACAGAGCAGCCAGCCCAGCTTGGGCTTAGGCTGGCTGGTTGGAGCACCGCCGCCATCCCTCTCAGCCCCAGATCAGCGTCTGTGTTTCCACCAAGGGCCGCCCACCCACCCCTGGCCGGGCCGGGCTGAACGCTGACCTTGGAAGACAGGGGGGGGGGGGCCGCCAGGCAGGCAGCATGGAAGGCTGGGCAGGGCTACAGGGAACTGAGTAGGCTAGCTCCCTTCCCTGTAGCCCTGCCATACTTGCCTGCCTTCCACGTGGCCTTCTGCTTGCCTGCCTTCACAAGCTGGCCGGAAAGGCCACATGGAAGGCAGGGAAGCATGGCAGGACTGTGGGCCGTGGACCGGTTCGGGGGCGTGGGCAGCCAGCCGGTTGCTACCAGCCCCAATCTCCACTACCGGTTCGCCCAAATCAGTCCAAACTGGTAGCATTTCACACACACACCCCCGATATAAATATAGAAAACATAGAATATAAAGTCTGAAACCTTAACAGGAAGATTCCAAAGGTATATCTAAGTTAAAAATATAATTTTTATATCTTCGTTTGTCGCAGCCAGAAAATAACCAAAATCTCCATTATAGGCTCATTTACAAAAAGTGTTGACACTCTATTACTATGTGTTGGATTGTTTGTTTTTTGGCCCCACAGTCACAATTCAATTATGGTGTTTTGCCCCCGCCCCCTTTATAGAGGGGCATCTGCCATGACAAGTGTGAGTTTGTTTCAGTGTTGTCCATATCACATGGGGCTGGTTAAATCCAAGCTTTTCCAAGGTGCAGGGAAAGCTTCAACCTTTGGGGGAGGGGGAGCAATTTTCTATCCAAGGAAACTATCCATGACTGTCTCTATGCTGTTGTTGATTCTTTTGGTTTTCTTACGGAAACTCATTTCTGTGCTAGCAGAGTAATGTGCAGTGGAGCCCTGTTGTCTTGAGCAATGATATTACGGTAATAACAGAGGAAGGAGCCCCATGACCTGCTCTGTTTCGACGCATCGGTCTCCTTAAGTAAACCGTACCTCTGCTGAGAATTCTTTTAAACAATCTCATTTTCAATCAGATAAATGAGTTACATATAATGTCTAGCAACTCACCAGTGTAAATGTGATGACTCATATTTGAAGGAATCTTTACTATAAGAAAGTTGGCCATCTTATTTTTCTGCTGCTAAGAGGAACTATTTATGGGGTGGTTTAACAAAATTTGTTAACTATAAAAAACATATTAAAGACATAAATCTACAAAGAAGGAAGTCCAGAAAAGAAGAGGCCATTACAGTGAGGAAACAAAACCAATGTGTTAATTGTGCTAAGACAGAAATGTACAAGAGAACAATTTATATTTGCTCTTTTCTTTTTCTCACTTGTACTTCCTGCTTCCAGCCACAGTTATGTCTCCAAACATGCCCATCACTAATTACCTGCACTAAAGTGCAATTGAGCACATAAGCCACTAGATGGTGCTTTGCAAATTCAAGGGTACTATCTTTATCCATCATTATTACACAGTACTGATTGATGCTTGTTTTGATACTAGTTTTATTGGTGATTTCTTTAATAGTATTGTAAAATATTCCAGGCCTACAAGGATTCTACAGTATATACATTTGCACAATGTATGTATTTGATTTTCATATATTTGTTACACACACATTTTATTCTGAGTTATCTAGGTATGTCACACTATTATTAAATCCCTACCATACATTTGTGGGATGTATTTTAAACATTGCCATCAAGTATCTATCTTATAGCCAAGCCATTGATGAAGCAGACCCATTGAAGCAAGGGCTATAAATTACCAGTACTTCTCTAAGATATTCAGGCAGTACAGGCAATGTTGAGTTAGATGGCCTAGCTGGCACATGGGTGTGAAACTCATGGCATCACGTTGCCGTCATATGATGTTTCACCGTGTTCTTCCCATTCGTGGAGCTATAGTGGGCATGGCCTGTGCATGACGCATCCGGCCTGCAGGCCGCCAGTTTGACATCCCCGGCCTAGAAGCTCAAACCCCGTGTGCAACTTAATAAAAATGTGGATTTTGACATCCTTCTTCCTTCCTTTGCTATGTTTTATTTGGTGAATTATTTTAACCTATTTCCTGCTATTCACAGATATCTCTAAAGCTAGGTGTCACTGTGATGAAAAATATTCCCACACTTGATCCTAGAAAATTAATAATTTTCTCCGTTTCCTACATAAATGACCTTTTGAAGGATAATTTTATAACCTGCCCTGCAGTACCTGTGAAAAACACATTTGCTGATAAAGAGTTTCTCTAAAACCCACCTAAGCGAAGACTAGTAATTTTGCTCATTTTCATAAGTAGTTAGGGCCATCTTATCGAATCTTTACATGGCAATTCGAACAGTTTAGTTGAAACAGGCCAGATATGAAGGGAGAACATTATTGAGGCCACTGCCTCCAGCTGAAGAAATCAATCTAGTTCTCTTTTCAGGTTAATCACAAATGTTTCTTTAGTGGGCAATAAAGAAAAAGCAGAGGCTGTACTCATCCCTCCAATGTTCTGACATTCATTAAGAAATAAGATTTTTTTTTTGGATAAAAGGGGATTGTTGGGTTCTTTTGGTACAAGTAAGCTTAACATTAGATTTGGTAAAGTATCCTGAACCTGTAAGAAAAGAAATAAGGAAAATTTATTTATTTATTTATTTATTTATTGAATTTATATTGCCGTCTATTCGCCCATGGTGACTCAAGACGGCTTACAGAATAAAAACCACATTTAAAACAATAAAAACTAACAAAAAGAATCAAAATAATATAATATAATATAATATAATATAATATAATATAATATAATATAATATAATATAATATAATATAATATAATATAATATAATATAATATAATATTATATTATATTATATTATATTATATTATATTATAATATAATATAATATAATAAACAAAATCACTCCTACCTCCCAACGTCCATCCCAGTGACAGCAGATCACACGAGCCACTTAATGGGTTCCATCCCGCTCTGGGTTCCCCAGGCCCGCTAGCAGAACCAGGTCTTCAGCGCCTTCCGGAAGAGTATTAGAGAGGGGGCCATTCCAATCTCTGGGGGAATGATGTTCCAGAGAGATGGAGCCACCATGGAGAAGGCCCTTATTCTGAGTCCCATTAGGTATATCTCCCTCGGGGATGGGACCTGCAACATTCCCTGCCTCCCTGCTCTGATGGGGTGGGTAGATGTGACCAGCAAGAGACGGTCCCTCAGATAACCTGGTCCCAAGCCATGAAGGGCTTTAAAGGTGACAACCAGCACCTTGAATTGCACCCAGAAGCAAGTCGGCAACCAATTTAGCTGTAACAGGAGAGGTGTTACATGTGCACACCAGGGTCTGCACAAAACCAATGCCATCATGGTTTATTTATGAGAAATAAAATGGGTTTCCTCTTTGGAGTAAAACACTAGTGTGGAATAGGGAAAGTCTTTTGCAATTCTCTCTGAAATGTGAGTCATGTGATTCAATATTTTAACTTACAAAACAACACCTGCACAATATATATCAGAGAAGTCCATGTTATCTTGAGCATTTATATCAAAGAGGGACAACCTGTGGTCTGTAAGTTGTTCATGCCTCCCACAGACTCTTTCTTACACCTTACAGAGTCAGTCAAGATTGCACCACTGATATTCAGCAGCACATTGCCAAATTAAAGCAGCGCAATTTCTTTTTCTTTTACACTTTTTGGTTTTACAAGTAGGCAGTAAAACGGTAGAATCCCTATTTTATTGGGCAGTTGAATCCTAATAAATGCAAAAAAAAATCCACCCATCGAAAAGTCCAGTCACTTCTCCTTTGATAACATTGAAAGTAGAAAAATGCCTTCACAGAAACTCAGCTGCACTTACTTGCAGAAAGATTGGTCATCCATGGTAGGCAGGGAAGAATATTTGGTCATGCAAGCCTTCAACCACAGTCCAAAGGGCAGGTGCTGTTTGTTACATCACCAAGCCTTAGGGCAATTCTTGTGTTGCAGCAACCCTACTGTCCTCATTAGAGACATCAACAAAGCACATAAAGTATCTCTTGTTTCTTCTCTGTCTGATCCTCACACATTGAGGAGAAGAGTACTGCATTTGCTCTCGTTGTCAAAATACGTACCGGCTTGGATATTTTGGCAAGGTGTTACATTCAAGGTGGAACTGCTTTTCTTAAGACGATGGGTGCTATTTCTGCATTTCCACAACAAGTTTGCAATGTTATCTTTTTTGTTTTGTTTTGAGAGCTGCCTGAGCACCTATCTTTATTTTATGCAGCACAATTTGTTTTTAGGGTTAGAATCCCGAGTGCCGTGTAATGGGGGGATCTCCCATTACTTGCCTCAGCTTTTGCCAACTTAGTAGTAAAAAATTCAAGTACGAAAAATAGGACCACCTTTGGTGGGAAGGTAACAGCGTTCTGTTTGCCGTTGGCATTTAGTCATGCTGGCCACATGACCACAGAGACATCTTCGGACAGTGCTGGCTCTTCAGCTTTGAAATGGAGATGAGCACCGCCCCCTAGAGTCGGGAACAAGTAGCACATATGTGCGAGGGGAACCTTTACCTTTACTTTTAAAATGTACAACACGAGTCAGATTGTGTAATGTTTAATTCTTTTGTAATGTTTAACACTATGAAAAGTGTTATGTCAAGTTCTACCCAATGTGTAAGTAAATTTTCTTGGCATATGTTGCTGTTGAAAAAATAGTCCATTTTGCCCATTAAACACTCTTAGGCCAAGGCTAAATAAAAAGACCCGAAAACATTGCTCTTTCTGATGATTTTGAAGATTGTAGCTGAGGTACTGGGGACTGCAGGAGGCACACCAGAATATTTTATCCTGTGACTGTAAATTTTCTCAAAAACCTCTGATGAGATTAGTCAAGTTTATTCTTACAACTACTACATCCATCCTTTAAAGATAATAGCGCTGTGTATAAAACAGCACCCCAAACTGAACCGACAATCATGACAGAAACTATTTCAAATGCTTTTGAAATAAAGTTAACTTATTAAGAAGTGCTTTTCTGTGATGCTTGATCTTTGATGGCTGTTTCACATATGGCAAGCATTCATAAGGTCTTATTTATAGTCAAGTGATGAACATGAATAGGTGAATTACCCAAAGCAATTACATAGTTTCTAAGAACTACCAGTCTATTGTATCAAAATTATTGTACTCCTTTACTCCTTCTTTAAATGGAGTTTCTTCTATTAGTAGTTCCTAAAATGGAATATAAAAATTTCAGAGAAATAATCAGCTCTCCTCCCTAATAAAACAGATGAGATTATTGCTATCCAGTGGTTTGAGAATACTTGGATCTTTCCTGTCCTCAGCTTATTGATAAGTAATATGTTGGACTGAAAATTGATGTTGGACTGAAGGGTAACAGGACATCTGCGGAGAGAAGATCATGAGAAGTGGGACGGTAGCACAGAAGAATAAGGTAGGATTTTAGAATTCTGCTTTGCTCCCACATCGTCCTCAAGATCCGTCCTTGTTCTCAGGATACACTTTGGGGAAATTTCATAGCTAATGAATGAAATTGCATATGATTTTCAGTCTTTTTAATATACTACCTCACATTAATTGTGTGGGGGGCAGTTATAGATAATGACCAGTATTTTGAATTGCACTAAAATCAAACTAACAAATCAGTGCAGCTTGTGCTGCCATATTCTGAACCAGTTGAAGCTCAAGGGAAGTTGCATGTAGAACCCATTGCAGTAGTCAAACCACAAGGCAACTAGAGCATAAGTGACTGTGTAACTCCCCCCTCCCCATCTAGGAAATGGTGCAACTGGTGCACCAGATGGAGTTATGCAAAGGCCTTCTGCACCAACAGCTGCTCTTCAAACCAGGAGCTATGACTCCAGGAAGCCCCTCAGATTGTATACCAACAAGGGGGGATTTCCTGCAGCATCCAAGGTCAAAGATGGAGTATCTCTAGATCTGGGTAGCCCAAATACCCAGAGTCCCTTGGTCTTGGTAAGCTTGCACATATATATATATATATATATATATATATATATATATATATATATATATATATATATATGTGCGTGTGTGTGTGTCTGTGTGTGTGTGTTTCTTTTAGCCAGGTTTTTCCTACGTAACCAAGGTTTTTCTGCAGCCCTAGCTCAGTGGAGTCACATCCACTCTGGGCTTTTTTCTTTCTGGCAGCCAGCAGGCCCTTGCTGCCTGGTGAGAGCAAAGGCCTGCTGGCTGCCAAAAAGAAAAAAGGCCAGAACCAAGTGGATGTGACTCCACTGAGCTAGGCCTGCAAAAAAACCTTGGTTACATAGGAAAAACCTGGCTAAAAGAAAAACACACATAAATCCTACGAAAAGTAAGAATATATATATATATATATATATATATATATATATATATATATATATATATATATATATATATATATATATATATATATATATATAAAATTTTAAATATAATTTAACGTTCATAAAATGCATATATTTAAATATAATGTTTTACAAATTATAAACATGGATGCTTTACTGATTTTCGGATGCAATGTAGACATGTGCGTAGGATTCCAAATCCAGAGGAGAATTAAGCCGATTTTAAAGATTTGGGATATAGTCAATCAAAGCAGAGTTTCTCCCATGCAATCCAAATTCGAATCTGAACTCCCCCAAAGCTTCATTAGCATTTGAAATTATTCAGAGACAAAGACAATGTGTCTCCTAATTGTGATGTATTACTCCTCCAGGAACTGATGCAAGGAAGGTATTAGAGTGGAGAAAGGAAAAATAGAGGATTGTAACTGACAGCTCATTGCAAATAGTTTTAGCAGGACTCCCCACCACAAAGCTTTGAGAAGAGGTGCTAAAGTAATATATTGCAAGTTTTCCACTATTGAGTGCTAGAGTCTGTTTTTAACTCTCTTTAACTCTCTTTAACTTTTTAACTCTCTAACTCTTTAACTTTCTCTTTAGGAGCAGGCATTTGGTTGCCAATGAAAAATTAGGAACTGGGGCCCTGCAAAGATTTTCTGGAAAATCTTGGATGTTCATATGTTTCTTCTAGTGTGTCTCATTAGGCATCTCTCAATTCTACTGTGTTTTCAACTGTTTGTCATTAAACATAACTAAGTAGGTTGTATACTTCAGCTTTAAATTTTGGTAAGGTTTCTTGCCAAACATACCTCTGTTTTGTTCAATATTTACATACAAATTATTCCCCAAAACTTAAAAATGAAAGCAGTCTAGAAAAAGCAAATAACTTCCTTTGTTTGGGGACTCGTTTTCAAAAAAACAGTAGTGCAGCTGTAATGGTATGTGGGAATGACCTTGCATTCTGGGCAACAAATACAACCAACTGTCTGATAAAAGGCAGCTTAGCCCACAGCAGGAATGTGGGCAGGGCAAGAAGCTTAGAAGAAACCCTCCCTGGTTTCTTCAGCTGTTGGGGAGAGAAGTACTTTCAGATTTGCAAGGTTCTGTTAATGTAACATTTCAATAAAATAGAATCTGGTCATGCTTGCTGTCTGATCTACATAGTACAGCTGACAGCAGCTATCTTTCTGAAATTCTGCCAAATTCCTAGCTAGGTTCACTTCTCAGGAATGTTTTCAGAAGATGCTGGTCTGTGACTATAATAAACTTGAAATATCCTCAAAAAGAAAGGGTATTTATTATTTTTATTACCCAAAAGGTATATGCCACCCACAATGTCATATTTTACAATCATAAGCAGATTTCTTGATGTCAGAAGGGAAATCTAAAAAAAAAATCAATCCAATTCAATCAATAGATTAGAAAGTAACTAAGAATTCGTGTCTGTGCATACATACACACTTACCTTTAAACTTTGGTAGATTCAGCCTTCTTTGAACAATCCACTATTTCTTCTGAATTTTATTCAGTTGTCTGTAATTAGAAAAGTATTCTTTTTATTTTCAGTGGACGTCAATGGGAAGCCCATATTGAATAACATGAGCACTTTAAAGTGGTCTGAAATAAATCAGGCTGTTTTGCATGTCACTGAATAAATTTTCAGCTGAATGGTGAAAGTGGTACATGTTCCTACTGAAAAAAAAACATTATTTAGTCATGCTCAGAATCAAATTATTTCACGAAGTACTCATGGCGCTGAAAAAAAGTAAGGAAAGGCATCCTCCATGCAAATCTAATTGCACTGCAATTGCAATTCAAGGACACATCCATTGAATTTTATTGGCAATGATTCACCAATGCCACTTTCCATTATATTTTTCAAATAACCTATGGCTCTGAAATTCTTTTGTGGTCTCCCATCCAACTATTAACAAGTCTCAATCTTGTTTAGCTTCTTTCAGCCTAGACAAGGTTAGCCAGATGCTGCCACCTGGTGAAACACTGAAAACAAATTCTCAATTTAATAAGAAAACAGTAACAAAATTAAAACATTACTTTGCCCGGTCAACCTCATTGTGTTCTGTTTGGGCTCAAAGTATGTTGTTCTTATGAATTTCCAATCAGTCATGAACAGAGATTGTGTACTATACCAAAACTGAGCAGCTGAACTGCTTTTATAAAGCTGATTTGGCCTGAAATCAAACTAAGGAGTAAGTCATTTCTAAAATGAAGCAATTATTGCCTCTTCTTTACAGCCAGTTAAATTCATCATTTAACCAATTAAAGATATACATATTTACACATACTGTTTCTGGTATATGAAAAAATCATGAATGAAGATGATTGTTCATTATATATAGAAATTCTGACATTTTTTTATTTAAAAAACTGTCATTCAGTGTTTGAAGGAAAAGACATCCCTCTAACTATTATCACTTTTTTGAATCAGGCAAGATAGAAACACTATTCAGCTTATGACATGACTGTATTGCAACAGAAACTGGTAGAACTAGTTTATTTGCTTAATCAACTGTTGTTCTTCAGCCATGCTTAAATATATGAGCTTTTCCATATTGCTGACTGAAAAGATTGCTTAAGATTTTTTTTTAAAGGATAGTTTGAAAGTACGGATGTTTTTTTGTCCAAAATGTGTGTCAGATTTCTTTAAAAATATGCATGAATGAAAGAACCCCTGCAATTCAGGCATTATTTGCCTGGAGTATGATGAAAAATCACCCTTGCAAAAATAGCGTTGGGGAAAAAAAGATGCATTTAGGGTTGCCTTTTTTTTTTTTTTTAACAAATATGGTTTATTTTTCTGGACTAAGGTTTGAATCCATGAAGATGGCTGCTTTCCTACAAAACTATTATCCCTATAAAGTCTCACAATTAAAAATATATTAATTGCACTGGCTAATTAATTAAAACCTGTTTAATGTAAAACCTGTTAAAAACTATTCTGAAAAAAGTCGCTGCAGAGAAAACATTAAAGATAAGATTAATGCAAGAATGTTTACACATTTACTGAATACTATAACAGAACTAGCCAGAACAAAAAGGATGAAGGACTGAAGGATTAACTGGCAGATAGAAACTGAATACATGTGGCAATCCTAAAAAAATTAAATGTATGCCGGTATAGTTTTATGTTTATAGTTTTATGCAGTGTGAAAAAGGGTATTCATTTTGTTTGGTATGTTACTCAGAAACTACAATGCTATTTAATGGTTTTAGGGTGTGGTACCTGCCACTGGGGGAGGGGGGACATTGACATGTGGTATCTTTTCTGGTAGGTTAATTTAATTGTGCTGGAAACTGATCTACAATGTTCCATCTTTAGCTTGGGCAAAAAGATATTTGGAGTAAAACACAATAACACTTTTCATTCCAATGTCCTGGAAAACCAGCCTTTTAAAATCATGTGTCCTTGGTGTCCTGCATTTTATAATCATGTCTGCCAACTATCTGCAAAATAAGTGAGGAAACATTGTAATGCCCCAGTGAGTTTGAGCCAATATTTCTTATCAGGAGTCTTAAATTACACATGCACATCAGTTTAAGTGTGGATATATGAAAGAATAAATGAATAAGTGAGTTTGCCCTGTATTTTAGAATATGCATATATGTATCTATTTATATATGAAAACATTAAATAATAACCACACGAAGTTTAATATGTATAATTAGAGTTTGAATACAGAAAAGAAGAAAATCTAGAAGAAAATGTCAAAAAGGCTCAATAACTAAGATGTAGTATTCTCTTGGCAAGAGCTGATGGATTGCTTGGCATGAATTAGGTTACAGTTACGTTATTCTCTCTTCTACAAAGTTGAAATATATACCTTTTCTAGGAGTTTGCATAGAATTCCAATTTGTTGTTGTTACAGAATATAATGACCCTTGGGTATACACCTGATTTTCCTACTAGAATTACTTACCAATTTTCCCCACTATCAGCTTCTAACCATGTAACAACTTTGACTTTTGTGGTATAGAAAAATGTGACTGAAATATAAGAATGATTATACTGTACCTAAAGAATTTAGAGACATCTGAAAACAAAAGACACAATTTAGCATAATTGAGCCACCAGTAAAGTCTCACTAAAAAAAATCAAAGAGAATTCTGTTATACATCCAATTAAATCTACTTAAGCTATTCTTATAGTACAATCTTATTTCTATCCCTATCCATTCTGAAGTGGGGCAAGTTTGCATGTAATAACAAATGATTGCTTTCATAGTTGTAATTAATATTGCAGAGGTTGTAATCAAAGTTCATATTCTATGGCGTGAATGGTGGGGGAGGTGTCATGAACACAATTAGCTCACCTGTGGTATTGTGGTAGAATTATTTTTTTAAATAGTACAATACAATTACTTTTAATAGTACCTCTTTTTGATCGGGGGAACTTGGTTGCTGGTTGTGCAAATGCTATAAGCATATCTTGACTTCAGTAAAGCATCTCACAAAATATCCCGTTATATATAAATTAACAATCTAGTAAATATTGGTAGTAGAGAGCCTTGGTAGTACAGTGGTTTAATGCACCCTGTTATTAACAAGGTTAATAACATTAACAACATTAGCCTGCAATTTCTGCAGGTTCGAATCTTACCAGGCTCAAGGTTGACTCAGCCTTCCATCCTTTCTAAGGTAGGTTAAATGAGGACCCAGTTTGTGGGGGCAATAAACTGACTTTGTATAAAATATATACAAAAGTATGAAGGCTATTGCTTAACGCATTGTAAGCCGCCCTGAGTCTCCGGAGAAGGGCGGCATATAAATCAAATAAAAAAAAAAAATGGGCTGAATGACATGGGAATTATATAGACCTAAAATTGACTCAGATTGTAATCCAAGAATGTTACTAATGATTCCTTATCTAGCTGGAGACAACTATCAATGGTGTGCCACATAAATCAATCCTGGGGCTTATTGCATTCTTCAATATTTTCATTAATGATTTGGGTGAAGAGGCAGTGAAAATGCATATCAAATCTTCACATGACCCCAAAATGAGATGGAATGGCTAATAGCCTACATTACTGAAATAAAATTCAAAAGATTTGGTAAAAGAATGAAATTTAATGGAAACAAGTACAAAGTTCTTCACTTAGGGGGAGGGGAAATCAAGTGCACATGATAGGGATACCCGGGTTAATATTAATCCTTGGACAAAAGAACTTGTAATAGTTGTTAACTGGAACCTGAAGATCAGCTAGTAGTGGGATTTGGCTACAAAGAAAGCAAATTCAGTTTTAGGTTGCATCAATGGAAATACAATTTTCAAATCACAGGAAGTAATAATTCCACTTCATTTTGCTTTGGTCACACCCTGGCTCAGGTACTGTGTCCGTTTCTAAGCACCACACTTCATAAAAAAGATCTAGAGCAATTGGAACAGGTTTGAAGAGCAGTGAAAATTAATAAAAGTTTAAGAATTTATTCGATTTCTATACCGCCCTTCTCCCGAAGGACTCAGGGCAGTGTACAGCCGTATTAAAATACATAGATTTATAAAATTTAAAACCAATTAAAATCAATATATAAAATTGGCCCGCAAGTTAAAACATACATACACCCATAATAAAAAATCGTATTAGGCCAGTCTGGCTTGCTGGAATAGGAGGGTCTTAAGTGCGCGGCAAAAAGTACACAGGTCAGGGCTAAGATGGAGCTCTAGGGGCAACTCATTCCAGAGGGCTGGTGCCCCCACAGAGAAGGCTCTCCCCCTGGGTGTCACCAGTCGGCATTGTTTGGCCGACAGCACCCTGAGGAGTCCCTCTCTGTGGGAGCGTATTGGGCGGTGGGAGGTTGTTAATGGCAGAAGGCGGTCTCGTAGATACCCCGGTCCTAAGCCATGGAGCGCTTTAAAGGTGGTAACCAACACCTTGAATCGCACCCGGAAGACCTCCAGGAGCCAGTGCAGCTAGCGCAGGAGGGATGTTATGTGGGTGCGCCGAGTCGCACCCATAACCACCCGCACAGCCGCATTCTGGATCTGTTGGAGCCTCCAAGTGCTCTTCAAGGGGACTCCCATGTAGAGAGCATTGCAGTAGTCCAAACAGGATGTCACGAGGGCATGAGTGACTGTGCGATAGGCATCCCGGTCCAGAAAGGGATGCAACTGGTGCATCAGGCGAACCCGATAGAAAGCTCCCCTGGCCACGGCTGTCATATGATCTTCCAAAGAGAGCCGTGCATCCAGGAGAACACCCAAGTTGCGAGCCCTCTCTGTGGGGGACAGAATCTCACCCCCAATAGTCAGCTATTATAGAAACTAAGTCCTATGAGGAGAGATTAAAGGAGATGGGTTTGTTTTACCTTGAGATAAAATGACTAAGGGAGAATATTACAGCACTCTTCACGTATTTGAAAGGATGTCATGTAGAAAAAAAAGTCAAGATCTGTTTTCACTTACTCCAGAGAACACAATATGGGGAAAATATTAAATTATAGAGAGGCAATTCCAACTGAATGTCAGGGGGAAAAAAATCTACCTAATAACAACAATTCAACAGTGAAACACCTCCAGATAGGTGGTGGACTTTTCTTCACTAGATGTGTTTAAACAAAGGAAAACCCAGAAATTAACATGGATTTCCTCACTGAAAAAGTTGGATTTGCCTGTCTAAAGGGTTCCTTCCAATGTAATGATTTCATGTTTTTAAGTTAATAGATAACTATATATTTTAAACTATAAACTTAAAACCAAGATTTGCTGTTTCTTTTTGAGATAACATTGTACCTTTCATTGGTTTAATTGGTGGATTAGAAAAGAAGTCTTAGTAGATATCGCTGTACAGTGCATATTAATTACATTAAAATAGCCCTTAATTTGTTAATGATAATAGTGGCAATATGCTATTATATAAATGCAAGTCATTTCTATACCTAATAATTTAACAAAATGAGAAGTAATCATTCTTTCGATCATCAAAGGTGTTTTACATACACCAAATGTAATTCCATTGTTAAGGGACATAACGATAGTGCTGGAAATATTTTACTCTCTTCAGGAAATCCTTGCTGTGCATACAAATTAATAGAACATGTTGAAAACAGCCCTGTATATAATAATTGTATTAAGAGCATCATTAATGCAAATGATTATTAGGATTTTCAGACAGCTGGACACAGTAGCAATTTCAGAAATGTTGCTGCCACAGACTGCTGGTCACACATGCTGCTGAAAATGATATAATCAGCAAAAAGATATACAATGTATTATTTCTTGGCAACAGTGTTATTGACAGAACAAACTAATATTGGGAATTGAAAAAAGAGATTGTTTTGCGATAAAATAAATATTTATATGTTACCAATGTGTTAAACAAACTGATATGGGTAGCATGCAACAAAGTAAAAGTATTATAAATACACACTTCATATGCAACTATTTGTATCTGGAAACATAGCATCATCTGCAGAAGCAGCAATCTTTGCATCCAATTTAGAATAATTAGACCATGTTGATAATTTAAGTGGCCATTCTAGCATCCTTTTGTACTTGAAAGGGTGAAAGATCTAGATTAACATATTTTTAAGGGACGTCAGCCAATTTTAGTTGAGCAGCTGCCTGAGTTGCTTTTAAATCAATCTATCAATTAATTAATGGATTAAAGTTCATTTTAAGCAGGTCAATACCAATGATACTTGATAGCTTTGCTTTATACATTGTGCAACTCACCAGTTACTGCTTTTACAGTATATCATTTCCATTCATGCCAAAGGATAAGACCACCCAAAAAAGATGCGGTTGACCGGTGGGCTGGCCGCTGCCCAAATGGAACCCCCATGCACTTGGCAGGTTAACCTAATACTTGTTAGAGAAATATTGCGCAATACATTCCTCAAAAGTAAGTCTAATGGCTTTAGAATGATATATTATAAAAATTATTGTATGACGATTGTAGTCAGCAGAACATTTCCATACTTAGAAATAAGTCCCTGTCCATTTATTGTAGCTCATTCCCAGGTAAATGGAGATAGAGTAGCAGCCTTAGAAACAATTATGAATTTATTAATTGGAAGTTACATGTGCTATACTGAAAATTTTACTGAATAAACAAATGCAGGAGCCATGAAATAAATTTACTTTGTAGAAGATGTACCCTAATAGTTTATAATAATGATATAATCAGCCCTGAAAAATGTGATAGCATTTGAACAAATTCCGATTTTAAACGTAGAAAGTAAAGAAGACATCTTTATATCATGTTTTTATCTTTCCATATAATAGCAAATGTAGACATTTGTCTTACTGACCCAGATATTTCTCTCTAATCCAGCAAAGAAACCCATTATGCAAAAGTAGGTTGGATCAGTCCTTTGAATGAAGATCCCTTTATGCATATATTAACGGCTTATCTTGAGCTGAGTAGACTTACATGCATGTCTTATCACATATGGTGCTTGGACTGTACCTGTCTATAGGTGTTCTGTGAGTTTGAGAATTTATTCATGTGCCTAATTTTTTACTCCAGTTTTGTGCACCTTGTGTGATAAATGATGATAGATGTGGAATAATTTATGGCTGTTTGGTTGTGTGGTACTTTCAAAACTTTTGAAAGTTGGGTGGCATTAAATTAAATAAAGTAAGTCAATAAATACCCCCCTAGATAGTTTTAATGGCAAAACTAATAATTCTTTTTCTTATTCACAACATAGAGTCCCTTCCTTCCTTCCTCTTTCTTTCATTCTTTCTTTTCCTTCCTTCTTTTTTTCTTTTCTTTCTTTTTCTTCTTCTTTCTTACTCCTCTAAATAACCTTGCTTACCCCAGAAGCAATAGCAAGATGGTATATTTTAGAAAACACAACCCCTTATTCCAAGAGGCTCTTTTTTTATTATTTGAACTTGAAGGCATTTCCCCCTCTCTTTTCACATATCTTTGAATAAGAGAAAATAGGGAGAGGCAGCCTCCGTCCCTGGTTTTACAATGCTCTGTTTCAGCTTTCCTGGTCCTGGATGGAAGCTGCCGAAAAGCAGCTGCGAATTGCCCCCCTCTCTTTTCCAGAGGATCCTCTTTACCATAAGAGCTGCAGCAGGAGACGGAAGATAAATCCAGTCCGCGTTTTCCACGTGTACCAGGATAATCAGAGAGAAGTGGATAATAATTGTTAGAACTCGTTCTCCTCGCCTCTCCCTCCCTCTCCCTCTCTCCCCAGCCTTGCTGGGCCTGATAGGCTCAGCCAGACGTGTATTTACCCATATCCGGGCTAGGGAGGAAAAGAAAAAAAAAACTTTCATTTAGACTAAAAAACAAAAACAAAACAACAACAACTTTCACTATGAAATCACACAGCAGGAACAGGCATGGACCGTAAGGCATTCTTCAATTTCTAATCTCCATCAAGGACTTTGGGAGGGGACTTTTCTGTCATTTTTCCAAAAAAAAAAAAAAAAAAAAAAGCCCGTGCTGTCTGCGTGTGAAAGCGCGCGCGCACGCGCGCCTGCAATAACCATACTGGCTTTTTCATCAAATAAATCTGTTTTCCTGTCCTTTAGGGCCAGTTTTGAGTTTTCTTTCTCCTGTCAATTCCACACCCTTATTTATTTTGCCCGTTTTTCTAGGGGTGGTAGTGGTGGTGGTGGAGGAAGGAAAGGGGGAGGGAGATAATTGAGTCTCCTCGATCATGGCCGCGCAAGTAGCAGCGGCTCCGATGAGTGCGAGCAAGAGCAAGGTCAAAACCCAGAGTTTGACGGGTAACTTAAGCCAGGATCTTAACTCTGGGGTTCCCGTGGCCGGCGCCCTCGGAGCTGCTGGATCTGGCTCCCTCCTGGGGGTCGTAGATGGGACGAGCAGCAGCAGATTGAATAATGTAGATCACCATCTTCTCCACCAAGATCATGAAGTGAACATGGCCAGTAATGCAACTTCTGCCGCCGCCGCGGCTCCTAACAACGCTACCAGCAGCGGCCGCAGCTCTTCCTCGGAACTGGTTCTGAAAGACCGTGGAAGCGCGACGGGCTTATCTTCCTCTTCTTTTCCTATGGAGACAGGGCTGCTTCCCAATCATAAGTTGCAAAGCGTTGGAGGCGATCCCCCTGCCGACGCACCTTCACACCACCCCCGTGCCCAGCACCAGCACCCAGCTCACCTCCGTGCCCAGCACCCCCACGTTCACCACCACCACCACCACCACCATGCAGTTCAACACCAACAGCTAAATCAATTCCAGCCACAGCCGCCGCCTCAGCACCATCCGATGCAGAATAACAACAACGGCGGCGGCGGCGGCAGCAGCAGCAGCAGCAACAACAACGGCGGCGGCGCTGCTCAGCCCAGCAGCGCAGACATGGAACAGCAGCAGCAGCAGCAGCAGCAACATGGAGGAAAAGACCGTGGCTTGGGGGGACAGGCCGAGCCCCAGAGCCAGCCGCAGCCTCAGCCCCTGCTGAATCAAGGCGGGGACGAGGAAGAGGCGACTCCGCCGCCGGACAAAATGGGCGAGCAGCACCTCAACAGTCGCTACGACCACCATAGTTTGGGACCTTTGGGCGGGCAGCAGCCGCCGCCGCCTCCACCGCTACCACCACCGCCACCACCTCAGGGAGCGGGCGGCAGCAGCGGCGGCGGCGGCGGCGGCGGCACTGGAGGAGGAGACGGCGGCGGCGGCGGCGGCGGCCCCTCAGCGGTGGGTGTCTCGGAGTTTAATAGCTATTACGGCAACGCTGGCAGCGGCAGCAGCAGCGGCGGCGGAGGCGCCTCCTCAGCGAGCCGGGCCGGGCCTTGCTTTGATCAACATGGCGGACAACAAAGCCCCGGGATGGGGCTAATGCACCCCGCGGCGGCCCCCAACATCATGGACCCCCTGCCCAACTCGCACGAAGGCTACGCCAACAGCCAGTACAACCACTACTCGAGCGCTTACGGCCGGCCTGGCGGCGGCACTAACACAGGAGCAGGAGCCGTGGCGGCGGCGGCGGCGGCAGCTGCGGCTGCAGGAGGAGGAGGAGGAGGAGGCGGCGGCGGCGGCTATGGGGGCTCGTCCTCTGCTTTCGGGGTGCTGAGTTCCCCCAGGCACCACCAGCAGGGCATGATGCTGGGCCCTGGCGGCGCCGGGAGCTTGGGAAAGGCATCTGGGGCTGCGGGTTTCCAAAGATTCTCCGGGCAAAACCAACACCCGTCTGGAGCCACCCCAACCTTGAACCAGCTGCTGACTTCCCCCAGCCCCATGATGAGGAGCTATGGCACGGGCTACCCTGATTATAGCAGCCCCAGCGGTGCCCCATCGCAGCAGCCGGCTCAGGGAGCAGCCGTCGCAGCCGCCCCAGGAAGTCAGCAGGCAGTCATGGGCAAGGACATGGGCTCCCAGTATGGAGCTGCAAACCCAGCCTGGGCAGCTGCACAACAAAGAAATCACCCTGCTATGAGCCCTGGAAGCACTGGACAGACCCTCAGCAGGAACCAGGTAACCATAAGAACCTCAAAGAGCAAACCGTTGTGTGGTTTAACTTCGTGTGTTAATGTGTCCGATGCAACCTTTACTTTCTGCTTTACTTTTCCCCTACTACTCCATCTCCACTGCTTGCTGCCTCCCTAACAGGATTGGATAATGCACAATGTCTGACTCTGATTAGGTTAGAGAGGCATCACAGGGGGAATGACTTTTTCTTCGAGAAAAATAAGACCATTTTTATGAGACGGTTGAACAATACAAGAGACCCACTGTACCCCACCCAGTGCTCCTACTCTAGACTTATTAGAAATCTGAACACACAAGGCCCGGAGGAGAACCACTTTGGAGTGGGAAAGGGAGGGACCAGTGTCATTTTATTGGCTGTGCCAGTTAACATGCTGTCTTTCTTATCCTGTCCTGATTATTTCAGAAAAAGACCTTTAAAGTTATTAACACATTGCTTTGCTTGGATGCAGTTGTATTCCGAAAACCAGCAGAAACAGGTTTAGTAGCTTGTATATGTGCCCTACCACTGATAATTTTCGAGGCTCACATTGTTCTTTGGATGACCTTTTCTTTTTGCATGTTTCTCCTGCCTTTCCAATCTCTATACATTCAGTTTGAAAGCATATAGAGGAAAATAATTAAAAATCCGTTGTGAAAAGGGTCCTTTTTCTTAACAAGAAAAGGCCTGAGTACTGTAAGAGATCAACAGTCAGGGTTTCTGGCGACTAATACATCTTTTCTGATTACATGTATCTTGTAGGTTGCCAAATTAATAGGTATCAGATGGTGATTGAACAGTGCTTGCTTAAGTTTCCTATTTAGCACCTTAAAAACGTTAGGAAATAACTCCGCGCCCTTGATGTTTCTTATTCTGCTGTCTGAGCCTAAAGAGTGACTTGATCTCCTTTGCGAGGTTTGGAATTTGAATTGTGGAGGTAAACTGGCTGTAATAGTCTCCAGACAGCTGCCTCTGAGTTGACATCTAATCTGCCATCTGATTGGCTCCCCTTTCTCCATTGGGCATTTAGCATTGCTGATGTAAATAGAATTGCTGAGCAGTACAGTCACAAAAATTCTTGCCACAAATAATAACTGAGCACTTTTGCTCACAGATGCAAGGTTACATGTTCTTAGAAGAAGCTGAAATAATTGTCAGTCATCGATAGATAGCTGAGGTTAAGTGGGATTTAGCACACCACTAGCTATTATATTAAACATTAGCAATGATAAACAGTTTTTTTTAGAAAGGGGGATTAATTCCCTTCTTCATTTTGTTTTGCATTTTTGTTTAGCTTGTTTTTTTGTTAATGGTTTTGGAAAATTTCCTTCGTTCTGATAGCATGAATAAATATTTTAAGTTTTAAATCATTGGGACTGATAACAAATAGAATTGTAGCCAATTATATGTGATTTTTTTTTCTGTGCTGTGCCGCATTTATTAGATCTGTATTTGTGACTGAATTCTTGCTGAGTATTGATCTTTTATAGAATTTCATATTACCTTAGCATTAGATATATATTTTTGGGTGATGTTAATTTTATTCGTACATTGGTTACTATTGTATCGCTCATGCCCTTAGATATGTAGCTATTAGATAACTTTTATTAATATTGCTTAATGTCTGTGGGTTTTATTTGCTTCTAAATTATATTAACACTCAGAAAATTGTATATATTTTTTAAAAAACTGTTTTGTATTTGTACTTTATTGACTAGAAACAGAAATTACTGTGCTTCATTTCATTCTTTGATTTAAAAGATAAAATGGAAACCTATGTTTTAATTTGCAATAAAATAAACACTTTTTAAAAAGAGTGATATTTTAGTATTACTAGGGACTTTTTTCCTTACTAAGACCATGTTATTATGAATGCTAAATCTTTGAATCTGTTTTAAGGGACAGGAATACGAAAAATAGATTTTCATATATACTATTTGGAGATACCAAATGGCTCAGTTTTAAAATAAAATTTAAATGATGTGTTCTGGAATAAAACCGACTTCAGAAGTGAGTGATGGGCTAATCAGAAAAATAATAATAATAATAATAATAAAAGAATCTTGGGTAGACTGAAAACATATTTGTCTTATTGTCTATATGCTATTGCTTTAATATTTTACTATCTTCTTTTTCCCCTCCTTTATGAGGAAGTAAAAATTTAAAGAGTCTTTTTTTCCTTCTAATTTTCTAAGATTAATAAAAACATTAGCAAAATGTGTGTATATATAATCCCAGTTCAATTTAAAATATTTGTTTTATTTTCTGTGCTGTAAACAAGGGATTATTCTAGCATGTAATTTTAGTATGTTGAAAAGATAAACTAGCTTTTATATGATATCTTCATGGGAAAATTGTGAGTTTTCAATTTTAGCTAAAAAAGAGATCAGAATCATAATGACCTTATCATGACCCTTGGAAATAGATTTTACACTTAACTGGTGCATATCCTGCTTGTGGGGGCAAATACTTGTTCACCACCGTCATATCGTGGATGCAATTTATAAAATGTAGTCTGACAAGTTTTTTTAACACATGAGCATTAGGTTCTAATGTTCATAATGAATATTCATTAGTAATGTTTTTATTACTTTTCTATTACAATTGAAATCATTTAGTAATAGACTTCAAAATGGGCATTTCTATTTTAAAAAGCAAAAAGTTATCAAAATATATTTTTATTTTTTAAAGATATTTTTCTCTGGATCAGATTCTTAAAATTATTGCTATATACTTATCCTTTATTCCTGTGGGCAAAAAACCTGTACGTTTGAAATGTGTGGAATAAAATGGTTACCAGAACATATATGTGAGATGTATCTATTTATAGATGCCCATGCATGTACAAATAAATGTACATATATACCTGTACACATGTGCACAATGTAATGCTCAGTCCAGATATACAGTAACCATTTTAATATTCTCTGTAAAATAAAGAAAATAGAAATCAGAGCACTATCTGGATGCTTGATGGCATTATTGCTTATAGGTATCTTTGTTTTTAATATGTAGGAGTTGAATTCTGTTCTGAGCAAAATACTCCCATTTCATTTGTTTAAGAAAACAATTTAAATTATTTTAGTCATAGCCCTTCCCAAATGTAAAAAGATTACCAAATATAACAATAAAATGAAATGTCTCATGAAACCTAGAGAAACTATTCAAGCTTCATCTTTGCAGCATCCATAGTTACAAATAAGATCAAAAGTAGTACAATTAGGACAGAAGTACATAAGAGTCTCAGATATAATTTGATTATTTACTAGTTTTGTGATTATACAGGCTAAAGATTAAGAAGTTACTTTAAGAAATACTTCACATTTCAGATGTCATAGGTTAGGTTATTACATATGTTATAGATTAATAGATTATATAAAGCATCATGGTTGTTACTCATCTTTTTCTTTCTTTTTCAGCTCTCTGCTTCGCTAGATAATAGTTAATTAGAAAAACATCAGGTAGTTGATTGTTTTTTAAAAAAAAAACCACAGCCCTTGTTATAGGAATAAGTTATCCATAAACGAATCCCCCTTCTCTCTCTCTTTTTCAAATTAGCTGTAATTCATTGTTTTGAGTGTAATGTGAAACTGCAGGATCATAATCTGGACACTGATGAATATCGGCTCTATAGCTATAGATTATTAGTACTAATATGAGAAAACTATGCCTTTTACATTATATGTTCAGTACTAGTTTCTGATTAAAATTCTCAATTATGAATTCTGTGGTAATGCAATATAATTAATAGCTTCTTTGTTACAATTATCACTATTAATAGTGAGGACATCGGTGCATATTATTGATTTCTGAAATATTAAGGATGCTGGAATATTGAATTCTCAGTTGAAATTTACATTCAACTTTGCTTGAGGTAACTATTGAGCTAAATTGTCAGTTTTATAGACTTTTCTACCATGTACTCTCTAAGAAGCAAGCTTATGTTTTCCTAACACATAAAATATAAATGTAGTTGTAGTAAATCAGTCAGTAGATCAAACTGCCCCATAATATGTATAAATTCTTCATTAAAAGGGTAGGCCTCTCCCCTGGCATTGTTGTATAAAATAGTAGGATATTTGCAGTTTGCTGCTGATCATGATTTGACATGAGTAGAATCTTAACTTGTAACTTTAAAATGAATATTTGCCCTAATATTTAGTGCATGTAAGCATGATGTTGGAGCAGCATGCATATCTATTTCCCCTTGTTCCAAATGCAAACTTTTTATTATTCCAGTAGGCAAATATAAGATCAGATTTAGAAAGGAAGTTCAAGTAAAGGCATTTCTTTCAATTCAATGAATGCTGATAAATAAATCTATTACCTTATAAGAAAATAAATCCAAATCACTATTCAAACTGCTGTATCTTCCATAATTGCTGGAAATGAAAAAGCATATATTTGTGTGTTTGGGGAAAAGGCAGCATATAAGATGAGCATCATCATATTTTTCATTCTTAGATTAATTATGCTTAGTCAGCATATTGAGTCTAGTCTGATTGACCCGAAATGTTCACATACTGCAAGTTATAAAGCAATGTTATGTGTATTGCCCTTCATATAATTGCCCTTAAGCCTGCTAAGGCTCCAGTAGGGCATCACATTTCCATAGAGTTTTGAAATTTGCCGTCTACTGTCCTATGATTCTTAATATACTGGTTTTTCTCATGAACAAATGCTTACTTTCAGTCTTGATGATCTGTGTCATTTATTAACAGAGATGTGAGGGGAAAAGGGTAATGTTTTTATGAACTCATGAAAGGTAATCATGGAATTGATTTCTCCTTTCATTTTAATAGTTAAGGGCTGTTTGCACATTCTAGCCTGATCCAAAGCTCTGCCTCCCTTATTAAGATTTGAAGTTAGAAGTGCTGTCACAAGCCATTCCTTTGGGATTACACACATGCTTGGTTCAAAAAAAAAAAGCATGAATGTGCTAAAGTTTCTACTTTCCTGAAGCATTCATTTGCCGGGACAAAAGAGCTTAGGATGGCATATTCCATGAGTTGTATCATGCAGAGCATCATAAAGCATGACACTGCATTAACATCTCAAGTCAGATAATTTGGAGCTTAACACAGGCGGTTTCAATAGTCTTCAAAATCAGTGAAATTCTCTTCAAATGTAAAACTTAATAGAGAGACTTTGGCATTTTAAAAACTAAAAAAATCTGTTACCCACGAGTTTTCAGGGATCAGAGCCTGCATCATCAGTTGCATTTCTTTTCTTTTCTTTTTTTTTCAAATGTTCCTATTAAGGTAATTGACTGGGACATCCTGTAAGTGCAGATCTTTTTTTTTTTTTTGCCTTTACTAGCTTCTTATGAGTTCCTGATTGCTCATTTGTTAAGCCAACTAAATAAACAGTGTAGCTAGGTTTTTTATTTTTGTATATCTGAATAATTTCAAATATGAAATAACAAAGGTATGTTATGCTTTTTCATATTACACTTGAAGGGTCACCTCTGCTGAGGATGTTACCAATTGCAAACTGATGTAAAACAAGATCTCGCGGACATACTGAATGCATTTCACAGAATTATTCCAGATTCTGTCTTGGATTAAGTTAGTAAAGATGGTGACCTTAGAAGATTATGATAGATGTACCCCTGATACTCTTATAAATAGAGACTGGGATAGAATGCTATTTTGGCCAAAATTGTGCGTAAATTGCCAAACAAACAACAATTGAATTTTTTTCTTAATTGTCAATAACAATTAAAAAGAACAATAAGAGGATTGGGGTTTTCCAGTGATTTCACATTTATTGGGTTTGAAGATTTTTATTTTTCTAAACAACTTAATTCATTGTATTTGAAATGGACTCAATTGAATTTCAGTTTGGAATACAACTTTGTCAATTTCATCTACACAGAGTCAGAAAAGTTTATAAGCAACAGGTAATCACACTTTTTGATAAACTGATATGCTCTTTATATTTTAACAGTTTGTATATCAGTTTCAATTCTATTCAGCATTGTCATTAGTAAGAAAATAGAGAATTGTTTATAACCAATACTTTTTGTAATGGTGATAAATATCTAAGCTTTGAGAAACTAACGAGCATTTTACTCATAAAAAAGAAATAGCAACTTTTAGTATCTTTATTCTTCTTCTAGTTTTATTTATTTTAAGAACATAGTCCTCCCATTTCTTCATTTTAAAAGTCCAGCACTTCTGCTTTATTAGTTCTGTATCTTTTCCCATTAAAACACAGATCAATGTTTGTGTGTGTCTGTGTGTATTTTATATATTTCTCTATCTCAATTGTTATTAAAACAGTTTACCATTACATCATTTACTTGCTGATTATAGAAATATTGAAGCTGGCTATTCAGGCTTTTATTGATCAGATAAATACATTGTGGGAAAAATACTTGAATCCACTAGTAGAACTTATTTAGCTTAGCTTTTGTTTTCCAATTTATAGTAGGTAAATACAGAACAACTAAAGATTTTTAACTATCTCATCATTTCCTATTTTCCCATGTTTTGTTTTCTGCTTTTTTACTCAATACATTTTGTTTGATTTCAGTACAATTGTGATGAGATGCTCAAATAATGGTTTTAATTGTACATGATAATAATAATCGCATCATGTAATAGCTTATAAAATAAATTAATAGAAACTATGAATGTATCAGCATCTCAGTATTGACAAATAATTTAAGATGCTTGTCTTTCTAAAACAACTCAGTGCATACATACTAACAAAAAAAAAAAGAGAGAAAGAAAGCATTTTAACTAGGTGCTGCCAGAAGTCATTTTTTTCAAACTTAAGAAAGATATTTGTCTTATTAAAAAAATGCAAAGCAGGTTGTACTATCATAATTTTCCTGATTGCTCTGAACAGATTTTCCCTCTTAAAGTTCTTCCATAGCTTGCTTGCACAAGTAAAACTGCTACATTTTTGCATGTTAAAACATTTAGTTTTATTTTTTCATACAAAAGTTAAAAGATTTCATAATAAACGTATTTGTCTGTCTTTATACTGAATATGACAATATCTTTTCTAGAGAATCTTAAAATAACCTTGTAAAAAGGGGTGGGGCAAACAGTTGCAGTCACTTTCATATCTATTTATTGAAGTAAAAAGTGGGAAGCCAACAAGGCAAATTCAGTCAACTAACCATTTGCCATTTTCATTCTGATTTATTCAACAGCATAAAAAAACTTGAAGTAGAGCAATGGAGATGGAGCAGTGTAAAATTTTTTTTAAAATTCCTACATA
This sequence comes from Arizona elegans, assembly GCA_022577455.1. Classification (NCBI taxonomy): domain Eukaryota; kingdom Metazoa; phylum Chordata; class Lepidosauria; order Squamata; family Colubridae; genus Arizona; species Arizona elegans. The sequence goes on from JAKOOJ010000001.1 coordinate 256,095,648, forward strand.
CCAGGGCCAAGTTTATAAGCACCTGGACAATCAAGGATAGAGATATTTTTCAGCCCAGGTCTAGAGCAGAAACCTTTAGTGTGACTATTCATATTTATTGATGCAGCAAGTTAAACAAATTAATTAGTATGTGAAATTGTCATTTATATGAATATAAAATGTGTCTGGCATTAGAACTGAGAACTGTAGCAGAGTTCATCCAATGAAAAATTATTATAGTGGACAGAATTAATTTTATTTTGCAGTTCCTCTAATAAATGAAGTTATGTATTTGATTTCCTGGCAGAAATTATGACCCCTTTGTTTTGTTAGGCAATATTTGTTATGATGTTTATAATACTGTTATTTATATTCCTGGTTTTATTGCTGTTTTCGTTTAACTTAGAAAATAAAAAGCTTCCCCTAAGATTTCAGTATCTCCACGTGTCTCTGGGCTCTGTTACACAGCGTGAGAAAGGGCTGGGGGAAGGGCTGTTTGGTGGAGAATTCAGAATATGGCACGATTAGTGACTGCAAAAGTTTCTCACTTGGAACATGTTGGTTTGCTTGCTTGGCATCACATGATCAAAATATTTTTACCCTTAGTGCTGCCAGAAGCTATCTATTGCTTTTCAACAATCTTCGCTGTTGGGCGCCTTGCCAAGATATTTAAGACAGCCCCTTATGTGAGCTGTTCCATTCTTAACCTCCTTGACTGAAGTGCCGTGACCTTCACATATGTAGATTAGCCATGTGCTCTGTGAATTGAAACTTGCTGCCTCAGGAAGAAAAGGTTTTCTTTTTATTCCTGGGGGAATTTGACAGCCATTCATCCCTGACCTGAGCAGAGGTAATGCAAGGAAATTGGATTCAAATGGAATGCGTATACAGATAACACACAGGCGGGATTCAGAGACTAGTTGCTCTCCTGCCTGGCAGAGGAAGGACTAATTCGCCCACAAAGATAAGCTGCTGATTTGGATGCTGTGAAAAAGACATGCAAAGAGAGAAGTTTGAGGGGATGTTTTGTTGATTTGGAGAACTATAATAGTTTCTGGCTGAAGGTTATTCAGCTGTACAGTTACAATGGTCTGGGTTTTTCTGCTTTCTTCTTTTTGACTGAGTGCTGGCTGAATCTATTAAAAACCTTTAAATGGGTAGATTCATTAAAATATATATGATTATAATGACAATATTGAAGAATTAATTTTGTAAAGTGTACACATTTATGTATTTTGAAAGGTTAATGAAGGCAAACAAACAGCAATGTATGTAGCCAATAGTCTCTTTTCCAAACGGGGAAAAAAACAACCCTAAATTTGTACAGTGTGATTGGGTGTAAATGAAATTCCCTGTTAATCAGCTGTAGCTGTTGCTAAAAAACAGGAGGTTTTTCTTTTTAGTTTTTGGCTGACTACACAAAACATTAATATAGTATGCAAATATATAAAAATATTTTGGAGTAAACTTTTATGTTTTATATTATCACCCACACATTTTAAATTGCCAATAAAGTTAAAATGTTAGCATCATTTTCAGATAATTGAGATTTAGATTGCAATCGTATTACCCATTTGCCAGATTAAGACTCATGAATAGGTATATAAAAGATTGAATGAATATAGTGAATGTTTCTGCTCAGGTGATGGAGCTTTTCTTTCCTCCCTCAAATTCTTTTCAAATCTGTTCTGAAAAGCTCCTCAACCCTTCAGACAGATTTAGGCAGCATAAGGCAATGATGATGGGATGCTCTCTTCTGCTGCTGGTGTCGGCCTTCAGATGCATCAAATTCTTTCAAGAATCTAGGATGTTGTAATGTATCAATGTAGTATATATGCAGATCCAAGCAGTGTGGCCTTTTACAATTGACAGATGGAAACTTTGTCAATATGCACGTTTTCTAAGTGCTATCCAAGATTTGTTGGTGTGGCACCAGGGCACTGATAAGCACTGGGACTACCACAAGTGGTTTATGCCATAATCTTTCGATTTTGATTTTCAGATCTTGATACTTTGTGATGTTCTCCAATGCTTGTCTTCTTTTCTATTATCTCCTGGTATTTCCACTGTCATGGTTCCAAGTAACACCCCCAATGAAAGAAAACTCCGAGGCTTGGATTTCCTCAAAGCTACATTTTATTAGAGATGTCATATTGGCACATCTGGGGAAACCCGAATCTGAAAGCTTCCAGGGTTTCCCCACCCAAAGGAAAGTTCAAGTTCCTGCCCAACATCTACAATTCCATCACATGGTCCAATCAAAGCACCATCCCAACTGGAGATGCCTCCCATTTCTAACCTCCCAGGTTGTCCTTGAACTGCTGAGAAAGGAATGTTATTATGACTATATCTCACCCATGCTCCACAAAATCCCCCCTCCCAATATACCACAGTAGTAAATAATTTATTTTTTTCAACCAGAGCTATATCTGATGCATTATGAACTAAGACTTGAGCCGTCTGTATTGAAAAATCCCACCTATTAAACTATTCATTTTTAATATTTTTTCAACTATATGTTTCCACCAGTTTTTCATTACTAGTGCTAGATAATTTTTACAGATGTTCCAGTGAATCATTTTGGCAACTGTGTTACATTTTTGTTGTTGTTGTTCTTTATCGTCAGTTTGTGCTGTCTTCTCATACAAGCTGCGTATAATTTTTCTTCTGCTTCTTTGCACAATCTGCACTTTGAATCATTTAATAATTTTTCATTTCTGCCTTGATTGTATTAGTTTGAATATCTTGTTCTTGAGCAGGAAAAATCAAGCCTCCAGTTTCTTTCTTTTCAATGTTTTAATGTTCCAGTTTTAAGCCATTGACAGGTTTTATCTTTAACTAATTTTCCCTTGACCTTTTGTAGAAATTGACCATGTAATTTTTTTCCTTGCCATCATTCTGTTCATGTTTTTATTGTGTTATTTCAATATTCCCTTTTAGTTTCCTGTACATTCAGTAAGTTCCAATTTTTAAATTGCATTAATACTTGTTTTGGTTGTCCTATACATAATCAGCCAATGCATGTTTTTCTTTTTCAACAATTTGTTTGACCTGAAGTAAACCTTCATTTCTCCAGGGCAGGTATAATCTATCATGGTGATATTATAATGAATAGTGAATAGTCATTATTTTTCTTGCTTTCTTGTTTTTTGGTCCAAAATGTTCAATTCAGTCTGGTTAATAATTCTAGCAGTATGTCTTATCACAGGTATGGGCTAGATATTGATGGCTTTGATGGTATTTCCACTGTTCAATTTTGTCTCTAGTAATTTGCTTACTCTTTGGATATATTCTTCATTATTCACATTTTTAATTAGTCCATGCTTGATGTTATCCAACTGTAAAATGTCCAGATACTTGTAGACCTTATCCTGATGGCACTCTATGGTTTAGTCATTTGGTATTTCAATTTCATTACTGTTCATGATTTTATCCCACTTTATTGCTACTATAGCATATTTGTGTATGCCAAATTCCATTGTTATATTTGTGCTAAAAAAATTAAGCCTTTTTAATGAATGGATTTCAATTTCTGATTTTCCATAAAGTGTCAGATCAGCCATAAAAAACAAATGTGAGGTTGTATTAGAATTTTTTGCTGTTTGGTAACCAGGATATGTTTTCTTCAAAATCACTGAAAGTGGGATCATGAAAATGACAAATAATAAGGGTGATAATGTGTCACACTAAAATATGCCTCTCCTAATGTTGACAAGCCCATATTTTTAATTTCCAACCACCATTCTGTCTTCTACTGGTATATTATTTTTTCTATAAATATTCTAATTTTACTGAGACCTCTCATTTCCAAATATTTGATGATCCAACTATGTGATATTGAATCAAATGTCTTTTTATAGTCAATCCAGTTCCTATGTAAATTGGTTTTTCAGTTTATGCACTTCTCCAGAACTCTTTTATCAATCAGAAATTGATCTTTTGTATTTCTGCTTTTTCTTTTAGTTTCTTACTTTTTTACAAGGGTATTTTTTTACTTTAAGATAGAAAAATGTGGGTTAGACAGCATTATCACCAGATGGATTTGTAATTGGCTGACCAACAGCACTCAATATGTAGTCCTTAATGGAATTGCATCTATATGGAAGGAAGTATGCAGTGGGGTACCACAAGGCTCTGTTTTAGTACTCTTCAATATCCTCATCAATGATTCAGACAAGGGGATAGAAAGGAAACTCATCAAATTTGCAGACGACACCAAGCTGACAAGAATAGCCAACATTCTAGAACAGTGGTTCTCAACCTTCCTAATGCCGCGACCCATTAATAATTTCTTCATGTTGTGGTGACCCCCAACCAGGGGTGGGTTCTAAAATTTTTTACTATCGGTTCTGTGGGCGTGGCTTACTTTGTGGGCATGGCTTGGAGGTCTTGTGACTGGGTGGGCGTGGCTATGTGTATAGGGACTACTCAGAGGGCTGAAAAAAGTCATTTCTGACAGATCCTCACACTTTTGACTGGTCCTCACACTTATGACCATCCTCATTTATGCCCATGCAGCATTCTTAACAACCATATCACTCATTTCACAACTGCTTCTCTTCACCATGGTGATAAGATAGGGCAAAAACCGTAAAATGTGAGGATAGTCGTAAATTTGAGGACTGGACAAAAGTGCGAGGACCAGTCAAAAATAACTTTTTCCATGTGCACAAAAGGACTACCCAGAGGGCTGAAAAAAGTGATTTCTGACAGGTCTCGCACTTTTGACCGGTCATCATTTATGCCATCATTTATCTTCTAGTCCAGAGATCTCCAAACTTGGCAACTTTAAGCCTGGCAGACTTCAACTCCCAGAATTCCCCAGCCAGCTATGCTGGCTAGAGAATTCTGGGAGTTGAAGTCCACAAATCTTAAAGCTGCCAAGTTTGAAGACCTCTGAGCTAGGGCTTTGGGGCCAGCCTTTTGGGGAGGGGGTCCCATTCAGAGAGACCCCCTGCCTCTCAGGAAGCATCAGGCCCAGGCAAAGAAAGTTGCCAAGGTTGGAGATCTCTGGACTAGAAACCTCCAAAGGTCCCTTCCAACTCTGTAATTCTGGTATTGACAAGCAAGCACAGTTAAGCTACTTAAATCCTCCAGAGGAGGGGTCCCCAACCTTTTGGACCTCAGGGACCACCAAGTTCATAATTTTAAATTTCGCAGACCACTAATATGAATCCAGTGCACCACTTGTTGAAGCACCTGGACTCCCAGTGACGGGATAGGGTCCTTTGGGCACTCTCCCCCCTCTTTCTCTCTCCCCCCTCTCTCATTCTCTCTTTCTCTCCCCCCTCTTTCTCCCTCTCTCCCCCACTCTCTCTCTCTCTCTCTTTCTCTCCTCCTTCTCTCTCCCTTACTCTCTCATTCTTTCTCTCCTTCCTTCTCTCTCTCCCCCATTCTCTCTCTCTCATTCTCTCTTTCTCTCCCCCTTCTCTCTCTCCCCCACTCTCTCATTCTTTCTCTCCCCCTTCTCTCTCCCCCCCACTCTTTCTCTCTCTTTCTCTCTTCCCCCTTTCTCTCATTCTCTTTTTCTCTCCCTCCTTCTCTCTCTCCCCCACTCTTTCTCTCGCTCTCTCCCCCTCTTTCTCTCATTCTCTTTCTCTCTTCCCCCCCTTTCTCTTTCCCTCTCTCTCCCCCACTTTCTCTCTCTCATTCTCTTGCAGGGGGCCGATCTGGTGTCTGCAATGGAGAGCAAAATCCAGCTTCTTCTCTCTGCTGTAAGTGCAGCATCAGGATTCCGCCTTGGTATATTTGCGGCACAAGGCAGCCCTCATTTCCTGCTGACTCGGAGTGGTAAACAGCATCTAGTTTGGGGAGCAGCTGGATTATGCTCTCCATTGCTCTCTCTCTCAAGCTTGCAGGGGGCTGAGAGAGCAATGGAGAGCAAAATCCGGCTGATCCCCAAACCGGACGCTGTTTACCGCTCCGAGTCCCAAGTGGCAGGAGAGGAGGGCTGCCTTGTGCTGCAAATATATCAAGGTGGAATCCTGATGCCGAACTTACAGCGGAGAGAAGAAGCCGGATGTTGCTCTCCATTGCAGACACCAGATCGTATTGCACCACCTGCAAAAATGTAAAAATTTCCAAATGTAGCCCTGCCCTCTAACAGCCCTTCTGATATTCAACTGTTGTCTTTCAAGGAGGATACTTACTTGGCCATCTTCATGCTTGAAAGGATTCTACAGTGTAACAGCAGATGTCTCCCACCTTGGCAGCTTTAAAACTTGTGGACTTCAACTCCCAGAATTCTCCACAATTCCCCAGAATGGGCTAGGCGGGAGTTGAAGTCCACAGGTTGTAAAAGAGCCACAATTGCCCAGCCCTGGGCTAGGCTAGGCTGACACCGCGCAGGTGGGAGGCGGGGCAAGGCGAAGGGCGGATGAGCCAGCAATTTAACAAATGGTTCGGTGTGCTGCGAGGCCAATAAATTGCAAAAAAACACCGAACCGTTTGTTAAATTACTGGCTCGCCCACCCCTCGCCCCGCCCCACCCCCACTATTTATTGGCAAGGAGCGGGGCAAGCCAGCAATTTAACAAACAGTTCGGCCAACCACCTAGAAACGGCAGAATCCCACCACTGGTTTGTTTCCCTCTAGCCGTCAGCTGGGACTCTGGAAGCAGCAATAGATTGGGAGTGGGCGGGGTAAGTGAACGGCGACAGGCGATCCAACAGAGGGTGAGGGTGAGTGAAGGCGTGGGGGGGGGGCGAGAGAGGGCTTTGGCGACCCCTGTGAAATGGCCGTTCAACCCCCAAAAGGGTTGCAACCCCTAGGTTGAGAACCGCTGCTCTAGAAGATAGGCTTAAGATATAGAATGATCTTGATAAACTTAAAGATTGGGCTTTATCTAACAAAATGAAATTCAATGGTGAGAAAAAGTAAAATTCTACATTTAGGAAGAAAAACCAAATGCACAGGTATAGAATAGGTCAGTGATGGCTAACTTTTTTGCTATTGCGTGGCAGGAGGGGGGGCGGACGGGGGAGGTTTGCGCATGTGCATGCCCACGCCCATAATTCTATGCATCCCGCCCTGCACATGCACATGCAACCCCCCCCCCCGATCCTGACACGCGATGGCCAGGTAGGCCCATTTTTCTTTGTCACCTGGCTCCAGATCCTCTCTATGCATCTGGGGAGGGCAAAAACAGCCTTCCCCACTCCCTCGGAGACCCTCCGGAGGCCTGAAATGGCCTATTTCCCAACTCCTGGTGGGACAGGAAGTGATTGTTTTTGCTGTCCCCAGCCTCCAGAGCCTCTCTAGGAGTCTCCCCAGATGCATAGAGAGGATTTGGAGCCAGGTGAGGGGGCCTCCTCCCCCGGCCCTCCGGAGGCAGGAAACAGCCTGTTTCCCTATTTCTGGTGGGCCCAGAGGCCCGAAAATCAGCTGGCCGGCACGTGAGCTGAGCTTGCGTGCCCATTGATATGGCTACGCGTGCCACCTGTGGCATGCGTGCCATAGGTTCGCCATCACAGGAATAGGTGATACCTGTCTCAGTAGTAGTAAGGTCGAGAAGGATCTTGGAGTCATTGTGGCAATCAGTTAAATATGAGCCAGCAGTATGCTGCAGCTGCCAAAAAAGCCAATGCAGTCCTAGGCTACATTAACAGAGAGATAGAATTAAGGGCATGTTAAATGTTAGTGCCGCTTTATAATGCCTTGGTAAGAGCACACTTGGAATATTGTATTCAGTTTTGGTCACCACAATATAAAAAAGATGTTGAGACTCTAGAAAAAAGTGCAGAGAAGAGTAACAAAGATGATTAGAAGACTGGAGGCTAAAACATATGAAGAATGGTTGCAGGAATTGGGTATGTCTAGATTAATGGGGGGGGAGGACTAGGGGTGACATGATAGCAGTGTTCCAATAGCTAAGTGACTGCCACAAAGAAGGGGGTCAACCTATTCTTCAAAGCACCTAAGGGCAGGACAAGAAGCAATGGATGGAAACTAAATCAAGGAGAGAACCAATTTAGAACTAAGGGGAAATTTCCTAATAGTTAGACCAATTAATCAGTAGAATATCTTGTCTCCAGAAGTTCTGGATGCTCCAACACTGGACGTTTTTCAGAAGAGAATGGATAACCATTTGTTTGAAATTTTATAGGATTTCCTGTTAAAGCAGGGGTTGGACTAGAACACTTCCAAGGTCCTTTCCAATATTGTTATTTTGTTCCTATTGTGCCTGTAATTTAAACATTGTAAGCAAGCATGTTATAAGCCTATTGCTTACTGATTTTGTCCCTTATGCTAGGTCTTTTTGAATAGGATCCGTTTGTCAGTCATATCCAGTCGCTGATGTCTCTTTTATGCAATACTTCATTAAGCAACTTAGCTATAACTGGATGTAAGCTAGTCAGATATTTGTACTAAGAGCCATGCAACTGATCATTTCTAAGAAATGTACAATTTTTAATCCTTTTTTACTCAGTTCTTATCAATTTCTGCTATTAGTATTAGATCTTCTATTTGCATTTATACTAAATGCATCTTCAAATTCTTTTATCCTTCCAACATTTTTATTATAGCCTTTTGGAGTTTCTTACACATTTTTTCAAAACTGGATTGTTTCTTTTTTTGTTTGATTTTCCATTTTCAGAATTTCTGTTGTCATTTATATTTTGGTAGAATCATCTCTTGTCTGATCAAAATAGTTGATTTTGCTTAAATTGGATGATTAGGATCTTATCACATTTAATTTTACCAGCTATTGCTGTTATTTGTTGCTTTATAATTCCCAAAGCTTCAAATTTTTTTTGATACTAAACCAATTTTTTAAAATTAGTCTTGTTCTGATCTTTAAATTTTTCATTTTTTGCTCTTTCATGTTTTTTTTTTAAAATGACTTGCATCTGATCTTAATTTCTTTAACTCGGTTTCCAGCCTAATGTTCTAGTTTGGGATTGAGTATGATTTTGCTTTTGGTTTTCTATTTTGATATCCAGTTCTTCTGTATCTACCACTGCTATATTTGTTACTGTGATAGTTGATTGCACAGTCAGCCAGATATTTAGACTGGATTTGGCATTATGGTTATATGATTGTACTGTAGTTACTCTTTCCAGTTTGTTTAACCATATTCACATCTTGCATAAATTGGGCCATTTAAGATTAAGTTTTGAATGTCTTGTCTGGACATTACTGAATTACACTAAAGATGTATAAATTGTGATGGACATGAGCCACTTTACCTTCAACTGTTGTATCAGTTCTGTGATAGCACAGTCTACAATCCTTTTTAAGCCAGATTCTAATAGACCTCTCCCTACCTGAAAAAAATATACAAGACATTATGAAGTTGCAGCAGAAGTGGAAAAATACCTTTACTACTCTTATTGACACAAAGTAGACTCATGTCAGATTCGATATTTTTTTTACTACTGTATTCCAGCTATCATCTAACTTACATCATTTTTTTAATGCTCAGCTGTCACTAAGGAACTACAAGGGTTCTGAAAAGGAGGAAAGGCTCCTTAGGAACAATTGTGACAATTACCTGGAACATTTCTATCTTCAGCAGAATAATCAGGGCAGCAATAGGAAATTGGCTTCCAGATTCCTAGAGTCTCTGGAGACTGTCTATTACTGTAGAATAGCACCCCTTTCCCGGCCTTTGGGAGGAACAGTCCCAGAAATTTTAAGAAAAAAAATTAGCTGATCATGTACAATCTAACAATAATGTCTTCTGATAAAATCAAACCCTGTTCACTTCCTGGATATATCTATGTATTTTTCTTAGCAACAGATTCATCTAATGTGCCATTTGCGGCCTTTCCTGGACAAGTAGCCTTGCTTATGATCACCTGTGCCTTAGTCACCACCTTGGATTACTGCAATGTGCTTTACACTGAAGACCACTCTGAAACTTCAGGTGGTCCAGATTGCAGCAGTGCACACTGTGATAAGTATCCCTTTGTTTACCTGTGTAATACCTCTGTTGTGCGAGTTGCACTGAATTCCAATTTCTTTCTCGGTGCAATTCAAGAGGGTGGTCATTACCTTTAAAGTCCTATATGGCACAGGGCCAGGTTATTAATGGGACCATCTTTCCCTAAAGACATTTAACTGACCTACCAGTTCAAATAATGTGTGCACGCTCCTAATCCTTTCCCCTGAATATTGCCATCTGATGGGAGCCAGGCATTGAGTCTTTTCCATGGCAGCCCCTGCTCTAGGGCATACTCTGCCCTCTAAAGTTTGGCAGGCCTCTTCATTCATAACCTTCTGCAAGGCTTTGAAGACCTGGCTTTTCCCCAAGCCCTGGGGTAGTGGATAAGATTGGATAATTGCACATTAGAAGTTTGTCTTAGTGCCAGGTCTTTGTTGTTTTTAATGTTTTAATATTTTAATGGCTTTAGTTTTATTATTTTAATACAATTTTATATGTTGTTTTAATTTTTGATTGGAATCCCTTCAGAGTTGATTAAAAGCTATATTAATTATTTAATTAATTAACCTGCATTGCATTCTTCAGGGATGTGTTTTCAGTCATCCATTCTTGATAATTTATGCATCCTGTTGTGGTCTTCCATCAATATGTTAGGCAGATCCAACTTCGCTTATCTTTTTGAGAACTCTGTCTTGAGATGTTGAATAAAATGTGTAATAGAAATACCAGGTTTCCCCCAAAATACGACATGTCTTGAAAATAAGGCCAAGCCTGATTTTTACTGTGGGTGTAAATATACGCCCTCCCCTGAAAATAAGCCCTAGTGAAGGGGTGGGCGTGGGCAGCATAGGAGACAGCCCTTCCCTTCCCCGGTAACCTCAGGGCTTCTTGACCCCTTAATCGGATCAGCTGAGCCACTCTAGCCGCCATTCACAAAACAGCTGATTCGCGGGTGCCGCTCAGGCTGCCGCTTCTAACAAGCGCAGCCGCTTTTGCAGCCAATTGTGGCTGCAAAAGAAGCCGGAGGCCAAGCGACACATCCCACATGCCTCACACCCTCCTTATTAACTGTGACAGTCATTGAGGTTCTGGTAGTTTTTTTTACCATAGTCATACAGACTTCTTTTCTTATCCTGCATGTGCAACCGAAAACGGAGCTGGAAAGCAGGTTACTGAAGGGATGTGGCTGCCTTGGAGGGGATGGGGTTGTGTGAGGGACCTGTCTCTCTCTGTATGTGTGCGTGTGTGTGTGCGTGAGAGAGAGAGACAGACAGACAGAGATATCCGATCCAACCTCGGAGACTTACCGTATATCAGGGCTGGTGGTGGTGTGCTCTGTCTCTCTCTCACACACAAACACACACACAGAGGTTCGCAGGAGCTCTTCGCCCTCCTGGCAGTGCTGCTCTTGGCCACCCTACTGGGCTGCTCCTGCCTGGCGCGGGATGAGTCAGCCGAGATCTACGACCTCCGGAGTGCCCCCCCTGCTGCTGGCCTGCTAGGGCCCTTTTCCAGCGGCCACTGGTGGAGCCAAGCTGCTTCAGGCTGCTGAGCACCTTCCTGCAGGTCTACTCAGTGCTCCAGGCTCCAGGCTATGAGCTGAGCCCGGCACTCTTCAGGCCCTGGTGGCCACTAGCTCTCATGCTAGCTGTGCGAGGCAGTGGGGGCGATGCCACTTCACCGGCAGGAGGGGGCGCTCCGGAGGTCATAGATCTGGGACGCCCTACACCATGCAGGAGCAGCCCAGCAGGTCGGCCAAAAGCAGTGCTGCCAGGAGGGCAAAGAGCCCCCACAAGGCCAGAACAGCACAGTTAGCTGTTCGGCGGCCATCCAGCGGCAAGGCCAGCAAGCAGGGCAGGCAAAGGCCAGGGCGCGCAGAGAATTTGGGTCATTGCGGCCGCAGGCAAGCAAGTGGTGGGACGGAGAGGGGTGGGGTCGGTGGGCTTGCTGCCTCCTGCACCTCAAAAGTAATATCCCTGAAAATAAGGCCAAGCCCTTATTTGGGGGGGGGGAATCAAAAGAAAATAAAACCCTGTCTTATTTTCGGGAGAACATGGTATAATAATTTAAAATGAATAGTAAGTTGGCTAGGAGGTGTTCCCTAGCCAGGCAGGCCCAGCCTGATAGAGGAATACATTTTTAGAACTGCCATTCTCCTGCTGAACAGAGAAACCCACATTGGCTAATTTCTTGGCTTTTCCTCAAGTTTTCAAGTGGAACTTATTTGCCTCATTTGTTTGTTTGCCCCAAATAAATTATTGTGTGCTTTTCTTGATATTACTCTTCTCTCCAAAAATTCCCTCCTAATTTCAAACGCATTTGGACATTCCCACTTATTTTTAAAATCAGCTGTTCAAGGTGGGTTTTTCATCTCAGCATTTGCTGTCTGCGATAAAAGAGTTTCCTTGTCTTTAACTCAGTGGGATAGCTTGAATTAATTAGACATTGGACTTTCATTAAGTTGTACAGGTCAAAATTGAATGGTTATTGAGAGGAAGGAAAAGCAAATGCACTTGAGCATCAAAACGAAGCTTGCTATCGTTTTTAGTAGCACTTATTTAAAATATGTCATTTGTTCTTCTAAAATTTACAGAAAATTATTATTTTCTGTAAATATATAGGAGTTTGTGGTGAACTCATTTATCGAGAGTTCCCCTAATAAGACACCAAATATTAAGACATTTTCCTTTATAGAGATTTTGATATTCATCCACTCCTGCTGCTGCTGACCTGCTCTGTCCTCCCCTCTTAAAAATCTTTTTTTGATATCTCAAACTGCCGCCTCCTGCAGAGAAGGCAAGCACCATGTGTCTACAGTCACAATGAGACTCTGCATTTGGGAAAATGAAGCATCTCAAATTTATTTGAAGTTGCTTTCCATTCTGTATTTGAATTTTCTGTATGCAAGGAAGATATCTTTTCTCCAAGGGACAGTGTCAGCTAAGAGTTAGAGATGGTTTAAAGTTTCTAGCAGATCAGTAGACTCAGGGTTACGAATGTCATCCTGTATCACCAGTGTAAAACAAAAACACCTGTTGCAAACAGCTGAAAACTTTTTAAGCATTAGAAAAAAAAGGCAAGTATCATTGAAAAAGATGGAAATTCATTTTTAAATAGTAATTTATGTTTTTTAACGGTTATTTAGGCAGCTTTTACTCACTGAATTGTTATGATACCGAGGCTTCCTATTTCTCCTTACATTTGAACCAAGCCATCAAATTAAATGTGGATTTAATGTGAACAAACGGAATTTCAGAAAATGTCTTCTTTTAAAAATTTAGAACTCTCTTTGAACATAATTAATTGTTCAGTAATTAGTTTTCAAAATATTACATGGTAATAAACAAATCACTCAACATACTGTTATCGTATCACTAGGATGATGAAGTTCATCAGTTGCATGATGGGGAATCTACTAGGTTAGCAGAGATAAAATTTTGCAGATTAGATAGCGATGATGGATGTAGGCTCAATCCAAAAATAGATAGGACCAATAAATGCATATTCCCTGTCATCCATACATTTTGGAGGGAAAAGGATTAAGGAAGAAAAGAGAAAGAGAAACTCAAAGTAGATGTTATTGAGAACAGGATTTCTGGAAATAAAAAGAAAAATGCAAAAAAAACCCTTCATGTATTTTGGCTCTTATCTTCTGCTCCATACTATCCCCCCCCCCATCTTCTGAACCCTCACATATTGATTTCTCTGGGAGAACCAGGAAAACAAAACTAATATTGAAAGACAGAGGATCTATCAAAGAAGGCCTTGAGTGAATTTGCAAGGTAATGAAGGTAGTAAGACTAATAGTATAGCGAGTGGGTTAGTCTAATTTTTTTCATCCATGGTTTATAAGATTGCATTTTGGCTACAGATTAAAGGTAAAGGTAAAGACTCACACATATGTGCTAATCGTTCCCAACACTAGGGGGTGGTGCTCATCTCCGTTTCAAAGCTGAAGAGGCAGCGCTGTCCGAAGACGTTTCTGTGGTCATGTGACCGGCATGACTAAATGCCAAAGGCGCACAGAATGCTGTTACCTTCCCACCAAAGGTGGTTCCTATTTTTCTACTTGCATTTTTACGTGCTTTCGAACTGCTAGCTTGGCAAAAGCTGGGACAAGTAACGGGAGCTCATCCCGTTACGCGGCACTAGGGATTCGAACCGTTGAATTGCTGACCTTTCGATCAACAAACTCAGCATCTTAGCCACTGAGCCACTGCATCCCTTTGGCTACAGATTAATGAAACTAATTTAGTGAATGGGGAAATATTTGCTTTCTTTAAATTGGTATTAGTAAAATGTTGGTTGTATTCCCATTTAGTATTTCAGTACAACTGTACACTCTCCATTGTGGGTCTGCCAATCATAAAAAAATCAAATTACACTTAGAAGTTCTGATGTGTGTTAGATAAAAGTATTTTTCAGCATATTTATATTCTATAGAAGCAGACCGGATGCCTCCAGTCATCCCATTCATATTGTGAAAAATGTGGGTGTCTGTTTTGTTTTGATTCATATTCTTGGAATTTATTTATTTTTTTAAATTTGATTTATATGCCGCCCTTCTCCGGAGACTCAGGGCGGCTTACAATGTGCTCAGCAATAGCCTTCATCCTTTTGTATATTTATACAAAGTCATCTTATTGCCCCCACAACTGGGTCCTCAATTTACCTACCTTAGAAAGGATGGAAGGCTGAGTCAACCTTGAGCCTTGGCGAGATTCGAACCTGCAGTAATTGCAGGCAACTGGTCTTAATAACCAGCTTAATAACAGGGTGCCTTAGACCACTGTACTACCAAGGCTCTTTTTGATCTGTAAATATGTACTTGTCAGCAATATGGCAATGGTTGCTTTTGAACTATTAAGACTTACACATATTTTAGCCATACATTTTCACATATAACATCTACCTGCATCCTATGCAACAGAGCATGTCTGAATATATGATATCTTGCTGATGAGATATTGCAGGGTTTGAATTTTACAGTCATGGCCGTAAATGTTGGCACCCCTGAAATTTTTCCAGAAAATGAAGTATTTCTCACAGAAAAGTATTGCAGTAACACATGTTTTGCTATACACATGTTTATTCCCTTTATGTGTATTGGAACAAAACCAAAAAAGGGAGGAAAAAAAGCAAATTGGACATAATGTCACACAAAACTCCAAAAATGGGCTGGACAAAATCATTGGCACCCTTTCAAAATTGTGGATAAATAAGATTGTTTGAAGCATGTGATGCTCCTTTAAACTCACCTGAGGCAAGTAACAGGTGTGGGCAATATAAAACTCACACCTGAAAGCAGATAAAAAGGAGAGAAGTTCACTTAGTCTTTGCATTGTGTGTCTGTGTGTGCCACACTAAGCATGGACAACAGAAAGAGGATAAGAGAACTGTCTGAGGACTTGAGAACCAAAATTGTGGAAAAATATCACCAATCTCAAGGTTACAAGTCCATCTCCAGAGATCTAGATTTGCCTTTGTCCACAGTGTGCAACATTATCAAGAAGTTTGCAACCCATGGCACTGTAGCTAATCTCCCTGTGCGTGGACGGAAGAGAAAAATTGATGAAAGGTGCCAACGCAGGATAGTCCGGATGGTGGATAAGCAGCCCCAAACAAGTTCCAAAGCAATTCAAGCTGTCCTGCAGGCTCAGGGAGTATCAGTGTCAGCGCGAACTATCCGTCGACATTTAAATGAAATGAAACGCTATGGCAGGAGACCCAGGAGGACCCCACTGCTGACACAGAGACATAAAAAAGCAAGACTACAGTTTGCCAACGTACTTGAGTAAGCCAAAATCCTTCTGGGCAAACGTCTTGTGGACAGATGAGACCAAGATAGAGCTTTTTGGTAAAGCACATCATTCTACTGTTTACTGCAAACAGAATGAGGCCTACAAAGAAAAGAACACAGTACCTACAGTGAAATATGGTGGAGGTTCACTGATGTTTTGGGGTTGTTTTGCTGCCTCTGGCACTGGGTGCCTTGAATGTGTGCAAGGCATCATGAAAACTGAGGATTACCAACGGATTTTGGGTCGCACTGTAGAGCCCAGTGTCAGAAAGCTATGTTTGCGTCGGAGATCTTGGGTCTTCCAGCAGGACAATGACCCCAAACATACGTCAAAAAGCACCCAGAAATGGATGGCAACAAAGCGCTGGAGAGTTCTGAAGTGGCCAGCAATGAGTCTAGATCTCAATCCCATTGAACACCTGTGGAGAGATCTTAAAATTGCTGTTGGGAAGAGGCGCCCTTCCAATAAGAGAGACCTGGAGCAGTTTGCAAAGGAAGAGTGGTCCAAAATTCTGGGTGAGAGGTGTAAGAATCTTATTGATGGTTATCGGAAGCGACTGATTTCAGTTATTTATTCCAAAGGGTGTGCAACCAAATATTAAGTAAAGGGTGCCAATGATTTTGTCCAGCCCATTTTTGGAGTTTTGTGTGACCTTATGTCCAATTTGCGTTTTTTCCTCCCTTTTTTGGTTTTGTTCCAATACACACAAAGGGAATAAACATGTGTATAGCAAAACATGTGTTACTGCAATACTTTTCTGTGAGAAATACTTCATTTTCTGGAAAAATTTCAGAGGTGCCAACATTTACGGCCATGACTGTATATTATTATAAAATTATTATTATTGACATATTACCCACTGCCTATTGCTTTAGTGATGCAGATAAAATTTATGTAGATAAAACTTTTCAAAGGCATAAGGAGATGTGTTTAAAAGTACTACCTAATACTGAATTAGGGTTGGACTTTATTACATAAAAATAAATGTGGGATATCATTAATATGATAGCAAATTTATGTGTGCAGACTAGTTTGGAAACTTAACAATGAAATATGCATATGATTTCTGCATTAAAATATTGATGGAATAAAAATCATTCCACATATCTAGCTCCAACTTGATAAAAGTAAGAGACCTTTCCATATTTAACTGATGTCAGGATCATGTACACTTTTTCGAAGACTCCTCTTATAGCAAGAGCCTCAAAAAGGTGTCAGAAACTGAAATCAGAATGTGTATGTGTCTATTGCCCCTTCAAATAGCATTTAAAACAGCCAGTTTCTTATAGTTGTTTGTTTATAGCTTTTATGATAGCTTCATATATTTTTAAAGAAGGAGCTGCTTGCTCAAAGTTGTCTGAAATATTTTACTTTCAGTAGTAAATGAGATGTGAATCAAATTGTCAGATGGATAGTTGCCAAGTTATTTCGGCACTTGCTGTTTAACGTAGCTAACAGCACACTAGGAAAGGTGTGAGCCTAACAGATAAAAGCGTAAACAGCACCTTTCTGCTTCATTATATCTGGTTTCTCACCACTTTTACTTTATACTACAAGGACCTAAATTTGTATGGGAGATTTCACAGGTACTCTCAAACTGTAAGGATATGATGGCTCTATCAAATACATTAGACAGAAGTGAAGAAAGATTGATGTAAGGAAGTTTCAATTTTAGTAATTTTCCACCAAAATTTTCTTCAAAAATTTCCAAGCAAAAAATATGTTATGGTGTAGCATCTGCCCTTCTACATGGAATAGCTTTTTTTAAAAAAAAAACGTTTTGTATCCCTTGATTATGTTAGGCATTTGTGTTTCATTCCTGCACATGCTGTTTCACCTTTTTATTATGCAATAAATCCAACTTCATCCATATAAGTGTCTGTAGAACTGATACTTTAATTCTTTTTATGCTAATTAGAAACATCCCAGCAATTTAGTAATGTACTATCAAAATAACCTGTCACTGTTACTATACCCCATAATCAGGAACATCTCCCATATCATAGAATATGGCAGTTGTGTAACAGTAAGATCTTTTTATTTCTGATTGACTTTGATATTTTAAGACTTCAAAAATTGCAAAAAATACCACCACCACCACTAATACAGGTTAGGAATGGGATAAAAAGGGAAGTAGGACATAAATGTACTCAATTCCTTAGATCAACATTGCCTCTATAATGGCCTGTATTTCTACATTGATCTTGAAACACTTACTAGTTATCAAATATCAATTAAAATATCCGTTTCTGAACCATTTTATTCTGGGTTCTGTATCTTAGTCTTTAAAGATAGGTTCTTTCTCCCTGCATTGTCCAAATGAATCCCTGAAAAGTATCCATTAAAAAATTCTAGCTACCTCACAATGCAAGATAGACACTGTCTTCTCCTCTGGCCCCCACCAAAATCTTTCAAAATTGAGAAAAGTAGGGAGAAAAGCCCAGCCTTTTCTAGGATCATAGTTCCTTCCCGGGGTGATTCTCAAATTGTTGCTTGATACTATTGTGGAAATGTGATGTGAATAATCCCATCAAGCCAAGTATTTAAATCACAATTTGTTCCTAATGTGCAGTCCTAATTGGCAATAATTGCTCAGGCATTGTTTTTGCCGAGTTGAACATAATGCAAATTTTACATGGACCTGTCTGTTCCAGAATATAGCAGTGTGGGTAGCTATGGGTTTATTTTTGTATGCCGTTCTAACACCCCTATTCTGTGAGCTTGCACTTGTTACCTGTATGCTTCCAGGTGTGATTTAAAGTGATGGTTCTTTGGGGTACAGACCCTAGAACACAACCCCTTTAGTAGCCATCACCCAGGTAAGTAAGAAATGTGACTAGGTAGACAATCAAGGAAAAAAAAACCCAATAGAGGTAGTCCTTGATTTAGGAGTAAGTATCCCATGTTCATATGGATCATGATTTATAATGTTTTTGCTGGCTTGCAACAAAAAATGCCCATTCATCAGCCTGCTATTTTCATAAGTTTTAATTATGTGTTCTTATCTGATTTCGGCATATTGTTTCTGTGTAGAGATCCTATTACAGGCATCTGGATCCTGAACCATATGCAGCTTTATAGATTAAAACCAGCAGCTTGACTGGCTGGTTTTAATTCATAACCTACTGGCAACTATTGAGGTGGCTGCAATATATGTGTTATAAGGACATGATACCTCTGATTCTCCATTGTGGGTGGAGACAGCAGCCAGGATGGGGTGTGGTCATCTGTTAGGCCGATAGACTGAGCCCATCAAATTTGCTAAGTCCCGCCCTTGTTACCGGGCAAACCCAGCTTTTGGCTCAGTCTGTCAGCCTAGACAGGCGTGTGGGACTGATCCTCTTGGACCTTTTCTCCTTTCCTGGCTATTTCTCCTCTGCCTTTTACTGTTTATTACTCTGGTTTGACTCGGATTGTTTATTGGATCTCCTTTGGACTTCGATTTCAACTTTCAGTAAGCTGTTTCCCCAGTAACTGACTTTACTGGTTCCTTGTGGGGGGGAAATTCCTCTGCGCCCCTTCCCTTGCGTTGGGGGGAACCCCTGGGAGCATTGTGGAGTGATCGCGCTCCCCTTTTACCTTCACAGCTGGCCGTTTCAGGGCTTGGGGGCAATCCTAGGGTCTGTGGAGCTTCGCAACCCCTTTTCAAACCTCCCGGTGGCCATTTTGAATTTTAAAAAGCTCCGTTCGCTTTTTAAAATTTCCTGTTCGCTGGTTGCTTTATTGTCAGCTCTTTTAGCTGCTTCGTGGAGTTTTAATGCTCCCAACGGCGTTGAGGGAAGATCGCAGCCCTTCCCTGTGACCACTGCTGCCCTTAGTGGCTGATCCTGCATCACAGCCCTTCCTAACGGCACAAATCAGCTAGTGGAGCCCATCAGCTTAGGCGCCTCTCCCTGCAGCGCCACTTGAGCGGCTGGGAAGGTTTTTGGCGCGAAAGTTGTTAAGGGCCTAAACGGAGCTGCGCGCCATTCCCTGCTGCCATAGGGACTTTTACTGCCTTAATTTGAGTAATCATTGCTGGTGGAGCTTTGCGCCCCCCCCTTTTCTACCTCTACGTTTGGTTAGTGAACTGCTTGTGCCTGGGCTAAGGAAACGCCTTTGAGTGGGGTCTCGCGCCCCCCCCCACCTGCCTTGTTCCTCAGCACTAAAGGCCATTACTGGTACATTTCTGCGCACCTCTTTTCGCCCAGGTTATTTCTCACCATTACATGTGGAGTGTCTGCGCTCCCTATTGTGATAACGGGTGCTGAGCCACATTCATTGTTTGTACAATCTCGTGCCTAATTTGTGTCAACTATCTGACAGTTTCCCTTACTGTCATCATGCCTAAAGCCTCCCATAAGTCCAAGCACTGTCACAAGGCCAGAGGTTCGGATATTCACCATCATCAGGGAGTCTCTCCTGCTACTAAAGAAGTCCCCTCTGGATCTTCTTCCAGACTAGACCCTTCTGGCCCTTCGCAGCCGCTCAGCAAGGCACCCTCTCAATTTCTGCCTTCCCGTGCGGAGGCTCGCAGGGACAGAGTCCTGAAGAAAATTTGCGACAAGGCCAGCGGCGCTCAGTCAGTAGGCAAGGAGGCTTCTTCGGTCTCGACCCAACCCCCTATGGATGCTGATTCGGCATCCCAAGGGGATCGTCTTTCCCTTCAGGACTGTCCTGCGGTCATTGCATCGACTGATCTGTGGGGCTTGTCTGCACCTACGACCTCTGTTCCTCCTCCGGCAACATCCCCAGCTCGACCTGCTGGTGAAGCCGTTCCAACCGGGACACAACATCACACTTTCCCATCCATGGAACAGATACAGCAGATGATCGCTGCAGCTGTCCAACAGTCGGCCTCACATTTTCAGTCCGCTAGCAGAACGGCTTCGGTGCGTTCCGTAGTCTCCCCTGCTCGAGAGGATGGGGATCTGGATGATGCTTTGTTCATCAACGCCCCTGACTCACCCGTGTCTTCTATGGCCAGCAGATCCCCTTCGCATGCGGCTGATGACCCTCATGACCTGGAACTCTCGGAGGATGATGATCTGCCTCCTGAACAGCCCGCCTTTACGGGTATTTTTCCCCAGGCCTTGTTCAAATCCCTACTACATAAGGCCATTGCTACGGCCCAGCTTAGCTCTCCTTCACCGCTCCCGGTTTCTGAGTCTGCATCTAAGGGACATTTAAGCCCTCTCTTCACCGAGCCAGCTAGGACTGTGGATACCATCTCTACTCCTCCTTTGTTTCTCGATGTTATCAAGAAGCAATGGTCTTCACCGGGTTCTGCTCCAACGCCTACGGCAGCGGATTGACGAAACTTCAGTATTGCTCCGGACCTAGATTCTCTTCTTCAGGTCCCATCTGTGGATGCTCCCGTGGCGGCCCTCTTACCTCACTCAGCGGTTCCCGGTGACCCCGAGGAAGGCCTTCGTCTGGAGGAGCGCCGGGCTGAACACGTGCTTCAACGAGTTCACCAAGGTGCTTCATGGGCCATCCGAGCAGCTTCTACTGCCTCCTTTTTTAGTTGCACGACTCTTTTATGGCTTCAACATTTACAGGAGTCGTTGCCTATGGAGGACGTTCGAGTACAACAGGATTTAAACAAGATTATTGCTGCCACACAGTTTTTGGCGGACGCTACTCTGAACGCCGCTCGCTTTGCGGCCAAGTCTCTAGCGTCTTTGGTTACCGCACGTCGATTAGTTTGGTTACGCCATTGGCAGGCCGACGCCAGGCATAAATGGCGCCTGGCGTCTGTTCCTTTCGTGGGCTCCAAACTTTTCGGGGATTCTTTGGACCCTTTCCTCTCCGAGACAAAGGACAAAAAGAAATTCCTCCCAGTTGTCTTTCGCAGGGGGGATTCCAGGTTCCGCCCGTACACGCCTCGCTCCCAATCTCGCTCGTATGACAGATCTTCCTTCTCCCCTTCCCTTCCTAGGTCACAGGGGAATTTCCAACCTAGACAATGGGGCGGTCAAGACAGACCTTCCAGAGGTAGGACCTTTGCGACCAAACGGCCCTTTCGAGGGGGAGGAGTTTGTTTCTCCGGTTGCCGTCGCTAAGTGCATCCCAGACCCTCCCGTAGGGGGCAGATTGGCTCTCTTCGCCCCTGTTTGGGAGGGCTCCACTTCGGATAAATGGGTCCTGGCCACCTTAAGATCTGGGTTGGCCATTGAATTCCTTTCCCCTCCTCCGAGGTCTTTTTTGTGCTGTCCGTTTTCTAATGACATCCAGAAACGATCCCTTATGGATTCGGCGGTTAAGCACCTTCTATCTATCAGAGCGATTCAACCTGTTCCCTTGAGTGAACGGGGCACGGGATTTTACTCCCGAGTCTTCCTCGTTCCCAAGTCCTCGGGGGGGGGCTGGAGACCCATTCTGGACCTTAAGCGTCTCAACCGGTATGTCCTATACCGGAAGTTTAAGATGCACTCCCTAAAATCTATCCTAGACGGTGTCAGGAGGGGCGATCTCCTCTCTTCTATAGACCTCACTGAGGCCTATCTCCACATCCCCATCCTCCCCTCCCATAGGAAGTTCCTTAGGTTCTGTTACGGGGGGCGCCATTTTTAGTATCGGGCCATGCCCTTTGGCCTTTCCTCGGCTCCCCGTACCTTCACCAAGGTACTAGCTGCCCTGGCAGCTTCCCTTAGGGCTAAGTCTATTCGTCTACAATGTTATCTAGACAATATCCTGATTTTGTCTTCTACTCCCCAACAAGCTGCCTCCGATCTGCAATTCCCTCTCCATGCCCTCGCTGCCCACGGATTCTCAGTTAATTTGGAGAAAAGCCAGTTAGTCCCTTCTACTAATCTGATTCACTTGGGGGCCCTGATAGATTCCGTTGCGGGGAGAGTTTTCCTTTTGAGCGAGAGACAGAAGAGTTTGAGATCCCTTGTCTCCAAAGTTGAACGAGCTACATCTTCCTTTCCCTTGATTCTGTCACAACTCCTGGGCAAGATGATTTCCGCCATTTCAATAGTTCCTTGGGCCCAATTACACTCAAGGGAACTTCAGTGGTTCCTGTTGCCTCTTCAGAAAGTGGGTAGAGGTACCTCTCCTGTTAAAGTTTCTGTCCCTAGGAAGGTAATTAGGTCCTTAAGGTGGTGGCGGTCTCCAGCACTTTCCCGAGGTTGTTTTTTCTTTGATCCGCAGAGAGTGGTGGTGACAACGGACGCCAGTCTCCAGGGCTGGGGTGCTCATTGTCGGGGTCACCTGGCTCAAGGTGTCTGGACTTCCGTCGAATCCCGTCTCTCCATCAACTGGTTGGAACTGCGAGCAATCTACCTGGCACTTCGGACCTTTCATCATCTTGTGTCCAACTCCCACGTTCTGGTCCTCATGGACAATATCACCGCGAAGGCCCATGCCAACCGTCAGGGGGGCACTCGGTCTCTCTCTCTGATGTCAGAAGCATTACGGTTGGGTCTCTGGTCGGAAATCCATCTGGCTTTGTTACGGGCAGAACACATCTCCGGTGTCACCAATCTGCAAGCCGACTGGCTCAGCCGTCAGCGGCTGGACCACGCGGAGTGGCGTCTCAATCCTCGGCTCTTCCACCAGATCGCGGCGCGTTTCGGGATGCCGGTGATCAACCTTTTTGCCACGTCGGACAATGCTCAGCTGCCGCGATTCATCTCACGGTTCCCGTCAGCTCAGGCAGAGGCCGTCAATGCTCTCCGCTGCCCGTGGCCCCCAGGGCTCCTTTACGCCTTTCCTCCGGTTTCTCTGATTCCCCGGGTAGTTCGCAAGCTGTTGATGGAGCAGGCGGAGGTCATTCTGGTGGCCCCATATTGGCCACGCAGACCTTGGTTTGCGGACCTCGTGTCTTTGTCGATAGACCAACCTTGGCAACTACCTCAACCGCAGGACGCTTTAACCCAAGGGACCTTGACGCACCCAGACCTACAGTTGCTCCATCTGTCCGCTTGGCAATTGAGCGGCATGCGCTTGGGAAGGTCAACGTTCCTGCAGACGTGATTTCCATTATTCAGGCATCGCGAAGGCCGTCTACAGACCGGATTTATTCGGCCACTTGGAAGTCATTCTGTGCCTGGTGTGATCGAGCGGGGGTTTGTCCTCTCCAGGCCTCCATCGTAAATATTCTTGTCTTCTTAACGTAAGGTCTTCGCAAAGGACTGTCCCCCAACACATTGCGGAGACAAGTGGCGGCGATTTCATCGGTCCTTACCTTTGGGTCCTTATCCTCTTTGGCACAGCACCCTTTAATCCGCTGGTTCCTGCGAGGAGCTACAAACCTTTCCCCTCCTGTGTTGCACAGGTATCCAACTTGGGACCTTTCGGTTGTTCTGAATTCCCTTACGTCAGCCCCGTACGAGCCCTTGCGCACGACTAGCCTTCGCCTTTTGACGTGCAAAGTCGCCTTTTTGGTTGCAATCACATCGGCTCGGCGCATTTCTGAATTGGCCGCCCTTTCAACCCGGGAGGACCTCTGTGTGTTCCATGCCGACCGGGTGGTTCTCCGTTTGGACCCAACCTTTGTACCCAAAGTTAATACCACTTTCCATCGCATGCAGGAACTTATCCTGCCCAACATTTGTCCTCATCCGAACCACAGACTGGAACGACGGTGGCACTCTTTAGATGTCCGACGGGCCCTGCGGATCTATATTAAGCGGACGGCGGATTTCCGTAAAACGGAAGCCCTCTTTGTTTCTTTCCTACCGGTTTCCTTGGGCTCCAAGGTGTCTTCATCGACTATTGGCCGTTGGATCCGGCAGACGATATCCAAGGCATACGAATTACGATCTCTCCCGAGACCATCTCGACTGACGGCGCATTCTACCCGCAGCGCTGCGACATCGGCAGTCTGGGCTACTCAGGCCTCATTGCTCGAAATATGCAGAGCGGCTACGTGGACATCGCCTTCTCCATTCATTCAACATTATAAATTGGACAAATTTGCTTCAGCAGATGCCGCCTTTGGTCGTAGAGTGTTACAGCGAGTTGTCTCTGGGGAGGGTACTTCGGACCAGACTGGTCCCACCCGACTGTAGGGACGTGGATCTTTGGCATGTCCCATCCTGGCTGCTGTCTCCACCCACAATGGAGAAGGGGCGTTGGTCTTACCTGAGACGCACCTTCTCTTTGGGTGGAGACAGCAGCCAGACCCTCCCTCTCTTTAGCCAGTCTGGCCCTTTTTGGTTTCTTACCTGTCTCTTTTTCTTTTCCATGTTCTTGGTGTCCCACACGCTGAGCCTGTCTTCTTGCCCTCGCCAAAAGCTGGGTTTGCCCGGTAACAAGGGCGGGACTTAGCAAATTTGATGGGCTCAGTCTATCGGCCTAACAGATGACCACACCCCATCCTGGCTGCTGTCTCCACCCAACGAGAAGGTGCGTCTCAGGTAAGACCAACACCCCTTTACCAACACATGGGCCAGTGCCTTTTGGATCAAGTACGGTATCTGGTTAATTTTCAAAGTCAACTCCAAGTAGAATATACACTTTGAATATGCATGTGGCACGTAGGTTATACCTTAGGGGAGAAATATTGAGCATGTGAATGAATTTATGGAGCATGTGAATGAATTCCTCTTACAACATTTACTAAAGATGGGAAAATGTGAAGATATGCAAAAAAGAAGAATAGTGGGTATGTGCTCTGTTGTGAGGAATGAATATTGTTTTTCAAAAGAACCAAACATTGTTTGATCCTTCTGCTTCCTTGGTTATATGGAAGTGAAAATTGAGTATGTCGGGAGAAACAGTAACTTGAATGCAGTGGAAATGGCTTACTTGAGTATACGTGGTAAAAGAGAAAGCTTAAAAAATGAATGGATGCTGAATAAATGTGGATTGAAGATAAAACGGTGATCAGCATGAAAGAATTGCAAAACAAATTATATGAAGCAACAATAAATGAATTGAGATGAAGGAAAAGACAGAGGAAGTTGTGGTTTTATTGAGCTGATGAAATCTTCAAAAAGAAGGAGGTGAGAAATTTAAGCAACAAAAGAAAAAATATGAATTGGTGCACAGATGTGGTCGATGCATGCATTATGTGCAAGGATAGAACATTGTATATATCTGTGTATATTATGCATGACATTGCTTATGACAAGAGTGACTATTACCCTATTTCCCCCAAAATAAGACATCCCTTGATAATAAGCCCAATTGGGCTTTTGAGCGCATGGCAATAAGGCCAAGCGCTTATTTCAGGGTTCAAAAAAATGTAAGACAGGATCTTATTTTTGGGGAAACACGGTAGTATTATGGCTATATATGTAAGTATGTTGAATTGAATAATGTTAGACTTTTAAATTCTAAAATCCATATGAAATGTGTTATCCTGAGTGCTATTCCATCATTGTAGTATAATCTTTCCAGACAATACATGATTTAGTTGGAACAAATTAACAGCTTTGCACTTCTAAGAAAAGCTATTTAATAAATAAGTTTTGTAAGTCATAATCAGAAATGTAAAATAATACATGGGAAATATTCCATTACAAAGAAGATCTGTTGTAAATGAAGTTTTTGGTAAGCATAAATCACTTTCCCAATGTTGTTTTCTCAAGTGCTTTGAAAATATTTAACTCGTGACATATATTATCTAAATCTTTTATTTTCCTTTTAATAGTATATTGACCCAGGGATTAAAAGATTATCTAAGAGCTGAACATTTTAAACAATGTCTAAAAATCTAGTCTCACCCATTCTTGACCCATTTAAAGGCTGGTATTCAGACTATAAATTGGGTAGAAGTATTTTTCCAGCTGAGTTTTAACATTTTTATATATTTGATTTAGTTGTAAGGGAATAATACTGTTTCTTTTTTTGTTTGTTTGTTTGGTTCTCAGAGTGGCTTAAAAATTAAAACTGGAACATTATTTTATATAACTATGTATCTATGTCTGTATCTATATTTATATCCATCTATATGTATCCATCAATCATCTGTCTGTCTGTCCGTCCATCCATCCGTCCATCCATCCATCAGTACATTTTGACTGACACTTTACTAGAATAGAATAACAGAGTTGGAAGGGACCTTGGAGGTCTTCTAGTCCAACCCCCTGCTTAGGAAGGACACCCTACACCACTTCAGACAAATGGTTGTCCAATCTCTTCTTAAAAACTTCCAGTGTTGGAGCATTTACAACCTCTGGAGGCAAGTTGTTCCACTGATTAATTGTTCTGTCAGGAAATTTCTCCTTAATTCTAAGTTGCTTTTCTCCTTGATTAGTTACTATCCATTGCTTCTTGTCCTGCTCTCAGGTGCTTTGGAGAATCTTAGTTCACCATCCTGTTTTTTCAACATAAAGGTGAATGATCTGGAAGGATAGAGTTTTTTTTTAAAGTATCCTTGCAATAAACAGATATGCAAGAAGAGAAAATAAGATCCTAGAAGTGAACAACTGGCTGTGTAGATGGTGTCATTGAGAAGGATTTGGTTTCCTTGACCATGGATTGATTTATCTACAAGAAGAACTGATGCAAGAAATGGGTTACATCTTATAAAGACAGGGAAGGGATATATTTGCAGGTACCTTGTCACATTCATCAAGAGAGTTTAAGCTGATTCAAAGGGGAGAGGATAGTAAAACACCAGATTTGACTACATAGCTGACATGTAAGGACAGGAAAGTAGTCATACAGCCAGAAAAAGGAGGGTAGGTAGTACATAGGGGGGAAAATAGCCAAGAAAATACAAGAGTCAGGTTAGTAAGGAGTGCCAATTGCAGACTAAAGTGTCTAAACAACAGCAAAGTACAGGAAACAAAGAAGAAGGTATTACTGAAACATGGTGGGATTATACACTTGAGTGGAATACAGTGCTGGAAGGCTACAACTTAAAAAGAACTAGGCTCAACAAAAAGGAAGAGATGTTGGCTTATGTATGAGGAAAACATAGACCTACAAAAAAAAAATCAGATTTTGAAAGTGCCTGGGCAACAATAAAAGGAAAGAGAAATAAAAAATATACAGTTCTGGCAATTTATTGTAGCCCTCTACGGCAAGATGAAGAAGAGGATGAAACCACACGATCCAATTATCAAGGAAGCCTGATTTAGTGACTACGGGGGGATGTTCAGACCGTTATAGGTCTGAGAAATTCTTATCCCCTCTCGCAGACAATTTCATTTGTCAAAAGAGAGAAGAGGAAACAAAGTGATCTGTACCATGGCTAATCCTCACTAATGAGGAGGAAATGGTTGGGGGAAGTTAAAGTTACCTGGCATCCTGGGAGGCAGTGACCGTACTATCCTGGAATTTCAGATAGCTTAGGAAGGAGAAACTCAAGCAGTCAGACTTTAGTTTTGGACTTCAGAAGAGCAGACTTTGAGGGACTCAGAAGAATAGTGTGAAGAATACAATGGCTTGATATCTGAGAGGGGGAAAAAAATACTCAAGTAGGCTTGAAGCTTCTTCAAAAGAAGATTCTAGAGGTAGAAACTCAATTAATTTTTACAAAAAGAAATAATGGTAGACATCTAAAAAGACCAAACTGGATCCACATCCATTGCTTAAAAGAAAAAAAGGAAATGTAGAAAAACTGAATACACAGGAAAATATCTGAAGAGCAGTGTTCAAAGCAATATGCAAAAACTCTAGGACTAACATGAAAAAAGCTAAAAACCCAGTACAAGGTTAGGCTAGCAATGGATGCTGAAAACAACAGAACAGGTTTTTTTCAGGTATGTCAGAAGCAAAAGCAAAGTCAAGGAGACAATAGGTCTTCTGCAGAGAGAATGGTGAAATAGTTAAGGTGGATTATGAAAAGATAGATTTCTCAACTCCTACTTCGCATCTGTTTTATCTCA
The DNA here is from genome assembly GCA_022577455.1 of Arizona elegans. NCBI lineage: Eukaryota > Metazoa > Chordata > Lepidosauria > Squamata > Colubridae > Arizona > Arizona elegans. The sequence goes on from JAKOOJ010000001.1 coordinate 256,124,084, forward strand.
GGGGAACAAGCCCTCAATTGTCCCTCACTGTGCTACTGGGGACATGGAAGGGGGATAAATTAAAGCTCAAGATAAGCAAAGGGAAGAGAAAGCAAGTGAGGGAATGTCTAACTAATGTAAATAAATTAATCTCCTGGGCCAGATGAATTACACTCTAAGGTATTGAAGGAACTAGTAGAGATGGTTGCAGAAGCAACTCTCTGTAATCTTTGAGAAGTCTTGGAAAACAGGTGAAGTTCCAGGTGAAGATCCAGAAGCTTGAAAAAGACCTAATGTTGTTTCTATTTTTTAAAAAAATGATGAAACAAGATCCAAGAAAATACAAACCTATGTGGTTGACAGTAGTCCCAGGCAAGCTCCCTGAGCAGATTATCAAGCAGCATGTCTTTGAGCATTTAGATAGGAATTCATTAACAGGAGCCAATATGGATTTATGCCAAACAAAGGATGTCAGATTAATTTGATTTCCTTTAATGATAGAGTTACTAGACTAGTTGATTTGAGAAAGGACATTAATAAAATATATCTTTAGCAAGGCTTTTGAAAGTGTTTAATAGCATCTTTATTAACAAAATGATAAAATATGGGCTGACAACTCAACTTTTAGGTGGATCCATAATTGGCTCAAATAGCATACTCGAAGTTAAGTTATAAATGATGTCAAATTACTTGGAGTGCCATCTTGAGTGGGATGCCACTGTTCTGGGCCCAGTGCTGTTCAGTGTGTTTACAAATGATAAGGAGTTGATGGAATATTTACCAAGTTTGCAGATAATATAAACTAGGAAGGCTGGCTAATACTTGGGAAGAGAGTAAAAACATTCAAAAAGACTAGAACCATAGGAAGAAACAAATAGAATGAAATTTATAGGGAGAATGTAAAATGATACATCTTGATAAGAACAAGAAAAGGAACATATACAGACTAGGGTGGGTGTCGGCAACCCATGGCTCCAGAGCCGCTTGTGGCTCTTTGGGCCCTCTGCTGAGGCTCCCTGTCCCATCACTGGCTGGCCTTGCCCCTTGCCCTCCCATCGCAGTCATTCTTCGCCTGGCCTGAGAAGGTAAGGGTGATGGCGAGGTGGTGGTGGTGGTGGAGAAGCAGCCGGGATTCTCCAGCACCTCACTCTTGCTGGAGCTTCTTCCGACCCTTGTTGGTGCTGGGCATTCCTTGGTCACTTGGGGAGATGTGCAACATGCTCTCCACCTCGAGATACTGCCCCGACCCAGGCTTGACCAATGCCGGCCTCGCTAACATGAGGGCTGGCAGGGTGGGAATGAGATCCAGGAGGAGGGGACAATGGAAAGGGGGACAGGCCCATAGCACCCAGCCATGGCTTTAAGAAGCTCAGGGCAGCGGGAAAAGGGGGCTGGCACTGACAAACCTCACATGCCTACTCTGGGGGTCAGGAAAGCCGAGGCTGGCCAAGCTGGCGAGCTCTACTTGGAGCTCTTTGCTACTGCTTTTCTTTCTTCTTTTTGGAAATTCGGACTGGCTGAGAAACAAGCACAAAGCGCAGCAGAGGCTTCCATTTGGGTGACCCTCCTCCTCCTACTCTTGCAACCCTCTGGCCAGCTGTGGTGGGGGCAAGTGTGTGCACGAGTGGGGAGACCCTATTCAAGCAGCTGGCTGCCCTGCACTCGCCTTTGCTGTGTTTTGGCCGAACCTTCTGGCTCCCTCTCCACAGTTTGCCAGTGTGCACACTCCCAGCCCCGCAACAGCCAGCCAGGGAGTCACAAGAGGAGAAGAAGGAGGAGGGTCATTCGAAGGGAAGCTTCCGCTGCGCTTTGCACTTGTTCCTCGGTCAGCCCAGATTTCCAAAAAGAAGAAAGAAAAGCAATAGCGAAGAGCCCCAATGAGAGCTCATGGGCTTTTCAAGAGAGTGAGAAGAGACACAGACACAGAGAGAGAGATACAGAGATACACACACACACACACACACACACACACACACGGAGAGAGAGATACAGGGGGAGAGAGAGACATGGATTCAGAGAGAGGGGGAGAGGGGAAAGAGTGTGAGAGAGAAATACAGAGGGGGAGAGGGGGAGATAGAGAGGGAGAGGGGGAGAGAGACACAGAGAGAGGGGAAGATTGAGAGGGATAGAGATACGGAGAGAGAGAGGGGGAGAGACATAGATACAGAGAGAGGGGGGAAATAGAACATACAGAGAGGGGAGAGAGCAGGGGAGAGAGGGAGAGGGGAGAGAGAGATACAGGGAGAGGGGGAGAGGAAGGGAGAGAGGGAGAGGGAGACAGGTAGAGAGGGGGAGAGAGGAGGGAAGATAGGGAGAGGGGGAGAGAGAGAGACATAGAGGGGGAAGAGAGAAAAAGATTTTGTGGTTCCTGGTTCTCTGCCCTAATGACCGGCTGGGTAGGCGTGGCTAGGGGGGGGGGTCATGTGACTGGGACTGTGACTCCGCAAAGGGGAAAAAATCGCGAAACATCATATGATGGCAACATGGTGCAGTGAGTTTGACACCCATGATATATAGCTTGCAGAGGCAAAAGTGGACGGGACATGATGACTGTCTTCAAATATTTGAAAGGCAATCACATTTTAGATGCTTTCGACTTATTCACAGGTTAGACTAGAACAATTGGGAAGAAAGTACAAGGATATAGATATAGATCAGATATTAGGAAGAATAACTTGAGAGTAACAGCTTCCTATCAGTGAAATTTATTTATTTAAAACATATTGCATCACTTAAAGATTTTCAAACAAAGTAATTTATCAGGAATCTTGTAGTGAATTCTGTAGCCTAATGTTTTAGGATCAATTTGGTGACATGTTCCTTCCAATATTGATGATATGATTCTGTGATTCCTTATAAACTTTAACTTTATCTGATACTTTTTGGAATAGTACTATCCAGGTTTTGCTGTGCTATTTTCAATTTATAAATTATCCAAATGCTTCCAATGCTGAGTGATTAATAATTTAGCTTTCCAAAGTAAAAAAAATGTAATGTTTTTTGTTTTTTAATATTCATTTATGTAATAATTCTAGGTTTGTGTGAAAATTCATTTATTTATAACATTCTTAATTTTTTTTCTGAAAAATTAGTTTTTCTTCACATTTTATGAAATAATATAATCGGAATAATAGCAGAAGTTATTTTGTGAGGTGCTTTATTTTATAAATTACTGTATTTGGGTTATTTAAGTGGCCTATAATTTAATTTCATTGCTGATTAATTCAAACAAATCTCCCAAAAAGTAATCCAGACTAAAATAATTTATTCTTTTATGGAAAGGATAATTTGAATAACAGTTTTCAGAAGCTATCTCTTATGGATAATAAAATAAAGATGAAAAATGTACATACAAAACCAAAATTTGCTACCAAAACTTGATCCCAAAAGTTTGTGTTTAGCTGGAGATTCAGCAGTCTGACACAATGTGAAAATTCCTTCTGGCAAACCTCACTTCGTGGTCATTGACTTTAGAAAGCCTTTAGATGGTTCAGGGCAAGTTATTAGTTAGCAGTTATTGAAAAGAGTTTTATGTTTCTTTTATTTAACAGAGAAATTAGACTGCCTCCTAGAAATGTAAAAATTAGCCTGGGACACTTAATAAAGATTGGTAAGCATAAATAATGAGGAGAATCTTTATTGTTGCTTTCCATATTATTCTTACTTTGTTTGTAACAAAGCCCAGTTCCTCTTTATTTAGTTTTTATGAGTTCCCATAAATATCTTAGAAAGTTGCATAATATGTGTGTGTGTGTGTGTGTGTGTGTATGTATGTATGTATGTATATCTCCTGTCTGTCTGTATGTGTGTGTGTGGAACTACTGCAGCTGAAAGCAGAGAGACAAAATTCTTTCCTATTTCTTCCATGTTATGGGGCAATAGTATAGTCATAGAATAATTTTTGTCTTCATTGCCTTTGGGTGATGTTGTCTGGGACTGCATACTGAACTAATATGGCACAGTGGTGGTTCAAGGGACCTGTTTGCAATTCAATCAGCCTCAAAAAATAATAACATTTTTTTTTAATAGCTTAGTTCCATCTGAATACAGTGTGCACCAGACACAATCCTTTTTATTATAAGGAAACAGCTGGGCAGTTAAAATCAATATAAAAAGTTGTGAAGTTATAGAAAACTTTTGTTTTAAAAATGCAAAATCAGCAGCCTTAACAGTGACCTTTGATCGGCTGACAATCCCCTCCCCCCATCTACCAACAACCTCATTATACACATCCAGAAAAGGCATGGCATAATTGACTTAAATTGACAGTGATTCACAGTAAGAAATGCTGAATAGTAGTTTGGTAAATTAATTCACTGAGTGGAGGATAGGAGTCACAAGTCTGACTAAAACTGTTGGGGGGTGGCAGAGAGAGAGAGGGGGGATGAGAGAGATAAATAATATAAACAAAACTTTCTTTCAGCCTAGAAAACTACTTGGTAAAGCCACTGCATGTATTCTCACCCCCGCCCTCAGTTTTAAATAGCAATGCTTTTCATACTGTCAGAATTCCATGCTGTGACACCCCTTTTCAAAAGTTATGACAGCAGTGTAATGACAGCTACTGCCTCTTGAGAATCAATCAGGCAATTAATTTTGTAAATGAAATGCTGATTATACAAAGCTTCACATGAGAGGCCGAGTGATTAAAATCAATTTAACAAATTGTTTCAGGTGGGACTTGATTAATAATTTGCCATAAATGCAGAGAATATATGGCCAGCATACGTTTTTTCTATGTTAATATATAACTCTAGAAAATAGAGTGGATGTATTTTTGTACCTGCCCTTCCACAATGTGAAAGCCAGTGTGACTTAGCCTCTAAAGTTTTTCCCACCTCCGACTTGAAAACATATTAACAGAGCAATTTGTTTTCTATAATATTTCAAGGCTGCGTTAAATGGAATGTGTTGCCTTGCATGGTCCAGATTGGCAGCCGACAGTGTCTCAGGTAGCTGCTCTTCTCAATGTTAATGTGAGTTCTATTAAAGGCAAGGAAGCTATGTCCCTAGGGTCATCTGCAGGAGAGTCAAAGTCAAGACTGCAACCTTAATCACATGGTCCCATTTTAATCCCCCTCTCTTTGTAGCTTCTCTTGTGCCCATTAGGTTGGGAATATTCAGTCTCAAAAGCCAACATAGTGCTAAGGTAGGAAATGTGCAGCATATGGTCATTGAGATGATGTAGCATTGGAGTTTCTGTCGTCCCTTGCTGTGGACTGTACAAGAAAGAGCTGGTGGAAACCAAATCATATCTAAATATCACATGTTGCCCATCTTCACTGAGTGTGTCACGAAACTTGTTAGATGCAGAAACAAGGACATAATCAGCAATATTGGAATTGTTATTGGTAACCAGCATAACTGAAAATAATGTAGATGCTGGGAATTTTCTACCCTTATCAGTAGCAAAGCAATACCTCTACAGTTACAGGCATCAGTCTTGAGGATCCTGAGCTCTACGGCATTCGAAGAATTAAAAGTTAGATCTCAATACCGATTAGCCATCATCAGCCTCAGTATGTTTTGATTCATTCTTTTATTTCTTCCATTACATGTTGATAACTGTGAGAATATAGGCTAGACTGCCCTTTTCCTTCTTACTCCATGAGAATAAAATCAATTTTATATATTGTATAAGTACAGGTAGAATCATAGGGAAAAGTTCTGGAAGAACATATCAGACAGTTTATACTTGGAAGCTATTTCGTTAACATTTCTTTATTTGATTTATTGTCTACCTTTCATCTCTTGCAAGCCCTCAACTTAGGCTCTTATTCAAAATGTTATGAACATTCATCTAGCACTTCGACTTTAAATCTGGAAATCAAAATGCTGAGTGTATATTGTGAATCTGTGCAGATTCCCTAGGGGAAATTGCTCGCAACTAGGGCAGGGCTCATGAGTTACTTAAAATGTGTTGCTTTTAGGCAGTTTATCTTCATGCAGCTGTAGCTGTTAGAAGTAGTTGAATTATATTGGTTTACAGCGAAATAAATTATGAGAAAATGTATTTCTTCGGTAAAGTTTTTTTTTTTAAAAAAAACCACTGAATAGAGATATGAGCGTCTTGAAGTGGGATATATCATAGTTAAACAATGCTATTGGAATTTTCCATTTTCCATTTGAGCTTTTTGTGTTGCCTTTCATTTTTATTTAAAAATGAACTTTTAAAACCTCTCCATGTTACATGGAGCGTACGAAATAGTATGTAATGTATCAATATAATGAAATGTATTCTATAGCAGAATGAAAACATTGGGTACGTCTACTAATGCTTCATAGATAGAATTCCTCACAGTTTCTTTGTCTGTTGCAACCATATGTTCCATTGTGCAGCTTTCCACAGCTTCCCTTCATCCTCAGGAACAGCCTTTGGGGGAGATATGGGAATGCAGCTGGCATAGTCCTGGTAGGTAATCAAAGCATTTGTCATTGTTTTTGTGAGCAACTGGAAAAAAAGCAGTCAAATGTTCCAAACTCCTGAAACATAAGACAAGAAACCCAGAGTAAAACTTCCAGATATAATCATAAAAAAAAAATAGAATAATTCTCCCTTTATGGATGAAGGTTCTTTATATTGATTTCAAGAGGACTTTGATGTGATGGGTTCAAGGTAACAGGAAGTCAGGATTAAAAATAAACTAGAAGTAGGTACGCAGATAGAGGAACACAGTGCAAGATGCTATAACTTACTCTTAAATAATGCAATAGCATTATAGACAACAAGCAAACCAAGTACTGTAATTAGTTTTTCTCAGTCATAGAATTCTTTCAGCCATCAGGTGGGATAAATGTGAGTAATTGGGTTTAAATGTTATTTTAACCTCTATGTGCCTTTGCAATGGCACTGCAAAAAGTCAAGTTGTCTTCTAGTTCATTAAAAAGGGATGGGAGATGTTGATTGTGATTTGTTTGCTCTATACCCATAATAGAATTATCCAAAGTATAATAAATTACCTGTGAATGGTTGATACCTAACCCCAGTATTCTAAAAGTAAAATTAGAATAAATGTATAACATGCAACTGGAGGAAGTGACATTTAATTTCATTGCTTTATTTTAGAAAGGCCATCAATTTCGACTGAGGAAAGATATAGATTTCTATTTAATATTTTAAGACATATCTCTCTCCACTGCTCCACAGTTCTAAAACTCCCAGGAGAAATATGGCAAAACCTCCTCATTGCTATTATGGCCATGTAGTGCATTAAAATCATTGGAGTTGGAGGGAAGTTAGGTCATCAAGTTAAACCCACTACTCAGTTCAACAAATCAGTGTAATTTTTTTCTGGGTTTTCTTTCATTTGAACACATCCTGTGAAGGAAAGCCCACCTCTTCTCTTGGTAATTGGTTTCACTGTCAAACTATTCTTCCAGTTAGGAAGGGTTATTTTTTTTTTAAAAAAAACACACATTCAAATAAGATCTGCCTTCTTCCAACTTTAATCCATTATTTCATGTTCCGCACACTTGAAAAGTGCAGAAAAGATCTTGACCTTGTGCTGTGTGATGTTCTTTCATGTATTAGAAGGGTGATGTCATTATCTCCTCTCAGTCTTCTGCTGTCAAAGCTAAATATTCCCATTTCACCCAAGCTCTTTTCATAGGACTTCAGTTTCTAATCCCTTGTTTTTGTTTCCGTTCTCTTAATCTGCTCCAGTTTAAATACTTTTTAAAATGCAGTGTCAAGAACTAGAGAAACGTTGTTCATCCAGAGTCAGAACATGTATCACTTTCTAATAATAATAATAATAATAATAATAATAATAATAATAATAATAATAATAATAATAATAATAATAATAATAATAATAATTTTATTTCTATACCGCCCTTCTCCCGAAGGACTCAGGGCGGTGTACAGCCTATTTAAAAACACAGAAACAAAACAACAATTTAAAATTTAAAATCATTAAATAATTAGGCTCCAATTAAAATCCCAGAAATTTAAAATACCCCCAATTTAAAACGTTATGTTAATAGCCCTGCCTGGTGGAACAACAGGGTCTTCAGAGCGCAGCGGAACACCCGGAGGTCGGAGATCTTACGTATTTCGGGGGGCAGTTAATTCCACAGGGCTGGGGCTCCCACAGAGAAGGCCCTCCCCCTGGGTGTCGCCAGCCGACATAACTTGGCCGATGGCACCCTGAGGAGACCCTCTCTGTGGGAGCGGACTGGTCGGTGGGAGGCTACTGGTGGCAGAAGTCGGTCTCGAAGGTACCCGGGTCCTATGCCATGGAGCGCTTTAAAGGTGGTAACCAGTATCTTGAATCACACCCGGAAGACCACTGGGAGCCAGTGCAGCTCGCGCAGGAGGGGTGTCACGTGGGCGCAACGAGTTGCACCCATAACCACCCGCGCGGCCGCATTCTGGACCAGTTGGAGCCTCCGAGTGCTCTTCAAGGGGAGCCCCATGTAGAGAGCATTGCAATAGTCCAACCGGGAGGTGACAAGGGCGTGAGTGACCGTGCGCATGGCGTCCCGATCCAGAAAGGGCTGCAACTGGCAAACCAGGCGAACCTGATAAAAGGCCCCCCTGGCCACGGCCGTCATGTGCTCTTCTAAAGACAGCCGTGCGTCCAGGAGGACACCCAGATTGCGAGCCCTCTCTGTGGGGGGCAAGGATTCACCCCCAATAGTCAGCGATGGCACCTGCTGACTATATCGGGGCGCCGGAAGCCACAGCCACTCGGTCTTGGAGGGGTTGAGTCTGAGCCTGTTCCTCCCCATCCAGACCCGCATGGCCTCCAGGCAGCGGGACATGACATCAAGGGCATCGTTGGGGTGGTCTGGGGTGGAGATGTACAGCTGAGTATCATCAGCGTACAGATGGCACTTCACCCCAAAACCACGGATGATCTCACCCAGCGGCTTCACATAAATGTTGAACAGGAGAGGCGAGAGGACCGACCCTTGCGGCACTCCCCATGCGAGATGCCTCGAGGTCGACCTCTGCCCCCCTGTCAACACAAACTGCGAGCGGTCGGAGAGGAAGGAAGAGAACCACCGCAGAACGGTGCCCCCTATTCCTAACCCCCTCAACCGCTGCAGCATGATACCATGGTCGATGGTATCAAAAGCCGCTGAGAGGTCTAATAGGACTAGGACAGAGGAGCAACCCCTGTCCCGAGCCCTCCAGAGATCATCCACCAATGCGACCAATGCCGTTTCTGTGCTGTACCCCTGCCTGAAGCCCGACTGGTACGGGTCCAGATAGATAGCTTCATCCAGGTGCCGGGGAAGTTGTCGTGCCACCACGCTCTCAACAACCTTCGCCACAAAACGAAGGTTGGAGACTGGACGATAGTTGGCTAATTCAGCCGGGTCCAGGGAAGGCTTCTTGAGGAGGGGCCTCACTACCGCCTCTTTCAAGGCGGCAGGAAAGGCACCCTCACTCAGAGAAGCACCTATAATCCCCTGGAGCCAGCCTCGTGTAACCTCCCGGGAGGCCAGTACCAACCAGGAGGGACACGGGTCCAATAAACACGTGGCGGCACTAATCTTACCCAGAACCCTGTCCACATCCTCGGGAGTCACAGGATCAAACTCCTCCCAGATAACATTCTCAAGACCTGCCCTCGTCTCCTCCCGTGGACTCATCCTGTCGGAGTCCAAGCCATCCCGAATCCGAGCGACTTTATCGTGCAGGAATTGCACAAAATCCTCAGCACGACCCTGCAAGGGATCTTCCCACACTCCCCCCCGGAGGAGGGAGTGGGTCACCCTAAACAAGGCGGCTGGGCGGTTCTCTGCAGATGCGATAAGAGCAGAAAAGTGGTTAGACTTTGCCGCTTTTATCGCCACTAGGTAGGTCTTGATATAAGACCTCACCTGTGTCCGGTCGGAATCGGATTGACTAGTCCTCCAAATGCTCTCTAGGCGTCTTTTCCGACGCTTCATCTCTCTCAGCTCCTCAGCCTCCAAGGAGCCAGTTGAGATCGGCATCGGGTCAGAGGCCGCAAAGGCACGACGCGGTCCAAAGCTCCAGCGGCCGCCCTTTCCCAGGCGGCCACCAGCTCTTCAGTCGAGTCGTGTGTTAGGGTCTCAGGGAATGGCCCAAGCTCCGTCAGGAACCTTTCGGGGTCCATCAAGGCGCCTGGGACGGAACCATCTAGTTGGCTCCGTCTCCCTGCGGCGGGGGACGGCGGTAGGAAAGTCTAGTTGGAGGAGCGAATGATCTGTCCATGACAAGGGTTTAATGTCTAGGTCCCCTCTACCAAGATCATTCAACCACTGACCAGAGACAAAAATCAGGTCCAGAGTGTGTCCCCCTATGTGAGTTGGGCCATGAACTAACTGGGTCAGGTCCATGGCCGTCATGGAAGCCATGAACTCCCGAGCCACCTCTGATGCCTCACCCGCGGATGGAAGGTTGAAATCCCCCATGACTATAAGTCGGGGGGTATCAACCGCCACCCTGGCAATGACGTCGAGTAGCTCGGGCAGGGTCGCTGCCACGTGGCAGGGAGCCAGGTACGTAGTCAGCAAACCCATCTGCACCCCACGGCCCCACTTTACACAGAGGGACTCACATCCGGCGTTTCTACTCTGTGAAGTCCCATAATTGCATTTCTAGAGATCTGCAGAGAATTTGTACTGGGATTTTCAGGAATAAAGGTCTGTTTTGTAAATAGGAACCAATTGCATATCTTTAGCTTTAACTCATGACGCTAACCCAGCATTCACTGTGACTATAGATATGGAGGTAATTTTTTCCCCCTGCCTTCAAGATAGTTTCGGCTCCTCGCCATTGCTTGGACAAGTCCCTGTGGTTTTCTTGGCAAGATGTCAGAAATGGTTTGGCATTGTCATCATCCTAGGGCTGAAAGAGAGTGACTGGCTCAAGGTCACCAAGCTGGCTTTGTGCCTAGATGGGACTAGAACCCATGGTGTCCTGATTTCTAGTCTGGCTCTCAATGGAGGGAATTATTCATATATAAATGCACATCTCTTCTGAGGAATATATTTTCCTAGTACATACATGTTGATGTTTATGCACATTTAGCTGTTGCAATTTTTATAATTAATTTGTGATAGAGTCTTTGAAAAATGTTGCAATAATTACTATCTATTATAATTTGGTTGATTTTAATTTTGTAGAATCTTATTTTGTATTTTTAAGATGAACTGCAGTATACTAGTAAGATTTAATCACATTTTTAATATGCCAGTAACCATTTTCTTATTGGGTATCTAACTATATTCATGTCACTGCAGCATGAATTAATTTAAATAACCCAGGTAGATATACACTTTGAATCAAATTAACATTGAAACATAGATGAGACTAAGGAAGAAAAGAAAGCAAAACTATGTTTGGACGAGTAAATTTAGTTTACTATTAGGAGTATCTGCAAGCACCATACATCTGAATCTAATTCCTAACAAAGTAATAATGTATGGTTACTTTAAATTACTGTTTCATCAGAGCCAATAAACTATAGTGGATAATCAAAGTGAATATGAAATTGTCAATTCTAATTTTTAAACTCTGACTGCTTTGGAAAGCCACACTAAAGTCCCAAATATGACCTAAGAGCCATGGTGGCGCAATGATTAGAATGCAATATTGCAGGCTGACTCTGCCCGCTGCCAGGAATTCGATCCTGACCAGCTCAAGGTTGACTCAGCCCTCCATCCTTCTGAGGCCAGTAAAAGGAGGACCCAGATTGTTGGGGGCAATAGGTGACTCTGTTAACCACTTAGAGAAGGCTGTAAAGTATTGTGAAATGGTATACAAGTCTAAGTGAAATTGCTAATGGGAGTAAAGGGGTATTGGTCTTACCTGATATGCCCTTTCTCATGGTGATTGATGGGAGAGTCCAGGATGGATGGGTTGCTCTAGTCTCGTAGCTCTATAGACTGAGTTGAATTCTGAGGACATTCCTCCCTGGTAACATTCCCCAGTTGAAAACAAAGACAAAGTGAATATTGTAGTCCATCTTCAGTCCAAACGAATCTCCTCCTGGAATCTGGATCAGACAGTCCACCGGGTGGGACTGGACTCTCCCGTATGAGAAAGGGCGTATCAGGTAAGACCAATGCCGCTTCTCCATAGTATTGATGGGAGAGTCCAGGATGGGACATACCAAAGCTTGGCTATCCTACGGGTGGGCGCTGCTCTGGTCTGGAGTCCCCGCCTCCTCATGCAAGAGAAGGCTGCCTCAGCGGAAGCATAAGTGTCTAGTCTATAGTGGCAGATGAATGGCGATGGGGATGTCCATGTCGCCGCCCGACAAATTTCGTCTACAGAAGCCTGGATTGCCTAAGTCGCTATTGTGGCCGCACTTCTAGTGGAATGCGCTGTAATCCCTTGAGGCACCGGGAGAACTTGAAGCTCATAGGCTTGGGCAATACAAGTCCATAGCCAACAACCCACCATGGAAGGCGTCACCCTGTGGCCCAGAGATGACGGCTGAAAGGAAACGAACAGGGACTCAGTCTTCCTGATGGAAGTGGTCCTTGAAATGTAAATGTGGAGGGCCCTCCTAACATCCTGACTATGCCATATCTGCTCCAAGGTGTGCTGAGGCCTTGGACAGAAATCAGGCAAGATTAACTTCTGTGCTTGGTGAAACAAAGAGTTAACCTTTGGAAGAAAGGCAGGGTCCAGTCGCAGAACCACCCTGTTTGGATGAAAAACACAGAGGTCCTTTCTCACCGACAATGCTGCCAACTCTGAGATCCATCTGGCAGACTTGACAGGAAAGCCACCTTACACGAGAGGAGATGTAGGCTAGCCTCTCTTAAGAGTTCAAATGGTGCCTTGGTAAGGGCCTGTAACACCCTGGTCAAGTCCCAGGTGGGGTAGCGGTGCACTGTTGGGGGCTTTAAATTGGAGGCACCCGTGAGGAAGGCTCTCACTCTTGGATGATGAGTAAGAGAGCCTAAGTCCCCAAACTTCAAAACCAAAGCTAAGACTGTGACCTGTCTTTGTAAAGTGTTCGGGGATAGCCCCTTCTCCAGGCCCTCCTGCAAAAATTCCAGTCATGAAAATCCTCCAAGTTGCATTGTAAATGTGTGTGGTAGAAGGCTGCCTGGCCGCCTGGATCGTCTGTATGACCCTATTGGAGAACTTCTCCCATTTCAGAAGTCTCTGCTCAACTGCCAAACAGTCAACTGGAGCCACTGAGGCTCTGGATGGATGATGGGACCTTGGCTGAGGGAGACTCTCTGGGGGAATCCTCCAGGGTCTGGTGATCAACAGGCCGACCAGGTTGGTGAATCACGGTCTTCTGGGCCAGTGGGGAGCTACCAACAGGACCTCCGCCCTCTCTGACAACACCCTCCTGATTATTGCTGGAATCAGGGGAAGGGAGGGGAAGGCATACAATAGACCCCTGGGCCATGGGCATCATAGTGCATCTACCCCTTCTGCCCCTGGTGCTGGGAACCGTGCAATGAATCTGGGAAGGTGAGAGTTTGACAGAGAGGCAAAGAGATCCAGAATCAGATGGCCAAACTGATCTGAGAGTTTTACAAAGACTGGGATGTAGGTGCCACTCCGCCTGGTCGACAGTGGTCTGGTTCAACCAGTCTGCCTGCACATTAGGTACTCCCGCAATGTGCTCCGCCCTGAGCAATAATAGATGAGTCTCTGCCCACTGGCACAATGTCTCTGCTTCCTTCATGAGGGACTTTGACCGAGTCCCTGCCCCCTGCCAATTGACGTGGGCTTTTGTTGCCACATTGTCTATTAGGAGGAGGACATGATGTCCCACAACCCCTGAGGGCCAAGCGGGCTGCCCTGAGCTCCAGCCAATTTATGTTGTGGTGGAGCTCCTGCCGTGTCCACTGTCCCTAGGCAACCTGGAATGCAAAGTGGGCCCCCCACTGAAGAGGCTGGTATCAGACATTATCATCAGTCGGTCCAGTTCCTTGTAGAAACAGCCCCTTGTGATGTCTCTTGCCCCCCCACCAATGGAATGACCAAAGCACCTCTGGTGGTAGTCAAACCCTTGCCTGTGAGGTACTGTGAGCCGCCCTCTGGTAGGGGAGCAGAAACCATTGGAGGGGCTTGGCGTGGAACTGTGCCGAAGACACTATGGCAAGACAAGATATCATTTTCCCCAGGAGCTGGGACAGCAACACCAATAGTACTACTCTGTCTGTCCGAATTTGGCCTATTATGGCCTTGATGCTGTCCTGGCGCTCCTGGGAAAGAAGGACCTGTCCAATTATTTGTCTATGAGTGCCCCTAAGTGCACTAGTCTTGTCGTTAGTACAAGGTGACATTTGTCCAGGTTGATGGAGAATCTGTGATCCCGAAGGGTCCGGATCGTCATGCCTTCTGCCACCAGTAACCTCTCACCGACCAGTATGCTCCCATAGAGAGGGGCTTCTCAGGGTGCCGTCGGCCAAACAGTGTCGACTGGTGGCCCCCAGGGGAAGAGCCTTCTCTGTGGGGGCACCTGCCATCTGGAACGAGCTCTCCCCAGAGATACGGAGGATTCCGGATCTGCGCGCTTTCCGCCATGCCCTCAAAACATTCCTATTCCAGCAGGCTGGCCTGGCCTAACCTCTCTTTTAAATTGCATTTTAAATTTGTCTTATAAATTGGGGTGTTTTAAATTTGTTTTCTGGGCCAAAGGATATAATATATTTTAAATGGTTTTTAACCTTTATATTATATGTATTTTATTTTCTGGCTGTTCACCGCCCTGAGTCCTTCGGGAGTAGGGTGGTATATAAATTTTAACAACAACAACAACAACAACAACAACAACAACAACAACAACAATATAATGCCTAGATCTCTCTCTGCCAGCTGTTGGGAAGACGCCTAGATAAGCAAATTGTCCAAGTAACACTGGATCCGAATGGGGATCATCCTGAGGTACGCTGCTAAGGGTACCATGAACTTGGGGAAGGCCTGCGGAGCCGATGCCAGGACGAACAGGACGAACAGGACGAACGGGAAGCCTGCATATTAGAAATGGCACCCAGCATAACAAAACCTCAGGAATTGTCTGTGACTTGGACGAATAGGGACATGGAGGTATGCCTGCGTCAGGTCCATAGAAGCCAAGAAGTCCCCCTCCCGGATTCTTTCTAGAATGGAATGAAGGGAGTGCGGTTGAGTCCCTTGAGATTCAGAATTGTCCTCCATCCCTCTGAGGTCTTTGGAATGACAAATAAGATTGACTAAAAGCCCAGCCCCCGCTGGTTCGGTGGGACCAGCTGAATGTCCCAAATCTCCAACAAATGCTGGATCGCCAATTCCATGAGTTCCCGTTGTGCTGAGTTTCTGGAAATGGGACAGCGGAAGAAAAACCTCAGGGGAGGGGAAAGGAATTCCAGGGAGAGCCCTGATCTTATTGTCTCCCTGACCCAGGCATGCATTGTGGTGTCCTCCCAATGGTCTGAGAAAAGACAGAGATGGCCCCCAGTGAGAGGTTGAGGCCCGATATCACTTATGATATCTGAATGCCCTGTTGTTGTTGCCATGAAAGGAGTGCTTTCCCTGTGGCTGCTGTCTGCCTCTGTTGCCAAACCCCGATCTGTCGGTCTGGTAGTTGGGCCTAGATAGAAAAGGCCTCTGATGTCAGGGAAAGCTAGCCCCAGCCTCCCCCATCAGAAGGAGGGCCGCCTGAAGTATGGCAAGGCATGGAAATCTGCCTGTCTGCCCTGGGAAGGGAGAACCTTCCGTTTATCTCTGGTCTCTATTAAAAATGGATCCAGAAACTGCCCAAAGAGGCTTTTCCCTCCAAAGGGGGTGGAAGCCAGCTTCCATTTGTTCTTGGCGTCCATGCGCCAATGTTGAGCCATAAGCAGCGGGCCATCACCGAAGATGCAATAGTCCGTGCAGAGAATTTAGTGGCGTTCAGAGATGCATCTGTGGTAAATTCGGCCGCAGCAATGATCTTGCAGAGGTCTTGGTGCGCCCACAGATCTTCCGTTGGGATCTGAGCTTGAAGTTGCCTGACCCAGCGCAACAATACTCGGGTGAAAAAGGATGCTGCAGTAGAGGCCCGGATTGCCCAGGAGTCAGACTGATGGGCTCTGTGGAGAGCCATCTCCTCCTTACGTTCCTCTGCCTTTAACACATCCTCCGTGTCTGGTGGTAGGACCGAGGAGGTTAAAGCCACTACTGGTGTATCCACCTTCGGAACCCGGACCACGTCCAGAAGTTCCGGGTGCAGGCTGTAAAGCGTGTTCTCCATGCCGCTGGGTCGGGAGTATGAGGCTGGAGAGGTCCACTGTCTCTTTATTACATCCAGGAATATCCTGGGAATTGGGATGACATCTGTTTCTGTGGCCTGCTCAGTAAAAAGGAAATCCTCCTGCTCGCCATCTCCGGGGTAGGCTCCTGCGAATTAGAGTCCTTCCCCAGGCAACCAGTGCTCCATACTTTAGCTAGTAGGGGCTTAAAAAGGGCAGGATTAAACAAGCCCTTGAAGGCTGGCAGACAGGGGGGTTCCCATTCATAGTTCGAAAAATGCCCCTCTCCCTGAAGCTCCCCTTCTGACAGGGAAGATTGGCTTAGTGTAGAATGTCATGGAGAATAAGGGCCTTGATAACTCGCAGCCTCACCTGCTGGCTCCAAAATGTCAGTATGCATGGACTGACCTGTGACTGATGTGGGTAATTGCTGGCTCTGTTGTACACCCTCTCTGATAGCCTGGGCTATCCAAAGCCTCATAAAGGGTGGCATGTCCTGCTCCTGAAGCACCCCCTGGCAGAGCCCTGCAGCTGTTGGGGTGAAAGTTGCCTCTGGAGCATTTTTGTGCCCCCCTAAAGGCAGTCCTCTCCCAGTGGTTGTCACAGGATTCTGTGATCGAGAATGAGCAGAATGGTTATCCCGCAGCTGTCATGGCTCACTGCCCCTTGGAGTATGACTGCACAATCAGACAGGAACTCCAGGCCCCTTTCCGCAGCCGCGGAACCTCGGGCTCGCGCCAATTGTACTGGCCTTTCGCAGCTCAGCTGAGAGTCTGACATCATGTTGTGGTCCTCTGAAGAGCTGTTGGAAGTGCATGGCAGTCTAGGCCTCTCTCCGCCGCCACGGAGATATCAGGGGCTGCACTTACAGTGCAAGACGCTGGATTGGGCCTCTGAGTGCCTTGAAATGGTGTGAAAGCAATCAAAATGGCCACTGCTGCTGGATCAGGTTCCCAAATAGCAGCTGAGAAGCGTGGCAAAGAAAATGGCCACTGGAGCAACAAGGAGGCCCCAAACCTCTCTTCTGCAGCCATGTATGTCAGAGGGGCCGCTCTGGTCTAATGGGCCTCGCTGATGGCTGAAAATCAGCTGTGCAGCTAGAATACTAGAGAAAATGCCACCAGAGCTGTAAACAAGCCCCTTTCTGCTCCCGCAGATCTTCAAGGGGCCGTGTGGAACTGATCAGCTGTAGCGCAGTGTTCTAAAACGCTCCCTGCTTTTTTTCTTATTCCACCATAGCGGGTAGGATTGGTACTATCCATCTGGTTTCTAATTAAATTAAAATCACCAGCAATGATTACCTTCCCTACCCTTTCAATTTGCAACAAATCGGTAATCTTATTCAAAAAATCTTTTTGATTCACATTTGATACATATAAATTAACTAATGTTATTTTTTCCTCAATACATCCTGTTATTATCAAATATCATCCATCGATATCCGCTATTACTTTGTTTTTTTCAAATTGGACTTTATTTGATATTAATGTTGCAACACCTCTAGATTTTGAGGACCCAAAAGCTTTTTCATAAACCTGCATCCCTTTTAAATACATCCTGTTTATATCCTCAGATTTCTGATGAGTTTCTTGCAAAAAAAGTATGTCAGGAGAATCTCTTTTAATCTTAAATTCTAAATGTCTTCTCTTAATCTGATTCCCAGTACCTTTAACATTCCAAGTCATTACCTTAATTACCCCCATTAATATTTTTAATTTTAACTATTCCCTCTTTTTCCTTTCCGTGACCCAAAACCCAAACAAATATATATAGACAACACATAACATAAAAAAATAATAATTAAAATAATAATAATATAAAACATGTAAACAATATAAAACAAAAACTAACATAACACACAACCACATAAAATCTTCATCTCCCACCGTCTTCATTAAGACACACCTCGTTTCCAAGAGTGGGGGAGAAGGGACCCCATTCATCAGCTGGGTCGTCTCTTCATTGGCATAATTCTGGTTTCAATTGAACAACTACAAGTTCTTCGTCCCCGCACTCGGGCTCATCTTCCCTTTTATGTTCAGATCCCGCAGAGCTTCAAGGGGCCGCGTGGAACTGATCAGCTGTAGCGCGGTGTTCTAAAACGCTCCCCGCTCAAATATGCTGGCTGCTCTTGTCTGTCTCTAAAACCAGGGAATTTGGAAATAATTACGAAAAATTTCACCTCAGAAGCTCTGGGAGCTTAAATGAGTGTCCTACAGAGCTGAGACTGAGTTGAAAAACTGGGGAATGTTACCAGGGAGGCATGTCCTCAGAAATTCAATTTAGTCTATAGAGCTATGAGACTAGAGCAACCCATCCATCCTGGACTCTCCCATTGATACTATGAAGAATGATAATGTCATGCCAAAGGGGCAGCCAGTGTTCTACATGAAAGTACCTGGAATTGTAGCTATCCAAGATGATTAAAACATACTTTTAATGGTGCACATTAAATGGTACAAGAAAAATATTAGTCAAATTATGGATCCAGATGTAATCAGAAATCAATGATCCAAGGAAAATACATCATAATTGTATTGGTAACTTAAATCCTGAAAGAATTCACTATTGAAGTATAGTGAATAAGTTTTAGATAGCAACACTGATTAGAAAAAGGAAAATCGGTTTTTGAATATTTGTTGATGTTAAAAGACCTCTACAATAAAATAGCATATAATGGAAAATTGTGATCTACTTAAAATGTTATGTTAAATTATAAATCCATTGCTATTAAAAACAGCTATAATAATGATAAAAATAAAGTTTGGAGTTATGAATCAATATGAGTATATAGATATGCACATTTTTTTCTGTTATTCTCATCCGGGTGGATTTGATTTAAATCAAGTCGATTTAAATCACAATTTAAATCACAATTTAAATCACTAGTAAAAAGGCTTGATTTAAATTAACTCAATATAAATCATAATTTTTAAAAAGGAACTGTCATCTCTGTCCCGCAGCAGCTCCTCCTCTGACCCACTGTTGACAGTCCCAATATTGTAGTTATCATGTTACATAACTAAGCTCCATTTTATGCTGAATAAATTAAATTATTAATGTATCTTAAATAGAAAACTATCTTTAGATAGATTTTTTACTCTAAAAGCACTTTGTTAAAATAAATTTGATAAAAATAAAAAAAATCTGATTTAAAAAGAAAATCCGATTTTAATTTTTTTTAAAAAAATAATCAACTTTTATCCACCCTGTTCTCCTCTAAACATATTGACTTTTGTTGAATTACTAAATTCCACGCAAAAAGTAAATAGAAACAGATCATTCCTCAGTTTAAGAAACACTTAATAATTTAATTGTCTATAGAAAGGAACAGATATTGTCATTTATCTTTTTTGAGATGTGAAAACTTTAAAAATATTTGTGCCATTTACTACATATTTGAGTAATATTAGCTGATATGTATGTTATTGCATATTGCACTATGCTTTGCATTGCTTTTACCCATTGTGAGCTGCCAGAGTTGCTGTGTGAGATGGATAGCTATATAAATCAAATAAATAAAAAAGGAAGCAGGGATTTGCTGTAACTGTATTTTATGTGCCACCAACAAAAACTAGGATATTATTATTATTTTCTGAACTCAAAACAAAAATCATACCTTTTGATGTGAGCTATATTGTATGATTTTCTTATTGACTTGGAATAAAAAATGAAAAACAACAACAACCCTGTGAACAGTGGTAAAGATGGAGCAATTAGATTATTTATGTAAACTATTGTCTGGTATTGTCTGAATTCCCATTGCCAACGATGCATCCTTAAGGACTTTCATCCTTGTGTAATTGCTGTGGAACTTATATGAACATGTTTCTCTGGAACAAAGTTGAACCTAAACTGCAATTTAAAAATTAAACTTTTTTTAATCTGTTAGCAGATTTCATTTCAGAATGAAAACTTGTTTTAAACTGCACCAACTAGGTGATTTTCAAAATTATTCATGCAGTGGACTAAAATATTGCTTTTATCATTTCCCTCCTCTAATCAATAGGGCAACCCAATGGATCCAATGGTAATGAAAAGACCTCAGTTGTTTGCAGTCGGCAACAGCCCCCATGCCCAGTCCCAGCCCGGCAGTCCATATCCAGGGCAGTCATATGGGCCACCAGGTCCCCAGCGTTTTCCAATGGCAATGCAGACCCGGACTCCTAGTTCCATGGGAGGAATGCAATATCCACAGCAACAGGTTTGTTATGTTTCTTTCTGATTATCTGCTTTTGTTCTGTAAAGTGATACTTAGTCCACAACATCTCTTTCAGCGTATCCTTCATTTAGGAGTGGGAAAAGGAAAGAGAAAGCTAATTTGTAATTTATTAGTTTTCTTTTTAGATTTTATTTTCTTTTGTCAGTGATAAGTATATCAATTTAAAAAGAGGATATATTATTCATCAAATACATTCTCTGGATTTGTGATCTTTTTTATTTGTTCAGCTGCCATAAGCCTTCCGCTGCTAGTCATTTCTTCATCGTAAATAATAATACTGAAGAGGGCTGGTTGATTGAAATGAATATACTATTGGTCAGCACAACAACTGTTGCAATTTACAATACAAGTTCTTGGAAGACATAAAAAGTAGTACATGCTTTACATGTATATGTATTACAGCATCCTCCTTTCTCCCTCCAACTCAAACAGCAGGGAAGCGTTTTCTTACGTCCAACAAGAAGAATGTAGATTCTCTGATTAAGCTGTTTATTGAAGAGTGTGCTTTTCATAAATGCATTTTTTTTAAGAAAAGATGTTAAATATGGCAAAGGTAGAAAATAATGAACAGGCAGGCAGGTATATTTATTGCATTGGCATGGAATATTCAATAATTAGCTGTGCATTCACAGTTTTGTTGATTGTGTGTGATTCATAAATCTCTTACCATACAATTTGCTTGAGGTTTAGATTGCTAAGAGTATAGCAGCAAAGGTGACTACTTTGTGGGAGATGGGTAGCTTCACTAAATAGTGGCAAGAAATTTATTTTGGTGTTTCTTAATAGTGCAATTGCAAGTGATTGATTTTAAAAGACAGTAACCTGACAGTAACTTGGAAACAAAGAGGAAGACAGCATTTACTTCTTAGCTTAATTAAAGTTACTACTGGTTTATCCCACGATGCTCTTTATTTTAGAAAGGAGTATTGCTATCTTAAACGTAGTATTGCATTTTTTTACTTGTGGAAAAAGGCTTTAAAAAAAAAGTAAATCTATTAGAAGGCAATGATCTGATGCAGCAATTGGCCACTGTCCCTATCTGTCTTCTTGCAGCATTAGAATAATTGGATGAGAAATATGGTTATGAGTACTAATACTCTTTGGGGAAGTAGTAGGAAGATAATTACAACATTGAATTTTTATTAAATGGACATCAACACCTAGGGATAATTTTGTTTGGACAGGCTCCAGAGTTTCATATGTTTAGCTTGTAAATCCAGTTCTTGTCCTTAGTGCTTATATCTTATATGTCAAAATGAAAAATAAACAGTGTTAAAATTTCAGAATGCAGACGTGCCAATGATGTCTTCAGTGGAGACAGTTGTCTATAAGGAAAACTAAGCTGGAAATTGCTTAAGAATTTGGATGGGTTATATTATGTACAGATATTATTATGTGGGATTTATAAATGAATTCAACTTTTTTTAAATAAACAGATGTATGTATTTATTTATGTTCAATAGATTCTAGGTAGCTTGCAGTAATAAAACTACATAGACCTCATACTCAAGAAGTGGGTATTCATAGGATCCCCTCCCAGCTAAACTCCATTGGGTGAGCAGATTTCATCTGAAGCATCTGGTTCATAAAGATAAGGAGACCCTATACCAAAGCCATCCCCAACATTTATGGCTTGGCAGCCTGGGGGTGGGGAGGGAGAGAAAAACTGACCGGTAGAAGTGGTGGGCTGATGCGTGCGTACATGCACCGGTCCGCCACTCGTGTGACTTGAGCTGCGTGTGCTGCCAACCTGCCACTTGCACAATTTGAGCTGCACACAAGTGTACGCCAGCCAACTGCTCGGGTGGCTCATTTCCAAACCAGCCACAGCCCGGTAAGGGGCTGCAGCCCAGGGGTTGGTGACTCCTGCTATACCACATAGGACTGTATAAGGCATTCACTTTGAATGTGGTTGGGAAGTTTATTGGCAGCCAATATAGCTTCTGCAGAATAGGTATTATTCTATTATATTTTACTTGGCATACAAAGGAACTAGCCTAAATCAAGGGCCTTCAGCAATCTGAAACTTGGGTTAAAATTGAGGGTTTTGAAATGAGAATAGAAATCAATTTTTGCTCTCTCCCTATCCCTGCAATGACTGCTTAACCCACATCATATTTTGTTGTGGGGATAAAATGAAGCGAGATATTGAGCCTTGAGCCCCTGCAGTCAGGGAGGATATAAATCTAGCATATAAAATTCAAAAGATGTGGCAGATATGCAGAATGTGGAGCAAAGAAGGATTATGACAAAACCGAATGGAATTTGAAGTTTTTCATTTTATACATATAGTGTATTTTGAAGTGTCAGAAAACAGCTCATGTTTTATAGTATATTCTGTGCTTTTCAAATTAAATGTTGGGGGTTTTTGTGTGTATTTAGCATATTTGTAGAAAAAAATCCCACAATTCTTTATTTGTGATATGGAAGCATGCTTAGAAAGTGCTGTTATCAGCAGTTAATAAGGATACCAAAAATTTGTGAGCCTACTTAATAGAATTTGACATATTGCCAAATACTATCCATCTGCTAAAGAAAGACATGTTGCTTTTCAGTTTTGAATGTTTTCTGTGAAATGACAATGGTTACTTTCAAACCAAAAATACTGGTTTACTCTTCAGAGTATAATCCAAAATAAAGATGTAATAAAAGCAGATCTCGTTAACATATTTAAAAATTAATTAGTTACTTCAAAACATACACATTTTTTTTTAAATTTTCTAACTCTGGAAATCCGATGCATTCTTAAAAATTATCGAAATGATTTCTAATTTGTTATAGATTGAAAAACTATAAAAAAAATTGCAGGTGTCTGAATCTTTTGTAGTCACATAGAAATAAATGAGTACTGTACATACGGTTTGCAAGGATACATCTTCTAATTTTGTAATTTGGGCCTAAAGGAGGTATAACCCCGATAACAATTATCTATTGGAGAATAATATTCTGAACAGCTGGAAAGCTGGTGAGAAGGGAATCCAGACTGATAATATGGTAAGATTGGGGACTTTTGAAAGTACTTTCATGTTGACAATATTCTGAAAATAAGATTTAAATTCTAAGAAACAGAAATGAGTTAGAGCACACAGTGTAAATCACCAAGCAAAAATGCTGATTTAACTCATTGATAAGATTTAAATCATTTTTTCCACTGATAATGATTTAAAAAGAGATTCTGATCACTAAAACACATTTATTCAGAACACAGTGCAACATATTCATATAATCTTTAGAATTACAACCATCTTAGTTAGCCTAATTTCAATAAAAATAATAATTGGGGATTTCAAAAAGGGAACGATTTTCACAAGATGCAATATTGAAATAGGAGTCGATGCTGGTAGGTTGCACAGTGTGTGTGTAATACAGCCTTTTATTCATTCTTACGCGATTGTATCATTTCCATGATGTTGAGATAGCATTTAATTTTAAAGGCTCTTTTTAATAAGAAAGAAATTTAATATTTAATCCACATTTTTTAAAAAATCAGAATGTATTCAATTTCTTAGGATCTGGTTTATGCTGCTGCTGCTGCTGCTTTAATAGAATACAGAAAGATGCTTTTTGTGCTGTAATGTAGAGCCCAAACACCACATGCTGAACTGGAGGTGAGAGATTGCTGCAACCATGCAGATTGTCTACTTAAAGATATCTGCCTTAGCAAGTCAAAGGTTCATCATAATGAAAAATGAGGCTATACAATAAGAAATAATGTGATTATTGGACAAGACTTTTTAAAAGGCCACCTTAAGAATTGTGCAATCATAGATTACACATAATCACAGAATTACCCCATTTGTTCCATGGCTTATGCAGAAGCCTGAATTTACACGGCCTTATAAATTTTTATGTATAAGATTCTCTAAGTAGGGGTATGTTACTAATGCTGTCTGTACTGCTGGGAAATGTTTAGTGTTTCCCCCTTTCTGTGTGATGTTAAGCCTCATTGACTAAATTGAAAAAGGCTGCTCATAGCAGGATAAGGTTTTATGTTGTATTGTCTCCTTTGGAATTATCCTTTCCATTAAGTATAATTCGCTCTATGGAGGGAGGTGAGCATAGATTACGGATAATCACAGAATCAAATTTGACACAAGAAAGAAACTTTATGGTAGCTTAGCTCTACATCTTAACTGTGGTCATTGACAATGTTTACTGAATAAAATCCCAAAAGCAGTACAATTGAATTATTATGGAAACTAGAAACAGTACAATGATTTCTTCCTCTAAACTGATGTAGGGAATTGTTGGTTAAAAAGAAAATGCTTGCTGTCTTGAGAGAGTAATATTGTTTGAATTAGATGACACAATAGTATCAGGAAATAGCATTAGGGCTAGAGCTGACACTTGTGTCTTTCAAAATATACATTTGAGTAAATCGGTTGTTGAAATTATTGCATTAAATATCTACCAAAAACTAAGTCATTGTGTTTATTAAAGAATTGTGATCAGTTGCAAACAGAAATCCACACAGTACATATGACAGCAGAAGAACCCCATATGGTACCATTAATGGACACCATCAGGACCTGCAGTTGCTAAACTGATTTCCTTCGGATTTCCTCCCTTCCTTTTCTGATGGGCAGAATTAATATGTTAACATTCTGTGCAGATCTTGGTCTGGTAATTAAGTATGCAATTAGTAGCAGTAAGTCAGAGGTAGCATATATTTTGCAAAATTCTCATGATAGATGCGTTTTTGTCACTGAATTTTATATCCATTTGAGAAGGCAAGAACAACTTAAGTGGATTAACGTTTGGATTCTTTTGCCTATGCAAAATGATCTTCTTGAACCAGATCAATTGTAATCAGGAGTGAAATGCTCCTGGTTCGGACTGGATCGCCCGATCCGGTGGCGATGGCGGTGGGTGATTTATCAACCGCACGATCATCAGAGGCTTTTTTTTCTTTTAAAAGCATTTTTTCTACAATCTCTTCCGCCGAAAAAATGCTTTTAAAAGTAAAAAAAAAAAAGCCTCTGATGATCACGCAGCTCAGCTGGGATCGTCAGAGGCTTTTCAAAGCATTTTTTTCTGCAACCTCTTCGCTGAAGAGGTTGTAGAAAAAATGCTTTGAAAAGTTAGGAAAAAAAATTGGCCACGCCCACCCAGTCACATTACCCCCCCCACCAAGCCACGCCCACCGAACCAGTAGTAACAAATTTTACATTTCACCTCTGATTATAATGTTCAATCACGAGTCAGTGAAGCATGTTCAAAGAGCAACACATATTTGTGTTTTTGCCGATTTTTCTCCTTTTGCAGAGTGGATATAAGCAAAAGCATCAGGTTTTTTTATTTAAAATTTTATTTAAAATTAGTCTCCAATTTCAAACTGAGTGACTTGTTTAAGGTATTCTTTCTATTTAATTTTTCCCAATTGTCGGTTTATAATTTTTCTTAAATTTTGACATTGTCTCTTAATTTCCTGTATCGTTTATGCAATAAGTATTAGATGTTCTCTTAAATATTAACAAGTTGAAGAATATCATACTCTGTACTAGAAAATAAATTTCAGTTTTCAGTATGAAATGATGCTCTCTAAGGAAAAATAAATAAGATCTGCTGGTGATATTTATGACAAGGCAACAAATAATATTGTTTTCCCTGTAATTCTAAGATCAGGCTTGTTAATGTATCCTAAAATAGAATAAATTAAATCAGAATATAGAACAGAACATGTTTAAACCTTAGCATTGCTGTCAACATCAGCTTGGAGATTAAATCCAAAAGTATATCTCTTATTACATAATGTGTTAAAAGTTGTAGCCCGTATGTTCTTTATTTTGCTTTGAGTTCCTTTAATTGATATAAAACCTCCCTGGCTCAGGTCAAATAATATACCCTTTGAGGAAAAAATGGCATAGGAAAAAAAAGTGGGATAAACAACAAAGAGGAAAATATGGGCTGGCAGAATGGATTTTCCCTTTCCCTTGTATTGCTCTTCAAAATGCCTTTTTGTTTTTGAGGGGGTGGGAGAAATTGAGGAGTTTCTGCATATGAAATTGGGATAAAGCAGGGGTGTCAAACTCACATTGTCACGTTGTTGTCATATGACGTTTTTTCCCCTTTGCTAAACTGGGTGTGGGCGTGCCAGCACGTGACGCATCAGGCCTGCGGGCCGCAAGTTTGACAGCCCTGGGATAAAGTGATCCAAAAGAAGGAGGTAGAGATCTTATTGCATGAATGTTACTTGCCAATATAAAATGCCAACATCCAGTGTATACTCACACACAAACAAACACACACACCCAGCAGGTTGCCCTAGCTTAGAGGCCTTGATTGTACTTGCTAAGAGCAATAACGTACCAGTAGATTCATTGTTAGCTTCTTTTAATGATTTAATGTTTTCTGTTTTCAAGGTTCTATTTTGACATTTACCATCACACTTGTTTTGAAATAGACTATTGGCTCACATGTAGGAAAGCACATAAAATAAACTTGAAAATTAGGGCTACATAAATTACTAATGGCATTACCTACTTGCCTTCCATTTAATAGAAAAGTTCCAAACTGCTATTTTGGCATTATGCAACCCTTCTTAATAAACATTTTCAAAATACCAATGATCCTTAGCTTACACGCACAATTGAGCCCAACATTTCCATTGCCAAACAAGTCAGTTATTAAGTGAGTTTTGCCCCATTTTACGACCTTTTTTGGCACAATTATTAAGCAAATTACTGTAGTTGTTAAGTGAATTATGTGATCATTAAGTGAATCTGGCTCTCCGACTGATTTTGCTTATCAGAAGCTGGCTAGGAAGGTTACGAAGGGTGATCACATGACTCCAGGAAAGTGCAGTTGTCATAAATACAGGCCAGTTGCCAAATGCCCAAATTTGGATAATGTGACCATGGGGATGTTGCAACTGTCATAAGTGTAAAAACTGGTCAAAGTTTTTTTTTTTTTAGTGCTATGGTAACTTTGAACTAAGTTGAGGACCCCTGTAAAAGGAAAAACAAAACTGTTTTTAACTTCAAGCATTTGAAGCTGATGGTATAAATATTAAAACCAGAAGTAGGAAATTTCTCTCTTCTCTCCCCCTCCCCTCCCCCTCCCTCTCTCTCTCTCCCTCTCTCGCACATCTTAAAATGCATGTATTCATTTTGACTCTAGTCCGTTCTTTCTGTATATATATATTTAAAGAGAAAGTCTATGTATTTGCCATATGCTAAATAAATAAAATTTTAAAGAGAACTATGAGTAAGTCATCCTACTTCAAAATTCCTAAAGTTTGTAACACTGTGGTTGTCCTATTATTTTCTTTCCATTTGAGTAAGGAGGGAAAACATTATCTTCCATCCCCTCTTCTCCATAATTATGTCTTCCTTTGCCATCCTTCAAAAGTGGCAGGCAAAATGATAAGGAGCTCCTTTCTGTTACAAGATTAACCGGCCTGGATCTTTTCCATTTGGAAAAACATATAAGGCTCAAGGTAAAGAAGATGAAAGTTTGCAGTGGTCTGTGTAGAATGAAATGTTCTGAGAGGAGTATCGCTCTCAGTACTTGAACTCAGGATCATCCAGTTCAGTAGAATGGAGCATAGGCAAAAAAGAAACTCGTTCACATTTTGCATAATTCACGGCCATATGGTAAAAGCCCACTAGCTTTGATAGCTTTAATAGAGAATTGGACAAAATCCATAGATTGCTGTTAGTCATGAATACTTTATTGAGCCTCCTATGTTTATAGGCAACATGCCACGGAATACCATCTGCTGGGATGAACAGTGGGAGAGAAAGCTTCCTAGAGGAATCTGATAGGACTATGCACAGTTTGAAAATATTTGTAAGAAACACTTTGGACCTTCCGTGAGCACTGCTCCTCTGGTGTTCTTTCAAGCAGCCCATCTTTTTTCATGCTTCAGCTTATAAAGAAATGGTGGCTGCTTTAAGTTCTGCATTAACATTGAACAGTTGACTCCTTATAGAAGCTACTATTTGTTGTTCAGGATGGTTCAGAAGTCCGAAAAATTTAATGAAGAGTAGTTAGGTGCTGTGCTCATTCTCATGTGAGGTCTGAAGCACTTCTGAATCATTTTCAGAATAATTGATATACAATACAGGAATCTGAGTGATCATTATGAACTTTCAGTAGTACCTAGCAAGTGGCATAACAATAAATTCTGACTTTCCATAAACTCACCCCTGCATTCAGTAATAGCTGAAGCGCCACAAATTTGGCATAGTTATATTAGTTGCTTTATTTAAGATGAGAAAAAAGCTACAGTTTCTGCCTACTGCAAGATAATGAAGAAAAGTTTGCTTTGAGTCACAACTCAATGGAGTCTCATGTTCAAGGACTCTTGAAACCAAGCGAATGCCTCACTAGATAAGGAAGGATCCATCTCTAGTAGTGTTCTGGACATTTTTTGAGACCTGAATTTTCTGGGGAATCTATTATGTTGGGAGGGTGAATAAAATGTTCTCCTGATTAAGTATGATTATAATGCAGAAGTTCTGGCTTTTATTTATATTATTTAATTTTTAATTCATGATGCTCTAAGTCAGATTGATTGGAGTAGCATATAGGTATGAGTGAGTGAATGGGTGAGTGAGGAGGAAGGAAGGAAGGAAGGAAGGAAATACATAATTCTTTTCTTTCCAGCATTTCAAAGCAATAAAAATTGGCTATTATTTTCCTAATCTTAAGCACCAGGGGTATCTGTTCCATGATAACATAACAATTCTTCCTGGCCTGAGAATGGTTAATTCCCATTACACTAGCTTTAGAGTTATACCAAATTTCTTGGCTGTTCTGCTTTTAAGGGAAGAATAGGAAAAAATATATTATTAACATAACCAAGAGAGCTATTTGAAAAAAAGTTCTAGATTTTAGAGTTAAGAGAATTTACTAAGATTAATTATAATTTAGATGGTAGTACAGAAAGTCCTCAATTTAGGACCACAATTGAGCCCAACATTTCTGTTGCTAAGTGAGACATTTGTTAAGTGACTATTGTCTCATTTTACGACCTTTCTTGCCACATTTGTTAAGTAAATCTCTGCAATTAAGTTAATAACACGATTGTTAAATGAATCTGGCTTCTCTATTGAGTTTGCTAGTCAGAAGGTTGCCAAACGTGATCACATGATAGCAGGACACTGCAACTGCCATAAATATGAATCAATTGCCAAGCATCTGAATTTTGATGGTGTGACGATGGGGATGCTGCCAACAGTCATACGTGTGAAAATTCGTCATAAGTCCCTTTTTTTACTGCTGTTGTAACTTTGAACGGTCACTAAACAAGCTATTGTAAGTCGAGGACTACCTGTATTATAACCTCAGGAGCTTGTATGGAAGACTAAAATGCCTGGTGGTTGAGGGAAGGTCTTTTAAAGAAGAGGAATGGAGATAGTGACATAATGGGACATTTTGGAGAAGAAGAACCCACGGTACTGTGAAGTTTTCAATCTTAATTTACAAGAATTAGGCAGAATCCTGAATGCCAGAGCTGAAAGTCAGTATCAATGCTATTGATACTGATTATGTAAGACATGATCATTCACTTTATTCCTGCTGATGAAAATGCAAAAGAGTACTTTCCTATTGATACAGGGTTTGCTGAAACATCGCTACTCTCTTGTTTATAATACTCCTGTGGATGCTTTTGCACAGAGTAGTATGTGTCAGAGCTTGAAATAACTCTTGTGCAGTTCTCTTTGAACAGATAGCACAGGACAAGTTCTAGCACATAGTTGCTTGACATGCAGCCGCCTACCACTAGGAAAGAATGTCTTACTTGCATTATCTAACCTGATCTGCTTCAAAGTTTGCCAGTTATTTTGCAGTTTAAATACTGGTCTGTAAGTAATTTCTGTGCTTCCATATTGAATCATTGCATATATTCTTTGAACAAAGCAAGGTAGCAGTGGGGACTATTGAATAGGCTAAAGCAAACTATCATTGGCTAGGAGATATAAATCTTTACAATCTTTGTTAGTATGAACCCACTTTTGTTTTGAACTGCAGCATATTGTGCATCCTTGTATTGCACAAGATGAAAATCATAAAATTACTGCCAGTAAGTATGTAATAGATGTATAAGCAGTAGAGCTCTAAAGAGTTCATTAGATATTAATTACCTTCCTTATATTAACATTTCAACATTTTAGCTTTACAGATTATTCACATTCTCATGTCTTCACACTGAGTCTTAAGAAACTGCCTTACATCAAATCAGATGACTGATCCATCTAGCCCAGAATTATTAATATCTGATTGGTGGTGGCTGACCAGCATTTCAGGCAAGAAATTTTCTAGTTCTAGCTATTATGAGAGGAATTGGATCTACAATTTGTGGATGTATCCCATGGACAAAAGATGTCCAATAGCAAAGTTTTGTATGAATCCTGATGTTCAGTACATTGTTTGGCTAAATGTTTAACTTGGAAACAAACACACATCTTGCTATGGAATTAAAATAACTATTGTGGGAAATCTGTGGCCATAAACATTTTTTATTAGCATTACCTAAAAGGCAGAGTATTTAGTGCTAGGTGTCTTTGTATTTTATATAAGAACAGTCTCCTTTTAGCACCTCTTAGAAAAGGTGGGTAATATTTATAGGTATTGTTGCTTCCTCACATATTTAAATGATAAAATGCTACCAAAATATATAAGATATAGGAGGGTTCTGTGTAAGAAAATTATTTTCAGTCAGAATTTTTTTCTAAAAAATATTTTTTTAGCTACCAAATTTATGGGTAACCATTATAAAAATAATATAGTCTGTCAGTTTGACTATTTAAGGTACAAAGTGGAAAAATAAAAACAACAGCTAAAGAGTAGAACACATTACATACATGAAACCAATGCTAATTTTGAAATTCATTAAGCATGTTAATCCAAATGCTTTGTACCTTATATAGCATTGCAACAAAATTCGGGCACATTTAAAGAAATAAAGTTATGAGCCTGAAAGCAACAGTTAGAAATGAAACTGGTCAAAATTACTGGGGAATTTGGTTTGGTATGGAGTTATAAGCTCAAGGCATGTCAACATAAAACAAGCATTTAATTTAATTTAGATATCTAATAGATCTGAAAGGAGTGCAACAGCTACTTAAAATATGTCTTTTAGGGAGGGACATCAGATCTAATTGAGCATCAGTGTTCTTAAGATATTGCTTCATTGCCTCTAGTGCATGTCCTCTTGAATTAAGGAAAACCTACCAGTTCCAGGTTCTTTGTATTGCTTGGGCCAAGATGAAACAAACTTATCAGAATAGGACAGAGGGAGTATGACTTGCTGGTGATAAAAACTGTTGGGATAAAAACTGTTGTTTGCAAAAGTGTGTATCCAAACCTCATGGTTTTATTAGAAATAACTTGTAGTGCTTCTGCATTGCAATATTCAGCTAGGGTTAGAAGTCTGGCTACAGCTAAAAGTCAGCTATTGAAAAATAACCTATTCTGCCAACTCTAAGACTCGTAGTATAAGGTCTTTTCCTTTTTGGGTGAGGGCATTTCCTTTTTGGGTGAGGGCATGAGGAAGCAGTTGGATTGCTGATCCACCAATTCTTCAATCTGCATCCTTCAGTGACAGAGACCTGCTCAAACAACAGCAAGAAGAAAGAAAAAAATTATCCAAGCTATTTTAGAAGTTGGATTTCCCACCTGAAGATCAAAAGTACTTAGTCCAATCTTTGTAAGCAAATACAGATATTTTTGTTGGATACACCAGATAGAAACAATGTGAATGGAATGGAATGGAATTGAATTCTTTATTGGACAAAGTGTGATTGAACAAAAGAATTTGTCTTTGGTGCATAAGCTCTCAGTGTACATAAAAGCTATAAGTGATAAATCATGATTATAGTCATCATAAAAATACATTCATCATAAATTATAAGATACAACACTTAGTTATACTCATAGGATACTAAATAAGCAATCAACATAAATCATACTAGGAAACTAAATAAAACAATATAAATCGTAAAGATACAAGCAACAAATTATAGTCATAAGTAGAAAAGGAGATAGGTAATAGGAAAGATGAGAAGAAGAATAGTAATATAGCCTGATGCATAATACAATAAATATTGTGTGAAAGTATAATGCAGAGTATACTACTATAATGCAAGGAGAACCTTTAAAGATTTAGGATCCAGTGTCTCACACACAGCAATGAAAGAGAAGTGTTTGGTGCAACTATAAAACCCTATTTGTTTATTTTCCCTGTTTTTTTTAAAGAAGGGAACAAATGTGCAATTTGATTTTTGTTTACTTCTAGCAGGAAAAGACAAAACAATAGTTCTCCTTCCCCTCTCCTTGATTAGTGTGTGGACATTTATGTAGGCTGCTATCAGGCAAGATGTTTCAAAATCATAAAACAGTCACGAAATGCAGAGTAAATATTGAAGCTATCTATTACATTTATATTACAAATAACTATAGTGTACAGCATGTCCTGGTAAACCTGGTAAAGTTATTCCATGACTGGAAAATTCAAGTCAGCATTTACCAAAATATACTCTCCTATCTTCCATAGCCCCTGGCATTTTCTTTTTATAGACAGTTTGGAGACAAACACTTTATGTTTCTGTATCCCTCCAAATTTCCCTCATAGCTTAAGAGAGGAACCAGATTTAGACACATTCAGGAGATTTCTGTCACTTCAAATAAGTCTTATTTGAATATACAAACTCTTTAGTTCAGTATTCATTTATTGTAGTCCTGTGTGAGGGTTACTAAGGATAGTAGTTTTATAGCAAATACTTATTTGCCCTTCTTGGAATCAATATTCAAGGAATACCTGCATGCACATTATTACTTTTAAGTAAGAAAATACTGATTCTTTTATCCTTCTGCTATATATCAAAGTCTACACTGCTGATGTCATGGGCCACTGATTGTTTATAATGTGCAATTCTGCATGAACATAGTGGTCATTTCTAGGAATTGCAATTTCCCATTAGACTACCATCATATAAAAAAGAAGAAGAAGAAATGTGCAATGAATAGCCTAAGTGAATTCTTACAGATAAAAATGAGACACTTGAACCCCTCCATTATTGAGGGATAGGGATCTTGGAGGTCTTCTAGCCCAACCCTCTACTCAAGCAGAAAACCCTATACCATTTCAGACAAATAGTTATCCAATCTGTTGTTAAAAATCTCCAATGTTGGAGCAGCCACAACTTCTGGAGACAATTCATTCCACTGATTAATTGTTCTAACTATCAGGAAATTTCTTTCTCCGGGGGAAGGCCCTCATCAGCATAGAGGTCTGGCTCTCGGGACTTAATCTCCCCAAGAAGTGATGGACGGCTGGCATGGGAGGCAGCTGGGGAGTCCGGGGCTCCAATAGACAAGCAGTCATCCTGGTAGTCCCTATCAGGAGATATAGATGCATAGGATCGCACAAAAGTGTCCCTGTTGGGAGGCAGGATCCTGCTGACAAGGTTCGTTGAATAGCTGCAGTAATCATATCCTGAAAATACTCAGGTAAAAAGTGTTGGCAAACTGGTACCTGTGGAGGCACCGTCTCCCTAGAATCATGGGCAGAGGGAGGAGGCGAACAGGCAAGAGATCCGGCGCAACAGGACAAGTCACCATAGGTGCTGGAACTGCGGCCTCAACCAGTCCCCACAAGCCAAAAGTTGGGATGGCCATAGGACAGTCTTGTAGAGACATTTGGTCTGGGGTCACTGCAGGAGGTCTCTCAATCGGGATCTCAGTGCCAGAAGGACAAATTCCTTCGTTAGCCCTTGCAGAAGAAGACAGAGGAGAACTGGCTTTATCACAGATTTTCTTTAAAGCCCTTGAAGATGACGAAGTTAGCTTACAAGGCTTATGATGAGGGCGTGAATCCTTGATAATAGTGGCCATGTCCCTTGAGTTGTCTTGAGAAGGACCAGGAACAGAGGTTCTTGGCTCTGATAAAACCTGCTGAGCTGCCCCGGTCTTCCGGCCATGCTTGGGTTTAGTTAAGGCTTTAGGCATGATTAGGTGGCCTGCTGCTATCACGAAACCTGTGATTACACAAGGTCCACTGCAATGAAGGAGATAATGCAGAGTAGTCAAATATCCTCATGGTGCTCAAAATGGCCGCCAAGGGCCCTGCATCTCAGGGCAGCAGTGAAGTCAAACGGCTGTCAAAGACAAGCCTCCAATTACCGCCAGAGGCAATGTAGCCATAATCGCCAAAGTCCGTGCCAACAGATTAACTGGGCAAGTGGACTAGATTAAAGCCCAAAGGCAATCCAAAGGCCACAAGGGCGACAAGCCAAATCAAGGCACAGGCTAAAGCCTGGAGGCCAGCAGAAAGGAACGCAATTGCGCTGAGGTGATTTTGGGCTGGAACAAAATGGCGGCTACAACTGCCACCATAGATGGGAACGCAAAGCTCTGCCAAATGGCCGCATACCGTCAGACGAAAACAAGGCTGAAGCGCAAAGCTTTCAAGCCTGCCAATACACAGCCGGGAGGAGAAGGGGCTAAATATCCTCACCGAGCCAAGCAATTAAAGAGAGACGGGAGCACAAAGCTCCTCTTGCAAAATCCAAAGTCGGGCTGTAACTGTCTGCTGGAATTAGAAACGGCCGCCCGACCAGCGTTCGGGGGAGTGTGAAGCTCCACACAAGCAAGGTTCAATCTCCCTTTGGGAGCGCGAAGCTCCACGATGCCCCGGAACGCTCATCTGTTCAATGGGAATAAGCTGAAAGGCAGAAGCAGGGAGAGAAGAACCAACGAACCCCTAGCAGGCCAGCCGAAGCTAGCTGCTGAGGCAAAGTCCATCCACAAGAGTGGAAGTAGCACTGACATTCACAGTCCAGGAATCCAATAAATCTAAAAAATCCAAAGTCTGCAACAGTAGAAAGTTGAATAAAAGTGATTGAAGCTAGAGAGACAATCCCACACGCCTGTCCAGTCTGAGTCAAAAGCTGGAAGCCCCTATCAACAGGGGCGGGACTTAACAACTATGACAGATTCAGTCCTTCAATCTGAACAGACGAGTGAAACCCATGCCTGGCTGCTGTCTCCACCCACAATGGATAATAGATTGACCCCCTCTTCTTTGTGGCAGTCCCTCAAATATTGGAACACTGCTATATCGTCCCTAGTCCTTCTTTTCATTAAACTAGACCTACACAATTCCTGCAAATGGAGAAACTGAAGTCTCTGGGTGGGGTTTGTGAAAAACTGCTAAGAAGCACGCAAGTGTGATAATAAGGCGGATCCAAATTTCAAGGCAGATCCAAAGCAAGAATCCTTGGATTCTATTTATACATTTATTTTGTTCTTCGATTTCCTCATGAGGTTTTTCATCTTGCAGTGATTTATTTTTATTTATTTTATTGGATTTAGAGGCCAGGTTTCTTACATCTCAAAGGTGTGAAACAATAAAATGAGAAGGGAAAAACCTACAGCCCAGTAGTAGCCATCCTGCCTGCAGGCTGGTTGTAAAATAGGTGTAGAGGGAGCTAAATGGCTTTCTGAGGGCATTCTGTTCCAAAGAACAGATGATGCTGTAGAATAGGGGTCCCCAACCCCGAGACTGGCCCAGTGTTGCAGCCTGTTAGGTACCGGGATGTGGAAGTGGTGAGCCAGCACACAAGCACATGCATGTAAAGCTGCATTTGTGAAAGTGGTGCATACTCACGCGAAACCATCACCTCCCTCTCCTCCCCACCACCACACACTGCCACCTCTGCCAGTCCGCCGAGCCAGAGAGTTTGGTGACCGCTGCTGTAGAGAATAGAAGGAGCAAGAGAGTCAGGCCCTGAGACACTCCAGAAGTGAGGAACCATGGATATGACTTCTCCCACCTTAAAATAATCCCCCCCATCCCATACTAGACTAGAAGGACACAATTATTAATAGAATTGAAAGCTGCTGAGATGTGCCATCCCAGCTCCACCAAAGGCCAACTCTCTGTATTGTACCCTGGCCTGAAACCTCACTGAAATGGGACAAGGTAATTTGCTTTCTTTAAATTCCTCTTTAACTGTTGGCTGAATGCCTTCCTAACAACCTTTCTTAAAAAGGGAAAGTTTGTGCTTGGATGATACCGATAGTTGTCCAGAATACAAGGGCTTTTTCAGAAGGGTAAACACTACTACTTCCTTCAGAGCAGAAAGGAACACTGACTCTCACAAAAAACAGACATTATAACATGGACCCCTTAACAATCCAGGAAGACTAGGATGGAATAAGAAGATGGCCAGGCTCCCAGCTTGGAATGCCTTTGTCCATTTTATGGGGAGTCAGAAGTTCAAATGCAGTCCAGATTACCTCTATATGGAGCCCAATTTCTATGTCAAACTCTGCTTCCTACCCTGTAGCCATGATTTTTATTCCCTGCCCACTTATTTACCTTCATAGACAATAGTTTTTTGGGATTTTGGCAAGAACTGTTCAGATGTTTTTATATTAAGAAATTAAAATAATGTTAATGTAGTCAATATTTACCTAATGCTTCCTTAAATACAATTGGGAATGATATATATCTTCATTATTTAATTTTGTACCATGGATAGGCAATGACTGTAGCATATTTAGTATAATGAGATCTTGTGGTGAGCATGCTAACAAAATAACATGGCTGCTTCAAGGTCTTCTTGTTCATAGACATAGGATCAGTGTTGGGATTCAGCCAGTTCACACCACTTCGGGAGAACCGGTTGTTAACTTTCTGAACAGTTTGGCAAATGGTTGTTGGAAGAAATCATTAGGGCAGAGAACCGGTTGTTAAATTACTTGAATCCCACCACTGCACAAGATCCTTCCCCAAAGCTAGTCAGGATGGATTTCCTGCTGCTGATCCAGAGAGGCGCTTTGATTATCACTGGAAAATTATGCAGGTTGATTAAGTTCTGTGTACTTATATATTTATGTTTGTATTTATATACAATATGTATATAAACTGTCAGACAAATTAATGTTGGATTGAAGATCAGAATGGCTCTAGATAATTATAATGGCTTTCATCTCACCCTTCCTACCCCATTTTTATCATAGTTCATATGAAAATAGGAAGTCTCTAGCAGTTGTCTCATTCTGACAATCTGCCAATTTTGAGTGTTTACTGCTGCATTCCCAGCCCAGCCCAGATTTGATTATCTGTAAACTCTTACCTCATTGAAATGGCAAGTTATGTATGAAAAATCAATGCCCTTAAAAAAAGTGCAACATTAGCAAAGAACAAGCAAATAAGCCTATATAATATTGTAGTCATACAAATGCATAATTTAAACTTCGTTATAAGGCTTATGAGCATTTATGAAAGGCACCCTCTACTGCTACCATTAATAATGACATATATGTATGGAGATTAATTAATCATTATAAGTAAGTTAAAGAAAGACATAAGAATCATATATAGTAGAGACAGGTTTGTAAATAATCAGATTTGAGTAAAAGTCATGTTTTAAGGAGGCTTAACAGAATTTGATTTGCAATGAGAAAGAGGATGCTAGTTGTTTATGAAAACTTGTGGAGATGTTTACCGTTAAAAAGACTTGTGTGCTAATTACTTTTCATGGCTGGGTGAAGTTTCTCTGGCAATGTAAACATATAAGGGAAACATAAAACAATGTTTCTATAAATGGAAGTCTGGCTTGATTAAATTAGTTCCTTTAAAATTCCTTGGCAGTTTTTTTGGATAAGAGTGCCTGATATTTAAAGAAAAAAGAAAGATTAAACAAAAATAAAGGCTTGCTAGGAATACTCAAAAACCTTGAGTTCTCCTAGTCAAAGTGATAGCTCTCTTATCATCCAAACATGAGAATATTTACAGTGTAGGTAACTTGGCCAAAATGATGAATGGGATACTGTCAAAATTTTGAAGGGAAAGGCAGGATGAAGTGGAGAGAAGTGAAGGAGTCTTTGGGGGAATAAGTATTATTATAGTTATGCAAGCCTGCCTAAAAGACATAGAGAGTATTCATAATACGAGCAAAGAACCCTTGTAGTTTTTGGATCTGATTGTACAACTCTTTGCTCACAATCAGTTGCAACAACATTACTGTTAAGCTAATTTGTTTGTTATTGTTTCAGTATAGAATATTCAATAACTCTCTGAAGAATCGCAAGGAAAGTGTGTAAAATAGGAATACATACATCATATGGCATTATATTACTGGATTTCAGTTTTTTAACTTTAAATATATAATAATTTTAAATGCATTTCAAAAACAAAAGCTATTTGAAAATGTTCTGGGGAAAATGTAGTCAATGATGTGCTTGTAAAAAACAAAGATAACGATACATTGGAGCTACCAGATCTTGGTTACACATGGCCATTAATGGCAGCAAAGAGAAACAATTGCTACACTCAAGTAGATATCCAGATTTTTGCAGTCTAGTTCTATTGGCCCATCTATCAAAGGCATTGCATGTCTCTTGATGCAATGATTATCCAATTGTTAGTTATTTTTCTTTTATATCCCACCACAATCCAAGAGCTTCTTGGTAATTATGCTGCTTTACATACTATTTATTACTACCTACTTCTTCTATTTATCATCATCACCATCACCATTACCATCTCAGTTCATTGCATGGTATTATAAATAACAAACAAATAAAAACAAAATAGATCATAACCGCTAAAATCCAAATAGACTAAAGAAAGCGGGGGGAATGAAAAGCTAACCAAGTTCTTAGAATGACCTCTGCATTAATTTGATTTTCAGCACTCTCCTGAATGCCATCAGAGAGAGGGACAGTCTGATCAATGCTGAGAGATAGTTCCACAGAATTCATGTGCTGTGAAAAAACAATGTCTCCCTGCCACAGGGCCTTTTACATCTCAAAAGTGGGTAACTAAGAGTAGTTTAGATCACCATTAGGTACATCTGATTCTGGTTAGACTAAGCCAACCTGCATTTTTTAATTAATGTCCTGCTGTATGATGTAGCAGAACTTCATATCTGATTGCTAAACTTGCTTTATATTGAATTAGACAGTTAAGTCATCCAATTCAGCCTTCCCTAGACTAGTGCCTTTCAATGGTTTTGCTAGCTGGGAATTATGTTTGTTAAAGTAACACTATATCCACTATCCCACAATATACACAATCCCACTATGTCCATAACCTGCTGGATTTAATTATAGTGTGCTTTCACTTTTTGCTCCTATGATATAGGATCCAACAATCCAAAGACTGATTAATCTCCTCACAGCTGCACAAGTAGAACAGAAAGTGTATGTAGAACTCTTGATTTATTTCTGGGCCTGGCATTGATAACATTGACACAGCAAGTGTGTTACCTTAGAGTGACCTAGAAATAACCCAGGTTAGCTGGAGTTCATTCAAGCAAGTTGAGATGACCAGCTAAGGAGTATTGTTTACATTCCATTTTTTCCCCTAATAACTATGTCAAGTAAGCTTTTTGACCATAGTGGATATTTCTTTGAAATAATCCTAAATTTGTAAAGTCATTTGGATAGCATGTGTGTTATAGCCACATCAGGAAGTAGGCTTTTGTTTATTTGTTTATGTTCTGCTTTTATTATTTTTATATAGGTAGCTGGGCTAAGAGAAAGTAACTGGCCCAAAATCACCCAGCTGACTTTCATGCCTAAAGGAGGATTAAAACTCATAGTGTCCTGGTTCCTACCCTAGTGCCTTAACCACTACACCATACTGTCTCTTTATTTAAAAGTTTCTGTATCAGTCTTTTGTTGATTTATGTCCTTTACATTGAGGGTAACTATTGTTATTGTTGTATGAAGAAAGGAAAGGTTAGTGGTTATCAAGGTAACCAATGTATGAAGATTTATAATAACACAATAAAAAAGGAGAAAACATTTAGAAATAATTTTTTATTTACATTTTCTCAAAGGGTACCTATATTGGTGATATTCCAGCATGGGATTTCATTTATTATAAGGAAGAAGAGATTGCATAAACTGCTAAATATTTCTGAGTGTTCAGTCATTGAACCATGGACAATTTTTCTTTACAAGATGCTTTTTCATTTTCTATTTTTTGGGAATAAAGAGAAGTTTCAAAGATAGGCTGTATCTAACCTGTCTTCTTCAGAATTGTACAAAATGATAATAACAGGTTATGGAACAATTTTTTCTCTTGTAATTGCAGCATTTCTGCTTTTCTTCACAATAGTAAATAAAATATTTTTGATGTTTTTATTAATCAAAAAATATGAGTCACTTTTTGAGTCACGTCTCTGCCAAATAATCACAATCCCACCAATCTCAAAGAGAAGCAAGACAACGGAACTATCAGTATTTGAACTCTGGGCATTTTAATTGCCTGGAAACATTTTTCGAAAGATATAAAGACTGTCTAATAGTTCAAGGTAGGAGATTTGGGGGGACAGAGTGAGAATATTGAAAAATCTGGCTAAAACCTTGGCATATCATTTGAGGCATCCCATTAATTTCAGCAGACCCTTGTTGCTATAAAATGCATTTCAGATTATGAAATAGCCACTCAATCTAAGGAAAAGAATCTAAGGGAAAGGCAGAGCAGCTCTTAATAGTTATTTACCATTACCAGGTTAAAATTGTAGGAGAAGGAGAGGCAGAGAGGAGTCGGGCAGAGTCAAGAGAGGAATCAACCTAGAATCATTATATTCCCACAAGCAATCCACGTCCAGTTCCCACCCCTCTTGAATTCTGTTAATTCTTACCTACAATTTAGTGCTGACTGATAATTGACTAAATTCTTGTATATAGGAATGAGCAATAAATCAGCTGAACTGGAATATAATGCCTCGTCCTGATTCTTTGCATCTAACAAAAATAAAATAAAAAGCAACACTCTCATAGATTGTAAGTCTACCCATAATATAAACACTTTGACAGTATAAAGAAAATAAACATAAAATAAATGAAGTCATGTGCCTGTCAGATTCCAGCCTTCATTTACCATATGCCCTTCTTCTGCATTCCTCACTAGGAACAATCAAGCCTTACTGCTCTCCTGAAACCCAAGAAGAATGGTGCATATTAGATCTCTACACAGAGAGAATTTGAAAGTATTAGGGACAATGATCAATCAGTGCTTCCAAAGCCCTGCCAGATGAAAGTCTTGTATTCTCCAGTGTAGCTGCGGGATAGTCCAGAAATGGGATTGCTAGAGTTGGATCTGCCCAGAGACTGAGTCATAATGCTTTAGCCACGCCCTCCTGCCTCTCTCTCAGTCCCCAGTTTTCAACTCAGTCGGCCTGAGAGAGATGTTCTTTTGGAGGAGGCTGGTATTTTGATTTCATTCCTGGACTATCCTTCGCTTCAATATCAGGTTTTTCCATTCCAATTCGGTTTCATTATAGACAGCATTTCTCCTTGCTTGCTGATCGGCCTCCAGGGATTGTGCTGGCTAGGCCAGCTGGGCTGGCAATGCCACCAACACTTCAGGCCCCATTGTCATCGACAAGGCCTGTTCTCTGTCATGCTCCGACAGTGAGCGAGTCGGAGGCTTGCAAGCTGACAGATTTAAACGCCACTCCCATGCAACACTTAGAAGCACCAGGACTCGCCCTTGAGCGGCGCTAGTTGGGGATTTTGTCACCAGTCCCTGGGCCTGCCAGGTGGACGAAGTGGCACAGGAGCTCCAGTTCGTAGTTTGGCCGCGGCCCCTGATTTTCTCGGATCGAGGAAAGGGTGATCGGTGCTGGCTGGTTCCTAGGTTTGCCCTAGGAACCCCACCCATCACAGCAGCATGAATTTTCTGCTTGCGTTTGTGCTGGCTACTCCAGTTTCTTCTGGTACTGCCACCACCGCATTGTTATCTCCTGTCTTTGGAGTGGCAATTTGAGGCTTGGGATCCCTACCCTAGAACTCTGGGCATTGCCCCAGTTTTAGGGAACAGGACTGTAACATTGCCAGATTCCACATACTCCCAAGTGACTATTACATTGCCACGGTTCAAAATGGCAGATCACTCTCTGATGAGGGAGGAGCCACATTCTATTGCCTCCAAACCCAGAGCTGAAGCCTCGGTCAGCAGGAAAGTGACCTGCAAATCTTCCAGGGGCAGAAAGGGCAAGCAGGTCTCCAAAGCTGAGTTGAAGGACCTGGAAAGGAGGGCTCTGGAGAGGCAGGTTTCCTGAAAAACAACAGGCAGAGTTGGAGAAGCTACTTAGCTCTAATGAGCCATCAGTTTCCCGCCCTTTTCTGGTGGACCAGTTGGCTCACTCCCCTCAGGCTCCTCAGCCTTGGTCACCAGAGGGCAGTGGTGAGCTATCCCCAACTTTAGCCTTGCTGAATAGCAGGGAAAAAGATGAGGAAAATGATCCTTTTGTTTGCCAGATAACAGGGACAGGGGTTCAGCCCACCTTCAAGGCTTCTTATAGTCCCCCAGCAGCTGGTCCACATTCAACTGAGACCCACCTGTCAGATTTGCCTGATAATATTAAACAATTGATTTCTCAGGCAATAACCAGAGGCATTGCAGCCGGGTTACATCATCAGCGTTCTGCCTCAGTAGTCTCAGAATCGCCTCCTCATTTGCACCAGATTCCGTTCTCCGCAGCCTTGGAGGAGCTTCCACATCAGTCACCTAATCACTCCATAGGTGGTGATGATTCCTTCTTGGGAGAGGATGCCCAGAGAGATGTGGACCTCTCGGATGATGAGTGGATATCCCCTGACACTCCCGCATTTACGGGACTGTTTCCTCCAGGGCTGTTTAAATTGTTGTTGCATAAAACAAAGTCCACAGCCCACTTGACAGAGGAGCCACCAAAAGCAAAGATGGTGGCACCCCCTCTGGACTATACCCAGGGTCTTTTTTTCTGAGCTTCTTCGGCTGAGGGGCTCACCTTAAATCCAGAGTGGCGCAAGGTTACTAGCCTCCACAGAACCTCACCAATATCAGCTGGTTGGAGTTGAGGGCGATTTACGGTAGGGGATTTATGGTTGTGGTACGACAGGGGAAACCTGTCCTTGTGCTGACTGACAATGTAGCAGCAAAAGCTCATATCAACCGCCAGAAAGGAACTGACTCCCGGAGCCTCAGGGAGGAATCCTTGAGGTTAGGGAAGTGGGTGGAACAGACCACCCAGGAGCACATCGCAGGGACATAGAATGCTCAGGCAGGCTACCTGAGTAGGATTACGGTGGACAACACCGAATGGTGTCTCCATCCAGATGTTTTCCAGGACATATGCAACAGGTTCGGGCATCTGGCCGTAGACCTGTTCACCTTACAGACAAACTCCCAACTCGTTCGGTTCTTCACGAGGTATCCAACCCAGGGAACGGAGGGGACCAATGCTCTCCACAGCGCTTGGCCTCCCGGCCTTCTATATGCATTCCCACCTCTCCCTCTAATACCGGGGGTAATCCAGAAAGTGATCTTGGAGGAGGCAGAGGTTCTCCTCGTTGCCCCTCACTGGCCCAGGCATCTGTGGTTCACAGACTTGGTCACTCTGTC
Organism: Arizona elegans; assembly: GCA_022577455.1. Classification (NCBI taxonomy): domain Eukaryota; kingdom Metazoa; phylum Chordata; class Lepidosauria; order Squamata; family Colubridae; genus Arizona; species Arizona elegans. Next base: position 256,167,808 of record JAKOOJ010000001.1, read on the forward strand.
TGTGTCATGGCCCTGGAGAATACCTCCGGAGAGGATTTCTCTCAGCCAGGGAGTCTTGGAACACCTGGAGCCAATGTGACTGTAACTGACCGCCTGGCACTTAAGGGGGTCCTCCTGAGGAAGGACAAGTATTCTGACAAAGTCATAAAAACTATCTAGGCTGCCAGGAGACCTTCGACCATCAGAATCTACAATGCTACTTGAGCTGTTTCTGCCAGATGGTGTACCAGAAACCACCTGGAACCTGCTTCCGCTTCTGTTCCGCAGGTACTGGACTTCCTAAAGGAAGGTATGGACAGTGGTTTGTCACACAGTACCATTCGATGGCAGTTGGCAGCATTATCTACTGTACTGACAGGTGGTGAACAAGGTCTTCTCGCACGCCACCCTTTCATCCGCAGGTTCATTCGAGGTGTGACTAATTTGCAGCCACTGACAATTCATAGATATCCCACTTGGGATTTACTTAGGGTGCTGCAGGCCCTTACTGCACCACCCTTTGAGCGTCTACGGACAATGAATCTCAGATATTTGACTCTAAAGGTGGACTTCCTGGTGGCTGTTACCTCAGCAAGGCACATATCCGAGATAGCGGCACTATCCATCAGGGCGGATCTCTGCATTTTCCATCCTGATAAGGTGATCCTGAGGCTCAATCCCTCTATTGCCAAGGTAAACTCCTGGTTCCACAGGGCCCAGGAGGTCATATTGCCAAACTTCTGTCCAGGGCCATCCCATGCCCTGGAACGGATGTGGCATACCTTGGATGTAAGGAGGGCCCTCAGGATCTACATTAAGAGAATGCTGCCCATCAGGAAATCTGAGGTGCTATTTATCTCCTTTCAACCAAAATCGTTGGGCTCCAAGGTGTCCTCTTCGACCATAGGTCGTTGGCTAAAGGCATGTATCACCAAAACCTACGAGGTGCAGGCGATACCCGTACCTAGATGTATTACTGCACATTCAACGAGAAGTGCAGCCACCACGGCTGCATGATCAATACAAGCCTCCCTAGAGGAGATTTGCAGGGTGGCTACCTGGACTACTCCTTCGCCTTTCATTAGGCATTATAAGTTGGATGTCTTCGCATCCGCGGAGGCATCCTTTGGCAGGAGGTTCTTACAACAGGTGCATTTAGCCTTGGGGGCTCCAGACCCAATGGCTACCCGCCCTTAGGACAGCCAAGCTTTAGTATGTTCCATTCCTGGACTATCCCGCAGCTACACTGGAGAAGGGGCATTGGTCTTACCTGAACGCCTTTTCTCAGTGGCTGCGGGATAGTCCAGCCCCACCTGGTGATTGTGGGTTCTGGAGCCGGGCATCACTAATCATCTTGGAAAGCCTCTCTTTCCGCTGCGACATCGTTGAAAATGGGCCTGAGAGAGAGGCAGGAGAGTGTGGCTAAAGCATTATGACTCAGTCTCTGGGCAGATCCGACTGTAGCAATCCCATTCCTGGACTGTCCCGCAGCCACTGAGAAAAGGCATTCAGATAAGACCAATGCCCCTTCAACTGTAGACCTTAACTTACGACTACTCGCTAGCGACCATTTGAAGTTACGGCAGACCCAAAAAGGTACTTAAGACCTACATACTAAGTTTCCAAGCCCCCCTCATGTCACATGATCACATTTTGGGGACTTGGCAATCGCCTTATTATTTGCAGCATTCCTCAGTCACATGACTGAAATTAAAAGATTCCTCCCCTTTTTTTGCCAGAAACAGGTGTTTTCAGGTAGTTCTTGACTTACAACTACAATTGAGCCCAGAATTTATGTTGCTAAGTGAGAAATTTGTTAAGTGAATTTTGTTCCATTTTACGACTTTCCTTGCCACCTTTGTTAAATGAATCACTGTAGTTGTTAAATTAGTAACACTGCTGTTAAGTGAATCTGGCTTTCCTATTGACTTCGTTTGTCAGAAGGTCACAAAAGATGATCATATGATTCTGGGAACTTGCAACTGTTGTAAATATGAACCAGTTTCAAGCATTTGTATGGAAATCACTCAACCATGGGGATGTCGCAAAGGTTTAAGTGTGAAAAATGTCATGTCATTTTTTTCCAGTGCCATTCTAACTTTGAACGGTCACTAAATGAACTGTTGTAAACCGAGGACTAGCTATATTTTTTATTTCCAGCAAAAGTGCTCTTTGTGGACAGTGGGTTCATTTAATGACCATGGCATTCACTTAATGACTGCTTCGAAAAATGTCATTAAAATCAGGTTCATCACATGATGAACTTCTTAATGACCAGCACGACTTATGACTGTAATTCTGGTTTCAATTACAGTTGTAAGTCGGGGACGTCCTGTAAATGAGTCCCGAAAGGAGTAGTTTCTTCAGTCTGATCAGATGGACAGATAAAGATGGGAGAAGGTACTCCTTCAGATAATACAGGTAGTCCTCGACTTACAACCAAAATTGTGCCCAAAATTTATGTGACTAAGTGAAACATTTGTTGAGTTTTGCCCCATTTTATCTTTACCTTTCTTGCCACAATTGTTAAGTGAACCACTGCAGTTGTTAATTTAGTAACATGGTTGTTAAGTGAATCTGGTTTCTTCATTGACTTGCTTGTCAGAAGGTCACAAAACAGAATCATGTGATCTCAGGCTGCTTCAATCATCATAAATACGAAACAGTTGCCAAGCATCTGAATTTTGATCATGTGACTACAGGGATAATGCAATGTTATATGTGTGAAAAACCACCATAAGTCTCTTTTTTCAGCACCATTGTAACTTCAAACAGTCACTAAATGAACTGTTGTAAGTCAAGAACTACCTGTATCTTGTGCTTCTGGCATTAATTATCTAAAAAACAAAATACAAGTGTATGTGTATATGTGAGTACAATACAAAATTTCTGGAATCTTTTCCAGGTTGGTTTAATACAGGGCAGATGGGAGGGATTGAAAATATTCTTCAAATCATATTATTAATGATGTTGGAAGACCGTTCTTTTTTATTCACTTTAATGATCCATTTTGAATTTGATTGGAATAAACTGACAAAAGATGGTATTTTGAAATGAAACATGACGGAAAGCGGTTAGTATAAACTGTCCAATAATTCTTCACAAGCAGGAAAAAAGCAGCCATTAGAAAGTGAGATTTATGTCAATAAAAAGATAGTAAGATAAATTGATAGTCTCGCAGTAGATCTGAGTTGTAAAAAATGACCCTTTGTACCCATTGCTCCTTCCTTCCTTCCTTCCTTCCTTCCTTCCACCCACCCACCCACCCACCCACCCACCCATCCATAAATTAGTAACAGGCAAATAATAGTATTCTTCTGTTTATTAAACTTATATTTTTTTAAAAAAAGTGTTTTCTCTTGTATTAAGCAGAATTGGTTCCTTACTCTCTTGCTTGCACAGTGCAGAAGTATCCTACTTAAGTGTATCTGTTGCTACCTGAAATGCCTGTAGGTTTCACCACTGCCTCATAGTTGTGTTATTTATTTATTTATTTATTATATTTCTATACCGCCTTTCTCCCGTAGGACTCAAGGCGGTGTACAGTCAAGAAAAATATAGACACACAAACATCATAAAATTGCTAATTAAAATTATTACTTAGTTTGGTCAATTAAATAAAACCCAGAATTAGATAACATTTAAAAAATCATTCACATGTTTGTATGTTTAGCCCCGCCTGTTGGAACATCAGGGTCTTGAGGGCACAGCGGAAAGCCCGGAGATCAGGGATATTCCGTATCTCCGGGGGCAGTTCATTCCAAAGGGTTGGAGCCTCCACAGAGAAGGCCCTCCCCCTGGGAGTCGCCAGTCGACATAATTTGACTGACGGTACCCTGAGTAGTCCCTCCCTGTGAGAACGAACTGGTCGGAGAAGACCAGTTATCACAGGGAGAAGACTTTTGTATACTTAGCTCATTTCAAAACCTGTATCACATACGGATTTTAAGCCATGTTCATGATGCTGAAATAGATATTAGTCATTCTTGGTGACTCATAGGCTGCATTAGCTCAGTGACTAAATCCCCAGTAACTGGGGATTTCAATACACAGCAAGGATTGTCATGCCATTTTTTAAAAGAAAACTCCCCCCCCCCCGATATTTCTACATTTATTATGTGTTGTCCTGATGGTACCATGGAAAGGGAAAATAAAATTATTAGGGGATTGGAGTTAGTGTGGAAAGGCTAAAATTATAGGACTAGTTATGGAGAAAAATTAGCTGTAAGTTTTGTAGATACCCAGTATAATTTAATTATGAAATTATGGAATTTTACTGTCAGCGTTCCAGAAAAACCCAACTCCAATTAAAAACTCTGAGACAGGCATTTTCTCAAAGTTCCATTTATTAGAGTAGGTATACTGGCACATCTGGGAAAACCCGAATCTGAGAGCTCCCAGTTTTCCCTCAGTAAATCAAAAACCCCAAATCCATCCCCTGCACCCATCATTCTATCACATGGTCCAATCACTATCCATCCCATCTTGAGACATCACTCCAACCACTCCTTTTCCAGATGCAGGACTGTCATGACCTTGGCTGAAAAGAAGAATGCTATTTTGTGTAACTACATTCCCTCTACTAAATCCCCCCCCCCCTTCTTTCCACATGAAAGAAGGTGGCAGCGTGGAAGCTTCCGGTGCTAATATGGCTTCCAAAGCTGACATTTACTATTATCAAATTCTTTGATGGACCACTGTGTACCAGATTTTTAAAAATGATTTGAAAACGGTTAAAGCATAAATTTGTTAGAGTCTAGTAATAACTGTAGTAACTATTTAATTTAACTAATAGTAGCTAATATTAAATTTCACTAATAGTAGCTAATAATAGAATTGCCCTTGAATTCTAGATGTGAGGATGACTATAAGAAGATGGTTTTGGCTACTGCACTCCACTATTCATTTCTTCTCACTAAACATTTTTCTCCTCCATGCTAAAGAGAACATGCATGATTTTGTTCCAGCAAAGAATTCTTATGCCCATAGCAGAACTATAGAGTACTGGAGTTTAGAATGGATTCTTGGAGTACAAGTTTAAGAAGAAAAAAATATGCAAAAATGGGTTGGGATGCCATCCTGTATTAAAGATGATTCACACAAAAGAAATATAAGATCAACCTTACAGTGAATAGGTCTCTACGCAGTTGCATTTGTCCAAAGGGGACTCAAGCAGAGATTCTTTTCATGTCCAGATGGAATTCTGTAGGTCATTCTGTCACCCTCTACTTATGAATTACACTGCTTGAATATCTGTTGCTCTATGACTGCTCTCAACATCCATCTGTATGACTCTTAAGAATCTTTTTGCCCCCAGACTAGAGGATGGCTAGATACAGCTGTCTAGACAGCAATGATGCAATCATATATGTAAAACTAAACCTGGAAGCTTTTATAGCCAAACCAATCCAGAGAGAATCAATGAGCTCCTGTCTGTGAGGATGTACTAGCTTTTAAATTAATAAATCAAACAGAAGTTGTCATGCTAAATAAATTATACAAAACATGATGGTGTTGTACTTCTTAATGATTTTATTTATTTTCTTTAAAAGTGTTTATAGTGAGGAAGTAAGGGCAAATCAGGAATAATGTGTAGTACCTCAGGAGAGCACTCTGATGATCTTGATCTGGCATTCCAAACAAAGAGAATCTGCTTTTGATGTTGTTGTACGTATAGGATATCATGTTTTAATAGAATTGTAGTATTTTACTATATTTTATTATCATATTTGACAATTTTAGGAATGTAATTCATCTGTTTGGTTTTAAAATTACAGTTTTTTCCCCCCGCACCAACTTTTCACCTTTTGTTCCCAGCTGCTGAAGCCTGACTACCTTTGCTGTCTATTTTTTGAACCTATCTTCTCCTGCAAATATTTCGTACACATGGTTCTCTGAGCCTTTCCAACACCTTCCAGCTTTCCTTATGAAGACAGCACAGCGTTGACGTAATGGGATGAATGGATGACCTTGGGGGAAGAATTAATGTTTAGGAAATAATAACACAAGAAAGGCAGGAGCCCTCAGTGGCTTAATGGTCAGAGAAAGAAACTTAGGAAGGACCCATCCTAATGGATCAAGCACCTAAATGTGGAGGAGGGAAGTTTATACTTTTAGACTTGCAAGATTCTGTTAACAGTATTACGGTAATTCCATTCTTAATTCTGTTAAGTAGAATCTGTTCATCTTGTTACTTTCCTGCCTGTTTACCTGGGAAGGCTGAAAGTTCCAAAGGCAGCACAGCTTTGTGAAGATAGCACAGTCTTCCAAAGGTTCAGGAAGTCATATGTAGGAAAAGCTGGGTCTAAAAAGGAAACAGCAAAGGCAGCACAAAAGTTGAAAAGATTGGTGTGGGGAGCTGAGACAGAAGAAGCTCGGCAAATGAATACTTTCTAGCTTGTCTGAGGCGTCCCAGGGTGTTGCAAGCAGTCCTAGAGCCAGGTAGGTCTGGGCTGCTTGCTGCCCCACAAGGCAGGGTGCAGGGTGGCCAAAGGACAGAGATGGGAGGAAGATATGCGGATTGGAGAAGTTGGAGGCAGTACCTCACGTCATTGAGGCTCAGACCTGGGAGGTACCAAGTCGCTTAACAACCTGCAATTCTCTATTAACGACCCCAACAAGGAGTGCCGGAATTGCTGTTGTAAGTCAATGTGGTCATCTGGCATCTCGCTTTCTGACTGAACTATCTAATGATAGTAACTGCAGTCCCAATTGTGAACGTGAATCAGTTACTACCTGCAGAGAAGAAAAAAGGAATTATGTAGTTAAAAGTACATTTATATTCTATCCTCCATCTCTAAAGTTACAACATAATTTCCTTCTTTGTCCAGTTTATCCTTTCTACCATCAAACCCATGAATCACAAGTTCATTTTTTCCCCAGCAAAAGGTGCAAGGGTGTTCCAGTTACTAATACATGTAATTAGTTGCCCTTTCTGTAATCAAAAAGTTGATTTTGCCATCTCTGCTAATTCTGCCCTATTCACCTGCCCTGTTCCCTGGTGGGCATTCGGAGTCTTTCCATTTTTATGCATGAAATAATCTTGTAGCAATTATATTTAAAAACAATCTTCCGTAACTCTTTTCTAATTATCTATTTTTAGTTCCAATAAGAAATGGGATTAAAAAATATTCTGTAAGTTGCTCATGATAGGAGATGGGTGGCATATAAATTTAATAAATAAATAAATACATTGTTGTTATTGTGTAGATACCAGTTGAAAAGCATTGAGCAGACTTTATTCCAATTTTTTTTCTGTTTCAGTATATCATGTGAAGTATGATGAAATTATGAGTCAATGATGAGCAAGCTCTGCTTTTAGTGAGGACAGATGGAGACAGCAAATGTTTCAAAATGTACTCTTAAAAAGTGATGTATTTGTACTAATGTTTTTTGTTTTTTAATTTATTTCTACTATTTGCTATAGTTTGGAGGAAAAGCACACAATGTTGATTGACCGTAGTTATAATTACCGAGCATTTAATGGTGCAATTCAGTTTTGGCAATGCAAAATCATACAATTATTATGACACAGTATATCAGTTTATGCAATATGGAATAATTTTGGTTTGAAGTGAATTCTTTCTAACTTTAATCACAACTAAAGAACAATACTACAGTACAAATGAACAGAAGGCTATTCAAGGAAAAGAGCAGGGCGGGAGGGGAGTTCATTGCAAGAGCATTCAGTGAAACTCCAAGCATTTAAGCTGATGCAGCTCTTTGTCAGGAAAATATTGGAAAAAGAATCTCTCTCTCTCTCCCCCCCCCCTCTCTCTCTCATTATTATTATTATTGAGTACATTTTGAAAGAATTTCCTGAAATATGCTTAATTAAGTTGACATACTAAAATATTCTGAAAGGTGATTCTTCAGGTTTCTAATTCTGGTGAGCAGAAAATTGTTTCACCATAATCATTTTTGCTTACTATATGACTTCACAGAAAACTTTAGCTATCACAATAACTCCAACAGAGGATGGAATCAGAAAATGTAAAAGAAAGAAAGATTAACTACATTTATACATTATTGTAACTTAGACATCAAATTGTATTTTATAGTTATATAAGGCTGTCACACAGTCTATAATCAAAGAAAAGTTGATTTGGTGCATGCATGGGCATACATATGAAATTGTCAATAACTCTTTAATTCCAATATGTCTTTTTGAACTCAGGAAAAGAAAATTTCTTCAGGAAGTTTTCAGTAGGTGCAATGTGTACACTCACATGTGCTCTGAATCCAAATCTCTGTACCACACTAAAATTATGCATATTAGTATGTCAGGGAAAAAAACCCAGATGTAATCTTTCAAGTTTCTTAAAAACCTGGCTATTCTCCTTGACCATAGGGGTGGCTGGAACCTGTTGTGGGCTGTATTACTGTATGTTTTGTATATTGTTGGCCAGTTTTTCCATTTTGTTTTATTTTCATTTTTTCTTACTTATATTTTGTTTTCTTGCTTGTAAATTATTTTGGCTGTTCTTTTGTGAGCTGTCCAGAATGGTTCCTGAGTTGATTAGTGCTTAAATTGAATAAGTTTTTGTTGTTTACAACAATGATCAAGCATTTGGGAATGGGTTGCAGGGCTGAGACTTCTAGATCATGAATTCATAACCCTAATGTAAAATATTATATATTAATATTATACAGTAATACTAAGATTCATTCATGCATCCATCCATCCATTCATTCATTAAATTTAAGTAACATTAAGACTGTAATTTACTTCCTTTTACCTTACTTTTTAATCTAATTTCAGACTGTTTCAGATTGTGATGTAGGAATCCAAAATTCCTCTCTCTTTGATCAATTGTAGTTAAATAAATGCCCTGGTGCTGCATGTTGGATATAGTGCTACATGGAACTGAAAAATGTTTAATTTTTTATGCGGTACTCAGCAAAGTTGTATAGTGAGGTTTTATAGATACCGGTAGTCATATATTTCTAACTTAAAACTTATTATTTTATATATGAAAGTGTTAAAGATCTGGATTTGCTAATACCAGCATATCGTAATTTGTAATACAAGGAAAATTAGTAAATTTGGGAATTCCTTTTAAAAAGCTCAAGCTGAAGATATATCCAGTCATTCATTATAATAATTAGAAACCAGTGAAACAGGCACTTATGTAAAGTGTTTGTCTAAAAAAAATCCAGCTTTTTAAAAATAATCAGTGATTTCTATACAATCAAATATTGCTGAAGTATTGTTATTCTGTACATTCCAAACTTTCAGTAGATATTCTTCCCTCTGAAAACTTAGATTTATTTTCTTCGCTATAAATGCTTTGTGCTAACATTCTTCCTAGATAATCCTTGTATAGGTTTTATGAAATGCATTTGAACTTTATAGTGAGAAAAAAGAAATGGGAAAAAAATGGGCAGAAATCCGTTTTCTCCTTAAACAACTTATTGGTATATCTTCCATAGTTATTACTATCCCTGAGATTCTTTATGTCCCACCATGTAATAGTTATTGAATTAGTTGGACACCTCCCCATTTGTTTATTAACAGTGAAATAAAATATGCTGTAGATTACTTGAATTCCTTCTTATTTCAGGATTCCAAGTTGATGGTGAACAGGAAAAAAAGGGGTAGTTGCAAATTGTGGATTTGTACTTTCCTGTGTTACTTATCCAGTAGAGTATACCTTTAGTTATGTGCTTATCTCGCTAATGGGCAGTGCTTTTCAAAGCCTAGAGAGCATCTGGTATCAGAAAACAAGCCGGGGCATGGATGTCAACCCGCCCCAAAGAGCTTCATTTTTATCTGATCCCAAATGACACCTTGGCTTACTGACTTTCAGAAGTTTAAGCACCAGAAATGACACCTGGAATGTCACCAAAGTCTAGAAGCAAATCTGACCAAGCCCCTGTTCAGGCCTATATCATGATGGCAAGAGAGGCAAAGTAAGTTTATATCTCTTCCTTATTGTGTCAAGTGGTTGCCATCCAGCAGCCCTTTATAGGCTCCCCTGTTGGGGAGGAAACAGTTTTGTTATCCCTCACTCAGTCACTTGACCATTTTGTGTGGTATTTTGCTGATAAAGTCTCTCAGATTTAATTGTAGCCTTGACTCCTGTCAACAATTTTAGGGGTGATTGGAATTTTGTTTTGCCCTTTTATTTGGGATTCCTTTTTATCTGTAACCTCCAAAGAATTGTCAGTTGATGTAATAGGCTGTGAGAATAACTTTGAGAAGCAGGAAGAGCCAAAATCAAGACAATAGTGAGATAAGAGAAATTTAGTCCACAGGAGGAATCTACTTATTTTGAGAAAGTGTCTCAGACTTGACGCTTCCTTGCTGTCTTGAACATGAATGGTGCATTCAGAGTTTCAAGATTCTGTTACTATAACCATGTAATAAAAGTAATATTAGGATTAATTACTTTGGTTTCCTGGTCTGGACTACCTCAAAAGGCCAATAGTTAGATCACTGCCCCTCTTGACTTGTATAGGGAATGGGAGAAAGGTGACCACATGAGTCAAAGTAATTGTCATTTCCTCCTGAGAACGAGAACAGTCCTGAAAGTGGTTGTGGTGTCCCTTTTCTTGGGAAGACCATTTCTGGATACAGCAATGTTAAACAACTACCAACCAGTTGCTAGTCTTCCTTTTTGGAAAGGTTGTTTTGAGATAGTATTAATGGACTGGCTTCATAGCACTCTGGAGGAAGTGGATTTTCTGGAACCTTTTCAGTCAGTGTTCAGGCCTGTCTTTGGAATGGTGACAACTTTAGTTGTTCTCCTGGATGATCTGGATGGGGGAAAGTGTGTCCCGCCTGGTCTTGTTAGATCATGTGGCAGCTTTGATACCATCAACCATGGGATCCTTTTGGACCCCCATGAGGGTTAGGAGGCATTGCCTTACATTGGTTCCACTCCTTTCTTAGCAAGGACTTCCAATCTATCTTGGTAGGGGAAGAGAAGTGTGGACTTGTAGAATGTCTTTTCTCCACCGATTTTTAACATCAACAGCTACTGGGTGAGGCCATTAGATAATTTAGGACTTGGTATCAACAACAGTAAAAATCTTTATGGTGGTCATAGGTCATAATAAGAAATACAAAATGCAAACAATAATTTTAAAAGAAAAAGTAGCAAATTGCAGTAATGTGACCATGGAACACTGCAACTGGTTGTAAAGGTGACCTAGTTAAGCACCTGGAATGTGGTCATATGACCATGGGGAGGTGTAATATTTTACAATGGCCAGAGGTGACTTACAGGACATAAAGCACCTGTTTGGAGGTTGTCATAATTCTTAATGGTCATAAAAAACCAATTGTAACTCAATGACTACCTGTATGTTGATGGTACCCAATATCCACTCTAGGTCATGAGGGCAATACTGCCAATCTCTTTCCAAATGGCTGGAGGTCTAGATATAAGATAATAGAGTGAACTTGAGCCTGGCAAGTTGGTGTTGCTGTTGAAACATCAGGATCTTCTATACTGCTGTATTGCTGGGGTTACATGGACAGGTTGATCATGAAGCAGGTTCATAGTGGAGGATGATTTTGGACTAACAGTTTCTGCTACATCAGTAAGTTGTGGCCTTACCTAGGTAGCTAATGTCCTTATGACTACCCGGACTACTATAAAATGCTCTTTTGGCAGATGTCCTTAAAGAGGATTTGAAAACTAAAGTTGGTTCAAAATGCACTAGTTCGCATACATTAGGAGCACATAACACCATTTTTACAGATCCAACCTTGGTTGCTATTTGATTTCCATGTCTACTTTAAGGTGCTGGTTTTGACCTAGAAAGGCCTTGGTAGCTGGATATCTTGAGGATTGCCTTTTTACCTGCTACAGATTCTGCATTTCTGGAGGCTCAGGGGAAGCAGAGCTACTTTTCTGTTGTAGCACTGACATTGTGGAACAGCCTCTCTGTAGAGATCAGTCTATATTCCCTCTTTGCTGGTCTTCTGAAAGCCTTTGAAAACTGAGATCTCTCTGAGAGCTTCCCTTGATTTTCTTTGATTTGATGTTGTTATTTTTTCCTCTTTTGTATTACTGTAGCACTGTTGTGTTTTTTACTTTGGATTTTATATCATTTTTTTTTTCTTTGTGAACTGCTGAGAGTTATTTGATTGTGGTGGCACAAAAATATGTTGAATAAATAAACAATGCCCCTGAAAATACCCCTTTCTCCAATCGTCATTCATTTAGCTGCGTATTGAAGGTTATCTGAAGAAGGCTGTCAGGTTAAGATCTGGTGGTTAAAGTTAGGAGAAACATTCCTCAGGCAATTGGAAAGAGACTTGCAGCTGGTACAGGTAGCAAAACACTGTGACCTATTTCCACGTCAGCCAGTTGCAACTAGCAGCCAGCCTCTTGAACTAATTGAAGCTTTTGGATAAGGGAAGCCCTATCTGTAACATATTGCAGTAGCACAAACAGAATGGGCGTTGTACTTACCTGATACGCCCATTCTCTGTGCTGCTGTCACAGCAGTCAGGCATGGGTGTTAAATCGGTTACTGATTGGTAGGACCAAGTCTACTGGAAGCTTTAGGCCCGCCTCCTCCTGCCTGGCTCCAGTTTTGAGGCGAAGGTATGCAGTAGACTGGCGTGTCTATAGAGATAAAAAGGAGAGAAGTGAAAGAACCTCCCTCCCCAGAACCCCCCGGTACCGACCAGGGTGGGGCTGACTGCCGTGACAGCAGCACAGAGAAGGGGCGTATCAGGTAAGTACAACACCCATTCTCCTATTGGCTGTCACGGCAGTCAGGCATGGGACATACCAAAGCTCTTGTCCTATAGGGTGGGTTCTGGTCGGACTTGTTGTAGCACTCTCCTGCCAAAGGCGGCATTGGTGGAAGCATAGGTGTCAAGGCGGTAATGCCGAATAAACAGTGTCACCGAAGTCCACGTAGCCGCCCGACAGACCTCCTCCGGTAGGGCCTGTGTAGCCCACGCCGCGGATGTGGCCGCGCTTCTAGTGGAATGCACCGTTATACGCCGTGGAACAGGTAAGGACTGTGATTCATATGCTATGGCAATGGTAGCCCGCAGCCAATGACCTACAGTAGAAGCTGAGATTCGGGCACCCATAGTGGTCGGCTGGAAGGAGATGAAGAGGGCTTCAGTCCGCCAGAAAGACGAAGTACGGAAGATGTATATCTTTAGAGCCCTGCGCACATCCAGGGAATGCCAGTTTTTTTCCAAGTGATGCCGAGGTTGTGGACAAAAATTTGGTAGAATGAGCTCCTGGGACCTATGGAAGGTGGAATTAGCCTTTGGGATGAAGGCCGGGTCCAAGCGGAGCACAACCCTGTCCTTGTGGAAAATGCACAGGTCAGAGCGGATGGAAAGGGATGCTAATTCCGATATATGGCGTGCAGAGGTAATGGCCACTAGAAAAAAGACCTTGAAGGATAGGAATTTCAAGTTGACCTCTCGGAGAGGTTCAAAGGGAGATTTCGTAAGGGCAGTGAGGACTTTGTTCAGGTCCCAGGTGGGGAACCTGTGGATTACTGGAGGTCGGAGATTTGTAGCTCCCCGCAAAAATGCCCAGATGAGGGGCTCCTTGGAGAGGGAAAGCTCAGGCCCGAGGGAGAGAACAGTCGACAGTGCTGCCACCTAGTGACGTAGAGTGTTAGGTGAGAGGCCGGATGAGAAGCCTTCATGCAGAAAATCCACCAGTTGAACCACAGAAACAGCTGAAGGATCTAGGTGGCATTTGGCAGTCCAACGAAGGAAAGACTTCCACGTGGAATCATAAATACGAGTGGTGGAAGGTCTACGAGCTGCTAGGATGATAGGGATGGCAGCGGAAGAGATGTTGGCCTTAATTAAACATTGCCGCTCAACCTCCAGGCGGTCAGATGATAGACCTGGGGCTCCGGGTGGACGAGATCACCTTGAAGCAGGACAATCTGGTTGTCCGGAATATGCCACGGAGGGGCCACTGAGAGGGACACGAGGTCTGCGAACCATGGCCTGCGGGGCCAGTGAGGGGCCAGAAGAAAGAGCTCCGCTTGTTCTTGCAAGAGCTTGCGAATCACTTTGGCCACCAGAGGAAATGGAGGGAACGCATAGAGTAGCAGCCCGTGGGGCCAAGGACTGCGAAGAGCATTAACTGCCTCTGCTCCCTCCGAGGGAAAGCGGGAGAAGAAGCGAGGCAGGAAGTGGTTGTTGGTGGAGGCAAATAGGTCCACCTGAGGCATGCCGAACCGCTTGGACAGTAACTCGAAGAGATGAGGGGAAATGCTCCATTCCGTGTGATCCACCTGAAGGCAGCTGAGGGAGTCGGCCTGGATGTTGTCCTTCCCTGCAATGTAGTCTGCCCAAAGGGAGCTCAGGTGAGCTTCGGCCCACAGACCCAAACGAAGAGCCTCCCTCATCAGCGTCCTTGATCGGGTTCCACCCAGTCTGTTGATATGGGCTTTGGCCGAGATGTTGTCCGTGAGGACCAACACATCTCGGCCTTGGACGTAGGGCAGGAACCTCCGGAGGGCTAGGTAGACTGCTCGTAACTCCAGGATATTGATGGAGAGCAAGCGGTCGCTCGTTGACCACAGACCTTGAGTCGAATGAGATTCGAGATGGGCTCCCCAGCCAGTGAGGCTTGCGTCGGTTGTTAAGACTATTCTCTGGGGCTCGTGGAATGTGCAGCCCTTGGTTATTGCTGGCGAAGTCCACCAACGGAGGAAGGAGACCACAGGAGGAGGAAGAAGTATTGTCCGCGAGGGTAGGGTGGGAGAACTCCGTTGGAAGGGAAGTAACAACCACTGGAGCTCCCTGCTGTGGACACGAGACCAAGGGACGATCCCGTAAGCGGACACCATTTTTCCGAGCAGGGTGGAAAGATCCAACAAGGGAGATGACCTACGGCGTCGGATACGGGTCGCTAGGGAAGACAGGCTAAGCTGCCGGTCCTGGGACAAATATACCTCCACTGTGTTTGTATCAATGACCGCCCCCAAATGCTGAATGCGGGTAACAGGCGTTAAATGGCTTTTAGCCCAATTGATAGAAAAGCCGTGAGATTGCAAGATGTGGACTGTACGATTGATATCTAAAATGGCCTGCTCAGGGGAGCGGGATAGGATGAGAATATCATCCAGGTAGAACATGGCTCTGATAGGGATGGAAGAAATATGTGCCATAAGGGCTGCCATTACCTTTGTGAAGACCCTAGGGGCGGAGGAAAGGCCAAAGGGTAGAGCCGTGTATTGGAAATGGCATCCATTATGGTAAAACCGAAAGAATTTGCGGTGGGCAGGTCTAATTGGAATGTGGAGGTAGGCCTCCGTTAAATCTATCGATGCCATGTAATCCCTCCGTCTAATCCCAAGCAGAATAGTTTGAAGTGACTGCATCTTAAACCGGCGATAAACTATGTGCCGGTTTAAGGATTTCAAGTCTAGTATGGCTCTCCAACCACCCGATGATTTGGGAACTAGAAATAGACGGGAATAGAAACCTTGAGACTGCTCTGCGGGGGGAACAGGCTCAATGGCCTTAATTTCTAATAGATGTTGGATAGCCGAATTGATGCGAGCGATCTTGATGCGATCCCGGGAGGGAGGGCATCGTAAAAAGAATTTTGGGGGAGTGAAACGGAACTCCAAGGAGAGTCCGAATCGAATGGTGGACCTGACCCAGGCATCTGTGACATTGATGTCCCATTTGTCAGCAAATCTGGAAAGTCGGCCTCCTATGGAAGGGTCTAGGGAAGACCTATCGGGTTCTGCGGGAAGACCGACCCCTACCGCCATGGAAGGGACGTTTAAATCCAAACCTGGACCCCTGTCTAATCTGGTTGTCCTGGTGGGACGGGCCTCTGGACGAGTAGGCCCGTTGAGGTTGGTGTCCGGAGAAGGGAGGCTCTGAACTGCGAAAGGAATGAGAGGGACGAAAAAATGATTGAACTCTGTTATCAGGACGCCGGTTCAGAGAAGGAAGCACCTTGCGGTGATCCTTAGTTTCCACAAGGAGTGGATCCAGCTGAGAACCAAAGAGCTTCTTGCCAGAGAAAGGAGAGGATGCCAATCGCCACTTGCTTCTGATGTCAGCTTGCCAGTTACGAAGCCATAAGAGGCGACGTGAGGTGATCGCAGATCCTATGGCCTTGGCTGAGAAACCGGCCGCGCTGAGAGTAGCGTCCGCAGAAAATTCTACCGCTGCCAAGATCTTATTCAGGTCCTGATGAGAACGATGATCTGAAGCCGGTAAGCGAGCTTGTAGTTGCCTGAGCCAAAGAATAATCGCTCTATTAAAAAACGATGCTGCAGAAAAGGCTTGCACCAACCAAGCCGAAGCCTGGTGTCCCTTAATCAGAGTCCGCTCAGCCTTCTTCTCCTCCGGGCGCAAGCACTCTTCGGAAGGACCTGTTAGAGGGGATGGAGAAGATAGTGCCAACACAGGTGGGTCAATTGAGGGAACCTGCAATAGATGAGAAAAATCAGAGGCCATATTAAAAAACGTTTGTCCAGATTGTAAGGAAACGGTCCAGAAGCTGGAAAGGACCATTGCCTAGTGACCACATCCGAAAATAATTTTGGGGCAGGAACCACTTCCTTCTGTACCGAAGGTTCCTGAAACAGGGAATTGGCCGGATCTCTAGAAGTAGAAGCAGTAGCCTCTGCAGAAGAAGAGGAAGAGGTGGAAGGAGAAACCCCAAGACCAGTGACCATTTGGGCCTTGTGAAGTAATGAACGAAACATCTGTGGCTTGAAAAGGCCAATAAATGCGGGTTGGTCAGGTTCCAGGCCCTCATCTTCCGAGAGGTCCTGATCAGTAACCAGTTCGCCCTCTGAGAGGGAATCTTGGCTAGCAGAGTCATCAGGCTCGCCAGCCTCAGTGACAGCCTCCACTTCATCCTGGCAGGAAAGACTTCCTGAGTGATGATGCTGCCTAGAGAGAGCAGAAACTTCAAAAGGTATGACCTGTTTCTGTTGAAGGCCTTGAGAAATGCCCTGACGAATGGCCTCTGAGATTAAGGCAGCTAATGCAGGGGGAATATCCTGCAAGGATTGGAATCCCTGGTTGGGAATCTGAGCAGGAGGGTCTTGTGAGGCCTGAATTTCAGGCTCTGGAGAAGGAGAGGCCTCGAGGGCCACCGGAAAAAACAGAAGCTGCTTCAGCGATGCAGACAGTATCCCCAATACCTGATCTGTCAGGGGACAGAGTTGGAGTGGGCCTTTGCAGAGGAGGATGGGAAGAGGCCTTGTCAGAAGGAACATTGGCTGATGGTTCTGCCTGGGTAGGATCCCCTTGTAGGCCAGAGGCTGCTTGAGCCTTATGGAAGGCCTTCTCAATGGCCTTATGGCACCTCTCTTCCCGTGATGGCCTGGATGAGCTGGCGCGGGAAGAGTTCCCTATGCTAAGGGCCCTGGACTTGCTGGGGCGATCCTTTGAGGTCCCCTCCTCTGGATCCTCCACCCGGGGTCTCTTTCCCTTGTCGCGTCCTTGGTGGGAAGAACGGGATCTAGGCACATCCGCCATCTTGGATGACTGGCCACGCGGCTCAAAGGGGCCTAGTAATGAGTTGAAGGGGGTCCCCGGTACTTGCGGTTAAGGCGATCCTCCAGGCAGAGTCCTTGCAAGAGTCACTAGCCTGATGGCTTAAAACGCGACTTGCGGCCCAAAGACGAAAATGCTGAAGCCGCTGGAGGCGCTGAGGGAATTTCGGCCAGAAAGGCGAGCTCTGAAGCCGCTTGAGGCGCGGAAGTTCGGGCCACGATTAGCTGCTGAGCTGAGGCTCGGATGCAGATCGCCGCTGAAGCCGCTAGTAAATGAAAAATTGCCCGGAATAGACCCCAAGGCTGTTAAGAAGGGGTCTGTAATAGGACCTCCGCAGTCAATTTACTTGCGGGAAAGCCGGGAAGCGCGGCAGAGCAGGCTCGTGCTCGCGCCTGTTCTAGCTGTCAAAAAAAAACCAAAAAAAAAAAAAAACCTGCACAGCTCGAGTATAAGCGTCAAGCCAAAGGAGTAAACGAAGAGAAACCAGTCCATTCCAAGTCAAAAGCCAAATCAAGTTATTGAAGATAGAGACTCTATAGACACGACTTGTCTTTAACAGACCGAGTCGAAAAACTGGAGCCAGGCAGGAAGAGGCAGGCCTAAAGCTTCCAGTAGACTCGGTCCTACCAATCAGTAACCGATGTAACACCCATGCCTGACTGCCGTGACAGCCAATAGGAGAATGCTATCTCTGTATGAATATTCTCTAGAATATAGAGTCAGTGCCAGATGTCTTAAAAATGAATCTCTTTCTGGAAGAGAACAAGTTTTACTCAACCAGGCAGAGAAACCATTCAGAAGTAGTCTATCCCTAAAAAAAAAATAAAATTAAAAAAAATTACAAAAAAATTACAAAAAAAGTAGTAGTCTATCCCTCTATTGACTGAACTAAAACTCATTTCAGTAGTTTTTATCTAGTTCATTTACATGCCCAGACATTAATTTTGAACAATGTCTTTACCGTCTATGTATTTATAATAATTTACAATTAAGCAATTGTTAATTAATTTATAGTTTTATGCAGCTATTGTTCCCAAAAATTCAGGATAATTTTCAACTAAAATAACGACACAATAACTGATAGAAGCCAAACTCATGAAATTATACATGAAACTAACAAATGAAAATCAACTAGTTTTAATACAGCTAATAGAACATAAAATATGAATGCAAATAAATATTACTAATTAAGTAAGCAAGCTGATAACAGATGTTTCAAACTCCATTCATGTTATCAAAGTTTTCCAAATGCTCAGGAGCAAAGGCACCATCCAGTTTCTGGGCAGGAGACTCAAGCAGGACTGGTATTATCAAACAAAAATATTTCTCTCTTGCTCTTCCCCAGATCTCTTGCAGAGGAGAAACCTATGGCATGCCCCCCTACCATTTGGGTGGACAAGATCAATTAAAAGTAAATGGTCTTAGAGGTGCCTGGATGCCAAGCTATGTAGAGCTTTGTAAGTCAATATAGGTTCTTTGAATTGTTTCTGAAAGCCTTTTGGCAACCAGCCAGCACCTGCAACACAGGGATGATAACCAAATCAGCTCCTATAGGTAGCTACATATTGTACCAGTTGTATCATTCAAGTAGTCCACAAAGGTTGCCTTATATAGAGCATATTGGCTTAGGGCCCGGATACTTACGAGACCACCTTCTGCCACCGATAATCTCCCACTGGCCAATCCGCTCCCACAGAGAGGGTCTCCTCAGGGTGCCGTCGGTCAAGCAATGTCGACTGACGACCCCCAGGGGGAGAGCTTTCTCTGTGGGGGCACCTGCCCTCTGGAACGAGCTACCCCCAGGAATATGATTGATCCCGGACCTCCGTACTTTCCACCGAGCGTTGAAGACCTTCTTATTCCAGCAAGCCGGCCTGGCTTAAAATTTTAATGGGCTATTTTATGAGTAAAGGGTTTTAAAAAATTTAGGGAAGCTAAACTGATTTAATTCTGTTTTAATTTATTTTAATTTTTCTACTGTATGTATTTTAATTTTGGCTGTTCACTGCCCTGAGTCCTTCGGGAGAAGGGCGGTATACAAATTTAATAAAACATAAACATATTGCAGTGATCTAACAAAAAGACACGTGTTACTGTAAAAACTGGGACATCAGTTGAATCTCAGCAAAGGTTCCCTCTCCCCCAGCACCTTTGGCTGCCTATCCATCAGTAATTGTGAGTTTAGGAGAATCTCACAGTTGCATGAAGTGATTCTTCAACTACTGCATCTTCTTGAGCTCAAAGGATACCTTTATGATCTGCAGAAGGAGAGAAGCAACTTGGGAGCAGTCTCATCAAGTGGCCTGGTCACTTCCAATCTCAATAGTAGAACTAGAAACTTGGAAGAACTGCCTTTCATATTACTGGGACATGCCCCAACCCATCTGCCAGAATAAATATGAATCCATGAGGTGCCTGGAATCCAATTGAATGGAATCAGCTAACTGCAAGAAGTTCTGAGTAGAGGGTTGTCTTTGGGAGACCAGGAATTAATTCAAGTATGGTAGTAAATTCAATATAAAAAACACCACCTTCAGATCCCTTAGAACTGCTATGTAGTAAAGATTAAATACTTGGGACTGAGATGACTCAAGGTTGACTTTCATATAAAATATTCTTACCCAATTTTTGTTCTGTGATTTTTGGTGTATTGTTGTATTGATGAAGACACTAAATTGAAAAACAGAATCAGAATGCAGTTTTACAATTGCTATCTGAGATCTCTGATTCTATTAATCCATCTCAGTGGGGATGTTATCCGAAAGGGAGGGCCCTGTAGAATTAAAGAGGATTCCTGGGTCATGTCAAGTTATTTTCCTTTGTAGATGGGATCTGCGATATGTCCTTCTGTTTATACACTATTCTATACTTTCCAAGTGAGTCTTGAGGCCAAAATAATTGGTCTTTTCTTTAGAAGTGGCTTGATTTGACTACAGTGCACACATTTTGATTTTGGCTGTATATCTAATAAGCACACATCAGGATAATAACAAAGAGCTAGTCCTCAAATTATGGCCACAATTTGGACTGGACTGTCAATCATAAGTTAGTGTAGTTATATAGCAAGTCATCATGTCTGAACCCGATTTTACAATCATTTGTACCAGGGGTGGGTTCTAAATTTTTTTACTACCGGTTCTGTAGGCGTGGCTTATTTTGTGGGCGTGGCTTGATGGTCATGTGACAGTTCTTTAGGATTTAGCAGAGGTACTGGTCTACCAGGCTTTTAACAGTTTGCAGAGCTGTACCGGTCTACACATTTGTTTTTGGAGGCACTGATCTACCCATTTATTTTTGCAGGCACTGGTCTACTCATTTGTTTTTGGAGGCACCGGTTTACCACCACACTGCCTTTTAACACTGATCAGCTGTAGGGCGGCCCTTTGAAGCCCCGCGGCAAGAGTTTAAACAGTTTTTTTTCTTCTAGCCGATCAGCTGGGACTCGGGAGGCAGCAATAGATTGGGGGTGGGGCCAAATAAACGGTAAGAATAATGTGGGGGGGGCAGAGGGGTGGGAGGGCCCAGCTCCCGAACAATAAGAGAACCGGTTGGGTGACGTCATATCGTCACCACTACTGGCTCAGTGGAACCAGGCAGAACCGAGAGGAACCCACCACTGATTTGTACCATAGTTATTAAGCGAAGCACATGGTTGTTAAGTGAATCCAGTTTTCCTAATTGGCATTTTTTATTGCAAATCAGCTAGGAAGGTTACAAATTGTGATCACATGACTACAGGATGCTACAATTGGTCATAAATGTGTCCTGGTTACCAAATGCTTGAATTGTAATCATGTGACTGTTGGAATGGTGCAACACTCAAAAGTGTGAGGATAGGTCATAAATCACTTTTTCCAAGGCGGTCATAACTTTGAACTGTTGTTAAACGAATGGTTGTAAGTCAAGGATTGCCTGTATTTTACTATAAAATTTGTCTCTGCCTCCTTTCCAGTGTGCTTTAACGTGAAAGAACATAACCTAGTTTATACTATATGCCCGTGATGGCGAACCTATGGCACGTGTGCCACAGGTGGCACACGGAGCCATATTGGTGGGCACTTGAGCGTTGCTCTACCTCAGCTGCAGCGCGCATGCGCGCATCGGCCAGCTAATTTTCAGGCCTTCCAGGCCCACTGGAGGTCGGGAAACAGGCTGTTTCTGGCCTCTAGAGGGCCTCTGGGGGGGTGGGGATGGCCATTTTTGCCCTCCCCAGGTTCCTAGAAAGCCTCTGGAGCCTGGGGAGAGTAAAAAACGGGCCTACTGGGCCCATCGCGTCATCGCGTGCCAAAAGCAGCGGGCGCACAGGGGGGCATGCAGACATGTGCGGGGGGGCACTTATGGGTATGGGCACATGCGCGTGCAACCCCCCACGCTCCCCCGCTTTTGGCACGCGATGGCAAAAAGGTTAGCCATCACTGCTATATGCTAATTTGTTGCTTTTCTTCCGTTATTTATTTTACACATTCTCTAATGGTAAGATGTAATATCATAGGTGACTAGTTAAGACCCAAAGATTTTTGATCCATCAAAAAAATTTAGTAAGGGCTAGATGCCTTATTTTCCAGCGAACAAATAGCTATTAAAATTGTTAACATGCAAAGGAGTCAAGAGAGTTAGGTAATTTATAACACAGCTTCTTTCGTTCTCTTTTACACATTCTACTTTCTCTGAACTCTAGTCTTGGTAGAAGGAATGCAATTAGAATTAAATTATTAATTATTTTCTTTTTTCCATAAACTGTTTTGCAATTATTGATAAAATGGATTAAAATGGAATTTATATTTTAAATTGAACTATCCATAATTGTTGTATGCTGTAATAGATATTTCATTCTCAATGACTGTTACATTCTTAGTACTTTTTTCTGCAGAATTCCATCTGAGATTTTGTTTCTCAGAATATATTAATTTTATGAAGTTTGGAACTGTTTATCTAAAGGAAATGTCATTTATTATGTTGCAAAAGGCTTGAGGATTTAGTGAATAATCCTTGGTCTTTACAAGACTATACAGTTATATGAGTGCTAATTTGGCATTTTGTATTCTTGGCCTGTCTGTTTGTGATATTTAATGTTCTAACATATCCTTGGTTGGTTGAATCCATATGTCACTCAAATGGGAGCTTGTAGTTTGGCACTGGTCTGACAGTCAGTCAGCCATGGAATACAATGATAAAATTATGAAAACTGTGTCTCTGTTCATTGGACCAGTAGAATTCACAAGGATTTTTCCCTTATGTGCCTAAATATTATATTGCTATGTCTTGGCTTACAGACACTGACTTTCTGGGATTTAAGACTTGTCAAAATAAGACAACTTATTTTCCCTTGCATAAACTTCCATTTTTGGTTGCTTTTGCTTTCTGCATATAAAACATGAATCTTAGGCATCTTGACTCATTTTATTAGTATAAATATATAATTGTGTTCTATTGCATACCTGTCAAAACTAAAAAGGACTTTGAAATGTACTGTATCACTATATTCCAGCATGAACATTATATTTTATATTTTCCAGTATCTATTAGGTAAAAATAGTTAGGGGCATTATTAAAAATAAAAAATACACTTTATCTATCTAGCTATCTTCTCTATCTATCTATCTATCTATCTATCTATCTATCTATCTTTCTATACACATACACACACACATACACGTATACGTATATATACACACACACACACACACACACATTTTCTTTTCTTTTTTTCTCAGTTGTATTCAGCAGTTCTTCCTTCTCCAGATGGTCCTTCCCATTTCAACCTGTTTTCTTCTATCCCTAATTGCATTGCATGGATGTTCTGCAAAAGCTTATACCCTGAGGACCTTGAACAATCAGGTAGAAGAGAGGTATTGCTTTCAAGTCTATCAGCTTTTCTGTTTAATCTCCTGACTTCCTGAGATTTCTATAGCCAGATCATATTGTGGGGTAAAGCAAAACATTCCTGTCACTATCAGGACAACCCCTACACAAAGGCAAAGCATTTATTGAGTAGCATTTGGGACAGAACACATTCTGAAACAGAAGTATATGCATGGATTGCCTACCACTTATCATAAGTAGATGCTTCAGTTGATAGTGGTGTAGCTTGATCTTGAGTATTCCAGAATAGAGGAGACTAAATTAATACCTTCCAGAACATTCAGGTCCCTTCTGGTCAGTATTTCTGATATTCTGGTGATTGTGGAGGAATTTTCGTCATGATAACAGATTGTTCTGCTTGTATATCTTAATTGTCAAGATGTTCAATAAAAACATGACACATTACACTGCTTTGTGTATTGCTTGTTAACCAAAATTTCCCTATCTATTAATAGGAGTTAGATGAAGCTCTATTCACATTGTAGGTCTCAATATTGCAGGGTTACAGAAAGTTCTAAAGACAAAGGAACTGGGGTGGATAGTGAAGACATTAAAGTTGGCAGTTCTAATTTTCTTTGTTATGATAGTGTAATATCCTCCAATTTGTCACCTCCTGCTGTTGGGTTAGAGAAGAGTTTGGAATCCCAGGGAAGAATGTTTACTAAGACATATTCACTAAAAACATCTACAAATGTGCAGTTGAGTGTTTTACAAGATCAGAAATACATGCCCACATGCTTTTTCTTCTGAGTTATATTCCCCTGTGTAGTGTTTACATGTGTGTTAGATATGTTCACCACTTTGAGTTATTTGTAAAAATAATAAAGGCGGGTAAAGGTTTCTCCTGTCCAGTCTAGGGGGTGGTGCTTATCTCCATTGAGCCAGTATTGTCTTAAGACGTTCATGTGGTCAGCATGACTGTATGCCCAGGCACATGGAACACTGTTACCTTCCCACTGAAATGGTGCCTATTTATCTACTTGCATTTGCATGCTTTTGAACTGCTAGGTGGGCAGGAGCTGGGACAGGTAACAGGATCTCACCCCATCATGCAGTGCTTGGGCCACTGAACCATCATGCCCCCAAAGGCAGGATATAAATATATATTTAAAAATAATAAAATAAAATACTAAAATAACGATGGTATGTGGTTTAAGTTTTGGCTTAACCATATCCTATTCTCTATCCTGCTGGTAGTCAGCAGCACAGGAATAGACACCAATCTAATATAACTGTAAGTATGTTTTCTGGTTTTCTTGAGTGTGCCTACTTTGCTATTTTTGCTATTTATCATTAGAGTACAGTTGCTGGCAAAATATGTTGGCAGCATTATCTTCCATGCCACTCTAAGCGGTCCATTAAATTAACTTCCAGTTCTGCTCCTGGACTCTAGGTATAAGTATTGGCCCCTAGCTATTGAATTGTATATTATTATTATTATTATTATTATTATTATTATTATTATTAATAATAATAATAATAATAATAATAATAATAATAATATTAATATTAATTGAATTTGTATACCGACCTACTCCCGAAGGACTCAGGGTGGTGAACAGCCAAAAGATAAAATACATATAATACAAATGTTAAAAAACCATTAAAATACAATTAAATAATTTGGCCCAGAAAACAAAATTTAAAACACCCCAAATTTATAAGACAAATTTAAAATTTAAAAAATTTAAAAACAGTTTAAAAGAGAGGTTAGGCCAGGCCGGCCTGCTGGAATAGGAATGTTTTGAGGGCACGGTGGAAAGCGCGCAGATCCGGGATCCTCCGTATCTCCTGGGGGAGCTCATTCCAGAGGGGGGGTGTCCCCACAGAGAAGGCTCTCCCCCTGGGGGTCGCCAGTTGACACTGTTTGACCAATGGCACCCTAAGAAGCCCCTCTCTATGTTAGCGTACTGGTCGGTGAGAGGCTACTGGTGGCAGAAGGTGGTTTCGTAGATACCCCGGTCCTAGGCCATGGAACGCTCTAAAGGTGGTAACTAAAACATTGAAGCACACCCGGAAGACCACTGGGAGCCAGTGCAGCTCACATGGGAGCGCCATGTTGCTCCCATAACCACCTGCGTGGCTGTATTCTGGACCAGCTGGAGCCTCCGGGTGCTCCTCAAGGGGAGCCCCATGTAGAGAGCATTGCAGTAGTCCAGGCGGGAAGTGACGAGGGCATGAGTGACCGTATTTAATAAGTCCCGATCCAGAAAGGGACGCAACTGGTGAATCAGGCGAACCTGATAAAATGCCCTCCCGGCCACAGCCATCAAATGCTCTTCTAAAGACAGCTGTGAGTCCAGGAGGACACCCAAGTTGAGCACCCTCTCCGTGGAGGCCAACGACTCGCCCCCAATAGTCAGTGATGGCACCAACTGACTATATCGGGATGTCGGAAACCACAGCCACTCGGTCTTGGATGGGTTGAGCCTGAGTCCGGTTCTCCCCATCCAGATCCGTACAGCCTCCAGGCACCGGGACATCACTTCAAGGGCATCATTGGGGTGGTCCGGGGTGGAGATGTACAGCTGAGTGTCATCAGCGTACTGGTGGTACTTCACCCCAAAACCATGGATGATCTCACCCAGCGGCTTCACATAAATGTTGAACAGAAGGGGCGAGAGGACCGACCCTTGTGGCACCCCACATACAAGGGGCCTCGAAGTTGACTCTGCCTCCCTGCCAACACAGACTGCAACCGGTCAGAGAGAAAGGAGGAGAACCACCGCAACACGGTGCCCCCCACCCCTAACTCTTCCAGCCGGTGCAGCATGATACCATGGTCGATGGTATCAAAAGCCGCTGAGAGGTCTAATAGGACCAGGACAGAGGAGCAACCCCTGTCCCGAGCCCTCCAGAGATCATCAACCAATGCGACCAATGCCGTTTCCGTGCTGTACCCAGGCCTGAAGCCCGACTGGAATGGATCCAGATAAGCCGATTCATCCAGGTACTGAGGGAGCTGTTGTGCTACCACACTCTCAACAACCTTTGCAACAAAGCGAAGGTTGGAGACTGGATGGTAATTAGCCAACACTGCCGGGTCCAGGGAAGGCTTCTTGAGGAGAGATCTCACCGCCGCCTCTTTCAAGGTGGCGGGAAAGACACCCTCACTCAAAGAAGCATTTATAATCCCCTGGAGCCAGCCTCGTGTAACCTCCCAAGAGGCCAGCACCAACCAGGAGGGACACGGGTCCAATAAACATGTGGCAGCGTTCAGTCTACTCAATATCCTGTCCACGTCTTCGGGAATCACAGAATCAAACTCTTCCCAGATAACATTCTCAAGACCTGCCTCCATCCTCCTCCCTGAATCTACCCCATCAGAGTCCAGGTGTTCCCGAATCTGAGTGATTTTATCATACAGATACTGTACAAAATCCTCGGCTCTACCCTCCAAGGGATCCTCCTGCACTTCCTGAAGGAGCAGGGAGCGGGTCACCCTAAACAGGGTGGCCGGGCGATTATCTGATGGTGCAATAAGAGCATTTTGCCACTTTTATTGCCACTAGGTAATCGCCACTAGGTCTCTTAATATGAGACCTTACCAGTGTTCAGTCAGATTCAGACCGGCTGGCCCTCCAGCCGCTCTCCAGGCATCTTTTCCGGCGCTTCATCTCCCTCAGCTCATCGGTAAACCAAGGAGCCAAGCGAGATCGGCACCGAGTCAGAGGCCGCAAAGGCACGACCCGATCCAAAGCTCCAGCGGCTGCCCTGTCCTAGGCGGCCACCAGGTCTTCGGTCGAGCCATGAGCCAGAGCCTCAGGAAATGGCCCAATCTCCATCTGGAACCGATCCGGGTCCATCAGGCACCTGGAGCGGAACCACCTCATCGGTTCCACCTCCCTGCGGCGGGGTGTAGTGGTTCGAAGGTCAAAGTGAAGGAGAGAATGATCCGACCACGACAAGGGTTCAGTCACTATATCCCCAATATCGAGATCATTCAGCCACTGACCAGAGACAAAAACCAAGTTCAGAGTGTTTCCCCCCGTGTGAGTAGGGCCATGCACTAACTGGGTCAGGTCCATAGCCGTCATGGAAGCCATGAACTCCCGCGCTGCCTCAGACGTTTCACCGATGGATAGCAGGTTAAAATCCCCCATGACCATAAGCCTCGGGGTATCAACCGCCACCCCGGCTATAACGTTGAGCAGTTGGGGGAGGGCCGCTGTCATGTGGCAAGGAGCCAGGTACGTGATCAGCAAGCCCACCTGTATCCCATGACCCCACTTCACCAGGAGGGACTCACATCCGGCAATCTGAGGAATAGTGGGCTCCCTTGGACCAAGACCTTCTTTTATAACAACTGCCACCCCCCCCGCCCCTACCCTGTGACCTCGGTTGATGAAATGCGCAGAAACCAGGAGGGCACATTTCAATGAGGGGGACCCCTCCTCTTGGCCCAACCAGGTCTCCGTAATTCCTGCCAGATCCGCTCCCCCCTCCTGAACAAGATCACAAATGAGGAGGGCTTTATTTACTACGGATCTGGCGTTGCATAAGATCAGCCGAAGGTCCAGGCCCTGATATAATCCAGATTTTCATTTTCAAAATTTATACTAAACTATTTTTCTGCCTATACCCCCCAACAAATAATTTATGATACTTGGGAGAATGTAGAAAAGTAATATTTGAAGCATTACAACAAGCCTTTCCTAATGATAACAATAGAGAAATTAATATGACTACATTTTTCCTGCACATCTTGCTTGCATTATTGCTTACAACTCCTTCTTTTATTGTAAATAAGCAAAATCTGTTCTGTAGTTCCCTGTGATGGAATTTGTTATTTTCTCATGTGCGAATGACGAATCTGCTTCCACAACAGATAAAAAGCTTTTGTTATTTTACCAGTAAGCTATGGTAAGTTAGCAGAGTGGAACTTGTTGGAGAATTGATGCTTTTCTCACTTGTTCGTTTGACAGAACCATACAGTACCGATAAAATGTTTCCCTCCAAGTGTCTGTAGACTTACATAAGAGAATCAGCATAAATCAGGAAGGAACTGTTAGCACAGTTGATACCTTGATGCCTTCTAATCATAACTACATGTTCTACTTTTCCACTTGATAACATAGGATTGACTGACAGCTTTTGTAATAAATTAGGTTGCTAAGAGCATAATACAGTGGAGACTTTCCATTCCTTCAGATACTTCTTCTCACACAAATATAAAACAAAATCCTTACATATATGTATCTCATCAAAGTTCAGCTCTTGTTTACATCATTAATAAATGTTGACAGGTATTTATAAGTGCATTCTACACTGGCCTTACACAGTTTTAATTTTCTTTGTTGTATAAAATGTATGTTAAGGCACGTTTTATACATCTGAAAGGTGCAGACTGCAATTAACACTATGGCTGTTTGTTACTAAAATTTGAAAAAAATTCCTTGCCCCTGCCTTCATGGGACAAAATGACGGCATCAACAAGGAAGAACTGAATGCTTAACCCATTTTGTGCTAGCCATCCAATTCCTTTTTCACTGTGAGAAGTTTGCAAATAAGGGAATAGTGTCCTGTGGTGATAAAAGCAACTTAAAAGCAAATATGAGAGGGCCATTTGAGGAAAAAATGGCTTTGTTGCTGATTTTCTCCCTGGTTCATAAGCAGTAAATGTTCTCATAAAGATGATAGTGCTATTTAGAAAGAGAAATACATCTACATTAGAAAATGCAAGCTTTTCTTATAACATAGAAACATTTTCATATTGCACACTTTGAGTAATGTGTTACGCATTTTAGAAGACAAAATACTTGGGTTTGATTGTAGTTACCATACCACGTTTAGTTTTTCTTTGGGAAAATGCAGAAAGAGTCCCAAAGGGGGGGGGGGGGGCTGGCTCTTTTTTTTGTACCTTTGAGTCAGTTTTTTTTTAAAAAAAAATTGCTGGCAACTGCCTGAATACGACTGGCCCAAGGACATCCAGCTGACTTTGTACCTAGGATGGGACTAGAACTCACAGACACCTGTTTCTAGCCAATACTGTAAACCACTACACTAAACTTGTTCTCATACATATTTAAATAGTGAGGCAAAGACTTTTTATGTGTAATACAGAAAAATGTTGCCAGTTATAAAAACTCCTTTTTGGGATTGCTTGGTAGAAAAGCAGTCTTTAAGGAATAATCACGCCTTAGTAGCAAAATATGAAGATCATAAGTTTCTCCCAGCAGAAACTTATGATGTGGCAAATGATGGGAAAGAGTTTTGGATAATGCAAATAACTGAATCAAGCATAGGGCAGCCTCTGCCGCACACACACACACCCGCCCCCTCCGCCCCCCCCTCCCCCCGGTATGTTCTTAAATAAGATGCACTGTAAGAACTGCTAGGAGTGAACTATTTTGATAAATTCATATTGCTCATCTAAGGGAGGAAACAGTGAAATGACTTCAGTACAGGTAATCCTTAATTTAAGACCACAATTCAGCCCAAATTTCTGTTGCTTGACATTTGTTAAGTGAACTTTGCCCCATTTTACGACTTTTCATGCCACAGTTGTAAAGTGAATGACTGCAGTTGTTAAGTTAGTAACATGGTTGTTAAATGAATCTGGCTTCCCCATTGACTTTGCTCGTCAGAGGGTTGCAAAAGATGATCACATGACTGTGGGGATACTGGCGCTATCATAAAGTAAGAGTCAGTTGCCAAATAGCTGAATTTTGATCATGTGATCATAGGGATGCTACAGCAGTTGTTAAATGTGAAAAATGGTCACACTTTTTTCAGTGCCATTGTAACTTTGAATGGTGACTAAATGAAGTGTTGTAAGTCGAGAACTACCTCTATACCTGAAAATCTAAGTCTCCATCTCCCTGTGTTTGCAAGTGTTTGTTTTTTAAAGTAGCAATAGAGACATTTTTAACTTTTTTCTGAAAAGTTTAAAAAAATACTGTATTTCTTTTGCTGCAATTCTTTTCTATTGTAGGAAGGATATTGAAAATTGCTGTTTGGAAATGAAACATTTGATTTTTCATCATGTAATTTCTTTTATTATCTATAAAATGCCAAGTCTTATTCAATTCAAGTCATTGGACTCCATAGAAAAGTTTATGAGTTTTTTTTCACAATAGCATGGAAGTGGTTTTCCACTTCCTTTTTCCAGATTTTTTTTCATGTTGCATTTCCTCAAGTACAACTCAATTTAGCTTCCAAGATCAACAAAAATCAGCCATATCCTGCCAATAGCTGGTTTTAATGAATGAAGGCTGCACATAAAAAGGAAATCCATTTATAAACATTTTGTGTGTGTTTGAGTTATAATTGCTCTTTGCTAGAAATAATTATCTCTCAAATAAAATATGAATGATTAATATGAGTTTTTAACAGTGAACAAGACAGAAGGCTCAAGCTGATGACTTGGTTGCCTTGGCTGCTGTTCTTGGGTGTTTTGTTGAGTACTGTTTTGATAAAGATTCAGATCTACTTGATCCCACATCATCTGTGTCCTGTTTTGAGCTATTATCCAATCTAGAGAAGTAAAAATATCCTCCTTTGAATATCCCCAGTGTTAATCAATGATTTAAAATATAGCAACTTTTAGAAAAATGCTTTTAGGGAAGATTCTTTACATGACACACTTCCACAGAAAAGTCACAGAGAAAAGTAATTCTGAAACTTTTAATACACTGCAAATGTTGAAGAAAGAGCAGTATATTCTTGGAAATCCCATGTTGTGATTTCAGCATTTTTTGTTCTGGGGAGAAATTGGTTTCTTTTAATGCTTGGGTATAGTGTGATGGCTTAGAGATCTGGATCCTTACTTGGAAATACGATGCAATCTTGTTTTCTGAGTTTCATCTTTGTTTGAATGCAGTTTTAAAGTTTGCCTTATTCCTTTTATGCAGCTGTCTTGTTAGAAAGTGTTCTGTAGACTTCATAGAGCTGAGGTATTGAATGCCCTCAATGGCTCCTTTGAATGTGCTTTAAAGTGCATAATTAGCGTACTTGAGCATAAAACTACAATTATACACTTGTGTGTTAATTTTTTACATGCTTGTAAGTGAGTTCAACACTATCTGTAATTGAGAATGAACTCTTTTATTGTGAGTGTAACTGCACATACCAACTGCTTAACCAATTTGTGAATTAAAAGAACAGCCATTAAAAAGATGGATAACATTTTATCCGTATAAATGGAGCATGGAGAAGATGCCAGATACTTTTGGATACATGGAAATCCTGATACCTTTAGCATATTGCTAATACACACATTGACAATTTCAGTTCTTGTGGTACCTGTTTCTTATTCCAGTTAGTCGTCTAGCTCCAGAAATCATAGTTTTGGACTAATCCGGATACTTTTCAGAGATACCCCATTATAACTTATGCTGCACTGATCCAAAATAAAATATAACCACATTGTGGGTCCACAGTGGACTCATTAGTGCTCGTGCTCCATCTTTCCCAGTGTCACTCTAGAGAGCTGAGAATGAAAGAGCGTTCTTCAAAGTGTTGTACCACTGTCCAAAAGAGGCTGAATATTTCAGCAAGAAGGATAATGACCATTGCAAAACAGTGCCCCAGCATTGTCAAATGATTCTGAAGAATGCAACAATTGATCAAGAATAATGATTAGGGCTAAACGGCATACATTGTATGTTTCCACTGGTGGGCAAAACTGCCTCACTACCACATTCTCCAGTGTGCTGGATAAACACACACAATGCCGCGTAACGGGGTGAGCTTGCATTACTTGTCCCAGCTTCTGCCAACCTAGCAGTCTGAAAGCACGTAAAAAATGCAAGTAGAAAAATAGGGACCACTTTTGGTGGGAAGGTAACAGCGTTTCGTGCGCCCTTGGCATTTAGTCATGCCGGCCACATGACCACAGAGACGGCTTCGGACAGCGCTGGCTCTTCGGCTTTGAAACAGAGATGTGCACCGCCACCTAGAGTCAGGAACGACTAGCACATATGTGTGAGGGGAACCTTTACCGTTACCTTTTTAATACACACAGGCCCAGATACACTCACACAGACACACAAACTTTTTTACATTTCGAGCATCAAGCTTTAAAGGCTTTTTAAAAATACTGTACTTGTTTATTTGAGAAGTAAGGCCTATTGAGCTCAGTGAAATTTAATTTAGAAAACCAAAACCAAAATGTAAAGAAAGAAAGTTAATTCTAAACCAATTATATCAAGAGTTGGTTGCTATTTCAGATGTCAGTTACTATCTTTTAGTTTTGCAGAATAGTGAAAATGCCCCTGGCTGAAGGTTTCAGTGCTTGATTTCATAAGAGATTTGTCATGAAGATTTAGCAATTTTGGGTCTCACAGATATTATCTTGGAGCAACCTGAAACTGCAGACACTATATTAGCAGCCCTTGAGGTATATTATCTCCTTTTAAAAAAAATTAAGTTCCATTCATGAAACGGCAGTATGGTCAGATATCCTTATTTATGAATGCATGGCGTAACATATTATTGTTAATTCGGTCAGAAAAAGAAATAGTTTGTAATGACATTCACTATTTGTCACAGACAGTTTTTATCAGTTCGTGACAATGTAGTTATGTTTTCATGGAGAAAGAAATTACATTTTCGTAGAAATGATTGACTGTTTTCTTGTAGTAGATTTATTTGACTCTCACCATGAAAACTAGCAAACTTGTTTATAAATTCAGTGTATCGAAAATATGTTGACATGAGAAATAGAAATACTTTTTCATACTACAGTTATTTTGAACAATTACATTGGAGTATATTGTATGGACTTTACAGCTAAATCATCTGCAATATTGAATTTTAGCAGTATTTTTTGGGCGTGTGTCTGTATGTGTGTATATGCATATGCATACATTTAATATTCACTTTCTATAATAAGAAATATGAAAAATAAATAATCACATCCTGCAAAGGTTAATTAATGGTGAGCTGAAATGATGATGTTTTGTTCTGTATATAATTCCTTCAGGGATATTTGTTTTTAGGCTTTATTATTTCAAGAGAAGGCATTATAGCAGCCTGTCATATATAAAATCACTAGTTGGTAATTTGGCCTGGGGAAAGTTAAAAGTTAAAATGTATGGAAGGTTAATTATGATGTATTTCAAAAAAAGTAATGTGCATGGGGAGTTGTTTGTTATCTTAATATCTAAGATGAAATATGCTTTTTCATCTGTATATAGAGTTTGAGTTGCCATTTTCTTTAAATTATCCATCACAATTAAAAATCTTCTCCATTGAAAATCAGACAGTTCAGAGCTTATTGATGTGTATCTGAAATGTGTGATGCTTATTGGGGATATTTTGCCCCAATAAGCATCACTTTAGATTGATCAATATTTAAACTTATATACCATATTGTGGATGCTCATAGTGCAGGTGTTTATCACCTTTGCCCTACCTTTGGTTTCTAGAGTTCTGATCCCTGACCCCATAATAAAGTAGGCTGTGTTGTGAACTTTTGTTGGGAATTAGTAGAAACTGGGAATAGAAATGTATACACGAATAGTTCCTTTTACACCTGGAGCAGCTGATCCTGGACCAAATAGCTAAGACTCAGGAAGCACGCTGGAATTATAAATATGAGAGGATGGAGCTAAGGTTACAGTGGTTGCTCCCAGTGAAGGAATCAGCCCTGTTACTTGCTCATTTATAGTCCAAGTGGCATTGCTAAATCCATTTGCACTTTTATTTCTCAAGGAGCTGAACAGAGCATCTCTCCTCTACCTTCTGGAGCTCTTGGCGCATTCTTGAACAAACAGGATGGTTGTTGTTCATTGTTCCCCAAAACCTGAGGGTGCCATTCTGTTGGTGTCTCTCAATCCTTCAAATAGGGGGGAAATGATACCCTAGATCAGAGTTCCCCAAAGTGGTCAGTGTTGATAGGTTGATGGACTATTTATTATGATGATTGATCACATAGTCAGATATTTAGATTGGATTTGGCATTTTTATCTACCTGTTGAGTCTTTCCCAAGGACCTGTGATAGGCAGATGTTGTTTGATGATGTTAAAGGTATCATCAACCCTAACACTAACCCTTTGGCAATTGACTGAAGTGATTTTGTTAATGCCAATAGTGTTCGAGTAGTGGTGCCCCAGAAGTTTTGGGATTGCACCTAAAATACCTATCACTATTGCTTTCTTTTGCCATTGTCATTTTACTTCTGTTTACAGCTCTTAGTATTTTTTAGTGATTTTTTTAGTAATTTTTCCCAATTCTTTCCCTTCTGTTCTGCTCTCTTCAAGTACTTCTACATCTACTTTTGTAAAAATCTTTTTTATCGACATCTTTTACTGTGTTTCCCCGAAAATAAGACCTACTCAGAAAATAAGTCCTAGCTTGATTTTTTGGGGTAATATATGCCCTACCCCAAAAGTAAGCCCTAGTGAAGAGGTGGGCATGGCCAGCACAGGAGGCAGTCCTTCCCTTCCCCGGTCAGCTAATGGCAGCTGGGCCCCTTAATCGCAACCCGTGGATCAGCTGAACTGATTGGGAGCTGCCTCTCTATCTCTCTGGGCGCCTGGAGGTGTTTCTTGCACACTCTTGCCAGCCCCAGCCCTGCCGCGGCACCAGGCAACCTCTCAGCCGAGGGCTCCTTGTCAAGTCCCGATCCGGGGCTCGCCATACCTGGGGTTGATAGTGGGGGTACGGAGGTGCAACCATCGGAGGTGGTGAGTCCGATGATGAGCGAGGCTGTGGCAGTGACACTGTCCTGATGTGTCCCACCGCTGCTGCCTCCTCCCTATTCTTTGCGCTGGCCGTGCACCTCGTTATCTGACAGTGCCGTTTGTGGTCAGACTTGGCCAGGAGAGCAGCCTGCTGACGAGTGGCTGGCCGGTATTGTCCTGATGCGACCCGCCATCTCCATCTTCCTGTTCTTCATGCTGGCTGCGGACCTCATTGCCTGTCGATGCCGCTCACGGCCAGACGCAGCCAGGAGAGTAGCCTGCTGATGAGTGGCTGGCCGGCGCTGTCCCGACGTGTCCTGCCGCCGCTGCAGCCTCACTTGTCATTGGACTCATCAGCTCCAATGGTTGCAGCTCTGTGTCGTTCCCCCCCCCCATGGTAGTAATGGTAAATCTGGGACAACTTGCCCCACACCAAGCAGGAGTAGCCCAGAAGAATGGCCTAAAGCAGCACTGCCAGGAGGGCGAATAGCCCCTGCGAGGCCAGCAGCAGCCCAGGCAGCTACTTGTCTGCCAGCAGCCAAAAGTGTCCCAACAGCAGTAGGGCCAACAAGCAGGGCAGGCACAGACTGGGTGGCACCAAGAACTTAGGCCATTGCAGCTGATTGAGGTAAGACTGTTCTTGAAGGGGACACGAGGCATGTGGGGCGTCCTGCTTTTGTAGCCTTAATCGGCTGCAAGAGCAGCCGGGATTCTTCGAGGCTGCAGCAGACCCGGTCTTATTTTTGGGGAAACACAATAAGTCTGCAGTGTTCTGTGGCAATTGCTTGTTTGTTTGAACTCTAAAATCCCAGAGCACTTTAATTTCTCCATTTTTGATCATTTTGTCTAGTTTATGGACCCACTAGTTTTCTTTGCAAGCAAATGGTATTTCTTAGACATATTTCAATGCACCACTGTTGCTACTTTGTCATGTTGTTGTTTGTAGTCAGTCTGTGAGATCTTCTTGCACTAGCCAATTAGACAGTCTACTGTTTCCTTAGCTTCTTTGCAGATTATTGTGGCATTGATTATCTGTTGCTCTCATCTTAATGTTGGTTTTGTATGCATTTGTTCTTAAGACTTGGTCTTCTACAGCCATAATCTCTTTCTTCAACTTTCCTTCTCTTAGCCATTGGCATGTCTTGTTGTTATTGTTGTTGTTGTTGTCGTCATCATCATCATCATCATCATCATCATCATCATCATCTCTCTCTCTCCCTCCCTCCCTTCCTCCCTCTCTCCCTCTGTCCTTTTGTGTGCTTGCATTTGTCCTGATCCTATAGCTCATTTCTCACTATATATCCAGGAAATCCAACACCTAGCACTGTCTTTATTGACACGTTATGATGGATGCAATATGGTATTCTGTAAATTATATTCAGAAAGGAGAATATTTGTAGCTCAGGGTTAACATGAGGGGTCCTTCGTACTCTCTGAACTTCCTTGTTTTCCTGCAGACATTTCATTACCCAAACTAGGTAACATCATCAGTGCACTGATGATGTTATTTAGTTTGAGTAATGAAATGTCTGCAAGAAAACAAGCAAACTCGGAGAACACCAAGGACCCCTCTGAAATTATATCTCATGATACTGTTTACTGGGAAGATTTATTTGTCTAGTTCCGTGATGGTGAAACTATTGCAAATGTGCCACAGCTGGCATGCAGCGCCCACTCTGCGGGCACATGAGCTGTCGCCCAGCTCAGCTGCACCTCACATGCATGCCGGCCAGCTGATTTTTGTGATGGGGGCAGGGCGCATTCAGGAGACATGTGTGCATGTGCAGGGGCTGCATGTGCATACGCAGGGGCAGGGGGAGCGAGGGGGGGATGCAACGCACCCTCCACGGCCCGTTTTTGATCCCAGGAGGCTGCAGGTGTTTCAAGTAGTTTTAATCAAAATGCAGTTAAAACGCTGTACAAACCATCGAGAATATAAATACATATATACAAAAGGAACAGGAAGTGCCTCACAGAAGCAAATAGAGGTAAATCCTTGAGAGGCAGGAAACGCATCACAAAACAATGGAGATGAATGCTAAAAGGAATAAAACTGCATACAAGGCAGACATAACACCTGTAACAGCAGGGAGGCCTATTAGGCCCAAAACAGGGTGAGGGAGTGTTGCGAGGGGGAGCGAGGGGGGGTCTCATGTGCAGGGGAGCGTGGGGGATCGTGTGCATGCATGAGGGGGCATTGCATTATGGGTGCCGGTACACGGGTGTGTTGTTGCTTGAGCTTTCGGGACACGATGACAAAAAGGTTAGCCATCACTGGTCTAGTTCCTCTGATGAGACCTGTTCAGATAATCGAACTTTTGACATAGATCTCATCCTTCTCAGATCATTCAAACTTCACAACCACATTAGTGTAGTTATTATTATTGCTATTATTATTTGTCAGTAATCGACAGTTAGATTCATAGGCTAAGACTGGTGACAATATAGTAATTAGCATCCTAACCCTAGAACTAAGAATTATGAAAATAGCATCTAAGAATATAGACAGCTTGAAGCATGGTGGTGTTTTATAACATTAGGTTGTTCAGATTAAATTCACTATTTCCAGATACCAAAGAAGTTCTTTGGGTATTGCTCCAAAGGCCCCAGTCACTATTTGTATAACAATGGATTGCTTTATTCCATAAGTGTTCAACTTCAAACAGCAAGTCCTGGTATTTTGTAATATTTTCCTATTCTTTTTCCTCAATCCTAGCATCACCAACATCATCAATGAACACAATTTTTCTTTTTGTCTTCTTTTTTATTACCATGATTATGGTTATTATTTGTTGTAGTATTAGTTAAAGTAGTATTACTTACTAAATTATTTTCACATAATTTAGTTTGGGTGTCAATGAACAATCTAGAATTTCATGAAGGGTCGAAGAGTTTGGGAGTCCCTAACCTAGAATCTTGGTTTAGTTCCATAGAGGGCTTTCATGAATACCAATGTAGCACACTAATGTTCACCATCATCTTGTATGCAAAGGCTTTGTGCTAGGGTGGATTTAAAGCTAAAGGCGCAAGAACTTTGGAAAAAATAGATACTTTATGTTTAATGGGCTTGGAACACTTTGTTTCAAATTCTGAATGCTTTGTTCCAAGTTAAAAATAGCTCATATAACCTTACTATAAGTATTCCAACAATCTTCCCTCAAAAGGAAAAGATACATCAAAAATTCTATTTGAGTTTATTGGACTCAATAATGTATTTGAGAGGGTGGACATCAGATTTTCTTTGTTGGTGATGCCAAAAAATTGAGAAGGCACTGACACTATGATTTGGGCTTGTGAGTTATTGGCACTTTTTGAACAGTGTTTTAAGATATAAATAGATTTATGAAGAATTTACTCAATATTAAATATATTAATGTTATGTTGGATTATGTTAAAAATATAGACATTAAGAGAATGAGAAACTTGTTAGACTATAGTAGCAAAAATATTTGGAAGAATATGGTAACACATTTTCTGACTAGCAAATTTTATTAAAAAGCATAAGCTTTAGTAAACTCATGAAATTTCATAAAATGTAAAATCGTAAAGGTTTTTGAGGGACATTGAGCGTGAGGATCTGCCAGAGTAAATTATTTTGAAAAATGGCAAAAATACTTTTACTGTATATATTAAGAACTGGATTTAAGAGATGGATAATTTATCCATTTTTTGAAAAGCAGTCTTTTCTACCAATTAAAAAGTGATGCAATATGTTTTCTTTCAGCATAGATCTCATAATATATTATAACAATAGCATTTTTAAAACAGATTTTTAGATAACGTTAATGATTTGATGTGCATGTTAGAATGTTTTTAATTTTCCTTTGCCTTTTCCTTGTTATTTTAGTAGGTATTATGTATTTTTGTATTTTTAATTTCTTTTTGAGTGTGGACATTTTCCAACATGTAATTAAATTTAACTTTGAAAAAATTGTTTAAATAATTCTGGAAACTGTCTCAGCTTGAACAAAAGATGTTTCAAACTCAAGTCTTAGAATGTTTACAGCAAGACAGGAGCAATCTGCTTCTATTACAATACATTTTTATTTAAATGTTTCTTTATTTGAGTATTGCTTATTTGAAATATTTTGTCCTATGCTTCTGACTTTGCTGTTGAGTCCCACTTAAAGCCATCTTCTCTGTTTTCCATTTTGAAATGCATCCGTAAACTTTATTATATGCAACAGGAGGTTTGCACCTTCCTTTTTCAACATTGCAGCTATTGTGGCCAGTGACTAATCACAGACCTGAAACAACAAAAAAAAGTACTACAGGTAGTCCACGACTTACGACTGGTCATTTAATGACTGTTTGCAGTTAGTAGTCACGATGGCTATGGATGGGTGCTTTTTACAGCCCATAAAGCACTTCCAGGTATTGTAAAATGTTGTTTTGGCCTCCCCCTGGCCACATGAGTGCATTTCATTTTAACATATTTTGCAACTCTTTTGGAGACATTAAGGATAACATCAAGCAATTAAAATCATTATTTTAACAGGTGGAACTTATGCAAACACACAGAGTTATGAGAGTATGATGCAAGTTGTTACAGAAAGATCAAAGGGCTAGAATCTCAGGCTCTTCCAAATCACAAGGGTTTGCTTTGTGAAAGTATATTGTTATATCTTCCCTCCAGTGTGGACACCATTAAAATCGACCTGCAGTGTGTTGGACAGATAATTCTAAATAGGTAATGTGCTGGTATGAAGAGTTTTCTATTTCTATCCTGTCAATACCTAGATCTCCCTGGAGAGCTATGTTTAATACTGCTGCAAATTAAAAATCTACCTTTTAATAGGCTCAGGGCTAACAGAGCTTGACATGAAAACCTGCACTGATGTAATCACTCCAGTTTTTGATTTTCCAAGGTGAGAAAAAGTGGTCAGGGTCATGGTTTCCAGCAATCATGGATGCTAAAGCTGAGAACCAGCTGAACCATTACACTCTAAGTGTATTGCTGCATTTGAAACATAGAAACTTACCTAAAGGATATTTCTCATATGCCCTCAGTTTCTGTGCAGTAAAATAAAAAAAAAAAAAATCCCACATCTTTACCAGACTTGCTTGTAAATAGCAACACGTTCTGTAGAGATTGCCATTTCTTTATCTGCTGCCTAGATGCGCAAAAGGCAGTTGTAACATTCAGTAATGAGGTGGTTTAGATTATGAAATAACAGATTAATGTTGCAAGGAATGGTCTTGTAGAACAATGGCAAATTAAGTTGTATGAGTATACCTTGATGTCCAAAGTAATTTCAAATTTCATAGTTCCAAGTATGAGTTTTGACACAGAATTTAACTCAATTTTGAAAACATTTTTGGAGTATAATTCTATGTATGATCTTCTGCCAGAGATAAATGTAGGTTTCTTGTAACATATGATGTCATTTTATGATAGATATTTATATGTTGCTTAGATTTTAACAGTGATCGATGGTTTTTAAAACAGGATGTTTTACAAGGATAAAAATACTGATTTTTTTTTCCTTAACTCTATGATAGGTATTCATTGTGTGTTTTCTCTCTTTTTGCCTTGTCTGTTTGGTTCTCCCCCTTTCTCAAAAACTCTTAATAAAATATAATTTTAAAAATATTACAATGAAATGTGATGATTGGCTTGCAAGATTCTGGTGAATGTTATTATGCGGCATGGAACATGTCTAAGGACCAAGTTCCGTATTAAAAACAGGCCACTCCCTTAGAACGGTCTTTCCACATAGTTAACACGAAGGGACTACTGCATTCTTTTTGAACTATTTCTTTTGCAAGGATCCAAACTTGTTTATTTCCTGTTTTGGATAAAACAAAGATCTTTCTACCAGATGGTTGATAAGAATGATTATATTAGAATTAGAATGTTATAACCTCACCCAACTACTCTAGGTACCTTAGGCCATTATTGTCTGCCAGTTTACTTATTTACTTATTTTATTTACTTATTTTATATTAATTAATTAATTAATTAAATTATTGAATTTATTTATTTATGAAATTTATGTAATTTATTTGCTGCCCATCTCGTATTCAATGACTGGTGGCTTACAGCATAAAAACATTAAAAATCATAGAACATGGCAGATAAAATAATTAGCAAATACAAATATTTTTTGAGGAGTAGTTTTTGATACAGATTTGCCTACGCCTCCTATGATTTTGCCTTTTCTGTTTATTTCTACCTTTCCTGCTTGGTTTTTTTTTTTTTTTAACTTTTGGTCTCAATGGTCTTTCACCATTGTTACTGTATGCTATGCTCTCATAATTGTTTCCTACAGCTGTTAATCCTGCATTGCACTATGGTATCCCCTGGTTTGGGGGATAGTTCAGCAAATTCTTCAGAACAAAAGCAATGGTAAGAGTTTTGCAGGGCAAGAATTCCCATAGAGGTGAAGTCACAGATGATTACTCAAACTGCAACGTTTAAACACTGAAAGGCAAATCACTAGTTTTTCTCATATTGTGGAAATGAAAAAATAAATATCCCCCCCCCCCAAAAAGTTAATAAAAGATGGTGGTTGGAAATATTTTGAAAGAATGAAGAAATTAAACTCTCAAAAGAACTAATAGTTCACATTTGTTTTATTTTACTTAGAGTCATTTATTATGCATTCTTTAATCTGACAGTAAGCACCCTCTGATAGATGATAATTAATGTACATATCTTCTTCTTGTATTATATCCGCCATTGTACGTTGGCAATCATGTTGGTGGTCTTATTTTTTTCAACAGCCACACAAAAAAGTGCTGCTGAGTTTTGTCCAAACCAGTCCCTTGGATTTTGAAATGTACATATACTTTATTTAATATCAAACAACATACATTAGACTTTCTAAGTTAAGCAATAACATAGTTCTTCAAGCCAGAAAAATAGACTATACAAGATCACATAAAACAATTCAGTATCTCTAATAATTTTTAATGACCCTTTAATCCCTTTGTTTTGGGGTGGAGTCAGGGTGACTGAGTGGAGCTGAGTGTTTACTGGCTGGATGCCCTTCCTGACGCCTTCATAGACTTTGCAGCAGATATTTTTTCTTTGCCCCTTCATAGAAAAATATCTGCCGCTGCCTAGGATCAAACTCTCAATCTTCCAATGGGAGGACAAGCATCTTCACCTTTAGGCCACAGCACCGCTTTGTATCTCTAATAAATAAATATATTTTACTTATTTGCATCCCTTCTTTATTATTAATGACAAAAATAAAATGTTTTTTTATTTTTGCCTTCCTTTTTGTGAAGGGTGGGGTAAGAGTATAAGTTGATACAAGAGGTTATAGTACAGAAATCCAAATACTTTTTTGTTTGGATGGGAATAGCTACAGTGGGGCAAAAAAGTATTTAGTCAGCCACCAATTGTGGAAGTTCTCCCACTTAAAAAGATGAGAGAGGCCTGTAATTGTCATCATAGGTAGACCTCAACTATGAGAGACAAAATGAGAAAACAAATTCAGACAATCACATTGTCTGATTTGGAAAGAATTTATTTGCAAATTATGGTGGAAAATAAGTATATGGTTACCTACAAACAAGCAAGATTTCTGGCTCTCACAGACCTGTAACTTCTTCTTTAAGAGGCTCCTCTGTCCTCCACTCATTACCTGTATTAGTGGCACCTGTTTGAACTTGTTATCAGTATAAAAGATGCCTGTCCACAACCTCAAACAGTCACACTCCAAACTCCACTATGATGAAGACCAAAGGGCTGTCGAAGGACATCAGAAACAAAATTGTAGACCTGCACCAGGCTGGGAAGACTGAATCTGCAATAGGCAAACAGCTTGGTGTGAAGAAATCAACTGTGGGAGCAATAATTAGAAAATGGAAGACATACACTGATAATCTCCCTC
The DNA here is from genome assembly GCA_022577455.1 of Arizona elegans. NCBI lineage: Eukaryota > Metazoa > Chordata > Lepidosauria > Squamata > Colubridae > Arizona > Arizona elegans. The sequence continues at coordinate 256,210,597 of JAKOOJ010000001.1, forward strand.
GATCTGGGGCTCCACACAAGATCTCACCCTGTGGGGTCAAAATGATCACAAGAACGGTGAGCAAAAATCCCAGAACCACACGGGGGGACCTAGTGAATGACCTGCAGACTTTCCAAATCAGACAATGTGATTGTCTGGATTTGTTTTCTCATTTTGTCTCTCATAGTTGAGGTCTACTTATGATGACAATTACAGGCCTCTCTCATCTTTTTAAGTGGGAGAACTTGCACAATTGGTGGCTGACTAAATACTTTTTTGCCCCACTGTATTTGTGCTATTAGTCTCATGTTAGTCTCATCCATTACCAGTATAATCATTCCTACTTGATGGTCGAGGACACATAACAGTATAGGAAGGAGGATTTTCAGTGAGGGAGTGTTTAGACTTTATTTATTTTAGTGCTGTATACTCCAGGAGTCGTGCATTTCTGTACTGCCAAATAATGCAATCTTGGAAGAAAAAACAAGTGAGATTAATGGGATGGGGAGGTAATTTAATTTGTTGAAGCATTAGTTATATAAGGAAGAACCATGTGTGCACCTTAGTGATGGCACAGACTATTAAACGGCTGTTAATGAGAAGCAGGCAACACTTATTATAATACTTGTTGCTGTAGTAAAATTGGTATTTCATTCATCCACATTATAATGTGGATTATAATGAGTTGTTAGAAAAGCTGAATTTTCCCCTAGTCAAAGCTATGTTGGCCAGAAGCATATGATCTATTAGTATGTTCCTGGTAAAGAAGGAAGTTGAAAACAGATTGGAGCAGCGCTGGAAAATATGGTGGAACTGATATAAAGGTACAAGAAATCTAAAGTGCATTGCTGAAGGGAGATTAATCAGAAAAAAGTCAATTTGCTTCAGCTAGGCTTCTTAAATAGCTTTACTAATAAATAGGCACTGAGAAAGATTATTTATAGAAAATATTATTATTGTTTCATTTGTATAATAATGGGCATGATGTAATAGTGGTAATACAGATAGTCCTAGAGTTATGACCCTCGTTTCAGCAACCGTTCAAAATTACAATGGGGATTTGCAATTGGTCTGCAAAATTTGGTTGTCATAGCATTCCCCAAGCCATCTGATCATGATTGTAATATTAGAGTGAGCCATGGTTAGTGTGGTCATCACTTGAAACCTCCCCTGGCAACTCCCTACAAGCAATCTCAGCGGAAAAGCTGGCACAGGTTATAAGTTTTTCCTATAAATTGTTCCTTCTGCACTTTGTTGCCAAGCAACCTGCAATCATGTGATCACCATTTGCAGTCTTTCCTGCCAGTCTACCCAGAAAGTTATTGCTTTCCACTAGGATTTCAGTAAAGAGGACTTGCAGGCTGCAGAGTTGGGATGCTACACTAAATAGGCCTTTCCCCCATACCAACAGGGTGTGTTTTGGAAGTTAGTAGTTTCAGTACTGAGCAAGGATACTTACTACTGGCTCTTGTAGTTGCAGCTGTTTGCATTCATGAGATTGCAGTTCAGGAACTTAGCAATTGCAATTATAGTGTCCCACGGTCACATGATTTCTGTTTTTGACTTTCATTGCTAGCTTGTGAAGTTGGAACAAATGACTTTGCAGGATTTGCTTAATTAGATGGCCATTGTAAATTGGTGTAATCACGTGACATCATGTTTGATGACTGTGTTGCTTAGCAATGGAGTTATCAATCTCAATTGCCATTGTTAAGCAAGGACTACCTGCACCAGCATTCTGGACATAAATCAGTGGGTTGAGCAAGGTCTTGAGCAACCTGGTCAGTAGGTTAGAATCTGCTACATTGGTATCTGCTGATCTCAATCCAGTTTCCCTGCAGCGAAAGAAAAATAAATGTGTAATAATCTTGCTTTTCAAAATTATTTGTATTATTCTGCAAGTTGCTAAGTAATGCTTTAGAATGTAATCATCCAATTTCTAAATCTTGTGGAAGTGTGGAAAGGTGTAGTATGCCTAGGTATGCCCAGGCATACTACAGAACCAGTTTGTTGTGAAGGAACTAGGAGGAGGAAGAGGGAGCATAGGTATCCTTAATACCTTGAATTGATCAAAAATAAAAGCAATTTACAAATCAAATAAACAAACATACTCGTATTTAATTCTGGAAAAGTAAGACAAATTCTCTTTTGCTATACTAACAATTTAATCAAGTATTTAATAGTTGCAATAGGATTTAAGGGTTTAATGCTATGAGTGGAAGGCAGTTTTGTTCACAGAGTTAATTTTTGGATTCAACCCTTGAAAATTGTTTTAATGTCAAGGTAAGGGAATAGGGAATATGAATATTCACATATCTCCTGCCAAAAACTACCAAACTAAAGAATTGGAGAGATGAGTCAGACAACATACATGGACTTGTTGAAGTAATTTGCTGTTTAATATTGAAAATAAAAGAGAACAAATTTGAATTTGGACAAGTTAGCCCTGATACAATTTTACATATTACTTTTCACAATACCTACTTCATTTTACAAAAAAACTTAGACTACTTTCACTATAAAAGAGGTGGAGAAGTGCTTATTTTAAGATTTTGTATGTCATTATAGATCATTATTTGATCTTTGTGCTTTCTGTACCACACCCACATGAGGTTCTATGCCCGCACAGGGCATTATTCATAGTATTCTATTCCTGAAATTCCATAGGATAAAGAACCATTTCCAAGTTACCATGCATGTCCAAGGCATTTTTTGGCATTTACATCAATTTCTCTTCAACTGTCATAGCTATACCAGCAGGAGAAATCCTCATGGAGAAAAATTATTCTCAGATTGCTGGATTTCATTTTTCTTCTCTTCTCCATTTCTTTTATCTCAATGATTACCATCATCATGATGGTCTGGACCAGGAGTTTCCGACCTTGGCAACTTTAAGACCTGTGGACTTCAGCTTCCAGAATTCCATAGCCAGCAAAGTTGGGAGTGGAAGTCCACAGGTCTTAAAGTTGCCAAGGTCGGAAACTCCTGGTCCAGACCATCATGATGATGGTAATCATTGAGATAAAAGAAATGGAGAAATGGAGGAGACCCCTGGTCTGGACTATTGGCAAATCCAGCACCACCAACGTGTTTTGTCTGGAGGGCATCTTAAGAACTTGAAAATATTTTCCTTAAATGCATTCAATGCAGCAGCAAATTACACATCCCAGACAAAAGCTCGCTAGGCTGTAGTATTTACGGAAAGGCCAGTTAGTCCACTTTGTCACTACTACAGCTTTAAACAAGGCCTCTGAAATTGCTTCAGTACTGTTGAGGAAATCTGGGCTCAGTATATTAAATAATGTTGATTTTGTGGTTGGGAAACAGCCCTTGGAATCTGCAAATACAATGAAGCTCCTATTCAGTTGAAGGACTGGCAACTTGTCAATTTTATTGACTAAATATTATGAATTTACTTATGATATTGTATAGTAGTTACCTGATTATAAAATTATGAAGTGTAAACTTAAGAATCACCCAATTTAATATCCTGCCCATTGAAGAAATACACTACTACCAAATCCCTGATAGGTAGCATACTTTAATTATTGTTTAAATTTTTCCACCAAGGAGAATTCAGCATTGTTGAATAGCTCTTACTTTTAGAAAATCCTTTCTGATCTCCAGTTTAAATCTGTTTCTGGATATTTTAAATCCTCTATTTCTGGATTTATCTTTAATAACTGAAAAGTCTACCCTATTTTCTACATGACAGCTATTCCATTTTTTAAAAACAGCTTTCACGTTTCTCTCCAATCTGCCCTCTTCTTCTTCCAGTTAAATATATGTGTTTTTCTCTAGCTATTCCTCACAAGTTTGTTTTTTCCCCTCCCTAGGTCCTTCTCATTTTGGTTGCTGTCCTTTGAATATGCTCCTAAAATGCAGTGCCCAGAACTGGACACAATATTCTTGGTGCATTATGTCCAAGCATTGTGTCCAATGTACAGTAGTTGCCAAAATTGTGGAAACCTTTTGGGAAAAGTGTATTTTTGAGGTTTGATGGCTAATAACACCACTTTTTTTTGGTGTTTCAGGATAAACATATTCCACTGCTGGAATGACCTGGGAATAGCCCAGACCTTAACCCAATTGAAAATCTATGGAGTCGACTAAAGATACTTCTTAGTCAGAAGTGACCCAGCAATAAACCCTAGTTAATAGAATCAATCATTCAATCTTGGTTTCACATTATAACAGCTGCAGAACTAAAAGACTTGGTTCACTCCATGGGAAGATGTTATAAGGCCGTAATTCATGCTAAAGGTTACCCAACTAAGTATTAACTGATGTGATAATTTCTGTATACCTCATTTTTTCTACGTGTTTCACTTTTCTTCTTTATACTGTAACTGCTATTTTAAGAGCAAATCCTTCATAAAGTTATTGCATTACATTCTTGATTAAATTACCTTTCCATTGATATATAATTTTATGGTACTACTACCCCAAAAAATGGTGTTATTAGCTAGTTTTAGAAAATACACTTTTCCCAAAAGGTTTCCACAATTTTGCCACTACTGTAAAAATAGAGATAAATATATATACTTTACTTGGTGCTAGATTTTGGTCAAATTGCATTTCCTTTTTTGCAGCTTCAACACTGTTCGGTTCTCATGTTTGGTTTTCAATCCACCAAGACTTCAACATCTTTTTTACTTGTACTGCTGCTCCTTGTGCTCGTTCCATCTTCTTTTGCCATGTCCTATTTGCCTTTTGCTTTTCCAAAAAAAGGACTTTACTTTTCTCCCTTTTAAAATTCATCTGCCTGCTGAATCCTACCCATTGTTAATATCTTCCTGAATTTTGATTCTGAAGTATTACTATCACCTTTGTGCTATCAACAGATCAATAATAATATTTTACAACCTTATAATATTTTACAACCAGTAATTTATCGATATATAGAATACCACAATCCTCTAAGTTACACTGTTTAACAATTTCTTTCCACTTGACTTGGAGTCATTGGTATACAACCAACTTTGAATCCATCTAATTCTAGCACAAATCATCCAACATTTGATATCTTTTCTACTAGAATATCAAACTTTTTTTGCATGATTTACAGAACTCAAGTTGTCTGCCACATTCCTATGATTGACTAAACAAGTACACTATCAAAAAGAGTGATCAGTTTAATTTGGCTTAATTTATTATTAATAAGCCCATCTTGACTGAAGAGTGATGCATTATTTTCTTAGTGCATTTAAACTGACAGTTTAATAATCTGTTTCAGAATTTTGTCTATTATTGATATCAAGCAGTCTGTAGTTACCTGGATCATCTTCACACTCTTTTCAAGTTAAGAACAATATCTGACTTTCTCCAACCCTCTGACAAGTCTAAGTGTTCGCCATGATTTTTCAAAGAAGGTAGAAGGTTCACAGTTGCCTGAGATGACCTTCAGGAAATCCAGATATAATTATCTGGTCCCAGAAACTTCAACTTGTTCATATTAGCCATATTATCCCTAAATCTCTCTTTACTTAGTTTCTGCTTTGGTCATTTTAACAGAGTTTTCATTTTTTCTTGTTTCTGTTGCTTTAGTCTTTCTGAATTACTTTCTACGATTTATAACTTCTGTGTATATTTTTTTGGGGGGGTGATTATTCCCATCTTCCATTTTTATACACATCCTTTTAATTCTTAATTGGTAAAAAAAACCAGTCAAAACATATATCTATAAGTATGTGCTATCCTTCCCCTTTGCAGCTGGTAGGACTTGTAAATGTACATCATTTAATTGATTTTTCAAAAGTCTCAACTCTCCTGTGTGTCCTTTGATCTAAGGATACTATGGGGTCCCACATAATAGTTCTCTAAAGCTTATTGAAATTGGGGTTTTTTTCTTCTAAAAAACTAGTATGCACATACACTTATATTCCAATGTTTTTCTGTTTTATCTTGAAACATGGAATTATTCAGGCGGCAGAAACTTTAGGTAGAAAATTGAAAGGTGTAAATAAAGTCATTCTGGTAACTTCTCTAATAAATACCACTGACGAGCAAGCTATGAATATTCTATAAAAACCCTTTTGCTGTTCTTGCGCATAAGTTCAGAGAGCAAGCATAATTGATAATGGTTTCTTTGGATGTTTCAGAGAACGTGAAAAGAAATTATTCAGTAAAATCAGTGTGGTAGAAAATTTTTTTGTATGTTTCCTGTGACAGAATATCTCCAAAATACAGTTTAGCGAACTGCATTATTCCTTTGTGTTTAAAATTAACTCTTTCCATTGGGAGAGACTTCTTACCATGGCATTTGGTATTGTATTTACGATCTTTAGGAGTTGAACATAGATTTTTGTCCTCTATTCCTAACTGTATTGGCTTTTCCCCCCCCAACAGATGCCATCTCAGTATGGTCCACAAGGTGTAACTGGTTACTGCCAACAGCCATATTACAACCAGCAACCACAACCTCAGCACCTGCCTCCTCAGACCCAGTACCTCTCCCAGGCCCAGCAAAGGTACCAGACGCAGCAGGTAAGCCCAATTCAGTACTTCTTCAAAACTAGAACAGTGATGATGAATCATATATAAAAAAGAGGATTGATGAAATCAGTCTTAACCAAGACCCCCTTTGCCCATTATACTAAGCAGCTATTTTCATTTTAATTTATATCACATAATTTGCCCTGGTTTTTGGATCAAAGTGATACCTCTGATTTCCCTATATTTACCAGAAGTTATCACTAATGCCTGCCTGTCTTCTTGATACATGGTGTCCAATGATATAAATTTGATACTGTGCATTCTATTAGATGCATGCATAGTAGTGGTGGATTGCCCCTGGTTCGGACCGGTTCTATAGAACCGGTAGTAAAACCGGTGGGAGGCTCCGCCACTGACCCTGACGTCATCAGAAGCATGTGCATGAAGCGAGCGAGCACGATCCCGTTGTGAACCGGTAGTAAAGGTAAGTAGAACCCACCCCTGATGCACAGTATCAAATTTATATCATTGGACACCATTAAACCAGAGGTGGGCTGCTACCAGTTCACACCGGTTCTCCTGAACAGGATGTTAATTTTCTGAGCAGTTCGGAGAATGGGTTGTTGGAAGAAATCTTTTCCCACTTTACAGGGTTAATCCTGCAAGGGAGGCAGGAAGGAAACATTCTGGTATGCCTGTATTTCTAGCCTAATCCTTATCTTAACTGCCCTGCTACTTTAAGTGTTTTCAGAAACTGCCTCTGGGTTAAGCTTGTTACATCCGGGTTTTTTGTGGTACTTTTATTCCTGGGGCTTGACTTTCTTAAAGATTGTTAAAGGGTTGTTTTAAGATTTTTGGAGTATACTTCCAACATGGCTGGAACAGCTATTTACAGAAGGGTTGGCATAGCCATAGAAGAAATGGCTGTGAGGCAGGATGCAAGCTTGGCATTCTGTCTGCTTTTTTTACTGCCTTTCTGGGGGCATGTGATCTTTCCTTAAATCTTGATGATTACCTAAGGATATCTTGTGAGGTGAGTGAGACAAGCTGGTATGTTTAAGTGGTGCAAGTGGATCTAATGATTGCTTCTCCTGGGTGGGAAACTGTGCTTTGTCAGTTCACTGAGCACAGAAGTCTCTTGTCTATGGGGATTCTTCAGTCATCCAGGTCATAGTTGTCCCAAAGGTGCTTTTTTCAAGAGGCAACTGGACTTTCTTGGTTTCCAGAAAGTCCAGTTGCCTCTTGAAAAAGCACCTTTGGGATAGGAGTCTCTTGTGTTGCTTCGGAGTGGGCAAAGCACATGACTGCTCACTAAAAATAAGTGGATCCTCCTTCCAATTTGTTTTAGTTTTCTCTCATGATAATATGGCATAGTAACATGGCACCAATTGTAGAAAGTTAGCACCCACCCCTCTCCTAGAAGAATGAAATATTTTGAGAAATATTAAAAAGGAAGAATATATTTTCCTGAATGAGAAATGGAGAAACATGTTTTCTTAGAAGGAGAAAGCAACCCCCACCTTCCTTAATAGCCCACAGAAGATGCCAGCACTTAAGAGATATAGAGATAGATAGTTATATTCATAGGCAAAAGGTCTGAACAAAGGCAGAATGGGATTAGCCCTCACTCAAGATCTTAATTTGTTAATTTGTGTCTTTAGCTCTGCAATTTGTAGCCCAAATATGCCTACCCACTTTCTGGAGAGCTTAAATTACCTCTCTGCTAAAGGATTTCACTTTATGAGCAAGAATAACTTGGCTGTTGCTAGTTATCCTTGTATTTTAACTATTTTAATTCTCAATGTGCTCTGGCAACCTTCCTGATTTGTAACTCTGGGTTGTAGGTATTGCTGATGAAAAGGAAGGAATTCAGACAGAAAGGTTTGGGTTTCTATGACGGGTGTGACTCATTGATCTTCAGTGTGTATTCCCCAGGGGTGGAAATCTAAATTTTTTTGCTACCGGTTCTGTGGGCGTGGCTTAATTAGTGGGCGTGGCTTGGTGGTAAGGTGACTGGGTGGGCGTGGCCAAGTCAATATCACTTCTTTGCCCTTTTTTAACTTACAAAACACAATACAACACATCTGGCTCACCCACAATGTAAAAGCAGCTGTGCTAGATCCAAAATGGCCCCTGCAACAAGCAGGAACCTCACACAGCCACAAAAAGCCCAAAAAACCAACTTTCACACTTTACACACACAAAATTCCACATACAACTTTGTGAGATTTTGTGTATTTGTGTAGCTAGAGTGAAACACTACAGAAACACACTAAATCTCAGAAAGCTGCACAAATATTATTTTATTTTAATTTATTTTTATTTTTATATAAAGGCAAATAAATTTAAAACTTCCTAAACTTTAAATGGCTAGGTCTAAAAAAAAGAACAACTAAAAAAACCCCAATTAACTATTTTTTTTAAAGGCCCAAAGGGGAAAAAAACTTACCCAATAGAACAGGGGTCTCCAATCTTGGCAACTTTAAGACTTGTGGACTTCAACTCCCAGGATTCCTCAGCTAGGTTTGCTGGGAGTTGAAGTCCACAAGTCTTAAAGTTGCCAAGGTTGGAGACCCCTGCAATAGAAGGCACAGGGCAGGCAGGCAGGCAGATAGAGTTGCTCACCGATGAGCTTGATTGCAGGCAGGGAAATTCAGTTGCTTGCTGATGCAATGGATTGCAGGTATTACAGCAAGCGAAGCAAGGCAGGCGTTGCGACCAGCAACTAAGGTAAGCAAGCTGGAAGCTGTGGGGGAGGGGGGAAGGATTTTTGCTACCGGTTAGCAGGCAACTCAGCTGGGATCGTCAGAGCTTGGATCGTCAGAGCCATTTAAAAGAAAAAACTTTTTTTCTTTTAAATGGGTCTGACGATCCCAGCTGAGTTGCCTGATTAGCAGGCAACTCAGCTGGGATCATCAGAGCTTGGATCATCAGAGCCATTTAAAAGAAAAAAAAAGGCTCTGATGATCGCGCAGCTCAGCTGGGCATGGGGGACGGGGGCAGGGATTTTTGCTACCGGTTCTCCGAACTGCCCGCCGCCATCGCTACCTACTCGCCCGAGCCAGTCCGAACTGGGAGCATTTCACCCCTGGTATTCCCCCATTTCTAATCTAATGACTGGTATTTAGGGCAGCTTTTTGCAAGCAAAGAAGCTTTTTGTATTTTTGTACAGGTAATCCTTGATTTACAGTACAATAGTTCATTTAGTGACCATTCAAAGTTACTGTGCAATCCCAGGAAAATACAAAGTTGCAGATTGGTACTATTTTTATACCTCTATGCACTCCAGATGAGTTTTTAGAAGTGGATCCTAATTTAGAAGTAGATCCTAATGTATAATGAGGTATAATTAGAACCAGAAGGAAGTGTGACTTTGGAATTCGCACTTTGGAACATAGGATTCCCCCCCCCCCCCAGTTTACAGTGCAAAGCAACACTATTTTATTTTTATTAAGTGAAAGTGAAAGCTTTCAAATTTGATCATGTGTTCCTCCAAGTAATTTTAAAACAATAAATATATCTTTTTAAAATAGTTTTTCTTTATTCTAAAAAGTAAAGAATAAAATACCAGTTTGAACTGAAGTATGTATACTGAGATTTCATGCAAAAGGACTTAATATTTTTAGCAGCCTACTTTCGGCAGTTCTATATATGGTTCACCACTGTACATAAATATATATTTGCTTACCTAAAGAGAATGCTAATGCTGAACTGTGAGTTCATAATGAAAAGCATAAAACTTGACAAATGTTTTCAGGTCAAATCTAGAATAGCAAGATTATATTTGAAGAAATAATAGTCTGAGGGTCGTACTAAGTTCAGTTATTTGTAGGGAATTGATTAAATGTTCATGATCTAGTATCCACAAGTTTATTATATTCCAGAACATTAATAGTTTTTGTGTTTTTTGAAACAGCAACAAAATTTTCAGTCAGCTCCCAAATCTTAAATTAGGTCACAATGTGCAGAGTGTATTGGCCATTGTATGCAATTTAAAGCCATTTGTAAAACTGCTAACTGGCTGCACCATCTCTTTCTGTTTATTTACAAGTGTTCAGCTATAAACTATAAGAAAATGTAGTTTATATTGGATGCTCTGCTATAATGTACTTGTTTTTAGGACTTGGAACTGCTTCTGAAATGCATATATCCATTGTAACTAAAGTTTTCTTGTTAAATAGTTCAAATCCCACACAAAATAAATACTTCTATCTAGTATATTGCAGATCTGTAACATGATAAAACATAAGGGATCTCTTTACTTCATTTGGATCGGTACATGTATTTATGAAGAGAACTAGGAAGTAACAGAATCTTCCACAGAAAGGCAGATGACACAGTGGCAATTTTCTTTAATTCCTCATTTTTTTTATCCCTTTGTCAGAAGTACTTCTCATGCTTTCTCAAGCTCTCTAAGCAACATTTTCAGGTGGCTGAACGATGAATGAGGAATTGGTGAAAATTAACAAGTTTCCATTACACCTTGTCCAAAACATCTGATATTCTTCAATTGAGTTGGATTCAGTCTCAGGCTCAGGTTTACAAATGATAGATTTCAAGACATCAGATTGGGGTCAAATGCTCTTTTTAGGGAAGAATTTCACTGAATACAAATTTATATCCAATGGGTAAATTGTCTGTGGAGATTCTCAATCATCCAGGTCATGGTTGCCCCAAAGGTACTTTTCAATAAGGCAACTGGACTTTCTTGGGTTTTTTCCTTGAAAGCATTTCACTTGTCATCCAAGAAAGTCCAGTTGCCTTTTGGAAAAGCACCTTTGAGAAATCCAAAGAGTACATTACGAATTTCAAGTAGAATCTGTTAACTGTATGAAAGCTGGTTTGCTTAAACTTATAAAAATCCTTCTTTCAATTGATTTTATATCATCTTACCACTAAAAAAGTAAAAATCTTCATTGCTGAATATTTGAAACATTTTCACTAGCAAACAGAAAAAGATAATACTATATATGAAAGTACCTTATTTTTCAGACTATAAGACACTCTGAAGTATAAGATGCATCTAACTTTTGGGAGGAAAATAAGGGGGAAAATCTGCCTCTGCCTCCCAGCAATTTACCTTCTTGCAACAAAAAGTCTGGTCAGCTTCAGCACAGCCTGGTTTAGCACAAGCAGCTGATTGGTGGTTGGATCGGCCTCCCAGAATACCGCCTATCAGCTGTTCCAGACTGCAGGAATCGCCACCGCCAGTTGCCACCCATCACTGTTGCTGCCTATCGCTGCCTCCGAGCATTCCATTTTTGGCCTCTGCGTACTGCATTTATGGCCTCCACATGTCCCATTTTCAGCCTATCCCTGCCACCTGGAACGGGCGAAAAACGGTACCCGTGGAGGCCAAAAATGGGGCACGCAGAGGTGGCAATAGGTGGCATCAGCGAATGGAGGTGATGACGATGATGGGCGGTGGCGATCCCTGCAGCCTGGAACAGCTGATAGGCAGTATTCCGGGAGGCTGATCCAACTGCCAATCAGCTGCTTATGCTACATCAGGCTGTGCTGAAGCTGACCAGGCTGTTTGCTGTTTGTTGCAAGGAGGTAAATTGCTGAGAGGCAGAGGCTGAAGGGTGGGAGTCGGCGGGTGGGTGGGGCTTCAGCAACATTCATTATATAAAACACACAGACATTTCCACCCACTTTTTGGGGGTGGGGAAGTGAGTCTTATACACCAAAAAATACGATAAATGTTAGGACAACCCGACCCTTTTCCTATCCTCCCTATTTCTCCCTCTTCCTCCTCTTTCTTTTAAAAAGTCTGGTTTAAAAAAAAAGTCTTGGAACATGATTTGCCATTCCTAGAATTATTGAAGACAAGTTTTCACCTTGTTAAATCCCCAATTGCTTTTATACTTCTCAACATGTGATCAGTTTTGAAAGTACAGTCATAATAAAAGGAGAATAAAGAGTCAACTCTGTAGAAATAGCAAAAAGAAATATTTCTGACATCAGAAATTGTAGCATAGGTTTGGGGTTGATGTTTGATTTGCTACCCTCCATTTTAAATTATTTGACAAAGATGGGTCCTATCAGGAAGTTGTGTATTTGTAGTGTGAATAATGAACAAACAGACCAAGGAACAGAATGAAGCACTTCCAAATTCTATTTTGGCTATTTCTGTAATTTGAACTGATAATATACATTGAGTTATGTTCAGTCTTTCATATTATTTTCATGGATATTTCTATATTGTTAGAACTGGGCACTTTTAAGTACCAACTTCATGAGGCCAGTATGAATTGTTTTGTTACTTTGCAACAAAGTAATCTTTAACTGATTCTTAGTAAATATTTGGAAAAGTTTTGGTCTTGATAGCACTGCTGAGTTCAATAATTTATTTGAGGATATTTATTGGAATTGGATTCTCAGTTAAATATTCCCCCTTGGTTCAGTAGATCATATACAATATAGTTATGGAAATGATTTTATGAATTAGAACTATTTATAGCTAAAATGATATACCTTTTTTCTTTTGTTATATTTTTCACTTCATTTTTAAACACTTTCTGTTTTTTTTATTTTATTTGACAATGCATTTATTTTTACTGTTGCTTTTGGTTTTTTCTGTTTTCATTATTTTAAAAGCAATAAAATAATAAATAAAAAGTAGTGTAGTTTCAAAGGCATTGCACAAGCATAGTTTGAAAGCTGTATTTTTTTTTTAAAAAAAAGGGAAGATACCTTCAAGTGCATTTTCATTTTTTAAAGGTAAACCACTTGTTAAGATGCAAGAATCAAATATTTATGGTTTATGTTTCATGCAGAAATATTTCCTTATGATTGTTTAATTATTTTTTAAAGTTATCTGTTTCCCATTATTTAAACCAGAGAAGGTTAATTAAAATAGCTCTTTATTCTATAACTGCTTGAGAATATTTTCACAAAATATGTGTTAAATCTCTGAAGTGATAGAATTATATTTTCTCTGTAAGATTTTTGCTGCATTTATAGTTCAATAGCATTTATAGCTTAACATTCAGATATTTTTTCAGGAACCTGTTAATTAGTTTAACAAAGTATTGCAATGAGATCATTTCGTTCTAAAGAATATTTGTCAGATAAGAATATTGTCAATGAAGCCTATGTGGAAATTATAGCTCTAAACTAAAAATATTTAGTAACAAGTTTTCTTTATTTCTATTTATTTACTGAATCTTTAAGTTGGTTGAATTTTAAATGGTGTACAAAGAACTTAATTATCATAATCAATGAAAAGAGTAGAAAATATAGTACAACAAAATCTAGGTGTTTATTTAAATGCTTGTTTGATTTCCAGTTTAATAACATAGTTTGACCACTAAAAGAAATTGAGACAAGACATACTTTGAGACAATTCTTTCAGAATGAATGGTCTTTTCCTTACTGTTCTAATCCTGCCAAAATTAATCATATTCTCCACAGAAAATACGTATTTAAAACTACATTGCAGATAGGTTTAATAAGATATAATAACTACTACCAAAATGATAATAATTCTGATTAATATTCATATCAAAAAGCAAGAACTGTTATAAAATTTTAGTGGGGACCTTTTTGGTTTATGAAACACTTTGGTTTCCAGTGGGTAATGAGGATAAGTGACATTTCAAGTTAACTTGAGCAGAAATAATTGGATGCATACATTTGTTTCATTAGATAAAGAAACGTACCTGAATTATTACTCAGTTGTAAATAGAAGTATGTGTCAGATTCATCTTATGCCTGAAATATTTCACAGAATTCAGAAAGAGGTCAGATTATTTGGGGAAGTGGGTGATCCTAAATTGTGTTATTCACGGATGTGACCTAGAAACAACTGACATATTCCATTGGGGAGAAAAAACAGCAAAATTTTCTTCAGCTTCTACCACAATACCCGGCAATCACTGCCCTTGCATCCAAGAAGGAGAAGCATAATTTATTGAGAAAAAACTTGCTTTTCTTTTTTTTTTTTTTTTTTTGGTAAATATTTTTTTATTTATTTTTTCAAATTTAAACATAAAAACATAACTTTCAGGAGCAAAAATCTTGATCCAGTCATAGATGGTTACCACACTTACATTCCTTTCACAAGCTCAATTCACAATTTCCATTACATCTTTTATAAATAAACAAAAAAAAAAAAGATAAAAAAGAAATTCAAAACTTAAGAAAAAACCAATTTTACCTCAAATTTAACATTTTCATCTAAATAAATCCATTATATCTATCCAAAATTAGTTTCAAATTCACTTTCACTCATTTTTATATCTGCATAACAATTCTAAACATATCTTTATTCTTATTTACCTTATATCTTATACAAGTCATATAAAAATAATTTTTACAACATTCTAATCTCTTATTAAGTGTTTACCTTACAATTTTATCACCATTTATTCGTAGTTTCAATTCAATACCACCCCATTTTTATTATATTTTATAAAACAACATTTTGTCTAATTTTAATCCTTTTACCCTTATCCTCAAATCAGTTTACCTTTGTTTTTTTTCTCCCAGTTTACATATTACACAGATTTCTCACAAAGACATATTTTATTTACTCCAATTTCTAATATATTTTCCACTATATCTCCTTCTAATATTTAACTATCTTCCAGCTTGTTCTATTTGATTAATTCTCAGCTTGATCCCCTCCAAAACACCAACTATTTAGTTGATTTCAGAATAGTTCCTCAATCTCCTCCAACTCTCCTCCTATTTGTTTGACTGTTTCCAGCATTTTGTGGGCTGATTTCCAGCATAGCCTCCTCCTTAACTCCTCCATTGTTTGGCTGATTTCCAGCATAGTCTCCTCCAACTCTTCTCCTATTTGTTTGGCTGTTTCCAGCATTTTATGGGCTGATTTCCAGCATAGTCTCCTCCTTAACTCCCTCCATTGTTTGGCTGATTACCAGCAGTCTCCTCCAACTCTCCTCCTATTTGTTTGGCTGTTTCCAGCATTTTGAATTAATTTCCAACCTATTTCCACCGAGTCTCAAACTCTTATCTAGTTGGTATCCATCCCACACATTTTAACTGTAATATAATTATCTGTTTTATATCATTTTTCCATCCTGCTCTTTCAATTTAAATCTCAGTATATTTCATAATGATCATTTCCAACTTTTATTACCTTAATTCAAGACTAATCACTAGCATTTGTGTATCTTGTATTTTGTTCAATCAATCCTTATTCATCAGTTTAACATTTGTTTGCAAATTAAAATTAAAACGTATTACATCAAACAGTACATTTTCTTAAAATTTTCCTGCCTCAAAATATATTCTTCTTTATTATTTTTATCCCCTTGATATCATCCACTATTTTAATAGCCACCTCTTATTTTCTATTTTATTATTTCACAACCCTTCCTGTTTTTATCCAAAAATCATATATACCTAGGCTTTTAAACTTTATCATATATACATAGGCTTTTAAACTTTACATTTCAGTTAGTCACATTTAAATTTGTCCACTTTAATTCTTCCTTTTCTTCCTTTTCCTCTCTGTCCAAAGTACTCTATTTCAAGGTTCATCAGTTCAAAGTAAAAAATTTCTGTATCCCTTTAAACCTTTTAAAATGTCTGTTCCAAGCATAGTGCATCAGCTTCCTGTCTTTGTTAACTACGCCACACCTAGTTTTGTCAGTCTCCATTGTTAAAATCCAAAATGTTCTTTCTTTCTTCTTTCTTCTTTCTTAAAATCATCTGGGACAGAGTAGGAATCTCCAAAATCCTTATATCCAATATTAATTTCAAGTAATCCAAGGTTAAAAAACCAATTAACATGTTTCTTTTCCACCCAGAAAGGGAAATCTCTTCAATCCACTTCCCTGCTTAATCGCTGCAGACTCCATGGCTATTTTGTAGCCATCCATCTGTCTAACTTCATTAGCTTCATTTTCTTTTAGAGGCATTAATTCTCCAACGCGCAGCTTGGAGAATCCAAAGCTTCGGGTAGTTCAGTAGTTGGGTAGCCTACACTGAGTGTGTTCCTTTAAGAGATTTCTCTTCAGACACGCCCACTTGCTCAACAGAGTCCCAGTTTAGTTCACTCAGTTGAGCCTGTGACACTGTCTGAAAATTTCTCTGCAATTCTACCAAACTATTGTTCCTGAAGCTTTGGATTCTTTAAAGTTTTCATTTTTTTCCTTTCATTGTGGATTCTTTTCCTATCTTCATTGATTGCCAGGGGTGAGTTTTTTTTTTTTTTTGAGAGCTGCCTCAGGCAAGCTGTCTGTGGCAGTTTCCTGCTCCACGGGAAGCCCGGCCACTTCTTTGAATCTCCCACCCCGTTTAACAGCCGCTGGCGTGTGAGTAGGTTTCCAGGCCTGACGGCAACACCGCCCCCGCCCCTTTCAAACCTCCTTAATTACTCTGAGCGGCTTGAGATTGTTGCCCTGCTCTCAGCGGCACTTTCTCTGTGTTTTGAACTGGACTTCGGCGTTTGGATCACTTCTGAGTGATCGCACGCCTGAGGAGCGCTGGGACAAGGCCGCGGCCCATTTTCGTTGAGCCCTCGATCGTCGGACCGCCCTCGTCATCGCAGCGGTCTCTCTCCCGGCTCCGACCCTTTTAACGCAGCGCTGGGTGCTTTTGAGGCTTCTGCTGCGCGCCTTTCATCATCGACTCAGCAAATTGCCCTTAATTGTTTTTAGCGGTGGCGCTTGGAGACTCCGGCCTTTTTCATGCCATTTTTGTTCGCCTCAGCGCTGGGAGCTGGAACTTTGACAGCTCGCGCCGTCTTGCCTGCTCTCCTAACGACCCTCATTAACTCTCCTGAGCCTGATCGTTTGGCCATCTGAAGAGGACTGGAAAATCAGCAGATCCGTTTTCAAGTCCCTCAATTTATCTGCAGTCCTCGCCCTGCACCATTTATTCGGTCTCTGGCCAATAAATCTAATGGCTGCCATTTTCTACCTAGTGACTGCCTTGCGCATGAGCAAATAGCTGCTGAGTGCCAATTTCCACCCTTGCTGGTAAATTCTGGCAATATATTCTGTTTTTCTCCCCGGTTCTTTCTGGACTTACCTGTTGTGTTTTCCTCAGCTCTCCCCCTGTTATTTGAGCCTCAGTTCATACCTGTTTAAAAAAAAAAAAGATAAAGATAGACAATTAATATTCTGCTGAATTAATATTTTTTTTAAAAAAAAAGAAAAGAAAAAAAAGACAGATACATTCCTTTTTGTTCCCATTGTTATTAAATATGGCCAAACGTGACCTTTCCTCTGACCTGAAGGATATTCACAGTTCTCCTGAACGGCACTCAGAGCAAAACAGGCAGCATAAGAAGTCTCGCAAACGTTCTGTGCATCCTTCGTCTTCGTCTGCTGCCTCAACATCAAAGAGGTCCAAATCTTCTTCTGCTGCAGTCAAGGACGCTTCCAGAAGGCACAAGGCTCTGGAACGACAATTTGAGAAAGCCCGTAAGCAGTCTAATCTAGCTTCTTTCTCACGCTTGCCAGTCCCGCTATCACCGATGTCTGAAGCCAGTGATCAACCCATCCATCAGGTTGACCACCTACCTCTGCAGCCTGGAATTCAACAACCTGACATGAGCTGTTTTCCTGAGGCAATTCCGCCCCAGTGCGTGGAACCGGTGGACCTCTCCTGTGCCAACTCACAATCTCGAAGGGCTCAGCCAGAGGCGACGTTTACCCCCACGGCTGCAGGGTTGTGGGCCACGGAGCCGGCTCCACCGCCTTATCCTTATGACATTCAACAAATCATATCCGATACGGTATCACGCACTCTGGCAGCAAAATCAAAACATCCAGTCCATTATGCTGCCTGGCCTCAACCACAATATCCTCCTCCTCGACCTCTGCATCGGGCATCCCAACCAGCCCTTTACCAATATCCCACCATGCCACACGTGGACGCTCTTCATCCAGATCTCGGACACGGCAGGGACTCGTCTTCGGAGGAGGACGAGGCCGACCTTTTGGATATGGACTTATCTGATGATGCTGATATGCCGCCTGAAAAACCGACCTTCTCTGGCCTGTTCAGACCCTCGCTATTTAAATCTCTTCTACACAAAGCCAAATTAGCCATAAAATTGGCAGATCCGACTCAACAGGTCGATCAACCGGGCCCTTCGCAACAACATGAGGCCCTGTTCACGGCACCCAAGCCCGAAGCGGACTTCCTTCCGTGCCCACAGCTCTTCTCTGAGGTGATCCAGCGTTCCTGGTCCACACACTCCTCCTTGCCGGCCCCATCGGGTCTGGACAAAAAGCTGTATTGTTCGGCACCTAGCCTCCAGGAACTCCCACAGTTGCCAACTGTGGACGCCCCTATGGTCAACCTAACCGCTTCTTCTGTGATCTCCAACAACGTCGCCGATGGCCTGTGAGCATAGGATCGGAAGGCTGACCTCACCTTTCATCGTACGCACAATGCAGCCGCCTGGGCTGTTAGGGCGGCCACCTCGGCTTCCTTCTTCAGCCGGGCGTCCCTGATCTGGCTCCGACAACTTCAGGAGTGCATCCCTCCTGACAACTCACGCCTCCCCCAAGATGTGAACAAACTGGTGGCGGCTACAGAATACACGGCGGACGCTTCGCTCAATGCCGCGAAATTTGCTTCACACGCCCTGGTGTCCTCCGTTACATCTCATTGCTTATTGTGGCTTAAAAATTGGAGAGCTGATGCTAAGTCCAGATGGCACCTGGCCTCAACTTTGTACAAGGGTTCCTGTCTCTTTGGGGACGCCTTGGACCCCATCCTTGTCGAGGACAAGGATAAGCGGAAGGTAATGCCATCCTCTTACAAAAGGGCAGATCGAAGGCCTTCGTCATACTCCACCAGGCAGCCCTTTCGTACCGACACCAGACCTTCCGGGTCCTTCTCTTCCAGGTCCTACTATCAAGGGTTCGACCGTTCTTCCGATAGATCTTCCTTTAGAGACCGTGGACGAAAGGCTCCAGCACCCAAATGGCCCTTCCGAGGCACAGGCTCCCGTGCCTTTAGGAGAGGAAAATGACTACACCCACCTTCCAATTGGCGGCCGTCTGACTCACTTTCTCTCTCAGTGGAAGTTTTCGACGACGGATGCCTGGGTGCTCCAGACAATCCGACTGGGCCTTACCCTCGAATTTCACTCCCGTCCCCCCTCTCACTTTGTCCAATGCCCTCTTTCGTCCAATTTGGCCAAGCGTCAATTAATGGAGGCAGAAATCCATCACCTGCTCCAAATTCAGGCCATAGAACCGGTCCCCCCCATCATCGCGGGACCGGCTTCTATTCAATATTTTTCCTGGTCCCCAAAACATCGGGGGGTCACAGGGGCATCTTAGACCTCAAGAGGCTGAACGACTTTATCATCTACCATCAGTTCAAAATGGAGTCCCTCCGCTCGATTCTGGTTTCCATTCGACCATCGGACTGGATGACATCTATCGATTTAAAAAAGGCGTACCTCCACGTGCCCATACGACCGTCCCATCGTCATTATCTCCGCTTTGCCTACAACAACAGGCATTACCAATACAGGGCAATGCCCTTCGGCCTCTCCTCCGCCCCCAGAACCTTTACGAAGCTCCTGGCAGCAGTGGCGGCCCACCTACGTCAACATCCGGTACGGCTCCACTGCTACTTGGACGACATCCTGGTGCTCTCCCCTTCCCCGGCCCGGGCCGTTCGAGACCTAGGAGTGGTGTGTCGCTGCCTTCGTCATCATGGCTTCTCCATCAACATGCCAAAGAGCCACTTACAGCCCACTACTCGAATTCTCCACCTCGGGACAATAATAGATTCAGTGGCGGGCCAGGTGTTCCTGTCAACGGATCGATGCTCCAGTCTCCAGTCATTGACATCCCAGGTCCTTTCGTCTCGGAGGGTGACATTGTTGTTCCTCTCCCGCCTGCTAGGCAAAATGATATCCTGCCTATCCATCGTCCCTTGGGCGAGGTTTCACTCCCGCCAGCTCCAAGGGTTCCTCCTCCCCTTTCAGAGGACCAGGCGAAGCAACTCTTCCGCATGAGTATCCCTCCTGCCGGACGTTTCAAGGTCCCTCCTCTGGTGGTCTTCCCGGAATCTACAGCAGGGCTGCTACTTCCAGAACCTACAGCACCTGGTGGTGACAACAGACGCCAGCCTGACGGGATGGGGAGGTCACCTTCTCTCTCACGTTGCCCAAGGTACGTGGACAACAGAGGATCGTCGCAAAGGGATCAACTGGCTGGAGCTCCATGCGATTCACCTCTCCCTCCAACGATTCCAGCAATTCGTGTCAGGGCACCATGTCCTGATCCGTACGGACAATGTAACAGCAAAGGCGCACGTGAACCGCCAAGGGGGGACCCGCTCGGGACCACTCATGGAGGAAACAACTCTACTTCTGATTTGGGCGGAGACGCATGTCCTGTCCCTAGTAGCGGAACACATTGCCGGGATCACGAACATCACAGCGGACTGGCTCAGCAGGCAACATCTGGACCACGCCGAGTGGCGCCTTCACCCGGACCTGTTCGCAGAGATTGTTCACAGATTCGGCATGCCTCTGGTCGATCTGTTTGCCAGCCGCGACAACACACACCTTCCCAGGTTCTTCACCCGGTATCAGAGTCCTCAGGCGGAAGGAGTCGACACGCTCGCCTCTCCCTGGCCCAGAGGTCTCCTCTATGCCTTTCCCCCTCTACCACTCCTTCCTCATCTGATCCGCAGGATAATAGCAGACAGGGCCGAAGTCATTCTGATCGCACCCCACTGGCCTCGGAGGTCCTGGTTTGCGGATTTGATGGACCTATCGGTGGCACGGCCATGGCGGATTCCAGGGGACAGGGTCGTCCTCAGCCATGGGGTCATTCTGCACCCAGATCCCCAATGGTTGCAGTTGACCGCCTGGCGCTTGAGCGGATCTTGCTAAGGAGAATCAACGTGCCTAGCAATGCGATTCCCACTATTCAGGCATCCAGGCGACCGTCTACGTGCCGCATTTACAATGCAACTTGGACTTCCTTTTGTTCCTGGTGTGCTAAATCCCACCTGGACCCAACGTCTGCATCCGTTCCTGAAGTGTTGGGATTCCTGCAGGAAGGTCTGGACAAGCACCTTGCGCCTAACACTCTTCGTTGCCAGGTTGCTGCACTAAGTACGGTCCTTTCTGCTTCTGTAACGCTTCCTCTCTCGCAGGACCCTACGATTCACGACTTTCTTCGAGGGGCAGCCACCCTGCACCCACCTGTTATACATCGCTACCCGACCTGGGATTTGACTCTGGTCCTTCAGGCCCTCATGCATCCTCCATTTGAGCCTCTTGCCTCCATCAGCCTCCGTTTTCTGACACTTAAGGTGGCGTTTCTGGTCGCAATCACTTTGGCTCGCTGAATATCTGAACTTGCGGCCTTGTCGGTGAGAAGCGACCTCTGCGTTTTTCACACCAATCATGTCGTTCTGAGACTAGACCCATCATTTCTACCTAAAGTAAATTCCTCCTTCTATCGAGCCCGGGAATTGATTCTCCCGGACTTCTGCCCGGAACCTCGATATCCTCGGGAAGCAAACTGGCACCTCTTAGATGTCCGCTGGGCCTTGCGCAGATACATTAAATGAACGGAGCATTTCCGAAAATCTGAATTGCTCTTCATTTCCTTTCTGCCCGCTTCCATGGGCCGGAAGGTTTCTTCTACGACAATTGGGAGATGGATCAAATCTCCAGGGCTTATTCAGCTCGGAACAGACCAGTTCCGCAGAGAATCCTTCCACACTCCACCAGGAGTGCCGCCACCATGGCCACCTGGGCCACTAATGCCTCCGTCTCCGACATCTGCAGAGCGGCTACCTGGTCATCCTTAAATCCCTTCATCAGGCACTACAAGGTGGACTCCTTTGCCTCAGCGGAGGCATCCTTTGGTCGCCGGGTGCTCCAAGCTGTATACAACTCTTCAGATGACGTGCAGCAGCCATTCCCCCCCCCCCCCCGTCTGAACTTGCTTGGGTAAATCCCGAAGCTTTGGATTCTCCAAGCTGCGCGTTGGAGAACGGACGTTGCTTACCTGAATGTCCCTTCTCAACGCACAGCTGGAGAATCCAACCCACCCAGTTTGGCTGCTGAACATTTCTTCCTGACGCTCTACTGCTCCTTACTTCGTGAACTAAACTGGGACTCTGTTGAGCAAGTGGGCGTGTCTGAAGAGAAATCTCTTAAAGGAACACACTCAGTGTAGGCTACCCAACTACTGAACTACCCGAAGCTTTGGATTCTCCAGCTGCGCGTCGAAAAGGGACGTTCAGGTAAGCAACGTCCGTTCTCAGGAATATCCATTTCTCCTCTCCATTCCAGTTAAAGGCACAGTCAAATTTCAGAGATTTATTAATGCCAAATCATCCAGTTTAAGTTTACTGCAACAAAATTCAATTTGGGTCTTTTACCCATTTTTTTTTCTTTTCAATCTTTAAGCCCCGCAGTCCAGCAGCCACTTTTAATTTTGGGGTCTTATTTTCCAATAATTCCAAATAGGTACGTTATATTGCCTGAGTTGGTGTCATTCATCTGGCTTCTTGATTTTTGCTCTTTCTTCATCCTTGTTCCCGGTTGCCACGGTTTCAGGGCAGCCGCCATGGCTGCCGTTCCGCTGCCGCCAACGTGAAGGAGAAGCCTCCAGCCCCGAGGAACCCGCCCGTTCTTCTCGGCCGCCCAAGGCGTTCCTTCTTGTCCCCCTGTCCCTACAAGACAGGGGAGGTCCGCAGACCTATCGGCAGCAGCTTAGCAAAGGGGATTTGGCAGGGCTCATTTCCCCGTCTGTGTCCCCGCGGCGCCAACCGGAAGTCCAGAGAAAAAACTTTCTTTTCTATAAACTCTTTATATCTATATGAAATCTGGCAAAGGTATTCTCAACAGAAGGAATTATTAGTGAAACATATCTTGTCACATTTTTTTATTTAACAAAATAGTTAAAATCAGATATTAAAAGCTACTTTGCTTGGAAGAAACACACACACAAAATTAATTTTTATGAAAAACATCTTAGCTAGTATCCCACCCCCGCTCCCTCTGTGTATACTGTATATGTGTATGTGTGTATGTATCTCTGTGTGTGTATTTCAGGCAAAATTTGCTTGAAATATTTTGCTGAAAAATGAGCTAAAATGGGGAATTAAAAGTATATTTTGCCTATTTAAAGAGAAACAGGAAGAAGAGACTCACACTTAATTTGCACATCTATTTATTTTCTGAATCAGTAGTTTATCATAATTTTTTTTATTCTTGCATCCAGTTTTGATCATCATGATATTAAAAAATGTTGCGACTTTAGAAAGTGTGCAGAGAAGAGCAACAGAAATAATTAGGGGACTGGAATCTTAAACATGAAAAATGGTTGCAGGAATTGGGTATGTCTAGTTTAATGAAAAGTAGCACTAGGGTTGACCTGATAACAGTCTTCCAATATCTGAGGAGTCCCTGCGGATTTTACTCCATTAGTCGTTGCCAACTAGAGGGGGTGGTGTTCATCTCCGTTTCAAGGCCATTGAGCGAGCATTCTCCAAAGACATTTTCATGGTCCCATGGCCAGCATGGTGTCACAGAATGCTGTTACCTTCCCACTGAAGTGGTGTATTTATCTATTTGCAGTTGCATGCTACCTGGGTATATTGTTCTTCTAGTCAACCACCGTTTCTTTATACATTGTTTTTCTTCAGGAGCTGGGGTAAGAATGGGAGCTCACCCCATCATGTGGCACTCGGGTCTTGAACCTGGTGACTTTCCAGTCAACAATCCCAGTGCCACACCACAGGCTGAACTCCCATCTTTGCCCCAGCTCCTGAAGAAAAACAATATACTGGTGTATAAAGAAACCATGATTGACTAAAAGAACAATATAACCAGCTATAATCCAAATGTAACTAAATAGGTCCACAACCATCCTATGTCAAGACCTGGAAGGTTTTTAGTAAATTCTTCAATATAATATATCAACCTTGTTCAGCAATATTCATGGATTGTCCTCCATAAAGTCCCTTTTGTTCTATAATAATAGATCCATTGTATTAACACAAAACTCCTAAAATATACTTAATATAAAAGAACTGCAGTATTATTTCTAATGTCTCTTCAAATTTTTTAGCAGATGAATGAAAAAAGCAATTATCTTGCAGAAACAATTGCTGTGTTATTAAATTTTTCATGTTGATTTTGTCTTCTTAGAATTTGTATACAGAAAGTTTACAAAAGATTATTTTGATGTTTTCTTTTCTCATTTTTTTAGAATTCTTATGTTTTTTACTTTTCTAATTCTTTCTTGTTCTTTTCATATATTTTACAAGAGGGATAACTATATTAAGTACAGTATCACTCTTCTATTCCATACACCCTTCTTCACTTTGTGCTTTTCTTTCTGTCTTATCCTTGTCTCTTCTCCTTGGCATAATAACAACATCATAGGGTTTTTGTGCTAGAGTAGAAAAACAAGTCTATCTAAGAGTAGCTAGTCAGTTGCACTTATTGAGACATCATGCTGCTGAGTGGCATGTACACTTGTTTTCCTTTCCAAACCAACACACACACACAGAAACACACCCCTAAAATTCTTCTGTCTGTTTGTCCATTTGTTACGCTCAATTAGCCAAAAGGGTGCATCATATGGCAACAATTTTTGAAGCAAGGTGTACCTCAAATGTGCTAACTTAAAAAAATATCTCCAAAATCTGGGACTCATGATTCCTGTGAAATTAAAATTCCAAGGAACTTCAGAATAGTTGTATTTGGAAACTTAGGGCAACTACAGCTCAGCCAGGGCCATGTGATCATGATTTCCAATCAACTTGTAAAGCCTATGGGGCAATCTAGCAGGAAGTCAGAAATCAATCCTACTCCCACTGCTTTTTTGCCTGCCTGGCCCATGGTCCTTTCTGATTCTCTATTTAGGTAAAGAAATCTCTCAGTAATCTTAGTTCATCACATAAATAATGGAAGAAAGGTGCAGTACTAATATTAGAATTTCTTCACAACCATTTATATGATTGTTTTTAAAATCTATGGTTGCATTATATCTCTATATTTTATTCCCTCGTTTTAACTTCATATACGAAGATTATGAATAGTTATAGATTCACAGACACCCAGTTTGCTCTCTCACTGAATGAGGACTTGAACTCAGTTCAAGTCTCAGTCATAGTGGATTAAATGATATGGAGAAAAAACAATTGGCATAAAAGCAGCAGAATCTTCACTGATGCATGTAGTGTTAAACTACACATTATGCATTGATGGCTTCAGCCATATTTTTATCCTTGGCAACTGAGAAAACCTATTCTAGTTTAATGTTAAAAATAACCATGTTATTTAATAATCCTAGAACCTATTGGGTTTTACACACATAAAAAGCTTTCTAATTAATTCAGTGGAAAAATAAGTGCGTATTTTAACTAGAAAGACATTTGTTGGAAGCCTGTTTTACATTTCTCCATGCCTATTTATTTATAAATAAATTCCTGAGAAGAAACTAAACACATTTCTTTGCAATTTAACATTGTTGAGTTAGTAGCTTATTATCCAGAGGAACCATCTGCTTGTGGAACTGCCTTTTTTTCTTTGACTCAGAAAAGCATCGGCAGTGGTTTGACTCTGCTGTAAGCTTGGGGCAGTGCTATGACCTCATTTATGTGAGCGAGCCCTGGGGTTCATATTCACTTGCGGAGGCATGCTGATGGAGTGTTCTGCTGTGTGGAGCACTGAGATCCAAATTCTCTGCTTGCACAGCAAGATAGCTTAAAGCTGTCACCCTCTAGAGATTGTAATTTTGTTTAGCTCCTGAACTGATTGATAGTGCTGACTTTTGAAACTTCAACTCTAGTTCCGTCTCGTACAGATCAGACAAAAGTGTCTCCTCAAGGACATCCAGCAAATATGGCACTTGGGGGGGAAGAATGTGTCTTACAGTCTTTGTGTATGAGTGAAAGAGAACATCGAAGAATCACATTTTGTATTATGACAACCCCATGCTAATTTTTTTTTAAAAAAAAAATTCTAGTATTTAAACAGTGCTACAATGTCAATTTGAAATTAGAGCAATACTTATGTTTTTATAGCTTGTAATTTCAGGCTTTTAATTATCTTAATTTCATATGCATACATGTCTTTGTGTGTGTGTGTGTTTGTTTTTATGTATGTGCAGGCATACACATTGGTTTATCAATAACGGTACTCTCAGCGATTAAAAGTGTCTTCCACATTAAGCACGAAAAACAAAAGCCAGAAAAGACATATATATAGGGAAGAGAATATATATGTAGAGTTCATTAAACTTTCTTATTAAAGCACATAGAATCAAATTCATGTAGGTATATAGATATATAATCCATATTTTTATTAAGAGGGAAGGAGAAAGGAAGGGAGGGAGGGAGGGAGGGAAGGAAGGAAGGAAGGAAGGAAGGAAGGGCTAATGCAATAGTGTTCCTACACTATTCCTCTAATAACTTATATACATTACAATAAAATCAAACGGTTAAACTGATATGAAGAGCAAGGATACGGTATTGAACATTTCAGCAAACATTACCCAAGAACAAGTGGTTCTGTATTTCTTTTTTAAGTATAGGATTTCCTGTGTTTGGTATATATATATATATATCGGGTGAAATGCAGCAGGTTCTAACAGGTTCTGGAGAACCGGTAGCGGAAATTTTGAGTTGTTCGGAGAACCAGCAAATACCACCTCTGGCTGGCCCCAGAGTAGGGTGGGAATGGAGATTCTGCAGTATCCTTCCCCTGCCACACCCACCAAGCCATGCCCACAGAACCGGTAGGGAAAAAATTTGGATTTCATCCCTGATAGATAGATAGATAGATAGATAGATAGATAGATAGATAGATAGATGAAAGAAAGAAAGAAAGAAAGAAAGAAAGAAAGAAAGAAAGAAAGAAAGAAAGAAAGAATGAATCAGGTCTTTTCCCGTGTAAGATTAAGAGTATCTTAGCAACGTTTCAACGAGGTATATTTATAAATATATAAATAAATTTATTTATTTATTTATTTATTTAGATAGATAGATAGATAGATAGATAGATAGATAGATAGATAGATAGATTAGTCAATGAAAAACTTGTAAAAATAAATTATAAAATTTCCTGCTCTTTTTGCACTCTTGCTAATAACATTATTTTTCAATTTGTTTTCCTATCTAGAGTAAAAGTGCTTACTCTCCATGTTATACCCTAACATGTAATTTATGTTAATTATTGTAAGTTTCTCGTGATTTTCCTTTTTATAACATTTGGACATTTTGAAACTGTAATGGACAATCAATAGTTCCAAATGTTTTTTAAGAACACTACTGCATTATTACAGGCATTGGATTCCTTGTGCAATTTCCCATAGTTCTTCTGATCATTCTTTGACTTTTAGTGACACAACTGCCATAAGTTAACAGTGTAGTTTGCCAAATATTTTGAGGTAGAAATGAAAGGAAATTGAAGAGTAACTACTCAAATTAAATAAAAATAGATGAAAATCCTATCCAGGAAAATACTGCCGTCCTCCATCTATGTAACTCTATGTAACTGTGCACTTTGCCTTCTTTCCCAATGTTGGGACCATCATAAACTATTTGCAGTTTGGAGAATTAACTTCCAGAAGTATCCAGACCATCCTAGAATGGCTGACTTGCATGAGCCAGAGAAAAACGGAACATTCTGGAATGTTCTTGGACATTGTATTGTAACTTTTGCACATACATAGTTCAAATAAATAGTTCAGATCAACAATTGCCATGGTAATTTTTTAATAGAAAGAAAAATATAAACATCTTAATAATAAATTTTCCTTCAAGATGAATAGACTTTCCTTTTTTAATTCAGAAATCATTTAATTTCATTGTCTTTTTTTAAGTGCTTTTAAAATATTTTTTAAAATAAGTATTTTTAATGTTTAAGTATGGTAAGTATTTTTAAAATATTTTTAAAAGTATTTTTTGAGAGAGATTTGTCCAATTTGGTAGATGTTAAATTAGATGAAAGTAGCCCTAGCAAACTCCCCTGTCATTCATATTGATCCCACAGACTATTGCCCGATAAAATATTTTTAGTTAAATATGAAATGCGTTCTTTCAGTTGATTTTTTTTGCCCCTTCCCTGTTGATTTTTTTAAAAACACTGAAATATTTTTTTCTGTGTTGTGTTTAGCTTTAGGAAACCAAAATGAATTACTGTATTAATTTTTGTGTCCCAGAATATCTGACATTCTAAATTATATCTGAAGATGGATTGCTTTCAAAAAAAAAAGTTGTGCTTTTTTAAAATCAATAGACATACTCTACATATTGCCATTATTCAGTTATGATTTAAGAGCTTTCCTAAATTAGAAATTTCATTCACAGAGGACATGCATGAGAGTATCCTTAATATATTTTGGTCATTATACAACGTTATGAATGTTAAGTGTGGAATCCCTTACATCATTAGTAGTAATAAAACAGTCATGGGAAACATTTCTTAAAACACTGGAAAGTTGACCTGGACAGTAGTTTTAAATTGTACAGACAGAATTGGATAAACTGATTGGAAACTTTTATTTCTAGGTACTAAACCAATTATTTTTCTGACTTCTTGCAAGAGAGACTCATGTTTTAATGCGATACAGCTTTAGGAACTTGATTTTGAGCAGAGGAGCAACGGAAGGCATACTGACTTCCTGTTCATTCTTTTATTTCTTTTGGTCATCACCATACTGGTTTTTTTCCTCTTCACAGTATACTGTAGTGTATTTTAAACATTCTGAAATGTAATTTTTGAAGGAAATGTTTCATTTTTCTGCCGTTCATGGTTTGATGAGAATGATATTTATTAGATTTGTAAAGGCTGCCCATTCCAAAGGAATCTATAACAATATGTAGTATATGTACCTGTTAATGTCATGATAATTTTAGACATAGATGTTATCTTGTAGTGTTATTTATAAATCAGTAGAAATATGTGGATATTGAACCATTGTTCATAATTTTCCTT
The DNA here is from genome assembly GCA_022577455.1 of Arizona elegans. Taxonomy (NCBI): domain Eukaryota; kingdom Metazoa; phylum Chordata; class Lepidosauria; order Squamata; family Colubridae; genus Arizona; species Arizona elegans. The sequence goes on from JAKOOJ010000001.1 coordinate 256,239,935, forward strand.
TTCCTGAGATTTAAAAAAAAAACTTTCTAGTTAATTTTACATTTCTGAGATTTCTTAGTGGTGTCCCATTCAAGTGGTAACCAAGTATCAGTGTTAAAATTTCTGCAAAAAAAAAAAAAACTGAATTAACCAAAAAAGAAGTTTGAATAGGAATATTTTGAATGAAAAATGTACCAATGGTACACAGAAATTTCACATTGTTCTTTAGAATATATTCAGAACTTTTATGTTTATTTTTACAAACCACTTCATATCTAAAATAACTATACAATGAGATTTAAATATTGTTATAGAAAAGTAACTTGTATTACTTCCCATGTTACTTGCTAATTTGTGTATCTTCAAATTGAAGTTGGAAAAATGAGACAACTAGTTACTTTATTCATTTATTTATCACTTTTATATATTACTATAGTCATATCACTTTTTTTATTTTTGTCTCATGAAATTGGATGTTTCTATAATTTCACCTAGGACTTCTGTTTAAAATTTATGATGCTGTTGCTAAAAATACAGAATTCGATCATGTTGGCTTAACTCGAAGACAATATGATTTTTAATGGCAGTTTTTATAGATAAAAGTTGCAGAGATGTAGTTCTATTATGTATTATTTGTTTAGTTTTTTCATCTAATATATCAGTCCTCATAATACTTTCTGATTTATATGCATCTGAAAAGTGTTTTATACTGTTTTTCAGTTCTGAAGGGACCAAAGTTTGGGTGTCTTTCCAAATAGGAGAATGCCATGGCAAGTTAAAAGATGTCAAACTGTGGTTTTACTTACTGTTCTATGGAACTATAGGAACAATTTAAATATTGTATATAGATGATAATAATGATGATGATGATGATGATAAAAAAGACAAAACTGGGATACCAAATCTTAAGCTAACATGGCAAGATAAACCATCTACTATACATGGATGACTTAAAAATATATGTGAAAAGCCCCACTGAACTTAAATCAATACTCAACGCAGTTGAACTGTTCAGCAGCGACATCAAAATGAACTTCGGACTTGAAAAATGTGCTATATTATCCATGCAACAAGGAAAAATGGAAAAAATAGAAGGAATAGAACTGGGAAATGGAAACATAGTAAAAGCATTAGCAAAGGATGATGGTTACAAATACTTAAGCATATTGGAAGCAAATAACATCTTGAATGGAAAAGTCAAACAGTCAGCGCAAAAGGAATACATCAGGAGGGTCCGCAAAATATTAAAATCAAAGCTGAATGCTGGAAACATAATTAAAGCCATTAATACATGGGCAGTTCCAGTGATATGCTACTCAGCTGGAATCATCAACTGGACTTTGGCTGAACTGGAAAACTTGGACTGGAAAACGCGCAAACTTTTGAATATGTACCATACTTTACATCCACGAAGTGACATCGACAGGTTGTATCTGCCAAGAAAAATAGGGGGCAGAGGACTACTGCAAACCATCAAACTGTAGAAGAAGAAAAACGAAGTTTGAATGATTATGTGAACCAAAGTACAGAAAAATTGCTGCAGGCTGTGAAAACGGAGAACATTATAAAAACAACAGAAACAGAGGGAGAATATAAGGAAAAAGAACTGGATGACAGATTAAATAGATGGAAAATCAAAGCTTTGCATGGACAGCTCTTGAAAAACATTGAAGAAAAATGTGATGACAACTTTATATGGACATGGTTTAAGATGGGAACCATCAAGAAAGAAATGGAAGGTATAATACTCCCTGCTCAAGAACAAGCACTACAAACTAATGCCATGAAAGTGAAGATACAAAAATCCTCCGACAATCCAAATTGCCAACTTTGCAACAACAAAGTCGAAACTGTTTCACATTTAGTATGTGAATGCAGCAAAATCGCACAAACTGATTACAAAGCTAGACACGACCGAGTTGCTAAATTAATCCACTAGTCATTATGTAAAAAATACAATTTACCTCTATCCAAAAAATCATGGGAACATAAAGTGGAAAAAGTTATAGAAAATGAGAAGGTGAAGATCTTGTGGGACTTTCGAATACAGACGGATCGTCATTTGGAACACAACACGTCAGATATCACAGTTTTTGAAAACCGTAACACACAATTTATTGACATCGCAGTACCAGGAGATGCCAGAGTTGAAGAAAAAGAACTGGGAAAAATCATGAAATATCACGACCTGGCCATCGAAACTACGCGATTATGGATGAAACATTTAACAGTGATACCCATTGTCATCGGGGCACTTGGTACCATGTCCAAGAATTTTATAAGGTACATCAACAAATTGCAGGTTCCTGCAATAACACCAGCGGAACTGCAAAAAACTGCACTACTTGGAACATTGTACATCTTAAGAAGGTACTTGGTTGATACCTAGGACGCTGGCAGCAACCCGAATCAACCTTTAGCACCAGTGAATGGTATTTGTGATGCATTTTTGAATGTTCAGTTGATTGAGTTTCATGTTTAATGAACAAAGTAAATAACAATAATGATGATGATGATGATGATGATGATGTGCCTAATAACAAGCCCCTAAACCAATTCCGTGGAAGCAAAAATTCAGTATGTCAGCAAATGCCGCTAATGCAGTGAGAAAGACAAAACAGTGGAAGACCTTATCAGCGCCTGCAGCAAAATCTCACAGACTGATTATCTACAACATCATGATTTGAGTTGCCAAAATTGTACATTGGAAACTTTGCCAGACGTTTGGGTTCGAATGCAGCAAACCAAATTGACAAAGTTCTTGAAAATGAGCAAGTCAATATCCTGTGGGACTTTTGGATCCAAACAGAGAGACACAACACGCCTGACATTACTATTGTGGAAAATAAAAAATGTCTGATTCATTGATATTGCAATATCAATACAAATTGAAGAGAAACAGCTAGAAAAATAACAAAATATTGTGATCTGCACATTGAAGTTGAGCGACTATGGAAGAAGAAATCAATGGCTGCACCAAAGGTAATAGGAGCCCTTGGAGCAATACCCAAAGCACTGCTTAGATACGTGGAAATTTTGAACATATTAGACCTGAATATCCTGACTTTGCAAAAAAATCACCCTACTTGGAACTGCCTATATACACATATGCTACTTAATAGCTCTTAGGTCCTTGGTTACCAGTCCCAGATTGTGAATCAAATTGAAGATTAAAACTTTAATAATAATAATAATATCCTTGCCAAATCTTTCAACTATGTAGGGTCAATTCTAAATTTTGAAGACAGCATTCACAAATGTATGGTATGTTCTTTGTATTATTCTGAAATAGTATGGATTGCTGCTGTTGCAGAGGCTGTAAATCATTTATTAGATCAGGATTTTATAAATGCTATATTAAGCTGGATAAGCACACTTACCTAATTATGTAAATGATCCTTTTTTAAGGTATAGCATTTTTATTGTCTGATCTTATTTAGAAGTATTTGCCAAGTTATTTCCTAAGAAAACAACATTATTTCATTTTGAACTAATTTATTTCCCATTTCATATTTTTTTATCCTAAAGGTTTTTATAAAAGTAAAACACAAGCACCTTATTATTTAATAAATGGATCATATTTTAAATCTCAACTTCCTGCTTATTACTAGTTCTTCCCTCCAAATCCTGTTGACTGCAGTATAGGAATTTGAAGAACATAGGGCTATGTTTTTCAAACATTTTTATTTATTTTATTTTATTTTATTATTTTTTATTTTATTTATTTATTTATTTTATTATTATTTATTAATTATTTTATTTTATTTATTTTATTATTTATTTTATTTATTACTTATTTGTTTACTTGGGCTTCTGTGCCACTAATTCTTGCAGGCACTAAGTGGCTTTACAGAATATTGCTTCCTGTGCCCTGGTTGGAAAGAAACTCATAATGCATTCTGAAATTGCATTTTCAGCTATTTTAGAATTGATAAATTGATGATGCAGTCTTTGAGTGTCTGCCAAAATAGAGAAAATCTGAATGCAAATTTTAGCCAAGTACTTTAAAGCCTGTACTTAACATCCAAATTTATCTGTCTCTCTGCAAGTTTGATGCACATGAGCACAAAAATTTCTATATATCCTTGTTTATAAGATATATGCTTATATAATATATTTATCATGCATCATTCCCTTTTCTGTGTCCTCCCTAATCAAGAATTAAATCTACAGTGATGATTTTCAAATGTCATTAAGATTGAAATTCTGGGTCTATCCTTTGAGGTTATAATGGCCTAGGAAATCTGATGTTAGATACCTATGCTATCTCTTCACTTTAAAGGTAGCTTTAATGAAGTTGTAGAGTTGTAGAGCAGCTGTCTAGAGTACCGGGGTGAAATGCTACCAGTTCGGACTGGTTCACCTGAACTGATAGTAATAAAAGCTACTGGTTCGAGTGAACCGATAGGAAAAAAAAAAAAAAAATGCTACCGGTTGGGATGAACCAGTATTTCCGACGATCAGCTGTGCTGCATGATTTATATTCACTAGAAAGCAGGAAATCCTGCTTTCTAGCAAATCTAAATGGCGTGGCACAGCTGTTTCCCTCCCCTTGCTGTTCTAGTTACCTTAGAAAAGGCTTCTTAATCCTCCTTTTTCAGTGCTGCGTAATAGTGCCTGTGGTGCGCATGTGTGCACTGTGCATGTTGCATTGTGCACATTTGGCATGCACTGCGCACATTTGGCGCGCACTGTGCATGTTTGGCACACAGCGAACCACTAGCAAAGCAAACTAGTAGCAGACTTCAGAGCATTTCACCCCTGTAGAGTAGATGTGGGCTACCTCAGAATGCTTCCTTTCTCCAGATAGATTTGCCTGTCCAGGATACAGGATCCACTCTCCAGCTGATGATGTGTGCTGTAATGTCATCCCTGTCCCTCAGGGACATGTAACTCACCAGAAGTTACCAGGATCATCCAGCTTGTCATGTCCTCTAACTTGGCTTCTCATTTCTTTTTGCCAAAAGTATTTTTGTATTCTAGTGACATAGCAATCTCTAAACAAATAACATCATCAGAGGTTTACAACTTTACTACTTGAGAATAAGAGCCCTGGGCTGAACATGTTTAAAATAACATACCAATATTTAATGACAAAAAGATAAAACCAGGCAAAATTGGAAGGGGGAAAATGATTTATAAGGAGTATGTTTGATCAGGAGCTCCCAGTATTTATAATTAACTTGCCATTTATAAAGAACAGGGCCTCTTCAGTAGTGTGTTCATACTTTTAAATGCCCTTTCCAGTTAAAATTGATAGGCTTACTGGATTGAATTTACTGAGAGTATTTTTTTTTCTGTCAGAATTTTTGTGGAAAACTGAACTAGATGATTTCATTATACAGTAGCATTGGTGTACAATACAACGCCTTCTCATTTTCTAACATATTTCACCCAAGTAACAACAAAATTTCATCTCAAACAAAAGTCAGACAATTTAGCAAATCTATGTAATGGGTTATTTCTAAAATATTTGGTGATGCGACTTTTTAGAAAATCAGTATGATTATGTAAGAAATTAACATGTATATTTTAATGGAGGGATCAAATTCAATATGCAGTTTAAATGAATTGGTCTTCAAGGAGAATGCAAAAAAAATTATATGAGACCTGGAATAGGGTAACAATGTAATTCGTGATCATATTTTACAAAGCTAATAGTCTGAGCTGCATTAGGAAATGGTTACACTGTGAATAAGTAGTAACAAGACTCTGCACTTAATATTATTGCATAGAAATTCATGCTGTTTTATTTTTAAAGGCCGTATTCTCAGAAAGTCCTAATTGATCATCTGATTTTTTTTATATTCTTAAACTACTATTAAAGCTTTTAAATGTAAACTATTTTCCCTCTCCATGTTAGGAACTGGCTATGAGAAATGCAGAGAATAGATCTGGTTCTTTACCTCCTCTCCTGTGCCTTTTCCTCCTCAGTCCTTTTCTTTGTCACCGCCTCTGTCCACTTTGACTGCCTGTTTTCAAACTTTAAGTTCAACTCTATTGTAATGCTTACTTATTTGTGACGTGTCAATGAGAAAGAAGACAGTTGAATGAATAAACAATATAAGTGTTGTTAAGTGTTAGTTTCTGTTGTTGATGCAGAGGATTTATTGGAGACACCATTATCTGAGGTAGGATTTAAATTTAAAGGGGAAAATATGTTGCTCATTTGTTAGCCTATTAGAAAGATATCTTGCTTTTTAACTGAGGGAGGGCTGAATGCCATTTGTTGATTTAAATCATGCTGGCCTACCCAGCAGGAAGACTGTGTCAATGTAGGAGGAGAAAGAAGAGGGGATCACAACTAATAATCATTCACCCATCAGCCTGTATCACTCTTAAGCCTAACTGGTGATAAGCAAAGGGAAAAGCTGGCTTTCTAAGATTATTTTTGGTACATAGTTAAAAGAAGAATGGAAGTTAAAAAAGAAGCTGATTAGTCTCACTAGAACTTTTTAAATCCAACACTATTTGTTTTACATTATAGAAACTGCAATTGACATCTTTACTCTAGCAATCAGAATAAATGAAATGACTAAGCTGAACTATGATTATTAGCGGACTTCATTGCACTAAACTTCCATCTAAATTGGAACAAAAAATGTTATTTTTCTTAATCTGCCAAAATGAGAAGACAGTGATGATTAAAACTACAAATTTATATTTTGTATTTGGAGGAATCCTTTGGTAACATTTTTATTTCATTTATTTATAATAAAAATAGCATAAATATATAGTAATATGTCTTTTATTATTGTTAGCCACCCAGAGTTACCCTGAAGTAAGATGGACAGCCAATAAATGTTATAAATAAATAATAAATTATTATGTTTTTATTTATCAAATTTATATAGCTGCCCATCTCACCAGGAGCAAGTTTCAGCAGTGTACAACAATAAAATAAAACAACAATACATTAAAACAATCAGTACAGAATATAAAATAATCATTATTGACAATTAAAAATGAAAATATACAAACCTACAAAACATAGAAAAAGTAAATTTATCAACCATAAGAGTGGAACCATTTTAAGAATATTACCATTTCTCTGGGACACCCAATCCTGGTGACATAACCAGGTCTTTTTTTTTTTTTTTTTTTTTTTTTTTTTTTTTTGCTTATGGCATGTGTTAGCCAGGATCACTGAGGTGGCTGCCTGCCTTTGTGAAATGAATTTTTTGGGTGGTATTATCTTACCTGCGGGATACCTGAATGAAAGTAGGCAATCGGGGGAGACTCCTTTTCTGTCCCTGTGCGGTTTATTCATTCACGGGAGCCGCCAAGCTGCCGACCTCAGCGAAGTGCAGGCTCAGCGTCTTACTACATGAATCACCGTGCCCTCCCCCCTAAATAATTTTTTTTTAAAAAGCCAGGTCTTGAGGAACTTCTTGGATGTTACCAGGGATGGAGTTAACCTGACTTGTGTGAGGGGAGAATACTGTCTCATAAGGCAGGCACCACAGCAGAAGAGACCCATCTCCTAGACCCACCAAAATTAAATCTCGAGCAAATGGTACCTCTGGCATGCCTTCTCTGCCAGATCTAGTGGGATGGGCAGATATAATCAGGAAGATGTAATCGAGTAGAGGTGGTCCCTCAGATAACCAGCTCCCTGCCATGAAGGACTTTAAAGGTTAAAACTAGCACCTTGCATGGATTTGCAAGCAGATTTGTAACCAAAGCAGCACATGTTGTGGGAGCACTCATAACTGGCTGTACTGCTGCGTTTTACATGAGCTGAAGCTTCCAGGGCAGCTCCATGTAGAGAACATTGCAGTAGTTCAATCTGAAGGTGACCAAGTCATGAGAGATTGTGAGCAGAATTTCTCGATCTAAGGGTGAGTGCAATTGATGCACAACATGAAGTTGTGCAAAGACCCTCCTAGCCATAAATGCTACGTACTTTTTGAGTAGGTATCATATCTGGGAGAGCTTTAATTCCATACTGGGTCTATCTGGGGCAGTGCTACCCCATCTAGCACCAAAAATGGCATAGTCCTAGAACCTAGACCCCAAACCCAAAGCTATTCAGTGTTGCCAAGTTTCAGGTGAAGCCTGTTGTTCCCCATCCAGACTCCAGGATGAGATATCCCAACGATGCTTTTGTCAAGAGGCAACTGGACTTTCTTGTTTTTCTTTGAAGATGTTTCACTTCTCATCCAAGAAGCTTCTTCAGCTTTGACTGGATGGTGGGGAAGTCAGAGTTGAAGAAGCTTCTTCGATGAGAAGTGAAACATCTTCAAAGAAAAACAAGAAAGTCCAATTGCCTGTTGAAATAAAGGATCCTTTGAGACAACCATGACCTGGATGACTGACAATCTCCATAGACACCAGGATAATATGTTCTTGGCATCACTTAATTTGCTGGGGCAGAAATATATAATTGGGTATCATTAACCTACTGGTACCTCACACCATGTTGATGGATGCGCTCACACAGCAGCCTCATATAAATGTTAAATCGAGCAGGAGAGAACACTGAATTCTCTGGCTCCCCACATAGTAGGGGCTCAGACCTTTCCTCACCAATCATCACTAATCAAGAAAGGAGAAGAATCAGCACAAGCACATCACAGCATCGCACCACCCAACCTCAATCTTCTAAGCCAATCAGAAGGATACCAGGATTGATGGTATTGAATTCGAGTTCAAATAGGGCAAGAATGGATTCACAACCCCCATCCTGCCTATACAGAGATCATCAAAAAGTGTATACAATGCTGTTCCCATCCCATATCTGGGTCAGAATCCTGATGGCCCAAGATCTTAAGAAGCTGTCATACAGCCACCTTCTCAATCAACTTACCCCAAAAGGATATCCATCTCCAAATGCAACCCCCCTTCAAAGATTTGCACACAGCAAATCTTTAACCAGCTAGTCTTGTGGTAATGTCAGAAGGCCAATCAGTTGATCAAATCATTTTGACTCTCCAGACAGAATACCAATAAGAAGCAGTGCCATAACTGTTGAGAGTGCTGTTTAAAAATTATTTCTATGTTTTCAATGCTATGATTCATATAAAAATAATTGTTCCATTCAGTTGTTTATTAAAATTAACAATAAAAAGGCAAGATATAAAAAACAAATTAAAATAATAATTTATTAACCAATAGTGAAGAAAGATAAACAATAAAATCTCATGTCCTTTTGAAATTAAAGATATGTTAATTTATCATCAAGAGCCAGTGTGATGTAGTGGTTAAGGCATCAGAAACAGGGAGGCCATGAGTTCTAGTCCCACCTTAGACACAAAACCAGATGGCTGACCTTGGGCCAGTTACTATCTCTTAGCCCTAGGAAGGAGACAGTAGCAATTCACTTTTGAAAATCCTTGCCAAGGAAATGGCAGAAATTCATCCAGGCAGTCTCCAGGAATTGTACACGATTGAAGGGAAAGGAAAAAAAGTTATGCTATATTCTTAGAAGTTAAGCCTGGTTGTTCTTTTATTACTCTGACTTCCACTTGAATATTATACTGTAGTCCAAATAAATTCCATTGACATAGATTGATTGTTGCAGTTTGATTTAGACTACTGTGGAAGTAACATCTATGCTCACAGATCAAAACTGAACTTTACTGAAACCCCAATCTGCACTCTAGGGCAAGATCATAGAGGGGTTGGGACAGAAATATAAGGAATATTTACAGTATCTACCCTAATGCAGGGTGGCATTCACTTACATTTGCTACTGGTTCGCAAATTGGAGCATGCACCACCTCTGCGGATGTGCAGGACCTTCTGTGCCTACTCAGAGCGTCAGAAACGGGACATGATAATGTCTGCGCGGATAGACGGAGCCTCCCACAGCTGCCGCTATTGGTTCACCCAAACCGGATAGAACTGGATGAACAGCACCACTGCCCTAATGGCTGTATGATCTACTTTATGTGCTGTGGACAAATCAGTTCTGTTTCATTTCGTTAGACACTTAATTTATTAGGTTTTTTAAAAAATGTTGCTTTGATTATTCCTTTAAAGCTAATTCAAGAGTCTTCTGATATTTATACTATTCTAAAGGAGGCTGTTATACATAGCTATAGAAAGATAAAATATCTTCCAACAATTTCAAAGTATCTTTATACAATTTTCTAACAAAATGGCTAGGGAAGACTTGGAGCAGCAGTTCCATCTTCGGCCAATGGTTGCCTCCCGTGTATATTCAGTTTGCTAAAGACTTAGAATAACTTTATTGTCACTTTGAATATACACTAATCGGCATGAATTAAAATGAAATTTTGTTGCATACAGCTCTCAAAGGGTCATCACCTCCAATATACACTACATAAACATGACAAAATAAATAAATAAATAAGCATATGCCCACATATATTATAGGACACAGAGAAACCACACAATCTAGTTTGGATGTATATACATGGCGAGAAAAACGAATCTTGCAAGTTTAGCAGACGGATGGCATAGGGAATAAAGCTGTTACAGAATCTGGTAGTCCTGCTAGAAAAAAAACCCCAAAACATAAAACCTTCTGAAAAAGCAGAGGTACAATATCCAGTAACCATTATTACTATTCAGTGTTCACCTTAAATTTTGCCATCCCCAAGCAGTATAATTTAACTTTGCTCTAGAGTTAAATTGAATTTAATCCTGTATACAATATTAACAAATGGCATACCATTAAATTCTCGTCACTGCAACTTGTTTTTAATAAAATAGGATGCACTCTGGAATCTATAGGATGCTTTCTTTAGAACTTCAGCATGTATATACTGTATGTACTGTATATGTGTGCAAAGCAATAGTGAGTATACTGGGATTTAGTTGAAATTGTAGGGAGGGGGGGATGGAAAGATATCAGCATAGAACTAGATCAGTCCTACAATTAATTGCTCTCCTTTTCTTTCCTTTATCATTGCTAGTGTTTCTTAACATGTAAATATATATTTTATCTAGGAAATGTCTCAGGAAGGCTATGGAACCAGGTCTCAACCCCCTGTCACCCAGAACAAACCTAACCATGAAGAACTAACCCTAATCCAACAAGAGAGGCCTTCAAGTTTACCAGTAAGAAATTTGTTGCCATTTGATACTTTCATACTTTATATTGAAAATAATATTTAGTAAAACTTACATTTAATGTTTTTTCCTATTCCAAAAGCTCCAATATCAGAATTATCCTTGGATTTTATCCACATGCATGTATTTATTGTGAAATTATTTACTAAAGATAACTAGGTATTTTTATGCTATGTTTAAATATATTATAATATTTATATTTACATTTATATTTAAATAATAATAAATGCTTAAATCATTTTAATTATGTCAGAATAATAATCTTTTCTGACATGTTTATGGATACCAAGTTGAATTTTATAATCCAGAAAAGTATAAAACTATATTAATCTTAAACGTTTATGCTTTAAAACAGAATATAACTTTATAAAAAGTTCTATGGTATATTTTATATCTCAAACTGTTATTGGTTGGGTTTAGTGCTTTTCTAATACATTTTTAGTGTATAAATCTCAGATACAGATCATTATTGTGGATATAAACAAGCCATGTTTTTCACAGTATGATAGCATGACCTAATTATTTTGTAGTGTATCATGTCAGCATATCACATTCAAGCAATATTGAAAACATGAAAAAAGTGGAATTAAAAACCGTATTAATGTTCTTGTCACCTCTTAATTACAATATTAATTTTGCTGAATGAATTTGCATGTGACTGGCAATATAGCTCGAAATTTACATAATTTTAAGACAATATATTATTGAATCCATATTGTTAGAGTTATTCAAAAGTGCAATGGTGATGGTGATGAAATTTGGAAAATGTAATATACTAATAATAGTAAATTGACATTGTAATCCAAAGAGTTTGCTTAAGGCTGCATTGTAGGAACACATTAGAACTAATAGCATTGATTAAAAAGTAAGCCTCATTGAACTTGTTGGGATGTATATGGATGTCAAAATGTTTAAAATTAAATTCAAGTCTATAAGAGCAATCCACTGAGAGTGTTCATGTAGGTAATAGTTATATTTAGTTCTTTTAAGAATAGTAGTTTTCAAAATAGTAAAATATTAGTAATGCTTTGGAGAAGACAATAAACATCCCTGCTTATCAAAATTCAGGATTTCTATAGATAACTACCTTTTTCTGAGTTTTCTATACTTTATTAATATCAATGTCTTGATAGTAAATTTGCACATTCAGTTTTATTGCACATTCAGGCTTATATCCTCCTACAGAAATTAGACTTTGATCTTTCAGGTTGGTGAAGATATGATAATTACTCATATTACTTTAGAAGTTTTATTGTATATATGACATCCAGTCCTGGTCTTCTAACATAAGTAGGCTTGAAATGACTATTATTCCATACAGTAAAAGCTGCATATAATGGCTTATTTCGGGGTCCCCAACTCCCAGGCCGTGGACCGGCACAGAAACAGGCTGCACAAGCCAGTGAAGCCCCACCAGCACACACACGGGATCCAGACAGTGCACGAAATCATGCCCCCCCCCCCGGTCTGTGGAAAAACTGCCCTCCACGGAACTGGTCCCTGGCGCCCAAAAGGTTGGGGACTGCTGGCTTATTTGATTGCTTCACATATAATGTCTTGTAGATGAATGTGTGATTTGTTTAAAAACAATTGCATTTACAGTTATTTAAAGCTATGTGAAAGTTATATTCATAGTGATTATTACTATTACCAGAGAAGTTTTTAAAACCCCAAAGGAAAGACAATTACTAGCCAGCTGTATACTGTAATATATACATTAACGATTCCATCCAGGGTTTTCAGAAAGAAATTGGACTATGATTTTTCAAGGTAATTTTGAGATCAATAGGAAATAATCTAGTGAATAATCTGTGTTGAGAACTGTACTGTGTTGGAGTCTATCAATGCTGATATTGTTGGATCAAGCATATCTGTCACATGTTAACCACAATATTCCTTTATACTGACTCAGTTGTTGGCTGTTGGAGTCACCACTTTGCACTGGTTTCAGCCCTTCTTACAAAATGGTTCCATCTGTTACATGGTTATTAGATAATTGTGAAACATTAACAAGACTTTTCACTCTTTAAAGTCATCATTGTGGTGGTTACAGAGCTACTTTTTTTCTACTGGTTTTTAGAGAGACATTGGAATTTCTGAACCAGTAACAAAAAATTAGGCAAAAATGGGGTATTGAATTTAGAGAAGATAAAAGTCATATGTAGTAAAAATGCTGGTTTTGAATCAGGATTTAAACATTTTCAGAGGATGATGCACATACTTTGAAGAACTAGATTTGAAGTGCTTCTTAATCTGCTCATCTTATATACATACATTTTTAGACACAAATAAACAAAAATATGTCTGTAATCATATTAATATATGTATGATTTATTTAATTCCGCATCACAAAATCCGAGAAAGTATAAAAACAAAGGATAATTATATTCCACTTGGATGGAGTATAATTCCGGTACCATGAATTGGGTTGTGTACATAAAAACAAAACTTCTGAGTGAGAGCAAGAAACTTCAGGTAAGCAAGTAATATTATTTCATCTGTTCCATTGAATTGTAAAATAATAGAAGTTACAAAACTAGCTTGAAGTTACAAAACATATAGTTATGTCCATGTTTTTCTGTCATATATTTGTGGCTGTCCAACAGCATATGTGTGAAAAGTGAAGAGACTGTGCAGAATACTATCCTCAGGCTTTGCATTTTCCTAAAATGTTTAGATAAATTTGGAGAGTCTCCAGACCAAATTATGAGGATAATAGAAGGGGCACATGTGGCAGCAGCAGAAACAGAGTGGAATTTTACTCATAGTGGGAACCAGCCATTTGGAATCAGCTGATCCCCTGCGAATTTCACCTTGATCCATTTTTTTCCTCTGAACAAGTCAAGTATATAAAAGTGAGATACTGCCTCATAATGGTGAACTAAATAAAAGTGCTAGAAGCATTCGAATATGTGATTTTTAATTGGATTCTTAAAGACTTGACACACATTCAAATCCATCTAGGTCAAACTGTTTAGATAATTGAGGAGCAAAAGGAAAGATAATTTATTATACTGTTTGACAAGTCATTAGGATTAGCTAATGAAAATATGGTTTGTTTGTAGCCATTTGTTTCCAACCCACAGTGCAAATTCATCTGCCTTGAATTTAACAGGAACATTTGTGCCAAGACTTTTATATATAATGTGTGAAGGAAGTAGAACAACTAGTGAACTGTTTAGCAAGGCTTGCATGCACCACAAAATGTTTGGAAAACCTCTCTGAAGGGTGGAAGTAAACAACTTTCTGAAGCAACGAATGGTTTATACTTTTGAAACATCCTTTCACATAAAAAAACAGAGCCAAGGAGTAAAGGATATTAGGTGGCCATTTAAAGTACTGTACAAGAATATTTCCCAAGTATTTTTTTTAATATTTGAAAAATGAGTGTTCAGTTTGTTTAATATATATATTTAAATCCTGCAATGGATAGACAACGGTGATGATGATGATTGAGGTTCTGAGAATATTGCAGATAAGGATTTGCTCTTCAAGCTTTGCTAACAAAATTAAAGTAAATAGTCAATCTTTTTTTATTCTAAAATGAATAAAATATTATAAAATAAATTGTTATTAAAATGTTTCCCTTAATGCGCTTCCATGTTTTCAAATCAATACGTGCCAAAGGAATTTCATGAATTGTCTTACAAAAGTATTCGTAAGTAGTTATGAGATAATAATATATACTTTTAAAAAAAAATATTTGCTACTTCACTGATGTTTGGAAGAGACTTGGCAAAGTTTTAAATCTACCATCAAGTTTTTTTTTTAAATTTATACATATCATTATGTAGATGGTGTGGTATTTGAGTATCATACATTTCAATACAGATAAACATATTCATAATTATTACATTCCATTTTCCTTATTTCATACGATTTACCCCTATCTTTTACACAAAAAAAATATTTTCATATAAATATTAACAAATATGCAATAACATCTAAATGTTGTTTAGGATATGCTTTAACATCCACCGTATTATCTTTCGTTATAATTTCAATAGTATAATCCTCAAGTAGAAAAAATACGAAATTGTCCGTCTGTTTTCTTTTCTCCTGTACACCATATTTCCCAATTTTACAGCAATCCATCTCCTTTCCTCTTCTTTCTCCTCCCTCTCTTCCCTTCTCCCCTCTCTTTGTCTCTACTTCCTCTCTCCTTCTCCTCTCCCTTCTCTGCTTCCCTCTCCTTCCTTTTCTACTCTTCTCCTCTCCTCCACTTCCCTCTCTCCTTTCCAATTAATATCTCTTTCAACTATAACTGTACAACTTTTTAAAGTTACATTCAAAAATAAAAGAAACAGATTTAATCACTTAAACATATGTTATTGATAATAATAATAATCATAATCATAATACATACACACATGTACACCACAGATATATTGTATAAACCTTAATTTTATTGGGAAGTAGCAAGTGAATAATTGCAGAAGGCACTGGTGTAATTTCATAGTTGTTCAGCTGGTAGATTGATCTGGGTTTGTTTGTTGGTTTTTTTACAAACAACTCAAGCAACTATATTTGCAAATCCAGCATTCAGTACTCTGGCTTTGAACTCTTACGCACTAGAACAAAATATGGGAAGGGACTAGAAAGGCTGGCATAGATAACAGAAAAGAACTGCACAGAGGCATAAAACTTCTACTAAAATGACTGCACAGTTAGATGCTTCAGACTTTTTTATACTCTTTGTTCTTCAATGCCCTGTCTCATCTAGCTGGGAATTGTTCACGGAGTTGAAAGCCATAAAGGTACAAGTGACTTCCCCACTGCTGTTGCAGTGCCTGTGAATATTAATCATTTGTTCTCACAAGAGCATCAATGTGTTGGCTTTTACTGTAACTGAGTTTATAGGACAGTAGCACTAATTCGGTTCCTGTTTTAATTTTTTTTAATTGCTTTAAAACACAAGAAATGACACAAAATATTTCTAAAATACCAAAATGCAAAGGAAAAAAATTGGAATAAACAGAAAACAGTAAGCAATATTTAAAAAACAAAAAGAAATTACAGTTAACTTGCAGTTACATAACTTGTAAGGAACATTAAGCTAAAAATTTTAAACAACAAATAAAACCTTGACTGCACAAAATTCTATTGTCCTCTCTTTCCATTGTGTTGGTAAACAGCCAGTTTAAAGCCTAAAAATGTATATAAACCAGCCTTTCTATTAGGACACATAGTAGGACACTTTCCAAGGACACATTATAATAGTTTTTGCAGCAATTTCTGCTATGTAACCTTTGCTTTAAACAAAAATGAAATATAAAATAATGTAGGGAAAGCTGCTTCACAGCCTGTAGAATTCAAAAACTATTAGAATTTAAAAACTAGTAGATTTGATTCACATTTATTTTGCAAGCCAAATTTGCAGATGAATTTGCAAACAAAATGAATAAAATAACCAGTAAAAATCCTGTATTATTTAGGGATATTATTGCTGATTTGCAGAAATATCAACAAGCTAGTTCTTGATAATGTAAGTTAAATATAGCCTGCAACTGATACATGAACAGATTTTGGTACCAATCATTACCCCTGGTTATTTGCTTTTGTTCAGTATTTGTGCTGAAAATAACTATTTGAAAATATGATAAATTAAAATAAGGAAAGTTTTTATTGTGTAATTTTTGTGCCTGAAATTTCACATTGTTTTTACCCAGTATGGAATGAACAGTGTTTTTTCCTTCTTTTATTTTGCTTCCTTCAGCAATATTGTAAAATAAGTGAATGAACTGGTTTTCTTTGTTTGGGTCAAGAAATTCTAGCTGAAAATTGTTACTCTGTGAAAGAAGATTATTGACTCAACAAGCCTTCAATTTTCAGTGAATAACACTCCCACCCCCTAGCTTCAGGAACATATTGTGCATCCATTCTATTTTAAAGTACAGACTGTAATTTAAGACTGAGGCACTTTGATGCCCCACTGAACTTTGTTTAAGCCTAGAATAAAAGAAGGGAAAAGCATTAAGGTCCAAACAAAGTGACTAGGGTTTCCTAAACCATTCTCTCTATTACTGTATGGCAATATAAAAGTAAAGTTGAAAATTCTAACTTAGTTTTGGTTTCACAAAATGTTTACACCTCTTATTTCATAAATAAGTATTAAGGAACTATGTAGAATTATAACAATTTATTAAGAGAATCTCTGGCAGAGTAGATTATCTGCAATCAAAATCATTTAAATATTTATACCCATAAGAAATAATTTAAATGATTTCTGTCTTTGTTGTTGGATTGATGAAATTGTTGTTTTTGTGGATCAGATATTTGAGGGGTACTTACTGAAATCTAATAAAATTAGCACACAAAGTTATACATTCACACACACACACACACACACACACACACACACATATATATTGAATATATATATGTATATATGTTCAATTAAAGAACATTCAGCACTGCTTTTGCAAAAAGATTTTGCTTTTTACAGATTTTTTTTTTTGCATTTTTAGTAGTTATCTAGAAAAAAGGTACTTGAGAATGGAAAATAAATGTCCATACTGTTTGATAGAAGTTCTTAGCACTTACAATTTACATACAAATATAATAGTAATATATGAAGACTTTTTATATTATTTGATCTGGAAAGTTACTTTCTTCTTCCTCCTCCCTCCCTCCCCAACTTTTTTCTTTAATACAGAAAATCAAATATTAATTCAATAGGTTTGATAGGGATTGTGGCTTCTATTTTACTAGTTTATCTATGGGAATGAGTCTTCCTATGTTGATTTCTTTATTACGGTCACATTTTAAATTTACTTTAAATCAAATTAGTTTAACTATTGATTTTACTGCATTATCAGATGATTAAATAGGATGATGATTTTAATTAGAATGAATTATGTTGTGCCCCTTCCTTCTAGAGTTCTGAAGACAAAATTTCAGATACTTAGAGAAATTTGCTATTTTTCCTCTTTATGTATAACACACTGCATAAGAGAAAGGCATAACCATTGACATTTCCTTTCCCAGAATTGGACTCCCATTGTAAACATAAGTCTCTTTTCATTTGTCAAAATGATCAAGTAGAGAAAGTAGAGACTGATTTTCAAAGGGCTGGGTGGATAGGGGGGTCTCCCTGTGCCATTCTTGTGTTTTATGCGGAACATGAGATTGGAGAAGAACAAAGAATTAACATAAATAGAATCCGCTCTTTATACAAGATTGTTTCACTCACATGTACCATAATCTTTAAATGATATAGTTTGAATAAAAGTAAAAGACAGATTTCTGGTGATTTCACAGATACAGCTATATAAGCTATGGAAGTACTTTATCATTATCTTTTTTTTGGAAGTGTAGTTATGTTAGTTTCCCTGTTTAGCTATATTCCTGGTTTTTATAGTTATTTCTTATTCTTGTCATAATCAGGCCTGACCTAGCATTGCATTTCTAGATCATTTGTGGTGGGTGCTTTATTTTTCAGCACCTGTACCTTAAATTAATTCTAGTGATGACCAATGTCAAAAAGTCAAGCTTCATTTTCTTACGCTTATCCAATATGTTTTTTAAACAGCTTATGTTATCCTCACCTGATACAGTAACTATTGCATCTGTCAGTTAATGAAAGAACTGAAGTGCTTGTCAGCTGGCTTCTGTTTGTCATGGTCTACATATCTCTCTCATCCCTAATATAAAATTTTGCAGGTGGAAAAAGATTCTGTGGCAAAATTATGATGCAGCATCAGTGTTCAGTGTGTTATTTTATTTTAAAGAAACCTAGTTTCACTGATGTTGAAGTCAGCATTGTATGATAGTCTGTTATAATTTTGCCCCCTTTAGAGAACAAGATGGACAACAGAGGTGAGAAGAAATAAACCTTTTCTAAGGTCTTTTGAGTAGCAAAATCCACATGACAGGGGTTGGTTTGTCTGTTCCAGTAATCTTAATTTATTTTTGGGAAACATCACTCCCTAATGTCATCTCCCTAATTTCCTCCATCTTTTAATAATCTCTGGTGTTGGAACTGCATAAGATAAGCAGTGTGCTTGTTTGATTTTTAATACATAATTGTTTATTAAAGAAATTTTTCCACAGAATTAAAAACAATACATATTTATTTTGTAATAATTTAAGTTAAAATGAGAAAAATAATAGAAAAGTGAAAAAAAAGAAAGAAAAAGAGAAAATAAAAAAAATAGAGGAATAAAAAAAATGGCTTTCGAGTACATTTATGCCTCTCTCTCTCACTCTCTCTGTCTCTCTCCATGGAAGTCGTCTTCTTTCCATAAGCTATCTTTTCTAATATTCAAATCCATAAATTACCAGTTCATTTTTTTTTCCTTTTTTCAGCAAAATGCCTATAAGGGGTTTTTAGTCCCTAACTGCTTGTTCGCCTTTTAAAAATACTAACTGGCTCCAGCATTAGATCCATAAATCTATGGCTCTTCCTCTCCGATTATTGGTTCTTTAGACAGACAGTACCAAGAAATAGTTTGCAGTGACTCTTGGGGCTCCAGAACAATAAACACTATTAATTAGAAATGTTTCCCAGGCTTTTTGGAAAAGGCAGCAGATCTGGTGGCTTCCTCCTTTGGACTGAGCTAAGGGGCAAACCAAACTATACTCACTTTGGGGGCACAGCTGCTGGTGCTATCATTTTCCCATTCCATGGAGATACTTTCCAAGGTAAGTGATATATATGTGGGTCTATATGAGGAAAAAGAAACCGAGTTAGAGGTTTCTAACTAGAGGTAGAGTCCACCTCATAACCTTGCTGGATATTTTTATAATTTGTCATCAGCTGACACAGCCTGAGCAGAATATTCTTACCACTCCCTCTGGCTGCTGGAAGTCTGAAATTACATCTTTGTCTTTGAAGTCAGACACACTGTTAGCGTTGCTATAGAGACAAGGCGGGTAATGGCCTCCGCAGAGAGGAGGTTGGTATTTAGTGTTTGAATGCTGCTGTTACACAAGGCCTTGATTTTTAGAGTGGTTACTGAACTATCCCCTTTTAGTAAATGTTTAAAAATTACAGTTTTACATGGGCTTACCAGATTAATAGTCATGGTTTATTTCATTTTAACTGCAAGGATAAAAGCATTATTCCATTAAATGTGGTGGTCCTCCCCCCCTTTCTTCTGGTTTATGCATTATTAACCCAAGCTTTCTTGTTTTGCTTGTAACGTTTTATAGGCTTTTTCAAACATGCAGTCTGATTTGCTCTGCTGCTCTTTTATTTTCACAGTTTAACCCTTTTTCTGAGAGCCCTCTTTCCTGTGGCAACGTAAGAAGCCAGCTTGAAATAAATGTCAGGATGTTTTTGAAATGTATCTGGTTAGAGTTTGAAAAAGCTAATCAAACTGGTGTGCTTAAATATTATTATTCTTGTTATACAGCTCTGTGATATTCTTGGGATTGCAATAGGTCTGAATTTTGTCACATAGCTTCTTTTTTATTATGTATAATGTTTTGAATATTGTATTACTGTTTTTATATTTAATTTATAAAGTCTATATATATAAAGGATACAGTATAGGGTACAGTCTATATACCTTGTTTTGTGTGTGTGTAAATATATAATATATAATATATAATATGTATGTATGTATGTATGTATGAATGTATGTATGTATTTCTCTTTACCAGGTTCTTCCTAGGTAAACCAAGATTTTTATGCAGCCCTAGTTCAGTGAAATCACAATCCATTAGTTTCTAGGTTTTTTTTTTACCTGGCAGCCAGCAAACACTCTGCTGCCCATTGGGAGACTAAGCAGTCTCCTTAGTAAATATATATATATATTTACATACATACACACATACTACATACATACATACATACATACATACATACATACATACATACATATTTGTTTTCTTTCCTTTTCGTAGGCTTTATGTGTATTTCTCTTTAGCCAGGTTCTTCCTACGTAAACCAAGATTTTTATGCAGCCCTAGTTCAGTGAAATCATAATCCACTAGTTTCTAGGCTTTTTTTCCAGCAGCCAGCAAGCTCCCTGCTGCCCTTTGGGAGACTAAGGTCTTAGTCTCCCAATGGGCATAGTCCCCTTAGTCTCCCAATGGGCAGCAGGGAGGTTGCTGGCTGCTGGAAAAAAAGCCTAGAAACTAGTGGATTGGGATTTCACTAAACTAGGGCTGCATAAAAATCTTGGTTTACGTAGGAAGTACTAAAGAGAAATACACATAAAGACCTAAGAAAAGAATGTGTGTGTGTGTGTATATATATATATGCAAAAAATTAAAATCTCGGGTGTTTTCCTGTGTCATGTTAAATAAGTTAGTTAAAATGTTTAAAATTCTGGTTAAAATCCTAGCTTAAACTCTTCCAAAAATCCTTACAGAGCACTCTGCAAGGTCCTCTAAAACCTTAGCTAAAATCCTATCAGTATCTTAAAAGTTTTTCTGTCTAACAACGTTTCAACAGGCTCACAACCCTGTCATCTTCATTTTAACCAACTTATTTACAATGACGCAGGAAAACACCCGAGATTTTAATTTTTTGCATATGCACACCCGCGAAAACTTAAGAAGACACACACACACACACACACACACACACACACACACACACAAACACATGAAAAATACTAGACTGTAGGAAACAGAAGTAGGAAATATTTGTAGCGACTATACCTTTTGAAAGACAAATCCTAAATTTGGATAGCTGAAAGCATTATATTCTCATAATGATTTGTATATTGCTTAACATGGTTTAAAGACAAAGTAGCAGGTATTTCAGATTAGTTAGTTTACGTATCTCTGGCCCTGCAATTACACAAATGCTGAGTTTATGTTTACTGTTAAAAAAAATAACACACACTAGCATTAATGACAGTATATATGCTTTATTATATATGCTTTATTATGCTCTGCATTCAGAGTCAGTTGCATGATTGGTAGACTGCACCAGCAGCATCCTAGTAAGTTTGTTGCATAGTTTATTGCACATTAAAGAAAGCTAATGTAAGAGTAATATCTTCTTCCTATTTTCTTGCGATAGGCAACTTTATATACATAATAAAAACATTCATACTTCCAAGGATCTCAGCTACCTTTCATAACACTGTTTTTGCAGTGCTTTGGGTAGAGTAGCTAGCAACTCTGACAACTGTTCAAGACTCCCTGCCAGCACTGCCTTCTCTAACACTGCCATTACCTTTCTCCTGCATTCCTTGGCTTTATGTATTTAGAGCAGTACAGATGGCAGATGCGAATTGGGGATTGGGGGGGGGGATATTGGAAGTAAAGTCTTCAAAACAGAAAGTTGTAATAGACATGATAAAGAGCTACTAAATAACTTTTCCTAATTATCTTGCCCTCTCCCCAATATGAATATACTATACCTACCCCATAACAATGGATATTTTAAATTTGTTAAATTTCATTTCCAAAAGCAAATGGTGTATCAAATTCAGTGTATATACATATACACAAATTCTTCTCAGAGTGTCTTTTTTTTTTGTTTTGTAAAAAGAGAAGATCAATTTTGATCACTACTACATTTTCTTAAGACCACTTTCTTGGATGTCTAAATAGTTTCCATTTTCTTTTCTCATATTGCATCTGTCTCACTTTATCCTTTTTTGTGTGTGTGCGTTCCCATCTTGTCCTTATATCTCAATTAGCAATAATCTAACACCTTTTGCCACAAATTTAGAGAGATTATTGTGCTGAATTAGAAGATAAGATGAATCGGGTTAGATTAGATTTTTTTTAATGAGCATTTACATGTTTTCCTTTTCAGTCTGTCATTGCAAAAGAACTATGGGAAGAATTAATTTTTTAAAAAAATACAGCTTGGCTTTTTCTAGCCTAAGCAAGATTTTTCACTTTTTATGTATTTAAAAATGCTACATTTATTATTTTTTAAGAAAAAAAACCTTAAAGCAGTTCCCAACCATTAAAAATACCTAGATATATTTTGCTAGGAACAAAGTGGAAGGATTACTAGTAGAAAACACAAAATATTAACAGGATGGAAGCCCAGATGGTATTTCCATGTATAATCCGTAACCAGGCAGCATTAAAGTCTTGTCTGAATTGAGGATTAGTCCTAACTCTGAATAGTGATGCCAACAGCAATCTCTTGCCACAACCTGTTGCAAAATCTTAATGAAGAGAAGGTATATCTGCCTATGAGAATTTGAGCTTTATTGCATTTTGTTGCTATGTGTACATTTCTAATATGTGTTCAGTTGCAGCAATTGTTACTCATGGAATATAGATATTGCAGCTAACGTTTAAATATGAACAATGTATCAGTATGCATTCTGATTAGTTACAGTTATTCAAGTTCTCAAACTTCTTAAGTTTCCAATCCTTTGGAGATCCTTTTAGCTGGTGATGGACTGAATTTAGGACTTTTCTCTGCAATGCATCCGCTATGTTAAGAGTGAGCCAATAAATGAAGCATTTTCTGCTAGCAAATTTTTTTTTTCATTTTATTAAATTTGTATACCGCCCTACTCCCGAAGGACTCAGGGCGGTGAACAGCCATAAAATAAAACATATAGATACAAAATTTAAAATGGAGATAAAACTAATTAAATAAATTTGGCTGAAACATTTTAAACCCCAATAAATTAAAACCAAATTTAAAATTTAAAATTCCATTTAAAAGAGGAAAAGTTTAGGTCAGGCCAGCTTGATGAAATAAGAACGTCTTAAGCGCGCGACGGAAGGTACGCAGATCCGGAATCCTCCGTATCTCCGGGGGGAGCTCGTTCCAGATCGTAGGTGCCCCCACAGAGAAGGCTCTCCCCCTGGGGGCCGCCAGTCGACATTGTTTGGCCGACGGCACCCGGAGGAGCCCCTCTCTATGGGAGCGTACTGGTCGGTGGGAGGCTATTGGTGGCAGCAGGCGGTCCCGTAAATAGCCAGGTCCTAAGCCATGGAGCGCTCTGAAGGTGATAACCAAAACCTTGAAGCAAATTTAACCAACCTTGCAAGGCCTTTGATACATGGGTTGCTTCAATGGCTTCTTGACAGTGGCCAGTTTCCTATTGGTTTCCCATATATTCATTTTTCCTCGACATGCTTTTTTTTTTTTATTGCTGAAAGATTCTATTTCCACATAATTATTCTGTTCATTTATTTTTATATATCTGAAGCAGTCTTATTTATTTTAAAATGGTTAAAACATCAGTATTGATTTAAATGAACATTTATGTAATTTCTGAGTCATTCTTCTGCTAATGAATTTAGTTGAACATCTTGGCTTTATGTTTTTACTATAGCTCTGTAATATTCCTGCGAGATAGATTTTATATATATTCATTTATGATGAAAGGATTTCTGAGATGATAGAATCTCCCCAGCCTTTACATATCACCGTAATAGCCAAAAATACTTACCTTATAATTCAACAATTTTCAAAGAAGTTTAATGATACCCAAATCTGGGCGTTGGGACAATTGCAATATGTATGATTTATCTGCTGGAAAAGGAGGAAGCGGCTGCTAAAGATCGTATTTGTGTTTGAGGAATGCTCCACAGTATTATATTACCTCATAGACATGATACTGATACTGCTTAGTATCAGACTTGATGCTACAAAAATATTGACCTTGGGGGCCCAGGGCGGGCATGGCCAACTCAATGTCACTCATGTCTGGGGCCTTGTGGTGGCCTGAGCGCTCTTCCAACGAAAATGGGCTCCTGAGTTCCATTTCAGCTGCGACGGCCTCCTGCAACCCTCTGACAGTGGAAACGGAGCTTGGGAGTGCTACCCACGACTCTTGCAAGCTCGGTTTTTGGCTGCGACGGCCTCCTGCAATCCTCTGCCACCAAAAACAAGAGCTCAGGAGGGCCTCACGCAGCCCTCCCAAGCTCCGTTTTCACTGGCAGAGGCACTGCAGGCTGGTTCTTCACTGTTTCCAGTGTGGCCTCATGGGCCAGATCTAAGTACCCTGCAGGCCAGATCTGGCCCTTGGGCCTTGAGTTTGACACCCCTGCTTTAGATCTTACTAAAATCACTTACCAGAGGAAAAAATAATAACTAAGATTGTATGAAAAATTATCAGCTAAGTGGTGCAGTGGTTAGTGTGCAGCACTGCAGGCTACTTCTGCTGATTGCTAGCTGCAGTTTGGCAGTTCAAATCTCACCGGCTCAAGGTTGACACAGCCTTCCATCCTTCCGAGGTTGGTAAAATGAGAACCCAGATTGTTGAGGGCAATATGCTGACTCTGTAAACCACTTAGAGAGGGCTGTAAAAGCACTATGAAGCGGTATATAAGTCTATATTGGTATGCGCGCGCGCACACACACACACACGGGTGGGGCTTTGATTGCACAGTTGCAGCTATCATCTGACTTCTTTGAGCTCCTTGTAAATGTCTGCAATCTTGCTTTTGTTAACCAAAGTTTACTGAATGAAACATAGTTAGAGCCATATATAAACCACCGTTGGATTGGATACATTTTAGATCTGATTCATTAATGCCATTGACCCAGTTTTTAATAAGTTTCACATCTTTTGGCCTTAGGCTTAAGCATTTGATTTAAAAAAAGCCTGTGAGCTTCAGTTTTAAAATATTTAAGTTGTTTTTTATGTTATGCTGAATATTATTATTACCCAATTAACTCTCCATTGCAAATAATGATATTGTAGAGAGGTTTAACATACAGAAAATTCGAGAAATCAGCCTTGTTCTTTATATTATGCAACATGTTTAGTTGTTGTATTTAAAGATTTTGAGGTTACTAAAGATATTAAATAGGCCTTTCCTTTCTAGTTAGATATAATTAGATAATGTTAAACAAACCAGCAAAATGAATATGATCCATTGAATAAAAATTTGGTTTTCACAATCAGTAATGTAATTGATAAAAATATTTTTTATCTTGTTTTGTTCTTTATTTTAGTGCTGCTTTTAACAGAATCATTGAAGCTTGACAACTTTTGAGTGTTTTTTCCATGGCAGAATTCTACTGAAATTGTGTAGATTTTATTCAATAGAATGAAGTTAATTAGAATGATAACTTTCCTTCCTTTTATGTTAGAAATAGCTTTATGTTTTAAAATTAGGATGAATTGGTAAGAGGTTCAGAATTCAGCAATTTTATACAAAAAAACCTAGTACTTAATAACTTTAAAGACGCTATGACCCAATTCACTAAATTATTTCATTATTACAAATGAAGGTGAATATACGTGTCTCAGGATAATGTTGCAGGATCCAATCTGGTTCAGTCACCAGGACCAGAAGTTTTGTCTTCTGAGCTTTCGAACTCGTGCTGGAGCCTATCCTCATTTTATTATTAAAATGCATTTGCTCTTCTATACTATTGAAAGAGAAATAGGTGTGTGAGATTACATTGTAGTTAACAGAATAAATGTTAAAATTGTTTTTCCCTAAATCCTCTTGCTAAGCTTCTTTCAAATAGCTTTTAAAAAATGCTAGTTAAATATATATTGTATATTTTAATAGATTACTGATAATTCATGTAATAGTTGGATGTTAAGTGGAAAGTGTTTGTATTTCTTCCTTCCCTTTGCCTGTGGACCAGGGGTGTCAAACTGGCAGCCTGTGGGCCGGATGTGGCATGTGCAGGCCACACCCTCCCCAGCTCTGCGAAGAGAAAAAACATCCCATGACGGCAACATGATGGTGCAAGTTTGACCATGACTTCTAATCCTGTCTTTGACACAAAGCTGAGTCTCTGTCTCGGTCTCTCCCTCCCTCCCTCCCCACTCTCTTTCTCTCTCTCCTCAAATATAACTGTTACCACACATAGCATAATAACAACAAGCATGTTTTCTATGGCCAGTTCTTGCTTTCATATTCTTACTGTTTGAATTACTGATAAGATTTCAAGTTTTAATCTAAATGGCAATACAACATATATAGTTTTGATTCATGCAAAAGACTCACAAATACATCTGAGCATTTTTAGAAGTAATTAACAAAACTGAATACTTGCACAAAATTGAAGCTGTAGGCTTAGTTCCTAGGTTTATTATTATGATATGGAGAAGGTTAATTACATGCAATTAAAATATGTAGATTGACTACAGCTGTCCGGGTTATGATGCATTACTGATGTGGCTTGTGGTCCTGATCAAGTACTTGTTTCTCTCTCTAAGCTTTTGTTACAATATATAAGTTTTATACAAGAGAAAAAATGTTAACACTAACCAGGAATTAGCATTATTTTGACATGTTCATTTTCAAACCATATAAAAGTTTAAACTGCTTAAAAATCTGAAGAGGATTTTCAGATAAATATAGTGAAATGTTTGCATTTGATAGCATTCACTTATGAATAGATAATCAATAGCTGATTATTGATTTTTTTTAGTGAACTTAAGATCCTTAAAGAGTTTCTTGGAAGGCATAGAAATGACACTGAAGTTTCAAGCCTTTACGTATTTGCTTTTAAGCAGGGCCACAAAAATAAATGTAAATTACATCAAAGTTAATATATAGTTAGAATATTAGAACATAACTTTATAACAATGGCATGCCTACTGTCCTCTGTACTTAATTAGTGAGACAGTGTTTTTGTATGCCAGCTATCAGTCTTGAGATTTATTTGACCTTCAACATTTGCTATACCCAATATATTTTTAAAAATGCATAAAGCTAGAAATCTCTCTGGAATAAATTCAAGAATTGTATCAAAACATACTGTATAAGCCATTCTATCCAAATTATTCCAGAATTAGTTCATTCTGATTCAATGTCTGGTTTATTTTTCTGAAATTGACATTAGAAAAAGAGAACTCCATTCTTCTATCTAGAAGGGGAAAATCATAGGAAGCTGAAATTTATCTGTTTATCAGAAAACTAAATTATGATGAAGTGAGAAGCTTTCTAAATTTCACATAAAATTGATGCAGGGTTTTCATATTCCTTCAGTTTTGTTCGTTTATCCTTTAGCTGTTAGAAAATGATTAAATTTGTGATGATAATACTACATTTGGTGGGGAACATCATGACAAATCTTAAATAGGTTGATAGGCTTCTATGGAATGAAAAAAATTATTGTAAGGAATGACAATGCCTCTTTTGGTAAAACAAATTGTGAAAGGTTATGATGACATATGAGGAATTGATTTAGTGTTTTGTTTTTTTCTCATAAAAATAAATCAGTTGCTAGGCTATGTCAGGAACTCACAAAAACATCATCTGCACTCATTCAGGATTGATTGATTGGATAACCATGAGGAAGAATGAATAGAAAAACTAAGCAGCATAGGTCTGACTGCACAAACACCTCAGATTTGGAGGCAGGTGTATTGATCCATTGAATCCACTGAATCCAATGTTTTACTATCCTAACCATGAGTTTTTATCTAAACACATATGGATGCATATGTGGGTGGGTGTTTGCCCTTCTTTTGTGTAACTGCTGCAGCACTAGTCTTTATATCATGCTGTAACTTTGAAGAAAAATGACTGAAAGTAGTTTTGTTGGATGCCCAGAATTTTAATAGAGCTAGTTTAAATCTATCTAATCTAATCCAACTGAATTAAATTTTGTTATGAATTTTTCTACTCCCCTTTGTGATCTGAACTTTAGACAAAAATTCAGATCATCAAGTTTTACTTCTCTACTTAAAAGATCAATTTTTAAAAACCCTAGTTGGTTTATTTTGTTCTTGACTGGTAAATTTTAAATAAAGGGGTTGGCAAAAAATTGATATTGAATGATAGATGTTTGCTAAAAAGGCATCAATGATTATTAGAGTTGTACATCTTATGTTTCTAAAACATTATTAATGGGTGAATTCCACATATCATTTGAACGTTGATTCAATAACTACATGAAGGTATAACTTCTGTTAATACTATGACATCTATGTTGCTTTAAACCAGTGCTTCCCAAACCTGGATATATTACGCAAAATTGAATAAATGTTTTTTCTTTGGGTAATGATACAAAAACTCATTAACCATCACAATAAGGAAATTTAAATTGTCTTAAAATTACCAGGTATACTAAAATCTATTCGAAAATCTCTAAAAATATTCCTATTAAGACAAAAATTGATAAAAATTACCAATAGTAATAGGTTGAAATGACATAAAGATCATTCAATGATAATGTTTTTATAATACAGGTAGTCCTCAAGTTACAACCACTTGTTTAATTACCCTTCTACGTTCCAATTGTGTTGAATGAAAAGGTCTTACCATCAGTCCTCAAAGTTCAGTAAGATTTTCTGATAAGTGGTTTTGGGTAACAAAAGAAAAAGGTTGGGAAGTACTGTTTAAAAAAAAACATGTATATTTTGTATTATTTTAAGTTCTTAGCTTTCTAATGATTTGGACCACAAGCAAAATGGATATGTTGATAAGAGGAGTGGGAAAACAATTTTATCTGATTCCCTCTTTGCTTTACAGCTTCTATATTAATTATTTTCTGTATTTTGGGGAGGAGGGCGGCAGTGTCACTTGCTTCAGCAAAGTCCTGGCAGGACATGGAGATTTTTTTTAAATGATAACAATCCTTCCTCACTCTTCCATTATTGTAATGCAAGTATTATGATTGAAACCAATGAATTCTTTTTCCACAGACTGAGATTTATATAGAAAATTACATGTGAAATATAAAAGAAATCTATGATTTCTCAATTAAAAATGTAGATATTGGAAGGAAAGGGGGAGAACCCTGTGTTTTTCTATTATTGATACAAGATCATCAGAAGTAAGCATTTTAAATATCTGATATTTGTGATGCATGAACTTTTATGTAACAAACAGATATAAGTTTTGGAAGGAGTATGCTAATTTAACATGATCTTTTTAATGCCTGAAATGAGTTTCTATTTTTCATTTAATACTTAAAATGTACAGAATAAATAGTTCATAGGGTTATATTTAAGATTAGATTGCTCCCAGCTTGAATCTATCACCCCCACATTTTATTTTGCTGTGGAGAATTGAGGAACTCTTTGAGCATATTTGGGATGATACAGATATAGGAGAAAAATTAATTTCTACTGCATGAAAAGATATCTACTAACAAAATGTATTAATCTCGAACTAATAGAGTCCATTTTCTAATTTTTAAATTGTTATACTGTTCAGAAATCCAGTATTTTAATGGACTTAAAATAATAAATAATCAGCAACTTAATGATGTGAACATTGCATAGACACTTTTGTGCTATTAATTTTTTGCTTATTTAAGATCAGTCTAGATTTTAAAAGGTTGGCAGAAATTAATGTATAGTTCTATTAACCTTCCTTGTCATTTATTTCTCCTTGGTTGGATGCAAGTACACCATAACATACTAGGTGGATGTATTACAGATTTTATATATTAAAAATACTTAAGATACACCACTTCTATCACTTCTATTCGCTAAGACCAGCCTTAGCGAAGGGCCACGACATTAGGGACATAGAACCGGAGGTCGGGGAGGGGGGTGGAGTTCGATTTGAGGAGGGCTGTTCCATCAGTATAGTGAGTGGGAGGGGCAGATATGGCGGAAGCTGGGGACCATATCATGTTCCGGGAATGCGCACTCGCTATCTTAGAGCGATTGCGCATTCCGGTCCCCAATGCTTTTCTTGTTCCCCAGGTTGTCCAGATTCTCAGGGCCAGAGCCTTCGACTGATGTTATGCAACGCCAGGTCCGTTGTTAATAAAGCCCCCCTCATTCATTATCTTATCCAGGAGGGGGAGGCAGACCTGGCGGGTATTACGGAGACCTGGTTGGGCCAGGAGGGGGGAGTCCCCCTCGTGGATATGTGCCCACCAGGTTTCCGTGCATTTCATCAGCCGAGGGCTCAGGGCAGGGGCGGGGGGGGTGGCGGTTATTATAAAGGAAGGTCTGGATCCAAGGGAGACCACTGTTCCACAGACAGCCGGATGTGAGTCCCTCTTTGTGAAGTGGGGTCGTAGAGTACAGATGGGCTTGTTGGTCACGTACCTGGCTCCCTGCCACGTGGCAACGGCCCTGCCTGAGCTGCTTAACGTTATAGCCGAGGTGGCGGTGGACACCCCCAGACTTGTCATCATGGGGGATTTCAACCTCCCATCTATCGGTGAAACGTCTGAGGTGGCTCGGGAGTTCATGGCTTCCATGACGGCCATGGACCTTACTCAGTTAATTCATGACTCCACTCACACGGGGGGACACACTCTGGACTTAGTTTTTGTCTCTGGTCAGTGGTTGAGTGGTCTTGATATAGGGGATATAGCCATCGAACCCTTGTCATGGTCTGACCACTCGCTCCTTCGACTGGACTTTCTGACCGCTGCACCCCGCCGCAGGGAGGCGGGACCGACCAGGTGGTTCCGCCCCAGGCGCCTGATGGACCCGGATAGGTTCCAGATGGAGCTTGGGCCATTTCCTGAGACTCTGGCTCATGACTCGGCGGAAGACCTGGTGGCCGCCTGGGATAGTGCGGCTGCCGGGGCCTTGGACCGAGTCGTGCCTTTGCGGCCTCTGACCCGGCACCGAACTCACCTAGCTCCTTGGTTCTCCGAGGAGCTTAGGGAGATGAAGCGCCGGAAAAGACGCCTGGAGAGTAGTTGGAGGACCAGCCGCTCCGAATCTGACCGAACACTGGTGAGGTCTCATATTAAGACCTACCTAGTGGCGATAAAAGCGGCGAAAACGAGTTATTTTGCCGCTCTTATCGCGTCATCAGATAATCGCCCAGCCGCCCTGTTTAGGGTAACCCGCTCCCTCCTTCATCTGGAGGTGCGGGATGATCCCTTGCAGGGTCGTGCTGAGGATTTTGTGCAGTATCTGTATGACAAAATCGCTCAGATTCGGGAAGGGCTGGCCTCTGACTGGGTATGTCCGGACGGGACGACTGAGGCAGGTCTTGAGAGTGTTACCTGGGGGGAGTTCGATCCTGTAGCTCCCGAGGACATGGACAGGGTCCTGGGACGGCTGAACACGACCACATGTTTATTGGACCCGTGTCCCTCCTGGTTGGTACTGGCTTCCCGGGAGGTGACACGAGGCTGGCTCCAGAAGATTGTTAACGCTTCTTTGAGTGAGGGGATCCTGCCGACCGCTTTGAAAGAAGCGGTTGTGAGGCCCCTCCTCAAGAAGCCTTCTCTGGATCCGGCTGTTTTGGCTAACTATCGTCCAGTCTCCAACCTTCGCTTCATTGCGAAGGTTGTTGAGAGTGTGGTGGCGCAACAGCTTCCCCGGTACCTGGATGAAGCTGTCTATCTAGACCCGCTCCAGTCCGGCTTCCGGCCTGGGCACAGCACTGAAACGGCATTGGTCGCATTGGTGGATGATCTCTGGAGGGCCCGGGACAGGGGTTGTTCCTCTATCCTGGTCCTGTTAGACCTCTCAGCGGCTTTTGATACCATCGACCATGGTATCATGTTGCACCGGTTGGCGGGGTTGGGGGTGGGAGGCACCGTGCTGCGGTGGTTCTCCTCCTACCTCTCTGACCGGTCGCAATCTGTGTTGACAGGGGGGCAACGGTCGACCCCGAGGCACCTTGCTTGTGGGGTGCCACAAGGGTCGGTCCTTTCGCCCCTTCTGTTCAACATTTATGTAAAGCCGCTGGGTGAGATCATCCGTGGTTTTGGGGTGGAATTCCATCAGTACGCTGATGACACCCAGCTGTACATCTCCACCCCAGACCACCCCAATGATGCCCTTGAAGTGATGTCCCAGTGTCTGGAGGCCGTGCGGGCCTGGATGGGGAGAAACAGGCTCCGACTCAACCCCTCCAAGACCGAGTGGCTGTGGCTTCCGGCGTCCCGATATAGCCAGCTGATGCCATCGCTGACTATTGGGGGTGAATCACTCGCCCCCACGGAGAGGGCTCGTAACTTGGGCGTCCTCCTGGATGCACGGCTGTCTTTGGAAGATCATTTGGCGGCCGTGGCCAGGGGGGCTTTTTATCAGGTTCGCCTGATACGCCAGTTACGCCCCTTTCTAGATCGGGACTCCCTACGCACAGTCACTCAAGCACTCGTCACTTCCCGCCTGGACTACTGTAACGCTCTCTACATGGGGCTCCCCCTGGGGTGCACCCGGAGACTTCAGCTGGTCCAGAACGCGGCCGCGCGGGGGATTATGGGGGCGACAAGGCGCTCCCATGTGACACCTCTCCTGCGCGAGCTGCACTGGCTTCCGGTGGTCTTCCGGGTGCGCTTCAAGGTGTTGGTGACCACCTTTAAAGCGCTCCATGGCTTAGGGCCGGGGTATCTACGAGACCGCCTTCTGCCACCAATAGCCTCCCACCGGCCAGTACGCTCGCACAGAGTGGGCCTCCTCAGGGTGCCGTCCGCCAGACAATGTCGGCTGGCGACCCCCAGGGGGAGAGCCTTCTCTGTGGTGGCGCCCACCCTTTGGAACAACCTCCCCCCAGAGTTACGTACAATAACAGACCTCCGGATTTTTCGTCGGGCCCTGAAAACCCATTTATTCCAACTAGCTGGGCTGGCTTGAGTCAAACTTTTAAACTATTTTAAATTGGAACTGTTTTTAATTATGGCCAAATTATTTAATTATTTTAATCAGTTTTTTAATCTTTCTATGTCTGGATTTTACTTTGGCTGTGCACCGCCCTGAGTCCTATATTGGAGAAGGGCGGTATAGAAATTAAAACAAATAAATAAATAAATAAAAACAAACAAATAAATAAATAAATAAATAAAATCAAAATATAGTACAGCATATTTTATTACATATTTTGGTTAAACTAGTCCGAAAGGAGAAGGGCGGTATAGAAATTTAAATAATAAATAAAATTTAAATAATAAACAGTTCTTCACATGTAAAGATATAGATGTAGATATATCTCCAACTACTCACTGTTCTTTGGATTACTGGTAAAGATAGGGTTATGTGTTGTTTTTATATTCGGAAAGCACTACTGACTTACTCCTAGGTATTTTGATTATTTTTTTATGTGTTGCCTGGTTCCTTTGCGGTTTTGCAGAAAAAAATATTCCTTCATTTGTTTAAAATATACCTGCAATAAATAGAAACTAAGATTCTAATAATTTGCTTGATTCATTAATGGGAAGAAAATCTTGCTGCTATTCTGTGGGCTATAGGAAATTGGGACAGACAGAATAATCTCGTGTAATAACATTAAAAAGGTATCCATAGTATATTGCATGTTTATGTATTATTAGACTTTAGCTGTTTCTTTGATCTTTTTAAAGATAGTCTGTAAATGTTGGAGGGCTGATCAGAGAGTTTTTGAATGAAATAATGGTTCTCATCTTTCCGATTAATTTTTGAAGAACTATTCTGTTAAAGTATCCAAATTCTAAATGCTGCTTTTAGATAATACTGAGTGTTGTTTAATGCACAATCCTATGTTGCCCTAGACTCAGCCAAGTGATTTCTTAAAGCGTGCATCATTTCCAGCCTTGTGCTATGTGACATCAGGATATGTGACTTTAATGAATGACATAGATCTGCTGAATCAGCCTTTTCTTTTCAAGAGCAGGTGTTTTATTTTGCAAATGTATTGCTATGTATTGATAGTACTTTTAGACTATTTCACTTTCCCAACAAAAACTAGGCTAATAACACTATCAGGCCACTGAAGCCTAAAATCATGCTTTTCCTTTACATAGTAAATAAGTCTGTTTTTCTTCACATATAGGTCGCAAAAGATTTAATTACAAGATACATAGTGCAAAAGAAATTATTTGAACAGAGAATAATAATTTGGGTACTAATGGTTTATAAATTCATGGAAATAAGAATACTTGGTGCTATTGATTGCATAAAATTCAAAAGAATTTTAAAATGTCTTGTCTTGGTAGAATAATCAATCACTCATGGTTTAGAGAGATGGGTTGTCAATTCTTCATGTCACAAATTTTCAGCCTTGTCAGAAAGTACAATGATGAATTTGGGAATGAAGATTGTAGCATTATTAAGAAGTAGTTTCAGTAAAACTCTAATTTTCATTTGATTTCTTTTAAACATTGGGAAAGACAGAAAAACAATCCAAGCAGTAGTGTAGCTGAAATCTTAAATAAATTGTAATGAATACTGGAGGACACTGAATGTGTTAATCTTCAAGCTGTGTGATTATTTTGTGTTGTGAAAGGTTAGCTTTTCAATTGAAGCCTTAATTACTTTTCAAATGAATATTTCATAACAATTATTTTTCCATTGAATATACAACTGCATGATTATTTTATTCCATCTGAGGTAGATATTCATTTTGTGTGTGTGTGTGTGTGTGTGTGTGTGTGTGTGTGTGAGAGAGAGAGAGAGAGAGAGAGAGAGAGAGAGAGATTCTGATCAGTTTTTCTAGGTTGGAAGGATTAGAAAATATTCATAATATTTTCTGATAGGTGGTTATAATAAGAGAGATGTGGCATTTAAAAGGCCATTTTCAAGACATTTTTGCACCAAGCTTCATAAGTAGTAATCTTGCACAATTGATTGAAAACTATCTAAAGCACAGTGTTAGCAATCAATGGTGAAATCTTGCTCTGTGGCAGAATCCAAGTTAACTTAAATATACTGCATCTCTGAAGTTAATATTTATATGATGTCAAGTTATGCAAAACATGTCTTTTCAATCTAGAAGGCCTTTTCAAAGTACATTCATGTTGTGTCCATGTCCGTGTCCTGGTTAGGAATACATAATTGTTCAATCTCTTAATCCGGGATTGGCAATCTGTGGCTCCAGAGCCACATGCGGCTCTTTGGGCCTCTGCTGTGGCTCCCTGTCCCATCACTTGTTGGCCCCGCCCCTTGCCCCTCTTACTTCTTTTTTGGACTCCAGCCCAAAGCAGCAGGAAGCCAAAGGAAGCCTTACGTGCAAATGTGGCATGAAGGCAGATACAGGGAAGCTTCACTCCTGCATTCTACTCCTACTCCTACTCTCATGACGCCCTGGCTGTGGCTGAGCCAGGAGCATGCGCACACGCGGGGAGACCCTCCTCAAACAAGTGTTGAAGCTCAGGAAAGGTGCACATGGGGCGGGCAGCGACTCGCTTAAGGAGGGTCTCCCCACGTGTGCGCATGCTCCCGGCTCAGTCACAGCCAGCCAGGGTGTCACAAGAGTGGGAGGAGGAGGAGAGTGCAGAAGCGAAACTTCTCTGTACCTGCCTTTGTGCCACATTTGCACATAAGGCAGCCTTCGCTTCCTGCCACTTTGGGCTAGAGTTCGCACCCTCCACACTTGGCTGAAGAGCCGCCAGAGGTTGGGGATGAAACAGCAAGGCGATGGCCAGAGCATTAGCACAGGAGAGAAGCTGTGTCCTGTTAAGACCCTCCTAAGGGAGCGGCCGATTTGGCACTCACTTGGGGAGGGTCTCCCCATGCATGAGCATGCTCCTAGCTCAGCCACGGCTGGCCAGGGCATCACGAGAGGTGGGGAGAGGAGGAGGAGGGTCGCCCGAAGTGAGTGGGAGAGAGAGAGACAGAGAGGGGGAGAGAGAGAGAGGGAGAGAGAGACGGGGACATAGGGAGAGGGGGAAACAGAATGGTTTTCTGGCTGGGTAGGCGTGGCTGGGGGGGGTCATGTGACTGGGTGGGAGTGAGTGACATCGAGTTGGCCATGCCCACCCAGGTTTTGTGGCTCCAGTGTGTTTTTTTTCTGTGGGAAACGAGTCCAAGTGGCTCTTTGATTGTTTAAGGTTGCCGACCCCTGTCTTAATCCTCTCTGACCAGTCACTGTTTGAAGTTGTGACAGTGCTGAGCAGTGACCGGTCCTCATGTTGTGGCCATCCCTACAGTCAAATTTGTGATTTGGTAATTGATACACATTTACAATGGTCACAGTGTCTTGCAGTCACCTGATTGCCATTTGTGAACTTCACAGCCAGCTTCCCACAGGCAAAGTCAGTGGGGAAGCCAGCAGGAAGTTGCAAGTTACATTCACATGACATCACATATAACAATCCATGGTGATTCACCTAACCACAGCCGGAACTGGTGAATTTTTACAACTACATCACTTATTGACCGAGTTGCCAGTCCCAATTGCATTCCGTATGTGAGGACTACCTTCTATGTTAGGATATTTTCTTTTGTAGAATGGAATCAAACACAGAGGTTTTCATAAATCAGGCTGTTTATTGACAGATTGGTTGCAAGTAAGTAACACATTTTTTCCCTAATCTGTTTTGAGAGAGTCAGAACTAGGCTGCCTGTCCCTCCTACCTTAATTAACTATGGTGATTTCTGTTACTGAGGTCAAGTGGGTTTTCAGGAGTTCCTCTCACTTTGATCTATCATTTCACAACTACTTTCTTCCAAGAAAGTATCCTGCCCAGCACTGGTAGCCACTCTCTGTTATTCTGGTCTACTCAGGAGGCCTCTCCATTTGGCCTCAACTGCAGTATAACATAGGGCTGTAGGGCACTTCATCTGAGCCACTTCTGGCCTTTCCTGGAAGTTCTGATTACAGACCTCTTCAAAGACCTGGTGCCACAGAGCTGCCCTGGGGCAGATTGCTCGATTGTTTTTTTCCTGGACCTGATATTGTTTCAGTCTGTAGTTTCAGCTTCAGGCAAGTTTACTTGGGCTGCTATTGTCTTCTGGCTTTTTAAGTTTTTGTTTTCCAGCCGCATTTTAATTTCCAGCTCAGAAGGAAAATTTTTGCTCTCTTCATGAAGAAACACCAAGGTCTCTCAGTTCAGCCAGTTCCAGTTGGAATTTAAAAAAAAAAAAAAAAAAACCCTCTTCTCCCATACCTTTCTATTCAGCTATACATTCTTGTTTTTAATCTCACCAGGTAGGAGGGATCATTTAAAAGGAATGGTGAAGGAAGGGGTTACAGGGCAATAACAAAAGCACTTAGACTTGTATACCACTTCATAATGCTTTATAGTCCTCTCTAAGTGGTTTACGGAATCAGCATATTTCCCCCAACAATCTGGGTCCTCATTTTATCGATCTCAGAAGAGAGGCTGAGTAAATCCTGAGCCAGTTAAGATTGAATTCCTGGCAGTGAGCAGTGAGTCAGCCAGCATTACAGCATTCTAACCACTGTGCCACTGTGCCACTCCTTCCTCCATGTGTACCTTCCTTCTACAAGGTAAATTACATTTAAAGTTCTTATTGTCAGGCTTTTCATTTCAATGCCTTAAATGAATCTTTCTTGTGTTATTCAGATATCCTCTTTAGGTGTCACCCTTGTTAAGAAGTGAAAGGGAAACTTTGGTTATGGTGGTATTCCATTATATCAACAAATATTTGCTTCTTTCAGAACTTTGTTTAAAAGTGTTTTTTTTTTAATTGGTAGTATGGAATATGTAGTTAGTATGAAATATATGCCCTTACAAGTGAGGACAAGTAGGATCTATTGAGTATATCCTCTTCCACTAACACTAACTCCCCATTGTGCCTTACTCTACTTCTGAACAGTATTATAGATTTTATTACCAAATAATGTGCTAACTCATCCCATATCTGCCATGCATTACATAACCAATTTTTGCGCAACTGCATGTAAAATAAGGCATATGATTCTGAAACAGTTAGAAGTGGCTGTTTGTATCTATACAGCATCATGTTTTAATTGAAGATACTGGTATTCTGTACTTTTTGATAGCTATTCTGCAGATACAGTAACTAATATTTATCATCATCTGACTGACTGTATTAATTGACATGATGTACCTCACATAATTTCCATAGGAAAATAATTGCTCAGTATTTTTATGTTTGGATTCTCTCTTAAAGATAAATTAGCATGATCGTAAAGATTAAACTAAAATTGGCCTTGTATGTCATATCACATCACCTTAGTAGCTGTTTCAGTAGAAAGGGAGATTACTTTGAAAAATACTGAAAGCCAAATTAAAGCATCAACTATATGGCTTCCAGTGGATCTAATGAGGTTGACAAAACGATTCACAACTGCCTAGTCATTTTAAATACTTTAGTTTATATAAGAACATTTTATATATGAGATGATTTCTTACCATTTAAAAAACTTCTTTGCATTTTTTTGAGTAGGATGGTTTCCATCTTCATCATGCAAAATTCAGTGAAAATCTCTTTTCTGTATGTGATATAGGAATCTTTCATCTAGATTGCATTTACCCCTTTATTATAACACATAGTTTAAAAAGCATGGTTGGAATTGAGGTTGAAAAAAGAAAGCAAAATTTCATGAATTGATTGCAAGTAGCCATTGCAATTGATTATAAAGAAAAGACTTAAAGCACAAACAGTCAGTGAGTGATGATAAGTTTTGCGTTATCTCATTTGTAGTACCAGTTTGCTTTTTGAAAGGTATATTGATTATTATAACAGAGAGGAGCAAGATGAAGCTGAAGTTTCCTATTTTCCTTCACAGCTATAGTTGACAGATAAGGCAAAAGCCAGGGACAAACTTCTGATGTTATTGAATTCTCAACTTTCTTGAGCCCTAGAAGAATAACCAGTAGGGAGATGTGATAGGAATTGTAATGGTAGAGCTGCAGATTGCACACAATGTTATGATTAGCTAAAAGGGGCATTGGTCCTACCTGATACGCGCCTTCTCGTTGAGTGGAGACAGCATCCAGGAATGGGTTGTCCTCGTCTGCTAGCCAATAGGACTGAGTCTGTCAAAGCTGCAAGGACACACCTACATCAACGATCCCCAGCTTTTGGCAAAGGCCTAGAGACAGACCTGACATGTCTTGTTCAGACGTTTCACTCCCCAATGGATCAAGGACCAGCCGGTCACTAGGGTGGGGCTAGATGCTGTCTCCACTCAACAAGAAGGAGCATATCAGGTAGGACCAATGCCCTTTCTCCATTGTAGTGGAGACAGCATCAGGAATGGGACATACCAAAGTGGTCTTGTCCTCATGAGTGGGTCGCAGCCTGGTCCAAGGTCCCCACATCCACATGCACCCTCTGGAGGACCCGCTTACCAAAGGCCACCTCAGCCGAGGCATAGCTGTCCAGCTTATAGTGCTTGATGAAAGGGGACAGTGAGGACCATGTAGCTGCACGGCAAACCTCTTCCAGAGAGGCTTGCGTTGCCGTTATACTCTTGGGCAATGGAAGGGCCTGTATTTCGTATGATTTATGATACACGCCTGAATCCAGCGGCCCAGGGTCGATGGAGTGACCTTGGCTCCTAAGGAGGCTGGCTGGAACAACACAAAGAGCGACTCCATCTTCCTGAAGGGGGAAGTTCGCTTGATATAAATTCAGAGTGCCTACCTCACTTCTAGCCTGTGCCACTTCTTTTCCAGGGCATGCACTGGATTGAGGCAGAAGTGGGGCAGAAACACAATGTGGCTGATCTCAGTGGTTCGAATGGGACCTTGGTCAGCACCTGCACTACTTAGTGAGGTCCCAAGTAGGGTATCTGAACCACTGGAGGCTGTAGGTTCATTGCACCCATGATGAACCTATGGATGGTTGGGTGCTGAGCCAGGGTTTCCAGCCTCCCCCCCCCCAAGAAAGGACCGATTACAGGGCAGCCACCTGGTGACGGATCGTATTGGGTGATAGACCCTTGTCAAGCCCCACCTAAAGAAATTCCAGTATCTGGGGCACGGATACTGAAGTTGGGTTCAATCGCAACCTGGAGCACCAGGAGCAAAATGCCTTCCAGTTCGCGTCATAGATTCTATTTGTGGAAGCTCTTCTTGAGGCTTGAATGGTGTCTATCACCTTGGAGGAGTAATTGTCCTTGCTCAGAGACCTCCGCTCAAATTCCAGGAGGGCAACTGAAGCAACTGTGGGTCCAGGTGGACCAAAGCCCCCTTGCTGAAGGAGACTCTGTCCAGCAGTATCTTCCAGGGACTGGCCACCGACAGGACGACTAAGTTGGTAAACCACGGCCGCCGGGGCCAGTGCAGAGCCAGAAGAAGCACCTCCACCCATTCTATCAAAATCTTTCTTACCATCCTCGGGATGAGGGGAAGGGGGGAAAGGCATAGAGGAGCCCTGCTGGCCATGGGCTGTGAAACACATCAACCCCTTTGTCTCCCGGAACCCCAAACCTCACAAAAAACCTTGTCAGGTAGGCATTGTCCAGAGTTGTGAAGAGGTCCATGGCTGGTTGTCAGAAGCACTCCGTCAGCTCCTGAAATAAAGCCGGATGCAGGCACCACTCTGCATGATCAATAGTGGCCCTGCTGAGCCAATCAGCTTGCACATTTGTGGCCCCTGAAATGTGCTCCGCTCGTAATGACAAATGGAGCCTCTCTGCCTCTCTCATAAGGGACCTGTCTGTTAAAAGTGCCTTAGTGGCCCCATTGTCAGTCAGAATTAAGACATGTCTGCCCTACACAATGACCTGGAACTGTTGAAGGGCCAGATGGACTGCCCTGAGTTCTAAACAGTTTATATTGTGGCCCAGGTCTGCCTGTGACCACTGTCCTTGGGCCATCCTATTTTAGAAATGTGCCCCCCAGCCAAAGAGACAAGCATCTGTTGTCACTGTCAGGTGCTCCGGCTCTTTGAAGCAACAACCTTTAGTAATTACCGGGGAAGCCCACCATTTCAGGGAACGGATCACCTCTGGTGGCAGCCTAACTTTGGATGGGGAATTGCTCTGCCTGACCTCTGGTAAGGGAGGAGGAACCACTGGAGAACTCTAGTGTGCAAGCACGCCCAAGGAACAATTGAAATGCAGGATACCATCTTGCCCAGGAGTTGTGAAAGCGTGGCTAGGGGCACTGTACAGTCCTCCCGGATCCGGCTCACCAATTCTCTTATACTTGCTTGTTGCTCCTGGGAGAGATGTAGCCTGCATACAATAGTGTCTATCTCCACCCCTAAATGCAGCAATTGTTGGTTGGTATCAAATGGCTCTTGGTTGTGTTTATTGAAAACCTGTCGTCCTGAAGCACCTGGATGGTGATTCTGAGATCCGCACACGCCTGAGGTTCAGAAACGGACTGGATCAGAATATCATCCAGGTAGCACTGGACTTGTATGGGAAGAGCCCGTAGGTGAGCAGCTAAAGCCGCCAACAAGTTAGTAAACTCACTAGGTGCTGATGATAGGCCGAAGGGCAATACTGTATACTGTGTGGGCAACAAGTCCCTTGAAGCCTGGGCCATAAGAGGCAGATCCAGAGGCAAGGACTGGTCTGATCTAACAGAAGCAGCTCTCTGGCTTTGTTGCAAGCTGGCTGCTATGCCTTGCTTAATGGCCCCTGAGATCAAGGCTTCCATGCCAGCAGGGAGATGGATGTCCTGTTTTTCCCCTGAAAGGATCCCTGCTGTAGCTGGGGCAAATATTGCCTCTGTAGTGAGGCTCTTAGCCTGACAAGCTGTTGCCATGCATCTAGGGCAGAAAATGGGTTTGGGAGGGAGCCATACTGTGACTCCCTGTTGCTGGGCAGATTGAGCTGTGCTATTAAATGCTGCTCTGCAGCACCATCTGGGGATAGAGACTGTGGAGGCCGGCTGCCACAAGTTGCAGGCTGAGCCAACTGTTGTTCTGCATTTTGGTAGGAACAACTTCTCTTAAATGCCTGGGTCTGTCGCCCGCGGTCAGCCGCTTGAAGTGCCTTAGCCACCTCACGCTCGATAGCCTTTTGACGCCTCACTGCCTCCCATTTAGCTACCTTGGACCCTTTCTGAAAGGCTTTAGATCTCCTAGAGATCTTATCTGTGGCTCTTCTACCTCGATCCTGAGGTCTCTGCGGCTCGCCGCTTTTTTTTAAAGTCGATCTGGGCTTCCCTCCCCGCTGCAAGCAGAAGCCACATTCTCCATTTCAAATTTGCCGCCTGGCAGGCTTGCCTCAAAAGGCACTACTGTGCAATGAAATGCAGCTCTCGGCAGCTCACGAGTACACTCGGAAGCCAGGCAGGGACTCAAACGCAAGAGGCTCAGATCCGTAGTGGCGGCTGTCAGAACGATAATCCAATGGCTTACCTTCCAGCCAAGCCACCCCTCAGCTAATGGCGGAGCATGAAGCTTCCGCCGAGCTGGAATGCAGAGACCTCTGAAATGGCTCCATGAATCTCCTGGGCCAGCACTGTGAGCAAGGCTAGATCTGGCTGCCCAGCCAAAATCACCTCCTGGTGACCTGGACAGTCGTGGAGCGGCCCCCAGCGGGGTTGGGTAAAAGCCCTTCACGCTGGAAGTAGTTGGTGATACAGCTGTCCAGCTGGCAATATAGCTGTCACATTGGAAGTATAGCTGTCAAGTAGTGGAGAAGTATCCAGGAATTGGAAGACCTAAGCCAAAACACGTCTGTCTTTAGCTAGGACTGAGTCAAAAGCTGGGGACATTGGTGTAGGCATGTCCTCGCAGCTTTGACAGACTGAGTCCTATTGGCTAGCAGATAAGGACAACCCATTCCTGGATGCTATCTCCACTACAATGGAGAATAAGGCTTTAGATCTTTAGTAACTGGTTTAGTAACCTAGATTTTTAAAATATTGGGATTACTGTACCAGATATTTCATAGTTTGTCCCTATTAAAGCAATTTCATACATTCAAATATTATTTATATTTCATGCCCCCATTGTTATATTATGACACAGACTATTTCAACCTCAGTTGTAAATTATTTAGTACAATCCAAACATAGGACTAATGAGAAGAATAAATAATTGAATTAAATAGAGGATTATGTTTGACCTCAGAATCAGTTGCATTCTCTCAAGTGAGAATACAGAATTTACTTGAATTTGCCCAAGCAACAATGACTGCTTAGATGGGTACACCCATTACAACTGAGAATTGGAGAGTGATGATGTTTCTTTGATTATGTGTGCAGAGGTGACATCATAATAAATGATTAAAGTGCACTGAATGCAGACTGCATATAAAAAGACAACTCGAAAACTTGATTTAATGGTGAAAATTTAATTTAATTTCTGAGTAGAAAAGAGAATCATGGCATCTGTTTTATGACTCACCTGCCCTAGTTACTATTGCAGTTCAAGATCAAGTTTATCGTGTTGATTTCGATATTTTATTTTGGATCCAAGTTACTTAAGGATTTCTTTTCTGAGCTACAGTTTTAAGTGTA
Source organism: Arizona elegans (assembly GCA_022577455.1). Taxonomy (NCBI): domain Eukaryota; kingdom Metazoa; phylum Chordata; class Lepidosauria; order Squamata; family Colubridae; genus Arizona; species Arizona elegans. Next base: position 256,283,790 of record JAKOOJ010000001.1, read on the forward strand.
GGCTGTTCTCATTTATTCAGCATTGAGCAGTTAGACTGATGTTAAGGAGTGCATAGGAGAGAGATTTTTTGGCTATAGTCCCACATCTTTAGAACAAGTTGCTAGCTAGGATGTATTCACTGGACAGCAGAGGTTAATGTTTTTTCTGTTGTATATTTTTAGATACAAGAGTATTAGCATTTTTGTTCCTGACTTTTTAAAAATACTATTGCTGGATTGTTTTATCTTTTTAAATCATTTACCCTATCTTATATATTGTTAAAGTTCTTTAAATTAAGGAGAAATAAATATCTTCCCCGTTGAATGTAACAAAGTAGGAATAAGTGTAAACTGTATAAATCTTTAGCATAGAGTAGTTTTCATAGACACATTTAAATTTCTCTGTTTCTTATCTGTTTCTTTTCTGATATCAATTACTTTTTGTTGTTCTTTTCTTTTTCTTAAATCTGGACCTTTCATGCCAGCCCTTGTTTATATTATAGGAACATACTATAATAGTATGACAATACTTATTTGCTAACTGAATAGAACTACTGTATACAACTAATATATTTTTATTATGAGTATATGTCTGTATTATATTAAACATTAGCATGTTTAATAAAATAAACCAAAAATTAATACAGAAATTTCACATGTTGAGAGTATTCGATAGGTAACATTAAGGGTTTACTTCCAAATAAAAATGTTTAGATTCAGGTTGTCAGCATGAATTGAATAATTGGATTCAGTAGGTGTCTATGTCCTCAGGAAGTACAGTCTGTTGTTCTGTTATTCGAAGATCTCTTTATATGAAAAAGTATTTATTAAGCCTTTGAGGCTATTGGGCAAGGTGGATTTTAGCCCAAGGCATGCCCTTAGTATATTGAGTATCTTATTTTAATGTCATGCTTTGCTATGATAGATTTTCAACTCAAGGAATTTCCTAACACTATAAAACAGAACAATAATATTGATTTATTTCTCTTTATGCAGTATTTATATTCCATTTCCTTTCACACTAAAGAGAAAATAATGAAAGTTATATGAAGTGAATTCAAGTCAAAGGTGTTTAACATATGTGGAGGAAATGAAGCTTAGATTCAAGCAATGATCACTGAAGTATAGCAATGTAAGATCATTACCAAGCAATAAAACAGGATAGGAATTATCACAAGAATGTATATGTCATTCCTCATGCTTTTATTTTACAGATTTTTTTTCTTGCATGTGTTCTTTTTATTGTTCCCTATGTTTTATAGTCTTTGAAGCTATATACAAAAATCAAATGCCTTTCTTATTTCTCTTAACATTTTCACCCATTTTATATAGTGTTATCAAGCAAAATTCAAGATGAAATCTATATTGCAAATTAGTTTTAAATAATGTGAATAGTATTAAAATAAATGAATATGGTACTTATTTCAATTTTAAATTTTTAGCTGAAATTTTGTTCCATAAATATATATTATCTGGATATTATCAGAAAGCTTGTATTGTAATGTTGCCTACATTAACAAGTGAAGCACTATTATACTTTTAAATCCAGCTGAGCTTTTATGCTAAACATGAAATAAGTGATTTGCTGCATGGGGAATGGAGAATTAAGCTTTTGAAATAGAACTTCCATTTTTTGCTCTTGGTTTTCTATATAACGGAGAATCTGCCTTCATTTCTTTTCTTTGTTGCCATAACATCGAGAGCCAGTTTGGTCTAGTAGTTAAGGCACCAATCTAGAAAGCAAGAGACTGTAAATTCAAGTCATGAAAGCCATGAAAGCTGGATGACCTTGGGCCAGTCACACTCTCGCAGCCCAATTCACCTCACAGGTTTGTCATTATGGGGAAAATAGCAGGAGGAAGATATTCACTGCCTTGAATTATTTGTAAAAATAATAAATGTGGGAAATAAATAAATAAGCAAACAAACAAATAAAAATTTCAAGTAACATGAGCCATAATTCAGTTTTGAAAGTGAGAAAGAGTAGAAAGGTCTGGATGGTTCCAATAGTACTTATCCCTTTATAGTTCTGCTTGTATTTATATGTGCCTACTGTCATACCAACTGTGCAGGAGCACATTGAAATATTTTGAAATAGAGATTTTACATTCTTCCTGTGAAATCTATTGCATATAGGCTAAAGTTACATAGTAGTAAAAATAAAATGGTTCTGATTTGCTAGTTTTTTTCATGGAAAAAATAACTGGGTGACTTGTGAAGTAAGAAGGCTAATGTTCTCTTGAAGCAAAATTCTTGTGCTTCCAGTTATTCTTAATCACTTTATCGACCTTTTTCATGTGAAACTCATCAGCTGTCACAAGTTGTAAATTTTATTTTTGATCACACAATTCAGCTCTTAACAAGTCACCTTTTTTACATGTTGTTTTTTTGCCCAACTACACACAGCACTCATGTCACCACAGTCATCTCCATTAAAAAAAAACTTTATTTGACAGTGAAATTAAATTGACAGGACCTGTTTGGCAGTCAAAAATTCAAAACTAAAATGTAATGATGAATAATCAACGCATGCTTCCATTTTATGAATAATAGTAACACAACTCACAGCAATTTTCTATAAACTGAAGCAAAAGAACAGACGCTAAAGAACACATCAGAGTTTTCAGCACATTACCAGTGCCATATGTTGGTAATTTATAACAGTAATATATCAATCCATGTATATTACAATACAAAGTTCCTTCTGATGTGAGTGAGAAAAAGTACAAGTCTATGACCTTGTAAAGGCACTAGCAATTCAGATATGCAATAGCTGACTAGAGGGACCAATGTCTTGATTCTTAATAATTTGTCCAAAATAATTTTGTGCCAAATGTGATAAACAAAAATTAGTATTTATATGAATAATACACCATGAGGTGCAATAGCCTTTATTATAATTGCCATCAGAATCCTGCAAATTAGCAAAATAATTACAATAATAAAAGTTTATCCAATTTAAATAAAGTAAGAAACAATGTAAAATTATAGCTAGGTCATCAAGGCAACATGGGCCTGTCTAGTTGTGACAGTGTCACAAAATTTAGTGACATTCAAAAAAACAAAATTTTACTGGTCCAATGAAAGTAATTGTACATATAATAAACCAGAATTATTTCAGCACTGTGAGGCTCTTCCATCTTTATAGAAGATGTAATGTAACAGGAGATGAGCAATGAATTCAATGGATCCTCTTCCACAAGGACATAATCTTAGTTTGTAATTATTATTTTTTATATGAGGATCCAGATTGTTGGGGGTAATATGCTGACTCTGTAAACCGCTTAGAGAGGGCTGTAAGCACTGTAAAGGTATGTAAGTCTAAGTGCTATTGCTATTGCTATATATGTTCTCAAGAAAAACTATTGGGGGACATTTTCATTTTTAAAACATTTTATTAGATTATAGAATAAAATACAAAAAGACCAAAGCAAATAGTAGGACACAATGGGAGGAGAAGGGGAAAGAAAAGTGAGGAGAAAAGAAAAAAAGCACTGACTTCCTACTTCTTTGGTTGCAGTAGAATAAAGCATTAACATCGAACCTCAACCTTTTTCTTTTCCATAATAATATAAACTAACCATTTCTATAAAAACAAATCAATCTAATTAGTAAAACACAAAATCAAATTCTCCATTGAGAGTGGAGACAGCAGCCAGGATGGGTAGCAGCAGCCAATCAGCGTGAAGGACTGAGTCTATCAATAACATCAAGTCCCGCCTTTGTTGCCGGGCAAACCCACTTTTGACTCAGTTCTTCAGCTTGATCTGGCGTGTGGGTCTTTAGCTCTGACTATATCTCTGGCTATTTAGCTCTATTTGGATGTTTTTTCTGGCTTTTTGACTACAGATTGCTTGACTACGTTTTCTGAATTTCCCTCTTATCTGTTGGATCGATCTTCGGACTGTTTAATGACCTTGTGTGTGGTATTGTTGATTTCTACTTGCCCTTCTCTGCGGGGCATTTTCCGTGGTTTTAGCACCCCTGGGAGGGGGCGCTTGCCTTCCCTGTTTCATTGATTGGGCTGGAAGGCCTTTCAGAGGTACTTACTTGATCGAACGGCCGTTTTAGCCTCCGTTTTAAATTGGGCGGCAAGAAATTACTTTTGGCTAGTTGCGACGGCCATTTTGTTTTCTCCTTGCTCGACCACTAAGATTCCCCTCATTGGAGCCTGCAGCGGCCATTTTAATTGCCCTCAGAAGGTTCTGGCTTCGGAATAGGAGAGGCGGCCATTTTGATTGCTTCCTTTCTACTGAGATCTACTTGCCAGCAGAAGTTTGGCTTCAGAGTGAGGGTGGCGGCCATTTTGACTGACTTTTTCGTCGCTTCTAGCCTCAAATTAATAAAAATAGCTTTCTGTTCTGCCTGCTGCTGTTTAACAACCTTAAGACTGCTGAATTTGTTGACTGGGACACAGAACTAGTGGAGCCTCTGCTCCCATATAGTGACCAAGCCACCTGAATCCCTTTGCACTCCCTGCCTGGTGGAACTGAATTTGGCCATTGTTGCAAGCCTTTGTGGAGCTTTTACGCCCCCTGGCCTGCTTGGACTGTGACTTGCAAAGGGCTTACCAGAGGAGTCTATGCTCCCTTGTTGTCTTGGCCTGCTCACATTGACTTTGTAGTCTTGTGGAGTTTCCTGCACTCCTGTTGCTGTTGCAATTTCCGCCCTTTGCTTCCTGCTTCGGTTGTGAGCTCCTTGCCAGACACCATGCCAAAAGCGCTGGCTAAATCAAAGCACGGTCGTAAGGCCGGAGTCTCTTGACAGTGATCGGCCAGACTCTCGATCTGCTGACCAGCCTTTAGCTCGGGAGGCCTTTCAGGAGCCATCCTCAGTTTTACATGCATCTAACGCCCGTCACAAGTCTGATGCACAGATCTCTACTTCTAGAGCTGAAAAAAGAAGGGACAAAGTTCTAAAGAAATTATGCGACAAGGCCTGCGCTAATCTTACCTGCGCTGTCACTCAGCCTTCTACAGTACGGGTGACCTCAGCCCCCTCGACACTTTCTCGCCCGGTCACTCTGGATCAGATGTCGCTCCAGGATTGTCCCGTTACCATCTCTACTGCAAACCTCTGGGGCTCTGAGACCTCTGGCCAGCCGGTTTCCTCGAATCTGGAACCTGCACAGATCTCTTCTCTGTCTCCTCCTCCGGCTACCTCTGATCCTGAACCTGTGCCTGTTCATGTTCATGTTCCTGGACAGCTTTCCCTGGAGCAGATCCAACGCATGATTGAGGCAGCGGTGCAGAAGTCTCTAGCCACCTGTTCCTATTTTTCCAGCCGTGCAGGTTCTGTGAGGTCAGCCTCGCCCGTTTCTCTGGAACGGCCGGATCCTGAAAAGGTGGAATGCAGGGCTGCTAATTCTCCATCCTGCTATCATTCTAGTCAGCCTTCGGCCTTGGCGGATGCTGAGTATAGCGACTCAGGCCTCTCAGATGATGATAATCTTCCTCCGAACCAGCCCTCCTTTACGGGGTTGTTTCTGCAATCATTGTTCAAGTCGCTACTGTTTAAAGCTGTTTCCACGGCTCATATGTCCTCTCCAGTCGTAGATCCTGTGCCCGCCTCTTCAGCTGACTTGTTGGACCCCATGTTTGCCGAACCTGCTAAACCAACTACATCTGTGCCAACTCCACCGCTCTTCTTGGACACAGTGAAGCGGCAGTGGTCTTCTCCAACTTCAGCTGTCCTGCCCTCGGCCAACGACCGGAAGAACTTTCCGGTGGCTACGGAATTGGACTCCATTCTTCAAATTCCTTCTGTCGACGCACCCATCGTCACCTTACTACCTAATGTCAACGTCCCAGGAGATCCGGACGAAGCACTACGCCCGGACGAACGTACATCAGACTTGGTCCTACAACGAGCACACCACAGCTTCTTTCTTTAACTGGTCTACCCTGCTCTGGTTAAGGCAGCTGCAGGAAAAATTGTCACCTGATGATTTGCGGATCAAACAGGACCTTAACAAAATTGTTGCAGCTCTGCAGTTTTCAGCGGACTCTTCCTTAATTGCCACCCGCTTCACTTCTAAAGCTCTTGCTTCCTCCGTGGCTGCCCACCGCTTAGTATGGTTGCGTCACTGGCAAGCTGACGCTAGACACAAATGGCGCCTAGCCTTGGTTCCCTTTGGGGGTGCCAGGTTGTTTGGAGATGCTTTGGAGCCGTTTCTCACTGAAACGAGAGACAAAAAGAAGATCTTGGCACCTATCTTCCACAGGGGGAGTCCCGTTTTTCCCCTTACACCCCTTGTTCTCAGTTTAGAGGTAACGATGCGGGTGGGTCTTCCTCCTTTTGTTTTTCTCGGCCCTCCACTAACTTTAATAGATTCCAGGGTTCTCAGGATAGATCGGTTCGTGGTAGGCCCTTTGTTTCTAAACAGCCCTTTCGGGGGGGAGGAGGTCGTTCCTACCAGCGCTAGTTGCATCTCAGGTCCTCCCATAGGCGGCAGATTGGCTCTCTTTGCTGCCTCTTGGGAGAGATCTACTTCTGATAGATGGGTCCTGGCAACTTTAAAATCTGGTTTGGCCATTGAATTCCTTTCCCCTCCTCCGAGTGTCTTTGTTTGCTGTCCGATTTCTCGTAATCCGGAAAAATGAGTCCTTATAGACGCTGCGGTACAGCATCTCCTTTCCATCAGGACTATCCAACTTGTTCCTCCTGATCAACGGGGTACGGGATTCTATTCCCGGGTTTTTCTGGTGCCTAGGTCCTCGGGGGTGTGTGTGTGAAGACCGATTCTGGACCTTAAAAGGTTGAATCGGTATGTAGTATACCGAAAGTTCAAGATGCAATCTTTAAAATCCATCCTTGATGGCGTTAGGAGGGGCGATCTCCTTTCTTCGATAGATCTAACTGAGGCCTATTTGCATATTCCAATTTGTTGTTCCCATAGGCATTATTTGAGATTTTGTTACCGGGGGTGGGGTCCACTATCAATACAGGGCCCTTCCCTTTGGCCTCTCCTCTGCTCCCCGCACCTTTACTAAGGTGTTAGCTGCCTTAGCTGCTTCCCTCAGGGTTCGTTCAGTTAGGTTACTCTGCTACCTGGACAATATTCTTGTTTTGTCCTTGTCCCTCCAACAGGCTAACCGGGATCTCCAGCTCACTCTGGAGACCTTGGCGTCTCATGGCTTTTCGATTAATCTTGAGAAGAGCCACTTAATTCCCTGTACCTCCCTGGTCCATTTCGGGGCCCTCATTGACTCTGTCCAGGAGAAGGTTTTTCTGACAGGATAGTCTGCGAGGGTTGATATTTAGGATTGAAAGGTGTCATGCTGTTTCCCCTTATGTTCTTTCCCAACTCTTGGGGAAGATGATTTCGGCCATAACCATTGTTCCCTGGGCTCAGCTCCACGCCCGGGAGCTTCAATGGTTCCTTTTACCTTTACAGAAGGCGGGCAGAGCCATGTCAACCAGGCTGATTCCTGTTCCCTCAGTAGTTCGCAGGTCCCTCAGGTGGTGGACATAACCAGCTCTGTCAGCCGGCTCCCTCTTCCTCGAGCCTCAACGAGTGGTGGTCACCTCGGATGCCAGTCTCCATGGCTGGGGGGCTCATTGCCAGGGGCAGATAACTCAAGGAACTTGGACTGTCCGAGAAGCCGCCCGTCCAATCAACTGGCTGGAATTGCAGGCTGTCTTCCTTGCTCTCCAGGCCTTCCGTCACCTGGTGTCCGGTGCACACGTTCTGGTGCTCACGGACAATGCCAAGGCACACCTCAACAAATTGGGAGGCACCAGGTTGAAGTCTCTGCTTTCAGTGGCGCTGAAGTTAGGTCTCTGGGTGGAGCGCCATCTCAGCTCCCTTCGCGCAGAACACATCTCTGGAACCAGCAATACTCAGGCGGAATGGCTGAGTCGTCAACAGGTGGACAATGCGGAGTGGCAGCTTCATCCTCGCATGTTTCAAGATCTGATTCATCGATTCAGCGTTCCTGTGATCAACCTCTTTGCCATGCATCTGAATGCTCAGCTACCGCTCTTCGCCCAATACCCGGAGCCTCAGGCCGTTGCCACGGATGCTCTGCGATCCCCTTGGCCACGGGGCCTATTGTATGCCTTTCCTCCGACCTCGCTGATTCCCAACGTCATTTGCAAGATCCTGACAGAACGGGCGGAGGTGATATTGTTGCTCCGCACTGGCCTCGGAGGCCTTGGTTTGCGAACCTTGTGACTCTTTCAGTCGCCCCTCCTTGGCGCCTCCCATACGATCAGGACGTTCTCATTCAAGGTGCCTTGTACCATCCAGATCTGCCTTGGCTCAGTCTGACCGCCTGGCGGTTGAGCGGCGCTGTCTGAGTGACGCAAACATTCCAGGCGACGTGATTCAGGTTATTCAAGCCTCTCGCCACCCTTCGACAGAGCGAGTTTACTCGACTACCTGGCGGGCTTTCTGCTCCTGTTGTGCCCGTCATGAGGTGTCACCCCTTCAGGCATCTATGTGGACGTATTGGTGTTCCTTCAAGAGGGCTTCTCGGAGGGCCTTTCACCTAACACCTTGAGACACCAGGTGGCGGCTATTTCCTCAGTACTTCACTGTGGTTCTCTTTCTTCCTTGGCACAACATCCTCTGATCTGCCGTTTTCTCCGGGGTGCTTTTAACATGTCTCCTCCAGTTTTGCACCGCTATCCTACTTGGGATTTACCGTTGGTTTTAAACTCACTTATGGGCCCTCCTTATGAACCTTTGCGGATGGCGAGCCTCCGGTTGTTACCTTGTAAGGTCGCCTTCTTGGTGGCCATAACTTCGGCCCGCCGTATTTCAGAGATTGCCACCTTGTCAATTCACTCTGATCTGTGTTTTTCATGCTGATCGTGTGGTACTCCGGCTAGACCCTACCTTCATCCTGAAGGTCAACTTGATGTTTCATCGCTCCCAGGAGCTCATATTACCTAATTTCTGTCCCAGACCGACTCATCCTCGGGAAAGCCGTTGGCACATCTTGGACATCAGGCGGGCTCTGCTAATTTACCTAAAGAAAACAGCTGGGGTTCGCCGTTCGGAGTCGATGTTTGTATCCTTCTTGCCTGTTTCCCTGGGCCTCCGAGTGACATCTCTACAATTGGTCACTGGATCCGACAAACCATTGCTTCGGCCTACGACCTCCGTTCTCTCCCGCGACCGGCACATATACCAGCGCATACCACCTGCAGTGCATCTACGTCGGCAGCCTGGTCTACTCAGGCTTCATTATTAGAGATTTGTTGGGGGGCTACGTGGGCTTCACCTGTTCCCTTCATTCGGCACTATAAAATTGACTCCTTTGCATCGGCGGAGGCTGCATTTGGTAGACAGGTGTTGCAACAGGTTGTTTCTGGGGAGGACGTTTCACACCACTCTGGTCCCACCCTGCCTTCGGGACAGTGAACTGGGGTATGTCCCATCCTGGCTGCTGTCTCCACTCTCAATGGAGAAGGGGCGTTGGTCCTACCTGATACGCTCCTTCTCGTTGAGTGGAGACAGCAGCCATACCCTCCCTTTGGTGTTTTTCGTCATTCTGGTGCTTTCAACCTTGTTTCTTCTGGACTCTGTTCTGTCTCCCACACGCCGAGTCTATCTCTTCAGTTCTTCGCCAAAAGCGGGTCTGCCCGGCAACAAGGGCAGGACTTGATGTTATTGATAGACTCAGTCCTTCACGCTGATTGGCTGTTGCTACCCATCCTGGCTGCTGTCTCCACTCAACGAGAAGGAGCGTATCAGGTAGGACCAACGCCCCGTTTCTTTTTTTTCCACCTCAAACACAAAGTCCAGAAGCTGTCTCCATGTAGCAACAAAAGTATTTATATTCTTTTCTTTGATCAAAACGGTCAATTTATCCTTCTCTGACAACTCCATCAGCTTCTGTAGCCATTCGTCCACGTTGGGAATCGAAATGTCCTTCCATTTTTGTACATACAGTAGTCTTGCTGCCGTCAACAAATATAAGATCAAAGTTCCATTTTTTTTTCCAAGTCTTTTTCCATTATAATTAAATTATAATTTCAAAGACATTTTTTATAAGATGATGATGTATCGCTGGTATTTAACACAGGAGAAGTTATCTAGAATGTATAAAGGTATTTCAAGTGAATGTTGGAGATGTAAAAGTAAAGAAGGGACCTTTTATAATTTTGGTGGACATGTGATAAAGCAAAGAAATTTTGGAGTAAGATTCATATTTTAATACAGAAAATTCTTAAAATGAGGATAAAGATGAAACCAGAAACTTTTTGTGGGGGCTTAAGGGAAAAAGTATTGGGGGGACATTAAAATGTGCCAATATTAATTGTCTGGAGTTTAGGGTCAGTTATTTGGTTTAAGTATCTTGCAGGAGGAGGAGGTCTAGTTCCTTCATACATATTCCTGGGTAGGGCAGATTGGTCTAGTTGGACTTCCAAAATCTTTAGCACATTGCTTTTGATTAAGGTACCACGGGTAAAGGAATGTAGAAAAATATAGCTACCAATTAAAATAAATAAGCTGCTAGTAATTAAAATAAAAAATAGACTAGAGGGACCAACACTTTGATTCTTAATAACTTTGTGCCAAATATGATAAATAAAACTCTGTGTCCTTTCTGGAAGTTGTATGAGTGGTTCTGCCTGAGATAAACATTAAACATAACAGCAACAAGAAACAGTCCTAGCTTTATTCCCATGACATTAGTCCTTATTTCAACTGATATGGAATAAATGCTGTTCTAAATGCATTTTTAGGATGATAAATAACTGTATTAACATATAAATATCAGTAGAAGTCCCAATGAGTTCAATAAAACTTGGGAAACCCTCTATCCCAAAACATTTCTGTGGAATAAAATTAAATAAAAATACCGACATTCTAAATAAATGCAGTAATAAAAACTAGAGTTATATGTCAACAATAATATATTTGCAAGCTATTTAGAATGAAGTATTTTAATGTCTTATTATAGGGAAATATTTTTAAGGAAAGATGAGGAAGCAGAAAAGTTAACTATATTTCATGGTATTACCTATCACAGTGTTTGTTCTATGTTAGAATGATCTGGCTAAAGTAAAAAAATGAATATTCAGTAAAAATCTAACTTTGAATATTAAAACAGTTTATACGTCCTTTCCAGTGTCAGTTGTGTGCAAAGTGCTTTTTTCTCATTTTGAAACATTAGCCTATGCACTCCCAGGTGATGTTAGCCAAGTGTAGAATTAATGTACATTTTTATTCAAAATAATTATTAGGCTACTGAAGAGTAAACCTCTCAAAATGCCATTTCAGGGTTTCTTTGACATTGAAGTTCTACAGAAACATTTTTTCAAAGGAATATGTGATTGGATTTTTAAAAAGATTTTGTCTTTTCTCTGGACTTTTCATAATTGTGGCCACTCCCACATTTCAGGGGCATCTTATGCACGCTACTTGCTAGAAATATTATATGATAACCTTAACTTCATGTAGTCTTTAAAAAAGGACATTCACTAAAAGGGAAGAGTTCATAATATCTCCCTTGTGATACACTAAGGAGTATGAATAATAATCTCGTATGGCTTCATTATTCGAAGATTTTATACAGTAAAGCTCCCAGAAGATTTTTTTTTAAAAAGCTACTATACTCATTATGAAAGCAATTTGGTTGAAAGTACTCATCCAGATTATTTTTTTAAAGCATGAGGTAAGTGTAGCATTTCAAATACATACCATAATGTTTTTATACCAGTTTAAATTTGCTTCTTCCTATTAAAAGGCTAGTTACTAAATGAAGAAACAAATAAGCAAATAAACAAATCTATTTTCGGAATGAATGATACATTTTTCAATATGGATGTCCTAAGGGAAATCAGTTCTAAATTAGCCTGGCAAAATGTGTTAGGAAAATGTTCTGGGAGGATATTCTGTTCTAAATCAGAAGGAAGGCTTGTGTTTATTCCACTCGCCTAATCCTTACAAGTAACAAACATATAATCTACATCTTCTGCATGTAATAAAATAAAAATGAACAAGAAAATAAATCAGGGTGAGACAATACCATAGCTAAAGCCTGATCACATCAAATTTATTTCTTAAAGTTTAAAGTGATTTAATTGAAAGTTTGTATTATTTAATTAATTAATTAATTTGCTGGTTATTTCAGCACAAGTTAAACATTTGCTAAAATTTATTCTGTGGAAACAAATGTTCAGCTTCAGTTGAAGTTTATTTTTCTATTTATCTATAAAGGATTAAGTTTTCTAGAGCCAGTTTGGTGTATTGATGAAAATGCCAGCCTAGAAACCAGGAGATAGTGAATTCTAGTCCTGCTTGGCCATGAAAGCCAACTAGGTGACTGGTTTAATCTAATCTGGTGGGATTAGAACTAATAGTCTCCTGGCAGCCTGATGCCTTATTTCTCTCTCTCTCCCTCTTTCCCTCCCTCTCTCGCTCTCCCTGTCTCCCAAAAGAAAGTTTTGTATATTCTAAAAATACAGGGAGAAAATGAGATTGAGTTTATATAATCTTGCTTTTACATAGTCATCTGTGTGCTAAGATGCACTTTCCCTTAGACTAGAGTATTTTATAGTGGATACATATCTTCTGGACAGTGTGAATGAGATTCCATAAAACATCGATTTCCTTCTTGTTACTTTTATCAGCTATGTCAGTGAAAACAGATTTATTTTTAAAAAAGCTCTTCACAGAAAACACAACAGTTAGAACAATTGTTTTCAATGTGGTTTTCTTGCATTGTGTTCTCTCTTGTTCTGTTGAGTGAGTGTGTGTAGTTGTTTTGTCAGCTTCCTTCACCCAGAATAAAATAGTTAAAGAACAGCATGATTTTTTTGAATTATATTTTTCATTGCTCCAGTATTACTTTATAAGGGTGATCATTAAGCGCTTATGTATCATGGGCCCTTTGGCCCATGATGACCTTGATGTCCAGCACGATCATGTTATTTGTAAAGGTCATCTAGCCCAGTAGCCCCCAACCTTTTGGGCACCAGGGACCAGTTCTGTGGAGAAAAGTTTTTCCGTAGACTGGAAGGTGTGTGGTTTTTCGTGCTGCCTGCATACCAATGGGGCTTCGCTTGTTTGCATGGACCAGTTGCTGGCATTCCGCGGATCAGGGCCAATCGATGGATCAGGGATTGGGGACCCCTGATCTAGCCTACTCTCCAGCTATTACTTTCAAGCAAATACTTCCAAGGCAGCCAGTTCAGCATAAACAGTATTACTCTCTTTATGTTTGTAAAATTAAATGATGTATCTCAGTAGGAAGCCCTTACCCCATTACTTCTAAACTTGCTTATCAACATTTTTTATAATTGAAATGTCTGCCTCCAGTTTTTCTGAACTAAAATATCTCAGTATTCTATTTCTGCTCTTGTCCATCTTCCACAGTTTTTTTAACATTTGAATAATGTCCCCATTAGTATTGTCTAAATTCTATTGGTGATCTCAGAGCCAGTTTGGTGTACTGCTTAAGGCATCAGGATAGAAAGGGGAGACTATAAGTTCTAGTTCAGCTTTAGGCATGAAAGTTGGATGGCCCTGGGCCAGTCACTCTCTCTCAGTCTTAGGAAAAGGCAATGCAAACCACTTCTGAAAAACTTTGCCAAGAAAACTGCAAGGGTTCATCCAGGAGGTCTCCAAGAACTGGACCTGATTGAATAGAAGGAAAAAAATGCTGATGCATTCCCCAACATTTTCATTGAACGTTTATTCATTATAATTTAAATGATAAGAAATTGTCCTTGATTTGAAAAGTATTTAAAAATATAATGAGATAATGTTTTGGAAGTCTTGTTAAATCTCTTATAAAATTAATTAAAGCAAGATGTTTTCTGAGATGGAGTCCTGTTTCTTTCCCTCTCTACCTCACATGTGGTCCTTTGCAGATCTATATGCTTTATAGTAAACAAACTGTGAGATAACCTAACAAAGTTGTTTGAATTAAAATATATATCAGATTCTTCTGTGTAATGGCTGGCATACTTATATAACAGGAATGCTTAAAGCTGGCAAAAGGGTGAAAGAAGACTGAGGGTAAAGTATTTTCTTTTGTGTCCATGAAGCAATGCTAATTTGGATTCTCTTTCCTTTATATTTCTTTTCACCAGATTTAAAATGTTTTTGGAAAATCTATAATGCAATTGGTCACATTTGCTGTGAAGTGGACCCAGATGCTACAATGCTTCTTTCTGCTTGACTTGATTATTCCCACTTCTCGTTTATAATGTTATAATGGATAATCTGATTACAATTTAACTTCATATGGAGAATACAGCTGAATAATGGAATGACATTTTCACTTGTGAAGATGTTGGAAATTTATTACCTAACAGTAGTAGCTATTAAGTAGATTAAAGACAGGCAGATTCAAATTCAAAAATGCCATGTTCATAAAAGCTTTCAAAAAATATTAATCCATGGACTAAGTGTAAAGAAGTAGAAAGCCAGAAATGTTAAAATGACTCAAATGAGTAGCCTATTCTGATCAGGGTAGAGATTCAGAATAATGACAAAGTTGTATATTTGAAGGTAAAATTCTGTAAAATATTGATGAGGAGGTACTAACACTAAAAAGGGAGGTATACACAGATATTCAGACAGACAGGTTAAGTTCAGTAGAAAGAAAAGGTAAAGGTCAGGGACTAAATAGCAAACACATCTGCTAGACATCTGTCAAGCAGTCCGGATAGAATGTGTAAAGGTAACTTATCACACAAACTCCTAGTTGATAGATTCTATTTCTTGTTTCAGTAGAAAGCTTATATTAAAGTAGCAGTTACCCATTCTTACAAAATTGGTGGTTATTGTATGTGATCTGGCTGTAAACTCAGTTAGAAATTTTCATTCACAAGCAATCCCTTATGTTGTGAATTTTCATTTACAACAGCCTCTGCAAGGAAGCATTTCAACCTGTTTCCAGTTTCTTATATTCACTAGTACTAATTCTGTTGACAGGAACTAATTGGGCCTTCTAGTGAGTTTAGATCAGAGTCTTCAGCAGTGGGATGTGGATTAATAAAGACTAGTTATAACAGGCCCAGTATTTGTCCTTGCCTTAACAATTGCCCTAACCATCAGATAAGATCACAACATTTCTGAAAACAAGGTGAATAAATTATTTTAAGTGAATTCTCCAGTATTTATTACATCTAGAAAAATATTTTTCATAAAATTTTGGACTCTTCCTTGGTTCTGCATTTGGATAATCGGAAGATTTATTTTGAAGATCCATCCATCTATCTACACTAAACAGCTCTGAAATATACTATTCTTGAATGATTTCACTCATACAACTTGTATGCTATGCTTGAGAACCATTGAATTTACCTGACTTGGATTATTTAGGGTACCATATCTTTTCTGAAGGTACTGAGATGTATTTTGCCAGAATGGATTCTATTCTGATCTGGCAGACTTATGTTTTGGAAGTTTTGTAATTTTAGGTTTCATTATTGACTTGACATTAGATTCTAGCTGTCGTTGACCTTTTCTTAAGAATGGCTTATGTCATTCCTTCTAAAGGACACCTGTTTCACAGTAGAGACTGTGTATCTGTTCATCTACCATGTTTTCCAATATCAAGTTATGCTCAATCATCTTATCCCAGATATTGGCATTCATTTTATTTTGAAGACTAGTTTTTGAGTGGTCTTTTGTCAACTTCCAAATCTTAATTAAACTCAATTTTAATTTGGAACTTCATCTATAATCTAGAGGTAAGACAGATAGGACAAAAGTTACTCTGGTTTGGTTACTTTGGTTAGACATATAAAAGAGAAAGGTCCAATGCATATTAAAAGGCTTTATAATGTTTTGTTAGAAAGGGATTCGGAAACTGAATTAGTTAAAGATTGTATGATTAAGTGGGCACAAAATTTTGAAGAACCAGTGATGTTGGAAACATGGGAAAAAATTTGGGTTCAGAATGTTAAATTTACACAGTCGCAGAATTTGAGGGAAAATTTTTACAAAATGTTTTATAGATGGCATTTAGATCCTAAGAAATTGTCGTGTATGTACCCTAATGTTCAGCCAAACTGTTGGAGGTGTGATTGTTTAGATGCTACATATTATCATATTTGGTGGACTTGTAAGAAAGTTAAGGCTTTTTGGATAAAAATTTGGTGGGTCATGCAGAATGTTTTAAAGAAAAAAATCCAATTTTCTCCACAATTGCTTTTATTGGGTATAGTTGAGGGTTTTACAGTGGATGAAATAAAGTTGATTTTGTATATAATTACAGCAGCGAGATTGTTGATAGGTAAATATTGGAAAAATGAAGCTGTGCCCACCGTAGAAGAATGGATTTTGAAGATGGCCAGCTTCGCGGAGATGGCGAAGATTTCAGCATACTTAAAAGATCGCTCACAAGAGACTTATGAATGTGGATGGAAAAAGTGGATAGATTATGTGCAGAACAAATACCAAACTAAGAAGTATCAAATAGCTTTTCATTGATAGTATTAATATTAAGATAGAAATAGTCGAACTATGTGAAGATGAAAAATGACATGGGGGTCGGGGGGGTTCAAGGTTTTTGTATAGGGGATAATGATATTCTATGGAAGTCCGGGGGGAGGGGAGGGTCAGGGGGGGTTGGGAGGGGGGGTTGGGGAGTTTGGGGAGGGTTAGGGGGGTGAAAATGGGGTGAAAATGTAATTGTAAAACTTTTACAATAAAAAAAAAAGTTACTCTGGAGCCATTCCTTTTTTGTATAAATGATGAGAGATACAATTGACCCAACCTATTGCTTATGGCTGAGTTTGCATATAGCAACTTGGTTCATTCTTCTACTTATTTATGACAGTTTCAAGCATGTTACTGCTACCATCTAGGGCCATTGTCAGAGTCTGCTCCACTCTCCTTTATCTCTGAATGTAGAGTATAGGTTTTATGGCTAGGCTTCCTGCTATTGTGCTGGTATAAGTCAGCAAAAAGAGAGACAAAAGGATGGGGAGAAGCTCTGTTATGACCTTGGAGCTGTGCTGCTGGAGATAAAAAGGGAAGAGATAACTAGTCAAGGAAGGAAAGAATAAGAGCAAGAAGACTGGATTTTGCTTATTGTTTCAGAAAGCTTTAGAACTGGCTTCCATCTGTTAGGCCTGTACTATAGTGATAAAACTTACACTAGCTATCTTAGCTGTCTTTAATCCATCTCTTCCTTCAACAGATCAGAAAGTTACCTGTGTCTTCTCAAAGGCCTCTGGACCTTAAAATTTTGTACAAACCTCACATCTTTCCCAATAAATTTACAAACAAGTATAATTGTATGATGAAAATGCTAGTAAGTTGCAAAGGATTTGTTAAATTTATATTCAAAGTACCAGTTATAGATAAAATAAATATGTAATGTCAACCATTATAAAGGAAGGGTGGAATATCATAGGCATTTTCACCATATTATTCACAATGAGCTTGTTTTCACATAGTTATTTCCAATAAATCATGTTATCTGGAAACTCCTAGCAAGAGTTAAAAGACTGCGTTGTTGAATATCTTAAGGTGATCACTGTAATACAGTCTGTGAAAGTTCCTGGAAATTTCAACCGTTTCCAAATACGACATCCAAACAGTTAAAAAATCACTACAAAGTGGTGAGTGTATTAGTTCTTTGCCTGGAAATCATCTTTGATTTCCAATTCCTTTCTGGATACAACTGAAAATGCTGGCTTTAAACTTTAAGGATTCCTAAAGGGGGACAACTTCCATAAAGCTGACATGTTCATCATACAAACCTAGGTGATTACAAGTGGATGTGACATTCCACATATTAATATCTATGTGATGTTACTTTTACATATTCTTAGTCATGCATACATTTGCGACAAAGTAATTTAATTCTATAAAGTTTTTTTAATTTATATTTTGTATTTTATAGGTATGCTTTCCTAATAAACATAGGTTAATATAAGTTATTTTATTATTTAAAGTTTTGTACATACCTTTTTTTCAGTATGCTGCTCCTCCAATCCATTGGCTGGGGTTCTTTCTTTCATGTTGCTGGGAAACTGAGTCCAGATTTTTCTCTCTCTCCTTTGGCTGACCACGCCCACTCTGTGACACCCACGTCAGTCTTTCTTACTCAGTTACTGAGGAAACTTCTAGTTGTGCATCTCTGCAGTTTTGCAATTGCTTTGGCTGACTTTAAATTGCTTTATTATTTTAGTTTTTTATTTTTGTTATTGTTTGGTTATCATATTGTGTGAGGAGCTGCTCCGTGGGATTATTGAAGCTGCTGAGGGGCGGTAACGCGTCTGGGGCTCCAGGCTGTTCTGCTCCTTGCCCTGTTACCAGCAATCAGGCAGCAATCCGAATTCCGACCCGGCTGAGCGGATCCATGAGCTCTTCAGCCGCCGGCGCCTCGTTGGGATACTGGTGAGCCGGTACAGCCAAGAGCGCCTCAGCTCCGACAATTTTGGGCGGCTCCGGAGTCAATGCCAATGCAAACCAGCACACTCTGACGTCCAGGCTTCCCTTGCAGTGCCCTGTGCCTTTCGGTTTTGTGACGATCGTCGGACCGTTTTTCGGGCCGTTTTTCCGGCACGGCCGCCATTTTGTGGGACTTGCAAGGGCCTTTCGGCTGACTGACAATCATCAGGCTGTTTCGGGCCATTTTTTCAGGCGCGGCCGCTATTTTGTGGAAATGAAGCTGGCGGCCGCCACTTGGGATCCATCACAGCATTTTTCCGGCCTTTTGAGATATCCTGCTGTGTGGGGCTGCTGATTGAACATTTAAGCCGGTGGTTTCTGGCTCTCGTTGAGTGCCTTGCCTGTGTGCCTGGAGGTCACTCAGTTTGGGGGCGATAAAGGGGTGTGCGGTGCCGCCCACTTTTTGGACATTATAACAACCGTTGCCAGTCATTCGTAGCATGGCATAACCGGCTTGGACCCCTTTTACTGTTTACCCGGGGGCAATATTCAGCTGCCATTGCCATCGCCATTGCCATTGGTGCTATCACTTGGCCTGCAGTCTGCTTCCTTTTACCTCAAAGATGGCTGATTCTGATTTATCGTCAGATCTTGAGCATGAGGTTAACCCCCCCTATGATTCAAGACCAGCATCAGACTGGCCGCAAAAGGTTTAAAACCAAAGCTGTCACCCGTTCTACCAAGGGTTCTCATTCATCACAGTCTTTGTCTCGCAACAAATCTGAGCTGTTCTTGAGAAGGCACTTGAGAAGCAGTTTGAGAAGGCCAAAAGAGCTACTGACCCTTCGACCTGTCTTGAGGTCTCGGCAGATCCTGGCTCTTCTGCTCAGATTATGGCTCAGGCCGGTGTTTCCTTGTACCAGGTGGCGCCTCTTCATTCTTCTGAACACCAATCTCCTGCTGTTTCAAATTTAGAAACTACCAGAGGAGTTTCAATGTCTTTACCCAACGTTTCGTTGGCATCTCAGGTTGACCAGCCTATGCGACCTAGAGGGGCGCCGGAAGCTACCTTTACTCCAACAGCGGCGGGGCTCCGGCCGGAGGAACCTGCCGCTCCGCTGGACTTACATTCCATGTTATCAGATTCCTTAGCAAAAATTTTGGCGGCTGGGCTGCAACAAGGTGCAGGCAGTGCACAACCGTCGACTGCTGGCCTCCAGGCGCCGGTTCGCACCACTCGTCCTCCCAAAGCCCCTGACCTAACACAGACGGACTATACATCCTCGGAGGAGTCTGACCCTGCTGACGAATGTCCAGAGGATTTGGAATTTTCTGAGGACGAGGGCCTACCACCTGAAAAACCTGTTTTCACTGGCCTTTTTCGACCATCTGTTTTTAAATCTCTTTTGCAGAAGGCAAAAGTTACCACTCAATTTGGCATGATAACTACTCCAGCTGACAGTACCAAGCAGACCACAGCACCGCACAACGCCTTGTTTCAGGTCTTCAGACCAGAGAAGGACATTATTCCTTGCCCGCCGTTGTTTGCCAATGTAGTGCAGAGCGCATTCGGCCAGCCTGGGTCCTTAACAGCCCCGAGCGGGTTGGACAAACGGCTTTATTGTGCGGCTTTGTAGTTGGAGGATATATTGGCTTTGCCATCCGTGGATGCACCAGTAGCCAGCCTGTCATCAGCTTCCGTGGTTTCGGCAGACATCTTGGATGGTTTGAAATCAGAGGAACAAAAAACTGAACTGGGATTCAGAAAAGTGCATCAGGCGGCCGCTTGGGTGATTAAAGCAGCCACGGCAACATCGTTCTTAAATACAGCATCTTTAATCTGGCTCCGTCAGATGCAAGAGCATTTCCCTGCTAACGAGAGACGCGTATTCATCAAGATATCAATAAAATAGTTGTGGCTACAGAGTATTCGGCGGATACCTCCTTAAATGCCACTAAGTTTGCCTTTCACGCCTTGGCATTGACTGTCACCAATCGACGACTTTTCTGGCTCTGAAACTGGAAAGCGGACTCAAAAGCAAAGTGGAAACTTGCTTCATCTGCCTTCAAGGCCCCTGCTTTGTTCGGGGCATCGCTGGAGCCTCTCTTCGTGGAAGATAAAGAGAAACCTAAGATCCTGCCATCTTCCTTTCGAAGGCCAGAGCGCAGATATGTACCGTATAGCCAGCGGTGGCCCTTTCGGACTTTCTCCAGGACCAGTGGTTCCTACGCTCAGCACTCTTTTGCCCAAGGTTCAGACCGTACATGTAATCAATCAACCTCCAAGCGACCTTTTAGGGGCGGCGGTTATCGCGTCCCCAAAAGAGGCAAATGACTCCCATCTTTCAGATCCCATTGGTGGTCATCTACAGCAGTTTCACCACCAATGGGCTCTCTCAACGTCAGAGGAATGGACGCACAGTGCATCATGGACTATGCCTAGAATTTGTAGGGGTCCCTCCCAGTCGCTTCCGTCGCTGTCCGGTCTCCCACCTAGTGCAACAGCGGCGCTTGATGGAAGCGGAGATCGCTCATCTGTTAGCCATCAAGGCAATAGAACCGGTTTCCAAAGATCAAGAGAACACCGGGTTCTATTCCACTCTGTTTCTGGTGGCCAAGTCTTCAGGGGGACACAGAGGCATCTTGAACCTGAAACAACTCAACATATTCATATTGTACCGCAGGTTCAAGATGCAGTCTCTTTTCTGGCTCGATTCTGGCATGCATCAGACACAACGACCTGCTGCAGTGGGTGGACCTTCGGGAGGCGTATCTTCATATCCTGATCCATCCGGCGCATCGCAAGTACCTGAGATTCGAGTACAATACCCATCATTTTCAGTACTGCGCGATGCCATTCGGGCTTTCTTCTGCCCCCAGAACGTTCACCAAGCTGGTAGCAGTGGTAGCCGCATCCCTCTGATCACTACCAATATGTCTCCTCTGTTATTTAAACGATCCATCATCCCCAACACAGGCTACAAGGGACATGGACGCTGTGATCTGGGTGTTCCAGAGTCATGGCTTCACAATCAACTACAAGAAAAGCCACCTCGTGCCGACTATGCGCCTGCTCCATTTGGGGATGGTGATCAATACGACCAAAGGACAGGTATTTCTATCTCCGGACCGAGTCCACGATATCAAGTCTTTGGTGACTCAGATAAAGACCCTGCACAAGGTTCCTCTTCTTCAACTGTCCAAGCTGTTGGGGAAAATGATATCCTGTATCGCTATCGTTCCATGGGCACGCAGACACACGAGACCTCTACAGTAGCTTCTGCTTCCCTTTCAGAAATCGGGTCGCAGCACGTCTCAATTCCCGATTCTCTTGCCTCCTCAAGTGCAGTTGTCCCTGACGTGGTGGACGTCTCTGGCTATTCAGGAAGGATGCATGTTTCTAGAGGTAGATCAACTGGTCCTTATATCAGATGCAAGCCTGGTCGGATGGGGCACCCACCTTTCAGATCAGGTGGTCCAGGGTCATTGGTCACCATCGGAGAGGAAGAACAGCATCAACTGGCTGAGTTGAGGGCTGTTCGCCTTGCTCTGAGGCACTTCCGTCCAATCTTGGAAGGCCAGCATGTGTTGATCCGGACGGACAACATGACAACCAAAGCCCATATAAATCGCGAAGGGGGCACCCGATCAAAAAATCTGATGATCGAGGCGGAACAACTTCGGGCCTGGGCAGAACGCCACACAGCGTCGCTGAAAGCGGATCACATTTCAGGCGTGTCAAACACACAAGCAGATTGGCTAAGCAGGGAACGTATCGACCCGGCCGAGTGGAGGCTTCATCCGGACAATTTCTGGGAAATTGTTCGCCGATTCGGACTTCCTCTGATGGACTTATTCGCCACCCCTCAAAATGCACAGCTGCCCCGGTTCTTCACACGCTTCCATTGCGGGGAGGTAGAGGGTTGCAACGCTCTGAGATGTCCATGGCCCACCGGGCTGCTCTACGCTTTCCCACCTCTTCCTCTAATACCACAGGTGATTTGGACGATATTGTCGGAGCAAGCGGAAATTCTTTTGGTGGCTCCTCGCTGGCCGCGCAGACTCTGGTACGCGGACTTGGTGAGCCTGTCGGTCTCTCCACCGTGGACAATTCCTCAGCATGTGATTTCTCTCAGCCAGGGGGTCACCGCCCATCCGGAGTCCCAGTGGCTCCAGTTGACCGTCTGGCACTTGAGAGGGTCCTGCTGAGGAAAGACAGGCTCTCCGAAAGGTGATAGATGTCATTCAGTCGTCCAGGCATCCGTCCATGACGTGTATTTATCAGGCATCGTGGCAAGCGTTTTCAATCTGGTGCTCAACACATCATGTGGATCCAACATCTGCCGACATACCGGATGTGTTGGATTTCTTGATGGACGGCTTGTCCAAAGGTCTCGCTCCATCTACCTTGCAACGTCAGGTCACGGCTCTAGCCACAGTACTTTCGTGTGAGCCACACCGCACGTTGCCGCAGAATCCACGTATTAAGAGTTTTTTACATGGTGCGGCCAACATGTCTCCTCCGGTAGTCCATCGATATCCATCTTGGGACTTAACACTGGTACTTCAAGCACCGATATCGGCTCCTTTCGAACCGCTGGGGTCCATCCCGCTTAAATTTCTCACGTTTAAGCTTACCTTTCTTCTCGCCATCACATCTGCGCGGAGAATTTCCAAGTTAACGGCCTTGTCGGTTCGTAACGACCTTTGTATTTTTTATTTGGATAGAGTTGTGATGAGATTAGATCCTTCTTTCACACCTAAGGTGAACTCCTGGTTTCACCGGGCCCAGGAGATTATCCTTCCGAACTTCTGTCCCGATCCAAGGCATCCGCGAGAAATGATTTGGCATACACTGGATGTACGGAGAGCTCTCCGTCGTTACATCAGACGAACTGCATCCTTTCGCCTTACCGAGGCATTGCTAGTATCTTTTCACCCTTCCTCCATGGGGAAGAAGGTGTCATCAGCTACCATAGGTCGATGGATTAAAGCCTGCATCTCAATCGCGTATGACATCAAAGCCAGGCCCATCTATGCACATTCGACTCACAGTTCAGCAGCCACAGCGGCCTGACCTACACAAGCTTCTGTACTGGACATATACCGAGCAGCCACGTGGGCGTCTGCTTCTTCATTCATACTCCATTATAAGATCAACTCATTTGCAGCGGCGGAAGCTTCATTTGGCCGTATAGTTCTGCAACAAGTGGCTACTTTCGAAGGTTCAGGAAGCAGTCATCTCCCTGCCCAGAACCTTTAAGCTTGGGTAGATCCCAGCCAATGGATTGGAGGAGCAGCGTACTGGAAAACGGACGCTGACATACCTGAACGTCCCTTTTCAGAATGCTGCGACTCCAATCCATGTCCGCCCTGTTGGGCTTCCTTCTGGAGTTTTGTTTCATTTGTTGTGGTTGTTGTTTTACGTTTTGGACTTCTGAGTTCCTGTGCCTTCGTGAGGAAAGACTGACGTGGGTGTCACAGAGTGGGCGTGGTCAGCCAAAGGAGAGAGAAAAAAAATCTGCACTCAGTTTCCCAGCAACATGAAAGAAAGAACCCCAGCCAATGGATTGGAGGAGCAGCATCCTGAAAAGGGACGTTCAGGTACATCAACGTCCGTTCTCTAATATATAATTTTTGTGAGAAATTTTAAGCTGTGCAGTATTTTGATATGTCACTAGTAGATAAGATATATGAATTGTGTGCCTACTTGTGCCATAACAAATACTGTTTTGGCAAAGAGCACGCGTTTGGTTGAAAAGAAATTTGTGATGGATTTCTCTGGCAATTCTAGATCTACCATGACTGAAGAGATTCTTCCCAGATACAGATGGCATTTACGGTTGTCTGTTTAACTTGTTTATATTGTCTTTCCCTTTGTAATGGCATTAAATGTGTTAGGAAGTCCTTGATCTTCATCTGATAGATGTGAAATACCTCTGTCTAATCTGAATTAAATATGAATATATGAGTGGATTTGTTTTCACCAGTTTATTACTATTTTGAAATGCTATTTTAGGATTTGAACAGTATGCTTGGATTTTGACCCTTGATGATTTTAGCTATGATTAGGAAGATGCTGCATCAATCTCCTTTTATCATTGAATAAGGATGGAGCAAAGACACCCTTACCTGCATATGTGAGAGCTCCACAATGGATTCAGAATAAGATTGGACATACTGCCCAATCAACCTTCATGTGAAGATCTCCATTTTAATAAAGCAGTTCCCTTCAGAGTTTCTGGCTTAATATTATAAATTTAGGGTGGGGAAAGGATTAGTGCACAGTTGAAAATAGAATGGGTGTGTAACAAGACCTCTTGTTCATAACGAAGAAATTAAAATTTTTGCAAAGTGAATTAATGGGATATGTATTTATTTGAGACAATTGGAAAAGAATAGCTAATCATCAGCTCAGATCTGAAATTATATTTTACTAAAAATAACGTTTGTCATAGTTTTGTAATTAATGTGCATAGAAACTGCACAATCAAGTATTTATAATGTTTTAATATATAAATAATAGATTTCATGAACTTTGGTACACCCACAGCATGTTAACTCTGATACAAATCACCATTCTCTCTATGCTTGTTCAGAGGGGACATAATTTTGGGAGGCTACTATGCTGAAATTTTTAGATTTCATGTACTCAATACCATACTGTATCATACTCAACATCATGCGTGAGATTTGTGATATTATACCATTTTAACTTGAAACATTACATTTCTTAAATCTTTTCTCTTATTTTCTCCATTTGTAATTTTCTTTTAAATCCATCTTGACTTTTTAAAATCCAGATTCTCTATGCAAATAAATGAAAGTTTACATGGAGTCCAGGCCAGAGTTAATGGAGTTTTTAAAAAGCTGACTATTCTCACTAGTTTTCTTATATAAATAACCAAAATGAAATTCATTTTAATGAAAAAGGACACATTATAAACAACCAAGGGAATATTAGAGTATAGTAAAAATACTTTAAAATTAAATATTAAATTATATTAAACAGTCAAAGGGATATCACATCTTGTCTTTCTACCTGCCTTTTGATAAATAATATTCTTCTTCTCACATTACTGCTCTTGACCATATTTAGAAACCAGCATTTAATTCCATCTCTTGCAATCCTACTCATGTTATCATATTCTTTGTGTAAATCGGCAAACTTTTTTTCATACTCATATATTTTTTTTCAATGAGTTGTTGAATAGCAAAAATCTAAAAACGCTGAACCTAGCATAAACTGAACTTCCCAAATGTTGTTTATTGCTACAACTGGTATCCAATTAATCAGATTTCCACTTTGATCCTTCTTGAGGTACCCTTAATAAATTACCTCTGTCTAGTTTCTGCATTTATTCTTGCTAGCTTTCCCTCTGTTTAGAGGACAAATAATGACATTTTGCAAAACTTGAGCATCAATGCAATTGTTACCCTTCCTTAATAATCCACATAGATATTTTAACATTTATGCAGATACACTGTCTGTGCCTACTACAACCTTATGACTTATTTTTCATCAGTTTTCTGGCACACTAGCATATATAACTTATTTTAGTTACATTCTTTAACATATCAGTAACATTCCATCAATATCACTAAAATACTCCTTCCAACAATTCCTCACATTGATTGCATCACAAGTAATATCACTTAAGTTTAATTCCATTAACTAGCAAATTGTGGACCTTTCTTCATCCATTTCCAAAATATCCTTTTATTCCCATCAAAATAATCCTTCATTTTCTCTTCCTTTTTTAAACTGAATTGTTTCTTACTTCATTCTTTGCTGGTATATTTCACTCTGTGAATTATTTTTCTTTTATACTGATTTTTTTCAATGGTCATACTTTCCTGAAATTCACATGCAAGTTTTATTATTTAACATATGTGAAATGTTATGATTATATTGGATTAATAATCATTTGTTTGTTATGGAGTTTTAAAAGGTATGCAGCCAGGCCACCAGTCTTAGTTTCAATCCGCAATACTAATGTAACTGTTGTTTAAAAATGAAATGTATAAACAATCATATCCATTATTTCTTGTGGTTCTTTTAACACATTATGTATTCTTGGTTTAGACTAGTACATAACTTTCATTTTATCCTGATTTAAGTGACTCGCTCATTAGATATGTTAGTAATTTATAAAACCCCATATTGTAACCCAAACCATTTCCACCCTATTAGCTTAGTTTCAGGCTTTGTTCAAAGCAGCACAAATGGAAATGTCATGCCTTTCCTTTTAAGTGAACTTGCAGAACTGGTCAAACTAGATCGACACAGTAGTATAAGATTTGCTGTTCTTTTAGCTTTGTAGACAAAATGCAGCCCTAATGATGCCTCTGTCTGCTTAAGGGTAGATTAAAGTATATGCTTTTCTGTAGGATAAATGATGTGGAAATCTAATTCACCTTGATGCGTCCTTTCTTTCTTACTTCTTATGTCCCTATTCTCTCTCCCACCCCTTCCCTTTCGGTCCTTTGAAAGTTGTAGGGAAAAGTTCAAAGCAGCAAACTTCTCTTTTCTATCATGTGGAGTGAATAAGAAATTATATGATAGGGGATTGAAAGAATAGCACACTGCTGCAGCGAGAATGTTGAGTTGTTCATCAAACCAATGTGGAGAATGAATGGATCAATTCTGAGTAAGCTAAAGGAACAACTAGAGAGCACATTTATATTTGGAATGTAAACAAAACAAAAAAAACCAAGTGTCCTTTTAAAAATGTTTTGGGATTTTACAACTCATATTTCATTAATAATATTCTTTTTCAATTTATATCTCCTTAAGGTGGATCAATGAAAATTAGTTGTATGGGGGGGGGAGGGAATGACATCATCTTTAACTCTGATGTAGAGATTTTGAAATATGCCACTAATTATTATTCTACATTATTCAATATATTAAAATAGCCTTCCCAAACCTTTGCCTTCCAATGTTTAGCAATTGCAGTTATCAGTTATCGTGGCCTTCATCTATTTTGGCTAGAAATATTGGGAGTAGCACTCCTAAACCATATTTGGAAAGCAAAAGATTGAAAAAAATTATAGTAGTCTACTTTTTCCCACAAACAATCTACATTATAAGTAGCAGCTTCATGGATTTAAAATATATCATTAGTATTAGAAAATGGCTTCAGTTGCCCTAAATTCAAGCTATAAAGCAAATCAGAAATTCTAAAATAAACAAACAAGCCATGTGTTAAATAACATTTTATTCATATTCAAGAAGCTAAAGATTGTCCATAGCCCATTCCATGAGCTCATTACTATTAAACCTCTGTCTTATATAAAACATTTAATTGGTGCCTGAATTTGCTGATTTATTGACTCTTTCCATCTTTCTTCTTTTGTAGTGGGATCATTGGGTTATATGTTTTTCGGCAAAGCATATTTTTGGTATATTTTTATCCTTCAGGGACCTCTGAAAAAATATTTGTACAAACAGAACATGATTAATGCTATATCATACATTCAATTCTAAAAAGCCTATGAAGTTCCATATAGTACAGGACAAAAATTCTACTATGAATGTTGAATAGAGTGATAGTAAGTGTCCAAAGTCAATCAGTGAGCTCAAATGATGTTTGAGTGGCTGGTCTCATACAACAAAGAGACCTATACACTAAATTATCTTCATCCTTAAACAAAATATAGTCTTAAACCTCATTAATCCTGTCTTTGAGGACTATACAATTAAATCATCATCACAAGGCAAAAAATGAGCAGACTCACAGGCAGACTTTGAAACTCAAGTTACAGAGTGATGGTTAGAATGGAAATATGTCATTGAAATTCATGCTCTGGTGTTTGCATTGGGCATCTAGTACTTCCAAGTCAGTTTGTGAATTTGCCTATTAATCTTTCTTTTAAAATTTTCTCTTTATGGAATAAATGTGTAAGAGGGAGTTTGGTCAGATAGAACTGAAGAAAGGAGGTAGGATGAGGGATACTGTAGAGTAAAACAACATTTGAAAAAAATACTCTTCAAAAATATTTGATAGAGTCAAGAAGAATTCAGAAAAGGAAGTACAATGGGGAATTGATAGTATAGCTAAATACATGCTGTTCTTGCCTTTTCATATCTGCAAAAATATGAAATTTGTGTGTGAGAAAACAAATGAATGGAAAGGATATGCAAGAATAGGAAGAGATAAGGGGAAGGCAGAGATAACTAAAAACAGCAAGGTTCCACCCATCGCCATTATGTAGCACCTGATCATTCCCTTCCCCATCAAAGGAAAACTGTCAGCTTCCTTCAAAAAGGTTTTACATCTCTTGTTTAGCTTTCCTGTTCAGATGATCTGTAGCAATCATAAAGACTGATTTACATGTAAAAGAGTTGAGCTAAAATTCATCAAAACTTAATATAATTTCTCATGGATAAAATAAATAGGATTTTTTTCTTACTGAGCTTATTTCTCTTATCAAAACATAAATGTAAGAATATCTATGTCATGCCAAAGACCTATTTTATTAATGACTAGTTTATAGGCAACTTTCACTATATGTACCCATTCTTTTCATTTATGTCTGAATCTTTTTACAGTCCAGCCAGCATATATAAGGGTGTGTATGAAATAGAGAGCTAAAAACAACTATTTCAGAATATTTTTTCTTCATCTACTGAATTGGTATACAATCCATAAAAACTTACTGTGTATTAGATGTATTAGTTTTTAAGGTGCCATGACTTTGGCATGTTATTATTGGCGACTCAATCACCCATTTTGGAACAGACTATGGAGCGCAAAGAACTGTCCAGTTGGCAAAACTGTTGAATAAAGTCATTATCATTTATGAGGCTTTTACAGAACTTCCCTTAAGATTTTAATATTAATTTTCCCTCATTTGATGTCATAGTGGATGCAAATGATTTAAATTGAACAACACATAGGCAACAAGTTTAAAGGAGAGTTCAGTTTAGTGTTTCAGGAATTTATTTACGAGTCAGATCAAATTCTTTTTTTACAGGTGAGGAGTCCAGGTTGAATTAGGAGTCAAAAGAACAAGGTAGTGGATTTAAAAAAAAAACCTTGTAACTACATCTTAGATTACCAAATATATACTAATATTTTCATATAATTATTTCTGTTTGTTTTACTCAGCTAATCAAATTAGTATTGATTATTATATTATTAATAAAATTAATAGGAGCTGACTTACATATGTGCTAAAAGGAGGAATTACAGTGTTAAATGTAGTCTTTGACATAAAGAAGCAGTCTTTTCTTTTTGTCAATCCATTTTAAAATTGAAGCATCTGACATAAAGGATTTTTTGAATGTCTCCAAGTTGGAACTTCAAACGCTCTTTATAAAAATTCCTTTACCACATTGGTTCCTGGCAATTGCAAAAGAGTACCTGACTAAATTTAGAGAAAAAGCAATACTAGACCCTCAGAGAACATTTCTGAAGCAGTGTTTCAGTTTGAACTGAGTTGGCAATATATTAAAGAAGCCATTTTCACCTCTTTGTAAATGATAGACAGCTTCTAGATCAGTTAATGATCTGTCCTCATGTTTGATGCCTCCTTTTATCATTTCAAGACTTTTCACTGAGTCAGATCTATTGATTAGTAGTATTAGTCTATTTTCCAGGAATCTCATTTTGCACTGAATGTAACATGCTAAGTGTAATAAACATATTTCAGCTTCCTATTATTTCATATCAAATTAAAGTGTATGCTTGAGGAATAAATATTATAGGCATAAGTCCCAGATTGTCATTTGGCTTTGGTGATACACTACTGGCTTGTGATACAAGTATTGAAAATGTATTATAATTTTCTCACATACATGTCACACCGGAGGACACACTCTGGACTTGGTTTTTGTCTCTGGTCAGTGGTTGAATGGCCAGGATATAGGGGATATAGCTATTGAGTCCCTGTCATAGTCTGACCATTCTCTCCTGAGGCTGGACTTTCTGACCGCTGCACCCCACCCCCAGGGAGGTGGAACCGATTAGGTGGTTCTGCCCCAGGCACCTGATGGATCCGGAGAGATTCCAGAGGGAGCTTGGGCCATTTCCTGAGGCTTTGGCTCACGACTCGACTGAAGATCTGGTGGCCGCCTGGGATAGGACGGCCACCGGGGCTTTGGATCGTGTCGTGCCTTTGCGGCCTCTGACCCGGCGCTGCACCTGCCCAGCTCCTTGGTTCACCGAGGAGCTGAGGGGGATGAAGCGCCGGAAAAGACGCCTAGAGAGTGGTTGGAGGGCCAGTTGTTCCGAAACCGATCGAACACTAATTAGGTCTCATATTAAGACCTATTTAGTGGCGATAAAAGTGTGATTACTCCGTTCTTATTGCATCAACAGATAATCGCCCAGCCGCCTTGTTTAGAGTGACCCGCTCCCTCCTACATCAGGGAGCACGGGAGGACCCCTTGCAAGGGCAGGCTGAGGATTTTGTACAGTATCTGCATGATAAAATCACTCAGATTCGGGAAGGGCTGGACTCTGACTGGGTAGATTCCGGCGGGGTGGCTGAGGCGGGTCTTGAGAATGTTATCTGGGACGAGTTCGATCCTGTGACTCCTGAGGACGTGGACAGGATTCTGGGGAGGTTAAACGCAACCACATGTTTACTGGGCCCGTGTCCCTCCTGGATGGTACTGGCTACCCGGGAGGTTACACGAAGCTGGCTCCAGAGGATTATAAATGCTTCTTTGGGGGAGGGTTTCCTGCCGCCTGCCTTGAAAGAAGCAGTGGTGAAGCCCCTCCTTAAGAAGCCTTCTCTGGACCCAGCTGTTATGGCTAACTACCATCCTGTCTCCAACCTTCGCTTTATTGCGAAGGTTGTTGAGAGTGTGGTTGCGCAACAGCTCCCGCAGTACCTGAATGAAACCGTCTATCTAGACCCATGCCAGTCCGGCTTCAGGCCTGGGTACAGCACGGAAACGGCATTGGTCACGTTGGTTGATGATCTCTGGAGGGCTCGGGACAGAGGTTGCTCCTCTGTTCTGGTCCTATTAGATCTCTCAGTGGCTTTTGATACCATCGACCATGGTATCATGCTGCACCGGCTGGAGGGATTGGGGGTGGGAGGGACCGTGTTGCGGTGGTTCTCCTCCTATCTCCTCCGACCAGTCGCAGTCTGTGTTGGCAGGGGGGCAGAGTTCGACCTCGAGGCACATTGTTTGTGGGGTGCCACAAGGGTCGGTCCTCTCGCCACTCCTGTTCAACATTTATGTGAAGCCGCTGGGTGAGATCATCCATGGATTTGAGGTGCAATGCCATCTGTACGCTGATGACACTCAGCTGTACATCTCCACCCCAAACCACCCCAACGATGCCCTTGAAGTGATGTCCCAGTGTCTGGAGGTTGTGCGGGTCTGAATGGGAAGGAACAGGGTTCAACTCAACCCTTCCAAGACCGAGTGGTTGTGGATGCCAACATCCCGATATAGCCAGCTGGTGCCATCGCTGGCTATTGGGGGTGAGTCATTGACCCCCACAGAGGGGGCTCGCAACTTGGGCGTCCTCCTGGACACACGGCTGTCTTTAGAAGAGCACATGACGGCCGTTGCCAGGGGGGGCTTTTTATCAGGTTCGCCTGATATGCCTGTTGTGCCCCTTTCTGAGTCGGGATTCCTTATGCACAGTCACTCATGCTCTCGTCACTTCTCGCCTGGATTACACCAACGCTCTCTACATGGGGCTCCCCTTGAGGAGCACCCGGAGGCTCCAACTGGTCCAGAATTCGGCCACGCGGGTAATTATGGGAGCGACATGGCGCTCCCATATAACACCTCTCCTGCGCGGTGGTCTTCCAGGTGCACTTCAAGGTGTTGGTTCTCACCTTTAAAGCACTCCATGGTTTAGGGCCAGGGTATTTACGAGACCGCCTTCTGCTACCGATAACCTCCCACCGGCCAATACGCTCTCACAGAGAGGGCCTCCTCAGGGTGCCGTCGGTCAAGCAATGTCGGCTGGCGGCCCCCAGGGGGAGAGCCTTCTCTGTGGGAGCACCCGCCCTCTGGAACGAGCTACCTCCCGGAATACGGCTGATTCCGGATCTCCGCACTTTCCGTAAGGCCCTGAAGACGTTTTTATTTCAGCAAGCCGGCCTGGCCTGAATAGGTTTTATGGGTTAGTTTTTTAATTGCATAGCTAGGGGTTTTAAATTGGGGTGGCCGTTTAATTTATTTTTAATTATCTTAACTTTTATATTGTATGTTATTTTAATTCTCGGCTGTTCACCGTCCTGAGTCCCTTCGGGGAGAAGGGCAGGATATAAATTTAATTAATTAATTAATTAATTGATTGATTGATTAATATATATGAGGTGTGAAATAAAGTGTATTATAATCAGATATCAAGTATGTCACTCAGAAAGTTTGATGTGCTTATTGTTTCATTTTTTTTGTTTCATTTTCTTAACAAATTTTGTTCTTGTTTTGTTGTCTTCTCGTTGGGATCCAGGTGCAACACTCTGAATAAACTTGGTCATTTTAAAAACAAAAGTTGAAGTACCATGCTGCTCAATAATTACGTTAATTATACTGACAGAGGCTAGATGAAAATTAATTGAAACACTAGGGAGAGTAAAGATATTCTGGATATATGCACTATGATTGAATTACATTGTTTGAGATTTTATTTGTAGTTACATATAAAAAGATATTTAGAAGAAATGTGAGTTAAATAGAAAAAAATACAATGCAATTTGTAATTATTAAGCAATATCAAGTAAAAATGAAATCGTTTTATTGTACCTTTCTTCAAACAGAAGCATTTGCATTTTACAATCTGCAGCAACTTCCTATCTTGTTAATTGTGTTAAAAAGAAATGATACAATTACTGAGAACAGAGCCATTACAGGCTTCCTGATCTGACATGTGGAGGCAAAACTAAACAAAATTCCTAATGCCAGTATGGAATGTGGAATTAAATATGAAGGTATTCTGGCATAACTCATATAATAGAGTAATATTACAGATTTCTGGATCTGAAAATTTCATATTTTTCTCTTAGAAATAACTACTTTCAAGTCCTCTCTCTTATATAAATATTTTGGAAACTTTTCAGATGCATTGACTCACTACCGTGTTTCCCCGAAAATAAGACCCTGTCTTATATTTTTTTGAACCCTGAAATAAGTGCTTGGCCTTATTTTCGTGGATGTCTTATTATTTTGGGATGCATGAAGCAAGATGGGGCTCTTCTTGCCATTTTACCTAATTTCCAGCTCTGTCTCCTTAAACCTAACCAGAGGAAATGGCGGGGACCAGCTGTGCATGCAATTTCAGGGCGGGCTTATTTTAGCGCATGCGCTCAAAAGCCCAATTGGGCTTATTATCAGGGGATGTCTTATTTTAGGGGAAACAGGATATGTGCATTAACTTTACAATAAAAAGGCTTGTATTCTCAAACATAGAAATTATACTTGTCAGAGGGATCTTACATTATTTCAAGTGATAAACTATATTATTCTTATTTCTCAGATTGTATAACTTGTTTTTCCGAAAACTCTTAGAAACCAGGATGATATGCTTCAATGTGATTGTTCAGATCATCCAGTAGTGCAATCATCCTTATTGCAACAGAATCCATTTCCCTCGTATAGAGGAAAGAGGGAGTAACCTTGAAGAATAGGAGGAAGAGCTGCCAGCAACGCAATAGTAAAATAAAAGAGTCCTAAGCCCAGGCCATGAAATAAACATGAGTAACTTCTCAGTCAGGCTGTTCTCAAGTTCACATAAAGAAAAGAGAGGGAGGGGAAGCATGTTTAGATTTTCAAGGTTCCTTTACTGTAGCTTTATAATAAAAGTAGTACCAACCTACATGGTATCAGTTTCCTAGACTGATCTACCTTGAAGGCTGCCATCTTGAAGTTGTTTGTCTTTTTCTTTTCTTTCCACCTTTCCAAGCATTATAGACTTTTCTAGAGAGCTAGATCTTGGCATAATGTGTTCAAGTATGAAGGCTATTGCTTAACATATTGTAAGCCGCCCTGAGTTTCCAGAGAAGGGCGGCATATAAATCGAACAAACAAACAAACAAACAAACAAATAAAGAAAGAAATAAAATACTATAATTTGAGCCTAGTCATTTGAGACTTGATTGGAATTCAGTATTGATTTGTTCAGTGATTTAACTGTTTGGTTTTCTGGCCATCCATGGTATTCCCACCAAAGTTCAGAAATGTCAATACTCTTTGTCTCCTGCTTGTTCAAAGTGTAGGTTTCACTGTCATAAAGTGTCAGACGAAAACCTTTGCCTGCATAATTTTCATCTTTGTAGACACATCCTGGAATCTGAATATATTTTTCAAGTCCTTCATTGCTGCTTTTATCAAGTACTAGTTTGAGCATACTTCTCGATTGCATGTTCATTTACTGTTTGTTGATCCTAAACAAACAATACCTACCACTTCTGTATCTTGTCAGTTCTAAAGATGGCTTCTTAACTTGTCATTTGTTTAGTTTTCTCTGTATTTAATCTTTGTCCTGTAATTTTACTGTGTTCCTTCAACTTTATTAACTAAAGCTTCATATCATTGACATTTCAACTGTCAAAATAGAGTCATCAGAATAGTGCAGGATGCTGGGCTTGTCAGCTGGAAAACCGACAGCCCAGGTTTAAGACATGAGCTCCATGCAACAGGGTGAGTCCTGTTACTTGCCCCAACTCCTGCCAATCGAAAGTATGCAAATGGGAGTAGATAAATAGGTATCACTT
This sequence comes from Arizona elegans, assembly GCA_022577455.1. Lineage (NCBI taxonomy): Eukaryota > Metazoa > Chordata > Lepidosauria > Squamata > Colubridae > Arizona > Arizona elegans. The sequence continues at coordinate 256,318,774 of JAKOOJ010000001.1, forward strand.
TGGTGTGAAGGTAACAATGCTCCATGACATCACACTGACCACATGATCCTGGAATGTCTTCTGAAAGTCTTGGCTCAGTGGTCTTGAAACAGAGATGAGCTCTGTTTCCTATAGTCGGCCATGAGTACCAGAGTAAAATTCACAGGGACTCCTTTACCTTCAATATAAAAATCACACTCAATTTTCCTGCAATTCAACTTCTCTCAATATATACAATGTTCAGCATATAGGTTGGGGAGAGCATATAGCTTTGTTTTATTCCTTTATCAATCTGGACTGAGTCTGCTTTACCATATTCCTTCTACAATGCGGCTTCCTGACCTCTGTATATGTTTCTCATATGGACAGTATGTTCTGGAATTGCCAAGTATATTTATAGTTGTGGCCAAAATTGTGGAGACCTTTTGGTAAAAGTGTATTTTTGAGGTTTGATGGCTAGTAACACCACTTTGTTTTTGGAATAGTACCATAAAATAATATAGCAATGGAAAGATAATTTAATCAAGAATGCAATGCAGCAAATTATCTATATTCTATGAAACGTTATAGCCAAATAACCAGAAAAAGGAAGCACAACTTGCTTAGGTTGATATCAGGTAGCTTTCCTTCAACTGATTGTAGCCAATGAGCATGAGTGTTTAGAGAGCCAACCAGGTGTCATCTTGTTTTGGCAATGACCTAATCAGATCACAGGATTCAGTTATTGATGTCATGTATTGAAGCTGAGAGGAGGACATTTGTCAGTGTATTATGTGAGTGCTATCAAGTTGTTTGGGGATTTTTGTGTTCTTTCATTTAGTGAGCTTATAAAACATAATAGAATTAAAGTAATGGTGCAAATAGTTGATTGGTCGCCCAGAAAGCGAAGTAAAATAGTATTATTAAGTGAACAAGGCTACAGTTATAAAGAAATTAGAAGAAAAATTGGTGGAAACTTAACCAAAGGTGGCATTTCTTAAGTTTTTGAAGAGGTATAAGGAGACTCAGTCACTACAAAACCACACTGGTAAAGGCAGGAAAAAATGCACAACAGCAAGTGATGATAGAAGAATTAAGAGACTATGCCTACCTGACAGAAGAAAATCATCTGGGTGTATACAAGATGAAATGGTGCAATGCAATGTGAAGTTGAGCGCAAGGACTGTTCGGCTCAGACTGCAGGAATTTGGCCTAAAATCTAGAATTCCACAAAAAAAAGCCACTTTTATCTCTCAAACAAAAGTTGAAAAGAGTAAACTGGGCTAAGACCCATGTTACCTGGATAGAGGAACAATGGGACTGTTATTTGGAGTGATGAGACCAAGATCTACCTTTTTTGTAGTTGTGGCATAAAATACATAAGAAGAAGAATCTCAGAAGATTTGCGTCCTGATTGCATTACATGTACCATGAAACACCCAGTCAGTGTTATGATCTGAGGTTGTATGACATCAAAAGGTGTGGGCAGAATTTGTGTGATTAATGGGAATATAAATGGCCAAAAATACATTAATGAAATACTTGAGCCCAAACTGAAGCCTTCCGCACATGATCTTTTCCAAGACAATGAAGCTTTTATATTTCAGCAGGATTCAGCTCCATGTCATGTTGCTGCTGTGTGCAAAAAGTGGTTTCAAGATAATCATGTTCCACTGCTGGAATGGCCCAATTGAAAATCTATGGAGCTGACTAAAGAAACTTGTTAGTCAGAATGACCCAGCAATAAACCCCAGTTAATAGAAGCAATCATTCAATCTTGGTTTCACATTATAGCTGCAGAACTAAAAGACTTGGTTCACTCCATGGGAAGACGTTGTAAGGCCATAATTCATGCTAAAGGTTACCCAACTAAGTATTAACTGACATGGTGATAATTTTTGTATATCTCATTTTTTCTATGTTTCATTTTTCTTCTTTATTACTGCTATTATAATAGCAAATCCTTCATAAAAGTTATTGCATTACATTCTTGATTAAATTATGTTTCCATTGATATATATAATTTTATGGTACTACTCCAAAAAAAAAAAAAAGTGATGTTATTAGCCATCAAATCTCAAAAATACGCTTTTCCCAAAAGGTTTCCACAATTTTGGCCACTACTGTATACTACTATATACTAATCTTCACATACCTATTTTCAAAATGTAACTTCTCAAGTTGATATAATAAAATATAAACTTCAAGGACTTTAAACACTGAAAAAATGCAAATATAGGGTTTTTCTTCCAGTTTATGGCTAAAAAGTTTGTTTATACTTTATAAACTTTATTGTCATTGTATGTGTATACACAGTATACACATACAATGAAATTTACTTAACACCCAAAGACCAGGTCCCATACACGTAATCCCCAAACACACTCCCACCCACCACAATTCCCTACCCCTAAACTACCCAACATCCACACAACAGACCAAGTAATACTGTCCAACAGCTCACTGATCGTGGCCCTTTAGTTCATTGTTGAGTGCAATTATAGCTCTGAGATAAAAACTATTCAGAAAACGTGTGGTCCGAGTTTTAATTGTTCTGTATCTTCTGACAGAAGGCAACAGTCCAAAAAGATTGTAAGCAGGATGGGAAGAGTCTCTGAGAATGTTATGCAACTTCCTCAAACAGCGAGATTTGAAGATGTTGTCCAGGGCTGGTAGCTGGAGTCCGATAATATTCTGGGCAGTTTTAATGATTCTCTGTAGAGCTTTTTTGTCCGCTACAGAGCTGCTCCCATACCATGCAAGACTGCCGTATGTCAGGATACTCTCAATGGTGCTGCAATAGTAGGACAGAAGTAGATGCTGAGATAGAGTTATCTTCCTGAGCATTCTCAGGAAGTACAGCCTCTTCTGTGCCTTCTTCACAAGCATGTTAGCATTCATAGTCCATGAGAGGTCCTCCGAGATATCAGTGCTGCAAGATATAAGTTAAAACTACCCACCCTCTCCACCTCCTCACCATTTATGTACAGTAGTAGATGTACATCTCTCTTCCCCCTGAAGTCAATTATAAATTCTTTAGTTTTTGTGGTGTTAAGTGTGAGATTATTTTCATTACACCACAATGTCAGCCCTTGTACTTCCTTCCTGTAAGCAGACTCATTGTTCTTATTAATGAGCCCCACCACTGTTGTGTCATCCGCAAATTTAATAATTGCTCTGGTGTTGTACAGTGGGGTGCAGTCATGCGTGTACAAGGAATAAAGGAAAGGGCTTAGCACATAACCCTGGGGGGCTCCTGTGCTTAGTATCAGAGTAGAGGAATGGTGAGATCCCATCCTTACTGACTGTGGCCTACCTGTTTAGAAGTATAAAACATTTATGAAATATATAGACATAAAGACTTCATTTAATTAACTCATCTTCAAATTTATACAGCATCCTTATATTTTTTTTCCTAGTCTAAATAATGTATGAAACTAATATCTTATTTATGAAACGTCTGAGCCATTTCTCTTTAAATTAGATATACTTGATCAAGAGTAAGTCATAATCTGAGCATTGATGATCATGGCTAAATAGCATATTTAACAGTAATTTAGTGTCAATTTTCATACTCATAATTAGATGCCCAAAGTTTCTCATATAAGTGAACTATTTGATTTTGTATGCCAAAATATAGTTAATATCACTTAATGGCCTATAGCCATGATGGCGAACCTATGGCACACATGCCAGAGGTGGCATGCAGCGCCCTCTCTGTGGGCATGCGAGCTGTCGCCTCAGCTCTGCCATGCATGTGTACGCGCCAGTCAGCTGGTCTTTGGGTCTCTGGTGCACATGTGCGGGGGGCAGGATACACACAGGAACGTGCACGCATACGTGTGGAGTGGGGTGCATGTGGGTGGCTATGTACATGTGGGGGCGCATGCAGGGGGTGACACGCATTGCATTTTGGGGGTTCAGGTGCACATGTGTGTGCTTTGGGCACTCAATCTGGAAAAGGTTAGCTATCACTGACCTATAGAATGTTTCTTCTGTGGGCCTTGCATACAAGAACACTTTTACAAGCAAATTTCAGAATCCCGCATTAGTGGACAGTTTTCATGCATCGTTGCTCCGACATTCTTTACTCTTGGGACATCTTCACTTCGATTGGATTTTACTAAGTGCTCATCAAACTTTTTCTCCCTCTGCAGTCTAGTTCCGCCTCCTCCCTCTGCACATGATCAGTTCTTTTCACTCAGTCGATGTGGTAGGACTGGAGTGCTAATTAGTCAGGAAGATTAACATTAATTAATTCATTTAATTGGAATTTTCAAAGAAATAATATAATTTCACTTAAATCTGAGGGGCTGCTGGAGGCAATTTTTATAATATCGGCAGTTTTTTTCTATCGATACTGAGTCTGCGCCGCTTCTAAATAGGAAGCCGTTTGCCTCACTAATTGCTCAGCAGCGATCCGCTTTGAAGTGGATGCTGTTCTTTTAAAAAGCAAATTGCCGCGGTGTGAGAGCTGGTTAACTGGCGTGCTGGGATAACCGCCTACACCATAGCACCCTCTGTTTGCGGCATCGGAGTTCCTGCAATCGAAAGTCAGGCTCCAGGAAGCAAAATAACTAAAATTGGCGTTAAAACAAACTGCCGCTTCTGATAGCCGGCTATTTATAACGAATAAATATTGCAGTCTTTGTCTGTCAGGCAAAGTTATTAAATTAAAGGCGAGATCGCAATACAAAATTAATTACCTGAGGAAAAAAGACGCTTGTAAGCGCTATTTTCTTTATATCGGCATGAGGAAAACCAGTGAGTTCGAGCGCTCATCAGTTTAACGGAAGGTTGCTGAATAGAAATTTGAAAGCGCCGCCATTTTAAAGTACAAGAAATTCCGTTGGCCATTTATCTCTATATATTGTGCCATTATCAACTGCAGGCTGAAGAAGAAGTTCGCCTCAGGGAAGTTTTTTTACAATTCATTATAAATTAATTAAATTAATTACTTGCTATATATATATATATATATATATATATATAAATTAATTGATTAATTAATTACTTATCTATTTACATTAATTCTCCTGATTAATAAATATGGCAGAGGATGAATTATCTTCTGAATTAGAACAAGTCACTCCTCCTCCTAGAGTACCTTTGTCCCAACCTCTAAGAAAAAAACGAGGCAAAACCAAACATGTGTCTATTCCTTGTCAGGACACTAATGACACACAAACTAATAATCTTAAAAGTTCTAATATGATGGAAAAACGTAGACATAATCAATTAGAACGCCAATTTGAAAAGGCCCAGCGCGCAGCGCAATTGGTGCCTATTACATCTCAGTCTGAAGCAGTTAATCTTCAGCAATCTGAAAATACAATGCCTCAATTAAATGAGGAAGATTCAAATGTGTGGGGTCAAGATAATATATCTATAGAACCACAAAGTCATTGTTTAATTGATGAGTCAAGGAGGCTCGCACCTCAACGGCCTATGTGTTCAGGTCATTTACATATAGCTGACCATATGATTCATGGTCCACCTGAGGCCACTTTCACGCCAACAGCTGCTGGCCTGAGGGGAGAAGAAGGCCCAAATGGTAGTAATGCACTGGATTTTCAAACATTAGTTTCGCAGATCATTTCTCGCATATTTCAAGCTGGTCTGCAACAAACCGGCTATCCTTGTCAGTCTGGTGCATCCACCAGCACTAACTGTCAACATCAGATACATCCCCAACAACAACAACAATCTGTAAATTACTTTACTCAAGGAGATGAACTTGATTGTCTAGAAGAATTTGATATGTCAGATGATGAAGGGGAAATGGTTTCAGAAAAGCCAGCATTTCAAGGTCTTTTTAAACCAGCCTTATTTAAGTCATTGCTGCGTAAGGCAAAATTAGCTACCAATTTGGGTGTCAACATAGAAAAAAACATCTGAGTCAGGTAGCCAACTTGACCATAATAATACTTTATTTAACTTACCCAAATCGGATTTAGATTTTGTACCATGTCCAGATCTTTTCTCACAAATTATACAAAACCATGGGAACACCCTAGTTCTAGGGAAGCGGGGAAGACAGTGGTCAGGAAAGGGTTATCTGCTCCAATCCAGGGAAGATCAGGTCAGGAAAGTTGATAAGCTCCTCCTCCTGTCGCTTCCCAGCTTTCTGACTCAATCTGTGCTGGATCGAACGCACTTAGCCCCTCTCCTGAATCACAGTCTTCCTTTTACAATTTAATTGGCTTCTTAAAAACAAAAATTTTTCTTTAAATTACCTGAGGTATGCAGCGAGAAGGGCTTCTTCGGTCCAACTCCGCTGTGACCGCTTGCGGTCTTGGGGGATTGAGACCCCTTGGCTGGGTCTCTCCCACTCGGCGCAAACGGTTAACGCCCGAAACCGCCGTTGGGAACCTCCTCTTGGAGTTGAGGTTCCCTCCTTATTACTGGCGGCTGCTATATTTGAATTCCCGGCGAGCAAGCTTTCCCTCGCCGAAGGCACCTCTTGAAATCAATTAAGCCTCTAGCAGCCGCCTCACTTGTCTCGGAGCCCTCGCTGCTCTATTAGCATGCCTTGCCATCGCCTGCGCTCCCCGCTGAGGTACTTCGCAGTGCCGGATCGGCTGGCTCATCGAAGGAAGAAGCGGTATCGTATGAGGCTTTTCCACCAAGCCTGTCTTTAATTGGGGCGCGTCTTTTGTCTGAAGGGCGGCTAGAACAGGGGTTTCTTTATTGCAGCCACCATTTTATCGCCTCTAGGCCACCACTGAACGCCTGGGCTTTATCAGATGCCATTTTGGATTTCTCCTTGTGGCAGTTGGGGCCTTTCCTTACAACATGGCATCGTGCCCCTCTAAAGCGGCTAAACGCCACACCCCTGAGGATCCAGCTCCTGGTCCTTCATCAGCGGAGCCTACAAAAAAATCAAAAAAGACTCAGGCCTCCAGGGAGGAGAAGAAGGCTGCAGCAAAAGCAAAGGAGGAGCTTCACCTGCACCAGGCCATAGAACGCTCCATACAAAAGGCCATTAGAGATGCCTCTATTAGGGAGGCCCCAGTCCAACAGGGGGTGATGGCCACTCTAACTCCTCTGGCCCCTCAGGCTTCTGCGGCCTCCCCTCCCAATCCGGCAGGTGCCCAGACCCAGGATTCTCGCCCTTTATCCCCAGACCGGGGGCAATTGCCAGCCCCTCCTCAAAAAGGAATTTGTGAGGTTCTTTTTGGCTCCCAGTCGGATACTCCTTCTCATGGCCAGGCCCCTACTCCCTCTGCACCTTCAGGTGCTACACCGACTAATTTGGGGAACATTGCGCCTCCAGGGCCTGCTGTTACTCCTGAACTCATGGCCTACATTCAGTCCGCCATTCAGAAAGGGGTTCAAGAGGAATTACAGCGCAGAACATCCTCCTGGGTGGCTGAATCTGCCTGTTCTCTCCTACACCCAGAGGTTTCTCTCTTAGAAGAGGGTCAGGCTCCTCCTGAAGTTGTGACCAATTCGGGGGCTCCATCGGAACATCCATGTTACCAAGAAGAGGATGCTAGGGAAAGGGATCTTTCCGAGGATGAGGACTTGGCTCCTGATCAGCCATCCTTTATAGGCTTGTTTAAACCTCACCTGTTTAGGTCCCTGTTGCACAAAGCCAAGTTAACTACCCGCCTGGGTACCCCTCAGGACAGGCTTCCAGGACCCACCAGGATCTTAACAAAATCTTAGCGGCCCTGGAATTTTCCGCCGACGCGACGCTTAATGCGTCCCGTTTCTCGGCTAAGGCAATTGGCTCATCCATAACCACTCGGAGGTTGCTCTGGCTCCGGAATTGGCAGACAGACGCTAAATCAAAGTGGCGACTCGCCTCTACGGCCTTTGAGGGCCCCTCTCTTTTCGGAGCCCCATTAGAATCCCTCTTAATAGAAACAAAGGACAAGAAACGTATCCTTCCATCAGTCTCCAGGCGTTCTGAGTATCGCTCCTCTTCGGCTAACCTTCGCTCCTTTCGCCATTCAGAATTCCCCTATTCGGGAGGCCGGTTCCCCAGGGCCCCTTACCCCCGTTCCAGGCCTCCGGATCATCAGGGATTTCAGAATCAAAGGGGTTTCTCCAGACATCCACCCCGAGGGGGCCGCGGACGTCCCTTCCGCAGGTCCAGATAGCTCCCCTTCCAGTCCTCCCATTGGGGGCCACCTGGCTCTCTTTGCCAGCCAGTGGGAGAGTACTTCGTCCGATGTTTGGGTCCGGGAGACGGTTAGGTGGGGCCTCTCCCTCGAATTTCTCTCCACTCCTCCCAACAGGTTGCCCTCTTTCTCGGGATTGTCAGAAACGGCTCCTGCTGGCCTCGGCTATCAAACATCTCCTTGACATTCGGGCCATCGAGCCGGTGCCTCAGGAGCAGCATGGGCAGGGGTTTTATTCCCGCCTGTTCCTTGTTCAGAAACCCTCGGGCGGTTGGAGGGCCATTCTGGACCTCAAATCTTTGAACCGCTGGGTCCCCTACCAGCGGTTCAAAATGCAGTCCCTCTCCTCAATCTTAGAGAGCATCAGGATCGGGGACTTTCTCACCTCAGTAGACCTGACTGAGGCCTACCTTCATGTCCCCATTCATCTGGCATACGCCAAATTCCTTCGGTTTTGTCATGCGGGCCGTCACTACCAATACCGCGCCCTCCCATTCGGCTTATCCTCGGCTCCCCGAGTTTTTACTAAATTAATGGCCGCTATTGCGACACACCTCCGGGCTCTCCCAATTCGGATCCTCTGTTATCTAGACGACCTCCTCATTCTCTCGAGCTCGGAGGATAGGGCACATCAGGACCTGGACTCCACCCTCCAGGTCCTGACAGCTCACAGCTTCTCCATCTATTGGGCCAAGAGCCATCTGGTACCCACGACCCGGATCCAACACCTGGGGACTATCATCAATACGGTTGAGAGCAGGGTCTTCCTTTCCGAGGAATGTCTGTCCAGCCTGCGGTCTCTGGTCAGCTCAGTCGCGCAGGGATCCCCTGTCCCCTTGGCGACCCTTTCCCAACTCCTCGGAAAGATGGTATCGTGTGTCGGCATCGTACCATGGGCCCGTCTCCACTGCAGGTCCCTGCAGTGGTTTCTTCTCCCATATCAGAAGTCCCAATATTCGGCTTCTAACCAAATTTTTCACCTTAACCCCACCGTCATTCAGTCCCTCCATTGGTGATCCTCCAGGGCCCTTTTCAAAGGGAGGGAGTTCAGGGAGCCCGACCCTGTCATTGTAACAACGGACGCCAGCCTTCTTGGCTGGGGGGCTCACGTCCACTCCCACATGGCCCAGGGCTCATGGACCTCGGAGGACAAATCACACAACATAAACTGGCTGGAGCTCCGGGCCATTTACCTGGCCCTCAGGGTTTTCACGGACATCGTCAAGGACCGGCACGTGATCGTCCGGACGGACAATGTGGCGGCCAAGGCCAATGTCAATCGCCTGGGAGGGACCCGGTCCCGCTCTCTCATGGAAGAGGCGGACCGATTGGGAACCTGGGCAGAGGCCAACCTGCGATCACCGCGAGCAGTTCATATCTCCGGCCTAGTCAACTCCCAGGCCGACTGGCTGAGCTATTCTCCATTGGACCACAGCGAGTGGCGCCTCGACCCGGCCATGTTCAAGCGGGTCACACGCCGCTTCGGGGACCCAGTGGTGGACCTGTTTGCGACGAGGGACAATCGGCAAACAACACGTTTCATCTCCAGATTTCCGGACCCGATGGCGGAGGCCACGGACGCGCTCCTGTGCAGGTGGTCCAAGGGACTTCTTTATGCCTTTCCTCCCCTTCCCCTCCTCTCCAGGGTGGTCCGGAAACTTCTGGCAGAGCAGGCAGAGATGATCCTCGTCGCACCTTACTGGCCCCGTCGGCCTTGGTTTGCCAACCTTCAGGCACTCTCGACTCGGCCTCCATGGCGTCTTCCTCCCGCCGACATCATCCTTCATCAGGGGTCGCTCCTCCATCCAGACGCCTCTTGGCTGCAACTAACTGCCTGGCGGTTGAGCGCCAGCTCCTGTCGGAGTCTAACCTGCCCCACGACGTGATTGACACCATCTCGGCGGCACGCCATCCAGCCACAGTACGCATCTACGCGGCTACATGGCGCTCCTTCGCAGAATGGTGTATACCACAAGGAATCGACCCAAAGCAGGCCTCAACTAACCAGGTACTCGTCTTCCTCCAGAAGGGGTTGGCCGCCGGCCTCGCGCCAAACACGTTATGCAGGCAAGTAGCCGCTTTATCTTCCATTCTCTGTTTGGGGGTCCCGTAACTCCTTGGCTCAACGTCCTTTGATTCATTTGTTCCTCAAAGGGGCTTCGAATCTTCGGCCTCCTCCTGTACATTGTTACCCCACCTGGGACCTCCCAAAGGTGTTGAACGCCCTCACTAGGGAACCGTTTGAGCCTATTCACACAGTGTCCCTACGATTTCTCTCCTATAAGGTATCCTTTTTGGTTGCTATCACCTCCGCTAGATGAATTTCAGAGTTGGCAGCCCTCTCCGTGAGGGCTGACCTCTGCGTTTTCCACCCGGACAGGGTAGTACTCCGTCTGGACCCAACCTTTCAACCTAAGGTTAATTCCCTATTTCACAGGTCTCAGGAGTTAATACTTCCCAATTTCTGTCCTCACCCATCCCACCCGAGGGAACGTGTTTGGCACTCCTTGGACGTTCGCCGTGCTCTGCGCATCTACCTTCGGTGAACATCCTCATTTCGCAGGTCGGAGGCGCTTTTCGTCTCCTTCCAACCATCCACTCTGGGCCTCAAGGTCTCCTCTCATACGGTGGGTCATTGGCTCCGCGCCACTATAGCCTCCTGCTACGAGGCTTCTTCCACTCCGACCCCCAGGTGTGTCACTGCCCATTCTACCCGCAGTGCCGCCAATTCTGCAGCTTGGGCCACTCAGGCCTCCCTCCTTGACATCTGCAGGGCCGCTACCTGGGCATCCCCCACTCCCTTTATCCGCCACTATAAGCTCGATACTTTCGCTTCGGCGGAGGCGGCATTTGGCTGCTGGGTTCTCCAACAGGTGTGTGCGGACCAGGCCTCCACGTCCCGGGCGGGTCCCCCCCTATAGTTCTCGGGCTTTGGCATGTCCCTTTCCTGACCGCTGTCTTCCCCGCTTCCCTAGAATGGGCGTTGACTTGCCTGAACGCCCCTTCTGGGGACCAGGAAGACAGCGGTCAGCCCCACCCTTTTGCCGCCGGTTCGTCTCGGCTGGTCCACTTTCTTCTTTTCTAATAATTTCAGGTGGGCTAGTGCGTCATCAGGAAAACATCATATTCCTCGTCCAAAAGCTGGCAAGCGACAGGAGGAGGAGCTTATCAACTTTCCTGACCCGATCTTCGCTGGATTGGAGCAGATAAGCCTTTCCTGACCGCTGTCTTCCCAGTCCCCAGAAGGGGCGTTCAGGCAAGTCAACACCCATTCAACATTGGGACCGAACATTTTTGATAAAAAATTATATTGTGTTGCTCCTGAATTGGATGAATTACTACAATTACCATTGATAGATGAACCTGTAGCAACATTAACTTCATCTTCAATCTTAGTTAGCGAGGTTGGGGAAGGCCTTAAAGTAGAAGATAAAAGAGCTGAGATGACATGTCGTAAGACTCATCAAGCTGCTGCATAGGCAATTAGAGCAGCAATTTCTTCTTCATTCTTTAACCATGCCTCTCTTATATGGCTTCGTCAACTGAAGGAAAGATTACCACCAGGAGAATCTAGAATTCAACAAGACATATCAAAACTTATAGCAGCAGCAGAATATTCTGCTGATGCATCATTAGATGCAGCAAAATTCACATCTAGGGCCTTTGCTTCATCAATTTCATCTCGCTGACTCCTTTGGCTGAGACATTGGAGGGCAGATTCAAAATCTAAGTGGAGGCTTACATCAGCACCTTATAAAGGTCGTTCCTTATTCGGAACTTCACTAGATCCAATTCTAGTAGAAGGAAGAGATAAGAAGAAGGTATTGCCTTCATTGTATAGAAGACCGGATCGCAGATTCTCACCTTATCAGCGTCAATCCTTTCGTTATGATCAAGGATCTGCAAATGCCTTCACACAGCGTGGTAACCCACAACTCTATTCATATGGATATTCAAATGATAGGAACTCCTTTCGTGGAAGAGGAGGACATCAAAATTCTTTCAAGAGACCTTTTAGAGGTACCATGTCACGACAATCACGTAGAGGCAAGTGACTCGAAAGATGCCCTTCCCATTGGGGGCAAACTTCAACATTTCTTTCACCAATGGGAACTATCTACGACAGACGCATGGATATTACGTACAGTGACAAGCGGTCTCACTTTGGAATTTACCTCCCCCCCACCATAAAGGTTCCTACAATGTACATGGCACAACCATCCATCTCAAAGAGAGTTGATGAATACAGAAATTCAACATCTAATCCAAATCAATGCAATCGAACTGGTTCCAAAACATCAAATTCGAACAGGTTTTTATTCCAGTTTCTTTCTGGTACCAAAAAACTCAGGGGGATGGAGGGGAATTCTGAATCTGAGACAATTGAACAAGAAAATATTATACAGAAGATTCAAAATGCATTCACTAAAGTCATTACTGGGATGCATCAGACAAGGCGACATAATGCAATCAATAGATCTCAAAAGAAGCATACCTACACATACCAATTCACCCAATGTACAGACAATATCTCAGAATCGAATATGCGGGCAGGCATTTTCAATACAAGGCAATGCCTTTTGGCCTTTCCTCCGCACCGAGAACATTTACGAAACTTCTGGCAGCGGTAGCAGCTTCTCTCAGATTAATTTCAATTCGTCTAGTATGTTACCTAGACGATATTTTAATACTGTCGACATTAGAGACTCAGGCATGTCGAGACAGACAGTTAGTAATAAAATCTTTACAAGCTCATGGGTTCACAATAAATGTGGAGAAAAGTCACTTAGTCCCAACAACAAGAATTCAGCACTTGGGAGCTATAATAGATTCAACAAAGGGTATGGTATACCTATCTCAAGACAGGCAGAACAGTATCAAAGATCTGATTACTCAAATACTATCTCAAAAGAAAACTACATAATTAACACTGTCTCAATTTCTAGGCAAGCTAATATCAGCAATTGCAATAGTACCCTGGGCTCGATACCACTCTCACAATCTACAGTGGTTTCTACTGCCATTTCAAAAAAGACAAACAGCGCACTCTCTATACAAAGTGCTAGTACCAAAAAAAGTCAAAATGTCTCTTCAATGCTGGTTAACTTCTGCAATTCAGCAGGGATCATTTTTTCTTCAATCAGAACCAGTAATATTGACAACAGATGCCAGCTTGTATGGATGGGGGGCCCATCTGAAGGGTCTATTAGCACAGGGAATTTGGTCTCCTTTAGAGAAGAAACAACCAATCAATTGGTTGGAATTAAGAGCAGTAAGAATGGCGTTAAACCATTTTCATCATCTTCTAGTAAACCAGCACGTATTAATTCTAACTAACAACATGGCCACGAAGGCGCATATGAACCATCAGGGAGGAACAAAATCAAAAGATCTCATGGAAGAGACAGCACAACTGATGTCTTGGGCAGAGACACATTTAATGTCAATAAAGGCAGAACATATATCAGGAGAAAAAAACCAACAGGCAGACTGGCTCAGTCGTGGAAAAATAGATCAGTCAGAGTGGATGCTTCACCCCAATGTATTCAGGGAGATAGTTCAGAGGTTTGGAAAACCAGTAGTAGATCTGTTTGCGACACCACAGAATGCACAGCTCCCAAGATTCTTTGCGAGGTTTCCAGTGGCAGGAGCAGAAGGCCACGATGCTCTAAGATCTCATTGGCCAGTAGGTCTTATGTATGCATTTCCTCCAATCCCAATTATTCAGAAAGTACTTCGGAAATTTCTGGAAGAAAGAGCAGAGATGATATTGGTAGCGCCATACTGGCCACCCAGGCCATGGTTTGCAGAAATTCTACAACTATCGATACAAAATCCGTGGAGAATACCACCAGCAAAGATGATTCTCATTCAAGGAAAGGTTCAACATCCAAAGCCAAATTGGTTAAAATTGACCGTTTGGCGATTGAAAGGATCAAATTAGCAAAAGATAATCTTCCTAAGGAAGTAATTTATACCATTCAAGCAGCCAGGAGACCATCAACAACACGTATTTATAATGCTACTTGGAATACGTTTGTAAAGTGGTGTATAGAACATCGTGTTGATCCTACATCGGCTAATGAAATTGAAGTATTGTTTCTTCAGGCTGGGTTAGAAAGAGGTCTTGCACCCTCTAAGTTGAGAAGACAAGTAGCAGCACTAGCTACAGTTTTAAAAGGACGCAATAAAAAATCTCTTAGTCAAGACAAGAGAATTAAATCATTCCTAAGGGGTGCAATGAATTTAAGACCACCTAAGATTCACAGGTATCCTTCATGGGATATCAATTTAGTATTATAGGCTCTTACAAAGTCTCCATTTGAGCCAGTAGCTTCAATAAGTATAAGATGGCTAACAATAAAATTAGCATTCTTAATAGCAATAACATCGGCACTTAGAGTATCAGAAATTGCAGCTTTATCTATTAGGAATGATTTGTGCGCTTTTTACCCAGATAGAGTAGTGCTAAGACTAGATACAACATTCATACCGAAAATAAATTCTTATTTCCATAGAGCTCAAGAAATAGTTCTACCAAATTTCTGCCCAGATCCAAAACATACATTGGAAAAAATGTGGCATACTCTAGACGTACGTAGGTCTTTAATAAGATATATAAAAAGAACTGCAACATTCCGTCAAACGGAAGCATTATTTGTATCCTTTTTACCTTCCTCGATGGGAAAAAAAGTATCTTCCAATACAGTAGGAAGATGGATTAAGGCATGTATATCAGCAGCATATGCTTCACAAGGGGTAAAGGTACCTAGTAGAGTGTTACCTCATTCAACACGTAGTGTAGCGACATCAGCTGCATGGGCCACCCAGGCATCAATAGAAGAAATATGTAAGGCAGCTACATGGTCTTCTATTTCATCATTTGTAAAACATTATAAAATAGACTCCTTTGTGTCAGCTGATGCAGCATTTGGGAGAAGAGTATTACAATCAATAATTTCCCCACGACAACAGGAAAAAGACTTAGAAACCCACCTTAATAGGCAAAGCTTGGGTATATCCCAAGAGTAAAGAATGTCGGAACAACGATGCATGAAAATGGAACATTGTCTCACCTGACTGTTCATTTTATGATCGTTGCGACAACATTCTGGCCCACCCTTAGAGTATTGGTATGGTGGTCGTGGGGGGTGTTTTTTCATTACTCCTTCTGCAGTTGATATTCCGCGAAAAGCATGTAAAGAAGTCAAGAAGTGACATCGTGAAAAGAACTGATCATGCGCAGAGGGAGGAGGCGGAACTAGGCTGCAGAGGGAGAAAAAGTTTGATGAGCACTCAGTAAAATCCAATCGAAGTGAAGATGTCCCAAGAGTAAAGAATGTCGTCGCAACGATCATAAAATGAACATTCAGGTGAATGTTCATTTTATGATGATGTTCCATTTTAGCCCAAACTATAGAAGTTCTTTCCACGCGCCAAAGGTATAAAGGTTGAAGTAGTATGAAAATCAATTATTTTTGTACTTTTAAGACTTTAACAAATGTGAAAATTTTCTATGTCATGTTCTTTTTGTTGCTAGGAATCAGATTACTAATTTTAAGCACATGAAATTGTCAGTACAGTTCATGTACCTACCAGTTGGTGGGATGCATGCAAATAGTATGCTGGTCTGCAAAGGATTTTCAAAATTAGATATCCTCGCTTGCATAAACATTCTTGGAATAAAACTGAGCTTCGTTCTACTCAAGCCATACTGGCTAAAATGTACTGTAATTGGTTGATTGTCTCCTTACCGTTAGTAGGCAATGCTTCGTTTAGCATGGATACAACTAAAGCTGATAACCTGATCTATTGTTTTCTTCTCTAAAATATGTTATGTGAAAGTCTCAAGTAACCATGGAATGCAGAATAATGATGATGATGATGATGAAGAAGATGATGATGATGAAGAAGAAGAAGAAGAAGAAGAAGAAGAAGAAGAAGAAGAAGAAGAAGAAGAAGAAGAAACTGAAACTAAAGTGCTCTAGGGCTTTAGAATTCAAATAGGCACCTGCCACAAAACATCTTAGACTTAACAACTGTCAATAAGAAAGACAAATAAGTCTGAATAGTGGACATGGCAGTACTTGAAGACAGCAGAAGAGAAGAAAAAGAACTGGAGGAGATAATAAAATGCAAAGACTTGCAAATAAAAATAGAATGACTGGTAAAAGAAAGCAAAGTAATAGGTGGGTGCAATCTCAAAACAACTGGAGCACAGCTGGACCATTTGAACACCATTGCCATTGATAAAATCACCATCAGTCAATTGCAGTTACTCAGAACAGGTGACACCTGTGAAGATATCTTTAACACATTCAAACATCAACATTTTTTTATTTCAGGTCCTCAAGGACTCAGTAAGTGGATAAAAATGCTGATTATGTAACAAACCATAATTCATAATTCTAGCAGAGGTAGTGGGTTAATAACCAGTAACATGAGTTTAACCATGAGCTCTGGTGGTGCAGTGGTTAGAGGGCAGTACTACAGGCTACTTCTGCTGACTACTGGCTGCCTGCAATTCAGCAGTTTAAATCTCACCAGGCTCAAGATTGACTCGGCCTTCCATCCTTCCGAGGTCGGTAAAATGAGGACCCAGATTGTTGGGGGCAATATGCTGACTCTCTAAACCACTTAGATAGGTCTGAAAAGCACTGTGAAGTGGTATATAAGCAAGTGCTATTGCTATTAAACATTCTTGAGATAAACATATGTCCATCATCCAAGAAAAACTAAAAAATAATATAAAAATAAATAAAATATAAAAACAGTAATTAAAAATACTAAATAATTTTAAAAGAAAACAAAAAACAAAACTCTCTCAGCATTCCCCTGGTCACATGAATAAAATTCAGGGTCTTGGCAACTGGAATGTATTTACAATAGTTCCAGCATCTCAGGTAAAGTGATCGCCATTTTTAACCTTCCCAGCCATCTTCTGACAAGCAAAGTCAATGTGGGAAGCTGGCTTCCCTTAATGACCACCTTTTGTTACTTAACAGCTGCAGTGATTCACTTAACAATTGTGACAGAAAATTGGGTGTGATGCACATAACAACCGCCTTGCTTAACAGCAGAAATTCTGGTCCCAATTATGGTCATAAGTCAAGGAGTACCTGAATATGGAAAAACTTTGTTTTCCGTTGCTCTCACATTTTATTTCTTGAATTTGCTTGATTTTCACCCGTTTAAATATATATTTTATAATAAATATAAAGAAATTTAAAAAATTCTGTGCTGGGCTTTGTTCAAAAGATTGGTCATAAGGAATTGATAATCAGATTAATTAATTAAATATTAACAACAAAATATAGCATTATTATCTCCCATCCCCAATATTTGGGATTATTGAGTTGCAGTATTAATTATGTGTGTAAACATCTTAGATTTACAAATAATGGGGGTTTTTTTCCTGAAGGGCAAAAAATCTGGCAGGCTCTCAAAATGTTGGGATGGTATTATCTTAGGAGGATATTTATGCAAGTTGCTAATAATTCTCTAGACATCTTGTAGTCAAATTTCAAATAAAATAAATTACAATCCACTGTATGCTTATTTGTTCATTTTTGACCGCAACATTTCTCCCATATCAAGGAAATGAATTGCATCCTTTTAGTAAATGTTAATGATTTTTTTTTTTGCATGAAACAGAAAAATACTGCTATACATACTGTTTCCATATGTGCTCCTACTTAAATAATTTTTGTGGGTGAAGATTATTTTTATTATTGTAAATATGTGCTTGAAACAAATTGATTTATTTGAGATCCTTGAAAACAAATATACAACATAAAGAACCAATTTGGCCTAGTACTTAAAGCACCAAGTAGAAAGCGGGAGACCGTGAGTCCCATTTTAGGCATGAAAACCAGCTGGATGACTTTGAGCCAGTCACTCACTCTCAGCCCAACCCAACACATAGGGTTGTTGCTGTGGGGAAAATAGAGGGAGGAAAATGTGTTGAATAAGTTCCCTGCCTTAGGTTGTTTGTAAAAATAATAAGGGTGGAATACAAATAAATAACTATTGCCCTGTAGTAACCACAGTACAGTAATATATGCTTCCTTATGTACACAAACACGTTTGACTGTACATTGGCTTTCAAGAAATATACTGCAGAGTTTGTACCTGCTAGAATCGTAATAAAGGCCTTGGAAAAGATATTCAAATGCCATCACATGTGTATACCTACAAAGATTAGAATCATACAGATGGTACTTTTCCCTGTGGCATTTCATGGAAGTAAAAATTGGACTTGAAGGAAGCAAGTTTCAAAGGGGATTGATGCATTTGAACATTGGGTGTTGAAAAAGACCTCCAAAAATACCACTGATAACTAAGAAAACAAGCAAATGGATCAGAAAATAAATCAACCTACAACTCTCACTTTAAAAAATAAGACTTGAATTACCATATTTTGGACACGTTATGTGAAAACCTTGCAATGTCTATAGTGTGGGAAAGGAAGAGAAAAAGTACTAGGTGAACGGATTTAACTGCAGTAGCAGTGGGTCCAATGTTGAAAGTCTGGAAGGGGCAGATTACCAGTAGATCATCTTGAAAAAGATTTGTCAGTATGCTAACTAAGACTTGACATTTGATAGCAGGTAATGAAATAATCAAAACGCATTTATCTAATAGAAATGCTTATATTTCAGAGCACTAGTGGAGGAAAATGGAGCTTTATTTTTATTTATAAACTATTTGTAATAATGTTAATCCTTAAAAAGGTGGGAAAATATAAAAATAGGGAGTTTACTGGGGGAAAAACGTATTTAAAAATTATTAAAATACATCCAAGACTTGCCAGAAACCTATAGTTTGATACATATGTTGGCCAAGATTAAATGCTTACTAAAAGAAAACTTTGCATCTTTTCACCCAAAATATAAGACACAAGGCCAGGTGGAATGAAGGGGTTGTGAAGCCAAACATAAGGAATCATTGATTATAAAATATAGACTCTGTGTATGTGCTTGAGAAAGGTATTGATTTTGGTTACTATCATCTATACTGGTGAGATTACTTCATGGTTCTGAAATTAGAATCTCAGGTCTTATTTTGGAGGGGGGGACACAATACATAACCAGTGCATTGAAGCATATCTTTGATTGGAGTGATATTCAAACAGTAGCAGTGGGAGGTTTCGATTGATTCGTTCATCTTAATCATAGTCCTGTGGCTTTCATAATTCCACGAGAGTATTATTTAGCATCAGGAATTTGGTTTGCTATGTGCTTGCCCTGCTGGGATCTGTCTGCACCTGCTTCTCTTTTTTCATCTCTATGGGAAGATAATGTTATTAGAGTTTCATAGAACAGAGTTCTCAAGGTATTTTAAATATATTAAGGAGGAAAGCCTTCAACTTCTAAAATATACTTCTATAAATCTTACAAATACTGCAGAGATGCAATTATCTGATCCAGAATCTCTTGAAGTATCATGTAAAGAGGAGAGCAAATGCATAAAATTGTTACTCGCATATAATATATATCAATATTTGCACAATTATTGGTATGTAGGCATTTCCTAATCTCATTCACAAGTAATCTTGGAAAGTATTGGCAGATTACTAACAACAACAATGAATTTTAACAATAGATTCATTGAACATCTGCTTAGGTAGGGTATACTGTATGTGTAAATAACACACCATTGTCCAATTATTTTTCCTTGTACTACTAGAAAGAATTGTGCAATCCTCAAGTTTATTATAGTATACCCTTCCAAAATGGAATATGGCTTCATTAGCTAGATTAATTTTCAATTTAAGCAGTGTATTACTGATACTATTACTGAAGTCACTCTGCTGACGATAATTTTATTCACTGATGAGAGAACAAAATTATTAAGCATTGCTCATCTAATCAAGTTAAGTGTTTTTTCTAGGAGGCTAAATCTACCGTAATGCTTCTACAGGTGCCAGTGATTTTTCTTATTATTTGAGATTACTATATTTTTGTTATTGAAGTTTAAAATGTATTTTATTATTGCTATTTTAATACTTATAATCAATCCAGAGTCCATGAGAATTGAGGTGTCACATTAATAGCCATAAATAAAATTTCCAAATTGTTGACAAATAGATATAAAATTGTACCAAAATAACATTTACAAGAACTTTAAAGATTTCAGTTTAATATTATTCTTCATTGTAATTTAACATGAAATAAGAAAATATATACCCTGAGAAATCGTTTTGTATATCATGTATTCTCAAAATTAAATAATACTGAATTTGCATATACATATTGCATAACTGATGTTTGAAATTTTATTATAGCATGAAAATACAGGTAATCCTTGACTGATGACCAGTTGAGCACAAAATTTCTGTTGCTAAGCAAGATATTTGTTATGTGAATTTTTATGAACTTCCCTTTTATGAACTTCCTTGGCACAGTTGTTAAGTGAATCACTGCAGCTTCCCCATTGACTTTGCTTGTCAGAAGGTCACAAAAGGTGATCACATGACCCAGGGATCCTGCAACAATAAATATGAGTCAGTTGCCAAGTGTCTGAATTTTGATCATGTGACCATGGGGCTGCTACAACAGTCGTAAATGTGAAAAATGATCGTAAATTACTTTTTTCAGTGCTTTTATAACTTCAAACAGTCACTAAATGAGCTATTGTAAGTCAAGAATTACCTGTATGATAAAGCAAATTAACTCAGTTATAAAATAAAACAGTACCTATCTTTACTATTCCACATGGTGCATTCTGGTGTTTCAAATCCCCAGGTACTGAAGTTTGTAAAAACTTTCATATAGTACAGTTTATCGTATAAACCAGAGATGGATTTCAGCAGGTTCTGACCAGTTCTGGAGAACCAGTAGTGGAAATTTTGAGTAGTTCGGAGAACCGGTAGTAAAAATTCTGACTGGCCAGGCCCCCATCTATTCTCTGCCTCCCAAGTCCTAGCTGATCGGGAGGAAGTGGGGATTTTGCAGTAACCTTCCCCTGCCACATCCACCAAGCCATGCCACACCCACCAAGCCACACCCAGAGAACTGGTAGTAAAAAAATTTGAAACTCACAAATACAAACCAGTATATTTAACCTGCAAAATGTCTGCCTATCTATTTATGAATCACCATAGGTGGATACATTTCCCTGCCTTTTCATTAAGTCAGGAGAGAAAGTTTGTAATTTTCTTGGAAATCAGTCTCTGATAGTCTTTCACTACTGGTAGTCTGTCCACAGGTACCATTGAGAAATATTTTCTGCCTTTTCTTACTTTTTGCCAAATGGGTACATTTTAGTTTCCAGCACAAAACTGATACAGTAAATCAGGGGTGTCAAACTCAAGGTTTGCAGGCCAGATTCGGCCCGTGGGGTACTTAAATCTGGACTGCAGAGCCAGCCTGGAAATAGCAAAAAACAAGCCTGCAGTGAGCGCTTGGACTCCCCACTCCCCATTTTTCGCCTAGACGGCCTCCTACAGCAGTCTGCTGGCTAAAACGGGGCATGGGGGGTGCACATAGCCTCCCCTGTGCCCCATTTTGGCTGGCAGGGTGTTGCAGGAGGCTGTCCTTCCTCCCCCCCCTCCCCTGCCGTCCCGCCGAGAATTAAAATGCTTACCCGGCCCTCAAAGAAATCTAGTTTGACACACCTGCAGTAAATAGTTGTGAATGAAAGCCTTTTTCCAAAGTCTAAGCAGACTAAATACAGATAATAATGGAGTCTAGAAAAGATTTCATGGCCAAATATTCTGCATATATCTATCATTTGGAAAAGGCAGGATTTTGTTCAGTTTTGGATATTATCGTAAAGGTGTAAAACTGCTTTCACCTCCCCTACCACTTATATGCAAAAATCTATTTGTTTCTCAATGTATTTTACTTCAAAACTGATCAGTTGGAGGCCATTAATTCTAATTGGGAAACAGAAATTATACTATGTATGTGTGCTTGGCAACCCATGGTGAAGTATGATAACAGTGCAAAACGTATAAGGCAGTGTTTAAATATTATTCTTCAGTTTGTAAAATATTGGCACATACATATAAAAGTATCATTTTTTTTCTACATTATAAGTGCTTTCTTCCCATTTTTCTTCTTCCCACTATAGCGAAGCCACCACTTCTTATATATAGAATACTTAAGTGCACTGTAAATTGAAATGTAAGAAACTGTAATCATTCATAATGTATTTTTATGCAGGAAAAAGTTGAATTTAGCATTCAGTGTAATCTCTCTGGTGAAAAGTTCTATGTAACATTTCAAGAGATTCGGTTAGTTTCAATGTAGTGTGTCTGTGTGTATTTGTAAAAGAAACCCTTTATTATTTTTACAAATAACTCAAGGCAGTGAGCATATCCAACATACCTTCCTCCTTCTCTTTTCCCCACAACAACTGTGTGAGGTTGAGTTGGGCTGAGAGTGTGTGACTGGCCCCAAGTCATCCAGCTCGCTTTCATGGCTAAGGCTCACAATCTCCTGTTTTCTAGCCTTAAACACTAGACCAAACTAGAGTTAGGGACAGAGGGAGAGAGACACAGAGAAACAGAAACGGAATAGTATATAGCTGTCCAAACTAGCCCCTCAGTGAGATGGATGCCAATTATAATAAATAAATAAAGACAAACATATGTTTGACAATTGAATTTGAATAAGGATAGCCTAGCTGATTATTTTGTATAGTTGATAACTTATGCATCATTTTTTATCATTTTTCTTTTTAATTATGTATTTTCTGTTAACATGTAGATTTTTGTATTTCTTACATCTTTATATATTTTGAGTAAAACATAGAAGGGCAGAGTTATATTTTCCATTGTCCCATATGCTGCCATGTTAATATATAAATTTATAAAACAATAATTCATACTTGCAATATTTTAGGATATATTATAGTAATAAAAGAACAC
This sequence comes from Arizona elegans, assembly GCA_022577455.1. Classification (NCBI taxonomy): domain Eukaryota; kingdom Metazoa; phylum Chordata; class Lepidosauria; order Squamata; family Colubridae; genus Arizona; species Arizona elegans. The sequence continues at coordinate 256,341,736 of JAKOOJ010000001.1, forward strand.
TTTTATCGCAGTGTTGCAAGCAGAAAATTATATGCATTTGGTTTCTGCTTTTGTATTTAATTTGAAATCAGATAATCTCTGCAGATTTGAGATGGAATGATTGGTAATCTAAACAAAAGCATTCAGGAGTTAAAATATTGTGAACATACAATTGGTTGGACACAGAATAATGCTGAAATATAACAATTACAGAATATGGAATACTTCAGTAAGCCCAGAAGCTAAAATGGAGAATCTTATAATTTTATAGCAGAATTTAGAAAGGTTGAAATTATAGTACAGAATATAAATGTTTGTTTTCTTTAATGACACACACACACATCACACATATTTTTAAATCATGTTTTGTATTATATTTCACTATTGTCGTAGTTTTTTAAAAATAAAATAAGAAGAAAGAAGTATGGTATACACAGTCATTTCTTTTGTAGTTATGATTCCAACCACCTCAATTTTGAGGTGTTTTTTTAAAAGGCAAGATTAAATGTTTCACTTTTTTCTTTTGCCATTTCCTTTACACTTCCCTACTAAAACAGTTCCAGGTTTGCAAGATTGAAATATTTATATATTTCAAAGAGAAAAACTTTCCAGTGTTGTTTCCTTCCATCAAGAAATTAGTTTACTATTCATGATGTCCAGAGGATCCAGTCAAAATCATCAAAACTGTATTGAGCTATTGTGACACAAACTCTGTCCTTTTTATATATCCATGATATTACAGTGCATGTAATAATAATAATAATAATAATAATAATAATAATAATAATAATAATAATAATAATAATAATTTTATTTCTATACCGCCCTTCTCCCGAAGGACTCAGGGTGGTGTACAGCCTATTTAAAAACACAAGACAAAACAGTGATTAAAATTTAAAATGATTAAATAAATTTGGCTCAATTTAAAACCCCAGAAATTTAAAATACCCCAATTTAAAATTTTTATGTTGATAGCCCGGCCTGGCGGAACAACAGGGTCTTCAGTGCACAGCGAAACACCCGGAGGTCAGAGATCTTACGTATTTCCAGGGGCAGTTCATTCCACAGGGATGGGGATCCCACAGAGAAGGCCCTCCCGCTGGGTGTCGCCAGCCAACATAACTTGGCCAATGGCACCCTGAGGAGACCCTCTCTGTGGGAGCGGACTGGCCGGTGGGAGGCTATTGGTGGCAGAAGACGGTCTCGAAGGTACCCGGATCCTATGCCAGGGAGCGCTTTAAAGGTGGTAACCAACACCTTGAATCGCACCCGGAAGACCAGTGGGAGCCAGTGTAGCTCACACAGGAGCGGTGTCACGTGGGCACGAGTTGCGCCCATAACCACCTGCGCGGCCGCATTCTGGACCAGTTGGAGCCTCCGAGTGCTATTCAAGGGGAGCCCCATGTAGAGAGCATTACAGTAGTCCAACCAGGAGGTAACAAGGGCGTGAGTGACCGTGCGCAGGGCGTCCCAGTCCAGAAAGGGCTGCAACTGGCGAATCAGGCGAACCTGATAAAAGGCCCCCCTGGCCACGGCCGTCATATGCTCTTCTAAAGACAGCCGTGCGTCCAGGAGGACACCCAGATTGCGAGCCCTCTCTGTGGGGGAGGGCAAAGATTTACCCCCAATAGTCAGCGATGACACCTGCTGACTATATCGGGGCGCCGGAAGCCACAGCCACTCAGTCTTGGAGGGTTGAGTCTGAGCCTGTTCCTCCCCATCCAGACCCGCACGGCCTCCAGGGAGCGAGACATCACATCAAGGGCATCGTTGGGGCGATCCGGGGTGGAGATGTACAGCTGAGTATCATCAGCGTACAGATGACACTTCACCCCAAAACCACGGATGATCTCATCCAGCAGCTTCACATAAATGTTGAACAGGAGGGGCGAGAGGACCGACCCTTGCGGCACTCCCCATGCGAGACGCCTCGAGGTCAACCTCTGTCCCCCTGCCAACACAAACTGCGAGCGGTCGGAGAGGAAGGAGGAGAACCACCGCAGAATGGTGCCCCCTATTCCTAACCCCCTCAACCGCTGCAGCATGATACCATGGTCGATGGTATCAAAAGCTGCTGAGAGATCTAATAGGACTAGGACAGAGGAGCAACCCCTGTCCCGAGCCCTCCAGAGATCATCGACCAACACGACCAATGCCGTTTCTGTGCTGTACCCGTGCCTGAAGCCCGACTGGTACGGGTCTAGATAGATAGATGTACAGGAGGAGCAGAGCTAATGTTCCATTGGTATGACACAAGTAGGGGGCCACATCAGGTGGTGGGGGCACACACCCGCTATCTCCAAGCGGTGGCATGCCTCGGCCCCCATGACTCTTCTCGTCTCCCCGGCTGTCCAGAGTCTCAGAGCCCAGGCCTTAGACTGATGCTGTGCAACGCCAGGTCCATGGTTAATAAGGCCCCCCTCATTTGTGAGCTAATACAGGAGGGGGTTGCGGACCTGGCAGGTATTACAGAGACCTGGCTGGGCCAAGGGGGGGGTCCCCTCGTAGAGATGTGCCCACCAGGTTTCCGCGCATTCCATCAGCCAAAGGCCCAGAGCAGGGGTGGGGGGGGTGGCGGTCGTTATAAAGGAAGGTCTTGATCCGAGGGAGGCCACTGTACCTCAGATAGTCGGATGTGAGTCTCTCTTGGTGAAGTGGGGCCATGGGATGCAGGTGGGCCTGCTGATCGCGTACCTGGCTCCCTGCCACGTGACAGCGGCCCTGCCCGAGCTTCTCAACGTTATTGCCAGGGTGGCGGTTGATACCCCCAGACTTTTGGTCATGGGGGATTTCAACCTGCCATCTACCGGTGAGGCGTCTGGGATGGCTCGGGAGTTTATGGCTTCCATGACAGCCATGGACCTGACACAATTAATTCATGGCCCCACTCACGTGGGAGGACACACTCTGGACTTGGTTTTTATCTCTGGTCAGTGGCTGAGTGGTCTGGATATAGGGGATATAGTTATTGAACCCCTGTCATGGTCGGACCATTCTCTCCTGAGACTGGACCTTTTGACCACTGCACCCCACTGCAGGGAGGCGGAACCGACCAGGTGGTTCCGCCCCAGGTGCCTGATGGATCCTGATAGGTTCCAGAGGGAGCTTGGGCCAGTTCCTGAAACTCTGGCTCATGACTCGGCTGAAGATCTGGTGGCTGCCTGGGATAGGACGGCCGCCGGTGCTCTGGACCGAGTCGTGCCTTTGCGGCCTCTGACCCGATGCCGAACCTGCCCAGCCCCTTGGTTTTCCGAGGAGCTGAGGGAGATGAAGCGCCGGAAGACGCGTAGAGAGTGGTTGGAGGGCTAGTTGCTCCGAATCCGACCGAACACTAGTTAGGTCTCATATTAAGACCTATCTAGTGGCGATAAAAGCGGCAAAGCGTAACCACTTTTCCGCTCTTATTGCATCGGCAGATAACCGCCCAGCCGCCTTGTTTAGGGTGACTCGCTCCCTCCTACATCAGGGAGCACGGGAAGACCCCTTGCAAGGGCAGGCTGAGGATTTTGCACAGTATCTGCACGATAAAATCGCTCAGATTCGGGAAGGCTTGGACTCTGACTGGGTAGATCCTGGCGGGGTGACTGAGGCTGGTCTTGAGAATGTTATCTGGGATGAGTTCGACCCTGTGACTCCTGAGGACGTGGACAGGATCCTGGGGAGGTTAAACGCAACCACATGTTTATTGGACCCGTGCCCCTCCTGGCTGGTACTGGCCACCCGGGAGGTAACACGAGGCTGGCTCCAGAGGATTATAAATGCTTCTCTGAGAGAGGGTTTCTTGCCTCCCGCCTTGAAAGAGGCGGTGGTGAGGCCCCTCCTCAAGAAGCCTTCTCTGGACCCGGCCGTTTTGGCAAACTACCGTCCGGTCTCCAACCTTCGCTTTGTTTCGAAGGTTGTGGAGAGTGTGATTGCGCGACAACTCCCATAGTTCCTGGGTGAAACCGTCTATCTAGATCCGTGCCAATCCGGCTTCAGGCCTGGGTACAGCACGGAGACGGCATTGGTCGCATTGGTGGATGATCTCTGGAGGGCCCGGGACAGGGGTTGTTCCTCTGTTCTGGTCCTGTTAGACCTCTCAGCGGCTTTTGATACCATCGACCATGGTATCATGCTGCGCTGGCTGGAGGGATTGGGGGTGGGAGGCACCGTGCTGCAGTGGTTCTCCTATCTCTCTGACCGGTCGCAGTCTGTGTTGGCAGGGGGGCAGAGGTCGACCTCGAGGCCCCTTGCTTGCGGGGTGCCGCAAGGGTCAGTCCTCTCGCCGCTCCTGTTCAACATTTATGTGAAGCCGCTGGGTGAGATCATCCGTGGTTTTGGGGTGCGATGCCATCTGTACGCTGATGACACTCAGCTGTACATTTCCACTCCAGACCACCCCAATGATGCCCTCGAAGTGATGTCCCAGTGTCTGGAGGCCATGCGGGTCTGGATGGGGAGGAACAGGCTTCGGCTCAATCCTTCCAAGACCGAGTGGCTGTGGATGCCGGCGTCCCGGTATAGCCAGCTGGTGCCATCGCTGGCTATTGGGGGCGAGTCACTGACCCCCACAGAGGGGGCTCGCAACTTGGGCGTCCTCCTGGACACATGGCTGTCTTTAGAAGAGCATATGATGGCCGTGGCCAGGGGGGCTTTTTATCAGGTTCACCTGATACGCCAGTTGCGCCCCTTTCTGGATCGTGACTCCTTGTGCACAGTCACTCATGCCTTGGTTACGTCACGCCTGGACTACTGTAACGCTCTCTACATGGGGCTCCCCCTGAGGAGCACCCGGAGGCTCCAGCTGGTGCAGAATGCGGCCGCGCGGGTGATTATGGGAGCAACGTGGCGCTCCCACGTAACACCTCTCCTGCGCGAGCTGCATTGGCTCCCGGTGGTCTTCCGGGTGCACTTTAAGGTGTTGGTTCTCACCTTTAAAGCCCTCCATGGCTTAGGGCCAGGGTATTTGCGAGACCGCCTGCTGCTACCGATAACCTCCCACTGGCCAATACGCTCTCACAGAGAGGGCCTCCTCGGGATGCCGTCGGTCAGGCAATGTCGGCTGGCGGCCCCCAGGGGGCGAGCCTTCTCTGTGGGGGCACCCGCCCTGTGGAATGAGCTGCCTCCTGGAATACGACTGATCCCGGACCTCCGGACCTTCCGTAAAGCCCTGAAGACGTTTTTATTTCATCAAGCCGGCCTAGCCTAAATGGTTTTTAATTGAGATTTTAAATTTTATGGATTTGGGGTTTTAAATTGGGTAGCCAGTGATTTAATTCTTTTAATTATCTTAACTTTTGCATTTGTATGTTTTTTAATTTTGGCTGTTCACCGCCCTGAGTCCCTTCCGGGAGAAGGGCGGTATACAAATTAAATAAATAAAATAAATAAATTGTGCCATTCATCATAATCTCTAACGTTATTCTATTATGCTGCTTTGAGGCTGTTTGGAAAGATGGTTTAATGGTGGACAGGACCACATGGTTTGAGGTCGTGGGCAATCGAGCACATGAGAGAGAGATTTATACCCTCTCTTGGGCCCCACCTTGGAGCTTCCTGTTCCTGTGTAAGAAATGTATTCTGATTGGTTGTCAGACTCCCATGGGGCCATGCAGGGGTAACTTTGTAGATTGCCTTGAGTCCCAGGCTTGGTTGAATCTTGCTGAGTGATGTAATCTCCCCAGGTGCCATGTGGTGAATTCTGTTACTAGATGGGTAGAGGGCTAATCCTATTATGTCCCGAGGGCCATGTCTTAATCCCATCACCCTGGATCTGAAGTGGGGAAGGGCAGGGAGCTGCAGGGAACTGCTTTGTCTTTAAAACATGTTTCTCCTTTTCTTGTCCAGGGAAATATAATATTCTGCCTTTTTAATATTTCCCAAAATATTTCATTCTTCTAAGAGGGGGATGGGTGCTAACTTTCTTCAAGCTAAACGGTCATGGAGTAAAAGGAGTGGATAAATGGTTAAGAACTGAGAACAGAAACAAAGAGTAGGGGATAATTCCTGTAATAAACCGAATAGGAATTTTCAATTTAACTTAAATGATCTGGAATTAGGAAGAGCAATGAGACAGCTAAGTTTACTACCATATTAACGTTACATTAGTTAACATGGATAAAACAAATTATAATTGTAAAAATCTACCAAAGAATATCTTCACACTGGATGAGTGTTCAGTAATTGACAAATGTAGTATGTGTAAACAAGCGTAAAATGATGGAAATGTGCAGTTATGCCCTTTTCTTTCATTACTTTGAATTAGAAAAAAATCAGCAAAGAAATCTTGGGGTTATAGTGGATTGCTCCATAAAAATATCAATTGCTATATGATATAAAAACAGTAAATTCCCTTTCAAGTCAGTAGAGATAAATTTAATATTCACTGTATATACAAATTTAGAGTGAAACATTGTTTGTAAATTCAATTCAATAGTAGCAGATCAAAAACGCTATATACTCAGAAAGGTGTGGGGAAAGGCCACAAAAATTATCAAGGAACTGACAAAAAGGCTGTGGTGTTTGGAGTTTTTTAGCCTAAAATAGAAGAGCAGGAGATACTACAAAATGTGTTAAATTATTGATACCATGGAGAATATAGTTTTGCTAATGCTATTAGAAGCAAGCATCATCTAACAAAACGAGTCGGAGACTGACATATAAAAGTAAACACTTTTTCATACAGCAATATAAATTAATTAATTTATTAAATTAAATTTATATAACTGCCCATCTCAAATAATCTTCCCTTATTTTTGGAACTCACCAGTTAGGCACTTGGTGTAGGAATCAAATTAGCAGAGCTGAATACTATCTGCTTGTCTAACATTGGGAAGGCCATCACTGGTTTAATTGGTTTCATACTATTATATTTTCCTAACTTTCTCCTACAATCTACCTTCCTATAATTTAGACCTATTCTTCTATTGCACAGTAGACAACAGATCATTACTATTTTACCTTCAAATGTTGATACAACCATATAAATTATTTCAAGGTAGTTATGAATTCACCTAGTTATCATGCTACTCAACCATGTTTAAAGAGCTTGGGAACTAGAATTGGGATAATTTATCAGATGCTTTGCTGAAATATGCAAGTCTAATAAAATTACTCAATAAAAGAAAAAATGAATTGTTTTTAATAAATCCTTGTTAATGTATAATAACTAGTTTACAGATCAAAAGCTTAATTGGTCTAAATTTCTGAGTGACCAGTTTTTTATTATTCTTTTTCTTTTTTAAAAATATAGGAACAGTGTTTGCCCTCTTTCAGTAATTTAGAACCTCACTAAGATTTTTCCAAGATTACTTCTCTATCAAACTTATACTGCAATCTTCTACTTTCAAAGTGCTCTTCACAATTGCCAAATATTTTTGTATTTTGCCATTTTATTGCAAAATAGAGCTATTTTATGCAGCTACAATGCATTCAGAAAATATCCAGACCCCCTTCACTTTTGTCAATTTTGCTATGCTGCAGCCTAATTCTACAAGTTGTTGACTTGAGTGGTGGCTCAGCAGACTAATAGCATTGTGATTAACACCAGCTGTCTGCAATTACTGTAAGTTCGAATCTCACAAGGCTCAAGGTTGACTCAGCCTTCCATCCTTTCTAAGGTAGGTAAATTGAGGACCCAGTTTGTGGGGGCAATAAGCTGACTTTGTATAAATATACAAAAGTATGAAGGCTATTGCTTAACGCATTGTAAGCTGACCTGAGTCTCCGGAGAAGGGCGGCATATAAATCATTTTTTTTAAAAAAAATCATTTTTTTCTCATTAATCTACACTCAGTACTCCATCATGGCAAACTGAAAACAGAATTTTAAAAATTTCTGTAAATTTATTAAAAAGAAAAAACTGACATAACACATTTCCAGAAGTATTCAGACCAGGGATGAAATGCTACTGGTTCGCACTGGTTTGGACGAACCGGTAGTGATAAAAACTACCGGTTTGGGTGAACTGTAGTAAAAAAAGCTACCAGTTCATCTGAACCGGTATTTCCGACGCAGCTGTGCCACTCCGTTTATATCACTAGAAAGCAGGAAATCTGCTTTGTAGTAAAGCTAAATCACGCAGCATAGCTATTCCCTCCCCCTCGCTGTTCTACTTACCTTCTCAAGCCTCCTTTTTTGTCACGAAGCATGCGTTTGGCGCGCCCTGCGCATGCGCGGGCAGCAAACCATGGAGGATTTCAGCACTGATTCAGACCCTTTGCAACAACACTTGAAATTTAGCTCAGATTCTTTTCTATAGAAAGTACACACTTCACAGCTGACAATGCATTCTGTAGCAGAGCAAAAGCCATGAGGTCAAAGGAATTGCCTCAGAGCTCAGAGACAGGATTATTGCAAGGCCCAGGTCTGGGGAAGGCTACAATAAAATCTCTGCTGCACTGAAGGTTTGCAAGAACACAGTGGCCTCCATAATTCTCAACTAGAAGATATTTGGCACAATCAGGACTCTTCCAAGAACTAGTCACCTGGTCAAATTGAGCAATTGGGAGAGAGGGGCCTTAGTAAGGGAGGTGATCAAGAACCTGATGGTCACACTGTTTAAGCTCCAGGGATCCTGTATGGAGATAGGACAGTTCCAAAAGGACAACCATCACTGCAGCCCTCCACCGATCTGGGCTTTATGGCAAAGTGGCTAGACAGAAGCCTCTCCTGGATGCAAAACATATGAAAGCCCACTTGGAGTGTGCAAAAAGCACATGAAGGACTGTCAGACTGTGCGGGACAACACTCTCTGGTCTGATGAAATCAAGATTGAACTGTTTGGCCTCAATTCTAAACATTATGTCTGGAGGAAACCAGGCACCACGCATCACCTGCCCAATATCCTATCAGTGAAGCATGGTGGTGGCAGCATCATACTATGGAAGTGTTTTTCAGCTGCAGAGACTGGGAGACTGGTCAGAGTTGAGGGAAACTGAATGAAGCAAATACAGGGATATCCTCAATGAAAACCTGTTCCATAGTGCTCAGGACCTCAGTCTGGGCCAAATGTTCACTTTTAAACACAACAATGATTCTAAGCACACAGCCAACACAATACAGCAGTAGTTTAGGGACAACTCTGTGAATGTCCTAGAGTGGCCCAGCCAAAGCCCTGACTTGAACCTTATTGAACATCTCTAGGGAGATCTAAAAATTGCTGTCTACCAACGGTCGCCATCCAATCTGACTGAGAGGATTTGCAAGGAAGAATGGCAGAAAATCCCCCAATCCAGGTGTGCAAAGCTTGTCGCGTCATACCCAAAAAGACTTGAGGTTGTAATTGCTGCTAAGAGTCTTCTACAAAGTACTGAGTGAAGGATCTGAATACTTATGCCAATGTGATATTTCATTTTTTTTTAATAAATTTAGACATTTCTAAAATTCTGTTTTCACTTTGTCATTATGGCGTATTGAGTGTAGATTAATAAGGAAAAAAAGAATTTCAACAACTGTAAAATCAGGCTGCAGAATAACAAAATTGACAAAAGTGAAAGGGTCTGAATACTTACTGAATGCATTGTATTTCTTTATTTTGAACATATCTCTTCTTTTTGTTGTTCTCTTCTTTTGTGATACTGGCACTGACTGTCCAATTTTTTATTATCTGTGCATATTTTTCCTTGGAAACTAATTCTCTTTTTCACCTCCTGGAGGTGTCTTTTTTATTTTATTATCAGTATTTTTTTAGGCAACAATATATGGTTTCTTATTTTTTAAGCATTGGAATTGTTTGCATTTGTGCTTTCAATTTACTTAGGAATTTACTTTTAACTTGAGTTTCATTTCCCATCTCCTGCCGTCGAATCTGTGTAAGTATTGCTCTGAATTCAGTAAAATCTACTTTCTTGAAGACCAAAGTACTATTTTTATTACATTTCATGTTAATATTTTTTATAATTGACTAGCCATTTTCTGTCTTTACTGTTACCTTCATTTCATTGATTAAGTATCTCTGTTGGTTTGCATCTGCTGAAGTATAGCCAATCCACTTGTATCTTCCTTCTTTCTGAATGAGAGGATACGTCAGGAATTAACAGGAGGAACCATGCTTGGCTAAGCTGTTTCCCAGCAGATGGAGTAATTAAAATCCTGCATTACTGTTCTTCATGTCTCCTTGGAAGAGCTGCCAGTTGCTTTTAAAAAGCATTGTTCACATTTTATTTTGGTTGGGCACTCAGTAGAAGATAACCAGCTGCAGCATTATTTCAATTTTTTACTCCATTTATTTTAATCCAGGTGATTTAGTGGCCTGGTTCATTCTTTAGGATTTCTGAGGAATGGTTATCTCTTAAGATAAGGGGCAACTCCTTTTATATTACTGAGTTCCTGATGAATAAGCTAAGTTTCAGTTTTTATATTCTAAACATAGATGTTACCTCATATGCAGAAGATCTGTAAGTGCAAAAAAAAATAGTTGCCTCCTAATCAGCGATTTCTGGCTTTGAATCCCTAGGTGCTGTTCAACTAAATCTCCCATTTCCACTGACCCTTAGTCCCGCTGGCCAGCAATGACGGAGCCTGTAATACAGGGTATTGGAAACCAAAACTAGGAAATACTACTAGATAAAGAAAACATCTGATACATGAGAGTTATCTACTTAGGTTACATTTCAATTCCAGCCAGATATCCAAATTTTTAGTTCATTACTTGAACTAAACTGTATTTGGGCAACTATTATATGATTACATTATTATAGTTAGCATAGTAATTTAGAGTTGCAACTAAAAATTGTTGAATGGCAGTTGAAAACTGTAATAGCTGTTGTTTTACTAGAACCTCCCTAAAAGGCCCCTTTCTTTTGCTCAGTTAAATGTGTCTGTGTTATTGTGTTGCTTTGGTCTGTTGCTTGCCCAAGCTCTTTTTTCCCTTCCCTCTCCATGTTGGCCCACATATCAGCAGAGTTAATCATTCATTAGCATGATAATTTAACTGTTTATATTGATGGCTAGGAACTGCTTTTGAAAGGGGAGTGTTTTTCAAATGTGAAAAAAAAATCTTTCTACTTGCATTTTTTTCCCCTGGGAACAACTATTTTCACAAGAGGCTTGACTTTATTGTGAATTATAGATGACAAATATGTTCAAGTGGCTGACCCAAGTCAGAGCAATGTATCGCAAAGATTGTAGGAAGGGCCCATTGGAAGGAAAGAACGAGCGAAGCATTTAACTTTTATAAAATCGTGGGAAGAGCTATTATTGCTGTTTTTGTAGGAAATGTGAGGCCTCAGTTCAGTATACAAATCTATACTATAAAAAGATAGTTTATCTCAGAAGTTGGGCTAAATGTAACACTAAAGAACTCCGTGCAGAAAGCCAGCAGCCAAAAATTCCCAGCAATCTCTCCGGGCCTGTCCTTCCCCCGGCTGAGCCCTAGAGATTTTATGGCAGCGCTTTCTCTCCCGCTCTCCTCCTCCCTTTCCTGCCTTATCCTCCACCCCCGTGCTTTGGCTCTTGGAAAAAAGATCCTCCAGCCTGACTAGAAAATCAGCCTTGTTTCCTCAGAAACCGCAGCTGCTGCTAGAGGGGGAAAAAAAACACGTCAGGCTGGTCCTCCAACAGGCACAGATGTGCCTTTGTAAATCTGTATAAATGCTGAGCAGGCTTGCGTGCTGAGGGCAGATATTCTCCCCTCCCGAGGACGGGGCCAATGCAAATGGCAGGCCATTTCTCTTTTCTTAAAAGTCACCCCTCCCTATGAGTCCCCCCCCCTCCACCCGCGCCCTGTTTTCTCTTTAGTTGTCGTTTGCTGCATTAGGGTTAGAGCTAGCTTTTAAAGTTTAAACCTCCATAAATCTAGGAGTCGCACACTCATAAAGGCTCTGGCAACTAATTTGCTCCCACGTCTTCTTTGCTTTGTTCTTATCTCACAGCCCTCAGCGAGTTGCGGACTTCTCTATTTTTTGCCGTCTTAAGTTGTTTTACACATTTTCAAAAAGAGTGTGCGTGCATGCGTGCATATGCGCCACATTGCACGGTGAATTCTGTCGTTCGCCGGGGGCGCGCACAAGGCAGGGAGGAATTTGGGTCGAAACTTTCTGCAGCCATAGGGAGGATGTACTTAAAATAAAATTGTTGCCGGGATAATTTACGACGAGGAGGGCTGTTTACCGTGCCATCTTTAAAGAAACAAATCCACCCTCTCTTGTTTTCTCCCTCTTCTCGCTTGTCCCTTTTGGAGCCTTTCTTTTTCTTCGCCTTCCCCTCCCCCCTTTTAATATAACTTCCAGGCGGATGAGTTGCAACTCGTTCTGCGTAATTAAAAAGAGTGGATGATGGTTGGAACAGGATGGAAAATAAGAGCGCGGGGGGGGGGGAGGGAGGCGGGGGGGGGAGGGAGGCGGGCGGCGGGAGGAAGAAAGCTAGGAGAGCGCTGGAGTGCTAATGCTGAAGCAGACAAAAACAGGTCGGGCTGATCCGGAGTGGGGGCTGGGACGGTTCCCTGTCATTGGCTCTTGCCGAGGCTCCGGAGCAGCTGTGCGAGACGAGCGCACGAGATCGGTTGCTGCCCAGGCGCTTCGCTTGTTCCATATCTCAGAACTGCTCGTTGGAGCCAAATACAGCCTCGTCAACCTTGACTGGCGGGAAAACCGACCCAGGGCATTTGTGGGTCCTGTAAAACAGAGCTTTGCCTATCCTGCAGATCTTTTGAATGTTATAGGGATTTTGCATAGTCCGTTATTACATTCCCCTCCCTCTAACTTCTTACATATAGATATAGATATAGATATATAGAGATAGATAGATAGATAGATAGATAGATAGATAGATAGATAGATAGATAGATAGATATATCCCTTGAATTATTTAGGTCTCTCCTTAAGACTTAACACATGTATATTATCTTAATACTACTTACTTTGTATGAATATATATCCCTTGAATTATTTAGATCTCTCCTTAAGACTTAACACATGTATATTATCTTAATACTACTTACTTTGTATGAACCTACTATTAGTTACTCTTCCCTCCTTTTGAATTTGCTTGAATCTGACTCATTACCCTTTCACATTAAACTCAAATTGTGAATAATGAGCATCTTTGAGCTGTGTGTCAGTTGAGTATTGATTTGGGTTTTGGAGTCTTTCAAATTTCAGCTGTTTTTTCGACATCTGTAAAAATAAGACTAATGAAGGTCAACCTGAAAAAGGCGTAAGAAGAAATAAGACAAAAATACTGTAAATCAAATGGATATGTTTCACACACACACACACAAAAACACTATGTGTGTGTGTGTGTGTGTGTTTATGTATGTATGTATACACACACACACACACACACACACACATTTCTGATAGCCTACTATAGAAACAAATGACAAGAGAACTTTAATCCCCCCCCATCCTAGTCTATAGAGCAGAGGAAGAACTGATGCACAGGACAAGGACTGAATGTAGAGTAATCTGTTTTATTGGATGCCAGGTTTTTTCATATAGATATACTGTATATACCGTATAAGTGTGACTTTATCTTCAGTGGTGTTATATAAATATGCGCAAGTCAGTTATTTTGAGTCTATAGTGCTTCCTAACTCTTGTGAATTTTAATTAAAGAGGCAAGCTCACACTTTTTTAAAAAATATGTTTCTCTGGTTTTATATATATAGGGATAGAATTAAATGTCATCAGAGAATGCAGTGATAATAGTGTAGAATAATTAAATACATTTGCCTTTCATCAACTGCACAGTCTGAAGATTTTGAGAACACTTAAAATTTGCTTATCCTCCTTAATGTAGATTATCTACTGTAGCCTGGTAGATAATCACTGGTAATGTTTAGCCTGAAATAAATGTTTCGGGGTATGCCTCTTAAGAAATAATAGTTCAGTTCCATAGATTTAAAAAAAGTAACATAATTGCAGAAATATTATTGCATTGAAAACATATTTATTTATATATATTAATTATATTTAGCTTTTTTTGAAAATATTTTATAAGTCATATTTTTAACTATAATATATTTCACCATATAAATTCTAATGTTATATAGCAGGAGATGTAGGACTAATTTTTGAATTACCATACTAACATCTTTGTGAACAATGGCATTAAAATAAACTCTTTGTGCAGCATTTTATATTTGAAGTAATATAATTCATTTTATCAATATCCATGTAAATATTAAAGATATGGATTTCAAGATACATACAATATGGAAATAGATTTTTCAGCTGTTTATTGACTTGTTCACTTATTTCCTTTGTTCATTTCTCTTGCTCTCAGCAAAAACAAGTATTCTACCTAAGTATAATCCTTTAGCCGAAGCAAAAAGTTTTCTACATGTTACCTTGCTTAGGCTATAATTGTTTAGTATGCAGTCCCTTAAACTGCAGATATTTGTAAACTCCTTGAAAAGGCAATTATAATGAAGGTTATCAGTGACTGGTTTTTATTTGATCTGAAGCACAAGTTCTTTATTTAAAAGAACCACTTTTTTTGTTGTGTGGAATACATTTGTATGCATGAAATGAACTCTAAAAACATGAAAGTGTTGAAAAGATTTGCCAAGGCTAGATAGTTTAGAGATTAAAGCTCTAGCCTTTCACCTTTGAGGCTGCACTTTGAGTCTTTCCTCAAAGCCTGTGTAAAATGAGCTGCTTGGTCTGTGCTAAGTCTTGAGTACTTTCAACCCCAAAGTGCAGAACATGATATAGACTGTTATTGGAGAATATAAATTTAGTTATAGGTTTTGAAAGTATTGTATAAAGTGTTTATACTTCTATTATATTTATGGATTTTACCTATGTAGGCAAACAAAGTAATGAAAATAGTCTCTATAGAGAATATCAGAATTGCTGCCTTCACATAATCACATGTGCATGTCTGAATCTATAGTCTAATGCTGTATGTTTATCTCTTCTGCTTGCGTTTATTAGCTGCTAACTTGAATTACAAGTAGTCCTGTAATTCAATTTACGATGGAGTTTTAAAAAGCTATTTAATGATCTGTCCTTGAAATTAGAACTGCCACCCTGCCCCTGATGGACATGTGATGGTATTTTGAGCATTTGGTCACTCTACAACTGGTTGCCAAGCACCACGTGATCGTCTGAATCTTCCCCAGAAAGTCAATGAAGAAGCCAGCAGGGAAGCTTGCAAAACTCCTGCTCCCTGCCAGAGGATTTCCCATCCGCCCCATGCCTGGGCGCTGGGGTAACATCTGCAGTAGGATCCAAGTTTCCTTTCTTTAGCCTGTCTCTGGAATTCCCTTCTGTACAAGGAAGGAAGCTGCCTTCCCTTCCTTAGCAGGCAGCTCTTTCACTCAGTCTGCTTAACAACCCAGGTTCTGGGAAATCCTGGATTGTGATTGTTGAGCACAATGGTCACATGGGTGTCTCACATAACAATCACTTCACTCAATGACTTAAATTCTGGTCCCAATTGTGGTTGTAAGTCAAGGACTATCTGTAGTTTTGGGTGGGGGAGAAATACATGTGTAAAAGTCACCCTGTATTGTAGACCTGATGTTACTTTATCATTGTGAAATATCTATATTTCATAGAACTTTTTTGTTTGCATTATTAACCAATCACAATTTAAAATTCGGAAGGAATTTTTCCATATGAATTGGCTTATTTTTTGAAAATTGTTTCTTACTGAAGTATAATGTCTATATTGCACATGGTCATGCACTACCCTTTCTGAATGAATAAATCGTTTCACAATTAATAAATGGGAATATAGAATAGATGTTGGAATTTGAAAGGGATTTAAAGTAGGAATCCCAAATCCACAGGCCTATTTGCAGCCCTCCAGGTCATTTTGTGTGGCTTGTACCCTCATTCTGTATAAACCATACCCAGACACAGAACAAAAGAAGTACAGCAGCAGTTTGATGCTGATAGTCCTTAGTCTGACCAGAAAGTGAAATGCAGCTTGATGCCTGAGGGCAAGCCATAGTAGAGAGAAGGTGCAGTGATCCCAAACTATGATAGCCTCCCAGGGCATCTCAGTTGGAAGGAAATCAATTGCTTGTCCCCGTTGGTGTTTCCACACTGAGCGCCTCTCATCTTCCACTACCATCTCATCAGAACATCAGAAACGCCTCACACTTCTCTGTGCTCTTGCGATTACAACTGTGGCTCTAGTGCCAGCTAGCCAGCTAGCTCAGCATCTGCCACTCTCCAGTTAGTGTCTTTGTCAACTGGCAAAGGCATAAGGATGTCAAAGGAAACCACAATTGCCTATGTATCCTGGCCTTGCCATTATGGGAATGAAGCCAGATCACCACATATTCCAGCTCTCCCCTGCCCAGTTCCCACTTCCTTACCTTGCTTTTTCAAAAAAAAAATTCTAATATCTACACAAAACCCTATTCCTTGCTAAAGAAAAACCAATTTTCTGCTTCTCACAGAAGATTTACTTTAGCCCTGCACAAATCTTTGAACAGGTGTTTCGCTTCAAGGAAGTTTTATGCAGAACAACCCTTCAAAGCAGCTTCATAAGGTTATGTGATTCACCCACTTCTAAAAGTGGAGCAATGCATTCTGTGATGTGAAGCAGTTCAACAAAGGGAGGTACGTTGCCCCCTGTGTGTCGGTGAGAAAGAACATGTCCCATGCAACTTAAAATAACCTCATAGAAGTAAATCCTGCCAGTTGGCATAACTGTATATTGCATATATTTTGTAATCATCTTGCTTCATTGTAGGCACTGCCTATCTTGTTTGCTGGAATGGTCACTCATTCAGAATTGTGTACTTTTCCCTAGCTACTGGCAAATCACATACATCGCATACAAATGTTCCCCACAGATCAAGAAATTATGTAAACTATATTAAGTTAAAGGATCTTCTATCCTTAAAGGCCAGCATCATTATAACTTCAGAATCAGATCCTCTGAATTAGAATGCTTAGAAACAAAATATTCTTTGCTTTGTTTTTTTTCCTTGTCTCTTGTATAGTCCCTATTAACTGTTTCATTTTTCTTTCTTCTGAAAGGGTATAGGTCTTTAGAAGGCAGTAGCTCTTATACCATTACACTCACCTGCCATAGACATTATAGTGTATCATCATTGCTGCAATTTTCATTATGTTTTCATCAAATATGCTTCAGATCAAAAGCAGAAAAGTCCTTTAGCAAGTTCTTAAGTAAAATGCAACTTCTTGGGATCAATGC
Source organism: Arizona elegans (assembly GCA_022577455.1). Taxonomy (NCBI): domain Eukaryota; kingdom Metazoa; phylum Chordata; class Lepidosauria; order Squamata; family Colubridae; genus Arizona; species Arizona elegans. The sequence continues at coordinate 256,358,815 of JAKOOJ010000001.1, forward strand.
TGCTGGCAGCCCCACAAGTCCCAAGAAAATCTTGTGATTGAAGAAATAGGCTGCTGTGTTCAGCCATTGCACACTTCCTAGCTATTTGCATAAAAGATCCAGCTGCTTTAAGGATAGTTCCTACATGAGCAGGCCAATATTACTGCTAAGGATGTATGGCTTATGTAGGATGGAGACCGTTGTGGAATTACATATTTTCACAAAAATAATGAGGACAGGGAATTTACAATCATTTCCTTACTTTTTCCAGCAAGCATTATGAAAATCACCAGTGAAACTACAATCTATACTTCCCATGAGATATATTTGTATATATGGACATTCCCTCTTTCCATTTAATTAAATGAAATGCTAAAAAATTGATTCTTCCCCTCTTTTATGAATTTTAACCATTTTTCCTGACAGAGTTCTAAAACTCATTTGAAAGCTGACAACTATAGCAAAATATTATTTCATCTATTAAAGATATTGATTCTGTCTGAGATAGAATTTAAAGGCATAGTGGAATTGTGTTCCTCTCAGTTGGATAGCATTCACTGTTTCATGAATACTACTTATTTCAATATTCATTCACACTAATATTGTATATACTAATACCTCCTTTGCTGCCTTTCCTGCCTTTCCTTAGTTCTTTCAAACTCACAACAGTCTTGAAAGCAGTTATCCAGTAGTTGCACAAAGCCAGGCAATCACTAGATGGCAGCCAAGAGATACAAGACTCTAATTCTTTGCTCTACCTAGTGGATAAAAGGTCAAACAGATGACCAGCAAGCATTTAGTTTATAGGAATTAAGGATATATTGGTTGACAATAAGATGGGGAAGGGAAAAAAAGGGATAGAATATCAAGAACAAGATGCATGCCAATTGATTGGGGTTTTTCACATGGTAAATTATGATAGGGTCAGAATTTCAGCCAAGTAATTCACCAATAACAGCCCTTAGAATGTGGTATCTTAAGGTCATAGGGGCAAGCAGGACTAAACAGACTCATTCTGGATGCACTATGGTGGCACCAAGTTTAAGGACAGCATGATTTCTGATTGGCCCTGGAATGGGACGGGGCAATGATAAAGCAGAATGTTTTCAAAGAACAAAATCAGAAATAAACATAACTCCTAATGTGATGTATATAACATACTGCTTGTTTGCTGCTAAGTAAATGGCAATGTAACATCTGAACAGGAGCCATGAGTAAGCTATGAGTGTTTATTTATTACACTGATGGAGCCCTGAAAAATCACTAAGAAACACAAGAAACAATATGTAGTAAAATTTCATAAATAAAATGTGCACAAACAAGTGAAAACAGTACAATTAAATTAAGAAAATGTGAGACGGAAGCAACTAGATTCACACTTGTAGGGTTATATTTGTTGCCTGTGGAATCTCCCCATATTGCCGGCTCCTGGGAACATTCAGATAAGGTTTTATGGAGGAGGGAAGGAGATCAGTCCTGAAAGTTTTGTGGCTGAACTTTTTTTTCAATTTAAATAGTCAACTGTAGCAAAAATAATTGATCTAGAGCTCGGCTGTTCGAAGTATTGCATATTCCCAACATAGGGTTTATTATAATTTCTGAAAATATTAATATTTAATTTTACATCCAAATAGTATGGACATGTATTTTGATCTCCATTATAAACTCTATTCTGCCCTTTAATTAATGCCTGTAAGATTGCCATTCTGATCTAGAAAAATCCCATTGAAATCCATGACTCTTACTTTTGAATAAAATGTATGTGGTATGCTATAGATTATTATGTACATGATTTGGTTAGTGTTACACAACATTATAAAAATAGAATTGGGTATCTTTGTTTCAGCAATTTTTCCACTATCACTTCCTAAACTTTGTAGCTTTGAAAATACATGCTTGTATGATCAGAAATGGGTGACAAACACCAATGCTTTAATTAGCAAGCAAACAATTAGTATGCATGCTTATTCAGAAAATACATTAATTAGAAAATTGATTTTAATCAATTATTTAAATCAGGTCTTTTCTGAGGTGATTTAAATCATTTTGATTTAAATCAATTTGTCCTGCCCTGCTTTTCCTGCATCCCACACCTTCTTGTAAATTCTCCTCATTCTCCCTATTAGCATATTCAGACAACACAGAAGCTCAAGGACACTTTGCTCATGCAGTGGTATTACAATAGAAATGACAGCGTTCCTTCCATTTGCTCATATCAATATATCACTGACAAATATTTAAAAAATCAAAAATATGTATTTATTGAAAATTTATTGAGCATTAATGGGCCACCTGTCAGGATAATCTCCCAAAGTTGCTTCCAATTTGTAAACAAAAAAAGCAAAAACTACTATTTGAAAACAAAGCAAAGCACTTTCTTATCAATCATTCCACAGATCAGTACTTGTGTTTTCAATAAAAACATATCATAACTGATTTTTAAGTACAATAAAAGGCAATGCAATCACCCTCAGATTTTATTTTAACTAATTAGTTTTATTGCCTTGAATTAAAATTATTGACCTGTATGATTCTATCAAATATTATATCATTCCTTTAACCGGCCCTATTCTGAATACAGGCCCTATTACTATGCTAAAAAGGCCAGCTTCTTGTGTTTACGTGCTGTTAAAGTAGCATTAAACTAAGCTGTGGGGCTATTGTTAGTGATGTCAGAAATGATTCATTAATTATGACACTGATTGTGGAATTTTATCTCTACCTAGTTATGACTCTCTCCAAATGCTATTAAGTGTTCAGCACAAGACAAAAAGCATATTTGCTTATCCAGACACTTGGCTGCCTTTTTGCAACTATGTTTTGTCATTATTACTTTTGTGATTTTTTTTTCTTAATGTGTTTTTAGATAGATACATGTTTCTTTTCTTCTTCATGTACTTTGCTTTGGGATTATTCTTAATGATAAAAAGTCACTGCATTTAAAATCAATAAACAAGGAATAAAGACACTGCTCCAACTACATATTCAGCAAAAACTAATTGAAAAGTGATAAAATATTACTAGTTTTCACATCGTAATACATTCTTATTTCTTTATTTAATTTCTGTAATAGCCCATCACAAGGATGACTCTGGGCAGCTTACAATTCTAGAATGTTTAAACGTTTTTTTAATTATCTAAGCCAAAGATGGGGGCCTTCATACATTTGGAGCCCCAGGTACATAGCCAGGATTTGGAGCCCACAACAGGGTTGGAGCCATTATGCTTTCCAAAGGGAAAATATTCCATAGGCTACAGCAGAGAAGGCCCATCTTCTGGTCCCTGCCAGACAATACTCTGGCTGATGAGTTCCACAACTTGCCCAATCTGTTAAAACCAAATTGCATGGGTTCAATTGGAAAAAGTCCCTCAGGAAATCTGGTCCCAAACCATGCAGGTTTTTAAAGGTGACAACCAGCACCTTGAATCGCGTCTGAAAATATACCAATAGCCAATGCAGCTCACACGCCAGTGGTGCTTACATGTGCTATGTATCTAACATCACTTAATATCCAAGAAGCTGCATTCTACACCATTTGAAGCTGCCAAATGCTCTTCAAGGGTAGCCCTATGTAGAAAGTTGGATCTGAATGAGACATTACAAGAGCATGAGTTATGGTGACAGAGCTGCCTAGTCCAGGAAAGGGTAAAACTAGCACATCATCTGAAGCTGTGCAAAGACTGTTCTAGTTACAGCTGCCACCTAATCTTTGATCAGGAGCTGTGAAAACTAGGCGGATCTCTAGATTGTATACTGGGCCTGGCTTGGCAGTGCTGCTCCATATAGAACCAAAGATGGAAAGACCTTGTCACCAGAGGGACCAAATATCCACAGCCACTCAGTCGTGCTGGGGTTAAGTCAGACCTTGATTTGCCCCAACCAGATCCCAACAGCCTTCAGACATTAAGTTAGGACATTCATGGCACGACTCAGAGGGCTTGGAGTAAAAATATAAAGCTGGGTGTCATCTGTATATTAGAGATATCTCGCCCCAAATTGGAAATTAGAATCAAGTCAGAATAGTCTCCAAGAATAATTTGTTACGGATTGATCATGAAGACCTACGGTTCCCAGCTGAAAGTACTCAAACGTATCAGTAATGTACAATTGATCTTGGACAATGATCTTTCTCTGATAAAGCCTCAGGTAGTAGAATTTTATGTTTATAGATAGCTAAAACACTGCTCACCAGCACAACAGACAAAAAGAACTCTGCTGCAGACCGAGATCTATGCTTTGTGCCTGCATCTATCCTGCATTTTATCCAGATGCATTTCATGCATGAAAATCAAGGAGGCCAGACTTAATGCAAAAGAATAAGTGGACACAAATCAGAGGTCAGAATGTTACTCTTCATAAACCATTAGAAATTCCTGAGAAAGGAAATTTAAAAACAAATATCATGAAACATATGAATTTCCACCCTATATCTTTAGCTTTGTCATGTTACATATGTTAATTGGTTCAGTACTTTTCATTTATAAATAGATTTGCTCCATATATGTCACCTTCTTAGATCATTCTGGTGTTATAATAAATGAGTTAAGGCGGGTGTGGGTGGGTGTTTGTTTTTTTATTTATTTATTTATTTATTACATATATACACATCCTCTCGGAGGTTGAGGAGGTTAGGTTGTTTCCTAAATGTATGCATTAATTAAATTGAATGAAAAAGTACATGTTTACCTTGATGTGGCCCCCAAATCCCATTTTGCATATAAGGTATTTTATTTATTTATTTATATAAGATATGTAATTTATATGCCGCCTTTCTCCTAAAGGACTCAGGGTGGCTTACAAAAAAAACGGAACAAAAATTACATAAACATTAAAAATCAAATTAAAAATTGATTAAAATTATTTAAAATCACCCTGCGGATCAGCCCATTTGATGAAAGAGCCACGTCTTCAATTCACGGCAGAAGGAGAGGAGGTCAGGGGCTGTCCTAAGGCCAGTGGGCAGCCCATTCCAGAGGGTCGGCGCTCCCACAGAGAACGCTCTCCCCCTAGGGCCGCCAACCGACATTGTCTGGCACCTTGAGGCCCGCTCTATGGGAGTGCACAGGACGATGGGAGGATGGGAGGAGATGATCCTGCAAGTACTCCGGGCCTAAGCCATTTTAGCACACATGTGCACATCCATCAATCAACTTCCTTAATATTCACTTATTACAGTGATGTGTCCTCTCTCCTGTGGAAGCTTTAGGTGCTCACATGACAGGAGAGGGAAGCTCCCATTACATATAGCCAGCAGGAACCCATGTTAGGTAAATTGTGTAAAGAAATTTTGAGAAATCACAAATCACTTTGTGACTTGAATCTGTCTCCTCAATTCAGGCTCAACATAAGGAATGATATTTCAGGCCAGTATAAAATTTCTGCTCAAATGTAAATAAATGTGGAGAGCAAGTGAGGAGACTTCAGTTGTTGGGAAATTATTTTGAGAAAGGAAACTGAGAAAAAGCAACCATCAACCATTGATGGTTGCTTTGCAGGAAGGTTGTATTGTTCTATTTATTAGACCCTCTGTACACCAGCTAAGATGGGGCTGCTGCATATGGCCTGCAAATTTTGGGACAACAACTGGTAGGCAACAAAGTTAGTTTTCTACATTTCCCTGCTGCTACGTAGCATCCATCTGGATTTTTGCAGTCCAGACCTTTAGGCCTAGTTAGCTTAAACTTCAATGTAAGAATAGGGGAGGAACCTTGGTACAGACAACTGAAAGAAAGGGCCATTTGATATGAATTGTTTTGATTGTTTTGAAACCATAATTGAAATTTGAAAATATTTATACTAATTTGTCATACCAGCTACTGTAAATATTAACTATTATTATTGCTAATTGTTAACACTGGGTCATGTTTTGAGGTTAGTTTTGAGGCATATTTCTTACTAACAGACTCCCACTGAAATCTGGAGGAGTAAATTCAAATGAGAAAGCCAAGCTGAGATTTAAGAATTTATCACTATGCAAAATACTCATACGCATCATAATGTCCTGGCATCATGTTAAGTGTTTTCTTGCAAAATTATGTCTTGAAAACATTGTAACTGGTAAAATAGCTTTGAGTACTGCTCCCCAGCCAATTTTTGTTTTTCTAGTATGAGTTATTTCTGCTTTTCAATACATCTGCAAGTGAAGCAGTTTTGGGGGAAATGTAAGATAATCGTAATAATACACTATATGTTCTTCTTTACTAGCAGCAACCTTTTTCTATTATATACCATTGCCCCCAAATCTACTTTGGTTTGTAAAAGAGCAAATGAAGCAAAAATGTCAGTTATTAGGATTATAAATGTTAAGCAGCAGACCATTTATTTGCATGCATTAATGAGAAAATTATGTGTAGTTATACTTTGCCAAACACAGTTCAAAGGCTTTCTTTCCATTCATGGATAAAGTGTTCTTTTCAGGACTCCCCCTCCCCTTTGTGCAAGAATGCATGGCAAGAGTCAGTATTCTGTAAATTCACGTGTACAAAACAACATGTAAACCCAATGGCTAGAATTGATTTTGGTAACTTTGCTTGGATAACTTCTTAATCTGTTGCTTTATTTGCATTATTGCTTTTGCTTGTTATTTAGGCATATTTTGACTGAATGGTGTAAATTCTTGCTAATTTATATGTTTAAAAATGAATATATAGATAGTCCTCGACTTAGAACCACAATTGAGCCCAAAATTTCCATTGCTAAGCAGGACAGTCATTAGGTGACTTTTGCCCCATTTTATGACCTTTCTTGCCATAGTTGTTAAGTGAATCACTGTTGTTGTTAAATTAGTAACACGGTTGTTAAGTAACACAGTTGTCACAAAAAAGTGACCATGTGACTCTGGGACACTGCAACCGTCATAAATACATGCCAGTTGTCAAGCATCTGAACTTTGATAATGTGACCACGAGGATACTGTAAGTGTGAAAAATGGTCATAAGTCATTTTTGTCAATGCCATTGTAACTTCAGTCATCATTATATGAATGGATGTAAGACGAGGACTACCTGTATAGAGCTTTTGTAAATAGAGGCGGTAGTGTTCTTTTGTTCAAAATTTGTATCAATTAAAATGTTAACTGCTATTCAAAATCTACACTGAGCAAAATGTGGCAAATTAAAAAGTACCGTATGTCCTGCTGCTTTCTTCATTGTGAAGTATTAATGAGAAATCCAGCACAATCAACTGTCAGGAGACATCATAATAGCACGCGGGGAGGATTTGGGGAATTTTCCCCTGTGAACACCTAAGAAACTCAAAGGGGGTGGGGAGTGGTTTTAAGGCTTCCACTTTCTACTATGTTATTAATGGCTGGAAAAGTTTTCAATACAGTGGAATCCACTCAGCTACAAATGGCCTTTGTTTAAGAGTAGGTTACTTGAATACATAAGTGAACCTATTATTTACTTTGATCAGTGAAAAACAGTTGAGTAATGCCAAGAGACGTTCTTGGGCTTTTTTCTTAGGCGTATGATAAGATCTTTGCCCAAACTGTTTGAAGTACTCCTCTGCTTCCACTAGAGGGGGATTCCTCCCAAACAAGGTTGTAATCTGTTAAAAGCAATTCCTGCAGTCCTTACATTTTGCAGGAGTGCCCAGCAGGGTTTATTTTACCACTTTGTGGTAAATGCATCCTTTTGTAAGGGTGATAGCATAAAACTAAAAAGCGTATGTGTATATTACGGAAGGCAAAATCCTTTCATATTAACAAATAGAACTAGTTGATATTTTACAAGATTGCTCTTGATGTGAGATGAAATATTGTATGAGAGAATTGAGGACAGATAGTCCTCAGGCTACAACCCTAATTGGGATTGGAATTCCCATTGCTAAGCAAAAGATCATGTGCTTAGAGATGGCAGCCCAGATTGCAATCATCAGGCCAGAACTGCATGGTTGTTAGGTTAGGACCTCAAATTTCTCCTGCCCTGTGCAAACTGCCTCCACTTCAACCTCCCCACCTGCCTATTTTCTCCCATTTCTCCCTTTTTGGCTGCCCTGCACTCCTCTACCTGTTCCACCACCCCTCCCAGCTGACCTTCCTGTTTTCTCTCTCTGTTGCTGGCCTGAGATTCCAGCTCTGGGCAAAGAGGAAGCAGGACTGAAACAGTGGAGGAGATAGCATAGGCGGAGGAGCCTGAGTGGCGCAGCAGACTAATGCTACTGTTAAAAGATAGTATTTAGCTTCCAGCTGCCTGCAATTACTGCGAGTTCAATTCTCACCAGCCTCAAGGTTGACTCAGCCTTCCATCCTTTCTATGGTAGGTAAAATGAGGACCTAATTTATTTCCAATTTTTGGCAAAACACGTAGCAGGCAATACATTTGCTTAATGACTGAGGCGGTCACTTAATGACTAAACAATCACTTAACAAACATGGTGATTTTATTTTTATTTATTTATTTATTTACATTTTGTGTTTCTAGACAGCCCATCTCCCTCAGGGAAGGACTTGCTTAATCACAATCAAGCAAAACAAGTTTGTAAAACTGGATGATGACCGACTTTACGACTTGTAGGGACTTACAACCACGCTCCATTATGGTCATAAGTCAAGGACTGCCTGTAGTTTAAGTAAAAAGTACAGTTTTGAAGCCCCCGCCCCCTTTAATATAACCGCCCCCCAGTAAATGTGACTGATTTCTGATATTAATGCTAGTTCCATCCAAGACAAGAGTACAACTTGCCTTCTGGGGACAAACTATTGCATAAATATTATATATTGTGCCACATTTTATTTGGCTACTTTTTATGAGGCATAAAAAACTCGATTTGTTAAGTCTTCCTTACTTCCTCCAGCCCTAAAAAAGGGTTTTTATTATTTTGCTAAGTATAATTTCTGCTTAGATTAGCACTGCTGTTTTTATATATGGATTTAAGTGACACAGTGTGCCTGTACTAGCTTGTATTTTTCTCACAAACTCTGTGACTCTGTTCACTTTTAAGTGACTACTTTTGAAATTTTATTTCTCCTTATAATTTCAGGTTGAAGTTTTAGCCTCGGAGGATGCTTCATTTGGACTCAAGGTCTGTAGATGATGAAATTTCTTTTCTTGGGTACTCTAAGTTTAAAACAGCTGGTTTAATTTTATATGAGAACATTTACTTTTTCCTGAAAATTATATCATTAATTCCTGTCCCGTAATATTTTGAGATTATTTCAATCAAGAAGACATTTCATATTGTGTTTCACTTTTTTTCTAAATAAATTTTCTTTGCAAGAGAGATCAGGTTGGAATATGAGAACACGTTACAAAGTGTTAATCACCTTTTAAATGTAACATTTCATACAGGATGGATTTTGTTTGTAGGTTTAGTAAAGTGGCTCATGCCTCTATACTGAGACCTAGAAGTTGATTTCTGAGCACTTTTGTAGTTTTCATATGCCTGGTATTAAATTCCTGTCAAGAGAACTTTTTAAGGTTCTAGATTTACTTTTACAAATATTAACCTTATCTATCATTAATGAAATTAGGGGACTGACCTTTTTTTTTTTTAAATGGTGGTCCTTAATGGTAAATTTTACAGGCTACAAAATAGACTAGTGAGAAAAGAGATTGGATAATGGGAAAGGAGTAAAAATCTGAAAACTTAATCTTAAATCATGAATTTTCTGTTGTTAAATATCCATATGATGTAATACATCAGAAAAGTATAGAAATTGAGTAATCACCAAAGTAAGAACAATTGGTAAGAAAAGAATAAAGCTCAACATTCATGATGAAAAACCATGCACATAGTTAACTCGGGGAAGGGGGGATCAAAATTACCACTTTATTAGTTAGTAAATATTTATGACACTATGATTTACTACTGTTTTATTGTGTTGTGATATCTGGGAAACTGATTTAAAATAAATTATTAAAAATAAATAGAGCTTTTCCAAAATTGTTTGAAGCGTTTAACATATGGTATTCCGTAGCATTTTCTAGTTTGTATTTAATACGCAGCAGGCATACAGAACATTCACTGAATATTTAATAAACCTGGAGGGTCAGCTTTTGCAAACTCATCTCCATAATCCTTCATGCTAGCTGAGTAAACAGAAGTATTATTGAAGATTATTGTAGCCAATAGCTCTCATTGTCTGACCAATTTTGGGAAAGACTGTGTTATTGTTTTAAGGTTAAAATTGCACTTTGGGAAAGATATTAGGATCAATTTGTATGTGGCACAAGCCGGGTATTTGCCAAGTAAAATTTTCACTTTCATTTAAATGCACTTAGAACATGCTGCATCAAGCGATGTCTGTTTGGCATTAACAAATAAGTGGCTTCAAAGTCACATTCTGGGTTGACTACTACTACAGATGACTAAGCTAGAATATATAGTAAATATTTTCTAAAACGAAGTATGCATAGAATGCTTTCATGAATAAGCAAACAGTCCTCATGATACAGCCACTTCAGGAATAATGTTGCTTCTGCAGTTCTGAATGCCTATACTTTATCAGAGGATTTCAGTGACAATAACATAAATCCTACTTTTTAGTCCTATGGAATGTTTTCTTATTTCTGCTTATTTCATTATGTTTCATGTGATTGTGACATCCCTGCTTCTATCAAACTATTGCTTCCTTATGATATACAAATTTGAATAATGCAATTTATCTTCCATAATCATTTGTGTAATTGACCTCCAAATCTGAGATTATAAACTTGTTGCATCAATAATTACCAAACAAGCATGAAGTATTTGTTGATTTTCTTTTTCAAAAAAAACCATTGGTTTTTACTATATGTTCTTTATTTTCTGGGCTGCCACTGGGGGAGAGGAAGAATGTCAAACTCTTGAAACAGTTGTATCAAGTAACTTATTTCTTAATTTAAAACTTCACTGGATATTGCAATACTTTCTATATCATTGCATCCTGTGCTTTCTATTTTCATCCCTGAACAATCACATTTTATTAACAATTTTCTTTTTAATCTTTTACTGATTGGTGCTTCAAGACATTTTGCTACTGCAAACCTAACACCAAATTTTCATATAGCTAAAAAGCCTTTTTGTACCATTCAGAGCTCAACTGCTACCTTTATCATAGTTCCTATGTGCTGTTTCCTTAAGCAGCTTGCTTCATTTTGCTGCTTGGTAGAACTGGCCCAGCTCCCTACAGACAAAAGATTCATCCAGAATAAGCCAAGAAATTCTTAGCAAAATGGGGCCTAGTTGTGGGAAACAAATACACTTTAATATATTAAATAGGCAGTGTGTATTATGGGGGAAAAAACCCACAATTGTTTCTAAACTGTGAAAACTAAATTTTACATAAATAGTCCTAAATCACAAAGTTAATAATTTTTAATTTGAAAGAAATAATATTACTGTATATTAGCTGAATTTCAAATATTTTCATATGAACTGTCTCATCTGCCTTTACATTTTTTTGGAGAGCTAATGAAACTGTCTTTGGAACTAATTCCATCCAGGTTTTCTCAAAATGTTATTTTAAATAGATGACAAATTATTTTCATGGATGCATTCTTTGTAGTTAAGAATGGGGACTAACCCTTTTTTAATTTTAGTCAATGCTATTCTAGAGTTGTCTTCCTTTAGTTCTTAATTGGAAATTCTATCCTTTATTCCAAGGCAGCATGAGTGACAGATACTTGGTTTGTTGTATAACATGAACTGAGTTACCTATATATTACCTATAGTAATATATACCTATAGTAATATATAGATAACTATATACAGTTAAATTGCTTTATTTTTATATATTTTAAGTAGTACTTTGGTATTTGTTAAGAGTTCTGATTAAAGAAGCCAAGCAACGAGGCAAATCCTAAATATTTCCATTTTTTTTGTCACCACACCATTTCCATGAGATACCACCACTATGTTTCACTAATTTCTAATTTCTCTAAAAATAATTGTAAGCAGTTGTCTCCATTTTTGACAAGTTGGTCTTCACTAGGGCCAGATCAAGTGTCATCACAAGAAAATAGCAACATTATTATTTTCTAGAATGTTGCCATGATATTTTCTGGATTTTGTAATTGCAAACATATTCATATTGTTACTAAGAAAACTGAATGAACAAATCCATAAGCTCAAGCTATACCTTTTACCCTTTTTTCTTTTTCTGTTCAATCATGTCTGATTCTCAGCCACTGCCTGGGAAAAAATTATTGGCAAGCTTTTTCAGAAGTCGTTTGCCATTGCCTCCTTCCTAGGGCTGAGAGAAAATGATTGGGTCACCCAACCGGGTTTGTATCTAAGGTGGGGGGCTAGAACTCATGTCTCCCAGCTTTTGACTTGATGTCATGACCACTATTCCAAACTGACCTTCTCCTTATATCCTAGTGTGATTTTAAAAACCATAGGATAAAAATATATAGTTTCTGCACCAGAGTTATATGTTATATTTATACAAAACTTCCATTGACATTATATAGTTATTTGAGAAGAATCTGACTAATTTTCTTTAAGATCCTGATACAAAATTGAAATAATATAGATGATCATTTTCTGTGCAGTATAACTTTCTACAGCAGATAATAGGACCTCACCCATTGAAGAGAAAAAAATAGATTGTAAATAAACAATTAAGTTGTGCATACTGCAAACTAATTAAGATTAAAAATAAGCTTTCAGGACCTGTTTTTCATATATTCAATCAGTGCTTCATGCAAGCTTCAGATAGCAAAAATACAGTATCTGGTTATATGTTCTGCATCTATGTACTTTATATCATCTCTCATTCTTATAACCACCTATTTCCAGTGTTGATTTCTCAAATAGCCATATGGGGTATGACTTAAAATGACAGTTGCTGTGGAAATCTGTATGTTCATATTTCACATAAATATTTCATAGCATTTCCCATGTAGATTCAATAGGCATACAGCTATATTCTTCTGACTGATAAGAATCAACATTTCTTCAGCATCTATCTCCAAGTGTCTCTTTTGAATTTAAGATGATTTTGTGATGCATATCTTCAAAAGGAAGAGGTCCTTTTCTAGGAATCCATCTTCATACTTCATCAGCCTAAAATTCAGACCCACACAGTGCAGCTAGTTTTCTTTTGGGGAAACACAGTTTTACTAGATAAAACTACCCTGCCCTATAAACTTATTCAATGTTATATATGCATGCCTGCTACCAGCTGCCTTCCCTGATCTACAAGTAAGCCTTGTCATATAGCTATATTTTATCCATTCCTTGGAACATAAATAAATGCTTGCAAGATTTTACACTGGGCATTCTTAAACCTTTGGTGTTAACCTGAATAAAGAAAATCAGGTATCAAGGTCAGACAGTTCCAGAAGTCACCTACTAGAGGAAAAATGCAACATAAAAACAGTAGAATGATACTTATGCATTCTGTTATTGGTATTTTTAAGTTAAACATGATCTGAAGCTTATTCTGAAAATTGCTCTTCTCTAAGCTCAGTGTCCCATACTTGAAACAGCTACTTACCATTAGCAATGTCAGTCTGAGATATAAATCTCAGCAATTCATTCCTTCAAGAAACTTCCAATAACAATTTATTACTCATCAGACCCTTTATCTGTGTGGGCAATACAGTATTATGACAGGGCCAAACCACATCAGCACTAATTACTTCTCTTGTCTTCATAATGTCTAACTTAAAATGTATTATCATATGCCAAGAGAGATGTTGTCCCTAAATAACAGAAGGACTATGGTTGCAGAGGTGCATATTCCAAGTCTACCCTGAACATCCTCGGCATTGAGGATTTTAGGATGTCTTTGGAGGGGGAATCACCTTCATTTGCATCACTGAACACCATCAACATTGACAAAATCACCATCATCTTATTGCAAAAAGCAACTTTACTTAAAACAGTTTGCATCCTGTGATGATATCTAATACTACGAAACAACAGTATCTGCCAATCTAGGTCCTTGGGAAAGACTTGATAGGTAGACAAGAAAAGTCATTATTGTTATGGTTTTGTCGTTGCTTCGATTGTCGTCATTAAAACCTATTAAAAAGTATTAACATTAACAAGGTCATGTCAATGGGGCAGGCCACTGTTCTAGGTCACTCTGAGTTTCAAAATGAGAGTCTAGCATACATTTTTGAGTTAGCATTCAATAATAATAAGAGAAATAGTTTGGTTGAGGCATCACGAGACAAATTGGGAGACTGGTAGTTCTAGTCCTACCTTTGGCATGAAGCCAGCTGGGCAACCTTGGACCAGTCATTCTCTCTCAGTCCTAGCAATGAGGCAATGGCAAACCACTTCTGAAATCTTGCCAAGAAAACTGCAGGGAGCCAACACTGACTTGAAGGCACACAGGAACACATTCAGTAAAAAAAAAATAATAATAATGCAGAACAGAGACTTAAATGGATTGGAAGTGGCCAGCTCTATTTTCTTTATTTCAAGAAACAAATGTCTGAGAGTTTATTTTAAAGTATAACGAACATCTATTACTATGCAATATTTTCAAGCAAGTTAGCATTCTTTTCTGCAAAGAGCAGTTAAAATAGCCTCTGCTTCTGCCATCTGCTGGCTATAGACATAATGTACATCTTGAAAGGGCAGTGCCATTTTATTGCATTTACCAGTAATTAACCTTTATCATATTGATGTTTTAAGTGTTACTTTCGTTGATTTGTTGATGAGTGTGTTTAATGTATACTTCTTCTTAAATTATGCTTTGCAGTAACCTGGCATGCAACTTGTCGGACTTCAATAATATTACACAGGTGTGAAAACAGATTGCTGATTACTAATCATTTTATCTGAAAAAGGCAAGATTTGGAAACACAGTTTGTTACATATTGTTCCTTTAGACTTTAATAACATAAAGGAGTCTGTATTCCATTGATTGGATTTGGAGTAAAGATTGTTTTATAAATGTTAAAAATTTTTAAAATGTCATTAATACATCATCTTAATCTGACATTGTAAACCGCTCAAAGAATGCTGTTAAGCACTATGGAAATGTATATAAGTGCTAATGCTAAAATCTTACACCCTGCATCAAAGAATTTTTGAAGATTTTACAATGTGTGTATTTTAGGAAGTATATAATTATATTGATGGTTGGAATACTTAGATGGAAAGGTGCCTGATTTCTGACCCTGATTTTGTGTTGGCCATTTCAATGTGAATCCTACATTTAATGATAATTTGGCACAAATATTATGCTTATACTGTCGTTGAGCAAATATTATCTGTTTTTGCTAAGTACGAAATTACTTCAGAATATACTCTAATATAGCAAAACAAAAGTGTATAGATTTTTTGTTTAATTTATTTTGCTACCATCAGATGCTGTTATTTTAAAGAAGAAAATGAACAAGAAGTTGGCCCTTTTTCTATTTAGTACTATGATTTTCAGTAGTTGTCTACTTTTTTAGCTAAAGTGAATTAAAGGATGAGGGTGTTTTTTTTTTATTATTATTTTGGGGGAAGGCAGGGAGAGCATATGTTCTAGTAGAGTGGAAGCAGAAATGCAATAACAGAATTTGGGAAGAAGGATATTTAAATAGAGAAAATGTGGACATCGGTGATATGAAAATAATTCTAAACTGTGTTTCAGTGCAAATTAATTAATCTATCTCTCTTAAACTTTCATGCATCCATCAAAAATAAAAATAGAATAAAAACCACACCAAAATCAGTATAATTATAAAAATACATAATAATAAAGCTGTTTTTCAATCAATGGCATCTTAGAGGAATGAGGTCTTATAAATGTGGTAACATTTCCCTGGAAGTAGTTACACAATTTCGGAGCCGTTAATAAGAAACCTTATCATCTTGCCATTATTATCTGCATCAGATAAGCTTGAAATAGCCAACCAAATCTGGAGAATAGCTTCCATTTATCAAATGTGTCTTTACTGGGCAAATAAGTAAGGCTGTAAAATCTAAAAACAGTATCTTAGGCCCAAAAGCATAGGTGGCCCAAATTAAGGTTTATATGGTTATACCTGCCAAAATGAAATACTGTAATGTTAAAAACCTTGTACCCCAACCCTTATGAGGAGTTTTCAGGATTATAATCTGTAATCATGAAGAATTCACACAATAATAAATTGGTCACGAAGGTGCTTCAAGACATCTTGTTGATTTTGCTGCAAACTACTACTATCTGAAAACTTACTTTTGAGACCTCGATAAAATATTTTGCAGGGCTTTGGTTACTTTAAATTCTTCTTTAAGTATAAATGCATTTAGATACAGTGCAGTTTTCTTGCAGCCCTGTTTCTTTTTTACTAATGAGCAAATCCCACTGAATTTAGCGAGTTTCACTTCTATATAAGATAGGTAGAGGATTCTTATCCTACCTTAGTTGAACATAGAATAAGAGCAAGGTTTTTTTTTTTATTAGCTAGCTCACTTTTGAATAATCTCATTTCCAGAGTTTAGGTCATTAGAATACATTGTCCAAATTAAGAAAAACCATATCTATTTTAGTGCGGAATCTTTTGGGCCCACAAATCACATTCAACTAGATTAAAAAGCCTGAGAGATTTCATGCTATTCAATATAATATATTTGAATTTGGAGGTTACATTATCTACACTTTAAGGAAATCTCTGTAAATGATCCCCCGGTATTATTCACCTAGGTTCCAGAAGAAGTTGAAATAGTTTGTTTGGAAAATGTACATGCCACCTATACTGTTAATGGTCATAAGGTTATATTCTTTTTTTTATATCCTATAAAAATCCCTAGACACAATAAAAAGCGTAACAGAAAAATATTAAAATAGTAACATTAGGCAGCTTGTTTAAATAAATGTTTTAATTTTGAACCTGCTTATTAGAGTATTTATTGCTGTATAATAATCACAAAATAGCCAAAATGTTAAAATTCTCAGCAATGTTTTATTTCAAAATGATTTCTTTTTCAGTCACCAATGCCCAATTTCATCTTTGAAACGGTATTTATACCTTCATTATTTCAGAGAGAAATGCTGATATTTTCTTTAGTCTCTTCCCTTCTAACCTTGACTCTTACCGTGTATGATACTATGGATAGTAAAGAGATTGGTTGGTTGAAAATAACATTTTTAGAGCTTTAGCTATAAAGTGTTTTTCAGCTGTTACAGTAATAATAAAAAGAGCTTGTATGTTCCTGGGATGTGTTTGATTCTACCCTGCAGTGATTCATTGTGGATCTCTTTCCTAGATAAGTGCTTATTTCTTGTGATCAGGGAAAATGCTGTACACCTTTGGATTCATTTGTGCCTATTCAAGCTTGTACTGTAGGCAGTTTTGTATAGCTCTCTTCGAATTAAAAAGCGATTTAAACTCAGAAGGTGACTGCAAATATAAAAAGGCCTTTGGCTCCCCTGTCGATCCATAGTAAATTTAAAAATATATTTTAGATCCTACATGCCACTTGTTCTAAGTTCACCTTGCACTTGGTATCCTGCCAAGAGTCATTAGAATGCGGTGGGATATAAATGAGGTCAATTGATAATTTTTCAATCCCTACTGCAAGGATTATTCACTTTGGAACTTTGCAGGTTTTTTCCTAATAGGACTCCAGATGATGACACCTTATAAAAGGTGCTGCAACCAGTAAATTGCACATATGTTTTAAAATTCTATCTTGTAGACTTTGCTTCCAGGCCACTTTGGATATAACATTTTTTTTTCAAATATTCATACTAAGTAAGCCAAATATTCATTTTGCTTTACTTCTGAAGAAATATGTGCAGCTATTTGACCTAAATATTTTATTATCATAGTATTTTTTTTTATTATATTCCTTTGTTTGTACTATTCTTAAATGGCAGCTGCATGCATGTACTGATAGCAAGGTAACAGTGTCAACAGGCATCCGTGTATCAGCATTCTGGATCATGGGCAGTCTCCACATTTGTAAATGCAGGGAATCGGTTATGACTGTCGGCCCCAGGCACCTGATGGATCTTGAAGGCTTTGTGAGGATGCTTGGGGATTTTCTCACCAATATGGCAGAATGTTAAAAAATAGATGGGGCAAAATAAGCTCATATTAAATCCTAACAAAATATCCAGAAACATACCATGTTTCCCCGAAAATAAGACTCAGTCTTATAATTTTTTTCCAACAAAAAAGACACCGGGTCTTATTTTGGGGGGAAGGGGTCTTACACTGACTCACCTTGCAGCAGCGGCACCAAAAGCCCCGGCCAGCAGGAGCCTGCTGCCTGTCTACTTCTGTGGCCACTTGCCGCCGCTCACATTCATCACCCCTGGCCTCTGTTTTTCTGTCAGAGGCCTTCCGGAAAGCCCTCTACAGCTGAGAAACGGGCTCCGGATTCACGCACGCCTTGCCCCCAGTCTCTGTTTGCTGTCAGAGGCCCTTCTGGAAAGTCCTCTACAGCCAATTACAGAGTTCTGGATTAACCTTGTTTCTTGGCTGTAGAGGGCTTTCCGGAAGGGCCTCTGACAGTGAAACAGAGGCTAGGGGCGATGTTCGCAAGTGGCGGCAAGCAGTCGCAGAAGAAGTGGGCCAACAAAGTAAAGCAGGTATCGGGGTGTACAAGGCCTGGTAAGTAGGTCATCTCCACCCACCCACCCATCCTCACCCTAGCTTAATTTTTACCTGTGCACCTTTCCCCACCTCCTGCACCCCGGAGTGGGCAGTGTCTTAATTAGGGCTTATTTTGGAGGTAGGGCTTATATTGGGTGCACATGTAAAAATCAAGCTAGAACTTACTTTCAGAGTTGGGCATACATTTGGGAAAACGTGGTATTAGCTCCAGTTCTATTCTGGTTATTGCTTTAGGCAGGGACATAAAGTACTTCTTCCTAAAGGGGTGATCTGTAGCTTTGAGGTTCTGCTGGATTCACACGTCCTGCCCTGCAGCAACTCACAATAAAGAAAGTATGATTTGCAGAGGTTCAGAGAAGGGAAGTTTATTGCAATGGGAAAAGAAGTAGGTAACAAAATTTGGAAATTTAATATGTGTACATTGGCCCTCATAGAAATTACACTTGGCAAAAGCTAGTAGATTTATGGATGCAATTCCAAGTGGCACGTGCAATCTATAAAGCCTTATGTGGTGAGGTTCCAGATTGTTTTAGGAACTTCCTTCTTCAAGAACCTGAGCCTGTCTGTGGGGTCATCAGGGGAAGGAATGCTTAGGTTCTTGACTTTGAGAGGTGAGAAGGTCAGACTCGAAGGCAAATCTTTTTTGTTGGCCCAATGCTCTGGAACAGTATTGATTAGTAGTGAATTAATTATGATAGGTGTTGTAATTAGTTTCTTGGATGTTTTATCAGATTTTATGATACTGATGTTGGAAAACACTTGAAGTTTTGGGATATGGCAGTATATAAATATACGTATATATAAGTATATAAGGCTAGGAGCTCAATAGAAAGACTAAGTGAGCATATTCATATTTATTTCCATTTTGGTTTCTCAGTGTATTCTGTGTAATCTGAATCCAGCTGTAACTTCTGCGGTCTTAATTTGGCAATCCTCTTCTAATTCAGCAATAATTTGGGGGGGAGCGAGTTACGTTTAACACACAGTAAATTTTCAGAATATATTCTGTAAAGGATGAATTCAAATGCATTCATCAGTATATTGTAATTTTTACTCAGCTGCATTGTTTGTATACATTTTAATTTTTTAAAGCTGTCTTCTGGAGCAGCAACAACAGCCTTATATTCAGCGATGTGCAAAATAATTGCTGAAACAAGGAATCATCAGCAGTCCTGTTCAGTGTCAGAAATTGCCAGGAGCCTTTCTGTTGGTATACTGCTGAGTCTCAGAATGGGAATTTAGAGTATCTTGCTAGCACTGAAATATTTTCAGAAGTGACCTTGCCCACCACATTTGGCCACTGAGCCCTTACAAAGCCATATAAAGCCTTTCTTCGGCCTAGGGATCTTGCCTAAGCAATAAATTTCCCTAGTTTGATGTATATTTCTGTGCACCTATCTCTGATTCAGTAGCTTGGTGCCTAAGCATAAGTAAATTCCACCTTCTTCTCAATTTCTGGCTCACTTCTTGCAGTTGCCTGTAGCTCATGAATGAAAGCAAACACTTCCTTTCAAAGGTAGACAGGCATTTTTTAAAAAAAAATCATTAAAAGCAATCCCTGAATGAGAACACAGTAAGAGGCGTCTTTTTAAAATTAAAATAAGTTAAAAACAATAACACAACAATTTACTATCTCTGTAACAGAAGACAACTATAACAACACGTATTAGAAAGGCACAGCACTGCATACCCAAATTTGCGTACATAATAAATCCTCAATTGGCTGGTCTGATGAGATTTTACCTGAGAAGCAGGTATGGGAGAAGGAGATTCAGTCCTAAACAAATAGAGGTTTTCATGTTGCTTCTCAAATTTCAATCTGAGACACTAGGAAATTAAGAAGCAATTTTACAATAGGTGATTATGGTTGGTACAGGTAGCCCCCTTCACCAGCAGTCTAGTTCAGTGATGAAATCCAAATTTTTTTACTACTGGTTCTGTGGGCGTGGCTTGATGGACGTGGCGTGGCTTGGTGGACGTGGCTTGGTGGGCGTGGCAGGAGAAGGATACTGCAAAATCTCCATTCCCTCCCCACTCCTGAGGGAAGATACTGCAAAATCTCCATTCCCACCCCACTCCTGGGGGAAGGATACTGCAAAACCTCCATTCCCACCCCACTCTGGGGCCAACCAGAGGTGGTATTTGCGGGTTCTCTGAACTACTCAAATTTTCCGCTATCGGTTCTCTGAACTGCTCAAAATTTCCGCTATCGGTTCTCCGAACTGCTCAAAATTTCCACTACTGGTTCTCTAGAACCTGTCAGAACCTGCTGGATTTCACCCCTGGTCTAATTGCAGTTTTTCACTAACCTTGTATGTACTATACTGGAATAATATAATTCCAAAGCCACCTGGATCTGGATCAGAGTAACATCCAGAAAACAGCTAAAGCCAGAAAAAGGCAGGGTGTGTCAGAAGATCCTCAACTAATAGCCTCAATTTTGGAGCACAAAGTCAACCTCCTTAATTTTGAAACTAGGGAATTGCCTACTTGCACTGCCTCTGTCTTATAAAGTTGCAATATGTCATTCACCCTTATTTAGTACATCATTATGTCCAGAAATAATTCCAGGGTATACATAGCCTCTCAGTTGACACAAAGAAATAACAATTGAGTATCATCATCAGCATATAGAAGAGTCGTATATATTTAATTAGTTCATTCATACAACTCTCAATCCCATGGCTGTGAGCAACTAACAGAGTATTTATTGTTTTTCCTCATATTTATCCAACTTGATTACCAGGGTATACCTGTTTTTTACTGTCCTCCTTTAGTTCATATAGTAAATCTACTGTTGCATAATGCAACAAGTCATCCTATTTTTTAGCCAGCTTATTACTGACTTTGATTTGGGTTGAGAGGCTGTGACTGAACCAAAGTTACATGGCTGGCTTCCCTCACTAAGGGAAGACTAGATCCAAGGTTCACATCTTATTTACTACACCATATTCATACTCTTTCTGAGTAGCTAACAATCTTGGCATAAAGTAATGTCCACAAGAAAGATGAAAGAACTCTAAATATATTTTTTTTAAATCAAAATTAAAGAAGGGAAAAACTGGAAAATATAAATCATGCACTTCAGTGGTGGGTTTCAAAATTTTTTACTACCGGTTCTGTGGGTGTGGCTTGGACGTGGCATGACTTGGTGGGCGTGGCATGGCTTGGTAAGTGTGGCAGGGGAAGGTGTTCTGCCCCAGATACAGATCCCAAAGAACACAGCACACACAAACCCTGAACAAAACTTAGTTTACTCAAATAACGCAGTTTTAGCAAATGCTGGCTGTTAATAAGCGTTCTTAACAGCCTGCCAGAATTCCACAGATAAGATAGTCAGAGTCTTACTGGAGTTGGCAGAAAGCCCAGAAGCAAGGTTGCAGAGACATCCCAACGTGATGATTAATGAACTAAAGTTGTTTCCTGCAGCTTGTTACAAGCTGCGTACTTTCTTAAATAGGCTAAGGGCGTGGCCAATTAGCCCCAAGCTTTACTCTCAAGGAGACCTCCTCCTGAGGAACCACTCCTGCCTTTTGGCAGCTCTGCGTGCCCATGCATTGAGAAGAGGCTCCTCCTCTTCATCCTCTTCACTTAAAGGAGCCTCTGGAGGTTCTGAAGGCCCTGACTGAATCCCTGTCTCTAGCACCACATCTTCTTCAGCCTCCTCGCTGTCCAACTCGAGCACCGGCTTCACAGGCTGCTGGCGCAGCACCACACCAGCCTCCTCGTCATCGGGATCAGCAGCAAATCCGCGCAGGCTGCTGGCGGGCCACAACAGAAGGATACTGTAAAATCTCCATTCCCTCCCCACTCCAGGGGAAGGTTACTGCAAAATCCCCATTTCCTCCCAATCAGCTTGGACTCGGGAGGCAGAGAATAGATGGGGCGGGGCCAGTCAGAATTTTTACTACCAGTTCTCTGAACTACTCAAAGTTTCCGCTACCAGTTTTCCAGAACTGGTCAGAACCTGCTAAAACCCACCTCTGATGCACTTGCAGACTCCGCCTTCAATTATATCAAGCAGATAGGTCTTTATATCTTTCCTAAAGTCCAAGAGAGATGAAGCCAATCAAATCTCAACATTTTCCCCAACCCCAGTTCCAAGGGGTGGGGAAGACTATTGAGAAAGAAAAAAACATTTTAAGGCAGATGGCAGTCTCATAATGGACCTAGAAGAAATTGTCTGTTTGATCTGCTTGGACAAGCAAATGAATAAGGGATATAACTAGGTCATAACTTCATTCCAAAACACTTAGTTATTAACTCCAGTCACTTCTAATAGTGTTTTAACTTATTTAGGGGAGAATCTGAAACTACATGGAATCCAACATGTTGATTACCACGAGACCAGGGCATAGTTGTTGAAAGCTATATTCTGACATGGCTTCTGAATAACTACAAACCCACTATGGGACTACAACTCAATTTCCACACCCAGAAACAGGCCAGATTAACATGCTCAGTAATGCCAATGATCGATAGGAGAACATGGAAAAGCAACAATATACAGTTTCCTTATTCCCTATCTCTATTAAGATACCCCTTTTGACAATCATATCTGTTTCAGTCTTACAACTGGACATGAACCTGGACTGAAAGATAAAGCCAAATCATCCCTTTCTTCCCAAACCATCAGAAACTGTAGGGCCACCACTCTCTTTTGCACCTTCTGTAGAAAAGAAACATGCAACTGGACAGTTATCAGATTTAACTAGTTCTTAAATTTACCTAGTCTTCTATATTAATAACAAACTTTCCTCTGAGCAAAGAACTGAAGGAAAAATTACACCCATGCCATTTGCCCCTTTGGGAAAATAAATACAAGAACACCAGCTACAGTATTTGGGCAGCTGTGGGCTTGTGGGGAGTTTTATCTGTGGGGGTAATGGCACATGGATATTCAGTATTAAAAAAAAGAATTGGTTTTGTGTAAAATCTATGCTAGATTTCCATGTATTTTCACTGTAGGCTGTTCATTTGACTAGTAATGTACTTTTAAAAACTAAAATAGCTAAATATATTTGTTACAGTCTATGGTTGTTTAAAAATAAGTACTATTGCTGTGCGGTATATATCAGATAGGAAAGATAAAAAGATATTATAATAGAAGAACACAGAGCAGAGTTTTCTCCCTGCCTCATCTCCTTCACTCCTTATTTCTTTGCTCTTTTTTCCTCCTTTGCTGTTCCACACATTCACTGTTGCTTTGTGTCAGCAGTTTATGTTCTGCATGCTTAATGAAGTCTGTAGCTTGCCTCAGTTCAGCACAGTCTTTCCCCTTACTCTAACAAAATTTTGATCAATGAGGTTTCCTCAAGAGGAGATTTCAGAATGGTGTTGACTGGAAAAGCCTGGGCTAGCACAGAGGCATGCATATTGTTGATGTCTTATCAAAGAAAATAAATTGAAGCCATTCTTTACTATCTCACAAGTCAATTGCTATACTTTGATTATCTTTTTCTTTCTTGTTGTCTTTCTTTTGCAACAGGGCAGAGAAGATTGGTAGCAAAATGTTCTGGTTAGTTACAATGTTACGTGATAGAATTTTGTTAACAAATAGTTGGGATTCATCCAAAGTACTTTGGCTTTCCTCACAGATATACAGAGGTTTCTTCCACATCTCACACTAATGCTGCTCCGGGAATGTGCTCACAGAACGCAATGAATTGTAAAATAGGAACTATATTTTTGCCTACCGCATTATGTGAATGTGTATAGATCCATGCATTGTCCAAATCCAAAACACAGGTTGAATAAACTATGGTTGAACTAATTGTGTCTATAAGTATCATGCTTTTCAAAGATTCCTTATTTTAAGAAAAGGAGGAAGTAAAGGATTGAGTGCAAGGAATCTTCAGGTTCATACCTTCAGGAAAAAGAGCTGAGCCAAGAAACACTGCAACACATTGTCTCTCCTGCAGAGAATGTAGAAGCTAATGAAGTGATTTCTAGAGTATCGCTTCCTTAGTATTAGAAACAGAAGCCATTTGAAAGCAGACATGCCTGCTGGAAACAAAGGCCTTGACTAATTTTCAGCCTCACAAATTACTTATACCTTACTCAAGCAATGCAAACAACCAAAGCTGAGTTGCTCAACATTGTATTATCATGTGCTCTGATTTTGATTGTTGGATTGACAAACCTTTTAGACTACTGCTGAATATTGGTTGTGGAACCCGTTAGTCTTTTGCTTTCTCGCAGTTTCTGGATTGGAAAGTAGAATTTGAATTTTGGCAACTTTGCAAAGTTGGTTTTTGTAAATATTTTGGGCTATAAAACAGAATAACTTGGAGGTTTCGTATGCTTTCTCTTATGAACTCAAGCTACCTTTTTCTTCCATCCAGCCATTAGCAGCTATTTAATTGGATCTTAGCATGCTTATTTCATTTGTTCTTATGTTCACTAAATAACCAGCAAGAAACCATAAAGACTTACTTAAGGTAAATGTTAAGTATATTGTTAGTTATATTAACTACCAAGCAAAAATAAATTTCCTATAGTATCCATAAAAATTTGGCTATAAAAAGGTCAAGTATTTAGTTTGCTGAGTGTAGCAGAGTGACAGGCAAGCCATGGTGAGGAATCAAACGGAGACTCGAAGTAGAATCTGTACATGGGCACAACAGGGTAAAGTCCGACAGCCCCACCCTTGAATGCCGTTTTCTAGTCCCATCCAAGTGGAGACTATTAGCCCAAGAAGATATATGTGTTATAGGCTTGAGAAGTAAATCAACTAATAGAACTCTTCATGCATGAACTTGGTTGTTCACATCTGACACTGACATCAATAAGTATCTAAATCATAATGCGGAACAGTGGTGCTCCTTTTTGTCCTATTTCCTGAATTAACTTTTGAGGAAAGTTATATGAATATTACTATTTAGGTTGCTTTGATCTCCTGGGTTTTTTCTCTCTTTGTTTAAGCTTTTTTTTTAATGAACATAATTATGTGATCTCAAACTTAAAGGAACCATGTAAAGAGAGCAAGAGAATTAAAGAGCAAGAATTAATTGTGTTAAATTATATCTAGATTCTTCTGGGTGTTTGTATGAGCAGTTTTTCATCTCATTGACCATGCCTAGCTTCTGGAGTAGTCTACAATAACTTTTCAATTGTTCCATTAGTGATATTTCGTGATTTTTTTCCAGTTCTTTATTATTATTATCTCTTTTATTCATTAAACATGAAATTCAGTCAACTGAACATTTAAAAATGTGTCACAAGTACCATTGACTGTTGCTAATGGTGGATACGGTGGCTGCCATCGTCCTAGGTATCAACTAAGTATCTTCTTAAAATATAAGATGTTCCGAGTAGCACAGTTTTTTGCAGTTCCGCTGCTGTTATTGCAGGAAGCTACAATTTCTTGATGTATTTTGTAAAATTCTTGGACATAGTACCAAGTGTCCCAATGACAATAAGTATAATTATTGTTGTTGTTGTTGTTATTGTTGTTGTTATTATTTTAACTGGACAAACACAAACACAGAATATATTTTCCATGTGGCCATTGTACAATTCCAAAATTTATTCTCAAAATTCCAAATGTGCCTATCATCAACCACACCCACCCAAGTTTTAGGACCCTTGCTGAGATCAAATACAAGAATGTTTGCAAACCCGGAATTAATTCAGACAGGGCAGAAGTACTGCTATCATGAAAAATCAACAATTAAGATGATTTCATTTGAACTGTCCTTGCTTTGGCTGCACTTCAGTTTCAGGATCTTTGAGTGCTTCAGGAGCCAAAATGTTTGTGTAAGTTTTGTAGTGTTAGCCAGAAGTTCATTTTATTCATTTAGGGATCAATTGCACACTTTTGCAAAGTAGTTATATTTTGCTTTAATTATCCACAATGTTTTAGTTTTTCCATCTACTCCCCTTTCTGGATGGTCTTTGGAAGGTGGCCCACAAACCTTACTTTTGTATATTTTTGTACATAATTTACACATAAAAATCTAATCTACTGTCAACTCCAGGTGACTGACCATTTATTTATAAACTCAAATGAAAATGCTAAGTAAGGTCTTAAAGCTTTCATTAAAGTAGACCCTCTTTTCTTGTATTATCTGAGAAACTGAATATTTTCCAAGTTAGGAAATAATTTATCAACATAATCATTGTTATTCAAATGCCAGGGTTATATTGGATATCTTCAGAAAGTAGGGGCTTTTTCCTACTAGGAAAATAATTTTTCATATGTTAATTCTGCAAATGGAACAATAGAATAGAGTAGGACTCTTGTTTTGCAGCACTTTATTATTAAATTAAGATCAAAGTAATTACATATTTTTCAAATTCTACTATTCAGTAATAAAATATTAAAAACATTTCAAAAACTTAATTGTTACAATGTGATTTTTTTCAGTCTTTGAAGAAGTTATAGAGTACTATGCTTGACACCAATTATCATTTGTTTTCTTTTAGAATTTTTTCTTAGATTCTTCGTTGATTTTTTTTTTTAGAAGTTTACCTCAAAGTGAAAGTTATTGAAGGCAGAAAGGAAACAGGGACTTGCCAAGCTTGTTGGCTAGAGTCATGGACAAGAGCAAGGCCTGTCTGAACTGCCACTCAGTTTTTATTCTGTGAGTTTGCAGGGTTGGTGATTAGAGTGGCTTTCGCCCAATTATGCTGTGATTATTCTACTGCACTGTAATTGACTGGGGAGATATGCTAATACCTGTCATTTGGGATGATAAAAGATGAGCAGAGGACGCAATGCATTATTTAGCTGGCTGTGTGATAGATGAGGGATGCGCAGAGTGCTTTAATTGCTGAGAAGAGAGGTTAAGCTGAACGAACGGATGAATTAGAAATGAGTTTTTTTATGGGTTGTGGAAAAGTGAAATAAAGGAAAATGTTCTTTAAAACCAAAGCACCCGACTCAAGCAAAACAAGGCTAAAGCTTTTAAGGCAGTTTACTCTATCAATCTAAACACGTAAGAAAAATCCATTTAACATACAGTAAATATGAACATAAAAGTTCAGTGAATTTGCAATCTTTACGAGAAAAAAAATATTACACAGAATATTGTCTCAGATAAGGTATTTTGATGTCTTGAAATCTTTTTTTCAGGTTGTGTGTGTGTGTGTGTGTGTGTGTGTGTTATAATACATTTTTGTTATTAGATCAATGTATATGAAATAAATAATTTGAATAATCTTGGAGATTTTAAATCTCCAGATATGAAGTATAGTTAATAAAATAAAAAAATAAATGAGCAATTACAGTACTGTCAGCAATGGGTTGGTTTATGAATTTCATGCTATAAAATATATAATCTTCTTAATTGTCAAATTATTTATTTGGCATTTTGAATAAACTACAAATCAACTGATGTTTCAAGAGTTGATATTCCTGGAATTCTTGTAGCTTTCTATAAATCAGAATTACATCTCAAAACATAAAAGCTGAATCAGTATAAGAACTTTTTTGGTATAAAAGTGAAAGTAATGTCTCTTCCAGCCAGTCCTAAGTAGTCCAAACTACTATAGAATTATAGCTATCAGTGTAGTGTTGTTTATTAACCAACTGCTCTGAAACACATTTTTAAATATTTAATGGCTCTCTGTTGGGAAAATCAGTGGTTAATATGTATGCAAAGTTTCAGTAAAGAAAGTACTCACTGGAATAGGTCCTGTTAATGTCAATTATGTGACCCATATGTAATTGACACTTATTTTAGAAATAAAATATATTTATATCTGGCCTTTCATCCCCAAATGCAGTGATTGTTGTTCTTTTAAAACACTCAGTTCTTTTGTGAACTTGCTAACTTTGAAGTGGTTACTTTTCAAAAAAGCAATTTGTGCACCTTTTTTCCCTTGTACAGTGTGGTCTGTATTGGTGCCTATTGGTTAATTTGATATTTGTAAATTGCTAGTACTTCTACTTTGGCATATTTCCATGCTTTGACTTGATACAGATTAATATGCCAAGGGTACATAGAGATGCCTGACAATTTCTAAAAGAACTATAATGAAATTGTAGTTGTATTTTTACATAATTTATAGTAAGGAAGTACATATCCCAGTCTAATAAGATTTTGAGAGCTATAAAATAATAGTGTTGCATATAAACTACATGAAATATTTCTCTGCAAAGGTCCCCAACAGTTTACCATTGTGGATACGTTAAATGGAATAACATTTGGGTTAAAAGGCAATCACTAGTTTGTAGCAATAGGGAGTAGCAAAAAAATAAGGCCAAAGGTCACTTTTTTGTCAAGCTGTTTCTATTTGTGCCATTAAACCAAGCCCACTCCATCTGGACTCCATGTCAACGTCAGTGCTTCAATTAATGATGAGGCATCTCTTAATTTCAGAACACATTTTGGGCAAATAAAATGTTAAAGCCATAAAGAAAAAAGAGAAAAGAATTCATTGCTTCTAACTTCACTTCCTCAGTTCATTTCATTTGGATTTTGGAAACCTGAGTAGGTGCCCTAAGCCTTCAAGAGGATCTTCTGTGTCCTGCCTTCTCTTGACTTGCCATTTACATTGGCTGGCAGTAGCAGCTTGTGTCTGATGAGAAGCCTTGGGGTTTGTTTCCAGGGTGCCTAACAGACGTCACTGTTGGAGAAACTGTGGTGTCAGGAAGGAAGAACATATACAGTGGTTCATAACTATATAATGGGGGAAAAGTTTTCATATTATTAAACTGTTTTTGGATTACAACATAGGCATATTTATCTTCCGAAGCCAATAATGATACCTTTCAGTGAAATTAAATCTTTTTGTTTATCGCTCTGAATTTAGTCCATTTCCATTTGCCACTAGAAAATAAACGTCAGTGACAAGCTCCTTGGAAACTGGTGGCTCAGCAGACTAATAGCATTGTGATTAACACCAGCTGTCTGCAATTACTGTAAGTTCGAATCTCACCAGGCTCAAGGTTGACTTAGCCTTCCATCTTTTCTAAGGTAGGTAAATTGAGGACCCAGTTTGTGGGGGCAATAAGCTGACTTTGTATAAATATACAAAAAGTATGAAGGCTATTGCTTAATGCATTGTAAGCGGCCCTGAGTCTCGGGAGAAGGACGGCATATAAATCAAATTTAAAAAACAAAACTGTTGTATATCTTGCTTGTGTTAAAAGAAACACCTGTGAAACATCTATGAGGGGACAGTATGTTTTTGGAATTTAGGTGTTCACTTTACAGTAGGTTAAATTTTTTAAAAATGTTGCAGTTGATCTGTTTAGCTTACAGAATGTATTGTTTTTCAATTTTAATGTCTTACTCAAAATTGTTGAACATTTAAACTATAGGTGCTATAGTTCATTTTCAGTTCTAAGAAAAGGAGATGAAGTACTGGAGCAAATGTATATAAATATTGCTATCTGGTCTATTAAAACCCCTCCATTTTCTAGACTGATCCTTTTCCTCCTCTCTGCCACTTCTCTACTTGTTCCTATTTTTCTTGATCATATCCATTCTTTGACCACATTCCTCAGCATAACAGGAAATGATTCTTCCCCCACCCCCAATTCTACCCAATCTTGGGCTTATTCCATTTCACCATGGGCACAGTTCTGCAACTGCCATTAGTACAAAATGCAACTCCTGGATTTTTGCCTGGAACTAAGCAATTAAGCTGCATTTCACAGTTCATAATATAAAAAATTATGTTGACTACGTTAGATACATTTTTAAGGCTCAGTTTACAATGCTGATGTTAATCTTTGAAATTTTCAACACTTAATAGCAAGTTGCCTCAAGACTGCTTTTGACCATCAACCTTGTCTGTGGCCCAAGGTTGCATTTGGAGCTCTGCTGTGCCTCAGCAGCTCTGGAAATCCGATTAGGTCTGATGATGTTACAGAAAGATGAGCACAGCGATGAGTACAGTTTTTACTGTAGAAAAATGTCATATAAATGAAGTGAATAAAATTATCCCCCTCTCATGAGAAGGCTTTAATGAGAAGTGGGGAGCCTGCATCAGTGTCTTGAATGAATAAGATCTTGCCTTCCTTAGCAGAGCATAGTGAGAGGCTCTGGAAGAGGATTCAAGGTGAATTTACACCTTCCTTTTTTTTTTTTTTTTTGTAATTAAGGGGGCACTTACATAGTGATATGCCTTGTGATTATGAACAAAGACTGCAGTCTGTAGTATGCAAGACCACAAATCAAAAAAGAATTCATATGTTTTCTGCCTTATCTTTTCCCTGTTCATTGAATCTTATATTTGAGCCTAGATCAGTTAGAGTTCTATAAGATCATATTACAGATTTTCTTGTTCAAAAGAAATGTGAGGAAATTATTCTTAAACTAAAACAAATCTATGTTATAAGATGCTTTCCCTTGGAATAAATGAAACATATTTGACTGATACTGTTGGAAATAAGTGATAAGAATTGTTAACAGATCTATCAATCATAACAGTGGCTTTATTTCTTGTATTATTAACTCCTGAGGTTTTGCTGGAACTTGTGAGATGTAATTTTGTATTGTAGACTTTTCGTACTGTGCTCTTGATGTACTTCTGGGGTAGGCCATGAAAACTGTGCTTTTTATTTTTGTTTTCAGTGATTCAGTCATAAGGTTTTGATGATCTCAGCTTGTTCCTTCACTAGTTGTATCTGGCTATGATCTGAGGAATCCTTGTAGCCCGCTGGGGTAATAAGAAAGAGGCTCTGTGGTAGAGCGTGTAAATTTTCTGAGCCTGAAAAGTGTGTGTGTGTGCGCGCGCGCACGCGCACTCACAAAGAGAAACTGACATAGACACTAAAAAATGCTACTGCATTTTATATATCCTGCAAACATGATAGTCTGAAAGCATTACATTTTTTATAGAATCTTGCTCGTAATATAAATACGTACCAAAGGTGAGATAATTTTATTAATTTATTTCTGAAAAGTGTGTATCAGTCTCGACAAATTTATAAATGTTATATTGTACTTTTCATGAATAATATCAGAAAATGACTATAATCTTACATTATTAGATACTTGTTTCCAACAGTGTTTCTCTCCTGATAGAAGATACTATCAACAGAATGGGAAGAGAGGAAATTCTGTATTTCCTTTGCAATCCCCCTGAGGATGGGCTTCAACAGAAGCCTGAAAGCTTGGAAGACTAAACCTCTGGTCCAGTGACCAGCCCAGATTGAATCCTGCAACATTATCCTGGGACACATATATTCATCATTCGTGAATCTTAACACAGTTAATATTTTTTTCCAGTCTAGTATGTATGAATATAGAATAACCAATTTGATGTAGTGATTAAAGGCATTGGCTAGAAATTGGGACATTCTGAATTCTAGTTGTTCCTTAAGCATGGAAAGAATTGAGTGACTTGGCCAGTCACTTTTTTCTCAGCACTAGAAAAACCACAGTGGCAAGTTACTTCTGAAAAATGTGAGAAACCTGCACAGGGTCATCCATGTATTGTTGTAATTTAGTGAAGGCTGACTCAAAGGATCTTTCTCCTAGGAGCTTGAGGTAGTATGACACTATTTACCTTTCTCTTATCATAACATTCCTGTAAAATAGGCTTGGTTGAGAGATAGGCTAGCAAAACTCATCCGATAAACTTTATAGTCAAATGGGATTTGAATTTGGGTTACATGGCAAAATAATTGCTTTTGGTGTCAAGTGGAATTTGTACTGAAGAAAATAAATGACTGGGATATTTTGAAACCTAGTTTTAACATAAGAGATTTTGGTTATAAGATGCTCTATGGCATCTCTTTTTATTTCATACAATATATTTAACAAGGAGAAAAGAATTTGCACTTTGGATGGAATGCTATTTTATACACTTTTTATATGACAGTTGTAAAAATTGTTTTTCCAGTTATTCTAAAAGAAAAATATATTTAGTTTGATTATACATGAAGTTACTTAATCCTCTTTTTAAATTGGCAAAGTTAATGAACAAACATCCAATGGCTGATAATTAATTCATACATTGGTATGAATGTATGAATGATATCAAGGTATCTTGAATACTATATTCTTTCCTATTTACAACATAATGTGATTTCAGACTTTTAATTTGAAATACAAATTAAACTGGGCAGAAGTAGTTTATAAACTAATAACTGATTTATGTACATAGTTTAATAGAAGTCCCTAGTGCACATAATAGGTGTGCTTATAATCTTCTGTAGGTATGAGCACTTGTTGTATGACTTTATGATAGAGACAACTAATTGGGACTAATTTAATTGATAAGTGTGTTTTAATGGAAGTTAAGTGCAACTATGGCTTCAAACGTAATCCAATTTAAATATTATAAACCAGGTTGAACTAAGTGGGATTTATTCCTGAACAGAGATGTAAATTGCTATGTATCAACCTGAGGATGCATCTTATTATTTTAAAAATCTGTACTTATAGATAACATAAAGATGAATACATTCACCATTTAATATCCAAACAGAGATAATATTTAAAACTATAAATTTAACTAAAGTAAGGTAACTTAGCAATGCCCATTTGTACTGTTAGATCTTGAATAATTTAATAATTTTACCATGTTAGCTACAGCCTTTGTTGTATATTTTATCTGTAATTGTCTTGAATCAAAGATTTATTAAAATAGATTTTAAGGGATTTACTTAGTACTATGTACCAATAGTGCATGATGAATCATTGATGTGAAATTCTGAATTTTGAATGTAAAAATAAAAAAGGAATAATAATGGCTTTACTGGGAAAAAAATACACTTTCTAGTGCTGTTTGGAGAGTGGTGAAAGAGGAAATCTATTTCTGCGGTTGTTGCCTAATAAATATCTACTCTGCCACTTCACATCAGCTTCTGTCCTTTCCAAGTAAATTAGTTCTTTGGGCAGCATGTCAAGAGGAAGTGTATTGTTCTTGGCAGGGCACTTGAATTTCTAATTACCAGATTCCTGCCTTAATTGCAATTACCTGGACACCCAAGCAGGGTGAACTTTTGGAAAAGAATGTAATTAGTGCAAAAGAAATGTTGCTGCCAATTGCTTGTCTAAATACTTGCAATAACTAGACCAATGATAAATTCAGATCTTAAAAGTCCTTCAATCTGTACAAAACCTGCTGAAAGTTACTGTATGCTGTTATGTAAACACATTAGTCTTGCGTTTGCACAAGTAACGGAGTTCTCTCACTTTTTCATTTTTCCCCAGGCTGCTTCCCCAGGTTTTTTAAAAAATTGTAATATAACCTGGAAGACCTCAGAAAATAATGTTCCTTAAACTTTACAAGCTCCATAGCATTCTAAAAAATAGACACCAGAAGCTGCTATAATTTATTTCACCTGAAAAAATCACAACTTTGTCCCAATACAGAAGCTGGAGACAATATATAAAACATAACTTAAAAATAGTCACACTTTGTCACTTTAGGCACTTAACAGAGGGTTACTATCTATTTCATTTTTCCAATGCACATACTAGAGGGAAATCAACATTCTCGTGGTCATATTATACTGGACTGCAAAATTCTAGAGATAAAATCTTCTATATCTCTTTGATGCCATATAGTTGCTGCCATGTGGTAGCTATCCATATTTTTTGCAACGCAGATATGGTACCCTTAGCCAGGTATATTTAAATTTCATGAACTTTTATAGTATAAAAAACTAGGAATTAATTTCTAGTACTAGAAATGCTTTCTTTTTAAAGAAAAATGGGGTTTGTTCAGACATACAGTCACTGAAAGCATTTCAAATGGAGGAGCATAGATTATCTAGTCTTGAAATCACTGTAGCACGAACATTTTCTCAAAACTGACAAGAGTACATTTACACAAGATCAGCTGGGTACATTCAAGAAGATGTTCTCATAAAAGGGCTTGTTTGGTTATAAAATGGCTACCATTAGAGACTTATCGTGTTCACAAAATGGCTGCTGTTACAGACATGATCAGTCACAAAATATTTGCTTACCTGAAGGTAAAAGGGCAAGGCTGTTCTCCACTAAGTATTCTGACCTCTCTCTATGCTCTGTCTTCTAGCTTACCATGAATGCAAGACATGATGGAAAATAATACCTTTTCAAACAAAGTCTTGGGCTGTATCCACCCACCACTTTCATTTTTTAAGAATGGCTATAGGATCCAGAAATACTGACAGAAATAAAAATAATGCTAACAAAATGGTGTTTTGCAATGCTGCAGGCCAATTTACTTATTTGTAACATGTCCTTCAAAGTATTTAAATTCTGGTGGGAAAAGGATCCTGGCAAGTGCCAAGGAAAATGTCTGGGTAGCATTTATACTGTGCAGATAATGACACTTTCCCTAGACTAGCTTAAATGAAATAATCAACATACTACTGATTTTCATCTAGAAAAGCCAAAAAAAATCAGTATTGGTTCTTCATGTATGTATAGTTAAAACATACAGCTCATATTTCTGATTGTTAGTACATAGATTTGAGATTTACATTTTTTATATAGATGATCAAAATATAGAGTTCCTAATCCTTATGCCTTTTGGAGGAAAATATTGTAAAATGCAATTGGTACATAATCCATCAGACTCTTCAGTAGAACCACTTCTTTTCATTTAATTGTAGGGAATCTGTTAACAAGAATGGCAGCTCCACAGCAGTTGTGCTTGGTCGATTGCTTGTTTTCTGTTCATAGTGACAGTAAACTGTAGAATATTTGTGCCTCTTACTGATGGGCTGAAAATAAGAAAAGCTATCAGATGAAAGTGCTTTGTATTTTATAGACAAATGTATAAAACTGCTTTGTTCTTTAGAAAATCCAGTTAAGAGCACTTCAAACAAAACTTCCCAAGTGATAGGCTCCCCAGGCTCATGTAATGGCAAAATGGAAGTGTTGTGATGTGAAGGGCATTGTAATAAATTGTTCCCTCTGCTTGTAAATAGTGAGGAGTAAGAATAAAAACAAACAAACAAAGCTGATGTAGCAAAATGCAACTATAACTAGAAGTCTCTAGTTTTTGAATTAAATTATGTTGCCTTCCATGTATTAATTAGTATGGGGTTTTTTTTAATCATACAACTTGTCTTATCAAGTATACAAAAGTGCACAGATTTTCTGACTCACTCAGACTTCCTAACATACTTCTGCATAACTAAAGACTCTGATCAGCTCAGTATTGACTCAAGTAGCATTGATTTTGTGTTCAGTGTTGCTCATTAGATCTGCTTGGTGTGTGAGACTTAGCTCATGAAACTTTTGGGGTTTTTTTAGATGTGAATCCATCAAAATGATTTTGGGGGAACCTGTATCAGCCCTATTCTATTAAGCCATAGATGCCCAGAATTACATCATTCACATCATTTGGATAATGACATATGACAACATTTATCCCCCTCCCTTGGACAGTCATGATCGCAACTTTCCTTATTCATTAGACGCAATAGATTGTCATGGGGGGGATCAACCATACTGATTTCAACCCTATATTTTTATTGTAGACATCAAGTAACTTTATCAGCTCTTTCTCTCATGTGCTGTGATAGTTGTATAATACTCATTTTTAGGGGGAATAGTCTGTTACTTTAAAAAATAGTAGGTTTGGTATCATAGTCTATGTATTAATCTGAAGTCCTTATGATGAATTTAAAGTATTCAGTAATGGTACAAAAATGTTATTCTTTTTTATAACAAATATGATGACCTTAAAATGTCATTTGGTATTGTGGGAATAGGGAATAGGAAGGCAAGATTTGGAGATATCACAAACTTATGGGAGAGATGTTGATATCAAAAGATACTTCAGAAAAATTTAGGAAAGTGGATTAGATTTAACCCTTTGATTCAGAGTACATAATCTTGTTTTGGGCCATACTTGATACACCAGAGTTTGCATTTCAAAAACTGTCAGAGCTGGGGAAAACAAACAGATAAGAATTTGATCAAACAAAATTGATTTAATGTAATTTGGTGTAGTTAAAATTAAATACATTAATTAAATACTCTTGGTATGGTTAATTCAGTCATATTTTTAATAATTTCCTCTTCTGTCACATAGAAAATTACAATTTGCTTTCATGTCTCAGGGGAGCTCTGGGAACCATACTCAAGATTGAAGATGGGCAATTTCTAGCATCAGCTAAATTATTTGCTGTAAAAAAAAAGATTATTTACTGCTGAATTCATTAAAGTAGTTTGTCTATAATGACAGGGATTGGAGTTAGCAAAAAAAAAAGAAATAAAAAAAATCAAAGATTATAATTTTAATATTTACAGATAAAAGTTGTATTAAATATTTATAACTACTTTGCAATAAGTATTTGGAATTTGTTTGGCCTACTTTAAATAGATCGTTTTTATATATAGACAGAAAATTCTGTCTCAGTACTGACAGCACCTAGCTGGCCTTGTCTGGAATTAAAAGCGATACAAGGTTGGACATGATTACTATTTGAATGGAAAATTTCTAGGAAAACTATACTAGAAAATTAAAAACATCCCAAAAGAGGATTATTACAAGCCACTTTTGTACTGTTGCCAATAAAACTTCATGGTCAGATTTATGAAGTCACTACAATTTGAGTTTAAAATCAAAGGAAACTTCACTTTCAAATTAGAGAGAATGGGAAGGCATCTATTCCAATTGATAATCCACTTGTCTGTGTTTATGGGATTGTTATGCTTTTTAATTTTTTTTCTTTCAGGAAAATGCTCCAAATATGAAACTGATTTAATGCTTTTCTGTAACCTTTGAAGTTGTGCCTGCAGACCTTTGGCATCTTGTATTTATTCATTCATTTAATAGATTTAGATTAGATCCGTCACGAAACTGAACTGAATTTATACAAAGCTCTTTTTCTGCTCCTATTCCATAAGAACACTAATGAGATATAGTGACTGAGGTGTTGAGAGTCAATAAAGTTAATAATCTAAAGCTAATAAGAGAATTTTCATGATTGATAAAGACCTAAACTTGTGATTCCCAAGTTCTTCCTCCAGCACTAAATCATTATACCACACTGGTGGGAATTTTCCTCTAAGTTCCAAGGAGCCTGGTAAAACAATGTTTAATTATGAAAAGGCTAATATCCATTTTTCATAGGATTACTGCATATGCATGAAATCAAGAGAAATAATTTTTAAATTAAAAGATTTAAATCCTTTAGGACTTACACTATTGCCTCTGAATGCAATATGACTTTATCCTCATTGTGTACTGATTTCATTTTTGCAATTCTGCATGTTTTCTTGATTAATACTGAGTACTATAAGTTAATTTTATAGGAAAACATAAGAAAACTGCAAGGCTTATGGTAGGTGCTGAAGGGTCATTGCATGAGTCTTCACCTTTAAAATGAGTTTGCTGCTTCTGTAAAAGTGGATAAAATATAAGGGAGAATTAATGCAAGATAGTAGAAATCCCTAGGTAATTAATCAAATGGATTTGTTTTTGTCAATAACATTTTTGAAAACCAATTTACCTAAGCTCAGTTTATCCTGTCCTCGAAAAATAAATACTTGTTTGAAACCTACAAGCATAAATGATTTTAACAGTTAGGTCTTGAACCAAACCATACTTAGTTGGAAATAATTTCCATTTCCTTTAAGACTGAACCTCCAAGTAAGTGTGTTCTATTCAGAGGTTATAGCTTGCTGCATAAAATCAGTAACTTCACGTTTTCATCTGTTCAATCTTTTTGCAAATCTCAGCTCTCTTATCCTTCTTCCATTTGAAAATAGAAACAAAATACTTTGTTTTGTTTAGAAACAAAATATAAACAAAATGTTAATAGATTTTTAATGTGAAAGAAACAACCTCAAAACTTTATGTCAGAATTTAATATCAGTCTATGATAGATGACATTCAATTTGATGTTGCGGTTAAACTATAAACCGGGAGATTATGAGTTCTAATTTCGCCAGAGACATGAAGGCAGCTGGATGGTCTTGGGCCAGACAATGGCAAACCCTGACTCAGAGACACATGCAAGCACACATAGACAAACACACACACACACATTTTGCAGAGTATAAGAAAGGATTTTTTAATATACTTTAATGTTCAAATCATAGTAGCCATTGATAAATTATAGCATTTTTACGTGTGAATAAATCCTGTCACATGGTTTTACTAAGTGCTTCATTCAGAATTTTAAAAGTTGGGAGGTTTTTTTCATTGTCAAAAAAATCCCTCAGATATACTTCAGGTTATTTAATTTGTATACATCTCTATATACATCTCTGTATATATTGCTATAATTGAATACATTTGCTTTGTAATGGAAAAATCCTTATTAATTTATTGTTAGTTTCATTTTTGAATCTCTTGATTTCTGAGACTCAAATGACCCCTGAAAATACAGAGATTAGCTATCCCAATCTATGAAAAAAGATGCTATTTGTATATAACTACACTTTCTAAAACTTTCAAGAGGAGCCAAACCTGTGCAATGTTTGGTTCCCTTTTATCGTACTGTTTTTACTCCTTATACATAAGCAGTAAATAGACTGTAAAAATAAAACTTACAGATCTTAGAAACCTAAAAGCTGAACCTTTCACTTAGTTTCCACTTTTATGGTTAGGCTGTTATAGAATTTTCTATTCTTAGTAGTGTAGTGCCTATAATGTAATGGTTGTAATATTGGGCTTTGACTGGGGAAAATGAATTCATTTCTCTACTCGCTTACCGTATGGAGCTTACAGAGTGGAGTTGGACCAGCCACATTCACAAGATTATTGCTTGGGTGATGAAATTAAGAGAGGCCCCATACACATCTTCGGCATTTTGATCTCTACCTGAGAATTCTGCACCAGCTATAAAGCTGCTCCAGATCTCTGTTCCTATGATGGCGACTGAGTTTGGCAGTTAGCTGATTTATCCCTTGCTTGGCTAGAGCATTACACAAAAGCAGCTTTTATTTCTCAGTAGTAAAAATGTGGGCAGTTCATTTTCTTATTGGAGGGAACCCTTATCTCGTCTCCCCTTCTTGTTCCCGAACTTTTAACTGCATCAAGAGATCTTTTAAGTGCAGCGTTTGCCTGACTTAGCAGAAGAGAAATTGTAAGAGCTGTCTGTTGGACCATCAAAATGAGCAATCATGATAGTAAAAGGGGGAAATGGTATTGTTAACAGAATTCCATATATACTTCTTCTCTTAATTGGTATCATATAATTTTTTTTAAAAAAATTCTTCCCCTTTTCCACAAGAAATGAGCAGGCATGAAAAATCTAGGAACCTTTTTTAATTACTTTTTTCGTTTTGTATTGAGTAAGGGATACAGTTTTTATTTACTCTGATGGAATGGAAATAGTGCCTTGTACAAGTAGTCTCAGAAAAATTGCAGGATATAAATGAAAAAAAATAAGAAATAAATACCAGTAGCAGTTGGCTTTCTGTCTAAACTCAGTAATGGTATTAACACTGAGTCAGAAAAAACAGTAGACAATACAATTGACAATGCACAAATTGAGATCAGGAGAATGTGCCTATCTATAATCATTGTGGTAAGATCATTTGTAATATCGTAGTCCAACCTCTATACTTAAAAGCCAATACTGAATAGTGAATACAGTGAAAAATGAAAGCAGGTCTCTTACCATTCTTATCTCTTCTCATGAAGTTTCTCGGCTCTTATTGCATTTATGAGATCACTGTTTTTCTTTGCTCCCCCAAATGCTGAGAACACAAGAATATCAAGTACAGATATCAAGCAATTATCATCTAGATTGTTACTTGGAATTTTTTCAAATGTGCTTATGTTGATTTAGGAGGGTAGGCAACTCCAAGTCATTTTCAATTTTGAAGACTATTATTTGGTCATCTGGTTACATCAGTCATCTTCCATTTGGATTACAGGTAGCCTTCAATCTACAACTATTGGTTCAGTGACAGTTAAAAATTACAGTGATGCTTGATGAAGGGACTTTCAACCTATACCAAAGCTTCAGCCATTGCAGCACCCCTGGTATCATATGAAGAAAATTGGGTGCTTGCCAATTTGTCTACCCCTACAACAAACCACACTGCAGTAGCCCCCACTTGCCTATATCCCCCATCTCATCCTGCTGGATTCCTGGAGCCTATCCCTCACTCAACTGAGCCCCATTGGCCTTGGGCCATCTTATCCTTGGACCTCATCCCATCCCTCCTCACCTCCATGCTTTGTTTCATTTACCTTTACTGAAGATTGCCTTCAGGAAAGAGTATCAGCTGATCCACTGTGCAGCCTTCCTGTGTGGAGACTGCTTGGTACCTGGAAGTGAGTGCCATTTTGGAAGTAACTGCAATTCCCGAATAGTATAAAGTACTATAATTAAAAAACTAAGTTCTCTTACAAAAAAACCCCTCGTAATATTTACTGAATTCTTGGCCTGCACATGGATTGTGTAGAAATTTAACACAAAGGAAATGTATGGTTTTCAGTCACTCCAAGAAGTATACAGCTTTTACTGCTACTACATAAATGAATGTGATTATAAAAACTTAATCTGCTTGTTTTTATAGTAATGTTATTAAATATTACAATTACCAAAGTAATTATAAAAAGTAAAAATTAATAAAAACTAAAAAAGAAACTAAGAGAAAAAATAAAAGGTGAAGGAAAGAAAAAGAAATAGAAAAGAAAAAATATAGTAAAGAATACATTTATGTGTATGTGTCTGTGTATCTATGTTTGTATGTATGTATGAAATCCAAAAAGCTTTATCATTTCAGACATTATGTCAGTAAAAGTTCATTAACGGTTACCAGAGATAACAACATATTTATTTGAACTTTGAACAAATAAGCCAACTTTATATTCCTTTTCCTTTTACTTGTGAATTGTATTGACTCTCAAATAGACAATAGATGCTGCCAATATTGTAGCCCAACCTCTGTACTTAAATGTTAATAGCTATACTATTAGAATAAATTCCTTGAGTAGAAGATAAGCAACATAAGTTTCCAGGAAGATGAATTGATTTTAGCTTGGTTCTATGTTCAAAATATTTGCTACTTTCTTTTCTTTTCTGTCAATATTTTCAAAACTTGAACATGGAAAAAGATTAGCCTTATTAATAGTGTTAATAATAACATAATAAATCATTCCAATTTTTGAAGTTATCACATTAGAAAATTGATTTTTTTGATTGGGTATAAGGCATAAAACATGATCAAATAACTATTGCTTCTGCCTGAGGACAGAGATAGAGTCAGTAGTTGTTAAATATCCAGTATGAATCCATTGTGCTTTCATACTACCCACACACTACAGATAGTTCTCACTAAATGTCTATTTGTTCAGCAACCATTAGAAATTATGATAGCTTTGAAAAATAGACCCAATATGTTGGGTCTTCAAAGTTCCAGCTGTTGTGGTGCCCTCACAGTCATTTGAACAAAGTTTGGGCCTGTCCACATTTACAGCCATTCCCTGCTGCTGCTATTTCCCAACCCCCATGGTCATCTTCATCTACCTTCATTTTACTAGGCTCAGCAACCCAGCCACTCACAGTAGAGTCACAGAGGCACCATAGAAACATCCTGCAGGCTGGCAGGTGAAAGTTTTGACCAGGGTCTCCAGGTGCCATGGGTGGGCTCTAGGGAGCGCTGATGTGTGATGCGCTGTACATCACATGCTACTACCATCCATGGCCTGGATCCAGTGGGTTCTTGCCCCACAAGAGGATTTGCACAATGATAGCAACTGGAATTACCAGCCATTGATAAGTGACGTGGTGACATGATGTTGTTAAATCAAACCTTAAAATTTAAATTAAATTCCAAATAAATTGAAATTAAATTTTAAGTTAAATTCTTCAATTAAATATAAATTAAATTATTAAGTCGCATCTAAAGGATGGTCATTCTACATAAAGACTATCTTGCAAGCTAATATACCTTTGTTTGCTGGTATACACAGGGTTCTTAACTCAGAGTCTAAATAAAACTTAATCAATTTTGAAATCAGTACAATATTTTTATGCAGAGATCAGTGAAATGTGCCAACTTTATACTAGTTCTTCTATATGCAGTTCCTAGATTTTCTTTTATGATAGTGATGCTAAGTAAAATATTATTTATGCATATAAACATTGAAGATGCCCACATTAGAAATACAAAGAAAAATAAAACATTTTTTAAAGACAGCTAATGCAAGATTAGAACAAATATTGTGGCAAATTTCTGCTTCATTTTTAAACTTGTCTCTGAACTTGTTCCTTTTGAATTATTTAGTCTTTCTTCAAGGTGTTCTTCTGTTTTTTTCTTACATGGTAATATTGTTACAAACAGTTTAAAAAGTGTGTATTTATTTGGATTTGTCTGTCATCCCTCAAAACCAGACTTTCTAGATTAGTTTAGACCACACAAAATTATCAGACAAAACCCTACATAAATGAAATACAAAATAAAACAAAAATTAAAAAGAGGTGTTAAAACAATAAAAGCAACAGCTGGAGTGGTTTTGGGGTTTTTGAACAGCACATACATTTTATGTTAATACATTAATTAAAAATTAATATTTTAAAAAGGAAAGTTAAACATGATATCTTTATAAAGTGCACTTAATTTGATTAACTGCATAGCCTTGCCTAATTATTTAAAATACAAGATTTTTTTAAAGCTACATAATAATCACACAACCAGTGTTGCAGTGTTGCAGAACAATACTCTACCTTAATTGCAGTACTTATATATAGCTTAAATTTGGCTGAATTTTTAAATATTTACCATGTACAGTCAATTATGAAATTCAGTTCAAATCTTAAAGTTTTTTCTTAAATCATGGTGTTATAATATTACCCTCAGTTTTTTCTACTTATGTTCCAGCATTATACCCAAATGCCTAAATTCTATCACAACATGAAACCTATACTTACCTTTTGCCATCAATGCAAGGGCAGCTGTCAAAACATTTGCCAGTTTTGAAGATGAGGAAATATTTACCTTGTTATGGTAATTATTTTTATTTGATAAAATCTGAAAGCCCTAACCAATTCCTTGTAACTGGTTTAACTTTTGATCAATTTAGGGTGCCTCTTTCCCATTATGCAACAATTAGATTGATAGCCAGAACAATTTCAGCTGAATTTACATAACAGATTTTTATAAGACAACAGCATAATGCAGACAATTTCTTTGTCAAAGCTCTGACTTATTTTCTAAACTATTCCTCAGTGTGGAACTCCTTTCCCTTTGGTAGCTTTTGCTTAAGAACCCACACACGTTATGCCATCTCCATATCCTTTTTCCTGATCATGGGTTGTTATTTAGAACAGCAGTCCCAATCTTTTGGGTGCCAGAGACCGATTCCGTGGAAGGCGGTTTTTCTGCAGACTGGGGTGTGTGGGCGTGATTTCATGCACTGCATGGATCCCACACATGCATGAATGGGGCTTCACTCACTTGCATTGTCCAGTTCCTGGCCAGCCATGGACCAATATTGGTTTTCAGCCTGGGAATTGGGGACCCCTGATCTGGAACTTTGTAACAGTATATGTGAAATTCAGGTTGCCTCTTCAATAGGCAAGATTTGAAGCATTTCAGGCACTGAGTCTGGAGTTTTGCATTGTTTTAAGCATCATGAAATAATCTCCTCCTTCCATGTATTACCTGTTGGTTCTTCCTCTGCAACAACAGTAAGTTAACATTAAATGTCATTTTGTAATTGAAGTAATGGTCACACAGCTGGGCTTTTCTGGTAATATAAGCGATGTCAGGATCAGTTTAGGAGCTCAGCTTCATTTTCGGCTCAGATGCCAATTCTGATGGCCATTATTATAGTATGAAAGTACAACTTTTTGTTAATTAGGGCTGAGGTCTATCAGAAGCTGGCGAGTTGTACTGAAGGCTACAGGGACCAAACGTTAACATTCGTTCTTCGTCATTGCCTAAAAATTCAGTTTCTTCTGCAATATGTAAATGTGTGTTTTGTTTGCAAAGCTGAGTTCACACCCTCTTTCACACATGGTACACACACTTTCATTTCTCAGCTGAAGGAATGATTTCTTTATTTTGTATGCATGTGAGATTCTGAGGAGGAGCCCTTACACTTAAATGAACCTGCAAGCATAGAAAAGCAAGTGCCTGCAGCGCTAATAATGAGATCTGACAAGGCAATCCTGCTGTGTTTATTTATGACTTCTGCCTCTGTTAGTTCTTGTGAGAGGTTCTTCTCTAATGGTTACAATATTGCCAGAGTTTGACACAATGCTGAGAAATCCTATGGAGCCCTAAGGCCCACTAAACTGGCAGTGGTTCAGCTTCTAGCAGACAGGTGTGATTGCTTTTGATTTTATATAGCTTTTGATATTTGTGTTCATTGTTTAATTGGTTGTTTTTCCAAAATACTTTCTAAGTTTAAAAACACTTAAGTTAGCTGGTCAGAATTAATCAAATCCACTTTGTACTTATTTTGCTATCTGCAATATATGAGTCTGTGTATGTAGGGCTGTGTTTAGCCCGAATTTATAAAGCCACAGG
Source organism: Arizona elegans (assembly GCA_022577455.1). NCBI lineage: Eukaryota > Metazoa > Chordata > Lepidosauria > Squamata > Colubridae > Arizona > Arizona elegans. Next base: position 256,403,616 of record JAKOOJ010000001.1, read on the forward strand.
GAATATTATATCAATCAAGAGGAAGACTACTGTAGTAATAACATCTTATTTTATTGTGATTGCTGGCAAGAGTCATCAAAGGGTTGAGGAAAATGTAGAAACAGTTCTACAGTATTGTGAGACAAGACTTGCCAGGCAAATGAATGTGTTCTTCAGCTTTTCAAAGGCCCAGTAGATGGCAGCACCAAGCTGACTTTGGCTGATCTCAAAAAAGATAGACTAGAGTAGAATGAATGAGCTGGAAGGGTCCTTGGAGGTCTTCCAGTCCAGCCCCCTGCTAGATAAGTTGGATCAGGCTTGCTTAGTATTCGGATGAGAAACCTATAGAAAATACTGGAGTAGTAGGGTCAATTGGGAAGTTAAAATTACTTTCAAAGAAAACAACAGGCAAACTAATTTATTACTGTTTCCAGGAAAACTATATGCACATCAGAAATAGGAGACAGGATAAAAATTGGATTTTTCACTTTTCTGCAGATACGTGTTAATATTTTATTTTTAATAATATATTCAACTCCATTTTAAGTGCCTCCATTTTTTTAATCTTTATTGATATATAACATGATAATTTTATTTTCCTTTTTGGTTGAAGAATAGCTGATATTGTATTAGTTTTGATATATGATTCTGCCTGTAATGTTAGCATTAGTGTTATAAAAATAAACTGCTGTATATTTGGATTCTTTATTATCTGTTGAAATGAATTGGTGTGAGAAATAATGCTTCTTTCATTTGCCTTTCTTGTTCTATAATGTTGTCCTTCCTTGTGCTGTGAATTGATCCCTATTCAAACCACTATATTCCTAAAGAGAGGGAAAGAGAAATATTTTCTATTTATTACTGTTATCTGTCTGATGATTTTTTTGATATATCACAGAGCCATTCGGGTTGTATTCAGGGAGAATCCATTTGCTGACCAAATAATGTCAGTCACCTTTTCCTTTCACCCATTCCTTGCCCCCGCCTATCTACTTTAGAAGATTGGTAGGCCTTTTGTCACAGATTTGGGGGTCAGAGATAGTGGGATGAATTTATTGTGGGAATTGTTAGCCCTTTGTCAGCCCTTTGCATTCTTCCAACCTTTCTAAAACTTCAATTTATATATGCATAGCATTGTTTGCTATATAAACAACTGCAATGTCATAGTTGGAACTAGAAGGAATTGTAATCCACATTAAGGTCTCTGGCCTTTTTAACAATGGTATAAAGATTTTTTTTCTTAGCTTGGAAAAGAAAATCTGCTTTAATCTCTCAAGAAATTAGGGAATCTCTCTAGAGAGTTGTTTCATTCATTCACTCCTTTGCATGTAAAAATGACTTGATTATGTCAGGCAAGATGAGAAAATTGCCATAAAAGCATAACATTGATTCCAGTTACTGATTAGGAATTAAACAAACCAAAGAAAGTGTGTGATTTGAGGTCCAGAAAAAGCATGGAAGTGATACTTCCATTTCTTCTTACTTGAAAGATAAAAACTTTCATCTCCTTATTTCTGAGATTTTAATAATATTACAGAGTTCCTATATTTGGAGCATTTTATTCAAAATGCATATATCTTGAGATTCCGTTTCCATTAATATAATGGGCTTCTGTAGATACCATAATAGGCTCTGCATAGCTTATCTTACAAGTGCATTGAGGTATTAGGTTGAATATAGTCATGCTTAAAACATACTGGTGCAAATAAGTGAGAATCAAGTCCTCGGCCCTCTGCAGTTTGGATGTGTCAGCTTATACCAAGGGAAACCATATCATCTTTAAAAGCAGATTGTTCTGTTGTTTGCTTGTTTATACTCTGATTACATTTTCTTCAAGTAGATTTAAACAACTTACAAATAAGACAGGTAAGAAATATAAATGATATACGTAAATTCATCAAAGTTCAATCTTCCACAAACTATTACTTGCTTAATAGTCACATTTTCAACAGTTGTTGAACTCTTACCATTGGTATTACTATTACTTGAAATGTAGTCACTATTCCTATCTCCTGCAGCAGCAAAGTATATTGTCCCCTTTTACCATGTATTATTTTTAAAAACTCTAAGCAGTACAAAGTTTGTAAATTTACATTACCAGATGGTATAACAGATCCAATTTATAGCACCTGTAGGTAACAGTATGCTTTAAAGATGGAGTTGTTCCCAACATACTGCCAGAAAGCATGTGGACAAGTGTTAAAAAAAAATAATTAAAACAACTACTGTCCCAGAATATAATCTTTGTAAAGATGAAACAAGCAACATGATTTAATGAGAATTTTTTCTTTATGTTCTTTAGGTTATTTACAACTATGGTATAGCTGATCAGTTATATATCATACAATTTCCACAGGTCAATAAATTTTTCAAGCCCTGGGTATCATGACACACAATGACTCATATAACCTCATTGCCACTGCCACTGCCATCACCACAACACAGTTGCCAACAGAATCACACAAGATTTTGTAACTTATCTTTAAAATCTTACATAAAAATAATGAGAACTTGACCAAAATGTTTAAAATCTATGAGGGTTTGGTGATTATAAATGGCCAGCCATTTTTTTTTTCCTACTTCAAGAGAAAAATTTAGTATAAATGAAAGGAAACGTCAGATACCATTTTATGAATCTTTGGTTTATTCCTTCTTCAGAATCTGAAGCTTTCAGTGTTTGCTCAAGACCAATATCTAATAAAAATGATTAACAAAAGAATTGGATGGATAATTTAAATCAGATTGATGTCACTCTTTTCCAACTTCTAATCTTTAACTGAAAGTCCATGATAATGAGTAATGGTGAGGTTACCAGGGTATCTAGAGGTAAAAAATATTTAACAAAGGAATGGCGCAAAAGAACCATATATAAAGAATGCTTCTAACACAAGAAAGATTCTGTTGTACCTCTCTATATTTATAGTTTTGGTTCAAATCCATTATGTTATAATTGCAAAGTACAGTGTGACCAGTGGTGGGTTGCTCCCAGTTCTGTCCAGTTCTTTAGAACCAGTAGTAAAAGCGTCAGGATGCTCCGCCCATCCGCCCATATCATAATTGACGATCTGCACAGAAGCGCAAGCGAAGTGAGCATGCACACATGCTCCCATTGCAAACTGGTAGTAAAGGTAAGTAGAACCCACCCCTGAGCATGACATATTTCCTTTCTAAAATCTTGCCTGTTTTAGAATATATGATTAAAGTTGTCTTTCTATAGAAGCATATTTTAGAAAATTAGCAGAATTAGGGCTGTTAAAAAAAGAAACATTAGCTAAGTACAGTTAAGACAGTTTTCCTTAAGTGCCTGTTTAGATTATAGATCATGAATCAGGATTTAGATATCTATAAAATTGGAAAGAAAATAGCTCTTCATTCGAATTGGTCTCTGATTCCTATGCCTTTGTACATTTTCCCAACTTTAATTCATTTGTTGGGTAGACAGCAAGACCAACAGGATTCCTGAAGATTTCTCAACATACAGTGTCATACATTGTTAGATGCTGGCTTGCAGGAAAAATTGAACTTAGTACATTTAGAAACAGTGAGGAATCTACTGTAAATTGATCCCTTATAGTTTTTTCACTATGCAACCTAACCTACCACAATTAAATAAATCTCACTTACTAAAATGAGTGTTTCAGTCTCTTTAACCTTTTCCCAAGTATATTGGAATATGCCATCCATGTTCTAGGCATAAATTGTATAGATATTGTGGGTAATCTTATTTTTATTTATTTGTAGTTTTATATTTTTCTTTAATCAGGACCTCTTATCATAAGGTCAGCTCTCTTTTTAGTCACTAATAAAAGAAATGTAGTCTTTGGGGATCACATACAGATGACAGATTAATATGGAAAGAGGCATCCAGAGTCATATAAATACCTTGTATTGGGCTTAATAGCAAAGAGATTGTCAATGTGGAATGTTGAAAATGGATGTAATAAGGCTCAAACCAAACAATTCTTGTAACATAATGTATATTAGTTAAAACACATTAACTAAAATTAGTTAATGTATTATAATAATTCAACCAGTAAGTTACCAGGAAATGGATTTTTGTAATCTTTATTCAGGAAGACTGCAGCCAAGAACATAAGCATATACTCACGTAGACCTCAAGATTTCAAAAGCTTATACCAAAAATGGGTCAGTAGCATTTTCTTGAGCATCTATGTGAGATTGATTAGAAGTCTAAGCTTTTGGTCCAGCAAAAGTTTCTTAAGAAATAATCTCACAACCACTTCATTTGAGATAACAGGGATAACTCTCTCACTGAAATATTAATAAATCTGTCTGTCTGTCCATCGATTCATCCATCTATCTGGCTCAGTAGGCTACTGATTGGGATCTTTCTGCAATTTGAAATAAAAACAAATTTAAAACTGAAGACATTAAGACATTAAAGGTTCCCAATCCTTTAGTATCATGGAGGAGATAGAAGGGCCAAAATCAAAAGCAGTTGAACAAACCTTCCCAGTGTTCTTGTCCATAAAGCAACTGATTTAAGGTACATATCAAGTGAAGGAACTATATAAGTAATGATGTCTGTCAGAGTAGGCATAAGTAGGTTTATATTCTAAGCATCTAATAAAATTGCAACTTCAGGTTTAAGAATCTAAAATAATTTTCGCAAGTTAATGCTTTGGGGATTTCCGTGAACCCGAAGCTCCTGCTGGCAGGGCAAAAAGAGGGTCTGTCCAGGAGAGCCTTTTCTCAATAGATATTGGCCATTCTTGGAGCATAGTGCCCTAAGGACAGTCACTGAGGCCCTTATCACTTTGCACCTGATTTTGCAGCACATTCTACAAGGAGCTTCATATGAAGGCAATTCAGAAACTGCAGAATGTAGCAAGCCATTTGCTGATAGGTAAAAGATTTGGTAAAGTTATATATCTCTTTTATACCTAAAGCGTGAACTAGAACACTAAGTCTCTAGCCTGTGGCCTTAACCACCAGACCAAATTGGCTTATTATTACCTATGAAACTTTTTTATGCTGAGATCCTGATCCACCTTCAGGAATATTTTCTCCAAATAGAATCTGCCAATCTTATACATTCAAGTTGCAAACAGCATGCTACGGATTGCCACACCCGATATGGCTAAGAGACAAGAACCCAGCAAACTTACCTGCTCCATGGCTGCACTATTTTTAGGAAATAGCTTGCTCTATCTCAAAGTCTTACAATTGGGACAGCACACAAATCAAAATATTTCAAATAAAATATTTCAAAATAAATCAAATATTTGCTTGACCATGTGAAAAACTATTGTTCTAGAGATGTAATGTGGTGAAGTTGTTGTTCTCTCTTTACTACAATGTGTACTCCTATGTATGTTTAGTTATATTCTGTGGCTCAGTCTGTTGATTTTGGACACCAGCTACACTTCATCTTGGATGATTTGTTCTGCCAACAACCATCATTTTACTTCGTCCATAAGCTTGTCATTTCCTATCCCAATTTATTTTGTTTACACCTCATTCTAGATTTTTAAAAGTGCAAACAGGTACGAAATGAAAGCAAAGAATAAGGTATCCCTCTGGATAGGTTCAATAGATGCCTATTTATGATCTCTGTGTCAGTGCAGAAGTGGGAGAACTTTACAAAGAATGCCTTAAGGAGGTCAAATCCTTTCTAGGATTTCACACATGAACTAGTCCACATAATATAGGTAGAGTTGATTTATCTTCAGAAATTCTTATTTGGGGCTCAATTTAACTTTTTATGGGAATATTATCCAGTTCAATTAACTCAGTTTTAGAACTTGCATAACTCTCCCCACCCCACCCCATGCCCAAGTTATATGTGCTGTGTGACCATGTGATTGGTGCCTTATGCATTTACATCATAATCCTTCTTTTGTTTCCTTTTATTCTCTGATGAGAATACAGTGCTCAAAAGGACATTTGAGAGCCATTTCACCGTTCCATAGAGAGACTAGGGCCTGGTAGGAGTGCCACCCATGTCAACTGGAAAAAATAATGAAGTTTATTTAATCATTCTGTTTTTCATTATCTTCCAAACCATTCAACTAATAATTTGAAGTAATTACTTCCTGTCTAAGTGACCCAGCACAGAGGTAGAAAAGAATTGACTGATCAATGTGCATTAAATACTAGCTGTTTTGTATATTTACATGGAGAGAATACACAAATGGAAGGTCCATAATATGGATAATTGCCACCAAATGTTGAAGACTATGAATTTAACACAGAACTTCCATTGTTTGGAAGCTTCTTTATCAGGATTATGTAGAGGATAGGCAAAGTTTTGATGTAAGATTGTGCTCCAAAGCAGGAACAATATAAGGTGATATTGTTCAGTCATATTATCATTTTGTCTATATTCTCCTGCATTTTTAGCAGTTGATTAGAGAACACTTGACTACTTAACTGTGCAAAGTTAAGGGAACATTTCCTCGGGAACACTACCTGAAATTTTTCAGTCACCAGAATGTATGCATTTTTTGAATTGACTAGATAGATGATAGACAGACAGACAGACAGATAGGTAGATATAATGGAAAAACCAACAGACAGAAATCATACTCCAGGATAGAGTATGAATTCTGAATGGCTTTAGTAATAAGTTTGTAACACAGCATGTTATTTTTAAATTTAATAAACCCACTTTGATTTATTGCCTAGCTGTGGTATTTTTATACTGTGAAGCTAATAACTATTATGAATGTCTGAATACAAATTGATATTCAACAACTAGTGACCAAATGCTACCTACCTAATTATAGCTACAGCCTTATCTTTCACGTCTGGTGGGTGTTATGTTTTCCTTTCAATGATGTACCGTGGAATGTTTTCTTAAACAAAACTACAGCATTTAGCATTGAAGTGCTTCCTGTATGTTTAATGTGAACTGATTTATTGTCTGTGTGTGTGTGTGTATTTTCTTAAAGTACTATATAATATAATAATATACAGTATACAGTATAATAATGCTGTATTTACCTAGCTTCATTAAAAATAAGTTATCACCAGTGAAATATACTCAAGGAACATTTTAGCAATGTTCTTTGAGCATTCTGATTTATCTACCGCTGTATCCCTTCCCTTCTCCAATTCATTGGTGAGTTGCTTTGGATTTCCTACTTCTTTGTAGGTAGTTTACTGCCATCCTGTTTCTTTGTTGACTGTGCTACAATTGTGAATTATTTCAGGAGTGATCCCCTGTTGGAAGTCTGATAAAATGTGCTACCAAGAAAGCATGCCATTAAAAAATTAAGCTCAACATGATCTTCTTTTTACCCTTGTCACATGAATACAAGAAATGCTGTGTATAGATGGAAGCATTGGAGAGGAGACAACCATAAATATCACTCTAAGAAATGTAAATCCTGAGCAAAGATGGCTTCCTTGCAGTCAAGCTTAAACAGTGTAAACAGTGTAAGAACTGACCAAGATGTAGTAGCTAATATAATCCATTGGTTGACTTAATATTGGAATAAATCTGTTAACTGGAAAGTATTGCAGCAAAATACTTTTTCCTCTTTTGCGAACAAAATTCTTACCATCATAATAAGAAAATAACGTACCATATGTATGAAACAAATCTAAGTGGGGAGAAGCATTGATGTTATTGTTACCTATTTTTATTTCCAGGGATATGATAACCCCAGCTTTTGAGATTAATGAAATGCCTGCTCCAGCAGGCCTTCGGAATCTGCGTGGGGACTTCCTTTCTATACAGTGACCAAACTTGCCAACCTTCCAAAAATAAACAGTTAAAAAGATAAATGAGAACTTTGTTAGGATGAAAAGATGTCTTTTAAGATGCAGTGCAATTTTTTTCTTCTTTACAAGTGTTGTAGATCTGACTGTCATTCTGAAAGGACAAAGTTGGTGCCCTGCTGACTAAATTATTCTCTAGAGAAGTATCAGTTACAGAGCTTTTCTTTCTTTCTTTTTTTTTTAACAAGATCTTTGTGTAATCTATTATGGAACTCTTATTTTATTAACATCTATCTGAGCAGTAACTTTACAACTGGGTATATTCAAATATGTTTATGGCAAATAACTATATCATTGGTTTAGAAAATTGTGCTTATAAAGATGCATAAATTACGTACCCTCTCTTTCTGTGTTTTTTAAATTCAAACGGTACAGAGCCTTAAGCAAAATTGTTCTTTTCAATGTTGTGGGTCACATATGTGAGATAGGCAACTATATGAATTGAATAAATAAATAAACAAGAGCATGGCAGGATTGCTAAGGTTAAAAAAGCTTTTTAAAAGTGCTGATTATTACATGTTTTTTTCTGTTATTTCCAGAATTCTGCATTCAACTACTTAGTACATTTTTACCCAGGATGAAATTTCCAACACAGAAATATCTTTCTAGGATGATTATGGAAATCCTCCATATAGGTCATGTGTGATGCAGGTGTGCCTAATAATTAACTTCTGCTTCTGTGATAGACAGTCATATTTTTAATGGTTTCTTGCCATGTAGCTGGATGGCTGTATATATCATATTAACAGACATATACGATTCTCCCAGAAATACCTTCTGTATCTGTTTGAGGTAGCAAACCACAGTTGTATGACCACTGTATATTTGATTGGAATAACTAGCATGTTAAATCTTGGTAACTTGGTAGATAATTTAGAAAAATGTAATTTTCTGCTAAAATGTTTATGGAATGGGTCTATTTAGAAATTCCATGGGACTGATGCTTAGATTTCCATGTGTAGAATTTGAGGATGGAGAAGCTAAATAATCTTTCAAGATATAATTGTAGTTCTATGCAGCATGACAAAGAAATACTACTTAGTTTTGTTTTGTTTAAGGAAAACAAGAAAGGTGAATTGGAGGTAAGGGAAAGATTCAGTAGGAGTAATGCAAAAAATACACACAAAGCATTTGAAAGCTCTACTTATGTTTCTTCTTCCTCCCTGTCCTCCCCCCATTTATTTTTTTTTCTTTGAGGGGAAGGGACAAAATGTAATTCCTTAAACAGAATTACATCATGTGGAGCCCTTTTGATTTTATGAATGAGCTTTGTCAGATTTGTGAAGAAATCCCTTGAAGGCACACACTTGAGGGAATGCCTGAGATTTGTCACACACTTCACTTCCGAGGGGATTAGTAAAATGAAAAGTCGTAATTTGATCTGATTTGCAGGGAGGGGTAAGTAAACTCCTCTTTCACTTTTACTCTCCACTCCTCTTTCATTCACATAGTTCACAGAGTGAGCCAAAGATAAATTGTTGCATTACAGCAGACTCTTGGGTATTTTCTTGATCCCCGAACTGCAGATCATTTTATCCTTCACTATGATGCATATGTAATAACATTTTGAAGCATTACTTGGCCTTACAAAACGGGTTACCTGCAGTTCAAAAAATGTTATCAGTGACTTGGCTGTTCTCTGAAGGGAATGACTTCCCTGAATGTATCCCTTGAGGGTGCATGATATCTTTTCTTTCATCTCTTCTTTTCTTTCTTTTCTTTTCTTTTCTTTTCTGTATTCATTTCAAACAAGTGAACCTATCTTGAAGGGGGTTGTTTTCATATTCCATTGTATTCTATGCTGTCAGTGTTTGTTTTAGCTATGCTGCCACATTTAAGAGACATTTGACTTCATTCAAGGCTCTACTTCAATATCTAAATGTCATATAGTCTGTTGCATAAAAATATCTCCTAATGAATTTACTCCGATTAAGTTCTTCCATCTTGATTCTATGGTTAGAAAATAGAGCTTTTTTAAAAAAAAAAATAGGGACAAAACAGATATCTCTGCCTGTATATAGTTTACCAGATGTTATTTTTATAATGAAAATAATTCAGTCTCTTTTTTTTAACAAAATAGAAGTGATCCTAACATATTTTACTTTTCATAATACAGAATTGTAACATAATATGAAAAGAACTATTCTTGTTTTAAAGAAAAGAAATGTGACTAAAAGAGTATATTATTGTTAAACAAAACTTTATCTAAATGCATAAAAGATAATGTTTATGTACATATCATAAACATGGCAAAGCATTTCTTTTATTTTCTGAAATATTATGCCTCATTTCTAATAAGGCATAGTAATAATGGAAGGGATCCAGAATTAATCATTGTTAGATCAGTTGGGTGGAATACGTGGAGCCTAAGTCAGTCATGATAAAACAATTGTGTAAATTCTGTTTTCAAAGCAGAGAACTCCCTGGTCAGCATTAGAATAGCTATTGGTATGGTCGTTCAGAGTTAAAGGAGGCTATTATTAAATGAAGTTTTACTTGACCTAAAGGATTTGGGAAATTAATAACCAGTCTCAAATGTGCCTTTTCTGACTTAGGTGATTAAAAATGTGGCAGCCGAGCAAAACCAGATATATTAGGAAAATAATGTTTATCAGGACCTATGTGACTCTGTCTTTTAAACAACATATTGTAAGTGAGAACAATTTAGTTGTTTTAGTGAATTATCTGCAATAGAAACTGGATGCAGGCATTTAGCAGTACTAAATTTTTTAGGCTTCTTGGTGGTTTTCAATACTATTGGTATTCTTCTTGAACCATGAATTTAGCCTTTGGGAGCACAGTTTTGTCATGGATCTGGTGCTGTCCATCAAACCACGCCAAGAAAGTAGCAGTGAGAGATAAATGTTATTTGGCTATTTCATGTCCCCTATGTTATTTAACATCTATATGAAAACAATGGAAAGTTATGCAGAGCACTGAAGTAAGAGCCATCAATATGTCATCCAGTCTTTTGCCGCTTATCAACTAAGTCCAGGAAGCAGTTGATTTCTCTTAATAATCACATATATTTTAATAATAGTCTAAATGCACAAGAAATTAAATTTAAATAAGATGTTGTGGGGTACAGTTATATCATGGTTATCTGTATGGGGAAGGTGAGGGAAGCATAGAGGGTTCAAAGGATGAAAAGTATATACTGATATCATGATATAGTGCTGTAACTTGCAGAATCGCCTCAGTACTTGAGATACAAGTACTAGAGGCAGCATTTAAGTGATATCACTGCACAGATGTCACTGTAGTGTCATAGTGATTTGGTATGCATGCTGTCATGTATTGTGTGTGGGATTGCACTCCATTAGAAAGAGTGACTTTGGATGTGATGATTGATTTTCTATTGTTTCTGGATTTCCAGGGGGCAGCAATGGCACGGAATCCATTTGTAGAACACTTTAAAAGTTTTTTTGATGAAAATATTAATTCTATTAGCCATTGTTTTTACTCTGTTAGTCAATGATTAGATGGCCTAGACATTAGTATTTGAATATAGACCTTTTTAACACTCATGTTTCATTAAATTTTATTAATCTAAGTGAAATGTTAATGTATTTTGCAAATCCATGTCATATGCCATATCCTAAGTAAATAAATTTAGTGTGTTCTAACAGTAAGAAATTTCATTTAATTTTGATTAACTTACAGTTCTGTGAGTAAAAAATAATAATTCACAGAAACAGTAATTAATAAACAAATGTGTTTTAGCTTTGAAGGAAAAAATATTTCAACAGTATCATTATAAAGGAAATGGGTTACTCGGTTTTCTTTAGTAATTATTATTGTTTTCCAGTGATTGATGAGAATATAGCTTGGATAACTCAGTTGGGATCCATAATTACTGTTGTGCATAGTTGGTAAGGAGAGAGATTTGGTAAATGTGGCTGTATTATGCAGGGAAAGGAAAATCTCTAGACACTGTAGCACTGAGAGGACTAACAGTGTCAGTTGCATAAAATGTGCCCTGATTAGCTCCTGTGCTGTCTGCTATGCATTTAAAAGAGAAGAGAAGTTAGCTTTGTGTTGTACAAATAGATTCCCCAGTTCAAGAGATTCCAAGATTAACAGAATAACAAAATAAGAGTTGGAAGGGACCTTGGAGGTTTTCTAGTCCAATCTCCTGCTCAAGTAGGTGACCCTCTACCATTTCAGACAAATAGTCATCCACTCTCTTCTTAAAAACCTCCAGTGATAGAACACCTATCAGGGGGATCCTTACATGAGAGAAAAAGGAGTTTCACCGGATATTATCTTACCCACTGATATTACAATATGGGCTGTTCCCAGGCAAGGCTCTATCCAATTTATGGGATATAGATGAACCGTATATCCCATAAATTCAAGTCAAGATTTTTTTTACATGTTATGCAGGCGTATATAACTCCATTATGTGCTTATAATCTTTATTTACAAAAATGATCTAACATGCAGATTTTGGGCTGGAGAAACACATAACAGTATTGATTTTATTCATCCCAGAATCGACCTTTTTCTCCTCCTGATAGGGATTTATGTTGACTGGGGCAGACTCGATGGACTACTACTCTTTCTCTGCCATCAGTTTTCCATGTTTCTATGTTTCTACATATATGATCTCTAACCACTTTTCAAGTGTTGGTGTCAATTAACTAAAATTAATTGTCAATAGACAATTCTACATTAATCTACAAATATGCCACCAAATTATTATTTTGAATTTAACAGATTGGAAAAAATTATTAAACAAGGGAATTTTTTGGAATTCTGACCTGTGCCCAATTGAAGATTTCCATTATTTACTTGTTTTTTCATATCTCCCATAAAACATCAGATATTTCACAATTTTTATTTTTTGGTTAAGCCTTCTCCTTCCTTATGTGTGTTATTTCTTGTGTTATTTCTTAAGGGTTTTTTATGATAAAGTAGAGGCACTTTTAATGATAAAGTAGAGGCACATCCCAGCTCTCTTTCTCATTATACTTTGCATCACGTAAGGTTGCAATGAGAAAATAGTATTAGTTCTGAATAAGTAGTTACAGGAAGATATTAGAGATTTGTACTGCATTTATTCCAAAATTGAAAATTTCTCTTTCTTCCCTTTTTCCAGAATCTTGTGGTTTCTGTAATCTTGGATATTGTGAGAGGTAGATGATGTTGAGTTCATTTTTAGAAAGGTTTGCCTACTGCTTTTTAGTTAGGCAGCATTTGCAATATGTTTGCTGTTGGAAGACCTTGGCACCACTGTGATACCTGCTCACATAGCCAGGACTTCACAATTCACAGCATTCAATTGTGGGCAGCTCATTAAAAAAAGAAAAAAGAAAATAAATTATCCATTTTATCAGAATAGTGATCAGATAAACTACTGTTAAGAAAAAAAATCAAAATAAATTGTTGAATTCTCTCATTATATAGAAATACTAAGGGAAATAAATATGTTCTTGGACTTAACAAATTCAGGAAGCAATTAATTAAGAGACTTGTAAAGAGCTAGAAGTATGATTGCTTTACAATGCATTCACATAAAGAAAAAGAATTGCTATGATTTTCTGCCAAGGACAACAGTAAAAGGAAAAATTCTTTATGGAAAAGTGATTCCATTTCAGTGCAAAAAAAAGAAAGATATTTCTAACAGGAGGTATTCACTTCCTCAGACTTAAACATTTTTTGTCTACATCATCAAAGCAACTGTATTGCAGAATCATACTAGAAAATCATAATAGGTCTGTAAGAGGATCTGCGATCTGAAATAATCAGAATTCTGGCACTTCATCTGATTGATGTGTTTTTCTTTATGCTACCTGTTTGTTGAAGTTAAGACAAATTTCTACAGCTGCTTAAGATTCTTACTGGCTTCTGCTGTAGCCTCACCATGTCCGGGTCTGTCCATTCATATCCTTTGTGTTAGCAGTGGCTTATTGGCATTGTGGTTGCATATATCTAGTGCAACTATAATACTATCTGTAAGAGCCTAAATGAAATTTAATTGTATTATATTATTTGTAACAGTTTTGAAATCTCCTTGAGTAAGCTAAATTGTGCTTGGGAAAATAATTAAATAAAAACATAACCGTTGGGGCCCAAGAGCCACTTTAAGTGGTTGAGTGTTTTCTACACTGGTGTGTAAGCAGTGCATCAGAACAAACTTTGCATTAATGTGTTTCTGCCTCGAATAGGCATTAGGGCAGAACATCCCAAACTTTTTCCAATTTTGGTGCCTCCAGGGATTCACAGGGCATCCTAAATGCATTTATATATAGGATATTTTTTTAAAAAAACCAGGAAGTAAACAGGAAGTAGTTTGGCAGTATATTTTAAATTCTTTAAAATTTATGCTTAATAGAGTTTATATATGTATTTATTTGTTTACAATATTTATATAGTTGCCCAGTGTATATCAAACTCTGCAGAGCTCCCAAATATCAGTAAATGACATTCATCTAATAAGGCCACAGAATTAAATACTGAGATCATAAATAATACGCTTGAATGAAGTCCTGTACAATGTCAACATAATTTGGGAAAATAAATAGACCAAAACATGAATGAGTTGTGGAAGAGATCCCTCCCTAGTCCAGTTTCAATAATTATATTTTAATAACCATATTAGAAGAATTAAAATCTGTATATTGTCCCTTTAATTGCACTAATGCTTGGGAAAAGTTTGATATATGTACAAGTTGTATACTTTGTGCATCTTTATATAAGAAAGAGGGAATTCATTTCCATTTTTATTGCTTGTTATTAGTCCCAAATTGGAATTTGTTCAACTATGTTCCAATATTCCATATACCTTTTGGTGGGTGTTGGTGGCTACTACTCTTTTATCGATTTCCCCCATTCTTTCTTCTCAGGATTTATCAGGCTCCATTGATGACCTGCCTACTGGAACCGAAGCAACATTGAGTTCAGCCGTTAGTGCATCAGGTTCTACCAGCAGTCAAGGGGAGCAGAGCAACCCAGCACAGTCACCTTTCTCCCCTCATGCCTCTCCACATCTCTCCAGCATCCCTGGGGGCCCCTCCCCTTCCCCCGTGGGCTCACCAGCTGGAAGCAATCAGTCAAGGTCTGGTCCCATTTCTCCTGCAAGTATTCCAGGTAAATGGTGGGCTTTAAATATATACCTAAATACATTCAGCAATCTGTGGTGCTCTGTTTTGTTTCTTACCAATATTTTATATGCTCTTCTCACTTCTCCATCCCAGGCGTATGTCACATTTTTCAGTCATTTGGATAGAATGGAACACTTAAACTTGTTCAGGAGGAAAACACACAATCTCAATTCATATCTCCCCCCCTCTTTCCCCCCCCCAAAAGTATTGATCACCAACGTTTGTTTTGCAAGTGTAAAAAAATAAATCTACAATATTTTGCACATTTACTGTAAGAAGTAAGTTTCATTTTATTCAGAATGGATCCTACGTCTGAATACACATGCATGTGGGCTAATCTTGATTGTCACTTTCTGCCTCTCTGCCAGTTTCTCTCTTCTGATCTCAGTCAACTTCTGATCTCCTATTTAGTCTTGCCATAAGTTTCTCTGTATGACATAGATTGACTTCCCCAATCATTTTTTTCCCTCTGGCAAGTCATTATAAAACAAGGAATGGTGGTATTGCTGATACTCTGTCAGCAATGCAAAGATTTAGGAGGGGGTATTTTTTCATGAAAGGTTGTTAAAATTAAGGTGTTCTGTTTCCATGGCTTACTGGTATAAAAGCATTCTTTATCTCATACCTTTGTCAACCAAGAAGAAATTGACAACTAAAGAAGTATTAAAAGAACATAGTCACCTTACAGAGGAGATGGGCGGCATACACATTTAACAACTAATTAAAACAAAATAAAGAATAACCCTAACTGAATTTCTAAATGCTATGTTTACCCATATATGTTGTCTAACCACTTTCCTTCTTCGTTGTATTATTATTTATTTTTTGTTTTGATCATGTTTGTGAGAATGAAATTGCATTACATTAATCACATTATATACATTATCATTATTTATTTAGTTATTTCCCCATTAAAAAATCTGGGCATATAGAGCTGAGAATGGGATCCCTTACTATGTGATTCTCTCCCCATCAACGGGAGCCTCTCTATCGTGGATATAAAACAAATTCATATTATAAAATATGGAAATTATTTAAAGTAGCTTTAGAACTTTATACAACACAGTTTTCTACGTGTTTATCACTCCATTTTTTTCCAATATATTGTTAATTAATATTAGCAAAAGGAAATGCTTGTCATTTGGAAGGATTTTCTCTCTCTCTCTTTAATAAAATGATAACTGAGGAGTGAAAGCTGACATGGCATTACATCAAAATGCAATGCTGATGCCAGAACATTTAGTGAGTGCTAGCTTGGCTTGCTTCCTGAGCCCAAAGTCTCAGTTTACTAACAAAGCAAAAATGTTAAAAAGCAGGAAGCTGGGATCACAACGTTCTGTGGCAAGCTCTCAGTTTCTAATGGACTAGTATTATGTTTTACCAGATGCTCCAAAAGCTCAGAAATGCTCTTTTCCAAAATCTAATTATGACATGTACAAATTGCCTAAAATAACCTTCCCCCCTGTTTCAAGTACAGTGTAAGGCAGCTAAGCAGTCTGTATTAAAGAATCTATTTTTAAAAATGTATAAATAAAACTTTAAAAAAAGAGAATCTATTGAAGTCTTACCTGTCGTTTATATGTTCCTCTCTTTTCCTTAAAAAGAAAGGGAATTATATGTGTTCCTTTTTATTATTATTTTTTCTTACATAACAAAAAAATGTGTGCCTTGATAAAGTTGTTCTTCTGAGTTTCCTGGTGTCCTGCTTGTTTTAGCCATTATTTCCCTGAGGTCCTTTCTGGATTCTCCAGTCTTCCAGTAGCTTTTGAAAGGAAATGCATACTGTATACTATCAAATTGTGTAAAAATGTCATGTACATAATGCGGTTTTCTTCACTGATACAGTAATTACTTAGCAATTGTGTATATGTCAAATCATTGTCTCTTGCATGAGACATATTCATGTTCCTTTCTTTATATAGAAGCCCTATGATTATGAAAAAAATATTTTTATATGATAGAAGTTCACATTATATGCTTACTGTGAACAATAATCTATAATATTTAAGAAGTTTTTAATAGTAGAGACAAGGCCAACAACTAGAGCGCTATAGTACAACAAACAAATGCCCAGAAAGTAGCAGAAAATGGGACTGCAGAAAATAGATGCAGCAATCTTTTTCTAACTTTAAGGTAAAAGAAGGGAATTTTAAAATAGTAGTTCTATGGGAATATTTGGGGATGATGGAACAATTTCTAAGTGCTTGTTTTTGATTTGAGGTTGTAATTATTGACTGCCTCTGATACTTGTGTAAAACAACGTTGTTTTTGTGGAAGTAAGGATGTTATTTGAAACTGGGGGGAAAGAGTATTTGATTCAAACACTTTAAGAATCACTGAGTTAAGTGCTATATAAGTAGTCCTCAATTTACAACTGCAATTGGGACAGGGTTGTAAGTCAAGGCACCCATAAGACCAGACTCAAATTTATGACCATATGAGTTTGTTAAATGAATCACATGATCATAAGTTTGAATCCACTCACAAATGGATATTTTTGTCGGAAACCAGCAAAAAATCACCAGAGGGTGGTGACCCTTTGAGAGCTGTATGCAATGAAAAAATAATTTTAATGTATACCAATTAGTGTACATTCAAAGATTCTATTCTATTCCATTCCATTCCATTCCATTCCATTCCGCAACCAGTTATAAATGTGAGCTGGTTCCCAGATACCCAAAATGTCATGTGGCTGTGTGTGTGTGTGTGTGTGTGTGTGTGTGTGTGTATGCACACAAAACATTTTACAATGGCTGCTAATGCTTTATAGGTGATAAAGCATCCTTTCCAAAGCCATTATATCTCTGAATGGTAATTAAACAAGCAGTTTTAAGGACTATCTGTATAGTTAAAAAGTAACTTATTTTTTAAAAAATACTTTAAATATATGTACTCTCTTTAGGGTGAAGGAAAAACATCAGTGTGTTTATTTCAGGTTAAGAGTACTCTAGCATGAAGACAAGCAAATATCAGCACATTTTGTTCCTATATCATGAAGGTGTTAGAATTTGAGTTTAAAATGGAAACCTTTTAGTCTTTTGGGTATAGTTTGTTGGAACGTTCAAGATAAATTATGTAAAGGGAGCCAAGACACCATCTGTCTATTCTTGACGGTGATAAATCTCTGAAAATTTAACAAAATGCACCCAAATTTGGTGAGAGAGCAAAAGAAAAGGGACGTTGGTCTTACCGTGATATGTTCCTTCTCGTAGTGTAAAATGGGAGGTGCCAGGCTGGGATATTCTATGCTCTAGCTCTATGTCCTGAGTTGAAAACTTCTGAAGATCCACCTCCCTGGTGACGTCTCTTCAGTTTTGTCAACGAAGCCAAGGCGAATGGTACACATCCTAAAAGACAGAAAACAGATACGCCCCACCAACGGGAGCCGGTCCAGGCAGACCCAGACAGGGAGGGGCTGGCATCTCCCATTTTACACTATGAGAAGGAACGTATCACGGTAAGACCAATGTCCTTTCTCCATAGTGTAGAAATGGGAGGTGCCAGGCTGGGATATACCAAAGACTGGCCAGCACTACAGGTGGGAACTGTCCTGGGCCGACGACCCCGGATCTCCATGAACCCTCTGCAACACCCTTCTCCCAAACGCCGCCTCCGCCGAAGCGTAGGAATCGAGTCTATAGTGGCAGATGAAGGGAGAGGGAGAAGTCCACATGGCCGCCCTACAGATGTCCTTGACCGACGCCTGAGTAGCCCAGGCCGCAGTTGTGGCAGCACTGCGGGTGGAGTGAGCCATTATCCCTTGAGGCACTGGGAGAGCCTGAAGCTCGTATGCAGACAGGATACACGTCCGCAGCCACCATCCCACCATGGAAGAGGTCACCCTGTGGCCAAGAGTCAACGGCTGGAAGGAGACAAAGAGTGCCTCTGTCTTTCGGAAAGAAGAGGTCTGAGATATGTAAATACGGAGGGCCCTCCTTACATCCAAGGTATGCCAGGTCTGCTCCAAGGTGTGCCGAGGCCTAGGGCAGAAGTCTGGCAGGACCAACTCCTGCGCTCGGTGAAACAAGGAGTTGACCTTAGGAAGAAAGGTAGGGTCCAGCCGTAGGACCACCCTGTTAGAGTGAAAAATACACAGATCTTTCCGCACCGATAAAGCCGCCAGCTCCGAGATCCGTCGGGCAGACGTGACGGCCACAAGGAAAGCTACCTTACATGAGAGGAGATGAAGACTAGCCTCCCTCAATGGTTCAAAAGGTGCCTTAGTCAAAGCCTGTAAAACCTTAGAAAGGTCCCACGTGGGATAACGATGAAGTGGAAGGGGTCTTAAATTAGCCACTCAATGCAGAAAGGTCTTAACTCTTGGATGGTTAGCGAGAGAACCCCACTCCCTGAGGGTCAAGACAGATCCCAGCACAGCCACCTGTCATCGTAAAGTGTTGATGGAAAGTCCCATGTCCAATCCCTCCTGTAAAAATTCAGCACCTCCAGCACCGATGCTGAAGTTGGACCCAGATGTCTGGAGGCACACCATACTGCAAACCTGTTCCATGTGGTCTTGTAAATGAGCGTGGTGGAGGGCCGCCTAGCCGCCTGCATAGTCCGGATGACCTTGACCGGAAAGTTCTCCCTCCTCAAGAGCCCCCGCTCAACCTCCAAACAGCTAACTGCAGTCTCTGCGGATCCGGGTGCTGCACCGGTCCCTGGCTGAGGGAGACTCTGTCCGGGGGAATCCGCCAGGGCCTGGCAACCCACAGGTCGACCAGGTCGGCGAACCACGGCCGTC
Source organism: Arizona elegans (assembly GCA_022577455.1). Classification (NCBI taxonomy): domain Eukaryota; kingdom Metazoa; phylum Chordata; class Lepidosauria; order Squamata; family Colubridae; genus Arizona; species Arizona elegans. Next base: position 256,423,191 of record JAKOOJ010000001.1, read on the forward strand.
TGGGCCAGTGTGGGGCCACCAACACTATCTCCGCCCCCTCCAACAACACCTTCCGGATGATAGCTGGGATAAGAGGTAGGGGAAGGATATAAGAGGCCCCTGGCCATGGGGTCCACAGAGGGTCCACCCCCGCCGCTCCCGGGGCAGGGAAACGGGAGAGGAAACGGGGAAGCTGGGTGTTCGTTGGAGAGGCAAAGAGGTCCATCACCAGGCGACTGAACTGGTCGACTATGTCCGCAAACAGGCTGGGATGGAGTCTCCACTCCGATGGGTCCACAGTGGCCTGACTCAGCCAGTCGGCCTCGACATTGTCCGTCCCAGCGATGTGGTCCGCTGTCAGGGACAGAAGGTGAGCCTTTGCCCAGTGGCAAAGGGTCTCTGCCTCTCACATTAGAGGCTGGGAACGAGTCCCCCTTTGCCTGTTTATATGGGCCTTCGTTGTTGTGTTGTCTGTAAGAAGGAACACATGCTGCCCTCTCACCTGTGGAAGAAAGGCCTGTAGAGACAGACGAGCTGCTCGCAGCTCCAACCAGTTGATCTGCTGGGATAGTTCTAGATGGGACCAGCGTCCCTGGGCCACCTGAGACCCACAATGGCCTCCCCAGCCCGACAAGCTGGCATCCGATGTTACTACCACCCTGCAGGGTTCCCTTAAGTGACACCCTTTCTGGATGGCCTCTGATGTCCACCAAGCCAGGGAGCGCAACACCCGAGGTGGTACCCGAACCCCTATCTTGGAAGAGCTCATGCCCGCCCGCTGAAACGGGAGCAAGAACCACTGTAGTGGCCTCGCATGGAACCTGGCCCAGGGAACTACATTCAGACAAGAAATCATTTTCCCCAATAGTTGGGACAACTGGTCTACTTGCACTATCTCTTTCCCTAATAGTTGCTGAATTAGTGACTTTTTACTGTCCTGCCTGACTTGGGACAAGAAGACCTGCCCCGCCTGAGTGTCTATCAGAGCCCCAAGTGAACTAGCCTCGTTGAAGGCACAAGATGGCACTTGGCCAGATTTACCGAGAAACCATGATCCCTCAGTGCCCCAATTATCGTGGCCAAGTCCTGTTCTGCTCGCCGCTGAGAAGACACCTGTAGGAGCAGATTGTCAAGATAGCACTGGATTCTGATGGGGAAAGACCTGAGGTATGCCGGCAAGACCGAGAGAACCTTGGTAAACGTCCAGGGGGCAGAGGCCAGCCTGAACGGCAGGGCAAGGTATTGGTAGTGGTGACCTGAATAACAAAACCTGCAAATTCTCTGTCCAGGGCCCGTTGTCTGACTTGAGCTGTCTTCTCATCAGCCTTGGAAAGGCCAGAACGAGCCTTAGCCTTGGCCTTAATCTTACTGGCTGCCACAATGCTGGCAGTTTGTGGCCTGGAAGGAGCCCTGACTCTGTCATGCTGAGGAGACCAAGAGCCCTCCGCTGAAAAGGATGGCTGCCTGTCAGCATCCCCCATGTCTCCAATTAACCACCCAGGCCAATTTAACCACAAGTTCCCTTAAAGGGGCAGAAAATCCCAAGAGAAGGCTGTAAAATAAGAAGGGCAGGTATACTGGCCTGAAATGGAGACAAAATGGCCACTGTGATCTTCAAAATGGCCGCTCATAACTGCCACATTCAAAGAAAGTCACAAGCTGAGGGCCCAAATAAAGTCAGCTCAGGCTGCCCAGTAAGCCCGCAGACACAACTAATGCTGGTCAAAAGTCCAGACTCCCATCTGCTCCAGCAGAGAGCCCACCAGCCCATGCACAGAAAATGCCGGGGAATCAAAGCCGCCCGGACTTAATAGCTGCCCAAAATTGCGTGGGAACAATGGCCGCCGCGACTTACAAAAATAACCAAGGGCCCGCACTGCACAAAAGTGTTCAATCTTCTGGCGTGACCCTGGCGGCTGGCACAGCCCTCTCCGGCTCTAACAGGCTCCTCTGTCAACTGTAAAGAAACAGCCAGCGCCCAGGCTGCTCAAGGCTGGCGCGGCAGCAGAAGCTCACAAAAGTGGCAAAAACATCTAAAAAAGCTGCTCCGCCAAACAGTTGATTTTCAGGGATGAAAGGGACGCCGCGGCAAGGCGAATAAAAGCCTGTGCGGCTGCCGCGACTGCCATGAAGCTCCAGACGCTTTCAAACGTGAAATTGGGGAAACCGGGGCGAAAGCCTGCTGGCTGGCACCCCGCAGCTGCTGCGCAAACTGGGAAGGTTGGGGAAAGCATTCAAACCAGCCACCCCCCAAACTCAATCTGCGAGCGGAGAGCCCTCCCCAGCAAATACCTGCAAGTAGTCAGCAAAATAAACGCAGGAAAGGAGAAGAAAATTAAAAGCAAGGAGTAATTTTGAAAAATAAATTAAATTAAAAGGAAAAAAGTCCAGGGAAATATCCTAAGAGCAACTCACAGCTCAGGAGCTGAAAAGGTTACAACCATGAGCTAGGCTGAGTTGAAAAAAACTGAAGAGACCTCACCAGGGAGGCGGATCTTCAGAAGTTTTCAACTCAGGACATAGAGCTAAAGCATAGACTATCCCAGTCTGGCACCTCCCATTTCTACACTATGGAGAATACATTTGAAAATGGGTTGTGTTAGGGTTTGCATGGATAAAATTTTGCAGTACTTCCTTTTGGAGAAGTGTTTGGGCAGCAGCTCAGATTGTTGCCAGAAGTACCAATCTAAGCCCTTCATGGCCAGTAGTATTGAAGGCCACCATGAGATCAAGGAGAACAAATACAGATCCACATTCTTTTTAATTTCTGCTGCTAGTGTGAATGAACAGTTGAATAGTGTGGGTGAAAAAAGACCTTTTGGCTTCTCAGATGTGAATGCTGGACTGGGACTTGACTAGTTATAACTACAACTTTTTCAATGAAAGATTAAGAACTACTCTGTTGTTATATACTAAATAAATAGTATCTGTTTACTAGGTTTACAAGGTCACTGTAAATATTTGAATGTATATTTAACTCTCATCCATTTTCTCTCCCACCCCATAATTTTGTATGAACAAGCAACATTTTTGGAAATGAATGCTAAACCATAATCATTTTTCATTTTTAGTTATACTTATATATAACTAAGAAGTAATTTCAAAAAAAATCCTTTAGTGGTCACTAGTAATCTTATTTAAAAGGGTATGTTCTAACAATAATAACAAAAAACTCTCCAGTGGGTTTGTTCCTTTCTTATCCCTAGATAGTGCTGGATTCAAATTATTGTGATGTGTTGATTTATTACAGCTGTTAACTTTCTTAGTAATCAGTTTCATTGCTCATTCTAAATTCACACATGTACCTTTGATTTCTCTTCCAGAACAGAGCAATGTGAGTTGTCGTTGACTAATGAAAAACAGAATTAGTTTCAGCATGAGACAAACGGAATGCCGACACCAATCCAGAAATGCATTAATCTTTAATAATCCACATCTCCATGTTTATAAATGATATAACCAGGAGTTGTTAATGCTGTTATTCTCCCTTGCAAACAAAAACTGACATAACAGTTGAGAAATTCCAAACCACACTATAGAAATATAAGTAAACATTTATGTGACCTTGCAAAGAAGTATAAACTTATGATCCAAACTTCATAAGAAATTCCTCTTTATGATTGTAGCTATACTACTCTAGTTCTGGAGTTCTTGGGGCTCTCTAAACTTGGTTGTTTGCTTGCATACCCAGTTAGATATCATCAATAATTAGTGAATATGAGTTTTGCTCCCTGTTTATATATAGTAGCTTGCCCTGCCAGTATTGTGGGGGTATGGGTTTCTCATTGATAGTTCTTTGATTAGAGTATTGTTTTCTGCTTGGGAGTTAATCCTTGTTTATCTAAGTGTAGGCTGCTTCAGAGGATGTATTCTGGTCTTGTTTCCTTTGTAGCTTTTTTATTATTATGATTAGAATGGTGTGCAATTGTAGTTTACCTGTGTGTGCCTACTGATGGCTGACTTGTCTGAATGCCAAGCTTCCTAAATACATACGGTAGCTTCTTTGTATTCAACTTGGTCTAGGCAGGAAAGTTCTGACAGATCGGTTCCTGTTACTACATTTACTCCTACTTCAGCGGGGCTCTGCCCAGTGGGCAATCAGAGGCCTGATATATCTCAGGATATGAGACTTATAATTGCTCAAGCCATATCCCAAGGTATGCCCTGACTCCTTTGCACAAGAGAGCATGTCGTGTGTTCCTCCTTCTTTGCATTCAGCCAGAAGACCTGACTATCAGGAATTTCGTTCCCACAGCTCTTCAGGGGGAAGTCAGGACTCCCTGTGAGGTGATGATGGGCACAGAAATCTAGAGCTCTCAGAGGATTAGGATATGACACCGGATCCTCCGACCTTTACTGGGCTCTTCCCTCCAGCCCTTTTCAAGCCCTTACTTCACAAGGCTAAGTCCACTACCAAACTGGGAATGCTGGTAACATCTTCAGAGGATTCTTTTACGAGCCTAAGTCAGCACAGGAAGAGATCCCTACCCCAAAACTATTTTTGGACATTATCAAAAAAACAATGGGATTACCCTGGAACCTTTCCCACCCCAACAGGCAATGACAGCATGGGCAGTGAAGGCGGCCACAGCCGCATCCTTTTTTAACCATGCTTCCTTGCTCTGGCTCAGCCAGTTGCAAGTGAAATTGCCAGCACAGGATGTGCGCCTCCACCAACATCTAAACAAATTGGTGGCCGCCACCCAATTTTCCATGGATACAACCTTAAATGCAGCAAAATTTGCCTCCTGCACTCTCTCCTCCTGTCACTTCGAGGAAATTGTTGTGGCTCTACAATTGGCAAGCAGATGGCAGATCAAAGTGAAGACTGGGGTCTGCTCCTTACAAGGGAACTAGGCCCTTGATCCAACACTTGTTGGATATTCAGGCCATAGAGCCGGTCTCGCAGGACCAAAGGAGACAGGGGTTTTATTCCATCCTGTTCACCGTGCCAAAGCCTTCGTGGGGGTGGGGGGTGGGGGGATGGAGAGCAATTCTGGATCTAAAACTTCTGAACACCCACTTGGTCTACAGAAATTCAAGATGTGCTCCCTGCAGTCCATCTTGGAGGTCATAGGGATGGGCAACTTCCTGGCCTCAATAGATCTCACGGAGGCCTACCTCCATGTCCCGATTCTGCCAGCACATCATCGGTTCCTGAGATTTCACTATGGAACAAGTCACTATCAGTACCGGGCCTTGCCCTTCGGGCTGGCTTCAGGCCCCTGGTATTTTACCAAGATTCGGGCGGCACTGGCAGCTCACCTGAGATCAATCCTGGCCGTCTCCAGTGCTACCTTGATGACATCCTCATCCAGGCCTCATCTCCATCAAAGCAGCAGAGGATGTTCGTACAACAGTTCAAATATTACAAGCCCATGGCTTTTCCATAAATTTCAAAAAGAGCCATCTGGTGCCAACAACACAAATTCCGCATCTCAGGGCAATGATCGACACCTCCCTGTGAGAAATGTATCTTTCTCAAGAGCGCAGGGTCAGCTTGACGGCTCTGGTGAATCAGGTGCGGGAGAGGCGCACAGTGCTCATGGCCCCTCTATGACAGCTACTGAGGAAGATGGCTTCATGCGTTTCCATTGTTCCCTGGTCACGGCTGCATACCCACCCACTACAGTGGCTTCTGCTTCCCTTCCAGCAGTCCGGGAGAAGCAATGCACGGGTCAGTTCTTCGTTTGCTTCGATGGTGGACGTTGCCGGCTCTGGCCAAGGGCCAACTCTTCCAGGAGCCTGACAGATTGGTGATTACATCAGATGCCAACCTGGTCGTCTGGGGAGCCCACTTACTGACCCATATGGTGCAGGGGCGTTGGACACCGGTGGAGCTCACCAACAACATAAATTGGCTAGAGCTCCAGGCAGCACATCTGGCCTTTCGTCACTTTCAGAGTCTAGTCAGGGGGCATCATGTCCTGATTATGACCGACAATGTGGCAGCAAAAGCCCACATAAATCGACAAGGGGGCACCCACTCAAGGGCGCTCATGGATGAGGCAAATCATCTGGGGGCTTGGGCAGAGGCTCATCTCCTCTCCCTGAAGGTGAAGCACATTGCCAGGGCCACAAACCTGCAGGTGGACTCCTTGAGCAGGCACATGATCAACCATTCTGAATGGAGACTTCACCCAGACATCTTCCAGGAGATATCCCAGAGATTCAGTCAGCCGATCGTGGACCTGTTTCCCTCCCCAGCAAATGCCCAAGTACCATGCTTCTTCACCAGATTCGCGACTCCAGGATCAGAAGGGACCAACGCCCTGTGCTGCCCTTGGCCAAGCGGCCTTCTGTATGCCTTTCCACCCCTTCCACTCATTCCTGCTATCATCAGGAAGGTCCTAGTGGAAAGGGCAGAGGTCCTGCTGATGGCCCCTCATTGGCCCAGATGTCCATGGTACACGGACTTGGTGAGTATCTCGGTGTCACTGCCCTGGAGAATCCCTTGGGAGAAGGTTTCCCTCAGCCAAGGGGTCCTGGTCCACCCGAAGTGACTCCAGTTGACCGTCTGGCACTTGAGGGGAATCTCTTGAGGAAGGACAAATATTCCTCCAGGGTCATACAGACTATTCAGGCCTCTAGGAGGCTATCAACCATCTAAATTTACAATGCCATCTGGAAGGCGTTCGCTACTTGACGCTTGACAAAGACCATTGACCCTATTGCGGTTTCTGTGCCACAGGTCGTAGACTTCCTCCAGGATGGGCTGGATAGGGGTCTCTCACACAAAACCATCCACAGGCAAGTGGTGGCCCTCTCCACGGTGTTGACTGGTGGGGAGCAGGACCCCCTATCTCATCATCCAGTGATTCAACAATTCATCAGAGGGGCAGCTAACTTGGGTCCACCTGTGTCCATTGATATCCCACTTGGGATTTGACTCCGGTGCTGCAGGTGCTTACATTGGCACCTTTCGAGCTGCTAAGAACTACTACTCTCCATTATATGATGCTTAAAGTCGTATTCCTAGTGGCCATAACATTGGCCAGACATATTTCGGAGCTAGCAGCCCTGTCAGTCAGAGATGACCTCTGCATATTCCATTCAGATAGAGTGGTTCTCAGATTAGACCCCTCTTTCATTTTGAAAATTAATACCTGGTTCCATTGGGCCCTGGATGGACTTTTGTCCATGGCCTTCCCGATGCCTTGGAAAGACAATGGCATACATTAGATGTTCGGAGGGCTCTACATATCTACATCAGGAGGATGGCCAAAGATAGGAAAACAGAGTCCCTCTTTGTATCCTTTCAGCCTTCCTCCGTAGACTCTAGAGTCACCCCATTGACAGATGATTAAGAGCCTGCATAGCCACAGCCTAACAGTCTAAGGCTCTCCCTTTACCTGGACAGGTAATGGCACACTCAACTAGGAGTGCAGCCACTACGGCGGCTTGGGCTATCCAAGCCTCCATTGAGGAAATTTGCAGGGCGGCTACCTTGGCTTCTCCTTCGCCATTTATTAGGCACTATAAGTTAGACTCCTTTGCGTTGGCCGACGCAGCCTTCGGGAGAAGGGTCTTACAGAAGGTGCATTCCACGGGGGGGGACTCCGGCCCAGACTTCTTCTCACCCTTGAGACAGTAGGCTTTGGTAAATCCCATTCTTGGACCCTCCCACTATCACACTGGAGAAGGGACGTTAGTCTTGCCTGACACGTTCCTTCTCTGTGGGATAATGGGAGGGTCCAAACCGACGGACTGGGCTGGGGTCAAGGGCAATTAATCCCATGTAGAGACTCTTTTCACAGCTGCACCATAGTTAAAACTGGAGCCAGAGAGAGAGGCACCTGGGTGTGGCTTCAAAGTTTCACTCAGTCTCTGAGCAGAAAGGACATCATAGAACCCATTCTTGGACCCTCCCACTATCCCACAGAGAAGGAACGTTTCAGGTAGGACCAACATCCCTTCCCTAGAGTTTTCTCCTCCAGGGAGCAAAAATGCTAGTATTCTGAAAGCTCAGAATGCTGGTGTTAGCTAGCATTTTCACCAGATTTGACATCCATTTCTCCAGTGTATGGAGGATCTTTATAATTTCCTCAACCCTTTAGCTAATCTACTTTTAAATAAGATCTGAACCCGCAAACACTCTCTGTGTGTTTTGTCTGTGTGTAAATGGAAGAGATAATTTTCCCCTCTCCTACAAGCATCTCCATTAAGTAAATAGGGTCAAGTTCTTCTATGTTTTTGTGAAAATAGTGTGAGTAAACACATCAGGATTTAAGTTCTCCTTTTCAGTTGTATGTATTTTTTCCACTTCCACTGCTGGCTATATCTTCATGGCTGTCTTCACATACTAGACAGGATTCAACAAACCACTGATTGATTGATTGATTGATTGATTGATTGATTGGTTCGATTTATATGCCGCCCTTTTCCGGAGACTCAGGACAGCTTACAATACGTTAAGCAATAGCAATAGCCTTCATACTTTTGTATATACCTCCTTAGTAGGGCTTTCTGGCCCCCCCCCAGCGGTGTTCTTTTTTATATAAAGTCAGCTTATTGCCCCCACAAACAGGGTCTTCATTTTACCTACCTCGAAAGGATGGAAGGCTGAGTCAACCTTGAGCCTGGTGAGATTTGAATTTGCAGTAATTGCAGGCAGCTGGTGTTACTTAACAGTGCTTTAGTCTGCTGCGCCACCAAGGCTCTACTTAAGAAAGGAATACACCAAGTTTTTGTCTCATTGAATGATTCCTTGGTAAACCATCTGCTGCTTTTGAAATTTTGATTGATTATGTTTTATCAAGTTATTTTTAATTCTTCGCAACTATATAGATTGGACTTGGGCATATTATGGCTGTGAGCCACATCCAGCCAATGGGTGGCCCCAGTCCAGCCTGTGGCAGGGGTGGAGAATTGAGAGAAGGGAGCAAGGCATTGATGCATGGCTGCAGAGGGGTTGGAGTAGTGGTGATGGAGGGCAACGTGGCACTGGCGGTGGCAGCCCTCCACAGTAGTCATGGGAAAATTAAGAGCCCACCCCTGATATAGATAAATGTTGTCCGTGATGATTTATTCCTAACTGGGTCTTTCGGGTCTTCCAGCATTGTACCCTTTGCCACTGAAACTGATCCATCCACCTTGAACAATTTTAAAAAATTGAAACTTGGCTTAAGAAGCAAGACAGTCTCTTTGGATCAAAAAGAAAACTAACAGAAAGCACACTCAATTGACCATTGAATAATAAAAGACAGCACTTTTACTTTTACTGTATAATTGTGATGAAAAATACTGGACATAGAGGGGATTTTTTTTTTTTTTTTTTGGCTCATTTGAAATAGTGTACACCTCTATAAGTTGCTCTCAGGTATATAAATAGAAGGGAAGCTTTTTGAGGTGGTCAAATTAGACCTTTAAAAAAGCAGTACCTCAGCTCAGAAAATGCCTAAGTATAGACGAGAGATGATGTCAGTAATAAAAGAGCAAGCTTTCATCTAATCTTTCTCCTAGAGGCCCAGGTGGACAAATTGGCAACTGTGTTTGCAGCTACCCCCTCTTTTTTGTACCATAAGAACTACTAATCGGATCCATGCTGCTCTAACTGTGGTTAGTTATTAGCAGAATAAAAGCAGTTTCTTCGAAAGAACGGGATGGGGTGTGGTGGAGGGAAATGGCTTTACAAAATTGCAGGGTTGTTAGAATCTTAAATGCACAGCAGTTGATTTGTTCCCCCATTCCACCCCATATTCTGAATTAGATGATGAATAAAATCTTTTATCTGCAAATATGCCTGTTTCCTTCAGAGGGCAGCCAAATATTAAGCTTTTCAGACAAAAAAAGTAAATGCTAAAGGAATAAATAATGGGGAAGAAGAATAATAGGCAAGCAGTTATGAGAAAGCCAGCGTTGTTTTTATTAATATGCCTGTATAGAGAAATACAGAACCATAAAATTTACAACACACCTTAGTTCTCCTCCGTGGGCCGGTGGGGGGGGGGGGGGATGCGGGATGGATGCCTCCTACAGCACCCTGCCAGTCAAAACAGGACGCGGGGAGTCCGCACATGGTCCACCTGCGCCTCATTTTCACCCTCCATGGTCCCCTACAGCACTCTTTCAGCCCCATTTTTCAGCCCGTTTTTCAGGTAGCAGAGTGCTGCAGGAGGCAATGGAGGTGAAAATGAGGAGTGGGGGCCTCACACACAGCCCTTTAGCTGCCAGAGGCACCGCAGGTCGGTTTTTTGATATTTCCAGACAAGCCCCACAGGTCGGATTTAAGCACCCCACAGGCTGGATGCAGCCCACAGGCCTTGAGTTTGACACCTCTGGTCTAGAGGGTAGCACCATCTTCTTTTCTTTTTATTATGGTATCTTTAATTTTCAAATGTGGGACTTGTTACATTCCTCTAATCCTTTTTGTTAGTCAGCTATATGGAAAACTACATTGACACTGAAATTGGCATCTGGTTAGAATTCTGAAATGAGCAATGTTTGGCAGAAGACACTTGCTTTAACATCTTAGAAGATTGGTTCTTTTTCTGCCTTTTAAGTTAAGTGCAACACTTTACAACATATCCCCTGGCGTGACAGCATTCTGTTCTCCACTTCTGTATCAGCAGAGGATGTTGCTAGTATACATGGCAGCCAGAGGGGAAGAACAATGAGATATCTGATTACCACACCATTGTACTTGATACCTTGATGTAGGTGACCAATAAGCAGAGGGTGAAATTAATACATTTAATAAATTTCTGCAGACATTTTTCTAAGGACCGTTTTACTCTTTCGGACCATCTTTACTTTGATCCCATATGAGACTAAAATTCTGGTCCTTCCTTCTGCAGCCAAATGTTGTCATCTTCCAAAGAGGAAGTGATGAAGAGGCCAAAAATGTAGCAGAAAGCACCTGAGAAGCAAAGGATATGTTTGAAAGCAGAACAAGAGAAAAGAGGTCCCAAAGAAGAGGCGGGTTAGAAATTGTTCTGCCTTCTGAAAATGCCAAAGCTGTCTTGGTCTTCTTATCTTCCCCTCCTGTTCATTTTCCTTCTCTCTCCAAAGTAGATTCCGAATTATTTTTTAAATTCCTTTTTCTTGCACTTTCTTTGAACTCTATTACTTTACTTTTAATACTGCTTGATGGTTACTTTGAAATTCCCCATTTAATTATAGTGTTACCATGTTGGTAGTGTGATAGAAAGCCACATATGAGTTTTTAATTTTGTTCAGTTTCAAAGTCCTATGCATACCTAAATGGAGGTGACTCCCCTGAAATCAAATCAGGTTAACCTATCAGTCAACATGGATAACATTGTGGCTTAAAGTTGGTGTTTTTATTGAAGCATATTCAAGATGTACTCAAAAAAATGTACTGAAACACTCAAAGCAGTTGGGTTACTTGGGGTTAAGAATTATTAAACAAGGTGGAACTTGTTTCTAAGTAAATGCATCCACAAAATAAGCTGCACAAAAATGCTTCCAGCTTTGTCTTGGAATTGTTGAATTGAGTATAGGCTTCAGTGGCTGTGGCAGTAAATAACTGCTGGGACATTGCAATGTTGGTCACTAGAAATTCATGCAATGCCAGAACATTATTCTGACATATTGTAACTGTGTGAACAGCATAAATGCAGGACGCGCTACTGTAAAAATTAGATGAACCACTTTAACAATGGCTTCACGAAAATAAATAAATATAAATTATGTCCAGACAGTGGAGCTCTCTTGTATAGTACCTTCTCTCTGGAGAAGTATGAAATGTAGCATATAACAGCGGCCCCTCACCTTTTCGGCGCCAGGGACCATTTCTATGGAGAGACGTTTTTCTGCAGACCGGAGAAGGCATGGTTTCATATGCTGCCTGTTTGGCTTATTTGTGCAGCCTGGTTCCTGGCATGCTGCAGCCCGGTACCAGTCCATGGAGCAGGGATTGGGGACCTCTGACCTATAAGACTAGATAGGGATGGGGAAACTCTGAGGATATTATCCAAACTTCTAGATCAAGTTTTTTTTGTCACTGAATTATTATGGTATTTTCTCATTACTTCGCTTTTCTTCGTATTGTTAGTTTTAGCCTACACAAGGAACTAAAATTTATTATTTCATATAATGAAAATAAGTATACAGGTATAAAGCTACTCTAAAAGACGTTGTATACTGTAAGGAAATTCAAATATCTACTTCTCATTCCTTCTGTGAAAGAAACTGTAGTTTTGATATGAAATGGATTAATATTTTACTTTGGAAAAATCACTTAACGTGGTATATTTTGTTAATAACCAGGAATTTAAAATGAAAAATCAGGTCAGGTTGTGCTAGATCTTTACAAACAGTGAGAGAAAACTTGCTTGAGGCATCTTTTTATATATAGCAATTGTTTATACACAGAGAATGGCACTTCTATTCTAGATTTATCAGCACACAAAGCAACCATAAACACAGCTTAAATGGCCAATTTCACAGAGTTTATGACTGCATTGTATTGTCGCTATGACACCAATCAGCCAAGGTGTAATCTGGCCTTTAGAAGGCTGTTTAGTCTGTGTGTAATGCATTGCAATTATCAGGGTCCCAGGCTTGGTTCCAGGTGAGCACCAAAATACTGTCAAGGGAAAATCTATCCATTTAGCTCTGCAGACAAATTAAAGGAAGGGTAAAAGACAGAGCTTTCAAGCAGTAAGGTCTGCAACACAGTTCAGTATGCAAATTTGTGTGTTCAAACCGGCATTCATTCATACATACATTTTCTCTCTCCTTACTCTTCTCCTCCTTTTACTAATTTTCTGTTTTTTAGTACTTTCTTGATATACATACTCCAAGCCTTAAATTCTCTAAAATAATGTTCAGCTTTTATAGGAAACATATTAATTTTCTTAGCTAGGAAGGCAAAAGTCAAAACAAAAGATATGAGTATTTATGATTTAATCAAGAAATAGTTACTTTAGATCAAATAGTTACTTTAGTGTCAAATTTGACAAACTCAACTTCATTGAGGGCTGCATCAGGGTTGTTTTAACCTTGGGGGACGGGGCAGGCATGGCTGGGGGAGGCGGGGCCAGCTCAATGTCACTCATGTCGGGGGCCTTGTGGTGACCTGAGCGCTCTTCCAGCGAAAACAGGCTCCTGAGCTCCGTTTCAGCTGCGACGGCATCCTGCAACCCTCTGGCAGTGGAAACAGAGCTTGGGAGTGCTACCTGCAGCCTTTGCGAGCTGCGCTTTTGGCTGTGATGGCCTCCTGCAACCCTCTGCCACCAAAAACGGAGTTCAGGAGGGTTTCACGCAGCCCTCCCGAGCTGTTTTCGCTGGCAGAGGCGCCACAGGCTGGTTCTTCGCTGTTTTCAGGGTGGCCCCCTGGGCCAAATCTAAGTTCCCTGCAGGCTGGATCTGGCCCCCGGGCCTTGAGTTTGATACCCCTGCTTTAGATCTTACTAAAATCACTTACCAGAAGAAAAAAGAAAACTAAGACTTAGATTGTATGAAAAATTATCAGCTAAGAGCTGAAGTGGCGCAGTGGTTAGAGTGCAGCACTGCAGACTACTTCAGCTGACTGCTAGCTACAGTTTGGCAGTTCAAATCTCACCAGCTCAAGGTTGACTCAGCCTTCCATCCTTCCGAGGTCAGTAGAATTAGGACCCAGATTGTTGGGGGCAATATGCTGACTCTGCAAACCACTTAGAGAGGGCTGTAAAAGCACTATGAAGCAGTATATAAGTCTAAGTGCTATTGCTATTGCTATTACTAAACAACCTGCAAGCAGACCTCCATTCTTGACATCTCAGGATCCAACTGAGTAATATGTTGAAGAGCCCTCACTTCAACTCACCTGTTTTGAACAAAAATTATCCTATCTACAATGTTCAACTTTTGGGGGAAAGTTGATAAGGAGATGGTAAGATGCTCTTGGGGAAACAGATTCTTTAATTCTTGATTCATACTTAGGCTCCCTAAAGTCAGGCTCCCTATTTTATGGAATATCTTTCCCCTTGAGGCCAGATTAGGATATGCCCTGGTGACATTTTGCAAATTGATGAAATTGAGCTCTACCAGAGACCATTTGGAGGAGATTATATTCAGGGCTTGTTCATAACTATTCCTTTTAACTCTATCATGGTAAATTTTCAGTGGCTAATATATAGCAAGCAAAATAATCTTAGATATCATGGATGCAATGGCTGGTCAAAAGAGAAAAAAAACTCAAAAGTTCTTTTATATCTTTCTCTCATTCAAAATTACAAAATATATGCCAGTTTATCTATTTGTTCAAATTTTCTATATTATCAATCGAAAGATAATGCCATTATATTTTATGTCTTCTTTTGGTAGAAATGCTATTTTCAGTTCACTTCATGCAAAGCCAAGCTTCAAATCAGTTCTCAGTGAATCATCACCTAACGCTTCCAATCTGTTCGGTGCACGCTGAAATCCAATGGGTTAATGCAGCAAAAATAATGTATTGATTTCTTTCACTTTAGCCAGAAATCAAAGCTTTCATTGACTCAAGGAACAGAGGTACTATCCAATTATCAAACAGCATGTCTGCTTGATTTGGCATTTTTAACAGATGTGATAGTGAAATTAGACACCTTGCTTGTGAATTGCAGGGAAAAAAGACAATTGCTATCATGATTAGAGCATTGAAAGCTTGCAGATCAAAACTTAACTTTTTGGTACAGAAATTGTTGGAAAGGAAAAGGACTTTCTTTAGCACTCCAACAACAGACAGAAAATAAAACTGTTGCTGCACTCCTGGACATTAATGAACAAAGTATTTTGAGGCCATTTTCAGTTTAAATTGATCGTTGTATTTTATTCAGAAGCCAAAAAGAAAAGTTCATCAAAGTCAAAGAATTTTCCCAATCGTAAATTAACGTTTAAAATCTTCCTTCTCTCAGCACAACAGTTCTTTCCAGGCAAGAGGCTGCCAGGGAAACAAAACTTTCTGTAACTTTCCCTTTCTCCGCCCCTCCCTTTCAGGTTTCAATCGCCATTTTGATGCAAATTGCTAACTTGTTACTTCCGAAGGAGGCTATAAACTTTGGAGTTAAGTGTGAATACTTGCAGTTTGACTTCTCCTGGCTTGTTCTGCCTGCAGCCATTAAAGGTGTTAAAAATCCCTCATTTGTTGTCAGCAGAGATGGTCGCGGCTTCTAGCCCCGCTAAATAGCGAAGTCTTCCCAGGTCCGGAGCAGATTGGCAGACTTCTAGGGAGCCCTCGCCCTTCGCACTCCCAAGATTTCTCCTAGGGCACTTCTCCTAGGGCACTCCTTGGGGAGCTCTACCTCCGCCTGCCGGCTCTTCTCTCTCCCCTTTGCCCGGGGAGAGGGTTTTCAAGCCCCAGACAGCTGTTTTTCGGCTGTTCTGGGGCTTTTACGGAACCGGGGATTGGGCGCCCACAAAGGAGTGTCAGCGAAGTCCTGCGGAGCCAACCGGAAGCCGCAGATTCCATGTTTTTGAACAGCTAAAACTCTACATGGTATTTATTTGAAATCTCATGGATATATCACATTTCCGAACAAGCATACATTCTCATTCTGTAAAATAATACTCCATTGAAATAAAGGCAATCCTGCACTAATTTCTTTACTATTGTGGATATTAAAAAGTACAGTAGCATTTCCACAAAAATGATAACAATTTCCACCTTTGGATCTATTTATTTATGAATATGTTTTCCCCAAAATAAGACATCCCCTGATAATAAGCCCAAACAGGCTTTTGATCGCAAGGGCATATGACGGCTGTGGCCAGGGGGGCTTTTTATCAGGTTCGCCTGATACGCCAGTTGCTCCCCTTTCTGGATCAGGACTCCCTACGCACGGTCACTCAAGCACTCGTCACCTCTCGTCTGGATATTGTAACGCTCTCTACATGGGGCTCCCCTTGGGGCACACCCAGAGGCTCCAACTGGTGCAGAATGCGGCCGTGTGGGGGATTATGGGAGCGATGGGGCACTCCCATGTGACTCCTCTCCTGCGCGAGCTGCATTGGCTTCCGGTGGACTTCCGGGTGCACTTCAAGGTGTTGGTGATCACCTTTAAAGCGCTCCATGGCTTAGGGCCGGGGTACTTACAGGACCACCTTCTGCCACCAATAGCCTCCCACCGGCCAGTTCGCTCCCACAGAGAGGGCCTCCTCAGGGTGCCGTCGGCCAGACAGTGCCAGCTGGCGACCCCCAGGAGGAGAGCCTTCTCTGTGGTGGCACCTACCCTTTGGAACAATCTACCCCCAGAGATACGAGTGATCTCCAACCTCCGGACTTTTCGTCGGGCCCTAAAAACTTATTTTTTTCAGTTAGCTGGTCTGTCTTGAATTTATGGTTGGTTTTAAAATTTGATACGGATTTTAAATTGATAAGTTTTAAATTACGGGCCAAATCTATTTAATTGTTTTAAATCTATTTTTAACTGTAACTTTATGTATAAATGTTTTTATTTTGGTTGTTCACCGCCCTGAGTCCGAAAGGAAAAGGGCGGTATAGAAGTTTGAAAAATAAATAAATAAATAAATAAACAAACAAACAAATAAATAAATAAATAAATTTAAGGGTTCAAAAAAATATAGGACAGGGTCTTATTTTCGGGAAAACATGGTATTTTGATGCAAATTTTGAAAATGTCTGAGAAATTGAAATACTTCAGGCAGTTGCCTTTTTGTAAAACGAACCGGATTATATTAGCATGGACAAATACCAAACAGCGTTATGTTTCACATGATAATAAAGATAAATAACACTTTCCTTTAGCATTTTTTATTTCTAATGTGTCTGTTGACGGCAATCACATTGTGCCAAAATTGGTGATCTTCTGATTAAATATACTACCGGAAATGCTTGACTCGACTATGAAGATGCATCTATTTCATTTATATTTGCCCTATTTTTGTGGGTATTCTTCAGTAATCAAAAGTAACTGTCCTTAAAAAAAGAGATAAAAGTTCCCTGACATCAAGAAATGTCTATCTGAATATATATGTTAATCTTTTATAGTACACTGAGGGTATAGTGTAATGAAGGAAATAATACTTTTCTTGTTATTGCTATTACTGCTGTTATTGTCCTACTTCTTACTTAGAGTGCTTTAAATTGCTATACAAAAATTAGAAATAATGTTTTTTGATCTCTGACTTACAGTCAAAAGCAGGGGTGAAATGCTCCCGGTTCGGACCGGATTGCCCGATCCAGTAGAGATGGTGATGGGTGGTTCAGAGAACTGGTAGCAAAAATCCCTGGGCGCCCCATGCCCAGCTGAGCTGCGCGATCATCAGAGGGTTTTTTTTTTTTACTTTTAAAAGCATTTTTTCTAAAACCTCTTCAGCCGAAAAGGTTGTAGAAAAAATGTTTTTAAAAGTTAAAAAAAAAGTTGGCCACGCCCATCTAGTCACATTATCCCCAGTAATAACAAATTTTACATTTCACCACTGGTCAAAAGTGATATATTTGGAAAGAAAATCCAAGTGAGAGAAAATCAGTTTCAGGAAACTACTGTTTTTTGATCTGATTTTTTTCTGTTTCATACAGGATAGCTTGCTGTTGACAAAAGCCAGTGACCAACAATAGTTTCGGTCAAATGGAAGTTTTTAATCAAAACACAGTCTGATTTAAAAACTAAAAATAATGCATCCATACTCATTTCTTCTAATTCTGAGTTTTAGATTTAGGTAATTCTTTTTTGCTTATATTCATGTTTTAAGTTATAATAGTAATTGATCCACAAATAAAATTAAGAATGAGTAGGGAATATCCCAGTTATTTTAAAAAAAACTTTTAAAATGGTATAACCATTAAATACTGTATTTGATGTTTTTAATTTCTTTGATCAGCTGTTAGTGCGTGAATCAATAAAGTAAAATGAAACCTTTAAAGTATATTCAGTAAAAAAAGCATCTATAGCTTGCTACAATTAACAGCTATTTGTTCACATATAATAGCCCACGTAATTTGTACTATGTTCTTTGGATGTTTTCTGGTTCCATTATATTAGTGGCAAGAGCACCAATAAATATAAATGCCAATAGACTGCAATCCTTGCCTAGAACCACTAATGTATAAGAACAGTGCTGCTGAATTAAGACAAAGGCTAACAAATAAACCAAAGTAATTTGTTGGCTGCCAACATTAATTTAGTTGTAATGGGTTTTTCAGCTTCTAGATCAAAGGTGTTTTCTTCTGTAAGGTGAAATTGCTTTAGTGGAAATAAAAGCTGGTATTTCAAAGCTACATAGCCATCATTATATCATTTGATGATGACCTAAAGTAAGTTAAAACAGGGTCTATTCATTACAGTTACTACTGGGTGCAAGTCCTTCATGAAATGCCAGGATTGTAGAAGGTTCTGAAAGTTAAAGTTACCAACTCTGGGCTACAAAACCAACCAACCAACCAAAAAAAGGGATTAAAGCAAAATGATACAGAAAATGCTTCATTTTTGCTGATATCTAATGGTCATCTCGATTTTTCCAGTCCATATCTGGCATTCCTATGGAAAGTGATCAAGTATAATTTTTGATACGGCTTCAGAAAACATATAAGAATTGATGACATAAATTTGATTTTGTACAATCTCATCATTATGGGTATACTTGGTTTTACTGTAATATTAAATAATATTATAATAACAAATTTCCTATTTCCTCTTCTACGGTGTCGTGGCCAGACAATCTATGTTGTTTTATTGAATTTATATTCTTTATTTTCTGTTCATTGTGGTTAACAATAATAAAAATAAAATGATAATGATAAGTAATCAGAAATATAATTACAAGCAGGAAAACTATAGTTTGTATAAAACATCTTAATATTATAGTTTATGGTTCTGGCTTGTTCAATTTTACCATAATGAAATTTAAATGAAACTTTTAGGTTAGATGAAATATGTGCATGTGAGTGTGTGTGAAAATGAGTGTGAATGTGAGTGTGTGATGAACAGCGAATGGCAAATGGATGTTGAACTAAATGTTGAAACATGGATTTTCCCCTAACAATGAAAGAATTAAAAAATGTACTTCTTTACACGTTTATGCTTGAAAATAACTAGGTGGCTACATTGTTTAAAAGGGTAAAACATTTTTCTCTCAATTCCTTATAAATAAGCATAACATTCAGTTCTTATAAATGTGTTGGCATAGTGCTGTAGACCCTTTTTTCCCCATTGTGTAGAAATCACATAAACCCATGTGTACAATTTTAAAGACGTGAGTAATCTGCCCTACCCTGCTTTGTCCCCTTAACAAATTTTGTTAACAATTTGTAATTATATAAATTTTGCAAGTCTTAGGCAAACTGGTGTGCTTAGCTTTAAGTCAACATAAGTCTCAGGCATGTTAGTGGCACTAAATAACATAAATTAAGATACTCCAATACAGATATCCTGTTTCCCCCAAAATAAGACATCCCCTGATAATAAGCCCAATCAGGCTTTTGAGTGTATGGCAATAAGGCTAAGCGCTTATTTCAGGGTTCAAAAAAATATAAGGCAGGGTCTTATTTTTGGGGAAACGCGGTATTTACAGTTTTGCATTGAAGTAGTGTATGATATGATAGATCATTGAAACATTTTTCAAATTTCCTTGAATATCTATCTAATAGCAATATTAGGCATATTTGGAGTGAAATTTTTGTATTGCCACTTACCAGAAATTACTGTTTGCTTACAGCTGAGAATCACTGGATTTGTCTTGTGTTCATTCTAATGCCGAAATATATCATCTTATTGAAAAATAAAGTTAGTGTTTTGTTTTGATGAGACTTACTTATTCTTAAGTGAGCTTTGGAGAAAAAAATAGTGAGTATTAAAGATTTTATAATAGTACTTACTGTCTGGTTATGTTCTCTGCCTCACCTCAAGAGCTTGCTAGAATATAGAGGTATTTTATTACAATTTATTGTTATATTACAATTTCTGTACCAAAATATCCCTATAAGAAGATGAAAATCCCAGAGGGTAACAATTAGATTAATGTAACAGTGTAAGCAAGCATCTACTTGATTGCAGTTGCTTAAATGGCAGTCCTACTCAGGAATGAGGCCTATTTAGTGCAAAACATAATTCCCTTCTTTCCATAATCTACCATTTCTAATCATCAAACCTATAAATCACAAGTTCATTTTTTCTTGTTACAGCAGAATAGTCCATGAAGGATTTTTGCGTCACTAATAAATGTAGTTATTGTCCTTTCTCTAATAAAACAAGTCAATTTTGCCGTCTCTGCTGACTTCTTTACCAGCCAATTCCTCCTTTGTGGGTATTTCAGTCTTTCCATTTTTGTGCATATAATAATTGTGCAGCAGTTGTCATATATAAAAACAATGGCCCTTCATGTTTTCCGCATTTCCAACATAAATCTGAAGTTCCTTTATACATTCTAGCTTGTATATATTGTAAGCACATAGCTCAATTTTAAAAAAGTAATTGAATACTTTTACCATACCTATTTTCAGTAAAACTCGGGTAGGTTCCAAAGAGGTAGCTTTGTAAATCTGATTGATTGATACCTTAAAGACCAACAAGTGACTTATCCCATTCATCTATAATATATTCAAAACTATCTATATATCAAAACTATAATATAACCAAACTGTAGTTTTGGGCTATATAATTCATCAGAATTCTTGACACATCTTATTCACTAAGGTTTTTGGATCGAATAGTTTCTGTCCAAATTGCCAATAATTGTCAAAAATACTTTTCAGCAATTTTCTAGTTATAGATCTCTTCTTCTATATCATTCTAAAAACTCTTGTTGAAATTCAATTGTGTAAACAATTGGTTGATTGTTATTTTATGGGGCTACCCTTGAAAAGTTTTTGGAGACTACAGCTGGTCCAGAATGCAGCCGCGCAAGCTATCGTGGATGTGCCTAGATACACCCACATTACACCAATTCTCCGCGAGCTGCACTGGCTCCCTATTGGTCTCTGGGCACAATTCAAGGTGTTGGTTATTACCTTTAAAGCCCTACATGGCTCAGGGCCAGGTTATCTTCGAGACCGCCTTCTACCACATAGCTCCCAGCGACCGGTAAGATCCCACAGAGTTGGTCTCCTCCGGGTCCCCTCAGCTAAACAATGCTGGCCGGCGGGCCTGCAGGGGAGGGCCTTCTCTGCGGCTGCCCCAGATCTCTGGAACCAGTTACCTCCTGAGGTCCGGACCACCCCCACCCTATTAGCCTTCCGAAAAGCGGTGAAGACCTGGCTATTCCGGCAGGCCTGGAGCCGTTGATCTCGCTGTTACGATCATGTGAGATCCAGCCATGAATGGTGTGAATGGGTTTTAATGTTTTAATTTTAAAATGTTTTATAATGGTTTTTTTAAAATGCATTGTAAGCCACCCTGAGTCTTCGGAGAAAGGTGGCATATAAATTGAATTAATTAAATTAAATTAAATTATTTATTTATTTTTGTAAATGATGCATCATGCAACATATGGAAAAAGTCCCTTGCAACTATTTATCCTTGGTCCCGATCTCACAATATCAATTGAGAACATCTGATTATCATGTTTTGGGCTAGGAGAAACTTCATATGAGATTTGCAGAAAGAAATATTTAGTATTCTTTGCTTATGGGGGGGAGGGGGGAAGGATAGGAAAATATTGCAATTGACTTTATGACTTGTCTTTGGAAATACTTTGAGTGATTAGCTTTATCTGCCATTTGAACTATGTTGTTCACAGTCATGGTGTAATGATAGTTTCACAGCCTGAGAGGGTTCCCTTCCTTGGTCCGCTGAACATTGTACTCTTAACGGTCAAGAAAATCACTTCCTCTCAGTTCATATAGAGGCCCTTAGGAAAAGATTGGAAAAATCTGTTTTAAGTAGCTAAGGAATATATCAGGTTGTGAAAGTAAAAATTACCCAGTTGCTGAGATTTCTGTAACTTGAATCTATTCTTGTTTTAACAAAATCAGGGAGAATATTGCTTTCTGTTGTGGGCTGCCAAGAGTTTGACACTAGTTTCCAAAAAACCTCATATCTTGATTTAATGTAGCACTCAGGCTGATGGAGTATCTATTAAATTCAAATTATGTCATTTGCATCAATTTATTGGGGTATTTACATAAATGATATAAATATTATTTAACAGATAAATAAAAAAATGTTTTCAATGTAATTGAAGTCCACTTTACAAAGGTCCGTTAAATGGTATTTTTATTTTATTTATATTTGCCTAACTAATGTAGCCTGTGATGAGATAACAGAGTATTTTCCCATGCTACTACAGTATTATTTTAATAACTGTTTAGACTATATACAGATGTGTATAATGAGATGTTACTAGTTTGTTCATTCCTAGTATCCCAGAAAGATTTCCTAAAACTCCATTTAACCAAATCGAACAAAATATATAATACAGATTATATTATTTGGCCACCTTGTTTAGCTACCATTCACAGTTACGACAGTAATAAAAAATAACTTTACAATTAATCTTCATATTTACAACCTTCACAGTGTTGTAAAGCAAAAGAAAGCTGAAGTAAGATCATAAGCACATCCATGGTTTCACTTAGTGACTGTTTCATTTAATGATCGAGTTGCTAATTCAAATTGTGGTCGCTAAATGAAGACTACCTTTATACAGGAAAACTCTCAATAAATACAGAAAATTCTTAGTTTCAATTAAATGAAATTACATCTCATACCCTTGTGTCATTTGGCTTCTAGAGGTCAGTAATTCAGCCAAAATAAGAAACACTAAAAAGAGTTCAAGAAGAAACATAGAATTCAGAATGTTAAGAGCAAAATGTTATACTACTGGTGGCATGGTATTTAGATTCAAGTCTTTCTCAGCATTTTACAGAACCAGCAGGCTTTCACTCTTCAGAGAAATATATTTTCATGTTGAAATAAACCTGCAAAAACCTAGTTGTTTGGTCACCATCAGGAGGTGTTATATTGAAATATTTGTTACATTCCTAAGAACCTCAGTTTTCAAATCAATACTTCTATTTTTAAAGGAATATATTCCATAGTGAATTGATAATCAAACTGTGACACAATAAATTTGCATCTAAGTTGCTTCTTAACATGAACTGTCCAGATTACAATGCCTGTTTATTGAATCATTTAAATGTGTTGTAACATTAATATAGATGGCCTGCTGTTAAGCCCATAGTTGCTCTTCACAACCTGGAAAACAAATTCTCAGAATCATATCAAATAGATTTACTGAAAGGAAAAAGTTAGCTTGCAGAAAACTTTGCAAAATCTTTTGCAACTGGTCCCACAAAATAATAAGAAATATGGAAAATAAAGGAAGTTTGCTATTTATGTATATTAACTATATTATACATATTTATATGAGGCCCAAGGCAATTCCTTTTCACTCAGTTTGGCCCAGGCAAGCTAAAAGGTTGCTCAGCCATGATTTAGGTCATTAGAAAAGATCGTTTAAAAATCCCTCTGCTGCCTATATAGGAAAGGGATTTCTCTTGTGCGCCGCCCCTCAAAATTTAGGGAAATAAGGACTCCTTTTTTTCACCAGACATTTGTTAGTTAGATTTATTTTTATTTTAATGGTGCTGGTTTTTATTTTACCTTGATTGTAATTGTATTATTTTTACTTGTATGTCTATCATTTATATTTTTGGTTGCTATAAATCACCTTGCTGTATAAAGTGAAATATAGGATTTAAAATCAACAATAAATAAATAAATGTTCTCCTTTGCTATGGGCCCTGACTGTAAATGTGTTTGGGATGACTGGCAAGTGATTGCCTTTTAATAGAAATAGGATCTTTACTAGAGGGATTTTCTTTAGGACCTAGCAGTGGTGGATGTGATTAAATTTTCTCTTCATACTTGCTTTGATTCTGATTATTATCAGCCACTTGAAACAAACGGTATTTGTATTTTTGAAACCTGCATATCAATTTAATGACATATTAACAATATGAACAATGGGGTAGTACAGTATAGTTGCTTTGGAATATCTTATTAAAGCAGTCACTTCTCTTGCCAGCAGTTTATAGCTGGCTTTGTTAATAATTATGTAACAAGTCATATTCTGATCACATCTGCGGGGCAGTACAGTTGGGTGAGCTGTTTTCCTTATTGTGTTAAATAATTCTTCACTGTTCTAGGAAACATCAATAATATAGCAGTCTTCTAATTGGCAAGGTATTTCTTTCCAACCCCCTACCTCCACATGACCCCTAAATCTACTTTCAGAGAACTCCCAGAGTTTTCCAGAACAGATTTTGAAGTCAAGCAAGGAGCTATAGGTAGATGCAGGCTTCATCCCAGCAAAAGGGTCCATTACATTGGTGGTAGGAGCCAACCCACAGGAGCGAAGCAGTTCAGGAGTGATTTTCAGTAGGAAAACAGTACAGCAAAAATATAAAAACAAAACCCTGATCTGGATTCTCCATCCCTCCCTAGGTGACTATTGTAAGAGGGGGAAACAAAAGAGGAGAAAAGAAGGCAAACCCAAATCGCCTCATAGATACAACGATGCTGAACCAAGCTTTCTGTCTGCACTTTGCCCACAGCTATGCAGATATTCAGGTCAAGATGTAAATCTGCTTGTGTTGCTATTTATGAAGTCATGTTCCCTTTGGTTAAACACTGACTTGGATTCTCTCCTATTCCAATTTGCATGCTAGTTTTGTTTTTTTTACCAGATGTAAATTATGAACTAAGCTCTTATTTGGATAACAAAGTGCACACCACAGGCTGTAGATATGTATTGGTTTATTATTGTGTTATATCTTGGCACCAGCATTAAATCCATTGATTCAGTGGATTTTCTTTCCTCAAACAGTATAGATAGAATTTATCTTTGGTTCTAAGGTTGGCAGCTGTCCATGTTTTCCTGGCTGTAAGCCAGTGCAAGCTAATAGGATGAATCCCACTGTTCAGCCGCCTTGGATTTTATAAATTCTTTCCTAAAATATATATTTCAAGAGCTATAAATTGAAACTTATGTCAATAAGTTTGAAAACAGATTTGGTACAAAATAAAGCATTTCAGGATGCTTTTTGATTAAATATGTTATGCATGTTTCCATGGATTATATAAAAGAAAAATGTCTATTTGAAATAGATACAGTACCATATTTTTCACTATATCTAGCACAGTCGCGTGTACCACTTTTTAGAATACCTGTATGATTTTTATTACCTCTTTTGCATTGTTAGGAACAAGTCATTTATTTTTTTTCTCCATGTATGTTGCAGGTAGCCAGATGCCATCACAGACTCCTGGTACCCAATCAGAATCTAGCTCCCATCCTGCCTTGAGCCAATCCCCAATGCCACAGGATCGAGGTTTGTGTTGAAAAATAATAACTGTGGAGCATAACAAAGTAAAGATGAGAAGAGCAAAAATTGTTGATCTGCCTATTAGAACCAGGAAATTCTATGTAAACTTTTCTCAGCAAGAACAATTTCCCAAGGGAAGAGTAAATTAAAAAAGATTATCTATAAGGTTTTTAAAAAGACCTTAATATTCTAAAACATTCTGATACATTCTGTATCAGAAGATATGGTAAATAGCTTATGGCACTTTAAAATCTGGATTATAGGAAACATTATTTATAAATATCTGACTTAGAATATAGTCTCTATAGGATAAAAATGTTAGCTCATTTTCAAACAAGAGTTCCCATAGTTTTCGAAGTATGGAAGTATTGTTGTAACATAGATCATTAAATATATTTTCTTTTAAAAAGTAGGAATGGAGCTAATAGGCTGGAAATGAGAATTCTTGCTTTTCTCTTCTCAAAAAATGCCAGCATTGTACTTTGTCAAATTTCAAATACACCAGGAATAATCTTTTCTGAATAAGGGTTTTTAATACCATAGTAAATTATCATGGTCTTGCTGTACTGTCTCATTGTGGAGTGGAGTGTATGTGCACGGGAAGGATGAGTGATGAAACCTGCAAGTGTATGACAAAAATACAGAATCTCAGCAGGGTTACTCAGGGTTATGCACGAAGCCCAGGCAGAGCAAGCAGGTACCTCTATTGGACAGCAGCAATATAGAAAGATGCTAGAAGCAAAAGATCACTTTAGTGACAGAAGCAAAGGCAGTGTGTGGGTGAAGGCAGAGGTAAACCACTACTTTATTTTAGCAAGAAAATCATATGGATAGGAAATATCAAATCACTGACAATGCAGTGCTGCTCATGTCAGATAACACTCAACATGCTACTGGGGAAGAGCTTGGATATTTTCAGTCAGAAGATTGCATTGTTTACTACTCAAGTCTTAAAAAACAAAGAAGGGACAGTGTTGCTTTTATAGTTAAAAAGAGTACAGCGAGAACAATACTTGGCTACATTGCAATCAGCGATCAAATAATATTGATTAGACTTCATGGACAAGTGTATGCTTCAACTACTGATGCAAATGAAAAGGAGCCTTACGAGTTTTATGATCGAATTCAATTTCAAATCAGCAGAAAATGGAAGCAAGATGTGATGCTTGTGATTGGAGATTGGAATGCCAAAGTTGGAAACATTCAGAAAACATTCAGAAAGAACATGTAGTTTAACTGTATTATCTAGGAAGTGGAAATAAAGAAGAACAACAGTTTCTGCCAATCTAATGATTTTTTTTGTCATTGCTAGCACAGTTTTAAAACGACAAAAATGAATACTATATACTTTATATGAATAACACCAGAAGGAGTATACAGAAGTCAAATTGGCTACATTATTGATAGGAGGAGGTGAAAGAACTGTCACAGGGCTGACTGTAAAAGAGATAATGAATTGATATTTTTTTTTGATGGGCAAGTTCTAAATTAAGCTAAAGAAGAAGGTCAACCAGTTTCCATGATATCATATTGAACATACATCCACCATTGATGTTTCCAATAAACACCATTTAATTAATTAATTAATTATTGCTGCCTATTCTCCCATGGTGACTCAAGACAGAATATAAAACCTAATTTAAAACAATAAAACTAAAAAATGAATCACGGACAAGGCCCTTCTTCTGGATCCCATCAGGTGTATCTCACTCGGGGATGGGACCCTCAGCATTCCCCGCCTCCTTCATATTTGCTTTGAAGTCCTGAATCTTATTGACACACAGCCAGAGGAACTGTGGAATGAATTTAAGGATGACGTTATGGATGAATTAGAAAGGAGACTGACAAAAATCAAGAAACAGAAAATGGCAAACTGAATGTTAGAATAAACCATGAAAGAGAATAGAAGCCAAAGCCAAGAATGACAAAGAACTCAGGAAGTTAATAAAGAATTTCAGAGTTGAAACAAGAAGCAGAATGATTCTTTATCATTCCAAAAAAATCTCCACATTCAGAAGGAAGTTCCAACCTTGAATTGGTATTCTAAAGAGTGTTAATGGATAGGTAGTAATTGATTCTAAGAAAAACAAAGATGGAAGGATAATAGTGAAATTTTATATAGTAGATACATTAGTATTGAAAACAATTCAGCAGATATTCTTGACAAGTACCTCTAATATTACAAGGTGAAGTTAGGTCAGCACTTTCATCAATGCCAAGTTGAAAGGCTACAGATATCTATGGAATATCTGCAGAAAGCAACCAAAGAAGAACCTGCAATTTTTTTTAACCAACTATGCCAGCAAATCAGAAAAACAAAACAGTGACTGACATATTGGAAAAAGTTGGCATACATACTTGTTGGGAAGCAACCAACCTGGCAGGGAAGGGGGATCAAGCACACACT
The DNA here is from genome assembly GCA_022577455.1 of Arizona elegans. Taxonomy (NCBI): domain Eukaryota; kingdom Metazoa; phylum Chordata; class Lepidosauria; order Squamata; family Colubridae; genus Arizona; species Arizona elegans. The sequence continues at coordinate 256,450,784 of JAKOOJ010000001.1, forward strand.
AGCCTGGAGTCACTGCGCAACCACAAAAAAGGCTAGGTCTGACTCCCTCCCAAGTTCCTTTCTGTCTATCTAATTGTTCCCAGGAATAGGCTGCCAGACTGGGGAGATTCCTTTATTTTAGGCAGAACCTAATAAGGTAGTTAGCCTGAAGTCTGCACATGTGGGTCTAGTTGTTTACACATACCAATATCAAAGAAAGAAGATGTAACTGAGTGTGCAAACTATTGTAAAATATCTGTGAATAATCCTTAAACTGAGGTGCAAATGGTTCCTGTGGTCTGCAATTTTTCTGGAAATCCGTTCATACTCCCATTTGAATGGTATGGGAGTATGAAGGGATTTCCAGAAAAATTGCAGATAACAGGAACCATTTGCACCTCAATTTGAGATGCAGACAACACAGACTCATTCCTAGCAGCCTTCCAAGAAGCTTTTTGGATGAGAGAAGTAAAACATCTTCATAAACGTCTTTGTTTTTTGTCAAAAAAACAAAGTCCAGTTGCCTGCTGAAAAAGCACCTTTGGGACAACTATGACCTGGATGACTGAGAATCTTCAAAGGCCAAGTAATATGATTACATTATTTCTGATGCCCACCAAATAATTGAGGAAGCCAAAGAATGCAAAAAAAATAATAATCAATATGTGCTTCATTGATTACAGAGGGACTGTTGATTATGTCAATCATGTCAAGCTGTACTTAGGAAAATCAGAATCCCCAAATATCTCATTGCCCTTGTGCAAAAATATACACAGGTCAGGAAACCGTAATCCAGAAGAACACGATGAACCAGAATGGTTCCAGGTTGGCAAACGAGTGACACAAGGTTGTTTATTTATGCAAGTTATATGCAGAATATATATTGAAGAAAGCTGAGTTGGAAGAAGATAAGCATGTTTTAAGGCAGAAAAAACCAACCCATCAATAAACCTCTGCTATTCGGATGACATCACTCTGATAGCTGAAAATGCAATTGATCTGGTGTGTGTGTCCATGATGTTGTATTGTTTCATTGTATATGAATGAAGTCTTTGCCATCCTCATGATTCATTGGAGAGAACCAAACAGTTTTGAGCCCATGTTTGTGCCCTCAAACTAGGGCAGAGAACTATATAAGTCTTAATGCAGGGATGGAATGGTGGAGATTTGCACAGAGTGGTATGTCCTGTGCTCCATGATCCCTCACACTGAGCTTTTCTCTATTTTGGGGAATGCTTCCAGCTGAAATTATTGATTGAACATCAACATCTTCACTGACTGACAGCCTGATGAACTGCAGCAGAGAATAGCATCCAACTCTTGAGTTGCAGGGCCAAACAGAAATGCTGTTTTTATGAATAATTTATCATAACCTGCACTTTGAAAATTTAAACCTTAATCTTCAAATTGCTCTTCTGGCACAAGTTTACTGCCATTTTGTTTCCAATGCATTATCCTGATGTTTATCTTCAAGAGAGCTGGCTTTTTTATTCAGAATATTTATTGAATCTGTTTCCATGCTATGACTGATCTTTTGTGACCTAACTTGTTTAAAATGCCCATTTGTTTCATGCCACAAAAACATCATTTGTAACCAGTGAAGTTACATTGATTTTGCCAACACATTTCTCCAAAGCTTTTGTTAGTTCTGAGCATTGCGCTCATAAACATGTCTGGGCTCCCTTTTGTGCCTTACCATTGATTAGAGACCTCTTTGAAATGGAAAACTTGCTTGAACCGTTTTCTACTGAACTTAGAAAATGGAGGGAAAGTACCAGTATGGTATTCAAAGGAAGGTGTTTATCATTCACTGATAAAACTCAAATAGAAAATCTTTCCTGTTGAAAATACCTAAACTGCAGGCATCTGTGGCAGTCATTTAAACACTTCACTTACTGATCCAAACATTTCCAATTGAAAATACTAAAGGATCCTCCAATGTCTGGCAGTGTTTGTGTTCCTTCTAGCAAAAGTGCCATATTTTCCTTCCATATTGAAAGAATGAATAAAAGAGCACTAATGCATTTATTTAAAATATCAGTGCTCTGCAGTACATTGTTAGTTGAGCAGTTTATGGGATTTGCTTTGCTGTGTAAGATTGTCAGCATTCTTGGCGTAGCCAATATATGACTAACCCCAAATCTTCTCACTTTTAAGAAAGCCATTAAGATCCGACTCTGACACAGACATTAGGGATCAATTGAGTAAAAGTCCCCTTTGATTGTTCTGTCATGTACTAATCACCTTATTATATTTTGTATTTATGTATTGTGTTTTTTGGTATATAATGGTATGTTCCCTTTTTTATTTATTGTTTTTATGCTGTACACCATTCAGAATTACGTCATTTGATCTGGGAAGTCCTATAAACCTTGAAAATAAATAGAAGATAAATCAGAAACATTAGCAAACAGTTAAATCACAATTATTTTTAACCCAAGGAATCTAATTTTATGTTGTTATTTTCAGTTGAATAGTTCATGTTTCTAAACTTAAAAAATAACTATGTATCACATTCTAACAGAGTGCTTCGCCACAAACATTGTACTGTTTATATGTGTATGTGTGTGTGTGATACAGATGCTCCTTACACTTGATCAGTAAGAAATTTGATTAGACCGGTTACTTCAGAATTTCCTTTGCTGTTCATCACCATTACAATGTTTATAGGAATTCATCTCTGGGAAGCAAAGATCGAGCAGCATTATCAAAATAGATCAGTCCTGGGGCTCTCAAATGAGAGTAGCAAAAATGTGGGCAGACATTAGGTTTTTGCAAAGACTTTTTGCAAAGACTGTAGCTCTTTGCTGACATCTGATGTTTATCCTAATTAATACAGTGGGGGTGGGGTGAGTTTCTGCCATGCTTCCCTGCATCCTGTTTCTGCCTAGCGGCCTAATTTCACTCATTCTGCAACTTAGGCAATTCTTAGCTTAGTCTTCGAGCTCTGGCCAGTCCTCTGATAGACCACAAAAGCTTTCTTTGCTTTTTAAGACTGAAGGCCCAGCTGGGCCACCCGAAGCCTGCAGTGCTAAGATAGCTGCTATTCTCTATCCCTGATAGAATTTAGAGGAAGTTAGATACAGCGCAGCAAAAACACATGTGTCTTTTCTCCCATTTACACCTTCTCAGGCTGTCACCCTGCTGAAGCTGAGGAGCTGTGGTCCATTAAAAATGAGTCTGGTTTCCCCCAATAGGAATCATCATTAGACCTCAGCAGAAGTAAAGGATATATCAGCCTTAAACACAAAAGGGAGGACAAAGCAAGAAAGGAGAGTAAAATGAATTGCTAATTGCTCTATTGCTAGCTCAGAGTTTAAAGGTTACTTCAAAATATTTGTAGAGAGAGAAAATTGGGGGGGAGTGACTTGTGACTTGAACCACAGGAGAATTGGAAAAAATCATATTTTCTTATATGTATATTAAAGTTAGTATATATAATTTAAAAGTCATAATGACAGTGTAATGAAATACGTGTTTAAAATAACATAATAAGTATTCCTTGATTTACAATCCAATCATTTAACTTTTTAAAAAGCTACTTATGTTCTGTCCTCAAAGTGGTGCTTCTCCTGCAGTGATTGCATTTTGGACAACTGGCTCACATTTATGACTAATTTTATTATCCCATGATCACATGACCATGATTTGCAATGTTTTGGGCTGGTTTATGTCAAACAGCAACCCATTCAGAAGAACCAATTCACTTAACATAAGAAGAAGCTACATCTGGTTCAAAATGCAGTGGCACAAGTAATAGGCACCTGTCTGCCCATATGTTACCATTGCTGTGTGAGCTGCATTGGTTACCAATTGGCTTCTAGGTGTAATTCAAGATGCTGGTTATTACCTATAAAGTCCTGTATTTTTCCCCACCTAGTACATTATGGCAGAGTGGTGGATGTGCTTCATATGTTCCTTTCTTCTATTAAACATCATTTTGTGGGACCAAGTAAGTATGCCTTATTTGTCACAACACCCACCCTCTGGAATAGCAGCCTAGAGATAAGGACAGTGCTCCCTCCCCTAGGTTTGGGGATAATGTATTTTTATTTGGTTGTTTGGGAGCAAAGGGTTTTGCTATTTTGTTTTATCTTTGTTGTTTCTATAGTGTTTTAATCTGGGTTGTCTATGTGGAGTTAAGTTTTATCTGTTTTATGGATTTTTTTGGTTTTGTACTATGCTCATAATCCATTGGAATTAAAGCAGATATAATTTTAAACAATAAACTAAATAAACAAAGGAAAAACACACACACACACACCAGACATATACAAGGACACAAATTAGGGCTTAATTGTGAATCTTTTGTTTTGGATTCTAGATATTACCAGAACATAAAATAGTTAAATATTCTTTCAATTTTTTGTACAGGTTAAAAGAGGTAATTTCTCAATACGAATAAAATATAAAACTGATGTTTTATTAAAGGATTAATGAAAAGTGATTAACTATATCCCTATATTGTTAGAGAACTCCCGGAAAACCCATTTGTTTGGCACCCTTGGTGCTCTTCTTGGTTTGAAATAAGTATGCCCTGTTTCATCATGCTTGGATTAAAATAGTACATAGGGAACAGCTAAAAATACAGAATCTAATGCAAACATTAAATGGTCTCATGCTGTTACTCTGGCATACATTTTCATGAAGAGGATGCTTTATAAGCCTTTATTTATTAAGGAAAATATATATGGGTCAGGATTAATTAAAAAAACTTTTAATTGTTTTCTCTTTATAATTTTCACAGCAGTACATAGTTAAATATTCATGATAATGTTGATGATACGCTAAAGGTCTGGAGTTTCAAAATCAACACAGGTTATTTAACCCTTTTCATCTGATGCATCATCAGAGATTTCCTCAGAAAATCCCAAAGCTATGGAATAATTAGAAGAAAGTAATGAGGATTTAATTAGTCCTTGAGATACACTAAAATAGGACTACTGAGAACCTCCCCCGCTCTCCCTTTGTTTGGACATGGAATGCAAGGAGATCTGATGCCATTTCAAATGCTGTGATACGCTGGAAAATGTATTCCATAGCTGGAGGCAGTTTCATGGCACCATTCTGTGCCTGACAGATCTGCACGGAAGGTACCCATCATGACAGTTTCTGACAAAAACTCACATTCACCATCCTTTGCCAAGAGCCCGTTTTACATTCTTCTTCCTCTGGGGTCTTTCTTTCTTTTTTCCTTCCCCTCATTTATGTGCTCTATGTTAGCGCTAGTGTTTCATCTTGCTTTTTTTCCCCCATGGTTTTTGCATGGGGGAAGGGCAGGAAGGAAAGGGGTCCATAAGCATGTTTGAAAAGGAAAAAAAAGCGGATTGCAAAGAATCGCAGTGGGTAACAAATTGGAACTTTATAGAATCCAGGTGTTGCCAAAGGAAACCTTTGACACACCTGCATGTAAGCATTATCTCAAAATCAAGCTCTTATTTAATTTTAGATCTTCAAAGACATGGTATTTATTAAGAGCTTCAATGTAGTAAATTTCAGTGGAGTGGAGATTGTTATCCAGGAGGAAGCAAAAACAGAAAGGATGCACTCTGGCATTTTGATGTTTTTATGGTTGGGTTTTTATTTTTGGGATGCACAATAACAAAATGAATTTCTGTTGCTTCATGTTCTTGATTTACTTACTCCTTTTCATATTCTTCTAATAGCTATATCCTGTCACTTCATCATCCATTTATTTTCATTTAATGCAACATTAATAAATTTGTCCATATGGAAGTCATGTGTACAATTTAAGGAATTTTTCTCTTACATTCCCCACTCAGACTCCATCATCATTTAGCACTGACATTTGATAAAAAGTCTCTTTTTCCTAACATCTGTTTGCCATCTCTAAGTCAGATGCAAAGGAATAAAAATCCTAATCAAACTGCAATTCAAAAAGCACTTTCTAGTAGGGCTGTTTTTGATCATAAAAGGATATTCTATCCCATCTTTCTTCTGAAGAGGATTTACAACTGATCTGCTGCATAATAAAAACCTATTCACACTGTTATTTTGTATTTTTATACAGTTACTTTCTGGTTTTATGTTCTTTCAGGGTTTTTTTTTTTAAATCCAAAGCAGAAGTACAGTAACATTTTAAACTTTGCTTTTAAATCTGGTTTGTTTGAAAGGTCTCCAGCAAGGTTCCCAATTTGCTGACACTATGCAAAATGCACTTTGCTGGTTTCTTTTTCTGGTTTATTTGAACAGGGAAAGGAGCAAAGTAATTATATGCAAATGTATGCAATGAATCTTTGCTTACCACTAATCCGCTATGAGACAGAAGCAATTTCCACTATATAGATGTTACCCAAATGCTCTAGATCAGTGGTTCTCAACCTGTGGGTCGGGACCCCTTTGGGGGTCGAACGACCCTTTCACAGGGGTCGCCTAAGACCATCCAAAAACACATATTTTCAATGGTTTTAGGAATAATTTTATGGTTGGGGGTCACCACAACATGAGGAACTGTATTAAAGGGTCACAGCATTAGGAAGGTTGATGCCCACTGCTCTAGATGCATATAATCATTTGTGCAGTGATCATATAGCAGTCAATGGAGTGGATCAATTGTAGTTTCTAAAGATTATTAATTCAGCAGCTTTGGGGCAACTAGGAAAAAGGCCCTTTTTTTAATCAAATATTTTCCTCTGAGAAGCAAAGAGGGTTTTTAAGTAGATTGATAAATCAGAAAGACAATCTATATAAATACGATATTTTCTCTACAACTGTCCTCAGACTATACAAAGTACCTCTAGTAATGGGGTTTTACAGGGTATGGGAGAATTTATTTGAAATTCTTTATGAAGCTTAAATAACTCTCAAGGACAAGATCACATGTAGTAAATTAGAAAATTTGGAGAATAGTAGAACAAATGCTTCACTCACAAAATTAAGGGAGATGAGGGCAGTCATTGTGATCAACATTGTAAAGCAGTTGTATTCTGGTAGTAACTTCCATTTTAATTTTGGTTCTTAACCTCTCAAGGATTTAGAGACATGTGGTATTGGGAATTAATTCACTTGTTTAGGGTGTTGCCATGCTAATTTTTGATTTGCTTACACCCAGTGGTGGGGTGCCCTCGGTTCGCACCGGTTCTATAGAACCGGTATAAAACCGGTGGGAGGCTCCGCCCTTTGCTCGCTCGCACATGCGGCCCCATTGCAAAAGTAAAGGTAAGTAGAACCCACCCCTGGTTATACCCAATGTTTGTCAAGGACAAAAGTTTTCTTTTGCTGCTGCCATTTTTAAAAGAGATGTCAGAGTACCAAACTAATTTTATTCTTGGAGAATCTCAGTGCCAGTTTCAGCACCTGATAGATGTCAGCCTCAGGTCCTCAACCAACTTCATCTGGAAATCCAGTTGATTTAGTTGCTAAATGTGTAGCAAAAAAAAAAAAGCTTATATGCAGAAAGAAATGAATGGACAGAGTGTATGCAAAGATAAAAGGCAGCATTTTCATCAACTGCTTGGAAGAAGAAGACGACAAGTTTGAACTAAATAATCATATCGATACAATAAGTCATCTCAATGGAAAATTTCTTATATTTTTATTAGGTAGCCTCAGCCCCAGACTTTAATGAGAAACAAATTAGAATCATTCTCTGTTGAAAAATGTGTGTGTGTGTGTGTGTGTGTGTGTGTTTCTTATCAGTCTGTTGGTCTTGTTGAGCCTTTTGCACTCAGGATAATTATTTCAGAAAGTTCCAATGTGAAACTGTTAACTTAATATTATAGCACACAATTTGTTTTCAAAGGTTTCCCAATCTTTTGTAAAGTAGAGTTTGGGAAAAATCTCTGGCAAAAATTCTGAAGAGCTGTTGTTAGTTAATGTAAATAATTCTAAGGTGATCTGAGTTGGCATAAGGCAGATAACTGTCTTATGTGTTCCAAAAAATATGGCTTCTTTCGATACTTTGCTCATTTCCTTAAATTTGATGACTTCATCTTCATTGTTCCTATTAGCAATGGACATATCTGAAGATTCTCAGGTGATGTCCCTCACACTGAAAAGTCTTAGCGCTTTTGTTCTAAGGACAACTACATTCCAGAGTGTAGTAGATCCTATGCTTTTGTCAGTGCAAGATTAGCTTTTTTGGGGTGGGTTGGGGTGGAGAGTGAGAGCTCCAAGCTGTTACTCTAGGAAATGACCCCTTTTGTATACATTTCAATGCTGCCTAGGTAGATTTAATAATTATTCACGGAACACAAAATGTTATTTTTCCTTTTTCTTGTCAGCCACTTCAAAATTACTATTCAGAATTCTTATCACACACTCCCAACTGAGTTCATTGGCAATGCAAGTGGAAGCCCTCATTTTTCACATGATTTTTCTCCCCTGGGTTTCTCAGTATGTTCAAAGGATACTCAGAGCTGATCTTTATTTAAATCTTTGTGACATAGCTAGATTTTATCATTTAACATATTCTTCCTCTCCTCCAGAAACTTTTACATTCCTTCCTTTCTTCTTCCTTCCTTGAATTCTTACCCTTTTCTGTTTTCATGATGAATCCTTGCATTTTGCTTTTACTCTCTGGTTCCCAAGATTAGTTGTGCATTCAAATTACTGCCAGCAGCCTGCTAATTCAATTGCTTTGAACCTGTCTTATCCATTAATCTATCTTCATTTTGAATTCAGAATAAATATCTCTCACTCAACTTACTGTCTTTCTTGATAGGCAGAAACAAATGTGGCACAGTTAATGATTATTTAGAGGAGCAAAGAATCTCTCTGCCATCTTAGCTAGCAGGCACTGAGGAAACAGAGAAGTACAGTCAAATTCATGACTGTCAAAAGTCAGCAAAAATTTCTTTACTCAGAATGAGCTTTGGTTTAGGAGGGAACCAGACTCCATTCTTTCCATTCCATATGCATTGTTTATTTGTTTGCTTGTTTGTTCAATTTATAAGCCACTTCAATTTTCCAAACAATTCTGCACAACTCTTTGGCAAATTATTAAGCAGTTTACTATGCATTTTAGTTTTGATTGACTGTTTTCAATTACCTTTATTTGTAGTTTCACTATTCTTTGTAGTTTAGGGAGATCCTAGCAAAGAAGCATCCATTCATCCTTCTCTAGCATAGTTGCTAGGAAGTTGGAAGATACTCAAACTGATTTCTTGCCCTTTTGATTTTCTAGAAATAATATTTCAGTTTGGCTTGTTGGTCATGACAATGTACCTAGACCAGGTAGACAGCACTTTAATAAAGCTGATACAACTTAAAACTCTGAAACATGGGCATTGACATCACAACAGTCAGCACATAGTTCAGCTAGGTATTATTATATGTACAATGAAATGTCATATGTCTTTGGAGTAGGCTCTAAATGGAGAAAGTTGCCAGTTTGGAAAGATGTATTCTCTTCTGTTTTCTAATTATAAATAATTAGAGAAGCAATCATAATTGGAAACAGAAAGAAGACATTATTTCTTGAATTTCATGAAGGGAAGCATGCAGTGGGGCACCCCAAAGCTCTGTCTTGGGCCCAGTACACTTCAAAACTTTCATAAATGATTTAGGCGAGGGGCTAGAAGGGGAGGTCATTAAATTTGCAGACAACATCAAGCTGGACAGAATTGCCAACACCTTAGAAGACCGACTCATGATTCAGAAGAACCTTGACAGACTTGAGCATTGGACACCATCCAACGAGATGCAGTTCACTGGTGAGAAAAATGAAGTCCTGCACCTAGGCAAGAGAAATCAAATGCATAGGTATAGAATAGGTCAGTGATGGCTAACCTTTTTGCCAGTGTGTGCCAAAAGTGAGGGTTGCACACATGCGTGCCCACACCCATAATTCAATGTGGCCCGCACCCCCCACAACGTGTGTACAACCCCTCCTTACTCCCCCCGCTTTTGGCACATGATGGCATGGTAGGCCCGTTTTTTCGCCCTCCCCAGGTTCCAGAAGCTTTCTTGGAGCCTGGGGAGGGCGAAAACATCTTCCCCAAAGCTGAGTTAGGGCAACGCTCGTGTGCCCACTGATATGGCTCCGCACACGTGCCATAGGTTCGCCATCACGGGAATAGGTGATGCCTGGCTCCACAGTAATAATTTGGATCTAGGCATCTTGATGGACGACCAGCAATGTGCTACAGCTGCCAACAAAGCCAATGCAGTCCTAGGATGCATCAACTGAGGGATAGTATCAAGATCAAAAGAAGTGATAGTACCACTCTATACTGCATTAGTGAGGCCACGCTTGGAATACTGCATCCAGTTCTGGTCACCATGATGCAAAAAAGATGCTGAGGTCTTACAAAGAAAAGCAATAAAAATAATAATATGATAGCTGTCTTCCAGTACTTGAGGGATTGCCATAAAGAAGAGGAGGTCGACCAAAACATTCTCCAAAACATCTGAGGGCAGGAGAAGAAGTAACAAGTGGAGGATCATTAAAGAGAGATTCCACCTAGATCTAAAGAGAAATTTCAATCAATGAAATTGCTCGTCTCCAAAAGTTGTGGGTGCTCCATCACTGGAGGTTTTCAAGAAGAGATTGGATAACCATTTCCTCGAGTAGGGGGTTGAACTAGAAGACCTCCCAACCACATTATGCTATATTTTATGTTCTAAAAATCCTAGAAAAGTAGCTAGTAGGCATTCTAGAAAACCAGTGGCCTTTGGAATTGAAAAAGTACACTGATTTTAGGTCTGATTTAGATCAGAAATTCTTCAGCAGTACAACTTTCTAACACTTTGCTAGAAATCAGAAGAAGCTGAAGAAATACATTCCATGGGAAGGCATTCTGAACCATGTTTTCTAACCAAATTCTAAAGTATCACTATGCAGTAAATTGTTGGGGGAAAGGAAGTTGGCATTTTTGTTATTAGAAACAGTTTACTTTTGGATCAGTTGGACAATCAGGAAATAGTAGATTAAGGATTTGCAGTTTAACTATACACTACTTGTGGGTTATTTTTAATATAAATTCCTTTGTGTAGTGGTTACAATTTACTCAAGATCATTAAGCAAGATTTGTATGAGGAAATTTAGGATTTTTCTTCCCAAACTACCATCTGGGGGATCTGTCTAATCCTTCCCCCAATTCCAATTTATCAATGATAGATGATATTAATTTTAAGGATTAGACAGGAAGAAAATAAAAAAGGAGGGGATATACGTAAATATCATTGCTGCTGTATGTAGATGAGGTTTTTGTCCTATCAGAAGGAGAATTGGTTGAGAGATTTAGCCACTTAACTTAATAGCACAGCTGGTGGAACTCCAGGAGGCCTTGGATAAAGCTTTAGTTGGGTCATTATTTTCTGCCTTCACCAAAGCAATTCAGTTTGTGAAGAGGAATGAATAAACAAATAAAGACCAAAGACCGAATACAGAATTAAAATAGAGGATTTTAAAATATATAAGCGTAGAACAAACGTCTCTAGTCTCAACAAATTTGGCATCCTTAGCAGCCTTTTCAGTAGAAGACAAATGTGCAAAGATGACAAGCTGTGTGAGAGTTATTTCACCAAAGAAGCATTTTTAAAGCATCTTTAGTTGAATTTATGCAAAAAGCTGTGTCAGCAAGATGCAAATCTTAGCAATCGTTATTTAAATGTTCAGGGTGCCGAACAAAAAGTTTGTTATTGTAGCCCAGTGAATTTTTATTGGCTTACTACTACCCAAAAATGCCCACTAGAACAGCTTGAAGTTTATGTTAGCTAATAAAATTGCTTGCCAAAAATCCTTAATTTCTGTGGCTGCTGTACCAGCAAAAATAAAATAACTGGAAAGCAAAGGTGGAGTGGGGCAGGGGAATGTGTCAGTAAGACTGAAAGTGATGTGTCAGGATTTGCATTGACCTGGTTTTTCTTCCCATAGTCATTTATAGCCTCATCTTCCCTGGTTTTAAAATTCAGAATTTGACATTTTGTGAAGTGGTTGACGGTGTACTATTAGGGTCTTAGTTAAGAGAGCACCTGCCTTCGTTTTTCACTGCTTCTTGGATTCTTTTCCAATTGATTTTATAATATACCTTCTACGGTATCTTATCCAGTGAGGGAAGTGCTCTATTAATGCAAATGTTTAAAAGATAGTGTTTTGCTAATGATCTAATCTGTCACCCATAAGTATCATTTAAGGTACCTTATATTCTGAGGAGATAAATTCTTTTGAAAGTTTGTAGCTACAGTATTTCACAACCAGCCAATCATCTAAATTTGGTTTTAGAATTGCTTTTGTCCTGTGATAGTTAAGCTTTCAACATTTAAGCCTAATAGACCTTTTGCATCAAAATTCATTGCTGTTGAAGCACCCTGTGTTTGTTATCAGTATCTTCTCATTCACCAGATTGTTCAGATTTGATTACTGTTAATGTACATTTAATAATAGTGTGCCTGCTAGAATATATTTATCAGCTTCATATTTGATTTTGTTAGTCCAAGAAGGACTATAATTATGTGCCAAGAGATTCAGTAGTAAATTAAAAATTTGTCACTGAAACATGTAAAATATTATATTTGTAAGGGACTGTAACTGTAGTTGGCAAATCAAAATAGCTTTTTATGTTCAAGTACTTTATTGCAAATAGTGTTGCTTAGCAAGGAATGTTTATGTGAAATATTAGGAGTCTTAATTATTCAGAATGTTTTCAGTTCCATTTTCCATGTCTTTCTCATATAGTTTTTTCGCCGTTGTTTTATAAATGTATAAATTCTGAGCTCTGGGAACTCTGCTTTATTAGCAGAGCTCTGGGAGAACTTATATATGAACAACTGATTTATACAGAGAGAGTGATAAATCTGTGAAATATAACTTTTTATTAGGATTAAAACACAATATTACTGAAACATTAATTAAGATAATCTTGCTTTTGGACACAATAGTTCTAGTGACTTCTATGACTTTCTTTTCATAGCTTGATTCTCCAAGAGCTCATGATTTGTTTAAGGCATTTATGAAAAATAGCTTTCTCAAAGCAGGATTAGGATTAAAATTTCTGTACTAATGATCTGATAGTGGAGGAGCTTTGTCATAGACAGATCACGTTCTGTCTGTGCTGTTTAGATTAGCATACACCCTTGTATAGGAGCTAGCAGTTCTGTTGAAGACCAGGCCAATTTGTGGAACCCAGAGATGGCCCTAACAGTTGGCATTAATGCTTCTAAGTACAACTAGTTGTAGCAGAACTCAAGAGACATCTTGATGTACTAGCAAACTGAGTGTAATGAAATTAGTAAGGAAAGGGCTATAGTGGAGGAATAATCCATAATGTAGATGGAAATGCAAATTAAGGAATTTTCAGGAAGGATTAAATCAAAGATGGAGTTTGGGTACTTTAAGTGGCTTAGCCGAAAAAGAAAACAGTACTAGTGACAGCAATTAAACAGGACAAATTTATTGACCTCGGTTGAGTTTGCAATGAACAGAGTAGTGATGTTTTTTACACTGTTTGGCATCTCCATCAAGTTATTGAGGGATAGAATCCAGAAATGTTGGAACACTTTTCAACATGCTTTTCAAATGAAATTGATCAGATTTGCAGCAGTTTCTTTTCCATAGGTAGGTCATAGGGTACCTTGACAGATAACCTTGATAACTTCTTATATATTATCCTATTCATATGGAATGCTTTTCAGATTTTATTTCTTGACGACATCAACAGAATATATGGAGAGCTAAAGGCCATCTTCTGGTTGCTCAGACTTTGCCTTTAAATTGGCCAGGTTTTAACTTGACCCCATGGCCATTGAAGGAATTGTTCAGTGTCTGCTTGGTTTTTTAAAAAAATGTCCTGCCTTACTTAAAAGAAAATAATTATTTACTTAGATATGATGATTGAGAAAGTGGTGGCCAATACTGAGACAGCTTTGTCTCAGTTCTGATGTAGATTTTGTTAGTATGACCCTGCTAGCTTTCCAGGATCTCTCAGCAATTATAATGTCATCAAGTAGGATATCTTTCTGAGACACCAGTGAGTTTGGATCTAAAGATATTACTCCCATGGTTCCTACCTAAAAAAAGGTGCTGGGACGCTATAGGCATGTGATGTCTCAAGAGGATTCTCTATTATCTTCTATGGTGCTTAACATCTAAATGAAATAGCTAAAGGTGTTCATTTGAAGCTTTGGAATGCAATTGCATCAATATCCTGATGGCAACCAGTGTCACAATTCACCAGCCCCAAGAAAGTAATCAGCCTTCTTGAATGTTGCCTAATCTTACGATGATTTAGAAGATCAAGGAGCTGAAATTAACTCCAGAGAAGTCAATATAATATTGGTAATGCTTGAAATGGAATCAGTTTGGTATGTGGGATTGCACTTTTCAATAATCAGCAGTTTGGGAGCACTTTGGGATAGTGCCTGTCCTTTAGAACACTTCATGGCCAAAGGTTCATCTGTCATGTACGTGGAATATTGGCTTCACCTATAATGCTTCTAGGCTGTGGAATAGACTCCCCAAGTTTGACTCCTTCTTTCCCTGTATTTAGAAAAGTCACAACAGCATGACATTTTTCTTAAGCTTTTAATTGATATTGATCTCACTGCTATTGTACTTGTGCTGGTTTTAAATTTTGATTTCGGTTATATTGCCTTTACAGTTACATTTTGTATGTGGTGCTTTTTAAAATTTGCGTAAGTAACATTGAGGATACAGATAGACTGAAAAGAGAAGTATAAATTCAGCAATAAATAAAATCAATAGTGAGATGGAGACAGCAGACCAAATGCAAAAAAGTTTCCCTAGTGACAGTGCATTAACTCAGTCATAAGTGATATAAAAATATCATCAGAATATATCTTATTTAATCTGTCAGACCAGAGTGCTTGTGTGCATTGCATTTGATGGGTGATGGATTGAATGAAATCAAATGGCCAAAAGTATTTTCAGAATTGAGAATTCTCTCTATAATTTTTCTGGGGTAAATTACAGTATTTGACTAAAATGTAAAATTAATATTCATATATCTTAACATTAACCAAAAAACTTTGTTTTTTTTTTGTTTCTAGCACTACATTTAAAGCACAGATAAGCATCATTTTTTGAACTGAGGTATTCACTCGTCTTATATTATGGTAGGAGGACAAAAGCAGGCAAAACTAGTAGTTGTGACATGATGCAAAGGTCTACTCAAATTCATATTAATAATTCATATGGAGGTAGCAAAATCATGACCTTCTCCATATGAATTGTTAATATATGGTTGAGATTTTCCCTTTAATCATTCCCTAAGCATTCCTAAAGCAAACAAATGTTTTTTTGGCTATAACAGTGGACCCAACTCCCAAAATAGAGAATAGGGCAATAATAACAGCCTTTTAGTTACAGAGGCAGAAGATGAACAATGGAAGCCAGAAGAATTTTAGGAATGTCTATTGTGTCATATTCTGAAAGACTGTGATATTTCTCATATAGGTTAGAAGGAATTTGCAAAAAGTATGTTTGAGAAATTGTTATTAAGTATAACTAGAATTTCCTGTCTTCTCATCTAATTTTATTTTAAGATTTATTAATCATCTTTGTATAACATTGTCTTATTTGTGTAGATGTGATAAAGTCCAAACCACAGCATTATTACTGTAGTTATAATATCATGTTTAACTACTTGGGATTCCAAGATTTAAATACTTCTATACCTCATGCTGCAACTCAAATGTCATGAGATTCAAAAGAAAGTACTAACAACATTCAATATTTACCTTAATTTAAATTAATGATAGGGAGGTCCCTAATTTTTCTCTCTATCATGTCTATTTAACTTCAGGTTTTATGACAGGCATTCAAAGAAACCCTCAGCTGTCGCAATATGCATCTCAGCAGACTGGACCTTCTATGTCACCCCATCCTTCACCTGGAGGTCAAATGCATTCTGGAATCGGGAGCTTTCCACAAAGTAATTCAAGTGGTACTTATGGAACTCAGATGAGCCAGTATGGGCCACAAGGTAAAATAATTAACATTAATCAATTTTCTATGACTTATTCTATAGAAAAATGTGCTACAGGTACTCCTTGACTTACAACAGTTCATTTAATGACCGTTCAAAGTTACAACAGTGCTGAAAAAAGTGACATGACTGTTTTTCACACTTACGATCATGGCAACATCCCCATGATTATGTGACCAAAATTCAAATGCTTGGAAACTGATTCTTATTTATGATGGCTGCAATGACTCTGAGTCATGTGAACACCTTTTGTGACCTTCTGACAAGCAAAGTCAGTGGGGAAGCCAGATTCACTTAACAGCTATGTTACTAACTTAACAATTGCTGTGATTCACTTAACAACGGTGGCAACAAAGGTCATAAAATGGGGCAAAATTCACTTAACTGATTCACTTAGCAACAAAAAATTTAGACTTAATTGTGGTCCTACGTTGAGGAATACCTGTATTTGCCAAATATCGTGGTCATATCTTTTCTTTTTATATATGTTCTAACTTTTTATTTTTGACCATGTTGGAAAATATTTAAAACATGCTTAGTTTTTCCATTTTTCCCTTTAAAATCCTAGCAAAATGCAATAAAATCTATTTTGAGAATGTCCTTTCATTTTTTTCCCCTGCAATATCATTATTAAAAGTGCTAGGACAAAAGAATACTAATATGTACTTACTCCTCCAACTTTTGTTTATTAAAAACTGATTGGAAATACATCAGAATTTGCATATTCTGAGTTGGGGCAAAATGTTTTCCTCTCTCTTTTTTTGGAAAAGTGATCATAGTTGCAATTGCCTATCTTAATAAAGTCACCTAACATAAGTATCTCTCACATGAGAATCTTGGCGCATGGGTAAAGAACAAGTTCATAAGTCTTTCCTCTTTCCTTATTCTTAACTAATGTTTATGGCTTGATGTTAGATGTAAGAATAATTTGGTGCAGGTGCTTGGCATCTATCACAGATGTTTTCAGGATCTCAGCATCTCCAGTTTGATACTGACTCCCTTACAATCTGCCCTCAGAAGTTAGTTTCATGCTGTTTGACATTGCTCTGGAGTTCCACCATGGTTATTATGGATAATTGCAACACAGATAGCTTGCAGTTGCTCCAACCAGTAGAGCTGCCAGAGTGACAGGACTGTAACCCCAATAGCAGGTTGTGGTCCAGAAACAAAATGCTTCTTTGACAGACATAGAAACAAAATCAGGTAGAACTAAAACTGCTATTTCAATCTCTATACAGTACCATTTTTCTTCAAAATATTTTTTTTGTAAAAACCATTCCTGTTGGAAAAAGTTCATTGGTTACTGTATACACATAAAGCTAAAGGTTCCGCTCGCACATATGTGCTAGTCGTTCCCAACTCTAGGGGGCAGTGCTCATCTCCGTTTCAAAGCTGAAGAGCCAGCGCTGTCTGAAGACGTCTCTGTGGTCATGTGGCCGGCATGACTAAATGCCAAAGGTGCATGGAACGCTGTTACCTTCCCACCAAAGGTGGTCCCTATTTTTCTACTTACATTTTTTACGTGCTTTCAAACCACTAGGTTGGCAGAAGCTGGGCCAAGTAATGGAAGCTCACCCCGTTATGCGGCACTAGGGATTCGAACCGCTGAACTGCCGACCTTTTGATCGACAAGCTCAGTGTCTTAGCTACTGAGCCACCATGTCCCTTATATACATAGAAGATGCAAAATAGTTTTGTAATAAATTCTTATTATTAATCTTCCACACTCAACAGTAGTTTTCACATTTTGCATCAGACTTTTTTTATTCTGGAGAACATACGTATATATCTTGTGATGGACCTGTCCCCAGTAAGTAAAAAATTAGGGGGGAAATGTTTGCATTGTATTATTGTGCATTTCGCAGTTATATGTGTAAGATACCAATTCAGACTCATCAAGTTAAGGAAGTTAATATTTTTGGATAGATTGTATCAAGGATATATTTGAGACATATTGGTTGATCAGTGTTAGTTTAGCTCTTAATATATAAATACAAAAATTGGCAATGATACAACTCAACCTTCCAAAATATGCCTAATTTTTCTTACAGAGCAACAGCCACTAATGCAAAGAGATAGGCCTGGCTTAGATCCATGTGACAGTAACAACCAGCAAACTGAATGAGGACCCTTCTTTTGAAACAATTTTTTAAAATTTATTTCTGGCACAGATGGTTCAATTTATTCAGTTCATTGGCAATTGAAAAAAAATATTGTGCTTTGGCTTCTCAGCCAAGCAATAGTTCCTGACTGACTTAGGCTTGGAACTAAGCAGGATTGGATCCAATTAGTATTTGGAAGACAGATCTCTCGGGAATATCAAAGCTGTAGGCTAGACTGGGAAGCTGAAAAAGAATCCCAGAAGGTAGTGACAAACCCTTCTATATTGTTATTAAGGGAAAATATATGACTATCTCCACAAAGTCACTATGAATCAAGCTCAGTTTGAAGAAGACTTGCAGTGATTCTGCAGCTTTCATTTATCTTGCCATCATAAATTAGATCATTCTTCGTGTGTGGATCAGGGTGATACCAGTTTATTTTTACCATAGCAGATGATGGAATATTCTGAAAAATAACTATAACATAATCTCATAAAGCTAAGAGTGTGGGCTGCCTGAAATTGTAAGTAGTCTGTTACACAATGAAGCAGCCATGTACTCCGCTCACAATTTTTCAGTTCCATTGTTGAATTTTACATTCTGCAGCTTTGTGTTGCTATCTGCCCAACTTTAAATGTGTTTTCTATCCCTTCATTTTCATCATAGCAACTTTACTAGAATAAAGCAGTTCTCTGTTGTTAGAATATATAATATGGAAGAGATTGACATATTTCAGTGATATGGTATGATATGCATGATTGCATTGGAGATCAAGAACATTAAACAGATTAGAAAGTCAATTATTATTTATTAAACAATTTAAACTTGTGTGTCATCCAACTTTCAACTATGGGTGGCTCACAAAAATCAAAGTACTTTGCAATAAAAGAAATAATGTATAATCTAAACTACTGAAACAGTTATCCTAAAATAACAAAAAGATCATTGGATTCCTTCTGAAAACATTAGTGCTCTTCTATAGAAGTAGTTAGACTACGATGATCTTTACTGATAAATTTCATAAACTTCATTACCTTTGATATGATGAATGTAGACATTGATAAAATTAGCAGCATAATAGCTTCAGTCACAACAGACTAATATACTCTTGCAAGTTGCAGCTGTTTACAAGAATCACAAGAACATTTCAGTCTTCACTTTAAAAGGATTCAGAAGACTTGGAGCTGTCTTTAGGGTGGAATGTTATTTTATCTACCTAGATACAGAATACAGATTAACAGAGTTGGAAGGGACCTTGTAAATCATCTAGTAGTGCTAAATATTAAGGGTAGACATGCTCCAAATTATTGGCAGAAATGCACACTGCTTTATAGCAGTCAGAGCTGATTTTTAGCTTCATATGAGGATGTTTGTAAATAAATATCAAAAATACTTCAACTGACAAGAGTTACAGATATCTGAACTTTTAAAGATCCTTTGCCTGCCATATTGTCCAAAGCTTTTTTAAAATTGTTTTTAAAGCAAGTGTTCTTTAAAAGTTCTGACATATTGTCTACTGATTCAAGGAGATAGCGTGCATTAGCTCAGCCAAGTATATGGAGAAAGATTTGCTGGATTTGCTGAAAAAATAAATAATTAAATATTAAGCCTGAAATATTGAATGCTCCAAAAGGGAAGCCCTTTTTAATAGCCTCTGAATGAAGATTGCAGTGTATACACTGGCCCTTAGATGAATTGAGAAGAGCTATACAGATAGTCCTCAATTTATAACTGTTCGTTTAACAACCATTACAATGACCTCAGAAAAAGTGACCTCCAACCCAACCTTGAAGGCTGTCACACCACCTGACTGGTATTTACAACAGTTGCAACATCTTGCAGTCATGTTATCATGATTTGTAATCTGCTCAGCAGCCTTCCAAAATAAAAATTAATTGTGAAAGCCAGATTCACTTAACAACCATATCATATACTTAAAAACCATAGTAAAAATAGTCATAAAATTGGTCTGGTCATGTGATCACTTGCTTAACAATTGCATCACTTAGCGACCAAAATACCAAATATCAATTGTGGCTATAAGTCAAAGACTACCTTTATCTGATGATATGAAGTCTTCATTTTTGTGGTGTTTCAAATTGGATTTTTATTTATTTTAATTCCTCTTTCACATATTTGGTGATGAGATAAAATTATATATTTCTGGATATAACAATTATAAGTCTGTGTCGGTCAAAATATTTTGTTGTGCTAGTTTGCATTTGTAAATGCCCAGACTCACTTAGGTGAAATGTGGAAATTTGATAAATAAAATAAAAATAAATACATTTCCAAGATCTTTTGCCTAAAAAGATGTTGCAATAGTGTATACTTTTTAAAAATGTTAATTGCAATTATGGATGATTCATAAGTAGAGATTCAGTTCCAGATAAATCAAAGTTATTGATAGGAAAAGACAGTAGTAATACTGTTGTCATTTTAAAATCTACTGGGATTCTTAAAATTCCTCAATATACACCCTCAGTTTCCCTGTCATGGCCTGCCTTTTGTTCAGTGCCCTTATTTTATGTTTTTGTTTGTAATAGAAGATGTTGATAGGCAAAATGTAGTTTCCAGTTGTAGATCCCCAAATATTGTTGGACTTTAATTCTTAAGAGTCTTGGTGGCGCAGTGGACTAAAACTGCTGTTAAAGTAGCACTTAGCTACCAGCTGCCTGCAATTACTGCGAGTTCAATTCTCACCAGGCTCAAGGTTGACTCAGCCTTCCATCCTTTCGAGGTAGGTAAAATGAGGACCCGGTTTGTGGGGGTAATAAGCTGACTTTGTATAAAATAGAACACCACTTGGGGGGGGGGGGGAAGCCCTACTAAGCAGGTATATTCAAAAGTATGAAGTCTATTGCTTAAAGCATTGTAAGCCGCCCTGAGTCTCCAGAGAAGGGCGGCATATAAATCAATCAAACAAACAAACAAACAAACAAATAAATAAATAAATAAATAAAATTCTTAACCAGATCTCATGTAGATGGGGGAGAACGAAACTTGTAATACAGCAGCATTTCAAAATAGACATTAGTCTTTGAAACAGGTTTGGATGATGGCTTGAACTGGCTTCCAGGAAGCAAATCATCTAACAACCAAGGGGAAAAAACAGTATATCAGCAAAGGCTCAGTCTTATTGCCAGGATGGTATTTGTACTAAACCAATGTTTATTTCCTATCCCAAAGAAATATATGGAATAAAAATGAATTAAAATTACACACATGGATTGTAAATAACCTTCAAACCAAATAAAGAAATATTTCTTGCAGTAAACAGTTTTGTTGGCTGTCAAGTAGTTGAAACTATTGTATGTTGTGAATATAAAGAGCTGGAGCAGTTTGCATTATTCAGCAACTCACCATGGAGCTATCTAACTATTGAATTTGTGTGTGAAAAGCAGTACGTGCCACAGTAAACACGCATTGTTTGTAGCTTACATTTTGGGGAGAAAGAGTTCCTCTAGTGGAGTTATTCCCATTGCTCAGGTTCCAGGCACCAGGATAAGATGTCATGATATCACTTAATTTTCCAGGGTGGATATATAAAATTGGGTATCACCAGCATACGGATGATACGTTACCCCATGGTGATGGATGAGCTCATCCAGAGGCCTCATGTAGGTGTTAAAAGAAAAAGTATCAAACCCTGTGGCACCCCACATTGTAGTGGCAAATGGCAAGAGTTCTCCTTCCCTATCACCATTGACTGAAATCAAGCCTGAAGGAAGGAGATGAACAGCACAAGCTGATCAGGAAGGATGTACCATGGTTGATAGTATAAAAGGCCATCTTTTATGTTGGAAAAAAAAAGTCAATAAATAAAAGTAGATCATTGTCATAACAAAACACACAAGCAACCCTCTACATTCTGCAGTTTGTATTTTTAAAAAATTCTGCACTATAAATCTGTGGTATTTAGTTCCCATAATTGATTTCGAATCAGCCAAAAATTATTACTTTCTGATTAAAATCCTGCCATGTAATATTTGTGCTGTGATGTTTCAGAATTATGAAATGGGTCTCCTGCTGAATAACAGCAATTGTGCAACTCGAATTTCTGTTTTGATTTGTAGAATTCAGCTCAGATTTAAAATCCTAAATAATACAAATGGTTGATTACTTAGTTTTAGATTAGATGCTAGTGTTGAAGAAAACAACCCACTGCAATTAATCATTTATCCCTGAGCTTCTGTTTTCTTATTGAATTCTGAAAGCATCATCTTTCACCATTCCACTCACATCAGCACAGGCTCGCTTTATGCTGTATGTGCCACTCCAATAAATATCTGGGCTTCAGGCAAGAATGAGAAACATAAAAAACAGTAATTTCCATGGTTTTAATTCATAACCTTTGAAGCACCGGTAACTTTAAAGAGTGAATAAGAAGTGAAATACCACTTTCAGGAACATTGTTATTGTTGCATAGTAAACCCAGTATTTGAATAATAGCCTCTTTATCGGTTCACATACAATGTTCTGGCTGCCAGAAGTTATGAGCAGGTGGCAGAAAAGAAATCCTTTGCAACTTTTATTAAGCTAAATTTTAAAAACTGGATGCCTCATTTCTAAGTTCATATGTGTATGAATGTACTGTTTCTTTTATTTTAACTTATAAGGTGAAAGTTCATTGGCAAATGAATGAATTGTATGGTATATAACAAGTAAATTTCCTAGAATCTGGGTAGAAGAACATTTACAGAAATAAAGTCAGTTTTCTAACTTGTTTCTTTGTTTGATACTGGGAATAATTTTTACTATTTTAGCACCTAAAATTGAGCATGTGCTACACAGATAAGAAAACAAATTTTGCCCAAAGGGACTTGCAAATAGATTTAGCTAACCCACACTATTGGTGTACATTTAATATATCTGCCAGATATAATCATGTAAAAGGCAATGAAAGGTTTTAAAAGGTTGGGATGCTGAAACCGCTTGAAATCAAACTGGAGTAACAACATGTTTCTTAATTTGGCCCTCAATGCAAAATTCTGCAAAGCCAATTTAAACTGAACACATAGGAATAAACATACCAAGCAAAAACAAAGTTTTAAACTCCCTTTTTTTTCCTTTCAATTTTTTTTTATAAGAGAAGGTTAATGTTTTTCCTCTCTATATTTTGGCTTCCTTATACATGTAAGCTCCAGTGCAAAGCAACTTAGTTTCTTCTTCCATATGAGGCTCCGATGCCTATGGATTTCATTCTAATTAGCTGAAATGAGCTCCATTGGTTGAAGAAAGAATAGGCTACTTATTAATGTTCCAAGGCTGCTGCGCCAAAGAGTACTCACTTAAAAAGTGTGGTCTTTTTTGCACTTGGCTGCCTGATATCCCAGCTGATGGGGACTAGCTCAGCATCTGCTCCATTCATTGAATCTAATGGTGCATCCATCTGCTTGCTGTCAAAGCCACTGCCAGCAAATTATGAATCTATTAGAAAAACATGGAAATTTGTACTTTTCTTTCTTGGCTTTCTCTCTCGTTTATTGTTGGTATTTATTTAGGTGTTAAAAGAAGTCTACCTTTTTTTTTCTCCTGAAATATTATCACATTATTGATACCCTGGATTTTATTGAACAGAAGCTTTCTACTTAAAAAACTTGCAGCCACCAAATTTGCTGTCATATCTGATATCTGTTTTAATTATGTCATTCTGAATGCAGTATTTGGTTAAAAGTTATGTAAAGAAGGATTAAGGAATGAAAGGTTTATGAGATCTGTTAGTCTGTAGTCTTCTTTCCAAGTTTCCTCATAGTTGCTATATGGTGATTTTGCAGTTATATAGGAAATTCTTAAGGTGAAATGCCAAATCAGGAACAGCCAAGACAAAAGTTAGAGATAGTTTTCTGTTTGACCTCTGATACACATAGGAATGTTTTTGTTGCTTTCAGCAAACACGGTTATGCAGAATGAAACCTGATTCTTAATAGATAGTTGTAAGCATGGTGCGAATAGCAAAGTGTAGACTAATTCTGTTAATTATGATTTCACTTGTATCAAACAGTACCAGATGGGAGCAAAATAACAGTACAAGTAATCCTCAACTAACAACCAAATTGGGACTGGAAAATTTGTGATTTAGTAGTACATTTGTTAAGCGAGACATTACCGAATTGCAACTTGTGACCTGCTAGCTTCCTCATTGACTTTGATTTTCAAAAGAATGGCTGGGAAAGTTACAAATGGCAATCACATGACTGAAGGACTCTGTAGTTGTCATAAATGCAAGCCAGTTGACAAGTGACCAGATTGCAAGTGCTGCAATGGTCAAAGTGTGAGGATTAGTCACTGTTTTCAGTTCCATTGCAATTTTGAACAGTGGCCAAACAATGGCTGTAAATGGATGATTACTTGTAACTATCCATCATACTTGAGTGACCACCTAAGGCTTTGTAATAATGTCAGTAGGGTGGGAGGTTTAGATTAAGTAGATTGCTGAATCCAATTAAGACTTTGTTTGGGGAGCCACCAGGAAATCCTAAAACTGAGCACTACACTGGGAAATCAGATGTCTAGAGAAAAGCTTCTTGCCAAGAACAGCATGGACAAATACTTGTAGTCACCAGGAGTTAAACATTTAAGAGAAATTTTATCTTACATTTCAAAAGCAAACAAAATCTGGAGATTTCTGGACAGGCACTAGAGCTTGTTTGTTATTTATTGTTCTTTTAATGTTGTAAAGCAGCCCAGACTCAGTTGGGATGGGGCAGGTGGTCTATACTGTAGATTAAATAAATGTTTCCCTTGTGAGAACTCAACGTGCCAATCACATGTATATCCTTGCCTTAAGAAACTAAATGTATAATGTTGTTCGGTTTCTTTTTAAAGGATAGAAGGGAGCTGTAATGTTTAATCATGGGCATTCTGGTCCCATTATCAGTAAGTGTAGGAAACAACTCAACAGCCTAGATGTCATATTAAAAAGGAAAACTAAATTGTATAATAAGATGAGATACCACACTTGTTCTGCTCTCTATTTCTAACACTAAGTAGAATGTGTATGAAGGGGTATAATCATTGTGGGAGACTTCATCAGTGGAATCTTTTTTTAAAAAAAAGAACAAGGAGAAGGAGCTAGAACATTATGAGTTTTCCTTTTGTGTCATTCTGTTGCTACTTCTGCATTTTCCACTCTGTGGCTCTGGCTACTGCAAGATGATTAACAAGGCAGCCCTGTTTCCTCCACAGCCTACTTTCTCACTGGCTGAAGGTTGCCTCAGCCTTCCATCTTTCCGAGGTCAGTAAAATGAGGACCTAGATGGTTGAGGGCAATATGCTGACTCTGTAAAGAGAGAGAGAGGACTGTAATGCACTATGAAGCAGTATATAAGTCTAAGTGCTATTGCTGTTGCCTTTGTTCATATCTGCCTACCAGGCTTTCCATATGTTTGCTATATATCCCTATTGATGCAGGCACATAATTTTCAGAAATATAGATCCAGCAATGCTAATGCCTGAAAGATACTGGATATTAGCTAAGAATACTTAGGCATATTTTGCCCTGCTTAAATAATTTTAATGCACACAGATTTTTCCAGTAGGCTCTTTCCATAGTTTCAGAACTGGTAACTTTATTTTCCTCTTCTATATTGTTTTGTTTAGGGAACTACTCCAGACAGCCAACATACTCTGGAGTGACCAACGCAAGTTACAGTGGACCAGGACCTGGTATGGGTATAAACGCCAGCAACCAGATGCACGGACAGGGTCCAGGCCAGCCTTGTGGTACCATTCCCTTGGGACGAATGCCATCAACTGGGATGCAAAGCAGACCGTTTCCTGGAAATATGAGCAGTATGACACCCAGTTCTCCGGGCATGGCTCAGCAAGGAGGCCCCGGGATGGGACCACCCATGCCAACTGTGAACCGTAAGGCCCAGGAGGCAGCTGCAGCAGTGATGCAAGCTGCTGCCAACTCCGCCCAGAGCAGGTACGCTTCCAAGAGGAAGGATCTGAAAGCCCTGACAATGTCCATGCTATGTAAAACACATTTATGTGTAAAAGAAAGAAAACAATAGAGTAGGCTGAACCAAACCAAAATGACAAGGATGAGTGTTGGAGGTTTTACAGCATGTTTTCTCTCAGAAAACAAAAAATACATAGAGGCGGAAATCCCACCATTTAAAACATAAACTACCTGCTTTTAGCCTCTGAAAGAATACATTTAAGTCTATGCAAGTGGTACAATAAATTGTTAGGAAAGGTGATAAGATAAATTGTGGAAAAAGGGCAGCATTACTGGAAAGATAAGCAAGATATCTTAGGCTTTCAGAATATTTATCTGAAGCCATTGGCAAAGGAACTCACTGGCGACCAATTTTTGTAACCAATTAGAATATCTGATTGGCATCAGCCATCCTGAGTAACAAAGTGGGTCCAGCATCTAGATTTCTATACTCCGGTTCTCCGGTCATTTTAGAATAAGGAAACTCAGACAAGTCATCTATTCGATTTCTAGATCCAATATTCGCAGCCTCCTTTCTCTGGAATAATATTTCCAGACTCTTAAACTATTGATTGAATTGAAGTTTGTTAAGATCTACAAAAATGCAAAGACTGTGTTTGCACATGCTGTCTTTCCCCCATAGGCACCTATTGCAAACACATGAATTCATGTTCTTGGCTGTATCTTTTGGTTTCACTGTGTTAAAATAAGTGGAAATATCATTAAGAGAAAAACGAATTTCATGATTACTTTGCAAAACAGTGTTACTATTATATGCATCTGTATATTTAATGCATGCATATAAAACAGCATGCATATTTATAATACTTGAAAAAGTATAAACATTAGATATTCATTTTTTTTTAAAAAAAAAGCATTCATTGCATTACATATACATTACCAGTAAGTGCTCAAAATGCAGATAATCCCATTAGTACCAGAAAGGGTAAGAATATTTTATTAGATTGCTTGACCTTTATTTTATTACTTTAAGAATGTATATCTTGTTTGAACTGTGAGGAATATAATTTATAAAACAGCAATTTAGTTTTTGTTAATGTGTGCTCTTAATATGTAAAACCAACAGTTTCATAAAAATAACTGAAAGCCTGTGCAATTTAGCAGGCGAGTGGGTTTAGTGTTTTCTTTCTTTCTTTCTTTTTTTGCTTTGAACAATCCATATTTTTCAGAAGTGAAAACTGGGTGTAAAAACAAAAATAACTTGATTTTAAAAGAAGGCCATTTGCAGTAAAATCAAGTGTTGTATTTCACAGCATCAATTGTGATATAAATAATTATAATTAATGTAAGATATATGTAGCATTTAGGTTCATAAATGAGGCATCTTGCAACTCCATTTTTTTAGAATTTGCTTTTCAGTTTCTATTTTCTATGATACAGTGCTTTATATTTTTTTCATCTCCTAGCAAACCCTCTTTTACTCTTTACCTATGGAAAGGCTAAGACATTATTATACTTCTATTGCAAAAAGGAAACACCTGTAGGGAGTCCCAAGGGGCTTTTTCAGGAGGCAAGTAGACTTTCTTGTTTTTTCTTTGAAGACATTTCACTTCTCATCCAAGAAGCTTCTTCAGCTCTGACATGAATGGAAGTGGGGAATGGAAGGATTTATATTCCTTGCAGAAAAATCCTTCCATTCCCCACTATCCTGTCAGAGCTGAAGAAGCTTCTTGGATGAGAAGCTAAACATCTTCAAAGAAAAAACAAGAAAGTCCACTTGCCTCCTGAAAAAGCACCTTTGGGACAACCATAACCTGGATGACTGAGAATCTCTACAGACATCTGTAGGGAATATGAAATGAACCCCACCATTTAAGGTTAGGGAAGAACCACATTTTTCTCCTTATTGCCAGAGAATAAGAGAAAGTTTTCCAAACAAGAAGAATCCTGCCATCAGGTCCAAGCTTGTGGTCCAATACAAATCCAAAGAAGTTGTTCTTTTGTTCTGCTTTAGGCCACCATACATTCGGTCGCCTGCTTATCCCAGCCAGTCTGGGGCTGGCGGACGCCCCATGTTTTCTTCACAGCACCCCAACTATGGCAACGCTCAGGGTCCCATGATGCATCAGCCTGACCAGTACGGGTAGGTAGCCGTATCAACTGGACTTGCTGTGGAATCTTGACAGATTTTTTTTTTCTGTACTGCCATTTAGCTGCCATTTGGCTACCAAAAGCACCCAAGAGCAAATACAGAACTCGCATCGGAAAAGCAGTTTGGTTTTTGTTTTACTAACTGTGTCAGATATGATTTTAAAAAATCTGCATGTCACCTGTACTGCATGGCTTGTGGCATGGCTTTTTCCCTTCATGCTTGAAAGGGAAGGCAAGATTCTCATCGGCTGAAAATGAATTAATTTTTGCATTTTTCTGCACCATTACCTGTCCTCCATATTTTTTTTCATCGATGTCTACGAGCAATACCACAAAACTCTGATATTTCCATGACTGTATTGTTGATAATCATCACATTTCATTTCTTCCCTGGAGTAAAACATTCTACTTTTTGACAGGAAAAGAATATTGCAGAAGCTAAGTTAATAAAAGGCTTACGCAAAGTGCCATGATATCAACATTTAGACAGTTTGTGTCAAGCAGGTGGGGATAATTTACTAATTCCTCCACCAAACAGAGTAACTTGAATTTGCTAGCATGTATCTAGCTGAGATAGAGAGAATTATTTTTTAATTATTATCTTCTTATCCCATAACTTTTCTATTATAAGATTTGTGGGTTTATCTTTGCAACACTTATTAACCTAACAATCTTATAACTTCGTTTCAAAACATAAGTGTTTTACTTCATAATTAAAGGGTTAGCCACCTGGAAAACTCAATATTTTTTAAAACCTGATTCTGCCTACAACTCACTACTACCATCACCAAGGAAATCAAGGCAAATGATTACAACATTTTGATCTGGGAGAAGTTTATTTGCATCTGTGTCTGTATACAGACAAACAGGCAAGATTCCTCCTTGGAGAGCTTTTGAAACTTACTCAAAGTGGAGTGTGTATGTGTTTACATATTCTACAAGCTGTGAAATCATTTTATAAATAAAATAGGTAAGTTCCATATGGGATGACTCACTTGAAAATCAGTTTTGCTGAGAAGTATCCTGTTTCCCCGAAAATAAGACATCCCCTGATAATAAGACCAATCGGGCTTTTGAGCGCATGGCAATAAGGCCAAGCGCTTATTTCAGGGTTCAAAAAAAAATATAAGACAGGGTCTTATTTTCGGGAAAATGGTACAATATTCAAATGATATTTGCACTAAAACTGGGGGCATTTAAATTTCTCTAAGGGATTAAAAGAAGATGCAATGTAATCCAGGCTCTTTCAAAATCAGGAGATCCATTTAGTCTCAGAAAGCAAGTTTGACTTTTTTTTTTCTTGTCAAGACACCTTAAATAAATTTGTTAACTTACTTTAAATGGCATGCATCAGAAAAAACTCACTTCTACTGAGGCAGAAAATCAGTGGTAGCTAACCAGAACTTGGAGAATCAAGATTTGAGATTCAGATAGTTATATTTTTACCTTGATATAGAATTTTCTTTATTAACATCAAATATTTAACATACAGCATTTTTATATATAATCATCAGTTTCATTCTATTCAGTGAAGTTTATTCAGAGGCAAGTGACTACAAAATTGCACTTTAAAAAAACACAGTTCAGACATTTCTATGTGTTAATAATATATTCAACATGGTTGTGTTATTTCTGGGATAAGATTTAAAGGAATTTAAATGAAAATATTTATAGCTCAGGGTTGAAATGAGAGGTCCTTGGTGCTCTCTGAGCTTATTATCTTGCAGACGTTTCATTACCCCAATTAGGTAACATCATCAGTTCTAGTAAGGAGTGATGTTTGCTGTCAGTTTATTTTCTGCTTGTCAATGTGGGTGGGGGGTGGTCTTAGAGATTTGGGCTGTTTACTAAATGCTCTTTTTTCTTAATTGGAGTTTCTTAATTGGGGTATTGCTTACTTGATTGTTGGTCTGAAGTTAACCTTGAAGTTAATTTATGCTGCTCTAAATCCAGATTACTGGTGGAGAGGTGCTGGAGTCTTTTTGTTCTCTTTTGGGCTCCTTACTAGCACTGGTGATGTTATCTAGTTAGGATAATGAAACATCTGCAAGAAAATAAGCTCAGAGAGCACCAAGGACCTCATAACAAGATTTTTCGTTCCTGAAAAATGTTGGCTTCTAGTTTATTGAGTGCTATTTTATACCTATAGGATGTCATTTTGGACACTTGTGTAACTTCCAACCATAACCTTCATAGTTGGACAATTTTCCCCCTTCCCTCTGAAAACAGATATTTCTAACACAAGATTTAAGAACTATAATTTGTAAATGTTTAATGTAGTCTTCCAACTCCACTTATATATAAATTCAACGTAATCCATTCAGAATTGCTGTTTGCAGTTTATTTTCTTCCATGGAATTTAATTTTTTTGTTTGGATTTGGTTTGAATACTGTGGATTTTATGTAATCAAAGCACTACAAAGCTATATTAAAGAGTTTCTTCTCTGTACAGGTAGTTTGAAACATTATTCCAAATAATAAGTTTGCTCTTAAGGAGCAGGAAACAACCTTGAAAAAGCAAGGTATCATAAAGAGTTACATTGATTTCCTTTTTTCTTCCCTCCCCGCCTCCACCCCTACAAAGACATTTAGAAGCTGTATATAATGGATAAGGAGAGTATGCTCAGATGTGACAAATCTCTGCAATTACCATGGAAGGATACAGTGAGTGCACTATAAAAATGAAGGATGTCAGCAAGAAGTGAGCTTAGATTTTCTCAACTGTTTAGATATGAAGAAGTAATAAAGGCAACAAATAAAGATGAAATTAAATTTTAAGGGTTTACCAATTTTGAATGTCTCTGGAAGAGCATCCAAGTTGAGACACACTGGCTCAGATAGACATTGTTGAGTCCACACATTGTAGCTTTTAGCATTTCTAAAAGAAACGTCTTTAGTTTTGTGAAGTTAATAAACTCCTTTAAACAGTGGAAGACATATCCTTGTTTTCCCCCTCCCTCCTACCACACTACTGTTTACTGAATAGAAAGTACGGATAGCATTTATTAGTATAGATTGGCATGTTACCATCGCAAATAAATGAACACTATCTTAGAAAGGAAATATGCAATAAAACTATCAAATTAT
This sequence comes from Arizona elegans, assembly GCA_022577455.1. Lineage (NCBI taxonomy): Eukaryota > Metazoa > Chordata > Lepidosauria > Squamata > Colubridae > Arizona > Arizona elegans. The sequence continues at coordinate 256,481,917 of JAKOOJ010000001.1, forward strand.
GCATAGTGGAGTACATGGATAAGTTTTACTTTCTTATAATACATTGTAATTTCTGATGAAGCACAGTGGAAAATTCAGGACAAATAAAAGAAAATAACTTTTAACACAGCCCATAATCAAACTAAAATATAGTTGACCAGTTAGGATGTTTCCAAAGTTGAGACAATGAATGTTATTAAACATGAACATCGAATATTATTTGCAGTATCCAAGCGCCTGGTTCATGTACCACAGTCTCTATGAATTCATTCCAAGAAATTTTTTTGGGGTGGCTTCATTTACAATACCAGCCACAAATCAGCAAACCATAATGTGTATTAAGAGATTGTTTGTAACCAGGTTGCTGTATATCAGCTACCAGGAAATATGAACAAGATCTTTCTTGTGAATTTCACCTTTGGCATCCAGTTAGTAGCTATTCATAGGGAAGGGGGGAGGATGTGGGATTACAAAGGCCTTGAGACAGCATTAGCAGAATTCTAATAAAAATGGCATTTTTATTTTTAAATGAACCTCTCAGGTGCCCTGCAATGGCTACTTAGCAGTTTCAATGTCAGAAAGGGACAGTCTTTTTCTGGTGCCATTCATGCTTCATCTAGGTTGCAGTTGAAGTCTGATTTAGGTGTTTCCTAAAGTCATGGTAACAGATGGTGAGATGCCATGGTTGTTTGTGTGATTGTAAACATATCCTTGTATTGCTGTTAAAATAAATAAGTACGGAAGTCCTTAGGAAGTTAGGCTAAGACACGTTCCTCTCCTTGCAAGACATTTCTAGGGGCCTTGTTGGAGTTGGGCTGGTTTTGCTGCTGGCAGCAGCTGCTTGTCCCACAGAGTGCTTCTAGGAGGATTCCTATTTAGAAATTGACAGGGCTCCCTTGGGGAAAGAAGACATAAAAATCTGTGCTCAAGCAAGAGAACTAGGCATTTCTCTGTTGCCTGAGCATCAAATTTCATTGTTACCTGAACATGTATCATGCTCATCACCCATGATTCTTCCTTGTACGTCACATGTCACTGTCACACATATGCCTGCTGCATTCTCAGGCTTCTGTTCTACGCATGCCAACTTGGGGTTGAAATTTGATGAGATGTTACATCAGGCAATGAAAGCGTGAAAGGCATTTTGAAGAAATAATAATTCATTTTATCATGCCAATAGCCAGTGTCTGAGACAAGGAGAAACAGGGATGTAATCACTTTTGTTCAGCCTGATGGCCTTAGTGGTAGTGAGGGGGCAATATAGCAAATTTGTGTTTTGCAATGTGATGCTGAAATTCAAATAATATATTTGAATATATTATATAATATAGCTCTTTTTTTCTTATGTGCACTTCTGTAAATGCAAATAAATGGATTGTTTTTAGTATGGATGAGTTCAGAATACAAATTATCTCTGTATAAACTTAAATCACAGACCTTCTGTGGGTGTGTGGGTGTGAGAGAGAGAAGGAGCGTGCATGCTTGCACACACATGCTATATGTGCGCGTGCACGCGCACATACACACACACAAATATTTCTTTACAAACAACTGAGTCCTCTATCAGCATTATCTGGTGCTGTGTTTCTGTTTGTAATTCCTATTTCATATTGCTATTGCTAGCAAAGCACTTTTTCACATTTCTCCAGAGTCCTGAGCATGTAAGACTGCTGATGGACCAACAGCCATTGGCAAGGAAATATTGTTAATAGACATAATTCATTTATGTGTCAAAGCGAAGAAATAGGGCAGAAAGTTTTAGAAGGCAATATGCTTGTGTTGAATTTGATAAGGCTGTGTTTTTTCCTCTACTGAAGGTATTTGTTGTTGTTGTTAGTTGTGAAGTTGTGTCTGACCCATCGCGACCCCATGGACAACGTTCCTTCAGGCCTTCCTGTCCTCTATCATCCTCTGGAATCCATTTAAGCTCACGCCTACTGCTTCAGTGATTCCATCCAGCCACCTCATTCTCTGTCATCCCGTTCTTCTTTTGCCCTCAGTCTTTCCCAGCATTAGGCTCTTCTCCAGTGAGTCCTTCCTTCTCATTAGGTGGCCAAAGTATTTGAGTTTCATCTTCAGGATCTGGCCTTCTAAAGAGCAATCAGGGTTGATCTCTTCTAGGACTGACCGGTTTGATAGCCTTGCAGTCCAAGGGATTCGCAGGAGTCTACTCCAGCACCATAGTTCAAAGGCCTCAATTCTTTGGCGCTCAGCCTTCCTTATGGTCCAGTTTTCACAGCCATATATTGCAACTGGGAGAACCATAGCCTTGACTATACACACTTTTGTTAGCAGGGTGATGTCTCTGCTTTTTAGAATGCTGTCTAGATTTGCCATAGCTTTCCTCCCCATGAGCAAGCGTCTTTTAATCTCTTGGCTGCAGTCCCCATTTGCAGTGATCTTGGAGCCCAGGAAAATAAAATCTGTCACTACCTCCATTTCTTCCCCATCTATTTGGCAGGAATTGAGAGGGCCGGATGCCATGATCTTAGTTTTCTTAATATTGAATTTCAACCCAACTTTTGCACTCTCCTTCTTCACCAGGATCAAGAGGCTCTTTAGTTCATCTTCGCTTTCTGCCATTAGAGTGGTATCATCTACATATCTGAGGTTGTTGATATTTCCCCCGGCAATCTTAATTCCAACATTTGATTCATCTAGCCGCGCCTTTCTCATGATATGTTCTGCATATAAGTTAAATAGGCAGAGTGACAGTGTACAGCCTTGCCGGACTCCTTTCCCAATTTTGAACCAATCAGTGGTTCCATGTCCAGTTCTCACTGTTGTTTCTTGACCCGCATATAGGTTTCTCAAGAGACAAATAAGATGGTCTGGTATGCCCATCTCTTTAAGAACTTGCCACAATTTGTTGTGATCCACACAATCAAAGGCTTTAGCATAGTCAGTGAAGCAGAAGTAGATGTTTTCCTAGAACTCCCTAGCTTTCTCCATGATCCAGCGTATGTTGGCAATTTGATCTCTAGTTCCTCTGCCTCTTCGAAATCCTGCCTGTACTTATTTATTTATTTATTTATTTATTTATTTATTATTTATTTATTTATTATTTATTAATTAAATTTGTATACCGCCCTACTCCCGAAGGACTCAGGGCGGTGAACAGCCATAAAATAAAACATATAGATACAAAATTTAAAATAGAGATAAAACAAATTAAATAAATTTGGCTGAACCATTTTAAAACCCCAATAATTTAAAACCAAATTTAAAATTCCCATTTAAAAAGGGGAAAATTTAGGTCAGGCCAGCTTGATGAAATAGGAACGTCTTAAGCGTCTTAAGCTACTTCTGGTAGTTCTCGATCTACATACTGCTGGAGCCTAGCTTGTAGGATTTCAAGCATAACTTTACTAGCATATGAAATGAGTGCAATGGTGCAATAGTTTGAACATTCTTTGGCATTGCCTTTCTTTGGAATTGGAATGTAAACTGACCTTTTCCAATCCTGTGGCCACTGTTGAGTTTTCCAAATTTGCTGGCAAATTTACTGCATCGTCTTTTAAGATTTTGAATAGCTCAGCTGGAATACTGTCACCTCCACCAGCTTTGTTGTTGCTCACATTTCCTAAGGCCCATTTGACTTCACATTCTAGGATGTATGGCTCGAGGTCAGTGACTATCCCATTGTGGTTATCAGGGATGTTAAGCTCGTTCTTGTATAGTTCTTCTGTGTAATTTTGCCACCACTTCTTAATCTCTTCCACCTCTGTTAGGTCCCATTTTGGTCCTTTATCATGCCCATCTTTTCATGAAACGTTCCCTTCATGTCTCCAATTTTCTTGAAGAGATCTCTGGTCCTCCCTATTCTATTGTTTTGTTCTATTTCTTTGCACTGTTCATTTAAGAAGGTGTTCTTATCTCTTCTAGTTATTCTCTGGAATTCTGCATTCAATTGGGTGTATCTTTCTCTTTCTCCCTTGCCTTTCGCTTCCCTTCTTTCCTCAGCTATTTGCAAAGCTTCCTCTGACAGCCATTTTGCTTTCTTGTGTTTCTTTTTCTTTGGGATGGTTTTAGTTGCTACCTCTTGTACAATGTTGCGAACCTCCGTCCATAGTTCTTCAGGCACTCTATCTATCAGATCTAATTCCTTAAACCTATTTGTCACTTCTACTGTATATTCATTAGGGATATGATTTAGTTCATACCTGAGTGGCCTAGTACTTTTCCCTACTTTCTTCAATTTAAGCCTCAATTTTGCAATGAGAAGCTCATGATCTGAGCCACAGTCAGCTCCTGGTCTTGTTTTTACTGACAGTATAGAGCTTCTCCATCTTTGGCTGCAGAGCACATAGTCAATCTGATTTCTGTGTTGACCGTCTGGTGACGTCCATGTGTAGAGTCATCTCTTGGGTTGTTGGAAAAGAGTGTTTGCTATGACCATCGTATTCTCTTGACAAAATTCTATCAGCCTGTGCCTTGCTTCATTTTGTTCTGGCATTATTGGTAAGTTTTTTTTCCCATTTTGTGTCCAGTTCTATAGATTTTATTTTAAAAAGGATTGAGGCAAACTAGGACAGATTCAAAGAAGAACAGGGGGAAAAATAGACTTCTAGAAGCCATGTTCCTTGATAAGGAATTGGGAATATTTAAATTTGAGAAGAGTGGAATGACATACATTAGTACTTTATAGGTCCCTGAAAATATTCAAAGAAAAAAAGACCTGATCTTTATTAAGTTATCATGTGCACAGCATATTAAGGAATAATGAATGTAAGTTATTTGGAGGCAGAGTTTGATTAAATATTAGTATGGATTTCCTAAATGTGAAAGCAATTTAAAATAGAATTAATACCTCAGAGAGTATTATGCTCAAGTAGAATCTGGACAGCAGTCCATTATGGATGTCTTTAACTGCATAAAAAAGTGGCTGGACTAGTAAGCTAAATGGTGGTTTCCAACTAGTCTTTGTATCCTAATTTCTATAATACTATATTAAGTTTTTCTATGCACAGAAACCTGTTCCTGCAGTTTGCTCAAGTTGAGGTTTCTAATGGACCTCAGTATATAAAATTATAATTCTTGTCATTGGTATTACTTGATTGTCTAAGCAATAACTTGCAATAAAAGCAGCTGTATTTTGGCTTCCAAAAATAATCCCCTTGAAAACTCAGTTGGATAACATAGAGTTTACTTCTTGGCCTAAATTACTGTATGGCATTAGTATGAGCTGTTAAACAGCTGCTGCTCTCTGCCTCAGTGCTGGCTTCACTTCATTAATGGAAGAATTGATTCCTGCTGTTGAGTGGCTCTCAAAATATGTACATGCTTGTTCCTATTTGGGATTTTAACCAAATGTACAAGTGACTTTTTTTTAACCAAAAAGAGAGAGAAAGAGAGAGGGAGGATGGCCCAGCATTTCCTTTCACTTTTTCCTTTCATTTTTAATAGGAGTGTCTGCATTATTTTATATTATACATTATATATGTTATAAATTACACACACTGTTGTTATCTTTTATTTGGGTGTTTTAGGAAATAGTTAAATCTCCTAGGCAAATTTAAAATGTGTAGGTCAAACATATGACTTTTACATATTATCGTAATTTTATTTATGATTTGAGACCACCCAACTTCTGAACAGTTCTGGGCAGCCCCAGGCCAGGCGAGAAGGCTAACTCAGTATCACACAAGAGAGACACAACCAATGGGGTCTCCACAGCCATCCTATCCCAAGGTCTGGATGAACCACGTTTTTAATAGTTTCAGAAAATCATTAAGGTAAGAGCAATATAGCTCTCTGGTGGGATGTCACACCAGAAGACAGATGCCATAACCAATTAAATGACATCCCTGTAAAAAAAAAATGGTTATCAAGAAAATACAAAAAGATTCTTTGCTCACAGGTATAGTAAGAAAGGACCTTATTCCAATGATACTACTTTTTGTTCTCTGTGTAACTGTTGTACTATATCAAAAGTGACATAATTTCATAAAAGTGGTTGAGAATTGAAAAAAAAATGACAGTAATGGAGTACAGAAGCAACATGGATTAAATGATGATCTTTCCAGGAATGCTTTTACCAAAACAATTGATATGTTTTTGCTTTCTATGTTGATATGTTGATATAGAAACTCAATTCCTTGTTGTGTTCATAAAGTGAGAATTGTGGGTTTGGATAAAATTTGGATAAAATTGAAGCCACCTGTTTGCCAGTTATGCATTTGTATACCTCATAAACAAATGTTGTTTTGGTTTAGATTGCTTTCTCAGAATTATTTTGTAAGACATTTTGCTTATAACTTGCTTCAGAAATACACACATATACACACACAAACACACACACACATGAATGATTCTGATGTTTTCACAGAAAATACTCAGATGATTTCCTTTTTGACATATGTGAATTTTACAATTTACTTAGTATAAATTTATTAAGAAAATGACATATTATTCATGTAACGTATAGTAATATCCATGTGACATCAAATTAACCTATTAGTTTGACTTTAAGAAACCCAATTTTGCAGGGAGTGGAGGGAATCTCCATTTATCCATAAAGCTATTATTTGCAATTCACAGGGTTGATTGACAAGTCAATGTACTTTTATACCAACCAGTAACTAGTGTTCAGTCAGTGAAACATTTTCTTGGTGGCGCAGCAGACTAAAGTGCTGTTAAATAACACCAATTACTGCAATTACTTCAAGTTCAAATCTCACCAGGCTCAAGGTTGACTCAGTCTTCCATCCTTTCGAGGTAGGTAAAATGAGGACTCGGTTTGTGGGGGCAATAAGCTGACTTTGTATAAAAAAGAACACCGCTTGGGGGGTGGGGGCAAAGCCCTACTAAGCAGGTATATACAAAAAGTATGAAGGCTATTGCTTAACATTGTAAGCCGCCCTGAGTCTCCAGGAGAAGGGCGGCATATAAATCGTACCAACCAATAAATAAATAAATAAATAAATAAATAAATAAATAAATAAATAAATAAAGTTTTGTGCACATGTGCGCAGTGTATGTTTGGTGTGCACTGTGCCTGCACATGCGTGCAACATGCATTTGTTGCACACTGTGCATGTGCACGCAGCGTGCGTTTGGCATGCACTGTGCAAGCACAGGCAGCGAACCGGTGGCAACCAGTTATCAGTAAAATATTAATACTTTAAAATGTGAAAAAAAGTTCTTTATATCTCTGGGAAGAAGTATTATAATGTCTTAATCTGGTGCAGAAAATACTGCAATGTAAGCATTAAAGCAGCTCTTTGAGGAGAGCATCCTACAGATAGGACATGACTATAGGTAGTCCTCAATTTATGATCATAAAGGGGATAAGATCATTTTCATTAAGCAGTGTGGTCATTAAGTGAGACTTCACATGACCACACATTAATTTACTTTTTTTTTTTTTTGCTGCCGTTGGTAAGCGAGATATCATGTGATTGCAATTTGCAGCCTTCCTTACTGGCTTCCCCCTTGTCATGGCCTCAGGGCCATGCTTTTGAGATGCGGGTGAAATCAGGTTCCACTGGGTTCTGCACCCTAGAGATTCGATAGGTCTTTCCTCAGCCAACACTGATCCTTCTTTAGTTAACATAGATGCCAAGAAGCAGGGCAAACTTTCCCAGCCTGAGAAAATAAGCATCTCGCAAGCAGCAGAAAGATGCTGACTCTGCAAGCAATACCTCATTATTGGCAACCATTGAACAGGGAATGCTTCAGCTGCGTATGCTCGCCAGGAAAGGATTTAATCCGCACAGAGTACCTTCCATTCCTGGAAGCATCTTCAGCATCTGACTTTGTGATTCATGAATTCCTATTCTTGGTGCTTTCATTTTGACATTGGTTTATTACTGACCAAGTTTCTGATTCATCCTTTACTACTTTTCAAGCTATATTGTGATATTAGATTACTAGATCTACTGGATTACATCTTCTCCTCATCCTCTAGTAAGGTATTGGGCACACGTATACTCTTTCTCCTGCTTCCACAACTTTTTTTTTTTTTTTGTCTAACCTATTTCTATTTGCTGATGCCTCTCCAAACAAACCTTCCTGGTATTTTTACCAGTGTCACTGCAAATGTATTACTCCTAAACACAGTGTATATATGTGTATTCCTACCCAGCACCTCTGCAAGTCTCAAACCCCACCCCACCCCCATCCCAAGGGCTCACATCCCATATGGACTTCACTTGCTTATTGCCTGAGCATTTTCTCCCTTCACTGAAACCAGGACATAAAACCCATTGACTGCTTGTTGAAATCCATCTGGGAAGCCCAGAAATTGCAATTGTATGTCTGCAGGAGACTGCAAGTGTTGTCAATGTTGCCAAGTGCCCAAATTGCAATTATGTGACTATGGGGGTGATGCATTGGTTGTCACATTGAGAAGAAGTCATCAGTCATTTTTTTCAGTGCTTTCATAACTTTGAACTGCCATTAAATGAATGGTCAGTTATAAGTTGAGGACTGTCAGTTGTAAAAATTTCCCTTCCCACTTGACCTCATTGTGTGGGGATATCTTAAGCATTTCAAGTAAAACTGAAGGTGTTCCATCAGAGAGCCTGTCCCAACCCTTTGGGGCTTTGTAAGCTAATACAGTCTCTTTGAATTAAGCTCAGAAATCGACTAGCAGCCAGTGCAGTTGTCAGTGTTCTCATTTAATATGATTGCATCTGCCAATTCCAGTTAACAATGTAGTCGCTATATTTTTGACTTGTTGAAGAAAGGCAGTCCCTCTTACGTTAACAAAGTTATATTTATCTGGGTGGTTATAATTGTTGGATGTAGTCTAAATTGATAAAAGTCACACAATATTCCAAGGCTTTAGCAACCGTGTTAGATTCAGAAGTACTCCAAATTATGTGCCTGTTCCCTACAATGGGATAGATACTGCTCAGCCTGGTAAGAAGCCATGACAAAGAGTACTTTTGTCTAGCTGCAGCTGATGCACCAGTACATGGAGTAGAAGAATTTCTCAACAAATCATGCTCCTATTACAAACTAGTGGGACTATGCAGTGTAATCTACCTGGAACTGCTCTGAAAGTCCATTCAGAAACTGCAGTTGGTGCAAAATTTAACAGTACTTGTATTAATGCCAATAGAGCAAATTGGCTACTAGTACATTTATGGGTACAATTAGTGCTGATTTTGACCTATGAAGCTATATTTGGCTTACTGCTGAGATCCCTGTAGAACCATCTTCTCCAGCAGAGTGCTGGTACATGTGTTCTGCAAAATTGCTATCTTTCTCTGCTTCCATGAGGTTAGGAAGACTAAGGCCAGAAGGTGGTGTTTTTTCATCATTGCCCTATATCAAAGAACAGCCTCTCCTTAGGGAGAAGACTTGTTCCAATAGTGATTGCTTTGCAAAACCTGGTTAAGACAGTTTTATCACAGCACATTTTAGCTTTGTTTAAGGGGTTGACACTATTCTGTGACTGAACCTGTATGTCACTCCAGTTAACTTAATGCTGTATATATTCTCTGTTTCTATTTATTATTTTTCTATGTCAGTCATTTTATATGTTTGCCACTGAATATTTTGATTTGTGATGCATAATTATTATACAAGTATTACTAAAATATAATACTGGTAATCTCCCAGTAGAAATTAAGCTGACCCTCCTCTTTCTTAATGTTTCAGAAGACTTAAGAGATAGAATTATATGAGAGAGCATTCCCTTGAATTTATCATGTCATGATTACTTTCTATTTTATTGAACATATTGTAGTATCATATCTGGCTGGTTTACTGTTCATATGGATGTTGTACTGTGAATGCTTGGTTTGGTTTTTATATTTTATGTAAGCCACCAAGAGTTTTTGGATTGGAGGATATAAAGATGAAAGATAAAATGGAGCAGGAGAGTACAGTAGCACAATGCAGCATAGAATAAAGTGAAGGTGGGGTAGAGAGTGAAGGACATCTCCCACTTTTAAGGAAAATCCATGAAGAACCTGTCATTAGACAATAATCACTAAGAAGGGACCCTAATTCTAGTTAGTAAGACTTAGTTGGGTAATTATGAAGGACTGTTGGCTAGACTAAAAAGTGAGAAGAAAATTCTCAGAGGAAAGCAAACCACTTCTGTAATGCTGCCAAGAAAATATTTGGCAGGCATCAACCTTGATTTGAGGAATTTTGTACTTTTTAGTGGCCATAGTAGTAAAGGAATTTGGATCTAACTGTTCTCTCTGCAGTGTAATTTATTTTACTACGTTTAATATCATCTGAGTTGGCTGACTGTAATATATTTATTATCTGCTCTGGGATTTTTAAAAATGTAGTCCAGGATACAAATAGAATTAAATTTAGAAAATACGGAGTTAAAGCCTTGTTATGATAATTGCTTATCTTTTAAGAGATTTTTCTCCGTATATTGATGCATCATTTTAATTGTGTTTTTACTACCTTGGCATCCAGCAGCCAACCTGAAGTTATTCTAAAAACCTCAGTACTTAAAATGCCAGCATGGACAAATCATGCTGGCATCAGGGCCAAGTCTTTAGAACTTGGCCCTGATTCTGAGCCCAGTTACTAAACAGGTTAATCATCTGATAGAATGGTTGGTATAATACTAGAACTATCTAAACAATTTAGGACGTCTAAAATGATCTAAACAAATTTAATCTCACAAATACAGAAATAAGTTCCCCTCCTGTCCCTTAGGAGCCAACAAGGAGATCATATTGAGACTTGCAGGTGACAAAGAAAAATTACAATCCATTGGCAGAGGAACAGAAATTGATGCAAGGTAGCATTAAATCCAAAACAGAGAAGAAATAAAGTTGTATCTTGCTTCTGACAAAACAAAATGGTTTGGAAAATCCCTTGAGTTTTAAGCAGAACTATGAATAACTTAGAAACTGAAGTCAGCCTTAACTGAGATGCATTTCTCTTTATGCTAAACTGGAGCCTTTTAAACAAAACAATTCTGTACATGCTGTTTGATTATAAATTGTGAATGAATTCCTCCAGAATGGGCTGTAATTCTCAGAATAATTTCCTAGAAATAAGCTTCAGTGAACACAATGGGATGAGTTTGAAATAAGCAAATATTGATTTCAATTGCATAGACCATTAATATCAATGTGGAACATGTCGCATAAGTTTCAGTCATAACGTTAACCAAATTGAAATTTCTTTTTTTAAAGTTCTGAGGGGAGGAAAATGTTAAATGTTTATGCAAACACTATTGACCAATATCTGTTCCATTAAAATTAATGCCACTAATTAAAACAACTAAAATTGTTATTCCCCCCTTATTTTCTTGTCTCCATGTCCAGATGATTTGGAATCAAGCCAACTATCATATACAAATGCAGTGTCATTCTCTGAATAGCGAGTATATTTTCAGAGTGTATTACTATTGATTCTGGATAGCACATTCCCTTTTCCCTTATATGCACATAGAGCGCGCGCACACACACACACCACACACACAAACACTCACACCATATCCCCATTGCTCACGTCTTGCTGTAGAAGCTAATAGCTAGTACATTTTGGCTACTCGGCAGTAGGTTAAGAGAAGCTGCTGTGCACTAGTTTCTTATTATGATAAAAGCATTTTACTGAGTCCTTCATGCACAGTCACTAAGCAACCTGCTTCAGGTTAATTCTGTTTACAGTGCTATCAAAAATAACTCTGACTTAAATGTGGCAGTCATTAGTATTTCACATCACAGCACAATAGTTATCTATACTTCACACCCACTGTCAGGCAAACAAGGGATATTTGTGGTAATATAGCTATGATCATTTGAAAGTCTAGCGGGATCCAAAGTGCACAAACAGTTTTGTGTTGTCAGGATGTGTTCATTGTGGAATTCTATATATGCCACAGAATATACAGAGGAATGTAGAAGGCTATTGATTTCATATTCATATAAGGCTCCAAGTGTTCATTTAGCCACAAACTTTCTCTTTCTCTAATTAAAGGAATTAATAAGCAAAAAAACAACCTTGGCTTTTGCCTCAAAAGCTGAAGCCAAGCCACAGAGTATTATTGAAAAAGGTATTCCAGTTTTTGACTGAGTTAGCTAACTAGCTTCCAAAAATCTGGACACCTCTAGAGAATGCCATCTGGTGGCAATCCAGATTTTTGTAGTCCAGATCTGGCAACTCTCATTTTAACTTACATAGTCAAAAGATACCTTTTCCTGTATTTCATAATACAGGAATTTCAGTTTGTATTTGCTTCAATTCAGTTTGTATTTCAGTTTGTTTGTATCATGTATTTGCTCTATTATTTATCTAAGTGGTATTTTAACCTTGGAAATTTCATTAAATGGTTGCTTTCTGAGACAATAACATTAACAAAATGACATAAAAATTAAGCATATTCTTTCCATTCTCCATCTTTTCCTTCGTTCCTTCCTCTCTCACACACACACAAACTTGCAACCTCTTATACTCTACTAGTTGGTAACAGTCTGGTTTTAGAAAATTCATACTGTGTCAGGAAAGAAAAGCTGCAACAAAATTATATGTATGAGAGACTAAGAAAATCCCAGCAGGAAAATATGTTTTCAGATCTCACCTCTGAATTACTCTCATTATAATAACCCATTTGATGTCAGGGTATGACAGATTAGAAGCTTTTTATTGCTAGACCTCACTCAACACAGATTTAAATGAAGTACATCTGGTTATTGTACAGGTCACTGTGTTTAAATAACAACCTTCAAATAATTCTTTGACATTTAAAAGGAAAGAGAAATATTGTCATGTGGCAGATACACCATAGATAAAGCATAGGGCAGTTTGGTCAGTATGCTTATTTGTGTGTGTCTCCAGCAGGCATTTTCATGGTTGGTAATCAAGTAGCTAGGCTTATTGATTGTCAGTATTTTACAAAATATCCCTGCTTTAAAACCTTTAACTCCAATTGTCATTTTAAAATATTGCAATCACGGGAGTCAAACTTCGTAACTTCCAAGAAGTTTGAAGATCAGTTATATGAACATTATTCATACTAAATAAGCAAGAAAAAATAAGCAATGTTGGTCTCTTGCATTTTAATTTTGACCTGAAATTTCCTTAGATTTGTCTGCACCTTGTTTCATACAGTTACTCCCCAAAAATGGCTATTTTCAGCACCTAGATAGCGTTTCTCCACATCAACATGAATTTTTGTTTTGCAGGAATGAAATTCATTTACTAAAATAGGAGACAGGAAATGAAATAGAAATAAATATTAATGATTAGATACCATATAAAAATGTTCTGGGCATAATATTAAAAGTTTTTTTTCTCCTTTAGTTTTACTAATCTTGAAAAGTTCTGTTATAGTAAGAGATTTCATATCATAATGTAACAGTGATATCTTATTGTCGAGATTAGAACATACTTTTCAGTTTACAGAGATTGGTTTAAATAAACATGAATTAAAACAGTACAATTCTGGCATAGTTCCAAAGGTAAAAAGTAGTCCACAATTTATTTACAGGGCTAGTTTTGACACTATTTGAGCTAAAGTTTTGATTTAGCTGCTAAAAATACTATAACTACCTTAAATGTAACCAGGGTATTATTTTACACCTTTCCCAATATTACCTGTGGTACATTGAATTTGTTCCACTGTTGACGTTTTTCATCCATAAATGCCACAACAGTTTTGGAAATTGGTTTTAAACACTTCAACAACTAATATTAACTTTGCCTCATACCTTAATGGAGTTAGGTTGCAGGGGAAAAGCTGAAAACGTGTTAGAGCAAGTCAAATAGTCCTTCAGTGAAAATAGTACTGACAGAAGCATATTTTCTTTCTTCCTTCCTTCATTTCTTTCTTTAGTAACCACAAATGATTCTATGACTTTAAGGATATATAAATATATTTAACAAATGCCGTGCAAGCTATTAGTGTTTAGTACCCAAAGGTTAATCAGAATAAATCTTACAATTTCAGTTTAGTTCTTAATGGACTCTACTTGAGAATGTAAATTAATGAATGTAGAACTATTTGTCACATTCAGTTATCATTCTACTTAAAGACCAAATGCCATGGAATCAGAATAAAAAGATAAAATTTCTCTGAATTATTAGTTCTGGGAGCTGTCTTCTAAAACTTTATCCCCATGACGTGCTCACATAGGTTAAGAAAAACCTTTTTATATATAAAGATACACTGACTATATGAGAAAGATAGGCATAATGTTATATACAAGGTGCACAAATACTGCATAAGTTATATTTAATGTATCTGACTAATTGGAAATCATCGAATAAAAAAATTATTTGAAAAAGGTGTATAGGTCATTTAGTCAATTAGTTAATTAAAACAGTACAAACCACTACTGCTTAATAGTGATAAAGATACTCCTTGAAACTTTTCAGTCATAGGGAATCAGCCATTGTTATAGTCAGATTGTCCAGTAATTTTTAAATCAAGATTTCTCCCTAATTCTCAGCTTTTTATGTAATAACCTAGTAATGGTCTTGACTTCAACAGATGTTTGATGCATCTTACATACGATAGCTTAAGATATTTGTAGACCACTAATGTATTTCCTTTGTGTCTTTTCTTTTGTCATATGGAAATACAGTGTCATTTTAACTAGATATGTTAAGATTACTCCATTTACTTACTAATGCTCTAAAATATTTATTGTGGCATTGCAATCCCATATAAGATTCATGGTCTTTTCTTTTCTTTGTAATAATGATTCAGGCTTCTGTTCCTCCTTTGCCTCTACATTTATGAATACCAGGAGATCATGCATGAGGATAATAATGAAAATAAAATATGTTAGATTTATATCCTGACACTTACACACACACACACACTTACCCTCTCCCCTTATAATCCAAGGCAGATCGCATAATGTTGTCTCTCCACCCCCCCTCAAACCTGTGGAGTAGGTAATACTGGGAGAGAATGACTTAAGCTCAATTTATCCAGTGAGCTCCAGTAAACAAATTTCTCTGAAAAGCAGGAACAATTTCCATTGGCACCCATTCCCCCAAAAATCCTTTTTCTAATTGTTAGCATCTTAATTTGTATGAGAAGCTGCTGCTTCCCAAATCTGGATCTTAAGACAGTCACATCTGTATAAGCACATATCAGTATTTTCTCCCAATAATTCTGCATATAGATTTGCCATTGTAACTCTGTTTAAGAAATTTAAAACTGAGATTTATGTTGCTTTATAGATGTTCAAGAGTATTATTTCCTTGATTTTATTGTATTGGTGAATAAACAATTGTTTGTTTCAGGATAGTAAGTAATAATAAATATACTTATGGTTAGCATATTGATTAAAACCAAATTTTGACGATGCATTAAAATGGACAACTGGTTTTGTTTGTTACTTGGATTGTTTTTGAATCTACCAAAGTTGCTCATGTTCAGTTATGTAACATTTTGGTGGTGGTGCTTCTCCTCTTTTTTTCTTTTTTAATTTGGTCTCAGATACTATAAGGGGTATGTTGGGAATGTTATAATTATCTAGAAGAGACAAGACTATTTTTTTCAACAAGTTATTTTTACTTAACATAGTTATGCTTGGAGGTTAGTTTCTTTCACACCCAAAAAGTAACTAACCACAAAGCATTTGCTTTGGCAGTATGTTATAGCATCTCTCAGATTTTGACTTTGAGGAGGCATACTGTCATTTAAACTGTAATTTTCAGATAGTGTATTTTAATAAATAAATGTTTAACAGAGTATTTTGGTATAGTTTGATTTGATTGTTCAGGCCTGATAGAAGACTCAAAATTGGATTGTCTTAAAGCCTAAAAATAATTTCAGAATTTATTTAAACATTGTAATACTTTCACTTGTCAATTCCTTTTAATGTTTTATGTATATTGTAGAAATATCTAAATTTTCTGATTGTTCATCTCTTTAGCTAACAATGATAATTATTAGTAATAGTAATATTATTAACAAATTAATTCATTAAAATACAAATGTGTCAGCTTCCTTGTCTATTAATTTAATTGCATTAATATATATGCTCTTCTAAAAGATGCAATCTAATTTCTTTTAGAAACCTACATACATATTAGTCATGCAAAGCACTGTGATCTGTGCTTTGCATGATATAGTGTGTTATTTTGTTTAATTGATAGATCAATGGCTTACTCCGGCCCAGCCATGATAACAGTCATCTGAATGTAAAGGAGAAACAGGCAATAAATGAGATCCTGCTAGTTTAGAATACCTGTGTATGTGTGTGTATGCATTCTGTTTCCTGTTTTCCATACTTTCTATTACTAATATGTAAGGATTATTATTGCAAGGAAAAGTAGAGATTGTAATATCCTATGTAATAGCTTCAATCATATTTTCAAAATATTTTTAAAAGTTGTTGACAATATGTACACAAAGAACATTTTATTTCAGAGAAATCTTCCAAAGTTTTTGCAAATGCTCCTGCTCCAATTTTTTTTCTTTTTTGGGGGGAAGGGGAAGAGAAATGTATGGCTGTGCATTTTAAGTATTTTTCTCTATAACATCAAAACTTGCATCAGGGGAATAACATTGTATGTCAGTTGTCTCCTTCATATCAAAAGAAATCCTTTTCTTCTTTACAGAAATAGAGGACAAAGCCAACTTGGAAAAAACATTAATTATACCAAATGTTTCATACTTGTTTCAGTAAAATGATTTTAAAATCTAGTATTGGCTAGATTTTAGTCAATACTTAGTCATACTTTATATTAAAGTGATTAAACTAATAAGATATTAGTTAATAAATAAAAGTATTCTTTTCTATATTCCTTCAGCTTCCTTGATCCTTATTTTCTTTGATCCTTCAGTTGCAACAAAAATCCAAATAGAGCTGCTGGATTTCATAAAAGCATTTGAAGGTTAAACACAGCACCCGTCAATAATACTAGGTTACTAGCTAATGAACTGTCTAACACATCAAATTCACCTAAGAGAAACTTTCCTTGATTTAGAAAATATACAGAATATAGAAACATATAGAAAACATATAAATTCACACTTTGCATTACACCAGTATTTTTTTAATAAACCATAATTGGCTAAGTCATAATTTACGCTTATTAACCCCAATGATTTGTTTTAAAAATCCCTCTAAACTATAATCAGGCAAACCATACTATGGCTTTCTTCAATTTGTATTTTCAATCCCAGTGAAAAAATGGCATTTGTCTTAAGCATTTATATTTTTTTTAAATGGTGAATTTAAGCTTTCTTATAGACAAAAATAACTTGAAAAGGACTCATATAAACTGGATAATTGTATTGGTGTGAAGAACCAGGGGACTGGTATTTCTGTGATTGTTGTTGTGTCTAGTGAATATTTCTGACAAGCAAATGGATACTGACTATATAATCCTTTATATTTGAGATTTCATTCATTAACACATATGTGAGCATATACTTGTATTTATACTCCCATAAAAGGTAGCCCTATTAAGATGTACTACACTCAGTTTAAAAAAAACACATATATTTTTAAATTTTGCTCGAAAGTTCTTCTGATTCTTTATAAACTATTTTACCACAGAGATATCAGCAATCTATTAATACAGCTATATAGTATTCAATGATTACAATAGTTACAGTTATCGTAAACGCTTTAAAACAAATAAGATGAATGTCCATTTCTTAATTGCATATCTAAGTAGTACCATTTCAATCCATTTATGTATTTTTGTTTTGCTTTGGGAGAGTTGCTTTATTTTTTTATTTTTTTTAGTATGGTAGGTAAAATACAATCAAAAGCTCTTAGCTAACTTATCTTGAGTTCTTTTTTTACTTCAATAGTGAGCACTCTATTCTCTCTTAAGTGCTTTCATCACTATATGTTGGCCATGTCCAATCTCAACTTCTTTACATAGTATTAGGATTTATCCATTTTAAATTAACATATATTACATCTAGTTTGCTTAGGGATCTGCATGATCTATGACTTTAGAATGGGCTTTAGAATAAGTTCATTACTAATCCAATAGTGAGCTCCTGACCCAGGCAAAAACTAACTGGCTGCATCTTCTGTAGGTGTCTGTGAATACTGAAGTATGAATTTTGCAACTAACTGAGGTGTACTGTACAGTAAGAAATTTAATAAGAGCTTGTGCATGTGTGTGTCATTTCTCTTCCTTCAGGCAAGGCAGTTTTCCTGTCATCAATCAGAGTGGCATTATGGGATCCAGCTCTCCATATACCCAACCAATGAACAGCAATTCAAGTCTGATGAACCCTCAAACTTCTCCGTACAGCATGGCACCTAATATGGTGAACAGTTCCACAGGTAATGACTGGTAAAATTTCAAGGAGTAGCAGGCTGCTTTTTCAAAGGTAGAAACCTTTAAAGTGTTTCTCTTTGACAGCGGTACAATTGCATATGCATCACTCAGAAACCTGCTGTAATAATTTGAAAATTCCCAATCACTTTGTCAACTCCTAGATATATCTCCGCCATATCTCTACTTTCTCTTCTTTGTTTCTTGAAAACATGGGCTTTGCCCATTTGACAGCTGGCAGATCTAGAAGAAGACTTTTGTTTAAAATGTAGCTGGGATCTTGAAACCAGGATTCCTATGGATAATATTTTTGCCCAAAATAACTGAATGTCTCATAATATGTCTGTTACCTACCTCAAATATAACTTTCTGAAAGACCCAGGTAGTGTATTTGTCTAAGAAAATAGAAAGAAAATGGACTTTTTCCAGTAAAATTTACTGAAATATTACTTTACATTTATTTTTGTTTGCAGGAATATCATTACAAGGCATCATGTTCCCTGCGAGATTATTTAGTTGCTCATTTTCATTGCTGTAATATTTAGACTTACATTATCCATTTCATTCCCCCCCCCCTCCAATGACAGTGTCATAATGAGCTTTTCCAGTAGCCATGTTGTCTTGAGTTATAAGTGAAAAAGGACTATTTAGTCACATGTATGGAATAGTTTCCCAACAAATAGGCAGACAAGGGACATTTGTACTTCATCCCCCCCCCTCTCTCTTTCTCTCTCTTCCCATAACCTTTTAAAGTTTTTGTTTGCATATTTTTGGTTTTCTGCAGTGTTTTTCTGGGAGCTGAAAATACCAATTATTGGCCTATGGCCTCATTATGCCTGCTTTTTTTTTACCCCAAAGACAACTATTTTACTGAGGTACTCCCACTGGTCTTATTTATAATGGTTTTTATGTTGTGTTTTCAACAAGGATAAGGAGAAGAATGAAAACTTTTAAGCATACAGGAAGGGTTTTTTTAAAAAATATAAAATAAAATTGCTTCTTTTAGTATTAGGCGCAAGCAGCACACTTTTACTCCAGTTGAAAAAGGAAAAGTCTTGTTAAGCAAATGATAATCATCTGCTTATTCCTCATCAAAGCTGTCATAGGTATTACTGCATTTGGGTTATGTAATTACCTATTTTGTCTGCCTGGCTGAAATAAAATTACTTTTGAGCATTGAAGCTACGCTATAAATTCTAGCTTTCTGCTTAGCAGCAGTAATTTTTTTACCCTAACTTCTCTGGTTCCTAGATCTGCAAACATCACCCACAAGCAAACAGATGTTAGAATGTCCTGCCTAAGAAGATTTATGTATTGCAAAAGAAAAACCAGTTTTAAGAAAGATACACAGGGCGATTTTTTCTTCAGATAGCTCAGCCATTTATTACTTCATACAGTAGAAATCTATTCAATACAAAATCACTTATCATTTTGTATGCAGTAGTCATTGTATTTTTATTGCATTACACATTCTGAAAAATTGAGTTTTTACTGTAATTTAACCATAGAAGAGAATATATGTAGCTCAGGATTGAACTGTGGAGTCTTGTGCTCTCTGAGGTTGCTTGTTTTCTGGCAGATATTTCATTACCCAACTAGGCAGCATCATCAGTGTTAGTGAGTGTGGAGTTGTTCCCTGTTTATGTATAGTATTATCTTCCCAGTGTTTGGGGAGGGGGGCATTTTTCTCCTAAGTAATTCCTTGAATAGGATATTGTTTTCTGCTTACTTGTTCTTTTGGTGCTAATCCCTGTTTATTTGGGTGTAGGCTGCTTCAGAGGATGTGTTTTTGTTTCCTTCTTAGCTTTTTTATTATCTCTTTTGAATAATATGTAAATGTGTTTATTTCTATGTGTCTATTAATGGCTGATTTACCTGAATGCCAAGCTTCTGGTAATTCCCTAGCCTTTTTGTCTAGGTTGTTCACAGTTTCCAAGTGGAAACTATGGTTGAGTCTGTCCATGTGTCGTGAGATGAAGGACTTTTCATTATGTCTTTTGACTCCTAGTTGGTGTTAAATTAAAATAATACAATATTAAAATCCCATCAAACAATTTTGAGAAACAATAACAGCAGTGAATGCATCAATTTTAATTTTTAATATGGCAAATATTGATAAATCTAACCCAGGGAAACAAAAGCTCTTTTATGCTCCTCCATAAGCTATTTTTAAAGTAGAAAGGGATCCTGATAGAAAAAAGTTTTAAAATCATTGACTTAAATGAAATCTTTCCCAACTTTGTCATCCTTTGGATCTGTGGATTTGAAGCTGCAGAATTTGCAGCAACAGACGTAATTGCTGGGACATTTTGAAAGTTAAAGTCCACATATTTGGATGGTACCAGGTTGGAGCTGGCGCAAAGTTGTTTTTGTTGCATTTTTAAAAATTTTCTCTAATTGAGTAATTTAACTAATTTAACTAGAGTTATGTAATGTGAAGAAAACAGCATTGTTATATTGGTGTTGCCCCACAGCAAAAGCAGAAAATAATCCTAGCTCAAGAATTTTTCATCAGCCAGGAAGGCTTAGCCAGGTTTACTACATTCTTTCTCTCTGATTCTGATCACATGCAAGAGTTTTCAGGGACCTCTATATATTGCCTCGAAAGAGGACATTGTAGTTCTGCCAATAATAGTTTAATAGAATTATCCAAAGACATTAATTCAGATAACTGGCACTTTAACTATCTCTTTGTTCCATTAGCTCAACATAGAAGATAAAGAAAATACCCCTTAGATGATCTTGGAAAATAAGAAGCATTTCAAGTAGCCTCTTGGGTAGAGATGAATTGTTATAGGCCTTAGTAATTAAATAATTATTGAAAGAGAAACAAAAGTGGGTATGTATATAACTGCCTTTGCAGTTATAATGCCTAGGAAAAAATTGCAAGCACGAGAAATATTTCATTTGAAAAAAGGAAGCATGCATTAAAATTTTACTTCATGACTATAACTTTGGGTTTTTTCCCCATTTTTTTGTCTTGTGGTTCACTACTGGAGATAAATTTTCATTATGCTTGTTTTAGGAAAAAAAAAAAAGTATTGCATAACAATATTGCTGAGTCTGTATAAACTTGCCATTAATGTAATTATATTTTAATATAATTTTTGTTCTAGCCACAAACAGTATTTCTTCTATTTTTGCTTAAGTAAATTGGCACAAAATATTATATTTGGCTTTACAGCTTTACCGCTGCTTACTTCAGCAGTTCTGTTCCAAGCAAAGCACATCTGTCACTGTGGTAGTCATTTGCCTTGATCCAGGAATCTGTCTATCCACAAAAAGTGTTCAGGCATATTTCAGAAAATATAGGAACTCTAGCTATGAGACTATAGACAGTTTGTGAATTCCCTATTCTGGGAAAACTATTGGGTGGTAATGTAACGTAACAAGCTACAGACAATGAATTTAGATCTCAGAACCAATCTTTTCCTACAACTAACATTTTCATTTTGCAAAAACGTGATAAAAGGATTTGTGGGATGATACTACAGTGCAGTCACAACATCCTGAGCTGAACTATCAGCTATTGTGGTGCAAAGGGGAGGCATCAAATGTAATGGATTACCCAGAATATTATTATTTTTAGGAACACCATTAGACTGAGTTCCTGCTATAGAGGGAGTGTAATCCCATCCAGACTAGCCAATCTCCCCATTTTCAAGATCAAGAAGGGTGAGCTGGCAAGTTCACATCACAATATCTCTCAGCACGTTCTGGATTGTATCTTCTTCTTTTTCCTCTGCTATCACACATTGCTTCTGCCATTTGCAGACTGCTTATAAATAAGAATTTTGGATAAGTAAACATGCACACAGTTTTGTTTTAATCTCAAATAGTAAGGATGAATAGGCTCTTTTAGACTGGGCTCAAGGAAAAAGAGCTACCTCTGTCTCAACTCTCAGTAGAGTCTGGATATATATTTGTGGCCTGACTCAGTATAAGATAGTTAAATGTGACATAGGAGTCAAGGCAGTGGTGAAATCCAATTTTAAATACTACCGGTTCTGTGGGCGTGGCTTGGTGGGCATGGTGTGGCTTAGTGGACGTGGCAGGGAAAGGATACTGCAAAATCCCCATTCCCTCCTCACTCCTGGGGGAAGGATACTGCAAAATCTCCATTCCCACCCCACTATGGGGACAGCCAGAGATGACATTTGCTGGTTCTCTGAACTACTCAAATTTTCCGCTATTGGTTCTCCAGAACCTGTCAGAACCTGCTGGATTTCACCCCTGAATCAAAGTGTTATTCTTTAACCAGGGAAAGTTAAATTCAAACCCATCTTTAACCATGAGGACTCTATGGTGGTTATCAGCCCTTCCCTCTGAACCCAACCCACATTACAAAGTTATACTGATATGGGGCAAAATAAAAGGAGATCCCCATGTAAGATCCCATTAATTCTGGAAGGCAATAAGTGCATAATTCAACTGCTGACGTATTAGGATTTTTATTGCTTCTAGCAAAGTTGCTTGAGGTGCCACTAGCATTGAGAACATTTTCTACAATATCCTTATCAGAAGATAGGGGAGAAAACACAGACAGCTTGACTGCAATATAAATTATGTTGCATTTGCCTTTAAGTGTGCTAAGTTTGGTGTTATGTAGGTCATTCAGAACCTTGACCCATATTTTCTTTTCTCAACTATCCCAACTTTCAACTTAGAAAAAGCCTAAGGCTATTTCTTAGAGCCTATTCACTCTCTACAGCAATACTTTTTCAGTAATAGATGTCACGGTTATCTTCCATTTTTATGTTTTGTGTCTTTTGACAATTTATGGACTGGATTGTTAATGTGTATGCACTGGAGTTTGCCAGAACAGTGACAATTGCATTCTTTCACTGCTTGAAACAGGGTCAAAATGATGCCCTCAGTTTGTCATTGGACTTGAAAGCAAAGGGACTCAGGAGACCTTATAAAGAACATTGCAGCAAAAGATGGAGAATGCCACAAGAAAGCTAGAATTTATTATCTATTTAAAAATCGCACTAGTTGTTCTTTCTCAAGATGACAGTAGCTTTGCTCTAGTTGTAGCTGTGGACAATGGATCACAGTACAGATGGCAATTTTCTTGTATCCAGATGTGCTTCATAATTCACAGAGGAAACATATGTGGCAGATGTCTTATAAGCTCTCTTGCTGACTCAGGCAAGAAATAAACCAATTTCAGGAGATATAGATTACCCATGATTTTTCTTCCATAACATATTATCCAAGATTTAGATTACACTTATCTATTCAAATTGTTCTACTCCTATGCAATCATTCAAATGGTTACCTGAATAATTTAGAAGTAGCAGAAATTATCATTCTTTGTGTAACTCACTGTTCAAGCTTCTTGTGGAAGACTTGCATCAGCTTTATATACACCTAATACCAGCGAATTCACAAATAACTTTGACTGGCATTATAGTCTGATTTGGGGTGGGGGCAGTAGAGAAAATGCTAGCCATACTGAAGGTGGTCTTCTGATCTGGAATCAGCATATTCCATTTTGGGAGGGCATTTTGGACTTCTTATTCATTTCATTAAAAAATGCACTAGGATGTTTACCTGATCCCTAAATCCCTTTGTTTTCTCCTATTCCATTAGTTGAGAAGAACAATATGTTCTACTTGTAAAGCTGTAGGAAAGCTGTATTACAATTTCTAAATTTTGCTCCCTTTTAGTTTTGTCTTCTTTGGCCTACTGATACAGTTCACAGACCTATATTCAATATATTGTTAGCTGTATACTCCTGTGGCACATGCTGGATAGGTTTTTTTGGCAGAGCCATTCTCCCAACCTGCAGTGAAATGATGCTAAAAATATTAGCAAATTAGCACCATGAAGCTTGCCAGCTTATCCGCCAGAGTCTTGCTCCTTCTCTCACTGCTGTAATTAAAACTAATTATTTCCTAAAACATAGTAATACATGGATATGTGCAGTAATCATTTTGTAGTGGGCAATCTGCAAAGTGTTTTTTTAAAGCTTCCCCCTTTCCCTTTGGCTTGTTCTCCCACATGTTGGCTGCTGCTTGGAATGCTGTTTTACTCTGTTGCAGAAAAGCAAAGCAGCCCAGCAACCATAGGCTGAAGCTTCTGGGTCTGTAATCATTGGCATATTTCACTAGCTTTTTTCTTCTTCTTTTTTTTTGCCACTCAGGATTTTTATATGAATTGTAAATAGATACCAGAATAACCTGTTCGTTAGTGTTTTTACTGCAATCTGGGTCAGTCACCAGGACCAGAGGTTTTGTCTTCCATGCTTTGGGAGTCGTGCCGGAGCTCTTCCTCAGGGAACTTCTCCCTAGCAGAGTGAGAGAGAAGTTCCCTGAGGATGGGCTCCAGCACGAATGTCCAAAAGCTCAGAAGACAAAACCTCTTGTTCCAGTGACCAACCCAGATTGGATCCTGCAACATTATCCTGGGACATGTATATTCAACTTCATTCATAAGTGCTTTTACTGTATGTTGAAGAATGAATTTAAAAAAGAAACTACTAATAGCATTTGCTGGGAGACTTTGATTTTATAGGAAACACTGAATGAATTACACACATATATAATATATATACAGTATGTACAACTTTTTTAACCTTTAACTTGGGTAAAACAGGGCAAAACTTTGTCAACAAAGGTACCTTTATCTCCTGGGGGAGGAGGGAGGGAGGGAGGGAGGGAGGGAGGGAGGGAGGGAGGAAGGAAGGAAGGAAGGAAGGAAGGAAGGAAGGAAGGAAGGAAGGAAGGTTGATTTCCAGTGCTTACTGCCAGCTTTCCATGAGAAAACACAATGGGGAAGCCAGCAGGAAGTCGGACGTCACTCCTGCTTCCACTGCTTTTTGCTCTACCCACAGTCATTATGTTCTTCTCTTTAGGTAAGTAAATATATCTGAAATGATGACCCAACAAGGCACAGGTTGTCTAGTATACACTACAAGTAGTCATCAATTTATGACCAATCTTTAGCAACCATTCAAAGTTACTATGAATCCCTCAAAAGGTACTGACAAACCAATTCTAAAATTCATCCCCTCCAGTGCAGTCACATGCACATTTTGGATGTTTGGCAACCATCTGCAACTGGCCTGCATTTATGGGCATTTGCAGCATCCCAGAGTCTCATGACTGTGAATTATGACTTTTTTTTTTGCCGAAAACAGGCATTTACTTCCCGTTTCCCACAAAAAAGCTCCAGAAGCAAACAATGGGTTCATCTAATGACTGCAGATTTGCTTAAAGCCAATAGTTTTGCTTAATGACTGTAGTGATTCACTTAATGACCCCACTAAAACTCAGGTCGATCATATGGTTGACACATTTTATGACCATCATGACTTACAACCATAATGGACAGTCTTCATTACAGTCATAAGTCAAGGACTACCTGTATGGTTTTCAATTATTTCTAGAAAATATTTGCAAGTATAAGAGGAGTTGCTGTTTTTTATTTGTGCTTTAGGGTTAAGCACATATAGTCACAACTGTATATCTTGAATTTTACACAGTTGTGGGTCTATGGAGTGTATCCTACAGCCATACTGGTTCCTGTCCCTAATCCAAAACAGAATGTAGAAAAATCATAGGAGAAAGAGGCAAAGATAGAAGAACCATGAAAAGAGAATGGAAATAGGATTAGAAGATTGACTCAGGAATGCAGTTTCAGGCTATGGATATTCATCAGGAAAGTACCTTAACTTAAACACTTCTGCTGTTTAAATATGAGAATATACTATTAAAGGAAACGTAAGATATAATTTTGATTCAGCTATTTCTTTTCCTCTTGAAGTTTGAAATAGGAAATTTCCATGATGAGCAGCAATGGCCTTATAACTTACTTCTCACATCTTTCCAACACTAGGAAGAAAACGAACATTTCTGAGGCATACCTCTGTGATATGGCTGCATGAGTGTTACTTGAATAAGAATTATCAATATTACACTACACTGTATTCCCAACTGGCGTCTTTAGAGCTGAATGTTCATGTCAGCCACTGAGAGATCTATGAAATAATTTACCTGTTAAAAAATGTAGCACAGTTAAGTCTATTGCAGGCCAGGCATTTGTTAACTAGAAGGTTGGTAGAATATTACAAAGTGCTTACTAATGTAATTGTAAGGCTTTCATTCTACTTCTGAAACCGTAATGCATTGCAAATTTCAATTCAGTGCCTTAATGTATAAATTGTAATAGCTGGTGTGACAGTGATTGGTATCTCTGTCTTCTATCAAAGTCCTATAGGATCTGTAAAGTGATCCATTGGTGCAGAAGTTTGATACACATACCCAGTTTTCTTGTAAAAAAAAAAGGTCCTAAGGTTAGAAATGAGAATAAAGGGAAGAGTAAATCTTTGGATTATCAGAATCACTTAAATCCATTTAAATAAACAAATCACACATTTCTCTTTTATTACAGTCCCAGCTTTCTTGGTCTCCAGTGCTTTAGTGTGCTGTTTTGTTCTGTTCAAGAAATACTCAGTATTTTGACATTTATTGTAAATGCATCTAATCACAGTAGCTTTTCAGTAGTACTGATGTTCCATAATGGGTGACTGCATTCTGTATGTGAAAGTAGCATGACTGATAAAAATTCTCATAAAATTGAACATAGTTATATTTGAGATAACTCATCTAACACTTCAACAGTGTTTGCCAGCTCACAAATCAAAGATGGTCTTAATAAAGTTGGTCGTCATTTTCCAGAATGAATGTGGCATATGTGGCTGTAAAGAGTTGTGCAATTGCTTCCCCTTAAGAAACATTTAATTCATTTTCAAAATCTATTTGCTGAGATACAAAACTCTTCCCAGCTTCCATAAGAGTAAGAACATCCACCTTTTCTGACCGTCTTGTGCCATCAGTTGGGGACAGAAGGAAGTTACCGTTAATCATGTCTCCTGTTTTCAATTAGCACCTATGGGCCTTGCAGATTTGATGACTCAAGGCGAGTCCAAATTGCCCGTTCCTCTCAAACCGGATGGAAAAGAAGAAGGACCTCCCCAGCCAGAGAGCAAAAAGGTACTTCCTTCCCTTGCATGCATTCTTGGTTTGGCATAGCAGAACTCTGTGGCTTTGTCTTTCGTTCTCTGATTTGAGCTTGCCCCTTCAGTTCTTTCCTGCATGTTTTTTTTTTCCCATTCATATGCAATCTATTATTTTGGTTTTATTCTTTTCCTTATCTGGATCTGAAAGTTACTAGTTCTTATGGCATTACCTTGGGAGGTGGGGAAATAAAGCTCAATAAAATCTTCTAGTGGGGGTTCAATTAATTCCTGAGTGGGAAAAAGTGGATCTTATCTTGGCCTTGGTACTTGGCAGCCATGTTTCCTCTGTCTTCCATTATAGCTTCCTGTTTTGGCTGTTTCAATAGCCACAGCATACTTTAATCCTTTGCTTTATTTCCTTATTTGATAAAAATAAGATGACCAGCTTTCTTTATATTTTTTCTCTCTCTCCCTTTCTTTCTTTCTTTCTTTCTTTCTTTCTTTCTCTTTCTCTCTCTCTCTCTCTATCTCTCTCTTTCTCTCTCTTTATCTCATGAGGGGAAACCCCTGCTTGATACTCCATTTAGCTTGACGAAAGCATGGTGGCATAGCAGCTTAAGCTAAGCATCCAGCAAAATTGCAAGATTATTATGATAAATGTTGTTTTAAGGCATATGTATATTATACGTGTGTGTTTTTTTTTCTCTGTGTGTCTCTGTTTATATTTCATATAGTTAAAAAAATGGTCAGTCTGTTAAACTGGATGTATTTTTTTTTCCTTTTTAATAAAGTTTGCCCTGCCTTTGTCCTTTTTTTATTCCTCTACCACAGGATAGCTACAGCTCTCAGGGTATTTCTCAGCCCCCAACCCCAGGCAACCTGCCAGTCCCTTCCCCAATGTCCCCAAGTTCTGCTAGCATCTCCTCATTTCATGGAGATGAAAGTGATAGCATTGGCAGCCCAGGCTGGCCAAAGACTCCATCAAGCCCTGTAAGTGGCTCTGGCTTTTGTTTTTTTCGGGTTTTTTTGTATTTGTTAATATTTTAATGCTTGCTTGTCTGTTTTATAGATTCTTTTGTTCATTATTTATCCGCTAAAGGATTTGTTTAATGTAAGCAGAGGCTAAATTCTGCTCTTGGTTCTCTACGTGCAGCTCATCCCTTCTTTCGCTCAGGTGGGAGTTGAGCTTGCATGACTGAGGGCAAAATTTGGCCCAGCCCAATTTTAAATAACCGATGTTGTGAAGCAAATCTTTCTCTCATAATGCATCAGTTTACAAAGCATGCTTTCTGTGTTGATCAGGACATTCTGTCTCTGTTATGGGGTCCAAACTCTTAGCAAACTAAAGGGATTTTCAATTGGTCATAAATAGCATAGCAATCTAAAAATCCATTTCTTCTGGTTTCAAAACATTGTTGTTCTCACTTGTGTGCATTACAGAACAACGTAGATAATAATTTCTGAGCAGCCAAACGTACTTGCCACATTAGAAAGTTATTTTTGGAATGGGTGAAATCTTGCAAAGTGTAAATATAGTTTTTATACAGCATTTTAACAAGAACAGTATTTGTTACAAAGATTTCAGATACCAAAGCTTAACTAATTTTTCTCAACTACATTAATTTTTATTGTAACATTAAGAAAAATATTTCTGCTTTTAAGAAATTTTTGCTGTGTGATAACATGAATGCTGAAAAGTTTCACTAATTTGTTATAAATTTCAGCAGAGTGCTTTCAACGATGGCTTGATTTTTATGTGACATTTAATTGAAATAGCGTGTAAAAAGACAAGAATGAAAGACAATGTATAAAATGAAACATTATTTCTCTGCAGTGTTTTTTTTAAAATATGTATTTTCACCTTGTAGATGCATCAGTAAAAAAATGTTTAGAGGCCTCCAAAATCAGCATTCCAAATCTAGCTCATGCTAAATTGCCATTTTTAAAAACTAATTTGCCTATATATTTTTTAAAAAGGGGAAAAAATGCTGTGACCCACTCCACATAAATGCTCATTATTGGCAAAAAACAACAACAACAGAATATTCTGACATGATGACATGAACACAAGATCAGCCTTAGCTTAGTGTTTTCAAATGTGTTGAGGCTACAACTACTGAAATTCTACCCCCTCCTTCCTTACTGGGAGTTCTGGCGATTGCAGTTTCAGCATACTCCAGATAGTCCTCGACGTACAAACACAATTAAGCCCAGAATTTCTCTTGATAAGTGAAACGGTTGATAAATGAATTTTGCCTCATTTGACAACCTTTCTTGCAGTTGTTAAGTTAGTAACATGGTTGTAAAGTGAATCTGGCTTCCCCATTGACTTTGCTTGTCAGAAGATCACAAAAGGTGATCACAAGACCCCAGGATACTGCAACCATCATAAGTAATGACCCAGTTGCCAAGCATCCGAATATTGATCACGTGATCAAAATAACTGAAAAATGGTCACTTTTTTCAGTGCTGCTGTTAAACTTCAAACAATCAATAAATTAAGGATTACCTTTAGTTTATGGAACAACTACTTAAACTTTATGGAGGCAAAGAGGGCTACTCTTTCTTCCAGACCTGTTTCCTTGACATCTTGGGTTAATTGTAATTTCTAGTTTTTTAGGTGAAGCTTAGAAGTACTTGATGTCTTGGAAAGAATACTTCTGTTTCCGATTGCCTTCCTTTTTTCTCTTTCTGTCTAAATTCTTTCCAAAGAAAATATAAATGCAATTAAAGAGGCCAGTGTAAAAGATCATCGGATATTTTTTTTTTACATCTATGTTCATAATCCTTTATATCTAGTGTAAAAACATCAGCAGTAACAGAAAAGAACTGAGGAGAGGCAAAAGAATTGAAATCAATTAGTAACGTTTGAATCCTTCAGAACAATTGGCTTAGAGTCTCAGAAGGCATCTTTCTGGTCTATGCTAAAAAGTAGCTATTCTTAACTAGAAGTCTAAATACCAACTCTACAAACTATGAGTTGTTATATTATATCGGGATACATTAAGTGCACAGAATGTCAATCCTTTAAAACATTTTTTGGAAATGTAAAAGATCTTTGGGGAGAAAATATTGATCCGTGTGCTTTTTTAGCTATTATATATCCCCAGGGAGAGTATTAGAAATGCATATTTATGTTTTTGCAATAATTAAAGAGAACCACTTCAGATTTTTTTTTGAAAGAGGAAATGGAAGGAATTACCTTTTTATTTTCAATTGAAGTAAACATTGTTATGTTCTAGAGCTTTTAGAAATTAATTCAAAACTTTAACAAAAGGCAACATTGTGACCCAGTAGAAAACCTGGGTCACAATTGTCCTTTGATTTCAATGGAAATTATTTGAAAAAACAGAGTCTCAGGCTAAAGTGCTCATGTGAATATCACTGGATATATTTGTATTACTCAGTAATACTCTAGATGAGATGGGTGGCACATAAATTTAATAAATATTTAAATAAATATATTTCTAAATTAATTAATTTCTGTTTCCTACCAGGTGCAATTACAATATATATCTTTTTCACAATATGCAATATGCTGATCACAATAAGGACCCATTATTAATATAAAAATTAGATTATATACATGACATCCTGAACAGGTTAATAATTACAATTATCAGTTAATATCAAAAGTCCTGCATCTAACGGATGGACACCTAATATATATGAAGAGTATCAAATGTTTGTAGTTATGTAATTATAAGCAATGATTAGGTAACAATAGACACGCAGAATAATCAGCAACTGAGCTTGGCATTCTGTCAGTATTGCATTTTGGACAATCCAAATAACAGATACAAATTCCAAACTGATAGAAAATAATCAGGACTCTTACAGTGAGGAAGATGCAGTATTCACAGCAGGATGTTCGTAAGTAAAATTACGGTCCTAGAAATGTATTCTCTTTCTAATAATTGTATTTCCCTATACAGTGTGCCACATTGTCACAATATATAAACTTTAGCTGAACTGTCTTGTATGTACACATGCAAAGACTATAGTGCAGGGGTGTCAAACTCGTGTCATCACAGCGTCGTCACATGATATATTGCGACTTATTTCCCCTTCACTAAACCAGGCGTAGCCAGTGTGTGACACATCTGGGCCGCAGGCCGCAAGTTTGACACCCCTCCCACAGTGCAATGCCTTTGGAACACCTTATATGAAGAGAATATGCAAACTTGGGCTAGTACAAGTAGTCCTGATTTAGCAGCCACAATTGGAACTGGCAACTTGGTTGTTAAATGAAGAGGTCACTAAGTTAAACCATGACTGTGCTTATGATCTTATTTGATCTTTCCTACAGACTGCAAAGGTAATAAATGTGAGGATTGGTCGAAAAGTTACTTTTTCTATTTGTTTATTTGATTTTCTATCCCACATTTATTATTGTGTATAAATAACTGAAGATAATGAACATATCTAATACTCCTTCCTCTTACTTTTCCCACAACAACAACCCTGTGAAGTAGGTTGGGCTGAGAGAGAGTGACTGGCCCAAAGACACACAGGCAGGTTTCCATGCTTAAGGCAGTACTATAGCTCATGGTCTCCTAGTTCTAGGCCAGCACCTTAACCATTAAACCAAACTAGCTCTCATCACCAAACTGGGTCTCAACTCATAACAGTGAACAGTCACTAAATAAGGCAGTCACTAAACGAGGATTATCTGTAAATGCAACCCCCAGGTGTATAAATTATGTTACATAAAAAGATATAGAAATATTATCTCCATTAACATTGTTTTGTAATGTTGAGTGATATAAAAACTACTGATTAAAATATATTAGATGCAGAAGTTATAAGTTTTATCTCATCATATTATGCCTCATTTCCATTGAAGAAATGGCACAACTAAATCCTCCTCTTTCTCTGTGTTTACCTAAGCAAGCCAAAATCTGTTGTAGGGAGCTGCTGGTGATTCTTTAGAACAAATGTGGAGGCATATGAGGCAGCATTGAATGTAGATCTATACAATGTGTTGATTTGCTGCCAAAAATTCTTAATTATTTTTCATCATACACCAGGATATCTTTTATCCTCTCAAAAGTATTTCTTGTGTATCAAATAAATCCACCTGTGGTTGTTATTTGTTTTTTACCATTTACTTCAACATTGATTGTTAAACTGAATTTAGTTTATAGTTTAATAGTTTTACGGTATAATAAACCTTATAAAATAAAAGACTTCCCTTTAAGGGAAGACGGACTTTCCGTTCAGTCTGGCCATATGAGGCTCCTGTAATTTGTGCTTGACTGAACAGTAGCATGTGCAAAATGTGAAATTTTAATGTGTTTTGCTGTAGGGCTTAAGCAGTAGAAAATCAAGTTTTCTATGGGAAGATTTCCCCTTTTTTCTTCTCAAAGTTAATATTTCATTTTAAAAGAAAATTGCACCACTTCACTGTGCTTGACAGCCTGAAAGCTCCTGCAGTGAGAAGTCCTTCTTACCTTCTGTAAATTGTGATGTTTTCAGATTAAGTTGTCACTTTGTGGCCTGCACCATCTCATTGAAAAGTGACTTTTCTTTATGTATGTAGACAGTACAAATGTCCAGCAAAGAAAAGATTTTAAGCTACTTTCCATTCTTGGATGATTTAGTGTTGTAACAAGAAATATTTCACTGTGTAAAATTGAAAACCTCTCTTTGGCCATTAAGTCTGAATGTTCCTTGTAGTAGGCAATTGGTTCAGGAGCAGAGTAAAAAATTATTAAGGATTGTATTAAACTTAAATAACATTTGTGCCATTATAAAACATGATATCACGAGTGAGGAAGTACAAAAACTAATGAACAACACTGATATTAGCTGCAATAATTTGTTATTCATGAGAGTATACATTTTTGTCAACTCTCTTCTGAATTATTGTTCAAAACAGCACATTGAAAACTGGATTCCAACTTGAAAGTGACCTTTTCGAAAGAACATTTAATATCTGCAGCATAGCTAGAATTCTTTTTGTTTCTTTTTTGAAGCAAACGGTTTTCTTTTAAAAAAAGCTTGCTACATAGTGCTTTGAATGCCTGATATATGAAGGAAATAGCATCCTTCTGAATTAAGAAATGCAACCACATTATATGGCACCATGCTTTGTGCCAGGACTTCTGCTGCAGTTCTTTATTTGCATCTAGTAAAGCAAATTCAGTTGTGTTAATTAATAATTGTACCATAGTTAAATATGCTAAAAGAAGATCTGACATTGTCCTTTATTTCACAATGTGATAGACACTGTTACAGCCAGGAAGCATTACAGTGAATAAATTAGAATTCTGTGTGTAAGGTAAAAAGCTTTAGAGGCAGGCTGATTTGGTTAATTAAAAGCCATGGACCCAGTCTACATAAAATGAAACAGTATACTTCAGTGGAAGAATTCTAAGTTTATTTTAAATCTCCTGTGAAATCAATGTGACCTAGAAATGTTTGACTCTGCTCATTTTCCTGCCACCAGCTTATTCTGCCTCCTAAATCATCCAACCATCATTCTGCCAAAAAAACAATAATAGAGACAAGCTTTATATCCACTTAATAATAGCTAGATGATGCTAGATGTTTAAACCATTTATGGGGAGATGGCCTCTGACTGGCCTTAGAAATACTGTGATCACTTGAAATTAAAAAAAATCTGGATCTAAATATCCATTAAGTGTGCATGTCTCATGTTCAAGCCAGATGACTTTCCAAATTTTGGGTCTTTATGAAATTGATAATCCAGTTTTGCAACCAGCTAGAATGTACAGACAGATGTTCTTGAGGCACATAATTACTCATTTTTTGCAAATCAAGAGACTAGATTACAATTTTAAGTATGCCAGGTATGAAAACAGAAACTTAGACATTCTATTCATGGAGGCACTGGAGCCAACAGAAATTTTGGATTGAAGGAAATGGAATAGTTTTTTTGTTAGTTTTTTTACTGGAACAGCCTGAAAGAAAGGTGAGTTGGAGAAGATAGCCACTCCATCTTCTTCAACCACCTACAAAATTCCATAGAATAACACAAGGCTAGAGATAAAACTATTTACATATTTATTGAATGATGTAAAAATAAGCTTCAGTGCCTGGATATGGATGGCAGGCTACATTCATCACCATGCAATGCTTCAGTCCTGTTTTTAGCATTTATACCATGGAACCAGGGGAGCAGTAGCCTAGGGGTTAAGATGCTGGGCTTGTTGACCAGAAGTTTGGCAGTTTGAGACCCAAGCACCACATGACAGGGTGAGCTCCCATTCTTGCCCCAGCTCCTGCCAATCTAACAGTTTGAAAGCATGCAAATGCAAGCAGGTAAATAAGTACCATGTTGGTGAGGAAATAACAGTGTTCTGTGCGCCTCAGCATATAGTCATGCTGATCAGAGAAGTGTCTTCAGACAATGGTGGCTCCCTCAGCTAAGAAACAGAGATGAGCACCTCTCCCTAGAGTTGAATATGATAGGACAGGAAACCTTTAACTTTTTTTTTTTAATGATGGAACACATAGTACTCTGCCTCCACTGGCTTCATAGTCAACCCCACATCTAACATTGCTGCACCATTAATGTAGAGGTGTGCAATACTTTTCAGGCCAAAAGCAACATAGGTTTTGAGTCTTCTAAAAAGTGGACAAGGGTAGGTTAAAAAAAGTAGGCAAGATGAAAGCAATAACTAATTCTGATCTAATTTGATTTAAACTCATAATCTAGTTTCTTTAATTACGGATAGATTAGTATTCCTCATCTATTTAATAATTGTCCCCTTTTTCTCCTTGCCTCCACCTATAGCATAGAATTCCTTCTTTACATTATCACAATCAAGGCAGTTTTAGATTATTACTCTGCAAGTCTTTAAATAGTTGTCTTAAAATAGTCTTTAAAAAGCTAATTCATCCTGAAGAAGAATACCATTTGCTTAGTTTCCAATGCCAAATGCACTGATTTTTCCAAGGGTTAAAATTAGTAAGAGAAATTCTTTTTGAGATAAAGTTACAGGTCATGTTTGAGGAATTCTCCTACACATGATAATGATCAGGAAAGTGTCATTGATGATAGAAAAAGAAGTCAAACAATAAAGAGGAAATAAAATGAATGTGGAACTTTGGCAGATAGTAAATAGCTATTCTGATTATTTAAACATTTCTTAAATGTTTATAACCATATAGACATAATAGGAAAGTGGGATAAAGAGGCATATGGAAAAGTAACTGTGCAATGAAGTTTAATTCAGCTGTCAAATCCAAGGTTAATAAATCAGGAAATACTATTTAACTATATGTGTTTTTTTACTTAGGAATTAGGAATTATGGTGAATAATATGAAGTTACTGTCAGTTGTAGTTTCCTTGTTTGCTTCACTAGTGGTGTGAAGGACTAGATTTCTTTTAATTCTAATAATAGCAGAACTGATTTGAATGTGAACGTTTGAATTATCTTGTGTTTCAGGATTTCATTTTTTAATAGAGTGAAATTATTACTAACCTCAGGCATCATCAGAAACTTGCCTTCTGAGATCCAAAGCTTATCTGAATTAATATGAAATCAATAAAATTGGGAGTTTGGGCCCTTTGTTTTATAAATAAAATGCAGCATGTGGACAGAATGTATTGTTTGTGCCTGAACTAGTAGCCTTCATTCCTGTCTGTTGTGTGATAGCTTAGTTTAACATCCTCCTTTGTCTATGTTGTATTAGTTTCTTACTACCATTTCCCTTCTCCCTCCCTTCCCCAACTTTCTTTTTGAAATGTATTTGCTTTAGAAATCAAGTTCCTCCAACACAACCGGGGAGAAGATCACCAAAATGTATGAGCTGGGAACTGAGCCAGAGCGGAAAGTTTGGGTGGATCGCTATCTCAACTTCATGGAAGAAAGGGGAACACCTGTAGCTGGTCTCCCTGCTGTTGGCAAGAAGCCACTGGATCTTTTTAGACTCTATGTTTGTGTTAAGGAGATTGGAGGCTTAGCCCAGGTGAGTGATTGTGAGTAATGCCAGATTGTCAAATAAATCAGGCAAAAGTAGAGACTATCCTTGAAATGCAATTTAACATCATTCTAATCTGCATATTTTCAAAGACTGAAGATCGGGTACCTCTAGCTTCAAGAACAACATTTAAACATAGTGCAGAGAACCTCAGAATCCAGAATGGCAAGAATATCCAGTCAGAATTCAGAGTGCATAATCTCAAGAAAAGTGTTAAAATATATTAAAAGGATATGATTACCTTATTGGATTTCTTAATTGTCCAGTGTAACTATCCTCGACTTCCATCCCCCCAAATAACACTTTTCTGGTGATACTAAATTCATTTTCATATTAAAAATGATGACAAGTCCCGGCATGTTTTTTTAGCAACGTTTTTTCAGGTTTGCCATTGCGTCCTTCCTGGGGCTGAGAGGGAGTGACTGGCCCAACATCACCCGATTGGCTTTTTGCTAACACAGAATTAGAATTCATGGTCCCCTGAATTCTAACCAGTGCCTTAAACTGCTATTCCAAACTGGCTATGTTGAAATTTTGCTGGAAAAAAAAAAAGATGAGAATGAATTTCATCTTTATGCATAATCAGTGAAATGAGAGTGCTTATACAAATAACGCCTAATATAATTTTGTACACCAATATGGAACATCTTGTAAATAATGACTGATTCATACAAATGTGATTTCAAATACAGATACAGAAAGAAAAGCATATAGCTGTGTATGCTATAATTGAGAAAATATATAGGTGCATATTTTGTTAGATTTTTTTTTAACCATATACACATAACAGGGAAGTGAAAAAAGTATGCTGCAAAGGATCTACATAAAGGATGGATACAGTATACATTTTTGGTCTTCATATATCATCCAATTCTATTTAAGCAGCTCTTAGAATTTTAGTGTCATGCATTACCAATAAAATTCATTTCATTCATTAGTATTTTCTCTGTAGATTTTTTTAATATATAAATTCATAATCCATCTTTTCTTCTGCATAGTGAGTGCTTGTCTCCCTTATAAAGGGCCTGGAGTTTTAGCCCCTGAACCAGAAACACTAGCTGAACAAACCTTGAGCTGCTATTTTGAAGAAGTTTGAAGATGTTAAAGCACTTCAATAATATCTTTATTATTGCCATTTAAAATTTGTTTTTAAAAGCTGATTTTTTTAAAAAAAACAACAATACTCAGACTGCATGTTTATGTATCAGAGGAATAAAGTATATAAAATAAATTTGATCACACTACACTTCTGAAAGGATAAAAGTAGAGATGTAAATAGCAAAGCATTTTATATAGTGAAAGTAAGTTTTTTTAATGGTTTGGTAAGTGCAGGTAATGTTTATGCATTATTAAGTGTGGGAATAATGGGCATTAGAGTTTTTTTTTAATTTTGAAAGACATTACATGTAGGTTTTTTTCCCTTTTCGATCTTCAGGTTTTTTATCAATCTACTTTGCTGCAGTTCACTCAACCTGCTATTTTATTTATTTGTGTCTTTGTTCCTTCATTTCCTAGGTTAATAAAAATAAGAAGTGGCGTGAGCTGGCTACCAACCTAAACGTTGGCACTTCGAGCAGCGCAGCCAGTTCCTTGAAAAAACAATATATTCAATACCTCTTTGCCTTTGAATGCAAGATTGAACGAGGGGAGGAACCCCCTCCAGAAGTCTTCAGCACTGGAGATACTAAGAAACAAGCTAAGATTCAGCCGCCATCTCCTGGTAAGTTGAAGCACTACAGAAATAATCTTTTTTTAAAAATTGCACAGGAGATGGAGTTACTAAACAACTTAAATCTCATAAAAACATCTGCCACATGTAGATATTCCTAATTAATTTTTGAAGCTTGTAAATGAGGGAGATTTTAGTAGTTCTTGATTACCTATGTCAACAGATCTCTTAAAGGATTTGCATATATTCATATTGACACTTGCAAATATCTGTCAAATCTGTACCGACATTCTGCATGTTAAATTTAGCTCCATTAATAACTATTAAAAATGTTTACTACTAATTTCTAATGGAAGTAAAATGCACTCCACATTACCGAAGCAGAATCAGGCTGTATTTCCATTTTTATTTAACTTTTTTAGAGCTGCAAAATTCTAATGGCATTGTTCCAGCAAATACTTTACAGCATATAGTAAAATCTTTCTATGAACTTCTGTTGTTTTTACATTTCTTATTCATAACATTTTATTTTCATTGATACCACTTTTAATGTTGACAAACAAATGTTTTACCATCAGTGATGAAGTTTGGGGCAGTGATTTGCTCAGCAGCTCTGATATCACAGAAAACTGGGAAAGCACGTAGAGGTTTTTTTGTTTGTTTGGTTTGGAGATAATAGAAATCTGAGAATAGAACTATTGGATAGCATTAGAAAGAAGTGAAAGCAAGAGAATAGAGGTAGCAAATTGCAGATCAATAACAATATCACTTAGATTTATATACTGCTTCACAATGCTTTTCCTTAAGCAGTTTACAAAGTTAGGATATTGCCCCCAACAATCTGGGTCCTCATTTTACTCACCTTGGAAGGATGGAAGGCTGAGTCAACCTTGAGCCGGTGAGAATTGAACTGCCGAACTGCAGTCAGCAGAAGTAGCTTGCAATACTGCATTCTAACCACTGTGCCACTACAGTGCCTACAAAAATAGGAAGGCCAAATAAGGATCATGGGAAAGTGAAATAATACATAATAGCCATGTAGAATATTCCAGAGTGGGTAACCTATTGAGAGAGATGGGTGGAAAGAAAGAGAAAAAAATGAAAATTGCTAGTAGCTGCAAGAAGACTGAGACATCCAAGGAAGGGGAGGAAGCATAATAAGTAAGCCTACCATAGGCCATAAAAAATGTAGCATGTAAAAAATGCATGCTAGAAGTTTAAAGAGAGAGACTAAAATGATGGCGTTTCCATAGGTAGTCCTATTGTAATAAAATTCGGTCAACCTACTATTTTATTTGGCCATTAAGGGCTCATTCAATAGTTCCTCCAATATGATATTATATACTAGCGTTTATGGACAGGAACAAACAGGCCAGTTTTCTTAAAAAGAATAGAAAAATAACTCTGAACACTGGGAAACGAACTGAAGAGTGCTTAGATCTCTTAGTTCTTTTGTCTGACAAGGTGACCATAATTCAACAAAAAATACTTCACTTATAGGCAGCAATGGAAAATTCCCAAACTAAACAATTATCCATAAAATTGAATTTTATTAATTCTGGAATTAATATTACTGTGGATGCTATTGCCTTAGGAAAATACTTAAGTATATTCTGGGTGTATGTACACACCCACCTATAAATATATATTTGCCAATTGAGAACAATATTTATTTTTTATAATGAAGTGGGCTTCAGTCCAAAAAAGTTTATGTCATAAAATAAAGCTATCAGTCTTTAAAATATTACTTTCCAGAGATGAGAGTTATTTTTCCAGCAGAAATACTAGAAAAACATTTGTTGTAGATTACTTGCGTTTTGTTGCAATGGAAGTAACCACAGGAAATATGCTGAGGAGTGAAACAGCAAACTTAAAATACTGGGATAAATTGAATAATAGCAACTCCATTGCTGTAATCTCTCTCTGAAAGCCCTATCGTGTCAATGATGGTGCTGGAACAGTTTAGTTTAGATGGATATTCCGTAAACAAAAAGAATCCATGTTAGGAATGATTTTCCATATAGTTGAACCAATGTGCCAATATTTACTTTTCATCATAACTGTTTACACCTCAATACCTTCTTAACAGCCTGAAGTAAACAGATTTCAAATGGAAAATCTAGCTTTGCTTTGAGTAAATGGTAAAGCAGAGAAATGTCAAAGTTCATGATGTAAACATTTAGCCCACATTTAAAGGTCTTATCAGTATCATATTTAGTTCAGAAAGATATATTTAGACCAAGTGGAAACTCCATTTTCAAAACAAAAACATGATTACATCTGGGAAAAAATTCACCAAATATGAGTTGTTGTTCATAGATTTTACTGCTGAGTTAGGGATTTTACAAAATATGTAAGGATTAGTCTCCTAATTTTCAATACTTGTTCTGTACAAGAAATTTATGGACACACTGATAAATTGTGCAAAAGTGCAAAATATATGAAGAGAGTTAACAATGCATAATGGTGCTTGAAGAAAGGAAATAGAAGATTGTTAGTGTTTCAGCTTTCAGTTCTTTGAATCACAATTTATTCATAAAAAGTCAATTACTAAACAGAATTCTCTTCAGTATATACTGAAGGGGAGAGAGGAGTATGTTTACCAAATTATATTTTCCATATTCTTCCTAACTTACTGCTGGATCTATAATTGAATTTCACTTTATTGCATGCTAATTTGCAATGCTGAAAAAGCATTAGGACACAAAATAGCTACCATGGTGGCACTTTCACATTCATAAATACCTGCCATTGTGGACATGGCTCCATTCACAAAATCCCTGCTCAAAGAAAATAAACTTTCTCATGAAAAAGATAATAATGTAGAGGTAGAGAACAAACTTCATGCTCTTTTGATACTCAGTTTTTACTCTGTATCCATTTAATCAA
Organism: Arizona elegans; assembly: GCA_022577455.1. Taxonomy (NCBI): domain Eukaryota; kingdom Metazoa; phylum Chordata; class Lepidosauria; order Squamata; family Colubridae; genus Arizona; species Arizona elegans. The sequence goes on from JAKOOJ010000001.1 coordinate 256,522,561, forward strand.
AAGCAAACAAGAATCGTCAGAAAAACATGCATGACAGACCCAAATATCCTTTGCATTCAATAACAACAACAACAATAATAATAACAGCAAACAACAACAACAATAATTTTTTGGTTAGGACTTGAACTGTTAAATTGTTACCAGTCCCAGACTGTGAATCAAATTGAAGATTAAATCTTAAATAATAATGATAATAATTATGATAATTATGATAATAATAATAAATGTCAGTAACAACAGCAAATGCCGCTTATGCAATGAGAAAGATGAAACAGTGGATCACCTTATCAGTGACTGCAGCAAAATCTCACAGACTGATTAGCTACAACATCATGATTGACGGCAGAATTATACGCTAGAAGCTTTGCCAGACGTTTGGGTTCGAATGCAGCAAAAATTACTGCAAACACCAAGAACTAAATTGACAAAGTTCTTGAAAATGAGCAAGTCAAGATCTTGTAGGACTTTCGAATCCAAACAGATAGACATCTGGCCCACAACAAGCCTGACATCACTATGGAAAAGAAAAAAGTCTTGCATTGATAGCAATACCAGGTGATGCACGAATTGAAGAGAAACAGTTAGAAAAAAATAACAAAATACCACGGTCTGCAAAATGAAGTTGAGCTATTGTGGAAGAAGAAATCAACGGTTGTACCGATAGTAAGTGGAGCCCTTGAAGCAATACCGAAAGGGTTACCTAGATACATGGAAATTTTGAACTTATCAAACCTGAATATTTAGACTTTGCAAAAAACCCACCTTATTTGGAACTGCCTATAAGTGGGGGACACGGTGGCTCAGTGGCTAAGATGCTGAGCTTGTCGATTGAAAGTTCGGCAGTTCAGCGGTTCAAATCCCTAGTGCTGCGTAATGGGGTGAGCTCCCGTTACTTGTCCCAGCTTCTGCCAACCTAGCAGTTCGAAAGCACTTAAAAAATGCAAGTAGAAAAATAGGGACCACCTTTGGTGGGAAGGTAACAGCATTCTGTGCGCCTTTGGCATTTAGTCATGCCAGCCACATGACTACGGAGACATCTTCAGATAGCGCTGGCTTTTCAGCTTTGAAACGGAGATGAGCACCACCCCCTAGAGTCTGGAATGACTAGCACATATTTATTTATCTATTTATTTTTATTAAATTTATATGCTGCCCTTCTCCCATAGGACTCGGGGCGGCACACAGAATTAAAAACATATAACAATAAAAATCCTAAAAACAGCCAATATAAAACTCCAAACAGAATAAAATCTCGTCGTAGATCAGGGAAATTGCTGAAACAGCCATGTCTTCAGGTCGATGCGGAAAGTGCGGAGGTCAGGGGCCATCCGGAGCTCGATGGGTAACTCATTCCAGAGGGTCGGTGCGGCCACTGAGAACGCCCTCATCCTGGGGGCCACCAGCCAACATTGTCTGGCCGATGGTACTCGGAGGAGGGCAGCCCTATGTGACCGCACAGGACGGTGGGAGGCCGGTAGGAGGTGGTCCTGCAAGTACCCCGGGCCCATGCCACGTAGGGCTTTATAGGTAAGAACCAGCACCTTGAAGTGGATCCGAAGAACAACAGGTAGCCATTGCAGCTCGCGCAGGAGAGGTGTCACACAGGAGTAACAGGAAGCTCCCGTAACAACCCGCGCAGCCGCATTCTGGACCAGCTGGAGCCTCCGGGTGCACCCCAAGGGCAGCCCCATGTAGAGGGTATTGCAGTAATCCAGCCGAGAAATAATGAGAGCATGAGTGACTGTACAGAGGGCATCCCTGTCTAGGAAAGGGCGTAACTGGCGCACCAGGCGTTCCTGTGCAAAAGCCCCCCTTGTCACGGCCGTCAGATGATCCACCAAGGACAGCCGAGAATCGAGGACACCGAGATTACGAACCCTTCCAGGTTCACATATGTGCGAGGGGAACCTTTACCTTTACCTTTATATATTTTAACAGCTTAACACCTTAATTAAGATGTACTAGAAGCAGGAATATATTATTTTGCATATTTATTTTGCATTATCTTCCAATTTAAAAAATAACTTTGAAAAAGTTAGGGACAGATTGAAAAATAATAATAAGATTGACACAGAGGATGGTAAAGTCTCACATCACAAACGCCCCAGTAGTCACATGATAAACATTGGCAACCAGCATGAATTTATAATGGTTATGGCATTTTGGGATCATGTGATTACCATTTATGCTGTTCCCAGGAGGCCTATAACAAGCAAAGTTGGGGGGGGCGTTTTTGCTTAACAACTTCACGATTCACTTAACGACAGTGTAATTCATTTAATGACTACAAGAAGAAAGGCCATAAAATCACATGCAACTCACTTCACCATCACATCACTGACAAAGGTTCTGGTCCCAATATATCATTAGAAGTCAAATTTGCAAAACATGTTTCCATCCTTTGAAATTCCAGCAGTCTTGAGCTGGCTTCTTAATTCAGGCCAATTGTTTTTGCATTTCATTTCAACTGACTGAAGGAAAAGAGCCAATTTTTTCCCCCCAACATTTCTGCAATTCCAATGTTCTCAGCAGGCTTAGTTTAGAAAACTTTGAGCCTCAGTTTATAGAGAGCCCAGGGTTTCCTTGGCAGCGGGGAAACAAGGAGGGGAGTGTGAGCACAGAGGGCTAAGGCAGTCTTTTAATTAGTCAGTCTGTAACCAAAAACCCATCTATCTTTGCTGGCAGGTGGCTGACTGCATTTCTATTATTAGCTGACAGGTGATGTCACAAAATCTGGCAGGCAGCCAACTAGGGAATCCCCAGCGGAAGATAAACGAGGAAAGGGGCTGGGTTATAAACAAAGGTGCCCTTTGATTGACCTTCATTCACGGTGGACATGTGATGTTTCCTAGTAAACCTCCCACCGCTTTTCCCTCCCTCCCCCCTTGTCAGAATTAGGGCACCGAGTTCACGCTGTGTAAATTATCTCCCCAGCATGGCGTCTGGCTGTTAAGACTGAAGTATGTGAATGTACTTAACCTTCAGTAACCTTTCCATTGTTTACTTTAGCTTATACATTTGTAGCTTCTGGCAAAAGGTAGGGATATCCTAGAGAGCATGTTAGGCCTCCTATTAATAGAGTTCCAAGAGGCTACATTCATGTATTTATTTGTTTCTTCCAATTTGGCGTGGGAGGGGGTGGGGGGGAGGAAGGGGGAATTGCTGGGCAATGAAAAAGCTTTCATTCACTCCCCGCCTCCCACCCTCCTCTTCCTTCTCTGGTATTGTCAACTGGATATTTGAGACAATATAAATAAAAAAGACAAGCATTTCAATGGAACTGTGATTTGGAAATTGCTGTGAATTCTGTGCAAGCCTCAGGGTGCAGCGTACAACTGCACAGTAGTGTAGCCAATGAGTCCAATTGGATGCTTTTGAGATACGGTAGAATTCAGATTCATCTATTGAGGAAACCTCAACTTATTCTTTCTATACCTAGATGTTAATCTTGTCAAACTATATATGCTTCATTCTAGTGACAACTTTCAAATCCGGAATAGTTGTGCAACATATGCTATTCTGTTCTTTAACAGAAGGCAGCTGCCAGAAGGCCCAGGAAGGAAAATTAAAAACTAAAGCAGGAGTGTCCAACCTTGGCAACTATTAAGACAGTGATGGTGAACCTTTTAGGCACCGAGTGCTCAAAGTGTGCGCGTGCGCCCAAACTGCAAGGCGTGGGCACATGTGTGCCCCCTGCACATGCATGTGTGCCCCGCACATGCACACGCACCCTGCACATGCATACACACGCACATGTGCGGCAGAGACCCAAAGACCAGCTGGGCGGCAGGAGGCACGTGCGCATGTGCGGCAGAGACCCAAAGACCAGCTGGGCGGCAGGAGGCACGTGCGCATGTGCGGCAGAGACCCGAAACAGAGCTGGGGCGACGACGCACGTGCCCACAGAGAGGGCTCTGCATGCCACCTCTGGCACACATGCCATAGGTTCGCCACCACTGTTTTAATACTTGTGAACTCAACTCCCAGAATTCCCCAGCCAGCAATTCTAGGAATTGAAGTCCTCAGATCTTAAAGTTGCCAAGGTTGGTCACCCCTGGACTAAAATAACATATACTTTTTTTTTTTTTAATTTGATTTTTTATGCCGCCCTTCTCCAGAGACTCAGGGCGGTTTACAGTGCTTTAAGCAACAGCCTTCATACTTTTGTATATTTATACAAAGTCAGCTTATTGCCCCCACAATCTGGGTCCTCATTTCACCTACCTTTGAAAGGATGGAAGGCTGAGTCAACCTTGAGCCTGGCGAGATTCGATCTTACTTTAATTGCAGACAGCTGGTGTTAAATTACAGTGCTCTGTCTGTTGAGCTATTCCTTTGAAGTTGCTGCATTGTTTACCCAACTAATTGCAGAGTTGTGGTCATGACCTTTATAGCCTATACAGCACAACCCTGGGACTTATCAAACCACCCCTTGCCAGAATTGTCTTTGCTATCTAGCCAGGTCATCCAGAGAGGGCCTGATGCAGATCCCAGTTTTGTGAAGGGCCTGGGGCATGCAGCAGATGACAGCTCTTCTCCCCATATCCTCCTCCCAAAGGTACCCACAGCCCAACCCTCCTAATATTTCCTACACAAATGAAAGCAGTCCTATTTCAGAATATATTTAGCATTTGGAACATTTAGTTTTATCGGTGCCTATCATGTTTAGGTTTGGGATGATTTATTGTAATTGTTTATGATTAGTTTGTACTGTTTCTTTTGACCTTTAGGATTGGGACAGTTTATAAATATTATAAAGTAAATAAATAACTTTGCTTAATAACTTGTTATATACAAAGTGTGTAATGTAATAGATCTTTTGTGGCAGACATCATATGATCCACAGCTCTTTTTTCTAGCTGTTGAAGCAGAAATTACTATTTTCACCATATTTTAGGGAGCAATTAATGAACAGGACAAGTCAGTCCCATCAGAGGAAAAATCCCATATTTTAAGAGCTAATTTAGATATTTCATTGCCTGGCAGAAGATTATTCCAATAGCTTCATCCTAAGTATTTATGAATCCACAGTATATGTATTGGGATCTCCTCACATCAAGATATTAGAACACTAACTTTGCCAAAGTTTCTCCTTTACAAGACCCTGTAAATATGAGGCCCGTTTCTTTATTTTGCTGCATAATGCTGTGCTTGAGACTCTGGAAGCACTTCTAGGGAAATGATCCAACTTGAATTGAGTTTGTCTTGAGTTTGAAATTATCAATTTAGACAAACAATCAAACATAGTAAACAATACTCCCACCAACACTTGACAGGGCAAGCCACTGTATGTAAACAAGAGCTAATCCCAATTCCTGCAGCACTGAAGATATTACCTTGTTGGGTAATAAAATGTCTGCAAGAAAACAACCAACCTCAAAGATCACCCAGGATTCTATGGAAATGATCCAAGAACATTAACTTGGTGTTTCTGACTTTTCTGTTATGGTCTGGGAGTCTAGTCTTCTTACAAGTTAAGTATATTTTGAAAGAAGTTTAGAGTTTCAGATACAGAGAACCTGTACAATTCCATTGTATCTGCCCTGTTGGTCATCAACTTGAACAAGACCTGGACAAATTTTGCTTAAGCAGTATATGGTGATGAATTCTTAGCCATAGCAGAATTTAATACAATAAATCACATCTCATCTAGGAGGTATATTAAAATAAAATAAAGATATTTCTTCAGAAATACCTCTCTTTCCTGCTTCTCTGCTCGGTTTTCTTTCTACACATGTGAGAGTTCACGCCTGATATTTTTTTCCTCTTTCTTCCCCTTTTTTTAAAAAAATTTCAGCTAACTCGGGTTCTCTTCAGGGTCCACAGACCCCTCAGTCTACGGGGAGCAATTCTATGACAGAAGTGCCAAGTGACCTCAAGCCTCCAACACCAGCGTCCACACCTCATGGACAGATGACACCTACACAGAGCAGCAGGTACTTTTCTTAGAGCCTTTCAGGATATTGGATCTGTGCTTTGGCAAGTGCAGTCACTGCCCCAAATCCAGACACCTTCTCTCTCTTTCAGGGATGTTGCATTTTCCTGTGACTCAAAATGCAACATGTTGTGGGAAATATTATTGGTATCTGGAAAATGAGTGTCACGGGCATTTCTTGGATGCTGCCCATGACATCATTGATGGTGAGTGGCAGTTACCCCATCTTTCTTTGCCACCATATTGTCAATCTCACCCCTCCCCCTGACCAGGAATGAAAAAAGGAGAGGTATGGGATCTGAAAATGCAGAGGTTCAAACTGATGTGTGAAAAAATTGCTTTTAATTTCAATTTCCTCAATACACACACAGACCCAAACTCTTCAGTCTTTGGTTAGAGCTGCATTGATGGCAGAACTAAAACTGTAAAAAAGCTTTGCCTTAAGAGTAATTTTGTGTGAGTTTGCAGGATGAAGCTTCTGCTTTTTCACTGTAGAACTCTTTGTGTGTATGTATAGATATGTGTGCAACTGTGTCCAGATGCATGCATAAACAACCAGAAAAAATGGAGAAAATTAGCAAGCAATTCCAAGTAAACCATTATCATGGCTTCATCCTATTGTAGGGAACTAATTTGCAAATAGAACAAACTTCTATTTTTCCCTAAAAGGACTTCTCCATTATTTCCTGCAGCATCTGGCTTCAAGGGAAAAAAAACATGTCAGCCCCTCTCAAAAATAATTATTTGTGCACAATTTGAATTGTTTATCTGCCAACACACAGGCACATCCATGTACAACTCTACTCACTGATTTTTAAAGTTACCCGTTGTTGTCCATGCGTGTTATTTCAATTTCCATACATACAAATGGGTATTTCTTTGGAGATAAAATTTGGGGAATATTCAATGAACAGAGGTTGGATATGATCAGTGATCTGTCAACTAAGTTTGAGAGGTTATCTGCTTATATCCATATATTTAATTTTGGTGCAATTGAGATTAGTAAATTAACCATACAGTGCCTTTTCACAAGGCATGATACTCTTGATATAAATTTAGTTCTGAAACCAAGAATTGACCTGTGATGCATATAAATGATGGAAAGGGGGCACTGTGTTGGGATGGTTAGGCTGCTGGATTGAATTTAAGAAACTTTTGTTCAAATCCCAGCTGTACTATAAAGTTTATTTTGAGGTCCTTGGACAAATAGGTGTTCTCATATTCACTCTGAACTTCTTGACTCAGGTAGAGAATGAGGTACTTGAACACTTGTTCTATATATTTTGAATATCTTATATATCTTACACTGTTAAGGCAACAGTGGTGATTTTCACAACAGTTTAACTTTCTGAACTCTATGGATCACCACCTGATCAGGCATTGCTCATCTATAACTGTGTCTCTATAACTCAAATACTTTCTTATGTTCTATCTCTTTAGAAATAGTTCAGTCAGTGTACATGATCCCTTTTCGGATATAAGTGATTCCACATACCCAAAGCGGAACTCCATGACTCCAAATGCACCCTATCAGCAATCAATGAATATGCCAGATATGATGGGAAGGATGCCCTATGAGCCAAACAAGGATCCTTTTGGTGGGATGAGAAAAGGTATCTGCTGACATAATTTGTGCGTAGGGGAGGGGGCACGCACATAGACTCTATGTTTGTCTATATCAGTTCCTAGATGGGATTCTCCATCAAAAATATTTTTGATTCTTTGCTTTTCTCTGTCTTTCATAAGTAACTATACTATTGTTTTGGAAATTAACAGATTAGCGCAGAGAATAATTGTGGGAGCTTCATCACTTGACACTTTCAAGGAAAGATTGGACTGCCATTTGTCAGAAATGGTGTAGGGTCTCCTGCTTGAGCGGGGGGTTGGACTACAAGGTCCCTTCCAACTCTGTTAATCTGTAAAGTATCTGAATTTTTGCCAATAAGTTTAAGAAGTTCCTTTTAAGATACAGAAAATTATTTGGAAGTGTTTTTATAATTATATTGTTCAAATTATACCAATACTCTCAATTTAGGCCTATTACGTTTCTGTAAGTAACAGGGTTTGGAAACTCAGATTATATAATATACAAGCCAGTTTAATAAGACATACAGTGATATGACATATATTATTTTACTCTAAATCTTAATGTACCAGTAATCACCAATCTTATTTCATTTAGATGAGATAGGACTGCTACAGGAAGTTTACAGGACTAAATCGGCATGCTAAGTATAAAGGAATTTATGTAATGGTTTAAAAATGGGTCTGTGCCCTATAACATTCTTGGGGAAAACTTTTTTGACAGGGAAGTAAGGATTTCTTGCAACAGTTTCACGTTATGGGAACCTGCTCCAACTGCTAGATTTTTAGATCTGGACAAATGTCTCAGCAGTGTATAAAGTGTGTAGGGATTTGAGTTAAATAGATCATTTATACATGACTTCTGCTAATGAGATTCAAATCCCTTTAACAGTCATATGTAAAGATATATAAAAATACAAAAAAGTCATACTGAATCTTTAGCAGTATTTGTGGAGCAATATTTTAAGCAAAATTCTGACTGCACAGCAGGACTCAATTATTTCAGAAAACCTGAACAAAAATGCCTCTCTAGAGTACCTTTCGTGGCTAAATTCAGTTTATGTATGTACAGTTTGTATGTAGGTATCTCTATATACAGCTACAACAACTATTTTATATTCACAAGAACCTTGTAATATACTTCAAGATAAGAGATAATGAGTGAGTCATGATTTATACTAGACAATATTCTGTATCTCTGAAATCATTTATTACTCTTAAGTCCCAAGGAGATTTCCAAAGTGACTTCCAGTTAGAAATCTGAAAGCAGAATAAATAATAGAGCAATAAAACAAGTAAATCAATAAAATAAGAACAGCAGCATTTTCAATGTTAAAGCAGAAATTTAAAATGAGCAAATCAAAAGCTGTAAAGAACTTAGGAAAAATAGTTTTATTTAGTGCTCAGGTTTACCAACCCTGGCTACTTACATTTTTTTTCTGTCAACATCAAAAACTGAAGCCAACATCAAAAACTGAAGAGATCTGTGTTTATGTCACCTCCAGGAGGGCGAAAAACCTTGCTTATGGGTAGATTGATATTTTAGAAACTATCCATTATCTGGTAGCCAGTGGATATTTAGACATCTTCCTTTCCAAATTCACTGCACAAATAGATATGGAGATATATATTTCATGTGTGTAGGCTGATCTTAGAGAACAAAAATAGCTGTGATCATAATGCTAATGTATTTGATCCAGTGGAGATTTGAGGGTTAGTAGTAGACTCCTTTCTTGAGGAAAAAAAGCAGAAAACACAAAAATTGCTTGAGATTTTTATTTGGGTTTAAAATGATAAAATACAGTATGTTTAGAGTATAGATGTGGTCCCAGTTATTGGAAACCATAGTAAAATACACAGTGGTATTATAATGGCACTGTTGCTGAAGTAAGTATCTCCTCAGTTCTGATACTGTTTGTTGAATTATTCTGCTTCAGTTCTCTGAACATCAATAGTATTTAATAATTCTTAATAATATATCTTTCAAATAACTTAGGTAAGCCATTTCTTTCTTTCTTTCTTTCTTTCTTTCTTTCTTTCATTCATAGTGCCTGGAAATAGTGAACCCTTCATGGCCCCTGGACAAATGCCCAACAGTGGCATGCAGGATATGTACAGCCAGAGTCCCGCTGGAACCATTTCCAACATGAGCATAGGCCAACGCCAACAGTTTCCTTATGGAAGTGGTTATGACCGGAGGTAAGACTTCATCAGCTTCAAAACACAGAAAAATGGTGAAAAGATTCTGCATTGTCACTGTCCTTCTAACAAACCATTTAGCTGAGCCATTTAATACTCTTCAGAAAATCATCAAGAGCAAAACCACTAACAGAGACTGAGTCTATTTTGTGTAAGAACTAATAAGTGAGTGTGTGCTGAACAAGGAGTCGCCTTGGCTATAGAGAGCTATATTTGATTTATTTTTATTTATTTATTTTTGCTTAATCAGATTTCAGCATTATTATTCAGTGTGTGTGCATGTGTGTGTATGTGTATGCTTAATGAACCAGCCACTGGGAAATTGCACCTTGTTCTGATGGTTTTGTGCTATCTGTTGTGGAGGAGTATATTACAAAAATCTATGTAAACAAAGATTCTCATTTCCAGGATAGTCATTTAATACATCCCAGCCTCAATAAAGTCAACAATACTTCCATTTGGATTCATATCCTCATTCACATTGTGACCCAACACACATAACTGACATGGGGCTGAAGTCAGTATCCTGTGGTATGCAGGCAAGCAATACACTCACCAATGTAGAAAGGCAAAACTGGATATCTATGATAGGTAACAGATGAGTGATGGATTTCACTTACCTTTGCTACTGGTTTGCTTCACTCGCACATGTCCCACTTCTGCACATGCACAGAGCATATTTGATGATGTCCAGGTGGGTTGGCGGAGCCTCCCACCGCCGCTGCTAACAGTTCGCCAGAATCGGGGCAAACCAGTAGCAACCCACCACTGTAACAGATATATTCCTTCCCATCCTCTCCCACACCCAATTCAAAGTTAAGCCAATGGGAGAGCTTAGTTCTGTGTTAGCATCATAAGACCATAAAAAGGGTCAAGATTTCCCCTGTCCAGTTGTGTCCAACACTAGGGGAAGGAGTGCTCATTTCTTGCCTAGCTGAGGGAGCCAGTGTTTCTTATTTACTTATTTATTTAGAAAGTTTACATTGCCACCGACTCGCACATGGTGATTCAAGGTGGCTTACAGGACATAAAAGCACCATATAAAATAAATATAAATAATAAAATAATAACCCCTACCACCATGACAACACACATTCATACCAGCCATTTAATGCTGGCTGGTAATGTTGCCCAAAGACACTCACGGAACGTTGTTACCTTCCCACCGAAGTGGTACCGATTTGTCTACTTGCATTTGCATGTTTTTGAACTGTGTTCTTGGGTCTCAAACTGCCAGCCTTCCGGTTGACAAACCCAGCCTCTTTAACTACTAGGCCACCACACACACACCCTAGTCATAAGACCATGGCCAGAGAGAAGAAAAGAAAGGAGTTGCTAATTGGCTGGAATTCAGTAGAGGGGAGATCCTTTTTTGGAAAAGCAAAATGTCCCCCTCAAAGAAGGGGAGGGGGGTGGCGAACAATGGTTGTAGAAGCATGATAAAATGCACAAAGTAGCAAAACTTTTTTCTTTATTCTCTTCAAAATTATACCATTTACAATAACATTCAACCTGCATAAAAATTAGTGCTAAGCCAGTAAATGTTAACTTCTTGCCATGTTTCAGTATTCTAAAAAAAAAAAAACCACAATCCATGCAGAATGTGTTTTTTCTCTGCAGCCTGGCAATGGGAACTTTCTGGTTTAGCATTATATATCTGCCAGAAAAGCAGCAATATATTGTAATTTTGGCTCATTTGTTGAAGTACCTTCTTCTTTATAATATACCTTTTGAAAAATGCTACTAAGAATATGGACAGCAAGAAAAAGACTATTGCAAATGTATATTAAACAATAAACTTTGCTTTATAAAGCAATAGAAGAGGTTTTATGTTACTATACTTTACTAAAAATATAAGTAGTGAATTCAAATTAGTTTCCATCACTGATCAGAATATTAGAAATGCCAGTGGATTTTTAAACCAAAAATTGCTAAAATGAATCAGTTTCAAAATGGTTTAACTCATCATGTAAATGTAGCCTCTAAGGATTATGATGAGGATTATCATTAGGATTATGATATTTTGGGGGAGAAATGATCACATTATTTAAGAAAAAGAATGATTATAAAGAATAAGAGCAATGGTGTTGACGGAGGTACCCAAGGTACATTGCCAAGGTGATAAAGAGTAACATTCAGAAGCAGGTTCCTAATTCGGGAAGGAGGTAACAACACAGGCTTGCAAGAGGTCAACACCATTAGGTATACCAAACTAAAAAATCAATTCAACAAGAAGGCTAAAACTACTTTTATTGAGATTGTCTATAATAAAAGAACCTTGCAAATTGTATTGTACCTCTTCCCCTTTTTATAGTTCAGTAAATTATAGAGCTGTTTGATCCGCTTCCGAACACTATCTGGACAAATATGTTCTACCTTTTATAACCTTGTAATGGGGCTTGAATATCCAGTAGGGAAATGCAACACTGGATGTGGCTCAGCCCATCTCCTCCTGAGCTCCCTGCTCCCCCTCCACTACCTTTTTCATTTCATATTGTTGCACTTTCATTGTTTATTGTTTTATTCCTTTACTATTGTTATTTTTACATTTTTTTTACCATTTTAATTTTGTTTTATTTTTGCAAGCCACCCAGAGTGGCCCCATGGCAAGATAGGTGGCAAATAAATTTAACAAGTAAATAAATAAAATAAATATCAAGGCCATCCTCTTTAATCTCTACAATTACCTTCTAGTTATTAATGACATAGAATCCTAAGTAAGTTTCATGAATAGATATGAAACTTGCAATTGCATAGTTCTTTATACATCTGGCAAAATTTACAAACAAGAGTTGCATGAGCTAGCCTCTAAAATTTTATTCATCAAAAAGTCCGCAGTGGCCTACAAAACATTTTCAGTCTCAGAGAAAATGTTGATTTGAAATTGGCTATTCCATAAGGGTTTTTTTTATTATTATTATTTTAATTCACCAGACTTGAAGAATAAGTGTTTTTTACAGTGTGAGGTTTCCTTTGTCATTTTTAGGTTGGATCATGGGCTGGGTCCTGAAGGCAGTATGGGAGCACCTGGTCAAAGCAACATGGTGCCTTCAAACAGTGACCCAAGCATGTACTCTTCTAACTCTTATCCTGGGCAACAAAGGTGAATAATTTAATCTGTTTAAAATGCCTGTGTTAACAGATAAACTTAAATCTTAAGAACTACTGAATAGGAGGTGCAATTTGCTACACTGGATTGCTGTATTGCGTTTCATGCTCTCAGATTTTCTGCAAGACATTGGCATAAACTCCTTGAGAATAATGATGGTTGCATGGCTGCAGTGCTTGGTAGATGATTTTATGCTTTACTTCGGCTTTTTTTTTAAGTTTGGATTCTAGAGATGGATTCATTTGGAACATGTAGAAAACGTGAGATTACAGCATTTTTACACATTATACAACTATTCACCAGAGAATACTTTTCTCAGCCTTTTACTTTACATTCATTTGTAAAACAGTGAGGTTCTCAGATGTTTCTTTGTTGATGTCATTTCATAAATAAATTAATTGAACATGTGCTTGAAATACAGGCTGCTGCTCCTTTCTTTCATTTACTCCCTAAAGTAAATTTGTTTCACATATCGCTATATAGTTATAACACGACTATTTCCTCCAACCTAATTTAACTAACACAATTTAAGCCAAAGTAGATCACTGAAGTTCTTGAAATTTCAATTACTTTCACTTTTAGCAGATTTCTCCATTTTAGACCACTGGGGCAATATAGATTTTTATTGAGGTATTATAAATCAACCATATGTGTATTTAATGCAACAATGCAATAATCTAGGAAACTGCATTGCTTGGGAAATTGGGAAATTCGCTCTCTTTTCTTCCATGGTAAATGCCTTATCTTTTAGGCATATGTCTCAGGAATAGTGCACAGACTGCTGTGTCCAACCAAAACTCTCCCATTCTCCCTTGCCCCATTTTCTGTACTTTTCTGCTGTACTGTGTGACACTTCTGATCATGATATCTGTGCTGTTACCATAATATTAGCTAGCCCACTGCAGGAGTCTGATATCCTGAATGAGCTCATGGTGCTTACATCCAGTGGTGAAATGTAAAATTTGTTACTACCGGTTCTGTGGGCATGGCTTGGTGGGGTGGGGGGTGGGGGTTAATGTGACTGGGTGGGCGTGGCCAACATTTTTTTTTTTTTACTTTTAAAAGCATTTTTTCTTCAACCTTAAGAGGTTGCAGAAAAAAATGCTTTTAGAAGCCTCTGACAATCAGGCAACTCAACTAGGATCATCAGAGGCTTTTAAAGGCATTTTTTTTTCTACAACCTCTTCGGCTGAAGAGGTTGCAGAAAAAAATGCCTTTAAAAGCCTCTGACGATTCCAGCTGAGCTGCACGATCATCAGAGGCTTTTTTATATATATATACTTTTAAAAGCATTTTTTCGGCCGACGTGGTTGCAGGAAAAAATGCTTTTAAAAGTTTTAAAAACAGCCTCTGATGATCGCACGGCTCAGCTGGGCATGGAGGGGGGCAGGGATTTTTGCTACCAGTTCTCCGAGCCATCCGCTGCCATCGCTACCGGATTGGGCGATCCGGTCCGAACCGGGAGCATTTCACCCCTGCTTACATCCAATGCTGAATGCTTATTTGCTTAAAACCATTCAATCTGGTGTGGGAGAATTTGATCACTGCATTTAGATGTCACATTGTAAGAACAAATGTAAACGTTTTATATATTTGGATAAAATATATTTAGATGGTGCTTTTCTTCAATTCCAGGTAAGTTTGAGGCTGCACCTAAAGCTTCTAAGTTTGAAGCCCAATAGATATAATAAGCTCATTTAAATCATTTAAAAGAGTGATTCTTAGCTGATTTTATTAGATATGTTTGTAATCTTAGTATTGTTACGGTTGTTTTACATTTAATTATTTCTTTGTATTCCATTAACTACCTTTCCACTTCAGATTTGTAATCTTTTTTTTTTTAATCTAAGAATGGCTATTAGATCATGCATTACTCATTTATACAAAAATTGTTTTAAAACTGCAACACTCTGGCTATATTAGGTAATCATATATTGTTGCCAACATTCTGAATATCAAGTATGGAATCTACTTCAGCCAGTCAGTTGCATTTCTTCTCAGTTACAGTACGTTAGTCAGATGCTTTTGTATTAAAGCTCATACAGACATTGCCAAGTGAGATTCAAGAATATGGAATCATAAACTGCTAAGTCATCCAAAGAAAGGTGAAACATGTCTGCATCCAGGCCACATGTTATTTTTATCTGATGGTAGGCACGTTCAATCCCGAAAACAGAAGACATCACTTTTTTTTACCAATATTGATATATTATTACCAATTATTCTAAGAGAGTGATCACTAATTTACTCTATTACATTTGTACTGAATAAGATTGAGTGGAATTGAATGTATGTAATCGAAAATTAAAATCACTTCATTTTTAAAACATACTGTACGACATTTGGTGGAGAACATTTGATATGAGTCCTTCGGGAGTAGGGCGGTATACAAATTTAATAAAATAAATAAAAATAAATAAATATGAAAAAAGAGGGTGCTGTTAGAGATTTTCAGGCTTCATGAAGGATAGAAACTGTTTTAATGGGATAAGAAGTTTCACTATTTTGAGGCATTTTGGAAATCATAAGCACTAACTTACAGCTCATATTTTTCATTGCAGGCATGAACCGTATGGACCGCAGTATCCAATGCAAGCTCCTCCTTCTGGACAACCCCCCTATGGAGGACACCAATCTGGAATGTTTCCACAGCAGCAGGTAAATAGTTTTATAGTGTAATTTCTTTTGCAAAATTCATTCTAGAAAGCTAAGCATTTGGCACTGGCAAAAAAAGTAAACAATGGACAACGATGTTTGCTACTTACGAAAATTGTATATTTGTATCCTTTTATAAGGAATGTTTCTTAACAGCAATTGGCTACTGTTATGATACAGAGCATTCACTAAAATTATTCTGTTTTATTGACTGAGAAATTAATAAGAAAATATAAAAATATATAAAAAAATAATAAGATGTATCCCAAATAGTTCTATATGCAATGACTAAATTGTGTTTGCATTAAATTTAGAGAGGGGGGGAGTTGTAGGATCATAGAATTGTAAAATTGGAAGCAACTACAAGGATTAGCTAGTCAAATTCTCTGCATTGTGCAGGAAAAACAGTTAAATCACTCGTAAGAAATGGCTGACCAGCATCTTAAAAATCTCTAGACGTGGGGGAAGCCATAGCCTTCATAAACAGACTGTTTTACTGTTGTATAAAAGCAGAAGGGAAGATAATTCTGCCTTCTTATTTAAAACTTCTAAGGATATTTCAACTAGGGAGAAGGGAACACAGTTAGGTGAATCTGCAGAAGTTGGCATCACCTGTCCTCCATAATAAAAGGCTACCTCAATTAGTGTTGAGGTAGCCTTTCTTCCACAACATTCACATTTTATTTATTGATTCATAGCTAATAACATTTCAAAGTAAATTATTGGCAATTAAAAATAAGTGGAACCTGCAAGAAAATTTTGTAATGAGGATTTCTCTTCTTCGGGGCTTCATTTAGCCAGCAAGCATCATTTACAATATAATTTTCTCTTTTCTTTCCAATATGAACTATTCATATACTGTGTAATGTTTGGTATACTGTACAAATGATATATCTAGATTGTTCTCCATTTTTTCCATTTTTTCTTTTTACTTGTTTTTGCATGTTATATGTTCCTCTGTTTTTAGTTTTTTATAGTTTGTTTTGGCATTTTCTTGTATATTAATTGGGGGTTTGCATTGTTGTGTATGTTTCAAAATAAATAAATAATGTTATTGGCAACATTTAGCCACATAAGAATCATCACAAGGAAAATGTATGTGCATGAGAAAGAAAGCGTGCTCAAATATCCATCTATATGTCTGTCATTTTCAAAACATTTAAATCAATGCACTAACACATCTCTGTCTAAAACCTCAATCAAATATCATACTCAGTGCCACACAGAATTAATACTTTTTATCCTTAAAAGATACTAATCAAGATCTAGGAGCATCAAAAAGAAGATTCTAGGTTTATTTTAGGGTTTTTTTAAATTAACATCTAAAGTCTAAAAACATCTTAACTAATACATACATTTTTATCAACTTCCTGATCCCACTTCCATCTTAATAGTTGAAAATGAAATATTAAGACATTTAATTATAATGTAGTATGTACTCAAAACAGTTCCTAAAATGAAATTGGTACCTCATTTTATGCCTGCAATCATAATCATATAGTCTGACACTAAAATTGTAATTCATTTAAAATGTTACACACTACATATGGACAAAATTTCAACGACCTTATGAATATTTATTCAAATAATTAAAAGGTCATTGTACATCTTTCAATTACGGTACTAATGAAAATAAAGATGATTATTTGTATTTAAAATATTGTAAGTATATTGTAATTATTCTATCACACCAATGCATAAGAATATATAAAAATGATATTTTATATTATTTTAAATATTTGGTGTCTATTTTTTCAGAACTACAAACGCCATATGGATGGCATGTATGGGCCTCCAGCAAAACGTCATGATGGAGATATGTTTAACATGCAATATAGCAACCAACAGCAGGAGATGTTTAACCAGTACAGCAGTGCTTACTCTGGACCAGACAGGAGACCCATCCAGGGACAGTATCCATATCCTTATAACAGAGAGAGGATGCAGGCTCCTGGACAAATGCAACAACATGGAATACCTCCTCAGATGATTGGTGGTCCAATGCAGTCATCAGCTTCCAGTGAAAGCCCCCAACAAACTATGTGGCCCACAAGAAATGATATGTCTTACCCATATCAGAACAGGCAAGGCCCCGGGGGCCCTGCACAGGCCCCACCTTATCCAGGGTTGAATCGTACTGATGATATGATGGTACCTGACCAGAGAATAAACCATGAAAGCCAGTGGCCTTCTCATGTCAACCAGCGACAGCCTTCTTACATGTCATCTTCTGCTTCCATGCAGCCTATTACTCGACCTCCTCAGTCATCCTATCAGACGCCACCATCAATGCCAAACCACATATCTCGAGCTCCTAGCCCTGCATCTTTCCCACGCTCTCATGAAAATCGTATGTCTCCCAGTAAATCTCCGTTCCTATCCTCTATGAAGATGCCAAAAGTTATGCCCACTCTTCCAGGCTCGCAGGTCACATGTCCTCCAACACAGCCACCACCATCTATTAGGCGGGAAGTCACTTTTCCTCCAGGTTCGGTAGAAGCATCCCAACCAGTTTTAAAACCAAGGCGAAAGATTACCTCAAAAGATATCGGTAAGCGTTCTTATTGTCCTTACAGAAGAAGAGACTTTTTACAATAATTTTGTAGCGCTTGCATTTATTTCTATTAATTCACTTAAGAAATTAGTTTTATTAAATTGAAGCTAATCTCAAATTTGTTTCGTGGTAGGAAAAATCATTTATGTATCATCAATCAATAAAATACAAATAAATACTGAATATTTAGGGAAGTATAATGGTTGCAAGAGGTACAATATTGTATTATTTTAAGATGATATTGTTCTTATTGTGTAATTTCCTAATATTTTATATTGTTTATAATTAATGGTTATGATCTCAGAAGTCTGAATTCACATATAATGCATCTTATATCTAGTAAAAACTTGAAATTTTAATATGAAAGCTCTCTTTTCAAGGAGTAAAAGTTGTTAATGGAATAGTAACTTTTGACAAAAGGAAACAGTTAAAATACATGTAAAGGCTGAGGAAGCTTGTCTTGGAGCCGTATAGCGGCACTGTTGCTTGGGAAATTGATCTATGAGGTATCATATTGACAAATTCTGGACACTGATCAGTCATCTTCTTTCTTGAAAGAAAGCAAAGATAGTCTTATTGCACTGATATATGCCCCACTTTCTGAAGTTGCTGATGAATAGTATCTTGTTGCATGTTACAGAGATATATAGATATGTTTGGATATCACTCAAGCTGTAAATACTGTCCTATTGATAGCTTTCCTTCCCTAAAAGGAAACTCCAGGAGAATTAGTTTCCTAGGGAGGAATTCCTAGCAGTTTTTCAAAACAAAAAATACTTTGCTTCTTTATAAATGTATGCTTTAAGTGAGCATTGTAAGAGTGCTGAAGCAAACAGAATTTTTGTTTTTCTGAAGAAGAAGAAACCAATAAACATAGAGCAGTGTTGATATTTCGCCTGTCAACCTCTTCTACTGGTATTATAAAGCTGCTTTTTTCTCTACACCCTCCTACTCTAAGGATGTGGATATTAACTGTGTTTTACAAAATTAAAGTGGAGCATTTCATCAGAATATACAGAGTTTTCGCCGTGTACCACAAAGCATGTGTGACTCATGTACCTATGTATTTCCAAATTAACTGAGATAAAACCTTACTGTCTCTGTCAATTTCCTAGGCTTTAAAGAAAATCATCCCTTCAGTTTCACAACAATCTAGCTCAGAGGTCTTCAAACTTGGCAGTTTTAAGACTTGTGGACTTCAACTCCCAGAATTCTGGGAGTTGAAGTCCACAAGTCTTAAAGCTGCCAAGTTTGAAGACTTCTGGTCTAGCTTTTTTCATACGATTATATAATAGGGCATCAAAAATTATTTGGAAATACTTTGGTACAGCCTCTGCTCTTTAAAAGAGCAAATTGTCTCTGTTTTCAGGCTTCCAATGCTGCTGCAGATTTCTGCTTAATAAATGCTTTCTTGCTTTGTTTGTTTTCAGTGAGTCCGGAAGCCTGGCGAGTGATGATGTCTCTTAAATCAGGCCTTCTTGCAGAAAGTACTTGGGCATTAGACACTATTAACATTCTTCTGTACGATGATAGTACGGTTGCTACTTTCAATCTCTCTCAGGTAGGTTGGTTATTTTTCATCTCAAAGACACCATTCATTCTGTAAATGGAGGGGGAAGCCCACATTCTTTGCTGCTATGTTTTCCATTGCCCATCCAGTTCCCCTAAGGAGTAGGGCAAGCCCTCCAAAGACCACAGAAGATATACAGCTCATAGATGGTGGCTCAATAATTGGCATATTTTCCTGTAATGTAATGGGGAAGTAAGGGTGCACATTGTCATGCCACGGAACTAGTTTTATTGCTCAACTCCTTGTATTACACCAATCTGTGAATGTAAAAGCTATGAGTCTTCTTGTTCTGACTGCTAAAATAAAATAAGGTAAGACAAAGAATTATACAAATAATTGTATAATTATACAATTATAGCAATAGCACTTAGATTTATATACTGTTTCACGGTGTTTTACAGCCCTCTCTAAATGGTTTGCAGAGTCAGCATATTGCCCCCAACAATGTGGGTCCTCATTTTACCAACCTTGGAAGGATGAAAGGCTGAGTCAACCTTGAGTCAGTCAGGATTGAAGAACTCGAACTCCTTGGCAGTGAGCAGAGTTAGCCTGCAATACTGCATTCTGACCACTGCACCATCACAGCTCATTATACTCATAATTGTAACTCAGGATCATATGTAATGGTTCATACGCTTTGAAAAGGAAAGAAATTTTCTTTGAAAAGAAGACTCAGTTCATTTTTACAATCACATGAACTAAATACTACTCAAAAGTAAACTTTTAAGGAATTCATAATTGTTAACTTTTTTATTATGGAGTACTCTGAACTCTATAACTCTAATCTACAGATTACTTGTCATCTGTATTAAAAGTATTTGTTTTATGTGTAAATAGGAAGAAAGGACTAACCAATTCTGAATCTTGTAAAAGGGAGTCTAAAGATCTTTTTTTCCTAAAACAAATCTTTTCTTATTTTCACAATTCTATAATGGACTAAAATGTTCTTTTTACCGTTTTTTCTGTTTTTCCTCTTTGTTTCCTCAGTTATCTGGTTTTCTTGAGCTGTTGGTGGAATATTTTCGAAAATGCCTGATTGATATTTTTGGGATCCTTACGGAATATGAAGTGGGACATCCAGGACCAAAACTGCAAGATCATAATTCATCTCCTAATGAGGACGGGCAGTCTGCAACAGAGAATGTCAGGAAAGAGGAAGAAAACAATGGTGAATGTATCGATTACTTTGATGACCTGGAAGATGAGGAGGAAGAAGAGGAAGAAGATGAAACTGAGAACACAGAAGAAGGAAAGAGCACTCTTGTTGCTCCACCTGGTGCCATTCTTGATCCAAGTGAGAGGCCAAAACAAGCCAGTAAGTTTGACAAGTTGCCAATAAAAATTGTAAAGAAAAACAACTTATTTGTTGTTGACCGATCTGATAGGCTGGGGCACGTTCAGGAATTCAACAGTGGGCTTCTTCATTGGCAACTTGGTGGGGGTGATACAACTGAACATATTCAGACCCACTTTGAGAGTAAGATGGAGATTCCTCCTTGCAGGCGGCCATCTCTGTCGGTCTCCTCAGGTAAAAAGAAGAATGTAGAGGGGAAAGGAGAATCTGAGGAACAGCAAGACAAAAGCATATCAGCCACTATCGATGATGTCTTGTCAGCTCGCCCGGGAGCATTGTCTGAAGACCCCGACTCTAATTCTCAGACAGATAGTAATAAATTTCCATTTGGGATCCATCAAGTGAAAAGTCATCGAAATATCAAACTGCTGGAAGATGAGCCACGGAGTCGAGATGAGACTCCTCTATGTACCATTACCCATTGGCAAGATTCTTTGGCCAAGCGTTGCATCTGTGTGTCAAATATTGTCCGCAGCTTATCTTTTGTGCCTGGCAATGATGTGGAAATGTCTAAACATCCAGGCTTGGTGCTAATCTTGGGAAAATTGATTCTTCTTCATCATGAGCACCCAGAAAGAAAGCGTACACCACAGACATATGAAAAAGAGGAAGAAGTGGACAAAGGGGTGGCCTGCAGCAAGGATGAGTGGTGGTGGGACTGCCTTGAGGTCTTGAGGGATAATACATTGGTAACACTAGCCAACATTTCTGGGCAGCTAGACTTATCTGCTTATACAGAAAGCATCTGTTTGCCAATTTTGGATGGCTTACTGCACTGGATGGTGTGCCCATCGGCAGAGGCACAAGATCCTTTTCCAACTGTGGGGCCCAACTCAATCCTTTCGCCTCAGAGACTTGTACTGGAAACCCTGTGTAAACTCAGTATCCAAGACAATAATGTGGACCTTATATTGGCCACGCCCCCATTCAGTCGTCAGGAGAAACTATATGCTACTTTAGTTAGGTACGTTGGGGAACGCAAAAATCCTGTCTGCCGAGAAATGTCAATGGCGCTCTTATCAAACCTCGCCCGAGGGGACACGTTAGTGGCAAGGGCAATAGCTGTGCAGAAGGGAAGCATTGGAAACTTGATAAGCTTCCTTGAGGACGGGGTCACCATGGCCCAGTACCAGCAGAGCCAACATAACCTTATGCACATGCAGCCTCCACCTCTGGAGCCACCTAGTGTGGACATGATGTGCAGGGCAGCCAAGGCCTTGTTGGCCATGGCTCGGGTAGAGGAAAACCGCTCCGAATTCCTTTTACATGAGGGCCGCTTGCTGGATATCTCAATATCAGCTGTCCTGAACTCTATGGTTGCATCTGTCATCTGTGATGTACTCTTTCAGATAGGGCAGTTATGACACAAGTGAGAAGCAAGCATGTGTGAGTGGAGATTAAAGGGTCACATATAACTGCCTGGTTTCTGTACCTGTTTATCCAGTGTAGGAAGAATGGGAAAAAAAGAAGAAGAAAAAGAAGAAGAATCTTTGCTCCTCTGCCCCATTCGCTATTTACCAATTGGGAATTTTAAAACATTAATTTGAACAGTTATGGAATTAATATTTGCTGTCTATGTGTATAAGTACATCTTTTTATTTTATTTTTTTAACCAAAGTCTCTCTCTAGTACATTCAAAGATCACATTTCTTTTTCATAGCTATCCTTGTCCATGTTTGTTTGTTTTTCCCATCTTTGAATCTTACTTTTCGGGGAGAGGAAGCAACCATGAATTGGGGGGTGTCAGGATATAGCAAAATATGATTTGATGTTGGGAGAAAGGGGTGTGCCACTGTCAAATGCAAAAGTGGAGGGAAAAATATGCTGAGTTAATGTGCTTTTTATTTTTTAAGAACAAAAGAAATTCCAACCATCCTTACTGCCGTTGCCCAAAGCGCTGTGTGCAATAGAAAAATGATAGTGATGTAAGTGTGGCGGATGGTTAAGGAAAGGGGGTCAGTTCCTCATCTGCCCACAACATTTTCTTGGGTTCTCTGCAGGAGAACGGTTACACTATGCTAGGAGCAAAATCAATTCTTTAAGAAAGTAAAAACATAACTCTGAAGACGATCAACACAAATTGCTTCCTCACCAGAACTGTCAACATCAATATCAATTGTTTGACCTTCCACAATGACAGTTCATCACAATTCCTTTAAATCATTTTTTAAAATATTTTTTATTGCCTAAAGGCAGTGTTGTATATAGAAGTTGTACATTAAACATACCCTCATCTTTTTTTAAAAAAAATAAAACAAGTACAAGGATTTATTTTTTTCATGATGTGGTAACTACAAAGTGATGGTAGACTTAATTTTATTATTATTATTGTTATTATTATTATATTATTATTATATTATTATTATTATTTTCTTTGGGCCATAACTCCAAAAACTAAGAAAAAAACACCACGAGGGTAATGTACAAGTTTCTGTATGTATAAAGTCATGCTCTATTTCGGGAGAGCAATTGCTCACAACTTACTTTATAAATCAAGATGTGGAAATGGTTACGTACGGATTGATTTAAGAAAATGGTTACCAGTCTACAGAAAAAAATACATATATGGGGAAAAAAAGAAAACACAACTTCAAAGGTTTTTCAGTGCAAAGAATACACATTTGTATTTCAAAATAATGTAGTTTAAAAAATACAAAAAAACTTGATGTAAATTCCTCCTTTTCCTCTGGCTTAATGAATATCATTTATTCAGTATAAAATTTATATGTTCCACATGTTAAGAATAAATGTACATTAAATCTTGTTAAGCACTGTGATGGGTGTTCTTGAATAATGTTCTCATTTCTTCATGAAATCCCAACCATTTCAGACAATGATGGGGAAGGTTATGTTTTTTTGCTTACCCTCGAGTTCATCTCTAGTTTTCAGGTAATGTAACAAACAAAAACATTATTTTTTTCTATCCTTATTTATAATAAAGAAGACCACAGAAGAAGATGATATTGCTAATTTTCACTGTGTCTACGAAAGTTGCTGCACTCAAAGTATATATGCTTGAATAAAACTGTGTAAAAACGGCAATCATAATTCGATTGAGCTAGCTTATACTGCAGTTTCCTGAGTTACACTTATCGTCTTAGATTTATTTCTATTAACATAAAATTAATAATAGCTGTGCAACAAAAACATTATTAAATGTAATAATAATCAAAAAATGACTAAAAGTGTCAGAGACCTGAAAGCTAGAAATTAGAAGAGACTGAACTGCTAAAGAAGGGCTATTTTTCAAGAAGAGCTAAGAGAATTAAGAGATTCGTTCCCCAGTGCTGAATAAAATAAGAGAAAGGATTCCTGACAGATCTGTTCCAAAAGAAATTATCTAGCAAGACTAGCGTACACCTACAGGTAGTCCTTGACTTAACAGATTTTCTGTGGCTAAGCAAGGTTAGTTGTTAAGCGAGTCGTGCCTGATTTTATGACATTTTTGCCATGGTTGTTAAGTGAGGCACTACAGTTGTTAAGTGAACCACATGTTGTTAACAAATCCAGGTTCCCCCATTGATTTTGCTTGACAAAAGCCAGCTGGAAAGGTCACAAATGGTGATCCCATGTCCCTGAGATGCTGCATCTGTCACAAATACATAACAATTGACAAATGCTCGAAATTTGATCACGTCACCATGGGAAAGTTGTAACAGTTGTTAAATCTGAGGACAAGTCATAAGTCACTTTTTTCAGTGCTGTTGTGACTTTGAATGGTTGCTAAATGAATGGTTGTAAGTCAGGGAATTACCTATGCTCATCGCACTTCAACATGCAAAAATAAATGAGAGTAACCTTTGAGTAGAACTATGCAGAAGAGGTGTTCCTTCAGGTATTGGGTTCTCAAGCAGTGCTAGAAAGCTTATAGAAATCAGCAATACTGTTAAGCCTCCAGAATGTTTTAGTCAGAGGAGTTCATTGCTCATAATATCGTAATAGCTATTGCACCCATTTTTATGGAAGAAAATATGTCTCTTTTGCATGTTCAATTCTCCTCATGCAAATGAACGTGATAACTCCTGCTCCCACGATCCGCATAGGCAGATCAGAGTGCAGGCAGATCTTTTGACGGGATCCTTCTAGCTGAAGTTTATTATACTTCCAATCTTGATAATCATGAGGTTCAAGTCGTAAGTAGTGTTTTTCAGTGCATTTTTTCCATATGTTTCCCAAAAACATAAACTTCAAAGAACCTGTGGAACATGGTCAAAGATAGGTCTTCTTTCTTTGCTGGTATAGTCGCCCTAGACAGGAAACACAACATAGTTCTGGTATCCATCTTGTGCTAGAGAAAAATGCTACAGCCTCTCATGTTGTGGCTGAGCATGTATTGGCCAATGCAGTTCTCTTAAATGGCCTAGGCCAGGGATCTCCAACCTTGGTGACTTTACGACTTGTGCTGTGCTGGCTGAGGAATTCTGGGAGTTGAAGTTCACAAGTCATAAAGTCACCAAGGTTGGAGATCCCTGGCCTAGGATGGCAAAGGCGAACCTTTTGAGCTCAGCATATCAAACTTGCAGAAAATGCTCTTGCATGGCCTTGCAGCTTCCGAAAAGATCTGTTCTGTCCCCGTCCCACACACGCACCCACACAGACAGCCTGGAGTTAATAAGCCACACGACAAAATTCTTTGAAGATAAAGCTGGCAGCAACCCAGTGGCTAGCTGCCAATTCAGATTTTACTCACACAAAACGAAGATTAGACTGCAAGCATTCCGATAAAACAGGCAGAGTTTCAACAATACAAGGATTAATCCAAATGCAGTCCGATAAAGCAGGCAAAGTCCAGTAACGCAGAGATCATGGATTATTTCTAGTTTTTGCTCGTCACAAACTGAACCGGCCACCACACCCACATTTATACCTGTGGGGTGTGGTCCAGTGACTCAGCTAATCTCTGGCACACCTTCCCCTCTGCTGCGCACGCTTCTCCCTGCGCTTCTGCCAAGGGTCCAGCCAGCACTTATCTTCTTCGTCGCTGTCCACCTGTGGCTGCAGGGACGTGCTTGGCTCTGAGCCTATCTTTTGGCCTTCGGTGTCCTCCGGAGGCATTGCCAGAGAGGAGGGTTCTGGAGAGGGAGGCCTTGCCAACTCCTCTCCCTCACTCTCAGAGTCTGCATCTGTTGATAGCCCAGGCTCAGGCAACGGAGCCACAACAAGATCAGGAAAGAATGCCCTGAACTTTGTGCTCTTTTTGGAGGCTCCAGAGGCCATGCAAGATCTTCCACAACTTCCAATAGGTCTTGCACAACTACCAGAGGCTTGGCGGGTCACCAGAAATAACGTGTCACCTACATCACTGGCCTGGACTAACAGCAAGGCCTGCAGAATTGACTAGTAAGAATTGCTCCTCACTGTTGGTTCATTTCATTAGAGTATTGTACAGGCACAAAGTGTTGCTGCTCTGTTTTAATTGGCAATAGGAGCTGTTTGTATATTATAGTTTTATTGCTTTTTTACTGATCTTGGGTTTTCTAGAAAATATGTTACCCCCAATAGACATGTTCATTGTTTGGAATCATAAGATGCAAGATAGTTTCCTAGGCAAAATGAGTACCATTATTATCCAAATTTTCTTCTTTCCCTCCCCTCCCCCTTATAATCTGTGCACTGGTAACAGTCTCGTTCATCTTTTTAACTTACACCTAACAATGTAATCAGAAATGTATGTTAAATTATAGCCCATTTGTAACTGCCCTTCATGAAATGAGGCAGATTTAGGAAGCTATAAAAGCATTCTGGGGTCCTTTTAATTCTTAATTATGTTATACAACAACCTTCAAATGTCTTGGCCATGCTGGGAATTGTAAAACTTGAATTTATCGCATTGGGAAAGGGTCCTGCACAAAATTATGTTCAGGATCCTAACTTGACACTTGTTTTTCAGCTCAGCAACAGCTACAGCCTAGCTATAAAAGTGTTTGATGAAGAAGGAAGCAACTTCATATGCTCAGTGGAACAAGCACGGAGCATGATCATTGATTGGATTATTTAATGTTAAATTTGTATGGATCTGTTAGAAGAATTATTATTTGGGTGGGGGGAACCCACAACATTAAAACAAACGAAATTTGAAAAGTTTAATAGCATTAATACACATGGAACAGTGGTGGGTTTCAAAAATTTTTACTACCGGTTCTGTGGATGTGGCTTGGTGGGTGTGGCAGGGGAAGGATACTATAAAATTTATTTATTTATTTTATTTATTTTATTTTATTATTCATATTTCTATGCCACCCACTCTCCAAGGATTCTGGGCAGCTTACACCAAAGACAGTATACTAAATAGCATATTGCCCCAACAATCTGGGTCCTCATTTTACCCACCTCGGAAGGATGGAAGGCTGAGTCAACTTTGAGCTGGTGATATTTGATCCGCTGATCTGCTGAACTAGTAGTCAGCTGAAGTAGCAGCAGTACTGCACCCTAACCACTGCGCCACCTCGGCTCAATCTCCATTCCCACCCCACTCCAGGGGAAGGATACTGTAAAATCTCCATTCCCTCCCCACTTCAGGGGAAGGATACTGTAAAATATCCATTCCCTCTCCAATCCAGGGGAAGGTTACTGCAAAATCCCCATTTCCTCCTGATCAGCTGGGACTTGGGAGGCAAAGAATAGATGGGGGTGGGGCCAGTCAGAATTTTTACTACCAGTTATATGAACTACTAAAAATTTCTGCTACTGGTTCTCCAGAACTTGTCAGAACCTGCTGAAACCCACCTCTGATGTGGAACAATCAGTGTAATCTCTGGCTGGTGTTTGACACACAGGATCTTTTACTAGCAGAACTCTCAGATTGTATTCATACAGGTTTTTATTAAGCAAATAGGTACCATTTGGTATAAAGAACGCTGTGCAAAGTATGCTCTAAATGATAGGATATATTTTGGAATGTTACTAACTAAAAATTGGTTGAAATTTTACCACGTTGTCTTGGAAATTATGGTAAGAAAGTGTTTCTGGTTATTACTTTTTCTGCTCATTTAAGCAGGTATCTGATCTAAGTTGTCTACTGTAGAGATGTCAATAAAATAATTAGAGATCAAGGTCTGTTTCTCTTACATAGTATCAAGAAATTGAATCCATTGAGGGGGAAAAAATCATGTTTAAGGGAAAAGGTGATAAAAAAAACCCCCAGTATAAGAACGAACAATTGAAAGTTTCAAAAAGATCTAAGGAGGCTTCAGCAGTGAGCTGAAACAGATTGGATAGAATTTAACAAAAGGTAAAGTTCTACATTTGGGTAGGAAAAAGGAATGGCATGAATGGAGGATGGAGGATACCTGACTTTCAGCAGCATACATGGTGGAGATCTAAGTAAATATGAGCCACTTGGTGTGCAGTAACAGTTCAAAGAATGGGAAATTAATTGTAATGCTTCCATGATTGTGGTTTTATCGCATTGTAAGTCACTCAAGAGTCACTAGATAGTGAGCTGGGTGGCATATAAGTTTATTAAATAAATAATTGTTCCACTCCATCCCTGAGCAGACCCCACAATTTAAAAAAAGGCTAGTGACAAATAGACGTTCAAGATGGTAAATCAGTGGTGGGTTGGCCCCGGTTCAGTCCAGTTCTATAGAACCAGTAGTAAAACCGGCCAGAGGCTCCACCCACCCACCACAATGTCATCATGGGTGATCTGCACATGCACAGAAGCTTCTGCACATGTGCAGAAGTGCACGTGCGTGCTCCCATTGCGAACTGGTAGTAAAGGTAAGTAGAACCTTTACCCCGTGGTAAAGGACCTAGAAATCAAGCACTTAAAAGAAATGCTTAAAGGCTCTGGATACTTTTAGTCTACAGAAGAGAGAACTGAAGAACAATATGATAATGTTTAAAGGGAGCTTAAGGCTGACACAGAAGAAGGGGTGACGGCAGGATCAGAACCAATGGGGTAAAAATATAACAAAAAAGATTCAGCTAGATATCAAGAGGAACCCACCTGCTGTTGGGTCTATGACAGTGATGGCTAACCTTTTTGCCATCACATGCCAAAAGCGGGAGGAGTGCGGGGGAGTCATGCGTATGTGTGCCCACACCCATAATGCAATGCACCCCGCCCCCTAGAAAGCCTCGAGCCTGGGGAGAACAAAAAACGGGCCTTCCCCACCCCCGGAAGCCCTCCAGAGGTCAGAAACAGCCTGTTTCCCGATTTCTGTGGGCCCGGAAGGCCCAAAAATCAGCTGGCCGGCACAAACATGCGTACTGCAGCTGAACTAGGGGAGTACACATGTGCCCACCGATATGGCTCCGCGTGCCACCTGTGGCACCCGTGCCATAGGTTCGCCATCAGGGGTCTATGACAATTTGCCACAGCCATCTCGCCATGGCTAACTCGCCACAGCCGACTTGCAATGGCCAACTCGCTGCAGGACAACTCGCCATGGCCATCTCGCCACAGGACAACTCGCTGTGGGACAAGAGTTACACTATCAAAGAATTGGTGGAATAGAATCATTAAAGGGTGCAAAAGGAGGGACAGAATGAAATGTGAATGGCAAAAATTAAAATAATTTTTTATTTATTTTAAATAATTAAATAGAATTGGTAAATTGTCCCACAGCAAGTTTTCCCATGGTAAGTTGATTATGGCAAGTTATCCCACAGCGAGTTGGCCATGATGAGTTAGCCATGATGAGTTGGCCACAGCAAGTTGGCTGAGTCAAGTTGTCCCATTCCCCCCACTGTTAGCCAGTGCAATAGGCTGCTAAATGAAATGGTGAGGTCTGTAACCAGAGGCTGGACGGTCATCTGTTAGAGATGTTTTTAAAAAATCCTTGCAGAAGTGAGCATTTGGCTCATATTATCATTTTAGAATAATATTGCTATGTTATTTGAGATGTGTCTGATTTCATAATTTTCTAATTCATAAAAAAGAAATATTTGCAAACCCAAGCATCCTACACCTACACCCGCAAAAATTAAGGAGGCCAAAGGACTTCTCATTCGCTGAGAAACCGACTTGTTGCACCTACAGTAGCTTTCTTGTATTATAGAGCAAAGAAATCTATTTCTCTATGTATCCTTGCCATTACCTTTGGAAAATAAAAGAGGGAAGGTAAAGCCTCTGGAGTAATATGATCATAACAAACAACAGCTTGAGTCTACTTCGGCTGAAGGAGTTTATTTTTGTTCCTTTGACTCAATTTTTGTTGTTGTTGTTGCTTTGACAGGCATATTGGTAGCAATTTTATAGGGCATTTTTTCAGTTTCAGGTTACAGGGCAAAAATAACAAATTTAAGTTACAGGAATCTGACTGAATATTAGGAGGAAATTTAACAGTGGAACCAATTAATTAGATACATCCAGATTCTTGGCAACAATCTCTTTATACTATCAATGGCCACACTGACAACAATTTTAAACAAAACAAATTGAATATGAATTGGCAGAAAAGCAGTAAAATATCGCATTTACTCTGTATGGATTATTTAAAATTATTTGGGAAAACAAAATCTGAACTAAACTCCTTATTAATGAGCACAGAAGAATTAAGTAAAGATATTAGTGTGCACCATAGACATAAAGGCAGGAAAAATGATTGAAGATGATGGAATAGATCTTAACGATGAAGATTTGATAAAGGCAGTATCACCAGGCTACCAATGTTTGGGAGTTTGGAAAATTTTGAAATCAAATGTGAAGCATCATTGAAGCAATTAATATTTGGCCCTGATATAAAATACAGCAGGAATAATTGACAGGAGCCAGATGGAACTTGATAACTTGGAGCAAAAGATAAGAAAGCTAATGGCAATGCATCATGCTTTGCATCCAGAAAGTAATACTGATCAGCCAAGAGCCAAAGAGAGTAGAAGATCTCTACACATGAAGCAAACCATGGAGAAAGAAAGGCATGACCTGAATGAGACTACATTAAGAGAAGCCAAGAACTGAAGGCAGTCAATCAAGGAAAGCTCCTGAAAATAGCAAAGGTGAAGGTTGAAATATAGGAAAGAAATAATCAAAAACTGGATTATTTGGAAGAACAAGGTATGGATATGGAAGGAAACTCCACATGATGTTGGTTAAGGTCAGTGGAAGGTTTTATTTTAGCCAAGAAGAACAAGCTTTGCCAACTTAATTGCATGAAGGTGAAAATTCAACACATTGCAAACAACAGCGAATGTCATCTTTGCAGTAAAGAGGTTGAAATAATTGACTAGTTGATTAGTGGCTATAATAAAATTCACAAAACGACTACAAGTAGCGCCATGACCAAGTTGCCAGAATTATTCATTGGAAACTTTGCCAGAGGCTTGGGTTTGAATGTAGTAAAAACTATTGGGATCATCAAGTTCAAAATGCTTTGAGAAATGAGTGGGTTAAGATCTTATAGGACTTTAAGATCCAAACAGACATTTTGTTCATAACATACCTGATTCAGCAGTTCTTGTAAAGAAGAAAGTCTGGTTCATTCATGTTGCTAGTCCGGGTGATGCTGAGGAAAAACTATTAGAATAAAATTATAAAATATCAGAACTTGCCGATCGAAGTTGAACGTTTATAGAAAAAGAACCAAAGGTGTTTTTTCCAAAAGGTAACTGGACTTCCTGGTGTTTTCTTTGAAAACATTTTGCTTCTCATCCAAGCAAATTCTTCAGCTTCTTGGATGAGAGTGAAACATTATCAAAGAAGACACCAAGAAAGTCCAGTTGCCTTTTGGAAAAAAACCTTCTTTGGGATAATCATGATCTGGATAATTAAGAATCTCCATAGACATTAGAATAGAATAGAAATAGGAATAGGAATAGGAATAGGAGAATAGAATAGAATAGAATAGAATAGAATAGAATAGAATAGAATAGAATAGAATAGAATAGAATAGAATAGAATAGAATTTTTATTGGCCAAGTGTGATTGGACACACAAGGAATTTGTCTTGGTGCATATGCTCTCAGTATACATAAAAAAGATACATTCATCAAGAATCATAAGATACAACATTTAATGATAGTCATAGGGTACAAATAAGCAATCAAATCATATTAGGAAACAGTCAATATACTGTAAATTGTAAGGATACAAGCAACAAAGTTACAGTTATAAAAAAAGAAATCCACTTTTATAGAACCAATTGTGATTGGAATCCTCAGAGCCATACCTTAAAAAAAACCTTCCCTCAGTATATGCAAATACTGAATTTAACAGACCTGAACACCCTAATTTTACCAAAAAAACCCAAAAAAACAGCAACAACAACAATCTGTTTGGAACAGTCTATATTCTTAGACATTGCCTTAATAATTCTTGGGTCCTTGGTTAGTACTTGAATTATTAAGTTTCCACCAGTATTAGACTGCAAATATTGTCATGTGAAATCCATGGGGAAGGATACACTTTCAACCTATTCTCCAAAGCACCTGAAGGCAAGACAAGAATCTGGAAACTAATCAAGGAGAGATCCAACCTAGAACTAAGGAGAAATTGCCTGACAGAACAATTAATCAGTGGAACGACTTGCCTCCAGAAGTTGTGGGTTCTCCAACACTGGAGGTTTTTAAGAAGAAATTGGGCAACCATCTGTCTGAAATGGTATAGGGTTTCCTAGAAGTAAATAGAAGACCTCCAAGGTCCCTTCCAACTCTGTTATTCTATTCTAATCTTCTTCAACCCATACCTCTCCAAACCAAACCAACATTTTAGCATGTTAGGTCTCAATTTTCACCATAGCTATATAAATGTACTTTTTGACTGTAACTAGGAAGCTGATAGCAATGAAGAATGAAGGGGACAACGGGAAAACAGTCTGAATCTTATGCCAGTTTTCCTTTTCCTCTGATCTAATCTTAGATTAGAACTCCCATACTTTCCAGCCCTCTTGGTCATAGCCAGGGTTTTTTTCACTTTTCGGTGTCATCTTAGAATGTCCCTCTCATGCAGCTGAAGATCCACATAAATTTCATCTTACTAATGTTTAAGATGTAAAGGAAGTGCTGAGTGCCACGTTTAGTGGAACAGCTAGGTGAACCTTCAGTCAAGCTCACTTTCCATTCTCTAGAAGAGAAGAACAGCAGGAGCAAGTTATCACCCTCCCTTCTGACCTTCATTACATTATTTTGAAAACACCCACACATGCATGCATGCATGCATGCATATATATATATATATATATATATATATATATATATATATATATATATATATATATATATGTAAGTTTTCACGGGTATGTATGTGTGTATAGTTAATATTTCGGGTTTCTTCCCGTGTAATTGTGGATATATCCCTAAAAGGGTAGAAGCGACGTTTCGACAGAATCCCATCTGCCATCATCAGGCTTATGTCAGCAGTCATTTTGTACTAACTGCCGTTGGTATTTCAAATCTGGTGCTGGTATTTGGGATGGCTCCACCTTTTCATTCTGATTGGTTGGGAGTCCCAGTATGTGTTTATTGGCTTGGCTTCGGGTGTATGGTCGGTTTTTCTCCACTAGGTGGCAGGGCTTCATCTTTGTGGCTGGTTTGAATATGATTTGGTTGGGATTTTTTTGATTAATGTTTGGTCTATGTTTTATATATGGTGTTAAGATTCATCTATCTATGAGAGCAGGTTTCCAAATAGTAGGCAGACGTGAAGTGTCATCCCGTTTATTCATGCAGTATGGTCTTTTTTCTATTTCTATTGCTTCTCTGATTATCCTGCCATTGAGATGTTCTATTTTTGCAACTGTTTTTGTTTTATTAAAATTAATGTTGTGTCCTGTTGTATTTATATGTTGAACTAATGATGATGTGTGTTCTTGTTTTTGTATTGAGTTTTTGTGTTCCTCGATGCGCACACTCATTCTTCTGTTGGTCTGTCCAATGTATGTTGATGGGCAGGAAGCACACGGGATTTCGTATATGCCTTGATCTTCTAATTCTATTTTGTCTTTGGGGTTTCTCAGAATGGACGATATCTTTCTATCTGTGCAAAATATGGTTTTGATGTTGTGTTTATGTAGTACTTTGCTAATTTTGTCTGTTGTTCCCCTTATATAGGGCAAGATGGCTTTCCCATTGTTTCTAGTCAGAAACCTTGGGGGGGGAATCATTTGGATGGAAAAATGAGCAACTGCTATACAGAGAAGATGATGACAGCTCCTCCCCCACACCTCTCTAAAAACATTTAAAATTTCCATTAGGGCTTGAAGAAAGTTGGCCTCTGAGTCAGATGCCAATTTAGTCCAGGGAGGGGTAAGAGACTTAACTCCTATGATGGGTATAGCTATTTATTAGAGTTTATCCCTACCTTTTCTGCAGGTGCTAATGAAATATACATAACATTCCCTCCTTCTAATCCTTATCCACAACAACATCCCTGTTAAGTAGGCTAGTAGAAAATGAGAATGGCCCAAAGCCACCCAGTTAACTCTCTTAGCATAGGAACTCTGCAAATTTCTACTTAAGCTCCTGAATTTTTTTTCTCCAGCTCTGTTGTGTTGCACAGGCGAGAAGCTGCCCACTGTTATTGTACCCAGAAGTCAGGGGTGGGTTCTATTTACCTTTACTACCGGTTTTCAGTGGGGCCGTGCGCACGCTCTTCTGCGCAAGCACAGAAGCTTCTGCGCATGGGCAGAAGCATTTTGATGACATCGGGATTGGTGGGCGGAGCCTCCTGCCAGTTTTACTACCGGTTCTATAGAACCAGTGAGAACCTGGGGCAACCCACCACTGCCAGAAGCCCCCAGTCTTCTCCAGCCCTTCTGACCCTTGGGATTGTTATGAATTAGGGTCCCCACGGGTGACTTTTTTCAGCCTACATACCATCCTGGAGCTGATCAAGCATCATGATAAAGATGAAACCCAGCAAATGGATAATATCCGTGATTCAAACTGATGGATCATTTTTTTCCTCTGTAGAGCAACTGGACTTTTCTTCAGATTAGCTCTGAATGGGAGGGTTTTTTTTTCAAGCCCTGATTGTTGAGTTTCACCAAAACAATAGCAGACAAAAGAAAAGTTACATTTCTCCTTGTGCCGGAATCTCAACACAATTCCAACCCCGCCATATGGCAGGAGAAACATCTCAACTGTCATCATTGTCAACATCTCCACTGTCTTATCATTGGACAATAATAAAGTCTTAGATCAGAAGCATGACATAATTGGACAACACACCTGTCTATCAATAGGTATGTGTAGACATGAGCTGGCTATCTAGATTTATAAAGGGAATCTGAGAAAGAAGATGCCACTTCAGGATTTAGCTACCCTGTTTTCTCCAAAATAAGACATCTTCTGATAATAAGCCCATTTGGGCTTTTGAGCGCATGGCAATAAAGCCAAGCGCTTATTTCAGTGTTCAAAAAAATATAACACAGGGTCTTATGTATGTATAGTTGTATTTCAGGGGAGGTTCTACAAAGAGGAAAAGGGACTGAGGTAACATTTGGTTTCCATTCCTTCCCAAAAGCTGCATGGAGGATAGTTTTTCGACTTTAAGTCACCTACTTATTTCATCCTCATTTCCTCCAAAAATGCATATGAGATACCAGAGATGCATCTGTCTGCTTAAATATTTGGCTGGGCCTCCCAGAGTTCTGAAAAAGTAATGCCAAATTATAATTTTTAAAGTGATGGAAAAAGAACATTACTGAGCACATGAGGGGCATTAACTATATTTAATTAATGCTGTGTGTTAAATGAAATTTAAATCATATTTTCATTTTTATTTTTGTCTGGGCTCTCTCACTTTTAAGAGCGTGACTCGCCAGCAGACCACCAACGTATCTTTCAATCAGAAAGTGTCACATATCTCTCCTTTAAGCAATTAGTTTTTCCTTGTCTCCATTTTCTTCCTCCTGGCACTAGACACATTCAACTGGCTGTTAGCAATTGCTATCAGCTGCTATTCTATCAATCCTAGCATTTCAATGAACCTTGTCAATCCATTTATTGTAGCTGCTTTTCTTTCATTTGCAGATTAATATCTTCCTCTGGGCCTTGGTCCTATCTAAACAACCCATGACAGAGCAGTGAATACAGTTATTTTCTCTGGGTTTTCTACTCAGCTGTGACTGACAATTGTATTACATTGGAAAGCAGTTTGCTCACTCATTATTTGGATATATTTCTTGGTTTGGACATGGGGAAGACTTCACTCATTCTGACAATACTGTTTTAGCTCTATTTATTAAAGTCTCTCTCATTTCAGTGGATCTATGCTTTCTAAGAGACAGGATGTATTCAAGAAGATGGGGGAACAGAATAAATACTTTCCTATTTCTCATCTTGACATTGATCAATGGGTTCAAATCTGCTGCTTTACATTTTTTTAAAAAAAAGAGGGGCATTTTCACTTCAAGCATTGGCCAAGCCTAAACTAAAGACAGAATAAAGGTTAATATTTATTGAAAGACTTAAGATTAGTAAATGACAAATAAAGTTCAAAATGGGGTATCTATGGACGGCCTCACACATGGCACCTATCTCAAAGACTTTTAGCCTTATTTGAAGTGGGATTACTGATCACCTTTCAAGTAATAGGATGCACAAGGGAAGGACTGAACTAAAGTGATTCGATTTCTCCCTTGCTCTCTAACCTTCAGCAAGTCGAAGCTGGCAGCACAGACAATTTTGATAACACACACCCAACTGATGGCATCATTGTGCAGGCTCATTCCACCCATGATTGTCATCTGCTAGATGCAGGTGTGTTTTTTTTCAGCAGCAGAGCAACCGATTGTAGCTCTTATCTATCTTCTGAAAGTAATTTTTGCACACCAACAGGCTTCTCCAGGACAATGTTGTCACAAACATGATGAATGATATCCTGCTTTTTATAAATGTATTCACTTTATAAAACAAGAAAGCAAACCATTAGCCTGTGCAACTGGAAAGTTAAGTGAATTCTTTTGCTGGAAAACTAACAGAAAAAACCCAAACTTTGAGCCATATCTTAATTTTCAGAAATGAACAGAATTCTTTCAAGGGGAATTGAAAGCATTCTGTATTTCATTTCTGTTAGCTACAGATCTGCTTGAAGCAAGAAGAAACATAACAAGACCAAGTCATTCCCAGCTAAATTCCCAGTGATCTTGTTTTATGTCCCTGATGTAAATTCATCTTCAGAAGCAATGCTTTAGGATACACTTTCATTCAATCTAATGAGTTTTCATGAAAGAGCTCTTACGAAAACTCTTCCTTCCATGCTGGTGGTTCACCATATACAATCTGAAGATCAATTTGGATGTGCTACTTTAATTCTCAGCTCATTTTCTCAAATCATTAGGCAAAATGCCAGTACATGGTTGCATTTTTGGTCAGCAAATACTTCTTTAAAAAAAGAAGTAGTCCAAAAACTACTTCTACTGAGAGACAAACAAAGACACCTTCTAGAGCAAGGGTCTCCAACCTTGGCAACTTTAAGACTTGTGGACTTCAACTCTGGGAGTTGAAGTCCACAAGTCTTAAAGTTACTAAGGTTGGAGCAGGGGTGAGTTCTAAATTTTTTTACTATCGGTTCTGTGGGTGTGGCTTATTTTGTGGGCGTGGCTTGATGGTCATGTGACAATTCTTTAGGACTTAACAGAGGTTCTGGTCTACTAGGCTTTTAACTGCTTGCAGAGCTGTACCGGTCTACTCATTTGTTTTTGGAGGCACTGGACTACCCATTTGTTTTTCGAGCGCACTGGTCTACCACCACACTGCCTTTTAACACTGATCAGCTGTAGGGCGGCCCTTTGAAGTCCCGCGGCAAGAGTTTAAACAGTTTTTTTTTCCTTCTAGCCAATCAGCTGGGATTCGGGAGGCAGCGAATAAATTGGGAGCAGGGCCAAATAAAAGGTAAGAATAATGCGGGGGGGGAGCGGGGGGGGAGGGGCGGGGGGGCGGGAGGGCCCAGCTCCTGAACAAAGAGAACCAGTTCGGTGACATCATATCGTCACTGCTACTGGCTGGGTCAAACCAGGAGGAAACCACCACTGGATTGGAGACTCCTGTTCTAGAGAGAGCAAGGCAGTTTCCTCTAACACAGAGAAACTAGCAGACACCCCAAAAATCTTTATTAGGGAAATTTTCTACACTTAGATCTCCCTTTCTGCCCAAAGGACTGCTTCTTTTTTATCCCAAATTTCTAATTCTAGCTTGCAGATAATTCACCCCCATCTGTACTCCCTGGTCTAAGGCAAAATGCTTCCTCCAGAATCAATTGCCTCAGCTAATTACAGCCATTGGCATCTCCAGTAATGAACTCATAAGAACAGAAAAACCACCACTGTAGTTTTTTTGCAAGGGGAAATATGTATTTCAGTGAAATATGGGCACAGCTTCATAAGCATTATCAATAGGTTTCCAACTTTGTCATCTGAATTGAAGTCTCTGCTAAGAAATGCCTGTTTGTGTTAATGGGACTTGTGAAATAACCATCACCCAAGACTGGACCTCTTTGCATGATTTGCCCAGTATATTCTTTTTCTGATATTTACAAAGATAGGGATTAGTAGCCTTCTATATGAAAAGAGAATATTGTTCAGTTACTCACTTTTTCAAAGTCAAAGATGTCATCAAACATTGGCCAAATGTTTTGCACATTTATGTCTATGTTAATATCTAGAATGTTGTATTTTAAAGGATTGGCTTCATTTCAGCAATCACAAAATAAGCAAGAATTATCTCTTATGCTCTGACACTAATTAATTGGTGTATATATATGCAGCCAGATCACATAATTAATTGTGACACATTATTTGGCCTTGACCAAATATGTTCAGAGACATCATCCCATTGGCTTTTCCACTCAGTTCATCCACTTTTCAAAATGTCTTCCAGCTCAGAAGTAACATCCAAAACTTTGTTTCATGGAGAGATGATAATTTATTTCCCTTTACAGACAGAGGTAATGCTTTTATTTGGTCTTCTTGAATTGTTGGAATTTGTCTTATTACTATTTTGAGATATAACAAGAAAACCAAAAGAAAAAGATAAAAACAGAAACAAATAGAATATACTATGGAGAATAATAAAAAAAACCCTTCCTTTCTTAAACCTTACCCACATAGACTATCTTTTCATTACATCAATAAATGGTTCATGAGGAGAGAGTGAATGCAATTTCAGCTGTGCAAGATTCTGTAATAGTGCTTTCTTAACCCTAATCCTAACCTGAATTGTAACCCTAACTGTATTGTAATAAAATAATTTTCATTGCTTCTCTCCAGGTTCAATAAATCCACTTCTTTATGTGTTGATAAGTTTCAAATGTTCAATCTACCACACAGTTAAACCTCAGATTAACATCTTTAAATGTTATTACTCTCCCCAAAATCATTATATATGATTATACACACACACAGCAGTGGTGGGTTGCCCCCGGTTTGCACCAGTTCTATAGAACTGGTAGTAAAACCGGCGGGAGGCTCAGCCCACTGACCCCAACGTCATCAAAATGCTTTTGTGCATGTGCAGAAGAGCACATGTGCACATGAGTGAAGCGAGCGTGTGCGTGCAGCCTCGTTGTGAACTGGTAGTAAAGGTAAGTAGAACCCACCCACCCCTCTCTCTCTCACACACACACACATACACACACATATATATGCACATTCACAAATTCTGGTAATAAAGATATATCACATAGCAGAGATACAGATCAGTTACAAGTATCTTGGTATCCCACAGTCACATGGGAACCACAATGAGGAGCCAAGGAAGAAACCAACATCCAGGTACCACCAAAGGATCAAAGAGGACCTAAAGAGCCAGCTCAATGGGAAGACCATGGTCAGCCAATTGATGCAACTGTTGAGGGGTTCTCTATTACATCATGAGTCTCGTCTGTCGGAGAAGTTTTTTGGATCTACGGCCCCCTGGGGGCCCTGCCGTGAGAGGGCGGGCCGGAAGCCATTCCCATTGGATGAGATAATCAGGACCCTCCTACTGTCGTGGGAGGAGAGGAGAGATACCAATAGTACATCAATGAACAAATGGCTGTGTTACATCTTTTGTGAAGTCCCCTGTTTGAACTCCGTGCCTCCATCGCTGCATTTTGGAGATGTACACGACAGCGGATCTTCTTGCGCTGCGAGATTCCCCTCTCTCGCAGATGTGGCCCTCCTCACTATCAAGGGCCCACCTCAAGGACGGGTTTTGGGACCCAGAGAGGTGGCATGTGCAAACTAGGGGATTGAGGGGTTTTCTATTGAAATTTTTAGTCAAATTTAGTCAAAGGGAGGGGGAGGGTCAGATTGGAATTTGGGCTGTGGGTATGGGGGGATAACCCACAAGGGTGAGGGTCGGGTCTGGCAGTGAAGCGCGGCATGGGGGGTGGGGGACCCGGGGTCGAGGGGGGGTTAGAGCTTGTCCGGATAGTTTTCTGAACATCAGTACTGTAGGTGGGAGGGGTAGATATGGCGGGAGCAGGGGGCCATATCGTGTTAGGGGAGTGCGCACTCGCTGTTTACGAGCGGTGGTGTGCTCCAGCCCCCAAGGCTCTACTCGCTCCTCAGGTTGCATAGACCCTCAGGACCCAGGCCTCCGGCTGATGCTGTGCAATGCCAGGTCCATAGTAAACAAAGCCCCCCTCATTTGTGATCTTGTTCAGGAGGGGAGTGCGGACCTGGCAGGTGTTACGGAGACCTGGTTGGGCCAGGAGGGGGGGTTCCCCTCGTTGAAATGTGCCCACCAGGTTTCCAAGCATTCCATCAGCCGAGGTCACAGGGAGGGGAGGGAGGGGCAGGGGGTAGCGGTTATTATTAAAGAAGGTCTAAGACCGAGGGAGGCCACTGTTCCTCAGACGGCCGGCTGTGAATCCCTTTTTGTGAAATGGGGTCATGGGGTTCAGATGGGTTTGCTGATCACGTACCTGGCTCCCAGCCACATGGCAACAGCCCTGCCCGAGCTACTCAACATCATCGCCGCGGTGGCAGTTGATACCCCTAGGCTTATGGTCGTGGGGGATTTCAACCTCCCGTCTGTGGGTGAGGCATCTGAGGTGGCTCGGGAGTTCATGGCTTCCATGACAGCTATGGACCTGACCCAGTTAATGCATGGCCCTACCCACATGGGGGGGAAACATGCTGGACAGTGGTTGAGGGATCTTGAGATAGGATATATAGTTACTGAACCCTTGTCATGGTCAGATCACTCTCTCCTTCATCTCGACCTTCGAACCGCTGCACCCCGCCGCAGGGAGGCGGAGCTGGTAAGATGGTTCCGCCCCAGGCGCCTGATGGAACCTGACAGATTCCAGATGGAGCTTGGGCCATTTCCTGAGGCTCTGGCCTCGACTGGAGACCTAGTGGCCGCCTGGGATAGGGCAACCGCTGGAGCTCTGGATCGGGTCGTGCCTTTGCGGCCTCTGACCCGGCGCCGATCTCAATTGGCTCCCTGGTTTACCGAGGAGCTAAGGGACTTGAAGCGCCGGAAAAGATGCCTAGAGAGTAGTTGGAGGGCCAGTCTTTCTGAATCTGACCGGACACTAGTAAGATCCCATATTAGGAATTACTTAGTAGTGATAAAAGCAGCGAAATGTAGCTATTTTGCTGCTCTTATTGCATCATCAGATAACCGCCCGGCCGCCCTCTTTCCTGCTCCACCAGGAAGCGCAGGAGGACCCCTTGGAGGGTAGAGCCGAGGATTTTGTTCAGTATCTGTATGACAAAATCACTCAGATTCGGGAAGATTTGGACTCCGACTGGGTAGTCTCAGGGGGAGAGACTGGGGCAGGTCTTGAGAATGTTATCTGGGATGAGTTTGATCCTGTGACCCCTGAGGACATGGACAGGATTCTGGGCAGACTGAATGCGACCACTTGTTTATTGGACCCGTGTCCTTCCTGGTTAGTGCTGGCTTCCTGGGAAGTGACACGAGGCTGGCTCCAGGGGATTATAAATGCTTTGTTGGGTGAGGGTGACTTTCCCGCTGCCTTGAAAGAGTCGGTGGTGAGGCCTCTCCTCAAGAAGCCTTTCCTGGATCTGGCAATGTTGGTAAACTATCGTCCGGTCTCCAACTTTCGCTTTGTGGCGAAGGTTGTTGAGAGTGTGGTTGCGCAGGTCCCCCAGCACCTGGATGAAACGTCGTATCTGGATCCGTTCCAGTCGGGCTTCAGGCCTGGGTACAGCACGGAAATGGCATTGGTCGCATTGGTAGATGATCTCTGGAGGGCTCGGGATAGGGGTTGCTCCTCTGCCCTGGTCCTATTAGATCTCTCAGCGGCTTTTGATACCATCGACCATGGTATCATGCTGCACCGGTTGGAAGAGTTAGGGGTGGGAGGCACTGTGTTGCAGTGGTTCTCCTCCTTTCTCTCTGACCAGTCACAGTCTGTGTTGACAGGGGGCAGAGGTCGACCCCGAGGCCCCTCATATGCGGGGTGCCGCAAGGGTCGGTCCTCTCGCCCCTCCTGTTCAACCTTTATGTGAAGCCGCTGGGTGAGATCATTCGTGGTTTTGGGGTGAAGTACCATCAGTACGCTGATGACACCCAGCTGTACATCTCCACCCCAGACCACCCCAACGATGCCCTTGAAGTGATGTCCCAGTGCCTGGAGGCCGTGCGGATCTGGATGGGGAGAAACAGGCTCAGGCTCAACCCATACAAGACCGAGTGGCT
Organism: Arizona elegans; assembly: GCA_022577455.1. NCBI lineage: Eukaryota > Metazoa > Chordata > Lepidosauria > Squamata > Colubridae > Arizona > Arizona elegans. The sequence continues at coordinate 256,565,061 of JAKOOJ010000001.1, forward strand.
GTGGTTTCCAACGTCCCGATATAGTCAGTTGACACCATCGCTGACTATTGGGGGCGAATCGCTGGCCCCCACGGAGAGGGCTCGCAACTTGGGCATCCTCCTGGATTCACGGCTGTCTTTAGAAGAGCACCTGACGGCCGTGACCGGGAGGATTTTTCATCAGGTTCGCCTGATCCGCCAGTTGAGTCCCTTTCTGGATCGGGACTCGTTACGCACAGTCACTCATGCCCTCATCTCCCGCCTGGACTATTGTAACGCTCTCTACATGGGGCTCCCCTTGAGAAGCACCCAGAGGCTCCAACTGGCGCAGAGTGCGGCCGCGCGGGTGGTAATGGGAGCGACATGGCGTTCCCATGTAACACCCCTCCTGCGCAAGCTGCACTGGCTCCCGGTGGTCTTCCGGGTGCGCTTCAAGGTTTTGGTTACCACCTTTAAAGCGTTCCATGGCTCAGGACCTGGGAACTTGCGGGATCGCCTACTACCACCAATAGCCTCCCACCAGCCGGTACGCTCCCACAGAGAGGGGCTCCTCCGGGTGCCATTGGCCAAACAATGCTGACTGGCAGCCCCCAGGGGGAGAGCCTTCTCTGTGGGGGCACCTACTATCTGGAACGAGCTCCCCCCGGAGATACGGAGGATTCCGGATCTGCGCACCTTCCACCACGCCTTAAAGACCTTTTTATTTCACCAGACGGGCCTGGCCTAATTTTCTCCCTCTTTTATAAAAGATTTTTAAATTTTTAATATTTTTTAGTATTTTATATATTCAAATTTTAAAATTGGTTTTAAATTGATTGGGGTTTTAATTTGTTTGGGCCAAAACTATTTAATTTGATTTTAATTCCACTTTTAAATTTTGTATGTATGTATTTTATTGTTTGGCTCTGCACTGCCCTGAGTCCTTCGGGAGTAGGGCGGTATAGAAATCAAATCAAATAAAATAAAATAAATAAATAAATAAATAAGAACAAGTTTTATGCCATCAACATGTATGCTCTGCCAGTCATCAAAAACCCTGCCCGTATCGTGAGGTAGGCAAAGAAGGGCATGGAAGCTGCCAATGTGAAGACCCAGAAGTTGCTCACAATGTATGGAGGTTTTCACCCCATGTCCAACACCCAGAGGCGGTACACTGGACAGAAAGTATGCAATCAGGAGTCTGGTGGGTCATGGATAAAGTCCAGAAGATCTATGAATACATCTGTAAGATAGCACACAAAAACTCAAATGTGTTAATATTGATTTAGCAATGAAATGTTAGAATGGTTTGGATGAAGATGAAGATAGAAGAAACTTATGGAAGATGGAAAAGAAACCTAAAAGATAACACCGAGATGTCACAGGGAAGGGAGGATTGATATATTAAATGTTTGTCTTAAAAAAAATATACTAAAAAAAGAGAGTCAAATGTGTTGTAGCATGTTTCTGCCTGTCTTGCCACCATTTATGGAAAGGAATAGAGGAGGAAAGGAAGGAATGGAGCTCCTCATTTCCTTTATCTTTTTTCTTTCTCTGCTTGATAATAAAGTGTGGGTAGGGATGAATATTGGGTTACATTCAAAGCAATCCATCTTTTTAATGTTTAAAAAGAAGGAAAAAGGTATAAGAGCTGTGGTGTTGCATTGGTTAAAATGCAGTATTGCAGACTACTTCTGCTAACTGCCAGCTGTTCTGCAGTTCAATTCTCACCAGCTCAAGATTGACTCAGCCTTCAATCCTTCCAAGGTTGGTAAAATGAGGAGAACCCAGATTGTTGGGTAGCAATAGGCTGACTCTGTAAACTGCTTAGAGATGTCTGTAAAGCACTGTGAAGCGGTATATAAGTCTAAGTGCTATTGCTATTGCTATTCTTGGTTTGCAATCACTCCTAACTCTGATAATAGCAGCAGTAGAAGTCCGATCTTTCTTCTTCCATGTTTACTTTTATTTAAAAGTCCCAACCAGTTGTTATAAAAGGATAGAAGAATGGATAAATGGAATGAATTGCAGTTATTTATTTAGCACGTGATACACATTGTCAGGGAAATCTACAAATGCTAGACCTAATGCAGTTCTGACAGTCTAGATTGCTAAGTCATTCTGTTTGGTACTTCTGCGCCTTTCCTTGGTGCATCACAGGGGATGAACCAGCTTTACACTAGAATTGCAGTAATTGAGGTTGATGGAACATTTTCATTTGGGATCTCCAGTCTATGGAATCCTGGTCCCCAAACACAAGTCCATAGATGCTTGAGTGGACCTGAATAAAACAGATTCAGGAAAAGTAAATCACAGATCTTCCAAAAATAAAGTTAGCAAAAATCAATATTAGTCAATATTCTAAAGGCTCAGTGAGTCTCAGTGGGGTTTGTGCTTTGTAAGCCACATAAATATCAAAAGTTAGCTTTTGAAGAGAACAATTGTAAGCTAACATTTATATCCAACTGCGCCAACTCATTTCTCTATGGCAACCTTTATGAAACTTTTCTTAATACACACTGAATTTAATCTGCTGAGATCTGAGCCATCTTACTCCTCCAGGAAAATTATAGATTGCAATTTTAATTGAAAAAGACTGGCTATAAACTGAACTCTAAAATTATGATGACTAATTACATTTCTCCTTTCATAATTAACAAACTTTGAAGTATTATGTATTAAATGTTTGCCTTCAGCTCTTGAGAAAAGATGTTTTCTCTGCTGAGAGGTTCTTTAGTTCTTTTTTCCTATGCAGTTAGGTATTCTGAGACATGAAGTCCATCTATGAACATAACTTAGCCCTTAAAAATGCAAAGGTTTCTATTCTCCAGTCATATCTGACTCTAGGAGGCAGTGCTCACCTCTGTTTCCTAGCCAAAGGAGCCCACATTGTCCAAGATGTTTCCATAGTCATGCAGCCAGCATGACGATGTGCCATGGCACGCAGAATGCTATTACCTTCTCACCAAACTGGTACCTATTTATCTACTCACATTTGCATGCTTTTGAACTACTAGGTGGGCAGGAATTGGCGCAATTAATGGAAACTTGTCCCATCACATGGTGCTCGGATCTCGAACCTGGGCTTTCAGCTTTATAGCTGACAAGTTCAGCATCTTTAACCACTGAGCCATCACGTCCCACTAGCTCAGCCCTTAGAAGCATCAAAAATAGCTACTCAATAGTGAGATGCTACTTAAGGTATGGAACAGTGGTGGGTTGCTACCGGTTCGCCCTGGATTGAACCGGTAGCAGCAGCGACGGGAGGCTCCACCCACACGCCTGGACGTCTCTGCATATGCGCAGAAGCATCTCACATGCACGTGAGCACGCGCGCCCGTGAGCGAACCGAAATTGAAACCCACTACTGGTATGGAAGATTTTATACACCCTATGAGGAGAATTCATTTTTATGGAGGTATTCTTTCACCAGATAATCCTATGCGATTTAGCTTTCAGTGTTTCTTTTATATCTGTTATATCATCTTAAATTATTTCCAACTTTCATAATATAAAAATTAATTAGCAAATTTCACCTATGAATTCCATATTTTAAATCAGAGTATCTCACTCTAAACTGGCATTTATAGTTGCATAAATGCAGTCAATCATTCTTCGGGGCAGGGGGTTTGTCCATACACTTAACTCTCTCTAACCTGGGTATACATGACTGTAAACTATTTTTGCATTTCATCTAACATCATAACCTAGTGTATATATAATTTAAATGCCAGCCACATTTCTTCCTTTACCTTGTTTACTGAATAAGCAGTATTTGGCTGGGTTCACAGAAAGCACAAAGCTATTTGTGTGAATGCCAAATCCAGTTGTGTTAATTCTCCTTGACTCTTGAATCCTTGGCGTCTCTGAGTTTGGCTGTTTGCTTGCAGACGTTTCATTACCCAACTAGGTAGCCTTAGTAATAGTTTTGTGGTGGTAAATGAATTAACATGGCTGGTGATACTGTTTACATAAGTTATTTTATTGTATGGTTTTATTAACTGATGAATGTGCATTTACTAGAATATCTGGAAGAGGTAGTGCACAAGTAGATAAATATAATATAATGTAATGCAATGCAATGCAGCACAATGGAATTCAGTACTTTTGCGTTACTCTTTTCATTTGTAATTCTAAATCAGTGATCCAGCCCAAATCAGTGAAATCCAGGCAAATCTAAGGAAGATTATTTTTCCATAATTCAATTGGAGTACACCCTCCTAAATCCTGGATCTCTGTTTCATGTCATGACACCTGAAAGAATAGAAAGCAGATCTTAATTTTTCAAATATGTGAAGAGAGCCATCGTAGCCTATATCAAAGGCTAAATAGTTCCAGTAACATCAATCTTTCTTGGACTTAGTTGTCCCTCTATGAGGGAAGGTTGTTGATAAAAATAGAATCACCAACATGATCACCAACGTCCGATGACGGTTATGGCACAAGAAGAAGAAGCCCCTCTATGAAGCTATTCTACTTTCTTTGAATACTGGCTGAATCAATGACAGCGGACTCCATTCTGAGGTAATTCCCATTTTAATTAACACTGGGCCATTCGGCCATAAGCAACAACAATAACAACGCACGAACTCTGCCTGACAGCTCTTATATACCTGGCTGTCAGGCGGCCAACCAATCATATTACAGAACGTTACTCTATACCAACAGGGGGCCTTCTTCATGGAACAGGCTCAATACACTGCAGTTCCAATAACATCAATCTTTCTTCATTGGACTTAGTTGTCCCTCTATGAAGGAAGGTTGTTGATAAAAATAGAATCACCAACATGATCACCAACATCTGATGACGGATATGGCACAAGAAGAAGAAGCCCCTCTATGAAGCTATTCTACTTTCTTCGAATTCATCTTAAAGTGTGATGGTCAGAACACAATATCCACGGTGAAATCCCACTAAAAATGCTTAAGGCTCTTCAAATCAGTTATTTGTGAATTATTATGTATTAAATTCAGCACAATGTCACTGTTCTAAAAATGTGGGTTGGAAAGCAGATGGAGTATAGGATGGAATAAAATTATGGCAGGTCAGTGTTGAAACCTATATCAAGATGTCTGCTTATCCATGAAATAAGCTATTGTTCAGTGACTGTCAGTTTTCCTGGCTAAACCAGACAGAAAATATGCATAGATGGGCTAAATCTACTTTATTGTAAGGTTACATTAACACAATCTTGCAAGTCTGTAATTACAAAAGTTCCCACCATCACTTTTAACTGCTTGATCTGTTAGGGTGGGTTCTCCCCAATTTTCCTTTCCTGACAGTTAAGCCACTGGCCTCTCTTGTCCGATTGTTTCCTAGGCAGCATCTCTTCCCTTCTTTCCCCAAGGTTATTCACACATTCCATTACAGTGGCAGAGCACATGCTTTGTGTGCAGAAGTCACAGGTTTTGTGACTTTAATGCCAGGTGGACAATAGTTTGACCAATCATGGACAAAAGGCAGCTTTATTGAGCAACACAGGATGTGATTTCATGAAAAAACAGTCCAAAATGTTGGGATCACATTGAAAGTCAAGGTGATTTCCTACAAAATACTTTGTAGGTCTCCTCAGAATAAATTCCACTGTGTTCAATCAGGCAAATGTTCAAATAAATGGGCCAAAATTGAGAGCTTAAGGCTCTTAAGAGACTTTCAAAATTGTAGTCATCTTGAAATAGCACTAGATTAGCTTTGAAATATGATCATATATATGAACTACGATGTTATATATGGAAAAACATGAGTCAATATTTGCAGAGATTGTTTAAAACAGCATTTATGAAAATGTATCAAAGAAATACACACGCATGCACACACAGAAATTCGTAAATATGATTTTCTTACTGCTCTCCCTGGACTATATTTTTATGGTATCAGAAAAATAAAAATAGCTGACAGAAAACTAAACACAATCTCATCCTGCTGCTCTTGAATACCATTTGCAAACAAATTTCCCTATTTCCAGCTATGTGACTCCCCAATGTACCTGCAGGAAGCATCTGTGTGTTTACAGGGCAGCACAATGGCTGAGAGAGAGACAAGTCATACATGAAAATCTAGGAATAATGCACCTCGAGTTATATTTCTGCATAAGTCATAAAGCATTGCTTGATGCTAACGTGTGTTATGAGTCCCAGGAAGAACACTGAAGGAGGGAAATTGTCCCCTCCCCATATATGGCTAAAGTGAAAAGAAGGAGATGAGAAGTGAAGAAGTAACAAACACCTGAACTGCCAAAGACCCTGAATTCAAGTAAACCTCCTTAATAATTTGTTTACCTATTGGAGATGCTGGCTCATGAATTATCTCAGAATCAAGACTTGTATTTTTAAATAGGAACTAGGAAAAAACTATTGATTGACTTATGTTGACCTCCATTTTATTATCTTGCTTATCTCAATCTAAGCAAAAAATCTAACCGATGTTATGATTGGCACTTGACATTCATAGTGGTCAGCATTTATTATACAATTACTGAAAAATATTTTCTTTCGGGCTCGAAAATAGACACTAGGGCTTATTTTCAGGTGATGCCGATGTGCCGCATGGCCTTCTGCCTTATTCTAGCAGCAGCCTGAGCAAAACCTGAGCTCCAGGCCTGGTGGAGCACAAAGCATGGTCGCTGCCTTCTCCAGAGCCACAAGGTCAACTGCGGAAGAGAGAGGCCCTCAGCTGCGAGGTTGCCTGGTGTGGTGGGCAGGGCTGGGGCTGGGGAGAGTGCACCAGAAACATCTCTAGGTGCCCAGAGAGGCAGCTCCTGGCTCTCGCTGGCTCAGCCAATCTATGGGGCCACAATTAAGGGGCCAAGCCAATGAGGTGACCAGGGAAAGAAAGGAGTCTCCACACCTCAGGGATCACTGCCCGTTTTTGTGAGGGGATACATGGTTAGGCTGCCTTCTATGCTGACAACGCCCACCTCCCCCTTCACTGAAGCTTATTTTTGGGATAGGGCTTATATTAGACACACGTTTAAAAATCAGGCTAAGGCTTATTTTTGGTGTAGGTCTTATTTTTAGGGAAACATGGCCATATAAAGGCACTTTGCACTCTCCTTAAATGAGCAAGACCCTGTAGCTTGTCCCCAGCATTGTTCACATAAACATGGTTCAAGTGGATTTGTGGTCTGCTCTCATAAATTGGGCCATAGAGAATTCTTCTCTTTAGGGAGATCATATAAACAACAGCATTATGATAATGTTGCAAAGTCAGTAATTCAGGATCATGAAGCTGAGAAGACAGTTCTTCATCACCCAGTTTCTAGGTCCCACTAACTATACCTTTCACAAGTGCTTAAGTCCTGTGTAGTTAAAATCTTGGCTGACAATTGTGGGCACAAAATGGCTCATGAATAGACTGTAAGACCAATTATGTTGTGACTTTGCTACAGTCTGGTAAAAGAGGAATGAATCTTGGGAGCATCACATTTCACACATTTTGAGGAAAGAGCGATTTTGACCTGTCACAAGTCACTCTTTTCATCATCACTGTAAACTTCAGACAGTTGTTAAATGAATGGTCATAAGTCAAGCACTATTTCTAAGAAAAAATGATCAGGAGGGAATAATTACTGCATTCTGAATCTCTCTGTTATAAAGAGAGATTTAGAAAAACTAAATAATTTTGTCTTGATCTTTGTTTCCACATCTACAAAATAGAGATAATTACTTACCCCACAGGATTATTTAGTGAGCCTCTTAAAATACTTTACAAATGAAAAAAAAAAAGTCAGCTCAATGGCAACGTATTATTCTAATAAAGAATAAAGAGAGTGCTGGATTTATGGCACCTCGTGATAATTTATGAAACTAATTAAAAATTGAGTAGGTTGTGCAGATTTTTAAATGCTTAATCAGTTACTTGAGGACCACCTACCTTTGCAAAGACGCACATCTCATACAGTAATATCTTTCCCAAAATCATGATTAAAATAACAAAAGCCATGAAATAATGTCTAATCCTGATGTGAAATTTTCTTGATGAAATGGCTTGCTAAAATTGGGAAGTAATTAGAACACAGCATTTGATGGTCTCTGTTTGTCTGTGTGTGTGCATTTGTGTGTGTGTTTCTATGGCAAACTGTTCAATCTATGTTGAGTAGCATTTTGAAAGACTCTTCCTGGGCACAGATAGCTGAGAGATAGCCTCTAGTGATTCTTTAGACTGAAATGTCACCAAAGTTCAACAGATCTAGCTTGAAGAACCGTTTCATGAATGAAAAAACTCCAGAGAAGAAAACATAAGGAGACATAAAGGAAAACAGGAAAAACATCTTCTTCCTCTCCTTTCTCTTTGCCACTCTTATTTTGTGGCAGGCCATTGCTTGCCTGAAAAGAAATAGTATGGCAATGATGGTGCTTTAGAAGTTGGGTGAATGGTAGAAATGGTCTGTCTTCTCAAATGTCTCGGACTAACTGGAAAGTAACTAAGTTGTGTTCATTTCTAGCTCTGAAGGGTGTGCAGAAAATCTTATTAATTCCTACTTCAGGCATAAAACAAAGCAGATGAAAAGCTGACAGGAAGACTGCAGACAGAACATCTTTAATTGTGGCAGCATAGTTGTGGGTGTGCTGTGGTCCACCATATTTTTAAAATAATTTCCAGCACCATCCTTTTGGCATTCTGGCTCAAGGTTGTTGGGAGTTGTGGTTCAACATAATTAAGAAGATTCCAGTTCCTCACTTCTGGAGTTGCCTCCAGAAGTTAAAGGTGCTCCAACAATACTGGAAGTTTTTAAGAAGAGATTGGACAACCATTGTCTGAAATGCTATAGGGTTTCCTGCTTGAGCAGGGGGTTGGATTAGAATACCTCCAAGGTCCCTTCCAACTCTGTTATTCTGTTACTTCTTTAGATACGTCAGCTGGCTTTGGAAGATCACATGTGACCATGAGAGGATTTTAATAGAGGTTGAATGGAAGTTATGAGACACTAGTTAGTTTTATGCATATTAAGACAATGCCTCTCTCCCTATCCATATGTCGCATTGTGGGGTTGCTGTTTTACCTGCTGAGAAAATTCACCTGCAGTCTATTAATGGACCAAAGTAGAGATACATTCCTTAAATAAATAATAAAGTTTCTCAAAAAGTAATAAACAATGCAATAATCTCCGGCTACACAAAAAGGCCATTTTCTGCTGTAGCTGCTCAATCTCAGGAAGAGGCACAGTTGCTTGAATGAGTCACAGACGTATGCTGCATTTTTGCCCGCACACATTTCAAATCTTCTCTTCCCAATTGAATCTAAAGCATTGCATGCCCCTACCTAGAGTCCTGGCCCATTTAATGAACCTTTAATGGGGAAGCAGGATAACTGCCCAGAGGTACACAAAAACAGCAGCAGTAGAGCTATGCTATGAAAAGTTATTTTGCTATTTCATTGTCAAAGTTTCCACATTTATCAAAGAATGTAGACCAATATGTATCAGGGCAAGTGTGATGGTTGGATGCCATGGGTAACGTAGTACTAATAATCCCAAGAGACATTGTCGCAGAAAAGAGGAAAGAGATATGGCTGGAGAAGAACACAATACTATGCAAGAATGCAGACTCATAGGATCATAGTGTGATAGCTGTTAGGCCTGTGCAAGAAGAAATCTAATTTGGTTAATGTAGCAATTGCCCTGAGTAACCATATACATGGAATTAGGGCCAGGGGGAACAATTACTTTTCTTCTTCTCTAAATTAGGGCCCAGCATTAGCAGTGGAAGAGATGTTGTCATGCGCCTCTTTTGCTGTGGCCCAGGGCCTATCCAGCCATGGAGCCTCAAGTTGTGATTTAGAATGGGGTTCAGAAAGACTGAGCTGAGGGGGTTGAGACAGGATGACCAAATAATATTGCTGATCTCACCTGGCTAAAGATAGGAGTGCTAATCCTATCCAGGGAAATAAATCTGCAATAAATCTTGCAACATCTTTATTTGCAGAACAGCACAAAGGCTTCGGTAATGTCAGTTGCTGTATGAATTTATTTATTTATTTAGCGTATGGCATATTATACGTGGAATTGCAATATCTATTAACATTTCACCTAGATTTTTAAAAATCCCACAATAAAATATGAATGTTAAAAAGATCTATATTCAGATACCAATGTCTAGGCCACCAAACTATTGAAGCGCAGCATCATGTATATGAAAAAAAAATCGGATACTGGACCAATATATGCCCTCAGCTTATAACTGGACCCAGTGTGATCTACAGTTTGATGTGGGACCCCACAGTCACACTGAGGGGAGGGTGCTGTACCCCATTTATACAATAAATCCTGGCAGACACTCTGTGAGGTGCAAATCCTATTCAGGATTGTCCATTGTTGGCATGGTAGTTCAAAGTCTAGCACAGGGGTGTCAAACTCGATTTCATTGAGGGTCGCAACATGGCTGTGTTTGACCTTGGGGGGGCTGGCCAGGGGGTGCGTGGCGAGCTTGATGTCATTTGTGTTGGGGGTGCCAGTGGTGGCCCAAGCGCTCTGCCAGCAAAAACGGGCTCCCGAGCTCCATTTTCAGCCCCGAGAGCATCCTGCAAATCCTCTGCCAGCAAAAACAGAGCTCGGGAGGCCCTCATGAGCTCAGTTTTTGGCTGCAACAACCTCCTGCAACCCTCTGCCAGTAAAAATGGAGCTCCGTTTTTACTGGCAGAGGCACTGTGGGCCAGTCCTTTGATGTTTCCAGAGTGGTCCCGCAGAACAGATCTAAGCACCCCATGGGCCGAATCAGGCCCGTGGGCCTTGAGTTTGACACCCCTGGTCTAGCACATTTTGTGTGGAGTCATTTATATGTCTTCTTATGTCTGGACGTTCAGCAACCCTTTTCGTTTTCCATTGGGAATCAACATTAACGTTGTTGAGCAAGTGCCAGTAGGGGCTTCCTAGATTTGAGCCTTCTGGCTAATAAATGAAAAAGATTGGCACACACCAATAGGAATGAGTTGTTTATAATTTTGCTGTATTCCCTCAATTGTGTATCTTGCCTTCCTTAAGCTGGTGGTGCTATATGGCTCAGAACAGGAAGCCAGCAAGTCTGGGTGGTTTTAATACAAATATATATGAATTGCCATTGTTAAACTGGGTGAGGAGTCAGCCAGACCTTGGCAAAGGAATAGAGAAAACAGTAAAGAAGAAGAAAGATGGGACAGCAAATTAAGGCCATCAGCTGCAAGCTAAGATATAGCTGCAATTCTAGGATGCTTTAGCACAGAATATAAAATGAATGAATGTATTTTAAGATTGCAAGGTAGATTTTCAGGAAAGAAAGGAGGATTCTATAGACCTTCAGAATGACAGTTGCTGAATGACAACTTCGACATTCCATATTATTGTCCATGCTGTCTAGAGCTACTGGGAGTTGTAGTCCAGCAAATATTTGAAGATTCCCCATTCCATTTGTGCCTCTAAAGCAGAGGTCTTCAAACTTGGCAGCTTTAAGACTTGTGGACTTCAACTCTCAGAATTCTCCCAGAATTCTGGGAGTTGAAGTCCACAAGTCTTAAAGCTGCCAGGTTTGGGGACCCCTGCTCTAAAGAATCCCTTGCGAGAGTAAATAAATGCCTTTATTCTGTACCAGAAGTGCAATTTTGCACAATCTGATCGTAGAGATTTAGATATACTGTTCCCGGTCCAGAATGGCAAGTCCGTCAGCTTCTTTTTGGAAAGAAGTTAATTTAGCTGGATCAGAGTGACTATCTCAGAGGAAAAACAAATCTCTCACCACTATGGAAATAAGCAACATAGGAGAGAAGGTTACTGTTCCTATAAATCAATTTGGAGGTTTTCTTCAGTTCTTTGATAATGCAATGTTCATTTTTCAAAGTGTCGTTTCCCTGACTGACATGCTCATAACTGCACTCTTGGCTTACTGCTGTGAAATTATTCTGCCCCATCTCATCTTTTTCTAGTCCAACCTCCCATATTCTTTGCATATATGTGAACCGAACCCCACCCACAATGTTTTGACGGACTTCCAGCAGCTCACCTAACTTCTCACCCCTCTGGCTGCAAAGCTCTTACATGGGGCATGGTAGGTAGGAGTAGGTAGGTAGGAGTAATAACCCTCTTCTATAAACACTGACAAGTCATCAGGAGGAAGCCAAAATAAAAATTAAAAATGTGTTGCTATTGTTTCATCTGTTGGGGAAGAAAGTGGTAGAAAAAATAGTAAAAACAGTGTGATTATTCTGTCCTAAACAACATGTTATTTTTTTAAAAAAATATTTGAAATGTTTGACTCCTGGGTCCAGAGCCAAAGCCTCTAGCTTCTTGTTAGTCCAGAATCACTGAGCTCCGAAGCCTGCTCCATTTTTTTCCTACTAAAGTATTTTCTCTCCAAATAGCATAAGAAAGCCAAGCCTTCTCGTCAGTCCTTCTGCTGGCAGGAAACCAGAGGGATAACGTCAATCATATTAATTACTTGCAGGAGGAAGATAAGCGGAAGAATGAATTAAAAACAACAGGTTTTATTTTCTTTCCTCCTCCGTCCCACCCCATGAGACCGAAGGGAGAATCTTTGTGATTTCATTTGCTTTTAAAGCACAGCCCTTGGTAATAAACGGCTTCTGCAAATGTGCTGAGCAAACACCTTCGCAGTCATCAATATGCGGGAGCTGTTTATTGCCTCATAAACTTGGAAGCCAGTGATATTGTCTCCTAAATCAATGGCTGCCTGGACATCCTTGGCACTGGAGAAGAACAGGCTATTCCAACAAGGCTGATACTTAAATTAATGGCTCTGGTAATGGCAGAGAGGTGCTTAGTCACTGATGAAAAAATTAGGCACAGATCTAAAACATTTCCAGGCATCTTTGATGTACATTGCAAAACAAAGGAAACAAATGGCCACAGATAGAGACATCTCATGGCTTAGCTGCAACCAATTTTAAGCCAAAGTTAGGTGGGGGCCATGGACAGAAACAGGCACCAAGCTAATGCTAAATTAAGCAGTGTCCCCTAGTGTCGCTCGGTGGAATGGAAATGGAAGTTTGTGTTCCCTACCAGGGCCTGTGAAAACCAGGGCATATGGTTATCCCTGAGCTGCCTAGTTTAACACATTCATGGGGGTCACATCATGGAAAAACCATACAACATGTTTGGTTTGACTTTTAATGGAATGTGTATGTGGAAATATTGCAAACCATGGATTTTGGCCTAGGGTGCTATCCAGAGGTGGTAGTCAGCCGGTTCGGGCCGGTTCACCCGAACTGATAGCAAAAATTGCGGGTGGGCCAGCCCCACCCCACCCCGTCCCCTCAGCCCAGCTGTATGCCATCCTATTTAAGCACATTTTTGAGGCCAGGCAGATGCGCGCACGGAGGGTGTGTGCAAGAACAAAACACATGCGTCAAAGGCCAGGCGCATATGCAGAAGGCAGGAGCATGTGTGAAGCGAGCTTGTGTGTGCAGGGCAAACCAATAGTAACATAATGTGAAACTCACCGCTGGGGCTATCTGAATTCTGTCATTAGATTACAGGTAGTCCTCAATTTACAACAGTTCATTTAGTGACCATTTGAAGATACCAGAGCACTGGAAAAAGTGACTTATGATGGTTTTTCTTACTTATGACCATTGTAGCATCCTTATGGTCATGTGATCAAAATTTAGATGCTTGGCAACTGACTCCCATTTATGATGGTTGCAGTATCCCAGGGGTCATGTGATCACTTTTTGCGATCTTCTGACAAGCAAAATCAATGAGGAAGCGAGATTCACTTAACAACCACATTACTAAACTGCAGTGATTCACTTAACAACTATGGCAAGAACAGTGTAAAATACTTAGCAACATTCATTTTTGGGTTTGGTTGTGGTTATAAGTCGAGGACCAACTGTAGTTCTGAGAGAAGTCGCTGGTTGTCAACATGGCACAGCAGCTCATCACCAGGAAGCTGAAATGTGTTGGCTGCCTATTCCAAGAGCCGTGGTGGCACAGTGGTTATGCTGCAGTATTGCAGGCTAATTCTGCTGACTGCCAGGAGTTCAATCTTAACCGGCTCAAGGTTGACTCAGCCTTCTATCCTTCCAAGGTTGGTGAAATGAGGACCCAGATTGTTGGGAGCAATATGCTGACTCTGTAAACTGCTTAGAGAGGGCTGGACACTGTGAAGTCTAAGTGCTGTTGCTACTGCTCTGAAACTTGATGTCTTCAGTTTGCTTGAGTTTCCATTTGACAGCTGGCTTGGAACAGAGTGGCCCATTGAAAAAACAGCCCGCAGGAACTAACTGCAGGCTAATCATGCCCTCAAAGTTATGGTTGTTGAACTAGTTGCCCACTGCTTTTTAAAAATCTATTAGTGTGTTTATTTTTCCTGATGTTCTCTGGCTTTACCCATTTTTTATTAATGTCACCACCAGCCCCAAATTTGATTGAACAAGGAAGATAAAACAGCCAAGTAAGATGTAAGTTGCTACTTGCTTCTTTTATTCTGTTTACACATATGGGCACTAGGAATACAGATTCCAAGCCTTTGGTCCTCTCATTGCTCATGTCTTCCTCTCTGCTCTTCTGCTTGGAAATGTCAATCTTCCAGCGTAAACCAAAGGAATCGTAGCCAGAAGAGCCAATTCTACTATCTTGTAAAGATACATGGAGAGAATCTAGCAACTCTGAAAGTACAATTCTCCTCCAGTCTATAGCCTAAGAAACTAGAGATAGTCTCTTCTGAGTCACTTGCCCCACCCACTATTCATTTGAGGGCTATACAGGCTCTTATCTTATGGTTCCATTGGCAGCACTCCTTGCCAAGTCCCCCAGGGTCTTTCACACATACCATTACAGAAATATGCTCTGGTCATCTCTTCAGTAGGTTTTCACATGAAGAGGATGCCATCTTCTTTTCTTCTTCATTGCCCCCAGGAGGACTAAAAGCTCACAGATACAACCTTTCTGTCAGAATGTATAATTTCTTTAATAAACTTTACTTACTTGGAACTCATGGATACTTTTAAGGGCTTTGATTCTCCTTGTACAGCTTACTCTAACATAAATACAAATGTCATTCAACAAACTGGAGGATTCTAACTTCACTTTTTCCTTGTTTTTCTCCTTTTCTTCTTCAGTCTCTATACTAAACTTTTTTTTTTTTTAGTTTCTCCTTTGCCGCTAATTCATTTGTGTAGGGAAAATCAGCCCATCCCAGACTCTGAGGGTTGTAGTAAGGGAAAGACTACCATAAGCCGAAAAGGCTCTTGCTGCTTACAAATAATGATCTAACAGTAAAAATCAACACATTTGTCATACTATGTTTACTACAGCCAAGAATGAGAGAAACCAGAAAGTCTTGCTTACAGTATCAAGATTTTTTTCTAGTTGCATGTTTCAATGCCACTGATTTAATTTCTTATAAATGTATAAAAGCTGATTAATGTCATTTATACAGTAAAATTATTTCAGCTCATCTTTATAGTATTAGCAATTCCAGAGACTCTTTTCAAAATTTAAAACGTACACTTCTAACACAATCGTGACTTTTGCAGAAATCCAATTCAAAACAGAAAAGGAAGGTCTTGCCAAACCTAATACATTAGCCTAATAGCTTTACTGACAGTCTAAAGATGGAGTGGGGAGAGTTTGGGAAGCGAGCAAAAAATTATCACTTCATTTCAGAAATTAAAAGAGGAAAGATGGATGATTTAGTGAAGGAGGTCTGGGAACTTCGGTAATGTCCTGAAGCACCTTTATAATACTAAATGGTTTTTTTTAAGGAATGATGTGGGATGCTGGTTGCTTAAATAGATGTAGGAGAAGATGTTTCATAAATCCAACTGCTTACATTTGATTCTTAGAGCTGAGCAATCAATCAGCTATGGCTACCCAGCTGTGACTTAATGTGCATCAAGTTTTTCCTCTTTGCTGAGTAAGGAAAACCAGAAGGTGACCAGGCAGGCCACCATATGTGGCAAGTGTGAACTTTGGAAGGCCCTGTCATTTTTCCCTGTTCCCTGTAGCTCAAGATATTCAAGGTATTTCATTGTAGAATCTGGTATTATTCCATAATAAGAAAACAAATAAAAACAAATGTGAACTTATCTGGCATTGTTAGCATCATACTATGAATGAGCAAGTTTTTCTGTTGTCCCACATTTCTTCAAAGGTAGTGACCACTCATTTCTTCTGAGATAATAACAATTATTATCCCACATGGAATAGGCTAGGGATGCAAAGTTTATCAGTATTGGGAAAAAATTGCTTCAACCAGTATTTTTTTTCAAGGTGGTAAAATTAATAGGTTGTATCCATTGCCATTTCCTGGGTATTTGTCTTGGATAGATGGAGAAAAATGTCCAAAGATTCTGGAGATGATTGTACCACCTTCTTGATGTTGCTGTTCACGGATGATAATGACAAGAAGGCCTCAGTATGGCTGCTACTAGAACCAAGTTGGCTTGAGAGAATGTAATTTCAGGAGCTTCCACTATTTCCATTACCCCTTCCATTTTCATAATTCAAGCAGTGCAGCAATGAGGGAGGCCTTACTACAGCATCACCCAGCAAGCCAGTGTAGCTAGTTCTTGATCAGCTTAATAAAAGGGTATCTCTCTACATGAGCAACTTGTATATCAGCTGCTATTCTACCAAAAATCCTTGCAAGGTAGAGGCACTCAGCAGGGAAAGAGGGAAGGTAGAGAACTAATAAAGCCTCCCTGCGTGTTTATTACAGATAGTCCTCGACTTATGACCGTAAAGAAGTCTGGGATTTCCATCGTAAGACATAACGGTGATAAGTTGAGGTGATCAATTGAGCCATTAAATTTTTCATTTCAGTATTTTGCTGTATGGTACACAGTGCTGTTCTCTTAAAAGTATTCTTGTAGTTCAAACCAAATTTCTCAGCATTCTGCTTTGAGTTCTTTGCTCCATCACAAATGTAGTTCTCCAACTAGAAATCGATCACATCTCAGTTGGAACTACTCATTTGAGGTTCCAGATCTTAAAATACTAGCTCAAACCTATCTATGGGAATGATGATCCATTCCCCAGGGAAGAAGCAAATAACATCAATGGTCCACTGTAGGCTCTTTTCCCTGTATCTATTTACACTGGGCTTAGCCTTAGACAAAGCCTACAGAGAAACTAGCAGATCTTTGACCTTGATGTGCAAAGAGGTAGAGATGAAATCTCACACTTTTCCTACAACAGGGGTGGGGAACGATGGCCCTTTTGTGACTTGTGAACTTCAACACCCAGAATTCCTGAGCCAACCTGGCTGGCTCAGGAATTTTGGGAGTTGAAGTCCACAAGTCATAAAAGGGTCCTGGTTCCCCACCCTTGTCCTACAATGAGTTCCTCTATCTACCATCACTCTCCCCAAATGCTTTTGTTATATACTTGCATTCCCATATAGGCAGGCACTCACATCCAGGGGTGGGATTCTATCAGTTTGGATCTGTTTGGGTGAACCAGTTCGCTCCAACGATCAGCTGGGCCCGCCTGTTCACTTTACTTACCTTTATTTCCTTTGTTTGAAGCCCAGCTGACAGGCGCAGCAGAGCAGATTGTCGCACCTCAACTGTTTTACTCACCGGTTCTGCAGTAGAAGGTAAGTTTTAGAGCTAAATTCAAATGCACCATGTGCACGCGGAGCAAACCAGTTGTTACACCGGTTGAATCCCACCACTGCTCACATCAATGAACTTAAATACTTTGCTGTCAATGGTATTGAGTGGGAATTTAGTAAAATCCTCTATCCAGTACTCTTCTGGGTACGTTTGGATACTGAAATTGAGATCATCATATATCTATTATTGTAATGCCCTGTTTATACCCTAAAAGATGGAACTTTATGTAACTAAATTTTGAGCCATACCAATAGTGTATAGTAACCTCCTCAGCAGGGGTGGGTTCTACTTACCTTTACCACCAGTTTGCAGAGGGGCCATGCGCACGTGCTTGCTTCACTCGTGTGCATGCCCTTCTGCACATGAGCAGAAGTGTTTTGATGACGTCAGGGTCGGTGGGCGGAGCCTCCTGCCGGTTTTACTACCGGTTATATAGAACTGGTGCAAACCCACCACTGCTCCTCAGCTATGGCACCCATCTTGTGGAAACTTACACACACACACACACACACACACACACAAACTGAAGTGAGATTAATCCCATTCCTCTCAACATTCTGGAACTCACTCAAAGCCTGAGTACGTTATCAGGCCTGGTGGCTCCAGGAGACTGGGAAGATATTGTGATGGCTCCCTTATTACAGTTAATATTGTCTCTTGTTTTGTGTGCCTTCTTATAATTCCTTTAAAATTGTGACTGTTCTTTATGCATTTTTAAATAAATGTATGTGTAAATAAATGTGCCATCCAGAGTCATTTTCATGTGAAAGGGCAGCATACAAATATGTTAAATGATAATAAATAAATGGTGGTCAAAAACACTGATTCTGGAGATGATGCTAATATGCTTAGATCCTGCTTTGAAGAGGCTCTTTTTATTGTGGACATTTTTTTATTGTAACATTGTTCTCTTCCCTTTTTTGATTTATGGAGTGGCATGGAGTGGCTGGCTCTCTTGTTTTTGGTTTCAAGCAGCTCCATAAAATTCCACATTCTTGATAATAGCATTATTAGTTGAAAAGAGCAGGCCTCATTGAACACAGTGAGATTTCCAAACAGATGCATAATATTGTTAATTGGCTAATCCTCCTGCTAATCCCGCCAAATTTACTTCTTCCTGACAAACTTCCACACACGTATACATGACATTATGCATGCATGTGTTTCTGTTCCCACTCTATCACAAATATTGAATAATGTGGGAAAGACATGCCTGTATTGTGTTGTTATTGTGCACTTAATGATGTAGAAGAGTTATGGATTTTTTCAATGAATATGACTACCCTTATTGAAATGCTTATGAACCTTTATTGATATGCTTTTGCATATAGGTATATGCATCTACTTACCTTTACTATCGGTTCGCAACGGGGCCACACATGCGTGCTTGCTTCGCTCGCACACACGTGCACACTTCTGCGCATGCGCATTCTGATGATGTTGGGGTCAGTGGGCGGAGCCTCCCGTCGGTTTTACTACTGGTTCTATAGAACCGGTGCGAACCGGGGGCAACCCACCACTGATATGCATCTGCCAGTGTACCCTGTACATTTCTGATTTTTTAAAAAGTTTTAATTTAATTTAATCTTTTTTCTTTCTTTATAACTTTGTGCATTCTTTATTCTTCTTTCTTGTTTTTTTGCATTCTGTTGTTGATATTTTTAAACAATTCTTTAAAAACCATAGTCAAAATTGTCAGTATATAATTCAATATCTTATTAATATCTTTAAGCACTTTTTCTTAACCCCAAACTTATAAAAAATTAAATCAAATTTGGACAAGTGGACAAGGATCAAATTTTAAATGATACAAATTTTCCAAAATTGTCTCATAGCCTGTAATGTTGGAAGAAACAGCTACATTTCATTCCTTACCAAATTATCAAAGGTGTCAAGTTGTAACTTGCTTATTGTACATAGTGATTTTTATGAAAAATCATTTCAATTCCATAAAGAACTAGAATTCAAAATACAATCTAATTATATGGCTGGAAATCAGGATTTTTGATTTGTGACAATGGAGATGCTGCAATGGTTGAAACTGGATGAAAACTGGCCATACGTCATTTTTTTTCAGTACTGTTGTAACTTCGAATAGTCACTAAATGAAGGTTTGTAAGTCAAGAAGTACCTGTAATATAATATCATTATATTTCACTAACTCCTTGCCAGCACTGTTGTCAAGATTTTAGCACCCACATCTAGAAAAAAAACCAAGAAAAACCAGGCCACAGCTTGCACTTTCCACCAGATCTTATCAATCTTTCATATTTCATTGATATAAATCTCATCAAAAGAAGAAAAAATGTATTTGCAAGATAAACTTCCTATGAAAAATTCCCAAAAGCAATTGATAATGTTACTGAGGAATGGCTGGCTATAACAACAGTACTTCAGTTGATATTAATAAATATAATAAATAAGCAATCAAATCAGAAACGGGTCTGATGGTAGGCTGAAAAAAAAATGTAATGAAAGAGAGTCCCTGAATGAAATCTATAAGCTGTTTGCTTTGAGTCCACCCATCATCCACTTTTCCCAAACCCTTTAGCTGTGGGTTGCAAATAGCATGCTAGCAATTTTCTTCATTTCTTCATGGAGTCTGTTTTTTGTGTATCTCAGCAGGTTGATCTGATTTTTTTGCTTCCTACTCCCTCTTTATAGCCATCATCCTTTCAATCAGTGCTCTGGAAACTGTATGTAGCGCAAACAGAAATGGAGTCACTCTTAGAATACGAGAAAGCCAGTATCAGCCTACATTCCTTGCAAAAATAATAAAAAACTGTTTTGGAAATGGCACCTTCTCTTTCTGTACAGAATGTAGCATGTCATAGTCATACTGATATATTCATATATAACTACAAGGGCTTTAAAAGAACAGAATTGTTCAGAATCCTTCCAAGCTGTTACACATATTATACTGACTTTATTTGGCAGAATTATAAAAGGTGCTTTTGCAAATATTCAGGTAAGGTTAATGAATCTCAAAAAATTACCTTTATGATGTTGAGCTCTGGTACATAATCGTTCCTATTGTATTGTGTTGGCAACAGTGTAGCCTGTAGGTCATCTTACCTTTTAAAAATTCTAAGTCAATGATTCATAACCTGTAATCCATACTGCAAATATTCAACAGTTTCAGTGTATTTAGAAAATGTGACAACTTATTTCCTGGGTTTGCATTCCTACATATCTTTTCTTTGGTGATAAGCCTCATTGAAGTCAGCTTGATTTTCTTCTTAGTAAAAATAAGTCCTAACATGGCAGTCAAACTGTTCACTTTTAACTAGGTCAGGTGAGGAGAGCAGGCTGTGCAAACTCCAAAGCTGAATTAATTGACCTAGCCAATTAATCCTGAGAAGGTTAGATTTAGCCCCAAATAGACACAGTTCCATTTGGAGATAAACTAATTCCCTGCTCAATCAACTAACTCCGCCTGTGTCAATCTGTGCTGCTCATAGCCATCATAAATAGCTGACTTAGTTGAACTACTTACTTCAGAGTTAATTGCTTTTCCAAAGTCCATGAACAAGAGGAAATCGTAGAGAGGCATCTTGAAAATGGGTTCCCTTTAGGCAACTGTTTCTGTAGTAATTCTGATTTTTTAACACACTTATATACAATCATGTGACAGCCAGTTTGATATGGTTAAAGCATCAGGCTAGAAACTGTGAAACCATGAGTATTAATTTCACCTTGGGCACAAAGCCTTCTGGGTGATTTTAGGCGAGTCACTTACTCTCAGACCCAGGAAGGAGGCAATGGCAAACCACATCTGAAAAATCTTGCCAAAAATTATGGCAGGGACTTTTCCAGGCACTTACTAGGAGTCAAAGCTGATTCAAATACACCCACATACACACACAACTACCCCGCTTCCGCTCTATCCTCATACACAACCAAAGAGCAAAAGCAGGTGTGGAATAACCTGTCAAGGACATTTTTTTGCTATTTTGGAAGGCATATAAGAAAATGGAAGATGAAATGATTGAGTCTCACCTGTTGTTGTGGCAACTGTAAGACCAAAAATTGCCACTGTGTGACCACTCAAGTTATCCCTTGAGTGGTGGGATTGAAACAAAAATTAATTGGATAGGGGAAAAGACACCTTGGATAATATTACGTGTAAACAACCAGGTACATGTATTAAGGGTTCCATTTATTGCTTATTGCTCAAGCCTACACATTGCAATTTTCTCAGATTAATGGTTTGCACCTGGGTAAAATGAGATAAAGTTCAACAGCATTCAAGAGGTTTGGACTTCTCTCTCTTATGTTTATGTAAAGACTCTAAACTAATTCCTTGCTTGACTCCTCCCTCTGGCTCTGCCAGTCTTTCTCCAAAAGATAACTACCTCAACAGGGGAAAGGATACTCATCATGACCAAATATAACAGAATTCCCAGAGATAGTATTATTATTTATTATGGTTGGTGGCACAGTCAGCCAGATGTTCAGCCTGGATTTGGCATTTTTGTCCACTGAGCAAATCCTTCCCAAGGAGATATGGATACGCAGATGTAGTTTGATGGTTTCATCACAGGATGTAATGGCTTATCTTGTCTTCACAAAAAAATGTGAGATGATTTTTGGACACATCTCCAACTTAATACCCACAGGTGTGTTAGTTGAATTCCTGTCATTTCCTTAGAGGGAGTTGCAACACACCCTTTTCAATGGATCAGGTTAGGTCTAAAGCAGGGGTGAAATCCAGGAGGTTCTGATAGGTTCTGGAGAACCAGGAACAGAAATTTTGAGCAGCTCGGAGAACCGGTAGTGGAAATTTTGAGTAGTTCAGAGAACCGGCAAATACTACCTCTGGCTGGCCCCAGAGTGTGGTGGGAATGGGAATTTTGCAGTATCCTTCCCGCAGGAGTGGGGTGGGAATGGAGATTTTGCAGTATCCTTCCCCTGGAGTGGAGTGGAAATGGAGAGTTTGCAATATCCTTCCCCTGCCATGCCCACCAAGACACGCCCACCAAGACACGCCCACAGAACCGTAAAAAAATTTGGATTTTACCACTGGTCTAAAGATTAATATCCTAGCAAAGTAGTGATTCACACTCTGTCAAAGTTCAACCTTTGTCCCATTGCTACCCAGTGGCTTGGTATTGATTATTAGGCTGGCGCTGGTAGAGCAAATCCATGCTATAACAGCAGCTTGTATTTTAAAATGCCCCAGTTAATCAACAACTCTCCTGGGTTTGCAATATCTTAAGTCACTCATCTAAAATCACAGCAGATTTTATAACCCATTGGTCAAGCATGTTGCATCCACAGATCAGTAAGTAAGAATCCTTCAATGGAAACTATTTTTTTCCCAACAAAATCACCATCCTCCTGATCAGGACAGAAGCTAGATGGAATAATTCCAACAAATACATAAAACCATCAGCTCCCTTATCCCTTCTCTGCCAGTACAGAATGCATTTAGCTGTCATCCCGTGTTTCTGTTTTCCTTCTGTTCTTTCTGCCTTGTTATTCTGCCAGTTTCTTAATCTAGTTATGCTGACTTTATTTTTAGTATGTCTATTGTGACAGCAGATCTTAGAATTGCCTTTGGTGTTGTCTAAAAATGTCCATTACCAAATCATAATGCCTAACCAGACGAAGTCCTGGAAGAGCCCAGAGCAATCACGAGGCGTCTTCCACAGCTGCTTGCATTTTGGTCTCGCATATCAATTCCCACCTTGGCATGGAACTCGACATCACCAGTGCAAGAGAAGGGAAAGGAAGGAGTGTCCTTATTAAAATTTGGATTACAGCCCGGCAAAATGCTTCTTACTTTATTTATGAAGGAATTTAGTTTGCACATTAATAAAGCTACTCTCTCTGCCTTTTATTGGTAAACTATGTAAAATGCAAATGATGTGGAATCCAATTAATTCCTAGAAGGTTGCAGCTGTTTTCAGTTCTATTCAGAAAGACACGTGGTAGATGTGTATGAATGGGCCTGCATTTGATTGCGAAGAAAATCAGGCCTTATTATGAAAGACCTGACTTCCAAAATTTGAAGGATTGTTCACCAGCAGCACTTAACGCAAACAGATAATATCCAAATTCTTTTGCTGTCTGTTAAAAAGGGGTGGGGGCTGGGGGGGAGAGGAGAGATGTAGCTTATTCCAGGCTAAGTCAAAGTGTAGAGCCCTAAAGACCTCTAGAAAGTTCTTCATCTGAACAATCTCTGCTCCAATTTGTTCAGAGGCCTTGATTGCCAAGGGATTCAAGTGGGAACGTTTAAAGTTTCATTTCAAAATGAGCTGGATATTCCTTCCCCTTCCAAGGGACCATTCATTGCCTGCATTTGTAGAGTGCACAAGATGCTAAACACGTTCAAGTAGTGGAAGCAGTGGGGAAATCTAAAATTTGTTACTACCGGTTCTGTGGACGTGGCTTGGGGCGGGGGGGGGAGTAATGTGACTGGGTGGGCGTGGCCATTTTTTTTTTTTTACTTTTAAAACCATTTTTTCTACAACTTCTTTTTTTTTTTACTTTTAAAACCATTTTTTCTACAACCTCTTTGGGTTTTTTTTAAAAGCCTCTGCCGATCAGGCAACTCAGCTGGGATCGTCAGAGGCATTTAAAAGAAAAAAAGGGTTTTTTTCTTTTAAAAGCCTCTGACGATCCCAGCTGAGCCATGCGATCATCAGAGGCTTTTTTTTTTTTTTACTTTTAAAAGCATTTTTTCTGCCGAAGATGTTGTAGAAAAAATGCTTTTAAAAGTTTTTTAAAAAGCCTCTGATGATTGTGCGGCTCAGCTGGGCATGGGGGTGGGGTTAGGGATTTTTGCTACTGGTTCTCCAAACCACCCGCCTCCATCGCTACTGGATCGGGCAATCCGGTCCAAACCGGGAGCATTTCACCCCTGAGTGGAAGGCTCTCACCTTTTAAACATGAGAGGGCCCCAATGTTTTTTTTTCTTTGTTGTTGTTTTTTTTTTCATATTCTGGCTCAAGAACATTTGGTCAGGCCCCTGATGTTGTTGTTTTTTTGTTTGTTTGCTTGTTTTAACATCTGGAGAAGAATAAAAACATATCCAATTTTCAGTCAGTTACAATTTTAAAAAACTGCCCCATTCCTAAAAACTTAAAAGTTCACTTTCCAAAAAAACAATTTTGATTTTCAGAAATGTTTGCATATTGTCTCCTGTGCATGACTGTATCCACAGTTGGGGAAAAAAGGGAAAATATTAAAAACCTACCATTTATTTCACTGAAGGATTAACACATCAGCTTCAATGACTCACAGTTGAAGCCTATACAGCAGTGTTTTTCAGCCTTGGCAACATTAAGATGTGTGAATTTCAACTCTCTGAATTCCCCAGCCAGCATTATAAATGATACATAATATAACATAATACTATATATAATGGAAGTTATATAATGGAATCAGGGTTATGTATAAAAGCAGAACAGAATAATTTGACCAAGATAGACACAAAGCACTCTTCAATTCTTTACTGCAGATGTACAACATTATTTATTTTCAACTCCTATTGAGGACGTAGATCTTCTCCAAGATGGGATGTCCCTAACCTGTGGTTTCGGGTCTTTTGACAGTATAACCACCAACAATGTAACTGAATCTATCTACTTTGCTGCAAGTCGTCTTCTTCTCTTTCTTTCCATCTTTCCCAGTATTAGAGCTTTCTTTAGAGTAAAAAAAAAACACAGTAGAGAGTGTGATTGGTTTAAATCAAGGGTGCCAAAATGGCAGTCCATAGGCTGGATGCGTCATACGTAGGCCACGCCTACCCCAGCTCCACGAATGGGGAAAATATCGTGAAACATCACGTGATGGCAACGTGATGCGGCGAGTTTGACACTCGTGATTTAAATGATCTTGTTAGTGTACGTGTTTTCATTTTGTTAAGTTTTCAAAGTTCCCTTTATATGGGACAACTGCATGAGTGTGTTTAATAAATAAATAAATAAACATTAATTATATTGGATGTCAATATTGCAAACAGCCACCTGACATATCCAATAGTTTTAGAAGGCATAAAATTAGGGAACTGCAGTTAGATGGGCTAAGGCTGGCTGGGGAATTCTGGGAGTTGCAATCCATGCAATTTAAAGTTGCCAAGGTTGAGAACACTACTCAGTACTAAGATGATGCATGTGGAGCAAGAACCCAAATCCAGACATGCTGTCCCAAAGAAAGTCCAGCTGTATATAATGTGTGTTGAAGATATAATGTATGTAGGACTGTATATACAGATAGTCCTCAACTTACAACAGTTCATTTAGTGACCGTTTGAAGTTACAACAGCACTGAAAAAAGTAACATGACCATTTTTCACACTTACAACTGTTGCAGCATCCCCATAGTCACGTGATTTACATTCGGATGCATGGCAACTGGTTCATCCTTATGACCGTTGCAGCATCCCAAAGTCACGTGATCCCCATTTGCGACCTTCTGACAAGCAAAGTCAATGGGGAAGCCAGAGTCACTTAACAACCGTGTTACTAATTTAACAACTGCAATGATTCACTTAACAACTGTGGCAAGAAAAGTCGTAAAATGGGGCAAAATTCACTTGACAAATTTCTCACTTAGCCACAGAAATTCCGGGCTCAGTTGTGGTCATAAGTCGAGGACTACCTGTAATACGTGTAGGACTTCATGCTGAGATTGGTTATTTTCTGTAAAATTTCCTTAGTCAATTCTCATTCTCCCTTTTTTACACTTCTCATTTTTTAAACAGCCCCAATCTGCAATAGGCAGGGAATACAAAACTTTCTAGGCTACAGTAACCTTTCTTTGACACATGGATCCCCCTTTCTGATGGGTGAATTTCATGGCAGAGTAAAGCTCCTCACCAATCAGAGCATCCAAAAGTAAAGGAGAAATAGGATTCTCATTCAGAATTGCAGGATTATTGCAGCCTCCCACATTATTTGTGAGTCATTTGCAATCAGCGTTTTCATTATCTTTCAACTACACCAGTCCAGAATTATGTTAATTGCCCATTAACTACAGTTGGCTGATTCATTTATTTTTTTAATTTAGAATATCGATAATGGATCTAACCTCTATTTTGCTTTTAAAACTTTTCTAAAAGACAGTCTGTACCATCAGTAACAGCAAAAAAACACAATGGTCTGATTTGGCTGTAAGCCAGAATTGCTGAGAATTCCGGTTTACTAGGAGTGACTGTGTTTTTCATTTGCAACTTCTTTACTTTTCTTGCTGGCTGGGAGAAGCCATGTAAACCAGGAAACTGATGACATTTCTTATTTAGTTTTTTTTTTTTTCTTAAGAAGCCAGAATCATATATCAAAATCTATTTTTCACTTATCCCTTTGTCTCTTGTTAGGAGCAAGCCAGAAATTCCAGTTCAAATAGAAAACAGTCTGCAAAATTCTAAATGGCAACCAGGTAGCAATAAAGAGTTAGAGTCCTGGACGCTGTCTCTTTGTTGCCATCTTGTGGCCAACTGAATTTCTGCAATCCTAATATGGTAACTTTGGCCAAACACAATTTGTTTAGATGCTTCTACTGGCGGGAAAAGCCTAAAAGGAACAATTAAGCAGAATGTAATTAATAACACATTAATAATTGTTATTTTTTAAAAATATGCATAGGGCCTTAGTAACATGAAATATCAACACATTTGAGTGCAACAAAAGGGCAGTTATTTGATATTTGTCTTGGTACTATTTTATTCTCACTCCAATCATAGATGGGAAGAGATGCTTGTGTAGATTTTGTTTGGCATTAAGTATGAGTCATTAAAAACCAAGAAAGTGAGGAATTATCTTTGCTGCTGGTCTCAGGAAAAAAAACACACATCTTGAATCATCTCTGACTATGTAGTTTCTGTATTCTTGGTACAGGCAGGATTGTAAAATAAATAAAACAACGTGAATAAACTGCTACACAATGTTTAAAAATAGCTTGCTATAAAAACAATTCAGACACTTTTCCCTAGCCTGAAGCATCTTTGTGCTTATTACCATAACACACTTTAAACAAAATAGAAATTAATAGCTGCCTACCTTCCTAGTTTCTAGAGCTTAAAGAAACAGACAAGAGAACCAATGTAGAGTAAATCTGTTTGTCTTGTAGAGGAATATCTAGGTTTGAGTTTCATTCAACCACAAAGCTGCCTGGATCATTGAGAATAGTTACTCTGAGTCCCAGACAATCCTACCTCAAAAGAAAGGAAAATGACAGAAGACTTCTTTGAAATCTCAGAGAAGGGGCAGGATGTGAATGTACTGTCTAAACAATTACAGAAGTCAGAAAAATATATTGTAAAGCCAAAGCTTGAGCTTTGCTTGAAACTTCAAGAAAGGGAAACACCGCCTCTTTATAGACAGTGCACTTAAATGCTGAAAAGACACCATTTTTAAATGACTTATTTAGTGACAGCGTTATCTGAAAATCACAAGGAGCATTATTTATTTATTTATTTCCACCAACGTCCAAGTCAGATCTCTGAAACAGCCCGATAGGATTTGCTAGTTTATTTTTCACTGCAACACTTTCAGTGTTATCAATTGCCCACCAGTTAAGGACTCCAACATCTTAAAATGCATGCATGTTCTACTTTAGGTACAACATGACATATTTAGGCAGTCTCATGATTGTGTTAGTGGCTAGAATCTCTGTCCTAGTCAGGCACAAAGTTAACAAATCTTTTCAGAATAGCGGTAGCTTGGTTGAGAAATTTAGCATGTTGTAAGAATCAAATGATTTGGCACTAACATTGCATTATTAGACGAATGTACATTCTTCTACATTCCGTTGGGTCTTATAGTTTATTCATTAAAAAATGGGCAGGTTTTGCAAAATATTAATCTGAATTTTCAGTTTTGACAAGAATTGATTTTGACAATATTTGATACAAACTATCTTTTTAGATGTTCTTTCACTGTTTAAATGGCACTGATGCCTATAGAAAATAAAAACAAATATCAGAATAACCAGCTAATACACACTTTCCCTCCACTATTTATTAAATCCAATTTGTTGCCTCGTTCTTTAAAACCTAAAACATTCTTTCTTATATGCACACATGTGCAGTCATATTGCTAAATATACCAACATTTTATTTTGGGTTTGCACCAGTGGTGGGTTTCAGCAGGTTCTGACCAGTTCTGGAGAACTGGTAGCGGAAATTTTGAGTAATTCAGAGAACCGGTAGTAAAAATTCTGACTGGCCCCGCCCCCATCTATTCTCTGCCTCCCAAGTCCCTGCTGATTGGCAGGAAATGGGGATTTTGCAGTAACCTTCCCCTGCCACACCCACCAAGCCACGCCCACCAAGCCATGCCACATCCACCAAGCCACACCCACAGAACCGGTAGTAAAAAATTTTGAAACCCACCACTGGTTTACACCATGTTTTACCATATAGTATAGTAATCTTATACATAAAATAAAAATATGCACAGTCCTTAGAAATATCAGATCTTGGCTGTGAAAATAAGGATGACCACCAGATACAGAAGAAATTTGAAAAACAAATCAACCAAATTCTTTGCTGCCATCTAAGAGTTAATCAACATCTTTGCAGTCCAGATTGGGTACCCCTAGTAATTCTACTAATTTATTTATTTTTCTACAGTAGTCCTAATCTAAAAAAAGAATACACTGCATGTTTGCTAGGGAGTAAATCTCACTGAATATAAGGGGTTGGATGCTAAGCTATTCCTCCATTCTGACACAGATGAAAGAAAATTTACCAACAAACCACCTCAGTAACAACTTAATTGTCATCTCTCACACACAGGAAGCTTTTGAGGGTAAAAAAATTCCCTTTAGTCAGTGAGAATGGCCTACAAAAAGAATTCCATTCATGAGAATTTGTAAACCAAACTATTGGACTAAATTCTTAGTAAATATACTATGATTGTGTTATCTGCAGATTTCTCATGTATATGATAAAATACAGCAATCAGATAAATTGTAAATAGTAAAAATATAGTAGAAATGTAATTTAAAAAATTATTAGATGTAATGCACATTAATTAATGTGGAGATTTTCTCTTTAGAGCTTAAAATTCTACTTAACAAGGTTTTAATAAAGTCTCTTTTTTCAGGGTGAAAGCCAGAGTCAAAAATATTATTAAACAAAAAAAAATGTGTAATCCAGATAAAATTTACATCTGTTAAGGTAAATGTTGCTTTGTGGATTAAGGTAACTCATTATATAGTAACCTGAATGTTAGTCTATTAAAGTTTACATAATAACAAATGTATTAAAATGTACATCTCTCTATGAGGGCACTTCTACATTTAAATACTTGAATTACTTATTCTTCATTATACCTTCTGATTTAGGAAAGTACATATCAGTGTCTCTTTTCCAAATTATTAAAAGCTAGTAGAGGTTACAGAAGAAGCAACACTAAATAAATCTGATTTGATTGTTTTAGAGTATGCTTAGTCCACCCTCTGCTGGACAAGGAATAAAATGCCACTCCTTTGATTTATTTATTTATTTTTGCAAAATATTATTCTCTCTGTCCTTCTGGTTATGTCTTTATGGATTTCACATTTCCTGGACATTTGTTCTTGGCTTGAGCATAGCATGTTCTCTAGCAATGGAATATTTGCAAATATAAGGAAGTCCTTTCCTACAAACATATGCCACAAGCTAAATAAGAATTTGGATGTCTGTCAAGATTTTTAATGTTTTAACAGGGAGTGCTTCAACAAAAAATAAGATACATTTGTAGGAGAAAAAAAATACCAAGTTTCCTCAATAAACATATTATTCGAATGTCACTATGTGCAAAGATTGTAGGCGGATAGTTCAGGATAAATCTGGTTAACACCTTTTTTTATTAACAATTTGTACGAAAAGGTGTGAGCTTTTGTGGGCTGGAGCTCGCATCTTCAGATGCTTACATCTTTTAATAAAATTTGTTAGTCAGAGAAAGTTCTACCTGACCCTTCCTGGCCATTTGCAGAGCTGTCAGACAGCATTAAAAGAGTTTGACTGGTAAATGATTTGGATCTACGGCTCCAAATCTCTGGCGAGATGCTAGCATGTCTAAATCAGGGGCAAACAACACAGTGCTTTCTGGAAGTCTTGAAGTGTGACATTCATAAACTAGTATGGCAATAGCCAGGCATTCTGGAAGTTAGAGCTGAAAACATCTGGAAGCTTGCTCTCGGCATAATGCAAATCAAGCCAGCGGTAGACTTATACATGATTTACAGATGAGTTGGAGATTTGATTTGTATGGAAAAATGTCTTAACACTAAGAGGGGTTTGACAGTGAAATTAATTACTCAGAGAAGTGTTAGTCTCCCCTTCACTGGGTGGGTCAACAGAGGCTAGTCAGCCATCTGCTAGGGATGATTTAATTTGGATTCCTATAACGAGCAATGGTTGGATTTAGGAAGCCAAATGACCCTTCCAGTTCTAGGATTCATTCACTCTATGGCCCTATAAGTGCATTCCTATTAAAACATATGGTTATGTGTATATATCCATATGTACAGAAAGTTGTGCCCTCTATCACTAATTGTTTTCCTCCCCAGAAAGAGTGACCAGTGAAGCTATGCGGAAAATGCATAGCTTGCTGATTTAATGCCGCCTATCTCATCAGGCTAAGGAATACTGCTTAGGAATTCCATGGCTAAGGAATACTCACATTACTGAACAATTGCATGTATTTCTTACTATGCAAAGACAGCGGCTCAGATTTTTCAGTTCAGACTTCAGCAATAAATGGAATAAGGACAGATAAGGCAGTGGCACATTATTAACTTCTAAAGGATAAAAGCAAGTTCCAAAAATGTTGTCTCTTTTTGCCTCATTGATTATATTATAGACTTGTGGATAACTTTTAAAAAGATGGGCACAGTGGGTTACTTTGACAGCTTGTTAAAGAAAGTGTATGAAGAGTAGGAAGCAGCAATTAGAATGGAGGATAGGGCCACTAAATGCTTCAAAACTGGGAAAGGAGAGCACCAAGGTTATACATGGTCACTTTTTAAACCTAAATACAGAACATGTGAGAAATGCTGACCTAGAAAAATTGAAAACTGGAATTAAAACTGGGAGGGAAAACATCAGCAACAGCAGTTAGGCTGATGATGCCAGTCTCTTGTTCAGTATTTTTTTAAAAGAAAGCCGGAAGGTTGCATCAATAAGTAATGCAATCCAATGCAAATAAGCAGAGAGATTGTAGTAGTAGATCTGGCCTTCACAGTCATCTATTACAACTTGGAAAACCATGGCCTTGTATGTATGTTTTTGTCATTGTGTTATCTCTGAATTTTAATATTTTGTCTCAATCTGTCACAATCTTTTTCCCCAAGTGGCATATTCATGCCACATGCTCTCTATTTCATGGCTACAGTCACCATATCTTTGTATTTCTGAGCCTAGGCAGCGTAAGAGAAAGAATATGACAAGTCTAGACATAATATTAGAGTGCAGAGACATCATATTGACAGTAAAGATAAGTATTGTCAAGGCCACAGTTTTCCCAAATGGCTGTGAAAGCTGGTTCATCAGAAAGGCTGAACAAAGAAAAATAGATGACTTGGAATCCCAGTGCTTGAGAAAACTGTGAAAAAATAACTTGGATAGCAAGAAGAATAAGTCACTCATTGTTAGTTAAAGTGAAACCAGACTGCTCACTGGAAGCATTCATAATGAAATAAAGGCACATTGGAGAAGATCCTAATGATTGGAGATCAACAGAAGAGAGGGGAAAACAAAATTCTACTACTAATGACATGGTGTGAACAACTGAAAAGGTAACATTGGTGAAGGAATACAAGAAGTGCTAGAAGAGCCAAGAATAAAAGACAGATGTGAGAAATGTGAAAAAGAAAATAATTGCCTCAGATCTGGGGAAGCTTCGGCCCACCAGGCCTTCAAGAAGCTATCATTATAATATTACAATATACTATACAGCTGTGTTTCTCAACTTCAGCAACTTTATGATATATAGACTTAAATTCCCAGGATTTCCTATGCTGATTTGGGAATTCTGGGGGTTGAAGTGCACACATCTTAAAGTTGTTGAGTTTGAGAAATACTTTTATAGAGTTCCAGTAGTTTTTGCACTATTTGTTTCCTGACCTGGCCTACCCTGAAGGGCTGAAATATAAGCATGAGTTTACAAAAACTTGAAAGCAGTATTTGATAGACAATCCTGACAAAATATGCCCATCATATCATAAAGAGTAAGAAGCAACTGAGCATCTGGTCAAAGGACTTTAACATACAGTAGATTGTTTGCATAAAACTCATTCTTCCCCGTTCACATTATGTAGAGATAAAATTTACATATTAAAATAATTTGAAGAAAATGTCATTTAAGTCATTTGTCTCCCTGAAGGGATTGATTAGTACATTAAGCTTTGCAGAACCTTTTTGGGCCGTCCTATGTAATTATCACAATATAACCTATGTTTTCTTACTGCGAAATAATTAAGGCATCATAATCCTAAATTGAGAGCCAGATGTGTCAGTTGGAAGTCACCTGACTTCAACAAGGCTTGAATCATCAGGGCCTTAAGTAATGAGTAATGATTTTAGAATGAGAAAATAATCTCAGTTCATTTCATACTTTACTGTACCATCTTTATTTAGAGTGTTCAAGCCAGCAATATGTCAATACTTCCATAAGAGAAGACTCCATTCCATTCTTCATAAGAATCTAAGAATATAACATTGGAATAAAAATAGAGCCCTGCCGAATCAGACTCCAGACCCTATAGACCCGTGATGGCGAACCTATGGCACACGTGCCACAGGTGGCATGTGGAGCCATATTGGTGGGCACGTGAGTTCTGTGTGTGCTGGCCAGCTGATTTTCGGGCCTTCCGGTCCCACCAGAAGTCAACAAACGGGCCATTTCCGGCCTCCGGAGGGCCTCCGGGTGGGTGGGGAAGGCCATTTTTGCCCACACCAGGCTCCTAGAAAGCCTCTGGAGTCTGGGAAGGACGAAAACCAGGCCCACTGTGCCATCACGTGCCAAAAGCGTGGCAAGCACAGGGGGGGTCACACGTGCATGTGCGGGGGGTTAGGGCACATAGAATTATGGGTGTGGGCACGCGTGACCCTCCTGCACTCTCTCCGCTTTTGGCATGCAATGGCAAAAAGTTTAGCCATCACTGCTATAGACTCTAGACCTGTAGTCTGTTTCACATTGGACAAGGAAGCTTGCTAATCTTCCAGCAGCTGGCCTTTAGAGGTGTTCCTGACTTTTATGACTCCTAACACTGTTGATGTTAAGTAATTTGGTAATGAAATGTCTGCAAGAAAACCACCAAGCTCAGAGAGCGCCAACAATCCCACCATTTTTTGAATTGCCCCACCCTTTTCTGAAGCCAGCCAAGCTAGAAGCTAGCACCACATTTCCTAGTAGTGAATTACAAGCTGTAGAAAAATATATATTTTTGTCTGTCCTTCATCTATCAGCCCCTTGCCTCTATCATCTACACAAGCATCCTACACGAGTTTAGGACATTACCAATAAGAGTTATTGGTCAAAACCAGAATTTATTTGGCATATTTCTATAAGTGTTTATTCTTGTCTCTTTTCTTTCAATACATGTAGATGATCTTTCAAAACTTGTATATGACCTTTCCATTCTTGTAGGATCCTCAAAGTGGCGAAGGACAATCAACCATAATGAATGTAATTGTAAAATGATTATAGTGCTAATAAAAATTTTTAAAATGGCAAAGATGCTCTGAGCTTGTGATAAATTTTATTAAGCAGACCTGATTTGTACTGGCTTTTTGTAAAGATCAGAATTCATCTAAACTAAAATCAAGAGCTACACAAGGCCAGGCACATTATTTCCAAATCTTACTTCTTTGCAGGTTCCCATTGACCATTTTTCAGAACCTGTAGATTGTTTTGAATTATTAGATTTTCAGGCAATACATAAAAGGCAGGTCCCTACCCACAAGAACAACCAAGTAACTAAATAGGAAATGTTGAATATGGTTTCTGAAAGCAATGAGATTATTTCCAAGACTTTTAGCTTGGAAATTTCTAACCCTTAACAAAGGAAAAAAAGACAGGCAATGGACAATGGATGACAATGGTATTGTTTAACAGTAGGTGATTTCTTTTCCAACAGAAAGCTGTCTTCTAAAGTAAACGTGAATTAAAGGGGAAAGTGGAAAAGAAAGACTGAAAGTATTCAGCTTTGTAAATGGGGGGGAGCTGCCAATTTCACAAGACAGTCAAATAAGGCCAACTTTCCTCCACTAGTGCTCATGGCTGCAAAGACTTAGACCAAGGGTCAGCAACCTGCGGCTCTGGAGCTGCATGTGGCTCTTTCATCTCTCTGCTGCGGCTCCCTATCACTCAAAATATGCATCACAACTGCCAATGTGCGACACCTGCTGGCACACGATTTATTGAGCTTTTCAAGCCCTGGTAGGCCAACATGAATAAATCCAAGAAAAGAAAAGTCTCAGAAGAAAACAGAATGTTTAATTCAACTACATATGCTAGCTTTGTGGCCACTCAAGAAATAGTCAGACACGGGAAGAGTTTTGTGGCTCCTGGTGTTTTATTTTCTGTGGGAAATAGGTCCAAATGGCTCTTTGAGTGTTTAAGGTTGCAGACCCGTGACTTAGGCAAATTGAGTTACTTACTATGTCTCAGTTCTTTTGTTCAAAACTTTTGTAACAGAAGCTACTTCTTTAATAGCAAACACACAAATATGATTTGCATATTTACATTGGCGAGAGGAGGAAAAGTAGTTCTGTAAGATAAAAAATGTGTGATGTAACTTCTGAATGGAATACTTATTTATTTATTTATTTATTTTGTCGCATTTCTATGTCGCCCAACTCCCAATGGACTATATAAGTAATTTTTAACACAGTTGACTTTATTTCTGAAATGTATAAAAGCAAAGAAGAAGCCACTGGTCCAAAAGTTTTGAAAGCAGGAAATACATAGTCATTTTTACAATAGTTATTTTACTGAACAAAACTATTAAAAATAAACTATTCTATGAAATTAAGCTTGGTTTGAACAGGCATTTTTTCCATTAATATTTTTATGTCTCTGGACAAAATCCATCTCTTTACAATGTCTTTTTTTTCTTTATCTGCCAAATTTCATATAAGCTCAAAACTCCACAAGGCATTTTACAAGTGAGATATTTCTACCCTGAATTCTGATAATAAGAATTGACTCATGCAGTTACACGGCATCAATGGAGAAGATGGTATTGCCTGAGATGAAGAACAAAATAGCTTTATCTCCTCCAATTCACTGTATATTGTACCAAGTTTGGCAAATAATATAGAAATTCTCACTGGTAATAAATTTAAGCAAAATAATTAACAATGTGTTGTCCTGCAAATTCAGGTTTCCAATTACTATATTATTTCAGAATGCAGATTTGAATTCCAATACCAAACCCCACTGGAGAGTTTGATCTTTCCTGGGAGAAGATAGATAATAGATAGCAATAGCAGTTAGACTTATATACTGCTTCACAGTGCTTTCCAAGCCTCTCTAAACGGTTTACAGAGTCAGCATATTGCCCCCAACAATTTGGATCTTCATTTCACCGACCTCGGAAGGATGGAAGGCTGAGTCAACTTTGAGCCAGCAAGAATTGAAGGAATTGAACTCCTGGCAATGAGCAGAGTTAGCCTGAAATACTGCAATGTAATCACTGCACTGCCACAGCTCTAGATAAATAGATGATAGATGATAGATATATAGACAGATAGATGAGAGAAAGAGATAAAGCCGATAGATAGATGATAGATAGATAGATAGATAGAGAGAGATAGATAGATAGATAGATAGATAGATAGATAGATAGATAGATAGAGATAGGTGATATATACTGTAGATATAGAAATATAGGTATAAAGTTTTTTCAGAGTGCTCAGCTTTTTGTTTGCAAAACTGCATTATTTCAGGCCTTGATTAATACTATTACATTGAAGAAACTCCAACTGGTCCAGAATGCGGCCACGCGGGTGGTTATGGGAACGTCATGGCGCTCCCATGTAACACCTCTCCTGCGCGAGCTGCACTGGCTCCCGGTGGTCCTCCGGGTGCGATTCAAGGTATTGGTTACCACCTTTAGAGCGCTCCATGGCTTAGGATCTGGGTATTTACAAGACCGCCTGCTGCTACCAATAGCCTCCCACCGGCCAACTCATTCCCACAGAGAAGGGCTCCTCTGGGTGCCGTCGGCCAAGCAATGTCAGCTGGCGACCCCCAGGGGTAGAGCCTTCTCTGTGGGGGCTCCTGCCCTCTAGAACGAATTGCCCCCCGAGATGTGGAGGATTCCAGACTTATGTACCTTCCGCTGGGCCCTCAAGATGCTTTTATTTCAACAAGCCGGGCTGGCCTAATTTTTTAAATTTTAATTGACAATTCTTAATTTTTTAAACATTTAAATCAGGTAGCTTATTTTAATTAGATATGGGCCAAACTAATTAATATTTTTAAACTGTTTTTAAATTTTATATTTGTATGTTTTATGCTGGCTGTACACCGCCCTGAGTCCCTTTGGGAGAAGGGTGGTATATAAATAAAATAAAATAAAATAAAATAAAATAATAAAATAAAATAAAATAAAATAAAATAAAATAAAATAAAATAAAATAAAATAAAATAAAATAAAATAAAATAAAATAAAATAAAATAAAATAAAATAAAATAAAATAAAATAAAATAAAATAATAAAATAAAATAAAATAAAATAAAATAAAATAAAATAAAATAAAATAAAATAAAATAAAATAAAATAAAATAAAATAAAATAAAATAAAATAAAATAAAATAAAATAAAATAAAATAATAAAATAAAATAAAACAAAATAATAAAATAAAATAAAATAAAATAAAATAAAATAAAATAAAATAATAAAATAAAATAAAATAAAATAATAAAATAAAATAAAATAAAATAAAATAAAATAAAATAAAATAAAATAAAATAAAATAAAATAAAATAAAATAATAAAATAAAATAAAATAAAATAAAATAAAATAAAATAAAAAATTTACAAGAAGCTATAATTGCTTTCCTAGACTTTTTACACTCTTCTATGCAGTGATGAATGTATGTCACTTTGGTAACTATATCCATCATCTCCTACTGGAAGGATGTTGTCTCTGTAGCAAACAGTTGTTCATGGTTGATGGCTGTTTTCCTGCAGTTACAACTACCTAT
Organism: Arizona elegans; assembly: GCA_022577455.1. Taxonomy (NCBI): domain Eukaryota; kingdom Metazoa; phylum Chordata; class Lepidosauria; order Squamata; family Colubridae; genus Arizona; species Arizona elegans. The sequence goes on from JAKOOJ010000001.1 coordinate 256,602,718, forward strand.
CATGGAGAAAGGATAGTGAGGAAGAATTCAGCGTAGATTTGTCTTCATTAATGGAATCCAGTATTTGGAGATGAGGAAGAATTATCACATTGTTTTCATAAATCCCTTGGATGCCCATGAACATCTGCCTATCATCCTGCTCTATGGAGACAGTGATTCCTATCGTCCCAATTTCCGTGGTGTTATACTGGCAGAATAATGCAGCCCTCCAGGGGATGAACTTACACTATTTGTTCTTCAAAGAAGCCTGGGCCATCTTTGATGACTTCAAAAGGAAAATGTGCCTGATGCTCTATCAGTGGCATCCTTCTAAACAATTAAAAAGGAGGAATGTCATGCAAGTCAAGGCCAAAGGGTGTGAGTATATTTTGGGTCTATCTCTATCTCTCGTGTGTATGTGTGTGTGTATCCCCCACATTTTAAAATTATAAAAACAGCAAGCAGACTCTGGAAGGATCAGTGCCAAGAATAAATAATGTCTATAAATCTTTAAAAATCTGGAGAAACCTTAAGTGATTTCCCCTCTTTTTCCTTGTCTTTTACAGAGGAATCAAAAAAATCAAGTTGGCATCTATGACCATATACGGGTAGTTCTTAATTTACAACCATTTGTTTAGTGACCGTTTGAAGTAACGAAAGCACTGAAAAAGTTACTTATGACCGGTTTTCACACGACTGTTGCAGCATCTCCATGGTCACATGATCAAAATTTGGGTGCTTGGCAACTAGCATGTATTTATGACCCTTGCACTGTCCTGGGATCATATGATCATCATTTGTAACCTTCCCAGCCAGCTTCCGACAAGCAAAGTCAATTGAGGAAACCAGAATCACTTAATGGGGATTCACTTAACTGCAGTGATTTGCTTAACAACCGTGGCAAAAAAAGGGCGTAAATAGGGCAAAAGTCACTTACAACTGCCTTGCTTAGCAATGAAAATTTTAGTTTACACTGTAGTTATAAGATGAAGACTATCTGTAATACAGATAAGTCTTTGACTTGCGACCACAATTGAGCCCAATATTTCTGTTAAGCAAGACATTTGTTTTGCCCATTTTACAACCTTTCTTGCCACACTTGTTAAACGAATCAGCGCAGTTGATAAGTTAGTAACACGGTTGTTAAGTGAACCTGGCTTCCCCATTGATTTTGCTGGTCAAAAGATTGCAAAAGGTGATCACGTGACCTTGGGACACAAGAACAGTCATAAGTACAAGTCAGTTGCCAAGCATCTGAATTTTGATCACATGATCATGGGGATGCTGCAATGGTTGTAAGTGTGAAAAATGGTCATAGGTCACTTTTTTCATCGCCGTTGAAATTTTAGGTGGTCACTAAATGAACTGCTGTAAGTCGAGGACTACTTGTAAAAGTCATTCCCGCATTGAATGTATAATACATGTAAAAAGGGGGCAGAGCTTCAATAACATGAATACAGGCACTGTCATTAATCTTCATGCTACCATCTCTCCATCCTCCCCATAGTGTTTTTTTTTATCGTTTATATTAGTGCAGTTCAGCTAAGATACATTCTTACGCAACATTATCAGATATACTACGTATGTTCATTTCAATCAGGTGTTCAAAAAGGAAAATGAGATTGGATTGGCTAAGTTCAGAGGAAGAAATATATTTGAAAAACCGACATGGTTCACTTCAAATAATACATTATCACAATAAATTTCTTGTAAATTAAATCAGCCCCTGAAATCTAGCATAATCCCAGTTCTTATTTCAAATCAATGGTAAAATGACCATTGTTTTCATGAAGGTAGATTATATTGGCCTGGTATTATTGATCCTAGAAGCTGCATTTCTAAGATTTATTTATGACATCAAAATTGCACATGTACTTTTAAATGCGGCAACATTAATGCATATTATTTTGGCAGAAATTCCACTGAACGTTGTGGAATATCTTTTTGAGGAAATTTGCAAAGGAAACTGAATTTTAAATCTCACAAATTCCCAATGGCTATTAAAAAATTTTCAGGTTCTATAGGTCATATCTATAGATCGTATTAATTACAATAATGCCTAATTATCCCATAGGATACCACCCCTACTCTTGAAGTCTTTACATTCAGCCAGAATTTCATCTAATAGCACATTTATAATAACAAACAGAGATACTGAGTAGTTTAGTGCTTTAATCCGAAACCTATTCAAATGTTCTATATCATTCTAGATTTATGGAAATAAATCTAGACAAATCTTATGAAGATTTTTAGAAATTAGCTATATAAACACATTAGCTTTAACAATTCTTAACGATATTCTTAAAACCTTACCATCTTTCTGTGTACATCATATCTCTTTATGAAAGCAAGCCAGTTGGATTTAGTCCTACTTGATAATTAGTGTTCAGTGGTATTTAGCCAACGTTAATTTTGAGCCGGAATGCAACATATGGAATAATGGCTAAGCTTCCATCAAAGTCCAATATTGATACATTATCTCTTCCCTTTTGGAGAATATAATGTTCTAGTAACATCTGATGTGTTCTGAGTACATGCCTACATTTTACTGAGAATTTCTGATGGTTCACAGATGTGTCCTTCGGCACCTTTTGTTAACGTTTCTTCAGAATTTTTGCTTCTAGTTCCCACAAGAAACATCAATATTCATTATTTGTCTGCCTCAAGATTCAGGTTAAAAATGCAATTTGAAAAAATTATGACGATATTAACTGGAATATTAAGAGTCGGGTAAGTCTTCAAAACACCATTTAGAAGTTATTCCATGTTTATATAAGTAAGAAATAATTTCCTGATTTATCTGTGTGTGCAGGCATATGTGCACACATATGGATGGTTTTGAAGCTGCTGCTTACACTGAACACAGAGAACACAAGCATAGTCACTATAAAATATTCAACACCTCATACATATCAAATAGACTGAGATATAGTTACTAGGTCAATCTTTTTACAGATCTTGTAAACAAACTGTGGTCTGAATGTTATTTTAATTGTAAAGCAAATCTCATTTTTATGAATTACTTGGTCAAGCAGACTTAATCTTACTAAGTTTAAGAGGCAAAGTTTTCAGCTAAGATTCTATTCACTGGATATGCAAAATGTGCCTAATTTTTAGTTGATTCTTGCTAAGTAAGACAATGTTATAATCAGCTATGGATGCTGGTCAAGGATCATACAAATCCCCCATTTGTCTTATCTGATTAGTGAAACCTTACATGCTCCAGTTCATAATCTACCTTGGAAAGACCTGTTGAATGGTCATATCCGTAAAGTATACAACTTTGTATAATACTCAGTGAAATAAGGAAAAATAATTTTCTAATTCTTCCTTGCAGGCTTTGGGGGTCAATCAGAGACTTGGAGATGGTAGATACTATATTTGGTTTCCAAAAATCCTATTAGTACCAGTTAGTGGTGAGAGAAACTTTATTAGAAGTTGGTAGCGGGAAGTTGCTTCTATAATTTTTCCATAGTAACCATTTTTCCATTTCCACGGCATGTTTCATAGACAAGTCCATTTTCCAGAGAACTCCAGATAATAAAACTGATTAAAGTTTAAAATTTGATAAAGAATAACCATTTTTACCGTGAGGTTTTACATTTTAATGAAATATATTTCTATAATATTACACACACACACAGGGTTTTCCTGTCTGATGAATTTTCTGCTGAAGTCTGTCTATAATCTCTGTTACAGGATTACAAAATTAATTTCTTGAAGAGGTCATAAGTAATCAGGAAATCAACTTGAATAGGATCACTGCAAAGCACAATGTCACACCATTTTTCTGTTAAACTAAAATTAAATTGCTTCTAGAACAAAGAAAATGCAGTCCATTCAGTTGCTGCAAACTTCTGCCAAAAAATGATTACCATATTTTTCACACTATAAGATGCACTTCCCCGCCCCAAGCAGGTGGAAATGTCTGTGTGTCTTGTACAGCAAATATTGCAGGGGGGTGTTGGTGCCAGGGAATGCTGGAGCCTTCATTGCCAATCAGCTGACTGGCGGTTGGATCGGCCTCCCGGAATACTGCCGATCAGCTGTTCTAGGCGGCAGGGATTGCTGCTACCCGTTCCCTGATGATGATTGCCGCCAATAGGCAGTGGCGAACAGGCAGTGGCGACCGGGTGGCGATGATCCCCACCGCCTAGAACAGCTGATCGGCAGTATTCCAGGAGGCTGATCCAACTGCCAATCAGCTGATTGGCAGCGAAGGCTCCAGTGTTCCGCAGCAGCAGCTCAGCTCAGTTGACCGGTGGTGGGCGCAACAGAGCAGAGCCCTGATGAGCCACATGCTGGGGCTGCAATAATGTGCTGAAGCTGACTAGGCTGTTTGCTGCAAGGACACTAGCCAGATGAATACCGGATAGATGCTGGGAGGCAGACGCAGATTTTTTTTTTCTTGTTTTCCTCCTCTAAAGCTAATGTGTGTCTTATAGTCCGGAGACAAAACGCCCTTTGGTAACACTTTGTCAGTGTGGGTGCCTGAAGAGAGTCACCCTCTTCCAGATCTTACTGGATTAGCAGAAATCACTAATGCAGATAGCCTTGAAGATACCCAGATCCCAAGCATTACAGAGCTTTAAAGATGACAACCAACACTCCAAATTGTACCCAGAAGTCAGCCAATAATCAATATATTGTAGCTCACAAAGCAGCAATGTTACCTAGCCAGGTACCCGTAACTAACTCAATGAAATCTGGATTGAGCTTGTAGTAGTAGTTAAGGCATCAAGCTAGAAACTGGGAAATAGCGAGCTCTAGTCTCACTTTAGGCATAAAGCCGACTGGGTGACTTTGAGCTAGTCACTCTCTTTCAGCCCTAGGAAGGAGGCAAGGCTAAATCACATCAGAAAAACCTTGCCAAAAAAACTGCAGGGACTAATCCAGGCAGTCTCCAGGAATTAAAACTGACTTGAAAGCACACACAAAAGTCTTAGAACAGATTTAATAAACAATAAAATTAAACTGAAGCAGATCATTGCTTGTCCAGCTTAAAACAACCCTCTTAACCTGGCACTCTCCAGATATTTTTGAACAGGCATTCAGAGAATTTCAGCCAGCACAATCAAATACTGAGAATTTGGGGGGGCCTGTAGTTCCAACACATCTGGAGAGGAAATGCTGGAAAGCTGTTTTAATAAAAACCGGTATTTAAAATTATAAATGCACATGATAATGATAATTGACCAAGAAAATTATCAAAGCTTTTCATGTATAGAAAAAAAAATCAGAGTGAACAATATTTTGTGTTCCTTTTCTGTTCTTTTTCTTTATACACAAAGCCCTTTTGTGTATTACAGTTTCTAATTTTGAGATGTAAATATGTCCAATAGACTAAGCAACAATTATTGAATTTTATATATATATATATATATATATATATATATATATATATATATATATATATATATATATATATATATATATATTGTACATACTCAGAAAAATACTTTTTTTAGTTACTCTAGTGGTCAAATCAATGAAAGAGGATTTAGGGGAATGCCATACACAATTTGCCTTTTGAAGTACATGAAAATACATATTTTAGTTAAATCAAGTACTTAATGTTTGAGGAAACAAGTGTGATGAAAGGCAGAAAATTCCTAACTAGCATTATGTTATGAATATTCAGATAATAAATCAAATAAATATTCTGCATAGAGAATAAGATTAGAGTTATTTTTAACTAATAATCCATTAACTAATAATAAGGAAGGGGCACAAAAGCAACAAATACCCCTTACTCTTCTGTCACATTAATTTTAAACAGTTAGAATGATCCTTTTTCCACATGGCAGCATTTAACTGGCTTACAATTAAAACATTGTTTTAGAATCAGAGTTTCACAGTTTCTAGGGTAGTGACTCATAATTCACATGCTAGCAGAAAATCATCCACATTATCTCTCTGGGACTTCCAAATAGTCAAATTGTAAAAAATGAGAACTGGTCTGGCCACTCAGAAAAACTGCCTCAGACCAGTTGCTTCCTCTTCTCTAATGTTTCAAAAGCAGCATCCTACTGTATAGGGCAGAAATCAGCCACTCTTCCTCTGAGAATGGAAAACTTCTATTTATAGAATGAGGGAAGGCCCTGTTTTCAGCCTTTTTCTTGAAGTTGGGATCTCCACTAGAGCACAATTGGACTGAGAGACATTGGTGCTACAATGGTGAAAATTAAATCTAATTTCATGTTGTTGACAAAACGTTTGTAAGAAGGGAAAGATTTTTTTCTCCCCGTTTCGTCTGACTTTTGTAATAAGGCCAATTATGTATGCTAGTAAGAACAATAGCAAAATCCAGCTGGATCAGGCCAACTGCAAAAAGAACAAACGTGGAGAGCAACAGAGCTTCCTCTTCACTGCTGGTCCCAGCACTGATATGCAAGGAATGTCTCTGGGGACTCCAAAGATAGTGAACAGCTATTTCTGTCACTAGCTCCTTATCAACTGTTCTAAGGCACAAGCTTTGACCAAGTAGAAATCCTTTGCTTTGTTATACTATGAACGTGCATTAGGCAAGTATATGTGACAACATGCCTTCTTCAGCATGTAAAATGACACCATTTTAGTAACGTTCTCTTCTTTTTCCTACGTTTCTATCATGATAAAGCTGCATACCGGGAGTGAAATGCTCCCAGTTCGGACCGGATCACCAGATCTGGTAGCGATCATGGCGAGTGGTTCGGAGAACCAGTAGCGATCGCGGCCCGAGGCTCTGCCCACCCACTCAGTTGTCATTACTTCCTGGTTTTAACCAGAAAATAATGTGTTTTGCACCCGCTGCGCATGCGCAGGTTTTGCTTTTTTGCTTTTAAAAGTTAAAAGAAGGCTCTGACGATTGCGCAGCTCAGCTGTGATCATCAGGGCCTTTTTTAAAAACCTTTTTTTACAACCTATTTGCATTTGGCATGAGGCACGCATGCGCAACCAACAAACTGGTAGTAAACCGGTTCAGATTTCACCACTGCTGTATATCTTTAATATTTTTCAGCCGTTGAATGTCAGTAATGCTAGTTATATCCATGTTCTTCTCTAGATTTAAACACACAATTGTCCATTCTGAGAGAGTCCTTGCAGGGTTTTTCTTTCTGTTTTTTCTTTACCCGTCATTTTTTTTATTGTACTATCTAGATTTACATTTGGAACAATCAGAATAGTTTTCACTTTCTTCTCCAGACAAGATTCTCCCCAGATCAGATTTTCCAGTCCACATCTCTCTTTGACAGTTTTACAATTTTTAAAATATATTCAGCACCTGCAGTCTGTTAATCCTCTGGTTCAAAAGATATCCCAGCGTCTGATACATGTAAAGATCTCTTCACAGTTTCATCATCATATTAATTGAAATGACTCAGCTCTGACCTTCAACTACTAAACTCTCCTGTAAAGTGGGTTCTTGTAGAGCCAAGAATATCACCAAATCCATGTTTGCCAATTCCTTTCTAACTAGTCATGGCTAGTACCAAATAATACTAGTTTAGGGTTGTTTGGTACACCAAAATCTGAAAAGGAAGTTGGTTCCTTTTCTCCATTTCCAACTCGCTTTTAGGACAACTATCCAATGCTCAGGACTGTTTAACTCTGACTGGAATGTTACTGCAATCCAAGAGACTGTTTGCTCAGAAGAACAAACCTTTGTCCCCTTTGGATTACATCATAGTTTGGAGAACAAATCTGAGATCTGCAAAGGACTAGCAATTTATTTCTTTGGAGTGTAACTAGTGTCAGAAATGGATTACCACATAGAATCACCATATGTTGTGTTTTTCTTTGCACTGAGAATCTTTATAGTCCTGCTTCTTTTTTCTTTATTCAAAATTTTTTTAAAAAAGTTTTTTATTACTAATACAAATTAAAAACATTGGACATGGTGTGACGTCTCCAGTTTAAACAGTTTCATCAAGTTTTACCTTATAATTAATACAATTCCTTATCTCTATACAAGTTTATACTATATCACATTTCAAACATATAGATTCTTACATCTGTGAAATGTAAATTTTTCAATACCAAATTTGATTTTATCTAACACAGAAAACTAGCGTAAAAACTTCTAAACATTCTACTCATCAATAATAATTTATCCCAGCATTCCTCCTCCTGTCAAGCCAGTAATAAAATTTGTTCCGGATTTCATAATACTCTGTTTCATTCTTATCTTTAAGTTCCAGAGTCAGTCTGTCCATTTCCGCACAAGTTAATATTTTAGCTAACACTTCTTCTGTGGAGGTCTCTTTATTTTTCCATTTCTGTGCAAAGGCCAATCTTGCTGCTGTTAAAATATGTAACATTAGATAAATTGTACCCTTGTTGTAGTTGCCTTCTATGATGCCCATTAAAAAAAAAATTCGGTTTTGATTCTATATTTTGCATCAATATCTCTTCTAGTCATTGTTTTATCTGATGCCAAAATTTTATAGCTTTTGGGCATTCCCACCCCATGTGGTAAAAAGTCCCTGGCACTGCCTCACACTTCCAACACATTGATGAATATTTTTAAATTTATTTTTGCTAGTCTTGTGGGTGGGAGTTGCCACCTATAGAACATCTTGTATAAATTTTCTTTGTACGTAATAGCTAGAGTAAATTTTATATTTCTTTGCCAAAGATTGTGCCAATTGTCTAGATCAATGCTATAGCTAAAATGTTTACTCCAAATGAACAGTTTCTTTTACTTGTTCTAACATATCCTGTTCCAGCAAATACTGATATATTTTCTTTATTGCCTTCTCCTCTGTTCTTAATAAAATTTTATCTAATTCTGTTAGCTCTATTTTTATGCCCCATTCTTTCTTGTTTTTCATGTATTTTGATTTTACTTGGAGATATGCACACCATTCAAGTTCAATTCCTTCATTTTTTTTTTTTAATTTGATTTATATGCCGCCCTTCTCCGGAGACTCAGGGCGGCTTACAATGCGCTAAGCAATTTATTCATTCAATTTATTCCTGGATTTCAATTCTCCTCTTTCATTTAACAAATTTTTGGATGTAACTACTCTTCCTGACTTAATAAAATTTGGGTGTATGAGCATCTCCAATGTCAATATCCAATTCGGAACTTCCATATAATTACATTGCTTAGTTTTAACCCACACGTCTAAAGATGCCCATCTGATAAAATACTTCTGGAAGTACCAGTGAACCTTGTATTTCTCTTCCCAGAGGATAGCGTCCCACCCTATCTGCATGTCATGGCCTTCCAGCATTAACAGCCTCCTATTTTTTAGATGTATCCAGTCACTCACCTATACAAGTGTTGCTCCTTGATATTTTTTTCAGTCTGGAAGGCCAAATCCCCCTCTTTCCTTAGCATCCTGTAATAGTTTTAGTTTGATTCTCGGTTTTCTACCTTGCCAAATGAATTTCAATATAATTTTGTTCAAATTTGTAAAAAAATTCCTTTTTTAATCTGATTGGTATGCAATGAAATAGAAAGAGTATGTTGGGTAAAACATTCATCTTTATGGTTGCAATTCTTCCCATAAAGGAAAGTTTTCCACCTATCTAAATCCATTTTAATTTGTTCAATTAACTTATTGTAGTTGTCCGCTTTGAGTGTAATATATCTTGCGGTCATTTGAATTCCTAAATACCTCACTTTTTTTGTCTGAATGTTTAGTTTCCCAGCCAATTCCTTTTCTTGCAATTTAATCATATTTTTTTACTAGCATTTCTGTTTTCTCCTTATTTATCTTCAATCCACTACTTCCTCATGTTCTCTCCATGAGGCCGGTGTCTTTGCATCTTTCAATACTTCATTAAATACCTCTAGCAATACGGAACTTAATGTCTCTTGATGGTTTTTGTATATTTCTGAAGGTAGTCCATTGGGGCCTGGCATTTTGTTAATTTTTTGTTTTTTGATTGCCTCCATTAATTCTAAAGGTGTTATTTCCTTGTTCAGCATATCTTTACATCTTCTGAAACTTTGGGCAATCCTGCTTTCCAAAGGTATTGTAAAATCTTTTCTTCACCTATACATTCCTCTTCTTTATACAATTTTTTTAAAAACTCATGTCACATTTTTCTTTCCTTCGTTCTGATATATTATCTTTCCCTCATCATTGCATTGTTTACTAATCCATCTCCTATCTTTCTGTTTTTTCAATCTGTATGCCAGCCAACGCCCTGGTTTATTCGCATTTTCAAAAAAGTTTTGTTTACTATTTTTATTTGCTGTGCCAAACTTTCCTTCTCGATAATATTCAGTTAATGTTTAATTATGTCAATTTGTTGTTTCACATCCTGTCTTTGTGGTTCCTTTTGTAATTCTGTCTCAGATCTACTAAATTCTTCTTCCAAACTTTATAGTCCTGGTTCTTGAAGGCTCATGCTAATACAGTGAACAAAGAGTAAGATTTAGTGACCAACACTTTGTTTGTATAATTTTTCACAAGCATTATTTGGTCTGCTTTAGTGGCTTATACCATCTTTTAAAAACCACTATGAATCACTGTGGCAGAGGGAACAACATATGGATACTCTTACCCATTAACTTGGTCAACAGGTCATCTCTTCTTTAGGGTTAATGTCTTTGTTTTATTACCATATATTGAGCATGCTTTTTCAAACCAAGCTTCATGCTCGTTTTAATTTTTTTCTGCACTTATCATCACTAAAGTGAAAACTACTAAGAGTAAAATTTACTTTTGCCTGGAAAATTAAAGGGACATGTGTTGATACTAACATACTAACTGTATACCATTATGAATACAAATATTTTAATTCTTCTGTAGTTTTGTAAGGCTTAGTACAAATTTCTCCATATGACATTCACTTAGATTTCCAAATATCGTCCCATTCAACAGAATTTACTGCAGTTTTTCGAACTGATGGAAATAATGACTGCATTTTGTTCCGAAATTCATTCATCTAAAAAAAAAAAGAAAAGAAATGTAAAACTACAAAATCAAATCATAAAGTCACTGGATTGATGGTACTCTCCTTTTCTCCTTCTATTTTGGGTAAACATACACACACACAAACACAAGTTTTCACTCCCTAAAACTTCATTAAAAAGTGAACATTAATTTTATTACATTCTGATGAAATGCCAAAAATGTGAACTCCAGCATTATTTTTTACTTTAGGCTGAGGTGAATTATTTGAACTCTACACATTTGTCTTGTCATCTCAGTAATGTGAAAGACAACTCTCTGGAGTGAACTTCGCTTTGGGAATGAATGAATGAAGGAAGGAAGGAAGGAAGGAAGGAAGGAAGGAAGGAAGGAAGGAAGATCCCAATTTGTCTCCTTGGGAAAGACATACACACAGAACTGAGTCTCTTCAAACTGTCAACCTTTTTACCATAAAAGATAAATAATTATTTTTCCCATTTTAACCATTCATTCATCAGCAGACAAATATAAAGGCCCCCTTAAGTGTTTTTTATTCCATCCTGCCTTTTAAAAGTAGATAAGCGAAACAAAGCAGGTGAAGAGAATGCAAACTCTGCTATTACAGAGAGATTAGGCATCTGTTCATACTAGTCTGATTGGGGTGGAAAAGAGTGAAAAGGAGATTCCTGAAAGGCTCTACCTTTACAAAATTCTGCAGAGACCATATTAGATCTTGGCTAGTTGCACTCTATCTCTAGGGTTTGGAGCAGGTGACAACTTTTTTTTAATGACACAGGCAAAATCAGATGCTAATTAAAATGGAATTAATTAGCCAATTACCTCTTTTTAAGGTAAGCTGTTTAACATAAACTGATGAATGTCAAAGCCCAAAGGAAAAATGATCAGGCTTATGAAACTGGTTAACTCCTAAGGAAGAAAAAGTGCTAGGTAAGTAAGAATGAGACAGTAACTGAGGCTGTGTCTTCGCTGCTGAAACTCTGCTTGCAGACAGGGTGGATACAGCCAAAAATATGCCCTCTCACCATTTAAAAAGATTGTAGATGATTAGGTAAAGGAGATCCTAGTCATCTGATACTTGTTACATTAAAAACAGTCTTGAATTGTATCTAGAAGACTTTGGGACACAAACTCATATGTTGGTTTCCAGACAGGATGTGCCACGATCAGAACTTCTGACTACAGCATGTTTTTCTCCTGCCTAGGTTACTGATGACATCAAAGCTGCATGGAGACCATAATTCCTACAACATTGTTTTAGAATATCAAACTATGTAGTCAGGCTGTATTATTACTATTATCCTTCTCATCTTTCCTATTACCTATTCCTTTAGCATCTTATGATTATCAACTTTGTTGTTTGTATGTTGATTGCTTCTATTTTGTATCCTATGACTATCACAAAGTGGTTTATCTTATGATTTATGATGATTGTATTATGATTGGGATCATGATTTATCACTATTGCTTGTTTGTACACCGAGAGCTTATGAAACTGGAGACAAATTCCTTGTGTTGGTCCAATCACACTTGGCCAATAAAGAATTCTATTTTATTTGGAATACTTAACATCTGCTGTAGTTTCTTGGGTTTTGAAACTTTTTGAATTTTCTTTCATTTTATTAAAATGTTTTGATTGTTAAATCATACTCTGGGTTACCAAATAGGGGTAATATATGTAATATTAATAAATTAAATAAATAAATAAATAAAACATGTTATATTTGTAAATATAACAAATAAGGTTAAACAATTAATTTCCCTTTTAATTAGACACAGTGGAAGTAGTCAAAGCCTTCCTATTCACAGCAGTTCTAAAGGTTAATGTATTATACAAAACAAAGATGTTATGAATTTTGTCACAAAGACAATATATTATAAGGTCACTGAATCCCTTCCCAGTCTGGTATGCACCCACCATCTGTATATGTGCAGTCTTCATTATAATTTGTTTTTTCTTTAAAGGTCATAAATATTTTATGACTCATCCTTGCTATAAAATAAATGATAGTATCTGTTTTGTGAAGGGATTACAAAACTGATTTATGAAAACTATCATGATGAAAAGAGTCTTCATTACTTATTTCATGTTGCTTTCTAATTGCCATAGACCACTACAAATTATGAAAGCTTTTTGTTTCTTCCTTTTTTTTATCTTTAACAAAAACATTAGCTAGGTGAGGCAGATACAGAAATGTTCCTGAAGCTGCAAGTGTTACAACTGCAGCTTTAATTAAATACGAAGATACATTGCTTATTTCCTCTGGCTAAAAATAAATTACCACAATGCTGCTGGAAAACCATTAGACATTTCTATCAAGTGGTTCTTCTGTTGATATAATGTAGCTATTATCATTGTATGGCAATTAAATTAAAACTGGCACAAAGATTGTAACGATTATGTATGTTCCTTTAAAGTAACACATTTGTGAAAATCCTTGCAATTAGACTACAGTTATTTAGAAAAGGGGGGGGGGGGGGGGAAACTTTGCTGACTTAAGACATAAGCACTTTTGTACAATTCGTCTTTCACAGTAAATTTGCAAACAAACTGACCCTGTTCTAAATAGTACAAACATTTCTGGAGAGACGAAGACTAAGTCAGGAAACGCACAATAATCTTACACTTTGGATTTGGTGGATACTTTATTCTGATTCGAACAATACAGAAGCTTGGCAAATTTTGACATATGTCCTTGTCCTTTACAAAAACAAAAAACACATGCTATGCTTTTTTAGGGTAGAAAAGCGGTAATGTACTCATAGGCTTTATTTTCTCCTTCTCAAACCAATACAAATTTCAAAGCAAACATAAAGCCATAGGAGAAGGAACTAAGACAGATAGGCCAGGAGAGGTTGAGCATCTCATAATCTAATTTCAACTTCATGAACTTATATACATTTATCAGCTCAATGTAAATGTCAGAGTATTATGATGCTGCTTTAAATCTGAGAAAACAAATTAGCTATAGTAAGACAATGTACTTACTTACTTGTTGGCTTCTTAATGTAAGGCTAAATAATGAAGGCATCTCAGTGCCATCTGTTCCTATATATCACAATCTGTACAACATATAGGCAGTCCTCAATTTACAACCATTCATTTAGTGACCATTCAAAGCTAAAACACTGTAAAATGTGACTTATGAACATTTTTCACCCTTATAAGCACTGCAGCATCTCTGTGGTCATGTGATCAAACTCCAGACACTTGGCAACTGGCATGTATTTATGACGGTTGCAATGCCCCAGGTTAGTACGATCACCTTTTGGGATCCTCTGACAAGCAAAGTCAATGTGAAAGCCAGGTTCATTTAACAACCGTGTTACTAACAATTGAAATGATTTAATTAACAACTGCATCAAGAAAGGTTGTAAAATGGGGCAAAACTCACTTAACAACTGTCCTGCTTAGCAATGGAAATTTTGGACTCTATTGTAGTCATAAGCCAAGGACTACCTGTACCAAGTATGAGAAAAACTATTTTCACCTAACCTAATCATTAAATAAACCCAGTAGACCAAGACTAAAAATATAACCAAGAGACAGAAAGAATTATCATAAATTAAAATCCAGTAAATTAAAACATTCTTAGAAAAGAATTGCTTTCAAATGCCAGAAAAGAAGGGTAGAACAACATGGATTTGCTTCTCAAAGAGGGAATTCCATCTTTCAAGAAGTGGAACAGAGAAAGTTCTCAGCTACTTTGAATCAGATGTTCCTTAGCTAACAATACCATTGTCTACCTCTCATTAACAGATCATTAAAGATAGGCAGATCTACACCATAGAAGTTAAAAACTCTAAGGAAAATCAATATTTTGTCATAAACAGAATTAGTCCATATACACAGTAAAGGAATCACATGATCTCAACATCTTGCTGCCAAAAGAACTGGACAGAGATGGCATTCTTAACTGTCTAAGATGTCCGAGACATCTTCTAGGGGTTACTGTGTTCAATGAAAAAGCAACTCACATGGATATGGTTATGACCAGATTTAATCACAAAAGGATTAAGCAGTTGCACAAGCAAAGATGAGGAAAAGCAATCCACAGCTCACATCACAATACTGGATAGCAAAACTGAGTACATGGTCACTCCAGACTGTGAACTCAATCTGGCACAGATAATAGTTCTAAATAGTTTAAAATAGTTCTAGGTTTGCATTCATAATCCTGGTCCAGGTTTATTTTTAACCTACAGCATCTTCTTCTTTGGAGCATTTTCATCTTCATTCATTTGAAACAGAAAACTGGTTAAACAGGTCTGTGACTTCCCATTGTTTCAGCATCTACTCCCAAGGCAATTTAGTGTAAAGTGCACACTTTTTAAAGTTTTGTATCTAGTTCATGCCCTGATTTATTAAGGTTCTGAATATTGTAAATGCAACACTTTTTCAATTATGTAAACTTGTATGAGATGATAAAGAAAAACAATGCATCAAAATCTAAAACTCCGTGAAGGTTGTCCTATCTCCTCTCTTGCCAGCAGGTGTAGCTGTAGTGCTACAAAGGACTTTCCTAGGCATCTTCTTCAACTGCATCCAAGATAAATGATTGCATCATTCTGTTTTTATTTTTTATTTTAATAAAAGTCTTAATTTTCCTAGTAAGACTTATTTTATGAAAGGCTACCTAATGATAATGGATGTCACTATGATCTGTCTCTGAAGATTCTAGGCTATCTAAGGCAATCAGAACACCTACAGTTATTCTTTCCATTCTAACATCTGTGCCAACAATGTTGATGACTAATGTCTTTAAGGGGTTGGGCTGGGGACCATTCCAATTTTCTCTCTCATTACCTTTTGGTTTAAACAGCTGTTGTAATCATCATGACTCATAATGTAGCTACTGAACATGATTGCTAAATGTCTACTGGTAGCCAAATTATTTTTTGATAATCCTACCTCCATCTGACAGATGGTTAACTTAAAGAACACCAGATTGTCCTTTCTTATATATTTTATGAAGTATTGCTTCTTGTAAGAATCTCTTCAGGTTCAGCTGGGGAGAAGTGTATGAGATCTCTATGGTGAAGTTATTTTCCTTCATTGTTTTAGAATAGTTTTACACCTCAAAAATAAATTTTTGTGGAGCTTCTTGTTTTCTCTCTATTTCCTACACTAGAAGATGCATCCTAGATGTAAGACCGGACTCATATCTGCTAAATGTTTGTCATTCGTGATTATACAACAATTGCTGGGTTCACACGAGAAGCTAAATAAAGATAAAATAAAACCTTAAGCACTATGTGAATCCAAGCACCTTCACATGCAGCCTTTCAGAGGTGGGTTTCAGCAGATTCTGACCAGTTCTGGAGAACCGGTAGCGGAAATTTTGAGTAGTTCGGAGAACCAGTAAATACAATTTATGACTGGCCCTGCCCCCATCTATTCTCTGCCTCTTGAGTCCCAGCTGATCGGGAGGAAACTGGGATTTTGCAGTAACCTTCCCCTGGATTGAGGAGAGAATGGAGATTTTACAGTATCCTTCCCTTGGAGTGGGGTGGGAATGGAGATTTTATAGTATCCTTCCTCTGCCACACCCAAGTCATGCCCACCAAGCTATGCCCTGCCCACCAAGCCACACCCACAGAACCGGTAGTAAAAAAAATTGAAACCCACCACTGCAGCCTTTGTACCATTCTCAGATGGCATCACATCTCTGCAAGCCTACTTCATAATCCTCATGTGATATCTGAGATGACCGAAAGTCTTGGGAAGGTGATTTTGGACTGGAATGTCATAGTCCTGCAGAGCCCAGGTTTCTACTGGTAGAGCTCCTTTCTCAGCCTGCCTCCCAGGTTCTCTTCCTTGTCCCAATAAAGCTTCACCTGTGCCACATCATCTTTTCAACTTAGCAGAGAAGCAAGCAGCTCTTACACAGCCGATACAGTGACCCTCCAATCTCTCCTCAAATCAAAGAAAAAGCAGAACATGAACTGAAGGTACAAAAAGAATGTGGGGCGCCAAGCTCCAATTTCTCCTGGGGGAAATGCTGATCAGCTCCGGTGAATTTTTAGCATTTCAATTCAGCAGCAATGAGGATCCCTCTGAGGCAGCTAGGACCTTTTTCTAAGGCATTGGGGAATGAAAACTGTATGTCAAGACAATCAAATTGTGTTTTCATCAGACCAGCTAAAGGATCAGCTGTTTTTTTAGAAATATACGCTGATGGCCCTGAGCAACAAAGCTTACCACTTCCCCAGAGCATTATTACTTCCATAATGTTTACTACCTCAGAGAACAATGCATCAATTTAACAGATCCAAATTCTATTTATGAAATAAAAAGTGAATTTTCAACACCCCTAAAGCTCTTACTCATGAAAATGCTTTTCTTTTTCTTTTCAGACCTGACTAAGGCAGACTAAAAAAAGGCAACACTTTTTTTTTTTACTAACATTTTGTCTCATATTGAGATTCTTCTAAATAGCTAATATACGATGATGTAATCTGTTAATTGGCTCTTAATTCCTTAAGGGAGCACTGCCTATGTCTTTTGTATGATATTTCTGGTGTGCAATTGAGTCTGCTAGTTTGCCTAACCATTTGGGGCAAACAACATTTACTCCCAAAGTAGCACCTGTAGCTAATTACCACAATCTATGTGTTACGTGTACAACCTTGCATACAAACATCTCTCTATTTTATTTTATTTTTTTTAGATTCACAGGACAAATAAAACACATGCTGTACTAATAACATAGCCAGGTGCAGAGTTAAATGCAGTGCAATCTTCCAGGTGCTGCTCAACCACACTTTCCAGAATCTCCATCCATTATAATCTTTGGTGAAGGATGCTGGGATTTGCAGTTCAGCAATATCTAAAGCACCAAAGGCTCTTCACCCTTAATCAGAGTTGCTTAACAACTGACAACTGATTATGGCTATGATTTGACAGTGGGGAAAATCCTGTGTACGTGGGTAAAAGTGGCGTACCCAGAATTTAAGGATAATCCTTTTTTCTGTTCCTGAATCCTATCGGATTTTTCTCTATTTTTTGCAACAACTTCACCTTTGCAATTATTTACAATTACACCTACACATTCTCACATTCCCATATAGCAAGGGCATTTGTAGGTGATCTTATTCTATTATGCTGTCAAGTTTTATTTGGATGGGCCAATTAAAAAAGTAAATGTACAAATTTATTTGAATTAAAAAATACAGAAGGAGCATGCCACTGTGGTTTTTTGAGATTAAAAAAATAATTCTCTGTCCTACAATTCTCCAAGTAATATGTCCTACTCACTTTCCTGACATCAAAAAAAACTTTAAACCAAAACCCTGTAGTGTAGACCAGGGGTCTCCAATTTTGGCAACTTTAAGACTTGTGGACTTCAATTCCCATTGAACTCTGGAAATTGAAGTCCACAAGTCTTAAAGTTGCCAAGGTTGGCAACCCCTGGTGTAGATTATGCTGTTTAATATGATCTTATAGAAAATCAACATTATTTCTTAAGTAGCCAAACCAATCAGTGATAGTTTCAAACTCTATTCAAATAAAAATATCTCTTTGCAACATGACTAATAATCATTGATAATGGAGCTAGAAGAAATCTACTGTAGGTTGTTTTTATCGCTCTTATTGCAGGTTTTTGCTACTATTCCAACATTTAAAAAAATGTGGAAAAAATATTGCTCAAGATAACAGAAGTGGACAGATTATGCTGCTTCCCACATTTCAGAGAACCAGAGAAGAATTAAAGAAATTCAATATTGGACAGAAAGTGTATCCTAATGGCTCATCCCCATAGATTACAGAAACTCAGTGCTTATCAAATTATACCACGTTAGACTTAGAATGAATTTAGAATAGAATATTCTAATGTTCCTATATATGACTCAGTGTCATTGCTATGAGATGGAGGAGCATATAATTGTTTAAAAAAATAAACCAAACTCTGCAAATAGACGTTTTTCATATTTTTTTTTTGTTTGCAGAATAGTAGCCCGAATCTTGCAGCCATTGTTATATTCCCCTTAGAACTATATAATTACTGCTAATAAATGTATAAACCTTTACAAGCAGTTGCTAGACAAAAAATACTGTATTGCTGGCAATTCCCTCCCTCTCTAAGGCTGCTACAAAATTCAAACTTCAGTTTTTGTTTTAAAAGAGAATTCTGAACCATGTATTGGTAATTACAGCTACCAGATCTGGCCAATCAAAATATAGATGGCCACTAGATGATATCAAAGAAAAATAGAACTTTCTAACTCTTTGTTGCCATCTAGTGATGATCCAGATTTTTGTAGCCCCAATTTGGTTGCTCTGATACAATAAACATTAGTAGATACTAAAAACATATTGTTTATGGAACCCAATCTCACTTTACAAGTCTGCCTTTCTGATATATTTCAACTTGAAGTTTCTGTGAAACAGAAGCTACAAAATACAGGGTTATCTTTTTATGATACAGGTAGTCCTCAACTTACAACCACAACTGAGCCCAGAATTTATGTCGCTATGCGACATGTTTGTTAAGTGAATTTTGTCGCATGTTACGACTTTTCTTGCCACATTTGTTAAGTGAATCACTGCAGGTGTTATGTTAGTAACACAGTTGTTAAAGTGAATCTGTTTTCCCCATTGATTTTGCTTGTCAGATGATTGCAAAAGATGATCACATGACCCCGGGACACTGTAACCGTCATAAATGTGAATCAGGTGTCAAGCATCTGAATGTAAATCACGTGACCACAGGGATGCTGCAATGGTCATAACTGTGAAAAATGGTCATAAATCACTTTTTTCATTGCTGTTGTAACTTTGAATGGTCACTAAATGAACTGTTGTAAGTAGAGGACTATCTGTATTAGATACAGATGGGAGGATTCATAGACATCCCTGTAAAGCTGCTTCAACAACACAATGCATCAAAAGATTAGCTATCTCATTAACAGCCATGGAGTACTGAAGTAATATCACTGAAACTTTAATGGTAAGGATACAAATAAAACTAGAAGATGAGTGGGAGCTTTTCAACATCAATGTAGCATGTGAGATTTCTGATCTAATTTTCCAATGATCACAAGCTCCTTTAAATATTCTTTCTTTTTTAAAAAAAATTATATAATAGATGCATTCTCATTAGTTTGTTATGGTTTTAAAATAATAGGTTGGGATATTTTTGGTTTGGGAGGAAAGAAGAAAAAGGTTGAGATCATGCTTCACATTTTGTGAGGATTTTACGTCGAGGACTACCTGTATGTAACCTGGGACACTGTTCCTAGTCAAACTTGTTTCTAAAAACTGTGTCGTTTTATCCTTATTTATCTTTTCCTCTTAGCTAGTAAACAATTTAAGAAGTGACCATCAAGAGTCAAGTTAATACTGTGTTCAAAATATTCTACTCCCAAGCAAATCAGGAATAGTAAGCCAACTTTCTGATTGTTGGCCATTGTAAGAAGCAAAATGCTGAACCAAGATGAGCCTTGGCTCATCCAGCAGAACCATGCTTAACCTCTTATGCAGAGAAAGAGCAAAAGCCTTGTGTGTGAATCAATTCTCATTACCTAAATATAAGGAACACATCATGCTAAACCATGGTTTGTTAAATAAATCGCTATTACTTGGATTCATAGTTTGTATTAAGTCATAAAAGGGAGGGAGTGTTGATTGGAAGAGAATATTTATCCTGGATGCTTAAGTTTACTAGATTGTAGGGCTTTTGTTACTGTAACCCACCAGGAGTTTAGAAAGCTCTGCAGCAGACTAATTTCATAAATAAGCAAACAAATCATAATAGCTGCATTCACATACCTAACCTGGCCCTCCCAAACACCGTAGTTTCCTGAAGTGTACTCACCATGCTGCAATTAAAACAAACAAATCCCAACTCTATACATATTTTTAACTATTTTTCATATTTATCCTTTTTTAAAAATCTAATTTAGTCTTTTGCTTTCATAGGTTTGCTTCTTTTTGGCTATTTGCTGGTTCTTCGTTTTGTTGAGCAGTCCATGCAAATATACACTGTGAGATCCCAGGAGTGGGATTTATATAATTCAGTTTTCTCACTAATTTCCCCCTAAATAATAATAAAAAAAAGTTTCATACACACAAGATTGCCTACATAAACAAAAATGTGAAAATGCTTATTGAATTTATGGAATTTCTAAAGCACCAAAGCATGCAACATTAATTGAAGATACTTACATTGTGAACACCCAAAGCCTTCCAGATAGCAAAGCTAATCAATGCAACTCCACTCCAGGCATAAAGTGAACCCCATCCAAGGGCCCGTAAAGCAAGGGAAGAGCCACTTTCTGGCAAAGCTGCCGTGGCAATTACACCCTAGAATAATATATTTTTAAGTGAAGGAAAACACATTACTTGTGAACATACATAAACAAAAAGCACTGAAGAAATTATATAATGATATTAATTTTCCCCTATCATTGTGTAAAAGCTCTTAATTTTTCCAAATACTAATACCACTAAAAATTATGGTTACAGGAGGGAAACATATTTATTCCCTCCTCTAAAGTATCTTCCTTTAAAGATCTGTTAATGGCATATGGCATCTGTTAACACATGGCAATTAAAGCATATCACCATGTTAAGTGTTTATGGAGATTTATTTATTTATTTATTTATTTATTTATTTATTTATTTATTGGTTCGATTTATATGCCGCCCTTTTCTGGAAACTCAGGGTGGCTTACAATGCGTTAAGCAATAGCCTTCATACTTTTGTATATACCTGCTTCGTAGGGCTTTCGCCCCCCCCCCCAAGGCAGTGTTCTTTTTAATACAATGTCAGCTTATTGCCCCCACAAACCGGGTCCTCATTTTACCTACCTTCGAAAGGATGGAAGGCTGAGTCAACTTTGAGCCTGGTGAGATTTGAACTTGCAATAATTGCAGGCAGCTGGTGTTATCTTAACAGTGCTTTAGTCTGCTGCGCCACCAAGGCTCTTAGTCATTCTCAGTCATCCAGGTCATGGTTGTCTCAAAGGTGTTTTTTTCAAAAGTCATCTGGAATTTCTTTGTATTTCCTTGAAGATGTTTCGTTTCTCATCCAAGAAGCTTCATCGGTTCTCACAATTAATTAATAATTAATTAAGCCTAGATGAGAAGTGAAGCATCTTCAAAGAAAAACAAAGAAAGTCCAGTTGCCTTTTGAAATAGCACCTTTGAGACTACCAACATGTAAGTTTCCAATTTCTTTTACAGGACCATTAATAAACTATATGTTTTAAAGGAAGATAAAAATGGGTCACCATTCATAAATGTATGATTCATGAATGTTTTTATTCTCAGCAGTTTTTTCAACAGCTAGATAACTTTACCAGACCTTTAAGTAAGAGAGTTATTGAAGAGAGTCAATCTCCAAAAGTACTTTAGAGATACAATTTGGAGAAGTGGTCAGAGTAACACAAACTACCAAACTAGGTTACTGTTACAGTGTCTGGTATTGCTATTTTAAATGTTTATTTTATTATTTGTTGAATGTTTTCATAGATGGCCGTCTCTCTGTAAAAAATACCCAACAAAAACCCAACAATTGATTTTGTTATGTATAAGATAAGAATGTGGAGATAATACATCAAATGAATTTTTCAATTTTTTATCATGAAAAGAGAAAGTTAAAATGTAATATGGTATGGGAATTTCTGCAAAAATGAATGCCTCAGAAGAACAATAATGGAAAACTGCTGACCTGGGCTTATTAACTCGGGAATGTCTGCTCATGAGAGAACTCCCTGAGGGGATAAAATACCCAAATAACTGTGTCATTCATAATAAAATGCTGTCATATGATGTACACAAAAGCTATTTAGAACCTCAAAACAAGTGTTGAAAATATGGCTGGAGAAAGACATTTTGGACTTTTCCCTGGTGGTACAGAAAAGATCTCATTGATAAAAGGAGGAAGGAGCCACTATTTTAAGAGAGTTTTGGTCACATGCTTGTTATTGTTTGCCTGGAGGGCTTTTTAAAAAAATCAACTTAGTTGATTTTTGTTCTTCATATAAGTACATCACCATTAGTCCTAAAAGAATACTTGACCTTCCTCCCCAAATATGTATAATTTAGTAACATTACTTTAAAAATTTGTTTTGCTCAATGATGGCAAGTCATGGGTCAAAATTATGGGTGGGGGGGAATCTAAATTTAATCTCTTATGTAGCTATTTTAGGCTACCAGTTTCATATCTCTAAGAGAACTATTTTGAAGATTAGAAAGTACATTTTATTACTGCTTAAGGTTCTGTAATTATGATTCTTTATTCTCCTCCTAAATAATATAAAGTCCACTGGTATTCAGACAGAAATTTAATCTATTAACAGAAATAAAAATTAGCTGAATAAGCAACGACAGATGTTTTTCATGCCTTATACCAGTTTTATTAAACAAATGATTGTTACAAATACTTGCATAACAAAGACTTTATACTAGTTCAGTACACTGGATCCCCTTAAGTCTGGTTTGAGTATTAAGTTGAATCACTTTTGACTCACCTGTGATATATTTAAAACCATCCTAAAATTAGTAGTTGTTTCAAGATATAATTTTGTAGTGTTGTAGGCAATTTTGTTCCCCCTTTTCAAGAATTCGTGCCTCACCTACTTACACCTGCCCTAACAGGTCTTTCAAGGGGGAAAGGTGGCGTGGCAGTTTTGCAGCTCTTTATCCCCATCGTATAGCACTACATGGAATCTTTTGGCATACAGTTAGACAAAAGACCACAAAATGAAATAAGAGTACAGAAGCTAGGTGTAAGCTAGCTTCATTTTATTTCTTTTTTGTATGGAAAAGGGGAATAGGAGGAAGCTTTCTTTCTCCCAAGATTATAAAATTTGAGAAGATTAATTATTTCTTGCTCATTTTTTGTTCTGCTAGATGGATCAGCATTATCAATAATCTTCAGGCATTTTGAGGAATTGAGGAGTGAAAATAGCAGAAGTGTTCAACATCAAGAAGCAGCTAGGTAATTTGTTAAAGGATGAAATAGACAAGCCATCTTTCAGTTAAAAGTATCTTAGATCATTTAATATAGGAAAAGACCCTCAACATATGTCCACTGGGGGAAATATCTAAACCTCCTGCCAAAAGCAGGAGTCCTTACACCATCCTGGACAAAGGGTTGCCCAATTTTTTTCTTCAAGACCTCTAGCCATGGAGCACCCACAGTGCTGAGAGCAAGCTGTTCCATTGATTAACCATTTTTACTGTCAGGAAATTCCAGGTTGGATCTCCCTCTGACAAGCTTCCACCCATTGCTATTTTTCCTGCCCACAAGTGCTATGGAGAATAAATCAACACCCTCTTCTCTGTGACAGCCCTTCAAGTATTGGAAGAGTGCTATCACATTTCCTCTGAGCCTTTTCTTCGTTAAGTTAAACATACCTAGTTCCCTCAGTTATTCATTATGATTTAGCCTCTAGACCCCTTATCATCTTTGTGCTCTTCGCTGCACTCTTTCTAGGGCCTCAGGATCTTTTTTGAATCATGGTGACCAAAACTGGACACAGTTACAATTAAGGGAAAATATATCTAAGTAAAAACAATTGTTTGCTTAAAGTTTTTATTTCTTTATTGATATTATTTAAAAAGGATCGATCCTACAGGACCATTGGTGGTAATAATCATGAAAGGCTTGTAATAGGGTGGGAAGAAAAGGCAAAATTTCTGTTTTGGTTTAGAATTCACAATTTAGTATAATTTCTCTATATCATCACTATCTCAATCTGAAATCATCTTTTTCAGTGACAAACCTGATTGCTATAAGCAGAGCTTAGTGAATTGGAAGTTCCAGAGCACATAGCATTAATGTTCAGAGTCTGGGCAGGAAACTTTCTCAGTGGTTTTTATACACAGCCTCATGGTAGAAAAAAACAGGATATAAATTAGTAGTCTATGTTACAATGACATCAATGATATCAGGACTGGATTTCTGGAATTATATTTGAACTCCAGCTGATAATAATGCATACCAATCCTTGTTCTATTTATCATACTTAATCTCACAAAGATCTGTATTCCACCCATAAAACAGAGTTCAACAAAATGCCTCCTGGTTCAAAGCTTAGGAGACTGTAACTTTAGACTTAACCCTGTTCCATTTATTTTAGCTTTCATTTTTACCTATATTTTCTTTTAAATTCCCCCCCCCCCCAAAAAAAAAGCTGTTCTCTTAGCAGGCACCTACCTACAGTAACTTATATAGTATTGTATCTTATTATATATCATACTGCATAATATATCTATATTGCATCACTATTATTCCATTATGATACACTTTTGAAATATCAGAACTGCACAAGAACTTCAAATAAACTAACCTTATTGAACCAATTGGGACTTTTCTTTTTCGTCACAGCAAGTGTCATACCAAAACCTGCTATCATTCCTGCAGTAGCGACAGAAGCAAGAAAAAGCCCACCTGCCAAGGATAGAAAACAAGGAAAGATTAAATTATCAGTTCCATTTTATAGTATAATGAAAAAAGGAGATCTATAAATCTCTATTTGAAACAAAAGCCTTTTAGTACTGACTAGAGGAAAAAAAATCAATGTCACAATTGCCAAAATATGCATGATAGCTTATTTATTATACACAGGTTAAAAATAACAGAACAAAAGGATATATAACAATTGGAATTGTTAAACCAACTGTTAGGAATAGCCAACACTCCAGAAGATTAAGATACAGAAGGATCTTGACAGACTTGAACATTGGGTGCTATCTAATAAAATGTAATTCAATGGTGAAAGAAGTAATGTTCTACATTTAGGCAAAAAAAAATCAAATGCATATAGTATAGGTGGTACCTGGCTCAATAGTAGTAGTTGTGAGACCGATCTTGGCGTCCTAGTGGACAATCGCTTAAATATGAGCCAGCAGTATGCTACAGCTGCCTAAAAAGCCAATGCAGTCATAGTCTGCATTAACAGAGGGATAGAACAGAGGGATAGAATCAAGACCATGTGATGTGATAATGGTAAGATCACACTTGAAATACTGCATCCAGTTTTGGTCACCAAGATGTAAAAAAGATGTTCAGACTGTAGAAAGAGTGCAGAGAAGAGCAACAAAGGTAATTAGGGACTGGAGGCTAAAACATATAAAGAATGATTGCTGGAATTGGGTATGTCTAGTAGAAAGAAAAGAAGAATTAGAGATGATATGATAGCAGGGTTCCAATATTTAAGGGATTGCCATAAAGAAGAAGGAGCCCATCTATTGTCCAAAGCATCTGAAGGCAGGACAAGAAGCAATGGATGGAAAATAATCAAGGAGAGAAGCAACCTAGAACTAAGCAGAAATTTCCTGACAGTGGAACGACTTGCCTCCAGAAGTCATGGATGCTCCAACATTTGTCTGAAATGGTATAGGGTTTCCTGCCTGAGCAGGAACTCTGTTATTCTGTTAATTAGCACAACATGGCATTTTAAATCTCCAGATTGTTTGGGAGATTATGTAAAGTGACTGTCCAAAGTATGCTCCTGGTACAAATTCTAAGTGCAGAAGTGTGAATTTAGAATGAATTTGACTTTCTATATTTATCAATAAACAAAACAACTTTTCTCGGGAGGAAGATTAGTAAGAAGTACAGTTAAATAATAACCTAATACATTAAAGTGTTTCTGGTGCCATTACTACACTTTCCTACATATTACTACCACTAGTTTCTTTCTCTGAAGGAAACACCATCTCCATTTTCAGCTTATAAAACTGTGCCATTGAACAGCTGAGACTGAAATTTGGGTGTCTTTATATCGGAATAATTATTGTTATACATTATTTGGGATCTTTCTTATTTTATGAAAGCAAACTCTCTTTAGAAAAGAAGTATACATTGATTTCACTAAGTTCACCCATGAAAATGTATTACTGCAAAATCAACAGTCTGCTTGTGATTAAAAACAGAAAAATCCACCCAACTTTCTACTGGGCCTACATCCAGACTGTAAAAGAGCCTACCCGTATTTACATGTCCATAAGATGGTTACACACAAAACAAAATTGTTACACAAAAATAATCTATGCTTCAAAGAAAATGTTCCATCACATCTTCCAAAATGAAGGAGATCAGATTTATTTATTTATTTATTTATTTATTTATTTATTTATTTATTATTTTACTTCTGCCTCTATTTTTCACATTGTACCTAATTATTGTTTATTTTGGTCAATTAAGCTAACACAGATTTATCTAGTTCTGAGCTTCTTGAAGCAGAAAGTTTGTCCTTCGGAATTCAATTAATGCCACGTGTTCAAATTATATTTAGATGTAGGAATAAATCAAGGCCCAACTAAATCAGATGCACTGTTTTTCATGGATGAAACTGGTCTCATTAATATTGCAAACATTAAAGTACAACCCTAATCAAGAGCCATGATTTAATTATATAAAATAAGCTTCCAACTTATTCACGTATTCACATCTTCTCCAGCTATTTCTTAAGAATAAAAGATAAATTAAAGCTTGGTAATTTCCCCTCAACTTTCATAATCTCCGGAGCCAAAAAAGGAAGTTTCCAAAATCGAAATATAAAATAGTTGGAGCCTGTAGATTCAGGGAACCTCTAAAATAGCTGAACTATTAAATCCACCTATATCAATTGATAGGCGCAGACATCGGCACACACACAAAACCGCATTTTCCCCCCTTTCTTTCTTCATCCCATTAGGATGAACTTTATACTACTAAACCGTAGACATCCTATGTCCAAAGGTGCTTTTTCAAAAGTTGCCTCTTGAAAAAGCACCTTTGGGACAACCATGATCTGGATGACTGAGAATCTCCATACACATTTAAACATCCTATGGTCTCCTGGTAACTCGAGCAGGACGTCTGAGCTACCTAAATATCTGGTTCTTACGGAAACTGATTTTAATGGAAAGAAATCAGGTTCCGTGTGAGATGAGGTTGAATCCTTCAAACACGTGCAGCAATGAAGAAGCGGGACGCTCGCTGTGCAAAAACTGCTCCTTGAGGATACTTCAGTACGACTTCGCCTAATTCCCGCCCGGCTCCAGAGGTTAAGAGCTGGGTTTCAAAAACTCAGGAAGACCCCTTCAATTCGGCAACGTCGCGTTCCCAAGAATTGCCCCTTTTTTTCACGTGTTTGTAACTCAGCCGCTGGCAGCAAGTGACCTTTGATTGCGAAACGTCGCTGTCGCCGCTCGTCTTCGGTCGGGGTCGTGACGAGATCAGGGCTCCCCGAAGCCTGAAGCGTTCGCGTATCGGCGACCCCCAAAAGGGGACCCCGCGTATCTGCTTCTGGGGCAAGCGGCCCCATACTCGGAGGAACTTCAGGGCCTGGGAGGGAAGTATCCGAGCCTCCCTCCACAGCTACCCGGATGGAGATGGAGATGGAGGCGGACTCGCGTTTTTGTGCTGCCGGGATCAGCGGCGGAAACAATCGGAGCATGTCGGCGATTTGGCGGCTGCTTTTTGCCGTGCGGATGGTGGAGGCGTCCTCGAAGTTTTGGCTGTGATTTGTTAGGTTTTGCGTTGGTGGGAGGATAGAGGATAAATTCCAGTGGAATTAGAAGGCCTTACTCCAAGTGTTTTAAGTGGTGTAGGGTAAGACATTCCCGAAACCTTTAAGCTTCAGAATGAGGTCCTCCGAAATCAATGGGAGGGATGGGGTGGCTTTAAAAAAAAGCGCTTTTTCTACAATTGTGTTAAATATATCGGGATAAGCAGCACCACTTTTTAATGCATTGGCCCTCCTGCAGCAGTTATACCAACAACAACAACCTTTTAAAAAATATGCGAATTACCTTGGATGAACCAAATGATCAATACAAAAGTGCTTGAGATCAGTTTCTGAATTTGAATGGGTACATAAGGTTTTTAAGACAGGCAAGATAGATCCCTCATGGCTCATGTTCTATGTGTTAATTTATAGGAAAGTAAGCATTATGAATGCAGTACAAAAGGACAAGGGGTGGCCAGTATAATGGTTGTCTTTGGTTGAAGGGGAAGATACTCAAGGCTAAGGCATTTTTACAACTTCTTTTTTTTTATTGAAAAAGTTTTTCAAATACAAATTCCCCCCCCCTTTTTTTCCCCCTCCTCCCTAACCCCCCCTCCCCCTGTGGCTTCTTCATAATAAAACCCAAATTCACAACAGATTATATAATACTTTACCATCCCCTTACTCCATCCCAATATGCTGACCCTTTCTTTCTAATAATATTATTATATCCCCCTTATACTATACATTTCAAAATAACATTCTACTATAACATTATATAATAACTCCTAATTTAGCATAATAATATTATTATATCTCCCAGTTTAGCGATTTCTGCTCATAATCTACCCTTTTTCTATCCCCCCATACATATATCTCTTAAATCAAATCTTTTATGTATATTAATATAACATTTCAAAGCAACCTTCCGCTATAAAACTATATAATAAATCCTAATTTAACATTTATTCAATTCATAGTCTACCCATTTCCTTCACCCCCATCGTTATATCTCTTAACTCAAATCTTTTACATATATTCATATCTAAACATAATATCCCTTTTCTTAAACTAAACAATCAATAAACTAACCTGTCTCCACCCACTTTCCTACAAGACTACCATACTTAATAATTCATAATATCTTTATTCTTCTGCCCACACCACTAAAAAATATTCCCTTATGTAAATAAAATCCTCTATAAAAAAACTTTAAGCTTGTAATCCATATGATATCTTCTGTAATGTCTTTCAGCTGGATTGTTAACTCCATCACCCATGTTAGGGTAACATCACATCCTAATTCCAACAGTATGTTCAGTATCTTCAATTATTTACAACATTATAATTTACACATTATTTATGTTCATCTTTATGAACATAATCCAGATTCTGATTGCACTTCCATAATTAAGATGAACATATTGTCCCTAAATCCTGAGGCTGATGCTCAACCCCTTGTAGTTGATGGTAAAGGCATAAAGAAGTCACGTACACATCCTTTTAGTGTCTAAGTGTGAGGGAGTTCTGATCTGAAAAAACACAGTTTACAAACATTCTGGTGAAACAGTTGAGTTTTTCCCATTTTATTTGTAATGTATCCAGGACGGGAAACTTAGTTTCTCTGAGAGATTGTTTACTTCTGTCAATCCTGCTAGGTAGGCCAGGAAGTCAACTCCACAAGAAAATTAAAACTACTTTTATTGAGATTAGCTATAATCATATGATCTTGGAAGTCTGACTGCTATACCTTTGCCTCCTTCTAGTTCTCTGATGAAACTAGGCAGGCGCCTGCTTGAGCTAAATGTTATCTTGTACAGTAGTTCTGGACTTCAAAAAAATGTCAGTTCCTTTTGTCTAGATAAGAATTATTGAACGATTACTATCATGAGCAGGATGAGTCTATAGACAATTTCACAAAAATCAAAGCAGCTCATTTTCTTTTTCTTTTTAAATGCTGATGAGGCAAAGGAGATTCAGACATTCATTAGCCATGTCAGATTGCATCATTTTAGCTATTAAATCAAGCCTTTTAGTAATGTTATTGCTTCTGAATATAATCAGTAATTAATCAAATTCATGTGCAGACATGGGGTATTCTAAATCAGATAGACTTTGACTTTGTCTAAATCTCTTTAATAAAGTGCTTCTCAAACATAAAAGTAAGATCAGATAATGTATCACAGTCAGATTGTGATGTGGCTCATGCTTGCTTCCTTCGATAAATTGCAAGGTCACAGGGATCATAAGAAAAATTTCTAGCAAAATTATAATTATAAAGATTATTGAAGAAGGAAAATACAGTGAAAAGACAAAATTTAAAAAAAGAATCTACCATATTTTCCGGCGTATAAGACGACTGGGCGTATAAGACGACCCCCAACTTTTCTTGTTAAAATATAGGGTTTGGGCTATACTCGCCATATAAGACTACCCCTCTTCCAACACACACCAAATAAAAATTAAAAAACATCAACTGCCTCAACACAATGTAAAAGCAGCTGTACTAGACCCAAAATGGCCCCTGCAACTAGCAGGAACCTCACACAGCCACAAAAAGCCCAAAAAAACAACTTTCACACTTTACACACACACACAACACAACACAACTGACTCACCCACAATGTAAAAGCAGCTGTACTAGACCCAAAATGGCCCCTGCAACAAGCAGGAACCTCACACAGCCACAAAAAGTGCAAAAAACAACTTTCACACTTTACACACACACAACACAACACAACACAACTGGCTCATCCACAATGTAAAAGCAGCTGTGCTAGACCCAAAATGGCCCCTGCAACAAGCAGGAACCTCACACAGCCACAAAAAGCCCAAAAAAATCAACCTTCACACTTTACACACACAAAATTCCACATACAGCTTTGTGAGATTTTGTGTGTTTGTGTAGTTAGAGTGAAACACTACAGAAACACACCACATCTCAGAAAGCTGCACAAATATTATTTTATTTTTATTTTTATATGAAAACTAAATTTAAAACTTCCTAAACTTTAAATGGCTAGGTCTAAAAAAGAACAACTAAAAAAACCCCAATTAACTATTTTTTTAAAGCTCCCAAAGGGGAAAAAAACTTACCCAATAGAACAGGGGTCTCCAACCTTGGCAACTTTAAGACTTGTAGACTTCAACTCCCAGAATTCCTCAGCCAGCTTTGTTTTTACTGGCTGAGGAATTCTGGGAGTTGAAGTCCACAACTCCTGCCTGCATGATTGCAGGCAGAGAGTGGCTTGCTGATGGAATGGATTCAGGCAAGCGAAGCAAGGCAAGCGTTGCGATTACCAGCTAAGGTAAGCAAGCTGGAGGGGGAAAACTTTTTTCTTTTTACAGGACTCTGGGCTCTGGCGATCCCAGCTGCGATGCCCGATTGGCAGGCAACTCAGCTGGGATCGTCAGAGCTTGCAGAGTCACGTAAAAGGAAAAAAGTTTTTTCCTTTAACATGGCTCTGGCATCCCAGCTGAGTTGCCTGATTAGCAGGCAAAGCTGGGATCATCAGAGCTTCGATCGCCAGAGCCATTTAAGGCTCGTTAGAGTCTTTTGGGCTGGTCTGCCTGGTTACAGGAGAACGACACCCGGCGTATAAGACGACCCCCGACATTTGAGATGATTTTCATGTGTTAAAAAGTCGTCTTATACGCCGGAAAATACGGTATGTCTCCCCATACCCCAATTTCAAAGTTATTCCTGAAGTCAACAAAGGAAACAGTATGGTCCCAAAAATTGACTTTTAAAGTAACAATGTTTCTTTTTACTTGTGATCACACAATCTGTGCATACGAACAATAATTTACAGATAACTTTCATGAATTAAATGAAGTCAACACATTTCATCGAAAGTGCGATTACTTCCTTGATTTCAAGAAATCCTAAGTATTTGGAAGATGTTACATTTGTTATATGGACTTATTTGAAGCAGATTGATTTCCTGAAGTTCTAGTGTGAGCATGACTGGTGAATCATCAATTGGTCTTGACTCTTAGTGATCATATAGATTTCTCCATGACAATTGGCACCTAACTCGAGAATTGAATGACATATGTTTTTGTACTAAGGGGTATTTTAGACTAAATTCTGGGATTAGAATTTACAATGAGCTGCAACAGTCCAATAATACTTTCTCTGATGTCATTCATCTGATAACTTTCCAAATGTCCACACTGAATAATTTTTTGTTTGGGGATGAATAGAATAGCAAATGTAATGTCTATTTTCTTCTATAAATGCTTTATGATCATCACATCACTGGATTAGAATTGAGCCCTTTTGCCTCTCTAACTTTAGAAACTCTAACTAGAGTTTCTCTCTAATTTTCTAAGTTATTAAGCAGTTATTGTAACTGCACATTTATTGCACAGTCTTACACCTGAATCATTCTCAGAGTGTTTACCCTGTTGCTATATTCCATGTGAGTCTAGCACAGGGCATTCTGGGTTATTTTCTTCATTCCTTTCATCCTCATCCTCTGGCACTTCTTGGGATACAATCATGTTTCTCTGTGTCATAGTATGTGTCTGTATGTATGTATATGCATAATGGTTATCTTTTGAGAGCTGAATGCAGCGAAATTTCATTTTAATGTATGATGATTACATTTAAAGTGACAATAAAGGATTCTATTCTATTCCATTCCATTCATGTTTAGTAGTGTTTTCTTTCTTCCCTCAACATTATTTTTGCTGGGTATATGAGCTGTTTTAATCCACCTTTTGGTTATTGATGTAGTCAGGGTTGTGATCTGTCCAGCTCCAATTTTCCCCTTTAGCAGTCATGGGCATGTCCTTCCCCACAGTTGCCAAGTGCTGTCCTCTGTGACCATTTTGTCTTAAACTCCAGGAGAGACAAGAAACATAATTTCTGTATAGGAATATAGTATGCCCACAAAATGCCTGAATGGCACTTGACCTATTTTTTAGTTCAGTGTTCTTTTGAACAAGTGCTAGTCTGTGCTGTTGAAAAGATTGAGATGACTTCAGGGAAGGAATGCTATTTAAGAATTTTCTCTGTGGCATACCATGGAAGCAAAAGTTGGATTGTGAAGGAACAGGCTAGAAAGAATATTGATGCTTTTGAACTTTGGAGTTGGAGAAAACTCCTGAAAGTAGCATGGACATCCAAGAAAACAAAGAAATAGAACTCAGGATCCTCATGTGAGGAATAAATGACCAGGCTTAAATTACTCAATTGGGCCATGTTACACAAAGACCAATGGCTCAGCCAGTATAAACTCTGAACTTATCAACTAGAAAGCTGACAGGTTCAAACCCCAGCACCATACGATGGGGTGAGCTCCTATTACCTGCCCCAGCTTCTGCTCACCTAGCAGTTCAAAACCATGTGAGTAGATAAATAGATACCACTTCGATAGGAAGGTAACAGCTTTTTATGTGCCTTGGTGTATAGTCATGCTGGCCACATGACCATGGAAGCATCTTCGGACAACACTGGCTCCCTCGGCTAAGAAACGGAGATGAGCGCTGCACCCTAAAGTTGGACATGACTGGACAGGGGAAACATTATTTTTACCTTTACTCAAAGACCCAGATTTTTTTAAAAAGATTCTAATGCTAGAATAGAAGGAAGGAAAGAAAAAAAAAGTCTATGTTGCTAAGAATTGAACTGACCTGATGCACATAATCAAATAAAAATAACTCTACCCTGAAAGATTTCTACATGAGCCTGTACAAGTTTCAAAATCGCTCCAAGAGTCCTGGTCTCTCATTGCTTCCAAAGGATGATTTAAGTAAGAATTGCGTAAAGTTCATTATGCAATTTAGAACTGAAAGGAGGAATGGAGTCTGATGAGTCCGATTTTAAATGGGCATTTTCTGTACAGGTCTCCAATTTATTGCTAATCAGCCTGAGACTTTTGAAAAATGTGCACATGCTAGAAGTCATTGCCTAAAATGTATAAGTAAATAAATTATGCAGTAATTCTTTCCATCAGACTTATCTGTTCTTATGTAGAAACCATTATGTACACTTTCCTTCTTTAGCGAGCCTATCTTTAGTTTCCCAGAACCATTTATGCTGCCCTGGCTGAAGTTTCCTAGTAAACATTTCATGCTGGCATTGATCAGTGGTTTTATAGCATCATAAATACACATAATGCTTTATCTAATTAAGAGATAAATTGCCTGCAGTAATGTACTTGCTTAGATGGAGTCATCCTATAGTGTTTACATTTGTTTGGGTCTACTCTCATTTGGCATTTAAAACAATACAGTTCAGGAAAAAAGATTTATAATTCAATGACAATTTTGTATACAATACTGCCTAAGTTAAGAGATTCATTTATGTTATGTATCAGGGGTTCTCAACCTTTTCTTCGCCACAAATGCCTTTTGTAGCCACAAACCACGGCCACAGACCCACAAGACTTAATTCAAGATTTAAATCATAATGTTTCTTCAAGCCTTTGCAGCAGTGGTGAAATGTAAAATTTGTTACTACCGGTTCTGTGGGCGTGGGTTGGTGGCAGTGGGGGGGTAATGTGACTGGATGGGTATGGCCAACTTTTTTTAAAAAACTTTTAAAAGCATTTTTTCTACAACTTCTTCAGCAGAGGTTGTAGAAAATGCATTTTTTAAAAAAAGCATTTTAAAAAATGCTTTTAAAAGTAAAAAAAAAACAACCTCTGATGATCGTGCGGCTCAGTTGGGCATTTGGGGGAGGGGCGCAGGGATTTTTGCTACCAGTTCTCCAAACCATCTGCCACCATTGCTACCGGATCGGGCAATCCGGTCCGAACTAGGAGCATTTCACTCCTGCTTTGCGGACACCCTGTGACGACATCACACCCTTACCAGGGGTCCGCGGACCACAGGTTGAGATTTACTGTTATATTTGATATGACATTTTTCTTCAAGACAGCTCAGAGCACGCTCAGAACTGGCTCTTTCCTTACTTATTTTGTCCACACAACAATTTTGTGAGGTCGATTAGCTGAGAAAAGATTCTTTATAGTGGATTTGTACCCCACCTTTAAACTAAGAGCTAAAGTTTTAATGTCCCTGCCTCCTTTCCCCCCCTACAGCAACAATCCTATGAGGTAGGTTGGACTGGCCAAGAGCGACTGACTCAATATTGCCTAGTCAGCTTTCATGCTTATGCACTGATTAATGTTTTTTTTATTCTGACATTGGAAAGAGCTGGTGATTCTGACATTGATGTTCCCCCTTTAATCATGAAATATCATTTCTAACTTTGGTGAGAGAATATGTTTGTGGGGAAAGTTCCTTCTAGGTTTGCAGCCTCAAGTGAGATGTATTATCTAGGAATGAAATCCTTTTCTTTATTAAAGGATCCTTTATTTGCCTCTTCCCTCAAGTCTTTCTGCTGAGCAGACACTCCACGATGTCTCTCCGCATACCACATACCACTCCACATACCACAGCAGAATTATAGGCAGTCCCTTGTGATCCCCAAAACATTTCATACTTGGAACTACATCTGAGTTTTAAGAGCATCTGCTGAAAAGGGACTGATTTAAATCAGTCCCAGATTGATATCAGAACAGAACAGAACAGAACAGAGTTGGAAGGGACCTTGGAGGTCTTCTAATCCAACCCCCTGTCAATTGCCCTTGTTTTTTTTTTTATTATTTTTTTATTCATTTTATATTTTAAATTACTAACATTACAAACAACATATACAATACTTCACCCTGTGCTATACATAAGAAAGGAAGATTTGGTTCTTCGGATATATCCTCATGATCGCCAAAATCCACGTTCTCGGGGTACAGGTACCGAAGCATCCAATTTTCCCAGCGCATAGTCCACAAATGGTTTCCAAATTTTCCAGAAAATATCTTCTTTGTAGTCACCATTTCTAATTTTAATATCACATGTCATTTTATCATTTAAAGCTAATTTCCACATTTCACAATACCATTCTTCTATTCTAAAATTCACATCTAATTTCCAATATCTGGCTATTATAATTCTACCCATTATAATCATAATTCTAATCAATTCTTTTTCATATTTTGTTGGTTCTATTTCCTTAATTATCAACAGTAATATAGTTTCTGGTCTCAATATTATTGCTTTCCCCATCATTTCAAATATCCTTTCCTCCAATTGTTGCCAAAACTTTTTAACTTTATCACATTTGTACCACATATGTTCATAAGTCCCTAATTCCATGTCACATCTCCAACATTGTTTACTAATTTTTTTATCCATCAATGACAATCTTAATGGAGTCAAATACCATTTCCAAACAACCTTATAATTGTGCTCTTTAATCCTTACAGATAAAGTCTTCATAATTCTACTCTTCCAATTCACGTTCCAATCTAAGTCTGATATTTTAATATTAAGTTCTTTTTCCCAATTCATCTTCATCACCCTTTGTGGTTTTCCATCAAAATTTATAATCTTATATATCTTACTAACGAGTCCCTTTAGTCCAATTTCATCTTTCATAATTTGGAATACTAAGTATTCAAATTCAGTTTTACTTCTACTTATCGAACAATTGTCCCTTACCTTCTTAGTCCATTTTTCTATCTGTATTTTTTCAAACCAGCCCAAACCCAATTTTTCAATGATTTCTTTTTTCCTCCTTTCATTTTCTAAAGTTTTTAACCAATCTATTATAATTTGTATATTTTCATCTTCCATTACCCTATCACGACTTATATTAGTTTTAATCGGCCAATTTTCAATTGTCTTCCCTAAGAAAATTATATCTGGAATTAAAATTTTAACAAATTTGTTCCAAATTTTACTCAATCCCTTTAACCAATAGCTATTAATTACACATTTTGATTTTGCTTTATCTAAAAACCATGTTGAGCCAAATCTCTTAATGTCCTTTAATTCTAAATCTCTCCAATGACTATCTTCACCTTTAAATATTTTTACCACAGTCCGAATAGCATAAGCCCAATAATAATTGAGTAGTTTGGGGATTCCTAATCCACCTTCCTTTTGATTTTGATACCACATTTTCTTCACTAATCTAGGTCTTTTCCCACCATTGCAAAATTTATCCAATTTCTTCTGATATCCTTCAATATCTTTCTCTGTCAAGTTTAACGGTAACATCTCAAATAAAAAATTAAACTTTGGCAACAACATCATCTTACACATTGCAATTCTACCAAACCAAGACAACTTTATCATTTTATATTTATCTATCTTTTTCTCAATTTCATTCATCGCCACATCATAATTTAATTTTTTCATTTCTTTAACTTTGAGTGAAAGTGTTATGCCCAAATATTTCAATGTTTTTTTAATCCTTATCCCAAGTTGTTCTTGCATATTCTCCCACTCCTTACCATTATTATTCATTAATAATTCAGATTTTGACCAATTTATTTTCAAACCTGTCATTTCCTCAAATTCTTCCAAATGCTTATGTATCTTTTTCAAATCTTTCTCTATATCTTTCAAAATAATCAAAGTATCATCCGCATACAGATTTATCTTATATCCCTTATAGCCTTCCAATTCTTCATCTTTTTCTATCATTTTAGTCAAAATTTCCATAACCAATAAAAATAATGTTGGAGACAGGGGACATCCTTGTCTTGTACCCGCTTCCAATCTTATCTCTTCTGTCAGCCTTCCATTCACCTTCACTCTTGCACTACTTTTTTGATACAGTTTTGAAATAACATGTATAAACTTATTACCAAAACCTAGTACCTCAACAATTATTTTAATAGTTTCCCATTGTACAGAGTCAAAAGCTTTAAAAATATCTAATGATATTATACCTATTTTATCAGCATTATATTCAGCAACATCTATAATATTTAATACTCTTCTGACAATATCACTCATATATCTACCCTTCACAAAACCTACTTGGTTATAACTTATATATCTATCTATAAATCTACTTAATCTATTACTTATAATGGCAGTAAATATCTTTGCATCTTGATTAATTAAAGAGATGGGCCGATAGGACTCAATCCTTTCTAAGTCTTTATCTGGTTTAGGGATTATAGATATCACCGTTCTGTTCCATGACAATGG
This sequence comes from Arizona elegans, assembly GCA_022577455.1. Taxonomy (NCBI): domain Eukaryota; kingdom Metazoa; phylum Chordata; class Lepidosauria; order Squamata; family Colubridae; genus Arizona; species Arizona elegans. The sequence continues at coordinate 256,641,027 of JAKOOJ010000001.1, forward strand.
AACTTCTCCACCATGTAAAATTCCGTTAAATAGTTTTTGCAATTTTGGTATTATTATTTCCTTAAATTCTTTATAAAACTCAGCAGGTAATCCATCTTCACCTGGAGCTTTCCCTAATTTTATTTTTTGTATTACTCCATTAATCTCGTCTTGTGTTATATCTTCTTCCATTAAATCTTTATATGTTTGGTCAATTTTCACAACATGTTTTTCTAAATAGCTTCTCAGTTTTCCCCGATCAATTAATTTTTTCGAATATAAATTTTGAAAAAAGTTCCTGACCACTTCACATTTTTCTAATTTTTTATAGCGTCTTATGCCCTTATCATCTATCAAGGCTCCAATTTCTCTCTTCTCTCTTTTATTTTTCGCCATCCTTGCCAATAACTTAGAATTTTTATTGCTAAATTCAAAAAAATTCCTATTTAAATATCTCATATTCTTTTTTACCAATTCTATATCTTCTTCTATCAATTTATTTTTTAGCAGATTTAATTCCTCCAAAAAAAACTTTTCTTTAGTAAGCAAAAATTGATTTTCCAATTCCTTAATCTGGCTTTTATCTTTTTCAATTTTATTTTTATAATTTTTATATTTTCTGCTTGATAACTTGATACTTTCCCCTCTAAACACTGCTTTCATCGCATCCCAAACAATTTCAAATTTAACCTCTCCATTATCATTCAATCTCCAACATTCTTCCCATTTTTTAAATATCCATTTTTTATCCTCCTCATTTTTATACAGTTTTTCATCATATCTCCAACAACTTCCTTTTTTCTCAAAATTAAAATCTATTTCCATCGTAACTTCTGCATGATCAGAATCCTTAAAAATTCCCACATCTATCTTATCCACATTATTCAACAAATCTTTAGAAACTAAGATATAGTCAATGTCAATTGCCCTTGTAAGTCAAGGGACATTGATAATAGCCTCAGAAAAAGTACTTTATGAACTGTATTTGCACTTATCACCATCATGCTACTCCCATTGTCACATGAGGTTTAGGTTCTTGGCAACTGGCTCATATTTACAGCCAGTTGCAATGTCTTGCAATCACATGATTGCGATGGTTGTAAGTTGAGGACTATCTTGATGTTAGGTTATTAATTGCCACATTTCTTGTGGTTCCTCAAATAATGATGTTAGCTGCATGGAAATGTTAGGGTCAACTGTAATTGAATACTGTATGAAAAAAGCATCCCCTTCTCTCAGGAAGACCATGGCAAGTTAACCAACTAGGATCAAATTCTTGTTTGCTATTATCTGTCAATTTAGACAACGGCTGGATGTGTGCATTGTGCTGAGACACATGATGAGTTAACATGCTGTGTAAATCCAGCCATAAAATGCTTTTTGCCTAAAACCAGGGTCTTTATACAGGAAAAGGGAAGGAAAAGGAATGTATCTGCTTAAGATTGCATCAGATTCATTGATGAATTATGATGTGCATTACTTTAGACGATGTCTGCCCTTTCTTCAGCTGGAAAGACTTCTGTAATGTTTTCCAAATCAATAAACAATTTATTCAAGTTTTATTTATCCATGGGGGAGGGATCAAAAAGTCAAGTCCACTATCTCTGTTTTAAAAAGACACAGTGAAGTAAAAAGGATACAGATGGAAAAGGAATCAAGGATGCTCGCGTGCTAATTTGTAATGTTATTTTAAGCATTCTTTTTTTAATGAAGTTATTCAATTTGTTTAAATTAAATCTGCTGTAGCTCACCCTTTTATTTCCAGTAAAAATAATGATAATAAAGTACCACTTGTCCAATATCCTGATGATACTCCTTAGTCTGTCCAGGGGGGAAATTCTTAGCCTTCCACTCAGGGCATCTCCCTTCAATCCAGCATCATCAGAAAGTAGAAAGGAAGGTATTTGAGATCTTCCCACCCAGACCCAAGAAACGCAGACTTCAACAAGTTTTGTGCCATTCCTGAAACACAAGAAGTTGCAGGGCAGTTCTATATATAGGGAAAATTTCAATGGGAATTTATCTTACTAAGCCAATTAGTAAATCTCTAGGTATGAAAATGAAAACCATTGAAAAAAGGGCAATATGTTGGAAAAATAGGTAGAATTTTATTTTTATATCTATGTAACAGGACTCGTGTACAGTATTTGATTCTAGTGCCTGGCAAAGGACATGATATTCTCAGATGCATTAACAGGATTTACACATTGCACTATACAATAATGCTTAAGTCTCTGGACTTGAGCAGCATATAAATTGATGTTATGAATAGCTATGATGCTATGTGATTCATTTGGCTTTAGCATAATATGTTAGTGAACCCATCCAATTGTGCTATATTCATGGATGCTCAGTTCATCTATTCAGAACAGAACTGTACTGGGATGTACTAAACTACTTCTGATGTGGAGAATTTGTTTTTGAGCGTAGTCAAACCACTCCTGGAACACCATGGCTTGGGAAATAATCTGGCATAGTCCAAAATTCCCTGGAATGTTCTATTCCCAAACCCGTGAGTTTTGTTAAATTAAACTAATTAATTCAATTAACTAACCGAAAGAAATCCAGAAAAATCCGAGGTTCAAGAAAATGGAGAACAAATTATTGCTTTCTGTATGTAGATGATGCTGTATCTGATTTAATTTATTTCCTGCATAAATGAATATTGAGTTATGAATAAAGTATGTACGTTTTCCTAGGCACTTTTAGTAGTAGTACTAGGCTTTTAATTCATATGATACAGTTTATATCAACTTTTTATATTACATAGATTTTTAATGAGTTTAGTAAATTTCTTCTGTCCTGAAAATTAATACGGCCACTGTCCAGGAAAGTGTTAACAAACTCAAGACTGTCTTTTTCTTTTCCAAATCAATATGATAAATGTGTCTAAAAGGTGAGCAAACACCTTGTTTTTGAGTGTTGGTGTTCACAAATTAACATACCTGCCAGTCTTGAAACAGATTATTTACAATAATTTTCTCCTGTACAAGGAACTCTAGATCTAACAGGTAAGATGGCATGAGATGTAGAAAAGCAGAATTGTGGTATTTCTCAGAATAAAAATCTTATCTAACTTCAGACTTTGGAAAGATCAGTGTTAGCAGTTCTCTCTTCAGAATGTTTGTTCTTCTCTAGCACTACTTCTGATTGGCTCTGGCAAATCTTATAGATTACTGAATTCTAAGAAATAATGGTATGTAGATATTGGAAAATAAGTTAAGGTAAATTGTCTCCTATGTGATATGTGGCTAAGCTTAATTTCTTTCATGAGGCTGAATCAGTGGTGGGTTTCAAATTTTTTTACTACCAGTTCTGTGGGTGTGGCTTGGTGGGCATGGCATGGCTTGGTGGGCGTGGCTTGGTGGGCATGGCACGGGAAGGATACTGTAAAATCTCCATTCCCAACCCACTCCAGGGGAAGGTTACTGCAAAATCCCCATTTTCTCCGAATCAGCTGGGAATTGGGAGGCAGAGAATAGATGGGGGCGAGGTCAGTCAGAATTTTTACTACCGGTTCTCTGAACTACTCAAAATTTCCGCTACCGGTTCTCCAGAACTGGTCAGAATCTGCTGAAACCCACCTCTGGGCTGAATAATTGATTGCATCAAAATGTTTTGTATCCTGGATCCCTAAATGTGTCAGATCTAGACTTTAAACCTCCAAGAAATTGGTTTGGTTAGTTAATTTGCTTAGTTTTCATTTGGCATGTTGTATAAATTTCAACAAATCATACTTTGGCACAGGGAACAATTACTATAAGGACACTACTATACTGGGCTTCAAACATAATCATTAATTGGTATTGGTAGCAAAAGCTAGTGTTCTCTTAATGTCTTTGCGACTATTTGATGCTTGTCTATCTTTTTGAAGATATGTAGATCTAGCAAAGAGTACCCTAAAGAGTAGTTTATACCAGGGGTCCCCAACCTTTTGGACCTCAGGGACCACCAAGTTCATAATATTAAATCACATTAGACCACTAATACAAATCCAGCAAGCTGCTTGCTGAAGCGCCTGGACTCCCAGTGACAGGATGGGGTCCTTCAGGTACTCTCCTTCCTCTCTCTTTCTCTCTCTCTCCCCCTCTTTCTCTGTCTCCCACTCATTTTCTCTCTCATCTCTTTCTCTCTCCCCCCCTCTCTCTCTCCCTCCCCACTCTCTCTCTCTCATTCTGATTCTCTCATTCTGATTCTCTCTCTCTGATTCTCTCTTTCATTCTCTCTTTCTCTCTGATTCTCTCTGATTCTCTCTTTCTGTTTCTCATTCTCTCTCATTCTGATTCTTTCCCATTCTCTCTCTCATTTTCTCTCTGATTCTCTGTCTCTTTCTCTCTCTCTCTCATTCTCTTTTTTATTCTGTCTCTTTCATTCTTTCTCTCTCACTGTCTCATTCTGATTCTCTTTCTTTCTCTCTCTCTGCCTCTTTCTTTCTCTCTGTTTCATTCTCTCTCTGATTCTCTCTCTCATTCTCTTTCTCTCTCATCTCATGGGCCAACCAGTGTCTTGGGGCTGAGAGGAAGTCAAACAACTCCCTGAGAGACTGAGGTGCATGGAGCACCAACAAGGGCTGGAAGAAGTGCAAGTATTGCATCGCTCCCGCAGCTTCCAGCCATTGCAATCGCTGCTTCGGCCCGCTTGTGCCGCCCCCTCCCTTGCCTTGGCAACAGCACCATTATTTCATTCCAGATGGAGAGGGCTGTGCTCTTTTTTTGCATATTGCACCATCTGCAAAGTTGCGCATTGCACGTGCCACCCCAGGGCAGAGATTTCCAGCCCCGCCACAGCTGGTCCCATATTCCAGAACTGTAGTATCACACTCACAGGAGTGGCCTATTGGTCATCCTGGAGCAGCTCCTCCACCAGGGTGCACCCGGAAAAATACTAAGATTTCTCCATGGACCACCAAAATTTTCTCGTGGACCATCAGGGGTCCCCGGACCACCAGTTGGCGACCACTGGTTTATACATTCACATCCCCAGCCTAAATAAAAGCACTAAAATAAATGCTTTTGTTTCACCAGTAATGGTGATGATGGAGAACTTGAAGATCTCTGTATACCTGCTCTAGTGTACATGTATGTTATGAATTGTGGAATAGCAGTATTATAAAAATATTTCTTGAGACCTTTCTTTTAAGCATAATTTGCAGGCTAAACCACAGCTTGAAGGTTATACCAACAATAGGGTTGCAAAAATCTGCAAGACTACTAGCTGACATTTTTAGACTTTTCTGTATCCCATTGCCATCATCTCATAGTTACTCTGATCCAGGAGCTGTATGTTTTAGTTTAATGAATTCAATTCATTCCTCCTCTCATAATTTTCAAGCTGGCCTGGCACCCTATGTTTTACTCTTATCAACCCTCAAAAACTTGAGTTACAATTGGAGGAATGATGGAATCAACAATAAGGGCAATCTAAGTTGTGCTATTCCTATTTTGATCCTTAGGTTTTTGGCTTAGCAAGATGTCTTGATCCTGTTAAATCTTCTTGTACTTTAACAAACAGGCAAATATTTAATTAGCTTGTTAGTATCTGCTGAAGTAGAACTGCATAGCTTTTTATGCTTGTGGGAATTTACCTTAGTAGTATAAGCAGCCACTAAGCTTTTTTCAAAATTGACCTAGGATCCTAAGATCCATTGCTGATTATTCAAACAAGAAAAAGGTCAGCTCAGCAAGCTTTGTTTGCTGGTTTGAAAATACATTGACTTAGTTACATGTGAGTGAGGAAAAAATGTGTTTGGGCTCGGCAGCTAGAATAAACCAGTGTTTTTTCAGACTTGACAAGTTTAAGATTTATGGACTTCAATTCCCAGAATTCTCCAGCCAGAATTCTGGCTGTTGAAGTCCATATGTTTTAAGAGTTGCCAAGTTTGAAAAAATCTAAAATAAACAGCATGAAGTCTGCCATTTTTTTTTATTTCTAGGCAATTGCCTTGTATAATTACCATCAGAAAGTGTAGGCTAGTAACAGTATTTATGCTATGGAGTTATTTACTAGATGATTCTGTTGCTAGTAGGATGACAGAAAGAAAAAAAGGGTATGAAGACCTTTGCCCTTCCTGTATTTGAAGTCAGCTAAACCCTCAGGGCTAGAGTTCATATTGTTATTAGCAAGCCTGTTCCAGCAATAACACAACCCAACAGCTTAGTTCAGTTGATATTAATTCTGAATTGGCGTTTGCCGATGTCCTCATAACTGCACTAACCCTTCAACTGGACTGAATAAGAAATTGAAGACATTTAAAATGTCTTAATTCCCATGTCCTGTCAACTCATACCCATGAAATATACTAGAAACAACAGATTTAATATAGATTGTGTTATATTTAGAACATATTCATTCAAATCAATAGGACTTAAATTGCTTTGAAGTGGTTGTTTGCAGTGGATCTATTCCACAAATTATTGTATCTTCAGATTGATGAACATTTCTCTCTCTCTCTCTCATCCCATAGGGTTGTTATTATGGAGAATATAAAAGAAAGAAGGTATCTTGGATATGTTTGCTGCCTTGAGTTCTTTGTAAAATTAATAAAGGCAGGATACAAATAAATAAATAAAACACAAAGACTATTCTCAGATATCAGTTATAATTTTTATTTCAAATTGCTTGTTTACTTTGCATTATATAGCAAAAATGGGAAACTTCTCCTAAATCGGGGAACACTACTATGCAACATCACTATGATGTACCAGGAGAAAGGGATTTTTTGCTGATACTATTGTAAAGAAAACAGTGGTGGGTTTCCACTGGTTCTCCCTGGTTCGGGCGAACATAATGGCGGTAGCAGGAGGCTCTGCCCACCCACCCGGATGTCATCATGGACACTCTGTGCATACACAGAAGGTTCTGTGCATGCGCAGAAGTGCCGCATGTGAGCGAAGCGAGCGCACACACGCACACACTCCTGGTTAAGAAGTGGTAGTGAAGGTAAGTGGCACCCACTACTGAAAAAAAATGGCTGATAATGTTGGGCTTTTTAATTATTTTAGTAGTTCACCTCCTGGGGGCATTCTCCAGTAGTCCAAAATAAAAAACAGGGAAGAGATCACACCTTAATTTCAGCCATGGGGAGCATGGGGTAGGGCAAGTGCCAACATATGCATAATGGTATAACTGACAAATGATACAAATACTTTGCATCATTTGCATGATGATGTCAAAGCATGCAACTTCATTTGATGTAATTGGGGCTTCATGTAGAACAGGGGTGTCAAACTTGCGGCCCACAGACCAGATGCATCACACGCTGGCGAAGTTTAGCGAAGGGAGAAAAAGTTGTGATACGTCATGTGACATATTGTCACGAGTTTGACACCCCTGATCTAGAAATCTAAGATTTCAGGGAAATGTTTTAAGGGTGGGATTTAAGAGTAGAACAATTTATTTCTTGAAGCCTCCCATTTCCATTCAAGAAAACAGGAAGAAAATGCTGCCAAAATTTAGCAATCTTTACCACTTAATTTTCAGTTGTGCAACATGGGTACCACATGCCAGGAATTGATATTAGTTTTATATTTTATAGACCAAATCCCTGAGTTCAGCAGGATTTGCCCATTTGCATGCATTGAACTATCATTCTAATCTTTTTTAATACACAGCAACTGAAACATTTTAAGAATAAAAATATATTATAGTTAATTTTATTACCCCCATGGCTGACATTGAGAAATGCAAAAATACCTTCCAGTTTCAATTAATGTAGATTCTTGTACTTTGCTCTATGAAATAAACAGATCATTAACATTTTCTCTGTGTGGTGTGTGTTTAAACTTGACACTTTTAAGATGTGATATTTTAAATATTTCTATATTGGGAGCAACATATTTTATTACATCACTATTTCTTTGTAGGAAGCTAATATTCCATACATACATACTTTTCCAAATTACATTAAAAGGCAAATTGGAATGATTGCCTTACATTTCTTTGTATTTCCATTTCTATTTGAAGCTTTTTTTTACAATAAAATCAATATAATGAAAATCCATTACGTTAGTATATTGTTAATGTTATTAATATATTAGTATATTGAAATGATCTGTGATTGGCATGATCTCTAATTCGTGGAGTACCACTGAATTTCCAAAAATCACAAAGCAAGATTCCCTTTGTAAATCTAAATCATTTGGGGCCTGAATCTTTGTATTTAACAAAAATCTGAACCTGCATAACGTAACCACTTCCCTCTAATATATTCAAAATAACTTTTTTTTTCCTGGAAGACATTTTGGTAATCTGTGTGGGTGTTAGCATGGCTCATAATATAATGTAAAAATTAAAAAGTGTGGGCAAGTTTGTAAAGTAAACATAGTTATAATAGGAAATACCATGGGAATAACAGAAAGAACCGTAGAGCAGAAAACTCGAAAGCAGACGTCAATAAACACAAAGGAAACGGTATAAATAGCATTAAAAGGTTTGTGGGTTCTCAACAGATTTAACACAATTCAATTCATTCAATTAAGTCGGTGATTTGACCCAGGTTCCGGAACCCTCCAGGCACGACGAATAACAACTTCCATATTTAGATAAGTTGCTGGGTAAGTTTCAATGTAACTCTAACTAAAACTTACAAATAAATAAAAACTGAGCATTTCACCGGGCAAACTGACAATATTTAGAAATAGCTACCTATTAGTTCTGTTCTAATACTAATTATCAATTATCTCCCGCCTCCCTTTCGTTCTCCCTTTAATCTCTCATCTCTTTCCTGCCCCATCCCTATCTTCCTCGCACAGATTACATTGCTAGGCGATTTAAAAGGGAGGAACGAGGAAAATGAATTTGGGATTCTGGGATATGTAGTTTCGTCCCTTCCCCTCTCCCACCCCTCCTTTCTATGCGTTTCTTATGTATCTCGCCGTCCCACGCGGAATAATAATAATAAAAAAGGCCCGGCATACATTTCCCAGAATGACGCAAAAGAGCGGGAGGGGTTTGTGTTAGGGTTAGGGTGATAGAGGAGCCGGCCGCAAACAGCGCGGCGCTTTGAGTTTTCGGCCGGGTAGCTGGGGAGGATTGTGGAGAGGCGGGGTTTCTCCCTTTGGCGTCCCGTGATCCGCAGGTGGGCGAGCGCGCGAGCGGCGTGCCAGTAGTGGGAGGCGGTGGACAAGGGCGGCAGCGGCAGACGCTTCCTCCGGCGGCCGCGTGGGGCGCTGGGGAGTCGCTGTCGCCGGCTTCTGCGTGCGCGCCGAGCCGAGTGACACGGCCTCTGCTGTTGCGGGGAAGGGAAGGAGAGAGAGAGAGAGAGAGAGAGAGAGAGAGAGAAAGAGCGAGCGCGCGGAAGGCGACCGGTCGATGAAAGAAACCGATCGGAGGCTGCCCCTGCCGTGTGGAGGTGGGCGGTGGGAGACGCGTGCAAGCAGCCCCCCTTGCCTTCCCCGGCCAAGACTGAGCCCGTGAGGCGGACCGTCACGGATAGAGCCGCCACCGCCGCCGCCTTCCAAGCGGCTGACAATGAAAGTGAAAGGCAGGAGCCGCGGAAGGGGAGGTGGAGGCGGCGGCTGCCCCGGGGGTTCCGCCTGCCGCCGCCCCCACCGTGCTGAGTGATCCCGACCCCTTCTCTCCAAGGAGCGTTCCCGTAGAAGAAAGCTGCCGCCTTTTGCTTCTGCCTCCTCGGAACACTGGCCGTGTTTTCCTCGCGGGGACCCACGAAGAGGGTGCGTGTGAACGCTGGCTCGCCTCCTTTCCCTCGCCTGCAGCCGCTTTTCGAGTGGGGCCGCGTGGATCCTAGACGGCGACGGGGGAGGCGGCTGCTGCTGCTGGTGATCCCCCGACGGCCGCCGTGATTCAGGGGGCTTCTCCGTACAACTCCGCTCCCCTTGGCGTTGAGACGGGGGTGTGAAGGTGGCTGCTTCTGTTCGGGCTGGCTGCAGGGAATAAACCAGATTAAAGTAGAAGCAGAAAGCCAACTCTCCTTGCCGTTTTCCTCGACGGTTCCTATTGCTGCTGTTTTCTCCTGGAAGACGGGACTAGGATTGCGGTGGTGTAGCGCAGTTTGGGGTCTCCGGTGGCTTGAAGGAGAAAAGTGGAGAGAGATCAGCCAATACTTCTAAAACTGGAAGTTATTTTTGCCTGGCAAGGCTGAATCAGTAATAAAGTGGCCTGAGGACAGCTGTATTTTGCTTTGGTTTTTGCATTCCCCTCCCCCCCTCCTTTGAATTTGACATATTTTTGTAGTGGTGTATATATATAAAAAATGAAGACTGGCTTGAAACTTGCAATGTCTTCCACCTTTTTCCAGGGATGGCACTGACCACATTTTTGTTTTGCGTTTGAAAAGGCCTTTTATAATGACAAAAAATAGGAACTAATCTCTTGCCATTGGAAGGAAGAAGAAAAAGACCATAGTGGGAGAAAATTGGATATTATAGTGTGTTTTTCAGTTGCTGCACTTAGAGTTGGTTTTTGTTCAGAACAATTCATACAAATTCTACTTTTAAGAATTTTTTTAGAAATCTTTGTGAGGAGGATTTTGATTAGAGACTGCTTGCCTCAAAACCTGATCCAAGTACGTTAAAAGTGGAATGTGAAGTAAAACTGAGCAGTTTCTTAAAACAGAAGGCAGAATGCTTTAAAACCATAAAGTTCTATGTTTAATTGACAACTGTTTTATATCTAAGCCTTTTTCATTCCTATTTTATTCTATGATTATGCACTTTCAACTTTGGTTTTTATTTAATTGTGAAGAAGGGAAAAATTACTGTGCTTATATTTCATAAATGACAGCTTTGAAATCTTTAACAGAGAATTGGGATTTTTAAAATGCCATGATAAACTTGTTTTAATAAAACACCCAATAGTGTCTTCTTCAGAAGTTTTAGGCAAGAGTTGCTGGAGGGGTTCCTCCTTATTCTCCATTAATGAGTCCTGGTGGTGGTGTTGGAGGACCCATGAAAGACTGTGAATACAGTCAGATCAGCACTCATAGCTCCTCTTCTCCCATGGAGTCTCCCCATATGAAGAAAAGCATTTCCAAGAGAAAATGGGAGGTTTTTCCTGGAAGAAACAAATTTTTTTGCAATGGAAGGATCATGATGGCTCGGCAGACTGGAGTCTTCTACTTGACATTTGTTCTTATTTTGGTGACCAGTGGACTCTTTTTTGCATTTGAGTAAGTGCCATTAAAGTTTTTTTAAAAAAACCTTTTTAAACCTTTCTTACTAATAGAACTATGCAAGAATTCAGGTATCTCATTGATGCTAGGTTGTATAAGTAATTTATACTGCATTCATGATTTATATGTTTAATTTAACTCTTGAAAACTTTGAAGTTGAATAATTGTCAGTTTGGTATGGTTTAGACAGCTGAGATTTCACCTCCAGTTTAAAAGTTATGCTGGTCTTTTACAGTGAAAATAAGTTTTTAGATGATACAGAATTTTAAAGTACTAATGTTCATTGAAAAATGTACTAATTTGTCATTTCATAAAGTTCCATTAAGGCAACTAGCTATTTATGCTTGAGAATACTTCCACAGTCAGAATAGAAGCTGCATATTTCTCCCGTTCTAATCAAAATTTTCTATATTAAATTGTATATATCAGATTAATAGTTTATCAATAGGCATAATCCATGAAGTTATATAGTAGGCTTGGATATCATTTGTATGATCTACGTAATACGCAGTCATTTTGGTTTTTGCATCAAACTTGCTAACTCACTGAAGACATAAAACTGTCTAGGCTAAAGATATTTCATAATGTCCCTTTGACTGTTATTCTATTTTTTCCCTTCTGTGCTGTTATTAGTACAGGTTCCCTTTTTAAAAGGGGAAATAGTATTTTCTCTAAATACACTTGCACATGTCAATATGTTATAACCTTGATAAAGGTATATTCATAATAATAGAACAGAGAAAAGTTAATACGTTGTAAATTTACTTTGCAGACATTTGAGTAGGTATTATATATGATGCAATAAAAATAGATAAAATTTTCCAATACAGGTAGTCGTCAACGTACAACCATTTGTTTAGTAACTTTCTGAAGTTACAACAGCACTGAAAAAAGTGACTTATGACCGTTTTTCACACTTAAGACCATTGAAGCACCCCATGGTTGGATGTTTGGCAATTGGCTTATATTAATGATAATTGCAGTATACCAGAGTCATGTGATCCTCTCTTGCGCCCTTTGGTCAATGGGAAACCCAGATTTGCTTAACAATTATGTTACTAACTTAACAGCAGTAGTTTATCTAACAACTGTGGCAAAATGGCCATAAAATGAGCAAAACTAACTTAACAACTGTCTCGCTTAGCAACAGAAATTTGGGGCTCAATTGTGAACATAAGTCAAGGACTACTTGTATATGTAGGCTATCCAGTATATATAATAAATACATTTTCTAACAGCAAGCAAGAATTCTAGAAATTCTAGAATACAGAAATTACATTTATTGTGAATCTTGATAATTAAATGAAATAATGTTTGCATAATCCATTTAACTGATAATTTATTATGAGCTATAGTTATTTTCTGTTCATGGAAAATGTATCAGTATCAGCTTATTGATTTAATTATGATAAAGTGCCAAATTTTAATTCCTCATACGCATTATGATTTTTCCTTACCTCATTTAAAAACATACATTATTTACACTTGGCATAAAAGAGTAGCAGCTGAAGTTATGACTATAATCCTGACAAGCGTCCTAACTGGTACAAACTGGCACTATTATTGGATTGTTCTGAAAAAAAATTCCCTTGCCTGCAGATGAGGTTTTCTACAGGAGCAAGTTTTTTATAGAATGAAAACAAATGAGTGGGCCTTTTACATAATCCTGTAATGTTAGATAAAAATAGAATGTCTTCAGTTTAAAATTCATTTATAAAGTGATGTTATTAAAAAGAAGACAAAGCTATTGAAAGAACTTTTTTATAAATCAGCTTGCCTTTTGTTTCTAACTAAGTTACTGCATGAATGTAGGCAAATTTTCTGTCTGGTACTTTATGCAGGAACTGAAAGAGTTCTTAGAGATCATGATCTTCATCTGAATAGTGGTTGGTGAAAATTATCCCAGATTATATTATGATCAGTATATGTTGATGGTCATTCTTTTTGTCGGCACTTATATACAATAGTAATGATTACATATTTGTTCACCCAGGTATTCCCCCCCCCTCACCTATATGTTAAAGCATGATGGTGTAAGCCAGGGGTGTTAAACTCAATTTCATTGAGGGCCGCATCAGGGTTGTATTTGACCTTGGGGGGGGCAAGGTGGATGTGGCCAGCTCAACGTCACTCATGTCGGGGGCGTCTGTGGTAGCCCGAGCCCTCTGCCAGCGAAAACGGGCTCCCAATCTCTGTTTTGCATCCCTTATGAACTCCATTTTCACTGGCAGAGTATTTTAGAGGCCCTGGCAGCTGAAAATGGAACTAGGGAGCCCGTTTTCGCTGGCAGAAGCACTGCAGGCCTGTCCTTCGCTGTTTCTAGGGTGGCCCTGCGGTGAGTTCTAATTACCCCACGGGCCGGATCCGGTCCCCAGGCCTTGAGTTTCACACCCTTGATGTAAGCAAACTAACAACAAATTCTTATCCTCAGAAAATCATATTGATCCAACAAAAAAAAGCAAGACAAGCAGTATTCAGCTGCTGGAATTTGTTTCATTATTTTTGGCTTATTATTTTGAAAATAGATTCATCATTTTAATTTATTTACTTCAAAGAGAAAAGTTCAATATTTTTCAGAACAGTTGCTTCTTTTTCTGATAACAAGGTGGCGTGCAAGGAAAAATATTCTTTCTTTAAAAGAAGCAATTATTTCTTCAGGAGTGCACTATATAATTTTATGAATTACTTTAGAATTCACTTTTAAAGTTATTCAGTGGAAGAGAAAAATAAAATACAGGTAGTCCTCAACTTTTATGACCACAACTGATCCCAAAATTTGTGTTGCTCAATGAAACAATTATTAAGTGAATTTTGCTGAATTTTACGATCTTTCTTGCCACAGTTGTTAAGTGAATCACTACAGTTGTTAAATTAGTAACAGAGTTAAGTGAATCTGACTTCCCCATTAACTTTACGTGTAAAAAGGTCACAAAAGGGGATCACATAACCCTGGGACACTGCCACATCATTAATATGAGTCAGTTGTCAAAATTTTGATCACATGACTATGGGGATGCTGCAATGGTCATAAGTGTGAAAAAAGTTATGTCACTTTTTCAGTGCCGCTGTAACTTTGAATGGTCACTAAATGGACTGTTATAAGTTGAAGACTACCTGTACTATATTTTGTCCTACTTAGTAGCTGTAACGAAGTACTGAGAGACTAATAATCCAATAAAAATCACATGCCTGCTTTGTATGTTTTAGTTAAAGTCCAAGAATCTGTATATAATGAAGGACATTATTTTATCTCTTGCCTTTATTTGGGAAACACTTTTTTCTTGAAATGTTATATTGTCTTGTCTTCCCTCATATTAGGCAATAACTACCTGCATATACTACTATTTTTTTCACTGGAAGCCTGACATAAACTGTTACAGTTGAAGTGCCCTAATATTAAATAGTCTGTAAAATATTTTCCTCTAATTCATTAAATTCTTAGTATAATGGCTGGATTATAATTATAGTTTCTATGAATATTGTGGAAATTCCATATATATATATATGTATGTATATGTGATATATACATATATGTATGTAAATATACAGTATTTTGAAACTGCACATAAGAAACCTGTTAACAGTTATTAAAATCTACATATTTAAAGTCTCACGTAGGCTATCTAACAAGGTAGAAGTATTCTAGGTAGTGTATATTTTCATTTTTTAAAGTGGGAAGCAAGAACTCAAATACTTTGAAGTGACTTTTTTTCTTTTACATACTTCAGAGCCATACATATACCCTGGAAGCAATTAGTCCAAAGCCAGAATATTTTGGTATCTCATGTATGGTAAGAAAACAGAGACCTGCCAAAATAAATAATTTTATATCTATATCACAATGTTAATTATTAAATATTGATATATTAGTTAAAAGTTACCTTGCCCATATGTAAACATACAGGACTGAAATCACAAAGTATGAGCCATTATTAAAAGGTTGCTATGTAAAGTCCCAATTCCTTCTAGTTTAAAAGTTATTAAAGAGTGCTATGTACAACACAACTTGCAATTATAAAAGAGCACTTTATTAGTATATAGTAGTATATTTAATCACACCTTAAGAATTGAAAGCTATTATTCACATTTTCAAACTTTGTTTTTGGACATTTTGAAATAATAATCCGTGTTATGTGATGAATCAACTTTTAATTTTAAAAATACTGAACATTTTGTCAATATATGACTTAAATAATTCCATATGCGTTTATGGATAGAGAGTGTGCTTCAAATTCACTGCTGTTGAGGAAAGAGAAAATATTACTATCTAGCTATCTATCTACAAACACACACACACACACACACACACACACACACACACACACCTACTGACCTACATATACAGTATATAAGAGCTATTTTGGTGTAGTGGTTAAGGCATCAGGCTAGAAACTTGGAGATGCTGTGTTCTAGTCCTACTCTCATACCTTGGGCATGAAGCTAGCTGGGTGACCTTGGGCAGTCACTTTCTGTTAGCTCTAGGAAAAAGGCAATGGCAAATCACTTCTGAAAAAGCCCTGCCAAGAAAGTTGGAGGGACTTGTCCAGGCAGTCTCTGAGAACTGGACATGATTGAATGGAAGAATGAATGAATATGTTTATGGGTAAAGGTGAAGCTTTCCCCTGTCCAGTTGTCAGACTTAAGGGGGCAGTGCTCATCTTTTTTTCTTAGCCGAGGGAGCCTGTGTTGTCCAAAAACATTTCCATGGTCATGCGGCCAGCATGACTACACACTGAGGCACACGGAATTGCTGTTGTCTTCTTAACAAAGTGAGATTAGATGAAACAGAATGAGATTGTTATAAAGATGGAAAGGCTCCCCAATCTGTGGGCACGGGCACCATCACCCCAGCTCAGCCAGCTGGTCATAGGGTTTCCGATGCGTACATGCATGCCAACCAGCTGGTTGTCAGGTTTCTGAGGCCCACATGTACACTGGCCAGCTGGTTGTCGGTTTTCTGGTGCTCTGGCGCGCGCATGCGCACACCTTCCAGTTTGGGCACTCTGTGCCTAAAAAGTTCGCTGCCCTATAGAATATATTTTAGGGTATGTGCACTTGCTGCAGGAATGTGGGAATGGATAAGATGTAATTATATGCTGCTGGATGTAGTAAAATTTAAAGCAATCAGGAAATAAAGACTAATCTAATGTAATACAAAAAACAATTAGAAGCAGATATTAACTTGTTCATATTGAATAAGATGTAGCCTATAATTTCATAGGCTAGAGTTTTTAAAAACTGCTTTCCTTTCACTAAATCTCTGCTTCCTGGCTAATGCTGCTACAAAGTACTTGGTAAGAAAACAATTCTGGATGTTAACATGTTTTATTGATTAAAAAAATAATTTTCTATATATACATAGATAAAAACTTCTGTCCATACACCCTAACTGGCTGGTTTACAAACAACAATAAAGAAAGTAAAAACATGCAATTTGAAAATAGTCGGTATTATTAAATACCTATTTTAAACATCAACATTTTTAAAAGCACTCCTTCATATCCAAATAAATTATTTTCTTTATACAATTAATATTTGTTCTTTGCCATAATTTAGTTGAATATATCATGGGTTCTTTTTAATTGTTCTAGTTAGTACAAAAGCTACAATCCAGGTCACTGCAAATGGTTTTGTGATTGCCAGGACAACTCCACATTTCTACAATAGTTAGGAAATGGTTCTTAAAATAGAGAAATATTCCTGTTCAAAGTATTGATATAATTTCTGTATGACATCTCAAATTCTCATTCTCATATACAAATGCAGAAGGTGTCAACATTGCTATTTGGATTGTCGCCTCCTTTTTTACATATTCTATACTTTTTATATGGTTGTTGAGCTCCACTGTAACAAAGTAAATAATTAAACTAGTTATACAACTGCATTGTCAAATTGAACTATCTAGACAGTTTTTGCCTCCCTTCCAGGTAAATCCCTACTTCAGATGACAAATTGCTATACTATGTATAGTTTTCTCTTTTCAGAGGCTTCATGAAGTACATATTTTTACACCATTAAGCTATTGCCAGCAAATCTATTTAATCTTGTTAGGGGGAATATGGTGCCACCAGCATTGGGTATATTATTTTGGAATTAATAATTGTTTTAATTTGTGTACAAAGACCTTTTGAACTTCATAAAAGATGTTTTGAGGTAATTTGAAGGAATCGGATTTAATTGGTAGTGAGACCTGCTGTTCACATGGATGGTCTAATGTTCTTTGAAATCTATCAGACCTAAAATAATTGCAAACTGTTACATATTTTGTCTTTTTTTAGTGATTGTCTTTCAAACTCAGTATAAACCTAAAATATCAAATGACTGAAAGATTAAGCAAAGCATTTGGTTTATTTTTAATAAAGGCTTTAAATGCATATCAAGCTTAATGCAATGAATTATGGTATATATATTTTTCTTATTTTATGTGAGGGGAGAATAGATTTTACATTGAAATAAGTTGTATTGCAGGGTTGGGTTTCAGCAGGTTCTGACCAGTTCTGGAGAACCGGTAGTGGAAATTTTGAGTAGTTTGGAGAACCAGTAAATACCACCTCTGACTGGCCTCATCTATTCTCTGCCTCCCAAGTCTCAGCTGATCAGGAGGAAATGGAGATTTTGCAGTAACTTTCGCCTGGAGTGGGGAGGGAATGGAGATTTTACAGTATCCTTCCCCTGCCACGCCCACCAAGCAATGCCACGCCCACCAAGCCACACCCACAGAACCGGTAGTAAATTTTGAAATCCATCACTGTTGTATTAGAAACTGCATATTACAATTTTAACACAATCATATCTTGAATTTATTACACGTCTTGAGATAAAATCTAAGTCAGCCTTGACTCCTTGTAGCTTCATAGTTTGTTTGGGGGGTTTTGAATCAATATGAAGTGATTTTCTGTGCCTTCTTCAGAGATGTTTTTCAACTTCATAGTTTCCTGTTAGGTCCCTAATCTGGTCTGACTCTGCTTAACTTTATGACACCAATCATGGTTGACAAGATGCTGCTAACTGGCCTCTTATATGTTGGCATGTTTCATTTCTGATAAATTTTACAGAATCACTGTAAAACTACAGCCTCACACTCTCAATCCCCTAAATCAGTCCATACGTATACTCCAATTGTGGCATTAAAAACAGCTGTGAAATCTCACAAGACCTCAAAACATTTTGGTGATGTTATCTGAAATCTTTTGAATGTGAATGCCAACATATTGTGAGACTTGCTAATCTCTTGACCATTTCATCCACTGGTCCCTCTGTAGCCACCTCAGATGGCTTCTTCCCTCCAGGTTTTTATAGTCTCTGGATACTTGATTGTTTCAAGCCGGAGGAACTGGACTGTTTTGACTAACACTCTGGATGACAAACTTAGCTTTTGTCTTAATTCATAGATTTGGAGAGCTGTGTTCTAATCAGAGTTGACTGATTGAAGGAGTAATAAGCCCTGCAAATAAAATTTAAGCCAACAGGGAGGAAGTGAAATGGATAGGCAGATAGACAGACTGATTGATTTGGAGGTCGCATGTACCATGCTGGTTACTAATCTCTGGTTTATATTGGGATCCTTAAAAGCCTTTTTTTCTGCCAATATCATGATCAACTTAAAGAAAAAGGCTCCTCTAAAATTTGTTTCGAAAGATTTGGTTTGTCACAGAATGTCATGATTGTAACATAATTGTCAGCTCTGGAGGCCATCTTTTCTTTTGGATCGTCAGGACTGCCACACTTAGTGCTGTGGGAAAGTGGGAGGCGGGTTGCATGGAGTTGGTAGAGTTAGTTAGCCATAACAACATTCTTTTCTCTGAGAGTAAAGGACATTCAGCCTGCACCTGGAGTGGCGTGACTGGGAGGCATCTCCAATTGGGACGGTGGATTGATTGGACCATGTGATGGACATGTGGGTGCAGGAGAAGGGAGTTTGACTTTCTTTTGGGTGGGGAAAACCGCTTTCAGATTGGGTTTTTTCCAGACGTGACAATATGACATTTCTAATAAAATGGATCTTTCAGGAATTGCTTGTCTTGGAGTCTTACTTGATTGGAGTGTTACTTGGAACCCTGACAACAATATAGTGAGAACAAAAATGGGAGAAAATGTTTTAAATATTTACTTAATCATGAGATTGAGTTAGTTGAGATAATGTGACATGATTTCATGGTTGTTGCATTTCATTAGTGACAATAAAGAGACACTGTACTGAAGGATAGATGTAGAGGAAGCAGTGAACAGATACTGAATTTTCATATAGAAAACAGATGAGCTATATGCTAATATTACAATTTGCTGATGAAATCAGCTTATCACAAATAAATAGAACTGATAAAAAATGTTCACTTTCTTAAAGTAAAACTTTATGGTGGAAATTTGGGTGGAGGAAATTAGATGTGAGTGATGGTTAAAATGTTATGTACTTTTCACTTTTTTTTGTTTCAAGTATGTACATGACTAAAATTTACATTGAATTTTATTTTTAGGTGAGCTACATATACTCAAATCTTCTTGTGTTCCTAACAGTAATAATTAAGAAATTATTCTTCCATAGCCAAATTTTCTGTATGATCAGAATGGGAATAAAGTCTCAATTTAAAAAAAAAAAAAAGCTGGGGACATCATCTATTCTGAGATACAGAATGCTCAGTTCTATTATAGAGGTAGAATCTGGCCACACAATTCTAAAGTTGTAAGATTCTATTTTAATGCAATGGATAAATATAATAAATTTGGTATTTCAGGAAAAAAAGAATTGAATCTACACCCCAAATAAATAATCATTTTACAACTGTTGATGTAATAACTGGTTTCCAGTCAGTTTCTTCTGAAAAAATGAAGTTTATTTGTTAATACTACACCAAAATCAAACATTTCCGTCAGCTTGTCAGTAAAGGATTTATCATTTTACGGATTTTTTTAAAAAAATTATTTGTTAATTTTTTAATGCAATTACATCATAGAGCAGCAATAGGTTGACTCTGTTCTGTGTTCTATCCATTCATTCATGGATAGATTCTGTCAGCAACGAAAACAGAAGGAAATAATTTATTAGATTTCTCTTCAATTTAGCCTTTAAATTACTACATTTTATACAATATTCTATATAGTTATCCTCTAAACCAATGACCAAGCAACTTCCCTGATCATTTTAAATATACTTGTGTTTCTATTTTGTTGTCCATTTTAATATCCCCCCCCCATTTTTATTGTTTGCATTCCTTTTATTAAAATAATAAATGCGCTGAACACAATGTAATTGACTTCTGACATGGCATTGTATCAGAGGAATGTTGTTTAACAACTTTCAGTAACAAATAAAACTATTTTCTTAAATATTATTAAAAACACTATGCAGTGGTGCTTAAAATGTTTGCGAACCCTATTAATTTTTATTTCTGCAAAAATATAACTTAAAACTTGATCAGTTCTCCACACAAATCCTAAAACTAGATAAAGCGAATCCAGTTAGACAACTGAGTGAAAACCATTATACATGTTCAATTATTCATTGAGGAAAATGATCCAAAGCTGCATATTTGCATGAAGCCTTTGGAATTGCTTCAAAATATTTGAAATTTTGAAATTTGTATAATGTAATTTCAACATGGCTGCTGTATGGGTATGACTAATGGCAAAATACTCATCAGATTGTTTGGGATTTCTCTTTATCATTTTCTAGCATTACCTCTGTATCCCCTCCTTCTACGTTTGTCTTTTTTTTGCAGTGAAAAAAAAGTATTTTTCCCAACTTCAATTTTTAATTTAATTTCATTTTCATTTGATTTGATTTGTATACCCCCTACTCCCGAAGAACTCAGGGCGGTGAACAGCCAACAATAAAATACATAAATACAAAATTTAAAAAGCAGAGATAAAATCGAATTAAATAATTTGGCCCAGACAAATTTAAAACCCCAATCAATTTAAAACAAATTTAACTTTGAATAAAAAGAATAATAATAATATTAAGAAGAATAAAAAAAGAAATAATAAAAGAATATTATTCTTAAAAAGAATAATATTCTTTTTGTCCATAATGGGGCCCATAAATGTTCTAGAAAATAAAAATGATGTCTTAGGCAGGTGCTTTGCGTTTTCCTTTTTTTTTTTTCTTAACAACTGAAAAAATGTTGGGACTGATAATGTGGAGGTTATCAAGAAAAAAAAACCTCAGACATTATATTGGATGACCCAGCAATCATGTGATAGTCAAGTGGTAAAATTACATATTCATTTCATGGTTCTCCAATTATGTGGGTAGATGGAGACAAAAATGTAGTCTGTTAGTGGCTCTGAAGTAGTTAATTATATTACAATACTGAATTTACCCATTTGGTTCTGTAAACTGTAACTTGTCTTAAAGCATTCTTACTCTGAGATATTGTTGCAGCCAATCCAAATCCTGAATGGGTATTAACGACTAAATAATTATGCAAGCAGCATATATTCGAATTGTTATATTTTTTTAAAAATTGCCTGAATGCCTTCAGCGTGAATTTACATTTACTAATAAAATGTTTTACAGGTTTATTCAGATCTATAATACATTTTGTTCTCTGGTGGTTATGTTCGGGTTGATAGAAATGCCAGCATAATTGGCTGAGGACAGTTTTTATAATCTGATCATATTTATGAGAAAGAAAGAGAATACTACAGTATCTTCTTAATACAAATGTACCGCCATTAGAGTGTTCACAGTGATTGAAATGTCAGTGGAGGTCATGAGAAGAAATTTGTGAAATTTTGTTCTAGAAATAACTACTGAACTGTCCAAAGAAAATGCAAATGCTTTTTTAGAAGCTAAACGTTCATTAATCATACAGTTTTAATGTTATATAGTTCTATTTATCATCCGTGTGAGTATTCAGAATATGTTTTTGATTCTTTATGAGCATAAGATTACTGTGCTAAGATGCAGAATGGAGCCCATATTTTCCTGCTTTTTCTTTTATCGTAGTGCATAGTGAGCTGGTGTACCAAACATGATGGGGAATTCATGCAACTGAATAATAACATTTAGAATACAGATGCTGGCCTTTTGTTTATGCTTTTCTTGGGGAAAGAGATAAGAGTTTTTAGAAAGACATGATGGGCATCCCTTTACTCAGGGAAATTGACTCAGTCTTTTGCTACTGCTTTTGATATTACAAGCAGGAAGGAGGACAATTATTTTTCTTGAATGAGATAATTTAGATTTTAATACCAAGTTACAGTTTATTAGATGAAGTTGCTTTAGGCAAATGATTACAAAACAGCATCTGAAATTATATGCGGAAGCCATTATATTTTTATATAAAAATGTTTTGGGGACATTGAAATGCCGTTGTAGCATTTAATATTCCATATCACTTTTTATACTTTTATTCTCTGTAAGAAAGTCTCTTAAATACCCTTATGAAATATTGTGTCATTGGAATTTTTCAGTTATAAATCACAATATTACATGACCACATTGCTTAACAACAGCAATCCTCTCATTGCTATTGTTAAGCAAAGAATATGATCTGTTAAGCGAGCATCTCACAACTTGCTGCTGCCTTCCAAACTAATGTTGGTGGGGGAAGCCTGCAGGAAATGGCAAGTCCCAGGTGCCTTGCTGTTGCAGAGTGAGAGAGAGTGAGGGGTGTGCAGGTGACCAGAGATCATAGAGGAGCTTGGAATGGCTGCTGCAGGGTGGAGGTTGGGGATGAGTGACCAGGGAACCACAGCATGAGTATAGCAAACTTCAGAAAGTTGTGTGGGTAGGGGAGACTTACCCAAGCAACTTGTAATCTTCCCAGCTGGCTTCCTCATTGACTTTGTTTATAAGAAGCCACCAGGAAAGATTGCTAATCATGATCATGTGACTATGGTACACTGCAACCGTCATAACAGCAAGCCAGTTGCCTAATACCCAGATTGTAGTGGTACTGGAACAACCAGAACTCCAATGACTGGTTGTAGATACCACTTTTCCTACACTGTTATAACTTCAAATACTTGCCGAATGAGTGATCATTAACCGAGGACTACCTATACTATCTGTAAGACATTGAACTGCTTCCACCAAATAAACGCTGTGTGGCATTAAGAAGCTGTACCATTTATATAGAATACTGCTCAGATAAGGAATTGATGTCACTAGAGAGAAGCTTATAAAATGAACTAAAGAGATTTATGAAGGGAACTACTTACATAAGGAAATAAATCATAGCTTTACTAAATATGCTTAGGTACTGTCCAATTAATCATTCTTGCTAAAGGAGTGCCTGCTTTCAAAATTTATTATTTGTGTGTATAAAATTTTGATTAAGATAAGAATTTTGATTGTAATAGTAAATGTAATAGTAAAACCTAATATAAATTAAACTTAAAGGAAAAAATAAAATAGCAGTAAAAAGTTCAAGAAAAAAGAAAAGGAAGAATGTATTAGTAATAAAAAAGATAATAAAGAAATTACTTCAAACCTTCATCACAAATATAAATTTAATAACTCTCACCCTCTCTATTATTATAAATATTTATCTCTCCCACCTGTATCCTATCTCTTTTCTTGATAGGGGCTCAAGACTCCAGGCATGGGATTCACTCTGTCTTCTAGCTCTACAGACTGGATTGTAATTGGAAGAGACGTCCCTCCGGTGGCCCTCCCAGTTTCAACTCAGTCTCGAGCTGATTCAGACATAGGTTTAAGGAATTCTAGAAATAAATGAAATTATTGCTTTGTTAATAAGGAAAGTACAATTGGAATACACATGGCCGCGGTGTTTTTGCGGGATCGGCGCAGAGCAGCTGACAGGTGGTGGGAGCCTTTGCAGCCACGGAGGCTAATTCAGCCATTTTGAGGCTCCAGAACGGTGGAGAACCGACGGAGGAGCAAGGATCAAGCCAGAGCCCCGGAAAAAGCGGCGAATTACCCCAGTGGACTGCGGAGGAGATAAGTGATGGTGCGGGGATGCCAGCTAGTTGCGAGGCAGTTCGACGGCCGTGCAGATCCAATTTCTGGCTGTTCAGGCACAAGGGCGTGCAGAAAAGCCTCCGGGGTGGGCAGAAAGCCCCAGGTTCACTGCGGCTTAGGTGCGGCTGACATTTTTTTTTTAAAATTTGATTTATATGCCGCCCTTCTCCGGAGATTCAGGGCGGCTTACAATGCGTTAAGCAATAGCCTTCGTACTTTTGTATATTTATACAAAGTCATCTTATTGCCCCCACAAATTGGCTCCTCAATTTACCCACCTTAGAAAAGATGGAAGGCTGAGTCGACCTTGAGCCTGGTGAGAATTGAACTCACAGTAATTGCAGGCAGCTGGATGTTAAATGCTGCCTTAGGAGGCATTAGCCTCCTACGCCACTCAGGCTCCTTCTTTGGGTGCAAAACATTGGTCAGAGCCATTGGGAGCAATGGAAGTGGCCATTTTGTTCTCCCTTTGCATGGTTTCGCAGCCATCGAATTTAAAAAGTAATGGCTGGGAGAAGGGCTGGTTTCCAGCCCTCAGGCAAGGCTCAGCATTGGGAGAAGGCAGATCAGACCCCAGGATTGGCATGGTAGGGGACTCGGAAGGGTTCCTGCTGTGAGACCCACGTCTTAAATTTAGTAGCGTGAAGGCATTTGCCCAAGCCCGCTCAGGAGCCTTAAAGCCTCAGCCCGGATACTGGGAATGATACTGGGAGAGTGGCTGGTTCTGGCCAGTATTTGCCAATTTCACCTGTTCAGTGCAGGTTAGCTGCTGCAGCACTTGAAGAGAGCCTGGCGATCGTCCATTCTGCTCATTGACACCAAAGTAAGGGACTTG
This sequence comes from Arizona elegans, assembly GCA_022577455.1. Taxonomy (NCBI): domain Eukaryota; kingdom Metazoa; phylum Chordata; class Lepidosauria; order Squamata; family Colubridae; genus Arizona; species Arizona elegans. The sequence continues at coordinate 256,665,897 of JAKOOJ010000001.1, forward strand.
TGTATTACTGATGCCTTTCCCAATTGCTGAAATAGACAACTTTCAGCTACGGGCACTTGGCATTAAGGAAAGTAAAATTCAGTTTAATGGCAACAATGGAGCCAATTGATAATGGAGTTGAGTGAGGGATCTCATTCCCACGGAACTAAGGGACAAGGCTCCTAATGCAGCCATCGTAGATTTAAGAGAGGAAGCAAGGCAATTGTGGCAAAATCAAAGGTGGGCCCATGTCTATCAGAAAGCCTTCTAAGGCACAGGAAAAGGCTGAACAGCGTCTGCACAAGGCTTTAGAGAAGCAGGTTGAGAAGGGGTCGAAAGCAACCGAGAAGCCCAAACACATCACTCCTCAGGGGGTTGTAGAGGCCTGGATAGGATATGGGCAACAGGTGGTGACCACAGTCTTAGATAGGAATTTTTTGGGGGGAACTGGGCACATCCACTGGGATCAGGGCATCGAGATCGTTGTCTCCGCTACCAGTCGGTGCAGAGGCATATAGGTGGCAACCGATTCCCCAATTTGCTCTGTAGCCCCAAGGGAGACAATGGAGCAACACTCCGGGGGCAGAGCTACTTATAGACATGGTCCAGAGATGGATCTCAGAGATGGCACTGCGCAGTTTCCAAGCCAGCAGGCAACAGCATATACAGTCAATGGTAAGGCCAGAGGCACCAATTCAGAGTAACTCTCTGCATCTACCAGAACAGGGAGTGAGGCGGTCTCAGCAGAGTGATTCTTCTTCCACCTCTGCTTCTTTGGTCTCACCTTCTGAGTCCGATGAATATCGGTCCTTCAAGGAAGGGCAAATGGAGCAGGAGCTGTCGGAGGAGGAGGGCCTATCACCGGAACAGCCCGTCTTCAGGGGATTGTTCCACCCCCACTTGTTTAAGGCTCTCACATTCAAAGCAAAGGCCTCAACTAAGTTGGACACTGCAGACACAAAGCCATGGGGGCCCCCGGATGAGCAGGACCCGGCTGACCTATTATTTGCAGAACCAGCTACGGAAACAGATGCAATTCCTGCACCCCCATTATTTTTGGATATGATCCAGAGGCAGTGGGCTTCGCCGGGATCGCATCCAAACACGTCTTCATATGAATGTAGATATTACAATGCGACACCTATCGCCAACCCTATCGAGACGCTTTGATAGTAGACCCACGACCTCCTTCAGGCGGTCTTATTTTCGTCCCTATGCGGGCTCAAATTTCAACCATACCCAGAGAGGGTTCCCTCAGGGGCAGGGATATCAGCCAGCGTAGTATCACCAGACAGGCCACGGGTCCTCTGACAGAAACAGAGCCCGCCCCACGAATAAGCGGCCTTTTCGCAGAGGAAGCAATTGCCCCTTTCATCGATCCTGCTGATTTCAGAGACAGGGCTCCCATTGGTGGTCGACTAGGTCTGTACGTGGACCAATGGGAGTGGACAACCACCGACGCATGGGTAAGGGAGACCATAACATCCAGTCTATCCCAAGAATTTCTCATATCCCCCCTCAAGGGTTTTTGTCCACTGCCTCGTATCGCAGGACACAGCCAAGAGAAACATCATGGACAGCACCATTCAGCATTTGCTGGTGATTCGGGCAGTGGAACTTATTCACATAGAACAACAAAAGTACAGATTTTACTCCATGCTATTTGTAATACAGAAGGCCTTGTGGGAGGCTGTGACCGATTCTCAATTTAAAGAGCCTGAACAAATTTCTGAGATACTGGAGGTTCAAGATGCATTCTCTGCAATCAATCTTGGAGAATGTACAAAATGGAGACTTCTTGACCTCCATAGATCTCATGGAGGCATATTTACATGCCCGATTTCTTCACAACACAGGCAGTACCTGAGATTTTGCTACAACGGCAAACATTTCCAATATCGTGCCCTCCTGTTCGGTCTGGCATCAGTGCCCCGAGTGTTCATAAAGATATTGGCAGCACTGGGGGCTTGGCTTAGGGCCAGGCTGGTCCGGGTTCATGCTTACCTGGACGGCATTTTGATCCAATCAACATCTTATGCACTTATACGGGATCTGATAGTGGAGATTCGCACCAGCAGAGCAGTGTCACTAGACTTACTCTCAACTCTATTGGGCAATATGATTTCTTGCATCAATGTAGTACCTTGAGCGAGGCTCCACGCTTGTCCTCTGCGGTGGTTCTTACTACCGTTTCAGAGGATGGGACGGGGCAGTTCCCTTACCAGAGTTCAGGTACCAACAGAAGTGTGGACTTCCTTCACCTGGTGGAAGTCCAGTCGCATGGAAGTGGGCTGTTATTTCAGGGACTAGGAATGTCTGGTGGTCACAACAGACACCAGTCTTGAGGGCTGGGGAGCCCATTGTGAGAACTTAGTAACACAGGGGACGTAGTCACCAACAGAGTCACGTTGGAGCATCAGTTGGCTAGAATTGAGGGCAGCACGCTTGGCTCTCCAGAAATTCAAAGCCTGGATTGTGAGTTCTCACGTGCTCCTGTTGACCAACAACATAGCTGCCAAGCCGTCAGCTGGGGCAGAACATCAGGATTAAAGGCAGACTTATCTGACATTTTCAAACTTGTTATTCCAAAAGTCTCTAATAGCTTACAAGTAGTTAACGTGCAATTTCTGAAAGTAATTAGATAGTGAGATTTGTGAAGTTAGTGCCCTTTAAAAGTCTTTGTTGTGGTTGTGAACAGAATAGCTGATCCTATCTTCTCCTAGTACTCAAACTGGTGGAAAACCACTTTCCACAGTCTCCTCGTGAAGAGCAGTTGTATGGAGTACATGTGGGTAATCACCATTTTTCCTTGTCCAGAGAGGTAACAAGGAACTAGTCTACTCACCAGTTCTTTGGTATTCACTGTGGTCATTAGCTCTGTTTTTGCAGAGCAGTTTTCTGTTCACCATACCTTCCCTTGAAACCTGCTTTCAAAGTTTGTTTCATAAAATTGGGGATTTACTTAGAATGTATTGAGGCCAAAAAAATGCAGAACAAAGTCTTGTGCAAGACCAGAAGTGCTCTCATATAATGTGGATTTCACTGTTATTTGCAGTTGGTAAATGTTAAGAATACCTTGAAGAATATTAGATACATAAGTTCTTAATATCTTTTCCTCCTCAGGTCATATTTTCCAAACTTTCTACCCAGGCATTCACTCCCATCTAAGAACTGCAGTTGTGGAACTGTCCCCCTGTATCTCAAAATTTGTATAGTTATTGTTTTAGCAGCTAGTTATTAAGCAGTTAATCCTTTTTATTAGATCTCCCTTCCTGAATACTCTTACCTCTTTCAAGGTATTCTTACCACCACATTTCATTAAAATATTTTGTTACATTAATGATGTTTTGCCTTATAAGTTTATGAAAAATGCAAGAATACCTATTTTTCTTTAAACATCATTATGCAAGGAAGATAGTATCATATATTGGAATGATAGTTTACAATGTTCTAACAACTACTCAAAAATATTTTAGTTATTCTGAATGTTTAAATCAGTTTTGAGATGAAATGGGGCTCAGACCCCAGAGAAAGGCTTTTTTTAAAAAGGGGGCTATAACATGGTAAAATTGCAGAAAAAATTATGAGTATGATGCAACTCTCCTTTAAGTATCACTGTTGCATCTTAAAATACTCTGTATCATTTCCTGTGTGGCTTGTAGAAAAAGTTTAGCCAAAGAAACCACATCCGTCTGCTAATTATCTGAAAACTGAAACAGTTGGATATATTTATTGTGAACCTGGTTGAATCAACTACTTACTTTAAAATAATACATAAATACATATGGCATTTTCATGCTGATTTAAACTTGAAGCATGGTATTTTTAAATTCATTAAATTTGAATTTATTAAAGCTATATGATTCGCCTAAATTTGATTTTTTTTAAAAAGCAGCAACCAAATCAGTATCCAGCCTTCCTGAAAAATAGTGTTTTTCTGTTGATAAGAATATAGGTTGTGAAAAGTTAGACTTGCCAGCATCTCAACATTAATTCTTGCCTTCAGATCTTAATATATATCCCAGAAATTATTTCAGAAATGGCAAAATTAATTAGAGAAATAAGAAAACATTGAAGGAAAAGGCTTTTGAAACAATTTTAGTGCAAAATTATAACAACTGGGTCAATACTAAAAGCTTGGAGATATTTAAGCTTTCTAACCCAGCAGGTTTCATGACAAACTAAACAACCTTATGCCTCCTTGAGTCATAATTTCAGAGATATCTCCTTACCTCAACAGAGAAATGGAATGATCAAGAGTGCGCAAAAAAAGCGGTGGGAGCAGGAGTGATTCCTGACTTCCTGCCGACTTCCCCATTGATTTTCCTTAAGGAAATCTGGCAAACCACATCAGAAACCCCTTCTCAGCAGGCAGACTAGTGTTGCTGAGTGGGGGAGGGAGGGAGGGAGGGACTGCAAGACTGTTTGAGAAACTGTCACAGAACTTTGAAATTAAAGATCACGTGACTGTAGTAGCAGTCAGCAGGGTAGGAGTAACCAGAACTTCACAAATTCATTCCTTTGGAAATTGTGGGTCCAAATTTTGGAGACATTCTGTAAGTTAGCTCATTTGAGATGCCTAGGTTCAAAATTCCACCTATAATTAGTGTGTGGCAAGATGAGTGGATAATACATTTTACAAATAAATGAAATAAAAATTGGTGCCTATGATTGATGCAGGTCATGACAATAAGAGTTTTTATGGTATATAGTTAATAGCTATAAATAAATATACTCAACTGTCCTGCATACTAAAGGTTTATGAGCTATGGTGGCACACTGGTTAGAATGCAGTATTGCAGGCTAATTCTGCTGACTGCCAGGCAGTGGTGGGTTTCAAATTTTTTTACTACCGGTCCTGTGGGCGTGGCTTGGTGGGTGTGGCATGGCTTGGTGAGTATGGCAGGGGAAGGATACTGCAAAATCCCCATTTCCTCCTGATCAGCTGGGACTTGGGAGGCCAAGAATAGATGGGGGCAGGTCCAGTCAGAATTTTTACTATTGGTTCTCCGAACTACTCAAAATTTCTGCTACTGGTTCTCCAGAACTGGTCAGAGCCTGCTGAAACCCAGCTCTGCTGCCAGGGGTTCGATCCTCACCGGCTCAAGTTTGACTCAGCCTGCCATCCTTCCAAGGTCAGTAAAATGAGGACCCAGATTGTTGGGGGCAGTATTCTGGCTCTGTAAACTGCTTAGAGACGGCTGTAAAGCGCTGTGAAGTGGTATATAAGTCTAAGTGTTATTGCTATTTACTCAATTAATGGAATACTTGGTTGAGTTAGGGAGTATCTGAAGGTCCTAACATCTGTTTGTTTCCAAATAAGAGAAGGAATGAGAAGGAATTGTAGCAGAGGACAAAATGGAGTGAGGAAAAATAATTCAATATTAAATGCGTTTGCATTTAACAAACATTATGTATGTTTGTTCAAAATTCTTGTATAATATTACGTTGAGAGAGACAGAGACAGAGAATGAAAATGAATACAAGAAAGATAAATAAGGAATAAAAAGGAAGAAGGGAATTCCCATTCTATACTTCTTATTTCACCTCCTTTCCCTATCAAGGATTCAACAGATGCAGTTAGTTTGCCTTTTCCTGAATTAGGCATAACTAACATGTGGATGTCGTAGCCAAAATGAAGGTTTAGAAACATCTGGCATGAATGGCTGTTGTGATTAATTCATTCATTTTGGACTCAACCTTGTTTATCTAAACAGAAATATTTATAAATCTTCTGCACATGTTATCCATTTCCTGTTATACAAAATCACTGATTTGCACGCTTAGCAATGTGCTGAGATCTCAGATGCTTGATACCAGAAAAAAAAATTGCATTTTGCCATAAACCCTTTAGAGGATGACCAGATTTAGCAAATAGAATTTGACAAGAATAATCTCCTGATCTGGTTTTCAGGTATTAGACGATTATCTAATTATTGTTAGACAATATGTCTGATATAGGCAATATCAGAATTTTGACTTTTTTTTATTGAAAGGCATGCTTGCTTGCAAGATTCAAAAAAACTTTTGTAAAAATATTTCTAAAATCAAGTTTAAAATGTCAGTATAAACCAATGGTGGGTTGCTCCCGGTCCGGTCCGGTTCTATAGAACCAGTAGTAAAACTGGTGGGAAGCTCCGCCCACCTGCCACAACATCATCATGGGTGATAAGGGCTTTTCTTACTGCAAATTGGCATAAAACTTCATGAAGCATAATAAGTAATATAAATCAAAATAACAAATGTCACATTTTTATAGTTGATATTAAAATGGATGAGATGATTCTGTACTTACATAGTTTTCACTGTTAATGAATTTTATTTAAGCTATGGAAATAGATAACTACTTAAATACCTCAATTTAATATATTAAAGGCCAGGATGGATAAAAATCAATGATTTTTTTTAAATGATTTTTTTTAAAAAAATGATTTTTTAAATTGGATTTTTAAAATTTAAATTGGATTTTTTTTATTTTTATCAAATCTATTTTAATAAAATGCTTTTGGAGTAAAAATCTATCTAAAGATAGTTTTCTATTTAAGATACATTAATAATTTAGTTTATTCAGCATGAAATGGAGCTTAGTTATATAGTATGAAATTGTATATTCTGCAATATTTACACTTTTGGTAAACTCATTCAATGAATCCAAGCTCTGCAAGCTGAGATAACTTGCACTGCATTGATGCATTCACACTATTTAACAGTAACCATGAGATAAATCATAAAACAAAGTTCAGGAATATTCCTTTATCCCATTGTTTTGCAAATTTATGTACAAACTGCATGATTGTTTGAAGAGAAATACATCTGTACCACTAGGCTCTAAGTGTGAGAAGGAAGGGCAAACAGTAAAAATGAAAGTGAAACGTTAGCAGCTTATAAATATAATATTAAAGAGTACTTGTCATTTCAGATCCAACATGATTTTCTAAATGTTGTCCCAAAAATTTTTGGTATGGCAATTCCTTGGTTTCACCATATTTCAAATGCCTTTCTCCTGCAGGGCGCCCACAGCAGTCATGCCTGGGTATTGACACGGCTGTTATCCAATGACCGAGTCTTCTGGAATCTTTAGCACCGCCCCTTCCTGCTATATTCCAGTTTTTCGACTCGGTCTGTTCCATAACAGTCGTGTCTGTAGCTTCTCCAAAGCCTTTGCAAAAACTTTGATCTATTTTCACCAGCTGCATTGAGACAGGAGCCTCACAATCCCTACTCTGCCTCTGAAAGCGTCGGCTTTCCTCCCACGCGCACGAGCTCGCCTGGCTTGCTCCGCCGCGTTTCTGCCTCCTTCGGCTAGACAAACGGAGGCTGAAGCGCTCAGTAGCGCCCTTTCTATCGGCCTGGCTCCTCGCCTCCTCTGAATTTCCCGCTGCTGCAAACAGCTGAGAGGCGCGAGAAAAGCTGCCGCGCCGCGCCGCAATTTGGCCGTTTCGGAGCCGGCTGGCTTCTTATCTCCGGGGCGATCTCTACTTCAGCGGACAGGCGCACCTTGTTTTCGCGCCCTCGATTCAATCCAGGCAGCCTTCTCTACTCACAGCAGCAGCATCAAGGTACCGACGGCCCTATTTCTCGCCATTTTCTTTGTTGGCGCGAAGTTTCATTCCACGCCCAATAGTTGCTCGCGCGCACGCCGTAAGGCTAGCAAGGCGAAGGGTTATTCCCTTGGGGCTTGGAATCACTTGGGCGCCATTTTAAGAGGAGCATTAGGACAAGATGGCCGACGTTCCTAAAACCAAGAGCAGGGGAAAGCGCCGCCATCCGGAGGACCCTGGGGAGGGTTCCTCCACGGGCCACAGGAGCAAGATCAGGGCTCCAGCCTCCCAATCCTCGGCCCCTCCTAAGTCCTCCGCCAGTTCCAGAGACGAGGACAGGCGCCACAAGGCCATTGAGAAGGCTTTTGAGAGGGCTCATTGTAAGGCGGTTCAAGGCTCACTTACACCTCCTCCTTCTGATCGCCCTGAACAGGCTGGAATTTCTAGGGCCTTGTCTCCTGACAGGTCCATCCAAGATGGGGTCATAGATACAGCTGAGGTAGCTTCAGTTTTTCCTTCTGATACGGGGCTCAGTCAAGACCAGGCCCAATGCTCTCCAGATCCTGTGCAGGCCCCTCCGGCCTCATCCTCTCCTTCTGCTGGGCCTCAGGCTTCCCTACAGGCTCAGGATTTACCCCCAGATATGCGGTCATCCCTGGCCGACCTTATCTCTGAGGCCATTCGCCAAGGCATCGCTCAAGGCCTTCAGCAACATCATTCTCTTGTTCAAGTTTCGTCGGTGCCTAAGAGATCGGATAGGGCCACCTCTCGATCTCCTGCCCTCCATTCTAACGAGGAATCTGTCGCTGAAGTCTCTGATCATGGCTCAGCTAGTCAAGATTCGGTGTCAGAGGAAGGGGAATTACCTGAGCAAGACCTGTCAGAGGACGAGGGTCTTGAGCCAGATCAGCCAGCTTTCATGGGCCTCTTCAAGCCCCATATGTTTCGGTCATTACTTTACAAAGCCAAGACCACCACCCGGCTCGGGATTGAGACATCTTCTTCTTCCAACCCTCCCCTACCAGCTGATCCTACATCTGTCCTATTTCAGGAACCCAAGGTGCAATCGGATACTATTCCGGCTCCCAAACTTTTTTCGGAGGTCTTAAAACGCCAGTGGTCTTCTCCCAGCTCCGGTCCGATTCCAAACAACTTGGATCGGAAGTTCTACAACATGGCGTCAGATATTTCTGATCTGTTACAAGTTCCAGTCGTCGACACTCCAGTTGTGGAGACCAGGTCAGACAGGGACCCCGGTTTCCATCGAAGTCTTCATTTCGTGGTGGGAGGGGTCGTCCCTTTAGAAGGTTCCGCTAGGGATCTACCAGCTTCCTCTATTGGAGGTAGATTATCCCATTTTTCCAACCAGTGGGATCTATCGGTTTCTGACTCTTGGGTCAGGGACACAGTGAAATTTGGCCTTAAGCTCGAATTTCAGTCTTCCCCTCCTAATCACTATTTCCGTTGTCCCGTATCTCTAGACCCGGCTAAAAGGGCTAGGTTTTCTCAGGCCATCCACCATCTTCTAGCCATCAGGGCCATTCAGCCTGTGCCTTCCCACGAACGCGGCCGGGGTTTTTACTCCCGCCTATTCCTGGTTCCCAAAGCATCAGAGGATTGGAGGGCTATCCTTGATTTAAAATCTTTAAATCAGCACATTAGATACCGCTGTTTTAAAATGCAGTCACTCCACACTATTCTCCTCTGTATTCGAAGGGATGACCTGATGTCCTCCATTGATTTAACGGAGGCCTACCTCCACATCCCCATTTTACCGTCCCATCACAAGTTCCTCAGATTTTCGTATAATGGTCAGCATTTTCAGTACGCTGCCCTACCCTTTGGCCTTTCCTCCGCCCCTAGGGTATTTACTAAGGTTATGGCAGCCCTTATGGCCCATATTAGCTCTATCCCCATTCGCACACTTTTTTATTTGGATGACATCCTCATCCTGTCTAAAAATATACCTTCAGCCCGGGAGGACATTGCTTCGGTCATGTCCACCCTACAAAAGCATGGCTTCTCCATTAATTGGTCCAAAAGCCATCTGTCACCTTCTACGTCCTTACAACACCTGGGGGCGGTCATTAATTCAGCTTCCCTCCAGGTTACCCTGTCACCTGAGCGCCAGGCTAGTCTATCTGACATGGCTTCTAAGTTTTGGAGGCGGGGCTCCGCCTCTCTACTGGGTCTCTCTAGCCTCTTAGGTAAGATGGTTTCCACTTACGGCATCGTGCCGTGGTCTCGCCTCCACAGCAGGGAGCTGCAGTGGCTGCTACTTCCTTACCAACGGCGCTTCACCAACACCTCTGCCTCCAGAATTGCCCTCCCTCCACCGGTTCGAGACTCTCTGCATTGGTGGACGTCGTCAGCAATTTCCCGGGGCTCTTCGTTCGGAGACCAGCACAGGATTGTTGTTACCACAGATGCCAGTCTCTCCGGCTGGGGGGCTCATCTAGACTCGCACCTGGCTCAAGGTCTCTGGTCTCAGGCGGAACGAGCCATGAATATCAACCTTCTGGAATTGCGAGCTATCCGTCTAGCCCTCCTCGAGTTCGAGCCTCATGTCCTTGGTCGGGACGTCCTCATCCTAACGGACAATGTCTCGGCCAAGGCTCATGTCAACAGACAGGGGGGGACTCGTTCCCGGTCCCTATTGGCGGAATCTCTTCAGCTGGGGCTCTGGGCGGAGGCACATCTGTCATCGCTTCGTGCCGAGCACATATCGGGATCTGCCAACACTCAAGCGGACTCTCTCAGCCGCTCCCTCATCGATCCAGCCGAATGGAGCCTGCAGCCCCTTCTGTTCAAAGATCTGTGCTTCCGGTTCGGCCTTCCGTCAGTGGACCTGTTTGCGGCCCCCGGCAACCAGCAGCTTCCCCGCTTCTTCTCTCAATTTCCCTGTCAGGAAGCAGAGGCGGTGGATGCCCTCCGAAGCCCTTGGCCGCAGAATCAACTGCTCTACGCCTTTCCTCCTCTGCCCATAATTTCCAAGGTCGTACGGAAGATCGTGGCGGAGCGAGCAGAGGTTCTCCTTCTGGCCCCACACTGGCCTCGCCAACCGTGGTTTGCCGATCTTCTGGGCCTGTCTGTGGCCCCCCACTGGAGGATTCCAGACGATTGGATAACGCTCCATCAGGGCCCTCTGCGGCATCCGGATCCCCAGTCCTACCAACTGACCGCATGGCGGCTGAGCGGCTCCTCTTAGCGAAGGCCCAGGTTCCGCCGGAGGCTATTCCCATCATTCAGGCCGCCCGCCGTCCATCGACGCTCCGGATCTATGGCTCCACCTGGCGCGTGTTTTCATCCTGGTGTCGTAAGAAAGGGGTCTCTCCTATGGACGTCACTATTCCCCATCTGCTGGAGTTCCTTCACCAGGGCTTCGTTGCGGGCCTTGCCCCTAACACCCTACGGAGACAGGTGGCCGCCTTATCATCAATTCTGTCATGTTCGTCCTCCTCGCCCATTTCTGCTGATCCTCTCATTCGATCCTTTCTGAGGGGTGCTACCAATCTCCGTCCACCCACGGTTCACCGGTTCCCATCTTGGGATCTGAACAAAGTTCTTGGCGCCTTGACGGGCCCTCCGTTTGAACCATTACGAGAAGTTAGTCTAAAATTTTTGTCGTTCAAAGTTTCGTTCCTGGTTGCAGTAACCTCCGCTAGGCGGATTTCCGAACTCGCTGCTCTGTCAGTCCGCTTTGACCTCTGCATCTTTCATACGGACAGAGTAGTTCTGCGCCTCGACCCGGCGTTTGTGCCTAAAGTCAACACCATCTTTCACCGGTCGCAAGAGCTCACACTTCCAAACTTTTGTCCTTCTCCTCGCCATCACCAGGAGTTCCTCTGGCGTAAACTGGATGTCCGCAGGGCTCTTAAGATCTATGTGGATCGTACAGCTACCTTCCGGAGGTCAGAGGCTCTCTTCCTCTCTTTCCAACTATGGGTTCCCGTGTATCATCTGTTACCATTGGACGGTGGATCAGAGCTACCATCGCATTGGCCTACGAGGCACAGTCTCTGCCGGTACCTCCGAATATTACGGCTCACTCTACCCGGAGTGCCTCCACCTCCGCGGCCTGGTCCACGCAGGCCCCTTTGGACGAGATTTGCCGGGCCGCTACGTGGTCGTCTGTCTCTCCCTTCATTCGACACTATCGCCTGGATGTCTATGCTTCGGCGGACGCGGCATTTGGCAGGAGGGTTCTACAGCAGGTCCGGCCTCTCCCTCCCTAGGAGACATCATGCTTTGGTATGTCCCAGGCATGACTGCCGTGGGCACCCTGCAGGAGAATGGGCGTTGTACTTACCTGATACGCCTCTTCTCTGTCCTGGCGCCCACGGCAGTCAGCCCCACCCATTCCGGCCGTCCCTGGGTTCCGGGGGGTGGGAATTTGTTTACTATTTGCTTTATTTCTACAGACACTCCAGTCTTCTGGACAGCCTCGCCTCAAAACTGGAATATAGCAGGAAGAGGCGGTGCTAAAGATTCCAGAAGACTCGGTCATTGGATAACAGCCGTGTCAATACCCAGGCATGACTGCCGTGGGCGCCAGGACAGAGAAGAGGCGTATCAGGTAAGTACAACGCCCATTTTCATGATATAGGACAGTGATGGCTAACTTTTTTGGTGCCAAGTGCCCAAAGCACACGCACCCCCAAAATGCAATGCGAGCGCCCCTGTGCATGTGCCCTGCTCCCCCATGCATATGTGTGCGTCCTCCGTGCATGCATCCCACCCCCCTCACCCGTTTTTGGCTTCCAGGTTGGTGCAGGAGGCCTTCCAGGCCCAAAATGGGACAGGGGGGGTGCGCATGTGCACGAACTCCCCAAATGCAATGTGAGTACCCGCGCACATGTGCCCCCCTGCGCATGGCACACACGTCATGTGCATGTGCCCCCTTCCCGCACATGTGTGGCAGAGACCTGAAGACCAGCTGGCTGGTGGGAGGCGCGCGCATATGCACGGTGGACTGAGCCTGTTCCTCCCCATCCAGACCCGCACGGCCTCCAGGCAGCGAGACATCACATCAAGGGCATCGTTGGGGTGGTCTGGGGTGGAGATGTACAGCTGAGTATCATCAGCGTACAGATGGCACTTCACCCCAAAACCATGGATGATCTCACCCAGCGGCTTCACATAAATGTTGAACAGGAGAGGCGAGAGGACCGACCCTTGCGGCACTCCCCATGCGAGACGCCTCGAGGTCGACCTCTGTCCCCCTGCCAACACGAACTGTGAGCGGTCGGAGAGGAAGGAGGAGAACCACCGCAAAACGGTGCCCCCTATTCCTAACCCCCCTCAACCGCTGCAGCATGATACCATGGTCGATGGTATCAAAAGCCGCTGAGAGATCTAATAGGACTAGGACAGAGGAGCAACCCCTGTCCCGAGCCCTCCAGAGATCATCCACCAACGCGACCAATGCCGTTTCTGTGCTGTACCCCTGCCTGAAGCCCGACTGGTACGGGTCTAGATAGATAGCTTCCATCCAGGTGCCGGGGAAGTTGTCGTGCCACCACACTCTCAACAACCTTCGCCACAAAACGAAGGTTGGAGACTGGATGATAGTTGGCTAATTCAGCCGGGTCCAGGGAAGGCTTCTTGAGGAGGGGCCTCACTACCGCCTCTTTCAAGGCGGCAGGAAAGGCACCCTCACTCAGAGAAGCACCTATAATCCCCTGGAGCCAGCCTCGTGTAACCTCCCGGGAGGCCAGTACCAACCAGGAGGGACACAGGTCCAATAAACACGTGGCGGCACTAATCTTACCCAGAACCCTGTCCACATCCTCGGGAGTCACAGGATCAAACTCCTCCCAGATAACATTCTCAAGACCTGCCCCGGTCTCCTCCCGTGGACTCATCCAATCGGAGTCCAAGCCATCCCGAATCCGAGCGACTTTATCGTGCAGGAATTGCACAAAATCCTCAGCACGACCCTGCAAGGGATCTTCCCTCACTCCCCCCCGAAGAAGGGAGTGGGTCACCCTAAACAGGGCAGCTGGGCGGTTCTCTGCAGATGCGATAAGAGCGGAAAAATGGTTAGATTTTGCCGCTTTTATCGCCACTAGGTAGGTCTTGATATAAGACCTCACCTGTGTCCGGTCGGAATCGGATTGACTAGTCCTCCAAATGCTCTCTAGGCATCTTTTCCGACGCTTCATCTCTCTCAGCTCCTCAGAGAACCAAGGAGCTAATTGAGATCGGCATCGGGTCAGAGGCCGCAAAGGCACGACGCGGTCCAAAGCTCCAGCGGCCGCCCTTTCCCAGGTGGCCACCAGCTCTTCAGTTGAGTCGTGTGTTAGAGTCTCAGGAAACGGCCCAAGCTCCGTCAGGAACCTTTCGGGATCCATTAAGCGCCTGGGACGGAACCATCTGGTCGGTTCCATCTCCCTGCGGTGGGGGCAGGCGGTAGGAAAGTCTAGTTGAAGGAGTGAATGATCTGTCCATGACAAGGGTATGATGTTAATTTTAAAATATTTTTTAAAATATTAGTTAAGATATTAATTAAATTACTTCAAATATTAAATTTAATTATATTTTCAGAACATATAGTATGAAATTCTTAAATAGAAGAATGTTCCTTATGCTGTGAACACCTTTTGTGCCCAATGTAATCTTAAAGCCAAAGGACTTGAATGCAGTTCTCAGTCCCAGATATGAGGTGGGAGCCTGGTATAAGAATAAAAAATATTCCATTTTTTTTTTTTTTAGGTACAGTACAAGTGAGGACAAAGTGAGATTAGAGCAGATTTTCTGAGTTTTTGCTGAAATGAGTATTAATATAGATCAATGATGGTTAACCTTTTCGGTGCCGAGTGCCGGAACTGGAGTGCACGCACTGGAATCATCTGGGTTCCATTGCCCACATGCATGCCAGATCAGCTGTCTGGCGTGCATGTGTGCAATGGAATCCAGAAGAGCAGTTGGCGATGGTGCGTGTGCCCACCTCTGGCATGCATGCCATAGGTTAGCCATCACAGATATAGATGGTTTTGAAGTAGTTCTTCACCCCATCCCCTGCAAGATCAGTTGTGGATACTCATTATTTTTTAAATGGCCTTATTCTTAATGTTTTATTTTCCTTATTTTACAGTTGTCCGTATTTATCTGAGAAGATTACACCTGCAATTCCTGCAGTTGGAGCAATTCTGTTCTTTTTTGTTATGGGGACCTTGCTACGTACTAGTTTCAGTGATCCTGGAGTCCTGCCTCGTGCAACACCAGAAGAAGCAGCAGATCTAGAAAGGCAAATAGGTAACACAGAAGGTCTGTTGCAGTCTCTCTTTTCTCATTTTATTTCTCTCTCTTAAATGCCAGTTAAGCCCACATTTTAGCAGATTTTCTAATAATTCTCATCAATTTTACTTACTATTTTTACTTTCAGATATTCATGACTCTGTTACTTTAAATCTCTCTAAATTTTCTGTTACAGGTAGTCCTTGACTTATGACCACAATTGAGCTTAAAATTTCTAAGTGAGATATTTGTTAAGTGAATTTTGCTCCATTTTACTACCTTTCGTACCATCACTGTTAAGTGAATCACTGTGGTGTTAAATTAATGACCCAGTGAAGTGAATCTGGCTTCCTCATTGACTTTGCTGGGCAGAAGGTTGCAAAGGTGATCGCATGATCCCTGGACACTGCAGCCGTCATAAATATGAGTCAGTTGCTAAGCATCTGAATTTTGATCTTGTGACCATGGGGATGCTACAACAGACATAAATGTGAAAAATGGTCATAAGTCGCTTTTTTCAGTGCAGTTATAACTTTGAATGGTCACTAAACAGACTGTTGTAAGTCAAGGACTTCCTGTACTTTATGCAAAATCTACATCTAACTTAAATCATCAACTAAGTTAATTTTACAATGTGAGCATTTTATATAGCCCTAAAATGTTTTATACTATTGCCTTATTATGTAGTAGACACTGATCACAGATAATACATTTGATTTAAATGACAAGATAAATTGGTAAAAAAATGATTTCAGTGTCTCCTTTACAGCAATCAAAAGGTTTAATGTATAGTTTAGTTTTAAAAATGAAGCTTTATATATGATTATATATATGCTGCTTTTGCATAGATGTTGGAGCAAGTTGAAAATAATTTTTTGATTCCAGACAACATATCAAAATATTGGAATGTGAGATAAATCAGGGACTAAAATAATATATGTATCTAAAATATGACATGGTTTTTTAAAATAATGTGGCATGAAGAAAGCCTGTTGAGTAGTAATAAAGGCATCAGATTGGAAATTGAGAGTTTGACTAGTTCTGCCTTGGGACAAAGCTAATCGGATGATCTTGGGGGAATGTGTGAATGACCTTGGGGGACAGGGAAATGATGCTGCATAAGAAACAATCAGACAAGTGTGGGAGGAGCCCCCAGTGGATTAACAGTCAGAGGAAGAAATTTAGGAAGGATTCGTCTTAATTGTTCAAATGGTTTGGAACAATATATCAAGGACAATATCAAAAGTGATATAGGGCAATAGAAAAGCATTCATGAGAAGAATTGGAATGCTTATCAAATGGTCCAACAGTGAACAGGGAGTAAAAGAAAATTGTGTGATGTTTTTTGCTGTTTACTGTAGTTATGGATGAATTATAAAGAATACTTTTTGCAATGTTGGTTGGGCACATGAACATGTATGTGCTTTTGTGTATAGGTGATGCCATTTTGTTGCCTGACAACATAAATGATTTGTAGCAAGTGTTAGATCATACAATGCAACAAGTAGTAAGAATCTGAAAATTAAAGATCAAGGTATTATGTTTTATTTTTAAAAAATGAAGTGAATGAATGCAAGTTAAACAAGTGAATTTGAAATTAATATTGTACCTTACTGAAATGTTTACTAAAATATTAGGAGAAAAGTAGCAATCTATTTAAAGAATGAATATTGGTTGAAAGAAGTGAAAATGGCTATATGTAAGAAAGTCCTTCTATCAACTTTACGTTAAAGAAATAAAAATTGAGTAGATAAGCAGAAACAAAAAGAGAATGCAAGTGAATGTAGAAGAACAATGATAGATCAAATTGAATGAAATATGATGGAAGAGTAAAGGGGTTGAAAAAAGGTATGGTTATAAGGAGCAAAAGATTCTATAAAATATTTTTGGGGGTAACAGAAGGGTAATATATTAATTTGTTTTTGGATGTACTGAAAGCAAATATAAAAACAAAAAGGCATGGAAAAGCATAGTGAATGATGTGGGTGTAAACTTAATTTAATTAGATTTTTTCCCCTTTTTACTTCCTGCCTTTAACCTCTTTTCTAGTACATTTTAATCTTTCTTTACATTTGGAATAACACTGTTTACCCTGAAATAGAATAGCAAGATGGGTATGTATCATCCTGTTATTTATTAGATCACAGCTGAGTATATACTCAGCAAAATTCTTTTAAGCTTCACTGCCATTTCATTCTTTATACAATTTCATGCCCTAAATAAATAGTGTTTCATGCAATTATCTGAGATCTTGGAAAAATAACAGTTTTGTCAGCATGGCGATGATACTAGATAAAACTCTCAGTTATTTATGAAGAAAGTAAGCGAGCATTGAGAAAAGAATGCACTGCCACGTACAGGTTGAATAGCTTTCATTTCAGCAGTGAAATCCACTTACCTTCACTATTGGTTAGGGAATGGGAGTGAGCGGGAGCATGCACATGCTATACATGTACGCACACTATGTACATGCATGCTATGCACGCACACACGCCTCTTCTGTGCATGTGCAGAGGGTCAAAAACGGGATGTAATGACGTCCTGGCGGAACCTCCTGCCACCAGCGCTACCAGTTTGCACGAGCTGGATAGGTCCGGCCGGATTTCACCGCTGTTTCATTTCCTTTTATGTTTCATGAATGACACACATTTTATCCTACATTTGAACTAGCATCTACCACTTTTTACAGAAGCAGAATAAGCAATTATTACTCCATACTTTTTGGGAATATCAGAATAACATTACATTTCTTCTTTAATTTGCTTCTTCAGTCTTGATTCTCACAACTCTATGGACATGTTTAATTAAAACTGATACAGCAAGTATCATGACCTGATACAGCAGGTATCATTTTTGCCTTCCCACACTCCACCCACACTTACTGGAAACGATTTCGTGTTCCTTAGATGATCCAAACAAAGTGAGTGCTACGCTTTATTTGAATGATCTGAACATGTCCATAATATAGTAAACATTCCCTTATTCAGGCTGTAAATAATAAAAGTACAGATTGAAACTTAGAAATTGAGGTTATTAGGAAGAAATGCTTTATAGTGAAAGTGTCTATCTTGCATCTGTTCTTTTAAATTTTAAAACGAATTGACATTAGACTGCATTAGAGGAGAATGGAAAAAAACATATTGTTTTCTTGGCTAACAGCAGCGGTTAAAGCTAAAGTGGGTTTAGTTTTTGTCCATTGTACAATTTGGAGGGTAGGAAGAGGCACAGAGAGGTCTGAACATCAGCTGCATACTGATAGGATTTATCAAAGGGCAGTGTTAAGAGTGAAATTTGGAGAATTTAGCCAATACCTTGCTATAAATGTGTGATATAATATGATTGAGCTCATATTGGTTCCTGATAAGCTTCTGGATGCAATTTAGTGTGCTTGTTTTTATGCATAAAGCCATTTGTGGCTTGGTGCTAATTGATTCCAGGACTGCAAATATCAGCTAAAATTGACCTTACTAATAAAGTGATCTCAGGAAAAACAAGTACTTGTTCCCCACTTCGGTGAAGTTAATTGGGGAGAGAGGAAGTGGAGCTAAAAGGCAGTTGTAGTTTTCACGGGCAGTGCCTGTTCTTCAGAATAGCCTTCTGGCAGAAATCAGAAATTTTTGACTATATAGGAAATGTTATTGTCGTGATTGGTTGAGGGGTCTTTTTATTTGTTTATATTTTAATTATATGTATTGGGGATATTTGCACTGAAATATAAATTAATTGATTATCAAACACTTAATATCATTAGGGATATTCAGGATATGTTGGAATATGTCAAGCTTATTCTAATGGTAAATTGCTAAAGTTGCATCTTGTCCACTAGTTGCTTGTTGAGTTATCGATTGATTGCATTGTTTTTTTCTTCCTTTTTTAAAAAATCTCTCATTATATACAGAACCAAAATAAGAGAGCTGTCTTATTGTGCAAATAATTTGATATTTTACCAATTATCTATAATGGAATGAGAGAATGATTGTGGAAGATAGAGGGGGAGTCACAACTGACTAATGGGCAGAGAAAGAAACTTGGAAAGGATCTGCCCTAACTAATCTGTTTTACTAATCTGTAAAAAGAAACAGCAGGACATTTGTACTTTCAGATTTGCAAGATTATGTTAATGTAGCCTTGTAATAAAGTAGAATTAGCTCTTTGTATAGTGCTTCCCCGTTTGGTCTACCTGGGAGACTTATTTAAGAATTACAAGTTTAATCGACTGATAGGTTTTGACACATAATGATTTAATCATTGATAAAACCTTCATTATGGTCACTGATCAAAATTCTGTGACTTAACAAATAATTTTAAAAATTAGACAGTTTCTTTTTATAAATAAAATCAAGACAACAAATTATAACTGGGTCATTGAGGTAGTCATGTGTGCCTAGTTTTACAGACTTTATAATATAATTTAGACGTTTTGAAGGAAACAGATTTTCACTGGTCTGATAAAAAAAATAACTAAACATAAATCAGAATTGAATTATTCACCAGATAAGGAGTTAGAAAATTGGGCCCTTACATTGTGATATATAGTGCAATAAAATAAGAATGAGATTGTTTGGATTCTTCTCCACAAGAATCTCTGATAAAAAATATTTTTATCTCTGAAATAATTTTTGCTTTTCTATCTGCTTTCAAGAATAACTGCTGAGAAGAAGCTGAAACGTCATAATGCTAGTATTTTTCAGAAGTTTAGAGACAGTTATTTGGTTTAATTTTAAATATTTTGGCAGCCTAAAAAAAGAGACTACTCAAGATCTGTTCTTGGATAGTACTTCAAAATCTCTAGCATGTTGCTTGAATGCAGAAGTGTTTGATCATAGATAGCCCTTTATTAGATGGATGAGAATCCATTCTTGCAATTTTTACAGTTTTTCCATATTGATTTAGAATTGTCTGCAATGAGCAGCCTGAATGTTCTAAAAAAAACCACCCGATAATTAATCAGTGGAGAAAAAAACAATAACTAGCAAGGAATAATAAAAATCAATGTAACTGTTTTTATTGTAATTAAACTTCCCCTCCCTCCTAAATACTTAGTACCACGTTCCAGAGGGGCAAAAAAAGCTATATGGTCCCACCTAATTACTAAACAAAAGTTGGATATGCATTCTCAGTTAATTAAAGTTTTAATGCTGCAGGGACAAGTAGTGCATCTCTGATGAAATGGAAAGATTATACAGATGATATTGATTTTTGTGCATTTTGGATTACATAGTTTTGGTATGCATTGTATTTGGTACAGCTATGAAAAACCAATTCCAAATATTTAAATATTTTGGCTTGCTTTGGTGATTTAGCGTTCTTGTTTGCTTTGCAAAAATTAAGCTCCTTATTTTAGTATAGGTTAATTTCAAGCACAGATTAATAAGTGGCTAGGGCACTTAGAGTTTATTTTCACCCAAATGACGTCTGCAAATATAAGCACTACATCATAAAATACTAATTGCCTACAATAAGATTACAATGTATTTGTTGGCTAGTTTTGGAGTATGATGCGCTTTAAATTATTTTGGCTACAACAGGGTTGATGTTTAAATTGAAGAGGAAAGGAGCCAAAATGCATCCTTGTCTACAATGCTAAATTTTAATAGCACAGTCTTTGCATTATGCTCCAATGGATCTTGTTCTATGATTTACAACAAACATTAGTTGAAATCTGTAAACTTAGATCCTCCACACACACACACACACACACGAGTTTACTCTGTCCTGTTCCAGTGAAAAGGACCTGTCTCTATCTAAGAGCAATTTACCTGCTTTCCTGGAATAGCCTCTCAAATCTGGTAATGTAATTCATAAAAACAGAGTCTTTGGCCTGGTATTCTTTCCTGAGGTATTCCATGAGAGGACTGCCAAAGTTTTAGGAAAAACAAAACCAAAAATTATTCAGAATTTCCAGCATTGACAGAGAAAATAGTTCCTGGATCACCAGTAGCATGAGAGAATACTCATTCCTTGTTGTTAGGATCATCTGGGGCAAAGGTGGGCAACTATGGCCCTTTTATGACTTGTGGACTTCAATTCCCAGAATTTCTGAGCTAACATGGCTGGCTCAGGAATTCTGGGAATTGAAGTCCACAAGTCATAAAAGGGCCATAGTTGCCCACCCTGATCTGGAGGAGGGAATAATAAGTGAAGAGGGGGCCCTTTAGAGAAAGGGCATTGGCTTACCTGAACGCCTGTTCTGAGGGTCGAGGGGCCAGTGGTCATGAGTGAGTGGGTTAACTGCTCTGATCTAGCAGGATCGAGTCTGACAGTTGAGAAGCTCCTCCTCCTGTTGCTGCTTCCCAACTTTTGGACGAGGTATGATACGACACACCCGCTGATCTAGAAAGAAGGAGAGGAGAAACCGGCAAAAACGGACCGTGGAAAGAAGGGCGGGGATGACCACTGGCCCCTCGACCCTCAGAACGGGCGTTCAGGTAAGCCAACACCCTTTCTAAGTGACCAATGGTCACTTAGGGGCCAATGGTCATGAGTGGGACATGCCAAAGCCCATGGCCTAGAGGGAGGGATCCGCCCAGGACGTGGAAGCCTGATCTGCACACACTTGTTGAAGTACCCAGCGGCCAAAGGCTGCCTCCACCGAAGCAAAGCTATCGATCTTATAATGGCGGATAAATGGGGAAGGAGACATCCAGGTGGCTGCTCGGCAGACGTCCAGAAGGGAGGCCTGCATAGCCCAGGCCGCCAAAGTGGAAGCACTCTGGGTAGAGTGGGCCATCAGGCGCCTAGGGACTGGAAGTGACTGGGCCTCATAGGCCGAGGCGATAGACGCCCGGATCGAACGACCCACTATAGACGATGAAACCTTGAGCCCCAGCGTGGAAGGTTGAAAGGAAATGAAAAGGGCTTCTGACCTACGGAAAGAGGAGGTCCGCCGCAGGTAAATAAGCAGGGCCCTGCGGACACCTAAGGAGTGCCAGATTCGCTCCCGAGGATGGGAGGGATGGGGACAAAAATTTGGAAGCACGAGCTCCTGGGCTCAGTGAAACGGTGTATTCACTTTGGGAATAAAGGTGGGGTCCAAGCGTAGGACCACCCTGTCTGGGTGGAATACGCAGAGGTCAGTCCTGATGGAAAGGGCCGCTAACTCAAAAATCCTGCGGGTGGAGGTGATGGCAATCAAAAAGGAGACCTTATAGGAGAGATACCGTAAGCCCACCATACGGAGAGGTTTGAAGGGAGCCCATGTAAGGGCCGATTGAACCTTCGGTAAGTCCCAGGAGGGGAACCTGTGGATGGGGGAAGGACGGAGATTCGTTGCCCCTTTGAGGAAGAGTCAAATGAGGGGGCAGTCGGCCAGGGAACCCCGAGAGCCCCAACAGAGAATGGTAGAGAGGGCGGCCACTTGCCTGCGTAAAGTGTTGGGAGCTAGTCCCGCGTCCAACCCATTTTGGAGGAAAATCAGTACCTGTTCGGTGGAGGCCAGAGTAGGCTCCTGGCCCGGTGACTCATACCAAGTCGCAAAGGAACGCCACGTGGCACCATAAATCCGGATCGTGGCCGGCCGGCGTGCAGCAAGGATGGTATCAACAACCCGAGCCATGGAATCTGGCATCTGTGGTTAGGACTAGGAGGTTGGACTCCCGGAAGTCCCACCCTTTGAGAAGGGCTGGGGACGACCACCAGTGAAGAGACTGGTGGACGAGAGGGGGGGAAGGAGAACCATCCGGCTGGAGGCCGATAAGCAGCACTTCTGATACAGGAGAAGAAACCACTGCAGAGCCCTGCAGTGGAGATGGGCCCATGGCACAATGCCGATGCATGATACCATCTTCCCCAGGAGTTGGGAAAGCGTCACCAGGGAGACGGGTCTCTCTGGAGCAACAGACCTGACCAGAGACCGCAGGCTGGCCAGACGCTCCTGGGAGAGATAGACCCTGCTCTCGACGGTATTGATAATTGCCCCGAGATGTTGGATGCGGGTCGATGGTACCAGGTGGCTCTTGGCACGGTTGATTGAGAAGCCATGAGCCGTCAGAACCCGGAGGGTGGTGTCCAGGTCCTGGTGCGCAAGGGCCTCCGAGTTCGACTGGATGAGAAGGTCATCCAGATAAAACGATGCAGACCGGTCGAGTTCGGACGTGAGCTGCAAGGGCGGCCATCAATTTCATAAACACTCGGGGGGGCCGAGGAAAGACCGAATGGGAGTGCGCGATACTGGTAATGGTGACCCGCATGACAAAACTGGAGGAATTTGACGTAAGCTGGATGAATGGGGATATGCAGGTAAGCCTCCGTCAAGTCGATTGATGAGAGGAGGTCCCCAACCCTTATACCCTCCAGGATAGATTAGAGGGACTACATCTTGAACCGCCGGTAAACAACCCAGCGGTTCAAGGACTTGAGGTCCAGAATGGCTCTCTAGCCCCACGAGGATTTCTGAACGACGAACAGGCGGGAATAAAAGCCTTGTCCGTGCTGCTCCTGTGGTACTGGTTTGATGGCCCGAATTTCCAAAATATGTTGTATGGCCGCTACCAGCAGGAGCCGTTTCGACTGATCCCCAGAAAGGGGGCATCGGAGAAACCTGTTGGGAGGAGTGGAGAGGCATTCTAGGGAGAGGCCCCACCTGACCGTCTCCCAGACCCAAGCGTCTGTTGTTATCGCCTCCCATTGGCCAGCAAAGAGCCAATCGCCTTTGCAGCAAAACGGGAACATTTTAAAGTGGCATCAGCAGAAAACTCCAACGCTGCCAGGATTTTGTTAAGGTCCTGATGGGACCTGGAATCCGCCAAGGGGAGCCTGTCTTGCAATTGGCGGAGCCATAAAATAGACGCCCTATTAAAAAAAGAAGAAGCCATGGCTGACCTAGCTGCCCAGGCTGAGGCATGATGGGTCTTCACCAGGGACTGTTCGAGGCGCTTGTCCTCCAGCTGGAGATTGTCCTCAGGTGGGCCAGCCAAATTGGTGGAAGTGGACAGGGCTGCCACCGGAGGGTCAACAGAGGGAACCTGGAGGAAAGAGGCAATCTCAGGGGCAAGATTATAAAGACGCCTGTCCAGCTGATTGGGGTTAGGCCCTGAAACAGGAGCT
This sequence comes from Arizona elegans, assembly GCA_022577455.1. NCBI lineage: Eukaryota > Metazoa > Chordata > Lepidosauria > Squamata > Colubridae > Arizona > Arizona elegans. The sequence continues at coordinate 256,689,701 of JAKOOJ010000001.1, forward strand.
GTCCACTGCTTCTTGAGGACATCCCTAAAAAGTTTGGGTCCAGGGATCTCTTCAGATTCGACAACAGTCTCCTCAAAGAGAGGCACAGCAGGGGTTGAACTGTCCCCTTGAGAGGAGAGGGATTGTGAGGAACCCAAACGGGTAGTGATCTTAGCCTTATGCAACAGGGACCTAAACAGTTGGGGCTTGAAAAGTCCCACGAAGGACGGTTGGTCCGGTGCTAAGTCCTCATCGTCCGAGAGGTTGAAGTCTCGTACCTGGGCAGAAGGTGCCGCTGTAGGGACCCCCAAAAGGGGTGGGGAGGCTGCCCTAGGAGGGGCAGGGTCAGACAGGGGACCAAATAGAGCATCCTGAACATCCCCTTGTAATGGAGAGACATAAGGACCCCCGTCAGGAGACAAAGGGAGAGGAGCCGGAGAGGCTTCTGGAACAGGCCCAGCAGCCGCAGTTGGAGTTGGGGGTAATTGTAAAATAGACCCCAACTGTGAAGGCTCAGAGGTGGACTGAATCGGCAGCTCCCTAATTGAGGCCTCCCGAAGGGCCTTTTGAATGGAGCGTTCAATCGCCTGGTGTAGGCGAAACTCCTCTCTTGCTTTGGCAGCAGCAGCAGCTTTCTCCCCCTTGGAGGAGTGAGCCTTCCAAGACCTTTTAGCTGGGGCAGAAATGGAAGGGCCCGGGTAAGGAATCCTCTGGAGAAGAATGCTTGGGAACCTTAGATTGACGAGTGGCCATTTTGAATCCTACTGTGGTGATGCAGGCCTCTAACGGCCACGAGGCACTATAAAATGGCGGCCGCTGATTGATCTCCAAAAGGAAGATAAGGGAGCAAATGGCGAGTGCGACTATCCTGCAACCCCCCCCCCAGTCATACCAAATTGTTACCAGCCTGGGAGGTTGTCCTTGTTGCCGCTCCGCTCTCCAAGCGATGAAACCGGTGGGCATATGGGGATAAACCCCAGGAGACACTGCAGGTGCAGAGCACGCTAAAGGGAACAAGCGCCACCAAAAATCAGCCCTCGGCGAAGTCGGCAGCCACCTGACTCACCGGAATCAAACTGCAGCCTTGTTCGAGGCGCCTGAGTCAAACACGCCTTTAAGCGCTCTCTCCGGCTGTCGGAAAGAACCGAGTGTCAGCTGAGAGCTGCAGCTGCCCGAAACGCTGATTTCAAAGCGCCGGGCAATTAACGAGAGAAGCCTACTACCTGAAGAACAGGGAGGCTCCTGCAGCGGGTTTGGGCGTGAACCCTTCACGCTGCTGAGGGGAGAGGCTCAACCGCAGGGAGCCTCAATCCCACTCTACTGCAAGCGGTCTACCGCAGTATCGGGCCGAAGCCCTTTACGCTGGCTGCAACAAGCAGGAGAAAGGCTGTTTGAGGAGAAAAAAACCTTAAGGAATTGATAAAATTGACTCAAATGTAGAAAGGTAGCAGGGTGCGTCTGATCCAGTTCAGATCGAGTCAGAAAGCTGGGAAGCAGCAACAGGAGGAGGAGTTTCTCAACTGTCAGACTCGATCCTGCTAGATCAGAGCAGTTAACCCACTCACTCATGACCACTGGCCCCTCGCTCACTTAGAAGAGCATTGAGTTCCATAGGTAGGCTTTTGTCTCGGTATCTTTGCTAAATGATGAAATAATTATTGCACCCCTATATTACCTTGGTCTTTAGTCTTCATTTAATTCTTGCATTGGTTCATGGCTGGGATGGAGTAACTTAATTGTGCAAGGTAGTGATGTGACTGTGTTATAGTTGATTTTAAGTGAATTATTACACAATTGATGAAGACTCCCTTTTCATCACAGAATAGCATATGTATTTTTAAAAGTCTTTGTAAATTAGCTGATGACGCAGAATGCAATTTTTGTTTAAAAATCCTTATTAGAAAGGTTACTACTTCTTTCTTTAACAATTGTTTGGCATTACAAAATAAGCCATATTAGCAAAGCACATTACTTATGTGGATGGACATATTTATATTATTGCATAATGAATCTAATAGGAATTGCATTTTTTCTATATGGACATTTCATTTTAACATTATAAAAAGTACTTCAAAACTCCTAGGAATACAATATGCTTGTTAAATAGCTGCTCTTTGTTTGCCAGCCTGAAAGAAGATATACAGATAGTCCTTGACTTACAAACATTCATTTAGTGACTGTTTAAAATTACAGTGACACTGAAAAAGTGACATTTTATACTTACAACCATTGCAGCGTCCCCATGGGTCATGTGATCAGAATTTGGATACTTGCTAATTGGCCTGTAGTTATCATGGTTGCAATGTCCCAGGGTCATGTGATCACCTTTTGGGACCTTCTGACATGCAAAGTCAATACGGATGTCAGATGCACTTAACAACCGTGTTACTAATTTAACTGAAGTGATTCACTGAACCTCTGTGGCAAGAAAGGTCGTAAAATGGGGCAAAATTCATTTATTAACTGTTTTGCTTAGCAATGGAAATTTTGGGCTCAATTTGTGGTTGTAAGTTGAGGACTACCTGTAAATTACCTGTGACCCTTTAAGAAGTCACAGCATATTAGTGAGTAAACTTCTTAAAGCAGATGCAACTTTGTTGAAATTAGTGCACAATTCACTCCGCTACAGCCATCTTAATAGGTTCTTGCTTTTTAAGAGACCCTTGCCTTTATCTGTTTAGAGAATACCAAATAAGATATACCTCTTGCTTAATCTCCTAAATGTCATAGTTAAATAGCAATTCAATGACATTCTTACCCCAGAGTTCCTAAAAATCAAGCATTGTTTCTTCACTGCCTGTGGTGGCACAGTGGTTAGAATACAGTATTGCAGGCTAACTCACTGCTCACTCCAGGATTTCAATTCTCGTTGGCTCAAGGTTGACTCAACTTTCCATCCTTCTGAGGTTGGTAAAATGAGGATCCAGATTTTGGGGGGCAATATGCCGACTCTGTAAAATGTTTACAGTGCTGTAAAGCACTGTGAAGCGGGATATAAGTCTAAGTGCTTTTGTTATTGCTATCTGCTAATGAAACTTACAAATCTGGAAACAACACTGAAAACTGGAATAATTTTAAGTTTTTAGAAAAATAGTGGAAAAACTCAGTTGCTTGAAATAACAGGCTTATGCAAATACTTGAAATATATAAAAAACATAATAAAATTCTGTAATTTGAAACAGACTGTTGGTCTGCTGTCAAATCCTCAGATTACGTGAAATTTAATGTTGCAAGCAATTCTCTCCAAACCATGTTAAAACAAATTCATGATTTTAATTCACAAATCTGGGGCACTTTAATTTTTCATTTAGTCCCATTTTTGTGATTGTAGTCTGTAGAAAAAATTCTGTTATAAAATATTTAAGGATACAGCTTCATTACATTTAAGTAGTTGAATGGAAAAGTATCACCCCTGAAGTGAAGGAAGTTATATTCATGAAGAACCTATTGCATTCCTGAAAAAAAGGATTGCTGCCTTGGAAGCTTTATTGGCTAAAGAACAGAATTATTTAAAAATAACACTTCTTAATTACATAAATAAACAACTTCTGCATAATAGGCAAGGATATTAATACATCGTTTTAATATTAGAAACATGAATATCTCTACACTAGAGATAAAAATTAATAGAAGAGTAGACAGCCTTGTGTGAGATAATCACCTTTTCAGAATGGTAGATAACTTAGGAAATTAGACAACATATTGTTGGTACTCTCAGTATTTATCAATATCATGCACTTTCATATTACTTATTTCTCGAGAAACTGGGAGAAGGGTTATTAGTTCATACTTGGCCACTGCATTTGTCACATTACTGCATGGCTATTTTTGTAAATTAGATCCTAAGGCCGTGATGATGAACCTATGGCTCGCATGCCACAGCTGGAACACAGAGGCCTCTCTGCGGGCACGTGAGCCCAGCTCAGTTCCACTGCGCATGCGTGGAAATATATTTAAACAAGGAAAAGGAGGACAAGGAAGTGGTAGTAGTAAAGTTTGAATATCTAGAGAAGCAGTTGGATAGAGGCAAAACAGGGCTGGATGTCATCAGTATATGGTTAATACTGAAATTCTTGGGGAGTGATGAAATTGCCTACAGATAAGATATATGTATAGAAAAAGGAAAGGACAAGTGATTAAATATAGGAGAGCAAAGAGGCATAGTGATTTAAAAAAACTTGGAAAAGAGTTAGTTAAGCCAGATTCACATAAGAAATCAAGGAAATAAAGTAAGAAAAATATTAGCCATAAAAGGGAGTAGTAGATAAATTAATTATTCATAAAGCTACTTTGTTCACCTGTGAAAACATCAAGCAAGCAAAATAAAAGGGTGGGAAATAGGCAAAATTGGGAGCTGGCAGAATTTGGAAAGAAGTCAGACACCACTATCAACAGGCCGTTGAATGGGAGAATAAGGGACACTAAAGAGAGTAATGTGGTTAGGGGGACAAAGTTATGAATCAGTGAAGGCAAATAACAAAGAAAAAGCAGCAAATCTGAAGGGAAGTAGTATGCATGGAACAAAATAGATACAGTTAAAGTTCAATCTCATTTATAGATTCTCCAGAATCATTGACAATTAATAAATGTTTTCATATGTAAAATGGAAAATCACATCCAAGCAATCTTGTTATACTATAAAGTATATTATTTAGAATAGTTTTATAAATTAATAAAGCCTGGTGGATTTGTTTTCCATTTTCTCTCCTTATTTTTTTTTTAAACATATTTTGGTGTTTGTCATCTGCTTTGTTACTGTGCAGATGGAAGAGATATTTGTAGCTTTAAAAATATGAGGATATAATTGGGAGAGAAAGTTGCATATTCAATGTGTGTTTTATAAGAGTTAAATCTAGTAGCATTTGGTTTGTTACATATTGATTTCTTAATAATAAATTATTTATAAGACATAACTAATTTATTTAGGTGTTTCTAATTTATATTACAATAATATGTACACAAAATAAAAAGCACTCAAGGTTTTTATGTTTATGCTTATTTCCTTATTTAGACATTGCAAATGGCTCTAGTTCAGGAGGATACCGTCCCCCTCCCAGAACAAAAGAAATAATAATTAATGGTCAGGCAGTGAAATTAAAATACTGTTTCACCTGCAAGATTTTCCGTCCACCCCGTGCCTCACATTGCAGCCTTTGTGATAACTGTGTAGGTGAGTAAAAAAAAAAAAAGCATACTAGTCTAGATAGCTGTGGCAGAGAATTGATGTATTACTAGTCATTATATTCATTTGGTATTTCTCATTATTAAAGTACTTTGCTGTTTTGTCAAACTGGTACAACCGAAGGCAAATTGTCAGTGTTTACACTTCTCTGTTTATACATACCAGATTCAAATATGTAATTTCAGGTTTGCTATTTGATCATCTCAAGCTTCCTTTCAGCTTGAAATGCAACTGCTGGTCTTCGGGTTGATTTTAGAGTAAAATGTCATATCCAAACTTAATGTTTAAGAAATCTGTTAATAAGCTGAGACATACATTTTGCTAAAGATAATACACATCCCAATAAAACAACATTTGCTTCAGTACACAAAGTAACAGAAAAGGCATAATACTTAATTTTATAACCCAAAACATGATTTTTTTTCTTTACATTATAATGGTTTTGGGCTTCTATGATTAAAAAGGGTATACACACTTTTGGGTAAAAAAATGCAAAAAAAAAAAAAAAAAGATCCCTTGGTTGACTCCAGATTACTTCATGGACATATCTATGTCATTTTCCACCACAACTATACTGAAGTAGTTTATCAGTGCTTTCTTCTGGGACTGTTCGTTTAAATCCCCAGTCTACCTGACAACCCTGAGTACTTGTTCATTCAGATATTAAGCAGACCTGATTCTTGTTTAGGTTCCAGACCAGGGGTTAAATCCTACTGGTTTGCACCGGTTCGTGAGAACCAGTAATAATAAAAGCTACCGGTTTGGGTGAACTGATAGTAAAAAAGAGCTACCGGTTCGTCCAAACTGATATTTCCGATGATCAGCTATGCCATACGATTTATATTCGCTAGAAAGCAGGATTTCCTGCTTTCTAGCGAATCTAAATCGTGCAGCATAGCTGTTCTCCCCCTCTCACTGTTCTACTTACCTTCAAATGGCTTCTTTTTCCGCTCAAAGTGTGCGTTTGGTGCACTCGGCACACGGCACACGCACGCAGCATGCATTTATCGCGCATGCGCGGGCAGCAAACTGGTGGGAACCCGCAGAGTATTTCACCACAGTTCCAGACCTGAGCAAATTTGGCCAGGTGATGCTACCTCCTGTTGGTATGGCTTCAGGCCCCTTAATGAACTTTAATTTATGAACAATTGTATGTAGAAGTTTATATGGGTGGCAAAAATCTAAATCCAGAATAATCAAGGTGAGAATTAATTGCTATTGTGTTTAATGCAAGGCGGGCATCCACATGCTTTCCCTTAGTGCTAGCCAGAAAGGCTAGTGATAAAGGATTATTGCAACTTGGAAGGCACCAAATTGTCTGTTTCTGATCAAGTTACTGAGTTTAATTTATACTTCTAGATTTTCTGTGTTTTAGTAATAAATTGAAAAAAATGTAAACAGAGTTGACATTATACAGATTAGCTATGTAGAGAAACATGTAAATGAAAAACAACCAATGGATGCAGTCATACCTTGAAATCATAGGGCTTCAGAGAAAACTACAAGAAGGCATACTGCCAATGGGCACAAATGTGAATGATCCTCATTGAATTAGCCAGGTTTTTGGTATTCCACACAAAAGCCCTTGTGTTTTCTGTGGCAGATTATTTTCTAACAATGGTTTTAAAGAATGCTGTTAGAATATTTGTAAACAAAAGCCAGTTCTGTTCATCTAATCAGTCAGTTAGGAGATAGCCTAACTCTACCTTCTAGACAGAGTTTTCAGAAAAGGGCTGTTTGTAAATTAAATTTACGGTATATAGCCACCTATGAGATCCCAGGCCTAATAAAAGGCCTTTCCATCTTGCCTTGGGGGCCAATCTCATTTTGGGAGGTGGGATAGTAATGATGTTCCAAAGGGCAAATGCAAAAACTGTTCTCCTGGACCTGCCAAAAGAACACCTTCACCCTTTCCAATCTTTAACTACCTACCTAAAAGTATTCTGCTTGGGACAAGTAGTAAATGGAATAATATAAAGAGAAATAAGGGGAAATTGTGAATAACAAAAGAAGACCATCACAAAATAGCTGTGAAGAAAGTTTAAAATAAATGTATGTTTGTATTGTCATATTATGTTATAATAATAAATAAAAAAAATTAATATAAAAGTATTCTGCTTTAACTAATATGATAGCTGCAGAATCAGCTCAAGATGTTTCATTATTAAAAATGTCTACATTGCAAGAGCTAAGAAACATGTTCCTTAGCAATAGTATAGGATATTTGGAGCAAAGCTGCTGAATTTAAGTAGTTGGCTAACATCTTAATGAAAATTTATCATTTTAATAAAGTTTAATTTGCTTGCTTAAAATATTTATAGAAACTTACCCCAAATATTCAGCGTATGCTTTAGGACAGGAGGGTCAAACTCAAGGCTTGCGGGCTGGATCGGCCCGCGGGGCCAACCTGGAAATATCAAAGGAACAGCCCGCAGTGCCTCTGCCTGCCTCCTCGGCCTCCAGCAGCACTCTGCCGGCCAAAAACGGGCTGTGTGGAAAAACGGGCCACACAGCCTCTGTGTGGCCCATTTTTGGCTGGCAGATTGCTGCAGGTGTCAGGGTTCCAAGTAACATCCCCAACAAAAGAAGACTCCAAGGCCATCAGTTCCTCAAAGCTCCATTCTATTAGAGATGTCATATTGGCACATCTGGGAAAATGCAATCCAGGACTGGATTGGACTAGATTACAATTATGTGGCCTCAAGTAAGTGCCTGATCTGGATAGAAAACAAGCAACATCCTATGTTAATACTACAGTTTAATGCCAGATTTTACATACTGTAGATCCATTTACTCTACAATCTATAATTGGCAGCTGTTTCTATTTACTATCCTGGAAATTTACCTCTGCTATTAGATCTTGCTGTTAGATTAGTTGAATAATAAAAATACAATAGTATAAATAGCTTTTGTGCCTGGAAAAGCATTTTACTATTAAACAACAGGGTATAAATTTAGAAATAAAAGGTTTAGTGGAGTATGAAGAATAAGTAATAAATGTTTGCCAGTAATATCTGGTAGAAGAGATAGTAAAATGGCTATAATAAAGAACTGTGGAAAGAAAGAAGGGAAGGGGAAAAAATGCATTTTGAGTCTGTGTCAAATGCCCACCATGGCCACGTCCACCCTTGGCCTCACACACACACACACACACACACGGCTGTCCAAGGTCAAACACAACCCTGATGTGGGCCTCGGTGAAATCGAGTTTGACACCCCTGCTTTAAGAGGAAAATAATAAAACAAATGACAAAAATAGTTATTGAAAACAGATGATTTACTCAACCAAACAAATGCTTGTTGAAATCTGAAAGTGAACTGAAAATTCTGCTGCCCATCAAAGATAGTCAGAAACTTGTTTCAGAACTTACAGAGTAAACACATTTAATTCAGCTAAGCAAAAGGGAATTTGTAAATTCAAAAAATGAACATTGTTGGTATATACACTCAGGGACTAAGTAAGAGAAAGACCTGCTTAATATTACATAAAACAATTAAAACAAAAAGTGAAGTATATGGATTGGTTTGAGAAGGCTTGCACAGGAGTGAAGTATTATTTAAGACTACTTTATAGAACTATAACTATGACATAAACATAATATGTAACAAATCACATGTTAATGAGAACTTAAGCCATTTTTTTTCCTAATTCAATTCTTTTTTTCTTCTACATTTTTTTTCAGAACGGTTTGACCATCATTGTCCCTGGGTAGGCAACTGTGTGGGGAAAAGAAACTACAGATTTTTTTATATGTTTATTTTATCTCTGTCATTTCTGACAGTTTTTATATTTGCATTCGTTATTACTCACATCATCCATCGTAAGTATGCTAGTAAAATCAGATTATGTATGTAGTCATTTCTTTGAGAATTAAACTTTAACTTTAATCTTGATCATTTAGGATATCTGTATCCTTATAGAACCTCTCCCCCCCGCCCCCCAATGGTATTTCTTGTTTGGCTTTCAACATAATTTCCAGACGTAAAAGTTTCTTGTTAATTCAGATCCTTGCCAACTGTTTTTGTTTTAATTTCTTAATCATGTGTAGCCTTTTTAAGTTAGGTTATATAGAAGAATAATTAGCTATTATTGTCAGTTTTTCTGCAGGCTCTTTTCACTGAGTGGTAGACTTTCAGTAGAAATCAAGGTCCCTGACACCTCAGTGGAGCAATCTTAAAGATCTTAACAAATTCTAGTTCAGGTACATAGTTAATCAAATAAGTAGTCAGTATGATGTAGTGCTTTGCGTTCTGGACTGAAAGAGAAGAGACCATCTTCAGGTTACCACTTGATGATGGAACGTTATTGGGTGATCCTTTACTAAATATTATCATTCAGCCCAATCTATGTCACAAACCTGTTGTGAAGACAAAATAGGGGCTGTAAAGCTAAATAACACATACATACTAACCTATATAAAAATCATATTATATACTTGTCTTAGTAAAGGTGGAATCAGCTAGAGTTTTGTTTCATTTTAGCCCAATGGCAGATGTGGTTTGTTTGTTCAGTAGCATGAACTGATTTGATATTCTATTTTGGGAGATGCCACCATGGATGGAAAAAGAGATAAAAGGCTGTATCCAGCCTCTCATTTCCCAAAATGCTATTGTGGCCAGTTTTTCAAAGGGCCCTTCACTCAAGAATTCCATAGAATGGCCAAGAGTCTTTTTTTTTATTTCAGCTAAATATGAATCTAATAAATAATGCACTTGGGGCTTTGAATTCATTAAGCTGAAATTTACTGTTGGCTGCTCATATCTCCTAGTAGTATCTCCAAAGGAATTTGTAAAAAGCTTGGAATTTGGGTCAAACTGTAGTTAAAGATCTCCTGATCCAGCCAAAACAGTTTTGTGTACATGAGAGAGAAAATAAATCACTAAGCACATTTTTTAAGGAGAAAACTGAGCTTGAAATATTTTGTTTCCATATTAGGATAGTAAAAAGAAGGAAATCATGAATCTTATTTATATGTAACTAATGCCTGCAGACATTAATCTGGTGTTACTGAGAAACTATCCTGCATATGCAATTCTGATTTTACTTTCCCTATTTTTTATTGAATAGTTTCATCAACATTTTAAGGCTGGTTTAAATAAATTATGTTTGTGATTATTTGAAAATACAATTGTATGTTGAGTTTTCAGATACTTTCACCTATGTTTCATTGTATTTGACGTGTATTATCTTTACAGGAACTCAGAAAACAGGATTTTTAACTGCACTTAAAGACAGTCCTGCAAGATATCCTTTCACTGAAATACATTTACCTCTGTTGGAATAATTTTTAAAGAACTAATATTTAGATATATTTCGGTTTACTTTCTGCTGGCAGATTATGGATTTTTAAAATTAATGGATATAAAATCATTAAATTAAAACATATGTACCTCACTTCTGTGAGTTTATATGTAAAAATATGACAGCTTTACATGTAATATATAGCTGATTTTCCCATCAAGTTGCTCTTTAAAGCAATGGCATCTCAATTCCCCACATCGCGAACCATCATGACCAATCTCTGCTGGCTCAGAATTATGGGGGCAGAAGTCCAAGCACATCAGGAAGGCCCCAGATTGAGAAAAGCTGGCCTATAAATCTTAATGGCCAGAATATTTTTGTAGCACAGTTGTAAACATTTTTGTTGAGATAGTGAAATGAGTTTGCAGTTTCAGACTTATTCCTTAGCTTATATAGGAATATGATAGATCACACACACAAAAATGGTTCTTTGTAAAATAAAAATTCCTCGCATAATGTGCATTAGGTGCTAAAAGTATCCAAAAGAAAACCTGCTATAATACTTAACAGGCATTCTCAGAGAATTAGCAGAAAACCAGGATCGTGGTCATGCAATACTTTTTTATTGGTTTACATGACACTTGCTATTTTCCCTCTACCTCAGTAGGTTCTCATGGGGCTGATTCTGCTATTGTGTTGGAGTGAAGACTAAAAAATATGTATCATTCATGGGTTTTCAATATGACCCCTTAAACCCTGTAAATTCAGAAGAAGGCTCATAGGTATACACACTGTTTCCTTATAATGTATACATTTTAAGCAATTGCATACATTTAGAAATGTTAGGATAACATCTCCACACAATAGCAAGCATTGAGTGCTACAAATTTTAATGGAAATTATGAGATAGCAAATAAAAGGTTTTCAGCCATAAAATGGCTAAACATTACTTAATTAAGCACAAATACTGAAATATAAGCACCTAATAGCTTCTGTTCAAACACTGTTTGTAAATAATGTAGTAGCCTCCAATTAAAAGAATCACAGTTCTTTCTAATTATGCTTTTCCATTCCCTGCAAATGAAAGAGCTTTTTATATATTCTGAACAAAAGGATTATTGATGCCAAATTTGTTGATTACTTTACAGGAACAATTAGAGAGTCATTCATTATCATTTGCATTTAGGGGCTAGCAAGGGAGTGGGGGAGAAAGGAAGAAGGAAGGAGGAAGGAAAGAAACTGGTAAAAGAAAATCCTTCCAATGTGTTGCATTATGTAATTTAGTAATTTCCTTATCACCATTTACTCTTTCTCTCTACTGTCTTTTTCTCTGTTTTTAAGTATATATAATTCCCTCGCTAATAATAGGGATTTTTTTTCACTATATAGTTCATCCATTCCATGTGTAAACAAAAGATATACATAGTAATAGAAGTAATCCTTGATTTCTATCACTTGTTTTCCTCATTTTTCATAGTAATTTTGGAGAAACTTTAATCTTAAAAGATAAGCGGGGGGGGGGATTTCATTTTAAACATACCGGTAATTTGTAGGATTGAGCCATATGTTTTCAAATGATTAATGCTCAGGATAGAAACTAAAATACATTTTTGAAGTTTAATAAACTTACCAGAATTCACACACAGTTTTGAAAGGTTATTTGCATATTTTATCAAGTTTATTGCAATAGAATAATAATTGAGGAAAGAACAGTACTCCATGCTCAATAAAAACAGAAGAATTGTATTAGAAATGTTGAAGATACAATGGATTTGAGGTCTTCAAAGAGAGCTAAAGTAAGAATAATAGTATCATCTAGTCTTTAGGAACATATATGGGCTTATGGTTCTACTTTTTTTAGGCTCCTGAGAATATTTATAGATTGTTTGCTTCTCTTGTTTTATGATAGCTTGCTCCTTATTTATTGCTTGTGTCACCAAAACTGTTTTGCATTATAATCTTAATCCCATTCAGTCAGGGGTGAAATGCTCCCGGTTTGGACCGGATCGCCCGACCTGGTAGTGATGGTGGCGGGTGGTTCGGAGAACCGGTAGCAAAAATCCCTGCGGCGCCCCCCCCCCAAATGCCAAGCTGAGCCACACGATCATCAGAGGCTTTTTTTTAAAACTTTTAAAAGCATTTTTTCTACAACTTCTTCCTCCGAAAAAATGCTTTTAAAAGTAAAAAAAAAACCTGATGATCGTGCGTCTTAGCTGGGATCATCAGAGGCTTTTCAAAGCATTTTTTTCTGCAACATCTTCCGGGGAAGAGGTGGTTTAAAAAATGCTTTGAAAAGGCTCTGCCGATCAGGCAACACAGTTGGGATCATCAGAGCCTTTTCAAAGCATTTTTAAACCACCTCTTCCCCGGAAGAGGTTGCAGAAAAAAATGCTTTAAAAGTCTCTCTGACGATCCCAGCTGTGTTGCCTGGTTGGCAGAGCCTTTTCAAAGCATTTTTTTTAACCACCTCTTCTGCTAAAGAGGTTGAAGAAAAAAATGCTTTAAAAGTCTCTCTGACGATCCCAGCTGTGTCGCCTGATTGGCAGAGCCTTTTCAAAGCATTTTTTTGCATTTGCAGAAAAAATGCTTTGAAAAGTTAAAAAAAAAAAAGTTGGCCACGCCCACCCAGTCACATTACCCCACCACCACCAAGCCACACCCACAGAACCGGTAGTAACAAATTTTACATTTCACCCCTGCATTCAGTTCTTCATGCTTATTTGCAAAATATAAATGTATGGAGAGTAGATGTGTTTGTATAACAAGCTTTTCGTATTCAGAATCTTGGATAGTTGCACTGTTATATGGTTTCTTGCTTTCTTAAATGTTATCATAGCTACATTTCTCAATAATATTTGAATATCATAGCTTAATGGTGAAGATTGTTTATTTTGCCCTGGCTGCACCAATTTAACATATAGAGCAATGGTTGATAGGTTCTGATTAATTGGAAGTATATGATTGGATTTCTGATACTTATGGTAAAGTTGGATGAGGGGAAAATGTTTTCTTTTTAGATGGTGATAGGCAGCTTCTAGTTAAGAAATTTAAATATCACTTCCCTCTGGTCCCCATTATTGTAAATGCATGAAATTGAGTTATGAGGATCAATGCAACATACTATCAGCAGCTTCACCTCTTGTTCTTGATAATCGTTAACTTAACAAGAATACTGAGTAGATGGTAGCGGTGCATGTAAGTGTTGTTGCTGGTACCTGATGTACTATATTAATGATGTGGATACTTTCTTCCTAGTGTTTTCCCACAAGTGCAGGATCCACTGTTTTCAGATCAAACAAGTATTGATCCATTGGTTGCATTGGGAATTGACTGCCCAGATCACTGCCCAAGCCTGATATGGCTGAGAGAGTGTGACTGGCTGAAAGTCACCCAGACAGCTTTCAAGCCTAAAACAGGACTAGCATTCACAGTCTCCTGGTTTCTAGTCTGGTGCCTTATCACTAGAACAAACTGACTCTATGGGGATATTTAAATGTGAGGTATATTTCCTTTTTTTATTGGATTTATGTGCTGCCATGTGACTCTGGGCTGCTTACAAACATTAAAACTGATAGACCTTAAAATGATAAAACAATGAATAACAACAATAAACTAATAGCAATAATAATAAAAAATACAATTAAAATATGGGAAGGAGGAGCGCATGAAGTATTACTCACAGGGATAGGTATGTTATTTCCCATATTGTTTAGCTGTCCTCAGAAATTTGGTTTTTGTGAAGCAAATACTAAAATATACAAAGGCTTTGGAATTTGTGGCACATAGACTTTCCATAGTAACCAGGCCGGCAACAGGTATCTGCTTGACAGCCATACAGAAATGTATTAAACATATCTAAAAAAAAACAGCCCAGTAAAATATTTGGGCCTTATATTCTAGTTCTATTTGCTGCTCTTTGCCTTATCTCTGAAAAATGTTTATTTGTGCATTTCTTCAGCAAAATTTCTTTAAAATTCTGGGCAAAGAGGATTTTAAAATGTACATCTCAAATAAGGTAGAAATAACATCAAATTACATCTTGTCTGCTGTAGAAAGCCATTTTTAAGTTGTAGCTCCAGTACAAAGAAGAGTTACTATTTTTCCGTGAATGTCTGCCTTCAGTGATTTGCAAGAAAAAGACTTTACCATCTGCTGTGCTTTTTTGATTCCACATTTCAGAGATTTGTAGTTGTACTATTACTATTTAGAAAATGCCATTAAGTAAAATACTAGAAAGGAAAAAAATTCAGTAAGAAAGAAGCATATCAAAAGCTGAACCAAACCAAACCAAGTGGAAACATATCAAAGTTGCCTTTATATTATTTCTGCTTTTCATTCATTTGTTCCTTTTGATTGGTATATCATGTTAGTTTTATGCGGCTGAGAAGATATATTGGAAGTTAAGCCATATTAGAATAAGCTATATTTATTTTCTCCCACATAACATCTGTTTAACTTTCATAGAAGAACAAAACTGACTGAATGGTAAAGTATTGCATTAATCTAATAAGAAGACTATTTCCCTACCCCGCCCCCACAGATAATTATTTATGAACTGGAGGATCTTCCTTGACTTGACTGCCAAGAAGAATAGCAGTTATCACTGAATGAGTTCAGATGTAAATGGCAAACATCACTGGCCAAAAGTTTAGATACTATCCTTTGCCTGATGGGTTTAACCCAACCATAAAATCCACTTACCTTCGCTACCGGTTCGGGAATGGTAGTGTGCAGGCCTCTTCTGCGCATGCGCAGAGGGTAAAAAAATGGGACTTAATGACGTCCTGGCGGGTGGACGGAGCCTCCCGCTGCCCAAACTACCTGGATTTCACCACTGGTTTAATCCTTTGGTAAGGCGTAAGCAGGATTTCTGTCACCTCAATCCTTTCTTGTTCAGTTATCTCTTCCCATTGCTTGATCTCTACTGAACATTGGCTTTCACTTCCTTTTCCTTTACCATGGCAGCTAAGCTACCCCTTTATGTACCATTTCCTTCCTTCCTTGTTTCCCTGATTTGTTGTATTTATTAGAAGGCAAGAGATAGAGGTGTCCGCGGGATCTAATGCTTTCAGCATGACAAATGCAGCATTGTGTAATTGTGTGGCAGTTTACCCACTTTAGTGCATGCCTGTAATATCATGATACACCAATCAAAGGGACAGACCTGGCATCTTGGTGGCCTGACACTGTTTTTTTATATGCCTCCTCTTACGGATCTCTGTATTTGAAACTGTACATATGTGTGTGTATATATATGATAGTATATACAGTATATGCATGTGTGTATCTGCATGTTTCTGTGTTAATGAGTGGTGTGTGTGTGAAGTTGGAATATGCAGGTAAAGAATTCAATTTAATTAAAGGGATTACTTTATTTTACAACCAATTAATTTTAAACAATACTATATTTTATTCTAATCCTGCCCTTTTGGCAAGTTATAATATATATCTCCAGAACTGGTTTTAAGTGAAATCCATAACTCTTTTAAATTTACAGGATGGGAAGCTGGACATTTTATAGGATTTTTAAAATGTGTATATACATGCATAGTTACTAATTTAATCAAATATTTGAGAAAAATATGGAACTTTTTAAATACAGTGTGCTAGTAAACATGGCATGTCTGTTTTTTCCAAGTGCAATAGTGATCCTGAGTGATAATCTTGATTTGTAAGAAGGAATGTTCATTTAGCTATTGTTGCCAATAGCCTTTATTTTCACCGACTTTTGAGTTAATACTGCCTTGACATTCAATCACTGTCCTAGAAGCTGTGGTGTGTTTCTTCTCCGTTTGGTCCATTGTTGGGCTCTCAGGTTTTCATACTTATTTGATCAGCTCCAATCAAACAACCAATGAGGATGTAAGTTTCCCCTCGCTTGCTCTAATTTGTCTCCAACTAATGATTTTATGTATTCCATTTTCATTGTCAGCTTTTATCTATTTTTTAAAAGGTTACAAGGTTCACTCAAGTGTACTGTCCTATTTTTGTCTATTTAATGCATATGACTGTACTTTCTGATAGCTTCTTGGCAAGAAACAAAGCATAGTTGAAACACAGTTCTACAGTAAAATCACTGAACATGACTTTATCTTAATTAAATGGAGTTTAGGCTAGGAGACCACTAATGATAGCACTAATATTTAGACAGCCTTCCGCAATTTTTGTTTTCCCTGGAGGTACTCTTGAAATAATTTTCAGATCTCATGGAATTCCTGCAGAAAAAATATAAAAACTGTGAAAACTTCACAATACATTTAACTTATAACCTAACAATCCACATTTACAACAACAAAATAACACGGTAGGCTGATAACGAAATTGTAGCATTTAAACATTTTCACTGCAAGCTGTTTTTTTTTTCTCAGTCATAATCTCTGACAGAATTCTAATTGGAAAAAAAAGCTGTTTTATAGAATGTGAGTAAGATGCTGGCCTGGCTAGAGAATATTTGCCTTCTCCAAGCTTAAGAAGATGGTCAGAAATGTCTTGGCAATATACTGAATAACTAAAAAACAATATAGTTATCGGAAAACTCTCTAATATAAGTTAGGATCTGTATGCCTGGTAAATGATAATTATGATCCCCATAATTATGTAAGAAACTTTGCAAAAAATTTGAAAATTTAATGAAATACCCATTTTCCATAGTTTGGATTGGGTTAAGATTGATTTTTTTCAATCCAAGGTATTTTTTTTTCTTAGAATAAATAACACAGTATAAACTGAAGAGTGCTATTAAAAATGAAGAATAATGCATCAGTATTCATTTCTTTATAGATCAAGGGATCTTGGTCAAATAAAAGAAGCAAAGAAAACTTCAATCCTTACAGCTATGGCAACATTTGTGCTAATTGTTGCTCAGCACTTTGTGGGCCCCTTTCTCCTAGGTAAGAGATTTAATTCAATTTTTCAGTATTCTTTTTCTTTTGTTGTACCTTTGTGTGTCCATTGAGTCAGGTATATGTAACTCCCAAGAGTTACATTGCTATAGATGTGATATGACCTTTGAATCCTCTAGTGGTATGTAATTTTATGGTGTGCAACTAATAAGATACTGGGAAAATTATAGTATACCAATCTAGGCACTGATTAATTTGCTACTGCAAAAACTGAATAAAGGTTTATGGAAAAATTAATCAGCTGTGGTGATTTTTTTTGTCTTCAACAATAATTTTTTTGGTTCACTGTCCAGCTGTGAATGATTACAATTTAAAAATGCTTAGCCATAGTTTTGAAAACACAATATTCCAAGCAGAAATAGTTAATTTGATTTGGACTTCTATTTTCAAATGTATTCATCTTCAGTACATACTGATCCACTAGTTAGTCATACAGCAAACTAAATAGATAACGGAAGCCTTCTCTATTTAAACTATAGAGAAAGTTGGAATTAGTATTAATAACTTTGCAGGGACATGCAACAGATGAATAGAATGTGTTTCTATTTTGTTGACTTAGAATGGTAACTTTATGTAAATTATGAGGGCAAACATTTTGGAAATTAAAATAGTTTTTTACTTACACTATTTTTATCTAACTCATAAGGTACTACAAGGCATCCAGTAAGGCAATAATAATAGAGAGCAAATCTGCAAAAAGATGATGTGCTTAATTTTGTTCCATGTATAGATTTGCCAACTTAAAAATTCATTGAAATATACAATTCTTTGAAATATACAATACCAGAAGTGCCTAAACTTGTGCAAGCAATTGCATTCTAAGAAGCTATTTTAGTCTTCTGAACTCAAATTACTTCCATAAATTCTTCATGTTGTTATATTAAACTATTTGTCTTAAAGTTAGCTTCATTCTTATCTGATAAGAATTATTTGTAATACAACTTTGTATTTATTCTATAGTTTAATTGACCGAAGAGGATTTATCCAACCAGATACCCCTCAGCCAGCAGCTTCCTCAAATGGCATTACAATGTATGGGGCCACACAGTCTCAGAGTAATATGGTAGGAACCATCCCATAATGTTCATCAAGAACTCTGAATGTTTCTCTTTTCTACTTTTCTGAGAAAAAGTCAGGTCACTAAACTGAATCCTTCTAGTACTTTACAATAAAAGTCTTCCATGAATATATTGTATTAGGGTTTCTGTGTTGCCAAGTTTTTAATAAGCATTAATGCAAAATTTTAAAGAACACTATAAGAACACTAAGAAAAAATCATTAATCTAAATTGAGATTGACATGATGAATAGAGAAGTCTCATATTGGAATCTTTGCCTATCTTAATGCTACTTTTTGATGCTTGGATGTTCAATAAGGCATTTATTGCTTTTTAAATTATCTACATTAAATGCCACTGGCTGTTCTGCAGACATTCTTGCTACCTTGGATTTCCTATACAGCTCAGCATGTCACTATGAATATTTCAACAGAATAGTTTGAATTTCTTGTGAACATTCTGAAAGCCACTATATTTAACTACTGCAATTTTTAACTCGTGTTTTTATAAAAAAGAATCCTAATTAGAATTGCATTCTAATAAGTATATAATTTAATATACTAATTCCATTTAGTATATTAAAATTGTGTCAAACTACTTGTATATTTTTACTCCTCCTATTTCTAGACTTCAAAAGAAGAAAAAATCTGAATTGCAAACCTTTTAATTTTTTAAAATTTAAGTGAAGTGCAGTAATAGTACACCTTTTTATAGCTATATGATTTTTTTAAATGTTTTATATAACATTAATATAAGGCTTTTTTCTTGATCAATGATTTATCAGGTGGGTTCATTGATCATTTTTTGTATCTGCCAGCAGTATCAATTTGTTATGTTTTAAATATCAAACATTTTATTGATTCTAGTACCAATAATATATTTTATAGTATTACTAAATGCATAAGATAGTTTTATATATGCTTATTTAACACAAAGACTCATTGAATTTATAAATAAGTGTATATAAGGGAAATAAAATATTTGCTTGCTATAAATGAACAGATTTACTTTAAAACACTTTATGCTTATTTTTTCTCTATTTTGGTTTTCCTGTCATAGTAACGATTGCATATTTCCATTTTTAGGCAGAAGTGTGTAGATCAAACGAAACTAAGAAAATGTTAATAAATTTGTTATTTAAAATTGACTTTAGTGTCATCTTATTTTAATATCCGTTATGCCAGATTTTTTTGCTATAATTTTACCTTTTTTGCCTTTATTGGATCTTGTAAAGAAATCTCACACTTATAACAATGGTTTCCATATGTAAACTGAAGAAAGAATTTGAAGTCGCTCAGTAATCAACTTCTTGGTCATTTGGGGCTCTCTTCCCTCAATTGTACCATTATTTTTTCTGATCTACATTTTCTATACTCTATCCTGGTTTCAGTTTACTGATCAATATACTATTCTTCTTTGCTGTTCTTCTTTTGTATGCTTCTCCTTTCAGTACCAGCTACTGAAATCTCCTTTCAGTACCAGTTATCTCAAGAGTAGAGTATCAGATCAATTTAATATGGCTGCATTATCACTGAATAATTTCCTTAGCTTGCAATTTAACGTAATCAGTGTTAAACTAGAGTTTTCTAAATCTTCTCCCTTTTAAAATTTTTAGATTTAAATTTTATTCACTAATTTTAATTTGTTTAATTATGGGATATTTTTAAAATTGAGCCAAATTGTTTAATCTGTTTTAATCTATTTTAAATTTTGTATTTTCGTGTTTTATCTTTTGGCTGTTCACCGCCCTGAGTCCTTCGGGAGAAGGGCGGTATAGAAATCTAATAACATAAATAAATAAATAAATAAATAAATAGATAGATAATCTGTAATGTAATTGTTTTTTAATTTTTTCCCCACTCCCCAAAATAGAGATGAAATCAGCATTAAGAGTTTCTTTTGAATGAAGTCTCATAATATTGATCAATTATGGTTTTAGCCAGTAAAATATTATATTTATTGATGGGATAAATAATAGAATTATATATTTTTGTAATGATACGGTAGTTGTAAATTCAGATAGAGGCTTGCAATGAAATCAGCATATGTTCTGATAATACTGCATGTGATTAAGAGTTATAGCCTTTTGATTTCATTTGAACAGTAGTTTCTGAGCTTTCTAGATATTTCTCATAAAGTCAATACTAACTAAACATTTTAAAGACTTCCAATTTTTTTTTACAAGAAATAAATTCAAACCTATATTAACCAAAAATTCCAGCCAAGATTTTGCTTCTATGAAATTTAGGGGAAAAAACAAAGTCAAAGATTTATGGTTAAAGAAAAATGATAGAAATATTTTAAAAGCAACACGATCTATTAACTTTTTCATATTGGAGACCATATGGCATATCGTGTGGATTTTTTTTTTTAAAAAAAAGCTTTAAATGAGATATTCTTATTTTAGATACTATTTTAAAATCTCCACCTGAAAATAACTACAGAATTAAACACAAACTTATTAAAACTTATCTTTAAATGGTCACACATGGACATTTATATAAGTTTGAATAAATTGTGGTTTATATGATACAAAAATGATGGTTTGTCATTGTAGGCTTCCCAATGATAACTAATATTCAAGGGATGTTTTGCTGTATGATCATAGCAGATAATTTTGGTATCATCAGATAACAGTACATTTTTCTTTCTTCGGTAGATATAAAAAATCAATTTTGATAGGAAGATAATATTCATAGCCCTATTAAAATATAGAATATGCTAGGGAATTATACAATAAAAGCCCAGCCTGGAAGAACTCTTTGTAAGTAATTGCTTCCTTTCTTTTATGCCTTTCAGCAAAGTTCTGCTTAGTTTCCCCATTTTATTAAGTCATGAATTATAACCTTAACTGGCTCTCTGGGGACAATGTTTAAGGACCAGTAAAGGTCAGGCGATACAGAAAACAAGTCTGTTTTCAGACTTTTGATTGTAAGCCAGTTTGTTTTATTTGTTACTGTGGATTTAAGTTGGTATGTATGTTTGTTCAGTTAAACAGTTAAAATAGGGAATTTGATTTAAAATAAAAGTGATTTTATATCTGTCCTTAGCATCATGATGTTCGTCAATATGTATTGTAACATTGTATTGTTAATTTATAATTTTAATATTTGTAAATCCGGGAACAATATTCCAGAAAAATTCAATAGTCTAACATGTTCCAGTAATATGTGATGGTTTGGTGATGATGACCATTTCAAACTCTATATATGTTTAGGTTATTACTTCAGAATTGGTCCTTTAAAACTAGTCTACTCCTCAAAAGATTTCAGGTTCTCTAAATTAGTTATCCATGCCACTTCACCCTCATTGTTCCCAGTATCTAAATCTGTTGAAACACTGCAAATTTGATAAGCCCTCATTGTTTTATTTTTCTAATTGATGAATGATGGAAATAAGTGATCTCCATAACAGCACTTTTAAGTATCCCCTTCCACCTGAAAAACTAACTTTGTCGCAATTAACCAGGCAACTAACTGATCTAGCATAGTTTTTAAATCAATATGAAGGTTAGTCCTTGCTTACTGACTGCCTCATTGAGCAACCATTTGAAATTACAATGGCTGAAAAAAACCCCATTTTTATAACCAATCTTTTCATTTATGACTGTCACAGTATCCCATGATCACATGATTGCCATTTGTATGTTTCACAACTGGTTTCCAACAGGCAGCAGAGAGAACACAGAAGTGAAATCGTAAGTCACAGTTGTGTAATGTCTCACTCAATGACTGCAGAGATTTACTTAAAATGGAAATGAAGTTGGGAGTCTGTTGCAATGTTGCAGTTTTCCACTTAGCAACTGCATCACTTGGCAACAGATTTGGTGGTCCCAATTATGGTCAGTAAGCAAAGACTACCTGTAATCCTTTTTTGTGTCACAAATATATTTGTAAATTAGAAATATGAAATCCTTTTATTATAATTTGAACCATCTATATAATTATCATGTAAAATCTTTATAGTATAATTGGAAAAATTAGAACATCAAACCTGCATTAATATTACTTTAAATACCCATTGCTTCACTGCCTAAATGTTTAAAAATATTTGGGTTTTTATGTTTTTTTTTTCTCTCAATATTTCCATTATTTTAATAGGGGACTGAAGTTAGATTAACCAGGTGGTAATTGACAGGATCACCTTTTCCTTTTTGAAGGTTGGTAGTATATTTTGATTTTATCCCCATCCTAGTACACTGCTAGTACTCCATCATTTCTTTAACTAGATCTTTTTATGCCATAAAATATGCCATGAGAATCCACTCACTCACCAAAAGTCATGTTTCCTAAACATTTTTTCATTAGTATTTGAGGCTGCAATCCACAGTCACTCAGTTGTTCTACAGTATTATGAAGGTTATTCTGGATTCAGCATTGTGGATTGTGCCATCTCTTCATAACTGATTCACCTCTTTTTTATTATGTTCAAGAAAACATTTCAGATATTTTAGAAATATTTGTTACTGCTGCGTTTATATGTATGTTCTTTAAAAAATCCTGGAACTGGGATTATTTTAATACTACGGTATGTAGTCCTGGAAATGTCAGTTCTTCATTTATCTGTCCTGTGATGTTTGTATTCTTCTTAAGCACTTTAATCTTACAGAGCTCTTTCATCATTTTCTGTTTCAAATTTGGGATAGTTCTTCAATTACAGATTCAGTCCAGATCCTTATAATATGGATTTGTTGTTAATTGTAATTTCTGTGACATCGTTCTGTAGATACTCCAGAAAAAGAAAATATTTAAAAACATTAATATATAAATAAGGTAAAATACTTGAAGACTAAAAAAAATTAAAATGCTAGTGAGGGGAAAAAGAAAAAAAATCCCACTGCAGGAAGCTTCCCTTTCAGCTGACAAAACATTATATATACACCAGAGGTGGTATTCAGCAGGTTCTGACCAGTTCTGGAGAACTGGTAGCGGAAATTTTGAGTAGTTCGGAGAACTGGTAAATGCCATCTCTGACTGGCCCCACCCCTATTTATTCTCTGCCTCCTGAGTCCCAGCTGATCAGGAGAAATGGGGATTTTGCAGTAACCTTCCCCTGGAGTGGGGAGGGAATGGAGATTTTACAGTATCCTTCTCCTGTCACAGCCACCAAGCCATGCCCACAGAACCGGTAGTAAAAAATTTTGAATCCCACCACTGACATTCACATACCCAAATGCTATGACATACCAGAAAGTATCCATTGCAGTTGTCCATCGATTGCATACCATATTTCCCCGAAAATAAGACAGGGTCTTATTTTCTTTTGACCCTCCAAATAAGGGCTTGGCCTTATTATCGGGGGGGGGGGTCTTATTATTTTGGGGATGCAGCAGGTGGCGAGCGTGGGACTGGATGTCCTGTCGCTGCCATCACCTCCACTCCCTGTTCTTTGTGCCGACCGAGCGGCCAAACACATCCCACCCCAATGTTAACAGCTGCTTCCCTTCCCCGCTGCATCTTTATCGAGAGGGGTGGCAGGTGAGGCGGGGGAGAAGCGAGACACATGGAGCAAGACATGGCTCCCCTTGCCGTCTCTTCTCCCCCCCTCGTCGGCCATGGCAGGGGTCCTGCCCCTTGCTTAGCCACCCACCCCCTTTAGGGATGCAATTTGGGGGTGGCAGGTGGGCCGGGCGAGAAGTGGAATGCAGGTCTTACCTTTCAAGCTCCATCACTTTCCTTGCCGTTGTGTCCAAGGAAGCATGCTATAAAAGAAAACCTTCTCGCGAGTTCAATCAAACTTCTCGAACTCGCGATGTAACATATATCTTTAAAGCAGTTTACAGAATCAGCATATTGTCCCCAACAATCTGGTTTTAGAATGAGGAATACACAGACATTGTAGAAGGGGAGGTATGTTATTCTTCGGTAGCCAAAACCCAGAAGGAATAGCTTTTTTAAACAGATTTTATTAAAGGAAAAAAGCTTTTGCAAGCTACACTTGATGAAATTATCTGCAACTCATGAAAGTTTATGCCTTTTAATAAAATTATTAGTTCTGAAAAGGTGCTAGAAGATTAATTCTAATTCATGTTTATTAACAGTACTTGTGAAAATGATCTTTGGAACAGTAGTTGATTAGAAGAGCCGTGAAGACCTGGCTCTTTGTCACATTCACCATCTTTAATCTTAACCTGTTTATTGATTTTATAGTAATTTCTTTGTTTGATTGTTGAGTCACTCAAGAAGCCATTAAGTTGGGTGGCATATAATTTTAATAAATTTTACCTAAATAGTGTCTGCAGTAATGATGCAACTATAAACAGATAAATGAAGGGTTTAGATTGTATCAACAGAAGTCTGATTGACAAGTTATGGAAAATAACTGTTCCATTTTAGTCTATTTTTGTCAATTCCTATCTTAAGTACTATGGTATTGGAAAATATACTTTAAGGAGGATTCAATATTCAAAGTTTGAAGAAAGACAATGATCAGGAGTTTAAAAACAGTCTTTTGAAAAAGAGATTGAAAGAATTAGATATGTTTAGCTGGAAAAAATGATGAGTCTGGGATCTATGATAGCATTTTAAAGATCATAATCATAATCATAAGTTTATTTGTCGAGCATATATAAGATAACAGGTAAAAGTGTAAACATAATTTGAATACATGAAAAGAGTAAGTAAAAAGGAATATTAGAACAGGGATGATATTACATAGAAGACGATCAAGGTTGTTCTTTCTTCTTTCATAGGACAGGACATGAAAAAGTGGATTAAGTGACAGGAAGGCAGATACCAAGTGAAAATATTAGAAAAAAAACGTAAGAGCAGTTCAGTGGAAGAACCAGTTATACAGAAAAATGTTGGTCTCCCTTCAGTGAATATGTTAAGAAAATTCTAGACAGGCATCTATGTGGGATTTATTAATTTGAATTCCTGCCCTGTGCAGGAGATTGTACTTTGTGGCTTAAATGATTCTTTTCACCTCTGGTTCTACAATGTGCTTTTTACCCAAATGAAGCTGCAGAGTTATTATGTTGCTGAGCTCTTCTCATTGCTAGAAAACAGATGGAAGCATAAATTTTGAATGTGTACAGATTATCATGTATACAGAGAACTGTATATTGAATTGTGTATTGAAAGCTCTTTAAATCTGCCCAGCTGTTGTTTGAAAGAATCCGTAGCCTTAAATAAGGATGCAGAGTCAAAGTACAAGACCTACACAGAGATATGTAAACATCAATGTACCGTGGGGGAAAAGTTAGCATGTTTATAAATTATTTTATCTGCTTTTCATAATATATACTTTCACTACTCTGGAATTCATCAATATATTGTACATGCTGTCTTGGTCAGTTTAACAAGGAAGTGTAATTAATAACTCTTTTCTTTCTCTTTATGTCCCATTCCTCTTTTGTCCATACCCTTCCATCTCTGTATTTCTCATGCCTTGTATATTATTTTGGTACCCTCCCATTCTTCAGTGTGATCAAGATCAGTGCATTCAGAGCACTAAATTCGTTTTGCAGGCTGCTGCCACCCCACTCCTCCAGAGCGAGCCCAGCCTAAGTAGTGAAGAGCTGCCTATACCAGGAAAAATTACTCTTGGTGCTCCCTGTGCTATGGTGACACTAGGACAACCAACGCCACCTTCTTCCATCCCAAATCTCACATCAGAAACAAGCTTGTCAGAAATGATATCATTAAAAGACGACCCTGAAAATCATCCATTTCTTACTCCTGAAGAAGCTCCACCCGGGATGTTACCCCTTGGACACAGCCGCACCATGCACAGCCTCAGCCTGGTTAGCCAGGATTCACTGCATGAAGACTCTGTGCGTGGCCTTGTTAAACTCAGCTCAGTCTAAACGATATAGAACATGACCGCAATTAAACACAGCTTATTTAACTCCAAAAGCAATTAGCCTTTGGACTCTGACATATATGTCACTGAAAATTATTATGTAAAGAAACCTATTGAAAGGACAAATTATTTTTGTGCCGTGAAGTTAACCATTACATTTGTTTTATAGCCAATTTATTGGTGGCTTGGGTTTGATGGTTACATTGTTAAATAACCAATTTAGTTGAAATTTGTTCGGTGATTTATAATGTCCAGCAGTTTGGAATCCTGGTACTGCAAAGTTGGTTATTATAGTGCTTAAAATATGAATGGATATAAGCGTCATATTCCATGTTTTATGAAGTTCCTTGTTGTAATATCTCCTTTGTAGCCAGACATTACTGTGCTACTCATATTTGAAACAAGATTACCATTGGATGAATGCAAAATCAATAAGGGTTGCAATTGTGGATTTGCATGCCACATTACAGTGGGTGTTACAGTAGTGTTGGTTTTTGAAAGACAGTGCTGCTTTACTATTTGTGAGTACCAAAGTGCTGTTCATTGTAAAAGACAGTACAACAAACAATATTGACTTTTTTCAATCAATCAATTATAAATAAATGAACTGGCAGTGCTCAGTTATGGAGGATTACCTGTTTTTGCATATCATTTACTTTTTAGTGTGAGATAACATACTGTGTTGTGCCATAACATAGATTTCTCTCCACCCATCCCCACCTATGATCACACGAGATATATTCAGTAAGATGGCATTCTCTATATCTTTGAATATGTATACATTTCTCTCCATACAAAGCTGATGCAAAACATTATATTACAATACAACAAATTACTTTTTTCCTAAGATTATATCATTAAGCAGCCAAAGGAACTTCCAAGACCCAATTATAGATTGTCTTGAGTATTTATAGTTTTATATATAACCTAGTTAATAATGCTATATGCCGATAATTGGTCTGCTTGTTAAAAATTACTTGATGTTAGTTGTCGGATTGAGAAAACTTCCATTTTCAAAAGGATTTTGATTCAGCAGAGGCTTCCATACAAAAATTGCCTCCTACATTATTTTAAAAAATGTTCATAAAGGAACTGTCTACAACAACATGGGGATAATGTGAAGGTACTGGGCAAGAAAAAGAACTAGTGAAAAGGTGAGGGGGGGCTTTCTCTCTCTTAATGATTTTGGGAGCCCTCACTGCTCCCTGAGGGATTTCATTTATTTGTTTGAGACTCATAGTTAAAATCATTGGAGGAATCTTTCACTAGAAAGGTTGAAAGGACACTCATAATCTTAACTTTGTTTATAGAACAAGGGTGACTGGGAAGTTCCTCAACTGTTTGTAATCAATAACTACCATTCAGCCATCATTATTAACAAAAATGTTTCAATTTAAATTTGTGATTGATGCTTGATTCTAAGAAATTTCTTATGGCTTAAAGAAAAGACATTCCCTCAGGGATAACAAACATAATAAGAACTTAAATGTTGCAAGCCATTGCATTTTGTCTTGGTTTTAAGATGCTAGAACCTGCAATACCCTTTTCTCAGGACAAAGTTTAGTGCAAAGTTATTTTTGTGGCTGTGTGTGTTTGTATATCCACATGCACACTAAGCATAACTGCAGGCAAGTACACTTAAAAACCAGATTGTGAAGAAACAAATACATTGCACCTGAAAAACACTGACAATATACATTTAGAAGGAAAAAAGCACAATATTTTAATTGGAATAAGGCCATCTTTATTATGATAGAAATGCCAGATGACTTAACAGGGAAGGAAAAAAAAAACCCTTACACTGTGTACAATTTTGTAATTTTTTTCTGAGTAGCGATAAGCGATTTTCCTTTTGTTTGCATGTATAGAAAATAATCTTAATAATCAGAGATGTCTTTTTCCCATTTTACAGAAAACTATTCATGTTGTGCAGTTATTTGACTGTGAACTATAAATGTTTACAGCATTCATGTAAAGAGATACTGTCTGTTTTTCTGCCTGACCTCACAGGATTTATTTAAAATCCTGCATGTGTTAATTTAGCGCGTGCACATTCCAAAGAAAAAAAAAACTAGGTGAGTTGAATTCTCTTCACGTAGTAAAGTTGATTACTGCATGGACAGGTGTTACTAGCAACAAATAGCTGTTAATTCCATATAATAACAGGGAGTGGCTGATTTGGAGAAGATTTAGTGAGTTGACACAAAGGAAGCCAGCTTCCTCAGAAAGCCCATGTAATTGTTTACCATTTCCATACAACAAACACCTCAAAATTTGCAATGCCCAAACTGGTTTAGTGAGTTCATGATAGGTAGTATGGGATGATACATCATGAGAATTTCTAAACACAGCCTGGGTTATTGTTATTTTTATCCCAAGCATTATGAATTGGCTACATTTTAGTAAGGAGAATCAAGAGAGAAGAAATGACTTTTCCCTCATTACATTAAATAGGATTTTAGCCATTCTTTAAAATCCATTTTTTAAAATAAAATTACCTAGTTATTGCCTAGGTAATAACTTGATGTAATTTATTTTTAAGAGACATAGATATTGGTTAGAGCAGTGTATCCATTTAACAAGCTTAGTATTTTACTAATTCAATTGACACCAGAAAATAGAGCATCCATTTCCTGTAGTGTAAAAAATCAACAATGTTAAATATTTTACCCTGCCATTATTGCTTCGCAGCTGTGAAGCTCACACAATGGAGAATAGAAGTATTTTAAAAATGTATTGGCTCACATGTCCATAGAAATGCTCATTTTATTTTACTAGCATTTTTTGAATATCTTTGCCATTAGGAAATTGCAGTGTCACACGTAGTACCAGACTCATTTGGGTTTGTTTGGTTTCGACAGGTTATCCTGTCGTTGTTCCTAAGCGCATCTCTCATTTAAAGCTTTCAAGTGCTGCACTGAAACATGGGATATCTTCCTTGGCTTACCTGATGTTTGAGGGAAGCTTATGTACTGTGAATACCTATTTTAGAACAAATTATTTTTGTTTGCATTGATGTTTAGTATTTTTTGCTGTTTATACTGTTTCTGACTTTATGTTGAAGAATAAAAATACAGCCTTTTTAAGCATTGCCTTCTGTCTTATGATTTGTTTTGACATGCCTAAAAAAACCTACAGTACTACTTTTATTTTATCATGACATTTTAAATCACATACTGCTGCCTCATGATGACATCTGCTGGAGAATGCTGGAAGGAGTCTGTCTTTTAATTAAAGCTGTTTTGTTAATGTATGTGATCATTCTATAAGACTTAATCCTAATACTAACATTTTCCAATATTATAGGAGACCAATAGTCAACTTTTTTACAAGCAAGACTCTTTTTCTTTCATCAGTTATTTAATCTTTCAATAATTTAGCTAATTCCATCTGTTAATTCCATCTTTGAAAGATAATTGATTACAGAGCTCTTCACCAGCTCTTTAAAGTGTTGAAGCTAAAACCCTGACTGATGGTGATACTTACAGTAGCCCTGTGCTATTGGAAAAGTCTAAATTTTAGAAAATTTGAATTTCTGTTCATGGTAATGTTTTACAATTACTGTTCACTAATTATCTTACAAAACAAATGATTCTTGTAAAAATTCTCATCAGCAATTTCTTCATTATTTATTAGATTTTTACCCCATCTTTTCTACAGGAACTCAAGGTTTCACCTCTCAAAAAGCAACACCATCTGAAGTCCATTCTTTGAGGAAGATGGTTTAGAAAAGTGAACTATAAATAAACCTGATTAAATAGATTGGGCTAAAATGGTAGGGTTTCATTTCTTCCTTCTGTTCTGCAATTGACTTAACAACATTATGGTTTTGGGGATAATTTAAAGGAATGAAATGGATGCATTAAACTCTGGAAAGCTTTTTGTCTCTTAATCCCCACCAAAACAAAGAGTAAAACATTCAGATCTGAGAATTGAAATGGGGTGCTGAAGCACCTCACTTAGTGAGTGTACAGTAGATTGCCCAATCTGGGAGTGGTCCAAAATCATCTAATGTTCAATTTACTGAATGTTACGATATTTGGGAATCTGTCTATGTACTTTGTGCTTTTTCTTTCTCTTTTTGGATGTTGAGTTTTTTTCCTTTTAAATGCTTAATAAAATGAAATAAAGTATTTATTGTATTTTAAAGAAAGTGTCTAATAATGTTAATAGGCTTGAATTATGGGATGTTTTGCACAATAACGAAAGTTGCAGAATACAGTAAGAGTATGATGGAAGTTCAGCATGCATGAGAATTGAATGCTTGGCTAAAAGTTCAGCTGAGCAAATACAAAACAAACATGTTTTCTTCTTGATTGAGTATATTTATGGATAAATGAATAATTATGTTGGTGCTGTTAGAGGTGTGATGGTTGGAGACATAAATGCATGTGTAATTTAGGTGCTAAATAATTGTAGATTGAATACAAAAGTGAGTAACCAGTACACATATGAATAAGTTGAGAGGAAGATGGAGAAAAATGAAGTTAGATAGCACTAAGTACTGTAAAATCCTTAAAAAAGAGGTGAGAAGTTTAAATTAAGAAGGGCACAATGAAGCACTGATTAGTACGCTATACTGGAAATAAGAATAGTTTGCAAGAAACAAAAGGTAATGAGAGGTACAGCAAGTTACAGTGCTATAAACTAGTTTTAGATTTATGTCTTGTGTCTATTTTTGGTGGGGGGGGGGGTTATCACATCTTAGTCCATGTATGGGCCTTGCATAATATTGTTTATCCTGAAAGAGAATTGTATGATGGGTGTATGTTTATGTACTGTTTGTTTAGCATCCATAAAATCAAATAACAGTATATGCCACTTGATAAAAACTGCTGATCCTTGTTACAATTTCCCTTTGAATGGGAACTCTTCTAGCTTACTTACCCCAATTAGTTGTAAATTGCCTTTTCCTGCACCTTTTCCAGATCTACTGTTTCCTTCCAAAGTACTCTTACTTCCAGATTGAATCAAGATAATTTTAAATTAATGTGACAGGTATACAAGAGTGTAAAGCTTTACTTAAAGTATCTGCAGAGCCTTTGACAGTCTTACTTTGACAAGAGCTTGTTCAGTTCAAATGAGGTTCCTCCAAGATCTGGATGGCTCCCATTCTGCTATTATTAGAAGACCTGTGAAGACTTGGCTCTTCACCCAGACCTTTAGTGAGGGAGAATGAGACCGCTTGCTTCATTCCATCTGGTCTATTGCACTTGATGCCTTTTATCTTTATTTTTAATGTTTTATTGCTGTTATTGTAATTTGTGTGTTGTGTGCCTCCCAGAGTCATTGAGTTACAAGTTTAATAAATAATAATTATTACTACTGCTGGTAATCTGCCAAAGAGAGTTTAGAGTGGAAGCAATAGGAACAAGCATCTGTGTAAGCAGCAGGAAATTGGCAAGGCTTCTGCTTTCTTCCACAGAATAGAGACAATGTCTGATAAAAAAAAAAATATCTGTTGGAACCGTAGAGAGTGGCATGCTGGTTGAAGAATGACATTCATTCATACTTGTCTGAATGAAGAGATGTAATAAGATCCCTTCTGAAATAATTTTAATGACTCCTGTTCTGATATTTTGAAGCAATTGGGGCTTGATTCTGTTTCTTGTATAGCTTCTATCTAGATGATATTGGCCTGCCTGATGTTATTTGAAATAAATCTTGCCATTTTATTTGAATTTATCTAAATCATTTATCTCTATTCTATAACAGCTTAAACATAACTACTACTTGTTTCTGTAAAGAAAACAGGAACAATAGTCAAAGTTTCAGATCGCACGAATATTGTACAAAATAATTTATAATTATCTCACATTTTTATTATAATTTCTGTGGTTTTGTTATCTAGGTTTCTGGGTTGTTAATGCTTTGTTAGCCACACAGAATTAATTTATTAAGATAGTCAGCCATATGCATTCAGATGAATAAAGAATTTCAAACTTTATTTATTGCTGGGGCTTTTATAAAGTGAAGTTTCAGAATGGTACACAAAGGATAACACCAATGACGGCAGCACTTACTAACCTTCAGTGTGTCAATTATTATATTCAAGTTAACACTCTTTTCCTTAAGCATCTGCTGACTTTGTGCTTGGTTGAGAGATCATAAAGAAATTAGTGCTATAACTTAGACTGTAGAGTTATCAGATGTTATCAATTTTTGGTTCATGTGTTAATTTTCATAGCCCCTCTGCTTTGCTAGTGGTCACATTGAAAAGATTATCTGTGCTACACATGTCTGCACAATTAGCCAAAGACAAACACTAAAACTTCAAAAGGCTACTCCACAGTAGTGGGTTTCATTTTAGTTTGCTACCAGTTCACTCTCACGCACGTGACACTTCTGTGCATGCGCAGAAGCATCTGGGCAGGTGGGCGGAGCCTCCCGCCGCCCCTACCAGTTTGCCAGATTCCAGGCTGAACTAGTAGCAACCCACCACTGCTACTACATCATGCTTAATGTAGAAGTTATATAATAGTATGACATTGTAACTGAATGCTACCTTCAGAGACATGATTATTTGCCCAGTATCCTATATACATTTCTTCTGACTAAAGAAAGCATTGAATTAGTAGCCTCTAGTGAAATATGAAGAATCTTAATTTCCAAGGACCTCTAGTTAAAAAAAATGAAATAGCACGTTTCTGTTTTAAATAGGATGATGCCATCCAGCAAATAAAAGTCAGGGGGATATTTGAGCATAACTTTTGTTTGCTAGGCACAAAAGCAAAGGCCAAGAGTACAGTAATATTGAAACCAAAGAATTGGGCCTATATAATGACACAAATGTCATGTCAAAATAGAGATACATAGTTATTTTGGCAGCTGCAAAGCCAAGGGAATCAGGCAAGTAAAAGGAAATTTGAGAAATATTAATTCTAAATCAGTACTGTAAGGTATACAAGATATAGAAAGCTGCAGCTGGATGATTAAAGTTGCAAAAGCTTGTTTTATAATTGTGAGCCTAATTGCAGAAGTGTGGGTTGACATGAAATAAAATAGCATATAAAAATGCTTGCTATGAAATGGAACAGAAAGTAAGTTGCTTCCTCATATTTTCACAGTTCAGAGTATTAATAAGCCTTCTCCGACTTGTATGAAGGCTGCTGTCCACCCTTCAAGGCAGGTTCTAATTATGTTTAAATTTGTAATAGTCTCAGATCTAAACCATCTGCTCTCAATTTATCTGCATTAATCAATGGACAGTATAAGAAACATAAATATGTGAAGTGAGGCTCAGATTTGGATCCAATCAGAAAACAACTTGAAACAATCTGCTTTCTGAAATTGGATCTCTACTTAAATTTGTCTTCAAGGGAAATATAATTATGCCATCTCCTAGTAATTAAATTTGGCAGCCATCTTAAAAATGAATGGAAATAAGCAGGTTTTACTTTAATATCTGTGATTGTTTGCATTGCCAAGATCAATAGTATATAGTATTCCCTTCTCCATTTTCCCCCCACAGGTACTACCGGGAAGCTGGTTCAATACAGATGGTTACTGGCCCAAAGTCACACATTCAGTGTCCATGACTGAGGGAGAAACTGAATCTCTCTTGAGCCAGTCCAACACCTTAACTCTTGCACTTTACTGGAAAAATTCTTATACACCATGGGTATTGCAGAAAATAGTTCATGCAATCATGAACATTAATATTGGACCAAATACAACATTCATATTCCAGTTTTGATTTTTTTTAATGCTCATTCCTGATTATGACCTAGAAAGAACAAATTTATTTAAAAACTATAATATTGTCATTCAAAATAAGTGAATAGCAATTGAATCAATGCTATGGCATATGTGAGTTTCTGCCCTGCTGAGAACAATGCCTTCAGGACACTCATTTATTTTCACTTTTGAATGTATGACTCCCCCCACCCATTTTTAATGTACCCAGCTAATTATATTTTAATCACATTTAACCCATTTAAATGTGAAATGAACATCTCCCAGTTATTTCATCCCATCCCAAATAAAATATACAATTTGAGGAAGTTATTCAAAATTTGAAATGTCAGGAAAGACCCTTCAGTGTGATACAAAAATAGTTCTATAAAAATCTCCATACTGGAGCTGCTTAACTCAAAGAGACTTACTTTTGAAATAAATTGAGCAGCATGGTATAGTTAAATGCTGCCTGGGCAATAAGCAGATTGTTCACCACTTCCTAAAAAGGTCTTGGAATCTCTTATTCTACTGAAATTTGATACTTATATGTTCTATAAGGAGGATAAATCTTTCTATGAAATTATTTGGGGATGTGGGAAAGAAAAAAATTCATTACTACCTCATTTCCAAGTGGGATTTATTTATTAATTTTTATGCCACCAATTTCATTTCAACTCGTGGTGGCACATAACTCATATTGGGCAAATGATCTTATTCAGTTTTCAGTGAATAGAAAGAAACCTGACTTGAATATACATATAAATATATATTTAATTATTGTTCAAAAAAACTCACCATTTATAAGGTTCTTTATTTTATAAATGGTCATTTATAGACATTTTAATATTTTTACTATACTGTATTGATTTAAAACATAGTATTGGATGAATCATTTCCACTGATCAACTGGGAAGATTGATTTTGCATCAGAGTTAAAGATAGCAGAGGTTTGGCATTCTACCTGATGTTCCTGCAACATAGGCAATTGATATACAAGAAATAGACTGAAATGTATGGACCTTTTTAAAGAATCAGGTAGACTTTTATGACTAAGTGCTATGCTTCTAAATTGTTTAGAAATTGACTATTATTTTTAAAAAATCACCCTATTGATAATGAATTATCAGAGAATGTGAACAAAATTCAGGTACTGGCACAAGTCACTATGCAGTTGTGACTTCAACTTAAGTTTGGCAAGATTTGCTTAATTTTGCATTAAATCCATTAAATTCAATGGGGATGGAATCAGAGTTGGAAAAAGTCATTTATGACTTTGAATCTAAATTATAAATTAGGAATCCAAATTAAAGCATCTCAGGCCAATGGTTGCCTAGCCTTGTTCCACTGTTGAACTGTTCTTACTATTACAGCCTGGGTTTGTTTTTGTTTTTTGACAGTCAATCAGAATCTGCCCTCCTACAGAAGATTATTCTATCTCTTGGAACAAGAATCAACCTTACTTAATATTTTCAATGGGATATTCTACTACTTATTTGTAAAGTATTATACCCCTCCCCTCACTTGGTCGTTTCTCCAGGGTAAACACATAACAGTGCTGCTACTTCAATCCTTCTGCAAAGGACTTACTTTCTAGCCCCTAATTCTATTGAACCTGTTCCATTCCCACTCCCTCCCAAATCCTTCTTAAAGAATGTTGCCCAGAAGTGATGCAATCTGAGGCTGGGTGTTGAATCATTGCAGTGAAATTATTCCAGTATTTACATTGGTCTTGTTCAGCAGCCACATCACGTTATTGGCTCATACCTTTTTCACAAGTATCATTACCATACCAGATATCTCCTGTCCTATATTTTTACATTTAATAGTTGTTTTCTAGGTGATCTTTGCACTTATCTCTGTTAGATTTAATTATTTTACTTTGTTTTTCCAACATATTACGATCACTTTGAATTTTATTTTTGTTTTCTAGGTATTGGCTATCCCATCCCTATTTAGTCTGTATAAATATATTAAAAATGTAAATATGTATTGCACCTCTTCATCTAAATCAGACATGAAAATATTTTTTCAGTATTTTACATGTGCCCATGTACACTGGCACATGTGCACACATGCATACACAGAAAGAGAAATGTTTTAATGAAAATACTGAAGGACCTTGAAAAGTAGGACCAGGATTGATCCTTTGGGCATCTCTTTCCAGTTTGATGAACAACCACGGATGAACATATATACAGTAAAAGTGATTTTCAGGCCAGCTGTATCTAATTGTCAAGTCATTAAGACCATATTTAATAGAATCTCTGATCAGCAAGTCATGAAGTATTTCGTTAAATGCTTTACTGAAGTCACAGACTGTTTCTATAGGATTCCCATAATCTATCAAAGTACCACATGAAGGGGAAAAAAACCAAGGTAAGCTAATTCAATAAAGTTTTCTGTTGATAAATTCATCCTAACCTTGTAATTAATTCTCTATTCTCACATTGTTTTTAGAGCAATATCAATATGATCTGAATAGAATATTTCTATCTTTTTGAAGATGGGGACATTTGCTCCAGTCATTTGGCATTTGTTGGAAGAAATATCCTTCTGGGTTCAGTTCCAAGTGGGGAAAAAGACACTGGAAACATGGTGGTTGTTTGGAAAGGTGGTTTAATGGTGGACAGGATCACATTCCTGAACAGAAAAGGGGCCGAGATGCTGAGAGTTCCTGGGTTTTATGCCCTCTCTGGGCTTTGAACTTCCTGGGGCACAGGAAGAATATCCTGATTGGTTGTCAGACTCCCAGGGAGTGGGGGTCTTAGCTAGCCTTGCTGGTTGATGTAATCTTCCCAGGTGCCATGTGGTGAGTTTCTGTTGCTATATGGGTCCTTTGTGTTGCAGATGGGATGCTGAGGCCTTAATGGCCCATTGACAAAGGTGGGGGGAATGAGTTTCTGCTTCTCTGAGTTTCTACTTCTCTTTTAGGGGAAATATTCTGCCTTTTTAGTATATCCTAAAATATTTCATTTTTCTAGGAGAGGGGGTGGGTTTTAACTTCGAACAATTTACCAATTCTCTTAAGTTTCTTTTTTTAAAAAATCACACTGTAAGGGTTCAGGCAGACTCTCAGCTTCTTCATTATCTGGTCTGAAGAGTTAAACAATTCAAAATAAAAAGTTACAAGTACTCAGATTATTTATTTATTTATTTATTTATTTATTTATTTATTTATTTATTTATTTATATTTCTATGCCGCCCACTCACCGAGGACTCTGGAGACAGAAACCAAAGACAGTATACTAAATAGCATATTGCCCCCAACAATCTGGGTCCTCATTTTATCCATCTCGGAAGGATGGAAGGCTGAATCAACCTTGAGCTGGTGAGATTTGATCCGCTGATCTGCTGAACTAGCAGTCAGCTGAAGTAGCTGCAGTACTGCACCCTAACCACTGCACCACCTCAGCTCTTCTATGACCATTTGTTTAGCATTTAGTTACAATGGTGCTAAATGAGTGGTACTTAAAATTGGCCCTCAATGGTCTGGCCATTCCCAAGATCATGTGATCAATTAGCACATACTTACCCTAGTTGCAGCATCCTGTGGTCATGTGTTTATTATTTGCAACCTTCCCTGCCGGCTTCCCATAAGTAAAGTCAATAAAGCCGGCAGGGAAGGTTGCAAGTCATGCCCACTCATGCATGCCCCGACTCCTTGCATTGGACTTATGTCCCTTCTCGTTTAATAACCTGCATTGTCCTGCCATTACTACAGTAAACAGCACTGCCACGATTTTTCACTAAGCAATGTAGTTATGTGTTGTTGCATTTGTTATAACCCAAAGACTACCTATATTCTCCGACTATGTTCATTTTGGCCTCAAGCTTCCATCCTGCCCTTCATCCAGTACTTCACAATTTCTTGGTGGAACATTTGAGTTCCTTGTTAGAGAAAAATGAAGCAAAGTACTAGTTATGTAGCTTTTTGTTGTTGTTGTTGCAAGATCGAATCTGGGTCAGTCACCGGGATCAGGGGTTTACTCTTCCTACCTTTCAGACTTGTGAGGGAACCATCTTAAGGGAATCTCTCTCTACTGGAATATGTGTTTTGGCTGATTCTGAGAGTTGCATTTATGTAGTGCCTTCCTATTGGTTAATTGGTGTGTTGAAGGCCGGTGATTAGCTGTTGTTTCCTTGTGCTGCCAAGCCCTTGGTTCCATAGAACCTGATAAGCTGGTGGTAAATCAGCACTCCTGCTGACTGACAAGGGGCCAGTTTCCCAGGCTTCAATCATTTCCCTGGCTATCTTTGCACCTGCATGGCCAACAGTCTTAGTTTTTTTTTCCTTAAGTAATGGCATTTTGCTATATTCTGCTCACCCAAAGAATACAGGGTATGGAGCTTCAGACTGAAGTTAAAGGTCTGCGCTGACATGGTAGAAATTGAAAAACTAGCAACACTTTGGAACCAGCAAGATATCTATACAATCTAATTTTTCCCAAAGCTGAAAATAGTATTTTTCAAAGTCAAACATAACATTTTATGATTTACATTACTGCAAGACATTACTCCGAAGCCCCATTAACTGAGCATACTTGCCTATTAATGACAAGAGATCAAAACCATTTCATATGTATTACTACATTTTAAACTCTATTGGGATATCGGGTCCTTTTATCTTCTGCCCCTGATATGTATATTTCCAAGAAGATCAAACAATTTCTATGTGAATCATCATGTAGAAGATATCAAGCCATTTACCACTTGCACGGTAGCCAATTTCTATGTTACGACAATGAAAATAATTGGTTACATAAACAACTATTTTTTTAGTATTTATTGCTTTAGATTTAACACATACTAGCTATCTTGTTTTTGGATGACATATACTTTACTTCCTAATCTGAAGTATTTTA
Source organism: Arizona elegans (assembly GCA_022577455.1). NCBI lineage: Eukaryota > Metazoa > Chordata > Lepidosauria > Squamata > Colubridae > Arizona > Arizona elegans. Next base: position 256,728,406 of record JAKOOJ010000001.1, read on the forward strand.
AATTTACACTTGCACAGATACTATTACAGTAATATATATATTACATATCTGTTTTATTTTGTCTTTGTTATCCTAGTGTTTTATTTCTATTTGATTTTAATTTGGTATTGTGGATTTTTTAAAATTTTGCTGGTCCTTGTTATATTATTATATAACAGATATTGGAGCAATTAAAATCTCCCTTCGTGACATTATGCACTTTTTGAAAAGTTTGCTTTGGGAAATCACCATTCACACCTTTTCTTTGGTTGAGAGGTAATCTACATGATCTATTAATAATAGATTGTTAATCAATTGATGAGATAGTGATGTAAAGTATGTTGAAAGTCGTCTGCTATTCTATTTCACAGGTTAATTTATAGTCATGAGACTTCCTGCTCACCCCAATCTTAAGTATTAGTTCTGACTCCACTTAACTTTTCTGAGAACAGTTAAGATAGGCTTGGTACAGCTGTACCAAGGCTGTACCTGCTATGGCAGACCAAAGTTTAGAATACTAAGAAAAATTTCTGCTAAAATACATTAGTTTTGTAATTTGCTATTTCCATGTAATTTTTACAAAATTATGTGTTTTCCATGGTTAATTTCAATTTAAATAGAAATATATTTTTAATCATAAAGTTACATTGAAAAATATTTAATTTATATAAAATTAAATTTTAAAATATGAAAACAACTTTGCTTAAGTTTTTAAATCTGTAATTACATGTCTGATATAAACAATAGTTTAACACTTCTAAATCTTTTATTTTCTGTTTTCATTATCAATCAACACAGAATAGATAATTCCATGCCACAAGTCACCATAATTTATAGTCACTTATTTATTTACATCTTCTAAAGGAAGAGTTAATTTACTTTTGAAATAGAAATTTATGTCATTTTCATTAGTGTGGCTTACCAGAGCTACTGCATTCATAAACTATTTAAAAGATATGTTGCAAAGAACAGAATAATTGTTTCATAAAGAAAAATCATTTTTGTTTGTAGTTTCAACATATAATTAAATTATATACATTGCACTGATATAAAATGGAGAAATGCTTGCCTTTGTCAATTTATAACTTAAAGAAACTTATAAACTTATCCAAGTTTATAATCTTATAACTGAAAGGAACAAGTACCATATTTTTCAGAGTATAAGACGCACTTCCCTCCCCCCAAAAAAGAGGGTGGAAATGTTGGTGCGTCTTATACACCGAATACAGCCTTTTTTGGCCTCCCAAAGCCCTGCCCCGCTCGCCACATTTTTGTGAAAAATGGATTATAAGATGCACCAAGATTTCAAAGAGGTAAGTAAGAAAAAAAAAAGTTTTTGCCCTCCCCCAGCCCCCAGGAGCACTCTGCAGGCCTCCCAAACCCTCTGCGCACCCCGTTTTTCACAAAAATGGGCAAAAAACGAGCCCATTTTTGCAAAAAATGGAGCATGCAAAGGGTTTGGGAGGCCTGCAGAATGCTCCTGTGGGCTGGGGAGGGCAAAAACGTTTTTTTTCTTACTTACCTCTTCAAAGTCTTGGTGCGTTTTATATACCAGTGTGTCATATAATCCGAAAAATACGGTAGTTGCTTTAAAAAAAAATCCATGACTAAAATTTACCCTGAATGGATGGAAAAAAGAAACAATTTCTTCACTAGGACAAAACCACTACCGCCCTCTTTAAAAAGGTGAAATTGAACAATGGTATGTATTTGAAATTGAATGTTGCTTAAAGCTCATGTGGCTAAAATATAAGAATTAATTTATAATATAGGTATATTAAGGAGAATTGATTCTCTGCAAAGTTATCAGCTCCAGAGAAATAGATGATTTTAATATAATTATCAACTATAAATTTTGCAATATAATGCCACAAAATTCTTTGTTTTTTTTTCAGATTAGTAAACCAGTTTTGGTTTCCTATAATTTTCGTACATTCTTGCTGTCAAACAATATTCTTAGTTGCAAAATAAATAAATAAATCAAACACTTTGTACTTAATGGGGACTAGGCCAAGCTTCTTTTTTGTTGTTGTTGTTGTTGGTTGTTTTTTTTTTTTAACTAGTCACTATTGCATATAATTAACTATTTCCCTCTCTTTCTTTGTTCTAGAAAGATCCAGAATATCTTTTGGGCTTCCTTTCACATGAGGCCAAATAGGAAATGCAAGTTGGAGAAAAAGCTTTTTTATCAGATAAAACCCAGAGGTAAATGTTTTTGTTGTAGAACCTTACTAAATATATTTGTAAATATAATTGTAAAATATTTTCTGAGTATTCACAATTGGAAAAATGTAGCTGATAAGAACTTCCTCGTTTTGACTTTGGCCCCAAAAGGGGGATGTAGCATTACTCTACATTGCCTGAGCACAATGAAACTTTGTATCCTTAATTCTTTCATGCCGCCAGGAAAATTCCAAAGTGTATTGAATAGAAAGACACAATTCATTACCCAATTTTTAAAAAGTTTGGGTATTAAAGACCATGAAACAGTTGCCTTTGCTAACTCTTGACAAATGCTTCAGTGAGCTTCCACCCCTTTTTAGTACTGAATGGGACCTGCCTGGAATGGAAAATAGTCATCATTCTAAAATGCTTTATGTCCTATGTGAAGTGTCATTCTTACAGCACTTCCTTAAACTTATGGAGGAATGCAGAGATGACCTTGAAGAAAATATGCAGCAATCATTAATAAAGCATGACTAAGCCCAGGAAAACAGGAAAGCACGAGAAAGAAACTCAACCTTGCCCTGTCTTGACTTTTTAGTCTGAGACTGAAGAAAGGGAAATGCCGTCAGGCTTCCTAAATTGTTGTTGTAGTCTTATGTCAATAAAGTTTATTTCTAACATTTTGGTGTTATCTATTTCCTCACCTGGCCTGCCTCAAAGGCCTGAAAAAATCAAATTATTATTTCCATTTCTGAGATAGCTGAGAACAAAAAGGTGTATATCAGTATAAAGTTACGCAGGTTTCAGATTGTTTGATAGGTTTTTTTTTAAAAAAAAATGATTTATATGCCGCCCTTCTCTGGAGACCCAGCGCAGCTTACAATGCGCTAAGCAATAGCCTTCATTCTTTTTGTATATTTATACAAAGTCAGCTTATTGCCCCCACAACTGGGTCCTCAATTTACCTACCTTAGAAAGGATGGAAAGCTGAGTCAATCTTAAGCCTTGGCGAGATTCGAACCTGCAGTAATTGCAGACAACTGGTCTTAATAACAGGGTGCTTTAGACCACTGTACTACCAAGGCTAATTGTTGGAGAAATAATATTGTCTTACACTCACTAGTCCCTCAATTTCACTATCCATGAAGCAATAGTATGCTACTTTTCCTTCCCCAGGACTATTTCAGATATTTAGTTTACACTAGAATATTGTAATCCACCCTGAAATAAAAATACGGATTCTTAGCAACAATTAATATTGGTTATTTTTGTTTTCATAAATAAGTTAATAAATTTGAATTTTGTTTTCCAAATTAACAAAATCCTTTTTTATAAACTATGTTTACCTTTTGAAGAGTTTTTTTAATAAGACAAAATTGTTAAGCCTAATTTATGTGCACTACTAATAGATCAGATTCTTCTTTTGCTACTGCCTCTCTTGCATGTCTAAATTTCTACAGATGAGGAAGAAAGAAAGAGAACAACAATGGAATTTCATCTGATATGCATAGATAATCTGCTCAGATTATTCAGGATGAAGCAATGTAGTTCAGTGCAACTGTGAAAATATTATCCATGCTGGTCTGATTAATTTTCTATTATCTTTTATTAGATAAAACTTATCATGCACAATGTTTTATCTTATTTTCAGAAAGTACCATATTTAGGGTGATTAAATACTGCTTATTTTACTTTAATCATTTTAGCTAAATTAAAAATATGTCATTGAGTGTTCATCTCAGTATATGCTGCATTACTGGGTTTTTATGGATATAGAAGCGAACTGCTGAGTAATTATGAATAAGATGTAGTGTAAGAGTTGGAAGCCCCAATTATCACAGTCCTCTCAACTGGGTCAAATGATTGTGGAATAAATAAACTAGCAAGACTCTGAAATTTCAGTAAATCATGTTTTGTTGCTCTTCTGTCAAGAAATAAAAATTCTACGCTATTGCAATACATTTCTAAAATACACATGTTTAATTAATTAGATTTTTAAAATTAACAAAGAACTTGACACAAATCAGAATGGGAGATTTAAGGGAACAATTTTAAGAAGAATAACCATGTTTATAGAAGTGAAATGAATGAAAGGAAAGGAAATGAAAGGAAGAGAAGGTCTCTGGAAATGTATACATTTAAACCAAATGTTTTAACTGCCATCATCCATCAATTCTATAAAACCAGTTGGTCTATTGGTTAAGGCACCAGGATATAAACTAGAAGCTTGTGTCCTTAGATATAAAAGCTGACTAGGTGACTTTGGATGAGTCATTCTCTCTCAGCCATGATGTCATCCTCAGGTGACAAGCCAGTCAATCAATTCCTGTCACAACCAACGGAACAATATTCGGTGGATTAAAAAAAAACCCAGACTCTGCACTTGAAGGAAAAATGCAAGGAAGAAGAAGAAAATCTACTAATTCTATGAAGTCAAATGAGTAAGATGCTTAAGTACCAACAGTATTAGGAAAAACATTAAGAGAAATCCAAGCACTTCCTTAACTATAATAAAGCAAAGACTGAAAGAAACACAAGATCATTTAACAAAAAGTGGAAGCATTTTTTATTACTCAATTTATGTGGATCATTTCCAATAAGAGAATAAGAGGTAAGATAAGAGGGTAAAAGACTCCACTTTCCTGCTGTCCCTTCTCTTGGTTTTTACTCTGTCTTATTACTTTTAACTCTTTTTATATTTATCTTTTTATCAGTTTCTAAGTCAACAAGAGTTGTTTCAATAGTGAGATGGGTGGCACATTTTAAAAAAGAATTAAAATTTCTACATTATCTAGTGAAACTCGCCCTATGCCAAGTGCATGGAAGGAATGGCTAGGCCCAGCAGCCATCCCTTTCCAAAGAAGTAAACAGGAAGAGGAAACACCAACTATTCCATTTCTGTCACACAGACATGAGCATATTTAGCTGTAAGGATGATACTCCATCATGTTCTGTGATGCTGAACATTTCTGGCAAGTTTTGTTTTTCAGGCGTTTTAATGGTGAAAGGGGCTTTTTGCTTAAAGCTGGCTCATATTTGCAAATACTGAAGATGTTTATTTTGGTATTTTTGGAGAGAAATGTACAACTGGCATTGACCAAACTGCTACCTGCACTGCAGCAAAATAGGAAAGGATGGAAGCTGTCTAGTGTTAATTCCTCTATACCTTCTTCACCCAGCTGATTGCAGGCTAATGAGCCGGAAAGCATGTAAGCCATGGAAAGTCACAGATGCTTCTACTTCTTCCTTTTCCTTGCCCACCTTCCATTAGCATCACAATAATGCCTAGAGAGAAAGTGGAAACAGCTATTTCTGCTTGTTTACTCATCCTCACTCCCCCCACCCCTTTGGATATTACAATCACAGACGGAACCACAATTGCCTTTGGGGCTTTTATTTTTGTTAATCAAAGATCCTTTATGATAGAGAAGTGGGATAGGAATATCTGAATAGTATATTTTCTTGAATAATTATATACATTACAGAAAAAAATAACCTGTAAATCCTCTTTTGCCCTACAGATCTATATAATCTGAGATGATGACTATTTTAATATCTGACTACTCTCATGGTACCAACTTTGTTATTCTAGTCTATCTCTTGAGGATAGACATCTCTTTCTGTGAACATTTCCTTCACAGCTATTCTACATTCTGTAATGATATAAAATTGTCCTCCGATTTTGGAAAGTCAGGAAAGCACTAGATGGTGCAAATAGCAAATATTGTCAGCATTTCTTTGAATATCTGCAGTGAGGAAAAATGCTGTTTTATTTCACTCACTCTTGTAAGGATTTCATAAGATAAGTATGTTATTATATTTAAACAGAATAAAGAATTGTATATGGCCTTAAGGAGTAAGCTTATTTGTTGTGGTATAGATTTTGGACAAAGCTAATATTATAATTAATTTACTTCTTTTTTTTAGCCTCAACTCAAGCTCAAAATAAAATTAAATTATCTTCAACATGGCAGGGCAATGTGGATCCTCACTTTTTGTTTTAACAAATTCCCCAGAAACACCCTTTGACTGTCTAATTTTAGCTGCATTATTGCCAAAAATCAGTGATGGGATTTCCTGCTCTTTTAAGACAAGAATCAAATTGTGTGATCCATTATATAAGCTGAATTAAAAGCAAAGTATACACATAATATAAATCCTTCCTGGAAACTATTGTTTGCCTGCTTTGAATTTGAATATTGCATACTTCTGGGACAGCAGTTACTGAAGTACTCTGAATATTAAGAAGCTGTATAAAATTGCATGCAGATAGCCCCAATTATTTGCAGTTGCATTACCTGCAATTTAACATATCCACAGAGAATGTTTTGCCTTTTGAAAATATCTCTTTTAATGCACAATTTTGTTTGGAGGACTTTTGGAAGGGTTTTTGTGTGTGTGTGTATTTCAAAGTTACAACTTTTCCTCACAGCAATATTTTCTTTTCAATTTTATTTATTAAATTTGTAAGGCTGCCCAGGAAAAAAATATTCTAAATTACAGAAACTAGTGACAAAAACAATGATCAAAGGAAGCGTTACACACTTGGCATATCCCCATATGAAAAGAATACTGTTGACTAATCAGTACTAAGAGTACCATTAATTAATCCAAGGCCTAGGAGAAAAACTGGTTTTAAAAGGCCATTTTAAAATAAGATTGAGGAGCCCCATCAGATGATATTTTTTTATCTATGGGACCTGGAGAATGCAGAGATCAGCCGTCCTTCCATTATCTAGCCCTTTTGCCATGTAAGTTACTCTAGACAACAACCAGAACCTGGAATTGCACCCAAAGGCTATTGGTAAGCAATGCAGCTTCTAAACCAGAGGTATCACATGAGCATATCAAGATGTGCCTGTAACTATCTAAGCTGCTACCATCTGCAGCTTCCAACCAGTCTTCCAAGAGCAGCCTCACATAGGAATGCACTACAATAGTCCACACCTGACATGAAAGGAATGGGGTTCTGGAGTGTCTCCTGATTCAAAAAAGAGTGAAATGGGCATAGCAAGATGGAGCTCTTCTTGGCCAGAGCTTCTACCACCTCTTCTCAGTGCCTTGTTTTCTTGCAGTTTACCCCGCTGGAATGGAACGGAGGCCACCTACCCGATTCCTACCGCTGTTAGTCATCGTGTTAATAACTACTTGTATCAAACCATTAAGAGCGTTAATTCAAAATGGACAGGACTGCTTCCTTCTGACATCCAAAAGAGCTTGGGACAACCACTTCCCTCGCGCCCGTGGGCTGGGATGCAGATCAGTCGGCGCCCTTTGCACTGGTCTAATGTTTTCCACCCTGACAGAACACTATTATTTTTAAAAAGGCAGCCTGTGAGTTTAGCGGACGAACGGCGGAGCCGACGCTCCCGGGATGCCGAGGAGTGCGAGGAATTGGGAGGCAGCTTCACCTCGGCTTCCCGTTGCCCACCGCCGAACCGGGGGGGGGGGGGGCACGTGCACCCTGGCTGGAAAGAGCTGGGAGGCTCGGGCTCCTTTTCTCCCTTTTCCTGCTTGGGTTTCGGGACGCCTTCGTGGAAACCCCGCCCCTGGTTATGGGCGAAGCGACCAGGAAGAAGCAGGAGGCGAGAGGAAGCGCAGGCGGTGCTCGGCAGCCCGGATTCTGCTTCGCCGCCAGTTCAGGAGCTCCCTCGCCTTCTCGTGGCTTGGAAGTCCGGCAGGAAGGGAAGGGGAGGCGGCGGCTGGCCTGAATACGGAGCTAGAGCTGCCGCCGCCTTCCTCCTCCCCTCAGCGCCGCCGCGGCCCAGTAGGAGGGAGCCTGAAAACAGAGTCGCCAGTCAGGCTCTCTCCTAAGGCGGGGAGACACGCCGCCAAAGCCCACCATGGCCACTAAGGTGAGGAGACCACTCCGGCTGCCACCCACCTACCCACTCGCCCGCTGTAGGTTTGGGGAGCGTTGGCTTGGCCGCCCCCGCCCCCCTCGGGTTTTGTTTGCGTTTTGAAACAAGTCGGGCGTTACACGGGCTGGTGGAGATGGGGGTTCGTGCCTCTCGCGCGCTGGGAGAGCAGCGGTTTCGCTGGGTCGCATCTCCCGCTCTTGGGGTGGGTGGGCGCCGTCTAGGACGGTGGCATGAGGGTACTTGTCTGAAGGGCGTGTTTGAGGAAAAGACACTCGGCTGAACTGGGGGGCGGGGGGGGGAAAGAGAGGGAGGGTAACGTAGCCCGAGCTGTGCCTTTTATCTTGGCGCCTTTCGTGTACTCTGCCCCTTTGGCTATTGCACGCGCAGGCAGAACCCCCCCTCCCCTCCGCTCCCCTCCCCTCCGCGTGGGCCTTGGACCTGTTTTCCGGTTGGGGCCAGCCAACCGAAGGCAGAACGCAAACTTTGAAATAGTGCTAGGGAGAGAAAAAAAAGAATTCTCTCCAACTAAATAAATTCATTTAAGCTGATAGTGAAATGAGTACTTTTGGACTGGGGTGGGGGGAGAGAATAGATTTCGTTTCCTAGTTCAAAGGCTTCTGTGCCCTCTTCTTATAAACTTAGTTATTTTCCTACCTAAGGCATTTTTTCCCCCCTTCAAGTTCAAGTGTTGTTATTTTAATTGCAGATCTGTGACAATATCAGAAGAGCTTAGGCTGGCTCTCTTGCCCTTTTGGTAGGCGTGTTCACATTCAGCACACACCCCTCCATACTGTACTTCTTTCCAGATGTAAAAATAAAAGTGCCTCTGTTCCATGCTGCAATTGTGTCCATGATGCAAATGCAAATATTACAGGGTCTTTTTTTAAAAAAATCTAAAATTGTAGATGTTTATGTGAGTATAATTGGGTCTTGCTTGGCTAATGCTTTTAGGGCTGCAAATGTTAATTACAGGAAAACATTTTGACAATACTCATTAACATCTCAACACGTTATTGTGGGAACTGGGAAATAAAAGCAAAATATGTTTAAATTTGCCAGTTAAAACCATTTTTGCTTAATTTAATTCTTGAATGCAGCTGTAAAAATTTGTGACTATTAGTGGAAGAGATCCTTGTTCTCTTGATCTATAGGCCTAAAACTAATATAATTACCAGTGCATGTTTACAATAAGATTTCTGAACCATGTGTGAAATAAAATAGGTTCTTTAATCACATGAATCTATTGTTTAGAATTGTAGTTAGTAATGCTTTTACAGTGTCTATACTTCCCATGTTGGTTACTATTATCCACTGAGATTGAGAAATTGGTTGAAGTGAATAAACTTAAGCTAATATACTGATATTAGCAAAACAAGTATTAACAACAAATATACATATACACATATACATATATCAGCCTCAGTTTGGTGTAGTGAAAGCATACTGGTTTTTGAAAGTATTGCCACTGACTACAGTTAATATTGACTATTGCACATGAACAAACTGAAATTTATGTAAAATGGAAACAAATGTTTCTAATGTCTATTGGCTATGCTGAAGGAAAGACAAGAGCACAAAATTTTCTGGCCTTTTTTTCTGTTTGTGGACAAAATTCCTATTCTTTCTATTTCATTTCAAAACAATTCACACACGCCAAATTGTAGGCTCTGAGTTCATGTGATCTTTTCTGATAATTGGCTAATTGATCAGTTTCTTCAGAACTGGATCAAGTTCTTTGAAGTATGTCATTTATTTTTCAGTGCTCAGCATTCTAGCAGGAAAGGAAAAAATGACTTAAGACTAAGTTTTTTTACAAAAATGAATCACAAGGCATTGATGTTGACTAATGCTGTTATTTCATCTGTCGCTGTACAACTCTTCCCCTTCTGAAGTAGTTTTATATATAAATAAGAACATTTGAAATTCTTTCAGTGAGAATTTTCAGAGCAGTGGTGAGATTGAATTTCCTTTTGTTTTCTTTCCCTTTCATTTTGAGACTTGTTATGATTATTTATAGAAGAAATTGTTTGGAATACTCAGTTATTCTATCTTGTAAATAAATTGACTTCTCTTTTGCAACTACACTTTTTTTGATTACCCTGTTGATTGGACTCTTGCTTTTTTCTACCTTCAGCCTAATGTCCAAATATCCAAATGTGTAATATTTTAAAAAGAGAAAAGAAACCAATAACAAAAATTAAAAATATTTATTCAGTAGTTGTGTGTGGTTTAATATGAAATATCCTTGTATGCATATAGAAGAGGAAAATGCCTTTAAAGAGGAAATTATTTTTCATCTGTACCAGCATTTACTGAAAATTCATAGTAACACTTTACTGTTTTGCATATATCATGTCTATTAATTAAGACTTTTTTATTGTATGTGCCTGTAAGGAAGGAATTGATTTGTGACTATTATTATATGCAACAGTTCATTAGATAAGCAGTTCAAAATGGGCATGAGAGTGAAGGTGGAAGAAACTAGTGCTGAAATCTTGGGTGCTCAGCTCTGTATACATACATACATTACATACATACATACATTACATACATACAGAGAGAGAGATTTCTGTGCACTCATTTAACAATTGGGGAACGCAATTAGAATAGACTTGGAACAGAAGCCAAAGTTTGAGGTGCATTTTATGCCTTGTATATTCTTGATTCAGTCCTATTGAGCTGAAAATGATTTTGTTATAAACAATGAGTTGCTTAAATTTTTAAACAAAGCTTTTAAAAATATGTTTTTAAAAAAATATTAAACATGACAAATTATCTTGATCATAAAGGTGCAATACTTAAATTGTGCAATCTTTAAAGAAGTATTTTTATTTCCCAAAGACATGACTTTTTATTTAAAAAAAAAGATTTGAAGTGTATTGCTATTTTTGATGCTTTACAAAATTCAGCTCTGGTATCACTTTGAACTATATTTCTACTATGGTGCAATGTGAATTTTCTTTGCCAGCTGTTGGAAGCTAAAGCTATTGAGGATTTTCCATTGAAACAATAGTCCAATTAGTGCTGATTTCCGTATCTGGAATAGGCAACTACACAGTTTTCAAAGGAAGTGAAGGGTCATTGTCCCTGTGCCAATGAAATGCAATTTCATTCCGTAAACAGAGGCTTGTGGCATCTTTTATATAACTAGTTTTCTGGAGGCAAATGATAGGCTGATTTATTCTTTATTCATATAACACTCAACTGTAAATGATTGGCTAAAAATATTTTGAAATTCTGAGGAGTAAGGAGTTTTAAAAGCGGGAGTTTTGTTTTTATTTTCCAATTACTAGGTTGGAATCCTGGTTGATCCATGGAATGAGAAAATGATGGCCCAGAGGTTCATAAATTTATTCCTAAAAATACACTGCTAGGTTTTAGAACTTGGTTTTCTAAGTTGTTTAGGTAATGTAGTAGATGAGTGGTGTAAAAAGGGTGAGAATGGAGAATGCATTTGGAATGAGAATAAATGTTGCCACTGAATAGCCATTTTAGGTTTTTATATGAAAAGTATGTATTTGTATTTTCATATTCACCTGAGGATATGCTGCAGCACTGAGTACACACGTGTTATAATATCTTATTTTATTGCTAATCCTTCCAAAATGGAAGTTGGGTCATAAGTAAAGATGACAAAAGCCAGTTCTGCTATTGCTTTGGCAGTGCTTGTAGCATTGATGTGGGATTGACTTTGTCCTACTGTGCAAAAGCAAACACCAGGATGATGGTGAATGTGTTGTGCAAGTAAAGACATGGAGGAGAGCCAGTTTGGTATAATGGTTAAAGCTCCAGGCTGGAAACAGGAGGCCATGTATTCTAGACTTGCCTTAGACAAAAAGTCAACTAGGTGACTTTGGGCCAGTCACACACTCAGCCCTAAGAAGGAGACAATAACAAAGCACTTCTGAAAACCTTTCAAGTAAAGTGGCAGGGAGTTGTCCAGGTAATCACCAGGAGTCAACACTGATTCAACAGCACTCCCCCCCCACCCCCCAAAAAAGTGAATAATAAAACAGATTACACTAAGTGCAGGGATTTTGTCCAAACTCAGATCTTCAGTGTCTCATTTCTGAACTTTTGGCATACCGTGAACTATGAGGGGCTAAATTCAGTTCTCCCAAATTTGATTTTCATTTTGAGTTCTTTTTAATTCAGTTCTTCAGATAAAATATCTCCATATAGTACTTAATAATTTCCACTTTATAAGAGAGAAAAAAGGGAAGAATACAATTAAAGTTTGGGCACCTACTTTTTGTTCCATTAGGTACACATCAGTATGCATTTGCTTATGTTTTAAGTGACGTGATTGGCTGAAGAAATGGATTTCAGTAAGTCTGCAATGGAATTTAGAAAATAAAAATCATAACAAACGTAGGTAGGAAAACAATTGTCATTGTATATTCAAGACTATTTTTACCATTTTTTTATAGTAACAATAATTCTCCCAAAGTACATTAATACTTTAAACAACAGTTCCTGCATAGTTTATAGCATAAAACACATGGTGCCCCACAGATATCTCCCTTGGTATCAGGTAGTCGTCTTGTCAGCGGGGAACTCCCTCCCCATACACACATGTATAGAGAGATATATCAATATTAATTAAATAGGAAGACGACACGTTCCATAGAAAAGCACAGCCTCTAATATTATTTTTATTTGCAAGAATGCCTCTGGGATCTTATAGTCTCAAATATTTTTCAATAATAAAAATAAGGGCCCAACTGTTTTGTTTAAAAGTGTACCCACATTCATCAAAAAAAAAAAAAGTTAAAGTAAAAATGACAGAGTTTACCTGTTTGCCCTTCTGGTAAATCATACTTTATGACTAGCCATATCCACTATAACTAGCTATTTTGTCAATGCTCAGACTTAGCTTATGAAAAACTGTAACAGAGTTTGTGACATGTTTTCAAATGGAAAACGTGGCCACATACCCAAAATTTGCCTATCCTTTGTAAATGCTTAGTTTACAAACAGTGTAAATATTATGCAGCAGTACCTGGAAATAATAGAAGAGAAAGAACTGGAGAGAAGGACAAAATACAAAGACCTGTAAATAGAAGTAGAACAACTGTGACAAGAGAAAGTAAAAATAGTACCAATAATAATAGGCACCTTAGGTGCAATCCCAAAACATCTGGAATAGTACTTGAACACTATCAGCATTGACAAAAATCACCATTGGTCAGTTGTAAAAGTCGTATAAGTGATACCTTTAACAAAATAAAACAACTGCCTATTCCAGGTCTTTGGGAAGGACTCAATAGGTAGACAAAATGAAGTTTAGATACAATCTAAACATCTGGGTGACCATCCATAATAATATAAGATTAGCAATTATTAGAGATGTATTATAAATAATATATAGAAAAAATGCATTTTCAAAGTGCTTTCCAGTTAAAGAGTTTACTAAAGAGTTATGTCTGCTTAGCAGTACCGTGTTTTCCCAAAAATAAGACCCTGTCTTACATTTTTTTGAACCCCAAAATAAACTCTTGGCCTTATTTTCGGGGAGGTCTTATTATTTTGGGGTCCATGGAGCAAGATGGGCTCCCCTTGCTGTCTTACATGATTTCCAGCTCTGCGTTTAAATATTTTTGGGGAGGGTTTATTTTCAGGGGGAGGCTTATTTTAGTGCATGCGCTCAAAAGCCTATTTGAGCTTATCAGGGAATGTCTTATTTTCAGGGAAATAGGATACTATTAATTATATACTGGAGTGGCTTTTGTGTTTATCCCTGAAACTCTCAAGCAGTAATCAGACAAGTTTTATATGCTCATAATTAATTCCTTATCATGGTATGCTTGTATATTAATAAATATGTACTGTCCATAGAATACTTAAGCTTTTAATGAGGTTTGTGTAGCATTCAAGCAAGAAATGTTGACTGTGTATCAATTATGAAAAATGTAGGCCCAATTACAATATCTGATACTCTCCTGCACTGAATATAAAGAATATATAAAGAATCCTAATTTGTTTACTGTAGCAAGTTGCCAATTTCAAAATGTGAAAACCTAAAATCCTCTAAATACAGATATAATAGATTTAAAACTGAGATAGAACCAAAAGAAAATAGCTTAATTTATATTTATGCTGGATCAAATATCTCAGTAAAAGGGAAAACATTTTTATTACCCTGTTCTAGCATTTTCTTTATGATGTGCTGCTGGCAATAATTTCACATTGGAGTGTTAATTCTAGCAATACTCTATAGTTTACTCATTAAGAAACCTATATTCTAAAGCTTCAGCAATTCCACCAGTAGAGCTTTAAACTTAAATATTTATCCAATCAAAGAAAGACACTATACTGGATCAAACTAATAAAAGTTTTCATGGTCAATAGAAGGAAGAGACAAGGAAGAGAAGAGTGACTAGGCATTAAGAGGGACTGTGTGCTCAACTGTAAGGAGTGTAAAAGTTATCTAATGAATAGCTGCTGATTGGAAGGGGTATGTTTTGAAATCTATTGATTACCTATCATCGGTGATTTACTGCTTCCTATTGAGTAAGCCCAGAAATATTAAACATCTCTGTGTTTCAAGGAGCAACCTTACTGAGCTGGCGAATTGAGAGAGCTGTCAGAATTCTGCCTGTGGAGTGAGAAGATCCCTAACAGATTTTACCTCTAAGTCTAGGGTTTGTACTTAGCTAACTGGAAATCCTGAAAGTTGAACAAGAGAAAATGGTATATGCAATTTGGGGGACATGTTTGTCTTCCTGCCTAACCACAAGCTGAGATGCCTCTCATCAAAGGCAAGCTTGTATTTCTTGAAAAAAAAGGCGGTTCAATTATTGAAGTGGTCACTTGATTTCAGTTGATAGAGAAGATGAAGATTTAGCTCTTCAAAGAAATCTGGTGCTGAAAAACACAAAACAAACCACAGTCTCATAGCCTCCATAGGAAAAAAAAGACCCTGTAGAATAGCTGGATAAATCTGTTAAAATTAGAGGAGATGCAGTGGTTCCTTATAAAAAGCAAAGAAAAAATTATAGAATTGTGTTAAAAGTATTAAAGGAATAAGACGATCTTGCTGAAACTTTACAAGAAATTGTAGGGAAGAGAAGGCCATATGACCTGAAGAGGAAGAAGAATGTGTCTATATTTGAAAAGAGGGGAAGGATTTAGGAAGCTAACACACCCATTTGTCTGGTATTAATAGCTGGGAAAATTCTATAGCTGATCATAAAGATATTCATCTGGGAGTTCCATGAAATTCATGTAATTAGTTAAGCGCAAATCTTAACAGATCAAGCATTATCTCATTTTTTGATTGAAGCGATTGTGAAAATACTATACACATTATATTTTAATTTCAGGAAAGTATTTCACAGTACCCATAACACTGATTAGCAAATCAGTTAATTGAAGATAGATGGCATGACTGTTAAGGCATGAAAATAGTATTCAGAAAATTACTAATGATTCCTTATCAAACTGTAGACAGTTTTGAGTGGATTGTCATAATTTAAATATTTATTTATTTATTTTATTTTATTTAATTAAATTTCTATACCGCCCTTCTCCAAATAGGACTCAGGGCGGTGCACAGCCAGAGTAAAAACAGAGCATACAAAATTTAAAAAACAATATTAAAATAATTTGAATATTTTGGCTATAAATTAAAACAACCCAATTTAAAACAATTTAAAATTTAAGTCAAGCCAGCCCAGCTAGTTGAAATAAATAAGTTTTCAGGGCCCGACGAAAAATCCGGAGGTCTGTTATTGTACGTAACTCTGGGGGAAGGTTGTTCCAGAGGGTGGGCGCCGTCACAGAGAAGGCTCTCCCCCTGGGGGTCGCCAGCTGACATTGTCTGGCGGACGGCACCCTGAGGAGGCCCACTCTGTGCGAGCGTTCTGGCCGGTGGGAGGCTATTGGTGGCAGAAGGCGGTCTCGTAAGTACCCCGGCCCTAAGCCATGGAGCGCTTTAAAGGTGGTCACCAACACCTTGAAGCGCACCCGGAAGACCACCGGGAGCCAGTGCAGCTCGCGCAGGAGAGGTGTCACACAGGAGCGCCTCGTCGCCCCCATAATCCCCCGCGCGGCCGCGTTCTGGACCAGCTGGAGCCTCCGGGTGCACCCCAGGGGGAGCCCCATGTAGAGAGCGTTGCAGTAGTCCAGGCGGGAAGTGACTAGTGCCTGAGTGACTGTGCGTAGAGAGTCCCGATCTAGAAAGGGACGCAACTGGCGTATCAGGCGAACCTTATAAAAAGCCCCCCTGGCCACGGCTGTCAAATGGTCTTCTAAAGACAGCCGTGCGTCCAGGAGGACGCCCAAGTTACGAGCCCTCTCCGTGGGGGCGAGTGATTCGCCCCCAATAGCCAGCGATGGCGTCAGCTGGCTATATCGGGACGCTGGAAGCCACAGCCACTCGGTCTTGGAGTCGGTTGAGTCTGTTTCTCCCCATCCAGGCCCGCACGACCTCCAGGCACTGGGACATCACTTCAAGGGCATCGTTGGGGTGGCCTGGGGTGGAGATGTACAGCTGGGTGTCATCAGCATACTGATGGAACTTCACCCCGAAGCCACGGATGATCTCACCCAGCGGCTTTACATAAATGTTGAACAGAAGGGGCGAGAGGACCGACCCTTGTGGCACCCCACAAGCAAGGTGCCTCGGGGTCAACCGCTGCCCCCCCATCAACACAGATTGCAACCGGTCAGAGAGGTAGGAGGAGAATCACCGCAGAACGGTGCCCCCTACCCCCAACCCCGCCAACCGGTGCAACATGATACCATGGTCGATGGTATCAAAAGCCGCTGAGAGGTCTAACAGGACCAGGATAGAGGAACAACCCCTATCCCGAGCCCTCCAGAGATCATCCACCAACGCGACCAATGCCGTTTCCGTGCTGTGCCCAGGCCGGAAGCCGGACTGGAGCGGGTATAGATAGACAGCTTCATCCAGGTACCGGGGAAGCTGTTGCGCTACCACACTCTCAACAACCTTCGCAACGAAGCGAAGGTTGGAGACTGGACAATAGTTAGCCAAAACAGCCGGATCCAGAGAGGGCTTCTTGAGGAGGGGCCTCACAACCGCTTCTTTCAAAGCAGCCGGCAGGACCCCCTCACTCAAAGAAGCGTTAACAATCTTCTGGAGCCAGCCTCGTGTCACCTCCCGGGAAGCCAGTACCAACCAGGAGGGACACGGGTCCAATAAACATGTGGTTGCGTTCAGCCGTCCCAGGACCCTGTCCATGTCCTCGGGAGCCACAGGATCGAACTCCCCCCAGATAACACTCTCAAGACCTGCCTCAGTCATCCCGTCCGGACATACCCAGTCAGAGGCCAGCCCTTCCCGAATCTGAGTGATTTTGTCATACAGATACTGCACAAAATCCTCAGCTCGGCCCTGCAAGGGGTCATCCCGCGCTTCCAGATGGAGGAGGGAGCGTGTCACCCTAAACAGGGCGGCCGGGCGATTATCTGATGACGTGATAAGAGCGGCAAAATAGCTAGATTTTGCCGCTTTTATCGCCACTAGGTAGGTCTTAATATGAGACCTCACCAGTGTTCGGTTGGATTCAGAGCGGCTGGTCCTCCAACTACTCTCCAGGCGTCTTTTCCGGTGCTTCATCTCCCTGAGCTCCTTGGAGAACCAAGGAGCTAGGTGAGTTCGGTGCCAGGTCAGAGGCCGCAAAGGCACGACACGGTCCAAGGCCCCGGCAGCCGCATTATCCCAGGCGGCCACCAGGTCCTCAGCCGAGTCATGAGCCAGAGTCTCAGGAAATGGCCCAAGCTCCATCTGGAACCTATCAGGGTCCATCAGGCGCCTGGGGCGGAACCACCTGGTCGGTCCCGCCTCCCTGCGGCGGGGTGCAGCGGTTAGAAATCCAGCCGAATATTGATCTTTCACCATAACTCTTTTAAGGTGGAGGGTTCAAAAGATAGGCGAATGCTAATCAGATTTGTAGATGATACAAAATGTATGGGATAACTACAAGAGAAACTTTAATATGACATTGATAAGTTAAGAGAAATGGGCTGCAAATAGTTATTAAATTCAACAGAGACAAATGATTAGGATAGGAAAATGTACAGTTACAGGATTTATGTACTTGGCTTGCTAATCATGTTTATAAAAAAGTTATTAGAGTAAGTTGTTAATTGCTGTTCCTTTTGAGTTGTGATGTGGCTGGAAAAAAAAGCAAATGTAATTTAAGCTATATCAGCACAAGCTTAATTTCCAAATTTTAGAAAGTATTTTGCTTTATTCTACATTATTTAGGCCATTTTTTGAGGATTGAATACTCTGAGAAGGATTTAAACAAATGAGCAGCTTCAAGAAAGGATGATGAGGATGATCAAGGACTTAATAGTGTATAGAAAGAGTGAAATAATTGGGGATGTTTAATCTTGAGAATATCACAAAGGGATATGATAGAAATCTTTAAATAACTGAAGGTATATGGAAGATAGTCACTCCATGTTCTGCATTGTTCTAGACTTCAAGATACCCAATAATACATTTAAGCTACAGAAAGTGAGATTTTGAATGAATCGAAGAAAACATTTTCTAACGATGTTTGGTTGTAGAACCATTTTTTTTTGAGAAGTGGGCTTCCTATTACTGATGTTTTAATTTGTATTCCTGAATATATCACAAAGTTGATTTTAATGGATTTAAAAGGCACTTTCTAGCAGTATCATTGTATATTTGAAAATAATTTCTAAATGTCCATTTCCTTAGTCAAAACCTGGCTGGTTGGTTAGTATCTGCATTCTATTATCTTTCATGAGTTTCAGTGAAAGATATTTATTTTAATTCTGTATTGTCTTACCTGTGATAAAATGCCTTTTTGTTTTTATCATGACTGAAACAAACTTTATTGGTACTTGGTCTGTAGCATCAGCATTTCAAAAGAAGATATTTGCTATCCTGCTGTCTTTTAATGTGCACTTAAAGCATGGAAATATGACTAATGACCACTGCATAAGTTGTAGAGTGTAGCATAATTTTAATATATGGGGAAAGAAGATATAATTAACAAAGATGTTTAACCTAATATTTGGCCACTTGCAACATCTAGAGGAGGATATACATCGATGGACTCAGAGCTAATTTATATCAGATTAAGTTTAGATTACTGCTAAATGGGTATAGCTGTGTTTGGTGAAATTTACTTTATTGTGCAGGGGAAAATTAGTTCATCTCTGAAATGACTGAAATGTTTATCATAATGAATTTCAGCTTTAATGAAAAATACATTTATTCGTATGCAGCTAGCTAACAAAGATACAACAGAAATAATGTTGAATGTGATATTGTAATAAGCAATTGAATGTCAATTTTATTTCCATTTTCCTAACTATAATTGTACCAGTAATTAATCTTAAGTACATTGAAAGAACAGCATGTATCTGAGCTGCGGCAATCTAGATAAGAGTTAGATGGTGGTAAAGGAATTTGACCCCTTTGCTGCAACCAAGAGGCATGTTTTATTTATTTTCATTTATTTTTATTTTAGTTTTTCCTTTTATGTTAAATTTTGCATCAAAACCTTCTGGGGTAGTGAGTTGTAAAGCACCATGTACAGTGACAGCAGGATGTAAATAATAGGGTATAAATCAATGATCTAAAACACAATTCTTTTCAAACTATGTTTCACAGAATCTCAAAAACTTGATGGGATTCCACTGCCTTGTATATATAAGCAGAGCCATTTTTTTCAATCATTAAGCTTTGCCCCTTGATCAGGGATTCCAGGATTTTTAAATAAGTTTCCACAGCCTGAAAAGGTTTGAAAACAATATGCACTTACAGTATCTTTTGGAAGAAATAGTCTGACTATCTATGGCTCAATAAGCTCCACAGAAGTAATTTGAAAATCAGTACCATACAATGAAAAAAAAATAATGTTCAAATGGGGCTGATGTACATGGAAGTGGAATACAATTCAGTGTGTTTCTTAAAATATTAACTTTGAGATATGTTTTAGGAAATTGGGGCAGGGGATAAATACTTTATATTATTGCTTCTTTGGTTTCCTAATTGCTATTTGTTTGGGATACACTGGACCGTTCAGAGCTCTCTTCTTTCAAGTATTCCTCCAGCATAAGTTTGTTCCTTGAGTATTATGACTTTCATTCATAAAGTATTAAAGTGCCATTTGGGTAGATCCTGTTCGATCATCCTCTTAATGCATTTAATTTGGATAAGCATACCAAATCTGGTATTATTATCAAGATCCGTGTTGATAAATAAAGAGGAACTAATCTCTTATATTTTTGCCTGTTGATCAGTTGGTCAGATACCCTGGCTAAAGTTCTGCTAAATATATGTATAGAGCATTCAGAAAATGTATGTGTATTGGACGACTATTAAAGTCCTAAAGCAAGAGTGGTGATAGCATGAGTCATTGTCTGGGTCAGAAAAAAAGGGCAGCGCTGGATTTCCTACTACTGAACCTAGTGATTTAATGAAATATCCGTATGTAAAAGTAGGATGTTTCTGACCACCAGATCCACGTGAAAAAGAATGACTTCATGCCTTCCTTGTGAGTCTTGGAAAGTAATAGCTGCATTATGTCATGCATCATTTATCCTTCAAACCTAGAGGCTTGATAGACTTCTGTGTTTGTTTCTACAAATTTAGTTTGTGCTGTGTTTAATTATGCAAAGGAAAATGTAAAGATGCAACAAAAAATTTGGAGATACTGAGACGTGGTTTTTCAGGCTTGCCTGACTTGCTTCCATTTAAAATATTTTTGGACTTTGAATTTTATTTGGATTTTAAGAATACAGGTTTTCAAAATGCTAATTAATGAACAATTTGATTTCCTATTAATGTTTTTTTTTTCATGAGGTTGAATTAAACATGCCATTCATATAGAATTTTTTTGCATACCTACAGGCTCGGGTGATTTATGATTTTGCTGCTGAACCAGGAAATAATGAGCTAACTGTTAATGAAGGAGACATTATTACAATTACTAATCCGGTAAGGCAGTTTTAGTAGGTAAAATATATATACTATCATATGTCCTAAATGATATGTACTAATCATTTTGAAATTTTAATGATGAAAATGTTCATTAATTTTATTGGGAAAAAAACGTGAAAATCTAAAGAAACAGTATTTGCACATTTTTATTTTTCTCATGCAGATTAATAACAATATGGGCTTTACTTGATACAGGTTTACATATGTAAACAGGAGCCACAAACTGCACTGAGTTCGCCAGGGCAATTTGTTCAACTATATCTCAAAGCTGCAAATATTTACTGATAAATAGAATTAAGAAATGAATAGAATTGCATTATAACTGAATACCTGTACTTAAGAGTGACTCATAGAAATTGATGGGAATTATTATAAGCACATTTTAGGATTATAATAAAATTCTGAAGTATTCTATATTTTTCTCTGTCATTTGATTATTAATGTTACGAAAAATAGAGGAAATGGTAGGAAAATGAGGAGTTAGATGATATTTTGTGGATTTCCTATAAAATTCTTCATGCAATTATATAATAAACTACAAGAACCGTCAGAGATGTTATTGATTATACTTTTTTCTTGTAATACTAATATTTTGGTCAGAATTAAGTACGCAAATATTGTTTGCCATGGATGTCGATGAAATTAGCCTATGAAAATAATCTGATGATTCTAAAAAAAGAAAAAGAAAAATACCATTATGCTTTTCAGGAAGGAAGAAACTAAAATTGGCTGTTGAAGATATAATAAATATGTAAAACACACAGTATAATTTTATTTCTGAAAAACTGAATATATAATTTCTTACTTTTATAATTTAACTGCTCATACCATATTTAAAATTATTTTAGGATGTAGGTGGGGGCTGGCTGGAAGGCAAAAACAGCCAAGGAGACAGAGGACTGGTTCCTACAGATTATGTTGAGGTAAGATATTATAATAAAACAATATTTGTGTATATATACAATATAATATATAAGTAGACTTATTGGCAGTATTATACATGGTATTTTATATGGTACAGAATTCAGTTATTTACACAAAACCAAATCACAAAGTGTTGATCCTTAAATGTCAGATCACAAACTGCTTCCTGAAGCAGAAGTTAGAAATAATATACCTCTATAATTTATGGAGCACACACAAACTGGGTGAGTCCTGTGTGTAGTAGAATTCTTTTTTGTATATGAGTCTCAAGCTAGACTTTGGGGTAAAGAATCTGTTTTAGATTTACTGATTAGGAAGATTAAAAAAATGCTAAATTGGTTATGTGAGAGTTTCATATAGACATCTTATCTTTTATTCTTTCCAGCTAAATGGAATGATGAAAATAAGCCATGTAAAGACGGGTGCAACTGTCTATCCATCAGCATGTTTAAGCTCCAAAAACTGATCAGAAAAGAACAACCAAATTTTGTATGGGTAGTAGAAACATTAGGCTGGATCGAATTAGACAATCCATAAAATTTTCCCCATTGCATCCATGTAGAAGAAGCAATTGAGAATGTTGCCAACTCCTCCATTTCAACTCCTCTGTCCTGGTCACATGACCCAGACAACAGCTATTATTAAAGTCATAGAAAAATCCAGAATTCTGCTCTGCATGCTTTTCCTGCTTTGTTATTTTTTTTTCTCAAGCCAACAGAATGTTGGAAAGAGATTACCTAAAAGGGATCAGAAATCTGTCTATGAGCATATAACTCTCCAAAAATGAAATATAACAGACCAAATTTGGCATAGGGGAAAACTGGCAAAAGAAAGGTGGAGCGTCAAAAATGGGCCAGATCAGGCCAGAGGTTGTACAGAAAAAAGTTATAGGGAACAAAATTCTCAGTATGTTATGAGAGAGGTAGTTGTGTTGTGAGGTAGTGATTCAGATGACTTCCATTGTAAGTCACATGGCCCACAGCACAATGTACAGTATATAGTTAATCCTGGGCTTTTCCAGTGGACATATACACTCACAGACGCAACAAAAAAGGAAAGGGGAGACAGATACTCAAATAGACAGATGCAGCACATTGCTTGGTTACACAGAAGCAAACACAGATGCCTTCTATGGGTTCTGCTGAATTAAAAACCAAACCAAATCAGAAGCCATGCTTTGCATGTTTTCCAGCTTTGTACTGGTCTATTGCTTCTTGCTGAACACCTGTATGTATACAGGTTGCACTCAGAACACATAAAATAAAGTGATGATCGTTTTTTTTAAAGTTTGATTAAGTTATTATATTAGGCACTTGTTCTAAATGGAGAAGATATAGTCCCAAATTTTTGTGTTCCATGAAGTTCAAAATTAGATCCTCAATAGAAATTGTTGTCTTTGATTTTAGAAATGTTTTTTCAGCAATCTTCTGTTTTTCAGATTATACAAGAAAGCACCAGAGATGGAATTTTGGTAGCTGATCAAGCTTTTTTTGACTGCTTCTCCTCAAATGCTTCACAGACGAATTCGCAAGCCGTGAAAAACAATAGCCAAGTATGCATTTTAATAGTATTCTTGAGTGCTAGAAGACCTACATATATATATGTAGGTCTTTGGTTATTCGGGTCTTCTCCCACGTAAAATTGGAAGTATCTTGGCGACGTTTCGACGAAGTCTCATTCGTCATCTTCAGGCTGGTGTTCTCGGCTTCGTGCTTCCAGGAGCAATGAACCACAAACACCCGCGAAAACCTGAGGAAAATATATATATATATATATATATATATATATATATATATATATATATATATATATATATATGATCTGTACTGCTGATACACCTCTTGTGAACAACACCAAATCATGAAAAGAATTGATATTTTTGTCTTTCCTTTTTAACTTTATTTTACTGTTTTTATGTGAATGGGGACCTAACAGTTGGGAATCACACTAATTTACTTTATTATTTTGGTTCCAGTGAATGTGATTGTAACTGGATGAACCTATAACTTTAGAACTATATGTTTCTTTGGCCATATTTTTACAATCTCCCTAGCATTCAACTAGCATGCTGAAATAGAATAAACGTTTTCTTATAATTTAGAAGTAGGAAATAATTGAAGTCCTGAAATAGTCTTAGAATAGTTTTTACAATGAATTAAAAATGCAACTTCACAAGACCATTAATAAATTTGAATTTTAATCCCATAGAACAGAAAAAATCCAACATGCGTGATAAAAATTAAGTGTGCCTTCCCATAATATGAAGCATCTGCCTGTGTCTGATTTACAGAAATAAGATAATTTTTCATGGACACTTGGAAATTTTATATTAGTTTTTTGTGCCTCTAAACATTAATGTTTTTTACTAGTTCAGTTGCTAATACAAAGCTAATGTTTTTTATTATTGTGCTGGCTGAAGTTTCTGTGTCTTCTTTAAAATCCAATCTCAGAATGATTCAATCAGTAGTAACTGTTTGGTTGTATATTAGTGTATTTAATTAAAATTTCCTCAGTAGAAGTTTAAAAGTGGCTTGTTAGGTTTTAGAAAGAGTCTTAGCATTCAAAAGAAATACTGAGTTATCCAATTGTGATATAGGTATGCTATATCTAAAATATGAATTTTATTTTTGTCAGCCTTCCTCGGGGTTAATTTTTTAATTCTTTAATTCATTACTCACTAAGGTCCACAAGTTTCTGTATATATGTCTAACCCTATCTGCAATATCATGTACATTCCAAGATGTCCATAAAAGCATGGATATCTGAAACATGTAAGTTTGTGGATTTTAAAGGGAGAATAGACATATGGTGTGTGTATAAAGTTAAAGACCAGACTGCCTGTGACCTTGGCATAAAGAATATGTGAATTACAGTAAGTGAGAATTTTAGAATGTTGCAAAACCTCACATAAACTCATCTGGTGAGTCCCATCAGACAGAGGTATAATTGATTATTTCAAGAAAATATATACTCTTCACAGTATGTGCTTTTTCCCCCATTCTCTTCTAAGTGTTCTTCCTTTGGTACTACCTTCTAGCTCTATTCCTTGTTTTGTTTGGCCTATTTCAAAGAATTGTTCATGAGTTTGAGAAATTATGTTGCATTAGAATGAACGTAAGATGTGATCTACATAAATTTGTTTCTCTAGATCACTAATTTTTTCCATGTTTCAATAGCCTTTCAAAGTTTCCAGATTTCTGTTCTTGCCTAGAAACTTTTTAGTTTTAGGGACCAACACAAACTCTGAAGTTTCTGAAGGTTCACCCAGTAGCAGCCAGAAAACATTTAGGGTATTTGACCTATCATTATAAAGCCAATCTTAACAGTTTTCCCATTTCCCTTTACTGCATATTGCAGTGTAGATTTAGATCTGTACTGGTTTTATTTCACAATATTTAAATCTGTGTCGTCCATAGGTCAGGAGCTGAATGATTATTTTTCTTTTCAATGATTGATGTTCAAAGGTCTTAACAGAAAAGAAATACTGAGTTAGGTACATGTGGTGGTGGATTTCATTAATAATTGAAAAGTGTTTTTGAAACTTCCAAATTTCATTGCAGAAGATTAAACTATAATATACTTTTGTCTGTGAAAAAAGCCCATTTGCTTTTTTGTTTTTCTTTTGCTCTTGCAAATAGCAAAAGTAAAAAAAAGTAGTGATTAAATACAGCAGTATAATAATACAGAATAATGAAACCATTTGCTGCTTGCAATTACTGCAAGTTCAAATCTCACCAGGTTCAAGGTTGACTCAGCCTTCCATCCTTTCAAAAGTAGGTGAAATGAGGACCCAGATTGTGGGGGCAATAAGCTGACTTTGTATAAATATACAAAAGTATGAAGGCTATTGCTTAATGCATTGTAAGCCGCCCTGAGTCTCCGGAGAAGGGCGGCATATAAATTAAAGCAAAAATAAAAAATAAAAAAATGATAGGTCAAATTCCTTTGGGTTTTTGATTTTATAGAAAGCAAAAACTTAATCAGCAACCATTTTATTAGTATAGGTGGGGAAAAAGATTTGTTTAAATCACTGTACAGCCATGAAATTTTCTTAGCAATTTACCATTACATAGGAAATAGACGAGGTTTATTTGAAAATTAGTAAAAAAGGGATGAAAAATTATACCTTGTATTCTTAAAAATGAATAAATATAGTGAAGAGAAGTTTTGTCTTATATTTAAAGTTAAGAGCTACTTGAAGTATGTCTAGTGAGATGGATGGTATGAATTTTTATGTTATTATGCAAATCATTTTTGATATTGTCAAAGGACAATTATGAAGTTATAAAAAGTTACAAGTGAATGAAAAATCTCTTTGGGTTTTTAGAAGTAATTCATAGTGATTTTCATTGTTGGGTGAATTTTTTAAATCATATCCCTGTTACTAATCCCAGGAAAGTCTGACTGCAACTCAACAGTAAAATTTATTCTTACAGATGTACGATCCTCTTTAATTATATGTATATGTAATTATAGTATTTCTCAGGTGATCCTTGAATATTTTGTCTTCCACGTTGTCTAACACATTTTCATTCCACAATACATCCTGATTCTTTTGTCAGTTCAACCAAGGAAGCTAATGCCTGAGATGCAAACCTAGCTGGATAATCTTTGGCCAGTGCCTCTCTCTCAATCCTAGGAAATAAGCAATAGCAAACCATGTCTGAAAATCTTGCAAGGGAAACTACAGGGACTAATCCAGACACTCAGCAGAAGTCAAGAGTGACTCAAAGGCACCCCCGCCCCCCAAGGCATGATAGTCAGGAAAATCAAGGGCATGGAAAAGTCATACTTAATATGCATTGGAATGCTTAATTTAATTGATGCTTCTGGATTTATTAATTATGAATTATTTGGGAGTTTAAAAAAGTTGAGAAATAAATTGTTTTTATTATTCTTTTGATGTTATATAAAAGCGAAATACCACTCACACATCATCACGAAATCTCCAGAACCGTAAAGCCTACAAACCAGGGGTGGTTCTACTTACCTTTACGATTGGTTCGCATTATGCACGTGCACGAGCGAATCCATGCACATAAGCTTCTGCGCAGGCGCAGATCACTTCTGATAACGTCAGGGTCAGTGGGTGGAGCCTCCTACTGGTTTTACTACCGGTTCTTGCAAACCGCTCCGAACCGGGGGCAACCCACCACTGCTAGAAACTTGAAATTTGGCACATATGTTTTTTGTGGCTTCTAAGTGCTCACTAAGAAAGGATCTTTCGAAATGACCATCAGATAATATTTCTTATATTATTATTAACACGCTCTGATGCTAAAGAGTTAGACGTTCTACTCCCCCTCTCCACCTGAAAAGAAATCTGTTCCAACTGCCACTTGGATGTGGGCATGGCAGCGCGTGATTCATGTGGCCTGCGGGATGGGAGTTTAGACATTCTACCCCCCAGAAGGGGATAAGATAGGAGAGGCCACTGTTTGGCAAGCCTGAGGGAGAGGATAGGAGAGGCTTCTGGGGCAAGGCTGAGAGAGAGAAGGGAATAAGATAGGAGAGGTCTCTGGAGGGCAAGCCAGAGGGAGAAAAGGGGAGGAGAGGCCGATCATAACTACTCATTAATGTTCAATCTTTAACTCAATTTATCAAGCCCGATCACATAGTTTTATAGCAAAGCACTGGTATCCAGCTAGTCTTTATATAAAATTAAGATGATTACAAATAAAACTGAAAGAGAGCATTCTTGCTTGGTGCTTGCTCTACATATAGAAAGCCTGATTTACAGTTTGGATTCTAGGTAGGTTTTGATAGCAATGCCTAATGTTACATTATATATAGTTCTACTTTCTGATTGATTAATTTTTTATACTCCCTTACATATAATTGTTTGCTTCAAGTTTCTCAAGCTGAAACAGGCTACAGTCTAGTAAATAATATATAAATGGTGAAGTTTGGTTGGGAATACAGAATTTACCTCTTTGCTGGTTCAATAAAATGTTTTAAAAATGTTTTAAATGAGTATTCATTTTGTGTGCTACAAACTGTTGAAGTCCATGACATTTCTAGGTAATTCCACCAAGCATAGACATTTGATAAGAGTCAGATGAATTCCAATTTTTCTCCTTCCACTCACTTAATACTCATAATTTGCAAGATGCTGAAAAAGAGAAAAAATAGATTGAGATACTTACAAAGCATCTATTTCTTCTTTCCATCTTGTCAATTGTTTCTACAGACATAGAGGGATTACAAAATATTGAGGCCTAATGTATTAAGTATTAAATACCGTGTTTCTCCGAAAATATGACCGGGTCTTATTTTCTTTTGACCCCCAAAAAAATGGCTAGGGCTTATTTTCAGGTGGGTCTAATTATTGACTCACCTCACAGCAGCGGCACTGACAGCCCCACCCATCAGGAGCCCACTGCTGGCCCACATCTGCTGCCACTTGCCACTTACACGCATCGCCCCGGCCTCCATTTCGCTGTCAGAGCCTTCCGGAAAGCCCTCTGCAGCCAAGAAACATCCAGATTGACGCGCGCATCACCCCCAGGCCTCCACCATCAGAGCCTTCCAGAAAGCTCTCTGCAGCTGAGAAATGGACTCTGGATTGATGCACATGGTACCCCCTGGCTTCCGTTTCATCTTCAGATGCCTTCTGAAAGCTCTCTGTAGCCAATAAAAGAGCTCCGGATCTCTTAGGGGTTCTTTTCGGGTGGGTCATATTTTCAGGGAAACACGGTAGATAATATTAAGTAGGTTTTCCCAAAATCCACTCTTGACATTATCAAAAAAAACATAGTTTTCCCCCATTCAGAAATTCTCATCATCTTTGTATCTGTCACTAATTACCTCATAAAGTGTACACTAAGGCATTTTTAAAAACCTATATTTCTTGACCATGAGAGTGTCACACACACACACACTCATATACTTAAACTATGTATTTAAAGCAGATCTTTTTCTGAGCAGATAGTTTTCATTCTCATTAATTGCTGGGTTTCCAATTGGCCCAATCATTTTCTGTACTCTTGTTTATTACTACCTACCTACCTACATCAAAACCCATATCTGAGTTTTCCCTTTTACCATTCACTGGAGTTTCCAAATGCTGAACAGGTTAACCAAGCTATTTTCAAAACTGTGATCTGAAGATGATTTGTTTCAACAGATCATTACACTAAAACAGTAGTGAAAACTTAACTTATTCTCATAATGTAAAGCTGTGGTTCAACATTATTTCCATTTGAGACCTTTGTATAAATACTATATTGCTAATTCTGTTTCATTATATTCCATCTACAGTTAAGCTTTTCCTTGTAAACTCCTATGACTATGGTATAGAACTTGGCCCACACTTTATGAACTTTGCCAGTTAATTTTTCTTCAATTGGCCTACACTTCAATAAAGAACTGCATTTTTTAAATATCAGGGCCAGGACTGGATTAATAATTTCAATTTATGACTGAAAATCCAGTAGTGTAGTCAAAATGATGAAAGCAATGTTGTGTTATCACAGTACAAGTTCTGCCATGTTTGAATGTGATTTGTCATTTGACATCCCATCCCCAGTCCCTTTATGAATGTTTCTGCTCTTATATTTGTTGACAATTTTATATCCATTTGGAAATCTGAGATCAAAGAGAAAATGTATGTACAGCTTCTCCCAGTCAAAGGAATCTATGTGCAAATTAAGTTTGTAGTAAAGCTGCCACTGGTAGATGCTAAATACCAGAGTTTGATATCTGCCCCACCAATATTGAAGCAGGTATCAATGTTTCTAGGCAGATTGGGAAGCATTTTCTGTGTGACTTACTTATAATGGAAGATTGTGCTTGGCTTTTGTCTTTGCCTGCGTAGATTTATTTCAGTTAAGTTTATACAAGTTTTGGTTTTATATTTTTTTACTTCAAGGATCTGAACATTGTAGTGTAGTAGAATTTGTGCTTAGGGCAAAAACTCTCTTCTTGCTGAATCTCTCAATTGCCTTTAATACCATGGACTGAAGTATCTTTTTGGGTAAATCAAGGATTATGTAGTGCTAGCTCCAGAGAATATGCTGCCCTTGTCACATTGACACCATCTCTCAATGATGTTAAGTAATGTTACGCATTTTTAGAATGATTCGGAAGAAGGGATAGCATTAGAATTCTCTAATTTTTGATACCCTATACCAGTGCCTACTCAATCTTAGCCTAAAACCAGCCCTAGGAGCAATGATTTTCCTCCTTTCATAAAGACCAGTTTCAGTTGATAATTTGGGAAAGAGTTTGCATTCTTGGGATCTCTATTCTAGAGTATCATAGGGCTTGGCCATTCTCCTTCCTCTCCCTCACCGTTATCACCTAGATCACGGGTGTCAAACTCAAGGCTCTGGGGCCAGAGCCGGCCCGCGGGGTGCTTAGATCTGGCCCATGGGGCCGCCCTGGAAACAGCGAAGGACCAGTCCACGGTGCCTATGCCAGTGAAAATGGAGCTCGGGAGGGCTGTGGGAGGCCCTCTCGAGCTCCATTTTCACTGGCAGAGGTTGCAGGAGCCCGTTGCAGCCGAAAATGGAGCTCGGGAGCCCATTTTTGCTGGCACAGCACTCGGGCCACCACAAGTGCCCCCGACACGAGTGACTTCGAGCTGGCCATGCCCACCCTGGCCACACCCAGCCCAGCCCAGCCCAAAGTTCAAACACAACCCTGATGTGGCCCTCAGTGAAATCGAGTTTGAGAACCCTGACCTAGATGAAGCCACTGGGAGGAGTTATCTGTTGGCATTAGTGATATATTATCAATCAGTAGGGGATACTTTATTATGTCCACCACAGATTGGGCAGAAAATCTCAATTTCTGGAGGGTCTTAGATTTTGGATGAGGGGAAAACAGGCAATGCATCTGAGTACAACCTAAAAGGAATTTGAGGGAAGATCAAAAACAATCGAACAAAGGAATTACATAAAATCAATAAAAGATGGCAACTGGCAAAAACCAGATGGAACGAAGCAAGGCTTTAACTCTCCTTTACCAAAGGCTGGACGAATAATAATAAATAACTTTATTGTCATTGTACATGTATGTGTATAGAAGAGACAGGTCTTCAAGGCTCTTCTAAACAATAGCGGGGGTGGGGGATCTGTATCTTATTTTGCAATTGTAGCAACTGTTTGTAATTGTAAATCTGAATTTATTAAGCC
The DNA here is from genome assembly GCA_022577455.1 of Arizona elegans. Classification (NCBI taxonomy): domain Eukaryota; kingdom Metazoa; phylum Chordata; class Lepidosauria; order Squamata; family Colubridae; genus Arizona; species Arizona elegans. The sequence continues at coordinate 256,759,425 of JAKOOJ010000001.1, forward strand.
AAATATGTGCCACTAACTTTTCCATTGCAACATTCTTGCCTTTCTCTACCCTAATTAAATCCAGAAGCATCTAATCATCAGTTTCTTCTGAACTGAGAAGTTCTCATTTTCAAGTTTGGAATAAAACAGAATCTTACACCATGTTTTGAAGTTTGGTTAGGAAATTGTTTAAATAAGCACTTTTTGATTTAACTACAGTATATGTGTGTTGCAGAGGAGAATAAGGATACTCTGTATCAGGGGTGGGTTCTACTTACCTTTACTACCGGTTCGCAACGGGAGTGCTCGCTCACTGCTGCGCATGCGCAGAAGCTTCTGCACATGTGCAAATCATCAATTATGACATCTGGCCAGGTGGGCGGAGCCTCCCGCTGCTTTTACTACTGGTTCTAAAGAACTGGACAGAACCGTGATCAACCCACCACTGCTCTGTATACAATCAAAATGCTTGGGTATGTTTCAGTTCAGTAAGCTAATTTTCCATACCTGCTATCTTTCTCTTTTTTAATAATCAGGAAAATTCTAATTTCTAATGTTAAATTTATGATGTTTTAAAAAATATTGAACTGAACACTGGTATTGCTTGAATTTGGGTGCATCTTGAGAGAAATATTATAAACATCTTAATTGGGCAATCATATTTCCAGAGTTTTTTAAAATTAATTTTATACTAGCAAGTAAAATTTACATGATATAATCAATTACATACATTTCTGTTATTACTAGAAATTTGCTTTTCTCCAAACAAACATACTTGATTGAAATGCTAAGAGGAAGCAAAATTTCCAAATCTGATATTAATTCTTACATTTATTTCCTTCTAGAATATAATTTTGATTGTTCTTTGAGGGGGGGAAGTACTTTAAAAAAACAATCATGTAGTTTTTAAAATTGGTTCCAAATACTTTCACTTTATTTTTTTATTAAACCTATTTCCTTAGACTAATGGCTCCTTTATCTCCTTCGTCATAGGTTACCAGTAACACAAATGATCCCTGGTCAAGTTGGGAGAATACAACAGCTAGTGATGCCTGGTCAACAAAACCTGAAGCTAGGCAGAAAAATAGCGCATCAAACAATTGGGAGGCAGCAGCATTTGGTCATCCTCAAGCTTATCAAGGTCCAGGTCAGTAGAGACTGTCTGTCATTGATAAGAATTTTTAGGAATGGTGATTGGACTCTAACTTTGACTTTTGATGAAATGCATAATTTGAAGTTTTCTAAGACTATTAGGGCAGAATGTATATATGGTAATATTTCACATTATATACTGTGTAGATCTATTATTGAAAATCAGTGGTCCAGTAGATGGACATGTTAGGGAAGATTGAACCATCTGGGAAAACAAAAATAATCTGAAGTTTATGTTTTAATGTATTTATTTTACTGAAAAGTATTGTTCCATCTGATTAAAGACAGAATTAAATTTAAGATATGCCACTTGTGTTCCCCTCATCTTCAAAACTATTTAGTATAAATAGTAGAGCCTGAAGACCTGGCCCTGCCGATTGGCCTGGGGACCAAAAAGGGGAGTACATCACTGGAAGTGGTTTGCTAGACTAACTTGCTGACCCACCTCCCCCCTGTACTTCCTGCTCGCCCTCCCTTCATTTTTTAAAATTTCATATTATTGTACTTCCACTGTTAATTATTTCATTCCTTTACTATTGTTATTTTTACGTTTTCTATCTTTTTTCTCCATTTTATTGTTGTAAGCCACCCAGAGTAGCCCCACAGAGAGATGGGCAACAAATAAATTTAACAGATACAAAAAAATAATCTTTGTTATACATCTGAATTCTTGTAAAACTACAGATTTTTAATCCTCATTCAATTAAATTACAAAATACTGAGATGATAGTAGCTTATTTGTTTGATAGTTGACCAGTCCTTTCAATTTTCAACATGCCACTATGCTCTACGTGACTGTTAGGGGAAGTTATGCTGGAAAATCCTAGTTAGTTATATACACTCTTTTTAATAATTAGTTGCTCACACAGTTCTTTGCTGTTTAGCAGCGGCTGATGATGATGAATGGGATGAAGAATGGGATGAGCCAAAATCAGCAGCTACCCCCTATCCTGGTTATAAAGAGGCAGAGCCCTCTGATCCAGCCGGGCTTCAACGTGGAAACAGCCGTGGAACTGCTATGAAATTGCCACTGAACAAGTAGGACTCGTACCATGGCACTGTAATCAGAATAGAAATTAAAGAGATATGTATGAATTCCTCTCGTTAGTTTGAATGCTGTAGTCACAATCAATAACTGATGCATCCTACACATCTTAAGAAAAAAAACACTTGTATTCTTCAATTGAAAGGCCTAGCATCTAGCTGATTATAAAAAAACCAAGCAGGAGTAGGTATTTGGTATTTGGATAGGAAATCATCATGAAATTCCTGGACTCTAAGCTAGACTAGAAAGTTTTTTAAAAATCCAGAAGGTACTGGCAGTCTAGTCTGTTAAGTAACTAACTGGCCCAATAAGGTAACAGGAATCAAATTCAACTCAAAGGACATTTTATCTATCTTAGCTAAAGGGTTTAGAAAAATGAGAATAGTATTTTCTAACTTTTAATCATATTTTATTCTGAAATAAAAGTGTAGAGAGATCTCTCTTTATATTAAAAACTTATGGTGCCTGAACAATTATTCATATAGAATCATGGCTCACTGGGTGTATCATTTATTTTTCTAATTTTCTGTTGATAATGCAATTAATTGTTTTAACAGGATAAGCCTAATCTCCATTTAATGAATTATATCACTAGTTTAGTCTAGCTGCTCTAAGGTTTTAATGTTTAGCAATTTATATTCTGCTTGAATTGCTGAAATAACTCTAGGAGGCTTTATATCCTGACTGTCAATAGCTTTCTCTATCTAGTTACCAAACACTGTGCTAAGAACTGCTTTTTCATCACTGGAAATCAATATTCAATGGATTCATGTGTGGCTAAATGCATATGTGGTCTGATTAGAAAGTAAGATGAAAATCCTGCTACAGACAAATCTTTTTTCATGTGTTGGGAGTAGAGATGGGAATTGGATTGGAACAGAGTTTGATTTATATGAAAATATAGCTGGTTTCCCAAGTGACAGAAGAGAATTTAAGAGCCCAATGGATGGTATTTTGGTGGCAGTTGGTACTAACTGCTGCTATCCACGGTTTGTTCTAATTGGAAGAATTCAGCCAATCACAGCTGGCTTAATAGTGTATGTAGAGATAGACACTTCAGATGCAGTTGTTAATTACATTGAGACTAGATCATTGTTGGCTCAAATATTTTATTAAGAAGGCCATTTATCACATTCAAAAGCTAAGTGCCTATAAATCATGGCTGGCATTTCTGAATACAGCAAAAACCCTATGAAAGAAGACTTGAGTTATTTTATTTCTCTGATTAGATTTCCTGGATTTGCAAAGCCTGGAGTGGAACAGTATCTGCTGGCAAAGCAGCTAGTGAAACCCAAAGAGAAAATTCCTATAATTGTAAGTTAATACCAATGTATCTAAAATTTTAACCACTGCATGAATCATTAAATATTTTAAAAATATGAACCACAATTAAATCAAAGTAGTAAATAGTTAGGGCAGCATATGGGACAGTGAAACCTCAATTCGTTATTTCTGAAAATATGGAAGCTTATAATTTATTAATTCAATATTGAACATGGCCTAAAGTTCTTCATTAGCATCTTATAGCATAAGTGAAGCCTCTTATTTTTAATTTTAAGTTTTAGGGGATTTTTTTCTTTAAATCAACTCTCATGCTGTCCAGTCAAAAGCATATTGCATACAGTTACTTTGATTATTTTGAGTTCTAAGTAATGAATAAGGAATCTTTGAAAAATATTTATTCATGTTGCATTGTCTACCTGCTCCAAATCAGTATTGATTGTTATATATAATAGTACACCCTACTAAGTTATAGAAAAGTTATTGGATTTTTATATTGACAAGAGCTAACTGCTTTTAGATAAAACTTGTAAATCTTAATAGATGTTGGTGGCTATATATAAAAGGTGTGATACCATATAGCATTCTTAGAATTGATATATAACTTTGTTATCCTATAGATTGGAGATTATGGTCCAATGTGGGTTTATCCTACTTCTACATTTGACTGTATTGTGGCTGATCCAAAAAAAGGTTCTAAAATGTACGGTTTGAAGAGCTACATCGAATATCAGCTTACATGTACAGTAAGTGCGTACCAGGAATCTTTTATCATAGGATATCTCAGTGTTCCAGTTTATAATAATATTCAACCTTAAACTTTAATACTATTGATGATATAATCTTTGTAATTATTACAGCTTTGCAGAATTCATATAGTAGAAGTTTTTTGTCTGCTTTACAGAACACCAACCGATCGGTCAACCACAGATATAAACATTTTGACTGGTTATATGAGCGCCTCTTAATTAAGTTTGGATCAGCCATTCCAATTCCATCTCTTCCAGATAAACAGGTTACAGGTAATTTTATCAAAATCACGTTTGGCTAATGGTTTGTAATTTATTTTTCAAAAATAGAGAAGCGGTGACTCAAATTTATTGAGAGAGCTTTCAAGTTATATCACATTAAAATCCAGAAAAATAGAGAAAAAATTTAAAATTGTGTGTATAACTTCTGGTAAAACTATTATAATTATTTTGCCCAGTTTTATATTTCCTGGAAAAAATGTAGTTATTTTGTTTTTTACAGCATTCTGACAATGTCTTTTCATGGAATTTTTAATATGCTACATTGGACTATTAATGCCATAGTCCAAGATAACACTGCCCAAAAAAATTCCTTTCACAGAGGCAGCCAGCCACCTCGGTGATATCACCCTGGCTAACACTTGCCATATGCTTAAAAAAAAAAGCCATAATTTTATATGGCATAAGTTATAATTTTATAACTTGGTCTGCTGTTATAAAAATACAAGGAAAACAAATTAAGTCAATAATTATAAAACCATTTCAATCATTTATTGGAATTATAAACTTTTCTAGGATGGGGAGGGCTACAATTTTTGCTCTAATTAATTGGCATTTTTCTCCAGTTGTCTTTCCTTGCTATATTGTGATAATCTTTTAAACAGATATATTTAAAACAGCCAATAACAGACCCAATGCAACAATTTGTACTGTTTGTACTGTTCAAAGTGTAAAAGAAAACTGAGCGTGGACTAACATACATTTCCATAATGCTAAGGAAATTGAAAACAGAAAAATGTATTTGTTTCCTGCTGCATTGTCTAAAGATACCCTTGGCTACCTGTTCTACTATTTAAAAGGGATGTACCAGTAGTTATATTCCTAAAGGAGATTTATTTTCAAAACTCTGCTGATTAGACAATATTAGAGAAAGGCAACATTTTTGAAAGGAAATCAAAAGGGAGCTGAGATGGTGAGACAGCTTAGAAGATGGATGGGCTGATTCCATGACCCATATTTGCCTACAGTTCACATAAATCTTTTACTTTTTACCACTTCAACATTCTTAAGGGAAAACTAAATATTCTATGTCAGCAGTCTTTTGCCTTAAGCTGAAAATACTTGCCATAAAAATTAAAACATTATACAAAATATATAAATTGAGTATTTTCAGCTTGAGGGGGAGAAAAAGAGTTAAACATTAGGTGAATTCATGAAATGTGTATATTGTCTCAAGCTAGTCAACATATTTAGTGATTTATCTCAAAAAATAGCATCAAAACATGGATGATAGTAAAAGTCCTGTTTTGGCTGCAGGACGTTTTGAAGAAGAATTCATCAAAATGCGGATGGAGAGATTACAAGCTTGGTTGACCAGGATGTGTCGTCATCCAGTTGTTTCAGAAAGTGACCTTTTTCAACAGTTTCTTAGTTTCCGTGATGAAAAGGTAACATGTTTTCTTAAAAAAATTTGGGAATGGATTGGTGGATAAATCTTAATTTTAAAAATGTTAATAGGGAATATTTCTTGTACAAAATGTTTGCCATGAACTCTAATGACTTCTAAACTGTGCTTTATTTAGTTTGTAGTTAGGAAAGTAGTAAAATAGTGAAACTTGATAGTAAGTCATGATCCACAAACTTTTTCAAGTGTATCTGCAGAGATTTCAGAGCTCTTCTCTTTCAAATAGCTGCCTCCTAAGCTTCATTAAACCGTTTTCTGTAGCTCTTTAGTATATGGTAGATTGTATGGCTCTTGTGATCATAGAGTTAGGTATGCTTGATCTGCATATCAGCTGTGAAAGAACCAGAACTTTCCAATTTCCTTCCCTCATCAAGACCATGGTGAATACTAGAAAATGCATCTCTCATACAATCATTCTTATATTTAGGAATGGAAAACAGGTAAAAGGAAGGCAGAAAAAGATGAGACTGTTGGTGTCATGGTATTTTCTACTATGGAACCGGAAGCTCCTGATCTGGATATGATAGAAATGTAAGTTACTGGATTCCCCATCTCTATTACAATACAACAAAAGTGATGAAAAAAAAGTACTGAAATAAAACAAATGTAACTTTAATCTTAACTAGAATAAATATTTTCACTGTAGCCAAAACCTTTTGCTATTCCTTGTGAGGCTCATTTAAACAGGATGTATACCAGCAAGTAATCCTTTCAAGTGTCATATTATTGATGTTTGTTATTTTCCATATTGAGAGCAAGTTTTGGACTATTGCCAAAGGCATAAATAGATCTCTGTGGGCCACAAGGCACTCCCATCAGTTGGGGTCCCCAGCGATGTAAGAGCTCAGGCCCAGTGGCAGCAATGAAGCACAGATGTGAGAAAGGGAAAAGGAGAATTGCAGTTGCTTTTTACCTAACAGCAGTTGCAGGCCTGAGAACTGAATGAGTGTTTCCCCACTTCCTCAGTCACTCAAACTATCAACTTCCTCCTGCTTGACCTCAGACAATGAGACTCCCTCTCCTCATCTTTGGCCGCCTGAAAGCCTTTTTTTCTTAGGTCTAACATAGCTAGTCTGTGGAAAACATATTTGGCCTTAAACGTAATTAACGTTTATAATAGTCAGTCATAGTTAATGCTTTTGGCTTACGTGCTTGCTATTCCTAGTCTCCTTTATGGTGAACTCTCTGCCGTCATCCATAATTAAATATTTTCTAGCATTAATTTTAAAAATGGATAATGGTGACTAGATTATGTAGAATTTTCAATTTGCACCAATAAACCTGGCACGAGGATGTTGTGCACAACTATAAAGCAAGTAAAGTGAATTTTTCATGGGAAAAAATGGAATAGTGAAAGAGAGCATGCATTCTTCTCACCCACTTCTGAACTTTTGTCCATGCTGAATAATGGCAGCTTTGTGACTGCACGGGGCCAAAGATACTAAAAAATGTTCTTTCTGAGCATGTTTTTTCTCTAAGGAGAAGTTTTTAATGATTTGAAATGGATTCTTAATGCCAGTAAACAAATTTATTTATATATAATACTTGATTGTATATAATTAAAATTCACCCAGAATTTAAAACTATTTTCAGTAGACAATTATTTGGGAAAAGAAGGGAGAGAGTGTAAAGAGTATAGCCTGCTAGACAACATAGAAATTAAAACTTCTCCCCTGTCTGTCTATATTATTATTATTATTATTATTATTATTATTATTATTATTATTATTATTATTACATAGTGAACAGAAGTGTGATGCAGTTGGCAGGTTCACTAAATCCATGGATGATGGAGTCAAAGAGTTGCTAACAGTAGGCCATGAACACTGGAAACGTTGTACAGGACGTAAGTGTATTTGCTTTAATTATTTAATTTTCATTAAATGAAAATGTATGCTTCACATGTAAACTTTAGAACTATCAGTGCACTAATCATACATCAAATATAATGGCTTTGAAAAATATATTCACATAAATATTTGCCATATTAACACTTAAAAACTCTAATTTTAGTAAGCTTTTGGGGAAAAGCTGATACTTTTGTTTGTTTATTGAAACTACCATATTTTATCTGGAATTCAAAAGATACAGTTAGAATATATTTTGATCCACATTATATTTTTCTGTCTTGGGTAGTCAAAATTAAGCATTACAAACCTGGTACCAAGAGAGACAGAGGAAACAAGATATGGGAAATGAAATAATAAGGCAGAAGGGAGTGAATGCAGCAAGATTTAAGATCATTTGTCTTTGCCCCAATGGGATGTCCAGAAAGTATCTTGTATTTAGTTATTTACTGAAGATGTTTGCCATTATTCAAATACATTGTAGATGTGTTTTTCTTACAGCATTACCCAAGGAATATCAGAAAATAGGAAAAGCTTTACAGGGTTTGGCACTGGTTTTCAGTACTAGTGGTTATCAAGGTACTTTTTGATTATATTATATATATATATATATATATATATTTCAAAACAGCATTGACCTGTTTTCATTTGAGCCGTCACAAAAAATAGTTTGGGTCTTCTTTTTGTAATTAAATTAGCATGATTCTATTTGTAGGAATCAGGTACAGGTTCAGAAATGTGTTTTAAGCTAATTATTGCTACCAATATATTCTAGTTCAATCATTTAGATATTTCAGTTTATGTTTGTGATTTCTACTTATCAAATAAATGCTATAATAATGAATAAAAATGAATCAGATCACAGCAAATAAATAATTCAGTCATTTCCACGTTTTTGGATTTTGGTGCTAATAAACTTGTTCAATAATAAAGGATTGTAGTACTGGTAATCTTTAAAAGGCTATTTATTGCTTATTCCTGAATTACATGTGCTATTAAAAATGTGGCTATTTTATCTCTATATTTAATGGATCCAATGAGGAAAAAAAATGAAAACTACATTCTGGTGTCACCTTATTTCTGATTAATTTTACTCTTCTTACAGAATTAAGAAATTATTAAATTTATTACAGAAATTATTGAAAGCAAATATTTTCCTTACTGCCCGTATGTTTTATATCTTGACATTTCAACCAACTTATAAGTAGAAGTTTCTATTAAATATTGACATAAGTTAATGAATATTTAGTCACACAACTTATTGAGCATGGTAATAGAAAATTATCCTTGAGCAAATATATCTTAAACTCTATTTTTAAAATTAAATATTGTTACTCGGGATAACAGTTGTAGACTGAATAAAAAAAACCCTTGCTAAAATACGTCATTACTGTTTTTAGGAGAGTCTGACCTCAATGAAGCAATAACTGAAGCAGGAAAAACGTATGAAGAAATAGCCAGTCTTGTGGCAGAGCAGGTATATTCTGTCTTTTTATAATGGGAAAACTTTCTCTGTACACATAGGGTAGGATGCATGCATGCACATGTCTTTAATCACTCCCCAATTTTTGGACTCTTGTCAATTGCCTGGACTAATCCCTCCAGTTTTCTGTTTGCCATTGCTCCTTCCTAGGCTGAAACAGATGGCTTTGTGCCTAAGGCAGGACTAGAACTCATGTCTCCCACTTTCTAGTCTGATGCCATAATCAGTACACCAAACTAGCTCCTGTATAGGTTAGCATTATGTAAATCGTTTATCACTGTCTTTTCTGCTTATATTTTCATTACTCTGTTGATTACCTTACTTTTTTCAAGTCACACAATAGGCAATAACTGTCACGTTAGCAAAACATTTAAAATATAACATGGAAATATTTTAACTTCAAAAGAAAAACAAGTTTCATGTTGTTGTTTTTTATAAATAATCATTTATGTGGTACTTTCCAGATAAAGTAGACTTGAATTCCTAGAGTTAAGAGGGCTTGATTTAAACATCTGGAGAAAATACATTTGAGAAAGATTGCAAATTATTTTTAAAAGAATACTATAATATGGAACCTCTCCAATGCTTTACACAATTATTTATGCATATCTTGCATCTGCGTTCTCCTTAAAAGTATTTTCTCTATGTTTTGTCATTTTACTTTAACTATGGACTTATTATGACATGGTATTATAGAATTACTAACTGTTCCTTTCTTTATTAGCCAAAGAAGGATCTTCATTTTCTGATGGAGACCAATCATGAATACAAAGGATTTCTTGGTTGCTTTCCAGATATAATAGGTGCCCATAAGGTGAGAGACAATGCAGTATGGGTTTTCTAAAGAGTGAATGCTAGTTATTTTAGTATCAGTTGAAGTTTTAAAGACACTCAGTACAGGGGTGGGTTCCACTTACCTTTACTACCAGTTTGCAGCAGGAGTGCTTACTCACTTCTGTGCATGTGCAGAAGCTGCTGCGCATGCACAGATCACCCATGATAATGTTGTGGTGGGTCAGCGGAGCATCCCGCCAGGTTTACTACCGGTTCTAGAGAACCGGACCAAACTGGGAGCAGCCCACCACTGACTCAGTATGAAACCATTGAGTTCAAAATCAGTTTATCAGAAGTATTGTATTAGAATTTATTTGTAGTGATATTTTTAACGTCATCAGTACTGAAAATGCTATATTTCCTCTTCATTTCTTTTACAAGAAATGGAAACTGGTTGTATTAAACCCATTTAAAAAAAACTTGATCAAATATCAGTATAGAGGGTAATCATCAAATTATAGCATAGACTGCTTTAGTTAATTTTTATGATATGTAATCCATTTTTAACTGCACTGGAATGCCCTAGGATGATTGTCGTGTTCTTTCTTACGATGGATCCATACATTTCAGAATGATAAAAAGTAACAAAATCATATTATGGCTTTGCATTAGGTATAACCTGGTAATGAAATAAATACCTAGTTGGTCATTTACCAATACCGGAAAAGCCTGTTTAGGCTTTTTTTTTTCTTTTTTAGAAAAAAACATTGTCTCTTGACCAAATCAATCTCATTTTAGTTATTTACTAAGAAAGAACCAGAACAGTTGATATAAAACCTAGCTGGAAACATCAAGATAGGTTGGACGGATAATAGATGTGACATATGTTACACATGCATAGATATGTATAGTTGGTATATAGTATGTTAGATTTTATTTATGGTTGCCTGCCCCATGAATAACATAACTGAAAGATGTTATTGTAGCATTTGAAATAATTTTTTCAATGATGGCTCATGGTATATTTTTCTTAACAGGGAGCAATAGAAAAAGTGAAGGAAAGTGATAAACTGATTGCTACCAGCAAAATTACCCCCCAAGATAAACAAAACATGCTGACACGTGCAAGCGCCATGTCTTATGCATTACAAGGTAAAGTTTCAGCCCAGCTAGCAGCATCACAGCAAAGTCTTCTATGATTCTATGAACAATTAAAAATAAAGCACAATATAGGCCATGGCCAAAAAAAGGAATACTTGGCCTTGCGCTAAAGTATCTTTTGATTAAATGCCTAAATAATGAATAATTTTTTTAAAATCAGGATATAAAAATGTAACTGGTTTTCATTTACAGCGGAGATGAATCACTTCCACAGTAATCGAATCTATGATTACAATACTGTGATGCGTCTATACCTGGAACAGCAAGCACAATTCTATGAAACGGTAAGCTGCACTGAGTATAATGCTTTTTTTTTTATGTCTGTCAGCTATACAGTTACTTGTTTTTATAAATTCTTTGTGCTCAAATTTTGTTTTGAATGCTTAAAATATTTAAATAGAAAGTTAAGTGAATATTTATGGCTTTATCTATTGTTTCATAAATCACTTGTGAAAATCTTCACTTTAAAAATGTAGATTTGTAATGATTCCCCTTCGTTCCCTTAGAAAATGATACTTGGCACTGATAATCCTTCCTGCATTGCACATTTTGCATGAGACTTTTGCAGCTGGCACTTTCTTTTTGGCTAGGATGCACATTGAATTAAACTTGGCAACTCATTAGCAATTCTTTCATTCGTTTCAGAGAAAGGGGAATGATTAAGATACATGCAGTTATTCTACTTAATTCTCTGTAATTTCACCACCTCCTCTGCCACAGTTACCTTGGAAAATGAAGATTCTATTTTTATATTAATCTAATATTCCCATATTTCCTCCTGAACCTCATACCAAGGAGTTTAAATTGCATTTAACCTCTGTCTAGAAGCTACTGCCCATTGTAGATGAATATATTAATATATAAAATATATATAAAGAGACCTGAATACTATTGGTAGCTGGAGATTAATATTTCCATCTGTGCATTGCTGTTAACAATCAGTTTTTTAATCACCTGTTTGCAACGAATTGCCATTTTAGCCAGATCTATTATGTCTTTTTTCATCTTTGAAATAAATTGGACAAATTTTGTTTGCAAGCTGGCTTTGAAGAACATAGTGAAATTTACCCATGTTTTAATTATTATTATTTTGTAAAACAAAGCACATGTCATGGATTTTAGTATCACAATCATTAAGTGGGCTAAAGTGTGCTTCTGAATAATTACATTTTTTGAATTATTGTTTGGACTTATTTGTTTCTTATGTCTATTTCATGCCACGGGAACAAATTATTTAATATTCTTTCTTCCATGATCTTTAAAAGCAGGTTGATGGTGGGGGGATTCTGAGAGCATTCCAGGGTCCTAACTTTTACACTCTTAACGTATTTCAGATTGCACAGAAACTGAGGCAGGCTCTCAGTCGCTTTCCTATGATGTAGCTGAAGGCAGATGAAGAACAACAACTCCAAAGTGCTTTTTTGATTATTGATGGGGGAAGTGCAAATAAAGAAGTGGAAGACTTTGCCATCCAAAAAGCCTTTTAAAAAAAAGATAATTAATTTTTAGAAATGAACCTTAAAAAAAGAAGAAAAAATCTTCACATGTTTACTTCGTTAGCCTTAATGCCCTGGATATTTATGATTATTTTGTCATGCTTTTCTTTCCTAGCTGTTATTGAAATGAAGCTGGAAAGTATTGTATTCAATGAGACTAAATTGCCAAATGGTTTGTTTGCCAGATACCAAAAAAAAAAAAAAAGATTTTTTCCAGGGGTGGATAAACATATGGATATCTGGATGGTTTGTTTTGTTTTGTTTTTAGTTTAACTACCCTGCCCATGTTAGGTAAGAGTTTAGCATCCTAAACTCTTCAAAAGCAAAATGTGATCAGATCTTAAAAGGATAAGAAAGCCAATATAGGATCTGTAGATACATAATTGTTAAAGTTCTTTCTAGCTTTCAAATAAGTTCTGTGGAAAGGAAATATTCGTCCCATTTCTACTATAGCCATAACATCAATTTTCTGTAATATATATAAATATATATTTATATGGATTACTTCTTCTTAAGGGCTGTTCTTGTACCTCAGATGCCTTCTAAGGCTGCATTATTTTCATTTCTGGGTTTATATACAGTAAATACAGACATTCTGAACATATGGAAAAACTGTTCCATCCAGTGGTCCAAGCCATACACACTTAACAAATTATCAATTTATGTATTAGGGTTTCCCCACTTTTATATCCCTATATTTAGTGGCACAAACACCCAATCACAATCAATATGATAGGAAATTTTCTAGGCTCATTGCTATATGTTGGGTCCTTCTGTCATAACACAATGAGATCTTATACTGTTTCTTCGGAAAAATTAAATCGTTCAGATTTAAAATATAGGTTAGGATTAACAGAACAACAGCTACTTAAGAATGGACTCTGCTTGCAATGTTAGTTTCAATTCATAAGTATCATTTTATACATAGGTTATAGGTCACACAGACCTGAATAGTAGAAAACTGAAGAGATATATTCATAAACAAGTCATTGAGCTAAATGCAGCTTTCTATTTAATTTTGATTGAGAAGTAAAGAACTTGGCTTTCTTATTATCAAGCAAGTGCTACATGCATTCTGAAAGTTTAATTGACTTAATATGGCATTGTCATTCTGTTTCAGTAACTGAGATCAATAAAGTATTTGAGCCTGCCAAGTTAATAGGCCTATCAAACCAAACCACATCAAATTAGAATGTAATCTTGATTCAAATGCTGTTCTTTGTTATGTTTTCAGTGACACTTTTTTCCACAAACTTTTTATTTTTAATTTAGTTGCCTTCTGAAATTCTATAAAATGTTATATATTAGCCACTGAAATAAATGTACAAATTGTAAAGAATGTGTATAAATGTTTTACACCAAATGTAATAAGATCTCATCTTGCATATAGAAACAATTTATAAGTTAACTGCAAAGCATATAGTGAACTTAAGGCACTTTTTTCACTGCACCATTTTTTTCAGCATTTGTATCAATCTTTGTAACTGGTTTTCTGGTGATTATTTTTTATGAATCTGGGTTAATCCTGATGACAGAGGTTGCAGATTTAACAATTTTTAAACAGGCAAACTGGGCACAAAAGAGCACAAACAATTGTTTCATTGTGAAAACTATTTGGAATTGGCAGGTCTGTAAGCTTTCTAGCAAATGAAGTCTTGAAATTCATAATAAATATTTATACAGATGAGATGCTTTGCTTTTTTCCCTGTGAGTAATTTACAACTCAATATAAAATCTATTATCTGCAAAAAGTTTTGTCTATATTCAGAATTTATTCATTTTTCATATTAAGGAATGTTCCTTCCAGAAAAATACAGAATAACAGTGTGTATGATATGCTATATTTTTTGCAAGTAAGTAGCAGAGATTTGTCAAGGATTGAGTAATAAAAAATAAAAAGCTAAATATAACTTATTTACATGTCATTTATAGTAAGTATAATAAATGCCTGCTGTTAAATATGAAATTTCTTTATATAGAAATTTTCCCTTCCTCTAGGAGGAAGGGAAAACAAAATTGAGAAATTTCCCAAGATAACTCAGGTAATGGCATACAGTATCAATCACAGTAGGTGTATTTCTCTTTTATTTTCCTTTTGGAATTTGATTTAGAACAGTAATTTTTCATTTCTGAATTCCTCTAATTACTCCACCAAAGTACCTACAGTCGCCAAATACAAAATATACTTTTTCCCCAGCAGAAAATTAGGTGTATTGCATTCTCTTGTGATACATTAAACTTATAATAATGCCATTGACAGTTTTCATTGCTATTCTATCTACTTGCCCTCCACAGGACTGGCAGGAAAGGCATGCTGTGGGTCCTGCCTGTAAAATATTTCCATCTGACAGAACCTAAGAAGTGGGCCTTTTCTGCCATGGCAGCCACCCTCTGGAACATCATCCTTTCTGAAGTGAGGTTAGCCCTAACCATTATGGGAAAAAGCTCTCAAAACATATTTTTTCATTAAGCCCGGGGATCCCAGGTAATAAGGAGCCTACCCATTATTATATTGTATATAAACATCTTTTTTGTTTTATGCTTAGTTATGGTTTTAATGGGTTTGCAAAATATTTGATTTTTGGTTTTATTGTATGCCATGCAGACTCACTTTAGGCGAGATACAAATTTGACAAATAAATAGAAATTTATGAAATCCTCATCAGAAAATGCATGGTGGTAATATTTATTACTGAGTAGCCTGTAGTTTCATTTTACTGACTGGCACCCCCATGAAAAAAATATCTATGCACTCCTAACCTAACCACTACTAAAATGCTGAGTGGATCCTCTTCTTACGTCCTGTCAGCCACTTACATGTCCTTAGCACTATCCAATACTCAGCTCTCTCCAGTGTGGACCAAAACAAGGTTGTAGAGCAGAGCATCTTCCCCAAAAACTATGGCACAGAAGCCCAAGTTTTGTTCCTCATGACCCACAAATTAGCCTGCCTCCATGTTCTTTGGGAAACATTACTTAACCTGTCTCCTTCATGGATTACTGCCTTGTGGTGGTGAAGGGGCTTGCGTAGCTCAATGAAGCTATGAGCTATGCCATGCAGGGCCACCCAAGACGGACAGGTCTTAGCAGAGAACTCTGATAAAATGTGATCCACTGGAGAAGGAATTGGCAACCCACTCCAGTATCTTTGCCATGAAAACCCCATGGACAGTACCAAAAGGCAAAAAGATATGACGCTGGAAAATGAGCCCCTCAAGTCGGAAGGTATCAAGTATACTATTGGGGAAGAGCAGAGTGCTAGTACTAGTAGCGCCAGAAAAAGTGAAGCGACTGGGCCAAAGCCGAAAGGACGCTCAGCTGTGGATGAATCTGGTGGTGAAAGGAAAGTCCGATGCTGTAAAGATCTATTCTCCATAAGAACCTGGAATATAAGTTCCATGAATCAAGGCAAGCTGGATGTGATGAAACGAGATGACAAGACTGAACATCGACATCTTGGGAATCTGAATTAAAATGGGCAGGAATGGGTGAATTTAATTCAGATGACTACTGTGGGCAAGAATCTCTCAGAAGAAATGGAGTAGCTTTCATAGTCAATAAAAGAGTAGGAAAAGCAATCCCCAAAATGACAGAATGATCTCAGTTTGAATTCAAGGCAAACCATTCAATATCACAGTAGTCCAAGTCTATGCCCCAACCACTCGTGCTGAAGAGGATGAAATTGATTGCTTCTATGAAGCCCTACAGCACCTTATATAATTAACACCAAAAAATGATGTCCTTATCATCATGAGGGATTGGAATGTTAAAGTAGGAAGCCAAAAGATAACTGGAATAACAGACAAGTTTGGCCTCGGAGTACAAAATGAAGCAGGCACAGACTGATAGAATTTTGTCAAGAGAATACGATAGTCATAGCAAACACTCCTTTCCAACAACCCAAGAGACAACTCTACACATGGACATCACCAGATGGTCAACACAGAAATCAGATTGACTATGTGCTCTGCAGCCAAAGATGGAGAAGCTCTATATGGTCAGTAAAAACAAGACCAGGAGCTGACTGTGGCTCAGATCATGAGTACTCGTTACAAAATTGAGGCTTAAATTGAAGAAAGTAGGGAAAAGCACTAGGCCCCTCAGGTATGAACTAAATCATATCCCTGATGAATATACAGTAGAGGTGACAAATAGATGTAGGGTATTAGATCTGATAAACAGAGTGCCTGAAGAACTATGGACGGAGGTTCGCAACATTGTACAAGAGGTAGCAACTAAAACCATCCCAAAGAAAAAAAATACAAGAAAGCAAAATGGCTGTCTGAGGAAGCTTTGCAAATAGCTGAGGAAAGAAGGGAAGCAAAAGGCAAGGAAGAAAGAGAAAGGTACACCCAATTGAATGCAGAATTCCAGAGAATAGAAGAGATAAGAATGCCTTCTTAAATGAACAGTGCAAAGAAATAGAAGAAAACAATAGAATAGGGAGGACCAGAGATCTCTTTGAGAAAATTGGAGATATGAAGGGAATGTTTCATGCAAAGATGGGCATGATAAAGGACCAAAATGGCAGGGACCTAACAGAGGCATAAGAGATTAAGAAGAGTTGGCAAAATTACACAGAAGAACTATACAAGAATGAGCTTAACATCCCTGATAACCATGATCCTACAATGTGAAGTCAAATGGGCCATAGGAAATCTGAGAAACAACAAAGCTAGTGGAAATGACAGTATTCCAGCTGAGCTATTCAAAATCTTAAAAGATGATGCAGTAAAAGTGCTACACTCAATTTGCCAGCAAATTTGGAAAACCCCACAGTGGCCACAGGATTGGAAAAGGTCAGTTTACATTCCAATTCCAAAGAAAGGCAGTGCCAAAGAATGTTCAAACTATCGCACCATTGCACTCATCTCACATGCTAGTGAAGTTATGCTCAAAATCCTACAAGCTAGGCTCCAGCAGTATGTGGATCGAGAACTACCAGAAGTACAGGCAGGATTTCAAAGAGGCAGAGGAACTAGAGATCAAATTGCCAACATACACTGGATCATGGAGAAAGCTAAGGAGTTCCAGAAAATGGACGTTGGTCATACCTGATACGTCCGTTTTCTCTTAGTGAAGAACGTCTGTCAGACTGGGGCTTGGACTCCACTATGCAGCACGTGACCGAGTCTGCAGAATTTAAATAGCTCCGCCCTCCGCTGGTTGATCCCAGTGTTTCGGCGAGGGCATTAACGCAGACTGGGGTGTCTTTCTGGAAAATATAAAAAGGAAAGGTAAAAGAACACCACCCGCCCCGCCAGGAACAGGGCCCGCCAAGAAGGGTGGGGCTGACAGACGTTCCTCACTAAGAGAGAACGGACATATCAGGTAAGACCAACGTCCATTCTCCTCAACATGAGGAACGTCTGTCAGACTGGGGACATACCAAAGCTGAATGTCCACTGGGTGGGAAGAGACTGGCCCTGTTACCTCAAGCCGTGTGAACAGCCTGGCGGACTCTATGTCCGAAGGCCGCATCTGCTGAAGCGAACGAATCCACCCGATAGTGTCGGATAAAGGGAGAAATGCTGGTCCAAGCGGCTGCTCTGCAAATGTCCTCCAACGGAGCCTGGGTGGCCCATGCAGCGGAGGTTGCTGCACTCCTGGTGGAGTGGGCCGTGATGTGGTGGGGAATAGGCAATGACAGTCTTTGGTAGGCAGTAGATATGGTTGCCCGGATCCAAAGACCCAACATAGGTGCCGATGCCTTGGCGCCAATAGACATAGGTTGGTAGGAGACAAACAACGCCTCTGTCTTCCGAAAGGTAGATGTACGCCTGAGATATATTTTGATGGCGCGGCGTACATCTAGTGTATGCCATGACCGTTCTAACCGGTGAGTAGGGAAGGGGCAGAAGTTGGGTAGGACCAATTCTTGAGCCAGATGGAAAGGTGAGTTGATTTTTGGTATGAACGCTGGGTCCAGCCGGAGGACTACTCTGTCGTGATGAAAAATGCAGAGGTCCTTGCGGGCTGAGAGGGCCGCTAGTTCAGAAATGCGCCGGGCCGACGTGATAGCAACCAAGAATGAGACCTTGAAGGACAAGAAGCGTAGTGAAACATGCCGGAGCGGTTCGAAGGGGGAGTCCGTGAGAGCCGACAGGACCCTGTTCAGATCCCAAGTAGGGAAGCGATGGACAGGTGGAGGTCGTAAGTTGGTGGCGCCGCGTAAAAATTGGCGAATGATGGGATGACGAGAAATAGATGGAGAGCCGCAGGTCAGAACCGTAGAAATGGCGGCTACTTGACGTCGAAGAGTATTGGGGGACAGGCCAGCTTCAAACCCCTCCAATAGAAAACGCAACACATCCCGCACCGAGGCCGAGAGGGGAGAGACGTGGGAACGTAGGCACCAGTCAACAAATGAGGACCATGTAGCGTCGTAGATCCTGTTGGTAGATGGTTTGCGGGATGCTAAGACCACGTTGATCGCAGCGGAGGGGATGTTGGCCTGTTGCAGGAAGAACCGCTCAGCCTCCATGTGGTTAAACGGAACCACGACGGATCCGGATGATGAAGGGGACCCTGGAGGAGGATCACTTGGTCGTCTGGGATGCTCCAAGGTCGATCTACAGATAGGGACATTAAGTCCGCATACCAATGTTTCCGGGGCCAGCGGGGAGCCAAGAGGATGATTTCTGTCCGCTCCTAAATGATCTTTCTGATTACCCTAGATAGCAAAGGGAAAGGAGGGAAGGCATATAGAAGTCCTGTCGGCCATGGACAGCGAAGGGCGTCAGTGGCTTCCGCCCCAGGGTCTTGGTATCGGGAAAAATACCTCGGAACATGGTGGTTTGCCCGGGATGCAAAGAGGTCCACCTCGGGAATTCCAAATCGGAGAGTGATGCTCCTGAAGAGATGAGGCGGGAGACTCCACTCTGCATTGTCCAGTTGATGTCTGCTGAGGGCATCCGCTTGTGAGTTCTCGATTCCCGAGATGTGATCTGTGCGAAGAGATTTGAGGTGAGATTCTGCCCAGAAACCTAGCAGAAGAGCCTCGTCCATGAGCGCTCGAGAATGAGTGCCCCCCAGTCTATTAACGTGTGCCTTAGCTGTAACATCCGTTAGGACGAGCACATCGTGAGAATTGATAATGTTCTGGAAGTGAAGCAGCGCTAGACGACTGGCCCTCAGTTCCAGAAGATTGATGGGGAGAGACCGTTCGAGAGAAGACCACTGACCTTGAGTCATGTGATGTCCCAAGTGGGCCCTCCAACCCAGGAGGCTTGCATCCGTGGTGATGATTTGACGGACTGGTTCCCTGAAGAAGCAGGGAACGGACAAAGCCGAGGACGTCCACCACCAGAGGGAGGAAATCACGGCCGGGGGGAGAGGCCCTCTGCAGAGAGAGGTACTGGATCGGTTCCTCTGATGAGGGAGCAGGAACCATTGTAATTCCCTGCTGTGGAGCCTCGACCAGGGTACTATGTCGTAGGTGGAGTCCATTTTCCCCATGAGACAAGACAGACTGAGAAGAGAAGAGGACCGATCCGAGAGACAGCGAAGGGCCATGGAATGGAGGCTGGCCTGACGGTCTGCCGAGAGGGAAACTGTCGAGTTCACAGTATTGATGACAGCTCCTAAGTGCTGGAGGCAGGTGGTCGGGACCAAGTGGCTCTTGGCCCAATTTATGGAGAAACCGTGTGTCTGAAAAATCTGGATAGTAGTAGCCAGATCCTGATTGGCTGTTTCCAAGGAGGAGGATTGAAGTAAAATATCGTCTAAATAAAATTGGATTCTAATGGGGGTGGCACGGATATGAGCGACTAGAGCAGCCATAATCTTAGTGAAGACGCGGGGAGCGGAGGACAGGCCAAATGGGAGAGCAGCATATTGATAATGGCGCCCCCTATAGTGAAAACGAAGGTATTTACGGAAATCAGGGTGGATAGGGACGTGAAGGTACACCTCCGTTAAATCAATGGAGGTTAGGAAGTCCCCCGGACGGAGGGTCTCCAGGATAGATTACAGGGTGTGCATCTTAAACCGGCGATACACAACGTACCGGTTAAGAGCTTTCAAATCAAGGATGGCCCTCCACCCCCCAGATGACTTGCTAACAATGAACAAACGGGAGTAAAAACCAAGGCCACGTTGGTTGGAGGGGACCTGTTGAATGGCTCTGATAGAGACAAGGTGGGAGATGGCCTCTGAAACCAGGTTCCTCCACGCTCTGTCCCTTGAAACCGGACAAGAGAGAAAAACAGGAGGAGGAGGGGAGGAGAACTCAAGGGAAAGACCGTACCGAATGGTACGTTGAACCCAGGAATCAGAGATAGAGAGATCCCATTGATCGGCAAACAGGGATAAGCGACCACCAATGGGATCCTCCGATTCCGGATTACTTGGACCTACGAAAAGGCTTCCCCCTACCCCCTCGAAAGGGCCGCCTATGGAAGGGCCTATTGCTCTGTCTAACCTGGGACTCCTGATGATGTTGGCTCTGGAAGGAGCGTTGATAGCGAGGCTGATAGGAGCTGGATTCCTGTGAACAAAAGGGCTGAGTCCTGCTGTACGGGGAAAAACGATAGTTGGAGCGACGAGAAACCGAGGGGAGAATCTTGCGACAATCTCTGGTTTCCACAAGAAGGGGTTCCAATGGTGGACCGAACAGGGAGTCAGCCGAATAGGGAGATGATGCTAGTTGCCATTTACTTTGGTGTCCGCCTGCCAGTGGCGGAGCCACAGGAGTCTATGGGATGTAACGGTGGAGCCGATGGATTTGGCTGCAAAGCGAGCAGAATTCAGGGTGGCATCCGCCGAGTACTCCAAGGCAGCGACTATCTTGTTCAGGTCTTGGTGGGTGCGAGTATCCGAAGGAGGTAACCGATCCTGTAGCTGTTTCAACCATAACAGGGAGGCCCGGTTGAAAAATGAGGCTGCGGTGGCCGTTTTGACAGCCCACGCAGCCGATTGATGTGCCTTGATGAGGGTCTTTTCCGCCCGTTTGTCTTCCGGACGCAGTGATTCTTCCGGAGAACTTGGGAGTCTGGAAGGAGATGTTAAGGCTGCAATAGGACCATCCACAGGTGGTATTTGTAGTAAGTTTGAAAGGGCTGGTGCAGTTTGATACAATTTTTTGTCGATGCCGCTCGGAGCAGGAGCTGAGCCAGGCAGTGCCCATTGACTTTGTACGACGTCGGTAAACAGCTTAGGGGCCAGGATAAGTTCCAGTTCGACAGCAGGTTCAGCGAACAGAGAGGAGGCAGGGTCCGCACCCTCAAGGAGAGCGGTACCAGTAGTAGTAGGAGAGCCTAGTCTGGTTACTGCTAGGGCTTTATACAATAAAGACCGGAAAAGCTGAGGTCTAAAGAGACCAATAAAAGCGGTTTGATCCGGAGCCAGTCCCTCATCATCTGAGAGAGATAACTCTCTCGACTCCTCTTCATCCGATAGAGAACCCTGATGGGAAGGTTCAGGGGAGTACTGGAGATCAGCTGAGAAATCTGACTGAACCTGGCGAGGTTGAGCGTGGGACACGGGGGGGGCGGTTGAAAGATGCCTTGTGGGTAGCCTTGAGCCAGACCCTGCTGAATAGCCCTGGCGATGATGGCTTCTAGCGTAGCCTGAGGATCCGCCTGAGATGAACCCCCGGGCGGGGTGAGAGGTAACGTGACTGGACCCCAGACCTGAGGGTTCTGGGACGGAGGTCAGTAGATGACTATGGCCGGGAGGATCAGAGGGGTCTGGAACGGTTTGAAAAACTAGCTCTGCCTCAGATGAGGTTGGGCCACGGGAGGAGGGACGGTATGGAGAGAGTTCACGTGGATTAAGATCAGAAATTTGAGGAGCTATGGCCAAATTTGATGGCGACAAAATGGCAGCCGGAATGGACAAAATGGCGGAGGGCCGTTGTTGCGCCCTGAGAACCACCTTCTCTAATGCCTTGTGGTGTCTCAGCTCCTCTTTAGATTGCTTGGGGGCGGCTGTGGCAGAGGATCCCTTAGCCGAGGCTTTATTCTTACGCGGCTGGTCTTTTGCGCCCGTTTGAGATGAGGTGCCCTCCCCCGGGTCGCTAGCATGCCGATGGCGGGTTCGTGAGGAAGCCGAGGCTGAGCGGGGATGATGAGAGGAATCCGCCATGTTAGATCGCAGTCGTTTCGGCAGTAATAAAGAGCCCACAAGGAAAACTTATCTGAAAGAAGCGTGTCTCCGCTGACAGGGAGGATTTAGGGCTCCGGAGTTGGCTTGCAGCAGCAGGTCACAAGGAGGAGAGCTCCGATGGGAAAACAAGCCTCAGAAACCCGCTAGCCCCAGGCAGTAAAAGCGGCTAGAGAAACGGCGCCGTTTGAATTGCCCGTTCAAAAAAAAGGCGCCTGTAAAGCTGCTCGGTGAAAGCCTTTAAAACGCAGCCGTATGGGCAAGAAAAGGGGAGGCAGAGAGGGAGGTTGATCTGCAACCCCTCAGGGGGTCTTTGGAGTAAGCCCCCTGCCGCAAAAGCGGCCGTTGGCGGTGTCGAGTAAGGACTCTTCATGCTGCTCGATCCCAGGCAAACAAAAAAATAAAAGAATTTAAAGACAGTCCAATTATTAAAAGTAAAAAAGGAAATTTGATCAGAAAATTGGTAGAAAAAACTAGTCAAAAGACGAGGTTCAGAAAGACACCACTGTCCAGCATAGGACCGAGTCGAAACACTGGGATCAACCAGCGGAGGGCGGAGCTATTTAAATTCTGCAGACTCGGTCACATGCTGCATAGTGGAATCCAAGCCCCAGTCTGACAGATGTTCCTCATGTTGAGGAGAAACATCTACTTCTGCTTCACTGACTATGTTAAAGTCTTTGATTGTGTGGATCACAACAAATTGTGGCAACTTCTTAAAGAGATGGGAGTTCCAAACCATCTTATTTGTCTCTTGAGAAACCTATATGCAGGTCAAGAAGCAACAGTGAGAACTGGACACGAAACCACTGGTTGGTTCAAAATTGGGAAAGGAGTCCGGCAAGGCTGTATACTGTCACCCTGCCTATTTAACTTCTATGCAGAGCACATCATGAGAAAGGCAGGGCTAGATGAATCAAAAGTTGGAATTAAGATTACTGGGAGAAATATCAACAACCTCAGATATGCAGATGATACAACCCTAATGGCAGAAAGTGAAGAGGAACTAAAGAGCCTCTTGATGCGGGTGAAGAAGGAAAGTGCAAAAGTTGTCTTGAAACTCAACATTAAGAAAAGTAAGATCACGACATCAGGCCCTCAATTCCTGGCAAATAGATGGAGAAGAAATGGAGGTAGCGACAGATTTTATTTTCCTGGGCTCCAAGATCACCGCAGATGGGGACTGCAGTGCCTAATGCTTGGAAAGATTGACGGCAAAAGAAGAAGGGGACGGCAGAGAATGAGATGGCTGGATGGAGTCACCGAAGCAGTAACGTGAGCTTAAATGAACTCCAGAGGATGGTAGAGGACAGGAAAGCCTGGAGGAACATTGTCCATGGGGTCGCGATGGGTCGGACACGACTTCGCAATGAAAAACAACTTAACCTGTTCTGTCCTCTATTCCCCATGCATACAGTAGGTTTGGAAAAGTCTCACAGTTGTTCTCTCCTTCCCCAGATTGTTCTGAATATCACTATGATATGTATATAGTAGCGATTGAAAAACACAAACAAATGTTATATTTGTACTCTACCTCTACACAGAGTACTGTATCTTATGTTCTGGTTGTAATTAGTTATTAATTTAAACTGGTTGTATGAATATGTCTAACTCCTGATGCTCACTTTTTAGCTTGTAAACATGAGAATCTATGTTGTTTAAGGATTCCAGCAAAGGAAGCATTTCCTTATCACCAGAATGAGTCACATTTTACAAGCGTTCTTTTAAAAAAGTTAAAGGTAGTTCCTACCACGTGATAGATACTGCCTGTCTGATAAAGCTTGTATGTTAAAGTTAGAACAGTTTTACTGTATTCAAAACAAAGATTCCTTCTTTTAATTCAGATGGAATACTGAAAGTGCTCTTCATACTGTCACATTGTGCGTGACTCTGTGTGTGTATAGCTTTATCCAGTTGCCCTGACTGTACCCCATTAAAGGATTACACAGTCATAAAAAGGGAGATACACAGACACACACTCATATTGAATTTTAAATTAACCATATTATGAACTTTTTTTTGTCATACTCTTTATGCTTGATTTCTGAAAATAAACAGCATCTTATGCCCTTCAAAAAAAAAAAAAAAACTCTCCACGGCATATGTTAACTCAGCACAAATAATACAGTACTAATGAAATGTTCCAGGGATATCTTATTTATTATTTACCATCAAATTTAGACACCATCCAAGTGGCTCTGGCCAGTTTACAAATGTTTCCATAAAAGCCATGTAGAAGAGACATAAAAGCACAATTAAAATAGAGGGACAGAGTAAAAACAGTTTAAAAAGTAAGTTAAAAGTTGGAGGAAGTGCCCTCAGCCACCAACCATTCCCAGGGTTGTCTGCTACTCTTCAATTCCCATGCCAATGGGCAGAAGACCAAAATGTGGGGGCCAACTAACCTTTGGAGACAAGGTGGAGACGGCAGCAGAGAAAACTCACTTCCTAGATCCTGCCAGTTAAAAGTCTTTAACCAATAGGTATGTAACCAATAGGCTACATACCTTTCCTGCCATGCCTTATCATACTGTGTGGAACAGGCTGATGTAATTGGGACATAATTGATAGGTAATCAAATCCCATGCCATGAAAGGCTTTAAAAGCGATAGCCAACACCTTGAATAGGACCCAGAAGCAAATCGGTACTCAATGCAACTCGCATAGCAGACATGTTACATGCACAGTCCTTGAAGTTCCTCAAACATATGCACCCACATTCTGCAGCTTACTCTTAGGCTATCTTCATCTAGAGTGCATTGCAATAGTCCATGTGGGAGATGACCAGGGCACGAGTGACTGAGAGAAGGGCCTCCTGATCTAGGAAGGAATGCAACTGGCACACAACACAAATTGAGCAAAGGCTTTCCTAACCATGACTGCCACCTGCTCCTTGAGCAGGAGTCACGAGTTTAGCAGGGCTCCCAGATTGAGCACTGGGTCCATCTGGGCCAGTGCAATCCAATCCAAAGATGGTACATCCCCAGATAGAGATGAGCCCCCACCCATAGCTACTATGTCTTACCAGGGTTCAGTCCCCAGCCAAACTCCCAGAGCCTCCAGACATCACTAAAGAACATCCACGACCTAAAAAATATTTACTAATTTTTCATGCAAGTGTAGAGTTCCATTAGCATGGAAACCTACATGCTTTTGTTTTTATAAAATAATTTGCTGTGAATACCAGCACAATAATGTAATAAAATAGCTCATTGTGACCATTGTAGGAGGAGAGAGAAACTGTACTGGTCTGCTGAGTGTCAGGGTATGTAGATTTAATAGTTGTAAACTGACTATTTACAGCTATAGTCAGTTGTACTATAGCTGACAACTATAGTAGTAAGCGGAGGCAACTGGAAGCTGATGCAATGGGAATGAGGCAGCAGGGTTCCTGCCACTTTAAGAAGCTGGGTAAGAAGCTGCCTATATAAGGGAAGCCATTAGAGGGTGTCTCCCTTCTCATGTTCTCTCTCCTTGTGTATCTCATTGCTCTCCTTGTGTCAGTAGCTGTATGATAAGGTATTTATTATCATTATTATTATTATTATTATTATTATTATTATTATTTATTAAATTTATTTATTTATTAAATAAATTTATTTATTTATTTATTAAATTTTTATACCACCCCCTCTCCCGAAGGACTCGGGGCGGTGAACAGCCAAAATTAAAAACACACAATACAAATATTAAAATACATTAAAACAAAATTAAAGTATCTTAGGCTTCTCCAATTTAAAACCCCTTACCCATAAAATTCACCCAATTAAAAATTTTTAACCCAGCCCGGGGTTTTACCACGTATAAGTCTGTATATATTTAGCTGTAGATAAAACCACTGTTAATTATCTAAAGGCTCTGTGTGCTGTGTTTTGCTCTTGGGTTTATCTCATAATACTAGTCACACTGCCTAAACGCTGACAGTGTCAGTGTGCATGCTGTCAATTCGCAAAGTGACAAACACACCTGTTCTTCTCTCACAATACATTCTAGTGTACAAAGAGAATTTTAGTCTATTTCAGTAGAATCATAACATTGGAAGGGCACAACCTCCTGCTCAGTATTAGAATAAAAATTAAAGCATTCCAGGCAGATGGCTGTTCAGCCTTTCCTTGAATATATTAATTAAAGAAAGCCTATCGCTTCTCTGAATAGTTGGTTCCACTATTGAACTGCTCTTATAGATACAACCAAAATTCATTAATCCAAGTTCTGTACTCTGGAATATGAAAGAACAAATCCTGACATTCTATGAGATATACTTTCATGTACTTAACAATTTAGTATCATATCAGCTCCACCTGGATATCATAACTAACTTAGTAATAAGCATGTCATGTTTGACTTGCCAAGATTTCTTCTTGAGGAATCTATGCTCCATCTCTATGCCTAGGTACTGACCAACCAAAGCTGAAAGTAACAGCCCATGTTCATAAATCTGAGGTTCATTAAACACCTACAGGTGAAACTCGAAAAATTAGAATATCGTGCAAAAGTTCATTTATTTCAGTAATCAACTTAAAAGGTGAAACTGATATATGAGATAGACTCATTACATGCAAAGCGAGATAGTTCAAGCCTTGTCATAATTTTGATGATTATGGCTTATAGCTCATGAAAGCCCTAAATTCACAATCTCAGAAAATTAGAATATTACATGAAATCAAGAAAACAAGTATTGTACATAGAACAAGATCGGACCTCTGAAAAGTATAAGCATGCATATGTACTCAGTACTTGGTTTGGTCCCCTTTTGCATCAATTACTGCCTCAATGCGGCATGGCATGGGTGCTATCAGCCTGTGGCACTGCTGAGGTGTTATGGAAGACCAGGATGCTTCAATAGCGGCCTTCAGCTCTTTGGCATTGTTCAGTCTCATGTCCCTCATCTTTCTCTTGGCAATGCCCAATAGATTCTCTATGGGGTTCAGGTCAGGCGAGTTTGCTGGCCAGTCAAGCACAGTAATCCCATGGTCATTGACCAGGTTTTGGTACTTTTGGCAGTGTGGGCAGGTGCCAAGTCCTGCTGGAAAATGAAGTCAGCATCCCCATAAAGCTCATCTGCAGAAGGAAGCATGAAGTGCTCCAAAATCTCCTGGTAGATGGCTGCGTTGACCCTGGACCTAATGAAGCACAGTGGACCAACACCAGCAGATGATATGGCTCCCCAAATCAACACAGACTGTGAAAACTTCACACTGGATTTCAAGCATCTTGCAGTGTGTGCATCTCCATTCTTCCTCCAGACTCTGGGTCCTTGGTTTCCAAATGAGATGCAAAAGTTGCTCTCATCAAAAAAGAGGACTTTGGATCACTGAGCAACAGACCAGTTTTTTTTTTTTCTTTAGCCCAGGTAAGACCCTTCTGACGTTTGTTGTACAGGAGCGGCTTGACAAGAGGAATATGACATTTGAAACCCATGTCCAGGATCCGTCTGTGTGTGGTGGCTCTTAATGCACTGATTCCAGCCTCAGTCCACTCCTTGTGAAAGTCCCCAACACTTTTGCATGGCCTTTTCCTGACAATCCTCTCCAGGCTGCGGTCATCCCTGCTGCTTGTGCACCTTTTTCTTCCACACTTTTGCCTTCCACATAACTTTCTATTAATGTGCTTTGATACAGCACTTTGGGAACATCCAACTTCTTTTGCAATTACCTTTTGAGGCTTTCCCTCCTTATGGAGGGTGTCAATGATGGTTTTCTGCACAACTGTCAGTCAGCAGTCTTTCCCATAATTGTGATTCCTACTGAACCAGACTGAGAGACCATTTAAAGGCTCACGAACTCTTTGCAGATGTTATGGCCTACTTAGCTGATTAGAGTGGGACACTTTGAGCCTAGAATATTGAACCTTTTCACAATATTCTAATTTTCTGAGATTGTGAATTTGGGGTTTTCATGAGCTGTAAGACATAATCATCAAAATTATAACAAATCAAAGCTTGAACTATCTCGCTTTGTGTGTAATGAGTCTCTCTCATATATTAGTTTCACCTTTTAAGTTGCATTACTGAAATAAATGAACTTTTGTACGATATTCTAATTTTTCGAGTTTCACCTGTAGTGTACAATTCTATAAAGAGGATAAATATATGGATGAAAAACAGTGAAAATCAATGTAAGTCCCATGAGCTGTGCAGTAATAACTTTGTAATCCAGCAAGCAAATTTAAGGCCAAGATAACTACTTTAATCAGATGCTATTTGATTCCATTAATGATTTTGGACCTTTATTTATTTATTCACAGGAGCTATATACTGACTAGACAACTCACAACAATCCATAAAACATAGTTAAAAACAAAGGAGCCCTTTTCTCCAGGCACCAGACCACACATCCTCACAACTCAACCCTCATTCTAGCCTGATGTTTAGGGGAAGAGTCAGTTCCTCACAGCCTTTCAGAAGGCTAAAAGGGTAGAGATTCCTGTGGTCTCAGGAGAAAAGTCTGTTCCATTAAATGGCAACATCTAAGTTACAATTCAACCAGAGTTTAATAACAACAACAACAATAATAGAGCAGTCTATTAACTAAACAAGAAAACTTTATTCTGATTCGAATAAAAATACACTTGTACCAATATGTACCCTTTATTATTGCAAGTGATTTAGCTTTGGAATGCTCCAGCTTCTTCTCTCATTGGTTTTACAATAACACAATAGCTAAGAATCAGTATATGGTTAATGCAAAGCCCGCAGGGATTCTCTGTGGAAGAATATTTCCCTCTCTCTTCACCTCCTCCCTAATCCCATGGTATAATAGTGCCACTTACATCAGCTTTTGCTTATCATGATGTTATAGTACATTCCTTTTGTTATCATGCTGCATTATTAAGCAAGCCTATCTCTTTTTTTTTCTCAACTCTGAGCATTCAGATTGGAAAACAGCAGTTAGGGGAACAAAGACAAAGAAATCCTGAATAGCTTATAGACTTTACTTTACTGGACATTTATTTAATGGAAGGATAACAGATAAAACCACTAAAAGCCCATTAAGATCCTATCTCAGGCAAAGACAGGACACTCTGTCAAGAAAAAACAGCAAAAATCTGCAGACACATAGTTTCTCAATATATTACTGATTGAAATCTATGGACCTTTTTCTGCATTATTTTACATAAGTACCCATTTGAAAAGGGGGAAGTAACCTCAGTACTCTGCTAGTAGAGTCAGAATAATCAGGAACAAAATCCAGTAAATTTCCATTATATATCAATATCTGATGTTTGTGGAGAAATCCTGTTGAGTTCAATGACATCTGTTCTTAACTATTTATACAATTTTTACATTGCTTACAACAACTGTTTATACAATTTCCTTTTATATTTAATTCTGTGCAATATACAAATGTGTTCCTGAAAAAGATATAATACGAATAGATTTGTATATTCTAACATGGAATTTGTGGTTTTTTAATAGAAAACTTCATATAAGGAGTTACAGATATTGATAACATTCTGCAAAACCTTTCCATCAGTGTAGTGTATACAGTAGAAAGGACATGCCTTGCCATTTATTCAAAACTTGCAATCTGGAGCAAAGTTTGGTTGACTTGGTAATTTTGGCTGCCTAAATAAATATGATATAACTTACTCATCTATGCATAGTTTTGCAGTGAAAGCACCTAAGTTCTAAAACAGCTGCTGCTAAAAATAATATTTTATAAGACAAAAATTCACATCTGCCCTGGTGAGTCTGTTTTTGTTAAAGGATTCTACACGTATGATATGAAGGAATGGGCAGCATTTTTCACAGTACTTTAGGCTAGGTAGAAGACGTACATAAATAATTTGAGACACTTGCTTAAGAAGCGAAGACTAACACTTAGATAACTGGACCATTCTCAATTTATCATGCCTGTGCTTAAAATTATAGGCTTTAAATGCTGTTTTTCATTAAAAAAATATATTGGGGGAAAACTAATGGCTCAAATTTTCCAAATCTATTATGCCAAGCTCCGTCTTCTCCATTTCATGGTCACTCCTTCAAATCGCAGGAAGTTCTTTTCTCCATAGTTTTACTGACAAAAGTTGCAAACATGTTAGCTTTGCAATACAATATTTTCCACTAGCTACAACTCTTACAGTTGGCAAAGGCCTCCTGGCAGGTAGCTTAAACCAACTTCTTTGTGATTTAAATCCCCTGGGGTAATCTATATATATAAAAGCGAAAACCATTCACACATTAATCATGAAATCTCCAGAACCATAAAGTCTATAAACTTGAAATTTGCCACGTGTGTTCCTCTTGGCTTCTAGGTGCTTACTACGAAAGGATTTTTTGTAATGACCATCAGAGCATTAGTATTTCCTATATTATTATTAACATGTTCTGATGCTAAGGAGTTGTATTCCCGCTCCCAGTGGTGGGATTCAATATTTTTAACAACCGGTTCTGTGGGCGTGGCTTAGTTGGGGTGTGTGGCTTGGTGGTCATGTGACCAGGTGGGCATGGCTAGCTGGTCATGTGACCGGGTGGGCGTGGCTATGTGCATAGGCACTACTCACAGGGCTGAAAAAAGTCATTTCTGACTGGTCCTCGCACTTATGACCATCCTCACATTTATGCCCATTGCGGCATTTTTAACAACCGTGTCAGTCATTTTACCACTACTTCTCTTCACCATGGTGACAAGATACGGCGTAAAACGTAAAATGTGAGGACAGTCGTAAGTTCAAGGACTGGTCAAAAGTGCGATGACCGGTCAAAAATAACTTTTTCAGCCTTTTGACTAGTCCATATGCACATAGGGACTATTCAGAGGGCTGAAAAGAGTCATTTCTGACTGGTCCTCACATTTTTGACTGGTCCTCGCACTTATGACCTTCCTCACATTTATGCCCGTTGCGGCATTCTTAACAACTGTGTCAGTCATTTCACCACTACTTGTCTTCACCACAGTGACAAGATAGGGCACCAAACATAAAATGTGAGTACAGTCGTAAGTGCGAGGACTGGTCAAAAGTGCGAGAACCGGTCAAAAATAATTTTTTCAGCCCTCTGAGTAAGAGAGATGGAAGAAAGAAGGAGAGACCGGGAAGGAAGAGAAGGAAGGAAGGGAAGGGAAATTAGAGTAAGAGTGAGGGTAAGAGAGGGAGGAAGAGAGGAGGAGAAGAAGAGGGGGGAAGAGAAAGTAAGAAGGAAAGAAAAGAGAGAGGTGGTAGGTTTGAGGAGAAAGATTGCTGTACAGTAAAAAAGATGAAATGGAAGAAAGGCAACCCCAAACAAATATAAAGATATTAAGATAAAGAATGAATTGTTAAACTTTAAAGAATAAAAGAGAATAAATATGAATAAATAGCAGTAATTAGAAACCCACCTACAAACATACAATGTATTTTCTTTGAACAGAGTATTTGGCCAGTTCACAAATTTAAACAAAGTTTAACAAAGTTTAGTCATTTCAATTAAATTTACAATTTCTATATTTCCTTTTTGCCATATTTATTCCTTATCATTTTTTTTAAAAAAAAACAGTATTACCCTACATCCTCATCTCTAATCTTAATCATATTCAATTTTTCCCTTTCTATTCTATATTATACCCCTTCTCATTGTCATCTATTTTTATATCCATCCTCACACTGGTTAATTATGTAATATTACAGTTGTTTAATATAAATTCAACATTTTAATATAAATCAATTAGTTATATAACTATCTTTTTTGTATATTAATCAATATGAACATGAATATTCCAATTATTTCCATGCAATCTAATTTCTTACAAATCAATTAATTATATTTACCAATAATAATAAACAAAATAATTTCCCCCATATATTCCTCCAAATTCCTCCACAATTTAACCATTTCTGCTTTCAACACAATATACAATTAATAGTATCTCAATTATTACAATTCCCTATTTAAATAGAGCTTTTTTTCTTTTGTGTTTTAAAATCTTGAACTCTCCTCTTGCATGCTCTGATGCTAAGGAGTTCTACTCCCCCTCCCCGCCTCAAAAGAAATCTGTTCCAAATGCAAAACACAAGCAGAGGAGTTTCGCTTTCAGTTTTACTTTCACAGCAGCAAGCAGCTTTACTACAGAACAGTTGAGCTAAGCCACGCCCAGCCTCCTTCCTGTCTCCTTGCTCACACAGCAAATACTGTTTGAGTTTCCAAACACCTCTCACACACCTCTCAACTCTCTCACACACTGACAGGATACTAGCCAGATGAATACCGATGGATGCTGCGGGCTGGGACATTGTACTCCCCCTCCCCCTCTGTTCCAACTTCCAGTTGCGTTATATTAACACACTCTGATGCTATGGAGTTACACATTCTACATTAAGTTTCAGGCTGCAAGTGTCAATTTATCAAGCCCGAGCACATAGTTTCGTAGCGAAGCACGGGCGTCCAGCTAGTAGATAATAAATCAATTTCCTTTTCTGTAAGACATCCCTTTATTTATTTATTTATCTATTTATTATGTTGATTTATATAGATCGCTAATTATGACCCTGAGCAGCAAACAGGATTAAAATCCAATATAATTTTGGAAAAACAATGGTAATACAATAACAACACACTGGCTCCTGAGGATAATCCAATCCAATTCATATTACAGCAATCATAGCAAGACAAAAAAAAAATCACATTGATGACCTTGGGTCCAGGCCCAAGGGAACATTAGGACCAAGCAAATTGGGGATATAGTATTCCAAACACCAAGTGTTTTGCAATATTTGAAAACTACATATTCAGTGGTCTCTTCTGAAGGCTAAACCTCAACCCTAAGGCTTAGTTTACAGATCTTTTTATCACCTTGGTAGCTTTGCTCTGAAATGCGCATTCATTCATTCATTCATTCATTCATCATTCACTCAATATATGACATTTCATTCTGAGCAGTAAGTTAAAAACAACAATGAAAACATTAACAAAGAACCCCAAACACCCTTGGATCCATATACAGTGAGAGGCTACAGTGCACATGGGCATTCTGATTCAATTCTGTTGACATGTTTTCAATTCTAAGAGATCAGCTGTACTGTGCTGGAGTTTCAAAAACAGCCCATGAGCAAAGGGCTGATGCATTGTAGAGAACTCCAAGACAATCAAAAAGAGAACTGACTATGACATGGAATTAACATTTATTTCCCTCACATGAACACACCCCCAATGCTTTAAGACAAAAAATAGATGTATCTGGGTCAGGTCACGATGGTCCTGAACTAACTTGCCACTGGTGATTTTGCACCCAGAGAAGGCAGGTAGAAGTTGCCGGGAAACTTTTGGAAAGTATTGCTGGTCTGGCCACAGAATCAAGGAGTATAGGCAAGAAAACTGCCATGCAACATGGATGCTGGTACAGCAGTGGCACTCCTATTTTATCCCTATATTCCAATTTCACAACAAGGTCTCGCATCCAGTTATCTGCAGAGCAGCATCTCTGAAGACCACCAGAATCTATCAAATGACTACAGCCATTACACCACCCCTGGGTCACAACAGTGCCACACTTGAAATACATTTCTAAGAGAGGACTCCAACCCCCCATGTCTAACCAGGAAGCTGATATGAAGACTCAACATGACACCAAGGCTACTTTCCCCAAGGGTGAGTTGCCCCTTATCTCCCAACATATTTCTCTCTGTCCATCACCCTACTATCTTGTTTCAATTTGTCACTCTCCTTTTTGAACAGTGATGTCGAAACCAGACACAGCACTCCAAGTGGCAGGGCAGAATACAATGGAATAATTAATTCCTGTGAATGACAGTGAAATGTTCTTCATATTGATGTGTTAGTACACACCTGTGGGGTATTCTATCAGCAGGACTCTGGTACAATTAAAGCATAACACCAAGATTATTGCCCTCAAAATTGGTGCTGCCAGTTTCCAAGATTTACAGTTACCGTATTTTCCGGCGTATAAGACGACTTTTTAACACATGAAAATCATCTCAAAAGTCAGGGGTCGTCTTATACGCCGGGTGTCGTTCTCCTGTAACCAGGCAGACCAGCCCAAAAGACTCTAACGAGCCTTAAATGGCTCTGGCGATCGAAGCTCTGACGATCCCAGCTTTGCCTGCTAATCAGGCAACTCAGCTGGGATGCCAGAGCCATGTTAAAGGAAAAAACTTTTTTCCTTTTACGTGACTCTGCAAGCTCTGACAATCCCAGCTGAGTTGCCTGCCCAATAGGGCATCGCAGCTGGGATCGCCAGAACCATCGATCCAAGCTCTGACGATCCCAGCTGCGTTGCCTGCTAATCAGGCAACTCAGCTGGGATCGCCAGAGCCCAGAGTCCTGTAAAAAGAAAAAAGTTTTCCCCCTCCAGCTTGCTTACCTCAGCTGGTAATCGCCAGGCTTGCCTTGCTTCGCTTGCCTGAATCCATTCCATCAGCAAGCCACTTTCTGCCTGCAATCATGCAGGCAGGAGTTGTGGACTTCAACTCCCAGAATTCCTCAGCCAGTAAAAACAAAGCTGGCTGAGGAATTCTGGGAGTTGAAGTCTACAAGTCTTAAAGTTGCCAAGGTTGGAGATCCCTGTTCTATTGGGTAAGTTTTTTCCCCCTTTGGGAGCTTTAAAAAAATAGTTAATTGGGGTTTTTTTAGTTGTTCTTTTTTAGACCTAGCCATTTAAAGTTTAGGAAGTTTTAAATTTAGTTTTCATATAAAAATAAAAATAAAATAATATTTGTGCAGCTTTCTGAGATGTGGTGTGTTTCTGTAGTGTTTCACTCTAACTACACAAACACAAAATCTCACAAAGCTGTATGTGGAATTTTGTGTGTGTAAAGTGTGAAGGTTGATTTTTTTTGGGCTTTTTGTGGCTGTGTGAGGTTCCTACTTGTTGCAGGGGCCATTTTGGGTCTAGCACAGCTGCTTTTACATTGTGGGTGAGCCAGTTGTGTTGTGTTGTGTGTGTGTGTGTAAAGTGTGACAGTTGGTTTTTTGGGCTTTTTGTGGCTGTGTGAGGTTCCTGCTAGTTGCAGGGGCCATTTTGGGTCTAGCACAGCTGCTTTTACATTGTGGATGAGCCAGTTGTGTTGTGTTGTGTTGTGTGTGTGTAAAGTGTGAAAGTTGTTTTTTGCGTTTTTTGTGGCTGTGTGAGGTTCCTGCTTGTTGCAGGGGCCATTTTGGGTCTAGCACAGCTGCTTTTACATTGTGGGTGAGCCAGTTGTGTTGTGTTGTGTGTGTGTGTGTAAAGTGTGAAAGTTGGTTTTTTGGGCTTTTTGTGGCTGTGTGAGGTTCCTGCTAGTTGCAGGGCCATTTTGGGTCTAGCACAGCTGCTTTTACATTGTGGATGAGCCAGTTGTGTTGTGTTGTGTTGTGTGTGTGTAAAGTGTGAAAGTTGTTTTTTGCGCTTTTTGTGGCTGTGTGAGGTTCCTGCTTGTTGCAGGGGCCATTTTGGGTCTAGCACAGCTGCTTTTACATTGTGGGTGAGCCAGTTGTGTTGTGTTGTGTGTGTGTAAAGTGTGAAAGTTGGTTTTTTGGGCTTTTTGTGGCTGTGTGAGGTTCCTGCTAGTTGCAGGGGCCACTTTGGGTCTAGCACAGCTGCTTTTACATTGTGTTGAGGCAGTTGATGTTTTTTTAATTTTTATTTGGTGTGTGTTGGAAGAGGGGTAGTCTTATATGGCGAGTATAGCCCAAACCCTATATTTTAACAGGAAAAGTTGGGGGTCGTCTTATACGCCCAGTCGTCTTATACGCCGGAAAATACGGTAATCCTGTTGCAGAGTCAGTGGGTCCTTAGGCATGTATAAAAAGAAGGAATGCTACAAACAGCTGACCCTGCCTTGTAGCTGTAACTAAATATTTCATCTACTTTAACCTCAATTACAATAGCTTCAATTCTGCTTTGTTTTATCCTGCTGAAAACTTCAGTGTATTGTGTAGGCTTACTAATGCATATCATGTGTGAGACAGCGATACATGCACACTGAATGGTTTGTACAGCTAAATTCAAGACTAGTTTGTCTTTTTTACATTCAGTAATTATGCAGCAAAAAGAATAGTGATACTGTATCGTTTATGACTACCAGTACTGTTTAAAAGCTACACAAAATTCAGAAGTAGACATGACTACTGAAAAGCAACAGAAATTCAGCTTTGGGGCTGTTAAGAAATGCCCATGTGCCTGCTGGACCAGTTTGTTCCCTTGAGATCAAGACAGCAGACCTGAAGCAGAGATTTTCTGAAGGTAGAGTTTCCAATACTGGTGTTCCAATTAAACAAGTGATGCCAAGGAGCCTTAATAAGTCAGTGGTAATGGGAGTTGTGAAATAAATAAACTCACAGCTATCTTGACTAAGAAAGTGAAAACTCCTTGGAGTCAAACTCAATGCCAATGACATCATGGGCATATCTATGCAGTTTTCTCAGTAACAATATGGAAGATGATTATATTGTCTTCTTCTAGGATTTCCCCCCCCCACCCCCATTTCCCCCCCTATTTTGTCGTCCCCTTATTTCCCGGTGGTTTCTCATCCAAGTACTGACCAGATCTAATTCTGCTTGTTTTTCAAGATCACAGAATGATGGGTGCACCTGTGTGCTCTCAAGTCAAAGTTGATTCCTGGCAACTGCCTGAACCTGTCCCAGCAGTTTTGTTGGCAAAGTTTTTCAGAAGTAGTTTGCTCTTGTCCTAAGGCTGACAGAGAGAAAAAGAGTGATTTGTCCAAGGTCATCCAGTTGGCTTTGTGCCTAGAACTCACCATCTTCTGATTTCTAGCCTGGTGCCTTAACCATTACACCAAACTGTCTCCAAATTTAAATGACCAACTTCTTTATTTCCTCCTTCCATTCTCTTGCCCCAGAATTCTCTGATCTCTGCTTCATTCCCTCAATTAAAACACCCACTAGGGAATAAAAATCTCTACATTATTTCCCACCTAAGGAACATCAACCAATCAATTTCAACCATTAGAACCCAACCAGACTGTCATCCAACAACTGCATAAGTATGAAGTGAAATAACCTTAACTGAGGGCACTTTTTATCCTGCACCAGAGGCAACATTATCTTGTGCACTTTGTTGTATCCCTACAAATAAGATGCAAACGTCAAAACTGTACAAAGGAGAAGTAAAAATCCAATTTTATTGTAAATTTGAACAAAATAACATTACATCCAATATGATTCGGAAATGATGTCTCCTTCATGCACAAGTGTGCACAGGAAAAGCATCCTTTCTAAGAACTTTTATGTACAGAGAGCATATGCACCAAGACAAATTCCTTGTGTGTCCAATCATACTTGGCCAATAAAAAATTCTGTTCTGTTCTGTTCTGTTCTGTTCTATTTTCTATTCTATTCTATTCTATTCTATTCTATTCTATTCTATTCTATTCTATTCTATTCTATTCTAGTTATTTTTAATAACTAATTATCCTCCTTTCTAATAACTATTCCAAACGGATTTTTTGCACCTAATGGTAAAAAAAAAATGTTCCTCCTTTTCAGTCTTGTTAACATTTGAAACATGCTATGTGTTTCCGGGGAAAGGCTGCAGTTTCTGTGCAGCCTTTTCCCATCCAACTCTACAATCTTTCTAGTCGACATCATAGAAGGAACTTTTCCATCAGCATCACCTACATATAAAACAGCCGTTATCCGGCCCAAATCCAACAATTACTTGCAAAAGGCTTTTGGAAACGCCGCAAGAGGGAGGGGGAAAAAAGTAAACATTCCGGCCGAGGCCAATCCAGCTGCTGCCTCCCTTCTTTTCTTCCTCTTCCCCACATCACTGTTGGGACGGCCTTTCTGCCTCGGGTGCCCCACGAGAAGCAGTGCCCCCCCTCCTTTCCTTGGAGGTGGGGACCGGGAGCTTAACCTCACCGCCTCCTGAGGGAGGGCGCTCACCTGTCCCCGGAGGAGGCGAAAAGAGGCGGTGACCACATCTCGAACTCTTCCAGAAAGTTTCTACTGTAGAGTAGGGAAGAAGGAAAAAAAAGAGTAAAACGAGGTCCCCGCCCTGGCCAGTCGCGGCAGAGAGCGAGCACTTTTCCTACAAGGAACCAGCAACTCCGGAAATTGTGCAAGAACTTGCGGGAAAGGGGGAAGCCTTTCCAAGCCCCCTCCCGCCGGAGGAAAGCTCCATTCCTTTCCTCCTCCGGCCCTCCCGGCCGAGCTTGGGGACGAGGCGAGCCAGAGACAGGCGAAGGGGCCGATCAGCTGGAATCTGGCCTCGCAAAAAGGCGCCGGGGTGGTCACCACGGCCTCTGTCGCCAGTCCCCACGAAAAGCGGGGCAGAAGAGGAGACCGTCGGCGAGCCTTTCTTTTGTTCGGGGTTATTCCCCGTCTCTTCTCCTTCCCAACTTTTTTTTTTTTTGGATCAAGTTGAAAAGCGTCCGGCCCTTTTTGTTCCCCTTCGCAGCCCACTTCTAGCAGCTGAGGCGGCGGTGGGGAGGTCGCAGTGCGCCCCTGGAGCCGGTTCTTTGGGGAAAAGTTAATTTTTGTGGTGGTGGTGGTGGTGGTGTTTTTAAATTTTAATTTAATTTTTTTTAAAAAAAATTTTGGAGCGGGAGAGAAAACCTCGAAGCGGGAGCAGCTGCTCCGGAGCAAATTTGCAATCCGGCTGTTTTGGTTTTCCACCTGATGGGCAAAAGCCTCCATGGCGCTGAGCAAAGGGCTGAGGCTGCTGTGGAAGCAGGAGCCCACTCCCAGCGCCCTACTGGAGGCGCGCGGCCGCCAGGACTGCCTGCTGCTGGAAGCCGGCACGACAGCCACCCTCAGTAAGTGCCTCGCACCAAGGGTGGTGGTGGTGGGTGGGTGGATGGGTGTGTATGTGTGTGCCCGCGTAGTACTCTGGACGCAACCACTCTACAGTTGCTTTGCCTGGCACGCCAATTTTAAAGGAAGGAGGCGAGGTCTTTCAAACCAATGGTCCACCCTGTCTGCCTTCCGGTTTCCAAGACAGCCAACCATGACAGAAGGATTTGGTTGGTTGGTTGATTGATTGATTAGTCAAATCAGGGTCTGCTCTTAGCAACCCACATGGATGGGCTTCTTCTAGCTAGCATGCTCTGCTCAACCTGGCCTTTTCCGTCTCTTGAGTGGCACTTGCCTTGATGCTGATCGTTGTCTTCCTTCCTCCCTTCCTTCCTTCCTTCCTTCCTTCCTTCCTCCCTCCCTCCCTCCTTCCTTCCTTCCATTTTTCCCAGCATTATGGACTTCTCAAGGGAGCAGGAGGCCTTTGCACAATTGTATGCAAACTAGTCTTAGAGCTTGGTCAGTGGTGCCTTGTATGAGAACTCTGGTTTGATTTATTCCATGGTGGGTTGTTGTTGTTGTTGTTTTTGCTTCCTTCCTTGGTTGCCCATGGTAGTCTAAAAATCCTCTCCACTACCAACTTTCAAAAGTAGTAGTAGGCAGTCTATCTTGCTTCAGTCCAATTTTCACATCCACCAGAGTGTTGCACTGCCTGTATAATCTAATGCTTGTAGGTATAGATGTGCATTTGACTTACTTATGCAAGGCCTTCATTGTTTCAAGTGCTGATCTGTTGCATATTTCTTTATTTTTATAAATTAATTGTGGGATATTTCTTGGCTGTTGTACCTGAACTTTTAACAGTCAATTCTAAAAGACAAAATTTATCCACCCCCATCAGTGTCTTCACTGTTAATTTTTCCGTTGTCATTAGTTTGATCTTTATATTTAATCATAGTCCCATTTTTTCATTGCTTTCATTACAGTAGGATGTGAAAGTATAATTTCCATTTTTTCTACGGAGGTTCTCCATAGAAAGGCTGCTTTTTTCAAGAGGCAACTGGACTTTCTTGTTTTTCTTTGAAGACGTTTCACTTCTCATCCAAGAAGCTTTTTCAGCTCTGACTGGATCGTGGGAATGGAAGGATTTCATTATATTCTGTGTCTGCAAGGAGTATCTTTTTGGACTGTTGCCTTCCGGCAGAAGATACAGAACAATTAAAACTTGGATCACACATTTTCTGAATAGTTTTTATCCCAGAGCTATAATTGCACTCAACAATGAACTAAAGGGTCATTGAACTAAACAATTAACTAAATATCAGTGAGCTGTTGGACAGCAATACTTGGTCTGTTGTGTGGATGTTTGGGTGGTTTAGGGGTGAGGAATTTGTGGGTGGGAGTGTGTTTGGGGATTGTTATGTGTGTTGGACCTGGTCTTTGGGTGTTAAGTGAATTTCGTATGGGTATACTGTGTATACACGTACAATGACAAAGTTATTATTATTATAAATCCATCCATTCCCCACCATCCAGTCAGAGCTGAAGAAGATTCTTGGATGAGAAGTGAAACGTCTTCGAAGAAAACCAAGAAAGTGCAGTTGCTTCTTGAAAAAGCATCTTTGGGATATAATTTCTATTATTACCAGAATCTTAATTGATTCTTGGATTCAATCATCACTGATTTGGGAGGTTCTGTGTGGTGTATTTTTGGGCAGTAGTTGATGGCCAATAATTGTGGGCCATCTCCTTTTCAAACCATGTAAGCCATGATTACAATCATATCTTATTACAGGGGGAAGGGCTCAAGATCTTTCAAGAATGAAGAAGAACATATTTCTTCCTCCAGTTTCAGCAATGGGTACATAGATAACTTTGCACCAGTTCAGGAAATCTTACTTGTATTCTTTCATGGAGTCAAGATTACCGGAGAAAATTAAATAACCAGTGCTTCAGGACAGACAGTATCAGTAGCTTGAGGCATCCACATTTCTTAATAGCATGAGTTCTTCCTTGCTGTCATGCATTTTATTAATTACAGAAGTTGTTTCACAGTTGGTAAAACAATAAGGTTAGGTGTGAATTTAATATAACAAGTGGCAGCTTGTCTTCAGAAATTCATTTGCATTATGCTCCCTAGAACCAATATGAGAGATTCCGTAAATGCTTTTGCTCAATACCTCATTGTCACTCCTTCATGCTGTCCTCTTTGATTCAATTGATTGTTGAAAATGAGGTCAATAAAACAAGCAATTAAAGCTCCAAGAGGTCAACTTACAGCCAGGTGCTAGATAATTCTCCCCTCACTCACTTTACAGCTTTGGTCTATAGGCCAAAAGAGAAAGTTATGCAACCATGCAAAGCAACACCTCCAGATTTTCATATGTGTTGCCTTTCGCAAATGTAAACAATTAAAATATCAGGATCTTACACGATACACGAATTGCAAAGATTGCGCTAATCAAAATGTCAAAAAGAAATCTTGGCATGCATAACTTTTACACTGATAAATGCACAAGTAAGACATTGATGATCTATTTTATCAACAACGCACATATTATTTATATTTTAAAACTGATTTTATTTTAAAAACTGATAGATTGAGAACATAAAAAAGCCATGTTAGATTGAAAGCCTATTTATTCCAGCCTCCAGTGCTCACAACAACCACATAGATGCCCCTCACTGAATCCTTTAGTGTCTCTTGCATGTGTTCCCAGCAAACTGGGACTCAAGATATTCCTTAAAATAGTTTTTTTTTCTTTGTCCTCTTCTCTTTCTTGAATCCATTCTGCTTCACTCTGGAATCCCTGAAGAATTACACCACCATCTTGATTTGCAGCAGTATGTGTGTGTCTGTGTCTATGGAAAGGAAAGGGTGCTTATCAAAAAAGTAATGAAGGCAGCAAGTTCAAACCTCACTCCCTTTGTACACACAGAGGGGTAGGGCAGGTATCACTCTCTGATATGGTGAGGTAGGACTTCAATCATATTGCTATGACCACTGTTTTGACTCTATCCCACATCCTGTGGACACCACTGATCTGCTTCATTATTATTGCCTTTTTGATCGACTGGAGTTTAGTGTACTATGTTTATTTAGAAACCATGAACCTTAAAAAGTATCTCAATATTTAGACATTCATGCAGATTGCTACATCTTGGAAGTTTTAAGATGATTTAAACTTCAATAATATAGTTCTATGCGTATCTATTCAGTAATGAGCCAATGCAGAGAATTGAATTCTAATTTATCCTAGCCTTCCTTTGCTAACATGAAGTAACTTTACAATTACAGTCCTGTATCATATCCTTGTAATGAGCTGTAATTTGTCATCCTCAACTAACAGTCAGAGAAGGAAATTCCAGCTCTTCTTGGGCAGGACTTTTAACTATAGCATGTGTTGTCCCATCATATTAAGAAAGCAAAAACTATGTGAAAATATTTTATAGAATTAATGTAGAGCACAAAAATATCTTTGATTTACTAGATAAACAGGAATTTCTACCTTGAATGCTTTGCTCCAAGGTATGAAGAAATTACGACAAATACATTTAAAAAAAAACCTTATGCCCTATTTCTACCTCTACTTGTTACTTATTTGCAAATATGAACTGATGCCTGAAGGTCTGTCATTCATTTCCATAAAATGTGTATTAATTTTTTTTTAGTAAATTGCAACAATTTTTCAGAGATTCAGGCTCAATTAGATCCAATACTTAGCTGATTGCTTCTCCCTTCTCTTAAAGAATTAACTGAAGTTTTCAAAAGATCAAAAATTCTTCCACCTTGTTCAAGATCTGCCTTTTAGCCAGATGCAAAAAGGAAATGTCTCTCTTCAGGGAAGCCTGGTTCAGACCTAGAGTTGTGCATTCCTTTCCTGGGAAGCAGATGTTCTTGAGAATGCCAGATAGCTTTATATAAGAAATTTCTTCTGAATTACCCCTTTCCTCTTACTACTGATAGTAATTTACTACCTCTGAAACTGTTATTATAACCAGCACATTCATAACAGTAGTGGATTTCAAATCCCAGCGCTACCAGTTCGTAGTGAGGGCACGGTGCTTCTGTGCATGCACCCGAATCAGGCCTAACCGCTCGAACCAGAGTGAACCGGGAACAACCCACCACTGATTAATGAGCATTAGCTTTTGTTCATTAACATTAACATGTAATCCTATGAATTTTGCTTTGTTTAAAATGTAGTTTGCATTTACTCTTCCATTATTTAAATTTTGGTGTTTTGTCTTGTTGGTAGCATATATTTTTCTTTCTGCAACCAGTATCACATTATTTTAAATATATTTCTGTTTGCTAATGCAGAATGAACTTCGCACTCTCAATCTCTTTTCTTCATGAATTGTGAAATGGCAAAGTTAGAAAATTACTTACATTCTTAAGATTTGTTTACATTTCTGAATGCCATGTTATTCACTTTATTTGTATAGTTCCACTGTGGCCTGTGGCTACAGTGATTCCTTTGTCTAATGAAGAATTAAATATCTTGATTGTGTGATGTCAGTGCATGTCTGTTGAGTGCACTTTCACAAATATGAAACCTTGCAGAGAACAATTTATTCTATTAGCTTCATATTATCTAGAAAGTCCTAGTTTACAGAAAATTCCCTGCTACTCAATATATTTTGCAGAATTTTTAAAAACTCGGGTAAATTCATTACAGCGAAGGCTCAATTTACTGGACCATGGTACAATGAACTTTGGATACAATAGAACAAATTTCCACCATGTAAAAATGTAATTACAGAAACTGTATGATGTATGATGTTATCTACATTATGAGATCATCATGGTAATGATATCATTTGTGTCATTCTAAAAATAACATTAAGTCACAATATTCTACTTTTATGTATAGTGGACTTTTGTGAATAACAGACTCTCTTTCTCGCCTCCTTTTCTCTTCAAAATAGTGGTTCACTAGCATTAGCTCTTTATTAAGTCTATAGCTAATACGTATATCTTCCTAGTGACTCTGGTTAACACTTAAAATACAGTAACTAAGCAGTTGGCAGAAATTAACAAAATAACAGAATAACAGAGTTGGAAAGTACCTTGGAGGTCTTCCAGTCCAACACCCTGCTCAAGCAGGAGACCTTGTACCCGTGATGGCGAACCTGTGCTATGCGTGCCAGAGGTGGCATACAGAGCCCTCTCTATGGGCACCTGCGCCATCACCAACTGCTCTTCCGGGTTCCGTCGCACACATGTGCACCAGCCACCTGGTCTGGCACGCATGCCGCCAGCCAGCTGCTCTCTTCTGGATTCCAGCGCTCCGGCACATGCACATGTATGCGCACTCCAGTTTTGGCACTCGGTGCCGAAAAGGTTAGCAGTCACTTTCCTATACAATTCCTGACAA
This sequence comes from Arizona elegans, assembly GCA_022577455.1. Lineage (NCBI taxonomy): Eukaryota > Metazoa > Chordata > Lepidosauria > Squamata > Colubridae > Arizona > Arizona elegans. The sequence continues at coordinate 256,804,224 of JAKOOJ010000001.1, forward strand.
GTGGCTATCCAGTCTCCTCTTAAAGGCTTCCAGTGATGGACCACCCACAACTTCTGAGGGAAAGCCGTTCCACTGGTTAGTTGTTCTCACTGTTAGGAGAACAATAATCTTAATTGATCTCTTAACAAATAAAAAGAGTTCATCTGCTTGGTACTTTGATGAGAGACTCAGGAAATCCCAAGTGCCATAAAAATACTCTAGGAAATTAGAAAAATATCCCACAAAAACCTTTGACAAAACTAATCCATTTTATTGTCCACATAGTCTCCTGTGGAGTTTAAGTCAAGGGAATTAATCTTTAACTTTTTATATCCTTTATGCAATTATTGCCTCTCTAGCATGACTCCCTGATTGTATTATTTACCACTAACATTCAGCAATTCAACTAGTGGAATTTCACACCTGGAAATGTTGATTAGTTAACGTTCAACAAAATTAATCTTTTTATTTATGGCAGAGAACTGTTAAAGTCACCTACGGTCTTCTCAATATTTCTGTACACTCTTTTCATTCTTCCCCTAAATTCCATCCTCTTATCTCTGTCCACAATTACTCTGCAGTCTTTGAATTCCCAAATTATAGCTATACTACAAAAATAACTTCAGGTGATGGCTATTTTAAGACTGAATTTAAACATTGTACTAAGACTTAATATGATTTATTTGATTATGTCATAGTGCTATATTTGATGCAGCTTAGTCAGCAAATGGCTTAGTCACAAAATTATGGTTAATACATTTTGGCTGATATAACATATTAAGGAAAGTTAATTGCTGTGCGTTTTGCATCTTGTTCTTTTTATTTTATTTCTATATAATTTATAAAATGCTTAGAGCCTTTGGGGAATTGGGTGGCATATAAGTATGAGTAATATATAAGTAAGAGCCACTTTGATGTAATAGTTAAAACAACCAGGTTAGAAATCAGGAGGCTATGATTTCTAGTCCATCCTTAAGGCCTGGAGCCAGTTGGATGAATTTGGGACAGTCATTCTCTCTCAGTGTTAGGGAGAAGACAATGGCAAACCACTTCTGAAAATGTTGCCAAGAAAAATGCAGAGACTTGTCCAGGCAAGGAATCAAAATTGACTCACAGGTGCAAAGGCAAGGCCAGCCAGCCAGCCAATAAATAACCAACCAGCCAACCAACCAACCAACCAACCAACCAACCAACCAACCAACCAAAGGCTTCATTTGGAAGAGTTTTTGTTGTTTTAATAGCAAAAGCTATATGCCACTCCTTGAAGTGCTGAAAGTTGAGCATGACCAGTTTTTCCCCATCTGAGTTGAACTGAAGTGGTATGTGCAAATCCAGAGCCATCAGCAAAGCAAAGAGCGTTTTCACTTGCCTAATGTCACAGTCCAAGCATCCCTTCTATTGATTTTCATAGCCCGAAGAAGCACACTGATTTTAGTTGGTTTATTACATTGCCATAGAGTGGAGCAAGAATTGATGACTTTTACTGTGTGATTTCCCCAGCTTTTGAAGAAAAAGAAGAAATTAAAGGGCAATATGAGAAGCTTATGGATGCTTATGGATGCTTAGGCGAGCTGCCGTTAAAATCTGGTATGTAATCACTTAATATTGTGCAATAATCAGATAAAAAAGAACCATCAATACTATTCATTGATTCATTATTACTAATGAAAATGTCAGTGTTGTTCTTTGTTAGGTTAAAGAGAAATGATTCCAGGTAGTCCTCAACTTAACAACCATTCATTTAGTGACCATTCACATAGAACAGCAGTAAAAAAAGTTGACTTATGACTGTTTTTCACACTTATGACAGCTACAACATCCCCATGGTCATGTGATCTAAATTTGCACTTGGCAACAGGCATGTATTTAAGCATTGTTCTGGGGTCATGTGATCACCTTTTGTGATTTTCCCAGCCGACCTCCGACAAGCAAAGTCAATGGGGGATCCCAGATTCGCTAAATGAACTCATGAATCCCTTAAAAACTATGCTGATTTGCTTAACAACTGTGGCAAAAATGGTCGTAAAATAGGGCAAATCTCATTTAATAACTGCCATGCTTACCAATGGAAATTTGGGGGCTCAGTTGTGGTCATTAGTTAAGGACTACCAGTACAGTACAGAATGATTATTTCAGTTTTTTAAGCATTCATCTTACCATGTGTTCTAATATAAATTTGAAAATAAGATTTGTTTCACTAAAATTACTATAGCTTTTATTTTTGTAACCTATTGCTATAGCGGGAATAAATTGGAGGGAGATCACCATATTGATGGTCTCACTGCTGTAATATAGCTATTAGCTTCCGGATTTCTTCACTTATACTTTATTTTGATAAGCTCTTAAATGTGCATGTTTTGTTTCCATTAGTGAGATGATATAGAAAATAGATGAAAACTCAGCAAGCAGTAAAAGAATACTCTTTGACCAGGAATTATGAAACACACAGCTTTATAGTCAGAGGTTCCATGCCTTGATTAAAAAAAAGGCAATCCTTTTTCTCAGCATTTTAATGCAATGCTGAAGAAATCTGTATTTTTTTCCGTGTTAATCCACCATGTTTCTTTGAAAAGCATAGGACCTCTGCACATAAAATATGGCAATGCTCAAGAACCTCCCTTCTTAGCCAAGAGTGAGCTGCCAGAAGCATTCTTTTTATGTGGCAGGTTTTATTAATTATGGCTCATAGTTAATGAAAACTACAACTCTCATTTCAGAATGTAGGGCAAAGAAGCCATTGGCAGCCTCAAGAATAATGACGTAATGTCTGCTTTATTTGTCACTGTTTTAAGCAATACAAGCATGTATCTGGCATCCCTGCATAGCACATTCTTTATCCTGATTTTGTCCTCTTATAGGCTAACAGACATTCACTTAACTATTGCAGCAAAAAAGATCGTAAAACTGTGTTACATGGTGACCTGCTTAAAAACGGGTACAAATTACGATTGTAATTCTAGCTTCAATTACGGTGATAAGTTGAGGACTATCTATAAACCCTTATATAGGAAAGCATGTGAAAGCACCCTTCTAGGAAGTAGGGGTCTCTGCTGGTTACTGATTGGACATGGTAATCATTGGGGGAGGAGGGAAAACGTTCCACCCCTCCCATTTGATAAAAGATATTTCAAATTACGTTTCAGACAAAGAGGAATGTTTACCTGATTATATCTTTTCATTTCCTCTTGCACTTTGATCTTTGCAGCCTATTTTAATCTGTTTTTAAAGCAGAAGGAAGAATGTGTGAAGGGAGGACTTGATTTATTTTCCACAATAGTATCCCTATCTTGGGGCTTCAAAATTCTTCTCTGGGTATCAAATAAAATGAGAAATATGGCTACTAAACATTAACATTTTCAGTGAGAGTTACTTGGTTGGGAAATGGTTCCATTAGAGAGGCTTGCACAAAACTCTTTTAGCTCTCCAAAATCCTGATTTTTATTTCAATAGCTGTCTTGGAAAGATTTTTAAATTACATTTTATTATGATGCCATATAATGAAGATTCTGGTTCAGCTTTATTTTCAATCCTCCTAGAAATGTCAAGCTATTAGAATAGAAAGAATCTACTATGTCTATGCTTGCAGATAAACATTCTACTTCTAAAGATTTATGAATTTAATTATGCCTTTGTATAATTCTCTCATATCTACTGAAACCTCCAGACAGATAAATATCTTAAATTTAGCTCCTGATTACCAGCATAAGAAAGACCCATAGTGTTCTTCCGATAAATGTAATGAAAGAATATAATATAGGCTGCCTCTGTAGATAAAACCTAGAGCAGCATAAGCAGTTATATACATATATAACTATACTATAACATGTCATTTTGCAGGCAACTCCACTCTGCATTTCCTGGTTCTTGTGACAGGCTGTACATCAGTGGGAAAAATCCTCGATACTGAAGTTTACAAGATCACAGCAACTGAATTTTGTGCCCTCCAAGAAGAAACTAAGGAAGAAGATCGTGTTTCTGCCTTGAATAAACTTCTGAATTCTGGGGTCTTCTATTTTTCTTGGCCAAATTCAGGATCAAGCTTTGATCTCACTATCCGAGCCCAGAAGAAAGATGATGATAGCTATCAAACTGGAAATTCATTTTTCTGGTTAGTACCAAACTTGGGAGCTTTGCTTAAGCCTCGATTTAAGATTTTGGGTGGGTCTCTTGAGTTGGGTTGATGCATCAGGATGTTATGTTGTCCATTAGATAATTGTTGTTTGTATATAATGTTCTTTTTAATGGTGAAGCTGTCCAGAGTTGCTAGGCAAGATGAATCTTTACTCCGATCCATCCAGGATTTTCTTAGAGCCTTACAATTTCACATATTGAGTAGCAGGTTTAAATATATTTTGTACATGCTTAATAGAGACAATTTTCTTCGACTTGGTTATCACAAGTACGTTGCATCCCAAGCTAAGTCTCATTGATTTAAACCAGAGAGGTTGAAATATGTGATTATATTGTCTCTACTGACTGCATTAAGAGAAAACAGTAGGACTCATTAGGACAGAGATTGGTGGAATCTCCTTTCTGAGAATGCTGTGCCCTTCTTCCTATATAAAACACACTGATCCACCAAGGCTGCCAGACATTTGAGGACAGCAGAACAACCATAGCATAAGAGAAGGGAGCACTCTGCAAAGCCAGAGCTGCAAATGCTGTAACAATGGTGTCCACGCATGTCTGCCCGACATGTGGCAGAACATTTCATGCCCGTATAGGCCTTGTCAGCCACCTGCGGACACATCATGGACAGCCCACAACCTGTTAGATGTCATGGTCCTCTTGGAACACGATGGACAAACATCATCATCATCATATAAAACTAATGAATAAATTAATTCTGCTGAATGATCAATAGTTTTCAATAAAACCATAAATACATATTCATACAGAAACAATATACAGGCTTAAGCATATATGTATGACTGTTAAATCCATTGCATTATTTCACCATACTTTTTGCTTTAAATGGTGATGTGATCAGTTGTAGAATAAATACATTAATATAGTAATTGTGCCAAACTGAATACATACCAGCAGTTAAATATTGATCAGAAGCGCCCAAATACTTGTGTTAGATTTCCTACCATTTGTGATGAAGGAACACTAAGTAGGTCCTAAATTCAGCTTTATGGGTCATGTTTACAGTATAGGTAGTTTTTGTGGCATTCATGAGATAATATGATGTAGTTTAATGGTTCTAACTTAACAGTGGTGACAACCAGGTTCCAGTCTCCTCTCAGCCTTGGGAAATTCTCTCTTTCATAGCTCAGTTTACCTAAAAGAGTTATTGTGGGGAAAATTTTAAAGAGAATAATTTCTGGGGAGGTGGGGGGGAGGTAAACTATAACTAATAAGAAAATAAAATATTTTATTCTCAGTTTTTATTGCAAAAAAAAACAGTGAACAACAAACACTTGTAAAAGTTCAGGTCAAAACCAACACTTTAAAATCATGCAGTTAAACTTACTTCCTTTTGTGACTTTCTACCTATCTCTGTTTACCTGCAGTGTTGGGTTTGTTGTTTTTTTTTTTGGCCTGGTTAGGAAATCATTTGTTACCTTATGTACTGGGGCTTTAAAAATTTGTAAACTGCACAGGGAAAAACATATTAAAACTAAACTTTGCTAAAGAGAGATATCTAGATTTGGTTATAGAGATACAGATGTAGATATAAAATGTATACATATGTGTATTGTACATACATGATGTTTCTTTCTGTCCTGCTGACCCTTACAGGAACCAGCTATTGCATGTCCCTTTTAAACACTATCAGGTGAACTGTTCAGAGTGGCTACTAAAAGTGATTTGTGGTGTGGTGGACATCCGTACTCTTTACGCCTCTCACAAGAAGGCAAAAGCCTGCCTAATCTCCCGGATTAGTTGTGAGCGAGCTGGTGCCCGGTTTCACATACGAGGAGTCAATGATGATGGTCATGTTTCTAACTTTGTTGAGACGGAGCAGGTAAGTGGCAGGAAAAGATCCATGTCACTAAATAATTTAAGCGTGAAATAAGGTATTTTCTAAAGAGCAAGGGACAGAAGAGAAGCATGGGGTCTTCAGAATTTTTCTGACTTTTTGCTCCTTCTAATACACAGCCTTAACCAAAACTATTGGTATTCCTCCATTTCCCTCTGAGAATCTCATTTGTAGGCATTGTGTGAAACCTCTTCAGTTATATCTTACTTGGTTGCCCAAGCAGTCACAGATGGTAGGAATAGCTTAGACTTCCATAAAATCTGTTGGACATTGGACAAACAGTACTTACGACTTGTTTTAAGAGTTGTGGCATATGTGGCGTCCCTGTGGTCATATTATTACAAATTCCGATGTCCGCTACCAGCTTCACCCAAGCAAAGTCAACGGGGAAGCTGTCAGTAAGTCAGAAGTCATGATCATGTGAGATCCTGACCTGGGTGTCCTTTGGGTTATGACAGTAACCGAGACTGCCAGAATTGCTGTTGCTAAGTGATGTTGTCATGTGGCATTATATTTTACAACCACTTTGCTTAGAAATGAAAATCCCAGTCCCAATTGTTGTCATAATTTGAGGATTACCTGTATCCTTAGTAACAGATTTGAGGTGATACAAGCCATTGAGTATCACAGCCTCTCACTTCTTTATAATAATACACAGTGATGGGATTCAGCCAGTTCGCACCACTTCGGGAGAACCGGTTGTTAACTTTCTGAGCAGTTTGGCAAACTGGTAGTTGGAAGAAATCATTAGGGCAGAGAATCGATTGTTAAATTACTTGAATCTCACCATTGATAATACACATATAAAAATGGGATTAAATTTAAGAATGGGCTGGAACCCAGTTATGTTTGGAACATAAAATATTAGGGCTGGAGAGGAAATGATTTTGCTTTGTTAGTAGACTAGTAGATAATTAGCAATGAACTTGACTGCTTCTAATTCAGTGGAAAAAATAGTTCATCATGTCATATTGGCTCTGCTCATTCATAAATTCATTATGCCCCAGGATTCTAGATATCCTGACCCCTTTACACTGCATGGTTTCCTCTGGTTTAAAGAAGAAAATAAACAATTAGCTTTATCTCCTGAAGCTCTTCTATGAATAAATGGTCTTCCTTTGTTTCCCACTGAGCTACTCTTTTGGTATTTCAGTTTTGCTGTGACTCATCTCTCCCCCATTCCCTCTCTCTACTCACTGCATAAGCAAAGAAAAACAAAACAATTTGAAGTCTCTTTGCTTTCTAAACTGAAGTCAGCTGTTGATCTTTTAGCTCATTTGCTACAAAAACAGAATCCAAAGAAGTGGTGCTGAACAAAACAGCAGGCAGAGTGACAAGTAGGGAGAAGGAATTTTGCAGCAGGAATTAAATTAAAAGTTGCATCCCACACAGCTTAATTTCTCGTTCATAATGGCCTTGATACAGCAGTATTGGAACCAGCAGGAATCATCTGAGTTAGTTGTATCAAAATAATGGTAATCATTTTCTTCAAATCAATGTAATTTATTTGGCAATCATGGAAATAACTTGATACTGCCTTCTTCTGGGACATTTGCTTGGCTTTTGTGTCTAACAACCCTGAAATTCTTGATGATTCCCATCCAGCCATTAACTATTTCTGATCCTACTTAGCTTTAAATGATCAGCTGATACAGGCTAGGCCAGGGACTATAAAGTTGAAACTAAGGATGTGTAAAATGAAATAGTTCTTTCTTGGAATGTTTTGTTTCTTTTTGGAACATTGTGTTTTTGTTTTTTGTTCCAGAACAGGCCAGGCTTAATGTTCTTAGATTGGGTAATATTTTTAATAATAAAAATTGCAGTGACAGAGAAAAATGAAACATTGCAGGTAAAAACAGCATCCTGGGAAAGGTCTAGGTAGCTTTGTGTGTAATTGCTTTTTAAAAAAAGGACAACAAAAATCCAAAAGTATTCTCCGAACTAGAAAATGGGACATAGAAATGACTTATTTCTTAATTAAGGTTGATTAGCCTTAATTGATTAACTCATTAAAGAACAGTCCTGGGCCTGGGACCTAAGAATATGCGGGGACTTGTTTCTTGATTATTTTTGCAGTTATGATGTACTAATTTTTGGCTGCCATATGTCTTAATATTTGTGTTATTGTGATTTTATTTTCTTCTGAATTTTGTTGAGATGGGAGAACATACAAATTGAATGAACTAATATATAAATAATATAGTCCAGCGTAAAGTAATATAAAGTATTATGTATTAGACAAAAATCGTATCATCTTTTTAGAAAAGGTGAGGTTGTGTTGAATAGACTGAAAAAGTTGTATAAAACAAGGCAAACTCTGACTAGGATTATTAGGAAAAAAATGATAGCATGATTTATTTATTTAATTTTATGACACAATCATACTTAAAATATCCTGCACAGTTCTGGCTACTATATCTCAAAGGAAGAGTTCTTTACAGATTGTCATTAGATACCAACTACACATTCAACAGAAGCCAAATATAAACGATGACACCTTGAAAATGTGATATACTATAGGCTGACTTACATTTTTCTAGTCTATAATTTATAAAAAAACATAATTTTTTGTATAAAGTGAGTCAGTGGTGGGTTGCCCCTGATTCGGACTGGTTCACAAGAACCAGTAGTAAAACCGGCGGGAGGCTCCACCCACTGACCCGGACGTCATCAGGAAGTTTCTGCGCATGTGCATAAGTGCGCAAGCGCGCACAAGAGGTCCCGTTGCAAACTGGTAGTAAAGGTAAGTAGAACCCACCCCTGAAGTGAGTGCATATCGTTATTGCATAAGTAGAACTGAAGCTGTGAAAATGGTGTATTGAATAGTTAGAGCCAAATGTGTTTTAAAAATATTTTTAAATAATACATTTTCTAAGTCTTCTCAGCATTTTAAGCTGCTTATGGTAATGTTATATTAATTTTATTTTTATTGTTATTTTGTGAATTTAAAAATATCTTGTAATCCAGATAAATTGACCTCTAGTCAATGTTTAAAACAATTTAATATAGGCACTCTTCTCTTACTATTGTTAGGCGAATCACACATAGTTACAACAACCTACCGTCATATGATCACCATATGCCACCTCCTTCCAGTTTCTCCATTAATTTTGTTGGAAGATAGTATGAAGATTGCAAAATAGGGATCACATGACAGTGGGATACTGCAGTGTTGTAATTGCAAGACAGTCACTGAGCACCCAGATCACAATCACAAGATCATGGGGAAGTGTAATAGCTATAACTACAAAAAAATACATTTAAGTAATCTCATTGAGTGGACACCTGTTCTAATTTCAAAGGGTTGCTGAACCAACAGATGTCAAATGAGCACTACTTGTAATTAATTGCATTAATCGAAATATATGTTATTTTAAAAATCTTTTCAGACTATCTATTTGGACATGGATGTTTCTTCCTTTGTTCAGATCAGAGGTTCAGTTCCATTATTCTGGGAGCAACCTGGATTGCAGGTAATTAGCATAAATCATGAATGTCTAAAGCAATGTTTACTGCTATACTGAAAGTCTCCTTTATATTTGGCATGTCAGCATTTCTGGCCTTAAACACTAAATAGGACAAGAGTTTCCATTCTTTTTGGAAGGGCTGTGATGTAGCCTTTCACATGAAATGGATTTTGTACATGTGCTTATTTGAGTTTGGATTGATTCAGGAATACAGAAATGGGAAATGCGTTAGTTACCTTTATAAGTGGTTATATTGTAAATGTACAATATTTACAAAATGCATTTATACTTTTGTTAATTAATTTAGTATAATAAATTTTTTTAACTATATTAGCGAGGCAAACAATTGTAATCTTACAAGGAACTTGAAAAACATTGGAAAGAAGTTTTGGGGCAGATTGATTAATTGCTCACCATTATTTTTTGTCATCCCCATTTTCTAATAACACCTGCCTTCTATGTTTTGTAGCATCATTTGTGGATGCCAAGATGGTTGCTAGGCTATGATAAAGAAACACTTTTCTCTAAATGAAGAAGGGAGACATCTAGTGATTCATGTTAAAAGTATCACTTCCTATTCTTTTTATTGTTATCTTCTTAGGTTGGTTCCCATCATCTGAAGCTTACCAGAGGCCTAGAAGCAAATGCTCCTGCTTTTGATAAGTAGGTTTAATCATTGCAATATTGCTAATAACATGAAGCCTAGAACTTGGTATTACAGCTTTTATTGTAGGATGTTCCAGAATCTTTGCATGGAGCCATGTCTTTTGGTTTTCAAATCCATTTCGCTCTTTTGTAAGAATATTCCTGTTTGTCATTTAGGAGTGCATTTGAGAAGGAAGAAATGTTGAAAGATAGGTGTATATTTTTGAACAAAGCTGTCAGTCTTCAGGGTGCCTTCAGTTTCCTGGGTACCTTTGGGCATTTGGTCTTTCTTAGCCAAATCTACCTCACTAAGTGATTGTTGCAGGAGAAAATAGGAGGAAAGAGCACTGGGCATGTTACATTGAGCTCCTGAGTGGCACGTGGGATTCAAAACAAATAAAATATGAAAAACATACTATGGTTATTTTTAAAAAACAATATTTTTCCAATCACGTAGCTCCAAACTAACAGGGTAGCATTATGTTACCCATAACAGATAGGAAGTGAGTAACCTTTGTTTAGGAGAATGTCACGTTGTTGACAAGTGTTTTTTAATTCATAAGAGAGATAGCTGCACTCTTAAGAGGGGAAAATTTGGCCAGAAAGTATACAGTGGAAATTTCAGTTCCCCTCTATAGGTTTTCCATCAATTGGACTGTAGTATTTGAGTAGAGATGCCTAGTAAGGGATGCTGATAGTCCCTAGGACAGTGATGGCTAACCTTTTTGTTATCATGTGTTGAAAGCGTGTGCGCGCATGTGATAGCACGCACGCGTGTGTGACAGCACCCATAATGCAATGCGGGCCCCCCTTGCGCATGCATACATGGTCCTCCACACACCCCTGCGCATGCACACACAACCCCCCTGCCCCGTTTTGGGCCTAGTAGGCCTCCCTGCTGTTACAGGTGTTATGTCTTCCTTGTATGCAGTTTATTCCTCTTTAGCATTTATCTCCATTGTTTTTTGATGCATTTCCTGCCTCTCTAGGATTTACCTCTATTTGCTCCTGTGAGACACTTCCTGTTCCTGTTGTGTGTGTGTGTGTGTGTGTGTGTGTGTGTGTATGTATATATGTATATATATATATATATATATTCTTGATGGCTTGTATAGTGTTTTAACTGCATTTTGATTAAAACTAAACTGCAACCTCCTGGGACCAAAAACAGGCTGCGGGGGAGCACACACCCCACAGTCCCCTGCGCATGCGTGTGTGGCCCCTCTGCGCATGCGTCACATCTCCCGCATGCACCCTGCCCCCATCCCAAAAATCAGCTGGCTGGCGGGAGGCGCACATGCATAGTGGAGCTGAGCTGGGCAACGGCTCACGTGCTCGCAGTGGCATGCGTGCCATAGGTTCTCCATCACGGCCCTAGAACTATAGTTTGATGACACTTCAACACTAATGCTGAGTTGTTTGGATATTGAACTACTCAGAACTGTACAACCAAGAAAATTATATGATTGTTCTAATGTCTTAGAACAGGACATATTCTGGATGGATTTATTTTATCTAGATGGAGAATAATCTGAAATGAGAATTAACAACTCATTGCTCTTATCAATTTTTTTCTTTTGAAGTTTAAGAGTAGCAATAGCTTTTTTACCCTGCAAGTGCAGTGATGAGGAATTTTTGAAAACAGTCCATCCTATTCTGATGGATTATGAAGAGTCGTATGATTTTCCAGGAGTGATGACTGGCACTCTTATGGAAACTCCGACAAAGTCATTATTTGGTCTTGTATGATTAAATGCCCTCACCATTTTAGCAGTCCTTAATTGCTTGAGTGAAAAAGTGAGATGACAGCTGCAAAGTCTGCAGGAGGAAGACTCCTGCTGGCTCTGATGGAACACAGGTTGAACCTAGTCTGTAGGGTGTTAACGGTGGCAAACAAAAGAATTGTTTTCTAAAATCATTGAATCAGGTTAATTTCATGCAGCGTCATTACTGTACTGATTCCTGAGCAATTTGCACTGTTAGATGCCTTAACATTTCATGCAATATTTGAAATAGTCTTGGATACCCAAGTCAAGGAAAGAATCCATTTTCTAGTAAAATTGGAAAAATAAAATCAAATTGTCGTTTTACGGCTGAGAGAAGCATCTTAATATTCAAAATATTGTTAAGTTTATTATTAAATTTCTATTAAATTTCTGAACCTTGATACCTTGATCTGCCCCCCGAAACAAGTAACGCTCTGAATCTAATATAATAAACCAGGTATCCTGATAAACTAATCATTTGTTTACTTATATAATTTCAATTATTTATACTCCCAACAAGTAACCAATCCAGGTAAATTGTAAAATGGTTGTGTGTAAGAAGTAGTGGTTGATTATTAAAATATGGAATATTTATTCATTTGGAGTAAAATATATAAACTGTAGTTTATATATATTTGTACATATATATATGTAGTAAGTCAAGTAATCAAGTTCTTCGGTCGCTATTCTAAAAGAAAATATGTGTGGTTAGAAGGCCATAATTGATATTGGTCATTTGTATTTTAAGAAGAATTCTAGGTAGCTTCTATTATTTATGAAATCAAAGCGACCTATTCCTGTTTTTACAGGCATATGATGCTTCTGAAGGAACAATACGGCAAACAAGTGATCGTTAATTTACTGAGAAGCAAAGGGGGAGAAGAGGTTCTCGGTAGGGCTTTCAAGGTAAAAACAAAGATCAAAGCCTTTTTGCTAATTTTGTCTTGGTTCAGAGTTTTATTCCTTATGAAAGTAAGAAATATCTTCATGTTAGATAGCCAGCACTCGGCCTGAAAAAATCAGAGATAATAATTTTCCTTTTACAAATACGTTTGAGTATCCCCAAATTGGTAAAATTTATATAAATGCTTTTTTGACAGCCTACTGAAAACAGTTGGTTGATAAGTAATTGTGAGTATGACTGAATCATTTATCTGAAGTTGATCCCTGTTTCTTAGAGAAATAATCCTACTGAAAACAGAGGATGACATGTTGTATCCATGAATTTTCTTTTTTTTAGGGGGGAAAAAACAGCAATATGCTGTTGCTTTTCCAGTAAGGCTTATCAGAGAAAAAAGAAATGTAAGATGTACGAATGTACTGGAGTTTAAAGGATATCAGATTTTGTAAAAATTCCTATATGTTGACAAGGAACATAATGGATTGTGAGGAGTGGCATTTTGATAAATGTTTAGCAACCGTCTCTGCCACTTCCCCTGCACTGTGCATCAACCTTTGTTGCGAAGGTTGTGGAGAGTGTGGTTGCGCGACAGCTCCCACAGTTCCTGGATGAAACCGTCTATCTAGATCCATGCCAGTCCGGCTTCAGGCCTGGGTACAGCACGGAGACGGCATTGGTCGCATTGGTGGATGATCTCTGGAGGGCTCGGGACAGGGGTTGCTCCTCTGTTCTGGTCCTATTAGACCTCTCAGCGGCTTTTGATACCATCGACCATGGTATCATGCTGCGCCGGCTGGAGGGACTGGGGGTGGGAGGCACCGTGCTGCGGTGGTTCTCCTCCTATCTCTCTGACCGGTCGCAGTCTGTGTTGGCAGGGGGGCAGAGGTCGACCTCGAGGCACCTTGCTTGCGGGGTGCCGCAAGGGTCGGTCCTCTCGCCACTCCTGTTCAACATTTATGTGAAGCCGCTGGGTGAGATCATCCGTGGTTTTGGGGTGCGATGCCATCTGTACGCTGATGACACTCAGCTGTACATTTCCACCCCAGACCACCCCAATGATGCCCTCGAAGTGATGTCCCAGTGTCTGGAGGCCGTGCGGGTCTGGATGGGGAGGAACAGGCTTCGGCTCAATCCTTCCAAGACCGAGTGGCTGTGGATGCCGGCGTCCCGGTATAGCCAGCTGGTGCCATCGCTGGCTATTGGGGGCGAGTCACTGACCCCCACAGAGGGGGCTCGCAACTTGGGCGTCCTCCTGGACACACGGCTGTCTTTAGAAGAGCATATGACGGCCGTGGCCAGGGGGGCTTTTTATCAGGTTCGCCTGATACGCCAGTTGCGCCCCATTCTGGATCGGGACTCCTTGTGCACAGTCACTCATGCCTTGGTTACGTCACGCCTGGACTACTGTAACGCTCTCTACATGGGGCTCCCCCTGAGGAGCACCCGGAGGCTCCAGCTGGTGCAGAATGCGGCCGCGCGGGTGATTATGGGAGCGACGTGGCGCTCCCACGTAACACCTCTCCTGCGCGAGCTGCATTGGCTCCCGGTGGTCTTCCGGGTGCGCTTTAAGGTGTTGGTTCTCATCTTTAAAGCGCTCCATGGCTTAGGGCCAGGGTATTTACGAGACCGCCTGCTGCTACCGATAACCTCCCACCGGCCAATACGCTCTCACAGAGAGGGCCTCCTTGGGGTGCCGTCGGTCAGGCAATGTCGGCTGGCGGCCCCCAGGGGGCGAGCCTTCTCTGTGGGGGCACCCGCCCTGTGGAATGAGCTGCCTCCCGGAATACGATTGATCCCGGACCTCTGGACCTTCCGTAAAGCCCTGAAGACGTTTTTATTTCATCAAGCCGGCCTAGCCTAAATGGTTTTTAACTGGGATTTTAAATTTTATGGATTTGGGGTTTTAAATTGGGTAGCCAATTATTTAATTTTTTTAATTATCTTAACTTTTGTATTTGTATGTTTTTTAATTTTGGCTGTTCACCGCCCTGAGTCCCTTCTGGGAGAAGGGCGGTATACAAATTAAATTAATAAAATAAATTAAATAAATAAATAAGTCTTATGTCTCAATTCTATTTTCTCAAGCTGGCTCTGGCATACCACTAGTTGTAAGTGGCTCCTTCACTTACTGTTCACTTTAGGTTTAGTTTAGTTTAGTTTAGTTTAGTTTAGTTTAGTTTAGTTTAGTTTAGTTTAGTTTAGTTTTATGGACTATGTGGGGGGGTGGGGGGTGTCATGAAGGCACCCAAGTGAGATTGCTCCAAGGTGCAGGGAAACATTGAAGATGAAGGGAAAAGAAGAAAGAACCGTGAATTCTGCTGTGATGGTAATGTCAGGCGCAGGTAACCAGGAACAGGAGCTGAGTTCAAAGTACTAGACGTTTATTACATTCTACCTATACATAAGAATCTGATCTTCTCACGGTCAAAGCAAATTGGTGCTATATAAGAGTCAACAGAATTCATGGGTGGGAGAGCTGATTACATGTTTGACCCCGCATTCGGATTGTCCCTGGTGATCTACGAATATCCAGCATAATCAACTAATCAGGCAGTTTTGGGAAGGGGGTTGTTCATGCAGCACTGCTTTCAGCTAAGGTGGGTTCTTTCTATGGTTAATTGGATTAAAAATAGGGTCTTCCAACATGTGAAGTAGCTCCTTTTTCACTCAGCTAAGCTTCTGCTGCTGTGTCTATGTTTCAGAAATGGGACCTGAAATTTAGGGTGGGATTGAGTGCGATAGGGGGAGAAATGCTTACGAGAAGGGGAGGAAAACGGTGGTTTGCATGGTTAAGATGCTGGGTTGGAGGTTAGCAAGCATATATTCGAGACCGAGTGCTGCCGTGGAGCAGGGTGAGCTCTCATCCCTCCAGCTCCTACCAGGGACAAGAAAGGAGCCCCCAAGTGGGCTTCCCCTGGGCAATGGTGATGTCACCAGCTAATTCTTTCAACCCAGAAGCGCCTTGGTTCTTTTGACACAAGTGTGATGAGAGCAGATGAGGAATTGATGTCACATATTACCATTCCTCCTAGCCCAGGGCTGTCAAACTCCTGGCCTACGGGCCGGATACGTAATGCACTGGCCACATCCAAGCCGGTTTAGCGAAGGGGGAAAAAGTCCCAAAACTGTTGTGGCCCCGCCCTCTGAACCTGTCCCATTGGAGGAAGAAAGCTCCGAGCATGAGGAAGAGGAGTCAGCCAGGCCTCCCTCTCCAGGCCCCTCCCCTCTGGCATTGTCTCAGGTGCCGGCCGAGGGAGAGGAGATCAGCAGGGAGACAGCTGGTTCGTCTCAGAATGACGATGAAACATCATTCCTGGACGCACGCCTCCGAAGGCGTGATAAACGATTGCAGCAGCTTAGGAGGCGTGCTAGGGATTAGAACTGAGTCACTGGACCACACCCCAGAGACTATATAATAGAGGGTAGTGGTCAGGGATCCTTGTGACGAACAAAAGTAAACCTTGGATAGTCACTAAAGCCTCGTCCGGAACTGCTGGGAGGAATATTATTTCTGCTTGGACTTTTTTGTACGTTAGTATCTTATCTTTCTGTTTGTGAAAATAAAGGCATTTGGCAGACGGTGTGTCTATCGCTGCCAAGTGGGAGTTAAGATCTGGGTGCGTTCCAAAGTGTTTCCTTAACCCTCGGCTGGCTGTGTTTGTGTGTGTGGGGGGACGGGGACAGATCACAAAACGTCATGTGATGATGCCATGATGATATGAGTTTGACACCCCTGTCTTAGCCTGCAAGATGATTTTCTGTCACCTCAGGTTAAAGCTGTCCTTTTTCTGGGCAGGAAACTACAAAGCATTTGGCTATATCCACATTCTTCCTTTCTTAAAACCTCTTTTTATTTATAAAACCCAGAGGCCTTTTGGGAAAGTTCAACAATGTAAACAGCATGCTGACTTCCCATTTATTCTCTTTTTAACATTTGAAATGGTCTTTTAAAAACAAAGTTGGGGGAGAACAGAAGATCTGAGGAGTACCAAGACAAATATCTTTCTCCCCACTGCCTTTCTCACTTGCATCGTTTAGAGGCAATCACTGTGATTCCTCTGTGAAGTTAACAGTTAATACAACTGCAGAAGTGGATAGCAGGCTTGGAACAATGACTCATGCTGGGCCGGTAGTGCTGCAGTCGTTCCCAAGTAAACTATGAAGTACTGAGACCTGTAAATAGTCAAAGATATGTAGGCAGTTAGCAAAGGAACAGATCCACTGGCAAACACAAGCTGCTACTGCTGCTGCTCGCCTCTTCACCTCTTAGAAGCAGCATTTACATACGCAGTGATTTTCTCTTGAATTTATTTTGGATCTGAGCCACTAGAAGTTTGCAGTGAGTTTGATCATATTGCTAGTGAGAGTAAATTCTACAACAATTTAGCATTAGCACCCCTGCTGTCTGCCTACAACACAAGCTTAAAGGGCAGGGTAGGAATCTTTGAAATAACAGCACTAAACAAACAAGCATACAGCTTTGTGAATGGGTGGAGAAATTTTCTACTCATGTCACACCTGTTCGTCTTAGCCATCTTATGCGGTGTGGTACAGCCAAAGCCACATAAAGGAGACATATAAAACGGCCTCTTGTGGGGATAGTCTTCAAACACCGTTTTCCCACATGTGAGCACGTATGAAGCCAGAGAGGCTACCTTAGTTATGTTCTATTTGTACTTGTGATCTATTTAATATACTTGTGGTGATAGGCTGTGATACCTCATTGAGTTACTCCAGTTACACATTCAGTTATGGAGACATAGAAAACTATATTTTTGATTCAGTCTTCCCACCAAAATCATTTGGGAAGAAGATCCTTGATTCCTGGTCTGAGCTGTTGTAAAACATCGTTGAAAGGCAGAGGTGATAGGTGTAGATTGAAGTGATTTTTAATATATATTACAATATAAGAATATTATTTCTCTGCCTATTATCCTATCCATAATGTCTCCTTTTCACTGATTAGTTTTTGAATTAACTCTGCTGATAGAATATTCCATCAGTAATTTTTGTGATAGTAGCATATTTTGCATTCTACCAGTCTGCTGGGATTTCTGCCAAATTCTGTGATCTCTTGACTGATATTTTTTTCAATGTAGGACTGGATGCCTCAAATATTCTACTATAATAATTTATTACACGAGAAATAGATTTTATTACTTACACTGCCTTAAAGCTTCTGGGAACAAAATACAGTTTATTTTAATTTATATTTCTGCCTCCCAATCTAAATATTAATTACCATATTTCTTTTTGTCTCCCAAAAGAGGGTGAAAATGTCTGCATGTCTTATAGATCAAATATTGCCGAAGCCCCACCCACCCACCAGCTATTTTTATTGCCTCCGCACAGCCCATTTTTGGGCCTTTTTTTTGGGCCCTTTTCAGCCCATTTCGCGGAGGGGGGTTCAGCCTGTTTTTGATGCTTTTTTTGGCCCGTTTTTTTGGCTTTTTTCAGTCCTTTTTGAGGCTTTTTTGGCCAATTGTTTCAGAAAAAAACAGCCTAAAAAGCCTCAAAAACAGGCTGAGAAAAGACCTCAAAATTGGGCTGAAAAAAGCTTCGAAAACAGTAGAACGTTAAAAGATAGATAATTAAATCCCAATGAGATCAGAACATGGTGAATCCAATTTTTTTTATGATGTCATGTCACAGAAACTTAAGTACAGGTAGTCCTTGACTTACAACCACAATTGAGACCCAAATGTGTTGCTAAGTGAGACATTTGTTAAGTGGATTTTGCCCCATTTTATGACCTTTCTTGTCACAGTTACAAGTAAATCGCTGCAATTGTTAAGTTAGTAACATGGTTGTTAAGTGAATCTGGCTTCCCCATTGACTTTGCTTGTCCAAAAGGTGATCACATGACACCCCTCCCCCCCAAGACACTGCAACCGTCATAAATATGAAATCAGTTGCCAAGCAGCTGAATTTTAATCATGTGACCATGGGGCTACTGCAACAGTCATAAGTGTGAAAAACAGTGAGTGGTATGTCACTTTTTTCAGTGCCTTTGTAACTTTGAATGGTTGTAAATCGATGACTACCTCTAGGCTCTTGAAATTGATAAGAGATGGACAGTAAAGTAATTGTATGTAAATATTTAGTTGTTTTACTTCTTGTTAACTCCACAACTGACTGCATTGTTAGATATACTGTATACATCATTCACCGGCCATTCAATACATGTTATCAGAAAGACTTTTACAAATGAAGTAACAATTTGAAATTTGAAAAATAAAATTTTTTTTGGAAAAAAAAATATTGTTTTCTGCTCTTTTCTTTTATAAGAAATTACTTTGGGCATCATCCCATGCAGTAGACACACCAATGATTAATTTTGATTACCATCATTTTGCAAAAGATGGGAAACTGGAAAATTCGTTGGGGCCTCAGCTAAAGCTACACTGGGAAGAATTGGGCATCTTTACAAAGGGTGAAAATGCAACTTCCCGGTGAGTATCGTACTCCTTCATTTGTACATGTTTGTGCTATTTATTGAAGAGTTTTCCATGCTCCAGCTTTACATTTGTGGTTATTTTATGCTATCTTGCTTATAAACTATGTGATGTTTTTGTGCAAGTGAGATTATTTAAATTACAACTCTTCATCACTTTTACATATGGAACATTCTGGAAAGTTGGTGGCTCAGACACTTTTGGACACTTCATATTTGTTGCTGAGCTTTCACTCTTATCCATTTGTAAAGCAAATTAATACGAAGCATGATTCTTATAATAATTACAATTAATTGTTCTTACGATGTATGGGAATCAACATGTAAAATATGTACTCTTGCCTTTCCAGTCAGAATTGGGCTACGGTTCTGAGGAGACCATTTTGGGTAAAACTGAACTAGCCAATTCCAGCAGTCCAGATGCCCAACCTTGATGAATTGTGGCAAAGGAGGCTAGCAATGAATAAACTGAATTGTTATAATTTGTACCTCTGCTTTAAGACTTGTGCTATTGTCCTTAGGGTCCTAAATTTTCATGCTAGAATTGCTCAGTAGAATACTCAAATTATAGTGGGAGGTCCAGTACTAATTCTTTCAGTTCTTTGACTTGTTTTTTGAAGTCAACAGATGGGTACCATTCGAATGAATTGCCTGGATTGTCTAAATCGAACTAATACCGTCCAAACCTTCATAGCCCTTGAGGTGAGTGATAGACCATTCAGTTTCTGAGAGTTTGAGCAAAATCCTTACAAGAGGAATTATCAAGCAAACATTGGCTATTATGCAGGTGGGAAATTTGATTCTTATCCTGTCTCATTCTGCATTGTATTTTTCTTTTTTCAAATCAGATTCTCCAAACTCAACTAGAAAGCCTGGGATTAAATTCCAAACCTATAGTTGAACGTTTTTTGGAGTCTTACAAAGCAATGTGGGCCCTCAATGGGCACAGCCTAAGCAAGATTTTTACAGGGAGCCGTGCTTTAGATGGAAAAGCTAAGGTAAAGGAAAAAGTGAGCCCCAGTTATTCTCTGACACTTCAAGAAGTATGAAATCAAATTAAATTGTTAATCCTATTCTTATATAGGTTGGGAAATTCAAAGATGGTGCCCGGTCAGTGTCACTGACCATTCAGTCAAACTTTTTTGATAGTGTGAAACAGGAAGCCATTAACTTACTGCTTATGGGTGATTTTTACAATGAAGAGTATGCTGATAAAGAGAGAATGCTGCTGGATCATACCGCATTATTGAGTAAGCAAGATCATTTTTATTTCAATAGCTTTTCAGTCATATCCGTTCTTTTTTGGGAGTAAAAACCACTTAAGTAAGCCTGCATAAGATTTCGTATTAATAGCATTATGCTTGGAACTTCCCAGTAGGATATTCAGCCACTCTCTTCAATGTATCCAAAATCAAGGTCTGACAGGTGA
Organism: Arizona elegans; assembly: GCA_022577455.1. Lineage (NCBI taxonomy): Eukaryota > Metazoa > Chordata > Lepidosauria > Squamata > Colubridae > Arizona > Arizona elegans. The sequence goes on from JAKOOJ010000001.1 coordinate 256,824,851, forward strand.
AAGGTTCCATCCATTAGTGGGAGATTTTAATACAACAATAGAATCCTACTGATAGAGTAAAGGACCTGATGATCTCCACCATTTTTTTCCTCGATCGTCCAATCCAGAATGGTGCTTCAATCTTCTCAGGAAAGCTGGATGACGTTTCAGAACACTGAAGTAGGGTGGAATCTGCAAACATCATGTCCCTGTTTTTTTTAATTCTGAACATATTATGCAAAAGTGCTTCTCTCTGTAGAAGAGAAAATGGATCTGTTCTCACATTATCCATGTGCCTACTTACGAACTCTCCCTAGTAAGAAACATTATTGCTATAAGGGCTTCAATATAATTTAACATGCTTCTCCTGCATTTAGGGAGTACTTATAAAGGAAATACTTGGAAGCATGACAGCAAAATAATTATCAAGAGATAATTTGCAATCAGTGCCATGGTTCATAGTTTAAGGAAAAAATAACTTTCCTTCCTCTCTTTCCTCATCTCCATTAGTGACACCAAGCACTTTGAACATCATGTCAGAGCGTCAATTTGAATTCACAAACTTCAAGAGAATTCGTGTTGCCATGGGGACCTGGAATGTAAATGGAGGCAAACAATTTAAGAGTAATATCCTTGGTACCAGCGAATTAACAGATTGGTTACTTGATTCCCCTAAGCTCTGTGGGGTTTCAGAGTTTCAAGGTAATAAAAAGTCCTACAGGTGATAATGACAAAAATATGCATATATGTATGTATTTGTATGTGTGTGTGACTATATGAGGATGTCATTTGGGACTGCCCAGTTCCATTGTAAGAGTAACAAAGTTTTTTAGATAGTTCTAGTAGGAACGAATTATGTGCATTTGGGAAGGTGAGCTTCATTTATTAGTGTTTATCTCCTTTCCTGAAATGGAATGATTAGATTAAATTCATATGTTTGGTTTTTCCCTCCCCATCACAACAGATGATCATTGTCCCGCTGACATATTTGCGGTAGGATTTGAAGAAATGGTAGAATTAAATGCTGGCAATATTGTGAATGCGAGGTAGGTTGAAATTCAATTGTTGAACTGCTTTGTTTCAATTCCTGTCTGAAAGGCTCACTGAATTTCTTATTTGTGGTAACTTCAGAGCTATCATAAGTTTTGTTATTCTCAAAAGTATTTTTAATTTCCTGAAATGAGTTTGTTCAGTATTCGTTAATTATCTTTCTTTATATGGATATTTTTATACCAGATATTTTTATAGTCCATATAGTTACTTGATGCTCTGTCATTAAAATGTATTTTAACACTACATGCTATAAACTAGCCAGGGTACAATACTCTTCAGTGACTTTATATAAATATAATAAAATTATTACAAATCTCTAGAGCCTGATTCGTATATGCATAGCCATTAATCGTGGTGGCACAGTGATTAGAATGCAGTATTGCAGGCAAACTTTGCTCACTAGCTCAGTAGGATCTACAGTTAGATCCTGACCAACTTAGGATCCTTCCATCCTTCCAAGGTCAGTAAAATGAGGACCCAGATTGTTGGTCTCAATATGCTGATTCTGCAAACCACTTAGAGAGTGCTATAAAGCACTATGAAGTGGTATATAAGTCTAAGTGCTATTGCTATTGCTAATTGTTGATCGTAGAATCAAATAATGACTTCTGTATCAGCAAGGACCTTCACAATAGACTAATATCATCTGATACAAGTATAATACATTTCAGTGGAAATAGTTTACATATTCAGCTGAACGTCATCAGTTGATGTTTACTCATATATGAACCAATACATTAGAACTGACAATCCTTGTGACCACAAAGACCACACATTGATTGCTGGGTAATGGGCCAATGGAGTATGCTTGTATGCCAACACTCTGCATATCATGCTCAGGTACCCACATATCTCACTTGCAACATGTAGTCATAAAGAGCTTTCTTTCAGCTCATGGCCATAGAAAAAGCAATGATGCTCAACAGGATTGCTGAGAAAGAAAAGGAGCAATCTTTAGTGGCTTTCGTCAAGATTGCTGACTATGGGAGGGGGAATTTAGGTTCAATATGAATTTAGCTTCATCATATAAATTCCAAAATGTCATATATATATGTAATACACATAATTGAATAATGACCTACTAATTTAGTTCATACTTAGGACTAAAAAGCATTTTGCTCAAATCCATAGAACATTTCATGGAATGTTATTAAATTTTTTGATGAAACAGTATGTTTAAAAACATATATATGTAATATTTTTTTTAGCACAACCAATAGGAAGACATGGGGAGAACAAATACAGAAGGCTCTTTCAAGAACACATCGATATATTCTGTTGACTTCAACACAGCTTGTGGGTGTTTGCCTCTTCATTTTTGTAAGACCTTTCCATGTTCCCTATATAAGGTAGTTCTTCTTGCTTCTATTTTTATGTGACAACTTTGTGAAGAGATTGTAGATTTTCTTTTTATGGAAATAATAATTAAGGAACAACTGTGTCTATTTCTAATTCTGATTTAAATAGCCTAGAGGAAAATCAAAGTTACCTATTTGGTTTTGTTGGTTCTTCTCACCAGGGTGAATTGGGATCATCACTTTGTTTTTCAAAATGAATTTTCTATATTTCTGTATTTCTGAGATGAATTATAGTTTAACCCGCGCTCCCCCCCCACCCCATTTCTTCATATAGTTAGGAGCACTTCAAATATTAATTGTGTATGGAAGACAGCCAAATGTTCAGAGGTGAAATCAAGTAATGGTTTTTGATTCTTTCCTACTCTTGCCATCTGTTCCTGTGTATATATGTCTTTCTAGGAGACCTATGCAATGTTTCTCCATAAAAATTAGGTTATATGAATTAAGCCCACACTCATTCCCTATGATAATCGTGACTATGTGTTCATGTCATGTGTGGACCACACTTAGGCACAGTAGTTGCCGTATTCCTTAAGCACTTTTCCTCTCATCATTCATCAAAGACGCAGCAAAACACAGATGACTGGAGAAGAGAAGAAGCACTTGTACATGCTTAATATTATCATTGCTACTATCTATTTGGTACTAGATGATATTTTTATTCAGAAAATTATTTTAGGATTCATGCAAGTTATTTTATAAAATATTTTTAAAAATATTTTGGCTGTTTTATATTCTGCTGGTTGAGTTACTTTCATTTTATTCTATGCTATTCAATTTTTTAAAAAAATGTTTTTTTCAGTTTAAGACACACACACACACACACACTTCCCAAAATATACAGTTGCTGGGCAATAGAAAGCTAAAAAAACATGCAAAAAAGAAGGAGGAACGTGCCTAGGAGCTGTGCTTGATAAATTGCTCTCTTTGAATTGCATTCTGCTTGAATAATTCACATAGTAAAACGAGTGGGTTTTGAGATCTTTATTGCAATGCACTATGCCCTCCATTACAAAATTGTATTTCGGGGCAAGCATAATGGCATGTTCCTTGAAAATAGCTGGCTGCATAGATTGATATTGGCAGAATAGCAAATGGCATCTAGAATATAGACAGTTGTTTCTCTCAAGTTCTGACAGTTTATATAACCTTCAAAATATTATTATGCCAAACCAGATGTGTATGATATTCTGATCCAAAATAGGAAATGTCCTTTAGATCAGCCATGGGCAGATTCTCCTTACCTATTGGTAATTCTTAAAAGAAGTTTTGCACGGGATCCCAGGAAAATAAGGGTTTGAGTTAAGGAAGAAAGACCACATGTAACACTCAGGCATGGCTTTTCATCACCCCCTTAAATGAAGCGTATTTTTTCTTGGGGTCCCAAAATTTCTGGATGAACTGAGGAGAAGACATGGTTTCTTTGGGGAATCACCATGAAACAGAGTGAATGTGCCCAGGCCAGATCTGAAGCACCTTCCCACTTAAAATCTGAAGAGTGCATATCTCTTCAAAGCATAGCCTAAGATGCTAAACAGAAAATTTCCATTAATTAGGGTCTGTGGCTAACATCTCATATCTACTTTCCTTGAGAAACCACTAGTAAGAGTTTTAGCGCTATTGCTGGACAATCATAAATTACAGGATGTGCCAGTTTTAGTTTGAGGATTGAACTGATGTATCAGGGGCCATACTTCAAAAAGTAGGCATGAACAGGAAATATGTGACTTGTGTACTTTATTTATGAATTGTTTTCCCATTCTTCTATCAAGATAATTATTGCTATTTGGTGAAATGCTTTTTTTGTGGGGGACAGGGCTCTTTGACTACTCCAGAAGTGTTTGCTTTTATTCTTGTTGTTTTAAGAATATGCAAGACGTGCACCTCTTGTTGACCAGAAATTACTCTGCAATTTTGTTGGGAGTTTTTTGGTTGCCTGAGTTACTCAATTATCTTTCCTATTACAATATGATAAGAATCGATGTAAGGATAGTTATAGGTATTAAGTTATGCTCATACACAAACTAGTTAAAGTCATTGAGTTCAGCACAAGCGTTTATATTTCTTTCTTTTTGGTATGGCTTGTACCTCAGATCACTTGCAGAGATGCTGACTTTGATTAGATGATACAATATCATTGAACAAATGATCTTCACCATGTAACACCATTATCTGCAATTGGGATTCTGGCTCTATGTGTGTATGAGTCCACATGAACTGAAACTCTCAAATGTAACAAGGAATGTCTGTTGCAGATAGCTGTCCTGTTTTTGTGAATGAGCAGATGTTTGTTGACATCTTCAGTAGGAGTTTAATTGCACACTGGCAAGGAACAACTGGCATGATCTTTGATATTTTCATGTATTCTAGTGATTGGCTTATCTCAGTGGGATTTTTCTGGAGGGAGAAGATGATACTCCCAATATCTATATTGAATTTATTTTTTTGTCAATAGCATTGCCAGTGCTTGGCACAACCAACCTTGGTGGTCCTTTTGGGGGCAATCAGAGAGCTTTAAATGATTTAGTGGTTGTTTTCACCCCTTAGGTTTTTGTTTTTTTTTTAATTTGATTTATATGCCTCCCTTCTCCGGAGACTCAGGGCGGCTTACAATGTGCTAAGCAATAGCCTTCATTCTTTTGTATATTTATACAAAGTCGGCTTATTGCCCCCACAGTCTGGGTCCTCATTTCACCTACCTTAGAAAGGATGGAAGGCTGAATCAACCTTGAGCCTGGCGAGATTCGAACCTGCAGTAATTGCAGGCAGCTGGTCTTAATAACAGGGTGCTTTAAACCACTGTACTACCAAGGCTCCTAGTTTTGCAGAAAGATAGATCACATTGTTGAATATCAGCATTTTTTTTTTGTCAGACTGGTATAATTGGGATGAAACCAGAGGCAAAGAATGGGTCTGGCTGGGGAATGTGCAGCCTGCAGGTCATAGATTGATCATCTTTGCATCAGAGAAAATTGGAAATAAGAAAAATTCCACTCTTTCTTCCATCAGGAATCTGCAATGGATCTACATTCCATCCATGAATTTTTCATTCATGCTCTGTTTAGGAAGATCCAAGAACTAAAGCAAATAACTTGTTCCGAATTTTCAAATTCTTCCTAAAGGTTTAAATTTTTTTGCTTTGGGTTTTATCACCTTTTGCCCAGGGACATAGCAGTGGACACAGTGAAGACTGGAATGAGAGGAAAAGCTGGAAACAAAGGAGCAGTTGCTATCCGTTTCCAATTTCATAGCACCAGCTTATGCTTTGTGTGTAGCCACTTGACAGCTGGTCAGTCTCAGATAAAAGAACGGAACGAAGACTATAAAGAGATCACTCAGAAACTGAGTTTCCCAATGGTAAGGTCTGGGGAAAATTTCATTTACAGTGGTGCTGAAGTTGCACATTTTTCAGGATAAAAATACACATTGGGAAACACCTATGTGCATGTGATTTTTATTTTTACTCAAGCTTATCTTTTTACACTCAGCATGTTCATGTAAGGTGTATTCCCTATTACCAATTACTTTTTCGCCCAGGTCATTTGTCCATCCATCCATCCATTCTAATTCTTTAAAAATTTAAGTCCTGAACAAATACATTTTAGTAGATCAATTCCTTACCTACCAACATGAAGCATAAAACTAATACAGGCAGTATGAAAGGTTAGGATTTGGGGGTGGGGGGGAAGAAGAGAAAGTGTTCTAGAAGGTAGCAGTTTAAGTAGCTATTTTGCCAATATCATTCCAGGTGTAATTCAAGGTGTTTGGTATCCCCTTTAAAGCGCTGAATAATGTTTCTCAACCTTGAGAACTTCAAGATGTGTGGACTTCAATTCCCAGAATTCTCCACCCATCATGAGTTCTGGGAATTGAGGTTCATACATCTCAAAGTTGTCAAGGTTGAAAAACACTGGTCTAGACATTTGGGGACCTACTTTCTCCCTTTCCACCTACCTGTAAAAATTAAAGATGGCTCAACTCAGACCCCTTCCTTTTAGGGCAGGGGTGTCAAATTCATGTCGTCACGTGACGTATTGCAACTTTCCCCCCCTTCGCTGAATGGGGTGGCGTAGCCAGCGCGTGACGCATCCGGACCACAGGCCGCGAATTTGACACTCCTGTCTTAGGGAGTGTCACCTATAGGGACTTTAAAAGAGTGCATTTTCAGCTGCAGCTTCTTTCTTTGCAGTAGCTTGCCTCCTGACATTACAACGGCCCCTTCCCTCTTGGTTTTCAGAAGACCCATTAAAATGAGGCTGTACCATTAGACCACCAGAACTGGAATGATGATGATGATAATAATAATAATAATAATAATAATAATAATAATAATAATAATAATAATAATAATAATAATTTTATTTCTATACCGCCCTTCTCCCGAAGGACTCAGGGCGGTGTACAGCCTATTTAAAAACACAGACAAAACAACAATGTAAAATTTAAAATAATTAAATAAATTGGCTCAGATTTAAAACCCCAATTTAAAACTATTGTATTGATAGTCTGGCCTGGCGGAACAACAGGGTCTTCAATGCGCAGCAAAACACCCGGAGGTCGGAGATCTTACGAATTTCTGGGGGCAGTTCGTTCCACAGGGCTGGGGCTCCCACAGAGAAGGCCCTCCCCCTGGGTGTCGCCATAACTTGGCCGATGGCACCCTGAGGAGACCCTCTCTGTGGGAGCGAACTGGTCGGTCGGAATTAGGAATGATATTTTAATTTTAATCCATTGATTATGGCATTCCTTTTTTAAAATATCTTTGATTTATTTATTTTATTGCTACTATTGATATTGCTATGTTTAAATTAACATATGTGTATAATTAGATATTTAATATTGAGATTGGTGTTTTGCTGTTTTATTGTGTTGCTATGTACAATTTTTGCTGCTGTTTGTGTCTTGCTATTGCTATTTTTATTATATTACTAACACTCAAATTTTATCTGAATTTATGAAGATTGGAATTTTGTACCATTCAGAGTCAACTGGAAAGGCTTATAATTCTTGTAAAATAAGAAATCAGTAATAAATCACTGGAAGGAATTTATGCACTTGGGCCAAGGTTTATAAGGCAACTTCAAAATTTGTTAACATAGTATTGTAAATACATGCTATGATATATAAAGAATATAGGCTTTGAAATACAGAGATAGTGATAGCAAAATAGAAATATGACATTAATACAACAATATGCATTGCCTTTTGTATGGTGGCCTTCATTAATACTTTATTACAAGGATCCTGCAGAAAATTAACTCAGAATATTTGATCTTGCCCTTTGTTAATTTGACCTCGGATCACTTGCTAAATGTTTGAGATACATTCTTGCTGATTATAACCCCAGTATTTGGAACTTATAAACACATCAAGAATTATAGGTTTTGGAGGCATGGGGATTACCGTATTTTTCAGAGTATAAGATGCATCTTTTTCCCTCCAAAAAGAGGGTGAAAATCTGGGTGCGTTTTATACTCCGAATGTAGCCCCATCCAGCTTCTCAAATGGAGGTTTCAGAGGCTGAAAAAAGCATCAGAAAAGAAGCTTCAGAAAAGAAGCTCCCAAACAGAACTTCGGAGGCTTTTTTTCTGAAGCTGTTTCGGAGGCTTTCAGAGGTAGAAAAAAAAGCAAAGCACAGAGCTCACAACCAAGGAACCTGTTGCTAAAATTCACCTCTGGGAACAGTTGATTGTGGGTATTCCGGGAAGCCGATCCACCTGCCAATCAGCTTTTTTCTTATTTTCCTCCCCAAAAACTAAGGTGCGTCTTATACTCCGAAAAATATGGTAGCTAAAACTAAAGCTAAATTACCACACAGCAGTGGGAGCAGAAATCAGCACCTGATTTGTGGCAACTTATTGGTGATGACAGTTGTTTTTTAACATCCCAATTAATCTTTTTTTTTTTAATAAGCCAGCAAAGAAGACTTTGAAGCAATAAAATAAATATTTTAATGTTATTTGGTAGAGTAGATAATTTTGAGGCCTCCCTTAAAAGTGTTATGTTTATCAGTGTTAATAATTCCATCCTTTAGTGTAATGTAGCTTTCATTTGTTGATTAACATAAAATAAAACTGTAAAATAGAAGCTGAAATTCTAATCATACGGAGCAAGTTACAGAAAACCTATGGTTTCCCTACACCTCTTCCCCCACCCCCACCCCAAACATTTTGTAGCCTTCAGGAAGAGGCTTCTTAAGGTGATTGCGGCCAGCTGGGTCACAGAAGAAATTTGATAATGTCATTAAGTCAGGTGGTAATGAAAGAAGGAAGCAATGGCTTCATGGTTATGAAAGGAAGTCTAGTAAGACTTGGGTTACTATCTTCGTTCTATTTAAATATATTCACATGTTTCTGAAGTCCTTCAGTTGTTTTACTGGTGGAAAGAATACAATATTTTTTTATAAATTACAAATTATTCCCATTTCCACTGAACACGCTTGCATCCTTATTAATTCTTAGAACTTAGAGCAACGACAAACCATGTTGTAACCCTTAGATCTTTAACACAGCTCTTTCTAAAATCTGACCCTTATCCTATGGATACATGTTGCTGTCAAAGAATAGCTTGATTTGCTATAGTGACAAGTGGGGTACTTCTAAATTTAGATTAGATTTTCATATCTGCACTGTTTCTTCTTCAAACATTTCTTTACAGATTAGTAGCTATTTCTGTTAACAGGATTGAGAGTATAACTCAGCCAATAGTGTGCTAGGAACTTTAATACCTTAAAAAGATGCTTTCAATTTATGCAGAATAATTCTTACAAATGTCCATACTGATCATTGCCTAATTAAGCAGTTTATAGTTGCAAAAGTACATTGGCAAATTCACCTTTATTATTATATAGCTTTATTAACAGCGCCCTCTAGTGATGCTTTGATTTGGGACTCTTATTTATGCAGTATCTTTTAGATTGTTTAGATCAGGGGATCTTCGTCTGAGATCCCTTGGGGCCCATGGATTGATGCTAGGAGCCTATGGACTTAGATTTTAAAAAATCTAACTTTAATTAACCTCTAACTAAAAAAAAAATAAATAGCCAGTTTGGTATAGTGGTTAAAAGAATCAAGCTAGAAATGGGGAGACCTTGAGTTTTAGTTCTAGTTGCTTAGACACAAAGCCAGTTGGATGACCTTGAGCCAGTCACTTTCTTTCAGCCCTAGGAAGTAGGTAATGGCAAGCCACTACTGAAAAACCTTGCCAAGAAAACTGCAGGGACTTACCCAGGCAGTGAGCAGAAGAAAAAAATAACAAGTCTTTATATAACTGAGTTCATGAAGAATTTTTAAATGCTGTGTTTTTCCTTAAACAGGGAAGAAGTATGTTTTCTCATGACTATGTTTTCTGGTGTGGTGATTTCAACTATCGTATTGACTTGACTTATGAAGAAGTATTTTATTTTCTCAAACGACAAGACTGGAAGACCCTCTTGGAATCTGATCAACTGCAGCAACAGAAATCCAGTGGAAAGGTAGAGATGCCACACTTACAATGGTTGCAACATCCTGCAGTTATTTGATCAAGATTTGCGACCTTCCCTTCTGGCATCCCATAAGCAAAATCAGTGAGGAAGCCAGCAGAGAAGGTCACAAATTGCTCAGATAAGTCTCCCACACCTTCCCTCAGGCCCTCTGTGCTTGAGCCCTGCCTCACCAGCCACAATCACTCCCTTGTGTACCCTTCCTAACCTTTCTGCACTCACTCTGTGCCTCCTCTGCCAATTGCACATCCCCCAGAGAATTGCTGCACCTGCCACTCACAGACCCTCACACATTTCCCTGAACCTCGCTGTGCTTGTGCCATGCATCCCCTACCATAGATCACCATTGCACCCTCCCATACGCAGCAGCAGCTACCCCAAACCTCAATCACTCACAACCTGTGCACTCTCCTTGAGTTGTGTACTCATTCTACACCTCCCCAGCCACTGACACCCCTTCCCCATCCAACAACAGCCACTCTAAGCCTGACCAATGGGTCATCATGTTCATGCAATGGCTCCTTGGCCCCCTAATTGTCATCGCTAAGCAATATGATTTCATCGCTTAGCAATGTAAATTCCGGTTCGCATTGCTGTCATTACTTGAGGACTACCTGTAATGAGGCAAATGAAAAACGCTGTATTACGGAAACTGAAATTTGATCAATATCCATGCTGCTGCTTTTCACCAGTTATAAAAAATTAAATTATTTCAGAGATTTCTTTTCCCAGTTATTAAAAATTAAATTATTTCAGAGGATCTTTAAAGTTTGAAATGATGCCTCTAATTTATTAGTTCGTACGTATTATTGAAGTTGTGTGTTTTTTATTTATACTTGCAGAGTTAATTGTAGTGAAACAGAAGGGTCTTATACTATAAATCATATTAATCTAAGTATTGTATCATGCACAGTATTATATTGTTTTCTGAGGTACTGACGTTGGAGCAGAAATTATGTTGCAAACTTCAGGAAAAGTACAAGGAACAGAAATAAGGAACTTGTTAAATGTACCGATGAGCTTAATGACCTATGTTCTATATCATTCCTGTAACAAACTTACATTAAGAAACATATTAGCAGAAGTGTTCACGGAAAATAACAGACTGTGTAAGATAGTATCCATATATGGAAATAGAGTCAGAAGCGTAACGCCTCTGGCATGGCTAAAATTGCAGAATGTAAAAAAGGTACACCTTGTGCATAGCCCAGGGTTCGGAATCTGACATGTGAATGCTCTGAACCTTTGCTAGCAAATAAACCTGTGTTCTCCAACTTTTGTGGTCTTGTCTCCTGCATTTGGGAAAGTGGGTTTTCCCGCTTTTTTTCTGGCACCCCAGATGGGACACAACGAGTCATTGGGACTCTCTAGAGGGTCACCCCTCTGCCAGGGGCCTTGTTTAGTTAAAGGGAACTTTCCAGGCGCCATCAGACACTTTGTTCCATGGGACTTCCCGGTGACGCAGGACCCCTGCAGCGGCAGTTGACGCCTCCAAGAACCACTTGGAAAGGAAACGGAGACCAGGCCAAGTTACAGCCGGCCAGAGGATAGGAGAACAAGCCTGCAGGCAAGTATTGGGGAATAGAATAATCCCTCCCTGTAAAGCAGGGACGGAGGAGAGGACTGATCACCCTCTCTTAAGAGATAAAGGTACCCTCTGTAATGAGGTAAAAGGAGGGGAAAGTTGTCAAGTGCGCTTGATGTGAGTGTCTACTGCGGTTCCCAACGGTGACTGTTGAGTGTCCAGCGCCTTGGGCCAGTAGGAAGTAATTGGTGTTTGCAGTTCCCGTCGGAGACCATGATTTTCCGGCTCCCTGGGTCGAACATGAGTGTATGAAATAACACCCTCTGTGTTATCCTGAGAGGAAGGACCCCTTACCTTCCTCTCATCCCTTTTCCTCGTTTGTCATGTCTGGTGCCATGGGAGGAACATGGGAGGAGGAAGAAATGTGCCCCTCACTCCATTAGAGTGCATGTTGCAGCATTTCAAAATTGCTTATGTCAGTCAAGACTACAGCATTAAGTAGAGCAAACAGAGGTTTAGGGTCTTCTGTGAGTTAGGCTGGCCTGATAAAGGAACATTACATCCCTCTACTGCTTTAAAAGTACTCCAGTTAGTGTTCCACCCCACATTAGGACACCCAGACCAAGCCCCCTACATTAATGTGTGGCTCAGCTTATTTCAAAGACCTCCGCCTTGGATCCAGAAATGCAACATTGAACAATGTAGATTCCTAGTCTCACGCACCTTGCCACCCCAAGAGGGAAAAGATTAGGATTGCAGTATTAAAGATAGTGAAGCCTGATCTACCCCAAGGTTTCACTCTTGAAGCATATGTCGAGGGATGCTTCCCTACGAAGGATCCCTTGTGGAGTCCAAATGGCCAATTACGGACAATTCAGGACTATCAACATTTGGTGGTGCAGGCAGTCCATGCAGCAGGAAAACCAGCCGTTAACCCGTCCAAGCCTTCCCTGGTGATGCAAGAAGCCACTGAGAGTCCGGAAGCTTTTTATACTCGGTTGCTGGAGGTATACCAAATGTATACTCCTATTCATCCAACAGCGCCTGAAAATGCTCGAATGCTTGCCATGACCTTTATATCACAAAGTGCCCCAGATATACGTAAAAAGTTACAAAGACTGGAGGGAGCCCTGGGAAAGCCTATGAGTGAGTTGATGGAAGACTTTAGTCAATTGTGACAAGGTGGAGGAAAGAAGGAAGGAAAATAATAATAATAATAATGCAACGGAAAGCTGAATTGCTGGCCGCTGCTATGATGGGGGAACCAAGAGGAAGGGGAGGTGGCAGAGGTAAAGAGTATGGAATGGGTCTAGGACGTAATCAGTGCACCATATGTAAGAAAGAAGGGCACTGGAAGGGTGAGTGCCCGGAAAAGGATAAGGAGGAAGGACAAGAAGGAAGAAGAGGCAGGATTGTGAAGAACTATAGAGGTGGCCTAGGGAGAAGCCAGGGAGGGAGAGGACGAAGAGAAGGATTTTCAAAAGCCCCCCCTCATAGGGCTGGCAGAAGTGGAGGAATGGGACAGACGACCAGGTTCAGCCCGCCTCCTGGAACCTACGGTCAGTTTAAAATAGGAGGCAAACCTATCTCCTTCCTTGTGGATACTGGGGTCACTTGTTCAGTCCTAACCCAGCCTCTGAGCCAAGCCTCCCTCTATTCCACCAATATCCAAGGAGTGATGGGGAAGAAAACAACAGTATGCCTGGACACAGTTACCTCAAGGATTCAAGAACTTCCCAACTCTTTTCGGGGCTGCACTGGGAAAAGATTTGATGGCCCTGGAAATCCCCTACCCAGATGTTGTGTTGCAATACATAGATGATTTCTTAGTTACAGGCCAGACGGAAAACGACTGTTGGTGAAACACCCACAACCCGCTCCATCTCTTGCGAGAGCTGGGCTACAAGGCATTCAGGAAAAAGGCATAACTAGTCTTACAAAGGACAGATATTTGGGATACGACATTGAGCCCGGGAAGAGGACTCTGGGACACGAGAGAAAGGAAGCTATTTGTCAACTCCCCATACCCAGAAATAGAAAAGACTTGGGATTTTTTGGGTGCTGCAGGCTTCTGTTGCATCTGGACCCCCAATTTCAGTTTAATTGCAAAACCTCTCTATGAAGTTATAAGAGGAAGTAATAAGGAATCTCTGCGATGGGAAAAAGAGGAAGAGAAAAGTTTCACAACTTTAAAAGACGCTTTAATGCAAGCTCCCAGTTTAGGACTACCTGACTTAGACAAGCCGTTTCAGCTGCTTGTCGACACTAAACAGAACATAGCAATGGGGGTTCTCACCCAGAAAATGGGAACTTGGCATCGCCCCATTGCTTATCTGTTGAAGCAGCTGAATATTGTAGCAGGAGGGTGGTCTGGCTATCTGATAGCCCTGGCAGGCACAGCGTTGTTAACACAAGAAGCTAGTAAATTAACTTTTGGCCAGGAATTGGATATCACACCCCCCATGCCCTCAAAGCCATCTTAGAAACCAAAGGACATTTGTGGTTGACCAACCCCCGCATGCTGAAATACCAAGGTTTAATTACACACAACCCCATGATCAAGTTAATACAATTTACTACATTGAATCCAGCCACATTGCTATCTGAACCAGATTTAAAGCTACTCACAATTGTATTCAGACTATTGAGGAAACCTATGCCAGCCGTCCAGATAGGACTGATGTTCCGCTTTCCAACCCCGACTTTACTCCATACACAGATGGCACCAGTTTTGTGCAGGAGGAAATACGGAAAGCGGGTATGCTGTTGAAACTTTTGAAGATGTATGGGAAGCTGAGCCCCTCCCTCCCGGAAGAAGTGCTCAGCTGGCAGAATTGCATGCTTTGACTCGAGCTTTGGAACTTGGGAAAGGCAAATGTGTCAACATTTATATAGACTCTAAATATGCCTTCTTGACAGTGCAAGTGCATGGGGCCATATACAAGGAGAGGGGCCTTATAACGGCAGGGGGAAAAGACATTAAGAACGGACCTCAGATCCTACACTGGTTGGACAGCGTCTGCCCCCCCCAAAGAAAATGGCTGTTGTGCACTGTAGAGGAAACCAGAAGACAGCATCAGAGATACAGCAAGGTAATAATAAGGCCACCAGGAAGCTCGTCGAGCCGCGTTGAAGCCTTTAACTATACAGGCTAACTGTTTAACTCTATGGGTCCCGGATGAACAAAATAAACCTAATTATTCTAAGGAGGAATTGCAACAAGCTAAGGAACTTGAGGTGATGTTGGAAGATGGATGGTGGATTGTTCCCGACCAGCGCGTTTTGGTCCTGGGACATATGGCATGGGATGCTGTGCGACAAGTCCATAAGCAATTACATTTGGGAAAGACTGCATTAGCCAAGGCCCTGCTACGAGAAGTATACATCAATAAGATACACAGCATTGCTGCCAATGTCTGTATGAGATGTGAAATCTGTGCAGCCAATAATCCCAGACAAGAGCCCCAACCGCCTCAAGGACATCAACCCACAGGAAGTGATCCTTTTGATACCCTGATAATTGACTTTACAGATATGCCAAGGTCAGGTCCACATCGTGCAATGTTAGTTCTTATTTGCACATATACTGGATGGCCTGAGTGCATACCAACAAGGACCAAGAAAGGTTTTAATAGGAATGACACAGGAAAACCAATTTGGCTAAATAAAGGTCCTTAAAAAGAAAAAGTGGAATTCAAACTTGCTCATGGGAGCCCTGGCAAGGTGCAAATGATGTGTGAACCAAAGTCTCTATACATTTTGGATCTTTAAAAATAGGCCAGCGCCTGCTGGAAGATCTAAAATGTACGGAGAAGAGTTCAGATCTTTAAAAATAGGCCAGCGTCGTCTGGGAGATCCAAGCAAGAAAGAGCTAGACAGAACATCCCCAGGACAGAGACAATCCAGTGCTTGAGGAGATGGAACAATGGATGAAACCTTGAGTAAAAAGTGAGAAGTTCACTAAAACAATTAGAAAGAATCCCAAACTGCAAATAGACCTGACTAGTCCTTAAAGGAAAAATATTTAGAAGTTGAGAAGCCTCACCATACAGTAAAATGATTCAGAAGTTGGGGCTGACCAAGGAAGATATGGTTAGTGTATATTGTTATGTGTGGTAGGAGGACCCCAGAATAGGAGGAAAGAAAAACCGCAGTGTTATAAAGATTCTGATAATTTACCATTCTTAAAAGACCCAGAGAACTCTGAAAGACCTAAGAATAGAGAAGAAAATTATTTATTGTTCTTCCCACCCGGGGTTTGGCAGGTAATAAAAAGGTAAAGCCTATCTAAATGGGAAGACACAGATAATTTGAATTGACTAATTTGATGTGATTTCTGTTAAAAATTATTTGTTGCTGTGCATCTATAATGACTAGTGTATATGTCTAAGTCTGTGTGTACCTTCAAAGGTAACTGCAAGTGTTAAATGCCTGATCTCTAGAGATACGAATTTTAAATTGTTAGAAATGAGTTGACACTACTGAGTGGAAGGAAAATTACTTACCCAGTCTAGTATGGCCATCTAGACAGAGTGAAGAATGGAGTCAACTTTTCTTTCCTCTCTGTGCTTTTAAGAAAAAGCCCCAGTTTATGTGGAAACTAACTCTTCAGAGGACTAGAGGGAACCTCTCCCCTTCTGGTGACACCCCGGGAGCTGTCCCTCTACGAACGGGAGAGGTGAAGAAAACCCCTGCAGGTGTTACTCCGGAGGCTAACACCCAACGCACGGGCGACGAAAGGAACTTATCCTGGACATTGCGATCCCACAACCGAACAACTTGACAGAATCTGTGTAGCTATATGTATTGTAGGCCTTGTAGGAGAGGGCAGAGACTCAGGAGTAGGGGGGAATGAGAGAGTAACGCCTAGACTGGTGTCAAGCTACACTCGATAGTCAGAATATGGAAAGAGTGCTTGCCCTTCTCCCACTGTAAATTACCCAGAGGTAATGCATAGGGAATATTGGAGCCCAGACACCGCTTCAAGTACGCAAGGGGGGATCCATAACATGTGGTATAGGGGTGAGCTCCAAGATACCTCTGTGTACTGAATGCTTTGTGGTCTTATCCTCGGGTAGGCATTTTGTTTATAGCAGTACCAAACTCCCTAACTGCTCTTCCAATAATCTCCCCCCTGTGAGCATGAAGGGACTCGAGACTGGCATATAATTCCACTATAAGGTGTCACCTCCTACATACTCCTTGGGTCCCTGTAAACCTCTGTCCTCAGAATTCGGCCAGGGTACCAGTGTATGATGAAGTTGGAAACATCCGGTCCAAGAGGGCAGCCATTGACACTTCCTTGATTGAAAAGGTTAAAATAGGTCATTGGAAGGATGATGAATGGCCACTGGAGAGAATCATTGAGGTGTATGGACCAGCCACTTGGGCAGAGGATGGCATCTACGGGTATCAGATCCCCATCTACCTGTTAAATCGCTAGATTAGGCTACAGGCTGTTGTAGAAATAATTACTAATGAAACTGTGAAAGGCCTCACCAAATTAGCTGCTGAGAGCATGAAGTCTCAAATGTATATCATGCAAAACCGCTTAGTCTTAGATTACCTCCTAGCCAAGGAAGGAGGGGTGTGTGGTAAATTTAATTTGTCTAATTGCTGTATTGAGACCGATGAAAATGGTAAGGTCATTAAGGAAATAACTGAAAAAATGGTCAAAGTAGCTCACCCCGGTTCAAACTTGGAAAGGATTTAATTTAGCTGATGCCTTTTCAGGTTGGTTCCCTAAATTGCCGGGCCTACAAGCTATCGTGGCATTGATTGAGTTAATAGCTGCTGGATGTGTAATTTTACCCTGCATTCTTCCCATTTTTGTTTATACAATTTCTAACAGTCTCTCTCTACTCTTGGATAAAAAGGCAACAGCTCAGACGATGGCTTGGTGGGAGTATGAGAAGCTTAGCTCAATAGAGGATGACCTCCCTGTTTATGAAACTCCACAGTAATCAGGGGATTTAGGTGGAGTTCCAAAGGGGGGAATGAAACAGAAGGGTCTTATACTGTAAATCATATTAATCTAAGTATTGTATCATGCACAGTATTATATTGTTTTCTGAGGTACTGACGTTGGAGCAGAAGTTATGTTACAAACTTCAGGAAAAGTACAAGGAACAGAAATAAGGAATTTGTTAAATGTACCGATGAGCTTAATGACCTATGTTCTATATCATCCCTGTAAGAAACTTATATTAAGAAACATATTAGCAGAAGTGTTCACGGAAAATAACAGACTGTGTAAGATAGTATCCATATATGGAAATAGAGTCAGAAGCATAACGCCTCTGGCGTGGCTAGAATTGCAGAATGTATAAAAGGTACACCTTGTGCGTAGCCCAGGGTTCGGAATCTGACATGTGAATGCTCCGAACCTTTGCTAGCAAATAAACCTGTGTTCTCCAACTTTTGTGGTCTTGTCTCCTGCATTTGGGAAAGTGGGTTTTCCCGCTTCAGTAGGAAGAATGTTTTATTGTGCTGTTCTTTTTGTGATTGTGTTGTAAACCATTGAAAGCCTTCCCAGTGGATACAGAATGAAATGAGATGAGATGACATGCATGGCTATCCCTATAAAACTTACTTTAGATTATCAATATTTTCTTTCATAGATTTTTAAGGACTTTCACGAAGGAACTATCAATTTTGGTCCCACATATAAGTATGATGTTGGCTCTGAGGCTTATGATACAAGTGATAAATGTAGAACTCCAGCATGGACTGACAGAGTTCTTTGGTGGAGGAAGAAACTTCCAATTGATAAAACAGGTTGGTGGAGTCCTTTTTACTCTTTCCTAGTGAATTCTTTAGCTTACATTAGTGTGTCTCAATATTGGCAGCTTTTAAGATGTTTGAACTTCAACCCCCAGAATTCCTTAGCCAACCTTCACATCTTAAAGTAATCAAGGTTGAGAAACGGTGGCTTTGGTTGTTTATGATATTCGACATAAAAATCAATGCTTAGTTCTGAAACTCCATGCGTAGTTTTGCAAAGAACACTTTTTTGTTAATGGAACGTAGTTCACACCACTGAGAAAATATTCCTTGGGAAAAGGGCATGATGCTGATCTAAGAAATAATTCAGTGGTTCTCTCATTACTTAAAAAAATTATTTGTGTGCAGAAAGTTTGATTCAGTAAGAATTTTACTCATTAACTTAAATACTAGGAATAGTCTTATTCTGTTTTCTATCAAACCAGCAGTTGATTTTTAATTATATTTCATACTCAATTATATTAAGCATTTTCTGTCCTTGGTAATCCCAGAAGGCCTTTTTTTTTTTGCACTCAAGACATTGTGTTTTGTATCAGTTTTTCTGTCTCCCTCCCCCCCTCTCTACACTACACACACACACACACACACACACACACACACACACCAGAGAGCCCAAATTACTGCTTTAACTTCATGAGTGGTCATGTAAACTATGAACTTACAGGGATTGGTATTATTTATCATCATTGTATTGCATTCTATTACTTGTCCTGTTGCAAGACTCCTGTTGCAAGACTTATTATGTCAATGATTTACATCCTTCCTGTCTATTTGGCGCCATATGAATGAGTAGCTAACATGCAGGCAGCATAGCTAGTCAAAATAATGGTGAGTTTGTTTAGTTTCAATTTAGTAAATGGGTTCATGCATCTCACTTAGTTGTTTTTAAAACCCTGATTAATGGCTTAAGTAAAAAAAGAAACAACCTCAGCTATTGTGGTTGTCTGCTATGTGTGAATCAGGCTCATGATTCTGGAGCAATGCTTGAAAGTTTGCCTTCATTACTCTTAATTCTAAGTCTATTCTTTTGTTTTTTCACAGTGGGACAAGTCAGTCTTCTTGATAGTGATCTCAGTGCTGAAACCAAAGTTGGACCCATTTGGTCTCCTGGTGCCTTGATGTATTATGGAAGAGCTGAGCTCCAGGCCAGTGACCACAGGTAGCATCTTTTGGAGGGTCATGGAACATATCTTTTGCCCTTATAAAACCCAGACATAACAGATAGCTCCTCTGTTTAAAGTGATCTCTTTTTATGACCCCAGAAAATCACGACCAGAGAGCAGAATAAATAGAACTGGGCTAGTTGAACCAAAAATCTGATTTGTTATAAAGCAACTCTAAATTATCACAAATATTGACCATTGTTGAGAGGCTAAAGTAACTTTTCAAGTTATGATATTCTTTAGTTCGGATCCATGGGATCTTTCAGTCATTTAAAGATTTAACCTGCAAGATTTCTAGATTGATTCCTGATAACAAGACACTGATAGTGTAGATGTAAAACCTATTTCCTCCACCCGCTTTAGGTATAAAAATAAGCAAAAATGGCCAATAGTGCAGTGGATATACCCTGTTAAAATATCAGGCTTTTGAGATATATATTTATAAAATCAGACCAATTACTTTAATAAGATAAATTAGTTTAGAATTTTTTCTAATAGCTTAGAAATTAAAATAGTTTATAAGCTGTATGATTCAATTGAAAAACAAACTGAAATATTTTATGGGGTGAAATAACAATATAATATGCTATATCAAAGGTGGAAAAAATTCTGAAATGATTTATCTTGGTTTGATTTTTTTAAATCTCAAAAACCTGACTTTTTAACAGGGATGTGTAGATTCTTTTTATATCCCCTGTATATGATGTCATCACATTTAAACACAGACTTTTTATACCACTGACCTGACATTAGAAATACATACATAAGTCACAGGGGTTGCATTGTGAAATCACAACAACACATTTAATCATTTGTCACAAAGACACCTGTGTCCTCCCTAAAATGATTATGTGGCTATCAGATTAACTAAAAGGCAAGTACTAACAATAATGTGAACTCAATCAGCTCTTCTTAGTGATTGTGTAATGCTGGATAATCATAGCTCTTCAGTGATAGATGTACCAGACAATTCTGAATCTTGTCTTTAGTCCTACTATAACACACACCCAAATTTGATTATTCAAATTGCACTTGGCAAACAGTATCATCAAAATTGGCAGAGCTTATAGAAAAATAGTCTATACACATATTTATATATTTGTGGGGTAAGGCTGGGCTTTGCCTTAACAGTTGAGTTATCCGTTGAACCTCACAACAATATTGCCATGCTTTGCAACTTTAGAAGGAATTTCAGGGGGAGATTCCTATGTTATCCCTTGCACAGCAGCATTTTGCCAGGTTCTCAGGAACATCAAGCCTTTTATAGATCTTATGGAGAACGATCTTCCAAAATTTCCATCTGCTTTGTGGAATCACTATATAGAATATTCCTATAGCAGTCAAAATTCATTTCTTGTTTCTTACGGAAGCAGTTTCGGAGCAGAAGTGGTAGAGCTGTCACTTACCTTTGTGTTGTGACCTAGGCCCAAGTAGTTATTACCAGACACAATCAGTCCTAAACAAACATATTTTATTAGAACAGCTGAGAATTACTTCATTTTCAGCTTAGTCCAAATTAAGTCCAAAACAAATTCTTCATAAACAGTTCTTCGGCCTTATCACCAACCTTGTCTTCTTTGGCACCCTGCCAAAGGCTTTTCTTGGCAAAAGTTCAGAAGCAAGATACTCCGACACGAAACAAATGTAGCAAGACAAGAGTCAATTGTAGCAACGTTGCTTTCCTACAAAGATCCCAAGAGCCGTTGCTGCTCTTTTAAGCCTTATGGGAGGGGCCAATCATCTCCTGGTCTTACTCCCGAATTGTCCTTTTTGCTTTAGCTGCTCTTGCCTTCTGGCAGCTCTTCGCATGCGTGCACTAGGAACAGGCTCCTCCTGTTCCTCTGCCCCTCTGCTATCCGCTTCTGGAGGCTCCAGAGTCCGCGCATTGCTTCCAGATGGCCCTTGCCCCATTTCTGCCTCTGACGCAGAGCCCTCGTCCAGGACTTTCCTTGGCTCCAGGACTGGCTCATTGTCCTCCCCAGCCTCCTCACTGTCGACTCTGCTGCCAGCTCCACAAGCTGCTGGCGGACCACAACACTTCGTCTTACTGACTAGAGCTGCTGGAAGATTTAGTTAGCAATAGCTGGAAGGTCTAACCCTAATCTGCTGACTGTCATTCCTCATTCTTATATATGTTTTTTATTTGCGTACAAACTTGGACATATGTAGAAACAATCTGAGAACTGGGGGAGAGGGGATGGGACAATGTTGTGTGCCACAGAGTATCTGTGCCAAATTAAATAACAGAGCAATTGTTAGGATTGTTTTATTGTGTCTCTGGACTCCTGGAAATTGTGCGGAGTCAACTTGGGTAGATAAATGAGCAGATGTAATCAATAAATAATTTCAAGCCTCCCTGTGATTGTCTTTTCCCCTGTTAGGCAATTATTTATAGAGTCAGCTATCTTTTCATTATTACACAGAGATGTAATATGCTACATAAATTATGCTGAAAATTAGTTTGAGAAGCCAAGTAATCAAACAGTAATATTAAGCAGATTTAAGTGATTTCAAATAGTTGGTTTGACAACTGATTTTCAATAACCTGTCAGCCTTTTGTCTTCTGTCCTCTTACCTGCCTTCTGTAATCCTTATTAACTTTTTTTCTTCCCTTGTTATCTCTCTGTAGGCCTGTTTTAGCTATTGTGGAAGTGGAAATCCAAGAGGTTGATGTGTCTGCTAGGGATAATGTTTTCCAGGAAGTATCAACATTTCAGGGACCTCTAGATGCTACAGTGGTGGTGTCTCTATTGTACTGTTCCCCCGAAGAGAAGGATGAATTTCCTGAGGATTGTCAGATGGAGCTTATGCAGATCTTTGAGACTTACGGCACTGTTGTGCTTGTCAGGTAAAATACGATGTTCATTTTAGAAAATCATCTTTGGATCTTAATTTTGAAGAGAACTTTCCCTCATGGAAAGAGACTCTTGGTATATAAGGAATTGTTCCATTGATATAATTCTAGAAGAAGAGTGGGTTATAAATCTAACAAGCAAATAATAATTATTCAAATTATTAATAGAAATTGTGGAGTAAAAAGTTAGGGATCCATGTCAGTGAAATATAATGATGCCAGAGAACATTGATGGCTTAAAACTTGTTAATGTAATAATAGTTCAGTCATAATTAATGAATGTTCAATTATTAATCCACTATTTTTAAGAAGAAACAATTCGGCTTTCCTATCTATTTATTTAATGGCTGATTAGAAATTAGTTCTGTCAAAACATATAGCGTTTATTTGATCTGTGTCTATCCTTGTTAGGATCAATGGAGGTCAAATGTTGGTTACATTTTCAGAAAGCAGATCTGCTCTTCACGTTCTTGATGTGGATGGCATCAAGGTAAAACAAAACAAAGTTGCTTGTACTATTTGAAATACTTGAGTGACCAAGTAAATCCCCTCATGAAGGCTATTTTGGAACATTGTTTGCCTTGCTGGCAAATATAGACAGCTTTCTCATATTTAATTGACATTTCCTTGAACACCAGCTTGTTGTTTCAGGTTCATCAGCTTTTTTAAATGTTAGCTGTTAAAATGGTTTCCAAAGAACTGATCTGAAAATGTCAAGCTGTTAGACCAGAAAACACCTCTAACCAAGAAGATTCCTTTGAATCTTTAATGAATAAATTCATTTATAATGTAATGAGCTTTTATATGGAGGTCATGACATAGTTTGTTATTTTTAATATACCACCTTTTGCTGTTACTCCTCAAAAATCCATTTTTGTATTGTTTAGGGATTTGATAAAAACATCTGGGGCCTAATTTTTAAAACTACATAATAGGTAACTGGAATACTCTCCATATTATACTGGAAATGTTAGAGAAATTAGCTGCTTTTTAAGGAGGATTTCAGCAAATACAAATTGGGAAATAATTATTTTCTAATTGACCACTAGAGAGAACTTGGGAATCGGTGTCTGTTTATAAGTGGTTTTTCATCTTGACACATAAGGAAACTTGATGTTCTTTTTCCATTATGAGTAATAATGATACAAATAGAGAAACAGAATTTAAAAAAAATAAAAAATTATATATAGACTCCAGGATATTTAGCTTAATTGCTTCCAGTTTTTTTATTCTTTAACAATTGGCATAAGAAGGAATGGCACTCTGTTAAAACCATTTCTTAATACATATCACAACGATATATCCCTGAAAAAGCCAAATACTGTATCTCTAATCTGCAATAGTAGCCATGCTCTTTAAATATATATTAAAGTCTTTTATCCTCAATTCACTGAACAGACTACAGGTAGTCCTTGACTTACAACAGTTCATTTAGTAACAATTCAAAGTTATAATGGCACTGAAAAAAGTAACTTCATGACTGTTTTTCACACTTATGACCATTGCAGCATCCCCACGGTCATGTGATCAAAATTCAGATGCTTAGCAACTGACTCATATTTATGACGGTTGCCATGTCCCAGGGTCATGCGATCGCCTTTTTCAATCTTTTTACAAGCAAAATCAATGGGGAGGCCAGATTCACTTAATAACCATGTTACTATCTTAAAATTTCAGTGATTCACTTAACAACTGTAACAAGGTCATAAAATGGGGCAAAATTCACTTAGCTAATATTACATTCAGCAACAGAAATATTGGATTCAATTGTGGTCGTAAGTCGAGGACTATCTGCATTGCTTTGCATCATGTTAATATCTGGGTTTTGCTTATGAGTAATAGTTTGATTGATTACAGGTAAAATAATGTAATGGGGTTTTATGTCTAGATTAAAGGCAGGATTGTGAAGATTTGTCCTAAAACCAAAGATTGGCTGAAAGGTCTTCAAGAAGAAATTGCTAGGAAACGTGACAGTATTGCTCCTATGTCACCCACAGCAAATTCCTGTCTGCTGGAGGAAAATTTCGATTTTTCAAGCTTAGATTATGAATCAGAAGGTACGTGGCCTAAGATGTTCGTAAACATATAAGGTTTGGTCAGGAGGGCTTTTCCTCCATGGAGCCTGACTAAGATAGATTGCTGTTTTCTTTGCAGATTGATATAATTTGTTAAAAAACAATCCCCTTTGTTTTAGCTGAAATGTTGAAAGAAAACAACGTTTCTTCAACTTCCTCATTCTGTTATAACATTTTCCAATTTAGGTGATATCTTAGATGAGGAAGATGATTACTTGGATGAAACATTGCATCCGGTACCATGTGAAACTGAAATGGTATCAACAATGGAAGAGTCGGGAGATGGATCAGAATATGTGAGCATGGCATCTACCTTACATGCAAACAAGTCACATCTTGCTGGAAGAAAAGCATGTCGATATAAAGGTATCCATCCTTTCATGATGAAAGACAAATGAAGCCATAGCCATACAGTAAAAGTTGGTTGGATCACCCAAATAAGGCTTTTTTATTGGAATAAGTAAATCCAATTAAGTGGACAAAGTTATCTCTATGTTAGAACTATTCAGATAATTAATGATATAATTTCCTGGGACAGAGTGATGTTGCCCTGGAGATATATCATAATTTAATTTGAGCTCTTCTTAAGGATTAATGAGCAAACTTGATTGGGGTGGTTTAGCTGTGTGAATGTCTATGCCATCCATACCTTTTGAAAGCTTTTACTGTTTTGGGGGCATTATATGCACTCGTTTTGGAAATCTTTGAATGAACCAATTTGTTCATTATTATGCTTTCTGAGTCGGCATTGTAGCTCAAAACTTTGTGCCATCATTCATGGAGGATTAACAGAACAGGCCACTTGATTTCTGACTGATCTCCCTTATGACTAATTGTTTCACCACTAGGAATAACAGGAGGCAATGACTGGCTCAGTTGATTAACTCTGATACATTGCTATTTGATAGATGTCAATAATTGAATGTGGCTCATAGAACTCTTGGGAATTTTCCCCATGTAGCAAGCACGTGTTAGGTGTTGTATGGTTATTTCTCAGTTTCCTTCCTTCCTAGATAATTTCAAGGGCATCAATTTTTCTCAGTAGCATTTGGTTTTCTAATTTTATATTCTTTGGCCATGTTCACTAGATGATGCTGACTTGGTTGAACTAAAACAAGAGTTTGAAGAAAGTGTGGAGTTCTGTCATCGCTCCCCAACCAGATCTCTGTCCGTGCCCGGTAGACCTCGGCAGCCTCAGCCCCCCCAGCGACCTCCCCCGCCAGGTCAGAGTTTGTGTTCTTTCTCCAAGAGTTTCTACTCAGTGGGAAAAAAATGTCCAGATTTTTTAAATGACAGTCTTGAATACAGAAGGAAATCAAGGTTACAAATACTGTACACAAGACTGCATCTAGTTTCCTCTAAATTTTTTTTTTGCCAAGAAAAGCTGAATTTGTGTCCTGTATAAAGAACCATTCTGGAGAACCATTTCGCACTGTTGTCCAAATGGTGCTTAAGTGGCAAGGCCCAACATTGAAATTGGTCTGGCTTTCTGTCTGACTTCTATCTAACTTTGAGCTGGCTGTTGCATCTGCTTGAACTATATACAGATAGTCCTTGACTTACAATCACAATTGAGCCCAAAATTTCCATTGCTAAGCAAGACACTTGTTAACTAAATTGCATCCCATTTTATGACTTTTTGGCACAATTGTTAAGAGAATCATTTCAGTTGTTAAGTGAATCATGCAGTTGTTAAGCGAATCTGGCTTTCTCCCAATGACGTTGCTTGGCGGGGTACATTACAAATGGTGACCATGTGACCCTGTTCAAATTTTGATCATGTGACCATGGGGATGGTACAATGGTTGTAAGTATGAACACTGGTGACCTGTCACTTTTTTCAGTATCATTGTAACTTCAAATGTTCACTAAACAAATGGTTGTAAGTCAAGGACTACCTGTATACTACCCATGCACATTAACGAGGTGGATTGCTGAAGGTAACCCCAGAAATAGCAGAAGATGTGTATGTTTCCTTCTGTATAATTTCTGTTGTTAGGGCTAACAGAAGCAGAGGAATTTGCTTAACTTCTCAACAAAAAAATATGTAAGTTGGTTTTCCCCTAGTTATATCACTCAGAGGTAGATATCCCAGTCCAGATTCTTTTTTCCCTTGTTATAGAAGCAAATTGAACATTTCCTTACCTAATTATGGCAGGAGTGTAGCCATGTCCCCCAAGCTCTATCTCCAGTTTTCTCAGATGTTTTCAGGATTTTTAAAATCAAAAGCTGGCCAACATGTCAATATTGGATTTGTGTACTTATATTACACCACCTCCCATTAAGAAATTATTTTGTGTTTTTCCTACAGCTGCAGTGCCCATTAAAAAATCCCCATCAGATGGTTCCATCTCTTCAGGAAGCTGCTCTCTGTCCTCCATCTTGGATTCAGCAAAGCTTCTTCCAGGAGCACCACAGCACCCTGTGAGTAGCTCAGTTCAATCATTTCAAGTACTGATAAGAAAGGAAAAAACCACTTTACTCAGTATAATGTTAAGATAAGGTTCTCTTATGAGAAGCACCAAAATACCAAGAAGGTCTTGAGCTCTAAATCACCACTACCAGCACCCTAAATAGGAAAATATAAGGCACCTTCTCCAACGTAGTACTTTTGGTATGAGGGGGACTGCCATAATTCCTAATGGCCATCTACTTGGGTTGATGGAAATTATAATCCATGTCCAGAGAGCACCGGATTAGGGAAGATTAATCCAATAGCTGCTCTGAGTATGTTTAAGTAGAAAGCAAACAAATAATATTTTAATTAATAAATGTCTGGTGGCAGCAACTAAGTAAAGGAAAGGAATATATAAAAGATGTTCCTCTATATGCTATAAATTAAGTTTCATGAAGGCATGACCAGTAAAAAAAAAATGATGATCCCCTGAAAAAAAAGCAAAGCTACTTTCATGTATATATACTGCTTATAGAAGGGGCAGCTGTTGTATTTATCTTCCCTCTAGACTCTCTTTTTATTTCTCCTTTGCTTTTACATTTTCCTGCAAGCCAAAATCACGAACTGGAATTAGTAAGCCATACAACGTAAAACAGATCAAAACCACCACCCCAGAAGAAGCCGAGGAAGCCATTCGGTGTCTGATGCAAGCAAAAGGAGGTATGGCCGGCTTTCTTTTTAGAAGCTTTGATGATATTCATTACTTAGAGAAAAAAAAAAAAATCAAACCCACAAGTATTGGATAGGGGCTATGTAGCTTGGTAATGGTACATGTTAAAAAGATTTGGGAATAGTGATCTGGCTCCCCCCCAAAAAAATCAAAATTAACTAGGTTACATCAATAGAATCATGGGAATTGTTCCACTTTATTTGGCTTTGATTGGGCCCCGTGCCAATTATTGTGTTTGGCTTAGGGCACTATATTTAAGAAGGATTCAGAGAAATTGGGACAGGTTCAAAGAAAGTCAGTGAGAATGACCAGGGGACTAAAACCTTGGACATATAGAAAGAGATACAAATAGAAAGAGATTGAAGAAGATAGTATGACTGAAAAGTGAGGAAGACAGCTGAGCAGAAATATGAAAGCACTCTTAAAATATTTGAAAACATGTCACACAGAAGACAATTACAATCTGTCCTCTCTCATTCAAAAATGAAGTTCCTCTTCATTGAATGTGTCAAAGCTGGATAGCCCACTTCTGGGATGCTTTAAATTGGAGTTTAAAAAGCTGAGAAGAAAGCCTTGGCATTGACAAGAATGGGGCAAAATTGTAGTGGAGTATCAGCTCTAACAGAATACCTCACTGAGCTCTTGCTGGAAGCGCAGATGCTGGTGGAAAGCTAGTAACACACCCAGGTTCTAACAACAGAGAGTGGCCCAACTGTGGGCAAGTTCAGAGCAGCCCAGAATATTATTCATCACTAGCAGTGGAAAAGTTCTCAGGTACTGGAAGCTTCAGAAAATATGCCTGAAGACTTCTGGCTGACATCGCGGCGATACTGAATGTGAGGGGTGGGTCTCCACGCTTCCATGTCAAGTTCTCCATGTTAGAAGGCTCCGAAAGGAGCTAAAGCCACACTGGAGGGGTGGTGAAAAAAAGAGGGGTATCCTGCAGGTCGCGGAGAATCACAATCACTCCCGCCTGTTCCAGTGTTGTTTCTTTTTCCCTTTCCTTCACGACGAGAAGAGACAGCCAAAAATGGGTGCCATGAAGCTAGGACAGCCAAGGCAACAAAGAAAGCGCAGGAGTGGTGTAAATGAACAGTGAATGGAATTGGGTGAAATGATTCCTTTTTTACTCAAAACCTAACCTTAAAAAGAAAAGCGGGGAAAAATCTGAAAGAGACTCTTAACTATTTATTAAAGCGGCAAATAATCAGATAGAGAAAAACTACAGACCCGAAAGAAGAGGAAAAGTTAAAAATTTCAAAGTACAGAAAATATGAGTGGCTAAATTGGGGAGGCTTTATCTTGGAAAGGCATTTTATAATGCTGGATCTATCTACTTTAATAATTGACTTTGCTCTTATAAATCGAATTTAAATTGGATTTAATAGTTGTTAGAAATGAGACAACACTGAAACCTAAGCTGAGAGCGCCATCTACTGCCGAAGGAAAATATACCATACTCTACAACTCTGGAAAAAATTTTGATTAAAAAAGCAAACAACATTTATTTGGAGAACTGTGTTGATATTTACTGTTCTATACTTATCTACCTTATGACTATGGGATGTTCAACGGTGAGAACAAGGAAGATACCTAAGTAAAGCTATTTTTGAATGCTATTAAACTTATAGAGAGGAGCAACATTAGGCCTGAACATTTAGTTGTTGAACTATTGAATAAAAATGGACCTTATTAAAAAAAGATGAGATGCTCCATATGGGGGAAATAAGTGGAAGTGCAAAAGAAATATTGTTGATGTTCAAAAGCATTAAGGACTCTATGACAAAGAACTTTAGGGAGATAAACAATTTAATGCAAAGCATAGATGGGAAAATAGAAAATATTCTACAAGGGACAATGAATAAAGACCAAGGTTCCCAGGAGAGGGAGGAGACAATGGAAAGAATGGAGGAAAAGACATAACAGATAAATCAACAAGCAAAACAAGAAGATAATAAAGACCATAATGATTAATGAAACAAATCGGGGGGAAAGTATCTTAAAAGATTTTAAAATGCAATGGGAAGATACCATTGAAAAAGAGATAGGGTTTGGGCAGATACCCTGGAGCTTGGCAGTATAAAAGGATAGAGATTGGAGAAATACTTAGACTAAACAGCAAAAATGCACAGGTAGATAGAGACAAAGATCCAAGAGAGAAGTATGGGAGATATGCCAACAAATTAGAATTAAAATATTAAAACGGGCAAGAGATGATGTATAGACAGGAAATGTTATTTCTTGGTGGGTTTTTTTCCCTACTTTCTTTAATATAATGGGGGCCTGATTAAAAGTTTGAATAGAAGTAGAAATAAAAGATATACATATTATAAAAGTAATAAACAGATGGAAGATTAGAGGTTGAAAGATGGATTTAATATGTATGTTTAAATAATATGGTGATTGTTGTTAGGATAGAGTAAGGGAATTAGATTTTAATACAATATGTGTACTATACTAGGATTAGTAAGGATGGCTTGACTAAATAGAATAAATTAAAGAATTAAATGGAAAGATAAGAGGTTGAAAGATAGTATTATTATGCATGCTTAAACAATGTTGTAATGGGCATTAGAATGATACATTGAAGTATTGAATAATTAAATAATGAAGTTTATATCTTAATACAAATAGGAGTATTAATACTAGGAGTATATAAGCTTAATTAATGTAACAAATATTATTGATACGAATATTGTTATTTGTATCAAAATAAATGATACCCAGATGCCACTGTTCACATATTGATGTTAATGTTTATATAAAAATAAAATAAAAAACATATTAAAAAAAAAGAAAAAGAAAATATGCCTGAAGATTTAGAGCTCTACCAAGCAGTGATCACAGCCAAGAAGAGACCACCACCTCAATCCAGGGTCAACCAGCCATACAAAGGGGGAATAGAGAAGGAGAAGGATAGACCTGTAAATCCAGAAAAAAGAAGCAACTTAACCAAAAGCTAAAGCAGAACAAGAAAAAAAGCTTTATTGAAAAAAAAGTTGGGAAGTAGATTATATAATATAAAAACCTAGGATTAGAGAACAAAATAGGAAATAAAAGGTAGAATAGTAAGACTTCAGACATAATATAGACAAAAATACTCTTTTCCAATGAAATCTTCATTTTTGTTAGAAATCTTTGCTAATAAATTCCATTTGTACAGAAACCGTTATTCTTCCTGTTCCAGTCTGGTACCATCTCACAATCCTTCTCCCCAACTTTTTCTGAATCGAGTATTTCAGGACAGATTCTAGATTTAACTGAAATTAACACATCACTTTTAAATACTGTATAGTAAACATTGATTGTCATTTTTGCATGTTGATTTTATTTCACAGTATAGATGTGAACACTTAAAAGTTATCCCTATAAGGCACACCAACATATTTCCAACAAGATAAACTTTGCAAAACATTTTCTCACATTCTGAATTGAGAAGGAAGAGGCTGATGCTGAGAATGATCTTTCTATGCCAATAAAATAAATGGGGGAAAATGTGTCTTGAAATTCAAATTGTTCTTTGTCCTTCCTTGGCTTATCAATAAGGCTGGTAAAAATCCTTTTCTTTGGCATGCATTTTTAGCCTAGATGTTGTCAGGTTTTATACAAGGAATAATATGTGCTGTTAAAAACAAGTGCTACTTTGGATATGCTGAATGCTTTAAAGAAATCAAATACATTTTTTTGTATTTCAGTAACACCCCAGGAATCCTTAGCTTCCATTCCGGCAAGAACTCAGACTGTGACTAAACCTGAATTCATTCCCGGTGGCCCAAAGCCAGCACCTCTTCAGGGCCTCCAGCCAGCCCCCGTCCTCATACCACAGCGTCCCCCACCTAAAGTCCCAACTACCAAAAAACCTGCACCTTTGCAGAAGATGGGAGTCAAGACAGGATGTGTAAGTGTCACTATAAAGCTCTTCCCTCTGCACAGAAAGCATCCCTTCATATAGATTGCATATTTAGTGTTAGCAAGTAAATTACAAGAGCGTCAGGGTTGTTGTTGTTTTGTCTCCAAGATATATATATTTGGGAAGACAGAGCTTTTATATTTTCCCTATAGTCCTCCTCTCCTAAAACAAGTGTAAGAAATGTGTAGTGCCTAACTGAGAGCTGAGGAAAGAACTGAAAAAACTGAAGTTTTTCTGTGATTGATGCAAGTATACGTTCTGTTGCGCTGAACCCTTAATAGATGGGGGTGGGTGGGTTAGGGAAATCTGATTCAAGTAGCACTATTCCAACTCAGGCTAAATCAAAATCTGAACTCTCCTTTATAGCTTCATTGTACTTTGAAATTTGGAGTGACAAGCAATACATAGCGAAATTCTACATAAGAGAAAACTCCTCCAGGGTTTGGAAAGGAGGAGAAAAGGAGAGATTATAGTTTGTGATGGATTGTTGTAGCTTCAAACCAAGAACTCTGACACAGGGCTTTGCTGAAATGCTTTTTGAAACTATCTCTAACTGTCAAGTGGCCAATGCTCTTAGCTTAGAGCCGTAGTAGCACAGTGCTTAGAAGGCAGTATTGCACTTGCAGGCTATTTCTGCTGACTGCCAGCTGCCAGCAGTTCGAGTCTCACCGGTACAAGGCTGATTCAGCCTTCTACGCTTCTGAGATTGGTAAAATGGGATCCCAGTTGTTGGAGGCAATATGCTTACTCTGTAAACCGCTTAGAGGGGACTGTAAAGCACTGTGAAGCAGTATATAAATCTTAAGTGCTAAGTGCTATTTATATCTTAATCTCAGGAACATTAAAATGAGTATCCACGGGATTTGGAGGTAATTGCACATATTGTGGAGAGTTTGGGGCTATTGTTTTTCTGAGTTGCACTGCTCTGCTGTGTATTATTTACATATTGATTAGGAACATTTGCTTGAGAGAGGGAAGGCAGAGTGGGAGAAATGGAAAGCAAATAACTCTCCACTTCCAATTTGTCAAGATTTCCCTTCTATTTTTTAAAAAAGCCACCTGCTTCTAAAATTCTGCAGCTTTCTTACCTTCATTCTGCATGTTATGCTCCAACAATTGTACACACAAAGCAGAAGATTTTCAGGGGTAAGGAACGGTGTACCTTTGCACCTTTAACGATATCTAGCAACTCCTTCTCGGAGTCCTAAAAATGTTATCCCAAAATGTTAGCAAAATTGTTACAGCTATTTGGTGATTTTAATTTAGAGATCTAAAGATTTGAATTTCTAATTGGAGGTGGGGGAAAGGAACAGAAGGATAAAATAGCAAGGTTTATTTAGCATGAAAACAGTTGTATGGAAATATGAGGAATTGATATAGAAGATTGTCACCCTCTTTCAAAAGTTCTTTGAATTATTCTGCATTTTCTGTTTTGCTTAGATGCAGGGGTTTTGAAGGGTTAGGGTTAGGGTAAAAATCCTGCAAAGGTTGTAAATTGTAAAAATCCTGCAAGGGTTATTACTATATTGTAAGGCTGTTATGATTACAAACTACACTGATTAAATAGTTTCTTCAAGTGTACTGGATAGGGACAGCAAACTGCACTGGCGTTTGTATTACCAGAAAACACACACACACACACACACACACACACACACCTGCCCTCAAGAGCGAGAGAAATGTTTCTTTGTTTATTAAATTTGTGTGCCACCCATCTGGTCCAGAGATGACTCTGAATGGCTTGCTGTTTCTAATGAGAGGTTGGTCAAAAAGCAATTAATTGTCCTTTTTTTTTTCTCAGCTCCATTCTCCAGAAGAGCAGCTTGAACAGACCTTGGGTCACTTCTCTGCATCACCAGAATCTGGTCTGGAAACCACAATTGTTACTGGTTCTCTTCAGACTGTCCCCATTCCTAAGCCAAGGACAATGCATCCTGGCAAAATTGTCAAGAGGAGCAGCAGCAGCAGCAGCAGCAATGAAAGGCAACCAACTCCCTTGTCTCTTTTAGAGGAAAGTTCTTATATTCCTTCTCTGAACTTGACTCAGGCTCCAAGAGTTCCCCCAAGGAGAAAGAAGTCTGCTCCTCCTGATTTTCATCTGCAAGTACTCCAGAACAGCAATAACCTGTTTCTAAAAGGGCTGACATTCAATTCCAACAATAACAACGTTCCAGCACCATGTTTTTCCACAATGAAGGATCCTGGTGCACTTCCATCTTCTCTGAGTGAATCCTCTCGTCTTGATACAACAGTCGTGATCAGCTCAAAAGACAATGATGCTAAGCTCTTGAGACAGACTGGTTTAGAATTAATTGGTGACCAACAGGCAACTCCTCCCTTGCGGATTCAGCAACAACAGCAAGTTTCAGACAATCATTGTCCAATGGAGAACAGCAATTTGTTAGACTTGGAAGTAGATTTTGCTGCTTGCCAGCCAGCGATTCAGCCGTTACCAGCCAATCCACCTCCTGCTATACAAAATTTGAAACACTCCTGTCCAAAGGATTTCAGCCACTGGGTCACATTTGGAGAAGATGGCAACAGTAGTACTATATCTCAGGGTTAAACTCTGACCTCAGTTTAAAACTACAAACTCATTTTTGTACTTTTTCCCTAGAAAAGCACATTTTTTTCCCTAAACTTTATGATAGAAGGAACAAAGTTCAGTAAATCAGTTATGGCAGTGGGCCCCAACCTTTGGGCTTGGCAGCCCAGCGGGAGGGGTAGCTGCACAAGTAGCAGCCTGTTCGCACACTCATGCCAGCCTACCACTTGTGCGAGTGGCGCTGCGCACATGCAAGCATGCTGGCGCGCCATGCACTAGTAGAGCTATGCGTGCGTACGTGCCAAGCCACCTCTCATGCGGCCCAGTTCCAAATAGGCTACAGGCCAGGAGTGGGCCGCAGCCCAGAGGTTGGAGACCCCTGATGTATGGTATAGCAGTCATCTCTCTGCACCCCTTGGTGATTTTTGGTTCAAGTTTAATAGTAAATTCAATAACAAGTATTTATTTATGATATGCATGTGTGCTAGAACGAGGCCCGCTTCAATTATTCTTTACTTGCACTTTGCTCATATCTGAATTCCATGCCACAGGTGGCTGCTTGCCCCGTAGTTCTCAACTGTAAAAAGATAGTATAGTTAATTCTGCTTTATATACTAAGAGGTACTCTGTGCCATTCTTGAGCCAATTGCATGCTTAGAACCCCAGTTCAGTGTCTTAAATTATTTTTATCCTTGTTATCAATGTATGCAAAGTAGGAACTAATTTGAGTTTCAAAAAGGCCCATTGGTAAAAGCAAAAATGATAATCTGATTCTGTATAGTAATAGCTGTCATCAGTAATATAGAGTGAAGTCCAAGGTGGTTTTAGAAGTGGCATGGTAAGCTTGGGGCTGGCAGTATCCATAATAGCCATTCGAGTTCAAGCTGTGATAGAAAACCACCTTCAGGATATTAGAAACATGCTTGTATGAAGACATGGAAATAGGTACTTGAAACAATGTGGTTATAGATCCAGCCTGTTTTGAATGGGAGCCTGAAGGGGTGAAGACAAGTGAGGTATTCCTCTACAGATCACCTCATAGGATAAACCATTGTTAATTTTCTATTATATACATAGGTATGATTCTGTCTGGATTAATATGAATAAAAGTGTATTACCTATGGAAGAAAATACCCATATATGATATAGGTAGGAAATACACAGGTACATATATGAGAGGCTTCTATTCTCATTTTTAGTATTTAAATCTCAAGTATTCTTAGGCTAATAAAATGTCTGGTGGATTATTGGGAAAAAAACACTAATTAGTATAGGCCGGGCTAATATTTTTGTGCACAATCATTTTACATCGTAAAAGATACAGTGATTTAGCTTTACAGTTTAGGCCAGAAATTAAAATCTAGGATCTAATTTGTAATTTAATAAAGAATTATGTTGCTTTAGAAGAAGCAGCGAAGTTAATTTTTATTTTGGGGATGCAACATATATTTTGGCCTTTTTTTATTCTCTTAATACTAAAAATGTGGTTTATGAGAAATTAGTCTTGGCCTATTCCTATATAGGTATATACACTATGCAAGGCTAAAGGTTAATTAGCTAACATATTGCTATTGTTTTTATTAAATGAACCTTAAGAAAATATAGTTGGGAGTGCCAAATCAGGTAGGTTATTGTGGTCTCCATTCCCCTGCCTCTAGGCCAACCATTACACTGCTGTAAGCAATATTTCAAAAATTGAATGAAATAATGAAAAGGAGAATATGTAGCAGTGACATTTGCTTACTGGAAGACATAATTTTGTACTCTCTAGATGGGTTGCCTGTAACTCCCATGATCCCCCTCTAAGAAGGTTGTTGCCCTTGGCGTAGGACAGCTGGTTAGGGAAGATTGCTCTAACCCTCCCCTTTAATAAGGAAACCAGAAGCATCACTGGTTGTTTATGGCTGCATCTCAAGATGAAAAATGAACACCTATTAAAAGGAAGCCTAGTATACTGTTACGATATTCTCTGCAACATAGATAATTTATCAGCTTTGAGGCAGGTCATTTACATGCTAATAAAAGCATTAGAAAGCAAGTCAATTGAAGTGACTTTATAAATTGCAAATGAAAGTAATTTTTATTACTCTACTTGAAGTGGTATCCGCTGTTGGCACTATATTGTATAACTTGCTGCCTAGTGAGATGCCTCATTAAAACTTGAATCTTTCTAGTAATATACTCTGCCATCAATTGCAATTTATGCCACTCGCCCTGAGCAAAAATGGAACGGGGCAAATGTTGCAATAAATAAAAGTTGTCCTGGGCAGTTTTTAAAAACATTTCTTCTACTGAGTAAAATATAACCTCTGAAAACGTTTAATAAAAAAATACTGTTTAAATATATAGAAAGTCACAGGCAATTTCAGGAAAGCAAAGCTGAATTTCAGTTACTTCATTCAAGACCAAATCATAGTCCATTCAACACCAGTAGCTTCATGATGCTATTGAGTCATGTATCCATTTAGATACAACAGTATTCATAGATTTGACATCATGAGTAATTCACATATTGTTTACTTCATTATGTATAAATTGCCTAGTGATAGATAACTTGTTGGAAAGTTTTTATTCTGGAAGAATAATTTATGGTGGGTTTTTTTCTAAATGTGTAATGTTATAACTGTAGGTAGCAATGTAATGATCAAGTATTTTTTCATGTTTACGACCTGCCCTTTTTTAATCAGCTGCAGTAGTAAAAAAAAATCAAGAGTTGCCTGAAGAAGTATACAGAAAATACTATTTAGTACACACAAAAAATATTACAGTAGGTAAATTACATGCTGTTTGGGGTGAGTGGCAATGGGAATATATACTTCAGATGGCTCTGAAAGTTACAAAATGTTTTTGACACAAGGAAATGCAACCAATTGATATGGCTAACCATTTCCCCTTTGTCTACAAAAGGAATCTGCTTTGCTACAAATATAGTGGCTTAATTTATCATTCTAAATCATAGACAAGATGTACCAAGGTTTTCTCTATAACTCCATTCCATGGTTTGAAACATCTGACAATATCAGTGGTGGCTTCCAACTCACAATTATGGCAGATGTTTTACCACTGGAATGTTAAGCAAATGGAATATAAAAACAGGACAATCTTCAGGAAGATTTTTTTTTTCATGTATATGAAAAATAAAGCCATGGTTTGGCTTCATGCTGGAACTGAACAACTGCTTTATACATTATATATTACTTAAGATTCAAAATACTTAAATGGCACCAGCCAAAGGGAAGAATTTCTACCCTCCTGGAGTGTTTCGCATTTTCAATATAGCAATATATATTTGGCAGGCTATTCAGATTACATTGAGACTGAATTTTTATCTTCTGAGTTTTACAAAAATTTAAGTGGTAAAGACATAATTGTGATTTATCTCAAGTGTGCCCTTGACTAATCCAGCCTTCTATGCAGAATTGAGCAACAATTCTGAATTTTTGTTACTTCATGAGGCATTTTGGTATAAGATGACCACAGGAAAATCTGTCGTCATGGAATTAAGAAACTGCTTCAGTTCTTTGGAGCAAATAATTCTGGGCTTGTAACAGCTTTCCAAACACTGTACAATAGCAGATTTACAGTATACCCTTGTTTTCTGTTGGCATCCAGTTGCAAAAACACAGGTTAGGGTCCAGATTCATTTGTCATTACACATATTTTCTACTGTATTTAAAATATCAGAATGTCCATAAAGAACTTGATATCATGTAATGTGGGTGTATCAGTACATCAGCATGGGAGAGTAGATTTATGGCATTAGTGCATTTGCTCTCCAGTATGCACAGTATATACAGGGCCCCCACCCACTAGTAGTATAAAGTAGTATAAGATAAACATTAATGGCATAGCAGCTTTGTTTCTACAGTATATTAAGCAGAGAATGAAGATCTCTTTGGGTAAAACACATGCTTACAAAACAATGAAAAGACCTTCTAGGAGCCCAGATAACTTTCCTTGTCAAACATTAAATGGAACTCAAAATGAAGAAAAACGCTTTGTACAATATACAACCCCAGAAATACACCCGCGGTTTCCCATTTGATAATGTTTAAAAAAAAAAAAAAGCTTGTGTGTAATAAAACAGCCGCCCTGCCAAGGACAGGCCCAGATTCAAAGAAAAGTTAGTGTAACTGCTCCAGTAAAACAACAAATATGCACAGCGTTGCCGTTCAGTGATTTCCAAGCTCCCTTTTTAGAGAATCTTGAATAAACTTTAAGGTTTGTTGATACAGGAAAGATTCTTTGTTCTTCGGTTTGCAAATGTTGAGGTGGCTAACTTCTACCTGAATGAGTTCTCCAATGCCCAAATCTGAAACAGACATGAAAGCAAAGAGCATTAAGATCACAAAAAAGACACACTTCTCCCTTGCGCTGCTATAGAATCCATTGAATGGGTTGTCCTCGTGTCACTGGCCAAAGACTGAGTTAAGATTTGCATAAACACGCCTCCCCTTCAGGCTTTTCTCCAATTCATTAACTCCTGCTTTCGAGGGTCTCTAGGCAAGATGGTAGCCTATCTGTCTGATCTGTCTCCGAATCGGAATCGATAACAATTAAAAGATGATGTTTGAACCAAATTCTAGACTGGTGTATAAAACAAGATTGGAGTAGACCTGAAAATTTATTTCCGCTGCAGTAATGCATAAGCTGTTTCACAGGATGTTGTACACAATTTATGTCTTAGCTGTTTGGGGAATATGTGCACTGGTTTGAAATAACTTTTTATGCCCTTTCTACACAATGCATATTAAAAGAAAAACTGCACCTCATTTTCAGGCCAAACATACAATTACACATCAAAATACAGGTAATCCTCAACTTACAACCGTTTATTTAATGACCATTCAAAGTTACAACGGCACTGAAAAAAGTGAATTATGGCAGTTTTTCACACTTACGACCGTTGCAGCATCCCCATGGTTACGTGCCTCATAACAGCTGCAGGCTGATGTGGTCACCTCTTGTGACATTCCAATAAGCAAAGCCAATGGGAAAGCCAGATTCACTTAACAACCAGCCCAATTTAACAACTGCAGTGATCCATTTAAAAGCTGTGGCAAGAAAGCTTGTAAAATGGGGTGAAACTCATTTAACAACTGTTTTGCTGAGCAGCAGAAATTTTGGACTTAATTGTGACCTTAAGTCGAGGACTATCTGTATAATATAAAAATTCCCACAACATAGAAAAGCCAGAAGCAATAACTTCAAATGGAGGACGAATACAACCCTCCTATCCTCAATTGTTTCTAAAGAACTACATTTTCTTTGACAATACAGAAACCGTCCTAGTGAAAAAGTTCAAATAATTAATGTCACATTACTTAAAATGTAGGTAATGGGCATATAAAGAAAACAGGTGAGATAGCAAGTTACCAGGGGACCTGAGGTGTAATGATGGTGGATCCAGTGTTCCTCAACTGGAAGACAATCATTAATTTCTTTGATTATTTTTTTTTACTTTTCCCATTAACTCATTTACTTTTCATTAAGATGTCTAATTTGGCCTTCCTTTAAGACGTGTGGACTTTAGCTCCCAGAATCCTGCAGCCAGCTGAGCCACGTCTTAAAGTTGCTGAGGTAAAGAAATACTGTTATAAATGACTGAAGCCAGACATTTTGGAAGGGGAATGCTGGGATTGTCAAACCTGCAGATTCCACTGGCACGACATGCAGACTCAACATTCTGCCAACTCGTGTTGGCAACGTTTCTGCAAAGCTTAACACTGGAAAGTTCTGGTTCTTGGCAAATGAGATGAAGTCATCATTCAGGGCTTTCAGGGCAGGGGAATCTGGAAAAACGCATAAAAATGAAATGTGGATTTCTTATTTTAGACATTGCGTGTCAGGCAGAGAACTACATTTACGTATAATATTTTTCATATGGCAGATGGATTTTCAGTTCAGAAAGGTGGCATCTTCTGTCATTTTAAAGGATGAGTGCCAGTCCGGTATATATACAAGCAAGGCTAGATGTAATCACGGCCTCTATTTTTTCTGGTGAAGTACATGTAGCCCTCAACTTAAACCATTCATTTGGTTGACCATTCAAAGTGACTTACAACCAGTCCTTGCACTTACAAGTGTTGCAGCATCCTCAGAGTCACATGACCAAAATGTGGACACTTGGCAACTGGCTTGTATTTAAAATGGTTGCAGCATCCCAAGGTCATGTGGCTGCCATTTGCAATTTTCCCAGCTGGCTTTTGACAAACAAAATCAATGCGGGAAGCCTGATTCACTAATGATTGCATGATTCACTTAACAACTGCCGTACTTTGTTTAACAGCAGCAGCAAAAAGGTTGTAAAATGGGACATGACTCACTTAACAACCTCCTCACTTAGCAAGGAAAATTCTAGTCCCAATGGTCAGAAGCATTCAGTAGCTTCCTACTGAAAATAAACAAAATGGCCCACCTACAACCTATCTATCTATGTCAAAGTCTAAGTTATTCCTCTATCCAGGAATGCAAGGGAAGAGAAGTAGACTATGGTGCTCAAGGACAGAACTTCCTGTACACAATAAATTGGGGTAGGTGGGCGGGTGACACAGAACCACAGCTGCTCAGTTTAAATGTAATAAATAAATAACAGGTAAGGTGTTATGAAATTACACTTCAGCTAAATTTGAATTGAGAATACATCTGAAGTTAACTAGAATTCCCTTTTGTGTTCCTATTTAATATCTGTTTCACACAATTCCTGATGTGGTCTGGGAGCAAATATTGGGGATACCTCAAATCTGAACTGGCGGTCCTGAAAGTGATGCCATGGGACTCTGTCAGAGGCCTTTATACTGGCTTCTTGTATTTACATGAAACATAGCTTTGAAGTCTAGTGGAATCAGAACATGGATGTCATCCAACTCTACCTCCCTCTTTCTCTAGGAATACTGCAGAGGTTCTGAATGGTGGCTGGCGGTAACAGTCACCTATGGGTAGAGGTTAAGTTTAATTGAGAAGACTAAAGTGCTTCTGATTCTTGAATTAAAATTCAAGCAGTCCTGGATAGTGTTGAAATTGTCTTGAAAATTTCTGAATTTGGAGTCTTCTGGGGTCTTAATTTCTAACTACTTCCACATAAACTGGCATTCATGCATTCACCCCTGCCTTTCTTACAAGTCTAACCATGTGAAACATGCTTCATATTACAGAATTGGCTGTTACATCACATCCAGTGGTGGGTTTTAAATTTTTTTACTACTGGTTCTGTGGGCGTGGCTTCAGTGGTGGGTTCCAACCGGTGTTACTACCGGTTCTCTTCGCGCACACGCTTTGCGCACAATCGCCACGCGCATGCTCACTTCGGTCGCACGAGTGCCAAACTTGCACCCCGCGCAAGCGTGTTGGGTTTCTGGCCAGCTAAGGTGCGGCAATCCACTCTGCCGTGCCTATCAGCTGGGCTAAAAACCAAGAGATAAAGGTAGAACTAAAGCGGGGGTGGGCAGGAGGGCCCAGCTCCCAGTCACACAGGAGCAGTTCGGTGACGTCACATCATCTCCGCTACTCGCTCGGCCGAACCGGAACCGGGAGCAACCCACCACTGCGTGGCTTGGTGGGCATGGCGTGGCTTGGTGGGCGTGGCAGGGAAGGATACTGCAAAATCTCTATTCCCACCCCAATCCAGGTGAAGGTTACAGAAAAATCCCCATTTCCTCCAGATCTGCTGGGACTTGGGAGGCAGAGAATAGATGGGGGTGGGGCCAGCCGGAATTTTTAGTCTCCGAACTACTCAAAATTTCCGCTACCGGTTCTCCAGAACTGGTCAGAACCTGCTAAACCCACCTCTGATCACATCTATGTTACCAGACTTTGGGCACTGTCATCATGCAACCCCTTTATTGGGATAGTTGAACCAGCTTCATGTTTATTTTTGAGTGAAGGGTATCAGAAAGAACATTTTCTTCTGTGTAAATCTACCATCACCAAGACTTTTTGACAGGGAGGTCATGCTATGATTCATCGTCACAGAAGACTACCTAGGTAGGGTCAAGATCAAAGGGTTTTCATTTCTCACTGGAGCTCTTTCTCCTCACTTGTTGATACAAATCTGTCCAGATGGCCTTAATAAAGTTCAAAGAATTTATTCTACTGATAAAGATGCTGGACTCAAAACAGGGAAAGTTGAGCTCTGTTCTGGCTTAGGCCCAAAAGCCAGCTTGGTGACCTTAAATTCATTCCTTCTCAGCCCCAGGAAGAAGGCAATGGCAAACCACTTCCAAAAATATTGTCAAGAAAACTGCATTTCCATTAAGCTCCATCAAAGAAATAAATAAAAATGAACCTGTGTTACTTTGATTAGTGTAAATAATTTGGTTTTATTGTTAATATTTATACACATACACACACACACAGCGAGAGAGCTATAGAAAAGAAAGCTATGTTTTAAATATACACTTTCCAGAACTACCCACAAAGAAACAAACCTTTGCTAAGCTCTTTGACTTCCACGGAAGGGAAGAGCAGAAATCGAATATTTACGGAATATTCAGCTAACCGGGAGCCGTGGTGAGGAACACTGTAAAATACAATTCCCCGTGTGCTGTCCACTATAGAAGCCATTTCAGGGTCCATGGAAGCATCCAGCAGCATTTTCTTGACTAGGAGGCCTGAAAAGAAAAGCCTCCATGAAATGGGATCAATGCAGGGCTGTGATGCTTATTACAGAGATACAAGACAGAAAAATCACTCTCCCACAACTCATTGAAGACGTTCTGGCTTCCTTTCTTTACAGAAAAGGAGGGTCAGTCAATCTTTCCTCCTCTGGAAAAGGAAGGCCTCTTTCTACAAGCCCCAGACCACCTCTACTAAGTGCAAGAGACACCAAGTTGGCCATTAGCCCAGTCTGGTTATATGCAGACGGTACAGTTATTTAGAAGCCTTATATGGCTGCCCATCTTAAGGAACTTTGGGGGGCTCACAGCAACTATAAAGCTAATAAATAAAATAATCATAAAAACAATAAAAACAATAAAACAAAAACCCACAGCAGGTTCAGCTATCCTTCTTTCACGCCTATTATACAATCCGAGCATCTCAGTAAAATGGAAGATCCTTGAAGGAGATGGACAGTGTAGAAAGGTGACTAATAAACAGACAGACAGACAAACAGGCCTTAACAAACAAATAAACCAAGTCTTAACAGCCTTCTGAAAGGCTAGAAGGGTGGAGGGCCTGTGGAAAAACACCAGCAGGAAGGGTATTCCACAGGGTAGGGGCAGCCATGGCAAAGGCATGCTTCTGAGGTCCCACGAAATGGCAAGATTTCAGGGAGGGGACATGGAGTGTGCGCACCCTATATGATTTAGTGGAACAGGTGGATATTTTTAAGGAGAGGTGGTCCTGCAAATAACCAGATCCTGTGCCATGCAAAGTTGACATAACATAGGATCTCTGGCACATGACATATAATGTATATCTTAAGGGAAGATGGACTATGTGTACAATTGTGTGTACAATTGTGACAGCTTCTATATATCCCTTCCTGTAAACTGCTGAATGCCAGGAACTAGGATCTTAATATTTTAGGATAACTCTAAAGCTGAATGCGCTGTATATAATCTTCTAAAGTGCAACAGTTAGAGTCCAATTCCTTGTAGAAGGTTTTGAAGGCCATAGAATAAAATCCGGCTCCCCAGATGAGCCCCAGTAAGATGAAATGGGTCACACTGTGCCTCCTGGTAGACATCGTAAAAGCAGTCACATTAAAAAATAATTTAACTTTCTTTTCCAAATCCTTTATGAATCTCTCTGCTTGGCTTTCAGACAAACAGCTATGAAAGTGCAGAAACAGACTGAGGGGATGGAGGCACTTTAAGTCACATCTAGAAAGCCCATTGGCACTGTGGAGTTAATATGACATTTTTAGATAGAACCATTCCAAGTCAGTGCATGTGAAATCTTAGCTTCTCCATTCATTTTTAAGAGGTGGTGGGTTATAGGAAGAACAAGGGTTTCCTGGAGGGTGATCTCATGTTTAGACAGATATATGGTGGATTGCCTCCTGTGCCAGAGGAAAGAGCCAAGGCCCAGAAATTGAAATGTCAGTAGTCAGAAAACTATAAACAAATACACTGAAAGAACTACAGGGGAAAAGCCACTACTAAAAGTTGCCTCAGTTTCCAATGGAATGGATGTGGGAACAAGCAGAGGTTGTAGAGAGGTAACCAAATTACTATTTATTCATTGGTTTATTAAATGGTCAAGGTAGGCTTAGTTTCTAGATATTGTTTCCTGGTAAACACGGTACTTTAAGGACACACACATTTAATTCATCGATGCTTTCATTATGCCCCCCAATATTTCAGCAGACACTTTGGAAACTATAAAAAAGGGCTTAGAGGAGATGAGTATTCAAAGAGATGCTTACCATCCTGTCATGCTTGCAAAGGAAATCTACCAACAGGGTGTATTGGAACACATGAAGGGTCTAGGTTGTGTTAGCAGTGCAGTTAGGAAATAAAAGAGTGCCAAAAATTAAAGGAAGTTGGGCTCATTAAAGTTTGAATACAAACATGCTAAAGAGGCAGATAGCAACACTCCATAGTATCAGTGGGGAAGTAGGTCGGTAACTAGTCATTCACATGAGGTTTTTAAGACTCTTTTCTGACAAGAGTGGTATCTAGGTATAAAAATCAGAATTTTCAGTAGAGAGCTACTGGAAATCCACAAACAGCACATTGAACATTGACTAAAGACTGAAAACACACCACATCTAAACACATATCCCATGCACTACTAT
This sequence comes from Arizona elegans, assembly GCA_022577455.1. Lineage (NCBI taxonomy): Eukaryota > Metazoa > Chordata > Lepidosauria > Squamata > Colubridae > Arizona > Arizona elegans. The sequence continues at coordinate 256,869,445 of JAKOOJ010000001.1, forward strand.
TGTCGTAAATCCACGTGGGGATTGCTTTCTATGTGGCTCAAATGAATCCTATGAACATTGCCTTCGAATGGAAGCAATGTACTATATTTACAGGGCTAACAAGCTTGAAATAGTTTGTTTTAAAGTTGATACAGAAGACAAAGAATTTACCGCCCATGCTATGCGATAGCCATATGAGAGGCCTGTCTCCAATCCCAGCATCTCTTAGTTTCTTGAGAAGCTCAGTACTTCGATATGCAAGAGATTCTCTGCAGATGAGACAGCAAAGAAAGCAAGAGAGGCAAATATAGCAAGGCAGCATATTCTGAAGAATCAGATTATTTCTTGGCAGCTTTACTTAAATTTCCTTAAGGAGGTTATCTTTTTCCCCAAAGCATCCAACTGTGTGAAAATGTTGGCATGTTTTAGGGCAGCAGTTCTGAAACTTTTCTTATAAGTAGATCAATATCCCATATTACTGAAAGCTTTAGAACAGTGTCTCCCACCGAACCTTGGCAACTTTCTTCAAGTTCTAAAGCATTTAGCAATGGCCAGGCTATCTGGGAATTCTGGGAGCTGAAGTCCACAAATCTTCAATTTACCAAGGGTAGAAGATCACCACAAAAAACAGGTGTCAACAACTCAGTACCTATTGGCACTACAAAATACTTGATCTTCCAAACAAATCTTGAGACTCTAATTTAATTAAAAACATAAATAATTACTATGGAATCACTAAATCTCCTCAGGTTTAAGCATGATTAGTGAGATTTCGGGTGGGAATGCCAAGATCTGATGCAAGAATATAAAAAAAAAACTTTTTTTTAAATGCAAATTCCATGATCTTGCATATTCTGGCTGTACAAAATGTTTTCTTTAAGTCAAATCTTGCTTAAAACAATGGTTATCATCCATATAATCAGATCAATATGCCGTATTTCACATGATATGTATATATGGTATCTTAGAACATGTTTTCTGGTATGCACTAGGGATTCTGATTGATATGTAAAACACAAAAGCCATGTCACAAACATGGAAATTAATGCATTACTTAATACTTTAAATAAGTATTCAAAGTACTTATTTAACATCCCTGTTATTAAACGGCTTATTTTACATCCCTTTAGATTAATATGAATATCAAAGAATCTCTATTCCAAATACTGGATTAAGTCAGCAGCTATAGTATTATCCAAGTCAAATCTTCTTTTGGGGGAATTGAAGGAGCAATTTTGGCAGCACATAATCACATTAACTGGGACAAAAAAAATCACTGTTTTGGGAATATCAAGTCTCCCTACATATTCTTCAGGAAGCAACTACTATCTATATATGTGATTGCACTAGGAGTATATTGAAAAGGGTTTGACAAGATTATAGCAATTCTGCCAAAATTTATTCAATTTCGTTAAACAAAGTTAAATTTTGTTAAAGAAATCATGGATTAATGCAATGAATAAAAATCCACCTACATATTTTAAGACTGATCTTGGTCAATCCTACCAGGGCTCTTTTAGAGTTTACACAATAGGATCAATCTGTTATCTTAATCAAATGCAGATATGAATTTAGACTGCTCATGACACAATAAACTTACATAACATTAGTATTAAATATTAATATTATAATGTTAATATATAAGCATTATATTCACATCTAAAATGTACAAGATTATGAGTACAAAAACATAACACAGTTTCAGGTTTCTACTCCCCCTATTCCTTACCTGTAGTTCTCTACAGGACATTTGGTTCTCCAGTCACTAAGGTGGGTATCATATTCCACAGAAATAATTCTAAGTGATGGGCAGTCAGATGCTAACCAAGTCTAAATTTAGAATACATGAAAACAAGACGGAAAACGATTGTGTTCAGATAAGTGTTTAGGCTTCAGGTATTGCAATGAAGACCAACAACAAATTTTCAAGCAAGCCGAGTGAATCAGGGGAGTAAACTATGATTGCAGGGTATATCATCTAAAGTGACTTGCTAGCAGTGTCTATTGCCTTAATTTCAGCAACCCAGCATTAGTCTTATAAACAACCATGGTGCCTTAAATCCATAAATATAGGGCCAAAGTTTTCATTTCATTCTTCTAGGAGACAATGTTACTACGGTATCATTCTGTTTGGTGGATCCCTACCAATTAATCAAAGCCTCTGCATCTGGATATGTTAGCAAGCTTCAAAACGTATTTTAGAAAAGATCAAACTGTCACTTATGACTTGTTACTCTTCTAAAGGAGAAATCAATGAAGTGATACCTTTTCTGGGTACAAGTATAGTAAAAGGGAAAAAGAAAATGCTTTATCAGGAGAGAATCTTGATGTACATGTACAGAAGCAAATAAGTAATAGTCTGATGTGCTGATGATTACATAGGTGCTTCTCAATAAACACCTGTTCACACAAATGCTATTCTCTGTTATTTATGCATAACAGAGCAGAGAAACAACTGGAAAAAATATGAAATACTGGGTCTTACTCACTGAGGTTAAATGCTTATGGAAAAAGAAATCCATTGTTAAAGCAATCGTAATTGGACCCCTCAGAGCAATACCTAGGTGACTTTCTCGATATCTGGAAATATTGAATCTATGAGACCTGAATATCCTCACTTCACACAAAAAAACCTACCCTGCTTGGAACTACCTATAGTCTTAGATGCAATTTTAATAATCCTTAGCTTCTTGGTTAGGATTTGAATTATTAAGTTTCTTCCAGTCTTAGATTGTGAATATAATTGTAGATTACCCAGACATCATCATCATCATCATCACCCAGTTAGTCCTTGGGTTTCAAAAGCAACCAGTGACCAGGACTGCCATTGCTAAACTATGCAGTCGTAAAACATGATGTCACAGGATCTCATCGCTTAGCAATAGCAATCCTGGAAGTCCTGGTTCCTGTTGTAACTCAAGAGATGTGGTTAACGATTCTTACTTTTGGCCAACATTCACTGTAGTCATCTTCCGCATCCATGTCTCTCTCATCTGCAGAGTACTCAAGGTCCTGTTGTCTCCATGTTTTAAATGCCGCTCCCAAAAGGCCATGAACAAAAAGGACATCAGCTTTAATGGGCTCACTGGTAGTGGAGAGAAGTGATAAAGAAAAATCCATTATTAATGAGAGCATCTAGGCCAACATGCTGCTTGGAAATTCCTGGAATTATAGTCCATGCATCTTAAAACTGCCAAACACTAATCTAGGCAAAGAATTAACACTCAAATAAATGCAATAATTCCTATCTCTTCTCGGCTAAAATTATTAGTAATGGTAGAGACCAAAGCTGATGGAATTATTCTAAGTTAGATTCCAGACCAGAGCAAGGAACCAAATGTTGACTTATATCTCCTAATGCCCCCACCGGTATGATGACATCAGTTGAAAGGTAAACTTCTAAACATAAAGCCAAAGCAATTTACAAATGTTGACAAACATCTATGAGATTAATGCAAAAGGTTTGTCCTGCTTTTAAATTATTTGATCCATGCTGTGAATACCAAGTGAATACCTCGCTAAGGTTGAAAACATTCGCTGTAAAGGTAAAGGTTCCCCTTGCACATATGTGCTAGTCGTTCCCGACTCTAGGGGGCAGTGCTCATCTCCGTTTCAAAGCCGAAGAGCCAGCGCTGTCCGAAGATGCCTCCGTGGTCATGTGACCGGCATGACTAAACGCCAAAGGCGCCCAGAACACTGTTACCTTCCCACCAAAGTTGTTCCCTATTTTTCTACTTGCATTTTTTACGTACTTTCAAACTGTTAGGTTCGCAGAAGCTGGAACAAGTAACGGGAGCTCACCCCGTTACACGGCACTAGGGATTTGAACCGCTGAACTGCCGACCTTTCAATCAACAAGCTCAGTGTCTTAGCTACTGAGCCACCGAGTCCCCCTCGCTGTCTATGTACCAAGGCAATATTGAAAATCTCAATGAGTTTATGACAGTACCCTGAATTTTTTTCCTTCCACTCAGAATATAGGACGGGAAAACAGAAAGAAAAAACTTCTCCCTGCACAAACAATTCCTCAGGCTGAACTGTTAATCTGCTGGAATACATGGTTGCAGCAGCATTTGATGATTCCTTAGTCAGTCTCTTACAACTGGATGTCTGAACCAGGGGTGGGTTCTAAATTTTTTTACTACCGTTTCTGTGGGCGTGGCTTATTTTGTGGGCGTGGCTTGATTGTCATGTGACAATTTTTTAGGATTTAGCGGAGGTACTGGTCTACCAGGCTTTTAACTGCTTGCAGTTGTACCGGTCTACCCATTTATTTTTGCAGGCACCGGTCTACTCATTTGTTTTTGGAGGCCCCGGTCTACCACCAAACTGCCTTTAACCACTGATCAGCTGTAGGGCGGCCCTTTGAAGCCCCACGGCAAGAGTTTAAACAGTTTTTTCCCTTATAGCCCATCAGCTGGGACTCAGGAGGCAGCAATAGATTGGGGGTGGGGCCAAAAAAAGGTAAGAATAACGGGGTGTGTGTGGGAGAACAGATTCGGTGACGTCATATCGTCACCGCTACCAGCTCAGTGGAACTGGGCGGAACCGGGAGGAACCCACCACTGGTCTGAATCAGCTCCACTGCAAAGAATACGCTATATCAGTAGATCAAATCTTGCTAAACTGTGGTTACAAATAAGCCTGAATTGCAAAACAGGCTTCATGTAAACAAGATAGAGCTTGATTACTTGGTTCGACATTGTGGGTGTAAAATGTATACACCATCTGGGTACTTTTCTTGCACCACTTCTCTGTCCAGATTAGCCAAGGCTCTTGCAGCGTGAGAGGATTCCATGACGCGTGGAGACTTCATCATAGCTGCTAGCATAGAAACCCATCCTAGCATTGAATTAAAATAAAACATTGGTGTCATTGTTACCTACTCGTATGCTTTATTAATGAAGGTATATTTAATATAAATAATAAATATGTAGGAAAGTACTGTATTATATATACTGACTTGCTTTTCCCCACATTTTCTCTGGCAATTCTCTGCAAAATTATTATTTGTTAGCAATTGGAAGTCTAAAAATTTAATTTCTCCTGTTCGTGTTTGAGGATATGGTGTAAGACTGATTATAACCAATAATTCATGCAGCAATATCAAGACAAACAGACAGACAGAAACACCATGCCACCCTATGGGTAAGATATATACTGTCTACTCAAACTTTCTGCTATAAAAACTCTTCCAGAAATAAATAGTCATCCTTGTCAGGAAAACCTTTGTTTTAATCATTCATCTATTTGATTCATTAATTTCTTCCCTTTTTTGAGAGGGATCCTAAAAAGAAAAATTTATTGCCTCACAAACTGCAGAAGTATAAATAGTTTCTGATCATTTCCTTTTTTCCAAAGATGAATTCAATATATATCCATGTATAGTTTCTATACTATGCTCAACCAATGAGAATATATATTTGACTAACTGAATGAATTGCCTGGAATATTAAATAATTAAATCTCAACTCTAAAGTATTGGTTTCCAAAACCCTATAACTCTTGTGAGGGAAAAAAACCACAAGACAGAATATTTTAATAATTCTTTTCCAATTAACAATATTTGCTACTACCTGCACGTGTTATCGATGCATGAAGACGTTCGTCTAGTGCCATATTTCCAATTATGTGAATGATACTTCTTTGTATTTTGTGAGAATCTCTATGAAGGTGATACAACTTTTGCAGGAGTTGAAGTCCCTTATTTGCTTCAATTTTATTACAATGGCTAGGGATCTGAAATGATACGGGAATTGCAGTGATGAGCTGCACTTGAACAGTGTGCAAATCAAATAAAAAATTATTTCATGTACAAAGAGTCACTGGGATTACCTGAACACTGAAATAAAAAGTGACTTGAGAATGCCTACACTGTCCATATTAATTAATTAACAGTACAGTAACATGACTTATCGTATTTTTCAGAGTATAAGACGCACCGGAGTATAAGATGCACCTTAGTTTTTGGGGAGGAAAATAGAAAAAAAAAAAATCTGTCTACCAGGTATTCATCTGGCTAGTGTCCTTAGCCTGGTCAGTTCAGCACATTAGTTCACTCGCTGGTTTTGAGGTTGGGGCTGGTTGGGGCTAAAAAACAGCTTCTAAAGCACAGCTGATCGTCAGAGGGAGCTCCAGTGACTAAAGCAAGTGAAGCGCAGAAGGGGTAAGAGAAGGCAGCAGCTGTTCTAAGTAGCCATTTTGGACACCACGAGTCACGTTTTCAGCCTCCAAACGCGTCATGTTTTCGGGTGGTGATCAGCAGTGATGTGCTTTGGTGATCCCCCCAGTCTTGAAGGGCTCTCAAACAGAGTGTGTGGAGACTGAAAACGCGATGCGCGGAGCCCAAAAACACAAGCCATTGTCGGTAGCAATCTCTGCAGCCAGGAAGAGGACGTGTGGAGGCGGAAGGGTGGGGGCTGGCGGGTGGGCAGGGTTACATTTGGAGTATAAAATGCAACCAAATTTTCAGCCTCTTTTACGAGGGAAAAAAGTACGCCTTATACTCCCAAAAAAATACAGCAAGTACAATAGTACCTACACATTTTACAATCTATCTTGGGTTTTTAACAAGGCTTGGGGCAGGGATTTTCTCTTCATGCCTTTACCTTGAGTCTGAGAGGGCTACAAATAGCTGAGTTCAACTGTTTACAAAGGAGAAGCAAGTGTGGGTAGAGGCAGAACCCAGAATTAATAGTGCTAAAATTAACTGGTTTGATTAAAAGGACCATTCATTTAACAGGAAAATATTTATTTCATCTATTTTAAAATGAAAATCATAGCCTATTCATATTTCATGAAAAATATGAATAATTTTCAAACTCCTTGAACTTATTTTCAGCTTGTTGTCACTACTGAGCTCCAAAGAGGGCTCTAGGCCCAGACTGAGAAATCTCAGGCTAGGTGTTTCTGCTGCATTACCTTGGAATGTTCCACTAAAGCTTGCAGACAGAAGAGTTCCACTGTCTTTGCCGGTATGGTACTAAGACTTTCACAATATGGAAGACCATTACCTCCAAAACACCATAAGCCCCCCTGGAAGAAAAACAAGTCAAAAATTAATTTCAGAATAACAGAATGAACAATGTGAAGTTTGTTTACAACAACATTTCTGTAACAATGTGTAGAGTTTTACATTTTTAAAAAAATTAAGCATAAAGAGTATAGTGTATCTAATTGGTCAAAGGAAACAAGACCATGTCTCACTTTACAGAAAAGATGCTGTTACTTTGAACCATTTTAAAAATACTGACCAGCAAGACAGAAGTATCACTATCGTTAACAGCCATTGGAGCATTCCTGCTACTAACATTACTTTCCGGGCAAACTACTCAAAAGGGATATGAAAATTTAATATTTATAAAGAAACATTTTATTATTCTGAAGGAATTTTTTTTTCCAGTAAATAAATCCCAATAAGAATTTACTCTGCATTATCAGTCAATTCAAGGAACTGATATAACTGTAATATGTAATCATCTGGAAACAAGCAAATATTTATTATGGTCTTCTCATTCTTGCTGGCTCAGACCAACCCTCTAAATTAGAAATTTACTGCCAAGACAAAATAACAGTCGAACTCGTCTTCAGTTTACTTGAGAAGTAAATAATAGTAAAAACCAAAGTATAAATCATGGTATCCAATATTTCATTTTCCACCTTCAAATATATTCAGAGAATATGTCACTTTTCATATCGAGGATTTAATAGATTTATCTCTGGCTTCCTAGGCCAACAAATCAAAAGACCCAACATAGTGTACAAAGCTAAAATACTGTAAAAATGCAAACTAAAACTGGAATCACAATTACAATACATTAATGAGGAAACACACAAATAGAATGCCAGTTCTATGTACCCAGTTGACTAGAATGTTGAACTCTAAAGTTTTGATAATATACCTTTTGGGCAGCTATGGTCTGGCTGCTTTCTCTTAAAGCTAAAGAGGTAAAATACTGTACACACGGGTCAAGATCTGTTTGAGGTAAAGATGCCAGTAGCAGTCGAAGTTCATCTTCTAAGCAACAAGTCTGAAATATGAAACCACAAACATTCCTGTTACTCTATGTTGTTGATGAATGACTCACATCAAAAAACTAGGACTTGTAAATGTTTTTATAGTATGAAGCAGCATGAGTTTTAGTCTATAAAGGTCCAGATTAGGGATGCAATCCTTTTCTGTGGAGACCATATTCCGTCAAGCATATTCTGATTAGGGAAGTACGCCTAAGGTGGCAGGAGAGAAACCAGAGGATATTGCACAGACATAAAGTTAACTCCCACCAACCACCTAGCTAACTATTTCTCTCTCTCTTTTTCTCAAACATCAGTTCTTGTGACATATGAAGGATTATTCACATAGCAAACTGAGCTGTTTGCTTGAAAAGGGTATTTGAAATTAACTGAGAACTATATCATGTCATGGGGCAGGATGGACAGCATGCGGCCCTCTGCACCCTGAGATTCTGCTGCCAACATTCAGCAGCAAAATAACAACATCTCAATGGCACAATTTCAGGTAAATTTTAGTTCTTTTAGGCTAAGGCTGTGACATTCATTGGAAGCAGTTCAGAAGAAGTCTTGTGGAAATCAGCTGCAATCACAAACATGAACTGGCTTTATATTTCGTGTTCCAGAGGATCTCTTCTGAATTAAATCCAAAGTGTGGCACAGACTGATTTTAGAGGGTTTTCAGAATGGGAATGGTAGAGCTTGCCTCTAGGAGTCTTTAATTCCTACAAATATTGATCTCTTCTACTCCTGTGCATGGGAAAGACAGTAGTCCTGAGTCCTCTCACTGCAATTCCCATTCTTACACTCCACAAGGCCAAGTCCAGGGTTTTAAGATCATGACTTCTATTACTGTGCCTCCATGAACTCCTTACTCAGGGGAATGAGACAACTTGCTACAGCCAACTCGTTGCAGCCAACTGGCCATGGCCAACTCGCCACAGGACAACTCACTGTGGGACAATTTAACAATTCTATTTAATTATTTAAAATAAAATTATTTTAATTTTTGCCATTCACATTTCATTCTTTCCCTTCTTTTGCATCCTTTCTTTAATGATTCTATTCCACCATTTATTTCATATTAGTGTAACTTTTGTCCCGCAACAAGTTGTCCTGTGGCAAGTTGTGCCATGGCAAGTTGGTGTGGTGAGTTGATCTTGGCAAGTTGGCCACAACAAATTGTCATAGACCCCCTACTCAGACACTGATCTCCCTTCCAATGACACCCCTGCACTCTTGCTCACAGTCATATTCATGAGCTTTCCATCCATCCTTGAACCCGGAGGAAACTATACTGGCATACTGTAAGTTGCACTGCACCCACAATGTATACCTCTATCAAACATCACCAAGAAGGCCAGGCAAGGTTGCTGCCCTGAAACAAACTAGGGCAGGGTAGTTTCAAGACAGCAACTGTTGGATGTCTTATTGTTATTTTCCCTTCCACCCAGCATGGACTACTAGTGGAAAAAAACAAAAAACAGACACCGATTATTCTCCTGAACATGATGCCCTTGGGGTGGCTAGAGGTTGCCTTGACTTTCATCCTTTACTTCTAACAGGGCTTTCTGTCAGTCTCCCAGGAGATCAACATCCTATGAAATTATTTCATGGCACCTAGAGGGCGCTCGGATTATTCGTAGACTGAAATACTTAGATAAAAAAGCCTCGGGGACCAGCATTCAGAGATTGATTAGATACAGAGCAGAGAAGCCCAAATCAGAACACAGCCCTCTGAGTTATTGTGCCTCTGGATCTTTCTTGCCTTTCTCCCTCCTGAGACCAATTTCCCCTGGGAGCCCTTTAAGTCAGGCAAAGAGCCTCTCCTCTTAGCATTTGATTGGGGAAGGTTGAATAAAAAAAGGATTTTAAAAGTATGCCTGTCCATATGGATGCCTTCCAGCAACTGCATTATACTACCTACCCCAATCAATTCCCAAGTACTAATTTTCAAGTATCTACATAAAAGAAACTGCTGCAGTAAAGGTTGATCAGTTCTTATTATACATACCTCTTTTGGATTCAGTAAAAGATGCGGAGGCAGGAAAAATCTCAGATCAACGTCTTTACTCCGAGCTAAAGCAATGGCAGTTCTCTGGTCGCTTGTTTGGGCAATTGTCCTGTACTGATAATCTGTACTAAAACAAATATAAAGTTAGGATTTTCACTAATCCGAAATATATTTTTAGTAAAAACTATATAAACAAGCAATACAACTTTGCAATTAAAACCCCAATGAGGATAAGCTATCTGTTTGGAAGGGACTACCTACCTAGGGATGGCAGAAGTAAATAATTTCCCAATTTTGAAGAACAAAGGCAGGGTGGGGTGGGGTGGATTTAGCTGTAACACTATTAACAAAACTGTTAACACCTGCAGTTTGTATTGTGAAACAAAAGTTGCCAGTTTAAATCAGAGTCCTGTGGGCAGCAACAGTATTCTTACAGCATTTCCAATAGGAAGTCTGAGCTCTCACTGTAAAACATCCATCTACTGGTTCTTGCCGAAGTAAGATATCAGAATTGAAAGGATTCTACTGTTTTTAAATAATTGTGAGTGTCCAATTACTGTCAAGTGGTAGCCCCACACCTTAATTGAAATTCAGCAAACCAAGAAACAAACACGCTGAGGGTCCTAATCACTGAAAGGTCTCCAGTACAAGCTCCAATTAAAATAAATGGGTTCTTGTATTGTTCCTATTTAGTCTGTGGAAGTTGTATAAGAAAGGTTTTTGATATATTGTGCTGCTATCAATTGGCTATTCTTTTCGTAGTACTATGTAAGAGATAAGAGCCAACAGTAAGAACTCTGTAGCTATCTTAATAGATACCATTACCATGCCAGTAACGATTAGCGGCCAATTCCTGCACAGCTTGTAATCGGACCATTTTATCATTTGATTGACTTCTTTTCACAAGCAGCCACAAGGCATAATCGCACTCTTCTGCATCAAGTGTGCTGAAGCGTTCTTTACCAAACATAAAATAAGACAAGATTATTATAGTCACTTTATTTCCATCTTCGCATTATCAGCAGTACTGTAACTAAAAAATCATATTTTTAGAGTAACATTTTAAAGCGGGCAATTTCCTGGATCCACAATTAGGTGGCAATACCTAATTGATCTTGACTAATCTAACAAACTAAGCAGGTAAATTCTTGGATGATATACCTTCAGGGAACATTAGAGCTACAGTCAAGATTGGGTTACAATCCCAGAAAAAGGTACTTGTAAACAATTTCATTAAAGTTGTCAAGAAAGCTGTACATTAGTATCAAGTCTGACTTCAAGGAGATTTTTCTTAATATAAACGATTGACCGGACTGTTTTGAATCTAGAAACTGAAGTTTAGTGGCCATAGCCAATAAATAGGACTTGACTCCATACAACATTTAAGTATCCAAAAGTCATTTTTGCATCCTAGTGAGAACACTGTGGATCCCTGATTAGGAAGGATCTTCAAGTTAACACCTGTTCAGTGTAGGAATCCAAATTAAATCTTTCCTGCCAGATAGCAATCAAGTCTCTGCTTTAATGTATCCAGTGAAGCACATTACTTGACTGAACAATTGGCTCTTACTATTGCCCTGATTTTAAGCCTAAAACTCTGAATAAACACTGACAAGATATTTTATTTATGAAATAGCAATTGGCTTAAGAATAATAAAACATTTAAGCATAACTAGCATGTTCAGAGCCAATTCCAAAGACTAAGTCACTGTTCCAGATAATGAATATCAGCCAGATCATGACAGCGTTGCACTTTAATTATATATATATGACAGGGAGAAATTTATTGATTTCCCAATATGCAGAAACAGCATTGGGCGGAGGGAATGAAAAAAGCTACATCTGTTTAGTTTCTGCATGGTATGAACTGTTAAAGGTACAGAGCTTCTGCTTTTTAAAAAAATAACAGTTTTAGATTACAGCAAGTTGACAATGACATTCCTAAAGATTTTACCAAACCTACCATCAAAGGGCTTTTGGAAAATTCGAGCATGCATTTCTATAATTTTCTTGGCTGCTCGGTGAAGCTTCTTTCTCACTTGATATATCACTCCTACAAAAGCAATAAAAAGTCCATTTTGGTCAAATGATATATTGTCCATCCTTATACATAGACCAGAGCAGGAAACCAATTCTATAGGAAGAATTAGAACTATATTTGAATGAGGTGGGCCTTAGTAAACAATTTTGCAAGTTTGCCTGTGCTTCCTCTTCCTTCCCCCTTATGACCAGTGAGTCAGGGAAAACTCAGCCTAAGTCTCTTCTGAATACCGTACTATCTCCCTCCCTAGGACCAAAGGAATGCTTCTCTCATTTTTGTTTATATAAGTTTCAGAATATTTGCTTCAAGGCCATCTCCCTGGCTCTCTAAATATAAAAATTCCTGTTAGATTCAGCAGAAAGAGAATGCCATTTGTGTCTTTCCTAATATTGCAGCCTCCCCTTCCAAATAAAACCTTGAGATTCTGATTGGGAAACAGTGCATCACCAGCCAAAAAGGAATGTCACTGATACCAAACTAAACACTGTTCGCCAGCTAAGGATCAAGTGTTGACTTGCTCTCAGAAATGTCTGAGGATTGCTAAGAATGGGCTATTTGTTGGAATAGGAGAGATATCACCAAATCAAGCTTGTGATATGGATAGCCATACTCTTATTAATACAATTTATTAATAATAGACACAAGGAGGAAAGAAAAATAATTATTCAACTGGATTTAAAAAGAATATAGAAAACATCCTAGTCCTAGCTGAGTAAATTTTCAGTAGAAGAGAATATTAAAAAATGAGAAAAACATTCTTATGAGGAAAAAAAACAGGAAATCTGGTAAAGTTCTAATAATAGAAGAGAACATGAGTAAATTTCTTCCATAATCTCCAGTATAATGTTGTTCCTTATGCATCAAGATGAATATGCTAGTTCTTAATTAGTATTTCTTATACTCAAGCTGTGTTTCTAATTCATTCAATTATCAACAATAACCCAGTTTTTCTTACCTTGATAGTCACTTTGATCTAAAGAAACTGTTTGTAAGTAGATGTAGGATTTCAGTTTTTCTTGTTGTACCACTTGGGTATCAAAACTGAACAATTTTCTTAAAGTCAGAACTTCATAAGTAACAAATATACAACCACTTAAAAAAGTAGAAGACACATATTAGTACAAGCATTAAAGTACAAATTTAAACTTGATTGCAGTTAGGTAGAAAATGAACCCATCTCTATTTTCTAAAATTTTAACTTCTGATCCAAGCTAGCAATTCTTGTCCATAGTTTTATCAGCTGAAGAATTTCCTCCTCTTGGTGGGGAAAATGTGGCGTTCTACATATGCTGCCCTGAACTCCTGATCAAAAAGAACATATCAGTCTGAGGAACAAGAAGAAATGTATTGATAAAGGACAATATTTGTCGCTCAGGGCTGAAATGAAGGATCCTTGGTGCTCTCCGAGCTTGATTGTTTTCTCGCAGATGTTTCATTACCCAGGTAACTTCATCAGTGCTAGAAGAGAGCAGGATTTGCTCTCATTTTATATATTACCGTGTTTCCCCGAAAATGAGACCCTGTCTTATATTTTTTTGAACCCTGAAATAAGCGCTTGGCCTTATTGCCATGTGCTCAAAAGCCCGATTGGGCTTATTATCAGAGGGTGACTTGTTTTGGTGGAAACATGGTATATATTTTATATATTATAAAATGAGTATATAAAAGTGAGAGCAAACACTACCTATCTCCTTCTAGCACTGATGTTACCTAGTTCAGGTAATGTAAGAAAACAGCCAAATTCACAGAGCATCAAGAAGAAATGTCCATTCACTTCCTTTTCCCCACTTTCTTCTCTCATCCTCTCCCATAAGCAGAACTCTCTTGATTCCTCTTGATATCCAAACTAGGCAAATCAAGATATGCTTGTGGGATACTTTCCTTGCTACCTTCTACCATGGTCTATCCCATAATCATATCCTGATGCTAGAAAGTAGCAAGGCAGTAAATCATGCAGAGATGGAGCAGGAAGAGTATTTCAGATCAGCACAAGCCGCTAAATTATCATCTCACAATCTTTATTGTTTTATAAATATAGGAAACAATAAGTAAATACATGAAACTGAGCAGGAAACACAATCTGCTTCTAAATTTAGATTTCAAATAAGGAAAGGCAAAACTTGTTTGTGGATTAGAAACCAAGAGAAAAGAGGGGAGGGGAGGAGAGGAGAGGGGAGGGGAGGAGAGGGGAGGGGAGGGGGAGTCAATTCTTTCAAAACTCACAATTTCTAAAGTTTTCAGGAATGACCGATTCACATAGCTTATATTTAAGGGCCCAAATTTTAAATGATAAAATAATGCAGGAAGTGACTGTTATTATGTAATATATTAATGAGAGTCATACTTAATTCTGCACCCGCTTTCAGTACTAGATAATATTGTCAGCATTACCATACACAGCATTTAAACAGTTACGACATACTATATATATTCACCAGAACAGCTGAAAAAAAATAACACATTAAACACCTACAAACTATGATTCTTTAGTTTTATTCTAAAAACATAATGGATGTTTGCCAATAAAAACTTACCCCAGAATAAGTGAGCCAGTTAACTTCATAATTTTTCCTTAAAAATTAAAAGCTCAGTATCACTGCATGTGCAAAATCAGATGTTTTAATACAAACATTACATTAATAATGAGTTATATACAGAGGTTAAGCTAACTGTACTTAGTTATTATTAAAATAAATATATGTGAGTCCATTTAACTTCTAATTTCAATATTGCTTATTTATTAACTGTTTTTATGCCAACACAATAAAAAAAGACTCTTGGAAGTTCTCATACAAAACTAATGGAATATAAAACAAGCCCATGCAAAAATAAAAACAATGCTTCCACAATTCAAAGAGAACAAAAATACTGAATTAAAATAAATTAGGGGAAGGCTCTACAAAGTAATTCAATCCTTAACAGCTTGTGGAAAATAAGCAAAGAGGGAATCAGACTGATCTCCATAACATCAGCACTGCAACGCCTCCTTGTCTCAGCCCCCCTTCCCTCCCAAAGTTCCTGAAAGTGTGGGATGCATATCAGTTTCTCATTGCTGTAGCTAGTTGGTTGGACCACAGATGGCTGGAGAATGTGGTTCTGAATATATCCAGGTAACAAGCCATGAAGGGCTTTATAGATAAAAACCGGAACCTTAAACTGGATCCCGAAATCAATTGGCAACCAATGCAGGGTCCACAACACTACAAAAAGCTCCCATACTCAGAGCCCAAAAGTGTATAATTTTTAAATATTTATAGCCTGCTGGATGAGCAGTCCAGACAGATAAGAGCATGAGGTAGTGTTATCAACCCTTTAAGCCTCAGGTAAGGCCCTAAATAATTAATTTAATGGTAATTTAATTAATTCCTATTCAAGAATATGCAAAACTACGTCTTTCTTCTTAGGGAGCAAGTGACAGCTCTGTGTAAGTCTAACCACTTTAAAAAATTTCTACAGTTGGGACTATGCCCACTCAACTTGATGAGATTATTTCTGGGAAGCATCCTTCAAACGAGAACGCACAATTTTGGCAAACTACCCTGGCAACAAAGCTCAAGTTGTGAATTAAGAAGAATTTACTTCTGAATAAACTTGTACAAAATTAGATCTACAACACTGGTTTCTTCCATTAGCCTTTTATGTAGGTATGATCCACCCACCACCATTCTGAAAAGTTTTAAATTATGGAATAAATAGCATTGGATTAATAAAATATTCTAAACAGATTTCATCATTGGAAATCATAGTTTCATTTATATTACTAGTTCCAAAAATTAAATGGTACAGTATGAATTCTTATCAAGATGACCTTATCAACATTTTTCTGTCTAAAATTTCTTTCACATCTTTTTTAGATGACTATCATTTTATATTATGTGCTGAAAAATAAACTTTTCAACCTTGTGTTTAGAAAAATATTCAACTCATTCTTAAATATGGCTTAAATATTTAAATAGTGATGCAGAGCAAGATCCTAAGATCCTGCTCAGAGATGCTACCTTCAAATACACTTTATATTTCCATTGGTACATATATTTCCTTTTACAGGAAAAAAACCCCAATAAATCAAAAGTTCTTCATCAGTCCTATGGAATGGTGATAAATATTTCTCCAAAGGCTATCTCTAGGAAGAATATAATTTCCACCCCTTATGGACTTTTTGTGTAAAAAACCCATGATTTATGGTGTTGATGATTAGACAGATTATAGAAAGAAGAGTGTCATAATGCAGTTTTACAGAAATAGCTTAAATCTTAATTGTACTTATCACCAATATGAAGAAAATGAAAAACAACCGCTTCATATCTATCCTTTTTTTTTCTTTTCTTTTTTTGCATTTTTAGCCTTTTCTTTTTTCTTTTCTCTTCCTTTTTTCATTTTATTTTAGTTTGTATTATTTATTATTCTTAATAAAACTTTCAAATAGATATATATAATTTGCCTAGGTAGGCAAAGAAGTGATGTGCAGCAAGCTCCAAATGATGAATTTATCTGGGAAATCACTCAAATAAAATAATGATAGAGTCAGGCTTATAAATACAGAATTGCACTTACTGATATCTTTCCATGATTGATCAACTTTCCATGTTGAACCTAAAGTTCCTATCTTTCTACAGCAAACCACACAATAAGCAGCCAGAGACATTCTGTAAAGGTACAAAAAACTGATTTAGCACATCAACAGGATTTTAAAAATTATTTTGTATATCAGTTATGCCCTAGTCTAATACATAGCATTCTTTCCAAAAACATATATTGCTAGTAGAGGATTTCATGATTGTAAAAAAAAACAAATCTCCAAGTGTCTTTCAAAGGAAAAAAGAATTATATCATTTCCCAAACTTTTTGATTCAAAAAGCCTTTCCCTTCTGAATTTAAATGAGAGATGCAATTCATTTTACAATCCAAAATAATATATTTTGCTTCACTGTATGTTTTTAATAAGATAATTATTTTGGCTATCCACCTACACTGGAAAAAAGAGAGGTTCAGAGACCCAAAGAAATTCACTGAAATCTAATAAGTTTGCTGGCAATCTATAGAAATATTATTGGAACCATAGAAAATGATTGGATCTTAATGATAATTCTGTGCAGAGATTCACTACAAGGAATAGAGCAGAGAGCCCAATCAAGCTTTTTTGGGCTAAGGCGTTCTACTGATACGATATCACTTGATTCAAAAAATCCTGTGTTTCCTCCTGTTATACCACTAACTCATGCTGTCAATACTTTGCTGCTTATTCCATGGTTAACTTTACTTTACTCAACTAACCCAATTTGGGGAGTCTGCATGTTACACTTAATATTAACTAGTTTTGCTCAATAACTTAGGGTAAAATAAGGCAAGATGGTCCTTAGTTCAGTAACTACAAAGAATGCTCAAATTTTCAGTATAAATCTACAATGTTTGAATAAATCTGGGGTTTTAATAAATGACTCATTAAAAATACCTAAAATGTGCCATACATGAAGATAAAGGTTTTTTTTAAAAAAATCATGTTGTTAACAATTTTTTAACAGCCATGGAACTATAAAAAATAAACTGCAGCCCGGTTAGCAAATGAAGCTTTCTTTGTTGATGAACATGCCATCTGACTTCTTGGAAAACAACCACCATTTCAGTTTTGCAGTGACTTGTAGCTCAACCTGATTAACTGCCTTGCAGATGTGTTTCTGAGAACAGAGCCAAGAGTTGTGGGAGAGTAGGGTGACTAATTTCATACTCGAAGAACCACCATTCACTAGGAAAAAAAGAAATATTTTATTCAGGGGAAAAAAAAAAAAACACTGGGCATCTCCCTCTGAAATAAAACATGCCCTAACAAGTACACACACTTGGAAATAAAAATTGCAGCAGCGGCTCTGCCGAACGTAAGGCGCTTTTTAGCCTTTAGCGAAGGGGCAAAACAAGATTGCAATTCGCAAAAACAGCATAGAAACGCCCCAGTTCTCCTAATTTTAGGGGTGCGCGGCACAATGAAAAAGGTACGCTCTAGCCTAGATAGAGTCAAGTCTATCATTGCTGATTACAGCTATCGTTATACAATAATGGACAAATGAGCTATACGAGCATCCTTCGCAATATTACTCCTTAATTCAGGGGATCTCTCCGGCTAGGCAAGGCGACAGGTCCTCCAGCCCCGACCTCGCAACCACGCACCAGGCTGGCCCAAACCACCGCTCTTCTCTTCCTCCTCCTGCCGCCTCCCCTACCTGCCCATCTCGGATCCCCGTCCCACTGTCAACGACGAAGCTTTGCCATACCGCCCACGCTCTGACGTCGACGCGCCCCACCTGACGTCACCCGGAGCGCCGCCCTTCACCAGGAGGCAAGCCAATCCAAAGACAATATAGGAGAAAAGCGCCTGCGCAGTTCTGGATCTTGCGTCTGAGTCGGCGCTCCTTCCGTCTCCCACTTCTTCCGGTCGGGGGGGGGGGGGGGAAACAGGAGTGACCGGGTGTGTTAGTCGCCAGGGCAACGTTGCCGGACGGGTGAAGCACGATTCTGTGTTTTCTTAGCTTGAACTGAGTGGGTTGTTTTTTTTTTCTTGGAAGGTCTTTCTCTTTCTTTCCCAATTTCTCCCTTGTTTATCCTCGTATCTCTGGCATTAAAGGGTTCCCTTTCTGCAGAGCAACGTAGACGTCAGCTTTTGCATCTTAAATAGTTGCAGCCACTCTCTTTCAGCTTAGTTTTATCCGGGGTAGTTGCACACTAAACCTCATCAATCTGGCCGAGGATGATGGGAAGTGCATTTGCAAGCTGCCTGGAAGATGCAGCTAGTAGGGCTGCCAGATGCTCTTGTAAACCATAAGGTTTCCTCCCCTCATTAGCCTGAATTAGGCTTCTCCAATGTAAGATTAGGGCTACCAAATCTGGGCTGCAAAATTCCCGAGTTCAGGGCAGAGTTTTCTGTATATCTTCGTTGCCATCTAAGGTCCGTGAAATTGTTGAACCCAGATAAAAAATCTCCACAAAACATAAAGTGACTTTGAATGAAGGTGGAGCTAGTTCTAAACAGATACTATAATAAGTTAGATATAAATATGCCCAGATTCAAGATAGAAGTAACACATGCTATTGATAGGGCTTCCCCCGCCTTTTTTTAAAAAAAAAATTGGAACATATTAAAATATTGAAGCGCATTCAGAATTATATTAAATAATTTATTACATTTAAAGTTACTATGTTAATTAACTGTACAGGCCCATTCTCATTGAAATGAAAATCAGTAAACCTGAATTCAGCGTAACTTTTGCTCAATTGAACTGGCTAGGATAGAAGCTTACCCATCAGGACCTTTGTATTGATTTTGTTCAGTTTAAGATTGTGTCATTTTCTACAAATAGTTTTTCCATTTGATGTTTTAGGAATCTGACCTTGTGAAGAAGATGGTGAATGTTTTGAAAGGGATACTTATAGAATGGTAAGCAAAAATATATTGGCAATGCAAGTGCTACCCCAAGCTTGTAAAAAATTTGGTAGCATGGGCAGGAAAAGTTTATGTTGTGACATGGTTACAAGAAACACTGAGTAATGATTGTACTGTATTCAGCAAGTGAAATAGCATAAGTAGCATGCTTTTATTTTAAAGGAATACCATTTTAGTGACATGATGTGTATTATTCATGTAACCTATAAACTATAGATATTTGGTATGCCTAATTCATATTATAAAGATGGAGATTATTCTGCCAACAGCCTCATTTTCTTACTACACTTACATTTAACTGGTTTAAGTAGCTTATCAATATTGCCTTTAACTCTAATTTCTAAAGGTGTTATATGTTTAAATTACAGATTGTAAAGAATTCACTTAACCAGCAGAATGGGCTGAGACAGCAATTACTATCATCTACTAGTACTCTCCCTTTATGTAAACTGAATAATGTAGCTACAGTTTAATATTAAATTTGAGGACCCTAGGCCTCGTGAACAATTACCAGATTAGAACCACCAAGACATGGTTCTAAAAATACCATATCCAAGCTACAGCACTCCATATAATCACTGGAGGGTAGTATCAAATTAAGGGTTTTGTGCAACTATTTGTTGCATCTAATGGTCATCTATTTTTTTTAATCCTGCTGTGTGTTCATTAAGAACACACAGCATCAAAAACAACATGGGGAGAAAAAGGATGGGTACTAGGTTTTTTTTAAAAAAGAGATTCACCTTCAGAAAGATCAATGTATGCATAGAAATAATAAGGCACAATTAAGATGGAAATTAAATTCAGAGGGAAAAAAAGGCTTTGAAAGAAACCAGAAGCAGGCAATTGCTTTTAGTTCAATTATTTAAAACCAGTGCCTAATGCGATTCTAGCTACTTACCCACTATATATCCTAGATATCTAAATCTAGGTTTGTTTGTTTTTTCATACATATTGAAAAATTTCATTCCACAACTTGGATGGGAGATTTACATTCCTTTACTTCCTTTCTTACAGCCAGCTGCTGTAAGATTCCAGTAAACTTCTCCTTAGTATTTAATTTCAAAGGAAAGGAAGTTGTTTTGGCTCAAAGATTTGGTCGGCCAGCCTTTTAGTCTACTACAGATAGAGGTGTTTACAGTATGATAGTAGATGTATTCAGAGAATTTCTAGCAGTTTATGTTACTATGTGGCTGTGAAACAAAATGAATATATTTCTTAGGCCAGTGATTGCAAAAAGAAATTCAAAGAGGTATTTTACAAAATGCATTAGCACAATCCACTTTTCCTTGAAGTACTATAGCATCTGTTTGTGTATGAATGTACAAATAGCACTTTTGGGACCATAAGAGAAGTGGCTACACATGCACATACAGGCAGAGACAAAAATGGACAGCTTTGAAAACAACCATGTGAGCCTTGTTAAGGGTGCAGCTGCCTTAACACTTCGAAGAAAGACAGAAAAAATGGTTTGATAGATTTACTTTTCCTCCCTCATAATCTCTTCCAGATTGGGAAATGTTATTGGAAAAAGTATCTATTCTGAATTGATTTTACACTGAAAATTTTAGATATTTGACCATCTATTTCCAAATTTAACTTCTTTTTTGATTATATAAAATCTGATTATCATGACTGTCGCAAGTTAATCTTTTCTAATTCAATGTTTTAGTCAAGTTTCAGAACTGCGGCTAACAAAATTACCATAGTGAATGGATTGTGCTATGAAAGGGACAATTGGAACATAGCCCTTGGATTCTTCTTGCATACATAGTCCCATTTGATAATCATCTGTTGCCTTGCAAGTATTGGGATCTTAATATTAAACTCAAGTTATTCCTGAAGGATAGAATCCAGATGACAATACCTGTCAATATTTTTCCTTGGTTTATGGTCAGTGGAATCTGTAAGATTCAGCCTTGTGCTTTGTAATACAGGTAGTCCTAACCCCTTGTTCAGCAACTGTTCAGAGTTATGACGGTGTTGAATGAGTGGTATTTACAGCCTGATGTCAGTTTTATTGATCCCAGTACTAGCTTACATGTACAACATGTTTCAGCATTCTGCAATCACATGATTACTGTTTGTGACCTTCCCTCTGGCTTCCCACAAGCAAATGGGAAGCCAGTAGGGAAAGCCAGTACAGAAGATGGCAAGTCACTCTGGTAAGTCTCCTGCATCCAGGAGCAGCCAACCCCATACTGCCCTGCTTGCACTACATCAATTTCTTGTGCACCCTGCAGCAACTACACCAGGTCCTGCTCTACTGGTATCCTTATGTTTCCTCCCCCACCCGGCAGCAGCCACATATCAGTTTGCCAGCTTGTTTGCAAGCTGCCTGGGAATTGCAACTTGTTGCTGGCTTTCCCATTGACTTTGCTTGCAGATCCTCATTTAGTGACCCACAAAGCCTTTCAATGATGACAATGGGGACTGCTTGGATTGCCATCACAAAGCATGACTTCATGCTTTATCACCGCTCCACTTAGCAATAGAAATTACAGTCCTGATTATCTTTGTTAATCGAGGACTATCTGTTTTACATGAAACTGTTGGAAATTGTCATTCAGAGACTGGGCTAAAAAGTCATCACTATGCCCTTGATACTTGAATATATTGATCTTGAGGACATATTAAAAACCACATTTAATCATATTAAAAATTGTTTATCTGATTAGATGAAACATCTAGTTGAACATAATTCCAACTGTTTGCACTCAATTCAAATAGGTGGAATATACTCATTCAATTTGATTGTGGTTAATGGTTCAGCCTTCCTTGGATAAGATTGCACTCCTCTGAAAATATCACATTTGAAGTTGGCAGTGTTCCTTGGCTTGTATTCTCCTGCTGGAATATATCCACGAGAAGAAACAATCTTTTCTGACCTTGTACTTTAGATTTTACTTGATGACAGGACTTTGTTACAATTATTCATGGCTTAAATACTTCCTGGATAGAATGTTAGGTTATATGCAAAGCTAACCTTGAAAAGTATTAGAAACTGCAGTGACTACAAAACATATGGAGTAAAGTAAGGTACTGGTAACCAGAATATGTTGTACCTATTTTACTAAATTCACATTTGCTCCCAGTCTTTTTTCATCACTGATTAAATTTAACCTTCACAGCTTTAACAGTTTTGGTTCCTATGAATCTTAACAATGCTGCTTCAGTGCATTTTCTCATATAAACACCTGAGTTTTCATCTACTTAAGTCATAGCAGATATTTTTTTGAAACATGGTAGCTATCTATGAAATATCCTCCACAACTGAAGGTGGCCAAGATCCACACACTATAACTTTGGATGTTTGGTCAGGGTTGGATATTTGGGAGAATCCTGAAAATACTTGATCTCTTTAACATATTAGGATGTTTTCATAATAGTTTTCATTTTTTTCAATCTCATCATGTTTTATGAATTTTTGCTTGGTTGCTTTATACAGTTTATGACATTTAATGCATTTCATAAATGTGGTTTTATTGTATTATCTTGACATTTGCATTGTAACTATTGCAAGCTTAATTCGTTGAAATGTTATGCGAGATTACCATAATTTTATCCTTGTCCCCACAGTGACCCAGCCATGAAGCAGTTCCTGCTGTACCTAGATGAATCAAATGCCCTGGGAAAGAAGTTCATCATACAAGATTTAGATGAAACCCATGTCTTTGTGTTGGCTGAAATGGTTAACTTCTTGCAAGAGAGAGTGGGAGAATTAATGGACCAGAACTCTTTTCCTATTACACAGAAATAAAAAACGACGCTGGATATGGATACACATCGAACTGAAAACCTGTAAATTTTTCTGTGAATTAATTTAAGGCAGATTGAATTATAGTCACTATGAGAAGTGAGCTACGTACATATCAAGAATTCTCTTTTATTGTTTTGTGTTTCATCCTGTCTTAAAACTGCAATTATGCTAATAGCTCATTTTGTTTGCCAATGTAAATTACTATAGGATTTGAGATTCTTTAGGATGTTTTTTGCAGAGATGGGTGCAATGTTAGTATTGATATTCAGTTGCTCTCTGTAATATTCCCTCATAGAAAAAGCCACCTTGAAATACAGTATGCTTTTAATACAATATGAAGGAGTTGTTTTTTATATTTCCAAGGAAGATTCTTAAATTTTGTAATTTGAATACTCTTGAAAAAGCATACAATTCTCCGCTTACAACCACAATTGAGCCCAAAATTTCAGTTCTAAGCGAGATGGTTATTAAGTGATTTTTGTCTCATTTTACAACCTTTCTTGCCACAGCTGTTAAGTAAATCATTGCAGTTGTTAAGTTAGTACAACAACCCTTAAACATATAAACATAGCCAGTGGGCCCCACATCACTCAGCCCAAGGCCTGGAAAACGAAAGATTTTAAAGGCTCCTTGGGATGCCAACAGAGTGGGAGCAACTCAAACCTCCAGGGGAAGCCAATTCCAAGATGGCAGTTAGGATATCATTTTGAGCTGAGCTTTACTTTTAAGTTTTAACTAAATAGTAAAACTTTATAGAGTAAAACATTTTATATCATTACTACAAAGCATCTTGAATAAAAATGATTTAACATTCATCAATGCATGACACTTCAGACATGCAGTACTGTCCTATGCATATTTATTCTAAAGTCCTACTGTACATCAATGTCATTTTACTATTCATGGAATTGTACTTCCAAGATTCATATGCTTTGATTGGAGATAAGTGGCTATTGATTTGGAACCGAACTAAGAGTTGCCAGAAGTATCTATAGAAATTGCTCTCCCATTTTCTCTAGTGAGAGCAAACATTCATAGAAAAACTAGCTTTAACTATCTTTGTAAATGGTTGGAAACTACTGGGGTATTTTATGTAGCCTTTTAAAAGTTTTAAATAATTCTCAAAAAATATGTTGACATATGGATTGGATGAAATATTTAAGTTTTTATGCTTATACAGGTGTTAATTTACTAATTTATTGAGCATATACTTTTCTCTTTCAGTCCCAAAGGTGAAATCGGAAATATATATTTGTGACATGCAAAAAAGTGTTAAATTGAAATAAACAAAAGTACTTGAAAATATATTAATTCTAGACAGATGTTAAAATTGACTTCTAATACTTAAAAGTGTTCGTGGCCATAATAAGTGAATAATATTTGCAGCAAAGATTAAAAAAAATACTTGTCGAAGAGTTATAATGTCACATTATAGTTTGTTGTTAATAAATGTCAGGATGTGCAAAAGGTTGTATATACTATACTACATATACATTATACAAAACTCTTACCCTTAAGTCTTTGTTTCCCTACTTTACCCTTTTCTGTGTTATTTGTCCAGCAGTCTACAAGAATTGGATACAATTGAACAGAAGAAGAAGAAGATATGGGATACTTAAGTTAAAGTCCTCCCTTAGCCATGCTGGTTGGTAGGGTAGCTTTGACTGAGGCACTTTTTCTCAATCCAACCCAAACTGCAATAAGGGAAACATTCACAATCTGCAGTGTAAGACTTAGTTGCAACCCCTCCACAACAGAGCCTCTTCAGAAGTTGTAAACAAGTTATGATTATTAATGTGGTTTTGTTTTCTATTTAGTCATGTTCTGTTCTCAGTGCCTGGACAAGTCCCTGCAATTTTCTTGACTAGCTTTTTCAGAAGTGTTTTGCTATTGCCTTCTTCCTAGGGCTGAGAGAAATGTCTGGCTCAAGGTCATCCACCTGACTTGTGCCCAAGAGATATTTCGTGTTAGACCATATATAGTCTATAGATTGCACTTGAGCTAAAGTTTGATAAATCGAAATCTACAAACATGGTTTGATAAAGAATAGATCAACTGTGTCTCTCTTAAGCTTGAAATCGCAAATCGTGATTTGGGATATTATTTTTAAGGTCGTATTTTGAAATAGTACTGTGTTTCTCCAAAAATGAGACCCTGTCTTATATTTTTTTGAACCCCGAATGGCTTTATTTTTAGGGAGATCTTATTATTTTGGGGTGCATGGAGCAAGATGGAGCTCTTCTTGCCTTCTTACCTGATTTCCAGGTAAGTTTAAATATTTTTGGGGAGGATTTATTTTTGGGGTGAGGTTTATTTTAGCACATGCGCTTATGGCTTATCAGGGGATGTCTTATTTTTGGGAAAATGTACTTTTTTCCCCAAAAACAATTGAATTGTTTAATATTTTTATCTGGGATAGTTCCTGTTAGATCATAAATAGTTGATTGCACTTGAGCTAAAAGTTTGATAATCAAATCTAAATTTACAAATATGGTTTACTGTGCCCCTCTTAAGCTTGAAAACAAAAATTGTGGTTTGGGATTTGGGATATTTTTAAGGTCATACTTTGGAGTAACACTTTGAAAAAAAGCAAACTTCCCAAATATGAACTTTCTACATGCCTGGAATATACAGCAGTTTGCATATGGTTCTATACCTGAAAGCAAATCCTTACCCTTCATATTTATTTCCATCCTAATAATTAGTTTTCTATCTGAAGTTATCACCAGCATAACATCAGTTTATATAAAATTCTCTAGTGCATATTAATACTAAAAAGAAATATAAACCATTTCTAGTTTATTCATTTCATTCTAAATATTCTGAAATAGAGTTTATGAATGATAATTATACTGTCTTTTCCACTAGGTGCTTTGATTTGTTACCTTTACATATATTAACTTGGTCAGAAATACTGAAAAATAACACTGAAAGTTTTGTTGAATGTTGAATTTAAACGTAGCAGTTAAACGGTAGTGTAGATCTTGCTTTACACATTCATGCCCTGTTGATTACAGCTGCATTTTATATGATTAAAACAAACAATGGATTAATGGAATGGGTGGCTACAAAGAGATTAAAAGGCCTCTAGTTCAAGTCTAGACTGAAAATCAGGCTTGTCAGATATTACATCTTCTATTCTGCTCTACGAAGTAGATAGTTGGTCTCTGACAGAAAATCACTTGAAGAAACTAGAAGCATTTGAAATGTGGATTTACAGATGGTTGTTACGTATCGCCTGGGAAAGCAAAGGGAAATCATCAAAACCATTAAAAAGCTAAAATTAGAATATTTTGATGCGACACCCAGAAAAATAAGGCATCCTTCACTTAATCCTCCAGGGAAAGATTGAAGGTCCAGGCAGAAGAAAAACATCATGGCTTCAAAACCTAAGGGACTGGTCTGGACAAAATTCCATCACTTTTTCATGCGGCTGTTGACAAAAATAGGACTGCCAACATGATTGCCAACATATGATGACGGATATGGCACAAGAAGAAGAACGTTCAAGTCTGCTACCTTTTACTAGAGGTCTACATATTGGAATTTGCCACTTAAATGTTTGGTTAAATTCTGCTATACCATTTGGAAGAGAGAAAAACCTGAACTATAGAAACTAGATTCCTGATTGGAATTATGCTAGGTACATAATATCATCTGGGCTTAATCATGAATTATTACACTGACCACTGTATAGCTAATTTCTGAAATCTAAAAAAGAGAAGAATATTTTAAACTACTTCTGTAAACTTTACTCTGATTAATTTAAAATACATTTTTTAAGTTCTTCCACTGGGCTCAAATATTTCCTTTTAATTGAAAAGAACACCATTAGTCAACTGAGTCATGGTGATCCATTACAGTTCATAATTATAATAGTTGAACCACTTTAATATGTTTTATAATCTTCAAGTTTTAAAATAATAACTTAAATCACAATTGTCCTCATTTTATGGCTGGGAAACAGATTCTGCACTATATGTAACTAACAGTCTATAGGTGTCAAGATATTTCAAATAGATTCAAGTTCATTATTCTGCTTAATGAATCACATGCTATTTGCTTTCCTTCCTATAATTTTTCTTTACATTTTTGTCATTTTTGCTTTCACTTCTTGCCATAGAAGAAAAATGAATAACTTAGAGAAAAAGATATTTCTTTTTCTGATATTTGATTCCGTTTTGCTTTTCTATCCAACCTTTTAGAACTGATTTAAGTCCTGTTTCTAGGCATCTTTTAGTCTCAGCCTTGTTACAGGGAACATACCAGGAAGAAAAGCTCTTACTCACTTTTATTAAAAGTAAAAGAAAAGAATGCACTGAATATCTATGTGAGTCACACATTCATTCTTTTAAAACTGGTTATTACTTTCTTTAGAATGAAGGTAACATCTATGTTTCTAGCATTTGTCTTTTCTTAACTTTGATAAAGTGCATGGCACAATAGAATTTGGAGGATAAATAATTTGGTATGAAAAGATTCCTTACTTATTATAGGAGAATTGTTTAAAACAGAGCTAGCTATATGAGAGGTCATATTGTGTGTGATTTGATTTTTCCCAAGATTTCTAAATGAGAAGTATCTACTTTCCTATCATCAAAGTTCAGGTTTTATTCCATTGTTTTTTTACTCCTCTGAATTTCTCCTTCTTCCTGTCCCTAATTCCATTTGCACACCTTGATTGGATTTCAGTACCTATCATTAAATTAAAATAACTTGCATTTATGAAAACTTCTTGCCTCTGTTCTGTACCAAATATTATTAATTTCAAATTTAAATTACATAAATGTATATCAATACGAGATCATCTCTGCAACAAAATAAAATCATGAATCCATTTGTTGCTCTTCCGTTACCACAGAAGAGACAGAAAACAATTGGAAAGGAATGGAAATGATATCCACATTCTGTAGCTTTGAAGGCAGACTGTTTCAACACAGAAGTTTGATTAAAAGTGTTGATAACTTGCGTACATCTATAAAATCTCACTTTTGCCTTTTTCTCAGAAGTTAGAATCTATTAGTTATATAATCTTACACTAGGCAATAATAAAACAAAAAGATTTCATTTATATTATGCCTGTTTCATGTCGAAAATTCGTTTCTTAAGACATAGGTGCACATTTCACTTAAAAGCTTAAGGATTTTGCTTTTACCTGGGTTTGGTGTAAAACATTTAAAAGTAAAATTTTCTCTGAGTCAAGCTTAATTGATGACTTCAAGTATATATCCGTGTGATTTTCTGGCCACCAATAAAGAAGTTGTTTATCATTACCTTTCAGGCTATTTCTCTTATTCCTTAGTCTAACCTGTATGCTTGTTATTGCCTCCAATCTGCCACCCATGCTCTAACTAAAGGCAATCCTTCTTAGCCTTTCAAGATTAACCTTGAATGTTCAACCTAACTAATCCTAATAAGTAATTCTTGACCACACAGAATTATAATGCCCAGAGTTTCTGTTTTGCTAATAAAGAGTCATTTCAAAGGCTGATAGTTATTAAATACTGAGCCAAGTATCTGGATGCAAATGTCATTTTAGGAACATATGATAATTTCTGTAGGCCCTTCCTAAGCATGATACAGTAGATTCAAAGATTTTCACAAATGAACAAATGCATATTTTTAGACAATAAGTTTCTTCCAAGAACTTGGTTCATCTCAGGAAGAATATCCATCAAGTGGAATATTGTTAATACAGGGGAGGAGAGAAGGTTCTGGAATCCATCATGGTGAAATGCCAAGAAGCTATGAAGAATGAAGATAGCATACTAGCAAACTACGGTAGCAGAAAATGCATTCTGGGCAATTTCAACACAAAATACCTAACTAGTTTGCAGCTTAATCCAATATAGTTATAACACATTCCAAGTCAGGTATTTAAGGCTATTTATAGATGATTGATTGTGATATCTTCGATGGAATATCAGGTTATTGCTTTTTACTAGCATATATTAGGCACACTTCTTTAATGCTGTCTTACCTCTACTCAAGCCAATTTTACAGGTTTCTATTGCACTTGAAGTTATCAATATCTTGTGGAAAAGTAGACAAAAAAGGCTAAAATAGCAGCATACTGGTGATATATATGTTGATGTAATTTTTAAATAAATACATGGTTTATTTAAAATATTTGTGTTACTTTCTATTTAAAACACCTTTACAATCTCTAGAATAACATCTGGAAGATTCATAAGAGCATAATAACATACATATTTACATAGTCACTTTATATATATATATATATATATATATATATATATATATATATATATATATATATATATATATATATCCTTTCAGGTTTGTTTTTTTTAAGAAAAAAACCCGAAAGGTGGGGAAACATCTGTTTTTTTTTCAAATTAATAATTAAGACAAATTTTTGGTTTCAAATATGATGTTTTAAGAATACAATTCCCTGCCTTGAGAAAGAGAGGAATAAGAATTGAAGGGCACTGCTATTTGTAGCAATTTCTTCATTTCATTTTTTACTGAAGAATTCTGTAGGTAAACTCAGGTTGGCATCGAGTGGATCCAAAATTACTCCATTTCTTCAACTGGTCCCAAAATGGCTCCATCTTATCTTCCCAAGTGAACACTGGACAGATATAGCTATGGTAATTCTTTCACAAACACTCCTGATAATGAGAAATTGAAATATTTTTTGGGGGGGCGGATTTATTCATAGCTCATCTGGATAAACTCCCACAATTCCCAGTTTTCATTACAAAAAAGAAAAAGTTTCTATGCATTCTGGAACCAAAGGTACAAAGAAAAACACATAATCCTCCTTTGCTTGTTTGTAAGGGGAAATTTTTTTCTTTTCAGTGAGTTTAAGAACCAATGAACAATTTTATCAGAGACAGACATTTTTTAAAAAATGTTTCCTTCTGAGAAATGATTGCTTAAAAAAAAAGACATCCAGAGGAATTATACATTTATTCCTAAATAAAAAATAAGAGTACTCTCTCTCTCCCTCCCTCCCTTCCTCCATCCATTCATCCACCTTACTATATTACTATATGTGAGACTCATTTTGTGAAGTTAAATTCTAAGGAACAGATGGAATTGCTGCTGTTGTACATACCTTCCTATTCACTTTTATGGCAAGGTTATAGGTAGTTTCCCAGGTTTATGGTACTGGAGTATTTTAACCTTTGATTCCCAGATAGTCTGAAGAGGCTCAGGATTTCACGGCCTTGAGGATCTTATCCTAGCCATCAAAAACCCAATACTTTGGGAGTCACACATTAGGTGTGTTTTATCTTGGAGCAATATGATATGGACTGAATTTGGGGAATGTTAATGGCTGTCCTTTGTCATGGACAGTTCATTAACTGATTGGGACCATCCAAAGTGCCTGAAAGACTCATAGGAAACTTGGGGAGTTCCCTGAAACTCTCTTACCATATTTGACCAAGGTTTTAGCTGTCACTTAGAACAGGGATCCCCAACCATGGACTGGCATCGGGCCGCAGCATTCCAGAAACCAGGCTGCGCAAACAAGCAAAGCCCCATCTATGGGATGCAGGCAGCACTCAAAACCACACACCCCTCCGGTCCACAGAAAAACCTCTGACTTGGAATGAGAGGATGACATTGGCCTTCCATCAGACTGAGCTTGTGTAAAGTTTTTAGGTTTCCTCGTGGACGCAGCCGGAATTCAGCCATCGCCTTCCAAGGTAGCTGCCATCAAGGAAGCTCCAGCACCCAGGTCCAAGGCCGAACTGCAGGCTTTCCTAGGCCTCCTTAATTTTTATGCGGTATTCCTCCCGCACAAGGCTTCCCTCGCTGAGCCTCTTCACCGGCTTTTAGAAAAGAGGACACCCTGGGCATGGACCAAGGAGGCAGCAGCCTCCTTTCAGGCAGTCAAGGACGTGCTCTCTTCAGACACCATCCTTGTGCAGTATGACGCCGACTTGCCCTTGTCACCTGTGACGCCTCCCCATACGGGGTGGGTGCCGTATTGAGTCACCTTCTGCCAAACGGGGTGGAGGCCCCGATCGCTTATTACTCCCGCACGCTCTCTGCGGTGGAGAGAAATTACAGTCAAATCGATCGGGAGGCCTTGGGGGCGGTAGCTGGAATCAAAAGATTCCATGATTATGTCTATGGCCGCCAATTTTCCCTCGTCACTGACCATAAACCCTTATTGGGCTTGCTGGCATCAGATCGCCAAACGCCCCCCATCTTGTCTCCGCGAATGTCGCGGTGGTTGGAATTTTTGGCCGCCTATACTTACCAACTGCAGTACAAACCAGGGAAGGATATTGGACACGCAGATGCCCTTAGCCGTTGTCCCCTCCCGTTACCTGTCATAGATCCATCCCCCTCTTCCTCAGTATTCTTGGTGGGGGAATTAGCTCCGTTAGTGACTGCGGAAGACGTTGGATCCCAGTCTTTGGCTGACCCTGTCTTGGCACAAGTCCTGGACTGGGCGCACCGCGGTTGGCCACATTCGCCCCCTGATCCCGTTTTTGTACCGTTTTTCCGCAGACAACACGACCTGTCTGTGCAGGTGGGCTGCCTCCTTTGGGGGCATCGGGTTGTGGTCCCTTCCGCCTTAAGAGTAGGGGTGCTGACGTGCCTTCACGACGCTCATCCTGGGGTGGTTCGGATGAAAGCATTGGGCCGGGCCTACGTCTGGTGGCCCGGCCTTGATAAGGCTATAGAGGACTGGGTCGCTAGGTGCTCCACATGTCAGCAGTCTAGACCGGCCCCACCATCTGCCCCAGTCTTGGAGTGGGAGACCCCCAGAGCCCCATGGGCGAGGGTCCACCTGGACCTTGCCGGCCCATTCTTGGGCCGTACGTTCCTCATACTGGTGGATGCTTATTCCAAGTGGGTGGAGCTAGCGCTCATGTCTAGCACCACCACAGAGGCTGTGACTAGGATTTTGGAGAGGCTCTTCGCCACCCATGGGCTGCCAGACATAGTGGTCACCGACAATGGTCCACAGTTCACGGCCGCACCCTTCCAACTATTCCTGGCCAGATTGGGGATCCGTCATGTGCGCACAGCCCCGTCCCATCCTGCGGCGAATGGGTTGGCGGAACGGGCTGTGAGATCGGCGAAAGAGGCCTTACGCCATTTGGGTGGGTCCGATTGGCACACTAGAATATATCAGTACCTCCTGGCCCAACACTCCACACCGACTCATACCACCAAACATAGTCCCGCTGAACTCATGGGCCGGCGGCTCAGGATCACTCTGGATCGACTGCACCCTGGGTATGCAGTATCGGGGCAGAAAGGGTTCCCTATCCCCACTAGGTCCTTTGTTGTGGGTGATCTAGTTTATGCCTTAAACGTTAATCAAGGGGAGAAATGGTTCCCGGGGTGGATTTTGCAACTAACGGGCCCCTTCTCCTATAGGGTCCAACTCACTGATGGGAGAGTGTGGAAATGCCACATTAATCAATTAAGGCGGCGCGTTAGTGAGGATGGGGCTACCCCGCAACCGTGTCCTATAACATCCAGTCCTCCGTCTTTGGCCGAGCCGGATCCCATCATGTTCCCGTGCACACCTGTTCCCCCTGCTGCCTTGCCTCTGGTTCCTGAGGGGCTTGCCGTTTCCGCCAGCCCTGGTCCTGACAGCTCGAGTGCCACGACTCTTCCCGAAACCGAGACTCCGGCTCCGCCCACCACCACAGCCAATCCCGAGCTAAGAAGATTGGGGCGTTGCCGCCGCCGTCCGGCATACTTAGCTGACTATGCCTGCACAGTCCAGGTGGGAAGGGGTGTAAAGTCCTCGGGGTTACGTCCTCACTCGGGCTGTCCTCCTCGGGAAGGTGTTGATTGGTTCAGCAGTTAGCAACAGAGGGAGCGGGAAGTTATCTGTTGTGGATTGGTTAGAATGTATCTGACAGCCGCTATTTAAGCGCCTGTCAGCAGGAGTTCTGTGTTCTTTTTACCAGAGAGTTCTCATTATGTGAAGAGTTAATAAAGCCTTGTTTGAAGCAGAAGGCCTCCGAGTGCTGTGTTCGGATCTAACAGCTTGTATGGCCCCTTCCTGTTGATTGATTTCAAGGGATTGCCTGATTTTTAGAATTCTTGGAAATAAAGCACCAGAAAAGATGCCTGGTGTATTGCTGGAAACAAGAGTAGAAAAATACTTAAGTCTATGTTAAGGATCAAATTGCAGCATTAAGAGCAGCAGAGTAAATCTGCAGAGTGCTGGCCTGCAGCCCTGTTCAAAGTGACCTGTTCCTGTTACAGAATGATCAGAGGAACATCTGCAGGCTGCTGTGACAATTATTTTCAGCGACTGATAGATAGGGGTCATTTGAATTCAGTTTGAGCTGAACTTCAGTTTCATGTCCTTTTGAGGTGAGTTGAAGCACTGTCTGGGGCTATCTGGAAAAAGTCTGAGCTTTTAAGTCTGGAGGATAAGTCTGATACTGATGTAGCTAGATACATATGCCTCTTCGGAAGCACTGGTGCACTCAACAGCATTGGATAATTTCCAAACAATCTCCAATCTTTTTAGAGAAGATTATAGAGAAGATGGTCAACAGGCAGTTAAAGAAGACTCTGAAGGAAAGAGATTAACAGGATCCCTTTTAGTTGGGTTTCAGTCCTGGGCATAGTACTGAGGTGGCGTCGATTGTACTTGTGGGTGACTTCTGTCTGTATGGTCTGGGATGGCTTCTTGATCTCTCTGTGATTTTGATATCGATATTCTTCTGGATTGATCCTGGCCTTCTGGATTGGCTCAGGTTAGGAATGGGAAGAGTTAGTCCTGACCCCGCTGGTAGCAATATGGCCCCAAAGATCTGGATGCTGGCCCAGTTGTAAATTATATGAGTTGTGTGTCTGGCTCACAATATAGTAGGTTTTAATTCATTATGCTTTATCAGTTGATCAGTTTTCTTTGCATTTGATGTTTTTAATCCTTGTTAGCTACCTAGAGTTGCCTGGCAAGTGGGTGGCTGTATAAACTGAGCAAACAATTTAAAAAACACATATACCCCATCTTTCCTCTAGGATGCACTCAGAATGGACTAGTTCTTTGATTGGAGTGCGACTGATTGACTGACCAAAAGCAAGTAGGTCTGACTCAGTATAAGGCAGCCTCCCACACTGCCCTCATAATACATTGGGTCATTTTCCTGATAAAGCATGAGAAATTCAAATATATGAAAAACATGTCCCAAAATATAGAGTTCACCTACAGAAAACCAGAGAGGAATGGAGTAGAAGAGTTGCATACACTACTACAGACCTACTGTACAATACAGCTTTTGTTTCCCACCACCCATGATGAATTCTGGTGGACACGAATGGTTCGGGGGCTGTATTAAATTTACTTTTTGCGCTCCTGGGGGCGGGGGAGGGGGAAACTGCCACCAAAAACAGTAGCGCAGAACGCATTATCTGGGAGAACAAAATAAATAAGGCCGAATCGCATCGTTTAAACTCAAGGGCTCCTCTTCAATACACCGATTCGTTTATAAAGCAACGAAACGTTGTCCTTCCCTCGTAAAACGAAATCGGGATTCGGAAATGGGATCTTTGTCGTGTCAGGCACAGGCCTGGGAGGCCGAACCCGATGAGCCGGGCATACGGCCGCTTTGTAGTCCGTCACCTCCCCCACCACCACCCCTCCTACTCCCGCAACAACCCCAGGAAGCGTTTCTTGGCGAGGGCCGAAGGAGGAAAACAGCAACTCTATATGGGCGTGCAGATCCACAGTCTGTGGATCGTGTTTCTGATCTGCGCCGCTGGCTGGCCCGGGAAGGGCCCCGGGCGTCCGGCTACGGCTTGGTAGCTCCTTTCTTCGCCCGCTGCAGAAGAGACGGGGAGGGGACAAAGCTGGAGTTGTGGGAGGGGGAAAAAGGGAAATATATATATATATATAAATAACATGTTGGGTCATGTGGTTGCATCACGTGAAAGGGGTGTCAGGCCCAGCAGCAGCAGCAGCAACAGCGGCAGCGGCTGCACGACCTGAGACTGAGACACAGACAGACGCTGGACGCTGGGCTTGTCGGGAGGAGCGACAGGCACGCAGGGAGGGCGGAAGCCTCACCGGACGAGTTTCAGTAGCTACTAGCTGGCTCTGCCTGTCTGGTCTGCCGGAGAGAGAGGTAAGGCATTCATTTCCCCCACCCCCCTTCTCCCCAACCTTGATTGCAGCTGCCCACTCCTCTTCGGCGTTGCTGTGTAGGAACTGGGTTCTGTCGCGCTCCTTCCTTTCTTCCTCTCTCCCTCTTTCCCCTCCCTCCCTCCCTCCCTCCTTCCATCCATCTCATCGTCCCTTTTCGGAAGATGCAGGATCCGCGCGTCTGGGCGGGAGGCTTTCGGGAGGGGAGCCGACGACTCCCGTCTCCTCCCCTTCCCCTCGCCTTTATGTCAGATGCTCCCGGCTGTTTGCGAAGGATGTAGCGGCTGGTGGGTTGTTTTTTTTTTTTTTTTTTTTGGCTTTCTTGCTTTTTAGCGGGCTTTACCCCCACGGACCCTGGTGGTGGGTGCTGTGAGGATTAGGGAAGCGATGTGGGGCAAAAGAGTCGTGGGGGTGGTGGTAGCGTGGAGTCCGCAAACGCAGGCTGGCCGGAGGAGTGGGTGGAAGTGCCTGGGGTCCGGGAGTGGGGGTGGCAAGAAGGATGGGCGGGAGGTGGGGGGGGGCGCACAGGTGGCGCGCAGGGAGTGTGGTAGTTTAGGATTTGTGTTCTTTTATTCTGATGGGCTGCCTGGTCTCGTTCTCTTTTCTTCCCCTCCCCGCCCTGTGTGTGTGTGTATTGTGTGTGTATTGTGTATGTATTGTGTGTGTGTATATGTGTGTTGTCTACCCACCGCGGTCTATTCCGTCAGGAGGATATGTTGAAGAAAAAGCAGCATCTGGAATGGAGCCTCCTCTTTTGAACGGGGAAGGGGAAAGGAAATGAAGGGTAGGTGGGTGGGTGGGAAGAACAGGTTTGCAGCAGAATCCTCTCTTCTTGAAACACCTTGTCTCCACCTCAGGAAGATTTGAGTCTTAAAACCTACTTTGGGATTTCAGTTTCAGTACTATGGACATTGCTAAGTATTGCTAAGTGCTATCTGGCAGCTGCCGCTGAATGTATGGAAGTTAAGAGCTTTAGGTGATGTGGGTGGGAGGAAAGAAAATAAACACACTTTCATCTTTTGTATCTCCTGATATCCGATTTACCCCAAAGCAAGTCGTATTTAGATTTAGGTGTTTTGTTTCTACAGGTGGTCCTCGACTAACGACCGCAATTGAGCCCCAAATTTATGTTGCTAAGTGAAACATTTGTTAAGTGAGTTTTGCCCCCATTTTACAACCTTCCTTGCCACAGTTGCTAAGTGAATTCACTGCCGTTGTTAAGTTGGTAACCCAATGGTTAAATGAATCTGGCTTCCCCGTTGACTTTGCTTGTCAGAGGGTCACAAAAGTTGATCATATGACCCTAGTTTCATCACAAATATGAACCAGTTGCCAAATATCTGAACGGTGATCACATGATGCTGCAATGGTTGTAAGTGTGAAAAGTGGTCATAAGTCACACACACACACACACACACACACACAGAGAGAGAGAGAGAGAGAGAGAGAGAGAGAGAGAGAGAGAGAGAGATTTAGGCCCTTTTGTGTTGTCATTGTTTACAGAGCATACTAAACTTTTGTTTTCAAACATGAGTTTGAAAACTTGGACCCAGATATTCCAGAGAAGAGGAGGAAATAAATGCCCATGAAGGAGCTTTCCTCAGAGGCCGCAAAAATGTAGCCCTCAGTTTGTGGCTCTAACCTTTCATTTCAAATGGGAAGAAGATGTGATCTTGTGCAGGCTATTTCCTCTCCCTTCTCCCTGACTTTTGTTGCCTGGTGTATTTGCATTGGGTCTGTTTTGCAGCCAATAGGAAAGAAAAGGTTACTCAGGGAGAATAGTTGTACTTTTTAGAGGAAAGCCACTGTATTAAGTACACTGTATCAGAAACACGATTCGAGCCATGAGTTTATGGGGTGAAAAATCTAGATCAAAGTTTGATATTATCTCTTTAGCACCAATCACAATATCACAAGAGATGGGCAACTTTCAAGTTCTATGGAATTTAAGCAGTATGATTTTGTTGAGTTAGGAAACTTATTTTATCATACTGAATCTTATTTGTTTCAGAAATACCCTTTCTTGACCTGTATAAGTTTTCTTAAGTGCTTGTATAATTCAGATTCAATGCTGGCCAGATCCATTAGGATACCTTTTCAAAGACTGACACATTAAGGTTTTAGATTACAAAAGCTTTATATCTCCTTACCCCCATCACATTTAAATGTACATAAATGTCTGTCCCATTGTAGAATAATGTAAAATAAATAAAATACTTGCAACACTGAAGAAGATTACAGCATTTTTCTTTTATTTGTGAAAAACTTTGCTTTCCATCTCGGATTAATTTGAATAAAAAGCTCCTTCGCTGAGGACTTGAATGCTAGTCCAGAAGCTTAATTGGTGATCTATGGTTTCTTGGCATTCTGGTATCTTGATGTTGAATTTTTTAAGAATACTTATAACCTAAGTCCACATGGTTAAAATATTGTTAGCGTGGCTGTTGTGAAAACTAACTTTTGATGATAGTGGTTTATCTGACTTGCTATATACCTGATCTTCCTTAAAAATATATGTTCTTAGTCATTTTTTTTAAAAAAGTGACCTTATTTCTTTGATACAAGACTGAAAGCAGAAATGGCTCTAATGATGATGTAATCTTTCCAAATGCTAAGCCATATTTAGTCAAGGTGAACTTTCTTGAAATTTAATGCATTTTTTTCATGATTAGAGGGCAATGTTTCTTTTAATGATCTGAGTGATCTGAAGAACAAGGCCACATGCTGGGAAGCTAAGAAAAAGGCAATACGTTTGTGAGATAAATTCTTAATCCCAAACATTACAATTGAAATTTGGCCAAGAGCACCTTTTTATTTTTAATAGTTCTTAAGTCTGCCTCATGTTCAGGTATGGCCAGTCAGCATTTTTTTTCTCATGATGCCCATAAGTAGGAGAAGAGACATTAGTCTCTTCAGTCTCTGGTTCTCTGAAGCTTCCCTCAACTGGGAGGTAACATGAATCTCAAAATTTTTAGATCTTGCTAGACCTGTCCTTCATGAATTTATATATTCCCTTCTTAAATGCAGGCGAGTTAATGGCCATCACCATATTTTATAGTAATGAATTCCTAAGGTAAATTATACTCTGTGATGTATATACTTTCCTTTATTAATGGTGTTTTATATTTTAACCCTTTCTTAAATATTTTAACACTTTCCCTTTTCCACAATGTGGAATGTACTTAGTCAACATCTTCATCGTGCTACCCACTGTGATCCAAAAATCTCTCTCCAATTAGTTATAAGCTGCTCAGAACCCATCACTGTATATGTAAATTTAGAGGACTAAGGGATAAGGTTCAGAAGCACTATTAGATCAAAAGGCATCCCTATAATTTGTACAATTATTAGATGCCTCATTTTTTTTAGATTTATAAGCCATTTCATAATTATGATCCATAATTTCTCAATGCAATAAATTGGCATGTACAAAAGTGCATATTTGTCCTGTGAGCATGACATTACTATCTCAATAGTGTCCCTGCAATTTTTCTTAGCATTTTCTATCTAGCATTTTCTAATATTTTGATTAAAAAAAAAATAAGATGAATAGTTTGGTTTAACCCTAAAATGAGAGATGATAACAGCATAATGACTGAGAACGAGCCGAGCATGAGGTCACACTCAGTTAATATCTCACTTCAACCATGGAATCACTCAGTAGCTTTAAATAAGTCACTTTCACACTCTGAAGACAATTAGTATTGGGATTTAATATAGAACAATTGTTAGGATTTCTGAGTTTTATTGGAGATTCAAGCACATAAAGAATATGTCGTATAAATATGTTGTGTAAAGATTATCATACTAGTAATAATATACTATAACATGGAATCCAAAGAAAGACAATGGAAAAATTATTTCTTACACCTGCTTTTTCCACCTACCACCTTAATTCTTCTGAGATCTCTGTCCCATGGACTGGGAGGTACAACCCTACGAGGTTCTTCTCACAGTGGGAAGGTGAAACTATAGGAAGCCCTTATTTATCTGAAGCTAACCTTATGGCATGTTGATGATGTTCACTTTTTGTTATTGGTGTAGGTTAGGTTTTTTTTTCTCAATCTGCATTCTTCAGATATGTTGGACTACAGCTCCCATAATCTCTAGCTGAAATAAAACATTGAACTTACTGGATAGTTACAGTGGAATTTTGATCCAAACCATTTGGTAGATACAGTACCAGATTAGGGAAAGTTGATGTTAATATTGAACTGTCCTATTTGCATTTTCCCATACTGTCAAGATGTATATTTGTTTGTTACTTGTTCAATTGAAGTTTTAATGCCCTACCATTTCCATAAAAATGAATTGCTCAGGAGAGAGAATAGGATTGAAAACTGTACCAGAACTGCAGGAATAAAAATAAAAAAGTTAAGACGGTAGTAGTGGATTTTAGATAGAAGATAGACAGACAGACAGACAGATGTAGATAGATGTATAGGTAAAGATATGTATAATCAATTCCATTCGTTAATTTTCTAGGTTCTCTTCCATTAATTGTAATGCATGAATAAAGTTGCTGAATTAATTTGAGCTTGATCAATGTTGTTTTCATAATCATGATTAAATAAACAGGTTTGAGATTAATGCCATTTAAAAAGTAGAATCATACATTATGGTCAGCTTTAGTTTATTCAGCCATGGTTTATTGAATCAACCACAGTTGGCTAAGTTTTGCATAGTATGCTAATCCACACGCTTTAATTTACAAGTTTCATTTCATGTAATACACAAAAGAAAAGCATAACAAATCTTATAGGGATATCCTGGTTAAGATTCAAAGATGGGACTTCTCCCAGGGATGGGTATTCCCCCAGAGGACCACAAAGAAGGCAAATGCTGAAACACAAACTCTTCCCTTTATATTCAACTTTGTATGCAAATATGAAAGAGCCAAGCTTACGTTGCTAATCACGACATGCTTTTACCATTAAGTATCTTCTGGGCTAGTTATGGACACGTGACCTTTCCTGAGGTTTCTTTTTTGTAAAAGTAAATCCAAGGTGACATTTTCATTTTTTTAAAATTTAAAAAAGTTAAAATGCTTGATTCTATGTCAAGTTCCCGGGACAAGTAGCACTTTTTTCTCAGGCTGCCCTTGATGGTCCTCACACAGGGAAGTCAGGAAAGGCTGCTGATGAAGACAGATGCACTTCTCTTATTTTCACCCCTGGCTTCGGCTCTTGAGTGCTTCTGCTCCTAGCATGTTAGCTGTCAAGTGGGTGTAAAGCAGGATGCAGCTAGAAAGACTTTTTTCAGCAGCCGGGTTCCTGCAATTTATTCCACCAATTGTGTTCTGCGCCGATAGCTGTGTTTGTTTTATTTATTTATTTATTCACCAGCATTTGAACTTCCCACAGAGGTGCAAAAAGCAATGTTATACAGAATCCACATTAAATTACCTCTGAGGCAGCACTTTCATCTGTGAAGCCATAGGCGCTTTGCGTAGATAACCCATCTTGAATTAGTGGATTTTCTCCAACCTCCCTCTCCCAAATCTTTGTGTTACCCATAGGTGCTGAATACGCTGCTTCCATATAATGCAATATAAAAGCCAATTAAAGTGATTTTTATGCGGGTAGGCTCATAATCTGTTGGTAAAGCTGCCTAATTGGGCAGGTCGCCAACCATTTGGAAAAAAAAATAAAATCTTATTTCTGATTTGTTTTGTAAATATTTGGGATGAGACTTGAAA
Source organism: Arizona elegans (assembly GCA_022577455.1). Taxonomy (NCBI): domain Eukaryota; kingdom Metazoa; phylum Chordata; class Lepidosauria; order Squamata; family Colubridae; genus Arizona; species Arizona elegans. The sequence goes on from JAKOOJ010000001.1 coordinate 256,910,482, forward strand.
GCTCACTTTTATTGATGATGTCAATATAATTTATTCTGTGTCCTTGACTTACCATCATTGTTAAACGAATATTCGAAGCCAATGGGGAACTGAAATTTGCTTAAAAACTATGTAATTTGCTTAAAAACTATAGTGATTCACCAGGACAAAAAAAATAATAAAATTGGGTGTGATTGTACTTAATGACTGCATTGCATAGCAACAGACGTTCTAGACGCAATTGTCATAAGTTGGGGACTACCTCTAATAATGGGTATTTTTCATATGGAACAATTTTGAATTGAACAATTGAGAAAACAATTGGCATTACAGCCCAATTTAACTTCATAAAGTTAAAGACATGAAGAATAAATAATGATAACTGATAATGTCCTTACACTAGTTTTGTATGTTGGTTAATTTTTAAAACTAAAATATAGAATACGTAGAAGTGAGACTGGAAAAATTTCAGTAGTTTAGGGCCTTTCACCATGTCAAGGATTACATTTTTATCAGGAATCAGCATTGGAGACAGGGCACACTTATTGCTTTAATGTATTTAGTTTTATATTAAGGTAGATTATACTGATTCTGGTTACTGGTCTCTGCAACCTAGAACTGAGTGACTCTAAAACATGTTTGGTTTTCTTTGAAAGCAACATTCAATTTCTGAGAACATGAATGGTGAAATTCTAAAAAAATGTTGGGACCCCAAAATTATGTGGGGTAAAGTGGATAATGCATCCCTAATATAATGTTAATCTATATTTTTACATGTAGTTCACATCAACCAATCATTAATAAATGCAATCATTTATAATTCCATTATAACTTAAATGCATTGGATGTAGTAATAGCTTTCAATTAATTACACACTTAAAAGTATAATAAATATATGTGTGCAATTAATCCACATCCTACAATTTTCTCTTCTGATTTCATCCACAGGTTATTAATGTATTGAAGGAGGCAAACGCCACCATCACTGTTTTTCTTAAAAATTTTAAGAAATTAACTTGCTTTCTATTTTTATATTTGGCTTTGCCGCAAACTTGCAAACATTGTATATTAGCTTACCATTGGAGAATGCAAGATAGTTGTCTCAGGTAGCAGATATTAAGAGACAATAGAAGAATAAAAATTATGAGATATGCAGATTTCCTTGTGTCTTCTCCAAGCTACCATGCTGTTTTCAAGTGAGGCTTTCGAAACATGCCTGCCTGCATCTATCTATCTATCTATCTATCTATCTATCTATCATCTGTCTGTCTATCTATCATCATCATCTATCTATCACCTATCTATCATCTATCACATATATAGCAATTTTATTGCTCTTGCTTTATTGTTGTATTTTTATTGTTATAGCAGTATAAAAACATAGTGTGTCCCTATAAGTCAATTTTGACTCCTGGTAGCTGCCAAGACAACTCCTTGCAACACTTTTGGAAAGGGCTTGCCATTACATAAAGCTCTCTATAAATCTCTCTCTGATGCAGAGATGTATCTAGTTCTATTCTGTTGATTAGCAGAATGTGCAGAGGATTTCAAACAAGAAAAGGATCTGGCCTGTAACCTTCCTTGTTATTTTTCTCTGTTCATCTGACCTCTGTATTCCCAGCTGGGAGTACAAAGTTTTGACTTGAATGTGAATAGACTCCCTACTCATTTTGGATCTGAATATTACACTTTTAGTAGCCACATTAGAGTGTATTTCTGTAACAAAAGCAACCTAGTGTCTTGTGGCATTTAGAAGATGAAGCAAGTTTATTGTATAATAATTAAATAGCCCTTGCCAAATCTGTGGTAGAACAGTTTTTCAAGTGGATTGCTCTCCTGTAAGTATGGATAATAAAGATTCTCCTCTCTTCCTGGTCAGAAAATAGCTAATGATTTGAAAATCAGATCAGAATTGGTATAGCCTACTTTTTATACAGCAATTTCCTTCCTCCAATTGGAATGGTATTTGAACACATTAAATTATCTTTTCAGTTGTATTTTTAACATGTTTGCACAATCCCTTTCTCGTTTGAAATCCTCTGCAATAACTTCCAACGTCCCAACAAAGTGATTGTCAGCCTGTATTGCAACAATCTGTGGTCTGATGTCAGCTCAAGAAGTTCTAAAACATAATTTTGATTGGTTTCAAAACACTGCTGTTCCAATGATATATGTAGCCTAGAATGGAATAAAAACAGTGTAAAGAGATTTATGCTTTCATTTTAATTGGCTGTTTACATATCTCTTCTTCTTGGAAGAAAATAGCCTGTGGTAAAAAGAGTACAAATATATTGAAGTATAATTTAAATATTAAATCCTTTGTAAACAGCAGTAACTGCAGCAATGTGCATTGGGTGTGTGCGTTGTGTTATATAAAAGATAAAGCTGAAGATAAAATTAAAGCTTTAATGATTATACATGAAAGGTTTAATGATCATACATGAAAACTTGCTTCATAGAACACACCAAAATCAAATGAGCCCATTGTAGCATGAAGTAGAAAGCATTTATTTATGAAAAACAGAATTTCTATGGCTGCCTATCTCTCAGAATGATCTTAGGTAACGCATAGCAACTAGTAAAAACAACAGCAGAAAATGCAACGTACCTTCTCCACCAAGGCACCATAACAATTCACACGACTGACCCTTGGGGGAATCATCAGTTCAAGTTCAGCATAGTGTTGTAGAAGACAACAGTATCTTGAGGATGACATACAATTAGTTGACTGTTTCAAATTCGCAAGGGTTAATATCGCCGTAGGCAGTATAGTAATGGGAAATTGGAATCTTTAGATTGACTGTAGTAAGCATGGTTTTCTCCACTGAGTCTTATCTTGTAGTCCTGGCAACACTTAGTTTGAGATAATACACCTGCTTAGCTAACTTGTTTCTCCCTTGGCTTGCATTGTATGCAATTAAGAGTGTGTCTCTATGCTCTCTTGAACCCCTGTTGCTTGATGTAGAATTTGTGTGAGGTAGAATTTCTCTGGAGTCTGTCATGTTGCACTTGGAAAACTAGCAGATGTGTTATAAGCCATGCAATCATAGAAGCCAGAAGTGTAAGCCAAATGACCAGCAATCACGAATCTCATCTTTTAACATATTTATTTTATCTAACAGGATAAATACTACAATGATCCTCATAAAAGAATAAATGAATGTAAATTCATACTTTTTTAAAAGTTAGCACTCAGAAAAGAGAGGGTGGGAAAACAGGTCTGATTGGTCACTTTTCTCTGTGCCTCTCTTATTCTCTGTGCCTTAAGATAATTTTCAAAGTCACCTTTCCAATAGGTTTACTCCAGAGCTTATGAACACATCTCAGAGAAATCGACCTGGCAATAACATTGCCTACTTGTTTGTTCTCCATGGTCTTTTAAACTCTTTAAATTTTTATTAAACTCTTTTAATCTTATTATCTTGATCCATGATATTAATAGTATTAAATTCTTAATATATGTTAGAAACTTGGTATTTTATTAGGCTGCTTGGTGATTATATTAGGCTTGTTTTTCACTTTTATATTTTTAATGCGTTGGTTTTATATTTGACATTATACCATTTTACCTCTCTCTATATGATGCTTAGAAAATTTGATTTTATAAGTATCTCACTGCTATAAAATATAGATGTTTGGACATTTTGTAACAGAGCTGAAATCTAGTCAACATGAAGGACAACAGCTTTTTAAAAAATCCCTACTGCCAAAAATGTAGGAATAAGAAATAACTACTGTTTTGTTTACTATTACAAATAATAGCCTCTTCCTTTGCATTATATACTTTTTTCACCTTGCACTGCTTATTCATTGCCAGTCATCCTGTAACTCAGAGGTGTCAAACTCGGGTCGTCACGGCATCATCACATGACGTATCGCAACTTTTTTTCCATTTGGTAAACTGGGTGTGGGCGTGGTCAGCACGTGATGCATCTAACCCACAGGCCGCAAATTTGACAGCCCTGTTGTAACTGATTTCAGCTTCTCTTAAAAAACTTCCAAGAGCTTGCCACTTACATATTTGAAGAACTTTGCATGTCCTATCTCCCACAGAACTTCTCTACACAAGGAGTAATTAACTCATATTCTCTCTCATTTGTAGGGACTCTGTATCCATGTAAATTTACATGTTCACTGAATATACCACTGACACAGGTCCATTGTATGAGTTGGTAATGATGACACATGGAAGCAGACATGATTTACTATATATTTGTGACTACATTTAGACTTTTGACCTGGTGTTATTTGATGCTGTGCTCTACCACATAGTGTTGCAAAACTTATCTCGGTGTTTCAGCTTCACAGTAACTTTTTCCCCATTTATTGCTTCTGTCTGTATCCCTTCATCAATATTTTCCTGCAAACACCTTAAAGTGGATTTGATCCTAATATGTGGTTGGTTTGACAGAGAGAGTGAACTCAAGCTTACGTGTACCTATAACTTATACTATTACATTGGACCTTGAAATTCTATCAGTAATGGTACTTGTGAATATATCTATTAAAATCAGCCAACCATAGAAAACTGTTTACAGTTCCATTAAATAGACTCTGGCATTAAGAGCTTATACCATCAGAATGGTACTCATTTTTATAGGGCCTCAAAACTGTTTTGCTACATCATATTAACCGAGTGACCTCCTCAGGTCATGGCATAATACTTGCCCTGGAGTTTTGTTCTTGCCCAGTTGGTACCCTCTGGATTCCTTTAATTAAATAGTGCCATCTACTGTACCCATAGAAGTGCATCTTGTCTGTGGCAGTGCCTGTCCTCTGGAATGAGATCCCCCACCTCCAACTTGAATTGTCCACCCCCTAAGTGTTTGGAAGGAAAAGAAGGAAGAAAATCTAGGTCTTCACTTAAGCATTAGTGAATGTGATTGAAGTCCCCTTTTCTTCTTTTTATTTGTTCCCATCTGGATTTGTTATTTCTGCCATCTTTGTTCCTTTTTGTTTTGTTTTCTTGTTTTTACATGTTTTTAACAATTTGCAAACCACCTAAAATCATTGCGAGTTGGGCAGCATATACATTGTATTATTATGGTTTATCACACAGTCAGCCAGAGAATTAGACTGGGCTTGGCATTTTTACCCTCCTATCGAGTCCTTTTCAAAGATTTGGGATAGGGAGATTTTGTTTCATGACGTTAAAGATATTGTTGCAGGATGTAAGCTGTTCCAGGTAAAGCTGCCTTTTGCAACTGACTGATGTTGATTTTGTCAATATTGATGGTATTCAGGTGATGCTCCAGATGTTTTGGGATTATTATTAAATCCAGACGATCCCTTAAAAGATAGTTTCTACAAGAATAGTGAGACAAATTGCAACTTCATTTTTAAAAGCTGTGCATAATGTTTATAAAGTAAAAGTATTTGGGAAAAACTTCTTTCATATATTACAGTAGCACACCAGAACCAAAACAGCTTCTCACTGTATGCCCTTTACACTCAACTCTAACAATATATATGTCATGCATATATTAGTTAGCTTGAGAGTAAATTTTGTTTTTCTGCATTATAGGCTGATCAGTTAGCACAGCAAAATGCAGCAGTTTGTTGCCAAAGCAACGAGTTACCACAACATGCAACCAATTAACCTAGGATGCAATTAGGAATGTTAGAAGAATTTACCGTTGGAGGCATTTTTTTTATTCTGTTGCCATTACTTCTGCTTCTCCGTGATTATGGCATAGTCCTACTTATGTTTAATAGATTCATGGTTTTCTGAATTAATTCAATTTCTTAGGTTTGCATCACACATTGAGCTCTACGGGAGTCACATTAGCTGGATTTATATAACACAACATACCTTAATGTAGTTGTCCACTTTGTGATTCAGTATATCAAAACATTGAAAAGGGAAGGTACAGGGTAACATAGAGTTGGTCAACCTTGTTGAGAATTCTGGGAGTTGTGGATTAATACCTCTGAAGGATGCTCGCTTAGGAAATGCTAAGTCCACAGTCATAATAAATCCTTTGTATATTTTATGTAGTTAAGGAGGCAAGAAACAGAAGTTAGGCTGAGGTTAATGATCAGGCGGTCTAGGAGTTTTTGGTCCACCTGGGCCCTCATGGTTACACACTTGTCTTGCAATCTTGGAAATAATGACAATTATTCAAGAGTTAGCAATCTAGCCTGGAGAAGTTAATAATAGGTAACTTCTTTGGATAATGTGTTGTGTGGGGAGATGGGCTAACGGTTTCTAAGGGTCATAAGTAAATTTAGGGGTCTTTGATAAAATTGAAGCACCTTTCATTAAGGTCCCATCTTTTCTGAAAAATTACCCATTCAGCACCAGTTTATCACTACATTTTTAGCTAAACTCGTTCTCTTTTAAACTGCCAGCGAGTGTCTCGTTGTGAGACTTCTCATTGCCAAAGACTCTTAGCAAGTTGCAAGTATCTGTATATGTGATTTTAGATAATTATACCTTTCCTCTTGCAGAGGAGAGAGGGGGAGAAAGAAAAAGATGACATGTTTTGATGTTTGCTTTGTCTTTTCTGGGTTGTGCAACTGCCTGACCTGATCCTTCTTCCTGCAGGGAGAATGTTTGTGGATTACTAAAGAATATAGCTCTGATTCAAAGTGAGTTTCTACTAGTAATGGAGCCTGAGAAAAGAAGGGGTAACTATCTCTACCTCTCAGGTTTTCAGAAGCAAAAGATCAAATGGCAAAGAAGGGGAAATCTGTATTCTGAGTAATACCTGTGTGTGTGTGTGTGTGTGTGTGTGTGTGTGTATACATGGGCACATGAGCAGCAAGACAGCAAATAGAAATGAAACTATACCTTGTATTCTTTTTTCTTATTTCAAAAATTCTGTTTTTGTGGAAAGTAGATCACTGTATCCATTCTAACATGCCCTAGAAGTACTTTTTTTATCAGATTATGGAGTAGTTTAGTTTAAAACCAAATATAGATGGAACTTGTGAATTTGATTGAAACTTGTTCCGAACATATAATGCAGATCAGGATTTTGGATGCTGGTTATCTTTTAAAGTTCTCCCTTTGTTTTTCAGGTATTTTTTATTAACATTGTAACATATAGATAAATTGGTTCTTACAAAATCTTGTATGATTTGTTACAGTATTACTTTTACGATTGTAGTAGATTCTTTAAATTGGTAAAGGTATACAACATTTTAGCTGTGAGATGAGATACGAATAACATTATTAATATTGTTATTTTCTTTGTGGGCTATATTTGTTATTTTGTTTGTAGTATGGACTCTTAATCGATAAAACTGCCTTCCTCAACTGGTGTCCTTCAGATATTTTGGAATTCAATTACCAGCATCATTGATTGTACAAAGCTTCTTTAGTGTCTGAATTACTTCTTTTTTGATGGAAAACAATGAAATACTGTTTCAATTTCCGCTGCATATCAAGGTCATCAACAGATTGGACTTTTCCATGTCACAGTTAGAATAATAGCTTGCAAAGGGGGTTGTGCATTTTGCATAAAAAGTAGAAACATATATAACTATAAGAGAGCCAGTTTGATCTAGTGGTTAAGGCACCTGGCTAGAAAGTGGCAACTGTGATTCCTAGTCTGGCCTTAGCCGTGAGAGTCAACTGAGTGATCTTGGGTCAGTCGCTTTCTCTCAGCCCAACTTACTTCACAGGGTTGTTGTTGTTGTTGTTGTTGTTGTTGTTGTTGTGGGGAAAATAGGAGGAGGAAGGCGTGTTGGATAAGTTAATCACCTTGAGTTATTTGTAAAAATAATAAAGGTGGGATATAAACAAACAAGGAGGAACATACATCTCTCCTTGCAGGTGTCAGGCCTGGAAGCCATCTTTTTCATTGGATCTTCAGGCCTACCTTATTTACTACTGTGGGAAACTGGGAGGGGGGATTGTATGGAGCCAGGGTGATATATAGTAATAATAACATCCTTTCTCAGAAAGTCAAGGACATCTTGCCCTGCACCTGGACGGTTGGAACTGGGAGGCCTCTCCAGTTGGGACGGTTCTTCGATTGGACCATGTGATGGACATGTGGGTGTTGGGCAGGGACTTGGACTTTCCTTTGGGTGAGAAAAACCTGGAAGCTGTCAGATTCGGATTTTCCCAGATGTGCCAATATGACATCTCTGATAAAATGGAACTTTGAGGACACTCAAGCCTCAGAGTTTTCTTTCATTGGGGGTGTTACTTGGAAACCTGACAGCAAGTGCTTGAACATCTATGTGTTCTGCCCCAGCTACGGACCCCAAAGAACACAGCACACACAAAGTCTGTACGAAACTTAAATTTACTAAAATAACTCAGTCTTTTCCAAACAAAGGCTGTTAATAAACTTTCTTAACAGTCTACAAGAAACCAAAGATAAAGTAATCACAATCTTACAAAGGTTGGCAGAAAGCCCAGAAGCAATTTGCAGAGAATCCAGACGCGAAGGAGAATGAACTTGTTCCCTACAAATTGCTTCAGTCGGCATACCTCCTTAAATAGGCTAAGGGAGTGGCCAATTAGCCCCAAGCCTTACTCTCGAGGAGATCTCCTCCCGAGGACCCACTCCTGCCTTTTGGCAGCTCTGCGCACCCGTGCATCGAGAAGAGGCTCCTCCTCTTTGTCCTCTTCACTTAAAGGAGCTTCTGGAGGTTCTGAAGGCCCTGGCTGAATCCCTGCCTCTGGCACCACATCTTCTCCAGCCTCCTCATTGTCTGACTCTAGTGCCTGCTGTGCACTAGAACACCACACCACACCAGCCTCCTCGCTGTCAGAATCAGCTACAATCCGCACAGGCCACTGATGGGCCACAACGCTATGAGATTGAAAGCCATTTCTTAAGAAAGGCCCTGACTGGCAGACAGTTTTTCTTCTTCCATGAGTTGCACGTGCTTGTAGTACATTTTGTATTAATTTATCCAAAAGAATTATTATTGGTAGATCTGTACTCATAACGGTTTGATTAAAGTTTTCTCACTCTTCTTAGCAGATAAAAATAAACAATTTATAATATACACACAAAAAAGTTCCAGAGATGGTTAAGAGTAGTAGCTTATAATTGAACAAAGAGCAGCTAAACATACTGGGGGAAGATGGATTTAATCTACATTAAAATTTCAGGTTTTTTTTTTTTTTTTTGGGTAGAGCATTTAAAGCTTAAAAGGGAAGGATCCCCAACCTAATGTCAGAGTAGAAAAAGGTTACTGCTGGCTAATACAGGTTAATACTTTAGCTTAACAGTAACTATAAACAGTGTTCACTGAAATATTGTATTCAACGTTTAAAAAGTTCTGATAATAGCTTTTGTAGTAAAACACGAGATATAAAATGCAAAAGCTGTATTAATTCTTATTAACTATTACCAAAAAATTGTTGGAAAGCTGCCTTTCTTGGCAAGTTTTCAATTATACCGAAGTTGGCAATATGTTTATTTACCTGTGTTTATTTACCTACACCTATTACAGATTTGGGTTTAGAACAAAGCTCTGTTTTAAAATAAACAAATACATTGCATATTTAAAAATACCTATTGGTGATAAGATAGTATATTATTACAGTTCAGATATCTAATTTAGGCTAATTGCTAAAGCATAATGTGATTTATTTGATTTTATCTTAACACAGCCTTTATGAAATATAAACTCTGGGTTTTAGTTTAGCGTGTTAATCATAACTTAGCATGAAGTGTGAATTAAGTTTATATTTCAGCATCACAGGAGATGAACAGTTAATGAACCAAATCCTTAGACAGTAAGAATATTCCTCTCTATCTTGGACATAAAAAATGTCCAAGATAGAGAGGCCTAGAAAAAGAAAAGCTTAAGGCAGATAATTTTAAAGATTAGACTAGGTGATATTTAGGGCAGAGGTTGGACAAAAAAGGACAGCAGCGGAATTGTACAATCAGAAAACCATGTCATTAAACATACTGTGTTTAATTCAGACTTCCTGATGTAATATCTTTTAATTTTTTGTTTAATTTATAGACTGCCTGTCTCTCATACAGCTATGGGCAGCTAGCTACTAAGAACTAAAGTATATGTAAAGGTATATAAAAAAATACAGGCCAGAAGAGCAAAGTAATAAAAACAAGATCAAATTAGGACACAAAAGAACAAAAAGAGACCTCCATAAGCATCTTGTCCCAAAGGCCTGGGAAAACAATCTAAGTCACTAGATTCCTTGATACCATAAGGGTGGAGTGAGGTTGGATTTCAGATTCAGATAACGTTGCACCTGGCTATGATAAACAGAGGTTACAGAAACAGATCTAACATCTGGAGGCATCAGGATTAGAAAGGTTGCTTTATAGAACGTCCTTTGGTGCAGAGCACGGGTGAAATGCTCCCAGTTCGGACCGGATCGCCCGATCCAGTAGTGATGGCAGCAGGTGATTCAGAGAACCGGTAGCAAAAATCCCTGCACCCCCCCCCCCCTGCCCAGCTGAGCCGTGCGATCATCAGAGGCTGTTTTTTTACTTTTAAAAGCATTTTTTCTACAACCTCTTCGGCTGAGTTGCCTGATCATCAGAAGCTTCTAAAAGCATTTTTTTCTGCAACATCTTCAGCCGAAGAGGTTGTAGAGGAAAAAAATGCCTTTAAAAGCCTCTGGCGATCCCATCTGAGTTGCCTGATCACCAGAGGCTTCTAAAAGCATTTTTTTTGCAACCTGTTAAGGTTGTAGAAAAAATGCTTTTAAAAGTTAAAAAAAAAAAGTTGGCCACGCCCACCCAGTCACATTACCCACCACCACCACCAAGCCACGCCCACAGAACCAGTAGTAACAAAGTTTAGATTTCACCCCTGGTGCAGAGACTTTAAATTTAACCAGTTTTCATATGGATTGATGTATGGTTCTTTTAGGTATCCTCCTTTGAATTGGTGCAGATTCTCAATTTGTCTCTTGTTCAGATGCACTTTCCAGTCTGAAAAGCACCAGAAGCACATAGCTTGGCTTGGTAAGCTAGGACTGCCTATGGTTGCCTCAAGCAGTGAATAGTCCAAAGTTGGTATTAGTGTTCCATTTTTAATAGGATAGATTAGAAAGTGAAAAATAGATACAGGTGATCCTTGATTAACAATGGTAATAGGGACTGGGAACTCCATCACTAAGTGACATGGTTATAAAGTGCAACATTATATGACTATACCAACTTAGGATGGCAGTGCTTCTTGCAGTTATTAAATGTGCAGCCGTTAGGCACAACGTCATTTGATCACCAGTTGTGACCTCCTGCCAGCTTCCCATCAACTTTGCTTGTGGAAAGTCAGCAGGGAAGGTCACAAATGATAATCACATGACTGCAGGATGCTGTGAGTGTGACCATTGTAATCATGAACCAGTTACCAAGTGCCCAAATAGTGATTATGTGAACATGGGGATACTAAGATGGCCACAGCTTCAAGGACTGAGAATAGATCTTCTCATTGGGCACTTTTGTAATTAAATGATCACGGAATGAATGGTTATTAACCATGGGCTACATATATATATATGAATAATAATAATAATAATAATATTAAATGTAATAATAATAATATTGTGAGCCACCCAGAGTCATGTATTGTAGTGACACCTATATAAATTTGCTTAATAAATAACAAGTAATAAAATAAACCTAATCTAGCCCTTTGGGCCTGCAGATGGGCTCTGCCTTTATATTTAGAGGTTGGTCTCAGCATACCATCCAAGTATTTATTTATTTATTTATTTGTCGCATTTTTATGCCGCCCAACTCCCGAGGGACTCTGGGCGGCTAACAACAGAGAATAAAACAATGCGAACAATATCCCATACAAAAGTTTAAAAGAAAACATTAAAACCCATACACTCCAATTCGTGGCCGGGTCTCGCAAGATCACCATAGCGAAATCAACGGCCCCAGGCCTGTCGGAAGAGCCACTGTCCACTGCTCATGCACATAGCCACTTTTTCACCTTCCCATAACAAGGTGCTTTCTTGGGGGATGATACAGTCTCCTTAGAAAACCACAATTGATATATATTATATCCTAGCAAAGTGTTTGATGAGCAGCAATAATGCCAAGCGGAGTTGCTAGTTGGGTACTCTGAGCAAAAAAAGAAAAAGCTTCATAGAGGGTTAATGGGCTCTCCCCCAGAACCACCAACCCCTTTGTACTGCTCATGTTAATGAAACGTGTCCCAGAATGTGGTCTCTGGGAGTTTTGTGCCTTGTATAAAAAATGAATAGGGGACTCTCCTGACTTCTTTTGAAGTGCTGCTGAAGTGACTGTTATCATAGCGTTCATGTGAATCCTGGTTTTGAAAAAGTTTATCTGTTTCAAAGCAACTCTACGATTGTATCAAAAGTTTCTGAAGATCTAAGCAACCACCTGTCTTGATATCAACCTTGATGGGGACTGAGATCATCAGGAAAGCCCTTCTAAAGGTACCTGGATTTCAAAAATTTATCTATTAGTCATTCAAGAGAGGGGTTTTTTTGCCCATGCACTCCCTTCACAGTTGACATTAATGGGCAAATTAAAATAATAATCAGTGTGAAGATATCCATTCTTTTTTTTTTGGAGCAATGTGACAATGCTTTTCTCAAGATGGGTTTCCTTTTCCTTGGAAATGTTAGTAAAGAGATATTTTTAAAAATTGCTCCAGAAACAATTATCAAAGAAGGTGGTAAACTTTTATTTATGAGTTGGCTGGTCACTCGCTTCAAAAGACTATGGAGATTCTCAGTCATCCAGGTCATGGTTGTCCCAAAGGTGCTGAAGAAGCTTCTTGAATGAGAAGCGAAATGTCTTCAAAGAAAAACCAGAAAGTCCAGCTGCCTCTTCAAAAAACACTTTTGGGACCACTTCAAAAGAACTTTGGATTACTGTAATGAGCAGGGGAATGGACAATGGTCTTACTAGCTCCTTTTCATTTGTATGAATGCTCATCAGCATTACAGAAGTTTAGACTGAAAAAGCTCATTGGCCAATATTAGAATTCCCTTCCTTTTTATGTGGTACGCAGGAATCATGGGAACATATACTGCTGTCCTTGCTTGCTGGTAGAAATGACAAAGAGCTTGTTATGTTAACAAACTCACATTGTCAGGAAGCATTCCTGTTCCTTATCTTTTTTGCTCATGCAAAGGGGCTCTGCTAGCTTGACATTTTGTTATAGATGACTGCATGGCTTATCGCTCACATATTGTGTTCTTCAATTGCCAAACAACTTTCTTGTTTTCATATGCAACAGAAAAAGGAAAACACTGTTTACCTTTTGTCTAGTGGCTAGTCAATCTAATATACATTTTACCACAATTTCTGAAGAGGATAAGATGGAAAAACAGCTAAGCCACTTTTCAGTAGCTAGAGGAGAGACCATAGCATTTCTATGATCATTGCAAACAATGGATCTTTATTTCAGAATTATCATGGAACTTTGTTCCTCCCCCCCCCCCGCCCCGAATATTATGACCATTTGCCTCCTGTGCTTTTGTAGTCTTCTATCAATGATTAATCTGAACTTGTAAAGCTACAATACTTAAAAGAGTTTCTCAAATTCATTTTGGCTGATATCTTTGTTTATGAGTTGGGATCTTTAATAACTCTTTGCTAATCTAACAGAATGACACTAAGGCCATTTTACTAAGGCGTAGATTTGTGCTTATTTGAAAAACATTTAGGACTTTGGGTATTCTCCCCCACCACTTAATAAAATGTTGAATTACTGGGAGACAAATACTTAGAATAGTTGCTATGATAATCGTAAATAATCTTAGATAGTTGCGTGTGGTACATGGTTGGCTGAACTCCTTTTAAAGTTCATGGTGCAAGGATGGGAAAAGTTCTGACATCATCTGGACCACAGTAATGCCTGAATGATTCCAATAGAAGGAGAAATCTTTTGAAGAACAGTTGATTGAAAAGGTGTCAGTCTCTGCAGTTGAAGACACTATGTGGTCAAAGCTAAAAAGTGTGATTCATTTTGTTTCATTTCATTTTGACACGATGATATTATCCATTATCATGTCTAATTCATAATATTTTATACGGAATAAAAACAACATTTGAATCCCACCTCAGTTTATGCTAGTTCCATCCGTTACTTTTGTGTTGCAGGAGGAATAGAATAAATAATATCAGTAACCTGGAACAAATGCAATGAGACAGAATAGCCCAAGAAAATAGGTCATGATGTTTAACAGGTATAGAATAGGGAAAATCCAGGGGTCTGAACTGAGATGTCTGATGATCCATTGTGAGTGTACTACGGTGAAGTCTGCCTTTACTTATTTTTTCTTTGAACTGATTTTTAATTGAACAAAAAGCAATGTTTGGTCTTCATTCGAGTTGTCCAATTCATGAAATCAGTCTGCAGATGAATGAAGACAGGAGAATTAACAGATTGCAAATTATCATATAGCATCACGTTAGCAAAATAACGTTTAGGATTATCCTATCAGAATCAGCTCTGTTTGTGTGTGTGTGTGTATGTGTGTGTGTGTGTGAGAAGAGAGACAAAGCCCATTAAAAGACCAGATTATTTTGTATACCGTATTTACCCGAAAATAAGACCCTGTCTTATATTTCTTTGAACCCTGAAATAAGTACGTGGCCTTATTGCCATGTGCTCAAAAGCCCAATTGGACTTATTATCAGGGGATGTCTTATTTTGGGGGAAACAGGGTAGTACTATTTCTCCCATTGTAAACTTTTCTCATCTGCCATCTGAAAAATAACAGCACCAAATTTGCCATTTATGCAACGTATTTCCATCAATTGACTACTGCACCTTATTATTAAGAAAATGTGGAATTGGATCTGGGGTAATCGTGGGCATCAACAGCAAATCAAGATTATATTAAAATGAGATTACATGCAGAATGATGCCATGAAACAAATCCCACTCATACATACTTGCAGTCTGATGGAGATACGTAAACTGCAGTGTTTGTGTCGTGATGACATGATGCATGTTGTATCACTTGTCCCCTGTGATAGTAATTTATGAAACTAAGCTTGTCATTTAGAAAAAATACCATATCTCAGCTGTTCTGATTTAATTCCTGATATACCGGTATTACTAGATAACCTTAACACACATATAAATAGTTTCTCTTATATTTTAAACATCTATTAGAGGTTTGCATCTCTTGCATATTCATAACTTGATCTAAGAAATTATATTTATTCTGAACAAAAATGGGTTCTATATGTCTAAGCAGTATTGCGAAGGTGTTTTTCATATTTGTTTATTTCAGTGGGCAAATAAAATAAACCAAGCTGTAACATTTGTCACCACAAATTATTCACAATCACCTTTCTAAGCTTTTGGAGAGAGGCATTTATAAATTTTGTAAACATTGCAATTCAGAGTAGCTATTCATAAAAGCAATTCTTAGCCCTTCTGTTATACTTAAAATGTAAGAATTGGATTTGATGTATTTTAACTGCACTAGATCCAGTCAAAGCCAACCTCAGGAGCCCAGGGGCCCTAGGCTGATTCATCCAGAGTAAATGTTGACAGTTAACATGTTCTGGAAGATAGCATGCTAGTTATAGACTCCAGCTGTTTGGGGGCAGTGAAGATAATTATTTTTCTGAACATAGGGCCATAAAGGTTGCTTCCTTTGAAAAAAAGATTAATCAAAGGGAAAGTGCCTAAACATTCTCCCCTTTCTGGCTTATCCAATTCAAAAACATTAGCCAGAGAAATTTGGTGAAGGGAGGATTATATAAAAGTTTTTTTTCTTTTGGATTCATTCAAAAGTTCCATTGTGCCATTTCTGCTGCAACCCATTTTGCCTCTACGGTATATTTTTCTGAAAATTAGGTATAAGGGATCGGGTATCTTTTCTCTTTTTTCCTTCCTTTTTTTAAAAAGTTCTTGAAGTATTTTCAAAGTAAATAGGGTTTTCCTGCTGGGTTAGCTTGAAATGTCTTTGCTGGTCTTGAGTGATTCATTTAAGTTTTCTAAAATGCATAACAGAGAAACATGTTTCCCAGTAGATTCTGAATGGAATATTTCTCATACCTTTTTGTGTTTAGAGTGTTCTATCAAAAACTCTGCTGCTGAGTGCTTCTTTTATGATTGGAAATAACTGCTTTTTTAGTACCCCCCAAAGTGGCATTAATTGTGTATCATGGGCAGATAAGGTCAAGTCTTTTAATCTTCTAAGTGTGAAGTACCTATTCAAAGAATCATTAAGAATCCTTCCATATAATCTATTTGTATATTAAGTACACAAGGCCTCCCTTTGTTGCCCCTACAGCTACTCCTCAACTTACGACCATAAGTGGGATGGGAAATTCAGTTCTAAGTCGCTATGGTCATAAGTCAAGCCACCTATGTGACCAGAAATAATTTATCATGGCAGTTATTAAGCAAATGCCATAGTCATTAAGAAAACCCATTCATTTGAAAAGGGGTTTGTTTTTGCCATCATAAATTCAAACGGTTGTAAAACAACCCGTTTTAAATCAAGGACTACCTGTAATAGGGCCAGTGAGGTGTTTTTTTAAAAAAGAAAAATACCACTTTCATGATGGAAAGCTTGTCTTTTTTTGGACAAGCAGAATGCATTTTGTATCCACTGGGAACAATGGTTTCCAGAATTCTGAATTATTATACTTGCTGGATGGACCATAGTGTCATACTAGGTATTATTTATACAGATGGTTCCCTATTTTGTGAACATTTGGTTTAAACATAATATTAGGGTAAGAGATGTGGAATAGCAGTACAATTTTCTCTTTACAGTCAGATGATTTTCTTAATACTTAAAGATTTAATGACAGGATATTGCCACAAAGCCTTATAGGACTAATTATATTAGAGGTACTATTCTCTATATCACCAGGGCATCTTAGCTTAGTACAAGTTCTCAAGGCATTCTCAGTATTTGCATGGAGATGCTCTCATGGTGCAGGGATATTAATTAGAAAAAGAAACCACTACCTTTAATGATGACATACAAGCCAGAGGGATTGATTAGAAGATTAATCAGCAGAAGGGATGTTTCCTTGTCATCAGGATTGGTACCTAAATAATGGTAGTTTATTACCTGTGCCATTATTTAAAATCCATAGTCTGCAACAGATACTTTTTTTAACTGCATTTTCAATCAATAGCGTAGTATTATTCATGGCTGAGAATATGCTGCATATAAATATGTCAGATTTCTGTCGTAGTCTATGTAATGTTGAAGGTTCACGCAGAACGTGGCAATAAATTTCCCTCTGGAAACTCAGCTCAGGAGCTAACATTGTAAGAGTCAAGGACAAGGCTTGGATAGATCTGTTGCTTTTATTGCAGGCACAAGAACCCATAATAATGGGGAAGATAATGAAGATGATCTACCACTGTAGAATGAAACAGTCAGGGCTCTCTATTTATAATACCCCTAGGGTCTAAATCATATATCTTTTTCTCACTCGTGTGTTATAATAGACTTCTTGCCACTCAGTTTAGTCTGGGATGTGCAGTACACTTTGTAGCATCCAGTAGTTCAAATAACATTTTCCCCAAACAGGTTGTCGGTTGAGAGATGAGATGATTGGGTAGGTTGGGATTCCGGAAACTTGGTGAATAATGGATGGGCTGCCTCAAGAGCACGGGGAAGGCCGCAACTGGGGATGAAATGAGACATTTAAGAAAAAGATGTACCATCACTAATATGGTACCCAGGGGCTTGACACATAATTACAGTAATAAAGCTCAAAGAAATCATGTCCCAAGATACTTGTGGGGAGGAAAGAAGATGTAGCAGCCTGACCAGTTTGCTGATTAGAGGTTTAGTGTAGTGATGCATGTGGCGGGGAGAAGCAAAGGCCTTGATGTCTGTTCTAATGGGAGGCCATTATAAGTTGCAACGCTGGAGGCAGGTTGGTTTAAGTACTCTGAAATGTCCCATTGCCAGCTCTTGTTCCAGAATTCCCTCAAGGGAAGAGGGATACAAAGCTGTTGTGTATTGTGATGCAATATTCACTCTTCCTAGACAAAATGGGAACAGTGCTTATAAGGGATTTCCTTGAAGATCATTTTGATCTGCAACAGAGGTGGGTTGCAGCAGGTTCTGACCAGTTCTGGAGAACCGGTAGCAGAAATTTTGAGTAGTTCGGAGAACTGGTAGTAAAAATTCTGACTGGCCCCGCCCCCATCTATTCTCTGCCTCCCAAGTCCCAGCTGACCAGGAGGAAATGGGGATTTTGCAGTAACCTTCCCCTGGAGTGGGGTGGGAATGGAGATTTTACAGTATCCTTCCCCTGCCACGCCCACAAAGCCATGCCAAAAAACCATGCCACGCCCACAAAGCCACACCCACAGAACCGGTAGTAAAAAATTTTGAAACTCAACACTGATCTGAACCATGAGTTTTTGTTAAGTATGGATTTGATCAGTTAGGGTGGGGATGGGTGGGGTCAGAATGAAGGGAACCTTTAGAAATATTATTTTGCCATCACAGGCTGGGGATATGGTGTTGGTTTTTAAAATTAAAACAAAAAACCTTTGTACTCTGTATCTGGATCCGTTCCAGTCCGGCTTCAGGCCTGGGTACAGCATGGAAACGGCATTGGTTGCATTGGTTGATGTTCTCTGGAGGACTCGGGACAGGGGATGTTCCTTTGTTCTGGTCCTATTAGATCTCTCAGCGGCTTTTGATACCATCAACCATGGTATGCTGCGCTGGCTGGAGGGGTTGGGAGTGGGAGGCACCGTCTTACGGTGGTTCTCCTCCTATCTCTCTGACTGGTTGCAGTCCGTGTTGGCTGGGGAGCAGAGGTCGACCTCGAGGCACCTTGTTTGTGGGGTGCCGCAAGGGTCGGTCCTCTCGCCTATCCTGTTCAACATTTATGTGAAGCCGCTGGGTGAGATCATCCATGGATTTGGGGTGCAGTGCCATCTGTATGCTGATGACACTCAGCTGTACATCTCCACCCCAGACCACTCCAACGATGCCCTTGAAGTGATGTCCCGGTGCCTGGAGGCCGTGCGGGTCTGGATGGGGAGGAACAGGCTCCGACTCAACCCCTCCAAGACCGAGTGGCTGTGGCTGCCGGCGTCCCGATATAGCCAGCTGGTGCCATCGCTGGCTATTGGGGGCGAGTCATTGGCCTACACGGAGAGGGCTTGTAACTTGGGCGTCCTCCTGGATGCACGGCTGGCCAGGAGGGCTTTTTATCAGGTTCGCCTGATACGCCAGTTGCGTCCCTTTCTGGATTGGGACTCCTTATGCATGGTCACTCACGCCCTCGTCACCTCTCGCCTGGATTACTGCAATGCTCTCTACATGGGGCTCCCCTTGAGGAGCACTGGGAGGCTCCAGCTGGTCCAGAATGTAGCCGCGCGGGTAATTATGGGGGCGACATGGTGCTCCCATGTAACACCTCTCCTGCGTGAGCTGCACTGGCTCCCGGTGGTCTTCTGGGTGCGCTTCAAGGTATTGGTTCTCATCTTTAAAGCGCTCCATGGCTTAGGGCCCGGGTATTTACGAGACCACCTTCTGCCACCGATAACCTCCCACCGGCCAATCCATTCCCACAGAGAGGGTCTCTTCAGGGTGCCGTCGGTCAAGCAATGTCGACTGACGACCCCCAGGGGGAGAGCCTTCTCTGTGGGGGCACCCGCCCTCTGGAACGAGCTACCCCCAGGAGTATGACTGATCCCGGACCTCCGTACTTTCCGCCGAGCATTGAAGACCTTCTTATTTCAGCAGGCCGGGCTGGCTTAAAATTTTAATGGGCTATTTTATGGGTAAAGGGTTTTAAAATTTGGGGAAGCCAAACTGATCTAATTCTGTTTTAATTTATTTTAATTTTTATACTGTGTGTATTTTAATTTTGGCTGTTCATCGCCCTGAGTCCTTCGGGAGAAGGGCGGTATACAAATTTAATAAACCTAAACCTAAACCTACTCATTTAGGTTGGCACTCTGTGAGTTTGTTAGTAGGTGACAAACTTACTCTTTCAGTCTCTTTGAAATGCATCTTCCATGGCTAAAAGTTCCTTTCTAAAAACCTCATTGTTCTGCTTGGCCAGCAGAAGATGGCCAAGCCATCTAGATAAAGTATACACATCAGAGCATGCTGTCTCCAAATTCTGGCATGGATTGTAACAATACAGAAATCGGAAGTGTTAGTCTGAAGAACAGGGTTTAGAGAGGTAAAAGCTGTTTGAGTAGGATAAATGTTTGCTCAGTGTCAAAATTCCATCTAAAGAAGCCTCTTCTTGATAAGGTGACTGAGCAAGTAGAACAACATTGGGAACAAAATTATTAAAATTAGCAAACCCTGGGATATGTTACACGTCCTGAGGAAATGTAGTAAGCCCACTAGTTCAAGACAGACCACAGATTCATTTTTTCTAACTTAGCATTATATGGGCAAAGTTAAAGAATTGCCTAAACTGTTCACTATAGATAGCAGGATCCTCATACTACTGTAGATCAGCATTTTATCCGAAGATTTGATTAAAAACACATCAAATGGGCCATGAAAGATAGAAACCATCAATCTTAGGACTGAGATTCCAGACAAGATGAATAGCACGGTGTCACAGCCAAACTTCCCATACTGGATGTCAACTATTCCAGACCCTCTGTCACGTGAGCTTGATTTAAGTTCCTCTGAAATTCAGATTGGTAAAAATGGGTGCTTTTTGTATCGATTTTGACAGTGCAGAAATGAGGGGAAGAGGTTAGTGATCCCTAAGAGTTAACAGAGTTCAGGAACTTATAACACTAGACCAGAGGTGGGTTCTGACCAGTTCTGGAGAACCGGTAGCGGAAATTTTGAGTAGTTTGGAGAATCGGTAGTATACATTCTGATTGGCCCCGCCCTCATCTATTCTCTGCCTTCCAAGTCCCAGCTGATCTGGAGGAAATGGGGATTTTGCAGTAACCTTCCTCTGGATTGGGGAGGGAATGGAGATTTTACAGTATCCTTCCCCTGCCATGCCCAGCAAGCCACGCCCAGCAAGCCATGCCATGCCCACTAAGCCACACCCACAGAACTGGTAGTAAAAAATTTTGAAACCCACCACTGCAATGGACCCTGTACCGGTTAAAGAAAGAATTATTATTATTATTATTATTATTATTATTATTATTATTATTATTATTATTATTATTATTAAATTTGTTTGTCACCCATCTCACAGTTCAAGGCAACTGAGCAGATAGCGGGGAACCAGACTTGTTAGCAAAAAAAAATGTCAGAGCACTGTTTGGGGACAAAGATGATTGAATGAAACTCTCTGCAAGTTGTCATCGAGAATTTTTTTAGGGTAACTAATTCTGTTTCTGACACAACATAGCAGCATATTCCAGGAATCTGTGTCCCAGGTTTATGATGCTGTCAGAGAGTTGGAAGCAGAATCTCATCTCCCCACTCCCCCAAACAAATCAGCACAATCAGCATTAAGATGGGAAATTCCACGTATGTGGGAATGAGCAGGAAAATGGGACTCCCAGCTGCATAAATTCAGTGTTTGGAGCTTCTGCTCAACGGGCAGGAGGAAGAAGAAATTAATTATAATAGCAGCATTTCCTCTCTCGTATGTACTTTGCCGCAG
This sequence comes from Arizona elegans, assembly GCA_022577455.1. Lineage (NCBI taxonomy): Eukaryota > Metazoa > Chordata > Lepidosauria > Squamata > Colubridae > Arizona > Arizona elegans. The sequence continues at coordinate 256,931,952 of JAKOOJ010000001.1, forward strand.
TTCTTTGAGTCTGCCATTGATCCCCAAGCAGAATTGGATTAATGCAGACAAAATTTCTGAGGTCCTGTTTCATTTAATATTTCCTCTTTAAAGTAGTCAGTTAATCTTTTTTTTTTTTTAATTCCAGCCCACATCCCTAGCTAGCAACCGCAAGTCCAGAAAATATTCTCATGCAAAGCACTTACTAACCTATTGCAGGTAACACATTTTGCAGTTGTCTGTCCCCTGTTTGATGAGATCATCGAAATTAGCCCTCTAGGTTTGAGGGCTTTGTTGTCCAGGTTTGAGCTGTTCTGCAGCAGGAGAGGGATTGTCAGTTTTATCACTTCCTCTACCAAGCGGCCAATTATAAATCCTGCATGACATGGGAATATCCTCAGGTCCTTGTGAGATGTTCACATGACATTGAGCAAAGAAGGTGGTAAACACATCATGTTTGTCAGGCAAGAAGTGTAACTGCTGCTGCCATTATGGCTGCTAGATCTGGAGCAGGAACACAGCATAAATTCCCTTGCTGAACTAGTTGTTTTAATATAAACACAAGAACCGACAGTAAGAATGATAAGCTACTGAAAAATCTAGCAGGCAAGCCCTTTATTCAGTTTAAAGCTTATGTTTCTTTCTCCTACCCTTATATGTTAATGAAATTCTTGCCACTTATTTTATAGACAAGGATATGAAAGGCATTTACATTCCCTGCCCCCCCCCCTTATTTTTTTACAACAATCTTGTCTGGTCTTAGGTCCTTGCTAGTTTCAACTCACACATGCGAATTCCTTGGAGACCCAAACAGGCAACAACCACTTACAAACAGGCCTTTGAAAATAATGAAAGGATAATGAAAGGCAGTTTGACATAGGACAGCATGGGATAACTTTGAAATTATTCAGACATGCTTATTTTTTAAAAAAATCTTTGATCTAATTTATGAAGAAATTTTGATGACTCATTATATGGTACAAAATTTCTTCAAAACTTATATCAAAGCATTTTATAAATATGAACAGGTCTGAAGAATTTCAAAATTATCCCATCCTCTCCCCACTTTGAACTAACATAAATAAATGGGTACAGTGAAAGCTGAAGCTGCCATTACTAAAAATGAAGCAGGCACATAAGCAGGAGACGACAAAAAGCCAGGAATCTTGCCTAAAAGATTCCTTCAGGAGATAGATAAGAAGGAACCAAGTCTTTTAAGGAAACAAAGGAAAATGTCACTTGAATCAGACAAAAGAAGTTGGGCCTAACATTTGGGAAACCCCTCCCCAAATCCCATCAACATCTACCAGACTTGAAAATCAACAAGGCAAGAGTAGCTGCTTATCTTGTAAATAATCAAAGCAAGGACTTTGGGGGAATAAAAGGGGCCCAGAAGCCTGCCCTTTCTTTGAGTATTTTTTTGGATCCAGACTTGTAGGCTTCCATCCCTCTGGCTTGTGCCTGCCCTAGTTGAGAAGGTTGTAGGTAAGTGTGGATGAGTTTGTGTGTATGTATGTAAAAAATAGCAAATGTATATTGCAGCCAGTAAATTTTTGCTATTAAAATTCAGTGGAGCTCTGTGTACTCCAAAGAACTGGTTGTGCCTCAGTTTTGGTTGAAAGTGATTTAGGTGTGACTGTTTTCCAAGGCTGTGAGTGTTTGAGACAGTGACCATAAGCCAAATCTGGAACACCTGTAACCGTACCCACTGAAGCAGAAGGATTAGCTCTAGAACTGACATTGGTCAATAATGTAACTGTAACTGGACCACTGAAGTTTCTAAACATTTTAAAATGCTATACTGTATAGAGCAGGGGTGTCAAACTCTCAGCCCACGGGCCGGATGTGTCACGTGCTGGCCCCACCCCTTCCCGGTTTAGCAAAGGGGAAAAGGTCCTGATATGTCACGTGACACTGCCGTGACAACACGAGTTTGACACCCCTGATATAGAGCATGTATGGTATACCAATGGAACATGTACCATTATAGATTGTTCTGAACTTCTAGGAATGAATGCAGTTGGTGTACTAAATTTTCCAGGCCACTGCTGAAATGTTGGCTTCCACACCAAGAGTGGAGTACTTAAGTGATATGTAGAAAAATTAAATCCTGATTTCTGGACCTGCTTTCTAACTAATTAGGAAAACCTACTGCTCAGCATATGATATTAGTTCGGAATTAATCATTTTCCTTGGATTTAAATGCAAAGAGTGTGTGAAAGAACATGTATGTTGGATGTAATCAATATAATGATAGCAGTAAACCAAAAACCTACAGATGATTCCTCGCAGTGTTTTCAATGAGGGATAAACTGGCATTGGTACAATAGCCACATAAATACCTTATAACATGAATATGATAATGCAGAAAATATCACACAAGATATAGTTTTTATACAAACTATAAAGGTCTTATGGTTTTTTAATCACTCTGAACACTTATGGACTTTTTTATCTCTCTGTCTCTGTCTTTCTTTTCTCTGTCTGTCTATCTCTATCTCTTCATTGATTCAATTTGTACAGCTACTCATGTATATGATTCTGGGCAGTTCACAGAATAATAAAAATATAAATAAAACATACAATCTGACTACCATATTAAAACCAGCATTAAAACTCAAATTCAGCTTTGTAATGTAATCCTGTCAGCTTTGAAAACCATATTAGCCCGGAAGCTTCCATGCTGCCACCTTCTCCTGTATGGGAAAGTAGGAGGGGGGATTTAGTAGTGGGGTTATTGGTAGACATAATAGCATTCTTCCTGTCAGTCAAGGTCAGGGCGATCCGGCATCTGGAGAAGGAGTGGTCGGAGTGCTGAGTCGAGATGGGACGGACGTTGATTGGAGCATGTGATTGACTGAGGAGTGAGGGGATGGTTTGGGGGGTTTTGATTTACTGAGGGAAAATCCGGACCTTTCAGATTCAGGTTTTCCCAGATGTGCCAGTTTACCTACTGTAGTAAAGAGAACTTTGGAAAATGCTTGCTTCCGCGTCTTTACTCGGAGTGGGGGTGTTCTGGAATGCTGACATTAACCCGAATCTCCCTTAAAGCATAACGGCATCCCGAAGGGGGGCTGTTGGGGGGGCTGAGCCCCAGCATCTACCTAAACCTCGGGTGCTGAGAAGACTGAGTGAAGATGGAGGAGAAAGGAGAAATCGTAGCAAATCCATTATTTCCAAAGTGGAAAAACACTGGATTTTTTATTCAGCTTTTTATGAGTCTGCCTTTGGCTGTTTTTCTTTTTCTTTTCTTAAATTCAATTGAGGATAAGCAGTAACCTCTTCTGCTACTTCTGTAATGTGGAAAATAGTCTCTTAAATTAAACCAGCATTTATTTTCTAGCGACATAATTTTATACATATCTATTCTGAGGTAAATCCCATAGAGTGTGAGGTAAATCCCATAGAATGTGTGGCTCTAGAATTGCAACCTAGAACGCTACTATATATTAATCCAATATTGTATACTGCTTAAGGGTAGTGGCATTTGTATTCTTGAACTTTAAGAATGCAAATTTATAATAACAATTTATTAAACTTGTTTGCAGCTCAGCTCTCAATAATTTCTGGGTGTTTTATTTATAACAAATTAACAAATGAGATCTCAAGTGCAAACACTCAATAATGTCTTGAATAAATGGCCAGATGTTCTTAAGAAAGAATTGCCATTTGAGAAATTAATAATAAGGCACCTGCATATTATTGTTGTGAACGTTTAACTCTAGTTTAACTCGAAGGTAATTTCTAGTTTGCATCTGTGTGTAACTGAGCATGGAATAGGACACAATACATGAAAGTAGTTAACATTAACATCACATACATTTTCTTCTGGATATCACTGGAGCCTCACTATGTGGATTTTTTCCTTAGCTTTTGGAGAGAATATACTAGTAGTGGGAAATACTAGTATAATTCAGCCAAAGGCCGCACGGCTAAAATTTAAGGGAGTTGCAGTATAAGTCACCTAGAAAGCCTTATACTGCAACTTCCTTAAGACTTTAAGAAGTCTTAAATCTTTGTAAACCCACTTAGAATGTCTGTATTTATAGTAGTTACATTACCATGTGCCATTTTATGTTATTAGCTGCCTTCAAAATTTTAGGTAACTTTATTGTTACTTTATGTACTAGAATAATTATTTTATGAATCTACAGCATATCATGCTTTACATTTATAATGCAATACCAAAAGAGATATACTAAAATTCTTAGTAAGGAAGCGGGCATCCTTCCAAAAGCAGTACCGAGGCATACCTGATTATAGTGTTTCAAAAGTGCAACTCCAAGTAGCATTGTTATTTTAACAGAGTCAGACTTATTGATGTGCAAGCTTGGCAGCATATAAACTTGGCAATCCTGCAAACTGCCTGGGGAAATATAAAATATCAGTAAATAAGAATTTGGGAGCCGCTGTATAACAGCTGGTGACATAAAGAGTTAAGGCAAAATAAGAATTGGCTGAACAATAGATACACACTCCTATTTCAGATCTAAGGATAAACACTATATTTCTGGATCCAGCTAAAACTTATTAAGGAAGCAAAAGGGGGGTACGACAAATGGAATTATTGTAGAAGGCAGGGCACATGAATTTCTTCTGAAACTTTTAGGATCTGCCTCTGTCTGGAAAATCCAATGATGAAGTGTTCCGGTCTCTATTTTCTGGGTTGGGAGTTGTCAGAAGTTATAATTTGTCTTGAATTACGAAGATCATAAGCCTTTCTGGACTTAAACCATACTTGTCAGGCAAAGAATGGAAGGGGTCAGAAAGTGGTGATTGAAGTTGCTTTTGCCAGCGCTGTTGTTACAATTCCAGATGAAATTGGTGTGACAGTCAGAGCTGGCTGTAACCCATCAGTGATCTAGGTGGTTCACCACCTCGTTGATTGGTTCTGGTGCTGTGCCATTTGGTTTTGGTACAGGAGCAAGGAATTAGCAGCCAGCTCTTCGTGATGCTTCAAAAAACTAGGACTGGTTTGAATCTAGAAGTTTGAATTTTGTTCCTTCCCCATGAAAGTGTTATTGCTGTAAAATGAAAACCATATTTATAGTAGGTGCAAGGACCAACACTTTGGGCGGTGAGAGCACTGAACATATGTGATTGTTGCAGAGGATCAGTCTTACCTCAGGCTGTTTCTTTCTCACTTTATTGGAACTATCTCTCACAGTTTCTTGCACAGTTAACCTGCTAGGTATATATGAATGTGTTGGGATAAGGGACAGGGGTTTTCCAGACTTGTACACTGTTCTCTAAATTATTGTGATGTTTATTTGATAGAGTACTTTTAGGTAAACAATTTGTGTTTATTTCTAATATATACAGTGGCCTTAGCTTAACCAACTATACAGACATCTCTACATCAAGCTTTTACAGTTTCTTAACTGTCTTGCTCCCCACTTTCCTGATTCACACTAGTGTTCCTTATCACAACTTTGATACTGCTTCAGTATTGTGGGCTTGCCTTTAGCATAGGGAGAAGAAAAGAAATGGAAAAACATGAATGCCACGGACTTCTTGTAATTGTAGCACTCTGTCAAGCTGTTCTGACTAACTCAGATTGTTGGAGGCAATATGCTGACTCTGTAAACCGCTTAGAGAGGGCTGTAGTGCACTGTGAAGCGGTATAGAAGTCTAAATGCTATTGCTAATACATCTGGTCTGCCTTTTCTGAATTGTGCTGTCTTTCCTATCTGTTCTGTGGATGTCTCTTTCAGATCCTGCTTGCTTCTGCAGGTCTTCATCTGCAGGATCCTCTTCCAGTTGTACCTGGTTTCGCACAGCATATCCAGGTCACATAGGACCCATATCACACCAGCGATGTCTGACAAAACCAACAGCCCATTTCCTAATATTTTTGCCCTTTTATATATCTGTGCTTGCTTTGAGGTGTCTTAATTAGGTAGGAAGCTTCTGAGCATCTAGATGAGAGTTTGCCCTCAAGTAGAAAAGAAATTCTTTAACTTCACCGTGCTATGTACACTGAGAGCATATGCACCAAGACAAATTCCTTGTGTGTCTAATCACACTTGGCCAATAAAAAATTATATTCTATTCTACAGTATAATTATTTGTACTGCATTTTGGGAAGAGTACGTAGTTTTGGAACAGCATAGAATGTTTTTTTTCACTTTTGAACATAAACTCTTTCTTTCCTTTCTTCTTTCCCTACTTTCTTTCCGCATTCCATGTTTATTAACCAAACTTATTTTCTTTTGATGCATTTAGAATTAAATACAAAAGGATATTATTATCCTCTAATACCAAGCACATTTCAGCAAATGTATTTGTTGTAATAAAAACTGAATAGTGGAAAATACTAATATTGTATCTAAAGAATAGCTTACTCAATTTTCCAATATTTTGTTTAAATTCAAATAATATGGAAATGCTTTTAATATTTGGGGAGCTAACGATCAATTTTGTGTTAGCAATTCCTCAAAATGTATTTTGGAAGGGTTGGGAGAAAAGGCAAAAACATAGACTTTTGACCTTTCTCAAATGCTTTATGTCTTTTGCCTAAAAATTGTCTTAAAACTGGTTATATTTCACTCATACTCCATCCATCTTTCCTTGTCAAAAAAACCAAATTTATGCTCTTTTTTTGTTGATGTGTTTGCCATTTTTTGAAATCAATATAAATTCAAATACTTTTATTTAGATTCACAAAAATCATAAATTTAGACCATACCTGTGAATATGACTAAACAAGGACTTACTAGATTGACATTCTCCCCTGATATTTTGACAGGCATGTAATTTTTATTTTATTTTTTTATTTTACAGAATTGGAAGCATCCAGAAAATCCTGACTGAGTGAGACATGACAACTACCATAGTTAAATGGTGAAGCCAGATATAGTCCAATTGCCAAAACTAAAGGTGTGATTATAATAACATATGTGTCTGTGGATCCTTATACACACCCACAAACATATTGCTGCAGCCATTCAAATCGATTGTTGCAAACTTCAATATTTTTGCAATTTATGAAAGTTATTGCAAGCACCAGCATAGCAATCTGACAGCTATGAGGACCAAAAATCCATGAAGTACCATCTGCTGCTAGTGCTCAGCCTCCCAAATGATCTGCAACGAGTGAAGAAAAAAAACTGCAAAAAGCAAACAGAGCTAAACAGTCTCTGAACAGAGTAAATGGCACCAGAACATGTAAGAAAGTGATAAAATTTGAGCAGGAAATAGAGTGATATTGTCATTATTCCCAAAGGAGGAATTATGTGAAATTATCACATCTTTTGCTGTATTAGAATTGGAGTCACTGTGACTTAATTTTTGCCAATTAAGGAGTGACAAATAATTTTACAGTAATGATTAAAGAACAAGCTAAGGGATAATGAGAACGCTCTCGAGGTTGACCTTCGGTGTTCACGCTTGTATTAAATTTGACAATGGAGCTTGCTATTTTTCCTTCTCTATTCCTTGTTAACATGGTACAAATACAAATAAATATTTGATCATCAATAGTACTCAAAGCTTTTGGAACACTTTAAAAATACACTCCACTGCCGCAAATGTATTGGTTAGAATTATGCATTTGAGCTCTAAAGAAGCCAGTAAGGAAGGAGTTGAAGAACCAAGGAAGCAAAGTGGGCAACAGCACAACAAAATAAAATTCGTTTTTTAAAAAAATTAGCCCGACACTTATTCTGAATCGGCCATTTTGCCTTTCTTTCTTTCTTTCTTTTTTTTTTTCAACACACTTGTTCAGTAAATAAAATACTCAACCTGCTTTTAATTCTGATTCATCTTTTAGCATTGAGGATACAGACTTTCCAGCAAAAGGGGAAAGTCAATAGCCCGCTGTTTTAGAGAAGGCTTCATAAGTCACCTAGGCAAATGTTCTTGCTTTAAAACCTTTAGAAAGGTTTTAAAAAGTTTTAAAAGAAAACCACCTGCTAAATGAAAAGACACTTTTGCTTTTACGCCTGTGCGCGGCAACAATTTGTGGGGAAGCAGGCAAGGCAGCGTAATAAATTGGTTCATCTGTGGAATCGGCAAGAATGCCACTGGCTGCCGAAGAAATGGGACTTCCTTCAGATTGCAAATGGTCTAGGTGGAACAGTGAGCAGCTGAGTTTAGAAAGGGCTTTTTTTCCATCTGGCCTGGCACGTTGCTAACTGCACCGAATTCTGGTTTGTGGTCTTGCACAGTCTGTGTGCCTTTTTTCTCCCCTTTATGCAATCGTTCTCAGCTTTAGCAGCAGATATTTTGGTCTGGTGGGAATAACATGTCAGAGGGTGGATTTGGGGAAAGATAAATGAATACGCTCCGGGTTTACAAGTCCGACTGGAGGAAATCTTTTTAAAGCCTTAAGTTACTTGAAAACCTTCACTTCTGCAAACTTTTGTCTCTGGAATTGCGTAATGCTATACTGGAAATCTCAGGCCGCATGGCGGTTCTATCCAATTGAGCAAAAAGACGGCTCACCATTTCCCGGAGCGCCTCTTCTGCAGTAGCTGTTTCTCCAAAGGACAAGTGTACCCCTCACTCCACTGACTCCAAATCAACATGAATCTGACTGATTTTCATTTTTTTAAGTGTTACATTTTCTTAGCCAACCGTCATCATCTTTTATAAGGAAATTTTTCACTATGCATTTGGTGGATATTTATAAAAACTGATCTTCTCTTCTGCTTCAGCCCCTCTTGATTCTGATCTGTCTTAAAACTTTTGGTCCTATCGATAGAAACTACAACCGCAAAGAGATTTATTTATATTTGCTGCACTAGACATAGTACTTTTCTTATGTCAAAAGGGAAAAATACAACAAAGTATGTACGCAGCAGTGGAACATGGACCTGTTCTCTTCAGCGATTCTAACATCCTCTGCCTCTCATGGAAAGGCAGGGTTCCAAAAAGTGAAAAGGAGAAACCTGTATGCCGGAGGCGATATTACGAGGAAGGCTGGTTGGCCACAGGAAATGGCAGGGGAGTAGTGGGCGTTACATTCACTTCCAGCCACTGTAGAAAGGACAGAAACACACCCCAGCGAATCAACTTCAATTTAAGAGGCCACAATAGTGAGGTGAGTAAACTCTCAATTGCTAATGTTCAATATAGGAAATAGAACAGTATCATCAAATCATACAGACAAAATAAGTGGATAAAAGACACTACTTGGAAGTCTGTTAAGATAGTTACATGGGTTGAAGATTTTCTTCGGCTGTGTTCATCCGTTAAGATTTATCAAGTACAATTAAATGGGTTGGGTGTGGCTGTGCTATTTCTACTCCTATATTTTTAGGCATTATAACTTTTGATTTTTTTTGTCTTTGAAGACTGCTGGCTGAAAAGTTAAACTATGATTAACATTAGAGTAATTGTTATTATTTCAAAACCTATTTTCTGGAGTTGGCTTCTTTAAAATAACTATCATGAATGTTTGCAACACGTTGAACTACAGTTAACTAAAAGTGCAGAGGAAATGTCCACTGTAAATGTGATAAGAAGCTGTTGCTTGAACTACTAAAAGGTACGTTAAAAGTAGAGGCAACAATGAATGAAACCTGGTTGGTTTTCAAGGTATTTTGTACCTCTGAACTAGAAGTATGGTTGAAGGCAGTGCATTGAAGGCAGTAAACCTTACAACAGCAAGAAAGTTTTTTGAAGGAAGGGTGCTTACCAGGAGATACAGCAGGCAAACCTAAGAACTATGCTAAAAGGTTCAGTTGCCTGTACACCAGTGGTTAGAGGATGGAGAACAAGCAGAGAGATTTTAAAGCCCTAGTACAAAAGCAACAAGCAAATATGATACGGTTAGTATTATTGAAACTTGATACGATAGAACTCAAGATTGTAATTTTAAGACACCAGTCAAGAAAATGGGAGACCATAAATTCTAGTCCTCCTTAGGCATGAAAGCCAGCCAGGTGATCTTGGGCTAGTCACTCTCTCTCAGCCCATCTCACAAGGTTGTTGCTGTGGGAATAATAGGAAGAGGAAGGTATGTTGGATATGTTTGCTTTTAGCATTAAATCAACCATTCCAGATATGTTCAACATTCAGATGTGTTCAGAGTGGAATTCTTAAGAATTCTGTGAGTTGATATCATAGCAAATCTCAAGGATAGCTAGATGGAAAACTGGTATTAATAAGAATTATTATTATATAAGTAGATGTGGTTTATACATATGGTTGACTTAGAGCAGTGATGGCCGTTGTGTGCGGGGAGAATGTGAGGGGATCATGCATGCACGTGCCCACACCCATAATTCAATGCCCCCTGCGCCCCACCCCCCACGCATGCGCTCGTGACCCCCTTCCCCCCTCGTTCCCTAAGCTTTTGGCACGCAATGGCAGAAAGGTTACCAGTGGGCCTAGTAGTCCTGTTTTTCGCCCTCCCCAGGCTCCAGAAGCTTTCTTGGAGCCTGGGGAGGGCAAAAATGGCCTCTCCTCCCCCCCCCCCCCCCCGGAAGCCCTCTGGAGGCTGGAAACGGCCCATTTCCTGACTTCCAGTGTAACCGGAAGGCCTGTTTTTCACTCTCCCCAGGCTCCAAAGGCTTTCTTGGAACCTGGGGAGGGCAAAAACGGCCTTCCTGCCCCCAGAGACCCTCCGGAGGCCAGAAACAGCCCATTTCCTGACTTCCGGTGGGCCTGGAAGGACCAAAAGTCAGCTGGCCAGTGCGTGCATGTGTGCTGGAGCTGAGCTAGGGCAACGCTCATGTGCCCACAGATATGGCTCCAAGTGCCACCTGTGGCACGCGTGCCATAGGTTCGCCATCACGGACTTAGAGCTTTTAGTTTATATAGGGCTATAGACCTTGCCCAGACATAATGGGAAACATTGCTTTTCACTGTGTAAAAAAAAAAAAAGGAATATGCTTACCTTCTCCTTTCCTCTCAGTCACACCAGACATTTTTGCCTGAGCAGAATTCTAGTTTGTTTAAAACTTGAGATGCAGAAGAGGGGAAGAAAATGTGAAGCTCATTGTTGTTTATTGACAAAATCAGCATGTAAAAAGTGATCACCTTTATTATATATATATAAGATGATGGTTGCTTCTGATGGAAGACTGTCCATGACACAAACACATTTTATTAATACGAATGAATTGTAACTGTACGATATGACATTTGAGTATGTAGATTGCAGAAATGGCCAAAGGACAGCATGCCACCAGCAGGCAATTTTCAGATAATTTTGAGAAGCTTCCTTTTATACTTGTCAGATTTTAACTTGCTTCCTTCCATCTGGACCTTTGGGCTTACACCCCTGCTGCTGCTTCTGTTAAAATTGCAGCTTGCTTCTGCTTCCCCCCTTTTAAGGCAAAAAACAAAAAACAAAAAACCATGGCTGCTTGGATTGCTTAAAAAATTATTGGGAAGAACCACATTTAGAAAGGAAGAATGTCAAATGTGGATGAAGAAGGTTGAGTCATATAAACAGAAGGCAATCAAAATAAGTATATCAAATTGTAGTCCAGTCACTTAATCCAGAACCAAGGATAACACCGGTGAAGAGGTCCGTAAGGGACGTGCATAAGCACACCAATGTGTGCCTGTCCTACCGTCCCTGTCCTACTGTCCCCATTTATTCGTATTCTTATCCTGTATTCATAATCATGTTTATACTTATATCTGTTATCTTATACGTGTTTGGCAAATAAATAAATTTTTAAAAATAGAATAATGCATAGGTGTTTTCTTAGTAGGAAACAAAAGCCATGTAGGCAGTTATACGTAACTGATAATAACATCTACCCATTTCTTCTGGAGAAGCTGAGTGATCTGTTAAAGCACCTTTAAATTTTCAGACTTCTAGGAAAGTGGCAAACTGTGATCTCTAGCTAGGATATTCTGCCACTATTATTAAAGAGACTAGTCTGTGTCTATTGTTGTGAGAAACATGTCCTGCACTTGGAAAGATATGAGATGCTTAACAGCTTATAATAGTTGAGAACCTCAGTCTGAAATTTGACTAAATGGTAAGGGATATGAATTTAATTTATAGAGAGAATGTTATGACAAATTTGATAAGGAAGGCTGAGGATGAAGGTAAGTTAAAATGGTGGCTCATTAGGACAGGAGTGAAATCCAGCAGGTTTTAACAGGTTCTGGAGAACCGGTAGTGGAAATTTTGAGCAGTTCAGAGAACCGGTAGCGTAAATTTTGAATAGTTCAGAGAACCAGCAAATACCACCTCTGGCTGGCCCAGAGTGGAGTGGGAATGGGGATTTTGCAGTATCCTTCCCTTGGTAATGGAGATTTTGCCGTATCCTTCCCCTGGCACCCCCACCAAGCAACGCCCACAGAACCCGTAGTAAAACAATTTGGATTTCACAACTGCATTAGGGGTACTTGCATGATAAATAAATAGATATTGTTTACATCTAGGGTTAGGAAGAAGTGCTGGGGACTAGGTCAAGAAGCAACATACTGAGGATTGCCTTGGGATGTCGAATTGCATTGAATATTGAGCCTGAACTGTTTGTGTTCCAATGTAATATTGATTTCATATTAATCATAGCCTGTAAGAAATATAATAAGCAAGTTTTATAGTTGCTAATCATAGCAAGACTGTGGCAATCTTCTTAGATTTGGGGGGGGGGCAGGAATATGCATTTGTTTTTTAATATGCCAACTTAACCACAGTTTTTGTTGAGTTCTGTGTGCCTAGAAAATCAATCTGTCAGAGTAAAATGTAGTGTGAGGTTAGGCATATGTCTTCCCAGTGACTCCTGTCTAGATGCAGCATATTTTCTATTTTCAGGAATTAAACCAAAATTGTCAGTGTGCTGAGTAAAACAGAAGAACTAATTTGCTTTTAACTTCTGTTCATTTGCTGAAATTGATTTCTGCAGCCATGACTTGGCATTCATTTCTGCAGGAGACAATGAGATCCTGGAGAGAGCTAGTGAGGTCTAATTGGTTGGAAATCTGCGGTCTCTGTTATGTGTAACCTGTTTAGATATACGTCCCTCGGTAAGTGACTAGGCTGAACTATATCTTGCCATTTAATGGAAGAATAAAGTTGATTAGAATGTCCCATAGGTTAAAGTTTAGTATGAAAGCTGAATCTCTCATCTATGTTAAATGGAATAGATAATGCCTTAATTAAACTGACTTACATTATAATACAACACTTGAATAGTTAAGAGCCCAATGTTCACCTACCTTACTGTGGCAAATGAGGACAATTAACTAATGGAACAACTTGCCTTCAGAAATTGTGGGGGCTCCATCACTGGAGGTTTTTAAGAAGAGACTAGACAGTCACTTATCTGAAATGGTATAGGTTCTCCTGCTTGAAGACCTCCAAGGTCCCTTCCAGCTCTATTCTATTCTAAAAGTTATATAATTTTCAGATTTAAATATTTCTGCATTGTAGAAGCACAATTCTATCACTACTAGGTATTCTATATTTGGAACTGAACTTAATTCTAACTGCTTTGGATATAATAGAGCAGAGCTATTATGTCCTAACATTTCTATGTATTCAACCTTGGATTGCCAGGTTCACATTTAACACTAAATCGGGATTCTTAAACAATACATTATTAAATTATAATGTCCTTTTGGCTGAATTAATACGTAACAGTAAATCAGTGCATCCATTCTTCTAAATCTATGTATTTTCTTTAATATTAAAGTAGCAAGCTGACTCGTGTTTATGTGTCTCTATGCGTTTGTGTGCGGGTATTTTTCCATTTTAAAACATGAAATAGAATAAAAACTGCCCTTTATAGATTTAAAATCTAGATTCACCCATAGAAAGCAAATGGAATAAGGAATATGGACAATAGATTTGGCTTTGTTTATTAATGTTATTTTTAACTGATTTTTACTTGATTTTAACTGATATGTGTTTTAGTGTTTTTTTGACAAAATGCCAAATGTAGTACATTCCTTTCAGATGTTTCTTTTTAATTTTAATCTTTGATTGTTCGGCCTGAGATTTATAGAGTATAAATCAAAAACTCATGAGATAGAGGCTAGAGTAGAATAGTGGAAAAGTAAATTTAAATCTATGCAGTATCTATGTGATGCTACTTTGAAAACCTTTATTTAATAGGAAATCCCTATTTAATATAGGTCTACTAGATCTTCTTCCATATAGGCCTACTAAATCTCCATAGTGAATGCTCCTCATATATAGTACTGTAAGTTTTTTCAAATTATTTAATTTTTCAATCATAAAACTCAAACAGAATAATCAAGCCTATACTTCATTCTCCGTAAATCATAGTTATACTTCATCACAGGGGAAATGCATTAAAACAATGTATTACAAATCCTATTAAGATTTAATATATGAAAACTGTGTGGCATATTCAAAAACTTCCAAATTTAACAATCACTTTAAATAAAACAATGCCCCAATTTCAGATGTAGAAGTGCATTCTTTGATTTATTGCATACAATCTAGAGGGGCAATTTTCTTATTTTGTTAAGCTGCTTCAAGAAGATGTTTAAAAATAGGATGTTAATGTTAATAATGCCACATACTTTCAAATTATATTGGTTATTATTTTGTTTAACAGAGACAAAAACCAACATTAATTATTCACCTCCAAATGTTATCACCATAGAGAAACATGGAAGGATTCAGATAAGTTTATTCAGGAGAGAGATCATGAAAAGAGATGCAAAACCTGAAAAGCAGACTTGCCAGGAAGGCTTCAGGATAAATTACTCTCAGTAATCCATCCAACACAATCTGGTTATATAAAAGAATATTAAGCATTGCATATTACTAATTAGATCTTTTCCAGCTGCCCCACTTCAAAAGACTCTGGGTGCCTTGCAAACATGCAAAATATGATTAAAAACAGAACAACAGAATGTAAGAAAAGATAATAGCACTGGAGGAAAAAACAAACAAATCTGAGCAATCAAAATATGGTAAAGGTTCTTAAGTGCTTTCCAGGACCCTAAGAGAGTGGCCTTAATATTACTGCCTGCCCTTTCTTTTCCTGCCCCTAGTCTTCTTCTAGGCCAAAACCCCCATGCATTCACACTCATCTCCTAGTCTACCACCAACCCCTGAAAGGCCACTCCATTAGCCACACTTACTCTTCAGAGTGAGCCTCAGCACTGTCCTCAACTGTTCCTTCCCCAAGTATTCAGGAGCCAGAAGAATGGTTCACCATATGCTACCCATGTCCCGATGCCCACTTTCCTTCCCAGATCCCAACAATTACAGCCCAAGTTCAAAGTAGACCAAATTCCTTAGTCCTTCACCTCCTACTACATTCATATTTACATAGCTCCATGTTTAATTAAACATCTTTAAAATACAAATATTACAATGCATGTTGTGTTTGGGGGGGGTTGGAGAGAGGGAGGGAGGGAGGGAGAGAGAGAGATTTATTTACATTCTGGACCAAGAGACACTCAGCAAACAGTGCCAGCAGGAAATGGAATTCAGAAGAAAGGGGATCTCTTATCTACCCCAAATTTTGTCAAGCTGAAGATTGCCTACACATCCAGCAACCTACACCCAGATAAGCAGGGATTAACACCAGACAAACAATCAAGCAGAAAACAATACTTAAGAAACTACCAAGAAGAAAATCACATCCCCACCAACACTGGCAGGGCAAGCTACTATATATAAACAGGGAATAAACTCCATATTCTTTAGCACTGGTGATAATACAATGAAGTATATTCAAGCAAACAACCAGGCTTGGAGAGAATCAAGGCCTCTAGAGATTCCAATTTTCTTGGCATCTACAGCATTATCACCCCCAAGCATGGCTTGAAATTGCTGCTGGCTTTTTTGGCAGGTGTGTACACATGGCACACTTGGTTTCATGGGCATTTTTTTGTAATAAATTTAACTGCTCACTTTGTTCTCCAACGCGCAGCTTGGAGAATCCAAAGCTTCGGGTTGTTCAGTAGTTGGTAGCCTACACTGAGTGTGTTCCTTTAAGAGATTTATCTTCAGACACGCCCACTTGCTCAACCGAGTCCCAGTTTAGTTCACTCAGTTGAGCCTGTGACACTGTCTGAAAATTTCTCTGCTATCCTACTCAACTTGTTCCAGAAGCTTTGGATTCTTCAAGAGTTTTTTTCCACATTATTTCTTCAATTATCTTCTCTTCGTTAATTCTGCCTTCCTTTCTGCCGGGGGTGAGTCTGCCTGCTGCCTCAGGCAGGCTGTCAATGACTGTTAGTTCCCTCTGAGGCCCGGCCAATTAGCAGTTAATCAACGTCGCTAAATAGCCGCAGGCGTGTGGGTAGGTTCCCCGGCCTGCCGGCAATACCGCCCTCGCCATTTTGAGCTTCAGTTAAACTTGGTGGCTTGAGATTGACGCCCTGCTCTCAGTGGCGTCTCTCTCTCTCTTTCATCGTTTTTGAGGTTATTTTAGCGTCGGGATCACTTCTGAGTGATCGCACGCTGAGCCAACGCAGTGACATCGAAGTAGCCTCCCCCCACAGTCGCCTTCATCGTCGGAGCACCCCTCGAGCGCCGGAGCGCCCCTAAAGCGTCCCTAGATCGTCGGAGCGCTCTCCTGTCTCTGCCCAGCCTGGGAAGCGCTTCTGAGCCTTCAGCTGCATTCTCTGGGTCTCGACTGCTTTCTACATTCCTCAGGGGCTTGTCGGTGGCGGCGCTTGGACAGTTTTAAAGTGCGCGCCATTTTTTAACCGCCTCAGCGCTGGGAGCTGCGATCAGGGGCAGCTCGCGCTTTTTTTGCATCAAACCTCCCTGGAAGATCAGACCTTCCCTTGCCTGGCTATTTTCAACTGCCCCTCAAGGAGGACTTATAGGAGGAACCGTCCAGCCTTTCTTTGGTTCCCTCTGCCTGCTGCCTTGCCTGGCGCCATTTCCCTTGCCTCAGGGGAAAGTGACTACAACGGTTGTGGATTCTACCCAGCAACCACTTCACGCATGCGCAGTTGACTCCTAGAGGCTAATCTTCCCCTCTGCTGGCATTGCTGTTTTAACTAGCTTGTCTCTGTGGAGCAATCGGCTAGTTTTCTCTACTCCTCACCAGCCCCCACCTCCTCTTCTCCTTTTGAACTTACCTGCTAGCCTTTTTGTTGGCTGTGGACATTCACCACTGTTAATCATCAGCTGTTCTCCTGTTTAAAAAAAAAATCTATAAATATGTACATAACCAGAATTGTATTATACTTACTTGGAATTCATCCTTATCCTATTTAAAATAATAATAATAATAATAATAATAATAATAATAATAATAATAATAATAATAATAATGGAGGACAACAAGAGATCCTAACATGGCGGAACGTGACCTCTCGTCAGAATTAGAGGACAACAACAGCTCCCCCGAGCGCCTTCGCGAACAGACCAAACAACGCAAAAAGTCCCGAAAACGCTCTTCGCATTCGTCTTCATCTGCGGCTCCATTACCTAAAAAGACCAAACATTCGTCAGCTGCGGACAGGGACGCCTCCAGGAGGCACAAGGCTCTGGAGCGTCAGTTTGAGAAGGCGCGCAGCCAATCAACCCAGGCTGCATTCTCGCACTTACCAGCCCCACTCTCACCTGTGGCTGAAGCTACTGTCCAGCCCATCCACCAAGCTGCTCAACAACCTCTACAGCCCTTGTATCAGCCGCGGGCCATGGAAGTTTTCCCTGAGGCGATCCCGAATCACGGAATCGAACCAGTGGACTTCTCGTGCAACTCCTCCCTTTCTCGGCGTCCTCAACCGGAGGCAACCTTTACTCCAACGGCTGCGGGATTGCGCGCCACGGAGTCGGCCCCTCCGCCTATTCAGTATAACATTCAGCAGATCATATCTGACACGGTTACCAGGACCCTGGCAGCAACTTCTGCACCATATGGGGCTTGGACTCAGCCTAGATTCCCTCCTCCTCCACCTCTGGCCCGGGACTCACAACCGGTCGCTATCCAGTATCAGGCTATGACTCATGGGGCCGATCCTCATCTGGACTATGGTCAATGTGAGGAGTCGTCTTCGGTGAGGGAGAGGCTGACCCCTCGGATATGGACTTATCTGATGATGCTGACACGCCACCCGAAAAGCCAGCCTTCTCTGGGCTCTTTAGAACCTCGCTATTCAAGTCGCTCCTGCACAAGGCCAAGTTGGCCACGAATATGGCAGATCCAGCTCCTCAGGTTGATCAGCCCGGTTCCTCTCAACATCACGAGGCCTTGTTTAGGGCACCTAAGCCAGCAACGGACTTTATTCCGTGCCCACAGCTCTTTTCTGAGGTGGTCCAACGATCCTGGTCCACGCCTTCCTCTTTACCCGCCCCGTCGAGGCTAGACAAGAAACTTTATTGTTTGGCGCCTAGTCTCCAGGACCTTCTTCAGTTGCCAACGGTAGAAGCACCAGTGGCCAATCTGACGGCTTCCTCAGTAATTTCCAACGATGTCGCCGACGGTTTGCGCTCTGAGGATCGCAAAGCCGAGGTTACCTTCCGGCGTACACACAATGCAGCCGCCTGGGCGGTTAAGGCGGCCACCTCGGCTTCATTCTTCAGTCGCGCCTGCTTAATCTGGCTCCGCCAACTTCAGGAGCGCCTTCCCCCTGCGGATTCACGCCTCCGCCAGGATGTCAACAAACTGGTGGCGGCTACTGAATATACGGCGGACGCTTCGCTCAATGCCGCGAAGTTCGCTTCGCGCGCCCTGGTGTCGTCCGTCACATCTCGCCGTTTATTATGGCTTAAGAATTGGAGAGCTGATGCCAAGTCTAGATGGCGCCTCGCTTCAACTCCGTATAAAGGTTCCCGTCTTTTTGGAGAAGCCTTAGACCCCATCCTTGTCGAGGACAAGGATAAATGGAAGGTAATGCCATCCTCTTATAGAAGGGCAGACCGGAAACCGTCATCCTACTCCACCAGGCAGCCCTTTCGGAATGACGCCGGACCCTCGGGGTCCTTTTCTTCAAGGGCCTATTCTCAAGGATTCGACCGTTCCTTCGATAGACCCTCCTTCAGAGACCGTGGTTGAAAGGCCCCAGCACCCAAACGCCCATTTCAGGGTACAGGATCCCACACCTTTAGGAGGGGGAAATGTCTACATCCACCTTCCTATTGGCGGCCGTCTGGCTCATTTTCTTCCCCAGTGGGAGATCTCGACATCGGACGCCTGGGTGCTCCAGACAATTCGACTGGGCCTTACCCTGGAATTCCGCTCCAGACCTCCCTCACACTTTGTCCAATGCCCTATCTCTCCCAACCTGGACAAGCGCCAGCTAATGGAGGCAGAAATCCATCACCTGCTTCAAATTCAAGCCATCGAACCGGTTCCCCACCATCATCGCGGGACCGGCTTCTATTCAATTTTCTTCCTGGTCCCCAAAGCGTCAGGGGGTCACAGGAGCATCTTAGACCTCAAGAGGCTGAACGAATTTATAGTATACCATCAATTCAAAATGGAGTCCCTCCGTTCGATTCTGGCTTCCATTCGACCAACAGACTGGATGACGTCTATCGATTTGAAAGAGGCGTAACTCCACGTGCCCATACGACCGTCCCATCGTCGTTACCTCCGCTTTGCCTACAACAACGGGCATTACCAATACAGAGCAATGCCCTTCGGCCTCTCCTCTGCCCCAAGAACCTTTACGAAGCTCCTGGCAGCAGTGGCGGCCCATCTACGTCAACATCCGGTTCGGCTCCACTGCTACTTGGACGATATCCTAGTGCTCTCCCCCTCCCCGGCCCGGGCATCTCGAGACCTAGAAGTGGTGTGTTGCTGCCTTCGTCATCATGGCTTCTCCCTCAACATTCCAAAGAGCCAATTGCAGCCCACTACTCGTATTCTTCACCTCGGGACAATAATAGATCCAGTAAGGGGCCAGGTGTTCCTGTCAACGGATCGGTGTTCCAGTCTCCAGTCATTAACATCCCAGGTCCTTTCCTCCCGGAGGGTGACCTTGCTGCTCCTGTCCCGCCTGCTCGGCAAAATGATTTCCTGCCTATCGGTCGTTCCTTGGGCGAGGTTCCATTCCCGCAAGCTCCAATGGTTCCTCCTCCCCTTTCAGAGAGCCAGGAGAAGCAACTCTTCCGCACGCGTATCCCTCCCACCGGTGGTCTCAAGGTCTCTCCTCTGGTGGTCCTCCCAGAGCTTGCATCAGGGCTGCTACTTCCAAAACCTACAGCGCCTGGTAGTGACAACGGATGCCAGCCTGTCGGGATGGGGAGGTCATCTTCTATCTCACGTTGCCCAGGGAACGTGGTCAACAGAGGAGAGTCACAAAGGGATCAACTGGTTGGAGCTCCGTGCGATCCGCCTCTCCCTCCAACGATTCCAGCAGATTGTGTCGGGGCACCATGTCCTGATACGCACGGACAATGTAACAGCAAAGGCGCACGTGAACCGCCAAGGGGGGACCCGCTCGGGCCCACTGATGGAGGAAACGACCCTGCTTCTGATCTGGGCAGAGGCGCATGTCCTGTCCCTTGTAGCGGAGCACATCGCAGGGACCACGAACATCACAGCGGACTGGCTCAGCAGGCAACACCTGGACCACGCCGAGTGGCGCCTTCACCCGGATCTGTTCGCCGAGATCGTTCGCAGATTCGGCATGCCTCTAGTCGATCTATTTGCCAGCCGCGACAACACACACCTCCCCAGATTCTTCACCAGGTACCAGTGCCCTCTGGCGGAGGGAATCGACGCCCTCGCCTCTCCCTGGCCCAGGGGTCTCCTCTATGCCTTTCCCCCTCTACCACTCCTTCCTCGTCTGATCCGCAGGATAATAGCAGACAGGACTGACGTCGTTCTGGTCGCTCCCCACTGGCCTCGGAGGCCTTGGTTTGCGGATTTGATGGACCTGTCGGTGGCACGACCGTGGAGGATTCCAGGGGACAGAGTCCTCAGCCAGGGGATCATTCTACACCCAGATCCGCAGTGGTTGCAGTTGACGGCCTGGCGCTTGAGAGGATCTTGCTAAGGAGAGTCAACGTGCCCAGCAATGTGATTCCCACGATTCAGGCGTCACGGCGGCCGTCAACATGCCGCATTTACAACGCAACTTGGATCTCCTTCTGTACCTGGTGTGCTAAATCTCACCTGGATCCAACGTCTGCTTCCGTTCCTGAAGTGTTGGGCTTCCTTCAGAAAGGCATGGACAAGCACCTCGTGCCTAACACCCTTCGTCGCCAGGTTGCTGCTCTGAGCACTGTCCTTTCGGCCTCTGCTACGCTCCCTCTCTCTCAGGAACCTACGATTCGCGCCTTTCTTCGAGGGGCAACCAACCTGCGCCCACCCGTTGTACATCGCTACCCGATCTGGGATTTGACTCTGGTCCTTCAGGCCCTCATGCATCCCCCATTTGAGCCTCTCGCTTCTATCAGTCTCCGGTTTCTGACACTTAAGGTAGCGTTTCTGGTCGCAATTACTTCGGCTCACCGTATATCTGAACTTGCAGCCCTATCGGTGAGAAGCAACCTCTGTGTCTTTCACACAAATCGCGTGGTACTGAGACTTGACCCCTCGTTTCTGCCTAAAGTAAATTCCTCATTCCATCGATCACAGGAATTAATTTTACCGGACTTCTGCCCTGAACCTTGACATCCTCAGGAAGCAGACTGGCACCTCTTAGATGTCCGACGGGCCCTGCGCAGATATATTAAACGAACAGAGCATTTTCGGAAATCTGAATCGCTCTTCATTTCCTTTCTGTCCGCTTCCATGGGGCGGAAGGTTTCGTCCACGACGATCGGGAGATGGATCAAATCCTGCGTCTCCAAGGCTTATTCAGCTCGGAACAAATCGGTTCCTCAGAGAATCCTTCCGCATTCTACCAGGAGCGCCGCCACCACGGCCGCCTGGGCCACTAATGCCTCCGTTTCCGACATCTGCAGAGCGGCTACCTGGTCATCCTTAAATCCCTTCATCAGACACTACAAGGTGGACTCCTTTGCCTCGGCGGAGGCATTCTTTGGCCGCCGGGTGCTCCAAGCTGTATGCAACTCTTCAGACGACGTGCAGCAGCCAGCTTCCCTCCCTGTCTGAACTTGCTTGGGTAAATCCCGAAGCTTTGGATTCTCCAAGCTGCGCGTTGGAGAACGGACGTTGCTTACCTGAACGTCCCTTCTCAATGTGCAGCTGGAGAATCCAACCCACCCAGCTTGGCTGCTGAACATTTCTTCCTTACGCTCTACTGCTCCTTACTTCGTGAAAAAAACTGGGACTCGGTTGAGCAAGTGGGCATGTCTGAAGATAAATCTTAAAGGAACACACTCACTGTAGGCTACCAACTACTGAACAACCCGAAGCTTTGGATTCTCCAGCTGCGCGTCGAGAAGGGATGTTCAGGTAAGCAACGTCCGTTTTTTGTTTTTTTATTAATCCTAGTTGAAGGAATATTGATGGATAGCTTTTGATTTACCTCCTGGATACCTCTTTAACTTGTTTCGCTGTCAGTTTTTCTTCCCTGGAGATTGAAGAGCTGGAATTATTGATTCTTTCTCATTCTTTTTTTCTTTAATTAAATGACAAAAATCTGCTCTGAAAACATGATTCCATTTTAAAAGGTTTTTTAAAAATGAGAGGAAAGGAGTAACTTAGAGATCCTTCTTTGTTTCCTCAGCACGTAAGAAGGAAAGTAGATATTAAACAATTTATAAAGAGAGGGCATTCAACACTGAATCCACAGTTGGGGTCAATAGGAAGCGAGATTCAATCATCATAAAAAGAGACCTGGCCCTTATACAAGTGGAGCTTAGTAAAAGGATGGGAGTGAGAGTGAAAAAGTTGCTGGTTCTGTATCTTTATATTATCTTATTGCCTCCTACCATGCATACAGTGGAATCATGGGCTCCACAGTTGGAGGCTAGTTGTATTTATAGGGATTTCTACACAATTCAGAATTATCTTTGTGCAGAGTTCTCAATTTAGGGGATCCTGCAACAACGCATCTTCTGCCAAAATTCTGCAGTCAGGTTGGGTTGGGATAGACAAGACAAAGCCAAATAGCATATTCCCTGTTTCTCCTCATCCATTAATGTTTGTTTTACTGTTATTTGCTCTGGTTCAAATTTTGAGCAGTTTATAATTCAGATTTCTTAAAAATGGTAAACTTATGAAATTGACATTTAATATTCTGTCAGGTTTGAAGCTTTAAGAGGGGCAAGGGTGAGGTTGGGTCATATTGGTTTATTTATCTTAAAACTGTATGTGCTGTCCTTCAAACTATATAATAATTTTATTATATACCAAGTCATTTTCTATTTTCAAAATGTAACATGTATATAAAATTGTGCCAATATAATATATATTAAAAAGCAATTAAAATCCTAGGATTATAGGAACCTTTTGTCTGGTTTAAAGTATTATTTCTTTTTATGAAGTCTGGATGTGTAATATTTTCTGATGAAGGCTAGAAAACTATTGTCAGTTAAAATAAAAATTATGGGGTAAAACAGCCATCTATTAGAGATGTTTATTCATAATTAAATTGTTTCTGACTCAGTGCTAGAGGTTGAAATAATAAACCAGTTAATCTTAAAAGATTATTTTTTAAAAGAGTCATTCTCTAACAGCATATTTGTATATATCTAGCACTGGCCGGTTTTATGATATGTGTCATAAAACTATATCTACATATTTGCAAATGTTTTGACAGTGTACTGCATGTACACTGACTAAATATACACATACGATTAATGTGGTTTTTGTTCTTAAAGTTTCATAGGCAGAGTTTTAACAGAATTTCTGTCTCTCAATGGTATGCTGACATCTGGGAGTCCTTAAGTTTTTAAGTCCTCTTCAAATCCAACTTGAATCTCCTGATCAAGGGATATGGTACTGATCAATTAAATCATAAGTTCTTATAAAACATCTTACATTTATTTTTTTCATTATTTTTTTAATTTGGGCAAGGCAGCTAACCTGAGTACTGAATACAACATTTATGAAAGTTATGGAGTGTCTTATTTTTGATGGTGGAATGGTCTTATATAAACTTAGTTGCTTGAGTGGGGCTGTGCTGATGTAATGGCATAGCAACTTGTTTGTTTTTTTTTCAAAAATAAATTTGAAATAACGATTTTGCTGCAAAAATGGAAAACAATATGCATTGCAAAAACAGTTTTAAAATGCTAGCAGATTTTCTGCAATTCTACCGTCTGTTTTACAAAATAGCTTGTTGTAACAGAAACCAATAACAGCTGTTGTGTATGGTAACCAAGAGGAGTAGGGGTTGAATGCTAACAGGCAGTCAAAAAGAAAATGAGATCAGTATAGGTGCATACAAGGTAAATGAAATATTAGGTTTGCTTTGGTTAAATAGATGGATTGTTGCTCCAGGCCAGTCAGGATCAGCTCTGCAATTCAACAAATGGTAGCATTTAATTATCCATCCATGAGCCAAAGTTGCTCAGTCATGAGCCAATTTCTTTCCTGGTTAAAGATGTATTTGAGCTCTTTGAAGGAAAAAAAAAGATAAGGAAGATCTATCCTTTATGAAAAGCCAAAAACCTGGTCCAGATGATACAGGTGAAAATATCATCTTCTTGACATCACCATCAATGAATAAAGAAAAGAAATGTATAGAAAAGAATGAATGCTGCAAAACACGATGAGAGATTCATTGTACAAAAAAAGATGATTGCAAAGGACTTAATCAAAGCAATCAAGGAATGGTTAAGCTTAAAAGAGGCAGAGAAAATGCAGAGCTGTGGCAGGGGGAACAGCAAATTGTTGGGGAAGAGTGTGAAGAGCAAGTAATGGAAGTAATAATAAAAGTGATGAAATGATTTGAAATGATTTGGAATAAAACCGAAGCGAGATAATGTAAAAAGAACTATTTTAGACATTTATATGGGAATAAGTAGTGATATGTTGAAAAGTGAAGATGGAACCAACTCAGTAATTTGTAGTATCCAATAAAAATGATGAAAAGGAAGTCATAAATGCTGTGAGAATGTTAAAAATAGCGAGGGTGCAAGAATAGCTGGTGACAGAAATGTTAAAATATGGGTATGATTTCTTATGGAGCGATATGTGATTTCTTAACAAGCAGTTCCTGTTTCCTTTTACAAAGAAGAGGATAGCAATGAGGAATGCAAAAACAAAGGGGATAAGTGCGTAAAGTTTTCTAGAGAAATTGTTTGATATTGTGGACGTTCATCCCTTACTCACTGAATCATCATTCCATCTCCTATTAAAAATATCCTTTTACAGCTGTGTAGCACTTCAAACATACAGGTGATGCTTGGCTTATGTCCATTTGCTCAGCAACCATTCAAAGGTATGGTGGTGCTGAAAAAAATGGACATTCGACCGATTTCTGAAGTTCCAGTCATCCTTGCAGTCATATGATCCAGTAGTGGGTTTCAAAATTTTTTACTACAGTTCTGTGAGTGTGGCTTGGTGGATGTGGCATGGCTTGGTGGGCGTGGAGGGGAAGGATACTGTAAAATCTCCATTCCCACCCCACTCCAGGGGAAGGATACTGTAAAATCTCCATTCCCACCCCATTCCAGGGGAAGTATACTATAAAATCTCCAATCCCACCCCACTCCAGGGGAAGGTTGTTGCAAAATCCCCATTTCTTCCCAATCAGCTGGGACTTGGGAGGCAGAGAATAGATGGTGGTAGGGCTAGTCAGAATTTTTACTACCGGTTCTCCGAACTACTCAACATTTCTGCTACCGGTCTCCAGAACTGGTCAGAACCTGCTGAAACCCACCTCTGATGTGATCACAATCTGGGTACTCAGGTGCCTCGCAGTTACATCACAGGGAGCTAAGATCACATGATCCACCATTTGTTACCTTCCCTGCTGGTTTCCTGTAAGTAAAGTCAGTGGAAAATGCATTACAGGCTGGGAGGTTTACAAGTCACTCCAGTAAGTTGCTCCCAGCTGCAGCACACCTCCTGCCCACATGCAGCTTCTCTGGCTCTCCAAAGCTCTCCTTCAGCCTCTCTTGACTCACACACACCTCACTACATCTCCAAAGTCCTCTCCAATCTCCCTTGACTCACATGCTGCAGGGCCTCTCAAGCCCTTCACTACCTGCCTGCAGCACCTCTTACCTTTGACTCTCTTAATGACCCGCATATCTCTGGGTTATGGCAGCAATCGGGACTGTCAGAATTGCCATTGCGATGCAGGCATGTGATATCACATTTTATAACCACATCACTTAGCAACCACAATTCTGGTTGCCATTGCTGCCATAATCTGAGGATTACCCGTTATTCAAAATAATTTGCCTTGCCACATTTGAGAGCACAAACATAGCACCTGTATGTCTGCAAATCTTTAAAGCAGCTGTGTGGTTATTTTTAGTGTTGCCGCATATTCTTTGGAAAAGGTGTGAATTGGTGTTAAGAGTTGCAGAGAGGTATACTATGTTTATAGTCCCACATAGTCCAACCCTTTTTGGAATTGAATCCAATTGAGATGAAGCTGTCAAGGTAAAAATTATCTCCATTTTATTTCTTTGTTCAATTTATAGAGCCTCTGGGCTGCTTACAACTATTTAAAAAGACAATTAAACCATATTAAGAATATATAAAAATACAATTAAGTTAACAATATCCACAACTGAGGTCTAAAAGAAAAACTACACTCAGAAAAAAACCCTTTACAGTTTTCATTACACTTCCATGGTGGCACAACCATGTTTTTTAAGACCTTGCAAAAGGCCAATAGGATTGTGTCTAATTTGACATCCTGTGGACGGGAAATGATTTGGGTTTGGCTAGTCTAGAGAAAAGAAAGACTAGAGGGGACATGATAGCAGTATTCCAGTATTTGAGAGGTAGCTACAAAGAGGAGGGGGTCAACTTATTTTCCAAAGCACCAGAGGGCAGGACAAGAAACAATGCATGGAAACTAATCAAGGAGAGAAGCAACCTGGACTTAAGTAGAAATTTCCTGACAGTGAGAACAATGGACCAGTGGAATGACTTGCCTTCAGAAGCTGTGGGTGCTTCATCGCTGGAGGTTTTTAAGAAGACACTGGACAGTCACTTTTCTGAAATGGTATAGGGTCTCCTGCTTGAGCAAGGGGTTGGACTAAAAGACCTCCAAGGTCTCTTCCAGCTCTATTCTGATTGATATTCCACAGGGTAGGTGTCATGACAGGAATTCTACAGATGATATTCTGTAGTGGGTGAAGCATGCCTCTCCTCCTAGACAAGGGATGTCAAACTCAAGGCCCGGGGGTTGGATCCAGTCTGCGGGGTGCTTAGATCTGGCCCGCAAGGCTGCCTTGGAAACAGTGAAGGACCAGCCTGAGGTGCTTCTGCCCGCAAAAACGGAACTCAGGAGGGCCGTGGGCAGCCCTCACAAGCTCCATTTTCTCTGGCAAAGGGTTGCAGGAGGCTATCTCAGCCAAAAACAGAGCTCGGGAGCCCGTTTTCGCTGGCAGAGCTCTCAGGTCACCACAGGCACCCCCAACACAAGTGACATCGAGCTGGCCACACCCACCGCAGCCCCCTGAGGTCAAACACAACCCTGATGCGGCCCTCAATGAAATCGAGTTTGGCACCCCTGTCCTAGGCTAAATGCAGATTCTAATCCATCGCAAAGACAAGTATTAATTTTCTTCATTGGTTTTCTTATTTTCTGCATTTGCTCACAAGGTTAGAAAGCTAAGTGGTGTGATGAATAATTATACATTTCACATATAATTTTCAATATGAGAAATTGATAAATTACATCAATTCATGTCATCAAAAACTACAAATGAGATACGCTAGAGTGTGCAGTAAAAGAAAAATGTGTTGGCGGAAAACAAAACTATTGCAGAACTTATTATGTTTTTTTTTTTTAATTTTTCTTTTCTCGTCAATTTAATGGTAACTCCAGAGGGTAAGTTGGCCTACCTTTGTTTCTCCTTTGATTTGCAAAAGAAACATTAAGGTTTTCATACTACAATGTGGCATCTAACTCACAGTGGGAAACTGTTATTTTCATTTGCTTGCTAAATTAGTTATTGGACAATGGATTTCAATTTGTGACTATTTAGGGGCCTAATCACAGAAGGAAATGTGGGAAATTGATTAAAGTGGACAGAAAACGTTATCCAAGAATCAAGTGGCTGGAAATTGTATTGTTTCCCCATGATATTTGTTGCTGTACAGTTGCTAAGTTAAGTCTGATTCTTCGTGACCTTGTGGACCATAGCACGCCAGGCCCTCCCGTCCTCGACTGTATCTTGGAGTTTACCCAAATTCATGTCCTCTGCATCAGTGACACTGTCTAATCATCTCATCCTCTGCCATTCCCTTTTCGTTTTACCGTCAGTCTTTCCCAACATCAGGGATTTTCCAATGACTCCTTTCCATTTCCATTTGGTGGCCAAAATATTTGAGCTTCAGCTTTGAAAGGACAGTCAGAGTTGATTTCATTTAGGATCCCCATGATATAGCTTTCACCAATTAATCAAGGGTTGAATTCCACAGAACAGTATATGGAAACTCTATGGTTAGATTTTTCTTTCTTTCTTAAAATAAACAAGGTCTCCCTGACTGAGGTTCCTACTAGCTGGGGATACAGGGAGATATTAAACATGCATTTTACTTAGGAGTGGGTTCTACTTACCTTTACTACTGGTTTGCAGTGGGGCCACGCGCACACACTTGCTTCACTCACACTCGCGCATGCTCTTCTGCGCATGCACAGAAGCGTTTTGATGATGTCGGGGTCGGTGGGCGGAGCTTCCCGCCGGTTTTACTACCAGTTCTATAGAACCGGTGCGAACTGGGGGCAACCCACCATTGATTTTACTCCTTACAGCTAATAACAGATAGATTGGAAAAACAGCACAGATATAGGAGTAGCTCCATTCCTACTTGGGTTCCCCTTCATATCTCTTTTTTAGATGTACAAAAACATCTAATCACATCTATTCTACCTGACCGCTGGTGTTATACTTTAAAAATTGATTACATATTGTTATTCCTACAGCAGTTGGCAGCACTTAGCCAATAGTGGCTGATTTTGAAAAACTAAATCGGGTCAGACTTGATTAGTATTTGGGTAAGAGACCAGTAGAAAAAGTTCAGGACTGGGAAATTATTATTTAAAAAATTCTAGAAGAAGGAAATGGTAAATAATTTCTTCATTGTTGTCAACCATATGGATCTGTCCATTTAATCATTAGGAGGCAAACTCAATTCAAGGGAAATTTGCCTTCATGATTACCTATGTACCATGTTTTCCGAAAAATAAGATCCTGTCTTGTATTTTTTTTTTTAATCTTGAAATAAGTGCTTGGCCTTATTGCCATGCACTCAAAAGTCCATTTGGGTTTATTATCAGGGGATGTCTTATTTTGGGGGAAACAGGGTACTTGCCTGGATTCCAAGGATTTAATTAACTCATCTAGTTACTTGATAATGACATCAGGTTCTGGTAGAGGTTCTGATAATATAGCCTTGCCTTCTTTTTATTTTTTTCTGAAATTTTCAGGATGCTAAGAGTGATGGCAAGATGGCCATCTCTGATATGTCTGCTTCTGTGCTGGCCCAGATCCAGAGATGCTGTCAGATGACACCTCAAACTTCTTTAGGTCAATAATATTCCCTATTCTTCAAATGGATTATCAGATGTGCTGTAATCCTCTTGCTTCACACTTACTCTACGTGGCTATGGAGGATTTGGTTTAGAAAACACACATGTTTTTTTAAAAGTCCAGATGGATGATTACTTGAGTTGTTTGTTTATATTTTAGATCAAATGGTTAAAGAGCTGCCAGAATCTCAGTCAACATTTAAGGGGGGGAAATTATAGCTTAGCAAGCAGCCATATGGTAGTTACCTCATTTTAGAGATGAAGAATATGACTCTTGCGTCTAATACTAGATTTACAAAAACAGAAAGCAAAAAGAAAATCACCCAGAAGAGAGCCAGATCTTTTCAGCTGAAAAATTACATATTTGGAAGTTCATTTAGAATCAATTTAACTCCTTTGCCTATTTGTGGGGAGATGTCAAGAGAATACATGTTTTCCTCCTCGCTGCTCAGACACTCCTTAACATGGGTATTGCTCTCTCCTATTTGCAATGGCTAGGTGTCAATCATATCCCTCTGGAGCTGGATACGCCCTCCTTCCTGCTCCTTCCTCAGTCTTTTCACTCAGCCATTTGCAAAGAGCATTAGGGTATCTGTTCTCTTTCAAAAACTTCTGTTTTACTGTTTATTTTACTCAATTTTATTATTTTCTTAAGTTCTATCGTTTACTGGGGCTTGCGCTTCACATAGCCTTATTAGGCGAAGCCTTTGGAGTGGAACGGCAGTTCGGGGCTCCGGCCGCTGTTCGCGGCTTGGCTTGGCGGGCGTTTTGAATCCCAGCCTCTTTTGCTGCCATTTGCCTGCCGCTGGGTTGCTGAGCCGATTGCGACCCTTTTTTATCATTTTTCTAATTTGTCCTGACGGCTTGAGTCCCTGCCGGCTGGCATACTCATCAGCCGACCTGCTTGAGGATTCAATCCAGCCATAGGCGCTTTGTTTCGCCTGGCTTGCGATCGTCTCAGAACCTCCGAACGGGCCGCCATTTTGTCTGCAAAGGCTGCTCGACCCCTTTGACTGTGTGTTGGAGCCGCGGCCTGGACTTTGGTTCCCAGGGTCGTTGGTTTGACCGCAGGTGTGGGCGCTGCCCAGACCTTACCTGCGTGTGGCACCGGCCTGGAGTCGCTGGAGTGATAGCATTCAGGGAAGTACCTACCTTTATTCCTAAAAATATATATATATTTAAAAAAAAAAAAAGAAGGGGATTTTTTTGCATGAATTGAGTTGTTACTGTTTTTCATTATAGAAGATTTCATATGTGTATATATTTAGCTATTTTATATATAAAAAAAAGGATATATAATTTTTTAATTGATTTCATTGATTGTGATTATCTGACTTTAAATTAATTGGTTGGGCCACGTTATTATGGATGATATGGAGGCTGTTGCCCTTTCCTCAGACCTCGATAGGAGTCCTTCTCCTTCTCCAGTGCCTTCCCCTAGACAGGTCAAGGGGAAGAAGTCTAAAAGCTCCAAACCTGCAAAGTCTAGCAGGTCTTCCAAATCAAATAAGGATGCCCAACGCAGGCATAATGCCCTAGAAAAACAATTTGCTAAGGCAAAACAACAGGCCCACTCGCTTACTTGTCTTGAGCCAGTGGATGAGGTTGGGGACCATGAGGAGCCTTGTGACCCTAGGGTTTCCCAAAATGTGGGTATCATCTCCAGTGACTTGTGTGAGGATTGTCCATCTACTGCTCAAGGGGTGCCATTGAGTCAGGCTAACCAGGCCGGTGTTAGGGCTAGGTCAAGGTCCTCTAGTGCTGCTAGCCACTTGTCTCAAGTTTCTAGGTCTGCTCCTGAAGCTACTTTCACTCCCACTGCAGCTGGCCTCCGCCCTGAGGTGGGTCCTGGCTTTGGTCAGCCTGTGGATTTTCAATCACTATTCACTCAGGCTATGTCTCATATTTTTCAAGTGGGGTTACAGCAGACCGCTGGTGCTTTTCCGACTCCAGTTTGTGTCCCTGCTACTTCATGTCATGTGCAGCAGACTTGTGGACTACAACAATCTATTTCTCATGGTCACGTGGCTGAATCTGCCCGGGAGGATGATTTCCTGGAAGACTTTGAGATGTCTGATGATGAGTAGGAGGTTCAGGACAAGCCAGCCTTCCCAGGGTTGTTAAAGCCTTCTTTGTTTCGTTCTCTTCTCCGCAAGGCGAAAGCGGCCACTAACATGGATACCGACACTAATCAAGGTTCTACCTCGGTTCCACCAGGCCCTAATAATAATCTGTTTAACCTGCCTCAACCTGACTATGATTTTGTTCCGTGTCCTGACCTTTTCTGCCAGGTCATCCAGAAGCCATGGGACCACCCCGCTTCGCTTTCTGGCCCAAATTCATTTGACCAGAAACTTTATGCCTCGGCTCCTGTACTGGATGCCCTTCTGCAGTTGCCTACGATTGATGATCCAGTGGCTAGTCT
The DNA here is from genome assembly GCA_022577455.1 of Arizona elegans. NCBI lineage: Eukaryota > Metazoa > Chordata > Lepidosauria > Squamata > Colubridae > Arizona > Arizona elegans. The sequence continues at coordinate 256,963,795 of JAKOOJ010000001.1, forward strand.
TATGTCTTCCTCCATTCTAGTAGGTGAAGCAGGCGATGGCCTCAAGTTTGAGGATAAAAGGGCCGAAATGGCTTTTCGTAAGACACACCAGGCAGCGGCATGGGCTATCCGCGCCTCTACTTCTTCATCCTTTTTCAACCGGGCTTCGCTGGTGCGGTTGCGTCAATTGAGGGACTGGCTTCCACCCGAAGATGCGCGTTTGCAGCAAGACCTGGCTAAACTGATAGCAGCGGCTGAATATTCGGCTGATGCGTCTTTGGACGCCACGAAGTTTGCATCTCGTGCCCTGGCTTCAACAGTTTCTTCAAGACGCCTGCTGTGGCTTCGCAACTGGAGAGCGCACGCTAAGTCCAAGTGGCGTCTGACTGCGGCTCCTTACAAAGGCCCTGCCTTGTTTGGCCAGTCCCTGTATTCCGTTCTGGTCGAGAACCGGAACAAGAAGAAGGTGCTGCCCACATCATTCCGACACCAACATAGACGTTACGTGCCTTATAACTGGCAGCCCTTTCATCAGGAGCAAGGCGCTGGCAGTGCCTCTTATCACAGATCGTCTCAGTTCCAATACCAGCCAGTGTCAGATTGGGCATCCTTTCGTGCCCCCACTCGCCGACAAGCCAATTTCAGACGACCTTTCCGGTCCTCTTCTGCCCGCTACACCAGACGCGGTAAGTGACTCACCGCCACTGATGCCAATCCAGGCCTTTTCCCACCTGTGGCTGCTTACCACCTCGGATGCCTGGATTGTTCAAACTGTCACCAACGGTTTAAGCTTGGAATTCACTTCCATACCTCGGGACTTTTACATTCATTGTCCTTGGCTGGCTCAACCGGACACGCAACTCCTCCTGTCTCTCGAGATTCAACATCTGTTGCAGATACAAGCCATAGAACATGTTCCTGTCAGCCAACTCCAAACCGGCTTCTACTCAACGCTATTCCTGGTACCGAAGAGCTCGGGCGAATGGAGAGGCATTTTGAATCTACGACGTCTCAATCAACACATCTTATACCGTCGGTTCAAAATGCATTCCCTCAAGATCATTGCTCGGCTGCATCCGGCGGGGAGATCTGATGCAATCTGTAGATCTAAAGGAGGCGTACCTGCACGTTCCCATTCACCAGTCGCACAGGAAGTACCTCAGGTTTGCGTTTGGAGACCACCATTTTCAGTATCGGGCAATGCCGTTCGGCCTTTCGTCCACCCCGAGGACTTTTACAAAGTTGCTGGCAGCGGTGGTGGCGTCGCTCAGAGAGGTGCCTGTTCGTCTGGCATGCTACCTCGACGACATTTTGATCCTGTCATCATCAACTGAACTGGCAATTCGAGACCGGGAGTTGGTAGTTCAGACTCTTCAAGACCACGGGTTCACTTTGAACTTCACCAAAAGTCATCTCTCCCTCACGACTCGTATTCTGCACCTCAGAGCAACGATAGATTCGAGTCAGTGCATGGTCCTCCTATCCCCCGACAGACGAGCCAGCATTCAACAACTGGTATCTCACATACTGCAAAACCGGACTGTCCCTCTACTGACACTTTCCCAGCTTCTGGGAAAACTAATATCGTGCATAGACATTGTCCCTTGGGCACGTTTCCATCTTTGTCGCCTTCAATGGTTCCTGCTACCTTTCCAGAAGCAAGGTCGAGCGGAATCTCTCTTCAAAGTGACAGTACCGGCTCCGGTTCGGCTTTCCCTACGATGGTGGTTGTCTCTGGCTCTCAGCAGGGGCTCCCCCTTTCTGGAACCGAAATGGCTAGTTTTAACCACTGACGTGAGTCTGCGAGGATGGGGGGGCCCATCTCAACTCCCAGTTAGCCTAGGGGGTCTGGTCGTCAACAGAAAGACTGCACAATATAAATTGGCTAGAGCTCAGAGCGGTCAGATTCGCTCTTGTACACTTCAAACATCTTGTGTATCGCCAAGACCTTTTGATTCTAACGGACGATGTGGCCACCAAGGCCCATATCAACAAGCAAGGGGGGACCCGCTCTTGGACTCTGATGCAGGAGGCGGAGAGACTTCTGTCGTGGGCGGAGCTCCATCTCTTATCGATCAGGGCCGAACATATCTCCGGGGCTGTGAATCGGGAAGCAGATTGGCTCAGCAGGGATCAGATAGATCACGCCGAGTGGCGTCTGGACCCCGGACTGTTCCAGGACCTGTCGACGAGGTTCGGCCTGCCGGTGGTGGACTTGTTTGTGACAGCCCTCAACACTCAATTGCCGAGATTCTATTCCCGTTACCCATCACCAGCGGCGGAGGGCCTGGACGCTCTTCAGAGTCCATGGCCCCGGGGGCTCCTTTATGCCTTTCCTCCCCTACCTATCATCTCCAAAGTGATCCGGAAGGTAATTCAAGAACGGGCGAATCTCCTGCTGGTGGCGCTGTATTGGCCTCGTCGAGAGTGGTTCGCAGACCTCAAGAACCTGTAAATCGAACCGCCGTGAAGGCTTCCACCCGACAAGGTTGTCCTGACTCAAGGGGCTATATGCCACCCGGAGCCAGAATGGCTCCGATTAGCCGTGTGGCATTTGAGCGCATAAAGCTGTTCAAGGACCATTTATCGGAAGATGTCATTTCCATCATTCAGGCCGCCAGGCGACCATCGACAATTCGCATTTACGACGCTTCATGGTCTGCATTTGCGAACTGGTGCAGTTCTCATCACGTTGACCCCACGACGGCAACTGTTCCGGACATTCTACGTTTCCTACATGCGGGGTTTTCTAAAGGACTAGCTCCTGCTACCCTTCGTCGTCAGGTTGCGGCTCTGGCCACTGTCTTGTCTGAGGATAATCGAGTTCCCTTGTCTCAGGATCCCAGAATCCGTTCCTTTCTACAAGGAGTCGCCAATCTGCGGCCCCCACCGATTCATCGCTATCCTACATGGGACCTTACCTTAGTGTTACAGGCATTGACTGCCCCACCGTTTGAACCTCTTGCTTCAATCAGCCTGCGCTATTTGTCATTGAAGATGGCATTTTTGTTGGCAATTACTTCGGCTCGCAGAGTGTCCGAAATTGTGGCCTTGTCTATGAGGAGTGATCTCTGTATCTTCTATCCTGACCAGGTGGTCCTGCGACTTGACCCGGCCTTTATTCCTAAAGTGAACACACGTTTTCATCGGGCCCAAGAAATTATCTTGCCAAATTTCTGTCCGGACCCTTGCCATCCTTCTGAGAGACGCTGGCATACCTTAGATGTGCGAAGGGCATTAAGACGATATCTTAAGAGGACGGCCTCCTTCCACAGGACTGAGGCGTTGTTGGTGTCCTTTCTCCCCTCTTCCTTGGGTCAGAAGGTATCCTCAACAACAGTAGGCAGGTGGCTCAAAGCTTGTATCTCTAGGGCATATGAGTTGCGAGAGGCTCCTGTCCTGGCGGGGATCCTACCCCACTCTACCCGTAGCACCGCCACTTCGGCGGCTTGGGCTACCCAGGCATCAGTAGATGACATTTGCCGGGCGGCAACCTGGTCTTCCCTTTCTTCCTTTGTAAGTCGCTATCGGTTAGATAGGTTTGCTTCTGCAGATGCTGCCTTTGGTAGGCGAGTTTTACAGTCTGTAATCTCTCCCCAAGGCCAGCTTTCAGCTTGATTCCCTCCCTCTTTTCTTGAACTTGGGTATGTCCCATGTTAAGGAGTGTCTGAGCAGCGAGGAGGAAAATGGTTGTTGCTTACCTGAACGACCCTTTTATCTTCGCTGCGAGGACACTCCATCCCTCCCTTATCGTCGCCGGCTCTGGCCTTGGTGGAGGTCTGTTCTTCTTTCCCTCTGTAGCTGTTCTGTTCCTGTCCTGCTATCTGGGGATTTCCTTCATATCACCTGATGCCCTTGGATGGACATGTCTTCGTGAAAAGACTGAGGAAGGAGCAGGAAGGAGGGCGAATCCAGCTCCAGAGGGATATGATTGACACCCAGCCATTGCAAATAGGAGAGAGCAATACCCATGTTAAGGAGTGTCCTCGCAGCGAGGATAAAAGGGTCGTTCAGGTAAGCAATGACCATTCTATAACAATGGTTCTCAACCTTTAGACCCCCTTTAAATACCGTATTTTTCAGAGCATAAGACGCACCTTTTTCTGCCCTAAAAGGGGGTGAAAATTTAGGTGCATCTTATACACTGAATGTAGCCCTGCCCACCCACTGGCCCCCACCCTTTGGCCACTGCCTCTCAGCAGTTTACCTCCTTGCAAGCAAACAGCAAGAAAAAATAGCTCCTTTCAGCTTCAGCATAGCCTAATTGTACAAGTTGATTGGATTGGCCTCCCGACTCTCAGCTGTTTTGCGCAGGCTCTGCTGCTTGCTGCAAAGAGGTAAATTGCTGGAGCAGATTTTTTTTCCTCTTGGGCTAATTAAGCTATGATGAAAATGAAAATGAAAGTAAAGCAGGCTGTTTGCTGTTTGCTGCAACGAGACAAAATTGCTCAGAGGCAGAGGGAGATTTCTTTTTCTTCTTTTCCTCACCAAAAAAGATAGGTGCGTCTTATACTCCGAAAAATACAGTACCTTTGTGGGCATGGACCATAGCCACGGACCACCAAGACCTCATTCAAGATTTAAATCATAACATTACTTCAAGCCTTTCTGGGACACCTATGATCACATTACAGCCCCCCAGAAGTCCATGGACCACAGGTTGAGAACCACTGTTCTATAGTGTTTGGGAAGCAACATGATAGTAATAAAAATTCATCTCCTATTCATTTACATCAGGTGGTTAGTTGGATTTTCCATCATTTAAAGTAGGGGTCTCCAGCCCATGGCCCTCTACAGAGCCTTGAGCCTTTCGGAACCAGGCTGTGCAAATGGCAGCCGAGCACATGTGCACTCATCTCCACTTGTATGAGCAATAGGCAAGCACGTGTGCACACACTCCATTTGTTTGAGTGGTGTCCATATATGACTGCCACTCGCGCAAATGGAGCTGCGTGCATCCTCTCTCTACCCCACCCCCCACCCCGGGCAGTCCGCAAAGCTGGAAAGGTTGGGGAATTCTGATTTAAAAGAATCTTAATCAATTTAATTGGTTAGTTTTAGCATACTAATCAATTGACTGAATGTGCATACATAAGAATTAATTTATTTATTTAGAAAGCAAAAGCATTATACTCGACTTTAAGATGGAACTCCAGTGTTTCTTACAGATCCTTTCTCCAAGAGTCATTCCTAGGGACATATAAGAGAGAAGGGGAAATCTCTCTTTTAAAATGGTGTCTATCATGATTTGAATTTTAAATTTCCACATCTAATATTTCAGACAATTATTACTTTTCTTTTTGAAAAATGCTCCTGTGTTCATTATAAATCACAAATTTTAACTATTTTGATCATTCAGACTTCAGTTTTTCATGATTAGACTTTAGGGCAAAGTTAGTTTAGGCCAGTGTTTTTCAGTTGTAGGTCCTCAATGTTAGGCTACCAACTCCTGTCATCTCCAATCACTGGCCTTGCTGGTGTGTGTGTTTGTGAGAGAGAGAGAGAGAGAGAGAGAGAGAGAGAGAGAGAGAGAGAGAGAGAGAGAGAGTGAGAGAGAGAGAGAGAGAGAGAGAGAGAGAGAGAGACCTGGGGGGCGGGGGGAGAGAGAGAGTGTTAGAGTTTTAATCCCACCACATCTGTAGGGCAGTGGTGGGTTTCAAAGATTTTTACTACCAGTTCTGTGGGTGTGGCTTGGTGGGCATGACATGGCTTGGTGGGCATGGCAGGGAAAGGATACTGTAAAATCTCCATTCCCTCCCTAATTCAAGGCAATGTTATTGCAAAATCCCCATTTCCTCCCAATCAGCTAGGATTTGGGAGGCAGAGAATAGATGGGGGTGGGGCCAGTCAGAATTTTTACTACCGGTTCTCCGAACTACTCAAAATTTCCAGAATTTTGGTTTTCCAGAACTGGTCAGAACCTGCTGAAACCCACCTTTGCTGCAGGCTCTAGGAAAATCAAAATAGATGGTTCTATTTTTAAGGGTTGGTGCTGGAACAAAGAAGGGTTATAGTGAGGAACTGATTTACAGAGTGGAACTAAAAGCTATGAGTCAAGTAATTTTATCTGAGAAATACACTGTCATTCTTTCTCTTTTATTCTTCTAAGATCAACATGTCTCAGATAACACCACTTTGCAAACACTTCCGTATTACGCCAAGATACTTATTTGGATATGTCTGTATATGTCATCAAGAGCTGAGCTTGACTTGAAGTTGATTTTTATTTATCCATTAATGTGATTCTACCCTTCAAAACAATAGAGTCGCCCAATTAGTTTACTGGGGGACCCTGCAGAAATCTTTTGTATGATTTCTGCCTCTAGCCTTAAGAGAACAGCCTGTTTTTAATTTTTCAGCAGATATGAGAGCTTTGTTACAGCAATGTGAAGTATATCTTCCATTTTTGGGAGGTGGAGAAGCTAGTGATATCTTTTGCAGACATTGCAGTGCACCATTGTTATTATTTTATTATGCTGTTGCTTGTAGTCAGTCTGTGCAATCTCCTTGCAGCAGCTAACTAGGTGGTCCACAGTTTTTTCAGCTTCTTTGTAGAGGCAGCATTTTCTGTCTTTTGCTGCTTTCTCCGTTCTGGCTTAGTATGCATTTGTTCTTAAGGCACAATCTTGTGTATCCAGAGTTAGCCCTCTCTGTCTCTTCCTCTTAGCCATTGCCAGATGTTGTTATTTGCTTTGCCTGCTAGTGTATTTATTTTTTAACGTACTGGCCATGTAAATGCTTTGCCTTGTCATGTCTCTTTTCCATTCTTCATTTGGTTTTTCTTGTAGACCAGTTTTGTTTCTTCGAGATTCAGTAAGCCATCGTGGTGTACTAGTGTCAGTAGATATTCTTCACTGTATCTTCATATATTCTTCCAATTAGTAGAAATGCTTCTGATTCGAATGAAATTCTGCCTATAATGTGGAATTCGAGCTTCGCATCTGCTGATTTTCTTGCCTATAGCTGTTATTAGCTGTTTTATTATTTCCATCACACACACACACACACACTCAAAGCACAAAAGGAATATTTATTGTTATGTAAACAGTGTTTCTCTCCCCCCTCTTGTGGAAGTGGTTGACTTTTATAAAGTAGCCTCATAATCTGAGTTTTTGCAGAGACTATCTTCAAAGCTACTACAAGGCATCAACACAACAAAAAGAAAGACAGATAAAGGCTTGGTAGGAAGCAGATGATCAGTTCACTGATCTGTATGCTAACACCAAAAGGTCTAAAAGGCTGTCTCCTTTTTCTGAAACAAGTCAGGCATATGTGGGAAAATCATTGTGATGTAACCCTGGATGCCTATCCTGAAGATTTATCTCTAGGATCAGCTTTGTAAAGAATTTAGCAGCCACTTACAAATATTAAAAGTATCCTTTCTCCTTTTCTTATGATGGAAAGTTGAGTATATTTTTACACTGGTCAGTAACAGCGTTGAAGAGAAAAACGGTTTGCCTTACGCAGAAATGCAGTTAAGGTATTGCTTTGATAATGATGACATGCATTTTGTATAATCAAAACTGTATTTGACTGTGCTGACATTTGAAAGAACAAATAATTTCATTAGGTTTTCTTCTCTCTGGAAGAACATTATTGTAGTAAAAAAAATAAAATCTACTTGGCCTGGTTTGATCCCCCCCCCCACTTTCAAACATCAATAATAAAGCTGTGACTTCCTGCAGATCATTTTATCTTAAGTATTTTCTACAGGTTAATGATTGGTGCTCTAGTAACAGCTTCTACTTCTGAGGACAATTATCTACTGCACTCCCTAGCTGATGGGTAACATATAAACTGACCATACTAATGATTCCAGGTTTCAATTATGCCATCTCCAGTTAAGGCTGGGAAACACTGTTTTCTGTGATTCTTTTATATATAAAAAGAGGTTTAGGTTTAGGTTTAGGTTTATTTTATTTGTATACCGCCCTACTCCCGAAGGACTCAGGGCGGTGAACAGCCAAACAATAAAATACATAAATACAAAAATTTTTAAAAACCAGTTAAAATCAAATTAAATCATTTTGGCCCAGACAAATTAAAACACCCCAATAATTTAAAAACAGATTAAAATTTACATATTAAAAGAGGGAGGAGATTAGGCCAAGCCTGCTTGATGGAATAAAAAAGTCTTCACAGCACGGCGGAAGGTGCGCAGATCCGGGATCCTCCGTATCTCTGGGGGGAGCTCATTCCAGATGGTAGGTGCCCCCACAGAGAAGGCTCTCCCCCTTAGGGGGCCCCTAAGAGGCATTCCTATTGGTGAAACAGACAGGATGGGGATGGATAGCTGTAGCAGGGATTAGATTGGCCTCATTGTTTAAAGATATATCATGCAATAAAACTGTTCTGAGAATTTATTTTTTTAAAAAAAGGAACAAGACATAATTTTGTCACGATTTATCTGTTACTTTTTAAAAGTCTTTATGAAATACTTACTTACAGACAATGAAAGGCTTAACAGAATGAAAGAATTTTGGTATAGGAAAGAGATTCGAGTTTTTGATGTAGCTTGAAATAGTATTCCAGACAGTGTCATAAATGAACCCAGGACATACTATATAAAATTATTATAGCTTGATTATTATTTTATTTAATATTTTATGCTTTTAGCCTTTCCTAGAAGAGGCTTGGGGTTACCTGCTTGGGATTCTCCCACGTTGCCTTAATAATAATCACAGATGGTAATTGCTTTTTCATTGATGACCTTTATAACTAAGGAGCAGTTTAAATGTTGGTTAACCTTTATTCATCTTTCTATCCATAATGCCACATTGGCAGCAAAACTGAACAGCTCCTGATTTATATTTAATAGATATAGAAATCTTTAGAGAGGGTTTTCATTGTTGTGATTGAATGATCGTTTTTATAGTTTTCACCTGCTCCTTCCACATCCTAGCAATCAAACGGAGAAAATCTTAAAACACATTTTAAAGCCCATGCAACTTTTATAAGGACAAAAAGAATATTTCTCAACAAATAATTAATTTAGCATTTGACTGTAAAAACAAAATGTGCAAGAAGGATCACATTATGGTCCATTATGGTCAACCATGCGTTACGATGTGCCATGAGTTATTTGTTAAGGAATATTTGATGGGTTAAGGTACAATTGCGTAAGAGTGAGATTAATACATGTTTTTTTCCCCACTGCAATGACTAGAAGCAGTGAACTCTTTTGTTTTTGAACTCCTGTAATACTGTATTATCTTTTATTTCTTAAGATGAACTTGCTACTCTGTGTTAGAACACAATAGAATAGCCTATTCCACTGTTGGGGTTTCTAGGCTATATTTGGTTCTGTTTTAGCACTGATTTTTTTTTTCTCAGTCAAGGTAACCTTGAAACATTCCCGGGAGTTCACAAAAAGAGAATTAAAAACATGTGAACAGGTGAAGATGTACATGTGCTTCCCAAGATATTGCTAAGTAATAGCAATTCAATTACTGACAAAAAGCAAGTGAGAAATAGAAATGCCAAGTCTCTACTCAAATCTATATGTCACAAGTGGGTTACAAGCCATGTGTAAAATTACAAGCCCTTTGTGGCCAATGTAATGTGTCTGTATTTAATATTTTGACTAGACCAGTCTTAGCCTTTCTTCCAAGTAGTAGACTTCTTTTTCTTTCATAACTACAATTGCCATCCCTTTGAATGATTAAGCCTGGAAATACAAATTCTTCTTTATCATTGTTTTAGATTTAATCTGTAAAACATGTGAGTCAACACTCAACGCAGGTAACTGCACCTTGCCTTGCCTTGGTTCATATATGATCTGCCTTTAGATTGGAGACTATCAAGAAATCCCAGGGATCTAGACTAACTAGAAACTGAGAATCATCCTGGGAAAAAGCAGCAGCACTTCTGTATTGTTGAAAGAGGTACATATATGTCCAAAAATTCAAGATGGATGTCTATATTCAGCTACCAAGTATTAAGCTCAACTCCAGGGAATTGTTTCCTTTAGAAACTGGGAATCTTTAGCAAGTTGCACTGGTTGAAACTGATCTGAAAGGCAACAGAAATTCTTGAAGAAAAGCAAAGTATTACTCAGCAGCATTGTTTAAAGTGACTTGGCCTGTGTTACTAAACACTGAGCAGGGCAATTGTCTGCTGGACCATAATGATGAATTTACCAAACCCTCTGCTGGGTAAAATGGTATACATTTGCTTGGGATTGAATGCCAGCTGGGCAAATCAAGTTGAGATGAAAGAACCTTCATCTTGAGGAATTATCTGAGATTGGTTTGAGGGTATTGAGGAAGTCAATAGGGACCTCAGTGCTGTTAGCTCTGCTACCTATAGATTATAATGCCCTACTGATTTGTGGCCAGAAAGCTGTCAGGAGTCTGGATGCAGGCAGAGGTAAATGCATTTGTGAGTGAGAGTGATACTGTCAAATCCAAACTCAAGGAATAACAATCACTTGGATTTCTGGAAAGAACTTTAATGCTAGTAGGGTCATGTTACAGAATTTTGAAAGCCTGTCAAAGCAGTTGTCCAGCTCCAATTATATCTGGGGTAACTAAGGCAGGATTGTTCTCTTTATCTGATTCCACCCCCCTGAACTAGAATCTACTCTGTAAAGGATCCAAATCCCTCCAGTATGGTAACATTTTGCCCTGCCCTGCATGTTTTTATTCATTTAAAATATTTATGTAGCCGCCCATCTTTCAGACAACTCTGGGCAGCTCTCAATAAAATCAAATTATTCCCAAGGTATAGACATTATATCACACTATCTTTCCTCCAGCCTTGCTCTCCCCCTCCCCCACCATTAAAAGCACAAAGTGTGATGTCCCCTACTCCCCTAACAAAGATGGGCCAGGTATCTCCACAAAGACAAGTTTGAAATGAAAGACACCATCAAAGTTGAAATGTGGCCGACACTCCCCAGGCTTATTTAAGCAGCAAGTTGTGAGGCAGGAGGGAGAAGGACCTTCTTCCTGTTGCTGAAAGTCTGGCGTGGCAGGTGGCAGTTCAGGGGCACAAAGCTTCCACACAAATTTCAAATGCAACTGACAAACACTTTGGGTACGTGTACATCTGCCACTGCGTCCCACAATCTCTGTCTAACCTCCTGCATCTAAAACCTAGGATTTACTCCACTTTATATTGCTCTTCCCAATTCACCAGAACTGGGGGTAAGGTGGGAGTTGAACAATGCAAGGGGGCCCTACCCATACATGGATAGAGTGGTGTAACATCAGTTGTATTTTCATAGAAGCAAGCAATTGCGCATCGAAGGCCATCTGGATGGATGAAGGGAGAGTGAATGCTTCATGGAAAGCCACACCAAATTCCCCACAGGAATTCTGGTACCTTCTTGAGCATCAATTGCCCATTTATATACAGCCTCGGCCAAACCCAGCAGCTCCCTTAACTGGAACTGTGCTTTCTGTCTCTTTTGGAGAACATTGAAGCTTGAAACGAAATATACATTCATTTCATTCATTCTTAGATCATAAACTCTTCTTTCAAGATCCTTGTCAGTGATGAAATGGCAGCTCTTGGTTTTCAATCAGAAACATATTTTGGAACTGGCCCAGCACAAAAGCAAATCCCAACCTATGTACTGGGTTCTCCTCTTCCTACACAAGGTTTCTCATGATACTTTTGTAGATATCCTGGATATATGCTGTCAGATTGGATCAAGCGTTTGATCCAATGGACAGATTGAGTAACAGGGAAAAATTATATAAAATAAAGCAATTCAGCACTTATTACATACAACTAGAATGGTTTTGTTCAGTCTGCATTTGCAACCCACTTGCAGACCACTTCATAGCTATAAGGCATTGCCATTGTTGGCTGGTTTCTCTTGAAAACAAGGACAGATATAAGTCTGCATAATTTTCAGTTCCTGACAAAATTGTGAAACCCAGCTAATGATGTAGCAGGAATGCCTTTATGAGCTTCCAGATACAATAAAATGGGGGGTGAGTTGGGGGGTGCTGAATATGTTGCTACGTTGAAGCATGCTGTCTAATGTTCTTCAGGTGAAGACTGTGAGACAAGAAAGTAGGTGAGGTGCTTGCCAGGCGACTTCTATTTAAATTAGTAACATTTCCAAAAACTGAAAGGAAACTTTCTTAGTAAGATGTTAGTACTTTGTTGTGAGGAACGCATGATTGTCAAAAGATGTACATTCTGCATTTCTGCACACACTTTCCCATCCACATACTCCAGATACCTGTTCATGGTTTTTCCCAGTTCTCTCATCTGGCCCAGCGATGTGTAATTGAATATCATCTGCATATTGAAGATAGCACTCCCTGAACCAGTGGATGACCAGGAAAGGACTGGTCATCTGTAATGAAGTGCCTGTGGGTATCATAACCACCATCTAGCAATAGCAATAGCACTTAGACTTACCATATATACCGCTTCACAGGGCTTCACAGCCCTCTCTAAGCAATTTACAGAGTCAGCATATTATCCCCAACAATCTGGGTCCTCATTTTACCGACCTCGGAAGGATGGAAGGCTGAGTCAACCTTGAGCTGGTGAGGATCAAACTGCTGACAGCCAGCAGGTCAACAGAATTAACCTGCAATACTGCATTCTAACCACTGTGCCACCACGGCTCTTAAATTAAGCTGTTACTCTAGACACACCTGTTCAAGTAGGAGCAATACCACTATTAAACAGTTATCTCAGTCAGACTTGCAAGATTTGATTATTAAACCCAATCTCAATATAATAGTTTCAGCCCTCCTGTGGAGATGTTTTCTTGTTCTGATTTATCCAGAGTACAGTGGATTCCTAAATGACTGCAACCAGAAGTGCTGGGATTGCTGTTATTGAGCAAAGAAGCTTAACTGACATTCCAGTTCCAATTATGGTAGTTAAGTGAGAAATATCTGTAAACAAATAAAAGGATCAGACAAACTTGGAGTAATTGTTAGCTGTCCCAGTTAGGCCAGATAGGAAACACAACTAGATGAACTAATTAGATGAACTAATTTTAATTATGGTAATGCTACATTAACAGAACCTTAAAAGTTGGAAAGTGCAAACTTTCTATTACCACTTCTTAAAGTTTTTGATCCATTAGGGCAGATTCTTTCTAAGTTTCCTTTTCTATCATTAAGCTGCTAGGGGATCTTGACTCTCTTGTCTGATAGTTTCATAGGCAACATCTCTTCCCTGCTTTTCCCAAAATTGTCCACTCATTCCATTAAAAAGATAAAGGTAAAGGTTCCCCTCACACATATGTGCTAGTTGTTCCCGACTCTAGGGGGCGGTGCTCATCTCCGTTTCAAAGCCAAAGAGCCAGCGCTATCTGAAGACATCTCCATGGTCATGTGGCCAGCATGACTAAACGCCAAAGGTGCATGGAACACTGTTACCTTCCCACCAAAGATGGTCCCTATTTTTCTACTTGCATTTTTTACGTGCTTTCGAACTGTTAGGTTGGCAGAAGCTGGGACAAGTAACGGGAGCTCACACCGTTACGCGGCACTAGGGATTCAAACTGCTGAACTGCCAACCTTTTGATCGACAAGCTCAGCGTCTTAGCCGCTGAGCCACCGCATCCCGGTAACTCATTCCATTACAAATGGACTATTTGGATTTTTGACATAAGATATTAGAAATAATTATATAAATAACATTTTCATGGGAACTCATTTGTGTAGTCTATCCCAAGTCCAAACAGAAATTTGAGATTTTATGATTTAAGAAATAGAACACTAGAGGGGACTAATGATTCCAGGATGAAAGGGAAAGGAGAAAAAAGTGAAAAAAAGCCTGACTCTTGCCTTTGGTCAGCCTTGGAACTTGAAAAATGACAGAAAACACTTTGACATTTAAAATACTTCAGGAAATGTTTGAAGAATGGGGACAAAAAATAGTAGCTTTAATCTTAGCAATAATGCATGCTTCTATGAATAGATTATGTCCCAAAGACGTTAAAGCAGAAATTAGTGATGTGAAAGAGAACATCATGAAGATTTACACGGTAAAGAGATAAAACAAATTTTGCCTGAATCAGAAATACCAGAACATAAAGAATTTGCAGAAGTACTGAAAAATGGACTCTGAAACAGAAAACAACTAAATTGGAAATATGAATGACAAGCCAAGAAATTGACTTGGATAAGGAGTTTTTATTGGACTTACAAAAGAAGTTGATTAAAGTTCTGAAGAAATAATTGAGATGAAAAAAAGATACATATTTTAAAAAGTTATTTAGTTTCAATTTAAAGTGTTGGAGAGAGTTGAACTATATTACACTTCTGTTAATGAATATTCTTAGTTGTGTTTTCAGAATATTCTTAGTTGTGTTTTAGAATGTTTATGGTGAACATTTATAATTTTTGAAATCCTAATTTAAAACCTATTATTTATTTATTTATTTATTTATTCTATTCATAACAATTGAAGTTCTAATAAACTGTCTGTTAGTATCCAGAATAAAATTTGAGGGGAAAAATGTGTTTTCTGAAATATTAGGTGGTTCTCGTGCGATGGAACGAACCCTTCCAGAAGCTGGCAACTTGTGATGCTGATGGTGGAATATTTGTTTGGATTCAGTATGAAGGCAGATGGTCTGTGGAGCTTGTGAACGATCGTGGAGCACAGGTTAGTAAACACCACTTGGTTTGGTTTTGGGAATTGTCTTGACTTTGAAAAGAAAATAAAGAAGGGGAAAAACTGCCTGGGGAAAGTAGGAAAATGGAATTGTTATGAGAAATGTTTTAACTGAAAAGCCTGTAAAATTAGCATATTTTCTATAGCTTACCCTGAGGCAAGTAGCAAAAGGACAGTATGCTATTTCTGGAATACAATTTGAAACAAATGCTTATAGGTGAATTACCACAAGGACAAATGGAGCAAGAGGCTGAGTGTACTAGATATAGCTTTGGAATCTTAAAGTTGTTTCCATTCTGTCTATATGGATCAGGGTGGGTTCTACTTACCTTTACTACCGGTTTGCAACGGGGCTGCGCGCATGCTGATGACATCAGGATGGGTGGGCGGAGCCTCCCTCCGGTTTTACTACCGGTTCTATAGAACCGGTCCGAACCAGGGGCAACCCACCACTGATATGGATCTACCTACAGCCATTGGTAACTTTTCTCTAAACAATAATTGATCAATCATTAATACCAATGGCTCTTTTGTTACTTGTGTTTTAAGTAATTACCATTCCAAGCAAAAATAACATTACAGGCAGCTGTGATAGTAATCCTGGCATATGTTAGTGAACTCATACAGGGTGAGTTCATACATTTTATTTCTCATTATGGTATTTAGGCTATAGATTCTAGCATAGTAGAATAACAACTAATTGCTAAACCAGGAGATCAATTATCAATATCAAAACTAATGTATTTATTAAACTTATTTCTATGCTGCCACAATCAAGACTCTCAGTGGCTTACACAGAATATATAATACACCTTAACACATGCACGCTACAATCTTATAATCCAATACTTATATAAATAGTAACAATAAAACAGGGCAACAAAACAACAATCATAATAATAGAAAATAAAAATAGATTCCTGCCTGAGCAGGGGGTTGGAGTAAAACAGGGTTGTCAAACTCAAGGCCCGCGTGGTGCTTAAATCTGGCCCACAGGGCTGGGCTGGAAATAGATAAGTACTGGCCTGAGTCTCCCTGGCAGCCAAAACGCGCCCCGTTTTCGGCCTGGACAGCCTCCTGCAGCACTCTGCCAGCCAAAACGGGCTTGAATTATAAAATGATACAATATGATGGCCTTGGCAAAATTATGGGCACTGAAGATACTTACTTGTGGGCCTTTTTATGAGAAATTTGATGATCTTGTGAACTAGAGATCTCAGAAAATATGGATGCTTATTGATTGAATCTGTATTTATTTTTCTATGTTGTGTGCTTTTAAAAAAAAAGGCTGGAATACATAGTCAAAATAATGCCTAACCTTATATGTTAAGGTGAGCGATTTTACATGGAGCCATGATGGAACACAAGCACTTATATCATACAGAGATGGATTTGTGCTGGTTGGATCAGTCAGTGGACAAAGACATTGGTCTTCAGAGATTAACTTGGAGAGTCAGATCACCTGTGGTATATGGACACCTGATGATCAACAGGTAATTTCCCCCCCCCAAAAAAAGCAAGAATTGCAGTTTGTCTTTTGTTGTTAACTATTGGTTTTTACTATACATCAAACTGGAAGACATTAGATCTATTTGGGTTTCTCAGGTATATAATGCAATACAAAAGTATTTCATGATAATACCAACGGTGTGCTTATAAACCTTCCTGTATACATCAACATGATCTGCATAGAATGTTTGAAGTTGCTCGAGAGTTGTGGACATATTTAGTCAAGCCATGGCAATATGTCTTCTTCAGTATGGCTAACTGTGTGCTTCGACCCCTTTGAGCTCAGCAGATTATGTCATAGTCGTAGGTGAACTGGCAAATATATTGGTGGACTCAGGTGCTATTTTAAAAGCTTTGAAAATCAATCAGTTCATATTATCCCAAGTGTACTATCCACAGTAAAATAATTTAAAGAAGTATAAATACAATACTAGCCATAGGAATCCGTAGGAACAAAGACAGGAGTAACAAATATAAGGATGTAATGACATCATCATGCAAATGCTATGACCGACATACTTGCATCAGACATCACAACCCAACTATGTACAGGTAGTCCTCAATTTACAGCAGTTCATTTAGTGACAATGGCACTGAAAATAGTGAGTTTATGATTGGTTTTCACACTGGCATTTCACAATGCCATGGCCATTGTGGCATCTCCAAGGTCACGTAATCAAAATTCAAACGCTTGGCAACTGGTTCATATTTATGATGGTTGCAGTGTCCTGTGATCCCCTATTGTGACTTTCAGACCAGCAAAGCCAATGGAAAGCCAGATTAATTTAACAACCATATAACTCACTTAAGCACTGCAATGATTCACTTAACAGTTGTGGCAAGAATGGTTGTAAGGTGGGGCAAAGCTCACTTGTTTCACTTACCAACAAAAAGTTTGGGCTCAATTATAGTCATAAGTCGAGGACTACCTATAATGGTGACAGTAATGGCAACAACTTCATTATGACTGCGAATGCCATCAAATCTTTTATTTACATCACTCTTAACAGGTATCTTAGCTTTTCATTTTGATGCTGAGACAGAGAGAAAAAAAATGTTCCCATTGCTTTGGCTGAACCAGTTTGTATCTTGTTAGATACAAGATCAGAAAATTCTTGGTGACTTCAGAGTTCTGTCCGGCTACAATTCTATCTAGCTCTCAATGAATTGAGAATGTTAAGCTCAGAACACAAATTTGCTAGCTTGCTTTGGTATTAGTATCAGATTTAATCAGTTAAATACATCCTTACTTTTCTGGCCCCTGTTACATTAATACAATATAATCTTTTAAAAATCCGCTGCAGCCTGTATAAATGTAGGAGAAAATTGCTATTGAAATATTGACACAAAACCAGATACTTTAGAATAGCCTCTGTGCAACAGATGTTTCAGCTCGATCACAGATGAAGGTGCAGCTGAAGATAGAGAAAATATTATTTTGAGCACAACAGAATTTGGGAAGATTCAAAATGCAGGAGCAGAGTGTGGTGACTTTTCAGAGCTTTAATGAATGAGCTAACTGTGAAAGCTGGTTGTCTCAATTTCTTAAAATATGTGTTATTGAGATGCAAAATCTACTGCGTCTAATTTATATATGTAAAATATATATACAAGTTTAAATCATTTAATTCTGTTGTTGTACAAAGGAATGGGAGGTTACTCTCTAATTTTCCTCATGTATCTTTACTATAAGCTTCTCCTTACCAGAGCCTTTAAAATATCATGGCCAGCAACATCAGCTGTCCGTCTTGAGAGACCTTCGACCTTTTTTTGTGGGTCAAGAAATGCTACTAGTGATAGCATTTTTGTGGGTCAAGAAATGCTACTAGTGATAGTAACAAGAAATGCTGGTTTTCTTCTTCCTATGTTCAAAGTGGGTTTATAAGCTGCATTTTCGAATATAGTATTTCTTCCAATATAAACTACAGTGTTTTACTTGTTATGACACAGAATAGAAAATAAACACAGAATAGCAAAAAAGAATTTGTGATTAATTACAGTATGTTTAATATGTGTAGAGTGGCAGCAAGAGTTAAATTGCTCTAGTTAAAGAGTAACTCCATTATGACCAATAATGGAATTGTCTAGAAAGTTCAGGTTTAACAAAAAGACTTCTTATTTGTATAAATAAGAGATATCAAGTTACCAACACATAATGTTTTGAATTATTGTAGAAAGCGTTTGTTGTTATTTGTATCATTTTTTGTTATTTCAATATAATGATTTCTGTTTGCTGATGCTTTTTTTTTGTGTGTATTATTTCAGTGTTTCACATTCTGCATTAGCTACAGCAAATGGTTTTCTTTCTATATTAAGAACGTTGAAACATTTTAATGCTGGCTTTTAAATCGTTATGAATTATAAAAACAGAGAACACTCATTCCTTCCATGCTTGATGTTTATGAGCTTGCACGACATGATTAATGAAATGAAAAAGAAATAAAGCTAGTCTCTGGATTCTTTTTCCTTCTTTTAACTGTTTATATTAAACTGCCATTTCTTCAGCCACAAATATAAGGATGTTATCACAATGTGAAAACCTCCCTACATTCCAACTTATTCCAACCTGGTGTCCTCCAGATGTATTGAACTACAATCTGGTGTACTGTTCGAAGGGTGCTAGGTTGAGCAATATTTTTATATATTTAGTCCCAGTTTTTTTCAAGCAGGTCCCCTTCCTTCATCTAACTTTCAAAGATGAGTGGAATGGCACAAACGTACACTGAATCATAGCTGTACACATTTACTCAGGAAGAATTTGCTTGGAGTAGGATTTCCACCTGAATAAATGTGCATAGTACTGGAGAGTGAATCCAGAAGAATGCTTCTTAAATAATAATAATAATAATAATAATAATAATAATAATAATAATAATAATAATAATAATAATAATAATAATAATAATAATAATAATTTTATTTCTATACCGCCCTTCTCCCGAAGGACTCAGGGCGGTGTACAGCCTATTAAAAGCACAAAGATAGACATCAATTTAAAAATAATTAAAATTATTAAATAATTTCGGCTCAGATTTAAAACCCCAAATTTAAAACACCCAATTTAAAATCATTACATTGATAGCCCAGCCTGGCAGAACAGCAGGGTCTTGAGGGCACAGCGAAATATGTGGAGGTCAGAGATCTTATGCATTTCCGGGGGCAGTTCATTCCACAGGGCAGGGGCTCCCACAGAGAAGGGACATAATATAAAGCAATCTGGGGATCTGGCCGATGGCACCCTGAGGAGATCCTCTCTGTGGGAGCGAACTGGCCGGTGGGAGGCTATTGGTGGCAGAAGTCAGTCTCAAAGGTACCCAGGTCCTATGCCATGGAGCGCTTTAAAGGTGGTAACCAGTATCTTGAATCACACTCGGAAGACCACTGGGAGACAGTGCAGCTCGCGCAGGAGGGGTGGCACGTGGGCACAACGAGTTGCGCCCATAACCACCTGCGCGGCCGCATTCTGGACCAGTTGGAGCCTCCGAGTGCTCTTCAAGGGGAGCCCCATGTAGAGAGCATTACAATAGTCCATCCGGGAGGTGACAAGGGTGTGAGTGACCGTGTACAAGGCGTCCCGGTCCAGAAAGGGCTGCAACTGGCAGATCAGGCAAACCTGATAAAAAGCCCCCCTGGCCACGGCCATCATATGCTCTTCTAAAGACAGCCGTGCATCCAGGAGGACACCCAGATTGTGAGCCTTCTCTGTGGGGAGTAGAGATTCACCCCCAATAGTCAGCGATGGCACTAGCTGACTATATCGGGACACCGGAAGCCACAGCCACTTGGTCTTGGAAGGGTTGAGTCTGAGCCTATTTCTCCCCTCCAGACCCGCACGGCCTCCAGACAGCGAGTCATCACATCAAGGGCATCATTGGGGTGGTTTGGGGTGGGGATGTACAGCTGAGTGTCATCAGCGTACTGATGTACTCTCACCCCAAAACCATGGATGATCTCACTCAGCGGCTTCACATAAATGTTGAACAGAAGGGGTGAGAGGACCGACCCTTGCGGCACTCCCCATGCGAGGCGCCTCGAGGTCGACCTCTGCCCCCCTGCAAGCACAAACTGCGAATGGTCGGAGAGGAAGGAGGAGAACCACCGCAGAACGGTGCCCCCTATTCCTAACCCTCTCAACCGCTGCAGCATGATACCATGGTCGATAGTATCAAAAGCCGCTGAGAGATCTAATAGGACCAGGAAAGAGGAGCAACCCCTGTCCCAAGCCCTCCAGAGATCATCCACCAACGCGACCAATGCCGTTTCTGTGCTGTACCCCTGCCTGAAGCCCGACTGGTATGGGTCCAAATAGATAGCTTCATCCAGGTGCCGGGGAAGCTCTCGTGCCACCACACTCTCAACAACCTTCGACACAAAACGAAGGTTGGAGACCGGACGGTAGTTAGCTAATTCAGCCGGGTCCAGGGAAGGCTTCTTGAGGAGGGGCCTCACCACTGCCTCTTTCAAGGCGGCAGGAAAGGCACCCTCACTCAAAGAAGCACTTATAATCCCCAGGTTATAATAGGCCTGATCATTGGCCATCAACATTTGCCTGGATCAACAGCCATCCATGTTTGTTTGAAATGGATGCTCATATCAAGTGCAAAATGTGAAGAAAAGCCTCTTTTTCTCTTAAACTAAGAAGGTGGCCTTAAAAAGCCTTAGCCAAATCCAAGCAATGGATTTTGAGAGACTGGGATGGTAAATGGGATCTTGATGGATGCACTTGGATTGGAATCAGATAAAGTTTATAAATCCTTTTCTGATCACAGGAGGGGAACATTCTCTAGGCTGGGCAAGAATAGAGATTCTTCTTTAGTTTTTTGACCCTGTATCTGTAATCAAATAATAACACAAAAGAAAGGTAGCTTATTGTTTTTCACTGTTTTTCACGGAAAGTCACTTCCCAAGTAGAGTTCGATTATGAGCAAAAGCCTTTCTCCTAGTGGTCCTGAATGGGCTTCTCCCACCTCCCCTGTCAGCTGTACTGTACTTCCTATCTCACATTTGGAGAATTACTGATTTAGTACAGTACAGTTAAAAATAATGATTTTTAATGAGTCAATACCTCCTATTTAATGCAGAAGTCACTGAGAAAGTAGAAGTTTGAATACACCTCTACCTACCTATCAGGCTCAAAGAAAGGCAGTTACAATACCACAAGCATGCTAATTATACAGTACCCAGAGAAGCCAGAATAACATAGAATTGTCAGTGACCCTGTAGGGTTGAATGACTCAGAAGGGAGCATAGATGTAGATCCAAAATTATACCTCTCAGCATTGATTTAGGCTAATATCTTTATTTGTTTCTTCCTTTCCAAGGTTGGATAGCTACACAGTGAAACATTTTGCATGTTTACCTAGAAGTAAACCCTATTATTATCACTCCCAGAGAATAATGCACAAGATTACATTATGTCATTAGGATCTCCCAAATATGAAATATACTGCTTGTTCAAAACATTGCAATAAAACAATCCATCAAAACAATAAGAGCACACGTCAAGCTAATAATAGCAACAACAATTGATTTATAATTTTGTTGTTGTGGTTGTGTGTTTGTGTCTAGGCACTAGCAACTGCCTAGACTAGTGCAGCTTTCTTGGCAAGGTTTTTCAGAAGTGGTTTGCCATTGCCTCTTTCCTAGGGTTGAGAGAGAGAGAGTAACTAGCTAACTTCATGCCTTCATGACTTCAAGGTGGGACTAGAACTCATAGTCCCTAGTTTCTAGCCTGATGCCTTAACCACTACATCAGGTTGCCTCTCTAATAATTCTTTGGTGCTGTTAATTGAGCATTGCTAATGACATTACTGATCTTTGAAGAATCCTTCAACATTTTTAGCAATAAGTAATGAATGTTGCTTGTTCTATAAGACGAATTAGACAGTGTGTTATAGAAGTCAGAATCCTATCTCTTTAGTTTCCTTGAACAGCCCCTGGAATATATTTAGGTTTCAAAATTCAGGACAAATGAAGTCTATATTACAACCTGTGAAAATGCCTGTGAAAGTGGATGATGCTGTGATTTAAGTCAGCCTGTGTATTTTTTCACATGTGTTCTCTTTTGTGCAGTATGTTATATGTGCTCCAAAATCAAGGAAAATGTGCAAAGGATAGCTTTCACAACACATTGGAAAACAAAAGAAGCTTGATGGGGAGATATTGTTTGAGGCATGATGTATATTAATTGCTAAAAAAAACAAAATAAAAGCTGTGCTTTATCCCTTTAGGAACTGACATTGTGGGTGGAAACGTTCCTTTATTTGTGATTGTTTAGCTTATAGTTTTCCTATGCCATTCCAGTTTCACATGATTATTTCCCATAAACTTTCCTGCAGGGAGATGCACAATTGGTTGCTGATTGGTCAAGTTTCTATTGTGCTTAAAAACCATAATCTACTGTATTAATTGATGCTATATCAGACATCTTATGTCCAGTTACTTAGTGTTTTGTTATCAGGTTTCCATTTGCCTGAAGTGTTTTAACTATGTACAACATAAAGGGATGGACTAAATTTTCAGAAATACAAAAGCACCACACAGTATGCCTTTATTTAACTGTGTTATTTTAGATTTCATGCAGGAAGGCTTTTCCTATTTCAAAAAGTAGCATGATGGGGGGAAAGGTATAGGATGGCCAAATATTGAAAAATGGAAGAAAAACAGGATGCTAAACAATGTAGAAATAGGGAGAAAGAAACCTTCTGTAGGAAAGGAGAGAATTGTGGGGACCTTATACTAGCATTGATAATGTTGCCTAGTTTGGTAATGAAACATCTGCAAGAAAACAAACAAGCTCAGAGAACACACACAAGGAGACACACACACACCAGTTCAACCCTTATCTACAAATATTCTCTTCTAAAGGAGAGAATAAACAGCAAAGAGGAAAAAGAAACTTCAGAAGGGAAATATTAAATGTTTGTGGAAGAAAAATTATCTCTTGGCAATGCAAGTTTGTTTATGATAGGGAATATGCATTTTTCAAGTGCTGAGTTTATTTGAGGCCAATAGAGATGATTCTTGCAGCATTTAGCTTGTATCCATTATGAATGTGGACTATTCAGCATTTTATTATCTGAAGATTATTTGAGCTAGAAGATGGTCGAAAGTTATTCCTTTTAAATGTTGGTTCTTTTATAATTTTACTAATGATGGTATATTTTTTCCTAGGTCTTATTTGGTACTGCTGATGGTCAGGTTATTGTTATGGATTGCCATGGCCGAATGCTGGCACATGTTCTTCTTCATGAGTCCGATGGCATCCTTAGTATGTCCTGGAATTACCCAAGTTTCTTGGTGGAAGACAGTAGCGAGAGTGACACAGATTCAGATGATTATTCCCCACCACAAGGTCATTTTTTCTTTCAGTTCAGTGTTTGTATGTTTTTGTCCTGTTTCTCACTGTGATGGTAAAACAATGTATTGTGTGCTCCAACATTTATATATTTATTTTCACATCCTTGCTGGAGTGTTCTCCAAATTAATTTGAAGGAATTTTCAGCTGAAAAAATGCTTTTAAAAGTAAAAAAAAAAGCCTTTGATGATCGCGTGGCTCAGCTGGGATCGTCAGAGACTTTTAAAAGCGTTTTTTCTACAACCTCTTCGGCCGAAGAGGTTGTTTAAAAAATGCTTTTAAAAGTTAAAAAAAAAAGTTGGCCACATCCACCCAATCACATTACACCCCACCACCAAGCCATGCCCACAGAACCGGTAGTAACAAATGTTACATTTCACCACTGTCCTAGTTGTATATTGTAATGTATTTTTTGACTATATATTGATATGTTATAAATCAGTCTTCCCCACCTTAGTGCCCTCCAAATATCTTGGGACTACAGTATGCTGGAAATGCTGGAAATTGTGTTTCAAACCCACCAGGAAAGTCCCAGGTTCAGGAAGATTTATAAATTAATAGCATCTTCTCAGATTTTGCGTTATCTCTTTCCCCACCCATGCCTTCTGAATGTGTACATACCTGTTCTGACCTGGCCTCACAGAAGCAAGAAACAGATTCCCTGCAATGAAAAAACCCTCTTTATTTACACATTGGGAATTAACTGCATTCACCAACAGAAAGTCCAGGCAAGAGTCCTGCAAGATGTTAACTGAAACAATAGTCCTTATCAGCTTGTTATGATAAATGCAAGGTTGTGAGCTCCTAGCCAGGAGGCTGAAAATTAAGGCAGTTCAAACAGAGAAATAGACAAACCTCAGTTTTGGCAAGGCAGTCTTTGTCACACGAAACACACCAGGAGCAAGATTTCCAGTAATGTGAATGGTTGTCTGCGACAACCAAACCATTCCCCTTTCCTCCTGTTTATTCCCCAGCCAGTTAGCATCCATGTTTGTTTTGTTTCCTGAACCAGCTCATTATCCTCCGTTGTTCACCTCTCCTATACACGCATCTGGAACAGGTCCAGCTGTTCCTTCTCCTCCCTCATCTCTGACTCCAAAGCAGCTGCCTCCCTGGCTGGGAAATGTTGGATGGCCTTGGCTCTATCTCTGTGTCTGATGCTGAGCATCCATCAGAGCCTTCCCCAGGCTCCAGAACTGGCCCAAGTTCTTACCCAACCTCCTCATCGTCCGAGTGGGCCACAACAATACCCATACTTTTTGGCACTGTAGCTTCAGTTAGAATCCATAGTCGTCATCTAGTCAGAGATCAGCAAATTTGATTTAAAAAGTACTCTATAGACCTCTGATTTATTTTCAGGAGTCAACACATCTTCATAACAAGTGAAAAGATTTCCAAATTCTGTAGAGCTCTTTGAGTATATTATATGAATCAAAAATATTCGATGAAAAATGCATAGATAAACTATGGAGTTTGCTGGTCATTGCCACCAATTTATATGAATTTAAAGATGAATTGTCAGTTTGGAAGCCATTTTTTTCTTTTAGTTTCCTGACTGCCACATATTTTAGCCTGGGAAATTGGGAGGGTTTTTTTTTTTGTTGGCGTAGCCATAACAACATTCCTTGTTCTGGGAGTCAAGGACATTTGCCTGCACCTGGATGAGAGGGACTGGGGATTGTTTCCAGTTGAGCCTGAAGGGTGGATTGAATCATGTGATGAATTTGTGGGTGTGGAGCAGGGTTGTGAATTTTCAACTGGGTGGGGAAAACCTGGAAGCTTTCAGATTCGGGTTTTCCCAGATGTGCCAACATGACATCTCTAATAAAGTGGAACTTTGAGGAATCTATTACCTTGGAGTTTTATTTCATTGGGGGTGTTTTTTGGAACCCTGACATGAATAACACAAACTTGGGGAAAATCAGACTATCAATAGTTACTAGTTGGAATCATACTACTTTGATTCCCCTAAGATCAAAAGCAATATGCTGCTGGATATTGGTTATTGAGGAATAACACCTTGTGAATTATTCTTGTATTTGTATTTTTCTTTTGAAATTCTTTTAATTCTAGTTCATAAGATATCTTCTTATATTTGGATATAGCAATATTTTGGCATCTGTTTCCTCTTCTAAATAACTCTAATGATGTTTTAAAAAACCTTATTTTTGCATTATTTTTTGAACAAGTCCTTTGAATGTTTAAGACATCTGCAAACAGAGTGGCATAATTTGTATATTAACTAGATTTTTACATTTCTTCCACACCATTGCTGACGATTGAATTTGCACATTGTACATTGCGTGCATACTTTGCTTAATTAGACACATTTTCCAGTCAAAAGCACAAAACTAAGGAATTGTTTGTCTGAAGCCATTGAACAGCTAGATTAACTCACATTATCAGTTCTTCCATGATTTGCTATTCTCAGAACCAAAACACAAGACAATAAGCACAGATTTCAAAAGGGCAAGTACTTTACTTATTTTAAAAACTAATCTGTAGCTTGACTGCTATTAATTACCAGATTTCCTTGTTTATCAAAAGGGAAGTAGAAAGAGATAATCTTTAGCTGCCAGCCTTCCTTAAGCTATTCCAACTTACTTTCAACCAGTGGAACAATTAAAGCAGGAGTATGTGCAACCCCCTAAAGCCATGGGTGTGGTTTCAGAGTTCTAGCAAAAAAAAAAAAAAAAATAACAAAATTTAGTCATTTTTTAATGTGGTGGTAGGATGATATTATTAGATAGATGGAAATAATTGTTAGATTCTGCCCTAGCTACTTGGTTGGTCTTAGCTGTGCTTACGTCCTGACGCTCAACTCCAATGGTCCTTATCCTGAGAAAAATAGCATATTCCTCAGTTAAAACAATTTCTTGATCTTCCTGATACATTTATTTTAGAGGTGTCCCAAAGAGGATCTTCCATCATCTGTGGGACCTTTCTGAAATCAAAGTTTCTTAAGTGAATTATCTCAGATACCCAGATTGCTTTATATTATGTCCCTTCAAGCTAAGAAGCTACAGTATGAGAGGTTATTTTAAGTAATTGCCTTTCAGTACTCAGAATTTTGAAGGCTCTTATATTTTAGCCTGGATCTCTATCTCTCACCACTATAATAAACACAATTGCATCCTGAATTGAAAAAAGAGTTGATTGAAACCAAATTTAAAAGATGGCCCTTAGAATTATGCACATTTTAGAAGAGGTCTACTGAAGTGACTCGGCAAAATAGTGTCCCACTTCTCTTGAGGGGAGGGGGAACAAATGCTTCACTTCTATAAGTAACAGGGGCTTCCATTATGAGTTCAGAATTCTTGCTAGCAGGACGAAGTGGCCAATTAAAACAGATCCACTCTACCTCCATGAAATATCAAAGTCAAGGTACCTTATTCTGCCCATATCCTATCAAGTAAGAGAAAACAACTTCCTTCCCAAGGCCAAAGAGAAAAAGCAAAAGAGAAAAAAACCCCAAGGATTTGGTTTTCATTTTGAGCATGCAAACTCCACTATTTATGGCATCACCAGATGAATCTATGGAAACAGGCTGCTGCTCCCAACTTTGCTGTTTCCTTTCATTGGAAAACTTCTGGTTTATAATAAATTAGGACAGGAGGTTCATTCTGAGATTGCTTTACAGAGCCATGTACCTTGCTGTAGAAGAATAAAGCTGGCAGGTGTGTAAATCACGCTGAGTCAGTCAGCAGTGGGTGAACTTGGTTCAAGCCTACTTCTATTGATTATGCTAATATGACATATTCTTATGAAGCATTGTGTGTTCCATTGATCTGGTTTTGATTCACTAGAAGAGTAGGAGGGAGTTGCTTGAATTAAATCCATAAAACAATATCAGTTATATGATACTGGTGTTCAGTTCTCCACAATTTAGCAGAATGCATCTAGAGTAATGTTTAAAGAACATCTTTCTCATGCAGTGGCAGCCACTAATTATATAGTAAGTGTTGAAGATGGTGCTACAAATATACAATATACAGTGTGTGTTTTGTGTCTGTGTGTTTGTATGTAAAATATATAAAGTACAAATGTGAACCCCAAAGAAATAGCCTTATAGAAATATGACATTGTTTTTTAGTAGTTTCTGGGTTCTCAAGATTCATCCTGTTCTGCCTGGTCATGGATGGTCAAGTTCTGTTTTAAAATAGGGGCTCCCTAAGTATGAAAGATGAATATTTCAATTTTAAGAGGTTTCAGATCTGCAGTACTTGAGAAATGAATTGTCCTCTCTCCTATTTTTTTTTTCATTTCCCGAACGTTGATGAATTAGTATTGAAAGAAACTTTGACTAAAAGAATATGCTGCTTTCTCTCATAATTGAAATGCAACAGGATTTTTTTTTCACATGCTCATCAAAATATTATGAAATATGGGAGTCATAAATAATGTTGCTTCAAGAGCCAGGTCTGGTCCACTAGCTTCTTGTTGGCAACCTTTGGATATTGGTGGGAATAGTTCAAATATTTCAGACTTTTTTTTCCCTCTTAGCATAGTTGGCACTCCATACTATGCCTCTCTATTGGCCCAAGTCAGTTCCTTTTTTCTACGTGTCAGCCTGGTAGAGGCAAATACTTCATGGCACTTACTGGCTTGTTTCCAAGCTCTGTGAGCAAAATATTGTGTTTTGGAAAGTTTTCTGGTGTCAAAAGTTTACAAGCAGATTTATGCAGCTGCACCACATGGTCTTCCTAACTTCCTGGATCAATGTGATCCGTTTACAGAGTGTAGGGGACTCTGATCATGCTGTGAAATATACTTTTAAGTGGAGACAGGACTTCCATCAAGTCATCAAACAAGCCAATAAATAAATAAGATAAATCTAGTTTTTACAAAATGTGGCAACTTTCTCAACTAGTAGTTAAACCAAAAGGCAAGAGTCCCTTTAGAGTGCTTGCAGCAAGGCCTCTAACTGAGGAGTGAGGCAGTCTTCTCCAACCTAGTGATAATGGCAATATCCTGATGCAACATATGGGATGAGGTTAATGGAGATTGTAGCCTCCATTGTAGACGCAGTGGCTCAGTGGCTAAGACGCTGAGCTTATCGATCGAAAGGTCGGCAGTTCAGCGGTTCGAATCCCTAGTGCCACGTAATGGGGTGAGCTCCCATTACTTGTCCCAGCTTCTGCCAACCTAGCAGTTTGAAAGCATGTTAAAAATGCAAGTAGAAAAATAGGGACCATCTTTGGTGGGAAGGTAACAGCATTCCGTGCGCCTTTGGTGTTTAGTCATGCCAGCCACATGACCACAGAGATGTCTTTGGACAGCGCTGGCTCTTTGGCTTTGAAACGGAAATAAGCACCGCCCCCTAGAGTGGGGAATGACTAGCACATATGTGCGAGGGGAACCTTTACCTTTACCTAGTCTAGTTTATCAGGAAGGCACTGGGTTAAGGAAGAGAAAACTTGGATTACAATGGGCCATTGAAGGATCAGTATTAAGACTGTGACATTAACATTACAGACCATCCTGGAAGGAGGATGGGCTTATTTCTGGGAAACTGCAGTTAAAGTCCTATCGGGACTTTCATGTGGACCTGGAAACATCTATTTTTCTTTCTAACTTTACCTTGCAGATGGCCCAGCGGTATATCCAGTCCTGGTTCAAAACACCAAACAGCTTCTCACTGTCAGCTTCACATCAGGAGATATTAGCTTAATGAACAACTACGATGACTTATCTCCTACCACCATCCGCTCAGGGTTAAAAGGTACAAAAGGGAAGTTACTTGTTTGCTTTAATTTTGATTGTTTTGACAGCATTTGTTTCATGAAGCTCAGTAACTGTCTGCATATTTTCTTCTAGCTATAGTGACACCTACCTGTCAAAAAGGAAAAGTTAACAAAGGGATTCTTTTTTTAATAAAATGGTTGCTAGTTTTGTTGCTATTTGTAAACACCCCCCCCCCCCCAATCTGTTGGCTCAATATCCTGGACTCAGCTCAGTTATTCAGCCTCTCAAAATCTTTGACTCTTATTTCCCTCACACTACCTAAAGTTGTTAACAATGGTAATTTTAAGGTGATGGAAGAGGAAAATATGTGATTGGAGAATAGACAACATTAACAGTTTTAATTAACTGTCACTAAGATGAAGTCAAATTTATATCTTTTCCATGATCCTTTTTCTTCATGCAAACATAAGGATACAATGTGGGGGTGGCCTAGCCTGATTCATGAACCTAACTATTGTGGTTTAGCAATCATGGCTTATGAATCGAATGATGTCTAAATCCAGACTTTCTGTCAAGTGAAATGCTTCAAAAATTGTCCCATGGTGGTTGAAAGGCTTGCCTCAACATGTAGGATAAGACAGGAAGAATAATTTTGGCGAATGGACTGTTACTGTTACTTTCATAATGTTCATTCATATGCTGTTTTGCTTATTTCTTGATTAGTGGCAGCCTCTTAAACATTCCTGTGGGGAAGATGAGTCTAGGATAAATGTAGTCACTTATGAGAGGATCTATTTGCTAAGTTTCTGCTGTTTTGTGGTTTTAGATGTAGTGGCTCAGTGGTGCACGCAAGGAGACTTGCTGGCCGTAGCAGGCATGGAAAAACTAAGCCAACTGGCCGAACTTAACGCTGCTTCTTTTCTGAAAAGTGCACTCGTCAAGTTCTACAATATTCATGGAGAACACATCTACACGTTGGAGACCCCTGTACAGGTAAGAGTTATTCTAAAGAGCATGACCCGAGGAAGAAGGTTAAAAAAAACCCCAACATATATTCTCAAATAGAAAAATTGCTAGCATGATAGTGCAGATACGAATCACTGAATTACGAATTACACAGAGTCATTGTGACTTATTTAACTAGTGTTAATAACTATTGTTCACTATTGTTAATAAAATGGAGAAAAGATTGGAATGATAAGAAGGCTTCCATATCCTAATATCCTATCCTAGCAATTGAAGATAGTAATAGAGTCCTAGAATAATAGAGCCTTAGAAAGATATATACACTTGAACATACCTCTCAGGTGTGAATCATGTGGAAGGGCATGTGGACAATAAAATACATCCTACTAAAAAATCTTTAAAATATGATTCATTGATACAGAAAAGTCTAAAAAAATATTTTTTTTTCACACAGCGCCCCATAATCTCAATTTGCTGGGGTCATAGGGACTCACGTCTGCTCATGGCTTCTGGCCCTGCCCTGTATGTTGTCCGAGTAGAGCACCGAGTGTCCAGCTTACAGCTCCTGTGCCAACAAACAATAGCCAGCTCTTTGAGAGACGACAAAGATATCAGTAAATTAACCCTGCCTCCTCGGCTTTGTTCATACCTAACCACTGCCTTTACACCAACAATCAAGGTAAACAAATGGTGGGGTGATAAACCTGTCAAAATTAGTATGTGGGGTCCAAATAAGCTCTCTGACCTTATTTGTTTTCTTGCAGATGTTTCATTACCAGTCTAGGTAACATCATCAGTGCTAGGGTGTATATAGTATAGTATGGCATGAAGTATAGTATAGTATAATATAGCATAGCATAGCATAGCATAGCATAGCATAGCTTAGCATAGCATAGCATAGCATAGCATAGCATAGCATAGCATAGCATAGCATGGAATGGAAGATAGGTCTAGCTTAAACTATAGAAGGGACTGACATTAAAAAAATGAAGTACAGAAATCACATTGTAAATTAAGGCAGCAATATTTGACAACAGTGGTGGGGGACTCACAGCCTGTATGTATTTCACAAGCACCCATATTTTGACCCTCAAAGCATTCCTGGGGTAAGGAGGAATCTAATTTTTTAAAACTTCATTTGCATGTTGGAGGAGATTTTAAAAATCAATAGCCTAGATCAGACTTATTTTTTTCCTCTGCTATTCAAGTGGCAAAATGATTTTATGGCTTGAATGAAGGTATCAGTTCTACCCCTTAAATACCCCCCCCCCCAAGTGGTGAAATGTAAAATTTGTTACTACCGGTTATGTGGGCATGGCTTGGTGGTGGGGTAATGTGACTGGGTGGGCGTGGCCAACTTTTTTTTTTTACTTTTAAAGCCAGTTTTTTTTAAAAAAAATGCTTTTAAAAGCCTCTGATGATCCCAGCTGAGCTACGCGATCATCAGAGGCTTTTTTTGGCCAAAGAGGTTGTAGAAAAAATGCTTTTAAAAATAATTTTTAAAAAAGCCTCTGATGATCATGCAGCTCAGCTGGGCATGGGGGGGGCAGGGATTTCTGCTATCGGTTCTCCAAACCACCTGCCGCCATCGCTACTGGATCGGGCGATCCAGTCAGAACCGGGAGCATTTCACCCCTGCCCCCACCCCAAAACAGACCAGAAAGTTGGCCTCCCTGTTATGGAGATATTAAAATATCACTGGCTAAGACCTCCTGTTAAATTGCCACTTCTCTTCCCTGCCTTTATTTGAGAGCAATTTCCACTTAATTCATTGGCCTAGATTCAAAGTCTCATAAGAAGAAATCAAAGCAATGCTTAGTTTAGTAACCTGCATAACCATTAATGTAGCTCATCTCCTAGCTGAATCATAAAACCTTTGTGCTTGGCTTTTACAGGAACTGCTTTAAAAAGCAGTTATCCACTTATCTAACATCACTGTTGGTTATTACAGTTTTGCATACAACAAAGCTTTCATTACAACTGAATAAGGTCAAAGGCTTAATCATATTAGTTTGAAGTATGTGCAAAATTCAGCGTGACATTGAGCAGGTCTTCTTGAATGATAGAAAGGTGGTGAGAGAATGACTGGTATGACTTTTTTATTTATTCTACATTTAACCCAGCCTCCTATCCCAGACCCTAACAATATGCGAGATTTTGTTAGTTACCCAACATCTGGCAATGAAAGGCTTCACTGTACAATGAAGCGGACAGAAGATGACCCAGAAGTTGGAGGTCCTTGCTATACATTGTATTTAGAATATTTGGGTGGTCTGGTGCCTATCTTGAAAGGTCGTCGAATTAGTAAACTCAGGCCTGAGTTTGTCATCATGGATCCTAAGACAGATGGAAAAGCAGGTACAGAGTTTTGAGTTGGCGGTTCTTAGATTCCAGTTCTAGTTGTTGTGAGACAGCCATGTTGTGCATGGATTTCTTATGCAAATATCATGTATTGTATTAGAAATAGCTCATTTTAAGATGCACAGAAATTCTACTGTCAATCTGCTGTTGTCTAGCATCAGCCTTAAACTTCATCTCTTGTTCATCGAAAAAAAATCATTAGAATGACATATATAATTTTTTTCCTCTGCTAATCCACAAAACTAGTTCGCCTACTTAAGAATAGTCATGCTATTTATTTCTCTTATCAGCTATTCAATTTCTCTTTTAAATTGTAGTCTCTTATAATATTATATGACTTGACAGGGGCAAGGGGATATTTAAACTGTTCAGAGCATTTTTTTTTTCAATTTTGTAGAAATGCTTGTCAATTCAGATAACTGAACACTATTTATTTGAATTCAGAGTATTCCATATTGCAGTTATATAGCAGCTACTACTTATAGAATAAGCTAGAGATGACTGAGCTATAATTGGGATCTGATTTGTGAATGCTTCCATCTTCCTCTTTTTCCTTTTATATAATAGATGAAGTCTATGGAAACAGCTTGATTTCCACCATGATTGATAGCTGCAACTGCTCTGATTCCAGTGATATTGAACTGAGTGATGACTGGGCTGGGAAAAAATCTCCCAAAATCACTCGTGCTAGTAAATCACCCAAACTTCCCAGGTATTCTTTCTCCCATATGTATATGAATTTTATGTATATGTATATGAATGTATTATTCACATGCATACACATACATATCCATCTGTAAATGTATTATCATGTGTATGCATATGCAAAGATGTTGTCCCATAAAATTAGAATAAAAAGTAAAATTCCTGGGGCATAAGAAACTGGCCCTTTAAGAAATGCTGGGGTTTTTTTTTTCCCATATAAAGCTTGATAAGAACCTTAGAATTCTTTTCTGTGATTAAGTACCAGAGTAAAGTAGCCATGATTCTGAGGTTTGTTATCAAGCATTCGTCAAATCAGTGCCAAGCCTTGCATAAAGTGAATACCAAATATTTTTTTCTCTCTGATGTTAAACAATTTCAGAGGTTTATGAAACATAAAATGTGACAAGGTACTTTCAAGTTTTTTATTCTTTTCCAGACACATTTCTTTCTCTTTCTTTGGTCTTAATTTGGCAGTTCGATTGCCCAGTTCATCAGTATTGCCAAGAGAGTTTCTATTCCGCAGTTGAATAATTTTCTGCTGTGAGGAATTTTCTCCTTTCTGTTTACTGAACTTCATGGTTTTGTTGATGTGTATTGGGCTGAACTGAGTGGTTCTTTGACTGGTTCCAGATCAGTTATTTTGAAAAGGGCAAATTAGGGCATTATCCTTCTTGAAAATTCAGTATTTCAGCCATAAGGTTCCTGTTGCAGAACACTGCTCTAAACCTCTCCTAATCCCTGTTGACCTGAGAATAGTTTTCACAGAATATTAAACCTGATGCTCGTGTTTGATATGTAAGCATAAAACTGTCCTGGATTTGAACCTGAATGTTATCCCAGAAAGAAAAAAAAATGCTGTTACACTATAACTACTTTTTTCGTATGAAAAACTCCTCCTAAAGTCAGTAGCATATAGTGCAGATTGGCTAATCCCTTAGGACAGGGGTCAGCAACCCGCGGCTCTGGAGCCGCATGTGGCTCTTTCATCCCTCTGCTGCGACTCCCTGTCGCCAGTCGGCTTCCCAATTGATAGGGCTTTCGGTTAGGACAGGTAGAGGAAAAACAATGCCGCACTAGGAAGAGATTCTATGGTGGGGGATCTGGACTTCCGGTCGGCTCCAGAATTGAATGGGGAGCTTCCAGTTAGGACCTTTGTGGCTCTTTGAGTGTTTAAAGGTTGCCGACCCCTGCCTTAGGATGTCTATAAGTAACCTCTCTGCAATTCTTACTCTATCATGAACGCATCCATATGTGTACGGAAGCACATGCACAACTTTTCTTACCAGAAAAATAAAATAATTGCATTTTTGCTTCCTGCAGCACAAGGAATGGCCACTTTTTCAGTCTGAGAGGATCCAGGAAGTGTTGTCATTTTTCCCAATTTATCATTCACTAGGGTTTTTCCTCTGTTGAAAGCAGTGAAAATGCACTGATTTTCAATCTCTCATGCTGGTAGAAAATGTGGATCTATGCATGTATCCTTTTGCTGGGAGAAAGGAAAGGAAAAAAAGGAGGCATTTTGCTCTTCCTTTGCTTCCAGAGACAACTGTTCCTTGTAGAGGTAGTCCTCAACTTACAACTACAATTGAGCCCAAAATATCTGTTGCTAAGTGAGAAATTTGTTAAGTGAGTTTTGCTCCATTTTACAACTTTTCTTGCCACATTTGTTAAGTGAATCACTGCAGTTGTTAAATTAGTAACACGGTTGTTAAGTGAATCTGGTTTCCCCATTGACTTTGCTTGTCAAAAGGTTGCAAAAGGGGATCACATGACGCCAGGACACTAGAACCGTCATAAATGTGAGTCACTTGTCAAGCATCCGAATGTAAATCGTGTGATCATGGAGATGCCACAATGGTCACAAGTGTGAAAAAGGGTCATAAGTTACATTTTTCAGTGCCGTTGTAACTTTGAATGGTCACTAAGTGAACTGTTGTAAGTCCAGGACCACCTGAACCTTGCTGATCATATTAGCAGTCCATAAATCAGCAGACTATGTTGTAAAGAGACAGAGCGTATCTATTTGTGTATAAGTAACTTGAAATTTTATTTGCAGAATTAATATAGAAGCTCGCAAATCTCCAAAGTTATCACGAGCTGCTCAGGAGATATCAAGATCTCCCAGATTGCCAATAAGGAAGCCCTCCATAGGATCACCTAGCTTAACTCGTAGAGAATTTCCTTTGGAAGACATCACTCAGGTACCTCACGTGGCCATCTACTGTGTTTCCCCGAAATAAGACCCTGTTTTATATTTTTTTGAACCCCAAAATAAGTGCTTGGCCTTATTTTCGGGGAGGTCTTATTATTTTGGGGTACATGGAGCAAGATGGGGCTCCTCTTGCTGTCTTACCTAATTTCCAGCTCTGTGTTTAAATATTTTGGGGAGGGCTTATTTTTTGGGGGAGCCTTATTTTAGCACATGCGCTCAAAAGCTTGATTGGGCTTATTATCAGGGGAAGTCTTATTTTCAGGGAAACAGGGTATATATTTGCCTACTTACCAGCATTATATTAGCCCAGAGTCCATTGGAGTTGGGTGGCTGATAAATTAAAATATTCTTCAAAAATGCTTAAGATTCTGGACTGAAGTTCTATCCTTTCTTAAACATGGATGCTAGTTGGATGTCTTTGGGCCAATCACACTTTCTCTAGCCTAGACTTGGAAGTCAAAATTATATCTATCACTCAGCTCAGACTGGCCCAATATGATAAATTAGTCAATAATCTTCAATGAAGAACACTGCATCCCATAAAAATATTCCTTGTTTTGAACTAGGTCACAGCAGCTGAAACGTCCATTTAGATCAGTGTTTCTCAACCTTGGCACATTGAAGATGTGTGGACTTCAACTCCAAGAATTCCACAGCCAGCTTTGCTGTGCACACATTTTGGAGAGAGAGAGGTTCCCTGAAGATAGGCTCCAGTAGGAGTCCAAAAGCTTGGAAGAATAAATTTCTGATTCCAGTGACTGACTCAGATTCGATCCTGATTAAAATAATGTTTATAA
Organism: Arizona elegans; assembly: GCA_022577455.1. Taxonomy (NCBI): domain Eukaryota; kingdom Metazoa; phylum Chordata; class Lepidosauria; order Squamata; family Colubridae; genus Arizona; species Arizona elegans. The sequence continues at coordinate 256,999,964 of JAKOOJ010000001.1, forward strand.
ATGCTCTAAAATTATTTTTTATGAGCTTGTTTTTCTTATGTCTTTTCATTGCAGCACAATTATCTTGCTCAGGTCACATCAAATATCTGGGGAACCAAATTTAAAATAGTAGGCTTAGCTGCGTTCCTACCAACCAATCTCGGTGCAGGTAAAATTTAATTTTGAACTTTACTTTCATTTCAGTTTCTTCCTAACCAGATATGCATATATCAGTTCCTTTTTAGAAAAAACACACAAATTTTTTTTAGAAATGGTAAAAGTGCAACTAATGGAATAGACAACAAAAACATTTTAGAATAGAAGTGTCTGGTTGCATTAAAATTGATAATGATGTTGTTCAGATTTACTCAGGGATTTGACATGTTCTGTCTTGTCTCTGGTTTGATGCCAATTGCTATATATTGGCAGGAAGGGATAATTCCCATAATCACACGTTAGGTGATGAAGTTACTATGAACAGTTTTTTACTGTAGTTATTTGGGGAGATGACTAGTCTTGTAAATGATCTGAAATGATTCTTCAAAATCTCAAGAGGCTTCTGGGTGACACTTTAGTTCCTGTTGAATTATTCACAGAACCTCATCCCCAAATCAGAAGTGTAGTGATTGTTAATTCAGTCATTCTCAGTATGGCCTGAAATTTCCAATTTTTGTTTACATCTTTGGATTTTTGGTTTTTATTTCTTCCCTCTTTTGTCATTCTTTCTGCAGTTATCTATAAAACCAGCTTGTTGCATCTTCAGCCAAGGCAAATGACCATTTATCTCCCAGAAGTGCGGAAGATTTCCACTGATTATATCAACCTACCTGTTTTCAATCCCAATGTTTTTAGTGAAGATGAAGATGATTTACCAGGTGAGATTTAACTTGAGTATTTAGTTCCTTTAATGGAGTACACAAATCGTGGTTCTGCTGGAAATAAACAGCTCGGGATACACAATTCTATTAACCTGATTTAAAGCATATATAAGGACAATCATAAAGAGACACTGTGAGCATACTCCTTGCTTTGGAGTTTGTAACAAGGCCATGAACTCCAAAATTGATAATCTATTTTGGTGCTTCCATCAGGGACCTAACAGATCCTAAGAAGCCTTTACTGAATCCCCACCAGTGCAGATAATTCCTCCCTCTACCAACCTCCTGCTTTATATTGCTTATTGAGCTGAGAGATCTGATGAAGGCTGCGAGATGGAAGAGCCTCAAGAGCTGGATGCCTTGTACAAGGCATCTATCAATTATGGAATTTGACAGAACTTAAATTCTTGGCAGTGTCCAAGACTTTGTCAATTCTTTCTAGTTTGTCTTGCCAAGATCCTACTGTGTTTTCCCAAAAATAAGACCCTGTTTTATATTTTTTTGAACCCTAAAATAAGCACTTGGCCTTATTGCCATGCGCTCAAAATCCTGATTGGGCTTATTATCAGGGGATAATCAGGGTCTTATTTTGGGGGAAACAGGGTATAAGGAATATAAAGCTGGAGATATGATAGATAAGTTGGGTCGAGCTTCTAGTTCTTACAATGTTCTCAATAACAACATTAAGAATTAACCCAAGAGGGTGAAGAAAGTTTGGCAGTCTACACATGTAAACAAGAAAGCATAAATAATAACTAATCTATGTATTATGTGGGTATGCTGTTCATTAATTGACAGTTATTATTTATGCATGAACTGGATTCCAGTGAGATCTAACCATTGCTAATTAGGACTTTTGGGAATTTAACAGCCATTTTTGGAACTGGGAATTTAATAATCACCATTAGGATTACATCATTTACGAATTTGCAAATTTTCTGAGGCTAGGTTTTAATATGATACAAAGATTTGCAATCACAATTACTCAGACCTGGAAAAGATAATAGCATTTTTTAATGATAAAATCAATATGCCTTGATTAAATACTATTCCTGCCAAATTATCCAGAGATTAAGCAACAACAATATTGCCAGGAACTTTTAGATATTTGTGTGCTCATCTTGTTTTTTCATGCCCAGGTTTTAGGAAGACAGATGAGATCTCACTTTTATAGAAAGAAATATTTACATGCTCTGTAAATTGGATACCCCATCATTTCAGGTTATTGAAGACCTTATCAACATGTAACTGAAACTAGGAAGAAAAAAATCAGAGTTTTTTCTTCAAATTATATTCAAGTGTCTTTAATAGTAGCATTTATTCATTTCTAGTACAACTCTATTCTTTAAAGATTGTTGAGATTAAAGTGGTGGATAGGTGCATTTAAAATCTTCAGGTTATATTATTACTGTGTTTTCATAATTGCTTGGCTCTAATAATATAAATTAAAATTTATTATATGACTACTCACTTTGTTAAATTTACATCAAAGAGCCTAATTTTACCTAAATAGATTGTCTGGTTTCATACCAGCCTGGTCTGTAAATCTTGGCTCTTTAGTCATGTAAGCATTTATTCAGGAGTTGGCTTATTTGGCAGATGGCTCACAAATATGATTTAGTTTCTTTATTAGACAAATGGAAGCCTTAAACACATAGATTACTCCACGGCAGCACATAGAAATCAAAGCCTTTATGGATGTCTGCAGTCCAAGGTTTGAATACTAGGAAGTTTGTTCCTATGTTTATGAGTTGTTAAATAGTTAGCCATTCTTTTGATAACTTTGGGGAGAAAGTATATTGTTTTATTGGCATAATGATTCATTGGAGCCTGGGAACTACTCATTTCTAGTCAAATTCTTCATCCTTTATTCACACTATAAAAGAACAGTAGGTGATCGTTAATAAGGATTTATTTATATTCAATTCTAACTTTCTCCTTGGGGCAAATTCCCATTATCTTTTTTAACCAGTTAGTTAGCACCAAGGTTTAGCAGAATTTCAGCCAATCAAGATTCCCTTTAGACCAGGATATTGGGGGTAAAAATGCTTTTCAGGACGAATGCAAAGCATATTTGATGGTTATTTGATTTGCTGCTCGTGACAAGACGATGTCACAGAGATACAGTACATTTGTTTGAGTAACAATGCAAATTCCAAGGTGGAGTAAATCAAAGGATTTGCTAAGTGGTAGATTAACAAAATGAATTATAGAGATGACAAGGATAGGATATCCTGTAAACCAGGGGTGTCAAAATCGTGGCGTCACATTATTGTCACATGATGAATCACAGCTTTCCCCCTTTGCTAAACTGGGGTGGGCGTGGCCAGCACATGACGCATCTGGCCCACGGGCCACAAGTTTGACACCCCTGTTGTAAACTATACTTTAAATCTGACACTATTAATCTAATATATCTATTGAAAATAAACAGTTCAATGCCATAATGTGTAATACTATGTGTTTATATGACAGTGACTGGAGCATCAGGAGTTCCTGAGAACAATCCACCTTGCACCGTAAACATCCCAATTGCTCCTATTCACAGTTCAGCACAAGCAATGTCACCAACTCAGAGCATAGGGTTGGTGCAGTCTTTGCTAGCTAATCAGAATGTGCAACTGGATGTCCTCGCAAATCAGACAACAGCTGTGGCAACAGCAGACCACGTGGCTGATAATGCAGTCCATTATCCAATCCCAAGCAGATACTCTAGCCCAGGCCAAGTGATCTTTGGAGGAGTAGAAATGGGACGTATCCTCCAGGTCCCTCCTCAGTTACCCTTGCCACCCCAGAATGCCATCCAGATGGCAATTGTGGACCACAGAGATGGGGACAGAGACCACGAACACCTCCAAAAAGCTAAGGCTCTGCGTCCCATCCCCCAGGTGGCTGAAGGAGACACAGCTGTCTTCAGCACTGCCCAAGAAATTCAACTGAACAAAATAAACCCTCCTCCTCCATACCCCGGAACCATACCTGCGGCTCCTACTACGGCTCCACCACCACCACCACCTCCTCCTCCAGTACCTCCACAACCTCCGGTAGATCTCTGTTTGAAAAAAGGTGATTTCTCTCTATATTCAGCAGCCCATTACCAGACCCCTCTGGGCTATGAGAGAATCACCACCTTCGACAGCAGTGGGAATGTCGAGGAAGTGTGCCGCCCTCGAACCCGGATGGTGTGTGCCCAGAACACGTACACTCTGCCCGGGCCAGGCAGTTCTGCCACTTTACGGATTACTTCATCAGAGAAGAAGATTCAGCAGCCATGCACTAGTGCCACCTTGAACAGGCTCACAGTTCCGCGTTATTCCATTCCAACAGGGGACCCACCCCCTTATCCAGAAATTGCAGCTCAGCTAGCTCAAGGCCGGGGCATCACACAGAGGTTGGACAATAGCATCATCCATGCTACACTGCGGAGAAATAGTAGGGAGGCAGCCCTGAAAATGGCTCAGTTGGTGGACAGCCAGAGGGCCACTTTGCAGTTCCCACTGAAACTGAAGAGCAATGTTGTGGGAGCCCAGTACCAGCAGCGAGTGCCAACTGCCCTGTACACATGCAGCCAGTGCAGCAGCAACACGAACAATGGCACCAGCAACACGAACAATGGAAATGGGAACATCAGTAATATCAATGCAAGCAGCGGCACATCAGGCCTCAGCACTATGAGGCCTGATATAACCACAGGAAGCAGCTCTCAGCACAATTCAGTCATTGCACACTCAGCCAGTACATCGCCTTTGGCCTCCCAATCCTCTTACAATTTATTGAACCCACTTGACAATTCTCGAGAGCGGACTGATTACGTAAACTCTGCCTTCATGGAGGATGAGGCTCTTTCTCAACACTGCCCTGTAGAGAAATCAGCACGCCACGTCCCTGTAGCCATGGCAGAACCTAACATTGCTGTAAAAAGGCCACCTCCCTATCAGTGGGAACCTATGGTGAGCGAGGAGATATGGGTTCCTCAAGAAAGGACAGCTCATAGTACTTTGCCCAACCCTGGTAAATCCAACCCTCTAGTCATTGGCCAAGCTCAACATTTGGATATATCCCGAGCAACCTTTGTTTCCCCCAAATCTCCAACCAGTCCCACTGCCACTTTCCAGATGTCTTATGGTGTTGGAGCACCATATTTGGGAAATTATAGTATCCCTCCTCCTCCACTTCCTCCTCTTCAAGGAATGCAGGTCCCTTGTTCTCCCAAAGAAGCTCTGGCCCCATCCCAAATTGTACAACAGGAGCCATCTGTTGTTCTTCAGCCAGCCTATCCCTCAAACCTCTCCTACTGCCCTTTGCCTCCCATGTATCCTGGAAATAGTACTTGTTCAAGTTTACAGCTGCCACCAATGGCCTTGCATCCATGGAATTCCTATAGCACATGCCCACCTTCTGTCCAGAGTACCCAGAACGTTCTGCCACCCAAGGCGCTTCTTGTGGTGGACAAAACTGTTATGTCTCCACCACCAGTAGAACCTCCGGGTCATGTGGGCTCTGATGTGATGGCAGAGACAGCAGATAACTTCCAAGAAGTGCTCTCCTTGACTGAAAGTCCCATTTCTCAGAGGACAGACAAGTTTGGGAAGAAGAATCGCAAGCGCCTGGATAGCCGGGCGGATGAAGGAAATATGCAGGCTATCACAGAGGGAAAAGCCAAAAAGGAGGCCAGGACCACATTGACTGACTTCAATTCCCTAATAGCCAGCCCAAGACTGGGCAGGGAGAAGAAGAAACTCAAGAGTCAGAAAGATCAGCTGAAGTCAAAAAAACTGAACAAGATGAACGAATTTCAGGACAGCTCAGAAAGTGAGCCCGAATTGTTTATTAGCGGGGATGAACTGATGAATCAGAGCCAAGGGAGTAAAAAGGGGTGGAAAACGAAAAGGAACTTGAGGACAGCCAGCGAACTGGATGAATTTAAATGTCGGAAAGCAAACGAGAAGGAAGATGGGCGGCTGGGAAACCAGGGCTTTGTGTACGTGATGGCAAATAAACAGCCTTTGTGGAATGAGGCAACCCAGGTATATCAGCTGGACTTTGGAGGGAGGGTGACTCAAGAATCTGCAAAGAATTTCCAGATTGAGCTGGAAGGAAGACAGGTAAGCTAACCAAGAGAAAATGGAAACCCCCTTTTTTTAACATGTATGTCAGGTGAAGCTTCATATGATTACTCTTGAACAGTTCACCTATTTCATTGCAAAGAATGATACACACGCACACACACGCACACACACACACGGTAGATGTACTGCTGATACTAGAGTCAGATTTGTACCAGACGTGACTTTAAGTACTGATAGGAATAAAGTATGGATCATGGCTAAGAAACCTCTAGCCCTTTAAGGTGTAACTGTACTTCAACTTCTGATATTCCTGATTAGCCTTGCTAACTAGGGTTACTAGGAGTTATAGTTCAGCAATCATTGGAGACCACAAATTTCCCACTTTTACAGTTCTCTTTGAGATACCTGCAACTTTTGGTATCCTGAAAGACTTGAAACTATGTAAAAATAAATCTGTTTTGTTCCAGGAAGAGAGTGGAAAGTAAGATAACTGCTTATTTTTTTCCTGGATATTTGCAATAATAAAAATTACCAAGCCAAATTACTAGAAACTCTTATGGTCTGTGAGTAATACCATACTGAAATGATAAGCATTGGGAGGAAATCTCTTGCGTTATGATATCATAAACACAAATGACATGAATCATGTAATTTGCTTCATTCATATCATATTTATTGATAATACTGAGACTTTATTGTTACTCCCCTCCAAAGAACAACCTTTTTCCCCCAGTAAGTAGATTAAAATAACAAAACATCTTCACACACACAAACAGACTCTCATAGGAGCAAGTCAATTACAAAGGAAACTATGATTACTGAGCAATATCAAGCAACCAATCAAAACCCATAATGGTGACTCCCAATTTACACTTTATCTCCTTCCAGGAGTCTCTTTAAAAAGCCAATTGTTTACAGCTTTCCTATAAATCAACAGGAGACAAGATGTGACTGATGCAAATTGCATAATTTACATAATGAAGACTTGACACCAGTCTGGCATATAAACATTTCTGCTACAAAACAACAACAGTGTGAACAGAAGTGTTAAGAAGAAATATGAAATTCTGACTGTTGTTTTCCTCACTTATAAGAGCTGCTGTATTACGTACTTTAGTAGTAGAACATACCTAAACACAGACACAAAGTGGTTTTCAAAATTAAGCCAGTGCTTTGTTTTCTAAAAACAGAGAAATCATACTCTTTGGTTTTTAAAATGAGTTCCACACTCGACTGAAATAGAACACTTGTAAATTGCTTCAAGATTTAAAATGAAAACAAATGAGTATAAATAAAATGACTAATATGATTTGGTTGACTTTGGGCTAATGTGGCATGGGAATCCTGCCATTGTTCCACTTCCAGATTTGTAGAATTCAACTCGCAGAATTCTCAGGAATTCTGGGAACTGAAATCCACAATCTGGAGATTGGTGAACACTGTTTTATGATTTAGCAGTGTGTGCAAATTCAGTTTTGACATAATCAGTAAGCCATGGTTCAGTCCAGAATAGTTGTTTGAATCCATTGAAGAACTTAGTGCTCATATGGGTGCCATTCTCTTTGAAAACCTTAGCAATGCTAGTAGAACTTCATTCCAAGCCAGCTGGATGATTTGAGCCAATCAGTTTTTCTTAGCCCAATCCACCTCATTGGGTTGTTGTTGTTGGGGGGGGGAGAATAAGAGGAGAAGAAAGAAGCATTAGGTATGTTTGCTGCCTCAAGTTACTTATAAAGCAGGTAAGGCAGAACAACAATCTAATAAATAAAGATAAATATAATTCTTGGTAGAAGGCAAAGGATTGTGAGCTTCTCCTTCCTTTAATGGCCCACTTTCTATTAATCTGATTTATTATTTACTCTTTCTCTTCAGCCACTAATTTTATTCTTCTTCCCCTCCTCCCCTCCCCCCAATCTTTCAGGTTATGCAATTTGGACGGATTGATGGCAATGCCTATATCTTGGACTTTCAATATCCATTTTCAGCGGTGCAGGCCTTTGCAGTAGCTTTGGCTAATGTGACTCAACGTCTGAAATGAAAACAGAAAAACAGCCTAGGGAGGATTACAAAAAATAAAAATAAAAAAATAAAAATCCACCCCACCCAGTGGAGCTTTCTCATAAGGGCCAGCCCAGGAATGTCAGGGTGGAGGTCTAGTAGAGTTGCACAAAGGAATCTGTGAGGAAAGGTGGAAATGCAACTGGAAAAGTCTACAAGTGCCCAAAGGAGGGCATCAACTTTAAACACTTGGGGGAATGGGGTTGGGACCCTTTTGGTTTGGGATTAAATTTATTTGAATCAATATTTTGCTGATTTTTCGGAGCAAAGGAAGGATGAGATCTATTCGGTATTATGCTGGGAAAATGTGGCTTTTGACTTGTGATGGTTCTTCTGTGTTTGCTGCAAAAAATAGCTAATGTAAGATGATAGAGGGATTTTAAAGATTGCCCTTCCTTCCTTCCTTCCTTCCTTCCTTCCTTCCTTCCTTCCTTCCTTCCTTCCTTCCTCCCTCCCTTCCTCCCTCCCTCCCTCCCTTCTCTCTCTCTCTCTCTTTTTCCTTCACGCTGTTCTGTTCTTTCTAAACAGAGAAATCATGGCCCCTCACTTTGGACTTGTTGGTATTATTTACATCGATTGTAACAGCAAAAAAAGAACAAGAAGGCTATAATATACTTGAAGACATGTATTTTTTCCCAGATAGCTGAGCTCTGTAGGCATGATAGAGATTTGTTGGAAATCCATATCTAATTTCTAAAATATTCTTCAAAAGAAAAGCTATTACTTTGGGGGTAGTTTGCAAAAGATGCTGTGTTGAAGAAGCTAGTGAGGTTTTTTTTTCTCTTCCTTTTCATTGTGATCTGTGATCTGGATTATGAGTCTGTACCAGACAGTAAAAACTAGGGGCGGGAGGGGGGAGGCCAGGGAATGAGGCATGCAGATACATGTTGTTTTGAAATATTTGTATTGATTTTTGTATGAATGTAGGATACATATGACTTGGTGTGGCATTTAAGTAAGAGCTACATCTTCTGGTCCTCACTTAACAATGTTTACAAATTAAATAAATAAAAATGTAACTTTTGAGCAATTAGAGTTCCACAACATTGTAGTATTAATCCAGAAGACTATTGGCAAAAACTGGAACACTTTTTGTGAATTATAGGCAACAGGTCAGATTGGTGTCTTGAGCAAACCAAAATCAGAACAGGATTCAGCATTTGAACTGGAGTGGGTACATTTAGCTAAGATTAGCTAAGGGTAGCTAGATATAGCTACATTTGGCTAAGATTTAAGAATGGATGCACATAAGCAGACCGTAGAAAGGGATTCTCTTAAGGTTTCACTGGAGAAAATCAAGCTAAGATAGTTAACAGTCCAAACAATGTGATAACTCTTGAACTATTATGAGAAAAATTTGATATCTAACAGGATAAGAGCAAAGCTAGTATATTACATTGGAGTACATTTCCTCTTCTTTTGCTATTCTTGCCATATGAATTCCACTAAGGATGGATGCTAAATTGTAAATCATAAGGTTCCTGGTTTATATCCAGCTGAATCTCTGATGGTTGAAAAATAAAACCAGAGGTGGAGAAAACTTCCCTTTTCTCTGTTTTTCAATTCGAATATGACCATTTGGCAATAAATTGGAGTGACAGTGCCCCAATAAATTATTTGAAAGTCAAAGCAGAGGGAGAATTTAATAGCATTTTTTATTTAACTTTGGATAGCGAGATATATTATTTCTCTTTGATAAATTGTCTATAATATGTCAAAACCTATGACAGATATTCCAAAAGAGATGGCTGTAAGAGTACATGTGTCTGTTTTATGAACTTATTAGATTCCTATTTTTTTGGCTTTGAGTGTGCAAACCAAAACAGCTTCCATTAAATGCTGCAGATTTCAGGAAAACAACAACATTTTTCTTAAGCAGAAGTTTTATCTAGAAGGAAAAGCATACAGAAATCAATTTGGTCATAAGTAATCCAAATGTTATGTCCCATATTTCCCACAACTAGATTTTTTTTAAATTGCACACTTGTAGCATAAGTCCATAAGTAGACTTCTTTGATTATTTTAGTAGAAACAAATTCTATTAACAAAGGAATAAGTAGGGAGTGGGAAATTTGGAGGAGATGAAAATTGCTGTTCGCTTCTTGCATTATCCCTAGCTTTTGCAGCTTCATCCACTGTTATTTCCATTTTAGAATGAAAAGGCTTAAAGTTGCAAAAATAATAGTTCTATACTAAAGGGGCATTTCTCAAGATGTTGCATTGTCTATTTAATGCAACCACATGGGATGATCACAGAACACAAAAGTATAAATTGGTAGCTTCCCGTGTTGTACTTTTCAGCCCTAGACAATCATAGTATTTGCAGCGTCCTTGAGGGAAAGGTATTTTGGGAGGGGGGGAGGGGGAGAATAAGCATATTCCTTTATTGGAACCACTATCAGACAAAGAAGCAGAACAAAAACGTTATCTAGTCCCCATACAGTGGATTCAAAGCATCCCTAACCTTGTCTTTTCCTGTAGGATACAGGCCATGTACCAACAGCTTTGCCCTCCCCCCTTTCTTGTTTTGAATTTCCTGTCCAAAGTTAATTAGCTTTTTTGGCTTGGAACCAAAGGTATCTAGGCTCAGACTGTCCCTTCTTCTTGATCCAGGGGAACATTTGCCCATTTCCTCTTTCGGTGCAGGTCCCTGGTGAAAGGGAGTCTCTAATTCTGGGGAGCAGCTCTTCGGGACCCAAGAGTAGCTGCATTCTTTGAGCAAAACATCCAAAGAGATAACTTTATTGAAGAATAAAGGTTTCACCTGCTCAGTGTTATGTCTCAAGTTGTTCAAAGCTCAGAAGTAAGTCTGATAAAAGAAATAAATGAATGAAACAGCAACCTTGGTTCTGACCAATCAAGAGGGTTTATGTGTCTCTTCTAACAGCTACATTTTTGTTAGATGCCTGTATATCAGATGATGGTTATCCTTGGACAAGAGATTTTTAATAAGGCTTCTGAGTCATGTAAAAAATATTTTAGAATGCAGTTCTTGCTATATCCACCAGACACCTTTTTATGATATCTAATGTAGAAAGTCCATCTTTCTAAATTCATAACTTTGAATAACCACCAATTGCAAAGCACACATTTTTATTAATAGGAAAATACCATCTTGGCAACAAGTTTTGGTGCAAGAACAATTTTGTTTCCTGAACGCTGGATTTTCCCCCCTCCTATTTGAGGGGAGAATAAGTCAGTCCTCACAAACAGTATAGAGGTTAGACAGACTATAAGTCAGAAACCTGTGGTGTGTCCAACACTATTGGAATCCAAATCTTATCAATCAGGTAGCAGGACTAGCAGTTAAGAATGAAAGACAGGATCCAATACGAGTTGGAAAGCTGCAGAATTCATCTTGCTGTCCTGCTCCACTCTCATTTGTTGGATCCTTACTCGGTTCTAATTCCAGAGGAGAGATGGGTACCTTTTGATGATTTGAACAGATTAAAAATAAGCTAGAAAGAAGTTTTGACAGGGCAGAGATGCAGTGACATTGAAAGAGATTCACAGAGATTTTTGATTCACATACATGTGATGCATTATGCCTAAATCAAGTGTTACATACTGTTTTGTTTTAATTATCCTAAACAATCAGACTCTTCTTCTTTGGCTATTTGAAAGTGCCACCCAAAAAATAAAAAAATGATTTATTTTGCTCAACGATCTCTCCTTAGCAAACTGCTGCAATTTTCCATTCTCCAATAGCATAAATTGCTTTCCATGTCTAAATATTCTCAACCTAAGCAGTGTGTCCCAACCTAAGCAATTTTATGATATGTGGAATTCAAGAATCCTCCAATAAACATGCTGGCTGGAGATTTCTGGGAATTGAAGTTCACACATCTTGAAGTTGCCAAGGTAGAGAAAGATTGATTTTGCCCCTGAAGAAATTGCTGAGAAAGATTTAACAACTGTCATTTGCAGTAAAGTCCGCTATTATATTCTGAGACTATTTTGAACACCCTGTTGTTTTAATTACTGGCCATTCCCCTCTAAGAAATCATCCTCAGCATTGATGCATTTGGATATTGCCTCCAGCACTCCTTGGTTGCTTAATAAACAAATATAATTACATTATATTTGGTTTACAGTGTGAAATTGAGGGTTATTTTTAGGCCTATAAGAAACCTTTAATTGGAAATGATTGTTTTTATTTATATAAAGCTTGATCATGTATATATTATTTTATATGCTGCTCCATTTCTGAAGGCTCTTGAGTGTCTTGACTTGTGGTATTTGGTAGTATCATATACTTTTCATCATGGAAACATATAGCTTCATACAAAATACAACAAATGCACTGCCCAGAGCCCTTCCCTGAGGGAGATGGATGGTTTAGAAATAGAATGGATGGGTGGATGGGTGGATGGATAGATAAGATAGACAGACAGACAGTCAGAGATACAAAACCAGAAACAAGAATTGGCATGTTCAGAACTTGTGCCAGCATTTGACGTTTTGAGTCATCATCATCATCATCATGTCCTGTGCAGAGCCCATTGGCCAGTAAATGATTTCCACTAGTTTTGATTGTTTGCAACATCTTTAGTTACATCCCAAGAGACATTAATAATCTTAAAATCTTCCTTAAATGTTTGGTGCTAGGTTTTCCGAGGCTGGCTTCATTTCCTATTTCCTCTAGGAATGTGCAATTTTGGATGCCAGTCTTTAGGCATGTCTAAGATATGACCAACAAATTGCATTTGACATTCATTCACAGTACTTGATAGGTGTTCTAAATCTGATCTTGGATACTACATAATTTATAGTAGCCACCTGTTAATGTCCCACAGTAATTTTGAACTAACTTTAGGGCTTGTAGGAAGGACCAAATCTAGTTAGTCAGACTTACAGTGCTACTTGAAGTGATGCCATAGATAAATAAGACCATTAGGACTTAATGAATGAGAAAAGGGCTCACCAGACTACTTTGTTTTAACTGTTTGTTTAACTCATTTGTTTTAAATGAGTTCTGAACACGTTAACTATGATCCAATGTAATTTCTGGAAACGCCCAACTCCCATCCCAAATGAATGAAGAAAAGCAAATGCAGGAATACTAAGTGTTCCATGAGTTGATGTTTAAGAAAGAAAACAACAACAACTGCAAAGTAAATTATTAACAGCAATGGTTTGATACTACATATAAAGCAGCTGAAAGGGAACACAGGTTTATACAATTATTTTTTTTCAATTATATTCAATTATTTTTTTTTGGACTGATACAAGCCTCATAATTTCTTTCTAACTCTACGTAACATTACAATAAAATCTGTGATCATTTCCTCCACTTTATTTTGTCTAGTGGATAAGGCACCAGATTGGAAACCAGGAGAGTGTGAGTTCTAGTTTTATATTAGGCATGAAAGCCGGCTGGGTGACTTTGGACCAGTCACACACACTCAGCCCAACTCTCCTCACAGAGTTGTTATGGGGAAAATAGAAGGAAGGAATATTAGGTAGGTTGCCATCTTGGGTTATTTATATAAATAATAAAGGCAGGGTTAAAAAACTGAAAAAATATCTTTTTCATATATTTTATATAGTATTTATACGTTTCAATAAGAATATAGAATCTTGAGTTTTACCACAAATATTTTATTGGAAGGGAAGTCTTTGAAAATGTACAAAAATTAGAAATATTTTGGTGTAATTGTTTTTGTTGTGTTTGTGAAACTGGGAAAGACCAAATAACTTAAACTTAAAATGGAGTACTGGTAAGGAAATACTATAGTAGAGGAAATCCTTCAGCACTAAGCTTATCTCTTAGGTTTCTTTGAGCAACTTTGGTAGTTCTATGCATCACTGACGTTTTTATTTCATCAAGCCGGCCTAGCCTAAATGGTTTTTAATTGGGATTTTAAATTTTATGGATTTGGGGTTTTAAATTGGGTAGCCAGTGATTTAATTCTTTTTAATTATCTTAACTTTTGCATTTGTATGTTTTTTAATTTTGGCTGTTCACCGCCCTGAATCCCTTCTGGGAGAAGGGCGGTATACAGATTAAATAAATAAATAAACAAACTGTATTCAAGACTTTACTCAAAATTTAGTGATTTTGAGTCATTTTGTTTACAGTAATGAGTTATGTAGTGTTACAATGGAACCTCTCATCGGATTGACTAGCAATCTGGCTCAGTACATTTTGAAGGCACTTGACACAAACATTAATAAATCTAAGCATTGCTGAATTAAATCTTACCTAGATAACAATCCTATGCTGTACTATATGAGGATTTTGAATAAGAAAGGATGGATACACATAAATGAAGTATGAAATAAATAAATCCTGCCCCCTTCAGAGAAAATATTTGTAATATCCTGCACCGGTAAAATACACATTAAGACCTATGTTGCCCTTGCTTGTTCCTTCTTTGATAAGCAAGACCTGCATATACAAGATATTCTTTGGGAGTTTGGGGAAAATGCCTTTAAACTTGATTGAATCATTCCAGCAGTGAGATAATTATCAAGCATGCAATTAATGGTCACCTTTGCCAATTACCTAGGGAGGTTTAGATACAATGTAACATGCCTGCTTGGTTGGCCATTGCTCATTTTCTCTATCAAGATTTTTTCCCACTATTTATGTAAATACAGACCTTTGTTGGCCAATAATTTTTTAATGGCCTGGCAGGTAATCATAGACAAGTGAATCAGCAGAGTATTTTGTCTATCCTGTTCACAGTGTTTGGTTGCACACATAAAAAAACCCCAGCTCTCATATGCATCTACAAATTTAAAGAAAGAAAAAAAAATACCATCAGAATCAGTTTTTGTGTTTGTTGTTGTTAGATGCGAAGTCGTGTCCGATCCATCGCGGCCCCATGAACAACTTTCCTCCAGGCCTTCCTGTCCTCTACCATCCCCCACAGACCATTTAAACTCACACTGCTTCAGTGACTCCATCCAGCCACTTCATTCTCTGCCGTCCCCTTCTTTTGTCCTCAATCGTTCCCAGCATTAGGCTCTTCTCCAGTGAGTCCTTCCTTCTCATTAAGTGGCCAAAGTATTTCAGTTTCATCTTCAGGATCTGGCCTTTTAAAAAGCAGTCAAGGTTGATCTCCTCTAGGATTGACAGGTTTGATCGCCTTGCAGTCCAAGTGACTTGCAGGAGTCTTCTCCAGCACCATAGTTCAAAGGCCTCAATTCTTTGATGCTCAGCCTTCCTTATGGTTCAACTTTCACAACCATACATTGCAACCGGGAAAACCATAGCCTTGATTATACACACTTTTGTTGGGAGGGTGATGTCTCTGTTTTTTAGTATGCTGTCTAATTTTGCCATAGCTTTCGTCCCCAGGAGCAAGCATCTTAATTTCTTGGCTGTAGTCCCCATGTGCAGTGATCTTGGAACCCAGGAAAATAAAATCTGTCACTACCTCCATTTCTTCCCCATCTATTTGCCAGGAATTGAGAGGGCCAGGAGCCATGATCTTAGTTTTCTTAATGTTGAGTTTCAAGCCAGCTTTTGCACTCTCCTTCTTCACCCGCATCAAGAAGCTCTTTAGTTCCTCTTCACTTTCTGCCATTAGAGTGGTATCATCTGCTTATCTGAGGTTGTTGATATTTCTCCCGGCAATCTTAATTCCAACTTGTGATTCATCTAGCCCTGCCTTTCTCATGATGTGCTCTGCATAGAAGTTAAATAGGCAGGGTGACAGTATACAACCTTGCCGAACTCCTTTCTCAATTTTGAACCCATCAGTGGTTCCATGTCCAGTTCTCACTGTTGCTGCTTGACCCGCATATAGGTTTCTCGAGACAAATAAAATGGTCTGGTACTCCCATCTCTTTGAGAACTTGCCACAATTTGTTGTGATCCACACAATCAAAGGCTTTAGCATAGTCAATGAAGCAGAAGTAGATGTTTTTCTGGAATTCCCTAGCTTTCTCCATGATCCACCATCATATGTTGGCACTTTGATCTCTGTTTTTGTATTAGGTGACTCCTGTGAGAGAAATGAATATAATAGACAAGAGAAATGGTTGTTACCTCTTCTGTTCCTTCCAGCTCTTTAGGACCAACGTACTACTACAATTGTCTTTCCTGCTTGTAGCAAAACTTCTATCCAGTGGGCACTCAAACTAAGAAGCAGCCAGTGAAATCATTCAGCTGATGGTCCCTGCTTGTTATAGCGATAGAGCTAGTTAGAAATTCAACGGTATAACAAGAATTTTTCAAATCAAATGTTTCAAAATACAATTGGAAAAACTGAACCATTAAAATAGGTAATTTTAATGACAGCTTTCCATGTTGCAGTTGTGGGCCTTTATTGCATACTATTTCCAAATAATACAGGAGTACAGAGGGAATAGAATCTGATTCAGGTCTAAATACAGATACAGTCTGGGTTTTCTAAATGAATATATTATATGCAACTGACCCCTGACTGAAATATACTGAAGAGTTAGGAGGATCTTCAAATTATCCTCTCTCTCTTTCCACTTTGTGTCCATCCTTTCCCCAGATTTGTTCTTCCCCTCTTCTTTGTGGTGAAGAATTTTTAAAACTTGCTGTTCGCTGTAGATACAACTTTCGTATTACAGAATTGCATGGGGATATAGTTTGGTTGAGGCACTGTGGTCTTTATTGAAAAATGCATTTGTTAATAAAAATGCATAATTCGGGTACTTTAATTTTGATAAATGTTTTTGAATTTATCTGCTTTATTTCTTTTTGTGTTGTTATTTGAGGAACGGGTTTTGTGGGGTTTTTTTCTTTGTTTTGCTTCATCTTGGGGTTCAGTTTTCTCCATGTTTTTACCATCTAAGTATGTGCTTAGATAATGTTGTTTCCTAAACATGCGTAACTTGCATGACACTCTCAGTTCTGTAGAGAAATCGATACATTTCTCTGATTGCTGCACCTATGATATTTTTAAATGGCCCTTTCAAATAATTGGTTCATTTTTTGAAAAATCTTCCACTCAGATCTGATTTTCATTGTAATTATGAACCGTGCCCTGAATTGCCTCTCCTGTTATGTGCTCTCTGTAATAGATTGTGGAGAAGATACCTAGAAAGCATTAAGTGGTTTCCCTTCAATAATGTGATTTGTTCCAACTTTTGACTGTCTACATGATTGAGATTGGGTTGGTGGCCCTAATATCCTTGATGATTTGAAACTGTAAGAATTGTCCAGGTGTTGCTTATTAAATTTTTTGCAAGCTAGAGAATCTCTGATGTGGTTTTGCCTCTTATTGAGCAATTTATCTTCATCTTCCAATGCTTTAAGTTGGACTGAAAAGTTTAAATATTTACACTAGCTAGTTACTTCTAATGACTTAATGGACTTCCATGGCCCATTCTAACCTCTCCATTGGTCAGACATGATGACACGCTTGCAAAATTTCAACCTAGAAATTTTACAATGATAATTTGTCATAATCTAATTTTGGATAACAGCCAGTTTCCTTCTCTTTCAGAGGGTTGTAACCCTGCATTCTTAGCTCCTAAGCCAATATTAGCTCTAGATTCCTTCTTTTAAAATCAGGCTTAATGTCAAGGAAGTGAAACTTGACACCTACTCTTAAAAAATTAATAGCAGTGAAAGATCACCTTGTTATATGTTGCTATTGTGATATAAAAAGCCTTAACATAAATGCAAAATTTATTTGATTTTCTCACCAAAAATAAGACACAGAAGAGAATCCAATCCTGAATTAAATCTAAGAATATTGCAAAAACCCAAATAATAAATATGAGAAGTGAAAGTATTTCTGATGGAATTGGACAAAGAGATTCCTTGTTTCCAAATTTCAACATGTTCAAATAATATCGCAATTTCTTCAAAACATATATTTGTAATGGGCATTGTTCAAAAGAGGCAAACTATTGTATAATTCAAGCATTTTTAAGAATACTACAATTTCAAAGAACTTGGTAAGTAATAATAAACCCTTTCTTTCAGGACTTGTCAGAAGTAAAACTTCTGGAAACCATTCCAAGGAAAAAAATAATTTTTATAGCAGATTTTCTTTCCAACTAAGTTTTGTTATAACTAAACTCCAACATTTCTATGCCAATGCAATCAAACAAAGACTCTTGGCAGTTCGCATTGAAAAGATGGCAGTTAAGAACATTATGAAAAAACAACAACTAAAGCAATACAAAAATAAATACTATGCAATATTATAAAACAAAGTTACAACAGCACTGAAAAAAGTGACTTATGACCATTTTCACACTTATGACCGTTGCAGCATCCCCATACTCATATGATTTAGATTCGGATGCAACTGACTCACATTTATGACAATTGCAGACTCCTGGGGTTATTTGATCACCACCTGCAACCTTTGACAAGCAAAATCAATGGGGAAATCAGATTCACTTAACAACCATGTTACTAATTTACTAACTGCAGTGATTAATTTAACAAATGTGGCGAGAAAAGTCATAAAATGGGACAAAGCTCACTTAACAAATTTCTCAGCAACATAAATTTGGGGCTCAATTATGGTCATAAGTTGAGAACGACTTGTAAAGTACCGATGGTAACTTCACCTTTAATTAATGTATGATCAAAAGATTTCTAAAACAAGCTGCAGTGCAAAATTTAATAGGAATATAATCAATACAGTTAGGAACACATATAATAAAAATGATTGGATGTTTTGCATTAGAAATTAAGAGGCCTGGCAATATGCATGAAAATCTGTTATTTGTGCAGCATTCAATGACCTTAAAACAAGCGAGCTGTACTTCTGTACATCACCAGATTCACAACAGTGGGATAAAATCAACTGTGTACACGTTTGACTTGGACAAACCATTCATTTAGTGACCATTTGAAATTACGACAACACAGAAAAAAAACGACATGACCTTTTTTTCACACTTATGACTGTTGCAGCATCCCCATGGTCATGTGATCAAAATTTGGACACCTGGCAACTGGTGTTTATGATGGTTGCTGTGTTCCTGAGGCCCTGGGATCTCCTTTTGCAACCTTCTGATAAGCAAAGTCAATGAGAAAGCCAGATTTACTTGACAACCATGTTACTAACTTAACAACTGCGGCGATTCACTTAACAAATGTGGTAAGAAAAGTAATAAAATTGGACAAAACTCACTTAACAACTGTCTTGCTTAGCAGTGGAAATTTTGGGCTCTATGGCAGTCGTAAGTCAAGGACTACTTGTGATAGGAAATGGAAGATGAAAAAGTTCAGTCCATTCATATATAACACTGCAGGATGCGGATTGTGGAACAGTGAATCACAGTTGTCAAATAAATTCAGATCAATAAAGAATAGATGCACCAGCAAGACCTGACCTGTAATGCATTAACATTCAAAGCACATAGCACATTCAGTATACATGCAAAAGGAAATCAGGGAATTATGGAAAGATCCCACAAGATATAATTATAGAACACTCACTTCCCATGTCAAGCAACAAATGCCAAGAAAAGACATTTTAAAATGTCAGTGAATACAACATCAAAATATGAGAGCCAAAAATGATTTTAAGAAAATAAATGATTTAAATTATAAATTACAGGAAAATATATAGCCAAGGAAGTGATACTAAAGAGTAATCAGAGGTGATCTATTAAAAAGAAATGGTGTTAGGAGATAACCATATTGAAAAATTATATTGGATTCCTTTACAAATGGGTTTCTAGAACAACAGAACCATATTCGGGAACTCTCCCCAATAGACAGTAAGGTTCAGAGACAACTGGCCATTTGTCAAAATGTGGCATTTATAGATAAAACACTCTTTGAACTGTTTAGAGTTGCAGGGGAAGAGCAGCTGAAGAGCAAATAACTTCTTATAAAATGCATACATACTGTATGGTCTACAGATTGTAAAAGTGGAAATAATGCAAATGAATGTGAAAACAATTGAGCCATGACACCAATGGAATAAAAGTTTCCTTAAGATCTTATAAAGAAGAATAGAGACATACAGGTGTAGAGGCATGTCATATGATCTGGAAATCTTTTTTTTTTTTTTTAAAGTGGGGAGAAACACAGAAGATGAGCTAATTCAAGATGGACAATGGAAAAGCAAGATGATTTAAAGTGAAGGAAACCAGTTCAGAAATGTTGCTAAGAAAACTGCAGAGGCTTGTCCAAGCAGTTAACAGACTGACTTAAAAGTGCACCCACACACTTCCTTGAAGCAATAATCAGCCAAAAAAGCTTCTATATTTTGGATATGAGATATGAGAAGATCTCAAAAAAACCTAAATCCAATTATGTTTGGCGAGTTAAAAGAAACAGAAGGATGGAAGACAATGAGCAGGAGGTGGATGATTACTAATAAGAGTACAGCACTCCCCTCGGAAAGATTATAAATTATTGTTGGATAGGGGTGGACAGGGAAATTGTTAGCTCAGGTAATTACCAAGAGCCCAGTTTAAAATTGCATAGATAATTAATTTAATTTAACCCCATCATTGATACAAACATAGACTGGGATTAGACAGAGATACTATAAAAAAGTCCCAAGATGGCTCTCCACGATGGAGGCCCTGATCTATCCCAATAGATGGGGAATGGAGAAAATGAGTAGGTATAAAGACATTTTAGATGAAGGAGGAAATCTTAAATCAAATGATGCTTTGAGAGAGCAAGGAATAATTTTAGATTGGTGGACCTATCTACAAATAAAATCCAGGTATCAGAAAGATAAAGAACAATGCGGCTTAGAACTAGAACTTAATGGGTTGGATAAAGTCCTGATGGGAACAGGCAAAAAGATCCTGGCTAAATTATACAATTATTTATTAGATGAAGACAAGGCTGAGGATATAACAAAGAATCAAATGAGTGCATGGGAGAAGAATATTGGACATGACATAAATTTTAATGAATGGGAAGAGGCATGGAATAAGAACCTTAAATTGACCAGAGCCACGACATACAAGGAAAATCATTATAAGATGCTCCACAGATGGTATTTAGCCCCGGCTAGGCTAGCAAAGATATATCCCAATATATACCCCAACTGCTGGAAATGTGGCCATGGTCAAGGCACCTTCTTTCATATGTGGTGGACATGCCCTGAAGCGAAAGGATATTGGAGTAAGATCAGGAGATGGTTACAAGAAATAACTGGGGAAGATATTGAATTGACACCAGAAATATTTCTCCTAGGAATAGTAAAGAAGCCATATGGAAAGGAAAGGATTCATTTAATGATACACATAATTACAGCTGCCAGATTGGCCTACTCACAATATTGGAAAGAGAAAACCCAGCCACCAGAAGAGCTTATAACTAGGAAAATACTGGAGTGCGCAGAGATGACCAAACTAACCCATGAAATAAACGATGAGGAGAATTCAGAATACTATACCGTGTGGGCAAGGTGGTATGAATGGATGAATGATAAAATGAAAGGAAGAGAAAAAGGTGTGTTAAATAAAAGTAAAAAGTAACTTAAATGACATCAGAAATATATTTTATATATAGTTAAAACCACTGCACATCCAATATTAATGGAAATGTTAATATATTTATGTTTTTAAACTTAATAAATTTTCTTTAAAAAATTAATTTAATTTAATTTAATTAATTAAATTTATATGCCGCCCCTCTCCGAAGACTCAGGGTGGCTCACAATACATTTAAAAAATCATTATAAAAAGACATTGAAAAATTAAAAACATTAAAAACTCATTCTGACTTAACCTGTCAATCCTAGTCAGCAACCGAGTTGCAGTCTTTTTCCGCTAAATTCTGGAAAAGTGCAGGAAGGCACTTAGCCAGTAACAGCACAAACTACATTTATTTGGGTAAAACAAGCAAGGACTGAAGAACAAACATGAAACCATCAACAACCGATTGAAAAGGCTGCGATGGGAGGTTAATTCTCGTGTGGCTGTGTTTCAAAGGGGGGGGGGAGGGCAAACAAGGGGTGTCCTCCCCTTGACTCTTAACGCCCAGGAAGGTCCGTTGCGTCCGCCTTGAGACAGGATTCCTCGGCGCTATCCTTGGTGCTGATTTCCCTTCCCCATAATTCGGCCCAGTTCGGGACTCCTAAGACTTTCAAGGCTTGAAAAAAAGAGCGAAAGGTTAGCATATTTTTCTCGGTTCAGTTATCGCGGCCTTTGTCAGCCTTGTTTCCACTTGTCTGCCTTTCAAACGTCCCTCTTCCCCCAGCTCCCGGAGATAGTGCAGACCGAGCGTCGGCTTTCATACGAAACTCCTTTCCGCGCCAGGGGCGGCGCTCTGCTCGGTGAGAAGGAGCGACCGAGGCAGAGGGAGAAGCACAGAGGGAGGCGGATTTATTCCAGCGCTAGTTTCCCGGATCGTCTCTGTGGCCTTCGATGGCCCTATCGGCAGCCCGGAGAGCTTTGGGGGGCACAGGAATAAGAGGGCTTCATGGCTGAGCGAAGGAAGGGACCGACGTCAAGGGGCTGGAGCAGGAGAGCTTTCTAATATCAGGGTGCGGAATGGAGGCCGATTATCCCGCTTTTGAAAACCCGCTCTGCGGCGAGCTCAAGCACATTTATCAAAGGATCAAAGAGACCTATAAGGAGATCAAAGAAGATCTCACCCCTTACAAGGATGATCGTTACTACAGGTAAGAGGAGAGAGTGAGGGAACGGTGCTGGGCAAACTGCATCCCTGAATCAATCATCCTGGAAGGGAGGCAAAAGAAGCTTCCCTCAATTTGGGGCGTCAGATGGGTGGGCCACTAACTCCCAGCATCCCACCCATCCCAACACATCTGGGGTACACAGTTTAGTAAAGGCCAGGCTGAGAGCAGGAGCTTTTTAATGTTCCCTAAGAGGATTGTGTGCATGAGCAGTTGGGCCTGTGGGAAAAGGCTCTTCCATTCAAGGGCTAGGGGAACTGATTAGCGTGACATCAGCAAGCTTCTCAAGCATCAATGGGTGATTTAGGCGATATCATATGCTCAGGGAGCTTTTCTCATTCTGGGCAGCCTTCCCATCTTGGTCAGGGTGGGGGGAGTGGGAGATGGCACCTGCAACAGGGTCCTCACGTCAATCTTAGAAAAGCCGCTTTGGCTTATAGTATCATGAAAACAATTCCCTTTCATTACAAAATGGCTGTCAGGAAAGAGCTCTGATTTCTCCCAGCTGAGTTAATTTATTTTCACTGAAGATTTAAAATATTCCCTAAAAAAGGAAGGCTTTCTTAGATTTCTTGAACCCCGATGGTGATTGAAAAATATGTTCCTTATCTAAATGTTTGGATGATAACCTCAGATTAGAGTTCTGTCTGTGCTTGACTATTCTGAAGGAATGTGTATTCTCGAAGCTGGAGTTTAACTTCCCAATAGGTGCATAGAAATTATGTGACAGAAAATGATACAGAAAACTAGAATTGCCCAGGCCACCTACCTACCATACAGTGTGCCCCAGTAAACAGTTTCAATTAATATATATAGAATCACAGTCTTAGTTAAGAATGTATCTCTTGCAGAAGCCAGCTGTATCCAAAAGTTTCCAAGGTGTCATAATGGAGATAAAAGTTCTCTCTTCCTTTTTGCTCTCTCACTGACATCCAGGGGAGGAGTATTTGATCTGGAGACAAAGTTCCACTACCGCTGGCCAAAATCTCTACTAACCAAATGCATTAACAATACTCTTGGTGGGAGCTACAAGTGAATCAATAGTTATTTTTATGCTAATCATAAGCTCTTAAAATAAAATTTAGCTTCTATTACCATATAATAAAATTTAATTTTACATTTATTTATAAATATATTTATTTATATAGATTTAACTGTGCCATAGATCAATCTTTTTTCCTAAAAAAGGATCACAGTGTAATATTTTTAAGAAAGAACCCCCCCCCCCCCCAATGCTTGAGAATGTTAATATAGTAAACTTCTGTATTGGCTGAGTATTAATGTTGGCTAAAGTATAGTAATGTTTTATAAGGATCTAAATGCACCCCAAGTACTTTGCTGCTTGTGGTGCTTGAGATGAAAAAGGAAATGACACCTCAGCCTCCCTTCAACTAAGTATGCAACAGTATGCAATACTGGCCATCTTACCTTTTGAGAATAGAAGTCTGATAAGGCATCTAGTCCCTAAAGAATCTACTTACTTTCTTTTGACTTATTTAAAATCAATTATTTTAGGCAGCTATTGCAGAGAGTAAGAAAGATGACATTGAGGGAAATATGCAAGAACTATGTCCTAGGCAAAAGAGCCTGAACCATATTTTAAGATTTGATAATATTCAGAAGCAGTTCAAATTTCTTAATATTATCAAGATTCATTGAAGAACAAGGAGAGGAGATACAATATAATCAGGATTGCAAGGCTCTGTTATTATAGCCCATCTCAATAACAGTAGTTTTAGCCTCCTTTAGAGTTGATTTACATTACCATTACACCACCAAGAAAACGTGGGAGATTTTCACACATTAGAGACATGGGGACAAGTTTACAATTGCACTAAACTTTGGCTTAATTATGGTTTATTAAATAACTTCCACTGACATGTTTCACACACTATGATAAACAGAAATCATAGGTTACAAAACCCAATAGGTAGTACGTGCAACAGTTGAAGACATATCCACATAAACCAACAGTGACATGAGATTGAAAGAGGACAGTCTTTCAAAGAAGAAATGAGATTTAGCAGAGTACAAGTTACAACAGAATATCTTTAATTTTACATGCCAGCAAAATAATGCTTAGAATTATCTAATACAGATTAAAGTCCTACACAGAGAGGGCAATGCCAGATGTCCATGCTAGTTTTTGAATATGTTGAGGAAATAAATATTATAGCTCATGCATGCTAAATAACAACAGATTCCATCTCCCCCTACTCCGCCGCCACCCTCCCCATGTGTCCTTAGGTTTGATTTTAATTATTTATGTTTTAATTGTACATGTATAGACATATTTTTATGACTGTAAGCCACCCAGAGTTATCCTATGGTAAGATGGTTGGCCAATATATTTTATAATAAAATTAAATAAATAAGGAAAGAAAGAATACCAAAAAGAAGCTAATTTTAAATGTTAAATGTTAATGTTAAAGAGCCCTGATGGCACAGTGGTTAAAGTGCAGTACTACAGGCAAATTCAGTCCACAGTCCGGAGTTCGATCCTGACAGGGGTCAAGGTCGACTCAGCCTTCCATCCTTCTGAGGTCAATAAAATGAGGACCCAGATTGTTGGGGATAATACGCAAATAATTCTTACATGGTAAACCACCCAGAGAGTACTGTTAAAACATTATGCACCAGTATATAAGCCTAAACACTATTGGTATTGTTATTAATGTTGATTTTCTTGATTATACAAAGACCTTTGATTGTGTTGACCATTTGAAGTGTGGAAAGTCTTTAGGAAAATAAGAATCCCAAAATATTTAATTTAAAAATCTCAGACAGGACAAAAATCATGCTACATACAGAACATGGCAATAGAGATGGGCTCCAGATGGCAAAAGACAAGGCTATATCCATCCCCCAATTTATTCAACATTATATGCTTAATAAAAGCATCAGGAAGGGCATCTGGCCAGAGAATGTTCAGCTCCATCCAATCACCCCTACTCTACTTCGAATTAAGGGACTACAGGGTTATAAAAAGAAAAAAAATGTTGAATAAGTATTGAGGTCTACTTCTCTGGAGAAGGCTGTAATGTTGGAAAGGTGGAAGGAAAGAGAAGAAGAGGACAATCAGTGGCAAAGTGATGAATGCATGGTGGAAGGTATGAAAAAATCTATTGTTTTAAGAAGACAACAATGACTTGATGGCATATAATCAAAACTGGAAGAAGCATAATTTTAAACTTAGAAAAGGAATTTAAGTAACATGCACTATGGTGGTGATACTGCTCTGATAGTTGAAAAAATGCAAATGAACCTCTTGTGATAAAAATCAAGGTGCACAGTCAAAAAACTGAATCAGATTAAATAAGGTCAAACTAATGACAAAATTAAAAGAAAACAGCCCTAGAATTGACAATAAAGATGCTGATATGGCCCATAACGTCTGATTTTTATGATTAGGTACAGTATTAAGAGTAAAAGAACCAGCAATCAGGAAAGATACTGCAGATTAACACTTTAATTAGTTTAATTACTGTAGTTTACTTTATTTTTATTGCACCTTGTACAATGAAATTAAATGCCATCTTCAGTGTACATTATACATAAAAAAATGAAAATAAAAAAAACACATCCACATTCTATACAATTGAATTGAAACCTCTGATATTGCATTAATATTGCACTATAGAGTAGAATTCAATATAGTTACTGCTCTGGGATAGAAGCTGTTTTTCAGCCTATTTGTCCTCGTTTTTATTATCCTGTACCATCTGCCAGATGGTAATAGTTCAAAAAAAGGATGCCCAGGATGAGATGGAACTTTAAGAATGTTTTGAACTTTCTTAAGGCAGCGGGAGCTATAAAGCTCTTACAAAGAGGGGAGAGGGCAACCAATAATCCTCTGGGCAATGATGTTAACCTCTGAAGCACTGTCCTATCTGCCACTGTGCAATTGGCATACACAGGTGCAGTAAGTTAAAATGGTGCAGCGGTAGAAGGTCACCAGCAGTTTTTCATTCAGTTGTTGTTTCCTGAGAAATCTCAGGTAGTATAATCTCTGCTGGACCCTTTTGATCAGTGCTGCAATGTGAGCACCCCAGGTCAGGTCCCCTTTTATGATAACACCCAGAAACTTAAAACTGGCTCTTGCTCCACTCGGTCTCCATTGATAAGCAAGGGCTGGATGTCTGATCTATTCCTTCTATAGTCCACTATAAGCTCCTTGGTCTTATTGGTGTTAAGGACCAAGTTATTGTCTCCACACCACAAAAGCAACCAATTCACCTCATCTCAATAGGCAGATTCATCCCCCCTGGAGATGAGTCCTACCACTGTTGTATCATCTGCAAATTTAATAATAGTATTACTGGCATGAATAGCACAAAAAGCATCCTTACATAGGCCCCCCCACTGTTCCAAATGGGTCAGAGTAGTGTGAAGAGTGATGACTCTAGCATCCACTGTAGATCTACCCTCTTTCCCCCAAAATAAGACATCCCCTGATAATAAGCCCAATCGGGCTTTTGAGTGCAGGGCAATAAGACCAAGCGCTTATTTCAGGGTTCAAAAAAATATAAGACAGGTTCTTATTTTCGGGGTATTTGCTCTGTATGCAAACGTGTTTATCAAACATATGCTGAAGACCAGAAGTGATGTGCTGACAGGCCAATTTCTCAAAGCACTTCATGATGATAGGAGTGAATGCCACTGGTCTGTAATCATTGAGGTTATTGATAGGGAACTTCTTTGGCAGCGGAAGGTGGAAGCCTTCAAACAAGATGGAATAGTGGACTGGAATAAAGACTGATTGAATAGCCAAGAAGGCCTTGGAAAAGCTATTCAGATGAGTATGATCTTTATTGCAGTCACAGATTAACATAAAGGAACAAGAAACAAAACAAACACAGAAGCAATCAAACTCTAACACCTTAGAGACAACATCAGTAAATGCTGGGATGCATCTATAGCTACAAAGATCAGAAACATGCAGGGAATTATTTCCCCTGTGAAGCACAAGTTGGAATTTGAAAAAGCACCAATGCTTTGGAGCTTTGGTTTGGAAAACCCCGAGAATACCACAAATAGTCAAGACAGCAGGCAAGTGGGTCAGAGGACAAATCAATAAAGAGAGGTACAAATGGCACTTCATACAAAAATTCAACTCTTTTGAGAAATAGACTATAATGATGAGAAAGATGGAAGGGGCAAAAGAAGGATGACCTGCACCAAGTTGGATGGACTCAGGAGAAATGGATGTGCCATTTGAAGTGCTGAAAGACTAGGTTGGGTACAGTGTCATGGACAAAATCTATCTGGTTAAGAGCCGTCACTTACTTAATAGCATATAATCAATGAAATTAGTCAATCAATTATCTTTGAGCCCGATGATTATGTGGAGAGAAGAACTAAGGAGAAATTTCCTGTCAGTGTGTTAGAAGAAATATCCTTCTGGGTTCAGCTCCAAGTGGGGAAAAAGATACTGGAAACACGGAGACTGCTTGGAAAGATGGTTCAATGGTGGACAGGATCACATGGTTTGAGTGCCTGAACAGAAAAGGGGCCGAGATGCTGTGAGTCCCCGGGCTTTATGCCCTCTCTGGCTTTGAACTTCCTGGGGCCCAGAAAGAGTATCCTGATTGGTTGTCAGACTCCGAGGGGGTGGGGGTCTTAGCTAGCCTTGCTGGCTGATGTAATCTTCCCAGGTGCCATGTGGTGAGTTTCTGTTGCTAGATGGGTCCTATTGTGTTGCAGATGATGGTCCATTGACAAACATTGAGTTTCTGCCTCTGGACCATTGACAAAAGGTGGGGCGGGGAGGCAGGAAGGTGGGATCTGCTTTGTCTTTAAAACCTGCTTCTCCATTTCTCATACAGGAAAACATAACATTCTGCCTTTTTAATATTTCCTAAAATATTTCATTCTACTAGGAAAGGGGTGGGTGCTAACTTCCTACAAGTGAGAACAATTAACCAGTAGAACGAATGCTTTGCCTCCAGAAGTTGTGGGTGCTTAAAAAACTGGATTTTATTTTTTTTTAAAAAAAGAAATGACTGGACAACCATTAGTCCAGAATGGTGTAGTAGGGCCTCTTGTTTGAGCGGGGGGGGGGGGTTGGACTAGAAGACCTCCAAGGGCCCTCTCAACTCTGTTATGCTCTTATTCTGGCTCATTTGTTTTGGGTTTGGTGTGTGAAGCCTGTGATTTTCAAGGAAGACTTAGATTTAGAATAACTTCCTACAGAATAACGGAAGGAACATCAGCCGCCAGAATTTCGTACCAACTTGAGGGAGATTTTTATTTTTTTAAAGGCAAAGAAGCAGGAGGAGCCTGGGAAACGAGGCTTCCTGAGCTTCTTTAGAGGCTCAGCCATTCTTCCCGCCCTCGTCCCTCCTTAGAGGTTTTCATATTGCCGGCTGGGGCAGCGATAGAAATCTTTCCGGGCAGCGCGTAGCTGCTCCCCCCTCCCTTCCTCCCAAAGAGCGGCTGGGCGGGGCTCTTCTCGCCCGGTCCCCCCTCAGCCGGGTGACGCACGCGGAAGTGGGATGAGCAACTGGCAGGCGGTGCCGCCACCGGGCCAGGTGGCAGTGGAACGGCTCCTCGGCTGCAGGTGAGATGCTGGCAAAGTGAAGGAGCCTTGGTGCGCATGTGCAGCCTGGACATGGAGCTGTAAGTTGGGGAGGGGCTGCGCTTGAGAAGGCAACGGGGGGTGGGGGCTTCCCTGGGAAGCGCCGAGGGAGTGGGATGTACTCGAGGGAAGGAAAGAAGGGCTGCGTGGCTCTCGCTTTGCAACTTTACTCCCATCCTACTGTGCGTAATTCAGGCCAGACTTCGTAAAACCTTTCCCAGCCTGATGTGCTCCGATTACGTTGCAACATACCAGCCGGATTTCGTGGCCGGTTCCAACATTGAGGAGGAAATTAAGGCTCAGCCCAAGAGTCGTTAAGAGCCATTTGGTAACTCCGGTCCAATCTTCCCTCCTTGTGATACTGTCCAGATTATTGGGCTCCCCTAATCGATGCTGGAGCAGTGTTTTCTCAACCACAGCAACTTTTAAGATGTGCGGACTTCAACTCCCAGAATCCCTCATGCTGGTTGGGGAGTTCTGGGAATTGAAGTCCACTCATCTGAAAGCGACTGACGTTGAAAAAAAATGCTGATCTATATAGTAGGTCTTTGGAGAGCACCGGGTTGAAAAAAAGTTGATTTAGCTGATGAAAAGCAGGCTTGTTTTCGACTTCCATATAGGATTTGAAAGGAGCCATAGCTTACCCTGTCACTGATAAAACAGAATTTATATGATAAAATAATCAGAAAGCAATAGCTTGTCTTATGTAAAACTGTCTGTAATTTGTTGATTTATAATTGGGATAAGAGCTGCCAAGTCAAGAGATGTAATTTCACTGGGAGTTATGAGGTGTGACAACTTTAATTTTAGAAACAAGGCCCCAGGAAAGATCTCTTCCTCTCTGTTGCTGACCTAGGAGGAAGGGACTTAATCTGCGAGCAGCTGTGTTTATGTCTTCATTAAAATTGTGGATGCTTTTAAAAAGTGTGGATTGAGACATACCGAATGTTGATTTCCTTTTTTGCATTGTATTTGTATGCAGAATGAAACATTGTTAACTTCTTGATCCCAAAGCCATGTTAATGCTGGGGATAGGCAAGATTAGATATGTGTTCTAACAGTTGGCTACATTACACTATCATGCAAGAACTAACCATTATAATGAAAGCCGAGTCTTTTTGCTTTTTACTGAAGCACCTGAAGGCATAATAAGTGAAGAGATCTAGGAACATTCAACGTTTCTTCTAAATTTCTCTTCATGTAAACATCAGCACATTATAAAGGAAATATAGAAATAGAAGTGTTTGTGTGTTTCTACTGTTTTGGGTTTCTTTCTGATTCCTTCAAGAACATCTGGGTATCATTTTCTGATTATGCACAGAGGCAACGATAAGGTCACAAATTGGATCAAATGTAGCACTTACCATTAAGACATAGCCTGCTTTATGTAAATCAGGAATAAAGTATGCATACATTTCCGAAGATTGACTTATACATTTGATAAGAATATGTTAGTGTTTAATACAAACCCTTCCAAAGTGATGTCCAAAAAAAACCCGTTCAAAAACATGAATTAATGGCCACGTACATTAGACAGAAATTCTATTGTTTAATTTTGGAATTGGTTATCTGGAAGAAAAAGGCACTCCCACTCCCGATAACATAAAGTTGCTGCTGGATGTTTACCTGTAACTTAATTTTTCTCTCCTTGTTTGCAGACTGGCTCCAATGCGATTGTATACTCTGTCCAAGCGCCATTTTGTTTTGGTCTTTGTAGTATTCTTCATTTGTTTTGGCTTGACAGTCTTAATAGGCATTGCAGGTAAGATTTTCACCTTTTTTTCCAGATTTTTTTTTCCTTGCTTCTAATTCTGTTCCTTGGCTACATTTGTGATTATGTTACTATAACAGTGAAACCACTGAAGATATTTCCTATTTATATCTTGATACAAAAAGGAGAAACAAACTTTAGGCATCACAGATTGTCGTTGACTTGCGATCATGATTGAGCCCAAAATTTTCATTGCTAAGCAAGACACTTTTTTACAACTTTTCTTGCCACAGTTGTTAAGTGAATCACTGCAGTTCTTAGGTTAGTGACATGGTTGTTAAGCAAATCTGGCTTTCCTATTAATTTTGCTTGTCAGAGGTTCACAAAAGGGGATCACATGACCCTGGGACACTACAACCATCATAAATATGAGCCAATTGTCAAGTGTCCAAATTCTGATCATGTGACCATGGGGATACTGCAATGGTTGTAAGTGAAAAACAGTCATCAGTCAGTGACTTTTTTCAGTGCCATTGTAACCTTGAACGTTGCTAAATGAATAGTTGTAAGTCAAGGACTATCTGTAAGATGCTAATGTTTTAAGAGTAGTGATAGTTGGTGACCTTTAAGAAACAAAGTCACCTGTGGTGGGTTTCTACTGGTTTGCCCTGGTTTGGGCAAACTGGTAGTGGCAGGGGGCGCTGCCCACCCACCAGGTGTCATCACGGACGCTCTGCGCATGTGCAGAAGGTTCTCATGCGCAGAAGCACCACATGCACACTCTCAGTTCCAAACCGGTAGCGAAGATAAGTGGAACCAACTACTGCCCGTGACCCTCAAATGTGCTCCCCTGTCTTGAATTTGCACTCCATATGATCATTCATTTAGTGACCATTTAAAGTTACGACAGCACTGAAAAAAGTGACTTGTGACCAATCCTCATTCTGACAACAGTTGCGGTATCCCCAGGTCACGTCATCAAAATCAGGCACTTGGCAACTAGCATGTTTTTACAACCGTTGCAGCCTCTGGGGTTGTGCCATTTGCGACCGTCTCAGCGGTTTTCTGAAAGCAAAGTCCTGAAGAAACTTCTTGGATGAGAAGCGAAACGTCTTCAAAGAAAAACCAGAAAGTCCAGTTGCCTCTTGAAAAAAAAGCATCTTTGGGCTAAAGCTCACTTAACAAATGTCTCGCTTAACAACAGAAATTTTGGGCTCAGTTGTGGCCGTAAGTCAAGGACTACCTGTATTTAAATACTGGCTACTCACACCTGATTTCTAAATACATATAAAGCATGCAGGGTTCATCTGCAGTTTGCTGACGAAACCCCTTCAGTACAGTTGATCTCCAGGGCCATGTATGTGCACTTTGGTGTCACGTTGGAAGGGTGAACCTGCCCTGACCTTTGTTATCCTGGGGAAGTAGATACTGATTCAGATGCTTTCCTCTTACACAATTAGCCAGCCTGAGTGACTGATACACACTGTTTGCTTTTAAAGGGTGATGCAAAATTCTCTCCTTTGGCGAGGCAGGAAGGTTTTTCAGGAGCTGGAAAATCTGTCTTGCTTTCACAGGAAGTAGATTCAATTGTCCTGCAATTTTATACCTTCCGTAGTCTTATCTGAACGATGTGTTTCAAAAAACATTTGAAGTTGTTTTTGTTTTTTTTTAAACCCAAACATTTGATAGTTTTACAGAAATATTTCTGAGCGTCATCAGCTTTCAGTGGTATGGACTCCCAGAGTTCCACAGCCGTTCATAGATTACGTTCATAGATTACATTCTAAGATTACGTTGTGTGCCTTTATGTCTCATTCAGGTCCCAGAGTCATAGAATGCATATCAGAAATACCTCCGATAAATAATGGTTCAAAGGTAAGGCTTGTTGTCCTTGTTTTTGGGTTTGATGTATTCTGACTTTATAGGCAATTTTTAACCGGTATACAAATAACAGTAGATAAAAATCTACTATCATTCCAACAATTTCTTAGATTCAAAATAATATTAACTATGGCATTGGGCTTATCTTGAGACTACGGCTTGCGCAACCATTCAGTGGTTCAGTAGCAAAGGTCAAGTCTCTTCCTACTGACACCCGGGCTGTAATTCAAGGTAACACCAGTTACCTTGTTTCTACTTCCATACCAAATACAGATAGTTCTCCACTTACAACCATTCATTTAGTGACCACTCAAAGTTATAACAGCACTGAAAAAAGTGACAACCATTCCTTGCACTTAACGATGGTCACAGCATCCTCATGACCATGTGATCAAAATTCGGTTGCTTGGCAACTGGCATATATTTATGACAGTTGCGGTGTCCCGGGGTCATGCGATTGCCATTGGAGATCTTCCCAGCTGGCTTCTGACAAGCAAAGTCAATGGGGGAAGCTGGATTCACTTAATGACTGCATGGCTCGCTCAACTCCAGTGATTGGCTTCACAACCATGGCAAAAAAGATTGTAAAATTAGGTGTGACTCAACTGCCTTGCTTAGCCATGGAAATTCTGGTCTCATAGTCATAAGCCAAGGACTACCGTAAACCATGAACCCCTTTGTCTTAATGAAATGCAGATTTTTAAGATTTCTTAGGGACCAGAATATGTTTTATGGCTAAGGACAAAACAATGAAACTCTTAACGTGTGTGAGAAGCGCTGTGGGATTCCGGGTTGAAAGGATTAGCCAGTGACATCACCATTGCCTGGGGAACATCCAGTAGGGAGCTCCTTTCACGTCTCTGGCAGGAGCTGGAGCAAAGGAAGGGCGCTCAATCAGTGGTGGGATTCAACCCATTTCACAACTGTTTCGCCAAAAATGTGAGTGCGTGCGCATGTGTGCATGCACGACTTCTGCACATGCGTGGCTTCCATCACATGGCGAGGGTCGACCGAGCAGCCTTTTGTGGCCTGCTGTGCTCCAACTCTGCTCTCTGGGGCAGCGGCTGCTTCTCTCCGCTGCTGCTCTTGCTGGGAGAGAGAGTGCCTCTTGTGCAATTTAGCAGCTGTGAGCCACCACTTTCCTCTAAGTCCCATTTGGAAAGCGCTGTGGCACAGAGAAACAGCATTCAACATGGCTACTGCTTCTCTGTGCTGCGTACTTTCCAGGTGGGACTTAGAGGAAAGCGGCGGCTCACAGCTGCTAAATTGCACAAGTGACGCTCTCTCTCCCAGCAAGAGCAGCAGCGGAGAGAAGCAGCTGCTGACCTGGAGACCACATGGAGCGTCTGCGAGCGACCAAGCCTCGGCAAGGGACAGCTGCAAGATCTCTGCTGCAGCCAGCTAAGAAGAACCGTCCAGTAGTTTGAGGCCAGAGGGAGGCAGCGGCATGCAGGCAAAGGCCTGGGGCAAGGCTGGAATCAGGGAATGGCTCATTCCATGACCTGGCTGAGCTGAGCGGTGAGCTGGTGGAGACCTGGGGCAAGGCCGTAACCGGGGAATTATGCTTTCCCCAACCCAGCTGAGGCGGGCAGTGAGCCACTGGAGGCTTTGGGGCAAGTCCGGAGCTTGGGAATAGCATGACCCCAGGCCCCAACCCAAGACAAAAGGCGAGTGGGCGGCATGCTTGCCTATGGTGAGCAGAGCAGGCGAGGCACGGAGATTAGCTGGACCACATGGCGAAGGAAAGATAATATATAGGGCAGGGTGGGGCAGGGCGGGTGGGTCCAGCCAGTGGTTGATTTTACCAGTTTCTCTGAACTGCGCAAAATCATAATAACTGGTTTGCCCAAACAAGTCCGAACCGGCTGAATCCCACCCCTGAGCTCAACCCTGCCCTAAGCCCCACTCGGATCTTGAACACGGGCTGGCTAACCTCTAACCCAGCATCCTAACCACCCATGGGCCACTGTGCTCCATGAATTGCGTGAATGGCACTTTTTCTTTTAACAAATTACATTTTACATAGTAAAATGTAACAAATTACAAATTACATAGTGCTTTTAATTGTTGGAGGTGCATTTTTAATACATGCTCTTGTATTTCTGAAAACATTTTCAATGAACCTGAATCAGGTAACATTTGTACTATTAACGCTTAACAGATACTGCTAAAAAGTGGATTAACTTATACTTCCACTAGAATGATTTTTAGTGGGAAGATTTCACGATTGCACCTTTGACTTCCATTTTGTTGTAGACAAAGTCGTTTCCCTTAAGTTCGCCACCAGTATCTACTTATAATCAGCAACTATGGCTTACCTGTACTGTGCACTTGGATCAACCTTTTGGTAAGGATATTTTTTAGTTTAGTTGTAGATTGCTGTTGTGCTGCATTATTTTAATTACATATATACTTGTTAATGGTATATAGCATGGATATCCAACCTTTTGGCTTACTGGGGCTGCATTGAATGAAGAGGAATTGTCTTGGGCCACACACTATATATAATAAGGTTAAAATTTATAAATCATATAATTTAAAAGTTTATGATTTTGTAAGGCTGCATTACTCGCTGTCCAGGACCACATGTGGCCTATGAGCCACGGATTGCACAGGCCTGATGTACAGTGTTTGTACATCAACACTGTACA
Organism: Arizona elegans; assembly: GCA_022577455.1. Lineage (NCBI taxonomy): Eukaryota > Metazoa > Chordata > Lepidosauria > Squamata > Colubridae > Arizona > Arizona elegans. The sequence goes on from JAKOOJ010000001.1 coordinate 257,035,329, forward strand.
TCAGGCTTGGTTTAGCATGGAGAAAACAGAGACATATCTGATACACTGGTTTTATATCACAGTGTCTTAGGTATTTGATAACCCTGCCTCTACCACTTCACATAAAAAGAAGCCAATAGAAATGGGGAGTTAGTAAGCAAGGAGTGGATTGCAACACATTACTCCTTTACTAATATCAAGATATAACTAGGCAATTTATGTACCATTGTTATTGTAACTGGGGAACATATGTCGGAAAAACACTGAAATCAGGTTGCCAAGAAAAGATGGATTATGTTACTTCTGTAGTTTGGGTCAACTAGGAAAATACATTTTTCATTGGAGGAAATTTCTGCTGAAGACAGACCATATTGCAAAATTTCATTTCCTTTAGCTACATCAGTTGCATGTAACTGCCAGCATTTGCTGTGTGTACCATGCACCTGCTAGAGTGTATATCATTGTATATTTTTAGTTGTTATCAAATTTATATAGTTATCCATCTCACAAAAGTGACTCTGGACAGTATACAATCAAACAACTTTTTTTTTTAAAAAAAAGAGTCCAATAAATGCTCATGTCATTGTATACTTTTAAAAAGGATGGAATGAGGGCAAATAAATGAGTAATAGTAGTTACCTGAAGATTAATTTAGTGTTAAGGAGGCCATGTATTAAGGTTCTGTAAAGAAAACTGGATATTTTGTTAAAGGAAGACACCTGTTCTTAGACTGACTCATGGAAAGAAGCAACATTTTAAAATATTTTCAAACTCCCTCTCCATTAAGAGATTAGGAGAATAGGTATATAGATTACAAAATGAATAATACCCTCAGGAGATGAAAAGATGACAAGATACTGATACATTGCGGCCTTGTCACCATAAATTCTTTTCTCATGCATCACTTTTGTTTCATCACAACAGATTAGGTTTCTAATCTGCCTTAGCTTGTAAGATTTTTCCTTCTTTAAAAAAATAAGCAAGGTAAATTTCTCCAGATAACAGATTATGTGATATATTTCACATATGTAAGACAAATTTGCAGATGTATGAAATATAAAAGATCCAGTAATAAAAGAACTAGAATTAATGAGTACTTTTGTTGGTCTAAAGATTGTGAACTAGCTGAATCTTGCCTCCAGAAATACCGAGCAAATATCAGCCTAACCCAGCCATTTGCTCTCCTGGTGCTGGTTGAATATTACAGGTGTCATCCAACACGTCTGGAGGACATCTATTTGAAGAAAGCTATCATAAGTCATAGAAGAGGGTTAATACTCTGTTTCCCCCCAAATACGACATCCCCTGATAATAAACCCAATCGGGCTCTTGAGTCATGGCAATAAGGCCAAGCGCTTTTTTCAGGGTTCAAAAAAATATAAGACAGGGTCTTATTTTCTGGGAAACATGGAAATGCCTGAAAAATGTGGCGCCAATTTGGAAGCATATTTCAAAGTGAACCAGTTTCAAAAGCCTCTTGCTGACTTGACTGATTCTGTACTTAACAGTAACAGAGTTGGAAGGGATCTTGGAGGTCATCTAGCCCAACCCCCTACTCATGCAGGAGACCTATATTAGGGATTCGAACCACCAAACTGCTGACCTTTCTGATCGACAAGCTCAGCATCTTAGCCACTGAGCCACTAAGCCAGGCTAAATGTTTCTTGATGTATTTCCATCCTTCCTGATTTATTTTTTTCCTCTATGTTACACTATCCCTCTTATAGGAGGGGAACACAATCTGAGACCCTGGGTGACTTGCGGCTTCAAAACCCTAGGGCAGGGGTCCCCAATCCCTGATCTGTGGACTGGCACTAGTCCATGGCATACCAGAAACCGGTCCACACAAACAAGTGAAGTGCCATCTGCAGGATGCAGGCAGCACATTACTGCTGGCCATGACCTCCCCCCTGGGCCAGAGAAAAATCTTTCGTCACGGAAAATGGTCCCTGGTGCCCAAAAGGTTGGGGGCCACTGCCCTAGGAAATGGTTTTTGGAACAATTCTTGAAGTTGTTAATGAATTGAATCTTTTAATGTAGAAGGGAGAAAGTATTTATATACTTGGAAGTAGTCTTATTACCTATATTTGATTAAAACAAAACAAAAAAAATAGTTTTTGTCATGGCCTCTCCTAGGCTCTTTTAGAGCAGGCCCATCAAACTGGTGGCCTGCAAGCTGCATACAGCCACTCAGGCGATGCCCATTCCAGTTCCTCAAAGGCAAAAAACATCACAACATGTCGCAATCCGGCATGTGATACGATCAAGTTTGATACCTTTGCTTTAGAGCATCTCCCCATGCAACTGAATTGGGGGGGGGGGGGGACAGTCCATGGTTCAAAAAGAGGTTCAATCACAAGTGTTTGATTTAATGTTTCAGATAACAAATTGGATAGCTTGAAAATTAGCTTTATTATGTCAGTTACAATACGTGGTGTACTAAAGAATGGAAGTGTACGGTACTATAACAGAGAAACTCACAACCGGACAAGGATATTCAACTGTGCTAAGGTAGGCACACTAAAACTTCTTATTTTTTTTCTTAAAAATGCTAAAAAGGTAAATGTGCAACCATATACCTGTTAGAGAAACCCACAATTTAATAATTGATTAATATGGTTAATCACAGGTTCAACAAGTTGCCTTTCTACCTTTCTAGGAGGAGTGATGGCAATATGTTTGGTAGAAATTCTAAAAAGTATTATTAGTAAAGAAAGACAATTTCATATGGATGAGTTCTTTGTCAGTAACATTTAAAAAAATAAGAGGCTGTATCTAAACCATATGTGTTTTAGAACTATTCACTCATTTCCAAATCAAAATGAAGTTAAGGCTATTATTGGTCTACTAACCAATTTTCATCTGCCAATTCACAGGATTGTGATGAAATTATTGTGGTTCATCTTGGTTATTTGAATTTCACTCGTTACAATATCGTTGTTACCTTTGATAAGTTTCCTGAGATCTACCACCTCAAGAGTTATAACTTCACAGTAAGTATAAATATATATAGTATAAATAGTAAAAGCCTTGATAGTACAGTGGTCTACGCACCCTGTTATTAACACAGCTGCCTGCAATTTCTGCTGGTTCAAATCTCTCCAAGGCTCAAGGTTGACTCAGCCTTCCATCCTTTCTAAGGTAGGTGAAATGAGGACCCAGTTTGTGGGGGCAATAAGCTGACTTTGTATAAAATATACAAAAGGATGAAGGCTATTGCTTAACGCATTGTAAGCCGCCCTGAGTCTCCGGAGAAGGGCGGCATATAAATCAAATTAAAAAAAAAAAAGTAATCAGGAAATAAAATTCAGTTTTATGTGGAAGTTTTTTTGTGTTGTTCTTCTACAGAAAACCCTGAAGCAGTTGACAGTAATTATAAAATCTTTCTGAATAAGCTAGCAAGCAGAGAATTGCAAATATCTGTTTGATGTTATTTTTAAGGAGTGGCAGAAAACCCCTTTTAAAACACTGAAATGAAGTAAATGACATACTAAACATGATTACAGTTGACTTGATTCTGAACCTAATATGATTTACAGGCATATGACTTGACATAAAAGACAAATTGTAAAGTGCTGATCTGAAAAAAAATCTTGTGCTAAGTGTAATTACTAAAAAAGTAAATCGAAACACTATAGAGAGCATAGGGAGTAGAGTTGGAGGCTGCAAGGAGGGAGGGAGAAAATTATTTCCTCATCCTTTTCCAAAATACAATAAATTTTGTTTCTTGCAATAAAACATAATGAAAACACCTTGATCAGTAAAGAAAATTGGGTAATCAGATAGATTAGCCTTGCCTAAATAATGATACATTTGCCTGGCAATGAATGGACTCTATAAAGAAGAGCAAGCAAATCATGGGAAGGAAAGAAATCCAAAGGTAATACCTTCAGGGAAGAAAAAAAAACGTTTATTTTTTCCGGGCACATTTCAGAATTTGGCAGAAATGGGGAAAAAGAGCCTCTAAGAATCTAATTCCTGTTGGAGCCCATTCAATATTATTATCTATTCATGTTTTAATTTTGTGAGCTGTATTTCAGAAGCTGAGTTTGAAATAGGATTAGAAGAATTAATAAATGGTGGTTGGTCCCCAGATGTTGATGAGACTTCAGATTTTGGCTGTTGTTCAGGAGCAAGCAATTGATTTGCCAGAGATTTGTAATCCACTGTATCTAAAGAATGGTAGACAAGTGAAGGGAAATTGATCCTGTCCACATGATTCAGATGTCCTCGAAATAATGTTTGCATTATAATGTGTGGATTGACATCTTTCTATGTGAAGAAAGCTCCACCCTATTGGTTCAGCCTAGTGGATTATCTCTGACTGAAGGGAGAATTAACCAACAATATTGTGGTCTTTCTAGAGAAGCATTTTTAATGATGACTCAGGAACATGCCTGAGATCTGGAAGCCCAACTGGATCAATCTGCCCAATCCAATAACTTTTTCCTGAGCTGTCAGGCTTGTTTTTCAGTTCAGTAAGACAAATACACCACATAACCATGCCTAAATTCCAGAGAGCACTAACCGTAGCATGTTTTAATGTACTCCCTATGGCAGTTCTTGAGGGAAGATAGGAACAAATTCCACATGAGCTCAAGTGGAAAGGGGCACAGTTTTGGGAGTTGAAGCCTACAATTCTTAGAGTTGCCAAGTTTGGAGACCCCTGCCATAAACCATGCAATATTGTACATTTTATAAGGATGCAAGGACCCATTTTATCACTTCCCAATTAATAAAATAACCAGGCAACTCCAATTTATTCTTACCAGACCAGACATTCTATAAATGTGGCCAAACCTTGTTATTAGGTATACTTTGATCACATCAATAAACTATTCACCAACACTTTTGTTATTTCATCTACTATTAATTGTTGTATTCTGATCAATTGCCATAATAAACATACACATCTATGTGTATTTGAAGGTCCCTCAGTGGGAAAAGAACATTGAATGTGCAAAGTATCATTGGTGGTATTTTTATTCACAAAACTTTGGTTGACATTCTGACATCTTTTTTTCAGTGGAAAACTTATAACCCAGCCTTCTCCCAAGTGGAAATCTGGTTCCGATTTGTCTTTGTAGTTCTTACTTTCATAGTCACAGTGAGTATCAGCTTTCTGTTTAGTTTTAATAATATATTTTGGTGTGTTTGCCTGTCTTAGACAAATCAGTATCTGTTTAATTACACCTGCTGTTGGTTTAATTCTCTAATTTTGCTTTGCTATTCATTCTCCTTGAACCAGAAGATTAGAATTAGAATTGCTTGATGCTGGAAGGTTTTTGTTAAACAATCTTGTGGCAAAATATTTATTTATCAAGTGAGAGAGACAAGAAAAATGATCAGCGTTAAAGATGAGACAATATGCAGTAGATGCAATAAGTGAAGAAAAGAAAGTAATAGAAGAAATCTGTAACATCATGTGTGTGTCTTCTTCGTACATGATACAGCACATACACTTAAGATGAGTTTCAACTTAGTGGCTGTTTTATGGTTATGTATATGACTTTCAAACATCGCTGAATATTACAAATATCCCTCCTTATTGGCCAGGTTGGCTGAATCTCTCGATTATTGGTCTCTCCCATTATCTTTAAGCAAGATGTGGCCTGAGTTAAGATAGGATTTTATGGTTGGTCATGCTCTATAATCAGGGATTCAGTTTTGGGTGTATAAATCACTCATACTGCACATACTCTCAAATCACACATGTTAGAATAGAATAGAATAGAATAACAGAGTTGGAAGGGACCTTGGAGGTCTTCTAGTCCAACCCCCGGCTCAGGCAGGAAACCTTATACCATTTCAGACAAATGGTTGTCCAAATGTTTCTTTAAAACTTCCAGTGTTGGAGAATTCACAACTTCAGGAGGCAAGTTGTTCCACTGATTAATTGTTCTAACTGTTAGGAAATTTCTTTTTAGTTCTAGGTTGCTTCTCTCCTTGATTAGCTTCCATCCATTGCTTCTTGTCCTGCCCTCAGGTGCTTTGGAGAATAGTTTGACTCCCTTTTCTTTCTGGCAACCTCTGAGATATTGAAAGATTGCTATCATGTCACACATAGTCCTTCTTTTCATTAAACTAGACATACTCAATTCCTGCAATCATTCTTTATTTGTTTTAGCCTCCAGTCTCCTAATCATCTTTGTTGCTCTTCTCTGCACTCTAGAGTCTCAACATCTTTTTTACATCGTAAAAAACCGGGGCCAAACCAGGATGCAGTATTCCAAGCTTGGAAGCTTCCATATTTCCAGCCCTTCTCTTATGCTGAACAGATACCGCATAATTGTTACATGTTTCTTTTTCCTTCCTTTGCAGTGTCTCTTTGCTCACTCCCTGCGCAAATTCTCCATGCGAGATTGGGGAATAGAGCAGAAATGGATGTCAATCCTCCTCCCCCTGCTATTACTTTATAATGGTATTTATTCAAATTATATCCTGATATGATGGGATTTGGGGGTTATCCTACTTTCACATATGAGAGGTTGATGAAAATTAAAATTCCAACTAAAAGCACTTGGAAACATTAGGCTTGGCTGATTAGCATAATCTGATGGCGTTTTCAGATTTGATTAAAAAAAATGTTTCGCTTGGTTGTTCCCACTATTTAATACTAATTAAGAGTGTTTGAAGTAGCCAAAAAGCTTTAATATATGGAATCAAGTTAACCTCTACTATCACTCAGTAGAAAAAAAGCTGATTAGTGAAATAGGCCAGCAGCTTACTCTAATGAAAAAGAAGTGTTGAAAGATGGAGGGCTTGGCAAAACCCATTTCTTCTAAAATATAATGTTCAGAGAATATGTGCTCGTGTTGGTGATGCCCGCTCCCCCGCCCCACTTTCTGGGGTGCCTTCCCATTACAGTTTTGAAAATTTTTGAAAACACGGCTTCTTAGAAAAACAATTAAGAAAAATTGGCTCATCAGAGTTGCAGTTGTTATCCTTGTGGCTGTCTTGTTATTTTTCATTTTCAGTATTGTTCTGCACTGCACAATATTTTTCTGCAAATGAGCAGAAGTAACACATAACATACCAATTTGATTGGAGATTGATGTCTTGCTTAAGGAAGAGTTCTAGAATTCAAGGTAGCCATTAGGAAGTTTCCAGTCCTTTTGCAATCACAAGCATGGCCTCTGGTGCATGATCATTTCTGAAAAAGGAATCAATAGCAATGATCCATCAGGCAGTAGCCTTACATGGACTGTAACACTGGAAACAGAGATGACAATCTAACTATCTTACATTCCTTTGTTAGACTTTTATTTGTGTCTCTGCCTTTGAGTTACAGTTGACTCCTGATGATTGTGTGGACTAGGCCCTGCAGTTTTCTTGGCAAGGTTTTTTGAAAATGGTTTGCCATTGCCTCCTTTCTAGGCCTGAGAAAAAGTAACTGGCCCAAGGTCACTCAGCTGTCTTTGTACCTAAGGCAGGACCAGAACTCACCCAATTTCCAGCCTGATGTATTAACCTGTCTTAATTCAAAATTGGTCCTCCTTGATAGACTTATTTTCCATTATTTGTTTCCCTGCTTGGTGCCCACTAGAGCAATTAATGTGTCTAGAAGGATATGTATGTATATATGTGTGTGTGGGGGGGGGGGGGTCAGTTGTTACAAAGTGCCTTTGTCCAGTTTTTGAAAATTGCTGCTCAATTCCAATTCCTGGCCATCTTCAGTTGAATTCTGCCATAATAAGCTGGGATGGGAGAGAAAGTCAATTTCTTTTCAAATCCAGCCCAAAGTTTAGCAAATGTTTTCTCAGTAAATTGCCTTTTAGAATACATTTTAAATCTGTAATAAAGTATTTTAGAAATACCATATAGAAAATACCTGGCACATGCTTTACGTTGTTTTCTTAAACTATTGGGATTGCACAGGGTTCAGATCAGTGGTGGGTTGCCCCCAGTTCGGACCGGTTCTATAGAACCGGTAGTAAAACTGGCGGGAGGCTCCACCCACTCTACCCTGACATCAGAAGCGATCTGTGCACGTGCAGGAGGCGCGTGCGCGAGCAAAGTGATCGTGCATGTGTGATCCCGTTGCGAACTGGTAGTAAAGGTAAGTAGAACCCACCCCTGGTTCAGATGTGCTGATCTACATTTTCCAGTACATCTGTATTATATTGTGTATTACCTGCACAGCCAATATACCAGTATTGGCAAGGCTGGCTTGAGTTAATGTAGCTTAACAACATCTAGGTCTTGTCTGCCGTAGAAAAGACAGAATATGCTTGTGAGTGGTAGCAGTGATGTCTTCTGACTCTCTCCCTCTCCCATTCTGTTACAGACCCATTTTTCCCTCTCTCATTCCTAATCAACAGCTGGTTTCCTGGAATGCTAGATGACCTCTTTCAGTCTTTGTTCTTGTGTGCATTGCTGCTGTTCTGGCTTTGCGTCTACCACGGGATCAGAGTACAGGTGAGGACAGAATAAAGTTCTGGACACTGCATTTCAAAATGATGCAGTGGCTAGAGAAATGAAAGTAATTGGAGCTTTTTACAATTAATACAAAAAAGAAGGATGGGATTAGGGAAGTGGAATGGATAAAGCGGATAATTCTTCCTCCTGTAAAATGGTAGGAAACGCAGGAAAGAGATAAAGGAATTACTGAATTACATGTTGTGAAATTGAGCAATAAAATTTGCTGCTGTAGATTGTGGTAATAAGCAATCAACTTGGTTGCCTTTAAAAAGGAACATACTTATTCTTGAACAATGTAAGTGAAGATTGCTGGAAAAGTTGGGTCTTTCATCTAACACATTTGTTATGATAGGAGTAAATAATATTTCATTGTAGTTTATGCTCCATGATAATGCCCGTTTTGTTAACACATAAAAAGTATAATTTTTATCTCTTCTACAAACTCTACAAAATTATCTAGGCTAAAAGATGGCAGTTGGTCTAGAAATATCTACTGAGCTTCATGGCTGAACAAGAGTCCTCCTAATCCCAAATCCCATCCTCTCATTAAATCTTTTCAGTGAAACTTGCTTGCTTCATTTAGCAACTGAACAGATGTTGAATGTTCGTATTTTGCCAATGGAATGAACATTAGTTCTGAACAGAATTCTATCCCTAGCATCATGTGTATTGCCTTTGGAGTACTGGGGCAGCCTTCAGAATAAGTGTAAAATTATGGCCATGATAGTGAACCTATGGCACGCGGGCCACAAGTGGCACGCGGTCCCCTCTCTGTGGGCATGTGAGCCGTCGCCCCAGCTCAGCTCCACCGTGCATGTGTGCATGCCTCCCGCTGACCAGCTGGTCTTCGGGTTTCTGCTGCGCATGGGCAGGGGTGGGGCTCACACAGGGGGTGCACAGGCATGTGTGGGGGTGCATGGGGGGCGCATTTACAGGGGGGGCGCAAGCAGGGGTAGGGCATATGTGTGGGGACGGGGCACACAGCTCTGTGCATGCGTGGGGGTCATGCACACGTGTGGGTGGCGCATTTTGGGGGTCTGGGCGCATGTACATGCATTCGTGCATGCGCGCGCTTTGGGCACTTGGTCCGGAAAAGGTTAGCCATCACTGAATCATGGGATAGGCAATGGAAGAAGAAGAGGAGGAAGATGAAAGCTTCTTTTGTACAAGAAGAAATCCACTTACGTAATTTTGGATTTCACTCTATGTGGCCAGCAGCCCAAAGAATTTCCATTATTCATAGGGGAACAAATGATGTGCCTTCCTTTAATGAAGGAAGGGCTTGAAAATCTTGGCTGAGTAAATCTCTTGTTTTGGTTCTGCCCTTCTGGTCAAGTTAATTCTGCAGTTAATTATTTGGTTAATTTTTTAAATTGTTTTTTAATTTGATTTATATGCCGCCCTTCTCCGAAGACTCAGGGTGGCTTACAATGTGCTCAGCAATAGCCTTCATCCTTTTGTATATTTATACAAAGTCAGCTTATTATTAGGCTCACACTGAAAACAGTGTGTCATAAATGATAACATTTTGATTGAACAAAGTTTCTATAAGAATATGAAGTTCCATAGTCAAGGAGCTGACTTGTTACACTGATCACCACTTTGGAGGTCCTTTTGAAGGAAATAACATGTTTTACAATCCTGAATTTAAAAAAAAAACCACATTAAAATGAAATAAGCGTTGGAATGGTTCGTTGCTTCACTTCTCCAAAAAAGTATGCAACAGTTCACAGAATCTCTCTCCTCTTCAAAGAAACATCCGCAGCCATAAGTGAGATCTGTAAGATTTTGGAAACATTGGCAGTTGTATTTCTGCAAAGAAACTGACACAGATTTGACAGCTGTTGCTTAAAGAATAATTAAACTTCAGACATCGTCTTCTGCTATTAATAGAGAATTTTATTTTTGAGATATATCTCCTCCTTGCATTTAACATCAACATACCATATTTCCCTGAAATTAAGATCCTGTCTTATATTTTTTTTGAACCCTGTGTTGTAAATCAGAAGTCCAGGCTTTTGCTCTGATCAAAGATGTTTGTCTCGCTCTCGCAGAGAACTTTATTTTTTATACAGTTTTACACAGGCAGATAAAAGGTAGGACAGCAACAGGGTTCTAATTAGACAATCCTCCTCCCTGTTCACCTTCTCTGAAGAAGGTTAGATAACACAGACCAGAGCAAGAATGAGATCATACAGGAAGAAGATACAATGACACCAGAAACGGAAGCAGTTTGCTGCATTCTGCCCGATGTCATGTATTTCAATTCCCTACATCCTGAAATAAGCACTTGACCTTATTGCCATGCGCTCAAAAGCCTGATTGGGCTTATTATCAGGGGATGTCTTATTTTGGGGAAAACAGGGTAGAAGCAATAGGACTCTTTCTCCCTTTTAAATAACAAATATTTTTACAGAGTTTTAACTGATATTTGTAAAGCAAATCTAATATGGTTGTTGCCCTTTCTTTCTCTTTTCCATTTTTTTTAGGGAGAAAGGAAATGCATGACCTTTTATTTTCCCAAATTCCTTATTGTTGGTCTCCTGTGGCTGGCTTCTGTTACACTAGGCATATGGCAGACGTAAGTAATTTACTTCTTTGTGTTTGTTAGACACTAATTATCACATTATCATTAATTCAAAACAATTTACAAAATTCAGAATAGAAACAATAATATTGGAATGGATATTAATATTTTAATAAAATGAAAAAGGGAGTTAAAATGTTAATTTTAAAAAGGCCAGAAAGAGATCTTAGAAAATTATTAAAAGTTCTGGAAAAATAAAAAGCAAACTATATCAAACTCAATCCTTTAATTTAGATTGTTACAGATAAATGTTTAGATTCATGATCATAGTATGTTTTGTTTTTTTAGGGTCAATGAACTACATGATCCAACATACCAATATGAGATTGACACAAGCAACTTTCAGGTATGTTAGCATAAAGCAGGTTTGGATTTGCATAGGAAATAATGAATGAACTCTCAGGTTTTGAAAATAGAGCTGTTTTTACCTGTCTATTTAACTAAAAAATTTGCTTAATCCACATCTAAAATTACTTGTATATATTAGGGAGAATTGTACCAGAGCTTAAACTTTGCTTGTTTTCAAAGCTACTACTGCAAAAAAGATTTTTTAAAAATTGGTTTACTTCTCTGGCAGTGCAATTTGCTTTGAAGATAGCAAATTACATTTCATTTATTTGGATCCTAAATTTAAGATTTATTCTTAAGATTTTCCTTTTTATTTATCCCAGTAAGTTTCTGATATTTCAAATATATCTTTCTCTTTTTCTCTTTATTTATTGTCATTAAGTTTTTTTAAAAAAATAATCTATAAGTAACACCCATGAAAAGAAGTTCTGCTATCTATGAATTTTTAAGAATTTTGCACATACTCCAGAAAATTGCTCAACTTTACAAAAGCAGCTGCTATTTTTTTGCTTCTTTTCTCCATTTTAAGGCTTTTCCATATCAAAGCCAACATGCTGTGCTTCCCACTCAAAGATCCTAATTTGATAGCTTCCAGATAGGTTAGACTACCAATTCCACGAGTGCTAGCTAACATGGCCTTGGTATTGGGTTTAAAAACAAACAAACAGTATTATATTCTCTTCTACTAAGACTTGTAAAGATGATGGTCTCTGTGTACAATTTGGAGGTTCTTGATGTAGTGTCATTCCCAATAACTGAAAATAAAATTTAAAATGGTCAAGACTTCACTGAAGTCCTGGGGGTGGGATTATTGTAATCTTGCAAACTTTGGCGATTTCCTGAATTTTCAGTCATGTAAAAATAAGGATAGTGGTCAATGCCTGAGACAGTTGTCAGCTCCTGGTATAGTGCATGGATGTGGGAGAAAGAAAGTGAAATGCTATCAAAATAATGTTCAAATGGTTTTTAAATTTGTTTTTGTAACAGGGGATGAAAATCTTCTTCCTTGTGGTGGCAACAGTATATATTTTGTACCTTTTATTTCTAATAATCCGGGCGTGCTCAGAGCTTCGGAATATGCCCTACGTTGGTAAGCTCTATTCTTTCCCTGTGATTTCCGATGATGTGTTGTTCTTCTAGAAAGATACTTGTGTTATTTTTCAAATAATTCTTTGTTCTTCTTTTCTCAGATCTCAGGTTGAAATTCTTGACTGCGCTGACATTGGTAGTACTTATTATTAGGTGAGATATTATTCACTTGAAGATATTATTCAGTTATATCTAAAAGTGTGCAAAATGCTCCTTTTGAGGGATGGACTATGTTTGAAACACAAATTACTTCCTCTTTTGGAAGATATATGTCTGTAAAATGACCCAACCCCTCCTTACACCCCCCCTTCCTGCTCTGGAATGGCTGGGTCAACTTAGTCTGGAAGAAAAACGCAATTTCTGACATTTACTAGACCTGTAAAGACCTACTAGACCTGCATTCCTAATATTCTATTATAATATTATAATATTCTATTATAAGAGACTCAGTGGCTCAGTGGCTAAGACACTGAGCTTATCAATCGAAAGGTTGGCAGTTCAGCAGTTTGAATCCCTAGTGCTGCATAATGGGGTGAATGCCCATCACTTGTCCCAGCTTCTGCCAACCTAGCAGTTCGAAAGCACGTAAAAAATGCAAGTAGAAAAACAGGGACCACTTTGGTGGGAAGGTAACAGCATTCCTTGCACCTTTTTCATGCCAGCCACATGACCACAGAGATGTCTTCGGACAGCGCTGGCTCTTCAGCTTTGAAACGGAGATGAGCACCACCCCCTAAAGTCGGGAACGACTAGTACATATGTGCGAGGGGAACCTTTATCTTTTTAGTATTCTATGTGAAATATGAAAGATATTGTGCAAGATATTAAATGCACTGGATCATTGGATCAACCTCCCTTGTAAGCAGATACAGTGGTACCTTGGTACTCAACTGCTTTGAAACTCATTGAATTTGGTACTCAATGCACTTTGAAGCAAACATTTTGTCCTTGTATTTATCATTTGCTTGGTACTCAACACACAAGCTATCGGCTGCCTTGTGACTCACTACATTATTCCTTATGGGAAAAATTTGGTACTCATCATTTTTGGTACTCATCGCGTCTCCCGGAATCAATTAACAATGAGTACCAAAGTACCATTGCATTAGATAGAGCGCTTTGGTAATATTTTCTTTTTAAGTGGTGGTGCTGATGGTAAAATGAGGAAACTCAATGAACAGAATTAAAACAATCAACATTCTTGCTGTGTAAACTTTACACCACTGCTGTCAACCATTAACATATTTTAGGAGGTGTTTTGTAAGAAATGCCACAAGATTAAACACAACCTTTTTCCTCTCCATAGTTCCCCTCAACTATGTGTATGTCTTATATAACTTATTCCCACTTTACTTGGGCGCTTGTATTAATCTTGGAGACATATGTTTATAATTGGCCCATTTGCAGCTTTCTGTCATTTATTTGGGAAATAGTTTCCTAATGTTAATTTTAAATACTGATTTTTATTTAATTGCTCTTGGAATTAAAAAGGATTTTAAAATGTAGAATGAACTTTGATTTCTTTTCCTTTCTTCTTGCAGCATCGCTATATTTTATTTGCGTTTTGGAGCACAGGTTCTTCAGGACAATTTTGTGGCTGAGCTTTCAACCCATTATCATAATTATATCCTTTCACTGTGACATCCTGCTCAAAGTTTTGATCAAATGGTAGGGCAGTCATAATTCAAAAGACTAAGGCATCCCAAACAAATGTAGATTTAAATGCTGGTAGGATGTTGGCAAACTTCTGTAAAGCAGCGGGCCCCCAACCTTTTGGGTACCAGGGATAGGTTCTGTGGAGAGAGGTTTTCCCGCAGACTGGAGGGGGCATGATTTCGTGTGCTGCCTGCATCCCATGGATGGGGCTTCACTTGTTTGTGCGGACCAGTTTCTGGCATGCTGTGGACCTGTGCCAATCCACAGACCAAGGGTTGGGGACCCCTGCTGTAAAGGATCATAGGAAACAGATGTGTGCAAATGTTTTAATGAGGCTGGCTTTTTATTTGGTGTTTTAATGTATAAATCACTGTTGGGTGAGAATTAAAAAGTGGGGCTCATTCAGCTTTTTGAATGGTTCTCTTTAGATCTTGATGACATGTTGAATTGTTTCATATGTAATGATATCCTTGACAGTTATCACCTGCAGAATTCTTATCCTTCTATGGATTATTAAATTTCTACCTATACACATTAGCCTTTGTGTATTCACCATCAAAAAATGCCCTGTATGGTAAGTTAATTTTTGTTGTTTCTTTTGGCAAAATTCTGTTTTAGTTTTGTTTGACTGATCTATGAATAAGCTATAAAGTTTAGTACCAAATGGTGTACTGCGTAGTAAAATAATATTCTTTGTGGGCATTCAGATGATATATCAAGTATTATTTTTTATTATAACGTTCAGAACTAAATTTGTTAGATAATCTGAGCTTGGCAGTTTCCAGGCATTTTGAAATGGGGAATGTGAGGGAAGAATGAGCCTTTAAAATTCTTGGGTATTCCATTATCTTGGGTAACAGAGCAAAATCTGAAACTACCCCTAAAACCTCAGTCCCAACCACATGTGTAGTGCGTCCCTCCCCTCTCTACAGCAATCAACAAAGGCAAAGTGCCCTTAACACCTAATGGTTACCCAATTCTGATCTATAACAATAAATAAAACACTGAAGCAAAGAGAGGAGGATTTAATGTTCATTAAAGTGGCACCGAAGAGTGACAAGAAAAGACCTGAATTAAAAGTCTTTTAATTACATGACTGATTTTTGGGGAAGAGAGATGTATTTATTGACCATATTCTTCAAAAACATCTTTCAGAATCTCAGTTGAAAGACAACCCTGCCTTTTCCATGTTGAACGATTCAGATGACGATGTTATTTATGGGTAAGACTTCCAATAATGTCACCAATCCCTTTGTTTCTGTAGTGTTCTATAAAACATATCATCATATATTTTTTTTGCCAGACCTCTCCATTTTCTACTTTAAAAAGAACTTGTCCCAGAAGTTGTTTTTGTAATAAAAATAAATGATAAGGAAGTACTTCTGGAATGAATATGTGGCAAAGGTAGTCATTAAAGCATAAATTGTGAAACTATTGTTGTGAGTGTAAGTTTCCCCCCAAAAAAAGAATAAAACTTTTATAAAAAGATGGCAAATCTAAGAAGTTCACCGGGCAGCTACTAAGTCAGTTGAATTATTAGAAAGATCTGTGTAAGGGAGAATAGCGATTTTCTTGTTTAGATCTGTAAATGTAGCTTGTAAATATTGTAAAATAAAAAATAGTGAACATAGTCTGTTAGATTGGCTTGAAAGAAAGTTATTAGCATTTCCCAAAGTGTAGACCTTTTCGGAATGTTATGACTGATCCTAGTCAGTCTTTTCCCAATCTTAACCTTGATTCTTTTTGGATGATGATGATTGGCCTGATTTTTTTCCCCTTGTCCTGAGTTTGATGTCTGTAAAATTAGTTTTACAAGCTATTCATTTTCAGGCAAGTGCAGCATAAGTAGCTGTGGAACGTATCAGCCCTGTTTGAATTGTCTGGGGCTCATTTTTTTCAGGATTTTTATTACTCTCCGGGAATCTCTGTGTTTTAATGAATTTTGACTGCTGCAAAATTTGAAATAAATGTTGCTTTAAACAAATACAATTAAAATTAAATTACACTGATTATACCCTGCTTCTAAAACAATAAATTTTAAAAGCACCCCCCCTCAAAAAAGGGGGAGGGTTTCAAACAGGCTGAAAACAAATAAAGGAATATACAGTAGTTTGCGTACTTACCTGGAAAGAGCTCAGATTGAAAATAATAAAGCTAGTATATTCCAGAATTTAAATTGTATGGAATTATAATATTTCTGCTGCTTATGTGTAAAGTATCATTTCTTAAATATGTTTGGACAGGAGTGACTACGAAGAAATGCCACTTCAGAACGGTCAGGCTATCAGAGCCAAGTTCAAAGAGGAATCGGACAGTGATTAAATTTACACAGGAGCAGCCAAAAATATGGAACAAGAGTAATGTTATCTTTCCTATAGTCAAATGAACCTTGCTTTTGATGGAAGTATGTCCTTTATTCCAGTCATTTTCTGTTTACAAAACTAAAATGGATGGGAATGAGAAATGAATGTTTAGTAACATTTAAAGAAACTTGTGATTTACCCATCCCCCCTCGTAAAACTCAGTAGCAACAGGATGCATTTACGGAAAAGAAAGCTTTGGAATTAGATTATTAAATCAATACAGTTTGGAGGTCTTATTTTATTATGGATTAACAACTGAATAGTGGATTTCCTAATTGCTTCATTACTAATATAAGAGAATATTTGCAGCTCAGGGTTGAACTGTGGAGTCTTTGGTGCTCTCTGAGCTTGGTTGTTTCTTTGCAAACATTTCATTACCCAATTAGATAACATGTTTAGTGCTAAAAGGGAGTAGGATTTGTTCTGTTTATATATGGTGGCTTGCCCTGTCAGTGTTGGTGGGAGTGTTTTTTTCTTCCTTGATTAGGCTGTGGTTTACTGTTTTGATTACTATGCTTCATTGCTATTTATGACTGCGCTTCATTACTATTTAAATGGCAGCAATACTCTGCATTTTAAAAATGCCAAAGTAATTTATCTTGAAGTTGCATATTGTAGCATCAGGACAATACACCATCTCCCAACTTCTCTAGATTCCAAAGTTAGGTGGAAATTGGGCTGGTCTTCTTGGCTCTGAAGAAAAGAGCAGAGTATTACCACAGGCATGCAGTAATGACATACTCCAGATCTCCCAATAATTCAATACGTAACTGGTGTCTTGAATTCATAAAACTGAAATTTCTTCCTGTTGTTTTTTACTGTGGACAATTTATTACCACAGCAGCTCATTCTTTCTAAGATACCAGTGTAGCTGTGTTGGTTTAGAAGGCAGGACAAATTGAGAAGGAATTATTTGTAAGCTGATTTATCTTAAAATAATGCTAACATTTAAATGCATGGCAATTTTGAATTAAAAGCAAAGCCTTCTGCTAATGCTAGGTTTTTTTTTAAGGAAACATATATCACATACTCTTCCATCAGAAAAGCATTCTGAATATTTTAATAAATTGAACATTATTAAGTACATTATTAAGTACCGTAGTTTAGAAATACACAGTAAATGTTAAATATGATGGCTACTGAAATGAGGACTCGCTCATTTTATAATCTGGTAGGATCCAAAATGGTGGTTGATCCATTTTTATTGGATGAATACTTCATTGGCAGTTAGAACTTTCAGATTTGCACAAGAAGCATTCAGATAACAAAATTGTGGAAGAATTATATGAGTAAAATATGGTCATGTGACACTCAGACTGGCCTTTGCTTCATGGCTGCTTTAGGCGTGGGCTATAATGTGGAATTAATTGTTCCTATTGTACATATAGAATAGGAACAAAGAGCTCTGCAGCAAACAGCAAGTGTCTGGGTATCATGATGTGATTTCTTGATTTTAATTGCAGCTATCTTGAACGGTATTTCTCAGGCTTTTTAAAATCTTATCTTCAAACATAAATAACCTCTTCTGCAACTTTCTACTCCTTGCTAGAAAAATAAACTACTGCATTTCAGTGTGATAACTGGAATGAGGTTACCAGTTAACAGTGCACTAAAAATACCTTTTACTCTTAAATCTAATTCTGTGAATTAATTTCATTAGATTAACATTATGGATCTCTATTTTCCGTGCTTTCATAGTACATTTTCCTCCTTCTCAATCACTTCAGTAACCTTCTTAAAGACAAGCTCTTATAACCTGTGAAGTAAAACTTGAATGATATTTAAGAATTAAAGCCCTGTTTAAATTACAGGTAAAATTAAATGCATTCCCAGTGTTCACCCTTGAGTTTTGATAGTCATTTCTTGCTTTAGGTCTTGTTCGAAGTTCAAGCTTCAGAAGCAGCCTAATTATTTAATTCC
The DNA here is from genome assembly GCA_022577455.1 of Arizona elegans. Classification (NCBI taxonomy): domain Eukaryota; kingdom Metazoa; phylum Chordata; class Lepidosauria; order Squamata; family Colubridae; genus Arizona; species Arizona elegans. Next base: position 257,053,692 of record JAKOOJ010000001.1, read on the forward strand.
AAGGCCTCGATTAGAAAGCACTTCCCTTTATGCTGAGGGGAGTTCGTATTCTCCGCTCCATCACATGCAAATCTGATGGTTCTTCAATGCATGCAAGAAATTATAGTAAAGATGCTTAATAGGCACGCAGGGACTGGATCCCAGACATACCCAAGTATGTAATAAAAACTGAAATATTCCAAAGCTATTAATATAATGATAAACTAATTTTTCTAAATTACTCAAACACAGATACTTAAAAAGGATGAAGTACGGATTGCAGGTCAAATATTCCATATGTATAATTATGTGATCAGCTCAGTTCTGTACTGTGTATTACTTACTGTAAATCATGTCTTTGGTATATGTGAAAAGTCTAGTTTTTCTTTATGGTAATATTTTAAGTGTGCCAAGCTTATAGTGTATAAAATGATAAGACTGAATACCTTCCTCTAATTTTTTGTATTGCTGACTCATGAAAAGTTGTTGATTTTTTAAAAAGTATATATTGTTTTATGTAATTTCAAGTTGCTTTTCTAAGGTTTGCATTCAATTTGTGCAAAAGGATAAAAGAAAAATCTGTGGAAGTTTCCTTAATCTCTCTGAGCACATTTGAAATTGGTGACAGGAAAAGTAGACTTCCAGCGATGTCTTGCTGACAAATGGCATTAGATTCAATACTAAGGTGTCCAAGGTTTATTTAATATGGTTCACAAGTTATTTTATCCTGAATTCATTTGTTTCTGTAGAATTGTGTATTCAATTCAATGCTCCCTAAATTCATTTGACCTTGGGAATTTCAGGTGGCTTTCGTTTTTGACCTGGTAGTGTTAGCTGTAAGCTGAATATCACTGAAGTTGCCTGCACCAGTTCAACCAACTGAAAATGTCTAGCAAACATAATGCTATTTTCAAAATGTTTTGATCCTTTTTCCTATTTACAAAATGTTTGTCTGACCTTTTGATATTTTTAGTATACAACTAGAATTTATCCTGGATTTATTACTTTAAGGAGGCATTGTCAGCAAGAAAATCAAGCACTTTCTTAAATCTCTCCCATTTAAACAATGATTAGTATTGTGTTTTATATCATACATTTCCTTTCTATGTTGAGCAGTGTGCATTTTAGGTGTCCAAGGTATTGATATAAAACAATAAAAAATATTTTTAAAAAAATTGTGTTACAGGTAGTTTTTGATTTAATACCATTCATTTAATGACTATTCAAAATTACAATGGCACTACAAAGTTACGACTAGTCTGTGCACTTGCAACTGTTGCAGTGATCACAATTTGCAATCTTCCCAGCCAGTTTGAAACAAGCAAAGCCAATTGGGGAAGCTGGATTCACTTAACAACTGCATGGTTCACTTAACAGCCAGCAATTCCCTTAACGACTGCAGCAAAAACAAAGGTGGCAAAATTGAGCACAACTCACTTAATGACCACCTCTTTAGTGACAGAATGTCTGGTCCCAATTGGGGTCATAAGTCAAGGACTACCTATACACCATTTATTTTATATAATTTTGTAAACTGTAAACTTATGAGTTAGTTTTCTGATGAATTTGCCTCTAGATTACTGTGTATTCCTGAACACAGCATAAGAGCCTGTCTTATATTTTTTTGAACCCTGAAATAAGCGCTTGGCCTTATTGCCATGCGCTCAAAAGCCCAATTGGGCTTATTATCAGGGGATGTCTTATTTTGGGGAAAACAGGGTAGTTTCTTTAAATAATTTAGTATTTAAGAGCCGTGGTGGCGCAGTGGTTAGAATGCAATACTGCAGGCTATTTCTGCTGCCAGCTGCCCAGAGGTTTGGCAGTTCGAAACTTACCGGCTCAACAGCCTTGCTGTTGGTAAAATGAGGACCCAGATTGTTGGGGGTAATACACTGACTCTGTAAACTGCTTAGAGTGGGCTATAAAGCACTGTGAAGTGGTATATAAATCTAAGTGCTAGTGCTATTGCATGGGATGAATTAGGCATCTCTTCCCCTCTCCTTTTGTTCATGTTTGAAAAGAGGCAAGTCCAATGGTGATCACTTTTGTAAGGAACAAGTGTATTATTGCCTTTTTCATATGTAATGTGGTATTTTTCAGTTTTGGAAAACTCAAAAGGAAACTTCCAAATACATACAAAATGACATCTAACTGGGAAAATCCAATAAAGATGAGTGCTATTGCTCTTTTTGTATCTCACTCCTTATTGGAAATTGAGACTATTTTTCAGGCACATTATTAATCACAGAATACTTTTGCATGTACAGTATACAATGGTATAATGAGACAGGATCTGTTTTATACTTTTAGTTAAGGGAATACTGAGAGAGCACTCTTTCAGTTAAGAACATTCACTTGGATACCAATATATTTTCCCAGTATGAAGCTAGGGAGCTATTAGTAAAAGAAAAGGGTTTTAAATACTATTTTCACTTACAGCTCTCATGTTCTTTGTTTGTGTGTGTGTGTGTGTATGTAAGGTGGTTCTCATTATAAAATGGCTGACCAGTATTATGGGTACAAGATACTATCCCTTAACCAATTTTTAGGTGGACTCCAATAATTTTGATGTTAGCAGCAGGAATTTTACTCCCTCCCAAGCCTGAATATTTTGTTTTAAAATGTCCTCTGACAATGCCGTGTTTCCTTTAGTGAAAGCAGCTGCTCTTTTAGGAAATCAATGATTGGATAGAATAGCCTGATTAAACTAGGAAAGCAGCAGATTGTGTAGGACAGGGAGATAATGTCATATTACACTGCCATGAAGCCAATCAAGTTTAGCTTTTATTAATGAGGTTAACCACGTTTTCATAGAAATATTTGAAAAGTTGAGGCTTTTTCAGTACCACCAAGAACAAAATAACAGTTAGCATTAAGTGAAACATGCTTGGGAATTATGTTAGGTGTATGTTGAAAAAAAACCAATTCTTTTAATGGTGATTTTAATTCCAATTTTGTGCATGTTTATTCAGAAGTACATGCTATTAAGCTTTAGGGTCATATTTGATACAAAACCTGAGGAGGAAAAATACATGAGATTGTGCAATCATTGCACATTAGCTTTATGGCTCTTTTGTTGTGTTTGTTGTCTTATGCTCCACTTGTGCCAATATATATATGGAAAATTCCTTTCAGCACTATTCAACAGATTTCAATATTTTTAAACAGCTGTGTAACAAGGCAAATATAGAAAATTTTATATCAAAATATAGCTAATGCTTTTTCAAAATGGCTATGTTAATGAGTACATTTGTAAATTTAATTTTGCTTGAAGAAGAGATATGCATGGTTTATTGTAATGTGTAATCTCCGGGCTTCAGGGAATCTGCTGTTTGTAATTATGGTGAGGTTTGGAATATGAAACAGAATTTTCCCACAGCATAAAAGTAACATTCAATGTAATGTAAAGGGGTTTTTTTTAGCAAATACTAGAAATAGTGCAAAATAAAAATCATGAAATTCAATTTATTCATAATAAAATTTTATACTGAACTTCTGCATTAATGTCAATTAGCCTTTCTTTGATTTTGCCCATGCTTTACAGGGGAATGCCAGCCAAAACAAAATACCTAGGAAGCTAATGAGATGAAGGAATAATGATACTCTTTCAAAACTTCAGTATGTTAAATACCGGACTATTAAAAGTTAGGGCAAAGATACCTTCAAATCAAACTCTGTTCCTGGTGATCACACGAACATACCAATAGCATTTTTTTTTTTAAAAAAAGATGGGATTTCTATTGGGGACCCCAAATACTATCCTGGCCTCAATCTGCTTACTTTCAAATCCAGCAAAGATCAGCCACCACTGCAATCGTATTATCATTTCTAATTTTTTTAAGTTTTAGAAATGAACATACACACATTCAGAGCTTCAATAATTTAATAAACAAACAAATCTAGAGTGAAAATCAGTCTTACCCACACAGGTGGAGTAAAGCTATAGAAGTGCAGCAAATTTCAGGTTTTAGCACCTTGAGAAAAAGTCCTTAAAGTGTTAAGACAGAGTTTGGATGTGATCATGCTTACATAACAGTACTGAAATTTCTCTCCTGTTTTTCCTCAGAAAGAATGGGGAGTTCTTAGTTATTCACCAAATTCAGTTTTAGTGGACTTAAAGCAATGATAAGATCTGAAGAATTTCAAGGCAATTATATTGCAAGTCCAAAGGCACTGACAATACAGTACATAGTCTTGTTCTCCCATCTTACAGTGCAAGCTCCTACAAAAGCAAAAACAAGCAACCAGTTAGTCACATAAATACAAGATATAAATTAGTGCATCTATACTGTAATCCAGACATTTAAATCTGTGGTAAAGCTTGAGTAGTACTTATACACAAATTCTATTGTTATTTAAACTGGAAGCAACCCAGTAAGGAAGAGTAAGTCATCGCAGCCATGAATCATGATCAGGTGACTGCAATAAAATTATTTTACCCAAAAGAGCTTCCAGAATTATACATTTTTTTTCCTGTAAAAAAAAGTTCAGCAACACCAATTTTGAAAGAGTTTTATACCATCAGCGGCATTGTCCCAGAAGCAAGAGTTTGCAGTGTGAAGTCCAGCACCATTTTTTTGCATAATCACACAGGTCACTAGAAATTAGAGAGACAAAATACTGTTAGAAAAAAAATATTTGTCCATGCAACACAATTATATCTGATTTGCAAAGGATATAGAGTACATGAGGTATGATCAAAGTGTTAAGACTAATTACTATCAGAATCTCCCCACCTTTACAATTTCAAGCTTTATTTTTCTGAAAAAATTAAAATGTCTGAAAAATACATAATTAACTTACCAACATATTTGAATGGTTTACCCAGCTTTGTCAACTGACTTAAAATCTGCTCCACAACAGTTGTAGTCCATTGGTTCACCTTGCTATGCAGATATGCATTGCCACCTATTGTTCCTTCTATGGCCTACAGGTAGAAAAAGATTAAATTTAGATCACTAAATTCCCATAGTTCTATCTTAAAATTCACACATCAGCCTCAGAAATTAGAATTGGCATGCAAACATTTTCTTCCCTATTAATTCATTTTTGACAAAAAGAGATATTTATACAAGCTTGAACTTTTATTGTGGGGATGAATTCTCCATATCCATGGCACTGGGGGTGGGGAGAAACCCATAGATAACTGCTACCTTAACAGCACTGCCATTAAAACTTCAAGAGCAAAGAAGATAACTGCAATATAATTTAAAGGAGCAGGCAAAAATAGTGGATTAGCTGCCATCATGCTTATTTGGACGTAAGCAATGCTGTACAAAACCAAATAGGTGGCTCTTCTTTTCTCTTCTTTTTCAAAGCTGACTCGAGAGGGGAAACTCACCTCTCAATTGGTCCCACAGAGTTTGGTCCCCAGAATTCCCTGAGATTCAGTTGCTCTTTGCCTGCTATTTGGAGGGACAAGTCAAACAAACTTTCCTTTAACCCTTCCATCATCTGAAACTCCTGATGTGGAATTTCCCCACATTCACTAAACCAGTTAGAAGCATTACTCCTACCTATGTCACTTGCTAACTATAAAAAAGGAATTGGTTCATTTGAGTGCATTTATCAAATATGGCTAAACATAACACAATACAGCCCAGTTTTGTCAGAAGATACACATGCAACTATACAAGCAAGGAATCGCCATTTTGAAACTATCTTGCAATTCAACATATTGATGCTTACATCCCCATCAATTAGGAAGTTTATGCAAGAGATTCTTGTTTTAGTATGCAATGAGTTACATCCCATTCCACTGTCTTGCCTCCCCTAAATTGGCTTCCACTAATAACAATTCCATTTGTCTGGTTATTGCAGTGCCTATATGGCATAGGGCCTGATTATTTGAATTATTGCTGTCTCCCAAATATTTGGCTGGTCAATTTGAATGTCATCATCTATAAGGACCCTGGAAGCATGCCCGATCTATAGCAGTGCCTGCCCACTGTAATGAGATTCTCCCAAGATCCTGATGGCTCCCAATCTGTTGTTGAAGAGGGACAGCCCTTCCTTCCTTCTGTCCATCCATCCATCCAATCTGTCATTCTTGCCATCTTTCATTTTAACTAGTGTTATGGTAATTTTGTTTTGCAGCCAATAAGATTCTTAGCAGTGGGAGAGGAAAAACAGCATAACCCAAATGGGATTATTCTTATTCTCTTCGAATGAAATTAAACCTTTCTATTCTAGTCTTAATGCAGACCAGCCACAATTAATCCCCTCTTAAAATAAAATGGGTGTAATCAGGGCATGCTTACATAGAGATTATGTTTATATATTTAGCGTGTGTAGAGTCTTTGACAGTCATTCACTGCATATTATCAAGCCTTAGTTATTAGGGGTATTTTTCCTCCTGAAGGATTTTTAAAATTAACAAACTATTACTGAGGAACATTTACATTTGATAAGCCTTGGAATTCACAGAATTGAGTTTGTCTCAGAGATTATTTTTATAGATTTAGCAAATTATTAACTATAACTTAATTTTAAAAAGGATGTCTTGTGCTTTCTGTATTGTAATGCTTAGCATAACAGGGCATGTTCTAAGCTTCCTCTGAATTGTTAGGGCAGTTGCTATAACAAGAGATTAACAAATAAGTCACTGGTACCTTGACAACTATTAACCAGACTATAATCTGCGCTAAAATGAACTACATAGATTCTATATTAAAGACAGCTTTGAAACAGAAAATGGTTCCATTCCAATGGCATAAACCGGAAGGTATAATTTTTACATTCCATCAATAAGGATTTAGACTAAACTATCCAAAAGGACAGTAAGAATTTTATTACAAAATATTGAACTGAAATGGGTATGGAGGAAAAGGATGTACGTGGACAGCAATAACTTGAAGTCACTGAAGAACTGGCTATGGAATTGAGTCATGGCTAAAGAGTTTGTCGAACTTTTTGCCTGAGTATGTATTACAATTTATGACATGGAATCAAAGCTCCACATACAAGAAAAAGATTTGTCATTATCTGAGAAATTTGAATCATGTCTCATCCAGGAGACACACATGGAAAAAAAGATTCTATAGTTACAAGTTGCTAATAATTTGTTGCTGAAGTTGGGATTTAATAGAGCAAAATAGTCTCTTCTGCCCGAGTGAGCCACAAGCATGGAAATCAATTCATTCCCACCACTATTTATCTAGATTTAATAGGTTACAAATTGTTAGAGGCCAGATCTAATTACATGAGACAAAGCCCTGAGTTGGATATGCTTAACCATTTCAAGCAATAGTAGTATTTTTTATGAATGCAGTTCTCTTAGGACATCAAAAGATACATATTGGCTGGGATTCAGAAACACCTAGGCAGGTGTCCATGAAGTTATTTTTCTGTGTTAACCAACATTATGGAAACATCAAAAATAATTCAGAAAAGCTGGTGTTCAGAAATGGAACATAGCTCTGATGTTCAGTGTTTCCCTTTTCTACTTATTCTGGGCTATTGCTGCCTGGCCCTCTCCTCCAAAGGAGAAGGAAATAGCTTTAAAGTCCACCTAAAATGTCATTAGAAGGAATACTCAAGGGATTTCCAGTTTCTATCTCATTGTATGCAGCTCCTTTTGGAAAACCCACTCCTGAAGATAACGGTGCTCTGTAAAAAGGGAGCTTGATGCAGTTAAAACAGGAGTCCATCTCCATTTGCACAAACATTTTCCACATGCTCTAAATATTGTTATGAATGAAGTTTACTTACTTTGGTTTAGTTCCTAATGTTTTTATTTAGGAACCCTACAGCATTACTTGAAAGTTAGGACTATTATGGAGCTAAGTTACAATTTCTTTGAAATATCTCAAATGAAATAGCAAAAATTGTACTGAAATTTATGGGATTCTATAGAATGTGGCAAAATATAAGCTGGACTTTGCTACCATTAGATGGATTCAGAGCTGATTGAACAACTGTATTCACAAATGAACTTTGGCCAGGATCATATTTCTTCTAAAGGAGGTTGTCTGTGACTGGCGCTGGTGGGTTCCTCCAGGCTTATAATTCCTGCTTTAAAAGAAGTGGAAACCATTATCACGGTCTTTCCAATTCCAAGTAGTATGTGGGTTTCAGCCCTACCCAGAGTAAGATGCCCTGGTAATAACAACCCATATCCTGATTATGATTTGGCTGGAATGCTGCAACATGCTGACCAGCTTTTAGAGATTATCTGGAAGTTGCAGTTTCTTCAAAATCTATGAGCCAAATTACTGGTAAAGCAAGCCCACTATTTTTGTCATGTTTACTAAGAAATATTCCTATGATTATGCAAGGTTTTACTCCCATTAATAAGCAAGTTTGTATTTAAAATTTGGTGCAATATTTGTTCCTCAAGCTGTAGAAGTGATAAATTCTTCTTTTGAAGGGAGATACAGTGTCATGCAAACAGTTGTTTGGTACAATGAAAATATAAACTATTAATAAAGTGTTAACTGGCAGAACCACCTTCCTAAAAACAACTTGGCTGAGGAATACAGAAGATGTAACAATGATGCAAGATCATATTAATGTATGAGGACTTACCTCTTTTATAATGTTGCTTACTTCATCCACAATAAATGCAGTCTTTTTTTTTTAAAAAAAAAGCAGAAATATTTAAATTACATTATGCAAAACTGAAAACAATGCCAACTGCAACAAATACTTCACTCATTCAATTGACATAAGATCATCGATCTGAGTGCTTACAGCTTATTTTGACCTAACAGGCTGTATCACTTTCCTAGCCTCTCACAAAGAAGCAAGGAGCAAGATGCTCCATGTTTCCTTAAGTATATAAATGACAGATATGGCAATACAATAGTCAACATGACAATGGTCCTTCAGAGATCCCTATTCTCCCCCCCCCCCCCAATTGCAGTAGCCTGCAATTACTGTGAGTTCAATTCTCACCAGGCTCAAGGTTGACTCAGCCTTCCATCCTTTCTAAGGTAGGTAAAATGAGGACCCGGTTTGTGGGGGCAATAAGCTGACTTTGTATAAAAATATACAAAAGTATGAAGGCTATTGCTTAATGCCTTGTAAACCGCCCTGAGTCTCCGGAGAAGGGCGGCATATAAATCAAATAAAAATAAAAATAAATAAAAAATCGTTGAGCTAGGATGAGGGTTGAGTGAGAGGATGTTTGATCTGTCATAGGGTGGGGGAAAATATTCTTGGTTTTAGTCATGATTTTATAGATTGTTCTATGCTGGCTAGAATCATTTTATGAGATAGGCGGCCATATAAGTCGTATAAATAAAATTTTAAAATAATGCATAATTAAGTGCAGGCATTAATCGCAGAAAAAGGGCTATTTTCTCATCCAGGTAACAATAATTTTCTGCAGGCACCATGGCTGCAACCTAACGGGTTCCCTGCATGCCCAACAGAGATATATGGCCTAACTCATTGGGAGGGAGGACTGCTTTTATTTTATTTAAAAAAACAACAACTCTGAATTCTTAACGTGAGCCAAAAGCAGCGCTCTCATTTGATGGTAGCCGCGCAGAATTATATATATATATTTTCTCAGGGTTTCGCGGGTGTTTGTATGTAGGTCTTTGGTTATTCGGGTCTTCTCCCACGTAAAATTGGAAGTGTCTTGGCGACGTTTCGATGTCTTGACATTTGCTCCTGGAAGCACGAAGCCGAGAACACCAGCCTGAAGATGACGAATGAGACTTCGTCGAAACGTCGCCAAGACACTTCCAATTTTACGTGGGAGAAGACCCGAATAACCAAAGACCTACATATACATATACATATACATATACATATACATATATATATATATATATATATATATATATATATATATACACGCGCGCGCACACACACACACACACACACACAGAGAGCGAGAGATTAGAGTTGGAAGGAACCTTAGAGGTCTTCAGGTCCAACCCCCTTGCTTAGGCAGGAACCCCTATTATATACCATATCAATATATATAACCCCATCGCCCCCGCGTTAATCCGGGAAAGAGCAGCGCGGCCATGGAAGACTGCTGGGGCGCGAATGAACGACATTCTCCGCCGCCTTTGGGAAGGCGAGAAAAGCCCAGGAGTAGTGGGTGCGTGGGGAAGAAGAGCAACAATGGGGAAGGGGCGTGTCTCGACCGGAGAGGCTACCCGGAACCTCTCTTTCCCCGAAGGTCCGCTACAGCCAGGCCTGGGATCAAGCTTCGTCCCGGGACGACGGTCCTTTTGCTCGCGTTTACCTCCTCGGCAGACTGCAGCTCATCCATCGTCCTCCTTCTGATTCAGCTCCGGCTCCAACCCCTCGCGTTCGTTGCCGCTACGCGACGAACTCCCTCCTCCTCTTTCTCGTCTTCCTTCTGCGGTTGCGCACTGCGGTCGACGCCTTCAGCCAATCACCCGACGCAGACAGGCATGCCCGACGGGGGAGGGAGGGACGGTGAGGCGGGCGGGGTTTGCTGGGCTACGCTTTCTGCTCGCGGGGCTCTCTCGCTTTTCACCGCTTCCCCTTTCTGAGTGTGACGTGTCCTCTCACGTGGGACGTTGCAGGCGTCGCTCGCAACCGCCGGATAGTAGGAGATGATGAACGCTTAGTTGATATTCAGTCCTCGCCTTGCCAAAGGTGGGAGGGCGGCAGGTGCGCGCGCAGCAGTGTTTTTCAAACTTGGCCTCTTAAAGATGGGGTCGGGTTTCAGTTTTAATCCACCCCCGTCTTGAATTTGCCAAGTTTGAAAAACGCCCATGTGCCACAGTCGCGAGAAGGGGCGAAGGAAATCCGACGCTTTCGTGGACAAAAACCGGGGTTTAAGAGACGTGGGGCATAATTTTTCACCCCTTGCGTTTTGGCGCACTCCTTAAGGCTAACGCTCACAACAGAGGGCAGCAATCTGCCGTCTGAAATCATAATAAGTTTATTTGTCAAGCATATATAAGATAACAGGTAAAAGTATAAACATCATTTGAATACATGAAAAGAGTAAGTAAAAAAGGAATATTAGGACCGGGGCGGTAGGCACGCTGGTGTCTAATGATAAAGAAATGATCTTGAGAAAGGTAAATGGAAGCAGACCAGGTTGATACGTAAGTGGGAAAAAACAAAACAAAACCCAACAGGAGATCCCAGGGCTGTGGAAGAGATGAGGAGATAAAGTCTCTCTCACGTGCATAAACATCTAGGAAGAAATCGAGAAAACAATACTGTTTGCCTCTATCCACATGGAGTTGATTCTAGGTCAAGGATCTTTTATATTTATTTTTAGATGACTGTCCAGATACGAAGCTGCCATGTGTTGGGTATCCATAATAATGTTCCTTTAGTGATGTCAAAAACAATCAGCCCCATTTATGGAATTATCAGTGTATAAACTGCTTGAAAGTTGTATCTGTTCCAGATCGAGCCAGTTATGCCAGTTTTGTGCCTTCCAGGCATATATTGACTTATAACTCCCATCGTCAATGATAATGAGGTGTATTGTTACAAATGTTAAAAACACCGTAGTCCACAACTGAGAAGAGACAGATTGATGTAGTTGCTAAAGCATTAGGCTAGAAATTGGGAGACTGAGTTCTAGTAAGTCCTTTGGCATGAAGCAGCTGGGTAACTTTGAGCCAGTCACTCTCTTTCAGCCCTAGGGAGGAGGCAAGGGAAAGCCACCTCTGCAAAATCTTGACAAGAACACTTTAGGGACTTGTTCAGGTAGTTGTCAGGAGTCAACAATGACTCAAAGGCACATAAATGCACACACACAGAGTCCACAACTGTGGAGCACTAGGTTGGGAAGAGCTGCTCTACTAAGGAGATCCTGACAGAACGATTAATCAGTGTAACGACTTTCCTTCAGAAGTTGTGGGTACTCCATCACTGGAGGTTTTTAAGGAGAGCTTGGACAACTACTTATCTGAAAGACATAGGATCTCCTGCTTGAACAGGGGGTTGGACAAGAAGACCTCCAAGGTCCCTCCCAACTCTGTTATTCTGTTCTGTACTTTTAGTTTTGTGATTGTTGAAATTAATCTAGTTTTTAGAAGCATCAGATTAGATGTTCCTCCTCTTCATTTCTGCTATCTTATCAGTTTGCTTTCTGTATAGAGACACTGATGGCTGGTGAATGCAGCACCATTCTTTGCTCCTTGCTCCATTTCTAGACAGCTTTGTATCTGCCACTAAGTGTTATAAAATTACTCAGAGTTCAGCAAATTGAAGAGCACAACAGATCTTAAAAAGTCCCTACTGTGAAAGTGATTTATTTGGCAGAAATAACAAGACCATTAAGTAGGTTAAACTGTGCCTTCACTTTATCAAATAACAGAGGCAAAGTTTCTTTCAGCAAAACTAAGACAGAGCAATGAAATGTCAAAGCTCAGTTGAAGGAAGGCAAACAGACAGACCAAAATAAATCTTTAAGAAAAGACAACAGCAATAACAATAGCACTTAGACTTATATACCGCTTCATAGTGCTTTACAACCTTCTCTAAGTGGTTTACAGAATGAGCATATTTTCCCAACAATCTGTGTCCTCATTTTACCGAACTTGGAAGGATGGAAGGCTGAATCAACCTTGAGCCTGGTGAGATTCAATCTGCCAAACTGCTGGCAGCTAGTGATCAGCAGAAGTAGCCTGCAGTACTGCACTCTAACCACTGCACCACCGCTCAGAAAGAGGAGTCAGCAATAGAACTGAACATTGTGGTATGCATGTGAAGGGTTTTCTTCAGCCTGACAAAATCTCTGAGCAGTGCTAAACGAGGGGTGGGGGGAGGAGAAAAGAGTCGTGCTGAGAACTGAAAATCACACTGAGAGAACAGCAACTGGTACATGTATGTACGGTAGATGAGAAGTCAAGGAAACTGAGGATTGGACAATCCTTCCCCCAGATAATCAGTAACAAGAGCCTTCATGATGGTAACCCCTGGCAAAGGGCTGCTGGAAGAGGCCATAATAGCATCTGGAACCTTGTGGCCTAGAAGTGGAGTGTGGAAAAGGATGAAATGCTTCCTGGCAAGGTGAAGCAATGGCAAGGAAGAGGCCTCTGGAAGTCACAGTCATCTAGGGTCAAGAGAGCTGAATCTTCGGCAGCTGCTACAGTCTTCAAGATGCAAGGAAGAAGACCACATATCTCCCCTCTACTGGAATATATTTGATCTCCATCCCTATGAGTACATGGAAAGGTCTAGAGTGGAAGAGCAGTAGTCTTGGCAGAGCTAAATGCAGAAAGAGTTTAAGTAGGTATATGTCATGGGAAAGAATAGTGAGTATATTGTGATGACTGGATTTTAGTATTCTACCACCTCTTACTATATTCGACAGCACAGTATCAGCAGTGGAATCTTTCAAGTTTTTGTATTCTATAAACTCCCAGGATTTGAAATGGACACCTTACATGAGAATCATTATTTAAAAAGGACAACAAAGAATATTCTTGTGTCGATTTAGGAAGTTCAGCCTGCCCCAGGAGCTATTGATACAGTTTTACAGAGGAATTGAGTCAGTCATTTGTACTTCTGTAACTGTCTGGTTTAGCATAGCAACTAAACAGGAAAGGTAGAGACTCCAGCAGATAGTTAGGACTGCAGAAAAAACAATTGCAACCAACCTGCCTTCCATAGAAGATCTGTATATTGCATGGGTCAGAAGGAGGAATGAGAAAATAACTACTGACCCCTCACATCCTGGACATAAATTGCTTGAACTCTTCCCCTCGAGACGCTAGTATAGGGCATTGCATGCCCAACAACTAGACATAGGGATAGTTTTCCTCATGCCATTACTCTGCTGAATATCTAATCCTCACGTAATCCTGTCTATTCACCCTTGTTGTGTTGCTGTATTATTACATCATCATCATCATCATCATCATTATTTATTCTCATCTCTTCTACTATCCCCCCTCTTATTGGTATCATTATGATTAGTATTACTCTATTGCTTTGCATGTACATTGAGAGCTATGCATCAGAGACAAATTTGTGTGTTTAATCACACTTGGCCAGATAAAGTATTCTATTCTATTCTATTCTATTCTATTCTATTCTATTCTATTCTATTCTATTCTATTCTATTCTATTCCATTCCATTCCATTCCATTCCATTCCATTCCATTCCATTCCATAGCACCATAATACATGGATAGATTATTATGTAATAAACAAATAGAAGTGATGAAAACAGAACTTACTGTTTTACAGGAAAAACCTTATTCTGAAATCTATTACAATAAAATCATTTCTGAAGAGACTTGTTCTGCCATTATCTGGTTCTGGCACCATCTCCTTCAAAGAATCCCCAATGCTGGGATATTCCCTACAGAATTCCTAGGCACAAGTAGATCTTGACTGGTTCCAAAAAGCTGATCCCAAAGAGATGATAAAGGCCAGGCCTGATTGATAATAGGATGAAAGAATATCCTAAGGTTATAGTCTAGACTGGTAAATCCTAGGATTATAGTTTAGACTGGGAAGTTGAAAAAATAACCCAGAAAGCAATGGCAACTTTTTTTCCATATGGCTGCCAGGAACATATAGAACACTTTTGCTATATGAATCACTTTCATCAGCAAAGATGAAAAATATATGACTGGAAATATGAGAATAAAGAACCAAAAGTTTATTTTCTGGGAAAGCTGTGATTCTTCATATCAACAAAATGGACCTAGTCATGGTGGCTCTTTTAATCTCCAGATTCAATGGGAATTGGTCACTATGAGAAACAGAATGCTACTCCAGATGGATCATTTATCTAATAAGAGAAATACTGCAAAGCTAACTTATTCCAAAATATTATCTTTAAATATGGACAAGATTCTTAAACAGACATATAGGTAATTATATGAAGATCTAGAGACTGCAGCTAAGATGCTGCTCGTTCTTGAGTACTGAATTTGTTTTTGGCCCTATAACAGATAAAATCCTTCTGTCCATTAAATATATGCTAACATGCTCATTCACAATAATTTCACCTCCACATTAACAATACTGCAATATTGCCTAATTGCCCAAGTTGTCAAGAACCACCTCCCCAATTGTTTCTTGTAAATGGCGTATTGACTATAATTGTATGTTTCTTATTCTGAAGCTTTGCGGAAACTTGAGGTTTGCAGTATTGCACACATCTAATATTAGAGAGGAAGAAGGAGGAAACACTGTCAGTATTACATTCAACTGCTATTACTCTTCCTGTTCAATGACTTAGATGTTTCAGACCCATTTTAATGAGAACAGCTGTTTTTTTTTCTCTGAGTGAATGGCTTCTTCCAAAATGTGTTGAGCCTCTCTTTGAGAGTAAATTGTGTTACTAATGGTGACTTCCAGTGCAGATGGCTGAACAACAATCAGGTGAAGCACACAGAGAAAACTCCATGTTAATTCTGGTTCAGCAAAACAGAGAAGGTGGTAACAAGCTCTTATTCAATAAAGCGAGGCACTCTTCCTTCCAAACCAGAAAGGTAAGTCACTATTTATTAATAGGAAAAAGTAGTTTCATGGAATTTTTGTCTGATCTGTTTTTATTTTCTAAGAGTAAGGGTTTTTGTTTGTTTAGTGCTTTCGTGTCAGTGTTGCCTCCTGGTGACTCCCTGCAGTTTTCTTGGCAAGCTTTTTCAGAAGTAGTGAGCTGTTGCCTCTTTCTTCAGGCTGAGTGAAAGTACATTGAATAGGGCTGAAGGTACCAAGCAGGAGACCTTATACCATTCTGGACAAGTGACTTATCTGAAGTCACCCAGTTGGATTTGGGGATAAGGCAGACTAGAACTTACAGTCTTCTGGTTTTTAGCCTGGTGCCTTAACCACCATGCCACCAATCTCAGGCCTAATGATTTAATATTCAAAAGCTAACATAAATATTGTTAATAATATTAGGAGAGCTATTAATACATTCAGAAGAAAAAAAATGCCCTCAAAGGAAATATACTTTCTGCTCACCAAAGTCCATTCAAACCTTAGTTTACTAAATAAACCAGTCTTTTATAACAACGGCTGTTAATTAATTGCATTAACAGCCGCCAAGAATTCAAAGAATAATAACTGAAAGCTTACTATGGTTGGCAGAATGCCCAGAAGCAATTTGCAGGAAGCTGATAAGACAAGACATGAAGGTATGTGAACAAAGTTGTTCCCTGCAAATTGCTTCAGCCGGCGTTCCTCCTTAAATAGGCTAAGGGAGTGGCCAATTATCCCCAAGCCTTACTCTCGAGGAGATCTCCTCCTGAGGAGCCACTCCTACCTTTTGGCAGCTCTGTGTGCCCCTGCATCGAGAAGAGGCTCCTCCTCTTCGTCCTCTTCACTTAAGGGAGCTTCTGGAGGTTCTGAAGGCCCTGCCTGAATCCCCACCTCTGACACCACATCTTCTCCAGCCTCCTCATTGTCCGACTCGAGTACTAACTGCAGAGACTGCTGGCGCAGCACCACACCAGCCTCTTCGCTGTCTGAATTGGCTACTAGCTGCACAGGCCGCGTACGGGCCACAACACTTGGCCACATTAAGCCTCATGGAGTTCAACTCCCAGAATTCCTCAGCCAAACTGAGTTCTGTCACCAAAGAGAGGCTGAGGTGTCTGACTCTTTCTGTATGTGACACAGAATTATTTTCCTCTGTGTCTCACCAGTGAAGCCTATAGTATTATGAATGGGTAGCAAGCAAGTACATTCACATTAGGACCCAGTTAAAGATGCTTGAGGATCTGTTTAAAGAATGGGAGAGCTGGTAATAAAGAATTGGGTGAGGCCGGCACAAAAATGAAATCTGATTTGATTTAATTTCAGGTTACGTTTAGTTAAAATAATGTGACAAAATGTGATTAGCACCTGTGTATTTAATAAGAGACATGGCTAAGCTCATTTGTAAAACAACAAAAGAATAAACAAACAAAAGGGATTTTAGAGATTTGGTCAGCTTCTTGCCATTCCTGAACAAAAGCTACAGGTAGTATAAGAGCTGACAATTATCCAATAACTGAATCACATTCTGCCAATAGAATATAAACTTGAATAAATTCTGCCTTTTTATATTCACAAGAATAAGAAACGTGTTAATATTATTTTGAGAGATACATGTAGAATGCTAGATAATTGATTTGGCAAAAAAAAAAAAAATCCTTAAAAAAAAAAGATCCTTAAACCATTTCCACTACTAATGAAAATGTACTTGATTTTTTTCTATAACAAAATTATAGAATGTACTTGGATATTCAGATAAAATGTTTGTAAGTGAAAAGTTGAGTTCCTGACTTCCAAACAGGGAGAATCATAATATGAAATGATGCATTACACAACTTCTGTTCTTTCCTCATTTCCTCTTCATGGTACACTTAACTTTCTAACATCAATCATGCCTTAATTCTGAATAATCTCATTCATGCCAATGCGGTTATTCTATAGTAAATCATTTGTAATTCCAGTTCAGTTCCTAAAGATTCAGAGACAGGCACTTCAGTTATTGTTAACAATGAGATTCTGCACCTGCTTATGTCTGATGAAGGTGTGAATGCTACGATATCTGCTTAAATTTGGTGATGATTTTATTGATAGGAAATAATTTAGACAAGCTTTTCACACATAAAGAAGTATCAATTTGACTTCTTTGGTCTTCTAGGCAATCAATGAAATTATAAAGCTAACTTTTCATATCAAGTGGCATGAAGATAGAGCTAACTTCTTCCTTTGATCTGAAACACATTGTGCATTTTGCATAAAGGGAGATAATCTCCAGCTCGCAAATTCTTATGCCTCCTGGAAAACATGGTTGCTTGGAGGTACATTCCTCATATTTGCAAAACTACAGATGAATGGTGATTTTTCAGATAGTTCTCTCTCTATTGATCTCTGTTGTTATTTCTTTCTTCAAGTTACATCATTGAAATTCTCCCTCGTTTTTGCTTGACGAGGATAGTTGTGGTTTTCCTATTGTACACCAATTCATGAGTCAATATACATGGGTGCAATATGAGTACACGTTGCTGGAAATAACAAAAGGACATCCTCTTGATTTGTATGAGAGGGGTGTGGTCAGAATTGCATTGTTTTATGCAAAGCCATTTTATGTGCCTCAAGAGACATAGGCAAAGCATAATTCTCTCTCTCTCTCTCTCTCTCTCTCTCTCTCTCACACACACACACACACACACACACACTCACCCAAAACAAATGAAACTAGGAAACAGCCCTTTACCTTTTATTACTTTGCTTATTCTAATTGGCTATTAAATACATTTTTTTGAAAGCTACATATAACAAATTGCACAAAGGTGTATAAGCAGAGTAAAACTGAGCAATGATAAACCACATTTCATACTACACTTATGAACCAACAAAGTTATAGTCAAAAGAACCAGGAGACAGTTAACAAAAACATACCCGTACCAATTTTCTACCAGAATTACTAATTTATTTCTTTTATCAATTTAATATTACTTCCAGTAGATTGGGAGCCTGAAGTTCATTTCTTCATGGGAGGAAGCAGACAACTGTTAATAAGAAGAGCAGATGTATTAAACAGATAATGAGTTTCTAAAAACAAAGGCTTGTCTGAAATACATACCTCTATTTTTACTGTTTTTAAAAAGAATGCATTGCAAATGCTTGACTAATGAATAAAGGATGTAAGTTTTCATAACTCCTTTGCCTGCTGGATGACACTGGATTCTCTGTTTTATGAATGTCAGAAGAGAAGATGTCTCAAGAATTTAACCTTAACTTACTTAAGGAACTGGAGCAAAACATTGTTCTAAATGTCCTTTGCCGTGACGAGATGTTGAGAAAACTGGAGGAACAAAGAGTAAGGTAGGTGTGTTCTTATTTGGGAATGCAGGCTGCTGTTGTTTTCTGAGCTGTGTAAGCTAATCTACTATTCAAAATATATATATAGCACAGTATCTTTTGAGGACCAAACAAAATGGCATGCAAAAATGTATGTTTATTGTCCAAGCTTTTGAGTTATCATGATTGCTTCTGTGGTACGATAGCACAAAAACACCCTCTAGTGTTGAAATTTTAAATGAAATAATTTGTAGGAAGAAACCTAAGTGGTTTCATGAATTAATTTAACGAACATGGTGATGTGTTTAGCAACTGCTGCAGAAAAAATAGTAAAAACAGGTCAGTCAAGTGCCCAACTTATTTTATGTCAGTCATAATTTATGACTATCATTGCTGGCTCCATTACTATCCTGAGTTGAGGACTGAATTCCACTTGTTTCCAACTCTTATATCATGAAAATGCTAGCTGATGACTTAAGAAGTTTTAAGTAACTCAGATAAAACCATCAGAGTAAAACTGGTTTCTGGTTTTGTCCATTTCCTCTTCTCTAAAGTCAGAAGCAGTCCATCTGCCACTCTCTAGATAACTGGTTCTTTTTCTTCCCCTTTTATGTGGATTGTTGATTACAGGCTCTGCAGCAGTTTGAAGTGGGACAGTAGTTTGTGTGGCTTCTCAACATTTCAAACAGGCAGAAGCAGAGATATTCGCAGACCAAGCTCAAAGTATTTTTGTGGCTTAGGGAGTGAAACTGGTGGCTGTGTGGAAGTGCCATCATTCATTGTCAGTGGAGTCAGCTTGGCAATTAAGAATTTTGGGGAAAAAAATAAGGCTTTTGATGCTTCCATGCTGATTTTCAAGATAATATTCCAAAACAGTTTACAGTATCAGAAATTTAAATATTAAGAAAGCACACATTCAGTAAAGCAACTCTAATAATTAGCCATCAATCTTTAAACATGAAAACAGAATTCCATATTCAAAACCAGTCACTTCCTTAAAATTCATTAAATTCATAAGCCTCCTTAAATAAGGATGGATTGATACTGTACTGGACAAACATATTCTTAAAGGTAAAGTTGAAGAAATAATAGGATACCAATAATGATGTTCTATAATTCATACTAGTAGTAAGATAGATCTTAATGCTTGTGCAATTTTATGTGCTTGCAGAAAGTTCTTCATGGTTGGTTTGGTTTACTACAATTTTTTACAATTTATTACAATGCCTGAAATGCATTACCTGACTCTGTGATTTCATCTCCAAGCCCCCAAAATTTTAACCTTAGACTGGCTACTGTTGACCTCACCCCATTCCTAAGAGATCTGTAAGGGATGTGCATAAGAGCACCAGTGTGCCTACCGTCCCTGTCCTAATGTTCTCTTTAATTGTATTCATTTTATGTATTCAATTCATGCTTATACTTATATATATTATCTAATACGTACTCGACAAATAAATAAAATAAAAAAATAAAAAAATATCAGCCCCAAATTATGGAAAACTCCTAACTGGTCTTTCAGATGAGCCCATTTAGAACAGAGTAAATGGGTTCATTCAGATTTATCAGCTTTCCCATCAATTAAAGCTTTAATTAATTCTCCCTCCTCAAAACACTTTTTATTTATTTATTTATTTATTTGGTTAAATTTATATGCTGCCCTTCTCCCGAAGGACTCGGGGCAGCTCACAAAAGGTTAAAAACCGAAGAACAATAAAAAAATATAATTAATTTAGCATAATTAAAATCCCACAATTAAAAACCCATATTAAAACCAACTAAAAACACCCCGCAGATCAGATGAGTTGTTTAAAAAGCCACATCTTTAGGTCCTTGCGGAAAGAGCGGAGGTCAGGAGCCGTTTGGAGCTCAGTGGGTAAGACATTCCAAAGGGTCGGTGCGCTCACCGAGAACACCCTCATCACTTTTTAGAGAATGTTTCATGGTTTATCTATGATCAATAGATGAAAATGCAAGCTAGAACTTGTCTCTGCATTGATGAGGCTCAGAGGTGTGCATTCTTGACTTGCTCAAGAATGGTACCTAGCCTTTACATTAGAATCACGTTGCAAAAATGGGAGGGGTGATCAGGGCCAAGTTTAGAAGGAGGGTTTAGTAGTTTTAAGGGGTGACATTGTTAGATAGTATCATTGATGCAATTAACATGAATTTGAGCAAATTTTGGGAGATAGTGGAAGACAGGAAGCCTAGCATTCCATGATACATGGGATTGTGAAGAGTCTGTCACGATTTAGCAACTAAACAAAACAAATAGAGATCTTGAGTACTTCGAAGTATTAGATACTCTACAGTTTTGCCCTTAAACTGACAAAACTGCTAGAGCTGTTTGGCCCTAACCATTCTGGTAGGTTTAGGGTTCTACATTAGGAATGCCCTTTTTGAGATCCTTTGGAACCCAAATCTCCAGATCCTTTGCCCTATCTCCTTTATTTAGGGATGTAAGAGGGATTATAAAATAGAATAGAATTTTGCAGTGCCCCATATGTGAAAGCCATTGAAAAATATAGAAATAATCTAGGTACAGGGTGAGATTGCCAGATTACTAGTCAGGACAAATTGGAATCTGCTTAATATCAAGTCATTCAGATCATTCAAGCCATGCAGCACAATATTCCATTTTTCATGAGAATTTGTAGGTTGACATCCTTCCTGGTTCTTGTGCCCTGAGCATGTAAGAATCAAATTAAAATATATCCAACTCCTCAGAATAATCCAAAATTGCTTGGAATTAGGATGCTATCATCTTCTCCAAAACTTTGTTCAAGAATGGGCCATTAAATATTCTGGGGGTAATTTCCCTGGGTATTTGACCTTTGACATTGGAGGTTTAGTAGAAGAGTTCCTTTCCATGGAACTCAGAGTATCATATTTCACAGCTAAAGCTTAATAATATTTAGAATTTGTAGTGTTGGTACATGTCCCATCTGGCAAATATGTGAATATTCTTATTTCTTTCTGGCCAACTACAGCAAACTGAAAATCCAACTGCAGCAACTTTGGCGTAAAGGAACAAAAAATGCCAACTATGGATCTCAGAAACGGTCATGTGCCCGTTGTCAGAAATCGTTTGGAATCCTAATCGATAGAGGAGCAGTGTGCAAAGGATGCAGCCATCATATATGCTCTCAATGTCGCATTACTATAAATGCCTTTCTGTGGAAATGCACTGCCTGCTATGCTTCTGAGTAAGAATCCACCTTAGTTTAATACTCGAATTGCTGGTTATTCTTTAATAGTTTTCTGATATGAAAACACATCAAACTAAGTACAGGAAGTCCTCGACTTACAACAATTCATTTAGTGACCGTTTGAAGTTACAATGGAACTGAAAAGCTGACTTATGACCATTTCTCACACTTAGGACCATTGCAGCATCCCCATGGTCAAGTGATTTACATTTGGATGCTTGACAACTGACTCACATTTTTTATTATTATTATTATTATTATTATTATTATTATTATTATTATTATTCATATTTCTATGCCGCCCACTCTCCGAGGACTCTGGGCAGCTTGCACCAAAGACAGTATACTAAATAGCATATTGCCCCCAACAATCTGGGTCCTCATTTTACCCACCTCGGAAGGATGGAAGGCTGAGTCAACCTTGAGCTGGTGAGATTTGATCTGCTGAATTAGCAGTCAGCTGAAGTAGCTGTAGTACTGCACCTAACCACTGTGCCACTTCGGCTCTTATGACGGTTGTAGTGTCCCAGGGTCATGTGCTCCCCTTTTGCAACCTTCTGACAAAGTCAACAGAGAAACCAGATTCACTTAACAGCCATGTTACTAATTTAAGGACTGTAGTGATTCACTTAACAAATGTGGCAAGAAAAGTCTTAAAATGGGGCAAAACTCACTTAACAAATTTCTCACTTAGCAACATAAATTTTGGGCTCAACTGTGGTCATAAGTTGAGTGCCACCTTTATATATTTAACAATGGGAACCCCTATCTTGGGAATCAGATTTATAGGAGTTTCTGAACAGCCAGCTGCTGAAAATGGCAGAAGGGCTTGAGAAACAATAAATCTACAGTTTCAGAAGAAGAATTGGAAAAAATAGTTCCTGAGGAGGGAAGAAAAAAGGGTTGAAATGGGTATATGTATGAGCTGACTTTCAGAAAAAACTAATTTTGTTTTTTTTATTAATAAAATAGTTGTAGAACTTGTAGCAGAATACGGTGTCTGAATGGAGTTTCAAAAATAAGCTGCAGCTATAGGTGGTCTCATCATGAATTAGCGTACGATTTGAAAAGAAAGGGGTTTGGTATGCTAATGCAAAATCACAGAATACATAACTCTGATTATAAAAGAGTTGATGTTCCACGGCTCTTGATCACCATGATGGAATTGATTTGACTTTTTGTAACTAGTCCATTTATTGCTCCTTAAAAAAGGCATGTCTAAAATTCAAATAAGCACTTATTTTTATTTTTATTTTTGCAGGGCTATTAAAGTAAAAACAGGTGAATGGTTCTTTGAGGAGCGAGCAAAGAAATTCCCAACTGAAGGTACCTAATAAAAACAGAAGCATTAAGTCATATGCCAGATAAATTGATAAGTTTGATAAGTTTCTCCTTCTAATTCATGCTTTATCTTAGCAGAAACAGTCTTCAAGAATGCAAATTTATAAGTGTTGAGATTTCAAAATGCAATTTTATTGAGAATAGAATAGAATAGAATAGAATAGAATAGAATAGAATAGAATAGAATAGAATAGAATAGAATTCTTTATTGGCCAAGTGTGATTGGACACACAAGGAATTTGTCTTGGTGCATATGTATTCTGCCCCAACTACGGACCCCAAAGAACGCAGCATACACAAAGTCCGTTCAAACCTTAGTTTACTAAATAAACCAGTTTTTTACAACAACGGCTGTTAATTAACTGCATTAACAGCCGCCGAGAATTCAAAGAATAATACTGGAAGCTTACTGTGGTTGGCAGAATGCCCAGAGCAATTTTCAGGAAGCTGATAAGATAAGCAAGACAAGACACAAAGGTATGTGAACGAAGTTGTTCCCTGCAAATTGCTTCAGTCGGTGTTCCTCCTTAAAAAGGCTAAGGGAGTGGCCAATTAGCCCCAAGCCTTACTCTCGAGGAGACTTCCTCCTGAAGAGCCACTCCTACCTTTTGGCAGCTCTGCGTGCCCGTGCATCGAGAAAAGGCTCCTCCTCTTCATCCTCTTAATTTAAGGGAGTTTCTGGAGGTTCTGAAGGCCCTGGCTGAATCCCCACCTCTGGCACCACATCTTCTCCAGCCTCCTCATTGTCTGACTCGAGTGCCAGCTGCACAGGCTGCTGGCGCAGCACCACACCAGCCTCTTCGCTGTCGGGATCAGCTACTAGCAGCACAGGCCGCTGACGGGCCACAACAATATGGTCTCAGTGTACATAAAAGAAAAGATACATTTTTCAAGAATCATAAGGTACAACACTTAATAATAGTCATAGGGCTATCATAGGGCTATAGTCATTGAGCTATAATAGTAGCAATTGTATTGAATTATTTAAATTCACCCTGCCTTATATGCAGAAATATATGCATTTGTCATAGATAATAACACTCAACTGCTTAGGTTAGTTCATTTTTTGTGCTGAATTCAATGATTTTAGTACAATTACAGGTAGGCACTTGGTTGTCCTTCTTTGCATTAAGATATGGCCTCTTTATGTCCATTAATCGCATCACCATTATTTCCAGCAAATTTCTGCATATAGATAGAAATATTAGAACTACAACAACAATATGATATTATGACAGATTCGGGGAAGTCATTGGGAGGTTGGAGTTCATTTTTATAAGATCAGTAAGCAGTGCTTCTTAAAACTGTGTCACAGAGAGCTTTGGACATAGGGGGAAAATTACCTGAGTAAGATAGGAATGATATTAATAACTTATTTTTAAATGAGAAGCTATAATTTAGTAATGGGAGTGTTAGAATGAACTCAGAAGAAACATTTAATGAAAATCAAAACCATTCCTTATGGAAATATGGAAATATTCACTGTTTTTGTAACAGAGAAGCAACAGAAGTGAAAGTAGAGATAAACTGAAGAAAGCCAGCATTGTCTACTGGTGAAGGTGCTGTCACTGGATTGGGGAGACCCAGATTAGAATCCCTGTTCAGTCACAAGTCTCCCTGAATGCCTTTTGGCCAGTCACCCTCTTCCAGGCAAATCTAGCTCATGAGTTGCTGCGGTGAGGTTAGAATATGTGCCATCTGTACCTCTTAGAAAGATGGTGGGGCAGAAATAAAACAAAGAAATGATGTGTTGTTAAAATGAAGGAACTTGTTTATTTGCTGCTCTATTATACCAGGAGGTCAATTTCCCATTGACTTTCTGCAGTAGAAAAAGCAAAAGGTGACTCAGTGATGTGCCAAGGAAGTAATGATGGCCTCCTTCATAGAAAGCACATTCTTGTAGAGTTATTCTCACACTGCTTTCATCTAGTGCAGGGGTGTCAAACTTGCACCATCACGGTGTCATCACATGACATATTGGGACTTCCCCCCACTTCATTAAACCGGGTGGGGATGGGGCCAGCACGTGACGCATCTGGCCTGCAAGTTTGACACCCCTGATCTAGTGCAAGACATTTGCTGAGAAATTTCCTTATCAGGGTGGACCTTTCTCTGGTGGCAAATTCTACCCTGGACAGTAGGGCACAGTATTTTCCCAGACAAAGAACAACAATGATAACCTTGCAGGATCCAATCTGGATCAGTCACCAGGACCAGAGGTTTAGTCTTCTGAGCTTTCAGACATTCATGCTGGAGCCCATCCTCAGGGAATTTCTCTCTCTCCAGAATGTGTGCTTTGGGCTATTTTATGCATACTATTTATGTGGTGCCTGGTTGTGTGTAGTTTTTTAGTTGTTGATTGGGATATTGATGGCTGGCTATTAAGTCATAATTAATAGCCAGTCATCAACACCCCGATCAAAAACTAAAAAGCTATATGCAATCAGGCACCAATAAATACTAGATATATAATAGCCCAAAGCACATATTCTGGTAGAGAAAAGTTCTCTGAGGATGGGCTCCAGCACAAGTCTAAAAACTTGGAAGACTAAACCTCCGGTCCCGGTGACCGACCCAGATTAGATCCTGCAACATTATCCTGGGACATGGATATTTGCTTTCATTTGTAATGATAACCTTGTTGGTTCATGGGTAGAAAAATAGAACCTTCATACCAGGGGGTATTTTTTTAAAAAAAAAACAACATGCTGAGAGTTCAAATCTTAATTTTAATCAAATTAAAAAAAAAAAATCTCTCCAGTTCCTAAATAGTGTCAGATGCAAGAAATCAGGAATCAAAATAGAGTTCAAAAGTACTACAAGTTTAATTCATGCTACATATACATAAGAATCTAATCTACTAATGGTCCAGGCAAATTGATGCCAGGTAAGAGTTAAGGGACTTAAAGGGGGGCTGGACTTTGATCTCTTATGGAGGCATAGAGACTCCAAATTGATGATGCGTTTGACCCTGGCCTCAGGCTCAGCCTGGTCATCTCCTACAGTAATATTACAACAAATTGATCTTTTTTTAATTTAGCACACCACATAACTTTACCGTCTGCCTTTCCTCTGTATTGTTTTTAATATCATCTTTAATTTTGCTCTTTGTCAGGCTAGATGCTTATGTGCTTTGTCCATGATAGAAGACAGATAGGGATATACAGTATATCCTTTGTGTTTTCAGAAGTAGGAACATGACTTTAAACAGCAGGCTTTATGATTCAAATTGCTATTGTGCTCTATACTTTAAATTTTCTTGCTTTTGTCTGAAAAAGAGTTGTGGAGAACGTGAAGGCTTGCACCAATGGTGGGTTGCTACCGGTTTGCAGCGGATCAGGCGAACTGACAGCAGCGATGGCGGGAGGCTCTGCCCACCCACCCAGATGCTTCTGTGCATGCGCAGAAGTGCCGTGCAAGTGCGCACGCGCATGAGCGAGCCAGTAGCGACAGGATTTGGAACCTGCCCCTGGCTTGCACAATATCTTAGCCAGTGTGGTTGGCCCATGTTCTGCTTAAATACGGATGTGGGTTTCTTTTCCTCATGGGCCATCATACACCTTCCTTTAAAAAAAAAGCTATCATGAGAATTTTCTTAGGTGGAAATTTCTATATACACTCTTGCCAAAGCCAGAGACACTCTTACCAAGTATCAGTGCTTAGTTGGCTTTCTAATCTTTTCCCCATCTACCCGATTAATTCAGAGCATTTCTCTTGCAAAAACACTGGAAGATAGAGGCCAAATTGAGTTTTGTTCTAGTTGCAAAAAAGTGGAATTTATTCAAAGGCATTGCTGCTGTTGAGACCCAGAAGATGATGGAGGGTTGTTGCCTATGTTTTTAGTGTATGTTTTTTTTAATGATAGCAAAGAGAAGAAAGAGAATGCAATTTAAACATAAGATTGGGCAAGGAAAAGAAGAAATCATGAAAGTAAAGTAATATTGCAATTATTTTTTAAAAAAATAATAGAAAATCTATAATTGAATTTTAATTACATTTCAAAGGTATATGTTAAACAGTGCTTATACGAATAAGATAAAAACAAATCTAAATCTATGTATATACTTAAAGTAACCCTCACCCCACCCCAAAGAAATCAGTATTATTTTTATTTGTAACGGTACCGTCTCTTCCCATTTTGACATAATGTCACGCTCTTGATGTCATTGTCCCACCCTGATGATTCTTGAATGCGTCAGGTTTGCTTCTTCCATCTCTTCAACAGCTCTTGCTAGACTTTGGGTTGGGGTGGGATGTAATGGGAAAAACCACAAGAAAATCTAGTTATTTACATGTCAAAAGTTGTCTTTTAGAACATTGGTTTTTCAACTAGATTTCTTTATATCAATCTTTTCCCACCTCAAGATGTACAGGACACTCCCGGGTCAGCTGACTAGAAATTATGCAGTCTCAAATTCTATAAACTTAAAATGGAATCAATTTGGGGAGGATAACATTTCCTAGAATTGACGGCTTAAAATGGAGAAAACTGAATTTTTGAATTGAGAAATTTGGTAATCAAGAACAATGATTTCTTCTTTGATAAGAACAAGGATGTTGACTTTAATAACTATCTAAATATGCAAGGTGACTCATATAATTCCTTGTTTTCCTAGAAAAATATTGGACTTCTAGCAGTTTTCAGTGCAAATTGTTGATTATTGAATTTACAAATGAGGTGTTATTTTATGAATTCAAACAGTGCCCTCTTTTGGTACTTTATAATAATGCCAAAGAAATTATTCAGTTTTAAATGCAGTTGAATGTAATATAATCATTAATATGGTAAAATTTAGGAAAAAATATGCTAAATTACTAAGAGTTCATACTAATCCAGTTCCAAAATGCAGTGTAATATTAACTTGTCCTATTAGAGAAAGGACTTTCCTTAGCATAGAACTACCCTATCTACAGTATACGTGAAATACAGAACCAATAAATAACTCTTTCTTCTCTCATCTGTTTGCATCTTTACGATCCAGAAATAGCAATGTCATATTAGCAGAATGAGCAAAGAAGTTTTCTTCCTTATATTTGCGCTTTCAAAATCTGCTTTGCAGGTATGGGGATGTCCTGCAGTAGATTGGGATGGAAGCACAATGGGGTGTGATGGACAGGAAAGGAAAATTCAGTTGTAAATGTTGGATTCTACTCATCTTCGATATTACTCAGAATTAGAATTCAAACAAACTCCAATAGTCTTGTAGACCCAAATTGATTTCTCAGTCTTAAAAAATGAAGAAAAATGAATGGAAAATAATATCTCTTGATAAAAAAAATACCTAAACTTTGGAACAATAACGAGAAACTGAATAAATGTAAAAGATGGTCCAGAATTAACCTATCAGCCATGATTGTGCTTATGGCCCATTGAAATCAACTGACTTCAATATGGTTGGCTGCAGGTGTATAAAGAATTAAACCTTAATTATAACTCTCTTGAAGCCAAAATAATTTAACAGACTGGTAAGTATTAATCATAATACCAATAATTATTATCTGTTAATTGCCCTTGGATTCAATTTATAGTATTTATAACTATAGAAGGCCAATAAACTCCTGATATACCTGGCACAGTGTTAAGAATAAGGAACTGCAGAAAATAGGACAATAGATCAGTTCCATGTTTTCATAGAAAACTAATCATCTACACTTTCATTTACTGCTTAATAATAAATTAATTTTAAAACTTCAACACAAATGCATTTTTATCTGTTATAATGCTTTGTGGCATTAGTGTGGTATTTCTCACATAGTTCAAAAACATTATTTGACAAACAAGTTACCTATCTGACAGGCATAAATAAATAAGCAAAATGATCTTTTTAGAAGAGATTTCCAGGCAGTGGTGAAATGTAAAATTTGTTACTACCGGTTCTGTGGGCATGGCTTGGTGGTGGTGGGGGTAATGTGACTGGGTGGACGTGGCCAACATTTTTTTTTTTTACTTTTAAAAGCATTTTTTCTACAACCTTAAGAGGTTGCAGAAAAAAATGCTTTTAAAAGCCTTTGACGATCAGGCAACTCAGCTGGGATCGTCAGAGGCTTTTAAAAGCATTTTTTCTACAACCTCTTCGGCTGAAGAGGTTGTAGAAAAAATGCTTTTAAAAGTAAAAAGAAAAAAGCCTCTGATGATTGTGTGGCTCAGCTGGGCATGGGGTGGGGGGCAGGGATTTTTGCTACCGGTTCTCCAAACCACCCGCCACCATCGCTACCTGATCGGGCAATCCGATCCGAACTGGGAGCATTTCACCCCTGTTTCCAGGCTGCGTTTCAACTGACATACAGTATACAACATGACTAACCATGACAAATATAAGAAAATAAATTCAGTCCAGCAACTAATGCTAACCCCACCAGCAACATGGAAGTTTGATAAAAGCAGAAGTAAAAAGAAAAAGCTTTAATAAAAAGACCCATTCAACAAATGGATAGAAGCTCTAGGTATTCATGGCCCAGTCAGGAACATTCCAAAATCCAAAATCAAATGATTGAAAATGGCCCATTGCTCTTTGCTTCTGATGACAACCTCTTGACTTCCAAAGCCCAAAATGAAATTATGAAATTATTTTATGAATGCCAAATTATTGCTTCATTAAATCAATTATTGACTATTCCAACTTTTCAAATGATCAGTTATCTGGCATTTAATCTAATATCTTCATACTAGTTGGCCATGTTCTCTATCACTCTGTCACAACAAGAACCTCTTCTTAATTTAATAAACTGTATAAATAAATAATACAAATAAAATATTCTTTATTCCTTCTTAAGTACAGTAACTCATCAGAGCTATGATGATATTATCATTATCATGGTAGAAGAAGAGCAGGTTTGATGCAGATAATGCTTTACAATGCCTACTTAAACATTCTATCGGCTTTTCAAATTCAGATGAACAGAAATCTAGAGCATAAAATGCTGGCCACCACAATAGTTGAAGAAAAGCTCTATAACGTTTTCTTATAAATGTGACAGTATTAAATGACATTAGAGTAGCTTAAAAGGAACTGGAAAGGATTGTAAAATATTTGGACTGAACAATTGAATTACAGAGTCTATAGACTAAACCAGCAACATTTTTCCTCATAATTATTGGAACATTAGGAACTATAACAATTGAATTGTAAAAACAGCTGATAAAGCTGAACTTATTTGACCTCATTTACAAAAAAACAAGAACCACACACACATATATTATGGTGATATTTGGACAATTCTTAGGCTTTGGGATAAAGCTTGAATTGACCCTAAATTATCAGGGCAGTGTTTTTCAGAAGAGAAGAAATCATCAACATCATCCTTTATTTGCAGTCTGGCTTGGTTAACAATTAATCTAAGTATTTTTAAAAAGCTCCTGCATTTAGCCTTTGAAATGCTAATTCTACTTCCTTTCACAAAAATCTTTTCCTCAACTTTGTAGGTGTGTGAATAGGATCATTTCATTATTTAAATCTAAGACTCTGAATTTGGCAGCTGTTTAGTTTGTGAAGTAAATTTGAAAAAGCCATTTCTGGTGATTTAACTACTGATCAAACTGATTAAAGCTTTTGGTTCTGGTGGGATCTTTTCTGCCAGTAGCTATTTTTCTTAGGAACACCAAAACTTGAGTTTTTTCTCCCTTCACTCTTCAATGTCCAGTTGCTGTGTTTTATGACCCTAGCTGTGGTATTACAGTTTAGGTTGATTTATACAGAAGCTCTCTCTGTATATAATAGATTAATGAATCTGGAGTAGCAAGGCTACTGCCAGAAGACTTCTGAACAGCATACACACACTTCCCTGTTTTATTGGCACACTTGATATGAAAGATCAAGTGATTAGCCAGTGTGAGAAAATAATTTTTATTGTCCGCTTAGTTGATTATGCCAAAAAATTATTTTCTATATTGTTAATGATTTACCTGATACAGAATGATTTTCTTTGTGGACAGATATAAGAACACATTCCAAATGTAATTGTTAATTATCAATGCTTTTATTGCTGCACACCATTCATCATTTTCAACATGTGATGGATTGAATCACATGGGTTGATTGTGTTTTACTTGACTGCCTCTCTGTAGTTTTATAATCAGTGAGATTTTTCCAGGACTATTTGTACTGAAAAGTTGTACGACATTTAAATGGTGTTACATAGGAAAGTTGCTTCTTTTCATTTTGTGGTCTTGCATTTTTGATATTTACTTCTTTTTAATTTTTTTAATGTAGTTTATTATTTATTTATTTAATTTATTTATTTATTTATATACCGCCCTTCTCCCAAAGGGACTCAGGGCGGTGTACAGTCAGCATAAAATTTTAAATATAAAATTTAAAAACAGTCTAAAAATATTAAATAGTTTGGCCCATAATTAAAATAAACAACCCAATTTAAATAATTTAAGAAGAATAAAATTTAAAAAATTAGGCCAGCCCAGCTTGTTGAAATAAGAGCGTCTTGAGGGCCCAGCGGAAGGTGCGCAGGTCAGGAATCCTCCGCATCTCGGGGGCAATTCGTTCCAAAGGGCAGGAGCCCCCATGGAGAAGCCTCTCCCCTGGGGGTCGCCAGCCGACATTGCTTGGCCAATGGCACCCGGAGGAGCCCCTCTCTGTGGGAGCAAGTTGGCCGGTGGGAGGCTATTGGTAGCAGCAGGCGGTCTTGTAAATATCCGGGTCCTAAGCCATGGAGCGCTCTAAAAGTGGTAACCAATACCTTGAATTGCACCTGAAGGACCACCGGAAGCCAGTGCAGCTTGCGCAGGAGAGGTGTTACATGGGAGCGCCATGACGTTCCCATAACCACCTGCGCGGCCGCATTCTGGACCAGTTGGAGCCTCCGGGTGCTCTTCAGGGGGAGCCCCATGTAGAAAGCATTACAATAGTCCAGGCGGGAAGTGACGAGGGCATGAGTGACCGTGCGTAGGGAGTCCCGATCCAGAAAGGGACGTAACTGGCGGACCAGGCGAATCTGATAGAAATCCCCCCTGGCCACGGCAGTCACTATGGAGTTGAGGTCTCCATAGTCCATTATAACACGGGATTGAACAAAAACAGGAATCACACACATTTTCATATTGGCAATGTCAAGTAATAAAAATGGTTGATAAAAATAGCTACATCTGATTTTTTAAAAAAATTGGCATGCAAGTACAAGTTTACTGCTATCAGTGACCTTGGGTTCTTTTCTTTCTTGATAGGTAGATATGAAACTGCTGGTGCAAAACTCTTGAAATCTTATCAGAAATTAAGGTAAGGACCAGAAGGTTGACGTGTCCTACAGACGTTTGATGCAGTACTAAGTGCGTATTATCCCGTGCAAGAAGCCTGTTTAAGCTTTTACTGGTAGCGAGTGTTGATAGAGTACACATTTTGTTGCCATGGACTCTTTTTAGATACAGAACTTGTGCAACTTCAGCCATAGCAGCATTTCACAACTTGGCCTCATTCAGATATATAAGACTTGCAATTCTTGGAATTTCTAAGTCCAACTTTAGAAAGGCTTAAAATATAAGTCGTCTTTGGCAAAGTGATTCATGAAATCTCCATGTCCAAATATTTACCTGGGGAAATTGTTTGTTTTCCTTGTGTTACCTTTCAAGCCATCAAAAACACTACCTTTTATCTCAGTGTTGCAGTCTAGCCAAATACCTCGGTGTGGCTCTGTAATTATGGCTTTTGCTATAGCCACAACCCCAAGAACATTGGTGGTAGGGGAAGGGTAAAGGGACGTCTCTTTAACACTGTGGCCCTTGACCCTGATACTGTAAACTGTT
Source organism: Arizona elegans (assembly GCA_022577455.1). Lineage (NCBI taxonomy): Eukaryota > Metazoa > Chordata > Lepidosauria > Squamata > Colubridae > Arizona > Arizona elegans. The sequence continues at coordinate 257,086,686 of JAKOOJ010000001.1, forward strand.
CTTACAAAGTTGGTAAAAGGGATTAAGTTGTAAAGTTTTGTTTTGGTTCCACTGAAAAAGTTAAAGGTTAAAAAGCTTAAAAATAAATACCAAGGCTAACAGGAATGCAACTGACAGACCACAAATAGTATTACCTCTTGAATGTTGAAGGGAAATTGGGGAGTCAGCAAACTATTCAATCAAATATTTAGTTTCAATCCTGATATCCTTTCCTACAGTTATTTAAGAGTCATTTTAATATGAATTGAAATGCAAATGTTACCATTTAAATGTAATGTCATATTTTACACACATAAAACAAGCATGTTTAAAATGAGATTTCTGTGGCATTGCATACATTGTCCTAATGTTTCAATCACAGACATGATCTAAGTGACAAATGTCCTAATTCCATGTCCCAAAGGTCCTTTTTCAAGAGGCTCTGAGCTGAAGAAGCTTCTTGGATGAGAAACAAAATGTCTTCAAACCCCCCCCCCCCCCCCTGAAAGTCCAGTTGCCTCTTGAAAAAGCACCTTTGGGACAAACATGACCTGGATGACTGAGAATCTCCATAGACATTCTAATTCCGTGTTTCAATCACAGATATGATCTAAGTGACAAACACCTCCCCCCAACCCCCGAATCTTTAAATATTCTTTGTAGGCTATATATATTACTTATCGTGAGTCTAGGTTTACACAGGGCAGAATTTTAAGCATTTCTTATGGGTCTTAATTCTGAATGATCAAGATATGTTGTACTCAAATATAGTCACATTATGGGAAGCTGTGAGAAGAAATGTTTATCCACCCATGAGTAGATAAACATTTGGACAGATGGACAGATGAACTTATTCCAAAGTGAGGTTCCAGGTTCCTATAAATCTTAGGTCAATCTTAGCTTATTTCTCATATCAAGAAGTAGTTCTTGCTCTTTGTTTGAACTAGGAAGTTACTGTAGGCTGAGAAGATTTATCTCCTAAATTTTATCTTTATTTCATTTTCTTAGTTCTTCCTAAGAAGATCTTCACAATCCTTTGCAGTCTTTTAAGTTTCAGATGGAGATTTTAATGTATTTAATAGCTTGATACTTGGTTTCTGAAGTTAGTTGTTAATGTTAATAATACAAAATATCATACATGCACAATGAAGAGAAAGCAGTGTATTTTGTATAGGTAGTCTTCAATTTATGACCATAACGAAGCCCCAAAATTCCATTGTTAAGCAAGGCAGTTGTTAAATGAGTTTTATCTCATTTTATAACCTTTCTTGCCACAATTGTTAAGTGAATCACTGCAGTTGTTAAGTTAGTAACATGGTTGTTAGGTGAATCTGGCTTCCTCATTAAATTTGCTTGTCTGAAGGTCATAAAAGGGGATCACATGAACACTGCAACTATCGTAAACGTGAACCAGTTGCCAAGTGTCCAAATTTTGATCATGTGACCATGGGGATGGAATATTGGGTGGAATACGTTGGAAATTCCTAAATTCTAAAATTGGGGATAAATAATGAAATGTGAAGGAGACAATTCTGGAAATGTAGCAGATATATTTGCCAATTGCTTTGTTTATGATCTTTTTTCCTTAAAACTCTTAGCAAGGTTTCGGTGATTCCTCCAACTCCTCCACCTTTTGCTGACTCCATCAATAGAACAAGTGCATTGGTAATGTATCACTCTGCATTTCTGTTTTACTCGAAAAGCTTTCAGCTATCATTGATTTTATACTTAATGTGTTTTCTTTTATCTTATATGTCTTTTTGTTTGGTAGTCTCCAGAAACGGATTTCTATGCACGTTTAATTTTTTTTCCAGCCTAAAGTAGTAGACATACCTATTAATTTTATCACGGGTGGGTTCTACTTACCTTTACTACCGGTTGGCAACGGGACTGGGCTCTGCGCATACGAAGATCACCCATGATGATGTCATGGTGGGTAGGTGGAGCCTCCCTCCAGTTTTACTATCAGTTCTATAGAACCGGACCGAACTGGGAGCAATCCACCACTGATTTGTATAATCATCCATTTATTAACTATTAAGTATGAAATAGGGAAGAGACTAGATTTAAAGAACATGCTGTTCATTTTTCTGCCATACTTCCAATGTTAACCATGATCAGGTGAAGAAAGTGAATGTATCTGAGAAGGAGGCTACAGTAGCAGATAGAGGTCCACTATCACTTGGAATACACCTGAAATGCTACAACCGAGACAACATTGAATACAGTTGTAATATAGAAACTATTTTCTTGTCCATTAGTAAGTTCTTATTCGATGTTCCGCTCACCCTTCATTTCATTTCAATACTGTAGACATTTGTTTACATTTCTTCTTGTCTGGAACAATAACCATGCTGTAGTCATTTTCTGTAGCAATTTCTCCCTTAATTTGGAAAGGAATTAATTTTGGTTGTCTTTTGTTTAGTCTGAGCTTCCTCTGCAACACTCAGGGATATTACAGTATAGTCTTTCCTATTGCAAAATAGAAATATTTATGATTTATTCATCTGTCTCATCTTCGTGATAAATTTAATTTAGTTAAATGAGGATGGCAAAGTTATTTAGTCTGCATTACTTTTCTTCAATTTCCCAAGATTAGTTAACAGTACATACTCTGCAACCAGTTTTTGTTTTCTGAATATAAGGCAGGGAGCAATATTTGAAATTCCCATGAGCTAACCTTGAGTCACGCCAGTTATCATGATTGATTACTTATTATTTGTGTTGGGTAAATTTTGCCTTTTGTTGTAATTGGGGAGCTTTGATTCCTGTTTTAAGCCTTGCATGCCAAATAAAAATAAATGCCTCATTTTGAAAGTGGCTAAATATTTCATTTGAGTTAAAATGGGTTTAAAAATTTTAATGAAGAGAATAGTGATTAATTTTTCAAGGAAAGGAAGAATGTGATTGAAGTAAAGAAAACTAGAAAGCCGATGGTATGTACTGTGATAGAATTTATTGCTTTAGAACTCTTACATTGAATCATATTTCCTATTTAAGTATTTTCAAAAATGAAATATAAAATAATTATAATAATCAGTTACCAGATCTGAGTTGCAAAAATCCAGATGATCATTAGATGGCAGCAAAGTGACAAAAATGTAGTGGTTATTTGTTTTTTTGCAACCCAGACTGGGATGTTGGTTGATTTATAAAATTACTATGGTAAACACTGTGATCTTTTAAATTGCAAAGGACCGGACAGCATTTGCTTTTTGGCATAAAAACTGGCTGGGTGACTTTGGGCCATTTGCTGTCTTTCAAACCAATTTACCTCACAGGATTATTGTATGAAAAATAGGAGTAGGAAGGAGTATTAAATAAATTTGTCACCTTGAGTTGGCCAAAATATTTAAAAGGTGGGATAAAAATATAATAATAACAAATATAAGCATGTATCATCTCTTAAATGCTTGGACACAGGAATTATAGCTCTGTTTGCAAGTTTGCACCTGCGCTTCCTTGACAGTTGCAAAGAGGTTATATAATCCAGGAAACCTTGAGAAGGTAGCTCCATTCTATTTATTTCTTCTTGTCTCTTTGTCTTTCAGGAATTTAATCCAGGTTTCAAGTCTATGGAAAACCTTTTTCTGACTTTTACCACACATATCAAAAGTAAGGGTCTTTACTATTCTGAAATAAGATGTATTAAAAGGATAAGTCTAGTCATTTGATAGCTAGAAGAATAGTACTGTATTTTACTATTTATCTTTTGGCTTCTGGGGAGTTAAAGAAAGAGATTCCCAACCAGTATCAAAGGTGCATCTGACCGAATCTTAGAATCTGGATTGGAACTTTAAGTATTGTAGTTTACGATAAGGCTTCTCATCCCCAATGCCATTCCTCAAAATAATAACTTCTCATCTGACAATTCCCTTCTGAAGCAGAATCTAAGGTGGCCATGACACAGTGGTGGGTTTCAAAATTTTTTACTACCATTTCTGTGGGTGTGGCTTGGTGGTCGTGGCATGGCTTGGTGGGCGTGGCAGGGGAAGGATACTATAAAATCTCCATTCCCTCCTCACTCCAGGGGAAGGATACTGTAAAATCTCCATTCCCTCTCCACTCCAGGGGAAGGTTACTGCAAAATCCCCATTTCCTCCAGATCAGCTGGGACTCGGGAGGCAGAGAATAGATGGGGGCGGGGCCAGTCAGAGGTGGTATTTATCAGTTCTCTGAACTACTAAAAATTTCCGCTACCAGTTCTCCAGAGCTGGTCAGAACCTGCTGAAACCCATCTCTGCCGTGACACTGGATTAAAGTGTTTCATCATTCATTAACAATGTGTATTAGTAAATTCTAGTGAACTTAATGAGATTTTTTAGTTATGCCACTTCTGATTATAGTTACAGCTTGTGGGACTGTATTATTTACCATGCTCCAAAAATATGAGATGTTAGACCTACCCATCATGAAGAATTATTCTTACATCATTTGAAAGAATTCTGCATACTCTTACCAAGCTGATACAAATTAAAGTCACTTCTAATTTCTGCCCTTTGTGACAATATTAATCAAAATGATCAATATATTCTTAGATTTTCCAGTGTTGCAACATTGATTGATTGAAAATTTATATGGCTGCCCAACTCACTCTCAATGACTCCGGGTGGCTTACCACAATACAAAACCAATAAAAACAACAACAAAAACCAATAACCCCATCCTCACATCCTGGCGACAGCAATCAAATGAATCATTTGATGGGCTCCATCCTGGCATCCCCAGACCTGTTGGCAAAACCCAGGCCTTGCAAAATAGTGTCAAAGTGGGGGCAAATCTTATCTCCATGGCATTGATATCCTTGAGACATCTTATGCAATAAAAAAATCACATATAATTTGCACCTATGGTTATTTGAGAAATAATTGGAATGAGAATTTTCCCCCTACTTATCATCAAGTTTATTGTTAAGTCAGATGTGGAGCCACACAAGAGAAAATAAACAGCAAACTATGAAGTGTTTTTTTATATTCTTGCTCTCAGTCTCTCCATTTGTAACTCAGTCTCCATTCTGTGCCAATGTAAACTGCAGTTCTACAGTATACACAACTGCCTGAGAGAAATTTCCTATAAACTGACTAGGAGCCACTCCTTTGAATTCATACTACTCCCTTGAAACTGTGCTATAGATATTGTGATAACAGTAGACTTATGTTTCAAGACAGGATGTAATAGAATAAAAATTGATCCTGTACTGCTGGGCTAGATACCTACTGAAATTGTTACTCTAATTTAGACCTACTTATAGGCTGTACTTCCTAGGAGGAGCTGACTGGATGTGGTTTTTTAAAAAAATTATTATATGGATATTGTAGACTGTGTTGTGGGCCTGCTTTCCAAATTAAAGTATAATCCCATTAATCCTGGGATACTTCTAAAGCAGGGTTTTTCAATATGTCTTCTATGAAGCACTAAGCTTCTACAAGAACTGAGATTCCATGAGAGACTTTTCCATGGACAAAAAAAAAGTTTGTTCAAATATATCCATTTTTCTGTTATAAGAGCTTTCTCTTGATCCAAGATCATTTGGAAAGATGACTGATCCAAGGTCACTCAGCTAGCTTTGTGGCTAAGGTGGGACTAGAATTCCTAGTCTCCAGCTTCTACCCTGATGCCTTAACCACTACACCAAACCTGCTCTCTAATCTAAGCTATAGTATTATATAATTGATATATTTTAATAGGGCTGTTTTAGTTTCATAAAATGCAAACAAGAATATACTTCAAATGCTGCCAGCTCAGCCTTGCAAGTATTATAACAATTATAAATTTTAGACTTACAATTATGAACATACTGAATTGACTTTTTTAATTCTCTGACTTTTTTCCCCTCTAGAAATCTCAAAATCACAGAATGATGTGGCCAATGAGAAATACCTTCTCACAGCAAATTATGGGCCAGACAACGATCCAGTGAAGGATAGGAGAAGCCTATCCGATACAGCTATTGATATTTCAACGAGGGTACAGTACTGTTGAACGATATTAACTATGCAATATATTAATGGAATGTTGGGTATTCTGTATTTGAATCATGATCAGATTTGATGAGAAAGTGCAACAAGTTCTGTGAACTGAATAAATTATGCAAAGTATGGAGGTTTACAGTATATAATAGCTGTAATCACATTAGTGTATACTTTGGAAACCATAGTTTATTTATTCTCCTCCCCAATTATAGATGGGAAGGGAAAACATTCACATGGAGTTTCCAGATCTACAATGTCTCCATTAACCTCCAATGATTCACTTGCAATCCATTGCCAAGTCTGGCAGTGAATGAAGTAGCTGGCCTCCTTTTTAAACTCTTCACTTTGCTGTGCATTGTTATAATTACCAACGGGCTCACATTATTGAATCATTCCAATTTAAACACTGACTGCATCATTCAGCATCTCAGAAGCCCCCATGTGTTGATTTTATGAAGACAAGTAGCATTTATATTATTGTCCCTCCTTTTTTTTTTTTAAACAAAGAAATCTTCAAGTATCAATGGAGAACAAGATGACAGTAGAATTGCTTGCATAAAAGCATCAAGTGAAGAAGTCATATGCTCCACAGTTACAAATGATGGCTTAATTTGTGGAGATAAAAAACGTGTAAGTAGTGATCCTGTTTGTCCTGTTTCTATTACTATGCACAGAAAATATAGGTTTTTAATGCTTGGCAATATTAACTATCTTCACAAAGAAATACCAAATAATTCTCAAGAATATGAGCAACTTCAGAAAACATCTGTTTCAGAGAAAGAAATAATGATATAAAGTTAAATATTTATTTATCTCTTTATAATGGGCCTTTAAAAAATTTTGGATAGCAGAGCAGAATACCACTTCAGATGAGTTGTGTGGGAAATCTTATCTTTCTTCTTCAGATATTAAGCTTTATTCTAATTTGGATTGGACAAGTAATAAATGGCAGTAAAGAGATGCAAAAAATCCCCTTTTAACTCAGTGTTTTTCAACCTTGATGTTAGGCCCAAGCCCAGACAGTGAGATCCAGCTGAATCCAATCCTTTATTTACTTATACATAATTGACAGAATCTTGCCAAATGAAAGCTATGTCTTTCTGACCTACTAGATACCGTATATCTTGAACAATTTTGGGGCGAGGCTACCCCTAACCTCTTCCTCATCTCTACCCCTAACCCCTAATCTCATTCTCCATCTCGGGACTGCATAGTCTCTTCGTCTGGGCCTCTTTCTGGGAAAGCTCTGTGTTGCCAAAAGCCTCCCCCACTGCTCCTGCAAGTGTACATTCCATCACAACTTGGTTACTTTAAGATGTGTGGTCTTCAATCCACAGAATTTCCCAGCCATCATAAGATGTATGAACATCAATTCCTAGAATTCACCAGCCAGTATGCTGGCTGGGAAATTCTACACATCGACATCCACACATCTGGAAGTTGCTAAGATTGAGAAACCTTGGTCTAATCCTTTATGCCATCTAGTCAGTCTAGACTTTAGGATCCTAAATTAAACCTCGAAAGGTTTAATGTACTTGACTCCCTTTTGTATTGTCTTAATTCACTGTCTTATACAGGGTAGTTTATGCAGCATTACCAGCGTTTGCAGTGGGGCTGTTGACTTTACAAAAGCTGATGTCTGTGGTGAAATAGAATTTGCCATTAGATACAATTTCAAATTTGGCATTTTGGAAGTATGCATCAGTGCCTGCAAGAATTTGGCCTACGGAAAGGAAGAAAAAAAGAAATGCAATCCGTAAGTTTCTTTTGATTTACTTTTTTAAAAATCTAAGATGTATTTTAATTCTAAAGCAGTATTATTTCTGAAGATGCATCCCCAGGGAGGGGAGGGGAGAGCTATGTGATGAAATGTATATCATGATGCAAACTTTGTCTCTTATGAGGTATGTGATGCCACAATGCTCATTTCATTATTTTGATATCACCACCATTAGAAACAAACATCTACACATACATCTGTGAGTACGTGGATGGTATAGCATTTTTCAACCTAAAAAACAAAATCATTAATAAGATTAGTAATAGGCTTGCTTTGCTTTCTTCCACTTGGCTTTTATTCTCCTCTAAATCAAGTTTTTAAACTAATATAGGACTTGGGCTTCTTGTTAAAAGCATTTCCAAGCCCTCTGATCTGCAAATAGTAGAGGTGATGATTTTTCACAAAACAACAAACCACATTCCTTTTCCCCCTCTTTTCCCTTAGTCTTTCCAGAAGCCCAGTTGACCCACACCTAAAAATACTCCAAGTCTCTCTGAACTGGAGACCTATCACTCATGCAACCAACTGGAAAGGTGGCTGACGCCTCTCTTCCAAGCACCAACCACATTCCTCCAAACTGGCTTTGCCACACTTTTAGGAGTGTGATGATTTTGGATGGGTGTGAACCCCCCCGTCCGTCCCCCACCCGGGAAAATCTCTGCCATTAAATTGTTCTGCAATAAAGCTTTAACGACTGGACCACTCAGGGCATTTATTGCTAAGACAAATGAAAGCTTGGTTTAATTCATGGAACAATACTAATTATGCCGGCAAATCTTTCTGCAAACTCAAGGATAGATGAAATGCACTTTAACATGATCACGAAGAACAGCCCATAAGGAAGCAGATGTAGGAGATGACCAGATTGAATCTGAGGGAGGGGTCAAATGTGTCATAAATCACAAATCCCTGCCCTTCTAAATTCAGCCCAACTTGAAGGGCTCTCTTATCTCCCACACATTTCCCTTAACTGTTAGTTGGCCAAATTCTTGTAGAAAATAATCTTTCTACTCATTTGAACTGCTTGAATCTCCGGATATGCTGGCCACTTGACAGCTGCATTAGTGATGTTGAAAAAAATGGCTAAATGTGTCACTTCTTTGATGCCCTTCGCAACTGACAGGTGTTTTGTTTTCCTTGCTTTAGAAAGAACACACTGATAAACTTGTTTCCCTCCCACCTTTGTTATACATTGAGTAGGCTCAATTCTCCATCATGCTTCCTTATTTTCAGCCCATGGATTTTGAGCTGTAGCAAATGTGAGTGTTGCGTAAGATCAGAGGGCCAATTTTTCATTCACAGGGGTTGAGTCAGGAGTCATAACAATACTTCATTCATAGAAGCAAGAGCCAATTTGGAGTAGTGGTTAAACCATAAAGCTAGAAACCAGGAGACCATAACCATGACCATGACCATAGTCCTGCCTTTAGGCACAAAGCCAGTTGGGTGACTTTGGGCCAGTCAATCTCTCTCAGCCCCAGGAAGCAGGCAAGGACAAACTGCTTCTGAAATTTTGCCAAGAAAACTGCAGGGATTTGTCCGGGCAATCACTAAAGGAGTCAACACTATTTGGAAGCACATATTTACAGACTTAGTAGCAAAAGTATAATAAAATATATTTTACTACATACTGTATTTTTCGTAGTATAAGACACTCCGGCGTATAAAACTCACATTAGTTTTTCGGGAGGAAAACAAAAAAAATGCTGCCCCTGCTTACCAGCATCGATCAGCATCCATCTGGCTAGTGTCCTTGCAGCAAACAGCAAACAGCCTGGTCAGCTTCAGCATGTTATCGCAGCCTGATTCAGCACAAGCAGCTGATTGGAGGTTGGATTGGCCTCCCGGAATACTGCCTATCAGCTGTTTCAGGCTGCGGGGATCGCCGCAGCCCATCACCGCCTCCACATGTCGCATTTTTGGCCTCCGTGCATCAATGTTTTTGGCCTTTGCACACTCTGTTTTAGACCCATTCCAGGCTGCCGGGATCGCCAGAGCACATCACCGCCGATTGCCGCCTCCACGCATCGTGTTTTCAGCCTCCGTGCATCAGGTTTTCGGCATCCACACGCCCTGATTTTGGCCTCCGTGCATTGCATTTTCGGCCAGTTCCAGGCAGTGGGCATTGCCGCCACTGCCGATCCTTGGCACCTGGAACTGGCCAAAAATGCAATGCACGGAGGCCGAAAACGTGACGCATGGAGGCAGCGATTGGTGGCAATGTGCTGTGGCAATCCCCGCAGCCTGGAACAGGTCTAAAATGGAGGGTGCAGTGGCCGAAAACATGACACATGGAGGCTGAAAATGACCGAAGGATGGGGGCCAGCGGGTGGGTGGGGCTTTGGCAACATTCGGTGTATAAGACGCACAATTTTCACCCACTTTTGGGGGGGGAGTGAGTCTTATACTCTGAAAAGTATGGTATATATTTCAAAGAGATATATAGGTCCCCATATTATAAATCACAACTCTGTGCAGCTCACAAAGCACTAAAACATTAAAGCATTCCCAGGGCACCACTTTTTAACCATCAGCATTCTGCCTTGCTGGGCTGCAATCTCATTGTTCCCCAATGTTTGCAGGAAGACCCAGCTCTTCAAGGCCTCCCAAGAAGGTTAAAAGAATGGAGGCCTGCCAGATTTCTGGGGAATGAATGTTCCACAGGCCAGGGGCAACAATGGAAAAAGTGTGCTCCCTGGGTCAAATGTTGCTAGATGATAATATTAAGGGAAGGCGCTTTAGTGCATCCAGCCTGTCACATAATATAAAACCTAGCTACAAGTTCAAACCCAGATAGCTCTAGGGTGGTTTCATGATGTCTAAAATTTGTGTGTGTTGTCTAAACCCCAAAGATAACTATGGTATCTGTTTTGTTGATTTAATGCTCTTCAAATTCATGAAGTAATTACTAAGTTTGTTTCTCAGAATTGATGGATGGATGGATTAGATTGAAGAACACAGATTCTAGACTGACTAATTATGAGTCATCAGGAAAAAATTAAGAAAGACCAAAACAGAATGTAAAAATGAATAAGAAAACAGCCTTGTTACAAAAAGCAATCTGTTATCATTGTTGAATTTAATTCACTCTTAAGAAGTGGATATAACAAAGAATTCCATCACAGTGATCAACATATACTAGACATTACTTGGCAATTTCAGTTCACAAGTATACTGAATTTAATTTGTATTCATTTAAGAAAAAGGATCTCATGCAACTTGAATCCTAAAATATCAAAATATGTATAAATATGTATGGGGATGGGTCAGATAATAAAATGTTCTTAAAATATACCTGATATATTAGTTTCTGGGACTTGAGTTATTCTTTTAAAAAACATGGCCAACATCCACACTTTACAAAGCAGCCTATGAAGTCCTTCCTTACTCTTCAAGTACAAAAAAAATCAACACTGCATTTATGAAACTAAGAAAGAAACTTCATGCAATTGATCACCAGAGGCATTAATTAACCACACTCTCTTTATTTATGCCTTTATTTCCTCCCGGACTTCTTTTCACAAGTGTTAATTGTTGTCTCTATTTTTGATTGAAAGATATGTCAAGACTTACTTGCTGCCTGATAAATCTCCTCAGAATAAACGGAAGACTTCTGTCAAAAAGAACACACTGAATCCAACGTTCCAAGAAATATTAAAGGTAATTCTAAGCAATTCTTGGTCATATTGTGAAGAGTCAAGAAAGAGCACAACATATTGTATAGTTTTTTTTTTAATTTATGAACGAAAGTTCTTCCTATGAGTTTATAAAAACAGCTCCAATCAGAATAAAAGGGATAATTCAAAACAGTTCTATAAAATTACTATGTAGATTTAAAAAACAGGTATTACTTTATTAGGATTATTAGATCTGCAGTGAAATCCTAACAAACAAAAGATAACAGTAAAGGGAAATTTCTGGGCTCCCATCTAGAGGAGTATTTGGATTTTTGAAGCCTATGTATGCCTTTTGAGATCAGTTTGCTATTGTGTAGGATTTTCGCAGCATTTCACATAGGATGATAGTAGTTGATGTCCAGAGATTAGTACTCTGAATGCAAAGAGTGGGAATAATTGTCACCATTGTGCTGATCTTGCTCATATTTGTGGCTTGATAGTAGAGAAAACTGCCCAGCCAGGAAAAATTCTTAAGGAAGAAATATCTAAGCATTTATACCAATGGCCTATTATGTACTTAGGAACATGACTTGTTGCATTTAATAGGATTTCTGAGTATAGGCTTGCAAGAATCTTGGATATTGATTCTTATATACAGATGGGAGTTTACCCTTTTTAGGGAGAAATGTTTGTTCGTTTAAAAGATGCTATCATGCTCTCTTTATACCAACTGAATAACATTTGTAAGAAAGATTTTACTGAGTCACACTTTACAGGTAAAAGTGTCTAAGCATTTTGGAGCTGAAGAAGAAATCTTGTGATACTCCAGTGTCTACACTCTCTAAAAGAGAAGGTGGTTTACTAAATGATAGAATATGCAACATTTGGAATCGTTTGTATTGTATTTACAAACCATTACAAAATAAAATTATTTTACAATTTGAGTAAATAGTTGCTCTTCTAATTGTTGATATGTAAGAGGTTCAATAAAAAGCATTACATTTCTGGATCAGCTTTGATTGGGATTGGGCAGCCTCACTCTTCAAGAAAGAAGGACATCAGATGTAACTTGGTTGAGGATTAAAGGATTATTAGACCACCTCCCAATCAATTGTGGCGTAACATCCTTAACCCTAATTTAGATAGTGGTCATTTATTGCAGGAGTCTGTGAAAGTGCTATATAATGATGCTGCACCTGTATAAATGGCATTTGTTAATCTCACACCAATCAGTAACACCATTTATCTTTGTAGTACAATATTGAATATTCCCAACTGCAAACCCGACAGCTTCAGATATCTGTCTGGCACACTGGAATTTTCAGACATCCTGTATTCCTTGGAGAAGTGGTGATAGATTTTGAATCCTGGGATTTTGAAAACTACTCTACTCAGTCATTCAACTGGTACCAATTGAAAGCCAAAATGACATGACTGCATTCGATTTATTTATGTTTACTGTATTTATACATGTTTCCTGTTTCTTCAGATTTTAAGAATAAATGTGCCGTAAGCAGTTCATTTCTTGCAATGAAGTAGGTGTTAAGTATTTTCATACTGGAATCATAGTGCAATTAGAATGCACCCCAGAGATCATGTAATCCCTTCCCTGTGCCAGCTAGGTAAAATTGCTGAGCTTGACTCCTGGAAATTTCATAAACACATCCAAGTAGTTTACGTTTGCACATAGTACAAATATGCCCTATTGTAACCTTCCAGGATTTTTTGACTTCTTGATCTTACATCAAGGGCCTTCTCTGTGGGGGCACCTACCCTCTGGAATCAGCTCCCCCCAGACATAAGGAGAATCCAGGACCTCAGTGCCTTCCATCGTGCCCTTAAAACCCATTTTTTCAAGCAAGCCGGGCTGGCTTAAGAAGAAATTTTTAAATGTTTTTAAATGTTTTAAATGTTTTAATTGGTAGTGAGTTTTAATTGGGCCAAATTTATATATCTTTTAATTGTTTTTTAATATTTGTCCTGCATGTTTTTTTAATTCTGGCTGTACACCGCCCTGAGTCCCCAGGGAGAAGGGCGGTATAGAAATTCAAAAATAAATAAATAAATAAATAAATAAATAAATAAATAAATAAATAAATCTGACCATAGAATTTCCTGACTCTTCCACAAATGTCCCATCCAAAGCATTAACCAGGTTTGTCCCTGCTTTTTTTTTTTAAGGATTTATCCAGGTCAGCAGATCCCTGTTATTCCCCCTGGCATTTGGATCAGGTAGTTAGGTGAGCACTGTTGATGATAGGCCTTTATGTTTTGGGGTTGTCATTTTAACCAGAATATCATGGGTTATATTTTATTGTTGTGTTTTAATCTTTTTATGCTGACCAGAATTATTATTATGAACTGTATGGCTTTATAAACTATTTAAATAAATATATCTTCCGCTTAATATATCGAATGAAGAAAAACCAGAAATTTTCAGTGCATTCTGCTTCATCATTCTTTAAATGTTTAATCAAAGTTCCCTTTCACATACCTTTGAACCCATTGGTTTCTATTCTGTCCCTGGAGCAAAGAAAAAATGTCATATCATATATACGGTAGTATTTTAAATATTTGTAGACAGCCATTGCATCTGTTTTAAAATCTGGACTGAATACATTCAAGGTATAATGATAGCCATCAGCTTGCATTAGAGAACATAATTAAAAACTAGTCTAAGTTTAATGGAATCCTCATATAGAACAGGCCTGTGCTCCTGAGGACATAATATTGGAGGATAAACAATTGGAGGTAACTACGACTTCCATGCAATACTTCTGGATTTCTATTTTGAAAATATCTGGGAAAAAAGATCTAATGAAATAAAGTCATCGGCATTTGAATGGATGTAGTAAATTCCTGGCCTTAGATTTGATTCAAGGTCAATTCTTTTTTTTTTTTTTTTTTTTTTGAGAAGATCATTATTCTAGCTACCCAGTACTTCTTAGTATAGTGGGTTATCCACTATGCTAGTGAATATCTGATGTTCAAATGGGTAGTGGAATAACATCAATGATTTCAGTGAATTTTCATGAAGAACTTTCAGTTTCTGCTTCTTGGTCTGTTAAGAATTACAACTCAGACCAACCGACCTATTGTCACAGTTCAACTAAGAACTAAGTATGAAAATGAGTAAAATGGTAATGGTGGTAGATGGAGAAAACTGCATTTCCTGATTGCGTGGAAAAAGCACAACAACGTAACAATTATTTTGATATCAGTAGCAAGATATTCCCCAAGCCAGTTTCATTCTCAAAATATAACAAATGAAGATTTCCAGCTTGATCTGTATGAAAGTCAAACCACTTGTCTAATTTTGTACATATATAAATAAAAGATGGTGCTGGCTCCTGTATTCTTATTTTATGTGTTTACTAAAAGTAAGCTTATATGTATGTCAGCCAATTATATGAATGGTTCATCAGAAGGGGCTAGTGGCATTTATTATTATTTATTTTTACAATTTTATATCCTACATCTCATTAAAAGCAAAACTCTCAACTGCTCTTCTTGAATATTATTCTCTTGACATCTACCTCACCTGTAAAATCTACAAACTAAATTACTAACATCACCTTTCTTGTGTAACAGTTTTAAGCATAAAAGAAAACACAAAACACAATATATGCTAATTTTGCTACTAGTCCTCAGCCTGTTTATGTTATGCCCCCACAAAATTACACACATTGTAGAAGATTTCAGGTGGTGACAAAGCTTTCACATGGAACATCAGGAAACATGCTTATTGTTCCTTGTTTCTGAGGTTAAGAGTTCATACAATAGAATGACTCCAATATGACTGTAATTTTGTTGCTTGTATCTTTACAATTTATATTGATAGTTTTCTGATTGCTTATTTGTACCCTATGACGATCATTAAGTGTTGTACCTTATGATTCTTAATGAATGTATCTTTTATGTACAGAGAGCATATGCACCAAAACAAATTCCTTGTGTGTCCAATCACACTTGGCCAATAAAAAATTCTATTCTATTCTATTCTATTCTATTCTATTCTATTCTATTCTATTCTATTCTATTCTATTCTATTCTATTCTACTCTACTCTACTCTACTCTACTCTACTCTACTCTACTCTATTCTATAAGAGAATATATGTAGCTCAGGATTGAACTGTGTAGTTTTTGGTGTTCACTGAGTTTGGTTGTTTGCTTGCAGATGTTTCATTACCATTCTAGGTAACATCATCAGTGGTAGGGAGTGTGGATAATGAAATTTCTGCAATCAAACCACCAGATTCAGAGAGCACCAAAAACTCCAAAGAGAATGACCATCTGATTGAATGTATTACAGGGGTGTCAAACTTGCGGCCCATGGGTCAGATGCATCACACGCTGGCCACCCCATCCCCAGTTTAGTGAAGGGGGTCACTAAAGTCACAATACATCATGTGGCGACTTGACACCGCAAGTTGGACACCCCTGATGTATTACATTAAAAACAAAACACACACATACACATATTCAGTGATGTAAGCTTCCACCTTCAATCCAAAATGATGTAGTCCAGAGTCATCCCACAATGTTTCAAAGAATTAGACACTCCTGTAATGTTAGCTATTAGCTAATACAATCCCTTAATGGAATAGTTTCTTCAGTGAGAACTTTTCAACTGACACATCTTCTATCACAGATATAAAGAATAAATATTTCTTTCTCATGCTCCATTCTGTTTTACTACTGCCTTTTCCATTTGATTTTTTAAAGACCTTTTTCTGATTTTTCATGCTCACATTTTAAACTTATGATCTTTGAAACCCATCCATGTTAATTACTGATCTAGTTGTTGCATGCTGAAATTACTTTATTGCTCCCTATTGTAATAGCCTTCTTTCTAATAGCCTTCTGTTTAATAAACAACCCAAGGACCAAAGTAAGCAGATATGACACTAACAATGGTAAATGGAATAATTCTCAGCTTGATTTGTATCCTGTTAGTCTCTTTCTGTGGCAATCAATTCTTTCCTTACTGCCAAATGACTCATATACAGTTAAATGCCAACCCAATGCATAAGGTTGTACAGCTGAACCAAATAATTACTGCACATCCAGTTCAACTGTAAAATAGTTGTGTAGGTTTTATTTGATATTAAACAAAGAGGAAATAATGAATAATCCATCTAAGAATGAAAACTGGGATAAAGGTGGCTCAGGAATCAGCCAATATTTTTCCTTTCCTCATCTTGTTTGGTTTCTAACGAATTGTGTCTGTGTAGAATTCTTACGAACTCTGAAACCTGTCTGATTTAATATTTTTCTCAAAAGTTCTATCCAGTTGTGTGGAGATCACTCCATCCCAATCCTCCACCAAACACCAATTTCCTAAGAGAAACCTACTAGTCCCTCTGTAAATCCTTTATGAAACAGTACAGGTAGGCCTCTACTTATAACCATATTTGAGCCTCTGTATCCCCACTATTCCAGTAAAAAAAATGATATAGCTTTAATAACCTTTTCTCAAATACCTTCACCAGAATCTTCTGGGATTGCTCTACATCTCATTCCTCTGAATTGCAATAGAGCCAAATTATTTATTGTCTTTCCAATTCTCTTTCCTTTAAATTTTGTCTTAGTTTCCAGAATCACCACTTTGTCATTAATTTTTGCATCCCCAGAAGCTTATTTTACACAGTTTACAACTTCATTTCATCTCCTTTTTCGTCTTTGCTCTCAATTTATTATCAAGGGATTCAGCTATCCTATAGCCTAATTTCTGAAACATTTTCTTAAGTAATTCTGGTGTAATTCCTCTCTCTGGTGATCCTTTCATCCCCTCTGCAGTTTTTAAATAGATGCCATTGTAATATTGTAATCCAAAAGTGAAAATGTTGATTCACCAAATGGAATTGTCTTATCCTGCCACATAGAAAATTCTCTCTTTAGTTGTAAATTAATCCCATCTGAAAGTCTTTAAGAACTGAAGGCAAATTGCTTCAAGGAGATACTGTATTAATGGAAAGCATGGTTATATAAAAAGTATTTTATTAATATTCCAACATGTTTAAAGAAAGTGTCATCTCTCTGGAAAAAATGGATGAGTATCTAAAAAAACAAAAATTACGAAGGATTATAGAGGAACAGAAGCAGATAATGGATCTATAAAAATAGAGAAAGTTTCTGAAACTATAAAAAAAGATTAAACCAGGCAAACCCGGCCAGATGGATTATCAGGTTCTTATTATGCCTGTTTTGAGGATGAACGTTTTACAATCTTTACAAAACAAATTAACCCTTTACAGGGAGGAAAGATGTCAGAGAGTTCAAAACACAGAAGCTTTTTGATGACGTCAGGGTCAGTGGGCAGAGCCTCCCGCCGGTTTTACTACTGGTTCTATAGAACCGGTGCGAACTGGGGGCAACCCACCACTGGTATATGGTATCAGAGAATTTTAGAGATTAATAGATATCAATGTATATTTTCTGGTCAGAGAAAAGACAATGTTTCTTAATGATTTACTGACCCCTTTATGAACTTTTTGCATAAAACAGAAAAATGGTTTTTGATTTATGGTTTTATAATTCAACAGAATAGATTATAGAAAGAGAAGTCGTTTGTAAACTTAAAAGTTAAATTTATAGTTTTACTTATAACTTGCTGTAAAGATCAGAAGCCTTCTATTTTCCCTCCTTTATTAGACTTTTCTTTCCAATTCCTTTTGTTTGCGTTAGTTTTTTTATCTTCCTTTTTAAAACTTTGTATAAAATTATATAAAAATGAACTTTGAAACTTGTAATTATTTTATGAAACTTCTATTGGCCCTAATAAAAATATGTTCTGTATTGATTTTTATTTTTTTTTCTCATGGCCATGACTACTGCAGTTTTATGGGAAAGTTATATACTATTTTGTTTATAAAAATGCAGCTCAGGAGGAATCCTTGAACAACTTATTTACT
This sequence comes from Arizona elegans, assembly GCA_022577455.1. Taxonomy (NCBI): domain Eukaryota; kingdom Metazoa; phylum Chordata; class Lepidosauria; order Squamata; family Colubridae; genus Arizona; species Arizona elegans. The sequence continues at coordinate 257,104,949 of JAKOOJ010000001.1, forward strand.
CAACTGACAGTTGTGTCTATCTCTTGTCCTTTCCATATGCCTATATTCCTTTACATAGAAAAGCAGCATTCTTCAGTCTTTTTATGAAGTGCTAAGTTATTTAGGCAAGTATTACATATATTCTAATTTCAGGATAGGAAAAATTAAAAGGAAAACTGACTAATACCAAATATACTCAGGGTATTATAGTACTACTGAAAGATCTTTTACAAGAAGTATTAAATGTTTTTAACACTACTGTCTGCAAAAATATCTGGGAATCTGTAGCCATCCACAATTTTTTTTTTTTTTTACTAAGAATATGTTTTGGAACTATATTGAACCCAATGTCATCTGGGAAATGAATAAAGATGCTACTAATTTTTACAGTATGCTACTTTCCCATTTAGCTAAATTACAATCAACATCATTTTAATAAAATGGAATGAATTAATAATATGGGTAATTTGGCAATTACAAAATACCACGTTGGGTTGTACACATCTTCAAGGTCCTAATAAAACAGGAGTGCAGAATGCTTTTGAACAAATGTGAATGCAGCTGTCCTGGTGAACAAATGAAGTTCAAAAAAGGTTGGGGCAACACCCACCCACCCCTTTTCTCATTGTCAAGTAATTATTCTTGGTATTCACAAGGCTACAGACAATGCAAACTTACCTAGAACTGAGATGAAACAAAGATTTACATTTACAGGACACAAATCATGTGAAGTTCAAGTGGAGAATCTAAGCAATGGGTTAGACCCTGGCTAAGGAGACATGCTTTACTCATAAGATGTAATTATGGCCTGTTACAGGTTTAGCTCAGCTTCAGTCTAATGTTTTCCAAACCCAGGCTAGCCTAAAGTTAAACAATCACTGGACTTCCAAGAAAATAACATTGAATGCAGAAGCCACCAGTTCTTTCATTCCACTTTGATTTTTTCATCACCCACAGGTAGGAGCATCTTTCCTGGGAAACAAACAATAAGCCTTTCAGACTCCTGGGTGTGGTGGCTCTGATCAGGTTATTGCAGATTTTGTTCTTTACAGAAAACAGGAAAGCAAAAATAAAAACAAAAACCCCACCCTTCCTCAGAAGTACTATCGTGCAGATTGCTGGCTATCTGATCTTGGCAATAGAGGCGATGGCAGCTGCCATGCCTATTGTTAACATTAGTACTATTCAGTAATCAGCTGGTTCAGTTGCTAACTATGATTAAGGCTAAACATGGGTCACACTATTTAGAAACCTTACCATACTGGTTAAAGCTTATAGTTATTAATTTCTATCTTCCATCCAAGGCAAACATTTTGCTGTTCTGTGTTACTAGTTTACATACTGAACTTTATTAAAAATTTACCTTCAGTGTCATAATTTCTTCCATAATTATTTTACCTTTTTTCTTTTATTATTAATATTCCCTGTTGCTTGAACAAATGGTTTGCTTCATAGTTTTTCAGAAATAAGAAATGGAGAAATTTAAGAGAGAAAAAAATGTTGCCTTGCAGATTTTTATTTATGGGCCGATTGCATTCAACAAATCATCCCACCACACTATATCAGGATTCCAGAAGTATAAACTTCAAAATACAAAGCAGCATAGAAAGTTGTATGTAAAGCAGGACTAGCAACATACGGTACTCTTGACGCTGATGATTTCCAAAGCCTAAAATGGGATTGGAGGCAGGGGCGGGCTAGGTGGTGATGGTGGTCAAATGGAGGTTAACAAGGGGATACTGAGGCAAATCTATAGCAACTCTCTTCAACAGAGACATTTTAAAAAGCTGATAAAAGTCCCTTCATGGCTGGAGTCTGAAACGGTACCATTTTTTAAAAATTAGAAAATTTGTTAGAAAAAAATAGGAATAGTGAAATTATTTGTATTGAATCACAGGCATGCATTACAATTTTCTTTCAAGTAAAAAAATCATCTTTACAAATGGTTTCTAGATCGTGCCTCACCCTAGAGATTAGATTTCCCCCCCAAATATCATTCGTTTAACAAGTCAAGAAATAACAAAATATACAAAGCAAAAAAACCTTTTCAAACTAGAATTATATGCTATTTATATCTTTAACACGCATATGTATATACGTATCTATATATATATATATTATATAAATATGATACTACAGCTGATTGGTTAAGCTGCAGTTCAACACTTGAATAATATTGAACACCGACAATTTCCCTCTATCTGTGATATAAGAGAGGCATCCAAGTGTGCCTATCATGTACTCCCTTTGAGTGATTACTGGGAACCTGTCCGAGTCAAGATGAAAGTTTTTAGAGTTCTTTTGTGACATTTTTACAGCAATAATAAGAGGAAGTGAGATGGAGGACTGACTTGAGACGTAAGAACATCATAATCTTCAAATACAATGAGTGTTTAAGAACAAGAAACATGGCACAACATTTTCCCTCACCCCAAACAAATCTGGATATACTTGTGGTAGTAAAAAGCCCTCTATTAAAGCTGCAAAACTCTTTTAACATGTAGAAAAAAAGTGATTCCGAGACACCCTTTGACATTAGTTTTTTGACACAATATTAATAGGATTTTACTACATCTCTGTGACCGTTCTCCTTATACTTAAATCCTGGCGGCTGCTTCTATTAAATTCAGCTGACACCTGACAGTGTGGGAGTTTATTTCTTTATTTACTGCTATGACTTTGCAAGTGACCTTTCACGAAGAAACGTCAACATTCAAAATCTGCATTTCCCAGAGTCTTCATTGAAACTACATTTACATAGCTTCAAATTCATCAATTCTCTGCTTGGTGTTCCCTTGTCGTATCTGTCTCAGTGTCTTGTATTTGTCTCGGCCTTGTCGCATGTTCTCTGTGTGGATGAGGTCATTCGGAGTCTTCATCTCTTCATCTCTGGCCTGAGCTAGTTCATCAGTCAGCGTCTACAACATTTAAACAACAGTATTACACACTTGCACAAATAATAAATTTATGAAACTGACATCATGAGGAAAGCACAAAAACTAATATGAAATTCTGCAAATGCTATCTGAGGGTGAGTTTTGTACATATCATTCTATCGCCATAAGCATAGTCACATCTAAGAGCCTATAATGGTTAGCGTTAGAAAAAGATACAAGATCTGAATCATTTAAATTTGCCAACCCATTTCTACCTTCCACTATAAGATACATGGTAGCAAAGATTTTTAGATTATGTCCTACATCATTATCCTCTTTCTCCATAAAATGTGAAACCTTTCTTAAGACTTTGAAAAAAAGATAAATTTCAATTACCATCTTTCTCCCTTCTTGGGGAAATTACAAAATGGTACTCAGAATGAGAATAAATGCTAACAGATTGTGTGGTAAATCCTACCTTCAGCTGTCTTTGGACACGCTCATTCTTTTCGGCTTCAGTAATTCGCTTTTCTTCATTACGATCGTTCAATATGCCTTCACTTGAGAATTCTGCACTGTAGCCAGAGGACTCGGTTCCTTCATCTTGAAGATTATCATGGACATGATAGTTCACTGGTTCATATACAGGTGGAGGTGGAGGAGGTGGAGCAGTCATTACCAGGTGTAATTCTTCCTTTGTTTTCACCAGATCATCTTGGGCTTCTTTAGCCTAGAAAAGGGAAACCAAGAATATGTTTCCAGAGATAATGTTATTTAGAAAATAGGTGAGATCTGATATGACATTTTGTGTGTTCCCAAAATAATCTTAAAATATACAGATTTATGATAATTTAATAATATCTCAATTAATAATTTAATTTTCAACCATGCCTCCATTCCCTTTTCCCAATGACTAAGTTCCTGACTCTCAAATACGCTTTTGAATATAATATTTGGAAAACACAAATTGGTATAGTTATATGTTGTAATGTAAGAAGAATATTAGTGGATAAAAAGAGTCATCTCTGCATGAATACTCTCTATCGCTGATGTAACCTGCAAGTTATCAATAAAGCCTAGCTGTGTCCTGAATTTGCCTTTCTTATTATTTATGTCTGTTGTGTAAACATAATGTAGAGTTAGAAGTCAACTGAGAAGCTTTGAGTGTGGTGTAGGTATAATCAACAGTCTCTAGGTTTAGGTTTTGTTAGAATTTTGGAGATGGAAACAAAGGTCTGAGCTTTATTGTGGCAAGTAGGGTCAATACAAATAATAAGAAATTACAAGCAGTCTTGTTTCAGCTTGTTGCTGGGGAGGAGACAACAGACATATTTAATACATTCTAATTTGAAGAGAAATTTAATAAGCAGCTCTTGCAGGTGTTGAGAAATTTGAAACTTGCTATGTATCAAACAAGGACATTACAAAAGGAACATTACAAAATACATTATTTACAATGAAACAGAGGCTTACGTAACAGAATTAAAACTTTTAGTGCAGTCTTGTGAGTTTGGACAGTTACGTGACTACGTGGAATAAGACTTGAAAGAGTAAGAGTCAGACTTCTAGGGACAGATGATTTAACACTGGAACATGCTGTTGATGTTTGTAGAGCTAAGGAGTAGGCTGTAACGAACTTAAAAGACCTTGGGTGTACTGATAAGGAATTGGTTATTTTGAGAAGTAATGAGAAAGCCTGTCATCAATTGTAATGCCAAAGACCAAAGACTGGAAACACCCATGTCTGAGATACAGAGTTTCTCAAAGGCGCCTGGGCAATGGTTGGAAAAGAATGCAGAAAATGTGGGTGGCTGAATTTTTTATAAAAAGTGAAGAACTAAGAACAAAAAAAAGTTAAAACTAAAACATTATGTACTGTAGGTTATATGAGGAGGAAGAACTTTCTTCAGAGCTTTGTAATGGACTGATTACATGGAAGGTTTAGAAGTTGAATGTGCTGTTTGTTTAGTTATTAATGTAAAACTGTAATGTTTAAAATTCATAAGGGGGATAAATACTAGGTTTATAGCCTGTATAAAATTGTTCAGAGTTAAAAGTAATTACTGATTTAAATCTTGTGTTGATTTGGACTGAGGTAAAGTACTTAGGACATCTGCTAACCTTTAATGGCAAGAAACCTGACAAAAACAAAGATTGAACTCATTGTTAAACTACCAAGAAGAAAATAAGTGAACAGCATTTTTTCAGTATGGCCAATTTTTTTCCAAGAATGACTACTGTGACAATTCCATAAATCAATTGTTGTTACAGGACATGGGATTTCAGTGGGTATCAGTACAAGAAGCAGTTAATAAATTTTAAGTGTTAATAATGATTGAATCTGCATTCAACTATTATAATGTGACAAAACCGTGTCAGAGGATGGCAGCGTATCTGGTTTAGCTGCAGTATAGCTTCAGTGAGGAGTTCTATATGCATGTAGTCAGGATTTTTAAATTGCTTTCTTTTATGGAGAAGAAGTTTCAGTACAGCCTGATCATAAATCTCTGAAAGCTATTTTAAGCAAACCATTATACAGACTGCGTCAATGATGGTTACTAATGTTGTAAAACTATCAATTGCGATCCATTTCTAATGAACCTGGAAAGGAAATAATATTTTTTGAGCTGTCTAGATGTTTTTGTTTTAATTTAACAGTGATAAATGTATGTTTTGGATTGTACTGATACTGATAGGATGAGGTCTTATTATTATCGATGTCTGAGAGAAAACAATGTAAATATGTTACATTACATGATAGGTCCTTATAATTATTAAACAAAATTATTTTGAAAGGGCCTCAGTAAAAAAAGTAAGGTCCAGAAAATATATAAAAATATAGAAGTCACACAGTCAAGTATTTAATGGAAATTTACTGATCAACAATACGTCTTTTGATTAGTTATGTTTGCTCAGTTGAGATAATGGTTCAAGCATGTAAGATTTTTTTAGACTGTCAGGAATTAGAAATGTATTGAAGAACTAATGGAGAACTGAGAATTGCATATGAAAATTTTGCCAATTTTCTTGGCCAAAATAGTTATATATTTGAATGTCAGAAAAACAGATTATCTTGCAATGGTAGAATGGAATTCAGACAATTTGTAAAATTGTACATGGATTCCTTACGTGGATTCCATTCCACGTTATGCCCCTATCAAACAGAACGATCATGCAGCTTGCAAAGGGAAAGTTAGAAAAGTCAAAGCAGGATGGTTCTGAATTTGACTTGGACCTTTCTGGTTATAGAAATACTTCTAGTTTGAATAAAAAATACTTGTGTTTTTTTTTAAATAGCAGAGCTACACTTTAGCACTCAATTCATGCACTCTTTATAAGCTTTCTGGAAGCATTCTGTTGGCCGTTGTGAAAAGCAAATATGGAATATCAGTTCTGATGCAGTGTGGCTCATCTTATAGTGTAGTAAATTCTATAGGATAATAGACAGTACAATCTATATTTCCAATGAACCATGTTGTAATCAAGATCCAGGGAAGACCTAAAGTTGATAAAATCCTGCAAGTAAAACAGAGTGGAACACATTAGCTTACCCTGTGCTGCCATTCTTCAACCTCAGATTCTTTGCGCTTTCTTGCCTCTTCCAGAAGAGCAATCTTGGCTGTGTATTCTGCAAGTTCTGTAGCCTTTTTTGAGAGGGAAAAAAGAAATTACATGAGATAGAAGTACTTTGGATCAGCAAGAGAACTGCTCCCTATTCCTAGAGCCTCCAAGCTTGGATTGGGTGGGACATTCAGAGTCTGTTCTTGGATCAGAAAATGACACGGTAGCAGCTACAAAAAAGTAAAACATAGGCAAGCAAACTTTAGTTATGCTAAGGCTAGACAACTAACATCCAACTTTATTAAGTTGGCCTTAAGAGAACGTTCACAAGTTTTATTAAATATCGCCCAAATAAAATTTGCCAGTGCCAGCTATAAGAAACCCATTTGTCTATTCTTGCAGTATCAACAATGGCTACTTTATTTCTGGCTGTAAGTTAGAACATTAAAAACTAGTTTATAGCCAATATTACTTGAGCAAGCGGTTTCCAATCTGGTACCTTCCAGGTACGATGGATCTGCAACTATCAGTATCCTGAGCCAGATTTTACCCATAACGGCTGGAAAGTCTGAGAGCCGTAATGCAACATTTCAGGACGGCACGAGTGTTAGGAAAATATAATTTCTTTCTATAAGGTATCATTGATCCCTGCAGGGGTTTAATTTATTTCAAAATGCAGCGCAACCACTTTCTCTTTAGCAGCACTAGATTGTAGAAATCCCTCTTCTGTAAAAAGTGATGTGCCCTTAAATTTTATTTTGTCATTGATCCAGGAAATATTTGGCTTATGTTGTCCATTTTCTGTACTGTATCCATTTTAGGTATCGTTATCATCTTTACATGTTTTAGAATTACTCTGAAAATACACTACAGGTTGCCGTGAAGGCTTTGAGAACCAAAGGCAAGATTTAAAAAGCTATAACCACTGATGAAGCTTGAGGAGCTTAGCCCAACTACTTTGCTAAGATTCATATTCAATACACAAGCAAAGAATAGATACAAACTCAAGGTAAACCACTCCAAATTCGATTGCAGAAAATAGACTTCAGCAACAGAGTAGTCAATGCCTGGAATGCACTACCTGACTGTGATTTCTTCCCCAAACCCCTATAACTTTAACTTTAGACTGTCTACTGTTGACCTCACCCCATTCCTAAGAGGTCTGTAAGGGGCATGCATAAGTGCACCAGCGTGCATACCGTCCCTGTCCTAATGTCCCTTTTTACTCTTACTCTTTTCATGTATTCAAATTATGTTTATACTGTTATGTTATCTTATATATGCTTGAAAAACAAACAAACAAACAAAATATCAATTTTCCTAGTTTCCTTCTGAAATGCCTCCGATCCATACCAGCTGCTCCTGACTCTTCATCTGGTCAACCGCCTGCCTCTCCAGCTCTTCCTTAGCTCTCAGAGCCATCAAGCGCTCAGTCTCCAGACGCTCTGCTTCCACCTGGGCCCTTGTTCTTTCGTCCTCCAGCTGCCTGGCTTTTTCTATCTGGTCTGAGAGCTCTGGCAAAAAGGAAAAAAAAAATCAGCTACATATATTTTAAATGTTGATTTTTTTTAAAAAAAATACTACTCTTTAGAAATTGCACCAGTCTGGCTGCTTGTGAGAGAAGGTAGTACAGGTAGTCCTTGATTTACAACAGTTCGCTTAGTGACCGAAGTTACAATAGCACTGAAAAAAGTGACTTATGACCATTTTTTTACACTTATGACCATCGCAGCAGATTGATATTTGGATGCTTGACAATTGACTCACATTTATGACTGTTGCAGTGTTATGGGGTCAGCTTTTGCAACCTTCTGACAAGCAAAGATAATGGGGAAACCAGATTCACTTAACAACCATATTACTAACTTAACTACTTCAGGGATTCACTTAACAACTGTAGCAAGAAGGTTGTAAAATGGGGCAAAACTCACTTAACAAACGTCTCTCTAAGCAACATGAATTTTGGACTCAACTGTGGTCGTAAGTCAAGGATTACCTGTAGTATCTGCAGAGAGGTAGAACAGTTCCTTCACCTTATCATTTTATGGCTAAGTATGATGTGCAACTTCTGACTTCCATACATTTATGCTTTTGGAATGCTGGTGCTCATTTTATGTGTAAGATATTCTTTGAAGATAAATAGTTACAGCTTTAGTCACCAGAGATGACAGCACTGGCCGACTTGCAGGAAGTCCCCAGGCTGTTGACTAAGTGGAAGACTGGAAAACATCTTAGAAGAAATGTCTATTCTCAATCATCCAGTTCATGTTTGTCCCAAAGGGTTTTTTTTTCATGAACTGAAGAAGCTTCTTAGAGGAGAAGCAAAACATTTTAAAAGAAAAAAACCCCTAGAAAGCCCAGTTGGCTTTTAAAAAAAGTACCTTTGGGACATCTTAGAAGAAAGCAGAGGAAAATCACCTTTGCTTTGTGGCCAAGAAACCAACATGGATGTATCCATGTTGTGAGCAAGTTATATATTAAAGGCAGATGTCATCCATTTGGGTTTTATAATCATAGTGTGATTATTTCTACCTGTATCTATTAGACCAGTGATGGTTAACCTTTTTGGTGCCGAGTACCCAAAGAGTATGTGTGCGCACAAATGCACGCAAGGATGCTCCAATCCCGAAAATGCAACCTGAGCACACTTTCCTCATGCATGTGCCCCCCACCCCCATTTTGGCTTCCAGGTTGGTTCTCCTGCATTTCTGCTGCCCTTGACTTCCCCGATCTCCTCAGTTTCTCCCCCCAGCGTGGGCTAGCTTTCTCCTGCATTTCTGCCACAGAAAGGCACCTGTGGAGGGTGGAAACTGCAGAGATCGGGGAAGGCACGGGTGGCAGAAATGGAGGAGAAAGGTAGGGCATGCTGGGGGGGTGAGAAACTGTGGAGAACGGGGAAGGCCCCACCCCCGTGCATGCATAGCAGAGACCCGAAAACCAGCTGGCCGGCAGGAGATGTGCACGTATGCATGGTGGAGCTGGGCTGGGGTGACAGCTGGCATGCCCAGAGAGTGGGCTCTTTGTGCCATCTGTGGCACACGTGCCATAGGTTCGCCATCACGGTATTAGACCAACTCACTCCAAACCAAGTATCTGCCAAGATAATCTGTGCTGATTACTTCTGTTTTCAATGCCCTTAACACCACACAAACATTACTTCAATGATTAATTTTTTGATCAACCAAATTATTAACATAGGAGGCTGATACTTTAGAACTATGCAGCATTGCTGCCAAACATCAGACCCTGATGGCAACAGCACATCATGATTCCCTGTTACTGCAGGCAAAGTGAACCCTTCTCCTACTCCCCACTCTGAGGGATTCTCCCTCAGAGCAAGGTCCTGGGGGGGGTCATTAGGGTGAGACTATTCTCCTCTCAGAAGGACACGTTTACCTGTCTGGGTATTTCTATTAATTAGGAAACCCAATCCATGGTACTACCATGACATTTTACGTTGCTATTGCTTGTTAAAAACACTGCTTCTCGGGTAGAAGTGGGAACATAGAAAGATGGGTATCGGTTTCGGCAACACAATGGTAGTACTACCTTTTTCTGCTTTCTGTGTCTTCACTTCATACTCCTGCAGCCTTATCATCAGCTCTTCTTTCTCTCTCAACATCTGCTCTTTTTCCTTCTCAATTGTCTCTCTTTTCTTCTTCTCATTTTCCAACATCTCTCTTTAGATATAAAATTAAAATATTTTTTAGAACTGGAACAGACTACAACTTATTTTTTTACCTGCTAGAAACATTTAGCACACTTTTCTGATTTTTTTCATAATATCCACGATAGAACAACATGAAAGTATCTGAACATTTGTTTAAATCAAGAGTAGTACTTATTAAATAATGATTGCATTTCTTTTTTTCTTTTTTTGAAAAACAGTGCCTTGTCAAGATATCATTTACAAATAGTGCAAAATCAAAGAAAAATTAATAGTAAATCTTAACACACAAACTAATAATGATAATAATATAATACCAGTAATTATAATAGTATAACCAAAAAACTTAAACTAAATTTCTTCTTACATTATTTAAATTTTTATCCCTTACTATAGTTATAGATTTATACATCTTTATTTTCCATACTAACAATTATTAACATTCATACTCTTACTTTCTCTCATTTCTACCTCTTGTGTCTATCCATTCATAAAATTTATTCCATGTCCAATAATATTCTGAGTCTTCTTTATCTTTAATTTTTAAAGTTAGTCTATCCATTTCAGCACAGTCCCAAATTTTTCTAATTATATCCCCTTATTGCATTTCTAATCACTCATGATTGGTGACCTAAACTTTTCTATTAAGGAACCATGAAGGAAGCAAAGAAGATGTGAAGGTCTCAAGCAACTCAACCTCTTACCAATCTATACTCACTCTAGGTTTAATTTCTGGTAACCCTGTAATTGCCATGTATGCTATGGTATGGTAAGACTATCAACATATATACTGCGGAATGATCACACTTAATGTAGGGGGCCCAATTGAGTTATACCATATTGTAGTTCCCATGCTCCTTCACACACCTTTCTAGCTCTTTCTGGTGCTTCTCTTCACGGGCCTGGGCTTTCATTTGCTGGACCTCAATGGTATCAGGTTTCCTACGGCGCATATACAGCTCATGATTTCCCATGCACAGCTGCAGGATTCTCTTGTTGATTCTTAGGCGAGGAGCATAAAATATAAAGTCCTGGCAAGAAGAGATGAAAAGTTTAAAAAGACACCCATGCACCTTCAGACTTGCAGTGCCCTACTTTATAGTTTTTGTTAAAACTTTTCACTTGCCCCTTAGTTCTTTCTAATGGAAAATCCAAGCAGTAATAAATTAACCTGCTTAATCATATAGGGATTAGATCTTTTCCAGCAACTGACCGATGATTGCTAATTTCAGCACTAAAAATACATTAATAATTTCTGAGCCCAACCAATTTAATAACTGCTACAACAATGCTTCTCTAACAGCCTCTTTTGTGATATTCATTGTGCTTTGTGCCTGGGTTAGTAATGGTATGGAAATCATCCAAATTCAAAACTTCTGTCCCTAGGTTCTTAATAGCAAAGTATGAGAGCAAGTACATTTGCAGGATGGAACAAAGACAGAAGGGAAATTATGAAATACCAAAAGGAGAAAATGGGGCTAACATTAAGAAAAAGAACACAATGAAGTTATCCAGTGAATATTTGGAATACAAAATTTCAATATGGTTAATGGCTACATGACTAAATTTTATCTTTACCTGCAAAGAATTTCTACTAATCAAATATTTAAAAGAGAGGAAGTTGTTTCTGAAACTGAAGCAGCTTCTGGTGAGACCCATTCACCCATTTAAAGGAAAGCAAAACAAGACATCTTTTTCAATATGCCAACCTCTTAAAAGAGATTTACAGAAAGATTATTTCAAATTTACCTGGAAAATTAAATTCTACAATGCAATGATAGAAGCTGTTATTGAATAAGGAAATATTCCTATGATAATTTTTTTACAAATTATCATTTTTAAGACTGCAATTTTAAGACTGCAATTTTGTGGAATATAAGAGAAAGAAAGTAATGACTGTAATATTAATATTCAATAAATACAGTAAAACGATTCAACAAACATTCTAACATACTGATATGGACATGATGAAGAGAAGGGAGCATTCTGCATTTTGTTGAAGCAATTTCAGCCATTAACCAAATTTATTTTATAGAAACCAGTGTTTCCACTATAATTCAATTACTGAATGGGCATGCAATTTCATTCTAAGATTTATGGAAATTAACAGGTGGGGCCTTACAAAATAAATAAATAACCACTATTCTCTTTCATTAGGAGCAACTCTTATTATCAGTTATACTCACTGGTGATTTCTTGTCAATCGGTTTTATAACAAACTTCTTATCATTGAAAGATATGTTTCGAATTTCACTCCAAGGGAAGCCAATTTTAGGGGTTAACCTGAAAACAACAAAGCAGATACAGATAAGGAAACAATCCACAACACAGTCCAGGAAATCTGGCTTAATTACAGATAGTCCTTGGTTTACAACCACAACTACTGGAATTTTGGTCACTAAGCAAGTCATCAAGTGATCGGACTTAAATTTACAATATTTTTACTATGGTTGTTAAGCAAATCACATAGTCATTAAGTGAATCATGCAGTTATTAAGGAAATCTGGCTTCTCCAATTGACTTTGCTTGTCAGAAGCTGGCTGAGAAGGTTGAAATTGTGATCATGCGACCGCAAGACACTGAATCATTGTAAATGCGAGCTGGTTGTCAAGTGCTTGAATTGCGATCACGTGACTGTGGGAGTTGTTGCAATGGTAGTAACTTTTGAGGAGGGGCATGTCACATTTTCCAAGAGCAGTGTAACTTCAAACTGTCATTAAAAACGAATGGACATAAGTCACGGATTACTTGTACTGTGATGCTGCTACCTCCCTGTCTCATTAGTTCTCTATAGCAGAGCTGGGAGTAAAACAGATCTGGTTATAGATTTCTGCAATAAGTTGAACAGTTGGCATCTAACAAAAGTTACTTCAACCTTCACAAACATCTGAACATGGCTTTTACCAGATGGATACCAAGCAAAAAAAGACAGGTTACTTGGTTTAATGCAGAGTGGATAAAAATCAATGATTTTTTTAAAAAAAATCAGATTTTTAAAATTTAAATTGGAATTTTTTTCATTTTTATCAAATTTATTTTAATAAAATGCTTTTGGAGTAACAATCTATCTAAAGATAGTTTTCTATTTAAGATATATTAATAATTTAGTTTATTCAGCATGAAATGGAGCTTAGTTATGTAGCATGAAACTATATATTCTGCAATATTGGGACTGTCAGTGAGTCAACAGCGGGTCAGAGGAGGAGCTGCTGCAGGACAGAGATGACAGATGCTCTTAAAAATCATGATTTAAATCGATTTGATTTAAATCAAATCCACCCTGGATTTGCGATCAAAAAGGCATCATGACAATATGTGTTTTGCCAAACACAATTTGGTACTTGGTGTTAATAGCATTAGCACCAATTAATAGTAAATAGCATTTCTGAGTACACAAGCTGCATGACTGCATCAAATACCAGGGATTGGGGAGAAATAATTCAAAGTTTCTCTCTTTGTATGCTTATAGTTCTAACACCTGTATTCATCTTTACATCACGATTTTTAAAGTGGAACATTGCCATCCTCACAGAGACAAAAGACTCTTCCACATAAGTTTCATCCATTTAAATCTCCTTTACAATATGTAGGTAAATTTTATCTGGTAGAGATCCATGTTAGAGCAGGGCTTACGTAAGAACTTAAAATCTGAGCAAAGATAATCCTCCTCATACAAAGATACACACAAGTATATAACTCACACAGAATATTATAACTGGAGCATTGTGTGTTAATGCTTCTCAACATATACAGCCTGTTTTAAAAATATCGATGCGGTAATTACGTGTTGGAATGCAAAGGTAGTTTTCATAATGAAAAACAGAAGTGCTGTTTTTTAACAATCATATTGATTAAAAGAAAAAGGGACAAGAAGAAAATGGAATAGTATAAAGGGAAACGGGGGAGAATGTAAATATTAGAAGATGACCAGCACGAAATAGCTGTAAAAAGAGTATGTGTATGTGTGTGTATGTGTGTATGTTGTGTGTTTTGTATTTGTCATAGTATTATAATAAAAATAAAAAAATAATAAAAAAATAGAAGTGCTGTTATTTATATGCTAAACTCAGTATTAGCCATAGGTGTGCCTTATCATATTCCATCCTCCAGCAATTTCTATGCATTCTATGTATGTATTAAAAAAAATAAAGGGGGGGGGAAGCAACAAGTTAACTTCCATATCATTAGATGTGCCAATGTTTAATTTTCTGTGCACATCCCCCTCCCCAGATTTTCCTTCAGAAGCAAATGTTTCCTCCTGCAGGCTTCATATAGCTTGTAAAACCAGTTTGAATGACTGTGGCTACACAAAGAGACCTGTCATTCAAGAATCTAGAAGCAGTTTCACTCATGCAATCCTTAGAGCGACACTCCTTATTTTCTAGGTGTGATAGGGTTGCTAGAAAAAAAATATAACCTTATTCGGTAATCTTGGTATAATTTTGATTAAAAATGTCAAAAAAGACCTAGCATGTAGCCTTTTTTTAATGTTTGCAGGCAATTTCTCCTGTTTGAATGTTTATACGGCTTAAAATGTGTCTTGGAAACAAAGCCAAGTTACTATTTATAAATAATTTACTATGCTTCAAAGGTAAGCTCAAGTTAATTTAAAACTTGTACATCCTTGCTGTATTGAACAAGTATTATGTGAAAAGGAACCATTCCTTTTTACATTCAATTGTTCTCATTCAATTACTTCTGCCTCATTTCCAGATTATCACTATGCTGTTTCCTCAAATCTCTTCCTTAATAAGGAACCCTAGAGCTATGGCTTAAAATAACAAAGATTGTCAATTTGGTATTCCAAGGATTTAACTTGATTTTTCCTGAGCTATTTTCAGATAAAAGCCAACCTGTTGGCTAAGAATCATTTCACACTAATGGCTCCTAGCATGGAATAACCGATTATAAAAAACTGTCAATTGAGCATAATGAAAGTTCTCCATTGGGGAGAAAGCTGAGTGAGAATCCTGGATGATTAAGCAAGATTTCTTACATGGTGGCGATATTGTGAATACATTCTGCTCAGACTTGGTTACTCTAATGAACCACAGCTCTCGAAACAGAGATTCCCCTAGCCTTAACTAAAGATGACAGGAATTCAATCTGAGGCTCTCCACAGGTAAAATGTGCACTCTTCCCTGACTGTGTAACACATGCAATACAGAACAGGTTATTAAGACTATAAGACTATAATATATGTATCTGTTTGTAATCTTCAATTCAGTGACACAATGCATCATAGGCTAATTTACAGAATACATCCAACAACTGGAACCCATGATTCCCAAGGGATTAAAATTTGGCAGAGTTGTGGCCTAATTTAGCAGCATACCTTTTGAGTACACTTCCCAGAAACCCTTAAGTTATTCAGCACAATGGGAGGACTTTAGCTTCACTCCCCTATCTCTCTTTGGCCCCTATTCCCAATTGCTTAGGAACTGAGGCTGAAATCTGAAATCTCTTAACAGTGATGGCCGGTAAGGGAGGAATGAGTGACTCAGATGCCTGCTGGCACGGGTGTGTTGATGGTCAAAGGGTGAGCCATTTTTCTCCTTGGAGGGAGGTCCCTTGGGAACATGCCAGAATAGGGTGTGGGGATGCAGTTTTCCTTGTGGTCTGTCACTCCCTTTGTTCTTCATCCCTCCAACAAAATGGGAGGAAGTTCTGTAGGTCAGCTGAAGTGGTGGAGGAAGTAGTTTCACCAGAGCTCTCCTGAGGGAAGATTTGTGAGGGAAGGCAAACATCACAAGCCTATATTATATATGGAAAGCAGAATGTGCTAATGGATCATGGATTGTCTACATTATCCTTTGGCTCATATCTGAAGCCTAGATCATGCAGATGATTGTTCTTGCTTCTGTTGAAAAAAATGACAACTGAAAATGGACTTGGCTTCTGATTTTTTTTTAGAATTATCATTAAGGTCTGATACATAATAATAAAGACAAGCCATGCACTGATTATTTCACTGTAGCTCCTGTCTGTCCTTCTGAAACCACATGCCTGTACATGAATTTAAGGAGAAAACAATGCAGTTAAAGAGATAAAGCAAGGTAAGTGACATTGAAGTCATATGCACCCCAGCAAAATATTATTTAGCATATATTCTGAAAGGCAAGGTGACCTTAACAGATATGATTTCTATAAAAGTACACATCACAGATGAGGTAATTCTTTGGCACAAGAGCAGCTCTTTAGTCTTACAAAGGATTACAAATATCTCCACTTACTTGTCTTCCTTTTCATAAATGTTGAGCCCAAGTGCGTCTACTCCCAACCAAAGGTCTGTTCCTTTCTTATTTTTTATTTCAAAATAGTTGATTCCATACATTTCGAGATCCTGAGCAATCTTCAAATATTCCAGCATGGCATTTTCTCTGGTTAATACAAAATGGGAAATGTTAAGACTTGTTTTCAAGACTGATGCAGAGCTTTGAGGTGCTGGGAAAATAAAATAATCAGACTGCTAGATGTAATAGAAAAGATCTAAAAGAATCAACTCACTTCCCTATGGAATATCAGCACTTTACTAACCATTTATCAATTTTTATGCTTTTCCTCCCATTTGTGTGTTCACTATTATTTCACTAACTCTACTCAATCATCTTGGCTTTGCCTATATAGTATATACATGCTGGATATCTTATTCATATCAATAGTAATTTAATATGAGTACAGAACAAAAGGTACTTCAAAGAAAGTGGTGCTTTAAAAATCTTCTGTAGTGCTTATATCTCATATAAGATGTGGGTTTGGAATAAGAGTGTTAAACATTGGACATTTTGAAAATAATTAAGACCAATTTTTAAAAGTTAATAAAAAAATTCAATGATATAACTCACTTAAGCATTCCACCATGTTCAGCATGCCATACTTGAATTCTTTCTTCCCATTGTTCTCTAGATAATTTATGTTGATCCATTACTCTAAAAATATAAAGATATACCATGAAATTTAAGGTTCAATTTGTTTTATTTACAAAAATGTTATGTGTTGCAAAGTTGCGTATATGGAAAAGATGGCACAAAACATTTAAAGTAAAAAAAGGTTACTTTTTGGAGATTTTTTAAAAAAAGATGAACCTTGATCAAGTTCCAACACTAGTCTTTTAATGATTAAACTCTAGCTTTACTACAAAGTTATTCTTTAAGGATGTGCAGATGTCTGCAAAGGTCCCTGGGCCCATGAATTTTGTACTCAAGTGTTCCATGGAAAAACTGATGTCTTAAGGCAGTGTTACGTAGCAGCAATTTATTAGTTTGTTAACTGAAACCAGAAGTGAATTGAGAAATAATAGACCTATTCAACTGACACTCTATGTTGATAATATTTCCCCATTTGTTTGTTGCAATTTTCATTAGGTTTAGATCACATTTTACTTTAGAACCCCAAAGTGGTACACATAGTTCCTTTAGTTTTCCCTATAACAACCATCCTTTGAAGTAGTTTGAGAAGAGAGATAGTGATTGATTCAAAACCTTAAGTATTAGCCTCGCTACCATGTTTAGTTGCTATTATGTGCAGTACTAGAACCCCATAAGCAATGAACATTCCTAATATTCTAAAACATTTTTAAAAATCTTATATTGTGCTAAATTTCATGAAAATTATAATATATTGTAGTTCCTTTCTATTACTGGTATTTTGGCTTTATCAACATTTTGAAAAACAAATCTGACTTTTTATTTTATTGTGTCACTCTCTTCTTATTACACTGGCTATCAGTTGTAACAGTTGCAAAAGCTGTTCTAGTGTCTTTTACATAGCCCACATTCTTATCTGGAAGTTCATTCAATAGAATTGGGGAGAGCTGGGCCTCAGGGTTTCAACAGAAGTGCTTACCGCTGGGGGACCAGGCGTTCAGAACTGAGATATCCAGCCTTGTGCAGTTCTTTATTATAATCTCCAAATTTGGATTGCACAGCGTAAGATCCAAGAAGGACAGCAGTTTCAGGTGGGCAATAGATTTCGTCGCTAAGAATTCCTTCTTTCACTTGCAAGAAGAACAGCTTCTGTGTGATATCCTGGATCAACTCTACAGACACATCCTCAGGAAAAAACTTGGCCCGAAATTTGAACTGGAGAGGGTTTTCTTTCTTGATTTCTTGAGCAGAGACCTAAGTAGAGATAAATCAAGAAAACCAATAATAAGTATTGGTAAATTATGAAATACTAACTTGTTGAAAACAAAGATATTTATTTATTCAATTTAGGTGTTGCCCAATTCCAATCAATAATAAAATTTTATTATTAAGTTATTACATATTTTGAATTGTATGGTTGTCTGCAGCTCCAAAGAATCAACTTATTTTAAATCTGTAAAAACAACTGCGTCTACTGAAGTAGTTAAAGCTTTTCTACCCCCCAAAATACCAGTGTTAAAACAACCATTTCAGTTGCCTTTCTGATTCTTATGACTTGATTAATAATGTTGCTCAGTAACTATTAGGAAGCTCATGAGGGGTCCTTGGTGCTCTCTGAGCTCGGAAATTGCTTTAGTACTTAACAGAAGTGAAATGTCTTTTCGAAAAATCAAAAAGGCTGCTGTTTAACACATCTGGCTTTGTGGTAAGGAACGCTGGAGACACTTCCTAATATTTGTTCCCTCCATGTGTCAACCAGAGTATGCTTGTTCTTTATTTGCTTAATAAGAGCCCACTAAGGAAAAATTATCCATCATTATAACACATCTGGATTACAATAATGAAAAATAAAATGGTGTTAAGTATTTTAAACATTATCTTGCTTAGATTATGTGTTCTTGACTGCTTGGAACTTCTTTATCTCGGTATCACAACATAACCTGAGTTTACACATTTATATAGTCCCTTTAAATTGCTTTTTCTGCATCAGCACTCCTACTATGCACAAAATAAACTGTGTTAAGCATATAGGATTAGCCATTTTAAACAGCATCTACTAAATTAACGTTGATAATTGACATAGCTGTTTCAATTGTCAGTTCAACTGAACTAATTGCAAAAGCTATAAATATATAGTTTCATAAAATTAAGGGGAGGGAGATGGAAACTATTTTGCATGAACTGAGCACAATCTGGAAAATCTTGTGAACGACTAACATAAACTTCGTATGTTTTTTTTAAAATACCATCATACTGTTTTAATCTATTCAAGTATTAAGTTGTGCAGGACCAGATTATATCTTCACTTTTTTCTTTAACAGATATTAATACTATTTATGCCTCCTATGAATGATTACAAATAGGTCAGTGGAAAAATAATTTTGTGAGATAATTCTTTAAATCAGTGTGGACTATGAAGTCCTATGTCTTGACTAGTCTCCATTGTATCTATAAAGAACAGACCACTCTAGGCAGATTGACTAGTCTTGAAAAATATTTAGAAACTTATGTACGTGTACCAAGAGACTGAGATGACTGAAATAAACACAATGCTCGTATTAGGAGTAGATTAAAGGAATGTTGAGACTAAACTGTGTTCAGATTCTCAGTATGCATGCATATACTGTGAGTGCACACTCAGTTTGCCAACTCACTGGTCCCCACCAGACAGCCAACAATCTTTATTTGTACATTTAAAAAAATGAAATTCCTATACAAGACGGTATCAAAAACCTGAAATTACAAAACCAAATGCTAGTTGTACTGAAAATCTGCTTTAGATGGTTCTGCTGTGTCTGCTAAGTGTACTTCAAGGTGTAAATGGCTTCTTGCCCTACAGTCCATCACAGACTATTATTGTCCTAGCACATGGACTTAACAATGACATCTGTACCTCTTTCTGAATTATAAGCGCACATGCCCTTATTATTCAAGTGAGATGACAGATGAATAGCTGTGATTATCTCTTCTTATCAATACCGAAGCCTAAACACCATCTCAACAAATTGCTTTATTTTAACAGCATTGGGTCCTAAAGAAAGGGGATAGGAGTAAGTGAATTGACAAATATCCCATTCTTGCTGGCTTTTGCTGGCCAATATTTCAACAATATTTCAGAGCCGAGGTGGCACAGTGGTTAGAATGCAGTATTGCAGGCTAATTTTGCTGACTGCCAGAAGTTTGATTCTGACCAGCTCAAGGCTGACTCAGCCTTCCATCCTTCAGAGTCAGTAAAACGAGGACCCATATTGTTGGGGGCAATATGCTGACACTGTAAACCATTTAGAAAGAGCTGTAAATCACTATGAAGAGGTATATAAGTCTAAGTGCTATTGCTATCAAAATTAGCTTATTTCATTACCTTTTTCTCAAGCTTCAGCCAGGTTGGGAAACCTTTATTATCCATACATTGAAGACCAAAGTACCATACTTCCCGCAAACCTATAGTCTTCACCACCTGAAAGGAATTAGGAAAGGTTGAAGCAGTGGGTTTAAAGCTGTAACACTTCCTAAGACAATTCATACAGGCAATATTAAACCAGTAAAGTTTTGCCATATCAAGCAAATGACAAAAAGTGTTGCACCCACGCTTAACTTTCTAAACTCGGTTGAGAAAAAAAAGAAGACTGACATACTGTTCATGCTGATAGATTAAAATATAAAACAATTATTTAGAATACTATTCAAAATGTTAAAAGTAACTAAAATGTAATTCTGCTTGAAATAAGATCATTTATAATAGTACTACTATTTATTTAACATTAAGCTCAGAGTGTTGTCCAAGGAAAATTCAGTTTGGACCCATACTGTATTTTTGAATAATGACAACACCTTAATAAAACATGGCAATGTTGTTTCAATATTGCATCTTTTATAAATCAATGAAGACTAATGCACCATAATTAAATATGCATAGTGGAGGATTATTTTTGATGTCAAAAGTTATATTTCTACATTATGGTTGCCTCCCTTTTGTAGCTATTTGTTATTTTCTATATAAACAATGCCTTTTCCTGGACTTGAATGTAGCAACCCAGGTTCAGGAAAATCTATATTTGAATTAAGGAAGTATTAAGGGAGCAGCAATCGAGTGCAACCATATGTTCTACCCATTCATCTCCTCTGAAACTCAAACAGGTCCTGTGCAGCTGTGTGGCCTAAAAAATGTACAGCTTCTGATGTTCCATAGTTTCAAATTTTTGGAGGAATTAACTGGCCCCCTAACCAGCAACCTAATTCTATAAGAAACTGAAGGAACATGGTGAAATTGTTATTAACTATTTATAAGGGTAGTCCTTGATTTACAACCATTCAAAGTTATGATGGCACTAAAAAAAAGTGACTTATGACCAGCCTTGCAACAGAAGTAGGAAAATACAAACCAGTTAAATATCAGAATTAGTTGCAATGGAGAAGAAGCTCGTAACTGGCAAAAATAAAGCATTTTGGGAATAATAAATTATAGATGGAAATGTGGAATAAATTTTAAAGTGAATTGATTCTGAAAGGATTCTGAGAGGAGTAAAATATTTTATGTTAAAACTATAGACATTAGATGTGATTTAAGAAAAGATGTGATTTGGGTCTTAGAAGTAAGGAACATATATGAAATACTGATTGTTAAAATGATAAATGAATATAACAAAGAGTTGTCTATAGTTGGAGTTTAAGATTTAGGGTGATATAGCAGAATGCCAAATATTTAGAATAAGATGTTAGATTGAGTGATAAAAATTGGGTTTGGATTTCTTTGTGTCTTCCCCCCCCCCCTTTTTTAAGATGTTAATGAATGAAATTTGGAAGGGAGTGTGAGCAATTGTACTTATTTTATACCAGATCAAACCGTTGCTCTAAAAAGATGTATTTTATCTATGTTTAAAAATAAAAAATCTGGAATGAGCTCCCCCCGCTGATATGGAGGATCCCGGATCTGCGCACCTTTCACCGCGCTCTAAAGACCTTTTTATTTCACCAGGCGGGTCTGACCTAATTTTCTCCCTCTTTTTAAACAATTTTTAATATTTTTAATATTTTTTAGTATTTTTAAATATTCAAAGTTTAAATTTGTTTTAAATTGATTGGGGTTTTAATCTGTCTGGACCAAACTATTTAATTCGATTTTATTTCTGCTTTTTAAATTTTGTATGTATGTATTTTATTGTTGGCTGTTCACCGCCCTGAGTCCTTCGGGAGTAGGGTGGTATATAAATCAAATAAAAGTAAAGTAAAGTAAAAAAAAAAAATTCAAAAAAAAAAAAGAAAGAAAGAAAGAAATAAATAAATAGGAAAATACAGTTCTGTAAGTGGAGAATTTGTGATTGGGTATATGTGGGTGACACTGTCCTGACCTTCCAGAAATGGGGGTCACTTATACCGGTAATAAACTTGGCAAGCAATAAGGATAAGCCCCTGTAGAGAGATGAGAAATGCAGAGCTCTTGGCTAGAGTGTCTCAATGTGGATTGTAAGCATGATTCAGAGAAAAGGGAAGAAGAGTGGAGCAGTTAGAAGCCAGAGGAATGCAGTTTTCCTGTAAGCAGCCAAAATAGAAAGGAAATTTTTGTGCAATAGAAGAATGATTCATATTTGTAGAATCTGAAGAACAATGGTATAGTAGGGATATTAGAAAGAGAGATTTTGTATACTGATATGAAAGCCTTCAGGGGATCATCCTACCTTAAGAAATCAATGGCTAAAGCAGAAAATCAGGTTCAAAATAATACATTTATTTATTTATTTATTATTACATTTATATGCTGTCTATCTTACTGTTGAAGTTTTACTTTAGCATTATCAATTTATTTTTGTATCAAATGAATATTTAATTGCATTGACAAATGTTCTGATTACTTACAGTTCCCGACAATTGCTTTTAACTTATTTATTTTTTCTGACCTGTTCACCAATTTGAACAAATTGTAGGCTATTGATACATAGCTTGATTAACTTGCCTCCAGCCAAACAATAATCTAGTAGCTGTAATTTCCCTCTGGTTACTGCATTTAATTTAAGATAAAGTCTCTTCCAACTTCTAATTAGCAGTAATCATCATAAAACAACTATATGACCATGAAGCTATCATACATGATAAAGTGCATTGCTTGGTTTCATTTCATGTAAGAAACAGAAAATGATATAAGCAAGGTAAAAATAAAAAAGTTACTGGGCATATTTCCTCATGGCAGTAAGACATAAGACATATAGAAGCTTGAATTCCCAAATGAAGATTGTAAAAATTAATGAAAAAAAATGTTGAGAACTGCTTCCTTAAGAGACACATTTCAGAGATAGGTATGCTCAAGGTGTATGATTTCTCTGATTATTTACTTGAGCTGGAAAATATATGCACCAGAATTAAAACATTGAGAAAAAGTAGGTAGCTCAGGATAATAAAAATAGTAATTAAACACCCCCACCCCCCAAAAACCCTGCTGAATTTCAAATAGGGGAAACAAGGCAAGTTTTATAGTTATTACACTAGCAAGGAAAACCTGTTGTAAAAGAATTTGTAGCAGGTGTTAGTCAGGAAAAGCAGGAAAAAAAGCAAAAAAAAATGCTGTGCCTGCAATACATGTCCATGTTAGTGCTTTTATACACACACACACACACACACACACACACACACCATGTTTTCCCAAAAATAAGATCCTGTCTTATATATTTTTGAACCCTGAAATAAGCGCTTGGCCTTATTGTCATGTGCTCAAAAGCCCATTAGACAAATTGCCTTTCCTGAAACTGAAAAGTGGGAGGATACAGCAGCAGAATTGTTCAACAGAGAACATAATAGTAGTCTAGACTGAACATCTTGCAAATCGCTGTTAAAGACTTGAAAGTTTATTAAGGCTAACATCACCAATAATCAGTCTTGAGTATTTAATGTCATTGTTATGTCATTCTAATTAGAATTCTAAGGAAGTGCATTAGGATTTGTTCCTCAGAACTTTAACTCAGTATTTTCAGACTTACTAAACATCCAATAAACATGCCATCCCACCCCAATGGTGTGTGTGGGGGGGGAGAAGCTAATAGAATATTTTATAGCTGGATAATACAGGCAACCGGTGGACTGCATATGGTTCCCTAGATCCTTCTATTTCAGTCAAAACTATCAATAAATAGTGAATAAAAGAAAAAATAAGGTACAACTTGAGGTTTGGAAAAATCACGGGAAAATATACAGCTATGGTAAAGCTACTAATGAAGAAGAGATGAAACAGAAGCAAAACAAAAACCAAAAATCATGGTACTTTTTTTTTAAATAAAACAACATTTTGCTTAATATCCTATGAAGAATGATGAGTTTAATGTGGAATAAACAGACAAGTTTCCAAAAAGGCAGACGGATACGTGATCAGATAGCTAATGTAAGATAAGTAATAAGGAGAAAAAAAGTTATTAAGTTTAAATTTGTTCTCTTCAGTACAACAAGGCCTTTGATTTGCAAATGGTGACAGAATATTAGTTATATTCAGGCTAACGGACATGTCATAACACATCTGTGTTATTTGTTCGGAGGAACTTTTACAATGAATAAGAAATTGCTATAAGAAATGAGTCTGGGAAAATGAAATGCTTCAGAATAGGAAGGAGAATAAGATACGGATGTACATTGTCTTTTATATCTATAAGAAATATATTAAAGGACACAGCAGAACTTTTGTTAGCTGATAGTAATCTCATTATGAAAATACAATAATGAAAGGTCAAAAACCTAGCTTAACGTTAAATAGAATGGCAAGGGAAATGTTAACTACCACATTTACTGAACCTGCAGCTGATAGCAGTATATATAGGTGGTAGTTTTTTTTTCTTGGGTTTAAAAATAGGTAGAGATGGTCAGTGGATTGAAGAGATAAAAAGGAAAGGAATACTAATCTGTAATATCCATGGTTTCCAGGTTTATGTTTTATCAGAAATCAAATTCTCACTTGCAATTTTTTTTAAAAAAATCCATGCATGCTTACACTAACCTGGTCAAACAGCTGCTTCCCTGTAGTATTAGGCTGGATGGCAAACTCCAGTTCTGCATCCATTGTGGTAACTCGAACATTGACCTAGAATAAAAGATTAAAATAATGCATAAGAAAATAAATAGGCCCAATAATTTCCCAGTTTATAGATAGTTACAGGAAAGTATATTAATTTGAAAATCTGAGCTATAATGTTTGTTTCATACATCCATTTATCTCTAGTACAGGGGTGTCAAACTCAATTTCATTGAGGACTGCATCAGGGTTATGTTTGATGTTGGAGGGCCGGGTGGGAGTAGCTGGGGTGGGCATGGCCAGGTCGACATCATTCGTGTCGGGGGCACCTGTGGTGGCCCGAGCACTCTGCCAGTGAAAACGGGCTCCCAAGCTCCATTTTTGGCTGCAGTGACCTGCTGCAACCCTCTGCCAGCGAAAACAGAGTTTGGGAGAGTTGCAGGAGGCCATTGCATCCAAAAACGGAGCTCAGGAGTCCGTTTTTGCTGGCAGAAACACCATGGGCCAATCCTTTGCTGTTTCCAAGGCAGGCCAGATCTAAGCACCCCCTGAGCTGGATCCAGCCCCTGGGCCTTGAGTTTGACACCCCTGCTCTAGCACATGACTCTGGCTAAAATCAATGCATTAGCAAAATATTAAAACTGATCATTCTAGGTTCAAAATGTATGAAATGACCTCTTTTTCGAATGCTGAATACTATTTAATACTGAATATCACATATGGTAAGACAACTAGTCCAAACATTGAAAGACTGATGCCAGGTTTCTTACCTATTCGGAAGCCAACAGTAACTTAACTTTTACTGAACATATCATTATGTAATCAAGGAAGAATGTTTGCCATGAAGACAATTACACAATCCCATTCTGCAAAACAAATGACTGGAAATTTGTACTGGCCATTTTTTGTTCTATTATTACTAGTTATCAGTTGGCTGTTTATGACAAAGCACATTAAATTCCATGGATTCCACTGCACATTAAGATTAACTTATTAGTTTTCAATTTTCAACATTTCTTTCAAACATTACCAACTATACCATTTAGGAACTTAAATTTTTGGTGCTAGTAAAAGATCAATAGATTTATATCAGGACAGCCACATCTTTATCTTTTCATCTGATCTATGGATAATGTGAAAATGTTATTTTGGGCACATCCATTTTTTCCCCCTATTCTTTAATTTCAGAAGATTGAGGTCTGCTCTTCTATAAATTCAAATATGGTAGGGTGTGCATAATGAATATATGAGTGGCCTTCTCAAATACCCCAAAATACTACTGGACTACAACTCCCTGTTGGCTAGATGATTAATGCTCACCAACACATCTTAAGGGCACTAGGTTGATGAAGATTGTATTAAAGGTCACAGAAAGAAAATTTTCACGGCTATCAATATGATAGAGAACATAGCATTGGAAATATAGAACAACAATTAGTGTTGTTGGTCATGTACAATTAAATTATACTTATCAATGAAATACTTTTACACTAGTACAGAGTTCCCCAATCTTTCCGGCTTGGTAGACGGGTGAGAGGAGGAGAGGGAACAGTTCCGCACAAGTGGCTGGCAAGGGTGCACGCAGCTCCATTTGCTTGTGGGAAGTGGGGATGGGCATTCGCTCATCCACCATTTCTGCGGCCTGGTTGCAAACAGCTCATGGCCCACTAGTGGGCAAACGGCCCAGAGGTTTGGAGATCCCTGCACTAGTACACAGAACAAATATGAGAATACTGTACAGGAGTCCTTGATTTATGACCACATTGATCCTGGGACTTTGGCTGTACATTGTTGTAGTCATAAATTTAGTCACCATGTGACCGGATTCAATTTTACAATTGTTTTTACAATGTCTATTAAGCGAGTCACCACATTGTTAAGTGAACCACATGGTCATAAGTCTGAATTCAGTTTACCAATAGAAAATGGCAAAAAAAGTCATAAATGGGAGCTGGCTGCCAAACATCTGAAGTGAGATCATGTGACTGTGACTGCTGGGATGGTACAGCAATGATAACTTCAAGAATGGATTATAACTAACTTTTTTGAAATCCATTGTAACTTTTAACATTTGTTAAGTGACTGGTAAGTCAAAGACTACTTTATTATTATTGCCTGCTTCCTGGATGCTCTGGATGAAACTCACATGTATGCAGGCAGCTATTAACAAAAACCTGGGAGGCACAAAATAGCACCTTGCTGTTTGAAACTTAAAAGGTTAACAAATCAAAAACTTTAGTACTAGCACCATGCAAAGCAGTAAACAGAAGACCATTTGCAATGGCCACTTCTGAGTTACTATGCAATTCTCAGTTTAGTTTATATCTTAATTATCCCCTCCTGGTCTATATAACCCTATCAGTTTTGAGGGGATAAGCCAAGTAGCTTAGATGCTGTTACCTACAAAAATCTTTCCTGTTATATGCAACAAAAAAGAATTACTTCCTACTCAAGTTTTTATAACACATAATCCACTTCTATTACATTAAATATTACACAATTTTAGAGATCTGGTAGTTGCACATAAGACTTTCAGGGATTGCACAGGATTATGGGGCAACAGATTGTTCTCTACTATCAAATCTTACTGCAGATAATATAATGGCTGTAAAGCCATTTCATGTCAACAGTGCTTTAAATTCCAAGAATATGGAGAACTGTAGAAAGAAGGGATAAAATCTCCCAGACCCGTGATGGCGAACCTATGGCACGCATACCACAGCTAGCACACAGAGCCCTCTCTGCGGGCACGCGAGCCGTCGCCCAGCTTAGCTCCACTCTGCATGCGTGCGCAGGCCTCCTGCCAGCCAGCTGATTTTTGGGATGCACAGGGAAACAGTGCATATGTGCAAGATGCATGCGCATGTGCAGGGGATTGCACACACATGTGCGGGGGTCACGCATGCATGTGCAGGGGGTGCGGTGTGCCCCCCATGGCCTGTTTTTGGGCCCAGGAGGCTGCAGAGGCCTCCTAGGCCAAAAATGGGCGGCAGGGGGGTCACACGCACATTCACAGGGGGACAGGGGGAGTATGGGGGGGTCATGTGTGCATGCGCGGGCAGTACATTGCATTATGGGTGCCAGCATGCGCATTTTCGGTACATGAGAAAAAGCTTAGCCATCACTGGCCTAAGCTACGTGGACTCTAACAGGTCATCTGAACATTGGAGTTAAGTAGCTACGTAAACATTCTGTGCAAATTTTATACTTGACAAGAATGTTCTCTTTATTTTCACTGAGAATTCCACCTTTCTATATTTTATGCACAATTACTCTACTTCTTGTGATCTATTCCCAATCTCATGATTTTATATGTTTAATCATATTAAGTAATACAAAATTTTAAAAGGAATTATAAAAAAATAACCTCGCTGCTTGAGTCTATTTTAATAATCTAATTTTTTTAGCTGCAGAAGTGTTACTTGTATGCTGTGTTCTGTTGTCAGCAGAAAACAAGTGATACGAGTGTAAAGTCACAAACTACATTTTGAACTTTGATCTTTATAGCTTAAAAACCCTGATCTTATTCAGCCTTGGGCAACCAAAACTGTTTAAACCTTTTACATTTCTTATACATTGCAATTAAATTATCATAAGTAAAATCCAGAAGCGAAAATGCTACATACTGTCTAGTTTCAAGGTATATTACTTTAATATTTTGAAAAAGCAAACAGTCTGAAATGCTAGCACAATAAACAAAAACAAAAACCTTGTTAACTATAAGAACTGGACCAAAATATCTGTAAGGCGAGGCAACAGGTTGTGGAAGATTGGCTTAAGGATATATTTAAAATATTACATAATAATTTCCATAATGCAATTAAAAATGTATTTTTATTTCTCTATCTTTAAAATTCCTATTGGGTTTGCATCTAAAAAAGCGGCTCACTTTTTTCCTGAAAGTTGCTATCAAGCTTTCTATTTCCTTTCAGCAAAGTCTTTATATGCCTCAATTCATTCCACTTACTTATACTAAGTGGCAGCTGTAGCATTTGTGCCATTTTGAAAAAGATAGGATAGAGGAGTTCTTAAGAGTCTCCCACTTTTTAAAATTGTTGTTGACACTGCACTGTTTCAGATAATGAGCAACATCCAACATAACATCCTTATGCAAGAATATATTCTCTTCATTAGTTATTCCTCCAATTCTTTGGGACAAAGTTTGGGTGTATGCTGTACAGTTTTGGAAAGAGGATGGTAGTCTCTTTTGGTTATTGGGCCTTGATTCACAAAGTAGGGCTAAACTTGGGCGAAACAGGTTGCAGGACTCATCACAGAATATAAGTAATTAAAACAATTGAGGTTGAATTATGCTGCATATATTTACACTGATTGGGTTATCACTGTTTTTAAATTGGCTGTACACCACCCTGAGTCCTTCAGGAGAAGGGCGGTATAGAAATAAAATTATTATTATTATTATTATTATTATTATTATTATTATTATTATTATTATTATTATTATTATTATTATTAGTGTGACAAGTGATTCATGTTTCTACTGTTGCAGAGATGGAAAAGGACAAAGAGAAAAGCAGCAGTTGTAGCGAATGTCTTCCCAAGCAGATTGCATTGTTTTAACAGCTGTATGCAAATTGGTACTTGTTTTTTTTTTTTTTATGATGATGGTACAAAACAGTTGCTCAGCCTTAATAGTTCTAAGTTCCAAAAGCTTACGTACTTGTCTTTGCAGCTTTGCAGCAAGAAAAGAAGCAATCTCTGTATCTACTAAATACTAGAAATAAAGCAGTTAATTTTTTGGGTGACACACACACAAAAAAACCCCAACAAATTGTCTTTTTATGAGTGCTCTTGTTTCCAGAAACATAATTTGTGTTATTATACAAGTTAAAGATCATGTTTAAAATATCACATTTTATCCCAAAGGTCCCTTCTCTGATCTGAATTCATAAAATAGAACCTTTTTCGTGAAAAGATGGCTAGGTCACAGTGAAGCCCAGTTTACTTGTGAAGTGACATACTGCAAATAGTATTAATCTTGACATATTGTACTAAACAAGCCATAGCAATTTGGCTTACGCACACACACATATATTGTGTGTGTGTGTGTGTGTATACATACAGTGACACAATGTGTATGTGTATACATATACACATACACATACATACACACACATATACACATACAGATATAACACACACATATATAAAATGGTATATAAGTCACAAGGTCCACATGCTAAATCCAAAGTAAACCAACTGGTTTATTAGCCCAGCAAGAAGCCTAAATACAGGTAGAAGGTAAATATTGATTAAAAAGGAGGCGATCTGGAGGGACAGGGTTGCATGTTGAGAAGATAGGGTTAAGTATACTAATGAAAATTTTGTTTTAAATCAGGTTTGCTAGAAATGGAATATTTGAGACAATGATGTAGCATCATTTTCAAACACAATTTACATGTTCCAGATCACCTATTATTTCTTTTTGGTACTACAACCAACTGTTCAATTTTTCCTAATCTTTCCACTGGATATATTCTCCTAAGATTTTGCTAATGCTCTGATATATCCTAAAATATAAAATGTAATGGAACACAAATAATATAAAGATGTTAACATCAGGTTTTGCTTACTAGCCCAATAACGAGCCCAAATAACTTATTATATTGTTTGTTTAGAACAAGTATGTCAAACTCTCATCGTCACGTGATGTATCCTAACTTTTTTCCCCTTCACTAAACTGGGTGTGGGCATGGCCAGCACGTGATGCATCCAGCTTGTGGGCCGCGAGTTTGACATCCTGCTTTAGAAAGTGCTTAGAATTATATTCACCTGCATGAATATCAATTGAGAGAAATTTCCTGTCCCTTCTCTTCCCTTCCCCTGTAAGTCTGGTGATTTTCTTCTACCTATCCCAACAATGCAATTTTAATACTCAGGGGGAAGGTATATCAGGATAGATGTTTTAAGAAATATGTTGATATTTTTAAATATTTCTCATTCAAGAACCAATTAATTAATTAACATTAATACCAATTAATGTCAAATGCTAGAGGGCCTGATCGAGAATGAAATCTGGATTTTGCTAGTGGTATGAGAATTTTAAAAATTTGCTCTTAATATGTTAATTTAAACTGGAATTAATTAGATTACCATTTAATCTAATGAAATAATTGTTACTATTAATAATTCTATGAATTTTCTGTAGTTTAGCCCTTAGTTCTATTTAGATTTTCTGAATTAATAACACATTACAAGTTAAGTTGGGCAGCTACCATTGCAACAGGGTTGATTAATAAGCTTTCCATTCCAACTTGCTGTTTATTTCAAAGCAATAGTAACTTACATGCACATAAAGATACACATGGCTAATTTATAACAATGTAATCACGCTCCAGCACAAGTCCCAAAAACAAAGCAAGAGAAAAAAGATGCCTTTTCCCACATTCTTATGAAAAAAAATCCCTTTCCTGTTTCTCTTTTATCTACAATTCAATTATCGCCCAACATCTAAGGATATAAATAGGATTGAATGCAAGCCACAATTCCATAGAAATGTAGAAAATACTTGTATTATTTTGAATATCATTATTTTGTGTTTCTCGACTCAAAAACTCAGTTTTCATATTCTTTAAGTAAAGCTGCTTTCTCTTACATGTATTCCCAATATCAATTGAAACTCAAAAATTTTAAGTAAACAAATGGACTGTGAAGCATAACTAGCAAAATAATTTCTGCAAAACAAGAGATCACACACATCCCCTAATTTGCATAATTCATAAAGAATGCAAATTTGATATTACAGAAGCTTGGTGGAAACTTCTGCCATTCTACTTCTCTGTATAATATTCTACTTTCAGTTCTTAGAAGAAAGACAAGATAATAAAAGAATAGTTTGAAAAAAATAGGAAAACCATGTAATGATCATACATAGGTTTCATTTTTTGTCATCAATTAATTACTTTTAAATCTGACTTTTTTTCTAGCTTTATGCTTTAGAATAGGCTTAAGACCAAATTTAAAGCTATTCAATAAGTATTGAATATATCCAATCATTAATGACTAGCACAAGGATGCATTACGAGTCTTATCTTTCAGCCTATGATTTAATATAGCTACATAATAGCAATAGCACTTAGACTTATATATCGCTCACGGTGTTTTACAGCCCTCTCTAATTGGTTTACAGTCAGCCTATTGTCCCCAACAATCTGGGTCCTCATTTTACCGACTTCGGAAGAATTGAAGGCTGAATCAACCTTGAGCCACTCAGAATCAAACTTCTAGCAGTCAGCAGAGTCAGCCTGCAATACTGAATTCTAACCACTGCGTCACCACTGCTCATAGGCTCATAGTATCATAGGATGGCTTTCAGAGCAATTCAGGAAAAAAATAAGCTCAAGAATCAAGTGAGTTGAGGCCTGCTGCCATATGTAAGCCACGCTTCAACTTACAAAAATAGATCAGTGGGCACATTGTATTCCAAAGGTTTTCTCTCAAAAAAACAAAAACAAAAAAGGTGTCTGTTTCAGACACCTTGCTATGTTAATCTAAGATACCTGTATTCTTTAAAAAAGTAAAGGTTCCCCTTGCACATATGTGCTAGTCGTTCCCGACTCTAGGGGATGGTGCTCATCTCCATTTCAAAGCCGAAGAGCCAGCGCTGTCCGAAGACGTCTCTGTGGTCATGTGGCTGGCATGACTAAACGCCAAAGGTGCATGGAACACTGTTACCTTCCCAGCAAAAGTGGTCCCTATTTTTCTACTTCCATTTTTTATGTGCTTTCAAACTATTAGGTTGGCAGAAGCTGGGACAAGTAACGGGAGCTCACCCCATTACGCGGCACTAGGGATTCGAACCACTGAACTGGTGACCTTTCGATCAACAAGCTCAGCGTCTTAGCCACTGAGCCACTACGTCTCTATCCGTATTCTTTAGGGCAATCTAAAAAAACTGCAAGGTGTTTAGGGCAATTTATAATGGTCAGGTTCGCGTTCAATAGCACTTCTAATCCTAGGTCATCTAGCTAAGTACTGGATAGAAACTATAGAACTTGAGGAAAAAGATAAATGATCCCCATCTTCTCCCTACTGAAACTAGAAGGTGACTAATATGTTTAAAACAGGGTAATCCCCTATGATGGTTCTTTTCCTTTTCTAATTATCCTGTCAAAGAACTGCTTAGTAATTACTAGTTAGGTAGAAAGCTGAGCCTGGACAGCACTAAGGAACTCAGCCATGCTTACAAATCTTAGACTATCCTCACATTCATAATATAAAAATCAGTGCCTCTTGTCTCCTTTTACAATACATTTCAGAACACGTCAGCATTTCGGCTTCCTAGCATTAATTAGCAGCAGAAAGGGAGAAAAGAAAGACTGGAAAAAAACTTATTCTAAATGTCAGGTGACAAATCTAACTCGGGCACGGTTAAGAACATACTGTAAGCAGCTTTTGTTGATTAGATGAAGGAACTTTTTCCTCAGCCCACAGAACATTCTTGTGTAACTTAGACATAAAGTCCAGGAGGTCATATTGAAACAGGACCCTATCACAGAGCCTGATTAGCAAATTCACTGTATTGCTTTATGCTGCTTAATTGAGAAGTGTAGAAAGCCTCTGATTGTAGAGGAGGGCAGTTTCTTTTTATCAGTGCAGACTATTCAGGATCGAGAGGTGAAGGAGCAGTGGAAATATAGAATGGCAGCAGAAAACAGCAAGAGTATATTTAAAGGTACAGCAACTACACTTGAGAAAGTGCTAATAAATATACTGAATTCAACATTAACTTGAATTATGACTATAAAAGACATCAAAATAAATTACTCCCAGTTCACGTTTCAGGCTAGGAAAATAACCTCTACTTACTATACTTCAATAAATAATAAAAAAAATGCACCAATTATAAACCTTTCTATAAATTTATTGGAGGGCCATGAAAGTTCATCTACACATAAGAAAACAAAAACTATACTCTGGATCAGAGCAAAGATCTATCTAATCCAATAATTTATTTCTTACAATGATTTCTCACAATGATCAACTGAAGATTTATAAAAAAATATGTTCATAGAGAAAGTTACCTATATGTTGTCTTAAGTACTTGTTTGTCAATCATTCAGCCTTATGAAAAACCTTAAGTAGATTCCACGTGTAGCATTTTGAGAAAACAAACCTCTCTAACTGCTTTATCCACAACATGAATAATTTTAAAGAGCTTTATTTTATGACCCTTATCACTTCCCCCCCCCAAATAAAATCCACATGTGTTAAATTTTTCCCATTATGAAGAATATATGCAGCTCAGTGTTGAGTTCTTGGTATTCTCAAGTTATTTTCTCTTCCTGCAGCATTTCATTCCTAAACTAGGTCAACATCATGAGTTCCAATTTTACCTAGAGAGGACTTGCTTCAATTGCTTGATAAATTTGATTTTTCTTTGTAACTTTTATCCAGATGCACAATGCTCATAAAAATTTAACAATCAGAACTCTATATAATACTCCTAATCATTGCAGCAAAGAAGACTGCAGCTTTACAGAACTGTATCATTTCAATACTAATGATCTTAAGGATAATATCTTGGGTCATAACTTGGGTATGTTGGTTGGCTTCCTATGTTGTGTGGTCTTTTAAAACCATGGTTTGCTCAGTATCACATTAATTCTCTAACTGCTAATCCATAATTTCTAAACTACAATTGCAGAAAAGAGCCCTTTGCTAACTGATTACCTTGTGTAACATAGAAATAAAGATTTGTAGAAGATTGCTTAAGAAATAAAGCATACTAAATACTTTAGACTTGGGAATAAAATTAGAATTCAAAGAAAATTAATAAATACAAGATCTAAAAAAGGAAGAAAAGACAAATGGAATCCTCAGGCTTTCTAAAAAATAAAATACAAAAAAACTTGGCACCTTAATTTTTTTTTGTCTCTCAAAGTTAAGGTGCTAACTTGCTAACTACCTATAAAATTTCCTTCTTTTGTGAAAACACAAAAAGCAGCACTGGTGAAAGCATATTTATCTTCCTTTCTCTAAAGTCATAGCTTTAATTATTACAATCTGCATAGCAGAGGTTGGTTTCAGCAGGTTCTGACCAGTTCTGGAGAACCAGCAGCGGAAATTTTGAGTAGTTCGGAGAACCGGTAGTAAAAATTCTGACTGGCCCCGCCTCCATCTATTCTCTGCCTCCCAAGTCCCAGCTGATTGGGAGGAAATGGGGATTTTGCAGTAACCTTCTCCTGGAGTGGGGTAGGGATGGAGATTTTGCAGTAACCTTCCACTGGAGTGGGGTGGGAATGGAGATTTTACAGTATCCTTCCCCTGCCACGCCCACCAAGCCACGCCACCAAGCCATGCCACGCCCACCAAGCCACGCCCACAGAACAGGTAGTAAAATTTTTTGAAACCCACAACTGCTCCATAGGCCCAGCTTACTGGATCTATGCTGTACCTACAAAAAAACCTATAGCAGATATGTTATGAGCTGTAAAGAACACACAGAACCATTATACCTTCACCCTATTAATTAGCTATTTTATCTTTTAGGTCAAAGAGCTGTATCTTTGCATCCATTTCATGCCTGCAAATTTCCTTTAAAAAAAAAGTAGAAATTGCACTAGCAAAATGCCGCTAAGCATCAGACTCTTTTACCTCACCTTTTCCACTCTTCCAAAGCTTTGGAGTGGGTCTGATTTTCTTAACATTACCAAGTCTATTTAGTATACTGTATTACAGGTCTGCACATAATATGGCCTTCCTAGCAGCCTTCTGTGGCTCGCTGGTGTTTTTTAAAAAGTCCTTGCCACTAAGCATTGTTGCTGCCAGAAGAATCTGCTGCCATCTCTGCCCCAAAAGACAAGCTGCTGAGCACCTGCAGTGCCTCCAGGCTTCATTGACTGGGCCACTGAACAGCTGATCAATGCACCAGGTGTTCCTTTGTGGCCCATGATTTTTAAGGTATCAGTCAGGTCCTTTCCCCTCCATGAATTGTGCTGGCCTTTTTGTTTGCTAACACAAATATAGCCTAATAGGTTTTTAGAGTTATATAACTAGCGTGCTTGTCAGAAGTAAATGTTTCACATTCTTAAAAAGCAACTAATATTCAGGAATAAATCTTGTAACATTGGAACTCTAGTTCTCCTATGGTCTAATATTTTTTTTCTTTGCTTTTTAAACTTCCCATTACATTTAACGTGGCCATAGAAAACTGGAGCCTAGGAAGAAGAGAGCATTCTGTAGATATGTCACAGAGAGCAAAGGTTACAATAATCCCAGGATAGGATAATGAGAACTGCAGTTTGAGCACTACGATATTCGAGCATCTCTCTAAACCAGCTGACTAGAATAACAGTAACTATGGACCCCTGGCTCTAGGCCTTGACCCTGTCATTGCAAAAAATGAATATGCATTCTGTGGAAAGTTAATAAAACTTTCTGGCAATCCATTGCACAGCAAGATATGTTTGCGCAATAACAGCTCCTTTCGCCTTAACCACACAGACAAATACTGCAATATCTTCTTGGAAGAAACCTACTTTAGTGAAACTAATGAACTCTGCCATCTTTCAGAATTCCAAGTTCATTATTAAACAGCTTTTTAGATACCAGTTTTGCTGGAGAAGCACATTCTTGGCTTCCATGTGACTTGTGGAAAAGTAATTCAGAATAGCAGTCATTCAGTGCAAATGCACAGTCCAAGGTCATAGGGGGAACTACAGCAATCACTCCTGTTAATCTGTGTGTATATAAAAAAAAGTTTACAACTTGAACTACAGGATGAGAAATGTGAAGCACCTGCCTTCCAATGTTTTTTACAGGTTGTCTTTGACTTGCGACCATTTGAAGTTACGCGGGATCTAACTTGGGCTATTTATGACCTGGATTTAAAATTCAATGGCTGTTTCCCCAGTGGTACTTATGGGTCTTGGCATCACAGCCACACTATCTGTCATTTGCAGTGTCCTGCAGTCACATGATCACATTTTACAATAGTTTCTCTGAAAATTGGCACTTCCATTCTTTTTGCGGCATTAATGACCCCAGTGACCACTTTACAATTGCTCTTAATGTAATGGCCCTTACAAAAAGGTCATAAAATTGAGTTGGTTATGTGACCAACTCATTTTAAGACTCATATGACTTATGACTGTAATGGGCAGGCTCCATTACAATCATAAATTGAGGACTACCTGTAGAATTTGACCGTTCAAAACATTCTGCTCTGGGGATCAAACTTCTGAGGAATTTACAGAATGTTCCATATTTGTTCTGGACTATGACAATCGAGCCATTCCTGGGTTAGTCTGGCAATCTTCCGGAAGTTAATCTTTCAGGACAAGAAATGGCTTATAGTGTTCTAGACATGGAACAGACTATTTTTGCACATATTACTTTCTACTTGTTGTCCGTAAAAACAGTTGGATACAATTTTTAAATAAAAAAAAAATCACAGTTATTAATTGCTTTAAGTTTTTTGACTAAGCTAGATGTCAGCACTAGAGTAAATGCAGGTAAATGCTTGACACTAGAATTCTAAGTGCAGCTATTCAGCAAATCATACTAAATGAGACAATTTCTTAAAATAAATAAATAAATAATCAAATGACATTTCATACAAGAGGAGGTGTTCCAGTACATATTACTGGACTGAAAAGAAACATTTGAATAGTGGAAGCCTTCATAAGGGTATACTGAATTACTTGATGTCATCTAGGGAGCTCAAGATAAGTCTTTAAATTTAATTCTGGGGAAAAGGTGGGACTCCCCCACCAATACTCCCCACTGCCCAAATAAACAGAGAAAAACATGGTCAAAGGCACAAAGGCTCTTCTCTCCTGTCAATCAATAAAGAACAATAGCTAATGCCACCGATACTTAGGAAGGAGCATGCCAGATACAATTAGTGTAAATTACTGCAACAGGGTGTTGGAGAGAGAAAGCAAGGTCCAGATATTTTTGGAGGAATCCATTCTTGCATAATCAATATCTGCAATCTTGGGTCCAAAGAATAAACAATATAACATCATCAACCCCACTAAAGACAAAGGAAAAAGCATTCCAATATAGAGAGAAGAATCACAGAGGAAACTGATAAAACACATGAAATGTCTTACAGATTTTCTCAATTTCTTATCTGGAAACAGTGGACTTCCTTCACATCAACTTTTTTTTAAAGGATCCAACTCTAATTTTGTTAAGAAATTTACATTCATATGATGAATTAAAGGAACACAATCTACCAGCAAGACTTGAGCATGCATAAAAGCTATGCAGAATTCAGGATAATTATATGGTATGGTGTCCTTATTTATCTTTACATTTCAACAGACAACAGGAAGCCAATGCAAGTCTAGGACAACAATATATTTTATTATAATTGCAATAAGCAACCCATACATGGACAACCATAGATGGTAATATTCATGTTCTAATAAACTAAAATATTAAAAATGCACATTGGTCAAGTAATAGCATGAAGAAAATTAAGTGGAGAAATAAGGAACATATTCTTCAAGCGCAGTCTGCAAAATGGTGCTAACAGTGATACTTAAGGAATTGGAAGTTGAGGGAAAAGATCAATAAGAAAGCCAAAAGCCTGCCACTCCCTTTTACTGTATCAAAGCACTGCAGTCAGCCTGTGTAGGAACTGCTATTTATTATTGTCAAAATCCTTAAGAACCCGAAACTGTATCTTTTTTTACCTCCATGTCACTTGTTAGAGCCTCAATCAATTCTTTCCACATTAATAACAGCACAAGAGAAATTTAGATCTCATATAACATTAGTGTGGTTAGTTTTACTTAGGACCATCAAAATCTAGCCAGACAATATACAAGCACAAAATGTGTCAGATTTATATAAAAAGTGGTTGCATTTATATATAAAACTATACAAATGCAACCACTTTTTATATAAATCTATTTAGTCTCATATCTACAATATGACATCCAAATCTTTCTCTCTCCCCCTAGATTTCTTGCCAGGAAAAAAACTGCAGTTTTTTCTATGAATGACAATTTTATACCTGTCAATTCAGGGTTGTTTTATAACGTTAAGGAGGTTTACTCCAATTAAAATGGAATAGATTCCAAATCAGAAGATAAAAACCCACAATTAATAGTGTAATTTCATTAAATTTTAATCAAAGATTATAAATTTCTTTGCATTTTTAGACTCGGAAGGCCCCCAAAGAACATCTTACATGTAAGTGCATGTAAGAAATTAAATGATAATTTCTATAACTCATCCTAAATGGAACTTTAATGGAACAAATATCATAAAACAAGAGTAAAGCTCTTTGTTTTTATTTACCGGTTTTGGCATTTTTGGTTCCTGAGGTTTTCCTGTTGATCCAAGACCAAATATTCATACAGCAGTTTATGGATATCCTCTTTGCTTCCAGGAGATCTGGTAGAATGGGTTACAAGGAAGACCAACTCAGACACATGACATAGTTAAGGAGCTTTAGGCAGGTTAAGTAAGCAAAAATGATTCACTCATGACCAATAATTACTTAGTAACACTACCACTTTACAAAGAAACAGAACCAGCAGCCTCACCCAGTAAAGGGGAAAAAAAAGAGTCCAACTGTAAGTAGAGAAGGTCATTTTGCCAGCCACACCCATAAGAGCAGCTTCAAGATTCTTGAGAAAGAGAGGGAGGGAGGGAGAGGGAGAGAAAGAAAGAGAGACTGTCTCGGGGATGGTATCTAAAGCCAGTATCCCAGCAACAAGAGAATCAACGAAACCCCTTGGAAGGAAAACTTGTGCTAAGCCTCTCAGGCCACCAGTTGATAGCTCGTATTTCTCAAAGTCGGCTCCCTTTAGAAGACAATGGCTGCAATCTGATTAGGACTATTCCGCAATAAGCAAGCTGCAGGCGCCCAGTCCACATAGGACTAAAACACACGGAGGGCTCGATCTTAACCCTGGGGGGGGGGGGACATGGGTAATTGTTCCCTGGTGCCCTTCAAGACTACTGTAAACAGGGGAAGGAGACATTTTCTGATAATGTAGGTCCGATGTAACCCGCAGTCTTTTTCAGCGACTCAATGTTTGGGGGTGGGGGAGACCCCTTCGTTTAACGCCCCCCGCCCGCCCTCCCTTCCCAAGGACACAAATGGCCTCCTTTTCTACTGGTAGCGCCACCTTCACGTTCACGTACAGGGAAGTTCAGCATTTCTATTTTTTCGCCCTCCTTCCTTGCACGCGCGAAAAGGGGAGCTCGATTCTTTTCAGTAGCTCAGTTCTTCCGTTTCGAGTAACCAGACGAAACGCTCGCCTGTTCAACGTCCGTAAACGCACTCTTGAAAAGCGGACCCGAAGAGGAGCGCAACGCTGAAGGGTGGCTGGGTCTTCCTAAATCAAGAGGGGCTTTTCGCGTGAGGGAAAGGGAAAAAAAAAAAACCGTAGTGGAAAAAAACCAGATTCCAGGAAGCGGCGATCTTTCGCACGCTTCCTGGAGTAGAAGTTTCCTTGAACTCCGTGGGACGCGGAGGGAGGGAGCGAGAGACTTCTACTTTCCGCAAACCTCCGGGAAGCCGAGCGCGAAGTTTGTCCCAAACTCCGAAGGAGGCTGAGGGGGAAAAAGAGAAGGCGCAAATCCTGCTCCGGAAAAAAAAAAAAAAGAAGCCCCAATTCCCTGTGAGAGAGAAGCGCAGCGTGGGAATCCCCCGCCGCGGCACCTGTGGCCAAAGCCTTGTTAGTCAGTCCCCCACCACCCACCCACCCCCGGCGCTTCTTCCTCCTTTCCCGCCTCGGAGGCGAGACCTTCCCGAAACTGTTTCGGATCCTTCGGGGGGCGGGGGGGGGGTCACCTGCTTTCCTTTCCCGCCAACGCAAGGCAACCTGCGGAGAGAAGGTTCTCTCGGCGGCCTTACCTCGTCGGCGCGTCCTCTCTCTTCAAGCGGGTGGAGCGGCTTTTGCTACGGCGCGGTTGCTCCAGCGGCTTTGGCTCTTTCTCTGGGCGTGCCTTTCCCGGGCCCTCCCCGGCTGGCCGCGTCAATATGGCTGACGGCGTCGAGAGGGCGAGCGCAGCCGGTCGCTCGTTTTGCTGCCGAAGCCCCTCAAGCCCAACGTGCTGCAGCCTGCAACGCGCGAAAGCTTGCAGCGACCTCCCAGCTGGTTGTCAACCCGAAGAAAGGAGAACCGGAGGAGAAAGATTTAACATGCCCGCAGCGGGTGTGTTAAGCCTGGCAGAGTCCTGTGATTTGAAAAGCGCCCGGACAATTATTGTCCGTTTCGGCCGTCCACCCTCACGCACAATTGCCGGGCGCTTCTGTCCCGACGCAGCCTGAAAAGTTACTTCGCTGCTTGTACCTTGTTGAAGGAAGGTGCAGCAGTGATGGTGAAGTAGTGGAAAGGTTCTTAGGGAAACCACGACACAAACCGGCTTGAAGTAATAATAGTCTTGGAAAGAAATTCATTAAGATTAGATAGATAAACCTAAACCAGGAGTGTCCAGCCTTGGTCACTTTAGGACTAGTGGATTTCAACTCCCAGAATTCCCCAGCCACCCCAGTGAGGGTGTCCATGTTAGTCCATTGATCCTGTTCATTGAGGAAAGAATTTAATGAAACAAGACCAAACAAGTGAAGGCTATAGAAGTCTCCAAACTTCCTGAAGCAGAAAATGGATCACCTGAGAGAAGCAGGTGGCAATAAAAAAGGAAGTCCAAGCCACAACCCCAGGGAAGCAAAAGGTGGAAGAAAAAGTATCATTTCTCTTTCTACCTAGCCTTTATGAATGTGTAGTGTAGCCATGGGCATTTGCACAGCATCACAATATACAATATAATGATATAGACATGGGCAGCAATTTTATTAAAACAATAAGTTCCTGATACTACTGAACCCTATCTGGAATTCATTGAAGATACTCATATCACTTTGACTCGTGGACCAAGATAAAATCTTGACCTGAGCTCTTTGATGGTCCAATGTTTGTGTGTGTGTGTGTGTTTAACATTATGAAACTAATTTGCTGGTACCTTTATTCCTTATCTAATTACAGCTGTAAGATTTCTTCCTGGTCTAGAAATATTCACCTTGTCTAGTATTGCTTAACTTTTTGACACCAGCAGTTTAATCTTGCTATTGCTGTCAGCTATGGGAAAGCTCACTCAGGGCTCTATTTGTCCCAAAACAGTTCTATTCCTTGGTTCTATTCCTACCCAAAACAGTAACAGAATACAATAGCTTTGTGGCGCTTTAATTCTGGGGACAATGTAGTCTCTTCACTCCAGATAAAATCAGGAAAGAGAGAGAGAGAGAGAGAGAGAGAGAGAGTTTACCAGAATTTTGGAAGAATCTTTTAAAAGCAGATGGTGTCATAATATTGGTGTGTTGAAGTGGACATCTTATTTATGTTTGATGTATAAATAATTAGTGGAGAAGAAACAATGACAGAGTAAGCAACCCATGGACTAACACAATGTTACTGATCTTCTGAAAATGCTTTACTACTTGGGCTGGTTGGATACTTTGACACAGGTTATTCATTAATGTATACTGTCTTTTTCTTTGCTTTATCTAGTGTCCTAGCAGAAGAAAGGGACAAATAATTGAAAAGTTCTTTGATGCTATATATGTATAACCCCCAATTGTTGTTTTGCTACATAAATCAAAGTTCCTCAGAAGGGAATGAGCAACAAACTCTTTGAAGCAAATTTATAATTCCAGTTCTAACTTAAAGTATGTTGTGTTGTAGGAAGTTAGCACCCACCCCTTTCCTAGAAGAATGAAATATTTTAGGAAATATTGAAAAGGCAGAATATTATGTTTCCCTGTATGAGAAATGGAGAAGCATGTTTTAAAGACAAAGCAGGTCCAACCTTCCTGCCTCCTCCCCTTTGTTAATGGGCCAGAGTCAAAGGACCATCATCTGCAACACTATAGGACCCATCTAGGACAGAAACTCACCACATGGCACCTGGGAAAATTACATCAGTCAGCAAGGCTAGCTAAGACCCCCACCCCTGGGAGTCTG
Source organism: Arizona elegans (assembly GCA_022577455.1). NCBI lineage: Eukaryota > Metazoa > Chordata > Lepidosauria > Squamata > Colubridae > Arizona > Arizona elegans. The sequence continues at coordinate 257,147,836 of JAKOOJ010000001.1, forward strand.
ACAACCAATCAGGATACTCTTTTGGGGGCCCAGGAAGTTCAAAGCCAGAGAGAGCATAAAACCCAGGGACTCACTGTATCTCGCCCCTTTTCTGTTCAGGAACTCAAACCATGTGATCCTGTCCACCAGTAAACCATCTTTCCAAGCAGTTTCCATGTTTCCAGTGTCTTTTTCCCCACTTGGAGCTGAACCCAGAAGGATATTTCTTCCAACAGTGTTATAGGCAGCACAGATGTCTACATATATCGTGGCACATATCTGAACTGCACATGTTTATATTGCAGGACAGAAGTAGACAACTCATTGGCCAATGAGTACATTTGTTACACCGGTGTCTTCACCAAATGGCTCTTATGGGCATGCTTATACATTGGAACAACAGTTGTGATACGCCAATCATGAAATATCCATTTTATGCAGAATGCTGCAATTCTCCTCTTATGTTTTCTAATGTTATAGGATGTTTACTACTGCCTCATTTTGCCTTTTTATCTGGGGGAGTAGGGCAGGCTTGTGTTCATCCTGGCAAACAAAGCACTGAGCTGCAGTGACTCACCATTTTTATTCTAAAATGCTTGTATGGTGGGCCAGAGACATGCAATCAATGCTAGATGTTTGGGCCTTATTGAATAGCAAGCTGACTTCTCATTTAATTCTTTTAAAAATGTCTAAGGAGAAGATTTATTGATCCACCTGAGAATTTTGCCTATCCCGACAGTTCATGCTTTTGTAGCTTTTAATTGTATCCATGGTCTCAGGCTGTAAGAAAGGATATTTTTGGGACAGGGCATAAAATACGGTACTTTCAGGAAGCCAATAAGTGCTGAAAAATTTGGAAAAACAAATGGTAAGACCTCTTTCAGCCATGCCAAAAAGAAATCCTGAAAACAGCAGATGGAGGAAAGATTAGATTTAAGGGATCAGAGAGAAAGAGAGAGAGATTGGGGCTGATACACCCCCCCTATGTTTTTTTTTAAAAATATGGGTTGTTCAGAAAATAGTTTTGTAGGACAACATACAGATGCTAAAAATAGTTACAAATCAAAATTTCTCTCCTTATTTGGGGATGGAATTCTGGCATACACAGAGCTTGGCTTTATAGTGCTTTTGGTGTGAGCTTGTACAATTTGCATTGACCTAGGCTAGAGGAATTTCAACCTTGACAATTTTAAGATGAGTGGACTTCAAATCCCAGAATTCCCCAGCCAACAATGTGGAAGTTGTCAAGATTGAAAAACCCTGATCTAGGCATTATTCTTTGTCCTGTCCAATCATGAATGCAGTTTCATGTATTGGTGTCTTTGGTATATATGTTACTAAAGATTAGTGTTTACATTCATGACCTCTTTTTTTCAGCTTTTCACATATGGGGAAATCAAGGATTACTTATTCTGGGAACTGAACAAAATACAGAGATAATTTCATAATGATTTAACCATTATTTTTCATATATAGACATATGTAAGATAAATTTCCTGACCGGGGGTGGGGGGGAACCTTCCAGCTTCCCCATTCCACTTCACTGATAGTTGGCTGAAAGGGACAGGGAAATCCTGGTTGTGATGGCTTTGCTGGTTTGTTTCATAAATGGAATGAGAGGAACTGCAATTCAGAATCAGCTTGTAATGTTCAATTAGGACTAGAGATCAAAAGAAGATGGAGTGCCTGGATTTTCTGATAAAATAATCCATGTCCAAGTAAGGATTTAAGTATTTCCATGAATCAATATTTATGGTTCAGAGACAATATGTAACTCATTTAAATCTAATAACATTTATTGTGGCATAAGGTTTCATAGATTCCAGTTTAGCAGTGAATAGCCTGGTGAATCTACTTTGTTTTTTCTTAATAGAACTCTGACATTTGGCGAACACACCTAGTCTGTTTGGATGTGCAAAGTGACAAAGAATGGAGGAAATTATCGCTCCTTATATTGATAAATGTTGCTACTCGCTTCGTGTTCTAGAAGGAGGCCAGGATTGTGACTAAGTCCACTCTGTTTGTGAACATTGCAGGACCACATTAATAACTGGAATATGGAGACAGCAGAAAATAAGAGAAAGAACTGGAGAAAATCACAAAATATAAAGACCTGCAAACTGAAGTAGAACAACTTTGGCAAAAGAAAGTAAAGATAGTACAAATAGTAACAGGCCTCTTGGATCCAATCCCTTGAACACCATTGGTATTGACAAAAATCACCATTGGTCAATTGCAAAAGGCAGCTTTACTTGGAACAACTTACATCTTGTGATGATACCTTTAACACCACCAAACAACATCTTCCTATCCCAATTTTATGGGAAAGGCTTTATAGAGGGACAAAAATGCCAAATCCAGTCTGGATGACATCTGGATGACTGTGAGACCAACCATAATAATTTAAGCTTGGATGCCACATGACTCTCAATGACTCAGGAAGGTTATATGTATACATAGCCCATATTTTCATGATCAGTTTCAAATCCAAGCTCATCAGATCTTTTACATTATTAGTTTCCTCCAAATATTTTAGCTACTTAATTTATAAAATTCTTTTAGTGGCTTGGTGATTCTCATTGGGAATCACAAATCGCTGCTGATATATTATAAATCACTTAAAGATCTATGCTAGATCTTTATCTATATTCTGTCCATTTTGCCCATTCCTGCCCACAAAAGCACAATCTGATCGTTTTCAAGCAGCCACAAAACTCCTGTTACTTACCTTTCTAGACATTCACTACAATGTTCTTTTCATTGTACATTCCATGCTTTTCAACTTTTCTACACAAGGTTTCCAGTGCCCCATGAAATCTTTAAGACTCATTCTTCCATGCATAGCGCCTTGGCAGGCATAGTAACTCCATTGTGCCGGTGTTATTACGAATAATGAATGCAGATGTCAAGCCACAAGATATTTAAAATTAAATTTGCTCAGTTCAGTTTAAACTCTTATAACTGAAATTTTAACCTCAAATGGAGGCTGCTTTCAAATAAGTGGCTCCTGTTACCAATAAAAAGTCAGTGTGCAGGATACTAGAATAGGAAAAATACAGAAAAGAGTAACGCAAGTACATGGGAGGTTACAATGGGTCACAATTAAATTGTAATTGACCCACTTTTGAGTCAGCAAAACACTATACTGGAATGAATTTTGCAATCCCTTTTGCCAATGCCTACTCTGCCGTTATTTCACCTTTTCTGAGCCAGTGTCAAATGTACTATCCTGATTTACAGATATTCTTTGACTTATGACCACAATTCAGCCCAAAATTTCCATTACTAAACAAGACAGTTATTAAGTGAGTTTTGTCCCATTTTATGACTTTGTCAAGTGTCTGAATTTTGAGCATGTGACCATGGGGATGCTGCAATAAAAGTTGCAATGGCTGTAAGTGTGAAAACCAGTCATAAGTCACTTTTTTCAGGGCGTTTGTCAAATAGTCACTAAGTGACAATGTGAGCTTGACACCCTTGATGTAGAAGGTGGTAATGCATGACAGATTTTACACAACTTTTGGCTGCCATTAGAAGCTGCTAGCTTAATGGGGTAGGACACTTTAGCACTGGGATGGCTTTGGGTACCTTAAAACTGTCTCACTCATGTTGGAGATGGGATGAGGTGAAATCCAACTCATGGAGACCTGGCAGAAAAAACATTCAGCACATATTTCTACTTCAGTTAGGTGCAAACCCATCCACCCAGATCTGCACCCCCCACACATGTGTACTTTATATGTAGAGGGGGATATGTTCAAAGTAACAAATATGCCATCACTGTTGCCATTATATAGAAAATAGCTCTAAGCTTGGTCAGAATGATAGCTGAGATGTAATAGTAGAACATCTTGACAGCTGTAAAGGATGCATCAGAATATTGGTCATAGATAACTATGAACACTATATGATTTTAAAGACTATAGTGAAAGCAAAGGAGAAAAATACTATTCCATACAGGAACAATAATAACATTGGATTCTTTGGTATGTGCTATAAATACTAACACATTAGCAATGAAAAATCTGAGCAAGTGTAAAAGAATATGTTTTCCATTCAGTCCATTTAATGGCCTTTTTATTGTGGATACTTCCCATTTTATGATTTTTTTTAGAACAGTGTTTAGATTTTTATATCTTTATTTTTTTTTCAATCTATGAAACAATTCTTTTAACTTTTGATATATGCTTTAAGTATTTGCCTCATAAATTTGTAGCTGGGATATAAATTCCTTCAATTTGGTTTACATAAAGTTATATTTTCACAGTTTCGGTAGCAGAAAGCATGCATCTAACATGAAATATTGCAATGGTGAGCTGAAGGCTAAGTAGTTTGTGCAGACGGAGTCCCAGCCTCTGTTTCTGTCTTTGCTGGCTAGAGATAATTGATCCTAATGGATTAATTTTTCAAAGCAGTGTTTGGGCCAGTGATACTATATTCCCTAATTTGGTTTGCATTTGCACTTAAGTACAGTATTATTGAAGAGAAAATGGTGCCAAAGCTAACTTGGAACAATTCATAGTTCAGTGTGGTGAAGAAATATTGTCTACATATAATTGTAGGTTTGAATAAGAAAGAGCTCTTGAAAATGCACCCTGATTCATAATTAAAATAAAAATTATAAAAATATTTTTTCCTTTAAGTTTAAAAAAAAAGAAATAAAGATTCCTGTCTTCTTCTAGAGACTCCATATGTGGATTCTATTTTTCCACTACAGGAATCCAGAAACCTCTATGAATGTGTGTATGTATGTATGTATGTATGTATGTATGTATGTATGTGACTCAAAATAGCAAGAAGGTGCTGTTTGTGTGTGTATGCATACATGTGAGTAAATGTCCACATTATGAATCTCAAACTGAAACTTTATTTGCTTCTTTCATCTCCATCCTAACATTTTTCCTCAGGCATAGGGTCTGTTTTTTGGATCAACAAGCATCATCTAGCATGACCAAATGCAGCATTCTGATCCAACTTTCATGTTCACATATATTGTATTTTGCCAACTTTGCTTCGGCCTTCCATTTGTGCACTTGCCATTTGTATTAAAGTAGAAGGTGATGGGGTGGTGCTCATGGAACATGGTTGTACCACTATAGGCATTTCTCCTGAATTTTCTGATATTGGCGTGATGTCCATTTCCTTCCAAACTGTGTCATTGCTGACATGGTCAGGGAGAGAAACGTCTAATGACCAATGAAGCATGTGTATCTCCATGGCTTTTAAAGTGCGCTCAACACATCTGGTGACTTGTTTATGTAAATTACAAGTCACTAGATGCATAAGCTTACTTGCTTATGTAATTTGCTAAAAGAAATTGTATATATTGTTAGAAAAATACGGTAGTTGAAGTCATTATTGCACTTCATCATTTCAGCCATAGAGACTTTATCTCTATAGCTGGGAAGCAAAGATGGAGGAAAGGAAGGTCCCTCCCAGCCTTGTGTGAAATAAGCCTTAACATTTGTAGCATATAATTTCCATCAGATTGCCTTCCATGTATATGCTATTTATTCACACACTGTTAAATCTTAGAATTAATTGCAATGTGATTTGGTAGGGACTTAATGGGCAAAAATTAATAAATTATTTTAACTTATTATTGAAATTAATAAGATATAAGTGTCAAAATTTAGATTTTGAGATTGCCATTCTCGGCTTGAAAGGCCAAAGGTCATCAAATAGGAAAAATCTGGAAAACTTTTTTCGGAAAGCAGAAGGGAAGATTTCAACTGAACTGCACTTGACTGAGCATATAATCTAGCACACGGGTGTCAAACTTGTGGCGTCACATTGCCGTCACATGATGTTTAGCAATGTTTTTTCTCTTCATGGACCTGGGGTGGGTGTGCTAGATCAGGGGTGGGACACCCCTGATCTAGCACCTTGTATCCAGATACACATTGCTTCTTGTACTGAACATTGGAATATTTGATGCAGGTATATGTGCAAGTGGGTGTAAACATGGTGTAATGTTTGGGTAAACCAGTATTTTCTTATAGCCTTTTCAATCAATGTCATGCAGTGTTATTCATGTAGAATATACATATGTTTTGTGTGGGGAAATGTGATCATAATTGTTTATTTATGTTTAGAACATGTACAATTTATTAAATCCTGCACAATGATTACATCACTATCCCATCTTGTCAGCCTGAGACCAGTCTAAATAACTTCATAAGCAAGATGACATGGGCCAGGAAGACACATTCCTGAGTAACATGGTAGAGTCTATTACTGCAGGGCTTCCTATAAAAGGGGTGTGAAACTCAATTTCATTGAGGGCCTCATCAGGGTTGTGTTTGACCCTAGGAGCCGGGGTGGGCGTGGCCAGGGAGGGCATGGCCAGCTTGACGTCACTCATGTCGGGGGTGTCTGTGGTGGCCTGAGTGATCTGCGAGCAAAAACAGGCTCCTGAGCTCAGTTTTCAGCTGTTATGGCCTCCTGCCACCCTCTGCCAGTAAAAATGGAGCTCAGGGGGCCTGCATGCAGTGCCCCCGAGCTACATTTTCACTGGTAGAGGGTGGCAGGAGGCCGTCATGGCTGAAAACGGAGCCAGGGAGGGCTTCATGTGGCCCTCCCAAGCACCAGTCCTTTGCTGTTTCTAGGGTGGCCCCGCGGACCAGATCTAAGCACCCCGTGGGCCAGAGTTGGCCCGCAGGCCTTGAGTTTGACATCCCTGCTATAGAGCTCCCTACAGAAGCCTATTTTTAAAAAAGTTGGACCAGCCTAAGAGTTTAGTGGGGAAGTTCTCTTGGGATATTTAACTATGAACAGTGGCAATGAGAACTAAAGTTTCTGAGCACAAAGGTTGGTGATTACTTTGAAAGCCATAAATGGCTTAAGTCCAAAGTACTTAAGCCAGAATAGGGAACTGACTATGATTTGAGGACTGGATTCAGTCCTTCATTTCCTCTATCAGGTTAGATAGTCAGGGGTTTGGAATTTAGGAAGAGGAAGTCCTACCCCTGACACTTGCATTTTTCTTGTAGAAGGCAGAAGTGAATGACAGTTCCCTGCCTTCCCCTGCATGAAGGAAACCTTACTCATAACCAGACTGCTGCCCTCAAGCTGGAGCAAAGTTGACCTCTTTCTTTTCTGAATGGAGCAGCCATACTTTGGGTGAAAGAGCTATGCTTCCTGACATTCTTCTGGGATGCCTGCACCTTCTGCTCTCAGTGGTCTTCTGCTGTACCGTATCTTCTGCTGATGGTGTAGCACAGCTGAGATGAAAGTAGATGTTCTTCTGTTTGGAGCGTAACATCTTGCAATCTCAACTTCTCCTTTTGTTTATTTATTAAATTTATATATCACCCATCTCATTATCCAGAATAGCTCTTAGAGAATATATCATGTCCCAAAGACTGAGTCATGCTTGCAGATATATCTTATGGGTTTGGGGAATAGGTTTGGCTAGGTAGACCAGCTTTGTGGGCCAGATGAGTCTCCAGACCAAATGTTCTCCACATGTAACTTAAGGGGACACCACAAGTAGCAACAACTTACTTCCTAGGATATGATAGGGATATATATCCAATATGTAGTGAAGGTATGAATGAGATTAAAAGACTTAATGGCCATGCTGGCACAGTAGACTTCTTTGATCCAAAAAATTGTCCATTTACTTGTTAGCTTCTATCGTTGTTGGACTGTTTGAGGTAAATTTTGTCTTCAAAGATTTTGACTGTTTTGAGGTAGATTTTATCCTCAGGTAGATGGTGCTTTCTGCACTGGCTCTATGTAATTTTATTTGCTAATTCTGTTTTCAGTTTTGAATTGTTTCTTTTGATTTTTGTAACTGCTCCAAGCAGTGTAAATATTTTGGAATGATTGGATATAAGTATTTTGAATAATCAAGAAATATATTAATGTTTATTAAAGAATTCAAGATAGGCACATTAAATTTTATTATTCATGTTTAATATGCAATATTGATGATTTGAACTCATATCTCTTCAATTAGCCACAGACTTTACTGGATAATCTTTGGACACTTGCCATTCCCATGAGCTGCTATGGAAAATCATATGAGAAATAAATTGCATGTTTTGCTTTGAATTTCTAGGAAGAAAAGGGGATTCCTTTGAAACATATAAATATTATATTGCAGGCAAACATCAAGTGGTTGATGTCTAAGTAAAACTGGAGGTTTATTTTCAGTTAGTTAATTATACAAAGGCAGAGGAGTTTCCTTGTGACATAATTATTATTTTTGTAAACCAAAAGCCCTTTGGGGAGAGGAGGTGTTATTTATGTGTTTATAAAATAGGTAGCAATTTTAGATGGCTAACCATTCCAACTTGATTGAATATTTAAGCAGAAGCAACACTAATCAGATGCCTAAATTCTTATGCAAATCAATGGGAAAAAGGTGACAATGGCATAGGTATTCCTGAGTGTTTTAAAAGATTTATCACTGCATATTAGGGAGATTGCCTAGTAAAGTAACGTTATCTTAATATTGGAAACATTTATTTGTTTACTCATTCATTCATTCATTCATTTTCTATGCTGTCTATCTCACTGCTACTGCGAGTCTGCATTGCTGGAAAAGAAGGAAAGATTATGAAAAATAGCTTTATGAATTTCAGTATTAGAAAATGCTTGCTTTTTATTGAAATGGCAAAGATGAACCTATATGTAAAAGAGAACTTTCCTAACCTTAGGAATTCCATATGTATTGAGCTTCAACAACCCTCAAGGCCAAACCAACCTTATCATTTTTCATTTTAGATTCTTTATAATCAATCAAGGTTAGAGGTGTTAGGTATGATATCTGTGAAGACCCATAAAGACCTGCTATAGGTTGGAGCCAGGCCATACCTGCAATCTCATTTAACTCTCACCACTGACTTTCCATACTGATGATGACTTAGCTATTTTCTTGATTTATAGCAGTCTTGAAGAGATGTTCTTGAAGCAGTTCTAATACCTAAGGAGCTGCTACAAAAAGAGAGGGTCAACCTTTCTACAAAGCACCTCAAGGCAGAATAAGAAGCAATGGATGGAAACTAATCAAGGAGAGAACCAACCTAGAACTAAGGAGAAATTTCCTAACAGTTAGAACAATTAATCAGTAGAATGACTTGCCTCCAGAAGTTGTGGGTGCTCCATCACTGGAAGCTTTTAAGAAGAGATTGAACAGCCATTTGTCTCAAATGGTATAGGGTTTCCTGCTTGAGCAGGGCCTCCAAGGACCCTTCCAACTCTTATTCTGACAGGCAGATAGTTTCCAATTTAGAATAATCAAAGCTTGCTGGGAGTGACAAGTGTGGGGATGGATATTAATTTGTATTGAAAAAGAGTGGGAAAACTGTAGGTTGCATAAATGAGGAAGCTGTTAACAATATCCCATTTGCTGTCGTATCTATGTGAAGTGTAAATTATTTGCTCAGACACAAACTTTTTAAAATACTGTGAATGACATTTATGAAGCTCAGGGAAAAAATGTTTAGAACAAAATAAGTTGCTAATGTTTTAGATTTCTGTCTGCTCCCTGTGTCTGTTTCTCCTCTGCTAACCATTTCACACTGAAACTTAGCATTTACCTCTTCCCATTATGCAAGCAAACTGCAAACTTCCTGAGTCCAGATTTAAAAGTCAATGCATTCTACAAGTATGAGCAATTAGAGAAATATTTCACCTCATTTTAAAAATACAGAGAGTGCTTTGTACTGAGTAATTGCTTTGGAGAAGAACTGAATTAAGTTATGCAATTAAAAGCACTGTAACAATGTTTATAAAAAAATCTTAGGTCAAATCTTGAATTCTTAGGTGGGTCAAACATACTGTTATTCACTAGCCAGGTATTCTTGCATGAGTTGGTTAGATCATATGGTAAATGCACATGCTATGCTAAGCCTCCATACAATTCGTTATACAATTCATGGAATTGGGAAGAGAATTGAATTAGAAGCAGAGTAGCATAACATCATATCTGTGCAGAAATAATTTTTGGTGACAAGCACAATAGTGTAATAATATCTTAAGCCGACACAAGCTGCCTTTAAATGGTCTTGATAGATCAGGTCAACTTCAATCAAGACTCCAAAATTTATCTGAAATTAAGAAAATTATTTCAAAAATGACATTAAAAAAAACTATTTGGAAATTACCAGCAAGAGGGGACAAGGATTTACTTATGTTTGAGTTAGGCAGCTATGTAAACTTGCTAAATAAATAAATTAGAAATGTCCCTCCTATGCATACAAAGAGTTTGGCAGATCTGCAGCTAATATTTCTAATGAAATAATTAAATTGTCAGCTTCCTCTGGAACTGCCTGTGTGGATCTTGTGTCGAGGGGTTTTCTGACACGCGGCATAAATAATTAAATAGAAGTGAACTAAAAAGGTATAGGAAATACGATGTTAACAAAATTATTGCCTGCCTTTTTTTTAAAGCTGACTCACACTCAGTTTGCCATCAAATTTTTGTATCATAGAAAATAATGCTTAGATAACTATGTATGATGTATTACATCTGTAGGAGTTCCGCATTTATTTTTCATTATGAGTTTACTACCCTTTGATCACAGAATACTAAAGGAGACACAGGAATCAAAAAACACACCAACCTTAAAGACACCTATTTGTTATGCAATACCATATGCTTGCTAAATTTAGGCCTGGTGCAAGCAAGGGCAGTGTTAGTGAAACACTGACTTTCAGTATACAACTTTTGGCATACTCCTCTCTGAAACTGGTCTAGTTTCTCTAAAGCTCTTAGAGTAGCTTTCTCAATTTGATGTCCTCCCTATACCACTCCCATCACTTTATCTCAAGGACAGGTAACTTGGGATAAACTTCCCAGCTCTTGAATTAGAACTCCCATCAACTCAATTGTCATGGCAAATAGTACGAGAGTTAGTTAAAAAAAAAAGCTGGAGGAAACTGGATACCTATTTCTTTACTAGAGAACACTGTCTATGTTGCACATAGAAGGAAATAGTGTACATATTGAGTGTATTGATGCAAAAAGTCTGTCATGAGATACCAACAGGATATATCCCAACCATCATAAAGTTCTGAGAAGAAGTTAAGAAGGAAAATTTAATAGTTCCACACTTAATCTTGGTCCATGTGGCACTTCCATTCTAAAGCATTTTCTGGTAGGACCTAGGGTTGTCTGAGAAGCTTGTGAATATGTGGTTTTTTCCATGGGAGGGAAGTCCTAGCTTTCTCTTCCAGTTCCTGAGCATCCCTGCTTTGGTAGGGACTGTAAATAGAATGATAATTTCAGAGTTTCTTATTTCTCCCCGGTAGCCCAATCTAAATAAGCAGAGATGTAAAGGACCATCTCTTTCAATCAGACACACATGTTCCAGTATGCAAAATGTTGTGTGGAGCAGCTTGAGTTAATGATTTCTGCTTCTTATTCTCAATGGTGAGAGACTGGCAATCCTGCATTGTTTTCAAAATGCTTTGGAGAGATTCAGAAGTGGAAGCCCTCATTCTGTGTAAATGTCTTCAGATGCCTTCAAACCAGAACCAACTTTGAGATCAGAGATACAATACACAAGAAAATAATGAATCTGCCATTCTCCTAGATACTGATTGCAATTCCTTGGTTATTTTTAACTTCTAAAATCTCCAGCCACAGATCTCCACCAATTTTATATTTTATCGCTTTATTATATAATATTCATTTTTAAAGCTTTGTTGAAATTTCCCTAACTTCAGTCATTCTCCTCTACTTCATTAAAGAATTCCAGCCTCCTTGCATTTCACTTTTTTTTTCCATAGCCCCTGGCTCCTGATTATCACAATCCTGAAAAAGAATATGGATTTCTGTTGGATATCTGTTGCTTTTAGGAATCTCATATATTTTACCCCCCAGGGGTAGGCTTCAAAAATTTTAGCAAGGGGTTCTCTGCCTGGTTGCTGGGAGGGCGTGGCCATGGTGGGCATGGCCTAGCCACAGTGGGGTAGGGGGAGGGTTGCCCTCTTCGGGCTCCAGAGGCTTTCCTTGAGCCTCTGGGAGGGTGAAAATGGCCTCCCCAGGCTCCAGAGACTCTCTGGAGGCTGGAAATGGGCCTGTTTCCAGTCTTCCTGAACCTCTGGTAGGCTTGTTTTTCACCCTCCCTGAGCCTCTGTGCGTGCCCTGCACTTACCTGCATCCAAAATGGGCTGCGTGGGGACTCCTGGGAGGGGTGGAATGTGCGAGGCCAGCCAGGAGTGGGATTTGGGGGTTCTCCGAACTGCACAGAATCTTAGCTAGAGGTTCTCCCAAACCCCTGTGAACCCCCAGCAGCCCCCCCCCCAAATGTCATATTGCTTGACATGCAGAGATTAAGCAAGAGAATATTTTTCTGGCTGAAGAAAAAGAATACCATATCTTCTGAATTTCTGCCTAACAGCTTGCTTTGGAGACTCAAAGCTAACTGCATAAGAATCAGCTCAAATATTTAAAAAGTTCAACATTGAGCTATTTGAATTGGCCCCTACAAAACCTGCACAGCCAGGCTTCAACACACTGTACTGTCTACCTGAGGAATTCAGGAAGCAGATTTATTGCAGAACTCCTTCCTTATCTAGTCAACCTCTGGGACTTTGGGAGTCGAATTTCAGAAGCAAACGAAGCATTAAGGAGCCTCAGTGAACTTTGTGGGAGGGAGATTAGAGGAAAAGGCAAAGAGAAGGCTCTCTCTCTCTCTCTCTCTCTCTCACCTGGCAACATGGAGCACTGAGGTCATCGAAAATGGATGGTTTATTCAGTCTCTCCTTATGACACACCTAGCCCCAGGAACACCACTGTGAAAGAATTAGCTGTGATTCATGAGCAGAACAGTAAACAAAAAGTGTTTATTAGCAACTCCTGTCAAAACATTCTGCTAAACCACATTCTGACAGTGACTTCCTTTTCTTGTCTCAATTTCTTTTTGTATTCTAACACATTTTTAATCTGTGTTAAAATGTTAATCTTATTCTTAATGTTAAATGCATGATACCTTGAATTGCAATTAGGCTGCTTTAAGGACTACACACCGTATCTGTGTATCTGGAGAATCAGCCCTTTCTGAAAGACTTGCATATAGTCCATAGGACTATCAATTTGGCTGCAAAAATGTAGAAGATCACTAGAAGATAACAAACGTAAGAGGTTTTTGGTATTTGGTATTTTTGCAGCCCTTAATAAGTCAAGGAAGTATAATATTAGGTATATAATCGTTTGAATACATTTTTCCTTCCTTCCTTCCTTCCTTCCTTCCTTCCTTCCTTCCTTTCCTGCCTGCTTTCTCACCTGTAAGACCAAAGTTGTGTCTCAAAATAACAGTTTGTTTTAAGAATGAATTGCTGAACAACCGAGAGTAGCCTGGTTTATACAGCACATTATGTAAAATCAGGCAAACCCACTTTGTCCTACCCTGAAGACAATCTGCTCAGTTGCAAAAATCCAGATGACCACTGGATTTATTTTATTTTTATTTTATTTTATATCAAATTTATATACCGCCCTTCTCCCTGAGGACTCAGGGCGGTGAACAGCCAAATAAAAACATAGACTACAAACATTAAAATACTATTAAAAAGATATATATAAATTTGGCCCCGTAATTAAAAAAAAACAATGACAAACCAATTAAAAACATTAAAAAAGTGTTAAACCAGCCCGGCTTGCTGAAAAAAGAAAGTTTTAAGGGCACGGCGGAAGGCACCGAGGTCTTGGATTCTCCTTATCTCTGGGGGCAGTTGGTTCCAGAGGGTAGGTGCCCCCACAGAGAAGGCCCTCCCCCTGGGGGTCACCAGCCTACATTGTTTGGCTGATGGCACCCCGAGGAGGCACCCCTCGGAGGCACCCCTTGGAGCGTGCAGGTCAATGGGAGGCCGTCGGTAGCAGCAGGCGGTCTTGAAGGTATCTAGGTCCTATGCCATGGAGCACTTTAAAGGTGATAACCAACACCTTGAAGCGCACCCAGAAGACCACTGGGAGCCAGTGCAGCTCACGGAGGAGAGGTGTTGTATGGGAGCGCCATGCAGCTCCCGTAACTACCTGTGCGACTGCATTTTGGACCAGTTGGAGCCTCCGGGTGCCCCTCAAGGGGAGCCCCATGTAGAGAGCGTTGCAGTAGTCCAGGTGAGAGGTGACGAGGGCATGAGTGACTGTGCGCAGGGAATCCCGATCAAGAAAGGGCCGCAATTGGCGTATCAGGCGAACTTGACAAAAAGTCCCCCTGGCCACAGCCGTCAGATGTTCCTCCAAGGACAGCTGTGTATCCAGAAGGACTCCCAGATTGCAAGCCCTCTCCAAGGAGGCCAAAGACTCGCCCCCCAATAGTCAGAGATGGAGTCATCTGACTATATAGGGATGCCGGGAACTACAGCCACTCATTCTTGGAAGGGTTGAGCTTGAGCCGGTTTCTCCCCATCCAGATCCGCACAGCCTCCAGACACCGGGACATCACTTCAAGGGCATCATTGGGGTGGCCAGGGGTGGAGATGTACAGCTGGGTGTCATCAGCGTACTAGTAGTACTTCACCCCAAAGCCACAGATGATCTCACCCAGCGGCTTCACACAAATGTTGAACAGAAGGGGTGAGAGAACTGACCCCTGAGGCACTCCACATATGAGAGGCCTCGAGGTTGACCTCTGCCCCCCTGCCAACACAAACTGCAACTGGTCAGAGAGAAAGGAGGAGAACCACCATAGCACAGTGTCCCCCATGCCCAACTCTTCCAACTGGTGCAGCATGATACCATGGTCGATGGTATCAAAAGCCGCTGAGAGGTCTAACAGAGCCAGAACAGAGGAGCAACCTCTGTCCCGAGCCCTCCAGAGATCATCTACCAACGCTACCAATGCATTTCCGTGCTGTGCCCAGGCCTGAAACCCAACTGGAACAGATCTAGATAAGACGTTTCCTCCAGGTACTGCGGAAACTGTCGTGCGACCACACTCTCAACAACCTTCGCCACAAAGCGAAGGTTGGAGACAGGACGATAGTTGGCTAATACTGCCAGATCCAGGGAAGGCTTCTTGAGGAGAGGCCTCACCACCGCCTCTTTCAAGGCCGTGGGGAAGTAACCCTCACTCAACGAAGCGTTGATAATTCCCTGGAGCCAGCCTCGTGTAACCTCCTGGGAAGCCAGTACTAACCAGGAGGGACACGGGTCCAGTAAACATGTGGCCGCACTAAGTCTCCCCAGAATCCTGTCCACGTCATCAGGGGTCACAGAGTCAAACTCTTCCCAGATAACATTCTCAAGACTATTCCTCATCACCCTGCCCGAATCTACCCAGTCAGAGTCCAACTCCCCCCGGATCTGAGCAATTTTGTCATACAGATACTGTCCGAAATCCTCAGCCCTCCCCACAGGGGGTCCTCCTGTGCTCCCAGATGAAGCAGGGAGAGGGTCACCCTAAACAGGGCGGCCGGACAATTCTCTGATGATGCAATAAGCGTGGAAAAGTAATTAAACTTTGCCGCTTTTATCGCCACTAGGTAGGTCTTAATATGTGACCTTACCAGTGTTCGGTCAGATTCAGCGAGACTGGCCCTCCAACCGCTCTCCAGGCGTCTTTTCCAGCTGCAAGGGATCGGCACTGGGTCAGAGGCTTCAAAGGCACGACTCGATCCAAGGCCCCACCAGCCGCCCGATCCCAGGCAGCCACCAGGTCCTCGGCTGAGTTGTGTGTCGGATGACAGGCAAGAGACACAAAGTAGATGATGCTGTTATTAGATGGATTAGAACTGGCTGATCAATTTTACAGTGAATTTTATTCAATGAATGGATGAATTTAGTCAATGGCTCTGTACCCAGCTAGAAAGAAGTGTCACATCAGTAGTATTCAACACTTTAATGCATTACTTTGTTGATTGGGGAAAGTGTTCAATTATTAGATTTGCAGGTACAGTTTTATACAATTATTACATCTGCAGCTGTTATAAACAAAAAAATTAGCAAACTATTTAGAGAACACAATCAAAATTTAGGAGCATATTGACAAGCTAGAGCATGAATTTCTGAATTTCCCATGAATTTCAACAGTGCAAAGTCCTGTATTGGGTAAGAAAAATAAAGGTATGAATATCAATATAGGAGAGAGTGAGGTAGGGATAAGGAAACTATATTGAGCAGCATTGCAGGCAAAAAAAACCTGGGTGTTTTTATAGATCATATGCCACACATAAGCCTATGATGTGACATGACTGTAATGAAGCAACTGCAATCCCATGCTGCATCAACCAAATTATAGTCTGAGGATGAAGAGAAGCCATTGCCCTTCTCTATTCTGCATTGGTCAGACTACAGTATTGTGTTCAAACTCCTGGGAAAACTTTAGGAAACAGATTGACAAATTAAAGCATCTTCATACGAAAGTAACCAAGATGACAAGGGCCTTGGAAGGAGTCTTCTGAGGAATAGTTGGAACTATTGATTATATTTAATTGGGCGGGGGGGGGGGGAGAAGACAGTCAGAAGGTAGGATAACTGCTTTCACAAATCCAAATGACTTTCAAGTATAGTAGATCCTGAACCAGAATTATTCAGCGTTGTTCCAGAAAGGAAGTTTAAATTACAAGGAAGTATATTTTAGTTGGACATGGGGAAACATTTCTTAAAGTCCACTTTAATAATGGAATAGATTGCCTTGGAAAGTGGTGGTCTGTCCTTTGCTGGATGTGTTTAAGCAGAGGCTGGATGACTATTTGTTTGGCATTCTGCAAAAATGGCTTCCTGCACAAGGTACGGGGTTGGACTGCACAATCTCCAAGATACTTCTCAATCCTCACTTTCTGTGATTCAGGCTTGAAATATATCTTATTGTACATAAAGTTTGGAAGCCTTGGCTTAGTGGCACAGCTTAATCATACATTGTTTACAATCCATGTTTGATGGTTTAGCAATGTTATTGAATGTAGTTTATTCAATAAATCATGATTAAACAAATCATGCCTTAATGGAATGTGTGGAAACTGAGTCAATCAGCTGAAATCCATTCCTTTTTTCAGTTTGACGATGCCTTTGAGCTATGAATATTAGAGAAATAATATATCCAACAGGGCACATTTAATGATGTAAAGTACGTAACATTTCATCAGCCTAATCCTATGCCATAATGAGATAGGATGGATGGTTTATGGGAAGCTAACCTTTTATTGGTGTGTTAAGAGAATGGTGCTGCCAAATTCTGCATGCAATGTGTGATCTATCACTAAACTTTGTCTTTCCCATTTCTGGGTATTTATTCCCTTCTGAGAGAATGCCCCAAAATGCATGTTGAAGTGTGAGATGTTTTCCAAAGCAGTTTACCATCCCTGTGTTAGCATATTGTTGCCCAAAATACAGAAAAGGCTCAATTTCTCTTCGAAGTGTTTCCATAAATGTGCTTATGTGCATGTACATATATTGGATACAGAACAGAACAGAATAACAGAATTGAAAGGGTTCTTGGAGGTCTTCTAGTCCAACCCCCTGCTCAGGCAGGAAACCTTGTATCATTTCTGACAAGTAGCTGTCTAATCTCTCCTTAAAAACTTCCAGTGGTGGAACATTCACAACTTCTGGAAGTAAGTTATTCCACTGATTAACTGTCAGGAAATTTCTCCATAGTTCTAGATTGCTTCTCTCCTTGATTAGTTTCCATCCGTTGCTTCTTGTCCTGCCTTCAGGTGCTTTGGAGAATTAGGTTGACTCACTCTTCTTTGTGGCAACTCTTTACTGATTATGACGGGAACGGAGAAGTGGGGGGAAAGGAAGATTCAGAAAAGAATGTATTATTTTCCATACTGTACTGGATTTGATAGAAAATGAAAAGTGTTTCCACTGTTACAATTACAAACAGTGTCTCCATAGCTACAATTACTGGTGCTGATGCCACAATACAAACAATATACTTTTTCTTTGGAAAATGAGGTGGATAAAATATCCATATCATTTCATTTTTGAGATCTTCTGTGTCATCAAACCCCTATTAACTTAATTAATTAACTCACTGTTATCCCTTAATTAACTCTAGTGAGGAGGAGGAGGAGGTTGAACTACAGAAGAATTAGCAGAAAGGCTGGTTCTGTCACAGCAAATATGAGGTAATGTGATTTTACTGGAATGGAGACTTTTATATTAGAGGGAAGCAAAAATAAAACACTTGCATAACTTGTCTGTTCAAGAAGTTCAAATTAAATTTCCAGAACAGATCTAGGGCTCCCAATCAATGGTTGGAACTTGAATAATGATTATTCAATCATTTCCTATTTCCTAGAAGTGAGAAGGAAAATTACTTTCCAAGCTACCCCATTTGATTATATGAATTATTTGTTTCAAGAAGAAACAAGAAGATGTTTGATCTTTGCTGCCAATGCAGCTATGATGGCATATAAGAAATTACCACAAGAAACTATTTTTAAGTCACAGTGTCTTGAATACATCTTTAAACACACCTTTTTTATTTGGAATTCAATTCAGGATGAACATATATCGAAAACTCCCGATATACTCCTGATTAAAAAAAATGTGGTTGGCTTTATTATGACGCTTATTGTATTAAGCACTTGGCATCTTGCAGAAAACGTGCTATTACAACTTTGTTCATTTCTACAACAGTTGCCCAACTACATACTTGTTTGAGTCTGCACCATGAAAGTAACTCCTACTCGAAACAGTGACACTGCTTGTTGCATCACTGTTACACAACACCTACAAGGCTGGCTTCACATCCCTTTTTGGCGAGGCACATCAAGTTCCGATACGTAGAATCCCGATTTGCCTAAAATGAAAACTTACAAGCATCTGCTTGCTTTTTCCTCCCAGGAACTTTTGGGCAAGTTCTTATCTCACCTACATCCTCTCCTGCATTTGATAAATCCTAATTTGCATGACTGAAGGAGATAATTTAATCCAAGGAGATACGATGGCACCAATTTGCATCACCTCCCCATTTTTCCCCCTCCCCTGCCTAACCAACTTGCCAGAGGAAAAAAAGTTCTTGAAACTTGAATGCCTGCGGTGATACTTGTACAATTTTACTTGGCCCCAGGAAGGTATGGCCTGTAGTCTAGAGATCTCAGAAACCCTGAGAATAAGAACCAGGGCAGATAAAGGCACCAGGCTGTTCTCACTGAACATTTCTTTACAACAGCAGGTCCTCTTGTTCCGTGGATTATTTTGCAGCCTGGATGCAGAGCAGGAAAATGATTAATAGCCCACTCTTAAGTATTCCTACTCAGCGGGACTCCCCCCCACCCCCCAGTGTTGCCCCATCAGTAAACTTCTTTTAAAGTACCAAAAAGATCACTGAATCTTCAAATCGCCCAAAGCGTGGAAGTTCCGTGATTTTAAAAAACAAAAAACAAAACTCTGACTCAAATATACACTGCTCAAAAAAATAAAATAAAGGGAACACAAGCCGAAGACATCCGAGATCTGAATGAATGAAATAGCCTTATTAAATACTTTGTTCATTACATACAGTAGTTTTGTGTTCCCTTTGGTTGTTTGAGCAGTGTATAAACTACTGTATGTAACGAACAAAGTATTTAATAAGGCTATTTCATTCATTCAGATCTCGGATGTCTTCTCCTTGTGTTCCCTTTATTTTTTTGAGCAGTATATATTTCAGAAAAGAAAAGAGAAGGCGCGGGAGGGTGGGGGGAATGTGAAGGTTAGTTTGGACCTTGCCCTCCGATTTCTTCTACACCGCCACCACTTCCTCGGAGACGTCGATGACGGAACTCCTTGAACCACCTGTCCTTTGTCCACGTTGTCAGAGGCGGCGACGGCGCTGCTTGCTGCAAAAAAAAAAAAAGGCCAAGCCTAAGAGGAGGTCAGATTAAGTATCTGTACATAAAAGAATCGCAGGCGGAAACTTCCGCCTCTGTAAACTGATCGCTCCTCTGCCGTCTAGTTTCGTTCTCTCTGGGCGGGGGGACTCGCGTGGGGGTGGGGGAGAGACGAAGGGCGGGCGGTGGAACTTTGCCCTGGGCGCGATTGTGCTGTCATAAAGATCGGCAGCCAATGAACGGGACAGGTTAAAATAGAGCCTTATAAATAGCTGAGCTGGCCTGGCGATGAAGGCGATAGGGGCCACGGTGTAAAACGAGCGTGGTTTTTACCTATCACACATAGATGGTGCGGATTGCTGTAACTCCACTTGATCCGGGGCGCTGCCCCGAATGCATTCAGTTATAAAAACGAAGTGTCTAGAAGTTTGCTTTAAATTCTTTTTAACTCCTCCGTTATTATCATTTTATTATCATAGCCAGGTTTCCTGTGGATAAGTACGCCTTTAAAAGTGGTTGGGTCAATAAGGAGGTTCATCTGGTTCGTTTTCTTCCTGCCCAGTTGTGACAGATTTTTTTTTTAATGAAGTGGCCTTGGTTTAAATATTGGGAATGTTCTCAAAACGAATCACTTTCCCCATTGGCATCCATGATGTTTCCCAGCTTTGGTTTGTAGGCTTGACTTTTTCTTTCTCCCTCAAAACTGCAGCTTGCATTATCAATTAAGTAGGCATTTTAATGGAAACGTTTCAGGAAAAAAAAGTGATTTCCCCTTTGCTGTCTTTCTAGAGCTCTGGATAATTTATAACAACTTAAAAACAGGAAAACCACAATCAAACTATAATTGAAAAAAAAAGATGGACCGCTTTCCTGAATACATTAAACATCGTTTTGACATAAAAAGGAGGAGGGGTTGTCACACAATGCAGGAATAATAGTTGATCTGAAGTTGAACTAGTGATCTGCCTTTGAAAATATTTTTTAATGGTAATCTGTAGCAATTTGTGGTGTTTCTTGTACATTTATATTTTATTGTTCATGAACAATACATGAAAGCGCCAAACACATTTCATTGGCTGGTCTAACACAAGACTAGCTATGGTTTGTCATTCTGATTGAATTTATGCATTGTGCTGTTACAGCGTGGCTTAGAATACATGAACTAAGATTATGCCAAATCTGACCTGCAAAAATTCAGACTAGATGACAGCAAAGGATAGGAGGTTTTTCCTTTTGTGGCTATCAAGTGACTGCCTAGATTTTTGCTGCCAGATCTACTAACTCTAGAGCAGGGGTCCTCAAACTTTTTAAACGGGGGGCCAATTCACGGTCCCTCAGACTGTTCGGGGGGGGGCAGACCAACTTGGTGGGTGTGGCTAGGTGGTCATGTGACTGGGTGGACATGGCCAATTTAGCAGTCCAAACAATACACACAAATTAAACTTTAATTTGTTATGCTCCTGAGGGTGGAAAGTAGGTTAGTAAAGAGATGTGGCTACCTGGGGATGTGTATGAGGGACTTCTCTCTCTCTCTCTCTCTCTCTCTCTCTCTCTCTCTCTCTCTCTCTCTCTCTCCTTCTCTTTCTCTCTCTCTCTCTCTCGGCCGAGGAGGCAAAAACGGGCCCATTTTTGGTCTCCAGAAGCCTCTGCGTGTCTCATTTTTGGCCTCCTGGCCTCCAGAAGGCAGGTGGGGGCCAGCAGGTAGGCAGGGCTATCTGGGCAAGGCAGCCTTGTGGTCCTGTGTGGGCCAGATTAATGGCTTCAGCAGCCATATCCGGCCCCCGGGCCATAGTTTGATGGCCCGTGCTCTAGAGTAAACTCAGACATTGTGGCTTGTATGTGATGCTTTCTGGCTTAATATTATTGTCTGTCTTAATAATCACAAAGCATTATTTAGGAGGCACATTGGTTAGGTTAAAATGTGAAGCTAAAGAACTCATACTCTTGTTCAGTCCAATATAGGAATCAGGTCACTGTGTTAATGGTAATGAGATGCATAATTCTTTTTTCTGTTCACTGAAGATTTCAATCATCAAGAAAGACAAAATGATGACTAACAGGTATAGTTAAAAAAACATAGAATCCTTGAGAGTGATGGTATAAACATGTTTCTAAAGTAGAATAAGTAACTGTCAAAATACAGTTTTAATTACGTTTGCCTGATCCTGTTTGGAAAGTGTTAGCTTTGTGAATTTGGAACATTTTGTCAAGTAATTCTTTTAAAAATAAAAGGTTCATGATATTCCTGGATTGAATTCAATACAAATGTATTAATCATACTGAATTAAGTTGATTTACGGTAAAGCAATCATGAAAAATCTACTTTACCCACAACATGTACTTAACTAGCTATTATTAAAATTTGGTTGTTCCATAATATAAACTTTTATTGGATAACCAATAAATTGGTGACCCATTATTGTCCTGTGTATTTTGCAGCATTTAGTGCAACTCTTGTAACCAAATCTCCAATAAACAAAGATCCCAATATAATTCTGCCAAAATTTCAGTGGGGTCAAATACTTTAGTCATTTTCAAGGTGAGCTGAAAAAAGGAACTGAATTGTGATGTTTCCTATTCCAGCTAAAGAGCCAACAGTAGGCCTAAAAGTGTGGAAATGTGAATCCAATTGTAAGTGGTGCAGCCACAATTTCAAAAGTTGTTTTAAGAGTGTAGATTCATGTAATATAATATGAAGAAATTAAAAAAAATAGGAGAATCTTGCAAAATTACGTGGCTTGCAGTTTTAGATGGCCCAACAGTGAGTTCGTTTAACTGAAATTAGCGTTAGTTCAGTGATAGCAGGCATCAGATAAATTAGAATTTTCCTTAGTTGCAACTACATGGGAAAGTCTTATCAGAGGAAATATTTTATTTTTTAATTTTATTTATTTTTATATGCCGCCTTCTCCGGAGACTCAGGGCGGCTTACAATGCGTTAAGCAATAGCCTTCACACTTTTGTGTATTTTATACAAAGTCAGCTTATTGCCCCCACAAACCGGGTCCTCATTTTACCCACCTTAGAAAGGATGGAAGGCTGAGTCGACCTTGAGCCTGGTGAGAATTGAACTCGCAGTAATTGCAGGCAGCTGGATGTTAAATGCTGCCTTAGTAGGAGGCATTAGTCTCCTATGCCACTCAGGCTTTAGATGTTATTTGGAGCCGAAAAATTCTCTATAGATTGAAATACCAGTGCTAAAAATGATTAAGATTAAGTTACAGCAAAAATGTAATTTTGAAATTTTGTTGCAGTGATAGAGCACACAAAATTAAGACATGGGTTATTCTTATTCTTTATGAAACCAGTGGGTTGGTAATATAGGTGTTCCTGAGACATAATCACACATGGATTGAAAGGCAAATAATATCCCCCTTCTACTTTCCCTTAATGGTGTTCTGGTTAGCATTATAAAAATTCTTTTTTCATAAATGAATGAGTGGCTCTCCTGTCATGTTTTGGGTTAGAAACAGATACATATCTCTTCCTTCGTTCTCATAGCTTCTTGTGAAGTACTGAGAATTCTTTCAGGTGTTTTTATGAACAATAAACTTCTGTTTTACAGATTTATCATGATCTTTGCTTTTCATGAAAGAAAAATGGAAAAGTTTAAATGCCTTTTGTATATCTTTGGAATCTATATACTACTAAAACTCTCGTCATGAGCTTTAACTGGGTGAAACAGTGCATCATAGGACAACAATTTTTGAACCAAGGTACTCAAAAGGTCTAATTACAGAATGTGTTCAAAATCCAGGACCCATGGTTCCCAACGGAATGAAACTTGGGAAGGTTGTGACTGCTTTAGTGCTGGCTGCAGTGGTGGGATTCAAATTTTTTTACTACCAGTTCTGTGGGTGTGGCTTGGTGGGCACGGCATGGCTTGGTGGGTGTGGTTTGGTGGGCGTAACAGTGGAAGGATACTGTAAAAATCTTCATTCCCACCCCACTCTAGGGGAAGGTTACTGCAAAATCCCCATTTCCTCCTGATCAGCTGGGACGCCGGAGGCAGAGAATAGATGGGGGCTGGGCCAGTCAGAGGTGGTATTTACCGGTTCTCCGAACTACTCAAACTTTCCACTACTGGTTCCCCAGAACTGGTCAGAACCTGCTGAATATTACATCTGGCTGGCTGGTGCTGCAATGTTGCTTCAGTCATGTGATCTTCGTTTTCAATGTTGCATGACAGTTTCCCAGCCAGTCTTGAAATCCATTGCTTTATCCTCCATCATCAGCAGCCATTGCTGGAAAGGGAAGGGAATTGGAAAGGCAGGCAGGCAGGCTTTCCAATGCTCCCTGCCAGATTACCACAAGGAAACTCAATGGAGAAACCAGTGGGAAATCAGAAGTCATTCCTGCTTCCACTGCTTTTCTTCCCACCCTTGGTCATTCCATTTCTCTGTTTATTTGACGAAATATCTCTGAAATGTTGACCCAATCGGTTATCTAGTTATTTATACATTGTGTGCAGATCTTCAAAGGGGCACTTAGCTTCCCTGAAGTTTGGTTCAAAGTGTTCCTTCAAAGTAAGGCAATGTCCTGTTTATCTGCATAGAGGCAGGACAGCTTACTGCTTTGCTCAGTGGCTGTGATTTGTGAAGAACATCAGCATAACCTCAGCTCTTCCTAGAGATGAACCAAATGCAGCACATTGAGACATAGCCGTAAGGCAATCTTCATACTTCTTATATTTTATATGTCTGACATCTATTCTTAGCCTTCTAGCAGTTGGGTGGAAGGATTATATGTATCATTATGGTTGGAGTTATTTTTGGTAAGGCTTAGTGATATAATTTGACAAGATCCAGGTATTTTATCAAGCATGACAATGCAGGGAGATGGCCGTTTGCAGACCAAAAGGAGGTTATCCTTCAAATAATTATAAAATCCTTTGCAGATCAATAACTTGCACATGAGTCAGACAGCCACAAAGATAAATTTGTCCTATGCAACTACCACTACTTCTGATGAGTTTAAATAAATACTTCTATTACCTCTATTATGTAAGTTATATTTTCACAAGGATACACTGTTCTCATGGCATTAGAAACACACCCTTTGTATGCAGCATTTTTTCCTTTCTTGAAATGTTTGTTCTGCCTGGAAGATTAATGTTGTGATTTTCTCAGTGTTCAGGTTATTCACCCAGAGGTTAACCCTTTACTGTGGCCCCTAGAAGATGGAAAGCAAATTAAGAAAAGCAACTAAAAACATTAGCAGCACCTGTCCTCTTTCAGTTTAGCGATTAAACACGGGTAAAGAAAAACTTGGATCAAAATACTATAATGATATTGGAGGAATTCAGTCCCAGCAAAAACAAAGTAGCTAAAAAATCAATAACAACTCAACCACACTTTCTTTTAATGGTGTCTCCTTGATAATTCTTCCCTTTTTCTCAACACTAGAGAAAGCTATATGTAGGGAGGGTAAATAAATTAAATATATAAATAAGCAGGGAAATGGCAATCTCTTCTAAAAATCTCTATATTCCATCTTTCCCCACATCTTATTATTGCATTCAAAACTCAGTATTGTACATAACCAGAAATGATGTCTTGTATAACTTGGAGAATTCTGAATGATGGATACCTTACTACAGTAGATTCACCAGGTAGTTATCAAAAGCAGAGTCTTCCTTAAAGTGGTATTATCTATGTGCAACTTCTTTCAAAACAAGATTTACCAGGCCCGTTCATTCTAAATGTGTAATGGATGATGGAATACTAAGTACTTTAATTGCTTAGATTATTATATTTTTCCAGCTTAGTACCTATGTTGTGATTTTGAACTGGAACAGTCCAAAACAGGCAGTTATAGTGTAGATGTTTTTTACACTGCTGACAATGCTTTTGGATCAGATTTTGTGTACCACTACTGTTATTCCAATGCTTTAACTAGAATATAGATTTACATTTAGAAGCATTTTAAATATTTATTTCTGGGGATTTACAGGTTGGTGACCTCTTCTGGAGTAAAAATACAAGAAAGAAAAATAAGTCAGACCACTTTGCACGCACAAAGAATTATTTTATATTGTGCTTCTTTTAGCAACACTGCATTCCATGTGAATGAACTATTAATAATACTCTAAGACTATTCAAATGTAGTACAGGCAGTCCTTGACTTACAACAGTTCATTTCGTGACCGTTCAAAGTTACAACGGCACTGGAAAAAATGACTTATGACCATTTTTCATGCTTACAACTGTTGCAGTATCCCCATGATCACGTGATCAAAATTCAGACACTTGGCAACTGACTCATACTTATGACGGTCATAGCATTTTGGGGTCATGTCAGGGGTGAAATGCTCCCTGTTCGGACCCGATCGCCCGATCTGGTAGCGATGGAGGCGGGTGGTTCGGAGAACCGGTAGCAAAAATCCCTGGGCCTCCCCATGCCCAGCTGAGCCGCATAATCATCAGAGGCTTTTTTTTTTACTTTTAAAAGCATTTTTTCTACAACCTTTTCGGCTGAAAAAAATGCTTTTAAAAGTAAAAAAAAAAAGCCTCTGATGATCGCGCAGCTCAGCTGGGATCGTCAAAGGCTTTTAAAAGAAAAAAACCCTTCTTTTCTTTTAAATGCCTCTGACGATCCAAGCTGAGTTGCCTGATCGGCAGAGGTTTTTTTTCTTTTAAGTGCCTCTGACGATCCCAGCTGAATTGCCTGATCGGCAGAGGCTTTTAAAAAGAAAAAAAGCCTCTGCCCATCAGGCAACTCAGCTGGGATTTTCAGAGTCTTTTGAAAGCATTTTTTTTACAACCTCTTTCTTGAAGAGGTTGTAGAAAAAATGGTTTTAAAAGAAAAAAAAATGGCCATGCCCACTCAGTCACATTACCCCCCCCAACCAAGCCACGCCCACAGAACCGGTAGTAACAAATTTTAGATTTCACCCCTGGGTCATGTGATCCCCTTTGGCAACCTTCTGACAAAGTCAATGGGAAGCTGGATTCACTTAACAGCTGTGCTACTAACTTAATGACTCCAATGATTCACTTAATAATTGTGGCAAGCAAGGTTTTAAAATGGGGCAAAACTCACTTAACAAATGTCTCACTTAATAACAGAAATTTTGGGCTCAATTGTAGTTGTAAGTCAAGGACTAACTATACTCCTTTTTTAAAATATTGGATGTTCACTAGCCAGCGGATCCTAAAACATGCACCATTTGAAACCAGATTGAGAACTTGTCATGAGAATTTTTATCATTAAATGAAGTTTACATCATACAACCGTCATATCGTATTTGTTTTTACTGAAATAATCTGAAAAGTACAGATATGATTACAAGCTTAATAAGATTTGTAAATACGGAAGCAGCAGAAATGTTCTAGTATCAAAAACATGACCTTGTAGGAATCAAGAATAGAATTTATTTTTTAAAACCGGTCAAACAGCCATCTTTGTTTTTTTATTTTTCATGGTCTTAACTTTATATTAAAAAGATAAGCCAAGGGGCATTTCCTGATGTCAAAAAAGAGCTATGGATATTGATGACATGCATCTCTTCTTGATGTTCCACGTGTAGCAAATGAAATACTGTATACTATTATGTAATTGAACTCGGTGTATTGCTAGTTGCAAGGAGTTTCATTTGTCCTGAAACTGTTCC
Source organism: Arizona elegans (assembly GCA_022577455.1). Lineage (NCBI taxonomy): Eukaryota > Metazoa > Chordata > Lepidosauria > Squamata > Colubridae > Arizona > Arizona elegans. Next base: position 257,175,146 of record JAKOOJ010000001.1, read on the forward strand.
ATCAAATATTTCTTTTAATCAGTTTCTTTCTAGCTGGTGCCAAACAGAGCTAATTTGTTTAATCTTAAGTGTTTTCAGCATGTCTGTATGTTTTAATTCCCATGTTCATGAAGGAGCCCACATTTCTCATTTACCATTTTTGTTACAACTTTCACACAATTGGGCAAGTGACCTTGAAATGCTAACTGGGAAGTCAGCAGAATAATCTCTCCAAATCTTGTTTTTTCTTTCTAATTGATGTTTTGAAAAACAAAACAGCAAACACGGAACCATGGTTGTACTTTCTATAAATATGGCTGTGCATATAGTCCACAACTGAACAGATAATAATAGAAAAATAGTGGTATGAAAATAGTTTATTCTACAATAGATGTATTTGCCATAGTATAGCTACAAGCATGTTGTAGATGGCTATCAGTCCATTAGAAAGGAAGATAGCAGTTTTCAGGGTAATGTTTAAATGCAATTTAGTTTCATTATAGAATAAAGGCTATATAATCAAGTAAATATTTTTTTCCAGTATATTCATTATAAAATATACTCTCTTCCCTTAAAAATGGCTTAAACAAAGTAAATTAGCATATAATTATTAAAATCAGTAACAAATAAAAATAGCATACTATAATGAAATATTAGTATAGACTTGTTGGAAAACATGAGACTTAACCAATTAAGCTAATTTAGATCATTTTGATTTTAATGGATATATTAGAAAATGCATTTTTAATGGGTATATTAGAAAATGCATTTTTACAAGAATAAGTATACTATATTCCTATATGTCTCTCAATTACAGAATATTATTATAGAAATAAACTCAAAATAATAACTACAATGACAAAAGTTTAAAACAAAATACCCAGTTAGAAAACACTTGAAAAATAGCATTCAATTTAATGCTTGCCAAAATAACAGTTTTCTTCACAAGTATTCATTGGATTCTCCCAAATGTTTATATAAAATTTTCTTAGATTCTGTGGAGACATAAAACAAACAAAAAATGATTTAACATTGGGCATTATCTATTTCATCTAAGAGCCTTTTTTAAAAAACAAATTATACTATTTGGGTTGCTTACAATGCAAATAAGGCTTCTGTGATTTTAATTACTTTTTAAGAAGTTCATTATTTAGTTGTTTCTAAAGTCTGAGTTTATATGTTGGATAATAACAAATTATTAATAGAAAATGACACGAGAACACTTAATTAATAGTGCTCCATATATATTACAATCCAGCCAAAAGTTGGCAAGATTTTGGAGCTTCACTGAGCTCTGTGAGAAAAAGTTAAACAAGTGCTAAATTCTCCATTGAATGTTGTCTTATAAATTTCTTAACTTTGGCCAGACAGTCTTCGAAGTCTATATACATTGTTTTTACAGAACTATATATTGGATGAACATCCCAAACTAGTTTATTAAACAGTAGATTTATGGCTAAGAGTTCAAAATGAAGGTTTACGCTTTATTAAGGTGACCAGTAATGATGGTTAGATGGACTACTAATAACTGAGAAACAATTTTGCGATCCGAAAGACAAAACCAATCTGTAACATCATATCTGAAAAATGGACACCCATATAAATTAGCTTAAAATAATATATAAATAGCAATATTTATATATTATGAGCCTTGATGGCACAGTGGACTAAAGTGCTGTTAAATAGCACTTAGCTGCCAGCTGCCTGCAATTACTGCAAGTTCAAATCTCACCAGGCTCAAGGTTGACTCAGGAGGACCCAGATTGTGGGGGCAATAAGCTGACTTTGTATAAAAAAGAACATCGCTTGGGGGGGGTGGCGAAAGCTCTACTAAGCAGGTATATACAAAAGTATGAAGGCTATTGCTTAACACATTGTAAGCCGCCCTGAGTCTCCGGAGAAAGGCGGCATATAAATCGAACCAATAAATAAATAAATAAATAAAATATTGCAGACTGGTGGATTTTCTGTCCAGGGTTCAGACTGTTTCATTCAGTGGCTTCCGTGCACTGTTTATAATTTTCTGCCCATTAGCCTACTCAATCACTGCTGAGCTGTTTACTTTTCTTCCTCTTAAATGTTTCTTTTAATACCCCTGCAAGGCTGAATGAAATTTTCCCCTTACTATCCTCTCATTTGGATGGGTGGTTCTGATTTAACTATACAAGCTAGTTTGTCCTCAGCCTTCATCCTAAGGTAGAGGAAAAAGGTTCCCATTTAGACAAGAAGGGTGGGCCCGCAGAGTCAGCAAAAACAAAAATTTGAAGGCTGAAATGGAAAGAATGTGGAGAGGTTCTGGCTATATTTAGTTTCAAGAGGCTGGTGGTATCCAGCTTTCAAGTAGAGAAGAAGCTGTAGAAGATACTTTTCAGGATTTCAAAGGCAGGAGATCTGTTTGCTTCCAATATACTCATCCTACATATTTGTAAATAAAGCAAATATTACAAATCTTGCATCTCTTTCTGAGTAAAAACCCAACTGGCTGAATTCCTGCTTCATATTAAGCAGTGTTTTGTTTAAATATGGCTTGTATATAGTATGCTAGTATAATACTAATAGTGTAGCAGAAATCTCCACCTGGAAACCCAATGTTGATAGAAACAGCAAACTCTCAGGTAGGAAACATATGACAAATATGTATAATAATTAATCTTTTTAATAATTCATTTTCAGACTTTGGTTTATAACTTCATTAACAGTTAACAAATTGCTCAGAGAGTAGCCTCAATTGGCATATGAGGTTGAACAAGGTGGGACTCTTCGTAAGTAGTTAACAATTAATTTCCTGCAGTGGAATGCAGCCATGTTCTTTCAAGTAGCTATGTTCTTCTTGAAGTGCTGGCCCACTAACAGGAATATCCTCAAACCTTAGGCATTTGAGCAGTGGCCTTCAACCTTTTGGGCACCAGGGACTGGTTCTGTGGAGAGAGGTTTTTCCGTGGACCAGAGGGGGCGTGGTTTCCCATGCTGCCTACATCCTTCAGATGGGGCTTTGCTTGTTTGCGCAGCCCGGTTTCTGGCATGCCGGAGTCCAGTGCCGATCCATGGACCAGGGTCTCCTAACTGGCACAAGTTAAGGCTCCTTACATGGTTAGGCATAGCTCTAACATCTCTAGCATAGATATATTTAAGGATCAGAGGGAGATGTAAGGTGTTTTCTACATTGTCTTGTTTTTCTTTTAAAAAGTACTGAATATCCTAATGCAGTGGTTCTCACCCTGTGGTCTGTGGAACCCTGAGGGGCCGTGTTGTCATTACAGGGAGTCCACTAAGGCTTGAAGAAATGTTATGATTTAAATCTTGAGTTAAGTCTTGGTAGTCTGTGGCTATGGTTCATGGCCACAAAAGGTATCTAAAGGCGAGTTGAAGAAAAAGTTGAGAACCACTGTCCTAATGTATCATGCACATATGACAGAGTGTGCATGGCTAGATTAATACACACTATTCCCCTGTGCCTTAATTCATTTTAATCATAGTTCACTGATTATGCCACAAAGGATAGCTTTATATATTACATTAAACTGCAGTTTTCTTAACTATAATTTACTGAATGAACGCAACTGGCCGGGTTCTCATTTTGTAATCCATTATATAAAAGTACAATGGCTGGCTTCACATATTAATGAAATATGTGATTCCAGTCTATGCCTGAATGAATTATGCCTAGTGCACGGGTATCAAACCCGCGGTGTCACGTTGCTGTCACATGACTTTTGTGATGGTTTTCCCATTTGCGGAGCTGGGGTGGGCGTGGCCTGTGCACGATGCATCCAGCACACGGGCTGCCAGTTTGGTACCCCTGGGTCCAATAGTCCTTCAGATTCAGATCAGGGTCCAATAGTCCTTCAGATTTTTTAGCCCAGCATGGAAGAAATGTAAATTATCTAGGTGAATGAGAAAAAATGTCTTGATATGATTTAGAGATGCATCGCTGGCTAATTACTGCCTCATCTGCCAATCTTCTATCTGGGAAATTGTGACTTAATGTATCTTAAGCGAGAATTTTGGCAAGGAAACTTGGGGGCGGGGGGGAATGAAAGTCTGATTTGACTTCTTCTGGAAAGATTCACACAACACACTTGGCTAAAATGTGGTTGGCTAATGTATGGTATAGTAGTGCATTGTATAAACTTGTTTAATACCCCATGGATAATTTAATCATGGATAAGCTTCATTGTTCTGTCACGCTCAGAATTATCTGTATTCACTGTTAGCAGCACTCTAGGTCAGGGGTGTCAAAATGGTGGCCCGTGGGCCAGATGCGTTATGCGCAGACCACGCCCACCCCAGCTCTGCAAAGGGAAAAAATGTTGTGAAATGTCACGTGATGGCAACAGGACGCCACGAGTTTGACACCTGTGCTCTAGGTGTTTAGGTAAATTCTCATGTTTTCTTCTCAAGAACTTGAAAATGAATTTATTGAAGGCTACACTTATGAGGTTCATGTATATGTATGCAGTTCAGCACTAAGCTGTCATTACTACATGACACATAGAGCTATAGCTGTTACTTATATCTTATTTTACCCACATACTATTCTCTTGGTATAACATATAAGGCGTAATCTTCAGCTTTATGCTGTTCTGGTGTTTTGGAGTACATTCCTGTTATCTAGCCAATGTGGCCTTTGGTTATATTAGTTGATGATGGTACTTAGTGCCAGGTCCGGGATTACAACCAGAGCTGCTGGTATTCTGAAAATCCACTCAAAACAAAATAAGAAAGTTGCATATTTTACCACCTTTTATGAATGTTGTCCATTAATTTTCAGCTATACCCACCAATGGGTGGGGGGAGGGGGGAAGAATGCAATCAGATTGGTTTTAATTCTGAAGGAAACATACACTGCTCAAAATGTATTTCAGATAATAATATCAAATGACCAGTACTAAAAGAAATTGAGGCTATATTCCCATAAATCCATGGGACTTCTGTGAGTCTTCTTGGTCTTTCTGAGTAGGAATGCCTAATACAGTTAATGAATGCCACAACTTCAGCCAACCAGAAAATGGACTGCATGCTTAAGAACAGAGAAGTATAGTTTGCTTCTAATAATTTTACTGACATCTAGTGGTAACACTTGCAGAAACTCTTGAGAAATTATTAATATAGAATTAGAATTTCATTAAAGGCGATCCAGTCATGGTTTAAAAAGAATAAAATACATTCATTCTTATTCCACCTCTGAAGCTCCTTGGATGTTTGCTAAATATCTCATTTTTTTTACTTCTGTTATTCCCTTATTTTTTTTCAATTTTTTGTTGCAAAAATCTATCCTATTTTATCCTCCATAGCAAATACAATTGGATGCAGCAAAACTTAATGCGAAACATATGAAAATCTACAGGTAGTCTTTGACTTATGACCACGATACAAACTCAGAATTTTGGTCATAAGTCACTACAGTCAATAAGTTGGAGCACCGCATGAGATAGGACTTGATTTTACAAACATGTTAATGATAATTGTAAAATGAGTCATTGTGGTCCTTAAGTGAACCACATACCTATGAAGCAAATCCATTCTCCCGGATGGGCGTTTATGTTTTTCCTGGAAATTGGCAAAAATATATATATCATAAATTGTAGTCATGTGACCGCAGAACGCTGCAACTGGTTGTAAATGCCAAGCAACCAAAATGTGATCACGTGACCAGAGTGGCAGAGGTCAGAATTTCAAGGACAACTTGCTTGTAAGTGGCTATTTTGAAGTCATAATAGCTTCGAATGGTCTTGAACAACCAGTTGTAAATTGAGGACTACCAGTAGTGTTTTACTGATCTTTCCTTTGTCAGGTTTTTATTTTAATGTCTCAATCAGGGCAAGAAATTACACACATGCACATACCCTTTTGTTTGAAAGATTACCAGAACAAGTTGAAATGTGACCATAGGAGAGATTTCTTTCTCATCAAAGTTAATCAGTATTTTTACCTTTTATGAGTTACAAACAAGTGCATTCATTGGATTCAAACTTCTAAACAATAGTTTTCTCCCAGGGCTCCTTTCTGGGAGAGCCACTGTTGTTAACAAGCATGGAGGGTTAGGATGTTCTGGTTCAGGATAAGAAAAACAGTTAATGGTAGCAGTATAAAAGGGAAGTCAGCTAAAGTTAGGGCAGCAAATCAGGATTTCAAATCAGAAGTTGTAGGGGCTTCATCACTGGAAGTTTTTTAAAAAAAGAGTGGGCAGCCACCTATCTGAAATGGTATAAGGTCTTCTGCTTAAGCAGGGTGTTGGAGTTCACTAGAAGATCTCCAAAGTCCTTCCCAGCTGTGTTCTGATTGATTGATTGATTGGGTGAAAAAAAATCCCACAAAGTTATATAGAGAATTTTTTAAAAAAATTTGATTTATATGCCGCCCTTCTCTGGAGACTCAGGGCGGCTTACAATGCGTTAAGCAATAGCCTTCATACTTTTGTATATTTATACAAAGTCAGCTTATTGCCCCCACAAACTGGGTCCTCAATTTACCTACCTTAGAAAGGATGGAAGGTTGAGTCAACCTTGAGCCTGGTGAGATTCCAATTTACAGTAATTGCAGACAGCTGCTGTTAATCCCAATGCTATCAGTCTGCTGAGCCACCAGGCCCTTAATTCTTAAGTCTTTGCTGCCATCTGAAGATTATCTGGATTTCTACACTCCAGATCTGGCTGTCCTAATTTAAAAATTCTCACTTCCCTCTTCCAGCAAGAAAAAAAGTTGGGATCCACTACACTGCATATGAAAAAGCATTTGTAAAAATGGCATCCAGCTATTAATAAGGACCATGTGAAGAATGTGTAATTCCCCCAGCCCAATTCATTGGCAGCACAAAACTGTTTCTGTTCTGTCACCAGTGCATTATTTTAGTTGTATCTACAGGACTATCTACAGGTAGTCCTCGATTTACAACCACAATTGAGCTCAAAATGCCTAGGTTGGGAAACATTGATTTGGAGAATGATGTGTGTATCTATTCTGTTTTTATTTTCTTTTTAACTGTTATCTGCCCAGAGTTATACATATAAAACGGGTGGCCATGGAAAACAAATAAACTTATTAACCAGAAAATCCATATAATCTTTCAGCTTGTTTTATTTTGCTAAATACATAAGATGGTACTTTTGTCTTAACTGTCTGAAGACACTTCATTTTTCACATTTCTGTATGGCTTATCTTCCTCAAAGAGTAAGGCATTACTTAAGGTGTTAATTAGGTAAAGCAGCAATTATAGTGCTATATTTTACCAAATAGACAACATGGTCTCTATCATTTCTTGGTAACAAGAATGGAATAGCTAATCTAACAACACCCAACCACAGTGGGTAATATGCAGATTTGCAGATAGAACACTAATTTGCAGATAGTGCAGCCTTTTCATATAATATAGTGAAGTGGTGTTCACTAGCTTCAAGGTGTTTTTTTTTTTTATAGAGGTAGGAACTGTTTGAATAATGCAGCCCTTCTTGGTGGAGGGGTAGTATTGCTTTTGGCTAGCCAGCAGTACACCAAAGTTGCTCATTGACCCCAATCAGACTTGGATGGTGACGGAGACCATTGAAAGAAATTGATGCTCTCTAACCCCTTGATCATGTACAAAGATATGGGAGTTTTAAAAAGAAATAATAGAGCTTCAAGTGAGCTTGTCAGGACAACAGTGTAAACCATGGCTACTTTAAGACTTGTGGTTTTCAACTCCCAGAATTCCCCATTCCTCAGCATGGCTGGCTAAGGAATTCTGGGAGTTGAAGTTCACAAATCTTAAAGTTGCCAAGGTTGAAGACCCAGGTTTAAACTGTGAAATTTTCACTAGGATGATGGCCAAGCCGTATATCTCCTTGGTAGGACTATATTCCCCCCAATTACCTGAATTTTTGTGTATTAGGATGTAGACATCCTCTTTATTGTCTCATCGAAGGTCTTTTGAAATCAGAGGGCTTTTTAAGCATAGCAGCATTCCTGGAAAACTGTGATGCCCGGTTTTTAGGTATTTTATACCGGGGAGACTTTGGTAGTAATTTATTTTCCTCGAAGCTGTCCAATCTCTTTTTGATGACCTCATTAATTAAGCCTGCAAAAGTAATTACCTTAAATTAACATTTACCTGAGTAGATAATCTCTTAACTGTAAAAATAGCTTCAGTTTTGAAATTGTATTTTGTTTCATCAACATAGCCTCAGATACACATCATTAAGGAAGGCAATAGAACTGAATAAAAAAAAAGACAAGGACATAATTTGAATGCCACAAGGACAGCAGGTTAATGCTGAAATGTATGTTCAGAAAGAAGTAGATGGATGGAAACTAAAGTTGCTGCTGTTGCATCTTTGGGTTCTTGTGTGTTTTCTGAGCAGCTTTACAATAAAGATGTGTAGAATATCGGAACATTACCATTTTCAATCTAGAGGTAACACAATGTAAGCAGGCAAGAAACCAAAAACTTCACCCCAAACACGTCACCCTCTTTAGATCTTGCACACCTTACAGCCAGTTGTACCATGACATGGTTGTGTGCTTGTTAGGTTCAGTTTGTAGCTTACTCCTAACTTGTTGGTCAGGCAATATATCTGTTTCTTTAAGAAACAATTGAGCCACGTAATCAGGGTTTGCTGAACCCTGTAATTAGGCTACAGTGCATAAATAAGCAGCGCAGAGAAGCGTTCCTTGTTCCTGAATGCTCCTGATCATTCCTGTTGCTTCCTGCGTCTTTCTGCTGATTGGTGTTAGACTGGATTGGTATATGGTTCTGTATACCGAGAGTTACTAAAGTCTGTTTGCTTTGGTAAGGGAAGATACTTACTGGACTGATTTACTGTTTATGACCTTGGACTGTTTTACCTACACCGAGACTGCTTATTATCTTGTATATAAAGTATTTTTCTCACACGAGCTGCACGTTTATCTCCTTCCCTGTGTGTTTCTGCTCTGCTCGTTGCACAAGCAACAAATACTTTTTACACGCACCCTAACAGTGCTATTGCAAGATTATCAAAAATTCACATGTAAACTCTCAGCTATTTCAGCTGGAAGATTATTAACTGATATGCCAGGGATTAAATCTAAAAAGAAAAAAAGAAAAGAAAGAGAGAATGTGTCCAAAATGAAAACTACAAAAATTAAATCATGCAGTTCTGCTCAAATGAAATCAACTCAGGGCAGTTACTATGATGACCATATGTGTTTTTAATACATTCCCTTTTCTGCCTTATTAAATGCATGAGAAAAATATTGTGGAAGCTACAACCAAGGTTCTTGGTGGTTCACACAGTTGTGCACTCCTGCATTAAAGCAAGCATTGAGTTCTGGCCATTATACTAGTGTCCTTTCCTCTGATTTTTGTATAATTCAGATGTTCATAATGCTAATTGCTTGGGCATCGTATTGATTTGGCTCTTCTCTAACCAGCAGGAGCAAATCCTGGATAGCCAGAGCATTTTGGTATACTTGCCATCTGTTATTATTCTTCCTAGAAGCCTTTTCTGCAGCTGAAGTTCTACACGGCCCATCACATATGGAAGGAATCCTTTCTCAATATCTATTTTTGCAAAGTACCAAAGGAAAACAAGCATTATACAGTGCTGCGATTCTTAAATAGATAGAAAACTTCTGTGTCCACTAAAGTACAGTGGCTGATTCTTTAGAAATTATAATAAATAAGATTACTACTTATCAGGTTGGTATTTTTTGTTCATTATCTAGATAATTTTATATGTGAAGCAAAGTGAGAAAAATGAAATATAGCATGATCCTAAATGTAATTACTTGGTGATATATCCATTCAGTTTCATTAACTTTCTTTCCAAATATGTAAGAACTTTTCTCAGGTTAGCTAACTAGGCTGTGCTATTTCTTTATTTCCTTTTGCATTTTAGATATGTATTATCTTTTCTTTTTACAAATAATTAGAATAATTTAGTGTATTAAGTAACTTTTAATCTATCCAGAGAACTGACTACTAGTGGATTAAAAGTTTAATAGAATGGCTACTTAGTGCATATTTTAAAAATAGATACAAAAATCATTGTATGTTTTTTGTATTTATCAGCATTATCCTTTATTCAGAAAATATTTCTAACTGTAAAATACTAAGGACTCTTACTCTGAAAGAAGTGTTAAGTTTGAAAATAGTACTGATTCACAATATCCAGGAGGAGGAGATAGTTTTTTGAAGTATACCATGTGGAACTCAAGATGTGAGTTCCACGTGGAACTTTATGGAACTAACATGGGATTCTGTATGGAATTCTTGATAGAATTCCAAAAGAAACTAATGGTAAAAAAAGTCACTTGAAAATAGCTTTTTCTATCACTAGAACTTTGACTTTCAATCAGGGGTTCTAGATGATGATGATGATGATGATGATGATGATCGATGGCCTGGAAACTTTGAAGCCCTTGCTTTTAGGAGATAGCTCTATCCAGTTCTCTAGCTGGGTCCTGATCCCCATTGTTTGGCCTAGGATATTGATGGTGAACCAGTGGTGGGTTTCAAATTTTTTTACTACCGATTCTGTGGGCATGGCTTGGTGAGTGTGGCAGGGGAAGGATACTGCAAAATCCCCATTTCCTCCCGATCAGTTGGGACTTGGGAGGCAGAGATTAGATGGGGGCGGGGCCAGTCAGAATTTTTACTACCGGTTCTCCGAACTACTCAAAATTTCCACTACCGGTTCTCCAGAACTGGTCAGAACCTGCTGAAACCCACCTCTGTGGTAAACCTATGGCACGTGTGCCAGAGATGGCATGCAGCTCCCACTCTGTGGGCATGCGAACTGTCGTCCCAACTCAGCTCTGTCATGCATGGTCCCGTGCCTCCCACAGGCCAGCTGGTCTTCAGGTCTCTGCTGCACATGTGTGGGAGTCAGGGGGCATGTGGGGAGCATGCGTACATGTGCAGGGACCAGGGCTGGGGCGCATGTGGGGGGCACACTTGCATGCATGGGGTGGGGCACATGCCTGGGGGACAGGGCGCATGCGGGGTATGTGCGCATACATGAGGTGGGGTGCATGCAGGAAGCATGCATGCATGGGGGCAGGGCACATGCTGGGGCATGCACATTGCATTTAGGGGTACGTGCGCACTTGCATGCATTCGCGTATGTGCGCTTTGGCCATTCAGTCTGGAAAAATTCACCATCACTGGCCTAGGATATTTTCTATCTCCATCTTTTCTCAGAGAATTTGTGATTACTTTCTGAATGTTTTGTTGGTTTGTTTTTTCCTTTCCTTTCCTTTTTTTTAATATGGAAAAGCAACAATACAGTGGAGTCTTTAGGATTAACTATTAAATTTAAGACAGAAACCTTTAGCATATAATAAATGTTTGCAGTTTATTGATGCCACATTCATCTTTAAATCCAAGTAATCTTATGCTTATCAACTTGAATATTTCGAAAATCGCAGCTAATATTGATGCAACCCTTTTCATTTTTAATGGTTTAATTGCCTTTAAATTAATACTACCCCTTAGTCAATGTTAGTGAGTGATATGTAAATATCACTGTTAATTGATTATGTGCCATCAAGTTTTTGTGATCCTAATCACTACATAGATTTTCTCCACGACAATCTATCCCTAGCTAAATACCACTGACAATAATAATAATAATAATAATGATGATGATGATGATGATGATGATGATACCTTAACAGTTCCTAGGTCCTTGGTTAGGACTCGAGCTGCTGAGCTATTAACCAGCCTCAAAGGCTGTGAATCTCACTAAAGATTAAATAACAACAACAACAACAACAACAACAACAACGGTTTGGGATCGAGCAACATATTTTTCCCCATCTGAATTTGCTCACTGCTTAAAAATAAATGACTGAGGCTCATGGTATTGTATGGATTATCCTTCTCTAGAGATTAGGCGAGATGATTAATGGAGCTTAAAGTCCCTTTCAGCTTTGGCTGCTGCTGTTTTTACTGTAGTCTAAGTATCAGTTTAAGACACTTCTGCTTTCTCAATAGAGCTTAACCATTAAGGTTCTTGCATAATTATATTACTTGCCAGTTTAAGCTACTCATTTAATTCTTACTGTAGGGGTTTTCTTTTAATCTCATCCATGTTATATAGAGTTTATCAGGGTTGATTTTTTTTTTAAAAAAAACCTGCATAAGATATTAAAAGGCAGTCATATCTGAACCTAATCAAGCAAACACCACATGCAATTTTGTTCGTCACCTTGAGAATTTTTCAAAAAATGTAAAGTAAGTAAAAAAAATACTTATCAAGCAACACATGAACAAGAGAAATATTGTCCTAGCAAAGTCTTTTAAAATATTCTACACATTTGGGTTTGGCACATTTTGGAGGGCTAAGTGTTATCACATAGGATGATTTAAGGGATTACAGATATGGATTTTAAAATTTTATTTCCAATATGAATGACACTTACCTCTTTGTACTTCATCATAGAAAAATCCTTGATTTCGAAGGTTAAAAAAGGCTGAAGGAAATAGATCTGCCAGATATTGGAAAGAAAATGCCTGGGCTGCCACTTTCTTAGACACCGTTTCTCTTTTTGCTTTTATTTCATGTTGCTTTGCCATGCGACGTCTCTTTAAATAATCATCAATTTTTCCATGTGACTTTTAGTAATGTGGATATTTTTACATAATATATAAAATATGCAGACTTTTCCCCTTCCCCCTTATCTGTAAGTATTGAACAGTGCATTGATTCCACAGAGAACCAATAATAATGACTTTCTGCTGAAAGTCATTATTGTATTTTTTTAATTTTGTTTTTATTTTTTAAGAACAAAAACAAACATAAAAACATTATCATTCAAGACAGTTACAGACAGCGTATCAGTCGGTGACATTTTTTGTGCTCCTCCTCTCTTCAATTTATCATTAAATATGCTAGCTTATTTCCAAAAATTTCAACATTCATTTATATCATAATTATCTCCAATTCTTATTCTCTATCCATTGATAAAATAAATCCCATATCAAATAATATTGTCTATCTTCCTGCTCTCTTATTTCAAATGTCAGTTTACTCATTTCAGCACACTCCATCATTTTCTTAATAATTTCTTCATCATTAGGTAATTTTTCTCCTTTCCAGTTTTTAGCAAATACAATTCTGGCTGTTGTCAAAAGATTCACAATTAAGTATTGCAATTCTTTGTTATATATCTCTGGTATGATCCCTAATAAAAATATCTGGTTTAAAGTCAATATGGCTCTTTATCATTTTTTCCAACCACGTGTGTATCTTATTCCAGTATCTCCTTGCTTCAGCGATGACCACCACATGTGGTAATAAGATCATTATTGTATTTTGATTGTCTTATTAACGTTTGTATGGCTCCAATTATAAGTCATTTCTCAGACTGCTTTCAAACGTCAAGAAGGGCAAAAGTCTAACAAATATATAGCTGGGTTACCTGTCCCAAGGAACCTGCCTGGTTCCTTGGGACAGGAACCTGCCTACTTTCTAAGGAGCTACAGGACCAAACTCTTCCCAGGTAACCAAGCAAAATTGCACTCCTGTTACCTCGACTCAATCTGTCTAATTGGAATTAAATTCCAAGTGAATTTCAGCAACATTGTTTGATAGGCACTTGGCCTGTATTAAGAATATGCTGTATGGATAAAGCCATCAAAATCTATTTTTAACCCTGAAGGCAGGACAAGAAGCAATGGATGGAAACTAATCAAGGAGAGAACCAGCTAAGAAATAAAAAGAAATTTCTTGGCAGTTAGAACAATTAATCAGTGGAATGACTTGCTTTCAGAAGTTGTGGATGCTCCAACACTGGAATTTTCTAAGAAGAGACTGGACTGCCACTTGTCTGAAATGGTATAGGCTTTGCTGCCTGAACAGGGGGTTGGACTAGGAGACCTCCAAGATATCTTCCATCTCTGTTATTCTGTTACTTTAAGTATTTATATGCCTTGTCCCTCATATTTGTATTTAACAGTATCAGTTTGTCTTACTTTACTTGCTATAAAAGAAGTTGTCCTTTTGAGATCATATCTAATTTAAATTATTTGTAACTTCAAGTCACTGAAAACTTGACAGATTTGAAACTAAGTATATAAGAATCACTAATTTTTAGAGTGAGATGAAAACATTTTGATGCTCGAAGCAAAGGACAAGATGGCACCCAGCCTCAATTCCTTGTTTAAAAAATGCTAGAGCAAAATACATAAGCATCAAAGCAAACCACTAAGTAATGGTTTCTACAACAATTCTACCTTCTCCTCGCTGTGTCGCCGTTCTTTTTCTTCGAGGCGTTGCACTTCAGCCAACTCTGCATTGCGCAATTCCTGATAGGCATGTTGGTGTGCCCGAAGATTGCTAAAATCCTCTTCTTCTGTGACTTCAAGCAAAGCTTGCTCCAAAGTTTTCCCTACCAACACCTCAAGCATTGGTTTAACTTCAACATCAAAGTCAAAGAGCTGAGGATTAAAAAAAAAAAAGAGCCGAATGAATGCTGTGCAATATCATTCTACTCCATGACAGGAAACAAGAAAATGTATTCTTCTGGTCAGGTCATAGACAAACCTGTTCTGTTCCCCTTCCTCACACAGGCAAACGTAATACCAAGCACGCCTGCCAATATTTTATTAGGTAAACAGATTAGAATTCTTGGCAGACCAAAGTTTTGGCAGCAAATTGCCGAATGCCTGCCAAGACTGTTTTCACTTCCATAAAGCAGAAGAGGACTCATCTTCAGTCCATTCTAGGAGCAACAAATTATCCACAAGACAAGAGTTTAGTCAATGTTCAGTCCAAAATATATCCAAGCCGAATTTCAGAGATCACGATGTGACTTTCAGGGTTTAACTTTGTCCGTCACAAAGCCTGAAGAGCAATCCCACCCACTTTTATTCCTGGTGGGATGTGGCTTCGTGACTCAGCTCAATCTCTGGCCCTCCCACGCCTCTTCCGTTGCTGCACAAGCTTCTCCCTCCGACGCTGCCTGGGATCAAGCCAGGATTCATCATCCTCGCTCCCTATTAATTGATGCTCTAATATGCCTTTCTCCTGGCATATCCCAGGCTGTTCCTCCTGGCCTTCGGATGGAACCTGAGGCATTGCCAGAAAGGAGGGTCCTGGAGAGGAAGGCCTTGTCAGTTCCTCCCCATTACCTTCTGAGTCCTCTTCCTCTGTTAGGACAGGCTCAGGAGTCAGGGTCACAACAAAGCCTTTCATTTGTTAAAAGGAGACAATCATTCTTATAAAGGACAATATTTATAAGTTAGGGTTAAAATGAAGGGTCCTTGGTCCTCTTATGAGCTTGTTTCCTTGCAGATGTTTCATTACCCAATCTAGGTAACGTCATTAGAGCATCAAGTTCAGAGAGCATCAAGGACCCCCTCATAAATCATTCTTACCAAGCTTACAGAGTTGTTGAAAGGCTAGCTGGGCAACGGGAGTTTGGAGAAAGACAATAAATATGGTCTGTTCCTAAGGATCACATTGGGATTCTCAAATGAAATGAAATCCATCAAGGTTATGAAAATTGAGCAGGTGAAAGGCTTTATGTTAGATTTTGATATACCTTATCATGGACCACTTTTTCCATTCATGAAGAGCATTAGGGTCAATAGGAGGCATGGAAAAGGTGGAAATTGCTGTTATTGCTCAAGGGTCATTTTCCCTGAAAAGAAAGACTGGTGAAAAACATCCCCTTTCTCACTGCAGTGGCAACAAAGCAATTCTGTTTCCAACCTCTTTGTTAGATGTTGTCATTTTCTTCCTCCAGCTTCAATTGACCTAGGGTAAGAGGGGGAAACTTGTATCCCTCCAGATGTTCTGAGCTACAATCCTCAGCTTCCCAAATTAGTGGTCATGTAGTAGAAATTAAAATCATCTGGACAAATGTAAGTATCTCATTCCAGGTCTAGAGGTAAACAACTTTGACATGGATGGATGTCCTATGAGATGTACTTTCCTTTTGCTTGAATTTTCCCATAGCCCAGAGATCACGACCTCCAGAAGATATTTTTTGTTATTATCATTTCTCAATCAGGAATTGCAGCCTGAAATATACGCCATAGTTATTTGTCTCTATTTTCCCTTTTAAACATTATTGTTGTCTTTGGGCAACCAGTTGTAGCAATCAGTGTGGGCAGCATTAGGGCAGCTGCTTCAGTCCTTGTATCTGAGCATGCTCAGACGCTTTAGACATGCTGAGAGTGTAAATACAGCAAATGTTAGGAAAGTGGGTGCAACAGTGATTTTTCTGGAGTATCTGCTAGATGCCTGGAGGTCATATTGTGCCACATGCTGCTTTCCTTGCTTTACTGAATGATTGCTAGGACCTTTGAGACAGGTCTTTATGGGCACATCACTGCCCCCCCCCAAAAAAATTAGCTGACTCCCATTTTCTTGTAAGCACCTCAGTTGAAAAAAAAAATAGAACTGGGGTTCAGAATATCTGATGTGGTGTTTCACAGTTCTCATATAGTATTGAATTTTAGAATGATTGAAAGAACAGACTATTACAAAATGTTTTAACTTCTAAAGCAAGGCTGTCAAACTTGTGGCCCAGATGCATCATGTGCTGGCCACGCCCGGTTTAGCAAAGGGGAAAAAGTTGCAATATGTCACGTGATGCTGCTGTGACCCTGCTAGTTTGACACCCGTGTTCTTTTTTTTTTTTAATAATCTTTATTTACATTTCAGTTAAAAAGAAAAGACAACACAACATAAAGTGACACACAAAAAACCAATACAACAATAAACAAACATACTTCCATATAGTACCTTAATGAACAAACATTCGGTACTATAACTCTATATTGTATTCCGGAGAAGACAGAACAGCTTATATACCTTAATACATCAATTAGGTCTATCCGACCTCACTTATCCTATATAATATAAGTTTCTCATTAAATACCGTTCCTCATCTAATGTGGGTTATAGTTTCCTATTTTCTAACCATTTATAAAATTTGTCCCAAGCTAAACCTACTTGTGTTTGCTCTCTATCTTTTAATTTTTTAGTTAGCATACCTGCTTCCGCACATTCTAAAATTTTTTTTATAATAGCCTTCTCTGTTGGGATATTTTGATTTTTCCAGAGTTGAGCATACGTCAGTCTCGCCGCTGTGATGATATGTAGTGCCAAATACCATAAGTCCCTTTTTATATTTTCCGGCTTAGAAAACACTCCTGTTCTAAAGCTTCTACAATAGGAATTTTTAAAGATGTGTTTGGCAAAAAAACCCATTACCTCTTGAATTACCTAGAACAGGGGTCCCCAATCTTTTGGACCTCTTTTGGCACTCTCCCTCCTCTCTCTCTCTCTCTCTCTCCCCCCCTCCCCACTCTTTCTCTCTCATTCTCCCTTTCTCTCTATCCCCCCTCTCTTTCTCTCTCTTTCCCACACATTCTTTCTCTCATATCTCTCTTTCTCTCTCTCCAACCTCTGTCTCTTTTTCTCTCTTTCTGTTTCATTCTGATTCTCTCTGATTCTCTCTTTCATTCTCTCTTTCTCTCCCCCCTCTCTCTCCCCCTCTTTGTCATTCTCTCTCTCATTCTCTCTCTGTCTCTTTCTCTCTCTCTCTCTCTTTCATTCTCTCTCTGATTCTAATTCCCCGGAGATGCATAGGATCCCCGACCTTCGCACCTTTCGCCGCGCCCTCAAAATGCTATTGTTTCACCAAGCAGGGCTGGCCTAAATGCTATTTTAATGGGTGGTTTCTATTTTAGCTCTTTCAGCCAAATTATTTAATATTTTTAAATTGTCTTTTAACTTTCATATAATTGTGTTTTATTTTTGGCTGTACACCGCCCCGAGTCCTTCGGGAGAAGGGTGGTATAAAAATTTAATAAAATAAAATAAAATAAAACAAACAAACAAACAAACAAACAAACAAACAAATTCTCTCTTCCTCTCTCATTCCCTCCCTCTCTCTCTCATCTGATGGACTAGCCAGCGTCTTGGGGCTGAGAGGAAGTCAGGCATCTCCCCATGCGTGGAGGACCAACAAGGGCCGGAAGATCCAGCAAGAGATGAAGCTTCGCTCCTGCTCTGGAATATGGAACAAATCTCCATCCCCCACCCTTCTCTTGCCAGGCAAGGAGTGACTGGGAAGGAAGGGCGAGGGGCAGGGACGGCCACTGGTGGGTTCAGTCGACAGGAAGCTACAGCAGGGGGAAGAAAGAGCCTGGGGTTGCCGCCACCCATTCCTTCAGCCTGCCTGCGCAGCCACCCCCCCCCTTGCACCATTACCTCATTCCGGCCGGCGAGGGTTGCACTGCAAAGTTGCAAGTTGCATAAACCTCATGGTGGGGTTGAGATTTACAACTCCATCATGAGCTGCCTGGCCAGTTCCATATTCCAGAGCTCTAGTCACAGGACTGGTCATTGCTCATCCCAGAGCAGCTCCTCTACCCGGGTGAGTCTTGGACCACCAAAATTTTCTCGTGGACCACCAGTGGTCCACAGACCACCGGTTGGTAACCACTGATCTAGAATAGTATTGAAATATTGTTTGTACCTCTCCTTCTTCAATTTGTGTTGCTACATCAACTCCAGTCTTCTGTGGGATGAACACTGGGCTGGATAGCCTTTTTATAAAAGCATCTGTTTGACACTCAATGTCAACTTCAATAATACGATCTAAAATCTCTTCCAGGTACAGTTCTGAAAAATAAAACTCATGGAAGTCGGTCTTGTAATACTTCATGTTCCTAGGCTCTATCTGTGGTTCCTAGAACAGCCACTGAAAAAAAATATAGACTTCTTTTTTAATTTTACTTTATGCAGGTGCACTTTAACAATTAACAGAATTGGAAGGGACCTTGAAGGTCATCCAGTCCAACCCCTTGCCCAAGCAGGAGACCCCACATCTGCCTCTACCTAGGATCACATTCACAACCTCCTGATTGTGAGGCAAGAGTGCCACCTCTAGGCCACAGCATTGTGGATTGCATTAAAAAAAACCCCACAAAATGGTGGCCTTGATCATACAGTCATGGTCACTATCTAGATTTTGTTTTTTAAAAAAATACCTCCCTCTTGTGAATATCCATCATTAGGACACTCTTCTTGCCCAGAATATATGACAATATATGTACAGTATTGGCAGTACTGTTGACTGGAGTAACTTGTGGCTCTAAGGTGATTTGTTGTTCATTAAAAAGCAAGTACTGACAGTATTAGCATGATTGTTAATATTAAAAAAAAGAAGAACAAATAACACTATGTATTGAATGTATCCTATAGTGAATATGTTTAGGATGTCATCTTGAAAATGACATGCAGTATGTACAGTGCAAAAATGCTAATAGGAAAGTCAAAACCTTTAATCCAGATGGTTCCAGGAAGGGACCCTAGCAATATGCTCTTTTTATAATGTCATGAAAAAAAAGTATAAAATGTAAGCAAAATCAGGAAAGTTGAAAAGAAAAAGGGAAATTCCTTCATGGTCCAATGCCCATTATTTGGGTGGATATTTCTTCCCCGACAGAGTATCCTTCATCTCAGGTCTAGAAGTAATTTGATAATTGGTTGATGCTGTCTGGTGCTTTACCTGTCTGCACATCACTGCGATTTCCAACATCCTTAATTTCTGGTGCATGGACCTCATTCTCTTTCTTTAATTGCTGCCGTTCAAGCATTTTCTTGTGGGCTTCATGTTGCTTCTTGATTTCAGCAGGTTCAGGTTCTGGACTCTGAAGAGGAAGGAGAAAAATTCCCTGCTATTTTACATGGTGTTCTTTCTTAATGTTTTATGTATAGCTGGGTTTTCATTCAAGAGATCATGGGGGCATACACCATACTTTCACCTCCTATCTTCCCCCATAACAACAACCCTCAGTAGTAGGTTGGGTTGGGTGAGAGAGTGTCAAAGTTTCCCATGGTTGAGAGTAGACATGAACCTTGATCTCCTTGCTCCTAATCCAAATATTTCACACTGAGTCTCATTTGGAGACTGAAAATTATATTGTATTGTGTTGTGTTGTGTTGTAATGTATTGTATTGTATTGTATTGTATTGTATTATAATATTTAGTATAGTATAGTATAGTATAGTATAGTATAGTATAGTATAGTATAGTATAGTATAGTATTACATCACATCACATCACATCACATCACATCACATCACATCACATTACATTATTATTTTCACAGACTTAAAATATATTCCCCTTACAGTCCCCAAGAAACTGCTAACGGTATTATTGTATTGTTTCCTTTTTACTCTCTTTGGTTGTTGTTATCTTCCTCTTTTGTGTATGAAAGCAGCAGAAAAGCAGTTTACACAAATGTTATCCAATGCAACAGCACAAAATGCAATATAGAATTAATATGTTTACATATATAGTGTTGGGATCATCATACACATCTTTGAACTACCATAATGGTCCTTCATTCAGTATCCTTTGCTGGCACTTATCAGGCAACACATCCTCTGTGTTTTTCCCAAGCAAAGCAATGATGCTTAGCAGCTGCTCTTCCACAGATGGAGAGGACCAACAAGTCACAGATGACTGACAGAATAAACCAAAGAAAACCGAGCCTTTTCAAACTGCATGGAGAGCTAAAAGCAGTGTAAAGCATGTTTGTAAGGAATTAAACCTTGAAGAATTCTTCAGGAGTTATTCTTGAATAAATAAGGCGATTGAGACTGAAATACAATCACCTTCAAACTATATCCTATATTTACAGAACATTAATGATATCCAACAAAAGTCAGGACAGATAAGGCCATCAGGTTTTATTCAACCTATTAGACACTGTGCTCTTGTATCGTTCCTCAGGAATGGAATGACTTTCTAGAACATGAACAGCCTATTATTCATTGGCATCGTGGACAATGTTAGAAGGCCTCATCGCAGATTACATTGCTTAGACTAAAACTGGGTTGATACTATCATGCTTTGCATATTAATACAATTTTCATGTTCCTTCATTAACTGTTTTAGGCATGTCTACTTGCAAGTACCAAGGAGATCCATGAATCCTGAGAATTGATAGGACTAGAGCTTTAGGATATTTCATGTTAGGTTATGTTAGGATTATTATCATGACAGATATTTTGATATCTATTATAATAGTGATCTGCTATTACCAATTTCTGGAATATTTTTCAACTTCTCAGTCTAGTATACTGAGATTCCTTGGTGGGACCCACCCTTGTACTAATAAACCTGACTTTTCTTAGAGGAGCTCAGACAAGTCAGCTGAGCATTATCATTTGATGAGATATTTTGCAACACAAATGTTGTAACTATAATACGTCATTGCATAAACTTTCCATTAGCTATCCAATTTTGATTTCTTTTCTAAAATGTGTGCCTAAAGTCATGAACATGCTAATCATATGATCATGAAGGCTATTTCCCATGGTGTGCCTTTATAGATCTTTATGAAGATATTGAAGAGTACTGGGCCTAAAACTGAACCTTAGGTACCCCACTACTTACTGCTTCCATGTGGATGTGATTCCGTTGAGGACTACACATTGAATATGGTTTGACAGCCAGTTACAATTTTATCTGGTGATGATGCTGTCTATTCCATATTTTTCTATCTTACCGAGAAGTAGGTTGTGATCTACTTTGTCAAATGTCTTACTGAAATCTAAGAATACTATGTTCACGGCATTTTGCTGAGCTACTAATTTAGTCACTTTGTCAAAGAATGAAATAAGATTTGTTTGGCATGATCTGTTTTTGACGAACCCATGTTGGCTACTGGTTATAATTTTATTTGTTCTTAGATGTGTAAGAAAGATGAATATTTATTTGTTTCTAGATAATTTTGATATTATAATGATTATAATGAAATATTTATTTGTTTCTGGATATTGTTTCTAGGTATCTAAGAAAGCTGGATATTTGAAGATGGAAATGCATTTCTTCAGTGATAAATCTATGCATGAACATCACTCAACGAGCAGCACATGTGAATTAGGTACTACTATACCCACATAAATAAGCATATTTCACCAATAACATTCCAGCATTCCCATAATTAAAAGAGACAAAAATATTTATAAGAAAAGGAACCTACCCAGGATAACATCTGCATAGCATATGTGTTTCCTCGAACCACTCTACGATCATACATGAGGTTCCCATAGTTAATTGGCCCTTCTCTGTAATTCATAAAATTAAGAAGGGAATATATCAATATCTTGAAAATACTGCTAATAAGGGATTTATGAAAGAGACACAAAAATATAGAAATTTGATTCCAGAAATATTATCAGGCTGTGTGATAGAGCTAAATGCTCTTATGAAATGGGAGACATTTAACAATGTAGAATGTAGATGAGCTTTGTATCCATTCAGTTTTAGATTGCCTACTTTGACTGTATTTCTTCCTGATCTCAGATGGCAACTTTCTCCACATCTGGTTGCTAGTATCTGATATTTTCAGAAAAAATAGAGATGGAAGAGTGATTTTGTAAAGCAGCTGCTCTAAACCAAGCTTTGGTATCCCTAATGGAAGTGAATTGGATTTTGGGTTTTAGTGATGGTGGTGCTTCCACCACCACCATAAAAATATTATACTGGCACAACTCAATAGAATTATTAAACTGAGTGACTTTGCACTCTTTGGGCAGTGAGGTTTATGACTGTGGGGGTATAAACACAAATTTGTCTTGCTAGCAGCAGAAAAGGCAGAGACACATTCTATGTTAGGGTTCCAAGTAATACATCCCAATTCAATAAGAACTTCGAGGCAAGCAAGTTCCTCAAAGAAAGTTATTTATTAGGACATATCAAATAAAATAAATAAATAAAATAAATAAATAATTTTATTTCTATACCGCCCTTCTCCCGAAGGACTCAGGGCGGTGTACAGCCTATTAAAAGCACAAAGACAGACATCAATTAAAAATAATTAAAATTATTAAATAATTTTGGCTCAGATTTAAAACCCTCAAAATTTAAAACACCCAATTTAAAATCATTACATTGATAGCCCGGCCTGGCGGAACAACAGGGTCTTGAGGGCACAGCGAAATACATGGAGGTCGGAGATCTTACGCATTTCCGGGGGCAGTTCATTCTATAGGGCAGGGGCTCCCACAGAGAAGGTCCTCCCCCTGGGTGTCGCCAGCCAACATAACTTGGCCGATGGCACCCTGAGGAGACCCTCTCTGTGGGAGCGGACTGGCCGGTGGGAGGCTATTGGTGGCAGAAGTCAGTCTCGAAGGTACCCGGGTCCTATGCCATGGAGCGCTTTAAAGGTGGTGACCAGCACCTTGAATCGCATCTGGAAGACCACTGAGAGCCAGTGCAGCTCGCGCAGGAGGGGTGTCATGTGGGCACAACGAGTTGCACCCATAACCACCCGCGTGGCCGCATTCTGGACCAGTTGGAGCCTCTGAGTGCTCTTCAAGGGGAGCCCCATGTAGAGAGCATTACAGTAGTCCAGCCGGGAGGTGACAAGGGTGTGAGTGACCAAGCGCAAGGCATCCCGGTCCAGAAAGGGCTGCAACTGGCGAATCAGGTGAACCTGATAGAAAGCCCCCTGGCCACAGCTGTCATATGCTCTTCTAAAGACAGCCGTGGATCCAGGAGGACACCCAGATTGCAAGCCCTCTCTGTGGGGGCAGAGATTCCCCCCCAATAGTCAGCGATGGCACCAGCTGACTATATCGGGACGCCGGAAGCCACAGCCACTCGGTCTTGGAAGGGTTGAGTCTGAGCCTATTTCTCCCCATCCAAATTGGCATATTCCTGGTGGAAAACCAGTTCTAAGTTGGGACCGTTTTTTCCCCCAATTAAAAGTAAACTTTATCACTTCCCCCCATAGTCTTAGTCACATGGTCCAATCAGCATACAGCCCAGTTGCTAGATGACCTCATTCTCCACCCTGCGGACACCTGCATGAATGTCCTTGATTCCCAGGGGAAAGAATTTTATTTAGACTATAACACCCCAGCTAATCTCTACACCCCACTTCCTGGCCCCTTCACTCCAGACTGTGTCAGCTCTGAAGCAGTGAGAAAAGAAACCTCCCTAGAAACTACAAAAAGAAAATGGCCACAGTTCAGCCAACTTCAGGGTTGACATTCTCTTTCAAGGAGGTGCTCACCTGTAATGCACAATGGGATGCATTTGTTAAACGTAACATGAATAATAGCTATGTCAATAGAACCCATTATCCTTTCTTCAGTTTGCAAGGTACTGTCTCAAACAGTAGTTCTTTCTCAATAATAGAAAGACATAAAATTAAATTATCCAGTGTATAGTGCTGCTGTTATCTGGAATAAGCATTCCAATGAAAGGAAAGGATCTTGATAATTTTATATACAGCCAAGAGCATGTTTAACAGGATAAATTTAATGTTCATGTGAATGCAGGGCTAGAGTTTGAAACATCTAATTGGCAAGGCAGGGGAAGAAAAGAAAAAGAATATAGAGATGAAGGCTTGATTAGGCTGAGTCAGATTCATAATTGGGTTAGATGTTGAGTCCAAGACTGTAAAGTTAAGTGTCATTACTCACTGCCCATTGTTTATGTAGTGTTCTTGATACCGCTTTCTGTTGGGTACCACTCGGGGATAGCTGCTGTAAGTGTAGGTTTCTGTAGATGCTCTTGCATCCTCCTGGTTGAGAACCACTGAGGTCATGCTGGGTCTAAGCTACCATGGGTTCCAAGAGAGATTACAAAGACTTAGTGGCATTGTGGAACAATCCACCCTGCCTACTGTTGTTATGCGATGAGGAATTCCATCCCTAACAACAGTTGTCAAGGTAAACTGATCCCAGATCAGGGAGTAGGGTTGATTCACTGGAATTATTTGAATGTTCCCAATACATACGCGCTCCTGCATAAAAAGAACCAGAAGATACTCTATTCCAAAAAGATTTCACTTGACTTAGTCAGGTTGCGGTGCTTGAGGAATTCACATCATGTCTTGTGTAGCATCAAGGAATTATGACTTGCATCTAAACTAAGCTTCCAGGAATAGAAAATCACCTTTCACTCAGGGATAGCAGAGAATTGGACATTGATTGACTCCTGATAATGAAAGAGGAGCCAATTGAGAAAGTGTCCAAACTTGGTAGAATTTTTCCTAGGTAGGAGGACAATCTCAGATAATATTCCCAGCACCTCATACGATGATGTGGTTGTTATAGCATTAGTATGATTCTTGTCCTCTCCACCTTCCTTTTTGTCTTTCAAAATCTTCAGATATTCTAATTAGATTTCTGATTTTTTACCATAAAGTGCTGGAATGTTTCATAAGACACTTATTTTAAAGATCTGCTGCTTTTAATCTTTTTAGTTATTATTTCCAAATGCTGTTTTTAATGAACAAGCCTTCTTTGATGCTCATAACAATTAAGCAGAATGTACAGGGGGGAAAAAATGACATTATGCTATTGGTTGCATATAGTTTATTTGAGTTTAGTTTATTTGATTTGTATACCGCCCTACTCCTGAAGGACTCAGGGCGGTGAACAGCCAACAATAAAAAACATAGATACAAAAAATTTAAAACCAGAATAAAATCAAATTAAATCATTTTGGCCCAGACAGATTAAAACACCCCAATAATTTAAAAACAGATTAAAATTTACATATTTAAAAAGGGAGAGATTAGGCCAAGCCTGCCTGATGGAATAAAAAGGTAAAAAGCACGGCGGAAGAAGCGCAGATCCGGGATCCTCCGTATCTCCAGGGGGAGCTCATTCCAGATGGTAGGTGCCCCCACAGAGAAGGCTCTCCCCCTAGGGGCCGCCAGTCGACACTGTTTGGCTGACGGCACCCGGAGGAGTCCCTCTCTATGAGAGCGTACTGGCCGGTGGGAGGCTATTGGTGGTAGTAGGCGGTCCCGTAGATAACCAGGTCCTAAGCCATGGAGCGCTTTAAAGGTGGTAACCAAAACCTTGAAGCGCACCCGGAAGACCACCGGGAGCCAGTGCAGCTCGCGCAGGAGAGGTGTTACATGGGAGTGCCATGTTGCTCCCATTACCACCCGCGCGGCTGTACTCTGCGCCAGTTGGAGCCTCCGGGTGCTCCTCAAGAGGAGCCCCATGTAGAGAGCATTACAATAGTCCAGGCGGGAGGTGACGAGGGCATGAGTGACCGTGCGTAACGAGTCCCAATCCAGAAAGGGACGCAACTGGCGAATCAGGCGAACCTGATGAAAAATCCTCCCGGTCACGGCCATCAAGTGCTCTTCTAAAGACAGCCGTGAATCCAGGAGGACGCCCAAGTTGCGAGTCCTCTCTGTGGGGGCCAATGATTCACCCCCAATAGTCAGTGATGGTGTCAACTGACTATATCGGGACATCGGAAACCACAGCCACTCGGTCTTGGATGGGTTGAGCCTGAGCCTGTTCCTCCCCATCCAGATCCGTACGGCCTCCAGGCACCAGGACATCACTTCAAGGGCATCGTTGGGGTGATCCGGATACACGTGTATAGATGATACACGTCAGAAATACCACATCTTTTAATGGTTACTTATGAGAATCTAACCACAAGATGTCACTTTTATCCTTGTTGGTGTCATAGTCATGTGCCTTGAATTACTAGCTTTAGATTGCAAGATACTGGGAAGCAAACCACAGTGCAGATATTGTATTAAAACTGTCCCTACATTTGCAAAACAGAAGCAGAAAAATAAGGGCTGGATGATTAGCAAGAAAATCAAATTAATGTGCAAAGCTTATCAATGATAAATGTGAAATGAAAACTTCCATTTTACTTGGGAAGAAAAGTGATGTCATTTTTATTAAGATACCATTTCTTTTAAACTAGAGAAGGGGGAATCTATGAGCCAAAATGGAGACAGCCCTTTTTATAGAGCACAAGCGAGAGTGGAAGAGATTGAACTATAATTATAGAAATGGAGAGTAAAGAGGAGAAACATCCCTTTGCAATTAATCAGTTCTTTGGGGAAAAAAAAGGGACCAGAAAGATTCAGCAGCTAAAATGAGCAATGAAATAAAAGAAGGATGATTCGGAGAAGACTCCACAAATAAATTATTCAAATCTACTGGTCAGGAAAGAAAATGCTGATGAGGGAGAAGAAGTAGAAATAGAGGAGATGGGGTTTAAGGATTATGAAAAAAAAAGAGAGAGAGATTAGAAGAAAGGGAAGGAAACAGAAGGAGTGGGAGAAAGGAAAAGTGATATCTTTATTCATCTTTGGCTACAGTCTTGGTCACCAATGCTATGCTGTTTCTTGACAATAGATCCCTCAAAGCATTCAACCCTCAACCACAAGAATGATAAAAATATTTACCACAGCACGTATCCAGCCTTCTCTTTTTTGTGTGCCTGCAAAAGCATCCTAGAATAGATAGGGCTTCAAATTTCTGTTTGTAGTTTTGATGGAGGGGCGGGGGAGTAATAGGGCAAAAGAGGAAGAAATTTAAGGCAACTTCTACCCTTTTCAGCTCCCACTTCTCTAAAATGGGGTGCCAGCCCTGCCTATTTTTGATCATGTGGTACCACACTATGGTGGATCCTTCAGTCCATTGAAATTTGAGTTCTTACACAACAGATGAAAGAGCCCTGCATGCTGTGGTGGGGACTGGCTATGATGGTGCATCCTGAAGACTTCAGACAGGACTTTCTGCCATCCGTGTCTTCAGCAATACAACCTGTGCCTAGAGAGCGCTAAGGGGACACCGAAGGCTAAGAGATAGTGTTGGGCTTAGGATGGCTATGAATTCACCATGTTGAGCTGAATGGTATTTCTGGACTGTAGGGTTCTAGCTGGGTGTATTACATATGTGGGCTTTTATAATCAGTTGGGACAGCTTTTCCCCAAAGTTGCAGTGTATCATTTTTCTCATTAATTTTAATTTCAAAATATTTCTGAAGTAGTAAATCATCTTCATGGAGCTTGAATTCCAATGTGTAACTAATGATCTCTTAGTTAACTTAAGACCAGGGATGGGAATCAGATGGTTTGGACCAGTTCAGGTGAACCGGATGTTAATTTTAATCTGGTTCACTGAACCAGTAGTTGCAAGGACTGGCTGATCTCGCCCATCCCACATCACCCCTTCCAGGAGTCTCCACCCAGCCTATTTTGGATGCCAGGTAAGTGCAGGGTCCATGTGGAGGCTCTGGGAGGGTGAAAACGCCCTACCAGAAGTTCTGGAAGTCTGAAAAACGGCCCTCCCAAGTCTGGAGGAGCTCTGGAGCCCAGGGAAGGGTGTTTTCACCCTCCCAGAGGCTCAAGGAAAGCCTCCGGGTCCTGGGAAGGGTGAAAATGCCCCCCACCCCCCGTGATGCAGGAGGCAGAGTAGGCCATGCCCACCATAGCCACACCCACCCAGCAACCAGGCAGAGAACTGGTTGCAAAAATTTCTGAATCCCACTCCTGCTTAAGGTTGTTCATAACTGTACTCAGGGATACTCAGAGTTCTGGTGCAAAAGAGCTAGAAAGGTCTAGGTTGTCTACTCTTCATCTAGCATATACTGTACATGTTCAGAAAAAGTTTTTCTAAGTTTAAAAGAAAGATTCTGCACACTTATAGAGGAAGAATTGAATGAAGTATAGAATTAATGTTTGGACTAGAACTGGTAAGACATAAGTTCAAGTCTGTTCACAGATGAATCTGAAAACTGGACAGATTGGAAATACAAATCAATTTATGAAAATTTGATCTAGATGAACAGGATCTTGCCATTATTAAATCTTCCCCAAAATATTGACCTGCCTCTGGTTGAATTATGCTGCTGAAATTAGACCTAAAGAAAAATTAAAAGACACTTCAATGATATGAATGACCCACAGAATTCTTTTATGGAATGAAGTTGCAAGTTTCCATACGTGATTTTGTTCATCTATTTCAGGGCTGTCAAACTCCCAGCCCACTGGCCAGATGCGTCACACGCTGGCCATGCCCACGCCCAGTTTAGCAAAGGAGGAAAAAGTCCTGATATGTCACGTGACATCGCCATGACGACGTGAATTTGACACCCTTGATCTACTTGCTTCTTTTTTTCAGTTGGTGTTATTTTGATCAGAAAATGGTGTAACAAATAGCATATTGTTGTAGAGGACAGATTTAATGTATTCACAAAATACAAAAAAAATTCAGGAATTGTGAGTCATATCATTGTAACTTTAACTGTTTACCTTAAGCCTCAGAAAAACATGGGGAAAGTCTCGAGATCTGTGAATAGATGGAAGCACTGAGTCATTTTCCTAGAATATAATGGTTGTCATACAGTCACAACAAAACAGGCAAAGAAAATATCCGATGATGAACCTAGAAAAGATGCTGATAGAAATGGCCTGGTAAATAGAAACCGTCTTGTTCTCTGACACTTTAGGAACATAGAATAACAACATCTATATTTTAATCTTAATAAGATTAAGAATTCAAATCCCTGTTGAGAGATAAATGCTGATTATGAATTCGGAAAACCCCCACCAGCAATAGAAAACAATCTGACTTTGATTTTTAGTTTCCATGTTAATGATTTCCTTTGTATGAAACATAAACAGATGTGACTTCGAATACCAATTCTTCTACATATTTTTAAATGAAACTGTGTGTGTGTGTGTGTATTTTCCGTAACCTGGTTAATAAATACATGTAATATTTCAGTTCTGTATGTGGGAAAAGCCTCAAAAGTACTGTATTAACTAACCATATCAGATCCACCCAACACCTGATTATCAGCTAAATTCATCCAAAGCACTCATCCCCAATTAACCTATTCTCAGATTTGATTAGTTTAGCATTCTGTTCAAATTCAACCTCCAAGTCGTCCAGCCAGATTCCATGGATGCAGATTTTAGGGGCCAATGCTTCTCATCAGTTTGGAGCCAATTACACCTTATTGACTTACTCAGTCTGATGTCTTCAATAACTCCAATAAAGTCCAATAAAGTCCATACACATAGCTGATCTTTGGAGAGATATGTTTCCTGCAGAACTATTCACTTTTGTTTAATCACCAAGGATGATTGAACATATAGGGCCTTGTGAGGCTTCCACCACTGGCCCTGTGGAAATGTTGATACTAGGAATGTGGGGAGATGTGCAAGAGTTTTATGCAAGCTGTAATCTGAACTTGCCAGTTGGCTCATATCTTTCAACTGAAAAGATTAAGAACTAGAAGAACAATACCTCTTGCTTCTTTGGAAAATATTCACTTTTGTGTCCTTAGGCATGCATGTAAAATGAACTGGTGGTCACAGAATCTGTGATCAAGCAGTCATCCCAGCTAAAATCCTCATGGTTCATCGTAAGCAGGACTGGAGTTGCTGCCCGGAGTAGGGGGGATGGAACAGAATCCATTGCATTAATGTCAGGGCTAAATGTCTGTCTGTGGGACAGATCAAGAAAGTAAGGAGTTTAGGAGGTTGCAGACCCATTACTGTCACCCAACCTTCTTCAGGCAGGTCCGTGATAGGCCCTGTTTTGTTCCCAATATTTCTGCCACTATTGGGGAAAACCTCTGGCAATATGCAAGTGATGTTCTGTTAGATACACCTTTGAGGTGGAACAGGTCTTCTGCTTCATCTGGCTCATCATTCACTATTCTGGCAAGTATAGGAGTTTTCTAGGAGTCAATGCAAACATTGTTGGGAAAATACCAA
Organism: Arizona elegans; assembly: GCA_022577455.1. Lineage (NCBI taxonomy): Eukaryota > Metazoa > Chordata > Lepidosauria > Squamata > Colubridae > Arizona > Arizona elegans. The sequence continues at coordinate 257,205,627 of JAKOOJ010000001.1, forward strand.
CTTTAGATTTTTCAAAATAACCACATTGCTGGAAATATATACAGGGATGTTAGATCACAGAGATACCTCAGTTTATCTCTCTTTTGCTTTACAGAGACACATCCCTGAATACAGGCTGGTCATGTAACAGTATGGTTCCAAGCAGTGGTGGGTTTCAAAGAATTTTACTACCGGTTCTGTGGGTGTGGCTTGGTGGGCATGGCTTGGCTTGGTGGGTGTGGCAGGGGAAGGATACTGTGAAATCTCCATTCCCACCCCACCCCAGGGGAAGGATACTGCAAAATCTCCATTCCTACCCCACTCCAGGGAAAGGTTACTGCAAAATCCCCATTTCCTCCCGATCAGCTGGGACTCGGGAAGCAGAGAATAGATGGGGGCGGGGCCAGTCAGAATTTTTACTACCAGTTTTCTGAATTACTCAAAATTTCCGCTACTGGTTCTCCAGAACTGGTCAGAATCTGCTGAAACCCACCTCTGGTTCCAAGTGAAACTTTAGGGGACTGTTTAAAAGAAGTTACCTGACTATTCCTAGGATATTAACTGCCTTGGCCGCCTTCTATATACTTTGAGTTAATATTTGTAAATGAAGCAACTTTAATATTAAGAGTGTCAGTGGTTGGAATTACATAGCCTACTAAGCATTTATATTAATCACTTTTTCTTGAATAAGCCATAGTGCTGGATTTGGATAGTCTACTAAGCCATAATCCCTGGTTAGTGGTTGGGTTCACACACTACATCGAAGCCAGACAAATAAACCACATTATGGCATTATGCAATGACCAATTTTTATAGTAGTTTGATGAATCATAATAAACATATGTTATGTTCAGCTCCTGGAATTATGTGGAAACGTCAAGCTATACAATGTTGAATATTGTGTATGAATATTCTGCATGAATATTCTGTTGGGGTTTCTTCAATTTAGCATTTTCCAGATGAGTTACAACGGCATCTTTCTGAAATCCCAGACTACACAGCTGAGATTTGCCATTTCAACTCATCCAAAGCACATGAAGTTGGGGAAGACTAAAATAATTTAGAAAGGCTTTCCTATACATTCAGACTATTTCTCTCGTGGTCACCCTGGTCTGAATGTGATATATTCCAGAAGGAAACTTACATTACTAGAACTTTCAGGGATAGTATCATGAAACCGAAAGTCTCGCTGTTTCTACTGCAAGAACCATTTCATAACACTGAGGTTTAGTTCAGTTGGAAATCCTTTCCAAATAGGAAGTGGTGGTGGAAGAAACTGTATCACTTGAGAAATCCAAAACCAGACACAGCAGCAGAGCCAAGTCTGTTGCAAAGCACACGTTTCCTTGGTCATATGACAGAGATTGACTCAAGAGCTCTACAGCATTTCCCCTTATCTTCTGCTTCTCTATTTCTGTTTATATTGGATCCTTGTCTAGACTACTTTCAGAAAAAGAAGAAACAACTAATGCGGGGGTTTGCTATAAGAACAAAGTGGATAAAGCTGCTGGATCTATTGTATGGATTTTGAAATATGCTTTTAACATTCAAGGGAATAACCAAGCCCAGATTAGGACATAATTATTTTGTACAAAATGGGCCGAAGAGCAAAACACATTACACCGGATACTAGACAAAATACAATTTTATGGAAAATTGGATCTATATCTGCTTAGACAATAACGTTTGGCAAAAGTCTTGCTTCCATGCCTGACATAGAATGCATATATTTGTACTGAAATGAGAAAATTAAGTTTAAACATAGGATTCTTTTGCACGTTGTAAGTGCTCAAAAGTTATCTGATTGTTCTGTAGCGTCACATATTCTTGCTTGTTCTTTTGATATGACCCAGACATGGTCCTGAGACGGTACACTTGAGGGGTCAAAGGCAAATTTGCCCGTGAATGTATTCCAATAACAAAATCCACAACTGGTGTTTTGTCCTGGGAGTCCTTGATCAAAGAGGATCTGTCATTAAAAAGGTTCTCATTTGCTTTGTTTGTGATCTCTTTCTTGAGCCTTGGACATTGAGATGCAGTATCCTGAGGAACCTTGGTGGGCCTCAGAGGATGGGCTCTTAAATTGTTGTGTGATGGAAATCTAATAGCAGAAAAGTGTTTGGTTGCCTCTTCATAGGAAGGAGGCCTTCTAGGTTTATTTTGATCTACAAGTCGAAACACTTCAACTGCTGACATAAAACGGGATCTCAGTGGACAACCTAAGGGTTCTGGACTGGGAACAGTCTCCTGAGTTGCTTGAACAATTTGACAGGAAAGTGGTCTTTCTTTTCTGGAGCCCTTTTTGAAACTGCCTTTTTGAAAGCAACCTCTGCCTTGACTTTCCGTTTTGGCCAGCAGCTTCTTGCGGGTTGCCACAGAAAATGACATGGAGTGCTTCTTGAGCTCTGAGACAGCTCTGTCACTTCCATGTGAAATTTTGGCAGAGAAGGACTGTGGCCGCCTTAAGACATTGTTCGTGAAGATGGCAGGTGACGAGAGTGGTGAACTAGTGAATACAGAAGAGTCCGAGATAGAGGAAGCACTGTCTAGTGAACTGGAAGAAGATGTGCTGAGTAAGGAATCACTTGATAATTCTGCAGGGAAGTTGGCTTTGATTCTGAGATTTGATGGCTTTTTGTTCCTGTAGCGACCGGAAGGATAAGATTCTTCAACTGTCTGCATTCCCATTCTCAGCTCTCTATCCTTCAGTCCCAATTCTTTCTGCAGAATAAAATTATCCTCACTTTTGGAAAGTTTTGGAAGTTTCACACAGCCTTTCCGGCAATTCTTGGAAGACTGCAAATCTGGTTCTGAGAACCTCCTCTCAAGTTTCTCCATTGTTGTTTTAAAACGAGCCAGGGACAAGGCAGAAGGGATCTGGGTTTGTGGCTGTTTGGGGTACAATTCTGTACTGTTTGGTCTGCTGGTGTGGGATAAGCCCCTGGGTTGAAGGTCACTGAGACTGCATTCCCCTTCAAGGTCTATGCTGTCATAAGCAGAATCACGATGCTGGTTTGGTGATGACGTTTCTGGAGGAAGGAAAGGAAATGTTGAGACTAATGTTCGACAGAATCAGCCTTAGAAATAAGTCAGTCTCCACTAACTGCTATAAAGTATGTGTACATCACTAGCAATTGAGGAATAAATCCTTCCTGCCCAACATAGTGAAAAGGATTTTTAATTTTTTTTAAAGGGTACAAAATATAGGCAAGGGATTAAGTTACATAGAAATAACAAAACTTAACTGAAGTCCCTGAAAAGAAAAATGATAAAAAAAAAATTGAACCATATTTATATTAAACTTAGAAATAGTCACTGGTTTATAAAAAATATCATATAATGCTATTTTATAATTCGATATCCACAAATTGGGCCCAGTTTTTCTGATAAATCTTCCTAAAACTTTACATATATTATTTCTGTTTCTCTACCCTGGTTTGAAAGGAATCTTAATGATAGGTGACTGTCTTGTGAAACTCTAAGATACACTGTGGTTAACATTTAGAAATAGTTTACTGTTGCTACTGGTTGGTTATTTTTTGCCACTTCCTTAGCAACTAGAATCAAACATTGTTAAACAGTACTTTCAATGAAATCTAAGCACATTCAGAAAAAAATGATTAGCCAGACATTGTTTTAAATATACACGTCAAAGACATGCAAAATCAGGGTACCTGTCATATCCAGGGAATTATCAGTATTCCTAGATAACAGTGAGTAAATTTCTTCTCCAAATATATCTGAACAATTATTAATGAGGAATTCCACCAGTGCCTTCACCTATGCAAGCCAAACAAAGAATGTAAATCAGAGATTAACTTGGAGTCATTTCAACAGTGGAATCTATATATTAAGAACCATATATTAAGAATATTTTGATAGGAAATCCACATGTAAATTCCAGCCTTGAAAAGTACAAGCAGAAAAACAACATACAGAATTCTTGTCTTTTAAATCCTGCCTTGCTTCCTAGTAAAAATAAACTACTTCTGAGATAGCCCTCCCCCACCCCATTGTTTGTTTGTTTATGTGGGCCTGTTAACCTCTTCATTTGAACGTATGGAAGCTTATCTTTGCAATTGTGTTGCTGTGGCTTTAGCTGGTTGCATAATTCCCGAAGCTTATGCCCTGATTCTAGAACTAGCTTCTTCCACCAAACCACAATTGCAAGACTTTTAATGATCACATGTTTTAAAAATCAACTAAGAAAGCTGTACTTCCCAGTCAAGAGGATCTGAAGTCTGTACTTAAAATGCTGGGGAGTTTCTTAACCAGCTATTGAAGATAATTATAAATTGCCTATGAACTCTTAGTTCAGGATGGGGAACTTTTGCTTTGAGTTTTGGAGAGTTATATTTCCTTGGCAGCGATTTATGTTTTGAGTAAGCAGGCTTGAAGTCAATAGTGGATGTAACCTGGACCGTCCTCTTTTTCCCCATAAGATCCTTTATTTTCTCTTCTTCTCCTCCAGTCTTATACAACATCAGGTTGTGTGAAGATCCTGAACACAATTTGACTCTATAGAGATACCCCAATTCCATTTGTTGGAGTGATTGCCTTTGAGGTACTACTTTTGACCCAGAGAAAGCATGATCCTCTGCCTTAATTCTTGTAGTTAAAAAGCCCTGAGATAGGGTACTTTTCTGTACCCGTCCATGGGGCTTCTGTAAAAATGTCTTCTGCAAATGGAGATGCATCAATTTGAAGCAGCACCTTGCTCCACTTTGCTGCCTAAAAATGGGACACGGCTTCTTAATACCACATCAGAGAGGCACTTTATTGAAGGATGAATCAGAGAAGTGCCCCTTTAAGGCTTCCCATAATTCTAGTGTGTGGGAGCTGAATTAATTAAGATGTTGCAATGCGGCTACAGCATGCATACCTAATCTTGGCAAGTTTCAGATGTATGCACTCCAACTCCCAGAATACTGGCTGGGAAATTCTGGGAGTTGAAGTCCATATGTCTTTAAGTTGCCAAGATTGGGAACCTTAGGTCTACAGGATAGGGCCACTATTTCAAGTGTGAAAGTCTTTCATTGTGAGTTGGGTAAATGCCAAAGGGATTCATTGCCAGGCATGTTATACTGATTGGCTTCCTTGTAGCTAGAGAAAAAAAAAAACAGTCAAAGATAAAAGACAATGTGGAACAGGTGGAAAGAAAACCAAGGTACCTTATCAGCTAGTTCTTTCTGGATTTCAAGTGTCAGGCTTTTGTCCCAATTTGGACTCAACATGGTTGGTCCAAAACAGATGGCGAGGTTGCTGGAATCCATTTTGTTGACTTTGGAGTTTTTGCTGATGTGGTGAAGAAGAGAAAGCAAGTGTTTGAGCAAATGAAGATTCGGCTGTGGCAATTTGCTTGCAATCCTGCAAAAATGGACATAAGAATAAAAAAGTCATCCTCAGATTACAGCTTCTGTTTTTTTTTTTTTTTAAGTTAAACTGCATTCACTTATATGAGTAACACTTCCTCTAAAATGTGGAAGTATTTAAAGTGGTTACCCAAAATTCCCATTCAAAAGTCCCAGTCAGTGAATTCATTGTGAGTTTCTCTATGCGGGAGATGGGCAGTTCCAAAATGGTAGCTAGCTAGCTAGTAGCAGTTTGCTAGCTAGCTAGCTAGTTCGATAGATAGATAGATGCAGGTAGACATAAATACCTGAGTAGACACCAAGCAGAAATTGTTCTGTCTCTTGGAAAATTATGGGGTGAAATGTTCTTAAACTTATAATTAAATATGTACTATATAAGATATGTATAATATGCACATGTGTCCCCCCCCATTATGGGGTGAAATGTTCTTAAACATAATTAAATATGTACTATATAAGATATGTATAATATGCACATGTGTCCCCCCCCCCCCCCCCCATTATGTGGTATTCATCAGCTGGAAATATTACAGGTATTCCTTGTTTAGGAACACAACTGGGACTGGGAATTGAGTTGTTAAAGCAAAGCAGTTGCTAAGTAAAATCATGATTCTGCTTATGATCTTACTTCAACTTTCTTTTGCGTTACAGAACTGTGAAAGTCATAAATGTGAGGACTGGTTGCAAAGTTACATTTTGATCACCATCGTAACTGTAAACAATCATTGAAAGAGGCTATCAGTATTCATTGGTTTGCTTCATGGGACTCTCTCTCTCTCTCTCTGTGTATGTGTGTGTGTGTGTGTATGTATGTATGTACGTATGAAGAAATGTATGCATAGCCAGAGTTAAGCACATTTTATTCCTTGCATTGTATTCTGATGTAGTTTCAAATTTGAAATGAATTGATGGCATTGTGTTGTCATGAAGTCAATAAGATTTGATTATGGGATAATATTATTGCTCTCCCCCACTCATGTTCTCACAGCCTTTTGAAAGGGAAGGAAGGGAAAAAATAGCATTATTGCAAAACCATTTAGGTTTTTACTTTCCCCATTGCTAATGTTTGCAGTGAGGATTTGTTCCTCCTCCTACAGTGTTTGCTCATTATGAATAGTTCCCCAGCTTTCAATAAAAATTAATAAGAAATATGGAAAATAAAAGATATGGAAACCCACACATGTCTAGTCACAAGAAAGCATCTGAAACTGGAACAAACTCAAACCTAACCACATTTTTGGGGAAGAAATTCTATTGAATTCAATGAGAATGACGGGGAGTAAAAATTGCAGGAAATCCTTGGGTAGGCTGCACTATTAGCCAGGCTTACTTGACAGCAAGACACATTAGTGCATTTTAAGCAGGCATAGAGTTTCACTTCAATATAGCCTTTTCATTTCTGTCTCATTTCAGAATAGATAGGAGATGTAGTAAAACTTTAACCTGAAGTCTATAGTCTTAGATATCATTTTCTCTGGCATCAATCAAATTTTCCAGATAAAACTTTTACCTTGCTTTGCTTCATTGATGAGATTTTAGGGAGGAGGACAGAATGCAGAAAGGAACTGATTATGTCATTTCCCATTCATAATTCTCTTTCATAGTTTTTTGTTGCATGAGTGGGATTAAAAAGGGAAATCATGTAACGCTTTTTGATTTCTTGAATTAAGAGCTATCTGTCTGGAAGCGTCCAAGTAAGGATTTCAGAATCTGTGTCTATTTGTGTTGCTTATTACAGAACAACAAAAAGCCACTCTTGAAGAGAGGCCCACTTACTCTTTCATGGCTTCAGTTTTTTCTTGATGATTTATTTTTTCTAATGCTGTCATCCATTCATCATAAAGCTCAGTCAGCAACAATTTCTGGGGAATGCTTCGGAGGAAATCCTGCAAGAAACAAACTTCAGTTAAGCCATGGGAGGCAATTTACAGCCAACATGCATCTTAGAACTCTTTCAATTTGGTTCATGCCACACTTTCCTGGGACCGTGCATCCCAAAGTCAGAGAGAGATCATAAAAACAACAGCTCTGTCTCCTACCATTTTCTATCAGGAGGCTAAATACATAGGATGCAACAATAGTGGAATTTATTTCCTAACTGCACTGGTTTTAGGAATATCTCTTCCTAGTACTTAAGAAACTGGGATCTACAATAAGAAACCAAATTAATAGATGTGTACCTTAAAAACCACAGCTAGCAGATAAACAGACTTTTTTTCTAAGGCGACGTTGTCTCCAGCATTTAATTCCTCTCTCAGCTCCTTGCGTGCCTTCTCATTGGCAGCTTTTCGAAATATCCCTTCAGTGAATGGTCCTTTTTGGAAGAGTATTGTAAGGATATCCTACAATGTGAACAGGAATAAAAAGAATATCACCTGTATTAAGATCCAGACTGGGAACTAAACACCATCATTATCCTATGCTCACCTTTTCAGCATTGTGTATTTGGCAGGGCAACATTTATATACATTATGATACTGACTTACTAGGTTGGGTTACATGAAACTCTTCCCTGTTCTTTCTGAATTATTTTTTTCCTCCCTATATTATTTCCCCTAGCCTTTAGGCTGTTTCCTTTTCAGCTATCCTAGACTTAAGTAGAAATTCCTTTCTCCCTGCAGAAGGCAGGATTCTTGACACAATATTATGAAACTTCAATAATATACAACTCATGATTCTGTTTTGCCTTAGAGAAGAGTTTGCTTGGCATAGATTTGAATTATTTTAAAGAACTTTTAATCGTAATTCAGCTTCTTCCATTTATGACTAGTAGGAAGAAGAAAATCCTCCTATTGCTTAGGTTAGGGATTATGTTTTACAGCCAAAGAAGAAAGCACTATTCATACATGATGAATACAATACCCTACTGCTTATTTACCTGTATAGATTTGGGCAGTGTATCTTCAGCACCATAAACAAGCGATAGAGGAAGATCAAACAAAGGTGGTTTCAACACAGATTCTAGATGCCCCTGACTTTCTGATTCATGGGTAGATCGTCTGAACATAAATGGCAAAGATATCACATTTTTTCTTTTCCTGTGACGATCTGTTGGAAGAACAAAAGGAATAGGAATGATGTGCAATGAATGAGTGACATCAGCACTAGATACATGAATATAGGATTATAGAATTATATGAATCAGCTATTGTCAATAAAATGATTTTCAGTTGCTTTAGGCCAGGGCTGTCAAACTTGCGGCCCGTGGGCCAGATGCGTCATGCACTGGCCACACCCATGCCTGGTTTAGCGAAGGGGGAAAAGTCACAATATGTCACGTGATGCCGCTGTGACGACACGAGTTTGACACCCCTGCTTTAGACTATAGCTCCTACTCTGATCAATTGCCACACTGGCTAGGCATGGATTGGGGATATTGAGCTTTATAGTCTATTACAGTTTGGGGAAAGTTACTATAGTCATACAGGTAGTCCTCAACTTATGACCACAATTGAGCCCAAAATTTCTGTTGCTAAGTGAAACATTTGTTAATTGAGTTTTGCTCTGTTTTATGACCTTTCTTGTCACAGTTGATAAGTAAATCACTGCAGTTATTAACTTAGTCACACGGTTGTTAAGTGAATCTGACTTCCCCATTGACTTTGCTTGTCAGAAGTTTGCAAAAGGTGATCACATGACCCTGGAACACTGCAACCGTCATAAATATGAGTCAGTTGCCAAGTGTTTGAATTTTGATCACCTGACCATGGGATGCTGCAATGGTTGTAAGTATGAAAAACGGTCTTAAGTCACTTTTTTCAGTGCTGTTGTAACTTTGAATGTCCACTACGTGAGCTGTTGTAAGTCAAGGACTACCTGTACTCCTTATTAGCATTCAGCAATTCTAGAAGGAACAATCAGATCAATTCAATCTAAACAAATGCAGTTTGTAAAACTTAATTAGTAGCAAAGAGGACTAGCACAGTTGTTCTTGGTATCAGAGGTAAAAATTGGTTTCTTGTCAAAAGTGATTGAGAACATTCAAATTGATAAATATATCACTTTTGAACTGATCACAAACCTATCTAGCTTATTTAAAATGGCACTTAATTCTGTTCTACTATCAAACCAGCTATAAACTCTGTACCTCCAACTTTGTTCTTGCTGGAATCATGCAATCTGTATCACTTGCATATTTAAATTTTAACCACAATCCCCTTCTTAAGGAAACCAGCCTGTGTTTCAACCATCAGTGGTGGCAATTAAATATGTAGTTAACCTGCCATCCTATGGTTTGTCCTAGAACAGCCAATCAATCAACCAGATTGTTTACAGCTCTAGACATTTTAGGTGTATATATATTGCCACCAGGGGGCAATTTAGAATTATATGTTATGATTTAAAATGTGGACATTCTCAGTGCCAGAAAAGAACAGTCAACTATCTATTCCCTTGACCAAAAGACACTTGGGTCTCATTCTGTCTCTTCCTTCACCATCCAAAAGAGCAGAATAAATGCCCTTCACTTGTAGAGAACAAAGTTCAAAGTACATTGGTTTAGCACTATTCACTGTTTAAGAAGGGTTTGGGGTTGCACACATACCCATCGGCTGACACGGCTCCTCTTCATTATCACATGTCACGAAGAAGTGACGTTTTTTGAGATCCTCCTAAAGTCAGTAAAAATGATCAATCCATCATGCAGCATAGAGTCAAATAAAACTGTAATACATCACGTTGCTCAGTTCCTCAAAACAGAGAGACAAAACCCATACCCGCTTGTTTCAGAAAAGGATGCATTCAATTGCAACACTGAATTGCACTCAACCAAATATTAAACAGGAGCAACAATAAATACGAAAGCTGTCTACAGCTATCCTGTTTACTTTGGTTAAAGGAATCCTTAGTGAGCTCTGCAAATAATATAGATCCAAAACAGCAAGCAAATATAAGGTTGGTTTCACACCTTTTGCCATGATTACTATTGACATCAATGGATCTTTTATTATTCAGGGACTAACTAAACTTCTATTGATGTCAATGAATTCATTCTAAATTTGAGTGAGTAATGAGGGCCTGCATGGAAAGGTGGGTGGGTGAGAAGAAAATTAAACAGATACAGTTCAGACAGGAACTAATATATGATAGAGAGGATTGCAGTCAGGAATTTCCCAGGGCAAATGTGAGCTGTCTTATGTGAGCTGCTCTTTGGATTTCAGCCATACATCCAAGTAAGGCTATAAAGTGATTGCAAATGGAATGCACTGGAAACAGGCTCACTGAAATTAATAGGTTTTTGAAGTAACAGGTGTTTAGCATTTGGATATTATAATCCAGACCACAGCCTTACATATTTCTGTTCAACACTCGATTATTCAACACTCTATTATGAGCACAAATCTCGTTCCTTTGGCTTGAACTGTAGCAGGGAGCGTAACACACTCATTCATGTCCCCAAATTTGTAATGAGTGCGGATGGTAGTTTAGGAGTTTTAATTTCATTCAGTCTTTAAAGTGATTTGAATTTGGTAACTATAAAGGTGCAAGCAAAGGATCAGGTATACTATTATAAAATATTGACTAGAATTACAGTGCTATTAAAAATAATGCCCCCCCCCAAGCTAAAGCTTAGCAGGAATGACTGACCATGACTTTACAAAAGCATAGGATGTGTTGTACAATTCTGAGTGAGTTTACTCAGAAATAAGTCATCCAGAGTCCCATAAGAAGTATGCTTACAATCACAAACTCTAATACATAGAAACGGCAAAGGGCTTTATGTGTGTTTACCTCTGAAGAGTGTGCCGTTAAAGCCTCCATCTCTTTTGCATTTAAACTTTTGGGCTGTAAAGTAAAACAAAGGAAAAATATAATCAGAAATCATCTGGTTTCAGCAACACTAATTTGCAAGAGAAGAATATGAAGAGAAAAGACACTCACTGCATTGCAACTGCTTAGCACCTTCATCAGTAATCAAACTGTTACCGCTTTAATGATCTTGCTTCCCTGAATTCCTCTTTTTTGTCTATTTCAGAAGACAAGAATGATATTAGCAATCTCTGCTAAAGCACACAACCATACTTTTTTCCATTGCAAAATTAAATTCAATACAGACAAAAGCAATTTAAGACAGAGGTGCCGGCCTAAGTAATTCATTTTTTCCTATTCATTGTTTCTGATTTCTGAAGAAAGAAAAACAAATGCCCAAAACAAAAAGGAGGCTTGACCACTCTAAAGACAGCAGATCCACTCTCACTTTGGAAAAAAAAATTGTAACTTGCTGCAATAAATCTAAATGAACAAATCCTACAGATAGTCCTTCACAGCACAGTGTTATAGCAGCTCTGAAAAACCACTTGTTAATCACATAATAAGTTGAACGAATGTTCTACAGTTTGAAACAGCCAGGGAAGACATGAAAAACCAGCTAAAATAAAACAAGTCATATGGTATATGCTAAGAATTTATCAGTCAGTCAAGCCTTGTCCCGGAGTTCATTATGAACAAGCATTTTGTCAGAAGTACTACGTAGCTAAACTGGTCAGGGATTGGGGCTGAAAGCAATCTGAAACTTTTTTTCTGATTCAAAAGCCCCAAAGTAGAGAACTGTCCTGATCAAATCCATATGCTTATCTTACAAACTTACCGGGAAAGGGTCTCTGGCTGAGGTTTTTTCACTTTACGCGAACTGCAGAGGAGGAGAACAGCAGCATAACCACTTGGCAGTATCTACTGTATCTCACTGGAGAGCACTGAGGATTCAACCACTCAGCCCACATGTGCCGCATTCGGAATGACTGCTGGTGGTTGTAGTTGAGGAGGCAGGTGGAAAGTCACAACGTCAGAACAACAGGAAAAAGCATCACAGTCAGAGGGCAGAGCTAAGCGAAGCATTCACTGGCAGATGCTTGCTAGCTCATGGGTTTCCTCTTCCTTTTAGGGCAGCTGCAGCAACTGTTGTAAGAGAAAATTTTTTCCCACTTCTTACAAGAAAAAAAAAAAGTCCGGTGTGGCCACTGATAGAAACGTGATGGAACAGATGAAGTGTGTCACAGGCAGAAGTTCCAAATTACAAGGAGAATTGGGTGGGATGTGTGAAAAGCTCTAGTGCTCCATAGGTTGTCTTAAAAGGGCCTACACAACTATAAAGGGCAACTTATACGTCCAGACAGAAAATTCTTATCAGAAGAGTGTATCTGTTATGTATGATTTGTCTGAAGATATCAAATCTAACCACACGTAAACCTTAGTGGCTTTAAAAGTACAAGTTTAAATCCCCAATTAACCTTTTAAAAAGTACCCATCTTGTGCACTGAGAGGTGTCAACAAATACATCACATTCCTCTTCTCAAATTTATTATCATTTTATTGTTTTGATTGCTTCTTTACTTTTGGGAATGGCCTTGTAATAAAATATCGTGTAATGATCAGATTCTTTTTTTATGTTTGTTCCAGTATGTACAGTATATGTCTAAAGATTCCCTCCCTCCCTCCCTCCCTCCCTCCCCCCCTCTCTCTCTAAAAAAAAAAATAGGAACAATTGTTACATACTGTATGTGATTTTCCAGAATGGTCCTTTGTCCTCAGAAGATTTGGGCATCACAGACCTGAATATTCTGAGCTATGCATCCTTAAAGTAAATATTCAAAAAATCCCCGAGTGTTCCACATATAGATCTACTGTCCTATTATGCAAAGCGACCAGATCACTGTTTTAAAAAAGAAATGCCAGATTAGGAAATGGCCCCTATTCAAGACCCATAAAGTGTAATGGAAATCCACCAAGCTAGTGGAGCAGCTGGTGGGAGGCAAGATGACATGGGAGGGGGTGAAGATAAAAATGTTCACTGGCTAAAAGAAACAATGGGCTCGTTGCAGCTGCTGAGGTGGGTATGCATTTTGTTTAGACATGGGAGTCACTAAACTGATTGTGCATCTCATAGCGACAGATGGCTCACACAGAGAGGCTTGAAGCCCTCTTTCAGCTGCTCAAAGGTTGGGATTCTCTTTGTCTGAAGACCAAAAGAACTTCAGAAGCTCCTGGGTGGAGGGTGGGAGGTGGGCGCCTCATAGGCCTGGCATGTTCTTAGTGAACTAGGCAACCTGATTCCAGAGATTTGGGGAAATGAGATGATTTGAAGAAAAAAGGACATGATAATCAAGTAACCTCTTGGTGTGTCCCTAGTTTCTATATTAAGAAAGGAATTTTTCTTTCTTTTTTTCCCAGGCTAATTTATTTGCACAAGTGGGATGTAGCTTTGGATAAATGTTCACTGAGAAAACTCCCTGATTTTTTTCTTATTGCCAAATTCATTGGATACTTTGACTCTTGAAATGGGAACCTCTTGATAGCTGTTCAGAGATGCCCCTATCTGCTTTTTTTTTAAAATAATCCAGTACAAGCTAGCATACTGTCCTGTTATTTCTTGATAGGTCAAGGATTAATCATGCCTGACCTCGTTTAGTTTCTAAGCCTGGCTTCTAAGGTTAGCCAGATACTATCTATGTTAAATATTGCAAATAAATCTCTAATCTCACCTTTTGTGAGTCTTGCCCCCATTCCAGACCTTCATATCTGAAATGTGCAACCAGAAATGCGTTAGTGGAACACCCCTTGGATCAGGGGTCTCCAACCTTGGCAACTTTAAGTCTTGTGGACTTCAACTCCCAGAATTCCTCAGCCAGCTTTGCTTTCTGGGAGTTGAAGTCCACAAGTCTTAAAGTTGCCAAGGTTGAAAACCTCTGCCTTGGATCATACCCGTAATTAATTTCTAATGTTTCTAAATTATGGCCTCTGTCACAGCAAATCCAAATTTGTATTCAAACAAAAACATCATAAAATTCTCCTCCCCCCAAAAAGACGGGGAAAAAATAGAGCATTTATACAGGGAAAGGTTCATGAGGCTGTAGAGCAGATCCTTACCTTGGCACATCGGTCCTTGTACCTGAAGAAAACCTATGCGTGTAACTCTAAACATGGGTTTAGAGTTATTCCACACAGAATAAGATTTTAATTGGCCTATGGATGCTAGTTTTGTCCCTTTTCCTGAAATATAACTCTTGTATTACTCTGCCATGGCCTTTCCCATAATCTCCTCTTTGCATAATCCAATAGTCTCCCCAAGTAGCATATCTGATACCTAACTCTTCACATCACTGTGTTAAATGTTTATGGAGATTCTCAGTCATCCTGGTCATAGTTGTCCCAAAGATGCTTTTTCATGGACTTTGTTTTTCCTTAAAGATGTTTTGCTTCTCATCCAAGAAGCCTTCTTCAGTTCTGATTGAAGAAACCGAAGAAGCTTCTTGGATGAGAAGCGAAACGTTTTCAAGAAAAAACAAAGTCTAGTTGCTTTTTTAAAAAGCACCTTTGGGATCACCTGGTTAACTTTTGTCCCTGAGAAAAATTGTTGCAGAATGTTTTCCCTGGAGAAGAAGCTGATTAACTTGTAAGGTCAATCAGCCTGGCTTTCCAAGAAAGATGGAAGTCCCTTAAGATAATGAATGCATGTAAGGTCAGAGCTAGTTTCAGATGAGGATAAATCTTTATGAATTTGAGTCATGCGGGCTACTTTTTGCAGCTGCTTCAGCAATATTGAAAAAGTGAAGAAAGTTTCTAATGAGAAATGCATGAGACTTTGTGGCATGCACAGCGCTTTCAATTATCATATTCCAAACTGAAATTCAGGAAACTCTGAGTCGATCTTAACAATAATTAAAACCTACAAAAATATACTGTGCTACAGAGAAGAAAAGGCAAGGACAGGTCAAAGGATCTTGGAAATCAAAAGCTACAGAGGCAAACTGCGTAGGATTTATTATTATTTTTCTCTCTTCCTCAAGAAGCATTTTTTTTTGTTCTGCTATGAAACTATGAGAGGGAAAATCCCAAGCATCACGAATGTGTGTCTGTTTTCAATAGAGTTTTAATCAACCGATGACCGTTGCAGATGGGGGTTGCCTGTGACTAAATGGGGACCAATCTGTGTTTGTTACAGTGTCATGCTAATGAGAAAATGGTAAAGCTTCACAACGGTTATAGGGACAAAAGAATGCTACTCAGCCAAGGAGAGTTTTATTAGAGCTGAGTGCACAATGGAGGAAAATAATGGGAATCCAGGACTGGGCCTCTGGATGTTCATATATAGAATGGATTCTAGCTTTGTCAGAGTTGGCACATTCATCTTCTCCAGGGAAACCACGGAAACATTGGATAAATAGAAAAGGTGCCACTATGTAACACATAGACAACAAACTTTTGTTTTTAAAAAAATATTTTGCTCTGCTTAGCCTTGCCAGTAATCTTAAAAAAACACCCTCTGGTTTCCCCTCCCACATGGTGTTTTTTTTTTTTTAAATTTTATACTTTATTAAATATAGTTGTTCAAGACAAACTATTCATTTTCTTCACTGCGCAGTCTGGCATTTGGATTGGTAACTTTGATAGCAAGCTGAGCTGCTCTCTCCACAATTATCTTCCGGTTCTTGGATGAAACGTTATGAGCAATTTCTGCGCAAAATGACTTGTTGCTCATCATTAGCACCTCTAGCTCTTTGACATTGTGAACAAGAAATTTCCGGAATCCTGAGGGCAGCATGTGTTTTGTTTTCTTATTGCTCCCGTAGCCAATGTTGGGCATCAAGATCTGACCCTTAAATCTTCTGCGAACTCTGTTGTCGATACCTCTTGGCTTGTGCCAGTTACGCTTGATTTTGACATAGCGATCAGACTGATGATGGATTCTTGGTCCTCTTTTTGACAATATTAGGTTTGATGAGAGGCCTCAAAGCTGGCATTGTAACGACTATCTTAAGTGCCGCAGTAAGGATATCTTGGCGACACGGAAGGAAAAAGGACCACATGTTGTTTTTTGAGATTCAGAAATGGCTCTCAAAGAGGAATTAAGGTCCATCATGTAGCTTGATTGGTTTATTATCTTCAGTTGCACAGTTTGAAATGGAGGACATGTGCCAGGTTATCCCTAGACATTTTGCAAGGGAGGAATGCACCCATTCCATAGAAACAATCAAATACCAACCCTTACACATAGGAAAGTCTGAAGTTCTGTAGACACAGGGATGGGCTGCTGGGGGTTCGCAGGGGTTCGGGAGAACCTCTAGCTAAGATTCTGTGCAATTCGGAGAACCCCCAAATCCCACTCCTGGCTGGCTCTGCCCATCCCATCTGCCCCTCCCAGGAGTCCCCACGTGGCCCATTTTGGATGTAGGTAAGTGCAGGGTGTGTGCAGAGGCTTGGGGAGGGCGAAAAATGGGCCTACTGAAAGTTCAGGAAGGCCAGAAATGGGCCAGTTTCTGGCCTCCAGAGGGTCTCCAGAGCCTTGGGGGGGCCATTTTCACCCTCCCGGAGGCTTGAAGAAAACCTCTGGAGCCAGGGGAGAGCAAAAATGCCCCCCCACTGTAGTGCAGGAGGCCAACTAGGCCAAGCCCACTGTGGCCACGCCCACCCAGCAACCGGGCAGAGAACCCCTTGCTAAAATTTTTGAAGCCCACCCCTGTGTAGACAGCTAGCCACTGATAATGAATAAGCTTTGTTTCCAACTAGTGCTGGCAGGGAATAACAGTGCTAGCAGCAAGTGACCAAGGAATTGTGTTGTGGCCTCATGACTGGGAACATCAGAAGCACTCTTTGAAAAGCCAAGTTTCACCCTTAGATATGAATAAATGTTATTTTATTGCTGGAGTAATGTATAGGTAGTCCTCGACTTACGACCACAATTGAGCCCAAAATCTATGTTGCTAAGCCAGACATTTGTTAAGTGAGTTTTGCCACATTTTTTTTACTTTTCTTGCCACAGTTATTAACCACTGTGGTTGTTAAGTCAGTACCACAGTTGTTCACTGATTCTGTTTGCAAACATGACCTGGCACACTGCAGCTGTCATAAACGTGAACCTGTTACCAAGCACCTGGATTTTGATCATGTGACCGTGGGGATGCTGCAACAGTCATAAGTGGGAAAACAGTCAAAAATAACTTTTTTTCAGCACTGTTGTAACTTTGAACGGTCACTAAATGAGTGGCTTTATGTTGAGGACTATATTTATTGGTGTTTTTAATTTTGGAAAGCCTTTCGGGTTTGCCTGGAATAGGTGGCCTACAGATACAGCAAATAAATAGTTTTAGATGTACATAATTATCTTTTGCCTCTACATAATAATGTCACTAATTAACATGTCCCTTAGTGCCACCAAAGCTGACATAGAGTGGCAAAATGTCACCTCTCCTCTGGTCTCCTGAGAACATAAGTAAGATAGTGCTTTTTATAAAGAGCCATAGAAACTACAGCTGCAGGAGACAGACTGATCCTGAGAGATCAGATTGATCCTCCAATCAATGTGTTCTCTTGTGCAAATTCTTGGAGATAAACAGAAAATAATAAAAAGACTAGAAAGTACAGTCAGGCTAACTGTTGTCAGAAGCTGTGGAGGGTTTGGGCTCTTTTAAAAGAGGGCTAAAGCTGTGTTTAAAAAAATAGATCTCATGTTCTTTTCAAATAAGCCAAAACCACACTGAGCTTGTCAATCAGAAAGGTCGGCAGTTCGGTAGTTCGAATCCCTAGTACAGGTCTCCTCAGTAGTGGGATTCCAATAATTTAACAACCGGTTCTCTGCCCTAATGATTTCTTCCAACAACCAGTTCACCAAACTGCTCAGAAAGTTAACAACCGGTTCTCTCGAAGTGGTGCCAACTGGCTGAATCCCACCACTGGGTCTCCTGTGTGAGCAGGGTCTTGGACTAGATGACCTCCAAGGTCCCTTCCAAATCTGCTACTGTTACTTCTTCAACCTAGGTCTCCTCCTTCTAGGTCTCAATATTGAAGGGAAATTTACTGTGTTGCAAAGTTCTTTGTCCAGGTCTGTGAGAAGTTTAGAAGCTCTAGAAACTGCTGGTAAGGCATAATGTAGACAAATGCCTTGCAGAAGTCAGGTGTGTGATCTCTCTTAGACCCAAATCTAAAGTGGCAACAGAAGAAAATTCATGAGGAAAAATGGTAAAGTCCTTGACTATATCAGCAATCAAATGTTGGTGCAATTTGCCAGATTGTATCCACAGCAAAATTTGTGTTGAGAGAAGAGAGAAAACAGATATTGAAAACTAGATATTGAAACAGATATTTACAAGAGTAAATGTGACATGATAGCAGTGCCCAATATTTGAGGGGCTGCCACAAAGAAGAGGTGGTCAACTTATTTTCCAAAGCACCTGAAGGCTGGACAGGAAGCAATGGATGGAAACTAATTAAGGAGAGAAGCAACCTAGAAATAAGGAGAAATTTCCTGTTAGAAAACAGAGCAATTGTTAGAACAATTACCGTAATCAGTGGAACAGCTTGCCTTCAGAAGTTGTGCGTGTTCCATCACTGGAAGTTTTAAAGAAGAGATTGGACAACCATTTACCTCCTTGAGCAGGGGGTTGGACTAGAAGACCTCCAAGGTCACTTCCAACTCTGTTATTCTGTTAAAGTCTCTGCTAAATATCGATTTTAAGCTGCTTCAAAGATGGAACGAGGCGAGGCAAAGACAACACGGATGTAACAAGACATGTACAGACATTATCAGACCAGCATGATTTGGCCAAATCCTGCTGCACTATTTATAAAACCAGCCACACCTTGACTGCATCAATGATCAAGTCATAAACTGTTTTATTTTGTTCGGTTTGTTGGAGTCTGGCTGGTGACTGATAAGGATACGTGTGTGTGTGTGTGTGTGTGTGTGTGTGTGTATGGCAGACATGGCAGAAAAAGTGAGTATCTGGATAGGTTTGAGGAGTCATTAAGGGCAACAGAAGAGCCCTTTCTTCCTGAGAATCCTGCAGAACAGAGTTCAGGAGGCCTTGTGAGGCAAGAGTTCCTCTAAGAATTCATGAGTCAGGCCCATGACAAGCTATCCTGAGCCACAGAATTTCAAAAAAAAATTCAAATTTCAAACCTTTATTGTCAGAGTACAACATGTGTACAATGAGATTGGCTGAGCCTCCCTTTATGCACCCCCCAACTCAATACAACTCACAGTGAAAGACAGTAAAAGAAAAAAAAAAATCTCTAACCCAGTGAATCCTACTAACAAACACACAATCCTACTGCACCATATGAACCGGGATGGGTTCTACTTACCTTTACTACTGGTTCGCGATGGGATCGCGCCTTGCTTCTGCACTTGCGCAGATCGCCAATGATGACATCCGGGGTGGTGGGCAGGGCCTCCCGCCAATTTTACTACTGGTTCTTGCGAACCTGTCTGAACCAGGGGCAACCCACCAATGATGTGAATTTATTGCAGATTGGCACCGGCCCCACAAGTCAATTGTACTATGTTATTGTAAAGTTATTTTCCATTCAGAAACCTGACAGCCCACAGATAAAAACTGTTCTTCAGCCTGTTTGTGTGGCTACCTATGCTTCTATTTCTCCTTCCCAATGGCAGGAGAATAAAGAAGTGCTGACCAGGGTGTGAGTCATCCCTAAGGATTTTCCTCACTCTTCTAAGGCAGCGAGCCCTAATGATGTTGTCTAGTGATATCAGGGGACAGCCCACAATGTTTTGTGCTGTGCTCACCCACTCTCTGTAATGTCTTTCTCTCCGCGGCTGTCAGGCCGGCATACCACACCATAATGCAATGAGTGAGGACACTTTCTATTGTGGACTGGTAAAAAGAGGTCATCAGTTGCTGTTCCACTTTGTTTTTTCGCAAGACCCTGAGGAATTGGAGTCTGTTGGGCCTTTCTGGCCACCTTGGTAGTGTTGATTTTCCAGGTGAGATCTTCGCTGAGGTAGACTCCCAGGAATTTAAAGGAGGAAACTCTCTCCACACAGCCCCCCTTGATGTAAAGTGGGGCAGGTTCCTCTCTCTTCTTCTGGAAGTCTAACACCATCCATCTCCTTTGTCTTGCTGATGTTCAGGTGCAGATTGTTTTCTAAGCACCATATGGATAATTTTTGAACCTCCCCCCTGTACACTGTTTTGTCTCCACCTGTAATAAGACCCAATACCGTGGTAACATCTGCGAACTTAATGATCACAGTGGATGGGTCAGACGATACACAATCATGTGTGTACAGTGAATACAGGTAGGGACTGAGCATACAGCCCTGTGGTGAGCCAGTGCTAAGCTTCAGGGAAGTGGATATGACAGACCCAACCCTCACTGTTTGTGACTGGTCCCTCAGAAAGTCTTTGATCCAGTCGCAGATGGAAGAGGGAAAATCCAAGTCAGTCAACTTTTCAATAAGGATGCTCGGCAGGATGGTATTGAAGGCCGAGCTATAGTCTATGAAAAGCATCCAGACATCGTTTCCGGGTTTCTCCAGATGGCTCACTACAGAATGTAAAGCAGTAGCTATGGCGTTGTCTGTCAATCTATTTCCCCTGTAGGCAAACTGATGTTTGTCAAAGTTCGATGGGAAGCATGTCCTAAGGTGTTGGAGAACCAATCTCTTGAAGCATTTCATCACTACAGATGTTAATGCGATAGGTCAGTAGCAGGGATGAAATTCAGCAGATTCTGACAGGTTCTGGAGAACCGATAGCGGAAATACATACAAATTGAATTAATAAATAAAATAAATAAATTTTGAGTTGTTCAGAGAACCAGCAAATACCATCTCTGGGTAGCCCCAGAATGGGGTGGGAATGGAGATTTTGCAATATCCTTCCCCTGGAGTGGGGTGGGAATGGAGATTTTGCAGTACCCTTCCCCTGCCACACCCACCAAGCCACGCCCACCAAGCCCCACCATACCCACAGAACCAGTAGTAAAAAAAATTGAATTTCATCACTGGTCTATAGTCATTTAGGCAGTTAATTGCTGTTTTCTTCGGGACTGGGACAATTAGTGGCTGCTTTCAAGCATGATGGAACACAGGCCGTTTACAGTGAGATGTTAAAGATCCTTGTCAGGACCCCTGCTAATTGATCAGCACAATTCTTTACCACTATCCCCAGCACCCCATCTGGTCCTACAGCTTTGCTAGGATTCACAGCTTTCAATACAGCTCTCACTTGGTGTTCGTAGAGAGTGAGTGGCTGGGAATCAGAAAGCTGGGGGGCAACGGCTACAGGATCTGGTCTTTTCACCTCATAGTGGGTAAAGAAGGTATTCAACTCCTCCACCAACGAGGTGTCAGCATCAATTTTAGTATTGACTCTGATCATTTCCAATCATAAATGAGCTGACTTAGATTTCCAAAGTAAATGCTGGTGTGTGAAATCACACTGGCAGGGAGCTTAATATGGAGTGGTAAAAAAAAACAACCTTGTGTGGAAGTGTTCTCTATGAATCTGGCGGAAGCAATTGCATTTTGTGTGCGTACAAGAGCTTGATGCCGTTGAAAGAAGCAAATTAAAAAGGAGAAAATAAATCCATTAACTCACTGTATAGGAACTGTCAAAGGATGAATTTCAGAATGAAGAGCTAGGAAGCCAAACTGTTCCAAATCCTCCTGGGAAGATAAGGGATCTGAGACCTGGAATCAGTGATTTTTAAAAACTATTTCCAGTGTACCTATAATAGACATGTGGGACTTTGAAAACTGACACAATTAGTTTTAATTTTTTTTTTGTTTATTTCTGAATGTTCAGACACTTAATGGACTTGCAGAGCGAACATACAGTCAACAGCGGAAATCTGAAGCAGCATTAATAAGGACAATTAAGCAATTTTTTGAAGTCCTCCTTCTTCTCCTCCCCCTCCCGCACCCGAAGGCTACAGTAGGTATTTGTGCCTTGTGTCCATGCTTCAAACAGATTCAGTTTACTGCGTGTGCCTCTTGGGCGGCAACTTTTTGAAAAGATATTGCTGTGACACTGCCTTCTATAGAGAAGGTGCTGCACTGATAATCTATCAGGGTTGCAGGTAGGGCACATCACCTGACCTGTTCTTACTGAATATTTCTTTTCTTTCCCAGTGTTCTGTGACTTTGAATGCACTTTTCTCCTTGAAAGGCCAAAAAACAGAATTATTTTATTTCCTCCCCCCCAATTTGAAAAAAAAAAGTCCCAAATCAATTCTCCAAATACACAAAACAAATTGATTACATTTGTAGAAGTGATCAGAATGCAACAGTTTGATAGCCATCTGCTAAACGTTTTCCAGAAAGAATAAACTTTTGTATAGCGTACATGATATTCTATAAACATGATTATCATAGATTTAGTTATCCTTCTTACTATCTATCCAAGACCTAACTTGCACAACTACTACCATGTTTCCCTAAAAATAAGACCCTGCCTTATATTTTTTTGAACCCTGAAATAAGCGTTTGGCCTTATTTTCGGGGAGATCTTATTATTTTGGGGCACGTGGAGCAAGACGGGGGTCCTCTTGCCATCTTACCTGATTTCCAGCTCTGTCTCCCTAACCCTAACCAGAGGAAATGGTGGGGACTGGCTGCACATGCATTTAAATATTTTCGGGGAGGTCTTATTTTTGGGGGACGTCTTATTTTCAGGGGAGAGTTTATTTTTGGGCAGGTCTTATTTTTTGGGGGGCTCTTGTTTTTGGGGAAACATGGTACAAAGGTTGCCAAGTTGCCATAGCCATAGCTATGACTTGCAGAAACTGGATGAAATGCTTCCTTCCTTCCTTCCTTCCTTTCTTTTTTTTTTGTTTTGTTAATTGTTTCAGGTTTTCTTCCCCCCTCATATTTTAAATTTTGTATTTATGTTTTATTGAAGTTTCTTCATTTGAAATTGAGTAGATGGGTAGTTGCAACAGCATGATTGAATCCATTTATTTATTTACTTATTTGTATCCCGCCTTTATTATTTATACAAATACCTCAAGGCAACGAATATATCCAACCTTCTTCCTCTTATCTTCCCTATAACAACAAATCCTTGTGAGGTGGTTTGGGCTGAGAGAGAGTGACTGGCCCAAAGTCCCCCAGTTGGCTTTCATGGCTAAGATGGGACTTGAACTCACAGTCTCACGTTTCTAGCCTAGTGCCCTAACCACTAGACCAAACTGGCTCTCTTTATGTGTCATTGATGAACCTACAAAAGACAGGGCTTCAATCAAGCTATCCTGACTCTTTTGAGCCCTCTTTGTTGTTTCCAAGACCTTCCAAAGGAATTTCTGGCCTACTTGCCGTGCTTCGTTCTGTTCTGCAAAAATGCTTTCATTCAGTTCTGTGGTGAGGCTCCCTCCATCTGCCCCTCAGTCTCCCTCTCGTTTGTCAATGCCCATTTCATGCTGGGAGGCCTGCCACAAATGGTTGGACCTTTGGCAGTGATGAGGGTTATTTTGTTTTGTCGAATCAATAGTGAAAGTGTGACCGTTTGTCTGTTTGGTTCTTTCTTTTAACGGGGGGGAATTTGAAAAGAATTTTGCCCTGTTTCTGTTTCTATCCCAGGTAACAGGAAGAACTGTTAAACTTGATTTCCTTTTTAAAAAAACTGAACCAAACCAGGTGGAATAATGAAATGCTGCCTTTTCTTTTCTATCATAAATGAATTTTTTATCTGTGTATGTAGGTATTTTTTTTTTTTATTTTTATTTTTTTTTGCATTTCTGAACCACCCATTTCCTTCAGTGAGGGACTCTGGGCGGTTCACAATGAAATATCAGTATATAAAAGAAGCATATAAAAATTAAAATGTTAGAATTAAACTTCAAAATTAATTTTTTAGAGGGAGGCAATAATGAATAATTATTAAGTTCTGTTAAAAATCAGTTGAAAAGATGAAGGGAGGGATCTCATTCTGACATTTATTGAAATCCCCCCTTCTAACTCAAGGGAGAGGAAGAACAATAAAAATGTCATTTTCCCTCTCTCCCCCCGCCCTTCCAAAAACACAAGCTTTTAGAATGGAAAGCCTTGGTAGTTGCTTTCCAGGTTGGAGGGGTTCAAGGAAGGAGCAGTAGAATCCACCCATCAAGGGCAGGATAGGCGAAACACCAAGGCTGAACATCCCTGTGACCAGAATGGAGGAAAAGATTGACATTTGGAAAGGGACTTCTTCAGTTGGCTTCAGTTCCAGCCAGACTCCCGTGAGCTTAAGCATGCTTAGCTCAATATTAGGTTGCACAATTTGTTAGAAGCACATTTCCCGTGGCCTACTGGATAATCTATACACATTTGGCCTGAGAAAATATGGGACAAAATGTTCTGGAGTATGAAGAGCTCAGCATTCAGATAAATCATGCAGACAAACAAAAACTAAACATTTTTTTTAAAAAAAATGATCTCAATGTGCTGCGTTGCTGCTGTTAACCACTGGTACTGTTTCTTTATTGCTTTTTAATGAACTCTCTAGTTTTTAAAAATAAAATATCTTTGTTGTAGTCCTTGCAAGGTTATTTGGGTTCTTCATACCACATGGACTTTGCGATAAGCAGAGAAGCCCAACTTGGGGTCCAGCAAGGAGATAGTCCACAAAGATGTAGTAGCAAAGATACTTCAAATGCCCTGGACCCATTTTGAATGCCCGCAAAATAAAATGCACCCCATTTTATCTTGTTGGGGTTTTTTTTTTTTTGAAAGCTACTTTTCCTTCTGTTTTAAAATGCCATATTGTTTACCCTCATTAGATTTTCTGTTATTTTTATTTTATTTTAATTACACGTATAAGGTGCCCAACTGTACAATGATTTTGAATGGCATATGGTAACAACAATCCTAAATAAAAACTAAATGTCTGGAACAGAAGTGGAGAATGATGGCTCTTTCATGACTTGTGGACTTCAACTCCCAGAATTCCTGAGCCAGCTGGTCTAGAAGAACAGCAACCATTAAAAAATAGTCAAATGCACAGGATTTTCATCTCTTCTAACCCAAAGTCTGGAAAAAGATCCAGGTTTGCAGATCTCTTTTAAGCCCAACCAGGATAGGGGAATTTGATTCCAGATAACAGGAACTATGACAGAGAAGGTCTGCTTCCTAGGTCTCAAGTGATGCAGCCTAATGGATGGATTACGGAGGCAGGTATTACGGAGACCTGGTTGGGCCAGGAGGGGGGGTCCCTCTCGTCGAGATGTGCCTGCCAGGTTTCCGTGCATTTCATCAGCCAAGGGCCCAGGGGAGGGGTGGGGGAGTGGCGGTGATTATTAGGGAAAGTCTTTGTCCGAGGGAGACCACTGTTCCTCAGATAGCTGGATGTGAGTCCCTTTGTGTGAAGTGGGGCTGTGGGGTGCAGATGGGTTTGCTGACTACGTACCTGGCTCCCTGCCACGTGGCAGCGACCCTGCCTGAGCTACTCGACGTCATTGCCGGGGTGGCAGTTGATACCCCCAGACTTATTGTCATGGGGGATTTCAACCTTCCATCCGCGGGTGAGGCGTCAGAGGCGGCTCGGGAGTTCATGGCTTCCATGACGGCCATGGACCTGACCCAGTTAGTTCAAGGCCCAACTCACATAGGGGGACACACTCTGAACTTGATTTTTGTCTCTGGTCAGTGGTTGAATGATCTTGGTAGAGGTGACCTAGATATTAAACCCTTGTCATAGACAGATCGTTTGCTCCTCCAACTAGACTTTCCTACTGCCTTCCCCCACCGCAGGGAGACGGAACCAACTAGATGGTTCCGTCCCAGGCGCCTGATGGACCCCGAAAGGTTCCTGACGGAGCTTGGGCCATTCCCTGAGACTCTAACACACGACTCGACTGAAGAGCTGGTGGCCACCTGGGAAAGGGCGGCCGCTGGAGCTTTGGACCGCGTCGTGCCTTTGCGGCCTCTGACCCGATGCCGATCTCAACTGGCTCCTTGGTTCTCTGAGGAGCTGAGAGAGATGAAGTGTCAGAAAAGATGCCTAGAGAGCATTTGGAGGACTAGTCAATCCGATTCTGACTGGACACAGGTGAGGTCTTATATCAAGACCTACCTAGTGGCGATAAAAGCGGCAAAATCTAACCATTTTTCCGCTCTTATCACATCTGCAGAGAACCGCCCAGCCGCCTTGTTTAGGGTGACCCACTCCCTTCTTCGGGGGGGAGTGTGGGAAGAGCACTCCCGGGCGAAAGAGGATTATAAACGGTTTGCCAATTGCGCCCGCCGGGGGACGCCACCGCTGGAAGTTGGAGATCGGGTGTGGCTGTCCACGAAATACCTCCCCACGGACTGGCCAGTGAGGAAACTGGCCCACCGCTTTATCGGTCCCTTCCCTATCGAGGCGGTCATCAACCTGGTGGCCTACCGGTTGACTCTACCCCGCTCCATGCGGCTCCACCCCATTTTTCATCGGTCCCTCCTGGTCCCTGAGGCCCCCGCGAGCCATCTCTGCTGCCCGCCGACGCCTGCCCCCCCAGCCACAGCCGACGAGGATGACGCCTCGACGTACGAGGTGGACAGTATCTGGGACTCCTGTTGGCTGAAGGGGTGCTTCCAATACCTCATCGCCTGGAAGGGGTACGGGCCCGAGGATTTCACCTGGGTGGACGCATCTGCCGTTCAGGCCCCTGACCTGGTGCGGGCTTTCCACGAACATTTCCCGTCCCGACCCCATCCCGACCGTCAGACCCGGGGGAAGGGCCCTGTGGTGGGGGATAGTGTTGTGGCCCCACCCTCTGAGCCTGTCCCATCGGAGGAAGAAAGCTCCGAGCATGAGGAAGAGGAGTCAGCCAGGCCTCCCTCTCCAGGCCCCTCCCCTCTGGCACTGTCTCAGGTGCCGGCCGAGAGAGAGGAGATTAGCAGGGAGACAGGTGGCTCGGATGAGAGCGAGGGAGAGACATCATTCCTGGACGCACGCCTCCGGAGGTGTGATAAACGATTGCAGCAGCTCAGGAGGCGTGCTAGGGATTAGAACTAAGTCACTGGACCACACCCCAGAGACTATATAATAGAGGGTGGTGGCCAGTGATCCCTGTGACGAACAAAAGTAAACCCTGGATAGTCACTAAAGCCTCGTCCGGAACTGCTGAGAGAAATATTATTCTGATTGGACTTTTTGTACGCTAAGTATCTTATCTTTCTGTTTTGTGGAAATAAACGCACTTGGCAGACGGTGTGTAAATCGCTGTCAAGTTGGAGATAAAGACCTGGGTGTGTGCCAAAGTGTTTCCTTAACCCTCGGCTGGCTGTGTTTGTGTGTGTGTGTGGACGGGGACAGATCACATAGTCCATATTGTCACTGAAGCACAATCTCCAAAGTTTTCTGTATAAGAGTTGTGGTGGTGCATTGGTTAGAATGTAGTATTGCAGGTGAACTCTGCTCATTGCCAGGTGTTCCTTTGATCCTGCTTGGCTCAAGGTTGATTCAGCCTTCCATCCTTCTGAAGTTGGTAAAATGAGGGCCCAAATTATTGGGGACCATATGCTGACTCTGCAAATCACTTAGAGAGGGCTGTAAAGCACTATGAAGAGGTATATAAGTGTTATTGCTATTGCTATCATTGGCAACCTTCCGTCTCAAAAGACTATGGTATCGTGCTTTGGTACAAGGTCCTAAAACAGCATCTGGTGTGACTAGAAAGGCCAATTCGAGAGTGGCAATCCCTTCCACACTGAGAGCAGATATATTCTGTCACCTGCCCAGCCCCCAGATTTTGCTGGTCCCAGGACTGCCTCTTTGCCTCAGCCTGCTGAACAAGTGTCTCTTCAAATTGGAGAAGGCCATGCTGCGTCTTTAGCCTCAAAGCTGAATGATCAGAGGTCAAGGTTTCCCAGTTGTTAATGTCCATTCCCAATAGAGAATGGACATTAACTTTTGCTATAAAGGATTGGCAAATGAACAATGAAGTTCAGCTATAGACACAGAACTATTGAGTTGCAAATGACTTTTAATATTCTGCTATCCAGACTGTGTTACAATGTAGTCAGTGTCATTCACACTCTTGCAGATGTCCTAGACTTGTTTCAGATTTTAAGGCATTTTATTGTTCTTTCCAGATAATGTCTAGGCTCTCTTCCCTATGTCATGGCTTCCTGCATTTTCTGCTGTTTTATGATGCCAACTGCTCAATTTGCCATAATAAAGATCATCAAGAGTTGCAAAGAACTAGATAGGTGGTAAACTGAACTGTTTGCTAACCCCAAAGATCCAAATTAATGGCTTTCTAGCCTTGGCTTGAAGACCTTCGGTGAAGGGAAATCCATTGTTTTTCTAGTTAACTGGTTCCACTGGAGTAGTAAAACATCCAGAACTTGAGATAAATAAAGCTACAAACCACAAATGAAATACAGAGATAAAAAGAATCTTTAGCTTGGTTATTAAAAGCAATCAAGCAAATTTTATAATCTAGTGTTGGGATGTCATTGTGATGGAAAATGTCCCCTTGGAAGGTCCGCAAGTGCCTCAGGCATTCTGGATGCCCTGACATCAAAACATTCCTTCAGTAAGCTGTAGAACTTCTTCGGGAAAAGGATTGGAAGGGTCAACAGGACAACAGTAGAAAGCACCACATCATTTACGTTATGAATATGTGTGTTCTAATAGGATTATGTATGCACATGGGTTTATGCATTCTGCAGGGACAAAAGCACTGCTTACACTAAGTGTACTTTAGAATACTTTTTTGCTCATACGAACTAGACTGAGTTTGTGTAACCACAGCAAAAAGATCGGCGTGTTAAAAATTCCAAGCATCTTCTCCTTTTAAAGAACCATTTTGGCTTCCCCTTTCTTCATTTATCATATGAATAAATTAAATTGAGACAATTTTCTCTGAGAACAATGATAGCATGTTCCCTTATAAACAAAACCTTATTTGGTATCTGGTTGAAACTTTCCATAATGAAGATTTTTTCCTTCAGACCTTTCCAAAATATTTAGGAAATCCATACATAAGAGAAGGCATCATTCAGAAGGCAGCTAAAGTTCAGCTTCAGTTTATAGCTTCCAACTTGCAGGGTTTAGCAGTTGCAAAGTAACATGGTTTACAAGCTACTCTAGCTCAGCTGCAACATTGTTATATACTGAACAACTAATATTGGAAAAAAGAGCCATACTAGGTAAAAGGTAAGGTAAAGGTTCCCCTTCCACATATATGCTAGTCATTCCCAACTCTAGGGGGCGGTGCTCATCTCTGTTTCAAAGCCGAAGACGTCTCTGTGGTCATGTGGCCGGCATGACTAAATGCCAAAGGCGCACAGAATGCTGTTACCTTCCCACCAAAGGTGGTCCCTATTTTTCTACTTGCATTTTTTACGTGCTTTCGAACTGCTAGGTTGGCAGAAGCTGGGACATGTAATGGGAGCTCACCCTGTTACGTGACACTAGGATTTGAACCACTGAACTGCTAACCTTTCGATCGACAAGCTCAGCATCTTAGCCGCTGAGCCACTGTGTCCCTTGTAAGAACCATACTAGTTCAGGCTAATTTACTCCAGCACTCTTTTTATACAGTGATCAAGCAGTTGCCTTTAAGAAATCCATGAGCAATGCCTGAGTGCAATAATATTTTACAGGGTTCTCTGGCAATCCACATTGGATCCTCTGACTCAGGAAATAGCAATCTTTGCCCTCCTACATGAAACAGTGTAATGCCATTGTGGTGTAGTGTTAAGATGTTGAACTAGGACTTAAGAGGCCCAGGTTGAAGACCACTTACAGCCATGAAAGCTCACTGGTGATTTTGGTACAGTAATTAAATTCTTCATTTTTGCTGAATGTAAAGATACTATAAGAAGAACCCTGAAGTCCAATTCATCCATATCCTTAATTGCTACAAAAGATGAAACGTATACTGGAAGTATTAGAAGGCATCTTGAAGATCATATAATCCAACCACCTATCTTGTGCAAAAATACACTATTATATTCCTGACAGAGGAACATTCATCTTCCATTTAAATACTTTTAGGAAAGGGGAATTGACTTTCTAAGTCACTGTTCCATTGTTAACAAGGAAGTGAGAAGTTCAAGATAACTCCTTCAATTTAACCTTCTTCTTCCAAAGAATTGTAATACATAACTCAGGCTGGCCAGCTGAATGTACATCTGACATAGTCTTCTGCTTGACACCAGAAGACACTGAAGGAAATGTTAATTCAGACTGGAAATGTATATGTCATTACTCATTGTTTGTTGCTTGTGGAGGCCCTCTACATCATAGAAAGAGCTTGTGCCTAGATCAGCAGTGCAAGTGTTCAGAGAGCATCAAAACAATCAAGGAGAGATCCAACCTAGAACGAAGGAGAAATTTCCTGACAGTTAGAACAATTAATGATTAATCAGGCAATTAATTAACTTTAGAAGTTGTGGGCGCCCCAACACTTTTAAGAAGAGATTGGACAACCATTTGTCTGAAATGGTATAGGATCCCCTGCTTGAACTGGTGGTTGCATTAGAAGACCTCCAAGGCCCCTTCCAGCTCTGTTATTCTGTTATTCTGGAGGCTGTACTGCCCTCTGCCCTCTTATTTATTAAATTTATATGCTGCCCAGCTCACAGTTGAAGTGACTCTAGGAGGCTGTTGAGGCTGAGCGCACAGCATTCATCTGGGAGAAACCAGGTTGCAGCAAGCTTCAAGCTCTCAAGAAGATGAGGCCAGGGCAGATGCACCCCAAGCAGAAGAGGCAGAGAGTTCCCAGCCTGGCCCAGAAGGTCTGGACTTCTTCTGTCAAACTGATTTTCAAACCCTTTGTGGCTGTTCCTTTTGTCCACCCTTTGTAATAAACAGTCTGGTGGCCCCATCTTTGGGAGGACCTGTTTTCTTCCCTGCCTCTTATTTTGACAATGGTTAGATCAGTTATCATCATCCTGATTTTCTCTGACTGAATGGGAACTGACTCTCATAATGATGCTGGTTGGGAAAGAAAAGAAAGCCAAGGAATCCATCAAATGCTACCCTAAAAGTGTCCTGCATGAAATCTGTAAGGATAACACCATTTGCTGGCTGGGTTGATGAGGCGCACTGAAATCTGGCCATATGATATTGTTCTACTTTGGAATAAGTTACAATCTCTGAAGAGAAGATTCAGAATATGTCTACACTACACGATGATAGTTTGACTGTTGGTTTTATACAAATAGATGGATGACTGAATGAATGTAGAACAGGTCACATTCTTAAATGGCAATGCTCTGCCAAAAAGCAAAATGGGAGGAGGAAGAGGAGGAGGGAAAGGGAAAGAGAAAAGGAAAAGGAAAAGGGAAGGGAAAAGGTTGTAATGTTGAAAGAATGCTACATGGGTCTGTTGAACAAGCTGCCAGAATTCTGACATGCTACATGAACCAGACTGATTCAGTAGTCAGCAGTTCTACATGAGGGAGGTCCTGTTCCATCAAAGATGTTTACTGTGAGCTAACGAAATGTCTCTGTTATGATATAAGAAGAAGGAACTTCTTGATATGAATGAAATTGGAGCAGGGGAACAACTTACTTTTCTAAATATCTTAACTACATTAAGAAAGGTGTTGTGCTCTGTAGGTAAGGCCAGGCTTCTATTAAATATTAAGGAAAAACTTCATGAGGAAATTCCACCCATGAGGCCATTCCATAAAGAGGAATTTTGTCAGTTCCTAAGGACAAGACCCTCATTAAGAAATTTACCCTCATTAAGAATTTTTTTTTTCCTATGAAGAATTTGGAAAAACCATCCTCTATGTGTGAGTAAGAGTGCTGAGCTCTCCTACACTTACCACTTATTTCTCTCTTGCTTGTCTTTTGAATCCTATCTCCCCAGCCAAGTGTATATATATGTGTGTGTCTGGAGTATCCAAAAACAGGCTGAGAAATTATTGGAGTGAAAAACTACATAGGTTTATTCCAGGGAATTGAAGGCAAAAGTTAAGGCATCTCACCTAATTATCACTTTTATGCTAAAATCTAACTTCTCTCATCTGGTTTTATAAGTTATGGCGGGATAAGATTTTTTTTAATGCTTTAACTGCTATCTAAGTTTCATTGCTATCTATTCTCTATAATAGAGTATATATTTTAATTGACAGAATCTGGTAATGGATCGGGGTGGGCTTAAAATTTTTTAGCAAGGGGTTCTCTGCCCAGTTGCTGGGTGGGTGTGGCCATGGTGGGTGTGGCCTAGTCAGCCTCCTGCACCATGACGGGGGGATGTTTTTGCCCTCCCTGGGCTCCGGAGGCTTTCCTCAAGCCTCTGGGAAGGCGAAAACAGCCTCCCCAGGCTCCAGAGGCCCTCTGACAGCTGGAAACAGGCCCGTTTCCAGCCTTTACAAACTTCTGTTAGGCCCATTTTTTGCCCTCCCCGAGCCTCCACACATGCTCTGCACTTATCTGCATTAAAAACGGGCCGTGTGGGGACTCCTGGGAAGAGTGGGCGGGGTGGGCGGGGCCAGCCAGGAGTGGGATTTGGGGGTTCTCCGAACTGCACATAATCTTAGCTAGAGGTTGTCCCGAACCCCTGCGAACCCCCTGCAGCCCACCCCTGTAATGGATCTACCTTTCTGGGAATAATTGTGCCTTTCTTTCACTGAAACAAAGCATCAATTTGGGGAAGGTATATGACACAATGCCAACTGCTTTTCTAATAAAGAGGAAGAGTAAATAGCCTGCATATCTCTGGTGCAGTGACTCAAATAAGTGTTACACAAGTAATGGAATTTGAGAGCAATTGGAGCTTTTGAGAATTATTGGGTGTGAGGGTTTTTTTCCAATATTGTGATTCTTATGAATTATTACAACAGGCATTTTGAGTTTGTGAGAGCACCACAAAGCTTTTTAGTTAGGAATCTTATCTCATCTTAAGCTAAGTTATATGAATATTCCATTGAAGCCAGATTTAAGCAGTTGCTTGTTTTAACTAGCTTTTGTTTAATAAGCCATGATGGGATCACATATTAGGCCACGGTTTCCAAGCTTAAGTAGTTGGTTGGCATATTACATAAACCTAAACCCAACAAATCACGTTATGACTTATTCCGATAACCTAGTCAATATTGTCACAGAGTGTACATAGTAGTTGGACTTCTAGTTTATATTTTGTCAAGATAAACTCACTCTGAGTTGGTACTAGAGATAAATTTTTCCCAATTCAACCTTGGCTTTGTGTTCCACAGAACAATGGAATTCCACCAAATATTATGGGATAGACTCGAGTAAGCAAATTGTTTACATGCTAAAAGAAGCTCTTTTATACATTGTGTACATGTAGCACTTCCCTTTCTTCTTTCTGTGTGGGTTGAAAAGAACTCAGTCACACAACCGTAATTCTTCTCCTAAATTAGGACTTGTGAAGTTGTCTGGATCAAGGATTATGATTCATAACAGATTCTGGTCAGTTTCCAGAGATTGATTGCAGCCATTGGCAATCAATCTGAAGCTGTAAGGTTAGTTAAGCAGAATTTGTTATAACCTCTCCCAGTTTGTAGATTAAAGAAAAGCAGAACCGAAAGCAGTAAGAAAAGGAAGAAAAGAGGAAGGGAAATGAGTCCAAGGCTCAGAGACCTGCTCAGAGTTCCACCTGCTTTTTAATATAATGCTTTATATTCCACAAATATGTATATTGGGGTTTGAGATAAAAGATTAAAAAAAATCACATCTGCCAGCAATCAGATGCAATTTCACACCAACCATTTAATCATTTTATTAAGTTAATATTTTCCCCCTTTCCCCTAAGCAGGTCTCTCTAAATTTGCCTCAAATATTTGTTTTAAAAGAAACTCTATGATTATTTAGAGATGTGTATGAACTCTTCTATGTTGACGAATTCACTCTTCATTATCCTGGTTCTCCTAGTTGTAAATGTTACATTAGGTTTATTCTTAATGGATGGATAACTAGTGTAGTGTAAGTGCATGTGTGTGAGAAGAATTACTCCTTCCTTGGACTGCTACCTCAAAGTTCTTTCCTGGTATACTTTTGACATGCTTTGGTAACTAGGAGCCTGCAACATTTGTCTTGGAATTTGAGACACTGTGAGGCAGTATAGCAATGAAAGTATAGGAACAAGGAGACCCAGATTCAAGTCTACCCTCAGCTACAGATGTTCACCAATGACCTTGGGCCAATCATTCTCTTTCTGCCTAAACTACTTCACAGGCTAAGAAGAGAAGAAGGAACACTATGTATATCATCCTCAGTTCCTGAATAACAGGTGGAATACAAAGCTATCTAATATACAAATAAATACAGAGTATGTATCAGTTCATCCTCAAAATATGACCACAAGGACACAGAATCTGATTCAGCTTTTGTTATCTAAAATACGTTTTTTTTTTTCCTTTTAACAACCCTGTAATTTCTTGCATCGGGGTGGAGCCAGGGCGACTAAATGGAGCTGAGAATTTATCAGCTGGATGCCCTTCCTGGCTCCTACATGGAGCTCATAGCAAGATATTTTCTCTTTGTGCCCAGAGAGAGAAATATCTGCCACTACCTAGAATCGAATCGAATCACAAGCCTCCCAATTGTGTGGTGAGGGTTCCACCTCTAGGCCACCACGCCATTCTTGTTATTTAAAATAGTTAAGGGGGATATATCCATAGCAGCTCCCTTCTTCAGTGCCTGGAAGTTGTAAAGGGAAAAAGAAGCACATTCTGTCCTGAAAATAGATTGTTTTTCATGAAAATATCTCCAGTAGTCACTGATTTTTGTTGAGGTCACAGTAAGGCCTCAGTCTGCAGCTTAGAGGCTTCTCACTGAGCTGACTGTATTGCAATGGCATATGTATTATTATTATTATTTTAAATGTAATTCCTGGTCATCTTAGAAGCACCAGATTAGGAAGGCTATTTTTAAAAGGCTGTCATTTTATACATCTTGGAAACTGTATTGAAGTGACAAATATATTCCTGAGAGTGATGTATAATCCATCTTGGCAAAATTGCAGCTAATTT
The DNA here is from genome assembly GCA_022577455.1 of Arizona elegans. Taxonomy (NCBI): domain Eukaryota; kingdom Metazoa; phylum Chordata; class Lepidosauria; order Squamata; family Colubridae; genus Arizona; species Arizona elegans. The sequence continues at coordinate 257,240,628 of JAKOOJ010000001.1, forward strand.
ATTTAGTGGAAGAATTGCTAAATGAGAAAATAAAGTTTTTCTTTATATTTATAGTATAAATTCCAGCAGCTCAGAATGAGATTATTTTAACGCCCAGTGATATAATTCAGCATGGTGCTTGGAAGCCTTTTTTACTTATTGCATTTTTTATGCTTTATTTTTTTCAGTTGATTAGAAGGACGCTATACAGGTAGTCCTTGACTTACAACCATTTATTTAGTGACTATTCAAAGTTACAACAGCTTTAAAAAAACAACTTATGGCATTTTTCACACTCATGACTGCTGTAGCATCACTGTGGTCAGGTGATCAAAATTCAAACACCTGGCAACTGGCATGTATTTATGACGGTTGCAGTGTCCCAGGGTCATGTGATCACTTTTTGTGACTTGATAAGCAAAATCAATGGGGAAGCCAGATTCCCTTAAAAGCCATCTTACCAACTGAACAACTGCAGAGTTTCACTTGATAACTATGGTAAGAAAAGTCGTAAAATGGGGCAAAACTTGCTTAACAATGGTCTTGCTTAACAATAGAAATTTTGGGTTCAGTTGTGGTCGTAGATTGAGGACTACTTATATATGGTTTCTCTTGCTGGTATTTTACAATTTGATTTATAGCTGATTATAGATTTGAAATTTTTGTTCCTGTTCAACATTTTAGATCTGCCTTCTCCAATTCATATAACTCCCAATGAATATGTATCAAATGTTGGCCATACTGGAAGAGAATCATGGGATTTGTAGTTCAACTCATTTGTGGAAAACCTGGATGGAGAAGGCTGTTTTAATTAACCAGTGGAACAGCTTGCCTTCATCACTGGTTGCTTCATCACTGGAGGTTTTTAAGAAGAGACTGGACAGTCACTTGTCTGAAATGGTATAGGGCCGTGATGGCAAACCTACGGCATGCATGCCACAGGTGGCACGTGGAATCATATCTGTGGGCACGAGAGCATTGCCCTAGCTCAGCTCCAATGTGCATGTGTGCGCCAGCCAACTGATTTTTGGGCCTTCCGGGCCCACTGGAAGTTGGGAAACGGGCCGTTTCTGGCCTCTGGAGGGCCTCCGGGGCGGGGGGAGGCTGTTTTTGCCCTCCCCAGGCTCCAAGAAAGCCTCTGGAGCCTGGGGAGGGCAAAAAAACAGGCCTACTGGCCCACCGGTAACCTTTTTGCCGTCAAGTGCCAAAAGCGGGGGTCGCGCAGGGTGGTAGTGGTTGCGTGTGCATGCAGAGGGGGCATTGAATTATGGGTGTGGGCACGCGCGTGCGCGCAACACACACCCACCCACCCACGCTTCCCCCGCTTTTGGCACACGATGGCAAAAAGGTTAACCATCACTGGTATAGGGTCTGCTGCTTGAGCAGGGGGCTGGACTAGAAGACCTCTGAGATCCCTTCCAGCTAGATTCTGATTCTAATCATTGTGGCTACAATCCTAGGAGAAATCCTTCCTGACATTAAGAGGCTTCTGTCAGAGCATGATTTAAGGATTAAATTGCATAATATGATCTGCTGTTATGATTTTATGCCATATCTGTTGAGTTCCATTCTTCAGTTTTCCCCAGTTTGTTACAAACCTCCATTCCAAACTTCAGAGGTCTACTAGGGAGGGCAAATTGTTATCAAAGGCAAGCAACAGAAATTTACTTGCTAGAAATATGACTCAGTTCTGCAAAATAACGTCATAAACTAATATGTTCAAATATTTGCTCTGGCAAAGTCACGTATTGGCTTAGTTTAGTGGTCTCTTGTGAAACTCAATATCTTTCTAAAGGCAAATAACTATTTCTTGTCTTCCATGAGCTCCTTCTCTTTTGTTATCCACAATGAATAAGAACCTTTCCAAAAGCATGCATTCTGTAAATAGAGTATATTCTGAATTAGGAATATATTTCGAAAGGCTACATTCTGTATTGGCCTTTGAAGGAGACAGAGAATATTTTGGACATGTGATGTGACACCTGGAAAAATACGCCATATTTCACTTAATCCTCCAGGAAAAAATTGAAGGCAAATGAAGTCCAGACAGAAGAAGAACATCATGGCTTCAAAATCTAAGCGACTGGTTTGGACCAAACACAACAGCAATTTTCGTACAGCTGTTGATAAAAATAGGATCGCCAACATGATTGCCAGCATCTGATGACATATATGATGGAAGAAGAAGAAAGAAGAAGAAAGAAGCAGAAGAAGAAGAAGAAGAAGAAGAAGAAGAAGAAGAAGAAGAAGAAGAAGAAGAAGAGGAGGAGGAGGAGGAGGAGGAGGAGGAGGAGGAGGAGGAGGAGGAGGAGGAGGAGGAGGAGGAGACGGCCATGATACAAGAAATATGTATATCCAGGAAAAGCAGTGAGCAGGGACAGAATTTAAAAAAAAAACAAGCCACAAATTTGATTTGATGTACATGTACAATGAACATGGAATTAACAATGTTATATAAATACAGTTAATATAATTGCCAGTGGCAGTAATTGTCTAATTACATTTATCAGGTGCTCTCAAAATTTCAAGTATTCATTTGCCCACCCCATCCCCCAGATGTTGACTAAGTCCAAACACATCTGGAGCATATTAGACTTGATATTCAATTCATCCTCATTATTTCAAGGACTGTCAAACTTGCGGCCCATGGACCAGATGCGTCACGCGCTGGCCACACCAACACCCAGTTTAGTGAAGGGGGAAAAAGTCCTGATACGTCACGTAATACCGCCATGACAATACGAGTTTGACACCCATGCTGTAGCTACTTTGTAATGCTGTTTTTATTGTAAAACATTTTAGGATGGTAACTTTGGGCCAATCACTCTCTCTCAGCCCAACCTACAGGATTGCTGTTGTTGTGGGGAAAATAGAAGAATGATCTATTGAATATGTTTGCCACCTTGAGTTATTTATAAATAATAATAAAGGAATAATAAGTAATAAAAGGATATAATTAAATAAATAAATAAATACTTTGTAATAAGAAGCAATACAGAAACCCCTGTCTCAAAATTAATAATAAATCATAGAGGACCAACTATGGTACCTTGTTCCCTTCTTTGTCTTATTGGATTAATTTATTTGTTTTCCTACTGTATAAGACTGTATAACCCATCTTTTTTTTAATAAGCAGAATTCATTCAAATGACCCGAGACTGGAAGGTTTATAATCCAGTAGATGATTGTGTGAAACTTGAAAGTTCTCTTTTTTTGTGAAAGCAAAACTCCCAGCATTTTGGAACTTCCCATTTCAGGCCATTTTAGACACACCACAAACCTTTCTTGATGGGGTTTTTTTTTTTGTTTCATATTTTTTTTAAAAAAGCTAAATAACGAGTGAAATAATGTGGCAATACAAGTCCAGACTGTAACTGAATTTAGTGTAATTTATTCCTGCGAAAACAGGAATTTCATCATTGACATTTGATTTCTATGAAGCCTTTCTCTTTTCATCAGACTTATTGACCTATCTTGTAGAAGGATCAATTTCCTTTGTAATAATCAATATGTATCACAGAGTTATTGCAATTATTCCAGGCAAATTAATTTCTGGAACAAAATGGGGAAACAATAAATTCAGGATAGAGTTCTGAATATCTCCAGGATAGATTCTGGAACCTTTGATGCAGGTCTTAGTTTGGTTGTCCTTATATTTTATTTTATATTTTATATAAAATAAAATATAAGGCTACCTATACACAGGTAGCCTTCAACTTACAACTATTCATTTAGTGACTGTTCAAAGTTATAACGGCATTCAAAAAAGTGACTTATGAACATTTATCACAAACTTACGATTGCAGCTTCCTCATGGACATGTGATCAAAATTTAGATGCTTGTCAACAGTGGTGGGTTTCAAATTTTTTTACTACCAGTTCTGTAGGTGTGGCTTGGTGGGTGTGGCATGGCTTGGTGGGCATGGCTTGGTGGGCATGGCAGGAGAAGGATACTTTAAAATCTCCATTCCCACCCCACTCCAGGGGAAGGATACTGTAAAATCTCCATTCTTTCCCCACTCCAGGGGAAGGTTACTGCAAAATCCCCATTTTCTCCCGATCAGCTGGGACTTGGGAGGCAGAGAATAGATGGGGACGGGGCCAGTTAGAGGTGGTATTTACTGGTTCTCTGAACTACTCAACATTTCTGTTATAGGTTCTCCGGAACTGATCAGAACCTGCTGAAACCTACCTCTGCTTGGCAAGTGACTCATGTATATGATGGTTGCAGTGTCCCAGAGTCATGTGATCACTTTTTGTGAGCTTCTGACAAGCAAAGTCAATGGGGAAGCCAGATCCAGTTAAGAACTGTGTCAGTAACTTAACAACTGCAGCTATTCGCTTAACAGTTGTGGCAAGGAAAGTTGTTAAAATGGGGCAAAATTTACTTAACAAATTCTTGCTTAGCAATGGAAATTTTGGGCTCAATTGTGGTTGCAAGTCAAGGACTACCTGTATTAATCTTGGAATGAAGAGATTCAGGTGAAATTAAACATCTATGGAAAATGTGGTACTAGATGTACAAATACAGAAAGGCGGAATAAAATAGTAGCAAAGACACACAGAACAGCTCAGGTCGTTCCATAATATAATTTAACAACATAACTCTAATTACATCTAGTAATTAGAGTTATGTTGTTAAATTATATTATGGAACGACCTGAGCTGTTCTGTGTGTCTTTGCTACTATTTTATTCCGCCTTTCTGTATTTATATGTTTAGAGCCCACAGGGTTCATTTCACATTGTCCTTTTGTTATTAAATCTTACTCTACATAATAAATATATAATGAGGGGTCTCCAAACTTGGCAACTTTAAGACTTGTGGACTTCAAGTCCCAGAATTCCTCAGCCAGCATGAAATTCTGGGAATTGATGTCGAGAAGTTTTCAAGTTGCCAAGTTTAGTGACTCCTGATCTACATAATAAATATTTCTGTAATAGTATTGTATCATCTTCTGAAATCCATAGGTCACATTCCAACAGAAAATGTAGCTTGCCATACATTCCAGACACTCAGTAGCTAGAAGAAGCTGAAAGCAGGGAGGAGGCCTGATCTCTTCCTCCCAACACCACCAACAGAAAGCTATAGAGAGAAATTTTCTCTGTAAAGAGTAGTGGTGAAAGCAATCAGAGGAACTTATGGAAAGATGCAACAGTAGGGATTGTGAAGAAAGGACGCAAGGACCTCTGTTGGAGGAAATAGATATACCAACCCACCACCTCCCTGTGGATGCAGTCATTTACATACACTCCTTTTGCAAAAGTATTTTTAATCAAAAACAACAGTAGTCACAATACCCTTTATAGGTTCTGATGAAAATGATTTTGCAAAGTTTTGGATGTACTACCCCCTTTCCCCTCCCAAAATCTAGGCAAGGACATGTTTATTAAGCTAAGGGGAAAATAAATTCCTCTGTCTTCCACTTTTGCAACATTATTTAAACAACTGCTCATTTTGACCTGAATGGGACAAAGGCAGCTAATGTTAAAGACGTCTAGCTTGCAGTTGCCTCAGCCAGGTCTTTCCCCCTCGCTGAACTATCCATTTAGCAAAAAAAAAAAAAAGAGAGAGAGAGAGAGAGAGAGAGAGAGAGAGAGAGAGAGAGAGAGAGAGACGGAGAGGGAGAAAACCAATACTGGCATGGAATGTGCTGGCCACATTGCCTAAGACTATTCTGCTTGTATTGTGTTTGTTCTGAATCACTGCCATATAATGCTGTCCTGATAAGGTGCATGCAGCCTGTAATTGGCAAAATGACTAGTTTCACCAGCTTTCTAGACATGTCGGCTCAGAGCATCATTAGCTGATGGGGAAAACATGATAATCACAGAATGGAGGCTGGAATGGGCCAGACAGACCTAACAGCAGTCCCCTTATTATTATCATTCCTGTATCTTTTCTCATATAGCCTATTCTGTCTGATTAATTTTCTTTAACTTTCATTGACATAAAACCAATGTTTCCGGATTCACCTGTTTTCTCTTTGGGAAGCAATGCACCGGATGGAAGGAAGTTCATTTCATTTCACGATTACTCTATTTCATTGTTATGTTCAACTGGCAAGGGCTATGAAATCAAAGCACTTACAGCAGTGCCAACTGAGCTACTTAGGCTAATTGAACAAATCTGGTAGGCCACCATTTAAACTTACCAGGCATCAGTTGATTTTGCCATTGGAAGGAGAATGAAAAATGATGGCTTCCATGTATCCTACGGTGCTATATAGATAGATATGCACTTGTTTCAGGGAACTGTTTGCATGAAGATAGAATGGAATGGTAGAAGAATGTAAAAAGGCTCATTTAATCAAATGAATGAATGACCAGATTCATATGCAAATCTGAATGGCCATCAGCAGACCATCACTGCATCCAGCTTTTTAGAAGACAACGGAAGAACGTCAACAAATGAGGTAAACAGGAAAGGGAGGGGAATGTTTGCATCTGCTCTGCCCAAAATAACCAATAAACAGTTCTCTGATCCCATTTGCTAGGGATCACCTGGCTTCACCTCCAAAATAATAGTAAGTGGGAAAACATAATGGATCTTGCATCTCTGTTAGATGCTGTTAGCTAAAAAGGAAATACCCTATCTGCATAGTTATGGACAATTTGAGCCTGTCTACCTAATGCAATTGGGATGAGGTAAGGGTGACATTATTGTAACAACAGAAAAATGACATTTCACAGAATATTACAAGAAGATTGACTAAAGTTCATTTAAAGAATCTCCAGTGGGAGAAGAAATAGAATGGTATATTTATGGGCGATCTGTAGTAGAGTGGCATCCTTCAATGAGAAAATGCAGTTATGTGTCTTTCCATCAGTAGGAAAAGATGTGAAAAAGAATCAGACGTCCTTCATGTAAACATGCATTTTCTTAGGATGCTCAGGTGCAGTTAATGTGACAGATCTTTCTATCTTTGGATCTAAAGCACAGCACATCCCTTTCAATCAGAAATCATAGCTTTTAAGCCCAAGGTCAACCAAATCATGATATAAAGTTAAATATTATTTTAATCCGTGGAAGGTGAGGCTCTCTGTGTGTTTAATCACAAATCCCATCATGTTCCCATAGCAGAATGGCCGAAGGTTCTGGGAATTATACTTTAATATATCTGAAGATGTCTCAACATGCTAGAGACACTGCTAATTTACAAACATTTGCAAGCCACATATAATCCTGTTTTTAGTGTCTACCATACTATCCCAGTAAAATTAGTAGTAGTGATGAAAAACAAGTTTTGGAATTACTAAAGCAAATATTGAAATCAAGACTGATATAACAGCAGTTAAATCTGCTTTCCAAAGCATGTTAAAGTCACACAATAAAAGCTTTTCTGGTAAGTAATCAGTAGAATGCTGCATTATTTTACTAGAAGCATGTAGGAGGAATAGTAAAGGTTAAAACTGTATTAGTGGGCTTGTTGCCCAGAAGAGAATTGAGTGATATCTGCTTGTACAGCTTATATGTGGGAGAAAGTAAGAAAAAAAAATCGAACTATTGCAACAAAGCGGGAAATTTGGGGGAGTTCTATTTTGCTTATTATAAAGAGCAAATGATAAAGAAAAAGTAAAAACTGCACTCCATCTTTATATTATATAGAATGATATAATCTATATGTTGGGGATTAATGGCAGAGCCGGAGAGGATACAGAAGATTTTTAGTTCCAGAGAGAAAGGAGTAGTTGGTGAGAAATCAGCAGCATATGCATATCTCTTTGGAACTGCAGCATGGCCAGATATGGGGTGGTTAACATTTTCAGCAGAGAAACCAGATAAGAATTCAACTGAGCCTAAGATTGGATAGGAAAGAATGTTTTGGATGAGAAAGCATCAAAAAATGGATGCAGGAGCCATATTGGTAAATGGAAAAGCCACTGCTCAAACTGAACGGGGGCTGTATCTTAAGCAACTTAAATGGAACACCTGGTAGCTGGATCCAGAGATAATTAAATTGCAGAGGCCTGCAATAGGATGCGGGGGAGGGGGGCAGAATTTGCAGGTGGAAATTTATCAAAGGGAGATCCAATCTAGAACTACGGAGAAATTTCTTGACAGGGAAAACAATTCACTATCTTGCCTTCAGAAGTTGTGGATGCTCCAACACTGAAGGTTTTAAAGAAGAGATTGGTTGGCCGTTTGTCCGGAATGGTATAGAGTCTCCTACTTGGACCTCCTCCATGGTCTCTTCCAACTCGGTGGTGCAGCGGACTAAAGTGCTGTTAAGTGCTAGCACTTAGCTGCCAGCTGCCTACAATTAGTGCAAGTTCGAATCTCACCAGGCTCAAGGTTGACTCAGCCTTCCATCCTTTCGAGGAAGGTAAATTGAGGACCCGGATTGTGGGGGCAATAAGCTAACTTTGTATAGAACAACACCGCTTAGGAGGGCCCGAAAGCCCTAATAAGCAGGTATATACAAAAAAGTATGCAGGCTATTGCTATAATGCATTGTAAGCCGCCCTGAGTCTACGGAGAAGGGCGGCATATAAATTGGAGAAAGAAAGAAAGAAAGAAAGAAAGAAAGAAAGAAAGAAAGAAAGAAAGAAAGAAAGGAAGGAAGGAAGAAAGAAAGTAAGTCTGCTATTCTGTAACAGTACTCATTATTGAATTACAGTAGATGAAGTTGTTTTGGACATGGACCATCCAACTTCCCAAGTGATAGTCAGGGGACACAGTGGACTGCCTTCTGTCTAGAGTGAGCAGAGAGACAGGCATGTTCCAGCCCTAATTGAGACTCATTCCATGGGCTGCATAAAATTCCCTATCATCTTTTGTAATCCTCATAGCCATCTAAATATATAGGAGCATGTAATGGATTTAGCCGTATTTCTCAAATCATCCAGAAGCTTCCTCTATTGTAACATGTAACACACAGAGGGATCGGAATAAATCTTTGTAGAAAAAGCCATCATATGGAAACCCCCTTTAAGTCATCAAAGAAGCAGTTAATTTTTTCGAAAACAAATTGCTGGGTTTCAACAACCTCTTTTTTTTTCAGTATGAGAAGAAATGAGTGCTGAGTTAAAATTAGTTTTTAAAGAGAACATTTTTAGCAACTGTACACACTTCCTTCTAGTCTGTGCTATCAACAGCAGCCACTGTTAGATGGGCTCTTCATGATTCTAATAGTGTCCAATTACTATATAACTGAGTATACAATACTATATATACTATATAATCTGAGGTGCCCAAAGACAATGCAGTCAAGGGAGAAATGGCAGCAAGGCAGATGCACGTTTAGAGAAACAACTGTTCTGCATTGAGTTGAACAGATTTCTTCCCAATTTTCAGTTGGCCTGAAGATTTATGGTGGTTGAAATCAAATATATCTAGAGTGATACAGCTAGAGAAATAAAGGAATAATAAAGGAAAAACTGAATATTCACACATACTAAGGCTTACTAGGAATTCTTTTCCCAGGAAGCATTTGTCCCCAAATCAAACCTTCAGAATGTGAAATTTTAGTAATAATAAAGTTTCTCAGCTTTGTTTCCAGGAAGAGTGAACAAAAACATCTCTACATGATTCATTTATTATGTTCCAACTAAAGCAGTAGCAAGTTCTATTTTCACTTAAAAAAAAAAAAACAATCTCAGAGGAATAGTTTTGCCACAGTTGATTAACTACAGGAGTTCCCCAGTTTACAACTAGGAAGCTTATATAAAGCTTTTTTGGCATATCTATGATGAAATGCTCAAGACAATGATCAGTTACAGGATATATTTTGTACAATGGAAGTTTATTACTTTTAGCTCTAACTGAACAGGAACATAAAAATATATATTTAAAATAATTAAAGTTCTTTTCACTCTATAATTCAAGTTGACAATATTTAGCTAAGAGCCCTGATTTAAGATTCAACAAAATAAGATTTCTTCCAACAACCGGTTCTCTGAACTGCTTAGAAAGTTAACAACAGGTTCTTGAATAGGTGCGAACTATTCGAATAGGTGTGAACTGGCTGAATCCCACCAGTGGATGACATCAGAGAAACCATATATACCCCCCCTCTCCCTCTCCCTCTCTGTTTCATGATGTCATCATATAACAAATTGGCAGCTTTGTTGAAGAGAGGATTACGTTTAATATAAAATGGACAAGCTTTGAGACATTTTGAAAATATCATAAAGTGATAAATCCATCTAAGGGAACCTTACCAGGGGATACCATGGTGATAAAATTTGGTTATTGTAAACCTAGACTGACCTTATGGGTACATGTACAAAGGAGGATGGACTCGAGTATATGCCTGTAAATCCAAATTTAGTCCAGCAAGTCTAATTTATTAGATTACACTTCTAGCCTTACTTTAATTTGGTAAAAAGAAGTAAATCACTAAAGAAGAGAAGAGGCTCTCTCAGGCCTTTGGGAAAAGAAACAAAACATATAGACATACCTGTATCAATAAATTGAAACCATGTTTAATTACAGTCATCTGTAGCTGATCTACTCTTATCAATTTTGCAAACCATTGAGTAATTAGAGCCATGTGTTTGTCTTTCTATTGCTAAACAGGAAGGGGTTGGGGGTTGGCCACAAGTCCATTTTCTTTGTCCAGATGTCAACTCCCTTGTAATAGAGATAAACTTCAAAGGGTATATTAAATTGTTTCTAAATTTTCATCAATCATGTTTTGCACGAAAGGACCTTGCTTTTACAGGAACTGGGTTATACAAGTTGTCTCTGGATAATAAAATAGTAATGTTAATCAGTTCATGTCCAATAGTCAGCCTGGGAGGTAACTGCCTGTTCCAGAAAAGTCAAGGGAAATAGTATAATTACAATGGGTGATGTAGTAAATTGAAGTTTTTTTTTTTAAATAGGACTATGTGGAAACAGTTTCTCAAAATTAGGCATTCTGTGGAAATAAAGAAATTGGGTGGGTGGGGAGGAAGGAAATAGACTTTTGGGGGGGGAGGCAGCTCTCATAATGTCTTTCTTTTTTTCTTTTTCTTTTATTTGTTAAATTTATTTGCTGCCTGTCTCGCCATGGGGCTACTCTCCTTTTCTTTTAATTCACATGCATGTCTAAAACTATTGTTTGCATAGAAACCCTTTAGTAGACAAAGCTGAAGGCTACAGTTTGTCACATTATCTTGTTAACTATTCAAGTTTTTTTTTAAAAAAATCCATCTCCTCAGCCAGTGTAATAATGAATAGAACAACAATCTAAACCAGCTGCAACAGAAATTTGCTCCTTTAAATTCCTATATATACAGGTAGTCCTCGACTTATGCCCACAACTGAGCCCAAAATTTCCATTGCTAAGCGAGACATTTTTAAGTGAATTTCCCCCTTTTTATGATCTTTCTTACCACAGCTGTTAAATGAATCACTGCAGTTGTTAAATTAGCAAAATGGTTGTTAAGTGAATTTGGCTTTCCCGTTGACTTTGCTTGTCGGAAGGTCACAAAAGGTGATCATGTGACACACACACACCCCGTGTCAGTTGCCAGGCATATGAATTTTGATCATGTGACCATGGGGATGCTGCAACAGATGTACGTATGAAAAAGTCACTTTTTTCAGTGCCGTTGTAACTTCAAACAGTCACTAAATGAACTTTTGTAAATTGAGGACTACCTGCATTCATTTTGATTTTAAATATTCCACAGGATTATAAATCCTTTCCCCCAACATATAGGCAAATTTTATATACTCTGCATCAAGAAGATATTTCAGGTGGCAAATTCTGGGGACAGAACAGGCAGCCCCCTCAACTGTCCCTCAGAGTTCCTGTGAGCATCTCACACATACCTCATGAAGTAAATATACCCCTCAGATGTGATAGAGGACACTATTCCATAATTAATGTTACAATAACATTCAACTTTAATCTGCCTTAGCATTCAGCAGGGAGAGGGGGGGTTTGTGATATAATCTTTTACCTTAAGGGGCAAAATGTCTTCCCTTGATCTGGACACAACTTCGAAATTGGCACATTCAGCTGACCTATAGCAAACTTTCTCTCTTTGAGACATGCAGGGTTAGATGAACTGTCTCCAATGGAAAATTATGGGGTGTTATGAAAGTCAAACAAATCATTAAGTGCATATTTGGCTGGATGTACTTACACATCTCTCACCGTTGGGAAGCTTACTTATCAAGGTCTCTAACTGATACCTATATATCAGCTTGAGCCAGGGAAGAGATTAAATGTTTTTCTATCGAAGCACCTGGTCTACCCCAATATGTGGGAGGGAGCATACTGCTTCCCTTTCAGTATGCTCCCTCCCACATATTGATAAAGGGAGGAGAACTTGTGGCTCAGAGGTTAATACAACTGCCTAATATGCAGGCAGCCCAAGTTTGAATCCGAGTAAGAGTATGGCTAGCTGATGAGCTAAATAGCTTGAAATAGATCTATACTAGTCTCCCTTTATTTCTTTATCAGTGAAATATAAACTTGGTATAAAATGGTTTGTTGTGAATGCGACTGCTTGAGGGTTCCTGGATTGGAGGTGAAAGGCGAAAGGGAAGCAATATGCTCCCTCGCACATATTGGGGTAGACCAGGTGCTTCAATAGAAAAACACTTTATATATATATATATATATATATATATATATATATATATATATATATATATATATATATATATATATACATATATAACACACACACACAATGTTCTTTGAATGTGACTTTAGCTTCTAAATACCTCCTTTTTGGGCAGGGAGGGCTTAATGTTTGTTTGTTGCCTTTCCGCCATCTCTTACTGTACATGCCATTTGCAGGAATGAGCTGACTTGGGGGGTGAGGTTGAGGATCATTGAGTTGAGAGTACTGGGCTTCCTGTTGGGAATCTTTGTTTTAGGGTCTCTGATTGCTGGACTCACTTGAAATTAGCATCCCAATCCAGTGTGTGTCTATAGCTTGTGCTGTTTATCTATCTATCTATCTATCTATCTATCTATCTATCTATCTATCTACCATCCATCATCTATCTATCTATCTATCTATCTATCTATCTATCTATCTATCTATTATCTATCTATCTATTATCTATCTATCTATCTATCTATCTATCTATCTATCTATCTATCAATCATCTAGCTGTCTTTGTCCATCTAGCCATCCATCCATCCATCCATCCATCCATCAATCCATCCATCCATCCAACCGACTTCTATAGCCATCTCAGCAAACAACTCTGATATAAATTTCTTTACATCATTGGAGAAGGAGCTATTCCTGTGCTCTCCTGATGCATACTATGAGGAAAAACATTGTTTTGCATTCACAAATCTAAAACTCCGATGGAGTTTGTATTCACACACTGAGGTGATTTTTGGGTCAGTTAGCATGACTGTATGCTGATTGAATTCCAATGAGATTTGACTGGATTAATGGTTGACCTGGTTAAATCTGTGGTGAGAATAGGCCTCACAATTATAACATGATTAGACTTGTCTAAACATTTAGAAGCTAGAGAAAAACAGATAGAGCTTTATGTATTTCAGAAAAAGCCTAAACACGGCTAGATGCTGGTGCCAATAAAAATACAAAAAAGTTTGGTTTGGTTTTTTTTAAAGGAATTAAGATGGAGAGGGAGAGAGATGAGAGAGAGGGAGAGAGAGAGGGAGGGAGAAAGGGAGTATAGGGAGTAATATTGACTCATTATTACCCACAATACTTAACAGGTCCTCTCATTGCTATGTACTTGGCGCTGAGCCAAAACCAAACTCACCTACACTTTCCAGTTTTAAGTACAGTGTAGGCAGACTTTTTCATTACATTATTAATTGTTAATACTGAAGAACTTACAAAAAGTACCAACTTTTGGTACTGTGTGTATACCATCACATTATAAAGTTCTTAGTTGGATGATGCCTTTCCTAGGCCCGCTTCAACCATAAAACACCCACACTTAACCAAAAACATTCAATCCACAATTTTCAGAAAACCACATCTAACTTCAATCACAGTGATAAAACTTTTATTTAACTTCTTCTATCACCTCTATCTCTGTATTAGATCATTCAGACAATTTGCCCAATGAAGAAGTGTGCTATGACAGCAATGGTTATAAGGATCAGATCTGAGGGAAAAGCACTAAGAGATTACCATCCTTTGATGTACCATTTTCTTTGTTCTACAGAGGCAGAGAAATATATATATATATATACATACATATATATATATATATATATATATATATATATATATATATATATATATATATATATATATATTGCAACCGCAGGCCACTTTTGGAAGATAAATGAATGTTTACAATGTTAACAAACACTGAATAATCTTCAGAGAAATATTCAGTGTGGGTAAGTTTGCATTTGATATTTCTCCTATTTTTGATTGCAGAGCTCTTGAAATGGACCAGGGGTGCTATTCAGCAGGTTCTGACAGGTTCTGGAGAACCGGTAGCAGAAAGTTTGAGTAGTTCGGAGAACTGGCAAATACTCTGGTTGGCCCCAGAGTGGGGAGGGAATGGAGATTTTACAGTATCCTTCCCCTGCCACACCCACCAAGCCATACCCACCAAGCCACATCATGCCCACCAAGCCACACCCACAGAACCAGTAGTAAAAAAAATTGAATTCCACCACTGAAATGGACCCTATGTCCAAAATGCATTTGGCAGAAAAAAAAAAATCAAAAAGAATTCAAAAGTTTCCATTTTTAGATTTTAAACAAATATGAAGAGTCTTTTTGAAGAGTCTGTTGCCTGGTTTGATGACGTAATGGCAAATACATTTGGAGGAATGGTTGCAATTTAATGAATACCAAATCTGTCAGAATACTATATTTTCTGATCAAATCCAGTGAGAAATCACATTAACAAAGATCATAGATTGCTCATCTCTGCATCACTGTTGCCTAAACAGGTCTGATAAATGTCATGCATCTCACAACTCTCCTTGTAGAATTAAGCAACATAAAATATTCAAACCAGTATTGCTATATTGCAGCATTTTCCTCATTCTTGTCATGCCACTCCAGAAGAATGATAGTGAATGGATAAATCATTGTCAAACCTCATTACTGCCTTGAAAGAATGGACAAAGTGAATTAAAGATGGTACATTTTTTCTTTGCTCGTATTGCTGCCTCTCTGCTTAAAAGGGAGATAACCAATTTGATATAGTGATTAAAGGCACTAGAAATTGGGAGAGTTTGAATCTACATTGTTTTCCTTTCCTTTTGGCTCTGCAACCCAACAAGACAGACACAGACTTCAGAGGATAATTAGAACTGCAGAAAAAACAATTGCTACCAACTTGCCTTCCATTGAGGACCTGCATACTGCACGAGTCAAAAAGAGGGCTGTGAAAATATTTACAGACCCCTCACATCCTGGACATAAACTGTTTCAACTCCTACCCTCAAAATGATGCTATAGAGCACTGCACACCAGAACAACTAGACACAAGAACAGTTTTTCCCCGAATGCCATCACTCTGCTAAACAAATAATTTCCTCAACACTGTCAAACTATTTACTAAGTCTGCACTACTATTAATCTTCTCATCGTTCCCACCACCCATCTCCTTCCACTTATGACTGTATGACTGTAATTTCGTTGCTTGTATCCTTACGATTTATATTGATATTGTTTCCTGATTGCTTATTTGTACCCTATGACTATTATTAAGTGTTGTACCTTATGATTCTTGATGAACGTATCTTTCTTTTATGTACACTGAGAGCATATGCACCAAGACAAATTCCTTGTGTGTCCAATCACAATTGGCCAATAAAAAAATCTATTCTATTCTATTCTATTCTTTTCACAAAGCCTTAGTAAAACCCTTCAATAAGATTAGTAAAGGTTTCAATCAAAATACTCTTCTCTTGTTCACCACTTCAAGCTCTTAAACAGTTCTTATTTAAAGATACCCAACTATATAGCCTTCCAAATTCTAGTGAAGCTTCAGAGGTAGGATTCATGCTGGTTGGCAAAAATGCTGCTCTATTTTGGACACATTTGAAAGGTCCCTTAATTAAGTCAACTCAGAAGATGACTTTTCCTCGATCATTATAACTCTTCACAGAGTAGTTTGTTAAATTTAACACAATTAGCTAAGATTTGCCTTCTCAAAGTCTTGCAAAGAGCACAAGTTCATAAACATTGGATTAAAAGTTATCTAATATAGTCTGGAAAGCCAGCTTGGTATACAGTTCAGTGGTGAGTTGCCCCCGGTTTGCACTGGTTCTATAGAACTGGTAGTAAAACCGGCAGGAGGCTCCGCCCACTGACCCTGACGTCATGAAAATGCTTCTGCGCTTGCACAGAAGAGTGCACGCATGCACAAGCGAAGCAAGTGCACGTGCGGCCCCATTGCGAACCGGTAGTAAAGGTAAGTAGAACCCACCTCTGATACAGTTGTAGTTAGGGCACCAAGATAGAAACCAAGAGATAGTGAGTTCTAGTCCCACAGTAGGCCTAAAGCTAACTGGGTGACCTTGGGCCAGTCACTCTCTCTCAGCCCTAGGAAGGAAGCAATGGCAAGTGACTTCTGAAATTTTGCCAAGAAAACTCCAGGGAATTGCCAGGAATCAATACTGACTCAAAAGGGGGGGGGGAAGGGAGAAGGAGACAAAGAGACAGACAGACAGACAGACAGAGACAGAGGCAGAGAGAGGTTTGAAGAAACAGATGAACAAGGAGGAGGAGGAGGTGGTCCAGATGGCTGAAGGAGTGTGGCTAGCAGAGGATTCCTGATGTAAGGAACAGAATGTAAGGAACAGAACTAATTTAACTAATTTAATCTATTATCAAATGTTGTTGCTCTGAAACCATAAGATAGAATGGAGTGGAGCTTAAAAATGTGTATGTCTGAAAAAAGAGATAATGTGCAAGTTTGAACCCTGAGTTGGCCAATCAGTTTTACAAATGAATCTTAAACTAACAAGTAAAGAGTTAAATCCATTCCATGTAACACATCCTTTGTCACAACAGATGCATATAAGACAAGCAGTTTATTCATTTGTCCTGGCAGTGAAAGACCATGTCCTGTCCAGTGAACCTCATCTGTCTATTTCCATAAGGTACCAATCTTCTTTAATTACCCTTGCTTTGATGCTCATGAAAAAAAGCTTTGAAGAAAAGTGTTGATTTCTAGCCAATATGTGTCCTTCTAGTTTACTTATTTTGCCAGTTCCATGCCTCTTTGAATAGCAGAGAAAAAGGAGTGGGGGGGGAGATGAAGAATCAGGAGAGGCTGATTCAATTTGTATTCAAAGTGAGAACAGAGCAGCAGACATTGTTCTGGGGCTTACAATTCAATATTGTGAAATACTGATGTTTTCCACCCAGCTACCCCCCACTCAAATGACTCCTAGGGATGCATATCATCCAGACTTAGATTCCTGCAACAACACAACTTTCTAAGGCCAAGGCCTCAGAGTGCCAAAATCTGTCCATCCCTGGGAGAGTTACTGGATGCACAAACTACTTACTGCATTGTCCTACCAAACATCCAATGTTCTTCTTAAGTTCCTTCCTGGAGAAGGCAGGATGACTTTGCACAGCTCCCATTCGAAACATTTACTTCTCTTTCCCCATATCCTTTCACCTTTTCATCCTTGCAGCTCTGTCTTTAGGTTGCAAGCAAATCTTACCTGAGTTACTTGTGTCTCAACTCTTGTGATCTGAGCATCGGTGTCCTCCAGCTTCCCACTTGGAGGCAAGGGTGATGTAAATAGCTATATTGATTAAGAATACATTCATGTGCTAGTCCATTTGGTTTATCACAGGAAAGTGTTGCCAAGGCTGACTCTGTCTCCTGAAACTCATACATACTATTATACTCATCAGGCAGAAGGTTTTGCCTGAATTGTCTGTGGATCTATCTGTTGCTGTGAGACTATCGGTACTCTTCCCCAGATCAGTAGCATGACATTGTTAGTTTTCTTAAAATTTCCTTTTAGTTTTTAGAAAAGTGAATCTAGATTAATGTTAGGGTTCCAAGTAACACCCCCAACGAAAAGAAGCTCCGAGGCTTGGTTTTCCTCGAAGCTATATTTTATTAAAGATGTCATATTGGAGCATATTTGGGAAACCTGAATCTGAAAGCTTCCAGGGTTTCCCCACCCAAAGGAAAGTTCAAGTTCCTGCCAAACACCCACAAGTCCATCACATGGTCCAATCACAGCACAGCCCCAACTGGACAGGCCTCCCAGTTCCAGCCTCCCAGGTGGAGGGCAAGATGGCCTTGGCTTTCTGAGAAAATAATGTTATTATGACTATACATCACCCATGCTCCACACAATCCCCCCTCCCAGTTTCCCATACTAGGAAACATGGCAGGCCTGAAGGCACAACGGCAGAAATGGCTTCCAGGCCTGACAATTTGCCTTACATATATGTATCTATTGCAAAAAGGCGGCCACACCCATATTAGGTTTGAACTTCACCTACTTTTTGCAAAAAGACTTACCCAGGCAAGGTAATTTATCAGAGATAGTACATGCCTTTCACTAAGTTTAAAGCAATTGGAATAAATATCAGTATCTAGGATTATTACCTGTCTCTGTCCAGTAATGCAGAACAGAAGAATAGATTATTCCACTGATTTTGTATTATTGTACTCAATGGACTCTTTGTGATGATATGATAATGAAGCCTCCCCATTTTGAGACTTCTGATTAGATATAGTATGAGTGATCTGTGTAAGGAGTACCATTTACTAGGCCATGGCAAGGCTGGAAATGAATAGACAAGCTAATTAACTCCCCCTTCTATTTACAGTTTGATCTCCTCCTACAGCTTGAAAGCATAGTAAGACAAAGCCATTTTCTAGTAAAATGTCTTTTCTAACCTTATTACAGTATAACCTGAAATCTAGAATCTCACGTTTCATTCAGCATGAATTCATATTACTTCTTCTTTTCCTACTCTCTGAAATTACGTTTATCACTTTATAACAAGCAGAAAATAAAGATACAAACACAGATACAAATATAGGTTGTACCCTATGACTATCATTAAGTGTCATAGTACCTTATGGTTCTTGATGAATGTATCTTTTCTTTTATGTACACTGAGAGCATATGCACCAAGACAAATTCCTTGTGTGTCCAATCACACTTGGCCAATAAAAAATTCTATTCTATTCTATTCTACAAATATAGATGAAGAACCTGCCAATTAAGAGTAGAGGGTAGTTGCCAGGAGAGATGAGAAGATGGATAGATTACAGGTAAAAATAGCTTATTTACTCATTTAGCTTAGCTGACACAGGTTGATCCTGCTGATCACATCTCTATATTGGAGGATCTCAGGATGCAAAGCATTCTGCAATCTCTTCAGATTAGATTGAATTAGTTGGACTAAGTGACAAAGGAGTTTAGGATTTAAGTAGCTGTGTTGGCTCGGTTACAACCGCTACTCGAAATGTGAGAATTATAGGATAGATTAAAGTGTTTGAATGACATGTAGACTAATAGGTAACGGAACAAAACAACGTTCATGAAGCATTTTTTAGTACCAATATGAAAACTGGCCTGCCACTGTCTTCTCCCAGGATATTTTGCAATGTGCCTGTCTAACCTACAGTCCTGGGACACTTTGCAATTCTTCACCCAAGTAAATTACAATCTAAGCTTGACTCTGCTTAGTTTCTGAATGCAGACAAAGTGAGGCTTGTACTCACATCTGCTGTGACAGCACAAAAGCCATTCATCTGTTGGTTACTGAGCCAACGACTCAGGAGAAGATAGCAAAATCAACAGCAACAAAAACTTGCATGTTGCTGAAATTAATATAGCCCTTCTTCTCAATAAAAGGGATAAACTTTTATAATGCAGATGCACAGTGAACCTCAAAAGAATTGCCCTTCTTAACTCTATTGAATAAAGTGCCTCCGGAATGAAAATGAGGATAAGATTCATATTGCCTCAACAATGTCTTAGTGATGCTAGAACCTGGTATAGTCACTAGAAGAGAGGTATGTAGTTTCCACTTTAGGGAAGATTATAATGGATGAAACAGAGATCATTTCTCTGTCTTGTATTATTCTAAGGGAAACTTTGGAACATGATCAACTGTCATGAGGTGGCCATTTTTTGCCCATGGGAAAAAAAGTTATAAAATAACATTGTGTCTTGCCAGCAAAACAATCTGCTTTTCTCCAGAAGAGAATATCAAGTAGATGTTCCTAGTTTTGGTTCTCCTTTCCCAATCCTATCAATAAAAGTCAAACTCAAAGCTGCACATTTCAAGGTTATATGAGTTTACCTTCCCCCCCCCCCCCATGTTGTCCTGAATGTCTATGAGATTACATATGCAATTAAAAAAAAATCATACTTTAAAAATAGAAATAGAGGGTTCAGCTTGTTATTCATAGGATATTTGATGGATAAATATATCTCGTTTGCAACTGAAACAACAGAATGAAAAAAATGAAAAAGGGGATTATCTTAGAGCATGTATTTTTGACATAAAGATAGGACGTGATCTTCTTGTTTACAATAAATAACCAATACACAATCATTTTTTTTTTAGTCATTCATAAATGAAATAATTAATCAGGATAGCAAAACAACCCCACTCCAAGTCCTCT
Source organism: Arizona elegans (assembly GCA_022577455.1). Classification (NCBI taxonomy): domain Eukaryota; kingdom Metazoa; phylum Chordata; class Lepidosauria; order Squamata; family Colubridae; genus Arizona; species Arizona elegans. The sequence continues at coordinate 257,261,136 of JAKOOJ010000001.1, forward strand.
GGATCATGCAACTAGATTATTATGGGTTATGGGAGGAGAACTGCGCATTCCTACTTCAGAGACAGAAATGAAACCCTAGAGTGGCCCCACAAAATGAGGGTGTCTCACAGAACTGTGCTTCACTTTTATTTTCCTTTTGCATCCTCACTGTCTGTGAGTACATATGAAAAAGTGATAGAAAAAATGGACATACGGTAGATAAGTCTCCTCAGGCTATCCGTGGTTACACCAGCCTGAATGGGCCACTATTTTTTTAAGGCTCCAGATCCCAAACTTTGAATGAAAGTACATGTCAGCTGTTCCACCTCTGTTGATATTATTCCTCACTAGATATACTCTTTGCTTGATTCCTCACTGCTCAAACTTTCCACTTTGCCTCACTATTTAATGAAATTTGTTCCTCATTTTTTTATTTTTTTTAATGGTCAGTTATTTTAATGTTTTCCTCTTATTGGTATTTCCTTTTGTTGTCTGATCTTTTTTTTTTCTTTGAGGAATGTTTTCACTGAAAAAAATTGTGCTTTTTAGCCCTCTGGCGGGACTTAGCATAACACAGTTTGAGTCTGTCACTGCAGGTGGTGGATTTGCAGCACTATTAAGGAAAGGAAATTAAAAAAAATAGCTTAAATTGTCATCTGGGGGAAGGAATAGATTAGCGTAGGAGTGGGGAAGATAAATTTCCCCTCCATAAAGTAAATAGTAAAGCAATTATATTCTATTTGTTCCTTCTCTGCATCTGTACATTGTCTCCTGACTATATTTTTAAAAAGTTCATATTTCTTACCTCTCTTAGGCCTTCATTTGTAAGAAATCTGCTTTTGTCCCTTCTCTCATTCTTATGTTTGTGTTTTTCTCTGTGCTCCTTGAAGAACGTGAAGACACTGTGAACTATGTCCTTCAACACATTCTGTTTCTTCCTGTCAACTTCTTGTGGTTTCAAAACTTGTTCTATTGATTGCTTTTGTAAAGTTATGGTACAATTTCCATATCACACTATAGTTCTCCAATACTAAATATTTTGTGATCATAGCTGTGAAACTCAAACATCTGAAGAGGAAGATAGTTGGGTTTAAAAGACTGCATGTATTGTGTGGGAGATTGGAGTGGGTGGGAGGGAGAGAATTTTAATCAAATTTACTTGAAAAGTTCTTTTTATTTCTGTTTGGAACTCAATCAGGAAATGCAATTTAGTTTTCTAATCACTGTATCTTCATAGTTCTGGCTTTTCATGCTGGCTTCATAACCAGAAGAAGTACTTAAGTCATTACAGTTTGGCCTCAAGGCCATTGGAATGTGTGTTCTGTATTATTCATATATTTTATAATATAGCATATATATATATATATATATATATATATATATATATATATATATATATAAATTATATGATATATTTATACATTGTCTAGTATAAAAATGAAACCATTCACTGAGCTATGAAGAATCACCAGTATTACTTTATATTCACCAACTTCATGTGAATGTTTAATAGCCTTAGATTTTATCTGGATGTAGCAATAGATGGCTTTAGGATGAAGACTGGATTAAAATCAAATAAAGCAAATATTGATTTGACTTATAATGATATAGGTCATTAGAAAGCTTGGCTTAGGAACCAAGAGCCAACCATTCTGGAAGAACTTACACTAGAGTATATTGCCCTGAAAAATCAGATTTGTAACTGGGGAATATGTCCTTGATCAGATGCTGTAGTTGACTTTTCACGTAGTGTTGGCAAGAAGGACTTTTCTGACAGTATACTTAATTTAATAGACAACGAAATAATATTGCTGAGCAAATATAATTTGGCAAAAGTTGTTCATGTGTTCATTTTATTGATGCAGCAATATTTTGTATGTCGAATCGCTTCTCAAGATTGTTTGGAATCTTTGGTTAATGCAAATATGGCAGCTGGCCAGACCAGATCGGTGAAAATACTACTTGAAAGCTTTGTTTTTGTTATTTTCCAGACAAAATTGAAAATAATCTGCCTTTAAACTTTAAAAGAACTAGGATCTGACTAGGTAAAGCAGAGGTGTCAAATTCTATTTCATTGAGAGCTGCATCAGGTTTGTGTTTGACCTTGAGGGCCGGGGTAGTTATGGTCAGGGTAGGTCTGGCCAACTCAACATCACTCGTGTCAGGGTACCTGTGGTGGCCCAAGTGTTGTGCCAGTGAAAATGGTATCCAGAGCTGCATTTTCGGCTGTGATGGCATCTTGCAACCCTCTGCCAGCCAAAATGGAACTCTGTTTTGGCTGGCAGAGGAACTGTGGGCTGGTCCTTCACTGTTTCCAGGTGCTTTTTATATTATTATTATTCCATTCAATTATGTGATTTTCAGAGACTATCTAGACAAGTCCCTGACATTTTCTTCGCAAGTTTTTTCCCAGAAGTGCTTTGCTTCTTTCCTAGGGATGAAAGAAAGTGAACTTCTGCCAAAATGGAACTACAATTCATGGTCTCCCATTTTCTAGCCTGATGCCTTAACTGCTACTTCAAAATGACTCTCATAGTGATTCCACTAGCTATGGATAAAAACATATCTTTTTCAAGATAGCCCTTGATAGTCTTTAATATTGCTTCTTATGGATAATGATATGATTGTTCTACTAGCTCTTGGCTGGATATTCTGATATCCTCAAATTTATTTTTAAAATAAGCTGTCCAAACTTCAGGTGAAATCTGTTCTTGTATCATTACTTTGATTTCTCTTTGGCTTTGGGACACTAGTTCTCAGAATTTTATATCATTATTCTGTAAACACGACAGTCTTAAATCTTGCCATTAGCTGTAATCTTGTTTGTCCCTCTTTAACAGTGCGTGATATTTCCAGCATTTATTCCTCACTACCTCATCCCTGTCAAATGATTTATCCCACTTAATTTGTCTGACTATTGTAGCCAGTTCCTTTCTTTCATGTCTATATTTGTGGTTGAACCACAAAATTCTGGTTCCAGTAATTTTCACTGGAAAATTACAATTTTCACATGGTTTACATACTAGTTTGAGATTGCCAACCACTTCCTCACACATGGTATGTGCATTTTCTGGATTTTGAATATGTATCCCTCCACTGTGGCCTTGTTGGACTGTATAATGTTGATCTAACACCTTTGGCCAAAGATGCTCTCCACTTCAGTAATTCGTGACTTTTTTATAATGCTTTTTATATATTTTTATATGGCTCACTTATGCTACTTTATTTCCACATATCCACATTAAGTCCAAGGCAGGTGGTAAGTAATCACTCTCTGGACTCCTATAATATTTGATAATAAAAAAAATATTAAAACACTGTACTAATGGAATCAAAGAGGGTGATATGAATCAACAACAGCTCCCCCTCTATGGCTAACTTATGTATAAAAACTCCTAGATTGATTTCACTGTGATTCACTTAAATCAGACCTAGGCATTTTATAGCCCCTGGGCCACATCCAGGTCTTTGGCTGTCCCTGTCCAGCCTGCGTGAGGTCAATCAGAAATTAGATATCAAATGTATTCTTACCAACAGTAGCTAATCAAAACCATATAATTTACTGCTTTTTATGAAGCGATAAAATTCATATTGAGCACTGTTAAGTTCAACCTATTGGTTCGGCCCTCACAATATTCCCGGTCTCTTTGGAAAATTAATTGCTCACCCCTGATGTTAACTGATCATTTGTAATTTATACGTTAATTTGGATAGTTTTAGTACATGTGTCAGGTTTCGATGCTATCTCAAAATAAATGAATTTCCAAACTGCTGATCTTTAAGGAAATTTTCTCTTTATTCGAGCACAGCAATCTGATCCTAACTCTTTCGCGGTCAGTACTGACCTTTGCCCCCCAATCCCTCCCTTTCCGATCCCCAATTCTCTGCTTCTCATTGGCTATCTTCCAAGTCACTTTCCTGATTCCTTCTTTGTCAGATCACAGGAATGTCTCCCCCCTCCCCCCTCCATCTCCAAGGAGACAGAATCTTCAAAGGGATTTAGCAGGCAAAAGTTCAGGCTTCTCCTCCCTTTATTATATATCAGTGCTAGGATGCTGACACCATGCTTATTCTGGGTCTTATCATGAGATACATGTTAAGAGGGCAGATGGCCCCCAATTCAAAAAAGTATTTATGCTTTAAATTCAATATTTCCAAATCGAGGCCAATTCTAGCATTAAATTCCCCACAAGTAATTAAATCTATATTTATAGTTGGATGTAACATATTGACTAAATATTGCCCCAGGTTACCCCAGGTTACCTATTGTCTAGGAAGCACATAAATGTTTACACAGATTAAGATTCTCCCTTTAGATTTCAGCTTCAGTATTTAAATTCCATCTATATAATTTCCCAGATTAAACTCTTCTATTCTCACATCAAGATGTACTATGATTAGGCAGTACATTCTATAATTACATTGTAAAAATATTCACCCGAGAAAAGATATAAGGAAATAAAAATAACCAAGTGAAGATGCTTAGAACTGGGTTTAATAATTCAGTTTTGGGCATGCCTAAACCTTTCATAATTTTTTCATCCAGAATTTTACTTACGTGACGCAGCAGGTGGTATCATCTACGTAACTAACTTTGGCTGATCTTAAAAAAGCTAGAGTGTTAGCCTTGAGTGGGAGACCACCAGAACTCCCCCAAACTGTAGACTACAATAAAAAATGCTTTAAAAAATCATAGAAGAAAGCAGGAAAACAATATGAAGACCTCACTGTACTTTATCAGAATCTGAATTTCATTCAAGAGATACATTCCATTTTTTAATTTTATAATTAGACGTTTCTGGAAAGAGCCCAGGGGGAAAAAATCTGCCCCTGCTTTAGTTAGAATCTCAAAAGCATTTACTTTCTTATTACCTTATAATCCTTTTCTTCTAGAAATGTCAGAGCCATTCATCTACCCAGGCTATTACTGTGGCCAAGAGCCGCAGGAATGCTGGAACATTTATAACATAAACATACAAGTCCTGGACTATTACATCAACTTACAGATCTAAAAATTTTGCTTTAATAAACTGTATGAATAATAGATAAACCTTATGTCATATACTTTTATTGTAATATATCTGTATAAGCAATAGCCTTTTCAGACAGGCATATAAAATCCTAGGCTCATGGAATTATTCCTTAAGTGTTGGCCAGTGGGATTCCAGTGATGGGGAGCAGGATCCTGTACAGGATCTTGTAGAGTAAGTAATAACTTTCTCTATGAGACAGAGGCAAATCCTTTATTTCTGCCCAGACAGGCACAATTTCTTTCATGTATTTATTTGGTTTAAGAGCTTATGTGGAAAGAAGCAAGCAAGCAAGCAAGCAAACTAGCCAGCCTGGCCATTTCTTTCCCAAAGCTATGTCTAAGATGTGCAGTCCCCAAATGCACCAATTATTACAGTTGTAGCATTTTATCTTATTACTCTGTGAGGTAGAACTTCTCCCTAATCAGCAAGGGGCTGATAACACAAGGAACCCACAGTGCCACTGACTCTTTGCAAAATGTGTGCACGGTGTTGTGTGTATGTCTTTTGGTCTATGGAATTTATAAGAAAACATGTGCGCCATGCTGTTTTAAGGATCAGAAACAAGGAAAGAAGAACTAGGTCACCGCTTGCTTACACCGACAGTCAAATGCCAATTCAAAACAAACAGAATTTATTTTGCTTCCTGAAGAGAGACAGCATCTTTTCACATGTTAACTTTGGTGCATGATAGCCCTTTGAGAGAACTGATTTCCCATCTATAATAAATCTCAATCATTTGCTCTGACGCAAATGGAAACCTAATAGAATTAATCTAGGCCTCATTGACTTCTATATCCTTCCTTCCTTCCTTCCTTCCTTCCTTCCTCCCTCCCTCCCTCCCTCCCTCCTTCCCTCCTTCCTTCCTTCCTTCCTGTCATAGCTTTGCGGGGCCAGTAATATATCTAAGCAAAAACCACTATTGTTAGCCTGGTTTGGCCTCATTAACTCAGCAACTGCTGGAATTAGAACACAAAGAAATGCACAGAAAATTCAAAGTTAGTATCACAATATTTTTTAAAAAGAAGTAAGCAAAGGTCTGATCTTCTCCCACCCTCCTACTTTGATTCCTAAAGGCCTTCTGCTAAATATGATTGCAGCTTTGCTCTGTAGCAAACTGTAGCAAAAAAGAAAAAGAAAAAGCCAGAGCAGCTGCCTCAATAGAGCAGAAAGGCTGGCAAATGTAACTGTCAGAAAGAGAAAAAGACGGAGAGATGTATGTGGAGAGAGTGAGCAATTGAAAGAAGACATGTCTAAAAGTGAGAGGAGGCAAGAAATAGTATATAAAATTCACTTTCCCTTAAACTTTCAGAGATCTATATAGATGTTACATTATGTAATGTACAGGAATGGGCTGCTGGGGGTTCGCAGGGGTTCAGGAGAACCTCTAGCTAAGATTCTGTGCAGTTCGGAGAACCCCCAAATCCCACTCCTGGCTGGCCCCGCCCACCCCGCCACTCCCAGGAGTCCCCACGTGGCCTGTTTTGGATGCAGGTAAGTGTAGGGCACACATGGAGGCTCAGGGAGGGCAAAAAACGGGCCTACCGGAAGTTCGGGAAGGCCAGAAACAGGCCTGTTTCCAGCCTCCAAAGGGCCTCTGGAGCCTGGGGAGGCCGTTTTCGCCCTCCCGGAGGCTCGATGAAAGCCTCCAGAACCTGGGAAGGGCAAAAATTCCGTCCCCCCACTGTGGTATAGGAGGATAACTAGGCCACACCTACCATGGCCACGCCCACCCAGCAACTGGGCAGAGAACCCCTTGCTAAAATTTTTGAAGCCCACCCCTGGTAATGTACAAGGTTTTATATGACTTTTTTTATATGACTTACATCCTTCCCCTTGGAGGGAATTTTGTTGTGTTACAATACATATCCTTGTAACTTGCAAAATTACACCGATCACCAGGAGCAGTACGTGGCTGGTTTCATACTATTTGGGACTCTTCAGATGTACTGTACATAACCAGATGCTCTTCCATGGGGTTGAAAGCCTCTACTAGGAATTGAATTCATGGACTTACAGAAAGGTAATCTTGTCTGAGCCTCTTTGGGGGAAGAGAAGCTGGATGAGAGGCTCTCACCTGAGGTTAGAGATCCTATTCAGGATTCTGTACAGGTCTATTCTTTGGAAATTGCAGGTTGGGTACTTGATACTTCATAACCCCTAAACTTATGAAGAAAGTTGTGGAACAATATAAACAAAGGTTCAATATAAATAAATAAGCTGAAGGCCAGTTGCTTCAGAAAATGGTTTATCTCGGACTCAGGAATTTCTCCTGAGGATCTTGGGGAGATAAAGAGAATCTGGGAGTTCAGGTGTGTAGATTCCCCAGTAGTCCCTGCATGAAAGCCTTGTGCAGAAGACAATCAAATGCTGGAACGTATCTTTATATAGTTAAGTCAGTGGCCTGGTTGATTAGTTTTACTTAAAACATGTATCTCTGTACATCTCTGGGTGGTTTACAACCGATGTGGAATTAGTTCAATTCAGAAGGAGAATATGACATCCAATTTCACATTTCAGATCTATTTCTGTTCTCATTTTTTTATTCTAATCACAATTGTTTTACTTCAGTGAAGTAATATTTGTATAATATGATTAAAATGATTTAATGTTTTATTATTTTAAAAGCTTAAAATATTGAAAATAAGAAAAGTATAATTCCCATCGGTGCCTAACTGCCTTTGGGGTTTTAGTGTTACAAGCATATAATTATATAGCCCCTCTCTCCAAAACAGATAGATGAATAACCCCAAATAGGTGTTGGCTATCTCACTAGCTTCCAAGAGCCAGCTTTTCGCAAACCCCCTGAGGAAAGAAAACCTGTGTGATGGCACCGACTATAACCTTGCAGAGTAGAAGGAGAGAAAATCCATTAATCTAATATTGCCATCAATTGAACTCTTATTTTTCCTGTCGCCTCACTCTAATTGCTACAGAGTAGGCCCTATTCTTCTTAACGCATGGACTAGGAAATTACAGGATGGATAGAAAAGCATCAGATGAGGGTTTTGAAAAACATGGTTTTCTTTAAAAAGCAATAAAAATAATTATACATTTTTTTATTTTTGGTGTATCATTGTTATTGAAGCCATGCAGGTGTCTTGGCTGCACTTGGATGATTTGATATGAATTAATGTTTTCCCTTTTGCTTCTTACTATGCATTCCAGAACAACCAAGCAAGGAGCCAGCAGTCGATCACAGCTGATCTGAAACAGGGAGGGAATTACAATGATCAACTTCATCACGCACAAATTTTAATCATTTTATAATAGTTGGCATATTTGAAACTCTAAGAGCATGTTATGGGCATACTTATAAAATGATTACCCTGGTGAGCAAATCAAGTCACTATTTACTAGAAGACTAAGTGTGGGTGCTGCTCCCATTTCTCTTTCCAAGGTAGCCTCGGTTTCTTCAATTTGTCATTGTTGTGGAAGCTTTTCAGCACAGCCCTAAGCTGCTCCATATCATTTGTATTTATTGTCAGTTCTCCTGGCTGTTGATAGCTTCCAAAAGTTTCCACTTGATTTATCTCAAAAAGCTAAGATAAGTCCAAACTGGTTAATATTTGGATGGAAGACCATCAGGAAACACTTGAGGTTAGAGTGAGAACTTGGAAATATTCTGGATGAAGGTAGTGGCAAAATCACTCACATATTGTTGTCATAAAAACTACAGGACCATGTCCAAAAAGTCACACGGAGCTGAGCTCATCTTGGAGGAGACTTTACTACTACTATTTGAGGCTGGAACAATGCTTTGCAACATGCCAACTTTCCAATTTTTTAATTAAAAGAAGCCTTCAAGATTTCATGGCTGTTTCAATATTTCAAGAAGGGATGTTTTGCCAGGCTCCTCTGGATGCTTTGCATAACCTTAAGAATCATAGTTATCCAGTTAAAGCAAAGCCCATGGATAATCAGAAATTTCCTTGTTGACAATACTTAGGCAATGAATCTCCTTCCTTTTGACAATTCCAGAGTTCTCCTTTTATTTTTGCAATTTCCCTTTCTCACCTTATTGTAGATGATAGATGGATACATTTATTTGGAATATTTTCTTTATATAGCAAGAAGAGTCGTTCATTTCAATAGTTTACAGTATATGCTGTCAAACCTAACAAAGACACCTAAAGTTTGTGTTAAACATCATTTGAACCTTCCATTGTTTCCTTTCTATCTGGATTATTCCGCTGATTCAGCTCCAGAACTGAGACTTGGCTGTTAGGTTTTCCCCTCAATGTAACAGCATCAGCGAATAGGAAAAAAAAAATGATGGAATTTTCCCTAAACAGTTCTATGACCTTGAACTAATCCAAGCTGTTCGTCTTGGATACTTTACTAGTTTAGGAACTGTATATCAATTCAAGGGCTTAACAGGAATGAAAACAACATTAAAACTTACTGACCCATCGATTTGGATCAGGCAGTCCAAATAAATTAAAGGATATTGCCAATTGCATGATGCAAGTCAGAAACAAAGGAAAAGTTTGGTTTGAATTCATCGAAGTCATAAGCAATGCCAGAAAATGAAATCTGCACTTCAAGAAATAAAATTAGGCTCTAGCTCAGTGCTTTGAACTTTCCGTTTGGTTGCACAGTTTGAAGGTTGCAGAATGTTGGAATTTCATAGTGTCTATGTAAGCTTTTCCTCTTCTCCATTTACCTGTTAGTTATTACTTTTGGCAATTGGATGTTGCTATATTCTTATAGAAGAGTGAAAATATATTTCCCTGTAGATGTTTTTTTAATGTTTTTTTAAAAATGTATTGCTGTACACAAAGCTTTCAATCTACCAGATATATATTCATTTTAAAGTTAAAGAAATAATTATCTTGGTCAGAATGGGGTTGTGAAAACAAAGAGGCTTAATCATTTCATAACTCCTATTAGGGAAAAGACTCTAATACTGGAAAAGACAGAATGAAGGAGAGGACAAGGCGAGCCAGCAGCAAGGTGGATGGACTCACTTTCAATGGCAATGGGGACACCATTAAGAAGAAGGACCCAACTGGAGACAGTTTGTCATGGAGAAAATCTATCTGTATGGTTACTAAGAGCAGACTCTGAGTTGAAGGCACATCACTATCATCACTGATGTCTAAAGCTGACTATATTCTATAAACTGCTGAGACTTGACTTGAATTGAAACATGATATAAATGCATTCACTCAGTCAATCAATCAATTAACCACTCAATTAAACAAAGCTGCCACAGGAGAGCCCAAGTGTCTGGATCTTGATCTTGTCCTGTTCTGGTCCAAAGTGAATACTTGGATGAAGGTTGTCTATGCACTACAGAGCAATAGTGAGAGCAACTTTCCTTGAAATTTACTTGCCACCTTCCAGAGGTCACAACCACAATTTGAGAACTCGCCTTAACTACTGGGCCACCCTGGCTCTCTGCCTTCTGTTCCTCTCATTTTTCGTTATTAAAACTTCTGAGTGTAATGTAAATTTTGTAGTGGAATTACAAAAGCAGTATACAAGCAAACAAAATAAAGGATGAAATGTTGCTAAATATAAGTGCACTATGGTAATAATAAAGAAGTTAATAGTTTTCTCTCTTTTTTATTGGCAGTGGAGGTTTTTTGGGATAAACTTTTTATTGCTGGCTTGTATTTTTGTGCAATAAGAGTTCTGGACTTACCTTGCTGCTCATTTTTTGTAGCAATCAATGGGAATTCTTGTCAGATTTCAGGAAATCCTTAAGATAGATTGGTTTTTCTCTCTTTTAATAAGTGTCATGCCAAACTTTATGCCAAGAAATGAGAATAGATAAAGTTTATGTTTTAATTTATTTGGCTTCAGCTGTACTTTATACTAATATATTTCAGTTGAGTTATTTATTATATTTATATACTGTTATAAACAGAACTGACTTCCAGTTACAGTATTTTAACTGGGTACCCACCAATCTTGTATTTGTTTGAAGAAACATCTTGTGATACTTCAGGGGCCAAAGACTGTTTCCCCAAATAGTTATGGTCTGATAAAAGGCATCCATGTCTTTTTAGGCCAGTCTTTTTTAGGCCAGTGTCAGCACTGTTCCTCTTTCTGTACTTTTTCATTCATTGCCCTATTAATTTTTGTGGGTTGGAGTGTCCTCTAGTGACAAAGATGTAAGGTTGTTTTTTCTTTCTTTCTTTTAGATCTAAATACATTCAAAGTGATCTCTGAGTATAGGTTGGAAAGGTAGTAAGCAGGAACTTTGGAATTAAAAAAAATGAAAAATATTGGGAAGATCTTATAGGGCACGAAGTATACTTATATATCAGCTTAAATGATTAAAGCTGTATTTTTCCTGGTATCTCTTTGTTACAAACTTTTTCTGCTCATTTTTCATTTTTGGAGGTTGATGGAACCAGCATTATGTTTTGATGATGATCTTAGCTGATCTCAAACTTTCTTGCTTTGCTGGCATCAGCTTTTCAACCTCTATTTAAGTATTACAATGAGTTTTATATGGGGCTGCTCACCAAGCAGTTTCAAACTTGAAATTGTACATCTCTTTCTCCTGTCTAATCATCCTAGCAAATTGAGAGCTGGTCACTTTTCTGTAGAGGAAATGGTTAACACCGGGACATTGTTAGCTCTTTATTCCTAACTTTCTGATCCTGCTAGTTCCAGCCCGCACATCTGTCCATCATTATATTATTTGTTCAAGGAAGATTATAAGTGTTATGATTGATGCTAAGAATGAGCCAGGCGTTCATGTTGTTAATATTTTCATATGAATTGGCTGGATTTGGGAGCTGGAATGCAGTTTTCCTTTGTTTTTCACTTTTCTCTGATTTTGGCACATTAAAAAGTGCAGGAAAAAAATCCATATTATTAGGGAGATTACAAAATGTTAAGGAAAACAGGGAACAGAAAGGGCATGAATCACCACATAACTAAAATGCATATAATTTTTCATGTAAATTTTCATAAACGAACCCCAAACTATTTTTTAAAAACTGCAGAAATAGAACTTGAGCTAAAATTACACAGATGGGAAAGAAGTTATGGAAATGAAATAGATATATTTACTTATTAAATAAATGAAACAGATTTAGCTATTTGAAGCATGTGCACACCAAGGGCACATGAACCCCTATTCTACGTGTTTCATCTGTTCTTTTCCCATCCCTGTGGCATCTGCCAGCCATTTCCATAGGTATTTATGTACGTGTTCTTTCTATTTTCCCCATCAGTCTTATTGCAAGGTTTAATAATCTCCTTTTATTGTCGGCCAACATTGTTAAGAGTGAAACATGGATTTATATGCTATGTGAAAACAATCTGAAAAAAAAAGTAAGTATTTTTAAATTCAGGTCACAATAGTAGTAGATTTCTTGTAACAGCTGAGACATTGGCAAAAGACTGGTATTTTCCTGATTATTCTATAATGAATATAATTCCTTGGTCAGCTCCATCAAGAATAGTTTAGTATGCATGCAATCCATTTATCAATTTGCTTTGTGGACATTGGTAGGATTGTATGAGCTGCAAGACATTTAGTTATTCTGAACTTTAAAGCTGGGCATTGTAACTTGCTAGGGTTTGGGTGTCTTGCTCTTTTGACAGGTTTCTTTTAAAAAGTCTGCCAATCATTTTTTTTTTTAAAAAAACCTGCTATCTCAGTAGGTAAGAATGTTTTGAAAGACCTTTTGTGGCACTCCCATTTATTTCTTGAATGGCAATTTGTTGAGGAACTACTCTTTTGGCACAGAATTGCAGAATTGCACATAGTTGTTTTCCACAGAACTTTCAAGAAACAACTGGGGTTTTTTATCATTCACCCAGAAATGTAATTTATGGGAGACTTGGCATCAAACAGCATTGTGTTGCTGTTTCTTGTGTTAGGTTGGCAATTGCTGCAAATATGAACCATGCCTTTGGCCTCCTGATCTTCCAAGAATATTCTGCGGTGGAATTCATATAATACCAGACAAACCACTACTTTCCAATGCTGGATTATTTAAACTGTTTTGTCAATATACTGAACTACCATCACTATGTATCTGCAATGCTCCCAGAGTCCCATCTGAGCAGATTCTAGCTCAATGCAAAAGCATCTACATACCTTACAAGGAAACAATCCCATTTCAGTCTCTGACATGATCTCCAGATAAGAAAGAGGTTATGTTCACCTATTCATTTTCCACTGACCCAGGAATGATATCATTGCATCCTTACATGGCCTTTTTAAAAAAAAACTTCTAGTTTAACTGTGGCACAGGAGAAATCCCTGTGAAAATAATTCTGCAATCATAAAATGGGAGCTTAATAATTCTGCAATCATAAAATGGGAGCTTGGGGCCAGTGATTCCCTATTGGTGGGACTTCGTTAGGTACAAAGAGTCAGGGTTATTCGTAAAGTTGCAGCATAGAAGATTTATTCAATCCTCTACATAAGAATCTGGTCAATGGATGGTCAGCACTACTTTGATGCTAGATAAGAGTCAATGAAATTCAAGGGGGAGTGGACTTTGATCTCTTGTGGCAATACAAGGACTCTAAACCAGGGGTGAAATGCTCCCGGTTCGCACCGGATCACCCTATCTGGTAGTGATGACTGCGGGTGGTTTGGAGAACTGGTAGCAAAAATCCCTGTGCCCCCCCCCCCCCAGGAGGCCCAGCTGAGCCACACAATCATCAGAGGCTTTTTTTTTTTTACTTTTAAAAGCATTTTTTTTTGACGGAAGAGGTTGTAGAAAAAATGCTTTTAAAAGTAAAAAAAAAGCCTCTGATGATTGCGCGGCTCAGCTGGAATCGTCAGAGGCTTTTCAAAGCATTTTTTTCTGCAACCTCTTCGGCCAAAGCGATTGTAGGAAAAAAAATGCCTTTAAAAGCCTCTCTAACGATCCCAGCTGAGTTGCCTGATTGTCAGAGAGGCTTTTCAAAGCATTTTTTTTCTGCAACCTCTTTGGCCAAAGAGGTGGTTAAAAAAATGCTTTGAAAAGCCTCTGACGATCCCAGCTGAGTTGCCTGATCGGCAGAGGCTTTTCAAAGCATTTTTTTGCAACCTCTTCGGCCAAAGAGGTTGTAGAAAAACTGCTTTGAAATTTTTTTTTAAAAAAGTTGGCCACGCCTACCCAGTCACATTACCCCCCATCACCACCAAGCCACACACAGAACTGGTAGTAACAAATTTTAGATTTCACCCCTGCTCTAAACTGATGACATGTTTAACCCAGCCACCCAACTCTGCCTCTCTTCTCCTACAGAATGTTACCTTTGTCCAACCTCCTTAACTACCCTTTTATCTACCAGGAAGCTTCTCTAAGCATTGAGCTATGATCCATTATGGACTTTTAACTAAGCTTAGGATTCCCTGTCCAGACAACCTGTCCATACTTTGACCAGATGCGAGGCAATTTGATCAAGAGTAGGTGGGTGATGCAGAACAAAATATTTTACAAGAAACGATGCCTGCATGATTAGATACGAAGAGAGAAAAAAACCACTAAGCAAAGACAGATCCTTCTTGGGACCATGGCCAGAATAACATCCAAAAGGAAGCAGATGTGATGCAAAGATCAGTGCATCAGCCAAGTGTTAGTTACTGTCTAAGAGCATACTTGAATTTCTGTTGGGGAAAAAAAGTGGAACATTTTCACAAACTCTAAAAAGGTTATATAAGCAGGCATGTTAGCAGAACTGTGATACTGTATTACTTATTACTGTAAATGACTATACTTATTGTAAAAATAAGTATAGTCATTTACAGAACCAATAAAGAGAGAGCTAGTGGAGCTAATATATATAGTGGGGCTATATATATATATATATATATATATATATATATATATATATATATATATATATATATATATAGCCAAAATGAGAATCCTTCTTGGAGGTGATGTCAGTTTAGATGAAACATTTAAATTATGCATATGCTTTGCTGTATTAACCTCCATCACCCCCCCCCCCCCCCACTCTTTTGGCAAAAGTTAGTGTAACAGAACAAAACAGATTACACATAGACATGGACACAATACATGGGCTTATTGAAACATTGCACCCCATTTAATTTACTGTTTCCATTCTGTGAGGAATTCCATTTTTCATTTTCCTTTCCCACTTAAATGTTCTCTGAAGGTGCAAAGGTTGTAGAGATAAGCAGATGTAAAGGAATCCTACAGCCCTTTTCTTTTCCACCGCTCCGTTCTGCCATTTGTTCTCTTGATTCATTTGCAGTTTTCTTTGAGAAATATCATGGAAAATTCTTCCCCCCCCCCCGCCCCCCTCCTCTGGTCTGTCCAGCTCTTGTGGGGACAGCAGCACAAGAGGCTGCCTGGGATGGAGAAAAAATATATTGCGGCTCATCAGCCTGCATAACTCAAGAAGCAGCTCTTCTGTTGACTTCCATTACAATTTGGTCTGTAGGGTTGCAAGAATATCACAATCCTTAAGCAGAAGGCCACAGGAATTTGGTCTCCCATAGTTAATTCTTAGGACTGTAATAATGAAGTTTTGCTTCCCAGAGAAAAGACAGATTCCATAAACCTACCCAATCAAAAAATAAAGCATGCATGCCTCCTCCTCCTCTTCCATTGTGATGAAGGAAGCCACAGAATCACTTGAAAGTGAGATGGGCAGCATATAAATTTAATAAACAAAGATAGAAGAAAAACACAAAAATCTTACTGCAAACCCTCTGGCCAAGGTATGCATCAGAAAACAGAGTTGGGTCAGAATAACTGTTTTTTTAAAAAACCAACTTTGACTTGTCACTCCTTTTTAAATTTTATTTCTCATTGACTCCCAAAGAGTTTAGTGATGCAGCAGGAGCAAATGAATAGTTGGTGCTACTTCTCTCTATGGCTGAAGAGCCTTCCTAGAGAAGCTCTTTTCCCCCCAACCAAATCTTGCAGTCCTCTTCAGTTGCCTGCCACACAGCCCCAGATCAACTGAATAAAAGAGTTGGAAGGGACCTTGGAGGTCTTCTGGTCCAGGGGTCCCCAACCCCAGGGCCGCAGCCTATTTGGAACTGGTCCGTGCGAGTGGCTGGTGACTTTACTAGTACCTTCTGCCTAGGTCTCAGACAGGGTCACTGGCACAAGTTCACGAAGACAGCGCTATAGTCAAAGCAAGACTAGAACTCAGTCTCCTGACTTCTAATCCAGTGCCTTAACTATTGGACAAAACTGACTCTTACAGCAGAGATGAAATCTAAAATTTGTTACTATCGGCTCTGTGGGTGTGGCTTGGTGGGGGGTAATATGACTGGGTGGGTGTGGCCAACTTTTTTTTTTTACTTTTAAAACCATTTTTTCTACAATCTCTTCGGCCAAATAATGCTTTTAAAAGCCTCTGATGATCCCAGCTGAGTTGCCTGATCGGCAGAGGCTTTTAAAAGAAGAAAGGCCTCCGAACCACCCACTTCCATTGCTACCGGATCAGGTGATCCGGTCCGAACTGGGAGCATTTCATCCCTGTCTTATAGGTAGCAGTAAGAAATGCCAGTCTGGAATTATTTGAATGCTTCCATAACTCCTGATATGCTCATCCTTGAATCTAGTAGTTACTCTAGCTGTGACTTGGCAACATGTTTTATTACAAGCCTGGGAACTCCAAACTACTTCCCAGGTTTTGCCCTTCCTACACTTAAATCCCTTCCATAGAGAGACAAGTTCAAGGCCACCCTAAGGTTTTTTTTGTAGCCCGCTGAGAAAAATAACAAGATGAGGCCAATATAATCTACACAAACCATAATGACACCAAGCTGATGACATTTGCAATGTGATGTCTTCACAGGAATGCTGCCCTTGCATACTTCCATCCTGATGTCGGGCACAAATACAAAAGTTGTGATGTTTCCACTGTGCCATTCTGCACATTTTTCACTTGCCTCCCTGGCCTGCCACTCATTCAATGGATGGGTGGATTTTCCTGATTCTTTGTACCAAGACAAAGGTGTCAGGAGGTCGACTCTTACATCATCAATACTGACACTAGGAAGGTGTCCAGTGCCACACAATAAGATAGTCTTGAGGAGTGATTTTTCAAACTTGGCAACTTTAAGATGTGTGGACTTCATACAAAAGTATGAAGGCTATTGCTTAACGCACTGTAAGCCACCCTGAGTCTCTGGAAAAGGGCGGCATATAAATCGAACTAATAAATAAATAAACTCCTAGAATGCCTTGTTATGATCATGCTGGCTGGGGAAATCTGGGAATCCACACATCTTAAAGCTGCCAAATTGAAAAACACTGGGTTAGAGGGTGAAAGCCAAGCTCTCTAGTAAATGCCTCTTTGCTCTTCCAAATATCTTGAAGGCACCATTGTAATGTAATGTCCTTTATGTTGGTATGAGGAGGCAATTTCCTCAGCTATTGTACAACACTGGAAAAATTTCCTCTCATCTATAGGTCAGCCCATTAATAGGCTTATGTTATATATTTCCTGCTGTGTAAATGATACTTGAGGACTACCATTACAATTTTTACCCTTCTTACCGGGAATGATTTTAGCATGAATGAATAGTTGGTTCTACTCTCACTGTGCAAGACTTTACCCTTCTGATAAGATGTTGTTCTGCTGCCTAGTACAGGGAAACATGAAGGGAAGTGTGAGGAAAAAGTTTTGTAGTCTTCAAATTCCCAATGTTTAGTCTTAAAATTGCATATAAAGTCCATGACCAAAGACATTGCATTGATTAATAATGAACCTGGCTCAGATTCATGTACTATCTGATGTTCTAATGAAAAGGAAACTTAGGAGGAGGAGGGGGGGAGGGGAATGGGTTTTTGAATATATCAACACCAAGGCTGAGAGTAATGATCTGCTCCATAATTTTCCTTCAATTGCATCCACCACAATGTTGTCCAGACACTTCATAAGCATTTGTAACTTATCGTTCTTGTACAAGATGGATGAGAAGAAATAATAGGGAAGTGAATGGATAAATAAAAGCCTTAAAACCTGATATCTATCTATCTATCTATCTATCTATCTATCTATCTATCCATCCATCCACACCTTCTTTTGGGCCCCACCTTAGAGCTTCCTGTCCTGTGAAAGAAATGTATTCGGATTGGTTGTCAGACTCCCATGGGGCCATGCAGGGGTAACTTTGTAGGTTGTCTTGAGTCCCAAGCTTGGTTGAATCTTGTTGGGTGATGTAATCTTCACAGCAAGGTTCTGTGGTGAGATGGGTGGAGGGCTAATCCTATTAAGTCCTGAGGGTGTAGGTAAACTGGCCCAGCCTTTTGTCTTGTACGTAGGATGGCCCAGTCTTTCTGGGGCTATTAACAAAGGTGGGGGCTGCTTTCCAAGATCATGTATCTCCTTTTCTCATCCAGGGCGGTATAATATTCTGCCTTTTTAATATTTCCTAGAATATTTCATTTTTCTAGGAGAAGGGTGGGTGCTAACTTTCTACACAACCTTAATAATTCCCAATCCTTCTGCCAATTCAGTTCTGATTACACCCCTTTTTGTAGTGTGCCATCAACATTAGGATTAGCAGTGGTCATCCAGATTTTGGGAGCCCAAAAGAAAAGTCTAGTTAAACTTGATGTGGACCCTGAGCTAACCGAAAATTGTATTATTTCTGGTTTAGCAGTATGTTTAATTATATTCCATATGCAAAATCTAGCCTTCTATAGCCCTTCAAATCTGGAAACTTTTAGTTTACTATAACTTAAAGGGTGATAGTAAAAATTACTATAGCCTACGTATTTGAATTTGCTAAACCAAAATCACAGGGGTACAGGACCTTAAGAAGAAAACAAAACAAGTCAACAACCGCAATTAAAACAAGTCAGAACTTTGGTCTAGAAATTTAGCAGGTTCTTCTTGTTTTACAGAGTACTTTGCAAAGTTGTTGTATGGATAAAAGTTTGGGTCTGTTATGTTGTCCTTTAAAAGAGGAGCAATCAAAATGCAATGAAATGAATTCCAAAAACAGAACAGAAAAAGGGTACATCGTGTCCCTTGGTGTACTTTGCCTTTCACACTTTTAAAAACTTTGCCTTCAGACCTATGACTTTCCTCGCCTGCAGCCTCTCAGAGCCATTGCTTTGGGCGGCTGGTCTCTTTTGGTTGATTTTGCGATGGAGAGATTCCCCAATGATCACATCATCGTAGATCGATCGATCGATCTCCGGGCGATTCTTGTCCCCAACGGAACCCGTCGCCGCCGAGCGATCTGTTCCTGCGTCTTGTTTCGTTTACTTGACTTCACTTGAATCCACGGAGATTGCAATGGCGCTACCGGCCAGCAGGAGGAGACAGGAGGCCGGCGAGGCAGCCCCGCGGAGAGAAGCGGGGGAAAAGCGATGAAGAGAAGGGGCGAGCGAAGACGGCAACGGAGGCGAGGCTGATCTCTGCGAGTGGGGAAACCAGAGGGGAAGCGCGTAGGAAGAGCGCGGTCTGTGCACCGGCCCGTCGGCGTCAACTCCCAGCCACCTTCTGCGGACACCGCTTCCTAACCTCCCCCTTTGGCAGCTTTCAAGGCGTCCCTTGGCCCCTTGCGCCCACCGGCTCCATGGCTGCTTCGGCTTCACGGATCTTTTTGCTGACCGTCGGGACGCTTCTGGTGCTCCTCGTTGCCTTGCTCCACTCTGCCTCCCCAGGTACAGTCCCCGCTTCAATTCTCTCGACGGCGCCCTTTTGGAGAGGGAGGGAACTTGGGAGCCCCCTGGGGTAGTTTGTGGGACGTTTTTCTCTCTCTCTCTTCCCCACCCTCCGATTGAATTCCTCAGCATGGCACCCCAGGATGCGTCGGACTACAGTGCCAATGCTCCCCAGCTGGGTACGTTGGCCACAGGAGGACGGGAGTGGCGTATCTGGAGGGCCGGCGCTCAAGACAGTCGCACTTCCACCCTAGGAATATACCTTGCGTGAGAAATGTCACGCTTCCCAATTCTTATCACCCTCTCTTACTCCGCAACGCTCTTATCTCCACCTGCTTTGGGGGGGGGGATCTTGTCAGCCAATTGGGATTCCTGGGGTGTGTGTGTGTGTGTGTGTGCAAAATTCTGCTAGCCTGGACTTTTTTTTTTGGCAGCCCATAGAATGAACATGCAAAAGTGATTGGCCAGCATTGTCTTCTTTTTCTTTTAAAAGGGGATTGATAGAGCATGGCTCTCCACAAAGTTGTTTTTTTTTTAAGAAAACCTCCTTAGGAATGCAATGGAGCAGGGGTCTCTAACCTTGGCAGCTTTAAGCCTGGAGGACTTCAACTCCCAGAATTCCCCACCAGCAAAACTTTGCTGGCTGGGGAATTCTGGGAGTTGAAGTCCGCCAGGCTTAAAGTTGCCATGGTTGGGGACCCCTGCAATGGAGCTAATGTTTATTTGTGTACATGGGATCACAGCTTAACACACACACACACACACACACTACACACACATTCTCACTTCTCCAAAGCTCAGATCTCCACCTCTGTAATCCTTCCACATCTGTTTTGGTTGTGCCAGTCCCAACAGAGATGCCAAACCTGACCCAGTTGTTCCTAAGTGTAAAGCAAACACAAAATACAAACTCTTCCAAGAGGAACTCAGGGAAGGTTCTGAGCTGTTTATAATGCAAAGGTTGCAATTCAGGGATAGCATTCCTCAGCGAATGCTGCCTGCAGGGTAGATTTGCAGTAAGTGTGCATAGGCTAACTCCAGAAGAGAAATGCTTTGTGATTGGAATTAAGATTTGAAGGAAAAAATAATAATAATAATAATGAAACAGTGAGGAATGACTGAGGGAGAACTTGCCACGCATGCTGTTGGAGAGGATTTCCAGGGTCTGGATTGTTTTCCCCTGCTCAGAATGTTCCCCCTATCATTTTTTAAAATAAAATTACGTATCATTGGTACATGTCATTGGAAAAAATTGTCTAGAATGTGTAAAGATACTTCAAAAGTTGTATTGGAAGTTTAGCCAGCAAGAAAGATCTTTTATCATGTTTGGTGGATGTGCAAAAGAGCTAGAAAGGTTTGGATTCGATTACAGACATTAATTCAGAAGATTTTTAAGAGGTATATACAACTGAAACTAGAGGCTTTTTTTTTGGGATTGATTGATAAACTAGTTCATGGAACTTCGTTTTTATATATGACTCCTGCAACAAGACTATTATAAGGACAAAGGAGATAAGATTTAATACTACCCACGATGGAGGAATGGATGGCAACTCTGATCAGAGAAAAGACATTATCTAAGTTTAATGCTGACTGGAAACCCCTACAGACTTTATGTGAAAAGAGAGGGAGGGGGAAATGAAATTGTGACATATGGTTTTAATGACTTGGGGGAAAAAATAGATTGTAGAAAAAGTCATGTTGTAACCATGAGTAAGAAGTTAATTTATAATTGTTGTAAAGAAAATCAAAATCCTGTTTTTCCTTCCTTCCTTCCTTCCTCCCCCTCTCCCTCCTTCCTTCCTCCCTCTCTCCCTCCCCCTCCTCCCTCCCTCCCCTCCCTCCTTTCTCCCTCCTTCATTCCCCTTTTGACTTTGTCTTTTTCTTTCTTTGCCTCACTTTTTTCCTCTATTCTATATATTAGTTCTTGCTAGTTTTTTAAAAATAAAGTTATACGTATAAGAAAAGAATGTTCCCCACCTCCCGCTCTTTTTTTTCCTATTTTTAATCCTTTTGATCTGTATATTAAAAAAAAAAAAAGCATGTACTTTTCTCTTGCAGGGAGGGCAGAAATGGTAAGTAGCTGTATATGCCCATACAAGTTGAGCTGGGAGTAAAGTACAGGAATTCCTAGTGCATATTTGCCCACAGGGCCAGTTCCTTGCCACGATATGATGATAGGATTGTTAAGGTAGGGGCTAAATCCTAAGCAAGACAGAGTGCTTGGAAGCAAATCCCTTGAGAATCAAGGAAACATCAACTTGAGAAAATACAGTAAGTTCATGATGTCAGGTTGGAAAGTTGAAACAAAAACAAATGGCCTTGTTGAGCGGTTTCTCCTTTCCCAGGTTTTGAATATCAGCTATTTCATGGTGGTTAAAAAAAATGCACTGTGAAGTATCTTTCATATGGCATAAATTGTGTCAATACAACTGTGGTTGTTTCCAGCAAGATGCCTTAGATCATAAAGGTAGGTGTGGCAATTCCTGAAGAGTTCCCACTGCATTTTTTTCCCGGGGCTCTTCTGTTTCTTTTGGAAAAACAACAACATTGCAGGACAGTGGCTTCCAGGGAGTGGCTGCTGGAACAGCCTAACATACTGTAATATGGAATGTCCTGTCCAGAGAATCCACAGTTAAAGCACCTGCAACTCACTCAGAGGCCATTTATTGGTTCTCAGAGCATATATATATATGTATTTCTTCACATTATTCTTCGATCTGTATATGTTTGGTCTTTGTCCAAAGTCTCGTGTACCTCAGCTTCGTTCCGTTAACCCAGTTACAACAACTGGATGCACAGATCAGAGAATAATGTAGACAAAACCAATTGGAATGGCAGGGATTTTATTTATTTATTTATTTTTGTCTTTGCTGTTGTATGGAAACAGTCATAAGATATTGAAGGTGGAACAGTCTGCCTGGGATAATATAATTGCTGGCTCTATTCTGTTCAGTTCCAAATCAGTTCTAAATGAACTTGTTATAGGTCAGGGGTGTCAAACTCAAGGCCCGTGGACTGGATCCGGACCATTGGGTGCTTAGATCTGGCCCACGAGGCTGCCCTGGAAACAGTGAAGGACTGGCCGACAGTGCCTCTGCCAGCAAAAATGGGGCTGGGGAGGACCATGCACTGCCCTCCCGAGCTCTGTTTTCACTGGCAGAGGGCTGCAGGAGGCCGTCACAGCCGAAAAACCAGGCCACCATAGGCGCCCCCAACACGAGTGATGTTGAGCTGGCCATACCCACCGCAGCCATGCTTACCCCGCCCACACAACCCCCCCAGGTCAAACACAACCTGTGCGGCCCTCGATGAAATCGAGTTTGACACCCCTGTTATAGGTTGCTTAGCAACCATTTGAAGTTATGACCTATCTAAAAAAGGGGACTTACGATCTGGATCCGAAGTTTCAATGGGCGTCCCTCCCCTGTAATCATATAACTGCACTTTGGGCTCTCAGCAACATGGCTACATTTGTGTGTTGCATCCTGTAGTAATGTGACCAAGTTTTATAACCCAACAGCATTATGCAAAACTGGCAAGTTGTTTCTGGTTTTCGGCAAAAACTGTGCCCCTTGTGATCCATTGGTTTGCTTAACACCTGCTGCATTTGCTTAACGACCGCCGCAGAAAATGTAAAATTGTGACTGCCCCATTTGTTTGACTGTTAACAATTTACAATGGTAATGGGAGGGCTCTATTATAGTCATAATTCAAAGACTACCTGTACCCAAAATATATGTTGTTCAGTGAAAAATTTGTTAAGTGAATTTGTCCCCTTTTACAACTTTTCTTGCCACATTAGTTAAGTGAATCACTGCAGTCATTAAATTAGTAACACGGTTGTTAAGTGAATCTGGCTTCCCCATTCACTTTGCTGGTCAGAAGGTTGCAAAAATGACTCCTGACACTGACACTGCAACCGTCATAAATAGGAGTCAGTTGTCAAGCATCTGAATATAAATCACCTGACTGTTGGGATGCTGCAATGGTCATAAGTGTGAAAAACGATCCTAAGTCATTATTTTCAGTGTCATCGTAACTTTGAACAGTAACTAAATGAACTGTTGAAAGTCAACGAATACCTGTACATGCTTGGAAAGAATTCTAGAATTTCAGAGATCTGGAATTTAGTTAAAGGACATCCGCATGAATGATCATTTCTTATGTTACCGCAACATTTTTCACCTGAGCAGCCTATCTTGACCTCACCTTTCCTTGCCAGCTGCCTTCCAGAGTTGTAAGTCTTAATCTCACATTTAGAACAATGCTTAGCCATGCTAACTAGGAATGATGAGATAATAGTCCAGCACATCTGAAAGGCCAGTCTACAGTCAGCAGGATAATAGCGCAATCTTATACAGGTAGTTTTCAACTTGGAACAGTTCATTTAGTGACCATTTGTATTTACAACAGAACTGAAAAAATGACTTGTGACCATTTTTCACACTTATGACCGTTGAATCATCCCTATGGTCACATGGTCAAAATTCAGATGTTTGGCAACTGGTTCGTATTTAGGAGGGTCACAGTGCCCTGGGGGTCACGTGATCAGCTTTCACAGTCTCCCGACCAGCAAAGTCAATGGGGCATCCGGATTCGCTTAACAATGGTGCCAAGAAAAGTCATCAAATGAGGCGAAATTCACTTAACCAATGTTTCATTTAGCAACATAAATGTTGGGCTCAATTGCGATTGTAACCTGAGGACTACCTCTACATGTCCACTCAGAATTAAACTCTGTTAAGGCAAACCCACACTGTCCCATTGCCTACTAGCTGTTTCCAAAGGACTATGCCCACATCCCACCAATGGTGGGTTGCTCCCGGTTCAGTCTGGTTCTTCTGAACCGGTAGTAATGACGGTGGGAGGCTCTGCCCACCCGCCCCAACGTCATCACTGACGATCTGTGCATGCACTCCCGTTGCAAACCGGTAGTATAGGTAAGTGGAAGTAGAACCCACCCTGTATCCGACTCTCTCTATTTCATCGACCACCTGCAAATTAGATGGTCCAAGCCAGGGGTGAAATGTAAAATTTGTTACTACCTGTTCTGTGGGTGTGGCTTGGTGGTAGTGGGAGGTAATGTGACTGGGTGGGCATGGCCAACTTTTTTTTTTAACTTTTCAAAGCATGTTTTCTAATGCTTTGAAAAGCCTCTGCCGATCAGGCAACTCAGCTGGGATCATAAGAAAGGCTTTTAAAAAAATTCTTTGAAAAGCCTCTCTGATGATCAGGCAACTCAGCTGGGATCGTCAGAGACTTTTCAAAGCATTTTTTTTACCACCTCTTCGGCCAAGAGGTTGCAGAAAAAAAATGCTTTGAAAAGCCTCTGACGATCCCAGCTGAGCCATGCGATCATCAGAGGCTTTTTTTTTACTTTTAAAAGCATTTTTTTCTTCAGAAGAGGTTGTAGAAAAAATGCTTTTAAAAGTAAAAAAAAAGCCTCTGATGATCGTGCGGCTCAGCTGGGCATGGTGGGGGGGGGGCACAGGGATTTTTGCTACCGGTTCTCCGAACCACCCGCCACCATCGCTACCGGATCAGGCGACCCGGTCTGAACCGGGAGCATTTCACCCCTGGTCCTAGCACAACTTTAGACTCCACTCTGGAAGTAACTTCCCCCCCTCCTCCCACCTCCAGATTTCACCCATAGCCAACCAAGGGCACACTGATATGCCTGGGAGAGGTGACGAAAAATGTGTTCTTTGCTGAGCTCTGTGTCAGTAAATTTGCGGCTTCAGTTGGTTCTGCCAGTTTCCTGCAGAGCTGCACCCTTTCATCTGATTCTTGACTGATGTTATAGATGTGCTGGACTATTAGTCATCGTTCCCAGTTAGCATGGCTAAGCATCGTTCCCAATATGAGATTAAGAAATGCATCTCTGGAAGGCAGCTGGTGAGGAAAGTTGCAGTAGACCAGCGTTTCTCAACCTCGGCAATTTTAAGATGGTGAGGAAAGTTGCAACCGACCAATGTGGATTTCAGCTCCCCAAATTCCACAGGCAGTGTAGGAATTCTGAGAGCTGAAGTCCATAGATCTTAAAATTACCTCGGTTGACCCAACGTGCTTTTTCAGGAGGCAACTGGACTTTCTTGCTTTCTCTTTTGAAGACATTTTGCTTCTCATCCAAGAAGCTTCTTCAGCTTTGATAGGATAGTGGGGAATAGAAGGATTTATATTCCTTGCAGACAGCTGGTAATCTGAACACCCTTTGAATGGTGTGGGAGTAGGAATTGATTTCCAGAGGAAAAATTGCAGACTACAGGAACCATCAACAGTACTCAGGTGACCCTGATGACACAGATAAATCTCCAAGCGCTTCAACGATCCTCTAAAAGGATGTAAATGTCCAACTGTCTGCAAGGAATATAAATCTTTCCATTCCCCACTATCCTGTCAGAGCTGAAGAAGCTTCTTGGATGAGAAGCGAAATGTCTTCAAAGAAAAAAGCACCTTAGGACAACCATGATCTGGATCGGGGTCTCCAACCTTGGCAACTTTAAGACTTATGGACTTCAGCTCCCAGCTTTGAATTATGGGAGTTGAAGTCCACAAGTCTTAAAGTTGCCAAGGTTGGAGACCCCTGATCTGGATGACTGAGAATCTCTACAGACTTTTACCTAGGTTGAGAAACATCCCTTATTGAATATCTGTCCTTGATTTGCTTGAAGGAAATGTTAATGAATGAAATACAAGTAGTTCTCAATTTACGACTGGTTGCTTAGAGACTGTTCAAAGTTACGACAGACACCCCCCCCCCAAATAAAGGTATTTATAAGCCCAGATTCAAAGTTCTAATGGTCAGCTTGTGCATTTTATGTGCTTGGCAGCTGACCTGCATGTATAATCATTGACAGCATCCTGCGGTCATATGACCATGATTTACAACGTATTTGCCCAAAACCAATGTTTACAATGGGCTCGCTTAACAACTGCTGCATTCACTTAACAACCACTGCAAAAAGGTCACAAAATTGGGCTTGGCCATGTAATGACCCCTTTAGTGACAGTCACAGTTTATGACCATAGTTTCAGTCTCAATTGTGGTTGTAATTTGAGAACTACCTGTAGTTTTGAGAAAGGGATTAAATCCTTGGCCACTTTTTCTTTAAAAAATTGTTTGTTTTCTTTCTTTCCGAAAAATGTGAAAGTTTTGCCAACTCTCGTAATGAAACATTCCTCTAATGAATAATTGCCCTATTAAAATTTATGAATGAAATAATTTTCAGGAAGAAAATACAGCATACATATTTTTGGATGGTGCAGGCTGTAGCAAAAGGTTCCAAATGCTGGCATGCATTGACATGTAAGGGAAAAGAGAATTTTCTAATAACATTCCTTCCATAGCAGTTTCCATAACTATTGCAATTAATAATATTATTATTATCGTTGCAATTGCTGTTTCTAAAAAAAGGAAAAATAAAACATCTTGACTATTGGAATGTCCTTTTCTTTGATTGCCCATCCAAGTGGCAGCCCCAGTCCAGTGTTTCTCAAACTTGGGCCACTTTAAGAGGCGTGGACTTTATACTGCTTGGGAAATTTTGTGAGTTGAAAAATCTATTCATCTTAAATGTCTATGGAAATTCTCAGTCATCCATGTCATGGTTGTCCCAAAGGTGCTTTTTCAAGAGGCAGCTGGACTTTCTGGTGTTTCTTTGAAGATGTTTCGCTTCTCATTCAGAGCTGAAGAAGCTTCTTGGATGAGAAGCGAAATGTCTTCAAAGAAACACCAGAAAGTCCAGTTACCTCTTGAAAAAGCACCTTTGAGATACTCATCTTAATGTTCCAAGTTTGGAAAAACACTACCTTGGCCTATCTTGTTTGATCTTGGAAAGCTAAAGAGGATCAGGAAATCCAAGACCTGTAAACCAGATTGAGAAAATCAGGGAAAAGCAACATAAAATAAGATTATGACTCTGAATCATGTCCACCCTATTAGAGGCCCAATTCCAGTGGCAGAGGCTGTTCAGCACTTCATGACCTAGTGACCACAAGGGAGCAGTAGGGGATAGGTAGAGAGTTATGGATTCGCTCTGTGTCACCTCTGTGTCTTTCGCTCTGCTTGTTTTAAGAGATGGCTAAACTCAGAAAAAGAGGAAGAAATGAGAAGAAGCTCCTGCAAGAGAGTGACTTTGGCTCTTGGCAACTGACTGGACTCGTATTTGCAATTTTCTTGGCAACATTTTGGAAATAGTTTACTCTTGCAAATTAAGGCTGAGAGAGAGTGACTAAATCCAGATCATCCAGCTGGTTTCGTGTTTAAGGTGGGATTAGAACTCACAGTCTCCTGATTTCTAGCCTGGTGTCTTAACTGCTGCTTAACTTGGCTTTCCAGATGATATTACATAATTACATGATCTTTAATCCTTGTGCTCTTTGCAAGACTTTAAGAAGGCAGATCCTAGCAAAATCTGTTAAATTTAACAAACTACCCTATGAAAAATTACACAGTAAAGATCAGAAAAGGTCAATTTCTGGAGTGACTTAATTCAGGGGCTTTCCAAATCTCTCCAAAATGGAGCAGCCTTTCTGCCAGCCAGCATGAATCCTATTTCTGAAGCTTCACTAGTATTTGGAATGATGTATGGTTGGGCGATCTTTGAATAAGAACCGTTCAAGAGCTTGAACAAGAGAAGAGATTTTTGACTGAAACATTTAACAACTAATCTTAGTGAATTACTAAGGCTTTGTGAAAAGGAAAGGAAAACAACAGTAGTTTTGGATAAGTCTGCTAAACAACGTTATTACTAAAGCCAGGAGCAGAATATTGAAAGGGTCTTAAAGTTACATTGGATTCTTATTATGGAAAATGGAAATTTTCTGCTTCTGCTACTATTTACTTTATTTCTGTACTCTATTCATGTCCTATATTGCAATTTCCATGACTTTGGAGTTTATTGACTATAAAATAGAGCAAAACAAAGAATCCTTTAACCGGCTTTAGATTCATCTTTTTCCAGCTTTAAATATCGTTCCAAAATTGCAATGCTGCTTGTCTATAATGTACACCCTTTTTTTATTTTCATGCTTTAAAAAAAGGATAGGAGAGAAAGAAATAATGCCACTGTCTTTGTCCGACCACATCATGGTTTTTTCATTAGCTGTACAGCACGTAAAAGCCTTGGCATCGAAGCTGGGCACATGGAGAAGCTATTTAAAATTTGGAAATAATTTAGGTTTTTTTTAAAGCAGATAAATATTTTCAAATTTTGTTTTGATGGGTACTTAAAATCCTAACTTACATCTTTGTTTCAAACTTATGACTTTGCTGATGGCAATGAACTTTAAACTGATCCCACATTAGGTGGTGGCGTAAAGCCAGCCTGATCTAATCAAAAAGCTAAGCAGAATCAGACCAGGGTAATGTTTGGATGGAAGACCATGAGGAAATATTAGGAATATAAGTTTGATTGAGGCAATGATATAAAGTCAAGCAAGACTCAAAGGAAGGGTAGTTTGGAAGGTTCTCCTTCACTGAACATAGTTAATGTAGGCGGGATGGTTTCCACTGGGCAAGAAAATCTCCAAGATATTAAACTAGAAAATTAAATTACA
The DNA here is from genome assembly GCA_022577455.1 of Arizona elegans. Lineage (NCBI taxonomy): Eukaryota > Metazoa > Chordata > Lepidosauria > Squamata > Colubridae > Arizona > Arizona elegans. Next base: position 257,290,279 of record JAKOOJ010000001.1, read on the forward strand.
TTGTGCAGTTCTATGATTCTGTCCTTAACAATAGGTAACTCGAGGCATCTGTCTCAGGCAGGCCTTGGACCTCTTTTTAAAAATCCCAACTATGCAAATGTCTCACTAAAGTCACTGGCTCCCCAGAGTTTTCACTTCACAAATGACCAGGCTCAAATTATCCATTTTGGCTACATTATGTGAAGACCTAGCTCTCTAGAGAAGGTTCAAATTTTTGTAAAAGATGGAAGGAGAAAGAAGAGAGTGTCCAGCCACAAGGAGGATAGACTCAGTGACAGGGGTGATGAGTGTATTGTCGAAGATTTGAAAGACCAGGGTAGAGAAAGATTCTCAGGAAGAAAATTTATCCATGTTGTCGTGAGGAGTTGAAAACAATGGCACATAATCAATCAATCAAAATCACAGTATATTTATTTCTCCTCTCCTTCAAAAAACCCAGTCTTTCTTTCTTATGAAAAACTGCGGAATATAACCTTAAATTCAGTGGACAATATCTGTCATTTTCTTAAAACATTTTATCTAAGAAATTTATTTTTGTCTTGAAAACTTATGACACAAAATATTAGTTGTCTTTCAAAGACACCGAAGAAATCTTGCTTTGTGAAAAACTGTTTTCATAAGTCTCACTTTTATAAATAAATAAATAATGAAATGTAAATAAATAGATAAAATATCGAATGAAGTATTGAATAGGGTGCATTTTTAAAAAATTTAAATACTGTGACATATAAATGCATTATTGGGTAAAACATGTACCCAAATGCATTAACATTCATGCATTGTGAAAGTAACTTCAGGTTTTCTATGTTTTAAACTAAAACTTGGCTTTAAGGAAACAACCTTCAAAATTATCTCTGTAAAACTAATGGTTTTGTGGCTACTGTAAATAGCAATACAAAAAGGAACAAAATGCATGTCAATTTACATTTTACAAAGATAAAAATGTTTTTTTAATATAATTTCCTTATTTTGATATTTTATAGTTTGGACTTTGGCAAAGGAGGATGTTTCCTAAACCTTAGAAAAGTTGCATCTGCTGATTTGTTGGTTGTGTTTGCTGTTAAAAACACAATTAAGGGACTTCCGGTTTGCTCTTCGTAGCCACCAGACGGTCCCTCGGGACCGCCAGCCCCTTCGCCTGTAAAGAGCTGCCTGTACAGCGGAAGGGCGGCTCGAAAAACTCCATTTCCAGGAGGAAATGTGAGACAGAGCAGGTGAGTGTAGGTAGAGCTCTCCATAGCCCCCAGAGTGTTTTTTTTACTCCTGGGGGCGAGCGGATGACGCTCCCTATAGCACTCGCCATTTGCTCCGGGCGTTGGGAGACCTCTGCTTTTTGCAGAGCAAGGCTGCGAAGACAAGCTTTCCAAGATAATCAACAGATTAATCAAAGAGGATGAGATCTGGATCTGGACCTGGACCCTAAATTGCAAGTATTAATACTGATTTCGCAAAGGATATTCAATAAAGTAAAAAAGAGCTTTTAAAATGGCGACTGCCGAAACTGGAGCAGGGAAGCTGAAAAGGGAAAGTCCTTCCGTCTCTTATTAAGCCACAAAGTAGCGGAATAAATGCTCCTGGCTACATTTGAAGAAAAAGCTATACTTTTGTGTTTTCTCCTTCCTGGAGATTTGATTTGATACTGATCCTGTTTGGAAAGAGGTTTGGTTTTTTTTTTCTTTTCTAAAAAGTTTGTCTGTGTGGAAATATGGCGTTTAGGCTTATAAAGCTGGACAAACAAGCGGGGGGGGGGATTCCCCCATCCACAAATTATATGAACAAGTTCTTAACTTACAGTCTCAGAAAACTGATTTTAATATAATTGAATTTCTTTTGGAGGAGATTGTAAGAAGGGATGAGATTATGAATCAGAATTTTGAGAAATTTAAGCAGGAAACTAAAGAATTGGTGCAATTAAAGTTTATTATTTTGCATCGAAAGATTTTAAAAGTGGCTAATGGTCTCTCAGAATTTATGATTAGGCTGGATACAAATACTAATCTATTAGAGTCTAAAGTGGAGGAAATTGAAGACAATTTGGAAAATAAAATAGAAAAAATTGAGAATGATTTGATAAATACTCAAGACAATAGTTTAGAAGAAAAACCTGAAATGGAAGCTGATTGTAATGTAGAAAATATACAGCAACGTATTGAAAAGGAAGTTTTATTGATGCAACATAATTTTACTGAATATGCGATCAGACTGAGAGGATTACAGGAAAATAACAGAGAGGATTTAAGAAAAATATCTTCTGAAGTTCTGGCTGGGATTTTAAAGGTTCAACCTGAGGAGGTATTTTGTAGGATCGATAGAGTTTATAGAATAAACTCCTGGACTGCAAAGCAAAGGCAATTGCCTAGAGACGTGGTGATTTATTTTACAGATAAAGATTTAAGGAATAATATTGTGCAGAAATCCTTTAAGTCTACTTTGCAATTTTTTGGAAGAAAGATTTGGATTTGTAAAGAGCTCCCGCCTAAGATATTATTGGAAAGAAAGAAATTTGGCTTCTTGGTGGCTGAGCTTAAAAAAAGAAATATCCTATTCAGATGGAATATTCCAGTTGGTATAATATTGAGATATCAAGGAGAAAGATATCAATTAAATACTGTTGAAAAAGCGGAAGAATTTTATCAAAAAATTTTAAAAATGAATTTAACATTATGCACAACACAAGACAAGCAGAAGGAGCTAGAAATAAAGGAAAAATATCGAGTTATAGAGGCCTTTGCAGATGAATTGCCTTTGGATTCTTCAGATACCTCAGATGGATTATTTATAAATAAGAGAGAAGTGGCATCGGATTCTAACGTGATGACTCGCCAAGTTACAGATAACCATGGAAACCAACCAATTGATATACAACTTACAGAAAAGAAATATGAGTTACAAAAACAAAACCAACAGGATCAAGTTATAAAACAGAATGAAAATCGACCAGTTGATATACAACTGGCAGGAAGGAAATCAGGATGGAGATCCAACCCGCAAAAAGAAAGGGAAAAAAAAGAAACAGCTCTCCCAAAAATAAAAATTTCTAAACTAAGCAACAGTAAAGCCAGTTACTTTGAAAAAATACATGACTGAATATATGAAAAGATGGATGAGGCGAAGTAGTGGTTGATATCATCCTGAGGAGAATGACAGATCTCTGCAATGCTGTAATTTTGGGATGTGAAAAGGGCCTATGAATTGTTGGATTGGAATTATTTACTTTTTGTTTTTTTGTTTTTTTATTGATTAACGTATTATATCTATGTGGAGCTATAAGGCAAGAGAGTTATGCTGGGGCATGCAGAAGATCTGGTTGCTACCCCATTACGAGATGGGAATTAATAATCCTGAAGAAAGCCACTATTACAGATATGGATTACAATTATAAAGTCACTCGGGTGGTTGTTTTCTTTTTTATATATATATATGTGAAGATATTTATCATTGAAGGGGGCAGATGATAACTGAGGATTTTGAATACTCTGTTGCAACTGAGATGTTATGTTACCCTAATCCAGATGATGGAGTCGGCAATCCAGTGGAAAGACATCAAAGAAGATATTATATGGATTATAAATTTAAAGTCATTGATTTTGTTTATATAGGGGAATATTTTTTTAGTAGGATGGGCAGAAGAATAAAGATATTAAGAATTGTTGTACACGGTAATCTTGTAGGAAAGTGGGTGGAGACAGGCTAGTGTATTGATTGTATAGATTAAAAAAAAGGGATGTTTAAGAGATATATATATGGGAGTGGAGGAAATGGATAGAGTAGAACAAATGTAAAACTAGAATTTATGGGGAAGGCTGCTTTGAAATGTTATATTAATATACGCAAAAGATTAAATGTTAAGGTAGGATTTATTATATAGTTTTAAAGTGGAAGGTTGTTTTGAAATGTTATATTAATATATAGATATAAGTATGGGGAAGGGGGGAAAAAAGGGCAGACTATCGATAAATTGGGAGTTATAATAATATTACTGTGTTAGATCAGAAGTTATCATATAGTGTTGTAATGGAATGTTATTTTGAAGTGTTTGGTAAGAGGGGGAAGTAATAATATTAATAATATTACTAGAAGTAAGGGTCAGTATTTGGAGGGGGGAGTAAGGGGAAGGTAAAATATTATATAATCTGTTATGTATTAGGTTTTTATTTTGAAGAAGTCACAGGGGGGAAGGGGTGGTGAGGGGGGGTTAGGGAGGAGGGGGGGAAAAAGGGGGAAAATTGTAATTGAAAACTTTTTCAATAAAAAAAAAAACACAATTAAGAAGGATGTTAGATTTCTTCATCAAGTGCATGTTAAAGCTTGAATATGTGTTCCTTGACATTTTTTCAGATTTCTGAGAGAATGTTGGCAAGAACCAGTGGAAAATTCAACTTGCACAGTAGAGATGGAGTGGAAAACCTTTCTATAAACATGAATCTTTCTTAGGTGGGCAAAAAATGTCTTCTTGCAACACAAATTGGAAGAATATTTTGCAGTGAGGTCTTATCATCATAACCCAACATGGTCTTGAGGCTTCTGTAAAATCTGCAATGGCACATCCTTGATGGATAAAATGCTCTGATGTTCGTTTGCCCTTGTTTTGAGTTCTGAAGTTAGACTTTTGTCCATTAATTGTTTTGGGTAAGGTCTTAGGGAACAATGTTAATTTTCTTCTAAAAGGACTTGAAGGAGAACATTTTATAATTAATTTTGCTCGACACACGAATGTGCATTACTGAACACACAATATTATGCCTCTTCTTTCCCCCCACAACAGCAACGCTGTGTGGTGAGTAGTACTAATTAGAAAACTTGTGGATATATATCAGTGATGAAATCTAAAATTTGTTACTACCGGTTCTGTGATTGGTCCATCAGACAGATTTGATATACTGTGAGTCTCATCCACTAAACAATGCCATGAGATGGGAATTAGGAAACCTACATTCTCTCTCATGGCACCTGCCCCTGTAACAGCATCTTATTAGGGTTTCCAATGACCCCAATCTTGTTCTTTTTTGAAAAAGCATCATTGAGCTGACTGTTTACCCAGGATGTGGGTTAGGATGGGATGTAAACTAATTTTGCAAGAGTTTTTATGACTGCTTCTATGGAATGACCATTTTAAATGCCTATGGCACCCAGAATCACTGAGAGCTGGATGCCTTTAGAAATATGACTTCTTCCTTCCTTCCTTCCTTCCTTCCTTCCTTCCTTCCTTCCTTCCTTCCTTCCTTCCTTCTTTTCTCTCACTCACTCTGAGATGATCTGGGGATGCAGAATAAGCATATGTAGTATTCACCCATGGCAGCGGTCAATGTCTATTTACCAGCCTAGACAAGACTTGATACAGAGAAGCAAGCTTTCTGAGCTTCTGTCCAAAATACAGTGCCAAATAAATGGATGGATTATAGAACATACAAAAAGAATTTCAAGACATTGAAATTACTTGACTTACCAAGGAAAAATTTCATCTGGTTTCAAATATGTTGGACATCTGGAATTTTTCAGCTACTGTTAGTATTATATCACAACAAATATATGTTGTAAGGTTCTGGAGTCAATAAAAAAATTATGAACCAGAAGGAGTTATCAGCACTTAAAAGATATGACAGCCAGCTGGATGTATTGATTAAGGTACCAGGCTAGAAATCAGAGGCCGTGAGTTCTAGTCCCACTTCAGGTACTAAGTTACTCTCTCTCAGCTCTAGGAAGATGACGTGGGCAAATCACTTCTGAAATCTCCCCTAAAAATCTCGGAAGCTTAGCCAGGCAGTTGCCAGAATTGAAGACTGACTTGAAGAGGGAAAATAAATAGATAGCAGAAATGTAATTTATTCATGGACTGAAAGATATATTATATCAAACAACGACCCAGCTTTGGGTCTAGTAACTAGTAACAGGGAAGGAATTAATTTCACCCATTTTTTAACCTAATTTGAATTACTGTGACAAATGGAATATAGTTATTCTTTGAATCATAAACTGATCCAAATATGTATGGCTTTCCTTACTGTTTTGGAGTCGACAACTGGCTCAAAAATACCATGCAAAACCATGTATATTAAGAAACATTAAATACAAAATAAGACAGAATAAATGTTGCCAACAAAGCATGTGTTGTTAGAGGTGAAATTTTGTGCTGTTTAAAATTGCAAATGGGTGGAAATGGGATGTCACTGATTTATAAATTAATTCGTACTTGATTGACACGAGTTAGTGATTACCTACTAAGAAGGCCGCAGGCCCTGTCACTTCCATTATTATTACGGTTGATCACACAATCAGCAAGACGTTTGGACTGGATTTTGCATTTTTGTCCAGGGATCTGGGATAGGCAGACGTTGCTTAATAATATTAAATGTATCGTTGCAGGTTGTAAGCTCTTTCAAGTAAAGCTGCCTGTTGTAATTGATGGATGGTGGTTTGTCAGTGCCTATAGTGTTCAAGTGGTCTCCAGAAGTTTTGGAATTGCATCTCAGGTGCAGTATAGTATAGTATCAGCTAGTATTAGTACTAGCTTTGCTTATTTTGCCACAGTCATTTTATTTCTATTTGCAGTGGTTTATGTTTTATGATCCCTCCCCCATTTCTTTCTCTTCTCTTCTGCTGTCTCCAAGTATTGCAATGTCCATTCTCCAGACTTTTTTTTTTTTTTGTCTTTCTTATCAGCAATTGTTAAGTGTGGGGTGTTGTGTAGCAGAAGCTTGTCTGTTTGAATTCTAAAGTCCCAAAGCATTTAGCTTCTTCATTTTCTCTTCATCTATTTTGTGGTCCCCCAGTTGTTGCTTGCAGGCATATGGTATTTCTTGCAGATATTCCAATACACCATTGTTGCAACTTCGTCATGCTGTTGTTTGTAGTCAGTTTGTGTGATCTTCTTGCAGCAGCTAACTACTGTAGATTCTTTACCATTATTATTTTCAGAGGCAACATTTGCTGTCTGTTATGGTCTTCTCAAGCCTGGCTTTCTATGCATTTGTTCTTAAGTTTTAGTTTTGTGCAGTGAGAATTAGCCCCTCTTTCTTTTTCATCAGCCATCCTGCTCTTAGCTATTGCCAGGTCTTGTTATTATCTGTGTTGCCTGCTAGTTTTTATACATGTAACTGGCTATGTAATATTTCATTTTGCCATATCTTCATTTGGTATTTCTTATAGACCGGCTTGGTTTCTTTGGTATTCAGTAAACCTTCATTTTCTGAATCACCTTCATGCTTTATATCACAAGATGGCAAAACAAAATGTAAACCTGCAGTGAAGGGTATGAAGATCGGAAAGAACATAAAGTGGCCTTCTAAGGTCTAAGATCACCTTCACTGCTACACCTAATTGGCTCTATGTATCTCTATGCAATTTCATCTTTTCATCATATAGCTCTCAGCGCTATGTGAGGGGTGAAGTACCATCAGTACGCTGACGACACCCAGCTGTACATCTCCACCCCGGACCACCCCAACGATGCCCTTGAAGTGATGTCCCAGTGCCTGGAGGCCGTACGGATCTGGATGGGGAGAAACGGGCTCAGGCTCAACCCATCCAAGACCGAGTGGCTGTGGTTTCCGACGTCCTGATATAATCAGCTGGCACCATCGCTGGCTATTGGGGGCGAATCATTGGCCCCCACGGAAAGGGCTCGTAACTTGGGCGTCCTCCTGGATTCACGGCTGTCTTTAGAAGAGCACTTGATGGCCGTGACCGGGAGGATTTTTTATCAGGTTCGCCTGATTCGCCAGTTGCGTCCCTTTCTAGATCGGGACTCGCTACGCACAGTCATTCATGCCCTCGTCACCTCTCGTCTGGACTATTGTAACGCTCTCTACATAGGGCTCCCCTTGAGGTGCACCCGGAGGCTCCAACTGGCGCAGAGTGCGGCCGCGCGGGTGGTTATGGGAGCGGTGTGGAGCTCCCATGTAACACCTCTCCTGCGCGAGCTGCACTGGCTCCCGGTGGTCTTCTGGGTGCGCTTCAAGGTTCTGGTTACCACCTTTAAAGCGCTCCATGGCTTAGGACCTGGTTACTTACGGGACCGCCTACTACCATCAATAGCCTCCCACCGACCAGTACGCTCCCACAGAGAGGGGCTCCTCCAGGTGCCGTCGGCCAAACAATGTCGGCTGTCGGCCCCTAGGGGGAGAGCCTTCTCTGTGGGGGCACCGACGATATGGAACGAGCTCCCCCCAGAGATACGGAGGATTCCGGATCTGCGCACCTTCCGCCGCGAGCTGAAGACTCTTTTATTTCATCAAGCTGGCCTCGCCTAAATTTTTTCCCTTTTAAGTGCAAATTTTAAATTTTAATGTGTTTTAAAATATGGGTATTTTAAATTATGGGTATTAATTCAGCCAAATTTATTTAATTCATTTTATTCGATTTTAAATTTTGTATATGTATGTGTTTTATTTCATGGCTGTTCACCGCCCTGAGTCCTTCGGGAGTAGGGCAGTATAGAAATTAAATAAAAAAATAAAATAAAATAAAATAAAAAAATAAAAATAAAAACCAATTGTGAAATGCACTTACCTTTGCTACTGGTTTGGAAATGTGAGCATGCGTGCCTCTTCTGCGCATGCGCAAAGCGTAAAAAATGGGATGTAATGACATCCCGGTGGGTGGGTGGAGCCTCTTGCTGCTGGCCCTACTGGTTCGCACAAGCCGGATAGGTCCGGTCGGATTTCACTGCGGGGGACAGCCCCTGAGATGCATATAGGACTTGCTTCTGAGCTTGAAAAACAACCAGGAGGAGAAGATACCATTCCATGAAGAAGGTCCACAAGCATAGGAGAGCATGTTCCTTCTGACTATGAGGCTAAAATCATAAAAAGATCTCATTCTTAGGGAATATTTCCTTGCATGATATATCATTGGTGTTTTGCAGGTGTTTTGCCCTGTGAATGGTGATGTTAGACTTCTAGCAGCTATCATGAGCTGTTCTCCACATGTGTGATACCTTTATGAAGGTTTTCATAAGTGTTTTCCCCCCAGCATTTGGTTTTAGCTACCAGTTTCCAAAATGAAAGTTTCCAAGATTCTTCAAGAGAAGACTTGAGAGTTATAAACCTGTGCTTTTTTAGTTTACAAGATTAGTCTGCTTCTTAAAATAGATTATCTCATTTATTCTTGTGGAATTATTCTGTGTAAGCCTGTTCCACAGTATTCACTATATTTAGTATTCACTGTATTGAAGCAGTTGCATTAATACTGCAAGCAGGGTGGATAAAAATCAATGATTTTTTTTAAAAAAATATATAAATAATTTAGTTTATTCGGCATGAAATGGAGCTTAGTTATGTAGCCTGAGGCTGTATATTCTGCAACACTGGGACTATCGGTGAGTCAATAGTGGGTCAAAGAAGTAGCAGAGATGACAGTTGCTCTTTAAAAATTATGATTTAAATCGAGTTGATTTAAATCAAATCTACCCTGACTGCAAGATATTCTACGTCGTTTCTGATTTTCCTATCTTTCACCACAGGTCTTCATTCTGTTTTGTTTACTTGTCACATTAAATATTTCTACTTTTGAAAATGTGGTGGTCTCTGTGAGTCAACAACTATTGGAAAGTGGTTAGGTTGGCTTTCTAATTTGCTAGCTCTACAGTTTTTCTGAGTACTGGGTGATCTGAGAATCCATTGGATCAAATCCCTGAGCTGGCAGACCTTTGAATATAATGACTAAATAGCTGTGGTATGGCTATTGAGTGATTTAGATTTTTAAGGAAGAAGGTATAATTGCTCTTTTCAAAAAAAAACAAAAAACAATCTTTGGGCGAAACAGATGTACAAGTGTGGTTTATAAATAAAAGCTGGAATAAATCCCTTTTCTTTATAAAATAAGAGATATTTTTGACCTAGAATACCCTCAATAACAGTTTATAACACCACCCTGCAATTACTGTGGCAATGTAAACTGTGTCTGCTTTAGGCTTGTACTGTATCTGCACTGTAGTGGATGGATGGTGCTAGAGATCTATAATGTCAATAGCCTTAGGTTCCTAAGAGATCTATGATATGTCTGCTAAGTGACCTTAAATTACTGTGGGTTGATCCCAGGGTGGATTTGATTTAAATCAAGTTGATTCAAATCACAATTTAAATCATGATTTAAATCACCAGTAAAAAGGCTTGATTTAAATCAACTCGATTTAAATCATAATTTTTAAAGAGCAACTGTCATCTCTGCTACTCCTTTGACCCACTGTTGACTCACCGATAGTCCCAGTGTTGCAGAATATACAGCCTCAGGCTACATAACTAAGCTCCATTTCATGCCGAATAAACTAAATTATTTATATATCTTAAATAGAAAACTATCTTACGATAGATTTTTACCCCAAAAGTTTTTTATTAAAATAAATTCGATAAAAATAAAAAAAATCCAATTTAAATAAAAAAAATCCGATTTAAATTTAAAAAATTTAATTTTTTTGATTTTTTTTTAAAAAAATCATTGATTTTTATCCACCCTGGTTGATCTATTTCTTCTGTCCTACAATTCTTCTTATATTGGCATATTTTTACTTAAGGGTGCATGTCACTGCATACGAGGGGGTATGTAAAAATTCATAGCATTTCAGTTCTAAGTCATTCTCTTTTCTTCTCTTCCAACCTATCCTTTTATTATTACTGTTTTTCCCCAAAAATACAACCTATTCAAAAGTAAGGCCTAGCCCAATTTTTTTGGATAGGCCTAATATAAGCCCTACCCCCAAAATAAGCCCTATTGAAGTGGATGTGCATGGCCAGCACAGGTGGCAGCCTTTCTCTTCCCTGGTCACCTCAGGGCTGCTCGGTCCCTTAATGAGGGCCTGCGAATCAGCTGAGCCGCTCTGGCCGCTGCCTCCAGTAAGTGTGGCTGCTTTTGCAGACAGTTGCGGCCGCAAAAGAAGCCAGAGGCCAAGCGATGCACGCCGCATGCCTCATGCCCTCCTTACCTAATGGTGACAGTCACAGCAGGCAATTCTGTCCACAGAACAGCTGCCTCGAGGGGCTGCTCGCCCTGCCCCCGCCTCATACTGGTACATGGGGGGAAAAAATAAAACCTCCGAAAAGAAGCCCTAGTCGGTTTTTCGGAGGTCGAAAGAAAATACTTATTTTCAGGGAAACATGGTATTATGGTGATTTGCTCTGAAGCCATACAGGACAGAGAAAATATTGAATGTTGAGTAAAGAAATTCAGGTTCAAATCCCTGTTCAATCATGAAGGCAAGAACATAACCTAGCCCAACTCATTTTATAGTTATATGGACCTCCAAACCTTGGTGCATAACAAGAACTTTCTAAGCTTTCTTTGCTCTATTTCATTACTTAGTGTAATTTTGTGATATATAGTGAATTGGTAATGGAATGAAATTCAGTTTGCTGGCTAAAGTAGAACAGAAATTGTACACTGTCCCCATTACCGGGTTTAACATTTTTCAAAGGTCGTTTTGGACATTCATACTCCATTCCTGCTTTCATCTTCCCCTTGTGGTGTAGTCTAAAGCAGGTTGGTTCAGCAAGTTACATTATCAAAGATTTGTTCATGGCTTAATTTTACTGTAAAAATGGATTCTTGTCAGGCCACTGGGGTTGATACCTGCATTACAGAATGACGTCCGTGTTCATCTCTGCAGCAATAATGAAGCTTATTCTTCAGAAGTAGTTTCTGGACAAACAAGGTAGAAGCTATACAGGTTTGATAATTCCATAAACACAGAGATAGTACAACAATTAGCCACCTGAACTTTCAAAAGGGAATAATCCTGGTGGTGCAGCCTATGGAAACTGTGGCAAGTGGTTCAGGACCCAATGATATTTCATATTCACAGTATAAAGGCAAACTGTTCAGAGTTACTCATGCCCTATTTTACTCCCTAAAGGACGACTTTAACATGCTCTGTGTGGAGCCATCCTTGAATTCTGAAGCTTCAACTGAGGCAATATGCAGCAGTGCAGGGAGTTATGTGTGACCTTTAAAATCTTACATGGATTGGAGCCAGTGTATTTGAAGGACTATCTCTCCCCGGTCACATCTATTCATCCCGGCAGGTCAGGTAGGAGGGGCATGTAACATATCTTGTCTGCTAAGGAGTTCCATCTTACTCAGGAGCTGAGCCTTTTCTGTTGTGGCACCTGTCCTTTTGAACATTATTTCCCCTCTCCTGAGTTGACATTAGCCCTGATCCTATTGACCTCCCAGAAAATTCTTAAACTCTTGTTTTTGCAGAATACCTGGGAATGCCTTGGAAACAGGCAGCTTACAAGATAGCTGTATTATGAGTCTTTCAACACTCACCCCCATGACCTAGCCTATATTTAATTGTTTTTAGTGGTTATTTAAGATGTGCTTTCATTATTTTGTTTTCTTCCAGAGTCACATTCATAACATAGACAGCTATATAAATTTGATAAACAAACAAACTGGTGTCCTCTATAGTCTGGTCAATATGGTAAAACAACAACACCCCAAAATATATAAAAAACCCCTATCATACTGGCATTGAATAGTATCCCAATTCTACTGAAGAGACAACACTTAGGGTACGTGCAGAATAGGTAACATTCTACCCTACTTCTCATCTTAACATCTGTCTCTTGAGAGAGCTGTTTTACTAATGATTGGGTTGCCTTTGTGTTATATGATGTTGATGAGATAGATATAATCTGTGAATGTCTAGAGCTAATTCTTAGTAAGAAAGGATAATTCTGTTCATGTTGGCTTCCCTAATTTCTTAACATACTGACTTCCAGTCAGTAGTTTGCAAATTTGGCAGAAAAAGCTTAGATCAATATTGATATTGATGCTCTGATGTACATATTTAATTCTGTTGCTGGAAATTCACATTTTTATCTACACTTGTCCTAATGTGGGTGTTTTGTTAACCAGTTTTTCTATATGAAAATACATTGCTTTTTCAATTTTTGGACTTTGAAGAAGCAGGATAGAAAGAATGTTGGCATTTTTGAAATTTGGTATTGAAGAAGATTCCAGAGAATACTACGGATAGCCAAGAAAAACAAACAAATGGATCATTGAAAAAGTCAACTCAGAGTTTGAGCTCAAGGCACAAATAACCAGGCTGAAATTATCCTACTTTGGACACATTACGCCTTGTTCTCTGCAGAAGTCTGTAATGCTGGAAAAGGTGGAAGAGAAGAAGATGGACTTGGTTACAGTGGTGATTGGAAGACCTAAAGGACCAAGTTAGGAATATATTGCCATGAAGAAAATCTGTGTTGCTAAGAATCAACACCAAGTTATTGGCAGAGCACTGTGTTTTCATATATACTTTCCCTGAATGCATGTTTTAAATTTTCAAATATTTTGGAAAGTTCTGAATGTAGATTTCAGTTTATATGTGCATTCCAAGTTCTACATATTTAGTGGAATATTTTCCTAAAGACTCTGTTCAGCAAAATTTCTCTTCCATCTTTATTTCTGGAACCTCCTTCTAATTTCATTTCCTATGATTTGCTGCTCTTTCCTCTTTCTTATGTAGTGACTAAGAAAAAGGCTTAAACCCAGGAGAAGATGCAGGTCTGAGAGAGAGTCAGAAACAAGTGGTTCTTCTCCCATCTGTCAAGCAGCTTGATCCATGGTTCATTGGGGTGGGTAGGAATGCCATGTCTTAGATACCAGATTAGCAAGCAAATGCAATGGGCAATAAATCCACAGGGAGGAATGTTGAATTTATATTTACCGACAAAGAAATAAAGGGAGACTAGTATAGATCTATTTCAAGCTATTTAGCTCTCATCAGCTAGTTATACCCGTGTGGGATTAGAACCCGGGTTACTTACTGTATTTTTCGGATTATAAAACACACCAGATTATAAAACACACCTAGATTTAGAGGAGGAAAACAAGAAAAAAATAGTTTTTGGCCTCCACACGTGCCATTTTCACCCTCCCCAGCCCTCAGAAGTACTTTGCAGGCCAAAAGGGGGCCTCTTTTTGGTGAAAATGGGACATGTGGAGAGTAAAAATGGGATGTGCGGAGGGTTCGGGAGGCCAAAAACAGGCCCATATTCAGTCTATAAGACATACCAAAATTTCACCCACTTTTAGGTGGGGGAAACGTGTGTTTATACTCCAAAAAATATGATACATATTAGGTAGATGTATTAACCTCTAAGCCACAGGCTTGCCTTGCTTTGTCAGCTATACCAGGGGAGAGATTAAGGTTCTTAATTTTTCAACACAAAAATAGTTTGTCGCGAAAGCAACTGCCTGCGAAGACTGCTGTTTGGGGCTGAAAGGTGAAAGTGGAAGCAGTATGCTTCACCCCATAATTGGGTCGACCAGATAGACTGATAGACTGGTCTCACCAGAAAAAAACACTTACAGGGAGTAAGACCCACTATACAGTAGTAAGCTTCATCCTTTCCCTTTTTAAAAGCCTCCAAAGAGAACTAGGATAGAGAAACAAATCCTTGTCTGTAGCCACATTTGTTTTAAATGGATTACTTTCCATATGGATTTTTGGCTGCTGTAGTTTTTTTCATGCCCTCTGTCCCACGAAGAGTCTTTTTACTAGTTCCAGTTGGAAAAGGGTGTCTATAACTGGTGCAGAAGAAGCTGATCGATTGCAAACTTCCTTCCTGCCAAACCAGACCAGCAGAAGTTCAATTAAATTATGTGGCCGGTAGCAATGTATTCAGTCTTTGTCAAGGATCAGTAATAAGTCTCATTTATTGCAAAGTGAAAACCAGGGAGTTATAGCAGGATATGAAAGCGCCAAGCCCATAGAACTTTCAGATATGGCTATTTAATACCATAATAGAAGGTTGACCTAATCGAGTTGCCAGCAAAATTACTCTTTAAGAGGATTCACAGCTACTGCTAAATCCAGGTGAGATATATATTATGAGCCATAGCATCAGTTTCACTGGCAGATGAGCAGGTTTATTGCAACATCTCTGTGGGTTTTTGGAGGAGTATCAAATGGACTGATATTTAACAGTCTGCCTGTGGAACTCTAGTTTTTCAAACTATGCATCAGTTAAAAATCTTACATTTTTTCTTGTGTGCAGAAAAGTCAGTAATCACTTTTATGACTGATCTGCTTGCCAGTTACATGGATACAACGGTGGTTGAGCCACTTGCCAGGAATTTAAAAAAAAATTAAGCTGCTAAATGTACACACCAATGGTTAACTGGATTCACATGAATTGTACCCCATGGGAGTTTCAGAATATTTGCTGATGTGCTAAGGAGGGAGGGAACGTGCACATTCTTTTAGGCTTAAGGAGCGCTTAGTTTTTTGCTATATTTTCCAGGAAAAATAGAGCTTTTCCACATGGAGCATTTATACCAATCTAGTATCACCGCTGTGTTGTTCTTTCCCATGTTGTCCTCCTTGGCAGCTGAGTTCAGCCCCACCCACCCCGGACTTTGTTCCAGGTACACAATATGTGCACTGCAGTTTCATCAAAGGAATCCTTTACAGTAGTGGCCCCCCAACCTTTTGGGCACCAGGGACTGGTTCCATGGAGAGAAGTTTTTCCATGGACTGGTGTCTGGCGGGGGCGTGATTTTGTGTGCTACCTGCATCCTGTGGATGGGACTTTGCTTATTTGCATGGCCTGGTTTCGGGCATACTGCGGCTTTGTGCCGGTTCATGGACCTGGGGTTGGGGACCCCTTGCTTTAGAGATTTGGTACTCCAGATCCTGTGCAAACAGTTTAAGGCAGGGCTAGATCTGGCCCGCCGGGTGCTTAAATCTGGCCCACGGGAACAGCCTGGAAATAACAAAGAACTGGCCCATGGTGCCTCTGCTGGCCAAAATAGGCTACAGCAGTCCGGCAGCCAAAAACAGGTTGCAGGGGGCATTTTCAGACCGTTTTTGGCCTTCACGGTGTACAGCAATCTGGCGGCCGAAAACAGGCTGCGGGGAGGGCGCACAATTTACATGTTTTTTTCTCAGCCCCATGCACTCTTATCTTCCTTCCTGTTGGCTGCTTTACACATGATTCATCCAGTTTAAAAATATGGAACAAGCCTAATCCAAAGAGTTTGCTCACTTATCTGTGGCTGTAATGTAATTTGCTTGTTTTTGAATTACAACTGGATTGTGTTACCTCCCCCATAATGGTTTGTAAACAATATAGTGAGCCTAAAAACTCATAATACAGAAGGTGATTGGATGTAGGATATGGTAGTATGCATAAGCTATAAGATTTTTTTAAAATCTTATAGCAGTATGTCATGTGAAAATGTCCAGTGGTTATTTCTAAATTGTGATTTACTGTGTAAAGCACAAATGGCTGAATTTACAGAACACACAGAGTCAAAATCAAATCATATTATGACTGGATAGTGTGCAAATCTGGCAGATAGAAGGCAGTTTTTGTCAGGTATGCATAAAACTCAGTGAAGTCAGTGAGATTTAGTTGTGTATCTAGTTGTAGTCCAAATAGACCTGGAAATGTTTCCAGCATGCATATTTTCTGAATCTTTCTAGACATTTAGCAATATATTGTGATGATTTTGTTGTGTTGTACAGTGTTCCTCTTTACAATGGATATCTGGAATAAAATTTTAATGTTTTCAAAGAACTCTTTTAAAAATGAAAATTGGGAGGATCAGCTAAAGTATTCTACATAGAGTTAGAGTTAATATTTCAAAGAACAGATTCAACAGGGGAAAGGGAAACCTGGGCTGATATTGCCCAAGCAATAACAAAGAGCGTACAATTTTGTTATTTGGGGATGGAGAAATGCCATAAATAAGGCAGAAGGATTAATACATGAAGAAGACAAAAAAGGAGATATGAATTGTTTTGTTTAAAAGTATTTTAAGGTTCTAAATGTTAATTTATCATTCAATCCAGTAAATATAAATATAATAACCTAGGTTTTATTTAGGTTGTCTTAACTCCTGACTAGGTGGCTCAGCGGCTAAGACACTGAGCTTGTTGATCAGAAAGGTCGGCAGTTCGGCTGTTTGAATCCCTAGTACAGGTCTCCTGTGTGAGCAGGGGGTTGGACTAGATAACCTCCAAGGCCCCTTCCAACTCTGTTACTGTTTAATTCACATTAGGCTTTTGAACATCTTTGTTCTGACAACATTATGTACAATATTCAGATCTGCTCCTGTACAAAAGAGTCAAGCCGCATAGCAGCTGGGGACTCTACATGTCTTTAATCTCTACATTATGGAATTGAGACTATTTGTGCCAGAAAGTAAGTCTCCCTTTGTCTGGAATAGCTGTTTTGAACGCAAAGCGGAAAAAATGCATCTTGAGCCTATGTCAAACGCCCACCATGGCCACGCCCACCCCGGCCCTCCGAGGTCAAACACAACCCTGATGTGGCCCTCAATGAAATCGAGTTTGACACCCCTGGTTTAAGGGATCAGGACAATCTGCATTCCTCCTTTTGCATACAGGATAATAGCAGAGAAGAATAAAGATCATACTGAATATCTTAATAATTGCTTCATGCCTTCCAGAGATTCAGGTGTGAAAGTAGGGATTTAAAGTTGGCTTGATGGATTCTGTTTAAAGGCAAATCCCTGATTACTTTACAAAGGTAAAGCAGGGAAGCTGTATAAAGCGTGAGGATTTTGGGTGGGAAAAGAAAGAATTTGAATAGCAGAAGGCAAACAAGATCTTGTATTGATGCCTAATTGGACAAATACACTGAAGGAAGTGAACACATGGCATAGATTCTAAGACAGAGTTTCCCTGCTTGGCAACTTGGAGTGTAGATTGCTAGACTTGGTAAGTGCTATTCATTTTATCCGGTCCTGGGTTTTTTTTTTAGTGTATGGTTTTATGATGGAATTGGATGTATTTCTTCTAAATCAAGGGTGAGCAATTATGGTCCCTTTACGACTTGTGGATTTCAACTCCCAGAATTCCCGAGGTAGCATGGTTGGCTCAGGAATTCTGGGAGTTGAAGTCCACAGGTCATAAAGGGGTCATAGTTGCCCATCCTGTTTTACATAAATATGTGCATTTTTGTTTGTTTTTACCTGAATTTAAGCCGCCCACCTTCAATGTTTGGGATTGCCTATAAATAGCCTTTAGTTGAATAGCCTTTTCAGTTTAAAACAATATGTTTGTGCTCTTTTCTTCTCTCTGGCTACACTACATAAGACTTGCAATTTTCCTACCGCTTAATTTACCATCACTGGTTTCCACATCCAGATGATTGAGCCCTTTCAACTTTGCTCCACTATTGCAATATCTTAATGGCTTAGATCTTGAATTCATTATATTGCCTCTTATTTCCTCTCTATTGTGTGTACTAGTGTTTGTGACTATCTACTTGCGGTTAGAAGTTTACATGTCAAATCTTCTCATTAACAAC
This sequence comes from Arizona elegans, assembly GCA_022577455.1. NCBI lineage: Eukaryota > Metazoa > Chordata > Lepidosauria > Squamata > Colubridae > Arizona > Arizona elegans. Next base: position 257,308,560 of record JAKOOJ010000001.1, read on the forward strand.
CTGGGCTGGTGATGGGTTTTTTTCCCTTCAATTCATGTGGTTTATTTCTGTAGCTCAGCCAATTTAAATGCATGCCTTGACTCTCAATTGCTCTTTTTTTGGCCTTTTTTCATTGTGGTTTTTCATCATCCTTACAATATTTCAACTAACAGTTTTATTATGGGAAGTAATGGTATGTGGATATATGCTTGGCAAATACTGAAAATGCAGCTAATGTATCTTGGGAGCTGTTGTAGATTACAGACTCACCATATAACCGGCGTCGACTTAGATTGCCTTTAGTTACATTATACAATGTTCCTCAATGAACAAGTAAGTGTTTTGTTGCTGTGTAAGCACGTCGGCTCACTCTTATGTATTTTGTAGCATATCAGAAATGTATTTGGTTCTTTGATTCTTACGTTGTGCCAAAAACATATTGGTGCATCTGGGTACTATTGGTTCCATCTGAGCATGCATGTTTATTTCATAGAGTAGACATGTTGGAATGTCCCACATCAATCTTCATTTATATGTATAAAATAACAATTTATTCTTCTTGGAGGAAAAATTACTCCTTTTTTACTGTTAATTCTTTGATATCTAAGAAGTCTTTAATTTCCTATTCTGAAAATCTGATTTTGTGCCAGCTGATTTTTATCATCTTAACAGACCTTTAGCTTCGCTTATTTCCACCAGTTTCTTTTCAATGATTTGGTCATTTGGAAGTAACTGCTATTCTAGACTTTTTCTAATGTTCTTTTCTACTTAAGATAGCCAAATGTAACTGGACAGCTACAAAAACAAGCCTCTTGTCATGTGACCAATTAAAGCCAATTCATACTGTATTTTTCAGGACTCCCTTGAACTGATCTTGTCTTCTAAGAAAGAAGGGGCATGTTCAGATAGTTTTCTTGGCACAATACAAAAGTGGTTTGCCATTGGCTTCCTCTGTGATCACTATTCCAGTTGTCAACAAATCCAATATCGACTCACAACTTTCCAATTTAGCTTGTATCTTGGGATTTCATAACGGTGGCGCAGTGGTTAGAATGCAGTATTGCAGGCTACTTCTGCTGACTGCCGGCAGAAGAAGTTTGGCAGTTTGACTCTCACAGGCTCAAGGTTGACTCAGCCTTCCATCCTTCCAAGGTTGGTAAAATGAGGACTCAGATTGTTGGGGGCAATATGCGGACTCTGTAAACCACATAGAGAGAGCTGTAAAGCACTGTGAAGTGATATATAAGTCTAAGTGCTATTGCTATTGCTATTCAGGAAATTAACTACAAATTTAGAAGCAAAACTTCCTCCTTCTTCTCCAATGAGATCTAAGATGGTTGACTAAACAGTGCCACCTCTGTGACTACATATTTGAAATATATCAAGTGTACACTATGGAATGCTGTCCTAGGTACAATAATGGTTTGAAAACCTTGCAATAGGTCCCATGCTCACAGGGAAGACATGTTGGTTGAATGAAGTTGAATTCGGGGCTGCGGCTGTGAACTACAAACACAATAAACAAAGCACCTACCATATCAGTTATCCAGGTAGCTCTTCTTAGTTACCCAGCAAGCTCTTCTCTTCTTCAATATATTCCACCAGAATACAGTTGTTGGTAAAGAACAGAGCAAGTGAATAAACAAGCTAAAACACAGTCTAAAAATTTGCAACTTTTTTGTAGTGTCTCTATTGCCTAATAATCTGAATTTGGGAAAGGATGGGTGTGATTCAGTGGGACAAAGTGATGTCTCATATGAACCTTTAAAAAAGATCTGTATAATATGTTGCATAGTTGCAAAACTTTTTGTGTTGTATTTAGACATCCCCAGGGGTAGCTCTGATATGGACAGTTTGAAATCCTGGGACTGAAATTATCTAGAACTATATGAAGTAATTACAAATTTGCAGATTTTTAAGATCTTTAATAAGAAATAAGGCAAAGTAATTAGAAGTGGAACTGGTTATGTCTGATATTTCTTTTTATCTTATTATATATCTTATTTTCATTATAGCAATGTAAAAATTGGCAATTATGCAGTTAATAGCAGGTTTCATGTTTTCTAAGAGAAAATTCATGTGGAGATATGGGACCTTTCTGGAAATCTATTTATTAGGGCCAGTAAAAATAGACCTACTATCTCTGTAAAATGTACAATGTAATAATTCATGTGAAATGTTTTTTCTTTGTCACTACACAGGCAGGTGCGCTTGATTTAATGGGATTGTAGAGTATCTGCCTTGCAATGTGAGTTGTAAGCTAATTGTGCCTGGCTTTAAAGAATGCAGTTCTCAGACTGGCGAAAATAAGGTTCTGAAAATATTTTGTTTGTTCCCAAACGCTCTGATTTATCCAATTTCTGCCATGGAGAGTCAGCTTGTTAATTTGTTAATGCCATATATTGTATTTCTTGGGTGAGCAGTTACTTAGCTTCCTAGGGCAGGGGTCAGCAACCCACAGCTCTGGAGCTGCATGCGACTCTTTCATCCCTCTGCTGCCACTCCGTGTCACTCAAAATATGTGTCACAACCACACCCACAGGTACGTGATTTATTGAGCTTTTCTACTCCCGGTAGGCCAAGCATGGATAAATCCAAGAAAAGAAAAGTTTCAGAAGTAAAACAGAATGTTAAATTCAAACACATATGCTAATTTTGTGGCAGCTCAAGAAATAATCAGGCACGGGAAGGGTTTTGTGGCTCCCGGTGTTTTCTTTTCTTCGGGAAATGGGTCCAAATAGCTCTTTGAGTGTTTAAAATTGCTGACCCCTGTCCTAGAGAGTTTAGGAATGGTGTAGAAAATTCATATAGTGCTAACTCCTGCTGTACAGCCTGTTGCTTGGAGAAGCGAAATTATCTGTGAAAATTAAAGGGGTCAGTCCAGCTGAAAAAAACCTGGTTTTGCAACCAGGAGTTTATCCCTATCTTCCAGGCCCTTACCTGGATTTTGGACATCCCTCTCTCAACTTTTAATTGGACATTTGAAGTTCCATTTGGTGTAGTGAGAATTGAAAAAATGTGTTTGTATTACTTCTAGCACATTTTATGTATAAATTCTTACTTCTGCGCTGCAGTGGATTTGGCTTCAGAGTTTGGTGCCATGGGGATTTCTACACCTTCATCTGTGTAACAAAAAATGTTTAAGGATTTTAGGACTAACTGCACTACGTGATCGGCATTCCAGATGTCTGTCTTTGATACCCTGAAGTATTTAAAAAGCAGCAGCCTTGTATCCTTCTGCTTTCCAGAGCAAAATTCTTGGCAAAAACCACTAGAATTGTTAGTTTGGTTTGGTGAGCAATTTGGAAATTTGATTGATAAATAGATAGATAGATGATTGATAAATAGATAGATGATAGATAGATAGATAGATAGATAGATAGATAGATAGATAGATAGATACTGTAGATAGATAGAGAGACAGACAGACAGACAGACAGGATAGATTAGATAGATAGATGATAGATAGATAGATAGATAGATAGATAGATAGATAGATAGAGATAGATTTCTCTATTTTCATTCAAACCCCCATGTTAGCAGTTCCTTTTTCAGCAAATGAATACTACAATTTTGAAAAGTTGATGTTTCAGTGGACGGAGAAAGAATGCATCAGAATAATTGTTTACTTGCACGTTTGTGTGTTTTTTACATTTTTTTAAGAAAAGAAAGTGCCAAACAGACCTTTCAGAACACGCTTCCGTTCATCATCTGGCAGGTCGTCCATTCAGTGGAGACCATCCCATTCGGCAAACTCAAGCCCGCGGAGATACCCAGGTTATCGTCATGGATATTGGGAGAGCAACAGGAAACTGAGTTTTAAATCTCTGCCAAAAGAAGAAAGAGCCCATTATGCTAAAAAAATAGGTGTGTGTCTGTGTGAAAGATTTTGACCATCTGCTTGTTGTTCTCACTGTTACAAAATCATTTGATAATGTGTTTGTAACTTCATTCACCTGAACAAATGAATATATCTACTACAATCAATATTATGATCGATAACAAATGATATCATTTGTTATCAATCATAAAATCGATTGTAATAGTTCTAAACTGCAAAAAACAAAGTTAAGTCAAAGTTCTTCCCTGGCCACCAAGCAATAAAATTAACAATTTTATGTTATAAAAAAGAGGAAATATGATGGGGCACTCAGAAAGGAAGGCACATACATTGCTAATAAAAGACTTGATTAAAATTGCAGTGACTTGAAAGAAGAGGTATTTTTGCAGTGTTACAACTAAGTGAAACATTTGCAATCCAAGTTTATTTAACTTCTAACTTACATCCATCAGAAATAAATATTGGCATATATTGCTAACTATTTATTAAATGCATTAATTAGTTGGGGGTAGATGGCACTCATATCATAAAAATGTAAATAAATGAAGCTTCAGGTTGAGGCTTTTTTTTTCTTTTTTAAGTTTTAACTGGAGCTTCACCTCAGAATGCTGTCCCTAAAAATGATATGTGAGGATTTGACATTGTTTTACTCTTACCGTGGAGACCCCTGCCATAATAGCTGACAAAATTGGTACTAGTGCTTGGTCTGACTGCAGTTTTTGTCAAGGGGAATCAATTACAATTCTTTTTTTTTTTTTATTGAAAAAGTTTTCAAATACAAGTTTTTCCCCCTTTCCCCCCCCTCTTCCCTAACCCCCCCTCACCACCCATCCCCCCCCTGTGACTTCTTCACAACAATAGGCTATTTCATAACTAATTACATAATATCTTACCTTTCCCTTACTCCCTCCTCAAAATACTGACCCTTAGCATAATATTCTTATAACTCCCATTTTTGCGATAATCTACCCTTTTTCTCCTCCCCTAAACTTATAGTGTATTATTACAACAATTTAACATTTAGTCTTTTATATATATTAATATAACATTTTAAAGCGGCCTTCTCCCTACATCAAAATTTAACATTTATTCAGTTCTATCCAATTCCTCCACTTCCCTAAATATATGACTTAAAGATCCTTTTTCTTAAGCTAATCAATCAGTAAACTAACCTATTTCAACCCAAATTCCTACAAAATCATGCAATACAATTCTAAATATAATCCACTGCCCATTCTACTAAAATATACACATATCTATATATGCATTCCATTTTGTAAAAAGAAAAAAGACAATAACTTTAAATTTATAATCCATATAATATCTTCTTTGATGTCTTTTCACTGGATTGTTAAATCCATCATCCATAATAGGGTAAAATAACATGCTGGTGCAACAGTTTGTTCAAAATCTTCAATCATCTTCTGCCCCCATCAGTAGTAGATATCCTCATATATATATAAAAGTAAAAACAACCACCCGAGTGACATTATAATTATATCCATATAGTTGTAATTGTGGTTTTCATCAGGATTGTTGATTCCCATCATCCTAATGGGTAACATCCAGATTCTTTGAAACAGAGGCTTTCATCCTTAAGGAGCCAAGCACTGTTGACATTTAATCTTTGCAGTAATAAAAATATTAAAATAGTGTATATGTTTCTTGTTGTGTGCAGCATCTGAATCAGTATATCTAGTTTCACCACATTCGAGGAACTTTCAAGGTCGAACTCAACCGGTACATCAGGTTGTATTAACCAAGAGGAAAGTTCCAGGTAAGTTTGGAAATCGGTGTGCAAACTGGCAAGTCTTTTTGTTGTTGTTGTTGTTATTGTTAGTTGTGAAGTCATGTCCGACCCATCGTGACCCCATGGACGATGTTCCTCCAGACCTTCCTGTCCTCTACCATCCTTTGGACTCCATTTAAGCTCACACCTACTTCTTCAGTGACTCCATCTAGCCACCTCATTCTCTGTCATCCCGTTCTTCTTTTGCTCTCAATCTTTCCCAGGATTAGGCTCTTCTCCAGTGAGTCCTTCCTTCTCATTAGATGGCCAAAGCATTTGAGTTTCATCTTCAGGATCTGGCTTCTAAAGAACAGTCAGGGTTGATCTCCTCTAGGATTGACCGGTTTGATTGCCTTGCAGTCCAAGGGAATCGCAGGAATCTTCTCTAGCACCATAGTTCAAAGGCCTCAATTCTTTGGCGCTCAGCTTTTCTTATGGTCCAACATTCACAGCCATTGGCAAGTCATATTATTGTATAATGACTTTCTTTCTTTCTTTCTTTTCTTTCTTTCTTTCTTTTTTTTTTTTTTTGCTAGAAAATGAAACTCAAGTTAACACAAGGGAAGACAATCTAGTGACCTTGGAATATATTGGAATAATGACTCCCAAGAAATTCTCTGTGTTGCAGCCTCAGTTCCTCTGGAAGCATCAATTAGGACAGCTGCTATTCAGCAGTTGGAAGTGGTAGATACTACAGGCAAAGGATAGCTTTGTTCACTTTGAGTGAAAAAAAAATATTTTGTCTGCAGAAATTTTGTAGCTTGTTTAAGCCTTCAAAGTCTCTTATAAACAGCCTTGATAGTTAATGCAGGTGCTGTCTGGTTGTGCTGACTATTTTTTTACTTTTTTTGCTTTTATTTCATATTGTTATATGGTAAATCATCTGGAGGCTTTTGTAGAATACTTGGCTGAATAAACAAATAAATGTGTAAATAAGTAAATGTTTTTCTTAGAATCAGTCAAGTGCTGCCACAGCAATTTTTGGTGGTTTTAGAAAAATGGGAGGGAATTCGATATTTTTCTACTCTTGAAAGTTAAGGAGGAGGAGAAAAGCCAATTCAAACTATTTTTTCACATGTTGGATTCTTGGCCAATAGTCAGAATTCTGACTCTTTGTCTAGAGGAATTTGGAACTAATCTCTATCCCAGTGACTATGTAAGCTTCTCTCTTCTTAAAATCAACTTCCATATTCATGTCCCAAACACTCATAAATCCCATTGTCTTATTTCAGAGGAAGATGAACTGGAAGAAACGAAAGATATTGCTGTTCGAGTCATGTCCTCTCACTCAGTACTGGTCACATGGACAGATCCCTCCAGTGAAAAGCAGAAAAGACCCATATCCTCTAGGTACTAAGCATTATCTGGGCTCTTTACATAGGCTTGGTATACGAATGCCAATTCTAGCTTGTTGCTTGCAGCTTTGGAAATCTAGCATGGCTGGACAATACTTTAAGGAAAAACAAATCTGACTGATTTGTTGCCCCTTAACCACAGAGCCAATATGACTTTATAGTTCTAATGTCATGTCTAATATACCTACAGTAATTGGGTGTCTAAACTCCATTGTGAAGTTTTTGGCAGTTGTCTTAAACTGGAAGTATTTCTTCCATGCAAAGATTCTTGTGAAGTATTCTTTAACAAGATTTGTTGAAGTGAAAGGGGTAGACTTTCAAGAATTTGGGCAAGTCCACCACATATAGTACGAACCTGATATCTAGGCTAGCAAAGATGTTTAAAAACATATCCGCCAAATGTTGGAAATGAAATCATTATCTTCTAGTACAGGGGTCTCCAATTTTGGCAACTGTAAGACTTGTGGACTTCAACTCCCAGATTTCGCTGGCTGAGGAACTCTGAGAGTTGAAGACCACAAGTCTTAAAAAAGACCTGTTCTAGTATATTAAGTTGCAGTCATGTAGACTCTCTTAGTTTATCTTTAACTACTTACTATAAACTTGTGAACAGAGTATTTTTCACTAACGGAAAAATCTGGATTGACTGCTTACAAAGGTATCTCTTGCTGGATGGCTGTAATGTGAGAGGTTCAATGGTCATTAAACTGAGTTTCATTCTGAGATTATTCACATTCTGAATATTCAGACCAAGGATTGCTATCCAAAGAATTTGCCAAGTTCTTCAAAGGTTGGGTGCATTGTGTATGTAAAGTTGTGATATTTGAACCTTTGCTATTGTGCTTTGTTTTTAATGATTCTGGTTAATCCTGCATTCTTCTGTCACATTATTTCTAGGCAGTACACTGTCCGTTACAGAGAGAAAGGGGAATCGGCAAGGTGGGATTACAAACAAGTATCCAACAAGCGGGTCTTGGTGGACAAACTAATTCCAGACACTATGTATGAATTTGCAGTTAAAATCTCACAAGGAGAAAAGGAGGGCAAGTGGAGTGTTTCAGTTTACCAAAGAACCCCAGAAACTGGTATGTATTAAGTATTAATCAAAATTGTGCCTGTAAATCTTTTCTGGAATAGTTAAGGTTCCTGTCCAAAAAACAAATAAAATCATCATGTTAAGGTACTTTTCTTAGCAACAATATGAACATGATTTGCTATTACTTTTCCCAGGATGGGGTTCTACTTTCTCAGTCTGGCATACAAGCTCAGCCTCTGCTTAGCCTCTGTTTTAAGATCAATCAAAGTTGGCTAAGAGGTGCTACCTAGTTGGGCTAAGAGGTGCTACCTAGTTGGGCAAAGCATGATGTCAGCTTGCTTTTAATTTTCTCCATCTTTAACCAATAGAGCTGCTCCAGTAATTTCTCCATGAAAATAGCTCTCTGGGACCTTTCATTGGCTATCCGGTGTGTCCTATCCACAAAGCAGCACTATACTGACATGCATGGATGGCTTTAGAACATCTCGGAATTGTTTATACTATACTGTAAAAGGCTGGCATGGAAAGCAAGCAGTGAAATAAATGGGAGTCCACCTTCCATATTGCTTCTTTCAGAGTCCCCAGCATTTTGCAAATGGTGGGCATGTTTGGAAATTGAAGGACATGGATTGTGGATGTTGTAAACAACCACCAGAGGGATGCTTGCTGTCTCAGTGAATACCTGCTACATGTTTATAATCTTGCTGCAGAGCCTCATTTGATGAGAATGCTGTTTGCCACCCATCAGCCCTGGTCCATCAGAAAGTCCCCTAGCCTTTAACTAGCGTCCTATTCCTGGCCTGAGGGCACATTTCCAAATAAAAGCAGTAGGTTGCAGCCATACATCACTTTTGTTTTCTAAGAAAAGTTGAGTGCTCTCTTCAGAGTCCAGAGGAATTACTGGAAATAAAAAATTCTGGAGGCAAATATTTAGGAATGAAGCATCCCTGTGTCATATAAAGAAAGATGTGAGGCAGGAAGCCTATTGGACATTAAAGGAAGTGTTTATTTATAAATCTTATTCTCTCTCTCTCTCTTTCCACTCTCTCTTTCTCTCTCTCTCTTTCTCTCTCTCTCTCTCTCTTTCTTTCTCCCTCTCCCTCTCCCCTCCCCTTCTCCTCCCTTCCTTTTCCCCCTCCCCCCTCGTCCTTGTCCTCCCTCTCCTTCTCCTTCTCATGACTGCTGTTTATTTTACAGCTCCTGTTAGTGCTCCAGAAAACCTCAATGTGTGGTCAATTAAAGGCAAAACTCCTACTGTTGTGGCTACCTGGGATGCCCTTGCAGAAAGTGAAGGAAAAGTTAAAGGTAAATGGGGGAAATAAATCAGAATAAATTAGAGAAATTTATGGGCAGATTTTATTGAGCAAAAAAAAAAAAAAGATTGCAAAAGCAGAAAACTACAGGCACAGTCCTGATCTAAATCAGCAAATTGAACAGTGCATTGCCATCAAATGCATCTGATTCAAATGATTCTCCCTTTTTCAAATGCTTCTCCCTTTTTTAGGGGGGTGCTAAAAACCTGAAACAATATTAGCCATTTACACAGTTGTTGGGGGAGATTCATATGCTGGAAAGCGAAAGACAATGGTTTTATTTTGAGCTCTGGTATCTATAATCTAGGTCAGGATGAGACCATCAGCTTTAGGATTGCAATCCTAAACTCCCTGCCCCTCTCCAACTCAAGTGTCAGCAAGCTAAAAATGAAAAACTTCATGGCATGCCACCAACAAACTGATGTAACCTCCCCCACCCCCAGGAAATAACCACTTCCACCCCAGGACCCAGCCCTAAGCACAATGGCACAACAGTGGAAAGCCAGGACTGCAGCTGGTTGTGGAGTTTATGGCCCACAACACAAAGCAAAAAGGAGAAGTTGCAGTCACTTTGTGTTCAACCACTACAGCGTGGAGATGCAGGGTTAGCAAAGAGCCAACTTCCCATTCTAGGCATGGAGACACACCTTCAGAATTAGGTGACTGTGAGAAAGAGGGCAAGACAACCAAGTTGAAATGCAAGAGAAATGGGGAAATTTTTTTCATTCATTTCTTTCTTTATTCATTCATTGATTCATTCAGCATCTGGGTGGGAATTTCCTTTTAGAGTTTTCAAGATTATTATTTGAAATTCAGACTTGCATTTCTGAAATCCATGTGGCTCTTGCTTCTTTAGTTTGCCAGTTGTATGGGGCTTGAGTCCATCCTTAGGAAGGACCCGCAGTGCCTAGCCAAGATCAGCAAGTTGCTGGCCCACCTGCCCAGGTGAGGTTCCCTCCACAACTCTGGCCCATTCCTTCCTTTTAATATCAACTGATATTAAAATTACATCGAGCTCAAGTACTTACAACTAGCTAGCAACAGAATTGTTTCATTCTGTAATCAGAAACTCTTTCCAGGTTTTAACATCATTCACATTTTTAGCTATAAAAATGAGAAGCCAATGTTCAATTTTCATGTGCAATCTGTTCTTTGATTGTTTGTAACTTAGGTGTTGGCTTTGTAAAAGCCATAAAAGGATGCACAAAATTATTTATAAATTATAAATTACGTTTATAATTTAAAAATAATATCTAATCCAATAAAGGCAAGCTGTTGCTAATAGGTATCAATATTATATTCTGTTAGCTGCAAAATTAGCTCTTTTCATATTGCAAAATCAACATGAGAAATAAACAGAAGGCAATCTTTAATATGGAAAGGGGAAACTGTCATTTTAAGAAAGTTATAAGACAAAAATAAATAATGCATAAATATAAGGTGCATATTCATTAGTCTTATTATGATATTGATGGATTGAGAATGGTAATTCCATGTCTTGAAGTTTTATTCAAATAGTCAATTAATGTTGCTCTCTTGCTGTTCAAGTTTCCTAAGATTTTCTTCATATGAATTCTGAACGATAAAACTACAGGCTACGGGGAAATATTACACGTATGAATATTTTTTTCCCATACAGAGGGAAAAGATTCTGCCTGATGAATAAAGAACTGTGAATGAAAACCAATCTCCCTTATAGTTTCTTCTTTCTAGTGTTCCAAATGCAATTTTTTTCTTAATAAACTTAATAAACTTGAAAAGTCATTCAGTCATGCTGTATTTTAAATTTGTGAAAACAAGTTCACTTAGCATTGTTTATTTCACAAAACCATTAGCAAGGTTAATGCCAGGCTCTTGTGCAATCAGGAATGCAAAGGGAAGAGCACTTTTCTAATGAGGTAACACAAATCAAGCCTTAGAAAGTGTTCTAGATGTCACCACTGGTGGCACAATCCTTGTGCATCTTTAGTCAACATGAAGGTGTCGTCTTTGTTTTGGTTTTAGTTAGTTTCATTCATTTTGTATATGCAATAATCTTTTCATGCTTAAAATAGCAGTGGCAGTATCATTTCTAAAGCACTGGGCAAGTGAATATGTTCATTTTAGTGTATGTTTATCTTATATTGATATATACAGTGGTAGCCAAAATTGTGGAAATCTTTTGGGAAAAGTGTATTTTTGAGGTTTGATGGCTAATAACACCACTTTTTTTTTTTTTTTTTTTTTTTTTTTTTTTTTGGAGTTTCAAGATAATCATATTCCAGTGCTGGAATGGCCTGGGAATAGCCCAGACCTTAACCCAGTTGAAAATTTATGGAGCCAACTAAAGAAACTTGTTAGTCAGAAGTGACCCAGCAATAAACCCCAGTTAATAGAAGCAATCATTCAATCTTGGTTTCACATTATAACAGCTGCAGAACTAAAAGACTTGGTTCACTCCATGGGAAGATGTTGTAAGGCCGGAATTCATGCTAAAGGTTACCCAACTAAGTATTAACTGACATGGTGATAATTTTTGTATATCTCGTTTGTTCTATTTGTTTCACTTTTCTTCTTTATACTGTAACTGCTATTCTAATAGAAAATCCTTCATAAAAGTTATTGCATTACACTCTTGATTACAATTATCTTTCCATTGATATATAATTTTATGGTACTACTCCCCAAAAAAAGTGGTGTTATTAGCTAGCTTTAGAAAATGCACTTTTCCCAAAAGGTTTCCACAATTTTAGCCACTACTGTATAGTACATACAGATAGTTGTCGACTTATGATCACAATTAAGCCCAAAATTTATGTTGCTAAGTGAGAAATTTGTTGAGTGAGTTTTGTCCCATTGTACGACATACATGTTAAGTGAATTGTTGCAGTTGTTAAGTTAGTACACCGGTTATTAAGTGAATCTGGCTTTTCCATTGAAGGTTGCAAAAAGGGATCACATAACCCCAAGACACTGCAACCGTCATAAATATGAATCAATCACCAAGCATTTGAATGTAAATCACATGACCGCAGCAATGCTGCAACAGTCATTAATGTGAAAAATGGTCATAAATCACTTTTTTCAGTGCCACTGTAACGTTGAAATGTCCCTAAATGAACTATTGTAGGTCGAGGACTACCTGTATAGGATAGTATCAATTATAATGCACTAAATGAGTGAATCTGATCATCTTGTTAATCTGAACAAGTTCCTTCTTTCTAAAGCCGGGCATCGGAATTTCATGTTAATGTGTGCCACTATGTATGTACGTGTATATGTATGTGTATCAGTGATGGGTTGCCCCCGGTTTGCACCAGTTCTATAGAACTGGTAGTAAAACCAGCAGGAGGCTCCGCCCACCAACCCCGGCATCATCAGAATGCATCACTGATGACCCCGACATCATCAGTGGCCCCGTTGTGAACCGGTAGTAAAGGTAAGTAGAACCCACCCCTATGCGTATATATGTACACACACATATTCACACACTTGATACATTCTTAGTACACACACAGTGTTCATTTTGTACTAATATATTCAGAACAGATTCACTTGCCCAGGACATTAGAATTGACCACAACTGCTATCTATATATAATGCAATATCTTTTATACCCCAGCTTTTGACTTGACGTGCATTGCCAGTGTATTAATTTTAGTAATGCACGTTCTAATTCATCCTACCCATACAGTCTTTCCGCTGGAAACAGGATTGTTTTCAGTTTCCTCCTTCCAACCGTCTGCCAAATTGTTTCAGAATACATTCTCTCATACGCTCCGGCACTCAAACCTTTCGGCGCAAAGTCCATTTCCTACCCGGGAGACACCACATCTGCTTCAGTGGAAGGTCTGCAGCCTGGAGAGCGCTATATTTTCAAAATTCGTGCTGGAAACAGGAGAGGCCAAGGCCCTCAGTCGAAAGCCTTCAGTGTCGCCCTGCCAGCAAGTAAGTACAGTGCCTCCATTGTTCACACCCTTCTTGTTTCCTTTTTTAAATTTATCACGTCTCGATAATTTTGGAACAATCCCTGCTCCTTTCCAGATGATTAAGTAGTTTGAGGAGTAGGCGTAGGAAACCTTCTAAGGCAGATATGGCTCTTAAATCTCTGTAGCCCCCTCTCCCACTAATTTCAGACCCCTTTGTTGGGTCTTGGAGGTTTTTAAAAGGGAGACAGGTAAATGAGGTGATAAAAAGAGGAAGAGTGAAAGCAGCGAAGTGGACTTTGCCTATATAATCAGAGGGGTGCTGCTAATATTTAAGAGCTGATTGCTGGCTGCAGCAACCATGCTGCTCCATAGGTCATCTGACTGATGTATTAGGCGTTGAGGCTCATCTCTGCTGCCAACTGGCTCAAGAGATTTTTTTAAAAAAAAATAACAATTGGCTCTCCCAAGTCAGCTCCTGTACACCCTTACTAATGCCTTGCCCACTACTGGCTTCAACTGTACCTCTTTTTACCAGGAGGTAACTGTACCTCCAGCACATAATCTCTGAAGAAATGTTTTGGGTTTTTTTTGACAGAGCAAAACTTTCTCATGCAGGCTCATTCAGCCCTTAGTTGGATGGATCCTAAAACATATCCTTTTAGGCATTATATTCTGCAGGGATTTTCAGTTAGATTTCAGAGCCTAGATGGTGGCAGAGGTTGGGCATATTCCATTGGTTAATCCAATTAAGCTATCTTTGTACCATTTCCATCTTGTCCTGGGTAATTAAAATATAGAATGACTGTCACAATCAGAATGTTCAGAAACAAATTTATGTCATCAAAATGTTTTCCTTTGTTTCCTGATTCCAATGTTTGACTATATTCTCTAAATTAATATCTGAGAGTTATATTTGAAACTGATTGATATTTTTACTTAGATAGTGACCATATTGCGTGGCGTTTAACGTCAGATATAATTTCTAAAAGGACAGCTGATGGCATTTAGTTTGTCCCAATGCTGAGTAACTGACATTTTTTTTTTTTAATTTGATTTATATGCCGCCCTTCTCCGGAGACTCAGGGCGGCTTACAATGCGTTAGCCTTCATTCTTTTGTATATTTTATACAAAGTCAGCTTATTGCCCCCACAAACTGGGTCCTCATTTCACCTACCTTAGAAAGGATGGAAGGCTGAGTCAACCTTGAGCCTTGGAGAGATTCGAACCAGCAGAAATTGCAGGCAGCTGTGTTAATGACAGGGTGCACCAAACCACTGTACTATCAAGGCTCTTATTTCCCCCCTTATTTCCCCCCTCCCTTACTCTTCTCAAGAATAAAAAAAGTAATAAAGTCTAGAAGTCTTTAAAAATTGACGTTAAGCTAAATTTTCATGTCCAAAACACATATTTTAAAATATTTAATTAATATTCATATCAGCTTTTAATTTTAATATATTACCATAATTATAATTTAAAAAACTATCTTGTGATAATTACAATGCAATGTTATTTCTTTCTTTTTCTTTCTTTCTTCCTTCCTTCTCTTTCTTTCTCTTTCTCTTTTCTTTCTTTTCTTTTCTAAAATAATTTTTTATTTTTTTGTTCACTTCTCTCTTGTCTTTTTGTTTAGCCAATACAGATGAACTGAAGACAAATCAACAAACAAATATTGAAGAAGATCCAGTTTCTGATCCCAAGAATAAAGTTTTAGACAGTTCAAAGAAAGAAGCAGAGCTGAAAATGGCTTCTCATTCTACAGAAGACATGGTTGATTCTGTCAAGGCAATATCAACAATGCAACCCAAAGCTCAGAATGTTAAAGGGAGTGCTAAGTCCCATTCCACCATTAAAACTGCACACACTTTCACATCCTCAGATAAAGCACTTCACAGGACACGCACATTAGTAAGGGCACGGCAAACAAATATTGATAAGCCATCTTCTTCCATTCCCAAACATACAGAGGATGAAACAAAAAATCTAGGACAGGACAGACCTAACCTCTCTCCTGCCCCTAAAGCTACTTTAGATAATTTGCCAATAGATAATGAAAATAACAACCAACTAGACAATCTGGAGGATAAGCCAACAATGTTTCCTGGAATTCCAGAAGAGAGTCATTCAGTTTTACTTTCAAATAAGCAACTCTCTGAACCTCAGAAAACAATTCATAATAGACCCACCAAATTGCGTGTTCCTTCTATATCAATTAAATCTCCTTCACCAACGGCAGCTGCAAAGTCTCAAAATCATTCACATCACTTCTCTTACAAACTAATTACGCCTGATACCAGTGATAGTCCTGATAGCGATAAGAGCAGAGGAACAGAAAAAAAAGAGCAGAAATTAAATTCCAGGACATCTCCTCAGGGAGGTTCATCTCCATCTGTGCAAACAAAGCCTCTCACATATGCTAATCGCCATGCATTGAGAGATCCAAAAATAACTACCTCTGCTGTTTCTGCTGCTGCTACCCATACTTTACCTCATTCACGTGTTTTATCTTCTGATAAACTTAAGTCCAAGGGAAGAGAGAATTCTGATGATAGTGAAAATGAAAAGAGTGAAAAAGAAGGCAATGAAGAAGACAAACAAGGCTCATCATATTCTAGACCAAATTTTAGGCCCTCTTCAGGTCTGGCTACGTCGGAACGCTTTGATTTATTAAAATATAGATCTGTTATTACTTCTAACAGATTTGCAAATAGAGCTACTAATAATCATGATGCAAGAATGCAAGCACCCAAAGATCCTTCTGCTACACAGTCTTCCAAAGTTCATCCTCAATTTAGTTCTCGTTTAGCATCTGGCAGTAGTAGTCTTAGGTCTAATTTCAATATCAATAAAAAACAGGGAAGTAAAAATGAAAATCCTCTACCATCCACTCCTCTCCGTAGTTACTCACCACCCATTTCTAAGCAGTCTTCTTCAGTAGATGATTTCAAAAGGAAATTTGTGGCTGAAACTAAGAGTCACCACAGAGTTACGCCTACTAACAAACCTAATCTTGTAAACACCCAAGAAAATAACCATAATCAAGAAAAAGGAACCACAGATACATATTCCTCAAAAATATCTACAGAAAAATCATTTCCTCGACATTCTCCTACTTCCTGGTCTCAACTTGATGACCTCAAGATCAAGACTACACCTCCTAGGACAAAACAAACACCATCTTTGTCAAAGAAACCAAGCACTGCTTTATCCCGTAAAATGGCAGAATCCATTCGTTCCTCAAAAGCATTAACTGATTGGGCACAAGTCCGATCCTCCTTAAACTCAAGAAGTGATCTGACATCATTTTCAAAGAATGACAAAGAACTTACTGATAATGACAGTTCAGAAGACAAGGAAACAAATGTTAAAGAGGAACAAAGAGGATCTCTTTTAACACCTGCCAAAGAAGTTCCCATATCTAGAAGAATATCTACATCTTTGTCTCAGGGAAGAACTCGCTCTCTTTCAAAGCATTTTAATTCTCGGTTTGATAGAACTGATGAAAGATCTCCAACTCAGTTGTTACCAGAAAAACAAGCTGGGTCAAGGGATATAACTTCTACCGAAGTTACCTCTGATATGTATAAATTGCCTTCATCTTCCCAAAGATCTAAATATGTACAGCCAATATCTACCTCTTCCAAAGACACAATCAGAGATTATCAATACAGTAGAGAAACTTCTTTGAAACAAACTCGCCTTTCAGAGCCCCATTATCCATCTGGGTCTAGAATTTCAAGTAGGATAGCATCCCAAATAAACAAAAAGCATGGACTTTTCCAACCAACCCCTACAAAACTGCCCTCCTCAAAAATACATCAGTCGGTTTCAAATAATGATGATGATTATGAAGACTATGACCAATCGGATGTAGACAAAGATCCTATTTTGTCTTCATCAGCCAAGACTTCACAAATTTCTAACAAACTGAAATCTTTGCCGAAATTAAACTTGACCTTGCCACACATATCTGAATCTGTATCTTCTCATAGTCGCTTGACTTCTAGTGTTTCTCCAACACATCCCTCAACTTCTCCCTCAGTGCCTCCTGTTCAACGAATACAGAACTCAAGATTATTAAATCCTTCTCAACGACATCAGTTTCGATTTCCTCATAGACAAGGTGAGATAAAATTCATAACTTTCTATTTAAATCGAAAGAGAAAAGTTTTACCTTTGGGCTGTAAGAATCTCATTAGAGGAAACTAGTTTGTTTTGGAGCCATTCTCTTAATTTTGTGTCATAAAGATTTTGCAGTCCTTTTGAACATATGCACAGTTCTTCCACAGATATCACGGAACTGGTCTTTCACTGAAAATCATTTTGTCATCCTCTCTCACTAAGAAAGCCATATTTTTGTCTAGGAATCAATAATCATATTAGATAGACTTGATTCCTGGTAGATGGGTGTTTCTTATGTTTTTTAGATGTTTCATATGCTAGGTTAATTAAAGAAACTTATTTATTAGAAAGCACATAAGTTTTATGTACTTAGGTAGTATACAGAATTGTAAAGCAAAGCAAAATACAAATAAAATGTGTAAATGAACACTAAAATAATAGTGGCGATATGAAACATGCAAACACACTTTGTACAGACACATTTATTAACCCAATATGATTAGATAACCTAAGTTAAGCAGTGTACTGTATATATACCTGAAAGACACATTTATGCATAAATACCATTTATGAATGGTATTTTGTCAAGTTGAAAAGATTTGAGCTTAATGCCGTGAATTGTAATTTTGTCTCCAAATGTTTGAATGCTGTATGTTTTCACCATGTGTGTTTTTCAGGTAACAGTGGGAGACCCAACCTGAAGACAAAAACAGATCCAAATAATAAAATAGTTCCAAATAATAATGGAAAACGAAATGGACAAAAAATAATAAGTGGTCCGCAAGGAGTAAAGTGGGTAGGCAGATCTTTTAAAATATCTGAAATATTTAATTTTATGTTCCTTTGAGTTGGAGGACATTTCAATCAACATACTGCTTTTAGATTGTAGATCTTGACCGAGGGTTGGTGCTGAATGCCGAAGGGAGATTTCTCCAAGACTCCCAAGGAAAACCTCTCAGAGTAAAATTAGGCGGAGATGGCCGCACTATCGTTGGTACGTTGTATTCTGATGTTCTACGGTATGATTAAGGCTTATTTTGTCCAATAAACTTCCCAAAGAATTCTACAATGTGATAAAACCCGAAAGTAAATAAATTATTGGTTTTCTAACTTGATTTATATACCTGCCCATCTCACTTTTATGTGGCTCCAGGCAGCTTACAATAAAACAACTGAGAATGTGAAATACAGGGAATCCTTGGTTTATACAGTGACTATTCAAAGTTACAACGACACTGACTGTTTTTCACATGACTATTGGAACATCCCTACAGTCATGTGATCACAATTCAGATGCTTGGCAACTGAGTCATATTTATGATGGTTGCAATGTCCCTGGGTTATGTGATCACCTATTGCAACCTCCCGACAAGCAAAGTCAATGGGGAAGCCAGATTCACTTAACAACCATGTTACTAACTCAACAACTGCAGGGATTCACTTAACAATTGTGGCAAGAAAAGTTGCAAAATGGAGCAAAATCTACCTAACTATCTTGCTTAGCAACAGAAATTTTGGGCTCAATGGTGGTCACAAGTCGAGGACTACCTGTAATTGAGAATCAAAATAAAAACACATAGCAACTGGGCATGATCTAATTCATCATCCATACAACCAGGTGATGGGCTCTAACTCATGCCCAGGGATCCTGGCTCAAGCATAAAACCAGGTTTTCATAGCCTTTAGATTGGATGGAGCCAATCTAAACTTAGGGGCAATGGAGACAACAGCAGAAAAGGCTCTCCTTCTGGGCCCTGCCAGCTGTTACTCTCTAGCTGATGGCACCTCTTCCTACCAGGGGTGAAATCTACTTACCTTCCTTACCGGTTCAGAAGTGCATGCGAGCGTCACATGCGTGCGCAGACCTTCTGCGCGTGTGCAAAAAACACATTATTTCCTGGTTAAGTAATGACACTCGGGTGGGTGGGCAGAGCTTCGCTCCACCATCGCTACCGGATCACTGAACCAACGGCCAAGAACCTACTGGACCGGGCGATCTGGTCCGATCTGGGAGCATTTCATCCCTGCTTCCTACCAGATTGGATAAGACAGGTAGAAACAATCATGGAATGAGATAGCTCTGTAAATAACCTAGTCCTAAATTGTAAAGACTTTAATGGTGGCAATCATTAATTTGAATCGTACCTGGAAGCATACTGGAAGCCAAGGCAACTCCTAGAACTAGAGATTACGCACATTATTCAGATAACAAACCTAGGACAAGGCAAAGCGATCTGATCATATGAGCCTTTTTTTTTTTTCACTTCTCAATAAAACTCATCTATCAAGCAAAATGTACATCAGGAAGCCATCAAAAGATTTTAAAATGTGCTTCTCTGTTTACTGCTCTTTGGATGTCAGTTCATTGTTGGCTGAAATGGAGCCTCTACACCCAAAATAAATGATTTGGGTAAAATGTGTCACTGTCTTGAAGTAGCGTTCCTTGTGAAATGTACCACTTGCCTTTTTGTAGTTTGTAACACAGCTTGGTCTCTTGTCAACAGCTGCTGTATTTAATTGAGCAACAGTGGTAGCCTCAATAGTCTGCTGTTTCTCACAAAATTAAATATGATTGAGAGGACTGGTGATGGCTGCTGTGTGTCTTACGAAAGGCATTTTGATCTAAATGAATAATTGCCGCATCAATCTTTTTATTAAAAGGTTTGTTCACCATATGGAAAATAATAATTGAAGCAGAAGAATCAGTAGTTCTGTTGGGCTTCCTGGAAGAAGTCAGTATATTAGGAAGGGGTGCTAAGGATATTAGGAGGGGGTGCTGAGCCGCAATGGCACAGTGGTTAGAGTGCAGTACTGCAGGCTATTTCTGCTGACTGCCAGCTGCC
Source organism: Arizona elegans (assembly GCA_022577455.1). Lineage (NCBI taxonomy): Eukaryota > Metazoa > Chordata > Lepidosauria > Squamata > Colubridae > Arizona > Arizona elegans. The sequence goes on from JAKOOJ010000001.1 coordinate 257,328,744, forward strand.
AGAAGTTTGATTCTCACCAGCTGAAGGTTGACTCAGCCTTCCATCCTTCCGAGGTGGGTAAAATGAGGACCCAGATTGTTGGGGGCGAGAGGGCTGTAAAGCACTATAAAGCGGTATATAAGTCTAAGTGCTATTGCTATCTAAAGATTTTGTATGCAGGCAATTCTCGACTTACAACATTTTGTTTATTGACCATTCAAAGTTACAATGGCAGTGAAAAATGTGACTTATGACCGTTTTTCACAGTTATGACCTTTGCAGCATCCCCATGATCATGTAATCAAAATCCAGATGCTTGGCAACTGAGTCATATATATGACCTTGGGCTGTGTCCCAAGGTCATGTGATCCCCTTTTACGACTTTCTGACAAGTAAAGTTGATGGAGAAACCAGGTTCACTTATCAACTAGGTTACTAACATGTCAGCTGCAGGGATTCCCTTAACAACTATGGCAAGAAAGGTCATAAAATGGGGCAAAACTTACTTAACAAATGTCTCACTTAACAACAGAAATTTTGGGCTCAATTGTGGTCATAAGTTGAGGACTACCTGTAGTATGTTTTACAGAATGGAACTACAGCCCTGAGAATGATTATTTAAATGTTCAATAGTTCCTGCATCTTAAATTGCATGTGTCCGATTTTCTAGACAATGATCTCATTTAAATCCAGTACTTCCCAATTCCTAATATCATATGGCAGTGATTGAAGTACGATTCCCTCTTCTTGTCTTCTGATAGATTCTAAAGGAGCTCCAGTAGTAAGTCCAGATGGCTTACCTTTGTTTGGACATGGAAGATTTAGCAAACCTGTAGCAAATGCACAGGATAAGCCAATAATAAGTCTTGGAGGTAAGCCATTGATAGGCCTTGAAATGGTTAAAAAAACCACCACTCCTTATACCACAACAACTACAACAACTCCTGAACCTACGACGACTCCCGAACCTACAACTACAATTAGTACAACTACTCCTGAACCTACAACCACTGTGCCACCAACAGAGAAACCACGACCTACCTGTCCTCCAGGCACCCACACAGAGAACGATGAACAGGGGAATTTTGTATTAGACTCGGATGGTCTGCCTGAATGCTACTCAGAAGGTACCCTCTCTTATGTTGGCTAAACATCAGCAATATCTTTGAGTATATCTACAACAAAAGTTGTGACATGGGGGAAAGGTGCTTGCTTTCCAGCAAGGCTTTCCAGCTACTGGGCTAACAAAGCAGGTAAGATTCAAGCTATCAAAAGCTTGAATTAGTAGTTGAGGAAGAAGAAATAATTCCCTGTTCTCTCACATCGGTTGCAATGATAAATTGTTGAGCTGTGTAAACCAGCAAAACGGGGAAATAAGACCAAATTTTTTAAAAACATGCTTTAGGTAGATAGAGACCTTTATGCAGATAGAGAGTTTTTAAGCAAAAGTTAAAGGAGAAAGACATTAACTATACAAAACAATTTATTTTCAAGTTGGGCTCCTGTTCTGTGATTAAGCTTGTATCACCTCAGCATTGAGGGTATGTGAAATGTGTATGTTGCATATAATAATCTCTCTCAAACCTGACTGCTCTTTTATTAATATAATCACTGTCTTAACTCTCATATACATTGATCATACAGAAGTCACTTAAAATTCTTCTGTCAGTCCCTGTAATGTATAGTATCACTTCCCACACTGACATGGCATCAGTATAATCAATTGTTTATCAAGGGTAAGTTCTATGCTGTGTATCCTTAATTAAATGTTAAGGACAATGGTTCAGATTTTAGAAGAAGGGAAAGATTTTCTTTATCATTTTCAGAAACAGAGAATTTTTTTCTCTCTCTTCAGTTTTGAATGCCCACTTAGTTTGCTTTTTATCCAGAAACCATCTGACTCCCTGCTAGCTCCTTTTTTGGGTAGGATTTCACTCCTCATGAAGGAGCAGGACAGCAATCTGATGGTTCTGGACCTGCATAGAACAGCTAGTGAAACCCAACTTTTTTAGATTTTGCCCAACTTCAAATAGTTTGCCAATTAAAAACATTCTTGGAGCAAATTTCATTTAAATTGTTTTAGATTTACTGTATACCCACCTTTATTATTTTTATAAATAACCCAAGGTAACAAACCAGTAGTGAAATTCTATTTTTTTTACTACCGATTCTGTGGGCGTGGCTTGGTGGGTGTGGTGTGGCTTGGTGGGTGTGGCAGGGGAAGGATATTGCAAAATCTCCATTCTCACCCCACTCTGGGGTCAGTCAGAGGTGATATTTGCCGGTTCTCCAAACTACTCAAAATTTCCACTACTGGTTCTCCGAACTACTCAAAATTTCTGCTACCGGTTCTCTAGAACCTGTCAGAACTTGCTGGATTTCACCCCTGTAACAAACATACCTAATGCTCTTTCCTCCTCTTATTTTCCTCTGTTGAGTTGGGTTGGGTTGAGAGAGATTAATTGCCCCAAAGTCATGCAACTGGCTTTCATGCCTAATACATTAGAGACTGACTTTTGTGTCTTTACGACACTGCTTGAATTGTGATCATGTGCAATAGTCTTACCTTTGACTCCTCAGAAACTCCTGTTGGAGCAGAATGTAATGCAAGAACCATTTCACCAAGGTAACACTGATACTGAGTAGGTTGCCAATATGTTTCCAGTGTGCTAGTTCTTTTTTTTTTTTAATAAAAAGTTTTTATTTTCTGATCAAACGAGTATACAATATAAACATTCATTCAAACTATCATCAAGAAAAAGAAAAAAAAATCAATCCTTGGTAAACTCAATCTTCAACCCCTCCTCGCCACCCCCCACCCCCGACTTCCCAGAACAAAAACAGGGCATAGATTTCACCAAACATTTGCTATAATAAACTAGCTAACTGCAAGATTTAATAACTCCCAAAACCCCTTAACTCCCCTTTTATAATTTCATCAACCTCCCTTTTTATAAGCTCAAAATAGCGTATAATCCAATAACTCTAAGAGTTTTAAAACCTTTAACAAATATTAAACATTCAAACCTTAAAAATTCTCTTAATATATCAGTAAAGTATTCAATTAATTTGCAAAAACATTTTCCCCCTCTTACTTTTCTCAAAGTTCAGATATTTTGAAATCTCATAACAGAAAATAAACCTTAGGTATTCACTAATTAAATTTCTACATTTTTTAAATTTCTAAATTTCCCCCCTTCATTATTCCTCCCTCCAACTTTTAAAATTTTAAAAGATAATCATCAACATAATTAACCATTAATACATAAACTAAAAAACCAAAAAAGATTAATCTTACATTCAACCATTAATGCATCATATTTAAAAATCAATATTTAACTTTATACTTTTTCCCCCTCAGTAGTTATAACACCTAAAACATAATCATTTTTAACCATAAGTAGAACAACTGCAAAGCCAAAAGAAAAGGTTAATCTTCCATTCTTGCTTTCTTTTTATATTTTTTCCAGTCTTTCTGCATCCCTCCTACTTCTATTTTGAGGAGGTTTTTCATTTTAATTTGAGGTTGATGTAACTTCAAAGATTGTCCCCTTTTTGAGAAAATTTCCTCTGATTTAGAGCCCCCAAATCGCCTCTTCTTGCTTATATAAATCAGTTCATTCCTTCGCCTGTAGGACCAAAGTTTGTCAAGAGTTTGTGAAAAAAAGTTCAGTTGTTTCTTTTCTATTAAATGTATAAATGCCACTGGCAAATCTCCTTCATCTTCTGAAACTTCGAAAGTCTGGTCATTTACTACTTTTTTCCAAACCAAGTCGTAATTTTGAAAGATTCTATCAATTTTTCCAAAAAGAGCAGAGAATAAGCTCGAAAATTCTTGAGAAGATTCTTCCACCTTCTCTGCTGCAATCAGAATATCTCCTGAATTGTCATCATGCTCCGTACTTGTTTTTGTCTCCTCAGTCATTTCTGTTGTTATCCCTTTAAGAATTGCTATTTGATTACTTATAGCTGCAGTATGATTATTCATGGCTTCTTTTATAAATTCTGTAAATTCTGCATCAAAATCCTTATAACTCTGTAAATCAGACAACTGTTTCATTTCTGAGACCTCCAAATAGCTTCCAGCACTTTCAGGATCTCCTTTCTTAGAAGCCATTTTATTTTAAAAAGATTTTCTTTCTTCCCACAACCATAAAATCATAAAGTCAGAGCCATCCTTTTGAGCAGCTTTCAGCAATTTCTTTATAAATCACCAAACGAAATAATCTTTTCCCAAACAGCTCTTCAAAATCTATTCCAGCAACTTAAAACCAGTCTCTGAGCACGAGTCTATTAGCAAAAACTTTCCTTTCTAACTTTCACTTTTAAAATCGCAACAAAGAAACGCCATCTTTACTTCCAGCTCAGAAAATCCAATTAGAAACATTGTATCCCCGGAGTTAAGTATTATACTTGCAAAAAGCTTGTCCTCCTGCTTCTGTTCCGCCTGCTTTTTTGAAATCATTTAATCTTCTGTTTGACAGCAGAAATTGGACGCAACGCCTAGCTCTGTAAAAAAAAAAAACAGAGTCCCCCCGGATCCGGAGCTTCAGTGGGCTGAACGGGGAGCTCTCGCCCTCCTAACCCCTGGAATTAATCCAGGGGTTTTCGGGGAGCTCTACCCTCACCCACCTGCTCTCCTCCCCTTCTTTTCCCGAAGGGGAGATTTTCAAGCCGTTTGACAGCTGATTAACGCTGTCAGAACGGCTCAACGGGATCGCGGGGGCGGCGGTCTAAAAAGACCGTCAATGGCGCTGCGGAGCCAACCCGGAAGTCCTCAGTGTGCTAGTTCTGACGTATAAAGCTCTTATGCCTTGGATCCTTATGACCTCAGGATTATCTTCCCCAAGTGGACACTAAGCTGTGTGTGTAAGCTAAGAAGCTGTGTTAAAGATTTCTACCCTCATCCCAAAGGCCCTTCTCTTGCCTTAGGGAGAGTTTATGCCAGTGGTGAAATCTAAAAGTTGTTACTACCAGTTCTGTGGGTGTGGCTTGGGGGGGGTGACTGGGTGGGTGTGGCCAATTTTTTTTTTTACTTTTAAAACCATTTTTTACATGTAAAACCATGTAAAAAATGCTTTCAAAAGGCTCTGACGATCCCAGCTGAGTTGCCTGATCGTCAGAGGGCTTTTAAAAAACCCTCTGTCGATCAGGCAACTCAGCTGAGATCATCCAAGCTGAGTTGCCTGATTGGCAGGCAATTCAGCTGGGATCATCAGAGCTTGGCTCATCAGAGGCATTTAAAAGAAAAAAAGCCTCTGATGATCGCGTAGCTCAGCTGGGCATGGGGGGCGGAGGTAGGGATTTTTGCTACTGGTTCTCTGAACTGCCCACCGCCATCGCTACCTACTCGCCCGAGCCAGTCTGAACTGGGAGCATTTCACCCCTGGTTTATACTCTGGGCCCAGGATAGCCCCCTTTCTGTTCATTTCCGAGAAGGCAGAATAGACCTTTGTGGTGTAGAACGCAAAGTATTGGGCCAGCTGCATTTATTTTTGGATGGTTTTATTGGTTGGTTTTATTGAATGTGTTAAGATTTGATATGTAAAATGCCCAGAGTCTTTCATTGGAGCAGCATATACTGTAAGTGCTGTAGAGAGAGAAAAAAGTGATAAGTAAATGCTATAAGTAAATAAATATAACATCATGAAATGGTTACTTACATTTAGCAGGGTGATAAACTATTTCCAGACCTTACCTACAAAATTGCCTCTAAGTGTGGGATCTGGAATCCTTTAAAGGCAACACAGAAGAAACTAGAGTCAAAGGACCAAGCAATTGACCGTGATTTTGAAGGATAAACCAAAACTGCAGTGAAAGCAAGAGATGGCCAAAGTTTTCTTATCTCCAAAATGGTATTAGGTAAGTCAGCTATATTTATATGTTTTAATTTATTTTTTCTGAATGGCATTACTTATTGTTTTTTGTACTACCGACCAAACCCTGTGGGGTTAGTTGCAAATTCTAACAACCTACCCAGTATAATCTATGACAAAGTTTACTAGAAACTGGAGATTAGCAACATCTGCCATGGACTTTGCTGTTCCTAGAAACTGCCTCTCTGTGCTGCACTGAAAATTGTTTTGAAAGTTGCCTTCCAATTCTACATGCAACATAATGCAATCCTCTTCCATGCAACACTATTTAAGTTATGAGTATGTAATTTGCTCTGCTAAAATATGCAACAGGAACAAAGAATGACCATTATTATTAGAAGGGCATTATAGCAGTAATTATCATAGGAAGAAAGTGCTAATTCAGCTTTCCCAGCGTGGCCTTCAAAATGTGCTGGTCTACAAATCCTAAGTGGCCATAGATCAACACATCTAAGAAGAACCAATTTGGTGGTAGCTTTTCTAAACCTAACTGGGTGAGTAAGAGAAAATAATGAACTTACATCTAGTAAAAGTTTAAAAACAAAAAACAGCGAGTCACAAATAAGTCTTTAGCTCTTAGAAATCGTCATTATTTGAAATGGAGTTTTTCAATCGAGAACACAAACCCATACCTAGTTTTTGTAAAAAAAAAAATGCTGAAAACTTTCTGAAAAAATTATATGCTTACTCTTTCTGAAGAGAAATTTCTGAAAAGTTATATGCTTACTCTTATGAAAAGGCATTGACAGAGATTTCCAGTGTTCATGACAGAGAATAGATTCCTTTTAAGCTGTGGGCATCATCATGTTATGAGTATAAACAATAATTAAAAGTGACTTTTAGAAAATTATGGTTATAAAGAACCTACAGATTTTGTTCTCTCATGACATCTTGAATTTACGTATCAATATCTGTCTGTCATGAATGAAGGCAAATATACATGTCCCAGGGTACTGTTGCAGGATCCAATCTGGATTGGTCACCTCTGGTCCCGGTGAATGACCCAGATTGGATCCTGCAATATCTGTCTGTCTTTCTACCTATCTGCCATGAGCATTGTTGATCTGGAGCATATTTTATATTTTATGAGATGTTACAGTGGCTAAAATAGAACAGGGACCACAGGGGGTAGAATGCTGACATGGGCATGATGTGTATGCTGCAATTCATCTACCATATTTCTGTCAGCTGTCCTGACAGAAGTCTATAGTAGCAACTTTTATATGATTATGTCATAATGTGCCATGTCAGCTTAAGTTGTCAGTGATTTAAGAGGAGTCTACTATGTAGATTGTCTTGAATTCTTAGAAGAAAGGTTGAATAGATATTGTCAACAATAGCAGTACAGTAATAATAAGGGATGGTTCACAAAGAAAAAACTAGTCTTACACTGATATTAGACTTGAAAAAGTCAGTGTAGTGCACTTGAACATTTCATGACTCATAGGTTAAAACTTCTAGGATTGGGCAGTAGATACGTATTCTAACTTAAGAAAAAGAATAAAAAAGGGGGGTTGTCTGTAGATGTAGATGTAGAGAGAATAAATGAGAACACAGATGTCAGTGGAATTCTCTCTGTAATAGAAATTATTTGTGTATCTATGCAGAGATGTTTGTTTTGGTGATGCATATGCAGAGATCTGCCTAAATCATATTTTGAAATGCAATCTCTCTATCTCTCATCTTTCCAGATACCACTTCTCCAACAGCCTTAATGTTGCTCTTTACACACTGTCATTCATGGTTGAAAGCACAGCTATTCAAGAACCAGTCTGGAATATACAAAACCTGACTTTGTTCAAAAGACCAGGATTTCAAGAGCTTTGGGTTTGCCAACCATTCAGATGGACATGCCGACAGGCCAGATATTGAGTGAATTATTTTTGCTACTTACCGACCGAGCATCTGAGGTGTCCCTGGGCAGCTTTCGTTGAATGTGATGAGCATCTTCTGAATGCTGGCTAGTTGGCAGAAGCAGTGGCCAATGTGTTGCAAGAATGTTACTTCTTCCTTGTGTGATGCTGGAAGATAGAAGATAACAGCTTTACCACAGTCCCGCCAAATATAATCAATATAATCTTCCAGTGGCTCTTCCAGAAAGTTCTCTGAGGATGGAAAAATGCAGCAGTATTTTGGGTCAAGCACTTTGTCATTTCTCAGGAATCCGAACAATTGACGGCTTCCAAATGGACTCAGGAAAATGCGGTGTGAAAAGAATGCTGCTGTGGGTTTCACTCAAATCCTTTGGTTCAATTTTCTCCTTAGGGTTTTATAAAAATGAGTTTAGCAGAGACGGTTGTGTTTCACAGACAAGGAACATTTGGGAAGCCCAAATGATGCGGCAGTGAAATCCCAGACGGTTCAACATCTTTGAAGAACTATAGACAACATTAAATCCACTTTTATCCACTTTTAACATTCTATCATGTTACTGGAAAATCATGTTATTGGAAAATAGAGGCCCGTAAACACGAACAGTAATGAGCGTATTAAGGAACCAGTAGTTTATAGGCCTCATTCTTTTCTTTTTTTTTTAAGTTTAGTAAAGGAAGCATTCTCTTGAACTAGCTGTACTCAGAATTCACAAGACTGTGAACGACCCTTTAGGTTACCTTTTATGATTAGATTATCCTTTTTGATCCTTTCCACATGTTGAGTTCAGTCTATGAAGAGATCTAGGAAGAAAGATGAAGCGGGTAATATATGCCAAAGAAGAATTATTGGCAACTCAGCTCTAGAAGAATGATTGGTCAATTCTGTTTTGTCCCTTCCAGGATTTGCTTTGGCATGGCTCCTAAAATTGTATTTTTCTTCTTAAATTTGAAAGTGACCCAAGATCAAGATCTTAGGCTTAGAAATGAGGCCATTGTTCAGGCTGTGTTGCAACTGATGTTGAATAATCGAAGTGGACTAGTTTGGATTTATCAGCTTCCACATCGTAATATCTTCTAGTGGTGTTGGACAACATTTCCCTTCATCCTTTGCCAGTACGCTCATTGATCTTAGCCACCACATTGGAGAATATCAAACTGAAGACGACTGCCTTAACAATGATTCTGATTCATGTGAATTTTTTCTAGCAGTAGATTGTTGTTTGGGTGGCAATGAGTATTTTATATAGAGCTTTAACAGTGTAATATAGTAGTTACTCCAGACAGATACGATATATGTTTCTAGGTCTGTATATGCCATCTTTTGTCTCATTGTGCTGCTTGATGATCAATATCTATAGCTTAATGTTTTGAAATAGAATTCTGATAAATGTGTTTAATTATGCAAAAAAAAAATCTAAACTTTCTTTCTGTAGACTGATTGAGAGAATGCAGAAAAGAGTTATTCAGGCAAGAGCTGTGGGTGCTTCTTAACAATCAATAATTAATCGTGGAACATCTTTCTATCCCTCTATTTATTAATTTCCTATAAGTGAGTAGCTAATGCTGATTCTTATGGGAAAACAGATATATTGCAGTGAGGGCAAAAGTCAACAAAATGTAAACAAAATGTGTCTTCCCCACCCAAGTTTTCACTACCATATTGGCAGCTAGTTAAATGAAAGGTGATATTTTGGCAAAAATGATGCATCTAAATTTATCTCCACAAATTCCACCTTGTTCTTTATCCTTCCAAAGCAGTTCAGCATAGAGATCCATTTGTTGTTTGATCAGTACTTTACAATAAAAGCCCCTGACTTTAGATAGGGATAATCAATAGCCATTGAATGAAAGAGAATCTGTTTCATTGTTTGAATGTATTCTTTTTTCCATAGATGTATTCTCAGGGTTTGATGCAGATATAACGGGAACTACAGAATCGTATGTGGTTTATGATGAAGGTACTGGTTACTTGAAAAATCCTTTTCCAAAATGGGTTTTACCTTTCTTGTTTGCGTCTAGAAATGCATTTCCAGAAAGATATAATGCGTTTCTAAGAACCCACTGGTAGCCTAGACAGAACTCCAATCTAAATATGTCTAAACAGGAAAACTGACTTCCAAATTCTGATTTTAGTGTCTCCAGGCCAAACAAAAATTAGCAGGTCTGCAGGCAGCATGACTTTCTACATAAACATAAACTTGACAGATAGATTTGTGTGTTTAAACAAAGTTTTAAATGACATTCGTTCCAACCATGTAGAAACAGGATGGAGTAAGCATATTTTAATAGCTGGAGTGGCAGGGGGGGGGGAGAGAGGGGGGTACTGATTGAGGGTTAGCTCATTCATTGCTTTCTAAGACCTAATTTTTATTCAGGCTCATTTTTTTATATTAAGCTTGGATAATGCTATTAGCTTAATGGAGAAAATAAGTAAACAAAAAATTACAGACCAGAAGGAGTTTCTTAATCTTGTCTTATATGGACGTTTTGTCATTGAAATTTGGCATGGAGTTTTTTTATTTTTTTTATTTTACATAACAGAAGGCAAAACAAGTAAAAATAATCAAGAGCAGATATCCCAATGATCTGTTTTGCTCCTGTTAATAATATTGATCATATTTTTGTGTCTTGTTCTTCCAGAGGTTGTGCCCTCTGGAAAAAATATCACAATGCTGCTTTCCTTCACCAGTGGCTATCAGATTGGCCAAGGACACTTTTTGTTGTGTTTCTTTTATTCCTTGGACCATTCAAGCAAGAAATTTAAAGCTCTCTAAGTAAACATTTCAAGCAGGAGATGAAAACCATCTTATATGAGTAAAGTTGTCTATAAAACAGATCACTGTAAATTAAGCAACAGCAGGACACCCAGGAGGAATTCCAGCTAACCCCACACAACCATGGTGCAATGCCAAGAACCCTGTCCAACTTGCAGGCACACATAGCTAGAAGTCTTTCTAGGACTGTTTTGGTTGCGAACATATGTGAGATGGCAATTCATGGTGGAACTCCATCTCCATATCTTATGGGCCCTTTGGTCAATTACACTTGATGTAATTGAACTTGATGGGTTCCCCTATGTCATTGTAAACTTCTCCCCAATTATTAACTATCTGTCCATTTGTAATAATATTTAGTGGAGGTCTGGACATGCACAGTATACTTTGGATTTCATTGTCATAATTTATATATCACTTCCCAGCTCAAAGGAGTTTACAGTGAAACAATTAAAATGCAATAATATAAACATGTTTAAAAGTGCTATAAAAACAACATACTTATTAAAAAGATGGCAGGAAAATAAAACGGAAACTATTTATGCAACATTCATCCAGGAAGATTTGGGTAAAGAAGGAGTTTTCAGCAGTAATCTACTATAGTAGGTTCCTAATACTTTCAAGGGCAGAGCATTCCAGAATGGACATGCTTTGCCTCTAGAAGTTGTAGGTGCTCCATCACTGGAGATTTTAAAGATGAGATAGGTATAGGGCTGTGATGGCGAACCTATGGCATGCGTGCCCAAAGTGGCACATGAAGCCAAGTCGCTTGGCACACACTGCCTTGCCTGTTTGTCTTCCGGGTTTCTGGTGCAGATGCATGCATGATGATCAGCTGTCCTTCGTGCATACCGGCCAGCTGATTGTTGAGTGCGCATGCACACTAGAACCCAGAAGTCCACTTTTCCGGAGTGCGGCCCTGATGAGTGTGCACGATGTTTCCATGCAACCTTTTCGGCACCATCACTGGTATAGGGTCTCCTGCTCAACCCAGGGGTTGGACCTCCAATGTATCTTCCAACTCTGTCATTCTATATTTGTATGTTAACTTAGAGAAGTAAACGCAAGATGCAAGAGAAGTTCTCTGGCCATATTAGTTATTATCTGGGGCTCTAACAGAGAACATACTCTATTAGGAAAGGTCTGTATGTGCTGGTAACACCATCTTACTTTTACCAGCTCTATTGCTCTATATAAGGCCAGAGCCCAATATAATAACACTGAAGACTTAATATGTATGGTGAGTCTCTTGTAGCTTTTATAACCAGACCCATCTCTTTCCAAATATTGTTTACCAAGATAAATGACCTAGTTGGTCATATAGCAGTTACCTGTATATTGGCCTTGGGTCTTTTCTAGTCACTAATCAACATTCCTTGTCACTTCATGAGAAACAATACTGAAGCAGGGTGATCTGTTCAAGACAGCATCTGGTGAACTTCTTCACTAAGCAAGAAATTCTTTCCAGTGCTACACTGTAAATTTTAAAAGAATGTCCATTTATTACGAAATCTTATGCAACCCCACAGTTAAAAAAGATAAGTAACAATTGGAACAAATTTAAAATAGGGCTACCACAATGGTGAGTGGTCCAGAGAGTTCTGGGATCCAAGCACTATGAAAAAACAGTTAAAGGATCTTGGCCCATTGAGCCTACAGAAAAGAGGATGAAGGGGAAATATGATTGCAGAAAAGCGAGTAGATTGTTCTCTGATATCCTGGAGGGCAAAATTGGAACCAGTGGGTTAAAAATAATAATAATAATAAAAGAGGTTCAGGGGGGACTTCCTGACAGTGCAAGTTGACAGTGGAACAGACTGCACATAAAATCATGATTTCTCCTTTACTAAAGGCCTTCAAGCAGAGGCTGAATGGTCAGAGATGTTGTGTAGGCTTCTGCAATAGAAGTATGGACCAAAGAACTTTTCTGCTTCTTCAGTGACCTAAAGCTTGGGTACTCTTCAAAAAAATGCATCACATTTTCTTTCTTTCTGTTTTGTCTAGATTATGAGCTTTTTGAAACTACTTTGCCTCCTTCCACCACCACTACCACTACTACTACTATTACCACCACTGAAGCATTGCCTGAAAACAACTTTCCAGAGTTTAGTGTGACAGGCACAGATCCTTTATCAGAATATGATTCTGCTGGAAAGAAACGATTTACTGGTAAGTCTGTAAATTAGGTTAAAAAACAAAGATGACCAATCCTCTGATAAGGGCTTCCAAAGGTAAACTTTTGACTGTCCGTCTTGTCAGCAAGTGAGCTTAAATGGTGTCCAAGGGATGATAGAGGACAGGAAGGCCTGGAGGAAAGTTCTCCATGGGGTCGTGATGGGTCAGACACGACTTTGCAACTAACAACAACTTGTCAGCAAGATTATTTTGTTAATGGCAAACACGTCCTGTGCACATCAGCTGGGAACCATTTTGTTTTTGAGACCATAAGAATCATTGTCAAATAGAGGAAATAAAAATATACTTCTCTACACCATTGATAAAGTTACAAATTCATACCTTAAACATCTTTCAGAAGGACTGGCATAGTGTATCTGTGAGCATCAGAACTTTTGCTGAACCTTCCTCCCTATAGAAATTCTCCCTCCCTTCGCATAAGATAAAATAAAATAAAACTTTAAAATTCTGAATTCTTGCAAAATTGGAAATCCTTGTGAGATTTTTATCATTTTGTACAAGGATTGCAAAAATCTAAGGTCTTGCACTAGAATGCTCATTTTACAAGACTGACAAAATCTCATGAGGTTTTCCTGGTTTTGTGCACTTTCTTTTGAAATGTACATGTTCTTGCACGAGAGGACATGAAAAGCTCTTGCAGTCTTCTCCCACATAAGTTTTGACAATGGAAAAGGCCTGACAAAGGTTGTTGGCTTTTAATCAGCTCTGTCCCTTTTTACACACATTTCTCCCTAAACTAAGTAATTCAAACATTGTTGCCTTTTGTTGTGAAGAAATTATTCTGATCTTCATTCTGAACTTGACAACATAGTGCTCCTAATTCTGACACTCTTTGAAAGAACTTGGAGAAAAATGGAGAAAAATCGAGTCATTATCTGCTCCTAAGAATAAAGCATTTTCTGTGGTAAACATTAAATGTATTTTCTCCCTGGAATTGGCAAACAGAATGATATTTTCTCAAAATCTGTATGGTATTCTTCAACCTCTTGAAAGTGTGGAAATTATACAATAACTGCAGTGTCTTGTTCCAATGTAGAAGTTGGCCTATATAGGAAGAATAATTATTTCAGTCCAGTAAGTGTCTTTCACCTGGCAATTCATTTCCCTTCTTTTGACGTAGATTCAGCTTCATATGGACTTGTGATTTTAACATTATGAATTATGTTGCTGCTCCACAGTCTTAACTCTAAACCTAATTTGAGAAAAGAATAGTCGGAATGAATAAAGTTTCTTCGGGGTTTGTTTGTTTGTTTCATAGATGCAAACCTTTGTGCATAACAAAGAGAGACTGGAAGGACATACCCATAGTTATTAAGTGATGGACATCACATTCTGCTCTTTCAGTGTAATTGCAAGCCTTTGATTTTATGTTTTATGCTGTGGTGCATAATTGTTTTTTAAACTTCTTTATAATGCAGTAAATGGCACACCCCTTGAATGTCTAACTTACATCTATGAACAAAACAAATCTAAACTTGCATTTTTGAAAAATAATAGAAAAATGTTGTACTTCTGGATTAAGAACTGCATCATGTGAAAAGGAAAAGAGGAACTGTATCCAAAGTTTATTATTATTATATCAGAAGGTGATCCTTTGAGGTTCAATGCCAAGTAGAGAGATTTCTCTCAAAGCAAATGTTCTCTTTAAAAAAAGAGCTTTTTTAAAAGGTTTGCAACAGGAGAGGAAATAGCTGAATTTCCTTTCTTATGAAAGCATTCAATAATAATCTCTCTCTTTCTGAGAGAGAGAGAGAGAGAGAGAGAGGGAGGGAGGGAGGGAGGGAGGGAGGGAGGGAAATGATAGAATTACTTTCAGTTTTAAAATGCAGTCTATATAACAGGATATGAAACTGTATGTAAACTAAAGTTTGTCCCCGAAAAGGCTGTTTTTAAAAGAGAAAAAAAAAGTGCTTGTAAAAATGATTTTTAGGTGGTAAATTTGAATTAGTTTGTTCCTTTGAAAAAACTGCTTTTTGCTTTGGTTTCAATCAATTCTTTGACTAGGTATGTCTATTAGGCTGTCAAGAAGACCTCCTTTACTCTCACCAACTGAGATTAGATCATTTGGGAACAAAAAGCAACGTCAGTGCTTAAAAATAAATGCACTCTTGGAAATAATTCCTCTAGAGTGACAAAATCTAATAAGATTAACTGACATTTTTGTTATAAACATTTTATGGCATTCACGGGGAGAAAGGGAAAAATTATTGTTCTAACAAAACTGTAAACTGTAACAGAATAAATATTTCCACTGACTTGTGCAAAGAGATTTTTCAACCTCAAGCTGACCTTTTGAGATAATATGTGTGCCCATTAATTTACAAGTTCTGTTTGCGTGAACCCTTCTTATTGCTATAAAATATAAAAGTGAAAAATTGAGCTGGAGTAGCAATATTCTTCATAAAACTTGGAAGGTGAACTTCGTGTCTCAGTAGAAAACCAACTGGCATTCTTGCCTACTTGCTAAGCCTACTATCTTCATTATTTCTGTAGGTTGCTGCTTAAGGCTGTTCACAAGGTATGGATAAAAAGATAAGTCAAGATGGCAGCCATTGAATTGAAGCCTCGTGTGTTTCCTATGTGTGATGCAGCTAATCAAGGATCATTTAATTATTTCATATTACAGTTGTAGAGAGAAAAAATAACCGTAAAATTGGTTTAGGTCCATAGTGTACCCTCTGCAGTATTCTGAGCATTATGATTAACCTTTAAGTACTCAGATTCTAAGCAGATATTTGAAAATATAGTGACCTCTAGTTGAGACTATCATAATCATAACCCTTGTACAATCCATTCTCTTGGCTTTTAATTACTTTAACAGAGGGTTTCTTTGAGTTGCAGTTGGTATATATAGAGAAAGGGGGGGGGGAACTGTATTAATTGTACAGGTATCTGATGTGATTTTCCCTAACTTCACCTGCTGCTTCCTGTCTGTTAGAAAGGTTACATACCACTTACAAGTGTGGTCAGGTACAGCTAGCTGAATCAGTTTAGTTAGAAGAATATCTGGAACGATGGTATTGAATGGACAAAAAGGACTTTGCATAGGTCCTTGGAGATTCAAGATGTTGTAGGATGTAATGCAGAGCCACATTAACAGCATCATCTGCCAATGGTTTTCAGGTGGACCAGCACTAACCTTTCTAAGGTTTTCATAACTACGGATGTCAGAGCAACCGGCCTCTAATCATTCATCTCCTTGATGGAGGGTTTCTTTGGCACTGGAATGATAGTAGAGCGTTTGAAGCTGGAAGGGACATAACACATCTCTAGTGATTTATTAAAGATGTAGGTGAAAATGAAGGCCAGTTGGTCAGCACAAGCAGAAGGATTTACCTTCTCTGGGCCTGGTGCTTTGTGAGGCTTTTTAAATATTCCTTTATATATGCAACATGTTTCCAGGGCTCATTATTCTAAACTTACAGAAATTTGCCTGCTACATTCATTGCGACACATAAGTGCAGTGGCTAAACCCATTTTTATGCACCTTTTAAATAAATCCCCTTAAATTTTTGTGTCCTCCTTTTGCAGACTTAAAATAAGTCTTTTTTTCCAATTTGCAAAGTTAGCAAATGATAGGGAAATAGATAATTTCTAAGTTCAGGAACTGTCTTTGGTATATTTTAACCCAATTTGCACTTTCAATTGGTCTTGGAAACTTGTCTGAATGTCAAGTCTGACTTTTCCTTTTACTAATCCATCGTCACCACAACCTTTTTAGACTGAATGGTCTCGTCTTGCGATTTCTTCCAGCTCCTTATGTGACTTATCTAAACAAAGACCCAGCGGCTCCATGTTCTTTGACAGAGGCACTAGATCACTTCCAAGTAGAGAGCCTGGATGAACTTGTTCCCAAGAACTTGAATGCAGGGATGCAACCTCAGAAAACTCCTCACAACATCACCATAGTAGCTGTGGAAGGCTGTCATTCTTTTGTGATTGTTGACTGGGCTGCACCTATCCATGGAGATCTGGTCACAGGTACATTAATGCTTGCTGCAATGGTTAGACTGGTTAATGGAGGCTGAATTGAACAGAACTTTTTTGTTTTCATTTTTTGTCTGCATTTTATTTTTCAATAAATTATCCATGTCTTTCATTCAGTAGTATTCCACTTGGTTTCTTTCCAATAAGAAATAAATGTTGGTCTAACAGAGCTAATCTTTTTTTAACATGACCAAATAAATAAAATGCTACTGAAAAATCATAATGTGAGGACCAGTCTCTCTACTTTATGTTTCTTGAGAGGCTTTATTGATTGATCTATTGAGAGGCTTTTTCAAAATTAGGGTGCCACAATAAAAAGTCTCTGCCTCTTATAAATGTATATCAGATACCCACATTTGACAGTACTTGGAGAAGGGCTTTATTTGAGGATACATAGCAGTCTTGTATGTATTCTATATTTTGCTTTTATAAATACTGCTAATTTATTTCCTGGATTCAGAACTAAAATGTGTAGTTTTACTTGATGGGAAAGTCTAAAAGCTGCTAAAGAGGTAGGAAATTACAATGTTGAAGGATTCAGTGCCCTTAGAAGCCTAAGATCTCTTATCTATGGCTATTACTTTCTTCCTCCACTAATAAAATTTTATTTATTTGTTCCATCAAGTCAATCTTAACTACTAGCAACTTGTGGCACAGTGGTTAGAATGCAGCACTGCAGGCTAACTCACTGCTCACTCCAGGAGTTCAATTCTGAGCGATTCAATATTGACTCCCTCCTTCCCGGGTCAGTCAAATGAGGACCCAGATTGTTGGGGGCAATATGCTGACTCTGTAAACCGCTTAGAGAGGGCGGCAAAGCACTGTAAAGCGGTATATAAATCTAAGTGCTATTGCTATTGCCTGGATTAATCCCTGTGTTTTTCTTGGTAAGACCTTCGGAAGTTGTTTGCTATGGCCCTCTTCTGGGGGCTGAGACAGAGTGACATTAGGAATGTGAACAGTAGGATTTTTCAAAGGTTTATAGGAGCCATATAATCTTGAGAAAAGCTACAGTTGCTTTAATGAGTCATAGAGCAGTGCTGTATGTGCACCCATGCACACTTTGAAGCATTTTTTTCTGGTAGAATTCAAAGTGTTCCACATCTTTATTGGACATGGCCAATAATCTGGCTAGCCAGATAGCTAATGCATACTTGCATTATGTTGATTGAGCCCTATTCCCCACCTAGCTTTGCTGTCATCTCTTCTTGGCAGAAATGGGAATTCCCTCCAGCTTTGAACATACTAATGAAATACTTTTGCCACATGATGTTGCATGATGTATTAGGCTACCGAAATACCCTGGGTTCTAATATATCCATGACATCTTTCTCTTGGCAGGTTATTTAGTTTACAGTGCATCCTATGAAGATGTCATCAGGAACAAATGGTCAACCAAGAGTGCAACAAGCAGTAATTTGCCCATTGAAAACTTGAAACCAAATACAAGGTATTATTCCAAAAGACATGCGATAACAAGCTTGATTTAGAGGGGTGGGGAGGGGAAGCTATATAGAAACATTAATATTCCTATTGTGGGGAAACAAATAGGGGCATATGAGCCATGGTGGTGCAGTGGTTAGAATGCAGTACTGCAGGCTACTTCTGCTGACTGCCAGCTGCCTGCAATTTGGCAGTTCAAATCTCACCTGGCTCAAGGTTGACTCAGTCTTCCATCCTTCTGACATCGGTAAAATGAGGACCAGATTGTTGGGGGTAATATGCTGATTCTGTAAACCGCTTAGAGAGGGCTGTAAAGCACTGTGAAGCAGTATATAAATCTAAGTGCTATTGCTATGAGAACAATGGAATCACACAAAATATGCCATTTATGTACTTGCATCAAGGTCTATGATGTCATAATGTAATTGATATCATTTTGTACATTGTCATCTTGATACCATTGTGGCTTGTTATGAACACCACTGCTTGTGTCCTCCTTTCCACTAAAGCTCCAGTGCTATCAGCCAATATTCTCCACTTGAAGCCTTTCATTGGAGACCAGAGATGCTTTTCAAAAGGCAACTGGAAAGAAAGTCCAGTTGCCTTTTGAAAAGCACTTTTGGGACAACCATGATCTGAATGATTGAGAATCTCCATAGACTTTCATTGGATCATTTTGTAACTGTTAGGCATTTTCCCTCTGCTCCTTGTTGGGAACAATAATTTTTGTGCCCACAGTGCTGAGAATAAGGCTGAGCATCTGAATCTAACAATATCCAATTGTGGGAGAACATTGTAGGCAAAGATGTTCATCTTTCAGAATCTGGTGAACAATCAGGAATCACAACAACAATAAATTAAAAAATATAGCAGTGACACTAGCATATGAGGAACTCATTAATAATATTATAGAGGAGATTCTTAGTAGCTCAGGGTTGAAATGAGGGGCCCTTGGTGCTCTCTGAACTTAGTTCAGCCAAGCTCAGAAAGCACCAAGAACTTACTTGTACTCAAGATCTTTTGCTCAGTTGCTTATATTTCCTAACCACGAAACCCCTGCTCTAGATTATATAATAAGGAAACAGAATTTTAGAATAGGATTGAAGCCTTTGCCTTTTCTTTGACAGTTAAGTATCATCTGCATCACTTTCTCCCAGAACTCCCAGGCAAAAGTAGCTCCTTATCTTGTAACTTTAAAATTGCCCCTCAACCACTGTAAAATTTCTGCAATTTAGCAACCTGAACTGGGAGATTAAGCTAGCTTCAATCCATGTGTTCATGATTATACACAGATTGTGAGGAAACTCTGATTCACAGAAACTGAGCTGCCTGTAGTGCGTTCCTCAGGCTTTATTGTGGTTCCTGCTTGAAGGATCTTATGTCTACTTGTTCAGTTGAATTTTAGGCTGTTGCTTGACTAAAAATACCTGCCTAAGGTATTTTACACTGTACATTTTATTCATTTAGTATACATTTTAATATAGTCAGAAGTAGGTTAAAATATAGAAATAACCGACACACCATTGTTTTAATACATGAGTTAAGATTTTATTTTTCTTTTATTATCTCTTAACTATTATTATCCTCTGTACCTTCTAAGCTCTGCAACTGTTTGATATCTGCTTTGTAACACCTCAGATCTTGCCTACTTAAAAAGTCACACTTAGAAAACTGTAAAAAAATAATCTGTAGACACTAAGGTAGAAGCATAAACACCCTCAAGTTGAGCTTAATTCCTGATTACTCTTTCCTGCCGACGTTCGTGGCAGTGTTACAGAAGTAATTTGCAGTGTTTTTTCAACTTTCCAGTCTAGTCAGAAGCTCTGGAATTCCCAGGCGTTCCTCCATCCAATTTCTAATCAGGGCCAATCCTGTTTAGCCAAGGATCAGCCAAGGTTGGCTAAAGAATTTGGAACTCAGAATTATGATGGATTGTGATTAAAGAGATTGCTAAATCTCAAGCTATGTTGCAAATTGCTTCATCTATCAAGTTTAAAATACTTTGCCATAGTGTTTATACTGTATTTATTTCTCTGAAAGGAAGAGTATGGTTTTATTTTTAATATAATTTACTATTAATGTGGGTAGGGTTGTCTCAGCTATCTAGAGCAACTATAAAACATTTTATTATTTTAAAAAGTTGCCCTTCTTAAACAAAATCAGTTGCTTTCTTGTGAATAGGACCCCCCGATTTGCAATTTTGCAATAGCAACTGAATGCTGATTTATTTATTCAGATTTTGGGTAAAACTCAACTTTAAATACTCCTTAGAGTTTTCTTATTCTGCTATGATTCTTTCTTAATTTTTATTTTTACAGTAATGGAAGACAAGGAATATTGTGTCTAAGCTGATCTGTATTTTTTCTTTTTGGAAAACAGACCACATGATACGTTTTACAGTTAAATCAGAACTGTGACTCAGATAATATATTTTAACATTTTCTTCAATTAAAATTAAGGAATTTGTCTTTGCTTTCCATCATATTGGATCTCTGGTGATATAAAGTCACTATTACTGAATTTCAGAAGTAGTAGTCAAGTCCAAAAGCAAATAGGAATGATAATTCAATTAATTAGATGATTTATCTTCTAATGTTCTGGCAGATTTTTTCCTAACAACTGAATGTAGTTTTTGTCCAAAAATGAATCATTGATGATGTCAGCTCTTTTTCAATATTAGCTTTTGTTTTTTTGTTTTTTAATTTCTCTTCAGCCCAACTTTTAGTCTGAAGTCCTAGGACCTGGCCCTGAAATCATAACAGATTTTTCTGTACAACATTTAATTAGAAATTGAAGGGGATATTGCCAATGGGATTCATCCAAATTTGGATGGCATTTTCAGTGTCAAAGACTGTTATTTAAAAAGATCAAATGGGAAATTATGGAAATCTTTCTCCAAAATTTCTATATTGATGAGGCTACTTACTAGAGAAATGAAACACCTGTAAACCAAAGATCAAGCTTAAAGAACCCCAACAATACCACATTATGTTCTTCTATTAAAATGTCCTTATATTGCAGCATGATTTTTGTGTGTGTGCTTTCAAGTCAGTGTTGACTCCTAGTAACCACCTGAACTAGTTCCTGCAGTTTTTTGGAAAGATTTTCAGAGGTAGTTTGACATTGCCATCTTCCAGGAGCTGAGAAAGAGTGACAACTCAAAAATTTACCTTTAATAGTTTCTCTTTTCTTTCAATATGAGAATTTACGGCCCTTTCAAGTTCGTGGTTCTGAGAGTTTGGAAAGGACACCTACCTTTCATTTGGATATTTGACAATATGGCAAGTGTTAGTGTCAATATATAATTCATTGTTCAAGGGATATACTTCTCTTTCTTCCAAACAATCTGAAGTGGCTGGGCATAAACACATGTGCAGGAGCAGCTGTAACAGCATTCAAAATATGCAGAAGAGGCAAATGTTTTAATTATTTCAAGATTGGGGCTTCATTTATGTTCTTGCATTTCATGAAAAGCAATTTTTAAAGGCTTTGGTTTCCAAATTCTGGCATAACTTTTTGTTCTGCAGCTTTTTAATATTTTATCAAGTGCTGGACATTTAACAAAATAATATATTTTCCTACAGTTAATCACAAGTTTCATTGCATGTCTTGCCATGAAATCAATATCCTTGGGAAACAAGACATTTAGTAACATATTATTGTTGTTTTTCCTCAGAAATTGATTGATATTTTAAGTCTTTGGCAATTTTAAAAGTAAAAAAAAAATGGTAAAGGTAAAAAAAAATGGATGGATGGATGAATACTTTTAGAATTTCATTCACATAAAGTTATCTTGGCTGTATGTACCCTGGTTAGCTAACAGTGCATATAGAACAACCGAGGGCTCAGTTTAAACCAGACATCAGACAGTTTATCTTTCCAGCTCAGAATTGCTATTAAAATAAGGCCTGCAACTGGAGCCAACTCAAATTGACAAGGTGGCTTTTATATACATTACCAGGGTTATGAAGAAGGCTATTTTTATTCACCAGATTTTTCTTTTGCCCCCAACTCTTTGGGGAGATATTCATACATCTCCTTCCAAGGAAAGTATGGTCTAATTCATGGATGTGCCCATGCCACAGAATTTAATATGGCTATTTAACATTTGATGACTTCCATCTGTCTTCATCAACCAATTTCACAGAAAGTAAACATAGTGCTTGAGATAATGCTGGATATTTAAACACTTCACCTATTGTGTTTCACCACTGTCAGCTCTTTGCTCATTATCAAATTTTGTTGGTTCTTGCTTGGTTTCATGACTGAATTAAACATTTTTGATGAAGCTATCATTAGAGGTGCCTCAAAAAACAAGATATATTTAATAGCTTTTGTGGAACTTTTCAGAATTTCTTCTAAAAAAACCTGTTTGGAATTTATCTAATTTTATTACCACAAGCTGTTGTTATTCTGCCATTTTAATAGATGCTTGGGGGTTTTTTTCTCTCTTTTCTTGATTTAGGTATTACTTTAAGGTCCAAGCAACAAATCCTTATGGTTATGGTCCTATAAGTTCATCCATCACCTATGTCACTGAATCTGGTATGGTGGTTTAATATAGTATTAAAATACAAAACATTTTTAACTGCAAATTAGAGCACTGTCAACAAGAATCCAGTGGGTGTTAAGATTTCAGAATAAAAACAACAAATGACAACAGGAATGATCAGGGAACTACCCAGTAAAAGGAGGAGGAGGAGGGGAGGATCTGTTGGCATGTTAGGAAATAGAGACAGCTTTGCCCAGCCTGAGTTTTCTTCAGATATGTGGATTTATTTCTAAACTTCTCCAGACAGAATGGCTATTGTTGAGAATTCTGGGATTTGAATTTGCACATTTGGACAGAACTGGTCAGGGAGGGCTGGTTAAGAATTGAATTAACAAAAATCAAATGATGAAGTGCTGATCGTCTTTGGCCAAAAAGGAGTGAATTTGTAATTCAGCTGTTGGTCTTTTGATGCAGAAAGCCAACATCAATGTTTTCTAACAGTTTCTCAGGTTGCCCGGTGTGGATTTAGTCTTTAATTTTTCTATCCTGATAATAAAGCAAAGGAATGGCATATCACTTCTATTTTCTCCTCAGGAAAACTACATGACTGTTTCCATTAGGTCGTCAGGGGTCAAGCTCAGTACAAAGAAAAGTTTACCTTTTACCCTGATAGTGGGAGTGGGGGAAAAGGTTACATTAAAAAATGAAAAGAGGAAATTCCATTTCTGTTCCTTGCTTGGCAGGACACTTAACAATAGTTTTTCTTTCTTTCTTTTAATCCTGAGCAGCTGAGTAATTGGAAACAATTGTGTCTGTCAAAAAGTTTGGGAAACAAATTTTCTTTTAGATTTTTCCCCTTTCTCAGCTGAAGCTTGTTTTCATTTCATAAAGCTGATTTTGTTCTTTGAAATTAAAAGCTTTTAAATAATTTTAAAATATGTCCAGCTATAAACATCCTATGCTATTTTTACTTGGAAGGTTGATCATAGGTAGGTCATTTGGCACAATGTAACAACAAAATACAATATGTATTTTATAAATACATATTGTATTTATAAAATATTTATTTATTTATATATATAAATATATTAAATATTTATTTAGAAATACAATATGTGTTTCTCAGTATATACACCAAAGACAAATTCCTTGTGTGCCCAATCACACTTGGCCAATAAAGAATTCTATTTTATTCTGTATGGTTAATACCTTAAACTAACTGGATAACTCCAAGGTTATTTTTTCCCCGCCATCCTTAGATTCCTAAGTTCCTGACTTGGAATTCATGTACATAACCATATTTCAATAAATCTGCATCCAAATGAACTCAACAGTTCTTCTTATGGATTTAGAATAGGAATCTTTGCATGTGTAGGAGATAAAAATAATGTCCAATTGAGTACCCTCACATGGATTCCTGGAAAAATCGATTGAAGCCTTAATTAGCTAGCAGCTATATCTGCAAGGAAATCAACATGTCTGCTTGGCAAAAAGAGCAACTACATCGTTTTATTACAAGTCCTGTCCATTTTGAATACCATTGGCATTGATAACATTACCGTCAGTCACTTGCAAAAGGTAGCTTTACTTAGAATAGTTTACATCCTGTGACAATACTTTGAACATAATCAAACAACAATACCTACCTATCCCGGGTTCTTGGGAAGGACTCAGTAGGTGGATAAAAATGCCAAATACAGTCTGAACATCTGGCTGACTATGCAACAAGCTTTCTAATTTATTAAACTTCTATCTTGCCTGACTTCCAATGACTGGGCACCTTTCAACAATAAAAGAAATTACAATACAATCAATGAAAAATAAAGATAAAAGATGTCAAGTGCCATGAAAAAAGGGGTTTCACTTATAGGTATAAGCACTAGTATAATGTAGAGACTTTAAAAGGAAAAGAAAAGAGAGGAGTCAAAGGAAATGTATATCCTAAAATATATGGAGAAATTACAAAGGGGCAGCAGTGCTTTGGGTCCTCCTCATCAGAGATGTTAAGATGAGTGAAGCATAGAATAATTTATCCTTGAAGTCCAAATGACCTTCCAGTGTAGGAAGGTGGTAAAAACACTGCTGTTTTCTCAAGCTCTTGAAATATGTCAAACTGTTTGTAATTACACTTGTTGCTTTAATTTCTATATGATATTGTATGTAAGTCATTCAGAGTTTATGAAGCAGAATATAAATTATACAAATCAACAAGAAGATTCAGAAACTGCTTGTCTTAGTTTGGCTGTGGATACTGATTTCTTGAGTAAATCATTGAAACATTTCATTGTTATTTCCTTACAGATAATCCTCTTCTTATTGTAAGACCACCAGGTAAGTTTCAGTTTTGCTTTCTGGTGCTTTGTCGTTTTCTCATAAGCGCAGCATAGATTAAAGTTGTGATTTAATATCTATGATGGAGGGGAAAGAAGGAAGGAAGGAAATAATCAGTGAAAAGCAGTGTTTGGAAGAGTATCCTCATCTTAAGATAAATGCAGAACTTCATTCAATCTGAGTGCCATGCTTGCCCTTGAAATAGCATTACTTGAGGCTGAGACAGGTGTTAAGTCAGGACAACTTCTTCACAGCTGTCTAACCATTGCTTAAATATACTGCAGCTACTCCTTTTTTCTGCTGTGTCTCATGATGTTGCCTTTGTCTCATCCCCCTCCAGTATCTGAGGGAACCTGTTCCAAAGTAATATTTTTTCTTTTCTCCCAATATATATCAGGTTGATCTGGCATGCTTCACTGATACATTGCATTCAGGAATTAGGATTTGTTCAGGTCCTATTGGCCACTTAGGCTTCTGAGAGCCACACACCCCTACCCTCTGGTTGTATGCAGTAATGGGCAGGCAGTAGGAATAACCTTGAGGAACCAGTGGAAAAGCCACAACTAAGACAATGTTTAAATAAAAGAAATTTGAGTCCAGGGTAGAAATATAATTTGAGTAAGCATCTCAGACATGTTCTTCCCTAGTTCTCATAAAGATAGAGGGGAAACACATTCAGAGTTGCAAAATTCTGTTACCATCACCTTATAATAAAGTATTACCATTCTTAACCCTAATATCTTATTCTAGTCTATCTTAAAAGGACTAGTAGATAGCACTTTAATCAGGCCATCCGCAAAATGCCTACACTTTGTTTAATCCAGTTTATTGTAATTAAAATAGATTAATTAAAATTTAAGTACTTTCAGTATAATTGCTCTCTGTATAATTAGTCATTTTGCTTTCTGTCATGTTAAAGTTCCAAAATGACATCAAAATTTGAAGGAGTGGCTGGTCCAAAGAAACTCCAAAGAGTTTATCAGCTCTTGGAGTAGAGGAAGAACAGATTTCTATGTTTGTCAAAGTTAGTAAACAATATTTCAGGCTAGTGACTTTTGTGTGTTTGCTATAGTTCTAGAAGTGACTTAGATTAGAATATTGCAATGCATCTTTCCTTATTCAATTCAAGTCAATGGCTGCTTAGATTACCCACTTGACATTTAATACATTTTAAACATAGTGTTATTGTACAATGGATTAAAATTATGTCTTAGAATCATAATTTGTCCCTGAGTTTTCATGTTTAATATTTAAAATGCAGAAAGTGCCAAATAATTCTTGCAAGTTGCCTTTGAGTGCATAAGAGAAACCATATGGTTGGCTTCACAACAGCAACTATAGTGGTATATGGTCGATTTCACTGGCACCTCTTTATGGGAAACCACACTGCTGATGAACAGTGCAGAAACGTGGAGTGTTTGTGATCCAGATTCATTGTATAGGTCTTTTTCTTCTTTCCTTTTTCTCCTACTCCTCCTTTTTCCAATAACATTGTGGCTGAAATGCTAGGAAAAGTGAGAAGCTTGATGTAGAAATTTCAGTCAGAGCTCAATGGGCTTATCTTTGCATGTTATTCCTCACTTGATGGGTGCTTAGAGGATTATGCCTTTTTTCAAGTTGAAAAGCCCATATAGTGCTGTGGTAGGTGTTTCCCCTCCTTTTTTAAAAAATATGTTTCTCGTGCCATGGGACAATTGACACCAGTGTAAGAGATCAAAGAATGTAAGGAAAGCTCATATTTTAGAAGCAAAGGCCATTGTAAGCAAGAAGGCACTTTTATGTGCTATTATATCATCTGCTAGGGAGCCTGCTAAATCAGATGCTTAAATTTGAACTATTTTGTGCAAATTACTCTAATGAATTCCTGTTTTTTCTCTGGTAGGACCGGTCTATCAGGGCAACATGGTCTAGCCAATTATAGGACTGAGCATACTGTTTCCGTTTTCGCTTTTCAGCCCCAATCCAGGGGCCTTCGCAGGCAGTCACTTTCACAACAAACTATTTTTCTGTTAAATGTATGTTTTACTGACAAAGTTATAAAGGGAGACTAGTATAGATCTTTTTCAAGCTATTTAGCTCTCATCAGCTAAATCTGCCTGCCTGGGTTCGAATCCCAGAAGGGTATGGCTAGCTGATGAGAACTAAATAGCTTGAAATAGATCTATGCTAGTCTCTCTTTATTTCTTTGTCAGTAAAACATAAATTTAACACTAATGAATTCCTGCACTGGTGCAGGTAGTGGTCTCTCACACATGGACTATCCTGATTTTTAAGGCTGAGAAGGCAGTCCCTTGGTGTTTTCTTTTCTACTTCAAAATTGTAATTATTTTAAAAATTTAGGAAAGTCCATTGCCGCTTCAGTTTACATGTCAGAGCACACAGGTTGTAAAATAAGGACAGTTGATTTCAAAAAGAAAGGTAGATAATTCCTATAATCTTTGGGAGCACATTGTAGAGTATCAGATTTTGTTGTGAATGTTGAATACACACTGAAGTGCTTTCTAATCCGTGGTGCCCAAATTGTGGTTTCCTATGTAGCCATTCAGACTTTGAATGAAGGCAAATATATGTGTCCCAGGATAATGTTGCAGGATCCAATCTAGGTTGGTCACCAGGATCAGAGATTTAGCTTTCTGAGCTTTTGGGCTTGTGCTGGAGCCCATTCTCAGAGAACTTCTCTCTAGTAGAATGGGTTATTCAGATTTATTATTATTATTCTTCATTCAGACTTCTTCCAGACATTTTGCAGTGGTTGTTGTTGTTAGTTGCAAACTTATTGCAAACCCATGGACAACGTTCCTCCAGGCCTTTCTGTCCTCTACCATCCTCTCGAGTCCATTTAAGCTCACGCCTACTGCTTCAGTGACTCCATCTAGCCACCTTGTTCTCTGTTGTCCCCTTCTTCTTTTGCCCTCAATCAATCCCAGCATTAGGCACTTCTCCAGTGAGTCCTTCCTTCTCATTAGCTGGCCAAAGTATTTGAGTTTCATCTTCAGGACCTGGCCTACGGAGAGCCATAATGAAGAAAACAAAAGGCTTCCTCAGCATTTAGTAATCTAGTTCCACTTATAACACCCTGTTTGCATGATCACTTCCAAATCAAAGTAAATCTGTTTTAGTAAATCGTGTACTGGTCTGGTCAACATTTAGTAACATTTAATAAGTTATTGTTAAATTACTGTTGTTTAATATTATCACATTTAATAGTCGAGCCTTTAATCTGTTTTGTAGGTGGTGAACCCATCTGGATCCCATTCAATTTTAAATATGATCCCACATACTCAGAATGCAGTGGGAAGCAATATGTGAAACGAACGTGGTACAGGAAATTTGTAGGTGTCGTTCTTTGTAATTCATTGAGATACAAGATTTACCTCAGTGATGATCTAAGAGGTATGTATCTGGGTCATCTAGCAGTGCTGAAGTAAGATACAGTAAAGACTCAAAAATAAATTGACTACCTTGCATGATTAAAATGCATCTGAGCTATTGGCTGTCATACAGTAAATAGCTCTGTCTTTCTTTCCCCATTTCTCCCTTTTAATCCTATCCAAGATATATATTGAAAACACTTTGGATTGTCTCCTAGTCTGTTTTAATAATTTGGGGTAATCTGAAATTCTATTATTTGAATTCTCTATCCACTTGCAAGTGAATGAGATGCAGCAGGAAGAAAAAAGGTTATATTTTGCAATGAGCAAGGGATGCTTGCTGATTTTCCTCTTTCTTGTTAAAACTGTGGTTTGAGTCTCTTCAAAAAGTACAGTCGAAATGTGTAAGCCTTAAGGGTTTACACATGCGGGGTGGGGGAAACACAGTCTGGGAATAAACTCATTTACTCATCTCAAGTTGTAATTTTCAGACTCAGTTCAGTTCAGTGAGGGAGAGAAAAATATTTCTCCAGGCATTCATGTATGGCTATTTGTACCATCTTCTTCTGTTTTATGTAGAATAAAATTCTGCTACCTAATTTTACTGCAAGTTCTTAATTATATACATATTAATTGTTCCTAACTCATTGAAAAAAGATAACCACAATACAAAAAGACTGCTGCCAGCTCAATGGCAAATGTGCCACTTGAAGGCAAGAGAACTTTTAACTGTGATTCTCAGCCAACTATTTTTGGCCAAATGCAAGAATGTTGGCAAGGTCCATTGGTTTACTTTCATACTGTGACAATGGATTATTTCACTATAATGCTCCTATTATTGCAGAAATTCATAAACATAATAAATAAGTTAAACTGACTAGAGCGGCGGCATACAAGGAAAACCATTACAAAATGCTTCATAGATGGTATTTAGCCCCGGGCAGACTAGCAAAGATATATCCTAATATACACCCCAATTGTTGGAAATGTGGCCACGGTTAAGGCACCTTCTTTCACATGTGGTGGACATGTCCGGAAGCGAAAGGATATTGGAACAAGATCAGGAGGTGGTTATATGAAATAATTGGCAAAGATATTGAACTAATATCAGAGATATTTCTCCTGGGAATAGTAAAGAAGCCATATGGAAAGGAAAAGATACATTTAATGATCCACATAATTACAGCCGCCAGATTGGCATACGCACAGTACTGGAAAGAGAAAACCCAACCACCAGAAAAGCTCATAATTAGGAAAATATTGGAGTGCGCAGAGATGACTAAATTAACTCATGAATTAAATGATGATGATAAGTCAGTTTACTATAATGTGTGGGAAAGGTGGTACAAGTGGATGCATGATAAAATGAAAGAAAGACCTAAAGGTGTTAAATAATGGTTAAAAGTAATTGGAAATATCACCAAGTATTATTTATGTAAATAGTTAAAACACTGCACATCTGATACTAACTGAAAATGTCATTACACCTATGTCTTTTATGTTTCTGTTTGTATGTTTTTCTTTTTTGTTTGTTTGTAAAAAATCTCAATAAAGTTTCTAAAATAAATAAATAAATAAATAAGTTACTACCAAGGAAGGGACAGAAAATTCTTTTCCCTGGATTTATAGTCTTGGCTACAGCAAACTCATTCTAAGTGCTTTTCACCCTCCTTTTTTCCCAGATACATTTTACAGCATTGGGGATAGTTGGGGAAGAGGTGAAGATCACTGTCAGTTTGTAGATTCATACCTGGATGGACGAACAGGACCACAGTCCTATGTGAATGCTCTGCCTCCTATTCAAGGTAAAAAAATAAAATAAAATAAATAAGTGCAACATTAATTTGATGGGGCCCTGGAGATTTACACTGCATACAAGTTGTAAAATAAAGCAGCTTATGCCCAGTTCTTCAAAAACCATGATTTTGTAATACTAAAGTTGGAGTGTTTTTTCTCCTGTGGGACCAGTCTATCAGGGCAACCTGGTCTACCCAATTATGGGATGGAGCATACTGCTTCCATTTTTGCCTTTTAGCCCCAATCCCGGGGCCTTCGCAGGCAGTCGCTTTCGCGACAAACTATTTTTATGTTAAATTTATGTTTTACCAACAAAAAAATAAATAAAGGGAGACTAGTATAGATCTGTTTCAAGCTGTTTAGCTCTCATCAACTAGCTATACCCTTCTGAATCAAGCTGCTTACATATTAGGTAGATGTATTAACCTCTAAACCTATGGCTAGCTGATGAGAGCTAAATAGCTTGAAATAGATCTATACTAATCTCCCTTTATACTAAAGTTGGATTTTCTCTTCCCAGATCCCCCAACACATCAGCAAATGTGTTCAGGCAGTTCTTCCTTCAGTGTGCTCTCTCTAAATCTATTGGGATGTTAACTCCAGGGGTGAAATGCTCCAGGTTCGGACCGGATCACCCGATCCGGTAATGATGGTGGCAGGTGGTTCAGAGAACTAGTAGCAAAAATCCCTGCCTTCCTCCCATGCCCAGCTGAGCCACGCGATCATCAGAGGCTGTTTTTTTAACTTTTAAAAGCATTTTTTCTACAACCTCTTTGGCCGAAAAAATGCTTTTAAACGTTTTTTTTAAAAAGCCTCTGATGATCGCGTGGCTCAGCCATTTAAAAGGCTGAAGAGGTTGTAGGAAAAAAATGCCTTTAAACGCCTCTGGCGATCCCAGCTGAGTTGCCTGATCGTCAGAGGCTTCAAAAAGCATTTTTTTTCTGCAACCTCTTAAGGTTGTAGAAAAAATGCTTTTAAAAATAAAAATAAAAAAGTTGGCCATGCCCACCCAGTCACATTACCACCACCACCACCAAGCCACGCCCACAGAACCGGTAGTAACAAATTTTAGATTTCACCCCTGGTTAACTCCCAACTAGCAACAGAATTAGAGATGGAACACATTAGCAAAGTACCACGCTGGGGAAGCTTATGACAAATTATTTCATTTTCAGTCTAGGCAGAGACTGGCAGAGTTTTTAGAACCCTTGGCATTTTAGCACAGAAAAGGAAATAACTTAATTACCAAAATCCTAGCTTCATGCTGTGCTTTGCTTTCTGTGCACGAGTGAGTGATCCAGATAGTGCCTACTGTGGAGAAGAATCACAAAATACCATGAAATAATGGACCTAGCACAGAAGGCAGAGTTTCGGGTAGCCCTGTATCTGTGTGGAAAGGTTGTGCTGAGCATTTGTTAACATTTTAAAGCATTACTCTTCTTTCTACAGGCTTGTCTATCATTTGAAAATGGTTATCTTTGATTCCTTTTGATTTCTTAATTTTACTCTTTTTTTAATGCTAGCATTGATATTTCAGCCTTCTCTGTTCCCTTCTTTCCATTGGTCGTCTCTGATTGGTGGGGGGAGCCAGAATACACCTCTGGAACTTTTTTTGAGATTGCAGGAAAAATACTATGATCTGCTAAATCACTAGTGTAATTTGTGCTTACGTGGCAAGAGCCATTTCTACTTTAATAGAAATTAGACATGAAATTGGACATTTAATAGACATGAAAGCGTTATTGGCATTAATGTTACATCAGAACAGGACACAGTTGTCTCTGCCTATTAGTTTGGAACGAGTCCTACTAACATGTGAAATGGCAGGCTGTGTTATTATGTGATACATAATGTTTCTGTCTGTTCAAATTGGCATATATTACTGTGGGTTGTTCTAATTCTAAGACAATGCCTTGGAATATAGCCACTCAATGCACTCAAGCAGTTTTGAGAATGGAAATGTGGTTATGCAACATATTTCTCTGGCCCTAATCTTGTGAGACGCAAGCAACTAGAGCTACATGTGAAGGGTATATGTTGGCTACTTTATTCCATTTTACTTATAATACAAGAATCTGCTCAGACTGCTTGCCTTCTCTTGGGAACAAACAGATAAGGTGCCATGGAATTTAGGAAAAGTCAATCTTAGAATTTAGAACTGGCAGATTGGTAAAGTATAAATATAAAGGTCCATCTGGCTTCAACAGCTTTGAGGTACAAGGTGCCACTTCTTGCAGTAGCCAAGAAA
This sequence comes from Arizona elegans, assembly GCA_022577455.1. Taxonomy (NCBI): domain Eukaryota; kingdom Metazoa; phylum Chordata; class Lepidosauria; order Squamata; family Colubridae; genus Arizona; species Arizona elegans. Next base: position 257,361,112 of record JAKOOJ010000001.1, read on the forward strand.
GGAAGCCCAAACAATTGAATAATGAGTGAAAGAAGTTCTACGAGTCAGAAAGAAATTAGGCTGGCCCCACACCAAACCCATTTGTTTCAGACAAGGGATCTTCAGTCAATAGCAAAACTGAAAATCTGTAATTTAGAAAGAGAAGTAACCAAAGACCAAGTGAAGCAGGGGTGAAATGCTACTGGGTTCAGACCGGTTTGGCCGAACTGGTAGCGATGGCGGTGGGTGGTTCGGAGAACCAGTAGCAACGGCAGCACAAGGCTCCGCCCACCCATCCGCTCATCATTACTTCCTGGTTTTAACCAGGAAGTAACCTGTTTTTTACCCTCTGTCCCTGCACAGAAGAGTTTGCGCATGTGCAGAGGGTCCGCACGCATGCACTTCCATACCGGTAGGGAAGGTAAGTAGATTTCACCCCTGAAGCGAAGCACAGGATTATTGTTGACATAGGCTATGCAGCAAAAAAAGGTTAGAAGAAAAAGAGTTTCATGCCAATAAGAGAGTTCACAAGGAGAATTACAGGCCAAGAAATTGTAATTCCTTTCAAACCTTCTGTATACAAGCAGAGCAGAAAGAATTCTATTTAAGCTGTTTCTAGAACAGGATAAATTTCATGCCATAAGGAATAACAGAAGGAGACAATTGGGTATTTTTGAAGACTGCTCAGCTAGCAAGGTGTATCTCACTTCTTTTCCCTCATCTTCATTTTCTTAAGTAATTAAGTAATTATTGAACTAAAATTAAAAGTATTAAGTAAAGTTAATAAAGTGATTACATCCCTCTGTTACTGTTAAGATACTAACTTCAATACTTTGGTTCCTTCAGGTTATTATCGCCAGTATCGCCAAGAGCCTGTATCATTTGGGCGCATTGGATATATGACACCCTATTACTACGTGGGCTGGTATGAGTGTGGTGTAACAATTCCAGGGAAGTGGTAGCTGTGTTGTGGTCCTCTGCAGATCTTAATCACAACTTTTGAATAACTACCATTGAAGGACTTGGAGCAACTGCATCTGGGAATGAAAGAAAACAAAAAATCCCTCAAAGAAGAAACATGAGAAGCTCACTGGAACTCAATGATGCCCTTATCCTTAAATCAATGGTGCTGCTTGGTTATTTTGCTTCAGGACATATATAGGATGAATTTGGGGTTGTCCTGCCTTTTCCCCCTTGGTTGTAATAGGCCTGGAAATGTAACTGAAATGAGCAGTTATCTATGCTCAGTGAAGCCTAATATATTTGATTAACCACACAGAAAAAAAATGGAATTGTGATATATCTTGCAAGAAGATGACTTAAGCATGCTGTGCTTGCATTATGGAATGTTAACCAGTTTCCACTGCTATTAATAGAATTCTTTGTTGTTATCCACTTTGGGTTGTGAGCTTCAGAATGTTGGCTTACAGCTGCACTATGTTACAAAACACCCCTGAAAACCAAATGGAAGGGTTGCTCACAGCTTCTTCTGGGGGTTTGCACACGGCTGAACAAAATACCAGGTCACTCTGTAAATTCAGCTAGCACAAACAATCAGCAACTGCAACCAGTATGGTCTGGTTGCAGAAATACTTTTTAAAGCTGAGATTTTGTAAAGAAAAGAATTTAGATAAATAATGTTTATGGGTTAATGTTTATGTAAAAGGTGCTATTCATAACAAATCTTCGGAAAATATTCTGTGAAAAATATACTATGCACAATACATTAATCACATATGACTCAGGCTTTTATTCTTGTGGGTGATGTTGAACTCTAGTGAAATAGAAAACGTAGAAAAGGGGAAAAATGGAAAATTTCAGCATCAAATTCTGAGCATGACATGTTTCAGCAACAGTGGATTATTAGGTCCATATTCTAATGTGGCTGAGGGTCCAACATCAGTACAAATTTAAGCAAGTGTACATTAAAGGTACTTTACAGTAGATGCTTTTTGTAGCCTAAATCACAAACTTGTTTAAGTGGAAGAGAAAGAGTTTGATTTCAGTGAAACCAAAAGCTGCTTAATCTGCCATATTATTGCACAAAAGGAGGCTACACAAAATTGTAATGTCAGAAGGGTTAAAAAAATTAATTCCACCTTCTTTTCCCCTTGCCCACATAGCCTCGGTTATACCCTCCCTCCCTCCCTTGGTGGTTATTTTTAAAATGCATATTAAATGCAATATAACATGTATAATATCACAACTAGAACACCCTGTCCCCTGGCTGCACAACACGTGCTTAAATTTGAAAATTTAGATAACTTGAACATCAAATCTTCAGTTGCTGAAACCTTTTTAGACTTTTTCAGACACATATTTGTTTAGCCTAAAAGTCAAACTCTGAGAATGAATTCAATTGAACCTGGTGGATTTGAGGCTTATTTTTCATGAAGAACAGTATCAAGTTCCTTTTGATGAGATGAAAGTTTCAAAACAGTTCACAATATCGCTTGAAGGTCACATGTTTCAAAAGAAGAAGAAAAATGCGGGAACTCCAAACATAGCTTGAGTCACTCAGATTTTGAGTATCTCATTATTTTTTTTCAGAAGCAAAGCCCCTCACCAACAATATTACACAGACCTGGGCATTTTACTGCCCGCAGGCCATATCTGGCCCTTTTGGCTGTCCCTGTCCGGCTTGTAGAATCAGCGGGGCATCAGCAGGGGGGTTGGCATCAGCAGTGGGAGCTAAGTGGCATCATCATTGGCAGGAGGTGGGGTGTCGGTGGCCCTCCACAACAGTCCCAGTTGCTCATGTGACCTCTTGGGAAAATCAATTGCCCACTTCTGATTTAACATATAGCCAGATATTATGCAGGATTTATTTGTACATTTTAATTTATGTTGTTAACATCCTAATCCCATCAGTATGACAATACTTTCTTGTTCTTTAAGAAGAGATAGTTGAGATACTTTGCAGTTCTCCAATGCACATGTGGAACCAAGCTGTTTTATGTCACATCCTTCCTGTATAACCAAATTATTAAAAATAATGATGTAGCCTCTGCTCAGATGAACCATGTGAACACACAGAATTCTCATATGTGTTTAAAAAGTACAGGATGCAGATACAGCTGTATAGATACTAAATTGGTATTTTTTTGCTTTCCAATTTGCTATGCAGCTTTTTTTTTAGTAGGCTGATGATGATATGCCTTGCATATTTAGACAGAGTCCCTCCAACCTAGCTGGATGAAAGTGTCTTCCTTCCCTTTTCCTTTCCATTTCATATGGAAAATCTAAACAGAAAGTATAATTTTTTTTTTGCATTACACAATTGTGGTCAATTACAGTCGTTCAACACCATGCCAAAATTACAGTAATGAGGACAGACTTTACATCTCTGTAGCATTGGTTGGGTGACTACATGATGTTACAAGTAATCAGTAGGAAATTGTTAAAGTGAGTGTACCTTTTTGTACTAAATAATACTTTCTGATAACATTTTATTGAGTAGTGGTCTCTCCATTAAAGACCAAAAGTTTTGGGAAATAAAGCAACTGAAAAAAAATCACGAAGAACACTTGATTTTAAGCCAAACTTGCAGGTTCTCCCAACAATAAACAATAAAGAATTGGAAACAGCCACAGAGCTGGATGTAAATAACCAATTTCCAAAGTGTGACAAAGTTTGTGGTTTCCAGGCTTCCATGTCTTTGAGCCCCAGTTGATATTGCCAATGGACAAATATGGCTACTGTATGAAAACACTGGAAGGCATGATTGTTTATTATTATTATTTTTGGTTTATGTCCATACTTTACATATTGGATTTTACTTTTCACTTATCTCCATTAAAACCAGAATTGCATATTCCTATGCCAATGCAGTGTTTTTCTAGAAAAAGATAGTTGAGGGTTTGTAAATGCAAACATTAGGCCTGGCACCAATATGCAACACTCTGATAAAGCAACTCAAGCCTTGCAGAGCCTTGACATCATTGATATGGCCTTATTCCCGACCCGTAGGATTAACGCTAACCTTAGGTCTCTGGGATATTGTGCAAATGTAATAGCAGACAAATCCCCAAAAAAGAAAGCACTGATAAGTGTTTGCAGTATTCCTTCTTGATATGGTTGCCAGGTATATTTTCATGGGTAGTCCTGAGGAAAGCAGAGAAAGTGCATACCTATATCTAGAATGATGCCATGGTGACTTGCAGCCGGAGCCTCTGTACAAGATTTGCTAATGTAGGAAAATGTCTCCTTCAAAGCAGACTTTATTGATCGTCTGTATAAACCTGGAATTCTCTTTTTGGAACATAAATGGTTCATAACAAGTCACTACTGTAATCCAGAAGTTTATGAACTGTCCCAAATAGGAACATCTGAGCTTTTTCTTGAAAATCACTAGAAAGTTTAAGTCATGGGGGAACTGGGGAATTCTGGGAGTTGAAGTCCACATATCTTAAAGTTGCCAAGTTTGAAAAACACTGGTTTATGTCCTCCAGCACGTGAAACGCTCATAGTTAAGTGCTTTCTGGCAGCCTCCATTGGAGAACTATAATTGTAAAACATCCCTGAGTTGCTTAGACCCAACAGTCTTCCCAAATAATCAACCAAGTTGGCTATACTTCAAAAAGAAACTGGCTCAAGGGATCCCTCCTGTTTAAGAAACCAGCAAACACTTTCCATTCAATAATGTTTTCCCAACATAGACAGAACCTGATTCTCTGCATCTGCTGCTTTTGGAGTGCGGTGCAAAACAAAAGAGTAAGAATCCTGGGTGAAAATACAGTAACAGTGGCTACTATGAAAATTGTGGGAGTTAATAAGCAGCACCAATATAGGAGATCTTTCTCTATCACAACCAGAGGTGGGTTTCAGCAGGTTCTGACCAGTTCTGGAGAATTGGTAGCAGAAATTTTGAGTAGTTCGGAGAACCGGTAGTAAAAATTCTGACTGGCCCCGCCCCCATCTATTTTCTGCCTCTCAAGTCCCAGCTGATTGGGAGGAAATGGGGATTTTGCAGTAACCTTCCCCTGGAGTGGGGTGGGAATGGAGATTTTACAGTATCCTTCCCCTGCCATGCCCATCAAGCCACACCCACAGAACCGGTAGTAAAACATTTTGAAACCCACCACTGATCACAACTGATTGTTATTTTTTCCATCTTTTCTAGCAGCATCCTTAAAAGAAAAGAAAAAACTCTCCTGGAATATTCATCATTTTTCTAGCCAAGCTATTTCCTGTTACCTTCCTGTATTTTATACTGTGGATTTCAATGCATTCAATATATGAAGACAGCAGGCCATTTATCTCAACTACCAAACACCCCAGTGCACTCTGTAATGAAATGACAGTAGTACAAAAATTCCATTTCCTTTTGCTTTGACAGTAGCCTTTCTGGAAGATATTGCCACAATTTATATATTACTAATGGAAACGGCAATTTCTCTTTGAGTTCAACTGTCATTCTGATTGTTTTCAGGCCTCTTTGCAACCATATTCAGCAATATTTCTCACTTTCCCTCTCATCACATCTTTCTCTAAAGAGACCATGGGAAGCCTGCCATTTAAGATGATCTCTCTATTTTCATAGATAAGGGATCTTTTGGAAAGAGACTCAGCGCTTACCCATTTTCCTTATTTTCTTTGAAGTGTCAGTATTGTGTCCATAAGCTCTGAAATAAAATAACTTGAAAATATTTGGTCCTACAGTAATCTATACTCTACATCTGATATTATGAAGGATAAATGTTCTCTGTTTGAGAGAAATTGAGATCTTCCAGTTGGAGATGCAGTCAATTAGTTGGGTGGGATGACTAGCCACCCAGAATCACATTGTAGGGGAGATGAGCAGCATAGAAATTTAATAAATAAAATAAATAAATTCTGATATTCCCCAGTGCCACTGGTGCTAAATCTATGTAGAATTGTAGCAATTTCTGCTCTTGTTTTGGAGAATATTCTTGGTTTGGCACACTTCTGAGATCACATTTAGAGCAGGGGTGTCCAACCTTGACAACTTTAAGACCTGAGGACTTCAACTCCCAGAATTCCCCCGCCAGCCATGGAAATTGGGGAGGGGGGTTGAAATTGACAAGTTTTAAAGTTGCCAAGATTGAACAGCCCTGCATTAGAGCAGCATTCTGGCCTCACTAAAGAAACACAGGTATGGAATTGCTAGCTCAGTGTGACAGCATGGGAAACCAGAAGGCATCAGAAATTTGCCATCGGAGAATACAGATACACATAGAGTTACCAGATTTTTGAACAGGCAAAAGAGGAGATTGGCAATTGGAAAGAAGAACAAATTGAGGAAAGGAAAACAAGCTACCTGTTTAATATTTGTATTTATAGTCACAGGAGAAGAAGGGATTACAAGTAAGTAGGAAGGCACACAATGAGTAATACAGCTTGAGAGGAATGTGCCAAGGCCATTTGGGAGACAAAAGCCTTCAGCATCTAACTGGTTAAATTTCAGGCAACAGCTCAAGTCAGCAGTAGGTTACTTAACTAATTAAGGTCACAGAGCAGAGCTTGTTAATCTATGGTTAGCACTTTTTCTGGAAGTGCTACACCTCAGAGAAAAGGAGCTCAGGAAGAGATAAGCTTGTTAAATACTCAAAAATTTAAACAAGATTTTCTTTTAAGGCCATGCCTGGATGGAGTTTTGATAACCATGGATGCACAGGAATATTTACTACTTTGTTTTAAAAACAACGTTTGAAGAGATGTATGCTTAGTTCTGATTAGTTCCAGATTACGTAGTCAGAAATGGTCTAGCAACTGATGGGCTGGTTTTGCTCTGTACTTAGTAAGAGTAGAAATCCGGCTCAAATGGTAACACAAAAATATTAACATGCCTAAGTGCGTGTAAGGTCCAGTTTTCCAAGCAAATCTGAAAATAGTCAAAACAATTCAGCATAGCCCCAGGTGTGTTTTAATTTTGATTCAGCAGAGCTGGAAGATGGAAATAGTTAGTCATCTGGAAGAGTTTATAGTTCAGAAAAATATTCAGGTGTACGTGATCAAACTCAGAACAAAAGGACGTGTAACCTTCAATATTCAAAGCAATCTCCTAAGCCTGAGCAACTTTTTGCAGACTTGCTTCTTATTGCATTTAATTATGACTACCTGCTTTATGTTGACTTGTTGTTGTTTTGCTCTTCCAGTCTTTGATTGTTGCTTGCCTTGGATTATACTCTGGAGAAATAATATTTTGCTTCTATGTACCAATTGAAAATGTTGCCTTCTGGAGCTGATTGGAGCCACATTCAAATTGTTTCAGTTTTGCTGACCCCAGTTATAAGTCCATTAACGCTAATCCTCATCTCTCATAAAAACATTCCACTCGCTTCCATGGTAGCATCAAAAAACTTTCCATTATGGCTCTTCTCAAATCTTTGGTGGCTCTTGAGTTTATAGGTTTCACTCAAAATTTTCAAAATATGTTAGCATTATAAGCAGGGCAATAAAGTATAAAATAATCCTGTTCTTTACTTTTTGGACACACTTTATGAAGGCACTGTGGGAAAAGTCATCTAAAGCCTAGTTAAAATCTTACAGAATGGCCGATTTAAAAAAAACAATTATTGAAATGTGGAAAAAAAGAAAGGAATAAGTCTTACAATCTTTACAAGAAAGATAGAGTACAACAAATCTGTTCATCTTCCAGCTGGCTTGTTCTTATTCTAAGCATTGGCAATATGATTTTAAAATTAGAAATGCTTTAATATATTCTGAATTGACACCAACAATCTGTTCTTGATTATGTTTATGCTCATATTGGCTGTGCAGTTTAATAGTCTTTTTCTTGCTTTTCCATCTCTTCTACTTTGTGTTTTTTATACCTTCATTGAACTGTATTTGTTTCTATTGAATATTACCTTAAATCATGAAGTTATTCAGCTGGCAAAAAAAAAAAGGCAAAAAATTGACAGTTGTTACACATCAGCTGTTCTTTAAGCTTCAAAATGCTCTAATATGTAATTGGAGAATACAAGCAACTGAAAGAACATTTTCAAAATATATATTCTTCCTGTGTTCAAGAAACTTTCCAAGATGGATATTCTATTTTTTTTTAATTGGAATGTTTACTATAATTCTTTTGGAGGTCTATTCTTATTAGCTGTAAAACCAGGAATATTTAACATTTGAACATGATGTCCATGTTAACCTGATACTGCTAGTTGTGACCAAATTAGAGCATACTTACACTAGAGGAGGAAAAAAACCTAGAATTCCTAATACCTAATGCAATAATTAAATTAACAAATACAGTAGGACTATCGCATGAGTTGGGGCCGGGAAGTGGGATTGCTTGGGACTGTTTTAATTTCCACAGAATGCAATGTCTCCAGCCTAGTAGAATGAAAATGGTAGCACCAATATTTCCAGGCATTTAGATCAGATAGTCTTGCCAATGTTACCACTAAGCCATCAGCTACTGCCTGTGGTAACCAGTCTGTTAGCTATATATATATATATGTATGTATGTATGTATGTATGTATGTATGTATGTATGTATGTATATATAAATCCAGTTAATCAAAATGAACCACTGCAACAGTGGAAAAAGACAAACAAGAAATGGTAGTTAAACCCAGGAAAACACAACTTGTCTAATAGAACTTTCAGCCACTTCCAAGTATCTCTGAAAGAGCCAAATTCCACTTGGAACCTGAAGGTATATTGTTTGTGGCAAGTTGGGCTTCCTTTGGCAAGAGATTGTAGTAGATGGTAGAGCCAAAAAGGCCCAATTGACAGTAAACTAAGGAGAAAAACTTGGCTGGAACACACAAGAGGTTAGTCCTTCAAATATGTGGTTCCAAGCCATTCAGAATCTTGACTTCAGCCTAATAGCAACCAATACAGTTCAAATAACATGTATCAAGAATCCACTCACAACCAGCAAATTGGCAGCAGTGTTTTTACCAGTTAAATATTCTGGAAATTATTTACATTTAGGCCCGTGTAGAACATGTTAGAGCAGTTGTTATAACCTCTCTGTTCACATACAGATTTTGCCTTTTCAACATCATCTTGTTTGGCTATATTTTGAATTGCATTTAAAACATTGTTTTTAATATATTTCTCTGCTCATTTTTATTGTATTCTTAATCCCTTGCTTGGATGGAAAAGCAGAATATGCATTCATAGATATTTTACAGAACATGCTTTTAAGAATCTATGTGTCTGAAGGATAATATCAATTGCAAGAAGCAACTGAGAAGCTTTGAACAGTGGGGAAATGAAGACATTGCATCTAGTAGAAACAGCTGGAGGTGGGACTTTCCACTGTGTAAGAATATTCATTATTCAAGGGAAGATCACCTGGGTTTCCATAATTATATGAGTTTCACAATCCAACTCCTTTTATTTCCTTCTGTGGGCATACATTTGATTAAAAGGTCATTTGAAAGGTTACATATACTTGCTTTAAGTAAACCTTTTTTAACATCCCAATTGAGTGCCCAGTTTAAACTCTACTTTGTCTATGATGCTGCCTGTTGTCTGTAAATCCAAAAGTAAGTTGATCCATTCTAAGTCAGCTTTTTCCTTAAAAGTTTTGTAATAGTATACAATGTGTCTTTACAACCTTATTTAAGTGTTAATAACATAAGGGGAATGAATTCAGGGATGACAAATGTAGCAGTCTGCTCTTCAAAAATAATATAGTCATTTTTTTTTTTTATTTTGGTATGTGAAAAATTTCACATGAAACATCCATTGGGCAAAACATTTTCTAAACAGAATTTGTGAACAAAATCTACTACCCTGTTTCCCCCAAAATAAGACATCCCCTGATAATAAGCCCAATCGGGCTTTTGAGTGCATGGCAGTAAGGCCAAGTGCTTATTTCAGGGTTCAAAAAAATATAACACAGAGTCTTATTTTTGGGGAAACACGGTATTTCTATACTGACCTCTGGCAAACTTTCTCAACTTTTGAGCCATGATGACTAGACCCATAATTCAATGTGCCTGTCTTTGGACAATGATGTGCTTCCTTGGGAGTGAAAAGCATTCTATGTCCTCCAAAAGCATATGAAGCCCCAAAGGTTTACTTAAACAACAACTTACTCTCCTATGATCCCATCCAAAGTACATTGGAGTAACATTGGACTGGATACTCTCCTATAAGATACACCTAGAGAATCCGGCAGCAAAAATCAATATTAGCAACAATATATTCCAGAAATTATGTGGAACTAAAGGCAGAGCTTCAGCTGCCACCCTCAGGTCCTTAGCACTAGGGTTGGTCTTCTCTGCACTTGTGCCAGTGGTGGGTTGCCCCCGGTTCGGACCGGTTTGCAAGAACCGGTAGTAAAACCAGCGGAAGGTTCCGCCCACCGACCCGGATGTTGTCAGGAAGCTTCTGTGCAGAAATGCGCACACACGCACGAGTGGTCCTGTTGCGAACCGGTAGTAAAGATAAGTAGAACCCACCCCTGAGCTGTGCCCTTGTATGTGCCCCTACTGTGTCCCTGTATGGCTTAACAACAGCTATACTAGTAAGTTAAATGCCAGATTCAATGACGCCATGAAGATTATACATGTGGATGTATTAAAACCACTCCAACCTGCTGGCTTCCAGTTCTGAGCCATATAGCACCAGAAGCTTTATGAAGGCAAAATACACTAGTGAGAGAATACAGAAAAGCCATACACTAAATAAATAAATCCTCCAACTAAAGCATGCAGCTTTATACCAAATAAATGTATTAGGACCTAACTTTGAAAAAATTAATTTGGCATCGATTTGGGATTTTATGGAGTAAAATTTGGGCCTACCTTGGCAGCATACGAACAGTTCTGATAATGTCTCTAAATGAACAACACGTGGTAAAATGAAGAAATTCCCTATTAAGCTCACAATTTTTGGATATTCTTTTCATTCTTTGTAACCTGATGGCAAAACATAGAAGCAATGTGATAAATGTACAGTATGTCACCTCAATACAAGAACTGCTGGTGCTTATAAATTTGCCACAATTTGATATCCTGGTGCAGTATCCTAGCTTTGTAGCAGTAGACGCCTTCTGGTTTATCTGCAAATCTTACAGTTACATCTAACTGAACAGAAGAAGCCACAGTCATAAGGACTTCATTCTTGCTAATTTGTTCAGTTGCTTACATGTTCCGATGGGTGTTATCTTGCCAGGAATGTTTGTCAGTCACTGCTTCTGAGTTCTCCCAAGCTCATGTTACAGAACATCTGGTGATTCTCTGAAGTGAAGTGACCCATTCCAGTCCATTTCAGTTCACAGATTCCCAGAATGTCAATATTCAGACTTGACATTTCTGCTTTGCCAATATTAAGTTCGCCTTGATTTATTGTTCTGACATTCCACATACCAGTGTGGTATATATATTTTTATAACATCAGATTTACCTTTTGCCTCTGGCAACATCAACAGCTGAATATTCTTTCTGCCATATTACAAGCACCAGTTCCATTTACACATATTCTCTGCTTAGTGGTGAAATCCAATTTCTTTTACTACCGGTCCTGTGGGCATGGCTTGATGGGCATGGTGTAGCTTGGTGAGCGTGGCAGGGGAAGGATACTGCAAAATCTCCATTCCCACCCCACTCCAGGGGAAGGATACTGCACATGCCCAAGATGGCGGATTTGAGCTGAGACGCTCCCGGGAGAAAGGGGCAATTCCTGGCATTTTGGGGACCGCGGGGGCAAATTCGATCATCCTGGCCCCAGTCCTAGTGAAAGGGACTTCCTCCCAGCATATAGAGGGATTTCTCGCCCTCCGGGACACCAGGACTGAGGAGATACGGCTGTCAGAAGGCGCCGTGGGGTGGCGGCAGCAACAGCTGTTCAGTGGTGCTTTCCCCCCCACTATGGTCGGCGGTGGTTGGGACGGCAGCGGCAGCTTTGCAGTAGCGGCGGTGGCGAAATGGGGGTCTCCCCGGCTCTCCGGTCTCTCTAGGGTCTTTCTTAAGGCCCCTGGCGTTTCTGGAGCGTGGTGGGAGCCCTGGTGGAGATGGCAGCAGCTGCAGCACTGGTGCCTACGAGGCTTGGACTGCCTTAGACGCTGGTGGAGGCGAGGGGGCAGCAGCCAAATGTGGAGACAGGCAAATTGCCAACAGCCTGGACCTGTCAGGGGCTGGCTCTACGGACCCATTTCCTGGCCGAATCCGGAGGCACCCCTGAATTGGGGCTGCAGACTGGGGATAAAAATGACTAAAGACCAGGGAGTGGGAGTGGCTGGAGGATGGCTGAGGGCTGGCTGTGGGCTGCCTCAGGCCATACCCTCCCCCACTTTTTTGGCTTGTGTAGGCCTCATTACCCCAGCTGCCTTTTGCCTCGTAAGCCACTTTTTCCATCTTTCTGGGTGTCATCGAACTCTGCCCCTGGTCTTACTATCTACTTCTGCCTTCTGGACTGGCTTATTCCATCCGCCCCGGACTATATGACAAACAGACAGCTTGAAGTGGGTTCCCAGGGAGTCCGGGTTACTACTACCATCCCTATTAGAGGAGACAACTTTTGAACTTCTCCATAGCACATTCCATCTGGCCTGACATCATGAGAGGATGTCTGGGAGGAACATCCCCTAGATTTATCGGAATGGCATGGGACTCCTCCCACTGTCGTGAGAGGACAGTGGAGTCCAGTTACCCACGCTTTTGTTGCTGCCTTTTGTCCTCAGGACCTTTGGACTTTGTGGAACTCTGGCCAGACGCCATCTTCACCCTTTCCCATTCTGTGGATGTATTCAACCATTGAGCTTCTTGCGCTGCGAGACTCCCCCCTTTCGCAGGTCTGGCCCTCCACATTATCGAGGGCCTTCCTCAATGACAGGCTTTGGAACCCAGAGAGGTGGCATGCTGCGAAGAGGGGGTTGAGGGGTTTTTTAAGTAAATTGGGTAAATTTTTAAGGGGTCCCGGGGGGGAGGGAAAAATTGGAACTAGGGTTGTGGGTTTGGGGGAAGACCCACCAAGGGGAGGGTCAGGCCTGGCCAATATGCGCGGCGGAGGGGATGGGGGGGTCGAGCTTGTCCAGATTATGTTTCTATCATCGGTACTGTGAGTGGGAGGGGTAGATATGGCGGGAGCAGGGGGCCATATCATGTTAAGGGAGCGCGCACCCGCTGTCTTCGAGCGGTAGCGTGCTCCGGCCCCCAAGGCTCCACTCGTTCTCCAGGTTGTACAGACCCTCAGGGCCCGGGCCTTCGACTGATGTTGTGCAACGCCAGGTCCGTAATAAATAAAGCCCCCCTCATTTGTGATCTGGTTCAGGAGGGGGGAGCGGACCTGGCGGGTATTACGGAGACCTGGTTGGGCCCAGAGGGAGGGGTCCCTCTGGTAGAAATGTGCCCACCAGGCTTCCTGGCATTCCATCAGCCGAGGTCACAGGGGAGGGGCGGAGGAGTAGCGGTTATTCTTAGAGAAGGCCTTAGGCCGAGGGAGGCCACTGTTCCTCAGACGGCCGGTTGTGAGACCCTCCTTGTGAAGTGGGGTCATGGGGTTCAGAGGGGTTTGCTGATCACGTACCTGGCTCCCTGCCACGTGGCAGCAGCCCTGCCCGAGCTACTCAACGTTATCGCCGCGGTGGCGGTTGATACCCCCAGACTTATGGTCATGGGGGATTTCAACCTGCCGTCCGTAGGTGAGACGTCTGAGGTGGCTCGGGAGTTCATGGCTTCCATAACGGCTATGGATCTGACCCAACTAATTCATGGCCCTACGCACATGGGGGGAAACACACTGGACTTGATTTTTGTCTCTGGACAGTGGCTGAGTGATCTCGAGATAGGGGACATAGTCATCGAGCCCTTGTCATGGTCGGATCACTCTCTCCTTCACCTTGACCTTCGAACCGCTGCACCCCGCCGCAGGGAGGCGGAACCGATGAGATGGTTCCGCCCCAGGCGCCTGATGGAACCTGATAGGTTCCAAATGGAGCTTGGGCCAATTCTTGAGGTTCTGGCTCACGCCTCGACTGGAGACCTAGTGGCCGCCTGGGATAGGGGGCTGCTGGAGCTCTGGATCGAGTCGTGCCTTTGCGGCCTCTGACCCGGTGCCGATCTCACCTGGCTCCTTGGTTTACTGAGGAGCTGAGGGAGATGAAGCACTGGAAAAGACGCCTAGCGAGTAGTTGGAGGGCCAGTCGTACTGAATCTGACCGGACACTGATAAGATCTCATATTAAGAATTACCTAGTGGCAATAAAAGCAGCGAAATGCACTTATCTTGCTGCTCTTATCGCGTCATCAGATAACCGCCCAGCCACACTGTTTAGGGTGACCCGCTCCCTGCTCCACCAGGAAGCGAGGGAGGACCCCTTGGAGGGAAGAGCCGAGGATTTTGTTCAGTATCTGTATGACAAAATCACTCAGATTCGGGAAGATCTGGACTCCGACTGGGTAGATCCAGCGGGGATGACGGGGGCAGGTCCTGAGAATGTTATCTGGGATGAGTTTGATTCTGTGACCCCTGAGGACGTGGACAGGATTCTGGGTAGACTGAATGCGACCACATGTTTGTTGGACCCGTGCCCCTCCTGGTTAGTGCTGGCTTCCCGGGAGGTGACGCGAGGCTGGCTCCAGGGGATTATAAATGCTTCATTGGGCGAGGGTGTCTTTCCCGCTGCCTTGAAAGAGGCGGTGGTGAGACCTCTCCTCAAGAGGCCTTCCCTGGACCCGGCAACATTGGCTAACTATCGTCCAGTCTCCAACCTTCGCTTTGTGGTGAAGGTTGTTGAGAGTGTGGTTGCACGACAGCTTCCCCAGTACCTGGATGAAACGACGAATCTAGATCCGTTCCAGTCGGGTTTCAGGCCTGGGTACAGCACGGAAACGGCATTGGTCGCATTGGTGGATGATCTCTGGAGGGCTCAGGACAGAGGTTGTTCCTCTGTCCTGGTCCTATTAGATCTCTCAGCAGCTTTTGATACCATCGACCATGGTATCATGCTGCACCGGTTGGAAGAGTTGGGGGTGGGAGGCACCATATTACGGTGGTTCTCCTCCTTTCTCTCCGACCCGTCGCAGTCTGTGTTGACAGGGGGGCAGAGGTCAACCCCGAGGCCCCTTATATGTGGGGTGCCACAAGGATCGGTCCTCTCGCCCCTTCTGTTCAACATTTATGTGAAGCCGCTGGGCGAGATCATCCGTGGTTTCGGGGTGGAGTACCATCAGTACGCTGACGACACCCAGCTGTACATCTCCACCCCAGACCACCCCAACGATGCCCTTGAAGTGATGTCCCGGTGCCTGGAGGCCGTACGGATCTGGATGGGGAGAAACAGGCTCAGGCTCAACCCATCCAAGACCGAATGGCTGTGGTTTCTGACATCCCGATATAGTCAGCTGGTGCCATCGCTGACTATTGGGGGCGAAGCATTGGTCCCCACGGAGAGGGTTCGCAACTTGGGTGTCCTCCTGGATTCACGGCTGTCTTTAGAAGAGCACTTGACGGCCGTGACCGGGAGGATTTTTCATCAGGTCCGCCTGATTTGCCAGTTGCGTCCCTTTCTGGATCGGGACTCGTTATGCACGGTCACTCATGCCCTCGTCACCTCCCGTCTGGACTATTGTAACGCTCTCTACATGGGGCTCCCCTTGAGGAGCACTCGGAGGCTCCAACTGGCGCAGAGTGCGGCCGCGCGGGTGGTGATGGGAGCGATGTGGTGCTCCCATGTAACGCCTCTCCTGCGCGAGCTGCACTGGCTCCCGGTGGTCTTCCGAGTGCGCTTCAAGGTTTTGGTTATCACCTTCAGAGCGCTCCATGGCTTAGGACCTGGCTATTTACGGGACCGCCTGCTGCCACCAATAGCCTCCCACCAACCAGTACGCTCCCATAGAGAGGGGCTCCTCCGGGTGCCGTCGGCCAAACAATGTCGACTGGCGGCCCCCAGGGGGAGAGCCTTCTCTGTGGGGGCACCTACAATCTGGAACGAGCTCCCCCCAGAGATATGGAGGATTCTGGATCTGCATACCTTCCGTCGCGCGCTTAAGACGTTCCTATTCCATCAAGCTGGCCTGACCTAAATTTTTCCTCTTTTTAAATGGAATTTTAAATTTGGTTTTAATTTATTGGGGTTTTAAAATGGTTCAGCCAAATTTATTTAATTAGTTTTATCTCTATTTTAAATTTTGTATCTATATGTTTTATTTTATGGCTGTTCACCGCCCTGAGTCCTTCGGGAGTAGGGCGGTATACAAATTTAATAAAATGAAAAATGAAATAAAATGAAAATTCCCATTCCCTCCCCACTCCTGGGGGAAGGATATTGCAAAATCCCCATTCCCTCCCCACTCCTGGAGGAAGGATATTGCAAAATCTCCATTCCCACCCCACTCTGGGGCCAGCCAGAAGTGGTATTTGCTGGTTCTTCAAACTACTCAAAATTTCTACTACTGGTTCTCCAGGAATCTGTCAGAACCTGCTGGATTTCACTGCTGCCTCTGCTCTTCCCTAATAGTTCATTTGAAACTTTTTGATCTATGGGATCAATTTCCTGTATCAGTTTGATTTTGTCCTGACTCATGGCAATGGATTACCATTTTTTCCTCCAGCAGATAGAACTTAGACTGACCACTTACCTAAAACCAGCCCCTCTACAATAACTCTTCTGGGATGCTCATAGTATCACTGGGATGCAGAAGCCCTTTCAACACTACAAGGCAACAGTCCATCAAGAGGGTCATAAGAATTAGATATATTTAAGTAACTAAGGTACTAGAGGAAGTTTGGGTTTATTGGGAAATGCCTACTTAAGTGGTCCTTGCTGTCCTCTGAGCTTGCTTGATTCTTTCAGATGTTTCATTCATCCAAACTAGGTAATATCATCAGTGCCCTACAGGAAGAGAAGCTGGTCCTTTTTTAAAACTTCTTTTTTGTTGCTGAAAATCCTAATAAGTAAGCATTAATAAAGGAGAATATTTGTAGGTCAGTGCACTGATGATGTTACCAGTGGTGGGATTCAAATAATTTAACAACAGGTTCTCTGCCCTAATAATTTCTTCCAACAACCAGTATACCAAACTGCTCAGAAATTTAACAACCGGTTCTCCCGAAGTTGTGCAAACTGGATGTTACCTAGCTTGGGAAATGAAACATCTGCAAGAAAACAAGCAAGCTCAGAGAGCACCAAGGACCCCACAGTTCAACCCTGAGCTACAAATATTCTCCTTTATTAATGCATATTTACTAGGTTAGAGAAATTTAGAAATGTTTTCAGCATTTCAGCAACAAAAAAGAAGTAAAAATGGACCAGCTTTTCTTCCTATAATTAACAGTACAGAGTCCATTCCCATAAGTAAATTTATGATTAGCATTTTTATTGTTCTCTTGAACAATCATTGCCCACGACAGCCACAATTTTATTAAGTCACTCTTCTTAGGACAACCTTGTTCAAGGTGAGTGGACTTATTTTTCCACTTTCCCTGTGGGAGTTGGAGGAATAATAGTATGATTTAAAATGGAGGTTTTTTTTTAAAAAAGCAAAAACTTCCTGTTGAACCTTATGGCTGCCATATTCAAATCAGTGCTTGGAGAAAAGGGTGAGTATTGGGGGAAAGTAGAGATGCTTCTCCTTGTTTGAGGCTACTGTAAAGTTTTGTCCTTGCTTGTTAGGATGAAACAGTTGTTTTTAATTTACTTTACCTTGTGTGGTTAAGGCAGAGGAAATTTTTTTTTTAATTTGATTTATATGCTGCCCTTCTCCGGAGACTCAGGGTGGCTTACAATGCGTTAAGCAATAGCCTTCATACTTTTGTATATATTTATACAAAGTCAGCTTATTGCCCCCACAAACTGGGTCCTCATTAACCTACCTTAGAAAGGATGGAAGGCTGAATCAACCTTGAGCCTGGTAAGATTCGAACCTGCAGAAATTGCAGGCAGCTGTGTTAATTACAGGGTGCATTAAACCACTGTACTACCAAGGCTCCTTGGTATCCACAGTGATATGCCTTTTGTAAGACATTTGTTGTTTTGTCTTTTGTTGTTGCTGTTTTTCTCTTAGGTCCTCTCCACTAGCATTAGGTAGTGCTTGGTTTCACTTCATTTGGTATTTGGACTCTTTTGGGGCCCATCTGTTTGGTAAGATATTGTCTTTTTTCTTAATCTTTTACTTCCAGGCTTATTTAAATAACTGAACACAGTTATTCAAATGCTATTCATTTTACCTACCTCCTCCCTCCCTCCCTATTCTTTTGTTTGTAGAATAAATTGTAGCCATACAATTAGAGATCCAGTTTGGTGTAGTGGTTAAGTCATCAGAATCCAGGAGATCATGAGTTCTAGTTCCACTCTAGACACATATCCAACTGAGGCACCTTGGCCCAGTCACTTTTTCCGAGCCCTGGGAAGAAAGAAATGGAAAGGGTGAGGAGAGGAAGAGGGAGAGAACATTTATGTATTGATGCTCAAGAACAGGCTGGAAAGAATATTACTCTGATTTGTTTCCGTAAATAATTCATGTAGTTAAGGACACTATCTGATATCAATTAGCCTACAGGGGTTAAGGGATTTAGTTTATTGAAATATTAATCACAGATCCCTCTTCCAGGTTCTGTCCTGTATGCAGTAAAAACATACTGATTCCTTTGATTGGCAATGCTATAGATTAAGCTTGTTCATGCTTCAAAAAATGATTTTTAAAAAGCGCTGAACTGAATTAAGGAAATAGTGCTTCTTTTATTATTTATTTATATTTCTTTAATGTGCCATTTGATTTATTTCATTTTGTTCAGGCTTACCCTTTCAAAAAAAAAAGTTGTGATGCTTGAATGATTAACAGTGACTCGCATACATGTACATGTGAGGTCTAAAACACGTCATCTGAATCATTTTTGAAATCTGTATGTTGCTCCGCTATAAATGTGCAAATATTCATAAGTAAAGCTAGGACTGTTATTGCTGGCATGCACTTTTGTTCTCATACTAGGGATCGGTTTGTGTTCCAGTCTCTGTCTTTGCAAAAATTTCATCAGAATCCACAGTTTATTGCTCCTTCTTAAATAACTACCAGCCCAATAATCAAAAGAAATTATTTTGGTTAACTCCAGCAGAAATCCCCAAAGAACAATATCGAATAGAACTAACTGAGCAGAAGTTAAACCATTCTTGGCCTGGTTCCCATTATGGCAGCAAGCATAAAAAGGTTTTCATATTCAGGGAAACAATATTTTTTTTTAGTGAAGTAAGTATAAACATCTAGTGCAGCAGCTGTCAGCACATTTGTGATAGATCATGCTGGATTACTCAGTGTCCAGTGATGGGCACCCTGAGAGGATGTGGCTCCCAGGATGGGGGAATGTTTTGTTAGTAATTCCAACTGTGATCTAAATCATTTTGATAGGACAATTTACAGTACAATTCCCTCCATGCTAGGAACTGCCTGCTCTGAATATTCCAAAGCCAATTTATATAATAACAAGCCACATCTGTTACTAAATCATCATTACTACTGTATTCAAAACAATCTTCAGGTAGACAATCAAAATCTCCTTAAATTTAATTCAAAGACTGGCGGGC
The DNA here is from genome assembly GCA_022577455.1 of Arizona elegans. NCBI lineage: Eukaryota > Metazoa > Chordata > Lepidosauria > Squamata > Colubridae > Arizona > Arizona elegans. The sequence continues at coordinate 257,380,544 of JAKOOJ010000001.1, forward strand.
TTAAAACAGTCTGTTTTCTTTCTTTCTTTTTTTTTTTTTAAAAAAAATTAAACTCCACAGACTTACAGGGAAATGTCTACATGCAGCAATTGATTCTGACTCAAAGCAGTTGCCTAAACTCATTAAAAAGAACCATTTGAGATTTATTTATTTATTTTATTTTATATCAAATTTATATATCAAATTTATAAATATATAAAATTTAACCAGTTCCATTGTCCTTATATCTGTGAAGACCAATCTTTCTTCAGGAGAGATTCATCTCTGATCTGTGAAAGCTGAGATAGGATCAGATAGCCTAAATCTCAAGACCTATTAAGTCTCGTATGAGTCTGTATTTGTATCATCTGTCACTCTTTTTCAATTGATTGAGGTGGTCAGTGCCTTATTTTATTATCTCATCACTTTTTAATTCCTGCTTATTTATATTCATTTTATTTATAAAACCGGAAATGGCTCGGGTCTCCCTGAATCATTGAATAGGCCTGTTCGCTTATCATCTAGCAAGTATATAAAATACACATCTGTTTTCTTTGGTCTTTTTATGTCATAGAACATAAGAGAACTGCTTTTCCTCTTCCTTTTCTGAACTGTTTTAATAAAACTACCAGGAATTTAAATTTACAAAACAGGCCACAATCACATTGCAATTCTCCACCTACGTCCTATAATTATTTCCTGAAGTGTTTCTGAAAGTTCTAGAGATATTCTGGTTCAGCTCTTGAGTAATTTTCCTGAATAAGAAGACTTTGGTGAAGCCTTTTGGGAAGCCCAGAAGTAAATGCACTCTGCAATGGAAAAATCCTTAAATCCTTGAGTTTATTTTTTAAAAAAATAAGGCACCTATAAACTACAGGTAGACCTCCCTTAATAACTGAAGTTACAACTGTGATAAAGTAGCAACTCTATGACTGGTCTTTGAACTTACAAGCTTTGCAGCATCTTTGCAGTTATGTGATCTAGATTCACGCATTTTGCAACTGGCGGGTGTTTACGACCGTCAGAGAAACCCATGGTCACATGACCACCATTTATGGGCTTCAAGGTGGGATTCTCACAAGTAGAGTCAATAGATAAGCCGAAGGTAGAATTGCAAGTCACATCATATGATGTCTTGCTTAATGAACATGTTGCTTAGCAACAGAGTTGCTGGTCCGAGTTGTGGTTGTTAAGCAAGGACTACCTGAGAAGCCCAGTTTGTTTCAAAATCTTTTCAGTTTGATCTCAATTGTTTTATATCAAATGAAAGAGAGGACAACAGTAAATTTTAACAGGGCAAAAGAATGAGTGAAACTTGATAAGCCAGTTTCCTATTATAGTTGCTTTTTTTAGCACTATTAAGATTTATAAACAAGCACCAATCACTGCCTATTTTACTTTACATTTCCATCCAGAAATGTGGACATATTCATTAACAATTGTTACTGAGAGGTTTTATGAATGTATTGAAATATACACCATAATCATAAGAAGATATATTTGTTTAGTCAGAAAATGTGCATTGTTTCAGCACCCAATTGTGTTTGTTGTTGCTTCTTATTTTCGTTCTTAAAAACATGACAAGATTTTCAGTAAATGCATCAGTTGATTTTTCCCATTTCTGTTTAATTAAGATAGGCCCCATACCATTGTCTCATAGGGTTTTTCATAAATCTATTATAAGATTTATTCAGTATACGCAGCAATCAAAATATTTGCAGTTAATGACTAAGAATATTTCATTCTTAAAATTCTTAAGATTCAAATCTTGAGGCTGTCCATCTGATGAAACCTTATCCTTCTCAAGAAGGAGTGGGCAATTATGTCTCCTTTATGATCTGTGGACTTCAACTCCCTGAATTTGTGGGAGTTCATGTCAGCAGGTCATAAGGGAGCCATAATTGCCCACCCCTATTCTGAAGGAAAGGAAAATTCTTCCCTTTGTATTACAAAAACTAGCCAAAGCAGACATTGTTTCTGCTTTGACATTTAGGTTAGTTTAATCAATGGAATATATGATGTATTGGTTTTTTTATAATAATATATGGATTTTAGCTCCCTGTTTTATTTTGACTTTGTTGACTTGCACAGAGTCCAATTGGATTGGGGGCATGAAGGTATAAATATTGTAAAATAAATAAGTCCTCATTGTGTTTTGGAGCTCTGTTTCCCTTCTTGTCCCAGACATTCAATTTTTCCTCAGCTATTTCAATGTGTTTCTGAGTGGGGTCAATCAATTTGGATTTACATGAGCGTCCATAAATTTTACAAATTGAATGGGTCGTGGTAGTAAAATTTGGTGATTCCCTTCGTGTGATGGGTTTTTTTTTCAGAATTACTAAGACACAGTCACAGATCTTTGAGAACTAATCTGGTTTCTTGGCAGCCCAAATACCTCAAAGGTCAATCAGAAATCTCATGAGCCTCCAGTCTGACTTAAGAGTTTGTCAGGATTTGTTCCAGCTTCCGTGTCTGTCTTTCTGTCTTTCTCTCTCTGTGCATCTACATGCATATGCTTTCAAGTTGTTATTGAGTCGGGACAACTTCATAGACTAGTTCCTATGGATTTTTTAGCAAGATTTTTGCAAGTGGTCTACCCTTCCCTTCTTTCTAGGGTAAGAGAGCAAGGGACTCACTGGCCGAAGGTGACTTACCTGGCTTCATGCCTAAGGCGGGACTAGAAAATATAGTTTCCTGCTACTAGCATGGTGCCTTAACCACTATACCAAACATATAATGGTTAACCACTATACCAAATGGGTACCAATACCCATTAGTATTGCTTTTTATTACTCACAAGAGACTTAAGCATGCATTTGTGTGAAATATGTAGTTTGTTTGTCCCTTGTCATCCTCTGTTTCAAACTCCAAGGACACAGAGAAGTTTAATTGGTTATTGTCCTGCAATTATGGCTTTGTCTGCAGTTTAATTCTTTAATTAAAACCACTGTCTTTTCAGTGCATAAGGAAGCCCATCTAAATATGCATTCAGTTAAGACAATTTAGAGAAGACATACTTTCAAAACACTTAAAACAATCAAAAAATGTACATAAATAGCTAAATAACTACCGAAACAATGTTTTTAATATTTTCCTAGGTCAGGAGACAGACATCACAAGGACTGATGGACTTCTGTTGTTTAGGGTGTAAATTACCAGACTGGTAGAGTTGGACCCCTCTAATACCAAAACAAGTCTCAAGGCAGGGTCATCTTGAGTTTCTTTCTCACCCCTTCTTCTGACCTAGGTTGGTTCTTGTTTTCCTCTCCTTCAAAGTGATATTCCTCTACAGAGAGAATATGACTGGCTGAAAATCACAGAGTCGGCTTCCATGGCAAGGAGGGACTAATGTCTGTTTTTTTCCTGCTTCTAGTCCAATACCATAACCACCATACAGGGGTGAAATCCAGCAGGTTCTGACAGGTTCTGGAGAACTGGTAGAAGAAATTTTGAGCAGTTCAGAGAACCAGTAGCAGAAATGTCGACTAGTTTGGAGAACTGGCAAATACCATCTCTGGCTGGCCCCAGAGTGGGGTGGGAATGGAGATTTTGCAATATCCTTCCTCCAGGAGTAGGGAGGGAATGGGGATTTTGCCATATCCTTCCCCTGGAGTGGGGTGGGAATGGAGATTTTGCAGTATCCTTCCTCTGTCATGCCCGCCAAGCCACGCCCACCAAGTCATGCCCACAGAACTAGTAGTAAAACAATTTGGATTTCACCACTGGTTTATACGCTGTATTCTGATTCTCTAAGACTACAGCAGAGAGTTTCTATTAATCAGGATACTTTTTCCAGTTCAAGCGAATGCATTCCCATGGTGTCTTCTGCCAGCACAATAGATATAACTGAGGAATGAATGCCTCCTTCTTCTCTATCCCCTTATACTCTCTTTTTTGTAAAGGCAATCTTGGAGTGTCCTGGGGAGAGCAGAAAGAACGAAGTAAAAGCTTATTGTTTCTGAGGGCAATGTTGCATAGTCACCTATCTTCTTCCCTGACCCTGAGTCACAAAATCTAATCAAGTTTATTCATCCCATGTTCATTGTTTGCCTTGTGATGGACATAATTAAAGTACAAAACTAAGTACTATGAGTATATTAAGAGCAAAGAACAAAAAGATATTTATAGTTCTCGAAGATAATTGATATTACAGCCCAGATGTCAGTGAATTTTCTTTCCAACTTGGGGCTATGATTTCTTAACAGTGAAAGGAGGAAAAAGAAGAAATGTAGATAAGCTATATCATCTGCTTGGCATAAGAACAATGTCTTTGGTTTCAAGTTTTATTTTTATAGTTCATTATGAAGTTAGGATGAAGTTCATTACGAAGGGTCCCTTGAATATGCTGAATAATTTAAATTGGCCTTTTAACTTCTAATTTAATTTCTAATTTTTAGGAATTAGAATATAGCGTTCAAAGTAAAAGACCTTGAACCCTGCCTGGATTTTGCCTTACTTATTTGGCTTGATATAGTTTATTTTATGAATGCACATGGCACTAATGAATTAGGGCAAAATGTAAGGATAAGAATCCAAGGAAAGAAAGTTAACACTGTTAATGGCAGTCTCTTCTGTAAGTCATTTTTCCTGTAATCAATAATCTCTCCCTACCCAGAGCTCTATTTTGGTAGCTCATTCCTTAAGGCATATTGAAAGCCATTTTCATTAGCTGCTTTCCAACGTTTTTTAGAGTCTTTTTAAAAATCATTTTCTTTTAAGTGCAGAGGATCAAAGGCAGCATCCCCCTCTCACTTAAAGTCAGAAAGATCACAGCAGGTGCAAAAATGTGTTTCTCAGTGAATTTTTGAAACAAAGATTAAGAATATTAATTTCCAATTTAGATTCATAAATGAGACAAAAATGTACTCCGGGAGGACAATGGAATGCTTACAATTAAAAATCAAAGAGAAGATACAAAATAATTCTGATGGAAATGGGAAAAAAAGGTTCTGGAAATGGGTTTGGAGGTTAAAGAAAGAGTCTTGGGCAATGAAATTTAAAAAAAAAGAGAGATGATTTTGGGTAAAACTCAAGTAAAGGAAAGCTAGGCAGATTTTAATGGGACATTGAGAATATGTGTTTGGGAAAGAAGATTTACTAAATGTTGATTAGAGTAAACATGTGGGAAACTAAATAGACTTCATTTATGGAATGTTTTGCATGAATCTGGAACTAAAACTGGGAAGTGCTTATGGTGACATGAGATATATGCTTTTGGAAACTTGAATGTATGTGTATTGAATACAGCTCATCTGTCTGGAACCCGCACTGCATATCGGACATAAATACAATCAAGAGAGTCCAGAGATATTTTACGAGAAGAGTCCATTCCTCTAACTGCAATAAAATATCTTATGCCACCAAACTTCAATTTTTGGCTTAGACAGCTTAGAACTGCGCCGACTTCAGTCTGACCTAAGCATAATACATAAAATTATCTGCCACAATGTTCTTCCTGTCAATGACTACTTCAGTTTCAACCACAACAATACACGAGCAAATAATAGATACAAACTCAAGGTAAACCTTTCCAAACTTGATTGCAGAAAATATGACTTCAGTAACAGAGTAGTGAATGCCTGGAATACACTACCTGACTCTGTAGTTTCTTCCCCAAACCCCCAAAACTTTAACTTTAAACTGTCTACTGTTGACCTCACCCCATTCCTAAGAGGTATGTAAGGGGCGTGCATCAGTGCACCAGCGTGCCTACCGCCCCTGTCCTAATATTCCTTTTTACTTACTCTTTTCATGTATTCAAATTATGTTTATACTTTTACCTGTTATCTTATATATGCTTGACAAATAAATAAATAAAATAAAATAAAAAAATTTTGTATGCAAATGATGCTGTGTTCCTAGTTAAGAACCTGAATGATCTGCAATCAAAGCTTTGCAATAAGGAGAATGGATCTGAAAATTGTATGAAAGAAAAGATGGTTGCGTTTGACATGGAAAATGGAATGAATGACTATAAGAGCTACATAAATCGAGAAACACCAAAGTGAATAGATGAGTTTGTGTACTTTGGTAGAATGTTGGGGACATGAATGGAGAAATTTTAAGATGGGCAAATGCTGGATGAGAAGCAATGAATAGTATGTGGTCTTTTCTGAGGAATGAATGTGTAAGAAGTGAAAATAAGTTATACTGTATATAACAGGATCCTTCAAAGAACATCCTTTGTTATATGGTAGTGAGCATTGGATTTGTCAGAAACATACAGATAAATTGAAGACAACTAGAATGGTTTGTTTAAGAAGTTTATAAATAAAATAAGAAAAAAGAAGGTCAAGAATGGGTAGGTGATTAATGTGAATTGAATGCAAAACAGTGACCAGTATAAAAAAGCATTTGAGGAGGTTTGCTCATATAAAAAGAATACAAAAGGAATTGCAACTAATGTAATTAGCCAAAGTGATTAAAATAAAGTGAGTGACTGAATATGAATAATGGGCTGGAACCTGTGGTTAATTAAATACATGCATATTTAACCTGTGGTTAATTAAATATATGTGTATTTAATCCAATTAATTTTAGTAAGGTAATATAAATGAAGATCTTTTCCCAGCAGGATTGTTTACTTTTTGTGACTGTGGTCAAGGCTTTTGGATCATGAATGAAATAATGACATGAAGTTGTAGCAAAATGATTTTTTTTAAATTCCCATTACCCCAGGAGCAGTTTAACTTTGGCAGATCTACCCACCTATAAAGCCCGAGAAAGGACAGTGAAATTAAGTAAGGCCAGATATATCTGTTCTCCTTCTATTAGCCAGAACTCTGGACCACAGAAGGTGCTGTGTGATCTATTGCATGACAGGGATTATGTCTCAGCAAGACAAAGCAAATGAGCTGATTTGTCTATTTTCAGAAGATAGAGTAGACTTAATGCACTGACAATAATTCTGCAAAGAAGTGAGTTTTTCTCCAGCATGACTTCCATGGGGTTTGGAGAAATAGCACTGTTGACCTGCTCCATGAGAGTTGGCAGAGATTAAGAGGAAGAGAGGAAGGAAAACAAGTTAAGAACAGCAGGAATGATGAATTTCAACATTGATATGAAAATATTTTAAAACTACTGCACCAGAGGTGGTATTCAGCAGGTTCTGACCAGTTCTGGAGAACCGGTAGCGCAAATTTTGAGTAGTTTGGAGAATCGGTAAATACCACCTCTAACTGGCCCTGCCCCCATCTATTCTCTGCCTCCTGAGTCCCAGCTGATCAGGAGGAAATGGGGATTTTGCAGTAACCTTCCCCTGGATTGAGGAGAGAATGGAGAATTTACAGTATCCTTCCTCTGCCATGCCCACAAAGCCATGCCCACAAAGCCATGCCACACCCACAAAGCCACACCCACAGAACCGGTAGTAAAAATTTTTGAAACCCACTACTGTACTGCACCAAAGATCTTCTGTTCTTAGACAAAGATTTTGCTGTTTTATTGGTTTGGGGTTTTAGGTTTTAAATTCAACCAAAAACACCCAGAGGAGGTGGGTTAGGCTCAATGAGGAGGGAAGAGTTGCACTGTCCTCATGCTTTCTCTGGCCTTTTGATATATGTTATCTTGAGATTGTGTGCATGGATGAAATGGGTGAAACTTGCAGCATGAGAGCAAAACACTGCCTCCGAGTCTGCAAAGCTTTAGACAGAACTTTGAATACAGGTAGTCCTTGACTTATAACCAGTTGCTTAGCAACCATTTGAAATTACAACAGACATCCCAAAATCTACTTACATCCTGGTTTCTTATCATTTTTATTAGTTTATAGTATAAAATACAAAAATATAAAAACAAATAGTAGGAAAAATAGAGGAGGGGAAAAAGGAAGGGAAAAGTGCAGAAAAGGAGGGAAAAAGAAAGAAAAGTTGTTGACTTCCAACTCCCTTTGGTGCAGTAAAATAATGTAGTAACATCAAACCTCAGCTTTTTACTTTTACATACTAGTACAAATTAACCATTTCTATACCAACAAATCTATCTAATCGGTAAACCCCAAAATCAAAGTTTCATTTTTTTCCACTTCAAGCACAAAGTCCAGAAGTGGTTTCCAAGAAGAAACAAAAGTACCTATATTTTTTTCTTTTATCAAAACAGTCAATTTATCCATCCCTGCTAACTTCATCAACTTTTGCAGCCATTCTGTTGCGATAATTCGAGGATCGGACTCAATGAAGGATTCAGAAAAAGTGGTATTCAAACAAAGTATTATTTATTTACAGTAGGCATTCTATATTCTCTGGATGATTGCAGATAGAAGCAAGAAGGAGGAGCATGTATGCTCTTTTATACCAATAAGGCGGAGTTAGGGGTAGGAATGGTTACATATGAATATATTAAGGAAGGGAGAATAAATTAACCCTTGATGTACTATATACATACATTTCCTATATTTGAGAATAAGGCATTTACCTGTGACAAATCCCCCTCTAAATGCCGATTCGACATACAGCAATAATTACATTCAGGTTCAGAACAATATAAAACTTGTAATTTTGAAGTTAGATATTTATGTTGTTTAGATTGCAAAGGTTTAGTCAATATATCAGCTATTTGTTCTGTGGTTTCACAATGAATAGCTTTAATGAATCCATCCTGAGATAATTGTCTTACATGTTTAAATTTGATATCTATATGTCTAGATCTTTGACCAATAGCATCTGATCTAGATATCTCTATCGCAGCTTTATTATCTTCATGTATAATAAACGGTAATGAAGGATTTTTCCAAACATCTGATAACAAATCATTAAACCATACTAGATTATTTGAGGCTTTAGACAAACAAACATATTCTGCCTCAGTTGTTGATGTGGCTACTAAATCTTGTTTCCCAGTATACCAGTAGTCTGGACAGTTGTTAAGAAAGAATACATAACCAGAAGTGCTTTTCCTGCACTTAGTGTCACCTGCCCAATCCGCATCAGCGTAACAAGTGAGAATAGGTTCTTTAACATCGTTGGGTTCTAATATTAGGGAGAAATCTATGCTGTATTTCAAATATCTTAGTACTCATTTAATGGCTTCCCAATGATACATTAAAGGTTTACTGACATATCTGGATAATAAATTAAGGGGTAGAGCAATATCTGGTCTGGTCCAATTAGATATATACAAAAGGGAACCAATAACTGATCTATAAAGTGTATTATCAGTAAACTCAGGAGATGATTCATTCATGTTTCTTAAAAAATCAGTTTGCATTGGAGTATCACAAGGCTTTGCATCACTCATATTACATTTATTCAATAGTTCTATAATTTTATCTTTTTGAGATAATCTAAATCCTTTTTTAGTCTTACTGATTTGAACTCCAAGATATTTATTTACTTTCCCTAATGATTTTAAAGAAAAATGTTCATTTAATTTTGTTACAAATGTATCCCTTTTTTCTTTATGTTTGCCAATATACAAAATGTCATCTACATAAATTAACACAAATTCTATTGAGTCACCATCCCTTCTAACAAAGAAACAATTATCTGCAGTTGTGGCATTGAAGTTCATAGATTTGAGAACGTTGACCAAGCATTCATACCAGCGTTTGCCGGATTGCTTTAATCCATACAAACTTTTGTTCAGTAACCAAGTTTCATTCCTATTTGTGTTTTGGCTATGAGGAGTTCTTACATATATTTCTTTATCAAGTTTTGCATGTAGGTATGCAGTTTGTATGTCATATTGAAAGACTTCAAGATTAAGGGCTGATGCTATTACTAAAGCTGTCTTGACACTTTCAGTTCTTACAGTGGGGGAATATGTGTCGGTATAATCCTCAGGATATTTTTGAACAAAGCCCTGTGCAACTAGTCTTGCTTTATATAATGAATTGCCTTCTTCCAGATTTTTAATTTTAAATATCCACCTAGTGCCAATAATAGTTTTGTCTTTTGGAGCTGGTGTTGGAGTGAATACATTTAATTCTCGCAGACTGTCCATTTCTTTGGCCATGGCTAATTCCCATTTTCTTCTTTCTTCTATGGGGAGTTTTAATACTTCCTCGTATGTATTGGGTGTTGATGTATTATCATTTATGTGCATTATATAATCCTTATATTTATTTGGTGTTTGATTCCTGTTACATCTAACTGTTCTCTCTGGTCTGCTATCGTTATTGTGTAAATATCTTGCTTCTTTTTTTGTTAATGAATCTGTTTTGATTTTGGGACAATTTCCTATCCATGTTTTATTGTTGCTCTTTTGTGTATTGTGGTCGTGTTCTTCTCTTTCTGTCTTATCATGATTATTAATGTTTGATTTTGTACTTGGAAAGATCTCATTAAGATGTATCTTAGACCAATTGGCCTGTTCGTGAAATACAGCTGTTCTAGAAATTATGAATTTATTGTTATTGTCAATAAATCTGTATCCTTTTGTGCCAGTTTCATATCCCATGAATCTGAGCCTTCTGGATACATTATCCCCTTTACGTCTCAATTGTTTTGGTATATGTACATCTGCTGTAACACCAAATACATGCATGTGGGCTATTTTTGGTTTTTTATTATATACTAATTCATATGGTGTTTTATTTATGACACTAGACCAAATTCTGTTTAGGGTATAATTAGAATATAATAGAGCTTCCGACCAAAATTGTTTGCCTAAACCAGCATCTTCCAATGTGCATCTAATCATGGTTTGTAATGTTGAGTTCTTTCGTTCTACCACTCCATTTTGAAATGCAGAGAAAGGACTAGAAGTGAAGTGTAACATTCCTTTGTCTTTTAGCCATTGGGAGAATTCTTTTGACATGAATTCAGATCCCCTGTCTGTCATGATTTGCTTTATTTTTACATTGTGTTGTGTTTCTACACGTTTATAAAATTCTTTAAACTTTCGAAATGTTTCATCTTTGTGTTTCAAAGTATAGACAAATCCATAACGACTATAGTCGTCTACAATAGTAAGGAAATATCATTTTTTGTATGTAATTGATGGGGTCAATGGACCAACTAGGTCCATATGTACCAGGTTAAAGATATGATTTGATGATCTTGTTGCCTTTTTTGGTCTGGGTTTAGTTCTGAGTTTTGAGGACTTACATACTGAACATTCCAAATAATTTTTACAATCTTTTATTTTAACACCTTCAGCATGTTCAACCATTTTTTGTATTACAGGAAAACTAGCATGTCCTAATTTTCTGTGCAATATATGTGCACATTCATCATGAATTGGTTTTCCAATTATTGGTCTTTTGTTAATATGTGTATCTTTAATTGATGTGTTTTCATGGTTATGATTTGTTTCATGTTCCTCGTTGTTACTGTCACTGTCATTTTCATTTTCTATGCTATTGTCATCTTCCATGTTTGAATCAATGTTGTGTAGCCATCTTTCTTCAGTGACTAAGTATGGTAGATCTCCTTTGATAACTATATTGCCTAAGTTTGTTTTGTTTTTCTCTAGAGATGCTTTTCCTTTTGAGAACACTATATTTATGTTATTAGAGTCTCTGCTCAACTTTATTGCACTAAGAATGTTATGGGGTATTTCGGGTATTAATAGAACCCCCTCTATTTTCCCTAGACCGGGTAAATTTACATTTCCCCTTCCAATGACTTGAACTTCTTCTTGGTTGGCTACTTTAATTACAAATTTATCTTCTATGAAAGAAGATAATATTTTCTTATCATGTGTTGTATGATTTGTTGCCCCAGAATCAATGAGCCAGGCATTATTTTTTGGGTTTTGATTTTTGCTTATGTTATACTTATCTAATCCATTTAATGATCCAGACTTTCTCTCTCTTGAGTTATCTCTGCCCCCTCTACGTTCTCTGAAATTAGGTGAGTTTCTATATCTGTACCTGTCAATAGATGATTGTCTATTATGGTATCTGTTTCTATTGTCATGGTTTTGTCCTTCTCTAAGAAATTTTGGACAATCTCTTTTATAGTGTTCTTTGTGTGTGCTGTAGCGGCTTCTCCTTAAATTATCTTCAGCTATTAGTCTATTTGATAAACTCTCTATAGATAGATATCCTAGATTAATTGTGTCCAAATGTGATATGTAATTATCCCATGATGAGTCTAATGAATTAATGATAACGCTTTTCATTGTCTGATCAGATATTATTTCTCCCCTTAAATGAAGCTCTGCTCTAATTGCGTTTAGTGATAGTAAATGCTCACTTACAGTAATCCCAGGTTTTATCCTGGCTGAGAAGAAATTTTTAGACATTCTTGTTGGGTTGCTACACTTTCACTATGAAACAATTTAAACATACAATGAATTATTTCTGAGACAGTTAGATTATGCTTAATACTATGATAGATAGCAGGAGATATGCTAGATATTAGCAAATAGAATGCTCTGTGATGCAGGCAGTCCAATTTTAGGGTCCATGGTCTTTTGGGAGGGTTAGTTATGAAAAATAATAAATTCTCTTTTAAGAAAAGCTGTTGACTCCATTCCTGTAAATTAATACCGTCTATTCTCAATTTTGGGAAATCACTAGGCAAGTTTCCAATGTTATTTGTTGCATTACTTACAACTGGAGGCTGTCCATGATCTTGTAAATGTTGATAGTTGCAGAATGGTGTAGGTCTGAATGGTTCTCTCTGGTCTTCACTATCTCTATATTCGTCTGCATGAGTTCGCGCATGCGCGTTGCTCATTTTGTTTCTGAAGCTGTCGGGAGAGGTTCTCGTCGCTGTAGCTCCCTCGTAGTGCTCTTCTTCTGACAATTCGCTTTCTGGCTCGGCTTTTGGTGTCCAGGTGGGGATCGGAGCTTGCTTCGTTCTGTCGTAGTCGTCTCGGTTGAGGCCTCTGGCTCCCGGGATCGTTTGCGGTGTGGGCGAGTACTTGCAGGGTCCCCTGGGTTCGGGCGTCAGCGCTCTCGTCATTTGGGCTGGAGTGGATGGAAGTAGGGACGCTTGTCCGCTTGCTTCTGTGTCCTTGGATTGAGTAGTTTGCTCTTTTTTCGTTATTTGATTTGCAGTCTTTGGTAGTTTCGCTGATTTTTTTGTGATTTTCAGATTCGGGCCGAAGGCTGCGAAGAGTGTTCTCATAGCTGTTTCGATTTGTATTTCAGTTGGCGTTTCTTTGGTGTCTGTATCAGATTCTTCTGAAAGATAGGATTTCTCCTTTTTATTCTTTATGCTGGGTAAAGTCTTTCGCGCCAGCCATTTTGAATTCTGTCCTTTGATTGGTTCTGAGCTAGCCATTTTGGTGGGCTGGCTAATCCAAGATGGCTGCCATTCAAAATTTTGCGCGGGACCGTTAGTCTTCCTCTCGGTTATGTTTTCATCTGTAGGTGGTTTGCTCACCATTTTGAGTTCTTTAGGCTCCGGTGTGTTGATGTGCTTTTCTCTCGCTGCTCCGTTGTCTTTTATAATGTCTTGGAGGTTCGTGATGAGATTTTTGTCATCTTTACGGTTCTTCAGCAGTCTTAATATTTCTGATCTGAGCGTATCATTTTCTGTCTCGCTCTCTTCTTGATCATCGGATTCATCGATTACCTCTTCTTCGTCTGTGGTGTAGTTTTCAGGTTCTCTTGTTGTTTCGGTCGTGGATTCATCGATCATTTCTTGATCTGTTTCTATCTCTTTATTGTGTGCCCTGGTGTTGGGTCTTTCTCTCTTTTCTTTGGAGTTTTCTTTCTTTGGCATGTTTGTTTCTTATTGAGTCAGCCAACCATCCTCTGCTACCAAATTGTTGCAATAATTCGAGGATCGGACTCAATGAAGGATTCAGAAAAAGTAGTATTCAAACAAAGTATTATTTATTTACAGTAGGCATTCTATATTCTCTGGATGATTGCAGATAGAAGCAAGAAGGAGGAGCATGTATGCTCTTTTATACCAATAAGGCGGAGTTAGGGGTAGGAGTGGTTACATATGAATATATTAAGGAAGGGAGAATAAATTAACCCTTGATGTACTATATACATACATTTCCTATATTTGAGAATAAGGCATTTACCTGTGACACATTCGTCCATTGTGGGAATTGAAATGTCCTTCCATTTTTTGCATTTTTTGCATCTTGCTGCTTACAACATGGGTTCAAGGTTCTGTCATGCTCACTCCATGGTTGTGTGACCTCATTTTGAGCAGTTGGTCATTGGCCTGCATTTACGGCCATTTGCAGCACCCCACAGTGACATGATCACGATTTATAATAGTTTGGCCTGAAACTGGTATTTACTTCTGGTTTCCAGCAAAAAGATCACCCCATAATGAATAATGGGTTCATATTGTTCTTAACAATCTCTGCAAAAAAAACCTGGGTCTGGTCAAATGGTGGCCTGCTTTATGACCATTGTGCCTTGTAACTGTAATTGCCAGGTTTAATTATAGTCATAACTCAAGGACTACTTGATAATCAGTTTTATAATCAGTTTTATGCATGGGATATTAGGACCTGATTCAGGTCTCATTATAAGCAACTAAAGTTGTGCAAGCTTTGTATTTCCTGTTCTTGCAGGATATTCACAGGCTGCAGAGACCATGTGAGAATGGGATGTACCTTGAGCAGTTTTTGAGCCTCCAAAAATCGCATGAGGATGGGATGTGCTTTTGAATGGTTCTTGGGGGCTGCTGCAGAGGCTATGTAAAAGCATTCTCAGATGCCATTTCAAGAACAAAGGCTTCGTGCAACCCGGAGCTGCCTCAATTTGTCTGTAACTTTAAAAAAAAAAGAATATATAAAGAATTGTTTCTCTTTTGTTTGATGGAGGTGACACACCAGCTGAGTCATGTTAGGGATGACAAATATTTGACATACCAATCCCAAAAAGTTTGCCATCTCTGTTCTATTGTCCCTACAGACGGAAATACTTAGGAATAATAAAAAATAAGATCCTTTTTCTTTTAAATGTGGAAGAGTGACAATACTTTTGGTCTTTGTTCCAGTACATGCTCTCCTGGGTTAAAGCAATTGTTTTTATTCCTGGAAAGTGCTTGGAATATGTCTGATCGTCCATCGACTACTTTGCTTGAGACTGTCACTCAGTAAGATGAGGTCATGTCTTTTCAACCAACACAAAGAAAACATGTAACGACTAATTGATTTTAGTGTCCAAATCCTAACCTACATTGTTGTGACATTTTTCTTTGTGCCGCTAAATCAAAAGTACATGTGACATTTTTTCCCAAAGGCTTTATTCATCATAATAACATTTCCACGAATGACAAATCAAATGTTTTAAATTAGAACTCTGAGTCATAACTCTTATCCAACTCTACCGATTTATTGGGGAGTTGAGCATGTAGTTAAGCTTTTCCTGCTGGAATCAACGGGACCTAAAAATGACTAATGATGATGGCTGGTGGACTATGGGAGTAATCATCAAACTCAGTCTGAATTATGGCTAGCATTATTTGTTTTCTTAGGTTTATATATCTCATCTTTATTTCAAGAACTCAAGACATTACATGGAGCAATTCTTCACAATAACTCAATGAAATTGGTTGATAGGACAGAAAATTCCTGGCCTGGACTTTTTCTCTGACAAAGGATGACTTGATCCTGGGTCATTTGAATTTTACTCCAGTACACAAAGCGCCACATAGTACAAATAAAATCTTGAAAATGTAACCCTAGATACAGCGAGGGCTTTTCTAGATAGCCAGGTTAAAATGTTATCCAACAATCCAAGAGCTGACAAAAAATATATCCTGGTTTAAATATACTGCGTCCAGAAACTGGACTGGAATGTCTGTGTTCTACTCTGCATTCTCCCACATCAGCGGTGGGTTTCAGCAAGTTCTGACCAGTTTTGGAGAACCAGTAGCAGAAATTTTGAGTAGTTCGGAGAACCGGTAGTAAAAATTCTGACTGGTCCCGCCCCCATCTATTCTCTGCCTTCAAAAGTCCCAGCTGATCAGGAGGAAATTGGAATTTTACAGTATCCTTCCCATGCCACGCCCACCAAGCCATGCCACACCCACCAAGCCACACCCACAGAACCGGTAGTAAAAAAATTTGAAACCCACCACTGTCCCACATAGTTTATTTTCACTGAACCAAACAGGTTTTTTTCCCCTGCAGTTCCTAAAGGACAAGAACAGGCCTCTTTTTTTTTTTTCCGCCCTCATTTCTTGAAACCATGCAATGCATTTGTATGGATGGACTGGCAAACCCCAGATAAAGCAATTTCTTTGGATCTTCTTCACAAATTGATTTCCACAGAGAGATTGCCTCTTGAATACCGAGTCAATCTATTGAAATCAAATGTCAGCCAAGGTTAGTGATACAGTGCAGGGGTGGATTCTAAATTTTTTTACTACCAGTTCTGTGGGTGTGGCTTATTTTGTGGGTGTGGCTTGGAGGTCATGTGACTAGGTGGGCATGGCTAGCTGGTCAGAGTCATTTCTGGAAGGTCCTCGCACTTATAACCAGTCCTCGCACTTACGACCTGACTCATTTGTTTGCTTTTAACACTGATCAGCTGTAGGACGGCCCTTTGAAGCCCCGCGGCAAGAGTTTAAACAGTTTTTTTCCCTCTAGTCATCAGCTGGGACTCAGGAGGCAGCAATAGATTGGGGGTGGGACCAAATAAAAGGTAAGAATAACGTGGAGGGGAGGGCGGGGGGGGAGAACCAGTTTGGTGATGTCATATCGTCACCGCTACTGGCTCGGCTGAACCGGACTGAACTGGGAGGAACCTACCACTGATACAGTGCGAAAGAAGGGGAATCAGGGGTGAAATTCAGCCAGTTCTATCCAGATCGTGTGATACGGTAGGGCTGACTGCGTGAAGCCCTACCCACCCACATGGATGTCATGATGTCCCTTGTTTGTGGTGATTTTCAGCCTCTACGCATGTGCAGAAGGCTTTGCGAGTGCGTGGACGATGTTGCATGTGAGCGAAGCGAGCATGTGCATGGCGTGTGCACATTTGAGAACCGGTAGGGAAGGTAAGGGAATTTCACCCCTGAGGGGAGTGTTGCTGTCTTGACAATGCTTGTCCAGCTCTGTGAGACAGCCCTACTCAGAAATGAAAAACTGAAAAACTGAAAACTTTTCTGAAAAGTTCTTTACTGCTTGTAGAGTAAACTGAAAAAGCTTGAAAGCTTCCTAAAGCAATTTTTCAGATCAACTTATACCTGACATAATTAAGGCAGATTTACTGGGTCTCTTTCTCATGCTCCCTTCTCCTCTGGCTGATATATCTCTTGCAGTAGTCTGGTTTCCTCCCCTGTATTCTTAGATACTGCTAGACATTCCATCACAGTGCCATTAGTTGGAAAATTGCATGAAGGAGCTGAGCTAAGCCTATCTATTCAGCCAATGGAGACTGATATTTCCAGCATATGCTACTGTTTAACATCCTTGAGTATCAATCCAATTGTAAGTAAATGGAAATTAAATTGATTATATTATTGTCAGAAATTGGCAGACGAGCTCATTTATAAGAGCAAAGGTGTGACCAGGGCTGACTGTAGGACAAAAGACAAATTGCTCACATGAAAGTTACAAGTCAACCAGTTTCTATCACAAAAGGTTGAGCATGTATCTGCCATTTTCAAGGAGAACACAAGGAATCACTTGTAAGTTCTAAACCTCACTGATAGGGAACCAGTGAAACTATGGAATAAAATCAAATACATTGTTAAGGACAACTGTAAGAAAAAACTGCCAAAGACCAAGAAAAGGAAGAAAGAGACTTGGCTGTCAGAACAAACCACAGAAATTGCCAAGAAAAGAAATCAAAGCCAGGAAAGCAAAGATCACCAGGAGGAATCTAACAAAGAATTTCAGAGAGCTGTTACTAGAGACAAGAAGCAGGAATACAGTGACATATGTAAAAGCATCCACCATGGAAACAAACATAGAAAAATAAGGAAAGTTTTCCAAAAGATCTCTAACTCACAAGATGATTTTCCAACCTGAAATTAGTATGTGAAGTGATGCTAATGGATAGAGAGTAAATTTAAAAATCAAAGATTGGAATAGTATAGATAATCCTCAACTTACAACCACTATTGAGCCCAAACTTTCTGTTGCTAAGTGAAACATTTGTTAAGTGAATTTTGCCACATTTTACAATCTTTCTTGCCACAGTTGTTAATCACTGCAGTTATTAAAATAGTAACACAGTTAAGTGAATCTGGCGTCCCCATTGACTTTGCTTGTCAGACGGTTGCAAAAGGTGATCACGTGACCCCAGGACACTGTCATAAATATGAGTCACTTGCCAGGCATCTGAATTTTGATCATGTGACCATAAGGATGCTGCAATGCTTGTAAGTGCAAAAAATGGGCATAAATCACTTTTTCAGTGCTGTTGTAACTTTGAGCAGTGACTAAATGAACTGTTGTAAATCGAGGATTACCTGTACTGAAATTTTGTACAGTAGAGATATCAATATCCAAAATACTTTAGAAGATATTCCCTATATATATTAGATGCAAATATGAATCACTTGCCAGGCATCTGAATTTTGATCATGTGAGGAATAAGCAACGTCCTTGCTGAAGTAAGCTTAATAACTGAGAAGGTCAAAGAGCACAAAAAAGAAGTTAATGTGGGCTTCATTAATTATAGAACAATTGATTGTGCTGACCATATCAAAATGTGGAATGTGTTCAGAAAAAAATGGAATTCTGAAACATTGTCCTTGGGAGAAATCTATACACAGGACAGGAATCCAACTTTAGATGGAACAAGGTGAAACAGATTAGCTCTGGGTCAGCAAAGGAGTGAAATAGCCTATATGTAGAATATATATTGAGGGAAACTGGATTGGAAGATGAGTGCGGTTTTAAAATTGGAGAAAATAAAACCAATAATCTTTGGACTATGATGATGATGCTACTCTGATCATTGAAAATGCAAATGATCAAAATAATCCCGAGTTCAAATTAAAAAATCAGGCTCAAGTTGTCATATTTTGAGCACATTATACAAAGACCCAGCTCCGGGGTGAAATTCAGCAGGTTCTGACAGATTCTGGAGAACCAGTAGCAGAAATTTTGAGCAGTTTGGAGAACCGGCTAATACCACCTCTGACTGGCCCCAGAGTGGGGTGGGAATGGAGATTTTGTAATATCCTTCCCCTGGAGTGGGGTGGGAATGGAGATTTTGCAGTATCCTTCCCCTGCCATGCCCACCAAGCCATGCCCACCAAGCCACGCCCATAGAACCGGTAGTTAAAAAATTTGGATTTCACCACTGCCCAGCTCCATCATGCTGAGAAAGAGAGAAGGGAGGAGAATGATTAGCAGAAAAGTGCATCTTTGAACTATAGTAAGATACAGCAATCTGAAAGGCCACACTTCCTATCTTAGAGATGATGTATCCATAGAGTCACTGTTGCAGACTTTATGGCACTCAATCAATCAATCAATGGGTTTGTCCTTCTTAAATATGCTATAGGATATCAACCTTCAAAACACATTCCTTGTTTCACTCATGTGAAGACAGAATAAGTGAAAAAGCATAAACATTATACTAACGAAACTAACTCATTCATTTTGTGTCTTCCCCCAAATAAAATATTTATATTTGGCCTCTTCTGGTCCTTCTCTTCCAAATATTTTTTATAGTTCTCCACAGTGTATCATCTCAAGAAATGCTTCATTTTTGTAGAATTAAATGCTCTATTTCACATTGTTCAGCATAAATGCACACTGAATTCAGTTTACACTGAATTTCTCAGAACCTCTTTCATTTGCAAGTGCTTTTTAGCTTATGTAGGGATCTAAGACTCTTTTGGAAGAGTTTATGATGCATGGATATTTAAATAGATATTCCCTAGATAATATGAATTTTCCAGATATTTTACCATGCCAAGTGCATACTGTTTGGTGCAGTTTCCTGGCAACATCTCAAATACCAGTCCAGTTCAAATCCATGTACATATTTATCTTCACACTGCCATCCCTTACTTCATTAAAGTGGAAAATAAAAAGAGGCAATATGTCTGTAGAGAATTTAATAAATGGGAATGTGCCCAATCTAATGGATACACCATGGTGCCAATGTAATTTATTTCTTGGTTATTTCCCTCTGGAAGTTAATTCAGCTCATCTTCACTGGAATCTGACTAGCTAATGTTAAGGAATCAATAGCAAAATTCTATGTAAAGTTTACCCAAATGGAATCAGCATGCTAACTGGGGAATTTTGGGAGTTGAAGTTCACACATCTTCAAACTGTCCAGGTTGAGAAACATTGTCTTGGGTCAATGAATGAAAGTATATCAGAACAACAGTATACATATATTAAGGCACCATTTAGTATAACAAGCAGTAAGCAATAGTAGCAAAATACCTGGCCCAAAATTTTGTTTTTGTTTTAAATTAAGTACTACAATAGTAGAAAGAAGAAACTACCTACCTGTATATACAGTTGGAGTTAGTGCTGCATTTATTTATTTATTTAGTTAAATTTATATGCCGCCCTTCTCCCAAAGGACTTGGGGCGGCTCACAAAAGGTTAAAAACAGAAGAACAATAAAAAATATATAATTAATTTAGCATAATTAAAATCCCACAATTTAAAACCCATATTAAAACCAATTAAAAACACCCCACAGATCAGATGAGTTGTTTAAAAAGCCATGTCTTTAGGTCCTTGTGGAAGGAGCGGAGGTCAGGAGCCGTTCGGAGCTCGGTGGGTAAGGCATTCCAGAGGGTCGGCGTACTCACCGAGAACGCCCTCATCCTGGGCGCCATCAGCCGACATTGCTTGGTCGACGGCATCCCGAGGAGGACTGCCCTATGTGAGCGCACTGGTTGGTGAGAGGCAGGCAGTAGGTGCTCCTTCAAGTACCCCGGGCCCATGCCATGAAGGGCTTTATAGGTAAGCACCAGCACCTTGAAGTGGATTCGGAGGATCACTGGTAACCAGTGCAGCTCGTGCAGGAGAGGTGTAACACGGGAGTAACAGGAAGCTCCCATAACAACCCACGCGGCTGCATTTTGGACCAGCTGGAGCCTCCGGGTGCATATTTAACCAGAAGTTCATTCAAGATTTTCTTGTCTTTCTGCTTTTTTTTTTTAAATTTGCAAGAAAATGACCTTTTATTTTCATTAGCAGTTTTTCCTGTTTTATATATTAATGATGGGATGATCCACCTGGTTTCCTCCCAAGATTTTCTAATATGATTCAAAGAATCCTGATTCATTGGCCATGTTGATTGGGCAACCTATACAACTTATAAGTGTGAAATGTAACTAGAAGGATTGAGGTATTAATATCTAGTTATTGTTTATGTATATTGTGTTGTACTTTTATTTTGTTATTTGTTCAGTACTATGAGTTGCTTCAAATAGCGCTTAAGTTTTAAACTTGTAAAATAAAGAAATTAACAATTGAGTTATTGAGAACTGATGCTGTTCAAAATATAAATGAAATCAGTTCTCCAGAGTTGCCTATAATACTAGGTCTATTCTAAAGAGGGGAAAGATGCATTAAGATAATTAAGTCCCAAAACTATTGAATAAGGGTTTATTCTCACATCCAAATCATGGTATTAGCATATCACAATAATCATTTTCATATAATATGTCCTTTGATTTTGCCTTCTTCTCACTCGCAGCAAAAAACTGAGGCAGCTAAAAGTTATTTGTTGGTCTAGTTTTACAATAATATTCTTTTTTTCTCTTTCCCTTCCTTTCCTTTCCTTTCCTTTCCTTTCCTTTCCTTTCCTTTCCTTTCCTTTCCTTTCCTTTCCTTTCCTTTCCTTTCCTTTCCTTTCCTTTCCTTTCCTTTCCTTTCCTTCTTTTGTAGAGACAATCCAGAACACCTCATAGTGTAATGTATAGCTCTTATTGGCTGCTGCAGACACAGTGTGTCATTTGTAGTCCCTGGGTGCAGTTTTCCAAAATCATTCTGTCTTAGGTGAGTCTGTTTTTTTTTCAGAAGAGGCTTTCCTCCTGTACTTCTGAGCCAGGGGTGGGTTCTACTTACCTTTACTACCGGTTTGCATTGGGGCTGCTCGTGTGTGCATACACAGAAGCTTTCTGATGATGTCGAGGTCGGTGGGTGAAGCCTCCCGCTGGTTTTACTATTGGTTCTATAGAACCAGTCCGAACCGGGGGCAACCCACCACTGCTCTGAGCTCATCCCCCCTTGGAGTCATGATCAGTTCAAACGGCAACAAAGTAGTAAAAAATCTCTCTCCTACTGCTGCTGCTTCAACACACAACTCACTCCACCTGTCAAATATTAAATGTGTCAAAAGATAGATTAAAAATATCTGACAGATTTGGCAATTGTGAGATTAAGTGGAAGGAATTTCCACTACACTAGAAGACCATCCAACCATCTAATGGAACATCTTGCCTCCTTAGGTGAAGCTAGCCCCACTCTTCTGGCCTTCCCAAAGAGTGTTAAAACTTGGCTGTAACAATTAATATGGGGATCCTACAGTGGTATGCAACTATTGGTATTAGTGGCTTGAGAACTCTCTCTGTGTCTTTCTAACTTTGTCTGTTTCTGTAGGATTTTATGGTTTTTACTCGTAAACTGCTGGAGAAGAGCCACAGCTGATGAACCAATCCCTTTTGGCCACTTAACTACATTTTCCTCTCTCCCCCTTTTTCCATTTTATGGGGCAATGGAAACAATATAGCTGAGTTTTGCAGTCATGGTTTTGCCTTTTTACACTGGCTATAAAGCACGAACTGGTCTGCAAAACTTTCTGGTTCTGTTGTTTTATGGGAATTGCTTTTCTTCAAAAACAGTCCGTTTCAGCCCAAAAGAATCCATCTCGTTTCATATTTCAGGATCTGTCTTAAAGTTGGTTTTATCAGCTACCAAAACCTTAATCAGTTTATTTAGGAAGACATCCCAAATGTGGAAAAAAAAGCAGTATGGTTTGTAGTAATGAAACAACTGATTTGGGGGTAAAAAATAGTTCTTTTCTTTATACAGTATTCTCATCAGACTCAAGTTGTCAAAATAATTTGGATTCTGATAAACAGATTATTTCATAGAAGTAAAACAAAAAAAATAGAAAAGATTTATCCCAATTCAATTTATTGATAAGCATCTGATGGTTTTTCATGCAATTTCTGGCCTGAAGCAGAAACACTCCAGCAGAAACATCATAATTCCTATTTTTAATCAAGACATTACCATTGCTCTCTCATAGCAGCAAAGCAACAATTCGTACAAATTCCTGGCCCATAACAACACTGTATTTCTTGTGATCCCATTTGTTTTGGTTGGAGACAAGAGCTACTAAGTAAATCCGCAGCAAGCATTTAGGGAATTTTGACAAAAGCAGAAATTATATCATTGTCATGCCTCTTGCAACTTATTTCTCCATTAACAGAACTGTAATAATGTACATTTAATTTCAAGCAAATGATCTGTCTAGAGCAGATTGTTAACAAGTTTCAGATGCTCACTGATAATGATACTTTCTATTTGCTTAAATTTACAGGGATATTACTTTCATCAGTCAGTTCCTGATTTGTCAGTTAAGACTTTTACTAAACTTTAATTAAGTTTAGAAATGCAAAGGGCTTCATAGAATAAACTATGAGTAGAGTAGAGTAGAGTAGAGTAGAGTAGAGTAGAATAGAATAGAATAGAATAGAATAGAATAGAATAGAATAGAATAGAATAGAATAGAATAGAATAGAATAGAATAGGACTATTATACTTTATCCATTGTCTACCTCTATATCTTGTGTCTTTTCAACTACACTATAGTGCAATCCTCTGCATAATAAACTTTAAGGGTGGAAAATTTTAAGCAAAGGAATTCCCAACCAGTTCAGAGTATTCCAAAACCACAGATGTGTATAAGAAGAAAAGAAATAGATTTTATTGTACATAGGGAGACTTGGTTATTTGCCTATAGGAGCTGGGTGCACATAGCACTCAATTCTGGGGCTCATAGATGAGTCTCAACACTTGATTAAGCTTTTATTCTATTTGAAAAACTATATGACCCAACACCCTATTTCTTTCTTACACTCACTATTTACAAGATCTGCTTCATACCATGTAGAATTTTTGACAGTCGTTCATTGTTTGTACCAGGTATATTTGAATAGTCCGCTTCCTATCAGATATCTTTCAATTCTCCCTTCCAGTGATGGGAATTAGTTGGACTGCAAGGTAAACATTTAATCCTAAATGACAGAATTGAGATCACTAGCTTATTTTGATTTAGCAATGTCTTCAAACAACGTCACATCCATTTTCATAAATGGGCCACTTTTACCATGAGAAATGCACTGAAAAAATATTCAAAAATGTCTAAGCCCACTAATAAAAATACATCTTGATGAATCAATAAATCTTACTTCCAAGTAAGGAGTAAATGGTAAAATCCATTTTACCAATACAGGAGAATATTTGAGTGTTGAAATGAGGGGTCCTTGATACATTCTGAGCTTGGTTGTTTTCTTGCAGATGTTTCATTACCCAAACTACTTTAGGTAACATCATCAGTGCTAGTGATGACTCAAAGACATTTTAGCTCAGGCTATTAAACTGAACTCAACATTCCTCTGTGGTTTTCATTTCATTTCAGCTTCATCTTTTAACAAGGAAATTAGGCTCTGCGCTGGGCACACCAGGTTCAGAACCCTTACCTTGGACTGCCTTAAACTTATCTTAACCTTAAATTCCAAGGCCACCTGATTTCTTTGTAGACGTGGTTATTTGTCTTGTACTCTTGCCTTCTCTGAAGTGAATGGTAGGAAGGTAGTAAGGCAATTTATTACCATGAATATGGTGAACACTTCTCAATCCTGCCAAATGCACCAATACCTCATCAGCTACCTGCAGATGATTTGCCTTATAGTTATAAAGATAGTCCATATATATATGGAAGGGGAAAGGAGAGGGGAATTTATTTATTTATTTATTGGTTTATTGGTTTATTGGTTTGATTTATATGCCGCCCTTCTCTGGAGATTCAGGGCGGCTTACAATGCGTTAAGCAATAGCCTTCATACATTTGTATATACCTACTTAGTAGGGCTTTCGCGCCCCCCCCAAGTGGTGTTCTTTTTTATACAAAGTCAGCTTATTGCCCCCACAATCTGGGTCCTCATTTTACCTACCTCGGAAGGATGGAAGGCTGAGTCAACCTTGAGCCTGGTGAGATTTGAACTCGCAGTAATTGCAGGCAGCTGGCAGCTATTTAACAGCACTTTAGTCCGCTGCTCCACCAAGGCATGCATTGCCTTGTATTATGCATTTTGTGTATGAATAATGGATGAGTAATGGATCTTTCCTTGCATGTAAACCAAGGTACATTCACCTGATCCCTTTCTTGAACAAACAATGTGAACTAAGAAATGTTGGTAGAATAAGCATTCTAGATATTGTAGCTAATGCCTGAATCTAAATTTGAATGAGATTAGGAACAATTTAAAATGAGGACATGATAGATAGGTAGGGCTGATGAATGATGGCAGATGTCCCCATTGCCAAATGTTCCTATTTAGTTCAAACCACAAATCAAAAAAAAGAAGAAAGGCTACCTTGCCACTATGAACAAGGAGTATTTCTGGCCACACTGATATTCTTTAATGAACTCTTTTTTTAAAAAAAAATGTCTGAAATTTTTGGAAAATGTATCGGGCACGATTATGGAGGAGATCAGATTTAAATCAAACAAATAAAAAAAAATCTGTTCTTACATTGAAAATATGTCTTGGGTAATTTGCAGCTGTTTATTTATTTGATTTAAATCCAAACTCCTCCAGAATCATGCCTAGGTACAAAAATAAGAACCGCAAACATCAGAGAAGGATAATAAATACTAACAGACTTAAGCTGAATTAAGATATGGTCCTTTGAAGAGTAAGAAGGTTGAGTGAAAGCTAGAGGTATATCAACATGACCAAATTTTTCCAAAGTACACCAACAATAGAATCTGGACCATTTCAGACTAAAGATTTAAAGATACTCTTCTGACTGGTAAACTGATATAGGATTTTTGTCTGGTAGCTGTACTGTATATGCTATTCAAAACATTTGTTTTATGTTGTTGTTTCTTTAATCTAGTATATCAGGTTTATAACATCAAATATTAAGCATAGACTAATTCTTGCCTTACTAGTTCCCTACCTATAGAATATATTCTCGGTGTCTTCATATACATACATATATATGTGCACATGTATACAAACACATCAGGGATGAAATCCAGCATGTTCTGACAGGTTCTGGAGAACTGGTAACTGGAAATTTTGAGTAGTTCAGAGAACCGGCAAATATCACCTCTGGCTGGCCCCAGAGTAGGGTGGGAATGGAGATTTTGCAGTATCCTTCCCCTGCCACGCCCACCAAGTCACACTCACCAAGCCACACCACGCCCACCAAGCCACACCCATAGAACTGGTAGTATAAAAATTTGGAATTTGAATTTCACCACTGATATACATACATACATACATACATACATACATACATACATAGTCTAATCTCCCATCTGAAACCTCTACCATGTCATTTCATTGTATACAGGATCTGTGTCTCATGTACTGTTGTAAGTTGTCTTAGGGAATAACATTTCATACAAAGTGAATAGAAATAAATTTACATCCAAATTCCACAAAATATAATCACAGTAGTTCCTACATCAGATAAGCCCTACTTCATTTGTTTCCTATTATCTTATACTAAAGCATTTTAGCGTTACTATTATACCTAATACTGTACTTCCCTCTTCTATAAATGCCACTTTCTTATAATTCTACCACATTTTTACCATAATTGTCTTTTTAACTATTAACCTGAGCTCTTGGCATTATTTGGTCCTTCTTGTTCTTTTGTTATATTTGTAACATTAAAATGTCTTTAAAGCACAATATTTCTCCTGAGTGAAATATCAATATTTTCTGACCAGGGAGACAGCTATAGCCCTCTTCATCATCAATGACAGCTAGTCTGAGATGTGTCTATTCCACTGCTTATATTTCCAGATGCTCTGACTGGAGCTGAGAATGGTTAAAACATTAACAGAATCTATTTTTCAATCTACTGCTGTTCTCATTGAATGAAGATAGCTGGATTGTTCCTGGATTTAAAGCCCAGATGTCCATGAAGCACCTGCCAATGATTGCACGAACACTACATATTGCCTTTGTGACATTGTTTCAGTCTAAGAGTTAATGAGACATGGGAGTTGCCTATTTCTCCTCTTACCACAAAGGTTGATTGAAAATAAAGACTTCAAGGTTATCGTAAAGGTGCTAAGAATCTCCTTCCAAGGATGGATTTGTCTGCAATGCCATGAAATGGACCATCAATGATTTGGATGTGGATTTGAAGATAATATGATTTGGAAGGAGTTTTGAAACTAACAGAACAATCTAATGCACATTCACATGAAAATAAATTCTGCTAAAGGGATATATTCTCAGAAATAAGTGCTTGAAAGTCAGAACTACCATTTTGGCAAAATAGCATTATTGGACTAAGCTATGGAAAGTGGGCTCCTCCAGAAATTATTGAACTACATTCAATATTCCTTATTTCTTCTTCCCCAAACAGGGACCAAAGCAGAGAAGCATCACCATTTATTTAAAAAGAAAACAGAAAAATCACAATTAAAACATATAAAAGCACAATGCTAAATTCTTAAAAGAGTTTTCCCCTGCTCTATAAGCTGTTTTGTAAAATAACTAGCATATGATTTAGACATGATTTAGATAAGAGCGTTCATTAGAAACTCTTGCTGAGCAAACATAAATTTTGTAGCTTGTTTCAATTAGGATTCTTTTTAATGAGACAGTATTTTCATTCTTGAAGTCATGAGAAATACATGCAGAATTGCTAAGATCCAGAACAAGTTATTTGTTGACATCAATAAGTTATTAGCTTCCTCCGTATTTAGTAATGCAGGAAAGAAAAACTGGTTAGGTATTCCATTTGTTTGTATTCAGAGTGTCAAAGCGGAATAAAATGCCAGATTAAATACACAAGCAATTCCATTTTGACTCCTTGGCAATATGCCTTCAAATAGCATGAAGATGAAAACTGGATCTATCTTTTCGAAAGTTGTGCATGTTCACTGTGCTGATAAACTGCTGATATTAAACTCAGTCCTTATATCATGGCCTGTGACATGATGCCATCCTTCTCTTGTCATTTTGTTGAAACCAACAGGACTCTGCAGATGCCCAGGGCTAAATGAAACAGCAGATTGACTTCTTGCAAGGCAAAAGCCTATTTTAAAAATCTTTTAGTACCCTTGGAGATAAAATTATCTGAGTGGTCTAGCATGCTCTTCATGATAGTCTTGTTTTCCATGTCCATCAATGCCATTGATCCAAAATCTAATATACTTTAATGAAATAATATCTCATAAGAAAGACCAAAGCACAATTATTAAGCTTGCTATGGGTTCTTTAGTAATAAAAACATCATTTTATCCTATTGTGATCCATCCAGAGTCAGTCTGGAGTCAAGTGGCACTGAAACTGATCGAATAAATGAATTAATAAATACATAAAAGCTTGAGGAAATTGGACCTAACTACACAATGATGTAACATTATAACAACCATCTCACAAAAAGCAAAGGAAATGTTTTATTTTTGTTGCCAGCCTTTGAATGCAAAAATAGGCTGGGGGAGCCTACATCAAGTACCAGATAGGTTAGACTATAGGAAAGTTGGAAAGCCAAACTTGCTTTGATGGAGCCCAAATACTTTCTGTGTGTTCCTCTAGTGAAAGGCCTCCCAGCATGGTCATTATGAGCTCATATTTCCAGCTGTTTTTGTAACTCAGCCACTTAAAACTTTACAGGGTATTTTAAAAAAGGGGCTAGCAAGTTATCAGCTGAGATACAGCTTTAGGAAATTACTACAAAACTAAGACCTCAAATAAAAATAAATAAGATGAAATGCTCTGTGGTAAAACAGAAGGCATTTAAAAATTAATATCATGGGACAAATAAATATAATTACTGTTCAGGTTTACTATTAATCATACTCTGCATGCAGAGATGCAATGGTGTATCTTTATGATCTTCTGTTAATCTTTGCCTGTTGCAGGCAAATATTGACTTTCATCTGTCCAGAATTGAGAGATGATGGAAACCACACAGATAAATAGAAAGATGTCCAGATTTCCAAGCCACATCATGCCTTTTCTCAGAAACTTGATTTGTGCAAACTAATGTCTTTGCCACATTGAAACACTTCAGATTAGAAATAAAACTGAGTTGATTCTGCCCAAAATATGGGAATATACTGCTGGTGATAGATCAGATTTAATATAATGGCATTTTAAAGAAATAATCTTTTAATTTGGATGGACCTAGCACTGAATTAGTCAATGGATGCAGTATTAAATAGAGGAACAAGTAGAACATATAACATAGAATAATAGATTTTGAAGAGACCTTGGAGTCTTCTAGTCCAAGCAGGAGATCCTATACCATTCTGGACAAAGGGCTGTCAAGTATCTTCTTGAAAATCTCCAATGATAGAGTATCTATAACTTCTGAAAGCAAACCTGTTCCACTGATTAATTGTTCTCACTTTCAAGAAATTCCTCCTTAGTTCTAGGTTGGATATCTCTTTAATGATCTTCCATACATTAGTTCTTATTCTGCCCTCAGATGCTTTGGGATGGCACTGTTTAAAATGATAACTTAGCCCAGGAATCCTGCAATGAATGTCCACATAGGTCCATCTCTGGGTTTTGAGGAGTTATTATTTTACTTTTGTGGAACCAAGGATCACGTACCTTGGTTTTAATTTACATGAAAGCTTGAACATGATCAGTGAAGTAAAGACAAGGATAGAGAAAGCTCGAACAGCATTCTTCAAAATGAAAACGGTCTTCTGCAGTCATGATGTTATGTCCTTATAAGGACATCCGCCCGGATTGGCTGCTAGCCACCGGGCGGGAAGATTTGAATCCCTGTCAGGGGGCGGTGCGTCTGCCGGAGCGAATATAAGGAGAGCCCCGGCAGCGCACAGCCAGTCTTGCTACTGTTTCTGTTCTCAATAAAAAGTTACTAATGTAACGAGCTGGTCACGTCTTCCTTTCCTGCGCCGATCTAACACTGGCGACGAAGGACTGAGAGAAGAACGAACCTCGCGGCACCAAGCCAACAAGACAAGACTCCGGCACCGGGAACTACAGTAGGCATTTCCAAAGGCATGGCATCCGCTGAAGTCACTTTGCCAGCCCTTGCTCCTTTCCGCCCAGGGAAGGACAAGTGGAAATCCTACGTAGTGAAATTCCGGCAATACCTGAGAGGCAACAACATCAGGGATGCCGATGATGACCGGAAGAAGGGCATCTTCCTGGCCAACTGCGGCTCCGAGGTCCTCGACATGGCAATCGATCTCGTAGCACCACGAGACATCGAAGAAGTGCCATGGACAGACCTGCTGCAGATCCTGGAGGACCACTATGCCCCAACAGGAACACCGGTGGCGAACCGTTTCACCTTCCACCAACGGGACCAGAAGGAGGGTGAGACGATCAAGGAATTCGTGGCCGCCCTACGCCAGATCGCAGCCAGCTGCGAGTTCGACCACGTGGACAATGCCATCGCTGA
This sequence comes from Arizona elegans, assembly GCA_022577455.1. Classification (NCBI taxonomy): domain Eukaryota; kingdom Metazoa; phylum Chordata; class Lepidosauria; order Squamata; family Colubridae; genus Arizona; species Arizona elegans. The sequence goes on from JAKOOJ010000001.1 coordinate 257,410,970, forward strand.
CCGCGTGGTCTTCGGCATGAGGGACAGAGGCCTGCAAAAGAAATTCCTGAGCAGGAAGAAGCTCGTGCTCAAGGATGTGGTGGAGGAAGCCACCGCATCCGAAATCTCGGAGAAAGCAGCTGCCGCAGTAAGCAGAGCCAAGGGAATCCACAAGATTCGCTCCACAGAGCAATCTTCAACAGAGGATTCCACGGCTGGATCCGGCCGGAGGCGCTGAGGGTGACCCCGCACACTCGCCAGCCGAACCGAGCCCGGTTCCGGGGAAGGAGCCAGGAGCCACAGGAACCCCGTCCGTCCAGGGCGGGGACGCGGAGGAAATGAGACTGCGCAGGTCAAGTAGGGTGCCTAGGCGTCCTACGTACCTGCGGGACTACGTCACGTTCATTGACGAACGCTGAACTATTTTTTTCTTTGGACTAGGGGGGAGGAGTGTTATGTCCTTATAAGGACATCCGCCCGGATTGGCTGCTAGCCACCGGGCGGGAAGATTTGAATCCCTGTCAGGGGGCGGTGCGTCTGCCGGAGCGAATATAAGGAGAGCCCCGGCAGCGCACAGCCAGTCTTGCTACTGTTTCTGTTCTCAATAAAAAGTTACTAATGTAACGAGCTGGTCACGTCTTCCTTTCCTGCGCCGATCTAACACATGACATAAGCCTAAGAATGAAAATCAGGCTTGTCAGATGTTACATCTTTTCTATCCTGCTCTATGGAGTAGAGAGTTGGTCTCCGACAGAAAACCACTTGAAGAAACTAGAAGCATTTGAAATGTGGATTTACAGACGGCTGTTACATATAAACTGGGTTAACAAAATCACAAATGAGGAAGTGATAAGCAGTCTGGGAAAGCAAAGGGAAATCATCAAAGCCATTAAAAAGCGAAAGTTAGAATATTTTGGACATGTGATGTGACATCTAGAACAATATGGCATCCTTCACTTAATCCTCCAGGGAAAGATTGAAGGCAAATAAGGTCCAGGCAGAAGAACATAATGTCTTCAAAACCTAAGGGACTGGTTTGGACAAAACTCAGCAGTACTTTTTCATGCGGGTATTGACAAAAATAGGATTGCCAACATGATCGCCAACGTCTGATGATGGATATGGCACAAGAGGAAGAGGAAGAAGGAACCATGGAGCTTGAAATGACCTCTTAAGTTATCAACCCTGTTCAGTGCATGAATTCAGAATAATTCCTGTGTTCCAATATCTTCTGGTTGCACACCCAGTAAAGGGAAGTCTCTAGAAAAGTGTTTCTCAACTTTAGCAACTTTAAGTAGTGTGGATTTCAGTTACTTAGAATGCTGCTAAACTGTTTGCTGTGAAATTCTGGGATCTGAAGTCCATACATTTTAAAGTCCTGGATTACTGAGGCCATTTCCTACCATTAGGACATTACATCAAATCTTCCTCATGCAATTGAAAAACATTATTCCCTGTCCTAAGGCTAAACTTTGTTGGATATAGTGCTTGAAAAGTATTCATTTCTAATAAAGTTAGCCCCAAATGATTAAACTGGGAGTACAGGATGCTGCTATATTTCAATGTTATTATTTCATAATAACCATTATTATATAATAATGGTATAATGAAATATCATAGTTCAGCAAGCAATAGGCTAGTCAGTACATAATATGATTAAAAATGCAGTTGGTATAAAAAAATGGAAATAACAAATCCATCAACTTTCTGGTCTCCTCAGAGGTTTTCCTTAAAAAAAATAAGGTACAAAAGGGGCCAGAAAAACTTGGCAATGGACCACCAGTTAATGTTGGTCCATAATTGAAAAGACCTAGAATCTGTCTCCAGACCCTCAGATGTTGGGGAATCCAGAAGAAGACCTTAAATAATGATGCAAATGTATGTCTGTCTCTGTCGCTGATATGCATGTATGTGTGGAGCAAGGAGAGAAAGCATATGGAGAGATAGTGTGCTTTGCAAGTATTTGTATATTTCCACCACTTTATATACTGCTTCTAAGATTAAGTTCAGCAAAAAAGCCACAAGTCTATGTTGATGAAAGTTTAATGGGACTGTGAAATCTGCCACCTTCCAGATGCTGCTGATAGTCTCTGTGTCTATCATGCTGGCTGGGTTGCTGGAAACTGTGGTTTACTAACAGCTGGAGGACCATTTATGGTTCATGGTTCCCTATTTAGGGTTAACAGCATACATGTCAATAGAGATGAATAAAAGATCCTACAAACAATGGCATTACAAAGTAGCATGGTGATGCATTAGAAGATCTGCAGTGCCATTTGCCTGCAAGCAAGAATGGGTGGGAACACAAAATAGACAAATAGACAAAGCAGAAGTGAAAGTACTAGAGAAACCATTAAGATTTGTAAACAGAAGTACATCAACTGGGCAAAAGAAAGCAAAGATAGTACCAATAATGATAGGCATCGTGGCCACATCCCAAACCAACTGGAGGACCACTTGAACACCATCAAGTGAAATCCCCTTCAAAAGGCTTTACTTGGAAGAACTTCTATTCTGCATTTACAATTAACACCAGCAAACAATAACATCTGTCTATTCCAGAGTGTTAGTCAATAGGTGGATTGTTGTTAGTTGCGAAGTCGTGTCTGACCCATCATGACCCCATGGACAATGTTCCTCCAGGCCTTCCTGTCCTCTACCATCCTCTGGAGTCCATTTAAGCTCATGCCTACTGCTTCAGTGACTCCATCCAGCCACCTCGTTCTCTGTCGTCCCCTTCTTCTTTTGCCCTCAATCTTTCCCAGCATTAGGCTCTTCTCCATTAGTGGATAAAATAGATAAAATAGGTGGATTAAAATGCCAAATCTAGTATAAACATCAGGCTGACTGTGCAACCAGCCATAATAATAAAGTTTACAAAATATTACAAATTTTGAGGATGTTTTGAGATTTTTAATTTTCAGGATTATTTTAATTGGAGGATTTTTTTAGGGGCATTATATTGGGTTATGATCAGTGGTGGGTTGCCCCCGGTTTGCACCAGTTCTATAGAACCAGTAGTAAAACCGGCAGAGGGCTCTGCCCACTGACCCTGACGTCATCAAAATGCTTCTGTGCAGAGCGCACGGGCATGCGAGCGAAAGGAGCACACACACACGGCTCCGTTGCAAACCGGTAGTAAAGATAAGTAGAACCCACCCCTGGTTATGATGGGTATATTCGTGACTGCTGGTGTTATATTGCTCACCTGCTCTAACACATAGTCTAAAGAGGACAACAATGAGAGATTTGTTGCTTATTTATGAGGGAAAGTGCTGAGAAATGAGAATAAAATAGGGTAAATTGAATTCCAGATAAAATCATCTCAACCCAAATTTTTTTTTTTTTATCTGGCCACTTTGCTACAAAATCTTTTTGTATGACAGATCTTTCATAGAAAATAAACAAAATGGCTGAACGGTCTAACTGTCAGGCTGCAATAATTTTTGCCAATCATGGAGGAACTAAGGAAAATGAATTATAGCATTCATTCAGAGCATTACCACTTCTCACCTACTTACACCTTATGAATAGTAGTGTGCAGCAGCTGCCAAAAAAGCGAACACAGTTCTGGGCTGCATAAACAGAGGGATAGAATCAAGATCACGTGAAGTGTTAATACCACTTTATAATGCCTTGGTAAGGCCACACTTGGAATATTGCATTCAGTTTTGGTCGCCACATTGTAAAAAAGATGTGGAGACTCTAGGAAGAGTGCAGAGAAGAGCAACAAAGATGATTAGGGGACTGGAGGCTAAAACACATGAAGAACAGTTGCAGGAACTGGGTATGTCTAGTTTAATGAAGAGAAGGACTAGGGGAGACATGATAACAGTGTTCCAATATCTCAGGGGCTGCCACAAAAAAGAGGGAGTCAAACTATTCTTCAAAGCACCTGAGGGTAGAACAAGAAGCAATGGGTGGAAACTAATCAAGGAGAGAAGCAATTTAGAACTAAGGAGAAATTTCCTGACAGTTAGAACAATTAATCAGTGGAACAACTTCCCTGCAGAAGCTGTGAATCCTCCAACACTGGAAATTTTTAAGAAGCTGTTGGATAACCATTTGTCTGAAATGGTGTAGGGTTTCCTGCCTGGGCAGGGGGTTGGACTAGAAGACCGCCAAGGTCCCTTCCAACTCTGTTATTCTATTTCTATTCTAACTATTGTTGTGGAATGAAGGCCAAAAAAATGAGAGTACAGGTAGTCCTCAACTTACAACAGTTCATTTTAGAGACCTTTCAAAGTTACAACATGAAAAAAATGGCAAGACCATTTTTCATGCTACTGTTATAGCGTCCCCATGGTCACGTGATATACATTTGGGTGCTTAATAACTGACTCACATTTATGACGGTTGCAGTGTGCTGGGTTCATGGGATCGTCTTTTGAGACCTTCTGACAAGCAAAATCAATGGGGAAAACCAGATTCACTTAACAACCATGTTATTGATTTAACAACTGCAGTGGTTCACTTAACAAATGTAGCAAGAAAAGTCGTAAAATGGGGCAAAGGTCACTGAACAAATCTCTCACTTAACAACATAAATTTTGGGGCCAATTGTGGGTGTAAGTTGACGACTACCTGTATAGAACAAATCAATAAATATAGTAAATCTTTTTTATTCTGTACATGCAATGAACTTACAGTGTTTATTGAGCATATTAAATGAGACAATCGTGCATAATTTACAGACATATTTTTTAAACTTGGTTTAAACATTTTGACAGCAGTGATCAACAAATGTGCTTGAATAGTTATTTACATAGGGGTACATAATCATGGGTAGAGTACACATTAATTCAGGCACTGAATGCTACAAGATGTTCCTTTGAACAAGGATTTTTTGGGACATGTATGCACCAAAAATGCATAGTTCTCACATATATAAAGCCTCTGAAGTATGATTTTGTTGACATACCTAAAAATTGCACAAGTCTGGCATGATTTCAGTGCCCGGAGGCATCAATCCAGCCGCTTTGTTTTAAAAGCATTTTTTTCCACAGATCTAGGAACAGCCAGTTTAAAGCATCCTGTCTTTGAGTGTCCCTGGACAAATACAAGAAATGGGGGGGGAAAATCTGAAGATCGGTCCTTGTGCAATTGGATGGTTAACTAGATTGATAAGATATATGCTACATAAAAGAATTAATGTACATGCTCTTACAAAGCAAACCTCCATTCAGTGGATATGTGTCAATTCTTAAAAATGCCAAAAAGGTATTAATTAACTCAATGGAAGTTTGAGAAAGGATGGTAGGAAATTGACATATTCAATTAAGTCTATCGCTGAAGCCCAAGAAACAATGATTTAAAACCTAATCGTGTTCCTTATCTTCTAGACCAAGAATATAAGGTTAAATTCTCAGGAGTTCATGTTTCAAACTTAATGTTATCACTACTAGCACAAGTTCTCTATGTGATTAGGAAATAAACATCTGGCATCCTGTAGCTAGGCAGAAATAACACAAAGTGTTGGGAATAATGGGACGCTGCCAATGTGAACAAAGGAATGTATTAAGTTACTAAAAGTCTATTGTTTTGAAGCTATTTCATGCCAGTGGCCAAGGCTCGCTCTTTATGAAACTAGCAATTATTGGCAAGAAATGCATTCTTCCTTACAGTAGGGACAAGCCAACCGTTTATAAAAAATGGATGAGTGTCCAGTTGTAAATATTTTGATCCACAAAGACAGAATAATGACCGTAAAACAAAAATGAATGGGGTGGTAAGCCAAGACTGTAAGAGGCAGATTCCAGATTCTTGTCACATAATGAAGATGAGGAGGCAGTCCACATCCCAGCAGCTGTGGCTCTTTGCTGACCTCCATTTCCATGGGTCAGTGAGAGATACTTTTCAGATTTCTTTTGCTCAACCAATGCATGAACCTAAACATTAACAAAATCCCAACATAAATTCACAAGTAGGAGCATCTGCAGGGGAAGAAGGTGTCAAAGAAATCCAGATGCAACTGTATGAACAAAGTCCTGCAGCTTTTGTGTATGTTTTGCCTACGTACAGGTAATCCTCAAATTATGATCATGATTGAACCCAAAGTATCCATTGCTAAGCAAGACAGTTAAGTGAGTTTTACCCCATTTTACGACCTTTCTTGCCACAGTTGTTAAGTGAATCACGACAGTTGTTAAGTTAGTAACACAGTTGTTAAGTGAATCTGGTTTCCCCATTGACTTTGACTAGTTATCTTCCAGATGATAAGTTGGGATGTTGGATAAATCCAGTATAAATGTACTGTAGTTTGTGTTGTGTTGCGAGCCTGTTGTGTGATGCCTCAGTTATTGTCTTATTATTTTACTTCAGTTTGTAGAGGATTTATTATATTGTTTCGTGTGGATTGTTGTTAGCTAGGGTTCTTAAGTAAAATGGATGGCCCTATAAATTTTCTATATAAATAAACAAAATAAATAATCAGATGCTAGAAAATAGAAACTTCCCCTGCATAATGGCAATGGCAATAGCAATAGCACTTAGACTTATATACCACTTTACAGTGCTTTACAGCCTTCTCTAAGCAGTTTACAAAGTCATTTTATTGCCTCCAACAATCTGGGTCCTCATTTTACCAACCTCGGAAGGAGAGAAGGCTGAGTCAACCTTGAGCCTGGTGAGATTTGAACTGCCAAATTGCAGCCAGCCGGCAGTCAGACAAAGTAGCCTGCAGTACTGCATTCTAACCACTGCACCACCACGGTTCTTAAGATAATATACTACCCATCCATTGGGACTCCAGCTATGCAATAAGAATTACTATTGCTCTTGATTTTTTTCCCCCAAAGTACCACATTGCTTCTAGTCTTATCTTTCACTAAAAGGTATTAAACGATTTTAAATATGCAGTTGAAAAGATTATTTATGTTATATTTCTATTTGCTGCCCGGAGTTGTTCTGTTGGATAAATGTATAAATTTGCTTAATAAACAAACCAATGGATACAAAATAGAAATTGGGACACCAGAATCACTCCATAGTATTGGAACAGCTCAAAAAAAGAAAGGATGAAAGGTTAATTACGTATAACAAAATATTGTCAAATACTGAGAACTACCAGGTGGCTGAATCCAATTACTGCAAATGACATGAAAACAAATTTCTTAGCATCTATATAATTCAGGCAAGGCAAAATCATATCTTTTTATGGAGAAAAGTGGCTACAGGCAAGACTTCATCTTGTCAGATTTAGATTCCAGAAATGCATAGCATAACATGCTCAGTGCTCATACAATTTCTGGGTGATTGATGATGTCTCCGATCCAATGATACTGACATGGCATGAATCCAGTCCTTCATTCCTGTCACACCCAAGACATTCAGTATAACAGTAAGGGCAACAAGGGTCATGGCAGTTCTTCGGAATATTTGGCTGGAGGAAGATTTTAATCCCTATTGAATGCCATTTTATCAGCTGATCTGAATTCTTTGGGCAGACTGAGTTGCTTTATTATTCAGTGCTATTCAGGCCAAAAGACCAGCTTTTTCTCACTGTGAAGCAACTTCTTCTTTTCCATAAGCTCATAGATTTGGGTTGGGGCATTTGGGCCATTGAGTCGAAGCCCCTGCACCATGTATAGTGGTGGGTTGCTCCCGGTTCTATCCGGTTCTTTAGAACCGGTAGTAAAAGGGGTGGGAGGCTCCGCCCACCTGCCCGGATATCATAATTGACTATCTGTGCATGCACAGAAGCACGCACGCACGGACGCACGCTCTCGTTGCGAACCGGTAATAAATGTAAGTAGAACCCACCCCTGACCATGTAGGAATCCAATTTGGAGAATCCTGGACCAATGGTCTCTGTTTGAGCATATCTAATAAAAGAACAACAGAATAACATAGTTGAAAGGATCCTTGGAGGTCTTCTAGTTCATCCCTCTGCTCAAGCAAGAAACTGTACCATTTCAGGCAAATGGTTGTCCAATCTCTTCTTAAAAACCTCCAGTGTTGGAGCACCCAAAACTTCTGGAGGCAAGTTTTTCCACCAATTAATTGTTCTATCAGGAAATTTCTCCTTAGTTCTAGGGATCCTATCCCTTCTGTTGACTCTGTCATACTGTTAGACCACTTTTTTCTAACTCTCCTCTGCCGTTTTCTTTCCTATAATTTAGATTTATTATTTCATATGTTCAGGAATGATAGTGAGCATGACGTCAGCTTCTTTATACAGTATGACATACCTAATTCAGACTCTTGACGAGTACTATCATAATCTGCCAACTCTTCTAAAGGCCAAACTCTCCCGCTTCCTTGGCTTTCTCTACATAAATCATAATTTTTAATTCCCAGCTCATCTTTGTTGGTCATCTTTAAATGACCTGTACCAGTGTTTTCCAAATTGGATACAATATTTCTGATGGGATCTGACCAACAAAGCAAGATTATTACTTCCCATGATTTTGTAACTGCTACTGCAGACAAATATTGTTTGTCTTGTTTTGCTGTTGCTGAATCATTCAATTTTCAAAAACAAACAAACAACACTGAGGGAGCTCAACCTATCTCATTGTACATATGTTGTGCACTGGCAATAAAGATTTGAATTGAATTGAACAACAGCTTGGTGTGCTGTACACTGGAGGCCAATCAAATAATAGAGAATAGAGTGACGTATGGTTGAAGTCAGCAGGCAGCAGATTGGGTTGTACAACTTACCATAGCCATTAGATGGCAGCAAAGAGAGTTTTCTATCTTTGCTGCCATATATATGTACATTAATAGCAATCTGGTTCTTTTGGATTGTTGCTTTTTTTTGCAACCTAGATCTGGTAGCCAGATTTGCAATATTGTCAGTACATATTAAATTTCCCCTTAGGAATTCCTTGCAATCTACTATTGGATGAAAAGGAGCTCATAGTCACATTTACCTCATATGGTTCTTTTCAACAATCAGATGTCTCTGTAAATATCAAACAAAACACAGGTTTTTATTGAGAAATTTTGAAGGATACACATTCAGCAACAGCAGCTGCTACAATTGCTTAGGGGTAGGTTTCCAGTCATAACAGGTTGGTGGTGTCATTTTCAGTCATCCATCAATCTTTCTATCAAGCTTTGTTTTAATAGCGCCTGGGGGCATAAAGAGGCCTCATTTCACCTGAATTAGCTAAGTTTCAAAACACCAATTATATATCTTGACTTTCTTCTGGCAAAGTAAGCCAAATTTATTATGAATATAATGGCATGAAATGTAGCAAAATTGTTTCAATTATTTATTTGGCCAAGGATGTAGAATTAATCAAAAGAACAATCAAAGAGAAAATTTAAAATGAACTAAACCTGTCATAATCTTGTTTTTTTTTAAAAAAGAAAATCTTCATTTTCAACTTTTTGTGTTCTAGTTGTAAGAGTTGGATCTGTTTAATAATTGATATTATTAAAAATTCTGGGGCAATTAGAGATTATTTCCATCTTTGTGTTGCTAACTCATATTGTATATTATATGTTAATTTTTAATTATTACAGTTAGATTAATTTTTACATTTGTTTTATTCTACCAACCAAAACATGTAACAATTCGAATACAATATTCACCACTTGAGTTGTGAAATTTTAAAGAGAATCTTATAAAGCATCCAGAAAATATAATCCAGTGACTAGATGTTTGAACTTCTACTCTTTTTCTGGATTTTAACAGCAACTTTAATTTTTTTCTTCTCCAAAATGACCTAACGAGAACCAAGATTTATTATAAATATACCATCCAATCATTTATTCATGCTCATTTGCCTCAAATGTTGCATAGTAAAAGAAAAAACAACAACCCTAAATGTAGCTGAATTGGCTGAGTTAGAAGGAGAAGAGAGGAGGTAGATGGAAACATGGATTGCTATCAGGCTGCTCTCCTCTGATGAAAAGAAAAGCCAAGAGCAAAGGAAATCTAATTGTGTTGGAAGGCCAAAGCTTACTTTGCGAGGAGGATTAAGGAAAAGAAGAGAATGTGGAAAAGAAGGAAGGAAAAGTCCCAAAGGTGCTATTTCAAGAGGCAACTGGACTATCTTGCTCATCCAGTCAGAGCTGAAGAAGGTTCTTAAATGAGAAGCAAAATGTCTTCAAAGAAAAACAAGAAAGTCCAGTTGCCTCTTGAAATAGCACCTTTGGGATAACTATGACCTGGATGACTGAGAATCTCCATAGACAATAAGGAAGGAAAAGATTCAAAGGACAAAAGCAAAATCATACAGGATAAGGACAAAAAAGACAAAATAGGGAAAACTGAGTGCTGAAGAATTGATGCTTTTGAGTTGTAGTGCTGTAGAAGACTTTTGAGAGTCCCCTGGACTGCAAGGAGAACAAATCAGTCAATTCTAAAGAAATAAACCCTGACTGTACTTTGGAAGGACAGATACTGAAGCTGAAGCTCAAATACTTTGCATCCCTTTTGCCTTTCAGCTCCAATCCAGGAGCCCTCAAGCAGTTGCATTCCCGACAAACCATTTCATACCAAATTTATATTTCGTGATACACACACACACACACACACACACATATAGTCTGTGTATATATATATATATATATATATGTTTTTCTTCTAGCCAGGTTTTCCCTACGTAGCCAAGGTGTTTTTTTTTGTTTGTTTTTTTGTAGCTCCAGCTCAGTAGAATCACATCTACTCGGTTCTGGGCTCGGTTCAAAGCCCAGAACCGAGTAGATGTGATTCTACTGAGCTGGAGCTACAAAAGAAAAAAAAACAAAAACCTTTGCTTCTATTGCTTCTGTGATTATATTGATTCTGTGCTTCTGGATTCTGATTTCTGGTTCTGGCTTCTGCTGCATGGGTATTGTATACATGCATCATGCTTTATATTACTGTACATAAAGAAGTTTCTTTTATGCATGAATCTTAGTGAATTACTTACTGACTGGTTGGATTGCTGCAAACTCTAACACATGGGGATGCTACAATGGTTGTAACTATGAAAAAGGGTCATAAGGCACTTTTTTCAGTGCCGTTGTAACTTTGAACAGTCACTAAATGAACTGTTGTAAGTCGAGAACTACCTGTACTATAGGCCCAGTCTGATTACTTCATGGCCCCCTGTATTATAGGGAATATAGCAAGTGGGCTAATTAAGCACAGTTCAGTTCAGTCCAGTTAAATAGGGGTAAGTGTGCCATACAAACGTAACCAATGTGATACAAAAGAATTGGGGAAATGATTTTTTTAAAAAAGAAACACCAATGCAAACTATGTTACATATATTATTGTTTCTTTCTGTCCCTGACTAAAAGTGTCAAGATGCCTAAGTTTTTTAAACTTATGCTTCCAATAATGGCAGTAATCATTCTTTTTCTTTCTCATATGGATGTCTCCCATTCTGTTCTGATCACCATGCATTGTGGAAAAGCAAAGTATATAAATTCTTCTTTTCCAATAGTTTATTCATTCTCCTCCCCAGCTCACCCCATTCTCTCTTTCTTCTCCCTTTTCCCAATTTTCTCCTCTTCTGCTTTCGTTATTTTCTTGAAGAAATGTCCATTTACAGTGGCTTGGTTTTCTCTTTCTGAAAAATATAATACAGCAACACAGCAACTAAATGCAGACTTAATATTTGAGTTACACCTTGTAAGTTATCTCAGTTTTGAGGACTTTTCAGCCCATACGTTATTCCAAATGACTGTAAAAGGTTCCTTCAATACAGACCCTTTTTTTTTCTGGATCAAGTTGAGAGAAATGAGACTATCAGCCTTAAAATATGTGTCTGCTGTTTTCTATACAGAACTGCCAGACTATTGATGCTATAGATATTCTTCTAAATATCTGTAGATGTGAACATGTTTGCCAACTATCTAGGATTTTATTGGTCTGAACAGTAAAACTGAGGTCTTTCAAGTAACCTATTTCAGAGGAAGATAATAATAATAATGTTCTGAATCTTTCCTGTATCCTTTTTTAAAAGAGTGACTGGATTCCATTATGGGTTTACGTTTGCTTATAATTGGTCTCATGTGATACATTCTTCAATCCCAGAGAATTGTTAAAAGTCAAAGTAAGTATATTAAGCCTACCAGATGTTCAATATGCATCTTTCAGCTTTTTTTTTTTTAAGACAGAAAAATCACACAGCTGAAATGAATTCGTTTGACACCAAATCTCCAAATTTGGTAGGTTTAGTACTTGAGATTTCTAAAGCTATGCTGGGAGCCACAGTGAAAGCACATACCATGTTTTCCTGAAAATAAGACTCTGTCTTATATTTTTTTGAACCCCAAAATAAGCGCTTGACCTTATTTTCGGGGAGATCTTACTATTTGGGGGCACGTGGAGCAAGACAGGGATCCTTTTGCCATTTTACCTAATTTCCAGCTCTGTCTTCCTAACCCTAACCAGAGGAAATGGTGGGGACCACCTGTGGATGTGTTTAAATATTTTCGGGGAGGGCTTATTTTGGAGGAGGGCTTATTTTCAGGGGAGGGATTATTTTGGGGGAGGACTTATTTTTGGGGAAACATGGTAGCTAATAACCTCCAATTTGCTCCCTGGATACTATATTTGTTCATTAATATGTTTCCAGGTTGCCTTTACTTTGTATAAGTCAAGGTACTACATACAATGCTCTCCTCCTATTTTCCACACAACAATCATCCTGTGAGGTTGACAGGACTGAGAGAGAATCTGTGATCCAAAGTCACCAATATTCAAGACTCGGCAAGTAACCTATCTCAGAGTCAATGCCTCATCTGTTTGATGTTTTATGCATCAGGCCTATTACGACCTGCCACAGGTCCACCCACCTCCACAGGCTGCATAAACAGAGGGATAGAATCAAGATTATGTGAAGTGTTAATACCACTGTATAATGCCTTGGTAAGGCCACACATGGAATACTGCATCCAGTTTTGGTTGTCACGGTGTAAAAAAGATGTTGAAATTCTAGAAAGAGTGCAGAGAAGAGCAACAAAGTAGTTTAGGGGACTGGAGACTAAAACATATAAAGAACTGTTGCTGGAATTGGGTATGTCTAGTTTAATGAAAAGAAGGAAACGGAGTGAGATGAGAGCAGTGTTCCAATATCTAAAGGGCTGCCACAAAGAAGAGGGAGTCAAGCTATTCTCCAAAGCACCTGAGGGTAGGACAAGAAGCAATGGGTGGAAACTAATCAAGGAGAGAAGCAATTTAGAACTAAGGAGAAATTTCCTGACAGTTCAAACAATTAATCAGTGGAACAACTTGCCTCCAGAAGTTGTAAATTCTCCAACACTGGATGTTTTTAAGAAGAGATTGGATAACCATTTGTCTGAAATGGTATAGGGTTTCCTGCCTAAGCAGGGGGTTGGACTAGAAGACCTCCAAGGTCCCTTCCAACTCTATTATTCTATTCTACTCTACTTACTTCAGGTGCTTGTCCTGGTCTTTCCAGGAGGCCACTATTGTTGAAATTAGCAATGAGCAAAATTATTTGTGTCACAACCTAGCACTGCCATTAGTCTCTAGATTCACCCTCCTAATATATTGTCGTAACAGCTTTAAATTACAGGAAAAGAAATACAGCACCAGATAAAAAGTATCATCTCAAATACCACAGCAATTTCCCAGATCTACATGTAGTCTTCGACTTACAACCATAATTGAGCCCCAAATTTATGTTGCTAAGTGAGATAGTTTTGCCCCATCTTATGACCTTTCTTGCCACATTTATTAAGCGAATCACTGCAGTTATTAAGTTAGTAACATGGTTGTTAAGTGAATCTGGCTTCCTCATTGACTTTGCTTGTCACAAGGTCTCAAAAGGTGATCACGTAACCCCAAGATCTGCAACCGTCATAAATATGAGTCAGTTGGCAACCGTCTCAATTTTGATCACATGAGCTTGGAGATGCTGCAATGGTCATAAGTACAAGAAATGATCATGAGTCATTTTAAAAGTGACGTAACTTCAAACGGTCACTAAATGAAATGTTGTAAGTCGAGGACTGCCTGTAGTGTCTCATGCTCATGAACTTCTAGAAATTTACTAGCTTTGCCTTTTTTTCATTGTAAAGAAAGTCTGGTTTCAAACCAGGGTTCTGGTGATTAAAACAATTTCTTGAAGTACTGATGTAAAAGAAAGCATAATTTTCAGAACAGCCTTCTTTGTTGAAATTATTAGCTCTGATTAAGATTAAGCATTTGCTTCTGAGAAATCTGTTCTGTTTGGATGCCTTGGGATGAGCAACCAATATAAGTGCCAAAACTGAAATGTGGGATTCTAATTCTGGAAGCATAACAGCTGTTTTGGGGAAAGATAATTGATAGACGCGTAAGCTGATATCATGCACTTTTCATATGAGTATATGCAACTTTTACATTGCATATACAATCCTTAATGTGAGTCAGTTGTTAGGGATATGCATTTATGAATGTATATAGGAAAACATATTCTTCTCCTATATCCTATTGTGTTTCAACTACTTGATGCATTTGTGTGAGAATGAAATATTTAATTCAAGCCTGTAAAAGTTTCCTCTAAAACTATTACCACCAGGGGCTTTGAATGTTCTCGATGTCAAAAACACAAACCATGGAGAACACAGTTTAAAGCCTGTAAGACATGTAGACTAAACTCAACTTCAAAAAAAAATCCAAGTGGTTGATTATAATACTGGAAACAACTTAATCATATTTAGACTAGACTCATTGAAAACAAATTAGATACAAATTGAGTTAGGTCTATGATTTCAGTGAATTGACTCTGTAGACAATAGACAAAAATCCCTATAGATAGAAATCAGCCATGAATATTCTTTTTTGCTGTTTTTTGTACTTGACTATGATCTTAAGAAGAAACAAATTTTCAATCTAACATTAGGCTTAGAAGTTATTTTCTTCAAATTATTTTTTGCAATCCAAAGGATCTGTCGGTTGCACCACATTCTTTCTAATCATATACCCTTTGATAGTTTGGGATTACAACTCCCAAAATTATCAGTGAGCACAGCCCTATGGGATACTGAGACCTCTCAGCTTCTTGTCTGCAGAATAGCGATGGGAATGTACAGGATATGATTACGTCCATCATCTTGAATTGAATCCTCCCGCTCTCCATGGAGCAGATCCATGGGGGGATCCATGGGGGAAGATCCATGGGGGCGGGAGGAATCAATTCAAGATAGTGGATGTAAGCAGGGGTGAAATTCAGCCAGTTCTATCCAGCTCAGTGAACCGGTAGCAGTGGCTGCGGGAAGCTCCGCCTGCCCGCTCGGACATCATAACATCACTTTTTTGTGACAATTTTAAGCCTCTGCGCATATTTTGCGAACCGGTAGGGAAGGTAAGTGAATTTCAGCCCTGGATATAAGCATGTGCTCTTTTTTACACATGTCACCCATGGACATATGCAAAAGAGTGCTGGGACTTGTCTCTTCATGGTGAACATCATGAATTTTTTTCCCTGACAAAACAAAACAAGCAATCAAAGTTTGATTGTTGAGCCATTGAACAGAGGTACTAGTTCAAGGTTTCAGGCAAACAATTTTTAAAAAAAAAAAAATTAGGCAAATAAGATCTTATGACCCAAACCTCCACTTTTATTAGGTAATATGGCCAGAAACTGACTTTGGGGTATGGGAAAGAGAGAATGGTTGCAAATCGTTCTCTCCATGCCTAGGGGATCTCACCTCTTTCTGTAACTACAAATCCCAGAATCCCAAGTGGAAAACCGCTATCCTCATCATCTCTTGAGCATTAACTTGCGAAAAAGCAAATTGGGTGAAACAAATCAGGGGGCTCCCAAATTAGAATATTTCTATCTTTCTGGGAAATAAGGTTGAAACTACATGCGCTTCAAAGCAGTATGATTTCTCCTACGTTCTTTTGCCTTTGTGGATTTGTATGTGGCAAATGCCAACCACTAATTTGAAATGCTATCAAAGGAGTTGATTGGAGTGCAGAATGAAGTGATACTTAGGAAAAGACCACACAGTGTCAGAGGCAAAAAGTTTTTTAAAAAAATACATAAACCACCTCCTCTTCATAATCAGACACCATCCTTTTGCTCAAGTGGAGTAATGTGATCTCATTGTCTAATGTGGGACAGATCCCTGGCAGTCTAGGGCCATACGCTTTCAAACTTGCTTACACAATCTAACCCAAGCAGCAATAAGCAATGCCATATTTGAAGACTCAGCAGGAGAAAAGCTTCTAAAAGCTCTGATTGACCTCATCAGAGAACTGGTAAACAAAAACGAGCATATCCTGGCTGGCTTTCTACAGAACCATCTCCGAAAGTGGTTGGATTAACTATTGCAAGCAGCACAAGTTGAGAAAGAGAGACAAGGAGAAATATAGATGATTATGAAGAATTTAAGGCATAGAAAACAAACTGAATTGATTTAGGCAAGGTTTATTTTGATCCTTGGACAATGCAGCAAATGGGTGTGGAGAGAATATTTATTTCGAGGGATATTTAGTTATTTCGAGGAAGTCAAACTATATTTAACCTGACCTACAAAAGGAAGTTTGGACCCAATTAATACTTGGATGGGATACTTTACTATAGGATTTTAGGTTAGGCTGGGAAATTGGAGGGAAGGAAAATACCACAAAAGAAGGTAGTGGCACTTCAATACAGTTAATAAAAATAGCAGCGTGTTTATGATCATCAGGATCATGTAAACTTCAAGAGTTTCCTTAAAGGAGGCTTTATTTTTCAGGCCACATATTAAGCATTCTAGCACTATGTCATCCAGATTCTAAGCAGGGTTATAGGAATATAATTAGGTAAAAGTCCTTGTGTTGCCGAATTCTCCATTGGGTTGAGAAATTCTTCTTCCAGTGGTGGTGGTGGAAGGATTTTTAATGCATGCAAAACATGCTGTCAACCTGAAGCTGACTTGACCGAAGCCATTTTGGAGCTTCAGCGTTGCCACACTGGAACTGAGGGATAGGGAGTGAGGGAATAGAGATAGCTGGGGTTTTGTAGACAAAACAAAATACTTCCTCCTGGGAACCAAGGACATTCTCACACCTGATCAGAGAAAGGAGGAGTGATATTACCAGGCAACTGGATAGCACCTTGATTGGACCATGTGACTGATTGTTTGGTAAAGGGGAAAAATGTTTACTTTTAATTAGGTGAAAACCATTCAATATACTAGGTAGAGGTTTGCTTATGATGGTTGCTCTCTCATCTTCTCAACTGTTCATATCACATTATTTTTTTTTTCTTCTATTGAAGCACTTTTCTTAGTTGTATTATATCCCTATATGTCAGATGGGATGTCTCCCTATAAAGTCTAGTCAATGCGTGTTATTGTCTTCTTGTGCGAATGTTTGGCTAAAACTGTCCATTTCAGGGGTGAAATCCAGCAGGTTCTGACAGGTTCTGGAGAACCGGTAGCAGAAATTTTGAGTAGTTAGGAGAACCGGCAAATACCACCTCTGGCTGGCCCCAAAATGGGGTGGGAATGGAGATTTTGCAATATCCTTCCCCCAGGAGTCAGGAGGGAATGGGAATTTTGCAGTATCCTTCCCCTGGAGTGGGATGGGAATAGAGATTTTGCAGTATCCATCCCCTGCCACGCCCACCAAGCCATGCCCACAGAACCAGTAGTAAGAAATTTTGGATTTCACCACTGGTCCACATGCCTTCTGAATGATATGGTTCCTCCACTGCCATACTTGCTCTTTATTGGGCTTTCCCAACATGGGGTCTGTCCAATGTGACTACTAAAAATGACAGACGTTCAGAAGTTTTAGGTGAACTCATATTAGAAGGGGTGTGGTAAAGGCTGAAGAAGACTCTTTTTCTGAATATGATATAGCAGTACTCTATATTGTGTGCTCTTTTGCTAGTAAGACCCCAAACCATCCACCATTAATATTTCTTCCCTTCATTCCATTTTAGGTTGTATACTGCTCACACTTAGATGTGATTGTGTTTGTGCGCCTATGTGACTTTAAAGCAGGCTTTCTCAGCCCTAGACTGGGAAATAGAAAAACAATTGTCTACCAGCCTGCCCTAGATCATCAAGGAGGGTTATGGTCCATACCATAAGCTTTAAAGGAGAGACCTCCAACCTGCAGTGGATTGATTTGTGCTGATAATAATAGTAAAAAATAATTGTAAAACTTGGCAAATAATTTTTATCACTGTGCTATCCGATCTAAATGGGGGACGTGGGGGCTCAGTGGCTAAGACGCTGAGCTTGTCAATCAGAAAGGTTGGCAGTTTGGTGGTTCGAATCCCTAGTGCCGTGTAATGAAGTGAGCTCCTGATACTTGCCCCAAGTTCTGCCAACCTAGCAACTTGAAAGCACGTAAAAAATGCAAGTAGAAAAATAGGGACCACTTCAGTGGGAAGGTAACAGCGCTCCATACGCCTTCGGTGTTTAGTCATGCTGGCCACATGACCACAGAATCGTCATCAGACTCTTCGGCTTAGAAACGAAGATGAGCAACGCCCTCTAGAGTCGGGAACGACTAGCACGTATGTGCGAGGGGAACCTTTACCTTACCTTTTATCTGATTTAATTAACTTTAGAAGCAACCACTATAACCTAACTCTGCAAATAACATCTGGCCATCAACATGAGGTTCTGCAGCTGACAATCCATAAAAACAATTTTTTTTCCACCATTAATTTGTGTTCATTGCTCAGGTGTTTTGCATTGAGTATTAGTGCCCTCTTCTGGGCACAGCCCAAAATGCCTATGAATCTTGGGGCTTTTTAAAACTGAATCGTAATATATTCAGCATTTGTTGTATCCTTGTTCTGTCCCAGCTTCAGAGAAAGAATGTATGAAGATGGGCGCACCGAGAAGGAGAAGCTGCATCGTGATTATGAGAAAATCACATGCTCATGAGTGGTTATGGAAAGTATGTGCGGGTGGGGAGAGAAAATAGCTTCTGTTTCAGAGGGGAAATTATTGCTGTTTTATGTAACTCTTATAAACATTTTGCTTCTCAAACAGATGGTTTATTGGAATTTTGAGCAGAAGAAGGTGGAACAGAGAAGATGTTCAATTCCACATCCCAGCAAAAGAGCCTTAATGAACCTTGCCAGCCTGCTCCTTAGACTTCTCACAATTCTCTTTTTGATCTCTGCTCTTCCATCACTTATAGGAAAAGCAGGTGCTTTGCTGCAATTTCATGTAGGTTTTGCTTTAAAACATCTATTACCTTCTTGTTCAGGAATGCGATTTTTTAAAAAGTGGTTATTTATTACCCAGCTGCACAATTTGGTAGCTGCAGAAGAGGAAAATGGTTATTCTCCCTCTCCACCATGAATTTCTTGACAGAATAAAATAAGTATTTTTATTAGGCAAATTCTTGGTTCCTGGATGAATGGTGTTTATTTTCTCTGCAGTTTTTTAGTATTTTAATTATGTTTGAATGCATATATTTTTGCACCCTAAGCATACTTTTTGATGGAATGACCAGGTTTCTAATGTATCGTTTCCTGTGGTAGTTTATATTTCCAGCTACAGAATTGCTGCAGAAGAATGGAGCAATGGTTTAGTTCTGCATACATTTCACACAGTCAAATGTGCCAGGGGTGGGTTCTTAAATTTTTTACTACTGGTTCTGTGGGCATGGCTTATTTTGTGGGCATGGCTTGGTGGGGAGGGGTAATGTGACTGGGTTGGCATGGCCAACTTTTTTTTTTTTACTTTTAAAAGCATTTTTTCTACGACCTTAAGAGGTTGCAGAAAAAAATGCTTTTAAAAGCCTTTGACGATCAGGCAACTCAGCTGGGATCACCAGAGGCTTTTAAAGGCATTTTTTTTCCTACAACCTCTTTGGCTGAAGAGTTTGTAGAAAAAATGCTTTTAAAAGCCTCTGACGATCCCAGCTGAGCCACGTGATCATCAGAGGATTTTTTTTTAACTTTTAAAAGCATTTTTTCAGCTGAAGAGGTTGTAGAAAAAAGTTTTTTTAAAAAAAGCCTCTGATGAGGTGGGCAGGGTAAGCGAGCGGCGACTGGGTCAGGGACCGGTTCGGGAGCATGGCCAGCCAATGTTATTACCGGTTCTCTGAACTACTACAAATTTTTACTACCGGTTCTTGTGAGCCGGTACAAACCGGGAGCAACCCACCACTGAAATGTGCCCTAATTGTCATGTTCAATCAGTTGCATTGTGCACAGAAAGAAGCTTTGGCCACTCTGCCAACTCCAGTAAAAATCTACTTTATGATTGTTCAGCAGTGAAACTCACTGCCACGTATATCAATTACAGGTTGTTTTTCTTAATCAGTTCATTTGTAACATTAGAAATGTTCTTGGCGACCAATCCAGTGGTGTTGGAAGTTGAAGGGTGTAACTGCTATCTCCTTGGAAGCATTATTTCAAATGTAACCAAGGTGACTGAATGTCTTCACCTCAAGCTAAATATAATACACACGGACCATGTAACTTTTTGTTCTCACAAAAATTTAAATACATGAAATAATCCCAGCCGTGTACTTTGTTTGAACTTTGTGGCCAAGGCACTTTAACAAAACACTGCAGTTTCTGGAAAATTCTCCTCAGGCCATAAACAAAGCAAACTCTATTGTCTTCTCCATTGATTTGGCATGGTATAAAATATCCTTGCAATGGAACTGATCTTGGCAGAGATTTCTTCAATCAAGTTGCAGGACAAGGCAGTGTTTATTACCTCTCTCATATTCTTGTTCCAAAAGAGGGTTGCCTACCCTGGAAATACCTCCCACCGGCCAGTACGCTCGCACAGAGTGGGTCTCCTCAGGGTGCTGTCCGCCAGACAATGTCGGCTGGCGACCCCCAGGGGGAGAGCCTTCTCTGTGACGGCGCCCACCCTCTGGAACAACCTTCCCCCAGAGTTACGTACAATAACAGACCTCCGGATTTTTCGTCAGGCCCTGAAAACCTATTTATTTCAACTAGCTGGGCTGGCTTGAGTTAAATTTTAAATTGATTTTAAATTGGGTGGTTTTAATTTACGGCCAAATATTTAATTATTTTAATACTGTTTTTAAATTTTGTATGCTCTGTTTTTACCTTGGCTGTGCACCGCCTTGAGTCCTATTTGGAGAAGGGTGGTATAGAAATTTAATTAATAATAATAATAAATAATAAACCCAACTGACTAAAGGAGAGCTTCAAAGTGTCCTCCCAGGTTTCATGGTCAGCAAGTAATCATCATCATAGGAGTTATTATGTATCCATAAAGCCCCTTTCTAAGTGAATGAGTTAGGAGAAACTATCACATTGTAGTAAGTTGTCTATTGTCTTCAAACAATAGCTGCATGGTCATCTGCTAGAGATGTTCTGGTGGACCCTTAAGGTTCTTCCAAGTCAATGATTCTATAATTCAGCCTTAGAACAGAGATGCACAGATTGAGGAATCAGGTGCACAGGTGACTCCTAAATGTCTTTTAAGAGGTCACCACTACACTTATCAAAGTTGTCGTCAAATCATCTCAATGTGAGAGCAGTTATACTCTCAAAGAGTCATAATTTTAATCACTGCAATGAATCTGGGTTAATTTTAATTAAGTGAAATGACATCTGTCAACCCTGAAGTGATCATGGCTGAGACCATCTTGAAGGCTTCAGGGCTGCCACACATCAGAAGGAGGGGGGAAATAGTTAGATGGGGTTTGTTGCCAAAACAATAAAACTTTCCTGTGGGAACCCAAGGACATTTCCCACAGGTGGCTGGCCAGAGGAGGGGTGAAGTAACCAAGCAATTGGCCAGCTCCTGGATTGGACATGTGATCAGTGACTTGGGGGAAAGGGGAAACATTTACTTTTAAGTAGGTGAAAGCAGCAGGAACTTTTAGAGTCAGCTTTCACCAGTTGTGCCAATATGATCTACCCAATAAAACTTTGAGGAACCTGCCTGCCTCAGAGTTCTGATTTCTATGGATACATTACTTGGAATGCTGACAACATCGTTTTCCTGGTCCTTGCTTATCAATCAAAGGTCAGGTATAGATCTGTAGAAAATGGTCTGGCTCTCCCTTGAACCTTGCTCCTCTAAATGAACATTGTCAACTTGCCTGCTGCTGTTCCTGGATGGCTGCATTGGCGCATGACCCTGGTCTGCCTAATGGTTTTTGGCATCTCTGGGCCCAGTTCGCTATACTGCCTCTTGACCCTTGCCTACCTGCTGTTGGCAGTGCACCATTCCCAGGATTATTGGATCTCTGTTGCTCTGCAACTTGACCTCTCCTTTGAATCAGACAAGAGCTGCTGACAAGACGGGGTGAGACAGGCAAAAGCCTGTTTACCTCCTGTAAAATCTTGAACACCTGGCTCTTTCCTCTAGAGTTCAGCCAGGATTTTTATCTGATTTATCTGCCTCCACCCACAGTTTGCCACTCAGGTTGGGAGATGGATGGCCTTATAAATTGATTTGAAAAATAAGTGGCCCAATTGTGATATTGATAACTGAGAAACTCAACTTTTTTTCTCCTTGTGTACCTGGCAGACTTTGTAGCATAGGGCCATGGTACTGCTTATGCCATCTGTCTGGTAAACTCTCAAGATTCGTTTTTCTTGACATGTACATGTATCCATCCGAACTAGACTGTGTCGTTTCTCTGTGTCATATAATACCGGAATTTGTGGATATATGCATAATTTTATATTTATTTATTCATTCATTCATTTGTTTGTTTGCTTGTTTATTCTGTCATCGTTATGTAGTGTATATTGGAGGTGGTGGCCCTTTGAGAGCTGTATGCAACAAATTTCATTTTAACGTATGCCGATTAGTGTACATCCAAAGTGACAATAGTTATTCTATTCTATTCCTTATTTTGACAGAAGCAGCCAGATTCTATAGACCCTGAGGCTGCTGCTAGCCAATTCATAGGCAGACCTTCTGGATCCTAGAGCCTGACCTGGACTGCAACCTCAAAAAGAAGCCCAAATAGGATGTCCTGCGTCTTAGGCTTATGCAAAACTTTTGAAAGAGTTCCTTCATCAAATGTGCCGGTCTAAAGGAAAGTTCATTTCCTCTTTGTTAAAGTGTCCATGCCCTCCGAAAGGTTCACACAGCTGCTCCCAAGCTGTCCCTCGCTGTTTGCACATATGTGTGTGTGTACCAAGCCACTTCGCTCTGCTGATGATCCCAGCAGAAGCATAGTCTCTGCATGCAAATGCCAACCCCCAGCTACTGGGTAAAGCTTTCAAAGCAGGCACAAAGAGCCTTACAAAGAATTCAGATGGTTCTCCTCACTTGGAGGAGAGGTGACTAACATGTTTTGTAATGCTCCTCTATCTAAATGCTTTTACTGCCCTAATGTGTACAGATCAGTGGTGAAATTCACTTTTTTTTTTACTACTGGTTCTGTAGTCGTGGCTTGGTGGGTGTGGTGTGGTTTGGTTTGGTGGGCATGGCTTGATGGGCATGGCAGGGGAAGGATACTGCAAAATCTCCATTCCCACCCCACTCCAGGGGAAGGATACTGCAAAATCTCCATTCCCACCTCACTCCAGGGGAAGGATTCTGCAAAATATCCATTCCCACCCCACTCCTGGGGGAAGGATATTGCAAAATATCCATTCCCACCCCACTCCACTAGAAGGATACTGCAAAATATCCATCCCCACCCCACTCCTGGATGAAGGATATTGCAAAATCTCCATTTCCACCCCACTCCAGGAGAAGAATACTGCAAAATCTCCATTCCCACCCCACTCCTGGTGGAAGGATATTGCAAAATCTCCATTCCCACCCCACTCTGGGACCAGCCAGAGGTGATATTTGCCGGTTCTCTGAACTTCTCAAAATTTCTGCTACCGGTTCTCCAGAATCTGCTGGGTTTCACCCCTGGTACAGATTATTAGAGACGACTGAATGAGTCTGATATAAAAATCTGCTAACGATTAGTGCACATTGCACTAATCAGAAGAAGAAGTGACAAAGGCATGAATGCCTGTGATTAGGACCTCTCAACCAAGACTTGAGAACAAATTGTGTATAATTTGAGTTTCACAAGGCCATCCAAAACCCAGATGGCATCTGCTCTTCAAGGAAGAACCGTGAATCCAGGAGGACCCTTAAACTGTGCAAACTTTTATTTGCAAAATACCACAGCGCTTAGCCATCATTTATTTTTCCAAACAATCACTTTCCTTAGACAGAGTCCTTTTTGGACAGCACGTTGAAGTCTCGTCATATGGACTTCTAAAATTTGCACAGATGTTAATAATGTAAAACTGATCAGGCCATAACTCTCCCCTTCTGTCCTGAAGGTTTTCAAAATAGCAACTGGGCTGTAACTAAAGACATACTCTGTCTGAAAAGCTAAGGGAGAAACCATCTTCTGTTTTCTCCTTTGGTTTTTTTTTTTTTTTTTTTTTGGTTTTTTGCAAGTCTCCAGAAATAGCAGATGAGTTCAAAATCCTTTTGAAAAGCTCAATGCCATCAATAAATTATTCTTAAATGTTTTCTACATTTTTTTTCATTCATGGCAATTTACTGTACCAACCTTCAGATTAGACTCTTGGGACAATGCAGAGTTCTAACCGGGAATGGCTGACTCAGTCTCTACCAACAGTCTCTATCTCTGTTTCCCATGTCTTCAATCATCGTTCAACCCCATCCACTTTCTCCATCTGCGATATTCCTTTAAAAAAAAAAAAACACTTTTGTGTATTTGTTCTGTATATGCACATTTTTAGCAGCCTTCCCTTTTTACATATTGCGTAGTTTTGCTTAATTGTTGTACATTGCTCACAGAGTCACAGATGGGCAGTTGTGAAACAAATAAAATTAAATTTTTCTAATACATATAAAAAAGGAGGATTGTGGCAGGTGCAGTTTTTCATACTGGAATTAAGAAAAACCATGTCTGTTAGAATTCCCTGTTGTTTATCACTCCTATTTTCTAATATTCTAAAAAGCACTGATATTTTAGAGCAGTGGTCCCCAAACCTTTTGGCTCTGTGGACCAACAGCAGCGGCAGTGGCAGCAGAGGGGAAGGGATGGTTTCGCATGCACAACTTAACTCCCACGCATGTGCAAAAGAAGCTTCACGCACTCACCCACTACTTGTGCGGTCTGGTTCCCAACAGGCCAGGGGAATTGGCGACACCTGTTTTAGAGAATTTACAATTTCCATTAATAATCCTTCTTTGGATTCTCAGTAGTTGATATCCTAGTACTGTAGAAAAGTGCATCTGAATGTTGTTAGTTGCAAATTCGTGTCCGATCCATCGCGACCCCATGGACAATGTTCCTTCAGGCCTTCCTGTCCTCTACCATCCTCTGGAATCCGTTTAAGCTCATGCCGACTGCTTCAGTGACTCCATCCAGCCACCTTGTTCTCTGTTGTCCCTGTTGTAGCGCGGGAATAACGAGAGGCACAAGCAAGCTAGTGACAACAGCTCTTTAATTCAGGGTGAGACTTCAGCAACGAAACACAGGCAACAGTCCTCTTTATATACTTTTCAGAGGCAACCAAGAACCAATCAGAATTCACTGAACATTTGAATTTCCCACACAAAATAGATACATACATAACACCCCTCCACTCTTATCCTATCTATTTACTTTTAGATAGGCACTTATCCTATCTATTTACATATTTACATACAAAATCACGCAGGTGACCAGGGCGTGTCTTAGTTCTGGTTGACCGGCGCAGTTCAGTTGTTGGCGAGGCGTCGAGCCGGTCGGAGGGACCTCCTGTCTCTCCCGGCTCCGCCAATGGAACCTCCTGGATTTCTCCAGAGGTGTGGCTATCCCCGGCTGGGAGTGTCGACTTGCTGGGGCGGCGCTGGAATTCTGGGTTGCCAGATAAGTATTCTGGCTTACTCGGGCTTGAGGTAGCTGTGTCAGGAAGACTTTGATAGTTAGGACTTACAGTAACTGAGTTTTCGTGTTGTAATCATTTACGCAATTGATCTATATGTCTCCTCCAAATTTTACCATGCCCTATATCAACTGTGTATGATTTGGACCGGTAATTCCTACGATGTTCCCTCTACCCACAAGGGCCCATTGGTGTAGCTTCTGGCAAATACTGGTGTTCCCACTTGGAATTGCCTTAGTCCTCCCCCTTCCCCCTTGAAGTTATCGGGGGAGTAATTGGGATGCGATCGATCGAGGATGCACCTTAGCTTTCAGCCCATTAAGAGCTCGGCTGGGCTGCGGCCCAAGATGGGGCACGGGGTGGCATGCTGTCCAGCTAAGAACTCATCTATTCTAGCCTGCCAGTCCCCTGCATTGAGCCAGGAAAGGGCTTCTTTGGTCGTTCTTACAAATCTCTCTTCAAGGCCATTCGAAGCTGGATGAAAAGGAGCGGATAATGCATGCCTTATGCCTAACTCAGCTAGGTAGCCCTCAAATTGAGTTGCCATGAATTGGGGCCCATTGTCAGATACCAGGGTGTCCGGCAACCCGTGTGTTACAAACAGTTTTCTGAGTACTTTGATTACGGCCTCAGAAGTGGTAGATGGCATTAAGGCAATCTCGAGCCACTTAGAATATGCATCTACAATGATTAAAAAGTTCTGGCCGTGGAATGGTCCAGCAAAATCGATGTGAATCCTCCCCCATGGTCCCTTTGGTTTTTCCCATTCCCGAATAGGAGCTATAGGAGGATCTGGGCGGGATTCCTGGCAGGGCCTGCACCTCCCCACCCACTCAGTGACGTCTTGGTCGAGATGTGGCCACCAAACATAGCTACGAGCTAGGCCTTTTATGCGAACAATACCAGGGTGTCCCTCATGCAGCATTTCTAGAACCCTGTGTCTTAACCGCGAAGGAATGACCACCCTGTCACCCCACAATAAGCAACCCCCCAACATTGACAGTTCATTTTTCTTGTTAAAGTACAATTGAAAATCCCCACTGTCCACCTTGGTAGGCCAACCCCGCATTACCCAGCCCATTACAGTGCGCAAAACAGAGTCTCTGGCAGAAGCCTTTGCCACCTCGCTTGAAAAAATGGGGCCCGGGGATACAATGTCAATGAGTAAAACTGGGGCTTCCGGGGTCGGGTTGTCCAACAGTTCAGGCAAGGGGCACCGGCTGAGGGCGTCAGCATGTCCCAGAGTCCTGCCCGGCCAGTGGAGCAGTCTGTAGGAATAGGCGGCTAAGAAAATGGACCATCTGGTCATCTGGGGCGAAAGGGCAGCCAGGGTCGGTTTATCTCCAGCCCAAAGTCCCAAAAGAGGCTGGTGGTCCGTAATGAGTTCAAAAGTACGGCCAAACAAGTACTCGTGAAATTTTTTGACCCCAGCTACAGCGCTAATGCCTCCCTGTCTAGCTGGCTATAGTTTCTTTCAGCACTAGATAAAGTGCGAGAGTAATAGGCGATGGGCGCTTCTAACCCGTTCGCAGTCTATGGCTTAAGACTGCGCCTACGCCAAAGGGGGAAGCGTCACACACCAACACTAGAGGTAGTTCAGAATTCTATTGAATGAGGAAACTGTCCTCAGACAAAAGTTTTTTAACTGCGTTGAATGCAGCCGCTTCTTGTTTGCCCCACACCCAGGGAACATTCTTTCCAAGGAGCCTGTGCAGTGGCTCCGCAATAGTGGCTTTGTGTTTTAAAAACATGGTGTAGAAGTTAAGAAGCCCCAAGAAGGCCTGTAGTTCGGGCTTTGATTTAGGGGTGGGAGCGTTCTGGATGGCCCTGACTTTGCTTTCTGTAGGGTGAATGCCTGTGCCGTCAATTCGGTAACCTAAGAATTCCACTGATGGAACCGCTATTTTGCATTTTGCTCGTTTGAGTTTGAGTCCCGCTTCTCTGAATCTGGTTAGGACTTGTCTAACTCTCTGTCCTAACTGAGTCTCGTCTTGGCCACTAATTAGAATGTCATTGAAATAAGGGACGACACCTGGGAGGCCTTGTAGAAGGTGCCCCATGGTACTCTGGAAGAGCCCTGGGGCGATGCTAACCCCAAACTGTAGTCTGGTGCATTTAAAGGCACCTCTGTGAGTTACAATGGTCTGTGATTCTGCCGTAGCGTCATCTACTGGCAGCTGCTGGTATGCCTGCGCAAGGTCTAGTTTTGCGAATAGCTTGCCAGGCCCCAGGGAGTGTAGTAGATGGTGGACGATCGGAACGGGATAGGCGCTCTGCTGCAATGCCTTATTGATCGAACACTTATAGTCAGCGCAAATTCTAATTGAACCGTCCAATTTAACTGGCGTGACTATTGGGGTTTCCCACTTAGCGTGATCTATGGGAATCAACACCCCTTGCTTAATGAGCTTGTCGAGCTCTGCATCAATTTTGGGCTTTAAAGCAAATGGAACCCGTCTTGCTTTCAGTCTGATTGGCGCTACGTTGGGGTCTAAATTAAAAGAGATAGGGGTCCCCACGTACTTGCCTAGAGTCTCTTCGAAAATGTCCCGAAACTCGTGAAGAATGGTTTCTTTGAGGGATGGCCCGCCGATGCTGTGAACGCCCGTGAAGCCCATGCCGAGGGTTCGGAACCATGCCATGCCCAGGAGAATTGGTAGCGGCTTGCTTACGATGGTCAGGGGCAGCTCTTTCTGGAACTCACCGTAGGTGACCCGGAACATGCCCACGCCTTCTACGGGAACTCGGTTTCCCTGGTAATCGAGGAGGTGAATTTTCTGTCGGGACAGCTGGGCTTTCTGGAACTTAGGCAGGAGAGCTTTGAGTGTTGTCCAGGACATGATCAATAGTGTAGATCCGGTGTCGATTTCCATTTCGCACAGTCTGCCTTCGATTTCCACTTTTGTGTAGACTTTCTCATCGTCGGTTGTGTTGGCTTGGCCGATTCTTGTGCTGTAGGTCTCTCACTTTTGAGATTTGCGCTGTTTTCTCGCGCCGTCATCTTTGATTGGCTGTTTTGAACGAGCCGGTTCTGGTTGGTCATGGTAGTCACGTGGCTTGCGACTACGCGGAAATTGAGCTCTGCAAACTCGTGCTAGGTGGCCTTTTCTATCGCAACGCCTGCAAATGGTGTCTCTGTATTTACACGATTGTCTCTCGTGATCCCCACCACAGCTAGAACAGTTCTTGTGGCGGCGACTTTGCTTGCTCTTTTTCTTTTCTGTATGGAAGACGTCCTCATCTGACTCTTCCTCTGTGCTGGTTCGGGCCTCCTCTCTGTGGATGGGGGCCGTTTTCAGGCCATCTTTGCTTGATAATGGTCGCTGCAGCACTTCAGAAGCCTTCATTGATGCTTCGTGTGCTCGGGCTTCATCCAGCACGCCGGCTAGCATTAGGTCTGGCTTGGCCAGAAGGCGCCTCTGTAACCGAGTGTCTCTAACATCGCAAATCAATTGCTCAAGTAGCGCGTTGTCTAAGTCTCTGTAATCACAATGCGTTGCGGCTTTTCAAAGTGCGGCCACATATGCGCTGACCGGTTCTCCATCTTTTTGTATACGTTGCCAGAGTTCGTAGCACTGTACAAATTTAGAAGGAACTGGAGCGTAGTGGGCTCTCAGATTTGCTTGAAGGACGTCCCAGGAGACCGTCTGGACTGGGGTTGGCTTGCAGAGGGACTCAGCCATTTCAAAAATGTCTGGCCCGCAGTGGCTTAGGAACAGGGCTCTTTTCCGGTTCGCTGAGAGCCCTTGCATTTCGCTTGCTTCCAGGGAGCACTCGAACCTGGTCAGATACGATCCCCACTTCTCTCG
This sequence comes from Arizona elegans, assembly GCA_022577455.1. Classification (NCBI taxonomy): domain Eukaryota; kingdom Metazoa; phylum Chordata; class Lepidosauria; order Squamata; family Colubridae; genus Arizona; species Arizona elegans. Next base: position 257,440,476 of record JAKOOJ010000001.1, read on the forward strand.
GGTCGGATCGAAAGGTTTGGGCGGGACGTAGGCAGACATCGCAGTATGTCTCCGTAGTCCCCTCGTCATCCTGGCTGGAAGTCCGAGCTCTTTTTAGTTTGCTTCTTGTGGCCTCTATCCCATCCTTGTTGCCAATGTTGTAGCACGGGAATAACGAGAGGCACAAGCAAGCTAGTGACAACAGCTCTTTAATTCAGGGTGAGACTTCAGCAATGAAACACAGGCAACAGTCCTCTTTATATACTTTTCAGAGGCAACCAAGAACCAATCAGAATTCACTGAACATTTGAATTTCCCGCACAAAATAGATACATACATAACAGTCCCCTTCTTCGTTTGCCCTCAATCTTTTGCTTCTGAATATATATCCCATCCCATCTTTGTATTATACTAAATCCAGAAGGCCTGTGATTTCCTTACTTAGCTCTCCAAAATAAACTCATTTTGTTTACATATTCAATGCATGTCTTATTTTTTTCAGATAAATAATGAGCAAGGGAGCCAACGATAATAGCTTTAAAATAAAATACAACATTATCCTGAAAGAACCGAAGCAGATCCATTTTAAAGAGGAGACAAAATGCCTCAGGAAAAAGGAAATAAGAGGCCCCTCCTAGTTGCAATGGATTTGAGTAGACAAGTCAATTTAAAAGCCCAGATAATGAGAAATGTCTTTATCTGTTGGCAGCAGGGTTAGTGTGAGTCTGTCTTATTTATTTATTTATTTATAAAGAGTTGCAAAATGAGACAGAAGGCTCTCCTGAGATTCCTGCCATCTGGCAGGCTCAAATATGAATGAGTCTAAAGATATGGGGCTTGTTGCTTTCAGCTAGAGATTTGTTCTTCTGCCTGTCACAAAAAGCTAAGCTAGCATTTCTGTTCACATCACAAGCACTGTACAGTACTTGATGTACTCTCTGGGTGAGGATCTGGCTTGCTGAAGAGACATTATATGAATGATTCCTGCAAGCGTTTTCTTGTGATAAAATAAACATTCCCTTAGCAAGAAAGCTAGCAAGGCCTGATGGCTGTGAAATTAACTTATGCATGCCCATCAGTGGTGGGTTTCAAATTTTTTTACTATCAGTTCTGTGGGCATGGCTTGGTGGGCGTGACTTGGTGGGTGTGGCAGGGGAAGGATATCATTCCCTCCCCAATCCAGGGGAAGGATACTGAAAAATCCCCATTTCCCCCTGATCAGCTGGGACTTGGGAGGCAGAGAATAGATGGGGGCGGAGCCAGTCAGAATTTTTACTACCGGTTCTCCGAACTAAAAATTTCCGCTACCAGTTCTCCAGAACTGGTCAGAACCTGCTGAAACCCACCTTTGATGCCTATGCATGCACACAAAACCTCTCTAGTCATTAATGTGTTAAGCATATTGGCAACTTTGTGCTCCAGATTCTTGATAGGGTATGTAAAAAAAGCTGACCAGCAAGGTAGTTTAAGTACAAGTGTCAAACTAGGATTTTTTTCCCCCTATTCTGCAAACACTTTTAAAAAGCTTAAATTAAAGGCTGTCTCAGTTTTAGGCACCAAAACAGTAATGGAGGATGCTCTGATCAATCATGTACTTCCTGAAAGCACAACTTGGCGATATTAATATGCGACACCCCCTCTCCTCAAATTGGCTTGTGCTCCAAATGGGGATATACTGTAGACAGATTGTACTGTCTTCTCTGCAACCAGGAATTGATGAAACAGACTATTTTTAACTAATATTGTATTTTTACATATGTTTCTCATGAATGAAGTCACCACATGCAATTAATAGGCTACTTTTTTTCTGCAAATCTGCAAGAAAAGCACATGAAAGTTGATGTTTGGGTCCAGGTGTAGATAAAACCTATTTCCCGTAGAACTTATTCCCCATCTACAATCTGCATTTTTGTTTTGAATCACAGCAGGTGGCAGTCCTTGGCCAGGTTATCTGGGCTTGGAAGTTAAGCAGATTTTGGCTAGAGAGAACTTCTATAAGAAACATCCAGGTAATTCCAGGGCAAAGAAGGCTGCTGGCAAACCATTACTTATACATATGTAGCATTTTAAAAGGAGCTAAAATTGTGCTAAGGCAGAATGGGAAATTGGAGCCAGCTTCTACTAATATATATTATTTCTAAAGATTTATTATCTCTTTCTGACAAAATTATTGCCAAATAAACATATGTAGTATCAGGGCAGCAGGAAAAACAAAACCAAACTTCATTTATTTCCATGGAAATATTCTGGGGACTTAAAACTGATATCCAAAGTCCTCCTTCCATCCAATTTATAGTATTTTGGCTTTCATAAAACAACACAGAGACATTGGCAGTGGCCTGCTAAAGTTTTGGTTTAGGTTTGTCTTCCTTTGCTAGAGGGAGCAAAATGCTCTGTTTCTAGAACACTGAAGAGTTGTAGAAGATTTAACTGCGTATAAAATGATTGAATGTAGGAAGAATAAAAGAAAATTTTCAGAGATTCAAATGAGAGACAAATGCCAATGTTCCTATTAAAATTTCCAGAGTGGATTAAATAGAACTCTGGAGCTGAATGGTCTGCCTAACGAAACATATGAAAAAATGATTGCTTCGAATGATTTCTTCTTATTGTATTACTAGGCATATACAGTTGTGATATTACTAAAATTCTATCTTGCCCCTTTTTAACAGATGATTCTGATGAAAGAAATTTCCCAAGATGTAACACTTTTTGTGATGGAGAACTGTTTCCAGAACTAACAATTACACTTCCAAATGATAAATGTCCCAGATTGACCTTTCAGAAAAAACATTGGAGCAACCATGTGCTTCACACAACTTTTCCAATTATTAATGTAAGTCCCTGTTGCCTCATTGCACAGCCAAAAAAGAGCAAGGAGTTAAAAAACAAGAGAGGGCCTGTCTTTGTTTCAGAAGCCAGGAATTACTTCACGTTCTTGGGAGGAACTCATAGCCAGATGCACAGAAGAGTAGATCCATGTGTAAAAACAAGCGTGTGCACACACATCCACATTCCAAATGAAGGGATGTACATCCAGCTAGAATACCCAGTCAATCCAAGGGTTCCAGAAGGGCCTCAGCAGCCAAGCAAGCTACCATACCTCTCTAATAAAAACTTCACATGGATAAAAATTCTAGTCAAAGTAATGCATTCATGGATCTCCTTAAAAAAAGTTACATCCTAAGAAACATTGAACTAAATGTGGCAATTTTAGTAACCTTCTCCATAGTCATCTTGGCTCAGGATTGTGGGAGCAGAAGTCCAATCCAGATGGTGAGAACTTGGTAGGGAATGGTTGAATGCGAGGGAATTCACTGCAGAAAGAGTGGAAAAGTTAGCGGTAAAAAGAAAAAGGTTCTTAGCCATCAAAGAAATGATGGCTGTACATCATCAAAGCCGTCACCAGCCAGAGCATAGAACTCAAAGAAGTAGTCCAATAATGGAAGATATGGGGAGACCTGGCCGATATAATCACCAAGAGTTAGACATGAATGGATAGCATTTATTATTTATTTATTTATTGGTTCTATTTATATGCCGCCCTTCTCCAGAGACTCAGGGCGGCTTACAATGCGTTAAGCAATAGCCTTCATACTTTTGTATATACCTGCTTAATAGGGCTTTCAGCCCCCCACCCCAAAGCGGTGTTCTTTTTTATACAAAGTCATCTTATTGCCCCCACAAACCAGGTCCTCATTTTATCTACCTCGAAAGGATGGAAGGCTGAGTCAACCTTGAGCCTGGTGAGATTTGAACTTGCAGTAATTGCAGGCAGCTGGTGCTATTTAACAGCACTTTAGTCTGCTGTGCCACCAAGGTTCTTCTTGGTCATTATCATCATCCTCATTCTCAGACTGATGGTTTAGTTTTCTTTTGCTCTAATAGGAAGCCCCTGAGGTACAAAGGACCTTTTTTTCTCAGTACTTCCATCCATTCTATTGGGGATTTATTTCCTTTAGGGACAGCTACAGCAGGCCCTGGCTATTCCCATTTGATTTTCACAGGGAGCCTCTGACATTGTGTCTATTGCTGGGGTAGGACTTTGAAGTGCTAATAGTTGTGCTAACCAGCATAAGTAATATATGTAGCATATCCCTATGTTTCAGGATATGGACAAAAGGGAATGACCACTATTAATATGTACCAGAGGTGGTATTCAGCAGGTTTTGACCAGTTCTGGAGAACTGGTAGCAGAAATTTTGAGTAGTTTGGAGAACTGGTAAATACCACCTCTGACTGGCCCCTCCCCCATCTATTCTCTGCCTCCTGAGTCCCAGTTGATTGGGAGGAAATGGGGATTTTGCAGTAATCTTCCCCTGGAGTGGGGTGAGAATGGATATTTTACAGTATCCTTCCACTGCCACGCCCACCAAGCCATGCACGCCACATCCACCAAGCCATACCCACAGAACCGCTAGTAAAAAATTTTGAAACCCACCACCGACAAGTCGGAGAGAGGGAGGGCGAGATAAACTAAGCGAGATAAGAGATTCTAAAAATCAAAATATTTCAATAAAAACTGTTTTGGACAAAGGTTCTGCTGCAGCATTCCTAAGAAAACTCAATTGTGCTCAACCCAATAGGTTATTAGGATCTTCCCTGAGCAGCATATTGTTCCAAAATTAATGCACAACTTACTTTGTAATGTTCTTCTCCTCAGCTTCCTACCAGACTTGTTCCTGGCCCTCAGTATAATGAAACTGTAGTCAAACCAAACACGTATTTGTGGTGGGGGGAGATGAGTCCCTCAATACATATCCTTCATAGGTCAGATGACACATCGGTTTATACAGCAGAGGAAACTGGGAAAAAAAACCCGTACGCATCATTCATCTCTGAGGACCAGGTTACATTTCACATTAATTATATCGTCCCATTTAAGTAAGAAACTTATTTCCTCTCTCTCTTTTCTCTCAGTTGATGGCTACATGCATGTATTACAAGGGAGATTTCTACTGATAGGTTCATATAATAACTATTCTTGATATGTGGAAAGAGCTTCATGCTCTTGCACATGTGTGCAAGATATTAACAAACATACACAATGTAACAAAATGAACTTCACCACCATCTTTGAAAACAGTGTCAATCACCTTTCTTTTGGAACTGCTAAATGCCATGCGGTTTATATTATATCCACTCTCAGTCCCAGAACAATTTATGCATGAGCAGCCATGTAGAAATAAATAGGTAATCTGCTTTGCAATATAATTGTTTCATTGTAATTGCTACATGGACAATCTTTTTGAAGAAATGATAATATGAACTATGTCGTTTGTTTGTTTGTTTGTGTCTTCTAGTCACAAACAAACCCTTTGGGCCCCCAACCCTTTGGGCACCAGGGATTGGTTCCATGTAGAGGGGTTTTTCCATGGACCCGAGGAGGCGTGGTTTCACATGCTTCCTGCATCCCACAGATGGGGATGCAACTTGTTTGCTCGGCCAGGTTTCTGGCATGCCTCAGACTGGTGCCGGTTCATGGACCAGGGGTTGGGGAACCCTGTTCTGGTCAGTGTTGACTCCTGGTGATTGCCTGGACACATCCCACATTTTATCTTGGCAAAATTTCAGAAGTGGTTTGCCCTTGCCTCCTTCCAAAGACTGAGAGAGGGTGTCTGGCCCAAGATTAGCTAGCTGGATTTGTATCTATGGCAGGACTAGAACTCACAGACTCCTGGTTTCTTGCCAGATACCTCAACCATTACACCAAGCTGGCTTTCTTATCAAGTTCATAGGCATATGAAACACTCATTTTCTACTATCTCCTTTTCTACTACTATCATACATTGTGCTTCACACAACTTAATCAGGACCAACAACAGTACAATGTTCGTTAAAATTATGGATAGATCAACTACCAGCAAATCCAATATGTTCTTGCAACTGAATTTACAATTTTAGCTTTAAAATTTGTACCAAGCAACTGTCTAATTTGCTTCCATGACTTCTTCAAGGGATTTCCATGAAAACAATTACAACGAAAGATGCTTTTTGCAGAAAACTACCTGAGGTAGGATAACTAAACTGCGGTATATGCTGCACATAAAAGCAAATACCGTATGTGATGTCACTAGCCAATTTCACAATCAACCCTTTCCCAATCAAATCAGACTCTTGGAATAATCAAATTTCATTCATCAAAAAATCATGCAGAATTTAGGAACACAGACAATCATATGCATTGGAAAAGCCCACTTTAAAAAAATGCAACAGAAGGTAAAGCAAAACAGGTGAAAGTATGGCACATGATAAAATATAATAAATAAAAAAATAGAGCTGTGCACAGTTGAAAAATATTATTTGGACCTTGCATGAGCTTTGATCTCTCTATCTCACAGCTCCTTTAAAAGTTGATTTAATTTTAATAGGTACTGGTAGCTTCCTTACATAAGTGGCATCCTTCTTCAGGCTCTTTCAGAACCCTGAGAAAGGTGGTGCAGCTTTAACAAACATCAGAGTTAGGTGATGTCAAAAGTGGCTGTATCAGAGCTTTTAGAGGAGAGTTTTAATCAATTTAGGGCACAGACACATCATTAAAGTGAAATTCACCAGTTCTTGAGCCAGCAAGGAAATTATATCGGCATAAAATCTGCTGCCCTGATGTCCAAGCCCTATTCTGCCACAGTAATAATATAAACTTCTGTTGCTTTCCTTATAGTTTTCGAATGGGTTAAGGAAAAGTTGGATTTCCCTGGCTTCATATTCGCTTCCACTGAACAACTCTTGATAATGACAAAGGCAACCACCCAGTAGTGGGTTGCTCCTGGTTCTGTCCAGTTCTATAGAACCGGTAATAAAACGGGTGGGTAGCCCCGCCCACCCACCACGACGTCATCATGGGTGATCTGCACATGCAGATCTCGTGCGTGATGCTGCTGCGAACCAGTGCTAAAGGTAAGTGGAACCCATCCCTGCAACCACCAGACATTTTCCTTAATGAATGGTAAGAGAGGGTAGGACAAGTGTAGAAATGGTTTTGAATGGCAGGTTTTAATAGCAGGTGAACTGGCTTGACTAAAAGAGGAAGGTCTTCTGCACCTGTAATCTGTCAGTCAGGCTCTTTCCACTAGTCTTTTTAAAGAGTGCTAAATTCCTCCCCCCAACCCCCCAAAACAATTACCTGGTTAACAGGTTGCAGTTGTAGAGGAAGGGTTTGAGATGAAGCAGGAAGGATGGTAATCTGTTACATGAGAAGGATGACAAACATCTCATTTAATGATAATCATAAAGGGATTTGCTTTCTAAACTTTTGGCACAAATCCACCCTAACAGCCCATCTCCAGATGTGAAAAAGGCCAGTGATTGAAATGAAGAGGAAGGAAAACCACTAAAATCTGTGAGGAGGAAGAACCTCATTGAATAGGCCACTATAACATTCAGGAAAAAAAATATAACCCATAGATGAATTCAAGTCTGATTCAAAAGCAATGAGTTTATTTCTTTACTGGGCAGATCATCAATTTCTTATTTATTTCTTTGTTTGTTTGTTTGTTTGTTCGATTTATATGCTGCCCTTTTCCGGAGACTCAATGCATTACAATGCATTAAGCAATAGCCTTCATACTTTTGTATATACCTGCTTAGTAGGGCTTTCAGCCCCCACCCCAGCGGTGTTCTTTTTTATACAAAGTCAGCTTATTGCCCCCACAATCTGGGTCTCATTTTACCTTCCTCGAAAGGATGGAAGGCTGAGTCAACCTTGAGCCTGGTGAGATTTGAACATGCAGTAATTGCAGGCAGCTGGCAGCTAAGTACTACTTTAACAGCACTTCGTCCACTGCGCCACCAGTGCCACTTAGATGCCATCTAAGGCATCCTGATTTTCTATTCTTTTAGTCCATGTTTAATAATCATTGCTTACTGATAATTAATATTTTGTTAAATACTTTTTTTGTAGCCAATATGTTTTGAAGAAGACTCACTGAGATTTATTTCCCAATGAGCATGGACCCTTACACATTAATTGACTTCTTGTAGCAATTCCTACAGGTAGTCCTCAATTTACGACCACAATTGAGCCCAAAATTTTGGTTGCTAAATGAGACATTTGTTAAGGGAATTTTGCTTCATTTTATGAACTTGCTTGCCACAGTTGTTAAGTGAATCACTACAGTTGTTAAGTTAGTGGCATGGTTGTTAAGTGAATCTGGCTTCCTCGTTGACTTTGCTTGTCAGAAGGTTGCAAAAGGTGATCATGTGACCCCGGGACACTATAACCATTAGAAATCTCTGATCTCCGTGTATTTCGCTGTGCCCTCAAAACCTTGTTGTTCCGCCAGGCTGGGCTATCAATGTAAAGATTTTAATTGGTTTTTAAATATGGGATTTTAAATTTGGGGGTTTTATAATTGAGGCTATCATTTAATAATTTTAATTATTTTTAAATTTTGTCTGTTTTTGTGCTTTTAATAAGACTGTACACCGCCCTGAGTCCTTCAGGAGAAGGATGGTATAGAAATAAAAGTAATAAATAAATAAATCAGAAACATATGCCAGTGTCTGAATTTTGATCATGTGACCATGGGGGTGCTGCAATGGTGTGAAAAATGGTCATATCACTGTTTTCAGTGCTGTTGTAATTTAAAACAGTCACTAAACTAATGGTTGTAAATCGAGGACAACCTGTACTCAAAAACATGCCTTATTAATTTCTGGGATTCTGCATCCAAGCAAATGTATTGGGTTTTCTATCACTGATTTGGGTCTACAATCCAAATATCTGTTCCCTGAGTCACATCATTTGGTGAGGATCATGTCTTTGAATCATATCTAGATCAGTGGTGGGTTTCAAATTTTTTACTACCAGTTCTGTGGGCGTGGCATGGCTTGGTGGGCGTGGCATGGCTTGGTGGGCGTGGCATGGCTTGGTGGGCGTAGCTTGGGAATGGCAGGGGAAGGTTACTGCAAAATCCCCATTTCCTCCCAATCAGCTGGGAATTGGGAGGCAGAGAATAGATGGGGGCGGGGCAGAGATGGGTTTCAGCAGGTTCTGACCAGTTCTGGAGAACCGGTATTGGAAATTTTGAGTAGTTCGGAGAATGGGTAGTAAAAATTCTGACTGGTCCTGTCCCCATCTATTCTCTGCCTCCCAAATCCCAGCTGATTGGGAGGAAATGGGGATTTTACAGTATCCTTCTCCTGGATTGGGGATGGAATTGAGATTTTACAGTATTCTTCCCCTGGAATGGGGTGGGAATGGAGATTTTACAGTATCCTTCCCCTGCCATGCCCACCAAGCCACATCCACAGAACCGGTAGTAAAAAATTTTGAAACCCACCACAGTAAGAATTTTTACTACCGATTCTCCGAACTACTCAAAATTTCCACTACCGGTTCTCCAGAACTGGTCAGAACCTGCTGAAACCCACCTCTGGTCTAGATCCAGTGCATATAACTAGAAGCAGAAGTGGTGTCTTCCCCATTCTGCTCATTATCAAGGCTAGTTTTCTATATCTGGAAGAGCAGTATTTACATTAGAAAATAAAACAGGCTCTTGGTTTAGAGTGGTTAAAGGTACGTTCATTATCAAGAATGTGATGCTGAAATATAAATTTCTCCAACTGAGCCCTTCCATTGACCTGGGACTGTAATTCTCAACATTCCTAGACAATCCTAACACATCTGGAGGACACCAGTTTGAAGAAATCTGCTTCAATAGGACAATGCCTTTAGAAGAAAATCCTTACACATAAACATTCAAGAAACAGAATTTCATCTGAAAACATATTGATTTATTTTTGTGGTTAATAAAAAAGATGGATTTGGATAGAGATTATGTCCGGAACAAATTTGTCCTCAAAAGTACGGGGTTAAAGACCTAAGATTAACTAGAAGCGTGTCTCTATAGCTTCAGAAATCTCTACGTTTATACAAATGCTTGAGGCAGATGCTTAGATTTGAATCCGCCCCACAAAATGGCCTTTAAACAAGGATTTGGAGAGATTTGTGCAGGATAAAGTTATTAATGGCTCCTTGTCAGGATAGCAGCATGCTGTTTCCTAGCATAGAGGTAGTTACTGGGAAATACCAACCAGAAAAGATTATGGTTCTCATCACTAGCTGTATACTACCCAGGACTCAGAAATCCTTTTATCTGATGCAGAAAACTTGAATAATAAACAGGAACAATAAACTATATATAAAAAAATAACAATAACTTAGCAGGGTTCTTCATGGGGCCTTGTTTTCTTTACATTTCTTTTCTATTGTACATGCATATTGTTTTGTTTAATAAGTGCAATATGATTTCATGTTTCTTCTATGTAAGTCTCAACTCCTTTTAATACTACAGTTTGAGAAAGGGAATATGAACAAGCATTTACTGTATATCCTAAGGTATTTAATATATGACAGCATCGCTTGTTGGCACGCAATAGTTTATCACAATAATTGTGTTCAGGGTTTTTGCTCTGTTTTGTTTTATTTTCAGATGTCACTTCCTACAAGAACTTGCTTGCCAATATTTACTATGTAATCCCTCTGCAGAGCACTGATGGCCATTTTTCAGAGAAAATAACTGGCTGATCTGATGCATTGATACAGGTAGTTTTCGACTTACAACCATTTCTATAGTGATTGTTTGAAGTTACAACGGCATTGAAAAAAGTTACTTGTAACCATTTTTCACACTTATAGCCATTATAACATCCCCATGGTCATCTGATCAAAATATCAAATGCTTGGCAACTGACTCACGTTATGGGATCGCCTTTTGCGACCTGACAAGCAAAGTCAATGAGGAAGCCAGGTTCACTCTAAAACTGTATAACTAATTTAACAATAGTAGTGATTCCTTTAACAACTGTGGCAAGAAAGGTTATAAAGTGAGGCAAAATTCACTTAACTGTCTCGCTTAACAGAAATTTTGGGCTCAATTGTGGTCGTATGTTGAGGACTACCTGTACACCAAAAGCCTTTCACAGATGTCCTCTCCTTCATTGTATGAAGAAGAGTTGAACGAAGTGATTAAGGAGACCAAATTGGTCTTATTATATGACGCCACCGAAAAATAGCCTCCTTATCCATGAAGGAGTTGTCTTAGAATAGGGGTGTCAAACTCACATCGTCATGGCAGTGTCACATGAAGTATTGGGCAGGGGTGAAATTAAGAAAATTCCCCTACTGGTTCTGTGGGCATGGCTTGTTGGGGGAGGTCATGTGACTGGGTGGGCATGGCCAACTCGACATCACTCACATCGAGGGGCTCCTCACCGGCCCCTCCCCTCCCAGCCACTCCTTGTCGCGAATGGCAGGAAAATGGGGAGGGGAATATTCCTGCCTATCATCCTTCCCTCAGTCTGTGCTGAGATTGAGGAATGGACGACAGGCAGGAAAATCCCCTTCCCCATTGTCCTGCCTTTCACAAAAGCAGCCTCCATTCCAGCTGCTCCCCCTATCCCCCTCCCTCCTAGGGACTACCTTAAAAGGGATAGGCTGCAGCAGCTCCATTCTGAATGGAGGGAGAAAAGTTAACATTCTCTCTGCTGTATTTAACATTGAATTCTGTGGAATATCGAGCAGCTGCAAGAGGTGAGCGGCAACGGGCCCAGCATGGGTGGGGCCAAGGAGAGGTAATTACTACCGGTTCGACGAACTGATGCCCATAATCCCTAGAACCAGTCCAAACTGGTAGAATTTCACCCCTGGTATCAGGACTTTTTCCCCCTTCGCTAAACTGGGCGTGGGCGGGGCCAGCAAGCAACAAATCCAACCTGTGGGCTGTGAGTTTGACAGCCCTGTCTCGATGAATATCCAATGGAAAACAGCAGTGAAATCTTCCAGAAGAGCCTTTGGTCAGGAAAAGAGAAATGGGAAAAAGATGTGTTAGACTACTATGTGTCATCACCTCTCATATATGTTTAAAGTTCATGTAAATGAATCATAAATGCTCTGCACACTGGCAGTGCCTGCTTGTGCTGTGATCTGCACCTCTATAAACTATGAGCTGAGGTAGAAATTTATTTGAACCACACTTAATACAGTTTTCCTGTAGGTCAGGGATGTCCAACCTTGGCAACTCATGGACTTTGACTCCCAGAATCCCCCAGCCAACTGGGGAATTGATTATCTGGTGAAGGGAGGGCATGTTTCCAAAATGGAATGGAAATTTTCTATGTACCAGATCTCAACCCAGTTTGGGCTGAAGAGTATTTTATGACATTTACTCTTTCATATTAAACCTTAATATGCTTCTAATATAACAAAGAAGTCCAGCTGACATTTCTCAGCTGTTGTAAATTTCAACCGCTTTTCCTTCCCAAAACTATGAAAGCTAAACTTTTCAAACTTCTTTTTGTTTTAAGACGTAAGCACTAAAGGCGCCAAACTGTGGCACAAATGTCAATGCTTGTCTAAGGCTCCGTGGATATGCAGAAAAGCTCCTTGTAGCCAGAAGCAGTTCTGCAAAATTCTTTCTTATCCAGCATCAAAGTTGATTGCTTTAACTATTCCTCCATTCCAAAAAGCTCTTGATAGATCTGCTCCTTTAAATTCCTCACTGTCCAACTTATTTATTTTTTTTCCTAAAAGGCCAGCCCTTTCCCTCGTTGGGACAGTCAGCAAAGATTTTCATCTGACATAATCCACATATGAGGAAAACGTGAGGTTTCTGTTCTTTGCTGTAACTGTGTAAATGTCCACAACTGCAAATTCAAGGTTTGCAGTTGGAAACTGCAAATGGAATGTGGAAAGTAGATTTGGCTCTTAAGGAGATACACCTTATTACTTGTGGTTTTGGGGGAAAGGGATGGGACCTCTTCTAGACAAACGATGACCTAATCTGAAATATAGCAGCTGCTCTCCCTTCAATTTATCAAATATGATAAAATAGTTTCTGTCTGTGTCCTAGCAAAAACAGCTCATGTAGAGGCAGGAATCAGAGTAATATGAAGTATTAGAGAATGTCTCCAATAACATGAGGCTCCAAAATTCCCACCTTATATTTTCATAAGTTACTCAATAGTTTTGCACTTTCTAGATTGTTTTTGTTTATTCAGACTTTCAGCAGCACATAATATGCTTGGCACCCTTGTGACTTATTCTAGCCTTTTTAACATAAATATAAATGTGTTTTAAAAGACCTTACATACCGTAAGAAAAGTTTTACAGTCTGCTAGCCACTCCTTATTATGGCCGCAAAAATTTGGATAACCATTAGATGGCAGGCAAGAAATAAGAAAATTTCATTGTTTGCTGCCATCTAATGGCTGATCAGTGTTTTGCTAACCATATTGGGTAGCTTATGCCATAGCCCCAAAATTTACACTTTTTAATAAAGGTAGGATGTTTTCAAGTTTTTTTCATAGCTATACCAATATTCATAGTGTTATAGTTATGGGCCTATCTATATTTTTAAGTCTAGCACTTGCAAACAACAATTGCCAAGATGATGATGATGATGATGATGATGATGATGATGATGATTTATTTATTTATTTATTTATTTATTTATTTATTTTCTCTTTACATACATAAGTGCTTTGTGAACAGCGTGTTGTCTGGGTTAATTTGCTTACATAATACTATTTTTCCAGTTCCTAGTTTCTACCTCTGCTGTCTAACCATTTGTAAAACAAGTCCCATGTTTGAAAATAGTCTCTGTCTTCTTTTTCTTTTGTCTTCAGTGTCAGTCTATCTATTTCTGCATAATCTAATGTTTTTTTTGATTATTGCTTCTTCTGTAGGTGTTTCCTCATGTTTCCATTTGCTGTGCAAATACAATTCTTGCTGCTGTCAAGACATGTAATATTAAATATACATTTCCTTTCTCATATTTTTCTGGCATTATGCCTAACAAAAATAATCATGGCTCATAACATTTTTTCTAACCATCTGTTCATTTTCGTCCAAATTTTTTTTGCTTTTGGGCATGTCCACTACATGTGGTAGTATGTGCCCGGTCTTTGATTACATTTCCAACATTTGGAGGACCTGTTTTTAAACATCTTTGCTAACCTCGCCGGCAGCAATTGCCACCTATAGAACATTTTGTTTTCCTTATAGGTGGTTGCCATCGTCAATTTGTTGTTTTTTTTCCAGATCTTTTGCCAATTATCTAATTCTATTGAATATCCAAAAAAGTTTGCCCATATCATTGTCTCTTTTACTGGCTCATCTTCCATTTTTAAACTTAATAAGAAATAAAGAAATTTTCTTTATTATCATTTCATCTTTCTCATATCTCATTCGCATTTGCATATGTGGCAACCACGACAAGTCAACACCTTGATTCTGTAGTTCTTGTTTGGTTTTAAGTTCCCTTTCCACATTCAAAATATCTTTATGTGTTAAAAAATTTTTCCAGAGTTACTAAATTTGGGTGAATAAACGCTTCTATTGTTGAAAGCCAACCTGGTATTTTCATATATATTTTTGCTTTCATCTTTTCCCATACTAAAAGCAGGGCATTCCTTATATAATGTCTTTGAAATATCTGAAAATATCTATGAATCTTGTTTTTATCATACCATAGAAAAGCACGCCATCCTAATTCGAGATCATAACATTCTAAAAACAATCATCTTCTATATCTGAGAGTTATCCATTCTTTCACCCACATTAATGCAGAAGCTTGGTAGTAAAGCTCCCAATTTGGTAGCCCAAAGCCCCCATTATTCTTAGATTCTTGCATCATTTTCTCTACTTTTATAGGGATCATTAAAAAACAAAGTAATTTTGGCAAAATATTCATTTTTATAGTTTCTATTCTTCCTACCATTAATAATTTCAAATTTTTCCATTTCTCCAAATCCAATTTAATTTGTTGCAGTAGCTGTATATAGTTATCTTCTTTGATTGTTGCACATTTTGCTGTTAAATATATTCCCAAGTATTTTGCTTTCTTAACTATCTGAAGGGAACTACCTTCAGATAGTTAAACAATTGCCAATAATTGAGCTCATTCACAATGCACTGGACTTGTGAATAAAATCCATTCCACCTCTACAAAACAATTCATCATTTATCTGCATGGATGTGTCTGGATTGTTCTCTGATTGTTGCATGACTCTGCACCTGCACCACAACACACTGCACCACAAACCAGCCAACCACATTTTACCTTAGTATGCTGTGCCCTTTTGGCTGATTTGATTATTTTATGGTTCAGCCTACTATGAAAATACAGCAAATTAAGTTAAGTAATCCATGGTTAAATTGAACATTGATGAGTGTGTCATATTAACAGAGCCAAAATGTGTGGGTGTATTTAAAAGAAGAGAATGAATGGATGGATGGATGGATGGATGGATGGATGGATGGATGGATGGATACTCCTGCAGAATATTATTGATATTATCTGAAAAAGGAGTAACGTTTTATACTCAAATGGGCTAACAAAACCAACAAAGTCATAACAGTGTTTTATTTAGAAGATTAATTACAGGTAGTCCTCAACTTACAACACTTTGTTTAGTGAATGTTTGAAGTTACAATGGCACTGAAAAATGTGACTTATGGATATTTTTCACAGTTACCACTTTTGCAGCAATCCCAAAGTCATGTGATCGAAATTCAGATGCTTGTCAACTAACTCATATTTATGAAATGTGTCCTGGGATCATGAAATCACCTTTTGTGACCTTCTGACAAATAAAGTCAATGGAGAAGCCAGAGTCACTTAACAACCTTGTTACTAACTTATCAACTGCAGTGACTCACTTAACAACTGGGACAAGAAAGGTCATAAAATGAGGGGGGGGCTCTTGACAATAGTAATTTTGGGCTCGATTGTGGTCGTACTCCTGTGGTCGTACAGGACTACCTGTATATGTATTTGCATACATATATAAAACTAGCATGTTTAAACAAGAAAATGGGCTCAACTCCTCAATGTATTCCTTCCCCCTTCAAGCTTTTAACCACACCTGTGAATTTCTTTTAGCACTGGCTAAAAGAAACCACTGTTTTGGAAAACACACCAAGATCCAGCTGCCAACAAATATAATATTGGAAGGAGAAAGGAATTAAAGGACTCCGCTATAATCCATTTCTAACACATTCAACTATTTTGCAGGGAAGGGGGGTTAGATTTAATTATTTGTACTCTCTGGCACTTTGATATAAAAATGTCATGCTACATACAGTTGAGAGAATATTATGTTGGGAAACGTACATAAACTAATACAGTAATACAATAAAGGCCATGCATCTGATCTTGGAATTGAGCCTTCCTGTGTTCCATTAAGCTTAGACCCAATAAATATGGATAGATTTGCAACATTTGAAAGTATCTTTGACATGAATGTACTCTAAATAGTTGGGCCTTTTTAAAGTTCTATAAATGTAGCTTCTCAAATCACTGTGTGGAAAAGATGAGAGAAGCATAATCAGCAAGAATCTCCCCATTTCTATTCCAGCATTTTCCTGCTGTTGCTTTCAGACTGACCTATCCATTTAGAAGACTTTGGAAAACAATACAATTCCTTTTCTATTTATTTTCTAATTTCACCTGCATGTCAAGCTCCTTAACAAAAATGAGACAAGAGAAAGGATATAGCCTGAATGCATCAGAAGCTCTAAGACTTTTGTTTTTCCTAAGAAAGGTAGAAATAAAATGTAAAGTGTGAAGTGTAAATCTAACAAACAAGTTAAATCTAATGATTCTGTTTTGCTTTTCCCCAATGAATGACTGGAATTTAATATTTCTCATCATTAAGTGCTCCTCTGGTTTCTGTTTAAATAACATATTGCTGAGAAGTATTATAAGCCTTATAAGGAACCCTGATGGCACAATGGTTAAAGTGCAGTATTGCAGGCAAACTCTGACCACAGTTTGGAGTTCAAAACTGATGGGGCTCACTGATTCTTTTTTTTTTTTTTTTTTTTTTGCTTTAATTTATATGCCGCCCTTCTCCAGAGACTCAGGGCGGCTTACAATGCATTAAGCAATAGCCTTCATACTTTTGTATATTTATACAAAGTCAGCTTACTGCCCCCACAATCTGGGTCCTCATTTTACCTACCTTTGAAAGGATGGAAGGCTGAGTCAACCTTGAGCCTGGTGAGATTTGAACGTGCAGTACGTGCAAGCAGCAGATGTTAATAACAGTTAATAACAGTGCTTTAGTCCACTGTACTACAGGCTCTGAATCTGGAAGGATTCAGTCTTCCATCCTTCAAAAGTCATTAGGGGCAATATGCAAATAATGCTTTTACATTGTAAACTGCCCGTAGTGCTGTAAAGCACTATGGGATGGTACACAAGTTTAAATGCTATCGCTATTTTGAAATAGGGATAGTTCATACTGCCAATTTCTGCAAATTCATCTATTATTTTTCTTGCTGAACCTAATTTAAATAAAAGAAAGGAATGAGAGATAAAGCTTAATAATCTAATTTTAGGAGCAATGCCTTTCTATGGAGGTGCATTTTTCTGTTCCAATTAAATTGGTCACGAATCTTGTTCAATATGTTGGATGAAGGACTAATGCATATATATACTGGAGTCCATACATTTTAAATGATATTTCATTTTAATTTGATTAATATATACAAGTTTAGTATATTAGTAAGTATAAGAGTTAAGTATAAGAATTAGTATAAAATTAATATAAGAGTTTCGGATGTTATTGACTTAGAAAATATCTACTTATGTAGAGTGAGTTGTTTCTCTAAACACAGACATAGGCTTAAAGTTTTTTTTTTTTTTAATTTGATTTATATGCCGCCCTTCTCCGGAGACTCAGGGCGGCTTACAGTGCGTTAAGCAATAGCCTTCATACTTTTGTATATTTTATACAAAGTCAGCTTATTGCCCCCACAAACTGGGTCCTCAATTTACCTACCTTAGAAAGGATGGAAGGCTGAGTCAACCTTGAGCCTGGCAAGATAAGTAATCAAGAAACAATTTTATATCTCAAAATTCCTTCCCAAACTATAAGGAAATCAAAAGATGTTGTAGTCCCTGATATTTGCCTAATGCACTCAAGGTTGGGAGCCACTCAGGTTTGGGAACTATGGGCCAGTGCCAGTGTATTTCTTTCAATGTGCCTTCTCCATTGTGCACCTGCTTACTCTCTTGTGATCCCTTCCACTGTGTGCCTGCTTACTCTCTTGCCATCCCTTCCTCTCTTATGAATATAAATGCAAACATGAATTCCCTTCTTGTTAATTATTCTGGCTCTGAGGTGAGCAGGGATTGGGGGAAAGGGAAGCAGAATTGCAGTTGTGCAATTTTCCACTTGCTTAGTGACTACATTGCTTAGTAACAAAGTTGCCAGTTCAAATTGTGGTCACTGAACAAGGACTAATTGTACTCCTAATTTTATTTTCAATCCATTTTCTCCCCACATGAAATCTGTGTTTTCCACAAGTGCCAAACATGGTCAGCATTGCTACTGAATTATCCATCATGGCCTAAGATTCCTTTCCTAGGCAATCAATATAAGTTCAATATTGGTATATATATACATAGGCTCTGATGTGCATCATATTATATTTCCATTGGTTCTTGAACCAAAACTGATCAACACAACTCTTCTACACTGAGCATGAAAATAGCTAGCAATCATGCAGAGTTTAGGTATGGCCAGTAGAGATGTTTCTACTCCCCTCCCTCTGTGGTGTCTGTTTATTTATTATCCTTGACTGTGGGAAGAAATGATGGGAGATAATGTGTACTAGGCACTGCTGTACAAATGCTATCTATTGGCAGTAATACATTCTCTCCAGACAGCATGTGATATTTTTCCCATCTCCAAACATACATAGTTTGCTTGAGGTTATTGTTTTGCATTTTAATTGGGACAATAGAATGTACAGTGACAACTTCAGTGTAACTTCCAGCTGGTAATGGGGCTGGCAGATTCATGAACTTTTGGCTTCATGTGGCCTACAGCTGCCTTTGAACAAAATGACCTCATGTGTTCAGTTGAGAAAGGACTGTACACCATCTGCAAGCCAGGGAAATTGACTTTTGCTGGGGGATGGAGAAAAGTCTTTGAAGCTTGGCTTCTAAAGTTTTTGACAAATTCATGTTGTGGTTCCAAGTGCTATCTGAAAGTATAATAAACTTACAAAGGGATACTTTTCAAGCCATAGCACATCGTCGCCAAGTATTGGGCTCAGGAGAAGGTCAAATGTGTTTCATCATGAGTTGTCTTTTACTTGTGACAAATTCTATACAAACATTAAAATATTCTAATTATTATTTTCCAAAGTTTCAGTACACTGAAATCTATTAGTGATAAAAAGGGTATCTAGAACAAAAGGTATCCAAAGACAGGTCTTCCAGTATGGCAATTCATTCATTCAATCACTTCCAAATAATCTTTTTAACTTTGACATGATACCTTTTACATAGTGGGAAACAAATGTTAAAACACTAATATTTGACCAGCAATGCTTGAAGACCAAGCATTAATTGAGCAGCTGCAATTAATAAATGATCTTGCTTTCCAAATGTAAATAGCAGTTGTGGGAGTCTTGATTGAGAGAAAGCCAGCAAAATGGATTTGTTTTTTTTCCTGTTATTCTGGGAGAAATCACACACACTAGTCTCCTGGTTGAACGTTTATTGGCACAACTATAAATTGTCCTTCAAGGGGGAAGAGGGGGGAACAGGGGAAGAGCTGGAAAGAGAAGTAAGGCTAGGTTTGCTTCATCTAGAGATAAAAAAAAATTGGGAAAATTAATAAGTGATGCAATGGGGATCATCTGCTTGTCGCCCTTTACATCTCCAGTGTGAGCACCTGATAAAACACTGGTTGTTCAATAGTAATTTTTGAATGGTGAAGAAGAAATAATAGAGGTTTAAAAGATCTAGCTCAACCCCGCAACTGAACTTTCTTGATTTTTTTTTTTTGAAGATGTTTCACTTCTCATCCAAGAAGTTTCTTCAGATCTAACTAACTGATGGGGATGGAAGGATTTTATACTCTTTGCAGTCAGCAGTCAGCCAGTCATTAACGTTCTGTGGGTTATTGTTTCACCTCTGGTTGAATTCATGCAGTAGTAAATACATCCTTTGACAGAGAGAGTTCCTGTACGCTTTTAAGGAGCGGGTAGTCCACACTCTCCTTAAGACATCATTGATGAATGTAAGTGGTTTGCTTTCCTGGAGAGAATGTCTTGGGATTCTATACCATACAACAGTGGTCCATGGACTGGCACCAGTCCATAGCATTCTGAAAACCAGGCCAAGCAAATAAGCGAAGCCCCATCCACAGAATGCAGGCAGCATGCAAAGCCACACCCCTTCCGATCCGCAGAAAAACCTCTCTCCACGGAACTGGTCCCTGGTGCCCAAAAGATTGGGGACCGCTGCCATACAAGGTATATAGAAAAAGAGCCTCTAATAACAATGGCTGAGGCTGCCAGAAGTGCAAGAACCAGAACTTTGTATCTCCCTCGACACCCAAAGAGGTAAAAGAGGAATCAAAGAAGAAGAAGAAGAAGAGGATGAATGTAACACTGTTGGACAGTTTTTATTAGCCTTTTTAGGAAAAGTTGTGAAGATCAGATTTCAGCTCCAAAGAGCTCTGGAAGAAATAGGTCATCTGGATACCTTTCAATCTGAATTCCAGCCAGAAAACGCTTGTTGATCTAATGCGGGTTTGGAATGAGGCTAGTGCATTTGTCCTGGTGGTCCCGGTGCCTTTCAATATTATCTACCATGGTATATTTTTGGACAGAAAGAAATACAACAGACAAAACAAAATTATTTTTCCCCATTCTGCTTCTCGCAAGGGTGACATTGACATAAAATGAAAATATTTGTGGAAAGTGTTTCTTCTAAGGTGAATGAGATATTTGGTATTTTTCCTCTTGTGTCCTGCTAATGATTGTATTAGATGTACTTGTGTTCATTAACAATCCAATCTTACACACAAAAAGAATTTACCAGAATTGATGGGATTTATTTGTGTGTTGCAACCTGCAACTAATCAATGATGTTATTACTATTTGGAGTGAACAGAAATTCAGAATTTTGCATCTGCCACAGCTTAGCATGTTTTTGATCAAATCATTTGCTTTTAGTCCCTTGGTTCTGTCTCTTTTGAGATAAAGCACTTTTATGAAGCTATATCATGCCAAATACACTGTGTTCTGTTCTAAACAATTATTCTGCTCAGTTGCTGCCATTTCACTTCACAAGGAAAAGTACAGCCAAGCTGCTTAGTTAGCAGGGATGTTTGCATATGTCTCTATAAATTTTGGAAATCCCTACGCAAGAAATTGCTTATTGAATAAACTAAGCAATGCTGAAGATTTACATAATTGGAAAAAAATCTTCTTATTGTGTTTGATAAAAATGTCCCTTTCTTACAAACAGCTGCTCTTAAACATTCTTTTGCAACTTTGGCCCCTAAACCCCCATAACATATTTTTCTCCATCCCACTAACTCATTATTATATTTTCCAGGAACTCGAGAACTTTTTTTGAGTTAGAATGTTGAATTTCCTAAAGGACATCTTCTCGCAGTTTTAGTTCAGAGGTGGTATTCAGCATGTTCTGACCAGTTCTGGAGAACCAGTAGCAGAAATTTTGAGTAGTTTGGAGAACCAGTAAATACCACCTCTGATTGGCCCCACCCCATCTATTCTCTGCCTCCCAAGTCACAGCTGATTGGGAGGAAATGGGGATTTTACAGTATCCTTCCCCTGCCATGCCCACCAAGCCACGCCCACAGAACCTGTAGTAAAAAAATTGAATCCCACTACTGTTTTAGTTGTAGCTTTTTGGCCACTAGAAACAGATCTCAGGATCTCAAAGCCAGGCTCTGGCATTAATTTGTATGTTTTCTTACTGAGAGCAAGTAAGATGCTCTACTTTCAAATATACCTCTAGAGCAAGCCAATTGTCATTCAATTAATCAACAATTCAGAATGTTCAAGAGAAAAATGTCAGAGAGGAATAAGCATTTTTTCCCTGTCAAGAATTTCTACATGCTTGGGAAACATGTCAATGATAGGAAGACCCCTTGGTCTTTTAAAATAGTTTAAAAATAAATTTAAATAAATTTAAAACCCCATTATTTTTCTCTTTCTCTTTAGAAGGACTTTTGTTTTCCTCTTTTTCTCAGGATGTGTGGGAATTTCTGTCAAACATGGTAAGGGTTTGGTGGGTTTTTTTTAGATTGTCTACAGAGTTCAGATACTTCTGACGTTATAGTTTTCTGTTTTGAAAGTTATCTGGCTGCCCAATCTTATTTTATTATTTGTTGTTTTAATTTTGAGACCACCCAAATCCATAATGACTCTGGGCAGTTTACAGATAAACATTATACATAAACAAAATAAAATGCATCAATTTTCTAGTCTGCAAAAGCCCATCTGGTCTCATGAATTCTTCTCTTGGTATTTCATGGAAGTTCAGAAAGCCAAGGAGGCTAGAGACTGATGGAGAAAGAAAGATGTGACATTCTCACATACTATATGGTTGCTTCATAACTTAACAGGTTCAAGAACAATATACTATATCTATGGCAATTTCTCCAAAATCCTTTCCTCTGCTGAATTTTTTTTTTAACATATTGAATGAGAATTGCTGGGGACAAAATGCACGACAATTTTTCTGCACAATACAGGTAGTCCTCATTTAGCAACCACACCTGGGACAAGAAACTTGGTCGTTAAGTGAAGCAGTTGCTAAGTGAAAAGGCAACTGTGCTTATGATCCTGCTTTGATTTTTCTTTGCTTTACAGACCTGAGAATGTTGCAAATGTGAGGATTGTTCATAAAGTTATTTTTTTCCATCGCCATCATAATTGAAAATGGCTGCTTGCTAAATGAGGACTACGTGTACCTCATTCCACACTATCTTCAGGACCCACTGGCTTTAGCAACCTGCTGGATAATCAAGACTTGGAAATAAAAAGGAAATGGTATTTTGGGCCTTCTTGACTTCTCAGAAGTTTCCAGGATCATTGACTATGGTATTTTTCTGGATTATCTGAAAGATTTGAGAATAAGAAGCATTGTTTTGTAGTGTTTCTTTTCTTAACTTTCAGGTACATACACAGAGTGTCACAAGACAGCTGTTTCTCGTTGAATGTTCACATGAAATCATGGAGCTCATCAGGAAATTTGGACCTGGATGCCATCAGCAAGTTGATGACACTCTAATTTATTTCTCTATAACATTTCCAGATAATGATGCAACTTTCTTTAATGCCTGCTCATAGTCAGAAATAGGCTGGATTAGAATAATAAATCATAACAGAATCTAGAAAGATGGGGGAGATGCTGTCTCTGAAAGACCATATTTCCAGGAAGGTGAGGGGGATGTTTTGGGACCTGTATCTCTCACTGGATTCCTAAAATGAGGTAACAGCCATGATTGCCTTTTATCAACTTCAGATGATAAGATAACTGAGTCCTTTTCTGGAAGGTGATAACCTTGGAAGTCCAATACATATGCTGGTAAGCTCCAAGCTTGATTACATATTGCAATCAGTGTGGGACTGCCTTGTCCAAAAACTTCAGCTAGCCAGCTAGATTATTCTCGGGAAGATCATAAGCCCTTTTTCACCTACATTTTTTTAAAAAATGCCCTTGCTGCCAGTTTGTTTCTAAGCAAAATATAAATAATAGATTGTTATCTTGAAGTCTAGGCTTTTTGACTGAACATCTTTTCTATGCACTGTGAAAGGAAGCCATGGTTATCTATAATAAGGAAAATTCAGAAAGAGTTTGGTAGCATCTTTTAATACAAACAAATTATAAGGCATAAGCTTCCATGAAAAGGAGGTGAGGGTGAAGACAAGGGTCAGGGAAGGAGAGATTGCTTATAGAAATTGCTTGGGTTTTTTTTCTGCCCCCCCACCCCCTTGCAGAGTAGAGAGATTGCAAAGGAAGGGATTACAAGAGAGTATAAAGGAAGACAATGGAGAATCACCCAAGCTGTTTGTGTAGGGCATTCGCCTCTACTTGTACCAGCACTGTCAGGAGTAAATGCCTTGCCTCTGACCCAGAGCTAGAGGAAGGGCGGCTGGACAGGCCAGCCCACAAGGTACATCCTAACCCAATAGCCCCTCCTTACCTTAGCCACGCCCAGGGGGTACTTAAGGGTCAGCCATGCGGTCCTGCTCCAGTTCCAGAGATGTACCTGTATTGATGAGATGCTCAGTCAATAAACAATAAACAACTTAAACAAGAACTGCTTGTTGGAATTATTGGGCACGATCCTCGAACACATCTAACAATATGGTAGCAGAGGATGGTTCGGCAGCCCAACCCAAACACTCCACAAGCATGCAAAGGACCAAGACGGAAAGGATGAACACCAGAGCGTTCACCAAAGAGATGGCAGAACGACCTGCCCAACCCGAAGCCCCCCAAGGAGAGGCATCTGAAGCAAGCGGCCTGCTCCACCACCCACGCACTCCTGCCAGACGTGGAGAGGAGTGGAAAGAACATGAGACCCCAAAAGGGGAAACGCACGACCTGAAAGGAAAACTCCTGGACCTGATAGATTCATCGCAAAGCAACACCGACCTCATCGCGGAACTACGAAGCCTGATCGAAGGCTGCGGAGCAGCGAGTGAGGAAGATGAGGATGAATCCGAATGCAGCGGCGGAGAAGCGGTAAGGGAGAGAACCCTCCACCAAAAAACCGCCAAGGGAGCCGAAGGGATTTTCGCACCTTTTTCACGGCGGCCATCTTGGAAGGCGGCGTCATCAAAAATGGCCGACCATCCACCAATAGATTCCCGAGATTTAAATCTCATGGCGGGAATCGGGGCCTACCCCAAGGTAACCCCCCCAAGAATACCACAACCAACAAAGAAACCCAAGGCCAAAAGCCACTGGCTCGCCTACCGAGCCCGAACTCAACAAGGCAATCGAATTGATCGCCGCGGCCCTAGGGGACAAGATGAAGCTACTGGACACGCACCCCGGTGCCAGGCCCAAACGCAAAGGGGACCCTAACGCGAGGAGGCCCGACACCGACACCCATCCCAGGGGATCGATCACTGCCGCGCGGGTCCAAAGCCACCCAGGGCCCCCAAGAAGCCTCCCCTTAAAAACGGAACACCAGAGGCGATGGGACTACTCACCGGACCTACGAACTGGACTGGACCCATGGCCCGCGGGGCCACCCACCGGCAGGGGACGTCCATCGGCGGGCAGGGGACTCGGCCCGACACCCGGAGGCGACATCCGCACGAGGCCGGGCCATCCGGGATCATTCGCGGCCCCAACCGGACTCCAGACCCTCGACGACGATCCTCACCGCTTCCCGAGGCTCCAGACGACGAACCACGATGATTCCGGGCGAGCGAGGCCGACCAAGGAGGAACCGAAGGCCCATCCGGAGGATTGGGGCCTATATCAGGGAGCTACGGGGACAAGCTCTTCACTCCACGGCGGCTGGGAAGAAATGAACTTCGCGCACGCGCAATGCGCCCCTGCAGGAGAAACGGAAGAAGACATAGAGCTACATCGACGCATGCACACAGAGACAAGTCAGTTCAGACTCGCCACAGTCGTCTCTCTACCTTATTGTGAGTTCCCTTACGTGAGGAACCATGGACAGCGACATAATGTGAGTAACTTAAACTATAATTCAGGGACTTTGCCAAGTGACTTCCCCAAACTAAGGCTAGATGGGGAGAATTTCCTGGACTGGAACCAGCAGCTCCAGGTCACCCTACTCAAAGAAGACCTACTATCCATAGTCACTGATCCCCCCAAAAAGCCCTGGACTTTTGAGCTAGATTGCACCCACCATAAAGCATACTGCATTGTTATTGCTAGCATTACCCCCAGTATTTACCCCAGCATCAGGCATCACCTGACTGCTCTAGAAGTAATACAGAGGATGCACAAACTATTTTACTGCCAGAGTGTGGCAAGCACCACCAGGCTGTCCAGAGAATTCTATGCCACCAAACACAAGGCAGGGACCCCAATGAGTGAACATCTATTGTCCCTAAACGCCACCAGAGCCCAGCTGACACAAAGGGGGGAGATCATAAGCGAAAGGACCATGATAAGTATCATTGTAAACTCCCTGGACCCCAGCTGGGACACCTTCATTACACAAATAGACAACCTGGGGGCAGGAAAGCTCTCGCTAGAGTTACTAACGAGCAAACTAATAGCTGAGGACAGCATCAGAAAGGATCGATCACTAAGCCGCAGAGAGCAAAGGCCCAGTAAGAAGGTCAAGCCACAGAGCAGGAACCACAGCAACGCAGAGTGTTACTTATGTGGGTCAAGGAACCATTACAAAAGGGACTGCCCTAGAAACACAGGGGACAGGCACAGGCGTAGGGATTCACCTAGCCCCAGGGACAGGAGAAACCACAGGGACAGCTCCAGAGAAAGTCAAACGGGTTCACTGTATGGCATAGGAGACCAGGAGCAACACACAAACCAGGACAGGAAGGAAGGTACATGGCTGCTGGATTCAGGAGCCACAAATCATACCACGTATGACCGTAATCTACTAACATCATTCACAGAAGAGAGTTTTATAATAAAGGTGGCTAACCAGAATAATGTGCAAGTAACAGGCAAGGGAAATGCATACGTGCCGGGGATAGGAAAGGTACAAGGAGTGCTACTGGTACCCAATATACCCTACAACATCCTCGCCACTCTAAAGTTAAGCAAGGATAACAATGTTGAGGTAACATTCAAGGGAGGAAAGGTGCAGGTAACTAGAGGGGGCAAAAACATAGGAAAAATAGTAATCAGCGGAGAACTTCCCTTCTACCACCCAGTCTGGGACAAACAACCCAGAGTAAACAACCACCAGGAGGCCAGCCCCGATAACACAGATAACACAAGTAGGGAAATAGAGGGGGTTAGCCACACACAAAACAACAATGAAACAAGTGAGCAGGAGGCAACCAGAAAAGAAAGGCCAGCGATAGGGAAGCCCATGCACGACAATTGCGCTCACCTATTACACAGAAGGTTAGGGCACATTAGCTTCCCCGTGGTGCAGAAGATGATGGAGTGCTCTGAAGGTGTAAAAATAAAGAATTGTGAGAACTATCTCGAGTGTTCTGTTTGTAAGAGCTCCAAATTAAAAACTAAACCTAGGCCCAAAAAGTCAGTACGCACTACAGATTCAACTTTTCAACTCGTACATATGGATCTAGTGGGACCACTAAGGCCCTCCATCAAATACAAGAAAAGGTACTTCCTGACCATAGTGGATGATTTTAGCCGCTATGGCTTCGTATACACACTAAAACAAAAGAGCGAAGTATTCCAAAAATTCAAGGAATTCTACGCAAGGGTAGAGACACAACACAATACCAAAATCAGACAAATAATGACAGACCGGGGGTCTGAATTTTTGTCGAGCGACTTCTCGCGATGGCTAAAGGCACGCGGGGTAGTCCACTACACGTCTTCCCCATTTTCGGCTTTTCAAAATGGAGTGGCGGAACGAAAAAACGGAATGCTGCAGACCATGATGAAGTGCACATTAGAGGATGCAGGCTTGGGGCAACACTTCTGGTCGGAAGCGCTTATTTATTCAAACTACACTCTGAACAGGTTATGGTCCAGCGTACTAAATAAGACTCCATATGAGTTAATGTACCAAAGGAAGCCACAAGTATCGCATTTACACATATTTGGGGTCACAGCAGATGTGCACATCCCCAGACAATTGAGGCACAAGGGGGACAGGGTATCCCAAAGGCTGAGGTTCATGGGGTATGAGCCAGGAACAAAGGGATATAGGTTCATAGATAGCAACAACAACTTCATAATCTCTCGAACAGCTGTTTTTCACGAAAATGCCAACTGGTCCAAGATACACCTCAACGAGGTGTCCCTTAGCAAGGACGGACCGGGGAACATTCAAAGGGGAGTAACACCAAACACAGGAAAGAGTACAGAACAGGAAAGAATCAAAAACAAGAGGCAGGAAATACTAGTGAAGGAGTGGAAGGAGAACCACCCACATATCAAAGTAGACTCACTTACTGAGAAAGAAACCAGGTACATGCACGACACGGAGACGCCCCCTGACAGGCCAATCAGGGCAAACAGGGGCAAGGCGCCACAGAGGTTAGGGGATTACGTATTATCTATCCACACTAACCAACTTACCCCCAACACATATGAGGATGTACTAAGGTTACCAGATGAGGAAAGGGCAAAATGGGAGCAAGCCATGGAGAAGGAAATGAACAGCCTGAGGGAACTAAACGTATACACTCCCTCTGAAGTACCAACAGGAAAAACGACAATAGGCACCAGATGGGTCTACAAAGTTAAAACACTAGAGGAAAACAAGACTCTCTACAAGGCTAGACTGGTAGCGCAGGGGTTTGCCCAAAAATACCCTGATGATTACACAGAAACATACTCCCCCACAATCAGGGCCAAAAGCGTAAAATGTGCGTTAGTTATTGCATCACTGCTGGGGTTGGAGCTACACCAATTCGACGTACAGACCGCCTACCTGCACGCTGAGCTTGACAAAGAGATTTATGTAAGAGCACCTCCCAGCAAAACCACTAGGAAGGGAGAAACATGGATTCTAAACCGAAGCTTGTATGGGCTCAAGCAATCAGGGAAACGCTGGTACGAGTGCTTGTCTAAGACATTGAAGTCCATGGGTTTTGCAGCCACCTCAGCCGACAACTGCTTCTTCACTAAGAAGTCAGGCAATTCTCTCGAGTACGTCTTAATATACGTGGACGATATACTATATATCGGTAATCAGACCAACAAATGCAGTGACTTCACCAATGAGCTAGGAAAACATTTCTCCCTGAAGATTTTAGGTAAGGTAGACAAGTACTTGGGGGTGCAAATCACAAAAACAGACAAAGGCTTCCAACTGTCACAGAAAGATAAAATCTTGGAACTGATACATAAGTGCAATATGACAGACGCCAAGGGGTGAGATTTCCTGAAGGACATGCATAATGAGGCTGAACCATTCAAAGACAACACGCTGTACAGATCCACCATAGGCTCCCTATTGTACATTGCGAACTGGACTAGGCCAGATATCGCCCTACCTGTCAACTTGCTGTCTAGACACGTAGGGAAACCCACCGCGTACCATTGGGAAGCCATAAAAAGGGTACTGAGGTACCTAAAACACAGCTCTGATGCTTGCCTGTCACTAGAACCCGAGAACGCCACAACACCCACACTCACGTGCTATGCAGATGCTGACTGGGCTGGGGATGTGAAAAGTAGGAGGAGCACCTCAGGTTACGTGTTCTTCCTCAACAACAGCCCAGTGCATTGGTACACAGGGAAACAGGACCTGGTAGCCACATCTACCACAGAAGCCGAATATATTTGTTTGTCCAAGGCCACCAATAACTTGATCTGGTTTGACGACCTGCTCACGGACATATGGGCGGAACCAAACTATCCCATCACCATGCACGAAGACAATAAAGCAGCCATGGAAATATCAAAGGCCGAAGCGGTTGGCCAAAGGTCGAGGCACATAGATATAAAATATAAACATGTTAGGCAGTTCGCAAACATAGGATTCATACGGGTCATACATTGTGACACAGAAGAACAAACAGCAGACATCCTAACAAAGCCATTGCAGAACAAACAACACACATACCTCACATCAAAATTGGGCGTCCTCCTAAAAACAGCACCCCAAGTATACACCACTCAGGGACATCCCGGCCAGGCATTTAGAGGGGGTTTTGTCAGGAGTAAATGCCTTGCCTCTGACCCAGAGCTAGAGGAAGGGCGGCTGGACAGGCCAGCCCACAAGGTACATCCTAACCCAATAGCCCCTCCTTACCTTAGCCACGCCCAGGGGGTACTTAAGGGTCAGCCATGCGGTCCTGCTCCAGTTCCAGAGATGTACCTGTATTGATGAGATGCTCAGTCAATAAACAATAAACAACTTAAACAAGAACTGCTTGTTGGAATTATTGGGCACGATCCTCGAACACATCTAACAAGCACATTGCTTTTGATGTGTATTCCGTAGTGTGTGCCTGCTTACTCTCTTGTAATCCCCAGTGAACATAAATACAAACATTAATTCGCTTCATGTTAATTATCCTAATAGCTGCCTGAACATTCCAAAGGATGGAGAGTGTGAAGAAAAAAACAAAAGCTGAAAGTGTGAAACATTAATCTTGTCAGTTGGCTATCCCAGAGCCACTGCAGTGAGCATTCTAAAGAACAAGGAAATGGGGGAAAGGAAAGCAAAGTCAGGCACATACTGACACTTCTATTAGTGGCAGAGTTTCTGATCCTAATTGAAGTGGTAACTAAATAAGGACTAGCTGTAATACAATTTGTAAGTATAATCATCACTTTCTATATAAACTTCTGCATTTATTGGGATCATCTAAAGAGGTTTACTGTGAACTTGTCTGAAGATGACTCAGAATGTAGCTAAAGGTAACATCATAACTCTGTTCTTCCATGGCATTTAAACTACAAAGAAAACCTCCTTGGATGAAGAGACTTGATGTCATCAATCTTGGGCAACCTTTGTATGAACCTCCAAAAGATGGTAAGCTGCAGGACATCATCATCATGGACTCATACAGGACTCACCATTAGCCATTTTTCCTGGATCTAATGAGAATTGTAATTTAGCAACTTTGGAAGGGCTACAAGTTGCCCATCCATACATATTGTCTAGTGAACATTGTGGAAGGCAACAGGAGACAAATGCTGCTACTGTCCTCAAATCCTCCTTGTGTTCTCCATATTTTTTTTTTTTGGTGGAGTATTACTTCTCATCTTTGAAGTATCACTAATAAACATTTTGAATGAATTTCCCTCAAACTTTCCAAAAGGTATATTTACATATGTGTTAGGATTTAGTAAATGTTATTGCAATAAATTACAAAGAGATTCTGCTTGAAGAACATATATTAATTGAATTGATTTCATTTGTGTATGTGTGTGTGTTGAGCTAATCTCATATTAAATCTATTTGTTTTGTTTTATAATATTT
The DNA here is from genome assembly GCA_022577455.1 of Arizona elegans. Classification (NCBI taxonomy): domain Eukaryota; kingdom Metazoa; phylum Chordata; class Lepidosauria; order Squamata; family Colubridae; genus Arizona; species Arizona elegans. The sequence goes on from JAKOOJ010000001.1 coordinate 257,471,334, forward strand.
TATGTTCATGTTTAAACAAGTTTAATGTATTGATTTCAATCTGTTTATTCCAAGATAAGTTTACTCAAGGTTATAGCTGAAGTCATTTATACAGCAATGTTATTCTTTTCACAAACAGAACATTGTACTTGGAAGTTACTTAGCGATTTTTAAGGAAACATCAGTGAAAAATACATTTAATGAATGCATTATTTGTGTCTCAAATTGAAGGAACTGAAGCTTTCTGTTTCAGAAACTAGAAGAGACTTTTCTCATGCTCTGTGGCATTCTTTTAATTAAATATTTCATTTGAGGTAATTTTTTAGAGAGCAAGCATTTAGTTGAAGTGCCTCAAATTAAATGGGGATAAATTAAATTAAAAGGAAGTATTTTATTTCATTGCATTACTCGGTTTGCTTTAAGGAAGGGCAAAAAGAGAAAAAGTCAGGGAGTGGAATGAGAGAAAAACATGAAGGAAAGATGTTTAGGAAAATAAAAAGTCAAGAAGTAAATCAAAACTGACTAAAAAAAACTTTTACAGACATAAGACTTTAAAAATCTGCAACCGTGTGCTCCAACATAATCACCATCATTTTAAAAGGACTTCTTCATTTTTACTCATTCAGAGCCTTTAGAAGTATGTCAGAATATATGTACAAGCCTAAATACAAACATACTGAAATGCTTAACTGCTGGAATATGCAGCAGTTGGATTATCAAATTTTAGATGTTTTGAATGGAGTACAGTGCAGATGTTTATTCAGAAATCAGAGTTATTGCACTCAGTAGGGCTTCAAAAGTATATTTAGGTGTGAAAAGATTTTAAAGTATACTGTAGTAAGTAAATATACCATTCTTTACAGTAGTAAGGAAATTGTGGCTATATATACAAATAAAGACACCTTTTTAAAATTCTGGTAGGGATACATTTCCTTTTTTCAAATGGGCAAGACAGGATGAATTGATTCCCAGCAAACTGGCCCTTTTCTGATTTCTGCCATTCTTGCCGTTCATCGGTTAATTTTTCAAAAATGATCTATTAGGATTACAGGCATACTTCATAGTTTGTATCTGAGCCGAAGAATCAACATGGATACAGAACTGGTTGGGACACACATGACATTGTTTACACAGGACATTTCATTGACTTTGCTTACCACAAAACAAAACACATATCTATGTTTCCAAAGGTGTGGGTTTTTTTCCAAAGAAGCAACTGGACTTTCTTGTTTTTCTTTGAAGACGTTTCGCTTCTCATCCAAGAAGCTTCTTCAGCTTCAGAGACAGCTTCTTCAGCTTTGGGACAACCATGACCTGGATGACTGAAAATCTCCAATGACACGTGTCCATGTTGTTTTTCTACACTGAAATCAATAAAAACTACTCTCCAGAAACCCAATTCCTATTTTTTAGGATTGTTTTCTCACAACTGATTAGTGCCAAAAAACCACTTCATAAACTATGATATTTTTCTCTTCCTGTCTTTAAAAACTCAGCAACAACTGTAAAGAAACTGAACTGCTTATATAGAACAGCCTATCTACTGCCAAGAAATATTCTCATTTTCACTGCATTGCAAAAGAGCTTCATTTCCAACTCCACCCAAGCCAACTGCAGTTCGGTTTTTCAAACCATGTTCCAGATTCATGAACTGGCTTAAGTAGGAAATGGCAGTAATTTATAGGAGCCACAATAATGTTGACACTAGCATTCTGCTGCCGGCTGAGTGATGGAAATGCAGTTTAATATAATACCTGTTCTAGTTCTCCTCCAGTAGCAAAATCAGTTTGAAATCTTTCAACACCATCCACCCACCTCACAGAACACTGTGAACGCTCTGTTGTGGCGACATAAGTATCCATCTTCCTCAACAGCCACCACTCCAGAGTGAAATCTAGCAGGTTCTGAAGGGTTCTGGAGAACCTGTAGCGGAAATTTTGAGTAGTTCGGAGAATTGGCAAATACCACCTCTGGCTGGCCCCAGAGGTGGGGTGGGAATGGAGATTTTGCAATATCCTTCCCCCAGGAGTGGGGAGGGAATGGGGATTTTACAATATCCTTCCCCTGCCACACCCACCAAGCCACACCCCACCCACCAAGCCACGCCCCCAGAACCAATAGTAAAAAAAATTGGAGTTCACCACTGCACCAGTCTGATGGTTTGAAAGCAATAGATTCTTGAAAACAATAGGCCTTGACCTAGTTATTATATCCAGTTATCATTGTTCTTTTATGAATGCATCAAATACCATCTTTAAGAACTGCTTGCCAGGGGTCACCCCTGCATTTTTCACAATAAACTCCATTCATTTTCATTAAATGAAAGGAGCTACATTGTATTGCATGGATTTATTGCCGGTCATCTTCGTTGGATGATTCCAAGCTCTAGTATAAGGGAGAGGGAGATATTTCCTGTCTTCTTCTTTCACATATTTATGGCTGTCTCTTAAGCAATATTTGACATCACATGGCTATGATGGCATCCATATTATATTAACTATAGAAAAGTTTTATTAAAAAACTATGCTCTTTTAGCTGTTCATTTTATAGCTATTCAACTTGGACAGTGAACTTGGGAAAGAGTAAAAACAACAAATTGCCTATTTAATACACAGACAAACCACTTCTGAAAAATCTTGATAAGAAACTGGAGTCTTGTCCAGACTGTCTCTGAGAATCAAACCCGATTGAACAGAAGGAGGGGGGAATCTCATTTAATTTGGGCTCAGTTCCCAGTGGCTTAATGTCTTTGGAGATTCTCAGTCATCCAGGTCATGGTTGTCCCAAAAGTGCTTTTCAAAAGGCAACTGAACTTTTGAAAAGCATCTTTGGGATTTCCAGTGACTTCATGACATGGCCTTGTAGTTTTCGTAGTATTTTGGAAGTGTGACACATCTTCCTTTCCAGGATTTCAGGTCCACGAAGAATTCCAATTGTTTGGAGCTTTGGCTATCTTTTTATACTCAAGGGACAGACTATGAATGACAACATCTGGAGATGTCTCTGCAGCACATCCTATGAGTGACTTTGTTATAACATGAAATAGCTGACCCACTGCCAGGAATATTTTAGGTAAAGTAATGACCTTAAGCAGAGAACACCTGGGGATAGTCTTGTCAATAATTTAGAAACTCAGGCAGTTTACTCTTTGCTAAGAATATTTTTTTTAAAAGTATGTTTGGTACGTAGCTACTTTTTCCCTTTCTTTCAGCAGGTATCAGATTAAGCAATCCTTGCTGTCTTCTTTCTCTTGTTACCAGTAAAAATGCAGATAAAAGTCTCAAAGGCTGGAATGATTTATAATGAATGATGCAATCCACAGAGATCCAAAGAAATATACAATTTGCTAAAAATTACAAATTGCCTTAACTAGCTAACTAATTCTTGCTATATAGAGAAAAGAGTATACACTACTATCTCCTGCCATCACACTATTTCCAGCTATCTGTGAGAGGTATTCTGATATTAGTCATATTACCATGTACAGTATATTCATCATCGCTAGTAGTTGCAGATAGCCTTAATATCCATTTATTTGATTACTTCGTTCCAAGCCATTCAAGTCAGCGGTATCATAACATCTGACATCATGTGATAATATGTTCCTGCTTCTTATTTTTTTATGCATAATTTTCTTCTGCATTCTTCTTTATGTGTTATTTTATAGATTTTTGTTACTGTTAATTCACACTATATTTCTCTTATCTATAATAGCATATCTGAAATTGTTTTTTTTATATAAATGTTTCTTCATATTTTTGTATATATACAGAGTGCATAATTATCCACTTTTACATTAAGGACTGGGGATTACCGATGCTAGAGAAGTACAGTGTTTATCATTTTATAAGCTAAGTACCTGTTAGATCATCCAAACAAGAAGCATTATCAGGAATATCAGCACTATCTTTATTTTAAGGTTACATTAACAAAACTTTACAAACCTGAAAGCATTTCTCCCTCCTCCCCTTTTACTGTCTGCAAAACTAGGGAGGGTTCTTTCTGAAATGCTTCCTATGCTACCTCTCCTTCTGTTAACCGAGTTACCTCTTACATGCTGGTAGTCCGATCTATTGCTCTTTCCTCTCATCTCCCAACATTATTCCTATATACCAGCAGTGAAATCCACTTACCTTTGCTACCGGTTCGGGAACGGGAGCGCACGGGAGCACACACACCCTATGCATGTGTGCACCTCTTCTGTGCATGCGCAGAACCTTCTGCGCATGCGCAAATGGTAAAAAAAGGGACGTAATGATGTCCCGGTGGATGGGCGGAACCTCCCACCACCGGCACTACCAGTTCGGCGAGCCAGATAGAACCGGGGGGATTTTGCCACTGCTACATACCATTATATCATTTTCCTTGTTATTATTACAAATAATCAAAAATAAAATAACTGGCCATTTTTATTAATGTATCATCAGGTAACCTATAGGACATGTGAGGTTGACAGTGTTGCAGGAAGCTCTACCCATTTTCCCATCTAACCCAGAGGTGGGTTTCAGCAGGTTCTGACCAGTTCTGAAGAATCAGTAGTGGAAATTTTGAGTAGTTCTGAGAACTGGTAGTAAAAATTCTGACTGGTCCCGCCCCCATCTATTCTCTGCCTCCCAAGTCCCAGCTGATCGGGAGGAAATGGGGATTTTGCAGTAACCTTTCCCTGGATTGGGGTGGGAATGGCGATTTTACAGTATCCTTCCCCTGCCATGCCCACCAAGCCACGCCCACCATGCCATGCCACACCCACCAAGCCACATCCACAGAACCGGTAGTAAAAAATTTTGAAACCCACCACTGATCTAACCCAAATAACAAGTTGGCTAGTAAATCCCAAAATTACTCGCTATTGATGGCAGAGGGAAATCAGGAGCATCTGAGCATGAAAACTGATTAAAAATTCCTGGGAGGAAAAAGTAAATCACATTGCTCCATATTTATTTCTTCCAGGCAATCACTAGAAAGATAAAACATGTTATGTAGATAACACACTGGGTGTTATCTGTAATGATTTACAGTATTCTTCCTATAATTCAGGTTCACAGAAGCTATTGGCTATCTGTTGACAGACAAAAATCCATCATGTAATGAATGCATAGAATAGTATGATGGTGTCAGGTGTGCAGCTTCCTGTCAGCGGAGGCTGACAGGTGGCTTGTAGTTCACGACAGAAATCTTTGGCTCCCTTGTCCATTTTTTTTAAAATAACACACATGTCCAATTAAAGGATGACATATATCTTCTTAGCAATTACAGACTTCTAAGGCAGCACAGGGTTTAAAGTATCTCTGGACTAAAAAATAATGTTTCCTGAGTCCTAATTTCTCTTTCCCAGCATTGTGTGAGTTTCAAAAAGAAATGATATCATTGAAAAATGAGAGCATATTTATAGCTTTTTTAAAACATTGCTTCAGTGTTAATACTAATGAACTGTCCCATAAACTTGGCCCACAACCTTAATTTCTAAAAATGTTGTCATTTTGGTATTATTAACTCTCTTTGGGGGATGTCATTCCACTTTCTTAAAAGGTTATCTAATCTCCACATTAAAAAAGAATAAGAAATGTTTCTTGTTAATTAATCTTGAATTGTCTTAATCTACATTTAATGCTTTCCAGTTTATAATCTCTAAAACTAAACATTGTTTCCTACCCCAACCAATAAAATGATTTTGGAAACTGGTGTGAAAGTTGGAGAGACATATATAAAGAAACAATAGAGAGAGATTTGTTCACACGTGTTCCCCAAATTCTAGATCCTAATACCTTGACTATATACAGTATCTTTAATGTCTTCAGTAGATATGTGCCCTTATTGCAGTTAAACAAACACATCTGAATGAGGTAATTCCTCTCAAGCATTCTGAACAGTCATCAATTTAAAAAAACATGGCTAGAGAAGGAGAACAATCCTTCTCAATCCCCCTGTGTGATGGTTTAGGCACTTATTGGAGCATTTCCAGTCAACATACATGGCTGACTGAAGGGAATCTCCCGCTCCATCTTCCTAGAACTGCTGCCAAAGACAGGATCACAAAATGTGACATGTAAAGAAAATCTGAGAGAATTGGGTCTAATTACTTCACTGGCATAACATAGAACAGAATTAGCAAAAGAGCTCTCTTTGGAAGAATCTGCTTCATTTGACACTCGGAGTACATGTTACAAATAGGCCCAGTCTGCATTAAATCCCATTTATATTGAAGATGTTCATCTACTCTGTATACATCTCCATATAATATTTATTTCCAAGCCTGTTAGCATTTTATGTTTATGTTTTCTTGCGGTATTTTATTGTGGAGGGCGGATCTAGAACTTTTTGGCTCGAACCCTTGGTGCTGCCTCTTTCTTCACCAGGGTTTCGCCTCCGTGTTATTACACACTGGCACTTTGGGCCACGGCCCCTCTGTCCCAGTCCCTTTGCCGTGGCCCATTCATCGAAGTAAGTTCGTGTTGGGCTTTTGGGCACCCAGGACAGTTCGCAGCCAGCCAATCGGTGCAGGGGCTTGGGGGCTTTGAGAGTAGAGCAGGGGCTGCAGTTCAGAGGGAGGCTCTGTCAATTCAGACCCTCCCGAGGCGGCCAAAAGCAGCATGGGGGAGGGATCCAGCCACAAAAGATGGGGGGAGGGGGGCTAATAGAAGATGAAGGATCCATCAGGTGGGGTTCCCAGGGCCTCTCCGGGTAGGCGGGTGGAGCCTCCTGCCACTGCCACTACCAGTTCGCCCAATCCGAGACTAACCGGTAGCAACCCACCACTGATAAACAGCCTGTACAATTTGGAAGTCCTCATAAGAAATGGAAACCCTATCTCTCAAGTTAGTCACACTGGTTCCTATGAACAAAGCTGGTGCATAAGTAAAGGCATTATAAATGTTCATGTTGATAGCATTCTAAAGTGTCAGATGACTGAATAACAGCACAATATGTTTCTAATATATGATTCATATATTGTAATGTTCCAAAGTAGTGACATCACAGACAAACTTTTCCTTCATTGGCTGGTTATCAAGTTTTCAAAATCATATAACATAAAATGAAACCAAGCTTTATATTGGATGGAAGAGGTTAGCCACATCTGTTGCATGTTGATTTTTTTTTAAAGTTGCTCAAAGTTGCATTTTTTCTCTGATGCTTGTGAAGCAGATGCTATATTAAGATTTTGCTTGGGACACGACACTTAAGGATATTGCGTTACTTGAAAAACTATGGGAATATTATGGACATTTCAACCTTTTCAGAAAAGACTTCAGTGAGACTGTCATCAGTTAATTGTAGACAATCAAGCAATGTTCTCCTGGATATTTGCCTGCAAGAAAGAGTTGTATAGTCACTATAGTAACTCTAGAAAATCTGATGTTAATTATAACGAAGTCTCCAATCTAGTCAGAAAAATATTCTGGAGTGATCTTTCTGGATTATGAAGGAAAAGAACCAATGAATATTGATTTTGGTTCTGATGGCTGCCTACTGGTGGATAACCAGAGTCCCAAAACCTTGTAGGGTCATATGATTATATCTGTTCCTCTTCCAGCATTCATTCTTCTTGTCTTACTAGTCAATAATAAAAACATATCAATATATTTATGTCTAAAAAAAAAAAAGCTTAAGAGAAAAGTTTGAGCACACTATAGAGAAAATGACTATAGCTCTTCTCAACATCTCAAATTTCCCAAGAAGTTCTTCTCTAGGAACGGCATTTTGCCTAGGAACCCTCAACCCTGGCAGAAATACTGAGATTGGGCTACAATTATGCCTTCATGTCTTTTTGTCTAGGACCAAATCCTATATCCTACACATGTGCAGATGAAGCTTTGCTTGCTTGTGCAACTCAGTTCCTAACAGGCCATGGATGAGTACCGGTCCACGGACCAGGGATATGGTACCCCTGTTTTACAATTCTCATGTTTTCTTCCTAAGACTAATATATATAAAGTAGATTTTGTGTATACAAAAAATAGGTCTGCAGAAGTGTAATTAAATCCATTATTCCTTCCTTCTACTACAGTTATTACAGGTACTACTGCCACTGATATCATGGAATTCTGTATTCCCAGAATTCACTCAAGATCCTACAGATAAGATTTTGGAATATATAACCCTCTAAACATTCTGTATACTCAAGGCAGACATAATTATAGACTATGACTAAGGACTGCTCAAGACTTTTTGTCATCTGAGGCAAAAGTTAAGATAAACTGGTGACAGGACATTCTTCTCTGCTGATCTAAGAACACCAGTTTAGGATTGGGGTGAAAGGCAGAAGCCCAGCTCTGTTCACTCTGCCTCATGATAAGTTTGCTTCTGCAAAGCGCACCGAATGGAGTCACAGAAGAGCTTCTGTGCTTGAAATATTAAGATGTAGAATTCACTGGGAGTATGAAGAATATTGGTCCTTCTTCCAGATTCAGTTGTAGCCATCTTCATGAATAGTCTGGCAATCCTTCAATTGTTAATCCATAGGAATGTTAGGACCCCAGCTTGAATGATTTCAGTCTTTCGTGTTTGAATATAATTGCATGAATTTTGCATTGCAATGAAAATTTAAACAATAGAATTATCCTTGCTTTGGATGACTAATAAAAAATCCACAATTCTTTAAAAGGATAATGTTTAAAATGCCTCAGTGATATTATAATACAAAACATTCTTACCTAAAACATCTGGATTAATGATCCACAAACATTTTTTGAGTCAATTTTTGACTCCTGGCAACTGCCGGGACAAGTCCCAGCAGTTTTCTTGGCAATGTTTTATAGAAATGACTTGCCATTGCCTGCTTCCTAGAGCTGAAAGAGAGTGACTGGCCCAAGGTCACACAGCCAGCTTTGTGCTTGAGGCAGGCCTGGAACTCATTGTCTCTCAGTTTCTAGCCAGAAGCCTTTTCCATTACACTACATTGGTTCCTTAAGCATCCTTAGCAGGGGTGAAATCCAGCAAGTTCTGACAGGTTCTGGAGAACTGGTAGCAGAAATTTTGAGCAGTTCAGAGAACCGGTAGGGGAAATTTTGAGTAGTTAGAAGAACCAGCAAATACCATCTCTGTCTGGCCCCAGAGTGGGGTGGGAATGGAGATTTTGCAGTATCCTTCCTCTGGAGTAGGGTGGGAATGGATATTTTGCAGTATCCTTCCCCTGCCACACCAACCAAGCCACATCACACCCACCAAGCCACACCCATAGAACCAGTAGTAAAAAAAATTTGGATTTTACCACTGATCCTTAGGTGAAAATCAAACTCAAGATGGAGTGGATGCAAACGGCCTAGAGTGAATGATGCCCTTCTGTGCAATTCTGTGTCCTGCTCATGTACTGAGTCATCCTATTTGTCCATTGGTAGTGAAGACCGTCGTCCTTGCTTTGTATTTGGACATTCTGGAATCAAATATATTCCTATGCATAGCGAGTCTCTCTAAAATAAGAGGCACTTTCCAACACTTCCTTAAAAAGTGTTACTTTTTTTTCTTACATTCATTAAATCCAGTTCTGAGCATAGAGGGATTAAGGAAATCAATTTTGCACAGAGAGACAAAAATGATGAAGAAGTTCCAAACTCGATTGCAGAAAATATGACTTCAGTAACAGAGTGGTCAATGCCTAGAATGGACTACCTGACTCGGTAGTTTCTTCCCCAAACCCCCAAAACTTTAACCTTAAACTGTCTACTGTTGACCTCACCCCATTACTAAGAGGTCTGTAAGGGGCGTGTTTAAGTGCACCAGCGTGCCTACCGTCCCTGTCCTAATATTCCTTTTTACTTACTCTTTTCATGTATTCAAATTATGTTTATAGTTTTACCTGTTATCTTATATATGCTTGACAAATAAACTTATGATATGATATGATTATGATAAGTAGCCTGGCCCCTTGACATTGTCATCGTACATCATTTCTGTTCCTGAAAGCTCTCCCAGAATGTGTAAAATTATTCACCTTAATAGGAAAAGTAACACACACGGTGAGTTTCTGAATGCACAAAGGCCTTCAGATATGGCAAAAACAAAAAATAGTAGCTGAAGAAAACATAAAGCACTCTTTCAGAGCCCCAAGCAGATATTCAGAAGAAAACGAACAAAAGGCAGATTTATTTTTTGGCAGTGGAAAAGAAGTCATTTAGTTGGTGAACAGCTCACAAAAACAGTCTTTTGGCAGGATATGAATGTGCTTGGCTTATGTTAGAGCTCTTAGGCAAATAGATGCCCATGACAATGATAAGAAATTATTGGAAAAAATCACATATTCCAACCAATGAGCCAGTTTCTCCATATACTCGTACAAATCGGTACATTAAAAGTTGTTTGCAGCATTTTGCTTTATTCTAAAGTTTTAGAAGTTCGTCTAGAACAACATCAAAGCGAAGGGAAAAGGAACTAATGATGGAGAGTCTTAATCAAATGTCAAAGGCTCTAATCCAGAATTGTAAAATAACTGTTAAACATACCTTTCCTATTTTTTTGTGTTTCATAGAGAGTAGTTGGAATTATTTTTATCTGAGGGTAAAGGTTCATTCTCCAAGCTTGTGGGTTGGTTTTGGAACATTTCATTACCAGGCTAGATAACATCTTCAGCAGAGTTTAGGGGAATAGGTAAAGGTAAAGGTTCCCCTCGCACATATGTGCTAGTCGTTCCCAACTCTAGCGGGTGGTGCTCATCTCCGTTTCAAAGCCGAAGAGCCAGCGCTGTCTGAAGACTTCTAGGTATATTATTAAAGAAAGAAGCAGACATCCTGAGAGCTCCGGAATTTAAAATTTTAAAATAATTAAAATTTTATTTAACTAAGCTTTCGTCAGCCATCTGCTGACATCGTCAGAGAATTAAACTATCATTACAGAGATCTCTGCCTTTATATGCCATTAATCAATTTGGCCCTTGCGTGTGTAATAGGCCCTTCCAGCTGTCTCCCACTTGTAATCAGCTGTGTTGTTTTTGCTGTCGTCATGCTGGATGATGGAGGCTTAATTCCTACTGTTTCTTCCCTCCATGCTTGCTTATCAGTGGAGGGGGTGATGTTAGCCTGTCAGCCATTGCAATTTGCTGCCTTGTCTGTGACCTCGTGATAGGCCAGGTTCGTTTCTCATTAATCCTATCTGTTACAGTTTGAGACAGCCCTGCCGGGTTGCTCTGTGTTTGGTCAGGACTGACTATGCCTTCACAGGCTGAGTTTGCATGCTCAGAGGTGGGGGATGGGTGCCTTTGGTCTCTGCTCACTGATGGAAAGCCGTCTCTGCTCATCCTGCAGGGTCTTTCCTGGTGTCTCAAAGCCTGGTAGGCCGGTGGCAGTTCGATAGGCCTGTTGATGGAATTGTTATTGAAGAACCAGGCTTCTTTTAGTAGGCATCCTCCTTTAGTCCTATCATGGGCAATAACCTCAGCTTCTTGAAAATCAAATGTGTGGTTGTGCTCCTTCATATGCATCCAGATCTGGGAGCACTGTTCCTTGCATCGGACAGCCAGTTCGTGTTTGTGTACTCTGGTCTGTAACCGCTTGGCCGTTTCCCCTATGTAATTGCTTGCACAATTACTACAGTTGATGCGGTAAACTATTGAAGATCTCACCTCCTTGAATAATGCTTCCTTTGGGCGCAACACGCTCATTCTCAGTGTTTGGTCCGGCTTATGCGCCACTTTGACTCCATGTGCCGAGAGGATGCATGCAGCAGTTTCGAATCTTATATCTTTTGAAAAATATAGTAAGATATATACTATATCTTTTGAAGTTTATTCAATATACACCTGTATCCTCCATGCCTTGGAACTATATTAATTTACCAAGGCTATGCACCTTTCAAAAATGATTTGAACAACTGGTTCAGACCCTGTGCAAGAACAGCACATCTCAGCTATTCATTAAAGTAGACAGCTTTTTATCTAAGCTTCTGCAAGAGTTTAAAAGTGGTGCTTTAAGGACTTGACTCATTAAAGTGAAGGCCACGAAGTCAACTCTGCCTACCTTATTTGAAAAACACCAATAAGGATTCCATTACAATTCTATCCCTTAATAGCTCTTGGTTTTACCCTTTTATAATTACATAGAGGATAGATGAATAAACAGATGGATGATAGATAGGTATGAGAAGGAAAGCCTTAGATATGTTGGTTTGATATCTATGCTGACCTAAAGTTTGCAAACTAGACTGCTTTGCTCTGTATTGGCATTCATTAATAATGGCATCTGAGATTGGATTAGAAATTGAGTCCTATTTTCTAAAGTATCTACCTCATAGTGAATATGTTTACTTTTTGACTGCCCAGCCATTAAGCTAAGTATTACACTAAATCCATTGTTGGCAAATCTTTTAGAATTGTGGTTAATTTGAAATTGCAGCCAAGAGCCAAGAATTACTGCACTTGTTAAGAATTTTATTTCTATTAACGCTTTATCTCCACACCCTGTCTCAACAAAATTCATACATACACAACCTGGAGTGAATCATGACAGAAGAGTAAACAGTTTGAAATGTTTTCATTCTCACTGTGGTTTCCTTCCAGATTTTGCCTTCATGTTGTTGCTATGTTCTTATTTATTTATTTACAACTCCCTCTGCCCTGCTTTATTCATGCCAAATTTAAGCAGCTTACAAAAGAATCCAAATAAATAACTGTGCTACATATAAATAATAACATTTCATTAAAAAAAACAATAGTAATAACAATGATGAATCATCAGCAAGGGCCACACACATCCTAGATGCATACTGTACATCATACATACTTCCATTAAAGGTAAAGGTAAAGGTTCCCTCGCACATATGTGCTAGTCATTCCCAACTCTAGGGGGCGGTGCTCAACTCTGTTTCAAAGCCGAAGAGGCAGCGCTGTCCGAAGATGTCTCTGTGGTCATGTGACTGGCATGACTAAATGCCAAAGGCACACAGAACGCTGTTACCTTCCCACCAAAGGTGGTCCCTATTTTTCTACTTGCATTTTTTACGTGCTTTCGAACTGCTAGGTTGGCAGAAGCTGGGACAAGTAACGGGAGCTCACCCCATTACACGGTACTAGGGATTCGGACTGCTGAACCGCCGACCTTTCGATCGACCAGCTTACTCTCTTAGCCACTGAGCCACCGTATCCCATCTTCCATTAGAAATACCTAAATACCTAAACCACCAGGTTTTCATGAAATTTCCGGATATTAATAATGAGGATGGTAGGCTTTTTTGTAGGGGTAGTGCAGGGGTGGGTTCTAAATTTTTTTACTACCAGTTCTGTGGGCATGGCTTATTTTGCGGGTGTGGCTTGGAGGTCATGTGACTAGGTGGGCATGGCCAGCTGGTCAGAGTCATTTCTGGAAGGTCCTTGCACTTATGACCAGTCCTCACACTTACAACCCAACTCATTTGTTTGCTTTTAACACTGATCAGCTGTAGGACGGCCCTTTGAAGCCCCGCAGCAAGGGTTTAAACAGTTTTTTTCCCTCTAGTCATCAACTGGGACTCAGGAGGCAGCAATAGATTGGGGGTGGAACCAAATAAAAGGTAAGAATAACGTGGAGGGGTGGGGGGTGGGAGGGCGGTGGGGGGGGAGAACTGGTTCGGTGACGTCATATCGTCACCGCTACCGGCTTGGCCGGACCGGACCGAACCGGGAGGAACCCACCACTGGGGTAGTGATAGGAAAGGAGCATCAGCAGAGATTTAAAAATAACAAAAAATGGGTTAAACTCTGCTCTGCGGCTGGACAGCAAGATAGTAGAAAATTGGCCCGTCCCGAGAGGTCATGAGTCCAAAGTTGACTCAGTTTTTTCATACTGAAGCATGAAAAAAGCCCTGGGGAAGCAGTTTTCATTAACATACTGCATTCATCAGCCCAAGCATGCTGAAAACCCATTTTGCAACTGCTTTTCTTATGTCGTCCAGTTCAAGGCTTTTTGGAACAAGACGTGAGATTCTCATTGGCCAAGTCTAGTTGCTTTTTCAGTTAGCTGTAGCTGAGATCATGTCTCAGTTGTAGCTTGCAGGCAGGGTGGGGAGAAAAAGTAGGCAAGAGAAAGAGTGATTCTATTTCGTTTTGAATTCTACCATTTCCTTTTCAAGTATTGTATTGATAACTGTACAAACACAGTTCTTGCAAGCTACTGTCAGGATAATTTGATGGATATCCCCAAATTCTAATCCTTTGTACTTGTCTTTTGAATAGCCTATTAATCTCTTTCCCGATGCTTTAAGTTAATTACTATGATTTCTATACTTTTCGTACTTTGACCTCTGTTTCTTTTACTGCTTACCAAGATTAGATACATATAAACATAGATCATAAGAGCAATTGCTAATTGTTTTAATTGTACCTTACACACACAGTAAATAATACATCTATAAAATTGAGGGTCTACCTAGAAAAGACATTGCATGATGTTCTTATCACAAAATCAGGGTAAAATAAAAGTCATCTACCCCACTAAGCCATTTAACTCTGTTAAATATCCAAACAACTGAGATAGATAGAAATTCTAGAGAACAATATAACCTTTGAGACAAATCTGTGAGATTAGCTCTACTGAACTACATCTGAATAGGATTCTGCTCGCAGCCAAACTGACGTCTCTGAAAAACTCACCAATAGGGCACTGTTTGTCTTAACATCCAGTGTACTGAGGTGCACAATAAGCTGGTGTCCTGTTATTTCAGAGCTACAATTGGCAAAATTACTCTGCTCCTAGGTTAATAGTTGTCCTGGGTTTGGGATTTAGTGGCATTATAATCATAGGCCAGTTAGAAGTTACCATGATGGGAAACATTTTTTCTAAAAAGTGTCATCTGGGTTCAATCAACGCACTGACTCATATTAACAGACAAGGTTGAATTTTATGAAACCACATAAAACTAGAACATGATTGGCTAGTTTGTGGTTCAAAAGGTTCTGTAAATCTGGCCATGTGACATACTGTCTCCTTGCACTTTTTGTGAAGAAGTTTATAAAAATAAAAACAAAACAATCAGGTTGTACTTAATCTGGATAAGCCATATGCTTTGTTTGTTTTTGGCTTAGTGTGATATACAAACTCACTTACTATGACTTGGCATAAAGTGTCTTCTGGTACCTGAAGGGTAGTCATAGGAAGAGAGGGATAGACTTATTCTCCAAAGCATCTGACAAGAAGCAAAGCAGCTCCCCCATGCTCCAAGAGCTCTGAAAGATTTTGTTTAGTGGTCCCGAGATCACATTTGCCAGCTCCTTCAGTACTAGAATACTGGTGAATGTGGTCCTGGTGATTTGAACTCACCTAGAGTGGATAGGTGTTTTTTAATCAATTTCTTATTCTATTTTGATCTGCTTGAAAGGAAGGCAGGTAGGTCTATATATGGCTAGATATTTGCCCAAAGAAAGTTGCAACCCAGGTGAATATGCACACATCCAGCTGTACCTTTCTTTCTCTTTCTTTATCGTGGATATCATCATTTCTTGTTAACCAGCCTAGTTTTGTCCATTTTTGTCTTTTAAGTCTACCTAGCTAATGAGACAAGGAAGAGTTGCCCACATTTAGAGTTCCTAGTGTGCCAACTGCATCAGTTCACATGTGTGGATTGCCTCCTACATATACTTAATGACTTCAGTGATTACATACAGGCCAATTTCAACATATATCATTTTATTGGAGCAATTTCCCAAATCCATACATACATTTCAGGAGTCACATTAGAATTAGCTATTTTAATTTATTTATTTATCTGCATTGTTCATGGAATCTCTTACCCTTCCCTTAAAAAAATAATATTAATAAACTATCCTCTTCCCCTAAAGCAATACTGTATTTTTCAGAGTATAAGATGCACTTTCCCCCCCCAAAAAAGAGGCTGAAAATTTGGGTGTGTCTTATATTCGGAATGTAGCTTTTTCGAAGCATTTTTTCAGCCCTAACAAAGCACTAGCAAGTGAAGAGATCTTCTGTGCTTTGCCTGCTCCCTCTGACTCTCAGCTGTGCTTTAGAAGCTTTTTTTCAGCCCTAACGAGGCGCTAGCGAGTGAAGCAATCTCCATGCTTTGCTTGCTTTTATCATTGCTACTCCCTCTCAGCTGTGCTTTAGAAGCTGTTTTTCAGCCCTAACGAGGCGCTAGCGAGTGAAGCAATCTCCATGCTTTGCTTGCTTTTATCATTGCTACTCCCTCTCAGCTGTGCTTTAGAAGCTGTTTTTCAGCCCTAACGAGGCACTAGCTTCGCCTGCTTTTCTCATTGCTTCTCTCTCCAAAAATCAGATGTGCTTTAGAAGCTTTTTTTTATCCCCCAGCAGGAGATAAAAAGCAAGCGTGTGTGCTCAAAACCAGCAAACTAATATGCTGAAGCTCAGAGATGGGTTTCAGCAGGTTCTGACCAGTTCCGTAGCAGAAATTTTGAGTAGTTCGGAGAACTGGTAGTAAAAATTCTGACTGGCCCCGCCCCCATCTATTCTCTGCTTCCCAAGTCCCAGCTGATCAGGAGGAAATGGGAATTTTGCAGTAACCTTCCCCTGGACTGGGGACAGAATGGAGATTTTACAGTATTCTTCCCAGTTTTTTTCCTATTTTCCTCCCCAAAAACTAAGCTGTGTCTTATACTCCGGTGCCTCTTATACTCCGAAAAATACAGTACTCCATTGTTTTGTGCCTCTTGTGAAATTATATGCATATTTCTTAAAGTCTGTGTTGCAAGATAATAGATCTGAATATAGCTGTCTCCCACTATGACCCACGAAGCTTCAGCCAGGCCCTCCCGTTTCCATTAGAAGAAGATTGTGTGGGATTTGTCTAGGAAAAATAAATTGAACTAAGAAAAACAAATCTGGTCTTTTAAATCATCTGCAAAGGTCCTAGATCATTTGGCTGTCATCATCTTTTGAGAACTACATATTGTCAGGATATTTGTTTACCATTCATAGATGTTTGCCCAAAATCCTTAAAGAAAACATCTGTCCAGAAAATTGTCCTGCACATATGCACTGAATCTACTTATCTTCCTAAGAAATCCCCAGCTAAGAAGTCTATTATGTTCTATCTTTCTGCATTCCTCTCAGAGGTTGGTTCCTTTGTGTTTTTGTTTCTGAGAGGTCAATGTTCTGGACACCCAGTGGTAACTTTCTTATTCCTGCATCTTAACTGGTTATTTCTTGAAGCAGTGAATTAATATTACAAAAAAGCTAACAACGTTTGAACAATAGTTTACCACAGAAACTAAATCATTCACATTATCAGATGAAATAATAGATTTGCTTAAACAACATCGGAATCAATATATGAAGAATGCACATAAACTGAGCTTAAATACATACCTCTGCTATTTGCATTATAGAGCAACAAATACATCCAAGCTTTTTGTTCTTTTCTTGTACATTATTGTGCAACCACATCAGTGGTGAGTTGCTACCGGTTCGCCCCGGACATCTCTGCGCATGCGCAGAAGCTTCTATGCATGTGTAGAAGTGTTGCGAGCACGAGGGTGCGCGTGTCCACCAGCGAACTGGTAGCGATGGAATTTGAAACCCACTACTGAACCACATTCCCTGCATGTGAGAATGCACATTTTTGCTTTTATTTCATTTCCCGTGTTGCATTCTCCACATATACTATGTATATCATATGTGGTTGTTAAGGAATGTATGTTAAGTTCTATGATGTGTTCCTAACATAGTTTTACACCATGAGGCAGGTGCAACCAAAACCAAAACTCATATTTGAGCATGCATACCTTCCCTGCCCCACCCTAGTGGGGTTTTTATTTGCTGTCTCATTTTTTTTTAAAAAAAGATCTTCTGCCTTTTGAGCTGATCAATGAGTGTTCTAAGGTAATGCTACTATTATTACCAGTGACTCTTTGGGGCAGGTGTTATGTATTGATACTTTTAAGCGGGAGATTCAAACCTGCATACGTTTCTGATTGGCTGACAGTCCCTCCTGGATTGTATATAAGGAGGACTGCAGCCCCTGAGTTTTTGCTGAAGTCTCACTGTATATTAAAGAGCTGTTGTCACTTGCTTGCTTGTGCCTCTCGTCATTCCCGAACCACTTCATTGGCGACGAAGGTGGGATTGAGGCTACAAGAAGCCAACCAGTGAGACCACGAGCTTCAGCTAGGCGACGAGGCGAACCACAGGAGGCATACCGAACATGTCTGCCTACGTTCCGCCCAAGCCTTTTGATCCGACTCGCGAAAAATGGGTCTCGTACCTAACGAGGTTTGAATGCTCGCTAGAAGCCAGCGACATGCAGGGCCTCTCGGCTAATCGAAAGAGAGACCTATTCCTAAGCCACTGCGGACCGGACGTGTTCGAGATGGCCGAGTCACTGTGTGAGCCAACGCCGGTTCAAACAGTCTCCTGGGACACCCTGATGGCAACTCTCCGGGCTCACTACGCTCCCGTCCCCTCCAAGTTCGTGCAGCGATACCAACTGAGGCAGCGCGTTCAACGAGAGGGAGAGCCGGTCAGCGCGTACATGGCCAGCCTGAGAAAAGCCGCAACCCATTGCGACTACAGAGACTTGGACGATGCGTTGCTTGAACAACTAATCTGTGGTGTTCGGGACATTAGGCTGCAACGGCGTCTGCTCACCAAGCCTGATTTGACGCTTGCCGGAGCCCTTGACGAGGCCAGGGCTCACGAAGCCTCCACAAAGGCTGCTGAAACGCTGCAGCGTCCGCTGACCAGCAAAGACAGCCCCAAGTCTGCCCCGGTGCACAGAGAAGACGCCGGATCCAGCTCGGAGTCCGAGTCGGATGAGGACGTCTTCCGAACGGAGCACCAGAGAAAAGACACTGGCAGCCCCCGGCGAAGCTGTCCCAGCTGTGGCGGGCACCATGATAGACTGTCCTGCAAATACAGAGAGGCTATTTGCAGGCGTTGCGAGAAGAAAGGGCACTTGGCGCGAGTCTGCAGAGCCATTCTGCCCAGAAGACACAAACCACGTGAGCGCCGCAGCCAACCGGAATCAGCGCGCCAGAAGCAGCCAACGAGAGAAGGCGGCGCGAAAAAACGGCGCGAATTTGAACCGCGAGATGGCCGCAGCATACACATCGACCAGGCCAGCACGACGGTCGAGGACAAAGTCAGCACGGTGGTCGAGATCAACGGAAGGCCGTGCTCGATGGAGATCGACACCGGATCAGCTCTCTCCATAATGTCGTGGACGACCCTAAAGACCCTCCTGCCGTCGTTCCGGAAGGATCAACTCTCCCGACAGAGACTACGCATCCTAGACTACCAGGGGAACCGAGTCCCCCTTGAAGGCGTGGGCACGTTCCGGGTCACCTATGGAGACTACGAAAGAGACCTGCCGCTGACCATCGTCACGAAGCAGCTTCCTAGCCTCCTGGGCATGAGGTGGTTCCGAGCCCTCGGCATGGGCTTCACCGGCGTCCACCTGATGTCCAAGTCAACCCTGAAAGACAGCCTCCTGTCCAAGTTCCAGGATGTTTTCGGGGACATGTTGGGCAAGTATGTGGGGACCCCTATTTCACTAAACTTAGACCCCAACGTAGCCCAAGTAAGACTGAAGGCCAGATGAGTGCCATTCGCATTGAAACCGAAGATCGATGCAGAACTGGACAAACTGATTAAGCAAGGGGTGTTGGTCCCCGTTGACCATGCTAAGTGGGAGACCCCTATAGTCACCCCGGTTAAGTCCGACGGCTCAATCAGAATTTACGCCGACTACAAGTGCACGATCAACAAGGCTTTGCAGCCGAGCGCCTATCCGGTGCCGATCGTGCACCATCTACTACACTCCCTGGGCCCCGGAAAAATTTTTGCCAAATTAGACCTGGCCCAAGCCTACCAACAGTTACCGGTCGACGACGCCACGGCAGAGGCGCAAACGATCGTGACTCATAGGGGTGCATTTAAATGCACCAGGCTACAATTTGGGGTGAGCGTCGCACCCGGCTTATTTCAAAGCACCATGCAGCGCCTGTTGCAAGGACTCCCAGGAGTGGTGCCCTATTTCGATGACGTCTTAGTCAGCGCCCAAGACGAACACCAGCTGGGGGACAGGGTACGGAACGTCCTGTCCAGATTCAGAGAGGCGGGACTAAGACTTAAAAGAAACAAGTGTAGGATAGCGGTCCCCTCTGTAGAATTTCTGGGGTATAGGGTGGACGGCACAGGCATCCACCCTACCGAGAGCAAGGTGAGAGCTATTAAGAGCGCTCCAGCCCCCAAATCCAAAGCAGAGCTCCAAGCCTTCCTTGGACTGCTCAATTTCTACTCAATGTTCCTAAAAGATAAAGCCACGGTTGCAGATCCCCTGCACAAGCTTTTAGGAAAAAATGTACCATGGGTCTGGGGGAAACCGCAAGCAGCCGCTTTTGAGGCAGTGAAAAGACTCCTATCTGAGGACAGTTTCCTAATACAGTACAATGCAGAGCTGCCGCTTGTCTTAGTTTGTGACGCCTCCCCCGTAGGAGTTGGTGCCGTCCTAGGCCATAGACTGCCGAACGGCCTAGAGGCGCCCATTGCTTTCTATTCCCGAACTCTGTCCAGCACAGAACGAAACTATAGCCAATTGGACAGAGAGGCTCTGGCTGCGATTGCGGGGGTTAAGAAGTTCCACGAATACCTCTATGGCCGAAAATTCGAACTTGTGACTGACCATAGACCGTTGCTAGGACTGCTAGCAGGCGACAGGCCAACCCCCGCTGCCCTCTCCCCCCGTTTGACTAGATGGGCGATTTTCTTATCAGCCTACTCGTACCAGCTCGTCCATCGACCTGGGCGAACCCTGGGTCATGCGGATGCCCTTAGCTGTTGCCCCCTTCCCGACCTGCTGGACAACCCAACGCCGGAAGCCTCCGTCCTTTTGTTGGACACGTTAACTTTGGGGCCCATCTCCTCCGGCGAGGTGGCGAAAGCATCAAATAGAGACCCAGTTATCCGGACTGTTATGGGTTGGGTTTTGAAAGGGTGGCCGGACAAGGTGGTCGGGGAGGAGTACCAAGGGTTTGCCAACAAACGAAATGAACTGTTTATGCAAGGGGGGTGCTTACTGTGGGGTGACAGAGTGGTAATTCCAACGAAACTACGGGATAGGGTTTTGGAGTTACTGCACGAAGGGCACCCGGGCATCGTTAGGATGAAGTGTTTAGCCCGCAGCTATGTCTGGTGGCCCAACATGGACCAGGTCATTTCCGAGTGGGTGGGGAAGTGCAGACCCTGCCAGGAGTCTCGCCCCGATCCCCCAGTAGCACCCATCCGAGAGTGGGAGAAACCAAAAGGCCCATGGGGGAGGATCCACATTGATTTTGCCGGCCCGTTCCATGGCCAAACGTTTTTAATAGTTGTGGATGCCTACTCAAAATGGCTCGAAATTGTATTAATGCCATCTACAACGGCCGAGGCCGTTATCAAGGCCCTAAGGAAGTTGTTTGCCACCCACGGCCTGGGGGTCGGGTCCCCGGTGTTCGCTCGCAATTATGCCAGCGGTCCTCTATGGGTTGCAGGAACCATAGTGGGAATAACAGGCCCAAAATCATACACGGTGGACGTAGGGGTAGATAGACTCTGGAAGCGCCACATAGACCAACTTAGGAAACGGGTGGTTGGTGAGGCAAACATCAACTTAGACATTTCCGAGCCTAACTATGACCACTTCTCCAAAACAGCTAACTCAAGCCCGGGGTCACGAGAATACTTAGCTGACAAGCCCTGGTTCCATCGCCGCCCCAGCGAGTCACCACTCCCAGCCGGGGATAACCATGCCCCGGACAAAATCCAGGAGGTTCCATTGGCGGAGCCGGGAGAGACAAAGAGTCCCTCCGACCAGCTCGACGCCCCACCAGACTCTGAACTGCGCAGGTCAACTAGGGCGAGAACTCGTCCTAAGCACCTGCGAGATTTTGTCTGTACATATGTTAATTTTTGAGTGTTAGTGCCTTCTGGGAAGGGAGGGGTGTTATGTATTGATACTTTTAAGCGGGAGATTCAAACCTGCATACGTTTCTGATTGGCTGACAGTCCCTCCTGGATTGTATATAAGGAGGACTGCAGCCCCTGAGTTTTTGCTGAAGTCTCACTGTATATTAAAGAGCTGTTGTCACTTGCTTGCTTGTGCCTCTCGTCATTCCCGAACCACTTCAGCAGGGGTTAAATCCAGAAAGTTCTGACAGGTTCTGGAGAACCGGTAGCTGAAATTTTGAGCAATTTGGAGAACCGGCAAATACAACCTCTGGCTGGCCCCAGAGTGGGGAGGGAATGGGGATTTTGCAGTATCCTTTCCCTGCCACGCCCACCAAGCCATATCATGCCCAACAAGCCACGCCCACAGAACCAGTAGTAAAAAAAAATTGGATTTCATCATTGCTTTGGGGGAGGATTATTTTCTGTATATCCACCCTCCTTCTCAGACTGATCTATTAAGGCCATAAGAAAATTTGAACAGATTTTGGGAGAGGGTCATAAATTAGACCAGACCCTTAAAAATAAGCTGCTTCAAGAATCTTTTTAGAAGTTTTTTACCCAAAACAGTCAACATGCCTTCAAGATATGTCGGAAGTACAATAACTACACTTCAAGTTAGATATTGAATTTGGGGAGTCATCAGTTCCCTTTCAACAATACCCTTGCATCATTCTAGCTTGCTAATCTGTTACATATTTCAATTTTTTAATCTACATTCTGTAACGTCCCAGGTTTTAAATATATAAACAGCTGATATCTAGATTCATAAATTGTTAAATGGGAGATACTGGATTCTGGAAACACCACAAATACCTCCAGAACCATGTAGTTTGAGGGAGGTTCGGCATGGTCTAGAATGGAAACCAAATGTAATAAAGTTCCATTCCAAAACCAGTGAACACTTCATGTCTCTGTTGGGTAATTTCCTTAGTAAATTGTGAGAAAGCTGTACATTATTATTTCTTGGTGTCAGCAAAATGTTCGACAAAATGCATCATGACAATCTGATTAGTAAGCTAATTAAATATTAGCCTGAAAGCAGTACAATTAACAGACACATAACAGGTTTGAACTTTCTTTGGGTCACCAAACATATAACGGCATCCAGAAAGGAAGTTAAGACCTGTTCTCCATCATTCCAGAATGAAAGACATGGAATAATAAATGTACAAAAATGCAGACTCTGATTAAATGTTCAAAATAATAGAAACAGTAGTTTCTCACTCACCCAGAAGTGCCAGAAAGTACAACGCTAATGGAAAGACAAGAGAAAGGGCTAGATCAGGGGTGTCAAACTCAATTTCATTGAGGACCACATCAGGGTTGTGTTTGACCTTGGGGGATGCAGGGGGCATGACCCCTCTGCCAGCGAAAACAGAGCTCGGGAGGGCCACCTGAGCTCCGTTTTCGCTGGCAGAGGGTTGCAGGAGGCCATTGCAGCCAAAAATGGAGTTCAGGAGCCCTTTTTGCTGGCAGAGGCACTGCGGGCTGATCCTTCACTGTTTCCAGGGTGGCCCCACAGGCCAAATCTAAGCAGGCAGCAGGAAGTCCATTTTTGCTGGCAGAGGCACTGTGGGCCGATTCTTCACTGTTTCCAGGGTGGTCCCACGGGCCAAATCTAAACACCCCACGAGATCCTGCCCACAGGCCTTGAGTTTGACACCCCTGGGCTAGATAAATCAAACACTTAACCAGAATAGCTCATAGAAGGGATCTCTTTTGATAGTACTCTTGCCTCTTATCACATTGTCTCTGACTTTTGGAAACATCTCAATTAGTGTAGTTCAGGGGTGAAATGCTCCCGGTTCAGACCGGCTCGGGCAAGTAGGTAGCGATGGCGGCGGGCAGTTTGGAGAACCGGTAGCAAAAATCCCTGCCCCCGCCCCCCATGCCCAGCTGAGCCGCGCGATCATCAGAGCCTTTTTTTTCTTTTAAATGGCTCTGAAAGCCCAGCTCTGGCGATCCCAGCTAATCAGGCAACTCAGCTTGGATCACCAGAGCCATGTAAAAGAAAAAAACTTTTTTCCTTTTAAATGGCTCTGACCAGCCAAGCTCTGACGATCCCAGCTGTTACCTACTAATCGGTAGGAAAAATCCCTCCCCCTCCCCCCCTCAGCTTGCTTACCTTAGCTGCTGGTCGCAACGCCTTGCATCCATTGCATCAGCAAGCAGCTGAATCTCCCTGCCTGCAATCAAGCAGGCAGAGAGTTGTGGACTTCAACTCCCAGCAAAGCTGGCTGAGGAATTCTGAGGGTTGAAGTCTACAAGTCTTAAAGTTGCCAAGATTGGGTTGCCCTGTTGTATTGGGTAAGTTTTTTTCCCCTTTGGGAGCTTTAAAAAAAATAATTATTTTTTTTGTTGTTCTTTTTTTTTAGACCTAGCCATTTAAAGTTTAGGTTTAGCTGCTTTTATATAAAAATAAAAATAAAATAAAATAATATTTGTGCAGCTTTCTGAGATTTTGTGTGTTTCTGTAGTGTTTCACTCTAATTACACAATCACACAAAATCTCACAAAGCTGTATGTGGAATTTTGTGTGTGTAAAGTGTGAAAGTTGGTTTTTTGGACTTTTTGTGGCTGTGTGAGGTTCCTGCTTGTTGCAGGGGTCATTTTGGGTCTAGCACAGCTGCTTTTACATTGTGGGTGAGCCAGTTGTGTTGTGTTGTATTGTGTGCGTGTAAAGTATGAAAGTTGGTTTGGGCTTTTTGTGACTGTGTGAGGTTCCTGCTTGTTTCAGGGGCCATTTTGGGTCTAGCACAGCTGCTTTTATATTGTGGGTGAGCCAGCTGTGTTGTGTTGTGTTTTGTAGGTTAAAAAAGGGCAAAGAAGTGACATTGACTTGGCCATGCCCCCCTGACCAACAAGCCACACCCTCCCAGTCACCTTACCACCAAGCCCTAAATGTTGTGGATTTAATAAGACAAACACAACTTTTAGATTAATCAGAGACAGATTTTATATATTGCGCAATAGGTTCAAGGCTCTGAACATGAAGCGTTGAACAAAGACAGAAATTAGGTACAATGGTTTTATACCCTTCTAGACAAAGGATTCTGTTAACTCAGCAATTCATATGGTCATATACATTTATCATTTTTAATTGACATTTCCTTATTACAGAGTTTCTTTGCAAACAGTTACTGAAGCATAGATTCAAATCAGCTTTTGACGATAGACAAATTTTAACTCATGTGGATCCCCTTGACCTAACCAACCTTTATGCTGTATGTCATTAGAATGTTCCTTTCTTCTGACAACTTAGAGGCCTCCTAGAGGAACCAAAAGGATTTTGGCTGAGTTTGTACTTTTTCCAACCGGATGCATTGCTTTTTAGAATAGAGTGAATAGAAAGTTATCTAGTGGTCATCTATCAGAGCCCGCTTCATTACATTATTCCCCCCTCTGAAAGTTTTTCAATGCAGAAACTTTCACTATTTTCATATAAGTTTAACTTCTGAGTATACAAGATTCCAATAAACAAATCTACCATATATAGGGTCTAACAAAAGATAATTAATAAAAGTAAAGGATAGGTAGTTCTTGATTGTTTTTCTACTCTCTTGATTCTTGGGGAGATTCTCTACCTCTTTCTACAGGTTCCATTTCCTCATATGGGTCTGCCTCAGAATCTTTATGTTCTTCCATAGGATAGGGACCAAGATGAATAAGAAAATGTTCTATCAAAGCTAGTTCCTTTTCAACTTGAATCTCTTTTACTGCTCTTATTGATAGATGTTTTAGCATAGGGATTGCACAAGGAATAAAAGCTAGGCCTGCCACAGCCATATTAATTCACCCGGATCCAGGCAACCAAGAAAACCACATGTCAATTGTTTATAACCTCTGACCTATCTTGGAAGCCCTATCCTGCAATTCCTTGGCAATTTCTCTGACCACACCTGATTTGTTACATGTTCATGTCCAATTTGTTGGTAAACACAAATATGCATCCTTTCCACATAAGAAGATTTATGGAAAAGGCATGCACTCAGTAGTTCCTTGCATTAGTCCAGATCCCTAAGTCCCTGCCACAAACATTCCTGCCAGTGGTTGCAATGGGACTTCCAGTGAGGGGTCCTTCTGTTTATCTCTGAGAACTGGTCCTTCAAAAACATATCGAGAGATAGAAAAAAGAGATGGAAAAAGGATACATAAATCTGATTTGGACTTTAAGTTGAACCAGAGCGGAAATTCTGAAGGTTGAAATGGTCTTGGACAGATTCCATCCACCCCACTTTCCCTTCTTAAAGTTTATTTCTGGTAGCCTTTGTTCTAACCCAGAGTTGTGGTTTGACAGGAACAGCATGATAAGATGTAGGGCTAGCAGATAAAACATAAGCAGCATTTCTGACCTAGGGTAGGGTCGTACTGTTTAACAAGATCTTGACTTTATTCCAAAATCCGTGATATATAGTCTCCTCTATGCAATTGTTGTAGAGGCCCATTTTCCTTATCTATTCCCCCCTCAGCTGGGAAAGTCAATAGTGCAACCTTAAGTGGTGGAGTTGACTAAGGTCTTAAAGTAAGAACCCCGTGCATAGACAATGCGTGTTTGGCGGTAGCGAACTTGACCTAAAGTGTCTCTACTTGGGGAATCAATGTTCATCTTATGTTCACCTGAGAGTCCTAGTGCGAATAATGTCCAAAGCCATAAACAAATCATAATCAACTATGGTGTAAAGCTCACTACGTCAGGGAAAGGGTTAGTGGTGCATGTGGTTTGGGAAACAGGAGTAGCAATAAAAATCCTAGGTCTACCACAAAACCGTTCCTTATATATATAAAACAAAATTACTAGCAAGATTAGAAAAACAAGTACCCACAAAACGTACTCCTAAACTTCTAATAACATTAGCATGTGTAAGAAAGTGTTATATTACAGCTAATAATATGTATATGTACAATGTGAAGGCAGTTGTCCTCTTTACAAATCTTCCGCCGTGCGTAGAGAATCAGCTTCCGGAGTGATTCAGCAGGGCTGATGATCACCTGGTATCAGTCTCATCCAGTGGATCCAGGATCGTCCTTCTAAGATCTTAAAAACACAATTACAAAACCAATACATCTGGGCGAGTGCGCAAAGGAATCTGAGCAGTTGTAGTCCTTTTCAGTTGGGAAACAGCATAGGCAACCACTGAATCCTAAGAAAGAAAAAATACAAAAATAGTCCAGATGATGAAGAATGCTATTTCCACTGGTGGCTGGATCCTTTGGATCATCAACTTCACTGGATTTCCTTGATGAGATTGGGCCCGTTCACTTGGGGTCCAACTTCCGTCCAGTTTGGATTAACATCCAATCATCGTGGTGGAATTTGTGGACTGGAAACTTCAAAGGTGGTGTTTGGGTTAATAGTCCTTGTTTCCTAAAAACTTCAAAATATCTGGACAGGTTATACACATATTGTTTCAATATTTTGCCTTTGATTTCCAAGGAAGTAATGCATATGCTTCCTGTAGTGAAAACTACTCCAAACAACAGTTCATATGATGGTAATCTGTCTAGGTTGGGTAAAACTCTTGACACCACTGTTGCTGTAGCATTACTGTAGATAAAAGCTGCAACCCACCCTATGAGGTGGTTCACTATGACTAATAAATATTTTACACTCCCCACTTTTGGTAATTCTGTAAAATCCACATGAATACATTGAAATGATCTTAAAGCTGGTGATACATCTTACCCATCTGTTGTTTTCTGACAGCATGTTCATTCACCTTCTTACAAACCAAACATTTGTTTATAATTGATGTTACTAAAGGATATATCCCAATACAACCATAGCTTAGTTTAAAAGTTCATGTACAATAGCTTGAAGTCCCCAATGACTCCACCCATATTTTGCCAAATGATGTCCAGAGACTAAAGGTTACAATGCATTAAGCAATAGCCATCATAAAGTCAGCTTATTGCCCCCCACAAACTGGGTCCTCAATTCACCTACCTTAGAAAGGATGGAAGGCTGAGTCAACCTTGAGCCTGGTGAGATTCGAATTTACAGTAATTGCAGACAGCTGGTGTTAAATTACAATGCATTTATCCACTGAGCTATCCAGGCTCCCTGTCCATAGAGCTTAATTTAATGAATACAATTCAAAGGTTTGAACAGACCAATTTCAAGGCAATTTGTCTCCAGGGGGTGTCCCTCCAAATCTGGTCTTGTTTTTGTATGGAGACCAATTATTTCAACACCATAATGTTCTCATCCAAGGTGATCCATTGATCTGGTGTTGGTTAAGAACTGTGCTTGATTCAAATTGAGAACTGTAGGTAAAATCAAATCTGTCTGCTGCATTAAAATTTTTTATTTTTGTTTAGAATTTTGAATCAGATAACCACCACTGAAGGATAGTTCTGACTTGATGTGGGGTGCTTACAATGAGGGCTCCCTCAAAGGTCAATTTCCTATTTTCTGAGCCAACACCCCTCGTGCAATTCAATTTGTGTGTGTGTGTGTGTGTCTACAGAGAGACCGAATGGCTTTTCCAAATTTAGCAAACCCAATACAGGAGCCCTGGTTAAAGCCTGTTTCAAATTTTCAAGGCTTCCTCTTTCATGTCCCTCCCATTTCAAACTCCAAGGTCCAGATTCAATTAATTTTGCATAGAATTATCTTAATTCTTGCTTGTTTATAGATGGAGGCGGAGATGCTACCCCTCCTTTCTATCAGGAGTGATTTTTGTTTTTTCTCCTGTGGGGGGGAGTCTTTCCCTTTAAAGATTGCTGAAAGGCAGAGCTTTCCCTTTCTGAATTCAAAACTCCTGGAATCAGTTTTATTGTTCCTAGTAAGGCAAACAAGAAACAAACAAACACATCTTTTATTCTTCCTTTTGTTGTGGAAATAAGGTGGCAGTTTCTTAATGGCCCATTGGTAAAGGTGGGGGCTGAACTCTGCCTGAGTTTCTGCCTATTTTCTTTAGGGGAATTTTCTTGTGCTTTTAATATTGAGCTTCTCAAATCTTCCAACACTCCCTTCACTGATTAAGTGTATTCAAATGCTTTGTTCACTTAATCTGATCTCTGTCAATGAAAAACACCACTTCTCTTCTTTGGATCGGGCAATCTTTAACGCTGTCTTCCCTGCCCATATCACCACTTCTCTCCTACTTCTTAGCACTTCCACATTTCAATCTGCCAACTTCCATAACTTTCCAAAAACAAATCACATACCTTCTCCTTTCCATCAATTCTACTTTCTCTAACTCCTTCTTATTATAACATTCAATTCCTCCTACCACTGCCATCCTGATTTCCAAGCCAGCACAAGTCTGTGTAGACAAACTTAAAGGCAACTTTCTGACTTCCCTTAAAACTTCCTCTCACCTTTCAACTACCGTATATCTTTTCTATAAACAAATTAGCTCCTCAGCACCAATTATCTAATCTCCCCGCAAACTGAAGTGAACAAAAACAAGCATATTCTTGAGGCAGAATCCAATCATTTTAGACAAAAATGCCACTGAATCTCTCCCACCACACATCGCAATTTCCAACTCATCTCTGTGACAATTCCCAAAAAGGGCAGTAACTTGTGCTACAGACAAACAAACAAATAAACAACAAACAAACATACAAACGAACAAACGTGCCATCTGTTAAGTATGCAGAATGCACGCAGACATAGAATAAAAATAAGAATAAAAATAAGTTTATTTCTATATCACCCTTCTCCTGAAGGACTCAAGGCGGTGTACAGCCTATTTTGTTTAAGACAAACACCTATTTAAAATAATTAAAAATATTAAATGGATTCGGCTCAATTTAAAACCCCAGAAATTTAAAACATCCGATTTAAAATTATGTTGCTAACCCAGCCTGGCGAAATAACTGGATTCTGAGTACAGGTTTAATGAAGCGTTTTTAAACCTCCAAAAATTTCCAGAAAAAATAAAATCAAAATTGTATTCAGAGCAGAAAAGTTTTCATATGCAAATTAAAGAGACCTAGCAGCAACAGCATTAGCCGATCACCCACTTCCCCCTCCTTTCTCTGCTCAGCAGAGAGACATGCTGTCCGTAGCCCACCCTTTTCCTGCTTCTTTCTTCCAAAGGAAGGGGGGGGGGGAAATACAGGGAAAAAAATATTTAAAGTACATAGAATTCTCATCTTCCTTTTACCTCTCCTTTCAACAACACAACCCTCTGCATTTCTTTCTAATTTCTCACATTCTCAACACACCGGCATTCACATTTGCACTGAAATCAACTTCTTGTTTAAACCAATTTCACATACAAAAAATCCCACTTCATACAATCCAACCATTACAATAATCTCAAATATCTCCCACAGCCTCAAGCACAAATCTACTTTGCTGGCAGCCACACATATCACAATCAATGCAATTCCATTCAAATTTACACACTATCATTATATATATACATATATATTTAACAGAAATCACACCAAATTGATCAAGTCATATCTGTTTTCCCATTTAGACAGGCTTCACCTTTTTAACTGCCTGCTAAACCCCGGGAGGGAAGAACAGTAAACTCTGGCTGTTTAAGAATGTCAGTTTATCAGAAAATTTATAACACTGCAATTAGTTCTTCTCTTACCACACATAAGATTACACACAATACTTAGTTCCTTAATTCCAATTCCAGAGACTTCAGGATGCCACCTGGTCTCCCAGGGGATTGATCAAATCCCACTCTTCCACCCCTTTAAAGGGTAGGTACCTCTAAACAGAGAGACTTTAACTCTCTGATTTATACTTACCTGTTTTCTTTTTCTTTCTTTCTTTCTTTCTTTCTTTCTTTCTTTCTTTCTTTCTTTCTTTCTTTCTTTCTTTTTCTTTATGTATTTATGTTGAGTCTCTGTGTCTGATTAAACTTCAAGGATTCTTGACTGGCCTGTCTTTGTCAGCGGGTTTACGGCACCTCCTCACTGAATCTCCGTGGACTTCAAAGGAGTCCTAATGGCCGGCCAGTGGATTTTCCTTGGGGAGGCGTCGATTCCCGCCGAGGCAGGCTGTCTGGTAGAACAAAAGTTCTCTGCCTTGTAGTCCCATCTGCAGGGTGCCATAAATGTTGTGGATTTAATAAGACAAACACAACTTTTAGATTAATCAGAGACAGATTTTATATATTGCGCAATAGGTTCAAGGCTCTGAACATGAAGCGTTGAACAAAGACAGAAATTAGGTACAATGGTTTTATACCCTTCTAGACAAAGGATTCTGTTAACTCAGCAATTCATATGGTCATATACATTTATCATTTTTAATTGACATTTCCTTATTACAGAGTTTCTTTGCAAACAGTTACTGAAGCATAGATTCAAATCAGCTTTTGACGATAGACAAATTTTAACTCATGTGGATCCCCTTGACCTAACCAACCTTTATGCTGTATGTCATTAGAATGTTCCTTTCTTCTGACAACTTAGAGGCCTCCTAGAGGAACCAAAAGGATTTTGGCTGAGTTTGTACTTTTTCCAACCGGATGCATTGCTTTTTAGAATAGAGTGAATAGAAAGTTATCTAGTGGTCATCTATCAGAGCCCGCTTCATTACATTACAGCCACTAATTAAGCCACACCCACAGAACCGGTAGCAAAAAAATTTAGATTTCACTACACCCCTGGTGTAGTTGGACTATGAATACTCAGTATATATCAACTCCCCATTGCTTTTATTAGCTTTGAAATAACTAAAACAACATGCCCAAAGGACAATTAGAATTAAACTGGGTTCAAGACAGTTCGGTTGCTGCCAAATAATTCTATTTTATATACCCTTAAGGCTTGTTTGTGGTGAGTAGAGCTAAAGTCCTATTCAACCAAAAATGTTGGATTAGGAGAGGGAAATTAACTATGTGCTGTTTCTGCATGTTAGCTTGGCTTGACTCATGGCTTTACATTAAGCAAGCATGTTTTGTTTTAAAAAAAAAGAACTCAAAACGAAAGTTCAAATAAATAAACAAAAAACCCTAGTACTGCTCTCAATCTGTTTCAGATCTCCAGAAAAAACAAAACAAACTAGGAAGAAATGAAAAGATATATAAGGGAGTGGAGGGAGAGAGAGGCAGTGTGAGTTGCAAAGTGCCTTATTTATATTTATCCTCAGATGGCCTTGAGCTAACTGTGACTCTCTAAGTATCCACCTACAAGTAATCCTCGACTTACGACCACAGTCTGGATGAGAATTTCCATAACTAAGCAAGGCAGCCAGAGGTGGTATTCAGCCAGTTCGGACTGGTTCGGGCAAACCAGTAGTGGAAATTTTGAGTAGTTCGGGGAACCGGCAAATACCACCTCTAGCTGGCCCCACTCCTGTCCACTTGCTTGTCCGCTCACCTGCTCACTGCTCATCCCTGCCCACCTGCTCGCTGCTTGCCCCCGCCCGCCCATTCACTCGCTGCTTGCTCCCACCCGCTCGCTCACCCCGTCCCACTCAGTCACTCTTCATCTCGTCTTCCCAGCATAGCACACTGTGTGGCTCCTCACTTGCATTGACCACACAGACTCTGCAGCTTGCCTGCCTTCCCACGCGGTGCCTGTGGCCCAACTGAGCGGCCCTGATCTGTCTGCCTGGGTAAGTAAGCCTGCAAGTTGCAGCCTAACTATCTGCCCGCCCCCCAACCTCCAGCTTGCCTGGCTTGCTTCACTGCCACAGCTGCATCTCATGCCGCGCTGCACCCTAGCTAGCCACCACCATCCCCCGCCCTAGCTACCACCACCACCATCCCCGGCCCCGGCCTCCAGCTTGCCTGGCTTGCTTTGCTACCACAGCTCCATCCCACATGTGTTGTGGCCTAGCTAACTGCACCCCAACCTTCCCCGGAGCTTGCCTGGCTTGCTTTGCCACTGTGGCTACATCCCACATGGCGCTGCGACCTAGCTAGCTGCCTCCCACCATCCCACATGGCACTGCCAGCTTCCCAGCCTTTATCATGGCCTACCACACTGGCAACTCAGACCAGCTGATATCCACACCTTGCCCATTCTGCTCACCGCAACTACCTGATAAGGTAAGGCACTTGGCTGAAGGGCCACCTCGGGGTGGACACAGCAAAGCTCAGCTGCCTTTTGGGCTGGGCTCTCACCAATCACCATCCTTCTGCCCACATGCCGCCCACTCTCCCTTTGCCTCAGGTCGGGGGACATGTCAGTCCCAGGCTCTGGCTTTACCGGGGCCTCCTCCTGAATGCTGCCCACTCTCCCTTCACCTTTGGTTGGGGGATGCACCATTCCCCAACTCTGGCCTTGCCCCAGAGCCTCCACCTGCCTTGGCTGGGTCAGTGAACGGGCCATTACCCCGCTCCAGCCTTGCCCCGGAGCCTCTGCCCACTTGCCTTTCACCTTGGTCGGGTCAGGGAATGCACCCCAGCTCTGGCCTTGCCCCAGGCCTCTGCCCGCATGCCACCCCCCCCTGCCCTTATACTATGCCCCCCTGGGCTGAAGCAATTGGGCCTGCGGCCTGCTGCGCTAGACTAAAGGGACATGGGGGGGGTGCCATGGGCGCAGGAGGGCTGAAGCAGTTTAGGAATGGCCTAAACAGTTCTTCTTACCTGTAAGAAGTCCCATCCAGAAAGCGCTGCAGCGGAGATCTTGCAGTCGCTTCTTCTGTCCCTTGCCAAGCCTTGGTCGTTCATGGAGACGCTCTATATGCTCTCCGGGTCAGCCTGCTGCTTCTCTCCACTGCTGCTCTTTTTGGGAGAGCGTCTTGTGCAATTTAGCAGCTGTGAGCTGCCACTTTCCTCTAAATCCAATCCAGAAAGCACTGCGGCACAGAGAAGCAGCAGGCATGTTGAATGCTGTGACTTAGAGGAAAGTGATGGCTCACAGCTGCTAAATTGCACAAGTTGCTCTCCCAGCAGTGCAGAGAGAAGCAGCCATTGTCCCTGGAGAGCAGAAATGGAGGGGAGCAGGCCCTGAAAGGCTGCTTGGTCAACCCTCGCCGCGTGGTAAAAGCCGAGTGTGTGCACATGCACTTGCACTCACATTTTTGGCAAACCAGTGGTGGAATTATTTGAAACCCACCACTGAACGTGGCTGTTAGCGAGTGGTGTCCAGTTTTATGATCCTTTCTGCCACAGTTAAGTAAATCACTGCTGTTCTTAAGTGAATCAAAAGTTGTTAAGTGAATCACACAGTGATTAAGGGAAGCTGGCTTCCTCTGTTCACTTGGCTTCTCAGAAGCCCACTGGGAAGGTTGCAACATGACTCTAGGATTTTGCTATCATTGTAAATATATGCCGGTTGTACAACAGCCAAATGTGATTGCGAGGATGTTGTGACAGTCATAAACACAAGGACTGATCATAAATCACTTTGTAACTTTGAATGGACACTAAATGAATGATTGTAAGTCAAGGTCCACCTGTATACCATTTCCAATTAATGATTAAGAAGAGGGCCCAATCATCCATGTTAGGGCTACCATATTTGGTTTGGTTTTTTTCCTTTCCTAGAAAAGAGAGAACTGAAGATAAGATTGTTTTACACCAAGCACTGTACAATTTTTATTCAAGCATGCAGGGATGCAACTCCCCAACATGCATTCTGACTCTTGGGACCTAGAGAGACCAGCCCAACAGAATAAGAGCATTAGTGACTGGAGTTGAAGTAATGTTTGAGTCTACTATTTTATTAGCATAATCTTGCTCTAAATCCAACTGAGCAGGAAAAATATTTTGGGGGAAATATGGGTTGGGAATGGGATAGATCCACTAGTTGCGTCCCAGGAAGCCTTGCGCAGGGTCACTCATGCCCTCGTCACCTCCCGTCTGAACTATTGTAATTCTCTCTACATGGGGCTCCCCTTGAAGAGCACTCGGAGGCTCCAACTGGTCCAGAATGCGGCCGCACAGGTGGTTATGGGCGCACCTCGTTACGCCCATGTAACACCGTTCCTCCACGAGCTGCACTGGTCTTCCGGGTGCAATTCAAGGTGTTGGTCACCACCTTTAAAGCGCTCCATGGATTAGGACCAGGATATTTACGGGACCGCCTTCTGCCACCAATAGCCTCCCACCGACCAGTCCGCTCCCACAGAGAGGGACTCCTCAGGGTACCGTCAGCCAACTTACGTCAGCTGGTGATACCCAGGAGGAGGGCCTTCTCTGTCGGAGCTCCTGCCCTTTCGAATGAATTGCCCCCGGATATTCGTAACATCTCTGACCTCCGGGGTCTTTCGCTATGCCCTCAAGACCCTACTGTTCCGACAGGCGGGGCTGTTTAACTGAATAATTTTAAATTGGGTTTTAATATTGGGTTTTTAAAATTTGGCCAAAACTATTTAATGATTTTAATTAATTTTAACTATGATGTTGTATATTTATGTTTTTAATCTTGGCTGTACACTGCCCCGAGTCCTTCGGGAGAAGGGCGGTATATAAATAAAATTATTATTATTATTATTATTATTATTATTATTATTATTATTATTATTATTATTATTATTATTATTATTATTATTATTATTATTATTTTGTTATTGTTGTTATTATTATTATTATTATTATTATTATTATTATTATTATTATTATTATAGTTACACTTAGTTTATTCGTGATTTTTTAAAACATTTGGAAAAGAAACTTAATTGACCAAAAACAACTGAATGTCAGTAGATCAGTGATGGGTTTCAAAATCTTTTACTATTGGTTCTGTGGGTATGGCTTGCTGAGTGTGGCATGGGTGGGCGTGGCTTGGTGGGCATGGCAGGGGAAGGTTATTGCAAAATCCCTATTTCCTCCCAGTCAGCTGGGACTTGGGAAGCAGAGAATAGACTGGCATGGCCAGTCAGAATTTTTTACTACCGGTTCTCCGAACTACTCAAAATTTCCACTACCGATTCTCCAGAAGTGGTCAGAACCTGCTGAAACCCACCTCTGCAGTAGATGCATTAAAGACTTTGTGCCTGGTGCTGCCTGGATGCTTTAACAATCTCTGGAACTCTGGTAGGCTTTCATGTCTGAGTCAGGACTAGAACTCACACTCTCCTGGTTTCTAGCCTGATGTCTTCGCACTAAACCAAACTGGCATTCCATATCCTTACTGGATGTTTTGCTGATACCAGGACTGAAAAGTTGATATTTTTAGATTTGTATATAGATACTAGATGGGATATGGGAAGAAGTTTTGTTTGTATACTTAACTGGGGTGAAGAGTTATTAAATTTGTTTATATTTACTCAGAAGTTACTTCTGTATATATTTCTTTTTCTTCTTTTCTTTTCTTTGCATTTTTTACACTTACTAAAAATAATGCTCTTAAGGTCTTTCAATTATTTCATCATTTTCATTCACCTATGATATTTGTTCTATAGCTATGATGGCGAACCTATGACACACGTGCCACAGGTGGCACACGGAGCTATATTGGTGGGCACGCGAGCTCAGCTCCAGCGCACATGCGCGTGCCGGCCAACTGATTTTCGGGCCTTCTGGGCCCACCAGTCGGCAAACGGGCCATTTCCAGCCTCCAGAGGGCCTCTGAGGGGTGGGGAAGGCTGTTTTTGCCCTCCCCAGGCTCCTAGGAAAGATCTGGAGCCTGGGGAGAATGAAAAACAGGCTTTCCGGTCCCACTAGAAGTCGGCAAATGGACCGTTTCCAGCCTTTGGAGGGCCTCCGGGGGGGTGGGAAAGGCCGTTTTCACCTTCCCCAGGCTCCTAGAAAGGGCCTGGAGCCTGGGGAGAGTGAAAAACGGGTCTACCAGGCCCACTGTGCCATCACGTGCCAAAAGCGTAGGGAGCGTGGGGGGGGTCGCACACACATGTGCAGGCAGGCGGTTCACATAAAATTATGAATGTGGGTTACACGCGCATGTGACACACACACCCCGTGCTCCCCTCACTTTTGACACACGATGGCAAAAAGGTTAGTCATCACTGTTCTATAGCACAGAACACCTGTTTCTGCATCAATGGACAGTATGGACAGTATCTAAAACACTGCAAAGACCTCCACTTCTCTTCCCTCTAAATGGATTAATAAAATATTATGATCCAGGAATATTTTAGTTGTAATCACTGATATTTAATGAAGGAGTAGAGAGAAGTAAATAAGATGCACATTGCTTCTTGTCCTAGTGGGGAAGTTTCTCCTCTCGCACAGTAACAAGCACACTTGGAGAGATTTGCTATTTAGTTTATCTATTTAGATTATTAATGGATAAACTTTTAAGGTCCTGTTCTCCCTCCTTATGGTTTTTATCTGTAGAGCTGATTGAACTGCTAAGCCTTTGAAACAAAAGATTCTTTGAAACAGAAGAATCAGTCAGTTAGTCAACCAAATTAAAACTGTTTTTGATGGAGTAGATAATATTATGTGCCATTGACTAACTACATGCTTTAGCATTTCTTAGACTTTTGAGACAAAAAAAATTGGCTTTAAAAACTAAAGCGTATTTTCAAAGCACATCTGCATACACACCTAGTGCAGCGTGATAAAATGTGTTTTAAACTGTTTCCATTTGTTCTCTTTTCCAAAATTATAATTCAACCTCTCACATAATTCAAGGAATTCCATAATGTCTTGTTGTTTGACCTCGCATGATAGTTTTTAAAACATATATAAACACACACGTGAGAAAGTCTTTTGGCTGTAAAACTATCATTCTTTGTATTTAAATCAAAATCACATGGAAAGTGTATTTATTACAAAAGGACTGTTCAGAACCTCTCAAAGAAAAAGAAATGCTTTAGCAGATGTTTCCTCTCAGAAGAAAATAGATTAGAAAGCCAGGAAGAACTCAGCTTGGCCCAAATTAATCTCTGAGTGGAGAAACTCTCTGATATTCAGAAAACGCAGACACCTCATACAGCATGCAATAACATTTACTATGAAGCATTATCTATCATTATTTAGGCTAATGCTGCTAAGCTCCCCTCAGTTAACATAAAGATTTCAACAGATCTAATTCAATCAAAATCTCTCTGGGAATTAAGAATCCATTAGGATATAGTCTTGAGCCATTTGTCCTGTTCCATTATGGGAATCCATTATGGGAATCCATTATGGGAATTTTATCAAAACCAATCGGGCTCTTTGTTTTGAACATGAGGCTTGTTCTGGAATCTTCTTTCCCCACTTCTAGATTTGCTCATTGGTAAACGGTAACTTAATTCCTATAATCATTTCTTAGGATCTTTGTCTAGCACTAACCCTGCTCGCTCTGATGTCTACCATCATCACTGCTAGCTCTGATGTTGAATACATATTTCCAAGGCCAAAATATCTTGGTCAGTTTTCTAGGAACAGGTATTTGTCTTGGATCTATAAAAAGAAAAGTTTTATTCCTGTTGAGGTACTTCTTTTTCTGTCTTGCTTCTATATTTTTGTATTTATCTTTTAACTTTGTAAAAAAAAACCTATGTCTGTCTGTCTGTATTTATGAAGTTAAAAAATAAACACAAAAATATAGAAGCAAGCAAGAAAAAAGAAAAGAAGTGTCAAAAACAGTAGAAAGCAAAGATAAATAAAACAAAAAACTTAAAGAAGCATCTTCCAATCTTCTTTACAGCAGTAATAGACAGTCTTGAAACCATTTTGGCCCTTCTAAATTATATGTTTCCCTTCTCCATTTATTCAACCCTTATTAAATGGTAAATATAGAAATCACCAGTTCATTTTTATCCATTTCCAGCAAAAAGTCCATAAAGGGTTTCCAGTCTTTCATAAAAGTAATTGTTCCTTCCCTAGTCAGAAGCCAAATAAGCCATTTCTGCATGTTCTACCATCTTCACAATCCATTTTTATTGTAGATATTTCCGTATTTTTTAATCTTTATGCATATAATAATTTGGCTGTTATTATCATATACAAAAACCAATATCAATGAGTGTTTTCTAATTGGCTATCCATTAGCCCTGGGGTTTTTTAATTTTTTTAATTTAATTTAATTTAATTTAATTATTTAATTTTATTTTTTTATTAGGTTTATATTGCCGCCTATTCGCCCATGGCAACTGATTTTATTTAAATGTTAACTTTAAAAACTCTCTTCTAGGCCTCATGCAACCTGGGGCTGCCTCAGATAGGCATTCTGAAAAATATTCACAATTACATAAGTATTAAATCATTTAAATAATTTAATTTATTACTTTTCTTAGCTATGATTTTTTTCTCTTTTGTCCAGGATGTTTGTATGTGACACACTAGCAGAAGTCAAGATAGGATTTTCTGAATTTTTGATACACAGAGTTCAAAGGCTTCTCCATCACTGCTATAAGCCAAGTAATGTAGTCAATATGGTGCATTTCAAGATATTCATTGTACCCTTAAATTGGTTTGTTCCTTTTTTTTTTCAGGGAAATGTAGTGATTCTGAGTGGCCTCCACTAGCTATAATTCCTGAATTCTTTGGGAGAAACCAAACAATTAATGTAAATATATAGCGCAGCAATGTGAAAGAGGTCAGAATAGCAAACAAGCAAACTGCTACCAAATATAATTGTAATGTTCTCCTTTTTCCCCTGGAAAAATTATACAAAAGTTGGAAAATGTTCATGTTTTTCACCAAATGAAAACTCTTTCTGCAGCTTCTGTGTCGGCCCGCCTCCTAGCCCATCAGGAAAATGGGGGTCAAACTTGCTGGGTCACATTGCCGTCAGGTGATGTTTCACGACATGTTTCCAATTCACGGAGCTGGGTTAGGCATGGCCTGGGTGTGACGCATCTGGCCCACAGGCCGCCAGGTTGACACCCTTGGGTAGAGTAAAAAATTGTCACACAACTTTCACTTCTTAGTTCACACTGCATCACACTCAGGGGTGGACTGCTGAGGGTTTGCAGGGGTTCGGGAGAACCTCTAGCTAAGATTCTGTGCACTTCGGAGAACCCCCAAATCCCACTCCTGGCTGGCCCTGCCCACCCTACCCCGCCCAACCCCAGGAGTCCCAATGCAGCCCGTTTTGGATGTAGGTAAGTTTTCATCCTCCCGGAGGCTCAAGGAAAGCCTCCAGAACCCAGGGAGGGCAAACTCCCCACACACACCGTGGTGCAGGAGATTGACTAGGCCACTCCCATCCAGCAACCGTCCAGAGATCCCCTTGCTAAAATTTTTAAAGCCCGATCACACTCCTTTACTTCTATTTCAGTCCAGATTCCTCTCCATCTCTCTCTCTCTGTTTCTCTCTCTCTCTCTCTCTCTTCAAGTCAGTGTTGGCTCCTGATAAGTGTCTGAACTACTTGCATTTTTCTTGGAAATATTTTCATAAGTGGTTTGCCATTGTCTTCTTCCTAGGGCCAAGAGAGAATGGCTGGTCCACGCTACCCAGCTAGCTTTATGTCTTAAGGTGGTCTGCCAGTTCCCAGACTGATGCCTTGAACCATGACATCAAATTGACCTCATTGCCTATGTTCATTTTAGCAGAAAGGCATTTAAAA
The DNA here is from genome assembly GCA_022577455.1 of Arizona elegans. Lineage (NCBI taxonomy): Eukaryota > Metazoa > Chordata > Lepidosauria > Squamata > Colubridae > Arizona > Arizona elegans. The sequence continues at coordinate 257,511,501 of JAKOOJ010000001.1, forward strand.
GGAGATGGAGTGGGGAAATGTTGCTGTTAACCTATGATTAATTACAAACCCATTCCTTGCCCTGAATAAGTTAAATAAAAGAAATTGGTGAAATACTTCATCCTTTTATACAACCCAAGCTTTTCAGGCAGGGATTAACATACCAAACACTTGCAGTTATTCCATTGCTTTGTTCATTCACGATATGGTGAGTTACTGTAACTGATCCAAAACGACACACACATTTGGCCCTTTCAGGAATTTCAACAAGCTTGGAGTGAACTGCATAGGTAGGTTGCAGCTTGTAACAATGGTGTACGTTGATGTCTGGCATTGATTGCTGACTTTCCAGGCTACAAACTAGTGTGTGTTTCATTCCAAATTGGCTCATGGAAGCTACTGATGTATTTTCAGACTGTTACTATGGCTTACTTTACAAAAGGCAGAGTAAGTTATTTTCCAAGGCAAAGGAAAAACGTTTGGACACTAAACAACTGTTTCTCTCATAAAGACTGCAGGATTTTGGGGAGGTATATACGTAAGTAGGTTTAGGAAAAGAGACTTGCTTTGTTCTCAGTATCCCAAATTCCTAAGCACTAAACTTATTGAGCTGAATTAGTCTAGAAATGGCACTCATGTGTATGGAAACTTCCATATATGTCCCTCGCATTTGCACTAAGATTCCAAGACTGGTTAAATTTTGCTTTGCATAAATATTTCAAGTACTCTGTGATATTGATGTTGGCAACCATTCCTATCTATAAATGGCCCTTGTTAGTAAAGTGGATTTTACACTCATGTTCTACAAGCTATATTATTAGTGGAAAGGATACCACCTGTCTTTTGGACTAGGTTCCTATCAAACCAATAGGACCAAGGAAATTAGTGCTCATTGTATAGGAAGGAATGTTTCAGATAAATAACATAATAAACATAAATACATACTTATCTTGTTCATTGGTTCTGAGATGCAGACTGTGAAGAAAGTAGAAAGTATTTTCACCAGAAAGGCTCTTAGCCTAAGACCTCATGATACAATACAACTACAATAGTTCATGGGAATTGACTAGTTTAGTTTTTTTCCAATCTGGTATCCTTCCAGAATTCTGGTTTAGAAACTAGCATGTACAGTATAAAATTCCATTATGATCACTTACAGGGAAAACCAACTAGCATTCTTGCTGTCACTTTTTTTAGTTGGATACAATGGAAATGATTCTATCACTACACAGTTGTCACTGAGTCAGGTTGGACTTCTATTGACTATAAGCACAATGTTCATCTTCTTAGCTTGCTTACTTTTCTTTAAGAGTCATATAAAGCAGTGGTGAAATCCACATTTTTTTTACTACCGGTTTGGTGGGCATGGTGTGGCTTGGTGGGCGTGGCAGGGGAAGGATACTGCAAAATCTCCATTCCCACCCCACTCCAGGGGAAGAATACTGCAAAATCCCCATTCCCTCCCCACTCCTGGGGGAAGGATATTGCAAAATCTCCATTCCCACCCCACTCTGGGGCCAGCCAGAGGTGGTATTTGCCGGTTCTCCAAACTACTCAAAATTTCCACTACCGGTTCTCCAGAACCTGTCAGAACCTGCTGTCATCCCTGATACAAAGGTACATCTTTAGTTCTATTGTTTCTTCTATATTCTGCCTTTTCTTCAATATTTCCAAAGGAGAGCACTATGCATGGGCCACACGAAGGCTTCATCCTGCAATTTGTAACCCCCAGAGGAATCTGACATTGCACCGAAGTGTTTATCAAAACAGTCTGATTTCAGCAGCATGTTTTTGTGCCTTTCTTTGATAAAACAAAAAGTGAATCATTCCTACCCTTAAATCTGCCCCAATCTGCCCCGTTATCTTAGTGATTGAGATGGCATATACACCATTGATAGGTGGCCAGTTAAAGTGGTTGAGAATTTGTGGGCCCCATCAAATGCTGTCCTGTCTCATCAAAGCACACATGGAAAAAAAAATCCTGACATATGCCAAAATGATAAAATGCAGCAGCAAAAAAAAAAAAAAAAATGTGTCTACCATTTTTGTTTTCAGAAGAGCTCAAGTTCTAGTGGAAAGGATCGAATAGAAGATGTGTTTCTTCTTAAAAACAGTGAGAACAATTAACCAGTGGGATGGCATGCAGTTTGCCTGGACGTGACCTACTATGATTCTCAAGCAGCATCAGAGGCCCTTGCTTCATTCTTCATCTAAAAGAGGGAGAGGTAAAATGTAGCCAAAGCCATCCCAAACCTACCAATAGTCCTGTAAAAGTATGAACAGGACTAGAACCACAAGATGTTGATAAAGGAACTTTGCATAGGGAAAGAAACCTTGCCTTAAGCCTCACAAGTTGGACTGATCAAGCCCAGAGGTCAGAAATTCCCCATCCCTAAATTAGATATTCAGATAAACTGATTTGGTTTAAGCTTATCAACTATGCTTTTTTAATGTAATATTTGCATGTATACCAATTCTGTACATGCATATTTTTTGAAGGATCTAGAATCTTTGGTGCCTTTTCAATTACCTCTCTCCTGTTTTAAAACTTCTGAAGTCTCACAATTGTTAATTAAGTTTAAGGATATATGCTAGTTAATCTGTGTGGAAATTTCAGTTTTTAAAAATAGTTCTAAACATGGAAAGAAATGCATGATGACAGCACAAGGAAGGTTGTGTGCACCCCCAAACAGAAAAATACCCAGAGACATATGAGCTATTTATACAAGCTGCTATAATATCCAGGCCAGCTAAAGAACTCCCTCTACTGATGGCAAGTTCATACATTTGACTATGCAGATTCTGCATACATTTTTTGCTAGGTGAAGCTTCCAAATAACAGAATATTTTGCGTTATCTCAGCTGGAAAAGTATTATGCAACTGTTGATTTAATCTTCTGGGCAAAAGAATCCCATGAGCGAAAGGACTGATCAAAGATGAATCACCTGCTTTTCTGAATTGCAGAAGCATTTGCCTTTCCCAATTACATATGAATTCTCCAGACCTGTCATGTATTTTTTTTTCTAATTCTGGGGATCTCTCTAGGGCAGAGGTGTCAAATTAGATTTCTTTGAGGGCCGGATCAGCATTGTAGTTCTCCTCTGCGGGCTAGCCGGGAGTGGGGGGGAGATGGGAAGTACAACTCCTGCAGCACCCAGCTGGCCAAGAAGGGATGCAGGGGATGGCCATGCAAGACCACACTGAGCCATTTTCGGCCTTAACAACCTTTTGCAGCACTTTGCCGGCCAAAACAGGACAGTGTGGTCGTGTGTGGCCCCATGCCCCATTTTGACCAGCAAAGTGCTGCAGGAGGGCGTCCAGGCCAAAAATGGGGCACAGTATGGTCGCATACAGCCCCCCCCCCCTTTTGGCTGCCAGAAGCACCGCGGGCTGGTCCTTTGCTATTTCCAGGCCAGCCCTGCAGGCCAGATTTAAGCACCCCACAGGCCGGATCCAGCCCATGGGGCTCGAGTTTTGACACTCCGGCTCTTTGGAATCTGTGTTTCCATATATTCATGAAATATCTTCTGCTTATCTCCAATTCTGTCAAATCTTTGACAGCAAGTTTCAGTGACTCTAAAAGAGGATGTGCCACATTAGCATTTTTTGTGTTGAAGCTCTACCCTCTGACAGACAATTCTGAAATATCTTAGTCTCTAAATTTACTTCCAGGGATCAGAAGACTGCTGCCATAAGTCAATTTATTTGCAATTTTATTCAATTTAAACATAGGTAAGAATTTATGTGTAGTATTTTGTAAATTATTCTGCAACAAAAGTCCAATGGGACGTTAGTATTTAAGTTGGTTTAAATTTATGAGATCATACATTTCTGTTTACCAGACTTGTTTTCAGAACATCAGTTGAAAGAATATACTTTAAATAAATATGATCCTATTGTGCTTGTAGTGGATGAAACCACTTTATGCATGAATGAACAAGGCAATACCATTCTAAAAATATTTTTAAAATATGATTAATATTCATGGATAAAATATTAGAAAAATCAGAAATTCCAATTTCGCAGATTCAGTGCTATTATGGCTGAAGCCACACCTGATACACCCGTGAGACCCTCAATTCCAAGAGGATTTCAGAGAAGAGAATGTTCTCATTTTTCTGCCATATTTATGCTGTCAACACTAAAAAAGAACTTTTATTGTAGCCACTTACTGAAAACTTCATTTATTTTAAAAAAGGATCGATATTGAAAACCATCTCTCTCCCATTTGAAAAAAATCAAAAGCTTCTGCTTGGTTGCAAGTTACACATTTTTTGTCCGAGATCATTTTTTTTTAAAAAAAAATCTATTAATTATAATACCAGACCTGTTAGCTGAAATGGAATGGGGAGTGTAATATGATAGCTCTGTGGATAGAACCAGCTGTTGGCAGTGATTTAGGCAAAATCTTTGGATATTGTGGATCCAAAGCTCCCACATTCCCTAGTAAATCTTTAAAAATAGGGTTGCTGTATACCAGCCTCGATTCTGGAATAGATATTTCTTCTTATCTATGTCAATTAGTGGCAATGGGGAGAATGGATCGAAAGCTATTAAAAGAAAAAATTGATAAAACCTGTTTCCTATAGTTTAGTCTTTAACAAGTTTCCTGCCTTAATTCCTAGTGTATCTTTCTATTTGCTGAGTTGGATAACAAATATTCACTCTTCTTCCAGTTTATGCAAACATTTTCTACATCTGTTGAAATACTTTCTAGCCTATAGAAGCTTATGGCCTAACAATTTAGTTAGCATTTAAATATACCAATTTATTGCATTAGCCAAACAGAATTTCTAAATATGGTAGAGCAACGCCATCTAGTGGCAATGTTAAAGATTTCCTGCTGCCTTTACATAATAGAATATCAACTATCTTTACATACCATTTACTGATTTGTAAATTCTCAAGGGGAATTTACTATACTCAAATGTTTTTAAGATCCTTATAAGGTGCACAAAATCATTTTCATGCTCTAATTTTCGGTCGTTTATATATATAATTTATATCTGTTGATTCCAAATACACTTATTTTGATCTTTTATTTTTCATTCATACTCATTGCATTATCTACCCTAACATCTGCTGCAAATTTAGGTTCTCAGCCAACACCACAGCATGATCTGAATACAAAAATACAAACGTATTCATGTTTCCAAACAAAATGAACCATTTCTCAGGTATTCTATTTATTCTATTGTATTCTGCAACCAACTTTCAATATCTTATTTATATGCAATGTTTTATCATTTAAGCGTATTCAGTTTACCTTGTATCTAAATAAATCTACATTTTTCTCATTTTCACTTTTTCCATATTTTGCTCTTTGAAAGTATGTGAGATGTGACATTCTGAATTTTTAACAACCATTTCCCCAGGCATACGCAATACACCAATCCCAGTAGTTTTCGCATTTAATCCTAAAGTTTTTTCATTTTAAAATGGTCCATTAGCATTATACACGTTTATTTAATGACTTAAGAGTCATTTTGCACTTTTATTTTTGGAGCGTCATATACAATAGTGAGATATATAGTAGACATAGCAATAAATGGATATATTTCACTCAAAGACCCAAAGTGCAAATTACACTTTTAATCCAATCAATTTATCTTATATACTTGGTATACTATATTTATCACTGATTTTTTCTCCCTTTCAGAAGCTCAAATTTCACAAACTAACTTTCTATATTTACCAACTGACACAGATTTTGAATCTTTATAATGAACATGCCAAATTTTTATCGTTAACGTGAGTATAACAGTATAACTTATTTAAGTACCATGAAGCTCTTGATACATAACTTTTGAAGAAATCTAGTTTATTAAATGTTCTCTAAATTTTATTTCCTAGACTCTTCCTCAATTTGCAAGAAATTATTTAAAAGCATTCAAATTCACGTTACTAAAAGGAATTTCATTTGTAATCCATTTTTAAGTTTTAGAAATTTATATTCTTTCAGAAAATTAGATAACCCGTTTTTTAAAGGAGACAATTAGCACTTTCAGAACCTACAATTTTACCACAATTAGGTACAAATTAGCTTGATAGAGAGGACGTGATATTTTCAGTGATGGAACAATTAGCAATTGAACTGCTTACATATTATGAAAATAATCTGAGGAACACTTAGGTCTTGTTTCTATAAGATTTTCTGTTCTATTATTTGCAAGCTGTATATCTTGAAGATACATTTTCCCAGTTGATCACATTCCAGATAGCTTTGAGATAGTCAGGTCTAACGTTTTTATATTGAAGATAATATGCATGTTCCCATACATCAATTCCCAACAGAGGAGTCAGTCCTAAAAAAAAGAGGAAAAATATTGCAAAAATACTACAAACTTAACAAGTTATTGCCACAAACAAACCCCCAACCCCAATTTAAATAAAGCCAATAGGACTATTACCCAAATAAACACTGACCAGCCAGTTAGTATTAGCTATTTTCAAGGGAATATAAAGAATACTTTTCAAAATAAACTGATTTCCCAATGGTTTAATTACTCTCATTACACACCCATCATGCCTCTTGGAAGGAAGTACAGGTAGTCCTTGACTTACAACAGTTCATTTAGTGACCGTTCAAAGTTACAAGTGACTCAGGATTGTGACTGAAAAAAGTGACTCAGGATTGTTTTTCACACACTGCAGCATCCCCATGGTCACATGATCAAAATTCAGACACTTGGCAACTGACTTATATTTATGATGGTTGCTGTGTCCGTCAGAAGGTGGTGACTCAGTGGCTAAGACGCTGAGCTTGTCAATTGAAAGGTCAGCAGTTCAGCAGTTCAAATCCCTAGTGCCGCGTAAAGGTGTGAGCTCCCGTTACTTGTCCCAGCTTCTGCCAACCTAGCAGTTTGAAAGCACATAAAAAATGCAAGTAGAAAAATAGGGACCACCTTTGGTGGGAAGGTAACATGCACCTTTGGTGTTTAGTCATGCCAGCCACATAACCACAGAGACGTCTTCGGACAGCACTGGCTCTTTGGCTTTGAAACGGAGATGACCACCGCCCCCTAGAGTCGGGAATGACTAGCACATATGTGCGAGGGGAACCTTTATCTTTTAAGGAACAAAGTCAATGGGGAAGCCAGATTCACTTAAGTAACAACGTAAGTAACAACATAAGTTGTTACTTACTTAACAACCACTGTGATTCATTTAACAAGTGTGGCAAAAAAGTTTGTAAATAGGGCAAAATTCACTTAACAAATGTCTCATTTAGCAACAGAAATTTTGGGCTCAATTGTGGCTGTAAGTCGAAGATTATCTATACCTTCTTCCTCTAGGAAACAGTAGAGTTCCTCTAAATACAAGTTTTTATTTTGTTAAGCCTAGAAAGTTGTAAAAATGGCGTTTTTGTCTTAAGAAAGAAAGAGAGAGCAAACACTTCTCTCATATATACAGAAAATGCCTCCCAAAATATTCTTATTCAAAACGAAACTAAGTTCAAGGAAAGCTGTTCTCGCCAAATACTATGTGCTGACCACAAGATTGAAATGAGAAGCTGGAAAGAGAGACTGAGCTATTTCTTACCTGCAGGGGAGATTTGAGGAAGAGAAGTATGGAAGTTTTTCCAACAGTTATTATTTTATATTCATGTCTGAACACCCTATTGTTGAAACTTTCTGGGAGGCTAAGAACATGCTTTGATGAATCTAAGCCTTTAGTCTACGAATACTGCTCATGTTTGGTTTACTCTTTTGTTTTCGTATCCAAACTGCTATGCAAGTGAGACTGTCAGATACTAGAAGTTCTTCTCATGAGTAAGGCAAAAGCCTTGGTAGTAGAGTGGTCTAAAGCACCCTGTTATTAAGACCAGCTGCCTGCAATTACTGCAGGTTCGAATCTCGCCAGGCTCAAGGATGACTCAGCCTTCCATCCTTTCTAAGGTAGGTAAATTGAGGACCCAGTTGTGGGGGCAATAAGCTGACTTTGTATAAATATACAAAAGTATGAAGGCTATTGCTTAACACATTGTAAGCCGCCCTGAGTCTCCGGAGAAGGGCGGCATATAAATCAAATTTAAAAAAAAAAAAAAAGCATTCACTAGTGAAACATAAAGCAGAATCATCAATGCTCATATTGGAGCCATGGTGGCGCAGTAGTTAGAATGCAGTATTGCAGGCTGACTCTGCCCACTGCTTAGAGTTTGATCCTGACTGGCTCAAGGTTGACTCAGCCTTCTATCCTTCCAAGGTCAGTAAAATGGGGACCCAGACTGTTTGGAGCAATATGCTGACTCTGTAAACCATTCAGAGTGCTGTAAAGCACTATAAAGCAGTATATAAGTCTAAATGCTAATTGCTACTGCTTTATTCCTTCTGAGGCTAAAAATGATCTTTAATAGATGTAGTCAATTTCCACCTAGAGAATCTCACCTGTGGTTCCCTGGAGAGGGTCCTGATTGGAACAGGCAGCAATCTGGAGTCTATTAGATTCTTTATTAAAACCGAGCCATCCCCAACCTGAGCCTTGGACACCAACTGAAACAGCTGTGAGTTTCTCCTTAAAATTTGCAAATGAGCCAAAATCACGTTTGATGGCTTCCAAAAGCTCTCCTTAAAACGAGAAATATATAAACAGTTTGCATTTACATAGAACATCAATGTTTTTTTTCCCCATCAGGTAGTCCAAAGAACTATTTCAGATTAATTCTGAAGAGAATTGGTGTAAATAAGAAATCAACATAATCTTAACCAATGTGAAGAAAACAGAAGCAACCTAAAAAAATTACACATTTTGTTATGTTCCTCCCATCAATTCAATGCAATAGTAATTCACAGTAAGGCATCCATTATCATCAGGATGATTGTAATTTATCAGGCTGCCTCTTAATCAAGGTTTGAGAAAGATATGCTAGTTAATGGTAATTGTTTAGCAATGCTGCTACTGTAATGCTGAGCCACTATAACAGTAAGCAGCAAAAGGCAAAGCTATTTCATGCCTACAAAAGAAGGGATTCACTAGATATGTAGGTTCTGTGCGATTCTGCAACCTGCTGATAATCTCTTATTTATGCTATTGTCTCCAAAGGCAGATAATAAACAAAATAATGCTTAAAACAAAATTAAAATACATTTGTGAAACAATTTAATTGATATATATAAGTGAGATCTAGGATACAGCCTACACTAAATTATAATGTAAACACTAAAACTATATTAAATATGTTAGCATTTAAAATTACAACAAAATAATAGTATCTAAAACTATTATCAACAAATATTAAAATTTAAAGGAATTATAGTTACAAAGAATGCATTAGGGGAGATTGGTCCATCAAGTTTGAACAGTTTTTCCGTGATGCTGCACAAAACACAAGCTACATGTACTGTAACAAGGGGTACTATATCCATGACCAGCATCTGAGCAAAAGCTGAATTTGGGCAAATCAGGATATCCACTAATCAGAGGCAGTATAAATCTGGTGTGGATATCTCCATAAAAGGAGCAACGAAGAAGAACATGCTTTGTAGTTTCTACTTCTCTGGAATCACAGAGGCAGAGCCTTGGTACTTTTTGATCTTTACCATCCAAAGGTATGGTAAAGGTACCTCCCCTGCAGAGGGGAGAGCATGACATTGGGCAAGAAAGCTTTCTGATGGTTGGGCGTTTCTAGCCATGTAAGGTTTATTTATTTTATTTATTTATTATTAAATTTCTATACCGCCCTTCTCCCTGAGGACTCAGGGCGATGTACAGCCAAAATTAAAAAACATGCAGTACAAATATTAAAAAAACAATTACAAGATATATAAATTTGGCCCAATTAAAACTCACTACCAATTAAAACATTTAAAAATTTCTTCTTAAGCCAGCCCGGCTTGCTTGAAAAAATGGGTTTTAAGGGCACAACGGAAGGCACTGAGGTCTTGGATTCTCCTTATCTCTGGGGGCAGCTGATTCCAGAGGGTAGGTGCCCCCACAGAGAAGGCCCTCCCCCTGGGGGTCACCAGCCTGCAGTTTGGCTGATGGCACCCCAAGGAGGCCCTCTCTGTGGGAGCGCACGGGTCGATGGGAGGTCGTCGGTAGCAGCAGGCGGTCTCGAAGATAGCTAGGCCCTATGCCATGGAGCACTTTAAAAGTGATAACCAACACCTTGAAGCGCACCCGGAAAACCACCGGGAGCCAGTGCAGCTCGTGCAGGAGCGGTGTTACATGGGAGCGCCATGCTGCTCCCGTCACTACCCGCGCTGCTGCATTCTGGACCAGCTGGAGCCTCCGGGTGTTCCTCAAGGGGAGCCCCATGTAGACAGCGTTGCAGTAGTCAAGGTGAGAGGTGACGAGGGCATGAGTGACTGTGCATAAGGAATCCCGATCGAGAAAGGGCCGCAACTGAATTGGTGGCAGAAGTGACAATATATCTGTTGCGTACTGGTGATAGGAAGCCTGGGGCCTTCTTTAGGTCTGCGTGCCTCTCTGTATCTTTTATACCCTTGCTTCAGGGTTTGTTTTGCCTGATCTTATTCCATCTTAAGAATTGAGGACGGAGACTAGCCTAGATTTAAAATATTATAAATATCAACAGCCTTGATCCATGCAGATTGAAAATTGTCCTGAAGAACTAATGATGCTAATTCTTGGAGATATAACTTGAGTTTTAACCAAAGGCTTATAGAAGTTGGGCATTCTTGACTCAGCTTTTATCTTACCTGTCTACACTTGTAGATGTGTGTTTGAGACACAGCATAGTATCTGGAGAGCTGCTCTAATTAATTTAGATTGTACCCTCTCCGGAGAGGTAAAATATGAAGCTGGAGGGGACAACCAGAGTTCCATAAAAGAGCTGGGCTAGCGAGGCTTCCGGTTTGCTGCTGGCCGCCACCAGACGTTCCTTTGGGATCGTCAGCTTCCACTGCCTGTTAGAGCCGCCTTCACAGCGGAATGGCGGCTCGAAAAAACTCCGTTTCCATGAGGAAACGGAGATAGAGCCGGCAGGGGTGGGTAGAACTCTCTGCAGAGTCCCAAAAGTTTTTTTTTACTTTTGGGACGGAGCGGATGAGAAGCCCCATACCCCCTGCCGCTGCTCCGGGCTTTGGGAGACCTCTGCTAATGCAGAGCCAGGCGTCAAGAGCAAGCCAGCGAATTTAACAGAATACTCAAAGAAAATGTGAGCTGGACCTTTAATACTGAATCGCAAGTATTTTACTTATTCTTTAAAAAAATTACTTAAGAGAAAAGAGGAGAGGAAAGGGGGAAAAAGAGCCTTTTAAAATGGCGTCTGCCGCGGCTGGAGAAGAGGCTGAAAGGGAAAGTCCTTCCGTTTTTTATTACTACAATGTAGCGGAATAAATATCATTGGCTACATTTGTAGACAAAACTTCGCTCCTGTGTCTTCTTCTCTTTTTTTTTTTCTGGAGACTTGATATTGTTTTTGATCGGAAAGAAGTTTTTTTTTTCTTTCTTTTTCTTTCTTTAGTTTCTTCTTTTTCTTTTTCTTGTTTTTTTAAGGGAAAGTCCTTCCGTTTTCTATTTTTTCTCTCTTTTTTACTAAATCTTGTCTGTGTGGGAAATGGCATCGGGACTCACACAGCTAGACAAACGGGGGGGGGGGGGGGGAACTTCCCCTATTAATAAATTACACCAACAAATTGTAACTCTCCAGTGTCAGAAACCTGATTTTAATATAATAGAATTTCTTCTTGAAGAGATTGTAAGAAGGGATGAGATTGTGAACCAGCAACTCGAAAAATTTAAGCAGGAAATTAAAGAAATTGGTGAATTGGTGAAATCAAAGTTTGACTTTTTGAATCGAAAGATTTTAAATACAGCTAATGGTTTATCAGACTTTCTGATTCGGGTGGATGCAAAGACTAAATTATTAGAGTCTAAAATGAAGGAAACTGAGGAGAATTTGGATGACAAGATTCAAAAAATTAAAAAGGATTTGGTAAACATTCAGGATAATAGCTCAGAAGACAAACCTAAAATGGAGGTTGACCAAAAGACTGGTAATGGAGAAAATGTGCAACAGAGGATTGAAAGAGAAGTTTTAATGATTCAATATAATTTTACAGAATACGCAATTAGACTGAGAGGTCTGCAGGAAAATAATAGAGATGACTTAAGGAAAATATCTTCTGAAATTCTGGCTGGGATTTTAAAGGTTCAACCTGATGAAGTGTTTTGCAGGATTGATAGAATTTACAGAATAAACTCCTGGTTGGCAAAGCAAAGGCAATTGCCTAGAGATGTGGTGATCTATTTTACAGATAAAGAAATTAGGAACAATATTGTGCAGAACTCTTTTAATTCTACTTTGCAATTTCATGGAAGAAAGATTTGGATTTTTAAGGAGCTCCCGACTAAGATGCTAATGGAGAGGAAGAAATTTGGCTTTCTAGTGACTCAGTTAAAAAAAAGAAATATCCTATTTAGGTGGGATGCCCCAGTTGGTTTAATATTGAGACATCAAGGAGTAAGATACCAACTGAACACTGTTGAAAAAGCAGAAGAATTTTATCAAAAAATTTTAAAAATGAACTTAACATCTTTAGGCATAATACAGGATAAGCAAAAGGAGTTGGAAACAAAAGGAAAATATCAAATTACAGAGGCTGTGGTGGATAAATTGTCTTTGGACTCCCTGGATACCCCAGCTGGACTGTCTATAAATAAGAGAGCAGTGTCATCCGACTCCAATGTGATGAACCATCAAGTCACAGACAAGTGCGCAAATCAACCAGTTGATATACAAGTGATGGAGAAGAAAGATGAGATGACAAAACTAACCCAACAAGAACAACTCATAAAGCAGAATGAAAATCGACCAGCCGACACACAATTGGTAGGCACGAAACGAGGATGGAAATTCAACCCGCAAAAGAAAAAGAAAAGAAATAGATCTCATAGAAACAGCAGTTTCTAAACCAAGCAACAGTGAAGCCAGAGACTTTAAAAAATGAATGAATATCTGAAAAGATAGTGGAGGCGAACAACTGTTTAATACTATCCTGAGGTTTGTGGCAGATCTCTGTAATGCCGTGATATTGGGATGTGAAAAGAGCCTTACCTTGTTGGATCTGAATCATCTACTCTGGATCTCTTTTACTGGTAAATATATTATAATTATTTTGAGCTATAAGGCAAGAGAGTCACGCTGGGGCATGCAGAAGATCTGGATGTTACCCATTAGGATGATCAACAATCCTGATGAATACCACAACTATAACTATATGGATATAATTATAATGTCACTCGGGTGGTTGTTTTTACTTTTATATATATACGAGGATATTTACTACTGATAGGGGCAGAAGATGATTGAAGATTTTGAACAAACTGTTGCACCAGCATGTTATTTTACCCTATTATGGGTGATGGATTTAATAATCCAGCGGAAAGACACCAAAGAAGATATTATATGGATTATAAATTTAAAGTTATTGTCTTTTTTCTTTTTATAAAATGGAATGCATATATAGATATGTGTATATCTTAGTAAAGTGGGCAGTGGATTATATTTAGAATTGTATTGCATGATTTTGTAGGAATTGAAGGGTTGAAATAGGTTAGTTTACTGATTGATTAGTCTAAGAAAAAGGATCTTTAAGTCATATATTTAGGGGAGTGGAGGAATTGGATAGAATTGAATAAATGTTAAATGTGGATGTAGGGAGAAGGCCGCTTCAAATTGTTATATTAATATATATAAAAGATTAAATGTTAAATTGTAATAATACATTATAAGTTTAGGGGAGGAGAAAAAGGGCAGATTATTGTAAAAATGGGAGTTATAAGAATAATATGCTAAGGGTCAGTATTCTGAGGAGGGAGTAAGGGAAAGGAAAGATATTATGTATGTAATTAGTTATGAAATAGCCTATTGTTGTGAAGAAGTCACAGGAGGGGATGGGTGGTGAGGGGGGGTTAGGGAAGGGGGGGGGGAAGGGGGAAAAACCTGTATTTGAAAACTTTTTCAATTTAAAAAAAAAAAAAAAAGAGCTGGGCTAGCAACTTAGTCTGAAAGAGCTTAAGTGCGGCTGGAACCTAATAGCCTCCTTTGAATCAGAAAAACAAGGATGGGACTGGCAGATCTTTGTCCAGTACCTGCAGCATATTCCCATGGGTTTTCGTCAAACCAGTGGCATGCATGACAACTCCTAAATACTTAATCCTAATCACTTGTTTTATTATATGGCCATTAATGCTCCATAGAGGAAGTTTCGGCCTTTTGGCGAAAGCCATAATCTTGGTTTATTTCATGATTATCAATTGCTGTATTGGACCAAAAGAATTTATGAAAGCAAATTAAAATATTGGTATTAAAATAACATTTACATTGGTAAAACAACATCAATTTACAGAAATTTACTGAGCTGAAATCAAAACTGAAACCAAATCCAAAACAAAACTAAACCAACCGAAACCAGGAGCTGTAGCTAAACCTTCACTTCTCAGAAGTTCATTTCAACAATTTCACCCGATCTCAGTATTTTGAGAAAAAGTCAGCTTCAAGTGTTTTTTGGAAGGTTAAAAGGATGGGACGCAAAAAGGCACATATCCCAAATGCCATACAATGGCATCATTTAAGGAAGGGTACTAGAAGTGTTCCTGCCCTATCTTGGTAGGTAGAAGTTAAAAGTTAGAAAGAGATGGTCCTCCAGATAACCTGGGGCAGGTGCCATAGAGGACTTTAAAGAGCAGCGGTGGCACAGTGGTTAGAGTGTAGTACTGCAGGCTACTTCTGGTGATCACCGGCTGCCAGCAGTTTGGCAGATTGAATCTCACCAGGGTGACTCAGCCTTCCATCCTTCTGAGGTCAGTAAAATGAGGACCCAGATTGTTGGGAGCAATATGCTGACTCTGTAAACCGCTTAGAGAGGGTTGTAAAGCACTATGAAGCGGTATATTAGTCTAAGTGTTATTGCTAAGTGCTATATAGAAATATTTTACTTACCACTGATAAATATGTCCCAGCATGGCATCTGAAAAGATGCCCCAACTCTGCATGAATCTGCAGACACTGTAAAACTAGCTCTAATATTAGTAACATGAAGACACCCACGTTGCAAATATTAATAAGTATTTTGGAGTGAGGTGGATCAAACATTCAGATCTGATTTTCATTTGCCACTGATAAAGAACCCAATTTGTTTTATTTAAAACTTAAGTAATACTTCTAAAATAAACCCAAAGTTTACTTACACCTGTATCAATATTACTAAAACTACTATAAACCAGTTCAAATACAAACCTTTTGGCTCTCCTCCACCTTTAGGAGACAGATTTGTCCAAAAGATGCTATGATTAATGTGACCTCCCCCATTGAACTTCAAAGCTGGTTGAAGAGACACCTGAGCTGTTACATCCCCTGAAGATGAAAAGAACAGAGAAAAAGCAGAACTACTAAGTCCTAACACAAAACATCTTATGCAAGTGCCTTCCATTTAAGAATTCATACATATATTCAAGTACTGTTATGCACATCCTAGTTAAAACATGTGTTGGCATTCTTCAGTTCAGCAGTTCAGTTCACCGCCCTGAGTCCGAAAGGAGAAGGGCGGTATAGAAATTTGAATAATAATAAAATCTCTAAAATGTTAGGAACTTAACGTGGCTCCTTTTAGCTCTGGGTTCTAATACTCCAAATCCATGCTTCCTCATACCAGTTTCAAGGAATTGTAATTGCTGCTTCCTGACCCACATCTGAATTAGGGGAAAGACAAAACAAAACTTGGTTTCCCAGCCTTTTTTCTTGAATGTATCCTTACATGAAAATGGAAATGGAAATAATGCCAAAGGGGAAAACGCTTATGCTGAAAGCTTCTTTCGATAAAAAAAGAATCATCAGACTAATCAAATTTTCTTCTGATGAAACACAGAATGCAACTTGAAATACGATGCAAATATAAACTAGCTTTATGCAAATTGATTTTTATTTTCTGTTTCATGCAGTTTGAATAAGATTCTTTTGATTTATCTCTAGACCACACACCAGAACAATGCTTGGCTACATCCTATGAATAAAGATTTTTGGATAACTATATTTGCTTTTCTTGGAACCATCAACTAAAAGCATTCCTGTCACAGTTTAATTATTAAACTCGTAGGGACTATATCTCTTCTCCTTATTCTATCTGTAAAGCTTCTATGAGCAACTGTTGAGAAACATCATACAAAGTCCTCGTGAATAGTCTGCTGGTACCTTAGAAACAAATTTATAAACTTAAGTTACCTTCCAAACGGCTAGGATTAAGAGTTATATTCAATAACTTACATAAACCATTTATAACAAATACTTTTGAAAATGTAATAAACCAAATAACATAAGACTACAATCCAAAAAGAGCACTCTCTGGGACAACATAACGCTCAATAACATGAGGGCAATTGTATATGTATTTAGCTAACTCTACTGATATGACTATATTAGTTTGCAATATCATGACAGTGGAAGGCACAAACGACAAATGGCCTCCTCTGCTTACTTGTGCTAGTCAGCAAAGGGGACAACAAATTACAATTGTGATTTCCTCATAATCCAAATATATTAAGGCTACTATCAACTGCTAGTTCACATGATACAATGCCTTCTCTTTAACATATTCATTTTGCATACAACTCCTCAAATTGGTTTCATTATTGTTTATGTTAGTCTTTTAAACGCAAATTTGACATGTGGATCCTGGACTCTACAATGGCCTCTACTGCACTCCAGTTGGGTAAGAGAAGATAGGAACACAATTACTGCATTTATATCAGTGGTTAAATCCAATTTGTTTTACTACTGGTTCTGTGGGCATGGTTTGGTGGGCGTGATGTGGCTTGGTGGGCGTGGCAGGGGAAGGATACTGCAAAATCTCCATTCCAACCCCTCTCCTGGGGGAAGGATATTGCAAAATATCCATTCCCACCCTACTCTGGAGCCAGCCAGAGGTGGTATTTGCCGGTTCTCCAAACTACTCAAAATTTCCGCTACCAGTTCTCCAGAACCTGTCAGAAACCTGCTGGATTTCACCCCTGATTTATATCCCATGTTTTCCTCTGAGAATTCAAGAGAGTTTGTGTGAGAGTCTGACTCACTGACAGTCCAAAGAAGGCTTTCGCCTTGAATAATTATTACTCTTAGCACAGGGGAAACAAATGTACATAGAACAGTCATAAAGAGTCAGTTTTAGCAGGAATAAAACCAGAAAGATGTACAGTGATATATTATTCCCAGTACCTTTTGCCAAAGCCTCTTTGTATTTTTCTTCAGCAATATTCAGATTATTTACATATGCAGCATGATGTTTGCTGTGGTGAAGCTGCATAATTTCTGCACTAATATGTGGTTGCAAAGCACCATAATCATAGGGCAAGTCAGGGAGTGTGTGCTTTTTTCTGGAGGCCAGACAACCAAGAGATGTAATCAGCGCAGTGTTATTTCTGAAAGACAATAAATAAAATAATGCATTGATTTCCACTGAACTACATCTAATATTTGTTTTATTCTTTAAATGTATTTTGCAAATATGGATTGTATTGTGTATATGGATTGTGAACACTAAGCACTGACTATGATTTATCACTTATTACTGCTAAAAATAAAAGTCTGAATTTTATTTTTCATTAAAGTTGATATTAGATTTCTTTCATGTTTCTAGTCAAAACTATGTTTTTAATCAGTAAATAAAGCTGTTGCCATCCCATCCCCCGATTCATTTATTCATTCTTTTTCTCTCAACATTTGTATAGGTGCCAATCTCATATCAAACCCTGGGTAGCTCCCAGCCAAGAGTTAAAACAACATAATAAAACAACATACGTATATCCACAAACATTAAAATGTGGCACCATAGTTAAGCTATAAAATGCAATTATTGTTTTTGTTTCTCTTTTATGGAAGAATATATGTCATGTTTACCAATAAGCTGTCAAAGGGGAAAATGCAAGAAAAACTTTGTCAACACAGGGTTACTATTGGCCTCTAAATCCAGTTTAACACAAAATGACAGCACATGCAGAAAACTCATTTTAATTCTGGGGGTGGGAACTTCCAAAAAGCAAGTATTAAAGAAGAGCACGTTCATAGAAATCTATGTCCAATGGCACATAATCAAAGGGCACTAGCCTATCTATTTGCCAGTTGGCCTAGAGTCTCAATTTGGGCCTTGTAGGCTGGAGGTTAGATAGAGAGATCATCCCCACCTCTGGATTGTTTGACCTCTGGTTTTTTAGTTTATTTAATCTTCCTACTTTTAAGTGTTGTGTGCTTTTTTTTTTTACTTTTTAATTACTGTGTAAACCACCAAGAATCTTGGTGGCGCAGCAGACTAAAGCACTGTTAAGTAACACTAGCTGCCTGCAATTATTGCAAGTTCAAATCTCACCAGGCTCAAGGTTGACTCAGCCTTCCATCCTTTCGAGGTAGGTAAAATGAGGACCCGGTTTGTGGGGGCAATAAGCTGACTTTGTATAAAAAAGAACACCGCTTAGGTGGGGAGGGAAGCCCTACTAAGCAGGTATATACAAAAGTATGAAGGCTATTGCTTAACGCACTATAAGCCGCCCCGAGTCTCCGGAGAAGGGTGGCATATAAATCGAACCAATAAAATAAATAAATAAAATAAATAAATCGCCGTTAACAGTGACATGGGTGGCATACAAATTCAACGAATAAATAAACTCCCATTTATAGAGGGAGGCACCAATGACTTTGACCAATGACAATAATTTACCTAGCAAGGTTAATGCGCACTAGCCAAAGCCCGTTCCAAAATTATTGTAAAGCATTTCATTATCGGACTGACAGTGCCAGGGACAAATAACAGTAGATTTCAGCAGCTGCAGAGTTCCTTTGGACACAGAACAAAAGCTACATGCAAAAACTTAACGGAGCAGCTTCACGCTTTGCCCAATGCAGACCCTTCCAGCTATACTGGCCTTCAATGGGACGATAAGCCTGCAACTCCAAATGAAGGACGACCCAGATAGTTGGGGGCAATATGGTGACTCTGTAAACCGCTTAATAAAGCACCGTGAAGCGGTATATAAATCGAAGCGCTATTGCTATTAGCCTGGGGCAGCCGCCTTCGACCGAATCCAAGCGTCCTTCCAGCAGCGCTCTCCTCCTCCTCCTTCCCAAGCAACCCACCCTTTCGTGCCCTCGCGTCCTCCTGCCCATTCCTAATCTCCCGCTTCTCGTCACGTCCTTGGCAGGGAATTCAAGGGCTTTCCGACCCCGCCAGGTTCTCACCTGCGGCCGGCCGCGACAGCCAAGCGGCAAAGCATGACGGCCGCGGGGTTCGCAAGACAGCTAGGACGGCGCACCAAAAACAAGAAAGAAAAAAAAAAACCCCGTCCACGCGAGGACGACGTCGCGCGCGCTGCTCTCGGCGTGCCGCGAGCTTTGGGCCCCTTTCTTCACTACGGCGCCTGCGCAGCCCCGCCTCGCCCTCCTCCTGTTGGTGTTCGGCGGAGGGCATCTTCTTCTCTTATCGGGCTTATAAAACGGGAGGTGCAGGATTCAGCGGCGGAAGCGGTAGCCTGGAAGGAATTAGGAGGGGATGGGTGTGGCTGACTTATTACTTTGCTTCTCCACCGAATTGGAGTTTCTTTTCCAAATTTTTGTTCGGGCAATTATTTATTTATTTATTTTAATTAATTTATTTATTTATTCATTCATTCACAAGCAATGACCCGTTTGGATGCCCGTCTCGTCGCAGATGCATTGGCTGAGTTCAGACAATGCACTGAAGTAAAGGTATACAGTAATCCTGGGCGGCAGACTTTTTGGGCAATTGTGACACGAAGTGTTGCGGGTCTCTTTGCTGCCGTTCGCTATTTGCAGCCGGCACTTGCTATCCGTCGCCAAGGCTAAAAGGGAAGGTTTCGTTGTTTGGGGCGCAGCATGCTGTGAACGAAATTTACTAAGGCCAGTGTTTCTCAACCTTGGAAACTTTAGGATAGAATGGATTTCTGCTCCCAGAATTCCCCAGCCACCAAGCTAACCAAGGAATTTTGGGAATTGAAGTTTACCTGTCCTAAAGATATTAAAGTTGAAAAATACTGCACTAGGCCTTTTCAGTTAACAGAATAACAGAGTTGGAAGGCACCTTGGAGGTCTTCTAGTCCAGCCCTCTGCATAAGCAGGAGATCCTATACCATTTCAGACAAATGGCTGTCCAATCTCTTCTTGAAAACCTCCAGTAATGGAGTACCCACAACTTCTGGAGGCAAGCTGTTCCATTGGTTAATTGTTCTCACTGTTAGGAAAATTCTCCTTAGGTTGCTTCTCTCCTTGATTAGTTTCCACCCGTTGCTTCTTGTCCTACCTTCAGGTGCTTTGGAGAATCATTTAACTCCCTCTTCTTTGTGGCAGCCCGAGATATTGGAACACTGCTATCATGTCACCTCTAGTTCTTCTTTTCATTAAACTGGACATACACAATTCCAGCAACCGTTGTTATATGTTTTAGCCTCCAGTCCCCTAATCATCTTTGTTGCTATATTCTGCACTTTTTAACCAGGTGTAACCTGTTGTGGCAATACAACTTGTGCTGGAGAAAGTAAAATTTTTCACTCCGTCCGCACCCTGCCTGCTATAAGTGAATGGTTTTTGATCTGGCCTAGAGCAGGGCTGTTCAAACTTGGCAACTATAAACTTCACAACTATAAGCTGGCTGGGGAATTCTGGGAGTTAAAGTCCACAAGTCTTATAGTTGCCAAATTGGGAGACCCCTGGGCTATAGCTACCTGACCAGTGGAATAACTGACTACTTCCATCCTGACAGCTAAATAATGAGAATGTAGCAAAACTGTTCAGTGTCTAAACTATTTCATAATACATTAAAAGTTCTTTCATGTTACCTTTGCTGCACAGATGTTACTAAAATGCAACTCACTCCCACCCAGGCGTGAAATGCTCCCAGAGCAGACCGGATCGCCCGATCCAGCAGCGATTTTTCTCTATCGGATCGCCCGATCCGATAGCGATCACCACCCGGGTGTCATTACTTCCTGGTTTTAATCAGGAAGTAATTTTTTTTACCTTCTGCGCATGCACAGAAGGTGTGTGTGTGTACGTGCACAGCGCGTGCGCTTCCGAACTGGTAAGGAAGGTAACTAGATTTCACCCCTGCTCCCACCCCACAGAGATAATAGCAGAAAATAATTTATGTTTCTATAATAATGAAAATTAATGGCCATAATTTCTAAACGTTACTGCAGCACTGATTCATTTGGCAAATAAAAAATTTCATAATTCTCCAAAGTCCCCGAAATCAGGCAGAATTTTTTTATTCTCTTGCAATCCAAACAGATGTGCAGGGATCTTTGTGTGTGTCCATGTGCAATTTTATTCTAAAAGCATTGGTAAGTGTGGTGACTATATGGGGGCTAGGAGTCAAAAAAGACTTGATGGCACATCATTTAGTCAATCCATCAACTCCTGTGACATTTGCTTAATATAAAAAGCTAAAGAAGAAAAGACAATTGCTTTTTTCCCCTCATTCTCTGGCTAATTGAATTATGGTTACTGAATTAACTCAGCTATCTGGATTTCCAAAGCACATTGAATCAAAAATGTCACTCCAAACTAGTTGATTTTAGCATACCACTATGCATTAAGCATCCCAGCAAGTATTGCTAGTTCATGGTTTCCGATATAATGTAAAATAGGGTTGAGTAAACTTGTGGTTGTTACTTCTCAGAAAATGTACTGTGTGAAGCCATCCTGTATCTCTTTGATGCTATTCCTTGGAGTCTGTTGAAAGTGCTGTTTCCTAAATCAACAGGATAGTAGTTAAATTACAAATAATGAAGATTTTGGTCCTATTTAAAATAATAGGCAACAATCTGAAGTTAAAAGTCAAGCTGACTTGACAGGACAGCAAGAGTCCTTTCAGAGTCTTACCATTTCTGGAGTCCAGAATGACTTGGGGGAGTCTAGGCCAATAAAATAACTTTTCTTACCATCATATTTGCTCCTTCTATGCTGGCAATCCAAGTGTATAGGATTGAGCATCAGGCTCAAATCTCCATCTGATCCACTATAGAGGGCAAGGCAAACTTTCCACAAATGCATTAGGGACTGCTAGAGATGATATGGAAACTTAACCCAGCATAGGACAATTATCCCAGGCACCAGTTATTTCTGAATCTGAGTTCAGCTGTTCCACGTCTGCTCAGATCTGTCAACATGGCAAAAATAGGGATTGGCTCAAATTCTAGTGCAGCTAGAATTAGGGTTGTGTGTGCGGGGGGGATGATTAGTGGGGTAAAAACAAGGACCAGCTCCTTTGGGGTGCACAGGATGGTAATTTAGCATCAGGAAGATGGCCATTGATTTACAAGGGTCACCAAGTGTAGTTCTGTACAGTATGAACCACATGAATGACGGAGGAAATACACAGAAATGGTTATAAAAATAGAAGCATACTTTAAGTCTAGGAAATAGAAGAAATGTGATAAAGACGCTTAGTTTGGCTCCACCATAATTTCCTGGGGTATAGGAGACAGAGAAAATAAAACACAATCAGGCTTTCAAATTTGATGCCAACACTCTAAGATAGACCAGGTCAAGAAACAGACTCCACAAGCTTAAGTGAAACAATATTGATATAGTCCTTAGTAGCAGAATTTTGAAGTCATTTCTGGCTTCCTATGAGTTCATGGGAGACAGATAAAGATCTCTTATGGGAGAGTTCTGTGGGCAATACAGTTTTGCTACATGGCAGTAAATGCAACTGGCAGGCCAGACAAGGAGTCCAACCTTACTTCTGTTCCCTGGACAAGGATATTCCATTTTCTTTCTCCTAGCCAAATTTGCTAGGATTTGCTGAGATGCTGTCGCTGCTTCTCAGCTCTACACTCTACCACAGAAGCAGCCAGTCTTCTCCCTTCTGTGATAGCAGCCATGGAACACAAGATCCTATAGTGCCAGTCTCACTCCATCCACCCTTCTGCATCCCTATCTTTGCCTGTTATGTGTTGAGGAATGTCACTGGGTATATAGACAGCAGGATTCAAGCAGAGCAGAAAGGCCAAATAAGATGTGTGAGGGCAGCTAGTGTGGCTTGGTGATAAGGCAAGTGACTTAAACATGAAGGCATATCCAAAGCAAGAGAGCATGGACACAGTAAATGTTGAAGTTGCCCTTGGCAGCACATTCTGACAGTGATTTGCATTGGGTGCACAACCTGGTTTGCAGCGCACAGCAGAATTATTGCCAGACTCTGCTCTTGTTCTGCCTGGACAAGACAAAAGGTGACTGTCTAGACAGAGCGAGTGTGATGGCTCTCAAATTTGCTCGTGACTTCAGTTGAAAAAAACCCTGTTTTAGACCAACCAATTAAATGAACTTATGAGAAATTCAATAGCAAAACAATATTATATGTAAGTTATAATTACTTGGAGTTTGCTGCTACAGTTTAGTAACGGCCATTAGCCTAACAGGCTTTTAAAAATAAATACTTTTATAAATGTAGACAATCTTTGGCTGCATGCTGTTTTCAAATCACAAACATCTCCCTGAAGTTTTCTTGTTTTTGGTCTTTCTGGTGGCTTTCTCTAACCTAGGTATATCTAATGGTGGAAAATAACTACAAGTTTGAGTGCTTGAGGTGACCTAGCATGGCAAGGTGTAGTTAAATGGATTTATCAGAAAACAAAATGGCAAAGCTCTTTTCCACCTTTAGCTTCTACGATACGATTACTTAGCATACTTTTCCCTCCCTTCAAGCCAGGCAATACATTTTTACTTGAAAGGAACTTAAAAAAAAAAGATAGGCCAGGAAGCTTGGTAAGCATCTAAGTTGTTGATGGATCTACAGGAATATAGAGTGCCATATTGGGAACTGAGATCACAGATATTTACATGATCATTAAAGAAAATAAGTTATCAGACTTACCCAGACTTTGTTGATTTTCCAGGATGTTAAGAAACAGAATGCAAGATCAGCTAGACCAGGGGCCTTTCAACACACACAATGCTGTGTCGCATAAGCACAATTGCTCTGTAGGGGAGTGTTTCTGAATATTCTGATGTCCTTCCATTCCCACAGTATCTTAGAAAAATTGTTATGGATTCCCTTTTGTTCAAGTGAATTTTTTTTGCCCTTTGTCTCTCACAAAATTCTATCATGTTCCCCTGGAAACTTAGGGTTCTCTTGAACATTCAGAAAAACCCTGGTCTGGACTACATTGTGCAAGTACCATTAAGATTAAAAGCAAATGTATCTTTTATATAGTTATCCCCAAAATACTAATTATTGCTTTTGAAGTACCGTATTGCATTAGAATGATGCAAGTTTATATTAAATATATCAAAATTGTAACTTCTATCTCTAATTCACCAATTGTAATGGGGGGGGGGGTTGTATGTGCCCTCAAGTCAGTGTTGATGCATGACAACTGCCTGGATAAGTCTGCAAGACTGGTAAGATTTCAGAAGTGGCTTCCCTTTTCCCTGGATTACTTGAGGGATTGGCCCAGTGTCGGTTTAACAACTGGTTTGGTGAGTGCACACTTCGTGCTGAAAATGGAGCATTTAGAAGCTCAGCTGCTTCCTTCCAAGACAGCAACGGTAAGTAGAACAATGAGGGGGGGGAAATCAGCTTTGCCTCACAATAGAGATGAACTAGAAAGCAGGAAATAAAGGACGGGATAGGGTAGGGGTGGTACCAGCTGATTGTCAGCGCTACCGGTTTGCCCGAACTGGTCCAAACTGGTTGAATACCACCACTGGATTGGCCCAAGTTTACCCAAATGGTTTTGTGCCTAACACAGGACTACAGATAAATTCTATATTCTAGCCTGGTGCCTTAACCACTATTGTATATCAACATGGCTCTGTAGTGGCTTTTAAGGATCCATAATGCTTTTTATAATATATTTATTCTGTAATGGTTATAGTTTACCATTCATGACAAGGCTTTAATAGGCTACATTTAGACTAGTCTTACATGCAGAGGAAAACACAAATTTTAAGATGTGTATTCCTCTGCATATAAGACATTGTAATTGCAGTATATAGACAACTTGACTACTGTCACATTGAGGTGTAAGTCAGTTTGACAGATAGATGCAAATTATCTTGAGATAATCTCTCCTACAAATTTTCATTAAACTGAACAGAAAATTTACTGTGATACTATACTAAATAACCAGTCCAAATAGAATAATATAGGCTTAAACAATGAACCTCAGGGTTTAGAAATTCAGTTTGTCAGAAGAGGAGTGTACCAAATGTACAAAAGAGAGAAGTGCAACTAAGGATTTCAGATAAGGAATATTTTTAGTATTTAT
The DNA here is from genome assembly GCA_022577455.1 of Arizona elegans. NCBI lineage: Eukaryota > Metazoa > Chordata > Lepidosauria > Squamata > Colubridae > Arizona > Arizona elegans. The sequence continues at coordinate 257,536,720 of JAKOOJ010000001.1, forward strand.
GTTACTCAGTTTTTACTTCCTCTTTCTGTCCAGAAAGTAGGCTGCATCATTTTCATCATGTAAAAACATCAATCCAAAATCCATCATTTGTCCCAAATTAAAAGAAATATTTTTAAAAAGATTTTATGAAGATTTCTGCAGAAAATGGCAGTGAAGAAAAATCCAATGCTGAATAAATAAATGCAGTAGCATCAAATAAATTACATTATTAAAAATTTTATTTGGGTTTGGTCAGTACAGGTAAGATAATATTGGAGTCACAGAGCAATATGCATTAACAGGATACAACAGTTCTTAAAACTGAGTAACTATGCACACAAAATTCTTAAACATTGTCACCTAAAGAGAACACACAGATGCATAGTGGCAAAAGTGGAACACAAACTACTATAGGACTCCCTCACCAAGTTTATTTTAGTTAGAAAACTACTGTACTGGGCAAACTTGGCAGTCATTAACCCACAACTATTATGACAAAGTTTTGAGTGTTATAAACAGTATGAGTAAAGAATGCCCTTACACAGCACAAGTTCTAGATATACACAGATTTGTACATACGTCATTGTGTTATACCTGGAAATAAAATTCCATTTTCAACTTCACATTAACTCAAAATATACCTTGAGCTTACACAAACATCCTTTTAGCAACATTCAACGTAATCAATTGTTAAAATTTCAGAAGTGGCAGAGGTATTGAAGCAGAAAACCCACAAAGGCAGAATTGTGACATATATGCACTAATTTGAACAGTTCTGGACAGTTTCTTCTCCCAATTAAGTGACACTATAAAAAATTATTTTTGCAGAAAAAGGTTACAAAACCGAACCCTGCACATTTACGTTAGAGTCCAAACCATTCTGAACATGACGAGACCCCGAAGTTCTGTTACCTTTCACACTGACTGTTTTCTCCTCTTGTGGATCATGATTAGAGTCTGTATCATTTGAATGGTGAGTAAGAGAATTTTCACTACCAGTGGGAGAGTCTACACTTTCGTACCCAGTACTGAGTTGATTTATATAACTACCAGATCCTCTGCCAGTTCTATCTTCAGAGTGGTTGGAAAGCTTATTACCATTGCTTGGTGAGGGTGGAAAATCATCCTCTGTTCCACTACCTTCTCTATAAAAACCAGGCCCCGCTGTCCTCTGATGTGAAGAGCTGCCATTACTTGGTCCATTGGCCAGGCGACTGCAATCTTTGCTCATGGTTTCACCCTGATCTGTAATTTCACAAGATGGAGTCCGGCTGGTACCTGGAGTTGAAGCTTGTAACTGCTGCTGCTGATACTGAACCAATTGTTGGCGAGTCTCTTTCAATTGCTGCTGTAGAACTAGAATGGTACTCTGCATACCTTCTACTTCCTCATCAAGCTGGATGATGAAATCATTCAGTTCTATATGAAGAAAAATAATTTAGAGCATATACTTAATAAGTAGGATCTGTCTCTTCAAACTGGGCATAACTAAACAACATGCTCAGTTTCATATTAATACCTTACTTGATCTTAAACACATTCCATCGTAGCTCTTTAAAAAAATAAATTTAATATAAATTTAGAATCTGTGCATGCATGCACGCATGTGAGCAACACAAAGTCCAACAGAATACCTTTAAAATGTAAATTTTAATCCCTATTTTAATTTCCATCATAATCCTTTTTGTTTGTTTAAAGCTTTGGTAAAGCTCGTAAACAGATTTTTGCAATTATGCCTAAATTCAGCATAAAGGAAATACATGAAAAATACACTTGTAAAAAGGTCAACTGATATGCAAAAGTCCCAGTGGTGGATCTGCTTATCTAAATGGTTACATATACCTTGCTGCTTCTAATTACTTTGAGTTAAGCAATTAAATCTTTTCTGGCCAAAACCGATCTACAAATCCTAACATAAAAACTAGTACTGAATTCAAATTGTATGCACTGATAATGTTCATAAATAAGATTTGCTTACTGTACACAAATAAAAGAACTTGATATTAGTAGCAAGGTATTTTCTACCTTTCTGCAAGCAATGTATGTCCACATATTTTTTTTTATAAATTCTAGCCTATCTATCAACCATCTCCTACACAGTTCCTTCCGTCTATTTTTTTTTAATTCCCAGGATTCTTAGGTAACACAATCTAATTGATCTGGATAGAATCACATTGCAGTTGCTCTTTACTATAATGACACACAGTACAACATTTAATTTAAATGTTAATTAAATGATGTATAAGTTCTATGTGGCATTTAACAAACATTAGACCCAAGTAATAATTATAGCATAGAAATATTTGAGCACATTGTAACAGGACAGCAAAAACTGTCTCTGTTACAAAAATCTTTTTAAAAAGATTTTTAAAGTTTGTAGTGTATTACAATTTAATAACTAACCAATTTAACTAAGTTGAGCTATGGCTTCTGAAGACCCCAAAAGATAAAACAGCAATGTGGAGACTGGCATTAGACTTAAAATCTATGGTAACTGCATCTGATAATTATATTTTGAAATTATGCTCATTGAAACAGCACTGATTATCTTCCTTTTGTATCTCATATAGGGAAAAAAACACCATTTCTAGTGCAGTTTCATTTGTTTACTTGTATCTTAGATATAGCATTCATATAACTAAATGTCAAAAACGCAAATGTCAAAATAATTTTTATTAAGAATTAAATCAAAGTTTGCTAGCCGCAATAGCCTATTACTTAGTGAAGATTTAAAAACAAGTTTCCAATGGCTAAGAAACAAAACAAAGATAATATTACACAAAATAGTCTTCAACTACACATTTACATGGAAGCAACACTAGAAAACTGCCAAATTCATTTTAAATTAAGCGCTAACTTTCTGTAACTGTCTTCTAAGGCACTGAAATAACTTTACAGTAAGAAACTAGAAGAGAATACCTTAAACACTAAGCATTTATGTACCACCACAAGGACTTCTGCTTTTCAAAATAATAATAATCAAAACACTATAGAATAACCACAACATGCTTAGTTTGTATTATGATTTTGCTCAGTGGAAAAGAAAACTTTTACAAAGGACATAATCATACAAGTTAAAATTAAACATATAGTTAATTGTGTGAAAAATTCATGCTTAATTCTCACCATTACCATTTAGTTGTGCTGGTAACCGTAACAAGTTTTATGAGTTTGAAATTCCTTCCAGAACATTTTAAAGGTGTTCCATAGTAAAAATGTATAATACCACAATGTTTGACTTTTGAAGCTTACACACACACAGTACAATTCTCTATTTTCTTTTTTAAAAATCCCTTACCATCCTGACTGCTTTTAAGCTCCTCACTATATTTCTTCTGTAAAGCCAACTCTGCCTCAAGTTGTGCAATACGTCCTTGGGACAGTTGCCTTCCAAGCTCTTGATTCTCCTGGATAAGCATTCGACACTTCGCCATTAACTTTTTGCCTGTTTGGCTGTAAAGGAAAGAGCCATCTATCATAAAATGAAGACAATTTTCTTTCATCTCCCTTGATAAAAGCTGCCACTGGGAGCACTATTTCTGTAACACATCTTTCTATAGTATCTTGCTGCCAGTTGCCATTGAACATTTTTTATTGGTCTTCTGGCCCCACATGGCCAAGCTGAAAGGCAAGTATCTACAATAAGCAACTATAATTATGATCAAAAGGTATCTATTGCTTTTATTGTCTGACTAGGCAATTTCAGTAGAAACGACTCAATAAGAAAATATGGGCAGAAATGATGAAAATAGCAACATTCAATTTTTGGTTTCTAGGAACAGGAAAAAAATGGATTTACGTAATGAAAAGCTTAGTCATGTCTGTAAGTTTAACTCCATATCTTTGAATTTACACAAATTTGGAATCACCAAAAAGAAAGTTTGAAGATTTCATCTGTCTCCTATTGACCTGGCTAGGTATTCTGCTCCAGTGTCAAGCAAATACAAGAAGTGTTCCTGGCAAAGTAAAGCTTTGAATGGGTTTTAATGTCTTTAACGTTTTTAATTTTTAAGTGTTTTTATAGTGATTTTTTTAGTGTACTGTGAGCCGCCTGGGTCTTTGGAGAGGGGCGGCATATAAATTGAATAAATAAATTAAAAGTTCTTCTGCACCTTCCTTTTATATACACTGAGCTACTTGCTACTTTGCGTAAGCAGCCTATGCTAACAGAAGCAGCAGCATCTACCTATATGTCTGTCAGCTATCTAGGAATAGACAGTCACACTGCAGTAGGCTAGTATAAGACCAATATGAAAGTTTTAATAAACTTTCTAAATGCAGACATAATCTCTGCCAATAGTATACAAGTTAACTGCTGCCCCTAGACCAATTTAGTTACTTGCTGCTTTAGTTATAATTCATTGCTCTTTTTTTGCCAGGAAATCCTTTCCTAAGATATCTAAGTTAGATATCTAATATCTAACTTCTACCCTAAAACAACTAAGAGTAATGTACCTTTCAGAGCTTAACATTTTATATAACCAGGAAGTTTTTTTTCTAATGTTTAAAATCTTTCTTGGATTATTATTTGAACTTGTTTGGTTCAAGCCTAAACTTTTAGAGCAGTGATGGCGAACCTTTTAGACACCGAGTGCCCAAACTGCGAGCATGCACATGGCCAAATTGAAAGGTGTGCGCGCACATGAGCAGCAGAGACCCAAAGACCAGCTGGCCGGCAGAAGGCAGGGCATCCCAACACAGGCAATGTGGCAAGAGGTTAGATCTTTTTCTTTCATGAGCTTCTGTTTCATCGTTTGCAGGGAAACAGATGCTTACAAAAGAAACGCCACAGAGATCTGACCTGGGGCGACGGCGCGCGTGCCAGCAGAGGGCTCTGCGTGCCACCTCTGGCATGTGTGCCATAGGTTTGCTATCATGGCTCTAGAGTAACTGATAATGTGACCTATATAAAAGTCCTTCAAACATGGAAAAATAACATGTTTTACATTGCTTTTTTAGGCTAAAAGGTTTGTCCTCATGGAACTTTGATATTACTTATCAACTTTATCATTCATAGTATACATCTGTCAACATCCTTCTTGAATTGTGGTATCGGAACTTAGAACTATTTCTATTTGACAAAACTATTAGTTTATTACATATATTTAAAAAACTATAAAGCAGTGACAGCTTAGTAGTAAAGCAGCAAACATTTGCAAAATTAATTTAGATTTAAACTAATTTTAAAAACTGAGCTGGTAAACCAATGGTATGATTCAATATAAATAAAAATTCTTAAATTATAATCTGGCCAAAAGCACCATTGGAAGGCAAAATATCTATCCTAAAAGGTTTAATAATGCAATAAAGTACCTTTTCAACATAAGCACATTATAACTATTGGAAGATAACTTACACATATCATTTTGAAAGAGAAACGTGGCTTAACAGACTGCTAGAATTAAAATCCCAAAAGAAAACATATGGGTACATGTATCCAATTTAGGTTTTTTCAATGTTAGGAAGTTATACTTTGCAATATCATGCCTATTTTCTGAGTTTAGCAAATATATTTGAAGTTTTGATCACATCACCTAAGAAAGCTGATTTCAGCATTTTTCCTTTGGATTTTTTAAAAACAAATCTAGTAAGTACCTGTTTCAAAATTGTAACTCAATGCAGAATTATTAAATTATCCCACTTTTTGTCTGATTGGAAAAAAACTGACACATTCGACAGTACTGTCTAGTAGACTGACACAAAGGTATCATACAAAATAGTTTCCTACATAAATTATTTTTCTACAGGAAAACTATAAATATAGCATAATGCCCAACAGTGCATATATTGTACATGTGTGGAACCCATTGTGAATCCTGGCCTCCAAAAATATGTATATTACATATTACAGCATATCTAGCTTTTTTGTTTGTGTCTCATACATAAACAACTTGGATGAAGTAAGTGAACCCAAAATTTGGCTAGTTGCCACAAAGCTAGTTTAGATATGTCAAGATTTCAAATATGCCTTAGATTTTTTTTAATAACAACCTTCATTGAATAGTAAACACTCTTAAAAAGCAGCATTTTATGAAGGTTAATCGAAAAAGACATATCCCAACCCTTATTTCCTGTAATTAAGTGGATGATTCTTTGGATCCTGATTGCCTATAAGAAAACTGGCTACAATAGATTTACCATTAATAAAATACATAAATGCTGAATATTTAGAATCTGAATAACATTTTAAAGGGTGTTTTTTTAAACTTAAGGCAACATTCTAACTCTTGTAATTTGAACTAGATTTTATGTATATTAACTTATATGTTAATTTATAAATGACTAAGATAAACAAAAAACAAACACATTAATTAATGTAGGCAATACAGTTTCACGTTGTCCAAAGCATCTGGAAGACGCCAAGAAAATCTTAAAAATGTCAAAAACTAAACGAATATAATTTTAAAACATATTGTTATCTAATGAAACCCCCATATTGTATCTTATTTCTATTCATGTTCATACTGTGAATATCATTTTCTCTTGCTGCAGTTCAAAAGCCTGTAAACAAGGGCAATGCAATACAATTCTTAAAACACTGTTGAAAAAAGGTAAGATTTTGAGCACACACTTGCAAAGACATAGGATCCACAAAATATTATACGCAGATACAAGAATATTCTTTCCTTAGTACTTCAGAATCACTTTCACAGTGTAGAAAAATACACTACCATTTTGAAGCATAAGATCAGAAGAAAATTATGGCAGAACACGTAAGACAAACAACTTAAGGAAAATATTTTAAAAACAATAAATTAACACTCATCTCTTGAACCAAACGCTTTCAATCTGGGAGCCTCTGAATTTTTTGTTTCTAAACTTTCAAGAAACTTGTTTCTATCTCTGATATATAGTAGCTAGGGGTATTGAGGATTGCAGTTCAAAACACCTGGTAGCCAACAGCTTAAGGAACACAGTCTTACAATTTTATAGAAACAACAATAAAGGAAAGTATAATTACTTGAGTACTTGAAAGTACCAATTTCACATTTATCTTCTGATTAATCTAATAATCTGATTATGTGCATATCGAAGATTGAATTAAAACTACAAATTAGTCCTTTTCTGAAACCATTTTTTAAATGGCAGGTGCCTATTTTAAATCCAAACAAACTGGATATATATAGAAACTAAACACTATCTTTCTAAATATTATCTGATCAAGTTGGGAATTCACAGGCAATTTGTAAGACACAATTAAAACATACCTATGAAGAATGGTTTTCTGATTATACATTCAACAAGTTTTACAAAGACAAGTGTAACATATTAGGATACTTTTTTCTGCAGAAATCTTACCTCAGTTCTGTTGATAGACCTTTAAAAGATCTTCCATACCATCCCACCAAGATGATCTCCAAAAGCCTGAATTAGTGTGAATGTTTTTCCTTTTTGATGAAATACCCATGATTTGTATACTATCACATTTTTATGTTGAAATAATTTTATCACAGGTATATGCATTTCATAAAATGGTTGTTTTAGATTAATTACTGAATGTGGAATGCTGGAATTATTATATTATGTCCAGTTGAGATATTTTCAATCAACCTACTAGAGAAGACTATACAAATATTAAGACAAAGCAATAAATTTTAGAAGCCTTTCCACTGTAATCTTGAGAATACTGAAATGTCCGATAAAACTATTCCTAGAAATCACTTAGACATGTCATGGCGCCAGACAGTACCAATGATTTTGAACTGTTGTAAACCGATGGGATGTATGCAATAAGCTTTGACATTATCTTTCTTTCAGAGAACAGGATAAAACATGGTAGCAGCCTGTTCTCCATTCTTTTATGTTCATATTTCACGGGAGCTTCGTACAGTGGTTCAGCCAGCTGTGTCTCTCAATTATTTGACATTGCCTATTTTAAAGCAGTTTAAGTGCAGCTTTATATAAGTCTAAATATACAAATGCATCATGCTAGCTAGGCAACCGACTCTGGTATGCCTTGCAGAGTTTGCGTATATTTTCTCAGGATAATAATATATATGTGGCAATTTTATACTGTCAAGGATAGGATAGGAATCGCAACTAGTTTTTGCTTATATATTCTAGTTGAGATTCACATGTATACAACTGTTCAACAATATAAAAATGGGTAATTAAATTGCATCTGTTTGTACAGCACTAGATTTAGGAATTTACATTTTACCAGCCATCCACAGAATAATTCGTTAATCCAAACCATGACAAGTTTCACTGAATTCCTATAAAGCCCAAATGCTAAGCAAACCAACACTTGAGTGTGTGTATGTTCTCACAGCTGATTAGCAAAAAATGTGATTTAAACAAAATTCACCTCATTTGAGTTTTGACCCAGCAGTTCAGTGAACAAGGAGGAAGTCCACAGTCTTAATGGCAAAACTGACTTAATCAGTCTCTACATCACTAGGTTTAGGATTAAGAGCGAAGCACATTCCACTTATATGTTTTACTGGAATTTGATATGATCAATTCATGATTTAAAATCTCTAGGTTCTCCTCCAATTTGTCTGTAGACATAGTGTGCCACAGACTTTAGACTTCTGCTTCTCCCTCATTTTCTTCAAACAGAACCACTTTGCAAGTGTCTACATGTTCTAGAAAGTACACATTTTCTGTGGTGGCCACTTCTTCAGAACAGTCCGACGCTGTCAGGCCTCTGAAGCAAAGGGGGGGAAAAGCTGAAACACAAGGTTCATCTGGTAAGTTTTACATTAAGCAATACAAGCTGGACAGAATAAAATGTAGCTTTTGGCTCAAAACGTCTGAGTCTTGGTGTGGAAACGAGTACGTGGTTGTCCCACCAAAGCATTCTCTGTCAGGGAAGTCTTGACTGGGGAGTATGTTTTGTTTACCTATCAGGTGTAAATTTCCAGGCACTCAGTTCATTTTGGGCTTGTTCCAGTTTGTCTTTAGTCTGTTCCAGTTCACCTTTCATTTTTAGGAAAAACAAGTTGATGGCTGGGTCCACCATTGTTGATCTCAGTTGAGCAACACTTGGTTGCTGGACTTGCTTGAGGTACTGTATCTGATTCTGCATGAAGGAAAGAAATATTAAGTCAATATATACTATCATAGGTCCACATAATCTGAAAAATAATCCTTTCTTTTTATTGATATTAATAGAAAATAAAAATGAACTCTGAAATTATATGACAGAATTTATATAGGGTGCTGTAAACACCATAACAATTCATACAACCATGCATGCACTGATCACAAATTTTAAGAAATGGCACTGCAATACAGCTCCCTCTTTCTGCATGTACATGCACTTTTAACACATATGCAAGAGGGGCAGAGATTGTATGATGGTAATGTTTCCATTTTATTTATATACTATTTTATATTTTATAAAATATTTATATATTTGTAATTTTATAAAATAAGATTTATAAATAAATATTAACATTTAAACAATTTTTAAACTGAGCAATTTAGTCTTATGAAGTTTAGTTTTTAGTGGTGGCATCATCTCATAATCTTAAAAACCTAATTCTTACATATTGCGAGGAAAGAAAGGTAAGCTTTGATTTTAGTGGGGCAGAATAAATATTATTGTAATGGTGAGTTCCAATTACACTTATTCCAGTATATTCCAGTATATACACTATTTATTATTCAGTAAGCTATTATAGTGAAAATACAATGTTTAGAGAATCATACTAATACAATAAATTTTGTCCTCAAAAATCACAAATTCTCAACGTTAGGGTTGCTGAGGATTGGAAACTCAAGAGAATTAAAGAGTAAGTAAGAGATGACCCCAAGAAACTTCAGTGGATTTAATAATATACTTTCATTTGTCCAGTTTTGGGAATATCCAAGTAAGCTAGAGGGTTGCATGTGGTATCACTGAAAAGTTGATGACATCAAAAACGGCTAGAATAACTTTTTCAACTTTTCCTGGGTTTGAGGACAGTAGTTTATGGTGAGCATGGGAAGCCTCTTCAGGAAAGCTGTTCCATTTCCATTCTTAAAAATTACCCAACTCTTACCAAAAACAAGTATACTGCTAAAATTCAGTGGTAAAATTTCAGCAATTAAGGTGAGGGGATACAAAGCTAGGAAGTGTCCCACTCCATTTTCCACCATTATTTTTGAGCGCAAGCCCGTGCACACTACAAATTGGCCATTTTGTTGCTGAATTTCAATTTTATAGTTTTGAGATGCTAGAGAACAATAATTAAGGTACAAAAGACACAGAGAGACCACAATCTACCAGATGCATTAAGCAATCAGTAAGGTTTTATTCTAACCAACTAAAACCATCAAGAACTTTCGCTTAAACATAGATAATTTCAGATAATTCTATAAACAAAAGTGAGCTATATTCATCTAGTATGATACAGTTGCAACAAAAATGTGAATGCAAGCTCACTTTTACTGAATACAAGTTTTATAAGCATCTATTGTGAAAATGTGAAAGGATGCTCAACAAATATATGAAATGCAGTAGAGAGTTGGGCATACATGTGTGTAATATTATCATGGATTATGGATAAAATTTGCTATCAAATTTTAGTAGTGCGGTTGGGGGTGACTTCAAGGACGTGAGATTCAGAGCTGCACACAATCACATTACCATCTCAAACAAAAAAGAAGCTTTAGTTTTAGATTTACATGAACACTGCAACAGAATTGTGTAATACAAATTAGTGGTTTTTATTTACAGGTTCTCTAATGTTAGTGATCTATCTAATCTCTGTATTGAATATGTTTTGTAATCATTATCATCTATATTAAAGGTTGCTATTGAACTATAGTAGCTCACAACTCTGAAAAATTAGTAATATGTCAACATATTTTACATCACTAATACAGGCTTTTGATAAAAATATAAAATTTCAAACCATGCTAAATAGTAGGAATAGTTAGCACAACTAATGAATAGAATTCTGTCTAAAGCATTCAAAAGCAAATCAGTAGATTTCAACAGAGGCAAACTCAAATGATTTGATTAATTTCACTTACAGTACACTCTTGCATTTCTTGTTCTTTAGTTGCTAGTCGCATCACCAAGATATTTTCCCTTCGAGCAGATTCTTGTTGTTGTTGCTTCAGTTTTTCTTCAGATTCTCTCAATCCTGTTACATCATTGGCTAGTGTAAAAAAAGGAAGAAATTACAAGATTTATTACCAGAAACCTTCAAAATAGTAAGATAAAAAGATAAACAATAAGATAAAAATGGTATCTAAACAAAACAAAGACAAAATAATGTGATTCATAAATACATTCCCTTTTGGAAGGAAATGTAAGAAAGAAAGATATAGCTTCTATGAGAACACAGATAACACCACAACAGAATTCACTCTGACTATTTTCTACTGGTCTTTTAACAGTTCACAAAAGAACAGAAAATAGTAATGGCATGACAGTGTTATCATACAAGCTATATGACTCTGTCATAATCCTCCTTTTCAGTCCTAATGTCCTAAAATCACCTGCAAATGTATGATGGTAATCTTTTACAACCATGGAAAAAAACAGCTTCTGGGAGCTTACAAATATACAGGGTCGTTAATTTTTAACATTAATACGTGCATTTATATACATCAACTATATATACTTTATATGGCCCAGGACAATTCCTCTTCACTCAGTGCAACCCAGGACAAGCCAAGAGGTTGGACATATCTGTTGTATGAGAATATGAAGAGCTACAAACTACAATCTGCTCATTTGCACCTATCAGTTCTACATGAAGCACAAAAGCATCAATAACAAGTGCTGCCAGAATTTTCTTCTACTTGCATTTTACTTTGAATTTTATCAACAGATTCATATTAAGGAAAAGGAAGCAACTTTCTTTGGTACATAAAATAGTAATTTGTCAAGCTCTAGAGGCATTGCGTGGCTACAAACACAATCCGTCCCTAATTATTGTTTCCAGTATTAATCCCAGGGCACAGGTGAAGCCAATGTTTTCTCCCTAAAGGGATAGTTCTGGGACAAGAATGAGTAACTTAAAATAATCTAAACTCAAATCCCAAAGATATACCACATCTTAACAAGCTCATTATTCTATGAAGATTTCTTGTTAATTGTCGTTAAATCAGAAGTAAACAAGCTTGACTATCCAAAGGAAGAAAACATAATCCTAAAGTCTGTTGATGCCCTAAAGACTATTTAATAATTAGATTATCTTATTGTTAACATATTAAGTTTGTCTTTACAAGAATAACATATCACTGCTCTCGTCCAATAAAAATCATATAGGAGCCAAGTAGTAATATAAAAGTTGCCCCATATCAATTTCAGAATTAGAAAGTGAAATATAAATCAGGTTTAATGAAAATACATGTATTACAGCACATTTAAAATGTACTATCAAGCAGGTAGTGCTTTCATGGATACATTATAAGGAAATGACTACCCAAAAGGGATAATCCCAAAAAAGTTTTAACTAATAAAATAATGAAATTTAAAAATATGCTATGTATAACACAGTTTCATTTAACAATTATCGCAAAACAATTGGTAAAATCAGATCAATTATGTGAACTACTATGTACACATCTATCACATGTCAACTGAGAAAATATGCCAATATCTGTAATTGACAAAGCCCTGCTTTAATAAATGTATTTAGAGTAACATGGTTTGGGTTTTGTTTTTTACATACTGGTGAACTGAACAATATTACAGAAAAAATATCTAGCCTAATGTATATGCCCAAGGGAAAGCCTTCCATCATTTCGTATTACAAATTATTGATTCAGACAGTGTATAAATTTTAATGTATCATTAGAGATTGAGTACAGGTAGTCCTCAATTTATAACCACAATCTGAACCTGATGGCATTAATATATAATCTTCCTCAAGCAGATGATAAATATTAAGTTCCCAATTTGTGAATTAATAGGTTCAAACTTACTTAAAAATGTATATACTATAGGAATATATATTTTAGTTGCTTTGTCCGTATGTGGTCCAATAATTCACCTCCCAAAAACTCAATTTTTTAAATTCTATTTTTCAAAGAATATGGCAGGGTCTAATTGTATATTCAGCTGATTTTCAACTTACAGTTTAGATCAGTGTATTTGCCCTCAAGAGCTTGCACATATGCTTCATATTGCTTCCATCTAAAAAAGAAAGAAAAACATTTCTGAATTGCATATATGATTAAAAAATAGCAGCATACGATTAAACCTATCTTACAGCTTTCATTAAATACTTTAATTATCATGATATGTATAGTTTAACACCTAAGAACACCTTTAGCAGCTATAGGAAACATACACCCACAAGCCCCTACTTCAAATTGTAGTCTGCTTTCAAAAATAATCCTTTCTTTTGGTGGATTTGCACATCATCTTAAGTCAAAAACAAATTACCTAATTACTTTATGTGTGAACAAAGGTAGAGACAATATTATTTGAACAGGTTTACAGTTAACTTTCTTTAATAATTTTTTATCTTTTTCAGTTTTTCATCTCTGGCTATTTTGATTACTTTTTAAAATACATACATAACCCACCACACTATTCTTTTCCAGGGAATAAGCAACATAATGTAAAATGCAGAAAAGCAATAAGAAAATAAAAGTAAAATGAAGACCTAACTGAAAATCAAAAGATAAATATAACGTATAACAAAATCATTTGCCTTATCTCCTCATATTTTTCTATCCTTGCAAATTATATTTAATAGATTTCAATGGCTCAGTGAAATTGTTAACTGCTTTTAATCTCCTACTGGTATTAGGGCATAAAATGGGGCTAAAGTAATTCTATAAAACAGGGGTCCCCAACCGCCGACTGGTCCATGGCCTGCCAGGAACTGGGGCCACACAGCTGGAGTTAAGTGGTGAGTAAACAAAACCAAAACCATCTCCCCCCTCCCCCCATGGAAAAATTGTCTTCCGCAAAATTGGTCTCTTGTGCCAAAAAGGTTGGGGATGCTGCTATAAACAACTGACTCAAGGTCACTAAATTGAAAACTGAATTGAGATTTTCCCCATGCTTGTTTAACCCATCCCAAATATATATTACACGTACATAATCATACCTTTAAACTAATTTCAGATATGAAAAAAAAAGATTCCTACACCTGCATTAATCACTTGTTTTGACTGAGTGCAATGTGCAAATCTAACCACTGTGCTTTCCAAATTATTATGTATAAAACATTATGTATTATGAAAATCCAAATTAATAAAAACAATAGCCTAGTGCAATATGTGGACTCTATATCCATTACATAGGTAAAGATTTGATTGAGTAATGCTTCTGTCCTAATGACTTTATAGACACTTTCACATAGTGTTCTTTCAGCAAGTGACTTGTCACTGACTTCTTCCAAGTTGTCTTTTTCAAAGTCTTAATCTAGCAATAGCTCTTAGCTATCCTGACAGTCTTTCAATTCAAATATTAACCAGAATTATGCAGCACTTCAGATTTGATTTAGAAGAGGTGCTCCAAAATATGCTCGTTTTTAGGTCTGTACTTCAAAAGCGTCCCCGCAATTGTACAAACTCATAAAACATAGTTGCTTTAATAAATTGCAGAAAGATCCTAATTTGTGAATCCACATTTCAAAGGACCTCTTCCAAATTGAATCCTATGAACACTGATTATTTTTTTAAGAGATTAGCCAAAAACAGCTAGGGGCCACTTACGATCAAAACAGAGGTCTGGATCAAACTGCAGGTAATTCTTGCTTAATGACTATCCATTCAGCAACCATTCAAAATTATGATAGTGCTGAGCAAAGGGATTTATGAGCTGTACCTGACGTTATGGTCATTATAGTACCCCTGTGGTCACATGTTTGCAATCTGGGCTCTTGGCAACCCATTCATTTCCAATGGGTTGCCAAGCACCTCACAACCATTTGATCACCATTTGCAAACTTCTGTGATAGCTTCCCCAGAAAGTCAACCACCTGCTAAAAGAACTCCCTCTGGTTTCTTGGGGAGGGCTAAAAAAGGTCTGCCCTGAGATCCAAACAGGGTTTCAGCACAGAGCATTTGCAGCATGGCGCATTTGCAGCCAGACCCAGAAATCAGAGAATATCCTCATCTTTGGGAGTTGGTTGCAAACATCTTTCTCAACCAGTCTCTGAGAGTGAAAGGGCTGCCCATCAGACAGATTCAAACCCTTGTGGGGAAAGTCCCTCTATTGGGCAGCTGTTTTGACAGTGAAAGTACTACCCACTGGAAGATTTTGACCCCATATGAGGTCATCTCCCTTCGGCAGGCAGCTACTTCTCTCCACCCGAGAGATCGCTCAATGACCACAACCAGAAGTACTGTCATTGAGCAAAACAGCCACATGACATCTCACTTAACGACCAATTCACTCACTAATCAAAGATTCTGGTTTCAATTGTGACCATAAGTCAAGGACTGCCTATAAATAATGGGATACTTACTTTTCATTTTTCTGAAATTTTCTTTGAATCTCAGTAAATCACAAACTACAAAATTTGGTATCTTAAGCCTTTAATGTCTGATTTAGCTTAAACTTTTTTACCATTTTCATATGCAAAAATTGTTCTTTAGTCCTTCTTATTCAATAAGCTATTGTGAAGATCCAAATTATTCTATGTAAGATATGAGAAATGAATTTTTGCTATTATGAGATAGACCATCATTTTACCTTAAGATCAATTCCTCTCTAGGTAGAACCTTGAAGTCTGTTTCACTGAGACGGGCCTGCACAAAAATAATTTCATTGAATTATTTCATCTAGCATCAACATGGAAAAGTAAAAGTAGAATACATGTTTCCAGATTACCTTCTTTGGAAGTGGTTCTTCATTAGTCATTGTGAACTCTGTAGAAGAAATAACACTATTACCATTTTACCCTCTAACAAGTGTAACTAAATGTGCATACACCTTAAAGTACAAAAGTTCCAATCAGTTTGAGTATATCTAATACATTTTTATAATAGCTTTGGAAAATAATAAAAACTTTTGTTTCAACAATGTACCACGTTGTAACTCTTGAGAAATGTATCAGTGAGAAATGTACCCTATTGAACTCTATATTATAAAAATATGTTCATTTTGTGGATAATTAAGACATTTATTTTCAACAATAATGAACATTTAAATAATTTCTGAGTGCATGAATAAACTCACTATTGCTTGTGTAATACAGGTTCATCCAGTTACAGATAACTCTCTTTTACTAGATTTATGGTTTTTGCCATTTCAGGAAGTAATCAATCCAGGATCATATTTATTGACTTTAAAATATTACTATTTTTCTGCACCGCACAGGTAATTCAAAGCTAACGTTTTCCACAACTAGTAGAAAGTTGTCCCTATTGTTTATAAGATGGGTAAATATGTTTTAAATAAATATATAGTATTTGCTCAAAGTTTTAGAACACTGAAAGTTGTAATGATCAGCATCAGACCAGAACTCTGAAACTTTAGTTTTACAAGATGAGGCAGTCAGTAATTTTCAGGCTGATCTATTTCACAGGACCAGTGCAAAGATGAAAGAATGGCAACAAGCATGCAGCAATTAACAGTTCTGTTGTTTTATATAACACCATATAAATTCAATGAGGACCCTATAAATAATGCTTTACTTAAATTATCAGGAAAGATAATTTAATAATATTTTTATTAAATTTTTATAAATTGCAAAAAACAAAAACATCCCAAATCACAATTTTATGGAACCTTATAAGAAAGCAGTAAGTACCTCTGAATGATAAGTCTCAATTCCTGGACAAATCAGTGTAGGGTTTTTTTTGCAACACTACAGAACTGGCTTACTTTCTCACAGGATGTTTTGACTTCCCAGTCTACTCTCTTGTAGTTTTCTATCCAATTACTGAATTCTGACTATTTTTAAGGGGTTTCCCTCATAAGGATCAGTTCACTTTTTTTATTGTACCATAAAATTTGATTAACCCAGACTTTCTATAATTTGTTTCAAACTAATTACAATAACAAACTACTTTGTGTAAATCTGTTATTTTCAGTAGCTGAATTGAAATTTTCTTTTTTCTACTGCAAATAAATATCCATTTTTATATTAGATGACTTCTAATTCTAAAATAATTATCTTCTCTTTGCATGCTAAGATGTATTTGGAACAGATTTAGGGACTTGAGATATTGTTCTGCATTCAGCCTTCATCTCTTATGTACAACCTTAAAATTAAGAACATGATCTGACCCCAAAGTTTTTCCTATAACAGCCCCAAAAATGTAAGAGTATAATAAAAAAATAGAATATGTATTGTTAGACATTACTATGCTATAGTAAACTCTGCTGAATAAATATTCAGTAGAGCTAGCCAATTTCAATTTAAGATGAAATGTTTTTCTCAACATCTTTATTAAATAAAATAAAAAATTTATTTTAGTGAAAAATATTTTTCCTCTCTTCATAATAATCACTGGACTGAGATAGATGATATAGCAACTACGGTTAAAACATTATCAACATGAACAGTTGTACAAATACCTCATCTCATATAAACCTGGCTGTATAATCTGAAAAAATGCAATCTTGCCCTTAGTACATTGTGATTTGTAGTCTGAGCAGAGGCACCATCAACATTTTAACTCTACATGTGAAGAGCTTGGTCAATACAATAAATAACTTTCTACATGCAACTAATTTTTATATGGGCAGGCATAGCCAACTGGATCACCACTGAATGTAACATATTCATTGCAATGTAGCACATCAATGATGATAGTTCTTTCTAAGCAACCTGTAGAATGAACAGGTTCTTCCCCAACTTGGGTCTTCTGCAAGTGCATTGGGCTACAATTCCCATTTCTACCAATTACTGGATATGCTGAAACAGATGATTTATAATTTGACATAGGAGGAAATCATTTTGAAGAGTCATTTGCTATGTGGAAAATAATCAATCACATCTTAGGTTTTATACAACTTTTGTCTGCAGTGGCAAAACTGCCAAGTAAAATACCAACAGTTCAGCAGAGGATGTAAAAATAATGAAATCTACGGTCAGTTTAAGGCTTTAAGAGTAAATCTAACTATGTTTTCCTCCAGAATCACTATTAACGTCGTAATAAAATATAGCAACATAACCTATCCTATTTTTTTATTGAAAAGAATTGTTAAGACATAAAATATTGACAAACTTAAAACCATTTTGCAAGCTAAGGAGGTCTTAAAAATATGAGCATGTGATCCGCAGCCCAGTTCAACCCATTTACTCAAAATATTTGGACAGTCCCGTGTATATAATTTTTAGACGAACGCGCAGACACGTGACCTTATATCTATATTTCAAGCTTCTCAGACTTTAATTATAAAAATAAAAAAAACCCGCACGTTTGGAACCGATCTGCAAGCGAAGAATGTAAGAAGAACCGCTTTAAATCCTCCTCGCCTTATGGCCGTCTAGGTAAACAAAACAGGATCTTCCCGAAAATAAAGGTCGCCTGTCTAAAATGGGCCTTCGGGAGGATCGCAGCAAACGCGGGCGGGGGCGGCCGACAAAGAAGATGCTACAGGCGTGGCGACGTCGGAGCCCGCGAAGGGCTGCCGCAAGGGGCTCGGGGCCCCTAACCTCCCGATGCACACTGGACGGCCTTCGCAATCTCTTCTTCGTTCTTTTCGGCGGTCTCTCGTTAAGGCTGGAGTCGGCGGCGCCTCGCGCGGGAAGAGGCAGAGTAGGCCACCACTCACCTCCCGCCGATGGCGGCGCCGCCAAGGCGTCGCGTTCAGAGCGCTCCAGATGCTTCCAAGGACGGTCTCTCCTGCTGCATCGATAAACTTAGAACCACCGCCCTGAAACGGTCACCACCGCCGCCACATTCCGCTTCCCGCCCCGTTCTTTATTCGCTGGTTCGCTGCGCTACAAAATGGCGCCCGAGAGGGAAATGAGAAAAGCCGCCTCGCCCCTTCCTTCACTCCCGCCTCGTCCCAGCCAGAAGGCAGCGCCGCCGCAGCGCGGAGCCAACCGCTGCCACTCAATTCCCCGGCCCCTCCCCCGCTCGACTGCCACCACTCGCGCGCCCCCTCCCTCCCTCGCGCCTCCTCTTCACTTACCGGCCCAGGCAACCAGGCAGCAACTGACTCCGCGGCAGCCGCTGCGGCGCTCGCTTAGTGCCGGATCTATACTTCTCCGTCGCTTCTTTCGCCCCCCCTCACTCCCTCCGCCGCGCTCGGACGGGGTTTCCTTTTGCTGCTTTCTATAGAGACAAACAGCCGTTGCGCGAGAAAAGGGACAGAATTATTAATATTTTCGAAACGGCCATGTCGGTCTACTCTACTCCCCCCGTCTGTCAGGATGCGCAGTTGCAAAGCATGATGGGTAGGTGGGGGGGGGTCGGTCGGCCGGCGGAAGGATTCGAAATCGTACTATATAACCACCTGCAAGAGTGAGGCTACTTTGGCGGAAGGAGACCTGTCACAGAATAGAAATAAAAGAGCGTCGTATCTTCATTTCTCTTTTTCGAATTACAGGTGGATTTTTGCACAATGATTCAGTCAGTGGTCGTGGGCTCGGTTCTCCTGGGCCCAGTTCAATACTGCGCAGAATGCAGAACTATCTAAAATGGTTATCTGAAATTGGCGTAAAGGTTGCTTTTCGCTGCGTAGGAGTGATCCTTTTTTCAAGATTATCGATTTGTTTGTAATTCAGGGTTTTGCATGTTTTTGTCGTTCTGAAACAGCCGGAAAACTATTAATCAAGTGTTTCAGGAATGATGAACTTGTTCGTTCGAGCCATTACTAACAAAATATTTTTCTGCAGGATATTGGTGCCAGTACTGCACAAATCGTTTGAATAACGTTGAACTGGGATTAACTGGGTTTATAATGCTAAAGAATCAGTCATGTTTATCAAACACCAGTAGGTAGGTTTGCACAAAGTAGTACACCAAAGGGTTTTGACAGGTGAGTTTTGACGGGAAGGGTTGTAAACAACTTGTGGGAAGCCTAATTGTTTTTTTTTAAGCTGATAAAGTTGTGTATACAAAGCAGCCATGCTTTTAAAGTTTCTGTTTTTCTGGAGAAGTCAGCAACGGTTGGGGTACAACAAACGCTGAATTTTTTCTAACTCTACATACTTGTTTATAACTGCACATACTCTTTTTATCA
The DNA here is from genome assembly GCA_022577455.1 of Arizona elegans. Lineage (NCBI taxonomy): Eukaryota > Metazoa > Chordata > Lepidosauria > Squamata > Colubridae > Arizona > Arizona elegans. The sequence goes on from JAKOOJ010000001.1 coordinate 257,556,746, forward strand.
TTCCAGATGATGATACAGCAAAATATAAGAAGCCTCTTGCAGTAAACCGTATATTCGCATTATGACTTCTGATAGAAGAATCAGTCCAAATCATTCTGTTTTATAAAATCAGGGCTTCCGTATACTTTCAGTGTAGTCAATAAAGAAATACCCGAAATCTTTTGATCTAAATTAAAGATCTTCTCAAGTAATGTTAGCAGATATAAAATACAAAAATCTAGACAATCACTAATTAGCAGTGAAGAGATTTTGTTTCCTGTATTTTTTTTCACTGTCAGCTAATGATTGTCCATATTTTTATATTCTAGATGCAGTAGCCAGTTGCCACCTGAGTATAGTATAAGACTGTAGCATTGCTTTCTGCAAAAACGCAAGGATATTCCACTTTTTAAACATGCCAATCCATTTATTTTTACAAGCACTTTCTTTGCAAGTTCTGAATTCTATATTTCTAAAATCAAACGTGTGTGCGCGCATGTGTGTGTTTCTAGGCTATAAAGAGCAAACTTTGAAATTCAAGTAATGTAGTCTCCCTACTTAGGTAATATAAATGCTATTATGTGGCAGTAAATTAACTCATTTAATTGCTTAGTCAAATCTATGTGAAAAAATAAGGTTATATACTGCAAATTGGGACTTTAAATTGGAAGGCTTTTATTTAAGACCTGTTTTGTCAGCAAACTGAAGTACATAGAGGAGAAATAATTTGAGCTACTATATAACAGGTTTCAACATGTTCATCTTATGGTAATCAGAATTAATTATAAATGCCCATGAGTAAGAACTATATTTCTTGTGAAATATAGAAAATGGTTTGCCTGATATGTGTTGATATAGTTATGCTTGCTTTGATATCGAGACAGCCATATCATTTATTTTTATAGTTGTAGGTTTGTAATCATTTTACTTAATGGCACTGCATACATCAGAACTAGGTAGAAAAAGTGATTTTCCTTTTTGCCTCCCTGATCCAGTCATGGCAAGCAGAAGCAACTGAAAACAAGTCTGCTTCAGTTGCAGCATCAGTGTTGTTTCTGTTTTTTGTCTGTGTATTTTTGCAGTTTGCTTTTGAGGGTGAAACAGGAATGCTAGTGCCAATAGAAGACAATATTTGTAGCTCACGGTTAAACTGTGGGGTCTTTAGTGCTCTTGGTTATTTTTTTGCAGATGTTTCTTTGGGTAATGAGAGCTCAGGGTGCCAAATACCCCCTCAGGAATGCCAGTGCAATGCAGAAGGCTCGACCTTTCTCTGTCTTACACATAGTATCTTTGACAGTGATTGGGCTATCTCATTTTTTTTAATATTAAAATAAAAATGGGATGGGGAAATGGAACATGTTAGTATCAGGTGGCCAATGAACACAAAGGTCACTGTGATGCCAACCAACAAAATTCGTTGGTTCACTGGCCAAGTGTGGTCTGTTGTCTTGATTAGTATAGGTTTGAAGAATAAGTACTGTAATTATGAATAGTGGCCAAACATGACTTACTGTGCATTATCAATATTACCGATCACCTGAGACAAAAGTATTTCCTCCATGTAATCCTTAATATATCTGTCCTGCTAACCTAAAAAAAACTGCAGTTATTAAAAATCTCTTTATCTCATTAAATGGAACTTAATCCATGCTGTAGAGGTACTCCTAGATTTACAACCATTCATTTAATGACTATTCAAAGTTACAATGGCACAGAAAAAAGTGACATGGCCACTTTTCACACTTATGACTGCTGCAGCGTCCCCACAGACATGTGATCAAACTTTGTGTGCTTGGCAATGATTGTGTATTTACTATAATGGCAGGGTCCTGGGATCCTGGGATTGTAATTTGCAACCTTGCTAGGGAGCTTCTGACAAGCGAAGTCAGTGGGGGAAGCCATAATTGCTTAATGACCACATGTTTCATTTAACAACTGTAGTGATTTGCTTAATCATGGCAAAAATGATTATTAAAAGGGTTATGACTCCCTTGAGTACCTTGCTTAGCAATGGAATTTTTGGGCTCAATTGTGGTCACAAGTTGAGGACTACCTATACTCTAATTTAATTTAATTAATTAAATTTATATGCCGCCCCTCTCGGAAGACTCAGGGCGGCTCACAGTACATTTAAAAAAATCATTATAAAAAGACATTGAAAAATTAAAAACATTAAAAACTCATTCACACCATTCATGGCCGGATCTCGCCAGATCACAAGAGCGAGATCAACGGCCTCAGGCCTGCCGGAAAAGCCAGGTCTTCACCACTTTTCAGAAGGCCAATAGGCTGGGGATGTCCGGACCTCAGGAGGTAACTGGTTCCAGAGAGCTGGGGCAGCCACAGAGAAGGCCCTCCCCCGCGGGCCCGCCAGCCGACATTGGACCCGGAGGAGACCAACTGTGGGATCTTACCAATTGCTGGGAGCTATGTGGCAGAAGACAGTCTTGAAGATAACCTGGCCCTGAGCCATGTAGGGCTTTAAAGGTAATAACCAACACCTTGAATTGTGACCGGAGACCAATAGGGAGCCAGTGCAGCTCGTGGAAACCCTTAAAGTGGCCTTAAATAGAGAATTAGCCATGTTCACAGATCCTTTGAATTGGAAAAGCCTGAACCAGTAGTTTTGCATCAAGCAATAAGAGAACTATTGAATTCAAGAGTAATCCCAGGATGTATAATTTGTAGCAACCACAAATCCTAAAATAATTTTTAACGAATTTACTAAAAACTTCAGTGGTAATTGATTGGGAGTGATTGATATTGAGTGCTATGATATTTGTGATATGATTTATTTTAAGATAGATTTTATACTGTTTTCCTTACCATTTAATAAACCATAGTATTTATCTAGTTAACTGCTCTTTATTCCTGTATTCTATTCTTCTGTGATCCTTTGGGTTATTGTGTTGTCTGATAAGATATTTTCTTATCAGATTCCTCAATGCTTTCAACAGCACCAGAATTCTAATATACTTGAAAAGTTCTTAAAAACTCAGGGAGATACACAGACATGTATCTGTCCTGAGAGTAGCCCATGTTGAACTGTATAGCACAGTAAAACATCAGGAGCTGATCACAAGAAATGTTTTATGATGTTTTGTGTTGTCATAAAATGCTTTATGATCATTTTTATCTCATAAAATTTTTATATTTGCCAAACGCAATACCACAGGAGTCAGGAGTCCTGGATTTTGGATGCATTCTGTATGTTATCTCATTTGTAGTACCTTGATTAAAAATGTTTTACCCTATGATGCACAAATTTGCCCAGTTAAACTAAGTTTAAATAGATCCAAGTAGTCATTTTTGGGGGAGTAAGGGGGATTGTACAGCTGTGGTTTAAATGACCTTGGATAACTAATATATAGCTTGTATGCTAGAAGCCAGACCACAGCTGCATTATTAGCCACTTTAAACCCCTCCAATCCATACATGAAGCAAACTGACACACACCATGAAGATGTGGCATGACCACGAACACGAAGCCAAACAACAGCAACGCAGCTCACCAGCTCAAATCCCCCTGCTACTCAGACTAACCCGAGCACAACCAAGCCCCCACCTAAACAGAACACACCTCCACCCAATCAGAGCTCCCACCCAATCAGTTCACACCCCCACTGGCAGTTAAAAGGAAGAAACAGCTGCGATCACACACATTGCTCCTAGAAGCACGAAGCCAAAAACACCAGCCTGAAGATGACGAATGAGACTTCGTCGAAACGTTGCCAAGACACCTCCAATTTTACATGGGAGAAAACCCGAATAACCAAAGACCTACATACAAACACCCACGAAAACCTCAGAAAACAAATACACACACACACACACACATATATATATATATACACGCACACATACATACATACATAGATACATACTATATATCCCAACTATAGGGAAGAAGTAAACTATATTCACCTTCCTCCCAGCTAGAATCCACAAGGAAGCAATATGGAAGCTTCTTTTTTCTTACATTTTTTCTCATTCATAATACCATGTGATTCTTCTAATGGGAAATATCAGGGATGGACGCTGAAAACTCATACATACAAAGCACGTGCTCTGCAACTGAGTTGGGTTACATTCTTGATGTTTGATTTACTTATGTCTGATGAATAGAAGGGTCAAACAATGAGAATGGGCGCCCCAGAGCAGCGGTTCTCAACCTGGGGGTCGCAACCCCTTTGGGGGTCAAACGGCCATTTCACAGGGGTCACCAAAGCCCTCTCTCGCCCCCCCCACACCTTCACTCACCCTCACTCTCTGCTCTGTTGGATCGCCGGCCGTTCGCTTACCCCGCCCACTCCCAATCTATTGCTGCCTCCTGAGTCCCAGCTGATGGCTAGAGGAAAAAAAACTGTTTAAATTCTTGCTGCGGGGCTTTGTTAAATTGCTGGCTCGCCCCGCCCCTCCGCACCACTATTTATTGCCAATAAATAGTGGTGGGCGAGGGGCGGGCGAGCCAGCAATTTAACACATGGTTCGGTGTTTCTTTGTAATTTTATTGGCCCGCGGAGCTTCAGCATAGGCAAATTAGCCCTTGATTAGATCGGCTCCCGACCCTCAGCTGATTTGCTCTCAGCTGTTTTGCTCAGGGCTTGCTGCTTGCTGGAGCAGATTTTTTTTCCCCTAGCTATGCTGAAAAACGAAACTGAAACTGCTGTTGCTGCAACATTGGAAAATTAGGCAGGCAGATTTCTTTTCTTTTTCCTCACCAAAAAAGGTAGGTGCAAACAATGGGAAATTTAGGGAAAAAGAGGAGAGTTCAAGATTTTAAAACACAAAAGAAAAAAAGCTCTATTTAACTAGGGAATTGTAATAATTGAGATACTATTAATTGTATATTGTGTTGAAAGCAGAAATGGTTAAGTTGTGATTTGGAGGAATATATGGGGAAAATTATTTGGTTTATTATTATTGGTAAATATAATTAATTGATTTGTAAGAAATTGGATTGCATGGAAATAATTGGAATATTCATGTTCATATTAATATACAAAAAAGGTAGTTATATAACTAATTCATTTATATTAAAATGTTGAATTTATATTAAACAACCATAATATTACATAATTAACCAATGTGAGGATGGATATAAAAATAGATGACAATGGGAAGGGGTATAATATAGAATAGAAGGGAAAAATTGAATTTGATTAAGATTAGAGATGAGGATGAAGGGTAATATTGGTTTTTTACAAAAATAGATGAGGAATAAATATGGCAAAAAGGAAATATAGAAATTGTAAATTTAATTGAAATGACTAAACACTGTTTAAATTTGTGAACCGGCCAAATACTTTGTTCAAAGAAAATACATAAAATGTTTGTATGTGTGTTTCTAATTATTGTTATTTATTCATATTTGTTCTCTTTTATTCTTTAAAGTTTAACAATTCATTCTTTATCTTAATATCTTTATATTTGTTTGGGGTTGGCTTTCTTCCCTTTCATCTTTTTTATTGTACAGCAATCTTTCTCCTCAAACCTACCACCTCTCTCTTTTCTTTCCTTTTTACTTTCTCTTCCTCCCCCTCTTCTTCTCCTCCCTACTTTCTCTTCCTTTCTCCTTCTCCTCTTCTCTTCCTCCCTCTCTTACCCTCACTCCTACTCTAATTTCCCTTCCCTTCCTTCATCCCTCTCTATTGCTGTAACCTTTTATGCATATGGACTACTCAGAGGGCTGAAAAAGTTATTTCTGACTGGTCCTCGCACTTTTGATCAGTCCTCGAACTTACGACTGTTCTCACATTTTACGTTTTTGCCCTATCTTGTCACCATGGTGAAGAGAAGCAGTTGTGAAATGAGTGACATGGTTGTTAAGAATGCTACAATGGGCATAAATGATGACCAGTCATAACTGCGAAGACCGGTCAAAAGTGCGAGGACCTGTCAGAAATCACTTTTTTCAGCGCTCTGGTTAGTCCTTTTGTGCACATGGACTACTCAGAGGGCTGAAAAAGTTTTTTTGACTGGTCCTCGCACTTTTGACCAGATCTCGAATTTACGACTATCCTCACATTTTATGTTTTTTGCCCTATCTTATTACCATGGTGAAAAGAATCAGTTGTGAAATGAGCGACATGGTTGTTAAGAATGCTGAACGGGCATAAATGTGAGGATGGTCATAAATGTGAGGACCAGTCAAAAGTGCGAGGACCTGTCAGAAATGACTTTTTTCAGCCCTCTGAGTAGTCCCTACCCACATAGCCATGGCCACCTGGTCACATGACCAGCTAGCCATGGCCACCCAGTCACATGACCTCCAAGCCATGCCCACAAAATAAGCCACGCCCACAGAACCAGTAGTAAAAAAATTTAGAGCCCACTCCTGGTTGGGAGTCACCACAACATGAGGAACTGTATTAAAGGGTCGCGGCATTAGGAAGGTTGAGAACCACTGCCCCAGAGGTTATTTCCATCCACTTCTAAAGAAAGTTGCTTTCAATGTCCTAAATGTGTTAAAATGTTTTTTTTTCCCAGGCTCCTCATGTCATTCATCTGCATGACGGGGTAAAGATGGGTGAAGCCTCTTTGCAAGACACTATTGTAGACTGCTTGACAGATGCCTTCTACTGTTATCACATGAGTGTTAAAGGTAAGCCACATGAAAATAGCATTTACAAGAAGATTAGATGAAAGTGTGTCCCGGCTTTATTTCACAGAAAAAGGAAGAGTAGAGAGAAAGCAAGAATTATAAGGATGGGAGGACAAATATTGAGCAATGTCCAGCTTCAATGTAGGCTTGCCAGCTGTAATTGCAATGAATCCCTCTACCCACACTCTGCAAAAGCATGGAAATACCTGCTTAAGAGCTGTGGTGGCACAGTGCTGCAGGCTATTTCTGCTGACTGCCAGCTGCCAACAGTTTGGCAGTTCGATTTTTACCAGCTCAAGGTTGACTCAGCCTTCCATCCTTCTGATGACAGTAAAGTAAGGATCCAGATTGTTGTTGGCAATACGGTGACTCAGTAAACTGCTTAGAGAGGGTTGTAAATCCCGGTGAAGTGGTATATAAGTCTAAGTGCAATTGCTATTGCTAGGTTCCATGATCTAGAAAAAAAGTAAATATAAAGAAGCCCTATTTAGGGTCACATTCCCCAGGCAAAGAGCTTCTCCCAGGTCATCATTCCACACTGAAAGCCAGATTGGCACAGGGTTAGGATGTTGCACTAGATGCAGAAGGCCCAGGTTCTAATCTACCCTCTGCCTGGAAAATTCACTGGACTTCAGGCCAGTCTCTCTCTCTCACTCCAATTTACCAACATAGGAGGAAGGAGTGCTGTATAGAATATCTTGAGCTCTTGCCAAAATATGTAATATAAATAATAAAATGGTAATGAATAACTAGTTTACTCTATAATCAGTATAATTGAATCTATTGTATACTTTTATTTATATTTAATGTATATTACATATAGTATGCAATAAACAGTTATAAATCACCTTCAAAGGCATCCACCACTTTGCAGCCATTTGCACCTCTTGCTCAGTTGATTTCCAATAGCTTCTTTTGTTCTAATCACCTAATCAAGTAGGATCAACCTCACAGGATTTCAGAATTGCATTTCTTTGTCTTGTGCATTCATTTATTCAGTGAAAATACATTTCCAAGAAAGCCCAATTCTAAACTGCTGAGAATGTGTGAACATTACATGACGTAAACGATGCATTCTCTTATCAGTATTAGAAGAATCGGCGTAATAAATATAATAAGTATATAGTAACTAAATTCTGACACATTGTGATTAGAGTATCTACTGCACTTTTTAATTGTTTCAGCTGAAAATGTGGCCAAACAATGGAAGGTTACTCGAGAAGAACAAGATCAACATGCTGTAATGTCTCAGAACAAGGCTGAAAATGTCCAGAAGGGTGGATATTTTGATAAAGAGATTGTACCTGTTGTTGAACCTTCTAGAAAAGGTCAGCGAGCAGTTTGACATACTGGACATGGGGATGGGATATGTTTCTAACTATATTGATTCATCTTTGTATTCATTTTTATTTCTTCAATTCTTCCTCCTTCATGTGTTAGAATAATTGGTGTATTGGGAAGAGAGAGACACTTAATAACCTCAGGCAAAATTAGTCTTTACTGCTAGATGAAGATAAAATTGTGAATATAACTATTGTGTGCTGCCAGTTATAAACATCTAGACTTTGGAAACAGAAATATAATTACATATCTGGAAAGAATGATATCTAATATTCATTGCTACCACAATGTCAGTTTTGAAGTGGTTTATAGATTGAATCAGAGTATCTTCCCGTTTCAGTAATACGTCTTTTTAAAAAAAAAAATTGTGTAATTTAATAGTAATCTAAAGAATAATCCACAATTTTAAAATTTCTCATGAGTTAATTTCAAGACATAACTAAATAAATTCTTGGAACCTTATTATGAATGTAACATATTTTTCTATGCTATAGTTTGGTTAATAAATGAATCACAGCAGTTGGCTTTATTTCCTATGCTAACCCAAAATCAGCGAAGCAACATAGATTGATTTCATACGTATTTAAACCCCAATGTAGAAATCTATGGCTTAATTATATGGATTCAATTTATCACTCCTAGACTAGAATACATGTAATTAGAGTGTGTGGAAAATTGCAGTCACTGAAATGGCTAATAGTCATTGTCATACAAAGGAAGAAATAAGCGTGCTACCACTTTTTTTAATAACAAGAAGCATATAGCTCATGAACTGGACATTAGAGATCCAGGATAAAGTGCTACTGCAGATGACCCTTGTACCACTCTCTATTGAAGGGCAGTGCATTTTCAAATAAATTAAACTTTCAACAAAAAGTAAAATGTAAGAAAGAGAAAAATAAAGAAGTAGGAAAGAAAAAGTCAAGGGAACAAACGACTTCCCACTTTCTTTGGTAGAGATACAGATGTGACCTACTGTGACCTCTTACTCCAAAACTAACAGTAACACACAGTATTTCTATAATCATAAAACAGTTCTGATCATTAAATGCCAAAATCAAAGTTTCATTTGTCTTGGTTTCAAGGAAAAAATCCAAAAGTGGTTTCCAAGTAGAAACAAAGTTAGATAACAGTCTTTTCTTTGATCAAAATGTTTCGCCATCTTCATTTCATTTCACCATCAGTTCTTCCGTTGCCGGGATCTGTATGTCCTTCCATACCTGTGGCATACAAAAAATCTTGCTGATGTTATAAATAAAAACAGACACATTTTTTTCAAGACATGTATCCATCAAGCCTAGAAGAAAAATATCTGGTTTCAATTCTGCGTTCCAAGAATTCTCTGAATCAAGGTACATATCTGATTCCAGGATTTCTTAGCCTTTTTACATTTCTAGCAAAGATGATAAAAATGTACCTTCAAACTTATTACATTTCCAACATGTGTTTGACACATCCTTCTACATCTTTGACAGTTTATCAGATGTTAAAGTACAGTCGGTAAGGGCAGTGCATATCTTTGTTGAAAAAGCATAAGAAGTAGAGTTACTAATAGGAACATTCCACCTTTACTTTTTTTGCACCAAGTATAAAATGGCTGCTGCTCAGTGGTGAAATCCAAAAATTTTCCCTACCACTTCTGTGGGCGTAGCTTAGTGGTCATGTGACCAGGTGGGTGTGGCCAACTTGATGTCACTCACTGTTAGAGCTAGGAGCTGCACATTCTGAAGCACATTCTGCCCTTCTGAAGCCCTCAATGCTTTGAGTTTCCCTCCGCCATCTGTCTTGACTGCCCAAGCAAACCTCAGAGCCTTCTCTTGCCCCGCTCTGCATCCTGGAGGGCCGTGCATCCCCCCCGCCAATCCTTCATACAAACTGTCCACCCCATTTTTGCAAAGGCAGAGACCCCCCCCCCCTTGCAGGGTGATCCAAAGAGGGGAGGGGGTTGTTGCAGAAAAAGCCACCTTCCACCCGGGCCCGCCTGCCTCCCGTGCTGGCTCCGCAGGGCTTGAAGCTCCAAAGCAGCCCACTGGATTCCCACTCAGCCATCAGCCTGGTCTCTGACTGCCTGCACCACTTGGCCCATGGAGTCTAGCGCTCCGGGGAAAAGGAGGCTCAGCCGCTGTGCCACTTCCCACTGGTGAAGAAGTGGAGAGAGAGATGCAGAAGCCACCGGCGGCCAGCAGCTCCTCTTGCGGGGAAAGAGCCAGGCATGGCCGCACCACCTCGGAGCCCGCAGCGCTTTCCCTTTGGCCTGGGCAACGGCACTTACCCAGGCAGGCTACTGCGGGTAGCCCTTCATCTTGGCGCTCCCTTGCCCGCCGTGTCCGAGCACTGCGCTTGGAAGGGGCCGCCACCACCACTCTTGCCACTCTCTCTTCCCGCCTGGCTGACCAAAGCAACCTGCTACAGCAACCCCACCGCCGTTTGCTTTCATTTCACGGCGGGAGAAGGAAGAAAGGGAACGGCAGTGGCACATGCACATGTGCAACAGCCCCAGGATTTCTGCAGCCCGCCTGCCCTCCTGGAGCGCTGCCGTGCCACCCCTGTTCGCTTTCTTCTCCCGCCGTGAAATGAAAGCAAACGGCGGGGTTGCTTCGGGAGGTTGCTTCGGGCAGGCAGACATCTGAAGCCAGGCAGGTAGGGAGGTGGCGAGAGTGGCAGCAGCGGCCCCTTCCACACGCAGCACTCGGAGATGGTGAAGGCGGCCCTGCCGCGTCTTGCTGGGGAGGTGCAGCGATCACTAGGCCAGGGCAGCCACAGCAGGGGCTGCATCGGTCTCTCTACCTGTGGCCTGTTCCGCTCTGGCCGGCGGCACAGCTACAAGTGCGGCGACCTGCTCTTCGGCAAGATGAAGGGCGACCCGCACTGGCCCATCTGGGTAAGCGCCACCTGCCAGGCTGAAGGAAAAGCACTATAGGCTGTCCCTGTCCATGCACGGGGGGCAGCCACCACGGCAGTGGCTTCCGTGCCTCTCACTCCGCTTCTTCACCAGCAGAAAGCACCACTGCTGAAATATTTTTTTTTTCACTGGCCCCACAGAAGTTAAACCTGATGAACATCCTCGCCATGGGTGCAACCTAGAAACAGTGTCAAAGTTTAAACCTTGCTTCATAACCGATGGGACAGGCACCGTGACTGCAGCAAATGCCTCAAGTTGGTTTGTTGAGCAATTTAAAGGTAAGTCATAAAATCATCTGTTCTGGTTTTAGCAATCTGATTTTATTAAGGGTGAAGAATAAAGGGATGGGGACATTTTTCTAATTCAATTGGTACTGTGTGGATTTAGTGGAAGAAACATGAATTATTGGAGTGTGGTGTGTGAATAAGGTCTTGGATGAAGAATTCAAAGGATCAGATAGAAAGTACATTAAACTGAAGAAAAACACACAAAAAAGCAATCAAAAATTATACCTAATGCTAAGTCCGCCTCCCTCAAAAATGGCAAAAAAAGAAGAAGAAGAAACCATGGTATTGATCATTAACTACAACTGCAAAAGTTTTGATTCTGGTAGTACTCAAGTTACAAATGTAATGGACCCTGCCCATTCCATTCCTATCTTGAGGATTCATGGGAATGAATCTCGTACCTTGAATGAGATGACTCCCTGCTTTTGTCCACTCGTTCACTAATTTAATGTCTGAGCGAATGCATTTATTAAGTGCACATGGGGTATCTCAGGGTGGGGAAAGCTATGGGGTGGTGGCTAGTGATGAAATAGGCCTCCCCAATCCACTGAGATACCTCATGTTTCCCACTCCCTGCCCTGCTGAACTCACTTACCTTGCAAAGATGTATCTCCTCTCTGCCACAGTTTTTTTCGCTTTAAGGGAGAGAAGAGTCAATGGAAGCTCTTGGGCACAAAAAGTGTTTCTGCACCTGTCTCCTACTCTTCCCCCAACTCCTTTCCTCCACCACCGGGACACTTTTTGCCCAGATGGGGACCTGACAGAAGCTGGACGCTTGAAATGGGGCCTTTGAAAATGGAGGGATTTGCTTCGTTTTGAAATGCCCCATGGGCATTCCATTTTCAAAGTCCTCATAGGTACCTATGTAGCATTTCAAAATGAAGCAAATCGCTCCCTTTTTAAACACTCCATAGGCACCTATGAGGCCTTTGAGCACAGTGCAAATTCTTCCGTTTTCAAAGGCCTCACAGGTGCCTATGGGGCATTTCAAAATGGAGCAAATCCCTTCGAGAGGCTTTCAGTGTCATTCAGATCATCAAAAAGTGTCCTGGTGGTGGCGAGGAAGAGTTGGGGGGGGAGGAACAGGAGACAGGCACCGCAAACGCTTTTCGTGAAGAGAATAGGGAGAATGTTGCAGACGTCTATAAGGGGTGAACAACTGCTGCGATGCTGCAACATTCGTAATTTTGGAATTTACTCGTAAACCCTAGGGGGTGCTTATCTTGTAACTTCAAATGGGTGCTAAATGAACACTTATAGCCTGGGAATTAGGTGTATGTACTCTTGAATTAAATATGAACTTCCCATTTTTTAAAAAAGCATCTATATATCTAACCTAAAAAGTTAAGAGTTGTTTGAGAGGTAAACCATATTAGCTTAAGGGAGGATATTTTCCGGGGGAAATTTCTTTTTCTCTTATGCCTCATCCTGGCCAAATTCCACTGGAAATTACTGCTTTATGATGGAAATATCTGTGAAGATAAAGCTGAGCAAAACTGATATAACTGAAGAAGTATCAAGCTTTGTTAGATATTTTAAAGCTAGGTTTAGTTGTATATAAATCTAATAAAAGCAAAAGACAAAGCTGTCCAGCATTAGTGGCGACATTGGAATTATATGCATTTATGGTCCTACCCCATATGTGTGTTCAAATTCCAGATTAGAGTTTATTTCAGCACCGTATCTTAAATACTGATTTGAGCATCAAATTGTTTTTTACAAGCGAATACTCTATTTGTAACCAGAGCCTCATTTATTTCTAAGTATGGCAAATAATTGTATTTTCTTTCGGGGGAGAATAGAACTCATTATTTTCTAACAGAATTCAGCCATGATTTTTAACCGTGTTAACTGAACGAGCTTGTTGATCTTGCAGGTGGAAAAAGCTGGTTGGACATTGGATTAAGTGGATCTGTATGAAATTAATGAAGCTTTTGCTACTGTAGGTATCGTAATAATAAAAGAACTAAAATTGAAGCCAGAAAAGGTATGTTTAACATTGCCATAAAAGCACAATACCCCAAATACTGCAGATTAGTTATAGCCTGGAATGCATATGCTGCTCCAGATGACTAGGGCACTGAAATATATTTTGTTTGATGCAAACATGCAACATTTGCTAGGTGAGATGGGAAGGGTAACACTCAACATAGTGTGTCATCTGAAATAAATTGCAGGACATCAGTTGGGGGAAATTTGACAAACTCTGTAGATGGGGGATTCCTTCTAGTGCAAATTGGTACTTGATTGAAAGCTTATCATTCTCCGTGCTGTGATCCAGAACCTCTCAGAATCTTACATTCACTTTTTAAAAATCTGCTTGTTAAATGTAAAGACATATTAGAATTCTTTATTGGCCAAGAGCCATTAGACCAACACACAAGAAATTTGTTTGGACACACAAAGAATTGATTTGATTATTTGATTGGAGATACAAGGAATTATTGAACATCAGATATAATTTGGCACTCAGTGATTCTAGTATTTAAATAAAATTTCATTGAGTTTTGGAAACAAAGTTGAGCTGTAGACTTCTAGTAGCACTTCCAAAGAAACATATCTTGGCATTGTAGTCCAAAAAGGACATCAAAAAATAAAAGCAATATTTTTATTGCTTAAATGTATATGCTGCCAATCTCACTGATAAAGCAACTCTTGGAGGCTTACAAAACGGTAAAAAAGCTAAATATAAAAACAGTTAAAATTAAGAAGACTTAAAATCAAGGGGGTGGACAGCAGGGGTGTGTTTGAAGTTTTTTCTTACACTGTAAACCACCACCGGTGGAAAGCATCCACATTGGAGCCCCAAGCGATCTGGCAAAGCCATGTTTTAAGGCCATTCCAAAAGGCCAGAAAGGTGGGGGCAGATTTCACCTCAGGTGCCAGAATGTTTGACAGAGTAGAAGCCGTAATATATAACTAAGAATAGGTAAAATCTAGCATTAAAACAATGGAATCTATATATATAAAAGCAAAATACCACTCATGAATCATCACAAAATCTCCAGGACCATAAAGCAGTGATGAAATCCTCCCCGGTTTGCCACTGGTTTGCTGCCTGTGCATGCGCAGTGCGCACCAAGCGTGCGCTGTGCATGCACATGCAGTGTATTCCAAATGCATGCTGTGTGTGCATGCGCAATGTGCACCAGATGCACGCTGCATGTGCATTATGTGCCAAACACACACACACACCGGGGTGTCTTACCCCCACAGTATTTGTTTCCAGAGAGTAAGTCATCTGTGTACCAAGTTTGGTTGAAATTGCTTGAGCTGTTCCAGAGTTATGCTAGAACACACACACACACACACCGAGTGGTGTTAGGGATGTCTTGCCTCACAGTATTTTTTTCCAGAGAGTAAGTCACCAGTGTAGCAAGTTTGATTAAAATTGCTGGAGGTGTTCCAGAGTTATGGTGGAACACACACAGACACAGACACACACACACCGGGGTATCTTACTCGCACAGTATTTGTTTCCAGAGAGTAAGTCATCTGTGCACCAAATTTGGTTGAAATTGCTTGAGCCGTTCCAGAGTTATGCTGGATCGTAAATACCGTATTTTTGGAGTATAAGACGCACCTTTTTACCCCCAAAAAGGGGGGGAAAATTTAGGTGCGTGTTATACACCGAATGTAGCCCCGTGCACCCACTGGCCCCCACCCTTTGGCCTCTGCCTAGGAGCAGTTACCTCCTTGCAAGCAAACAGCAAGAAAAAACAGCTCCTTTCAGCTTCACCATAGGCTAATTAGCACAAGTTGATTAGATCGGCCTCCCGACTCTCAGCTGATTTGCTCTCAGCTGTTTTGCACAGGGCTCTGCTGCTTGCTACAAGGAAGTAAATTGCTGGAGCAGATTTTTTTTTTTCCTTTTGCTAATCAAGCTATGCTGAAAATGAAACTGAAAGTAAAGCAGGCTGTTTACTGTTTGTTGCAAGGAGGCAAAATTAGGCAGAGGGAGGTTTCTTTTTCTTCTTTTTCCTCATGAAAAAGGTAGGTGCAAACAATGGGAAATTTAGGGAAAAAGAGGAGAGTTCAAGATTTTAAAACACAAAAGAAAAAAAGGAGAAAGAAAAAGGCAAAAATAAAAATGGAAGGGAGAAAAAGAAATGAAAGAGAAAGATGTTATACATATTTAGAATTGAAATACGAAAAGTAGTAAGAAATAAATGGGAAATCATGATTGTAAAAATGAAATGAATAATAATTGGAATATTTGTCTTTGTATTTTTGAAATCTCGACAATGATAAGTTTTTATTTTTTTACTTTTTTTAGAAATATGAATAAGTATAAACTGTAACAATTGAAATACCTTGGTATATGATGGTGAAAGTAAAAAGGATTAAGTTGTAGCTTGGATAACAGCTAGAACATTTTTAAATTTAATTAGGGAAATTGTAACGATTGAAATATTTTTAATTATATATTGTGATGAAAGTAGAAATGATTAAGTTGTGCTTTGGAGGATTATATGGGCAAAACTATTTGGGTTATTGGGAGAGTTTAAGATGTGAAAATGAGTAACATAAGGGGAAAGCTCTATTTAACTAGGACATTGTAATAATTGAGATACTATTAATTGTATATTGTGTTGAAAGCAGAAATGGTTAAATTGTGGTTTGGAGGAATATATGGGGGAAATTATTTGGTTTATTATTATTGGTAAATATAATTGATTTGTAAGAAATTGGATTGCATGGAAATAATTGGAATATTCATGTTCATATTGATTAATATACAAAAAAGTTAGTTTTATAACTGATTTATATTAAAATGTTGAATTTGTATTAAACAATTGTAATATTACATAATTAACCAGTGAGGATGGAGATAAAAATAGATGACAATGGGAAGGGGTATAATATAGAATAGAAGGGAAAAATTGATTAAGATTAGAGATGAGGTTGAAGGGTAATATTGGTTTTAAAAAAAAATAGATGAGGAATAAATATGGCAAAAAGGAAATATAGAAATTGTAAATTTAATTGAAATGACTAAACACTGTTTAAATTTGTGAACCAGCCAAATACTCTGTTCAAAGAAAATACATTGTATGTTTGTCTAAAAAATAAAAAAAAACTTTATTTAAAAAAACAAAACAAAAAAGGTAGGTGCGTCTTATACTCCAAAAAATACGGTACATACATACATACATACATACATACATACATACATACATACATAGATCCTTATATATATATATATATAAGATTAACCCAGATATTAATAGAATTTTTCTTGTTTGAATTAGGGATCACAGGAACAGCTTGCTATAGGAGAATTTGCAAGGTCTCTTCTTGTTATTCCAAATATGTTAGCAATTAATGCTCCTCAAGATGCTATAGATCTTGTTGTAAAGCTCAGAGCATTTCACAATGAAGCGCAAGTGAATCCAAATCACAAAAAATTGAAGTGGTAAGTATGCATACAATTGATAACATCAGAGTATTGATTTGCTTTTTGCATTTTTGCTTAATCTTGTTGAATCAGAATTGGGCATGAACATTCAGCATCCTAAGCCAAAATGATTCCTAGTTTTAAGATGCTAGCATACAGTAAAGTAAGCATACAGTTTAAAGTAAATGTTGGTGCTTGGTCTTATATAGTTGGCTTATAGCTTTATTTATCAGAAGAAATGGAGTGGTATATGTATTTTGGGTGTGCAAAATCTAAATTTTTATGTGTGGAATGTTCTTGATAATTCCAGAATGCTCTAGTTTCTTTCCGGATAGTGTTAATCAAATTCTGTGCACGGATTGGCAATTTCCCAGAAGTCAATCCCCTAAACTAGAAGTGGTTTGTTATGTTCTGGACATAGCTTGAGCTTGAAACAAATTTTCCCTTGGGACTTCACAAATAGTTTTCACTTTGGAGGATTAACTTCTGGAAAACAGGTGACTCTTAGCAGAATCAGCATGCCATTCTGCTAAGAAATTTCCATTGTTCTTTGGAATACTAGCTGAATACCTGTGCTCCGCTACGAAACTATGTGATTGGGCTTGATAAATCGACACTTACAGCTTGAAAATTAATTAATAGTTACGATCACCCTTCCCTCTCCCCTTCTCTCCCTCAGTCTTTGCCCCACAGAAGCCTCCCCTATCCTACCCCCTTCTCTTCCTCAAGCTTGCCTCACAGAAGCCTCCCCTATCCTATCCCCTTCTCTCCCTCAAGCTTGCCCCACAGAAGCCTCCCCTATCTTACCCCTTCTCTTCCTCAGCCTTGCCCCACAGATGCCTATCCTATCCCCTGCTTGCTGCTGTGAAAGTAAAACTGAAACTGAAACTCCTCTCCTCTCCTTGTGTTTTGCATTTGGAACAGATTTTTTTTCAGGTGGGGAGGGGGAGTAGAACTCCTTAGCATCAGAGCGTGTTTATAATAATATAGGAAATACTAATGCTCTGACAGTCATTTTGAAAAATCCTTTATTAGTGAGCACCTAGAAGCTGAACATACGTGGCAAATTTCAAGTTTGTAGGCTTTACAGCAGTGGTGAAATCCTACCGATTCTCGCAATGATTCCAGCGAACCGGTAGTGATAAAAGCTACCGGTTCGGCAAACCAGTAGTTAAAAAAAGCTGCTGGTTGGTCCGAATCGGTATTTCCGACAATAAGCTGTGCCGTGCAATTTAAAATCGCTAGAAAGCAGGAAATCCTGCTTTCTAATGAATCTAAATTCTAAATCGCATGGCACAGCTTTTCCCCCTCCTCACTGTTCTACTTAGCTTCCCAAGCCTCCTATTTCTGCGCACAGCGTATTCCACCATAACTCTTTGACGCCTTGAGCAATTTTAACCAAACTTGCTACACAGATTACTTACTCTCTGGAAAAAAATACTGTGGGGATAAGACACCCCTAAGACCAGGGATGAAATCTACTTACCTTCCTTACCGATTTTGGAAGCAAAACCTTCTGCACATGCGCAGGAAGTAATGACACCTGGGTGGGTGGGTGGGTGGAGCTTTGCTCCGCCATCGTTACCGGATCGCCGAATCAGTCCAATCCGGGAGCATTTCACCCCTGCCTAACACCCCTCGGTGTGTGTGTGTATGTGTGTGTTTTCCAGCATAACTCTGGAACGGCTCAAGCAATTTCAACCAAACTTGGTACACAGATGACTTACTCTCTGGGAAAAAAATTGAAAAAAAATTGAAAAAAAAATGACACTTGGATTCTCAATCATGATCAATAAGCCACAGGTTCAGTCTATTAAGTACTGTGGAGTGGATTTGAGATCACCATGTTTCTCCCACGGATAACTTTATGTTGCTTGCTCAAGGGTGGGTTCACCACAGAATTTATTTATTCTTGCTCTTGGAGGTGAAACTAAAAATGTTGTTTATAATCAAGTTTTTTTTAAATTAATATTATACTTAATTTGAATAATATTTTACTTTATAATTTGTATACTGTGCTTATACTTTTAAAACCCTGTAAATAAAATTGCTTTGATTTGACACTAAAGATATAATTCATTCCTTTTCCTATCTAATACAAGATTGGGATAAATAAATACCCAGGCAACATCGGGTAATCAGCTAGTATATCATAAAATAATGGGGAGAGACAATGAAGCTACACTTGCTGGATGTGCTGAAATGAAGACTGGATCACCACCATGGATAGAGCAGGAAATAGGACTTGATAGTTAAATGGCCCATCAAATTTGTAATAATGAACTTGAGTGTTTTTTTAGGTGAGCAGGACAGATATAGTAAGGATATGGAGGAAATATTTTTGGTCAAGGTGATCAGTAATATTGATAATGCATCAAAATAACAGCACACTAAGTCATGTTTTGTGTAGTAATCATAATTACAGTACTTATCCTTCAAACCTATACTAACCAAGACAATAGACCACACTTGGCCAGTGAAAACAACTTCTATTGTTGGTTGGCATTGCAGTGATCTTTGTGTTCATTGGCCACCTGATACTGACATATTCTGTTTTTTCCACCCACTTTTATTTTAATATTAAAAAAGAATGAGGTAGCCCAATCGGAGTCAAAGATACTATGTCTAAGACAGAGAAAGGTTGAGCCTTTTGCATTGCACTGGCATTCCTGAGGGGGTATTTGGTGCCCCGAGCTTTCATTACCCAAAGAAACATCTGCAAAAAAATAACCAAGAGCACTAAAGACCTCACAGTTTAACCGTGAGCTACAAATATTGCCTTCTATTGGTACTAGCATTCCTCTTTCACCCTCAAAGGCAAACTGCAAAAATACACAGACAAAAAAATGGAAACAACAAAGATGCTGCAACTGAAGCAGACTTGTTTTCAGTTGCTTTTGCTTGCCATGACTGGATCAGGGAGGCAAAAAGGACAATCATTTTTCCTACTAATACCTATTGTATGCCTGCTGAATGAATTAATTAGCTCTGTTATTCATAGCCTAAAACTTAACTTTCTGATCCTTTAGGAACTCTATCACAACATATGTGTCCAAAAGGGCACATAATATCATGACATAGTACAATTACAACCCTTTCTACATGTTGTTTATAACCCTTCCTGTCAACGCTCACCTGTCAAAAAAATTCCTTGGCTTAATATGTTGTGGGAACCTAGATGTAGGTCTTTGGAGAAACATTATTTATGCCTTAGCATTATAAGCCCAGTTAATTCCAGTTCTTCCACATTATTCAAATTACTTGTGCAGGACTGGCCAATATATTCTGTAGAAAAAGATTTTGTTAGTAATTACTCTTATGAACAAATTGGTCATTCCTGAAACATTTCATTAATAGTTTTCCAGCTGTTTCACGAAGTGCAAAACTCTGAATTACAAACAAATCGATAATCTTGAAAAAAGGATCATTTCTACACAGCAGAAAGCAACCTTTACGCCAATTTCAGATAACCATTTTAGATTATTCTGCATTTTGCGCAGTATTGAACTGGGCCTTGGAGAGCCGAGCCCCACACCTTGAATTATTTTGCAAAGTCCAACTGCAATTCAAACAGCAGAAATGAAAATTAAATGGCCTCCTCCAGTCCCAGTGATGGTATCAGGATAGAATTCCAAGAAATTAGGCAATTTGGTTTTTACTATGTATTTTGGAGGGACACTCCAGCACAAAATTGAGTTCTATTTAGCATAAGGGGGTAAAAAACACTACCTTCACCTGTCCATAGCAGTCTTGAATATAGCCTAAAGGCAATGAAGGTCAAAGTAAGAAAAGAGAATTAAAGTAACTTGAACAATTAAGACATGGGGATTGAAATGAAGAGTCTATCACAACAACAGATGTCCAAAAGCACGAAATATCATGACATAGTACGTCCCATCACTTATGTGGAACTCAGGTAAAGCTGATAATACTCAGTGGTATGTCTCAAAACCTGGCCAACAAAATGATGTTGTAAAAGTTCTTTCCGGTGTTTGGAGTCTATGGGAGCATGGGAAAGGAGAACCCAGCTTAAACTCAACCCTTGCATGCTGAGCCACTGTAGATTCTAGGTCTCCTTACATTTTGACATTTTCTGTCAATGGTTCCGAGTGGGGTTGCATTGCCCATCAGGACATTATGATCTATGTGTGTCCTAAACACTTTTGTCTTCATTGGTCCCTCTCTTCATAAAAATACTATTAAACGTATTTCATATGATTTTCAATGTTTTAATTGCAATTTATAGAGAAATAGAGAAATGACATTTTTATTCTTTTGTAACCATCACTGGTTGAGTTATTAAAAGATGAAATTGATTTTCATCCTTTCATGAAATAATCCAGGAACTTCACAATAAAAGTGCTATAAAATTAAAATTTAGGCAATCAGTTTGTGTTTATGCATGGAAATATTGCTATCCAAATGTAATATTTACTTTTCCTTTAAAGGTTTGTAAAATTTAATATAACATGCTCCTGTGAAAATTATTTTAAAAATATTTTTTAAAAAAATTATCTTAGTGGCTTTTAATTTGAATGGAATTATATGGGTATCTTACTTGTATTTGTTTTCTATTTATTGTGTATATTTTCAAGGTAAAATGCACGATGAAAATGGGCAACGGAAACAGTCAATTACATTCCAGTGTAGTGTTCTGCCCCTTCAAGGATAGGTGAAGCACACTTGGGGGAGGGAACACTGGTTGTTGGAAAAGCATCAGTTATAAACCATGGTTTAGAAGTTACATTGGGGTAATTCACACACTATACTGTAAACTACACCAAGCTCATTTAAGTTTAGCTATTACAGTAGATAGTTTATATCTACTATATCTAAGTTATTGACTGCTTACTTGGAAATAACAAAGCTAATTTAAGTAATGTATTGAACAAGCTTCGGATTTTATATTTTCACATTGATTTTGACTAAGCAATTAAAATCAGTTAATTTACTGTCACATAAAAAAAACCAATTACGATCCTTTCTCCATGTTGTTTACAACCCTTCCTGTCAACGCTCACCTGTCAAAAAAATTCCTTGGCTTACTATGTTGTGGGAACCTAGATGTAGGTGTTTGGAGAAACATGATTTATGCCTTAGCATTATAAACCCAATTAATTCCAGTTCTTCCACATTATACAAGTTACTCAAATCGAAGCCCTGCCAGGCAAAGTAAGAGGTGGGCGGGGCCCGGGGCAACCAATGAGAAGTAGGGTGCGCATCGCTGCCTGAGTTTAAAGGGGGCGCGAAGCTGTTTGCACCGGCCAAGAGCGCGGCTGCAGAAGCGAAGGTGTTTCTGCCTCTTCGAAGCATCATGGATCGCGGGGACGAGGCCGTCGTTTTCGTCGCTGCTGCAAGGACCCCGGTCGGTGAGTAGAAGCTACTCCTGGGGCCCGATCTTGGATTGCTCTGAAAGGGGCGCTTTCGTGGACTGACATCCCGCTTGCTCCCAACCTTGAATGGTCCATTCATTCTCATGTCTACGGGAAATTTCCCTTCGCCCCTTTTATGCTGCCCGGTATGGGAGGAAATCCTGTACTTTTTCTGCCCGTGGTAGAAAGGTAAGAAAATGAACCGAGATAGGATCGTGGTGGACGAGAAGAGGTGGAGAACTGTAGAGGATCCAGGGCTTGAGAACTGTAGCGCAGAGGTCCCCAACCTTTTGGACCTCAGGGACCACCAAGTTCAGAATTTTAAATCCTGTGGACCACTAATATGAATCCAGTGCGCCGCTTGCTGAAGCACCTGGATTTCCAGTGATGAGATGTGCTCTTTCAGACACTCTCCCTCCTGTTTCTCTCTCTCTCTCTCTCTCCCCTCTTTATCATTCTCTCGCTCTTTCATTCTCCCTCTCTCTCTCTCTCTCTCTCCCTCCCTCTCTCTCTCTCTCTCTCTCTCTCTCCCTCTCTCTCTCTCTCCCCCCCCCTCTCTCTCATTCTCTTGCTGTCTCTCATCTCATGGGCCAGCCAGTGTCTTGGGGCTGAGAGGAAGTTAAGCATCTCCCTGAGAGCGAGAGACCGATGTGTGCAGAGCACCAATAAGGGCTGGAAGAAATGGCCATGAGATCCAGCAAGAGATGAAGCTTTGCTCCAGCTCTGGAATATGGAGCTAATCTCCATCCCTTCTCCCTTTCCCTTGCCAGGCGAGAATTGACTGGGAAAGGAGAGCGAGGGGCGGGGACAGCCACTGGTGGGTTCAGCCTACAGAAAGCCAAAGCAGGGGGAAGAAACAGCCTGGGGTTACTGCCACCCGTTGCTTCGGCCTGCCTGCACCGCCCCCTACCCTTTGACCATTACTTCATTCCGGCCCGCGAGGGCTGTGCTGCAAAGTTGCAAGTTGCACGAACCTCCTACAGCAGAGATTTACAGCCCCACCATGCCTGGCCAGTCCCATATTCCAGAGCTCTAGTCACAGGACTGGCTATTGCTCATCCCAGAGCAGGTCCTCCACCCAGGTGCACCGCAGACCACCATTTTCTCATGGACCACCAGTGGTCCGCGGACCACTGGTTGGTGACCACTGCTGTAGAGGATACAGGCTTCGTAACTATTAAGAACTATTCGGATAACAGATTGGAAACGGTATTTCTGGGAGTCCAATGGGAGTTTAACAAGATTTAATTTTAGCTGCCGAATGCAAAATAGGAGGCGAAATCGTGAATAGAATAGAATAGAATAGAATAGAATAGAATAGAATTCTTTATTGGCCAAGTGTGATTGGACACACAAGGAATTTGTCTTTGATGCATATGCTCTCAGTGTACATAAAAAGACAAGATACATTCGTCAAGAATAAAAAGATAAAACACTTAGTGATAGTCAAGGTTACTAATAAGCTATTAAATCGTATTAGGAAACAAAACCAATATAATTGAAAGATACAAGTAACATGGTTATAGTAATAAGTGGGAAGAGATAGATACTAGTAAGGAAGAGAATAATAATATTAATACAGTCTTAGTAAATAGTTTGACACTGTTGTGGGAATTAGTTGTTAAGGAGAATGATGGCATTCGGGGAAAAGCTGTCCTTGTCTAATTGTTGTGGTGTGCAGTGTCCTATAGCGTCTCTTTGAGGGTAGAAGTTGAAACAATTTATGTTCAGGATGTGAGGGGTCTGTAGATATTTTTACAGCCCTCTTTTTGACTCGTGCAGTATACAGATCCTCAGTAGAAGGAGGTTAGTAGCAATTGTTTTTTCTGCAGTTCTAATTAACTGTTGAAGTCTTTGTTTATCTTGTTTGGTTGCAGAGCCAAACCAGTTATGGAGGTGCCAGATGACAGACTCAATAATTCCTCTGTAGAACTGAATCAGCAGCTCTTTGGGCAGTTTTAGCTTTCTGAGTTTGAGCAGAAAGAACATTCTTTGTTGATCTTTTTTTATTATGTTTTTGATGTTAGGTGTCCTTTTTAAGTCTTGAGATATGATAGAACCTAGAAACTTGAAGGACTCTACTGTTGATACTGTGTTGTCTAGTATTGTAAAAGGTGGTTGTATAGGAGGTTTTCTTCTAAAATCCACCACCATTTCTACAGTTTTGAGTGTATTTAGTTCAAGATTGTTCTGGTTGCACCACAAGGCTAATTGTTCAACCTGTTGTGACCCAGGCCCACGTAGGTAGTATTCGACACAAACAGTTCCAAAACAACAGACTTTATTAGAACAGCTGAGAATTAATTCATTCTCAGCGTAGTCCAAACTAAATCAAAACAAATTCTTCATAATACAAATTCTTCAGTCTAATCACCAACCTTGGTATAATTAGGCAAACTGCCAAAGGCTTCTCTTGGCAAAAGTTCAGAAGCAGAAGGCTCTGATCAGAGATAAGTGCAGCAAGACAAGAACAAGTCTATCAACGTTTTTTTCCGACAAAGAGCCCAAGAGCCGTTGCTGGTCTTTTAAGCCTTATGGGAGGGGCCAATCATCTCTTGGCCCTACTCCCGAGTCGTCCTCTTTGCTTTAGCTGCTCTTGCCTTCTGGCAGCTCTTCTCATATGTGCAGGCTTTTCTTGTTCCTCTGCCTCTCTACTGTCAGCCTCTGGAGGCTCCAGAGTCCGCATATCACTCCCCGATGGCCCTGGCCCCATCTCCGCCTCCGACACAGAGCCCTCATTTGGTCCTTCCCCAGCCTCCAGGACTGACCCATGTTCTTCCTCAGCCTCATCACTGTCCAACTCTGCTGCCAGCTCTGCAGGCTGCTGGCGGACCACAACACTACCTCCCGTCTGCATGCAGATTCATCATTGTCTTGAATGAGACCAATCACTGTGGTATCATCTGCAAACTTCAGTATTTTAACAGAGGGATCTTTTGAGATGCAGTCATTGGTGTACAGAGAGAAGAGAAGTGGAGAGAGCACACAGCCCTGGAGGGCTCCTGTGCTAATTGTGCAGGTATCTGATGTGATTTTTGCCTAACTTCACCTACTGCTTCCTGTCTGTTAGGAAGCTTACGATCCATTTACAAGTGTGGTCAGGTACAGATAGCTGATTTAATTTAGTTAGAAGAATATCTGTAATGATGGTATTGAATGCTGAGATGAAGTCTACAAAGAGGACCCTTGCATAGGTCTTTGGAGATTCAAGATGTTGTAGGATGTAGTGCAGAGTCATATTAACAGCATCATCTGTCGATCTATTTGCTCGGTAGGCAAATTGCAAGGGGTCTAACAGTGGATTCGTGATTGTTCTCAGGTGGCCAAGCACTAGTCTTTCAAAGGTCTTCATAACTACAGATGTTAGAGCAACCGGTCTGAATTCATTCAGTTCCTTGATGGAGGATTTCTTCGGCACTGGGATGATAATAGAGCATTTGAAGCAGGAAGGAATATAGCACATCTCTAGTGATTTATTAAAGATGCTGGTGAAGATGGGGGCCAGTTGGTCAGCACAACTTTTTAAGCGAGAAGGAGTTATCTTATCTGGACCTGGTGCTTTTCCTGGCTTTTGTCTGTGAAATAGCTTTGCACCTCATTCTCTGTAATCACCAGAGGAGGTGGGCTCAATGAGATAGGGTAGGTTGTAGGAGGCTTGGCTGTTGTTGGTGTGTCTGAGATGGGGATTGTAGAGATGGGTGGTAGTAGTTTTCTCTCAAACCTGTAGTAAAACACATTCAGTCATCTGCCAGTTGCTGATTTCCTTCAGCTTGGGAAGAAAGTTTGTTGTAACCGGTGATATTTTTAAGAGTTTTCCACATGTTTTCTGGTTCATTTGTTGAGAACTGATTCCTTAGCTTTGCAGAGTAGCTTCTTTTTGCTGCTCTGATCTCCCTTTTCTGTAGGCTTCCACTTTGGAATGATGTAGCTGCTTACGTTTAGCTGTGAACCAAGGTTTATTGTTCCTGTATATTCGCAGTACATATATTCTAATATATTTTCTTACCCCTCCACACTACACCAACATTCCTTCTTCAATCTGTCCTCCCCAAAGAACGACCCGACTTGGCATCTTCATTTCTTCGCTGCCTTTGTCTGCAGAGTAACCATCGAGATTCATTAGAAGAGCAGTTTGACACACGGGAAATTATTAGCAAGACCTGGTGTTGCAATCTAGACTTTGCCATTCTTAAGTTGCAGAACGTTGGGTGGAATTCCCCCCCCCCGTTCCATTTATTTATCAAATTTATTCACCGCCCACCCCACCTAAGTGTCTCTAGACAGCTTGCAATAAAAAAAGGGGGTAAATGCTACAATGGCAGAAGAAATAATGAAAAAATGGATCCTCGTTTGCTTGCCCATCTGTTGGCTTATTCACAGCCATTGCTTTGTTTCTTACGTAATCCCCAGTTCTCCTCCCTCACCTTTTCTCTCAATGATTGGACAGTTAGTTATAGAGCCACTGCGTGAAGATGCGCTGTGATTGCTTCGCGACTCTTGCTGAGGAATTCCTCTTGCTCTGATTGGTGCCTGGCCGGTAGAACCAGGATGGTCTGGTCCCCGGCTCTTGTTTCCTGCCATGAATAAAACCCAACTCCTGGTCTTCCATCTAGAAGAGCATTTTGGAGACTTGGCTTCGAAACACAGTGTTGCATTTTAGCTTCGGATGGTTATTCCCTGTTATGGCCCGCCAGCGGCCTGCGTGGATCGTGGCTGATCCCGACGACGAGGAGGCTGGTGTGGGGTCGCGCCAGCAGCCTGCGCAGCCGGGGTTCGCATCGGACAGCAAGGAAGCTGAAGAGGATGTGGTGCCAGAGGCAGAGACTCAACCTGGGCCTTCAGAACCTCCAGAGACTCCTTCAAGTGGAGAGAGCGCAGTGGAGGAGTCTTTCCTCAATGCTCGAGCACGCATGGCTGCCAAAAGGCAGGAGTGGCTACTCAGGAGGAGGAGGTCTCCTCAAGAGTAAGGATTGAGGATAATTGGCCACTCCCTTAGCCTATTTAAGTCTCACGCAGTTAGTAATTTCTTGCTGGAAACAATTTGTAATTATCATCAGAGCATTTTTGGAAAAGTCTTATCGTATCTTGTTTTCTGGGCTGGTTGCCAACCTTTGCCGGACTTTGGTTTATTCTTGCTACTTAATAAATTTGATAAGGACCGTTGGTGTGTGTCAATATCCGCGGGAATCCGGAGCTGGGGCAGAACATTCCCCATCCTCTTTGATCCTTTACTCTTCTGATTAGTTCTTCTACACGTTTTTATGTATTCATTATATTTATTAATAAGTCCATCCATTTCACTGTAAAGTGACCATGGGTGACTTACACTATCAAAACAATAATATAAAACAAAAAAAAAAAAAGTCTTAAAAATGAGCCTGTTACAAGTTAACCAAATTGGATAAAAGGGATGAATACATAAACGGGGTGCGGTGGGATCTTCTCCTAATCTACTAAACAATTCCAGAGTGGGATGTGCCCATTGGGCCCCCAAGCCATTTGGCAGAACCAGGTTTCCAGGGCCTTTCGAAAGGCCAAGATGGAGGAGCAGACCTCACGTTGAGTGGCACAATATTTCAAAGGCTGAAAGTCACAGCAAAAAAAGCTCTTTTCCTGAATTCCTTGCCTGACAGGGTTTACTGCTCGCCTTCCAGATGGAGCGAGTACAGTTGGTCAGTCCAATTTTATATTTTATAAGGCCTTTCCTAGAGTTTTGTATGATAAAAATTAAAAAAAAAAACCTTAAATGAGTTTCTTAAACATCCATGTAAGCTACAGTTATTCCTCTTGTGTATGCTTTTATTGTGTTCTATAGATACTGCAAAGAAGTGTGTTGTTTATTATTTACCTCTAGAAATAAGGTCAGTTCCTGAAAATAATATGGAAAGGTCAAAAAAAGAAAATAAGAAGATGGACATTAAACCCAGAGATACTACAAGAGAAGGAATACATACAATGCCAGACTTTTAATGAATAATATACACATATGTTAAGCCCCAAGTATGCCCAAGAAAATATATTTGTTCATTTTCCTAGATTGTAATTTTTCTATGTTATCTAGAATGCTTAAAAGAAGAATAGGAAAGGAAAGAGGGAATAGAGTAGAATTAAAACACACCTATTTCTTATTTTTATATTTTATCTAGGATCCTTCAATGGTGCCTTGTCAACCCTGCATGCCCATGAATTGGCTTCAGTAGTCATTAAAGAATTGTTGGAGAGGACAAAAATTGATCCTAAAGAAGTATCTGAAGTTATACTTGGACAAGTATTGACTGCAGGTATGAACTTGATGAAGCATTTATCCAGGATTTTGATCTGTTTCCAATTTATGGCCTCTTCTCTTGCATTTTTGTAATGCAGAAACTAAAGAGAGAGAGAGAAAAAGAGGGAGGGAATGAATTATAGTTCTTTAGTTTTACTTATTGGAAATTGTACTTTCTTTCTTCTCATATGTTCAAGGTCAATCTCCCAAACTAACAATTTGTGTAGCAATATCTAATGTTCCTGGAAATAGCAGATGAAACAACTTTGACATTTCCTTCTTATTCTTGCATAGATTCTCCTTCTGCAGTTCCCATTATTTGTTGCAACAGTAGGGATTCCAAGTATGCATGCATAAATCAGAGAGAAGAGTTGGTGGTGGCAAACAAGGACAGGAATGTAATGAAGGATGTAATAATGGTGCTTTCTTTTCCCACAATTCTGGGTGTGTTAAATCACCAACATAACTGTCTGTTCTAACTGCCTGTATTGTTACCCATACTTTTACTGCTTCAGATCCCCTTCTAGTGTTTTCCCCTTCTAATTTAGCCTTCTCCAGTTTCATGACCTGCACAGTCGTTCCTATGTGTTTATTTCTGTAGGTGCTGGCCAGAATCCTGCTCGACAAGCCAGTGTCGGGGCAGGGATTCCATACGTGATACCAGCTTGGAGTTGTCAAATGATATGCGGATCAGGCCTGAAAGCCGTGTGTCTCGGGGCTCAGTCTATTATGACAGGAGATTCCAGTATTGTGGTGGCTGGTGGTATGGAAAACATGAGCAAGGTAAGGCTGCTTGATGTTCACAGAGGTTAAAAAGCATGGAAGGATGATTCCCATGGGAGAATTATTGCATTAAAGAATACACAAGCTGTATATTGAGCTTTTATGAAGAGCAACTTCTTTCTCACCAGGTACATCTGCAACCATAATAGCTTGGGCTTCAGTGGGCTGAGGCTTGACATAACTCCAAGGTCCCTTCCAATCCCATTATTCTATAATTGCACCATGTCCAGCCCAATTTGAGTTTATAAAGTTTATAAAGCATGGTCCAGTTTTTTTTTAAAAGAAACCATATACAACCATGTCATTCTTCAGAAGAATTAGTACTTTCTGCTAAAAAATTGCTTCACACTTTACAGGTTATTGCTAAACCTTGAAGGGAAATTAAGTTGAAATAGACCCAAGTAATCCTTTTGTGCTCTATCCCGACCTGCCTGAAGACATCCATTATAGTGCCAGTCCCTAAGAGACAGTAGTGGTATCCCTTAATAATTATAGACCAGTAGCTTTAACATCTGTTTTCATGAAATGTTTTGAGAGGCTGGTGTTGAACTGTATTAAGGCTAGTCTTCCATCTACTTTGGACCCATACCAATTTGCATATAGGAGTAATAGATCAACTGACGATGCTATGTCTCTTGTTGTCCATATTGTATTGAATCATTTGGAACAACAGGGGACATATGTGAGGCTGTTATTTGTGGATTATAGCTCTGCCTTTAACACCATTTTACCCAACAGATTGTTTCTTAAAAATCCAATTTGGGTATAAATCAGAGAATTCGTTTGTGGGTAAAGAATTTTCTGACAGATAGGCCACAGTCAGTAAGGATGAGATCTCACTATTCCTCTACTTTGATACTAAGCACAGGAGCCCCCAGGCTTTCCTTTATTCCTTGTACACACATAACTGCACCCCATTGTATAACACCAACACAATTATTAAATTTGCGGATGACACAACAGTGGTGGGGCTCATTAATAAGAACAATGAGACTGCTTACAGAAAGGAAGTACAAGGGCTGACATTGTGGTGTAAAGAAAATAATCTTACACTTAACACCAAAAAAACTAAAGAACTTATAATTGACTTCAGGAGGAAGAGAGATGTACATTTACCATTGTACATAAATGGTGAGGAGGTGGAGAGGGTTGGTAGTTTTAAATTTCTGGGAATTTATATCTCAAAGAACCTCTCATGGACTATGAATGTTAACAAGTTTGTGAAGAAGGCACAGAAGAGGCTGTACTTGCTGAGAATGCTCAGGAAGATAAATCTATCTCAGCATCTACTTCTGTCCTACTACTGCAGCACCATTGAGAGTGTCCTGACATATGGCATTCTTGCATGGTATGGGAGCAGTTCTGTAGCAGACAAAAAAGCTCTAAAGAGAATCATTAAAACTGCCTAGAATATCATCGGGCTCCAGCTACCAGCCCTGGATGACATCTTTGAATCTCGCTGTTTGAGGAAGTTGCATAACATTCTCCAAGACTCTTCCCATCCTGCTTACAATCTTTTTGGACTGTTGCCTTCTGGCAGAAGATACAGAACAATTAAAACTCGGACCACACGTTTTCTAAATAGTTTTTATCCCAGAGCTATAATTGCATTCAACAATGAACTAAAGGGCCAGTATCAGTGAGGTATTGAATAGCATTACTTGATCTGTTGTGTGGATGTTTGGATGGTTTAGGGGTGGGGAATTGTGGTGGGTGAGAGTGTGTTTGGGGATTGTTATGTGTGTTGGACCTGGTCTTTGGGTGTTAAGTAAATTTCGTTGTATGGGTATACTGTGTATACACGTACAATGACAATAAAATTATTATTATTATTATATACACAAAAATGACAGTATACACAGCAAATGAGATAA
Organism: Arizona elegans; assembly: GCA_022577455.1. NCBI lineage: Eukaryota > Metazoa > Chordata > Lepidosauria > Squamata > Colubridae > Arizona > Arizona elegans. The sequence continues at coordinate 257,587,551 of JAKOOJ010000001.1, forward strand.
CCATGCTGGATTTCGTATCACAAATCACTAGTCGAACTCTTCCCAAGCGTTTAGGATTGCATGATGTATCGGCGGATTATGCGAGCAGATCCCAGTAAGGTGGCTTTCTGCAGTTGACCAATGGTGATCTTGTCAGCACCAATTGTTTTTAAGTGTTTGCCTAGGTCTTTAGGCACAGCACCCAGTGTGCCGAGGACCACTGGGACCACCTGCATTGGTTTATGCCAGAGTCTCTGCAGTTCTATTCTCAAGTCCTGATATCTGGTGACTTTTTCAAGTTGTTTCTCGTCGATTCTGCTGTCACCAGGTATGGCAATGTCGACGATCCACACTTTTTTCTTCTCCACAATTGTGATATCCAGGGTATTGTGTTCTAAAACTTTGTCAGTCTGTATTCGAAAGTCCCACAGCAGTTTTGCATGCTCATTTTTGACCACTTTTTCAGGCTTATGATCCCACCAGTTCTTTGCTACAGGCAGATGGTAGTTGTGACACAAGTTCCACTGGACCACCTGAGCGACTGTGTTGTGATGTTGTTTGTAGTCAGTCTGAGCTATTGTCTTGCAACAGCTCAGTATGTGGTCAGTGGTTTCATCCGCTTCTTTGCAGAGTCTGCATTTGGGGTCATCAGCAGATCTTTCTATTCTGGCTTTGTTTACATTTGTTCTGATGGCTTGTTCTTGGGCTGCAAGAATCAGGCCTTCTGTCTCTTTCTTCAATGTTCCATTGATCAGCCATAACCAGGTCTTTTCCTTATCTACTTTTCCTTGGATCTTTTCAAGAAACTGTCCATGCAGTGCTTTATTACACCAGCTGTCAGCCCAAGTTTGCAACGCTGTTTTCCTATATTGATTCTTGGTTTGCTGCACTTTGAGCAGCTTCCTCTTGTTGACCTCCATCAAAGCTGGTTCAACACTGTCTTTCACATAATCTGCTAGAGCATGCTTCTCTTCTTCGACTGCTTCACTTGCAAAAGTCCTCTGCCTCCGGCTTTTCTGGGCAAATATAGCCTGTCAACATCACTACGCAGGTGCAACACATAGTGTATGGTCATCAGTTTTCTTGTTTTCCTATCCAGGCTGTCCAGCTCTGCCTGTGTCCAGTTCACGATCCCAGCAGTATATCTGATGACGGGTATGGCCCAAGTATTTATAGCCTTTATGGGGTTACCGCCATTCAGTTTGCCTTTCAGAAGTTTCCGGACCCTTTGTGTGTATTCTTTTCATTTTTCACTTGCCCGTGCTTGATGATGTCCAGCTGCAGTATGCCCAGATATTTGTAGGCTTCGGGTTCTGGCACTTGATGGTTTGTCCATTGGGCATTTCAATTCCATCACTGTCTATGATCTTCCCTTTCTTCAGTGCCACTGTGGCGCATTTGTTCAGGCCGAACTTCATGCTGATGTCAGTGCTGAAAATTCGAACTGTATTGGTCAGTGACTGGATCTCAATTTCTGATTTTCCATATAGCTTCAGGTCATCCATGTACAGCAGGTGAGAGCTTTTCTGTGAGTTTTTAGCAGTTTGATAACTCAGGTTAGTTTTCTGTAAAACTGTTGACAGGGGGGTCATGGTGATGATGAACAACAGAGGTGACAAAGAATCACCCTGGAAAATCCCTCTTTTGATGTTGACCAGTCCGTAGCTTTCACTTCCAATAAACAGTTCTGTTTTCCAGGACTTCATCGCATTTGCAATGAAAGTACCAATGCACTTGCATATTCTGATGACGTCCAGGCACTTGATCCAACTGTGCGGTACTGAATCAAATGCTTTCTTGTAATCAATCCAAGTTGTATGCAGATTTGTTTTTCGGCTTTTGCAGTTCTCTAGAATCAGTTTATCAATCAAGAGCTGATCCTTTGTTTATTATTATTATTATTATTATTATTATTATTATTATTATTACTATTACTACTACTACTACTACTACTACTACTATTACTATTATTATTGGGAGTAAAGGGGATTGTACAGCTGTGGTTTAAATGACCCTGGATAACTAATATGTAGCTTGCTTGCTAGGGTCTTTCTGTTTTAAACAAACCTGAGTTATTCCCACCATGATTTATCCTGAATTGAACTTATTCTCTCCTTTGAATCTCTAGTATATATGAGTAGAAGTAGTAAGGAATGTAGTTGGGCCAGAGAGAAAGATAGTTGGGAAGAATCTGTTTATTGTAAGTGTGTGAGTGTACATAGGGTTAGGGTTAGGTTTTTTTTTATCATTTCATGTGTGCATACACATACTTACACGCACACAGAAAGAGAGGGAGAGAGACTTAGGCCAAACAGTTCTTCTGATCCTTTTGTCTTACTGTTGCTTCTGATAAAAAATAGCAGTGAGATTATTGTGCATATAGTAGATGTGTATATGTCTTTCAGCTGCAGATGCCTCTAATCTTAAAGTGAATTATTCTTTAGCTTATTTCAAGCCTTCACCTTCCTCCCAGCTAGAATCCAGGAGGAAGCAATATGGAAGCTTCTTTTTTCTTACATTCTTTCTCATTCATACATACCATGTCATTCTTCAAATGGGAAATATCAGGAATCGAAACTGAAACCTCATGCATACAAAGCATGTGCTCTACAACTGAGTTGAGATACCTTCTCTATATTAGATTTACTTATGTCCAATGAATGGAAGGGTCATACAGTGAGAATGGGCGCCCCAGACGTTATTTCCATCCACTTCTAAAGAAAGTTGCTTTCAATGTCCTAAATGTGTTAAAATGTTTTTTTTCCAGGCTCCTCATGTCATCCATTTGCGTGATGGGGTGAAGATGGGGGAAGCCTCTTTGGAAGACACTCTTATCGTAGACGGCTTGACAGATGCCTTCTACTGTTATCACATGGGTGTTACAGGTAAGCCACCTGAAAAGAAGATTTACAAGAAGATTAGATGAAAGTGTATCCCGGCTTTATTATACAGGAAAATGGAAAAGTGGAGAGAAAGCAACAATTATACGGATGGGAGGACAAATATTGAGCAATGTCCAGCTTCAATGTAGGCTTGCCAGCTGTAATTGCAATGAATCCCTCTACCCACACACTGCAAAAGCATGGAAATAACTGCTTAAGAGCCGTGGTGGCACAGTGATGCAGGCTACTTCTGCTGACTGCCAGCTGCCAACAGTTCGGCAGTTCGATTCTTACCAGTTCAAGATTGACTCAGCTTTCCATCCTTCTGATGGCGGTAAAGTAAGGATCCAGATTGTTGGGGGCAATATGCTGACTCTGTTAGAGTGGGTTGTAAATTATCTTCAAATATCTTCCTCCACTTTGCAGCCATTTGCACCTCTTGCTCAGTTGATTTTCAATAGCTTCTTTTGTCCTAATCACCTAATCAAGTAGGATCAACCTCACAGGATTTCAGAATTGCATTTCTTTGTCTTGTGCACTCATTTATTCAGTGGAAATACATTTCCAAGAAAGCCCAATTCTAAACTGCTGAGAATGTGTGAACATTACATGCCGCAAACGATGCATTCTCTTATCAGTATTAGAAGAATCGGTGTAATAAATATAATATGCATATAGTAACTAAATTCTGACGCATTGTGATTAGAGTATCTACTGCACTTTTTAATTGTTTCAGCTGAAAATGTGGCCAAACAATGGAAGATTACTCGAGAAGAACAAGACCAGCAGGCTGTAATGTCACAGAACAAGGCTGAAAATGCCCAGAAGGGTGGATATTTTGATAAAGAGATTGTACCTATTGTTGTACCTTCTAAAAGAGGTCAGTGAGCAGTTTGACATACTGGACAAGGGGATGGGATATGTTTCTAACTATATTGATTCATCTTTGTATTTTTATTTGCTTCAATCCTTCCGCCCTCATGTGTTAGAATAATTGGTGTACCGGGAAGGGAGAGACACAGTAACCTCAAGCATAATTAGTAAAGCAGTCTTTACTGCTAGATGGAAATAAAATTGTGGATGTAACCATTGTGTACTCCCAATTATAAACATTTAGACTTTGAAAAATGAAGAATAATTACAGATCTGGGAAGAATGATACCTAATATTCATTGCTACCACAATGTCAGTTTTGAAGTGGTTTATATATTGAATCAGAGTATCTTCCCATTTCAGTAACACGTCTTTTTTTAAAAAAAATAATTGTGTAATTTAATAGTAATTTAAAGAATAATCCACAATTTTAAAATTTCTCGTGAGTTAATTTCAAGACATACTAAATCAATTCTTGGAACCTTATTATGAGTTTAACATATTTTTCTATGCTATTTTGGTTAATAGTGATCTGTTGAATGAATCACAGCAGATGGACTTTACTTCTTATGCTAACCCAAAATCAGCCAAGCAACATAGATTGGTTTCATACTGTACTTAAACCCCAATGTAGAAATCTATGGCTTAATTATATGAATTCAATTTATCACTCCTAGGCTAGAATAATATAATTAAGGAGTGTGGGAAATTGCAGTCACTGAAAAATTGGCTAATAGTCATTGTCATGTAAAGGGAGAAATAAGCATGCTAACACATTTTCTTTTAATGAGGCATGGTGGCTCAGTGGCTAAGACGCTGAGCTTGTCGATTGAAAGGTCGGCAGTTCAGCGGTTCGAATCCCTAGTGCGGTGTAACAGGGTGAGCTCCGTTACTTGTCCCAGCTTCTGCCAACTTAGCAGTTCGAAAGCACATTAAAAAATACAAATAGAAAAATAGGACCATCTTTTGTGGGAATGTAACAGCGTACTGTGCGTCTTTGGCATTTAGTCATGCCGGCCACATGACCACGGAAACATCTTCAGACAGCACTGGCTTTGAAACAGAGATGAACACCACCCCCTAGAATCTGGAACAACTAGCACATATGTGCAAGGGGAACCTTTACCTTTACCACTTTTTAATAAGAAGCATATAGCTTGTGAACTGGACATTAAAGTTCCAGGATAAAATGCTACAGCAGATGATCCCTCTACCACTCTCTATTGAAGGGCAGTGCGTTTTTTTAAAAATAAAACCTTCAACAAAGAATAAAATGTAAGAAAGAGAAAAATAAAGAAGTAGGAAAGAAAAAGTCAAGGGAACAAACAACTTCCCACTTTCTTTGGTAGAGATACAGATGTGACCTACTGTGACCTCTTACTCCAAGACTAACAGTAACACACAGTATTTCTATAATCATAAAACAGTTCTGATCGTGAAATGCCAAAATCAAAGTTTCATTTGTCTTGGTTTCAGGGAAAAAAATCCAAAAGTGGTTTCCAAGTAGAAACAAAGTTAGATAACAGTCTTTTCTTTGATCAAAATGTTTTGCCATCTCCGCCAACTCCATTCATTTCACCATCAGTTCTTCCATTGCCGGGATCTGTATGTCCTTCCATACCTGCGGCATACAAAAGTCTTGCTGATGTTATCATAAATAAAAACAGAGCCATTTTTTTCAAGACATGTATCCATGAAGCCTAAAAGAAAAATATCCGGTTTCAATTTTGCCTTCTAAGAATTCTCTGAATCAACATACATATCTGATCCCGGTATTTCTTAGCCTTTTTACATTTCTACCAAAGGTGATAAAAATGGTACCTTCAGGCTGGTTACATTTCCAACATATGTTTGACACATTCCTATACATTTTTGACAGTTTATCAGATGTTAACTGCCATCATCAGTAAGAGCAGTTCATATCTAAGTTGAAAAAGTATTAGAAGTAGAATTACTAATAGGAAAATTCCATCTTTCCTTTTTTCGCACCAAGTATAAAATGGCTGCTGCTGAAATACTTCTTTTGACAGGCCCCACAGAAGTTAAAGCTGATGAATATCCTCGCCATGGGTGCAACCTAGAAACAGTGGCAAAGTTGAAACCTTGCTTCATAACCGATGGGACAGGCACCGTGACGGCAGCAAATGCCTCAGGTTGGTTTGTTGAGCAATTTAAAGATAAGTCATAAAATCACATCTGTTCTGGTTTTAGCAATCTGATTTTATTAAGGATGAAGAATAAGGGGGATGTTTTTCTAATTCAATTGGTACAGTTTGGATTTAGTGGAAGAAACATGAATTATTGGAGTGTGGTGTTGTGTGAGTAAGGTCTTGGACAAAGAATGTAAAGGACCAGATAGAAATTCCATTAAATTAAAGAAAAAAACACAAAAGAAGAAATAACCATGCTACTGATCATTAACCAGAACTGCAAAAATTTTGATTCTGGTACTATGTACTCTCCAATTAAATATGAACTTTCCACTTTTTAAAAAGCATCTATGATATATATCTAACCTAAAAAGTTAAGCGTTTTGTTTTCAGAGGAAAACCATTTTAGCTTAAGGGATCACTTCTGAGATCTCTTCCGGGGAAAATTTCTTTTTCTCTTATGCTTCATCCTCTCCAAATTGAAAAAATTCCACTGGAAATTACTGCTTTATGATAGAAATATCCATGAAGATAAAGCTGAGCAAAACTGATTGAACTGGAGAAGTATCAAGTTTTGTGAGATACTTTAAAGCTAGGTTTAGTTGTTTTTCTCTTCAGGTATAAATGATGGTGCCGCTGCTGTCATTCTTATGAAAAGATCAGAAGCAGTTAAACGAAATCTCATTCCTTTGGCACGGATCGTGTCTTTGGCTCAAGTTGGCACTGATCCTTCAGTTGTAGCAACAGCACTCATCACGGCAATAAAAAAAGCTGTAAGTAAGGAACAGGGTCTATTACACTGAATTAATCTATTAATTCTGAAAATCAAACTGTTTTTTAAGCATAGTATATTCAGATCATAATATGTATAACCCATTCCAATTCTGTTGAGTTATGGTAGCTTTGCTAATAAATGTTTCATTAATTCTCCGTGTTAGTGAATTTTTCCAGGCATTTTTTCTGGATATTACTCTATTTGTAACCAGAGCCTCATTTATTTCTAAGTATGGCAAATAATTATATTTTCTTTCAGGGGAAAATAGAACTCATTATTTTCTCACAGAATTCAGCCATGATTTTTAACCATGTTAACTGAACGAGCTTGTTGATCTTGCAGGTGGAAAAAGCTGGTTGGACATTGGATCAAGTAGATCTGTATGAACTTAATGAAGCTTTTGCTATCGCAGGTATCGTAATAATAAAAGAACTAAAATTGAAGCCAGAAAAGGTATGTTTAACATTGCCATAAAAGCACAATACCCCAAATACTGCAGATTAGTTATAGCCTGGAATGCATATGCTGGACCAGATGTCTAGGACACTGAAATATATTTTGTTTGATGCAAACATGCAACATTTGCTAGGTGGGATGGAAAGGGTAACATTCAAAATAATGTGTCATCTGAAATAAATTGCAGGACATCAATCTGGGGAAATTTGACGAACTATATAGATGGGGGATTCCTTCTAGTGCAAATTGGTACTTCACTGATTGAAAGCTTATCATTCTCCATGCTGTGATCCAGAACCTCTCAGAATCTTACATTCACTTTTTAAAAATCTGCTTGTTAAATGTAAAGATATATTAGAATTCTTTATTGGCCAAGAGCGATTAGACAGACACACAAGGAATTATTGAACATCAGATATAATTTGGCAGTCAGTGATGCTAGTATTCAAAAAATATTTCATTGACTTTTGGAAACAAACCTTACGTTGAGCTGTAGACTTCTAGTAGCACTTCCAAAGGAACATATCTAGCCATTGCAGTATAAAAGGACATCAAAAAATAAAAGTAAGTTCAGAGAATAAAGTTCTGCATGGAATGATTGAAGGAATTGGATATATTTAGGCTGTAGAAGAGAAGATTAAAGGGGTGTATGATAAGAATCTTACCTAAAGAGGTGTCCTACAAAGGATTGGATTTGTTTTCCATTTCCCCAGGGGGTGGAATCGGAATCAGTGGCTTGTAATTGCTGGTTAATATTCGGGCTGGATATCAGAGTTATTTTTCTGACAATAAAAATGGTTACAGAAGTTATAATCACCATTTTATGATAGCTTCAGTACTACATAGGTGAGCAGTAAAGTTGGCTGTCACAGCAGAACATTCCTTCCACAAATTTAGTGGCTGGGAATAAAAACTGAACAACCAAATAGCAGGTGTTTGTTTAAAAAATGCTAAGAAAATTTAAAGTTATGTTTGAAGTAGAAACAGACAAGTGTGTTGTGTAAGTAATGGCTCAGTCAGAGACAAACTTTCCTCTGTTCTCAGTATAAAAAAAGAGTCTTGCCCACTTCACTGTAACATCTATTGTCAGGGGTTTCAATCCTTGTTCTAAATATTAGATTCCAAAATAGGAAAGGAAGACTTCTACGTTTGATTTAACATGCTTCTGATATTTTATTTATTTATTTTGGCAGATTAACATTCAAGGTGGGGCTGTTGCTCTTGGCCATCCTCTTGGAGCATCTGGTTGTCGAATCTTAGTTACACTTCTGCACGCACTAGAACGAACAGGTGGAAAACGAGGAGTTGCAGCTTTATGTATAGGAGGAGGAATGGGTATAGCTATGTGTGTAGAAAGATAAGAGAAACTTCTTTGATTTTATATCAATCTGTAACACGACTCATCTTTATTATATATATTGATACCTATACATAATATATATATATATATATATATATATATATATATATATATATATATATATAAACCTATATATATATATTACCTGTATATTGATACTAGGTAAGATTTAAGCATCCTGTTGTCAGTTTAAATAAAACTTTTTCAACAGTCTGTCAGGGTTCCAAGTAACATCCCCAACTTGGTATCTTCTTGCCTCCGATTTCTAATGAAAACAAGGGGTCCACTGAACCTTTTAGAAGCAGAAGACAGCCTATACATACCATCCACACTCACCCTAATATTACCCTCTGCAGATAACTTCATCCTGCCTTTGAGAAAAACAGCCATTACATTATAACATTTTCCCCTTTCTCCAATACTAGCAGAAAGCTACAACCACAGTTTGTGTGTCCTCAAGGGATGGGTTCTTCTATTCTGCTGCATTCTGGGTAGCAAAATACTTACAAGAAATGCATCAAAAGCGAAATGTTTGGCTCAGTGGTGATATGTAAAATTTGTTACTACCGGTTCTGTGGGCATGGCTTGGGGGCGGGGTAATGTGATGGTGGGCGTGGCCAACTTTTTTTTTTACTTTTAAAAGCATTTTTTCTACAACCTCTTCGACCGAAGAAGTTGTTAAAAAAATACTTTTAAAAGTCTCTGACCATCCCAGCCGAGTTGCCTGATTGTCAGAGGCTTTGAAAAGCATTTTTTTCTGCAATCTCTTCGGCCGAAGAGGTTGTAAAAAAATGCTTTTCAAAGCCTCTGACGATCCCAGCTGAGCCACACAATCATCAGAGGCTTTTTTTTAACTTTTAAAAACTTTTTCGGCCAAAGAGATTTTAGAAAAAAAATGCTTTTAAAAGTAAAAAAAGAAGCCTCTGATGATCGTGCAGCTCAACTGAGCGGGGGGAGGGGGGGTTGCAGGAATTTTTGCTACCGGTTCTCTGAACCACCCGCCGCCATCTGATCCGAACCAGGAGGATTTCTCCCCTGGTTTGGCTGTAATTTGACTTTGTTAGTGGTCCTGTTCATCAATAAACCATCTTTCCAATCAACCTCCATGTTTCCAGTGTCTTTCTTCTGGACACTGAACCAGATGGATATTTTTTCTAACAACTCTTGAAAAAAGTACCTTTGGGACAACCATGACCTGGATGACTGAAGAATCCCCATAGACAAGAGACTCTTGTGCTCAGTGAACTGACAAAGCACCCTTTCACACCCAGGAGAAGCAATCATTAGATCCATTTGTACCACTTCAAGATATCAGCTGGTCTCACTCACCTCACAAGATACCCTAAGGAAACCATTCACATTTAAGGAAAGATCACATGCCCCCAAAAGGCAGTAAAAAAATCAGACAGAGTGGCAAGCTTGCATCCTATTTCTTGGAAGTACACCGCAAAAATACACCCCAAGTTGCAAGCTTTAAACACTTTGTTTTGACTACAGTAGGCTCAAATACACCATCTTGTTTATTGTCATATGGTTTCCCATTGATTGAATCAAGACCGATCCTTAAAAAAAAATACATGCACATTTCAAATGTCTTCGATATTCTCAAACTTTAAACTTGAAATAATAGATCAACTTCAAATTGTCCAACATCACATGCAACAGAAGTCAAATAGTATCTAGTAGTTCTCTCTGCAAACACCATTTTATCATATTTTTATTTTTATTCCTTAAATGTATATGCTGCCCATCTCACTGATAAAGCAACTCTGGGAGGCTTGCAAAACGGTAAAAAAGTTAAATATAAAAACAGTTAAAATTAAGAAGACTTAAATCAAGGGGGTGGACAGCAGGGGTGTATCTGAAGTTTTCTCTTACAGTGTAAACCACCTCGAGGAGAGCATCCCCATTGGGGCCCCAAGCCATCTGACAAAGCCATGTTTTAAGGCCATTCCAGAAGGCCAGAGAGGTGGGGGCAGATCTCACCTCAGGTGCCAGCATGTTTGACAGAGTAGAAGCCGTAATATATACTAAGAATAGGTAAAATCTAGCATTAAAACAATGGAATATTCCAAATAACAATGGCAATTCCTTAGCAGAATGGCATGCTGATTCTGCTTAGATTCACCTGTTTTCCAGAAGTTAATCCTTCAAAGTGAAAACTATTTGCAAAGTGCCAAGGGAAAGTTTGTTTCAAGCTCAAGCTATGTCCACAACATAACAAACCGCTTCTAGTTTGGGGGATTGACTTCTGGGAAATTGCCAATCAGTGCACAGAATTTGACTAATGTTATCCGGAAAGAAGCGAGAACATTCTGGAATTATCTAGAACATTCCACATGTAAAAATTTAAATTTTGCAGTAAGACCAAGTACCAACTTTAAGTATAAAGATGTCACGAGTCACTGCTAAAAAAATTGCTTTACATCAAGTAAGGATGAATTCCTAGTCATGTCATCAAACATACAGTATAGAGAAGTTAGTAAATCAGCAACCTTTTTGAACTGCCAGCAGAATGTGGAAATAATCAGGGGCCCCCAGTTAAGGAGGATTCAGATTCTTCTTGTTCAAATATTTGTATCTTACATAAATAGTTACAATGCTGACATCCAAAGAGGCACAACATTCAGAATATTCCAAAGTACATTCATGACAGTTGCTAAAACAAAGATTAACTTCTCTTTCCATCTTTTAGAATCATATAGATTATACTTTCACTAACTATTGTATGTCTGCTGATTAAATTAATTAACACATTTAACATCCTCTTGTGAAAATTATTTAAAAAATTATCTTAGTGGCATTTAATATATGATTGAGCTTTTAATTTGAACTGAATTATATGGGTATTTGTATTCATGTTCTATTTATTGTGTATATTTTCAAAGTAAAAAGCACGATGAAAATGGGCAACGGGAACAGCCAATTACATTCCAATGTGGGGGAGGAGGTTGGAAAAGCATTAAGACATAAACCATAGTTTACAAGTTACATTGAGTTAATTCACACACTATCCTGTAAACTACATCAAGCTAATTGTAGTTTAGCCATTACAATAGATATAAACTATGTTATTGACTGTTTACTTGGAAATAACAAAGCTAATTTAAGAAATGTATTGAACAAGGTTCAAATTTTATTTTTTCATATTGATTTTGACTAAGCAATTAAATCAGTTAATTTACTGTCACATAATAGCATTTATACTAACTAAGTAAGGAGACACAACAGTACTTGAATTTCAAAATTTGTTCTTTATAGCCTACACACACTTACACAAATGTTTGATTTTAGAAATGTAGAATTGAAAATTTGCAAGAAAAGTGCTTGCATAATGAATTGGCATATTTAAAAAGAGGAATATCCTTGTTTACAGAAAGCAAAGCTATAGTCTTATACTATACTCAGGTGGCTACCACTTACTGCATCTGGAATATAAAAATCTGGACAATCATTAATTGACAGAGAAAAAAATACAGGAAACAAAACCTTTTCACTACTAATTAGTGATTGTCTAGATTTTTGTATTTTAGATCTGCTAACATTACTTGAGATCTTTAATTTAGATCAAAAGATTTGAAGTATTCCTGTATTGACCCCACTGAAAGTATACAAAACTCCTAATTTTATAAAAGGGAATGATTTGGACTGATTCTTCTGTCAGAAGTCATAATGTGAATATACGGTTTGCTGCAAGGGGCTTCTTACACTGCGCTGTATCATCATGTGGAATGATAAAAAGAGTATGCAGAGTTATAAACGAGTATGTAGAATTATAAAAAAATTCAACCTTTGCTGTACCCCAACCTGTGCTGGCTTCTCCAGAAAAACAGAAACTTTAAAAGCATGGTTGCTTTGTTCATACAACTTCATCAGCTTAAAAAACAAAACAAAACAATTACGGCCCTTTCTACATGTTGTTTACAACCCTTCCTGTCAATGCTCACTCCAGCACAAAATGTGCCAGGTAGGAAAACTGTCATTAACCTTCAGGACGATTTTCTGAGAATACATGTCATAGAGACTGATTTAAGTCCTGGTGCTTTGTACTAGGGAAGGAGGTAGCTATGTCGTTACTGTGGCCTATTACTCGTTACGAATAAAGAGGCTCCCTAGTTCTCCTCGCTGCAGGCGTAGCCCCCATATAGCATCAAGGCCGAAATCGTCTGGATGAAGCGGCCCGCCTTCTCTCTCCCGATAGTCTCTGACTGAACCCTCAGCCGCAACCCAGTTTCTGTCACGTGACGACGGCCGCCCTTTCAATCTAAGGCCTGCCAGGCAAAGTAAGAGGTGGGCGGGGCCCGGGGCAACCAATGAGAAGTAGGGTGCGCATCGCTGCCTGAGTTTAAAGGGGGCGCGAAGCTGTTTGCACCGGCCAAGAGCGCGGCTGCAGAAGCGAAGGTGTTTCTGCCTCTTCGAAGCATCATGGATCGCGGGGACGAGGCCGTCGTTTTCGTCGCTGCTGCAAGGACCCCGGTCGGTGAGTAGAAGCTACTCCTGGGGCCCGATCTTGAATTGCTCTGAAAGGGGCGCTTTCGTGGACTGACATCCCGCTTGCTCCCAACCTTGAATGGTCCATTCATTCTCATGTCTACGGGAAATTTCCCTTCGCCCCTTTTATGCTGCCCGGTATGGGAGGAAATCCTGTACTTTTTCTGCCCGTGGTAGAAAGGTAAGAAAATGAACCGAGATAGGATCGTGGTGGACGAGAAGAGGTGGAGAACTGTAGAGGATCCAGGGCTTGAGAACTGTAGCGCAGAGGTCCCCAACCTTTTGGACCTCAGGGACCACCAAGTTCAGAATTTTAAATCCTGTGGACCACTAATATGAATCCAGTGCGCCGCTTGCTGAAGCACCTGGATTTCCAGTGATGAGATGTGGTCTTTCAGACACTCTCCCTCCTGTTTCTCTCTCTCTCTCTCTCTCCCCTCTTTATCATTCTCTCCCTCTCTCTCTCTCTCTCCCTCTCTCTCTCTCTCTCTCTCTCTCCCTCTCTCCCTCTCTCCCTCTCTCTCTCTCTCTCCCCCCACTCTCTCTCATTCTCTTGCTCTCTCTCATCTCATGGGCCAGCCAGTGTCTTGGGGCTGAGAGGAAGTTAAGCATCTCCCTGAGAGCGAGAGACCGATGTGTGCAGAGCACCAATAAGGGCTGGAAGAAATGGCCATGAGATCCAGCAAGAGATGAAGCTTTGCTCCAGCTCTGGAATATGGAGCTAATCTCCATCCCCTCTCCCTTTCCCTTGCCAGGCGAGAATTGACTGGGAAAGGAGAGCGAGGGGCGGGGACAGCCACTGGTGGGTTCAGCCTACAGAAAGCCAAAGCAGGGGGAAGAAACAGCCTGGGGTTACTGCCACCCGTTGCTTCGGCCTGCCTGCACCGCCCCCTACCCTTTGACCATTACTTCATTCCGGCCCGCGAGGGCTGTGCTGCAAAGTTGCAAGTTGCACGAACCTCCTACAGTAGAGATTTACAGCCCCACCATGCCTGGCCAGTCCCATATTCCAGAGCTCTAGTCACAGGACTGGCTATTGCTCATCCCAGAGCAGGTCCTCCACCCAGGTGCACCGCAGACCACCATTTTCTCATGGACCACCAGTGGTCCGCGGACCACTGGTTGGTGACCACTGCTGTAGAGGATACAGGCTTCTTAACTATTAAGAACTATTCGGATAACAGATTGGAAACGGTATTTCTGGGAGTCCAATGGGAGTTTAACAAGATTTAATTTTAGCTGCCGAATGCAAAATAGGAGGCGAAATCGTGAATAGAATAGAATAGAATAGAATAGAATAGAATAGAATAGAATAGAATAGAATTCTTTATTGGCCAAGTGTGATTGGACACACAAGGAATTTGTCTTTGGTGCATATGCTCTCAGTGTACATAAAAAGACAAGATACATTCGTCAAGAATAAAAAGATAAAACACTTAGTGATAGTCAAGGTTACTAATAAGCTATTAAATCGTATTAGGAAACAAAACCAATATAATTGAAAGATACAAGTAACATGGTTATAGTAATAAGTGGGAAGAGATAGATACTAGTAAGGAAGAGAATAATAATATTAATACAGTCTTAGTAAATAGTTTGACACTGTTGTGGGAATTAGTTGTTAAGGAGAATGATGGCATTCGGGGAAAAGCTGTCCTTGTCTAATTGTTGTGGTGTGCAGTGTCCTATAGCGTCTCTTTGAGGGTAGAAGTTGAAACAATTTATGTTCAGGATGTGAGGGGTCTGTAGATATTTTTACAGCCCTCTTTTTGACTCGTGCAGTATACAGATCCTCAGTAGAAGGAGGTTAGTAGCAATTGTTTTTTCTGCAGTTCTAATTAACTGTTGAAGTCTTTGTTTATCTTGTTTGGTTGCAGAGCCAAACCAGTTATGGAGGTGCCAGATGACAGACTCAATAATTCCTCTGAATTAAAGAACTGAATCAGCAGCTCTTTGGGCAGTTTTAGCTTTCTGAGTTTGAGCAGAAAGAACATTCTTTGTTGATCTTTTTTTATTATGTTTTTGATGTTAGGTGTCCTTTTTAAGTCTTGAGATATGATAGAACCTAGAAACTTGAAGGACTCTACTGTTGATACTGTGTTGTCTAGTATTGTAAAAGGTGGTAGTATAGGAGGTTTTCTTCTAAAATCCACCACCATTTCTACAGTTTTGAGTGTATTTAGTTCAAGATTGTTCTGGTTGCACCACAAGGCTAATTGTTCAACCTGTTGTGACCCAGGCCCACGTAGGTAGTATTCGACACAAACAGTTCCAAAACAACAGACTTTATTAGAACAGCTGAGAATTAATTCATTCTCAGCGTAGTCCAAACTAAATCAAAACAAATTCTTCATAATACAAATTCTTCAGTCTAATCACCAACCTTGGTATAATTAGGCAAACTGCCAAAGGCTTCTCTTGGCAAAAGTTCAGAAGCAGAAGGCTCTGATCAGAGATAAGTGCAGCAAGACAAGAACAAGTCTATCAACGTTTTTTTCCGACAAAGAGCCCAAGAGCCGTTGCTGGTCTTTTAAGCCTTATGGGAGGGGCCAATCATCTCTTGGCCCTACTCCCGAGTCGTCCTCTTTGCTTTAGCTGCTCTTGCCTTCTGGCAGCTCTTCTCATATGTACAGGCTTTTCTTGTTCCTCTGCCTCTCTACTGTCAGCCTCTGGAGGCTCCAGAGTCCGCATATCACTCCCCGATGGCCCTGGCCCCATCTCCGCCTCCGACGCAGAGCCCTCATTTGGTCCTTCCCCAGCCTCCAGACTGACCCATGTTCTTCCTCAGCCTCATCACTGTCCAACTCTGCTGCCAGCTCTGCAGGCTGCTGGCGGACCACAACACTACCTCCCGTCTGCATGCAGATTCATCATTGTCTTGAATGAGACCAATCATTGTGGTATCATCTGCAAACTTCAGTATTTTAACAGAGGGATCTTTTGAGATGCAGTCATTGGTGTACAGAGAGAAGAGAAGTGGAGAGAGCACACAGCCCTGGAGGGCTCCTGTGCTAATTGTGCAGGTATCTGATGTGATTTTTGCCTAACTTCACCTACTGCTTCCTGTCTGTTAGGAAGCTTACGATCCATTTACAAGTGTGGTCAGGTACAGATAGCTGATTTAATTTAGTTAGAAGAATATCTGTAATGATGGTATTGAATGCTGAGATGAAGTCTACAAAGAGGACCCTTGCATAGGTCTTTGGAGATTCAAGATGTTGTAGGATGTAGTGCAGAGTCATATTAACAGCATCATCTGTCGATCTATTTGCTCGGTAGGCAAATTGCAAGGGGTCTAACAGTGGATTCGTGATTGTTCTCAGGTGGCCAAGCACTAGTCTTTCAAAGGTCTTCATAACTACAGATGTTAGAGCAACCGGTCTGAATTCATTCAGTTCCTTGATGGAGGATTTCTTCGGCACTGGGATGATAATAGAGCATTTGAAGCAGGAAGGAATATAGCACATCTCTAGTGATTTATTAAAGATGCTGGTGAAGATGGGGGCCAGTTGGTCAGCACAACTTTTTAAGCGAGAAGGAGTTATCTTATCTGGACCTGGTGCTTTTCCTGGCTTTTGTCTGTGAAATAGCTTTGCACCTCATTCTCTGTAATCACCAGAGGAGGTGGGCTCAATGAGATAGGGTAGGTTGTAGGAGGCTTGGCTGTTGTTGGTGTGTCTGAGATGGGGATTGTAGAGATGGGTGGTAGTAGTTTTCTCTCAAACCTGTAGTAAAACACATTCAGTCATCTGCCAGTTGCTGATTTCCTTCAGCTTGGGAAGAAAGTTTGTTGTAACCGGTGATATTTTTAAGAGTTTTCCACATGTTTTCTGGTTCATTTGTTGAGAACTGATTCCTTAGCTTTGCAGAGTAGCTTCTTTTTGCTGCTCTGATCTCCCTTTTCTGTAGGCTTCCACTTTGGAATGATGTAGCTGCTTACGTTTAGCTGTGAACCAAGGTTTATTGTTCCTGTATATTCGCAGTACATATATTCTAATATATTTTCTTACCCCTCCACACTACACCAACATTCCTTCTTCAATCTGTCCTCCCCAAAGAACGACCCGACTTGGCATCTTCATTTCTTCGCTGCCTTTGTCTGCAGAGTAACCATCGAGATTCATTAGAAGAGCAGTTTGACACACGGGAAATTATTAGCAAGACCTGGTGTTGCAATCTAGACTTTGCCATTCTTAAGTTGCAGAACGTTGGGTGGAATTCCCCCCCCCCCGTTCCATTTATTTATCAAATTTATTCACCGCCCACCCCACCTAAGTGTCTCTAGACAGCTTGCAATAAAAAAAGGGGGTAAATGCTACAATGGCAGAAGAAATAATGAAAAAATGGATCCTCGTTTGCTTGCCCATCTGTTGGCTTATTCACAGCCATTGCTTTGTTTCTTACGTAATCCCCAGTTCTCCTCCCTCACCTTTTCTCTCAATGATTGGACAGTTAGTTATAGAGCCACTGCGTGAAGATGCGCTGTGATTGCTTCGCGACTCTTGCTGAGGAATTCCTCTTGCTCTGATTGGTGCCTGGCCGGTAGAACCAGGATGGTCTGGTCCCCGGCTCTTGTTTCCTGCCATGAATAAAACCCAACTCCTGGTCTTCCATCTAGAAGAGCATTTTGGAGACTTGGCTTCGAAACACAGTGTTGCATTTTAGCTTCGGATGGTTATTCCCTGTTATGGCCCGCCAGCGGCCTGCGTGGATCGTGGCTGATCCCGACGACGAGGAGGCTGGTGTGGGGTCGCGCCAGCAGCCTGCGCAGCCGGGGTTCGCATCGGACAGCAAGGAAGCTGAAGAGGATGTGGTGCCAGAGGCAGAGACTCAACCTGGGCCTTCAGAACCTCCAGAGACTCCTTCAAGTGGAGAGAGCGCAGTGGAGGAGTCTTTCCTCAATGCTCGAGCACGCATGGCTGCCAAAAGGCAGGAGTGGCTACTCAGGAGGAGGAGGTCTCCTCAAGAGTAAGGATTGAGGATAATTGGCCACTCCCTTAGCCTATTTAAGTCTCACGCAGTTAGTAATTTCTTGCTGGAAACAATTTGTAATTATCATCAGAGCATTTTTGGAAAAGTCTTATCGTATCTTGTTTTCTGGGCTGGTTGCCAACCTTTGCCGGACTTTGGTTTATTCTTGCTACTTAATAAATTTGATAAGGACCGTTGGTGTGTGTCAATATCCGCGGGAATCCGGAGCTGGGGCAGAACATTCCCCATCCTCTTTGATCCTTTACTCTTCTGATTAGTTCTTCTACACGTTTTTATGTATTCATTATATTTATTAATAAGTCCATCCATTTCACTGTAAAGTGACCATGGGTGACTTACACTATCAAAACAATAATATAAAACAAAAAAAAAAAAAAGTCTTAAAAATGAGCCTGTTACAAGTTAACCAAATTGGATAAAAGGGATGAATACATAAACGGGGTGCAGTGGGATCTTCTCCTAATCTACTAAACAATTCCAGAGTGGGATGTGCCCATTGGGACCCCAAGCCATTTGGCAGAACCAGGTTTCCAGGGCCTTTCGAAAGGCCAAGATGGAGGAGCAGACCTCACGTTGAGTGGCACAATATTTCAAAGGCTGAAAGTCACAGCAAAAAAAGCTCTTTTCCTGAATTCCTTGCCTGACAGGGTTTACTGCTCGCCTTCCAGATGGAGCGAGTACAGTTGGTCAGTCCAATTTTATATTTTATAAGGCCTTTCCTAGAGTTTTGTATGATAAAAATTAAAAAAAAAAAACTTAAATGAGTTTCTTAAACATCCATGTAAGCTACAGTTATTCCTCTTGTGTATGCTTTTATTGTGTTCTATAGATACTGCAAAGAATTGTGTTGTTTATTATTTACCTCTAGAAATAAGGTCAGTTCCTGAAAATAATATGGAAAGGTCAAAAAAAGAAAATAAGAAGATGGACATTAAACCCAGAGATACTACAAGAGAAGGAATACATACAATGCCAGACTTTTAATGAATAATATACACATATGTTAAGCCCCAAGTATGCCCAAGAAAATATATTTGTTCATTTTCCTAGATTGTAATTTTTCTATGTTATCTAGAATGCTTAAAAGAAGAATAGGAAAGGAAAGAGGGAATAGAGTAGAATTAAAACACACCTATTTCTTATTTTTATATTTTATCTAGGATCCTTCAATGGTGCCTTGTCAACCCTGCATGCCCATGAATTGGCTTCAGTAGTCATTAAAGAATTGTTGGAGAGGACAAAAATTGATCCTAAAGAAGTATCTGAAGTTATACTTGGACAAGTATTGACTGCAGGTATGAACCTGATGAAGCATTTATCCAGGATTTTGATCTGTTTCCAATTTATGGCCTCTTCTCTTGCATTTTTGTAATGCAGAAACTAAAGAGAGAGAGAGAAAAAGAGGGAGGGAATGAATTATAGTTCTTTAGTTTTACTTATTGGAAATTGTACTTTCTTTCTTCTCATATGTTCAAGGTCAATCTCCCAAACTAACAATTTGTGTAGCAATATCTAATGTTCCTGGAAATAGCAGATGAAACAACTTTGACATTTCCTTCTTATTCTTGCATAGATTCTCCTTCTGCAGTTCCCATTATTTGTTGCAACAGTAGGGATTCCAAGTATGCATGCATAAATCAGAGAGAAGAGTTGGTGGTGGCAAACAAGGACAGGAATGTAATGAAGGATGTAATAATGGTGCTTTCTTTTCCCACAATTCTGGGTGTGTTAAATCACCAACATGACTGTCTGTTCTAACTGCCTGTATTGTTACGCATACTTTTACTGCTTCAGATCCCCTTCTAGTGTTTTCCCCTTCTAATTTAGCCTTCTCCAGTTTCATGACCTGCACAGTCGTTCCTATGTGTTTATTTCTGTAGGTGCTGGCCAGAATCCTGCTCGACAAGCCAGTGTCGGGGCAGGGATTCCATACGTGATACCAGCTTGGAGTTGTCAAATGATATGCGGATCAGGCCTGAAAGCCGTGTGTCTCGGGGCTCAGTCTATTATGACAGGAGATTCCAGTATTGTGGTGGCTGGTGGTATGGAAAACATGAGCAAGGTAAGGCTGCTTGATGTTCACAGAGGTTAAAAAGCATGGAAGGATGATTCCCATGGGAGAATTATTGCATTAAAGAATACACAAGCTGTATATTGAGCTTTTATGAAGAGCAACTTCTTTCTCACCAGGTACATCTGCAACCATAATAGCTTGGGCTTCAGTGGGCTGAGGCTTGACATAACTCCAAGGTCCCTTCCAATCCCATTATTCTATAACTGCACCATGTCCAGCCCAATTTGAGTTTATAAAGTTTATAAAGCATGGTCCAGTTTTTTTTAAAAGAAACCATATACAACCATGTCATTCTTCAGAAGAATTAGTACTTTCTGCTAAAAAATTGCTTCACACTTTACAGGTCATTGCTAAACCTTGAAGGGAAATTAAGTTGAAATAGACCCAAGTAGTCCTTTTGTGCTCTATCCCTACCTGCCTGAAGACATCCATTATAGTGCCAGTCCCTAAGAGACAGTAGTGGTATCCCTTAATAATTATAGACCAGTAGCTTTAACATCTGTTTTCATGAAATGTTTTGAGAGGCTGGTGTTGAACTGTATTAAGGCTAGTCTTCCATCTACTTTGGATCCATACCAATTTGCATATAGGAGTAATAGATCAACTGACGATGCTATGTCTCTTGTTGTCCATACTGTATTGAATCATTTGGAACAACAGGGGACATATGTGAGGCTGTTATTTGTGGATTATAGCTCTGCCTTTAACACCATTTTACCCAACAGATTGTTTCTTAAAAATCCAATTTGGGTATAAATCAGAGAATTCGTTTGTGGGTAAAGAATTTTCTGACAGATAGGCCACAGTCAGTAAGGATGAGATCTCACTATTCCTCTACTTTGATACTAAGCACAGGAGCCCCCAGGCTTTCCTTTATTCCTTGTACACACATAACTGTACCCCATTGTATAACACCAACACAATTATTAAATTTGCGGATGACACAACAGTGGTGGGGCTCATTAATAAGAACAATGAGACTGCTTACAGAAAGGAAGTACAAGGGCTGACATTGTGGTGTAAAGAAAATAATCTTACACTTAACACCAAAAAAACTAAAGAACTTATAATTGACTTCAGGAGGAAGAGAGATGTACATTTACCATTGTACATAAATGGTGAGGAGGTGGAGAGAGTTGGTAGTTTTAAATTTCTGGGAATTTATATCTCAAAGAACCTCTCATGGACTATGAATGTTAACAAGTTTGTGAAGAAGGCACAGAAGAGGCTGTACTTGCTGAGAATGCTCAGGAAGATAAATCTATCTCAGCATCTACTTCTGTCCTACTACTGCAGCACCATTGAGAGTGTCCTGACATATGGCATTCTTGCATGGTATGGGAGCAGTTCTGTAGCAGACAAAAAAGCTCTAAAGAGAATCATTAAAACTGCCTAGAATATCATCGGGCTCCAGCTACCAGCCCTGGATGACATCTTTGAATCTCGCTGTTTGAGGAAGTTGCATAACATTCTCCAAGACTCTTCCCATCCTGCTTACAATCTTTTTGGACTGTTGCCTTCTGGCAGAAGATACAGAACAATTAAAACTCGGACCACACGTTTTCTAAATAGTTTTTATCCCAGAGCTATAATTGCATTCAACAATGAACTAAAGGGCCAGTATCAGTGAGATGTTGAATAGCATTACTTGATCTGTTGTGTGGATGTTTGGATGGTTTAGGGGTGGGGAATTGTGGTGGGTGAGAGTGTGTTTGGGGATTGTTATGTGTGTTGGACCTGGTCTTTGGGTGTTAAGTAAATTTCGTTGTATGGGTATACTGTGTATACACGTACAATGACAATAAAATTATTATTATTAGATACACAAAAATGACAGTATACACAGCAAACGAGATAACCATGCTGGATTTCGTATCACAAATCACTAGTCGAACTCTTCCCAAGCGTTTAGGATTGCATGATGTATCGGCGAGCAGATCCCAGTAAGGTGGCTTTCTGCAGTTGACCAATGGTGATTTTGTCAGCACCAATTGTTTTTAAGTGTTTGCCTAGGTCTTTAGGCACAGCACCCAGTGTGCCGAGGA
The DNA here is from genome assembly GCA_022577455.1 of Arizona elegans. Classification (NCBI taxonomy): domain Eukaryota; kingdom Metazoa; phylum Chordata; class Lepidosauria; order Squamata; family Colubridae; genus Arizona; species Arizona elegans. The sequence continues at coordinate 257,609,628 of JAKOOJ010000001.1, forward strand.
CCACTGGGACCACCTTCACTGGTTTATGCCAGAGTCTCTGCAGTTCTATTCTCAAGTCCTGATATCTGGTGACTTTTTCAAGTTGTTTCTCGTCGATTCTGCTGTCACCAGGTATGGCAATGTCGACGATCCACACTTTTTTCTTCTCCACAATTCTGATATCCAGGGTATTGTGTTCTAAAACTTTGTCAGTCTGTATTCGAAAGTCCCACAGCAGTTTTGCATGCTCATTTTTGACCACTTTTTCAGGCTTATGATCCCACCAGTTCTTTGCTACAGGCAGATGGTAGTTGTGACACAAGTTCCAGTGGACCACCTGAGCGACTGTGTTGTGACGTTGTTTGTAGTCAGTCTGAGCTATTGTCTTGCAACAGCTCAGTATGTGGTCAATGGTTTCATCTGCTTCTTTGCAGAGTCTGCATTTGGGGTCATCAGCAGATCTTTCTATTCTGGCTTTGTTTACATTTGTTCTGATGGCTTGTTCTTGGGCTGCAAGAATCAGGCCTTCTGTCTCTTTCTTCAATGTTCCATTGATCAGCCATAACCAGGTCTTTTCCTTATCTACTTTTCCTTGGATCTTTTCAAGAAACTGTCCATGCAGTGCTTTATTACACCAGCTGTCGGCCCAAGTTTGCAACGCTGTTTTCCTATATTGATTCTTGGTTTGCTGCACTTTGAGCAGCTTCCTCTTGTTGACCTCCATCAAAGCTGGTTCAACACTGTCTTTCACATAATCTGCCAGAGCATGCTTCTCTTCTTCGACTGCTTCACTTGCAAAAGTCCTCTGCCTCCGGCTTTTCTGGGCAAATATAGCCTGTCAACATCACTACGCAGTGCAACACATAGTGTATGGTCATCAGTTTTCTTGTTTTCCTATCCAGGCTGTCCAGCTCTGCCTGTGTCCAGTTCACGATCCCAGCAGTATATCTGATGACGGGTATGGCCCAAGTATTTATAGCCTTTATGGTGTTACCGCCATTCAGTTTGCTTTTCAGAAGTTTCCGGACCCTTTGTATGTATTCTTTTCATTTTTCACTTGCCCGTGCTTGATGATGTCCAGCTGCAGTATGCCCAGATATTTGTAGGCTTCGGGTTCTGGCACTTGATGGTTTGTCCATTGGGCATTTCAATTCCATCACTGTCTATGATCTTCCCTTTCTTCAGTGCCACTGTGGCGCATTTGTTCAGGCCGAACTTCATGCTGATGTCAGTGCTGAAAATTCGAACTGTATTGGTCAGTGACTGGATCTCAATTTCCGATTTTCCATATAGCTTCAGGTCATCCATGTACAGCAGGTGAGAGCTTTTCTGTGAGTTTTTAGCAGTTTGATAACTCAGGTTAGTTTTCTGTAAAACTGTTGACAGGGGGGTCATGGTGGTGATGAACAACAGAGGTGACAAAGAATCACCCTGGAAAATCCCTCTTTTGATGTTGACCAGTCCGTAGCTTTCACTTCCAATAAACAGTTCTGTTTTCCAGGACTTCATCGCATTTGCAATGAAAGTACCAATGCACTTGCATATTCTGATGACGTCCAGGCACTTGATCCAACTGTGTGGTACTGAATCAAATGCTTTCTTGTAATCAATCCAAGTTGTATGCAGATTTGTTTTTCGGCTTTTGCAGTTCTCTAGAATCAGTTTATCAATCAAGAGCTGATCCTTTGTTTATTATTATTATTATTATTATTATTATTATTATTATTATTATTATTACTATTACTACTACTACTACTACTACTACTACTACTACTACTACTACTATTATTGGGAGTAAGGGGGATTGTACAGCTGTGGTTTAAATGACCCTGGATAACTAATATGTAGCTTGCTTGCTAGTGTCTTTCTGTTTTAAACAAACCTGAGTTATTCCCACCATGATTTATCCTGAATTGAACTTATTCTCTCCTTTGAATCTCTAGTATATATGAGTAGAAGTAGTAAGGAATGTAGTCGGGCCAGAGAGAAAGATAGTTGGGAAGAATCTGTTTATTGTAAGTGTGTGAGTGTACATAGGGTTAGGGTTAGGTTTTTTTTTATCATTTCATGTGTGCATACACATACTTACACGCACACAGAAAGAGAGGGAGAGAGACTTAGGCCAAACAGTTCTTCTGATCCTTTTGTCTTACTGTTGCTTCTGATAAAAAATAGCAGTGAGATTATTGTGCATATAGTAGATGTGTATATGTCTTTCAGCTGCAGATGCCTCTAATCTTAAAGTGAATTATTCTTTAGCTTATTTCAAGCCTTCACCTTCCTCCCAGCTAGAATCCAGGAGGAAGCAATATGGAAGCTTCTTTTTTCTTACATTCTTTCTCATTCATACATACCATGTCATTCTTCAAATGGGAAATATCAGGAATCGAAACTGAAACCTCATGCATACAAAGCATGTGCTCTACAACTGAGTTGAGATACCTTCTCTATATTAGATTTACTTATGTCCAATGAATGGAAGGGTCATACAGTGAGAATGGGCGCCCCAGACGTTATTTCCATCCACTTCTAAAGAAAGTTGCTTTCAATGTCCTAAATGTGTTAAAATGTTTTTTTTCCAGGCTCCTCATGTCATCCATTTGCGTGATGGGGTGAAGATGGGGGAAGCCTCTTTGGAAGACACTCTTATCTTAGACGGCTTGACAGATGCCTTCTACTGTTATCACATGGGTGTTACAGGTAAGCCACCTGAAAAGAAGATTTACAAGAAGATTAGATGAAAGTGTATCCCGGCTTTATTACAAAGGAAAATGGAAAAGTGGAGAGAAAGCAACAATTATAAGGATGGGAGGACAAATATTGAGCAATGTTCAGCTTCAATGTAGGCTTGCCAGCTGTAATTGCAATGAATCCCTCTACCCACACATTGCAAAAGCATGGAAATAACTGCTTAAGAGCCGTGGTGGCACAGTGATGCAGGCTACTTCTGCTGACTGCCAGCTGCCAACAGTTCGGCAGTTCGATTCTTACCAGTTCAAGATTGACTCAGCTTTCCATCCTTCTGATGGCGGTAAAGTAAGGATCCAGATTGTTGGGGGCAATATGCTGACTCTGTTAGAGTGGGTTGTAAATTATCTTCAAATATCTTCCTCCACTTTGCAGCCATTTGCACCTCTTGCTCAGTTGATTTTCAATAGCTTCTTTTGTCCTAATCACCTAATCAAGTAGGATCAACCTCACAGGATTTCAGAATTGCATTTCTTTGTCTTGTGCACTCATTTATTCAGTGGAAATACATTTCCAAGAAAGCCCAATTCTAAACTGCTGAGAATGTGTGAACATTACATGCCGCAAACGATGCATTCTCTTATCAGTATTAGAAGAATCGGTGTAATAAATATAATATGCATATAGTAACTAAATTCTGATGCATTGTGATTAGAGTATCTACTGCACTTTTTAATTGTTTCAGCTGAAAATTTGGCCAAACAATGGAAGGTTACTCGAGAAGAACAAGACCAACAGGCTGTAATGTCACAGAACAAGGCTGAAAATGCCCAGAAGGGAGGATATTTTGATAAAGAGATTGTACCTGTTGTTGTACCTTCTAAAAGAGGTCAGTGAGCAGTTTGACATAGTGGACAAGGGGATGGGATATGTTCCTAACTATATTGATTCATCTTTGTATTTTTATTTGCTTCAATTCTTCCGCCCTCATGTGTTAGAATAATTGGTGTACCGGGAAGGGAGAGCCACTTAGTAACCTCAGACATAATTAGTAAAGCAGTCTTTACTGCTAGATGGAAATAAAATTGTGGATGTAACCAGGGGTGGGATTCTGGGGGTTCTAGGGGGTTCGGCCGAACCCTTTGTTAAATTGCTGGCTCGCCCCGCCCCTTCGCACTACTATTTATTCCAATAAATGGGGCGAGCGAGCCAGCAATTTAACAAACGGTTCAGTGTTTTTTTGTAATTTATTGGCCCCCAGCACACCGAACCGTTTGTTAAATTGCTGGCTCGCCCGCCCCTTGCCCCGCCTCCCATCCGCACATCGCCAGCCTACCCTAGCCAGGGGTAGGCAATTGTGGCTCTTTTACAGCTGTGGCCTTCAACTTCCAGAATTCCTGAGAGCTCAGGAATTCTGGGAGTTGAAGGCCACAGGTTGTAAAAGAGCCACAATTGCCCACCCCTTCCTTAGCCTGAGTTCCACTGCCTGGGATCCACGTGGGCTGCCACGTGGTTCCCCACCGGCTCCGGACGCAAGAGAGCAGGATGGAGAACGCAGCTTCCACGCCTTCACTCATCCTCACTCTCTGCTCTGTTGGATCACCGGCCGTTCGCTTACCCCGCCCACTCCCAAACTATTGCTGCCTTCGGAGTCCCAGCTGATGGCTAGAGGAAAAAAAACTTCAAATTCTTGCCGCGGGGCTTCAAAGGGCCGTCCTATAGCCAGTGGTGTAGCCGAACCGTTTGTTAAATTGCTGGCTTGCCCCGCCCCTCCGCACCACCATTTATTGCCAATAAATAGTGGTGGGCGAGGGGCGGGCGAGCCAGCAATTTAACAAATGGTTCGGTGTTTTTTTATAATTTTATTGGCCCACGGAGCTTCAGCATAGACTAATTAGCCCCTTGATTCTATCGGCCTCCCGACTCTCAGCTGATTTGCTCTCAGCTGTTTTGCTCAGGGCTCTGCTGCTTCCTTGCAAAGAGTCCTGGAGCAGATTTTTTTCCCCTTAGCTCTGCTGAAACACGAAACTGAAAGTGCTTTGCTGTTGCTGCAACAGTTGGAAAATTAGGCAGGCAGAATTCTTTTCTTTTTCCTCACCAAAAAAGGTAGGTCCAAACAATGGGAAATTTAGGGAAAAAGAGGAGAGTTCAAGATTTTAAAACACAAAAGAAAAAAAGCTCTATTTAACTAGGGAATTGTAATAATTGAGATACTATTAATTGTATATTTCTGAAAGCAGAAATGGTTAAGTTGTGGTTTGGAGGAATATATGGGGGAAATTATTTGGTTTATTATTATTGGTAAATATAATTAATTGATTTGTAAGAAATTGGATTGCATGGAAATAATTGGAATATTCATGTTCATATTGATTAATATACAAAAAAGGTAGTTATATAACTAATTGATTTATATTAAAATGTTGAATTTATATTAAACAACTAATATTACATAATTAACCAATGTGAGGATGGATATAAAAATAGATGACAATGGGAAGGGGTATAATATAGAATAGAAGGGAAAAATTGAATTTGATTAAGATTAGAGATGAGAATGAAGGGTAATATTGTTTTTTACAAAAATAGATGAGGAATAAATATGGCAAGAAGGAAATATAGAAATTGTAAATTTAATTGAAATGACTAAACACTGTTTAAATTTGTGAACCGGCCAAATACTCTGTTCAAAGAAAATACATTATATGTTTGTATGTGTGTTTCTAATTATTGTTATTTATTCATATTTGTTCTCTTTTATTCTTTAAAGTTTAACAATTCATTCTTTATCTTAATATCTTTATATTTGTTTGGGGTTGGCTTTCTTCCCTTTCATCTTTTTTATTGTACAGCAATCTTTCTCCTCAAACCTACCACCTCTCTCTTTTCCTTCCTTCTTACTTTCTCTTCCTCCCCCTCTTCTTCTCCTCCCTACTTCCTCTTCCTTTCTCCTTCTCCCTCTCTTACCCTCCCTCCTACTCTAATTTCCTTTCCCTTCCTTCATCCCTCTCTATTGCTGTATCCTTTTATGCATATGGACTACTCAGAGGGCTGAAAAAGTTATTTCTGACTGGTCCTCACACTTTTGACCAGTCCTCGAACTTACGACTGTCCTCACATTTTACGTTTTTGCCCTATCTTGTCACCATGGTGAAGAGAAGCAGTTGTGAAATGAGTGACATGGTTGTTAAGAAAGCTGCACGGGCATAAATGTGAGGATGGTCATAAGTGTGAGGACCGGTCAAAAGTACGAGGCCCAGTCAGAAATAACTTTTTTCAGCCCACTCAGTAGTCCCTATGCACATAGCCACGCCCACCCGGTCACACGATGAGCTAGCCACGCCTACAGTCATGTGACCAGCTAGCCACGCCCACCCGGTCACATGATTGCCAAGCCACACCTCCAACTAAGCCATGCCCACAGAACATGTTGTTAAAAAAATTGAATCCTGGTTTCCGGTCTGGCTTCCGTTGCCACCAGATGGTCCTTTGTGACCGCCAGCCCCGTTGCCTGTAAAGAGCCACCTTTACACCTGAAAGGCGGCTCGAAAAACTCCATTTCCTGATGGAAATGCGAGACAGAGCAGGCGAGGGCAGGTAGAGCCATCTGCGAAGTCCCCAGAGTTTTTTTTTACTCTTGGGGACGAGCAGATTGTGGCTCCCTATTTCCGCTCGCCGCTGCTCCGGGCTTCGGGAGAACTCTGCCTTTTTGCAGAGCCAGGCGTCGGGACCGGATCAATCAACAAAACTAACAGATGGTTTAATTAAAGAGAGCGAGATTTGAACCTGGGACCCTAAATCGCAAGTATTTTTAATGACTTTACAAGCGTTTCTAACTGAAGGAAAAAAAAGTTTAAAATGGCGACTGCTGAGGCTTGAGAAGAAAGCCGAAAGTGAAAGTCCTTCCGTAATAAGCTACAAAGTAGCGGAATATACAGTGCTGGCTAGAATCTAGAAGGAAAATAACCATTTTAAGTTTCTCTTTTCTTGGAGATTTGTATTTGATCTTGTTTGGGGAAAAGTTTTCTTTTAAAAAAAGAGCTTTTCTGTGTGGCAGAATGGCGTTAAAACTAATAAAGCCTGACAAACAAGCAGTGGGGGGGGTGCTCCCCCATTTACAATTATGTGAACAAGCTCTGAGCTTACAGACTCAGCAGAATGGCTTTAATTTAAAAGAATTTCTCCAGGAGGAAATGGCAAAATATCACGAGACTGTGAACCAGAAACTTGAAAAATTAAGGCAGGAAATTAAAGAAATGATACAACTAAAGTATGATAATCTGCAACGAAAGATTGTAACAGTGACTAATGCTTTTTCAGAAGTTGTCATAAAGATGGATACAAATATCAAGTTATTAGAGTCTAAAATGGAGGAAGTTGATGATAAGATTTGTAATTTGGATAATAAAATACAAATAATTGAAAATGATTTGATAAATATTCAAGACAATAGTTTAGAAGTAAAGTCTAAAAAGGAAGCTGGTCACGAGACTTACAATGCAGAAGATATAAAGGAAGGGATTGAAAAAGAAGTTGTAATAATGCAATACAGGCTCACTGAATATGCGGTCAGAATGAGAGGGTTAGGTTACAGGAAAATAATAGAGATGATCTAAGAAAAATATCTGCTCATGTTCTGGCTGGGATTTTAAAGGTTCATCCTGAGGAGGTATCTTGTAAGATTGACAAGGTCTATAGAGTAAATTCTTGGATTGCAAAGCAAAGGCAACTGCCTAGAGATGTGGTGATTTACTTCACAGATAAAGAAATAAGAAATAAAATTGTGCAAAAATCGTTTAATTCTACTCCACAATTGTACGGAAGAAAGATCTGGATATATAAAGAATTGCCGCCTAAGATGTTAAAAGATAGAAAGAAATTTGGATTTTTGGTGACTGAGCTAAAAAACAAAACATCCCATTCAGGTGGAACGTTCCAGTTGGTATAATATTGAGATATCAAGGAGAAAGATATCAGCTAAATACTGTTGAAAAAGCGGAAGAATTTTACTACAAGGTTCTCAAAAAGCGAAATCAACAAGAGATAGAAATTCAAGATAAGCAGAAGGAGGTGGAAGTAATGAAGAAACAACAAGTTACAGAGGTCTCCGTAGATGAGCCGCTTCTGGATTCTCCTTCAGAGGTCTCAGCTGGACTATTCAATACAAGAGAGGCGGCTTTGGATTCTAATGTAATGACTTATCAAGTTACAAACCAGCATGGAAATCAATCAGTTGATATACAATTCATAGAACCAGAACGGAGATTTAAGCCACAAAAGCAAAACCAAAAAGATCAAGTTATAGATCAGCATGAAAATCAAATAGTTGATATACAACTTACAGAAAGGAAATCAGGGTGGAGATCCAACCCACAAAAAGTCAAGAAAAGAAGAAGTAGGTCTCACAAAAACAAAAACTTTTAAACTAAACAACAGTGTAATGCCAGTTATTTAAGAGATGATTGAATATATGAAAAGATAATTGGCAAAGTATTGGTTTATATTATCCTGAGGAGAGTGACAGATCTCTGCAGTGCTGTACTTTTGGGATGTGAAAAGGGCCTTAAATTGAATGGATTGGAACTATCTTTTTTTGGATTCTTTGACAAATATACTACGTTTATGCTGAGTTACAAGGCAAGAGTGTTATGGGACTGGGGCACGCAGATGATCTGGATGTTACCCTATTATGGTGGTTGGAATTAATAATCTGGATAAAAGACACCTCTACAGATACTATATGGAATACAAATATAAAGTCACTCGGGTGGTTGTTGTTTTCTTTTTTTTATGAAGATATTTGCTATTGATGGGGGCAGATGGTAATTGAAGATACCGAACATACTTTTGGAATTAGGATGTGATGTTACCCTAACATGGGTGATGGAGTTTACAATCCAGCTGAAAGACATTATAGAAGATATTATATGGATTACAAGCTTAAAGTTTTTTCAAGAGGACTTTATTTATATAAGGGAATACTTTTTAGGGGAGTGGGCAGAAGAATAAAGATATTAAGAATTATTAAGTATGGTAGTCTTGTAGGAAAGTGGGTGGAGACAGGGTAGTTTATTGATTGTCTAGTCTAAGAAAAGGGATATTATGTTTAGATAACGATGGGGGTGAAAAAGGGTAGACTATGAATTGAATAAATGTTAAATTAGGATTTATATTATAGTTTTACAGCGGAAGGTTGCTTTGAAATGTTATATTAATATACATAAAAGATTTGATTTAAGAGATATATGTATGGGAGAAGAAAAAAGGTAGATTATGAGTAGAAATCGCTAAACTGGGAGATATAATAATATTATTATGCTAAATTAGGAATTATTATATAAGGTTATAGTAGAATGCTATTTTGAAATGTATAAGGGGGATATGATAATATTATTAGAAAAAAAGGGTCAGCATATGGGGATGGAGTAAGGGGATGGTAAAGTATTTTATAATCTGTTAAGAATTTGGGTTTTATTATGAAGAAGCCACAGGGGGAGGGGAGGGGGAGAGGGGGTTAGGGAGGAGGGGGAAAAAAGGGGGAAAAATTTGTATTTGAAAAACTTTTTCAATAAAAAAAAAATTGAATCCCACCACTGGATATAACCATTGTGTGCTCCCAATTATAAACATTTAGACTTTGAAAAATGAAGAATAATTACAGATCTGGAAAAAATGATACCTAATATTCATTGCTACCACAATGTCAGTTTTGAAGTGGTTTATATATTGAATCAGAGTATCTTCCCATTTCAGTAACACGTTTTTTTTAAAAAAAATAATTGTGTAATTTAATAGTAATTTAAAGAATAATCCACAATTTTAAAATTTCTCGTGAGTTAATTTCAAGACATACTAAATCAATTCTTGGAACCTTATTATGAGTTTAACATATTTTTCTATGCTATTTTGGTTAATAGTGATCTGTTGAATGAATCACAGCGGATGGACTTTACTTCTTATGCTAACCCAAAATCAGCCAAGCAACATAGATTGGTTTCATACTGTACTTAAACCCCAATGTAGAAATCTATGGCTTAATTATATGAATTCAATTTATCACTCCTAGGCTAGAATAATATAATTAAGGAGTGTGGGAAATTGCAGTCACTGAAAAATTGGCTAATAGTCATTGTCATGTAAAGGGAGAAATAAGCATGCTAACACATTTTCTTTTAATGAGGCATGGTGGCTCAGTGGCTAAGACGCTGAGCTTGTCGATTGAAAGGTCGGCAGTTCAGCAGTTCGAATCCCTAGTGCGGTGTAACAGGGTGAGCTCCGTTACTTGTCCCAGCTTCTGCCAACTTAGCAGTTCGAAAGCACATTAAAAAATACAAATAGAAAAATAGGACCATCTTTTGTGGGAATGTAACAGCGTACTGTGCGTCTTTGGCATTTAGTCATGCCGGCCACATGACCACGGAAACATCTTCAGACAGCACTGGCTCTTCGGCTTTGAAACAGAGATGAACACCACCCCCTAGAATCTGGAACAACTAGCACATATGTGCAAGGGGAACCTTTACCTTTACCACTTTTTAATAAGAAGCATATAGCTTGTGAACTGGACATTAAAGTTCCAGGATAAAATGCTACAGCAGATGATCCCTCTACCACTCTCTATTGAAGGGCAGTGCGTTTTTTTAAAAATAAAACCTTCAACAAAGAATAAAATGTAAGAAAGAGAAAAATAAAGAAGTAGGAAAGAAAAAGTCAAGGGAACAAACGACTTCCCACTTTCTTTGGTAGAGATACAGATGTGACCTACTGTGACCTCTTACTCCAAGACTAACAGTAACACACAGTATTTCTATAATCATAAAACAGTTCTGATCGTGAAATGCCAAAATCAAAGTTTCATTTGTCTTGGTTTCAGGGAAAAAAATCCAAAAGTGGTTTCCAAGTAGAAACAAAGTTAGATAACAGTCTTTTCTTTGATCAAAATGTTTTGCCATCTCCGCCAACTCCATTCATTTCACCATCAGTTCTTCCATTGCCGGGATCTGTATGTCCTTCCATACCTGCGGCATACAAAAGTCTTGCTGATGTTATCATAAATAAAAACAGAGCCATTTTTTTCAAGACATGTATCCATGAAGCCTAAAAGAAAAATATCCGGTTTCAATTCTGCCTTCTAAGAATTCTCTGAATCAACATACATATCTGATCCCGGTATTTCTTAGCCTTTTTACATTTCTACCAAAGGTGATAAAAATGGTACCTTCAGGCTGGTTACATTTCCAACATATGTTTGACACATTCCTATACATTTTTGACAGTTTATCAGATGTTAACTGCCATCATCAGTAAGAGCAGTTCATATCTAAGTTGAAAAAGTATTAGAAGTAGAATTACTAATAGGAAAATTCCATCTTTCCTTTTTTCGCACCAAGTATAAAATGGCTGCTGCTGAAATACTTCTTTTGACAGGCCCCACAGAAGTTAAAGCTGATGAATATCCTCGCCATGGGTGCAACCTAGAAACAGTGGCAAAGTTGAAACCTTGCTTCATAACCGATGGGACAGGCACCGTGACGGCAGCAAATGCCTCAGGTTGGTTTGTTGAGCAATTTAAAGATAAGTCATAAAATCACCTCTGTTCTGGTTTTAGCAATCTGATTTTATTAAGGATGAAGAATAAGGGGGATGTTTTTCTAATTCAATTGGTACAGTTTGGATTTAGTGGAAGAAACATGAATTATTGGAGTGTGGTGTTGTGTGAGTAAGGTCTTGGACAAAGAATGTAAAGGACCAGATAGAAAGTACATTAAATTAAAGAAAAAAACACAAAAGAAGAAATAACCATGCTACTGATCATTAACCAGAACTGCAAAAATTTTGATTCTGGTACTATGTACTCTCCAATTAAATATGAACTTTCCACTTTTTAAAAAGCATCTATGATATATATCTAACCTAAAAAGTTAAGCGTTTTGTTTTCAGAGGAAAACCATTTTAGCTTAAGGGATCACTTCTGAGATCTCTTCCGGGGGAAATTTCTTTTTCTCTTATGCTTCATCCTCTCCAAATTGAAAAAAATTCCACTGGAAATTACTGCTTTATGATAGAAATATCCATGAAGATAAAGCTGAGCAAAACTGATTGAACTGGAGAAGTATCAAGTTTTGTGAGATACTTTAAAGCTAGGTTTAGTTGTTTTTCTCTTCAGGTATAAATGATGGTGCCGCTGCTGTCATTCTTATGAAAAGATCAGAAGCAGTTAAACGAAATCTCATTCCTTTGGCACGGATCGTGTCTTTGGCTCAAGTTGGCACTGATCCTTCAGTTGTAGCAACAGCACTCATCATGGCAATAAAAAAAGCTGTAAGTAAGGAACAGGGTCTATTACACTGAATTAATCTGTTAATTCTGAAAATCAAACTGTTTTTTAAGCATAGTATATTCAGATCATAATATGTATAACCCATTCCAATTCTGTTGAGTTATGGTAGCTTTGCTAATAAATGTTTCATTAATTCTCCATGTTAGTGAATTTTTCCAGGCATTTTTTCTGGATATTACTCTATTTGTAACCAGAGCCTCATTTATTTCTAAGTATGGCAAATAATTATATTTTCTTTCGGGGGAAAATAGAACTCATTATTTTCTCACAGAATTCAGCCATTATTTTTAACCATGTTAACTGAACGAGCTTGTTGATCTTGCAGGTGGAAAAAGCTGGTTGGACATTGGATCAAGTAGATCTGTATGAACTTAATGAAGCTTTTGCTACCATAGGTATCATAATAATAAAAGAACTAAAATTGAAGCCAGAAAAGGTATGTTTAACATTGCCATAAAAGCACAATACCCCAAATACTGCAGATTAGATATAGGCTGGAATGCATATGCTGCTCCAGATGTCTAGGACACTGAAATATATTTTGTTTGATGCAAACATGCAACATTTGCTAGCTGGGATGGGAAGGGTAACATTCAAAATAATGTGTCATCTGAAATAAATGCAGGACCTCAATCTGGGGAAATTTGACAAACTATATAGATGGGGGATTCCTTCTAGTGCAAATTGGTACTTCACTGATTGAAAGCTTATCATTCTCCATGCTGTGATCCAGAACCTCTCAGAATCTTACATTCACTTTTTAAAAATCTGCTTGTTAAATGTAAAAATATATTAGAATTCTTTATTGGCCAAGAGCGATTAGACAGACACACAAGGAATTATTGAACATCAGATATAATTTGGCAGTCAGTGATGCTAGTATTCAAATAAAATTTTATTGACTTTTGGAAACAAACCTTATGTTGAGCTGTAGACTTCTAGTAGCACTTCCAAAGGAACATATCTAGCCATTGCAGTATAAAAGGACATCAAAAAATAAAAGTAAGTTCAGAGAATAAAGTTCTGCATGGAATGATTGAAGGAATTGGATATATTTAGGCTGTAGAAGAGAAGATTAAAGGGGTGTATGATAAGAATCTTACCTAAAGAGGTGTCCTACAAAGGATTGGATTTGTTTTCCATTTCCCCAGGGGGTGGAATCGGAATCAGTGGCTTGTAATTGCTGGTTAATATTCGGGCTGGATATCAGAGTTATTTTTCTGACAATAAAAATGGTTACAGAAGTTATAATCACCATTTTATGATAGCTTCAGTACTACATAGGTGAGCAGTAAAGTTGGCTGTCACAGCAGAACATTCCTTCCACAAATTTAGTGGCTGGGAATAAAAACTGAACAGCCAAATAGCAGGTGTTTGTTTAAAAAATGCTAAGAAAATTTAAAGTTATGTTTGAAGTAGAAACAGACAAATGTGTTGTGTAAGTAATGGCTCAGTCAGAGACAAACTTTCCTCTGATCTCAGTATAAAAAAAGAGTCTTGCCCACTTAACTGTAACATCTATTGTCAGGGGTTTCAATCCTTGTTCTAAATATTAGATTCCAAAATAGGAAAGGAAGACTTCTACGTTTGATTTAACATGCTTCTGATATTTTATTTATTTATTTTGGCAGATTAACATTCAAGGTGGGGCTGTTGCTCTTGGCCATCCTCTTGCAGCATCTGGTTGTCGAATCTTAGTTACACTTCTGCACGCACTAGAACGAACAGGTGGAAAACGAGGAGTTGCAGCTTTATGTATAGGAGGAGGAATGGGTATAGCTATGTGTGTAGAAAGATAAGAGAAACTTCTTTGATTTTATATCAATCTGTAACATGACTCATCTTTATTATATATATTGATACCTATATATTATATATATATATATATATATATATATATATATATATATATATATATATATATATATATATATATATATGCATATTCTTTCTAGCCAGGTTTTACCTACGTAAACTAAGTTGTTCTGCAGCTCTGGTTGTGTGAAATCTCATTCACAAGCTTCAGAGCTTTTTTTCTTTCTGTTGACAAACTGCAACTCTCTTTTGCTCTCTGGGAGAGTTGCAGTTTGTCAACAGAAAGAAAAAAAGCTCTGAAGCTTGTGAATGAGATTTCACACAACCAGAGCTGCAGAACAACTTAGTTTACGTAGGTAAAACCTGGCTAGAAAGAATATGCACATAAAAGCCTACGAAAAAGAAAAAGACATATATATATATATATATATATATATATATATATATATATATATATATATATATATATGCATATTCTTTCTAGCCAGGTTTTACCTACGTAAGCTAGGTTGTTCTGCAGCTCTGACTGTTCTGCAGCTCTGACTCCAGCATTGCTCCTGGAAGCACGAAGCCGAGAACACCAGCCTGAAGATGACGAATGAGACTTTGTCGAAACGTCGCCAAGACACTTCCAATTTTACGTGGGAGAAGACCCGAATAACCAAAGACCTACATACAAACACCCGCGAAAACATGAGAAAATATATATATATATATATATATATATATATATATATATATATACCTATATATATATATATTACCTGTATATTGATACTTGGTAAGATCTAAGCATCCTGTTGTCAGTTTAAATAAAACTTTTTCAACAGTCTGTCAGGGTTCCAAGTAACATCCCCAACTTGGTATCTTCTTGCCTCCGATTTCTAATGAAAACAAGGGGTCCACTGAACCTTTTAGAAGCAGAAGACAGCCTATACATACCATCCACACTCACCCTAATATTACCCTCTGCAGATAACTTCATCCTGCCTTTGAGAAAAACAGCCATTACATTATAACATTTTCCCCCTTCTCCAATACTACCAGAAAGCTACAACCACAGTTTGTGTGTCCTCAAGGGATGGGTTCTTCTATTCTGCTGCATTCTGGGTAGCAAAATACTTACAAGAAATGCATCAAAAGCGAAATGTTTGGCTCAGTGGTGATATGTAAAATTTGTTACTACCGGTTCTGTGGGCGTGGCTTGGGGGGGTAATGTGACGGTGGGCGTGGCCAACTTTTTTTTTTTTTACTTTTAAAAGCATTTTTTCTACAACCTCTTCGGCCAAAGAAGTTGTTAAAAAAATACTTTTAAAAGTCTCTGACCATCCCAGCCGAGTTGCCTGATTGTCAGAGGCTTTGAAAAGCATTTTTTTCTGCAATCTCTTCGGCCGAAGAGGTTGTAAAAAAATGCTTTTCAAAGCCTCTGACGATCCCAGCTGAGCCACACAATCATCAGAGGCTTTTTTTTAACTTTTAAAAACTTTTTCGACCAAAGAGATTTTAGAAAAAAAATGCTTTTAAAAGTAAAAAAAGGAAGCCTCTGATGATCGTGCAGCTCAACTGAGCGGAGGGAGGGGGGGTTGCAGGGATTTTTGCTACCGGTTCTCCGAACCACCCGCCGCCATCTGATCCGAACCAGGAGGATTTCTCCCCTGGTTTGGCTGTAATTTGACTTTGTTAGTGGTCCTGTTCATCAATAAACCATCTTTCCAATCAACCTCCATGTTTCCAGTGTCTTTCTTCTGGACACTGAACCAGATGGATATTTTTTCTAACAACTCTTGAAAAAAGTACCTTTGGGACAACCATGACCTGGATGACTGAAGAATCCCCATAGACAAGAGACTCTTGTGCTCAGTGAACTGACAAAGCACCCTTTCACACCCAGGAGAAGCAATCATTAGATCCATTTGTACCACTTCAAGATACCAGCTGGTCTCACTCACTTCACAAGATACCCTAAGGAAACCATTCAGATTTAAGGAAAGATCACATGCCCTCAAAAGGCAGTAAAAAAATCAGACAGAGTGGCAAGCTTGCATCCTATTTCTTGGAAGTACACCGCAAAAATACACCCCAAGTTGCAAGCTTTAAACGCTTTGTTTTGACTACAGTAGGCTCAAATACACCATCTTGTTTATTGTCATATGGTTTCCCATTGATTGAATCAAGACCGATCCTTAAAAAAAAATACATGCACATTTCAAATGTCTTCGATATTCTCAAACTTTAAACTTGAAATAATAGATCAACTTCAAATTGTCCAACATCACATGCAACAGAAGTCAAATAGTATCTAGTAGTTCTCTCTGCAAACACCATTTTATCATATTTTTATTTTTATTCCTTAAATGTATATGCTGCCCATCTCACTGATAAAGCAACTCTGGGAGGCTTGCAAAACGGTAAAAAAGTTAAATATAAAAACAGTTAAAATTAAGAAGACTTAAATCAAGGGGGTGGACAGCAGGGGTGTGTCTGAAGTTTTCTCTTACAGTGTAAACCACCTCCAGAGGAGAGCATCCCCATTGGGGCCCCAAGCCATCTGACAAAGCCATGTTTTAAGGCCATTCCAGAAGGCCAGAGAGGTGGGGGCAGATCTCACCTCAGGTGCCAGCATGTTTGACAGAGTAGAAGCCGTAATATATACTAAGAATAGGTAAAAGCTAGCATTAAAACAATGGAATATTCCAAATAACAATGGCAATTTCTTAGCAGAATGGCATGCTGATTCTGCTTAGATTCACCTGTTTTCCAGAAGTTAATCCTTCAAAGTGAAAACTATTTGCAAAGTGCCAAGGGAAAGTTTGTTTCAAGCTCAAGCTATGTCCACAACATAACAAACCGCTTCTAGTTTGGGGGATTGACTTCTGGGAAATTGCCAATCCGTGCACAGAATTTGACTAATGTTATCCGGAAAGAAGCTAGAACATTCTGGAATTATCTAGAACATTCCACATGTAAAAATTTAAATTTTGCAGTAAGACCAAGTACCAACTTTAAGTATAAAGATGTCACGAGTCACTGCTAAAAAAATTGCTTTACATCAAGTAAGGATGAATTCCTAGTCATGTCATCAAACATACAGTATAGAGAAGTTAGTAAATCAGCAACCTTTTTGAACTGCCAGCAGAATGTGGAAATAATCAGGGGCCCCCAGTTAAGGAGGATTCAGATTCTTCTTGTTCAAATATTTGTATCTTACATAAATAGTTACAATGCTGACATCCAAAGAGGCACAACATTCAGAATATTCCAAAGTACATTCATGACAGTTGCTAAAACAAAGATTAACTTCTCTTTCCATCTTTTAGAATCATATAGATTATACTTTCACTAACTATTGTATGTCTGCTGATTAAATTAATTAAGACACTTATTCATAGCCTAAAACTTAATTTTCTGATCCTTTAGGAAGTCTATCACAACATAGGTGTCCAAAAGGGAACACGTAATATCATGACATAGTACATCCCATCACTTATGTAGAACTCAAGTAAAGCTGATAATACTCAGTGGTATGTCTCCAAACCTGGCCAACAAAATGATGTTGTAAAAGTTTTTTCCGGTGTTTGGAGTCTATGGGAGCATGGGAAAGGAGAACCCAGCTTAAACTCAACCCTTGTATGCTGAGCCACTGTGGACTCTAGGTCTCCTTACATTTTGACATTTTCTGTCAATGGTTCCGAGTGGGGTTGCATTGCCCATCAGGACATTATGATCTATGTGTGTCCTAAACACTTTTGTCTTCATTGGTCCCTCTCTTCATAAAAATACTATTAAACGTATTTCATATGATTTTCAATGTTTTAATTGCAATTTATAGAGAAATAGAGAAATGACATTTTTATTCTTTTGTAACAATCACTGGTTGAGTTATTAAAAGATGAAATTGATTTTCATCCTTTCATGAAATAATCCAGGAACTTCACAATAGAAGTACTATAACATTATAAACATTAAAATTTAGGAAATAAATTTGTGTTTATACATGGAAATATTGCTATCCAAATGTAATATTTACTTTTCCCTTAAAGGTTTGTATAATTTAATATAACATCCTCCTGTGAAAATTATTTAAAAAATTATCTTAGTGGCATTTAATATATGATTGAGCTTTTAATTTGAACTGAATTATATGGGTATCTTACTTGTATTCATGTTCTATTTATTGTGTATATTTTCAAAGTAAAAAGCACGATGAAAATGGGCAACGGGAACAGCCAATTACATTCCAATGTGGGGGAGGAGGTTGGAAAAGCATTAAGACATAAACCATAGTTTACAAGTTACATTGAGTTAATTCACACACTATCCTGTAAACTACATCAAGCTAATTGTAGTTTAGCCATTACAATAGATATAAACTATGTTATTGACTGTTTACTTGGAAATAACAAAGCTAATTTAAGAAATGTATTGAACAAGGTTCAAATTTTATTTTTTATATTGATTTTGACTAAGCAATTAAATCAGTTAATTTACTGTCACATAATAGCATTTATACTAACTAGGTAAGGAGACACAACAGTACTTGAATTTCAAAATTTGTTCTTTATAGCCTACACACACACAAATGTTTGATCTTAGAAATGTAGAATTCAAAATTTGCAAGAAAAGTGCTTGCATAATGAATTGGCATGTTTAAAAAGAGGAATATCCTTGTTTACAGAAAGCAAAGCTATAGTCTTATACTATACTCAGGTGGCTACCGCTTACTGCATCTGGAATATAAAAATCTGGACAATCATTCATTGACAGAGAAAAAATACAGGAAACAAAACCTTTTCACTGCTAATTAGTGATTGTCTAGATTTTTGTATTTTAGATCTGCTAACATTACTTGAGAAGATCTTTAATTTAGATCAAAAGATTTGAAGTATTCCTGTATTGACCCCACTGAAAGTATACAAAACTCCTAATTTTATAAAAGGGAATGATTTGGACTGATTCTTCTGTCAGAAGTCATAATGTGAATATACGGTTTGCTGCAAGGGGCTTCTTACACTGCGCTGTATCATCATGTGGAATGATAAAAAGAGTATGCAGAGTTATAAACGAGTATGTAGAATTATAAAAAAATTCAACCTTTGCTGTACCCCAACCTGTGCTGGCTTCTCCAGAAAAACAGAAACTTTAAAAGCATGGTTGCTTTGTTCATACAACTTCATCAGCTTAAAAAACAAAACAAAACAATTACGGCCCTTTCTACATGTTGTTTACAACCCTTCCTGTCAATGCTCACTCCAGCACAAAATGTGCCAGGTAGGAAAACTGTCATTAACCTTCAGGACGATTTTCTGAGAATACATGTCATAGAGACTGATTTAAGTCCTGGTGCTTTGTACTAGGGAAGGAGGTAGCTATGTCGTTACTGTGGCCTATTACTCGTTACGAATAAAGAGGCTCCCTAGTTCTCCTCGCTGCAGGCGTAGCCCCCATATAGCATCAAGGCCGAAATCGTCTGGATGAAGCGGCCCGCCTTCTCTCTCCCGATAGTCTCTGACTGAACCCTCAGCCGCAACCCAGTTTCTGTCACGTGACGACGGCCGCCCTTTCAATCTAAGGCCTGCCAGGCAAAGTAAGAGGTGGGCGGGGCCCGGGGCAACCAATGAGAAGTAGGGTGCGCATCGCTGCCTGAGTTTAAAGGGGGCGCGAAGCTGTTTGCACCGGCCAAGAGCGCGGCTGCAGAAGCGAAGGTGTTTCTGCCTCTTCGAAGCATCATGGATCGCGGGGACGAGGCCGTCGTTTTCGTCGCTGCTGCAAGGACCCCGGTCGGTGAGTAGAAGCTACTCCTGGGGCCCGATCTTGGATTGCTCTGAAAGGGGCGCTTTCGTGGACTGACATCCCGCTTGCTCCCAACCTTGAATGGTCCATTCATTCTCATGTCTACGGGAAATTTCCCTTCGCCCCATTTATGCTGCCCGGTATGGGAGGAAATCCTGTACTTTTTCTGCCCGTGGTAGAAAGGTAAGAAAATGAACCGAGGTAGGATCGTGGTGGACGAGAAGAGGTGGAGAACTGTAGAGGATCCAGGGCTTGTCAACTATTAAGAACTATTCGGATAACAGATTGGAAATACTATTCCTGGTAGTCCGATGGAGTTTAACAAGATTTAATTTTAGCTGCCGTATGCAAAATAGCAGGCGAAATCGTCCTTCTAACGTATTTTCTTACCGCTCCACTCTATACGGACATTGCTTCTTCAATCTGATCTCCCCAAACCTCGCGCCGACTTGGCATCTTCGTTTCTTCGCTGCCTTTGTCTGCAGAGCAACCAGCGAGATTCATTAGAAGAGCAGTTTGACACACGGGAAATGATTAGCAAGAGCTGGTGTTGCAATCTAGACTTTGCCATTCTTAAACTCCAGGTAAACGGTGGGTGGAATTCCCCCCCCCCGTCCGTTTATTTATCAAATTTATTCACCGCCCACCCCACCTAAATGTCTCTAGACAGCTTGCAATAAATAAAAAGGGGGTTAATGCTACGACGGCAGAAGAAATGATACAAAAAATGGATCCATGTTTGCTTGCCCATCTGTTGGCTTATTCACAGCCGTTGCTTTGTTTGTTTTTTGCGTAATCCACAAGGCTCCTCCCTCGCCTGTACTTTTCTCTCAATGATTGGAGAATGAGTTATAGAGCCACCGCGTGAAGATGCGCTGTGATTGCTTCGCGACTCTTGCTAAGGAATTCCTCTTGCTCTGATTGGTGCCTGGCCGGTAGAACCAGGACGGTCTGGTCTCCGGCTCTTGTTTCCTGCCATGAATAAAACCCAACTCCTGGTCTTCCATCTAGAAGAGCATCTTGGAGAGCAGAGAAAAAAACCTTAAATCGGTTTCATAAACATCCATGTAAAACATCATAGTTAGAGATACGAATAATTCCTGAGTATATTTAACAAGAAAGCAGTGAGGACTCCTGTACGTATAAAAATTAGACAGCCCAAGTTTTTCTAATTAAAAGAGTTGTAAATAAAACGTATAAAATGTTCAAATAGTTTTGAGTTTTATTTAGCATAGGAGGTAAAAAATAGATGCAGAAAATGCATTTATTGAAGTTTACTAGGTATGACAACCGGAATAGTGCTCTCCCTAATAAAGCCTTGTATTGTACTATAGGATGTTGTCTGATTCATAAATGAATCTAGTGATCTGGCAGACCAAGAAAATGCTATTGTATTTGAAGAATCAATTCTCAAATTGTTCGACATTAGATTCGATAATAAAACAAAATGCCAGACTTTTATTGAATAATATACACATATCTTAACTCCCAAGTATACCCATGAAAATATATTTGTTTATTTTCCTAGAATTGTAATCTTTCTATGTTATCTAGAATGCTTAAAAGAAGAATAGGAAAGGAAAGAGGGAATAGAGTAGAATTAAAACACACCTCTTTCTTACTTTTATATTTTACTTAGGATCCTTCAATGGTGCCTTGTCAACCCTGCATGCCCATGAATTGGCTTCAGTAGTCATTAAAGAATTGTTGGAGAGGACAAAAATTGATCCTAAAGAAATATCTGAAGTTATACTTGGACACGTATTGACTGCAGGTATGAACTTGATGAAGCATTTATCCAAGATTTTGATCTGGGTCCCATTTATGCTTTTCTCTTCCATTTTTGTAATGCAGAAACTAAAGAGAGGGGGGGGGAAGAATTATGGTTCTTTAGTTTTGCTTATTGGAAACTGAACTTTCTTTTTTCTCATATGTTCAAGGTCAATCTCCCAAACTAGCAATTTGTGTAGCAATATCTAATGTTCCTGGAAATAGCAGATGAAACAACTTTGACAATTCCTTCTTATTCTTGCATAGATTCTTCTTCTGCAGTTTCCATTACTTGTTGCAACAGTAGGGATTCCAAGCATGCATGCATACATCGGAGAGAAGAGTTGGTGGTGGCAAACAAGGACAGGAACGTAATGAAGGATGTAATAATGGTGCTTTCTTTTCCCACAATTCTGGGTGTGTTAAATCACCAACATGACTGTCTGTTCTAACTGCCTGTATTGTTACGCATACTTTTACTGCTTCAGATCCCCTTCTAGTGTTTTCCCCTTCTAATTTAGCCTTCTCCAGTTTCATGACCTGCACAGTCGTTCCTATGTGTTTATTTCTGTAGGTGCTGGCCAGAATCCTGCTCGACAAGCCAGTGTCGGGGCAGGGATTCCATACGTGATACCAGCTTGGAGTTGTCAAATGATATGCGGATCAGGCCTGAAAGCCGTGTGTCTCGGGGCTCAGTCTATTATGACAGGAGATTCCAGTATTGTGGTGGCTGGTGGTATGGAAAACATGAGCAAGGTAAGGCTGCTTGATGTTCACAGAGGTTAAAAAGCATGGAAGGATGATTCCCATGGGAGAATTATTGCATTAAAGAATACACAAGCTGTATATTGAGCTTTTATGAAGAGCAACTTCTTTCTCACCAGGTACATCTGCAACCATAATAGCTTGGGCTTCAATGGGCTGAGGCTTGACATAACTCCAAGGTCCCTTCCAATCCCATTATTCTATAATTGCAGCTTAATTTGAGATACTTATTGGCACACAAGCAGAGTTATTAAACCACAGTTTGTTAAACAGAACATGACTCAATGCCAAAACAAATCATATATGAACACCACCAATATCTAAAACTTTTGAGTATAGAATTGAGTGGCTCCATACAACACTAGGAGATCAAGTAATCATGCTTTTCTAGATTACTTCCTGATTCATGCAAAGTACAAAACAAAATCTGAAATAAACCCGGAATTTTTTTTGCATTAAGATATACTGACATATTTTTGTGGGTTTATAAAGCTTCTTGAAATTTAAAAAGTCTATAAAGCATGGTCTAGTTTTTGTTTTTTTTAAAAAAAAAACTATACTCAATCATGTCATTTCTTCGGAAGAATTAGCACTTTGTGCTAAAAAATTGCTTCACACTTTATGGTCAGCCAAAAACAAGTTAGAACTGTTAGGGCTTTGGGTTAGCTGCTATTCATGCCAGAATATCCCAAAAAACCTGTAGTGCAGGAGTAACAATTTTACAGGAAAAACGGGTTATTGCTAAACCTTGAAGGGAAACTAAGTTGAAATAAACCCAAGTAGTCATTTTGCGGGGGGGGGAAGAGAGTAAGGAGGATTGTACAGCTATGGTTTAAATGACCCTGGATAACTAATATGTAGCTTTTTTGCTAGGGTCTTTCTGTTTTAAACAAACCTGAGTTATTCCAACCATGATTTATCATAAATTGAACGTACTCTCTCCTTTGAATCTCTAGTATATATGAGAAGAAGTAGTAAGGAATGTAGTCGGGCCAGAGAGAAAGATAGCTGGGAAGAATCTGTTTATTGTAAGTGTGTGAGTGTACATAGGGTTAGGGTTAGGGTTTGTTTTTTTTTATCATTACATGTGTGTATCCACATACTTACACGCGCACACACCCATACACAGAAAGAGAGGGAGAGTGACTTACATGACAGACACATACAGTCAAGAAAGAAAGAATGCCATTGTTGGGCTTTCCTTCATGCTGTTGGCATTTGGACATTGGCCTGATATTTCATATTTGAATGGCACAATTTCTTCTGAAATTTCATGGCAGAGGCCAAACAGTTTTTCTGATCCTTTTGTCTTACTGTTGCTTCTGATAAAAAATAGCAGTGAAATTATTGTGCATATAGTAGATGTGTATATGTCTTTCAGCTGCAGATGCCTCTAGTCTTAAAGTGAAATATTCTTTAGCTTATTTCAAGCCTTCACCTTCCTCCCAGCTAGAGTCCAGGAGGAAGCAATATGGAAGCTTCTTTTTTCTTACATTCTTTCTCATTCATACATACCATGTCATTCTTCAAATGGGAAATATCAGGAATCGAAACTGAAACCTCATGCATACAAAGCATGTGCTCTACAACTGAGTTGAGATACCTTCTCTATGTTAGATTTACTTATGTCCAATGAATGGAAGGGTCATACAGTGAGAATGGGCGCCCCAGACGTTATTTCCATCCACTTCTAAAGAAAGTTGCTATCAATGATCTTAATTTGTTAAAATGTTTTTTTTCACAGGCTCCTCATGTCATCCATTTGCGTAATGCGGTGAAGATGGGAGAAACCTCTTTGCAAGACAGTATTATTGTAGATGGCTTGACAGATGCCTTCTACAGTTATCACATGGGTATTACAGGTAAGCCATATGAACAGAAGATTTACAAGAAGATTGGATAAAAGTGTGTCCCGGCTTTATTTCACAGCAAAAGGAAGAGTGGAGAGAAAGCAAGAATTATAAGGATGGGAGGAAAAATATTCAGCAATGTCTAGCTGCAATGTAGGCTTGCCAGCTGTAATTGCAATGAATCCCTCTACCCACACCTTGCAAAAGCATGGAAATAACTGCTTAAGAGCCGTGGTGGCACAGTGATGCAGGCTACTTCTGCTGACTGCCAGCTGCCAACAGTTCGGCAGTTCGATTCTTACCAGTTCAAGATTGACTCAGCTTTCCATCCTTCTGATGGCGGTAAAGTCAGGATCCAGATTGTTGGGGGCAATATGCTGACTCTGTTAGAGTGGGTTGTAAATTATCTTCAAATATCTTCCTCCACTTTGCAGCCATTTGCACCTCTTGCTCAGTTGATTTTCAATAGCTTCTTTTGTCCTAATCACCTAATCAAGTAGGATCAACCTCACAGGATTTCAGAATTGCATTTCTTTGTCTTGTGCACTCATTTATTCAGTGGAAATACATTTCCAAGAAAGCCCATTACCAAAACTGGTGGGAATGTGTGAACATTACATGCCGCAAACGATGCATTCTCTTATCAGTATTAGAAGAATCGGTGTAATAAATATAATAAGTATATAGTAACTAAATTCTGACACATTGTGATTAGAGTATCTACTGTATTTTTTAATTGTTTCAGCTGAAAATGTGGCCAAACAATGGAAGGTTTCTCGAAAAGAACAAGACCAGCAGGCTGTAATGTCACAGAACAAGGCTGAAAATGCCCAGAAGGGAGGATATTTTGATAAAGAGATTGTACCTGTTGTTGTACCTTCTAGAAGAGGTCAGTGAGCAGTTGACATACTGGACAAGGGGATGGGATATGTTTCTAACTAACGATTCACCTTTGTATTCATTTTTATTTGCTTCAATTCTTCCGCCCTCATGCGTTAGAATAATTGGTGTACGGGGAACGGAGAGAGACTTAGTAACCTCAGGCATAATTTGTAAAGCAATCTTTACTGCTAGACGGAGAGAAAATTGTGAGTGTAACCATTGTGTGCTCCCAATTATAAACATCTAGACTTTGAAAAGAGAAGAATAATTAGAGATCTGGAAAGAATGATATCTAACATTCATTGCTACAACAATGTCAGTGTTGAAGTGGTTCATGGATTGAACCAAAGTTTCTTCCTGTTTCAGTAACATGTATTTTTTTTAAATTTTTTTATTAATTTAATAGTAATTTAAAGAATAATCACACTGAATTTTAAAATGTTAAGACATAAATCCATTTTTGGGGCCCTATTATGAGTATAATATATTTATTTATGCTATAGTTTGGTTAATAGTGATCTGTTGAATAAATCACAGGAGATGGACTTTACTTCTTACGCTAATCCAAAATCAATCAAACAACAGATTGGATTCATACTGTACTTAAACCCCAGTGTAGAATTCTATGGTGATAAAAACGTACCTTCAAAGGTATTAACATTTCCAATATATGTTGGACACATCCTTATACATCTTTGACAGTTTATCATATGTTGAAATACCATCGGTAAGGGCAGTTCATATCTTTGCGTAGCATGGGAAGTAGAATTCCTTATAGAAAAATTCCAATTTTCCTTTTTTGCACCAAGTATAAAAATGGCTGCTGCTGAAATACTTGTTTTTGACAGGCCCCACAGAAGTAAAAGCTGATGAACATCCTCGCCATGGGTGCAACCTAGAAACAGTGGCAAAGTTGAAACCTTGCTTCATAACTGATGGAACAGGCACCGTGACTGCAGCAAATGCCTCAGGTTGGTTTGTGGAACAATTTAAAGATAAGTTATAAAATCGGATCTGTTCTGGTTTTAGGAATCCGATTTTATTAAGGATGAAGAATGAGGGGATGGGGACATTTTTCTAATTTAATTGGTACAGTTTGGATTTAGTGGAAGAAACATGAATTATTGGAGTGTGGTGTTGTGTGAATAAGGTGTTGGACAAAGAATGCAAAGGACCAGATAGAAAGTACACTAAATTAAAGAAAAACACCCCAAAAAAGCATTCAAAAATTATACCTGATACCAAGTCCACCTCCCTCAAAATGGCAAAACAAAAAACAAAAAAATACAGAAGAAGGAACAATGGTACTGATCATTAATTACAACTGCAAAAGTTTTGATTCTGGTACTACAGGTAGTCCACCAGTTACAAATGTAATGGACCCTGCCCATTCCATTCGTACCTCGAGGATTCGTGGGAATGAATCTCATACCTTGAATGAAATGACTCCCTGCTTTTGTCTACTCGTTCACTAATTTAATGCATGGGCGAATGCACGGTTTGTTAAGTGTACATCAGGTATCTCTGGGGGTGGCAGGGGGAGGCCATGGGGATGGTGGCTAGTGATAGAATAGGCCTCCCCAACCCACAGAGATACCTCATGCTTCTGTTGTGGCCCGTCAACAGCCTGTGCAGCTGGTAGCTGATTATGACAGCGAGGAGGCTGATGTGTTGCTGCACCAGCAGCCTGTGCAGCTGGCACTCGAGTCAGACAATGAGGAGGCTGGAGAAGATGTGGTGCCAGAGGCGGGGATTCAACCACGGCCTTCAGAAGCTCCCATAAGTGAAGTAGAAGAAGAAGAGGAGCCTCTTCTCGATGCACGAAAACATAGAGCTGTTAAAAGGCAGGAGTGACTCCTCAGGAGGAGGTCTTCTCGAGAGTAAGGCTTGGGGCTAATTGGCCACTCCCCTAGCCTATTTAAGGAAGGACAATGACTGATGCAATTTGCAGGAAACAACTTCGTTCAAATACCTTCGCGTCTTGATTCCAGAAACATTTTGATTTGGCTCTTGTTTCTCTCATCAGTTTTCCTGCAAATTGCTTCTGGGCATTCTGCCAACCACAGTAAGATTATGGTTATCTGAAATACTGTGCCTCAGAACTGAGTTATTGTTCTTTGAATTCTTGTCAGCTGTTAATGAAGTTAAATTAACAGTCCTTGTTCAAAAAAGACTGATTTAAAATTGTACTTGTGTGTGCTGCGTTCTTTGGGGTCCGTAGCTGAGGCAGAACAGCTTCCCACTCTCTGCCGTGCTGGACTAACTTATCTTGCAATGATCTGACTCCTCTCTGCCACAGTTTCTTTCGCTTTGAGGAAGAGAAGAGTCAATGGAAGCTCCTGGGCGCAAAGTGTTTCTGCGCCTGTCTCCTACTCCTCTCCCAACTCGTTTCCACCACCACCACTGGGACACTTTTCCAGGCCCAGATGTGGACCTGACAGTGGCTGGATGCTTGAAATGGGGACTTTGAAAACGGAGAGATTTGCTTCATTTTGAAATGCCCCATAGACGCCTATGAGGCCTTTCAAAAGGGTCCCTCCATTTTCAAAGGCCTTATCGGCATCTATGGGCCATTTCAAAATGGAGCAAATCCCTCCGTGACGCTTCCAGTGTCATTCAGATCTCCAAAAAGTGTCGTGGTGGTGAGAAAGAGTTGGGGGGGTGGGGGGAGGAACAGGAGACAGATATTGCAAACACTTTTCACGAGAACAACTGCTGCAATGCTGCAACATTCGTAATTTTGGGACTTGCTCATAAACACTAGGGGGCGTTTATCTTGTAACTTCGAACAGGCGCTAAATGAACGCTTATATCCTGGGTATTAGCTGTATGTACTTTTCAATTAAATATGAACCTAAAGCATCTATATATCTAACCTAAAAAGTTAAGAGTTGTTTCAGAGGTAAACTATGTTAGTTAGTTTGGACTGGAAGCGTTGTGGCAAGACAGTCTGAGACTAGCAGGCTCTGATGATCTTTGCGAAATCCTGGTTGATGAACCGCTGCCAAGAGGTCTTCGGACCGGAACTGTCCTGTAGGGACAGGGAAGACGGAGAGGCACCTTGTAAGACCAAGAGGAACAGGCAAGTTCCTCAGAGGTCAGAGGAAACTCTCCCTGACTCGGCAGTGTGGGGTGGCGGCCATTGCGACTGGCAGTAAACTGGGGCACCCAGAATAAGCATTGTGCAGGAGCGGCGAATTGAGTAGAACATTGATGCCGGGTGAGTGACAACTAGCTCATAGGCAAGAAAAGGGGGAAAAAAGAGGACTTTTAAATTATTTATAAATGTCCCAGCAGCTAGTGGGTGTGGGAAAGGACAGAAGAAAAAGATTAAAGCGGAAGGTACAAAGTGACAAAACCCGACCAGAAAATTGTTTCTTTTGGATTAAAATACTTGGAGAACTTTAAAAAATTAGAAGAATTAAGAACCCAGAAAGAAATTGAAAAGATCTTTCTTTAATTTGACGAAAAATAAAGGGAAATCTAAAAAGCCCTGTAATAGAAATTTTATATCAAGGAAAAGAAAAGGGGGAAAAGCAGACTTTGAAAATTTAAATTAGACTATAAATTGACAAAAAATAAGAGGATAAAAAGTTAGTGAAGATTGGCGATGTGGATTATAAACAAAATGGATACTTTTACAGACTGTTGATTGGAATTGTGGATTCTGGAGAGACACCTCCAGGTGAAATTGGATCATTACAACATTGGACTCTTATTGTTGAAAAAAGTAAAAAAAATTTGATGGTGATAACCAGCTGTGAGAATTGCTAAGGAGGATTTGTTTTATCTGCAAGGGACTTAACTTTGATGATTAAAGAAACATGTTAGTTTAAGGAACAGATCACAGATCTTTTCTGGAGGAAATTTCTTTTTCTCTTAATGCTTCATCCTGGCCAAATTGAAAAAAAATCCACTGGAAATTAGTGCTTTATGATAGAAATATCCATGAAGATAAATCTGGCCAAAACTGATGTATCTGGAGAAGTTTTGTGAGATACTTTAAAGCTAGGTTTAGTTGTTTTTCTCTTTAGGTATAAATGATGGTGCTGCTGCTGTTATTCTTATGAAAAGATCAGAAGCAGTTAAACGAAATCTCATTCCTTTGGCACGGATTGTGTCTTCGGCTCAAGTTGGTATTGATCCTTCAGTTATGGGAATAGCACCTATCACGGCAATAAAAAAAGCTGTAAGTAGGGAACAGGGTCCATTACACTGAATTAATCTGTTAATTCTGAAAATCAAACTGTTTTTTAAGCCTACTATATTCAGATCATAATATGTGTAACCCATTCCAATCCTGTTTAGAGTTATGGTAGCTTTACTAATAAAGTTTAATTAATTCTCCTTGTTAGTGAATTTTTCCAGCCATTTTTTTCTGGATATTAAATGTATGTTTGTGTATGCACTTGTGCACGTGCACATATCCTTTTGTGGAACAAAAGCAAGTGCATTGGTCATTAGTGAAGATTGAACTCTCAAGAGTTAATTGAATTGTGCATTTTTATCATAGCTATTGGAGGGGATAAATCCATCAGTGGCGACATTGGAATTGTATGTATTTGTGGCCCTACTCCAGGGGTGGGTTATACTTACCTTTACTACTGGTTTGCAATGGGAAGTTTCTACGCATGCGCAGATCGCTGATGACGACATCTGAGGTGGTGGGCGGGGCACCGGTTACTATCGGTTCTTGCGAACTAGTCCAAACCGGGGGCAACCCACCACTGCCCTACACCTTATGCGTTTTAAATTCCAGACTAGAGTTTATTTCAGTACTGTCTCTTAAATACTGATTTGAGCATCGACTTGTTTATTAAACACTGTATTTGTAACCAGAGCCTCATTTATCTCTAACTATTACAAATTTTGGGAAAAAATAGAACAGGACTCATTGTTTTTTAATAGAATTCAGCCATGATTTTTATCCGTGTTAACTGAACAAGCTTGTTGATCTTGCAGGTGGAAAAAGCTGGTTGGACATTGGATCAAGTTGATCTGTATGAAATTAATGAAGCTTTTGCTGCCTTAAGCGTTGCAATAACAAAAGAACTAAAACTGAAGCCAGAAAAGGTATGTTTAACATTGCCATAAAAGCACAATACTCTAAATACTGCAAATGTTTATTTATGCTGCTCCAGTTGAATAGAGCATTGGAATATATTTTGTTTGATGCAAATATGCAATATTTGCTAGGTGGGATGGGAAGGATAATATTCAAAATAGTTTGTCAATTGAAATAAATTGCAGGACATTAATTTGGAGGAATTTGACAAACTATATAGATGGGGAATTCCTTCTAATACAAATTGGTACTTCAGTGATTAAAAGTTTATCTTTCTCTGCTGTGATCCAGAACTTCTCAGAATCTTACGTTCACTTTTTAAAAATCTGGTTGTTAAATGTAAAGACATATTAGAATTCTATATTGGCCAAGAGTGATTAGACAGACACACAAGAAATTTGTTTGGACACACAAAGAATTATTGATTTATTAGATTGGGCCCACAAGGAACTGATTTGATTATTTGGTGGGACACACAAGGAAATATTGAACATCAGATATAATTTGGCACTCAGTGATGCTAGTAGTCAAATAAAATTTCATTGACTTTTGGAAATAAAGCTTATGTTGAGCAGTATACTTCTAGTAGCACTTCCCAAGGAACATATCTAGGCATTGCAGTCCAAAAAGGACATTAAAAAATTAAAGCAAGTTCAGAGAACGAAGTTCTACATGGAACAATTGAAGGAATTGGATATATTTAGGCCAGTGATGGTGAACCTATGGCACGCGTGCCAGAGGTGGCACGCAGCACCCTCTCTGTGGGCACGTGAGCCATCACCCCAGTTCAGCTCTGCTGAATATTGTATTCAGTTTTGGTCGCCACGATGTAAAAGATGCTGAGACTCTAGAAAGAGTGCAGAGAAAAGCAACAAAGCTGATTAAGGGACTGGAGGCTAAAACATATGAAGAACGGTTGCAGGAACTGGGTATGTCTAGTTTGATGAAGAGAAGGACTAGGGGAGACATGATAGCAGTGTTCCAATGTCTCAGGGGTTGCCACAAAGAAGAGGGAGTCAAACTATTCTTCAAAGCACCTGAGGATAGAACAAGAAGCAATGGGTGGAAACTAATCAAGGAGAAAAGCAATTTAGAACTAAGAAGAAATTTCCTGACAGAACAGTTAATCAGTGGAACAACTTGCCTGCAGAAGTTGTAAATGCCCCAATACTGGAAATTTTAAAGATGATATTGGATAACCATTTGTCTGAAGTGGTGTAGGGTTTTCTGCCTCGGTAGTGGGTTGGACTAGAAGACCTCCAAGGCCCTTTCCAACTCTATTCTATAACAATTCTATTCTACTCTAAGATGCAGTCCCTCCAGTCCATACTGGAGACCATCCGAGAAGGCAACTTCCTAACATCCATCGACCTGACTGAGGCACACCTCCACGTGCCTATCCTGCCATCCCACTGGCAGTTCCTACAGTTCCACTATGCAGGCTGATGCTATCAGTACAAGGCCCTACTATTTGGCCTGTCTTCAGCAAGACCAACGCCCCTTTTCTGGAAGTTTCTCAGGGGCTCTCTTGGTGGTCCATTTACTTCAAGTGCATTAGCAGAATCTGCAATTGAAGAGCAATAATGCACTTCAGGAATATATACCATTTCCCCCAAAATAAGACATCCCTTGATAATAAGCCCAGTCGGGCTTTTGAGCGCATGGCAGTAAGGTCAAGCACTTATTTCAGGGTTGCATTCAGACATAACTGATTTCCCTAGGTAGAACCGCCAGAAGTTAACACCATTTTATGATAGTTCCAGTACTACATAGGTGAGCAGTAAAGTTGGAGATCACAGCAGAACGTTCCTTCCACAAATTTGATGGCTAGGGATAAAAACTGAATAGCCAAATAGAGGTGTTTGTCTAAAAATGCTAAGAAAAATTGAAGGTATGTTTGAAGTAGAAACAGGCAAGTATGTTGTGCAAGTGATGCCTCAGAGATAAACTTTCCTCTGATCTCAGTATATGAGTCTTCATTATAAAATTTATTGTCAGAAGTTTCAATCCTTGTTCTAAATATTAGATTCCAAAATAGGAAAGGAAGACTTCTATGTTTAACATATGCTTCTGATGTTTTATTTTAATTTTTTTGCAGGTTAACATTGAAGGTGGGGCTGTTGCTCTTGGCCACCCTCTTGGAGCATCTGGTTGTCGAATCCTAGTTACACTTCTACATTCACTAGAACGAACAGGTGGAAAACGAGGAGTTGCAGCTTTATGTATAGGAGGAGGAATGGGCATAGCTATGTGTATAGAAAGATAAAAGGAAACTTTTCTTTGATTTTGTATCAATTTGTAACATGACTCATCTTTATTAGTAAGTAATAAAGAAATATAAACCAATACCTATATATTGATACTAGGCAAGATCTAAGCATCCTGCTGTCAGTTTAAGTAGAACTTTCTTCAACAATCTACTTGGTCTCTTCTTGCCTTAAGATTTCTAATGAAGACAAGGGATCCACTGAATCTTTTAAAAGGAGAAGGCAGCCTATACATACTATTCACACACCCCCAATAACCTCTACAGATAACTTCATCCTACTTTTGAGAAAAACAGTCAGTATAACTTTTTCTCCCTTCAACACTAGCATAAAGCTACAATCAGAGTTTGTGTGCATACAAGGGAAGTTTTTGTATTCTGCATTATTCCTAGTAGCAAAATACTTACAAGAAATGCACCAAAATCTAAGTGTTTGGCTGTAATTTGACTTTGTTAGTGGTAGCTACCGCTGAAGCCCTCAGGTTATTTCCAACCTCCTCCCCTTTACATTCTGCATTATAATACTGATACAAATACAAAATATGGCCATATTTCATTTATTTGCTAGTTATGCAGGGGTCTGACAGCTTGCTTTCATCAACATACTAGTTAATACAGATGAGAGAATTTCACTGGAATAGGTAAATAAAAATTCATTTAGTCTTCAATTGCTCCAGATTGAACTGCATCTTCATAGCATCCTCCTTTTTCACCTTTACTTTCAGGGTGCAACTTAATAACATCATCAATTCGAAGAATAGTAATTGCTGCTTCTGTTGCAAACTTTAAACTCTTTGTTTTGACTACAGTAGGCTCATATACACCAGCTTGTTTATTGTCACGTGGTTTCCCATTGATTAAATCAAGACCGATCCTTAAAAAAAAAAAAACTTTTAAACAGGCATGCACATTTCAAATGCCTTCGATATTCTCAAATCCTGAACCTGAAACCAGAGATCAACTTCAACTTTTTCAACATCAAATGCAACAGAAGTCAAATAGTACTTAGTAGTTCCCTGCAAACACCCAACCATTTTATCGTGTATTTATTTTTATTGCTTAAATTTATATGCTGCCCATCTCACTGATAAAGCAATTCTGGGAGGTTTACAAAACAGTAAAAAAAATTAAAACAGTTAAAATTAGGAAGACTTTAACCCAAGGGGCTGGACAGCAAGGGGATGAAGCCTTCTTTTATACTTTAAGCCACCTCCAGCAGAGAGGACCACGGGCCCAAGCCACCTGGCAAAGCCATGTTTTAAGGCCAGAAAGATGGGGGCAGATTTCATTTCAGTTGCCAGAATGTTTGACAGAGTAGGAGCTGTAATATATGCTAAGAATAGGTAAAATGTAGCATTAAAAAATTGGAATATTCCAAATAACAATGGCAACTTCTGGTCAGGGCCTGCTGATCCTTCTAAGATTCACCTGTTTTCCAGAAGTTAATGCCTCAAAGTGAAAACTATTTTTGAAATCCCAAGGGAAAGTTTGTTTCAAGTTATATCCAGAACATAACAAACCACTTCTATTTTGGTGGATTAACTTGGAAATCGCCAATCCATGCACGGAATTGGACTGTTATCCAGAAAGAAACTAGAACATTCTGGAATTATCAAGAACACTCCACACATTAAAATCTAGATTTTGCACACCCAAAATACATATACCATTCCATTTCTTCTGATAAAGCAAGCTATAAACCAGCTATATAAGACCAAACACCAACTCTTGCATTAAACTATATGGTTACTTTACTGTATGCTAGCATCTTAAAACTAGGAATCATTTTAGCTTAGGATGCTGAACGTTCATGCCCAATTCTGATTCATTCAACAAGATTAAGCAAACATGCATAAAATAAATCAATATTCTAATCTTGCCATCAATTCTATGCACTTACCACTTCAAATTTTTGCGATCCGGATTCACTTGCGCTTCATTGTGAAATGCTCTGAGCTTTGCAACAAGATCTATAGCATCTTGAGCAGCATTAACTGCTAACGTATTTGGAATAACTAGAAGAGATCTTGCAAATTCTGCTATAGCAAGCTGTTCCCGTGACCCCTAATTCAAAGAAAAATTCTATTAATATTTATGCTAATGTATGATAAAATAATGGAGAGACAATGAAGCTACACTTGCTGGATGTGCTGAAATGAAGACTGGACTGCCACCGGACAAAGCTTTAATATGGTCTGCACTAAGCAGGAAATAAGGACTTAAATGCCCTTTCCAGTCCCAGTTCTATAAACTTTTCAGATATAGACAGCACTGAATGTTAAAGTCTGATTTACTAAAAAAACATAATTTAAACTTTAACTAAATACTTACCATGCTGGTTGCATAATTTTCTAGATAAATGGAAAGTGCTGCTTCAACTGCACCACCTCCTGGTACAACAGACTTTGACTCTAGTATTCTTTTGACCACACAAAGAGCATCATGCAAAGACCTCTCCATTTCATCACACATGAAGTCATTTGCTCCTCGTAATATAATAGCAGCTGAGGTCCGTGCCTTAGTACTGTTTCAGAAAGAAAAAAATCCTTGTGAAATAATTATCAAACTATAAATCTCTAACCTTGAGGGTAGGGAAATGCTAGAATTGTGTGTCCAAGTCCATCGACAAAGTCAAGACATTTACTGTCTCAACGTTTATAGGGGGACTAAAAGTAATCTATCCCACGCGTATAACTGCTCATACAATTTGAAAATAGCACGGCAGCAATTAAATGGGAAATATTTTCAAAGGTTACAACAAAATGCGTCCATTACAAATTATGCAAGGTAGGTATATCCTTACTTTTTAATTAAAATCAATTCGTCATCACAAATTCGTTCTTGAACCGCCTCTTCTGCTTGTCCCAGCATTGATGCTTCAAAAGTTTCTTCACCTTCCAGATTTGCCAAATTAGAACAAACGATGGCTAATACAAGGTAAAAAAGATTTGACAAAATCACAATTTTATATATCTACTAGTCTGAAGGAACATTAACAATTTTATGTATCTACTAGTCTGAAGGAACATTAACAATTTTATATATCTGCTAGTCTGAAGGAACAGTAGTAATCATCTACATCAGCGGTCCCAACCTTTCTGGTTCTGCGGACAGGCAGCAGCAGCAGCAGCAATGGGGGTGGGTGGAGTGGATTTGTTTTGCACATGTGCACCCATTGCGCAAATGTAGCTTTATGTGCTTGCGCGCTCATCCATTGCTTGCGCAGCCCGTTTCCCAACAGGCTATGGACCAGGAGTTGGGGACCCCTGTTCTACATAATTAAGCTCTTTATTGACAAGACATATAAACCATGATCATATTTAGCGATGTCTCTAATTACCTCCAGAAGCCTTAGCAATGCGTTTAAGGTCTCTTTTTAGAACTCTCCGTACTGCCATAGCACCAGCATCCACAAAGTATTTCAGACACATATCATCAATGCCTCCAGTGGTCAAAATAACATTTGCTCCTGTAACTAAGATCTTCTGAATTTTTTCTTTAGTGATGTCAGCCTCTCTGCATAAGAAAGTGCATACTGATTAAATAGAACTATAAACTTAAGTTCAAGAGAATCACAAAAGTTTTTAATTAAAATAGTTGAGAAGTGTGTCAAAATAATACTTTAACCATTCCTTCCTCAAAAATCAAGTATAGATGAAATCTATTTCTCCATTATGACACTGGATCTTTTGGTTAATTTTCAAGACTAATTCAAGGGAGACATTTCAGAATACTATCAGTAACTAAAAGAGGCATTACTAACTTTTAAAAATGCATTTACCAGGCACAGGAATGATAAATTTAGCTCAACCAGATCTTGCAAATTACAGATTAATGTAGCTATTGGATATAGAAAGAATGATATTTGACAGAATACTGTCATATTCTTAGTCAAAATTTGTATTCAAGATGCCATTCTCTTAGTAAGTGTGGGACAAATGATAGAAATATACAGATTTATTTATGTTTCCTATTTCAAAGCAGCCCATCTGCATCATTTTAGTTAAAAAAGCTGTCTATAGAATACCTCTGTCTAATCTGATCCAGTTTTTCTGGGTCTGTGATTACCACCTGAACACCAAGCTTCATTTTAGTTTTCTGTAGGCTGAAATCAAGGCATGCAATTTTAGCATTAACTATTCTCTTGGGCATTCCTAAAAGAAAAAGAGAAATAGTCTTAAGATTCTATATAAAACTTTAATACATCTAAAACACAGTGATACCTTCTTTTCATAGGTATACCTCAGTTTACTTCTATTCACTTTAATAAGTATAGTTTTTAAAAATTGACTTGTATATACTTTCCCAAATGGGAAAGAGGTCCCATTCAATTATAAACAGTGAGGGTAGACTGAATAATCCATCTTAAAATATTTGAAATTCACCAAAGTTTCCAATATTTTGAAGACGTATCATTGCATACATCAAGTGCATCATATTTCTGCTTAATTACTACTAAAATGCAAAGCTAAACATTCAGAGAGATCATCTTGCACAATCATCAATTTACTAGAAAATTTTCTTCCCAAAGAGATGTATAAAAACAATTATTTTTCTTGTGGAAAGAAAAAGTTCCCCCAAGTCTTCTGTTCACCATAGGTGAGTACATTTATAACCAAAAATTTCTGTGTTTAATTCTGAATCCCACCACCTTTCTCGGTCTTTGAAATATCACTTTCTGCCCTGGTCAAATCTTTTCAGGCAATTTATGGAGGGAAAGTTAAACTGAGTATTGAGTTTAAACTTATACCTAACTAATACCTTACCCTGATTGGGAAAGTACAAACTTAATTTAGAAAAGTCAACTCTATTCAAGCAAAGGGGATAACCATTTATCTGAAAATACTTGCCTCAACTCTATTACAAATGTGTAAACTAATTTCAACCTCTATGTTGTTATACTATTTCTTCTAGTCAACTTATCAATCAAAAATACAATTTCTAAAAACTTGTTTATACACAGATATAAAACTGTGTTAACTTTTAAAATTATGTCCATTTACTGCTTTATGGGGGGGATGATCTTACCTTGGGAGCCCACAATACAGTTTAATGCATAGCCATTTACAAGAATACTCTCTTTCTGACTGCGACCATGTGCCTTCAAAACATTGATAGAACTGATAGGATAATGTGGTTGTCCCTTTTGATCTGTGTATTTTACGGCAAGTACAGCATCTACTACCATATTGGCAAAGAAGTCACTGTCACTACAAGAAGACTGTTAAGGTTAACATAATCTAATACATGAAATGTAAATCCTATATGCCTCACAACACTGAGAATTACAATTTTTTTTTTAAATTTGATTTATATGCTGCCCTTCTCCGGAGATTCAGGGTGGCTTACAATGCACTAAGCAATAGCCTTCATTCTTTTATATATTTATACAAAGTCAGCTTATTGCCCCCACAATTGGATCCTCAATTTACCTACCTTAGAAAGGATGGAAGGCTGAATCAACCTTGAGCCTTGGCGAGATTCGAACCTGCAGTAATTGCAGGCAGCTGGTCTTAATAACCAGCTTAATAACAGGGTGCCTTAGACCACTGTACTACCAAGGCTCTTAAATGCTCTTCAATGCTAATAAAAATGCCATTTTTGTTCAGAAATTAGATATTTTAGTCAGTATCTGATTTCTACACAATACCCATTCCTGATTTTCTCTGTGAAAGGATACACTCCTATGATTTTGGATGACATTGATGTTTTTGCTGCATTAATAAGACAGTCTTTGCCCAACTCATCTGAGTTAATAACCAAATTTTCATTGATGTAGCGAACTGCCTCCCTGTTGGGGAAAAGAAACTCAGTATTTTAACAGAATCAATGAAATGCTTTCAATTTAGAAATGTTGATTAAAATACATATAATAGGAGTGTGCAAAACTTACTACCTTCAGGGAACGTCATAAATTCTATTTTCTTCCAGACTATATGGTTCTGGCCATTCTGGTGAGTGGACCAACTATTTACTTCTGGAGTTTTCCAGAAGAAAAGAGAACCAGAATGTTCTGTCCCCCAAATAGTAAGTTATGTACAAATCAGAAAAATAAAATATCTTAAATTTACATTTTCAATGGCCTTGCATTTCTATGCTTTCTAATATTTAGTAACGTATCACTAAACATTTAAAAACACACATCTAAATAATTTGTAAACAAAGCATATCATTTCTATAGTGCACTTAAACATTAAACATAAAAGCTTCAAACAATTTAAAGATTCATGGGCAAATATAGATCAATTCTATATTCTAGCAAAATCCCTGTTATGCTGTCAAGATTGAGATATGCTGCCATCATGACAGATACATTAGCAGAACATCTAGAAGTATTTTATTAAATTTATGTCGCCCATCTCACTGACAAATGACTCTCGGCACTTGATAAACATCATAAACACAGAGATATAAAATATTAAAACATTAAATATGAAGTGAACCAAAATTAAGTAAGTTAAAAACCAGGACCAAAATACTGTGGTGTAGAGTTATAGACTGATTTATATAAAGAAAAAGACCAAAGGATAAAATGGGGACAATACAAAAATTGTTCCCTGTCAATGAAAGCCAGACCATTGTTGGCTAATTTGCCCCCAAACCCTTATGCTTTATTGAACCACAACTGGGGTATAGGTAGCACAAAAAATTCTAAATCTCAAATTGTATTTTAGCTCTCACATCATGACAGTAACAATCCTTTCTTTCCATTGGTGAAGGGGAAAATCCGTACCGACAAAGCATTGTGTACCATCTTTTACATGCTCACTCATAAACACCTGCTTGCATCTACGTCCAAAAGTAGCTTTCCAGTTGCAGATAAGAGCACTCCAGCAACATAGAACTAACAGTGAAAGGGCTCTCTCTATTTGTCAGTTACCTCATCACTGATAGGAGAGATCACTGATTCAAACATCACTGATATTTGAAAAATAATTCTGCGGACCATCGATATTTGAAAAATGCTACACTGATTAAAGAAAAATGCATTAGCTGAAACTTTGAAACTTAATTGTAAAATTTCCCATTATATTTTATATAATTTCTCATTTGAAGTAAATCAGGTCTTACTTGCAAGCAAGACGATATCCACTAATGACAGAAGTTGGATGAATTTTCTGTTTTACCAATTCATCTGCATTTTTCAAAAGTTCTGCAGCAACAATTACCTATGAAAGAGAACATTTAATTTAAAACCACTCTGTGAAAATGTTACGCCCTTGATACAAACAGTAAAAAAACAAAACAAAAATTAAAAACCCATATAAATTTCATTCCAGCAAAGACATTCTTGAAAAACTTACAAGTTGCATTTGCTTCAGGATACAGAGCTATTCAATTTACTCTAACACACGGTCCAAGGTTCAGGTGTATAGAACTTTTTGTTTTGAATACTGTTGAGCCTGAAGCTGTGCAGAACATCTCTTTTTTTTGGAAATTTTCAACATTGAGAGAGCTATCTTATATTCCCTATGATCATGGCATATAATCAAAAATTAAGCAAAAGCTGGGGAGGTAGGATGAACCAGCCAGGACAAAAAATAATCTGAAAATAATTTTGCCACATTGAAGGCAATGAAGTGCACAGGCCTCTAGTTGACATTTTAGATGTTGTTGACTGCAACTAAAAGACTGAGCCAGAATAGCCAAGAACATAGGCATGTACTTGTAAAAATATCCCAAGGGGACCTCTTTTGGGAAGACTACCCTAGAGTTACCTTGGAAGCCTAAGAACATTTTCTGAATTTAAATTCTTGCATCACAAACTATTTAATCCATCATTAATAATTTAAAGCAATTGATTACTTGAGAACAAGTAATAAGACAAGATTAATAAGAAAGCTAATAAGAATTAAAATCTATTAGCTGCTCATATTTGTCACTATTAAATTGTGATGTTGATCACATCATAAATAAATACATGGTTTCTTTTTCTGAAAGTAGCCCTTCATTAGTTATAATAATTAGGACCAGCAACACTATCACTAAGTGATGTGATCATAAAGCACATTCGCATGAACACACCAATTTACAAAGCCATATCCAGCTCCAGTTGTTAGGTGAATCTCATGCAGTTGCAGCATCACAGTCCCATGATCACCATTTGTGATCTCCTGCTGACTTCTGCATTGACTGTGCTTGTTGGAAGCCAGCAGTGAGAATCATAAATGGTAATCATGTAACTCCAGAACCCTGTGACCATTTTAATTGTGAGTCGCTTGCCAAGGACCCAAATCGTAATCACATGATTGCAGGGGACACTGTGACCACAACTTGAAAAACTGGCCATAACTCTCCTTGTTCAGCATCATCTTATCTTCAACAGTCGCTGAACAAATGCTTGAGGACAAATGCATAGAGTTAAAATTATTCTATAATATGTTCTGCCACTTCATATAGGAAAAAGATAGTTAGTCTTCTCCTTCAGACTTTGGCAGTTATTCCTTTATCCCATAAGCATAGCCATTTATTTTGTAGAAGAAATAAATGGTAGTTAAATGGGAAAGTTTTCATTTCACTTTTTAGAGGCAAACTTAATTAGCCCTGAAATGGATTTAGAATTTCAACTTTTCTGAAGATACATACCAGTTCTTCGTATCCAAGTGAAATTGTATTTTAACTGAAGACAATGCCAGACCTAATTATGCTGTTTTGGTATAATAAGTTAGTGTTTGCCATTATTAAAAGGGGAACAAATTAATTTCAAATACTTGCACTATAAAATATAAGTTTTAAATACTATTAATGCTACTTCAATGTTGATATGGTCACGAGAGCATACAATATACCCATACATACCACAGAAGTAGTTCCATCTCCAACTTCTTTGTCTTGCAGTTCTGCTAGTTCACACAGTACTTTTGCAGCAGGATGTTCTACTTCCAACAACTTCAGGATAGTTGCACCATCATTAGTAATAGTCACATCCTAATATTCCAAATACACAGAAATCATGTAGCTTAATATCGATTGGGATCGAGGAATAAATAACTGCCTTTCAATTAATGATGTATTTAGCTATTTAACCATCACGTAGCTGTCTAGCAATCCAACACTAGGTATTGCTAAATGACAGCTTTCTTTGTATAATCTATGCCTTAAAAATCATGGTTTTGTCAATGGGCCTGGTGATTATAAATGGAGACAGCCAATCAAGTGGCTGATTTGATTGTGTTGTTGATGCCATGGGGGGGGGGGTTATATGGTGGGTTTTTTAAATATTGTAAGCCACCCAGAGCCACCTATGTGTGAGTTGTGTGGCTATATAAATTTATTAAAATAAATGTGTAATATGCTACTGTCCTTATTAAGCTCTAGAATTATCCCACCCTTATTTTTAAAATATACCTAATCCTCCCTTTTCCTATTTTCCACACAACCATTAACCCATGAAGTGGGTTGGACTGACTGTGACTTGCTCAAAGTGATAGAAAATATTTTCCTGATATGGAAACATCACTGTGAAACCACCTCTATCAAACTGAAGCCAAAGAAGCAAAGGAAAAGAGAGGGAAGGAGCATCATGACATCTTTGGCTAATGCCTGGAATACTACTGACCAAAAGTTTATTTTTATTTTATTCTATTTATCCTGTTTTTGGTTATTCTTTCTATTTTTTTATTTTAGAAATACAGTATAAAAGTAAACATAAATGTTGACTTAGTGAGCAGTCCCAAAATTGCTACCAAGGCTTTTTTTTTTTTTTTTTTTTTTTTTTTTTTTTTTGCTATTCCAGTGCAAAAGAAGAGGCTACTAGTTTGGCTATTTGGGAGTAGATCTCTGAATATCCTAGACTACTTTTTTGACACCTATGTGACGACTACATATATACGGAGGTAGGGGTAGTTTTCTTCTTTCCCAGATCAGGGAGAGGTAAAGAGGAATGCTGGGGGGAGGAAAAACCCTGCCTATCCATCTTTCCACCATATTAGTTGGCTACCTTGAATAAATGATTACTCATCTTCCTACTTTTAAAATTAAGACAAATTCTTTTCTACTGATAGTTTCATAAAGGAAGATTTACTTACACCAATGTCATCCACCAGCATTTTATCCAAGCCAACTGGACCCAGTGAACTCTTTACAATATTGGCAATTGAAGCAGCAGCTGTAACTGTTTCAAGAAAAGATATTTTTCTTCATAAGCAGAATTGTTTCCTAAAAATTTAACTGATGCAATTCAAGTGCTAAATATATGCTTTTAAGTATTTTAAAAATAGCAAATAGATTTGGGCAACAAAACTGGCAATTACTACTTCGAGTTCAACTACTATCTTGTTTACACACAAAAGGATTTTGTAGTTGAATTTGAAAATAGACTGTATGCTGTAATTTATACAAAGCAGTAGTTTTATACCCAGGCCATAGTTTGTGATCCAACCATTCAGCTTATCATAAGCAAAATTCAAGCCATTATGAAGACTTTTATGCATAATTAACTTCAGGTTCTTTGCATCATCTCCAACAAAGGAACAACATGATTCAGTCTTAGAAATACTGTACTTTTCTTTGTTATGCTTTGTTCTGCCATTTCATATAAAAAGAAGCTGATATTCATTCTTCTCCATCAGACTATGACAGACATTTATTTATCCCATAAGGATTATCTCTTATTTTGTAGTGCAAATAAGAGGCAGTACAATGGGACATGTTTAACACCTAGCAATTTCTTCTGGAATTCTTTTAACAAGAGAAATAAATGTATGACAATCCAGTAGATTGAAATATAAGAGCACCCTTTAAAAAAAAAACTCTCTTATACATACTTGGATAATCAAACTCTATTTTTACATTGTCTCTTAACACTAAACAAGAGATTCATAAATGCATATTGCCTTAGGGTCCAGAGTAAAAGAGGCAGCATTTACAGAAGTTTTCTTCTCTAACATGTAAATAAGTAAAGCAGTCCCATAGTACAGCTGTGCTCTTGGTAACCACATGGAAACATGCTATTTGCTTAACAACACAAAAGTGGTTTGGTCACGGTCTTTGTCCTTCTAAACTTTAGACCTTTAACTGCAACACAATACTGATATTTAATAATCAAAATAAACCCAGTCCAGTTTTTTCTACAATAGCCTGCTTTGCATATTATTTCTTACAGGAGCAGAAAGTAAGCAACCTTAGATACCGCTATTTAAGTAGAAGCTGTGGCAAACCCCTTTACAGAACTATATGTGTCTGAAACATCTTTCAGAAACAGTTAATTTAAACACCTCTAACTTCAACAGAAGAACTAACTTTCTTCATGACATATTTTAATAGGACATAAAGGAGTATCAGACTCTGAAAAAAAATATGGTGTAAAAGTTAAGGACCAAAATGCTTCGACTACCAACTTACTTTTAAACTGAATATATTCGTTATGGTTTCTACAGTAATTTTAAAACGCTCACAGGCCACTGATAGCTTATCTCCCCCCCCCCAATCTGGATGCAGAGATTTTGCATCCAGATGGGATTAACAACACTGCTTCTCAACTGTCAGTGCATTACAGGTAGTCCTCCATTTACGACAACTGAACCCAAAATTTACGTTGCTAAGTGAGCTTTGCCCCATTTTATGACTTTTCCTGCCACATTTG
This sequence comes from Arizona elegans, assembly GCA_022577455.1. Classification (NCBI taxonomy): domain Eukaryota; kingdom Metazoa; phylum Chordata; class Lepidosauria; order Squamata; family Colubridae; genus Arizona; species Arizona elegans. Next base: position 257,653,422 of record JAKOOJ010000001.1, read on the forward strand.
TTAAAGTGAATCACTGCAGTTGTTAAATTAGTAGCACGGCTGTTAAGCGAAGCTGCCTTCCCCCACCCTTGACTTTGCTTGACAGAAAGTCGCAAATCAGGATCACATAATCCCAGGACACTACAAACGGTCACAAACATGAGTCATTGTGACCAAGCATCCAAATGCAAATCTCGTGACCATTCGGGCGCTGCAACGGTCACAGGGGTGAAAAATGATCACAAGTCACTTTTTTCAGTGCCGTTGTAACTAAACCCTCATACTCCTTCATACGGGGCGTGACTCAAGTTCTCCCACGTAGGAATCAGGGATAACCGTATATGTCAGTTGCAGTGCGGGCAGAATCGGTCCGCAGTTGTCTCAGGTCTAAATGGAGCCCAGCCAGAACCGAACAGGCAAAAAAAAAAAAAAAGGGGGGGGGACCGTACTGTTCCTCAGGCGGCCCCTTCTCCCTCACCCCCCACCATCAACTGAACGAGACGCCGCCACCCTTCTTCCCTTTCGGGTTAACCAAGCACAAGTGCGTGCCGGCCGGCAACCATTGCTTTCGCGGCGCCGATTTCGCACCCAGACCCGGCCCCATCCTGCTCGGGACCACGGTTTCAGACAGCATGGCTGGCCTCGTTGGATGGCCGCGCCCACGCCCAATTTTCCACGCGCCACAGACCAACGGCGAAGGAACCGTTAACTCTGTGGCGGCTTAAAGGCCCGAGGGAAGCTTTCGAGAGTTTACCGTTTTGTGTCCGGACGTTTTCGCCGGTACCCCCGCTCCCCAAAAACCGCCAAAGGCCCCTCCAGCGCCATTTTCCCGGACAAAGAGACCGAGGCGGGAACGCGCACGAGCCTGCAGGGATTGCGGACGGCGAAGCGAGACCTTCTGAGAAGCTCCGCCCCCTGGCGACCTATAAGCCTATCGGTGGATTAGACGCAAATCGGCCGCCCGGGAATGTCGTAAAAGTAGCGTGATTTGAAGAAAAAGGAAACCAACTCCCCTGTGCGGCCCGTTGGGTCTTGGAGGACGATTGGTGATCGGGTAACACACGACCCGCCCCTTTTTTCGCGGAACAACCAATGAGAACAGGTGGGGTCAATGTGTTCTAGAAGATTCTAGCGAGAGTCAAAGTAGTCGTTTCCTTCAAAGGGCGTATGCTTGTGCAAGCGCTGCTGCCAACTGCCGGGGTCGCCGTTTAAAAAGAAACAACAATAAAAAGAATAGTCAATTGAAAAGTCTTCGTTTCTTATAACAGCTGATCAAATCTGACCGAAGGGGTCCATTCCGTAAAGGCTTTTTAAAACTCTGAAATCAGAGAAGCTCGGTACATAACGTGTTAAAAAAATGCGCAATCACGTGGTCTGTTCCCAAGTCAAGGTTGCACCGGATACGAACGAAGTTATTTCCTTTGAATCTCACGAAGATAGAGAAAAAAAGGATATTTTACATATTTACAGATACCCAAGGGTTCATTAGTCTGATATATTTGGATGTTTGCAATTTCAGCTGACACTTATTCTTGGGGAAGTTGTAAAATCGTATACAATAGGTCTGTATACAGACCCACAAGGACTACACAGCCAGCTTTCTCTGACTCCGAATTCTTCTTTCTTTCTTTCTTTCTTTCTCTTTCTTTCTTTCTCTCTCTCTCTCTCCCTCCCTCCTTTCTTACTTCTTTCTTTTCCAAGTGTGATTGGACACACAAGGAATATGTCTTTGGTGCATATGCTCTCAATGTACATAAAGAAAAATAAAATACATTCATCAAGAATCATAATTTTTGCCCGATTAAGAAAACACTGGATGATTTTCTAATATTGGGGGGGGGGCAATACTATGTCTCAGCAGAATCACTCCCTCAATATTGCAAATTAAGGGAGGGGAAATCGAAACATTTAAACGTTTTATAAGTTACGAACTTTCATCTTCATTATGATAATTGAGAACCATTTCGGTGGCGTAGTTAAGGCATCGGGCTTAAAAAGCATGAGTTGTGGTCCTGCCTTAGGCACAGAGCCAGCTTGGGTGACTTTGGGCCAATAAAACGTCACATTCTGTAGGAGGTTAGTGGACATCGATAGTTATTGTTGCATTGGATTATCTACAAAGCACCTGAAGGCAGGACAAGAAGTAACGGGTTTACTGATACTAACAAATTAATCCACGTTTTGATGCAAGGTATCCGCTTGTTTGCATTTCACTTAATTTTACTTCTTTTAGAAGCCGCTATATACCTATAAAATTTGCTGTTGAGTACCATCCATAAACCCAGCGATGTTCGTGAGAATATGTTGAGGTTTTTTTTTTCTTTAAACGTACCATTCGCATAAAACAAAGAACTAATTAGAAAATAACATTTTTAAACCTATCTCCGTGGTTTCCTAAGGCACAGAACAGAGGAAATAGCATAGGAAAACATTTCTATAGTATAGAGGGATGATGGAAAAGTTTCTGATTTAAAAATCAGAAACTTTTCCATTCCTCTATAGCTATATTTTTTTTCAAACATGATGGCTGGGCAATTCTAAGAATTAAAGTCCTTAAAAGTCGCCAAGTTTGAAAAACACTGCTCTACAGTTACAAATCTATAGCCACATTCATCCGCAATGTAATTGGTTTATAGAGCCATTCTGGCGGAAATGAAGCAGATTAATATGAGGTTGACCAATCAAGCTTTCAGTTGGGGTTTCTTTTTCTTTTTTGTGAGGACGGAAAGAGACCATGGGAAAAACGCGTTAGTTCAAGAGAGGAAAAAGGTGGCGCCCCCCAGCTTCTTGTAGGTCCGGCTCGGTCTCTTCCTGTTAGTTTTCCCAGGCGTGATGGCGTTCAGGAGGTTGGCTCCGCCGCTGAGCAGGGCGGCCAGGACATTCGGGGAACCCGAGCACGGTAGGGGAATCTTCGAGATTCAGATTTTTGATGGAATGTCACATTAAAGCATCGGTGTCTTTAATGTGACATTCAGAAAGACAGGGAAGGAGACTGAACGGTTGAGTCAGCGAGAGAGTTTGCTCTTTTCTAACTCCTTTTGCATGGGTCTCTTTTTGCTACAGTAATGTTATTTTTTTTTGAGGTCGAATAAATCTGCCCTCTTGGAAGTCTGCACAAGAATGCAACTTCTGCGATTACCAAAATATTTTGACAGACGGCCATCCTTAGCTGCTTACTCTCCAGATGGTTTTAACTTGAATTGCAGGCAAAATGCTGATTTAAATTATATTGTACTTCTTCGGGGAGTATTAATTTAAGGGAGACGCGTTTGTTTTGCTGTAGGTAGTGGGGATTATACTCTATAGCCAATCTAGAAATAAGCATTTTGCAGTTAAACAAACATTTAAGGGACGTCTCTGCAGCCTTTCTAAATCACAAATTAGAAACAATGATGTGCCAGGTATTTTTTTAATAAATGGGAATATAAAATGTATTAATAATTTAATGAGATTCAACTTGTTTAAATTAACAATATTTTTATCTGTTTTCCTTATTCCCACTTCACTATCAGTCAATGACTCTAGTACATTTTCATTTAGATATATTATACTGATAATCTTTTTGTATTTTTGGTTGTTTTCTAAGACCTTTAAGCATACATTTGCTGTTCTTTATTTTCTTGTAGGAGTTAAATTTAATGCTTCTGTTTCCAATCCCATACTTCTTCCTGATGAAGTAGATACAAGAGAAAATGAGATTGTTGCTCCTGAGTTCACAAATAGGAACCCACTTAATTTGGAAAGATTGGCTATAGCAAGAAAGGATCTAGGTTGGAAAACCTCATGGCCAAAACGGGATTATTGGTACAGGTAAATTAGAAAAATGCAAAATAACCTATGTTCAATAATATATAACTTAATTTTGAAGAATTCTTTTTATCAAATATTTATTCTATTCTGAAGAGGGCAAATATGTTTTCAGTGATACTGATGTTGTCGGCCTCTCCATCTTTTCTATCTTAGTGTTCATATAAATCTGTAGCAATTCCAGTTTGCTTTTTGATTGATTTCAAATTCCCAATATTGATACTTGGCATTTTTTGACTACTAGTTGTAGATCCCGTTTCATTATTATTATTTAAATTTATATTGGGCCCAATGCCCAGTGATCCTGGATGTTTTACTAATGATTTAATACATGAAGAGAATGACAAAAACAAGAAGAAACAAGAGTAGAGATGGCAGAATAACAAAGAAGCTGGAAACAAAAACAAAAGCAAACAACCTAGGATAAAAGGAGATTACCAAAGTCTTGGATAAAGAGCCTGGTCCCTTGGAAACACCAGCAGGTTGGGGAACAATCAAATCTTAGAGGTAACCTCAGGGTAAGGGTGCTATGACAAAGAAGGTGCACTTCCAGAGTATTAATGGATGACATTGTTTAATTGAAGGACTTGGAGCATGCCAACCCTGCCAGATTGAATCAGCTGGCTAGATATTATGGGAGACAGATAAACCTTCAAGTTACTAGGCCCTATACTGCGTAGGGCTTTATAGGTAACAAATAGCACTTGAATAGCACCTGGAAGCAAACTGGTCCCCAATGCAGCTCATGAAGCAGAGATATTATATGGGCATACTGAGATATGCTCACCATTGTTTATGTCACTGCATTCCACTAGTTGAAGCTTCTGGGTGGTTTTCAAGGGCACCTCCAGTGTATTGCAGTACAAGCCATGAAATGACCTGGGCACGAGTGATTGAAGAGCTATTGTATTTTGTTCCTCTATCAGTTTACATTACAGTTTCCTACTCTTTTCTGCCTATTGACGGCAATGCCTTGTGTGAATAAAGCAAGTTATAGAGCAACTCAAATAGGAAACCAGTATACTGAATTTTTAATTACTGGGAACGTCTGAACTTGCTTTATAGTACAGTGGTTCTCAAACTATGGTCCGCGGACCCATGGAGGGGGGTTTTGCGATATCATCACAGGGGGTCTGTAAAGGCTTGAATAAATGTTATGATTTAAATTTTGAGTTAAGTCTTGAGGGTCCATGGCAACAAAAGAGGGGTCCGTGGTGAAGAAAAGGTTGAGAACCACTGATATAGTGCAAAACATATATTTTCACAGCCTGTGGCACCTGCCATAGCATGGAGTCTAGTGTAGTACATGTAGTCCTCAACTTACAACCACAATTGAGCCCAAAATTTATGTTGCTAAGTGAGAAATTTGTTAAGTGTGTTTTGCCCCATTTTACAACCTTTCTATTCCATATTTGTTAAGTGAAACATTGCAGCTGTTAAGTTAGTAAGACGGTTCTTAAGTGAATCTGGCTTCCTCATTGACCTTGCTTGCCAGAAGATCGCAAAAGGTGATTGCATAACTCTGGGACACTGCAACAGTCATAAATATGAATTAGTTGATAAACATTCAAATTTAGAGCACATGACCATGGAGATGCTGCAATGGTCATAAGTATAAAAAATGATCATGTCACTTTTTTCAGTGCCATTGTAACTTTGAATGGTCACTAAACAAACTGTTGTAAGTCAAAGACTACCTGTATTCCTGTTTCATTATAGTGTACATTTGTAAACCAAATTCAAGACACTACATAGTTTGCTTAAAGTCAATTTGTTGGTACTTGAGATTTCTGTCAAGAGACAGAACATACAGTCTGTAATAGTCCACATGTTATTTCAGCCACAATGTTTTGAAGTTATATTTATTTTCTTGAATCTTTCAGGTTCTATTTCTGATTATGTCCTCTTTGTAGATGCACTAATGGAATATCTATGGTTGGAAAATATAGTTTAGGGAAAACATTATTGCACTAAAAATGAAGTTTAAAAATAAAGGTTTGTTGTTTTGGGGAGGGGATGCAAAGAGACTTGGAACTCACTTGAGGATCTACCATCACAGAAGTTTCTGCAGGAAATCATATACTTAGCGTGGAATGATTCTATACTTACCAGAGGAATAATTCTGTTTTCATCAGTGCAGCATATATGCATGTTAATTCATTTGTAATGGCTTTTGTGCCACTCAGTTGCCAAAAGTTTTAAGTAGCTTACATCCACCAACACATAGAATTAAAATCAATAAAATAAAAAGAGCAAGTATTACAGAATTTAACATTTGATATGCTATCAGCAAGGCATAGATTACTATTCAAATCCCTCAAAGTCATGTTGAAAAGTCATATATGTTTGACCCTATGAAAGTCCAACAGGAGGATTGTAGTCCAGGTATCCAGAGACAGGTTGTTCTACATAAAGGGGACCATCATTGAGAAAATCCAAGTGCAGATTGCATTTTCTCAAAGACAAACCTTTCACTCAAGGTAACGTTCACATCCTAATACCAACTTTTTCTGTTTATAATTAATGTTTGAAAAGGGAGAGAGAAAGAAATTATTATACAAATAATCTGAGATATGTAGAATTTCAAATATGAGGATAAGATTTACAAGTACAGTACAGGAATTTTTGTTACCGCGAGTGAATTTCTCTGATTAGTAAAAGAAAACAATATTTTGTTTTTCATATTTAACAATTCAGGTTACGATTTGAAAAAACCCAAAAACATGTGGAAGGCTACATTGAACATTGCAGCGGTCATATTGTAGTCTCCGCTTCCACTCGTGAGTGGGCTATTAAGAAGCATCTTTATCAAACAACTGGTGTGGCAGCATGTGAGAATGTGGGGCGTGTATTAGCACAACGTTGTCTCGAAGCTGGAATCAACTTTGTGGATGACAAGGTTATAATTCCATGGGAAAAACATGGCGAAGGGGCAAGTTGATTTTTTTCCCTTACTTTGGTTGCTACTTATCTTACGTTTTATGTTCTTGACCACAATATTGTACAGTTTACTTATAGCATGGCTTTCTGGCCAAAGCATTAAAAATGTAAATATGAATGAATGCTTAATGTCAGAGTTGGCATATACTCTTAACATGAGAATTGCATTATTTGGGAGGAGAAAGAAATTGAGAGAACTGTAATTCACTGTGTATGCTGAAAGTACTAATGGAACTGACAAAATTAACAGTTGTGTCTTTCTTTTTAAATGCAAATAGCTGAAACGTTTCAAACAGGCTATGACTGAAGGTGGTGTTGAACTGAAAGAACTTGAAAGAATTTATGATAAGTATGGTAATAAGAAGTGGCCCAAGAAAGTACAGTCTCAGACGCCTGCAGTTCCATCTTTGGAAGACAGTCGATCACACACTGCTCTTAATACATAATACCGTTTTTTATGTTAAATAAAAATCCAACAGATGTACAACTGTTGGCAACAGTTTTTTGTTTGCTTTCTTGTTAACTATTTTTATAAAATACTACAACAGCATAAAACAACCTGCTACAGGTGGTTTCCTAGCCAATGTGTCTATATCTGGGGTTTTTTTTTTTAAATAAATAAATAAACCAGCCAATATTATTTCTCTTTTTAAAAAAAATGGTAGTTCTGGTGTGCACTCACCTGCAGTAACAAAAGGCTCTTTTATTTCCTTTTGCTTTTTAAAATAAACCACTTGACTATGATGGGTGATTTTTTTTAATGGTAGAAACAATCATTTTGTTGCAAATATGTGTATATCAGATTTCTTTTGACAGTCTTTAAACTTTATTGGCTCACAAAAGTTCATAATATATTATGATCTACTTAATGGAAAATGTTGGAAGTTGGTGTTCCAAAATTCCTTCTGGACCTTGAGCCACATGGGATTAATTAAATTCTAGCAGAGTCTGGCACATTTTCTGCTGAGTCTGGAAGCTTAATAGGCTTCATCTCTGTAATAGAAAATTTATTAGGACTATCAACGGGCTTGCTCTGCAGTATCTTCATTTGCTTCTTTTCAAGCAAACATTTCCCTCATAAAACAAAGATAAGAGATACTCGGCATAAAGAAAAGAGGTTTTATTTGTATTATACCACCCTATCAAACTACTTTTGCTCTTTAGGGGAAAAAAATCTCAACTATTTGCCTAGATTGCTCATTATTACCATGGCTTTCTGGTCTACTCAGAAGATACCATTTAAAAGGCCTTGATCATTGCTGCAACTAAAGAAGTTGGTTAAGAAAAGTCTGTAGAGGACTTTTGACCCTGAGAACACTGATAAACCTCCAAGTGCTTCAAGGATCCTCTAAAACAGGGGTGTCAAACTTGTGACATATCATAACTTTTTCCCTTGCTAAAAAGGGTGGACATGGCCGCATCCAGCCCATGGGCTGCAAGTTTGACACCCCTGCTCTAAAAGGAGGCAAATGACCAACTCTGCAAGGAGTATAAATTCTTCCATTCTCCACTATCAGTTAGAGCTGAAGAAGCTTCTTGGATGAGAAGCGAAACGTCTTCAAAACAAAACAGGAAAGTCCGCTTGACTCTTGAAAAAGCACCTTTGGTTAAAGAAAACAAAATAAGTATGATTTTACCTCATTCTCAATGACTGCGGACACTATATTCAGCAAGATACTACATTAAGTCAAGGCAGTGCACTTTTTATTTTCAGTAAGATAATTAAGTAGCCCTTACAGTACCATTTAAACCCATACCTATTATGAGCACAAAAGGAAAAAAAAACCTGCAAGAATACAGGTAGTCCTCAATTTATAACCACAATTGAGCCCAAAATTTATGTTGCTAAGTGAGAAATTTGTTAAGTGAGTTTTGCCCCGTTTTACAACTTTTCTTGCATCAGTTGTTAAGTGAATCACTGTGGTTGTTAAATTAGTAACACAGTTGCTAAGTGAAACAACCCAGTTGGAAGGGACTTTGGAGGTCTTGTAGTCCAACCCCCTGCTTAGGCAGGAAATCCTACACCACTTCAGACAAATGGTTATCCAATATCTTCTTAAAAACCTCCAGTGTTGGAGCATTCACAATTTCTGTAGGCAAATGGTTCAATCTGGTTTTTTAATCTGGCTTCCCTATTGACTTTGCTTGTCAGAAGGTCGCAAAAGAGGATCACATGACCCCGGGACACTGCAATGGTCATAAGTATGGAACGGTTGCCAGGCATCTGAATTTTGATCATATGATCATGGAGATTATTCCATACTTAAATGCTACCTATAAGCCAAAACCAACCCTTATCTATTTATATAAACGGGTTAATTTCTAAATAGCCATCTGTATTTTAGCCATAAACGTTTGTTCAAGTCGTTGCTCAGCCCTTTATATCATTGACGGAGTCTAGGCATTCTAATCCTTCCCCAAGGGTTGATTTCCTAGACGGACAACGAAAAGGATCAATGACCGGATTCAGACAATCGTTTCCAGCCATCGGGGAACGCGGATGCTCAGGGGAAAAGTCTTTAAATACGGAGGGAGGGCGGAGTAGCAAATGAGGCTGGTCCCGCCCCCTTCAGCCTCCGAGGAGAAGCGGGAAGCAGGCAGGGCGGGATGGATGTGGGGGCCGCAGAGTTTCCAGAAATGTTGCCTCGGTTAGAGGAGCTTGTCCTGGGCTGCGACTTTGTTGGTGAGGCAGGGGTGTGATATGGAGGGCGAAACCTTCCCCGTCTTTAAACTACGAAAGAGGGGAGCCCTATTGTTCACACACGACTCCACCCTTATTTATGCGTGCTAACTTTGGTCTCAGCTGCTATACGGATGGCGCGTTCCTCATTAAACTTTGGGAGGCGTTTTAAATGGAGAAAGCTGTTCTTGATCTCAAGGAAATTACTGGATCTATTTCAGGGGCTTACCAGGATCTGCTTACTGTAGATGGGGGACGGGATCATTAATTGGATTCCCATTTGACCCTTTAGATGACTCTCCTGCTGGGTTATGGATCCTAAAGATGATCTATACAAAATAAATAGAAAATAAAACACTCACCCAGCCAGTGTAATTTGTACATCATGGTTATGTAAATCATACAACTGTGGCTGAAGGAGCAAATCATGGTTTAGTATATGTGATCACAATCATGATCTCAGCCTATTTTACAAGGTTGTAAGAAGGCTATAAGGAGAGGATGTAGGCAAGCATGATGGATTTTATGAAAATAGGTATCCATATGTTGCTATATAGATTATACCTTCTGATTTTTGAAAGATCATAATTTGTAATTGTCTAGAAATCATTGCAGAGCTCTTTTATTTCCGTCCTAGCCAATATGGGGTTTTGAGAGTTGTAGCAAGATCAGTACAGTGTTTCCTTAACAGACTTTTAAGTATTTAATTCCAAGAAAGCTTCCAGGATTATGCTAAGTGAGTACAGTGGTACTTTGTGCAAGAGGAGCAAAAACACTACCTTGTTTTGTGGTTTAAAAATAAGTTATTTCCTAGGGCAAATGGGTTGCTCCAAATTTGTAAAGTTTCCACTTTCTATTCCCCAGTAAAATAAATCCTTTAGTCATATTTTTTCCATAGTGTGATTATTTGAAGAGCTCGGTTCTGGCATCCTTCCTTCTCTGGTATTTCATATCTGAATCTTACAGTTTATAGAAGAAATGTTGCTAATGTTTAAAATTGATAAAGAAGAATTTTGCTCCAACTGATAAAAAATATAAAGCACATTGAACCGTTTATTAAATGCATTAGTATAGAATATGATAGATGAGAAGATATTGCAAATGATGGACAAAAATCTGTGTGGTACATTAAAATATAACTGAAATCACTTTACTGAACAATCATAAATGTTTACATCTCTCGAGTTTGTAAAAATCAGATATAAATTACTTCATAATTTGGAACAGGTTAGAAGGCTGCTATAGTAGTGGATACTCCTTTGGCTTTTTATTTCCTTTTAGCACCTCTTTCAACTTCACTTAGATTTTCATACTCCCAGAGTGATGAGAAAATTATTGAAATGGGGGAAGCTAAAAAAACCTTATCTCAAAAACTTTAGGATTACAGCTGTAAGCATCTTGAAATTCAAAATGAAATTCAATGGTGAAAAAAGTAAGATTCTACATTTAGGCAAGAAAAACAAAATGCACAGGTACAGTATATGTGGTACCTTGCTCAATAGTAGTAACTGTGAGAGGGATCTTGGAATCCTAGTGGACAACTATTTAAATATGAGCCAGCAGTATGCTGCAGCTGCCAAAAAAGCCAACATACTTCTAGGCTGTATAAACAGAGAGATAGAATCAAGATCATGTGAAGTGTTAATACCACTTTATAAGAGCTTGGTAAGGCCACACTTGGAATACTGCATCCAGTTATGGTCGCCACAATGTAAAAAAGATGTTGAGACTCTAGAAAGGGTGCAGAGAAGAGCAACAAAAATGATTAGGGGACTGGAGACTAAAAGAACAGTTGCTGGAACTGGGTATGTTTAGTTTGATGAAAAGAAGGACTAGGGGAAACATGATAGAGATATTCCAATATCTCAGGGGCTGCCACAAAGAAGAGGGAGTCAAGCTATTCTCCAAAGCACCTGAGGATAGGACAAGAAGCAATGGGTGGAAACTAATCAAGCAGAGAAGCAATTTAGAACTAAGAAATTTCCTGACAGTTAGAATAACTAATCAGTGGAACAACTTACCTCCAGATGTTGTAAATGCTCCAACACTGGAGGTTTTTAAGAAAAGATTGGATAACCATTTGTCTGAAGTGATGTAGGGTTTAATGCCTAAGCAAGGGGTTGGACTAGAAGACCTCCAAGGTCCCGTCCAACTCTTAATCTATTCCTATGCTATGCTATTCTTATCCAAAGATCATGAAGAAATCCCTCAATCCCTGTTTTAAAGTTTAGGAGCATGTTACTACTACATATATATTTGTTCAACTCATTAATATATTCAGTATGAATTATTATGAATAACATAAAAACCAGTGGTGAAATCTAAAATTTGTTGCTACCAGTTCTGTGGGCATAGCTTGGGGAGGTAATGTGACTGGGTGGGCGTGGCCAACTTTTTTTTTTTTACTTTTAAAAGCATTTTTTCTACAACCTCTTCGGCTTTTTTTTTTTAACTTTTAAAAGTAATTTTTTCTGCCGAAGAGGTTGTAGAAAAAATGCTTTTAAAAATAAAAAAAAAAGCCTCTGATGATCACGTGGCTCAGCTGGGCATGGGGGGCGGGCAGGGATTTTTGCTACCAATTCTCCAAGCCACCCGCCTCCATCGCTACCGGATCACCCCGATAAAAACCTACATATGTAAGATTGAGATATATGAATTAAATAAAGCTTTGTATCCATCCTTTAATAATAGTGGAAGGCACATGTTCTGTCTTTTGCAGGCCTTGACATGGAATTCACAGGTTTGCATTCTGACAATCAGCCTAGGTAAGCATGTTTTATTTATTTTTATTTTATTTTATTTTGAATTTGTATACCGCCCTTCTCCCTGAGGACTCAGGGCAGTGAACAGCCAAATAAAAACATCAAATACAAATATTAAAATACAGTTAAAAATATATATAAATTTGGCCCCATTAATTAAAACGATAAACAAAACAATTAAAAAACACTTAAAAAGAATTAGGCCAGCCCGGCTTGTTGGAAAAAGTGGGTTTTAAGGGCACGGCGGAAGGCACTGAGGTCATGGATTCTCCTTATCTCTGGGGGCAACTGATTCCAGAGGGTAGGTGCCCCACAGAGAAGGCCCTCCCCCTGGGGGTCACCAGCCTGCATTGTTTGGCTGATGGCACCCCGAGGAGGCCCTCTCTGTGGGAGCGCACGGGCTGATGGGAGGTCGTCGGTGGCAGCAGGCGGTCTCGAAGATAGCTAGGCCTTTATGTTGAAATAAATATATTTCTAGTAATGTCCCCATAAAAGTTAGGAACATGATGAACAACATGGAAATCCTTCATATCTTTCTTTTTCCCAGTCTCTTTGATTTACCTGCTGAGTGGTATCGGAAAGGCAGACAGAGTGTTCAACGGTTTACAGTGAATCAACTTGGTGAGCTCTTCTAGTTTCTAAAAGATCGGTTTTAAGATAGTTTAAAATGTGGCAATCAAAAGTTAGTAATAATATCTGAATAGTATCTAGGTCCATGATGGTGAACCTATGGCACGCGTGCCCAAAGTGACACATGAAGCCACATCGCCCGGCACGTGCGGCCTTGCCTGTTTGTCTTCCAAGTTCTGGCATGCATGCGCTCGTGATGATAAGCTGTTCTTCGCATGTGTGGCAGTGCTGAAAACCAGTGTGCGCATGCACACCGGCCAGCTGATTGTCGGATGCACATGTGCACCAGAACTTGGAAGATTGGTTTTTTCGGAGCGTGATCCCTTTGCACACGCAGCAGTGCCGAAAACCGGCCTGTGCATGCACGCTGGCCAGCTGATCATCGGGCATGCATGCACGCTAGAACCTGGAAGTTTGGCTTTTCTGGAGCACGGCCCCAACAAGCGCACATACGTGCGATGTTTCCGCATGACCTTTTCGGCACTTAGTACCAAAAAGGTTCGCCATCACTGATCTAAGGTAAAGGTAAAGTTTTTGTTGTGACCCAGGCCCAAGTAGTTAGTATTAAATACAAACAGTTCGAAAACAAACAGACTTTATTAGAACAGCTGAGAATTAACTCATTCTCAGCATAGTCCAAACTAAATCAAAGCAAATTCTTCAAAACACCATTCCACAGTTTATCACTTGACCTTGGGATAATTAGGCAAACTGCCAAAGGCTTTTCTTGGCAAAAGTTCAGAAGCAGAAGATGCCAACAAGAAATGAATACAGTGAAACAAGAACCAATTCTCTCAACATTGTTTTCCAGCAAAGAGGCCAAGAGACGTTGCTGGTCTTTTAAGCCTTATGTGAGGCTTATGTAATCATCTCTTGGCCCTACTCCCGAATCGTCCTCTCTGCTTTATCTGCTCCTGCCTTCTGGAAGCTCTTCTCATACGTGCGCTAGGAACAGGCTCCTCCTGTTCCTGTGCTTCTCTACTGTCAGCCTCTGGAGGCTCTGAAGTCTGCACATCACTCCCCGAGGGCCCTGGCCCCATCTCTGCCTCCGATGCAGAGCCCTCATCCGGGCCTTCCCCAGCTTCCAGGACTGGCCCATGTTCTTCCTCAGCCTCATTACTATCCGATTCTGCTGCCAGCTCCACAGGCTGCTGGCGGACCACAACAGGTTTCTCTGCACATGCGTGCTAGATGTTTCTGGCTCTCGGGGTGGTACTCATCTCCATTTCTAAGCCAAAGAGCCAATGCTATCCGAAGACATCTTCGTGGTCATGTGGCTGGCATTACTAAATGCCAAATAAATACGTTGGCAGAAGCTGGGACAAGTAACAGGAGCTCACCCTGTTACACAGCACTAGGGATTCGAGCTGCTGACTTGCCGACGTTCTGATCAATAAACTCAGCTTCTTAGCCACTGAGTCACCACGTCCCTTTCACTGAGCTAGGTCATCTTAATTTCTCCCCCCAAAAATTGTTTTTATCTTAAAAGAATACATGTTCTCTTTCCTCTTTCCTAAATGTATCTTGAGATATATCTATTAAGGAACGTGGGGGTGGGGGGAATGATGCAACGTATAGTATTAGAGTGTAGTGAATTAGCAATCCCTGTGAAGGCTAACGGCAGACAAACTACCCCCACATTCACCTAAGATGTTGATTCACAAATCTTTTACCAACACATTTCTTCCCAAATAGAACATATCTGATGATATGTACAAAGGGGATTGATCCACAATCCATTCATGAAGATGCTAGTTAACATAGAAGTTGGGAAAAAAACAACACAAAGGAGATCCTGTGATCAGCATATTGCTTTGCAATGAACTGCTTTTTTTTTCTTTTAGGTTTGTCCATATTTTACAAGGGGATGTCAAATGAGTAAGTAAATTGTTTTATTGTCAATTATATTTACCTGATGATAACTTTCGGGTCTTCCCTGCCAGTTAGCTAGCCTTAATCATTTTGGTTGATTTTTATAGGTATATGGCGCATTCGTATAACTTCTTCCTATTCCCTGCCACGTTTGGCCAAATGGATTCAGAGTTCTCCTGCCAAGCATCTAGTATTCAATTCCTGTCTCATTATGACTTTGACTATAATAAGGTATATTTTATGTTATGTAGTAGAGTAGACAAGGATTTAAGTAGGGAAGAAACTAGATTTGGACTTTGCCTTTAAAATGCTGTTGAAATACAATATAATAAAATATATTTTCAACATTTCATTTCCAGTGGAATGATATAGATAGTTAATTTTCATCACTGTCAATATCCCAGAGCCCCTTGAATTGCTTCATTCTTTCTGTGCTCCTGTCTCAGGAGGGAGAAGAAGATCCAGCATTTGAACAAGACTCCTCAGTAGGTTTGTAACTGGCCAGTTCCCCAGAAAGATGTCTGGAAGTTGAGTTAGGGCAACTGGACTTCTTTTCTTTTTTTGGTTTGAAATGTTTCACTGCTTATCCAAATGGCTTCTTCTTCAAACTGAAGAAGCTATTTGGATAAGCAATGAAACATTTCAAACTAAAAAAGAAAAGTCCATTTGCCATGACTTAACTTCCAAAAACTACCTGGATGACTGAGATTCTTCATCAACATTTTCTTCCAAAAGACCACGGTGAATGTAGGGTAGAGGTTAGTTTGGGATGGAAAGTTTAGTATGGGAGGTAAGAGATTTTAAGGATTCTAAACGTACCAATTCTCTATCATTCTATCTAAGTAGAATAATTTAGGGTTATGGATGGGCAAGGAAAACTTAAATCTAACCAAGAAAATCTCAAGGAATAGAAATAGATTGGTGGCCATATTTACAAATTCAGACAAAGTATAAAAAAGATTTGGAAAACTTTGGCTTCCAAAGAGAACAAGAATTGGACAAAATATTATTAGAGACAGAAGAAAAAGTGATAACCAAAACTTACAACTATTTTTTAAGATTCAAAATGGAGGAAGAAACAGTGAAAGAGACGAAGATAATCTGG
This sequence comes from Arizona elegans, assembly GCA_022577455.1. Classification (NCBI taxonomy): domain Eukaryota; kingdom Metazoa; phylum Chordata; class Lepidosauria; order Squamata; family Colubridae; genus Arizona; species Arizona elegans. Next base: position 257,669,197 of record JAKOOJ010000001.1, read on the forward strand.
GCCAAAAATTTTGGATATAATATCGAATTGGAATATCGGGAAAAATTATGGGAAGGGGAATTATAAATTAACGATGTTGGCAGTTTATAAGGAAAACATGTACAAAATGTTTTATTGTTGGCATCTACCTCCAGCAAGGCTGGCAAAAACGTTCCCCAATAAACAGGCAAATTGTTGGAGATGTAACCATGAACAAGGGACATTCTATCACATGTGATGGATATGCCTGAAAGCTAAGAGGTATTGGATGAAAATTAAAAAATGGTTAGAAGAAATTAGAGAACAAAAAATTGAGATGAAACAGAACTGTTCTTATCATAAAAGGAAATATAAGTAAAAAGACTCAATAGATCATACTCCACATCATAAAAGCAGCCAGAATTACATTTGCCCAGAACTGGAAACAGGAAAACATGCCATCAAACGCAATGATAATAAAAAAGGTGCTCGATTGTGCAGAAATGGATAAATTAACTATGGAGTTAAAAGATAGAGAGGAAACAGAGTATTATAAGATCTGGAACATGTAGTATAAATGGCTAGAAACTAGATGTAAAATTAATGCATAGAATAGATATAGAAATCATTTTAAAGAGAAAATCGTATATATTTATGAATATGATAAAGGATATTAAAGGTTAAAGGGATTATGTAAGTATAAGTATATTTAATATATAAAGAATTTACAAAATGTATACTAAAGGTGAACAATTGTATAGCATAGTAAAAGGTTTTATGTATTTAGATGTATAAATAAGAAAAATTACACAAATGTCTAATACAATAGGCCATAAATGGAAAATATCTAATTAGAACTGATTCCGATAACAATTCCACTTCGGCGGCAGCCGTCAGAGCTGAATTGGGACATTTTTCACTGCACACCTACACAATTACCAGGGCGGTAGCCTACTGGCTAAAAATGACTCAGATGGAAGCCAGCAGACTTCCCAAAATCTGCCTAGAGGAACAGCAGATTTCAAATCCTCAAAGGTATTCCTGGCTAACTCGGCTGTCAGAAATATTGAATCGATATGGTGTAGGGTTCCCGTTGTGTGATACACTGAAGCAAGTTAAACAACAAACTAAAGATATACATGGGCAAATGGACATGGCAACTCTTTCAGCTAATCACTCCCTTAAGCTTCTGACAGCAGTTAAAACAACTTTTACCCTGGAAAAATATTTACATCTAGAAATGCCATCAATGGAGAGAGAGCTATTTGTCAAGTTTAGATTTGAACTTTTAGAAACCAACGTCAAATCCAGCCGTTACCGGAAAATCCCGTATGACAAAAGAACATGTATATGTGGGGCAAACGTGGAGGATACGGCGCATATAATATTTGAATATAGGTTGTATGAGGAAGTAAGAAAACAATATCTGTCCCCAATTATAAATAAATTTCCCCACTGGAATATAATGTATAAATTATCATTTCTATTGAAGGCAGACTCTCCTCCCCTGGTAAGGGCTATCACTCGCTACCTTAAAAGGATGACAGCAATATGAGCCAGTTATATCGAAAAGAATTTCATTGATTGTAAGAAAGATGAGCTGAGTTAGAGAGGAGCTATCTTATTTGGGTTATCTAGTTTTGGAAATCTAGTTATTGAACTTCGATATTGTTAAATTTTAAATGTCATATATCATATATTTTTAGACTGTGTTTTCTGTAACTGTTTTATCTTTTTCTTTTCTTTTCTTTTTTTGAAAAGGCCTTCGGGCTATTCAATAAAAGAACTATAGAACTATAGATTCCGATAACTGAATGCTGTAAAAGTGGAAATGTGATTTTAAAACAAAAAAAAAAAAGGTTGAATAAAGATTATTTAATAGATAATAATTTAGACCAGCCTTTTTTATATATACAATTTTATGCTAATGTGAGCTATAGGACTAAATGGTTCCTTCCTCCACCCTTTTTGTCAATCAGCAGCTTGCAACATTTTAGAGTTTATCAGATTACTTGACGATAGGATGAATTGTGCTTATTATCAATAGTATAGGTGGCTAATAAATAGTTCAATTTTTTGGTTTTTTAAAAAATCTTGAATTTATGGTTTAATATATGAATATGTCCATGTTGTTATTAGAAGCCAAGCTGAGAGAACCTTTACTTTTTTTTCTTCTTACCCAGTACTGTACATGATTTTCTCTTAAGTCATGAGAAAACAAACTTGATGCCTGAATTCCATACTATGTAGCACTATCTATTTGCCTTTAGTTTCTTAAAGATGGAATCCCTTATATGAATGAAACACAAGAGAAGAAGCTTCAGCATCTGTTATCTGGTAATTGGATGGTCCAAAGGTAACCCTCTTCCACACTATTGTTTCTATACTAATGTTGGGGTTTTTTTCTTCGGTGTTTCTTTATGCACTTAAGTAATTGGAGTGACAGGATTCTGTTCTTAGAACAGTGGCTGTCAACCAATGGCATTCTACAAGAACTGAAATTAAGAAATAGTCTAAAGTGAGACTTCAGATGTCATTTAAAATTTTGTGATGATTAACATCACAAAAGGCCTCTAAACATACAGAAATCCTTTGTTGAAAAAGTTTTGTTTATATTGTATGACATTCAGATTCTTTGGTAGATTTATTGGTAGGCCTAAGGATAAATTAAAAAGCAATTCCCTAATAGATAAAAGACCCCTGGCCTTAATTTCAGACACTCTCTCCTCACAGTCTTCCTCTAATTGTCCGCCATTCTTCCTGAATTTTTGTCTGTGTTCCTTCTCACATGTCTGTGGCCATTTTGCTTTTCTACTCTTGTGAGCTATTATCCTTTATTAACTTCAAATTCACAGCATCTGTTCTTTCTCATCTTCAGTATATGCTTTGTGCTGCATTAGGCAGATCACTACTCATATATTTCCCACTTCTATCTATAGGCTACCTGCTCTGTCCTTCTCCTTTTTGTTACAATTTTGCTAGAGATGGATTCAGTCTTCCTCATTGCAGATACATAACATTTTTATTACATCAAGAAAAGTAATCGGGCTACTAGTAAAAATTATGAAGCATTGTGAAGGCATCTTGTTGTATGAGAATTGGTATTTACTCACCATTCTATCTGACCACAAAAGACTGCTGTGGGGAAAATGGGAGGCAGGAGAATGAGACATGTTTGCTGCCTAATATATCCACAGATACAGACAGATATGAAACTTTTGGGATGATACAAAATCACTGGGCATCTACCCTGTTTCCTCCAAAATAATAAGCCCAATCGGGCTTTTGGCAATAAGGCCAAGCACTTATTTCAGGGTTCAAAAAAAATATAAGACAGGGTCTTATTTTCGGGGAAACACAGTAAGTTATTATTTGCTTTGACATCTGAGAGGCTTATTGAGAAGCTTTATTGAGAATAAATCTCTTTTTAGAGATTTATTATTGAGAAATAGCGTTAATTTTCTGAGAACCTGAAGGTACTGGAAAGGCTGGGTTGGACAATAGTGTCATTCAATTGTCTTACTCTGCTTACTGTAGTTTTGATAAAGACAAGGTGAAAAAAGTGATTGATCAAGTAACTTGCTGGATATTCTCAGCGGAAGAGGAAGATTCTATGGTTCTGCATGATATATATGGTATGAATTAATTAAGCTTCTTTCATTTTTAAAATTCTTGTTTATTGGTGCCTTGGAAATCTTTTTTATATTGTTCTTGAGTTTAGGGAGCAGTATTCACTTTAAAGGGGTTAATTATAGTTTCAAACCATTTGAACGACATGTAATAAAGACTTTTGCAGATTGACTTGCTTTATGGTATACGTTACAAAGATAATATTGTCATAACCATTCCCCCCCAATCAAATTCAAGTGCATCATTATAATTCTTGATAGCATCTTTATAATTCTTCTGCCACCATTTGTCTTTCAGGAACTGCCTCACCTGGCTTCCTACCCAAACTCTGGACTGTGAGACAGATGTATTCCAGAGATAAAAATTAAAATGTTTAATTTATATCTGGAAAGCCATTTTGTGGCCATAGAGCATGCAAATTTGGGGCTAAAGGATTCAGTCTTTTCCCATTAGGAATTAGACCATAAGAGAGAAACAAAATCTACCTTTATTTTTTAAAAGGAAGGAAAGAGAAAATGTAAACATAATTTAAAGGTGTTTTTTTTTTTAAAAAAAAAAATAGAAATTTATGGAAACAAAAAAGATCCCTAAAAGAAATACAATATTCTGGGTAGACCACAAGTTGATTCAGGTCTGGAATAAGCAAAGAGAATATTGCAGTTCCCAAGGATAGTCTACAGGCAAACAATTTGGTCTCTGGACCAGGGGTGGAATTCAGCAGGTTCTGACAGGTTCTAGAGAACCAGCAGTGGAAATTTTGAGTAGTTCAGAGAACCTCTGGCTGGTCCCAGAGTGGGGTGGGAATGGAGATTTTGCAATATCCTTCCCCTGCCACACCCACCAAGTCATGCCCACAGAACCGATAGTAAAAAAACTTGTATTCCACCACTGCTCTGGACCCCTTTGCATTTTTAAAAATGACTGAGGAATCCAGAAAGCTTTGGTTTATTTACGTTACATCTATCAATATTTACTGTGTTAGAAATTAAACCTGAGAATTTTGAATTATTCATTTAGTTATTTGACTTTGCAGACCACCTGAAAAGTCTTGAAAGGGTCTTGGGGAATCCCCAGTGATCCTCAGACTACACTTTGAGAAGTATTAGCCTGGAGAAAGCAAGGTTTTATTTTGGACATGCCTTCAGAATGCATAAATATAGGCATTATTTTAAGAAAAGTACAGAGAAGTAAAAATGACCTTAGCACAACAAAGGAACGTAAGCCAAGAATGTGGTGTAGATTCCTGGCTAAAGCATATTAGCTTCAGTGACTTTTCTGACATTTTGTCCCATTTCTCTTTCAAAACTTCAAAACTCTTTTTTTTCTTCTTCTCCAGGTCTGGGTGGGGTGGGGTGGCAGGGTTGTCTTAATATGCATAATTTTTCTCCTTCATGGGTGTGTGTACGGGTAGTGTGCTATGAGAGACTATTTCAGGGAGCTATAGCTATTAATATGTATGTAATATACATATCTATATGAAAATAGTTCATAAACAGTATAATTCCATTCATGAGTACTATCTTTTAACAAAAAAGTCAGTGTTTTTGATATGGAAATTTTCCCTCAAACTCTGTTTTGAAATGGTGCAGGTTTTTTTGCATTGGGGAGAGGCTATAGTTTTGAAAGTGTATATTTATTTGCTATATATAGTTTGTTTTAGTGATTAAAGTGCTGGACTAGCAACTAGGAGCTGGTAAGTTCTAGTCTTGCCTTAGGCATGAAAGCCAACTGGGTGACTCTGGGCCATTCATTCTCTCAACTGAACCTACCTCACAGAGTTGTGGGGAAAATAGGAGGCAGGAGAATTAGATATGTTTGCTGCCTAATACCGCCGCAGAGATAGGTATGAAACCTTTGGGATGATAGAAATATATAAATACATAAATTAAAAAGGTGGGATATAATAAGACTGGATTTGGCATTTTTATCCACCTCTTGAGTCCTTCCCTATCCCAGATCCTTGGGAAAGATTTGATAGATAGATAAAAATGCCAACTCTAAACATCTGGCTAGCTATGCAACCAACCATAAGAATTACAGAGCACAAAGACCTGCAAATAGAAGTAGAACAACTATGGCAAAAGAAAGCAAAAATATTCAATAGCAATAGGCACCTTGAGTGCAATCCCAAACATCTGGAGCACACTTAAACAATCGCCACCAGTCAATTGCAAAAGGAAGTTTTTATTTGGAATGCCTTAGGATGATATCTGTGATGATATCTTTAGCCCCATCAAACAACAACATTGGCCTATCACAGGGCCTTGGGAAGAACTCAATAGGTGAATAAAAATCCCAAATCCAGTCTAAACATTTGGTTGATTGTGCGACCAACCATAATATTAACAATAATAATGCACTTGATAGTACAGTGGTCTAAAGCATCCTGTTATTAAGACCAGCTGCCTGCAATTACTGCAGGTTCAAATCTTGCCAGTCCCAAGGTTGACTCAGCCTTCCATCCTTTCTAAGGTAGGTAAATTGAGGACCCAGTTGTGAGGGCAATAAGCTGACTTTGTATAAATATACAAAAGGATGAAGGCTATTGCTTAACGCACTGTAAGCCGCCCTGAGTCTCCGGAAAAGGGCGGCATATAAATCAAATTTAAAAAATAATTAATAAATAATAATAATAATAATAATAATAATAATAATATACTGAAAAAAAGGATAAGAAAATGTGTGGTATGTGTGTTTCTTATCTTCTTATTTGTATTTCTTATGTTCTGTTAATATTTTTCTTTGGTGTCTTCGCATCTCTCAATTGTATAACAGTGTGATGAATTTCTCACTTAAATGCTTTAATGCAAGGCTGAAGAACCTTTTTAGTCAGAGAAAAATATGTTGTAATTATACTAATTTCAACTTTCCATTATGCTATTTACACTTTGTCTTACAGGCTTTCAAGTGATTGAACTACAACTTATTCTAAGAAAAGCTTTTCCAGATATTTGGACTATTCCTTTGGAAGATGAAAAAGTGAGTTTAATATTGTAGGATATTAGATAAGATTAGTATATGTATTAAGATCCTCAAAATCAATCTATTCCTGCCACCGAACAGGTTTCCATATTTGTAACATTGAGATTTCTGACAAATGTTTAGCTGGGATTATACAAAAGTAGTTGTTAAATTAGGCTTGCCATATCACTAGGCCAGGGGTCAGCAACCCGCAGCTCTGGAACTACATCTAGTTCTTTCATCCCTCTGCTGCGGCTCCCTGTTGCTGGTCGGCTCCACAATTGATAGGGGTTTCAGTTAGGACCGGTAGAGGAAAAAAGACGCCGTGCTAGGAGGAGACTATGGTGGGGGAACCGGACTTCCAGTCGGCTCCAGAATTGAACAGGGGCTTCCTTTTAGGACCTTTGTGGCTCTTTGAGTGTTTAAGTTTGCCAACCTCTGCACTAGGCACAGAACAAAATTGGCTTATGATACAGCTTTGCAAATTACATAACTTTTTTCTCTATTAGAAGCTTATGCTATACTTGCTACATTAGCGGCTTATGCTATACTTCTCTATTAGTGATTTATGCTATATGTAAGGCATGGGCATACATGGAGCTTCATTTAGATCCTGCCTAATTATTAAGGAACAATACTTTTAAGGAAATTCTGCTTATGAATAATTCTAGAAATTGTATTAGGAGGTTTTTAAAAATAAATATTATGGAATGTTAAATGAATATCTGTTTATGGAAAAATAAGTGAAAATACTGAATACTGAAATAATCAACTATTTGAAATATACAAGAATAATAAAGGTAGTGATTATCTTAAGGGAAAATTTTCAGTATAATTTTAAGAAGAATTTTTAGGATTCGTGTCATTGCACAAATAGAACTTGATTAAACCATGAAACCAGTTAGCATGAAATGAAAACAGATACGATAAGTAAAACAGGGAAAAAAGGATTGAAAAAGAGTAGAAAGTAATGAAATTTGGTATAGAGGTATTATTTTCACTGAACAGACAACAATAACAAAGGTGGATTATTTTGTGACTTTCTATTTAAAATATTAATATTAGATTGTGACCCAAGGAACTAGGGTAATTATTAATAAGTGAAGTTATATTTTAAGAAAAGGCATAAAAGCTTGAGCTAAGATTAAATGGGGAGCTTTCTCTGAATGCTTACTCTTTTTCCACTATATTAATTTTTCATGGATATTACAAATTATGTTACTTGAATCTTGTAATTGGTTGTTAGATGTGGCACTTCATTATTTATTCATTTAATTTTAAAAAATCAACAAAAAAGTATGCAGGAGAGATTTCTTCTTTTAGATTTTGAAAATTTAAATACTTCTCATTCCTTGGAAACTCTGGAGCATCTATATATGTTCCAATGCTGAGTTTCTTGAGAGTTTTAATAAAAATAAAAAAGACTAAGCGTTTGTGCGCTATAAATTTTATTAATGCAATACTAAATTGTTGTAGAGATGTTTTGTGGAGATGAGGAATTAAGAAAACATCCCAATTAGGGCAGACAGAGTCAGCTTAATTATTTTATTGCAATAAAAGGATCAGATAGGTATTGATACCTCAAGATCTGAACAAAGTTATGGTCCTGAGACTCCAGTTTTATACAGTTTCAAACAAAGGACCCTTTGAAGTTAGCAGTTCATATGGTCCTATACATTTATCAATTTTAATTGACATTACAGAGTTTCTTTGCAAAACAGTCATAATTCTTTTTGTAGATTTATTGAAGCATATCTGTTATCCTTTGTTGAAATATCAAAGTGGACATCCCTGTCGCTTTAACCTCAAGGTGTAAATCACGTAGACTGTTCTTATCTGTGACAACTGAGCGGCCTTGAAGTAAGCATCCTTGCAAGGGGATGTCTTTTCCTGTGTTCTGAATATAATTACAAGCAATTTCTCTCTTACAATATTAAGAACAAAGAGGGCCCTTCAGTGACTATCTAACTGGACCCATGTTTTTATTTTATTTTATTTTATTTTATTTGTTACCTGTCCCAGCATAAAATGGAGCTAAATTATATAGATATAAATATGCATATACATTTGGTTAAATAGTCTTTCATTCTTCTTTGGAAAATTTCCTTTTTATTTATATTTTGCCCAAAGGAAACACACATATGGCAAGGGGAAAAACCTACGCAGTTGAAACAGAAAATGCTTATGTCTAGAGCTAAAAATCTTTCCCTGTCCCCATCAGTTTGAACAGACAAATATGTTTTGACAGTTAAAAAGGCTTAGTATATTAAACATTTACCCAAGCAGATGTAACAAAAGAGAATAAGTTAATGACAACTACTGTTCTTATCTCTTAGTTGATGGTGAAAAAGATGAATCCACAATACCGCTGGGTCCTGGAAAACACTGCTTTTGATCCATGTCAAAGAGAACAAATTCTTTATTCTGCAAGGGGCTTCACCAATATCTTCCAGACACTTGTGAGAGCTAAGAAGGTAAAGCCCAGTTTTCTGTTAGAAAGTTCATTCATGATATAAGCCTGAGTTACAAAATACTTATTTATTACTATTAAATTTATTTGTCACCTATCTCGCCCTGGGGATACTCTAGATCAGGGGTGAAATGCTTCCGGATTGGACCGGATCGCCCAATCCGGTAGCAATCTTGGCCGGTGGTTCTGTGATCTGGTAGCGATGGTGGAGCAAAACTCTGCCCACCCGCCCGGGTGTCATTACTTCCTGGGATTAACCAGGAAGTAATGTGTTTTTTACCTTCTGCGCATGTGCAAAAGGTATTGCACATGCGCAGAAGGTCTACGTGCGCTTCCGAACCGGTAAGGAAGGTAAGTAGATTTCAACCCTGCTCTAGATGGCTTACAACAATGAAAAGGAAGAAATGAAAAGAGTGACACAACAAAACCGAAATAATTGAACAATAAAATAAACTATGAAAAAGAAAACAATGAGAATACATCAATATGATAACCACAAAAGATGGACATATAGGGAGCAGAGAGCAAGAGAGGTGGGGAATGGGAAAGTGGAATCTGACATCAGTCCAGCAGCTACCTCCAGCCTGGAACTCCATCCTTGGGGCTCCAGGCCACCTGGCAGAACCAGGTCTTCAGGCTCCTGCAGAAGGATAGGAGGATGGGGGGCAGAACTTACCCTAGAACAGTGGCCCCTACCTTTTGGGCACCAGGGACCAGTTTTGTGGAGAGGGGTTTTTCCATGCATCGGAAGGGGTGTAGTTTCACATATTGCCTGCATCCCACAGATTTATTTTATTTATTTATTTTATTAAATTTCTATACCGCCCTTCTCCCGAAGGACTCAGGGCGGTGAACAGCCAGAAGATAAAACACAGAGATACAAAATTTAAAATAGATTAAAACGAATTAAATAATTTGGCTGAATTTTAAAATACCCCATAATTAAACAGATTAAAATTTGTATTTAAAATTTAAATTTAAAAAAGGAGAAGGTGGGGTTTCACTTGTTTCTGGCAGGACACAACCCGGTGCTGGTCTGTGACTGGGGGTTGGAGACCCCTGCCCTAGAAGGTAGCATGTTCCAAAGGGCGGGTTCTGCAGCAGAGAAGGCTGTTCTTCTGGATCCTGATAGTCGGAGTTCTTTGACCAATGGGATCCATAGTAGGCCTTCTCTGCTGGCATAATGGGTTTATCCTAGCAGGAACTATATTCAATACTATATGTAGGATACATACATTCAACATGTTTTAGAATAATCTTGAAATCTTGTTTGTGAAATCGATGGATCCCATATTCTGATTGTGGAAATTAATTTTCAGTTTGAATATATTGTTAAATACTCTATTCTCTAGTGACAGTGTTTCCACGATGTTCGAAACTATTGCGGTTACATGAAACTATAACAGGAGTGGATAAGCTTTCTGTCAAACTCTGTCAGAGTTTGTTGCAAAATCAACCTACAGTTGATCCTTAAATAGTATTCCAAAAGTCACACTCTACAAAGGATGGACAAAAGTTAAAGTTCATTTTATTTGCATTTAAAATTGATTTAAATTTTGCATGCCTATAGATCTGTTTTTTGTAGAATCAATTTCCCTTCTGTCAGATTAAAATTTGATAGTAACTTTTACAGTCTCTCCAAAAGATTGGTGTTCTTGGGCCAAATACAATCCTGGGGGCTTCCTTTGCACACTTTTACTTTACAGGCAATTTTCAAGTATCATTAGTCGCATATTGTTAAGGCGAACGATTAGGCTGTTTATGATAGTATAAGTAATCCTTGACTTAACAACCATTTGCTTAGCAACTGTTCAAAGTTACGACAGCATTGAAAAAGTGACTTATGACCATCGCAGCACCCCCATGGTCCCATGAGCAAAATTCAGGCGCTTGAAAACCAGTATGTATTTAGGATGGTTGCTGTCAACTTCCAAAGCTTTCAAGTTGCCATAAGCAGGAGGGAGAGAGAACTGATAGAGCTGATTGATTTTATTATTTATTATTTTATTATTAGTCATATTTCTATGCCGCCCACTCTCCGAGGACTCTGGGTGGCTTACACTAAAGACAGTATACTAAATAGCATATTGCCCCTAACAATCTGGGTCCTCATTTTACCCACCTCGGAAGGATGGAAGGCTGAGTCAACCTTGAGCCGGTGAGATTTGATCCACTGATCTGCTGAACTAGCAGTCAGCTGAAGTAGCTGCAGTACTGCACTCTAACCACTGCGCCACCTCAGATTTCCCTAACTGAAGCTACATTCCATACATGCTTTCTTACTGCAATCAGAAGAAGGGTGTTGGATTTCACAGCCAGCCAAAGTGGTTAATTGGGGAATGTGATTTACGACATGACCAGGGAGGAGGGGAGAGACAGGGTCATAGTGGGATTAGTTCTAACTGCATCCGAATATTGCCGAAATGGTGCTCCTAATAAATGACTGTATTTCTTTTGAAGTTTGGCTCATGGCTCATGAATTAATTAGAGCATCTTTTGGAAACTTCACAGTTGCAGCGTCCCAGGGTCACGTGACCATTTGCAAACTTCCCAGCTGGCATGCGACCAGCAAAGTCAGTGGGGGAAACTGGATTTGCTTAATGGCTGTGTGATTCACTTAACAAGTGCAGTGATTCGTTTAACAACCACAGCAAACAAGGCTGGACTAGCACTGATGAAGTTACCTAGTTTGGGTAATGAATCATCTGCAAGGAAACAACCAAACACAGAAAGAACCAAGGATCCCTCAAACAAGGTCATAACATTGGGTGTGATTCACTTAATCACCAATGGAAATTCTGGTCCCAATTATGATAATAAATTGAGGATTATCTGCAATTAGGACTGGCAATACAGTTGCTAAGTAACGTCACTAAGCAGAAAATCTCATGACCATAACTGGGCTTTCAATCTTCGGTCATTAAGTGAAGCAATATGGTTCCTAAGCCATAAAATCATATGATCACAACTTACGATTTCACTTCCTTTACATTACTTATGTTCTGCACTACCTGCACTACCTGTTGGAAGCAAAAATTACATAGAATAGAATTCTTTATTGGCCAAGTGTGATTGGACACACAAGGAATTTGTCTTTGGTGCATATGCTCTCAGTGTACATAAAAAGACAAGATACACTCGTCAAGAATCACAAGGCACAACACCCAGTGACATGTGAGTAATGGTCACATGATTGAAGGATATTGGTTATAAATGCATGCCAGTTTCAGAATGATGAATACATGACCATGGGGCACTGAAATGGTTATAAATGCAAGGATTGGTCACAAAGTGTTTTTTTTTAGCACCATCGTAACTTTGATCACTTGCACAAGGCAGTCGGTAAGCAAGGACTACCTGTTTTTTCCTAATTGACTGGTAAAGACAGAATTCTTACATCTTAAATCTAATTCATAATAAATACATATGTGCTCCAAATACATACTTAGCATAGTGTACTGGTAGATCTCTCAGCATGATGGAGTTAGTTTGAATGCATTTCCAAATATATAATTATATACAGTAATTCTGTAAGGCTTAAGATATGCGCCTACCTGATTTGAAATGCAAATTCCAAGCTGCTTGCAAAAGGAAAACTAAACTAGAAGCTTCTTGCATTCAGCAGAATTGTACATAGGATGTCTCTTAAAAACTTGCTAAGGATTCCAAGGCAGAGGAAGGCTTACCTACAATGTGTATGCCATTGCATTTGAATTAATGGTTTTGTTTTGTTTTGTTTTCAGAAAAAAATTCTAAAAGTTGACACTAACACATAATCACTTTGTGCCTGGGTTTGGAAGGTTCCTCTCTGCAAGGCATAGCCATAGCAAGCAAATTGCACTTAATGCTTTTAAAGGAGCAATGCAAAACTGCAATGATGTACTGACAATCTTACCGAGTTTTGCTTTGTTTTCTTATTTTTATTTCCGCTGTCTGTAGCCGTTGGTGGGACACAATATGCTGATGGATCTTCTGTATCTGCACGAGAAATTTTACAAACCCCTTCCTGGTAAAGTCATTTCAAATACCAGTCGTATAGAATGTATCCCTCTTTCTGCTCTTGAGCAATTGCTCTTGATCTTTGCTATTAGAAAAGAACTGGTGCTGTTTTGGTCTCTTGCAAGTTTAATGGCATTAGCTTAATAGATTTACAAATAAGCATTATAGGTAGTCCTCGACTTGCAACCGTAATGGACTCTGCCCATTATGGTCATAAGTGTTGATGGTCGTAAAGCAGGTCACCCACATGACCAATCCAATTTTGCAATCCTTTTTTATGGCGGTCACTAAACAAATCACAGTTGTTAAGTGAACCCATTGTTTTCTATGGCAGCACCTCCCAATATTTTGGGTGCCAGGGACTGGTTCCATGGAGGGCAGTTTTTCCACAGACTGGCGGGGGGGCATTGTTTTGGATCTTGCATGTGTGTGGATGCTTTGCTCACTTGTGTGGACTGGTTCCTGGAGGGCCATGGACTAGTTAGTGCTGGTCCACAGCCTGTTTTATGGAACATTTTTACTGAAAACTAGAAGTAAATGCAGGCTGATTGCTGATCATGTGAGCAATCTCATTGACTGTGGAGAGAGCAGCCTTTGGAACTTCAGAACCAAGTCATAAGTACCTTTACTCCTTCGTAACTATGAACAGTCTTTAATAAACGAGTTGTAAGTCAGTAATTTGTTCTCCCTCCTTTTCCCATTTTTTACTTACAATTTTCAGAAAGCTATGAAGAATTCAAAGATAACATTCACTTCCTGTTTCCTGTTCTTTTGGATACGAAGAACATTGCCAAAGCCACCTGGAAGGTCATTTTCATTCTCTACCACAATTAAACATGTTCCAGCTTGTTTTCCTCTGCAATTCTTTCTTCCTCTCAAGTGTTTTTTAAAAAGTATGCTTAATATCCCAGACTAAATAGCTGAAGGATCTGTTTGTGGCTAAAAAACCCCACTTGTGTGAGGCAATAAAGTGCCATTGAAATAAAATGAATGGTTCTGGACTATTAGACTATCAAGCTCTGTCACTACTTCATTTGCTTTCAAATTAACTATTCTAATTTATTCAGTTAAATGAGCACATAGTCATCTCCCCTTTTAGTAAAGATCAAGAAAGCCTACTATTTGCTTTTCATTGTTCAATATTTCTTAGAAGAGCAGTGATCCCAAGTTCAGTAGAAATGACTTGCCTGCTTCTGGTCTACTTTATCATAAGTCCCAAGCTTATGAACCCAGTGCTGCAGGAATTGCAAGAAGGTGTTGATAGGTTCCTGAGGAACCTGAGTATTGCATTTATTAAAAGTTGTACACTTTAAGACTGAGCAAATAGAAACTTCTCTTTTTGAACTTAAGAAAAAATGAATTGGAAGCATGTAACAACTGACTCGGCTCAGAGTGACAATGGTGATATCTGTGTTTGAGGGCTGCTTTGTAAGTTCCACACACTGATCTCAACAGTGCAGGATGCTAAGATCATTGTTAATACTTATCCTCATTGTAGGAACGGGAGTAGGGCTGGCCTTCCTTGAGTTTCAGCATAGGATCCTATTTCCCCAGGCCTCTCCTTTTTTGGGAGGGGCAGCTGATGAAGATGAAGTGTTTTCAGAGGAAGTAGAATAAAAATTTGTTTAATCAGTTCTGGTGCATGTAAATTCCAAGCTTATTTAAGGGTATTGTGTTCATAGCATAGAAAAATTAATAGTGAAATAGGTAATAATCTCATTTTCCTCATAGGTGAGAGGGGAAGACCCAGTGTTATAAGAAAATTCAGAAACACAGTGGATTTCACATCTTCCATCTGGCTTCCATACTTTTACTTTATACTTTGTCAGTTGATTCATATCCATGGCACCTAAACACTTTTTGTTTCTTTTTTTCCCCCACTTTCAACACAGGAATTTCAGTTTCCTCAAGTTTCTTACCTTTTGGAGTTGTATGAAACGCTGTGCAGGTCAGCCATATGCCTTTTCATTGATCTCTTCCCTGTTCAATCACTAAATATCTGATTAGTAATCTTAACAACTATTTCATTTCACTGACTGATTATCCCAGTAAAAACTCTCAGGAATCAAATAGTGTTTTAATTCTGTACTCTGTCTTCAGTATTTCCTTCATTTAGAGGTAGTTAGATGGCATGTCGCTCAGTTTGACATTTGAAAGAGGAATAAACAACCAGTGTTTTGCCCAAACATTTTGTCATTCTCAGTAGAGTAGTCCTCTCAAGCAGCAAATTTTAGGATAACATTAAAGTCAATCCATCTGTAGAATTTGCTGGTGTCATGGTCATAAATCTGCAATACTGTAGACAGTCAAAAGGATGGCCTTGATGGAGATAAAAGTTGCAGAATCCCAGATTTGGGGACTGGGAGCAAAAATGTCTCAAGCAGGCATCCATCCATCCATCCAGACACACATACATACACAAACTTTACCTGATAGACAAAATAGGATTGAGCAGAACATGTTCATACTTGCAAGTTTGTGTTACTGTGGCCAATTTTAATAAAAGTAGTTTTAGGCCTACATCATGCTTGTTTCTTGTTCTGGTCTGCTTTATAGGATTGACATATGCATAGTTTCTGAGAATAGCAAGTTTCTATAAATGGTGTTGTTGAGAAGTTACAGGAGAGTATAAAATAGCGGTATCAGGTCTCTACAGCTGACCTCTGGAGACCTATTCTAGAAATTCTAGTCCCACTCAATTTCTCTCTTTCAAAGCAGCCATATGAGTGGATGTGAAGGAGGAGGGAGGGAAGGGGTGCAACCTCCTCATGAAAAGAAAAGAAAGTTGCTATTGCAGCAGTAGAATTTCACTGGGAGAGAGATGACTTCCCCAAAGCCCTAGTTAAATTTTTTTCCCAACCACTGGTAATTGGGGGAAGGAGGGGAAGTCTTTAGGCCTGATTCTGTTTCTTACCCCTATAATAAAACAGTAGCAGAATGGATACACATCAGGGGTGAAATTCAGCAGGTTCTATCCAGCTCAGGCGAACTGGTAGTGGCGGCTGCGGGAGGCTCCGCCCACCCACGCAGACATCATGACATCGCTTTTTTGCAACAATTTTAAGCCTCTGCGCATGCGCAGAAGGCTTTGCAAACCAGTAGGGAAGGTAAGTGAATTTCACCCCTGGTATAGATATACATTCACTGAATCAACTGGTCTTTCTAGCTTCAATTTATAAAAAAAAGGTCCACCTAGTTTTTTCAAAAAGGGCCAGACAATGAAGATTATTAGTACTGTCAGAAAGAAACATGCAGGGAGTAAAAATAATTTCTGCCTCTTAACAGTGTTGTGAATCCAACAGACCAGCTTTGTCCAGAGATCTTTCATTCAGATGATTGTCTCAGATACGGTACGTCTGGTTCGGAATGAAACTCTTACCATGTAACCATTATTCTCTCTTCATTTATGGTTTATATATCACTTTTAATTATTAAAACATCAGCTGGCTTTTTTTATAAGTCTTGTGTAACATCTTTTCCCATGTTTTACCTTTTCTCTGCATTTGAAATCTTTCAGCTATAAATAAGTGTCCTCATGAGGCGGCCTATGATGCATTCCTCTGTGGAGCAGGTATGCGCTTTATCTTTAAGAATCTAATGTATTTCTTTTTTAGGCTTGGTCCAATTCCAGATATGGACTACCCAAGGGGTAGAAAACTGGTAGCTTTACAGTTATAGCAATAGTAATAGCCCTTATACTTATATACAACTTGAAAGTTGTTTATAGCCCGTTCTAAGTGTCAGCATATTGCTCCCAACAATCTGGGCCCTCATTTTACTGACCTCGGAAGGATGGAAGACTGAGTCAGCCTTGAGCCAGTGAGAATCAAACTGCTGGCAGTCGGTAGAATTAGCCTGCAATACTGCATTCCAACCATTGGACCACCACAGCTCTTTATAGAATTATGCTGTCCACTTGTTCAGATGCAACCAAGTAGCATCTATCATATTTTCTCCTACACTGTAGAAAGGAAAACTTCAGCATAGTTAGAGCTTTCACTTTGCAGCTTTTGCCTTCAGATAGAATGTCTGGATCCTGACCTTCACAGCTCATGAATATATAAAATCTGTAAATGTTTATTTGTTGCTAGTGAAATTTCATGGATAACTCGTTTTTTAAAAATATATTTGTATGCTCTTCCTCTGAAAAGTAAATTCCCTGCTGGAAATCTCCCAATTTCCATTTACACTCATTTAATTATCCTACATGGGACCGGAATTTCTGTTGGTAATTGAAGCAGTTTCTTAGGTGAAACATCACATGACTGCACCACTTGGCAAAGGTAGTTCCGGGAGTCCCTTTGCTCGGTTAAGTGAGGGCTGTACTGTTGTTAGGAAAAGACCTCACACTTCTCCCAGCCAAGGCAGCTCCTCCCCTTTGCAATGTTTTGTGTGCCTCAACAGCAGAAGTAAGAAGGTGGGGTGGCAAGTCAGTGAGGGGCAGCAGGGGTAGGTTTCAGTGGAGTGCAGGGTGGCCAAAAGGCTAGAGATGGCGTGAGATAGGGAAATAGGAGGAATTGAAGTGCACGCTGCAGTCAGAAATAAGGGTGGAGTGCCCAAATTTTGGAGCCATGGTGGCCCAGTGGTTAAAATGCAGTATTGAGATAATTCTGCTGACTGCCAGGTGGGATCAGGGTTGACTGCCAGTTTGATCCAGGTGGGATCAAGGTTGATTCAGCCTTCCATCCTTCCGAGATTAGTAAAATGAGGACCCAGATTGTTGAGGGCAATATGCTGACTTGTAAACTGCTTAGAGACGGCTGTAAAGCACTATGAAGCAGTATATAAGTCTGAGGGCTGTAATGACATAGCTGCAGAGGCATTGCAACGACCATAACTTTGGCCAGGTCCAGTCATAACTAACTTTATGAATGGTTGTTGAATTAATGCTTGTTTAGCAAGGACTAATCTTATAATTCTCTCACTTCCATTACTGCATTTTTAAAAAGCAAATGAAAGTAATGTTTGTGTCTCCTGCAAGAGTACATATTCCAGTCCTTTTGGGAATGGTGGTAAATTCTTAGCTAAGGAACCAGCCATAATCTTACTATTGTAACTTTTGCAATTTGGCAAATGTAGGAATATTTGAAGGGTTAATTAGTTGGGTGCCCTCAAGACAGGCTCAAGTCTGAATGACTGAATGGGCAAATCCTTGTCACATCCACCTATCTCCAGAAAACCTGTACTTCTTTCAAAGACCCAGAGCTCTTAATGGTTTGTATGAACTATGGTAGGGGAACGTCTTTGTGGGATTCTCTTTTCACTTAATAGTTTTCCCATTTCTTTTTTCAGTCATAGCACTAATAGTAACTAACAATGTGTATATAACTATATATATATCCTTTCTTCTAGTTCTTCTTAAAATAGCTCACTTGCTCCTTTGCAGAAAAACTGAGTAAGTAACAGTTTGACTTTTCAATGATAGGTGTGAATGTCAATAATTATTTTTTTATTGCTCTCTCTCTCTGTCTCTCTCTCTCTCTCTCTCTCTCTCTCTCTCTCTGTGTGTGTGTGTGTGTTTAAAGTTAAAATCTCAGGAGTTTTCTCGTGTCATTAAAAGTCTGTTAGTTAAAATGCTTAAAATCCTGGCTAAGATCCCAGCTCAAAATCCTCTAAAATCCCAACAAACAAATCCCAAGCAAAGCACACATGCACGAAGCTGAAGACACCAGTCTGAAGATGACGAGTGGGACCTCGTCGAAACGTCACCAAGATTCTCTCAATCTTACATGGGAAAAGACCCGAATACACCAAGACTTGCATACCTGTACCCATGAAAATCTATGAAAACAAATACATACACACACACACACACACACACACACATATATATTTGTTTTCTGAGGTTATTCAGTTTATTCATGCGCTAGTCACCTCCCGTATTGACTACTGTAACACTCTCTACATGGAGCTGCCCTTGAAGACCACTCGGAGGCTTCAGCTGGTGCAAAATGCAGCCGTGTGGGTTGTGATGGGAGAATCCCGATACTCCCGTGTAACACCTCTCCTGCGCAACTTGCATTGGTTGCCGGTTGCCCTCCGGGTGAGATTCAAGGTGCTGGTGATGACCTATAAAGCCGTACATGGCTTAGGCCCAGGATATTTGACGGACCACCTGCAGCCAGCAACAACTTCCCATCGCCCGGTTCACACCCATAGGGAGCGCCTGCTTAGGATGCCGTCAGCTAGACAATGTCGGCTGGCGGCCCCCAGGGGTAGAGCCTTCTCTGTGGGCGCGCCCACCCTCTGGAATCAACTCCCCTTGGGGCTCCGGCTGGCCCCTGACCTTCGCACTTTCCGCCGTGAATTAAAAACTTGGTTATTCAAGTCCCCCGGCCTGGACTGATGGGGTTTCATATGGGTTTTTAATTTTTATCTGGTTTAATTGGGTATTTTAACTTTGCACTGTGGTTATTGTGGATTTTACTGTTGTGAGCTGCCCTGAGTCCATTGGAAATAGGACGGCATATAAATCAAATTAAATAAATAAAATAAAATAAATAAATAAATAAATAAATATTCTGAAAGTCAGAATTATCAGAGAGGTGAATAAATTTGCTAACCCCACCAAATTACTTGGAGGAGTTTTAAAAAATCACAATTCCAAATGTCATATTCTTCACTTAAGGAAGTTTAAAGGAATTTCTTTTATGGCAGGAGACAAAAATCCTAAGTAACATGCCCCTTTTAGGATTTGAATTAATCGTAAGTAGTCAGGAGGCCTTGGAATTCTGGATCACTTGTTGAATCAGTATGTTTGATTGCTGTGGATAAAGTTAGATATCACATCTTAGAGACTGAGATGAATTTCTCCATATTTATACTACACATGTATATTTCTGGTAAAATCAGTAGGTATTGTAGGTTTGGAAGAAGGACATGAATAAATCAACTGAGGTTACCGAAGAATGGAGCAATTTTTGTATAAAGAGTAAGTTAAGTGTTGGAAGTATTTTTGTTTGAAAAAGAAGCATTAAGCTTGGATTTGATAGTTCAAAAACTTTTAAAAAATGAAACTGAATAAGGCATACTGGGATATTGTATATGATGATTATTGCAAATTGTCTAATTATATTTTCTTCTTTTTTTCAAAGAACATTTTAAACTGGACAAAAAGCATTAAATGGGAATTTGGCATTTATACATTGCAGTCATGGTATCTTGTCTCCAATACAACTTTGTTAAATTATTAAAAACTCATCTTATTTCTTTTCATTTAGTCATCAAACAACAGCACCCACTTTTTCTCAGTACATTGATGTATTAGCTGCATATGTGAATCAGGTGAACTTGATTCGAGGTGGAATTCAGAAAATTGTGAGTATGAAATACAAAAGGATTCCATCAGCCAGTTATGAGAAGAGATAAGCTAGCAAGTTGGGGTGAGCAGCTTCAGATTTCCCTTGAAATGGCAGGGCTAATTTTGTTGGGGAAGGCGGCTTGTAGTGGATGTAGTAAATATTTCTTTAAGGCACTGATTGTATTCCTTAAATTCTCTCACCTCCCATTCCCAAATTGGATTGGTTTCTATTGCACATTTGTCCCTTAAAGCCATCTCAAAATCAAAAAAGTAAGAACGAAAAATCCCTGAATTTTAGGTTGGCTGTGCCAATGATACCACAACATCACAAGCAATGTTTGTTTATTTGTTTGTTTGTTTGTTTGTTTGTTTGTTCAACTTGTATGCCGCCTTTCTCCGAAGACTCAAGGAGGCTTACAATGCATTTAAAAACCATATATAAAAACATTAAAAATTAAAACATTAAAAACTATTAAAACCCATTCACACCATTCATGGCCAGATCTCGCCAGATCGCAACAGCGAGATCAACGGCCCCAGGCCTGCCGGAAAAGCCCAGGTCTTCACCGCTTATCGGAAGGCCAATAGGGTGGGGATGGTCCAGATCTCAGGACCATCTGTGTGTCCTCTGTGACTCTTTAATCAGAGCACAAAAGTTGAGTTACAGCGGCCCTCCATCCCAGGCAGGAAAAGGCTCCTCCTCCCCCATCGGCTAAAATCCTACGGGATTGATCTCTGACAGGGCTCGGGAACTTTGGCTCTTTTATGATCTGTGAACTTCAACTCCCAGAGTTCCTGGGAATTGAAGTTCATAGATTGTAAAGGGCCATAGTTCCCCATCCCTGGCCTATGAAGTGGGCCTCAGGGAGAAGGCGTTTGGGGGCAGGAGGCTTGTAATAGCTACACAGTGAAAGGCTGGGATGTTTGAGTGCAGAATTTGGGAAAAAAGAGGAATTAAAACAATTACCTCATCATCAATTGCTTATAGCAGATTTCTGTCCCACTCACCCTTTTTCTGTTGGGTAATGAAGAAACATAATTTTTGCAGCCAGAGGAGCCTACCTTTTCCCTTACGGAGCTTGTATCTGTTATGGGAGGAATTGTGAAATTAAGGATCTCTTTCTGTTTTCTCCTGCTTCTTTCCCTTTCTCCCTATGTAGGCAAGGAGGCAAAACAGGATCATTTATTAAGATACTGTTATGGGCAGCATATGTGTTGTTCATATTATAGGAAGACAGTAAATGTCCAATTTTTCTGATTAATAATCAGCAGCAAATAATAAAGGCAGTTGACTACATGTCCTAGTTTACCACATTTGACTTAAACGCTTTGCACTAGTTCATATGCTTAGAGAAATATATCAAATTTAGTGCGAGTCTCCAGGGTCTTTTGAGTAAATATGTTTCCAGGGACCCACTTAAAATAGGCTATCATGAAGTTTGGGAACATCATTAATTCCCAATGTTGACAGCATTCTGTTTTCTCTAAATTTGGGCATCTGAGCAGCGTGCAGTTTGTTTGACCTTCTCACTGTTTTCTTTAACATTTTTGTATGTCCCCGTCTCACCCACTTGTCACGAAGTTTTGTTCGTTTGTTTTTCTCAACTCCCACTTTGTTTTTGAGTTTTAATGTGGCTGGACAGAAGTTCAGTATATCATTCCCTTTGATATGATATGATATAAGGAAAAGAGGGTAGTGATGACAGAAGATTCCTGTCTTGCTTTGAGGTCTCAGTATTTAAATATTTTCACCAACTTCATTATGTAACTTTTTTTTAAATGGAAAGGATTAAATGAGGGCCTGGAATTCAGCAGGAAATATACTGATGCTACATTGCCATTCTTAATTACAGATTTGTGTGATTAGTCATTATTTAATCTCTGAAAGCAAATTTCCTTTAAACATTCACATTGTTGCCCCGTAGTGAACTTATATTCCAAGAACATTGATTCTTAATAGTTTTAATTGTTTCAAATTTACATTTCATGTTTGCAGGACTACAGTCTGTCAAGTGTGTTTTTATCAAAACTCACCCTGAATATCAAATCCAGGATTCCCAACCATGTAACATTATTGAAGAGAGTAAAGATTCTGCAGTAGGAGTAGAAACCCCAGTGGGAAGGCAGTTGGAGTAGCTTATCTCCAAGATCTTTTCCAACCGTTGCAGTGTGTGATTGTATGATGTTTTTGAATTGTACTCAATTCTTGGTGATTTTCTGCATCAGGCCATGCAATTTGTTCTGCAGCAATATTGCCAATCCCTCTGAAGCTGCCAACCTTAGAAAACAAGTATCACTTGGATTTCTGGATAAGATCTTTAATGCCAATAGGATAATGTAACAGAACCTTGAAAGCTTGCCAAAATAATTCTCCAGATCAACTTATACCTAATGTAAAACCTAGTTGCATTGGAGGAGAATGGCTGAGGTGCCAGGTTTCTCCTAGTAATTTAATTTTTATTTATTTATTTTGACTGTTGTTGTGAGCTTGCCCAGAGTCTGTTAAGCTGGGCAAAAAAGAAAGCTGGTTACTTTTGAGTTTCTTTCTCACAATTCTGCCCTTCCCTGGACTCCAGAATCTCTTCTCTAATGATTCTGCTTCCTCCTTTTATTGCCTTGATGACTCCTCTGTGTTCCCAGGTTTTGTTAAATCCAAACAACATTAGAAATGGTTCATTATTACCTTCTTCCCGAATGGTTTTTTAATGTTCCTTTCTAACCTGTAGCTCTGGGATTTCCTGCTTGTTTTTCACACAAGTATTGGCCAACTTTTCCTTTAGATCAGCTAAAGTCAACTGGACTTGGATTTTGCCATCAAGATGTTATCAGTATATTTAATAAGCAAGTCAGCCTTTAAAGGATATGATCATAGCTGTTTTTAAAAAATATTTACATTAATTTTAAGTTCCCATCACTCTGGTGGGCTTCAAAAATTTTAGCCAGGGGTTCTCTGCCCGGTTGCTGGGGGGCGTGGCCTAGTTGGCCTCCTGCATCATGACGGGTGGGGGCGATTTTGCCCTTCCCGGGCTCCGGAGGCCAGAAATGGCCCCATTTCCAGCCTTCTTGAACTTCTGATAGGGCCATTTTTTGCCCTCCCCGAGCCTCCGCACACGCCCTACACTTACCTGTATCCAAAATGGGCCGCATGGTGACTCCTAGGAGGGGCGGGGTGGGCGGGGCCAGCCAGGAGTGGGATTTGGGGGTTCTCCAAACTGCACAGAATCTTAGCTAGAGGTTCTCCCGAACCCCTGCGAACCCCTAGCAGCCCACCCCTGCCATCACTGCACAGCGTGTATCTGTTTTGTATAGAATGCCATAACATTTCAATTAATAGTCTGAAACATCTTTCTGCTTCTCTAAGTAACTGAAAATTTATTATTTCCTCAGAATTTTTCTGGTGTGGATGACCTAACATCACGTCCACCCCTCCTACTAGCCACTGTGAAGGGGTGGCATGGGGTAACTGAAGAGCAGATTCATCAAGAGCTGAGGAGTTTCTGCAGGTTTGATGTCCGTCAGCTAAGAATGAACCAGTTTCTCCTGCTCTCCAATCATTTTAAGGAGTATGTGATTAAAATCCCAATTGTGTCTGAATTTGCAATTTTCTGACTGTATGGGCTATCAGCCTATGGACCAGGCTGCCACTGTATGTTCACTTTTGTTAGAGATTTTCAGGGTTGGATGATCATCTGTCTGTGATGTTCTAGTGGATCATGCACTGAGCAGGAGGTTGGACTAGATAACCTCTAAGATTCTTTCCAACTCTTATGATTTTATGAATAATATTGTCTTTCTTCCCAAATAATATGAGAATTAATCTTTCAAACATATTTAAAAGATGGAGAAATCTTAAAGTTATCTTTACATGCTCAAACATCTTGTGATCTATTGTCCCATGTCTTGGTTTTCTTTAAAATGGTCTCACTTTCTAGTTGTGTAGTATCTGGAACTTATCTAGAGATTTAAATAGTTCAAATTCCATTAGTATTTCAACATTTTGTTTTCTCTCAACCTCTGCTCCTGCTTACATTTCCCTTTTCCCATCTCAAAACAAAACTTCTTATAGCTTCAAAGAATAAGAACAATTTATTGGTAATTTCTCAACAGTTCTGAGTCCTTCCTCTGCAGCTATTTCCTCGTTCATCATGGTTTAAAGATTTATTGAAGAAACCATGGCTTATGTGCCAGAATGGACAGGTTCATAAATCTATTAAGGCAAAACTGAACCAAGCATATTATATACTAGTGCCATGCTTGAGCTTTTAATTATCAGTCCTAAAAACAAAATAGGGAAATGGAAATGGGCTTAAATGAAATGTGATGTTGTGCAAGAGAAGTAAGACGAGAAGTTGCTGTGGAATTGTTCCTCTTGGTCTTTTGCTTTGGCCGAGAGAACAATTAAAAAGGAAAAGGTGGAAACTTGAGTGAAAGCAAGGTGGAATCTTCTTTTCCTTAGGACAAAAGGCTAACATATAAATCCTTTGCGCTGTGAGAATGTGAGCAAGCATGCTTTGGTCAGGTTGATGTGGAGGTAAGTTAGGTGGCCGTAGATTGGCCATCAGCCAGAAAAAACTCAGTCCCTTCATTCTCTGACCGCCTTCCTGTTTTAATTTCTTCTGGCTAAGAGTGTGGCTTATTTTGTGAGGCAAGAGGAACACTAGTTGAGGCAAATGTCTGTGGAGGTTCTCAGTCATCCAGATCATGGTTGTTCCAAAAGTACTTTTTCAAGAGACAACTGGACTTTTTGGTTTTTCTTTGAAGATGTTTCACTTCTCACTTCAGCTCTGAGCTGAAGAAGCTTCAGCTTGCCTCTTGAAAAAGCACCTTTGGGACTATAGCTGAGGCAGCAGTTTCCCAGCATTGATTAGCGCCTGCTTCTTCACGTAGCAAAACTATTATTTGGTTGTATGAAGCATTCTTCTTTACTGTATTAGCCAACAAGCTGAGTTTCCTCTTCAAATTATTCTTACAGCATCAGGATAGTTATGAAAGTATATAAAGCCCATCCCAACCTGCAGATATCCGTGTATCACCGTTGGAAGCATTCTCCACAAGTGACTAGCTTCTTACAGTAAGTAAGCTTGACTTTGTGCTATCTTTTGGAATGGTAATTTACAAAACTTACCTTAATTCAGTCTGGGTGTTGATGCAGAAATCTACCCCTGCTTAAATGTTTGAGTTGTTGTAATCTGCATTTGGCTGCAACTGCTCAATTAGAAGTACATTCTTCAAGAGAAGTGTGCTACATTTGGCTGCCATGATTTCTTTCCACTCATCTATTGGACAAGCATCAATTTTCAAAATATTAACGATTAAAAGCTTATTGAGTGTCATCCAGATTGACATTGTCAGATGTTCATGCCATTGGAGCTACATACACTAGTATGACATACAGTAGCCCAATTGTCTTTTCTGCCAGCAGGAATTTATGAGGTAATTCTCAAAAAATATGTAATTGTTAAGTTTTCATCCTGGATAGCATCATTTAGAAGCTTAATTATTCAAGATGTTGAATTGATATATCAAGACACTTCCATCTCCAAATTGCACTGTTTATGGAATACAGTTGTGATCTTACCAGTGTAAAACCTGTCAGTCTTTAGCCTCAATGATATACAGTGCTTAAAGCCATGGGAAGATAGAACAGAACCAGGGTTGAAAGAGTGCAGGATTTATTTTAAGCTTTATTGATAATGCACTCTGAAGCACGGTTCCGGCCACTTTCTAATGAACACTGAATATAGAGACATATTTGCTCTGGACTGAGAAATGCAGTTCCCATCATCTCTAGCCTCCATAGTTGCACAGAAAGTTGAATTGAGCTGTATTCCAACACACTTGGAAGAATCTGCTCGGGGAAGACAGATGTAGGCCATGAAATTTTTATATATGTATTTATTTTGTTTTGCTACTTCAAATCGTGAAGACAAAGACTGAGCAAGTAGAAAATCTGAGAAAGATTCTCAGAATTAACAGGATTGTGTTAACAGGATATTGTATTTTATTATGAATGAGTTTATTTAAAATTACTTATTGAATGTGATTTAATATATTTGAAAGATTTTATGCTGTAAACTGCTTTGGGGATTATGGGATTTTACACAATAAGTAAAGCATGGAGTATCTAAACTATTGTGTAATACCCTTGTAATTAAATTGCCCATTTTGAATGATGAATTCAGTTGAAACTGAATCTATGGCAGGTAGAACTAAACTTGATGTTAAACACTTGATGTTGTTTGGCTTTGGAACAATTGCATTTATGTTTATTTGTTTGTGCTCTTTCAGAATATGTGGCATTGTGGCTTCTTGGTCTCTGCTGGCTTTCTTACTTGGAGGCTCTTATAGTTGTTGTGCGTAACAGCTCATCCACTAGAAATGCTTGGTTTCTTTTCCCCTCAATGTAAGCTGCACAATAATAGATTAAAATACCTTGCAATGATCCCCAAGTTGTGTGGTTCCTGATATTGGAAGAAGAATAGGAAAAGAGAACTTGGTCAAATAGGATGTAGCGAAAAGGAAACTTCTTTATTATGGAAAAAATATATAGAAGAATGGAAAAGGAGTAATGGAAGAGATATTGCGGATTTTCTTAAAGCGTAAGTATTGCACAAAACATTTTGTGCTTGCTGCTTGTACATAATCTGTCCAGCACTGAGCAACTCTCCTTCCTTTCTTTTCAAGAGGGATATGAAGCTTCCAGGGCAGTTCATCTAGAGAATCTAAAATAATTTGTGTACAAACTACACAAATAAGTGTTAAATTCTGGAAGAAGTGGAATAATTATTTGGTATCAAAAAGCTAATTGCAGTAGTAGGCAGTTCCTGCAGAGACCTGTAACATACAAGACACACCAGTCACCATACCGCTCACTTTTCATGGTAAGGTACTCAGAAGATTAGCTCTGTATACAGGAAAGTTGGCATAGGAGAAAAAATAACATTAAGTATCTGGCTCCTAGGCTGTAAAATACCCTAGAAGACCCAGAATTCATCCATATGTAGAACAGCTATCATCACTGCCCTATTTTATTTTTTTTTACTTCTTAATTTCTTCTCCAAGAACATACAGCTTCACTAACAGCTTATTTCAACCCTTCTTCTCGGTAATTGAGAGAATGTGAAGAGGGAGCTTTTGAAAAAGTTTATGCTGCTTGAATCTATGTTCTTTCTATTTATAGTTGAGAAAAAGTAAAAAAAAAATCCTGTAATTATTTTAAGCTCCAGTCCTGAACTCAATTTCCAATGCTCAGGACAAGCCATCTTAAACCACCAGTCATCATGGCTACTGCAAAAAATGGATATTTCTAGTTTCATCCAACATAAATACTGTGGTATTTATGAGAGCTGTTGATTTTACAAAACAAAGTAATTTGATATTGATACTCATAGCCCATTCTCAACTCATCATTCATTCCAATCGTCATTCATTTTTCTTCAGAATGGTCTTTTTCTACCAGCAAGATGGAAAAAAACCTTCTTCATAGAAAAACTGGAAAAAGGATGTTTGATTGCCATTGAATGCCTCTTCTCAAGTTTGTGTCAGTGATCTCTCCACACTAAGAATAATCTTCAGAACAGCACTGTCATTGTGTCCCAAACTAAAGGACAGTCTCTAACTTCCCATGAGTGAAAGGATCAACATAGAGCATTTTGAGGTGCTGATTATGTAGGTTGAATGAGTTTTCCAAACCCCAAAATTAACATGGCACCATAATTTAATTTAATTTAATTTAGAAATATAATTAGTTTTTTTCCTTCTAAGTGTATAGTAAAACCTTAAATCCTTGCTTTGAATTTTTTTAAAAAATAATCTACTATGAATATAATTGTAATAGTGCATTTCAACTGTACAAAAAGAAACATGGAAAAAAGAGGCAATAATTCAAAATATAAAGCATGTGTAATTTAACAGTCTTATTAACTCAAGACTGGGTATAAGGGCAGTATGTCAAATTGGATTAAAAATACACTTATGTAATCAGTTCTCTTTGATATCCCCAAAAGACATATGACTCACATTTACTGGGAACTGTTTGTTCATGGAACTTCCAATGAGGATATGGTGACCTAGGCATCTGTCACTGAGGAGTGATAGTATTCAGGGGAGAGTGGCTGTCAGAGGGTAGTTCTAGGCCACCAAATTCACTCTAGAGAAAGTAGAGATCGTGAGATCATCCACATGTACCCTGGACAGCAACTCTTCCTAAGTAGACTGCAGGAACTGAGGTTTTTTGCAGTTGGCTGGTGGCATCTATTTATCTACTCGCATTTGCATGATTTCGAACTGCTAGGTAGGTAGGAGCTGAGGTAAGTAAGAGGAATTCATCCCATTGTTGGTAATCAGGCTGTCGGCTTCTGGGTAAGGATTGAAATAACTTTTTTTGTCTTTTTGACTTTAAAACAAAATAACTTATGTGAAGCTGTTTGGAATCTTCATAAGTGTTCACAAGTGGCGTACAGGATCGGTTGGCTCTATAAACCCATCAAATAAATAATGTCATAGTATCCAATTTCATGATAATTTAACATGGCATCTGAGGGACACCTTTTTTTAGAAAGTGCAGCAGGTTTTCCAAATTGTTTTACCTTCACCCAGCCAGAGGTGTCTATAAGTGACAATAAAAAAAAATCAAGATAGCAACTACAACCATGCAATCAAATTTCACTTTATGGTTATTACAACACATGTCAAAAAGGGGCGGTGCTTCAGTTACATGATCACAACTGCCATTTTGACTTAATTACCACGACACCTTGCAGACATTCCTGCTCTTGTTTCTCCTTTATGATAGTATCTCGCCTGTTTGCTTTAGTAAAATGGCAGAGATGAAAGGCCCTGCCTTCATTTGGGTTACAGCATTAAACTGTTTCATAAAATATTTTATTCTGTCTCCTCCAGTCTTTCCAGAAATGGTTACCCAATACTAGATTTTATTTTCTTTAGATTTTTTTCCTGTCAGGTGAAGAACTGTTTTTAATTCTACCAGTTAATTAAAGAACTGTTTTATGCTGCTTCTTTTTTCTTTAATCTATTTTTGCTTCTGATTTTGAGCTTGATTTTTTTAAAAAATAGGCACTGCATTGCTTATCATTTACTGATTTATTTGGCAAAATTTTACTATTTTTCTTTAAGATTACATCAGCGGGAACCTTTCAGTACTATGTCATAAGTATAAAATTTCAAATAAAGAAAAAGTGTATGACATTAACATACAAAATCCAAAAAGTTTGGAAATTCCTCCCCCCCCACTTGTGTTCTAATTAGATTAAAGTCCTTTAAAGTAGAACATTATATCTAAAGATAAACAGTTGTGTTTTCTCTATGTAACTCAGAGTCAAGATGCTTCACTTCGTACCTATCAAAACCTTCCTGATGGAGATGTGGGATGGATATTGTTTGTGTGAACATAAACCACCTCTGTCAGTCTTAAGGGGTATACGATAGCCACTATATTTCCATCTATAGATTTTTCTTTCCACTCCTTCCAGGTTCCTTTGACTCCACAGCTTTCTCTTCTCCTTCCTCTGCTGCCCTCCAATCTTCCATGTATAGAGGCAGTCTACAGTTGTTTCTCCTTTCCTCTTATTTCCTCCTTTAGGAGCTCTTGGTCTCATAGATCATAACCACAACGAAGTCTTTGCAGAATTAAAATTCTCTCAGCGGAACTTTCTTTCCTGGCCACCGACTTCTTTATTCTGATTTTTTTATATGGCAGGAATAAACAGGGAGTTATTTAATTAATGGACCTGGATGTTATATAAGGAGTAATGAATGAATTATTTTGGAATTGGACTTGTAAGCCGATAGTGTATTCTTCTATGGATATTTCTTTGGCTCCCAGAGTCATTTGGAAAGCTCTTCTTGCTGCATTTGTGTTCCCCCCACTATTGTTCCTTCATCTTGCAAAGCTCTCTCAAGGAAAACTTCAAGAGGATCAGAAGTCCTTTTCAGAAAACCTCCAATAATAAAATACACATACGGGCTGACACTGCTGCTTATGGTGTCAAATAATACCGCCACTGAAAATGTTGGTACGTGTACTGCATCAAACCAAAATTCAATAATATTAAAAAATTTAACCGATGCATCAAATACAAGAAAAATAACAACAGTAGCAGTAATAGAGATATCAAGTGCTGCTGGAGGAGTTTGCTGGGTTTTTTTCTTCATTCTGATAAAAATAGCCAAAGTGTAAAAGACCATGATGGGAATAAAAATCAGGAACTCAACAAATATTTGGAAAAGATTTGTGATTCTGCACTGTAAAGTATTTTCATCCAAGTATATGTAGAACCTTGGGTAGCAAGCAAAGTATTCCAAAAGTGATACCAGGCCAGAAAATGTCCACAATGTGCTGACGAAAAAAAACGAAAGATGTTCTGGACGATGACATTGATACCAGGTAAAGTAAAAAACAGATAAATA
This sequence comes from Arizona elegans, assembly GCA_022577455.1. Classification (NCBI taxonomy): domain Eukaryota; kingdom Metazoa; phylum Chordata; class Lepidosauria; order Squamata; family Colubridae; genus Arizona; species Arizona elegans. The sequence continues at coordinate 257,699,943 of JAKOOJ010000001.1, forward strand.
CCTTTCAAAGCATAGAGCTGTTAACATATAGAAGCTGGAATTGCATCCAACTGCATATATCAGTTCTATTACATAGGATACAGATGCATTGACAATACTGGGTTCTAAAAATAGCATAAAATAAGTATATAGATAGATTAGAATACTAAGATCAGCAATAGTTATATTTAGGACATATATGGTAAACCTCGTCTTCTTAATCTTAAAGGAAAGAAAAAGAATAACCAGTATGTTTCCAAATATTCCCAAAATGCTGATTGGAATAGCAATGACGATCATTGCTTATGTCAATGTGATATGCTTTCTGGGCCACTTCAGTCTCATTTTCATTCGCTGGGTCAGCATAGATGAAATATTGCTAATTTGTTCTGGCACAACACTATTCACGTGTGTTGAAATTCTTCTCAACCTGTCAAAAGAAAAAACAATTTTTTGTTATTACGGTATTATGCTCTGTTCACAAAGATATGGGATTTTATATTGCGAAAAAAAACTCGGCAATCCATAATTTTTTCACAGGTGACACAAAACAGCAGGTGGTCCTTGATAAATGCCCCCAAGTGGGATTGGCAATTTGGTCGCTGAGCTGAATGAAAATGCAACTGTTCTTATCTTACTTCAGCTTTGCTTTGCTTTACCGACCTGCAAAGGTTGTAAATGTGAGGATTGGCCACAAACTTTTTCATCAATGTTGTAAATACAAACAGTCACTCTCTGAGGCAGGGGTGTTAAACTGATGGCCCGCAGGCGCAAGCCACACCCACCCCAGCTCTGCAAATGGGAAAAATGTTGTGAAATGTCACGTGACAGCAATGTGACAAGGTGAATTTGACACCCATGCTCTGAGACAATTGCTAAACAAGGACTACCTGCGTCATGTTACATTGATAACTTCTGGAGGAAAGTTGTTACACTGATTAATTGTTCTAACTGTCAGGAAATTTCTCCTTAGTTCTAAGTTGCTTCCCTCCTTGATTAGTTTCCACCCATTGCTTCTTGTCTTGCCCTCAGGTGCTTTGGAGAATAGTTTGACTCCCTCTTCCCTGAGATATTGGAACACTGCTATCATGTCACACCTAGTCCTTCTTTTCATTAAACTAGACATACCCAGTACATGGTTATTGTGGTTTGTGGTTCACCAATGATTAAGGAAGAAAGAGAATTTAAATTGTTTATTTATCCAGAAAAATTTCTACATAATCTTCCAAATAGTTTCCTTGGTGATAAGATATTCTCTATTCTCAAATAGAGAAATCATTTTTAATATAATTAGGAGCAAAGGGACCAAATTACTTATTTTGTAATACAGTTTATTTAAATCAACAAATGTGTGATAAAGCCCCTTTCTTATATTTCTTAATTAAATGGCTTTTCTAGAACAAAATTGCAACATGCAAGGACTCCTTTTAGAAGTGGCCACTTCAGTATACATATACAATAATACTATGTGAACCAGTATTGAATTCAAAATACAATATCTAGGTTTATGCTTAAATGTTCCATTTCATGCCCAATGACTCCCACATGAACCAAGGCAACCAGCAAACAACAGAAATGCTGCAGGTTCTAGAAATCAGATTGTTTATACTGGACTGGGCCCCGATAATTGAAATGATTCTAGATACCTCTTTTATTACTGCTAAGGTAATTAAACAGTAATCCCTTAAAAGGTAAAGGTTCCCCCGCATATATGTGCTAGTCATTCCCAACTCTAGGGGGCGGTGATCATCATTTCAAAGCTGAAGAGCCAGCGCTGTCTGAAGATGTCTCCGTGGTCATGTGGCTGGCATGACTAAACGTCAAAGGTGCACAAAACGCTGTTACCTTCCCACCAAAGATGGTCCCTATTTTTCTACTTGCATTTTTTAAGTGTTTTGAACTGTTAGGTTGGCAGAAGCTGGAACAAGTAACGGGGACTCACCCCATTACACGGCACTAGGGATTCAAACCGCTGAGCTGTGGACCTTTTGATCGACAAGCTCAGTGTCTTAGCCACTGAACCACCGCATCCCAACAGTAATCCTTTAGGTATAATTAACTGGCAAAGGGAAGGGATGCTGGGACTTGTAGTTTGGCAACGTTGGGAAGGCTACAGGATCCCCATTCTTATACTACATTTGCTGTAACTGTCAACAATCACCTACTAAGACACTGATTATGTAAAACAACTTGCATTGGAGACTATCAGTGTCTACTTAAAGATCACCTGCAGATCAAACTTTTAACTGCCTCTCTGAAGCCAATACAGGATTGCTCTTGAGTCGTGACGAATAGCAAACAGGTTCAGAAAGATGGGAATGGTGAACACGTTAACCTTACTTCTGGAAAAAACACCAAAGAGAAAAGATGATTTTCATTTGCCTCAGTTCCAAACTTCCTTCAAGCCGCTATAAGGACTATTCTATTTTTGGTGCAGTGATCTCTTTTAACAGTCTGATCACTTGGTAAGTATTCTTACAATCAAATTACAGAATACATTATACACGATTATGTTCACAAATTCCTAGAATGCCTCTTAAATAGACACTTGTGGCTAATAAATCTGTTTGTCAAATTAGATAGAAAAGTAAATGCTACCATGGTTATTGCCCCACATTTTTTTCAACCGTTTTTGATCAGGTTTCTGGTTCATCATAAACCTCTAATTCTATGACCAGGGGCCTGTGACGATGTACGGATCAAACAATAGAATGAGAATCCTGTGACCTCACAGCAACTGTTAACCACACTTTAATTATGCTCAAAAGAGTATCATCCTGAATCTGTTTCATTGTGAATTTTGTCTTGGTTTGAACACAAACCAACTTGGTCTGTCTTAATAGGCATAGATGATGTATAATGTAAAAGGCAAGGTCACCATGATTTAATTTTTATTATTTTTAAGGAGCATCTTTTCTGGTTATCAATATGCAGCTCAGAAACCAGCGATAACTTGGAAAGAAATCATAAATATATTAATAACTAGTACTTACAAAATTTAAATTACAGCATGGAATATGTAGAGTAGTCTCGTTTTAATCTGTCTTAGTATTGTTGGATAGTATATATTCATTTTTTTCTAATTAGAATTCATTTTAATCTACATTGTTTTATATGCAATTTCTCCTAATACATGAAGTTTTCTGTTACGTTTCTACATTTGCACCTTTCAATGAGAAATTATAATGATTTATATACACTACGGTTTATCTGATCCATTTTCTCCCATCATTTTCTCCCATTTTGACCCAGTTGAAAATCATGGCAGATTTTTTTCATGTCCCAAAGCACAGTAGTTAATTGCAGTGTTATCATCCATGTGGCTACCTAATGAATTTTATTCCATTTGAATTGCTAAATAGTATCACAGATTGCAAATAAGCTTATAGCTCCTTTATTTGTTCCCTTCTGATTAGGACAAATTCCCTACCCCAAACCTGAGAAAAATAAACATACTGTAAGCAAATATATCAGTAAAACTTCTTCTTCGTTTTCTTCGGCCTCTCAAAAGTTTATCACTAGTTCTTCATGGTTTACTGTGATTTGTTGACAAAGCATAATTGACTAGGTTCTCATAGACTAAACACATGTATACATCATGTATGATCTACTGTAATGTGTCTGTCAGACAGAATATAAAAGTGATTTGTATTGCTGGGATCCCCAATATTGTACACTTAGGCCTTTGGACATGTTCACTAATTACCAATTACCAACTAGTGGTACCAATACCACTAGTTACCAATTTTCCCATTTGCTTTTTATTTATTAATTTTTCCATTTGTTATTCGGAGGTAGATAATACTGAAAAATGGAATATCGCCGTGAGTATCTTTATTTCCAAGAATGCTTTTTTAGGCTCCATATGACATCTAGCATTTGAAAATAAAAATGTCAGCTTGTCTTACCTCTCAAACCCATTGGAGAATGCATTTTTGTGATTTCTTCACAAGGAGTGCCTGTTAGGGGTCAAGTGTGGGTGATCCTTACCTTCTCTTTGACCTGGAGAGGAGTTCTAAGCATCCATTCCCTTCATTGGCTCCTAATTTGGCCATGCTTGCTGGTTTTGAAAAAAGCACAGTTGAGCTCAATCTGCCAGGCTGCCCCGGAAGCCAATCATTATCAGTTTTCTAATAAACATTCTGTATTTTTTCAAGGAAACATGTTTACCATGAGAGTCATTTTTGGATGGGCAAGTCCCCTTTTTCCGAGTGAACCTACAACAAAGTATGATTCCAGATTATAGCTATTGCCATTGCCCCCAAATTATTGTGAATCCCAGAGACCCAAAATGTTGCTTTCATCATTCAAATTGTACTTTTATAGCAGAGAACTTAGCTAGATTTCCTTTTTTTTAAAATGAACATCTCTAAATCCTCACTTTTATATGCTTCGAACACAGGTAGTCCTCAACTTACGATCACAATTGAGCCCAAAATTTCTGTTAAGTGAGACAGTCATTAAGTCAACGTTGCCTCATTTTATGACCTTTCTTGCCACAGTTGATAAGTGAATCACTGCAGGGTTGTAATCTGGCTTTCCCGTTGACTTTGCTTGTCAAAAGATCACAAAAGGTAGTTACATGACCTTGGGACACTGCAACCCTCAAAAACATGAACCAGTTGCCCAATATCTACAGTTTGATCAAGCGACCACGGGGATGCTGCAATGGTCATCAGTGTGAAAAATTGTCATCAGTCACTTTTTTCAGAGACATAACTGAATGGTTACTAGGTGAATTGTTGTAAGTTGAGGACTCCCTGTATTTTGGCATTGGTGGGACTGCTTGCCTTTCTCAATGGTCTGATTGTATTGCCTATACATCTTTCTCCTCTTTAGAGTTTTCATTGAATGATCACTCTAAGGCACGGGTGTCAAACTTGATCACGTAGCGTATCATGATGTTTTTTTGCCTTTATGGAGCTGGGGTGGACATGGCCTGTGCGTGATGCATCCGGCCCATGGACCGCCAGTTTGACACCCCTGCTCCAAGGGGTCACTGGTTTATTTTGTGGTGCCTCAGTTGATGACTGCATAAGCATTGCCCCCTCCATTAACAAATGATATAAATTTGCATTAAATTTGCATGTAGTATTTTATATACGTATGTGTCTTTTATGCATGCACAATATAATTTTCATACTCAGAATACTACGCCAATGTGATTTGTTCACTTACTCCATTTACTGCCCTGCTCTCGCTGAGAAGCAATTTATGACGGCTTGGTATATTATGGGGCATAGCACAGAAGAGCAATAGCACTTAGCCTTATATACTGCTTGACAGTGCTTTACAGCCCTCTCTAAGCAGTTTACAGAGTCAGCATATTTTCCCCAACTATCTGGGTCCTCATTTTACCCACCCCGGAAGGATGGAAGACTCAAGTCAACCTTGAGCTGGTGAAAATTGAACTGCTGAATTGCAGTCAGCAGAAGTAGCTTGCAATATTGCATTCTAAACATTGGACTACCATGACTCAGAATACACAGGCATGTACTAGAACAGTGCATACAATATTTGTAAACAAATTTATTTTACAGCAGAGAAATGCACATCAGTTTTCTTCTATGCATACAGTTGTTGAATTTTAAGTCTGTGTTTGTGTTTTTACAAGCAAGGCTGTTTTGCCTGACAAAGCTATTTCAAGAAACTCAAAGGCGCTCTTCATTTTCGGCTTCTTCCAGCACCCAACAATGAGATATATAAAAGGATTGATAGCACTGGTGATTGACTCCAATAGTGTGTTAAGGCTACCCAGAATATATCCATCAATGTTGTCAACCCAGTACATCGAGATTGTAGCTAAGTCAAATGGTACATTCAACATCAGATAGAGAAGAACTATGGCTACAATGGTGATATCAAGTCTCAATGGGGGAACTTCCTCTTTCATGTGAATTCTAATCCATATGCTCAAAGAAAAAAACATTACAGTTGGAATAAAAATTAATTGAGTGATGATTAGTAGTATGGTTGAAATTGTACACTTCTCAATGTCCTTGAAGTGTACTTCCGTTATTGGAGAGCAAAGAAAGTGGGTCACAATTGATATCAGAGAGGTGAACCCCCACAAAGAAAAGGACATAATGGCTGAGAAATTAATGGGCCGAAATTGTTTATACCAAACAGGGAAAAAATGAATGCACCATCTTTCGGCAGTGATAGCTGCAAAGATATAAAAGCTGACTTGATGACTGCATAAATGCAAAACATGCAATACCCGGTGAAACATTAAACTGAAGATCAGTGGTCTAAAAAACATAATATACTCAGCAATGATGCTGAAGGTTAACATGTTATTAGCAGCTGCCACACATACAAAATACAGGTTTAATTTAATCCTGAGCCTGCAGCAGAGGAACCATAAAATAACCGAATTTCCTAGGAATCCCACAATGCAGATCGGAAGAGAGATGAATAGTACTTTTTCTTCTAAATTGTATTCCTCTATATCAAGCAAGCGGAAAGACAAGGAACTTTCCTCTGCGTCCATGGTGCTATTTTTTCTCAGCCTGTCAAATCAAACACAATTATTAAGATAGGTAGGAAACTTCGAACAAAATCGCCTGTAAGATAAAAGATGCTTTGCCTGGGAAGAGCCAGCCTAGACTATCTGCTTAACACCAAGGATTTGTTAGCCCTCCTTGAGAAGACACAGGTTGAATGCCTTATATTCCATGTGCCATGATACTCCTCAGGAGAATCCCTAAATACTGACCTCTACACATTGTAATAACTTGAATTAATTCTGGCTTCACTTCAGTTTTCAGCAAAAGAAAGACAGGTTAGATTATCAGCTATTATGGTTTAGGATTAATATGCCATATGCTAACAGCACAATTTCAGCCAGTGTGGCACACTTGGTCAATGTAGCATAGGTGCCATCCAAGCCCAATTTTACTCCCAAGTTTGTCCAATCTAGAAACTACCTTGCAGATCAGTATGATGTTACTTATGTCCCACTAACTAATACAGTACACACTCAGAATATGACTTTAATTGACTATATTTTTAAAGCCAGTATTGAGAGATATTGTACAGTCTCATAAATTGCACAGGTAATTCCCAGTTAACAATGGCAATGGAATTGCCACAGGTCTAAAGCACATCAACACATGCCCGTGCGACTTAGTGTCAGCAATTCCAGCAGTCCCAGTTGGTATCGTTAAGTACGGACTTTGTGACCACGACTTCCCATCCCTTGTTGGCTTTCCAGTTGACTTTCCTTGTGGGAAACCAGCTGGGAAGATTGCAAATTGCTATCACATGACTGTGGGATGCTGTGATGGCCAGAATTCTGAGAACGGGTCATAACTATCGTTTGTTCAGCGCCACCCTAATTTTGAATGGTTGCTTGAACAAGTGATCGTTAAACAAGGACCGTCTGTGGGGTCCTTGCTGCTCTCTGAGCTTGGCTGTTTTCTTGCCAACCTAGCACTGATACTGTTACCCAGTTTGGTAATAAAACATCTGCAAGAAAACAACCAAGCTCGGAGAGCACCAAGGACCCCTCATTTCAACCCTGATCTACAAATATTCTCTTCCAAAGGACCATTTGTGTTTTCATCACATTCTTTTGAAGTGAATTCTTCGATCATTGGTATGGGTAAAAAAATGCCTCTTTTTTTTTTTAATTTGATTTATATGCCACCCTTCTCCGGAGACTCAGGGCGGCTTACAGTGCGTTAAGCAATAGCCTTCATACTTTTGTATATTTATACAAAGTCAGCTTATTGCCCCCACAAACTGGGTCCTCAATTTACCTACCTTAGAAAGGATGGAAGGCTGAGTCAACCTTGAGCCTGGTAAGATTCGAACCTGCAGTAATTGCAGGCAGCTGTGTTAATAACAGGGTGCTGTAAACCACTGTACTACCAAGGCTCTTTTCCCTTTGCTTTATTTTGGATGATGGGCAAGAGGTCTAATGGACAATGGACAAGTCTCATTTCACCAAGCAGCAAGATACATCCAGATTATTACCTGAGGATTGCAGCCTAATTTGTAATAAACTCTGTTCTAACTAAGGATTCATTATCTTAATTTTCAGCTCTTTTTTTTTTCAAAGCACTTGGGCAGGAAGAGCAAAAGCATAATGTTAAATGGCATTTAATTGGTTACAAGCAGCTCTCGGCCAGTTTCTGTGATTCCCAGGCAAGGAAAAGAAATAATTAAATATCTTTATAAAAAGTGAAAGCACTTTTTCTGTGTCGTAAGACTTGCTTCCTAGACTGGATAACAATACATTTACAATATTATGTAACTATATTACAGCCTATATGCTGTCAATTACTTCTGGAACAAAAAAATGTTTTAAGTGTTAAAAATATCAATAGGCAAGAAACATTTCCAAAATTAAAGTGGTAGATGAAATAAAGATTGGAGAAATACAGTAGATTGACTGTAAGACTGGCAGAGTATCTAATGAAATGTAGCAAGGGGAAATAGGATTGATCACAATTTATAGGTCCCAGAAGAATGGTCTGGAGATAGGAAGGCTTGAAATTAGAAAGAAGGTGGGATGCTTTCTTCCATTGAGTTGGCAAGTATGAGGAATATCATCCTGTTGCCATTATGAATAACAAGACTGATTTTCAAACACCACTATTTTCCAAAACCATAAGAAACTGGCCAAACCTCTGGTTCAAATCATCTGTCATTTTCTCATTTGAACATCAGTCTCAGTTAACACTTAAAAGAGAAATTTGTGGCTAATCCATAGTGCTTGGGTCTAAACCTTTGGCACGGTTATTACACTTCTTTCCAGAAGCGTGCCATTAAAGTCCTTGAGCTTTATCTTTGTTTTCTATAACTCAGTTGTAATACATTCATTTCCGGTAGATCAATGAACAATCTATCCACTGACTGGATGTTCTCAGGAGATACAAACCATACACTATAGTGTATTTTTGGGCAGTTCCTATAAACATCTTAATCAGGCACTTAATAATGATGTGGCAAGAAATGTAGGTTTTTGGAGATTAAATTAATATAAGTATCTGTTAAACAAAATAATCAATACTAACACCAGATTCCAGTTCTTCTTTTAGTCTTCATTGATCAAACTTCTGTTTTTCACATTATTGTAATACAATTCTGCCAAGATAGAGCTGGCTCCACAATTATGATGTGTTCCTTGCGTAACAAATAGAATACTAGAATCTCGTGACCTCAGAGGAGTTGTTATTAATAGTATGGTAAGATTCACAATAGAATCACTTGAGACCTATTTTAATCTATCTTCAGTTTCAGTCTGTCTTGTAGATGAAATGTGGAGAAAAGAGAGGAAATACATGTCCTTTTAAAGAAGTGTTTAGAATACATTTTGATTTTATCAACCGAAACGTCTTTAGATCAGCCTGATCAGAATAGCGGTCAAAGCCAAAACTTCTACTTTTGGCTATGTTCTAGAGAATGACACAAAGCACTAATTCTTGTTTGTTTGTTTGTTTACAAATAAAGAAGTGAAAATACCCATTTTCCTCCTGAACATATCCAACACACTTTCCTCTTCCTATTTTTCCCATAACAACCCTGTTGGGGGTTGAATTTAGAGAGGAGTGACTGGCCTAAGGTCACCCAGCTGGTTTCCATGGCCAAGGCAGAACTTGAACTCATGGTCTCCCACTTTCTAACCTGCTGCCTTAATCCCTAGACCAATGGATTAATGGTCAGAGGAAGAAGCAGGAAAGACCAGCCCTAATTGAACCAGGTGTTAAAAGTGGCAATGGTAATTTCATACCTTCAGACTTGCAAGATAATGTTAATGTTAAAACGGCCCAAAAAAACAGCCTGGAGAATGGCCCGAAAAATGCCCCCAAAATGGCCTGAAAATGGCCCAAATAACAGCCTGGAAAATGGCCTGAAAACAGCCTGAAAACAGCCCAAGAAATGGCCCAAAACCAGGCTAAAAAACGGGTGGGGGGGGAGCCAGTGGTGGGATTAGCCCCAATTGGCTGAATCCTACCTCTGTCTTTGAAGCGAGTGGCCAGGAGGCGGGGCTGGATGTGATAAGTAACATCACCACCCAGTCACATGACCAACCGGCCATGCCTGCCCAGCTAGAGAACCGGTTGTTAAGTTATTCAAGTCCCACCACTGATGGATAGCTGACTATCCAGGTATCAGTCATGACTGATCATCTTAGCGTGTTTGTTGTTGGTCACTACTATGTAAGCAATGACGACATTTCAAATTGACAACTATGGTTGCACTTAAGATAATAATAGCCTTATTATTCCCAACATTTTCCCCCTCAGATCACAGAGCAGAATACAAGTTCTCTGCCTCTATCTTAATAGCCATCTCAGATTGATTTAAAAACCAACAAGCTAAGGCCTCTTCTGTCCCAGTATACTTCCTGGGCAATTGGAATTACAACCACAGTTCTTACTTGTCCCCTTAACAGTTGAAAAGCATTAATGGCTGGAGAGAGACTGACAGACCCAGGGGAGGAATCAAGCAGAGAATTATAGTCTAGAGTTGTTCCACAACATTTCTGGTTTTGTGGACTGTCAGGGGTGCATATGTGATAGCAATAGCACTTAGACTTATATACCGCTTCACAGTGCTTTTACAGTCCTCTCTAAGCAGTTTACAGAGTCAGCATATTTGCCCCCAGCAATTTGGATCCTCATTTTACCGATCTCGGAAGGATGGAAGGCTGAGTCAACCTTGAGCCTGGTGAGATTTGAACTGCCAGATTGCAGGCAGCCAGCAGGCAGCAGAAGTAGCCTGTAGTACTGCATTCTAACCACTGCGCCACCGTGGCATATGATGGTTCTGTGCGAGCAGTGGGCAAGAGCACGTGTGTGCACGCAGCCTTGTTTCCAGAAGTGGGGGGCATGCATACTCCTAGTGTAAAGGAAGCACACACATCTGCTCACCCGCTACTTGCACAAGTGGGGATGTGTACGCTCGCCTGCTGCTTCCACAGCCCAGTTCCTAACTTCTCAAGGCCTGATAATGGGCTGTGGCTTTGGGCTTGGAGATCCCTAATCTAGAGTTCTTGCATAGGCACAAGAGGGTGAAGTCCAACCTTATCTAGTCTTACCCAGATGCAAACAATCAGTAAGAGGAGATTCCTGCACATAGGCCTAAGTAATAAGTCAGCTAACTGAAATCTTCACATGCAGACCTGGGTTTTTGCACTTGACATTGATAGTTGTAATGGTATGTGGGAATATCATTGAAGATGAGGTAAAGAGGTGCTGCATAGGACATGATCAAACGAGAGGGTGAGCACCTAATGGATTAATGGTCAGAGGAAGAAGCAGGAAAGACCAGCCCTCATTGAACTAGGTGTTAAAAGTGGCAGTGGTAATTTCATACCTTCAGACTTGCAAGATGCTATTAATGTAGCCTTACAATAAAAGCAGATTCAGCTGATTTAGTCATTTCCTGTCTTGTTTGCCTGGGAAGGCAGACAATAGCTCAATTTATAACATTTTAGAATCAAAATGTTAGGTCACATACCATATTACATGCAGTAGAAAGGAGATTCTATGGCAGCAGCCCCCAACCTTTTGAGCCACAGGGACCGGTTCCATGGATAAAGATTTTTCTGTAGACAGAGGGGCCATAGTTTTGCATGCTGCCTGCATATCACGATGGGACTTTGCTTGTTTGTGCGGCATGCCACGGACCTGGGCTGTTCCATGGACTGGGGGTTGGGGACCCCTGTTCTATGGGATCACCTTGACAAGCTTCTATTTAGTTTATAACTATCCTATATAAAGATCATTGTTTTATCTTTTAAAACTTCAGTTACCCTAATCCCTGCCAGGCACAGTTGTACCATAATTTTTTCCCCACTGCTCATTCTAACATTTAATAGAGCCTTAAATGTTATCTAAGACAACTGCAGGTCCATCCATCTAAGATAAAATGCAAGTCTTTTTGATGTGGTGGTCCCCGTGTTGTGAAATTGTCTAAGGAATAGACATAATTCCTATACTACAATAGTATATCCTGTTTTGAATATACTCTTGAATCTACTCTTGAGGAGCATGACTTTTTATCTGATTGCATATTGGTTAATGCCTTATCAATGATAGGCAGAACAAAGAGCATTTAAGTGTTTCAGATTCAAGTGTGTTTTACTCAATAAATAATTCTTAACTGAATTAATGAACAAATTGAATCTATTGAATAAGGATTCTCTTCTCTTCTCTTCTCTTCTCTTCTCTTCCCTTCCCTTCCCTTCCCTTCCCTTCCCTTCCCTTCCCTTCCCTTCCCTGGCATTACCATGCACAGTAGCATTCTTAATGTTTCTGTGTTTTCAGAAAGACCTGATAGAGGTAGCATCTTTTATGTGCTCTCTTTGTCATTCTTTTCTTGTACTATAAGTGTAGAAAACACACACCTATTTGTTTAGCCATTTCCTATGCATAGGAGAAATTAATCCAGCTACAAAGGCCACACATGATGAAATGGTTCAGTTAATAGTGTTAGTTTTATTTTTAGCAAAGCACTATAAATAGTCCACTTTATAGGGTTGGTATGTATGTAGTTTTCATTTTTATGTGATCATACTTTTTGATCGTGCTTTTTGTAGGCTTTTGCCCCCTGGCAAAGTAGCCCTTACAAATATAAAATCTTAAAATCCCATTTTTTAAAACATGAGCTTGATTCTCCTAAAGGCCTTAGGTAGTAAACTAAATTAGAAGTAGCAAATGGTAAATATATCTGTAATATGCATTTTTGGGGAAAGAAAAAGTTTCATCAGATATGTCTTTATGTTTTTTTCATTTCTGATGTCCAAATTCCTTTGTTACCAGCTGTAGCTAACGTGTCCGGAGTGTCTGTGCTTTCTTTGTCGTTCAAAGCTCTCTCAAGCAACTTATACATAGGCTCTGTGCCCTTCTCTCTTTGCTGATTTCCAACGAAGAAATAGACCAAAGGGTTGATGCTGCACTTGATGGAGTCAAATAGCAGAGAGAGTTTAAATAAAGTTGGTTCACGAAGTGCATTAACCCAGTTGCTTATAAAACCAAGAGTTTGAAATGTAAAAATACAAATAAGAGAAAGGACAACTATGATTGTGAGGGTGATATCAAGTCTTGATTTGGTCCTTTGCTTTGTTCTTTTCCACCTTCTGATAAAAAGAGAGAAAGCAGAAAAGGACATGATGGGGAAAAAAACCATAAGCTGAACAATAGATTCAAAAATTAATGCACCATGACATATAGAATTCCTTGGAGAGTAGGCTGAAAACAATTTTGGATAGCAGCCAACATATAACATCAGGGCCACTAGGAAAGAACAGAACCATATTATGCAGCACATATTCGTTGTGAAGTCCTTTGGGCGGTGCTGTTGATAATAGAGTGGGAAAGAGACCATGACATACCTTTCAAAGCATATAACTGTTAATAAAAATATGCTGGCATTGCTTGACAATAAATAAATACTCTCCACTGCACGTGAAAAATAATAACTGACAAAAAGTGATGTCAGAAATACACAAAACACTGTAAGGAAGTAAGCAGCCACAATAAAATCGGCTATTATCAAATTGAGAAAATAAACTATGAATGTTGTCTTCTTCACCTTGCGGCAGAGAAGCCAAAAAACAGTTGCATTCCCAATCAATCCCCAGAAACAGATTGGAATGGATAAGGCTGCCACTATTTCTATGTAAAACTTTTTGCTGCTCATATGTGGCTCTGTGTGATTTGTTTTCATTGTAATATTGTGGGGAGATAAGGTAATTGCTTCTGTCATCTTGCCATGGTCAGTGTTCAATAATTCTTCTCAATCTGTCAAAATTAAAAACAATTCTCATTATTAAGCCTCTTACATATTTTACAGAAGTAAGAAACACTAAAAAGTTTCCCTTGTCTGGCAATAATACTAGTGTTATCATTGTGTTTCTTTCACACAGATTTCACACCGGCAAGAAGTGCTAACTGGAATGTATGCTGACATACAGTCTGTTTTCTGGGAATCAGAAGATATGTTTATATTGATATTTTAATAGGACCTAGGGCAGGAGGGTCAAACTCGATTTCATTGAGGGCTGCATCAGAGTTGTGTTTCATCTTGGGAGGATATAGCCCAGATGGGCATGGCCAGCTTGACGTCACTCGTGTCAAGGATACCTTTGGTGACCTGGCCGGGGCTGGGGGGATCCATTTTCATTGGCAGAGGGCTGCAGGAGGCTTGTCATGGCTGAAAATGAGGCTGGGAGGGTTGCGCATGCCCCCCTGAGCTCTGTTTTCACTGGCAGAGGACTGCAGGAGGCTGTCACGGCCAAACATGGAGCCTGAGGGGCCACGTGCGGACCTCCCAAACTCTTTTTTTGCCGGAAGAGGCACCATGGGCCAGTTCTTCGCTGTTTCCAGGGTGGTCCCGTGGGCCAGATCTAAGCATCTTCAGTGACACCCCTGACCTAGGGTGTTATTCTGTCTTCTGGAAATGTCCTTTGGCTTATGCATTGTAACACTGTTAATAGCATAATGATTTCACTGGAAATGCTACACTGGTATTGTCCTTTGTCAAACCTATTTGCCAAAAACCTACTCCCAACAATGTGCAGAATGCTACGAACATACATACATACAGAATGCATTTTGGTCACCAGCCCATTCTGAACAGATTTAGTGATAACTGGATCTATATGGTCCATTTTCCATCTATTAATTTCTTCTTAAAGACAGGAGATGCTGGCATCTTTAAAGGATTGCCTCATTTATTTCTGTTATTCCCAACTAACATTTCAAGATGTTAATTAAGATGTTAATCCAATTAATATTCAATTAAAGGGAACCTTGCACAAAAACCAGCCCTTCGAGATACCACATTACCCGGGGCAAGCATTTATGTTGAAAAATCAGCCACACTCAGGAAACATGCATCTATATGAGAATGTTTACGTTTAGGCCCAGCAACCCTGACTCAAGAAGAATAGAGCCAGAATTCAATAGGGACCTTGCACTGTATCTTGTTTTAAGCTGGAAGGAATTGCAAGGCCCTGATGGGGACAAGGATCCAAGTCAGGAAAGAAGAAGTCAGTGGCCTCCAGATTCAAACTGTGAAGCCAGCAAAAGGCAGAACGATTCTGGAAATTTTCCTGGCACAAGAGTTTCTGAAGGAGAGACTATTCTAGAGGGAATGTACTGAGAGAATGTACGTCCTTTGCCATCTTTTCTGTCAAGTTATCCATCTTGTTTCTGTGCCTTGGAGACTCCCAACTCCGTCATTGCAAACCAGACTTGCTTTTGGAAAGAGGTCAGAAGGCACAGACGTATATGCCAGTGGTGGGTTGCTCCCGGTTCAGGCAAACTGGTAGCAGTGGCAGCAGGATGCTCCACCTACCCGCCCAGATATCATAAAAAATGCTTTGTGCATGTGCAGAAGCTTCAGTGCATGCACAGAAGCGCTGCGCACTCATGCGCTACCAATAGCAAACTGGTAGTGCCAGGATTTGAAACCCACTATTGGTATATACATATTGTATTTATTGATTTGGTGTTCTCAGGGTAAAAATAAAATAGAACATAAAAGAATAAAACAACATATTACTGCAACATGCTCTACATGGGGCGACCCTTGAAGAGTATTCAGAAGCTACAACTGTACAGAATGCAGCGGCACAGACAGTTCTGGATGTCGTTAAAGTGGTGCATGTAACACCCGCTATTATGTGAGCTGTACTGGTTGCCGGTTTACTTCCAGGTCTAATTCAAGATGTTGGTTATCATTTTTAAAGCCCTTCATAGTACAGGGCCAGGTTATTTAAAAAACTGTTTCACCCCAGTGGTATTGGTTTGCTCTACTTGCTCCACCAGAAGAGCCCTTCAATGGACTCCCATTGGCCAAGGAATTTCAACTAGCAGGGTCAAGGAGAAAAGCCTTCTCTGCCATAGGCCATGAACCTCTGGAACGTCTTCCCACTGGAGGTGAGATCCACCTCCACCCTTTTGGCCTTCTGGAAGGATCTTAAACATGGCTCTGCAGGTTGGGTTGAGGCCCCAGTGGGGTGCACTATACTGGAGGTTGTTGGTTGAGTGAGAGTTAAAAGGTCTGCCCTGTACCATTCATGCTGTTGGTCTTTAACCTTTATTTAATTGTTGTTAATTTTAATGCTTTGAATGCTTTCATATTTATGCTTTTATGCCATTGTAAGCTGCCTAGAGCAGCGGTCCCCAACCTTTCTGGCATCATAGACAGGTAGCAACTGTGGTGGTAGAGGGGAAGGGATAGTTTCGCGCACACAACCTATTTCCATGCATGCATAAATAGAGCATTACACACTTGCCTGCTGCTTGCCTGGACCAGTTCCCAATGTGCTGTGGACAGGTCCCAGTCCGCAGACAAGGGATTGGGTACCTCTGGCCTAGACTCACTTCAGTTAGTGAGACAGACGGCATAAAAATTTAATAAATAAATAAGTAAAATATCTAATTCTCCAGTAGGATGAACTTGGGCAACATCCCAGGATGTCATCCCAGGAAGAGACAAGTCATTGTTTGAATTACCTCCACGAATCCTCTCCTTTTTTTTTTTTCTTTTCAACTTTGTTTCTATCTTGCTGATTTTTTTCTCAGAAGCTTGATACTCAGCAAGGTCTGGACAGCTTTGCTGATACGTTGCAGCGCAGCCAAGGAACATGAGAACCTTATGACCTCACAGTGGTTCTCACTTCCGCTATGATGACATTTTCAAAGTTATCACTAATTTATTGGCTGGGGGCTTGGAGGTCAATAGATTTCGGCAGTTGGCAGATGAGGTGGGCCCAAAAGGCAAGATTTTAGCTTTCTGAGCAGGTGTTTTTTTTTTTTTTTTTACATTATTCCATTAATTTGTGGAATATTTTTTTTTTACTGAAGACGAGGGTGCAAAATAGAAGTGTCTCCGTATAATGTCTCAGTATTTTTGTATGTTGCTCTGACTGATTATAGACCAGAATAAATGAAGTTGAACTTTGTCATGGTTTCAGAAAATGTTCAAAAATTAATAGTAAGATGGGATACGAATTCTTTGCTGGGACTTTCTTGTCTGATTCTATACCCATGATGGCGAACCTATGGCACGTGTGCCTAAAGTGGCATGCATGGCCATGTTGCCCGGCATGAATGGCCTTGCCTGTTTGTCTTCTGGGTTTCTGGCACGCATGCACATGCGATGATCGGCTGTCCTTCATGCACATGGCAGTGCCAAAAACCGGTGTCCCAGAACTTCTGTTTTTCTAGAGCACGATCCCTTCACGAGCATGGCAGTGCCGAAAACCGGCCTGCACATGTGTGCCGGCCGGCTGATTGTCAGCCGTGAATGCACGCTAGAACCTGGAAGTTCGGCTTTTCTGGAGCGTGATCCCTTCACATGCGCAGCAATGCTGAAAACCGGCCTGCACATATATGCTGGCCAGCTGAAAGTTCGGTTTTTCCAGAGAGCAGCCCTGACGAGCATGTGCACGCGCATGCAACATTTCTGTGCGACCTTTTCAGCACTCGGTGCTGAAAAGGTTCGCCATCACTGTTCTATACAGTCACTTTATTTAGTCTAAAAAATGTATTATTACACCAATACCCTACCTTTCCTCCTGAAGTTCAAGCTCTAGATTGGGGTAGCAACTGTGGCCCTTGTATGACCTGTGGACTTCAACTCCTAGAATTCCTGATTCAGCCATCTTGGCTCAGGAATTCTGGGAGTTGAAGTCCACAGAGCATAAAGGGTTCATAGTTGCCTGCCCCTGCTCTAAATAATACTCTTGCCTCCAATTAATCTTCAAAACAACCCTGTAGAGTAAATTGGCTGAAAGATACCAGGTGAAAGATACCAAACTCACTAGTGAGTTTCCATGGTAGGGTGGACTTGAACTAACTCTCTCAAATCCTAGTCCATTTTGTGATCCAGCTTCAGGAACAAGGGTGAACGCCAGAGCAATTGCTATTTTAACTCTTGCCTTTCCATAATTTTTTCCAGAACCAATTATTCCTCTTTGTTGCAATATTTAGACATTTTAGAGATATTGATTATAATTTCAGATAACAAAATAAAGAAACTGGTTATGACTCTTTTCTTGGTTTTTTTTTTTTGTTCCCTTTGTGATTTAATCTTATCACATAGATTGCAGGTAATTCAATGATCCTTGAGTAATTCTATAAAAAGACAATAAAAAATCCAGAGGATACTTAGCTTTGTTTTTTAGTTCCTGTTTCATGAATATTGGCTTAAACTTGCTCTAAGGAATCTTAACATTGCGTTTACAGGTAATCCTCAATTTACAATAGCTCATTTAGTGACAGTTTGAAATTACAACAACATCACTGAAAAAGTGATTTATGACCATCTTTTTCACACTTACAACCATAGCAGCATCCTCAAGGTCACATGACCAAAATTTGGATGCTTGGCAACGGGTTCGTATTTATGACTGTTGCAGTGTCCCCAGATCATGTGAACAATTTTTGTGACCTTTTGACAAGCAAAGTCAATGGGGAAGCCAGATTCACATTTAACAACCGGATTATTAATTTAACAACGGCAGTGATTCACTGAGCAACTATGGCAAGAAAAATGGGACAAAACTCACCTAACAAATTTCTCACTTAACAACATAAATTTTGGGCTTAGTTATCGTCATAAGTGGAGGACTATCTGTAATTGTAAAAAGGCTTGACCCACACACTGGGAGACCCCCAGCCTCTGCCCAAAAGAGAAAAAAGTCTTGATAAATATGGAAAAAAGAAAAATACAATAGGTAAGTTAGGTAACTTTATCCTGTATCTACAGTATAGGAAACCAGGGCAAAAGCCAGAATGCTACATTCCAGGAAGGCTTAATTGACAATAGATTGGCAGATGAAGAAAAGGCCAACAGCAGACAGGGAGATAGACTAGCTTTTTCATTCCTAGTCTGTCATGGACAATTTGAGTTTCACTGATGTTAATGCTAGTTGCTGTGGTATTATTTTTTTAAAAAATATATACACAAAATATGTACCTAACTTGACAATCTATTTTTAACCACTCAAAAAATACACTGTTTTTTTCTGTAGCAAGAAGGTGCTTACAGTATTCCCAAGAAATCCACTGGATCTGAAAGAGCTAAATCTCTGCAAGTTACTCCTAATCTGCCAGGTGTGAAGAATCAGGACCACACATTAAACTCCAGTTAAGTTGATTTATTGCTCATACCTATACACAAGAATCTGGTCAAATAATGGTCAGCACTAAATTGGTGCTAATAAGAATTAATTACCGGGACACGGTGGCTCAGTGGCTAAGACGCTGAGCTTGTCGATTGAAAGGTCGGGAGTTCAGTGGTTTGAATCCCTAGTGCCGGGTAATGGGGTGAGCTCCCATTACTTGTCTCAGCTTCTGCCAACCTAGCAGTTCGAAAGCAGGTAAAAAATGCAAGTAGAAAAATAGGGACCGCATTTGGTGGGAAGGTAACAGCGTTCTGTGCGCCTTTGGTGTTTAGTCATGCTGCCCACATGACCATGGATCAGTGGTGGGTTTCAAAAATTTTTACTACTGGCTCTGTGGGTGCTGCTTGGTGGGCGTGGCATAGCTTGGTGGGCATGGCAGGGGAAGGATACTGCAAAATCCCCATTTCCTCCCGATCAGCTGGGACTTGGGAGGCAGAGAATAGATGGGGGTGGGGCCAGACAACATTTTATCTACCGGTTCTCTGAACTACTCAAAATTTCTGCTACCGGTTCTCCAGAACTGGTCAGAATCTGCTGAACACCCCCCCCCCCCGGCCATGGAGACATCTTCGGGCAGCGCTGGCTCTTTGGCTTTGAAATGGAGATGAGCACCGTCCCCTAAAGTCGGGAACAACTAGCACATATGTACGATGGGAACCTTTACTTTAAGAATTAACAGAATTCGTGGCTGGGCAGGCTGGACTTGGATCACTGTTGAAATGTACCGACTCCAGGCTGGTTCCTCTCTTGACTCTGTTCCCAGGCTCTGCCTCTTCTTCTCTTACACTCTTCTCTTTGAACAATGCTTTGAGCCGTCAGTTCAATCAGCCCTTCAAAGTAGACCAGTAAAGAAAGAGAGACCCAGGGATCCCAGTAATGCTATACTATGGCATAGGACAGTGTTGGCAAACCTTTTTGTCCTTGCATGCCAAAAGTGTGTGTGTGCGCACGCGACAGCACATGTTGGTACCCATAATACAATGCGCACCCCATCTGCGCATGCACTCATGACCCCCTCCCCTGCTCCCCTGTGCATGTGCGCATCCCCCGCGCATGTGCCCCTGCACATACACCCCCCCCGCATCTCAATTTGGGCCTGGAAAGCCTTCTGCACCAAACTTTGCTGGCCCTAAGCCTCCAGCTGGGAGAGAGGGAAGCCTCAGCCTGCTATTCCTGCTGTAGCCGGGGAAGCAGCAGTGGAAGAATGGCTCCCTCCCACCCCGCCCGAGCCAGCCGCCCTTCTGCTCCTTCCCCGGTTGGCTTGGTTGGCGGCGCAGCGGCAGGCATGTTGGAGGTCGGGCAATGGGTCCAACCGCAGGTGGTGCAGTACTCCCGCCCAACCCCCGCCTCAGCCTAGGGTACCCACGCAGCCGGCAGAGCAAGCCAAGAGGGTTTCTCAGCCCCGCTTTGATGGTGGCCACAGGGTCCACCTGCACAGGCAGCCCAGTTCCCCAACCCTCACCGGCTGCTGGTCTGCCAAAGCCCTGCCAGCTGCACCTGCTCAGACAGTGGTTCCCAGCGGGGAGGAGCCCAGGCAGGGTGACATAGGCTGCGCGTTCAGAGGCTGAGGTGGTGGGGCCGAGAGTGCTGCCACCAGCCAGGGAACGGCCAATGCTTTGTCTCACCAGGGAACGGGCTGGTATCCAGTTGCCCTCCGGCCTCACAATGCATGCCAAGCTTGCCAAAAGACTCGCAGTCAGCTAGGCGAGCATGGCGGGGCAATGCGGTTCTCACCACAAGGCAGCCGGGTTGCTCAAGTACCTTGACCCACCAGGCAAGGGAAAAGCAGCTGCAGGCCCTGGGGCCATGCAAGAAACCCGCTCAGATGGGGGGGGAGGGAAACCCTGGCCCACCTGTCCTGGATGAAAGCTCTGGGCTCTCTACTCATGTGTCTCTTGGCACGTGGGCCTGTTGCTCTTGCCACTGCTGGTCTTCACACGTCCATGCACGCCAGAAATCAGAAGACCAAGTGGCCGACATGCATGCGCACACTGGAAACAAGAAGATCATCTTCCTGGAGTGTGCATGTGCAATGGGTGGCTGCTCTTCCAGTTTCCGGTGCGCCCATGTATGTGAAAACCAGCTGGCTAGCGCACCAGAACCTGGAGGAGCAACAGGCAATGGTTCAGCATCCCTTGAGAGATGGCTCTGCGTGCCACTTCTGGCACACGTGTCATAGGTTCGCCATCACAAGCATAGGGTATCTTAATTTTAAAATACATCCAAAACCCTCAATTCCCCCTTTTAAGCTCAATAAGGTCAAGCTGTATCTTTTTCTTGGTCTTTTTATCAAGCTTTCTACATTCCTGGGGTCGAATAATTGTTTTACTAGTCTTACTCCTCTTTTCAGTGCCAAAGCTAAAGTCCTCTATAGTATGGATTTAAAATCATAATAAGTTGCTAAATCAAATCAAATCCAAATCCAAAAACGTATTGATACAAATCAGTCCAAATCTATCACAGTCCAAATTGTCCACAACGTTCTAGATATGAATCAACTCTTGCCTCAGCCCACTTTAAGGCAAATCATTGGTTGAAGTTTTTCTTGGTGATGTTTGGTGAGAGGAGAAATAAACCAGGGGAATCCAACAATTGCTTTCCTTAACATCTGCATTCAACCGGTAATGGCAGTATCATTTGCTGGCTTCATTACTAAGCCAGAATAGGGACAGATCATCAAGGCAGCTCAAAGATCAGGGTTTTTTTTTTAATGCAGCCTTGAGGCACAGCTTTAAGTAATGTAATGTAAGTAAGTAATGTATCCAAAACCCTGCAGTGCTGGTGTTCTAGGATGTGGAGAAGGCCTGTAATTGAGTGAATTGGAACTTTCTATTATAGATTTTAAGAAAGATGGATTATGTGTACGTTGAAGGGAATAGCTATGAGGCAAGAGGACTACAGAAGAAGGGCATTTGCAGTTGATCTGGTTGTTACCCTAACATGGTCAATGGAATTAATAATCTAGATGAAAGACTTTACAGAAGATATTATATGGAATATAAATATAAAGTCACTCGGGGGGGGGGGTTATATATAAAAGTACTCTTCAATGATGGGGGCAGATGACAACTAAAGACACTAAATACACTGTTGGAAGAAGGACTTGATGTGATTGTTTAGATTTTATAAATTATTATATATGGCGGACCTGCGGGAAAGTGGGTGAAACAAAATTGATATGGTATATGGTGATAGGCTAGGTTACTGATTGTTTAATACTGAAAAGGGATGTTATGTTTATTATTGAAGAATGGACTCTGAAGGTGGCCAGTTTTGCAGAAATGGTGAAGTTATCAGCATACATAAAAGACCGGACCCAAGAGATCTATGTAAGGGAGTGGAGGACATGGATAGATTATGTGTAGAATAAATACTAAACTAGGAAGTACCAGATAATTTTTAGTTGAATGTTGTGTAGAAATGTATAGTTTACAGGGGATAGTATACTAGAATGTCAGGAAGAAATCTATACTTCACAGGGGGTAGAGTAGATGGGCGGTAAAGTATTATATAATATGATTTGGATCTGGATTTCACCCTGGGGAAGCCATGAGGGGAGGGGAGGGTACGGGAGGGCTAGGGAGGGAAATGGGGGGGAAAGGGGAAAAAATTGTATTTGTAAAACTTTTTCAATTAAAAAAAAAAGTAATGTATCCAAAGGGCAATGTCTTGGTTGCATATAATGGCTAAAGATTTGAGATGTGTTGTTCGTAGAAGATGATAAGCATGGTCTAGAAACTTGTAGATAAATTAGAAGTAATGAGCAAAGCCAAACTTTATACAATAAATGCAATCTATTTATTCTGGAACTCAAGGCAATAACTAGTTACAATGGAATAATTTTTGATAGCATCCCTTCGGTACAATCTTCTTTTAATAAGCTCCTGCCTACTCTTGTGTTGTTCCATCATCCAACAAAGCTCTCTCAAGTAATGTTTGGAAAGGTTTTTCAGAATCAAGCTTTGTCTTTGAATAGCCAACAATCAGGTAGAGGTAGGGGTTCCCACTGCTGTCAATGGCATCAAGAAAATGAAGAGTGAGAAAAAGAATTGGAATATGGATTTTTGGAACCCAACGGGCTATGATTTCGATAATCCTCACTGAAGCAGCAAAGAGAAGAAACAGAAGAACAGTGGCCACTATAGTGATGTCAAGTCTTCTCAGAGGAGTTTCCTGGGATACATTCAGCATTCTTGTGAAAATAATATATGTAGAAAAGACCATGATGGGAAGAAAAACGAGGAGGTTGATTATTACTCTGACCATTTTTGTAGACTCACAATGCTGATTAGTGTCCTTGAGTAATGCATCAGTCTCTATATAGCAAGTACAATATAATGCGATGGCCAGTAGGCCAGATAAGCCCCACAAAATGGTACACATGATTTCTGAGAAATGCTTGGGCCGGCGAAGTTGATACCAGGCTGGACAAAAAATCATGACATACCTTTCAGCAGTAATAGCTGTTAGCACATAGGTCTTGGCATTGAACCCAAATGTATGTGCCAGATCCATTAAATGTAACGAATACAGACTGATAGGAAGAGCTTTCAAGAATAAAACAAAAACAATAACGTAGTAGATGAGTACAACAAAATCAGCCACTACCAAATTTAGGAAATAGACAGTAAAGTTGGTTTTCCTGATGGAGCAGGAGAGAAGGCAGAAGATAATTGCATTCCCAAATAATCCTAAAATGCAGATTGGAATGGAAATAATCGTAATTGCTCTTTGAAAACCGTATCCAGTTTCCAGTTCTGTCCCAGCATATTGATGTTCTCCAATAGTATGGAAAGACAGAGAGTATGTTTCTGCCATCTCGTAGTGATCCGTATGTGATCCTTTTCAATCTGCCAAAATCAAACACAAAAAGTATTAGTGAGATGTGGCAAAGAATGTAGGTAGGAAAACTTACGTGAATCAGCTTTTCAGATAGGAATGCTTGTTTGATTGTCACCCACAAGATTGGGCAGAAAAATCTAACTTGAGCATCATTTTACTTTGGCTGAATGTTTTGTACTAGATCATATGTCAGAGATCTTCATTTAGAAGACACATAGATGATGCTTACAAAAAGTGGTCTGACCTTTATAATATAGCCATAAGATATACCATAGATGATCCATGACTTTGCCAGGAGTTGTCCCTGCAGTTTTCTTGGCAAAATTTCAGAAGTAATTTGTCCTTGCCTACCTTCTCGGGCTGAGAGGGAGACTGGCACAAGGTCATCCAACTTGCTTTGTGCATAAGGTCCAGGGGTGAAATCCAGGAGGTTCTGACAGGTTTTAGAGAACCGGCAGCGGAAATGTTGAGTAGTTCGGAGAACTGGCAAATACCACCTCTGGCTGGCCCCAGAATGGGGTGGGAATGGAGATTTTGCACTATCCTTCCCCTGGAGTACGGTGGGAATGGAGATTTTGCACTATCCTTCCCCTTCCATGCCCACTAAGCCATGCCCATCAAGCCACACCATGCCTACCAAGCCACGCCCACAAAATTGGTAGTAAAAAAATTTGAATTTCACTACTGCTAAGGTGGGACTAGAACTCATAGTCTTCTGTTTTCCAGTCTGTGTCTTAAACACTACACCAAACTACTCCATTAAAATATATTAAACAAACAAACAAACAAAACTATAAAAAATACAGAACACCACAGATCCAAATAAAAAGATTTTTGCATGACTAGAGAGGGAGAATAGAGCTAATCTGATGTCCCTGAGGAAGATGTTGCCAAATCTGAAAAGCTACTAAAAAGGTACCCTGTTGGAAGGACACCGCCTAAAGGCCTTAATGCCCAGTCAGGCATTTATATAGAAAAGTTATTTTTCAGGTAATTTAATCCAGGGGTGGGCAAACTTTCTGGGATTTTGGGAGCAAATGGGTTGCTTGGCCAGCAATTCTGGGAGTTGAAGTCCACATGTCTTAAAGTTGCTAAGTTTGCAAAATACGCTACTAGAGGCCAGCACCAGCTTTCATTCTGCATTTTTTTTTCTATTAAAAGAATCTTTCTAAATTCAAGCGGGATAGAATTTGGTACCAGCCCAGTTTCTATCAAGTGATACCATTTTGACATCTGTAGCTGCAGTATTTGATAATAAACTATAATTCAGTTACTTGGGAATTAAATAGGACACGTGACTAGCAAACAGCGAACAGGGATTTACGACATTTTCACCTTAATATAAGGTGACCAGACGTCCCGCTTTTGGCGGGACAATCCCGCTTTTGAGCAATTTGTCCCGCGTCCCGCGGCGTTTTAAAAAAGTCCCGATTTTTCATTCTGCCTCCTGAATCCCCGCTGATGGCTAGAGGGAAAAAAAACTCTTTAAACTCTTGCCGCGGGGCTTCAAAGGGCCGACCTACAGCTGATCAGTGTTAAAAAAAAAATGAATAGACCCATGCCTGCAAAAATAGAAAAAACAGCCCGTTAACAGCTTCCGCTAGGTTAATTAGCTACAAAAAGCTGCAAAAAGTTCCTGGAGCAGATTTCCCCCCCCCAGCTATACTGAAAACAAAGGCGAAAGCGAAACTAAACCTGCAACATGACAAAATGAGGCAGAGAGAGATTTCTTTCTTTTTCTTTTTCTTTTTCCTCACCAAAAAAGGTAAGTACAAAACTGCAAACAATGGGAAATTTTGGGCAAAAGAGGAGAGTTCAAGATTTTAAAACACAAAAGAAAAAAAGCTCTATTTAACTAGGGAATTGTAATAATTGAGATACTATTAATAATTGTATATTGTGTTGAAAGCAGAAATGGTTAAGTTGTGGTTTGGAGGAATATATGGGGGAAATTATTTGGTTTATTATTATTGGTAAATATAATTAATTGATTTGTAAGAAATTGGATTGCATGGAAATAATTGGAATATTCATGTTCATATTGATTAATATACAAAAAAGATAGTTATATAACTAATTGATTTATATTAAAATGTTGAATTTGTATTAAACAACTGTATTACATAATTACATAATTAACCAATGTGAGGATGGATATAAAAATAGATGACAATGGGAAGGGGTATAATATAGAATAGAAGGGAAAAATTGAATTTGATTAAGATTAGAGATGAGGATGAAGGGTAATATTGTTTTTTTAAAAAAATAGATGAGGAATAAATATGGCAAAAAGGAAATATAGAAATTGTAAATTTAATTGAAATGACTAAACGCTGTTTAAATTTGTGAACCAGCCAAATATTCTGTTCAAAGAAAATACATTGCATGTTTGTAAGTGTGTTTCTAATTATTGCTATTTATTCATATTTGTTCTCTTTTATTCTTTAAAGTTTAACAATTCATTCTTAATCTTAATATCTTTATATTTGCTTGGGGTTGGCTTTCTTCCCTTTCATCTTTTTTATTGTACAGCAATCTTTCTCCTCAAACCTACCACCACTCTCTTTTCTTTCCTTCTTACTTTCTCTTCCCCCCACCCTCTTTTTCTCCTCCCTACTTCCTCTTCCTTTCTCCTTCTCCTCCTCTCTTCCTCCCTCTCTTACCCTCACTCCTACTCTAATTTCCATTCCTTCATCCCTCTCTATTGCTGTATCCTTTAATGCATATGGACTACTCAGAGGGCTGAAAAAGTTATTTTTGACTGGTCCTCACACTTTTGACCAGTCCTTGAACTTATGACTGTCCTCACATTTTACATTTTTGCCCTATCTTGTCATTATGGTGAAGAGAAGCAGTTGTGAAATGAGTGACATGGTTGTTAAGAATGCTGCACGGGCATAAATGTGAGGATGGTCATAAGTGTGAGGACCAGTCAAAAGTGCGAGGACCTGTCAGAAATGACTTTTTTCAGCCCTCTGGTTTGTCCTTTTGTGCATATGGACTACTCAGAGGGCTGAAAAAGTTATTTTTGACTGGTCCTCACACTTTTGACCAGTCCTCGAACTTACGACTGTCCTCACATTTTACATTTTTGCCCTATCTTGTCATCATGGTGAAGAGAAGCAGTTGTGAAATGAGTGACATGGTTGTTAAGAATGCTGCATGGGCATAAATATGAGGATGGTCATAAGTGTGAGGACCAGTCAAAAGTGTGAGGACCTGTCAGAAATGACTTTTCAGCCCTCTGAGTAGTCCCTATAGACATAGCCATGGCCACCCGGTCACATGACCAGCTAGCCACACCCACCCAGTCACATGACCAGCTAGCCACGCCCACCCAGTCACATGACCAGCTAGCCACGCCCACAAAATAAGCCACGCCCACAATGTCCCTCTTTACCAATGTTAAAATCTGTTCACCTTACCCTATACGCATAGCCATGGCCACCCGGTCACATGACCAGCTAGCCACACCCACCCAGTCACATGACCAGCTAGCCACGCCCACAAAATAAGCCACGCCCACAATGTCCCTCTTTACCAATGTTAAAATCTGGTCACCTTACCTTAATAAGAATTTATGAGGCAAAGAACATATCAATTCAGATATACAATTGATAATAACTGGAATAGTTCACTTACATGGAAGATTAATTGTCATTTGTGGAAATATCTGTAATCCAGTGGAGATTCCTGATAATAGGCAGGGGCAGATTATTTTCTAGTTTCTCCTTGCCTTGACAGTTTCTCCTGTGCCTCCCTTTTAGCCTTCTAGAGAGAGCTCCAACAGAGGTACAGCTTTTAGTTGTACCAGGGGCAAAGGTGGGAGAGAGAATTAGAATTATGACCAGTTAAACAGAGACCTAAGATGCTGTGTGTTCTGTAATGAATATATATTTGATGTTAGTGTTCCAGGATGCTTGGATGCTTCATGGATAATTTGTCTCTGATTTCTACAGAGGCAAAAGACAAGAGCTACTAGAAAGGAGGGAAAACAAACAAACAAAAATGGTCAAATATACTCGTAAGTATTTTGTTCTCTGAAATGCTGCCTCTTGCTTCATTTGGGCTTGTTCAACAATCTGTGACACAGTCATTAGAAGATGGTCTGTTCACAGTCCTGCAGATTCCCTCTGTATTAAGAAGTCAACTCTATTCCAGAAGACATGTATATTTGATTGGTACCAGTTCTATTTTTTTCTGGCTGGATGACTAAATCGAGGGACCCATCTACTGTATATTTAATTGGTGGTTTGGGAACTTGTGACTTAATCAAGGAAGAGCCTCTCAATTATGTATCACTCAATACATTCAAAACATATCAGTTTGTCATAGATGAAAATAAGATTTTCACCCCTTTCATCTCAGTGAATCATATGTTCAATCATGTTAGTCTTTATCCATGATAGAAAGTTAATATAATAAAACCAATGTGATGTGACCAATGACAATAACAACACCGTTATCCGTTTGGTAAGAAAAGCAGCTAAGTAGAAAACTAAATACTACCATTATTACACTCTGCTTCCCTTTCAGTCTTGTCTGATTATGCTTCTGCCTTCATATGAAGCTTTATTGCTTGCTGCAAAGGTATGGCCAACTGCAACATGATAATGGGTGTCCTATGTAATAAACAGAAGATGATATTTTCATGACCTCATAGAAACTGTTAGCTGCTGTGTTGCAAAGTTCACAGAGTCATTGTCCTTCATATCGATTGAGATCTAACTTCATGATTTTTGGCCTGAAGTCTCATGCGATCAATCTGACAGATACTCTTAGAGACAAAAAGAGCATTCGTTTTCTTTTTGACAGTCCTTATTTTTTCAGTAACTTTTGAAGTCATCAGCCATGAGTTTCTGCTGGGATGGCTTGGATAGCATGAAAACAGGATCATGAAATGGCAGTGATTCTGCTCCTTCCAGCTGGGAAGATTCTGTAGCAATCTACTCTCTTTGAATTCTTCACTTTAAATGGGTTGCTTCTTTTATGAATTTGGATTTGATTGCATTGGTGGAAGTGAATAATGTGAGACTCAAGGTAGGAATAAATTAACCCTACAAACCCATAGATGGCCAATATGTCTATTCTGGATGGCGTCGTACTATGTACAGAGGATCATATTTATAGCTGAGAAATATCCAGAATCCAGCAATATTGCTAGATGCCAGAATGAAGTCATGGCTAGAAGTGTTACTCCATTAAATTTTAATCATCCCCACTTTGTAAAGGAAACTGATAAGACTGCCTATATGGTGGTGGTGATGGATGGTCCAAAATAATAAAAGTGGCCAGTTGTGACTTTCTTATACTGTACCTTCCCCTTGCCTATTTTTACCATAGTTTAGAATTCTCATTGGTTCATAACCCATTAGCCTATTTTATTTTTCTTCAATCATGTCCAATTCTTGGAGATTGCCTGGATCAATTCTTACAATTTTCTTGGCATGTTTTTTCAGAAGTGCTTGCAATTGCATCCTTTTTAGGGCTAATAGAAAGTCACTGGCCCAAGGTCAGTCAACTGGCTTTGTGCCTAAGGCAGGACTAGAATCCATGGTGTTCTGGTTTCTAAGCTGATGCCTTAAGCCATTACATCAAAGTGGTTCTCAGCCTAATTTTATTTAATGAAGTATAAAGTATAATTTCAAGTTTATTATGGGCTCAAATTCAGGCTGCCCACATGGTCTCACTTTAGATCATTAAGAGTTTGTACTTTTCTCTGTCTTTGATGAAAATTGTGCTGTTTTAATGGCTAAATCCATTTATATTAACAATTAGCCAGAGGAGGGATGAGGAGTGAGAAAAAAGCTCCCACAAGATAACTCTGCCTTGATTCTGTACATATAAGAGGAAATAGAAGAAAACTCTAAAAGGCATTCAAGATTCTTTAATTGTAACTTATAGCAATAGTAGACTTTATACTGTCTGTTGTTTCTTGACTTGCCCCACCTTGATGGGTTGACATTTGGTATAATATTATGTGTTTGATATCCTCATGCTGCATGTA
Source organism: Arizona elegans (assembly GCA_022577455.1). NCBI lineage: Eukaryota > Metazoa > Chordata > Lepidosauria > Squamata > Colubridae > Arizona > Arizona elegans. The sequence continues at coordinate 257,729,924 of JAKOOJ010000001.1, forward strand.
ATGTCACTTGCACTCCTCCCCAGCTCATTCCTACTTCTAGAAATTAGAATAGCAAGCTAATGTAGTAGGTGTTGTGCATGGAGAGTAGCAAAAATGGCCCCATATAGGACTTATACCCCAAACGTTAGGAGTGTCAAACTCGCGTTGTCACAGCGTTGTCACATGATGTATCAGGACTTTCTCCCCCTTTTGCTAAACTGGGTTTGGGCGGGCCAGCGTATGATGCATTTGGCCCGTGGGTTTGACAGCCTTGCCCAACATGTTTAAATCATCAGCCATTAACCAAATTGAATTACCCTACTAGTGATTCTGGCTGCACATGTTCACATTAACTTAGCTGTGAGCTCAGTAGTCTGTGTTCTGGACCTATGCCCCTCCTGGCTGGTTAAGACCTCTGAGAAAGTGACATATGGTTGGGTGCATGAGGGGGCTAATATCTATTTTAGGGAAGAGGTGAGTCCAGTGAGGCTGGAATACAGTGGTGAAAAGCCCCCTTCGCTAACCAACTGTGTTCAATTATTTTTGTTTTGACTCTTGGCAGAATTGATGTACAATTTGAGGAACTCCCTGGATTTGTGGCTCCTGCTCAAGAGCAGCTGGTAGCTGTGTCTAGAGACCCTTTGCACAGATACATATTGTGTCTCAATCACACTCATTTGTGGATTGGGATGCCCTGCCTAGGATCACTCAAACCTTGGTCACTTTCAGGTGTGACTATTGCAATGTGTTCTGCATGAGACTATCTTTGAAGACCTCCTAGAAATTACAGTTGGTCCAGAATATAGCATTTTGCATGGTAATAGACACCCCCTCAGTTTGCCAATAGTATACCATTGCTATGTGAGCTGAATTGGCTTCCAGTTTGTTTCTGGGTAGAATTCAAGGTGCTAATCATCACCTTTAAAGCCAGGACATTTGAAGAACTTCCTCTCTCTGAGGGTATCTGCCCAGTGGATAAAATTATGCAATGAAGAAATATATGAGAAGAAAATGCCCATACATGTTGTTTATCCACAAAAGAAATATTAAATTAAGCAACACCAAATTTATAATAATTCAAACACTAAAATAAAACACCAGGGAAGAAATAATCTCAAAGATATCCCCTGCCACCCATTGTGCAGCTAACAAGGTCCTGCAGAGCTGAATAACAGAAACAAATTGGCTGTTGGACAATCACATCTCTTACTGTTTTGCCAGGTGTCAGGGCAGTGATCAGGTGCCCAGGCAATTGGTTCTTTTGGATTCAAAAGCAATACACACTCCAGTAAATAAAGGGATTTTAAACTTTATTATTAGCTCAGGCAAAAAATTTAAAAGCGTAATGTAAAAAGCATACATACGGCATACCATGATACCCAAATCTCTTACAAGCTGCCAGGAGCTCCTTAATAATGACAGCAGAGATACACTAAGGGCAGTCAGTTTCCACAGTACTCAGTGCTAGGTTCTATGAAGATGCTCCCAACAAACAACAACCCCAACCTTTTAATCAAAATTTGGCACCATGACTTCATGGCTCTGTTGTAGTCATGAGACTACAAGACCCGGCCTTGACTAGGGTAACATAACTCTAGGATAGGAATATAAAGTCTGAGACTTTCACAATAGGAACAGTTTGCAACTATATGAAAGTTCTCTCCCCCCCCCTTATTCAGTAAACAAGAGTAAAAAACAAGCAGGTTAAGTTCAGAATGAGCTCTAAACTTCTAGACTTTTCTTAATGTGAAGGAGAAATATGTCACTAAACTCCTCAAAATAACAATGATTCACACTGCCACTATGCTTTCTTCACCAGCAACAAAGATAATCAAAAACAGACATGTCTAGGTAAACCGGCTAATAAACAAGATAAACCCAGATTGACATCCCCATTGTTTTCAGGAGATTATAAACAAAAGTAGGGTTGCAGCAGATATCTCACTGGCCTTTCAGAGCTGTAGAAAAATGTCCTTTTCTTCTTCTCTGAATCATATAATGCAGTTCTAGTTTCCTCTTCTACATCTGGCTGGAATCATGGAAATGATATCTTTAAAATCAGCAGGGAAGAAACTGAAGAAAACAGTGCTGAGGAGGCAAATGCTGAGAAAGAATTGGTGGTGGCAAGCAAGGGCTGGAGAGTGACTAGTGGGAAAGGCGCTTGCTTTCAGATTATACGGATCTTGATGCTTTGATAGGATAATGTTGGACTAAAGGGCTATAGTGGCATGGCTTTCCTCCCATAGGGTGGAAAGGAGGCATTTTATATTTCCCCGAGTTCAGGCATAACGATCAAAGAAAAAGGTGCATTGTCAATGAAGAAAAGTTATACCTGTGCTTATTTATGTGCCAAAAGTGGAGGGAGTGTGGTGGGGTCACACGCATGCATGCCCACATCCATAATTCTATGCGCCCCCCATGTGCTCCCCCCCTTTTGGCACGCGATGGCTCGGTGGGCCCAGTAGGGCAATTTTTTGTTCTCCCCAGGCTCCAGAGCCTTTCTAAGAGCCTGGGGATGGCAAAAACGGTCTCCCCCCACACAGAGGCCCTCCAGAGGCCAGAAACAGTGTGTTTCCTGACTTCTGGTGGGCCCAGAAGGCCCGAAAATCAGCTGGCCGGCGCACGTATGTGTGCCGGAGCTGAGCTTGCGTGCCCACCGATATGTGCCATAGGTTCACCATCATGGACATAGGGGGTGTTGCAGGAAGCAAAAAATAGGAAGTCAACATGATCATTACATATTATATCCTAGGATATTATATTTGAGTATGAGACACATTGAGCGTATATACATCTCGATTCATTCCATCTGTAATTGTTCCCCACACACTTCCATTGTTCTCTAATTTTGTCATCTTCTGCAGACGTGCCTAAGCCTGTTAATGTATTATTTTCTTCTTTCCTAGGAAATAAAATGTTGTCCTCTTAAGGAAATCAGCCTCCACACATACCTCTAATGCCACAAATGCCATTACTTTAAGCAATATTGGAAGTGAAGAGAGAGTACGTTCTCCATCGCTAAAGTAGGAGAACCTGGTTAAAGCTTATTGCAAACTGTTATTTTTCTGTTTTCAACATGTCAGCTCCATTTTCTTTGCAATAATATGAAGAACAGGGACACGTATAAAGTAGTTTACAAGAAACAAACAAGCCAAAATAAATGGCACAATGCAAAAGAAGTTTCCACATGGATGTAATTAGAGCGTTGGCCCATGCCTCATTGCATATTGAAGAAAACTGGATGTCCGAAGAACCAAGAGACTTCTTAATTTGCCAAAAAATGGATATAATCAAGGTTATTGAGAAAGGCTATTATCAGGTGCAAACAATAATGGTTGACTATCTAAAAAGCCAAGCAAAGTAAAATTATATATCCTAGTAAAGGCAAGAAAATGGGGGGAAAAAACCAGGCCTCAGGTACAGAGGTGGCGTGGTTAAGCGATATGGAAATCTGCCCTGGCAAATCATCATCCTGGAACGTGTTAGAGAACTGACTTCATAAGCAGCCTTTTGAATGAATCAATCACTTTTCATCAAACGGATCTGTAGAAAGCTGCTTTTAGTGAGAATGGGTGTTCATGCCACTTGTTCACTGCTTATATGTTCCAGGGTTTCATCATTGCAGGACCTATAGATCACTACATGCAAGGGTTCCTTGGAATGCTGCTGCTTCTGTCTTCCAACAAAAAAGTAAACAAAAGGATTGAGGCTGCTGTTGATTAAATTAAGCAAGGAAAAGCTACGGATGATCGTCCACTTTATGTCCACTGTTGGCTGGGTGTATTCCATCAGACAAAGGATCTTGTGAGGCACAGCAAAGATAAGAAACAGAATGACTGTGATAAAAACAGTACGATAAAAGCGAGCTGGAGATTTTGACTTTGGGTATCTAGATATTTTGATAAACAGACTGCAGCTACAAAAGACCATAACTGGCAAAAATAGCATGAGAACAGTGGTAACGACTATATTTGCAGGATAAATACCTATGTAATACATGTATTCCTGCCAACATAAATAATCTATTCCCATCATGATACAGGAGAGGGCCCACAGGACAGCACACAGTATGGTAGAAAGATGCTTTGGCCGTTTAAAACGATAGCAGAAAGGGAAAAAAGCACCCATATACCTCTCCACACTAATTGCTGTCAATAGGAAAAAACTGGTATTGTATCCCAAATAATTCAAGATATCAAATACTAAAGGAAAATGCGACATCCAAACAGAGTTATCCCATGCAAGTAGACTGATTAAAACGTATACAATGTGACAGAAGAGGAGACTGAAATCAGCAACGGCTAAATTCAGTACATATACTGTGTATTTAGTCTTTTTGATTCTACAGCAGAGAAACCAAATAACAGCTCCATTGCTGAAAAGTCCCAAAAAAAAGAAAGGTAGAGTAATATATAACAATATCAACAGAGTCTTCTCTTCTTGGAATAAATATTGGGTCTCATTTCCCTTGGCTGCATGAGCAGTAGAAGCAGTCTCTGTGATCAAGGCATGTATGGAGTGGCCAGTATTCTTTTCTTCTCTGTAAAAATAGAAAGAATCCCGCTATTAATAAGACTGTTGAACTTCGTATTGCAGGGGGTGTCAAACTCAAGGCCCATTGGCCAGATCCAGCTCACGGGTTGCTTAGATCTGGCCCGCTGGGTGGCCCTGGAAACAGCGAAGGACTAGCCTGCGGTTTTTCTGCCAGAGAAAATGGAGCCTGGGGGGGGCGCTTGGGCCACCACAGGTGCCCCAGACATGAGTGACATTGAGCCGGCCATGCCCCCCCCCAGTCCTCCCCCCCCCAAGGTAAAACACAACCCTGATGCGGCCCTCAATGAATCAAGTTTGACACCTCTGCTGTAAAAGGATTTGGAAAGAGCCATATAACAAGACAGACTCTTGATTCCCTACAACATTCCTGTCAGCACTTTACATGAATAGATATAGTGAAATACTTCCACGCTTTAGCAAATAAATTGTTTGTGAAGTTTTTAGTCAAGCAGTCTTTTTCCCTTAATATTTGCAGCATGTGCATTCACTCCATCTACCTGCACTTTTCTTCTTTTTGCTTTCCAATTTTAACAAGTTCTGTGAAATGTAGTAGTTCGACCATGAGCCAATTTAAGTTCTGCAGAAAGAAAACAGATGGCCTTATTTGTATCTTCACCAAACTGTAATCTGTATTTAGATGCAGCTATTTGCAGCTGACAGCTGAACAAAGGGAAGGGTTCGTCAAAATAAGCTACAAGCACACTACTTTTGGCTCCTCTTGGCACCTAAATGTGTGTGTTTCTCTTTCTTCCCTATTCCCTTTTTTGTTCTTTCTTACACTGTCAGCCCATGTGGAATATCTTGTTCTTTGTTTTCTTAACAACTCTCATCTCAGTTGCACTAAATGCATTTTTTTTCTCCTGAAATACACATGGGACAGAAAAATTCCCATGCATTTTCTTCTCTGAGTTCTCGTTCTGTTTTACAGCTAATCTTTCAAGCAAGAAGAGAGTTTCAAACAATTCTCATGAGCAGAGTGAGATGTTCTTAAACTGGTTACCTGTGTTTGCAAGACACAACTGCCTCAGCTTGCTGTGAGCTGGAGTAAATAGTCCAAGACCAGGAAGCAGATGGCCTTGGGTGTGCCACTCAAAACAAAGAATTCTTTGCAGAAAGGTAGGTGGTAACCTGGGACTTCGAACTCTCTGAAACAAAAATCCAGTAGCCCAGCTGGTTCAGAGGCACCTTAACATTGTTGAAAGTGAATCTTCTCTGAAATTTTTGCAGGATCTGCATAATCATGGAAGGCTAGTTCAGCTCAAGACAAATCTAGTGTTGTTTGATGTTAAAACTGACCCTAACACAAATCCCACATCTGGTTGGATGTAGGTGATACCAGTAAACACTATCCCTCCCTCAACTGAGTTATGACATGCAGATAGGGCTACTTAGTTATTAAGTAGTCAACAGCATGGTTGTATGTCCTGTACATCACCTTTCTAGAAATCTACTGTGTTTCCCCAAAAATAAGACCCTGTCTTATATTTTTTGAACCCCGAAATAAGTGCTTGGCTTTATTTTTGGGGAGGTCTTATTATTTTGGGGCGCATGGAACAAGACGGGGATCCTCTTACCATCTTACCTGATTTCCAGCTCTGTCTCCCTAACCCTAACCAGAGGAAATGGCAGAGACCGGCTGTACACGGGTTTAAATATTTTGGGGGAGGTCTTATTTTCGAGGAGATCTTATTTTGGGGGGGATGTTTTATTTTTGGGGAAACAAAGTATAGTCTTCCAGATTTACTAGATTTCAACTAAATCCCAAAATAAGGCAACATGAAGGAATACCTTCCATTTAAAAAAAAATTGTGCCATTAATGTAAACTTGAAAATGTTGTGGACATTTTCTCCTTCCCTAGAAATCGCTTACCCACCCATATGATACAGGTTTGGCTGTTGCTGAAATATTTGCCTGATCTTCAAGGCCCAAATAGCAATTCCATCTGTCATAAAAAATCATGTGATCTACTGAAACGTACATTATATCTCCCAATAGGGGAGAGTCCTGGGTTTGATGGCAGGCATATGTGCCTTTGCTGATCAGCCCAAAAAAGGAAAAAGATTCTTTCATTTCTAATTTTTTCAAAACCTTAGCTGAGAAATGTTTCTAAGATGAGAAACCCGTGACCCCAAAATGAAGGGCAATATTCAAAGATTCTGTAGGGATTCTGACAACCCTCAATCTGGGTATCTCCTTATCACAGGAGACTAATCTCTAAATTTGGAGTGACACTGGGAATTTTAACAGAAGGAGTGAAAGCATTTGAGGAGGAAAAAAATGAAAATCAAGAAAACATATTTAAGTAACATACTTAGTAGATGGAATAATAATGCCTACATCTGCAGTGAACATATTTCCTTATATTCCTCTAAATTATTATGCAAATCAATATCCATAATTCTAATGCAATTCTGTTGGTAAATTAGAAAGACTAATGTTGCATTGAGTTATATAGGCGGGGCAAATCCCCTTTATGTAAATGGTCATTATCTGATTACTTAACACTGAAATTCGGAGACATAGAATCTCTGAACAGGGCTGAGAAAGACCCTCACAAAATTCCTCAAGAACTGCTGCCAGGAATTTTGGAATATCAAAGGCATTGAAACCTCTCCTTGTTCCCCAAAAGGGTGACTGTATCCTGGAGTCAACTCCAGTTACTTCCCTGACTGTTTTTACTAGCTAGGTGGGGCAGGCAGGGCTCCAATGATTGGACTTGTATGATTTCTAATGGCAGAATTGTGGCTGATTTCCATAGTGGATATAATGGGTGGAATAATGGGGAGAGGATAGGCATGTATGCAGACACATACTTGCAACTATTTCTATGAACTAAACTAAACTACTTCTATGAACTAAAATTATGATTATAATTACAGTGTTTTTCCTGGAAATAATTAATGCTTAATTCTACTTATACAGTGGCCTTAGTTAAACCAGCCAGTAGATCAGTGGTGGGTTGCTCCTGGTTCTGTCCGGTTCTTTAGAACCGGTAGTAAAAGTGGTGGGAGGCTCCGCCCACCCACCTGGATGTCATAATTGATAATCTGCGCATGTGCAGAAGTGCACATGTGCGCGAGTGAAGCAAGCATGTGCGTGTGCTCCTGTTGCGAACTGGTAGTAAAGATAAGTAGAACTCACCCCTGCAGTAGATATCTATATAGATAAATTTATAAACAGAGTGGGTTTTGAAACAGTTCTTAACCATCTTATTTGTTCCCTCTCTTTAATCATTGTTTTGGTATGCTGGCTCTTTATCTAGTGGTCTGACTTTGGTATTGGCTTTTAGGTAACAGAAAAACAGGGAAAGCAGAAAAAATAACTTTTTCCTGAGCTTTGGAATTCTAGCATCTCGGTTCAAGCATTTTTCTTTCTGACTCCTGATCTGGCTTTTCTAAATTACTTCCTGGTGAAAAGAATCACCGAACAAGGAACTGGTTGAAGAACTGGGAGATTTCCACTTCAAGTTTTTCCACTCAGCCTTGTGGCTCATTGGAAGCCAAGGGACTAGTCTGTCCCTTTCTCAGCCTCACCTCATCTCACAAATATCTGTGAGAATGAAATGTAGGAAGCCTCATGTAAGTCAGCTTTGATGCTCATAACAAAAGGCAGAATGTCCTTGCAACAAAGAACTAATGCACTTATTTGGGATGTGAATGCATGCATATACAGATTTCTGAAGTGCAGTTTAAGAAAAGTGAAATAAATGAAATAACATTTTTAAAAAGGTAAATGGCTCATGAGATGAGTTTATACATTCACTGCAGTGGTGGGATTCAACTAATTTAACAACCGGTTCTCTGCCCTAATGATTTCTTCCAACAACCAGTTCACCAAACTGGTCAGAAATTTAACAACCGGTTCTCCCGAAGTGGTGCGAATTGGCTGAATCCCACCACTGATTCACTGCAGTGATGGGTTGCTACTGGTTCGCCACGGATCGGGCGTGCACAGACCCACGAGTTGAACAAGACTGAACAATGAAACACAATGAAAAGAAACAGAGCTGATATTTCTTATTTTGCACAATTGTCTCCCTCCTTGTATTCTTCTCCTTTTATAACCTGCTTTGAAGGACTCACATTATCTCATGGTGTGGCAATCTTTCTTGTCAGAAAAATAGATCTTTATAAATATAAGACATTATATTACAGGTGTTTGAAATTCTGTACTTACTATTTTGTTAATGCACACACCAATGTAAAAGATAAGAAAAAAAATCATAGGTAAATATCTGCAATAGCAGAAATAATACATGAAGTTTGTGCAAGAATAGAAAAATGTGTAAGAAGGTGTGGTGCAAGAACACCAAAAGGAACATTTTCTGGCAGGGATAAGTCAGGCTAAGCTTTGGATCCAAAATCACTTAATCATCAAATGAATATAGTACTACTTACCTTTCATAATCCGGTGTAAAGTTCTGAAACATCTTGCCAAATGGTGACAGCAGGAAAATAAAGTTTAGCTAGCAGCAGAATGAAGACATTAACCACACATCTTGATCTGCTTGCAATTTGACAAATGGCCAGTGCTGATCTTTATTTGTCAGTGTTCAAGCAGAGCCAGTTTGGCAATGAAGAAAACTCATGAACTCATATGGGAAGAGGAAAAAACAGAACTCTTTATTTTTTCCCAAGCTAGGTCACATCTGACGCTTGCTGACACACCCATGATAGCTTTAATGTGAATACTCTGCAGGTACCAGAAATATTATTATTTATTGGTTAATTTTTAGTGAGATTCACAGCCTTTGAGGCTGGTTAATAGCTCAGCAGCTCGAGTCCTAACCAAGGACCTAGGAACTGTTAAGGTATCGTCGGAAGATGTAAGCTGTTCCGAGTAAGGTGGTTTTTTGTAGAGTCAAAATGTTCAAGTCCGGCAAATTTAGAATTTCTAAATAGCGGGGTAGCCCTTTGGGTATTGCCCCGAGGGCTCCAATTACAATCGGGACAACACACGATTTCTTTTTCCACAGTCGCTCAACTTCAATTTGTAAGTCCCGGTACTTTGTGATTTTTTCTTGCTGCTTATCTTCAATCCGTGCATCACCAGGTATTGCAATGTCAATGAACCATACTTTTTTCTTTTCAACTATTGTTATGTCAGGTGTGTTGTGGACCAAGTGCCTGTCAGTCTGAATCCTAAAGTCCCACAAGATCTTGAGTTTCTCATTCTCTAAAACTTTCTCAATCTGATGTTCCCAGTGGTTTTTGCTGTACTCAAATCCAAACTTCTGGCACAATTTCCAGTGAATGATCTTAGCAACATGGTCATGGCGTTGTAGGTAGCCAGTTTGTGAAATTTTGCTGCACCCACTGATCAGGTGGTCGACTGTCTCATCTTTCTCATTGCATAGGCGGCATTTGCTGTTGGTGGTAACATGTTGAATTTTTGCCTTCATGCAGTTTGTGGTTGGGCTTGTTCTTGAGCTTCCAAAATAAAGCTTTCTGTTTCTTTTTTCAGTACTCCTGATCTTAACCAGTTCCAAGTTAGTTTCTGGTCAGCTTTGCCTTCAATATTTTTCAAGTATTGGCCATGCAGAGCTTTGTGTTTCCAATTTTCAGCTCGCTGCTCAATTACTTCTTTCTTATATTCTGCTTTTGTTTTAGTTGTCTTTAAAAGGCCTCCTTTATTTACTTCCTTAATTATTGGTTTTCACTTTTCTGGATGTAATCATTCAAGCTGCATTTTTCTTCTTCCACAGTCTGCTTTACTTGTAGGAGTCCTCGACCACCCTCTGCTCTTGGTAAATATAATCGGTCAACATCACTTTTAGGGTGCAAGGCATTATTATTATTATTATTATTATTATTATTATTATTATTATTATTATTAAATTTGATTTATATGCCGCCCTTCTCCGGAGACTCAGGGCAGCTTACAATGTGCTCAGCAATAGCCTGCATCCTTTTGTATATTTATACAAGGTCAGCTTATTGCCCCCACAACTGGGTCCTCAATTAACTTACCTTAGAAAGGATGGAAGGCTGAGTCAACCTTGAACCTTGGCAAGATTCGAACCTGCGGTAATTGCAGGCAGCTGGTCTTAATAACCAGCTTAATAACAGGGTGCCTTAGACCACTGTACTACCAAGGCTTATTATGCATGTATACTCCTTAAGTATGTTTTGCATCGAGAATAATGGGCTAACACAGGGAAAGAGCTAATAACGGGAATAACACAGAGAAAGAATTGAGAGCTTAAATCTGAGTAAGATTCATACATCTGACTATTTTTTCACATTATATATTTTAGAGCAATGATGGCTAACCTTTTTGCTGTCATGTACCAAAAGCGTGGGGAGCGTGGGGGGGGTCACACGTGTGTGCCCACACCCATAATTTAATGTGCCCCCTCTGTGCATATGCGCGGGACCCCTCCCGCTCCCCCCATTTTTGGCACATGATGGTCCAGTAGGTCTGTTTTTTGCCCTCCCCAGGCTCCAGAGGCTTTCTTGGAGCCTGGGGAGGGTGAAAACCATCTTCCCCCCATCCCCGGAGGCCCTCTGGAGGCCGGAAACGGCCCATTTCCTGACTTCCAGTGGGCACAGAAGCCCCAAAAATCAGCTTGCCAGTGCGCAGATGCATGCTGGAGCTAAGCTAGGGCAATGCTCACACATGCCCACAGATATGGCTCTACGTGCCACCTGTGGCACGTGTGCCACAGGTTCGCCATCATGGCTATAGAGAATCACTTGAAGAGTAGAGTAGAGTAGAGTAGAGTAGAGTAGAGTAGAGTAGAGTAGAACAGAATATAGAACACTTTATTGACCAAGTATGATTGGACACCCAAGAAATTTGTCTCTGGTGCATAAGCTCTCAGTGAACATACAAAGTAATTTAATCATATGTAATCTGCAGCAAATCATAGAAAATAATAAAAACATCAAAACTATTGGAGAGCATTTCACCAAGGCTGCCATCAGTGACACCATCTTGAACCATATCTATTAATGGCCTCTTGAATTTGCAAATTAGTTCACTGCTACAGCATTTACCGAGGATCAACCATGGTTATTCACAGGGAAGGGTCATTAAAAAAAACCTCAAGATGGCAACCTTAACAGTACAATTAAAATTTGACATTTTTTAACATGCATCATGTGATACATATAAAAAAGAACAGCTGTAATTTTGCAGCTATCGTCACCATCTCAAAATTTTGACCTGCTCCACCCAAGGATGCTCTTGGGACTAGTTGTTCTGTACCATCTTCTGATCCATGGTAAAATGCACCTAAAATTGATCAAACTTTCTAAGTGAGAATGGGACATAAACCTGTATCAGTCAGTGGAAGAATGGGGTCTTCTCCATTCTTACTTTCTTTTTTCCACAGAGAAGAGAAAATGGAGAAAAGTGAGACAAAGACTTCCTTATCAATTTCAGTCATTTTCAGTTACTTTTTTGAGCACGTTTCTTATCATAGCTCATCTTTTTTGTTCCCCTCCTTTAAAAATTCGAGAGAAATGGACTTCTCAGGGCCTAGGAAAGAGAATTGTACTTTGTATAATATTACAGATTCAGAACTTCTGCACATTCCTCCTTTATGAAGGAAATGAGTAGTTACTACATGTCGTGGCCCAGGACTCATTTGAATCGGATTCTGATGAAACTGCTCCAGCTGAACCAGTGGAATGTCAGCCTCAGAAGACACCAAGACAGAAATCACCTGAGGCTGATCAAATACAGGAACCATCAGAATAGCTGGAGAAGTCAGAAGATGGTGTACAGCCTTCAAGTTCGATGAGTAGAGCAGGAAAGTAGAGCAAAGGTACTTAATGTTTTTTGCCAAGCAAGGAACTGACCATCTTAATTGAACTTAACGTTGCAGCATCATTTAAGAGGCAGTCCTGGCCCATATTTCTCTGTTGGAAGCAATCGTCCAATTTCTTTTGTTTGGTGTGTTGTTCCTGTATATTCGGTTTGTACAAGAAACCTTTACCCTCTGACCTTTCAACAGGTTGATTAATCTGGTTTGATTTGGATTGTATTTTAACTATTCTTCTGCATAGGAGCCGTGGTGGCGCAGTGGTTAGAATGTACTGCATTCTACTTCTGCTGATCACCAGCTGTCAGCAGTTTGTCAGATCAAATCTCACCAGGCTCAAGGTTGACTCACCCTTCCATCTTTCCGAGGTCGGTAAAATGAGACCCCAGATTGTTGGGAGCAATATGCTGACTCTGTAAACCACTTAGAGAAGGCTGTAAAGGACTATGAAGCGGTATATAAGTCTAAGTGCTATTGCTATATTCCTGTGGAAAGTGAAACTACTTGGGCAAGCTTTATCTGCAAGAGATTCTGACTTTGTGCTCTTTTGCTTGTTTGTCATTTAGCTACTTAGCTTTGAGTAAACTGCTATGATCACCTGCCAAACTACATGAAACTTGAAAGTGGACACACCCTTCACATTGCATCAATGGGTTTAGCAAAAGAATCAAGAAATCCTGCTTCTAAAGAAATTCTAAACCATTTAGAAATAAATGGTTAAGATAAATGTATAGTATCCAACTGCCAAGAATTCTGCGACCTAATCTCCTTTCCCCCTTTCAATCAATTTGTTTAATGAGGTTGTAAAATTTAGTTTTCTTGGCTGTAAGAGACTCTAGAGCACTTGTCATTTATCTTGGCAATTCTTCTTTGACAATGGAAACTACTTTTTCTGTGTTCTAGCTCACCCACTGGAAACCACTTTGTGCATGTGTGTCTTTGAGGTAGTTTTTGACTCCTGGGGACTGTTTGCACTAGTCTCTGCAGATTTATTTACAAGGTTATTCAGTAGTGGTTTGTCATTGTCTCATTCATAGACAGCTGAAAGAAAATGACTGGCCCAAGGTCACCCAGCTAGCATCATGCCTAGACTGGAACTCAGTCTCCTAATTTCTCACCTGATGCCTAAACCAAAATGGCTCTAAACCAATACTTTATTTTTTCCTCATCAACTAATAAATGGGCAGATTGATGAATTTACAATTATTAAAATGATACTCTAGTTGACCAAAACGAACAACTGACGGGGCACCAGGATTCATCATTTGTTCCTACTTCACTGACCATGCTATTTCACTCCTACCTAACAGACAGATAGGATGGCTCTCCAGATGTTTTTAAGCCTTCCAACATTCATTGTGAATTATACTTTTCACTGAAACCAACTGAGTTTTTCACAGGTTGTATTTGAGTGACGTTCTTGGATTCTTCATACTTATAAGCAGTACCTATCATAGGCACCAATGAACTCATGATTGAAGTATCCAAAACTTCACCTATTTTATGTAGTGGTTTAAACAAAGCTTTTGAAGACTGCCAGAACATCTGATAATTGGAAAATTTACAGATTGCACCAAGGAACATGCAAGAGTTCATTATAGTTTCAATTGTATTTCAGGAATGGATTAGCTTTAGATTAGATCACAGGTGTCAAACTCGTGGTGTCATGTTGCCATCATGTGACGTATCTTGATGGTTTTCCACTTCGCGGAGCTGGGCTGGGTGTGGCCTGTGTGTGATGCATCTGGCCCGCAGGGTGCCAGTTTGACATTCCTGGATTAGATGATTATTTCTGTGTTTAATGAACTGAGAGATGGCATCATTCAAGGCACCACAGATAATTTAGCTGAATTACTTCAATACTGTATCTATAGAAAATTGGAACAGCTGAGGTGCATGGGGATGAGAAGAGATTTTATACCTCTTCTATAGTCATTCCCCTTTTCCCCTTTTGTATGATTTCTGTGGTTGAACCTCTGCAGCTTGGAGCTAATAAATTCTTTTCTTTGTTATAAAATACCACAGCTGTTCCCTTGGTTAATTTGAGTTTTAAAGTGCTTTAGGTACATAATTCTTGCAGATTATTTTACAGAAATAAAAGCATTCACAATACCACAAAATAAACAAAAAAAATGTGAATACCAATGCATTACTGCAGTTTGTTTGTATTCTAGCAACTTAAGGTATTTTGTACTATCTTGCTCTGCTAAACTTTGTTGCACAAATCAGCTGCAAAGCATCATACATACAAAATCAAGAATCTTGTAGACTTCTGCCATCTCCTGCATCTGTATTTTCATGCTTTTTGTCAAGAAAAAATAACGGTTCTTAGAAAGTCGTTCATTAATTAAGATTGTTAAACTCCATCACTTTTAAAGATCCCTACTCACTTTGATCTGGAAAAACTAAAACAAAAAGGTTGGTTTTTTAAAAATTTAAAATTGGGTTTATTAAATTGGATTTGAGGAGGGACCTTACAATTTAACTTGGAGAAAGGACATATATTAATATTTAATAGCCTTTGACACAAGTTGGGGAGATTTGAACATATAGCAATGATTTTGAGTTTTTCAAATTGACTCTTGATATTTCATGAACAAGGTATTTTTGGGCATTCTGACCTGCTGCATATTTAGACAACATTTTTATTTCTTTCTAGGCGTAGGGACAGAAATAAGAGCTATTACCAATGCAATGGACAGTTAAAGAGAACCTGAGACAAGAATATATGTGTAAATGTCTTAGGTCCCTGCCTAGTTCATACAACGATGGAGGGGAGAGGGGAAGCACATTAAGTCTTGTAAGATTCTGTTCCTATTACTGTACAGTAAAAGTAATACTGATTTATGTGGCATTGACTTCTAAGCCTGATTTACATTGAAGAGCTGACACTGTTGGAAGTTAGCAGCCACCCCTCTCCTAGAAATATGTAATATTCTAGGAAATGTTAAAAAGGCAGAATATCACATTTCCCTGGATGAGAAATGGAGAAACATGTTTTTTAGGCAGGAAGCAAACTCAGTTTTAATAGCCCCCACCCTCCTCAAGAGCCCACAGCAGATGTCAGCACTTAAGAGTTAAAGAGATAGCTAGGTCTATTCATAAGCAAATGCCCTCACCCAAGATCCAACAAAGATAGGATTAGCCCTCTACCCATCTAGCAACAGAACTCACCACATGGCACCTGGGGAGATTACATCAACCAGAAAGGCTCAACCAAGCCTGGGATTCAAAAGACAATTTACAAAGTTACCCCTGCATGGCCCCATGGGAGTCTGATAACCAATCAGAATACAAGCTCAAATTCAAAGCCCAACAGAGGGTATAAATCTCACTCTCTCACCCATGTGCTTTTTTGCCCAGGACCTCAAAACTATGTGGTTCTGTCCACAATTAAATCATCTTTTCAAGCAGTCTCCATGTTTCTAGTATATTTCTTCCCACTTGGGACAACCCAGATGGAAATTTCTTCCAACCACACAGTGAGCCAACTGTCCAACTGTGTCAGGAATGTTTGGGAAAAACTATGAAAACATGACCTATATACTTTTTTTTTAAAAGTGGTTTTGCCCACCCAGTTATTTAGGCCAAAGGATTTCTTAAGGAATTAAGACAGATTCTACTGAAATAAATTCCATCTTATGCTAATAGTCTTCAAGAAATGTCAAAGATGAACAACATTTTTGGAGATTTTTAAAAAACTTTCTCATGTGTTTTGTACTGGAGTTTGCATGACTTCAACTTACAAAGAAAGGATTTAAGTAAACTTTTGAGGTTTAAGAAGCATTCCAGAATTTGAAACATTGTCCTTTTCACAAAGAATTATCATTTCATTGTGCAAACTGATGGCTTGGACTTTGAACTGAATGCTATTCTCCCTACTATTTTTGCCTTGCACTTTTAATTTCAGCTGCATTTTCCTGCTGAATGGAAGTGTTTTTAATAAAATGTTTTGAATAAGGTAGCATTGCCCATGCAGATTGCTTTCCAATTCTGCAATTATTTTTGGAAAGTTCAGTACCCCCCATTCAATTCCAGACTGATTGTAAGAACCCAGAACAGCATTTTTCATGGATTTATTAAATAGAATAACAGCAGCTCTGGTAATTAATAGTGTTTGTGCATGAGTACTCATGGATGCACTTAGTTTACAAAAGCTTCTCCAGTCTATAGTTTGCTATCTTTCTTGCTATTTTTCTCACTAGGTTTTTCATCTTAGGAAAAAATTTTGAAATCATGGAACTGTATGACAATTTTTTATAACAAATTACTAACTTAGATAGACTCTTTGTTTATTTTGGGAAGATTGTATTGATCAGCTATGTATACCTTTAATAAATTGGACTGAGAAATGTATTAAAGACACAATTGTGTTGAAGCTCTGAATCAATAAACCTATGCAATTCTTGTACTGCTATCATATTGTTTTCTATAATGGCTGCATTCACTGGGGATAACTTCCCAAGAAGCGGGAAATAAATTCTGTACACTTTCCTGCTTGCAACATACCCAGTTGTCAATTTTTTTGTAATCTAAGTTCCCCTTTTACTGTTTCAGTACATACTGTTAATAAACTCAGTGAGAATCTAGCCGTTCCTATGACTTCTTGAGACCTACTGTATTTTGCCACTCCTGTTTTTCCAGGAACGAATGGCAGACTAGAGTAACCAAATGAGTACAAAAAAAGTACACTGTCACTTGGTTATGACAGTGAGGGTCAAGTTGCAAAACAAGCATTAGAAAAAAAAGTGAATAGGTTGAGAAGAAGGGAAGACTGAAAATGTCCTGATTGGATGGAGTTGACGAGATCCTCAAAAAGAAAGATGTGAGAAGTTTATAGAAAAAAAGATAATGTTCAAAGCAATATATGGTAATAGAAAAAACAAGACTGATTTCCCAAGGTAAAAGGTGATGGAGAGAGAGAGTGATTAGTGTCAGTATGAACAAGATTTCACCATTTTGCATATTTCATAGGAATGTTGTTGCCATTTATTCTCCCCCTTGTGTACTATAGTTGACTATCATGGATGACAAAATGAATAAGATCTCCAATAGAATATCAGTAATGGAAGAAGGTGGTCTAGCTAATAGACTAACAATAATACAAAGAAACAAAAGAGAATAATTTGAAGAGATATATCTATAAGACAAAACCTGCTAAAAATCTAGAATCTCTTAAAATCCAGAAAAAATCCACAAATGTTATCATTAACTTCATGTTGCCGTCACATGACATCCCAATGTTTTTCCCCTTCACAGAGCTGGGGTGGGCATGGCCTGCATGTGATGCATCTGGCCCACAGGGCCACCAGTTTGACACCCCTGACTTAATAGAATAACATAACAGCGTTGGAAGACTTAGTGTCAGCGTCTCACCGCTGGCATAGAGAGGAGAGAGATAAGCCCTGAACTTTTGCCTGCTAAATCCCTTTGAAGCCCGGTCGTCGTGGAAATGAGGAGGGGGGAGACATTCCTGTGAAATGACGAGACAAGAAGTCAGTGGAGTGACTTGGAAGATAGCCAATGAGAAGCAGATAATTGGGGATCGGAAAGGGAGGGATTGGGGGCAAAAGGTCAGTCTTGTCCGCATCGAGTCATGATCCGATTGCTGTGCTCAATTAAAGAGAAGATTTCCTTAAAGATTGGCAGTTTGGAAATTCATTTATTATGAGATAGCATCAAAGTCTGACACTTAGAAGTCTTCGAGTTCAACCCCCTGCTCTGGCATGAAATCCTACACCATTTCAGACAAATGATTGTCCAATTTCTTCTTAAAAATCTCCAATATTGCAGCACCCACAACTTCTGGAAGCAAGTTGCTACACTAATTAATTGTTCTAACTGTTACAAAATTTCTCCTTTATTCTAGGTTGGTTCTCTCCTTGATTAACTTTCCATCCATTGCTTCTTGTTCCGCCTTCAGGTGCTTTAGAGAATAGGTTGACCCCCTCTTATTGTGGAAGTCTCTTAAATATTGGAAAACTGCTATCTGGTCATCTCTAGTCCCTCTTTTCATTAAACTAGACATACTCAACTCCTGCAACCATCCTCTAATCATCTTTGTTGCTCTTCTCTGCACTCTTTCTAGAATCTCAACATATTTTTTATATCATGGCAACCAAAACTGGATGCAATTTACCATCAAATGCCTTTTAGTCTAAGTACAATTATATTAAAACAGATTTAATTACTTATACAAATATGATTTATCCAGATTCAAAAAACAGATTCAAAGTGCAACAGGAATTGCACAATGAAGGAGGTAATTCACCATGATTAATGTATTTACAAATAACTAGGAAAAAAAAAAAGATTTCAAAAAGTGAAGGAAAAAGAATGACATAATTTGAAATATTTTTACAGCCTCCTGAAAGGGCTGTAGTTTGCCCCCAATTTTTCATGGGATTTTACTAGTACATGCCTTGATTTCATAATAATGCTTTTCTTCTGTAAGCCTTTTTATTCTTGAACAAAGTCAAGAATGGCAGAATTCAGTGAAAGCATTCTGTGAGGTTAAATGGAAATTCTCACAAATGTTGCATAAGATTCCTAGCTAGGCATCCTGGAATTTGGAGATACTACAACTCTAATATTCTCAAGAATTCAAGAATTCTCAAGAAAATTCTCAACTTGAGAACTCATAAAACATGCTATTCTGAAATGTATATTACAGTACAGTTATTTTATTGTTGAGAAACTCATATGGGTATTTTCTGTTGACAAATTTCAAAATACAGCATGGAAAAATGCAGATTGCCTAATTTATGTTTGTATAAACAGCTAACTAGAAGGCCATCACTAAAAGGCATTATAGGGCACCCAAATGATTCTAGGGAAAGAAATACATTCTAACCATTTGTGTGTAACCTTGATATCCTGTCCAACCCCCCCCCACCACCTAGAAATACTGAGCCCATCAACATCTTCATGAATTTTTTTGAACTTTCAGGCAGTTAGATCTATTTTATATTTGCTCCATCTTCTTGGAAACCAGTATTGTATAGCATTAACACTTAGACTTATATATATCATAGTGTTTTATAGCTCTCTCTAAGTGGTTTACAGAGTCAGCATATTGCCCTCAAAATCTGGGTCCTCATTTTACTGACCTAGGAACGACGGTAGGCTGAGTCAACCTTGAGCCTGGTGGAATTCGATCTGCCAAAGTGCTGATAGCTGGTGATCAGCAGAAGTAGCCTGCACTCTAACCACTGTGCCACCATGGCTCATTGTATAGATATACATGTTTTCCACAATATTCAGACAAGAGGCAAAAAAGGACACAGATGTGTACAAATGTTGCTTGCCCAATTGTTTCCTATAAGGGACAGAATGCTGTTGCAAAAATGTAATTATCAAGAACCAACACCATGTTGCTTGCATCATAGTACACTAGACTGAATCAAAGAAATGTGCTGGCAAAGATCCAAAGATGAGAAAAGCCAAAAAACACATACTTATTAAATATACTGTAATTGAACACATTGTGAGGATGTTTATATAAACTGTATGCCTTTTGTTTATAAATTTCAAAGGTCACAAAGAAGCAAATCACATTGCAGCTTAGCATGTTATGCAAACAAATAGATTTATACATCACAGGTTTATGCAAATGGTTCCTAACCAAAGTGTCCTATTCAACATATAATGCCCAGCTTCAGTGTAGGAAAAACCCCTAAATGAATAGAATAGAATAGAATTTTTTTATTGGCCAAGTGTGATTGGACACACAAGGAATTTGTCTTGATGCATATGCTCTCAGTGTACATAAAAGACAAGATACGTTAACCAAAAATCATAAGGTACAACACTTAATGATACTCATAGGTTACAAATAAGCAATCAGAAAACAATATCAATCGTAAGGATCCAAGCAATAAAGTTACAGTCATACAGTCATAAGTGGAAGGAGATGGGTGGTGGGAACGATGAGAAGATTAATAGTAGTGCAGACTTAGTAAATAGTTTGACAGTGTTGAGGGAATTATTAGTTTTATATTAATATTAATAATAAATTAATAATTAATAAGCACTGTAATATAATACATTATCCATTTGTGATCACGTGGGCAAAAGTCACATGATGAAGGTGACTGGTTGGACCTCTTCATACAGCACATAATTATTATATTTGTTAAATTTACTTGCTGTCTATCTCCCTATGGGGCTACAATTCAGCTAACTCAAATAAATGACAGCCACTAACTTGGATGGTGTTACTTTGTAAAGGATAGTTCAAACAAATAATAATTTTGAGGCATCTAGGGGCAATATTCCTTCAAATAGCAATTATAGGAGGAAATTGTGTTTGCACCTCCTGCTGGGACTTCCAGGGGCATCTGACCCGCCGCCCTAAGAAACAAAATACCAGTCTACTAAAATGGGGCTAGCAATAATCAAGCAGTACTCCTAATTTTAAAGTATGTTCAATCTGCACTATTCTTTTAATTATTCAACAGAAGCGAGATTCGCCTTCTGGAGCAATGTCTTCCCACAGAGCTGAATCTCTCTTTAAGCCTGCGGCTCGCTCCTTCATGCACCTTTTGTGCAAACCAGCATCTGCATTTCCTGCCTCGGATGAGGAGAGCACATCTCTCTCCTTCTGTCCTGACCACTTTTTACAGAGGCACGATTGAGAGCATTTTAACAAACCGCATCACTGTTTGTTTTGGTGGCAGCAGTGCCTCAGATAGAAAGTCCATACAGAGAGTGGTAAGGACAGCTGAGATTATAGGAAGCTTGCTTCCCATTCAGGATATTGCTCAGGGGTGGGTTCTATTTACCTTTACTACCAGTTCACAATGGGATTGGCCACATGCGATCCCTTTGCTCGCGCACATGCCTTGCTTCTTGCGCATGCGCAGATCACTTCTGATGTTAGGGTCAGTGGGTGGAGCCTCCCTCCGGTTTTACCACCAGTTCTACAGAACCGGTCCGAACCAGGGGCAAACCACTGCTGATACTGCTTATAACCCATAGGTGCTTAGATATCAAAGCATTGTTAGAAACCCCACATACCCACTTTACGGTTTGTTTCTATTGCTCCCCTCTGGGAGGAGGTTTCGAAGTATTTCTGGCAGGACTACTAGATTCTGTAACAGCTTTGCTCCCTATGTGGTCTGGTAAACTGGCAAGATTTGCTTTTCTTGCTATGTACATGTAATACATCCGAACTAGACCGTGCTGTTTCTGTGTGTCATATATGTGGGTATTTGTCATGTTTATGCAGTGTATATTGGAAGGGTGACCCTTTGAGAGCTGTATGCAACAAGAATTCATTTTAATATATGCCGACTGGTGTACATTTAAAGCAACAATACAATTATTCTAAGTATGTTCTAAGTCTTTCTCGTTCCCCCTGTCAAGAGATGGCCGTCGCAGGCACCAACGAGCCCTTCTCAGCCGAGGCAACCGAGGAGATTTTTTTTCCTTCTAATCTAAACCGCGCCAACCAAAGCCACGCCCAGGCGAGGGAGCCCGAGGGCCCATTCAAAGAAGCGCGAGGAGGCGCCCCTCCCCTGATTGCGCCACCTGCCTTCTCCTCCCTGCCCCACCCGTGCGCGCTTCCATCACCCTCACGCCTCGCCTCACATGACTACCAGCACGTGACAAGTTCCGGGTTTGTCAGGTGACCCGGCGCTGCGCGGACGGAGGGCGAGAGCGAGTCACATGACTCCTCCGCCAGTGCGCTTTCTCGCTTTCTACTCGCTCATGTTAGCCGAGTAACCTTCGCGGAGCTTTCCCTCGGCCTGCCATGGGACGCGCCGTCGCGTTCGCCGCAGCTTGCGGGGCTGCTGCCCTCCGGCTCCGCTGGCTGCCTGCCCTCTTTTTGCTTCTCCTCCCGGGCCAGAAGGGAGACCTCTCCACTACCATAGCGGCCCAGGACGCCTTCAGTTACCAGGCTCTATGCAAGTAAGCGCCCAGCCCTTCGGGAACTCCGCTCTTTGCTTGGGACAGCTGCAGCTCCGCGGGAGCATTGTGGGAAGGGATGGTTTGCGAAGGAAATTGTCCCGGGTTGTGACCGTCGTTTACTCTAGTCGTTTTCTCTTTGGCAGGCAGTGTGGACATGTTGAAACCTTAAATGCGCATTTGCATGACTTCCTTAAGAGTGCTTTCACATTTAGATTTCCAAGTGGCCTTTTTACGCTTCCTCTGATTTACCCCATGATTAAATTAAGAGGAACTGCGATTGAAAAAGCGACCTTTTACAGTAACCGAACAAAGTTGGCGTTTCAGATAACCAGCATCACCCCCTTGTTCAACAACTTGGTTTCCCCGAAAAGCTTGCTGCATGTCATTCGCTATAGTATAATACTAGTTTTGGAGGCAGTGATTTTAATGACTTTCACTGAGGTGTAACAGCTGCTGTCATTTCTTTAAATGGTGCCGTCTCCTAAATTTAACCCGCACAAAATTCCTAAGCTTAACACATGTTTGTGTAGTATTTCTCTTATTAAACGCTATTGCGGAGTGCTACTAATTTCTTTGTTCAGGTTTCCTCTGTAAGCATACTGACAAACAGTACCTAAATGCTTTGTGGTTTAGAGATCAGGTTTGTTCAAAACAGTCTTTAAATATAGGGGCTGTTGTGAACCTAAACAGCAAGAAAAACCTGTTTCTTTCCCAAGTTAGGCAAAAGAAAAGAGATTGGGGTGAAAGAAAGTACCTTTCACATAAGAGAATGAACTGGCTCTAAAAACTTTCTGCTGGGATTTCTTGGGTTGCTGATGAATGGGCTCTAGTTCAGTGTGTTTGGCTGAGTTTATGCAATATGTTCAGTTATAGTTAGTTTAGCCAATGTAATACCTGGGTCAGCTGGGTTTTTACAACATGCTAAATAAACCATATGATAACCATAAGAAACACATAATTCAGCATGTTATGTGAACCAGGTGTATGTAAATAGGGGACCATTATCTGTTATATTAAGGTGAAAGGTTAGCTGAAGCTGCTTCATACTACAGTACACCAGATTTTGACTATATAGCTTAAATAGTCCATTAAAACGAGCACAGAGTGATAGACAGGAAATTTTCTCAACTTTTCCTGATAATGGTAAGAATGTATTACATGCACTCTCCTACTGAGCCACAATCTTTTTCTGGAAGGCATAATCCCAGACTCTGGTTAGTTTAGGATATAGCTACTTTTACAGCCCTCTCTAAGCGGTTTACAGAGTCAGCATATTGCCCCCAACAATCTGGGTCCTCAGATTAATATGAAATCTCTGCTTCCTCAGTAGTATAGTCTAAGGCAGTACCAAAGAAATTATACCCACTGTGTAGAAGAGCACTGGAAATGTATGTTGTGCTTGCTTTATTTCATACATAAGCAAGTGTAAATGAAGCACTTATGGTAATGTATAATTGTTAAAAACATATAAAGACTGCACCACTAGTAAATGCAACCTGGACTTTTGTTTTTCTTCATTTTCACTTTCTCTGAATGCAGCATTTAATTGTGAATTCTTTCTCCCTTCAGAGCAATATGTAAGGCACCAACAGCAGCAGACAATTGTTTTTTTCATAAGTGATATAGAACTTTGTATGATTCCTTTCATAACTAAAATGAAATATATATTTAAATTTTTGACAAAAATATTTGGGTCTCCTTTATAACAAGTTCATGTAAGCCACTTGGAATCTCCAAATGAACTTTGGAGAACATAACTATTGTCTTTCCAGTGAAGGTATTTCAGCTAATCAATTATGAGCATTAGAAACTAATTAGCTCATTGTTTTATTTATTTTATCTCTTTCAGTTGGTTCTGAATAGCATATAATCTAAGAATTAAAAACAACAAAAATCCAAGCCAATTCTCTTTAATCATAGCCTGTCTACAATTATATTTTTTTTCATTAAAGGTTACATTAATCTAATGCAAATTAAGCTCATGCAAAATGATATCCTTTTAGCTGTGTATTATTTTATCATGATTCAGAAGTCTGTGTTTTAGTTGGGAGAAAAGCTTATTTTTGTTGGTTGGTCATTACTAGACATCAACAATGCTTATATTGCACAGAGCTATTGTCCAATGTCTTAATTTGTTCATAAAAATAGAAGCCTATTTTCTGACGTGCTCTTAAGTTAGAATTTCCTGAATTTTTTTTCTCATTCCATCACTATTTGTAGCACAGTTATATTTATTATTTATTAATCAAATTAAGATCTGAGCGGTGTGGTAGCCTAGTGGGGAAGATGCTCACCTCCCATTCAGAGGGTTGAGAGTTCAATCCTAGGTAACAGCAGATGTTTCTCAGGATGCAAAGAGAAAATATCTGCGGCAAACTCCCTGTAGGTGTCAGGAAGGGCATCTAGCCAGTGAACGCTCACCTGCGTTCAGTTGCCCTGACTCTGCCCTGAACTAAGGAATTACAGAGTTTCAAAAAGAAAAATTAATGATCTAAATACCATAGAATTTTGTGGGGTTTATATTCCATATAAATTATATATAATTTCTTTATAGAGATGGAAAGGGAAAACAAACATCTTCAAGTTGAGTTCAAGTCTTAGTGAAGTCTTCATGGAAGTATCCATTAATATTCTTAGCAGCACTACAGAGGTTTGCCTTCTTCTGGGATATTTTTCTAACTTTCCAGGCTAAAGTACTGGTATTACTTGGAGACTTGAACGTGATTAATTTTCAAGCACACAAAAGATGTTTCAGAAGTTGTAGCTGTTGGAGTGTATGTATGCATACGTATGTATAGGAGAACTTGTTTCCTAAAGTATATAGAATTGCAATAAGAATGGAGAGAGTAAGAGCTCAATTAATCCTGCTTAGTATCATTCTGCTGTCAGTGGCTTTACTGGCACAACAAGGCTTGTCACACTGGTGGAGCAGCTGGAGGTATAATGCAATGAGGTTTGTTGTGCCAGTGGAGCGACTCACAGCAGAACATTGCGAGGCTCATCTCTCTGGTGCCGCCACTCATGCATGCGATGGCACAACACACCACGCAGCGTCCAGCTGCAAGTGGCTCCATCAGCGCAACCAGCCTTGTGGCATTCTGACACAAGTGGCTCCACCAGCACAACGAACCTTCCAGCATTCTGATGCGAGTGGCTCCACTGTGCAACAAGCCTTGCAGCGTTGTGCCACAAGCGGCTTCACCGGTGAGATGACGAGCCTCGTGGTGTGCCACGAAAAGCTCCATTGGCACAACGAGCCTCTATTGATGCCTCAATAATAAATTGGCTGCTATTTAGCTCAGCTGCCTTGGAACACTAATAACTGAATAATTGCTTAGTTAATACATGTAATGATTTTTCAAGATGGTAATTATGACTTTAAAATTGTTAATTTTATGTTCTATATTTATATAACAATCTAGGGGGGCAATCAATCTTCCTGGTACTATTATCCTCCAAAATAGCAAAATGAATTTCTACAGCCTTCCATCATCAATCAATTGATTGGATTGTCCAAGAAATAAATATACCACTTTTAAAAAAATCAAGATTTCATCTGTTGAGTTCATTACAGTAATAATATAACTTGTTTGGGGTTGGTGAAAACATGCCATTGAAGCAAACCTCAGCTACTGGTTTCATGCAGTATGCTAAGCTTGATTCAAACCAACTACATAATGGCTTATATATGATATATGAATTTGGTCATTGTATCATAATCATCAAGGTTCATTTGCCAAAGTGACTCTCTGTTACTTTCACAAATCTTTGTTCTGAGCTGGAAGGGAACTTAAAAAATCTTTACAGTTTTGAGAACTTTTTAAAGTTTTTAGTACCTTGGAAACATTACATGCCAAACTCAAGGAAAGCCTTCTCCTGAGATTAGAACTACAGAGCAGATGGGGCAATGCATACCCTGAAAAGACATTTCAAGCTCAGGAGAGGAGTTACAGACAAGCAGTATGAGATCAGAGATTAAAACCTACCCTTGGAAGATACAAGAGTTTTCTTATTGTCACTTCTTCTCATCCAAAGATAGAATGAATTTATAGCAACCTGACAGTTTAACAAATATGTTTCGTATGTAACACAATGATCAAACAGGTAATTGAATATTTTTGTTCCAATACAGTTAAATATGTTTAATTTAAAAATTTAATTTTTGTTAGAGTGCCATAGAAGCCCTGCAAATAAAAGAGTAAATATAATACTTAATTACAAGTAGTCTTTGACTTACAATCAGTCGTTTAATTACCGTTTCAAGTTACAACAGCTTGGAAAGGGAGACTTTATAGTCTGTAAAGCACTTTCAGTCATTGTAATACATCTTGCCACTCCTAACCCCTCCCCCAATCATGTGATGGTGATGTGAGTACTTGTTCATTCTTAAGACCAGTTGCCAAGCTCCTCACAATTATTTGATCACCATTTGCAAACTTCTCTAGGTGTTGGCAGCTTTCAATTTCCCTTGCCAACCTCCCCATTGACTTTGTCAGGCTGCAGAAATAATGCATGGATTGCAAAGATTCAAGCTTCATTCCTCTAGTCCCAATGCAGGAGTTCCCTTTCATACACAGAGGGGAGGCGAACTCCTTGTGTTGGGCTGGACATACGAAACGATTCTGAAGATTGAAGCTCCATTCCTGCACCTTAGCGCACGTCTTCCCTTCTGCTCACAGAGTGTTGTGTCTCCAACACCCGAGCCTGTCTTGTCGGAGGGAGAAGACTCCGAAAGTGAAGAAAAGGAGTTGGCAAGGCCTCCCTCTCCAGGACCCTCCTCTCTGGCAATGCCTCAGGTGTCTTCCGAAGGAGAAAAGATAGGCCAGGAGCCAGGCATTTCTGAGCAGCCGCAGTTAGACAGCGACGGAGATAAGTCTTGGCTGGATACCCAACAGCGTCGGAAAGACAAGCACACGCAGCAGAGAAGGAGGCGTGCCAGAGATTAAGCTGAGTCACTGGACCACACCCCACAGAGGATAAAAGGGGGTGTGGTGGCCATTCACGCTTTGTGACGGACAAAACTGAAAGCTAGCAAGTCATTCTGCATTTCTGGAACTTTGTTATATGCTCTGCTTGGACTGATTTTTTGGACTGGACTTGACTATTCTTTGGCTTTTGTGGACTTTGATGTTTTCGGTCGGAGGAGATAAACCTCCCTTTGTAAATAAAAAACTGTTGGCAAGCAGCCACTGGGTTGCTGCCAATTCTGTTATCAAAGGAAATTCTTGTCTGCTGGTTTATTTTAACTCTTGGTCGATTGCTGGTGTGCGTGTGTGAGACGGGGACAGAACACAGAGGATAGCTACCTGCCCTCTTTTGGTAGGCAGTTTTTTTTTTAAAAAAAAACACATTAATTTTTAAACAAAAAACAAAAACATAAATACAATTTTTTCTTTGTGCAGAACTGTGACCTTTTACACGACATGTCATTACTAAATTCTTGTACTCTATGCACTTTATTTCATCAAATTGTATTATATCTGAATCTATTTTATTTTTCTATTTTCAATCCATTTGTACCATTTCTCCCATGATACATAATACTCCAAGTCTGTCATTCCTTTCAATTCCAATGTTAGTTTGTCCATTTCAGCGCAATCAAAGATTTTTTTGATTATTAAGTCATCGGAGGGCATCCTTGCATTCTTCCAGCATTGCGCAAAGGCCAATCTTGCTGCTGGGCAAGCAGTTCTTTTATGCCATCTATTTAAGGACCACAAATGGAAGAGCTGAGATTGCAGTTGTTAAGCAAAGTGGTCGTGTAGGCATCCCATTTAACCACTGCTTCACTCAACAACCAAGATTCTAGTCTTAATCTTGATAATAAGTCGACTACCTGTAAAAAAAACCCATTTCTCTGACCAAGTCCTTAATTTTTATGGATAGGCTAATCTTGTCGTGCTATAAAAGTAGAACAATTGAGTTACAGAATAATCACAGTGAGGACAGAAATACCATCTTTTGTGATATTAAACAATTGTTTCTGTCTGCCTTTGTGTACTTTAAGACATCCTGGTTGACTGACATCACATGATTGGGAATAAAGCTCAGAAAAGCTTTATAAACAGTATAGTACAGAGCAATTAGCTCCAATGTTTGAATCACTTTTTGTCGTTGTGATTCATCTAGTTAGCTGTCTAGGCCTATAGCTGAATCATTTACAGCTATTATGGAAAGTTTGTGCCTAACCACATAACAGGTAAAACAATATTAGAGAAATATATTTTGAGAAGAATATAGGCATTTCAAAAAATATATGTGCAGTGAAAAAACATTCTTGAAAACACATGTTTAATTGTACAATTTAATTAGCATTTTGAAATAAAGGCATGTAAGTTTTGATTCTTAATGATTATAGCTAGGTTTGCTGACACTTTTTTCCCCAGTTCACTACCATCTGATACTTCTATATATATTTAGAAGTCAGACATAATTGTAACTTAGGTTAGTAATAAAAGTTTTTAAAAATATAAGAATTGGTGAAAAGTCTATTCAAGTAATCATAGACAAATGTCTTTAAAATGAAACTTGTCTTTTATGATCTTTGCATGCTTAATATCTATATATCTATATCAATATCTATCTAGCTATCTAGCTATCTATATCTATCTATCCGTCTATCTATCTATATATGCTATATATTCAGATGGTGTGTTTTTTTCTCTAAAATGCTAAACTAGGGTGTTCAACTTTTAGGTTTGCAGGATCTATTTAGCTTTTTCATTAGAATTACTAATATTCACCAAGCATAAAATGCATGCTCTGAAAAGTAAAGCATTGAAGAAAAAGAGCAAATGACCAGCATTAAAATTAGTTTTCACTGATGCTTTCATGCAAATAATTTGCTTTCCCCCCCTTGAGTTTGCTAGCTGTTTCTATGAAGGTAATAAGGGGATAGCTCTTTTTTTGTCAAGCACTTGGAACTTAAAAATCTGTGTTGATTAACTAGAAATTAGGTGAATATTTAGATCTCCTTTCCTGATTCTACCCTTGCTGTAGATCAATGGTTCCCAACACGGGGCCCACACCCCACAAGGGAGCAATTTGATTTTTTAATGGGGGCAATTGGAACCTTGTTTAAACCAAGTTAGGCTTCCTCCTCTGAGTAGGAGTTTACTTTTTGAATAGTAAGAATAATATGTGGGGAGGGGAGACAAATATTTTTTGAGATGCTTAGGTGGGCCATGGCCAAAAAAAGGTATAGATGGAAAATGCTATAGATGGAAAATGATGTGTTGCAATGGCATGGTTTGTAACCAGGGCTGAATCAAATGCAGTTTGTATGGCTTTCTTGCTATATGTAAGGTCAGTTACTCTAATTTTTAAACCATTATTAAACAATCATATTTAATGCATGATGTGAATTCAGCCAAATGAAATCACTTTGCTGTGTTCCTCAGCTTTAAATTCTAATTTTGTCTGATTTGTACTTCATAATTAAGATGCTTTTTTCAGTAATTAGGTATTGATTAGGTAACCCCTAATCAATGAGAAGGGAAAATGAATTCTTACCTTTATTTTCATTGGCTCAAAACTTGAAATGTGTGTTTTTTTAAAAAATGATCCCTTTTACCAAGTTGAATTTCCTTTATTAAGTCTTTAATTCTAGGAATGCCATTGAAGGCATTCTCAGTTCTTTAAAATTGTTTATATTTTAAAACTTCGCAGAACTAAAAAGTTTTATTTACTATCTTGGCAATTTATACAGTTTAAGTATTTGTTATGCAGATTATCTAGTTCAAATGCTGTAACTTCTTCCAATCTTATCACTCACAGTTTGGAAGAATTAACTGTGATTCCTTAGTCACTAACTTTTAAAGATGCTGAAGATACTCCACTATTTATGCAAATTCAAGAATCTTAAATGTCTTCTGGTAAAACAATAGAAAATTGCTGTCAACTCTATGAAATTAGTTTTGTATGACTATAACATCAAAATAAAATATTTTGCCTTGTATATATGACACCTCAGAATGTTTAAGCTTCAAGCTATCAAGTGGAATGGCTTTGGAGGAGTTAGCTTCATAACATAATTTTCCACACTCCTTTTTGTTTTGTTTGTTTTGTTTTTTTTATTGAAAAAGTTTTCAAATACAAGTTTTTCCCCCTTTTCCCCCCCTCTTCCCTAACCCCCCCTCACCACCCATCCCCCCGTGACTTCTTCACAACAATAGGCTATTTCATAACTAATTACATACATAATATCTTTCCTTTCCCTTACTCCCTCCTCAGAATACTGACCCTTAGCATATTATTCTTATAACTCCCATTTTTACGATAATCTGCCCTTTTTCTCCTCCCCTAAACTTATAGTGTATTATTACAATTTAACATTTAATCTTTTATATATATTAATATAACATTTTAAAGCGGCCTTCTCCCTACATCCAAATTTAACATTTATTCAGTTCTATCCAATTCCTCCACTCCCCTAAATATATGACTTAAAGATCCTTTTTCTTAGACTAATCAATCAGTAAACTAACCTATTTCAACCCTTCAGTTCCTACAAAATCATGCAATACAATTCTAAATATAATCCACTGCCCACTTTACTAAGATATACACATATCTATATATGCATTCCATTTTGTAAAAAGAAAAAAGACAATAACTTTAAATTTATAATCCATATAATATCTTCTTTGGTGTCTTTCCACTGGATTGTTAAATCCATCACCCATAATAGGGTAAAATAACATGCTGGTGCAACAGTTTGTTCAAAATCTTCAATCATCTTCTGCCCCCATCAGTAGTAGATATCCTCGTATATATATAAAAGTAAAAACAACCACCCGAGTGACATTATAATTATATCCATATAGTTATAGTTGTGGTATTCATCAGGATTGTTGATTCCCATCATCCTAATGGGTAACATCCAGATCTTCTGCATGCCCCAGCGTGATTCTCTTGCCTTGTAACTCAAAATAATTATAATATATTTACCAGTAAAAGAAATCCAGAGTAGATAATTCAAATCCAACAAGGTAAGGCTCTTTTCACATCCCAAAATCACGGCATTACAGAGATCTGCCACAATCCTCAGGATAGTATTAAACAATTGTTCGCCTCCACTATCTTTTCAGATATTCATTCATTTTTTAAAGTCCCTGGCTTCACTGTTGCTTGGTTTAGAAACTGCTGTTTCTATGAGATCTATTTCTTTTCTTTTTCTTTTGTGGGTTGAATTTCCATCCTCGTTTCGTGCCTACCAATTGTGTGTCAGCTGATCGATTTTCATTCTGCTTTATGAGTTGATCTTGTTGGGTTAGTTTTGTCATCTCATCTTTCTTCTCCATCACTTGTATATCAACTGGTTGATTTGCGCACTTGTCTGTGACTTGATGGTTCATCACATTGGAGTCGGATGACACTGCTCTCTTATTTATAGACAGTCCAGCTGGGGTATCCAGGGAGTCCAAAGACAATTTATCCACCACAGCCTCTGTAATTTGATGTTTTCCTTTTGTTTCCAACTCCTTTTGCTTATCCTGTATTGTGCCTAAATATGTTAAGTTCATTTTAAAAAAATTTTGATAAAATTCTTCCGCTTTTTCAACAGTATTCAGTTGATATCTTACTCCTTGGTGTCTCAATATTAAACCAACTGGGGCATCCCACCTAAATAGGATATTTCTTTTTTTTAACTCAGTCACTAGAAAGCCAAATTTCTTCCTCTCCATTAGCATCTTAGTCGGGAGCTCCTTAAAAATCCAAATCTTTCTTCCATGAAATTGCAAAGTAGAATTAAAAGAGTTCTGCACAATATTATTCCTAATTTCTTTATCTGTAAAATAGATCACCACATCTCTAGGCAATTGCCTTTGCTTTGCCAACCAGGAGTTTATTCTATAAATTCTGTCAATCCTGCAAAACACTTCATCAGGTTGAACCTTTAAAATCCCAGCCAGAATTTCAGAAGATATTTTCCTTAAGTCATCTCTATTATTTTCCTGCAGACCTCTCAGTCTAATTGCATATTCTGTAAAATTATATTGAATCATTAAAACTTCTCTTTCAATCCTCTGTTGCACATTTTCTTCATTACCAGTCTTTTGGTCAACCTCCATTTTAGGTTTGTCTTCTGAGCTATTATCCTGAATGTTTACCAAATCCTTTTTAATTTTTTGAATCTTGTCATCCAAATTCTCCTCAGTTTCCTTCATTTTAGACTCTAATAATTTAGTCTTTGCATCCACCCGAATCAGAAAATCTGATAAACCATTAGTTGTATTTAAAATCTTTCGATTCAAAAAGTCAAACTTTGATTTCACCAATTCACCAATTTCTTTAATTTCCTGCTTAAATTTTTCAAGTTGCTGGTTCACAATCTCATCCCTTCTTACAATCTCTTCAAGAAGAAATTCTATTATATTAAAATCAGGTTTCTGACACTGGAGAGTTACAACTTGTTGGTGTAATTTATTAATGGGGGAAATTTCCCCCCCCCCCCTGTTTGTCTAGCTGTGTGAGTCCCGATGCCATTTCCCACACAGACAAGATTTAGTGGAAAAGAGAGAGAAAAAAAAGGGCTTGTTTCCAACCAAGATCAATATCAGATCCCCAGGAAAAAAAAAGAAAAAAAAAAGCAAGAGTGAGAGTGAGGTTTTGCCTCAATTACAACCAGAAGTATTCATTCCGCTACTTTGTAATAGAAAACGGAAGGACTTTCCCTTTTCAGCCTCAAGCCTCAGCAATCGCCATTTTAAAAATCTTTTTTCCTTTCACTTCTTAAACAACTTCAGTAACTTTTCTAAAGTAAGAAAAAAAAAATACTTGCGCCTCAGGGTCAGCGGTCCAGCTCACGTCTTCTTTAATTAGTTTAACAAGTTTACAGGCTTGCTTTTGCCACCTAGCTCTGCATGTAGCAGAGATCTCCCAGAGCCCGGAGCATCGGCTGGGGATACGGGGAGTCTCTTCCGCTCCGTCCCAAAAGTAAAAAAAAAACTTTTGGGATTAGGCAGAGGACTCAACCCACCCCAGCCTGCTCTATCTCCGTTTCCTCATGGAAACGGAGTTTTTTCGAGCCGCCATTCCGCTATAAAGGCGGCTCTTTACAGGCAGTGGGTGCGACGATCCCAAAGGAGCGTCCAGCGGGGACAAACAGCAAACCGGCTCACTCCTTTTTGTTTTTATCATTAGGATCATTATGAATAATAAAATTATATTATTTCATTAAATGTACTTTTAAAATGTACAAGAACTTTATGTTAGTTAAAACACGGAATTAACACATAAGCACGGTATTAACAATGAGCAAGTCAGTGTGGATGAAAAAAGTGGATGAATGAAGATATATTTGAGCACAGTAATTTGGGTTTAAACAGTTATTTGTGGAGTTTGTTAAAACATAGCAATAATACTTTCCGTCCTTTTTTTCCAGTTATACATGGGAAGCTGTTGATCCTGATAGAGTGCATTATAAAATAAATCCCTGTGGTGGTGCAGGAGATTGTGCAGGATCCAGTGCCATTTGTGCCTATGACCTAAAACAAAATTCATCTTTCTCAGTAGGTAAGTCTAAAGGCTTTTTTGCTCCATGGATTAAAAATGTCAAATGCCATCTGTTCAGCTTCTGTTTATTTTATAAATATTAATGCTGAAGTCTTGTTTTAAATCAGTTTAAAATTAGAAGGTATCTATATAAATACCCTTCACATTTCCTTTTGGGTTAAGTGGCACGACATGAAATGCCCTAAAGTAGTAAGAAATAATGAACAAAGAAACGAAAGGCATGATACGATATGACCACAATTGGGATTGGAATTTCGGTTGTTGAGTGAAATGGTTGTTAAACAAGATGTCAATGTGACCACTTCATTGAACTATCATAATTCTGGCACTCCTATTTGTGGTTGTTAGGTTATATCCCAGGTTGTTATGTAGACAGAGCAAAACAGCCGCCTGCCTTCTGGCAGGCTTTTTTTTTTTTTTTGGGGGGGGGGGGGGGGGGAGAGAAAAGGCTGCCTGCTGGAGAATTTGAGTTCCTCATAGAACTGAAACCTTCCAGGCTTACAGTTCTTAGAGAGTGAAAAGGCTGCATGCCAGAGGGTTTGAGCTCTGCATGGAGCTGAAATCCATCAGCAAGCTACTCTTCCAGCCAGCTTATAGAGATGAGATGGACTCCTTTTGGCAGGTGGCAACAACTTTCAAACTTCCTTCCCGTTACTCAAGACTTTTCACTTTACACTCAGCACTTGACTGATTCAAAACTTGTCGAATTTGGTTCACTTCATAAGCACACTTAATAATAAAGTAATTGCCTTGAAGTTTTTTCTTTGACTCTTGTTAACTTTCCCTTTGTACAGAGAAACAAGATGTTCTTATAATTGTTATACATTATTTCTCTGTTATATTGTCATATGTGCAGCTTAAACATTTGTCAACATCCTCAAGGCATTTTATGACATTTTTTGCAACTATTTCTTCTTGGATTTATATTTGTTGAAAATGTAATATTTGACATATTGCTAGTATTTCTAAAGTTTCTAAATGTTGCTGTTTCATCACAATTCATTTCATCATACTTATTTCAGTTAAGTTTCATTTTGCTGGAGACATCTTCACTCACTTTCAGAATAATATGTTAACTTCAGTCCAAATCATTTTGCATTCTCTCTTTTTTTTAATCTTTACAGTTCCTTGTTTCATTCAATTACTTTTTTTGCATCTATTTTTTCTATCTATATACATCCTCATTTTCTCAACGGTAATTTTCATTTTCACATTATTCCAGAGGCATCCTTTTCTATTCTACTCATTATTGTTCCATATTTCTGTAGCACTTGGTAATTTATTTTGTTCCAAGTACCTGCTATTTTCATTGTTTTATAACTTTTCATACCTAGCTTGTATATTCCCTTTGTATAATCCTTTTACTTTCTCTCTAGTTGTTTCATTTCTCCCATATCCAATCTTGCCCAAGGTTGACTCTTGATATTGCCAAATAATGGCCTTTTTCACATTCAGAACTGTTCTAGTTTTTTTAAGCTTTTCTTATTGTATGTCTCTAGATTTGTATTTATTCTTTGCGATGTGAACATATGTATAGACTTGTGCTTAAACCTTGTGTTTGAAACAAAACTTTTTCAATCCAAATACCTGTCACCATTTTTATTCACTGAGTCTCTTATCCATCCATTTTTTATGAACTATGAGTTCTCTTGTCTCCCATCCATTTATGTCACCTAATGGAATAATTTTTCCCCTGGAATTTAATATATTTAGAATTTGCATAATCTTTCCCAGAACTCATATTTGGTCCTTCCCTTTTCGTTCCCCTGCAGTAATTGATGCATTCAATTACTCTAATTCACAAAATCAAACCTTTTCATTCAAACCTATTACATCATTTCCCTTTCTCTTAGTTTATAGTCATACAATAACTTTACCTTTTATTTCGTTTATGGATTCATGGTCTTTGCCACTGACTCCCCTTATATTTCAATTTTGTGTGTATTTGTGCCATGATTATCACCTTATGAGATCATAAATAATTGCTATGTGCAGCCCATCATGACCTAGGTAAATTGAGATTTTCAAATAATACTTTTTAATAAGTTAAGGAAAGTATAACCTGTGTTGCTTACCTTAGTAGTACTTGTGCCATACACAGCATTCTCAATAATAAGCACATATCTGGTTTGAACCATACGTCATAAGTAGAATCAAAACCTGATTTTTACCCTAAGCTCTTGTGCTTTGTTATGTGCAAGTTATGATTTATAGTTTAGAAATTACCTTGCAAGCTACCACCCTATGACTTTTACCCCATCAACTTAGAAGTATGTGGAGTGTACTGACAGATGATTAAAATGCAACCTGAGCTATCTTAGTAGGCTCTACTTCTCCATGATTCCAGGTATAGTCCACAAATATAGTCATGCCAAATGTATCTAGAGAGTTTCAGGTTAAGAAAAGCTGTAATAGATTTCAGAGGTCAATTTCTGTGTTTGCCAGGAAGAAACTATTTCTTTACAATATATTTAATTGGACTCAAACAGGAGCAGGCAGGATATGTAAGTAGTCTATCCAAGGCTTTGTGTGATTCTGCTGTGGTCTTGAACACTTGTTCTGTTAGAGAATCTTATCTGAATTAGCAATATTTTCTGCTAATATCTCAATCCCCATGATCTGGTTAACCGAAGGACTTGAGTAAGTTATTTTCCTTTCCTCCTCAGAATCAGCAGGAGAAAGTGATATAATATGACATAGACTTAAGCTTAACAATTTAATAAATCCTAATCGCCACCATAATCTCATTAAGTGGATTTCTGCCATCCATTCTTTAAAATGATTATGTTAGTGCTAAGTAAAGACATGATTTTTTGGGGGTGGGGGGTGCTCCTGAGTCAGTATTGTTTCCTGGCAACTGCCTGGATTAATCCGTGTAGTTTCCTACATGTTTTTTTTGGGGGGTGAGGTGGAGTGGGGTGATTTGCCACTGGCTCCTTTTTAGCACTGAGAGAGAGTAACTGACCCAAGGCAGGAGTGTCGGACCTGGAAGACATCTTTTACCTTTGAGCCTTCAGGCCTGCCACAATTTCTACATGGGGGAAAATGGGAGGGGGAATTGTATGGAGTAGGTGATATGCAGTAGTCTGAATAACGTTCTTTCCAGAAAGTCAAGGCCGCTTTGCCCTGCAGCTGCGAAGAAGTGATTGGGAGGCATCTTCAGATTTGGATGGTGCCTGATTAGATTGAGTGATGGACATGTGGGTGCTGGACAGGGACTTGAACTTTCTTTTGGATGGAGAAAACCTGGAAGTTCTCAGATTCGGGTTTTCCTAGATGTGCCAATATGACATCTTTAATAAATTGTAGCTTTGAGAAAATCCAAGCCTTGGAGTTTCTTTTCATTGGGGGTGTTACTTGGAACCTTGACAAGGAGTAGAATTCATAGTTTCCTGCTTTCTAGCCTAGTTAATAACTACAGCACATTGGACCACTAATTATGAATAAGAAAAAACTAAAAACCCTAGGTTTGTGGGAAAGAAAGCCAGCAGGACAAGAAGAAGGAATGTTCTATAATAAAATTGTGTATAAATACTTGAGATTGTGTATAAATACAATTGTGTATAAATACAAGAGACATAAACTCAAAATTCTTCTTTAATTCGGTCAAGTAAAAGTACAACAGGTGACTCTGCATCTGAATCCCATAGGTTTGTTGTTGGGTTTTTTTTGTATGAGCAGGATAATGTTCTGAAAAGAGCTTGAAATTTGAAGCTGGATCTCTATAGGAATGACTAGTACATTTTCTGACTTACATTACAGAGTATAATCTTAGTTCCTGCATGAAGATATTCCAGGATGAGCCTACTGAATGGAGAGGCTATCCCTAAAAACTAGTTCAACAATATATCAACTGAATTGAGCTTTTAAGAAGAAGCAGGGGTAGAGCTGTTCAGCCTGATACTTTTGGTCTGCATGAAATGCTACTCTACCTGTGATAGTCTGAACCTTTCTCTATATTGGTATTATGAAATAGTAGCATGTTAAGGTGTGCCAAACTAGTTAAAGACAGATCTGCCTTAGCTGCCCACAGGTTTCTATTCCTCATTACATAATTGCCACTCTGTATGGGAGTATTTGTCTTATTTGTTTATAAAATGGGAGTGTACCATTATATTGTCTTGTGCTTTTTTCTTAATTGCTCTGTTACGAACACATAGCTTTACAAAAGGAAAAAAGTTAACACTCTTATCTTGGCACTAAATGTTTGAAGCTTCAACTTTGCTAATTTTACAGATTCTAAAATAAAACTCAACAGGATTTTCAGCAACCCAAAGTGAAAAGACTCTGACTTCTTAAGATTTTCCTTCATAAAATTAAGTCAAATATTCATGAGCTCAACAAGCTGATTAACAGATAATTAGGTTGCTAAGTGGGATATCACTTTGTACAAAAATGCCCTGGACTATGAGATGCACTTTTGCTAA
Source organism: Arizona elegans (assembly GCA_022577455.1). Lineage (NCBI taxonomy): Eukaryota > Metazoa > Chordata > Lepidosauria > Squamata > Colubridae > Arizona > Arizona elegans. Next base: position 257,768,082 of record JAKOOJ010000001.1, read on the forward strand.
TTTTTTAAATATGCATATTGAAATGACATTTTTAAAATGAATTTATTTCCTTTAGATTAATATCATACCTAGACCATCTACATCTCTAAGTGTCCTGTCAGATCTGATAAGAGGGGTATGTTCTGGATCCCATATATATTAGAAGTGCTATCTTATGGGACCCAGGAACCATGCCTTTTCTTGTTGTCTTCTGGAGTACCATACCACCTGAAATTAGGTTGACCTGTACTGTGTTGGCTTTTCAGAAAACTGTTAAGACCTGGCTATTTTCTCAGCATGGGATTGGGAATTTAGCTGAGCCTATTTAGGCTGGTTGCTGGTTTCCTTGGTTGCTGCAACACATCGTTTGTTTTGTCTTTAGTTTTTATTTTACTAGTGGTACAGTTTTAGAATTTCTAAATTCTAAAGAGTCATGTTTGTGAGGTGGGCAGCTGGTCCCCAAAGATTTCAGTATCTTTATCTGCATTCTGGGAGTGTCAGACAAGCTGTGCTACAGCTGCTGAATGGTGGCTGCATTGAAGCCATTGTATTTAGAACGTGAAGGGAAACCCCCCCTGAAAACCTGGGTTCATACCCTCATCACCACTGCAAGCACATCTTTCAATTTGAAGTAACTGCTGAAACTAGAAATTGGAAAGCAAGCAGGAATTGGTATGGTAATACCTGTGAGCAGCCTATAGCAGAAGCAATGTGAGCAGCGTCATTAATTATGGAAGCATTATCTTGCCGAATGTATCCTCTCAGTGCAGTCTGTAGAGCTGATAGATAATAGGCTCAGAAAAGGAATGAGTTGCTTCAACACTAAGACTTAGTATAACGCCCTGTCCATCACAGCCCATGTTGGATGGAATTTATTCTAAAGCATTCCAAAAATTGATCTGATAAGCATGAGGGATTTCTTCTCAAGGCTGTAATTGCAGTAATTGTGCACTCTTACTCCATTCTGAGATTTGGCATTTATTCCTATATTGGCAAATATTTTGGAATATAAGGCTGGCTACTCTCTAAATATGCCAAAATGATGTCGTGTAAAGGTTGGTGCTTGTCTGTCAAAGAGCAGCTGTTGAAATATTATTGGAGAAATGTGTATTTTGTTAAATGTGTATTTTGTCTCCCTCAATGACTTAAAAACTACTGACTTCAGGGAATAATTTCCTCATGATTTTCTGCAAAGCTTTTGGGGATCTTTTCAGACAAATAATACTGGATGTTGATATAATTTCACATCAGCTGCAGGTAACATTCAGATAAAGATACAGAACTTCTTGAATATCTGAAATCTTGAAGCCATGTGAGAAAAATATCTATATTGAATTATATGTAATACTAGTATTGGGCTTTTCTCAGCTGAAACTAGAACCTTTACAGACAAATAGTTGATAAATAAGTTTACTGCAAAAACAAAGAATGGAACAAAGAACTATTCCAGCAGCTGCTAAATATAAAATACCACCTCTATTTATGTGCCTCTTTTTCCCACCTGCACAGGTGCAGTTGTCTGGAGGTCTCATACTTTGGGACAAGAGGAATAATTACCAGGTGCCTTTTATTGTAACAGACTGGACTGGTCTAAGGATGCTTCTGACCTTACCAGAACAGAGCTTTTTGGTACACCTTCTTCCTCTATATTTCCTCCTTTCCTCCCTAACCCATTCAAGGAAGAACTTGATGCTTCTCCAATCCCTTTTTCATGTCTATATCAATATACAGAGATACATATTTTAGTTGCATTGAACTACCATATTTTCCGGCGTATAAGACGACTTTTTTAACACAGGAAAATCTTCTCAAAAGTCGGGGGTCGTCTTATACGCCGGGTATAAGCCTACCCGGGTTGGTTTGACAGACTGACGGAAGCGGTAAGAGTGGCTACTACCATCTCTAGTCATTGCTAGAGATTTCTAACACAAATCTGAGTTGCCGGCGCTGACTGATGACGCTATGGGAGCACCGACAACATTGAGGGGAAGCTGTGCCGATCTCGTCAAGGCTGCATGCCGCTGAATGCTGGACCCAGCTGGTTGCTGCGCGGAGCTTCCCCCACCGTCCCAGGCATCCAGGTGGATATTACCGACGCTCTGACTTCCCCAGACCCCCAGTGATGGCGAGTTGTCTGGGGAAGTCGGACGGTGGGGGAAGCTCCGCGCAGCAACCACCTGGGTCCAGCATTCAGCGGCATGCAGCCTTGATGAGATCGGCACAGCTTCCCAAATCTGAGTTGCCAGCGCTGACTAATGACGCTACTGGAGTGCCGACAACATTAAGGGGAAGCTGTGCTGATCTCGTCAAGGCTGCATGGGTGACAGGACAGGCTGACAGGAAAAAAACCTGGTACAAAATAGCCCTCCTGCCGCTACACGTGGCCCGTTACCTTGACAGATGGGCAGCCTGGCTCATAGGTATCTGTACCGGTTCTGTTAAGAAAACAAACAGCATGGCAGCTCCCATGGGTTTATTGTCTTATCCTTCCTTTCAGCTTTAGAGTGAATTAGGAAAAATTTAATCCAATTGCACTGTTTTATGTTTACATGTTTGATGACAAACAGCCTTATGCTTATAAGTGACAGTTTTCCTGCTAAGTACCTGCATGTCATAAGTATTTGAATTAAAATTACCATATTGAAATCAAATCTGATGTTTTTTAATTTTTATTTGGTGTGTGTTGGAAGAGGGGTAGTCTTATACGGCGAGTATAGCCCAAACCCTATATTTTAACAGGAAAAGTAGGGGATCGTCTTATACGCCCAGTCGTCTTATACTCTGGAAAATACAGTATTTGCTTTAAGCTAGAAGGTCAGCTATACGAGAAAATAAAATCTATTGTATACATACAAAGATGCTGCTGTAGGCACGCCCTTAGTTTTGATCAACTTTTATACACTTTAAAAATTGAGTCCCTAGGTATCTTAGTCAAAGGAAGTAGATTAGTGGAAAATTAAAACAAGGTTTTATGTTCTTTTTGCAATCAGTATGTTATTTACAAATCTAAACGGATATGTAATAAATATATTATTCATGCTTAAAACATAGTAACTGCAGTTTGTATCATATTCTCTATTATGCCAGAACTAAGAATGGTCTGTATTTGCATCCATGTATAAATCAGAATTGGTTTGTTCCAATAAATGCTCCACATTGTAACTTTTTCTCTTTAGAAAAGTTCTACTTTGAAATCTGGTGGTAAATCATTTAATTGGAAAGCTTGGGTGGAAACTGAAGTTATGACTTTAAATCAAACTGTTATGTAATGGCTGTTGTAAGTTTAACTGGTAAGAAGGAAGAATTTATTGCCTAGGCTGCAGTTACAGTAATTGGGCAAACACCCTCCGTTCTGAGATTTGGCATTCATTCCTATATTGGTTCTGTATATAAGACTGGCTACCTATGTATGCCATAGGGATGTGGTCTAAGGTTAGTTTGTTTGCTTATTTGTTAGAAAAATAGCTTTTGAAGCCATGTTATTGGAGAAATTTATATTTTGTTAGTAATCAAAGAATTGCCATTGAAAGAATAATATTGCTTGTCTATCTCAATTATTTTAAAACTACTGACGTCTTGGAACCATTCCCCATGATTTTATATTTAGTCAAGCTTTTCAGGATCTTTTCAGGGAAGTAATAACAGATGTTCTAATGTCACATCAAGTATGCTGCAAGTATATCTAGATAAAGATGCAAAGCATTTTTGAAATATCAGAAATTTTGAAGCTATGTGAGGAAAACGTTTATATTGAATATATACAATACTCAGGTAGTCTTTGACTTATGATCAGAGGTGGGTTCTAATTTTTTTTACTACCGATTCTGTGGGTGTGGCTTATTTTGTGGTCGTGGCTTGTAAGTCATGTGACTGGGTGGGCGTGGCTAGCTGGTCATGTGACCGGGTGGCCATGGCTATGTGTATAGGGACTACTCAGAGGGCTGAAAAAAGTCATTTCTGACAGGTCCTCGCACTTTTGACTAATCCTCACACTTATGACCATCCTCACATTTATGCCCATGCAGCATTCTTAACAACCATGTCACTCATTTCACAACTGCTTCTCTTCACCATGGTGACAAGATAGGGCAAAAAACGTAAAATGTGAGGACAGTTGTAAGTTCGAGGACTGGTCAAAAGTGTGAGGACCAGTCAAAAATAACTTTTTCAGCCCTCCTGAGTAGTCCATATGCACAAAAGGACTACCCAGAGGGCTAAAAAAAGTGATTTCTGATAGGTCCTTGCACTTTTGACCGGTCTTCGCACTTATAACTGGTCATCATTTATGCCCATTGTAGCATTCTTAACAACTGTGTCACTCATTTCACAACTTCTTCTCTTCACCATGGTGACAAGATAGGGCGAAAAACGTAAAATGTGAGACAGTCGTAAATTTGAGGACTGGTCAAAAGTGCGAGGACCAGTCAAAAATAACTTTTTCAGCCCTCTGAGTAGTCCATATGCACAAAAGGATTCAATTATTTCTTCAAAGTGCTGATGATTGCATCCTGGCTGGAAGAACTCCAACAGAGGAGTATTTCCTCCCAACAGTGGTGTAAAAAGCTTAAAACAACCCTTCCCCTTTAAGAAAGTCAAGCAAAAAAATAGCTTCCAGAATCAAAAGTGACAGTAAGTCTAGGCATACTGCCGGAGAGGCACTTTCTGTAATAAAGATTAGGCTAGGAAACAACAACAAATGTTGTAATTAATCCTTACAGAATTAACCCTGTAAAGTGGAAAAAAACAAAAGGTGATTTGTTTTAACAACCGGTTCTCCAAACTGCTTAAGTACTTAACTACTTAGAATCCCACCACTGGGTCTGCCCATTAATTTTTGTAGGCACTAGTCTATTCATTTGTTTTCTTTTAACACTGATCAGCTGTAGGGTGGCCCTTTGAAGCCCTGTGGCAATAGTTTAAACAGTTTTTTTCCCTCTAGCCATCAGCTGGGACTCAGGAGGCAGCAATAGATTGGGGGTGGGGCCAAATAAAAGATAAGAATAACGGGGGGGGGGCAGAACCAGTTCGGTGACATCATATCATCACCACTACTGGCTCGGCCGAACCGGGAGGAACCCACTACTGCTTATGACCACTCATTCAGTAACTGTTTGAAGTTATGACCCACCCAAAAAAGGAGACTTGCAACTTGAATTTAAAGTTTGATTGGGCTCCCTCCATGGTCATGACTGAAATTTGGATGCGTTTATTGTCATTTGCAACACCACGTTTTACAATGGTTTTGCTGAAAACTCTGCTGTTTTTCTGGTTTTCAGCAAAACCGTGCCTGTAGCAAACCATTGGTTTGCTTAATGACTGCCATATTCACTTAACGACTCCAGAAAAACAACAACTCATCTTGCAGCCATCACAATATAGGACCTTAATCAGCAGCCTCCGTTATGGTTGAATGTTGAGGGACCTGTAGCATTAAGCTTTTCTCATCTGAAACTAGAAGTAGAAACTTTATAGAGACAACTTGTTGATAAGTATGTTTACTGCAAGAACAAAAAATGCAACTAAGAATTATTCTAGCAACTGCTAAATATAAAATACCATCATATTTATAGCACAAACAATATGTTCTCTTGTGCCTCTTTTCCCATTGCACAGGTGCAGTTGTCTGGAGGTATTATAATTTTGAACAGGAGAAATAATTGGCAGATACCTTTTATTGTAACAGACTACATTGGTCTAAAGCTATTTACTTGTACCTTTGTCAGAACATGATCTTAAACCAGTCTTCTCTATTTCCTTCTTTGCTCCATCCCTTATTTAATCCCCTTTCCTTGGCAACAATTGAAGGATATGTTACTCTTCTACTGTCCAGGGAACTTTGACATAATTTCTATCTTTATCGAAAGACCTGAATTTCAGGTTTTCACGTTTTGCTTTTCACTGAGATGAAAAGATAAGATGGTTGAATAAATGTTATGTATTCACATTCATACATATGTGGGTTGGGTGGCATATATATTTAATTACTTAATTACATGCACTTAAGCTGCATTGAACTACAGCTAGTCCTCCACTTATGAGCAGAATGGGGCCCAGAATCTTGGTCATTGAGCAAGATACCACGTGACTTTTTTGCTCAATTACAGCAATCCTGGCTGTTCCAGCTTGTTTGTTAAGTGACTGCATAGGTTATTAAGCAGAGGGCCTGGACCTTCATCACGTCTGGGAGGCCTAGGGCATCTCCCTGCTCCCCTAGGGAGAATGATCACAAAACCAATGGCAGTCAATAGTATTTTTGCCAGATTTTAGGTTTGTTCTTCAGTTGCCGAGGAATTTCTCTGGGGAAGGCTTAGAACACTGGAAGGAAAACTGCTAGGAAAGGCCATTATTCTGAATCTTTCAGAATGATGGTGTTTGGAGAGAGAAATGCTAGTATCCTTTTGGGATCGTGTATTAATGTATATAAATAGGTTTATGGGTTGGTAGGATGGGATTTAAAATTACAGTTCTTGAGTGCTCAGATGATTTTCCTTAAATAGATTATGTGCCATCCATGACAGTCCGTCCCTAATCTGGTCTTTACAGGGTGGATAAAAATCAATGATTTTTTTTAAAAAAATCAAAAAAATTGGATTTTTTTTATTTAAATCGGATTTTTTTTTATTTTTATCTAATTTATTTTAATAAAAAACTTTTGGGGTAAAAATCTATCGTAAGATAGTTTTCTATTTAAGATACATAAATCTTTAAGATACATAAATCTTTAAGATACATAAATAAGATTCAGCGTGAAATGGAGCTTAGTTATGTAGCATGAGGCTGTATATTCTGCAACATTGGGACTATCGGTGAGTCAACAGTGGATCAAAGGAGTAGCAGAGATGACAGTTGCTCTTTAAAATTATGATTTAAATTAAGCCTTTTTACTAGTGATTTAAATGATGATTTAAATTGTGATTTAAATCAACTCGATTTAAATCAAATCCACCCTGGTCTTTAGGTCTTCCAACAGTGCATCCTTCATAACTGAGTCCATTCATCTTGCTACTAGCTTTCTCCTCTTCTTTTTCCTTCCACCTTTCCCAGCATTAGAGCCTTTTCTAGAGAACAAAGTCTTCACATAATTAATACATCCAAAGTAGGATACCTAATTTGAGCCAGAACATTTGTGCCTTGAGTGGATTGATTAATGAGACATTTGTTTCCTTGGCTGCTTATGGTATTCATAAGAGTCTTCCACAACCAACGTTCAAAAGGGTCCATACCCCTCATGGCGAACCTATGGCACATGTGCCACAGGTGGCACATGGAGCCATATCTGTGGGCACGCGAGCGTTGCCCTAGCTCATCATGCGCGTGCTGGCTAGCTGATTTTCAGGCCTTCTGGGCCCACCGGAAGTCAGAAAACGAGCTGTTTCCGGCCTCCGGAGGGCCTCGGGGGACGGGGGGAGGCTGTTTTTGCCCTCCTCAGGCTCCTAAAAAGCCTCTGGAGCCTGGGGAGGGCGAAAAACAGGCCTACCAGGCTCACCGTACCATAAGCAAGGGGAGCACGGGGGGGGGTGTTGTGCGCACATGCACGGGAGGTGGGGGGCATTGAATTATGGGTGTGGGCACACGTGCGAGCGTGTGCCCCCTCACTCTCCCCGCTTTTGGCACACGACGGCAAAAAGGTTAGCCATCACTGGTCTATACTCTTTCTATCCAGCTTTTCTACGATCTATTCCAAGGTACAGTTACTTCAATAGATGGATAGTAATATCACACTTCTTTATTTCTGAATTTGAAGAGGGGGATATTCTACGGTAGGTGAATTTAACCTGAGAATAAGCTCAATTGAAACTCAGTCACCATGACTTAAAGTGGACCTACATAAGATTGTACTGTAGTTCTTTGAGGGCCACTTTTTTGGCAAGTGACCTTGGCCTATGTTTATGTGTGTTTCAGATGTTTCTTTGGACTGTGATTAAAAAGCTGTTAGTCACATTGCTTTGCCACCCTGCTTAGAACATCTGTATATTTATCTGTGTAAGGTTTTGGACTCTATGACATTTGTTTGATTGATGTCCCTTATCCTGGTTCATGGCAAATGTTGCATTTCTACTACAATTTTACATCTTTTTTTAAATAGCTCCTTGAATTGGCAGCATCAGTGGTTTAATCGAGGCAAATATAAAATTTATTAGGCTATATTATAGGCCCAAGGGAAAGTTTAGAAATTCTATCAAGAGTTTGTTGATGTAATGTACTTTTTCATTTTGATAACTGTTCACAAATACTGGGCATATTTTTTTTGCTTAGATTTATTGTGCTTGGTATATATGGCATTCATAATCTGTTTAGTTTTCCACAGATTTCTCTTCTATGCTTTGTTGGTGTGAAATTTTTGTATGTTTTAATCTGTATCTCATATAATTTCCTTTTGAGATTAATATATAGTATATGCTCTTTTTGTTTTAGGGGAATCCTCTCAGATAAGAAGGTCTAATTTACTCTTGGAATTCAACACTACACAAACTTGTTCTGAGGGAAGTCACACATGGCAAAGTAACATCAATTTCTATTGTGGGAAGACTTTGGTTAGTATGTTACTGCTGAAAATTTTATTTCTAAATAGGCAATAATTATTTTTAATTATTAAGTACTGATAAGCTATCCCAGTCCTGACAGAAGAATTATGTTTGTCCTAGAATGTATCTGCATGTTCCAGCAGTACAGATTGCTTATGTGCAATCTGTACTATTTAATGACCCTATTTAAAAAGGTGTTTAATTAATGTGCCAACATGAAAGAGAAATATCAAATTGGTCAGATTGCATAAAACTAGTGCTTCTTAAAAATTGATTAAAAAATCTGCCACTCAACTTATGTGCTTGGTATTAGGTAAAATTTTTTAAGGCATTTCATTATCTGTTTTCAGGGAGGTTTCTTTACCAGAATGTCTTAAAATCATTTATTTATCTATTAAATTTGCATGCCACCCATCTGCATGATAGATGGACTCTGGGTGGCTTACAAAACAGTACGGTGCTATTAAAGATAAAAATCTTAGCTCTTGGCATTTAATTTCATACTGTCTAGGTTCTGAAATGTTAATTTTGTTTTATTTTCTCAGTTATTTTAATTTATGGAGAATTTCCACACTCTAGAGTTGATATATATCTGGATAAAAGTAGTTTCTTGCTTGGAAATGTAAACTATACTAACCAGTAGAATTTATTTTAAACTTTACTATTATTTAGGTTTTAATTATAATTACAAATACAAATTGATCAGTATTGTGCATCACTTTTTTCTTAATCAGGGTTCCCCAGAATTTGTGACTTCATTTGAGTGTGTTCATTATTTTGAATGGAGAACATTCCTTGCATGCAAGAAGGACTTATTTACATCAGCTGAAGAGGTAACACAATTTCTGTTTGAACATAAACTAAAAATCATCATATGCATGTTGATTGGGAAGTATTCTTTTCTTACCAATACAGGGCTCCAAAAATTATCATCTCATATTGTTTACAAGTGATATTAAATGCCATTTAGTGTTAGCTTTCTGGTAATATCATGAAAATTTTAAAATAGTAGTCAAACATCTGTTTTCAGTTTGAACAATATCAGTTTTTGAATCTAGCTATAAAGATGTTATTCTCTTCTTCTAGTGCTGCTTATATAATTTCTATTGTTTGTTAAATATTCTGCAGTATGAGAAAGAAATTGATACTTTGTATACTCTGAGAACTCATTTTTATCTTTTGAATATGGTTTTATCTCGGTAGATTGTGTATTGAATTGTGTACATTCTTTCATATACCCATATCCCCAATCATCCTTGCTGTTGCTTGCTTAGTCTCGTAGAATAGAGTTCCCCACACTTGGGGGCGGGGGTGAGGAGAGAGGATAGTTTTGCACGAGTGGTGGGCAAGCAGGCACGTACACTCAGCTCCATTTGTGTGAGTGGTGGGCATATGTGCCGGCCGCTCGCGCAAATGGAGCACACACACTTGCCCACTGCTTGTGGAAGTGGGGATGCACATACACTCTCCAGTACATCTGCGGCCTGGTTCCGAAAGGCTCAAGGCCCAGTAGCAGGCTGCAGCCTGGGTAATGGGAGCCCCTTCCTGGAAAACTGCTGGGCAAACAGGCAATGAGTTACATGACAGGAGTAAAATAACGACCCAGATATGAATATAATAGTAGCTGCTTTTTAACAATTGACCATGTATGTATTAAACAATAGTTACAGAAAATTATGGATTCTGATGGCCCTTCCAGAATACTATAGGTTTGATTAGACAGTTCTGTATACACTTACTAAATACTCTGGTTTGATTTGCTCAAGCTGTGAGTAATAAATAGTAGCTTTGAATGAGTGCGCACGCTCATCAGTACCACAAGATGGAAGCATAATATCTTTATCAGTTCTGCATGTTAAAAAAATAGGACCGGGTTAAAGTACTTCTGTTTGAAACATAGAATGACAGATGGAATGCCAATAATGACCCTATATTGTGTATGATTCTATTTTCAAGACATTTATGTTTTAAATTTCTAGGTACCTTGCTACATATTTGATGAAAACCTGAAGAAACGTGATTTAAATCCATTGATTAAGACTTCTGGTGGATACTTGATAGAAGACTCAGATGATGATTCACAGTTATACATCAACATTTGTAGAAACATAGGTATGAAATCCAACTAAAAAATGGGTAATTTTCTCTGATCTCCATAAGGCAAGACATTTTCCTATATCTAAAATTTTACCATGCTTCCCTTTAGGATGAAATACATAAAATATTAGTGCTTTTATTTGAGTTACACTGATTCCTCAGTGTTTTCCAGTTCTCCATTTCATTTAATACCTCTATTTTATTAAACATTCAGAAATGTATTTACCATTCATATTTATGAGACTTTCCAATTTTTGAAAATATACTCTAAATTTCCTCTTGTACCTGTGGCTTTGCAGAATTTACTGATCAACTCTTTCCCACATTTTCCACATAACTTTTTGTCTAAATATTAGATAATGTTTATGCCTATTTATCTTGGATATTTGGTTGTTGAATAATCTATAGTTCAATATAATCTATTGATGCTACCTTATTCCATTTTAGTTATCAATAATAGTAAGATCTTCCTTAAATGTGTGGAAAAACTATGTTTGAATTCAAGATTTTCTCAGACTGTTGTTTGTAGGGTTATTAGACTGCCTTATGGAAATCAGTTTGTGGATAATAGTTTAAATATAATACAATTGGGGGGGGGCGAGAATCACAATTTCAGTTATATAAAATATTTTAGATCATATATTAATAGGTATAAAGTTGATTTATAGCTTCCTTTGAGAATGCCATTTCTATGATTAGAAGATATGACTTTAGTGCATGATGTTATTCTTAAAGCTGTGAAAACCATTTTGAGGTACTAAAAATGAGTGTAATCTTGCATACTACTTCATGCAAATAACTTGATAAATATATTTACCTTATTTCTGGAACTTCTGATCAAGGTACCTCTGTAAGACCAATATCACTTCAGTCATATAAATTTCTAAAATGTTCTTGCCCACTTTGCAATGTTAGTATCTATTGTATATAAAATAAAATCTTGATTACCATAATTCTGATTCATAACTTGGCTAAATAGCTTGTCTCTTCTATTTTTTATTGATGATGTGGTTAAAGAGCATATCTTTAATTTGATTTAAACAAACTTTTGGAAACTTTAACCAAGGAACATACTTATACATCAGTAATACATAGGTTGTTACTCATCATTGCTTTAACAGGAAGGTCATCAGGTGAAACTCGCAGTTGTCCAGAGCACAGTGCAGCTTGCTTGGTGAAGGATGGTCATGCATTTGATCTGGGCCATACTAAAGAATTACTAAAACGGCTTGATAAAGACAGGTATGGCTGAAGTCTTTGTGTGATCTTTGAAAGTCATCAGCATGTCAGTGCTATTTATGATTAATAAGGTTGGAAGAATGTAGCTATAAAGTTCAAATATTAATGCAAAGTTTAACTCTTACATGTTTCTGCTATTACTAGGAATTTGTATTGAGAGTTAAATTACATGTCCTTTGTTTAATTTACAACAGTTTTAAAATTAGCCTATTTTTGTATGTTTTTGAAGCACAAAAAATAACTTTATTAGAGGATGGCCTAGAATCCCTAGAAAACCACTAACATTGTTTTCATAGGTACTGCATTCTTAATTTTGTTCTAATTGTATATTATATATTCTGTTAAATTCACTGAATTTGTAGCTGTTCTTCCCACCACTATCCCTTTATTATTTACTTGTGCTAATGTAGCAAATTTCAGCAAATATTTCTTCCGAAGTGCCCAGCATCTTCCTGGAAGTATCTTACTTGCTATTTTATTTTTTGTGACTATATATTCCCTTGGGGTGGGCTAAAGGATTATGCAAGGGTACTGATAGAATTAGTGTAGTTTTAACCTGGGAAAACAATATAAAATGATTTGAGTCATCTTGTAAAGTAAACAACAATTTGAAATTGTTATGACACCATTGTTCTAGATTCTACTTGTTCACAAGTTTGGTATCTTGCAGATAAGTTTGAATTCCACTTCCTTATATTATCTATCCCTCTTGTTTGATAACTGTTACACTTCAACTACACTTTGGGAACTTTGCTTTGCATGAATCTCCTGGTAGTTATTTTTTTTTCATGTTTATGTTTCTTTATTTTTTCAGGTTTCAGCTGAGATACAGCAATGTAAAAGAGAGACCAGACTTTTGTGGTAGCCATGATCCAGCAGTTACAATTACTTTTGTATGTCCAGAGGGAAGGCGAAGAGAGGTAATCAACAATTTCCTATGGTGGATGTTGACCACTGTTACTTGACTGGGAAGACCAATGGATCATAACATTAATGAAAAATAAATGTATCAACATATTTCAATTTTATAGGGCCAAGTCAAGCTAACCTATTGCTTGAAAAGAAATATTGTGATCATTCTTTCTCATACCTTTCTTCATTGACCAATCAGAGCTCAGTATAAAGGTTGTTAAAATTATTTTTGAGGCAGAATGTCCGACAAGTCTTTCCCCTTCCTGACAACAAAAATACTGTTTTAATGAATTTAAATTTATTCATTTTAATTTAATGAATTAAATTATGACAATTTCTGGACGCGCAACATCACCTGTGTTGACTCTTTCATTGAGGCATTAAGATCTTTGCCATAATTCATGACACTCTAACCTGCAAACAATTTTTGACAGGCACTGCCCTGATTTTTCTAGTAGTTGAGGATTTTATTGGACAAGGATATTTATAGGTTTAGGGAGTTTTTATGATATTCGTTCATGTTGGATAATTGATTACTTGGATTTTTAAAATCCAAAGGCAGTTGTTTTCGAGCAAGTGTTGCACTTCATTTTTTTGTTTTGTTTTCATTTATGTCCAGTTTCTAAAGACTGCTAGAGGTATGGTGGTAAAGTCACAGAAGTGATAGGCTAAAATATTTAGCCAGTTTTTCTAATTTGAGTGGATGGATGCTTTAGTTAAAAACAGAAAAAAGGATATAAATTATACCAAAGCTTTAATCATTTATTTTAGGGTGATATTTGTTGGGTGGGAAAAACACTACATTTTACTGCTGAAAATTGAGGTTTTGATGGCATGGTCCTCCAAGTTACAGCTAGAAGCTAGAAACAATAAAAATGGTCTATAAGAGGCCATAAGCACAACATGAAACAGTTTGTCATCTTCCACCCTCCCCAGTTTAGGCTATTGAAAATCCAAAATCTGAGAGCTAGAAGGACAAAGCATTATATAGCAAGCAAGCAGCCATTTGAAACTAAACTACTGTATTTTATAATAAATAGTTCATATATGTTGTTCTGTTGGAAAATTTCAGAATCCAAATTTGATTTTGTATTGGAAAACTGCACCTATGTCTTGCTATGGGACACCTTTGCTTTTCCTGTCAGCTACCAGCTATTACTAAATACGCACAAAGACTTATTTGAAGAGGGAAACAAAGATGGCTGTATGACATTACTTTTTTTTTTAAAATTGGTAAACAGAAAAAGCTTTACAGAGCATGTAGGCTAAAATGGACTGAAGGGAACAAACTAAAACTGTTCAGCCAGTTGTTCTACCACCTTGGTAGGATCCAGACACTGAAATGGCATTTCTGTGACCGAGTTTTAACATTTAGGTAAATGTTAAGTAACATGTTTTAGCAACATTTAAATAGGGTGGTATTAAAATGAGAGATTGTGTTACTATTCTCTAATTCTGGAGACTTGTACTGGACTTGTGAGCTTATGTTTGGGGGTAAATAAATCAAAGTTCTCTGATCTGACTAGTTATTTTTTTAATATAGGATACAAATCCTACGCTCACTGCTCAAAGCAATTGCCGCTATGAGATTGAATGGGTTACTGAGTCTGCTTGTGCCAGGGACTACCTGGAGAGTCATAATTGTACTCTGAGCAGTGAACAACATGGTATTTATGTGGATCTGACACCTCTTACGCAATCTTCAGGTAACTATCCCTTTTCCCTTAGAGTGTGTGCAACATGATATTTTATACAAGTAAAACCAGCAGCTATAGCAAAAATTAAATATAGCAGAATTTGACAAATTTCAAATTCTGGTATAGATGTATGGTACAAAATACTACGCAAGCAGTGTTTTGGTCTTGAAAATAAACCAAATGGATGGATATATAAATGAAATCACCATACATGAGATTGTACTATTTTGAAGATTATCTATTTTGAATGTATTTTTATGCATGGGAACAGTTAACTTGCTTTTTTTGCCAAAAATACAATATTTATTAAAGCATTAAAACAAAAGCAACAAGTAAATCAACAGATTGAAATTACAGATTGCTCATTACAATAAGTGCTCTAAAATCTAATGAGCTAGCAATTTAGAAATCACAACAAATCTGATCAAACACAGTGGAAGTAGCATTATATCCCCTGCTCTAGCAATCACAAAAACATGATTTCCTTTTTGGTTGTGTCAAATGAGGATGATGATCACATAAGCTTAAAGATACTAAAACAAAAATAAAAATAAACAAAAAACAAAAACATTATAAAGAGAAAAATTAGTGACATGGTTTACAGGCATTTTCACTGATTTATCAGCTTTAGACATGCATGGGATTTCACAATGCTAGATGCAGTATGAGAGCGCATTCAATTTAACCCCTCCAGAACTAGGGTATGGAGAAAAAACTAGAACATTTGTGAGGAGACTCTTGTTTTGAATTTGAGGATGAAATGGAGAAAATTATAAATATCTAGAGTATAGTTTTCATGAAATTAAAATTTGTCTTGCAAAATTCTACACCTGAATCATTGGGTAAGTTTAGAAAATGGCTAAGAGCATCACTTGTGGCACACAGGCAGATTATAACAATGCTATACAGTGATCATATACATATGAACATATCATATACATGTTTTCCCGAAAATAAGACCCTGTCTTATATTTTTTTGAACCCTGAAATAAGTGGTTGGCCTTATTGCCATGCGCTCAAAAGCCCGATTGGGCTTATTATCAGGGAATGTCTTAATTGGAGGGGGTGGGGGGGAACAGGGTAAGTATTTTGGTGTCATAAATATATATTTCCATTTGTATGATCATTTGAGTATTCCAGATGTGGATTTCAATCATATTTTCTTTAGGTGATGTGTCACCATATATTGCAAAAGATAAAGAGTATAACTATTATCTGAACGTATGTGGGAAAGTAGCTGGCGGTGTTTGTATGGATAAGGATGTGTCTTCATGCCAAGTTAAATCTGAGAAAAGTCAGCAGAAAGTAGCAGGAAGATTTACCAATCAAACTCTCAGGTTAGTACTAATCCAGAAACGTAAACATGTTTCTTTTGGAAACAAAATCTGTGATATTGCCCAAAAATATTTTGTTTGATATTAGAGAAAAATAGTTTTTGTTTCTGAAAGAAGATATTTTTCACAACATAAAATGCTGTGCGGGTAGTCCTCAAATTATTACTACTCATTCAGTAATCGTACAAAGTTTTGATGGCACTGTGATACTTACAACTGGTTATTGAAATTCTGGCTGTTGCAGCATCCAATAAAACTAATTAAGTAGAATCCTATTGTTTTTTTGAAATCAGGTATGCTGATGGAGACCTTATTCTGACATATCCAGGAGGAGATAGTTGTAGCTCGGGTTTTCAGAGAATGACGGTCATAAATTTTGAATGCAATCAAACTGCAGGTAATGTACCAGTCTGGGTGTTAATGGATTAATTTGAGCAGTATTGTTCTATTGGAGTAACTGCTGATACTTTAAAAACAACAACAACATTATATAGAAAAATGTTATATAGAAAACTAGATATTTCATTTCATTACCACCCATGTCATTCAAAGGGACACTGTGATTAATAAAATAAGTTGTGGCTTATTTGGTAAATGAATGTACTAAACAAATTATAGGTAAGTGTAGTGTGTGAACTCTAATATTAATTGCAGTATTAAAGCCTTTTTATTTCAACTTGTGATGGATTGGCTCATGCCAATTCTGCGATGGAAATGGATGCCCAGCTAAATTATATTTGACTTCAACTTTTTAAATGTTAATCTGTTTTAGCTTCTCTTTAATTATTTGGGATGGCTGGACTCTGTTATTCTTATGTTTGATTATGTGTCATGAACCTAAATGTGAATATTCAATGGACAGTATCAGTACTTTAATCTGGTATCTTTTTATACATTTCCTGTTATATGTTAACACTTTTTAATCTGAATGTTTCCTGTATTTTTGTGAATTTATTAAAGATAATAATGGCAAAGGACATCCAGAATTTAATGGTGAAACAGACTGTTCATATTTTTTCACCTGGCAAACCAAATATGCTTGTGTCGGTGAAAAAGAAGGTTTGCCTTGCATGGTTTCAGACAGAAAGAAAAAGTATGACTTGACACGACTGATTCGTCATTCTGGTATGAAACTTTAAAAATCAATTGTCTGCTTAATTGTTTTAAAAGCTCTAGTTGATATATAACTGGTTGCTTGAAATGTTGTCCTAAACATAACATATTGTTGCCAAATATACCGGATAAATAGTAGAATATTGATAATTTTCCAAGATAAAAGGATTTATGTTTGGAGACGTTGGTAGAAAAGCTCTTTGTTTTACTTTTGAACATAATGCACAATGCACATTACTCAATGAACATGGTGAGTTCTTGTGGTTGTAGAGGTGCAATGCAGGAGGCGATACTCCCAACACATTTATGTCACTGTGGTGCTAGCTTAACATTTTAAGAAAACCTTAAGGTGTATTCAATCCAGCCCTCTGTGTCAGATGTTGATCAATCTGATCCATTGGACATGAAGCAGTTATCCTCTTCCGTTGTTCCAGGGCATGCTGCCTTGGAAATTTATGTAATCCTGGATATCACAACAAGTACCCATATTTTTCGGACTATAAGATGCTCCAAAGTATAAGGTGCACCTAGCTTTTGGGGAAGAAAACAAGAAAAAAAAATGTGCCTCTGCCTCCCAGCAATTTGCCTCCTTGCAGCAAACAGCAAACAGCACGGTCAGCTTCAGCACAGCCTGATTTCGCATGAGCAGCTGATTGGTGGTTGGCTCTTTTTTGATTGTCTATTGGAACAGCTGATTGGCGTCTCATTTTTGGTCCGTTCCAGGCGGCAGGGATTGCCACCGCCGGTGATCTTCGTCGCCTGGAGCAGGCCGAAAATGGCACGCACGGAGGCTGAAAACGGGATGCACGGAGGCGAAAAATGGGGTGCATGGATGCAGTAATAGGAGACAGCGCCGATGGGTGGTGGCGATCCCCACAGCCTGAAACAGCTGATAGGAGGTATTCCAGGAGGCCAATCCAACTGCCAATCAGCTGCTCATGCTAAATCAGTTTGTACTGAAGCTGACCATGCTGTTTGCTGCAAAGTGGTAAATTGCTGGGAGGCAGAGGCTGAAGGGTGGAGTGTGGCGGGTGGGCGGGGTTTGGGCAACATTCTCTGTATAAGACACACAGACATTTCCACCCACTTTTGTGGGTGGGGGAGTGCATTTTATACTCCAAAAAGTATACTTGATATTTGTGTTAAGGCTACAAACACTGCAGATTAGGAATGCTCCCAGTTTGACCACCTGGAGGAATAACTTTATCTCCTTTATGATATGAGTATGGTTTTCATTAAATTGTTGTATGGTTTTATATTATACACCAAATGACAATTTTATGGTGGCTTTTAAATAGTCTGTATGCGATAGTGTTAAGGCTCTGGTTTATCATTAGTAATTTGACCTGACCACATTTGTACATCTCTCTTTTGCATTCCTTTTTTGAACCTTGTTCTTGAGTTTTAAAAAAAGTCTTACAATAACTGAACTTAATTGTCATTTTCGGTAGGGAATTAAGTGTGGAATGTTAGATAATGTGGCATTAGAAAGCAAGCAGGCAGTATATAGCTGTGGTAGAAACTAGGAAAGAAAAGTACGAAGAGTTATCATGAGTTGTATTATTGTAAATTAGATATACTCTATTTTCTTATCCCTTACTTTTTACTTCTTTGTTTTACAATTACTTACTCCCTTTCTGCAATGTTTATAACTGCTTACCCCAAAGGGAAATAACATGATGGATATGTGGCATCTAAATATTTTAATCCAAAATATGTCATCTTAATTCTAGAATCAGAGGAGAATTGGGAAGCTGTAGATATCAACCCCGTTGATGCAAAAAAGAAACGTTTCTTCATAAATGTCTGTCACAAGGTACTCCAGAAAGGAGAAGCCATGTACTGTGCCAAAGATGCATCAATTTGCTCTGTTGGTGAGTAGGGGTCTAAACTCAGTCTCTTTCTTAATAAAAGCTAAGTTGCTTTTCTTTTCATAGAACAACAACAACAATAATTTATTTTAAGTCTGAAGGACAAAATGTCTGCTCTAGAATTTGCACTCCCACTTCTTCTGTTTTATATGTTTCTTTCATTTCTCATGTTTCAAATTTTAAAATGGTATCTGCATTAAAATTACAACATACCTTGCACTTAGGAAATTCTTGCTTAACATTCTAGAAGATTTGATAAATCTTTTATTTCTAAGATCGATTATAAAAATGGTAGCTATCCACATCCTAAGAGTTGACAAAAGAAGGAGAGCAAATTTAGCAGTATAGGTCTGCGAAAGTGATCTGTAAGACATCTGCTACATTTATATATACATTTCATTGAAGAGCATCTGTTGTAGGAGGCTATACCATGAATTTTAATAACCATCATCTTCGCTCTTCCTTTATTGTTGTTATTTTGGATGACTTGTATTTTTAATAGTTGTACTTACTTTACATTATTTCCATGCTGCATTATTCCAATCACATAGTTGTGGAAAGCATACAATTACTGTATTTTTCGCACTATAAGATGCACCAGACCATAAGATGCACATTAGCTTTAGAGAAGGAAAACGGAAAAAAAATCTGCCTCCCAGCATCCATCTGTATTCATCTGACTAGCATCCTTGCAGCAAACAGCCTGGTCAGCTTCAGCACGTTATTTCAGCCCCAGCACGTGGCTCATCAGGGCTCCGCTCTGTTGCACCCACCACTGGTCAACTGAGCTGAGCTGCTGCCACCGCTGGGGTATGCTGGAGCCTTCCCTGCCAAACACTTGATTGCTGGTTGGATTGGCCTCCTGAAATACCGTCGATCAGCTGTTCTAATCGGCGGGGATCGCTGTCTATCGCTGCTGCTGCCATTCGGCGGTGGCAATTGGTGATTTGCAGCAGCAGCAGTGGCAGGTGGCAGTGGTAAATGGCGCCGCCGCACCAACCCCCCTCCCACCACCACAATATTCGCTCTATAAGACGCAGAGACATTTCCACCAACTTTTTTGGGGGGGGGGGAAGTGTGTCTTATAGTGCAAAAAATACGGTACATAAATGAAGCCATGAAATACATAATTGCAATAGAATAAAATAAATAGTACCTTGTAAGTACTACTCTTACATGGTTTAAGTCCAAAATCCAGGCAGAAGAGAAAACTTAATTCACCGTATTTTTCGGAGTATAAAACGCACCTTTTTCCCCCCTAAAAGGGGATGAAACTTTAGGTGCGTCTTATACACCGAATGTAGCCCCGCCCACCCATTGCCTTCCACTCTTTGGCCTCTGCCTCGCAGCAGTTACCTCCTTGCAAGCAAACAGCAAGAAAAAACAGCTCCTTTCAGCTTCTTCACAGCCTTATTAGCACAAGTTGATTGGATCGGCCTCCCAACTCTCAGCTGATTTGCTCTCAGCTGTTTTGCACAGGCTCTGTTGCTTGCTGCAAAGAGGTAAATTGCTGGAACAGATTTTTTTCCCCTTGTGCTAATCAATCTATGATGAAAACGAAAATCAAAGTAAAGCAGGCTGTTTGTTGTTTGCTGCAATGAGGCAAAATAGCTCAGAGGCAGAGGGAGATTTCTTTTTCTTCTTTTCCTCACCAAAAAAGGGAGGTGTGTCTTATACTCCAAAAAATACGGTATTTTCTACGTGTCAATAGAAAAGGGTAATTCATAGAGGGTAGCTGTTCCCTAGGATTGGGGCAGCAACAGAAGAGGAGGCATATTTCCTGGACTTGTTGAGTTTCATAGGAATATCTATACCAGATGCAAACTTGGTATTTTTAGTTATGATTTAATAATAAACCACAAAAACAATATTTTGTGGTTTATTATAACAGAATTTTAAAACAATTCTTGAATCCCTTTACTTTCAAGATAAAATAATCTTTTCCATCTGACCACCTATATTGAAGATATTATTTTGTATACAATCCTGCAGTCAACTTGCACTAACCCTCCAGTTTGAGAGTGAAAGTTTTTTCTGTGAAAGCCAGTGTTCATAGTTTTTATATTGTATTGCTTTTTAGATAAAAACAATAATACAAGAAATCTTGGGACTTTCATGTCTCTGCCCAAAAAGGTTGGAGAAAATATTGAGCTTCACTATTCAGATGGAGACGAATGTGCACCCAATAAAAAAATTGAAACAAGTATAATTCTTATATGTAAACCAGGTGAGTGATGTGATTTCATTATTAAACCTTAAATATCTGACCTTTATAGAGAATAGTAAAATTTTGAATGCAGTGGCAGTGAGACCCTAAAGTCTGCCAGGACATCTTTTTTATTCTTTCACTTTGATCATTAATAATTAAACCATTCTCAAGCTACTTTTGCAGCCTTAGAGTACCTTCTTTCATATTTACACATGCAAGAAAATTTGATATTATCTTGGGAAGGCTTGTTTGTCTCAAATGGAAGTGATATAGTAGTTCCTAGTGTGGTTGAGGATCTCAAAATGTGAACTGATCTATTGGAGATTTTTAGATTTACTTCATAGAATTACTAATATGTTGTTATGGCAAAACAGATTGCTATGTGGTGAGATTGTTTTGCAGATAACTTGATTCTAACCCATTAAATTAAGATTTCATAGGCAATAACCAGTGCCTTAAGAATTAAATCTGGTAATGAATTGAAAACTTGTGTTGTTTGCTTGATTGATTATATTCCAACACAATCAGTTTTGATTGATGCAGCTGATTTGATATAAAATTATGCAAAAAGAAATCCTTGGAATCATTCCAGTTGTATTTTCTATCAAAATACAGTGTAGTAATTGTATATATTTTTACAAGCTTTGACTTTTGAGTCTTTAATGTATCTCTACAAAGTATTTTTAAATTATTTTTGGGTACAGAATAGTGAAGATTCATTATCACAGTATTCAGGTCTACCACTACAAAGCTTCGACATAGCATATACAGTGGTGTATGTGGTGCTTAAAAGTGAACACTTTTGAATCATCAATATTTCTGTATAAATATGAACTAAAACATGATCTGTTTTCCACACAAGTACTAAAACTAGGTAGAAAACACTATTTATTTATTTATTTGATTTATTAGTTCAATTTATATGCCGCCCCCCTCCGAAGACTCAGGGTGGCTTACAATGCACTTATAGCAATAGCCTTCATTCTTTTGTATATACCTGCTTATTAGGGCTTTTGGCCCCCCATAAGCGGTGTTTCTACAGTCAGCTTATTGCCCCCACAATCCAGGTTCTCAATTTACCTACCTCAGAAGGATGGAAGGCTGAGTCAGCCTTGAGCCTGGTGAGATTTGAACTCGCACTAATTGCAGGCAGCTGGCAGCTAAGTGCTACATAACAGCACTTAGTCCACTGCACCACCAAGGCTCTTTAAAGATTTTAAATATCTTAAAAAACCGTACTTGTTCATGTATTTATTGAGGAAAATGATCCAAACCTATGTGGAAAAGAGGTCAAAAGTAAGTTTATGCAAAATGTTTTGATTTGAACCATTTTGAACTAAAACCACCCTGGTTTGAGTGTGAAACAGCTGTTTTGGCAATGGAACAATTATTTTTAGTTATTCCAAAAGTTATCTGAGCTCAGAATGCATCTAAGTTGCTTGAAATGGCCAATTTTCTGCTTGAGAATGGTTTGAATAAGAGAATGCATGCTTCTAGTCCATAAATCAGAATTTTACAGTTGAAAGAAAATCAGATAGGAAAGAATGTGGCATTTCTCACTGTTTATATTTTATCGGTGATGAAAAATACTCTGATTGAAGAAATATAAACTGATTAAATAATTGATTGCATATCTGATCAGATAATCTGAGAAGTTCTGTTACTATGTTCTTGAAGATGAGTGACTATTCAGATCAGTATTTTTCTGTTGATAGGTGATCTGGAAAGTGCTCCTGTTTTGATTAATTATGGATACAATGGATGCTTTTTTGAGTTTGAATGGCATACTGCTGCTGCCTGTGTCCTGTCTAAAACAAAAGGAGACCACTGCAAAGTTTCAGATCTTCAAGCTGGTATGTAGCTAAAAAGAATCTATGATGGGGAAATTCAGATTTCCTGTTTGAATTTGTGTCAGTTAACATTTTGTGTCAACTAGCAACACTGTTTTTTATCTTCAACCCAATATTAAGTATAGGGTCATACATACTTAGAAATGTTTATTATCTATCTTCCCTCTTACAATGACTTTTTTATTAAAGAAGACTTTTTAAAATTTCTACTTAGGAGTTTCCTTCGACTTATCGCCACTGATGAATGAATCTTTCTCAATAAACACAAGTGACTATACCTTTCACATTAGTATTTGTGGCTCTTTGTCAAATAAGTATTGTGAGTCAGAGTCTGCAGTTTGTCAAGTAAAGAAAAGGTAAGTATTATGTGTATCTCCATTTTATGGGATGCTTGATGGCTTTTACATACTTTTGGTCCTTACTGTAAATTAGGAAAGTATCTAGGGCAGCGCTCAAAGAATGAAATAAACCAAAAATTATGAATAGGGCTGTTGCTTTACCCGCTCTGCGTTTTTTGTGTCCTGTAAAACCAGTGTTCCAATCTTGACATGGCCTTCACAACTCAAGTGAATCCAGTCTTTTCATCAGGTGAAGTGATGTTCCCTTTTTCCCCAACCCCAAGGCCAAATTAGACCCAGGATTACTGTTGACGTGCAAATAAAAATACGTTGTATCTTCAAAATGAATTGGTTCCTTTAGCTAAGTGATTGTGAGGTGGTGAAAAAGATTAATTACATTTTGGAATATTATTCTGTGTTTTGTTAGGTTGTTTACATGACATTAAGGTTTTGGTTTATAATTCTGTCATGTATGTTTTATTCATATCCTTACTGAATGGAGTATGACAACAATAATCATACTGAATGAATGCTTCCTCTAAAACAGTCTTGGAACCAAAAAAGCTCTAGGACATGTCTTCCAGTCCCAAGTGATCAATCCCAAGGAGCTGTTCCACTACATGAATTGCCCAGTGGCATGAACTCCTGATTAATACTTGACCTGAGCTCATAATTTTATCGGGTGATTATAAATTTGTGCTAGGATGTGGCTTTAGCAATTTGCCTTCTAAATAAAATATGGATTATTGTTGATTATGATCGGAAAACATGATCCAAAGATGAGTGTATCTTTGATGAGTGATAGCACAGTTGGACAAACCATTATAGAGAAAGTTGGTTCATAAGATTGAACTTATCAGTCAAGAAACATATATGTGATAGTTACATATGGTTTTGTAATGCAGCTTAATTTTTGGGAATGTGAGATTATGCTGGAACATTTAAAACAAATTTACATGAAATTGGATTATTGTATACTTTTAGTGGCCAGGGTTCTTGGAATCTTGGAATGCCCAGTTCTCAGCTGTCCTATTATGATGGAATTATTCAGCTAAACTATCAGAATGGCACACCCTACAACAATGTGGAGCATACAAGACGGTCAACCCATATAACGTTCCTGTGCGATCGTGATGCAAACAAGAGTGTACTGGAGTATCAGGTAGGAGCTGAATAAGAAAAAATTCCTTTAATTCTGTTCTTGCACTGCATCTTTAAGTCAGCTTTTGAAGGGCTAACAAAAAGGGTAATTAACTCACCAGACTTACTTTTTGAGTGGTATAGAGGGGGATCGTGCAGCTTTTTTTTTTTAAAAAAAATTGATTTATATGCCGCCCTTCTCCGGAGACTCAGGGTGGCTTACAATGCGTTAAGCAATAGCCTTCTCATACTTTTGTATATTTATACAAAGTCATCTTATTGCCCCCACAAACTGGGTCCTCAATTTACCTACCTTAGAAAGGATGGAAGGCTGAGTCAACCTTGAGCCTGGTGACATTCGAACTTACAGTAATTGCAGACATCTGGTGTTAATCACAATGCTATCAGTCTGATGAGCCACCAGGCCCTTGTGGCCTTGTGTTGATAAAAATAGACTCGACAACATGATTGCCAATGTCCAATGATGGATATGGCACAAGAAGAAGAAGATTGAGGGGGAATTCTAATTCCATATAAGCCTTATATCAGTGGTGAAATCCAAATTATGTTACTACCGGTTCTATGGGCGTGGCTTGGTGGGCGTAGTGTGGCTTGGTGGGCGTGGCTTGGTGGGTGTGGCAGGGAAGGATACTGCAAAATCTCCATTCCCACTCCACTCCAGGGGAAGGATATTGCAAAATCCCAATTCCCTCCCCACTCCTGGGGGAAGGAAATTGCAAAATCTCCATTCCCACTTCACTCTGGGGCTAGCCAGCGGTGGTATTTGCCGGTTCTCCGAACTATTCAAAATTTCTGCTACTGGTTCTCCGAACTGCTCAAAATTTCCGCTACCGGTTCTCTAGAACCTATCAGAACCTGCTGGATTTCACCCCTGCCTTATATGCCTTGGAGATCTATCTTTATAGATTGCCTAGAAAGCATCAATAAATCAGCTTTGATGTCAATTTTAGATATTTTCTTATAATTCTTACGCTTTGGGATGAAGTATACATACATTTCAGTTTTAAAGTAGCCTGCTCAGGGTCCCCTTGCTAACTCATTCATAAAATTGGCATATGGGGCATCTCCAGTTACACATTGGCAATTTACCAGAATGCTATCTACCAACCTCTGTAACCACTCCTGATATAGGACATTTCATCCTATCCGAACTTTTTTTTCCTTTATCTGGGCAAGTTATATTTCTAGGCAAAGTGCTTTTATATTTTTTAAATTTTTCAGTGAAGCCTCTATGGCTTATTGGGTGCTCTGAGAACCTTTTAGAAGTAGAGATGATGTTGGAACCTGGCACTTTGCTGTGCATCAGTTTTGTTTTCTTTTTTAACTTTACAGTTAGAAAAGTTTAATAGAATTTTTTAACTTTAACTTTTTAAACATTAATAGTTTCAGTTATCTGAAAGGAGAAGCTTAGTGGGCATTAAAAGAAGGTGCCTTCATTGTTGTCCTGGGCACCGCATTGAGGAATCTGTAGTCAAGCACATACATATTGAAAGTTTTTGTTTGGGGTCTGCTGCTTCTAATTGCAAGTATAAATATAGATTTTACTGAACATTCTGGTAGAAAAGCCTGAATCTATAAAGACAAAATCTGTGTCTGAAAGCTGAAACTTCTCATTTTGAACTGTCATAATATTGAGGTGTTCTATTTCCAATCTTGATTTTTTGCTTTCTATATTTTTGATCATGATAACTTAGAAGGAAGACAATTTCACATATAACTTCAAGTTGTATACTCAGTATGCTTGCCCAGAAATACCCACAGAATGTGTTGTAACAGATCCTCAAACCATGAAGCAATATGATCTGTCAAGGTAAATAAGAAAACAAAAGTTCTGAATGTAAATTTTAAATATGTGGAATTCTCAGCTAGCAATTTTTCCAAGCCAAAAAACAACTTTATATTTTAATCTTAACACTACCTTGCATTGACCAGCAGTGCTGTCATTATGCTTAACTATCAGAGAATCAGTTTGTTGTGGAAAAATCGCTTATTATCTTACAACTCTAAAGGTATAGTTTTAATTGTTCATCCATCAGTATTGCTACTATCTCTGATGTGGATTAAATCTTATTTTCTCAATAGTGTGTTTTAAATCAACAATGGATAATTTCTAGTGCATTTCCATGCTTATCTCAGTAGGGAAATATAGGAATACAATTACTTCTGTCTTGTTTCTGAATACATTATTGCCAACTGTAACCTTTGTTTTTTATTTTTAAAAACTGATGTATAAAGGCTTAATAATGTTTGGTCTATTTTTAGTTTATCATTATTTGGCAATGTAAAAGAAAATTGGTTTGCAATGGACAACTCTGGAGAGACTGTTCACAAAAAATACTACATAAATGTCTGCCGACCTTTGAGCCCCATCCCAGGATGTGACAGAAGAGCATCCATCTGTGAAATGACATTCAAAAGGGGCGAGAGTGTAAGTATGTCTATTGTATAGAGAGACAGAATCAAAACTAACTTTGGAGTTCTCCTTTTCTTTGTATTCCTGGGTATTTATACAATATATGGGTAAGACCTGGAGAATTTTTATAATCTTTACAGAAAGAATGTGTGCATTTCTTATTGCATTATTTTAAATATTTTTTTCTTATTATAAATGCCTTTGCTTTAAAAATATTTCATTTCTCTCATTTCAGGCTGGCTCTTCTAAAATTTCCAATAGTAACCTTGGGATTGCCTGGAAAAGTCCCATTTTTGAAGGACCTGGTAGAATCCTCCTAAATTATACTGGTGGCTCACTATGCATAAGGGCAGATGATGAGAAGTCAGAACCTTTCTCAAGCCTCATCCATCTTATTTGTGCCAAGGGCCTTCTTGTAAGTTTCTAATGGTTTGTTTGTTTGTTTATTTATTTTACGCACTGTAGGTTCATAGTGTTATAGAATTGACCGCCACTATATAAGAGTAGAAATTATAGATTTCACCTTATAGATCAGTGGTTCCCAACCATGTTTTGGCCATGCCCCACCTAAGCATCTCTAAAATCCTGATGCCCCTCCTGTGACATATAATTCTTCGAGTCTTGTCTATGCATATATTAAAAAGTGTTGCTAAGGTCTAGACTCCAGACACCACATATTTTCCAGACTCGCTGCGATGACAATCCACGCATGGATATTCACTTCTTGCTTTGCTAGAGACTGAGTGTAAACAATTTTTTCCGTTGGTGTAGCCACGCCCCCTGCTCCTGCTCTTCAGTCTTTTCACTCAGTCTGGCTGAAGAGACTTGAGTTAGATTTCTCTGACATTGTCAGTTTTTTCTTAAGCTTTATTTCTGTTGGTTTTTTGTGGATTTCTACTTTTATTAATTTCTTATTATGATCAATTGGACTTAGTTGTTTGGATTTAACAGGAAGGGCTGCACAACATGAATTCGAATTGCCCCCATTAAAAATCAAACTACCCCCCTGTGGGGCGTGGGCTCCACGTTGGGAACCACTGTTATAGATGAATTCTTTGATTCCTTTTGTCATATTTTATGTATTTTTAATTTTAAAAATCTATACAGCCACCCATCTCACAAAACAAGTGACTCTAGGTAGCATACAATACATCTAAATAACAATAAAACACAAATGCCGTTTATTATTATTAAAAACATTAAAAACGATAAAAGCCCAACTAAAAAAATGGATCTTGAAGGGGTGTCAATAATAATGGAACTATTTTACTAGTTTGCCAGTTCTCTGGGATCGCGAGACCAGGTGCCAATCTAACTTCTGGAAAGATATTCCACAGTGCGGATGCCAGAGCCTAGAAAGCCTGCCACCTAGGGCCCTCCAAATGTAGTTGAGTGACGGAGCCTATAGCATGCCTTCTCTACTAAATCCGGTGGCACAGAAAGATGTAATTGGGGAGAGAGAGTCCTGAAATGACCCAATCCCATGCCATGTAAGGATTTAAAGGTCAAAAACAACAGCTTGAATTGGACTTGGAAAAAAACTGGCAACCAATGAAGCTCACGGAGCAGAGATGTAGCAGGTGTTCTAGGAAGAACACATGTAACTGTCTGCGCTGCTGCATTTTGCACTAGGTGAAGTTTCCAAATACTCTTCAAGGACAACCTGATGTAGAGTGCATTACAGTAGTCCAACAGGGAGGTGACTAGGGATGAGGGAATGTGAATAGAACTCCTTGATCTAGGAATGAGTGCAACTGATGCACAATACAATGTTGTGTGAAGGCCCTTCTAGCCAGGACTGCCACCTGCTTGTTGGTAAGAGTTGCGAGTCCACGAGGATCCCCAGATTGCACATGTGGTCTACTTCAGGCAGTATAATTCCATTGAGCAGCAAAGATGGCATAGTGATGAAATGTAGATGGATTTTACACTTGTTCAGTTAAGAGTGGAATGAATAATCTTTATATCATAATACTCCAACATATGCTTTGAAACCTTTGTGATTCATTTCATCTTCATCCAGCTGAAGTATCATTCAAGAGTGGAAATAAAGCACAATCAAAAAAAACCCTAGAATTTTCAGAAATATGAAGAACTGGAACATTTTCAAAGCACCTTAACAAGGACCACATATATGTAGTTATTATAGTATGCTAAATAATTCCCAATGTTGGGAAATCAGAACAGAGGGGGGAATAAGGTAGAGCAGGGTTGTCAAACTTGCGACCCACAGGCTGGATACGTCACATGCTGGCCACCCCCACCTCCGTTTTAGCAAAGGGGAAAAAAATTGCGATATGTCACATGATGACATGTCGTCACAAGTTTGACCCCCCCTCCCCTGGGATAGAGCATCCAGTTAATTAAACAGGACTAATTTAACTTTTCTACCACAGATTATATTATTAAAAATGATATAACTGCAGAATGAATTATTCTAGGCTTTTCAATTTCTTCATTACTAAGTAGAAGTGATGATGGCTAAGTAAGTTCTGTGTTTTAGAGGACAGTAGAGTACATTTTGCTTCGTCTATAGGCATACTATTTTCTAGTTGCCTAGGTACTAACCAAGTCCAACTCTGCTTAGATTTTCAGTATTGCCCAGATTGGAACACTGACCCATTTCAGATTCACTTATCTCTCTTCCAGAGCAATTTCAAAATTGACATGTTGGTCTTCCAAAGTTTTGTTCCAAAATTGGCAAAATAAATCTGTGTGTTTCTTTTACTATATGCCTTAGCTTAACTTTTGGACCCGTTATATTTCCAGAATAGCAGCCCAAGATTTGTAGAGATGAAAGATTGTGTTGCAACTTTTCTGTGGGAAACTGAAGCTGCCTGTCCAGTCACCACTACACAAGGCGAGTCTCAGGTAAGAGCAGAGCAGAACAGGCTTATACTTGCATGCTATGTGTAATAGCATGCAAGTATAAGGATCCACATATAATACATGTGAATCATGTATTATATGGATCCATATATAATACATGTGAATCCTCATAATCCATCTTTTGCTTGTTGCTCTCAAATTCAGTCTGAGAAAGCTTGCATGCATGCTATTGGTGAAATCTTGTTTCATCTGCCTCTTCTTTCTTCGCCTCTGCAAACATTAAATAATTCTAGTTTTACATTTTTACCCAGCAACTCCTTATTAATTTTCAATATGTAGAAAGGCTTCTGGGAGATGATTAAGACAGTAGAGGCAAGCGCTTGAAGCAAACAAATTTATAAAGAGCTCTAAATAGGATATTGATGTTAGAATTCACTTTTATTCAACTTCTTACAATATCTTTTTTTTTTAAATCAGATTTTCCTAGATCATCCCCTTGATCCGTGATGGTGAACCTATGGCACGTGTGCCACAGGTGGCACGCAGAGCCATATTGGTGGGCACGTGAGCTCAGCTCGGGCCAGCTGGTTTTCAGGCCTTCTGGGTCACCCATAAGTCGGCAAACAGGCTGTTTCTGTCCTCTAGAGGGCCTCTGGGGGGGTGGGGAAGGCCGTTTTTGCCCTCCCCAGGCTCCTAGAGAGGCTCTGGAGCCTGGGGAGATCACATGCCAAAAGCGTGGGGAGCATAGAATTATGGGGGTGGGCACACGACCCCCCCCCCCCCACTTTTGGCACACGATGGCAAAAAGGTTAGCCATCACTGCCCTAGAACATTTCCTAGATCAATTTTATTGGGACAAACTTTAAAGTCTGTTTTTAAAAAAATTTCCAAGGAAGATTTGAGGCACAAATGACATAACCCTTAAACCTTGTATGTGATTTGGTACTAACACTGCTGTAGATAGAGGGCACTTTTGTAAATATTACTAACCTTACTTTACTTGATATTTGACTTTGACTTTCAACAAGATAAATATCCTGAATATAATAGTTTTGAATTTACCTCTAGATAATCATAATCATATGGTAGATACTACTTCCTTGTCTCTTTATTTTTAAGGCTGAAAATGTTTTAAGTTTATGAATTGTGTCTTTCCCTCCAGAACTGCTCTGTAAAAGACCCAAACACTGGATTTCTATATAACCTGGAACCATTAGCTTCGGAAAAAGCATACGTTGTCGAAGGAATTAAAAAGAGCTACATGGTAATAATTTTCGTTTCTAATTCTTACAGTTTTTCTGAAGTGAGTTAATAAATCGGTGTGCTTTCTTGAAGGAAGTATAGAAAACACTCAGAACCATATCTTGTGCATTGTAAAAAGAATTCCTGATAATAGTAATGTTAATAAACAGCAAGTACCGTAAATATACTGTGAGCTACACACTGGGAAAAGCTCTAGCCCAAGAACTGAACAAATGATTTATATGCAGGATTTAGTAGTTAAAGATAAAAGACAGGTCATTTAAATCCTTCAAAGCTGCTATGAAACAGAACAGAAAATACTGAGTTATGAGTTAGATGAGTTAGTTATATGGGCTAGTTAGAAGGGTAAAAGGCAACTTAAAGAGTTATTACTGTGAAATTAGAATTTTTCATGTCAAAATCAAAGCTTACATTTATATTCTCTATCACTTTGGTTGAGCTAAAAACCTTGTAAAGATAACATGAATAAAACGGGAGGCTGCAATTACTAAGTGTGGTCTTGATAATCATGTCCATCAAATAGTAGAAAACTAACATTGATTGTATTCAATCTTTTAGGTAAGTATCTGTAGACCAGCCAAGGAATGTGGGCCTATTCATGGTACTGAAGTTGATGATTCAATTGGTGGATGTGAAACAGAAGATCTGGAACACATTCGCTTGGTGAAATTGAACAAAACTCTTCAATTGTCTACAGAAGGATATCTATCACTTACTTATACAGGTAAAGTGAGTGTGGCTTACTTTGTAAATGTTTGCCTTCCAATATAGTCATTACATGTTTTTGAGAGGTAATATTTAGTCATTATACAGTGCTCACCCCCTCATCCAATCAGGCTTTATTCTGCAATCTGTGGTTCCTAGAGCTCATATCTAGAGAAACACCTATTATTGTTAATTCAAAGGAAAGTAAAGAGTCAATGCATAATGTACAGCTTGTTGGCTATTGCCTTAGAAATTGTATATTCTTGCCCACCTTCTGAATTCACAGACATAAAGGTTTAATGCTTCTCCACATTCCTGTTTAAAAAAAAAAGAGTTTGGAGCTTAAAAATCTGGAGATGTGGAATTCAAGTTATATAAAAAAAGCCCAGTAAGAGAGATTGTAGAAAATGTTCTTTCCTTAAAGGGTATAATTTATCTCCATCATACTTTAATATTTTCTCTTTCTTTAACCTATGCTAGTGAATGTATCCTGACTCGGTCATGTAAACGACATTTTATTTTTTTTAAAAGTACATGCTGAACTTGGGTGAAAGTCTTTCCCTTGCTATCCCTGAAAACCATCATATTTCTCCTTACATTTAACTGTATTGTTCTTGTGGGTTGTTGTTGTTGTTGTTGTTGTTTGCTCTTGTTACTGTCTGATGTTCCAATGTGCAGATTTAAAGGAACAACATATACAGTAGTCCTTGTTCAGCAATCACTTGTTCAGTGACTGAAGTTATGATGGTGCTGAACAACAAAATTTATGGCTAATCCGTGTAGTTGTGGCTGTTGTAGTGTCCTCAAGGTCATGTGATAGAGCAAGGTGAATGTTTTGCAACTGGCTCACAATTACAACCTTGCAGTGTCCGTCACTTGATTGCTGTTTGCTGCGTTTATTACTGTTTTCTGACAAGCAAAACCAATAGGGAAATCAGCAGGAGGTTGCAAATGACAATCCTGCGATGTTATGCCTAAGTGAGATTTGCCTAACAATAGCACTTAGACTTATATACTACTTCACAGTGCTTTACAGCCCTCTCTAAGCGGTTTACAGAGTCAGCATATTGCCCCCATGTTCCTCATTTTACCCACCTCGAAAGGATGGAAGGCTGAGTCAACCTTGAGCCGGTGAGATTCAAACTGCTGAATTGCAGCCAGCAGTCAGCAGAAGTAGTTTTCAGTACTCTATTCTAACCACTGCCCCACCACGACAGCAACTCAGACTTGGCAATGGAATTCCCAGCTCCAAGTACTGTAGTTTACCACTACCTGAAAAGAGTTGGAGAATACTTTGTCTTGACATTTTATGTTCATTCTTCAGGGCCCAATGACAGTTTCATCATCACTTTTACTTGTAATCGGTCCTATCCTGGAGAACTCAAATTTGTACATGAAGAAATGGATTCTGCAAGAAATATTCATAATACTTACTTTAACTTCTACACGGCGTTAGCCTGCCCACCTGTTCCAGTTGATTGCCAAGTCACTGGTAAGTAAACTAGAAAAGGTAAATTTTCCATGTCAGGCACTAAGTGCCTTTATATATGTTTTTCCCCCCTACATTCAAATAGTAGGTAATGGAATTTCAGAGTTATGGACATCCGTATATTGTTATTTTCTAGAATCCAAAGATCGTTCAAGTGGAACATGGTTTAAAAGATGTAGAATTTAAGAAATTCTGAGCTCACATGTAGAGTGATTTCATTACCCTTCCACAGAAGGCATGAACTGCTTTTAAACATATTAGTAGTATAATCTTTGATTTTGAGGTGCTAGTCATTTTGTTCTTGTTCTATTTAGTAATTATTTTTTATTATGCTACAAATTGTCTCTTTTACCTAAGGTACTGTAGTGGTTTTTCTTGTAAATTATGTTTAAAAAGAAAGAAGAAACCTTTTAAGAGGTTTTTGTTGATTTAATACTGCAAAGGTATTAGGTGAAAATTTAAAATGCTCAGTCACTTTAAAAATTATTTTTTTAAATGTAGGAGGTCCAGAATTTATATTTATATTATTTACACATTCACATGCACACACTCATACATACATTTTTGTTTATTTCTTGAGATGTGCTTGAATATTTGATATAAAGATACTGGGAAGTTAAGTATAGTGAAGCACCCAACATTTATCTGTAGAATCTTCTGATTTCATAATGCATATTTTGTTTTAATATTATTTTATTACTTTGCTCTTCAAATGTCAGGCTTGGATGACTAACCTGTTGGAAATTGGGGTCTGACTTGGATAAGGAGGATTTGATTTAATCAAGCATTTCCAGTTCCTGCTTGTGTTTTCAGATTCTGATGGCAATGAATACGATCTGAGTGACTTGAGCAGAGACCATGAACCCTGGATTGCCCTAGATACAACAACAGATGCCAAAAAAAGAACTTTCTATCTCAATGTTTGCAGGCCACTTCCCTATATACCTGGATGTCCAGGTAAGTATCTTGGGTTAACTAATGATGTAGGTTTGAGCTCCCAGTGCTTAGAATCCAAATGAGCAGACATGGTTGAACAGACTACAGAGATAATAGATTGAATCAGGAATCTGCATCCGGTTATTCATGAGCTGCAAGCTTCTCCCCAGTTGTAATTTTGTTACTCTTTATTGAATTGAATTGATTGATTGATTATATACCATCAAGTCACTGTCAGTTCTTAAGTGATTACATAGATAAATTTTCTCCATGATGATTTATCCCTAACCTGGTCTTTCATGTCTTCTGATGGTGCACTCGTCATCACCTTAACTCAGGGCTGTCAAACTCGCAGTCCATGGGCCGGATGTGTCACACGTTGGCCACACCCATGCCTGGTTTAGCAAAGGGGGGGAAAGTCCCGATATATCACGTGACGCAGCTGTGACGACGCAAGTTTGACACCCCTGCTTTAACTGAATCCATTCGCCATGGCTGTTGGTCCTTCTCTTTTTCTCTTTTCTTTCATCTTTCTCAACATTGTGGTGACTTCATTTGCCAATCATATTAATCAAAGCTAAATAAACAGTTTCGCCACATTTCTTATGTAAACCTGTCAATAGTTTATTTGTTTAAGGACCTTCAAATGATTTAAAAAATTGACTGAACTTTTTCTAAAAGCCTTTTAAGCTGGCTTTTATTCTTCTATCTTTGTCAGCTTGAATTCTAATGTTGGAATGTATATTATAATTGGGGAGAATAGCAATTATCAGCTCGATGCTTGGGTAAGGTAAAGATAGAAATAATAGTTTTAAACCAATTTTAATTTTTTTAACAAAAAGACAACTGTAAAAATAAGGGAAGTAAAGAAAAATCCTTGTATATCAGCAAAGTCATATAGAGTTTATATTTAACTAGCCCATCATCAGTTCAGATATGATTAACTTAAGAAAAGGAGAAAATAATGTTAAATTACTGTGAGCCCTTCTTAAAAAGAATGAATGCAACCCTTTTTGGAAAACATAAACATCTATTTTGAAATGTGTCTTTTGGCTACAGCTGGCATACTGGGAGCTTGTGTGAAATATGCTGATAAAAGCCAAAATCTTGGTGTCATTCAAATAAGTCCTCAGGCTGCCACCGATGGATCCCTTACTATTGTGTATTTAAGTGGAGACATATGCAAAGATAAACTACAGTACTCAACCCGGATAATTTTCCAGTGTGATCAAGCTATGGTAAGTTCATGTTTGGGCAGTTTTTTTCAAACTTGGCAACTTTTAAGATGTGTGGTATCCCAGAATTCCAAAGCCAGCCTACTGAGTTGAAATCTATACATCTTAAACTTGCCAGGTTTGAAAAACATTATGTACTGTATATGCAAAGTCTAGTACCGTGATGGCGAACCTATGGCACGCGTGCCCAAAGTGGCATGCAGAGCCATATTGCCTGGCACGTGCGGAATCGCCCATTCCTCTTCCAGGTTTCTGGCATGCATGCGCAGGTGACAATGAGCCGGCCCTTGTGAGTGTGGTAGTGCCAGAAACCGGAAGAGTTCGTCTTCCATTTTCCAGCATGAGCATGCGCCCCGGCCAGCTGATTGGCGTATGCACGGCAGTAACCGGAAGACTTGCTAGTTGAAACCAAAAGTACTTTATCCAGCGCACGCATGCCCCCTGGGCAGTTCCTCTTCCTGGTCACTGCCCTGATGTGCTTCCTTTTTGGCACTCTGTGCAGTATGCATTCATGTGCGCTCCCTTTTCGGCACTTTGTGCCGAAAAGTTTCGCCATCACTGGTCTAGTATCTAGATGCCATAACACGATTGCTTTTTGAAACCTTGCAGGCTGGAATTATATCTGTCACTCATATCTTTTTCCAACTTGTTTGTATTGTTGCAGCATTCTTTATCCTAGTGTGTCATGAAGCTTAGGAATTCTGTTCCTTTAAAAATATATATCAAATAATTGTGCATAGGTGCATTTTTCAAGACTTCATTTTTTCTAACCTCAAAGGCTTTGGTTGGAAGAAACTTGAGTGTACAGCTGCACATTATCCCTTTCCCAGATGGCTTCTTGGGATACTGTCATGGTTCCGTTAGAGCAGTCTTTAACATCCTTCCCCCACCTTCCTCTACACCTGAAGAGAATCAGGGACTCCAAAAGTAATAACATACTGTACCTGTGTCATATGATTGTGTGTAGTTGATTTGGGTGGAATAGCTTCACAAACTTCCTTCTGCTTCTAAAGATGTAAAAATAAATTTAGAAGAACTAATCAGTGGATGCTTCCTATTTGAAATCTAAATAGGAAGGACACTAAAATAGGACACTAAATTTTAAGTAAAAATAAAATAAAAGGCTCTGTTTTTTCTCATTATTTAAAAATGACTATTTCACATTGAGCAGTACATACTGCTCAATTTGAACATTCATTTCCATTTTTCCACTTCAGAGAGAGCTTCAGAGGATGTGACCAATATAGGTTGATGGGAAGTTTATTCATTTAGGCTTAAAAAGCTTTAAGTTAAGTCTGATGACTTGCCTGACAGTTCAGCGTCTTAGCCTTCCCTCCCTCCCTCCCTGCACCAAAACTTGATGGTGTGATCTACAGAGGCAGTATGGAGAAGAGTTGCAATTCAAATCACTTGCTTAATTATTATTGTTTATTGTGCATTTGAATGAAGTTGGAGCTAAGCTAACAGAGGCAGAGGGAAGAACGAAGAAAAACAATATAGGAGAGATTGGTAGAGACAATGTAGACAGTAGATAGATACCGTAGGTGTTTAGATATGTGTTTGAAAACCTGGCTCTGCTGACTCATTTGGGCTCACAGATCCACTTGGGATGGGTTAGCGCCTTGAAGGACTTCCCCCTCTTTTTAACTTTTATTATTTTATTCCTATTTTAACTACCCCCTATGGGACCAAAATATTTATATGGTTTTTTTATGTTTTAATTGTAGAACAACCAGAATTACTGTGTGAGTAAGATGGCAGTCTCCAAATTTAATAAATAAATATATTCTATCAATACTCTAAAGAAGCCAGTGTATTATGAGAACAAAGGCTGCTTCCATAGGTTACAAAAACAGCCAGTACGTGATGAAATGTCTGCAAATTGAGAATCATGTCACCTCCCCCATAATCATTACTGTGATTCTGCTGCGAACATATTTAAAATGGGGATAAAGCTAAACACATTGTCCCACAACATTGATTATATCTGTTATGTGGCAATACTGATTGGTTCTCCTGTTGGGTTGTAAAGTGATAGGTCAAAAATGAAATTCTCAGGTTTTCAGGTTTTTGTTTTTGTTTTTACAAATGAAATTTGAATAGAATGGATTGCCAATGAATCAGAAAATGGTGATTTAGTAGCATATAGGAGAATCAGAAGTTCATTCATGAATGCATGAAACTTGTCAAACCATTCATCTTTATGTTTAAGGGATCACCAGTGTTTCAATATGAAAAGGACTGTGAGTTTGTGTTTCTCTGGAGAACACTAGCGGCTTGCCCTGTGCACAGAGCAGAAGGTAAGTATGTGCACTTAAAAGAGTTTTGTTCTTCAATCTGTATATCTAAAACTTGTGAATACGTTTATATCAGGGATGAAATGCTCCCGGTTCAGACCGGATCACCCGATCTGGTAGCAATGGAGGCAGGTGGTTTGGAGAACTGGTAGCAAAAATCCCTGCCCCCCCCCCCTCCATGCCCAGCTGAGCCGCACAATCATCAGAGGCTTTTTTTTTTTAACTTTTAAAAGCATTTTTTCTACAACCTTTTCGGCTGAAAAATGCTTTTAAAAGTAAAAAAAAAAAAGCCTCTTACGCAGCTCAGCTGGGTTCATCAAAAGCTTTTAAAAGGAAAAAAGCCTCTGCCGATCAGGCAACTCAGCTGGGATCGTCAGAGCCTTTTGAAAGCATTTTTTTTACAACCTCTTCACGGAAGAGGTTGTAGAAAAAATGGTTTTAAAAGTAAAAAAAAAAAAAAAAAAGGCCACGCCCACACAGTCACATTACCCCCCTCACCAAACCACCTCCACAGAACCGGTAATAACAAATTTTAGATTTCACCACTGGTTTATATTTAATATGCCAGTTGAAAGGCAGGTATTATCTTGAACTTTCATGTCCTGTCAGTTCTTTTCTAATTTGTGTATAACAGAAGTCTTAACTTCCAAATATGTCATATAGGAGCATTATGATTATGCATATACATTCCAACTCCAAAATTGTTATCGTTACAGCTGTTAATATTAACTATTTTTTAATTTAATGTAAATTAAATAAAAAGTTGTTATTGACCTAATTCTACCTTTTACTTTTTGGAATTGGAGCCTTCAGTATTTGTTATAAACCAGAGATAGGCTTTGGACCAGAAGAGATTGCCTTACTTTTTGTATGTTTGTGATATGCATGTAATATATTCAGAAAACAGTTGATTCAGGTGTTTTTGGAACAGAAGTATTGTGTAACTAAAAATTGTCTGTACTGTTAGTTTTAATATTTTTAATTATATACTGTAAAATATATAGGAAAAAGGAAGGATTTGTGAAGAAAAATAAAATACATAAAATGTTTAATTTTTAATTCTCTTTAGAAGTGTGGAGTCATTTGTTACATCTTGTATATTCTTTAGTTTGCTTTTTAGTGATACCCTTGGCCATATAGTTTCAGAGTGAGGAGATGAAGGAAAAAACAAGAGTAGTCATTAAGGGAAGGTATTGGAAAGGAAGTTGATGGTACATAGGCATGCAAATATGAAACAGAGAAAGTGGGGCGGGATGCATCAGCCTTACCTCATAACTTACGTCATAAGACCTGCCTGTTTTTTGTGCTCAGAAACCTGGAACAATCAAGCTGTTCCAAGTTTAATTCAGACAACCTGCATCATACCTAGAATGGTTCAGCTATATAGGAATAGTACTTAAATCTCTCTCTCTCTAAGTGGTTTACAATAGTCAGCATATACTGCCCCCAACAATCTGCATCCTCATTCAGTCTTGGAAGAATGGAGGGCTGAGTCAACCTTAGGGTCGAACTCTAGACTGTGGGTACAGAGGCAGCCTACAATTCTGCATTCAAACTGCTGCGCCACCTTGGCTCCATATTTCTTTGTGGCTTTTTTTTTTTTTTTTTTTGCTTTTGATACTTGCATTGGATAATCTATTACTGTGAAAGTAGTTTTAATGATAGTCAATTTGCTTTACAAAAATTTGTACACTGGAATTTCTGTTTAATTTGCTGAAAGAAAGTTAAGTGATAACTGTATGTCATTCTACAGCATTAGATCATAATTTTTTCCCTTGTGGCTTTGGTTGTTTTTTTTTTTAAGGTGAGAACTGTCAAGTGAAAGATCCAAGATATAGTTATGTATATAACTTGTCACCACTTCGTGGGAATGACATTAAAGTCAGCACCGAAGAATATGACTACTACTTTAGAATTTGTGATGGATTAAGAACAGGGATTTGCAAACAATCAAGCAACAGTGAAGATGTTGTGTCATCATGTCAAATTAAAAAACAAGAACCACTTGCTAAAAAAATAGCAGGTAAGGTCATTCTCAGATTGTTGCCTTGATTTGTTATCCAAACAAATGTCGTCATAGAACTTTTCTTGAATCTCCATTAGTGATATTACTCTAGCTAACTTGAGCCAGCAGTCCTCTGGGTGTGCTAATAATTCCATGTGATTACAATAGGCCAACTAAGATGAAACTCTTTGCTGCTGATTGTTAATGTCTTTTCCCCCTGTACCCTCACAGAATTTTAAATTCATCTGAAAGCACTTAATTTCTGTACATTTTTATAAACATGCAAATCTATATATACAGTATATAAATGCATATACTTGTCAGTTTATGTATCTTAGGTACACTTTTATTTGCTAATTTTTATCTTTACATCTTATGCCACTAAGTAATTTCCATTCTTTTTTTGTGTGATAAAGTAAAGGTAATTAGACCACAGGCAGGATGCCTGGACGCTCTGCAGCAGAACAGGCAATGGGATGCCATCCACATTGTAAGGGCCCCCCCAGAGTCATTGAGATACGGATGGCTATAGACGTGGAATAAATAAAACCTCTCCATGAGGGTACTCCCTTGTTGCAGGGATGGGTCTTGAACAAATGATATGCAGGAAATAGTTTGCATGACTGCTCAACTTAATGTAAAGACTAGCATTGGAAGTTTTAGTAGGGTATTGTATGCTGTGATTAAAACTGGATTGTTAAGCTTCCATTCTCTTCTCCCAGAAACATAACTATGTTAGTTTTTTTGATATAACTCTAAGAATCTTCTTCCAGATAAGGACAGCTCATTCTCTCTCTGCACACATATGCTTAAAACTTGTAATACATTTTCAATAGGTTTCTCTTAATATTTTGTCATATACATTTCTGTAACTAGGTTTGCAGACTGAAAAACTGACATATGAAAATGGATTGCTTAAGATAAACTACACTGGTGGGGACACATGTCACAAGGTGTTTAAGAGATCAACAGCCATATTTTTCTACTGTGATCCTAATCCTAATTTGCAGGTAAGGGGCCTTGGGGACTTTAGTCTGTTCCAGAATAATTAAATGTGGCTTGGCAGTTGTCTAAACTTGGAAAGAGAAAGAAGCTCTGTATAGATCAACCATACAAAAATTAAATGCAGTGAGAGATTAGA
Organism: Arizona elegans; assembly: GCA_022577455.1. Lineage (NCBI taxonomy): Eukaryota > Metazoa > Chordata > Lepidosauria > Squamata > Colubridae > Arizona > Arizona elegans. The sequence continues at coordinate 257,808,720 of JAKOOJ010000001.1, forward strand.
GTTGCATAATCCCGAGAACTGCCTATTAGATAACATGTTTATTAAGGACAAAGGTATATACTGAGTCCTCAGATGCAAATGAAGCTGCTAATGATCAAGGACAATCCCTTTTTTGCATTGTGTCAGAAGGGAAAATATTAAATATATGTAATTTCATCATTTAATTAATTTTTATTTTAGTTAAGTTTAAAGAAAATCCTTTGTAGCTTTTGTCCAGGCCTAACCCTAACCCTATCCATTGCTTTGTCCTGTGCAGTGCTTCTCTTAAAGAATTACCCTGATTGAAGGACATAAGACTGGACTGATGGGGTTTTGATTTTTAATGTATTTAATATGCGTTTAATATGTATTTTAACATGTTTCTTACTTGGATTGAGATTGTATATCTTAATTGTTGTGAGCCTCCCTGAGTCCTATGGAGATAGGGCAGCATATAAATTTAATTAAAATAAATAAATAAGATATATAAATTCTTGCCATGTCACTGTCATTTCTTTTTCATTAATTTTGTGCTGCAGTGGCTGTCACTTATTTATATATGTTCTGATTCTTTTATTGAAGAAAGCCTGATAAATGGCATGGAAATAAAAAAAATGTTGAAATTGCAATAGCTTAAAGCAGGCATCTCCAACCTGCAGCCCTCCGGCCACAGCTAGCAATGCAGCCCCAAAAGATCATTATGATTTTACCCTTATGTGTGTTTGTATATATATTAACTATATATTTATATGTGACCCAATTTAATTAGTCTTCACTCAATACGGACCAGGCAAGCCGAAACGTTAGAGATGCCTGGTTTAAAGGAAGAGGCTGTTGTGGCCTGTCGGCCGCCGGCCCCTCCAGCAGTTGAATCAGAAGAGGAGGAGGAGGCATGGGAGTCAGTGTCAGCATCAAGGCAACCTGAGAGTTCCAAGGGGAAAGAGGGAATGGAGCTGGCAGAGAGAGAGAGAGAGAGGCAGAGGCAGAGCCATCAGCCCTCAGCCCTCAGATGGAGAGTCAACAGCCCCCAGGTCTGGAGGTGGCTAATGAGGAAGAGGAGGAACAGCTGGGTCCAGTGCCTGACACACAGATGCGCGGAAGGCAGAGAAGAGGAGAGTAGTGGAAATCCGTGGCCCGATCCTTGGGAAGGAAGAGCCACCGCTGTTTGCGAAGCCCCACCCTAGCTCTGGGGATAAAAGGCAGGGGGCGGAAATGAATAGATGTGGCAGACAACTATTCATCTTCTGGCTGGACAGACTTGTTAGCCTACATTGAGAGAGAAACTATTTGCCAGGGCTGCTGGCGCTCCTAATAAAGGAATCTTTTGAGTTAACTTCAGACGGTTTGTCGTGTTTGGGGAGATGGGTCAGAACAGAGGCTCTGTCAAAGGATTGGTTCGTTTGATGATAGATTGTTAAGACTTTCTATGTTTACAGTGGGAAGAGTCCAGCCCACGTTTCTGGCCTTGCCTTCTTTCTTCCACTCTTCAGTCTTGGAATTACTCCCTTGTGCAAAAGAGCTTGAGGATCCACTTCCAAATTTCCATCCATGATTTAATATTTTTAGCTGTGATGCTGATGTGGTCTAGACTCTAGAATATGCAATAGTTTTTTTATCTGTTTCCGTAGCCAGTATTTCTGAAGGAAACCGAAGATTGCACCTATATGTTTGAATGGCACACTCCTTTTGCCTGCCCACCTGCCAAATCTGTTGAATGCTCCTATAAGTAAGTTGTCTTTCCCCAGAGTGTTTTTAGGATTTTCTGTTTTATTGATCTATTGCTTAATCCATACCAGATATAAGATTTGCTGTGACATTCTGAGAACATGAGTTTTCCTCTTCTGTAACTGTAGCCTTACTTGTACATGAGCAGCATTTGAGTGCTGTCAAGGTAAAATTGTGTGGTCTAACTCAAACAAAAGAGGAATTAATTAAAGTAATTAATTACTTTAATATTACAATATTACAATAATTACAAATATTGAAAAATAGAGACAAATGCTAGTATATGTTTAAGTCTTTTCTTACAATATTCCAATATGCCTGTCAGAGTTGTAGGCTAAGATTAATAACAATAGCAATAGCAATAAGACTTATATACCGCTTCACAGTGCTTTACAGCCCTCTCTAAGTGGTTTACAGAGTCAGCATATTGACCCCAACAATTTGGATCCCCATTTTACCCATCTTGGAAGGATGGAAGGCTGAATCAACCTTGAGCCTGGTGAGATTCAAACTGCCAAATTGCAGTCAACTGGCAGTCAGCAGAAGTAGCCTGCAGTACTGCATTCTAACTGCTGCGCCATTATGGCTCAATTTTCCAAATTTCCCAATTTTCTCCTGCAGGCAGCTGTGCTTGCCAAGAAACGGGGGACAAATCTTGGGCTTTGGATCGCAGTCTATTTTAGCCCTAATGCTCCAGTGTGCAGTTTGGATGATGGAGAACATTGGATGTCAGTAGTGCATTAGAATTGCTTTATGCGGTTAGAGAGGAATTCAAAAGAATTGTGCATACATTCAAAATTTATGTAAATACAATTGTTTTGAATATTTCACTTGGATTTTTGTAATAGAAGTTGTCTACATCTTGAATATATTTACTCTGTTCAGTTATCATTAAATGTTTTTTTCTTGTTTTGTAGAGATAGTGCTGGCAATTCCTATGATCTCTCTCCTCTGACCCAACAAAAGAAAAACTGGGAGGCTATTTCAAAGACTAGCTCTTCACAGAAATACTACATCAATGTTTGTAGATCATTAGTACCTCATGTTGGAGCTGGTAAGAATTTGGGGAAGTGTATGCTATTTACTCAGACGTTTTATAGGAGGTTGAATGTGCCACCAGATTCTGAACAAAATAATTCAGTATCTTTGTGGTGAGTCATTTTGCTCAAGTTAAATCTAGCCTTTTATGCCTGCTTTAAAATTAGTAATAAAGATACTGATGTGGTGGATAACTTCTGCCTTTAGGTTCAGCCATCAACAGTAAAGGAACAAGCAGTCAAGAAATACATCACATAGCATTTGGTACAGTAGTCATGAAGATTCTGGAAAAGACATTTCTTTGTTTAAATTTATTGGCCAACTACTTACCATTCAGATGTGATGATGAATCAGATCAGAATTGTGCAAGCCAGGGAAATAGATGGGTGAGTGGGTGGGGAATGCTGCAGTGTCCCTATAGTTGGTTGTAAGAGCAAATGACCACCAGGACGCTGCAATGGAACCAGGTCATAAGTAAATTTTGAAGGGTTCTCCATAATTGCAAACAGTCCCTGAGCAATGATTTCATCTATATAACATCTTATCTATAAAAAGGATTGTCTCATCTTGAAGTAACCTTTCTTTTTTTGCCAGATCCAGGATTTTTTTTTTAAAAAAAATGCTATTTCTTTAATGACCCCTTTCTGTGTGTATATTTATTCATACTAAATTACTTTTGTTTTCTTACTGGGGTTTTTTTTTTTTTTTTTGTTGTTGTTCCATATTTAGATTTTTGTCCCCCAGATGCTGCAGCCTGCCTAATGAATGGTTCTAAGTATATAAGCTTAGGTGAAGTGGCTGAGGGGCTGAGATGGGAAAATGGTGTTTTTGTTCTTAAATATATAAATGGTGAGAAGTGTGAAGACCATATCCGGAAGAAATCTGCCATCATCCATTTCAAATGTGATGAAAAGAAAGATGTAAGTATGTTTCATTTATTGAGGGCTTGATGAAAACATTTCATAGGCTCCTATGAAAATAATGGTCATAGAATTAGAATCCTAATTCTTATTTGGATCTCATTTTCATAAATTTGCCTCTACATGGAATAAAATTCATCTTTTCATTTCTTAGAAGGAAACAGTTATTTAGCTACGGCTATTTGGGTATAGTAGCAAGATAGCAGATAACCAGTATTGACTGTAAGAAAAAAAACAAAAACAAGTTTTCTGCTTCAAAAAACTTTTATAAGTAATAATAGGCAAACTGGTATCTTCCAGAAATTTAGACCATTGCTTCCAAAATTCCTGACCGTTGGTTATACTGATGTAATAATGCTTTAAAGTATGTGGAGATCATCTCCATACCTGTCTTGAAATGTAAATTCATTAGCATTATCCAGTTAATATTAGTCACAATTTTTATGTGACCGCTGAAAAAAGATGAACTGATCCCAGCTTGCCATGTTTTCATTATTTTTCTAAGTGGAAAAGTTGTTTCTTGAATACTGAGAAAACCATTGTCTATCAGCTTTGCATGTACTCATATTCTCTTTTTTTTATCTGCCAGAATTCCAATCCAGAATTGGTAACAGCCCATATGGATTGTGAATATAATTTTATGTGGTATACAGCTGCTGCATGTCCTCTGAAAAGCAATATGCACAATAATTGCACTGTGTCTAACCCTCGTACAGGTAATATTTTTCTCTAAATGCGGGTTGACTAAATGTAATAAGTAAGTTGAAAAGAGGACTGGAGTTGACATCTAATGCCATAGAAATGTCTCAGGATATGGAACAAGCAGTTCATGCTAGAAAATGCTCAATGTTTTTTTCAAATGTTAACTGAACTGAAGCAGTTTGCCCTGAAGGAATGGGCCATAATTCCCATGTAGTCACACAAAATCTTGATCACTAAGTACCAAAAGTGTTTGGTTGCAGTTGTTACAGCCAAAGATAGAACAATTAGTTACTGAATCTAGTGAGGTGATTTGTTTTCTTTTTGGCATATTGCATGTTGGTTGCATTAATAAATTTGGGAGAGGTTCATTGAAACCCATAGAAAGCTCTGACAGCATTCATTGACAAAGATAGACAAAAGGTTAAGAAATCCAAAAGGAAGCAAGTGCTTTTTTACAGAACTAGACTTGTTACCTTCCCATCTAGAAAAATTATACTTTTTTCTGTCCTGTAATTCTGTTAGCTTGCCTTGATTCTTGCCTCTTTCCATTGGTCCTTGTTTAACCACAGCAGTGGGGACTGCCGGATTGCCATCACTAAGTGATGCAGTCATGTGACATCATGCTTTAAAACTGGATCGCTTTGTGATGGAAATTTCAGTCCTAACTGTCATCATGACCTTCTATATCCACTGGTACAGAATAAAAGCCATAACCGTTATTATATTAAATTTTTATCTCTTGTTTGACCACAGTAACAGGAAGGCTTTGGGTCTCGTTCTATGGACCTTATGGTTATACTGAGGTGCAAACCATCATACCATATGCACTTACGTTTATGGCTCATGTTAAAATTCTGTGGGTATATATTGATACACTATATTATTTTTATAAATAATATGTCAAAAGCCCTGAATGAATGACTTTTATACTGGTTTTGAATTTTTGATGTCCTTCTACTGGAGTCAGCTTATTGATTGTTTTAATAAAAATGTGTTTTCCATAGTAGTATTTCTTTTTTTCTCCCTCCTCTGTTTTCTTTCAGGTCATCTCTTTGACCTTAATCCTTTAAAGAGACAGGCTGGCTACATTCTCTCTGATTTTGTGAACCAAAGAATGCTCCAGTTGAGTGTGTGTGATGAACCCAACACTTCATGTGGTGGAGGCATTGGTAAGTTTTGACTTGCTGAGATGCTGATATTGAACCCAGGTTCATAGGATGGAAAGAGATTGTTGTGATACTTTGTTTTCTTAAGCCTATGTTATCATTGATATGTGACGTAACAGTAGTAATGTAGTAAAGTACATTTCAATAAAAATGTAGGACAGTATCTGGATAACAATATGTGCTCTTCTCCTGGGATAAGCTTTTCCTTCCTTCCCAGGATATCCAGTTTATCAGCTATTCATACAATGTGTGCAGGTAGGTCTCAATTAGTGCATTAATGAATTCCACAAATGGTCACATTATTTGAATTCACACTATTCAAGGAGATTTTTCTATGGGAAGTAGGGTAATTGGTTCCAGCTCAATGGAAATAGGCAGTTTTAAAATGCAACATAATGTTTATATGTTTATTAATAGAATACTGTATAACAGTAAAAAAGGTTAAACCCATATCCAAAGTATATATGATATCTTCTGTATGCTGCTGCAGTTCTTCAAACTGAACTTTTCTTTTCTCCATTTTGCACAAAAGACCATTAGCTTCTAAAACCCCAACTGTGGCTGTGTATGAGCCTCAACTGCATATATGCAGCCTTGCACTAATTGAATGCTGACTTACATTAAAGGAGGCTTGGTATCAGTTTATAAACTATGCTAAATCAAATTTTGCACTATTCAAACTTGCTCTAATTGTGATCTATCTGTAACTTAAAAAAATAGATAACTGTAAAACCTGCTATACGGCTCAGATTTCTTAGTTTCCATGATTTACCTGGGATAGCAGTAAAATGCTTATTGGAGTGCATATGCATGTTATATTTTACAAGTGTGCACTGAAGTCCATTATGCCATATTTAAACAGCCACTCGCTATATTGTTAACATAATGAGATACAAGATAGGTGGAGGAAAAAGGTGCCTATCCACTGCATATCATGCTGTGGAGTGGATATGGTGGAGACACTTTCCCATCTATCTGATGTTAAGAAACGTACATAGCCTCCTGTTAGGCATTGTAAGCCTTAATTGACCACTTTATATTGAAAAAATAAGTCTGAAAGAACAAAACTGTATTACGACTATTCAGTGAATCATTGAGCAACTTGATCCCAGCACTGGAGAATAAATAGAAGTCTTTTTAACCAAAATCATAAAAGCATATATTTTTCTTGATGTATTAATAATGTAGCATTTTCCCTATTAATTGTGTTGAAGTTAATATTTCTTCTGTCAAAAAACAAGGAAAAAGAAAAAAAAGCACTAGAATTGCTCTATTAATTCTGTTAATAGGAGTTTGCATCACGGGTGGCCATCAGCCATCAATTAATGCTGGACAACTAAGCAAAGCATTAACCTATGAAGATGGAGTTTTGAAACTTGTCTACAAAGAAGGCGAGTCCTGTCCTGCAGATCCTGTTTTGAAGTACACAAGCTATTTCACCTTTGTATGCAGGTTGGATGCTGGGCCCGGCAGTCGGCCGGTTCTCATTTCTTTTGATGAGAAAACATGCACTTATTTTTTCTCTTGGCATACTGTTTTAGCCTGTGAAGAAGAAAGAGTGGTAAGCAAATTGACTGTTTTATCAACTTAAATTTATCTAAAATGACCTGGCGTTATTTAAGATTTTTTAAAAGTTTAAGTCCTCTAGGGTTTTTTTTTGGGGGGGGGAGGAGGGAGTTGCAACATAATACATTGACAGATTTATTACACTCATTTGTGCTATTTTGCATCGCAGTTGTTGAAGTAGAATAAGCTAGTCTTATTAAGCATAATAGAGGCGATACAGTGTTTATTAATTAGATCATTTGAAATCTCTCTGTCAAAAAGGCACTCAACTCTAGGACAACGCAGACATAATACAACTAATGATTAACAAAACTGAAGCAAGCCATTGTAATTTTGAAAGACAGTTAAAATTCATCTTAGCCAGAGTAATTGGAGGAGGAGGAGGAGATAGAACAAATTTATTTATGAGATGTCAGGCTGAAGAAGAGAGCCCAGAATCTCACAACTAAGTCCCTGAATAGCATCATGTCTGTATTTAGTCTCTCTGTCGTAATTAGTATGTGCAGAACATTCCAGGAATAACTCAACTGGCTTGGTGTATTTCATGTCCAGACCAAAATACGCACATACGGTTATTGTTTAGTTCCATAATCAGGCTACTTTATCTTGGGCAGGTGGAAATAATAAAAAAAAATCAAGGACAATGGTGGCTGAAGGGAGGACGGAAAGGTGTTGGGAAGAATGGGGAGTCTAGAGTATGAGATATGCTGCGATATCAGCAACAGATGAAGGGAGAGGGAGGAAAGAGATGAGGGGCAGGTGAACTGGTTTTATATGCCATACTGGAACATAAATGGTGAAATAAGAGAATGGGAGGAAACCAGGGGTTTATGCCATGGTTGTCCAGTGGTTAGAATGCAGTATTGCAGGCTAATTCTGCCCACAGTCGGGAATTCAGTCTGGACCGGCTCAAGGTTGACTCAGCCTTCCATCCTTCCAAGATCGGTAAAAAGATATGTTGGCATTGTAAACTGCTCAGAGAGTGCTATAAAGCATTATGCAGTGGCATATAAGTGTTATTGCTATGCCATGCTGAAAGCTGTTGAAAGTAAGCAGTGACATACATCCATTTTTCCCTTATTCACTCAATACAGATTTATCTTATTATTATTATTATTTATTATTATTTATTAAATTTGTATACCGCCCTTCTCCCGAAGGACTCAGGGCGGTGCACAGCCAAATTAAAATACATACAATACAAAATTTAAAATAATTTAAAACAGAATTAAATCCAATTGGCTTCCCGAAGTATTAAAACCCATTACCCTTAAAAACCCTTTAAAAATTTTAAACCAGCCCAGCTTGCTGGAATAGGAAGGTCTTCAAAGCTCGACGGAAGGTCCGGAGGTCCGGGATTAGTCATATTCCTGGGGGGAGCTCATTCCAGAGGGCGGGTGCCCCCACAGAGAAGGCCCTCCCCCTGGGGGTCATCAGTCGGCATTGCTTGACCGACGGCACCCTAAGGAGGCCCTCTCTGTGGGACCGAATTGGCCGGTGGGAGGTTATCGGTGGCAGAAGGTGGTCTCGCAAATAGCCGGGCCCTAAGCCATGGAGCGCTTTAAAGGTGAGAACCAATACCTTGAAGCGCACCCGGAAGACCACCGGGAGCCAGTGCAGCTCGCGCAGGCAAGGTGTCACATGGGAGCGCCAAGTCGCTCCCATAATTACCCACGCGGCCGCATTCTGGACCAGCTGGAGCTTCCGAGTGCTCCTCAAGGGGAGCCCCATGTAGAGAGAGAGCATTGCAGTAGTATCTATAAATGTTAACAATCAAAACATTCTTTCTTTCTTTCTTTCTTTTAATTTTATTAAAAGTTTCTAAAAAGATAAAAGCTAATATAATAATACAAGAAAAAAATCAAGGGGAAAGCTAAAAGTATAAGAAATTTTAAAAAGTTTAAGGAAAGATTGCAAAGAAATGATTTCTAATCTTAGCAGTTACGTTTACAAGTTGGCTCTCTGTTGTGTTTGTGCAGATATTTCCTTATTTGGCTAGGCAACATCTTCAATGTTGGAAAAGAGCAGGGTTTGCTCTCTGTTTATATAGAATAGCCTGCCCTGTCAGCATTGGTGATAGTTCCTTTATAATTCCTTGATAACAACAGTAATAAAACAAGACAACTCCTTCTTTTTCTTTTTTTTAACTTCCTACTGAAATAAATTCTTTCCCTCCAATTTTTATGGATGAAATGTTTATGTTCTTTTTTCCAATATGTATCTATAATCTATTATAATGCTTGTTTCTACTGATATGTGAATCTTCTCTCCCTGGCCTACAGGTAGACTGCTCAGTTACCAATGGCAGCAGAGTAATTGACCTTTCCCCTTTAATCCATTGGACAAGTGCTTATGAGATATTTGATGACTTTTCTGACCAGAATCCAGATTTCTATATAAATATTTGCCAACCATTAAATTCCATCAAGGATGTCAGTTGTCCACCTGGAGCAGCTGTCTGCATGATCCCATTTAATGGCTCTCCTGTAGTAAGTAATATTATCAGCATGTATCAAATTGTCTTCTTTTTCACAACAGGATATTAGAATGAATTTCTAATGTACCGTAGCTAATAAGCTGGTTTAGTAGAGTAATGTATTATTTAAGAGCCCAGTTCTTCGGTGACTTCACATTCTTCTAATAATTATTTGGAAACGCAATTTCAGCATTTGATATAGGATAAAATATTGAAAGGAGGAGAGAAAAATGTTATTTTTGGGATAACTGTTTCACTTTGGGACACATCCACTACTAAAAAGTAATGGCCCAAATTTCAGGAAACATTTCAATTATTTTCAAAGGGTTTTTGAATTTTGAATATGTGTTCACATATCATGGCAAATCTCTTTAAAAATTGAAAAGATCTACAACCTTGGGGCAAGTAAAGATTATGCTTATTATTCATTAAAGTAGTCCAATTTCTTTCAGTCTTCTATACAAACAGGAAGAAACATTTTGACTGCTTTAAGCAGCTGACTTATTTAAAACTAATACGATTTTGAAAGTAGAACAACTCAAACCGGGTCAGACTACTTGAAATATATAACTTCTGATTCTTGGGCCATTTTGTGCTAAATGGATAGCAATTTCAGATAGTGGATCATATTGATCTTGCCTATGTTTTTAGTAGTACTAATGTAAAGATTTTGAGTACATCAGAACAGAATGTAATTGAAATCATATCTCTCATCATATGAGAAATACATCATAAAAATGGATGGATTCCTTCTAACTCATTCATTCATTCTGTCTCTTATTGTAACACATGTTATTACAATTTGTATATAGATAGAAGTAATTTATTTCCCAGTTGATGCTGAAGCTTCAGTTTCATTTTGTGGTCAATCATATTTATATTATATTTAATTAGGATATTGGTCGAATCACAGCACCTCCTCAGCTCAACAGTGCAACAAATGAAGTTAATATTGCCTTCAGCAGTACCACTCCTTGTCCAGAAGATAAAAATATCAACTATTCTTCCCTTATTGTGTTTCACTGCAAAAAAGGAACAAATCTGGTAATCATAGTTTTATTTTGCTTGTTGACGAAAACTTAGAAGTATTTACAAATTAAGAAAAGGTTGGGGGAAAAAAATCCCTTCCAGGCATAGGGCACAACCAAACAGTTGGTTTAACCTTGTCCAGTTTGTGAGTTGGCAGAAAGCATGAGGCAAAAGAGCTATGCTCTGTTTGCATAGCTAATTCCTACTCTGCTTCACTAATGAGACTGGTGAATGAGGTTGTCTGTTGCCAGGAAAGTTAATGTGCAGTAATTGGTGGGTTTTCTAGTGGCAGACAAGACATTCTTCAATTGCTTTTCTGGTGGAGTGAGAGTGGGACTCCAGAAAATGGAGAGTTTTGGAGATGATTAGAAAACTAGATTTATTGAAACTGATCTGTGGAGTAGATTGGGGGGGGGGGGCGCTTTCTTGTCCTGCTTTTCCAGGAAACCCATGACTTTCTTGTGCATCACTATGGTGCCAGATCCATGGGGTAGGTTAGGTACACAAATATAGGAGGATTAAGATGAGTACAGATGGAGGGGAGAGTCTCCTTTGCTTCATTGGAAGCCTCTATTCAATCAACAAATCACTTGTATCTACTTGGAGAGGTTAGTACATATCCTTCCCTCTCAAATTCCACCATGCTACAAGAAGATTCTGAGAACAACCACTACCCATCCACAGGTGACCACACCAGACAAAACCAAATAATAGGTGCTGGACACATCCGTTCCCTCCTGCATCATTATCTACCACCAAACGACTCAGATCGAATGGATGGCATAGCTTGTGTTGGGAGAAGATTGAAAACACTTATTTCCACATTAGATCGATACATTTCAAAGTTGGCTGACCTCATCTTTGATTTGGAGATGCATTATGTTGATATGTCCTTGTAGAATGCTTAGTGAGGCATGACGTTAGAGGGATATTAAATGTGCTAATAGATATGCAAGGTTCCTTAACTACAAATTAAATAATTTCACCCATCACAACGGTTCAACTTTCTGATTAGTAAAATAGATACTTTGCCAACAGAGTCCATGATGATGATGAGGGGGAAATGTATTTAATTTTCTGCTTTTGTCAGTTATCATGCACTTGTTTATTCCATTTTTTAACTAAATAAGAAGAATGAATTTTGAAGGCTCAAAGGGAATATTCAAGTTGTGTACATAACCTGATATCAAACCCTTCTCTGGTACAGGCAAATTAATTTTTAAAATTGTCTTAGATTTGTATATAAGCATGTGATCTGCAGTTCTCTCCAGAAAGTCAGCATGAAGCAACAGAAGTTGGGACATGATCTTATTCTTTTGTTGTTGTAGAAATTTTTGAAGCTTGATTATTTCCAGTGTCATCAACCTCAGTCACAGCAAGCAAAACCAACATAATATAAATAAAAGCAAATGGGTTTATTTAACTTCAGTGTGTGCTTAATTTTCAGTCATTTAGCTTTCTTATTGAGACATCTGATTCTCAAGCTTAACCATTTTATTCCCTTGTTTGTTGTGTTGGTAATAGGGGAAGCCCAGAATGATAGAAAAGTCCGGCTGTGAATATATATTTGAATGGAGCACCCCAGTGGTATGCCCTGATGAAGAGAATGTTTTGGGCTGCTCTGTCATGGATGAACAGTTACACTATGCTTTCAACCTGTCAAGCCTTGCAGGAAAGCCCTATAAGGTGATTGTATTGCTGTGGCTAATAAGGGGAACCGTTGATACTGTTCTGACATGAAACAAGTGGAGCTGGTCTGTTGCAGAGCCACGTGATCAGAGCTCAGTGATAAAATATATGCTTTTAGCACCATCACAAATAACATTCTGGGATAAAGTAAGAGGGGAATCAGGTTGCAGCACAGTGGCAAATTTTATGTATATCAAATTATATTGTCAATGAAAATGACTCCCAAGGGACTGAACTGCATTTCTCATATTTTCTTTCCAAAACATGAGAAATTGAGAGTAGTAGTTAAGGTGTTGGGAGTGGAATCCAACAGCAGCATTTGGGTTAGTCATTATTGTTCAGGCCAAAATATGTCAAGAAACCCCGTGGACATAAATTTGAGTTTCTCTAGTAAAATAGGGTGTACATAATATAATAAAATGTGCTCATCATACAAAAAGATTTCTTTTTCTGCAAGACATGGGCCTAAAAATCATGCATATAATATAGATGCATTGATCATCAATAGATGAATAAATACCATCAAAGGCATTCCTAGAACTGTTTCCCCCTATGAGTGTGAGATGAAATTCTGGTAACAACCGTTGGAAATTTTACGAGCATCATATTCACAGGAGTATTTTGGAAAGTGAGCAAAGCAACCCTCTGAACCTGTTGTATAAAATGAACACCGCCCTGAGTCCTTCGGGAGAAGGGCGGTATAGAAATAAAATAAATAAATAAATAAATAATAAATAAAATTAATTAATTAATAAATTCTCTGGAAGATTTATTCTGAGACCCTTCACACGTTACCTTACATAATCTGGGGAGGCCCTTGGCATGGCCATACTGAACCTTTAGAAATATTTAACATTTTCTCTGATTCCATTTACAGTTCTTTAATGGTATAGTTTTGGCTGTCAAAACAGGTTCCTTCTGGACGTAGGAGCTACCATCTTGGGGTATGTTCAGAAGCAGCAGATATACCTCAAGGAAAATGCAAAGATGCTGCAGTTTGTCTTATCTCTGGCAGTAATGCCATCTCATTTGGCAACAAAAAAGAAATAAAATTGGACTACAGGCATCAAGATGAAGCTGTTTTCTTGCAGTATAAGGGTGGTGATAAATGTCCTCCAGGTATGAGATTTGCAAGGAATTTACTTCGAAAATTACACCATTGCTTGCTTAGTATCTTAATTCATCAGCTTTTAAGTTTAAGATAAACTAACCTTATTTCTTTAATTTATTTAAACCTAAAAATAATCCCATTGAGAATTTAAGGAAGATAACATTTAAGGCTACTCAGGCTGAATTCACCCATAGAATTTTACTGAGTGATTTTGAGATTGAACTTTGTCCAGTGATCATATAAATTTACTTACCTACCATTCTGGACTATTTAATTATAAGAGGTGAAAAGGAGGAATTGATGGATAATACAGTGTGTCTTCATGTATATATAAATACATGAATCTTGAACATTGTAAGATGCTGTTTTTGGGCTTGCGTCTTGTTCCTCTTTGTACAATGTCGTTTTGAAAGGAGAGCTGGCAGGCAGAAGCATTCCAGGTAAAAGTGGCCAAGATCTTTGAGACCATCTCGGTTTGTTCTAAAATAAACTTTAGGTAGAAAAATGGTGGCTGCTAGCAGTAGTTACATAAATTATTACTTAAAACATGGCCTTTCTTAATTCTGGGTGCCATTGACAAACCACTTCTGTGCTAAGTTTTTTGTTAAGAAATATTATATTTTACTGTTTATATTTCATAGGTATTGCCCATTAAATATTTTGTCTGTTTTTTACTTCCAGTGACTGAAAAGGGTGAGCTTTGTGTCTTCCCTTTCCAGTATAATGGTAAAAGTTATGACAGGTGCATAGCGGAGGGACGAGAGCGTCCATGGTGTGCCACAACTGATAACTTAGGGAGAGACCAAAAATGGGGATTCTGTGTAAATGGTAAGTAAGGAGATCAAGCTCTGCTACGCAGGATAAAGCATTAAGATGCACAGCTGTACTGTATAGTGATGGAATATCTGGTGGCTTGAGATAAAACAACAGCTGCTGAAAAGAAAATCCAATCAGGATACAGGTAGTTCTTGACTTACGACCACAATTGAGCTCAAATTTTTGTTGCTAAATGAGACAGTTATTGAGTGAGTTTTGCCCCGTTTTGTGACCTTTCTTGCCATGGTTGTTAAGTAAATCACTGCGGTTGTTAAATTATTAACACGGTTGTAAAGTGAATCTGACTTCCCCATTGGCTTTGTTAGAAGGTCGCGAAAGATGGTCACACGACCCCAGAATACTGCAACGGTCATAAATATGAGCCGATTGCCAAGTGTCCAAATTTTGATGTAGCCATGGGGATGCTGCAATAGTTGTGAGTGTGAAAAATTGTCATAAGTCACTTTTTTCAATGCCATTGTAACTTGAAATAGTCACTAAACAAGTGGTTATAAGTTGAGGACCACCTGTAATTTGTATTGTTGCACTTTAGGTGTTGTTTTGTAACAGCACTAACATCAGTCTTGTGCTCTAAATACAGACAATAAATACCACAGTGTTTGTATTTGAATAGCATACGTTTATCCATATTTGGGAGCATCATTCAGAGAGAACTGGCCATTAACCCTGCCTGTTGATGAATTACAGGTAGTCCTTGACTTACAACTGCAATTTAGACCAGAATTATGCTGGTTGTTAAGTGGGCCATCACATGATCAATTCAGTTTTTTGGCTGCCAGAACCTTTGAATCATCAGAGTCATAAGTACCTTTCTTGGAGTCTTTTGTAACTTCGAACAACTGTTAGGTGACTGGTCATAAGTCAAGGGACTACCTGTACTATAATTGGGTTTCCTGCTGAGGCCAGGAAAAATAGAAACCTCATGCAGGTTAATTAACCCCCTATCATGTTTTCTTGAAGAAGAAAATGTGACTGAATATTAAGATTGGGGATTCCAAGTATACTTGAATATTAATACCCTCCAAAATCAATAAGACTCAGCTTATTTTAAATACATTTCTAAATGAGAATTTTGTAGGAAATATATAAGATTGCTTTGCTTTCTGAAACCTCCCTCCTTCCCAAATTCACTATGTCCCTTTTGATATTGTGATAGATGACCTTATTACTTTGAATTGGAGTATAATAATTCCAGCTCTGATCACTAACTCAGATAGCTGATATGCCTAGACTTATACAATTTTCCCCAAATATAACACTACTGAACCATTGTACCCTATGGACCATATGAACATTACAAGGCAAAGATAAATGTATTTATTGTTAATAACTTTCTTACAGAAATTAACCCATGGATTTACAGTCTTGTTTATAAACTTTTGTTTATATCTTGCAGAAGCTGGACAGCGTGAATCTACTATTATTTTTAAGTGTGATGAAAATGGTAATAGCGGAAGTCCTCAGTTGTTGAGTGAGACCCTTGGCTGCTCTGTCACATTTGAATGGAGGACACAGCTTCTATGTCCTCCAAGGAAAATGGAATGCAAGTTTATTCAGAAGCACAAAACTTACGATTTGAGAATACTTTCCTCTCTCACAGGCTCATGGGTCTTCGCAGACAAGGGCAGCTCGTGAGTGTGCTTTGGAACTCTAATGGAACTCAGCTGACCAGTTTGTTATTCATTGCTAGCATAGCTAATCATTCTTCCAAGTGTGTATCTTGTAATTCAGGCAAGGTTGCCTAAGTTTCAGGAAAGTGACTAAGATTAGGCAGTTTAATCAAGTTGTGTAGTCCTGGTTTTTTTCAGTCAAGGGACTGATTGAAGGAAAACGTACATCAAAGGGAAATGCAGGGTGCTTATTAATTATAAGGGGGTATATCTTTACTAGAATTATTTGACCACTCAGCTTTGCTCTGTTGAATAACCTAGAATCATTGGGATACTGTGTTTAGATTGACAATCACTTAAGAAATTGCCAGATGGTAAAAAAAATTCTAAAAAGATCTTTGAAGTAACCTTACATAAATTGGCTGTCATCATAGACAATGATCCATTTCATGTACTTGGAAATTTTAAAAAATATAAGATGGTCCTTATTGATGTCCTATATTGATTGTCTTTTTTAAAAAAAACTTTGAGTGAAAGGTAGAGTATTGATGCTTTAAATAATTATTACATATGTTGTCCACTGACAAAGATTTGAATTTGAATTGAATTGTATTAAACTGATGGGAGGTCTGCTGAAATGACCGTCTTTTCCTTCTTGGATTTAGTTACTACATGAACCTTTGTCAGAGAGTCCATGAAGGACCCTCAGGCTGTCCTGACAGGGCAAGTGTTTGCCGACGTAATCAGAATGGTGCTGTCCAAGTTCTGGGGTTAGTTCATACACAAAAACTTAATATTACAGGTATGTCTCTTTGGTGTCCCCTACTATTTTATGAGGGGAAAATGAAAATAGCCTTAATTTGTTAACATTTATTTATTATTTGCCTGGCACCATTTTGTACTCCTATGCAAACAAATCCAGGTGGTATACAGTAAAATTGTGATAAAAAGATTAAGTTGGTCCTACATTACTAACAAATACTTAAGCCACAACTAAAAGCAGAATGTTTAGCTTTGCAAGTTAAAAGTGTCCTAATGTTCATTTGCTAGGAGCTAAATATTCAATAAAAAATTATAAGGTTTTTAGTGCCATTCAGTGAAGGTGCTTGAGTGCACTTTTATTTCACCAAGTGGAAAGAATCATAAAGTCTGTTTTCTAGCCTATGTCCATATCAGGGGTGCATTCTACTTACCTTTACTACTGGTTCGCATTGTGCCCATGTGCGCTCTTCTGCGCATGCACAGATCACTTCTGATGATGTCCAGGTCAGTGGCGGAGCCACCTGCCAGTTTTACTACTGGTTCTTGCGAACCGGTCCAAACCGGGGGCAACCCACCACTGGTCCATATCCTTTGCAGAGAAAGGAACTTAAGAAGATACTCTGTAGATGTTTGTAGATAATGAGTGGGTAAAGAGGTCCCTAATGTGAACTGATCACTCCTTGAATAGTCTTATGGTGATAACCAGCACTTAAAACAGGGCCTGGAAGCCTGTTGGTGGCAGCTGCAAGCTATGTGTTGATCTTGCAACAGTGGGTTCCACTCTAGAGTTATCCTTAGGTTTAATTTTGTTTTCTAATTTCATTAGGGTTACATGAGCTCATTTGCATATGGATGCATGAAAAAACCCTAAAGCTAATAGATATTATCCATTACCTCCATGTAATTCCCCTTAAATAAAGTGATGTTCTTCTAGAAATAGTCTGTAGATGTGGAAATAGAAAGAAACCTCCTGGTGCTCGGTGCTTATATGGGTCTTTAAAATTCAAACAGTTGTTGGAACAAAATATTTTTAATTTTGCAAAAATATTGATATCAATCTTTGAAATCAAAATATGGACATATACTAAATATATTCATATGCCCCAGCTATAAAATATTAGCCCTTGAAGATATAACCAATCATTTTTGATGAAGGAAATATTACTAATACAAGTCATAAAGAATTTTAATTTTTTAAAAAAACCCTCACAAATAGCACCTAGTTAAATTCATTTTGCTTTAGATTCAGAATCTCATTTGCTTTTAATAAAATCTGGTGCTTTATTTCAGGTGACAAAGTTCTTGTCAGCTACTCCAATGGTCATGAATGTCCACAGAGGAACAAAAAGGCAACAACGGTGATAGAGTTGAAATGTGGAAAAACTGTTGGGTTGCCAAGATTCAACAGGTAAGGAGGTACATGTATGATTGGTTTTTTATGGCATAACAAAGGCCACCTCCGCTTTTATCAAGGTATATATTATGCACATAGCATCATTTAGGCTTTAGGGAAGCTTTCTTTAATCTAGTGCAGGGGTGTCAAACTCGCGTCGTCATGGCGTCACATGACGTATCACAACTTTTTTCCCCTTCGCTAAACCAGGCATGGGCGTGCCATGAGTTTGACAGCCCTGATCTAGTGTGTTCTATATATTTCAGTAACTCCTAATCAGCCACAATATGGCCATACAAATGAAGTCAATAAAATGAATGAGTGAGTGAATGTTGAGAAAGACCAATATTGTGGTGTGGAAGAGTGATCTACACTTATCACCAAATTAAATAGTAGAAATAAAATAATTGTCATGCTAATAGTACCAATAAAAATAAAATCTATGTTCCAGTCTAGTTTTGGTTCTAATTCTTCCATTTTTTGAGCATGAATGTCTGTATCGTTTGAAAACCAGCTGCAGAGATCAGCAATTTGGCGGTTCAAATCCCTAGTAAAGGTCTCCTGCGTGAGCAGGGGGTTGGACTAGATGACCTCCAAGGTCCCTTCCAACTCTGTTACCGTTACACACACACACACACCCCACGAAACTATTCTGCTCAGTTATGAGGCAGTGTGGAAGAAATAAAAGAGAATTCCCCCCCCCCCTTTTTTTTCTTGACAGCAAGGTCAAATTCTCTAAAGGTTTACATTGGATTACTAAATAAAACCATCTGTTCTAAATGGGTGATTTATAAACCTTTGCCTCTTATGGCTATAAAGAAGCATTGAAGTAATTCTTTAAAACTGAAACTCTTTACATAATTGCATTCTGATTTACACAGCAGAAAAAGTTTTTTTTGTTTAAACTTTATTGAATAAACCCAATTGGCTAGGTTCACAAAGAACATTAAATTATGAAGTAGAATAACCATAATGGAACTCGGGAAAATGTGCGCTTGATTTAAGTTCAGTGAAATGTGTAAATCCAACCATCACATCCACACAATAGAAAAGATAAATAGCAAATTTCATTTCTCTACCTCTTAGTCTTTATTGTCATGCCATTTCTGCCTCTGCTGTTAATTTCCCAAATGCTTCCTTTTAGGATTGATGAAGAAAATTGTGCCTATTATATTACCTGGGAAACTCGGGCTGCTTGTGCTGTGAAACCTCAAGAAGTAAAGATAGAGAATGGCACAGTTATAAATCCAGAGACAGGAAAGAATTTCAGTTTGGGTAATATTTATTACAAGTAAGTTAATGTTTTAAATATTTATAAGAGACCAGGAGAAGACTCTTAATAATCTGCTTTTTAGTTGCCAAATGGTGTAGTGAAAAACTGTTAGATGAACTTCTGAGCAAAATGTCTATCTGCCACTTTTAGAAATGTGAAGTTTCAAGTCATAACCATCAGTCTGGATTTTTTTTTAAAGTGATGCAATAACTTTTAAATCTGGGTGGATGTACTGACAACTTTATAAGAAAGGTAGTTTAAGAACTAAAGTTTGGTATATGGTATATTGGTTAATACATTTCTTAAGGAATTAACTAATTTTGCATCTGTATGGCTTATTTATGTAAATTAAATAGATAATTCTACTGTTACAAAGTTATGTGTGCATATTGAAAAACAAACTCCATTTTCTCACAGAGACAGATTCATCTTAATCTGTTGGATTTTTTTTTAAAAAAAGGTTCTCTTAGTGCAACATAAATCCATAGACTAGTAAGTAAATCCATAGAACAGAAATAAATTCCACTCCAGGAGGTACAGTAGCAAATTTGTGTATATGTGGTAGATTGATGCAAAAGCTATATAGATATGGTAGATTTTCCAATCTTTAGGAAAGTACTTATTGTAGATATATTATAAAGGTATGATAAATATATAACTTTAAATTTACCCCATCATTTAAATTTATCCCTATGCCTATCATTAAAAGTAGAAACTAGTTCTAGAATGAAGGATATTTGAACAAAATATTTTCTCCAACCCAACTGTGTATTCTTGTGCATTATACCTATGGTTTTCATAAATAATAGTGAAGATGGGTACAGGTAGTCCTCTACTTATGACCACAATTGAGCCCAAAATTTCCATTGCTATACAAGACAGTTGTTAGGTGAATTTTGCCCCATTTTAACAAGCTTTCTTGCCACAGTTGTTAAATGAACCACTGAAATTGTAAAGCTAATACTGTGTTAGGTTAATCTGCCTTCCCCATTGATTTTGCTTGTCAGAAGATCACAAAAGGTGACCCAGGGATCCAGCAACTGTCATAAATATAAGAGTTGCCAAGCATCCAAATTTTGATAATGTGACCTTAGGGATGTTGCAATGGTTGTAATGTGTGAAAAACAGTCATAAGTCACTTTTTTCAATGCCATTGAAACTTTGAACGGTCACTAAACGAATGGTTGTAAGTTGAGGACTATCTATATAGCATTTAGGTAAAATGAAAATTGAGGAATTGTAGATTACTTGGAAATGGGTGAGGAAAGTCCTTGCTAGATGGAACTAAACTTGAGATTTTAGGTGAATTAAAATAGATTCTTTAGAATAGCAGTAATTAGCTAGGTGAAAAGAGGTGCTTCCAAAGACTTAGCTCTGGTTATTTCTTTACCATTATTCTGTATATGTGTGAGTATTATGTAATTTTATTTTTATTTTTTTGTTTCAGATTATACAATGCATCAGGAGATTTCAGAACAAATGGGGACAAATACATTTATGAGATTCAGCTTTCTGCTATCACTGGTTCAAAGAATTCACAGTGCATAGGAGCTAACATCTGTCAAGTTAAAATATCAGATAAACGTATTCGTAGAGTTGGATCATCAAAAAAAGCTCACTATTATATTCAAGGTAAGTGGTGACTTGCTAGGGATGATGACAGCCTGGGTTATATGCAAAATAGAAACTCAAACTAAACCAATTGTATTGGGAATTCTGTTGGAACTATTCCACCATTCACTAAAAATAAAATCTAGAATGTTTTGCTTATTCCTAGTTTTTTCTAAATCTTCTGTTGAAATCCAGAGTGATTCCAAAGTGATTTTACTAAGCAAGTAGGGCAAGTCTGCTATGTTGTACATCTCTACCACCATCACCACCTGGCCCCATGTCTGCTGAGGTATCAGCCCCAGAATGTAACTATGTTCCATAATCAGATATCTCACCCACATGCCTATCCTCAATCTTCCCAGTGTATTTCCTTCTTATCCTTTTTGCCACCCTTCAGTTTTTTTTCAAAAAGGCTATACCCAGTCATCCCAACACAATCCAAGACAGGTGCTCCGATTCTTTAGGGCACTCCTGTCAAACTGGCAGCCCGTGGGCCAGATATGGCCCGCGCAGGCCACACCCACCCGTTTCACAAAGGCAAAGAACATCGCAATACATCACGATGCGGCCCATGTTGCGAGCAGGTTTGATACCCCTGCTTTAGGGCTCCCTTAAAAAGCTACCTTTTTATGGCTCTCCTAAAGTTTGATTTTGGGAGATTTTTTTTTTCCATTCTCACCTTCCCCTCCCAACAATTCTATTCAGAAGGACATATTTCAATGTGTATCTCGAAGGAAACAATCACATTTCATTCCATATAATTGAGGAAAGAACTAGCCAGCAGTAGCTGTTTTGTGCCTAAATTATTTGAGCATAAATCTACCCAGTAACTTTTGTGTGAGAGGGCAGCTATATAAATTTGATAAAACATATATAAATAAAGCATATCCCCATCATCTACTTATTTGTTATAATTATACGGATGCCTCAGTATCAGTGTATTTTCTTTTATTTATTCTCCCTGTTGATTCCTTAATGTCTCCAAATTCACCTTGGTTTCAATTCCTGTGAGTAGAACTGAATAATGCTATTAATAACCTGTCAGTTACTCCCAACTCCGAAGGATATTAATGTATCCTCTTGTCCCTCCAGATGTTAGCATATACCCTTTCTTGGCTGTTTAGGCAAATTGAGAGGCATTGAGAATTTGTGAACAGTCCTATTTTTTGGACATGGGAATTCTTTGATCTGACTGTCTGTGGAAATTCTCAGTCATCCAGGTCATGGTTGTCTTTGACAAAGTGCTTTTCAAGAGGCTACTGGACTTTCTGGTTTTTCTTTGAAGACATTTTGCTTCTCAAGAGAGCTGAAAAAGCTTCTTGGATGAGAAGCGAAATGTCTTCAAAGAAAAAGCACCTTTGGGATTTTGATTCTGACCTTTTCCTATCCCAGGGAGTGAAGATAAAATGGCTCCTTATTTCTGCTTATCCCTATATATAGCGGGGGGGGGGAGAGAGAGTGAGTTACATTTCACCCTTCTATCTTCCCTCTATTGCCTTTCCAAGTTAAAGAACTGAAAAAGCAATACTTAATAACAGAAGAGCAGAGTGAAGGATAAGTTGTTGGATATACAGTATAATTTTTTCACTGCATCTTCTCTTGCTTTCTGAGAGGAGAATGGTTGAAAAAAAATATTTTTTTACACACATAGATCCTGTTTTTTCACTTGCTTAAACCAAATGTGGGAAAACAAAAAAGATCAATCTTTGTGTACTTACCTCTTTTCCTACCATTCATTACACGAATGGAAACTTAATGTGTAAATTTGCCAGCTCACCTCCATGAGAGGCAAGAAGAACATTATTTACTAAGCGAGAATTTAGCAACTTTTCTGTATAAATAAGAACAAGTAGTCCTCACTTAGCAACTGCTAAGTGACCATTCAGTTAGGATGGCGCTGAAAAAAGTAACTTTAGGACCAATGCCTATATTCACAATCTTCACAATGTCCCTCAGTCATGTGATTGCCTTTACAGTTAGTATGACTTGTTCTGTGTTTGATCTTTCTCCCGTCCTGCTTGCAGAGCAGAGAACTTGGAGAAGACGGGAGTAAGACACACAATGGGGAATGTACATAGAAAGAAATACAAGGGAGGAGTTGTTAAAAAATAATACCCTGTTTTCCTGAAAAAAGGACATCCCCTGATAATAAGCCAAATTGCGCTTTTGAGCGCATGCGCTAAAATAAGCTGCTCCCTGCAAATAAGCCCTCCCTGAAAATATTTAACCGCATGCGCAGTCGGTCCCCGCCATTTCCTCTGGTTAGGGTTAGGGAAACAGCTGGAAATCAGGTAAGACAGCAAGAGGAGCCCCGTCTTGCTCCACACGCCCCAAAATCATAATACCTCCCCAAAAATAAGGCCAAGCACTTATTTCGGGGTTCAAAAAATATAAGACAGGGTCTTATTTTCAGGAAAACATGGTAGTCAAGCACAGGAGAGATTGCCCACAGAAATTGATTGGGTTTCCTCCTCTCCCCACCACCCCAGTTGCTTGTTTAAGCAATCTCTGCTCTATGGGGGGGGAGGGAAGGGGGGGAGTGATTTTTTAAATAGGCAATTGCTCCTATGCTTGGCCCCATTTTTTACTCCCTCTTCCCTCTCTGGCAAAGAAAGAGATTGGAGAGGAAGGATTTATAACAGAATAAGTAGGCACACAATGAGGAAGTAGGCCAGCAGCTGTATCTTGTGGAAACCTGCAAGACTGAAAGTACATTTTTTCCCTGTCACCTTAACAGCCCAAAAACTAGGGAATGCCTCTTTTGAGATATCCACAAAATATCCACAACCAACAATTGATTGTGAATTTTTTATCTTTTTTTCTTCCTTTGCAGATGATGTTTTGGATCTTGTGTTCGTCTCTGACTCCACATGTGGCAGAGATTCCCAAAAATCTGTGTCCTCAACTATTGTCTTCCACTGTGATAAAGATGCTGAAGAAGGCATCCCAGAATTTCTTCATGAATCAATGGACTGCCAGTACTTATTCACCTGGTACACCTCGGCGGTTTGCCAGTTGGTGTAAGTAAATTTCATGAGAATAATTCTTGTTAATTCTTACTTCCATGTTTGTTTTTCTGTTTTTTAATTGTAAGCTACCCAAAATCATTCTGGAGACTGGCAGTCTCTTAAAATTGAGTAAAAAAAAAACAATGCCGGGAAATTTTGCTTGTTTGGTTGGAAGTTGATTAATCTCCTCTGAAATGGGAGGATTAAAATAATTAATTTTTAAAAAGTACTTATAATTATAGCTTATTCTATTTCCAGGAATGTATTGGAACATGGTTGTTAATCATTTCCAAATAGAATAGAATAGAATTCTTTATTGGCCAAGTGTGATTGGACACACAAGGAATTTGTCTTAGGTGTATATGCTCTCAGTGTACATAAGGAGAATAAAATACATTCATCAAGAATAAAAAGATACACTTCATTCTTTATTCTTAGATTGACTTAGTGATAGTCAAAGTTACTAATAAGCTATCAAATCGTACTAGGAAACAAAAACAATATAATTGAAAGATATACAACCTTCATCTCTTGTTTCAGAATTGAGCAAAGTTTTTTTTTATACATTATTGAATTTAATTAAAAGTTTGCAAGAATCATTTATGAACTGAGTCCAGGGAAATACAATAGAAATATGTATTCTGAGTAAGGCTAACTTGTCTCTTCTTCTCTGCACCAAACCTTTCCAAGGGTTAAAGAGACCCATTCTAGTGGACAGAATAGAGAGAACAGGAGGGCTGCTTTTGCAGAACAGATGATATCTTTTGAATTCAAATTCCCATTTCTTTAATCATTTGCAGTAGCTCTGAAACAACAAATGATGGAAAGTATGTGGAAGATTTTTCTAAAGGCCTTTCAGGAAGAAGCCAAGCAGTTGGAGCACTATTGAGTTTACTTCTTGTGATTCTCACAGCATGTCTTGTGATCCTGTTACTTTACAAAAAAGAAAGAAGGTAGGACAAAAGAATGCTCAAGAGTTTTTGCTTTTGCAATAATTCCCCAATATAACATTTTGGAAAAGTTTTAAAGCCAGAAAGCTTGGAGTATCATTGAAAACAACATGTCCAGCACCCATAAAACTATGCTAGAACGATTTCTTCATTAAATATTATTACTATTCTTAAAGGATAGTAGAAATGGCAATAGCACTTAGACATGTATACCACTTCTTAGTGATTTACAGCCCCCTCTAAGCGGTTTACAGAATCAGTATATTGCCCCCAATAATCTGGATCCTCATTTTACAGACCTCGGAAGGATGGAAGGCTGAGTCAACCTTGAGTCGGTGAGAATCAAACTGCTGAACTGTTGGCAGTGAGCAGAATTAGCTGCAATACTGCATTCTAACTACCATGCCACCACAGCTCTTATAGTAGCACACAACAAATAGTACCAGTCAATATTCTGATATCAGACCACACCTCATTTTTAAAAAATCAAGCACAAGTGTTTTTGAAAGAGCTAATGTCTACAGGCATCTTTAGAAATTGCTATTGGTGTCAAAATTTTGCTACTAGTAGCATGTCATTCCCACTTTTGTCATCCACTGTAACCAAACTGCCTCCTGCCTCTAGTCTGCCATCAGGGTCCTCTTCAAAGCCTGCAGTGCTATTTCTTGACATGTGGGCTTTCTTTCTTTCTTTCTTTCTTTCTTTCTTTCTTTCTTTCTTTCTTTCTTTCTTTCTTTCTTTTTTCAAACATGGTATCCCTCTTTCCCCCTTTCATTTGCAACTTGATAATGGCTTGTTTTATTGAGAAGACACCCAAACTTATGTTACCTCAGAATATAAAGTGTATAACATTGATGTTTTGTTTCATAGAGAATCTATGAAGCAGAAGATAGTCAACTGCTGTCGGAGATCATCAAATGTTTCTTATAAATATACTAAGGTATTTTATTATATAAGTGCATCAAATATTCTGCTTACAGCTCTGTATTGTAATCATAACTATACTGTGTGCAGAGCTATATCCTGTTTAAAACCAGCACTACTTAATTATATATAAACATGAAGTATAAATAATTGGATGAAATTTACAATCTGCCCTACCTTCACTAAGCATTATTTATTGATAGCTTTCAGTTGAGATTTTTGGCTATTGTTCAGTATTTGAAAGAACTGTATAAAAATATTTCCATTCCTCCAAAGCTTCATGTTTGAACAGTTGTGGGAAAATATTGAAAGCATGGCTGTGTGTCATTTAAAAGGAATAAGGGCCAAATGGAGAAGCAACCAGACTTTTGAAAGAGAAGGTGTAGAGGTTTACAGCATATTCCTCTAGATCACATTGTGGAACTGATGGCCTTTAGGGTATTTCTGAACAATAAATATAAGCCATCCTATCGGTGTCCCTGCCAGATTCTTAGAAAATACACTTAGCAAGCGAAGGTGACAGCTTTCTCATCCTATCTGTAGAAAACAACTAAATTCTTTTATGTAGGAACAAGGCTGTTTGTATTTAATCAAATAATGTGGTGCGTAAAACTTTGGGAATCCTTTTGAATTTTCAATATTTCTGCATAAATTTGATGTAAAACACAATCTGTTTTCCATACAAGTCCTAAAACCAGATAAAGAAAACTCAAATAAATAAATAAGCCAAATATATATATTTGTTTATTTATTGAAAGAAATGATTCAAAACTATTTTGGTAAAAGTACGTGAACCTTTGCTTTCAGTAACTGGCATGCTTTCCTTGGGTAGCAATAAGTGCAATTAAACATTTTTTGATAACTGTTAATCAGTCCTGCACATCAGCTTGGAGGAATTTTAGTCCATTCCTCCATACAGAATAGCTTCAACTCAGAGATGTTGGGGGCTTCTTCACATGAATTGTTCTCTCAGGTTTTTCCACATTTCTATTAGATTAAGGTATGGACTTTGACTTGGCCATTTCAATACATTAACTTTCTTTTGATTTAATCATTCTTTGGTTTTATGACGTGTGTGTTTTCAGCTGTTGTCATGCTGCATGATCCACTTTCTCTTAAGTTTCAATTCTGGGACACATATCCTTACATTTTCCTTAGAGTTGGCCATACAATAATTCATAATTCATAGTTCCAACAATAATGGCAAGCCATTCTAGTCAAAAAGCAGCAATGCAGGCCCAAACCATGATATTGCATCACCGTGTTTCACAGATGAGACAAGGTTCTTGTGCTGGAATGCAGTGTTTGCCTTTCACCAACAGAATGTTTTTCATTCAAGGCAAAAAACAAAAACCTGTTTTAGTCTCATCCATCCACAGAATGTTCTTCCAATAGCTTTCTGTCATATTCAGGTCTTCTGCAAACTATAGATGGGCAGCAATATTCTTTTTGGAGAGAAGTAATTTTCTCCTTGCAATCCTGCCATGCACACAATTATTCTTCATTGTTTTCTTGATGATGGTTTCATGAACACTGCCATTTATCAATGAAAAAGAGACCCTCTAAAACATTACCCTAGGATTCTTTGAAAGTTTCCAGTATATTATACACCTTGCTCTTGGTGTGAGCTTAGTGGATCAAACACTCTTGGGGAGGGTAGAGTTGAGTTGCCTCCATTTGTACACAATCTGCCTTACCAGAGTCCAAACCCTTTGGAAATAGCCTTGTAACCCCCTCTAGTCTGTTGAGAATCAGGTGATTTTCAGAGGACTTCAGAGGTTTCCTTTGTTCTAGCTATTACATATTTCTACGTATCTGTATTGTAAAGATTAGACTTTGATAGTGGATTCCCAGAATTCTGTTCTTTAAGGAAGGACTTCCCACATTCACATCTGATCACGATCACTCTAATTTCCCCTTTAAATGAACTTATATTCCTAGAACTTCACATACTTTTGCCACACAGAAATATGTAGTTTTGGATAATTTTCCTCAATAAATATATGAACAAGTATAGTAAAACTCATTTGTTTAATTGAGCTTTATCTAGTTTCAGGACTTGTGTGAAGAATACATCACGTTTAGGTCATATTTTTGCAAAATTATTGAACATTCAAAGGGATTCACAGATATTTGAGCACCACTGAAGAGATCCATAAAGCATTGTGTTCTTTGCCCAGTGATCCATATAACCTGAGCAGATGCTTTTCAAGATCTCAGGCAAAGGTTTTCCCATTGTTTGTTCCTGATTCTCTCTAGTAAAAGAACTGAACCTGCAAAACACTTATTTTGCTGAATATAGTTCTCCAAAATCAGATGTACCTTGCTTTTCAGTAAACTAAATTATCATGTTTTTAATACCATTCACTACCTGTGTGTCCTTGGACTTAACAGATAAATACTGAAGAAGTAAATGAGAATGAAACAGAATGGCTCATGGAAGAAGTAGCTACACCCAATCACAGTTCAGGAAACGAAGCACACATAAATGGCCACGTAGCACGAAAGACAGCCATGTCAGATACCCTCATGTCCCTTCCGGTGGATGACATGGATAGCGAGGATGAAGTATTGACAATACCAGAGGTGAAGATTCATTCAGCAAAAGATGTTGATTCAAGAGGCTTGAGCAGCACTAGAAGGCCTTATCAAAACAAAGCTTATAAGCCTTCAGGCAGTGGAAAAACTGCTCTGCCTAACGGAAGGAAGAATAGCAAAACCAGCCCCACTTTTGGTCAAGAAGAAATGCAGAATTCCATGAACATTGCATCATACCATGATGATAGCGATGAGGACTTGTTGAACGTTTAACCTGCAATTGTGCCTAATGAAAATTCTATATGTGTATATGTATATTAAATATATTAAGGTGGGACAGCAAAACACTTCCAACCAAAAAACAAAGACTTGAGTTGCAGATGCCTTTAGCAAGGGATTGTATCAAGGGAAGGGGAGAAAGGGTCAGACCTAGTTGTTTACGATGATTAGTGACAGCTGGGTTTCTAGCATTCAATGAATGAAATAAAGGTAATTTTCCTTAGCTAGAACACTCACACATATCCCTTGGGAAGGTTTTAGAAACTATCATATTTTACAATGATGGGCTCAAATCAAATGAAGTCCTTTCCGCTTCATTGTGAGACTTGCATTTTAACACACTTTATATTTATTGCTCTCACTACTCAGGTTCACTGAAAAAAAAAATGTTCTTCCTGCAGGCAGGGTATTTTCTTCTGTAGATTCACCCATCTCATTAGGTTGGGTTTCTTTGGTGTACATCTTGGAGCTGGTCTGTATCTTGAATTTGCCTGTATATTTGATTTCTGTAATCTTATTCAATTAAAATGATTTGATTTGATTTGAAAAATGTTTTAGCTGGAAGATATAAATCCTATAGCTTTAGCCTTGAGCTGTGGCTGTCCTTTGCATGTTAAGTCTGTTTTTTGGTACCAGTCATATAATGTCGTTCATCAGTGTTTACAAGACTGTTGGTATAGCAACCCAGTGCTATCCTTCAACATTAGCTGGGCAAAAAATAATAGAGTATGCCCTTTCCCAAAGACCCTTTCAGGTTAGATACTAATGCTTGTAGCTTTTTCTCGCCAACTGTTGTTGTGATGAAAAAACACGTGTACCTTTTTCCGAATGCTGTCTCTCATCAGAAGCTTAAACAATATTTTTTTTTCCTTCTTGGGAAATTGCCAACTAATTCCAGATCAAACTAGCGTATCAGCTTTATTGCCCTACAAATTTTTATCGCTGTTTTAAAGCCGCAGCTTTGCAGAACATGGGCACACTAAGGTTTTGGTACTAGCTGCATTTCCTTTCAAAGGTAAAACTCTTCGGATATCGTCACCGAACTCCATCATTGTTACATGCTGCAACAATTAACCTTAAGGGAAAGATGGAACAAGTTCTTCTTGCAGTATTTAGCATCTTAGTGCTTTTTAAGAGGCTCATGACCAACATGTGAGTTTCTAAGAACTGTACACCAGTATTTAGGCTGGTCAGAGGCTCTTCCTTCATTCCTCCTTTCTACCTTGTACTGTTTGCCTTGGAGTACTTAAGATTGGCTTCCACTTGGTACCTGGATTTGATGTAACAAAGTGTTTAAAGAATTTCAATAAATAAAAATTAAATTATGTTTCTGTAGGAATCTGTGTAGTACATGTTTTTTCATGCCTTCGCATGTCTATTATGCTCGGTTTTCAAACAAGCCAGGGCCAAACCTTTCCAAAGGCCTTAATGCAGAATGCAAATAACTTACAAAATAGTGATGAACCACGATAATGTTAAAATGGGTGAAAGAGGGATGGTATGAAAAAGTACATTTCAAGTACCGATATGGCAGATTCATTGGGAGGTGATCAGCATAAAATGTTAGTAAGTAAATAAAATGCTGACTTCTCCAGTTACATGAAGGGCACTAAGGTAGATCTTATAAAATAGTCTTTCAAAGGCAGAACTACAATGATAAGGGGCTGCTGAAACTAGTACTGAATTGGAAACTTGAAGGACTGCATACTGTCATGCAATATTCAGTATACTTTTACATATAAAATTGCAAAGTTGCCTTTAAATATAAGTACTGTTTAGAGTTACTTTAGGTCTAATACAGAGATGGGTTGTTAAAAACAGCATGCTTCTGGCATGCACTGCAGCAATAGCAATAGCACTTAGACTTATATACCACTTTACAATGCTTTACAGCCCTCTTTAAGCGGTTTATAGAGTCAGCTTATTGCCCCAACAATTTGGGTCCTCATTTTACCCACCTTGGAAGGATGGAAGGCTGAGTCAACCTTGGGCCTGGTATGATTTGAATTGCCAAATTGCAGGCAGCCGGCAGTCAGAAGTAGCCTGCAATACTGCACTCTAACCACTGCGCCACCGTGTAAGTTCTTTCCCCCACCCCTTAAGTGCAGTGCTTAAGTAGGTAGAAGCCTACTCAAGAAAATTGAGTGGAAGCCTACTCAATTTGTCAAGAAAGACAAATTGATCCCCATTTTAATCTGTATCGTATATTTTTTCTAGAGTATGTTATAGTTACACCACATTATCTTAGGTTTACTCATCCTAACTGCATTTGTGCAACCTACCGAACTGTAAACTTAATCACACAAGCTTGGTTTGTCCAATGCACTGAACTACAGATTGACCAATTGGACCACGCAGTACTAGATATTGAATTCCAGAAATTTCTTTGGAAGACCTGTGGGTATGCATGTACAGTAGCATACAGGTAGTCCTCAACTTACAACAGTTCATTTAGTGACCGAAGTTAACAATGACACTGAAAAGGTCACAGTTACGACCTTTGCAGCATCCCCATAGTCACATGATCAAAATCCGGATGCTTGGCAACTGGTTCATATTTATGAAGGTTGCTGTGTCCGAAGGTCACGTGATAATCTTTTGCAACCTGACAGTCAATGGGCAAGCCAGGTAGCAAACGGATTACCAACTTATCAACTGCAGTGATTCACTTAACTGTGGCAAGAAAGGTAAAATGGGACAAAACAAATGTCTCGTTTATCAACAGAAATTTTGGGCTCAATTCTGGTCATAAGTCAAGAACTACCTGTATATCTTTTTCTGGGATTGTTCTGTAGCCATGGACAGGAAAATTAGCTGCTTTTTAAGGAATTTCAAATGGAAATTTTTGTTCTCCTGCATGTTCCAAGCTTTTCTTTTTGAAGTGAATCCATAACTTTTCTAACCAACCTCACAAAACAACATGGGTGAATTCAACTGCAATCTAAATTCAAAAGTAGGATTTAATAATTGCAGCACATGTCTATACTCAGTGATGCTGTCAAGACTGCTGACTTCAAACCACAATAATTTGCACTAAGGTACCAGGTTTGGAATTAGGAATATGGTCAGACTTCAAGGCAGACCAGACCAGAAAACAGACTCTGCAAAGAGTCATGGAATTATATTTTATTTTTGCAGAATCTCAACACCCCCACCTCCACTCCATTACAGCAGAGAGAATCTAGATAGAGCAATCTTAGATTTCTCTCGCTATCCTCCCTCTCAGGGTTAAATTGAGGTTTATGGAACAGATCTTGCATTCCTTCTTTCAGACTATTGCTATACTCCTCTATGGACATTTAAGTACATCTGCATTTATCTATAGATGCAACAGAAAATATTTCCTGCAAAGGAATCTACTTATTTGTCACAATTTCATAGGATCCAAAGTGCATAACATGGCAAACTTCATCAGTTTCTAGACAACTATCTATACAAAAATAACATATCCCACTATCCAGGTATTTCTGATGAATTTTCTCTGACTGAAATAGCTAATGTCACTCTGTTTGTCGTTTGTGCTCCTTGATTATTCACCTGTGGAAAAAATAGTTTGATCTTATACCACCATCCAACAGGAAGCAGTGGAGAAATTAAAGACTAAGGGTTGGATGGCATTTATCCAGATCTCTGGTTAAATATCTTCTTTCTAAATTCTCAGAGTTAAAAGAGATCCCAACGAAACAAAAGGCAATTGAGGGGTGTCCGGTTATGTGTGCATTTATCCAGGTTTTTTAAATGTTTGTGGGTAAAGGTGATACCTTTATCAAAAGCAAAACAAAAATAACTGATGTTACACATTTGAACAATGAATTATTGTAAGTACTGTTCAAGTAAAAAAGGATTAATCCATAACTGATGAATGGTATCTGATTCACTATATAGCATACTTGATCTATACCATATATATAGCATATATATACTGTATGTATATATATATTGTTTATCACATTTATAAATTGTATGTTTTAAAAAGTCTCAAAATTTATTTTTAATGGCATTCAACCATCTGATATTTCCTATTCCAACTTTCTTTAGATAAACAAGGTTTTTCACTGGTTTGTTTTTTCATGAACCTCTGAAGACCATTTAACAATGAATGTCCAAGAGTCCTTCAAGCATTGCCTCGGGATATAAATATGATAAATATTCACCTTGAACAATATGGTTCTAACAAGGAGTCAGTGTGGATTTGCAAGTCCAGGTTTTGCAGATTAATCTTCCTTTTTTTAAAAAAAATCAGATAATTTCCCTAAAAGATTGTAGGTTGGATTCAATGACCCAGTTAGGATTCTATCATAGTATAAATCTTGCAGCACCTTAAAGACTAACATTATTAAATATTGCATGCATTTTCATGGATTACAGCCCCTTCGTTTCTGTAGCAGGATTGTGAACCTTTATGTACTTTCCCTTTGTCATGCATTTGTATTTTCAGTTATTGCTTCCTTATTTGCGGTTATTTTCTTCTTAACATTTTATGATGAAATCCCCTTTATAGCACTGCTAGAAAGTCTTGCCAAGAACCTGGATTCTGTGATATGATAGAGATACTAATAACACTCTAAATGTATCTCTGTACTCAATGATCTGGAATGCTTGCTTGTCTGAAGTGGTGATTACAGTACATTATTGCAGACTCTTGCTTGGAAAAATCATCGTTGCAACAATAGACAAATAGAGAACAATAGCTCTCAGTGAGGGAAGTGGAGTTTCTAATGGCCTTCTGAGAACAGTAAGAAGAGGTCTATAGGGGCAAATCTGCTGGGAGCTGAGCAATAGTTAGCAATGTGAGTTTCTTTCTCCCACCCCCCACTTCGCAGTCACCATATGATCTCAAGCAAAACAACAACTTGCAAATGGAAAACATAATATAAGCAATTCTCCCAGCCAAAGAAAACCTAAAACAGCCAGCTTTGGCTCTCCACCGCTTACAAAATTAGGAGAGCGTACAATCTTTCTTAAAACTGTGAGTACATTTCTACTTTAAAAGAGGTGCTTGAAAAACCAAGCCACTCTGTAGCAGATGTCAGTAGGTTATATACAACAGAGTTTGTACTTGACCTTTCCCAGTGTCCTCCTTGCAAAAGTAATTGATAATCATGGTTTAATTTTTAACCATAGCACTCTAGCAATATACCTTCCAGTTCTCATTTCTCATTAGGAGATGAAGAGGAAAAACAAGCCCCTTACTCTTTTTATTGAGTGGAGGCCCCACTCACTGCTTTCAGCCAAGCTTATTGTAACTGCACAGAGGGAAAATACATTGTTCTGTTCATTGGGCAAGGAAGGAGAAACAACTTACAGAGCTTGGTCAGATAATAGTGTCTCATAGCAACAGCACCCTTCCCTTGGCACCCAGAGCCATCTTTGTCTTATCTAATCATAGCAGACAAAATGTCCATAAGTGTTCTCACAACTCTTCCTAGGAGTTCCCCTTCTGCTTTATCAAACTGCATAACCTGTTGCTATCCTTATGCTTCTTTGCATCAGGCTAGTTCTTTTTAGCAAGCTGAAGGCATTGGTACTAGGCCAAGCTACCTCTTCGATCAGCTTTTCTCCTTCAGAGGAAGCCTGAGAAATGTGACTGCACATTATCTCAGTTCTAATGCAGCGGAGATGGGCAATGCCTTATGGGCTGTCACCTCTTCTTGATGTTGGAAATGGGTGAAAAACCCAGAGATGGAGCAATGACCCAGAAACTGAGGGAACCATATCAGGCACAGAGCAAGGTTGTATATTTTTCTTCGTGCTTTTGAGCAAAATATTGGGGAGGGGTGGGTGGAGTCTCTTCTTTTTTAAGAACTTAAAAACCAGGTAAGTCTACTTTAAAGCTTACACTATTTGTTTTAAGTCTCTTTTTCTATGTTAGCATTTTTTGGCAATCATGATAAAGAAGCGTCTCACCCTTGGGCCTATGTTGTGTAATGCATATTTCCATATAAAGTACCTCGCACAGTGTTTGTGCAGGGATTTCATTGCAAATGAAAAGATTTCCTGTATTAAAAAGCCTTCTTCATTAATTTTGATATTCTGATCCCTGGCTCATAGAATTCATTGTCACAACAATACTCTAGTCAGAGAAGAATAGTTCTCAGTGATGGAGGCAAAATCTCTACTAGCCTTCTGAGGACAGTAAAAGCAGCCGTCTATAGGGCCAAATTTGCTGGGCGCTGACTAGTGTTTAGCTTATGCAACGGGAGCTTCTTCCTCTCTCTTCCCTCTTGCAGTCCCCATCTGATCTCAAATAAATCAAGAACAGCAACTTGCAATTGCAAAACATAGCACAAGCAGTTCTCCCAGCCAAAGAAAACCTAAAATAGTCAGCATTGGCTCTCCAGCTTCCCTACCACTTAATAAATTAGGAGAGCACATAATCTATCCTAAATCAGTGAATAAATTTTCACTTAAAAAGTGGTACCTGAAAAAGCAGGTAGCCTGGCCCTATAGCAGGTAAGTGTCAATTTTCAACAGGGATTATCTTGGGGCCTATGTTATGAGATACATATTTCCCCATTTCTTTTCCACGTTCCTTTGCAAAAACCCTTGAAAGAATTCCCATTTGAAAAACCCTTCTTGATTAATTCCTATGTGTTTACACAATGATTGACATTATGGGTGCTTCATCACTAGACGTTTTTAAGAAGGGACTGGACAGTCACTTGTCTGAAATGTTACAGGATCTCCTGCTTGAGGAGGGGGCTGGACTAGAAGACCTCCAAGGCCCCTTCCGACTCTATTCTGATATTTGATTTAATGTGGAAAGTAGAAACAGGAGGCTGTCATCATCTAGAAAGTGGCAGGTCAGTGTTATTAGTAAATTGGAGACTTCTGAGGTTGCCAGGCCGAAAGATAAAAGATTTGCTACTGTAGAACATCCCTGTACCCATATTTATGAGGTAACTTTGTTGTCATTGTGGTTATACAGTAGTGAATTCTTACATTTGTTTAGATCACTAAGGTCCCATCTAATTGTTACATTCTATGGGTCTATTATGAGTTATATCATCATAAGGATGGTTGGGTAATGCTATAAATTATTAGTATGGAGGATTTTTTTTGTGCAATAATGATTCCTTACTCACATAATTTTATGGGAGATCTGGATGATGTCAATGTCCACATATAACCTTCTCATATTGTAGAAAGAAATATCCTTCTGGGTTCAGCTCCAAGTGGGGAAAAAGACACTGGAAACATGGAGACTGCTTGGAAAGATGGTTTAATGGTGGACAGGATCACATGGTTTGAGTTCCTGAACAGAAAAGGGCCGAGATGCAGTGAGTCCCCAGGTTTTATGCCCTCTCTGGCTTTGAACTTCCTGGGGCCCAGAAAGAGTATCCTGATTGGCTGTCAGACTCCCAGGGGATGGGGGGTCTTAGCTAGCCTTGCTGGCTGATGTAATCTTCCCAGGTGTCATGTGGTGAGTTTCTGTTGCTAGATTTATTTATTTATTTATTTATTTAATTAATTAAATTTCTATACCGCCCTTCTCCAAATAGGACTCAGGGCGGTGCACAGCCAAGGTAAAAACAGAGCATACAAAATTTAAAAACAGTATTAAAATAATTAAATATTTGGCCGTAAATTAAAACAACCCAATTTAAAATCAATTTAAAATTTAACTCAAGCCAGCCCAGCTAGTTGAAATAAATAGGTTTTCAGGGCCCGACGAAAAGTCCGGAGGTCTGTTATTGTACGTAACTCTGGGGGAAGGTTGTTTCAGAGGGTGGGCGCCGTCACAGAGAAGGTTCTCCCCCTGGGGGGTCGCCAGCCGACATTGTCTGGTGGACGGCACCCTGAGGAGGCCCACTCTGTGCGAGTGTACTGGCCGGTGGGAGGCTATTGGTGGCAGAAGGCGGTCTCGTAAGTACCCCAGCCCTAAGCCATGGAGCGCTTTAAAGGTGGTCACCAACACCTTGAAGCGCACCCGGAAGACCACCGGAAGCCAGTGCAGCTCGCGCAGGAGAGGTGTCACATGGGAGTACCTCGTCGCCCCCATAATCCCCTGCGCTGCCGCGTTCTGGACCAGCTGGAGCCTCCGGGTGCACCCCAGGGGGAGCCCCATGTAGAGAGCGTTGCAGTAGTCCAGGCGGGAAGTGACTAGTGCCTGAGTGACTGTGCGTAGAGAGTCCCGATCTAGAAAGGGACATAACTGGCGTATCAGGTGAACCTGATAAAAAGCCCCCCTGGCCATGGCCGTCAAATGATCTAAAGACAGCCGTGCGTCCAGGAGGACGCCCAAGTTACGAGCCCTCTCCGTGGGGGCGAGTGATTCGCCCCCAATAGCCAGCGATGGCGTCAGCTGGCTATATCGGGACGCTGGAAGCCACAGCCACTCGGTCTTGGAGGGGTTGAATTGGCCTGTTTCTTCCCATCCAGGCCCGCACGGCCTCCAGGCACTGGGACATCACTTCAAGGGCATCGTTGGGGTGGCCTGGGGTGGAGATGTACAGCTGGGTGTCATCAGCGTACTGATGGAACTCCACCCCGAAGCCACGGATGATCTCACCCAGCGGCTTTACATAAATGTTGAACAGAAGGGGCGAGAGGACCGACCCTTGTGGCACCCCACAAGCAAGGTGCCTCAGGGTCGACCGCTGCCCCCCGTCAACACAGATTGCGACCGGTCAGAGAGGTAGGAGAACCACCGCAGAACGGTGCCCCCCACCCCCAACCCCGCCAACCGGTGCAACATGATACCATGGTCGATGGTATCAAAAGCCGTTGAGAGGTCTAACAGGACCAGGATAGAGGAGCAACCCCTATCCCGAGCCCTCCAGAGATCATCCACCAACGCGACCAATGCCGTTTCCGTGCTGTGCCCAGGCCGGAAGCCGGACTGGAGCGGGTCTAGATAGACAGCTTCATCCAGGTACCAGGGAAGCTGTTGCGCTACCACACTCTCAACAACCTTTGCAACGAAGCGAAGGTTGGAGACTGGACGATAGTTAGCCAAAACAGCCGGGTCCAGAGAGGGCTTCTTGAGGAGGGGCCTCACAACCGCTTCTTTTAAAGCAGCCGGCAGGACCCCCTCACTCAAAGAAGCGTTAACAATCTTCTGGAGCCAGCCTCGTGTCACCTCCCGGGAAGCCAGTACCAACCAGGAGGGACACAGGTCCAATAAACATGTGGTCGTGTTCAGCCGTCCCAGGACCCTGTCCATGTCCTCGGGAGCCACAGAATCGAACTCCCCCCAGATAACACTCTCAAGACCTGCCTCAGTCATCCTGTCCAGACATACCCAGTCAGAGGCCAGCCCTTCCCGAATCTGAGCGATTTTGTCATACAGATACTGCACAAAGTCCTCAGCTCGGCCCTGCAAGGGGTCATCCCGCGCTTCCAGATGGAGGAGGGAGCAGGTCACCCTAAACAGGGCGGCCAGGCGATTATCTGATGACGCGATAAGAGCGGCAAAATAGCTAGATTTCGCCGCTTTTATCGCCACTAGGTAGGTCTTAATATGAGACCTCACCAGTGTTCGGTCGGATTCGGAGCGGCTGGTCCTCCAACTACTCTCCAGGCGTCTTTTCCGGCGCTTCATCTCCCTGAGCTCCTCGGAGAACCAAGGAGCTAGGTGAGTTCGGTGCCGGGTCAGAGTCCGCAAAGGCACAACACGGTCCAAGGCCCCGGCAGCCGCACTATCCCAGGCGGCCACCAGGTCCTCAGCCGAGTCATGAGCCAGAGTCTCAGAAAATGGCCCAAGCTCCATCTGGAACCTATTAGGGTCCATCAGGCGCCTGGGGCGGAACCACCTGGTCAGATGGGTCCTATTGTGTTGCAGATGATGGTCCATTGACAAAGATTGAGTTTCCGTCTCTGGCCCACTGACAAAGGGTGGGGGCAGGAAGATGGGAGCTGCTTTGTTTTTAAAATGAAACATTTCTCATCCAGGGAAACATAATATTCTGCCTTTTTTAATATTTCCTAAAATATTTCATTCTTCTAGGAAATGGGTGGGTGCTAACTTCCTACAGTATCTTACTGTTATTTCTTCCATCTTTTTTTTTTTTTTTTTTACTGAAAAGAAGGAAAATTGAAGAAAGATTAGAGTCATTAACATTAAGAAGGTCATACATTCACCCAAATATAAAATTAGCAAATAATGTATAGCTTTAAATATTTGGAAGCAATAGGCACAAGTATTGGAAATAGAACTAATAGATAACCCTCAGAATGGGTAGATGGCAAAAGGAACAATGATAAATGAGGACCCAGTTGTGGGGGCAATAAGCTGACTTTGTATAAATATACAAAAGGATGAAGGCTATTGCTGAGCACATTGTAAGCCGCCCTGAGTCTTCGGAGAAGGGTGGCATATAAATCAAATTAAAAAAAAAAAAAAAGGAAGACAACACTGTCAGAGTTTGTTGCAGAAATCAAACATTCAGAAAGCACACACAGAGTAACTGATTCAGCAGGATTCATTAACTTCTCTTTATATACAATATAACACATGAAGATAAATGTACAATACCAGTAGCAGTTACAAGCAAAACACAAACAGAATACATCAGACTAGTCTGCAGCTTTAGAGCTCAGAACTTAATACAGAGCCATGCCCAGGCTCCTTTCAGTTTCAGTTTCAATTCAGCAGAGCAAATCTCATTGGCTGATCTAGTTGCTATGCCTATTCATTGGCTGACCTTGTTATCATGTCTTCCCAGTAATGAACTCTCATACACACTGACAAACACCAATTGTTTGTGAATCTGATGGCTATATGAGCCAATCTGCTCATATAGCCATCAGATCTTCAGTTTATATTTATGTTGTACCACATTGCATTTTTAATAGTTACCTGTTTTAAAACACAGTTTTTAGAATAGAAGGTAGTTGCAATGGTGTCAAAGGCCTTTAATGAATTTCTGTGGTGAACCGGATAATCCAACTAAATATTCCACTCAAAATAACCTGACCTCTTTTCCCACAGATTGCCTCGTTTTGCTGACCAACAGAATACGGTGGCCAAAGTGCATCTGACATTTTTCCATGAAACCCTGATAGATAAGAGTAAAATGTGGACTGGATAATGCTACCATTGTGTTTGTGTGTGTGTCTTCAAGTCAGTGTTTACTCCTGGCAACTGCCTGGACCAGTTCCTGCAGTTTTGTTGACAAGATTTCAGAAGTGGTTTGCCATAGTCCACTTCTTAAGGCTGAGAGAGAGTGACTGGCCCAAAGTCATCCAGCCAGCGTTGTGTCCAAGGCAGGATCAGAAATCACAGGCTCCTGTTTTCTAGCATGGTGCCTTAACCTTTGTACCAAATTGACTCTAAACTGCTATTAGTTGGGTATAAAACTACTTGAACAATCATCCTAGTACAGTGATGGCTAACCTTTTTGGCGTCGCGTGCCAAAAGCGGGGGGAGCAGGGGGTCGTGAGCGTGTGTGCCCACACCCATAATTCAATGCGCCCCGCTCCCCTGCATGCAACCCCCCCGTGCTCCCCCTGTGCTCCCCCCACTTTTGGTACCGATGGCACAGTGGGCCCAGTAGGCCCGTTTTTTGCCCTCCCAAGGCTCCAGAGCCTTTCTAGGAGCCTGGGGAGGGCAAAAACAGCCTTCCTCAGTCCCCCGGAGGCCCTCCGGAGGCCAGAAAAAGACTGTTTCCTGACTTCCAGTGGGCCCAGAAGGCCCAAAAATCAGCTAGCCGGCGTGTGCATGCACACAGGAGATGAGCTAGGGCAACACTCGCGTGCCCACTGATATGGCTCCGTGTGCCACCTGTGGCACGCGTGCCATAGGTTCGCCATCATGATCCTAGTACATCGATGACTCAACTTCAGAAGTAAGAATTGAATTGAATTCCAGTCCAGTTCCATTTTGGCTCTGATCATGTTCATAAATAATTTGGATGAGGGTTAGAAAACACGATTATCAAATTTGCAGATGACACCAAAGTAGCATGGCAAACAACAGAGAATAATATCAAGATTCAGCAGGACCTTGACAAGCTCATACAATGGGCAAAAAACAAGCTGCATTTCAAGAGGGATAAATGCATACATGAAAGAAAAATCAGATGGCAGAAGTGGAGAAAACCATAATGGACAGCAGTACATGAATAATGGCTCTGAGTATTTTAATAACTTGCAGGCTGAATATGAACTAAATATAATATTCAGGGTTTTTTTTTTGAAAGATGCAATTCTAAGCTGCAATATCATAAGCACAGGATCAAAATCAAGAGAGGTAATAGCTGCTTTCTATTTTGTGTTGGTCAGGCGATGTCTAAAACATGGCATCCAATTCTGGGGAGTTGGATTTTAGGAAGGACATTGATGGAACCAAGTGTGTCCAAAAGATAGCAACAACAATGATAATCATGAAAATTTCCTACCTGCAGATTTGGAGGAAGATGATTTTCTCAATTTACCTTTTTCATTCTCTCTGGGTCTCTTACAAATGTACTCCAGGGTTATGACAAACTCTCTGACCCAGCATGGGAGGAACTGCTGCAGAGACTGTGAAATTGGCAAAAATATATATCGTCCCTCCGCCTTAACCAGTAGGAATCTCTGCTGCTTGATGAACCTTCCACATCTCTAAAAAAAAGGTCCCTCTTTCTCTCTTCTCTTGAAACATAATCACTCATACCCCCACACATGAACAAACAGGCCGGATTGCAGCTCTCTTCATACCTTGACCCTGCAATTCTCCCTGACTCAGCCAAACAGTAGAACTTGGTTGAGAAGTAAATACTGTAGATTTAAATCTACGGCCGTCCATTTTCTAATGGAAGCAATTCAAATTATTGCTTCAGTTTAGTTGCAGAAATATCTGTGTAAAGCAAGTGGAAGGAGCGAAAAATCACCTGCACTTTAAGAAAGGAATTGATACCGTTGAACATCAGAAACTACTCAAACAGGTAAGTATCCAAACCGGAGGTCAGAAATCTTTCTCTCTTTCCCCTAACCTTGTTTTTCCTCTAAAAGAAGCAAAAGATTGTCAAATTTTTTATTGATTCAAGGTAGATTTAACTAACCAAGTCTGTTTTATTAAAAGTTATCTTTTTACATCTAAGAAATTTTGAATGTAAGAATATATAGTTTTAGATAAAATTTAACTTGCATGTTAAATTATGATTACGACTAAATAATAAAGAGAAAAGAATAATAAAAGGGAAAAGAATAAATACAATTACAACAAAATTACATAAAACTGCTTCTCACAGATGTGTATATGTGCATACATTTTATTATACATTTATACATTTTACACAACAGTTCCAATAAACGTGTTACATATGATCAGTTTGAGGTTTAGATGTATAATATTGCAATTTAATCTAATGGAACTATATTTCAACTTGGATAGCAAATGATGATATCTGATCAGTAACTGCTGCATTTTTACTTGGAGTTTTGCTTTTGAGAAAAAAAGCTGGAAAAAATACACTTGCCAGCTTTAATTGGAGGGGGCGGAATGAGAGGTTATGTTTTTTCTTACTTTATAAAGTGAAAAGGCAATGTAACAGCCTAAAGAATGATGAAAGGAGTGAAAAACTTGGAAACAAAATCCTATGAAGATTGGTTAAAAGAACTGAGTATTTTTGTCTTAAAGGGGGATATGGGGGGGGGGGGGGCAGACAGGATTGCAGTCTTTCAAGGGATGTCACTTCCAATGACATTCTATTAACAATCCTATCAACCATTCATGATAAAAAAAACTTAGGTGGTAAACAATCATGAATTAATTAGGGCATCTTTTGGAAACTTGACAAAGACATTACTTGGAATAAAGTGAAAATTAATACGTTGAATAAGGGGTGTACAACCTGTAGACTATGTACAGTCCCCAATACCTTGAGATGTGAAAATTATGACAAAATAGCTGATTTTGTTTCCAAAAAAATAAAAATAAAATGAGGTCAGGTGGCCTCAGGAAGCAATCATTTTCCATTTCTGCACCTAAAACATCCCCCAATCTTTTTTTGTTCAAAATCCCCCAAATTACACTACCAAAATGTAGCAATTTTGCCAGTGAATTTCAAAAGCATGAATTGGGACTGTTTTTCAGAATTTGGGAGAACGTTTTAAAGGGTATAAATGGGAGCCGTCTGCTTTCCCAGGGCTCTTAGCTACCAGTTCAACTCCCTTACACTCTCTGAATGAGCTGATACAGTTTGGGCAAATGCCATCTAATGAAGGCACTGTACAATTCATGATTATTATTATTTTTTACTTTTGCTTTACTTGCTGTTTACTTCACTGGATTTTAGTTGTAAATGACTGGGCATCTTGGCAGATATGACAGGATGCAAATGCAATAAACAAACAAATGGGGCATTTTGTGGAATTAGTGTCAAAGAAACAAATATGCCAATCTGGATATTGTCTACATGAAAAATAGCACAAAACTGACTGCTAGATTTGAAAAATGTTTATAAAGGGTAAAAAAGTTGCAGTATCGATTATTCATGGCCACAACTGGGTTTAAATGAAAATCGGGTAAGGAAAAACCATTAAGATATATACTCATTTTTAAAATAACTTAAATATTTCTGTTTAATTAGTATGCCTGAAATTATATTAAGCTGCTATTAAATAGGAAAACATTGTTTTGAAATATATGTATGAATAAATGAAATAGGAGAGTATTTTTAGAGGTGTGCTAAATTATGCAATAGTTAATGAAAAATGAAGATATGTTTTAGGAAAAAGTATTAATACAGTCTGCTGTGGTAGTAAGATTCTGATTGTAGAAAGTCAAATGGTATTACTTAGATTTGTTAGCATGTGCTAAATAAAAATGTTGGAAATTAAGCAATGGAGATTCATCATGTCTTTGTTGACTTAGGTAGTTCATAAGTTAGAAGATCCGTGAATCAATTAGGATCCTAAACATACTTCCTTATTAGGAAATCTATGTATGTACACACAGATACACACTCACACAGTGTCCATATTATACAGTATGTATGTGATTTGTGTATATGTTGTTCGGGCTTTCAAAAAATAATAATGGAAGTATTACTTTAAAATTGTACTAACCTAGAGTATTAACAAGTAGCTCATAGCTCTGTTGAATTGCTCTGAAAGTCAAATTGTAACAGAATCCTTGTACCTCTCT
Organism: Arizona elegans; assembly: GCA_022577455.1. Lineage (NCBI taxonomy): Eukaryota > Metazoa > Chordata > Lepidosauria > Squamata > Colubridae > Arizona > Arizona elegans. The sequence goes on from JAKOOJ010000001.1 coordinate 257,852,379, forward strand.
CCAGATTGCCAGTCTATCGCATGATGGGTTTTTCCTAGAATATTCATTACAGTGTAAATTAGGGACAAGATTGGAAGAAATGTACTATGGAATGCAGAGTACATGATTATACAAGAGTGTCCAACGCTGGACAAATAATCTAGTGAAGCAAGAGAAAGAAACTTTACTCTCCACCAGAGATTTGTTGATTGCACTACTGGTATTCACATTGATATTTGCCTTGATGAATAAATTCAGATTGTTCATTTGGTTCCGGCTGATTTTTTACCCACAACAAGCCAGAGAAATCATGATTTCTAGAATACTTCATAGAAGTTTATTATCAAACCTGATTGTCTGCTAAATAAGTCAAACAATCCACTAAAGATATTTGAAGCTTACTGAGATAATCTTCCCTCTGGTGAAACATCTATAAAAATTGCAATGGATGGCTTAATCATTCATAAATTAACTCTTTATCTTGGGGCTAAATGCCTTGTTGTATAAGCACCTCTCTTCTCAATACATTTAAATACTGGATTGCAATTGACTCAGCCTTCATCCAAAATGCCTGACTTTGATGATCTTTTGGAACATATTGGGGAATTTGACTTCTTCCAGAAAAAGGTCTTTTTCCTTGTTTGCTTTCTCTCAGTTGCCTTCGCCCCAGTCTATGTAGGAGTTGTTTTCCTAGGGTTTATACCAGAGCACCGTTGTCGGACTCCAGGAGTTACTGAATTAAGCAACCGGTGTGGCTGGACTCTTGAAGATGAACTGAATCACACCGTTCCAAAAGGGACATCCAAAGAGGATACTTTCACCCCTCAATGCATGAGATACAACGTCAACTGGAATGAAAGTGGGCTGAGCTGTACAAATCCCCTGGAAGACTTCACCAGTCTGGAGAACAGGAGCCTCCTTGTGACCACTTGTCAAGATGGCTGGGTTTATGATGCTTCAGTCATGTCCATTGTGACTGAGGTAAGGTCTTGCAGTTGTTTAAAATCTAATATAAAATTTTGTTTTAAAAATATATGCCCTGTGTCATGTTTTTCCACTTGGATTTATTCAACAAGATGATAAATGCATTTCTCCAGGGGTGAAATGTAAAATTTGTTACTACCAGTTCTGTGGGCGTGGCTTGTGGTGCTGATGGTAATGTGACTGGGTGGGCGTGGTCAACTTCTTTTTTTTTTTTAACTTTTCAAAGCATTTTTCTAATGCTTTAAAAAGCCTCTGCTGATCAGGCAATTCAGCTGGGATCATCAGAGGCTTTTCAAAGCATTTTTTTTACCACCTCTTCAGCCAAGAGGTTGCAGAAAAAAATGCTTTGAAAAGCCTCTGATGATCCCAGCTGAGCCGCGCGATCATCAGAGGCTTTTTTTTTTTAACTTTTCATTTTTTTGTCGGAAGAGGTTGTAGAAAAAATGCTTTTAAAAGTAAAACAAAAAGCCTCTGATGATCGTGTGGTTCAGCCGGGCATGTGGGGGGACAGGGACGCAGGGATTTTTGCTACTGGTTCTCCGAACCACCTGCCGCCATCGCTACCGGATCGGGTGATCCGGTCCAAACCGGGAGCATTTTACTCCTGCATTTCTCCCATGGCTACTACAGAAAATTCTAGAATATGCATGCTCAGGGGTGAGACTTTGTAAACATTATAAAGTGTAATCTAAACTGATTTAACTCTCTCTCCATGTTTGTGCATGCGCATGTGTACATGTGCCTTTGACTCAATGTTTACTCCCAGTGCCTGCCTGGACTAATACCTACAGTTTTGTTGACAAGATTTGGAAATGCTTTATTATTACTTGCTTCTTAAGGCTGAGAGGAAGTGAATGGCCTTAAGAAGCACTAAGTTGTGTTGGATGATCCCAAGCTAGGGGTGAAATCCAGCAGGTTCTGACAGGTTCTGGAGAACCAGTAGCGGAAATTTTGAGCAGTTCAGAGAACCAGTAGCAGAAATTTTGAGTAGTTCGGAGAACCGGCAAATATCACCTCTGGCTGGCCCCCAGACTAGGGTGGGAATGGAGATTTTGCAATATCCTTCCCCCAGGAGTGGGTGGGAATGGAGATTTTGCAACATCCTTCCCCTGGAGTGGGATGGGAATGGAGGTTTTGCAGTATCCTTCCCCTGCCATGCCCACCAAGCCACGCCCACAGAACCAGTAGTAAAAAAAAATGGATTTCACCACTGTCCCAAGCATTATTTGCTAGCATGTGAAATTAAGAATTTTATATGGCGGCTTATTTATTTGATTTTTTTTTATTGGATTGTATATTGATTTATTTCAATCTGTTGGGCACAATTTTCTCCAGATTTGCTGTCTTAGCTTGATTAGAACTTTTCTTCTTTTGCTTGCTATATTTCAGTGGGTATTCCATCTCTTCCTATAGCCTTCCAAATTGATAATGACCAGAATGCTGATCTAACTTCATTTTCTAGTCCTAGAGATTTTTGTAACTAGCGAATATGTTTCCAGGCATCTTGGATGTTGATATCTCTACTGTAATCCTCAATATACTCCTTCAATTTTTGTTTGATTGCTTTTAAATTACTTGTAATCTCTTCACTGGAATCATTCACTGAATTCAAGGTTGGAATTAGTTTAGAGGTTTTTTTTTCATGTCTGTTGCCATCCTCAATGTCTTCACTAATACCGTTATAACACATGTCTTGTCTATTCTGATAGTTGTCTGAAAACTCCTAATCCATAAGGGGAGGGTAATCAAAAAAGAGAAAGCATTTGCTGGTTATGACATTAAAGGATCCACAGGATAGATAACTGGATTGAGGACAGCCATAATGCATTTGTTTCATTGACTACATGTATGCATGTTATATAATCAAGCGTCAACACTGTGGAAGATGTCCATATCCTATATAGTTATGAAAAAATGGACTTGTCATTTTAAAAATGCTGAATTGTCATTTCCTCATTTTGAAATCATTTTGACATGTTTTCTGAACTTGTGGTAGTTATTTCCTGGACTGTGACTTGCTCCTCTGGAGAAGATGAGAGTGGAGGGCCTTCACTTGCTACAGTTTAGTTTTGCACTGTTTGTCTTGCCTAACCTTCCTGCAGAACAATCAGTCGGCAACCCACCGTTGATTAGGGCTCCCAGATATCATTTCGGCAACCTCTTCCCTGACAGTCCCAATTTCTGTCACTAAACAAAGCAGGTATTAAGTGAAACCTCAGGTGACTGCACTGCACCATGTAGTGACAGCATTTCTGGTAGTCTCCATCGCAGTTGTTAGACCAGAACCATGACATCATTAGGTGATTCGCTCCTCCTGCCCTGATGCACACACTTCCACTTCAATTCCTCTCAAATGTCCACCTCTCCCCACCTTTGCCCTTTTGACAGCCTTCGTTCTGCCATTCCTGCTGCCCCCAACTGACCTTTGCTATCTTCTTCACCCAGTTGGCAAGGCATGTCTGGTCCGGCCTTTCACAAGGCAGCTGCTGGCCATGTGAGGCCTTCCCAAGGCTTACATCAGTATTTTTTGTTTCTTTGTAGAGTGAAATTTCCTAATAGCAATAGCAATAGCACTTCGACTTATATACTGCTTCACAGTGCTTTACAGCCCACTCTAAGCAGTTTACAGAGTCAGCATATTGCCCCCAATAATCTGGGTCCTCATTTTATCGAACTAGGAAGGATGGAAGGCTGAGTCAATCTTGAACCGGTCAGGATCAAACTCCTGGCTGTGAGCAGAGTTAACCTGTAGTATGGCATTATAATCACTGTGTCACCACAGCTCTTGAGAAGAAGTTGTACCATGAGGAGTCATATGTTTCTGACAGAACACAAATGAGATAAGAAGAAAAAAAAACTAATTAATTAATGCATGCATGCATGCATACATACATTTTGCCAAACAGTATCTTCCTTTGTCTTCCCTAATTGCTTGAATCCCAGGAGAAAACTAAAGGTCTGACCTATTCAGCAATAATTTAGTGGTATACAACCAAAAATTACAACATTTTGGAGAAGTTGTTCTCCTAAATTTGGAGCAAAGCAGTTGGCAGGGAGGGTTGTGGGGATGAATCTGGTTTATTTGGTTTTATCTGTTTCCCCTTTCCTTATAGATTTCTCTGTGAACAGCTCTTAACTGTCTTAATGATTAGAACTAATTTTACTTCTGTTTTTTTGTCTTCTCAGTTTAACTTGGTTTGTGAAGATTCCTGGAAACTAGATGTGTTTCAGTCGGCTGTGAATGGTGGGTTTCTGGTTGGATCTATATTCGCTGGCTACATAGCGGACAGGTGGGTACATCATTCAATTTTGTTAAAACTAAATATGAATGATGGAAAGTAAGGATTGGTGAAATGAAAAAAAACATGTTCTGAAAGTGGGTGAAGAAAACTAAACTGCCTCCACTAGAGTAGATAGAATTAAAAATAAGTGAATAGTTTATTTGGGATGCAACTGAAGTGAGACAATACTGAAAGGAATATTTTAGAGATTGGTTCCAGAATAATAGTGATTACGTCAAAGACTCAAGTTGAAACAAATGCTGAGAATATTTTTGACTAAGAAAAAACTTTAAGGAAAATTATAAAAGCTGTGAGCATGCCGAAAGCTGGGAAGGCTGCAAAAAATCATACATCAAAAAAATATTAAAATATGGATGTGGTTAGCTGATGGTGTATTTGTGTACTTATTCTGCACCTATTTCTGCTGGTTTGAAAAATGTTACTCCTAAGAATAATGGAAAAGTAAGAAGCATGAAAGCCAAAACTACAAAAGGATTCATATGATGAAGGTTTGGAAATGGTGCATGGCAGCATTCTGACATAAGGATACAAGAGTGACAATCAGGGAAATGTAGGAAACACAGCATCACTATATCCTAGGCAGAAATTCTGCCAAAGGAATTTCTACTCTTCAACAGATCACTGAGAAGTGTCTGAATATGATCAAGAAAGTGAGCCAATTTAGAGAAAGCATATGGTAAAATGAATAAGCTTGAAATACAGGTAGACCTTGACTTATGCCCACAATTGGGCCCAAAATTTCTGTTGCTAAGTAAAACATTTGTTAACTGAGTGTTGCCCCATTTTGTGACCTTTCTTGCCACAGTTGTTAAGTGAATCACTGCAATTGTTAAGTTAGTAACACGATTGTTAAGTGAATCTGGCATTGACTTTGTCAGAAGGTCGCAGAAGGTGATTTCATGACCCCAAGGCATTTCCACCGTCAAAAAAATATGACTCAGTGGCCAAACATCTGACTTTTTATCATGTGACCTCAGGGATGCGCAGTGATTGTAAGAAAAATGGTCATAAGTTACTTTTTTGCAGTACCATTGTAACTTTGAACAGTCACTAAATGAACTGCTGTCATTCGAGACCTACCAATATGGAATTTTTGTGAGATTATGTAATTGAAATTTGATTGAGGAATGCAACTATATACAATATATGATTTAAATAAAGCATGTGTGGGAATACATAAATTGCACAGGAGGTTAGATAAGTATCCTTGTCTATTTAATAAAAGCATAAGGAATGTTTGTGATGGTGATGAAGTAGATTGGTAGAGGATATGAATTCAGGAATATTGTGTATTGTCAATTGAGACCTGAATGTTAATATATGAAACAAGGCAGACAATTCTGAAAAGTAATGTACCAAAGACCAAGCAAATTATATTTGACAAGAGAAATAGGTTTTACTTGTGCTAGCTTTTTGCAATGTATGAGAACATGTCTTCATATGCATATACAAACTTGTATAATATTGGTTTTTACAGTTGGTGTCAATCAACCAATGATGAGGTTTGAGCTGAATAGCCGGGTCTAGTTTTCTGGTGCTGTTGCTCATTTTGAAGACACCAGCCACAGCTGCCTGCAAACATCAGGATGCCAGAAAACTAAACCCTGGCCATTCAATCCAATGGTGAAATCCTCTGCGGTTTGCCACTGGTTCGCTGCCTGCACCCAGCGTGGTGTGCGCCAAAGGCATGCTGCATGCGCAGATGAGCAGTGCACACCAAATGCACACTGCGTGCACATGCATGAACAGTATGCGCCAAACGCATGCTGCGTGTGCATGTACAGTGCACACCAAACGTGTGCTTCAAGCGGAAAAAGGACACTTAACAAGGTAAGTAGAACAGCAGGGGGGAAACAGCTGTGCTGCGCTATTTAGATTCGCTAGAAAGTAGGATTTCCTGCTTTCTAGCGAATATAAATCACGCTTCACAGCTGATTGTCGGAAATACCGGTTCGGACCAACCGGTAGCTTTTATCACTACCAGTTCGCCCAAGGATTTCACTGCTGATTCAATCTGAAACTTCATCTCTGGTAGGTATTTGTATAAACTCATACATACACTTCAGGGGTGGGTTCTACTTACCTTTACTACTGCAGAATGCGCAGAAGCGTTCTGATGATGTCGGGATCGGTGGGCAGAGCCTCCCTCCGGTTTTACTACCGGTTCTATAGAACTGGTCCGAACCGGGGGCAACCCACCACTGATACACTTATGCTTACACTCTCCATATAGGATACTATATACTTTCTGGATACTTTATACTGTACTTCTAACTAAACTGAAGAACTGAACATTTGATAATCTAAGTGAGTTTATGGAGCAAAGCTTAACTGAGTACAAAATATATGTTTTTTTACTAGAGCTCTTTATCTTCAAAACTGCAACATCAAATAAAATATAAGCCAGATGGTGTGCTAATACATTGTTATTACAGTTTGCTATCCATAATTATTTGAGACTTCCAATTACAGGAAGTCCTCGACTTAACAGCCACTCATTTAGTTATTATTCGAATTTATGATGGTGCTGAAAAAAGTGACTTATGACCAGTCCTTGCATTTATGATTGTTTCAGCATCCCTGTGGTCATTTGATCAAAATTGGGAAACCTGGCAACTGCCATGTATTTACAATGATTACAGCAGGTCACATCAGAGGTGGTATTCAGCAGGTTCTGACCAGTTCTGAAGAACCGGTAGTGGAAATTTTGAGTAGTTTGGAGAACCGGTAAATACCACCTCTGACTGGCCCCGCCCCCATCTATTCTCTCTTCCTGAGTCCCAGCTGATCGGGAGGAAATGGGGATTTTGCAGTAACCTTCCGCTGGAGTGGGGAGGGAATGGAGATTTTACAGTATCCCTGCCCCTGCCACGTCCACCAAGCCACACCCACCAAGCCACGCCCATAGAACCGGTAGTAAAATTTTTTGAATCTCAGTGACCTTCCCAGCTGGATTCTGACAAACAAGGTTAATGGGAGAAGGTGAATTCATTTAAAAGTCACACAATTCACTTAATAACTGCAGTGATTTGCTTAATGACAATGGCAAAAAAGTTTGGCCACAACTCACTTAATTTGCTTAATGACCATCTCACTTAGTAACTGAAGTTCCAGTTCCAATTGTGATGGTAAGTTCAAGGCTATTTATAATATCTATTTCAGATGTATTGTAAAAGAACACAATAATGGACTAACCGTACAACTACAGGTGAAGTGATAATATAGAGGAACATACAAAGTTTGGAACACATCTACATGTAGAGTTGATGTCTTACATATTTGCTAACTATTCTGACAGCCACAATTTAGGAAAATAATATTACAAGGAATTATCTGCAAAAAATCCCAATATTCTAAAATGAGGTTTTTGATGGAGAGAATAAACAGAGATTAAAATCCAAACTGGTATTCACATCTTGGCTTGCAAAGACCTTGTACTACTGCTTTATATACCTGCTGCAGGTACTAATTGCTGGGTGACCTCTTCCTTGTTAAGTTTCTTAAAATTTGTTTAAAGCTTGCTAAAAAGACCAGTGGTAAAAAAAAAAAAAAACGCTTTCCTCTGGATGAGGAGAAGAGAGGATAAACAAAATAAAGCTTTATTTATTCTTCTTTCCATGGCGCTTTGTTCTTGAATATTATGTTGTTTTCCAGTGCATGATTCTCAATGGGATTTGTTAGTTTAGCTGAAAGCAACAGGGATTCCACCATACCTAGCCCTAAGAAGCTAATAATGTTCCCAGTGCCTCCTCTCACATTTCCTGCCAAAGCGGCACCATCCTTCTAGTCTTTTTTTTAAAAGCTTTATAGAATTCCTTTCTTTTTCAAACTGTTATCCTAATAGTCAAATTTTCAGCCAACTTTTTAAAATAAATGTATAATGAAAGGTACACTCATGCCAGCATGCTTTTAGGATAAGCAATTTTTTGCAAAGTGCAAAAAAGTAAGAAGCAAGAAGAAAATATCTATGGGGATTCTCAATCATCCAGGTCATGGTTTTCCCAAAGGTGCTTCCCTTCCCCTCAAAAGGTAACTGGACTTTTTTTTTCTTTGAAAATGTTTCACTTCTCATCCAAGAACGGGAGGGATACAACCACTGGTGGGATTCAGCCAGTTCGGGCCAGTTCAGGTGAACCGGTAGTTAAATTTCTGGCTGACCCTGCCCTTCCCGCCCCACCTTTTCAGGAGTCCCCACGGATCCCATTTTTGCTCCCAGGAGGTTGCAGGAAGGCCTAATAGGCCCAAAACGGGGTGTGGGGGAGGCCCGGCCCCCTGCATCCCATTTTCGCTCCCAGGAGGCTTCAGGGAGGCCTCCTAGGCCCAAAACGGGCACGGAAGCAAGGGCCCCCCTGTGGGCCGTTTTTGCTCCCAGGGGGGTGCAGGAGGCCGAGTGCTGCCTGTAACATCCCCTGGCCACGCCCATCATGGCCACCCCCACCCAGGCAGTCATTAGGGCAGCGAATCAGTTGTTAAATTATTTGAATCCCCCCAATGGATACAACACCACCTATCTCCATTTACAATGGAGTCTTTTCAGCAGTCCCAAGAAAGTTGCATACTTATTTACACTCTGATTCAGGTGATCCTGAGGACACAGGAAAACTCTAAAGTGGCCTCAATGACTCTCAAATTTTAACCATTTGTGGATAATGATTTAAGGGTGAATTACTTCTGTTATCACACTTCAAAGTCTATATTATTGCTTTATTAAACGTATGGCAAACACAGTTAACATTGTTTCAACATAAATTTTGATTGGGGTTAAGGCAAGGTTTTGCTCTCCTTGTGCCCAACACTACTGGAGCCTCAGTTATTAATCTGTACTTTAAAACCATTGGTTAACAGTTTGAAAAAAAGAACACGTGCTTGAGGACAAACATTATTTCCTGCACATACGCATACGTGTATATACTATGTCCCAGGGATGAAATCCAGCAGGTTCTGACAGGTTCTGGAGAACCGGTAGCGGAAATTTTGAGTAGTCCGGAGAACCGGCAAATACCACTTCTGGCTGGCCCCAGAGTGGGGTGGGAATGGAGATTTTGCAATCTCCTTCCCCCAGGAGTGGGGTGGGAATGGGGATTTTGCAGTATCCTTTCCCTGGAGTGGGGTGGGAATGGAGATTTTGCAGTATCTGTCCCCTGCCATGCCCACTAAGCCACGCCCACCAAGCCACGCCCACAGAACCGGTGGTAAAAAAAAATGGATTTCACTACTGCTATGTCCCTTTGACTGATGGGTATCAAGATTATTGAAATATTTTTTGCCTTCTCTTCCAGGTTTTGTAGAGTTTTACTATTCCTAAACCTGGTGAATAAACAAAATAAAATTAGAGTGCAGATGCGGTATAAATGTCTCATCAGAGAGAAGAATACAAAATTGGGCCTACAATGCTTTATATTGCTGTGAACATTGCCACCTTGTGTTCAGATTCACTACTGTTAATCAAACACTATGATGCAGGCTGCTTACTATTGCTGAAGAAAAACATGTATTCCTTTAGCCAAGGCTGCTCAGCTAGTGGTTTTGTCAGCCGAGGCAGGGATGCATTCATCATAATCCATTTTTATTCATGATGTTCAAGAAATAGAAAAGAATAGAATAGAATTTTATTGGCCAAGTGTGATTGGACACACAAGGAATTTGTCTTGGTGCATAGGCTCTCATAAAAGAAAAGAATCATAAGGTACAACACTTAATGATAGTCATAGGGTACAAATAAGCAATCAGGAAACAATATCAATATAAATTGTAAGGATACAAGCAACAAAATTACAGTCACACAGTCATAAGTGGAAGGAGATGGGTGGTGGGAACCATGAGAAGATTAATAGTAATGCAGACTTAGTAAATAGTTTGAGGGAATTATTTGTTTAGCAGAGCGATGGCATTCGGGGGAAAAACTGTTCTTGTGTCTAGTTGTTCTGGTGTGCAGTGCTCTATAGCGTCGTTTTGAGGGTAGGAGTTGAAACAGTTTATGTCCAGGATGTGAGGGGTCTGTAAATATTTTCACAGCCCTCTTTTTGACTCGTGCAGTATACAGGTCCTCAATTGAAGGCAGGTTGGTAGCAATTGTTTTTTCTGCAGTTCTAATTATCCTCTGGAGTCTGTGTCTGTCTTGTTGGGTTGCAGAACCAAACCAGACAGTTATAGAGGTGCAGATGACAGACTCAATAATTCCTCTGTAAACTGGATCAGCAGCTCCTTGGGAAGTTTGAGCTTCCTGAGTTGGCGCAGAAAGAACATTCTTTGTTGTGCTTTTTTGATCACGTTTTTGATGTTAGCTGTCCATTTTAGATCTTGCGATATGGTAGAACCTAGAAATTTGAAGAAAATTGAAAAATTCTTAGTAACTCAAAACTTTAGTTCAGCACACTACATTAATCTAACACAGAGCTGGGAAGTGTAGGATTCAGTGTGTTGTGGGAGACCAGTCATAATCTTAACAGGTTGTATGAATTATAAATCATCGGAAGCCATATGTGCCTAATTTAGTTGGGCAGAGTATTTTATACGAGCAGAGCAAATTTGAATCTGGGTTTAGGGTTTAGATGTTGTGTGAACTCAGGCAGCAAATAATGAACTTAGAAAGAGCTAAACAAATTTGATAGAATGAGACAGTTGGAAGATACCTTACAAGTATATCTCCTACTCAGGGCAGAACAGGTAGTCCTCCAGTTACAACAGTTTGTTTAATGACCGTTCAAAGTTACAACAACTGAAAAAAGTGACGTATGACCATTTTTCACACCATGTGAGAAATGACCATTGCAGCATCCCCATGGTCACATGATTTACATTTGGCTGCTTGACAATTGGTTCATATTTATGACAGTTGGGGTGTCCTGGGGTCATCTGATCACTTTTTGCAACCTTCAGGCAAGAAAGTCATTTTGGAAAGCCAAATTCACTTAACAACCATGATACTAACTTAACAACTCTAGTGATTCACTTAACAATTGTGGCAATAAAAGTCATAAAGTGGGGCAAAACTCACTTAACAAATTTCTCACTCAGCAACATCAATTTGGCATTCAATTACGGTCATAAGTCAAGGACAACCTATATCACTAGGACACCTTAAGTAGAACTTCAGCATATGATTTTCCTTGTATCTTTCTGAGCACATGTATCTATTGCTTCTCTTAATGCAGATTTGGTCGGAAAGTAAGCCTTTTAATTTCTGTCCTGGTAACTACAATCTCTGGAGTACTAGTTGCCTTCTCACCAAGTTACTTATGGTCTGTGATATTTCGTTTCATCCAAGGCCTGTTCTGCAAGGGCAGCTGGATGGCAGGTTACAGTTTGCGTAAGTATGACACTTTTCTACAGATTGGTATTCTGTGAGAGGACAGAATCTAACATATTAGTGGAACCCATTTAACTCTTTTAAAGATTAAAAAGAGAATTAATCTTTAACACTGTTTCCTAAATTAGTAGTAATCAAGTCCAACTCTAATAAATCAAACCTATTCTTGGAACTCAAATCTAAAGTTTTGAATACATTTAATAATTCCAGGAAAAAATGTCTCTGAAGCTTTAAAAAATCATTTTGCATTAGATTTAAAAAAAGGTAAAGGTTTCCCCTGCCTAATCATGTCTGATTCTAGGGGGCAGCAGTGCTCATCTACGTTTCTTAGTTGAGGGAGCCACCATTTTCCATGGTCATGTGGCCAGCATGACGATATGCCAAGGAACATGAAACTCTGTTATCTTCCCACCAAAGTAGGAAGTATTTATCTATTTGAGAAGTATTTGCATGCTTTTGAACTGCTAGTTAGCTAAATTGGCAGAAGCTGGGCCAAAAACGGGAGCTCACCCCTTCATGGGGTACTTAAGTCTTAAACTGCCAACCTTTTGCAGCCTTATTAATTTGTGATACTTTTGCTACAAGGTATATTAATATGCTAAAATTAAAGGCTTCCTTCTCATGACCAGATTAAATTAAATCTATCCATGTCTTGAGCCAGCAGGGTGATCTACCAGCAATGAAAGCTGCTGTTCCTGCCACAGTCCTAATGCCAAAAACATGCACTGTTCCTATTGAATGTCTACAAGACACGTTAGGGACAAGCAATGATAGATTTCCCCAGGCTTGTTTCCCTCCTTTCCTCTTCCACCAAACATTATCATCTGGGGGAGAAACATACATCAATCATGAGGAGGTGGGATAAAACCAGATACGTTTTCTGCAAGAGTTTTGCATGAGTGTCTTCAAAAGGTGCTAATTCAGGGTTCAAGGAGAGCTGAATAGAGATATAGCACTGGTTCCAGAAATGCATAAATCCAAAGGAACCTGATTACCAGTTGACATCTGAGTGTCTGGAAAAGCTTTAAACCTGGGTTCCAGAGCTTATTAGTTTTTTATTGTTTGAAACAAATGTGCTCTCCACTGGTTTTTTTTTTTGCTTACAAGCATTCTTCCTAATCAAAGCCTACAAAAAAGCTATTTCTCAATTAAGAATTAATATGGAAAGTCCTCATTTTATTTTCCAGTCACAGAAATTGTTGGTCCAAGCTACAGGAGGACTGTGGCCATTCTCTATCAACTAGCATATGGTTTTGGCCTCCTCATCCTCAATGCTTTGGCTTATGCAATTCCCAACTGGAGGTGGCTTCAACTTGCTGTTACCCTTCCAATGTTCCTTCTCTTACTCTACTACTGGTAAGAACGACTTACTCAGAGTCAGTCTTTTGCCTATAATATCCAAGGAATAGATTCTATTATGGAACAAGGAAAGACTGGGTCTAGTACAATTAGGATAGGGATGGAGAATCTCTGGGTGATATTAGATTCCAACATCCAGCAGCCATGTCTACCATGGCAATTTTGAAGGATTGTGGAAGCTGTAATTTAACAACACCACGAGGCCCATAATTATTTGCTTATTTCTAATAAATGAGTAAGCTTGATTCTCAGTAACTCATCTTCCTCTCTTCTGCATATAAGTTAATTATTTCTATTTAGTGGCTGTTTTTCACAAATTACTAAGCCACTAAGCCAGTCTAGCCTAAATCATGGTTGCCACCAGAGATCCTAAGAACTAGAGTGATCAAGGATAGACTTAGAGATGAGTTTATTATAATAAAAACATTCTCCTTTTTGAGAGGCATGTGTGCTGAGATTGCCTTGAAGCAGGGGTTCTCAACCTTTTCTTTACCACAGACAACCTTTAAATCCTTAAATACTGGCTAGGTGGCTCAGTGGCTAAGACACTGAGCTTGTCAAACAGAAAGGTCAGCAGTTCGGCAGTTTGAAACCCTAGTATAGGTCTCCTGTGTGAGCAGGGGGTTGGTCTAGATGACCTCCAATGTCCCTCCCAACTTGGTTACTGTTACCTGTTACTTTTTGTGGTCATGGAACATGGCCACAGACCCCCAAGTCTTAACCAAGATTTAAATCATAATATTTCTTCAAGCCTTCGCGGACCCCCTATGATGACATTGTGCCCATTGTGGTCTGTGTCCCCAGGGGTCCACAGACCACAGATTGAGAACCATGGCCTTAAAGGATGATTATCTGGTATCAACAGCCTCCCCTGAAAAACTTATTTTTATTGCTGTAAGTGTAAGCCAATAGAGGCTGCAATAGGCATTGTCACAGGGGTGAAATCTAATTTTTTTTGCTACGGTTCTGTGGGTGGGGCTTAATTAGTGGGCGGGCTTGGTAGTAAGGGGACTGGGAGGGCGTGGCTTATTGGTCAGGTGGGCGTGGCCAAGTCAATGTCACTTCTTTGCCCTTTTTTAACCTACAAAACACAACACAACACAACTGGCTCACCCACAATATAAAAGCAGCTGTGCTAGACCCAAAATGGCCCCTGCAACAAGCAGGAACCTCATACAGCCACAAAAAGCCCCCCCAAAAAAACAACTTTCACACTTTACATACACACAATACAACACAACACAACACAACTGGCTCACCCACAATGTAAAAGCAGCTGTGCTAGACCAAAAATGGCCCCTGCAACAAGCAGGAACCTCACACAGCCACAAAAAGCCCAAAAAACCAACTTTCACACTTTACACACACAAAATTCCACATACAGCTTTGTGAGATTTTGTGTGATTGTGTAGTTAGAGTGAAACACTACAGAAACACACTAACTCTCACTATTTTATTTTTATTTTTATATAAAAGCAGCTAAATTTAAAACTTCCTAAACTTTAAATGGCTAGGTCTAAAAAAAGAACAACTAAAAAAACTCCAATTAACGATTTTTTTAAAGCTCCCAAAGGGGAAAAAAACTTACCCAATTGAACAGGGGTCTCCAACCTTGGCAACTTTAAGACTTGTAGACTTCAACTCCCAGAATTCCTCAGCCAGCTTTGCTTTGCTGGTTGAGGAATTCTGGGAGTTGAAGTCCACAACTCCCTGCCTGCTTGATTGCAGGCAGGGAGATTCAGTTGCTTGCTGATGCAATGGATTGCAGGAATTACAGCAAGGCATTGCGACCAGCAGCTAAGGTAAGCAAAATGAGGGGGGGAGGGGGAGGGATTTTTGCTACCGATTAACAGGCAGAGCTATTTAAAAGGAAAAAAAATTTTTCTTTTACATGGCTCTGGCAAGCCATGCTGAGTTGCCTGATTAGCAGGCAACTCAGCTGGGATCGTCAGAGCTTGGCTGATCAGAGCCATTTAAAAGAAAAAAAAGGCTCTGATGATCGCGTGGCTCAGCTGTGCATGGGGGGCGGTGGCAGGGATTTTTGCTACCGGTTCTCCGAACTGCCCGCCACCATCCTACCTACTTGCCCGAGCCGGTCCGAACCAGGAACATTTCACCCCTGCATTGTCACCAATAAGGGGCCACTCCAGCTTCAAAGGTTGTGCTGCCTGTGATATCAGACAAGTCACCTTTGAGCAAAGAAGTGAAGGAAGCCAAGATTATGTAGTCATAGTCATCTATTTCTCAAGAAGTAAACAGAAACCCAGGCCCCTTATCATCCTACAAGAATAAAATAATGTTTGTGTTGCATCCAACAATTGATTTGTGAATAGCCAGGAACAATAGGTAATTTTCACTGCTTGCTTCTCCTACATCTCCATTTCTTTCTGAATTATGTTACTGCTGTCTAACCTGTCCCAATAAGCATAGCTATGGAAGTATTCCTTTTATGGAATAATGCTGTTTGTATCACATGACAGTTTACACCACAATAAACTGGTTATATCTTTAAAGTGCAACAAGCCTAAATTAATGCATGTAGAAGAAGGTAGAAGTCTGGTCCCACCCTATGAGCTTGTTTTTTGCCATGAGCATTTCTGGACCAGACCAATGATTCCAGTTCTTTTGTAGGTGCCTCCCTGAGTCACCCAGGTGGCTGATCACTCAAGGACAGCATGCCCGAGCTATGAAACTCGTGGATGAAATTGCTAAAAAAAATGGAAAAGTTGTACCTGCCTTTTTTGAGGTGAGTCTTAAACACTACCATGTTTCCCCAAAAATAATACCCTGTCTTACATTTTTTTGAACCCCAAAATAAGTGCTTGGCCTTATTTTTGGAGAGGTCTTACTATTTTGGGGAACGTGAAACAAATTGGGGCTCCTCTTGCCATCTTACCTGATTTCCAGCTTTGAATTTAAATATTTTCGGGGAGGGCTTATTTTCGAGGGAAGGCTTATTTTAGTGCATGCACTCAAAAGCCCAATTGGGCTTATTATCAGGGGATGTCTTATTCTGGGGGAAACAGGGTACATGTGCCTACTTATCATTGGTAGGCTATTGTCATGGGAAGTTACTGCAGTCCATTAATCTTCTGCTAATCTTCTTCCACCTCTGCCTCATTAGATGGATTTGAATCTTTCAGTGGTGGGTTTGAGCAGACAGATGGACAGTGCGTGGTGTCTTGCACTACCCCGTTCTCCATTCTTTTGCAGCTGCCCATACCTTCTAAAATGAAAAGGCCCCAGGACAAAACTTATCATATGATTTCTTGCCCTGGCTTTAATTGCAAGATAGAGAGCAGAATGCAGGCTGCCAGAAAGATGCATCTACCATGAATGATAGGACATTTCATAGGCATAGTGTATCTCTTCCTAACCATGATAAGCAGAAATAATCCCATAATCATGATAATGTCAGTGAATCTGGAGGGTGGAGATGATAATTCTGTTGTAAGCTGCCCGAGTCACTTGGGAGAATGAGTGGGTGGCATATAAATTTAATGCAATAAAATAAAAAATAAAATACTGTTTTAACTGCTGCAAAGAAGATTGGAAGTCACTTATTTAGATTTCTTTATCTTTCTTTTTTCTGTTACTCTTTTACATTTTGTTTCTTTTCCTACTTTTTCTTTGTTTCTGTAGTTTTTTAAAAAATATAAGTAAAATTTTCATATAATAAAAATTATTTGCCAACCCCCCAAAAACAACAACAACAACAACAACAACAAAGGAGAACATCAGTGAACTGTTCCATTCTGCTCTGTTTGTTTCTATTCTTTAAAAGTATTCCACCAGAAATTTGAGATATATTAATTATACTATATGCCTCAGTATATAGTATAATTTTGGAAATGCTGAAATATGGAAATAGATACCATAAGATGCTTGTGCTACTTGTTTAACATGTATGTGGTAACAACTGGGGGAATCATTTTTCCTTAATGTTAAGAGAAAGACACAGGAGTGAATGCAAAAAACTACAGAGGAATTAGTTTATTAAGCATTTCTGGCAAGATGTTTAGCAGAACTTTGCTTGAAAGAGTATAAAAAGTGATAATAAACCCAGTTTGGAATTGCACTATGATTTCATGTCATCAGGGGACACTTCAGTCATCAGATAACACTTTGTGTCATCCCCATCGGGGGATGTCCAGATTAGATTTTTGCTCACTGAGAAGTGTATGAATGTGAGAAGGAAAGTTAATTGCATGATTGTTTATTTCTGAATAACATATAACTAAAAAAAAAAGGGTTAAATCGTAGTATATTTTTGTGAATATGAATTTCAACACTGAAGATATTATAAGAATGGCATATGATGGAAAAAAGCAATTAATTGAATGCGTAGTGAATGGTTCAATACAGCAGTGTTTCTTAAACTTTTTCCCTTAGGACCTTTCCCCTTTTAAAAATTAGGTAGGTAGGACCCCCCAAAAAACTTTGTTTGTATGGTTTATATTATCCATATTTATTAAAAACTAAAATTGACACATAGACATATTTGCTGCCACTACTGCCTTTCACAATGGTTTGATGGGATTTTAATATTGTATTACTTTTCATTAGGAAACATGTTAGGGATAGATCATCATGGAAAAAAAATCTATGTGATTGCTGGGAATTGAAAGTGTCTTAATGGTACTTAATCAATCAATTATTTTTCAACATAGTCTGGCGAGTAATATTGATTAGATTAGCTTAGAAGGATCCTTGAGCCACAATTTGAGAAAAACTAGTATAAAGATGAACTGAATGTTTACAATTTATACATACTTGACAAAAAACTAGAGCAAGTAGATGAATGTACATATCTTGTTAAAAAGATTAACTGAAGATGGAAAATGCATGGAAATATTTTAAGACATGCAAATACTGGTAGAATATCATGTTGCTGATTCTGAGGAATGAATGTTGAATGATGCTAAAAAGTTGCATTCAAGAGCTTGTTTCTCTCCACTATATGATAGAGAAGTGGGAGTTTAGTATTTATGTACTTATTTACATTTCTAAAGCCCTCCAACTTCTTGACTTCTCTGAGCAGCATACAAAATTAAAAGCAAAGGTATAGAACCGTGATGGTGAACCTATGGCACGCGTGCCACAGGTGGCATGTGGAGCCATATCTGTGGGCATGCGAGCGTTGCCCTAGCTCAGCTCCAGCATGCATGCGCACGCCGGCCATCTGATTTTCAGGCCTTTTGGGCCTACCAGAAGTCGGGAAATGGGCCATTTCCAGCCTCCAGGGGGGTGGGGAAGGCCATTTTTGCCCTCTTCAGGCTCTTAGAAATCCTGGGGAGCCTGAGGAGGGCGAAAAATGGGCCTACCTGGCCCACCATGCCATTGCGTGCCAAGAGTGGGGGGGGCGGGGTCACATGCACATGCACAGCGGGTGGGACGCATTGAATTATGGGTGTGGGCACGCGCAAGACCCCCACTGTGCCCCCCCCCTTTTGGCACACGATGGCAAAAAGGTTAGCCATCACTGGTATAGAACAACATCAGACAACAGAAAAAGGAGATGGTCATCTGGTGGAACAGACATAAAAGTATGCCAGCAAAAAGATAAAAGTAAGTTGACTATAGTGGCATCAGACATTTCCTATGGTTATCCAAAATGGAAATGGTTAATCTAACAAAGGTCTCAAAGCTCTGATTGATGATATTTACTAGATGCAAAGTGAGGTTACAACACATGAATTCTAGCCTGTACTCTACTTCCAAATAGGAAAATTATATTCAGGCAATATAAGCAGCAAAGTTCTGGGTTATTTTCTTATGTTTTTGGAGTAAAAGGGCGGACGCTTTGGGTTTGCATCTACTGACAGTCTTACAAACAGACGATAAGACGTTTTATCAATGTGAATACAAAATCTTATGATGAGATATTTAAAAGATATGTAGAGCAAGAGAAAAAAGCTGTAGGGTCAAGGATGTCAAAGTATGAATGAATGTAGATCGAGAAGGAAAGTGAGTGAAAAGTTTGAATGAATGTAGAGTTGGTCGTAGAAAAAGAATGAAAGAGGGTTAAATTTGCAAAATAAATAAATAAATGAAGAGTCAGGTGCATCTGCAGAGGCTGTGATTAACATCAAAATGGTGGGTGTGAAAGCTCTACCCCTTTTACATGTGATGCATTTGATACATGCTAGGAAAGGACTTGGATTGCCTGGTCACCTGCAATTTTGATGTCATAGTTGATCAGTGCAGGATGCCCTGAGCAGAGCGAATGGATAGAGAAACAGAGGAAGTCCAAGAAAGATGTGGTTGACTGGAATGACTGTATTCCTCAAAGGAATCAAAGTTGTTGGTCTTGGTGTTAATTAGCTTTAACTTTTTCTTTTAGATTAACTTTTTCTTATCTCGTGCCTTACATTTCTTACTCAATTTCTGTTTTCAATGTAACATTTATCCTGAACAAAAACAATGCAATGGATATGTATGGATTTATGTTCCTTGTCTTTTTATTTATTTTGCAATTGTTACCTTATAGAATATTAATCTTGAAGAAGAACATGTAGAAGACACAAAGCTTAGCCCTTCACTGCTGGACCTTGTGAGGACACCACAGATCAGGAAATACACATTAATTTTGATGTATAACTGGTAAGAAGCCATTTATTTCATGCAATTCATTGAATCCTTGTTTACTTTAGCTATGCCAGCTATGTTGGCTCTATTGGTACACACATAACCCTAATATGTTACATTTACAATTTTTTGTGCAACTGAGGGTCAGGTAAACCCTTGGTTAGAGTTCATATTTTGCTTGAAGCTCAGACTCCTCTGCTCATTAGAAAATTGGGTCCATATTCTTATAACATTATTAGTGGTAAAAGAAAACCAGGCCACCAAAGAACACAGTGTCTAGGCACCTCTTGTGGCCCGCCAGCGGCCAGTAGAGCTGACGGCAGACTCAGACAGTGAGGAGGTTGGAGAAGAACATGGGCCAGTCCTGGAGCCTGGGGAAGGCTCTGATGAGTGCTCTGTGTCAGAGGCAGAGATGGGGCCAGGGCCCTCCGACAGTTATCAGCTACCTTCAGAGTCGGAGATAAGTGGGGCTGAAGAACAGCTGGAGCCTGTTCCCAATGTGTGCATGTGCAGAGCTGTCAGGAGACAGTTAAGGAACAGAGGTCGACTCAGAAGTAAAAGCACGAGGGGACGCTGAATGGCCCCTCCCATAGGAAATAAATAGAAGTGAAAGGGAAGCGGTGTTTGCAGGAGGCAATTAGTTCATTTAATTAGTGTGAAGATTTGTTAGTGACTCTCAGAGACTCCTTGCCAAGTATTTTCTTGTACAGCATTGTGTTTGGAAGATATCGATCTGGCAGCTCTCCAAGCCTGATAAAGTCTATCGTTGTAAATTCACCCTTGAAAGACTGTTTGCCAGGACTTTGCTGGATATCAATGAGAGGAAATTACTTTAGCTTAATAAAAAGGGGTTTTGTCGGGACAAGGAGTCTGCTTCATGTTTTTGAGAAGCCTAAGTCAGAACAACACCATCAAAACTGACACCAATTACAGCATAGACAAACTAAAAGAATCGGCAGATGTGGAGACACTGAATGACCCATAGAATCACCAAGTGTTGAACATGATTGAATGGATAATATCATCATCATCATTCTATAACATTAAGCCTTGCTCCAGACAGTTCTTTTTTCATACTGAGTGTTCCGAATACATTGAAATTGTATTGCCCTGAAAACATTACGATTTGAGATTGGTATCATCATCCTTTTTTGGGGGTCGTGTGTGTGTGTGTTCCTTTGAGACAGTTTTGACTCCTAGTGACTGTCTGCACAAGACCCTGCAGTTTTCTTGGCAAAATTGCAGAAGTGGTTTGCTTCTGCCTCTCTCCTAGGGATGAGAGAGAAAGATTGACCCCAAACCATCTCTGACTTCATACTTAAGGTTGAACTAGAATTCATAATCTCCTTGCTTCCAGCCTGATGCCTTAACCAACATCTTAATTGCACCAAACTTGGTTCCTGTCCCTGCTGGCTGTAATGCTATATAGCAGGGGTGTCAAACTTGTGGTGGTGGTGTCACATGACGTATCGAGACTTTTTTTCCCTTCACTAAACCGGACAGAGGCGGGGCCAGCAAATGATGCAACCAGCCTGCGGGCCACGAGTTTGACACCCCTGCTATATAGGAATGACCTTGGGAGACAGAAGGCCGCAACCAGGGCAATGGTTGGATAAGTGACAGCTTAGCCACAGCAGAAATGTTGTTGTTGTTAGTTGTGAAATCATGTCAGACCCATCGCGACCCCATGGACAACGTTCCTCCAGGCCTTCCTGTCCTCTACCATCCTTTGGAGTCCATTTAAGCTCACACCTACTGCTTCAGTGACTCCATCTAGCCACCTTGTTCTCTGTCATCCCCTTCTTCTTTTGCCCTCAATCTTTCCCAGCATTAGGCTCTTCTCCAGTGAGTCCTTCCTTCTCATTAGGTGGCCAAAGTATTTCAGTTTCATCTTCAGGATCTGGCCTTCTAAAGAGCAGTCAGGGTAGATCTCCTCTAAGACTGACCGGTTTGATCGCCTTGCAGTCCAAGGGACTCGCAGGAGTCTTCTCCAGCACCATAGTTCAAAGGCCTCAATTCTTTGGTGCTCAGCCTTTCTTATGGTCCAACTTTGTGGCAAATATCTCAGAAGGGATCCTCTGTAGTTTCTTTGGCTCTAAAGAGGACAGGGGGAGAAATGTAATTTCAGACTTGCAAGATTCTGTTACTGAAATCTTATAAAGGAGAATTAGCTCTTGTAGCCATGCTTCCTATCTAATCTACTTCACAAAGCTAATGTTAGGCTATTCTGCCTCTTACTGTTGTCAACTTCATTGCACTGAGCAAAGCAAAATTTACACTCACATTCATGTAGATGCAAGTACAGCTCTCTCTATAATCTGGGGTCCTGATAGTCTACCAGGATCACATGGTGAGCTGAGTACTAGTGAATATAATTATTCTTTGCTTTCAGATCTACCTGAGTGCATGGAGACTGAGGAGAGGGGAAATAGGATGTAAGAATTTGGATCATTGAAGACAACCCAATTCTCTGCTCAGTTTCCAATTCTCATGCAGTATGTTCAGAGATAGCATGTGAAGTGTTGGCTTAGGACTGGGGAAACCCAATGCCAGCCCATATTAGATGGGCTTTAAATTGACAACTTCAGCATAAATGGTAGACTATCTGAGAAGATATTGTCGGCTTTTCTATCATTCATTCATTCATTCATTCATTCATTCATTCATATTTTGGAGTGGGGCAGCTCCATAAACAAGTAAAGGAAGCAAGTTAAGGGAGAGATGGAAGTAGTCCATTCCCCATTCATATAAATTGTGGATGTCTTGGGGTTGTGGGGTTGCAATATCTAATAGAAACAACTTCCTGTTTTCCAACATGCTCCTGTTACCTAATTACTTTTTTTAATCCGTTCACGCAGCTACTCATCAGTTAATGGCAGGAAATTCCAGAAGGAGAAAAGAATCATGGAGTCCTTGGTGCTCT
Organism: Arizona elegans; assembly: GCA_022577455.1. Classification (NCBI taxonomy): domain Eukaryota; kingdom Metazoa; phylum Chordata; class Lepidosauria; order Squamata; family Colubridae; genus Arizona; species Arizona elegans. The sequence goes on from JAKOOJ010000001.1 coordinate 257,874,823, forward strand.
CTGAGCTTGGTTGTTTGGTTACAGATTAATTACCCAACTAGGTAACATCACCAGGGCACCAAGGACTCCACAGTTCAACTCTGAGCTACATATATTCTCTTCTAATAGAAGAAATATGGATGCATATCTAAGGAACATACATGCCCACGTGGAGAACCAAACTCTTTTAAACAGTCAAAATCCCAGAAGACAAAAAAAGCTTCTACTAACAAAATTTGATCATGCATCAGCTTGCTTATATTAGTAATACAATGTGGGATTGACATGTCAAATCTGGAGCAATGATTCTTTCAAGATTTACTGAAATCTTGAAAGAAGCCCGAATTAACTGTTGTCCCTCCTCTTTTCCTAGGTTCACAAGTGCCATTATGTACCAAGGACTTATTATGCACATAGGAGTTGCTGGTGGAAATGTTTACCTGGATTTTTTCTATGCCACCCTTGTTGAATTTCCAGCTGCTTTCATCCTCATCGTCACTATAGAGCGTGTGGGCCGTCGTTATCCCTGGGCAGCTTCTAATCTGGTGGCTGGAATTGCTTGCCTTATTACAGCTTTCAGCCCAGATGGTAAGTACATAATGTCTGTCCATCTTTTTTAATTGCCCTGACCAAGGGCAGCCTGGAGGAAAATGCTGCAAGAATCTACTTTAGCAAAATGATGGTCAGAAGCAGCCTTTCTGCAGGGACATCAAGAGGAACAACCCAAGATGTGGAGGGTCACTTGACAAGAGAAAAAAACTATGCACAATATGGATAAAAATGATGGTGATCGTAGTCATGATGATGATGATAATCGTGATGATGAATAAAGAGGTTTGGGGGATTCAGATTTTCTGAGCTCTGATAGAAACGGACTGAACCACTTCACCAAAGCTAATATAGTGATCAGAATGAAGTTATTTGGTGGATTTCACACTTACTTTCAGTGCAAAAGAATATCAAATAGCTTTTTGAAATGTATTTTGAACAGACCTACTACACATATCGTTAAATAATTAACAAGGACATAAATAAATGGATTTTGTAAGTAGTTGAATTCAGAGATGGATAGTGACATGTGCAAAAGGACATGATTAGAAACAGGCCATTTACTCCTTCTCTATTATATTGATTGCTATGTGTTATTAATATGTCCTAAGAGTGCCTTTTCCTGCCTAAATCCCTTTCCACCCCATTTGCTGTAATTGTCCCAACAGGGGAGGACTCTAAGGGACATCATCTCTCCAAAACTCAAGACACTTCTAGTTATGAACAGACAACAGACTTTTGTTTCCCTTGTTTACAGAACCAAAAGTTGAGAACAGCCCTTTCTCACTAATTGCACAAAACTAGTAGAAGGAAGAAGAAAGGAAAATGAAGAGGGAAGGAAAAAGAAGAAGGAAGGAAGGAAGGAAGGAAGGAAGGAAGGAAGGAGATTATAATGAGAGTAAGGGAGGGTCTAAGGGAGGAAGGGGTCAAGCTATTTTCCAAAGCACCTGAAGACCAGACAAGGAATAATGGATGGAAACTGATCAAGGAGAGATTCAACCTGGAAATAAGGAGAAATTTTCTGACAGTGAGAGCAATCAACCCGTGGAACTGAAGTTGCCCTTGGAAGTTGTGGGAGCTTCATCACTGGAGGCTTTCAGGAAGAGATTGGACTACCCTATTTCAGAAATGGTATAGGGTCTTCTGCTTGGGCAGGGGGTTGGACTAAATGACCTACAAGGTCCCATCCAACTCTGTTCATGTTAATGTTAAAAAAAGTCCTGCCTTAGCACTTGGCCACGAAACGTGCCCCCAACATGAGTGATGTTGAGCTAGCCACATCTACCCTACCCTGTCCACACCTATCCTGACCATGCCCTCCTCCTCACCCCATCAAGGTCAAACACAACCATGATGCGACCCTCAATGAAATCGAGTTTGACACCCCTGCTTTAGGGGGACTTATCTTTATCACTAGTTCTCTGGGAAATTGCACAGGTAGTCCTTATTTAGTGATGCTTTGGACAGCGAGTGACCATCTGCAGTTATGAAGGTGATGAAAAAAGCAACTTTGCTACCAATGCCTATATGACATATGTTTTTTCTCCATCCCACCTCCAGAGTAGAGAGATTGCCTAAACAAGCTATCTCTTCCTGAGCTGCTTTTTTCTGCAGTGCAGTGCATCCCTAAAAAATACTCAGGCAAATTAACAAGCTCAATGGTGACCTTAATTGATTAGAATTCTTCTATGGCTTGCGTTGTTGCCTGACACTGATAAGACTCTAATCACTTGCATGCTAAAGTCTTTTGTTTGCCTCCTAAGCTCTCTGCTTTCAACTGTAGGCCCTATTCCTTTAGATCAGGGGTCGGCAACCTTAAACACTCAAAGAGCCACAAAGTTCCTAACCGGAAGCGCCCAATTCTGGAGCCGACCAGAAGCCCAGTTCCCCCACCATAGAGACTCCTCCTAGTGTGGCGTCCTTTTTCCTCTACCTGCCCTAACCGAAAGCCCTATCAATTGTGGAGCTGACCAGCAACAGGGAGCTGCAGCAGAGGGATGAAAGAGCCACACGCGGCTCCAGAGCCACAGGTTGCTGACCCCTGCTTTAGATGTATATTCACCATTGCTTACTTGCATACTCTCTTGTAATCCTTCCTCTCCAATGAATGTAAATACAAACATTAATTCTCTTCTTGCTAATTATCCCAGTGCCAGGTGAGCATTTCAAAGGGTGGGAGAATTGGGTAAAAGGACTTTAAAAGATTTATCCAGCCTCCTTGTGAATTGAGTTCCAGGAACCTACCCCACCATTTAGCTTCACCTGGCTATTTAGAGCTGGATCCTTCTGATGCAGTAAAACAAAGGAAAGCTGAAGTAAAATTTTGAGCACACTTGTGGTCATGTGATTTTTCACTTAGCGACCACTTCCCAGTTGTCCCAATTCCCATTGTGGTTGCAAACTGAGGACTACCTATTATATCATCAGTATTAATCATCTTCCTCTAATAAATTATTTTGGGTAAACTATGTACATATGCTTTCTTTTCAGATATGCATTGGTTAAAGATTCTTGCAGGTTCCTTTGGCAGGTTGGGAATTACTATGGCTTTCGAAATGGTCTGCTTTGTCAATGCTGAATTGTACCCAACATTTCTTAGGTAGGTGCTGCTTCAAAGAATGGTTTAATGTAGAAATTCTGTATCTTTGATTACTCAACTATCGCCAATTTTGAGGCACTATCCCTCTGAATTAACATCATAAATAGAATTAGCATGTCAAGCCAAAGTGGGGAAACGTTGGAGATGAGGCAGGACAAGACCAATGGCATCTCTTTTTCCATGGGTAAAAGCCAACTAGGGGAATCTTTGGTCAATACCGGGGATGAGATGGTGGCCTTCACCACATCTAAGGGAGGAACCTTGGTCTCACCAAGAGGGAAATAAACAAGGAGGTGGCTAGAAATAGGGGCAGTTTTGAACTGGATACCATAGAAGAGAATATAACAATCACTCCATTCGATGGCTTGGAGAGGGGTGTCAAACTCGCATCATCACATCATTGTCACGTGTATCGTGACATTTCCCCCCTTCACTAAACAGGTGGGTGTGGCCAGTGCATGACGCATTTGGCCCGCAAGCCCTGAATTTGACACTTCTGGCTTGGAGAACCTGAAGCACATCAGCTGACTGTGCTGCCTTCTTCATAAATCTATTTCTTCCCTGCTTTGTATCTACATTTGTAAATAAGCCTAGGATATGAGGTCTGCAGTTGTCCTGGATGTTCTTAGTAAAAACAAAAAAAATCAGCATAAACCCCAAACTAGAGAGGTCTGCCACTTTTGCTTTCCCTCATAACTGATTTTTAGTGATATTTCTTTCCATTCTGTTCAAAAAGACATTAATTTCTTATAAAAACATAAATCAAAAGGGGTTTTAACTTTTATGCACTAGATAGACTTAATCAGTGGCAGTTGTTTCCAGCATGGAAGTGATTACATAGAAATAGCTTATCATGTAGCTGTGAAAGGCTTTATTTCAGGACTATAAACAGGAATTGAACTTCAGGCCTTTAAGAGTTAAGCAACTAACAAATGAAATAAACAAATTTGTTAGTTTTCCTTTCTCCTACTTTCAATTCCTTTAAATTTGAACCTCTTTACTTTTCTGTAAAGAAGAGGAAAAAAAGGAAAATATTGGTAAAGTTTTGATTTTTAAAAACAATGTCTCATGCACCTACCTCTACGGAGAATCAAATGATCTTAAAATCAGATCTCCCCCAGACATTTTGCAGGACATATGAATTCAGTGGGGAAGAATTTGAATTTGTTCAACTTGTCATCTCTCTTTAATCCATCTATGCCTTCTTCTGATCCCTTTATGAAGAGTAATTTGAAGGGCTCAGTGTCATTTCAGACAAGTGATGGGTTGCAACCACCCACCAAACTCATAGGCTTATCTGGAGGTCAGAGCTATTCTAGGGAATGAAAATGATAATAAGGTTTGGCTCTTGGCTTTCTAATAAGACAATTTCTCATTTATTCATTTATTTTATATGTATGTATGTATGTATGTATGTATGTATGTATGTATGTATGTATATCATTGAATCTGATCTTTCTGTCTGTCTTTCAGAAACCTTGGCTTGATGGTATGTTCTTCCCTGTGTGATTTTGGTGGAATCATTTCCCCATTTATAGTCTACAGATTGGCAGAGTTCTGGCATGAACTACCTCTTGTAGTCTTCTGTAAGTAATATTCTATCTGTGGCAGCTACAGCTCATTAATGCTCAATCATACACTTTTGTATTCATCCAGGGATTCAGTCCAACTGAATCTAACTGGCCTTAGGTCAGTAGTGGGATTCAACTGGTTTGCACCACTTCGGCTGAACCGGTTGTTAAATTGCTGGCTGGCCCCTCCCCGCCTCTTCCAGAAGTCCCCATGAGCCCCAGTTTGGCTCCCAGGTAAGTGCAGGGAGGCCTACTAGGCCCAAAATGGAGCACAAGGAGTGGCAGTGCCCCCCCCCCCCACAGCCCATTTTTGCTCCCAAAGGTGCTTTTTTTCAAGAGGCAACTGGACTTTCTGGTTTTTTTTTGAAGATGTTTTCTGAGCTGAAGAAGCTTCTTGGATGAAAAGTGAAACATCTTCAAAGAAAACCCAGAAAGTCCAGATGCCTCTTGAAAACAAAGTACCTCTGGGACTCCAAAAGGAACGTAATAAAGTTATATCAGAGAGCTGTTAATTAACATCCCAGGTACAGATGCCAACATTCATGGTAACTTAGAAGATATTACCTACTTACAAGAACCTCAAGTACCACAATGTGACATTAGATCAGCACTCTGATCATTACCAATTCAGGATGAAATGGAACAAGAATGGAAACAGACATGGAAAAAAAAAGATATCTGAACTAGTTCCAACCTTGAATTGAATGAATTACTCCAAAGGACATGTTGCAGGGTATCAAACTGGATTTCTTCAAGGGCCGGATCAGCATTGGAGTTCTCTGCGGGGTGGTTTGGGGGTGGGGGAGATATGGGTTGGACGCCTCCTGTAGCACCCTGCCGGCCAAAATGGGGCACGGGAGACATGTGCAGACCCCCCCCACACCCTGTTTTTGGCCTGGACGGCCTCCTGCAGCACTCTGCCAGCCAAAACGGGGTGTGTTTTGGCCGGCAGTGTGCTTCAGGAGGCGTCCATCCTGTCTCCCCCCCCCGCCCCCCGGCACCTTGTTTTCCACCTGGATGGTCTCCTGCAGCACTTTGCCAGCCAAAATGTGCCCCATTTTGGCCAGCAGAGTGCTACAAGAGGCTGTCTGTAAAATGGGGCATGGTGGGGGGACTGCGCGTGGACCCCCCCATGCCCCGTTTTGGCTGCAAGATGCACCACCGGCTGCTCCTTTGCTATTTCCAGGCCAGATTCCCCAAGGGCCAGATTTAAATACCCCGCGGGCCTTGAGTTTGACACCTCTGACATATTGTAATTTAAGCAATTCAAAGGTGATCAAACAAAGATGGAAGGAGTATACGAAGCACTGTACAGTATAGAGATCAATATCCAAGATGCCTTAAAAGATATTCCCTATTTATAAGAATCTCTAGTCCTAGAAGACGAACTTAAGAGATCAGCATTCTGGTCATTACCAATTCAGAAAGCTATAGGAAGTGATGGAATCCACACTGAAATATGGCTAGCAACAGAAGTTGAAATCAGTAAAAGTTCTAACCCTAACCCTAACCCTATGCCAGCAAATCTGGAGAACAACATTTTGGCCAACAGACTGGAAGGGATCAATCTACATTCCACTACCAAAAAAGACTTAATAGAGTATGCAAACAATAATGCAATATCCTTAATTTCATATGCTAGTGAAATAATGCTTAGGATCATTCAACATAAATAAGAGCTGTATATGAAAAAAGAAATGGCAGATGTTCAAGCTAGGTCACCAGACTTTCAAAGGGACTCATGGCATGACAAAGTTAAGAATCCCAATTTTTAAGACAGGTAATCCTCGACTTAAGACCACAATTGAGCCCAGAATTTATGTTGCTAAGTGAGAAATTTGTTAAGTGAGTTTTGTCCCATTTTTACAACTTTTCTTGCCACCTTTGTTAAGTGAATCACTGCAGTTGTTAAATTAGTAACATGGTTGTTAAGTGAATCTGGCTTCCCCATTGACTTTGCCTGTTAGAAGGTCGCAAAAGGGGATCACATGAGTCCGGGATACTGCAACTGTCATAAATGTGAGTCAGTTGTCAAGCATTGAAATGTAAATCACGTGACCATGGGCTTGCTGCAATGGTTGTAAGTGTGAAAAACGGTCACAAGTCACTTTTTCAGTGCCATTGTAACTTTGAACAATTACTAAATGAACTGTTGTAAGTTGAGGACTAGCTGTACAGATAATTTTGATGCAGCAGAAATAAAACATCCAAAATAAAATGATTGTGTGTCCATCTTGACAATATGTCATAATTTGGTTTCTCATGTTTTGTTTTTTGTTTTTATTTGCAGCTGTCATAGGGTTAATAGCTGCTGGATCAGTGCTGCTTTTGCCTGAGACCAAAGGAAGCACCTTGCCGGAGACCATTGATGACATAGAAAACTTCCACAAACTTGCATTAAACAATAAATCTTGAAGCAAATTCAAGTTTAATTATTTTTGAAATGTGTGTGCTCAGCTTATGGTCCATAAAAAGTCCAGATCTAATCACTAATTAATAAAAATATTACACTATACAGTCTTTCATTTGGACAGGTATTTTATGCACACACAAAGCGCTCATTTCTTCCACTGATGAACATTGTCAATATAGCAAATGCAAACGCAGCATGTAAACAGTAAACATAAGCAGAGGGCAGTGAAAATAATACTTTTTACCTGATATTTAAACATTGTGTTATGACTGGAGGTTCTAGATTTGTTAAAACACTATTCCTTCTTTTTATTTTAACTTTTGCTACTTTATTAGTTTTCTATGCATATATGTATGCTGTAAATCTTTGGGGGATTCTTTGTAGTGCCCAGATCCAAGATAAACATCCTTTTGCAGGTAAAAAAGATCAATATATAAATAAATGGAAATTTCTATATTATCCTGTTGGTTACAGCAGAGTTGAAAAATAGGCAAAGAAAGGGGGTAAAATTGGTGCAAAGCGGCAAGAGTTTGCCAGGACAAGTAAGGAAATTAATATGGGTGTTTTGTTTCTGGTTGTACAGGCCTAGAACTGAAAGGAGTCAGATGTGGAGGAATGATCACCCTTGGAGATGCTAAAATAAACAGAGATAGCAATAAAAGGCTTCTCATTGGATAGCTTTGAATCAGGAAGTCAACATGGGAGATGTCTAGAAGGAAATGAAGGTTTGTCCCAAAAAATGGAGAGAAAGAAACAAAATCCAGAAGGATTAGGGGGAGAAAAACAAAAAAGCTTGAATGCACATACAAAACTATCCTTGATTCACAAACATGGGTGAATCAAGGACAGAAAAAGAAAGAAGCAGAATACTAGTTAAGGAAAAAAAAAAGAAAAGGTAACATAAACATAAAACATAAACAGCTAAAGGGAATATGAGCCAAGTCTTAAGGTAGGGAAAAAGACCATCCACGAGTAGATAAGAGTTAAAGGAGAGAGGAAGCAAGAGGTTTTCACTCATGCAACCAACAAGAATAGAGAGGTGGCGAAGGTGCAAAGATTCACAAGTACAGTATCGACTTGGGCAATGCAGATAGACAGAGACAGCTGACCATTTCACTGTTGGGGGAAACTGAACAGCAGATCAATCAGCTGTGGGAGGATAGAAGCTTGGAGGACCAAGAGGAAGAGCAGATAGGATTCAGATGGGCCAGGCAGGAAGAAATTTAAGAAAAACAGAGTTGGAAGGGACCCTGGAGGTCTTCTAGTCCAACTCCCTGCTCAAGCAGGAGACCCTATACGATTCCTGACAAATGGTTGTCCAATCTCTCCTTAAAAATACCCAGTGATGGAGCACTCGCAACTTCTGAAGACAAGCTTCTGAAGGATTAATTGGGGGGGGGGGTGGTAATCAGCTCAAAAGAGAGGAGGAGAACTGTCCCATGAGATTTTTGCAGAGATAACTCTTTGGGCCTTTTACGAGGTAGGAAGGAGAGTTAGATCGTTTAAATATACACTGTGCCTTGGATGAGCTGCATGTTGAAGGCAATTGCTCAGTATATGTACTGTATGGATGTAGGAACTGCTGACTCTGAACAAGCTCCTGTGTGGGACATATGGAAAATCACCCCATTGAGCTCAGTACCTTATTTTTATTTAAAATTAGTCCTGTGCCTATTTGATACTGTCTGTAAATCTGTATGTTTATTGCTTTTCTATTGCTAATAGTAAAGTTTTTCTTGTCTATTCAAGAGGTTGGATATTTTTTTTTCCTTATTGGATAGCCCAGGGGAAAGGTGGGAAATCTCCCCTTAGAATCTCCTTACGGATAGAAGATTCAGCAGCAGGCTTGATTACGGAAACTGCATTACCGTTAGTAGGATCTCTGCTGTGAGGTTGGGATATCAACTCCTTGGATTCAGGATCCGCAATTATGTTAAAACGGGGAACCAGTTCTACTTCATAAGCTCAGGGTTTTAATAATCTTTTATTTATCCCTTCAATGCAATGCATATTCACTTCCCCCTCCTTTCACAGAATCATTCATTTCCTTTCTGATCCAGCAAATTTTCTGGATTTCAAATGGTGGTCTTCAGTTTTAATATGAGGTAACCAAGAGATTTCTGCCTTTTTAAAAAGAAAACATTCACCCTCTGTCCCTATAATTGCCTACTTCCAAGTGTAAAATAGGAGACCCTGAGAAAAATTTCAGGGGTATTTGGGAAAGAGGTAAAAACATCCCTGTTCACTATAACCTGCTCTCTGCACAACATAAACATGCTTATGTTTATAGATCTTCACAGTACGAGAAAGCAATTGGATCAGGGGTGGGCTGCTAGTGGTTCGCAGTGGTTCGGGAGAACCTCTAGCTAAGATTATGTGCAGTTTGGAGAACCCCTAAATCTCCACCCCGCCCCTCCCAGGAGTCCCCACGCAGCCAGCATGGAGGCTCAGGGAGGGCGAAAAACGCGTCTTACCGGAAGTTTGGGAAGAGGGCCTCCAGAGCTTGGGGAAGCTGTTTCGCCCTCCCAGAGGCTCAAGGAAAGCCTTTGGAGCCCAGGGAGGGCACAAATGCCCCCCCGTGGTGCAGGAGGCTGACTATGCCACGTCCACCATGGTCACGCCCTCCCAGCAACCGGGCAGAGAACCCCTTGCTAAAATTTTTGAAGCCCACCCCTGAATTGGATCCCTCTCGGTGCATCTCCCCCAGCATCTCAGTTATGTAACACTTCTATCATAGTGTCCAGTTTTACTGAGAGAACACCACCAGCCCAAATCATCCCCAAAAGTGGGAGGTGAAAAGGAAGACTGCACATACAAGTGCAGGTAGGCAGTGGTGTGTGTGTGTGTGTGTGTGTGTGATGCGTACCTAGGGATATTAAATTGCGCCCTAGGAAAAGGTTTTGTGTGATTTTTGCATAATCTTCAAAATTCTCAATTTTGTCAGGTTGCAGCCAGAGTTAGGAAGAAAAGAATGAATCAGCACATTTTCTAAAGCACAGGTGTTTGACACTTGGGGGAATAGAAATTAAGAGCCAGAGCAGGTTGGAGAGTGAGGCAAATTGGTCAAGGTCATATTATTTATTTACATGAGGGGTGATAGGTCTTCTGCTATTTCTCTAATTTAACAGAATAACAGAGTTATAAGGGACTTTGGAGGTCTTCTAATCCAACCCCCTGCTCAGGCAGGAAACCCTATAACCTTTCAGATAAATGGTTATCCAATGTCTTCTTAAAAACTTCCAGTGTTGGAGCATTCACAACTTCTGGATGCAAGTTGTTCCACTGATTAATTGTTTTTACTGTCAGGAAATTTCTTCTTAGTTGCTTCTCTCTTTGATTAGTTTCCACCTATTGCTTCTTGTCCTACCTTCAGGTGCTTTGGAGAATAGCTTGACTCCCTCTTCTTTGTGGCAGCTCCTGAGATATTGGAACACTGCTATTATATCACCCCTAGTCCTTCTTTTCATTAAACTAGATATACCCAGTTCCAGCAACCGTTCTTAATATGTTTTAGCTTCCAGTCCCCTAATCATCTTTGCTGCTCTTCTCTGCACTTTTTCTAGAGTCTCATTTTTCCATGTCTTTTTGAAATAATGGTTAAGCATATTTTCAAATGTATACTAAATTGTTTCCTCTCCCTCGAAAATGGTTATAAACAGTTGGTTTTGCCACTCATAGTCAGAAAGGTCTCTGGGTTGCAAAAATCACCATCCCCTCACAGGATGGATTTAGGTTAATGATCCTGAGCCCCAGATTTCTCCTGAAATCTTGATTGCTGCCCTTCTCTGGAAGCTTCCAAAAGCTGTTATCAAATGATAATGTTTAACGGACAGAAGATCGCATGATTAAGTGCAAGTACTTCTTGTTTAGCAACTGCCTTGTTGAACAATTGTTTGCAGTTATGATGATGAAAAAGTAACTTTATGGTTGATCCTTGCATTTATGTTCTTGTAAAGCAAAAGAAATTTGAAGTAAGATCATAAGCACTGCTGCAGTTTTACTTAGTGGTTGTTTTGCTGAACGATTGAGTCACCAGTCCCAATTTTGGTTGCTAAATGAAGACTGGCTACACATAAGCAGAATAAAATGAAACTCTGGGGGATGTTTTGAGACTATGCATTACTATTTGGTTAGTGTCCTTTAGTTTGTCTCCCCTAAACCAAGGGAGATCCCTGGCCCAGAATGCTGGTTCCTTCTGAAAAGTTCTCACAGAGATCTGTATATTAGGAGCATTGTTAACAGCATTCTATATTTGAAGAAATGTTCATGAAAATGCATATACATTTGTGTGTGAGAAACAGAAAACGATAAATGAAACAGAACAAAATTTAAGGGAAAAATAGGAACGGGTTGAAATCAAATTTTCAGGCAATGTCAATTTCTCGGTCATATTTTATGTTACATTACACAAAAGTATCTCCATTTGAATGAGAGGTATCTCCACGTATGGCTCCTTAATTTTATTTAGGGCTTATTAGACTCAATGCTGCTTATATAAATATATATATGAAGGCCATAATTTGCATGTTACATTTTGGCCTACTAATAGGCACTGTCCTTAGCCTGGTTTCTCCAATCTGAGAAATTCAAGACAGATTACATAACTAAAGGGGACCACCCTGGGGAAGACTTTAAAATGTTTGCCAGGACAACAGAATTCTCTGGAATATATGAGAGTCATAGCTGCACACAAAAAGCAAAGGATATCGAACGTTTTAAGATTTCAGAGCCCACATGAAGAGTTATGTTTGTCTCCACCATTTTGCTTTTCTTTCCTTATGCATCCATGGACATTTGTGGAGAACACAGTTGTTCTTCAGTCAATTGACACATCTGAATTCTGCACATGAAGGTAAATCATTTTTTCTTTGGGCCTCCCTGGTCTATGTGAAGGAACCAAGAGATTAATGGGAACAGATAAAATAAATCAAACTGATAACCACAACCATTTCATCCAAATTCTTGTGTATATTATAATGTCCTATTTGGCCAATTTATTCTTGAAAGAAAAAGAATACTGGCTCTGCATTAGCTGAAGAAATACTTTAGACCCTGTATGACTTGCACGACCCTGACTTTTTTCAGGCTTTCACTCTAATAACTGAAAGAAGGAGGACTATTTTAAATTTACCAAGCTATCTCAATGTCAGCCAGATCATAGAACACTACAGGAAATATGAATTTGCTGCTATAAATTGTCAAAGTGGGTGGATGTGGGCCTCAGATTAGGACCCCAATCTGCCCCAAGAAAACTTCCTGAGAGTTCCCCATGCTGCTTCAGTTTGGTGTGGGTGCCTTAGGATGCTAAAGAAAATAATGTTACTGTCATCCGATATCATCTGCTAGGACAGTCAGGCAGCATGAGGCTTTAGGCTAGTTCAAGGACCTGGATGAGAGCCTGTAAGTGCATTTTTTTTTCTATGTAAGGCTGAAAGTTTTTCAGAGGTTGGAAAAAGGTGAAGCATGAAGCTCTTGGGAAATTGTTTTTTAAGCTTTGAGGAGAGCTGGGCTGTTCACAAATAATTTTGGGAAATGGTTGGCAGATTTCCCTGATTAATTGAAGCCCTTTGAATTCTGGCTCACTTTAGGGAGAGAATGATCCAGGTTTTAAAATTACTAGAATGTTTTATCCTAGGAAGCTAGCCAGTTTTATCACAACCCCCAAACCAATGGTTGAGTCTTCATAAAGTTTGTCTCCTAAGACTCTGTTTTTTGGGATGTTGGGAAGGAGAGGAACATTCAGCCTGCATCACCATACAACCTTGTTTTCTGATTCTGAACAGAAAATATTCCTCTTTAAGAAATGTCATGTGCCCATACCTGTGCAGATTTTCAGCATCATCAATAGTCTCAGGTAAAGTTTTCCCTTTGGTTTCAGGTAAGAGCAACACCAGACCACCATCCACAAGGCCAATGACAGCTTCAGGAACAGAGAAGAAACAAAAGGAACCACCTGTGACTCCTGTCATGGAGGTGGCATACCAACCATGCCTTTTCAGTCATTTATTTGTAAAAAACGCACTCCCGAAATGCATTGATTATTTTTTTTTCCACCAAGCCTTTAGGTATACTAAAATAACAATCAGAATATGAATCAAATGTATCCTTTAAATATCACCACAAAATTGTATGAAGGAAAGAATTTCCAGACAAGTGCAAAGAAAGTAGGAACTTGGATAGGCAGATATCCATAATCCGGTCTTTTTTTTTGTTGCAATGAAAGCTCTTAGGCAGCCTTCTTTTTAAAATAAACCTACAGGGAGTGGTTGGTTTGGCCACTGATGGGATCTCTTAAACAATGACATCAAGTTTTTTTTTTTTTTAAAGAATAACCAAAGGCTGCCCTACTAATTTGCCAGATTGGCTGATTCACAAGGGCAAGGGAGAAATTGGTCTTAAAATTGGTCTTTTCACTGTTGCGACTGGTCATTATGCCAGAATTCAGGGCTATGTGATGAGGTCATTCCTATCCTCCCCCCTTGCCTTTTCTCATAATGCCTGTCCATGTAATTCTTCCTCCCTAGATATCTCTAATGACATGCAGTAAATCATTGATTAAACTGAATTGCTTAATAGAACAAGATAAAATTCCATTGCCTTGACCCTGAGATTTAGAGATTTTATTTTAAGAGCTTGACCAGAAATCCCCCAAGACTGTGCTGTTCTGCCAGGATACTTCTGAGATACAGGAAGAAATCTGAAACTTGCTATGACAGAAGCACAAATGGTGCCCTTATTCTCAATCACTCAAAGGAACAAAAGGTCATTCTTACCAAAGACAATAAGCGGAAGCTCGTGCCAAATATTTGCCAGCCTATAGACAATGAACGGAGTTATGATCCCCCCAATATCACTCATGGAAGAGCAGACAAGAACCCCCAGATTCCTTTAAAAAAGAAAAAAAAGCACAGGAAAAAACCCTTATCTTTATCAATAGCATATTTAAAGGATCCCTAAACAATATGATGATTATTTTTTTAATCAGCCATATTTCTCAAGCCAGTTCCTTCATTTTGCCTGGAGAACCAATTAAGCTTTCTTTGGTAGCACCATTCCCCTTAGCTTTTGAGACCAAAAGAATTGAGAAAAACTTTCATGGACTTGGTAGGACCAGATGGAAATGTGCATGCATCACAACTTGGCTTTGAATATCAAAAGCTACTTGAGCAAGAATAACAGAATAACAGAGTTGGAAGGGATCTTGAGGATCTTCTAGTTCAACCTCCTGCTGAAGCAGGAAACCCTATACAAGTATTAGTGAAACTTTTGGGCACCAAGTGCAGAAACGGGAGCCTGTGTAGGCGGGGAAGCTCCAGAAACTGGAAGACCAGTTCCCCAGCACGCATGTGCGCGCCGGGAAACTGAGCTTCCTGTTTCTGGCACGTGCATTTGCACTGGTCACCTGGTCTTCCAGTTTCCAGTTTTCTGGCCAGCACACATGTGCATGCTGAAACCCGGAAGAGCAACAGTTGATGGTTGGCGTTCCCAGAGCGATGCCTCTGTGTGCCACTTCGGGCATGCATGCCATATGTTCACCATCACAGCCCTATACCATTCTAGACAAATGGCTGTTCAGTCTCTCCTTGAAAACCTCCAATGATGGAGCACCCACAACCTCTGCAGATACAGTAAGTCGTTCCACTGATTAATTGTTCTGTCAGGAAATTTCTCCTTAGTTCAGCCCAATCCAACCCAGAAAGGTCATCCCAATCCAGTATAATGGAAGAGGATTCACTCACCTGAGGAAGGTTGGGTAGAGCTCTGCATTGACTAAGCAAACCATTTCATAGCACATTGTAATACCCAGCCTGCCAAAGCAAGATGCAGTCACTTTTAGCCAATAGAAATCTGAAAAAATATTGAAAGAGATGCTCAGCTGAATGTTGTCTTTTAACATCTTGGGGTTTTTTTTGGTTTTATACTTTTTTTATAAGTGGGGGATGCAAAACTGGTAGAGGAGTTCATACCTAATAAGGAAATCTAGTTTGTTCGACAAGTGATAACTACTCAAATAACATGATACGCATCAGGGAATAAGGGATTAAGGGATAATATATAGGCACAAAACCTCCAAACTGCATAGAAATAAGTTGCCTTGTGTTCTGGATTTGGCGTGTTCTAGAATCTAGATGACCCAAGCAGCTGCTGTTTTCTTTGTACTTCTTTAAATAAATGCTTACATAATGAATATTTATATATTATACAAATACTTAGATAAAAAAAGCATATAGTACTTTATGTACTCAGTGGTGTCTACTTGTCTATGAGATCTGGCAGATGACCAGATCTCTCTGTCTGTGAGAGAAAGGGCTGCTGTCTCTCAGGACCCAGGAGGAAGGTCTTTTCTGCTGTAACGCCTGCCCTTGAGAATATCAAGTCCCATGCTGAAATTAGATGAGTCTTTCATAGAGCACTAAAAACCTGGCTTTTACCATCAAGCCTGGGGGTCTGATAGCATGGGTGAGCTTATGTCATGACTTGTTTTAATGTTTGCGACTCTTCTCAGCTCCTATTTTTATGTCATTTTTTGATGCATTTTTACTCTGGTTGGGTTTTTTTCACTATTTTTGTTCTGTTTTAACTCTGAACTACCCAGATGAAATGTGGCAGCCTATAAATTCACTAAATAAATTAAAAAGTCCAGAGCATACACGGCATTTATACATATGTCCATGCTTCAAGAGTCAAGGTTACCCAATAGCCATTGTGCAAAGCACATGTGGGAAGGGGGCAGTGGTGGAATTCAATTTTTTTTACTATCGGTTCTGTGGGCGTGGCTTGGTGGGCATGGCTTGGTGGGCGTGGCAGGGGAAGGATACTGCAAAATCTCCATTCCCACCCCATTCCAGGGGAAGGATACTTCAAAATCTTCATTCCCATCCCACTCCTGGGGGAAGGATATTGCAAAATCTCCATTCCCACCCCACTCAGCCAGAGGTGATATTTGCCGTTTCTCCGAACTACTCAACATTTCCACTACCAGTTCTCCAGAACCTGTCAGAACCTGCTGAATTTCACCCCTGGGAGGGGAGACAATTTTGCATGCCTATAACACAAAAGGACGGATTTCACTTATGAAGAAATTGGGATGAAGGAAGGATGGACAAAGAAATGTCTGCTTAACTCTTTCCTAATTGGACCACTTCATTTGCAGAATTATTTCCAAATTTTATTTGCCCTTGTCCATGAGAGGGAGGGGAATGGTACAAGCTGTATACATTATATTTTGGTAGAAAAAAAGTTGCAAAGAATAGCATCTACTTTCTTTGGACTGCTTCTCCTTTCATTTCTCACCACTAGTCATGCTGCCTGGGGCTCGTGGGTGTCAGAACTCAACCCAACTGGAAGGTCACTGTTGTTGACCCCTAGATTAGAGAGAAAAGGGGCACACAAAATGTATCACTACAACACTCACCTTCCGGAACTAAGGCAGTAATGAGACAGGCGATTCCTGTCATAAAATTTGCCACAGCCCAAGGAAAACGGCGTCCTATGCGGTCAACTGTGACTATGAGTATGATGGCAGCAGGGAATTCCACAAGAGCAGAATAGAAAAAGTCCAGGTAAATGTCGCCTCCGCCAATTCCCAGATGCATGATGAGGCCCTGATACACTACAGCGCTGGTAAACCTAGGCAAAGAAGTAAAACTAGATGAAGCCAAGGTTGTTGTTGGTTTTTTTGTTTGCAAAGAGTTATTCCCCCAGAAAGTCCTGTACTGTATTGCCTCACACCATTTTCTAAAGCTGGAAGACATTTTGAAATTAAACGTGAATATAGTTTAATGCCAAAGAGCTTGAGAATTAATGCATATAAAGTGTACCTTTGAGGGCTACCTATCAACATTAATGCCAGGACACATTGCATTATAAAAGCAGGTTTCCTTCACACCTCTTTAGCCATAATGTAGTTTGTTTCATTTTGGCATAGCATATTGTTGGGTGAACTTAAGCACTGTGATTTGTAAAGCACATTTTGTGACCTAAAACAGATGTATCCAACCTTGGCAACTTTTAAGACTTTTGGAGTTCAACTCCCAGAATTGAGAGTGGCTGGCTGGCTGGCTGGGGAATTCTAGGAGTTGAAGTTCACAAGTCTTAAAGTTGATAAGGTTGGACATCCCTGGCCTAGAATATTAAGTTTGCTAACTGAGAGGAATCACTGAACTGCAGCTAACCAAACAATGGTTTACCACCAGTGGTGGGCTGAAACCAGTTTAACAACTGACTCTGTAAGCATGCACTTTGCGCGCGCACCAGTAGTGGGTTCCACTTACCTTTGCTACTGGTTCAGAACCGGGAGTGCGCTCATATGTGCGCTTGCTTTGCTCGCATGCAGAGCACTTCTGAGCATCCACAGAAACTCCTGCACCAGCTGCCTTGTTTAGGGTGACCCGCTCCCTTCTCCATCTGGGAGCGCGGGAAGACCCCTTGCAAGATCATGCTGAGGATTTTGCGCATTATCTGCACGATAAAGTCGCTCAAATGTGGGAAGGCTTGGACTCTGACTGGGTAGGTACAGGCAAGTTGTCCGAGGTGTGTCTTGAGACTGTTATCTGGGATGTGTTTGACCCTGTGACTCCCGAGGACGTGGACAGGATGCTGGGGAGGTTGAACGCAACCACATGTTTATTGGACCCGTGTCCCTCCTGGTTGGTGCTGGCTACCCGGGAGATTACACGAGGCTGGCTCCAGAGGATTATAAATGCTTCTTTGAGTGAGGAGTTCTTGCCTCGCGCCTTGAAAGAGGCGGTGGTGAGGCCCCTCCTCAGGAAGCCCTCTCTGGACCCAGCTGTTTTGGCAAACTATCGTCCAGTTTCCAACCTTCGCTTCTTGGTGAAGGTTGTTGAGAGTGTGGTTGCGTGCAGTACCTGGATGAAACCGTCTATCTAGAGCCGTTCCAGTCCGGCTTCAGGCCCAGGTACAGCACAGAAACGGCATTGGTCACGTTGGTTGATGATCTCTGGAGGGCTCGGGACAGAGATTGCTCCTCTGTTCTGGTCCTATTAGACCTCTCAGCGGCTTTTGATACCATCGACCATGGTATCATGCTGTACCGGTTGGAAGGGTTGGGAGTGGGAGGCACTGTCTTACGGTGGTTCTCCTCCTATCTCTCCGACCGGTCGCAGTCTGTGTTGGCTGGAGGGCAGAGGTCGACCTCAAGGCACTTGGTTTGTGGGGTGCCACAAGGGTTAGTCCTCTCGCCTCTCCTGTTCAACATTTAGGTGAAGCCGCTGGGCGAGATCATCTGTGGTTTTGGGGTGCAGTGCCATCTGTACGCTGATGACACCCAGCTGTAAATCTCCACCCCAGACCACCCCAACGATGCCCTTGAAGTGATGTCCCGGTGTCTGGAGGCCGTGCGGGTCTGGATGGGGAGGAACAGGCTCCGACTCAATCCCTCCAAGACTGAGTGGCTGTGGCTGCTGGCGTCCCGATATAGTCAGCTGGTGCCATCACTGAGTATTGGGGGTGAGACATTGGCCCCCACGGAGAGGGCGCGTAACTTGGGTGTCCTCCTGGATGCACGGCTGTCTTTAGAAGAGCATATGACGGCCGTGGCCAGGGGGGCTTTCTATCAGGTTCGCCTGATACACCAGTTGCGCCCCTTTCTAGATCGGGACTCCCTATGCACGGTCACTCGTGCCCTCGTCACTTCCCGCCTCAACTACTGCAACGCTCTCTACATGGGGCTCCCCTTGAGGAGCACTCGGAGGCTCCAACTGGTGCAGAATGTGGCCGCGCAGGTACTTATGGGGGCGACATGGCGCTCCCACATGACACCTCTCCTGCGCGAGCTGCATTGGCTTCCAGTGGTCTTCCGAGTGCGCTTCAAGGTGTTGGTTCTCATCTTCAAAGCGCTCCATGGCTTAGGACCCAGTTACTTACGAGACCACCTTCTGCCTCCGATAACCTCCCACCAGCCAACACGCTCCCACAGAGAGGGCCTCCTCAGGGTGCCGTCTGTCAGGCAATGTCGGCTGGCGACCCCCCGGGGAAGAGCCTTCTCTGTGGGGCACCCGCCCTCTGGAATGAGCTACCCCCAGGGATATGACTAATCCCGGACCTCCGGACCTTCCGCTGGGCCCTGAAGACTTTTTTATTTCAGCAAGCCGGGCTGGGTTAAAAATCTTTTAATTGGGGAATTTTATGGGCAAGGGGTTTTAAATTGGAGAAGCCAAAGATAATTTAATTTCGTTTTAATGTATTTTAATATTTGTATTGTGTGTTTTTAATTTTGGCTGTTCACCACCCCGAGTCCTTCGGGAGAAGGGGCGGTATAAAAATTTAATAAATAATAATAATAATAATGTGCAGAATGTCCATGATGACATCCAGGAGGGTGGGTGGAGCATCCCACCTCCACCACTACTAGTTTGCCCGAACTGGGGCGAACCGGTAGAAACCCACCACTGGCGCCCACGCAGGCTTTGTGCACAACATTCAAAATACAGCAATTTGAAGCTCAGCTGCTTCCCTTCTAAGGCAGCCCCAGTAAATAGAACAGCGGAGATGCGGAAATAAGCTGTGCTGCATGAATCAGCTGAGCCAGAGAGAAGAAAATATATGACAGGATAGAGCAGGGGCAGGTGGGCAGGACCAGCTGATCATCGGAACTACTGGTTCGCCCGAACCGGTCTGAGCTGGCAGCAGCCCACCACTGCTTACCACAATGTGCAAATTCAATCAAGTGACTAAAGAGCTCCTTTAAGTGTAGGTATTGTGGATGTGAGAGAAAATGGATTGCTTTCATGAAGAAGGATTGATCAAGGCATTCTGCTCAAGTAATAAAGGCTAACCTTTTCCATACCACAGTCAAAAGCTAAACAAGTAACAGTTAATTAAATTAAATAAGTTGTTTAATTAAAGTTTAATGAAAAAAGAAAACCACTGACATTTCTGATTGATTTTCTATCCTTGATTTCAATGCTATCTCTTCCAGTCTCCTATTGCCACTCTTACTATTTCTGCAGACTCCCCCTGAGCTAGTCAGTTACATAGAGATGTCTTTGGACCTTTTTATTAAAAAATGAACTTTTCTTACCAAGTGTACATTAAGATTAATGTATGTTTCCTTATCTGTGGTGTTCTCACCAGGTCTATAAAGGAAGGATTAGGCTTATCGCTCATTTCTTCCTCAGGCTGAAGTTTCTAGGACAAAAAAAACAACAACAAATTTTTCAATGTTGGAGGTAGTTGAAATCATGTTATTGGATTCTGATGGGAGGACTTAGCTTTTTGATTTTTTAAAGTAAAAAAAATACATAGAAAACACAGTAGTCAGCTATAAAGAAAAGAAACATGTCCTATTTTGTAACTCAAGCATGTGTCTGTTCTCCATGTTTATTTCCTGACTGACAGCAATTAGAGTAAAGTCAAAGTTCCAATAAATAAGGTGAGTTTCTCATCTTCTCCTCACCACAATAGCCCAATCTGTCCAAAAATGCATTTCCCAAAAGCCGTTGGATCTCATGAGTGGATTTGTACTGATCTGAGTAGGAGAAATCAGAGACTTCTTATAAACCTAGGGAGGAAAATAATCTTCCACCAGCCTCCTTCTACAGTTATTTCCTTGTGCAAATGTCTTACTTAACCAGGGTTGTTGTTGTTGTTGTTGTTGTTGTTCTTCTTCTTCTTCTTCTTCTTCTTCTTCTTCTTCTTCTTCTTCTTCTTCTTCTTCTTCTTCTTCTTCTTCTTCTTCTTCTTCTTCTTCTTCTTCTTCTTCTATTATTATTATTATTATTATTATTATTATTATTATTATTTTGCTCTTTCTATGCTATACATAGTGATGTCCACACGGAAGCAATTCTGTTGGGATAACTTTTGCTTTGGAGTTACTAACTTGTTGAGCATCTTATTTATTTGCTATTATATGTATACTGCATTCTTCATTCAAGAAGCTCTAAATAATATACAGCAATATCTACTCACAAGACACAGTAGGATGAACTGAGGCAATATGTCTGCAAAGAGTACTTTGAAAATTACAAGTTCTGTCCAGAATCCTGGCTTACCAAGTGAGATGCTAAATCCATATTTTGGAATATTATCTGCACAGCATACCACTCCTGGGATAGTTTTGCAAGGAGATAGATCTGATTACCTCCATGGATGGTGGCAGCTTCTTTTGGTTCCCCTTGGCAATACGTTTAATAATTTTCAGGGCTTTGTCATTTTCCTGCTGGGCTATCAACCATCTTGGGGATTCTGGAAGACACCTGTAAAGCAGTGTACAGTATCTGTAACATTGATGGTAACACAAAATCAGGATGACATAGGACTTGTCTTGAGTTGGCTGAAACATTATTTTGGAAACAAGATTCAGCTTTTTTATAGCAAGTGTGCAGTATCTGGGCCAAGTTCCCTTTTTGTAACATGTTGAATCTTGTGATGATAGAGAATACACAGGTAGTCCTTGAGTTATAACTATCTGTTTATACTCTGTGATGAAAAAAGTGACTTACAACTATCAAGGAGAATTTGAACCCTTCCGACATGCATTTACAATGGTTGCAGTGTCCTGAGGTCACATGATCACCATTTGTGTCCTGCCCAGCTGGCTTCCACCAAACAAAGTCAATAGAGGAAGTTGGATTTATTTGACAACCAGGTGTTTCACTTAACAACTTTGGTGATTTGCTTACAAACCATAACACAAAATGATGGTAAAAGTGGCCATGACTCATGCAACAACTATCTCACTTAACAATGGAAATTCTGGGTCCAATTATGGTCATAAGTCAAGGACTACCTATCTGTTATTCAGGGTTGGAGTGTCAGGAGTTGTCTGGGTTTGACCCAGAGGTGGTATTCAGTAGGTTCTGACCAGTTCTGGTAAACTGGTAGCAGAAATTTTGAGTAGTTTGGAAAACTGGTAAATATCAACTCTGACTGGCCCCGCCCCCAACTATTCTCTGCCTCCCAAGTCCCAGCTGATTGGGAGGAAATGGGGATTTTGCAGTACTCTTCCCCTGGAGTGGGGTTGGAATGGAGATTTTACAGTATCCTTCCCCTGCCATGCCCACCAAGTCATGCCCACCAAGCCACACCCACAGAACTGGTAGTAAAAAAAAAAATCCTACCACTGGTTTGACCCACCAAGGTCATATCTTTCATGGAATGTAGTCTGGAGGAAATGCATTTCAGAGGAGTAATTAGCAACTTAATTCAGTTAGTTGGTGTGAGAGAAAGAGGGCGAAGACAGCCCCTCCCTAATAGTACCCAAAGTGTATGCTTCATATAGGAAGTAGTTTGCTTTAGTTTGGTAAGATTCTGTCTATAGCTGTGGAACAATAAAGATATCTGCTAGAAGAATCACTATATGTCCTTCTTGGTTCTTGAAGCCTGACATATCTCATTTTGGAGAAATGAGGTTTGTTGGTTAGCTGGAGAATGTATAGTGGTCTGTCTTACCAGGATTGAATGTGATTGAGTGAGCTATGCAGTTGAGTGCTGCAGTTTACCATGTGACTGACATATTATTTGGTTCTTGTAATGTTCACGCAGTATCATCTGCTGCTCATCTGGGTGTTGTTTCATAGTTGCATGAGAAGACACTACAATAGGTGGCACCACATCAGTATAACAAAAAGTGGCCCAGCAATCACATAGAAAGCAATAAAATGCAGCAGCATAGACTATCCACTTCCATATAAGCAGTTTCCACAATAAGCAGCAAATCTTACTTCCCCAATGTCATAGCACTGAAGATGTTACCTAGGTAAGATATAAAACTTCCACAAATGAAAAGCCAGCTCAAACTCAACTCTTACAACACAATAGTTCTTTTCTAAAATCTTCGCACAGATTAATATTGCCAATCTTCAATGACCTTTCCTAATTAAAATATACTAACTTGGAAATAATTGACAAAATAGATTTTGGAGTGCACAGAACCGTGAACGCAGCACCTATCTGCCACGCTAAGGAACCATGACTTTTCATAGGATCATGCAGCTGCCCTGTGTAGCTATCAAATGATGGCAAGAAAAAACACAGCTGTTTTAAAGACAATTGCTACATTCATTGCCCTTCACGTTCTAAATACAAAGTATCACACACCTCCCCAGATTAACATCTTGGAATGTTAAATTTGGGCGATACTGTCAAAGCAAAGCTGGCAACAGGTGCATTTTTCCTGGAAAAATACAAGTATCTAGTTAGGTCCCAATTTTTTAAAAAAACCCACCCCAAAGGTTCTTCTTGATTACAATATTTTATTTGCATTCTTGTTGTTGTGTTCTTTTCTGTTTTAATTAGAAGGGCAGCCTTACTTACCAATAATAGAGCAAAAAGAAGAAATTTGGCAATGTGACAGCAAGTTGAAGCCATCTCCAGTGAGGAATTCCATAAGCTAGAGCAGCAAGTATGAGGAGTCCAACGGTGAAGGCCACTTGATAAACAATACCAACCGTTCTTCTATAATTCAGACCAACAAACTCTGCAACTTTGAAAGGGCAGAGGAAATTAAACATAGTACTGGATCATTATCGTCGTCATCATTGTCATCATCATCATCGGAACGGAGCTCAGTTTTAGTCTTCTACATGTAGTGCTCAGTTAGGAAAGTTTCCATTTTTAATGTATGAGATGCTATTCAGCATTCAAAATTCAGTTTTTATAAAATGGTGAAGCATATCTTTCTATAACACCATCAAAAAATATTCAGTATACTCCTGGAATTTTATGAACCTTCCCAAGATTAAAATGTGCACACCATCCCACCATAGCTGTCCACACGAGAATCAAAACATTCAAGCTATTGGCCACAATTGTATGACCTGAGCACCACTTCTTTTTAATGTATGCCATAACACACTTTAAGGAAGGGTAGGGTTCAGATTGCACAGTTGTGGCCAACACCTTGTTTGACTTCTCCCTGCAAATATTCCTGCGTCTCACATATCCTTTATTAATTGTAGAAAGCATCTTCTATAAACAGTGAATAAGCAGCTTTCCGTATTAGCAAAAGTTACTACTGGTATATTCTGAAATAACAAAAAAACCTATACGGCAACTTTTAATACAATAAATGAAAGGTTAGCCAGTGTTGTTAGATGGAAGTAGTAATTATTTTATTTTAATTAGTCAATGTATAAGGGTAGGGTCAGGCGCATACTTAATGTACAATAGTATATTGTGCAATATCAACTGAATATTTAAACTATCAACTCTCTTACTCAAGATATATCCTGTTAACCAGCCTCCTTTGCTGACCAATCCTTGTATCAAGCGAAAAACCACTACCCATGTGTAACTAGGGACAACAGCCACAAGAACACCGGCGATAGAATTTATTAGGATGGTAATCAATAAGCACCGTTTTCGGCCAAACCTAGAGACAAAAAACATTATAATCATTGTTATGTACTTGGAAAGCGGAAGGCAGATGAACAGTATTAATGTTATTGAAGACACGGAAATTATTTGCCAATGGAACTCTAGACAATTTTTTTAAAAAAACTCATTCTTTTTTAAAGAACTAAGTTTTTTTAAAAAAAACTCAAGAGCCGAGTTGGCACAGCGGTTAGAGTGCAGCACTGCAGGCTACTTCAGCTAACTGCAGGCTGCAGTTTGGCAGTTCAAATCTCACCGGCTCAAGATTGACTCAGCCTTCCGTCCTTCCGAGGTGGGTAAAATGAGGACCCAGATTGTTGGGGTCAATAGGCTGACTCTGTAAACGGCTTAGAGAGGGCTGTAAAAGCACTGTGAAGCGGTATATAAATCTAAATGCTATTGCTATTGCTATTCATTAATTTAAAGCATCCTCTTGCTCCAGAGTGCTGTGATGTTGAAAAGGCTGAGAGAACAAAGACCATCTATGTTCAGATTTGAGGCCGTGCAATGCAGTATGTTATTGCCGGTGGTATTCCCATGTCCCTTCTTCAGGTCTTTTTAAAACATCTGTTCATAAGTCTGCATTGGCTGTCCAGCTCCAAAATGTTTAAAAAGTTGCTCAGTTGGATCGGATTACTTCATTTATCATAATTTAATATTTTTATTGTTTACTGTGAACGTTTACATTTATTACTGAATGATTGTTACGGTGTAGTTGCTAATCTCCAGTTGCCCTTGGAGATTATGATAGCCTGCAAATATAATCTTTTTTAAAAATTTTGCCTTCAAGTTCCTGTTGACTCCTAGTAACCAGATGGACAAGTCCTTGCAGTTTTCTTGGCAAGATTTTCAGAAGGATGAGAGGATGAGAACAAACACTTTTCCAGTTTCTAGCTTGATGCCTTATCTATTACACTGAACTGGCTAAGTAAAATTTATTAGCCAAACAAAAGTCTAATTGGTCACAAACCAGGGGAAAATGACACAGAAAATGATAATTCACACCACTTAATTTCCTGTTGGCTGGATGGACATTCTCTTAACAAAATAACATTAGATTGCATGGAATCTCATTGGACAGAATCAAAGGGCAGCTAAAGGCCAGCTGCGAGAACAAATATTCTCACCTGCTGAATACATTATACAACATTTCATTCCAAGTGTTAATTTTCCAACAGAAGGCAACTTTGTTCTAAAGAATGTCTCTGCAACTTCCCCTTTTCTTTGTAATAGAGAAACAGTAAACACTACAATTCAACATGGGAAATCTTACTCACTTGTCCGCCAGGTAACCAATGCTTACGCAACCAAGAAAAAAGCCCACATTCACACACGACTGAAATAGATCCAGTTTCCAGGCGTCTTTGCACACTAGGTTAAACTGAAAAGTTGAAGCATGTTGGTTGGAGAAAGTACATTGAAATGTTTCAAATATTTTACACAAAAGTAACTTTCTCTTTAAATTTAAGATATAATAAAAAATATATATTTCCCCCCCACTTTTTTGCTGTAAATAATGTTCACAGCATTTAACTATAACATATAGACATTAAAATTAAGACATAACTCTCATAAATTAAAACTACACTAGCATGTCTAAGTTGTCCTGTTATGATCAGTGAGTCTCCTCTAAACAGGACAAGGTCTGAATCTTCATCATTTAATTCCAAATTCTTTCAAGGCAATTATTATTGTCTCATGTCTCCCTCTCTGATATTTGTCCTCTCTGAATACATTTAAAGGTAAAGGTAAAGATTCCCCTCTCACATATGTGCTAGTCGTTCCCGACTCTAGGGGGCGGTGTTCATCTCTGTTTCAAAGTTGAAGTGCCAGCGCTGTCTGAAGAGGTCTCCGTGGTCATTGGCCGGCATGAGTGAACGCCAAAGGCTCACGGAACGCTGTTATCTTCCCACCAAAGTTGCTCCCTATTTTTCTACTTGCATTTTTTATGTACTTTCAAACTGCTAGGTTGGCAGAAGCTGGGACAAGTAACGGGAGCTCACCCTGTTATGCGGCACTAGGGATTCGAACTGCTGAACTGCCGACCTTTCGATTGGCAAGCTCAGCATCTTAGCCACTGAGCCACCGCTTCCTATCTGAATACATTTAAACACCTCTATTTCCCACTGAACATCCAGGGGTTTTAAAAAATATCTGTTTAGAACATTTATGCAGGGTGCACCAAAAGTCAACCCCATAGGCCAATTGCAATATGTTTTATTAATTACAGGTAGCCCTTGATTTACAGCCGTAATTGATCCTGAAATTGTGGTTGTAAAGGGGTCATCATGTGCCTGATTTTACCACCTTTTCTAAGGTGATTGTTAACCTTGAACTCAGATGAATAGTACATATTTTGTTTGATGTCCAAAAGATAATATGGAAATAATTAGTAGATCTACCTTGGCAGAGAGCTTGTCAGCTCTTTCATCTGTCTAACTTCAAGAGGCAATAACATCTGGAGATGTTTAGTGTCCTAAACATCTGGAGATGTTTAGAGCCTTTAGTGTCCATCAGTGGTGGCTTGCTACCAGTTCACCCCACATCGGGTGAACCGATAGTGGTGGCGGTGGGAGGCTCCACCCACCTGCCTGGACACTTCTGCACATGTGCAGAAGTGTCACGCAAGTGCCCACGAGTGAACCAGTAGTGACGGGTCTTGAAACCCACCCCTGGTGTCCATCTCAGTTGCACTGGCCAAAATGGTTTAGCACAGGTTTAGCTCTTTACATTAGCTTTATCACCTACTGTAGCAAGCAATTTATGATTATTGCAGGGATCTTACCTCAGTCACAATGGATGATCCATGGAAATCATAAAGCCAACCATCTTGGCATGCAACAACAGGTACGTGGCTGATGTTGCTATCTGCAGTGAAAAAATTAATTGGATTTGTGCAGTTGAGCCCAGATACATTCCAATCCACATTGTATCTCTGGCACTGACTAATGAAAGCATCTCCATGAGTTTCTTTCTTTGGAAAGGTATGATTCAGCTCCTCTTCAAGGCTCCAGCCACATCTGGCTGTTAATTCAGGAAGACCAGCTGTTCGGCAACGATGCTCAGGAGTAAAACCTAAGAAAACGATACCAACGTAGATGGGTGTGAAGGCAGCAGACAGCAAACACAGGACAAAAAATGCTCTTTTTTGATACAAGTCAAACTCTCCAATGTGCTCTAGAATATCATCTAAGGTTGGCATTCTTGCACCAGGAACAGGTCACCAAAAGTGACAGCCTCACCTGCATCTCTCAACATTTTGTAGGCAGAAAAATTGCTTAAATTAACAAACTGTGACCAGACCAAAAGTCACAGGAAAGCCATTAATTTACTTTGTACATTGACAGACCATGCATTGCAGACTTCATTTCTAATCTGCTAATTCACATTACACTTGCAAGCTCACGTTCTTACACGTTGGGTGATTTCTTATTGTTAAAATTAATACTTCACTATTAACTGTCTGGTATAGTCTTCCCTCCAACCATCAGAATATATAATACAAAGATCTTCAGGAATGCACAAGATCTTGTGAATCTTCACATCCTAAGTCCAACAATTGCTTTTTTTTTTTTTTTGGTATTTTGGTTCACCTAAATAGACCTTGATTCTTCCATGATGTCTGCTCAGGGTCCAAGCAGAACAGCGGTCCGTAACCTTTCCACCTTGATGACCAGGCCTAATGTAGGGAGTGGCGTGCGAGTGGTAGGTGCATGTACACAGTTCCTTTGGTGTAAGAGGCGTGTGTGCGCGCCCTACACTTGTACAAATGGAGTTTAATGCATGAGCGGAAGGCGCTCACATGCAAAGCTCACATGCAAAGCTCATACGTAAAGCTCCACTCATGCGAGCAATGGGTGCTTATGCTCAGGGTTAGGCTGCAACCTGCTTCTGAAGAAGGGAGAGTAGTAGCCTTCACCAAGCACATCAACACTGTGGACAGGTATGTTAAATTCAAACAGGAAGATGTTAAGAGGAATCGTCTCGCTTTCCTGACCTATGCAGTACACATTAAGGAAGACAAAAGCCTCAGCATTCAAGTATGCAGAAAATGAACACACAGAGATCAGTATTTACGTTTATATTTTTTTCTTTTCTTAAAACCATCAAATTGCTTTGGGAGTCTTTTATATTAAAAGCAAGGTTTAAACAACATCCTATTCAGATGTATCTATATCTGTCCCTTTAAGAGAATGAACTATGATGACCTTAGGAGTTTTTCCTGGTGAGAAAAAAATGCCTAGCAAATGGAAAGTATGCGGACTGGTCATGTATTCCAATAAAAACAAAGTTTGTCCTTTTGTTATTTGTTGTTCTATTCTGTAGGGATGTCATGTCACAAAATGTTATCATCTCCTAAAATGTTTCCTCTTGCAATTTTAATAAAAATGCAGCAATCAAAGCCACAAACAAGTGAAAAAAGACCAGAGAGCAACAATTTATATATCTGTCCCAAAGGTGTTTTTCAGGAGGCAATTGGACTTTCTTGTTTTTTTTTCCTTTGAAGATGTTTTGCTTCTCATCCAAGAAGCTTCTTTAGCTCTGACAGGATAGTGGGGAATGGAAGAATAGTGGGAATGGAAGGGAATGGAAGGAATGACTGAGAATCTCTACAGACTTTTAGCTATACAATTTGGGATGAACATCCTTTGAATGGTGTGGGAGTAGGAATGGATTTCCAAAGGAAAGAAAAGTTGCAGACTACAGGAACCAGGAGCACTACTCAGGTGACCCTGAGGACACAGATAAACCTCCAAGGGCTTCAACAACCTTCTAAAAGGATGCAAATAACCAGCTGTCTGCAAGGAATATAAATCCTTCCATTCCCCACTATCCTGTCAGAGCTGAAGAAGCTTCTTGGATGAGAAGCGAAATGTCTCCAAAGGGGTGGGGGGGGGAAAGAAAGTCCACTTGCCTCCTGAAAAAGCACCTTGACCTGGATGAGAATCTCTCCAGAATTCATATATCTCTTCACTTCCTTTTTAAAAATACGTCAATCTCTGAATCCAAGGGGCACCATTGCTCTCAAATTGCTTTCCATTAAATCTGCTTTCTTGGGTGCATTTCTACTTTTATAATTAGTAACCCATCAGTCTATAAAAGAACATAATCTCACGGTTTGGGCAGGATATGTTACATGCCTGAAAAGCACAACTGTACTCTTGTACTCTGCAATGTTAGCGTTGAAAAAGACAAGCAGACGCTGCTCCATTTCAGAGGATAAGAATTGCTGGTTTTGTAATGGTAACTGTTGCAGAAGGAAATGAAGGACAAGAAGGATTGGAATAGAATAAGGGGGCATTAGCAGCTGGTGGATTTTGCACAGCCAAACATTATGATGGCTTCAACTTGTAAACTGTCTATGGAGTTTCTCAAACATTCAGGTCATGGACTTGTCAAGAAAATCCGGTTGCCTTTTGAAAAACACCTTTGGGGCTTCACTTGTAACCCAAACTGGAAAAGATACAAAACTTGACAAATCAAAATAATCGAAGGTGTGTGGATAGAGGTCTGTGATGAAGATAGAGGTCTGTGATGAAGAGTTACAATAAATGGACTTTTTCACTTAGAAAAACATTGAATAGGGAGGATCTAATGAATGATAAAATATTGCATGGTATGGAAAAAGTGTCAGAGGGTTTAACATATTACCCTAAAAATATTAATTCCCAGGGTCATTCAATATAAAGATGAATAAAGGTATTCTGACTTAATAAAAGGAAGTATTCCTTCTTAATTAAAGTCTGAAGTAATGTCATGGTATAAAGATGCTTTTCAACCAGAACAAAAAAGATTTGTTAACATGAATGAGGAAGGCTGTCAATGGCTGCCTATCATTTATCTTTTGTATGAGTTCCTGGGATCACAAGTGGGAGGTGCTACTGACAAGTGTTGACAGGTTTCAGGGTAACCTCTGGGATCACAGAATACAGGAGTACCATGTACTACTACATATTTAGGCCTTTTATCCAGTGGCCCATTGGTTTTCCTAAGTTTCCTACTTCTCCTTAGTTACATGGTCAAATAATTATAATTACATTCTCTATATAATAGATATTATGATGCTTGGTTTGCCTTGGCCTTCTGAACAGCTACTGCATCATAGACAACAGCCACTGGTGCCTCAGATCCTGCTCATGTCTCATTCCTTACAATCACAAGTGACTTACACCCAGTTCTGATTTCATTATACCTGAACACAGGAGTGGGCTTCAAAAATTTTAGCAAGAGGTTCTCTGCCTGTTGCTGGATGGGTGTGGCCATAGTGGGGATGGCCTAGTTGGCCTCCTGCACCACAGTGGGGGCGTTTTTGCCCTCCCTGGGCTCAGGAAGCTTTCTTCGAGCCTCTGTGAGGGCAAAAATGCCCTCTCCAGACTCCGGAGGCTCTCTGGAAGCTAGAAACGGGCCCTACCCAAACTTCCAGTAGGCCCATTTTTCAGCCTCCCTAAGCCTCTGCACGCGCTCTGCACTTACTTACATCCAAAACAGGCCACATGGGGACTCCTGGGAGGGATGGGAGGAGTGGGGCCAGCCAGGAGTGGAATTTGGGGGTTCTCCGAACTGCACAGAATCTTAGCTAGAGGTTCTCCTGAACCTCTGTGAACCCCCAGCAGCTCACCCCTGCCTGAACATGACCACATTCTGCCAGCCTTGAAACATTATATTTCTTTCCTTCATTTTCTTAATGAACAAAAAACTAGACAACAGAAAATCCCATGCTTAGTGTAAAATCACATTTGCTTTCCTTTCTGCCTTTGAAGGAACTTTGAACTTCCTGAGAAATACTAAAACATGAATATTTAGGCCTGAAGTGAGTGTTAAAAAACTACTCTATAAGCTTTCTCTCGTTCTTTCTTTCACCCCAAAAGAATTATCTTTCTTTTGGGGTGGGGTATCAACAGTCTTTTCTCCCCACCCACTCCTTTTTTTAAAAAAAAACCACTTGGCACAACTTCAGCCTTTATCACTCTTCATTCTAGGGCTGTGGCCCATGAATTCATCGCTACCAATTAGTCTCTTGAACTCTCGTCCAACATGTTATGCAAAAGCATCTATGAACTTCTTGGGAGACTTTTGTTCTAGTAGCTAAGAGTCAGGCAAGCTGGCCAAGAAGGATTGTTTGCTGCTACCTGAATTTAATTAGAATGTTCTCTTCTCAAGTAATCTTAACTGCAAATCAAGCATTCAATCAAACACTTTCAGAAGTAGCTTTTTGTGTTGTAAAGCAGTAGAATGAGACGGGGAAAGCTATTTGAACATTACCTTTGATATTTTGCTTCTACTATACTTATTTCTATTCGCTATTTCATAGCGTTGCCTCCTATTTTCAAAGCCCAGTGAATTGTTTTCAATCATCCAGCTACTTTTAAGTATATGCACCACTTATTCTCAACAGCTACTGTGTACAGCATGCCAATTGCGTCTGAATGAAAACTTTGGTTTAAAACTATCTGGTTTCTTTTTCCAAATTCATTTGTGCTTCCACCAGAGAAAGCAAATCCTTTTTCACAATTTTTTTTTAAAAAAAGCTTACTAATCATATGTATTCATTTTTGTCTAGATTTAGAAATGGGGTTTACAATTTGTATTTTCAACTATTTTGGGCACCTGGAAAAAACATCTCATATGTTGTATTGGCTCAGATGATTGTATTTATTAAAGTGTATGAATGATATCAGGTTAAATAATAAAACAGAGTTCTATATCATTAAAATGTAAGAACACACACACACATATATCAAACCATGTCCAAGTGAAAATCCAAGAAAATAGAAAGAGGTTGACCATGATTCCTCGTGACTGCAAGGTAGTAATCCAAAATTACACATACATATATATGCAATCTCTTTCTCCTTCAGGAAGAAAGTTTTCTTTCTCTCTTATAATTTTAAAACCTCAACTTGAATTTCTGTATTTTCCTAAGATGAAAATTCATCTTCTACTCATAGATCTGCAATATTTTCTCTTAATTTCTCCCTCCCCCCTTACTGTAGAAAATATGCAGCATTCAAGAACGAAAAAGAGAACTAGGGGCCAGTTGTTCCTAGAAGTCCTACTTTTGAAAGGAAGTTTCAATAACTGAATTAGACCTCTTCATAATAGGAACATGGATACAGCTAAGAAAGTCCAAGAGCACAATAGAGATTGATAGGATTATAGGATTTTTGCTGAAGTTCCTAATTTGGCATCTTTTTCCAATTTGACCTTAGAAACATGTACATTGCCAGGGCTGTCTTGGCCTTCATCTAAAATAATTAACATATTTAAAGCAAAAAAGAAAAAGATGAGTCTCATGATTTCATTTACATTGGCCATTTTGATAAATAAAGATGCAAAAAAATCTTCACTGCATTTCTTGCCCCCCCTTTTTTTTAAAGAATGAACTCATAAGTCAAATATATTTAGGGACAATGGTGAATTTTTTTCTCATAAATTGCCAGATAGACTCTCAATGTAATCTATGCTGTTAGTTGTTGTTGTTTTTTGGTTGATAAATTATTTCCGATTCTTCACAACTCCATGGACCATAGCACACCAGCACCCCCCCCCCCCCGAACTCCACTATCTCTGGAGTTTGCCCTAATTCATGTTCATTGCATCAATGTCACTATCTAACCCTCTCATTCTTTGTCGTCCCCTTTTCCTTTTGCCTTCAATCTTTACCATGAAACAAAGGTCAGCTTTCTTTCCACCTTTTCTTTTTGCCATAGCATATGCTGACAAAACCTTTGAACTGAAAATTGATTTTTCTTTTTGAACTTTGTGATAATATAGATAAGAGAGAGAAGGGACAAATCTTTATAATGCAATTGTACTGCATTAATAAAAGGTATGACTTGAAAAAAAAAGTCAGGGCAATTTCCTTTGCCCCATTCATTGTCTTAATTATGAGACTAAAAGCCTATATACCCTGCTTTATATCTTAAAGCAATTAGAACAGAACAGAACAGAATAGAATAGAACAGAATAGAATAGAATAAACAGAGTTGGAAGGGACCTTGGAAGTCTTTTAGTCTAACTCCCTGCTTAGGCAGGAAACCCTGTATCATTTCAGACAAATGGTTATCCAATCTCTTCCCAAAAACTTCCAGTGTTGGAGCATTCACAATTTCTGGAGACAACTTTAGTTGTTCTAACTGTCAGGAAATTTCTCCTTAGTTCTAGGTTGCATCTCTCCTTGATTAGTTTCCATCCATTGCTTTTATTTTCCTGCCTTCAGGTGTTTTGGAGAACAGCTTGATTCCAGAGGTGGAGTCTTCTTTGTGGTAGCCCCTCAGATATTGGAACATTGCTATCATGTCACCCCTAGTCCTTCTTTTCAGATTGTATATAGATAGTGTAGTCCAATCAGCATGCTGTCTGTGGAATTCTGAGAACTGAAGGCCACATCTTAAAGACACAAAGTTTGAAAAGCATCAATCTAAAGCAACCTTAAAATCCTAACCCAGGCATTAAATCTGGTCTTCAGATTAAATAAGGAAAATAAGCCCAATGAAGACATGGGGAGCAAGCAACAATTTAACTCCGACTAGCTGGAAGTTGAGAAAGTCAGCAGACCTGGGTAACCATTCTTGGATGAGTTTGTATTTATCTGAAGAATCTGGCAGAATTGGATGGCGGAATATTATAGGCCCGTGATGGCGAACATATGGCATGCGTGCCCGAAGTGGCACATGGAGCCATGTTGTCTGGCAGCATTGCCAGTTCCTCTTCCGGGTTTCTGGCGCACATGTGCGTGCAATGATCAGCTGACCTTTTTGCATGCTGCAGTACTGGAAACTGGAAGAGCTGGTCTTCCATTTTCCTGCATAAGCATGCGCACCGGCCAGCTGATTGTTGCGCGCACATGTGTACCAGAAATCCAGAAGAGTAGCTGGCTGAAACTGGAAGTTCAGTAGCTGAAACCGGAAGTTTATTTTCGGGCACGCGCATGCACTCTGGGCAGCTCCTCTTCCGGGTTTCGGCCTAGATGTGTGTGCGCTCCCTTTTCGGCACTCAGTACTGAAAAGGTTCACCATCACTGTTATAGGCTCACTGCTGCTATTTATGGAAAGAAGACTGGTGTCTGCCAGTATCCTAGAGACCTGGTGACCTCAGGCTAATGTACCACCGTGGGAGCGGAACGTTGGATCAGAGTCCTCTTTGGTTGGATACACTTTAATATTTTTTTTTTTAAGGACAAAAAATTTACACTATTTATGGATTTACAGATCCTGTCTTTCTTGGTTTTAGGTATTTATAGTACTGGGACACAAACATCTGTAAATGCAAAAGGACTTTGGATGTAGAAGAATTTAAATGGAAGATCTTGACATATGATGGCAACAGGGACACACAAAACAGCTTTTGGTTTTGAGGGGATGAACAAATGTTTTGAAGAAATCTGAAACAAAGTCATATGGGTCGTTTTCAATTAAAAAAAAAACAACTTCTGCAAAACATTAATGGTTTTGAACTTAAACCCAGAAAAAGTACAGCTGCTTATAAAATAAGAAATCAATGCGGCTGCAGCTCAAAGTTGGTTTATCTATTAGGTCAAAGTATTTTGGGCAGAGATCCTAATGAGCACTGGTTTGTTGGGAAAGCTAATATATGAGTGGCCTGAACTCCGTCCAAGCTGTTCAGAGACCTGATTTACCCATGCATGCCTCATAATGACAGAGAAAAAGGGAAATTTATGCATCTTCTTAGAAACCTCTGACTAGGCTGGTTTCTCATATCTTAATGCACCTTCATTTGCCAACTATTTCTATGTGACAATTCTACTAATGAGAGAGTAGTAGAGTAGAGTAATTCTACTCTAGCACTGATAATGTTACCTAGTCTGGGTAATGAAACATCTGCCAGAAAACAAGCAAGCTCAGAGAGCACCAAGGACCCCTCATGTCAATCCTGAGCTACAAATATTCTCCTCTGCTAATGTGTCCCTGAGGAAATCTCACGGATCTTTGGGCAATCTAACAATGATTGCTTGATTGACTATGTTTATCCCACTTTTCACTGGTGAGCTCACTACTCGAGTAACAGGCCCACCTCCACATTTTATCCCCACCACACAGCCCTATGGGATATGTTGGGCTGAGAGATAGTAATTGATCCAAAGGTATCAAGTGAACTCAGGATGGAATTGCACAGCAAGAAGGCTTCCCAACAATACTTGTATTGCGTAGGCCCTTCTTATCAACAAGTACTCTCTATCAGTGGTGAAATGTAAAATTTGTTACTACCAGTTCTTTGGGCATGGCTTGGTAGTGGTGGGGTTAATGTGACATGATAATTACATGCTCTATATAATAGATATTATGATGCTTGGTTTGCCTTGGCCTCCTGAACAGCTACTGCATCATAGACAACAGCCACTGGTGCCTCAGATCCTGCTTATGTCTCATTCCTTACAGTCACAAGTGAGTTATACCCAGTTCTGTTTTCACTATACCTGAACACAGGAGTGGGCTTCAAAAATTTTAGCAAGGGGTTCTCTGCCTGGTTGCTGGGTGGGCGTGGCCATGGTGCAGGGGTAGGTTCTAAATTTTTTTACTACCAGTTCTATGGGTGTGGCTTATTTTGTGGCCGTGGCTTGGTGGGGATAATGTGACTGGGTGGGTGTGGCCAACTTTTTTTTTTTACTTTTAAAAGCATTTTTTCTACAACCTTAAGAGGTTGCAGAAAAAAATGCTTTTAAAAGCCTCTGACGATCCCAGCTGAGCCATGCAATCATCAGAGGGTTCTTTTTTCACTTTTAAAAGCATTTTTTCGGCCGAAGAGGTTGTAGAAAAAATGCTTTTAAAAGTTAAAAAAAAAGCCTTTGATGATTGCGCAGCTCAGCTGGGCATGGGGGGCGGGCAGGGATTTTTGCTACTGGTTCTCCGAACCACCCGCCGCCATTGCTACCAGATCGGGTGATCCGGTCCTAACCGGGAGCATTTCATCCCTGCTCTCTATCCAGCTTTATCTTGCCACTCTTCATTTAATTACACATGGAAAGAAGACAAACCTAAAGAAAAGGAACAAGACCATAGAACCAATTATGAACCACTCAATTGCCATCAATGGAAGGATGAAGAGGCAGTGAAATAAAGAAGGGAAAACCAAGATAATGTAGGTACGGAAACCCAATATGCATAACTCTATGACAAGAAAAAAATGACCCATGTGGTGGCCTAGTGGTGAAGACACTCATTTCCCATTTGGAAGGTTGAAAGTTCAATCCTAAAGTAGCAGCAGATGTTTCTCTGTCAGGGCACAAAGAAAAAAAAATCTGCTATGAATCCCATGTAGCTGTCAGGAAGGGCATCGGGCCAATAAACCCTCAGCTCCAACCAGATGCCCCAACTCTAACCTGAATAGGGACCACAGGGTCGTAAAAAGGGAGTTTTTATGACAAGGAAAAGCCAGAACAGTGTAGGAGTAGACCTAACACATAGGACAGTCTTATGGTGAATCAGAACTTGGCCCTTCTAGCTATCATGTGTAAGTAGCAGTCCAAGGTTTTAGATGTGAGTCTTTGTAGGCTACCTATAAAAGTCAGCTATTAAATCCAGGAATTTCTGTATTTAAAGCTTCAAACAGTAAACAGTTGCAATGACTTAATTCTTTTGGCTTTGGTTTTTAACAGACTAGCACCTTTCCTAAGGAGAGGGGTGGGGGGAACAATTCTTAGGAAATAGCAAGGACCAACTTTAAATCAGCACTTGAGCTACCTGGGAAGCAACAAGGAACAAGAGGCAATTTCTCTTCTCCCACTCAAAATAAAGTCCTAGTAAAGCAAAGGAAAAGGAACCGGCAACACCATCAAGAGATTTTTATTGTATCAACAGGCATCTGCAGAGGGCCTCACAGTTCCTAAGGAAGGACATAGTCATCCCAGACATGGTTTCTCATTCTTCTGTTGATTTGCTGCTGTGCCGAAATGAATATACAGGAAAAGAGATGCTTGTTTGGATTGTTCCTTCCCTGAATGAAATCAGTGGATCTTGGCCACCTGCAGGAAGGAGAAGGTGGGACTTGACTCAGAGAAGGAAGCAGACCAAGAGCACCTGGCCAAGCACCTTCTAAAATCTGGAATTGACACAGCCAGCAGGGGAAATTAGGGAAGGAACAATAGTTGTCTAAGTCAGAGGTCTCCAACCTTGGCAACTTTACGACTTGTGGACTTCAGTTCCCAGAATTCTTCAGCCAGCGTATGCTGGCTGAGGAATTCTGGGAGTTGAAGTCCACAAGTTGCCAAGGTTGGAGACCCCTGGTCTAAGTCATCCCATTGGGTGAGTTACCAAGGCACGGTAAGGCTGAAACTCAACAAGAGTCTGCTTTTGGAGGGAGGATCTTTTTTTTTTTCTGTATAATTCCCTGGTTAACTTTTGTGTGTGTGTATCCATAAAAGAACAGCTGACTTGCTCTCTTTAGTCATAGGGCAGATCTGCTTGGCCCATCACCAGTTAGGCCATTCATCAATTCCTGATGGAAGAAACAAATGATATTATCTTCTTTCCACTCACATCCTATTGCAAATGATCCCCACGCCCATGTTTTGATGCAAAACTGCTGTTTCCCAATCTGAGTGTCAAGGTTCCGATGAATGAACCCAACCAATTCAGCACTCCGAGACATTCGGCTTCCTCAAAGAACTGTTTTAATGAGTACATCATTTCGGCACAAATAAAAACCTCGACACTGAGCTGTCTTAAGCTCTTCAGAGCAGATGATTTTAAGGTTTAACTTCATTCTTGCAGCAGCCACAACTCTTACTGGTAGATAGACTTTTGACATTCATTTAATGACCGTTCCAAATTACAACAGGCTTAGAAAAAATGATTTATGACCTGTACTCTCACTTACAACCATTGTATCATCACCACACTCATATGATTGCAATTTGGGTGTTAGGCCGTTGGCTTGCATTTACAACTGCTTGCAGCATTCTGCGGTTGTATGATTGAGATTTGCAACAATTTTTGCTTATTTCCAGCAAAAAAAAAAAAGGCCATTGGGGAAGTTGGAGTTCTTAAAGACCATGTGATTTGCTTAATGACCACCATAAAAAAAGTTGTAAAATTGGATGGATGCAACTCAATTTACGTCTGAAACGATTTATATTGAAATTCTGGTCCCAATTATGTTTCTAAGTAGAGGACTACTTGTACTTTGCTTCTATGAAGCTGAACTATCAGTTCTGCCTTCTCTAGTTTCATCAGTTTCCAGGGATCTACAGAGGAATTTAAGAGCAAAAGAACAATCGGTTCCCTATTGCTTTGATTATTGTATCACAAAGAAAAAGAAAAAGTCTTTGTATTAGTGTCAAATGAGATATGTGGGGAGGGAGTGTGAAAGCACCCATGTGTGCAAACATTTTGGAAAGCAAAGAAAAGGCATGGAGACTAGTGAAGATCAAACAATACATAAAAAGAAAAGGCAGACACTGATAGGCCAGTCCACACGGGAGCCAGCCAATGAGGCTTCCATTCCTGCATACATAAAAAGTGCTAGAAGCAGAAAACAACCCATGAGGTCTTCTGGTGGCCAGACTCCAGACCAAGCACCAGCCCAGTCTCCTTGCTGTCTCATGGCAATCCAGAATGGAATTTCTAAAGCTAGCTTAAGAAACAGAACGGAGCAGTATGGGAAACAAATCGATCAGGCTGGGGGTGGAATTACCCATGGACAGAAGGATATAAACGAAATATATTTATATAGGATAGTGTTCCTTGATTTTTCCTGCAGAGTGCAGATCAAAATATGGAAATGTTTTTGGAAAGGCAAAGACTTCAGGATAGATATTCAGGGATGCCACATAGAGATTTCCAATATCTCAGGGGCTGCCACAAAGAAAAGGGAGTTAAGCAGTGGTGGGTTTCAATTTTTTTTACTACCTGTTCTGTGGGTGTGGCTTGGTGGGCATGGCAGGGGAAGGATGCTGTAAAATCTCCATTCCCTCCCCAATCCAGTGGAAGGTTATTGCAAAATCCCCATTTCCTCCCGATCAGCTGGGACTTGCGAGGCAGATAATAGATGGGGGCGGGGCCAATCAGAATTTTTACTACCGGTTATCAGAACTACTCAAAATTTCTGCTACCAGTTCTCCAGAACTGGTCAGAACCTGCTGAAACCAACCTCTGGAGTCAAGCTATTCTCCAAAGCACCTGAGGGCAGGACAAAAAGCAATGGGTAGAAACTAATCAAGGAGAGAAGCAACTTAGAACTAAGGAGTAATTTCCTGACAGTTCAAACAATTAATCAGTGGAACAACTTGCCTCCTGAAGTTGTAAATGCCCAACATTGGAAGTTTTTAAGAAGATGTTAGCTAACCATTTGACTGAAGTGGTGTAGGGTGTCCTGCCTAAGCAGACGGTTGGACTAGAAGACCTCCAAGGTCCCTTCCAACTCTGTTATTCTACTCTATTTGCAGAAGAACAATTAAGTCCTCCCTATCTTTCCACAAAAGCCCTTCTTGACTGGACTTCCATTGCCTACCTGCTTTACATTATGCTCGTCTTTCTCCCATTGCCATGGTGTCCAAATATGAAGGATCATTTTGTTTCTCACAAATGGGAAAAAATATATTCATTTTTTAAATTCATAAAGAACTGGGTGGCATGGGAGGTCTACGCTATTTCTATCTCTAGAGATAGTAAGTCGCTGAGTTGGGGGAGTTGTCTTGCCTCCCTGAATTTTCCAGGATCTTCTGCTTACCATTGAGTGAAGGGGGCTGGACGAGATAAATTTCCCCCTATCTTGTGATTTAAATGGGATGTATAACACCAGCATGGAAGTTATGAATGGATGCAGATAGTCTTCAGCTTGCAACCAGTTTTTTAATGACTGTTCAAAGTTACAATGACATTGAAAAAAAGTGACATGACCAGTTTTCACTCTTATGACCCATAGTCACATGATCAAGCTTTGGGTGCTTGACAAACCAAAGCTAGTAATGACAGTTGCAGCATCCTGAGATCCTGGAATTGCCATTTGCAACCTTGCTAGGGAGCTTCTGATAGCAAAGTCAATGGGAGAAGAAGGATTCATTGACAAACTGCGCAATTCACTTAACACCTGTGATTTGCTTAACAACCATGGCCAAAAAAAGCCATAAAATAGGGCAGGACTCCCTTAACAACTGTCTTGTTTAGCAATAGAAATTTGGAGCTCAATTATGGTGGTAAATTAAGGATTACCTGTATTGAATAAGTATTCAAAAATATTCTAATTTTTTTTCAAATTCAGCTCTAGATGTCAAGCTTCACAAGGTGCTTTTGCTGTTGCAACTATTATCAGCTTGCTAACGAACTATGCGGGGAGGAAAAGGGTTGATAGAGTATAGCTTCCAGGCATCAAGATGCCAGCCGTGAGAAGCAAGGACGTTTCGGTAGGTGTTTACCAGAGCCAAAA
The DNA here is from genome assembly GCA_022577455.1 of Arizona elegans. Taxonomy (NCBI): domain Eukaryota; kingdom Metazoa; phylum Chordata; class Lepidosauria; order Squamata; family Colubridae; genus Arizona; species Arizona elegans. The sequence continues at coordinate 257,915,654 of JAKOOJ010000001.1, forward strand.
GAACTTTTCACAATAATACCAGGAGCCTCCATTGGACAATGTGACCTAGTCTAATGGGTGGAGGGAACACCGGAACTTTAACTATGTGGGTTTGCGCGGGAAATGGTTAGATCTGTTTTTACCCTCATCTTTGCTGATATGATGTACTCAATAAAGTTTTGCATTAAGAGATTGGATCGTCTGAGCTGTGCTTGCTTCGGTTGGATTCATCAGTTGGAATGTTGACACTAGATGTGTAAGAATTATAGAGTCAGTCTTAGAATATTGTTACTTTCTAGATCTTTCAGTAGCAAAATGTGCCTATATTTTTCAGTTTCAGTTAATAACTTTTCCTGTTATTACTGAATCATCCTACAATCTGTTAGTTTGCTTCAGGGGTGAAATCCAGCAGGTTCTGACAGGTTCTGGAGAACCGGTAGCGGAAATTTTGAGTAGTTCAGAGAACCGGCAAATACCACCTCTGGCTGGCCCCAGAGTGGGGGGGGAGGAAATGGGGATTTTGTAGCCACGCCCACCAAGCCACACCATGCCCACCAAGCCACACCCACAGAACCGGTAGTAAAAAAATTTGGATTTCACCACTGGTTTGCTTTGTATAGACAAATTTCATGTATGTGAATGGTATTTTCATGGAGGAAGAGGGGAAGAGGGGAGAGGAGGGAGGGACAGAGGGACTTGAGGGAGAGAGCGAAAGAGAGTCCATAACTCAGTATCAGAGCATATACATTTCCAGACTTAGAAAAATAAAGCCATAGTACAGTACTAAATGGACCAGTTATTGAATACGGTATAAAGGACCCGGATTGTGGAGGCAATAAGCCAACTTTGTATAGAACAACACCGCTTGGGGGAGGGGGTGGGCGAAACCCCTAATAAGCAGGTATATACAAAAAAAAGTATGCAGGCTATTGCTATAATGCATTGTAAGCCGCCCTGAGTCTACGGAGAAGGGCAGCATATAAATTGGACTAATAAATAAATAAATAAATAAAGCAGCTTCAACATTTGCTGAATGTAAAAGATACAAAGTGGAAACATCTGTGTAATCTGTTATGTCTGAGCCCGAGAACTTGAAATTCTCATGCATCACTGTTTGCCTGGCAGCAATCTGCTCAACCGGAACTTTTGAGGCTTCTTTCTTTGGGTCAGACTTTTTCTCAAAACACATTATTGAAATTAGCCTTTTCTCCCTTGGGTTTTGGCAGATACATTGCAATCTAATTCCTGTAAAACAGAGCAGAACAAGAGATCCATGTCATCTGGGTTTTGTGGCATATGGTTTCTAGTAGGCTGGCCTGGTTGTACTGATGGGAGTTACCAAAGGGAATAAGAAAAGGGGTGTGTGGGGATGGGAGGAGAAAGTTCTGTTCTGGCCTTGCAGGGCAGCTGTGTTGTCACAAAGCAGACAAACTGAGCTGGCTGCTAACCAAGGTGGTTGTGGGATATGTCAACATAGCAATCCTATTGCTCCAGCCTGATATTCAAGTATGGGTGGACTCACTTCCTAAGTCACTTGGGGGACATGGTGACTGTTTGACCTAAAAATTGGAGAGAGGGAGAGAAAGAGAGAGGAGAAAGGAGAGAAAAAGACTGCAAAATTGAGTGGAGAGAAAATTTGGAGAATAAAGTTACATGAACGTGTAGAGCTGACCGAACCTATTTACCCATCAGCCCGCACTCTCAAAGCTGGGAAGCCAGAGTCCATTTCCTTTAGTATTTGGAGAAGGCAGTAGCACAAAGAAGAATCCATCTTAACCTGTGGCACATGGTCATCCAAGGACAAACCTACATCCCACACACACAGAGCATCGCTGGTAAGATTTAAATTGCTTTTGTTTATTAATTGTTATATTCAGCAGTAACTCAACACTGTCTATCTCATATTTGGTTCCCATTGTATGTATCCCTATTTTCCCCAGTTTCTCCATATCCTGTTCCTTCAATCAAGCATTCAGATCTATGCACGTGGTCTGTTTTATTGGAGAATAGGTGGATTTAGCTGCATGTTGAGCTGCACCCAGACTAACATGTAGTGAGGACAGAACAGGTAGTTATGTACAAAATATATTGAACCCAAAATTTCTGTTGCCAAGCAAGACATTGTTAAGTGAGTTTTGCCGTATTTTAGGGCCTTTCTTGCCACAGTTGTTAAGTGAATCACTGGAGTTCTTAAGTTAATAACAAGTTTGTAAAGTAAATCTGGCTTCCCCATTGACTTTGTTTGTCAGAAAGTTGCAAAAGTGATCACAGGACACTGCAATCGATATAAATATGAGGCAGCGACCAAGCACGTGAATTTTGATCATGTGACCAAGGAGATTTATTTATTTATTTATGTAATTTATATGCTGCCCTTTTCCTGAAGGACTCAGGGTGACTTACAAAGAAAACATTTAACAAATTCAAAAATTACATAAAAATTAAAATCCAATTAAAAATTAATTAAAATTATTTCAATGTAAAAATCCCCCAACGGATCAGCCCATTTGATGAAAGAGCCACGTCTTCAGTTCGTGGTGGAAGGAGAGGAGGTCAGGGGCTGTTCTAAGCCCGGTGGGCAACCCGTTCCAGAGGGTCAGCGCTCCCACAGAGAACGCTCTCCCCCTGGGGGCTGCCAGCTGACGTTGTCTGGCTGACGGCACCCTGAGGAGACCCGCTCTGTGTGAGCGAACAGGGTGATGGGAGGATGGCAGGAGATGATGCTACAATGGTTGTAATAATGCTGGGATTCTACCGGTTCAGACTGGTTTGGGCGAACCATTAGCTCCGACTTTCAGTTGTGAGCGAACTGGTGCTCTCTGTTTTTTAAGTGGGCCTGCCCTCTCATCCCTGCGTTATACTTACCTATATTTCCATTTCCAAAGCCCAGCTGATCGGTGTGGCAGAGTGGATTGCCGTGCCTCAGCTTGCCAGCAGCAATGCAGAAGGTGAGTTTTCTTGAAAGTGCGAAGCGCGCGCTTAGCGAACCGGTTCTTAAACTGGTAGGATCCCACCCCTGGGTTGTCAGTGTGAAAAATTTTATAATTCACATTTTTCAGTGCTGTTATAACTTCGAATGGTCACTAAATGAAAAGTTGTAAGTTGAGGCCTACCAGTAAATATAAAAAGCATAAAAGCCTCCTTGGCTATCCTTCGTGGCCAAAATTGAGCTTCTTCCTTTTCTTATTCTGTGTGTTGACTACTGCTAGCACCACTATAGCCATGCCATGCCATGAAACACTACATGCCATAGGTCCTTTTATTGGAACAAATATACTGTGGTAACAACCTTTGCTCTCCTTTTATTGTTGTGTGAATTAGAGACAGGCTTGTCTGAGTTGTTTTCTCAAATTAACTTCTTGAAAAGGCTCCAGCCCCACTTGTCTGATCATTGTTTTGATAGTGGCTCCTTCTTGTCCTTCAAGGCTATTCCTATTCCCTTTACATCTTCCATCACCTTCATTTGGCCTCTCTGTTTGTCATGATGTCCTGGAATGATGGGAGCTTTAATCTAATGTATCTGGAAGATGGCAGCTTGAGGAATGTTGACCGAGGTTCATAATTGGATTATCATAGATCTCTGCATTAAATAGCCAGTTTTGGGCTTTCTCTACAGGACTGTTTAAGCCAACATCTTTTTGAGAATCGACATTCACAGAAGGAATAACAGAAAGAGAACATCTGCTAATAGCAACTGTAAGAGAATGAAAAAATCTTTTGGAGGATAGACACTGCTAAAAAAATTATCTGTGACCATATATGGTCCCTTTCCTCACAGTTATTACCCAAAAAGCCTTACTATAATGTTTGATGTTTGTCATATGCTTTCCAGCTGGGTAATTTAACTCCAGTGTTTTAAACAAAAAGCTAAATAAAATCAATCATTTAAAGCTCAACGAAAATATTGTCCTTTTTCAAAATAATAAATTGTGAACTTATTAGAAATTAATGCCACAATTATTTGCACACTGCAGGTAATTAGAATAAATTAATAAGCTGGGAAATGTGAGGTCAGTTTAACTCAACGGAGCTATTTCAGAGAGGTTACAAAGAACATTTATGCTAATATGTCTGATTAGCAAACACACACAAATAAGTATGATTCAAAGTGCGTTTCAAAAGAGCAAGAAGAATAAACAAGCAATCATCATCATCTGCTCATCATATTGAATCTTGTGAGTGTCTAGAGCAGTGATGGCGAACCTATGGCATGCGTGCCAGAAGTGGCATGCAGAGCCATCTCTAGGGCCACGCCAGCAGTCGCCCATTGCTCTTCCAAGTTCCAATGTGGGTTCCAGCGCCAGCCAGTTGGTCTTCGTGCCTGCAGAAGTGCTGGAAACTGGAAAAGTAGCTCCCTGGCACACATGTGCATGCAGGGAAGCTGAGCTTCCATTTTCCGGTGCTGTTCTGTCCCCCTTCCCCACACAGGCAAACACACAACCAGGCACGCCTGCCAAGGTTTTATTAAGCAATCAGACTAGAAACCCTTGCAGATAAGAGTTTCGGCAGTAAACTGCAAAATGTCTGCCAAGTCAGTTTTCATGCACAGTAAGCAAGAGAGAGTTTATCCTCAGTCCGATTCAGTAGCAAAAAGTAATCCACGAAGCAATAGTTCGCCAAGGTCCAATCCAAATATGCACAAGCCAGATTTCAGGTAATGCGATGTGACTCTCAGGTTTTTAACTTCGACCGTCACAAAGCCTGAAGAGCAATCACACCCACTTTTATTCCTTGTGGGGTGTGGCTCAGTGACTCAGCTCAATCTCTGGCCCTCCCACACTTCTTTCGTTGCTGCGCACGCTTCTCCCTCCGACACTGCCTGGGATCAAGCCAGGATTCATCATCCCCGCTCCCTATCTGTTGTTGTTCCGATATGCTTTCCTCCTGGCATACCCCAGGCTGTTCCTCTTGGCCTTCAGATGGAACCTGAGGCATTGCCAGAGAGGAGGGTCCTGAAGAGGCCTTATCAGTTCCTCCCCATCACCTTCTGAGTCCTCTTCCTCTGTTAGGACAGGCTCGGGAGTCAGGGTCACAACAGGTGCTCGCATGCATGCTGGCCAGCTGGTCTTCATGCACACATGCATGCCAGACACCGGAACACCAAGTGACTGGCACGCATGTGCAAGCTCAGCTCTTCCGGTTTCCAGCACTCCTGCGCATGTGCGCACTTGCCCCCATTTAGGTGCCGGTGCCGAAAAGGTTTGCCAACACTGATCTAGAGTCACCTTTGGTGAGATGGGCAGCATAACAAGATCAATAAATAAACAAACAAATCCCCAAACCTTACTCTAAAGATACCATTACTGAAAAACAATAGAAAAATAAAGTATTAGATATTACAATAATTGCTCATAATAGTAGATTTTTTTTAAAAAAAAAATATTTCTGCTGCAATCAATGCCATGATTGCACAGGTAAGTACTGAGAAAAAAAGTGAATGGATAACTACAAAACATGTTTTCAGAACATTCATATGTTTGAATTGCAAAAGATAATTTTCCTAGAGGAATCCAAAAGTGAAATGCAAGACTCCTACTGGAATTAAAAATCCAAAGAAATGAAAGCCAGAAAACATCTGTCCAAGTAGTTCAAAGAAATGTAGTGCCAATTTCATAGCTGGGATTTAAACAATCAGATTGTCCCCAACCCAGTAGAGACTGGGTTGTTTAGATAACCCCTTCTAAAATGAAACAAGACAGGAAGCTTCTTTCAAAGTAATTTTTGAGAACAACAATGAGCATTGATGTCCTAAACAACCCATTAATGAGATATCTTCATGCAGGAACAAACAAGGAATGAATTGAGCCTCCAGGCTTTGCACCGGCACATCTAGCTAACAGCAAATAAAGACTGTCATTTTTAAATGGATGATGCTGTTGTTGGAAATAATCAATTACATTGGATCAGATATTCACTGCTCCTTTCTGATTCTCTCTTCGGGAATTTCTAACCTCTATCCATATTAATAGAGAAGAATCCCTTTAAATAACAAAAGATAAGCAAGAGAGCACTGCATTTCCTTAGAAGAAACTAGTATGATAGCCTGCCAACAAATAGTGCTTTTGAACAATTTGGCTCCAACCTAACCCTGAATATCTTCATTCCTAGGACAAAAGTACGGGAAATTCGGTAGGATACCAGGACAACCCAACCAAAGAATGTGAAACTCTTGACTCTCCAGCATCTGGGAATGTGGGAGATTTCAGTGAATAGAATGAAGCCAGCTTGTCAAGGAGATTACCCAAATGTTTCAAACCATTTTTGTAACCACTATAATAATAACTTTCACTATAATAACAAGCTTTCAAAACGCAAGCGTTTTCTATTTCATTATATCCAATGACACACTTGAAATTTTCAGAAGCATTCAGAAGCCGAAAGCCAAAGGTTTAATTAATTTGAGAACGAAACGTTAGATTGATTCACTGAGAAATAAATTCCACTGAATACAGTGTGATGCCCTTCAGAGCAGGGATCCCCAACCTTTTTGGCACTAGGGACCAGTTTTGTGGAAGACAATTTTTCCACGGATCATAGGGGGAAAAGGTGTGCGCAACCTATATCCCGCATATGTGCAATTTAGTTCGCCTGCCATTCACCTCCACTTGTGTGGCCTTGTTCTGCCCCAGCTATGGACCCCAAAGAACGCAGCACACACAAAGTCTGTACCAAACTCAGTTTACTAAAATAACTCAGTCTTTTTCAAACAAAGGCTGTTAATAAACTTTCTTAACAGCCTACAAGAAACCAAAGATAAAGTAATCACAATCTTACTATGGTTGGCAGAAAGCTCAGAAGCAATTTACAGAGAATTCAGACATGAATGAGAGTGAACTAAAGTTGTTCCCTACAAATTGCTTCAGTCGGCGTTCCTCCTTAAATAGGCTAAGGGAGTGGCCAATTAGCCCCAAGCCTTACTCTTGAGGAGACCTCCTCCTGAGGAGCCATTCCTGCCTTTTGGCAGCTCTGCGCGCCCGTGCATCGAGAAGAGTTTCCTCCTCTTCGTCCTCTTCACTTAAAGGAGCTTCTGGAGGTTCTGAAAGCCCTGGCTGAATCCCTCCCTCTGGCACCACATCTTCTCCAGCCTCCTCATTGTCTGACTTGAGTGCCAGCTGCACAGGCTGCTGGTGTAGCACCACACCAGCCTCCTCATTGTCAGAATCAGCTACAATCCACACAGGCCGCTGACGGGCCACAAGAGGCCTGGTTCCTAACAGGCCGCAGACCTGTACTGGTTCATGTTCAGGGGTTGGGGACCCCTGCTTTAGAGTAAATCAGCACAAGATTGCAGTCTTATTAAAATAGATTTAGATGCCATATCAAGATATCCAGGGAAGATCAGAACTGTAGCTAGACTCAGATTTTTTTAAAAAAATCCAGATCTCAGTAGTAAACAATTACTAGATTGTTGCCAAGAACAAACATAGATGCACCCTTTCAATCTTTAGGAGCCATGCTCAGGTCAAAAGAAACTTCCCCTTTATTGGGGAATCTACTTGATTCTATTTCTCAGGGAGTCTAGAGAAATATTGTAGGCTTATTCTCCATTAATACGGAGGCTATGAGCCTGAATGGTAGTCAGTATGTGATTGTTGTGCTGAGGCGAAATTAAATATACTTCAGTAACAGGAGACCACTGACATTGATATTGTGTGCTTTTCTGGAAAAAATGATACCAGCAAATATAATAATACTGATTCTCAGTCAAATTTATAAAAGTCTGAAGAAGTCACTTCATTTTCACACCTAAATAAGCATTTTAAATCAGGAGCCCTAACTAGAGATTTTTCAGAAATGTGAGTCTCACCACATATTAGTGATAATTCTCAAGAAAAACTAAGCATGATCAGACCTGGTTGACACTTATCATCAAGCAATTCCTGGATTTTCCAGGGAAAGGATGACCATCCTTATTTTGCTGAGAAAAATGCATGGAATGGGTTCTTCCTCACATTTAGGTTAAAGTGCTTTCCACCAATCCTCTGCAAGCAGAAAAGTCCACTAGAATAGATTTTGCTGCCCCATTAATTTATGATATATAGAGCTGTTCAGAATAAGGATTACTGGATTTTCATTTCTTTGTTTCCCTCCCCATCCACCCCATCCTATCCTAACCAGGGGTGGGTTCTACTTATCTTTACTACCGGTTCACAACAGGAGTGCACGTGCTTGCTTTGCTTGTGTGTATGTGCACGTGCTTCTGCGAATATGCAGATTGTCAATTATAATGTCCGGGCAGGTGGGCGGAGCCTCCCGCTGCTTTTACTACTGGTTCTAAAGAACCAGGCAGAACTATCGTAGGTTTTTGTATGTATTTTGTATGTAAGTGTCTTGGTTTTCCTACATATTTTCCCACGTAAACCAAGAAAAATACATACAAAAACCTACAATAAGAGAAGAAAGCAAATACTTAGCCTCTATGGGGAGGGAACATATGGTAAGGGTGTGGCTAACTGATGAGGACCAATCAATCCGAAATAGATCTATATTAGTCTCCCAATAGGCAGCAAAATGCATGCTTGCTGTCTGAAGAAGCTTAGGATAGTGGATGTGATTTCACTGAGCTATGGCTGCAATTTGAGAAACTTAGTTTACGTAGGAAAATACCCGGTTGAAGAAAAATACATACAAAAACCTATGATAAGAGAAGAAAGCATATATATATACATATATATATATATATATATATATATATATATATATATATATATATATATATATATATAAAACATACATACATACATACATACATACATACATACATACACATATGATGAAGGGAGGAGAACTTATGGCTCAGAGGTTAATACAATTGCCTAACATGCAGACAGCCCAAGTTTGAATCCAGGTAAGGGTATGGCTAGTTGATGAGAGCTAAATAGCTTGAAATAGATCTATACTAGTCTCCCTTTATTTCTTTACCAGCTAAATATGTATATGTATATATCGGTATATATGTTTGTGTGTACATTATACATACATATATGAAGTTTATATATATATAAACTTCAAATCATTAACTTCATTTAACTTCAAAAATTCTTTTTCCTAATATGTTCATTTTGATTTTGATATGTTTACTTATTATTTTAAATATTTTATCCAGCCAGAGATGTGCATCAACTACTCTTCTTCAAACCAAAATTTCTTATTATGGCAGTTTGTTTAATAATAATACTGTACTATAATATTGTATAATACTGCTTGTATTTATAATGAAGAAATTGTTTTTAAAATTCTTTAGTTTGATGGAAACAATGATGCACATTATGTAAAGAATTTTTTTCATCCTTCCCAAAGGTGGGAACCCCGTGGATAGGATGTAGCAGATGAGATAAATGACATTTCCCATGACTCAAAGCTAATCTGCAAGCTGCCAGTTGACCCTGGAAGTCTGGGAAATGCTTAATAAATCTATCAAGTGTTGCCACCTTTTGGAAAAGAAAGGAAAAGAGAAAAAGAAATTATACAAAGACAAGGGACACAAACATAAATAATATATTTATTAATTAACTGTATTGATGGGTAGGCTAACTAACGTTTATAATATAGTTTTAGATAAATATAGATGAAAAAGATTTTCTGTGGTAAATCGGGTCATAAATCTTTCTGCCTTAAAAATATTGGTTCTACCAAGGTGATCCAATTTAAATGTTTGAGAAGCATGTAAGGGAATCCTTATGGTTTTGCGAAGGGCATGCCTATATCTTTAAAACATTTAACAGCGATTGTGCTATAGGCTTGAATCAATATTGCTTGCTTAAACTCCAAGAAATATATACAGTACTTCTCCCTCCAGGTGTATCCCTTGACAACAACTCTATGAGGAAAATTAAGAAGTATTGACTGGCTCAAGGCCATCAAGGAAATTTCTGTGACTAGAAGTAGACCTGAATCATGGGCTCCCTGCTCCTAGTCCAATACCTTGGTAATTATACCACGTTCAAACCCTGCCTGTTCAATTCAATGGATTTTTTAAATGATTCTTCAAGAAATGAGGCCAATATGTATATTTGCCTATTCTGTGTAGCAACTCAGCCGGAGGCGGATTGGCTGAATGGGTGGCTGAAATGATAAATGCCTTACTACAAGAGGTAGTAAGAATATCATTAAAGAACATTCTCCCCAAGGATACCTGACCATTCCCTAATATTCCATGTTTAAGATTCTTGCTCATGAAATAATTTTTCAACTTCAGATTGAATGAAATGGTCTGCTCTCTTTTAAAAGGTGAGCTCCTCATTTGGGAATTTTTCTAAACATGACCTAGAAGCCCAAATGTTGACAGGGGCCAGGAGGCCAGTAGTCAGGAGGGGATGCCAACTCAGCCCTTCCTAAAATATGCAGATCTAGTCAACATGGCACTTACATACAAATTATATACTGTAATATCACTACAGTGCAGTGCTGGCTTTAAAGTCTTTGGAAACAACTGCCTGAAAAATATTGTATGAGCATCCATATGTTAAGAGGGACAGGTCATCATGGTTAAAATCTATTTATGTGTCTGCTAAGAATTGACACCAACTTGATGGTGCATAATCAATCAATCAATACTTTAACAGGGCTGACTACAGAAAGCATACTCTCTTCCTGAAAGAGCTATCCTAGTTTCCAGGGAAAACTCTAACCACTGGTTATGACCTTTACAGCTCTGAATGATTTAGGACCCTGATATTTTAACAACTGGCTTATCTCATACGATCATGTTCAGAAGCTCTCTTGTTACACCCAACAATTTTTGAGATTCATTTTGAAGAGGATCACTTCGGTGACTATGCCTAAACTTTGGAACATCCTTCTCAGGGACGTCTGTCTCACTTCTTCACTAACAACTTTTCAGAAGCGAGCAATCTAGTTTTATAGGAAGGCCGTAGTTGTTTATTCCTCCCTGCTATTTGTGTTCTGGGGTTTTTTGTTTTGGCTGCTGCTTTGTGTTTTCTGTGTTTATGCAGAAAAGTCATTGTAAAAGATCTTTATTTTTTTGAAAAAGAGCTTCCTAGAATTGTAGAGACTTTGTGGAATGTACAATAAAAATAAACAAATTAAGAAACTGCAAAAACAAAAGCTTAATATTTGTTATTCATAATCCTTACAACACTTAAGAGTTTTATCTATGATGTGAACTTTTAAATAGTAATGGTTGATGAAACTGTAAGTTTCAGTTGCGTTCAATGTCTTGTTTATTTGATCATAAACTGCAAATTATAAAGCCCACTTCATAAATGCTATCCAGAAAGCATAAAGTGTTGCAGGCTAATTATCACTTTTATAACCAGCTACACTTAAATAATTCACAACCAAACTTTGGCATGGCAGGGGAACTGAGACTGAAGGAACAATATAGTTTCAAAGCCCATACAAGAAGTGAACTGCACTCTAAATGCAGAATTCTGATCAGGAGCCTTTTGAGAAATCATTACTTAATTGAGCTTCTGCCCACAAGAACCTAATTTTAATTGGTGATTTCAGACTTCTTGGGTAGGAGGTAGAAAAGAGAGTTGCAGGATCCAACCTCGGCTGGTCACAAGACTAGACCCAGTAACCGGTGACCCACATTGAATCCTGCAATTATCCTGGGACACGTATATTCACCTTCATTTGTGAGAAAAGAAAGTGCTTTGATTGGGTTGCCTCAGATACTTCTGAGGTTGGGATACAAAGAAGCTAGAACAGTGATGGCTAATCTTTTTGCCGTCGCACACCAAAAGTGGGGGGAGCATGGGGGGGAGTGTCGCACGCTCATGTGCCCACACCCATAATTCAATGCCTCCTGTGCCCCACTCCCTCACGCATGCGCACATGATCCCCCTGCGCTCCCCCCGCTTTTGGCATGTGATGACAAAAATGTTACCAGTGGGCCCGGAAGGCCCGTTTTTTTTTTTTAATTGAAAAGTTCTACAGAAAAAAAAAGATTTCCCCCCCAATATTCCCCCCACCCTTTTTCCCTCCCCCCATCCCCCCACCCCTTCCCTGCATCCCCCCCTCCCCCCCAGACTTTCCAGAACAAAAAACAGGGTATTTCAGTTAACAATCATAAGCTAAATTAACCTATCTATCCTTAGACTACAAACCCCGACCCTGATACCTTAACTCCACTATAAATAACGTGATACTTCTAAAACTTAACATTCATTCATAAGCTATTTGATATTTTCTTGTCTGATACTTATTTTGAATATAATCAATCCATCTTCTCCATTCTGATACGTATCTTTCTTGTGTATAGTCCTTCAAATACGCTGAAATTTTCACCATTTCTGCTAAGTTCGTTACTTTCAGTGTCCACTCTTCAATAGTAGGCAAAAAGTCCTTCTTCCAATATTGCGCTACCAACAGCCTAGCTGCTGATATTAAATTTAAAATCAGTTTAGTCTCTAATGCTGTACAATCCGTAATTATACCCAATAAAAACAGGTATAAAAACAGGAGGACAAAAAATGGGAAGGCCCGTTTTTTGTCCTCCCAGGTTCCAGAGGCTTTCTTGGAACCTGGGGAGGGAGAAAATGGCCTTCCCCACCCCCACCCGGAGGCCTTCCGGAGGCCGGAAACAGACCATTTCCAGACTTCTGGGGGGCCCGGAAGGCCCAAAAATCAGTTGGCCGGCACACGCATGCGCGCTAGAGCTTATAATTTACAAAATTCCTGTTGGCTCAGAAGATCTTTATGTTATGTGTGGAATGTGGAATGTGGATTCGAATTCAAAAGTGGCATGTCAGGTTACAAAATTCTACTGGGCTCTTTAGGGAAGAATGAGTTGTAATGAAACAGTATGGAATAAACAATCACATTTTTATTATTTTACTTTTTATTTATTAAATTTTTATGCCGCCTATCTCTCTTATAGGGTGGCTCTGGGTGGTTTACAAGTTATGTAAGTTCATTAAGGCTATGTTACCTAACTCTATATGAATTTCATTTTGTTGTCTAAATTGTCTATTTAAGGGGTGAACTTGAATATTGATTACTGACCAATAATTCATAGATTTATGTAGGTGTAACTGGGTAAATTAGTAGAAAAATCTAATTAATTTCCCCTCCCAAAGAAAGAGATGATTCTCTCAAAACCATAATCCCTTCATTGTCTTTAAATGCAGGGAGGGAAGAAATATTGATTTGTATAGATTTTTAACAGATTTCTATGGATTCTTTTCATATTTTTTGTATTACCATATGACATGTTGGCATTGCCTTTTGGGCATATTGACTGAATCTTCAGTTCTGCTTTAAATCCCCTGTTTGCTAATTGTTGGTCACTAAAGTGTTAAGAGTTTTTAATACGTACTCTCTTGGGGAAAACAAATAAGAAATATAGACCCTTGTAGGTGTGCCAAATTCATCGTGAAATCCTAAATTGTTCTGTGTACACATTGTGCCAAAGTAACATAATAGCTGCGCGTGCACATGTGTGGAATGGATGTGTGTGAGTCTTTCAGAACGAAAGAAAAAAAAAGAGGAGGGAATGAAACTTTGATCTGTCCCAGCTTTGCTTATATTACTTCGTGACATTTGTGAGGAAGGCAGAATGAGAGAGAGGGAGGGAGAGAGGGGGAAAGAGAGAGAGAGAAAGAGAATGTATGAGTTATAGGAAATACTCTTTATATAGTCACCAAGTTGGAAGAAAGTTACCACCGCTATCATTTGGAGTCATCCAATTTAGTGCCGGTGTGTGTATGTGGGAGACAACTAGAGTTTACAATGCCGTCTTTTGATGAGGTTTTAAAACAGGCTGGAGACTTTGGAAAGTTTCAGAAGAAGGTCTTCTTCCTTCTCTGTCAGACTGGCGTTACCTTCTCCTTTCTATTTGTTGGGATTGTATTTCTGGGACGAGACCCCGAGCAATATTGGTGCAGGATTCCTTATGTATCTGAACTGAAGAAGCAGTGTGAATGGACGTTTGAAGAGGAATACAACATTACCATTCAAGCCTCAAGCCTGGTGAACTCTTCGCAATGTAAGAGGCATGACATAAAGTGGAATAACACCAGGCATAATTGTACGTATCCACTGGCTCATCTTACCAACAACTTTGCTGGCGAGTCATTTACTACATGCCAGGATGGCTGGTTATTCAAAAAACCTCACTCAACTATTGCCAGTGAGGTAAGTAAAGGCAATGTTATCCAGAAAAATAGGTTTATTTGCATAAAGAAAATTAAACAAATGTTTATGATTAATGCAGGCCAATAAATGTTACAGATATATGGTATATAAGGTAATACATTGTGAAGTATAAAAATAGATTTGGTATTTGGATTAAACTGTTCATTTCCTATTTTCTACACAGTGTAAAAGTGTCATGGATAATATTAGCCTTGTTTCATTGTCTTTTTGAAATCTAGAAAAAGAGAGATAGAGATAGAGAGAAGAAGACAGAGAAAGATGGAGGAATGCTATTATAGATGTTGGTTTGAATATAGGAATGAGAACAACTTAGAAAATTGAACATATTTGCACGGACAGACAATACTGTCTCAGTTACAGAATTCTGCCTTTGTCCTCCAGACGAATCAGATGCAATTTCTCATTTGAATACAATTTTTTTAAAAAAGATTATTGGTGGAGCAGGTCAAAGGCAATAAATTCTTTTCCCAACATCTCCCTTTCAGGAGGTTTGTATAACATGACAGGTGAGAACTCTTTTCTTGAGTCCTAGAAGAACTGCTGTCATTTATAGAAGAATAAACTGATTGAGCTAAGTGGGCAGCTAGCCTTAGCTAAACTAAAGCCATTTTGTTTCAGTTTTTAAATGCCCACTAAATTTCAGGGCAGTTCAGTACCATTTATTTTAGTGCAACCTTGGCAAAAATATGAGGCGGGAAGAAAGGAGGAAGCAATAGCAATAGCACTTAGACTTATATACCACTTCATAGTGCTTTTACAGCCCTCTCTAAGTGGTTTACAGAGTCAGCATATTGCCCCCAACAATCTGGGTCCTCATATTACCCACCTCAGAAAGATGGAAGGCTGAGTCAACCTTGTGGAAGGCTGAGTCAATCTTGAAAAGCAATAGCTAGTATCTCAATCAATACATTTTCAAGACATAACATTGTGTGCATAGCATAAACTATTACTTAAAATTACCTAGGCGGTTTAGACAAAACCAATTTTACAGCAGCAGTTCAGTTGTTTGACATGGACTGAAAGTCAAAAAATCGTGAAACAGCTTTTGAGTGTCAGGAAATACACAATCGGATGTTAAATGGCTGGAGGGGGAGGGGAAGTAAGAGAAGAGAAAAGAGAGACTGCTCATATGAGCTATGATGGAAGCTCATTTACTGTTTATGGATGGTCATTAATTCAGGAGATTCCCAGACTACTAAAACTACAGCACTGAGTTCAATTAACTAGGGAAGAGCCTTCAGATTATATTATAAGGCTGCAACCTTATGTCGGCTTTATGGGTAGGAATCACAGCCAGATAAGCTAATTCTGGTTTTATTTAAAGCTGCTTTGATGGAATCTTGCAAGCCTGAAAGTACAACCCTCTCCTTTGTCTCCTTTACATCTGAGTGGGAGGGAATCTTCTAAGCCTCTTGCCCCGCCCACTCTACAAATGTTGGGCTATGCTGCCTCTTATCTGACCGTTCTCTTGGCAGCATTTCTTGGCCCAGTTTCTCAAGGTCTTTCCCACATACCATTATACTCTGTGACCTCAAAAGTAAGTCCAACTGAATGCATTGGGGTTACTTTTTAAGTAGGCTTGTATCAGATTGCACAGAATATAAGGCTACACGCCAAACCACATGGTGATAAAAAAAGCAATGACTCTCATTTTTTAAAAAAGTTAGAAATAGTAGCTATTGGCCTGCCCAGCTATGACTGGTGCTCATAGGATTCTCGTGAGAGCCAAGAAGAAACCATGGCAGTCCATACACTATTTACTGCATCTTCCCCTTAGGCAGAGACTTCACAAAATGTCTAAAAACATAATGGACTAATAGAATAATGAAAATGATTTGTAATTTGAAAAACAACCACTGTAAATAGCAATAGCACTTAGACTTATATACTGCTTCATAGTGCTTTACAGCCCTCTCTAAATGCATTCCATAAGATGACAAAGTTTAAAAGAAGGAACCTGGAGCATACCCTTCCAATGGAACAGGCAGATGTTCTTGGAAAGGCAGTCCTTCAAGCAGGGGTGAAATCTACTTACCTTCCCTACTGGTTTGGAAGTGCTCGCTTCACTCGTGCATGCATCACAAGCAATTTTGGACCCTCTGCTCATGTGCAAAGCCTTCTGCGCATGCGCAAAGGGTAAAAAACAGGTTACTTCCTGGTTAAAACCAGGAAGTAACAACGTCGGGGCAGGAGGGCGGAGCCTCATGCTGCCGCTGCTACCAGTTCTCCAAATCATGCGCTGCCGCCACTACTGGTTCTCTGAACCACGCGTTGCCACCACTACCAGTTCTCCAAACCACGTGCCTCTGCCGCTACCGGTTTGCCCGAACCGGTGCAAACCAATAGCATTTCACCCCTGCCTTCAAGTACTTATGCACCCATAACTACTCACATCCTGCCTTCTGAACCTACTAAAGCTTCCAGATGGTCTTCAGGAGTAGCTCCAAGTACAACATGTGGCAATAATCCAGTCAGGAGATGAGAAAGTCATGAGGGACCATGAACAGAGCCTCCCAGGCTCAAAATGAGCACAACTGGTATACAAGAAGCAATTGTGCAAAGACCCCCCATCATAGATGCAAACAACTCTTAAGCATGAATCATGAGTTCAGCATGAGTCCAGATCATGCATCAAATCTCAATGGGGCACTGTCTATTCAGAAATAAAGTGAGAACACTTTAGATTTCAAATCTAGGGGATTCATAAACATTCCCTCTTGTACAGCCCACAGATACTGAGACAGTGTCAGACCTGCCCACCTGGTTTCTTAGAAAAAAAACACTCTCGATTCCATTTATAGTGAAAAGGCTTTTTATACTAAAAGCCAAGTGTAACCAGTAGCAAAGCCGGATCTAAAAATTTGCACGCGAAGATTCACTAGTTAACTTTCCCTTCTCCATTCCATCCCCCTGTTATCTCTGTGTTATCTAGTCATATTCGAAGATGATGTTTTGGGAACTGTTCCTGCAACTGTTAGGTAGATGGATAGGCGTTGCAATCCATTCCCAGGTCTGTGGCCTTGGGATATCTCGGGACAGCACAAAGATTACTTTCGGTTTCCCCCTCATCTTCCCACACAGCTCCCTCCCCCCATGGCTTAGGCAGTCTGGCATCTAGCGAAGCATACATGCAAGTGAAGGATGGCAGCTCTGAGAGACAGAATAAGAGTAATGGAATATTAAGATAATTAAACACAATTGTCTCTGAGTCAAAGTCTTCTTATTTAAAAATAAATTTAACTGATCAAATATACATTGAACAGAAAGCATTAAGTACCAATCCTATCATATTACATTTGTGGCTGGTTATTGACTAAAGATCATTTTGAGGCTGTGATTTCAGGAAAGCTGTTCTAACAGCATTAGAAAGATCAGCCACCTTAACTTAAACCAGAGCATTTATTTATTTATCTCTGTATTATTTCACAAAATTGTAGGTGGGCATCCTTCCCTGCAATTCCTGGAAAGCAACAGGAACTGAACTGGCCTTTCATGCAGATGGGCTCAGGGACTTGGCTTTTGACAGCAGTTCTGACCCTGACCTAAATAAATATCTCTGGTAAGGCAATGGGTCAGTTATTATGCACCAATAGGATTTCCACTTTATGAGTCTTTTTTTAAAATTTCAGTTTAGGTCATGCAATCAAAGTCCATCTCAATAGTGCAATTTTTAAATGGAATAAACCTTCTGCTGGGAAGATTCAAAAACTGTCAGCATAATTCTACATTGTCCCATAAAACAACAATAACACTATAATTTTTTTTCAAGGCCTAAAATCCATTGTTCCTCTACTAAAATCCGTATTAGGATTTTAAATGTATTGTGAGCCGCCGTGAGTCTTCGGAGAGGGGCGGCATATAAATTGAATTAAATTGAAAATTGAAATACTGAAACTTACTGTACTTTTACGCTTCCTTCTGCAGTATAACCTTGTCTGTGAGAACAAGTGGATAATAGACATGACTCAGTCTATACTCAATATGGGATTTCTGGTAGGAGGGTTTGTTCTGGGATACGCTGCAGACAGGTAACAATGCCTTTTGAACACTTATTTATGGACTGCATTATGTTCCATGACAAATAAGGTTATGTCGTGCGTTATGTAGATGGAGGGAGAAATACTTTACAGGTAGTCTTTGATTTATGACCATAATCAGTGGTGGGATTCAGCCAGTTCGCACCACTTCGGGAGAACCGGTTGTTAACTTTCTGAACAGTTTGGCAAACTGGTTGTTGGAAGAAATCATTAGGGCAGAGAACTGGTTGTTAAATTACTTGAATCCCACCACTGACCATAATTGAGCCCAAAATGTCTGTTTACTAAGTGAGACAGTTGTTAAGCGAGTTTTGCCCCATTTATGACCTTTCTTGCCACAGTTGTTTAAATGAACCATGCGGTTGTCAAGTTAGTGAATGGTTGTTATGTGAAAATGGCTTCCCCATTGACTTTGCTTGTCAGAAGGTGATCACATGACTCTAGGACATTGCAGTTGTCATAAATATGCCATAAACATTACTAAGCATCCAAATTTGGATCCCATGACCATGGGGATGCTGCAATGGTCATATGTGTGAAAAACAGTCCTAATATACTTATTTTCAGCACCATTGTAACTTTGAATGGGCACTAAATGAGTGGTTGTAAATCGAGGATTACCTGTATGTACTGCATGCCTCTCTCACTCTTCCTCACACTCAAATTTGAGGGAAGGACATTGGAAACGTGCATTCATGTTTTGCAACAAAACATACTCTTTCTTTCTTGTTCAAATATGGGAAAGTGGTTTCTGTCCATTGTAATTTGCTAAGAAACCAAAGTATCAAAGCACTATGCTAGTCAAGGTTGGACAACTATGGCTCCTTTACATACAGCTGGGAGTTGAAGTCCACAGATCATAAAGGGGTCATAATTGTCCATCTTTGATCCTACTGATGGACAGAGATTTTCACACTCTGAAGGCCAGTTCAGATATAAAGCAGATTGTCTGTATGTCTGACTCTTGTTCTGACAGCTACAACTATTTTAATATAGATGACTAGAATTATGCAAGATTATAATGCTGCATAAACTTTTGTCAAAGTTTTGTCCACTTTGACTGTAGTTCAGCCTCTCTTGTTCCAAAGCCTTCCCTGATCTAAGAAATGTGGGCTACCAAAAGGTTACCAAAAGGTAACAAAGATGACAAAAAAGATTGTTTTGCCCTTAGATTTCCCAATTAAAAAAAACATTGTCCAAATATATATATAGACAACTCACCAAGTTTTCTTCCCTGAAAAAAAAACATACATCCAACATTAGGTTTTCTTAGGGAGTCTGAAATTCATTAGCTGTCATAGTATGTGGCAGGAAAAGTCATTCTACCAATGTCTGGCAGTGCTTCTAGCCATTATTTGACACCTGATAGTGTTTTCATCATTTTCAGAGGTGCCAAATCATAATTTTGAACCCTTAAGAATCCTTAAGCAACAACAAAACCGATAGTCCACTATGAACACTTTTGAGTATTTGATTAAATCACTACTAAAGGATAAAAAACATCCAACTGCCTGTACTCCTTGTATGATAAATAGACATTGTTAATTACAATCATTCATAGGTAGAAGAATGGAGGTAATTTTCACATTCCTAATCTTCAACTTCTTATTGTTTAAAAGAGTAATAATTTTAGAGCACTTACCTTCGCTAGTACTATCAGTGGTGAAATATTTGATCTCTTCCACAGACGTGCACATACTCAGGATGTTACAGTAATTAATATGTGGAGGGAGTTGAACTGGTGTAAGATATTTTAGCATTCAACTATGAATTATTCCTATTTAGAAGATTTAGCTCTATAGTAGTAACACTATCCTACCCATGTTTATGCAGAAGATATTTCCAAATAGTTTCATTAAACAACCTAAATTAATCTAATAAGGGGAGTAGCAATGAACGATGCTGATTGAAGATCATGGAGCTTGTAATTGAATGTATCTGGGCAAACGTAGTAGAGTGTCTATAAACTGGGAGAAGAAGAGAAATTTCACTAGAGATTTTCAAAGTTATTTTTTCCTCCTCTTGGCTCCATTTCTTCTTTATTTATTCATTTGCTTTGCTTCCCTTGACAGATTTGGCAGAATCACCATTTATCTCTTTTCTTGCTTTGGGGCAGGACTATGTGGCCTAATAGTGGCTTTTGCACCAAACATTGTTGTATTTTCAATATTTCGCTTTCTACAAGGAATCTTTGGAAAAGGAACCTGGATGACAAGCTTTGTACTGGGTAAGGCATGGTGTGTTTTCAATTCTTTCCCAATGCAGCTGGGGCAACATAAAGAAGCTGAATAGCTTTACTGAAGGAGCTTTGTTGAATTGGATTTTATTGTAGAATTTGCTATGGCATCATTCTGATAAAGGATGGTTTCCTGTTGTTGTTGTTTTTGTTTTTTTTTTGCTAGAAGCACAGTTTGACTTGTGCGAGCGGCAGCCTGATGCACATGTGCACCAGGGGTGGGTTCTACTTACCTTTACTACCGGTTTGCAGCGGGGCTGCATTGTGAGCTCATTTTGCTCGCATGCACGTGCACTCTTCTGCACATGCGCAAAAGTGTTTTGGTGATGGTGGGGTCGGTGGGCAGAGCCTCCCGCCGGTTTTACTACTGGTTCTCTAAAACCGGTGTGAATCAGGGGCAACCCACCACTGATGTGCACGCATGAGTGCCAGCCCACCGCTTGCAGGCCAGTTCCTCTCTCTACCACCCCCACCAGGCCACCAAGCCAGAAAGGTTGGCATAAGACCAGTGGTGGGATTCAGCCAGTTCGCAGCACTTCGGCAGAACCGGTTCTTAACTTTCTGAGAAGTTTGGTGAACTGGAACTGGTGTTGGAAGAAATCATTAGGGCAGAGAACCGGTTGTTAAATTATTTGAATCCCACCACTGCATAAGACACTGGGGAAATGTGGCATAAGACACTGGGGAAATGTGCTATTACACCAGCTATGCTTTTTTATAATGGATCTCATGTTATCTTTCAAAGTTTTTGTTTATCTTTTTGTCAATTCAGTAACGGAGCTGGTTGGTTCAGATCACCGACGGGTCGTTGGAATTGTAATACAGATGTTCTTCACACTCGGAGTTGTGATTCTTCCTGGAATTGCTTATGTGATTCCCACATGGCAGGGGATTCAACTAGTTACCACACTTCCCAACTTTCTTTTCCTGCTATATTACTGGTAACTGCCATTACTTTCCATTTTCTCCCCCACCCCCAAAATTATCTTCTGAGACATTCATGAGTTCTGTTTAATACAAATAGCAGCTGGGTTTTTTTGCAAAAGAGCATTTCCCAACTTAGTCTTTTCTAGAAGTTGGATTCTCAGTATATCTTCAGAGAAGCACATTCAAAAATTATGAATACTATAAGTCCAACATTTATTAATGGCAATAGGTGGAGAAAAACTAATATGAGTTATTTAATAAGCTGAGAACCATTCTTCTGTCGTGATTAAAACAATTTCTCTGTCTGAACCTCAGTCATTAATTAAAGATGAACTTAGATAAGCTCTTATGACATCTATATCATGGGCGCAACAATCATACCTATCTATATTTTGGAGTTATTATATAGATTATTAATTTATATAAGTTTGAAATCCATAAAAATAATGCTTATCATTGTTAATGAACAGTCATAGGTCATCATCCTATGCCATGACTATATTCTAGTAATATATTGCAGTTCTTAATAATAAGATAATTAAGGCATTCAGTTATTAAATTTAATATAGCCCTAATAAATAGTGAAAAAATGGGAGTACATTTAAATATAACAAAAACCAAATTAATAACAAGTGAAGCAATCAGGTTTAAGATTTGTAATGAAGACACTGAAGTGGTGAATATCCACTTTCCTGGAACTGCTAGTTCCAGGAAAGGAACTAGCAATTAAGAAATATCCTGCAGACTAGCAATTGATATAGTAGCAGTGATGGTCTTGGAAAAGATATTCGGATACTGGGATGTATTTTATACGCACAGAATTAGCACCATGGAAACAATGTTTTTTCTTTCCCATTTTCTTCTATGGAAGTGAAATTGGGACTGTGAAGAAGCAGGATAGAAAGAAGGTTTATGCTTTTGAACATTGGTATTGGGGTAAACCCCTGAGAATAGCACGGTCAACGATCATCAAACAAATCAACCCTGGATCTCATTTGAGGCACAAATGATCAGGCTTAAGTTATCAAACCTCGGACACATTATGTAAAGACCTGGCACTTCTATTTTTCTATTCTATTTTCTACTTCTATTTTTCTGGAAAAATAGAAAGAAAGAGAGGAAAAAGTAGATCAAGATCAGCAGCAGGGAAGATGGATTCAATTACAGTGACGATAGATGAAGTGTTGGAAGACATGAAGGACCAGGCTGGGAACAAATTGTCCTAGAGAAACTATGTATATGGTTACAAGGAGTCGACACCAATCTGATTGCAAATAATCAAACTTGTTGATTATAAAGTGTTGTAAGCTCTAGGTAGAACTTCAGAGCCATCAAATTATGGGTATGAATCACCTAATAATCAATATGAACTTCTAGATTACTGTTGGCATGATAAGATCCATCAGTTTCACTTTGTTCAAATGCACTGGATTTCTTGTGTTCTTTACCATAAGCGATATCATTTATTGGGTCATAAAAAGTAATGGTAGCTATGTTGGTGTCTCAGGAAATAAGGAAAAAATTCACAATATAATTAACAATCTCAACCAAACTAACACAAAAGGGTATGGAAATGTTTGGAAGGATATTCCAAAAAGCAGGAGAAGGGGCCGAAGTGACCAGATTTGTTAGAGTCATTTTCACCAACAAAAGAAGTTTTCAGGAGGGAGAAAGAAACTCAGAGTGCCAGGAAAGAACTGAAAGGCTTAAGAACTCATTAAGATGCTGATGAAGTTTTGGCATTCTTGCAGGCAATAAATCTCATCTGCTGACAGCTACCGACTCTTCCTCATTGGTCTCTCTTTTTTTTGGCAGGCTGGTCCCTGAATCTCCACGGTGGCTGATCACTCGCAAAAAAGCCAAGAAGGCCTTGCAGATTATGCAGTCGGTTGCCAAAGAAAATGAACAAAGCCTTCCAGTGCATTTTTCGGAGGTACGGACTTTAATTTAATTTGTAAAATGTAATGTTATTACATTACAACCCAGGGCAGTGTACGATACACTAAATTTAAAGTAAAACAACCCATGCAATAGACAACAGATGTCTGAAGGAAACAAACCATCATCTCACAAATCAAGCAATTCTCCAGGGGCCCAACACCCGCTCTAGCCCAAGGTCTGGGAAAAGAGCCAGAGCTTAAGGACTCATCTAAATACGGTCAAAGTGGGAGCCAAGCAGATCTTGGGGAGGGGAGCAATGTTATTCCAGAGGGCAAGTGCTATAACTGCAACAATGGCTAAATTTTTTTTAGTGCTGTATCTTAAAGAAAGTATTCTGTAAAACTAACTCTTGCCATTTATTTAGACAAAGTCTTCATATAAACCCACAGGCTAAACACTGGGGAGGTGGGGGTTTCAAAGTATAGGATCCCCTCAGACATCCTGTAGTCAAGGCAAGAATGGCTTGTAGGTCACATGCACTATATATGTGTTGCTAGCAGCCTTCAAATTTCTTTGAGGTGTTACATCAGGAACTGCTGTCACCAGTAGCCTCTCACCAGCCAGTACCCTTTCATAGAGAGGGGCTCTTCAGGGTGCCGTCAGCCGAACAATGTCGACTGGCGGCCCCCAGGGGAAGAGCCTTCTCTGTGGGGGCACCTGCTATCTGGAATGAGCTCCCTCCGGAGATACGGAGGATCCCGGATTTATGCCCCTTCCGCTGCACCCTCAAGACCTTTTTATTCCAACAGGCTGGCCTGGCCTAACCTCCATTTTAATTTTTAATTGTAAATTTTAAATTTGTCTAAAATTTTAGGGGTGTTTTAATCTGTTCTGGGCCAAATTTATTTAATTAGGTTTTTATATTGTTTTTAAATTTTGTAATTCTCTGTGTTTTATCTCTTGGCTGTTCACCGCCCTGAGTCCCTCGGGAGTAGGGCGGTATATAAATCTAATAATAAAATAAAATAAAATAAAAATAAAGCCCACCTAGCATTTAGGGAAGACTTCTCCCCGTTTTACTCTTCAGTTGTTTTGTGGCTCTGAATTGCCTCCCATTTCTCCTAGATTCCAGTTCAAATGGGAGGAAAAAAACTGAATGCCACTTGTAGCAGTGTTTTGATTCTTCGGTTCATGTAAGGTTCCCCTCGTCTGTCTCTTACTTCTAACCAGAGCACATGTTCATTAACAGAGCCCAACAGCCATTTTTTTTCTTTATCTTCTGGTGATGTCCTCATGTGTTTTCTATACACAGCTTAAACATTCTACAATTGTAATATTAATAAGATTATTCTCAACAGTTCTCTTTCTTTCATGATGGATTTTCTCAGTGAGATGGAATTTTCACACACACACACACACACACACACACACACACACACACACACACAGAGGGAGGGAGGGAGGGAGAGGGAGAGGGGGAGATTTTCAATCTTGGTGATCCAGCTTGCTTCTAAGTGCAAATAGGCAACTTCAAGAAGTCAATTGTTATTCAATCCATTGCAAGATGAAAGGATTAATACGATAGGGGTCTTTCCAACAACTACTTATGTTTTTGCTAACATTGATGTCATTGCCCAAAACTTGATGGATTTGTTAAACTTTTCAGCAAAACATAGGCGGAGTGAATCCTTTTCCAAGGATTCTGTCCATTTTCAGAGAAGAAAGTGCAGGGATTTAAAATTCTGTTGTTGCTTTTTAAGGAAAACATTATTTTAGACAGAATTTAATGATTTTTGGCTAAATCCTAGCAGGCTTTAGGCCACAAAGGAGTCTTGACAGATTGTGAAGGAAGCATTTGCCAGTATTTCCCCACCAACAATCCCTCTCCAACAATTTTTGAACAACATTTACAAAAATAATAGGCATTATACAGGCATCGTTTGTCTTCTGAGGAGAGGAAAAGAAACCTTCTAAATTATAGTTAGTTAGTTCTATAATTTGTAACAGTTCTAACTTCTATAGTTAGAAGTTTATATTATAGTTTGAGCAAGCCACCATCAAAGTAAATTTTGGATTTTCCCCATTCCTAATAGTTGCATGTATATTACATTTCAAAAGGAGAGAGTTTATGAGCCCACAATGTCTCTGATTATATCTGTTTATCTTGTACAGAGCACTTAATTCCTTGCTTGGAAAATGTTGTTAGTAAACTAAACTATTTTTGTTTGAAAGAGAAATGGAATGGAAAATTGGTTATTTTTGCAGTCTCTTAAAACAGCAAAATTAAGATTCAGTATGGTCTATCCCACATTTCCAAGAAAAATGTACTAGAACTTCATAAATCACTTACAAAGAGATTTCCCAACTTTTCATAACACTTGAGCAGCACTACATGAAAGAGTCTTTTTCCACATAAATCTTATAAAAGCATTGTGTATAAATAAATATATTTGTATAAGAGTCAGATTAAAAATTGTGAACAAAAATTGATGCTGGGGAGGGCATCAATCAGTTTATACTAAATTCAATTTGTTCAACCACAATATTTTTAGAACTTTGACCTTGGCTTCCAGATTGTATTACTTTCCCTACGTCATTTCAAAAATTTTAGTCTAAAGTTTCGAGCTAGTGTTCTCAGCCACACTCCTAATTTATTGACAGCTGCAACTGGTTAGTTTTCAGTCATATCTAAAGTGCACTTTGGCTCTTTTCCAAAGTCCTTTTCGATACACAAGTCCAGTCATTCTTGACTCTGTGCCCAGCAAAGAGCACGATGCTTCCGGAAGTGCTAGGATGAGAACATCAAACACATTTTACATTCTGTACTCTCAGTGGAGTTTCTCCCTAAGTTATGTAGCTCCAATTTCCAAAGGAAGGTTACAGTTGGGGAGACAATTACTGCCAAGCAACTAGGTATAGCAAACACCTTCTAGTGCCAGGCTTGTAACAGCATAACAACAGAAAAGGATTGTGTTATTAAACACCATAGCATTGGTAGAAATAAGTTGGTGCATTCCTTTTGTGAAAAAATGATTTGAAAAGATATTGTCAAAAAGCATAATTTAGAAGGAAACCCTCCTATGTAAGACTTGGAAGAAGAATGAGAGATGCCAACCTTTCCCCACCTTGGATAAAGGATACTGAGCTGCCCTGATATTTTCTGCCATGCCCCCATGACTCCATCTTCAGCTTGTTCTCTACCCATGAATGAGATAGCCACAAGTTATTTTTGGCTGTACCAGTATTGCTTTTCCCTTTATGCCAACCGTATCAACCATTGGTATGAAAATATATAATCATTTTTTTTTTACTACCCTTTGTGCAGCTTGACAAATAGTAAGTGGAATTGGGCTGGTGCTTGGGCCATCTCAGGCTGATGCAGGTGTGCCCAATCTCTTCTGGTCTCTGATAACACTCCTATACCATCATTTTGCAATTCTCTCTCTAAAGAGCTGATTAGATGTACTTTGCTGTTGCTCTATCTATTCAATAGGCAAGACAGCAGGTATCCCAGGAGTGTTTTTTTCAAAAAGACAACTGGACTTTCTTGGTATTTTCTTTGAAAACATTTCGCTTTTCATCCAAGAAGCTTCTCCAAGCTTCTCATCCAAAATTTCGCTTCTCATCCAAAAAAGTCCAGTTACCTTTTGGGGCAGGGGGAAACACACATTTGGGAAAACCATGACCTGGATGACTGAGAAGCTCCATAGACAAGACAATAGGTACTTCAATACCACCTACTAGTTTAGTGCCAGGAAGAAATAGTGACACAGTGGTGTGATGCCTCCATGGTGTTTCAAATTGAGCAGGGAGAAATCTGGAAATTGCTATTTGTTGTCTTTATAAAAAAGAGATGAAAGAATTCATAAGGATAACTGCTGCACATCTTTGTGAGTTGTGTTGAAATCCACACATTTTCAAGTTGGGAAACATTGCTTTGGAGTATAGCTTTTAAGTGGGTCTAAATGTTTATAAGCATTGTACATTGATTTGGAACATAAAGAATAGAAAGTTAAAAATTAAATACCTATCCACTTTTTCCAAGCAACTCATTTTTTTTACTCTTTTGTAACATTAATAAAGAGCACAGTGAAGACTTTAGTATTAAGGTCAAAGAACAAAACTAATTCAATGCATTTTGCAACTGTTTATCAATGTCATGCTTAGCATTTGTACAGTTTAAGCAACCGTGTGTTCATGATATTTTAAAAGCCCTATTTAACCTTGATACAAACTTCCCCCCCTCATCTTTAAGATTTAATTTATCAAAGTCACCACAATGTTAAAAATTATTATTTTTATTGTATAATTTATTGCTGGCTAGTTTGTGTTCAATCTGTTCTGCAAATTTTGTAAGTATTAAGTAAAGTTCATTTCCACCTGGTAATTGTTAGCTATAAGCTAAAAATAAGAGTCACCTTGGGATAGTGAGATGGGTGGCATATACATTTAATAACTAATGGAATAGGGTAAGATAGGGTGGGATAGGGTTGGGTGAGGTGGGGTGGGGTGGGGTGGGGTGGGGTGGGGTGGAATGGAATGGAATGGAATGGAATGGAATGGAATGGAATGGAATGGAATGGAATGGAATGGAATAGAATAGAATAGAATAGAATACTTTTGTAGAGGATTGAACATTTTTGTGGGTATATCCAGCTATACCAGGGGTGAAATCCAGCAGGTTCTAACAGATTCTGGCTAACCGGTAGCGGAAATTTTGAGTAGTTCGGAGAACGGGCAAATACCACCTCTGGCTGGCCCCAGTATGGGGTGGGAATGAAGATTTTGCAATATCCTTCCCCCAGGAGTGGGAAGGGAATGGGGATTTTGCAGTATCCTTCCCCTGGAGTGGGGTGGGAATGGAGATTTTGCAGTATCCTTCCCCTGCCATGCCCACCAAGCCACACCACACCCACCAAGCCATTCCCACAGAACCGGTAGTAAAAATATTTGAATTTTACCACTGAGCTATACTCTGTTCACAGGGATGCAGCCATGCAGTTTAGGGAAGACACAAATACAATGACAAGGAAAAAAAGAGAAAATATTAAGATGAAATGTGTTGGCTTATTAATAACTCTTTGGTCATCCCTCTTGCCTTTTGTTTTTAAAATTAAAATTAAAAAATTTCAAAACTAGAACAATTTCCCTCAAAATCATTTCTTTCCTGTTATTGGGACTATCAACTCTGCCTCTCTTACTTCTTAGATCACGGTCTCTGATGAAGAAGTGAGCAATCCTTCTCTGTTTGATCTGGTTAGAACTCCGCAGATGAGAAAATTCACTTTGATCCTCATGTATGCCTGGTAAGTATCCCTCAGCTGCACTGCTGCGATGCCTGTCATGTTTGATATTTCCCAGGCAGTCCTGGAGGCCCCACTGTTTCTTCTTTTGTCTTCCTCTTCAAGGTTCACCAGCGCAGTAGTTTATCAAGGGCTTGTGTTGCGCCTGGGACTCATAGAAGGGAATCTGTATTTGGAGTTCTTCATCTCTGCAGTAATAGAATTGCCTTCAGCTTTCTTAATCTTAGCCACCATTGACCGACTTGGCCGGCGACCTCTCTTTGCCTCAGGAACTCTTGTGGCAGGGGCCGCCTGCTTAATCACAGCATTTTTACCAACAGGTAACTAGATGGCTTCATTTTTATTTTTATTTTCTCTGTGTTGTCTCACTTGTCTCTCAAAGCACTCAATTTAAGTACAAAAATTGCTTTTTAACAGCAGGTTCAAGTACTTCAGTTTGGTGAAATAAGATTATGTGATTCTCTTTCAAAAGAAATGCACTGCTTTTTGGAACATGATGGAAAATACAGATAGTCCTCAACTTATGACCATAATTGAGCCCAAAATTTATGTTGTTAAATGAGAAATTTTTTAAGTGAGTTTTGCCCCATTTTATGACTCTTCTTGTCACGTTTGTTAAGTGAATCACTGTAGTTAAATTAATAATGTGGTTGTTAAGTGAATCTGGCTTCCCCATTGACTTTGCTTGTCAGAAGGTTCCAAGAGGTGATCACGTGACCCTGGGACGCTGCAACCGTCATAAATATGAGTTAGTTGCCAAGTGTCTGAATTTTGATCACGTGACCGTGGGGATGCTGCAGTAGTGTGAAAAATGAACATGGCCCTTTTTTCCAGTGCTGTTGTAACTTTGAATGGTCACTAACTGAACTGTTGTAAGTCGAGGACTACCTGTAATAGAAGAGGTTGCAGCATTCAGCAGTAACACATAAGGCTCTTCCACACCCAGCGTTTATGCCAGTCTAGCCTCGAGGCCCCTTTTTTTGTCCTCCTTGAGTAGCTCAGTTAATTTTTCTCCAGATTGTCTGTGGCATAAAACTCTCCTTTTGCACTTTGTGATTCATATTGGATTTCGACTTAGAATAACTCTATTGTCACTTTGAATGTACACTAATCGGCATACATTAAAATGAAATTTTGTTGCATACAGCTCTCAAAGGGTCACCACCTCCAATATACACTACATAAACATGACAAAATAAATAAATAGATACAAAATTATGCACATACCCAAATATCTGATATGACATGGAGAAACAACACAGTCTAGTTCGGATGTATACATGTACATCAGGGATGGGTTCTAAAATCTACCGGTTCTGTGGGCGTGGCTTATTTTGTGGGCATGGCTTGGGGGGGTAATGTGATTGTGTGGGTGTGGCCAACTATTTTTTTTTTACTTTTAAAAGCAT
Organism: Arizona elegans; assembly: GCA_022577455.1. Lineage (NCBI taxonomy): Eukaryota > Metazoa > Chordata > Lepidosauria > Squamata > Colubridae > Arizona > Arizona elegans. The sequence goes on from JAKOOJ010000001.1 coordinate 257,945,550, forward strand.
TTTTTCTACAACTTTAAGAAATTGCAGAAAAAAATGCTTTTAGAAGCCTCTGACGATCAGGCAACTCAGCTGGGATCGCCAGAGGCTTTTAAAGGCATTGTTTTCCCTACAACCTCTTCAGATGAAGAGGTTGAAGAAAAAAATGCTTTTAAAAGCCTCTGATGATCCCAGCTGAGCTGCGAGATCAAAGGCTTTTTTTTTTTACTTTTAAAAGCATTTTTTGGCCGAAGAGGTTGTAGAACCCGGGGACCAGTTCAGGGGTGTGGCCTGTCAATGATATTACCAGTTCTCCGAACTACTACAAATTTTTACTATCGGTTCGTGTGAACCGGTGTGAACCGGGAGCAACCCACCACTGATGTACATAGCAAGAAAAGTGAATCTTGCGAGTTTACCAGATGGATGGCATAGGGAACAAAGCTGTTACAGAATCTGGTAGTCCTGCTAGAAGTACTTCGAAACCTCCTCCCAGAGGGGAGCCACAGAAACAGACCATGAAATGGGTGTGTGGGGTCTCTAACAATGCTTTGAGCTCTAAACACATAGTGCTTATAAGCAGTATCCTGAATGACAGGAAGTGACCTTCCTATAATCTTCTCAACTGTCCTTACTACTCTCTGTATGGACTTTCTACCTGAGGCACTGCAGCAACCAAACCAAACAGTGATGCTGTTTGTTAAAATGCTCTCAATAAAACTCTCCTTTTGCACTTTGTGATTCATATTGGAGTTGCCTATTGGAGTTATCATGGGTTGTTTGCTGAGGTCAGCAGATGGAAAACTGGTGTAGGCTAACTTTAAAACACCTTAGAGGTAGAGTGACCCAATACCAACAAAGAGAAATGTCATAGTTTCTAACAGTGCCTGATTGCAGGCCTTGATATTCTTATTTGTTGTATAATCGATAACAAGAGTACATGTTTAAGTGGTAATAGTACTGTGAAACTCTGTAACATAAAATAATGAGAACTCAATGAAGGCCACAGAGCTTGTTTCCCAAGTTTCTCACAGTTTCCCAAAACTTTTGCTTCGGTCTTATCTGGAGTCAGCTTTCATTAATTCACCTTTATCTAAGCATGGATGCTGTGTAAGCACAGAAGGATATGATTTGCCCATTATTTATAATCTAAGTTCTCAACTCAGGCTTCTGAGAACACTTATCAGGTGATTCATCATTAATCTGTGAGCCTGATCGAAGTTCAAGTAGTCCTTGACTTAAAACAGTGCACTTAGTGTCTATTCAAAGTCATAATGAAACTGAAAAAAGTGACTTATGTCCATTATGACCATTGCAGCATCCCCATGGTCACGTGATGTACATCTGGTTGCTTGGCAACTGACTCCTATTTATGATGGTTGCAATGTCCCAGGGTCACGTGATCCCTTTTGTGACCTTCTGACAAGCAAAGTCAGTGGGGAAGCCAGATTCACTTACAACAGTGTTACTAATTTAACTGCAGTGATTCACTTAAGAAATGTGGCAAGAAAAGTTATAAAATGGGACAAACTCACCTAACAAATGTTTCACTTAGCAACATACATTTTGGGCTCAATTGTGGTCATAACTCGAGGACTACCTGTATCTAGAGCCTGTACTAGATAGACCTGCCCTAAACTACAGAGAGAAAAAGGCTCTCTGGAGTCATGAATGGGCTATGAACTTGCAGAGCTAAATGAAGCCTTCTGAAGAGCCTGAGGAATATCCCCTTGATTACGGGTGTCAAACTCGTGGAGTCACGTTGTCGTCACGTGATGTTTTGCAACTTTTTTTCTGTTCGCAGAGCTGGGGTGGGTGTGGCCTGCGCATGACGCATCTGGCCCGCAGGCCACCAGTTTGACACCCCTGCCCTTAATTATAATTATGATCCCTCTCAACTTTTAGGCCACAAGGATTCTTTAATTTTCAGTAAAGTCCACAAAGAACAAGAGATATTGAGGATGGGGGCATGCAGGGGGTTTTTGGAGCACATTGTGGATATCTTATGAAATAAATTTCACTAAGGAAATTTGCGCATTTGCAACATAGTTGTGGTAGAGTTAGAAAGCTCCTCATTTTGATTTTTATATCCCCAGAATGTTCCTTGCTATTTACAGGTGACTTTTGTTATTTTTCTGAGCAGGTGGGCATACTTCCCGACCAAACCCTAAATTGCAATTTACAACTATCTTTGTTTTGCAGGAAAGTTTATGGCATAAAGAGGATGTGGGAAGGCTGGGATTCTGTTTTATGGAATGTCTTCTTTCCATTTAGCTCTTCTTAAAAAAGTAAATATATTCTGTCTGGAGAATTCTGGGAGTAGAGGTCCACACACTTTAAAGTTGACAGACTTTAAACTGAGATAGAAAACTAGGTGGGGAAGGGAGCCTAAAAGAATAGGCTCATAGATATATAAGTGTTCACAGATGTATAGGTGCCTTAGACACCAGATAGTGGGCCGAGAATACACCTTACAAATATATTCCATTCATTGGTTATTTCTCTTCCCCTGCTCACCCAACCCCAAATAGAAAGAATAAAAAAACTGATGCAATCCAGTAAGATTGGAACAAATATTCTCTTTGCTGTGATATTGGAAAGGGTTTGCTTTTTTTATAAGATCAATTTATTTGAAAGTAATCAAGTACCAGAATCTGGTAGTCCTGCTAGAAGTACTTCGAAATCTCCTTCCAGAGGGGATCCACAGAAACAGACCGTGAAGTGGGTGTGTGGGGTCTCTAATAATGCTTTGAGCTCTAAGCACATAGTGCTTATAAGCAGTATCCTGAAAGACAGGAAGTGACCTTCCTATAATCTTCTCGACTGTCCTTACCACTCTCTGTATGGACTTTCTACTTGAGGCACTGCAGCTACCAAACCAAACAGTGATGAATAAAAAAGAATAAAAAAACTGATGCAATCCAGTAAGATTGGAACAAATATTATCTTTGCTGTGATATTGGAAAGGGTTTGCTTTTTTTATAAGATCAATTTATTTGAAAGTAATCATGGTCCTATTTTCTTGTTGGGAAAACACGTACATCAAATGGATTTGTACTTTATCTGCCCACCATTGCCTCAGGTCAGGAGTCCAAGCCATGCAATCATTGCATTGCAAAGGTTTGAGATCAATAATGGCAAAGGATAGAAGAACTAAGGTTTTTTTCCTGGATTTTTATTTGCTGATCTCACAATACAATAGAAGTTAGGCAAGTTTTTCCATTCTGCCCATTTTAATGAGATGCTTGGGCACACCATTGGCCCAAAGGCTTTGGTAAACAGTTGGCAAATAATTCATCTTATCAAGTTTTTTAGAGTTTCTCCACTGGCAAAAGGGAGCATTGCTTTCCAATTCCACAATCAGGCACACCGTGTCCATGATAACATGCTGTAGAATAATCCCATAATTTCTTAATAGTGAGGATTGCCACATGATGTCATCATGCTGCCTTATTGGCACCCAAGTTAATTCAAAATGGATAGGCTGAACTATATTCATCGGTGTTTCTGGGATCATCCAAGAGAGATAGTCTCAAAGGTACTTTTTTGAAGAGGCAACTGGACTTTCTGGTTTTCTTTGAAGACGTTTCGCTTCTCAGTCTTCAAAGAAAAACCAGAAAGTCCAGTTGCCTCTTGAAAAAGCATCTTTGGGACAACCATGACCTGGATGACTGACAATCTCCATAAACACCCAAGAGCGATCCATTATCATTTCCAGCTACATTTGAGGGAATAGAGAGCAAGTACCAAGAACAGGGGTGTCAAAGTGCGGGCCGAATCTGGCCCACTGGGTGCTTAGATTTGGCCCGCTGGGCTGCCCTGGAAACAGTGGTGCTTCTGCCAGCTCGATGTCACTCATGTCGGGGGCACCCCTCCCAAGTTCTGTTTTCTGCTGCGATGGCCTCCTGCAGTGCTCTGCTAGCAAAAAAGGAACTCAGGTGGGCAGCCCTCCCGAGCTCCGTTTTCACTGGCAGAGTGCTACAGGAGGCCGTCAACAGCCGAAAAGGGAGTCTGGGACGGGTCCCCCAACATGAGTGACATTGAACTGGCCACGCCCATCTCAGCCATGCCCACCTGGCCCCCGAGGTCAAACACAACCCAAATGTGGCCCTCAATGAAATCAAGTTTGACAACCCTGGCCTAGAGCAACATGGCCTATGTCTCTCTCTTTTTTCTGCAATGACAAAGAAGTTTCAAATTCTTCCAGAGATCTCTTGGTTAAATCCAAAAGCAACAGTTGCTGGGCAATGCGCTGGAGTGAAGCTTAACTCCCGCTGCTTGCTTTTATTCAGTTTCCTTGGCAGTATTATGGAAGTGGCTTGCTACTGTCCTTTTGCAATAGTGTATTTCTTTTTTCCTCTTTAATTCTCAGTCAAACCAACAGCTTGAGATCAACTGCAGGAGGCTCAGTGCTGCCACCTGCTGCAGTAAAATGGTAAACCACAAACAGAGCGATTTAGATCTGTCCCTAATGCAATCAGGAAATAAAGGGCCCTATGAAAATGAAAATTAGAAGTGAAGGAGGAAAAAACCAAAAGAATTATTGTATTTTTTTTAAAAATAAAGTTTATCAGTTGCCTTTGGGGAAAACCTGAGAGTTTACACATTTTAACAATAATGCTATTTGCAGCAACAACAAGGATCCTTAAAAGGATAACTACTGTATACGTAGGTATTGGAAAGTAAATTTCAGAAGGACCAGTATTCTTCCTCTCCACTCAAAATGAGCAATTTACAGTTATATCTCCTCCCCGCACTTTTCTCCCCCAATTACTGCAGTCTTTTAAGCTGCAATTACAAGCTTATGGTGGGATGGGAAGAAGGGGGGAAAGATTCATCCTATGTTTCTTTCTGTCATGGAAATGGTAAAAGTTATTCCTCTCAGCTAAAAATGAATATATATATATATATATATATATATATATATATATATATATATATATATATATAAAATTTATTTATGCAATTCCTCTACTGCTTTAATCCTCACAATCTCTAAGTGGGAAGTTTTATTAACAAAGAGTTTGCATGAGAGTTAGTGTTCATAGTAGATATATTCTGCCATTCTGAACAGAAACATTGAAGAGGAATGTTTAAGAAGTTTAGATTTACGCTTAAGATCACAGGTATACAGGTGGTCTTTGACTTACGGCTATTTGTTTAATAATGGGTTGAAGTTAAGATGGCCTTGGAAAAAGTGACTGAATGGTGGGGAATGGAAGAATTTATATTACATCTTTCATTAGCACTCTGAAGGTTGGTCTTTATCACTAAGAACTAGGCTAAATTCTTAGTGAGTCGGTCTCTATCACTCTTTGAGAGCTATAGGCAATGAAATTTCATTTTAATGTATGCCGATTAGTATACATTCAAAGTGACAATAAAGTCTAGGCTGTTTTCCCAGATCTTAAGATAAGGTGGTTGTTGGAACCCCCTGTACTTAAATCTGATTAATTGTATCGTTCTGGCTAATCTCTTTTTATATGACCTCTTTTTCTTTCATTTGTAATTTACCCAGAATCATTGGGCAGCCTTGAACCTGGATAGTAAATACTTAAAAAATTCTGAAATCAAACTCTTTGGCTAATTAATTTGGAAGAAGAATCACAAAATAACATTGGCCAGAGACCAAGATAATTAAATTGGTTAAGGAATAGGATCTTGACGTCTCGGTCCCAAGGTTAAGTGAATTCTTTTAACATTTCCTTTCTGCCTACTGTGTATCTCGACAGATATACCATGGTTAAGTACAGCTGTAGCCATCTTGGCAAGATTGGGAATCACCATCACTTTTGAACTTGTGTATCTCGTGAATAGTGAACTGTATCCTACAGTTTTCAGGTAAGTGGAATCTACAAGTTGAACAATTTTCACAAGATCACAGAAAAAACCAGCTTTTCCTCTGAAGGCATTTTAAAAATAAGAATTAATATTTAGCAAGAAAGTGGTTCATAGAGCTGCAGGGCAATCCTAACATCTACACATATTGAGAAGTAGTCAATATGATGTCGTTACCAAGAAATGTATAAAAGATTGGGTCTCTAAAAAAGAAGAAATTCACAGGAAATTCACAGCTATATGCAACTGCCAATACATTATTTGAATCTGCTTACAACATTCCCTAAATCAAAACAAATTTTCCTTAAGAGATAGGCTTATTTCTCAGCCTTTTTGTTACTTTTCCAGAAGTGGGGAAAATATTTATCTACTTTAATGTCATTATGTTTCACCAAGCAATGTTAAAGGCCAATCCAGTATTGATTAACTAATGACACTTAAGTATAAATTTCTAATCAATTCAAATTAAGATATTTAATGAAACTTTTCTGGAAAGTGTCTGATTCCTCCAGTTCTGAATGCTTGGACCTTTCCATACAAAGATATCTGTGAAAGTCTTTGTGATCCACTATTTGCAATGGTGTGTTTCAGATCTTCAAGTGTTCTAGCAGCAAGAGAAATTGTGATTTGATATCTTTGCATTTCCCCTTATAGGAACTTTCCTTCCTTCCTTCCTTCCTTCCTTCCTTCCTTCCTTCCTTCCTTCCTCCCTCCCTCCCTCCCTCCCTCCCTCTCTTCCTTCCTCCCTCCCTCCCTCTCTTCCTTCCTCCCTTCCCTCCTTCCTTCCTCCCTCCCTCCCTCCCTCTCTCGCTCCCTTTCTTCCTTCCCTCTTCCCTTCCTCCCTCCCTCCCTTCCTTTCTTCCTTCCTCCCTCCCTCCCTTTCTTCCTTTCTTCCTTCCCACCTTCCCTCCTTCCTCCCTCTGGCCTTTCCTCCCTTCTTTCTTCCTTTGTTCCTTCCCTCCTTCCCTCCTCCCTTCCTTCTACCATCCCTCCATCCCTCCCTTCCTCCCTCCCTTTTTGTTTTAATTCCATATATTTATTTAAAAGATTTATTAAGCTGCCTATCTTATGCAAGGTAACTTTGGACATCTCACAAACACAGATAATTCTCTCCCCTCCATTCCAACTGTTCAGTGTAGTTGAACGTGTAGTTGTTCACAAAATATTTCAAGGGGTTGTTTTGATCAAACATATCCTGAATGAAAACTACCTTCCTTCTTTTGCACTGAAAAGCCTTTTGTGAGGTATCAGATGGTAACATGTCAGCACTTTTGCAACTAGGCACTTTTCCTGATACAGTACCCTCCACCCATGCTTGCCTGCCTCTATGGAGGATGGAGTGGGTAGAGGAAAGACATTTTTCTAAAGATTGCCTGTAATCAGACACTAAGATGCTGAAGCTCTGAAAGAAGGAGAGATTGCCTTGGAGATGGACAAAGCGTTCATCAATAAACTCTCAAGAGCTTCTGTTTTGCAAATGGAGAGCTAATCTTTCCTACTCTTCTAGATACCCCATACTTGTCAAAGACAAGTAGTTAGCAAGCAAGGGATCACATACGTCAGGGGTCCCCAAAAGTGGTGGGATTCAAATTTTTTTACTACCGGTTCTGTGGGCGTGGCTTGGTGGGCATGGCAGGGGAAGGAGACTGTAAAATCTCCATTCCCACCCCACTCCAGGGAAAGGATACTGTAAAATCTCCATTCCCTCCCCACTCCAGGGGAAGGTTACTGTAAAATCTCCATTCCCTCCCCACTCCAGGGGAAGGTTACTGCAAAATCCCCATTTCCTCCTGATCAGCTGGGATTTGAGAGGCAGAGAATAGATGGCGGTGCCAGTCAGAGATTGTATTTGCCGGTTCTCCGAACTACTCAAAATTTCTGTTACTGGTTCTTCAGAACTGGTCAGAACCTGCTGAATACCACCTCTGGTTCCCAACCGGTCCGCTGCAGGCTAGCAACCAGGCCACACAAAGAAGCGAAGCCCCATCCATGGGATGCAGGCAGCACAGAAAACCATACCCCTTTGGACTGCAGAAAAACTTCTCTTCACAGAACTGGTCCCTGGTGCCCAAAAAGTTGCGGGCTGCTGACATACGTGATGGATACCTTGCATGCCTATAGAAAAGTTCCTGGTATATGGTGAAAAGGAGTCAATATATTAATCTGAAACTGAAAACTGTACTTCATAAATAAAATCTTTTCTTTTCTTTTTCTTACAGAAACTTTGGTGTCTCAATATGTTCAGGAATGTGCGATATAGGGGGCACGGTAGCCCCATTTCTGCTTTACCGATTAGCAGCCATCTGGTCAGAGCTTCCTCTGATTGTCTATTGTAAGAAATTATTTCAAAATTTGCGCTCTTTTTTTGCTGGTTTGGAAGAAAGCTCAAGGTTGATGCCATTCCAGAACTAAAAATACAATGCCATGAGCAAATGCACATACTGACCACTAGTGTATGCTGGTGGTGGTCAAACCAACTTTGAGAGAGGGGATTTTCAGCAAAAGAGGATAGGGGTTGGGAAGAGATGTTTATCATTTGTACTGTACCTTGCTCAAAAATTGCACTCGTTGGTAAAATATCTTTACAAAAATGCCAACACATCTGGAGTTCTGCACAGAGATAAACGGTTTGGAGGAGAAGGAGTTGCAGAAATGGCAGATGGGGATGGGATTTAATTTCTTTTGTTAAGTGCTGTCCTGGGAAAATGCCTCCTTTCCAAAGACACATCACAACGCACAATGAAGTTTAGGAGAATGCTTGCATAAAAAGTGAGTTTGGTACTCAGGATGATCATGAGTCTACAATACAAGTAGTCTTCAACATACAAACATTTGGTTAGTGACCTTTTGAAGTTACAATGGCACTCAAAGTGACGTAGGGCTGGTTTTCATACAACTGTTGCAGCATCCCCAGCATCACATGATCAATGTTCAAGCACTTGTGTTTATAACAGTTACACTATCCCAGAGTCATGTGATTACCATTTGTAGCCTTCCAAACAAACTTCTTACAAGCAAAGTCAAGGGAGAAAGCCAGATTTGCTTAACAACTATAGAGGTTCACTTAACTGTGGCAGAAAATGGTCATAACCTGAGTTGAAATGCACTTAACAACTGCCTTGCTTAGCGATGGAAATTTTGGGTTCAATTGTTGTAAGTTGAGAACTACCTCTACTTTTTTGCCCAAGAATTTAGTTTCCTGTAAGAATGTTGTACATCCCAAAAGAGACCTCCGTGTTGCTGACCTCGTTATGTTCATTTTATACAGTTAAAGAAGAAAATAAACTGTGTTAAGGACTGGAATTTATTTTTAATTGAATTTATCTCTGACTCTGCGGTCACTGTTTTACAATTAAAATAGAATAAAATATTATTCCATAAATTAAATAATGCTGTCAACTGATCCTTATGTTTCAATCCAGACTAATATATTATTCTGCACCTTAGGTGTTTGGAAAAACTCCCCCATAAGTGCAAGAGCTGGTTCTGAAATCATAATGAACCAGAAAAACTTAAATTCTTGCTAAGAAAACACAATTTTTTAAAAATCACATCCATATTGTTGTCCCTCCCCCCCCCCCCCAATGGCATGGTTGTACCTATGTAGTCATCAGGAGTTGAGCTCAGTTTAAGGAACCTGACTCTATAGAATCTTCCCAAGTATAATTCCCAACAAATCTGACCCTAATAAGTATGAGATTTATAATCCATCATATCTGAGGAGCTCCAGGTGGGAAAAATTGATTTGTGGATCACCATCTATAGGACTATGACAGGATTCTATCTCAGGTCCACCTCTCATATATACTCCATTCTCAATGCAGTGTCAAGATATTTGGCCCAAATCCTTATTCTGATACAATTGGATAAGTTATACCTCAGTTTTGAACCTATATTTTAAATACATAAGATGCTGCCTCACTGCAATATTTCATGGGATTTTAATCAGCTCATTTATACCTTTTCATGTGCCCTACATAAGAAAACTATTTAACTGTAGCTGTATTTTTTTCCCAGCACAAACAGTAGAATTACAAGAAAATTCCAGGACAAATGTCTAAAGCCTGATATATTTTTTCCTTCACTTTTTCGTAGGCATACTTTCTCTTCTCTGTGGAATTCTGGTGCTACTTTTACCTGAGACCAAGGGGCAGCCCTTACCAGAGACAGTAGAAGATGTGGAGAAAATGTTAAGGTATTGACTAAGTATCCTTAGAAGAGAATATATGTATCCTTAGATATTCTTTCATACCCTCTGGAAAATTCAGCCTTCCGATGATTAATTCTAGACTTTAAGTCTAGTTCAACAATTTTTGAGAAACTTAGCACAAACTATACACTAAATACATATGCATCTATGCATCTATATGTGTGTGTATTCATGCACCTTGACATCCATGTATGGTTGTTTTTTCTTTAAAAAAAAGTCATTGCAAGGACCAATTTGGACTAGAAGCAGCATAAGAGCAGAGGTAATTAATTTTATTCCCCCTCCCACCAGTATGAGTAAAATTGTCTTAGCACAGATTTAAGTTGATTATGGCATCTCTATTTTACCTTCTTCCAAGAAAATGAAAGCAGCATTTATTTTAACCTTCTAATTATTAGAATGGTAAAAATTATTATTTTTACCATTCTAATTATCACAATTATTCAAAATAGGTTAGGCTAACTATAGTAGAACAGTTTGTACTCACATTAAGCTATTGATTGTTTTTATAACATAGTAGCTAAATTAATCTAAGCCACAATAGCTGAGTTCACACAATATGCTAAACCAAAGCTAGCTCTGTTATACTTCAGTGTGATGCTAGGTAAATTGGAATTGCAATGCTATCTCCTTGATCTTAGTCTGACCACAGCGCTCCCTAATTTAGGAGAAAGGACCCTCAATGTTCATCTGCTCCTTGAATCAAGAGGAAATTCACTTTGATCTTTATTTGTGAACCCAACCTAAATTGGGCCCTCTTGAGCTGCCTATTTTAAAAAATGCACCTTATGAAGTGAGATTCAGTCTCAAAAATTACTTTAAAGAAACAGCATTTCTGCTAAAATCAGTCTGCCCAATAAAGACAATTGCTTATAAACTTATTTTTATTTCTTCTCTACGCAGTTTCAATGGCTTTTGTGAAAAAAACAAGCAGCAAAATTCTAGCAAAGAAGTTTGATCTTTTGTTAATATTGCAAAACCTCATGAGCTACCCGGTTTTCAAATTCACAACCGCTGGACACCATCTTCCTGTTGGAGGAGATGAATTCAATTATGTCATAAACCCTAAAAGAACCTTTTTATAAAGTCAGCATAGAATTTTTCTATGGGGTAAATATGAACATATTTTCAAAGCTATTGTTTCCAGATAGGGAACTATTATATGTGGCTCTCATAGAAGAGTAATCACTTTCATTAAATATTTTGTTTTACTACAGGATCTTATCTCCTTTCTCTTTACTAATTTGCAACACAGTTTTTTTCAAAGTATTGTCAGCTTACAAAGAATCAGCCAGAAGCCATTCATTTCATTCATTGGAACAGGATCAGAATGGAATTTTGAAAACATTTTCAAAGAAATATGTTCCTTATTTCAAAGGTACATATAAATTAAAGCAAAAAAAATAAATAAAGACATCCCTACAAGAAATGTAGAAATTAACTCCACTTCCTATGGATTCAAGCCATATGTCCAGAACAAGCACATGTCTATCACCTTTGTCCTCATAATAATGCTGTGGTGTGGATAAGACTATAAAATTGTTTCTTGACACAGACTCAACAGTGACTTTCAAGCTGGCCTGGGGATTAGAAATTAGCTTTCTATTAGAAACAGCTTTCCATGTTTATCCTCAGCACAGTTAGCATTACGAGCTGGTATTAAATTATTAGCCTGTCTTGGATGCACCCAAGTTCCAGAGATTAGCCCAGCCATGGTTAGAGAGGTTAAAGATACAAAAATTGCAGGTACTGTTAATATTTAGCTTAACAATAGTTCTTGGTATGAATGAAGGCAAAAATATGTGTCCCAGGAAAAGGTTGCAGGATCCATAAGAGAGTGAATTTTAGACTACAATTTAAATGCTTTTGGATACTTTTGAACAAAATGGGTATGAAAGAATGTGATTATATGGCATGTTTCACTTCTAAGGTGAATACATGCGTATTCAGTTATAACTTGGGGAAACATTTCTTGGTGAATTTTTACTCATGGTCCTTATGAAACTGAATGAGCAATGCATACAAGGCAGCATTAAAGATACTGTATAATGCCATTTATAGAAAGAGATGAATGGTCCACCATCATAGTCATCCAACATTGCTGTATAGAAATTTTGTAGAAATCTTTCTCCACTTCATCTTAAGAAAGAGCCTTTCTTTTTGGAACATATTGTATTATTCTGGATACTAAGGTAGGTAGGTAGGTAGATGACATGGCAGTCAGGCAGGCAGGCAGGCAATATAGATGCCATGTGTCCCAAAAGTCATGCTATCATACCAAGAAGTTTCCTCCTTCGGTGGCTATTTATCCTGCCAAATGTTAGCGATTCAATTTCCTCAGATTTTCTACATCATAACTAACAGCTGACTGTTCCACAAACTCAGGCACCTTGTAAACCAGTGTTAACCAACAAAGAAAGAAAGAAAGAAAGAGTTGCTTATAGGATATTCACGGTATTTATTTTACATTCATGTAAATTATTTCATTATATTGCACTTCAATTCTATTTATTCTTCTTTCTCTTTGTTGCTTTTGGCAAGAGGTTATTGGCAGCTCAATTTTCTCTCAGAATTCTTTCGATCCATGGAATAAAACGAGACACTCGCACATAAACGCCAGGTTTCATGGGCTGGGCACAGCCCAGACCCCAGGAGGTTACTCCATGTAGCACATATCTTCCTTGCTCTTCACAGACCAAGGGGCCTCCACTGTCACCCTGGAACCAAGCATTTGGGGGAAAAAATGAACCAGGAGCGCAAGAGAAATCAACATAGCTCTAAGATGAGTTACACATCATTCTCACTGGATGACTTTTATTGCCTGACAATCTCTTAAAAAGGACTTCATGAGGGTCAAACGAGACCCAAAGGGTGGATGTTTTACAAATAACATGAATTGGGTGGGTTCTTCGGTAAGAAGATATTTATTTTATTTAATTAATTAAATTTATTTATTTAATTAATTGGTTGAGTTATACAGCCACCCATATCAGCATATGCTCCTGGGTGGCTCACAATATTAAAACAAATAAAAGTATATACAAAGATAAAATAAACAAGGAATAAAACAAATAGTAGCTTGGAGAATCATAAAGACATCCTCAACACAGCCCAGAAACAGGCTGTGTCACACACCCACATTCAAGATATAAAATGAATATTTTCCTCACTTGCTGTAATAATTAGAGGGAAAAATCCTCTGAGGGTGGCATTTTCACCGGGGAAAAAATGAAACATCCTTGGGTTTATTGACAAAGTCAGCATGCCATATCTTACCTGACAGCTATCAGATACACCATCAATATTACCAGCACAGAGTTCGTGGTTTCTGACTCTGTTATTTAGAAACTCAGGCCGGTTACACACTTTATTCTCAATGACAGGGAAGCCGGTCTCTTTAAGTAAGCCTTCTCCACCAGTTCCTTTGAAAAGCAAAGGGGAGGGAGGAAATAATGAAAGGAAAGCCCATACAGGATAATGCGCAGAAGAAGCAACAAAGATAATTAGGGGACTGGACCAGTTCAGGCAAACTGGTAGCGGCAGTAGCGGGAGGCTCCGCCCACCTTCTGGACATTATAATGGATGCTCTGCGCATACGCAGAAGGTTCTGTGCATGCGCAGAAGTGTTGGGCACGAGCAAAGCTCACAGTTCCGAACCGGAAGCGAAGGTAAGTGAAACCCACTACTGGACTGGAGGCTAAAATATGTAAAGAATGGTTGCTGGAATTGGGCATGTCTGGTTTAAAGAAGGACTAGGGCTGACATGATAGCAGTGTTCCTTCTTTGTGGGTTGCCACAAAGAAGAGGGAGTCCACCTATTCTCCAAAGTACCTGAAGGCAGGACAACAAGCAATGAATTGAAACTAATCAAGGAGAGAAGCAACCTAGAACTAAGGAGAAATTTCCTGACAGAATAATTAATCAGTAGAACAATTTGCCTCCAGAAGTTGTAAAAGCTCCAACACTGGAAAAATTTTAAGAAACATTTGGACAACCATTTGTCTGAAATGATATAGGGTTTCCTGCCTGAGCAGGGAGCTGGACTAGAAGACCTCCAAGATCCCTTCCAGCTCTGTTATTCTATATGTTTCCTGATCTGGTAAGAATGGGATCAGATACATTCTTCTAGCTTTTTTAAATGGAAATGTTACTTAAAGCTTCAGGATGCAGACATGATTTCTCCATGGTATAAAATGAAACCAATTATATTCTAATATGCTTAAGGAAGCGTCATCATCACCAAGTATAACAATATATATTCCATATGACTGCTACCTTGCAGCTCAAAAACTAAAAAAGTGTAACCTTTTGCTGCCATCTGGTGGTCATTTGGATCTTGCAGCTCAAATCTAGTTCAGGTAATCCTCATTTACCAATCACAAGTGGAAAAACCACCACTGTGCTTACTATCTTACTGCAGGTTTCCTTTGCTTTACAGACTTGTGAAGGTCATAAATGTGAGGAATTGTTACTTTTTCATCACTGTCATACCTGCAAATGGTCACTAAATGACTTTAGTCTTTTAATCTTAACCAAATATCTTGCAAAATATTTTCCTATTAAAATTATATGGCCGCCCCTGTTAAAAACAGAAATGTGTATAATTTGTGTGGGGTTGTATAGTCTCTAATACAAGTAGAACTCATTTCCTTGTTGAATTAAAACTGATCTCTACCTTAGCCATCACTGTGATGGATTTTACCCGTCCAAGAACCATCCAGAAGCTTGAAACATCCTATTGTAAAGTCTACCCCATGAATAAATATTTTTTTTTCAAACTTCCCATAGTGACTAAATTGTGTTGTGTCCAGATAATAAATATGAAAGCCAGCCTGCCTGCCTGCCTGCCTGCCTGCCTGCCTTCCTTCCTTCCTTCCTTCCTTCCTTCCTTCCTTCCTTCCTTCCTTCCTTCCTTCCTTCCTTCCTTCCTTCCTAAATCTCCCCAGATGTATGGGAGATAAAATCCATCAATACAAATTCATCAGTTTTATAGCCATCAATACAAAAAGATGGGAAGGGGAGAAATATGAAAACAGAATGGTGGGTACTTTTGAATTTTTAATCACTCAGAGGTTACTCACCTTTTGTATCACCCCATCCTGTGACATAACATTCTGCTCCACCTTCTACAACAACGTTGGCTGAAGGCAAGCAGACTGGAATGACTTCATTGGTGATCTTTACTGGGCTGGAAGAAAAATGATATTGCCGCTCTTTTCATTCTAGTCACTCTATTATATTACACTGGGTGCATCTCCCACCTTTATAATTTTTTTGCAACTAACCCAATGTGGCAAACATATCCAACACACTTCCTCCTATTTTCCCCACAACAACAACCCTTTGAGGTGAGCGGCTCTCATGGCTAAAGGCAGGACTTGAACTCCTGGCCTCTTGCTTTCTAGCCTTGTGCCTTAACCACTAGACCAAACTGGCTCACAGGAGCTGCTGGTATGTTAGTCACAGGATATTTTTTTAAGTAATACACTCCTAGGAGGCTGAACTTTACACATTGTGAAGTCATCTTACTTGCCAATTCCTTAGGCACATGAAACTTCAGAATTTGATCTCTAAAATGAATATAAACATAAACATTTACATAAATGCAGTAGCTATTATTGAGCATTGTATGGTATGTGACCACGTATCATATATCTCCCTGTTCCAGCTAGTCTATTGCTCAAGTCAAACAACTCTTGCTGTTACAGTCACTTTCTGAAAGAAAAATAATCTCATATAACAGTTAAGAGAGTTGCATTCCATAGCCTTGAGCCTCCTACATAAAAGCACTGTCTCCAGGAGATAATCTTTGATATAATGGAATTGAATCTTAATGTTGTATGAATAAAGAATTAGAAACCATTAATTAGCTTCAGCATCATTGTAGCCTCTAGAGCGGTGTTTCTCAACCTTGGCAACTTTAAGATGGGTGGACTTCAACTCCCAGAGTTCCAC
Source organism: Arizona elegans (assembly GCA_022577455.1). Taxonomy (NCBI): domain Eukaryota; kingdom Metazoa; phylum Chordata; class Lepidosauria; order Squamata; family Colubridae; genus Arizona; species Arizona elegans. The sequence goes on from JAKOOJ010000001.1 coordinate 257,961,529, forward strand.
AGCCAGCAAGGAAACACTGCTCTACTGTGTCTTTTGTGAAGTCAACCTGCCTTCCTGCTATTTCACATTGTCAGCTATTTTCCAGCAAAACAATCACAAATATCTCAAGCGGGTCTTCTCAAGTGAGCTGAAAAAAGCCTGGGTTTTGAAATAAGATAACAGGTAGTCCTTGATTTGTGGCCACAACTGAGTCCAAACTGTCTAAGCAAGACAGTTGTTAAGTGAATTTTGCCCCGTTTTACGACCTTTCTTGCTACAGTTGTTCAGTGAATTCAGTGTAGTTTTTAAGATAGAGGGACAGTTGTTAAGTGAATCTGACTTCCGATTGACTTTGTTTGTCAAAGGTCACAAAAGGTGATCACAAGACCCTGGGACATTGCAATTGTCATCAATAGGAGTCAGTTTCCAAGCGTCTGAATTTTGATCTCGTGACCATGAAGATGCCACAATTGTTCTGAGGGTGAAAAATAGTCATAAATCACGTTTCTCAGTGCCATTGTGAATTTGAACAGTCATTAAATGAACTCTGTAAGTAGAGGGCTTACTGTATTTACACTTCTCTGGAAGCAAAGGAGCAGGAAGGTATATCAAGGTTAGGGGGTGGTCAGAGAGAAAGAAAAAGAAAAATTATGGAAACTCCCCAAATTTAAGTTGGAATCTACCCAAAGACAAAATTTCCAGGAAGTGCATTGTCTATTCCAGAGTGAATTTATTCTCTAGAGCAATGTTTCTCAAAGTTGTCAATTTTAAAATGTGTGGACTTCAACTCCCAAAATTCTGGGAATGATAACTGGGAGTTGAAATCCACACATAAGTTATCAAGGGGCGTGCATAAATGCACCAGTGTGCCTACTGTCCCTGTCCTAATATTCCTTTTTACTTACTCTTTTCATGTATTCAAATTATGTTAATACTTTTATTTGTTATCTTATATATGCATGACAAACTTATGATTATGATTATGATTATGACTACTCTAAGAGAAACATTAACTTGTGTGGATGGAATGCTATGCATCCCACCTGGAGCTCCTGGAAGAAAGGAAAGACATAAATCTAAGAAACAAGTAATAAAAATAAGTCACCTGGTAGAACAACTCTTTGTTTTTATCTTTAGTGGACCTAAACTTAGGTATTGTGCAATAAAAGCTCTAAGTATACTGTTGTTGTAGATTACTTCCCCATATATTTACTGCTAAAGCCAAATTTGAAGTTAATGTTCTTCCTTCTAAACTGTATGCAAACCAATCTGTGTCAATTAAAAAAAAAAAGAACTATATGGATACTCTTCCATGCAAGAAGCTTATCCCTGTTGCAATGATTTTGTCCATAACAACAACGCAACCACTTAAAAACAGAGGCATGGTGTGCATCAACACTACTTCAGACGAGCATTGTACCATAATGAAATTGGATCAATTCAAATGTCATTTTAGAAATGTTACTATATTCACAGCAAGGAATTTTGGAATGGAGGGGGGAGAGAGAGAGTATTAAAGATAAATATTGTCACCCAAAGGATACCTGCTTAATTTCAGCAAGGCAATGTCTGCCCGATATGGTTCTTTGAATATTTTCTGAACGTTGCGATGTTGGGCGGATGGTTCTGAAGCTCCCTCTGTGTGCAGGCCAAGCGACACTTTGTAAAAACTAGGACTTGATGACCTACAAAAGACAAATTTCCCAGGTGAGAATATCTTCATAGATCCACAATTTAGGTAGAGGGCAATTCAGTGAGAATTTCTGAAGACTGGAACCATAGGTGGATCTATGTTATGGAAGTCTGCAGGGAGGACAAATAGGGCCAGGCTAGCTCTGAGAATTGCGGGGTGTGTGTGTGTGTGTTGGATTTAACAAGCTAAATGATTAGAAATCACTGTTTCAATAGGAACATTTGGGGGAATTATGGAAAACCAGAATATCAAATACCAAGCATTCAGATGCCAATAGTTATTTAATTATATTCACTTACTAACTGGCACTAATTGCTGTTAATCTACAATCTATACATCAATGGTTGGAGCTATTTGTTCTTTACAGAGAAACAAAGGAAGCTGAAACACCAAGCCAGTTCACTATTCCATACTATACAGCTTACTATTACCACTGTGCCACTTAGCAAGTGGTTTCCAAGGCTTTAGATGCAGGTCCTTGTCAACCCTGGACAGAAATGTCAATTAAGTACTGATGCTGGCCTTTTCTGTATCCAAAGCAAGATCTTCTCATCCTGGAGCTACAGCCTTTGTCCATGTGCAATTACTCAGAGACAGTAGCTGAGAAACAGAAAATGTATGAGGGGTCCTTGGTGTCCTCTGAGTTTTATTACCCAAACATCATCACTGCTAGTAAGGAGTGGGGTTTGCTCTCAGTTTATATTCTAGTGGCTTGCCCTGTCAGAGTTGGTGGGAGTGTTCTTGGAGCTTTTTTAGTTGGCTTGTTTACAGTTAGCAATAGTGATGAATATCTGTAACTCGGGTGTAGGATAAAGATGAAGGTTCGTTCTGTGAGCTTGTAGGTTGGTTTCCAAACATTTCATTACCTGTTTTTGTTTACTGTTTACATTTGTTACATTTTTGTTTACTGTTAGCTGGTTTGGCAATTCCTTGATTGGGGTATTGTTTATTTCTTGTTGATCTTTGTGTTAATCTATGGATATCTGGGTATTGACTGCTGGTGGGAAGGTGTTTTCGTCTTTTTGTTCTCTTTTTGGCTTGTTGATTGTCTCTTTTGCATAGTATATAGATATCTATGTTTGTGTCTATACGTCTATTCTAGTGAAAATACAGTCCAACCCCTTTGCCATCAGGTTCTTCTGGGAACCCAGTTGATAGGAATGCCAGGCCACAACACAAATGTTTACAAACATCCCAAAGCCAGATCCAAACAAATCATACTATGGTTTGGAACAAACTGTAAACCAAGCCACAATCTGTGATCTATAAGGAGGCCTTGCTGTCAATTGGTCATGTCCAATGGAAAGCTTTCCAATTTTTTTAACAGTATATTAATTATCAGAAATTACACATTGCTTTCTTTTGATTTCTGGTCCCAAATAGACACAGAAAGCTCTAATTTTTTGCTGCTAACTGATGATCATCTGAATTTCTGCAGCCCAGATACAATACTGCATCCTGATGTTTTCTAGCTATAAAATGACTACAACTCCCAGAATTCCCAGGTTGTGAATTTTGTCAGTTGACATTTCAACCCATTACAATAGTGTTGGATTGGGAAAATCTGGGCTCTTCCTCAAGGGAAGTTTTATTTTTATTTATCATCCCTCACAAAGAGACTCTGGGCAGTGTACAAATAAAGGTTTTACCGGTCTAAACAGTGAGTTGCTGTCAGAACCCATTGTGGCTTTATTAAGGTGCCTCCACAAAAATGTAGATCGTTGTACCTGGAAAAAAAAGGAAACAGAAGATTAGTTTTATAGTAAATAATTCACATAGAAATCGGAGGTGGTCCATTCAATCTCCTTATTTTCACGCATTACACAGAGCTAATACCAGCATCCATGAAATGGCTTAAATTTGCAACAGTTCACAACAAACTGAATGGCACTTCTTTTCTTGCTGCTTTGAGACTAATAAATTCAGAGTCTGAAGCCATATTTGCAAAGCAGAATCTTGTACTACCTAAAGTATTAGCAGATTTATTATGGCTTTGGGCTTTATGGTTCTATCATGCAAAGTTATATCTAAATTAACAACGTATTACAAGCAGATGTGAGACAGATGTAAACCATTAGGGAAAGCAACAATGGAATGCAAAAAAGCACAGTTTCAGTAGTACAAGGTAAATGTTAAAAGGATGATAATTGCTCATGACACTGTTCTAAACAGGGACAGAGTTGGCTAGGATGGGAGATCACATGGAGATTTCACAGTTGCATTCTTGATTTTGGGAGTTAAAAGCATTTGCAAAACACTTCCAGGTATTGCCACTAAAACATGGCTATAAAGTTTACAGGAGTCAAATGTCATTTGAGAGAGCCTTTACATGTATTATGATTGTTGTTGTTTCTCTTACTGTTATTCTGAACACACTGTATAGAGTGAGGTCCTTTCACCACTGCTGAACTGAAGTGCTTCTATCCACTGATCAATGACTTGGGAGAAAAACCATACCAGAATGAAAGTTGTAAGCAATCCTAGTCCTGTCTCTGGTGTTATTTCTATTGAAGTCAATATAACCAGCTGACTCTCTTACAGAAAGCCGAGTGACAAAGTTGAGGATATTTCATACCCTTTCAGACTACTTTGGGGCAGCATCACAATATGAGGAGAGATATTATTTTAATAAAGGTATAGTAACAGTAACTGTAACAGAGTTGGAAGGGACCTTGGAGGTCATCTAGTCCAACCCCCAGCTCACACAGGAAACCTATACTAGGGATTCGAACCGTCAACCTTTCTGATCGACAAGCTCAGCTTCTTAGCCACTGAGCCACCTAGGGAGCCGCCTAGGTGGTGTATAGTTAAGGGCAATAGTTAAGAGATGAAATCAACATCTTGAACCAGTGATAGAAATGATGTTGCCACTGCATATTTGTGCAATGGTTAGATGCAGCTGGGGAAAGATCCTGAGTGATTCAACATTGCACAATCAACTCCTCTCTTCCTCATCCAAAGTGATGTCTGGAGATAACTGTATCTACATGTCAGCCACATAAGAGAAGGCTCAGAGAAGGACGTTGGTGCTGCAAACATGGGAACATTTGGTACCAAGATTTAGTGAGAGGTTAAGTTAATTTCACCCATGTGGAATAATATATTCTGTCTGCCCTCAGTAACTAGGGTATACAGGTAGTCCTTAGACTTATGACCATAACTGAGCTGCAAGTCATGATGAGTATAAGGCAGGTCATCGCCTGATCTGATTTGACATTATTTGGCATTCCTGGCTTACCCAGGTGTAGTTATTAAGTGGATGGAGCAAAAGAACTGCCTGCTGAAGCTCTCACCTCCACGGGCAAAAGAGAACTGCAGTGCAGAGCTGGAGAAAAGAACCTGGATTTTCATCATTGAATTTCTTTGAGCTTCTCTTCTCCAGCTCAGTGCTGCAATTTCCCTTCTGCCTGCCAGAGAACTCTGCCCCAAGCGGACTGAAATCAATCCATCAATGAGGCTGAATGAAGAAGTCCCTTCATGACAGACCATTTTTAACCCAACCCCTTTGAGAGAAAACCCACTGCTTGACGGTGAGACTCGGCCTCTCTGGCAAGCAGCAAATTTTGCTCTTAAGGAGACTGGCTGAAAAAGGTCCATTTTGGAAACCTAGGCAGAAATCCAAGCTTAGATTTCAGGATGGACCATTTTCAGTCAGCCTCTTGGAACCAGCCAGGTGGCAATGGTGTGCGGCTTTCCCTGCCGACTTCCCTGATGACTTTCTGGGGAAACCAGCAGGAAAGACTATAAATGGTGATCACATGGTCATGAGGCACTTGGCAAATTGTTTTAAGTATGAATGTTTGCCAAATGCATAGATTACAATTGTGTGACTGCAAGCTCAGGTGTACATCAGAAGTTCCTTTGTTCAGCACTGTTTTGAATGGTTGCTGAACAAATGGTCATTAAGCGAGGGCAATTTGTATATAGAAATTAGCTTTGGCAAGGAAAGATGAGCTGCTATTTACAACTTTAGAAAAAATAATTTGGTTAATAAGCAAGTTAATTGAAAAGTTTCAAATAAGGAAGGTACAAGCCCTGAACAATAAATAGAAGAACAAATACAGAGTAAAAATAGTAAATCAAATAGAACAAGGGAGAAAATGACAATCCAAGCCCAGAATATAACAACAGAGATTTTTGCTTATTGGGTGGATGAGAAGTATAATAAATAATCTTATTTATTTATCTATATTTCACCTTTATTATCTTTATAAATAGCTTAAGGTAGCAAAAGTGCCTAACATTCCTTCCTCCTCCTATTTTACCTACAACATCAGTATGTATGATATTTATGTTATAAATATATTATATTTAATACCGAACGCGGAGACTGATCTGCCAGGGCCAAGAATGAGGATTTGAAACACAGCCACCAACAACTCTTCCAAAACATAGAAGTGGTGAATATTTGGCTTTTCCACATCCATCATCATCAGAATCAGCTGAAATATGAATGGGAGACATGTAAGGTATGCACACTATAGCAAAGGTTCAATAATTATTTCCTTTAATGAGAAATCCTGAGAATTGCCTTTGTCTGTAGAGAAATAGGTCCAAAGGTTAAGAGTTATTAATTTTGTCAATAGCTGAGGCCTGAAATAGTTCAGTTGGGGTATCTTAAGAGAACCATATGCACCGTGTGTTTGTATATGATGGGGCAAGGACAGGGAATTAGAGATGGCTGCTGTTATCAAAACAACTTATTTAGCTCAGCATGGAAAACTCTTTGGAATTTTTTTGTGTAAACTATTGAAACATTTTGATTGTCATGGTACATCATAATCACAGACAGACAGTCAGGTGGGTGGATGGATGATAGATTGATATAGATAGATTAGATGATATATTTTAGATGATAGATAAATGATAGATAGACAGACACACAGACAGACAGAGATGAGAGAGAGAGATGGGTGGATGGATGGATGGATGGATTAGATAGATAAAGATAGATAGACAGACAGAGATGAGAGAGAGAGATGGATGGATGGATAGATGGATGGATGAATAGATAGATAGATAGATAGATAGATAGATAGATAGATAGGGTAGGGTAGGGTAGGGTAGGGTAGGGTAGGGTAGGGTAGGGTAGGGTAGGATAGGATAGGATAGGATAGGATAGGATAGGATAGGATAGGATAGGATAGGCAGACAGTCAGACAGACAGAGATGGATAGATGGATAGATAGATAGATAGATAGATAGATAGATAGATAGATAGATAGATACAGTAGATGAGAGATGAGAGAGAAAGATGATATAAAACCTTTTAAATGAAATTGAGAAGTCAGCAATGGGAACCAGCAATCTAACTACTGGCTGCACCCTTTATCTTCTTCAGTAATTAATCATTAAGAAAAATAAGCCTCTGTTTAGGCCATTAAGGCCAGTGGGGGAGCAACACAGAGTTCCCCCCTCAGTTATCCTGCTCTCAATTCTTTCACTGCAACATTCAACTCTACTTTTATTGAGTCTTAATGTCTTGTCGGTTAAACAACGGAAGGGCAGAGGGACATTATTGTTGGGCAATGCTTAGGACATAACATCAATTGGCCTTAATCTGGACCACTCTTACATCTAAATTACTCAACTGAATGTGGGGAGAATAATTTTGGGCAGGGAGAGTAAATTATACAGTGAAAAGCAGACTAAGAAAAGATGATAAAAATTAAATAGTCACTGCCAGTTATGGTCATCCCATTGTGGCCACATCCATCATTATTTCTCACTAAACAAGGATTTCTCACCCCTCCCTCAAAATATTACACTTATTAATAGTGTACTTACAGCACTGCGGAACATCACAATATTCCCAGCCTGTATTTTTATCTGTTGTATAGCACCAAGGACCGTTTGAATCACCATCAGGATTTCTGCAGTACTATAAAGAAATAAAATAATGCCATGTTTCCCTGAAAATAAGACCCAACCAGAAAATAAGCCCTAGCATGATTTTTTCGGGATGCTCGTAATATAAGCTATACCCCCCAAACTAAGCCTCAGTTAAGATCATCAGACAGACACATTTTGGACCACATTTCTCTGAAAATAAGTCCTAATTGGAAAATAAGCCCTAATGTGTCTTTTGGAGCAAAAATTAATGTAAGAACCAGTCCTATTTTCTGGGAAACATGGGTATTAATAAGACTGGACTAAATTTAGCTTCACTATTTAGCAACAAAGATGATCTATTTTATTTATTTTTATTTTATTAGTCCAATTTATATGCCGCCCTTCTCCGTAGACTCGGCAGCTTACAATGCATTATAGCAATAGCATGCATACTTTTTTTGTATATACCTGCTTATTAGGGCTTTCGGCCCCCCTAAGCGGTGTTCTATACAAAGTTGGCTTATTACCCCCAGAATCCAGGTCTTCAATTTACCTATTTGGAAGGATGGAAGGCTGAGTCAACCTTGAGCCTGGTGAGATTCGAACTTGCACTAATTGCAGGCAGCTGGCAGCTAAGTGCTATCACTTAACAGCACTTTAGTCCGCTGCACCACTGAGGCTCATAGGGGACATGATTAGGGGACTGGAGGCTAAAACATATGAAGAACGGTTGCAGGAACTGGGTATATCTAGTTTGATGAAGAGAAGGACTAGGGGAGACATGATAGCATTGTTCCAATATCTCAGGGGTTGCTACAAAGAAGTGGAGTCAAACTATTCTTCAAAGCACCTGAGGGTAGAACAAGAAGCAATGGGTGGAAACTAATCAAGGAGAGAAGCAATTTACAACTAAGGAGAAATTTCCTGACAGTTAGAACAATTAATAAGTGGAACAACTTGCCTGCAGAAGTTGTGAATGCTCCAACACTGGAAATTTTTAAGAAGCTGTTGGATAACCATTTGTCTGAAATGGTGTAGCATTTCCTGCCTGGGCAGGGGGTTGGACTAGAAGACCTCCAAGGTCCCTTCCAACTCTGTTATTCTATTTTATTCTATTCTATTCTATTTTTAAAAATGCAGCCCAAATAAATATTGGAATAATAAAATGAATATAGTTATGGAAATATAAGGTGAAATATCCTGTTTCCCCCAAAATAAGACATCCCCTGATAATAAGCCCAATCGGGCTTTTAAGCACAAGGCAATAAGGCCAAGCGTTTATGTCAGGGTTCAAAAAGATATAAGACAGGGTCTTATTTCCGGGGAAACACGGTAGTAGTCATTTATTTACCGTATTTTTCGGACTCTAAGACACACCTGACTATAAGACGCACCTAAATTTAGAATAGGAAAACAACAAACAATAGGGAAAAAATGTTTTGGCCTATCTTTTTGGGGGCCTTTTCCAGTCTTTCTTTGGCCTGTTTCCAGGGCTTTTTTCAGCCCATTTTCAAGGCTTTTTGTGGCCCATTTTTGTGGCTTTTTTTGGCCTTTCTTTGACGCTTTTGGGGCTGTTTTCAAGGCTTGGGGGAGGCATTCTTGAAGCTTTTTTGGCCTGTTTTCGAGGCTTTTGGGGGCCATTTTGAGGCTTTTTTCGGCCCATTTTTTCAGAAAAAATGGGCTGGAAAAAACCTTCAAAAATGGTCAAAAAAGGCTGAAAAAAAGCCTGACAACAGGACATGCTGAGGCAAAAAAAAAAAAAAAAAAAAAATGGCTGGCAGGTGGGCGGGGCTTTAGCAATATTCAGTCTATAAGATGCACAGACATTTTTGCCTCCTTTTGGGAGACAAAAAAGTGCATCATATAGTCTGAAAAATATGGTATATATAGTACCAACATGATATTGACTTGCTCAGAAATCATGGTCTGCCATTCAAGAGTGAGTCTTTTTGCTACCTTCCATTTCTCCTGTCACAAATACAAATCTTTACACTTCTTTTAGTAGCCTTAACTATGATTAAGTAACCTCAATTGTGTTTGAGTCTTGCAGTGTCTCATTTTCAATTAGGTTATGCAAATAACCTAAGAGACTAAGAAGCTAGAAATCCAGTTTGGTCTAGTGGTTAAAGCACCAGGCTAGAAACCAGGAGCCTGTGAGTTCCACTCCCTCCTTAAGCATGAAAGTTGGCTGGATGACTTTGGGCCAGTCACTCTCTCTCAACCCAACCCACCTCACAGGGTTGTTGCAATAGGAAAAACAGGAGAAGGCAGGAGCATTAGCATTATGTTAGCCATTTGAATAATAATAAAGGCAGGATTTTAAAAAATACATTGTAGTAACTGATTTTAATTTACTACTATAGTGTCATCTTTTCTAACACAACAAATTTTAGAGCAAGATATGGAATATTGATTGAGGAGAAGGGAAGGATAGAAAAAGAAGAAATCATGTCCAAGAGCAAGAGATATTGTCCGCTTATCAAGGCTGGTGGTATGTAGCAGATATTTTGCAATTGTATACAAGGTGCCTATTATTTTGGTGCTATCTTTGCTTTCTTTTGCCATACTCCTTCTACTTCTATTTACAAGTTTGTGTGTTTTGTGATTTTTCTCCAGCTCTTTCTCTTCTCTTCTCTTCTCTTCTTTTCTCCTGTTTCCAGGTACTACTGTGTCCACTATTCAGACTTTTTTTTTTGTCTTTCTTATTAACAATTGTTAAATCAGGGATCTGATTCTTGTGGTCAATGGTACTTACATTTTTCTCCAGTCCTGACCTTGGGTGAGTCTCTGGTGTGAAAGAAGTATGCTCATGAGGGACCTGTGCTTGCCATTCTTGGCAGGTCCTGCCTTTCGCTGTGGTTGCAACATGTCCACGGTAGTCTCTGCCACTGCCAACCCTACAGTCTTTAAAGAGAGAAAAGGATGAATTAGAACTTGCTATTACATAGGCTACAGGTTTATTTCAGCACAGGTTGAATAGCTATTTATGAGAATATAACCAATCTCATTGTACATATGTTGTGCACTGACAATAAAGATTTGAATTGAGAAATTCTGGGAGCTGACATTGTATGTGGGGGAACAAGCCCGAGGGATAACAGTTATTAATTTTACTGGTAGCTGTGGTCTGAAATAAGAACATTTGGGATATCTGAAGAGAATACTGAGGGCAAATTTCTCATGTTGGCAAGAAGTGAAGCCCAGATTACTTCTGAAAGTTTTAATTTCTGATATTTTCTGGACTGTAGCACAAAGGGCATTAAAAACAATTCAACATCCATGTGGTAGCTGCTGAGTTTAAGGTGAAAGGGCCCAAATTTTCCAGGTCTCTCGGATGGGTTTACAGGAATGAATAAAAATGTCTTTTTAGTTTTGCTCTGGTAGCCTTGACAGAAGCCTGGGTGGGACTTCAATATGAAACCCAAGCATCAATGTTATACATGACTCAAAAGACTGACCACCAAGGTCAATAAAACTTAAATTCAAGTAAGTAGAAATAAGAATATAAATTGAAATTCGGTATTAATACACTAGATATAAATATATGTAACAATCCTGCTTACAAAAATGTTAATTATGGGCATACAAAAATAAGAGAAGGATTAGGAAGATGGAATTTAAATGTAAAGACAAATGTCTATGCAGAAAGTTGTAAAATTGTATATAAATGTTGTTAGTTTTGTATTTTAGCCTTTGATGTATGTGTATGTTCTTTTTTCCTTTTTGTATTTCTTTTGTTATTGTGTTCTTGATTTTAAAAATGAAAAATACCTAATAAAAAATATTTTTTAAAAAATCTTACATTCAAGTAAGTAAATGTAGTAGTGAAATCTAAGCCTTCAGTCCCATATCTATTTGTCTTGAAATAAATCTCTCAGATGAGTTGATTTATCTAATTGTCACTGAAAATTCATTAGAAGTGGAATATGACTTCTATTGAAGTATAGACAAAGAATAAAGAAAGTTTAGGAAGAGAAGGTTCATATTAAGAATAAAGTATGGAGAGCACAAGGTACCAAACTTCTTTTAAAAAAATCAAAATTAAATGAGAGGAGGGGAATGGAGGGGTAGGAAATAGCTTTATCAGAAAAAGAACCCATAGAATTTTAAGTGCCAATCATCGGCTCCTCTGCTCTTATGCACAAATTTTTCAGAAATAATTATCTGAAAAATTAATAGAACATAATAGAAAGAACAATGGCTAATGGTCTCTTTAAAACCTCGTGGCTTGAGATGGAGTTATCTCCAGCCACTAAGTCACTCTTTTCTGCATTGAAAACAATGGTGTTTACAGATTAAGAGTGGCTTTTGCCTAATTGCTTATTCTAGGAGAAGAGGTGAAGTCATACCAATGTTTAATGCCAATGACTGCGAAGTTTCCAGATTAGCACACTTCTGCAGATTGCAGAACTCCCACCTTGTCTCAGGATCAGTAGTATAACACCAGGGTGCTTTGTCACCATCTGGGTTTCGGCAATAGTTCCTTCTCAAGTCCCTATTAATAAATGCATAAAGTGGATTAAATCTTATGTTATAGAGCAGAGACGGGCAACTTGGTGATGGAAGTACATCATGAATATTTCTGGGTGAGAATATCCATAGACAAAGAATGAATTATCAAGACCATACATTTAGAAGAGCATCTCTCATCATAGAACAATGTTCTACAAGTTCTGGTTGTTTGCCATCTAATACATATTTATATCTTTATAATAGTCATATTAAATATTTCTGTTAATTGACGAGGCAAAAAAAAATTTATATCAAATTTTCAGATAAAACTGCCAACAAATCTACATGTTCTGATAAATGTGTGGCTTTCTCTTTGTCCCATATTGTTTTCTTCTTTCCTAAGTATTATGTAGTTATAAAAATATATAATACTATCTCAGTACCCTGCGGGTTTTATCACACCCATGTTTGTTGTTCAATTGCTAAGTCATGTCCCACTCTTTGTGGCTCCATGGACCAAGCCAGCCCCCCCATCCTTTACTATTTCCCCAGGCTTGTCCAAATTCATGTTCAGTGCATCAATGACACTATCTAGTCATCTCATCCTCTGCTGTCCCTTTCTTCTTTTGGCTTTAATCTTTCCAAACTCAGGGTCTTTTCCAATGAGTCCTTTCTTCTCATTTGGTGACCAAAGTATTTGAACTTTATGTTTGATCACACCCATAAGAAGTCCCATTCTATCCAAAGTAAAGTGGAAGAACAATCAAGAGCATTTCTTCCTCTTTGTAAATAGGGCTGGAGTATCTCTGAGGTGCTAGTTGCCCAAGTACATAGCATGATTGCTCATGGAAAGGATCTTTAATGGATCTCTTCACATGGAGATCAGCTACATACTGAAATCACTGTCATAAACTGGAGAGAGGAGAGACTGTTCACTGTTCGTTTTGTGTATGATCTGAATAAGGCTGAATAAGGCATGAGCCTTGATAGTACAGTGGTTTAGTGCACCCTGTTATTAACACAGCTGCCTGCAATTTCTGCTGGTTCGAATCTTTCCAAGGCTCAAGGTTGACTCAGCCTTCCATCCTTTCTAAGGTAGGTGAAATGAGGACCCAGTTTGTGGGGGCAATAAGCTGACTTTGTATAAAAAAATATACAAAAGAATGAAGGCTATTGCTTAACGCATTGTAAGCCGCCCTGAGTCTCCGGAGAAGGGCGGCATAAAAATCAAACTAAAAAAAAAAAAGGCTATTTTGTATCCAGGGGAATTTTGACATTTAATGGCCAGCACACATAACAGATAATGAACACTTCAAGAAACCTACGCATTTGGGAATGCAGATGGTGTCTTAGCGTGACGATGGGGCCGCATAGAAATCCATGCTTGGCATTTCTTCCCCGTGGTAGTCACTGCAGTAGTACCCCGATAACTTGAGCCATTGTCATCATAGCAATCCTCAGCCTGTTGAGGTACTTGTTGAGGTACCTGTTGAGGTACTTGGGGAGGTATTTGGGGAGGAGCAACAGGGACAGCAGCTACATTAAAGAAAAAAAAGCAGAAATAAAAACAACTTGTGGGAAATAGTAGTATCTTCTTTGTTGCCAAAGCCTTTATAATCAATCTTATCAATGTCCCATTCTCACATAATTGTATAGTAATAACAGTGCAACCCTTCCTATTTTTCTTTATTGATCGATGATTTTGGCGACAATATATTATTGATTTATTTGTTAATATAAAGTGCATTCTGTTTTACAAGTATGTAATAGTTCCAAGCCACTATCCAAAATATTTTAACCAGAAGAAAGTTCTTCTCATGCTCCTCTTAATAGCTGTGCTTCAGATTGTATTTCTAAAATTAGAAGACTTCTGTTAACATTTTGAATTGATCCTGTCATTTTCTGTAAATAAGCACTAATATGAAATATGCAATGGTTATATAATAAGCACAACAACATCTGTATTTAAAGTATGCTATACATAAATCATATTGAATTCACTCAACTTGCCAAGTCTATTTCTATTGCTATTTCTCAATTTTATTTTATTTTTGCTTTAAGGTTCAAAACATTTTATTTACTTCACCCCTTTCTCAGTTACGCAAATATAAATATTCTTACCAGTAACTGTGATGGCATCACCACATTTAGCAATGTTGCAGTATTGCCATCGTATAGTTGGGTCAGATGTATAGCACCAAGGTCGAGTCTCTCCATCAGGGTTTCTACAATAGTTTTCTTCCAAACCTCTGAAATAAAATGTGCATAGAAGTAAGAGGGGAACAAGAGAGAGGTAAACATTACATGAAGTCTGAGTTAGTAGCTTGAAAACAGGTATTAAAAAAAAGCGCAAATTCTCCATTAAGTTTCAGATTCTAATTTAATTCATCCATTTTTAATGCAACGGTTGGGTTCATAACAAGGATTTTTCAAGATTTTGTTAAGGAAGCCATAGGCGGCTGCTCCATATATAATTTGTTATTTGTCAGAATTTTTTCCACAGTGGCTCCCCCTTTATGGAACATTCTCCCTTTAGAGATTAGAAGGGCTCCAATCTTGTTAGCCTTTCATAAGGCCCTAAAAACCTGACTAGATTCCTGTGCCTGAAACACTGAATGTTTCCTGGCTGTATTGCTAACTGATCAAATAACTTGGCTGCTGTGTATATTTATTTTGGATGTTTCTACTGTTTTTATTATTTTTATTGTTTTAAAATATTTTAAAATATTTATATTTTGATTGACATTTTTTTAAATGTAAGCCACCCAGAGACATTGACTATGATGAGCATTTGTAGAATTGAATGAATTGATGAATGACTAATGATACACCATGACTGAAAGATGCATGCATCAAATTAAGCCAAAAATAAATAAATAAGCCATGTTGGAGCTTGGCACAATATGGAACAATCCACTATTTGAAAGATGTTAAGTAAGACTATTTCCCTTTGTCCATCTTGCATGTTGTCTTCTTTGAAAATGGGGATCAGGATAAAAATCAGAGTAGAGACTTAGGTTACATTTCTCCTCATGAAGTTTGGGCACCATTAAATTTTTAGACCAAGCCTTCCCAAATTAAGGTCGGGGTGAAGCCTTCCTTCAGATAAACTTGATCCCTTAATATCATTATTAATATTAGACTTTATAAGGAAAATGATTCAGACAATGCACTGTTCATTAAGCACTTATGTTAATTAAAAAAATGTATAAATAAAATATGAAAAAAAAGATAAACTTGATCCCTGACTATATGAATACATCCATGTGGGGTATTTTGAGCAACAGCATTGAAATAGTCTGTCACTAACTCCTTCCATCCTTTTGGGGATAGAAGAGAAAGATTCCTTGAGATTTCTTAGTGGCTTTTCATCCAAGTACTAACCAGATCAAGCCTACTTAGCTTTTATGTGATCTACCACATCTAAATGAATTCAGCTTGTTTTTTAAGATGCCTAATAAAGTTGCATACTACTTAGTAGATGTGATATCTGTTAAGTGCCAAGTCCTGAGGTAGCAGGATGAACCTGAGACTGAATTTCGAACAGAATTCCTGTTTGAAACTTGTTTAACTCACATGCCCTCGCTTGGATTTTCAGAAAGTGTGATAAAAGACGCAGCTCCAACAGAACAGGGGTGGGTTCTACTTACCTTTACTATCGGTTTGCAGTGGAGCCGCGCACACTCGTGCTCTTCTGCGCATGCGCAGAAGCATTTTAGTGATGTCGGGGTCAGTGGGTGGAGCCTCCCGCCGGTTTTACTACCAGTTCTATAGAACCGGTGCGAACCAGGGGCAACCCACTACTGCAACAGAACCATGGTGGCGTAGTGGTTAGAATGCAGTATTGCAGGCTAATTCTGCCCCCTGCCAGGAGTTTGATCCTGACCGGCTCAAGGTTGACTCAGTCTTCCATCCTTCCAAGGGAGATAAAGTGAGGGTCCAGATTGCTGTGGGCAATATGCTGCCTCTGTAAACAGCATAGAGAGGGCTATAAAGCACTATGAAGTGGTATGGAAGCTATTGCTGTCTTGGAAGCAAAATAACTGAACTGATGTTTTTTTCTGGGTGCCTTGCCTTTTTCTTTACTGTAGCAACAAGGTGATGACAGGGCTGTTTAACATACTTGCAAGGGTAGTTTTCTGGAGTTCTTCCATGGGTATGAGGTTCTTGGGATGCCCATGATTGACAGGTTTTTCCTGATTCGGTCACTCCTACATTTCCTCGATAATCTTCTCCATTTCCCACAAGACATTGGTGGCCCGTAATAACTGGTGGAGACTTAGCTATATCCGCAAATGTAATATACAATCAAATAAATCAGCACCATCAGAATCTGTATGCTAAAAATGGCAAGGCCCTGGCAGTTTACAGATGTAAAAAGCCAAAAAAGCTACTGTATATGAAAAAAGTATCACAGGTAGTCCTCCTTTAGTGACTGCCTCATTTAGTGACCATTTGTAGTTAGCACAACAATAAAAAATAACTTTGTTAACAATCACTTGTGTGCAACAATCATTTATGACCTTTGCAGGTCTGTAAAGCAAAGGAAAGCTGAAGTAAGGTCATAAGCACAGTCACAGTGTCAATTAGCGACCACTTCACTAACAAGTTGTGGTCACTAAATGAGGACTACCTATATCACACTACCTACTTTGGAAATATAGACATATAGAATATATATGCGACATAGACAAATAGAATATATATGCTATTCTCTTAAAAGCTAATTTGAAAGAGCCTATATATTCTATTTGTATAAATATATATTTGTATATATTTTTCTTTTATAAAAGAGAGATCACAGAATAATAAATTGCACTGAATTGGAATGTATGGATTATGCCATAGAATAATAATGTTCAAGTTACATGTTATATTGTAATGCCTTAATTACAGTATAACTATTAATAGCCAGCTATTAAATTGAATACTGAATAATTGTTTGCCTGTTATCAAAATATTTAGATTAATATTTCACTAATCTAATTAATATTAGATTACAATCTTGGTGATTTGATGGTTATATCATTTAATATTTATTCATATTTCTGTGACAGTGAAAAAAAAATCTGCTATAAATCTGTTTGAGAGCTTATTTTTATTTTCCAAATTATATCTTTCCCCCAAGCAGCATTAATGATGTCTTTTTGAAATATGTGTGGTTGTGTTTGCCAGTTATGTGAGGCTCGGCACTAAGTTTACCCATTTTAAAAAGCTGCAGCCAATTTTATAAGATTAAAAGGAATCCCCCCAACTCTCTACCTGAATTAAAACATTGGTTTCTCCACAGAATTGTTACTATATCATAACTATTGCGGGTCAGTAATTACATAAATGATACTTACCGCACCGTGGAATGTTACAGAATTCCCAGCGTTTCGTCAGGAGGGAAGTGAAACACCAAGGACGTGGCTCACCATCCGGATTACGGCAGTAATTTGACATCAGATTCTTTTCTGGAAATCTGAATATTGGATGAAAAAGTAGAAATGTCTGCCTACCATCTCTTGACAGGTTGGGATTGAACCCAATGGTGTTTCAATGTTGACCGAACGATGCTCACTCAAGATAATGTATATCTGTATTCCCCTTCCACAGTATCACATTCTATGATCTCAAATTTCTTCCCATTAATCTCTTCTGGTAGTTCAGAGAATACTCAGAGCAGATTTGATGCGTGGAAATAAAGGCAGAGGAGTAAAAGGAAAACTCCCTTCGATAACCAGAATTTTTTTGGGATGTAGCCCAATACAGGTAATCCTCGACTTACAACAGTTCATTTAGTGACTGTTCAAAGTTACAACGGGATTGAAAAAAGTGATTTATGACCATTTTTCACACTTATGACCATTGCAGCAGCCCCTTGGTCGTGTGACCAAAATTCAGATGCTTGGCAACTGACTCATATTTATGACAATTGCAGTGTCCTGAGGTCACATGATCACCTGTGACCTTCTGACAAGCAAATTCAATGGGGAAGCGAGATTCACTTAACAACCGTGTTACTAATTTAACAACTTCAGTGACAAGAAAACAACAACTGTGGCAAGAAAAGTAGTAACATGGGGCAAAACTCACTTAACAAATGTTTCACTTAACAACAGAAATGTTGGGCTCAATTATGGTCATAAATTGAGGACTACCTGTATCACCACAGAAAATTATGTAATGGTGGGTGTTGAGCTCTCTCTCTCTCTCTGGGTGTGTGTATGAAAATCCAAGATAGTAATGTTAGGATGATTGAATGCATTGATTATAATGTGTAAAAAGGAAGAATAACTTTTATTGTGCCGTCACACTTAGGGTCTTGACGTTTTTCAACCACCTGCCCTCTGAACAGATATCTCTGCATATCAAATTACATCATTTCTGTTCAGACTACATCTTTGAGCTAAAAAAAAAAGAAAAGCCTTAGATGACAAAGCCTTTAGTTCTGATATGGATGAAAAACACTACTTTCAGTCACCCTAATGAAATTCGGACTAAAAGTCTTTCCAGTGAACAATGTGTGCTGCTTAATATATTACATTAAAAATAAGGTATGCTGTTATTTTTATTTTCAAGGAATCAGGTATCTGAAATTATTTGTTTCCCACACACACTTTTACTTTTCCTCCTACGTCGCTAATAAGGGTCCATGAGTGAATCTGAGGCTTGTAGACTTACTTGGAAGGGATGTATCCGTGAGCGTGAGGCTCTTGAGAAGCCCATGCCTGACAGGTGAGCCCAGATTCTGTTGTGGAAACTTTGCCTCGATAGTTTTCCCCACTGCAGTGCATACACTTCTCTGTAAGGATAAATAACTGTGAGTGAAGAAGCTTTATCCTATTAGATTATTTTTCCCCCCAGTCCTCTGGATGGTAGGAATCATGATGCCCAAGTCTTCTGCTGTTTGAAATGGGATCTGTTATCCTAGATTGCTCAACAATCACATTTTTCATTTTATAAGGAATCTAGAATGGTGAGGACTAGTTCTTGAAATTGCTTTGAGTTAACTCTAAACCAAAATTACAAATTAATATTTTCATTTTGTCTTTATAGATGCCTAATTTACACTATAGTGTAAATCAGGGGTGTCAAACTCAATTTCATTGAGGGCCGTATCAGGGTTGTGTTTGACCTCGGGGCGGGGGCATGGCCAGCTTGACATCACGTGTTGGGAGTGCCTGTGGTGGCCTGAGCACTTTGCTAGTGAAAATGGAGCTTTGGGAAGGTGGCCCGCCTGAGCTCCATTTTCACTGGCAGATGCACTGCGGGCCAGTCCTTTGCTGTTTCCAGGGTGGCCCTGTGGGCCAGATCTAAGCACCATGCGGGCCAGATCTGGCCTGCAGGCCTTGAGTTTGACAGCCCTGGTATAAATGGTGTGATGGTGAAGGCATCAGGTTAGAAAACAAGAAGTTGTGAGTTCTAGTCTATCTTAGGTACAAAGCCAGCTGGGTGAACTTGAATCAGTCTTTCTCTCTCAGCCCTAGGAAGGAAATAAGGCAAACCACTTCTGAAAAACCTTGCCAAGAAAACTGCAGGGACTGTTCCCAGCAGTCTCCAAGACAGAAGATATATACACATATACATACATACATACATACATACATACATACATACATACATACATACAAATACTCTAGGCCTTACACATAAACACATCTATTGACATTGCCTTTTGATTTATGGAATTATTTTCTCTTTCTTGTTTTTGTCTTAAGAGAATCATTTTTGGGGTGATCAAATATGGGCTGATATGCAATTTTTTTCTGGTAATTTATTTATTGTTTTATTTTTTCATGTGCTAAATCTCAGGGGACCATGATAATCTTTAGCACCTTGCAGGCATAGCATGATGATTTGCCAAATTCTTAAAAAGATATTACAATAGGAGAAATGGGGAGCTTTTCTCCAGTGTATTACAATGTTTATATGACACTAGTAACAGAACTTCTAACTTTGCTCAATGGTTTGCAAACTTTTGCATAAATCTGGCATTTGTATAGACATGCATTGGTGTAAATGGACCAATGGGTGCCTAGAGGGAATTTATTGTAATAAAGTTCATCTCCATCATACAATACTTTTGCCTTTAAAAAAACAGAGGCATTTACAAACAAAAGAACAACAAATTATTGACTAGTAATAGCTTAAATATAATACTAGCTTTTAAATATAATAACATTTGTACCATCTTAGATTTGCAAATGTTTCAACTTCTATTAGTTGTAAATATTTCAAAATATTATCATTTTCATTATTATCAAACTATTTCTATTTATGAAATGCTATTGTTCGGGGAGTTTCACATTTCTTGAGAATAAATCTATTGCTATTTAATATAACTTGTTCCATATCTTGAAACATACATAGGTTAATTATATGATCACTTCAATGATATTATTATAAATTTAGTTCATGTTTTTATTTTATTTGAAATAGAAAATAAATATTTTCTATTTATAAAAAAGAATGAAATAACCACAAAAAAGAATGAAATAACATCACATCTAATTGGCATTTACTTGGAAAACTATTCGGTTATCGGTTATTATATTTGAATAAGAAAGTGCTACTCCAATGTTTACGTTTTTTTCTAAAAATTGTACAGTGCAGGTAAGAAAAATACATTTTCTACCTATACATCATTGAAAAGAACAATACTTCACATTCAAAATTTTCTTGAGGAACTAAAATTCCAGTGTGTGCAATTCTACCTTCGCATTCAGGAATGTTGCAAAAATCAAATCTGGTTTCAGGATTTGTTGTATAACACCAGGGACCTTTAACATCGTGATCTGGATTTCTGCAGTAGTTTTCTTCTAATGAAGCATTAGGATACAGAGAAGGTGTAAAACTAATAAAAACAAAAGAAAAGACTATTATTACAGAAGTCATGCTTTTTTTCTCAGAGATTCAGAAGATTAAGCTGTATTAGAGGACCCTATGACTCATTTAATCATCTGTTGGTAGCAGGGTAGTGAAGTCTGATTTGACCAGAATGAACATTAAATAGTTTTTGAATGCCATTGCTATCACTTTGCTTTGAAAACTAAAGCAGAAAAAATCAGTTTATTAAAGAAGAAAGATCCAAACAGATAAACAGAATGATCACAGGCAAGCAAAAAAGCAACAAGAGTAGGGGGAACTTCTGACTTCCCGCAGGCTTCCCCATTGACTTTTCTTTGCGGAAACTGTCAGAGAGCATCATAAATCATGATTACATGACCCTGGGGATGCTATAATGGCCACCACTTTGCAAATAAAACTGATCTGAACTAGTGGAAATTTCAATTTCACTAGAGTAAATGGATCCTAGATATTTTACACATTATTTGAATGACATCAGGGTTGGACAAAGAAATGTTAACAGGACACAGTCAATAAGAGTTTAACCTGTTAAAAAGAAAACATTTAGAACAGCTGGAGTCCTCCAGTACTTTAAACAGGAGAGGAAGCTAAAGTTGAAGTTGTTCACCGTTTTCCCATCCCCATCTCAGGGGGAAAGGGGAGGGTTTTAAGGGAAAGACAGTGCTTCTCTTTAGGGATTTCACATGGGTAAAAGCATTTCTTTCTTGCTTATACCATTGCTTTCCCCAATATTCTACTTATATAACTGCAGCATGCTACCTGGGGAATTCTAGGAGTTGAAGTCCGCACATCATAAATTTGCCAACTTTGAAAAGCACTAAATTATACCATATACCATTGTTGATATATCTCCCAAATTGTCCTCCAAGTCAAACTTTAGTAAATAAAGTCTTGCAATTTTTAACAAGTGTCACAAGTGAACAATGTCACTTAACAACAGCAGCAACAACAGCAACGTCATGTGCATCCACGGTATGAAGTTTTCCTGGCGATGATTCAGAAATGGTTTTAGTTTTTTTCAAGAACAGAAATAATTGGCCAGAAGCTGTCACTCACTATGATAATTTTGTAACAAGTGAAGAAGAGAGCGATAATAAAAAAAAAGTGTTTTAAAATGTATTGAACTTGTACTAATTCAAAGCTTTTGTGAATAGCTTTAAAAAAATCAGCAACAGCTATTTCATGCAGCTGGAGTTCAGATATATTAGCATTTAATCATATTTTCTGCAACATGTGGGAATAGAGAGAAGCCAATGGAAATTCCAGTTAAGGGTCATTAATATGCTTCACTATATTCTATGCACTTTCAGAAAACTGTTCCGTAAACTTGCTCTTATTAATGGTACAAGAAAGCAGATCCTAGAGTTGTCTCAATGAGGTGGGCAGCTTTGAAGTTTAATTACAAAATAAATTTTAAAAATCTCTATTCAGAACAATGGTGGGTTTCTACCGGTTTGCCCCGGTTCGGGCAAACCGGTAGTGGTGGCGGCGGGAGGCTCCGTCCACCCACCCAGATATCATCACAGACACTCTGCGCATGCACAGAAGGTTCTGCACATGTGCAGAAGCGCTGCACGTGCGCGCTCACAGTTCTGAACCAGTAGTGAAGGTAAGTGAAACCCACTACTGATTCTGAAGACCCTGCTGAATTCAATACAATAATTCAATAATTCCTTTCAGGTAAGCAAGCAGAAGATGGCAGCCTTAGCCATGGCTAACATTTGTTTGAATTGTGCTATACATGTTTCCTACAAAAATTCAGGTCAAATCATTCTTAATTCATATGGCTATAGAAAAACGAAGGCCGTTTTGCTGAGATGGGAAAAGGCCATACTTGGGATTATGAGGTCTGTTATCGGTCCATTTCTGGCATACTACACCATTCTGTGTTTTTGATTCTGTTCCCCTGTAGTCCACTCCAATTCCAATTCTGCATTCCAGGAGATACACTGAAAGAAAATGTGGTTATTAAAAATTGCTATTGTTATCACAGAGCACCTTTCCACCAAAGAAAAATCATTGCTTACAGATGGAACTCCACCCCGGTGTGATGAAGTTGAACATTTTAATATGTGGCCTTCATGTTCAGTTGAATTAGGGGATCGCAACCTGAGATCGTGAAATTGCAAACTTTGGATTACAAGCAAACATTTAACAAACTTAGTTAAAAAGGTAAAGATTCTCTCAAGCTGAGCTTGATTTTTAGGGACCACATGGCTACAACATGAAAAAAGTATGTCATTACCTTCTCCTGCTTTTTTTTTTTTAATTTGCCAATCAAGATTGCAATCCTGAGATTTTCTGGTGGTCTCCCATCTAGGTTCTGGATCTAATGCTGGTTAGCTTTTTTCAGCTTTGCCAAAGTTGGTAGGTTCTACCTCTAGCTATGGTCTCAAAATTATTGGCAGATGATTATTTTAATTATGATAGTTCAGGGGGAATGCAATGCTAAATGGGTGACTAGAGAATAATTATATTAAACCAGTTTTAATATTAATTCAACATAAATATAAATCAGACCAAACTTTGGTTATTTTTTTTAAATGGTCTGATTTCTTGATGCTCATTCCCTGAGCACCGAATAGAAATTTGAGCTGAGCGACAAATGAGTGATTATCCAAATGCAATTAAGGGCTGCTTTAATCACAGCATTGGTGACTACCTCAGGTTCTCTTTCCAATTGGAAATACAGTAAATACAGACATAGAGGATGCCATGAAAAACAAAGATATAGAGGGTGACCTTCAATTTTGATCAAGGGGACCATTTCCTGCTCTGTTGTAGCTCTTATGGTCTTTAAAACTACTTCATGGAGTATCCCAATCTCATGAAATAATATTGGACTCACGGGTATGTGTGTGTGTGTGAGACACTGAAAAAGAGGGGGCAATCAACGCCATTTTGTTGGCAGTCAAACATCAACTACAAAACTACAGGTAGTCCTTGACTTACGACTACAATTGAGCCCAGAATGTATGTTGCTAAGCAAGAAATTTGCTAAGTGAGAAATTTGTGAGAAATGAGTTTTGCTCCATTTTCTTGCCACATATGTTAAGTGAAGCATTGCAGTTATTAAATTGGTGACACGGTTGTTAAGTGAATCTGGCTTCCATATTAAATTTGCCTAGCAGAAGGTCGCAAAAGATGATCACATGACCCTGGGACACTGCAACTGTCATAAATATGAAGCACTTGTCAAGCATCCAAATGTAAATCACATGACCATGGAGATGCTGCAACAGCCATAAGTGTGAAAAATGCTCATAAGTCACTTTTTTTCAGTGCCATTTTTATTTTGAATGGCCACTAAATGAATAGTTGCAAGTTGTGGATTATCTGTACATGTGGATCAGTCAAAAAACCCCCATCAACATGTTGCATTCACCACACTTCCAGTTTGCTGTTTGTCCCCGCCGGACGCTCCTTTGGGATCGTCGAACCCACTGCCTGTAAGAGCCGCCTTTATAGCGGAATGGCGGCTCGAAAAAACTCCATTTCCATTAGGAAATGGAGATAGAGCCGGCTGGGATGGGTAGAGTCCTCTGCCTAATCCCAAAAGTTTTTTATTTACTTTTGGGACGGAGCGGAAGAGACTCCCCGTATCCCCAGCCGATGCTCCGGGCTCTGGGGGATCTCTGCTATACGCAGAGCTAGGTGGCAAAAGCAAGCCTGTAAATTTGTTAAATTAATTAAAGAAGATGTGAGCTGGACCTCTGATCCTGAAGCGCAAGTATTTTTTTTATTTTAGAAAAGTTACGGAAGTTGTTTAAGAAGTGAAAGGAAAAAAGATTTTTAAAATGGCGATTGCTGAGGCTTGAAGAGAGGCTGAAAGGGAAAGTCCTTCCGTTTTCTATTACAAAGTAGCGGAATGAATACTTCTGGCTGTAATTGAAGGCAAAACCTCACTCTCACTCTTGTTTTTTTTTCTTTTTTTTCCCTGGGGATCTGATATTGATCTTGGTTGGAAACAAGCTTTTTTTTCTCTTTTCCACTAAATCTTGTCTGTGTGGAAAATGACACTGAGACTTATACAGCTAGACAAACAGGCAGTGGGGGGGAATTCCCCCATTAACAAATTACATGAACAAGTTCTAACTCTCCAGTCTCAGAAACCTGACTTTAATATAATAGAATTTCTTCTTGAAGAGATTGTAAGAAGGGATGAGATTGTGAACCAGCAACTTGAAAAATTTAAGCAGGAAATTAAAGAAATTGGTGAATTGGTGAAATCTAAGTTTGACTTTTTGGATCGAAAGATTTTAAAAACAGCTAATGGTTTATCAGGCTTTGTGATTCAGTTGGCTGCAAAGACTAAACTATTAGAGTCTAAAATGAAAGAAACTGAGGAGAATTTGGATGACAAGATCCAAAAAATTAAAAAGGATTTGGCAAACACTCAGGATAATAGCTCAGAAGACAAACCTAAAATGGAGGTTGACCAAAAGACTGGTAATGAAGAAAATGTGCAACAGAAGATTGAAAGAGAAGTTTTAATGATTCAATATAATTTTACAGAATATGCAATTAGACTGAGAGGTCTGCAGGAAAATAACAGAGATGATTTAAGGAAAATATCTTCTGAAATTCTGGCTGGGATTTTAAAGGTTCAACCTGATGAAGTGTTTTGCAGGATTGACAGAATTTATAGAATAAACTCCTGGTTGGCAAAGCAAAGGCAATTGCCTAGAGATGTGGTGATTTATTTTACAGATAAAGAAATTAGGAATAATATTGTGCAGAACTCTTTTAATTCTACTTTGCAATTTCATGGAAGAAAGATTTGGATTTTTAAGGAGCTCCCGCCTAAGATGTTAATGGAGAGGAAGAAATTTGGCTTTCTAGTGACTGAGTTAAAAAAAAAGAAATATCCTATTTAGGTGGGATGTCCCAGCTGGTTTAATATTGAGACACCAAGGAGTGAGATACCAACTGAACACTGTTGAAAAAGCGGAAGAATTTTATCAAAAAATTTTAAAAATGAATTTAACATCTTTAGGCACAATACAGGACAAGCAAAAGGAGTTGGAAACAAAAGGAAAATATCAAATTACAGAGGCTGTGGTAGATAAATTGTCTTTGGACTCTCTGGATACCCCAGCTGGACTGTCTATAAATATGAGAGCAGTGTCATCCGACTCCAATGTGATGAATCATCAAGTTACAGACAAGTGCGTAAATCAACCAATTGATATACAAGTGATGGAAAAGAAAGACGAGATAACAAAACAAAACCAACAAGATCAACTTATAAAGCAGAATGAAAATCAATCAGCTGATACACAATTTGTAGGAAGGAAACCAGGATGGAAACTCAACCCGCAAAAGAAAAAGAAAAGAAATAGATCTCATAGAAATAGCAGTTTCTAAACCAAGCAACAGTGAAGCCAGGGACTTTAAAAAATGAATGAATATGTGAAAAGATAGTGGAGGCGAACAATTGTTTAATACTATCTTGAGGATAGTGGCAGATCTCTGCAATGCCGTGATTTTGGGGTGTGAAAAGAGCCTTACATTCTTGGATTTGAATTATCTACTTTGGATTTTTTTTTACTGGTAAATATATTATAACTATTTCGAGTTACAAGGCAAGAGAATCACGCTGGGGCATGCAGAAGATCTGGATGTTACCCACTAGGATGATGGGAATTAATAATCCTGATGAAAACCACAATTACAACTATATGGAATATAATTATAATGTCACTTGGGTGGTTGTTTTTACTTTCATATATATATGAGGATATCTATTACTGATGGGGGCAGAAGATGATTGAAGATCTTGAACAAACTGTTGCACTAGTATGTTATTTTACCCTATTATGGATGATGGATTTAACAATCCAGTGGAAAGACATCAAAGAAGATATTATATGGATTATAAATTTAAAGTTATTGTCTTTTCTCTTTTTATAAAATGGAATGCATATATAGATATATGTATATTTTAGTAGAGTGGGCAGTGGATTATATTTAGAATTGTATTGCATGGTAATTTTGCAGGAATTTGGGTTGAAATAGGTTAGTTTACTGATTGATTAGTTTAAGAAAAAGGATTTTTAAATCATATATTTAGGGGAGTGGAGGAATTGGATAGAACTGAATAAATGTTAAATTTGGATGTAGGGAGAAGGCTGCTTTGAAATGTTATATTAATATATATAAAAGATTAAATGTTAAATTGTTGTAATAATATACTATAAGTTTGGGGGAGGAGAAAAAGGGCAGATTATTCCGAAAATGGGAGTTATAAGAATATTATGCTAAGGGTCAGTATTTTGAGGAGGGAGTAAGGGAATGGTAAAATATTATGTAATTAGTTATGAATTAGCTTATTGTTGTGAAGAAGTCACGGGGGGGATGGGTGGTGAGGGGGGGTTAGGGAAGAGGGGGGGAAAGGGGGGAAAAACTTGTATTTGAAAACTTTTTCAATAAAAAAAACATGTTGCATTCACCAACTACTCCCTTGTAAAGTTTTCTGCATTTGTCAACTTACATGAGCTACTGATTGGTAAATCTTACAGGACTATTGATTGGTTTATATTTAGCTGCACTTTGAAACAACTGCAGATAAACAGTTTCTTGCCTGCTTCCATGTTTTACCATATCACCAAATCACTTTATAGTCTTTTTCTCCTGAGATCAAAATTCCCTTCACAAAAAGAAAACACCACCTGCAAAATTCATATTACCCCAACTTCCAAATTTTTTGAATTGTAATGTCGCCTAAGAAACTGCAAAAACAGCGGTGGGTTTCAAATTTTTTTACTACGGGTTCTGTGGGCGTGGTTTGGTGGGCGTGGCAGGGGAAGGATACTGTAAAATCTCTATTCCCTCCAGGGGAAGGTTACTGCAAAATCCCCATTTCCTCCCGATCAGCTAGGACTCGGGAGGCAGAGAATAGATGGGGGTGGGGCCAGTCAGAGGTGGTATTTACCAGTTCTCCGAACTACTCAAAATTTCCGCTACCGGTTCTTCAGAACTGGTCAAAACCTGCTGAAACCCACCTCTGTGCAAAAGGCATAATATCCAAAAGTGTACACTTACTTCGTTTTTCAAAGAGAATGGCCCCTGCTTTTCTGAACACAGACGCTGTTTTAGTATTGTCGCGCAACGTAATGCATTGCTGCTCTTTCGCTGTAAATAGAAATGCCCTGTGGAAAGGGCAGAGACATATATTATATGACACAGAGAAACAACACAGTCTAGTTCAGGTGTATACATGTACACGGCGAGAAACTTCAAGGGTTGTTTTGCATTCTATTTAGAAGTATAGTTTATCCAATTTGGAGGCACCATCCAATTTACCATAAAATAACAGGAACAAAATACATTAAAAGCAAAAGAAGGCGGAAAATCATAAAATAACAGCATTAAATCCAGTCTAACTCAGATAAACTGAACTTTGTATAAATAGCTAAGGGCTCTCCTCTTCTTCTGTACTCCTTTATACCATCACTAAATCTACTTGGAAGCAAGGGATTCTCTGCTCAGTTGCTGGGTGGGCGTGGCCATGGTGGGTGTGGCATTTTTGCCCTTCCTGGGCTCTGAAGTTTTCCTCGAGCCTCCGGGAGGGCAAAAACGGCCTTCCCAGAATCTGGAGGCCCTCTGGAAATGGAAATGGGCCTGTTTCTGGCCTTCCTGAACTTCCGGTAGGCCCATTTTTCACCCTCTCCGAGCCTCCCCAAGCTTACCTGCATCCAAAACGGGCTGCATGGGGACTCCTGGGTTCCAGCCAGGAGTGGAATTTGGGGGTTCTCCGAACTGCACAGAATCTTAGCTAGAGGTTCTCCCGAACCCCTGCAGACCCCCAGTAGCCCAACCCTGCTTGAAAGTCTAGATTTGGATGGAGGAAGAATTGCTAAGGAGCAGAAGATTCTCCTCCTTTTTGCTGGTTCAAGCTATTATGGAGGAAATCGTTGGATCCAATCCTAATATAGATTAAATGCCAATACTTAATGTGTAATTTTGAGGATTCTCTTACTAATTTTATAAAGCAAGAATGCAGTACTTTAAAAAGAAGAGCCATATTTAAAAAGGCATGAGATTGCTATTATGTCAAACATAGCTGCATAGTGGTATCTGCTACCAGAAACAAATTGCAGTTCAATACAAAAATGACGTGTCCTTAATGCAGGTAGTCCTTAACTTACAACAGTTCGCCTAGTGACTGTTCGAAGTTATAACGGCACTGGAAAAAGTGACTTATGACCATTTTTCACACTTAGGACCATTGCAGCATCCCCATGGTCACATGATTTACATTCAGGTGTTTGACAACTTTTTTTTTTTTTTTGCTTTAATTTATATGCCGCCCTTCTCCGGAGACTCAGGGCAGCTTACAATGCGTTAAGCAATAGCCTTCATACTTTTGTATATTTATACAAAGTCATCTTATTGCCCCCACAATCTGGGTCCTCATTTTACCTACCTTAGAAAGGATGGAAGGCTGAGTCAACCTTGAGCCTGGTGAGATTTGAACTTGCAGTAATTGCAAGCAGCAGATGTTAATAACAGTGCTTTAGTCCACTGTACTACAGGCTCTTACCTGTAACTGTAACTGATTCATATTTATGACAGTTGCAGTGTCGTGGGGTCATGTGATCCCCTTTTGCGACCTTCTGACAAGCAAATTTAATGTGGAAACCAGATTCACTTAACAACTGTGTTACTAATTTAACAACTGCAGTGATTCACTTAACAAATGTGGCAAGAAAAGTCATAAAAAGTGACTTATAACTGTTTTTCACACTTGGGACCATTGCAGCACCCCAGTGGTGAAATCTAAAATGTGTTACTACCGGTTCTGTGGGCGTGGCTTGGTGGGGGCGGGGTAATGTGACTGGGTGGGCATGGCCAATTTTTTTTTTTTACTTTTAAAACCATTTTTCCTAAAAATGATTTCAAAAGGCTCTGATGATCCCAGCTGAGTTGCCTGATCGGCAGAGGCTTTTTTTCTTTTGAAAGAAAAAAAGCCTCTGCCGATCAGGCAACTCAGCTGGGATCGTCAGAGGCATTTAAAAGAAAAAAGCCTCTGCCAATCAGGCAACTCAGCTTGGATCGTCAGAGGCATTTAAAAGAAAAAAGCCTCTGCCGATCAGGCAACTCAGCTTGGATCGTTAAAAGCCTTTGACTATCCCAGCTGAGCCGCATGATCATCAGAGGCTTTTTTTTTTTTTTACTTTTAAAAGCATTTTTTCGGCCGAAAAGGTTGTAGAAAAAATGCTTTAAAAAAATGTTTTTTAAAAAAAAGCCTCTGATGATTGCACGGCTCAGCTGGGCATGGGCGGGGGGGCAGGGATTTTTGCTACCAGTTCTCCGAACCACCCTCCTCTATCGCTACTGGATCGGGCGATCCAGTCCGAACCGGGAACATTTCACCCCTGAAGCACCCCCATAGTCAGGTGATCAAAATTCTGCCGCTTGGCAACTTACATGTACTTACGCTAGCTGCAGTGTCCCAGAGGCATGAGATCATCTTTTGCTACTGTTTGACCAGCAAAGTCAATGGGGAAGACAGATTCACTGAACAACCGTGTTACTAATTTAACACCTGCAATGATTTGCTTAACAACTATGGCAAGAAAGGTCGTAAAATGAGGCAAAACCCACTTAACATCTATCTTGCTTAGCAATGGAATGTTTGGGCTCAATTGTGGTTGTAAGTCAAGGACTGCCTGGAAGTTGTTGCAGTACATTGCATTGCATTGTATCAAGCTCTCTAAGTATTAGCTGAATTCTATGTCATTTGTCTCTAAGGAAGTTTTCAGATAATCAGCGACAATCAAAACATTTGAGCAACTTTCATAAAATGCAAGAATCCTATGATTACCTGCAGATAAATTCTGTTTCAGTTTCACATTTGATAGCACAAGCTCCTTTAGTTAAAGTTCTATAGGTGGTGGATTCTTGACCAAGGATCCAAGCACCATCTGTCCTTACATAATTGTCCAGAATATCTCCTTGAACTGAGAGTGGAGGAAAAGTGAGAAGAATTTAGAAAGTAAAAACACCAAATACATACTTTTCACCAAATGAAAGACTTGCTTATTCTGCATGCAGGGAAGTATGTATACCAGAACATAAAGTCTACAGATTGCCTGAATATGTAAAATTCACCCAAATTTATTGTATGGTGATCTGAGTGGGAGGGCGACATTCCTGGACTGGAATCGTGCCCAAGATGTAGAATAACTGGCCTGCAGATGAAAGGTTGATACCCTTGAGCAAGGGATGATAAACCTGCAAATGGAATGATAATTCCTAGATTTCTTATTAGAAAGAGAGAGTAGGGCTACAGCGAATGGAATGATTAGAGCAAAGGAAGATTCTGAGATACTGCACCGTTTTTCTGCAGTACTTGATATGGAATCCTTCTAAACAGTTCTGCTGGTTTTATAAGTGTCTCTATTGATATAAACTCACCAGCAGGGAAGCACTGAGTTAGATAGAAATAATTGCCTTGAGTACCAAATAAGGATATGTATATTTGCGAGAGAAATGATGCCAACGCATCCTTTCTTGTTTGTTTAGATTTGATTTAACTCACCTTTATAATTTTTATAAATAACTCAAGGTGGCGAACATACCAATACACCTCCCTCCTTTTATTTCCTCTTAACAACAACCCTAGGAAGTGAGTTGGGCTGAGAGTGAGTGATGGGCCCAAAGTCCCCCAGCCACTTTCAAATCTACGGCAGGACTATAATTCCCAGTGTCCTGTTTTCTAGTATGATGCATTAACCATTAAACCAGTGGTGAAATCCAAATTTTTTTACTACTGGTTCTATAGGCGTGGCTTGGTGGGTGTGGTGTGGCTTGGTGGGCGTGGTTTGGTGGGTGTGACAGGGGAAGGATACTGCAAAATCCCCATTCCCTCTTCACCTCTGGGGGAAAGATATAGCAAAATCTCCATTCCCCTCCAACTTTGGGGTCAGCCAGAGGTGGTATTTGCTGGTTCTCTGAACTACTCAAAATTTCCACTACCGGTTCTTCAGAACCTGTCAGAACCTGCTGGATTTCACCCCTGCACTAAACCAAACTGGCTTCCTTCTTGCAGTTCCTTGCACTTCCTTATGTAGTTATCGCTGTCTTTGGAAGAAGCAATGGTGTTTAAATGCAGTCTCTTCTGAAAACC
This sequence comes from Arizona elegans, assembly GCA_022577455.1. Classification (NCBI taxonomy): domain Eukaryota; kingdom Metazoa; phylum Chordata; class Lepidosauria; order Squamata; family Colubridae; genus Arizona; species Arizona elegans. The sequence goes on from JAKOOJ010000001.1 coordinate 257,993,472, forward strand.
AGCTGCTGTCTCAGGTGAAGGGGGGATGTCATTCTATCTCTTTACAAGAGTCTTGATAATCTTCAATTTCCGGGCCAGGAAATAAAATGGGGAAGAGACCGCAAACCAACTTTTTCAAGGCAGTGCCTCAAAGGTGTCCCATCATTAGGTTCATTGCTAACTTTTTGTCCCAAGAGCACTTTCATTATTTATCCATGGGAAAAGTAAAGATTGTGAGATTTTGAGTTCCAGAATGTTGTTGTTTATTTCACAGTTAATGATACTTTGCAAAATCAAGTCCTTTCTTCACTGGCTTGATTTTGGCTACTTTTTAAGAAATGTCTCCAGCATTTATTTATTTATTTATTTATTTATTTATTTATTTATTTATTTATTTATTTATTTATTTATTTATGTGATTTATATGCCGCCCTTCTCCCGTAGGACTTAGGGAGGCTTACAAAAACAGTAAACCTTGTGCAACAGCAAACTGTTGAGACAAATGAAAGGTCACCTTTGAGAAATTATTTGTTTTGTTTCTAGCTTTCTTTTCTGGTTGAGCTCAGAGTAGTATGATAATATGTCTTAAGCATTTTCTATTTAAGCAGGAGAACGTCTTGGTCTTAATAAGCATAGAAGAGCAAAAGTCTTGTTGATCTCCAGCTTCCAGGATTCTCCTTATCGATTCCTGTTCCTAATGGACTTCAACATCTGACCCTGTAGTGAGTTGGTGATTGGAAACTGCTGATACAGGAGAGAAAAAAACCTAAGTGACAGAAACCTATCTCCATCTGGAATATCTAACAATATGCTAAATAAAGTCAAAACACAGCTGGGGTGTGTTGAAAATTATTCTATAGAAGTTCTGTCTTCTTTCTGGTTTAGGATGAAGAACTGCTCTAATAGGGGACTTCTGGCTGATGTCGCGGCAATATCAGATGCAGGGAACGGGTCTCCACGTTCCCTGTGCTGAGTTTTCTCTGTTTATGCTTCTGAGAGGAGTCAAAGCTGCCTTATAGGGGCAGCAAAGCTAAGGAGGGGTGCCCTGAGACGTCATGGGAGAGATTGCAACTCTACTGCTGAACCCCAGGCTTTTTTCCCTCTATGCCATAGCGAGAAGAGGCAGCCTAAAGATGGCTGCCATGAAGCTGGAACAGCTGAGAAAATCTAAAAGCTGTACTGGAGTGGAGTTGGTGAATAATGTCTGGAATTGGGTGAGAAGGATCCTTTTTATTTAAAACTCAACCCCAAAAGAATATTCAGGAAAAGAGATATTCATTGCTATTTTTAAAAGCAGTGATTTAACATTTTGAGAAGAATTTCAAAATTGAAGGAAAAAGAATCAAAGGGAGAAAGGCCTTTAAAGGACCTTTAAAAATACAGAAAACTGGATTTCTAAATTGGACAGGCGTTGTTTTGGATAGGCATTTTAAAATGCTGGAACTATTTACTTAAAAAACTAATATCATTTTTATATTTTGGATTGTTACCATTAAAATTGTATAAAACTGGTTAATATTGAAATTTGATCTAAGAGTGCCACCTGCTGACAAAAGGAAGGCATAACACATTTTCAAAATCCTGGAAATACTTAGCTATTGGAGATTGAAACGTGAGAATAAGAAAGAAACTATTATTAAAGTGACCCCTGAAGGCTACAACACAAGACTGAATTTATAGAGGGACTTATGAAGGTTCTGGAAAAATTCTTGGGACTATCTAGAGGCACAGGTCAATCAGCTTTGGGATATAAAGATTCATGAATATTGAACTTTTTGAGATGTGATTTAAGGTTTGAATATATGGGTTTTGGATTATTAGACAAAAGAGGGACAAAATAAAACTAAACAAGATACTCCACCAGCAAGAAAGGAGTGGAATTTGTGGAGGAACAGCATCGATAATTCAAAGTATTAAGGATACTTTGACAAGAAGCTGCAAGGAGATTATGAATTTGAACGATGGTATTATCAAATATGCTTGAATAATATAGTGATTGGCATAAAAATAACATATTGAAATATTGAATAATTAAATAATGGAAGATTATAACAACATAAATATGTGTATTATTATTAGAACCATATAAGCTTGCTAAATGTAACAAATATGATTAATAATATTTTATTTGTAGTAAAAGGAATGACACTCAGAATATGGTGATTGGCATAAAAATAACACATTGAAATATTGAATAACTAAATAATTAAAGATTATAACTTAAGATAAATATGTGTACTATTACCAGAATTATATAAGCTTGTCAAACATAGTAAATATGATGAATATTATTATATTTGTACTAAAATGTAAGACACTCAGGTGCCACATTGTTCACACATTGATATGTTTGTAAAAAATAAAAAAATAAAAAACTTGGGGGGGGGGAGAATGGCTCTAATGGCCATTAAAATGGCTGATGGATTACTGAATTGCACATGCTCCTGCTGTCAGCTTTGTTGTATTCAGAAACATTTAATTCCCCTTTTAAGAAGGTATTGTCTAGCTAGAAAACTTATCTAAAACTTGCTTGCAATATGAAACATATTTAGCTTGTGCCACTTCTGCAATAATTTGTGATGTTTTCTGACAAAAGATGGAGTTGTCCCACCACTAATTAAATCTAGCTCTGTAACCTGCCTGCCCAGTAACATTATTTTTAAACAACCCAGAGACATCTTGAGGAAAAGAAGAGGAATATAATCCAAGGGTAATAAATATTAATAGAAGATGCAATGTCGTATACGATATTGATGTTTCATAGACAATATGCTTGCTTTATATGAGTCGTTCCTAGATTATTGAACATTACATAAGCATACAGGACACAATTTGCAAAACATCTCACATCTCATTTTACAATAAATTGGGCACAGTGTTCTTCAGCCAGTTTTTCTCAGCATTATTAGTTCCTGGGACTATACAACATTAAGAAAAATCAGATCTCATTGTAATGTAAGGTTTTAGAAACAGAAATGTAATTATTTAGTATTTTATATATAAAGTTAGTAACATCAAGCATTTATCCAATATGTGCCCATTCAAACTTCCAAGGTTAAGTCCCAACACTCATTAAATATGGTAATATTTCAGAGACTTCTATTATCTCAATTCTTCTGAAAAGCAGCAAAAAAGAAACATACCTGTGTAGAAAAAGAAAACTAATCCAAATATATATTTGTAGCACTCCATTTTGGGACAGGCAAGTTGTGTGCTGAAAGCTCTGTGTGTCTGCGGACAAAGTTTTATTGACTTAGCTTAGTTAGACAAGCCTCGAGCAAAGGAGATTAACCAAATTGGGTTAAATATTCTCTCAGTACTTTGGGCCTCTCTTCTCTGGTTGAAATGTTGAAACATTACCTTGAATTCATGATCTTACAAAATAACATTTAAATGTTTGAATTGATGAAACAGAAAGGTAGAAGACCCCTCCCTAGATTTTTTTAACTCTGAAATTCTCCTTAATCAAAAATGAAGTATTATTAAGAAATATAGGTGGATAAACAGACAGATTGAAAAGGATAGGATAGGACAGGACAGGACAGGACAGGACAGGACAGGACAGGACAGGACAGAACAGGACATGGTAGGGTAGAGTAAGGATAGGATAGAACAGGGGAGGGGAGGAGAGGAATATATTTTTAATGAGTTGTTTAGCTAAATTCATATACAGCTTCTTGCAACTGTTTTCAAGATTTGACACTGATGGAAAATCTTAGGCTGATTTCTAGCTATTATAGGATGTATTTGTTAGTTGTGTACATCTGAAGTTATGCACCAGATTTAGCTTTTGGATACATAAACCACAACTTTCCTAGTGTGGCACAACCAAATCCAACATATGGCAGCAAATGAGTAAATGTCACCACAAGGGACAATGGTTGGAAATCTGCCGGGGAAAACCTTTCAAGTGACAGAGCTTTAAAACATTAACTTTCGCTCCATTTATGCATATGCATTTCTTGTTCCAGCCATATTCAAGCCAATTGTCATTTGGTAAAACATAAGGAAGGAATCAAGTATTTGTAGTGTTACATGCAGTTCCTAGTACAGAAAAGATTAAATCATGATTGTTAGCCATTGTTGAAATTTCCCCTTTAAGAAAGCATATGTATTCTCATAGCTTCGTTTCAGCTAAACATATATCTAACCTTTCTTAATAATCAAAACTTGATTTTCAATCCCCAATGTAATCCTGAACATTCCATTAGAGAGAAGTTCCCTGAGGATGGGCTCCAACCTGAATCCAAAAGCTCGGAAGACTAGACTTCTGGTCCCAGGTACTGATCCAGATTGGATCCTGCAACATTATCCTGGGACATGTATATTTGCCTTCATTCATAACCCTGAACTCCTTAAGTATAAGGTTTTCTCTAAATGGGCAAGTTGTATAGATAACTGGGAAAGGATTAACCTTGCTAGAGCAGAAGAGACTAGAATACATAACAGCATATTCAGAGTACAGAATAACAGAGTTGGAAGAGATCTTGGAGATCTTCTAATCCAACCCCCTACTCAGGCAGGAAATCCTATACCATTTCAGACAAATCTCTTGTTAAAAATGTCCAATGTTGGAGCGATCACAACTTCTGGAGGCAAGTTGTTCCACTAATTAATTGTTCTAATTCTCAGGAAATTTCTCCTTAGTTCTAGGTTGCTTCTCTCCTTGATTAGCTTCCATCTATTGCTTCTTGTCCTACCTTCAGGTGCTTTGGGGAATAGGTTGACTCCCTCTTCTTTGTGGCAAACCCTTAGATATTGGAACACTGCTATCATTTATTTATTTATTTATTTATTTTATTCAATTTGTATACCGCCCTTCTCCTAGTGGACTCAGGGCGGTGCACAGCCAGAACTAAAACACATGCCAATACAAAATTTAAAATTATTAAAAGAATTACATAACTGGCCCAATTTAAAACAATTCAATTAAAACCCAATGACAATTTAAAAACTAAAAAACTAAAAAAGACTAAAAAAGGGGGAAGGGGTTCACGCCAGCCCTGCTTGATGGAAAAGAAAAGTTTTCAGGGCACGGCGAAAGACCCGGAGATCCGATATCCTTCGTATCTCCGGGGGCAAATCGTTCCAGAGGGCAGGAGCTGCCACAGAGAAGGCCCTCTCCCTGGGGGGGGTCACCAGCCGACATTGCCTGGCTGACGGCACCCTGAGGAGTCCCTCTCTGTGGGCGCGTACTGGTCGGTGGGAGGCTATCGGCGGCAGAAAGCGGTCCTGCAAATACCCAGGTCCTATGCCATGTACCTCTAGTCCTTCTTTTCATTAAACTAGACATACCCAATTCCTGCAACCGTTCTTTATATGTTTTAGCCTCCAGTCCCCTAATCATCTTTGTTGCTCTTCTCTGCTAGCTTCTTTCTAAGACCTCTTTGCATGCTGTCTTTTTATTTAACAACAAGTCAATTTTCATCTGGAGGCTGGAACTACTAAGATGCTAACAGTGCACTGCACATTAAGGATGCTTTGGCTTGTAAACAGGAAGGAGCTCCTACTAATGCTACTTCCTCTTTATCAGGTATCTTGACTGAATCTCATCACCTTTGTGGACCTGTTGATCTGGTCATGTTTGCCCTCTTGAAACACTCAGAGATTTACCTAGAGGAGTGTGTTTGTTGGAGATAGCTCAGGCTGGCCCTTTAGTTAGCATAGTGGTTAAATTGTAATCGGCTGCAGAATACATTTAAGCAGCAATGTACCACTGAAGTTTTCCTCTCATGTGACCATACGTTACCTACTAGCATAGAAATCATTTTGGCTAAGCTTTTGTCTATAAATTTTGATCAGTCTTGAATGTTGGGGGAAGTCCCAAAATTACAACTTTGAAATCATTGACAAAATTATTTACAAAATTGATAAACATTCAGAAGGCAAGAAGTGATATAGAAAGGATTGGACAAAGGCCAAACCACAGAAGGCTTACCAAACTGATGGCAAAATACTGACATGCACTTTTTTAAAATGCTAAGTCAGTGGTGAACAAGTCTCCGAATCATTCCTGTTGTCTTTCTCTGAAGCTGTTCCCTCTTGAATCCATTTTGTCACTGGAAAAAAACTGGACAAATTGCTTGAATCTGATCAGAGTAGAATAAAATGGAACACTTTCTTTCGGCAATTTAAAATTATATTTCTGATAATGGATTGATTATCCCAAAGATGGAAAATCTTTGCTGCCACAATATGATGCTGACTCATGTTCAGCTTGCAATCAACTATTAATCCAAGGCTTGTTTTATGCATGTTATTGCCAAGCCAAGGATCCCCCAATGATTTCAATGTCCTAAGTGAATAATTTTGCATTTGCCTGGTACATTTGCCTTGAAGTCTGTTGACTTCAAGTTTTTTTTTCTGACTACGCCACCCACTTTTAACATTTGCAAGCTTGAGAGGCATTTCCCTCCCCATTCCCTCCCACCTGTTAATAAAAAAGCGAAGGAGTTCAGAGCCAATGATTGAACTTTATGGAAGTCCACTATTCTCTCCATCTTTTCCACTTGGTTAAGGATAGATTCTCTTGCAACTCCATAGCTGCATTAACATAGAAAAGTATACTTACCTAAAATTTGCTGTCCCAATTCGCCAAATGTTATTCTATCTCAGTAATAAGGCTGGCCTTAAAGGTATTAATACAGGATAAGTTAACGAAAGTGACTGGTAGATTCTCCAAATTCATTTTCCTTTTTCACCAAACATTACTTGCCAATTGGAAAGGTATTCCAATTGCTCAGGGGAGAAGAGGCAGGAATAGGTTGAGATGGGCAAATGAAGGCAGGTCATTAGGATGGCTGATTTAGAAACCTTCTTTTGGACTAAGAAATATGATGTAGGAAGGGAAGATCAGGAGAAAGAGCCAGCATTGTTGTAGTAGGAGTGGGGGTGTCTGAGGCAATGCTGATTATTGTCTCTTGCTTGTCTGTTCTTTTGGTGCAGCTAGCTGCAGTAAAGTCTTGGGATGGCTTATGTGGGTCCAAGGAGGGCAAGATCAGTGGTGAAATCCAAATTTTTTTACTACCGGTTCTGTGGGCGTCTCTTGGTGGGCGTGATGTGGCTTCGTGGCTGTGTCTTGGTGGGGTGGAGGGAAGGATACTGCAAAATCTCCATTCCCATCCCACTCTGGGGCCAGCCAGAGGTGGTATTTGCCAGTTCTCTGAAATGCTCAAAATTTCTGCTACCGGTTCTCCAGAACCTGTCAGAACCTGCTGGATTTCACCCCTGGGCAAGATGGCTGGCAAAGGGAACCCAGGAAACAAAAGGCCCTCTCTCCATCTTTGGTCTTTCTTCTACTCAGGAATGGAGGGAATGTAGCCTGCCAGTTTTATGTGGAATCCAAGTTATATTGGAGAGGTGAGTGAACCCAAGCCACAAAGCACCCTCACCATTAGCTGACCAGAGACTGGCCTGATCCTTATTAAGGGACAACCCATGTCAAGTTCATACTTGTGGGGCCTTCCCCTTACACAATTGTTGCCAATGATATGTTAATGTTTCACCTTATCATGCACAACTTCTTTCTTTCCCTCACTCTTACACACAGAAATGCAGAATACAAGTGTGTTAAAGGCAGTTCACTGTAAAGTTTTTTCCCCTCTCTCCCTCTTTCCAAATCCTGATGCTTATTTGCTGCATCAAGGAAGAAAACTGGGTGGGGATTTTTAGTTCTGGCTTTTTTCATCAGCCCCAGCACTGTGTGCTGTTTTGTTTCCTGGGATTACTTGATTCCTCAGAAACATTCTTTTCTACTTCTTTCAGAGCCTTGGCTAAAGAATTGTAGTCTTCTGCAGAACTGTACAAACAAGGAAATGGAAAGCATTTGTAGATTGCTGGGAGTATTTTCTTCACACAGAAACAAAATCAAAGAGGAGTGTTACAGAATAACAGAAGACAGCATTGGAAGGGACCTTGGAGGACTTCTAGTCCAATTCCCTGCTCAAGCAGGAGACCCTATACCATTCCAGACAAATGGCTTTCCAGTCTCTTCTTAAAAGCTTCCAATGGTGAAGCACCCACAACTTCTGGAGGCAAACCATTTCATTGGTTAATTGTTCTCACTATTAGGAAATTTCTCCTTAGCTCTAGGTTCCTTCTCTCCTGGATTAGTTTCCATCTGTTGTTTCTTGCCTTGCCTTCTGGTGTTTCTTTCTTACCCCTTCTTCTTTCCCGTTGTTTAACTTAATGCTTCTTGCCTTCCTTTTTCAAGGTTCTTCTTCAAGGTCACTTCTGTATTCTTGTATTCTAGGCCTTTTCTAGACTATTAGGAGGGAAATTGCTTGAAAATACATGTGCTAGAGAAAATATATTAAAAATATATTTATGAGGAGAAGTTGAAATAGTGATTTCGGTCCAGTCACAACTTCTTTCAGCTCAAGCTACCCCACAATCTTGATGCTGTGAAGAAGTAGGAGGAAGGAATATTACATGTGCTGTCTTGAGCTCCTGTGCAGCAGTTGGAATATAAACCTAATAAAAAAACCAAAGCAATGTACTTGAAGATTGATACAAATTTTCATGTTTGTATTTTCTTTGCTGGCTTTGCAAATTAATGAAGGAAAGCTGTAAAACCTATGGATTCACCTGTCCACAATGAGAGCCATTTGAGTAATTACAGTATATTATTGTGATTCTAAATAAGTGACATGCAGAGAAAGATTTAGGAGCATATCTATTTGTCACACTAGTTCATTGAATCACACTAGTTCATTGAGAATTTTAGAACGGAGTTTGTCAGCCTGCATCTAGCTTAGAGAGGAGTTAAGTTTTACATAAGCTGAAAATAGCACTATTGTACGTACATGACACATTTTTCAATACCAGTCATCCACTACATATATTTTGACACCAGTGAAATTCCTCCCATTTTTAGGGAATAGTCAAACTGAAGAGCTAACTGGGAAGGCTTTGACACAAGTCTTATTCATTCTCCTTGAGTGATCTTGGGCACATCAGAATTTCATTCTGAAGATGATCATGGACGTCAGAAGAGACATTTTGTACCTTAAGCCTGAAATTTATGATTGTAATTATACAGGACTTTTGAGTCATTCCTTAGGTAAGCTTTCATTCAACATCCAGTACCCATTTGGACAATGTATTCTCTATTATATAAAATGTATTATGGGCCTAATTGTGCAATATGTTTTTAAAATCTAGTATTACTTGATTTGGGAAAGCTACTATGTAAACTAATTATATAATACATATATATTTAATTATGAACATGAGTGCTGAAGTCCCACGCCAAAATTCGGATCTGTAATTCTACACATTACATTAGGGCAATTAATTTTTTTCTATATTATCTTTACCATTAACATTTCATATTATGATATATTATAATCTTCATCATTTAAGCAAGAAAAGAAAACCAATTTATCCAGTTAAAAGGTCAAAAAGTGTAAATCTTATGAAGATATCTTCTGGGTTGAAGTTGGACAATTGAAACAGCACTATTACTCACTTTATTTATCAAAGAGCTTTCATTTAACCTTTTTGTTCTGTACTCTAGGTTGAATTATTGATCTATTATTGATATTGCTGTTCTTTGCCTTCACCCAAATCATAATTCATTTTATACACTACCCAGCTCAAATGAATAACAAAAGAAAGAACACAAGTGTTTGGACCTGACTTTGTTACTAAAAGCTTGGTTTTTTTGATCGTCCAAAATTACATTTCATTTACATAAAGGTAGATAAGTTATCACTCTCCAAATAATTTGTATAGATGTCAACAAAATAGGTCTATAACTTCCTGGGTCCTTATGCTTTCCTTTCTTGAAAGTGGGTGGCAGTGGTGATGATCAATATTTGCTCTGGTCCAGTTTTCTGAGACCTCACCAGTCTTTTATAAGTTTTCAAAATTTTCCAAGAGCTGTTCTGTAATATGCTAGGCTACTTAAATGCCCTCGGATATAACCTATTTGCCCCTATAGCAGTGGTGGGTTCCTCCTGGTTCGGCCCGGTTCCACCGAGCCGGTAGCGGTGATGATATGATGTCACCGAACTGGTTCTGCCCCCTCATCCCCCCACCTTATTCTTACCTTTTATTTGGCCCCACCCCCAATCTATTGCTGCCTCCTGAGTCCCAGCTGATGGCTAGAGGGGAAAAAATTGTTTAAACTCTTGCCGCGGGGCTTCAAAGGGCCGCCCTACAGCTGATCAGTGTTAAAAGAAAACAAATGAATAGATCAGGGCCTGCAAAAATACATGAGTAGATCAGTGCCTGCAAAAATAAATCAGTAGACCAGTGCCTGCAAAAATACATGAGTAGATCAGTGCCTGCAAAAATAAATGGGTAGATCGGTATAGCTCTGCAAGCAATTAAAAACTTGGTAGACCAGTACCTCTGCTAAATCCTAAATAATTGTCACATGACCATCAAGCCATACCCACAGAACTGGTAGTAAAAAAAATTAGAACCCACCCCTGCCCTATAGATTACATCCCAGTTGGCATTTTAATTCTGAAATGTGCTGTTTGCCATTAACTGTCTCCTGAAAAGCCTAAAACAATTGGGATAAATAACCATCCCCAAATAGCAAACCTATTCTTTCTTGGGGATCCAAGATAGGAAAATCCTATCCAAAATAGGTTTCACACTGTTCCCAAGTTTTCCTTTCCACAGCCCTTCTCACTTTTCTGGATTTAATTTTAACATTCTCCCTCCCCCAGTCCTTAATGAGTTTAATCAGTGTTCAAGGATACCGAGTACTTTCTTGGCATTAGATAGCAAGTAGCAGTAGAACTGGAGAACATCTGCATATTCCAAAGGAACAAACAGTACCCAACACTTCCATATAGATGGTAAACAACAAGAAACATGGCTCCATAACTTAGGTGGCTAACAATAGTCCACAGCACTATCTTCAGCATGCACCATAACAAGAAGGAATAAAACCATAGTAAAAAAAATATGCTCCAGGGACCTCCTGTCACAAAAGGATACCATGATTGACTGCACTTTAAAAAATAGCAAATTGCATTACCCCAACCGATAGCGCCTCCGCCTGGACTGTTTGTCTCCTAGAGTATCTACAATATATACTTGGCCCAATCTGGTAGACTTAGGGTGCTCCAGGTTCCATCTATCAGGACCCCCTCTATCAGAGGTGGTATTCAGCAGGTTCTGACCAGTTCTGGAGAACCGGTAGTGGAAATTTTGAGTAGTTTGGAGAACCGGTAAATACCATCTCTGACTGGCCCCACACCCATCTATTCTGTGCCTCCCAAGTCCCAGCTGATCAGGAGGAAATGAGGATTTTGCAGTACCCTTCCCCTGGAGTGGGGAGAGAATGGAGATTTTACAGTATCCTTCCACTGCTATGCCGCCAAGCCATGCCCACCAAGCCATGCCAACAGAACCGGTAGTAAAAAATTTTGAATCCCACCACTGCCCCCTCTATAGCAGCTCTTCCTGTCTGAAATGACATTCCCCCAAAACTGAAACTGTCCCATCATACAGACATTTCTAAGAACCCTAAAACCTGGTTTTGGTGAGGACAACTGATATCTTGTACTTTTTTCCCTTGTTCCCCTCTAGATTTATTTTCTGCTCCATCATTGTTCTTTTGTCTTCTGCTGTTTTTGTGTTTTTAACCACATGGACAAGTCTGTGCAGTTTCTTGGCAACAGTACAGAAGTGGTTTGCCACTTCCTTTTTCCATAACTTTTTTTTAAAATTTTCCCATAGTCTTGGGATATCTTAGTGGTCTCCCAAGTGGTAATGCTTTTTCAGGATTATCTAATGCTAAACAGCACTACTTATTGACTTGTGCTTTTGTATTTGTTCTGGCTAGTATTTTTTAGATTCTACTGCCTGCATTGTACTTTATTGCACAATATTTGCCTATTTTAGGCTATGTTTTTTTAGATCTATTGCAGGAGTTTTTATAGCAGTGTTATGATGTTTATGGAATCTGCAACATTAGAATATTTGTTCTATAATACATCTAGTATAATAATTAAAGAAATTTCAAGATATCACAGTTCCAGTATCATATATCTACGAGTATCCATGTATATACCGAGGCAAGCAAGAAAACTGGTGGGTGTAATTTTAATTACCTTCTAACATTTTGGATTCTGATTTGACCAGAGGAAATAAGGCTAACATGTTTCAAAATATATACAAAAATCTAGCAACTAAACCAAAATGACATCGTAGCAGTGAATTTTTGAAGCAACATGCCAATTGTCTCACATTCATACATGTTCCTAACCATGATGATGCCATTGCCAAAATGTCCATTATAAGTCCCACTTTTTGGTACTTGCATCATGTCATTGCACATAAATACATAAGAGTTTGTCGCAATCCATGTTTTATCACTTGCCCCGCCAGGGTACAGCAGCAGACATAGTGAATTTACATGAACAATTTGTCTCATTTTCATGCAAATATGCAGAGGCAAGCCTACATTGGTTACATACATGTTCAGCTCTGGATTCTGAAAGATTTTTTTTTCTAGAAGTGCTCAGCATTCTCCTTCCAAGAGAAACTGCAATTTTTCTCTTGGAAGGACGGCTTTAAACCAATTGAATGAAATGTGTGGCTGACAGGCCACAAAAGTCTCTGAAATACCAGCAGATTGAAAGCTGTTCTTAACTGTAGTCATTTTTATGTGAAAGCCAGACTGTAATCCACAAGTATACAAATAGCAGGTTTGCAATGAAAAAATAGATCTTGGTCATATTAAGAGAATGTTCACTTAGCCAGAGGCAGATTAGTGGTATCACTGCTTTATCATTTTACCAGACATAATGTTGCCTAGAGGCCTCCTGAAATTAATCCTCAGTTGATCTTACTTGAAATTACAGCTAGTGCTTAAATTAGAAAACTCAAAAATCTTTAACAACTCAAATCGTAAATAAATACATAACCAGAGGTGGGTTTCAGCAGGTTCTGACCAATTCTGGAGAACCAGTAGAGGAAATTTTGAGTAGTTTGGAGAACCGGTAAATACTACCTCTGGCTGGCCCCGCCCCCATCTATTCTCTGCCTCCTGAGTCCCAGCTAATCAGGAGGAAATGGAGATTTTACAGTAACCTTCCCCTGGATTGGGGAGGGAATGGAGATTTTACACTATCCTTCCCCTGGAGTGGGGTGGGAACGGAGATTTTACAGTATCCTTTCCCTGCCACGCCCACCAAGCCATGCTATGCCCACCAAGCCACACCCACAGAACCGGTAGTAAAAAATTTTGAAACCCACCATTGCACATAACCCAGATCCAATTGGACAATCCCAGATTACAACTGGGTGGAAGCCATTCTATCAAAATGCAATTCCAAGAAAGTGTTGATGTTTTCCACAAATTCTCCAGGGATCCAAAGCATTTTTGAAGAGTAAAAGAAAATTATTCCACATTCACTGAAACATTTGATTGCAGCAAGTTATTTTCCCCATTGTGCCAAAGAACCAAAAAATTGCAAAGTGAGCTCTATCAGTGTCATGTAAAAAAAGAGTGCCTTTTTTTTTTTTACCATATTCTGTGGGTGGCTCTGATTAATAGAAGAAGAGGGAACAAAGTGGTGACCAAATATTAAAGTAAGCAGATGCAGGCTGTATATGGTCCCTCCAGACTGAGTGGGTCTAAAATCCAAGGGACCATTTTTAATCATATTCCTGTCTGTGGGAGGTGGGTTAATGGAAAGTACCTGACTTAGTATTGGTTCTTGCAATGAGTCATAAAACAAAATAAGTCTACAGGCCATTCTACTGAAGTTATGACATCCTCAGCCATTATTTCTATGGCTCCCTTCCCCCTTCAGGCTAACAATGTTGCCAATATCAATAACTGTTAAGTACTGGTAATGAATGATGATTTATAATCCTTAAATGCAATAGAATAACCCAAAACCACATATTATCTTAGGTGCTTGTAGAAATGAGATCATAACTCAACACTACTCAGAGATCATTAAAATCAACTAGTGACTAATCTGCATAATATTGGTATCTATTCATAACTTATCCACTCCTAATACCTTTGGCGCATTAAACACAAGCATTTATTTAATCATTTATAAAATGTAGGTCCCACGTTTTCATTTTTCCCCCTTTTAATCAATCTTGGTACATTTCACACCAAGCCAGCCCCATCTTGGCACATGTTCCAAAATCCTAGAAAGCATGACCAATGTCTATGGCGATTATGGTAGAGTACAGGTAGTCCTCGACTTACGACCACAATTGAGCCCAAAATTTATGTTGCTAAGCGGGAAATTTGTTAAGTGAGTTTTGCCCCCATTTTACAACTTTTCTTGCCATTTTTGTTAAGTAAATCACTGCAGTTGTATGCCAAGATGGGACTGGCTTGGTGTGAAATGTACTAAGATTGATTCAAAGGGAAAGAAAAGGAAAATGGTGGGTGTTACATTTTATAAATCAGTAACATTGTTATTAAATCTGGCTTCTTTATTGACTTTGCTTGTTGGAAGGTGGCAAAAGGTGATCACATGACCCCGGGACACTGCAACCGTCATAAATAGGAACCAGTTGTCAAGCATCTGAATGTAAATCACATGGCCACGGGGATGCTGCAATGGTCATAAGTGTGAAAAATGGCCGTAAGCTACTTTTTTCAGTGCTGTTGTAACTTCGGTCACTAAATGAACTGTTGTAAGTTGAAGATTACCTATAGCAAGCTGTAGGTTGTGTTACCCCTGTTGTACAATTTGAGGCTTTTGCAAGAAGTGACTTATCGCGGATCTATTGCACTAAAAATATGGTTTCCAAACTGTCTATAAACCTATTAGATACTCCACTTGATTACTCCACTACCTTCTGCTAGACAAGAAGCGCAGGTCAATCACAGGTACAGGTAGTCTTCAAATTGCGACCACAATTGAGCCCAACATTTATGTTGTTCTGTGAAAAATTTGCTAAGTGAATTTGTCCCCTTTTACAACTTTCCTTGCCACACTTCTTGCCACACAGCCTGACTAGGTGGCTCAGTGGCTAAGACACTGAGCTTGTCGATCAGAAAGGTCGGCAGTTCGGTGGTTTGAATCCCTAGTACAGGTCTCCTGTGTGAGCAGGGGGCTTGACTAGATGACCTCCAACGTCCCTTCCAACTGTTACCCTATTGCCCTTGTTAAGTGAATCAATCGTTAAATTATTTATTTATTTATGTATTTATTAATTATTTATTAATTAAGCTTATATGCTGCCCTCTCTCCGGAAAGGACTCAGGGTGGCTCACAGCAATAAAAACAGATAAAATCAATATTAAGTGTTAAAAACCATTAAAACTCCCCTTAAAAACCCCTTCAGTCCAATCCGGCCTGGCGAAATAACCATGTCTTAAGGTCACGGTGGAAAGAGCGCAGGTCAGGGGCCACCCGGAGCTCCAGGGGGAGTTGATTCCATAAGGTAGGTGCGCCCACAGAGAAAGCCTGTTCCCTAAGAGTCGCCAGACGACATTGCCTGGCCGACGGCACTCCAAGGAGGCCCTCCTTGTGGGAACGCACCGGGCGATGGGGAGCTGTCGCTGGCCACAGATGGTCTGTCAGGTACCCCGGGCCCAGCCCATGTAGGGCTTTATAGGTAATAACCAGCACCTTGAATCTCACCTGGAGGGCAACCGGTAGCCAATGCAGGTTGCGCAGGAGGGGTGTAACATGAGAGTGTCGGGACACTCCCATCACTACCCGCGCGGCCGCATTCTGCACCAGCTGAAGCCTCCGAGTGGTCTTCAGGGGCAGCCCCATGTAGAGAGCATTGTAGTAGTCGATCCGGGAGGTCACGAGTGCATGAGTGACTGTGCGGAGGTCATCACGGTCCAGGTAGGGGCGCAATTGGCACACCAGGCGAATTGTGCAAATTAAACACGGTTGTTGAGCTAATCTGGGTTCTCCATTGACTTTGCTTGTCAGAAGGTTGCAAAATGACTCCCGAACACTGCAACTAGGAGTCGTAACTAGGAGTCAGTTGCCAAGCATCTGACTGTAAATCACGTGACCACAGAGATGCTGCAATGGTCATAAATGCGAAAAAGGATCACAAGTCACTCTTTTCAGTGCAGGTGTAACTTCAAACGGTCACTAAATGAACTGTTGTAAGTCGAAGACCACCTGTACTTAGATCCGACCTCACAATTATTTATTTTTTATTTTATTTTTTTGCAACAGGGCTGCGCTTTGAAGAGCTCCCAAAAGAGGGCAGCCTTCTCTAAGCGCCCGTTGGCCTCTTTTCCCAAAAATTACCTCAGCCGCGGAGATGCTAGGATTTGGAGAAGCCTCTCCCTCGGGACCGCGCCTTCTCCAACGCCATCTCACGCTGGCAACCCGATTGCTCGGTCGCCTCCTTTCCGCCAAAACAAGAAGCGGAAGGAAAAGGCAAGAGCCCCAAACTGGCTGCGGCTTTCCCCCCGCCCTGGAAGACGCGAGGTAGGAGGTGCAGAATTGCGCAACTCTTTGGCTGAGCCGGAGAAGCCGCTGCCTCCCGACCGAGGCCGCGTGAGAACATCGCGGGCGACTTTTCTCCATTGTTCTCCGGTCTTTCCCGAGCGGGAAGACTATGGGTGTAAAGCCAGCGAGGCAGCGGGTTTCCAGCAACCCTTCTGATCCTCGGTGGAAAACTGGATGATTACTGGATGCAAGTTAAGCGTATTTACTTTCGTCATCATCCCTCTGTAATTGGTTTCTTGGGAAGAAGCGGCTCGCCAACAAAAGTTTTAATACTCCGGGGATCCTCGCCGTCCCGTAAAGACTTGGGCTGCCATCCTAAACGCGTTGGACCCCCGCCGGATTGTTGCAACTTTTTCGAGGAAGGTAGGCAAAGGTGATCTGGCTGCTTGAAATATAGGCAGCAATCCTGTAGGCGTGGAGATACCTCATTGCGTCCAGTGGCGCGTTCCTGTAAATGAAAGAGACAAGGAAAAAGTCGCAAAAAGGCAAATTAGAAGTCACTTTGGATTTCCTTTACAGCAGGTATAATTTACAAATACGAAACTACCTCTAACTCTATGGTTACAAAAGCACTCTTTTTTTTTCCTATTTATTTTTTGTCTCATCATCAAAACTGCAAGTGCTCAATTCATTTCTTTCCCCTTGTATCTACCTACTTCCAAGGAAGAGGCTCCATGCTCTGTCCATCAACGGGCATTTCAGCCATGCCACCTTTCTTGGCATTATTGTTTTTCCTTTCTTTTTTTTGGGTGGTGGTGGTGGTGGAATTCTTGTGTTAGGGAATAGGGAAGAGTTCACAGGTGAAAGGGAATATCTTTCAGGCCAATTGCCAGGTAAAAGCTTTTTCTGGCATACCCTCACCATCATGTACTTGTCACTTTGTGCCATGACCCGTCAGTGTGTCCTTATGGTGGCCCTTGGCAACGGAATAGTTTCTGCATTGTGGGAAAACCTTTGTTTTAATAGGTAATGAATGTATCAGCCCTTAAATACAGAAAGAGCATAGCAACAGCTTCAATTTGATTTTCCAGAAATATGTTATCTGTAAAGCTGCTCATGTATATATTTGGCGGTGTACAAATTGCCTTGTATCTATTCTTCTCTGCCTGGCTGAAAGGTCTGAATTGTTATGGGTGGCAGGCTTTTCCTGCCATAGCTGGGATATGTTAGTATTTGAAATCGGAAGCATTTGCACGTCAAACATGTTGCTGAACTAAAACCCTTCCATAACTGTTTTTAGTAAGTATGCTGTGAATTTAGCCCAAACCTAGGTGCCTTTTTTCTGGGAGTTCCTTGGGTTTATTTTAAGATAATTTGCCCCAAAAGTAGAGTTGATTTTTTTCCCGGGTAGTACTTGCACTTTAAAGATAAATTGTCTTAGATTTGCTGAAGATTTGGTGCTATTTTTCTTTGGCTGATGAGCATCTTAAAATCAAGCTTGACTTCCTTTTGTGTAAATATAACATGCATAAGCAGTATTGTAGAGCAGGGGTGTCAAACTCACGTCATCACGGTGGTGTCATGTGATGTATCTGGACTTTTTTCCCCTTCACTAAACCGGGCGTGGGCATGGCCAGCATGTGACGCATCTGGCCCGTGGGCCGTGAGTTTGACAGCCCTGGTGTAGAGCCTGACCTGTGGTTTTTTTCATAAAGATAATTGAATGGAGTTTAGTTTCTAAGTATCTGCCGGATTATAGTCTGGTCCCATCAATACTTTTTTCAGTAAAGTTCCACTTTTTTCAATAAAACTTGCTTCTTGGTAAATGGGAATCTCCATAGGATTGAAACCGTACTGTGCACGGTTTTAGATGTTGCAGAATTTATATCTTATTTTAAACACAGAGAGAGTTGGTTAAGGATATGATGTTACTAGTAGTCAGTTCTACAATACAGATGTTATCAGTAAAGTTAAATTACCTTTAAATAAACACATATTTACATGTCCAGATTAGATTGCTAGGTGCCTGGATTACTTTGAGAACAAAGGAAGGCTGGGCTGTGTATTTGGTATTAAATCTTGTTTGGCACTTGGAAGAAGTGATAGGTAATTGTTAAGACTGCATGACTGATGAGTGTGGACCATTATGTGCTTCTTTCATTTAATTCTATTTATCACATTTGTAACCATCCGACTACTGAGTTTCTAGAAGATGCACATTTTAAATTGGATGTCTTCTAATCCACATGTCATTCTTGTTATGCTCTGTCTTTACATTGCAAAGATAATTTGCTGTGGCTGGCTGTGATCATTTGCTGCAGCTAGTAGGATCTCGTATATCACTCAAGAGTTCTTAGAGAAGGGTCAAAAAGTCATCTGCAGCTGGCAGGAGGTCTTGAAGATTGATCTCCTGGCATACTCAAAAGCCTACTGTTCATGTTTGTTACTCCAGCATCATATGGTTTAACCTAATTGGACAAGATCTGTGTATATGTGCTGGATTCAAAGATTATGCTAAACTGTGGTTTGTTTTAACCATGGTTTGATGAAAAAGTCCAGTTTATATATACTGCTCCATGATAAACTATGGTTCACAAATCATGCTGAGCCCAAACCAACAGTCTACTTAACAGTTCAGCATGAAATCAGCTACTGCTGCAACCATGGAGGAACTATGTTCATATATTCAGGAACTATGCTTGCCCTTTTGTAATAACACATCCAAATTTGCTGAAAAATTGTGGTTAATACATATCCTGGAATGCCACATTAAGTGGAGCAATATTCACTTCGGGTGGGTTAGTAGGTGTTTCTGCAGAAAGCTGCCATTTACCATAACTCAGGTATGTATGAATTTTACATAAAAGTTGTTGAATAGTTTTCTAAAGCAGCCTAATTATGGACTAGATGCAGTAGCTGGATCTGTACAATGTTCTAAGTCAAGATACAGTAGCTGGATCTGTACAATGTTCTAAGTCAACTCATACTTTAGTATGATTTAGTGTGATGGCTTCTTCAACAAACCATAGTTGGCAAAAAAATGTATTAAATTCCTGGTGACCAAGTTCTCATCCTCTGAGGGAAAGTTGAAAGTGTTAAATGAAATTAGCTAGAAGAAACAGACGGTTTGATAAACTTGTTCCGCTGAAGATAACACAACATTTGTTTTTCCTACATTTAGTGCCCAAGCCAATTTGGTGAGAGAAAGCTTGATCTGTTGAGTTTCTGTCCTTTTTTGGCACAAATATAGTGGTGCAAATATACAAATGCAAATATACAGATGCAAAGTTCTGCAGGATTTGCTTTTACAGCTAATTTGCTATATAACTTAGGGGGCTGAGTTTAATGAGTAAATTAACATACCTTGTACTATATAACATGTGAGAAAGATAAGCTATGGCAATGAAATAGTACTGATTTAAAAAAAAAACCCAACTAGCCAGAACATAATGGGTGTTTTTTTTTGGTTTTTTTAAAATTTGATTTATATGCCGCCCTCCTCTGGAGACTCAGGGCCGCTTACAATGCGTTAAGCAATAGCCTTCATACTTTTGTATATTTATACAAAGTCAGCTTATTGCTCCCACAAACTGGGTCTTCAAAATTAAAAGGAAAATAAAAATCTATATGTAGATTTACACTTTTGTCCCATGAAATAAATGTGACGCAATCATTGGACGTGTAAAAGTACAATCCTCCACATATTTGCTCCGAAGCAAATACAGTATGTTATCAGGATGTAAATGAATAAAGGCTTTCTTGATCTGAGCTGAATTCCTGGTGACATTCATGTTGGTTTCTCAGCTGCAATACGGAAAATGTTCCATTCATTGCAAATTAGATGTCCTTCATCACATGAACTTAAAACTATTTCCCATTCTTTCTCCAAATAGCTGACATTTTATTCTACTCAGTGGAAAGAACCCTGGGTTCTTTGTAGAAGGTGGAAAAATGCAAACCAGAGAAATTGGACTTTAAGACCACAAGACTGACTTCCTCTCTCTTGCAGGAATCCAGATGTAATGTTTTTGAAAAGGTTTTTTAAAAAATATCCTCCTCTCTCCTCTCTGCCTGTTTTCAAGCATCATAATTATGGCTAAACAATACAATATTGACCCTTTTGAAGATTATTGGATACTTCTCAAAGTGGGATAAACCACAAAGAAGTCACCCTTTTATTCTTGCAGATTTCCAAATTGCAGTCTCATTTAATCTCTTTGTGGATGTATACTCTGTTAAATACAAGAACAGAACAAGATAAAGGATCTGTGTCTATAATTAAGCTTATTGTACAAGCTCATGCCTGTTATGAAACCGCTAGTCCTTGGTTTTTTAGTCTTCATCCTGTTTTTGACTACAGAACTGTGCCTCCTGTAACTCCTTCCCCTTTCTCTAATTCTCCCGACATCTGGAACTGCTTTTTTCTCCATGTTGTTTAGTTCTTGTGTTGTTTAGTTCTTTTCCATTTTTATAAAAGCTGTGTTAGTTCCCTTAGTAATTGAGCAAAGGCTCACAGATACAAGAAGCCTAAAATTCCACATCTTAACACAAATATGTCCAGTAGAATATCCTAAGAAACAAAGCATAAATGAAATATTAATATATACATATGCTGTTTCTATGCAGTCTAATTTTATCAGCATTTCTACAAGATTTGTAGATTAACTACAGGAAAAAAACCAAACCTCTTCTTCAATTCAGATGTCATTTTGTAGCAGACTAATTAAAAATCCTGATTGCTGTTTACAGCCCCTGAATATGAAGTTGGTAATGAGGAGCAGCTTCTTGCCTGGGTTTGGTGTTATTAAAATTTCTGCTTGTGTTTTTGTGATGGTACCAAAGTGCTGCTAAAATTAAACTTGCATTTTGCTTCTGCCCAATTTCTCCCCTTATTTCCAACTATTGTATTCTGTGATTTCTGAAGTTTCAGGATATTGATTTTCAAAATGGGATTCTTCTGAGTTCGCTTGAACCTAACTTATTACCTTAATATGTGGGTTCTTGTTGCCTAATGTTGCACAAAAATATTGAATATAATCTTTTTTCCCTACTTCAGATCATATTTATGTTTAAGTTGTCAGCATTAAAATGATTACAATATGAACCTTGAGAACTGAGGTTTGGAAACACAGACATGCTTGTTTATATTCATGGGATTTGGGAATTGATTTAATAACACATTTGGCATGTAGAGCATGCAACTGGATTCATAGTATACTGCACTTGGTATGTAGAGTTCAAGCACCCTTTCCATTCCATGTTAAGTGAGACATTTTCAGTGAGATAGATAGGCCTGCAGCATAGGATTTCATTCAACATTAGTCTTCAATCATACAATGGAAGATCTTGGTACTTAGACCCAGCAGAGAAATCTACCTATTATGGAGCTAGCATTTGTGAGTCATCATGTCAGTGGTGCCCTTGAAACAAATGCTCTTTAAATTACTTTTGTAAGCCTCCTAGAATCTCTGAGAGTGAGTTGGGCGGCCGTATAAATGTTCTTAAATAAATAAACTCTGCACAGTTGTTCCTGAGTCCTGTTCCACTTCTTATGTGGCGCAGTGGTTAGAATGCATTATTGCAGGCTACTTCTGCTGCCTGCTGGCTGCCTGCAGTTCAGCAGTTCGATTCTTACCGGCTCAAGGTTGTCTAAGCCTTCCATCCTTCTGAGGTCGGTGAAATGAGGACTCAGATTGTTGGGGGCAATATGCTGACTCTGTAAACTGCTTAGAGAGGGCTGTAAAGCACTGTGAAGCTGTATATAAGTGCTATTGCTACGTATCCACCCCAGGTCACGAACAGATGAACCTGTCTTATACAACATTGGACAATTTAGCTCAGGTTCCCCCTGACCCCACCTCTCATCCACCTCATATTAATGTTCTCCATCAGTGGTCAGGTTGGGTATTGGTGACAGGAGCTATAGAGTCCATGGTGGTCTTTTGAGTTTGGTTGGTTGGTTGCAGACATTTCATTACCTAAATGAAATGCACTATGTGTGTGCATTTCCTGAGAAAAGAAAGCTAAAGCTAAGAACTGAACTGAAAAGTAATGCTCTGAAACTAAAAAATAATAATATTCAAGCAATGCACACAATATGGTAAAGCTATTCATGAAACAATATGAAGTTTAGACAATTTGTTTCCTTTAAGACATTGTATTGTATTGTTATAGTCCTTTTGATGTTTACATTTTAGAAAAGAGAAAAATGTTTAAAATATACAGGATAGTTATAGTTATTTTCAGGTGGCTCAAACAATAACACATCGATCACTTGAATTTACTTTTACTTGTGATTATTTATACAGGTAGTCCCTGACTTATGACCACAATTGAGCTCAAAACTTCTGTTGCTAAGTGAAATAGTTGTTAAATGAGTTTTGCCCCATTTTATGACCTTTCCTGCCACAGTTGTTAAGTGAATCACTGCAGTTGTTTAAACTAGTAACATGTTTGTTAAGTGAGTCTGGCTTCCCCATTGACTTTGGTTTGCCAGAAGTTTGCAAAATGTGATCACGAGAGCCCCGGATACTGCAACCGTCATAAATATGACCCAGTTGCCAAGGGTCCAAATTTTGATCATGTGACCATGAGGATATTGCAATGGTTATAGGTGTGAAAACGATCATAAGTCACTTTTTTCAGTACCATTGTAAGTTTGAATGGTCACTAAATGAATGATTATCATTCGAGAACTACTTGTATACCTTGATACATAACAATACTTTCCCCCCATTGTTTCCCTGTGGGATGCCAGTGATTGAAGAATAGTTTTGACAGCTTTCTCTGCCCTGATACTCTTCAGGTATATTGCTATTGTAACACCAAGAACTCCCAACCAGCATAACTCTCTGTTACAGTCCCAAAACAACTGAAAAATACCAGATAGGTGCAGGCTAAGCTAGAAATATGGGAAATCTGTCAGGGAGGGAAGAGGATACACCAGTTGTTAATGTTATGGCAATACAACTGCATGAGCTGTTCTTTTCTTGTGTAGGTTGCCTCTTTGGTGTTTGCATGAGTCATTTCTCCAGACTTGCCTTCTTCCAGTCAGGAGGCATGCCCAGATCAGTGATTCATCCCAACATGTTGGAGGTAAGAACATGGGAAGCTGAATTGAGTTGTTCAGACAAACTGTCTATTTAATCCATAATTTGTTTTCTCTGACTGACAGAAGCTTTTTGCATTAACTGTCAACTATTTGGAGGAAAAAGTAAAGAGTAGGTATATCTCCCCAAATTTCACCATTGTTGAGGGTCTTGGATTGTTTGCTTGACACAATAATTCATCTTGCTCTAAGTAGAAAAATGCATATGTTCCTTTTACCTTTATTCCTTGCATACAGAGCCTGTCAGTTACTTCGGATACTAGATTCTTTTTGATTGGTTTATATTTTGGACAGGGAAGAGAACTTCTAAGAAATCTGATGTAATGTTACAGACCTCTGTCTGTGATTATGTATTCCCACATAATTTCTTTTGAGAAAGAGAGAGGTAGGGATTGCATAAAGACAAGGTTTGTTTAACTGGTGTTTGTTGAATAAACTGTGACTGGCTGTAATCACACATTAGGTTAAACCATAAATTTTGGTTAACAGAGCACAAAATGGCTGGGTTCACCCAAACCAGTCTCTCTTTCCCCACCCCGTCTCTCTCATACAGCCACCCATCTCCCCAAGGCCAACTCTAGGGAGCACACAACAAAAGAGTTTACAATAGAATAGAATATTAGTGGCTTACGGTTGAACTAGGGTTGAATCATAAGTGCTCTCTGAGTTTGGTTATTTGCTTGCAGACCTTACATTACCCAACTAGATAACATCATCAGTGCTAGTGAGTGTGGAGTTTGCTCCCTGTTTATATACAGTCGTCAATGTTGATGGAAGTGTGGTTTTTCTCCTTAGTAGTTCCTTGATTGGGATATTGTTTTCTGCTTGATGGTCTAAGCTACAATATAGCTTAATATGTGAATCCAGTTGTACTTGTAACTACTTTTTATTTAATATAAATCATAGGGGCTGGAGTATTTAGAAAGTATTGCCCTTATTGTATTTGTTTTCCTTTCTTTAATAAAGGGGCAAGGAACATATATCGGTCATTAAAAGAAGAGCTTGATCTTCAAGTTGGTACCTATTTAACTGGAAGCCTAACTCTTAACTCTGAGTTGGTGGCTTTTTAGAAATGAAATTAACTTGCCCTGCATGTGATGCCTTTTGCCCAAAAAAGGAATAAAGCAAAGCAAGGAAATGAGGGAGCGAAGTGTGTGTCTGGCTGTGACTCTAGCTGGTAAGAGGAAACATTCTGATCAATCCGTGTTTTGTATCTATGACAGCCATTTTATGAATGGGCAGGTTTCTTTCCATAAGCTATTTTATGAAAGCACCACAACTTGATCCCAAAATATCAAATATTCCCATCAGCCGAGAAAGGTCTGAAGCCCTAGTGGAAGCTTCTAGTGCTCCAGATTTCTCTTATTTATAAACACATTTCCTTCAGCTTTTAAAACTCGTTCAAAAATGTACTATTATGATAAGTTCTACTGCTTCTAGAGTTGGACTAGCAAGATACAATCATATTAGCGTCCTGGGAAATAGAGTTGAACAGAGGTGAAGAGAAGCTGGTCTGCAAAGCAGGAAGACTAAGTTTAAATCCTATCCCAATCCACATGGAAGCTTTGGTAGCTTCTGCCTCTAAGGTTGGAAGGATCAAAAAAAGGGGCAGATTCAGATCCTTTCTAGTAGTCCCCAAACATCTGCTTAACTAGTTGCGAGTTGAGGGAAATTCTACATGGAACCAAAGACAGAATAAGCTCCTCCCCTCCCTTCTATTTCAGCAGTACAAGCCCAATAAGACTCTGAATGTGGTGGCACCTCCGTTTTTCAGCTGCCGACCAAATCACTTAAGTCCAAGTGAAGTCAGTGGTATTTCAGTAGCAAAATTGTGACCAGGGCTTCAGCCTTTGAGTGGAATTGGGTTCCTCGAAGTCTACATTTCCTGGAAGAAAAGTTAGAATGCTTATGCCCTAAATAAAATATGGAATTTTAGACTTTGTATAATATTTTCAATTTATATAGGTTTTAATCAGATTTTAAGGAATTTGGAAAAAAATATAATTTCTGTTCTGTTGTTTCGAGCTGAGCAGTTTCTCATAAAGAGGTTGATCCAAAGGTTAGAGCAGCTAAACTTAGACTGACTCTATCTTAAAATCCCTAATTAGGGAGTTGGATGATAAATAGTTGCATGACCTCATGCAGCCATGAAATAGTTATGTAACTTTGGCACAGAACTTTGCAACCAATCATATCTAATGCCTATTATAGACAGGTTTGTCAGCAATCTTTTTCTCAGTGCTAGAAGGATAACACTGGTCCTCTTTAAAATGGTTGTTGAACCCAAGTGAGTATGAATGATGAGTGAGTGATGAATGTACATGGAGACTCCTCAAGAGTTTGGTGAGATTTTCCAGAATAATTAGACAAGCCTCTTTTAAATTGGGGTTTCTGTCACTACCATTCTCTCAACTGATTTAATTTTATTGCTCATTTATATACGGGCAGATTATTACTGATATTATTTGCCTTTCCACTAAATGTCCATGATGATTTATAAAACTGTTAAAATGTATTCTTTTTTTAAAAAGAGGAAATTAAAATAAGTTTATCTTTCTCAGACTCTGAAAACAGTTTTATTTGTTTTTGAGGGATAATGAGCGGTTTAGATAGTTTACTCATGCTACGTATCATTCTGGGATCTCAGTTGGAAAGTTTGAAGCTTTGTTTCAAGAACTTCAGTTTTTCTGAATTGGATTCTTCATTGTAGTGATTGTATTTTTGAAATCAGCTTTGATGGCCTGAGGTATAGGAAGAACAGTAGTTTTATGAAGTCAGTTCTCAGATGAAAGAAATTAGTGTCTTCACTGGCTTTTATGACTGAGATGCACAAAGCTTCATTTTAGCTCCAATCTTGCTTAACTTCCTTTGGAAATGATTGCCTAGATTTGATCTTCAATGATGTAAGGATGTTGATAATAAAAGGCGAAGAGGCATGTTTAGGTACACGGGTCCAACAAATTCTTGTCCTCTCTTGTCAGAAAAGACAAGAAAAAACAGAATCTACTATCTTCTTTTAGTAAATTTGGTAATGGTTAATTGTGAGAAGACAGGACTTCTTTATTCTTATTGTGTATCTGTCTTTTCTCAATAAGAAAATGGTGCCTAGTTCACTGTTGTGCCCTTGAGGAAAGGAAGGATATTGAGCTTAAACTAAAAAAGGAGAGGGTAAGAGAGATTTTTGCTAATTTAAGATAACTTGGGTCTCCGAGCCAGAGAGATTTCAACCCAGGATATTGAATGAACTAGCAGGCGTGATTATAGAATTGCTGACAGAAATTGTTGAGAACGTGTTAGTTTGGCAAGGACCCAGAAGGTTGGGGAAGAGCAAATGTTGTCCCCATTTTCAAGAAAGGAAATATAGACCCACAGTTTGATATCCATACTGGGCAAGATCCTCAAACAGATTATTAAAAAGCATTTGTGAGCTCTTGTGTAGGCATGCTTCAATTAACAGAAGACAGTCTGAGTTTCTTATAAACAAATATTGCCAGACTTAACTTCACCTCTTTATTTGTTAAGTACAGTAATTTAGTAGAGCATGAAATCCATGGACACAATGCATCTAGATCTCAGTAAAGCCTTTGACAGTCTTTCACAAAATTATTTGTTAATAAAATGAGAAAATAAGGGCTAGAGAGAAGATTCAGAAAGATCCAAACAGGTTGGAACAGTGTGCTGAAATGAAAAAGAGACCTTGTTGACCACAAATTAAACATGAGCCAATGGTGTAAAGCATCAGCTGCCAGGAAGACAAGTACTATTGCAGGATATATTAATAGAAGCATAATGTCCAGATCATGGAAGAAATTGTTCAATTCAATTGCTCAGTTTCTGCCCTTATCAGTCCCTATTTGAAATATTTTGCCCAATTCTGGGCACCACAATTTAAAAATAGCCATGATAAATTAGAACAAGTTCAGAAAAGGGCAGTCAAAATGGTAAAGGATCTTAAAAATAAATCTAAGGAGAAGTAGTGAAAGAATCTGAGGATGTTTAACTTACAGAAAGGACTAAGGGATGATATGATAGTAGTCTTCAAATACCTGAAGGATTACCACACAGATGAGGTAGTGGATTTATTCTCTATTGCCCTAGAAGCTGAACCAGAGACCAGAAAGGAGTTTCAGGCTAGATATCAGGAGGAACTTCCTGCCTCTACAAGCTGTTAACCAGTTGGACACACTGACACATGAAGTGGTGAGTTCTCCTTCATTGGAGGTTTTCAATCTATTATAGCTTTATATTGTTTATGTCTTATATTAAATATATTGTAAGCCACCTAGAGTCTAGTTAGAATGAGGTGGTGTATTCATTGCAAATAAATGAATAAAGATGTTGTAGTGCAGGGGTGGAGAACAATGGCCCTTTTATGACTTGTGGACTTCAACTCTCATGCTGGCTCAGGAATTCTGGGAGTTGAAGTCCACAAGTTATAAAGAGGCCATCGTTTCCCACTCTTGCTCTAGTGGATCCTGCATAGAGCAGAAGATAACCACCAAGATTCCTTCCGACTCTCTAGGATTCCACAGTACTTATATTACTCACTCTCTCATTTCTGAGTCTAGACATTTGGTGGACATCCTACATTAGTATACTAGGATCATTGGAGAGACTAAAAACCCAAACTTAGATTTAATTCAATTTACTAAATGTTCTCTTGGGATTTATAGCCAAGCTGGGAATGAATTTTCAGTTTGTTGTGGCTTCAATTTGCACTTCTCCCTAAATAAAAGGTTTACAGAGTGGAAATGTGCCAGTGTCTAGCTTTGCACTTGCATAACCATGTAGCAGCAATTTCCCATTACTTTTGCATAAATTCAGTTACAGTGTTGACTATTTTCCTGGTAAAACAGAGGTTGCCGTGGTAACTTCTTACTTAAACCGACTTAAATACATTCTCTGTACAAATGCATTGGAAAAAAGCTGATATTCTTGGTGGGAGCTTCTTGTGAACTTCAATTGATGCAAAATGAAGATTTGTATCTTCACAACACTAAATCTTTTTGGATGACCTTTTGAATTTAGGCAGCTTTCTCATAGCAATTTTGTGCTAATGGCAGGAAACTATTCTGCCCCAGGAGTTGTTTCCTTTCTCAATTTTTAATAGAAAGTCTGTCAAGGCAGAAGGGTTTGCTCCATCTTTTTGCTCTCACTGAAAACTTCTTTCTTCTCTTTTAATCATCTTCAGTGCTGTGAAACCGCTCTGTGCAATTAAGAAGGTAGACAAACTCTCCCTAGCACAGATTTTAGCACGGTTGCCTGACTACCAACACCCACTAATGGCTTGAGCTGACAGTGGAATTAATCTGTGATTTAAGACATCGTGCTATGGTGCTGAATAATCTTATAGCTGTACTGCACAGCCTGCTTATCATGATTTATAACATTCAAATCAAAGACAAAATATTTTGGTAGTCTCTTATGTTTTTCCCCTAGACATTTATTGCATATTTGTTCTTTCTTAGAATTTGTCAAGGGATCTGGAGTTCCTAATCTTCCACATAGAATCTTTCCAACTTTTTTCATTCCCTGGCAATGGAAAATGAGGGATGCTAAACAGAAAAATTAAAGTATCTCTTCCGTAAATTTGGACAGTCATCTTCTGAAAACACTCCTCATATCCCTTCCTGTTACTCCCTTGTGCTGATTTTGACCTTAATAAGCTCACAGTGGTTATCTAATCAGTATGTCAGGGTCTGAGGAAGGGCGCAGGTCAGCAGACAGATTGTGTGAATACAAAAATAAAAGCAAACTGTACTGTTATAGATGAACATGCAGGTCCTTTTAATAGAAAGAAACCTTAGCCACTTTCAGCAGTTCATAAATCGACTGGCAAATACTGTGATAAATAACTCTTGTTAAATGAATTAGTACAGTGGTGAGATCTAAAATTTGTTACTACCGGTTCTGTGGGCGTGGCTTGGTGGGGGTGGGATAATGTGACTGGGTGGGCGTGGTCATTTTTTTTTCCCTTTTAAAACCATTTTTTCTACAACCTCTTTGGTGAAGAGGTTATAAAAAAATGCTTTCAAAAGACTCTGACAATCCCAGCTGAGTTGCCTGATTGGCAGAGGCTTTTTTTTCTTTTAAGTGCCTCTGACGATCAGGCAACTCAGCTTGGATAGTCAGAGGCTTTTAAAAGAAAAAAGGGTTTTTTTCTTTTAAATGCCTTTGACGATCCAAGCTGAGTTGCCTGATCCAGCAAAGGCTTTTTTTCTTTTAAAAGCCTTTGAGGATCCCAGCTGAGCCACGCGATCATCAGAGGCTTTTTTTTTTTACTTTTAAAAGCATTTTTTCATCCGAAGAGGTTGTAGAAAAAATGCTTTTAAAAGTAAAAAAAAAAAGTCTCTGATGATTGTGCGGCTCAGCTGGGCATGGGGGGTGGGGGCAGGGATTTTTGCTACCAGCTCTCCGAACCATCTGCCTCCATCGCTACCTGATCGGATGATCCGGTCCGAATCGGGAACATTTCACCCCTGAATTAGTCACAGTGGGTGGAGCTTTATCCTTTCTGGATATGCCACCCTGTGCTGAAGCCAGTGTGAGCTAGGGGTGTGGTATTTAGATTCAAACGTTTCTTCAGGCACGAACCTTATAGAGGATCTAGGACCAATTACAAGTAGTCCGTGGTTTACCATCACAATTGAGATTTCTGTTGCTAAGCAAAGCGGTTGTTAAGTGACTTTGGCCTATTTAACAATCTTTCTGGCCACAGTTGTTAAGTGAATCATGGCAATAGTTATATTAATAACACAGTTGTTAAATGATTCTACCTTCCCCATTGACTTGGCTTGTCAGAAGGTCACAAAAGGTGATCACATGACGCCGGACACTGCAACCATCATAAATATGCCAGTTGCCAAGCAACCAAATTTTGATCACTTGACCATGGAGATGCTGCAATAATTGTAAGTGTGAAAAACAGTCATAAATTACTTTTTTCAGTGCCATTGTAACTTTGAATGGTCACTAAACGAATGTTAGTCGAGAACTACTTGTACTGCTAAACATATGTGACACATTTGATATGCTTCATGAATACAACAGTCATGTATGAAACTTGGCATCTCAAACTACCTGGAAGTCTTGCCCTTCTGCTATGCATGTTACCCTCAGGTATATAGATATATTTGTTATATATACATACTACCGCACTAATTCTCCTGGAATAAGTGACAGTGTGCAAAAAAAGCATAGAAAGTGAGCAAAATAAATTAAAGGGAGGAGAGAACAGAAAAGGAATTCTGTTTATATTTAAAAAGGTAAAGGTTCCCCTCGCAAATATGTGCTAGTCGTTCCCGACTCTAGGGGGTGGTGCTCATCTCCGTTTCAAAGCTGAAGAGCCAGCACTGTCTGAAGATGTCTCCTTGGTCATGTGGCCAGCATGACTAAACACCAAAGGCGCACGGAACGCTGTTACCGTCTCACCAAAGGTGGTCCCTATTTTTCTAGTTGCATTTTTTACGTGCTTTCGAACTGCTAGGTTGGCAGAAGCTGGGATAAGTAATGGGAGTTCACCCTGTTATGCGGCACTAGGGATTCAAACTGCTGAACTGCCGACCTTTCGATCCACAAGCTCAGTGTCTTACCACGTCCCCTTTATATTTAGTTTACACTAAAATCTTTCCATATTTTACTGTCTTTATTTCTCCCTTGCCATCTTTTGTTCTTTAAAATTGTAACTTTTTTGTGGCTCTCGTCAATATTTGTTTGCCTGTCTGTCTGTCTATCTACCTACCTACCTACCTTTCTCCATCCATTGATCCATCTATTTTTTTCTTCCCCTTTCTCTCAACTCATACATACACACACATACAGACACAGAGGCATTCAATCCTAAAAACTTTTAAGGTCTTGTCAGGAAAGCTTTGGAATCAGATCTTTGGTATTTATAGCATAACGTTTACATGACTTTATCTGCCAATAAAAATTAGAAACAGCTATTATATAAGAAGGCAAGATGTACTATAATTTGTAATAGCTTTTCAAGACAGGAAGTAGAAACAAATTCTTCATCTGGCAGAAACAAGAGAGAATGAAGCTCAAGAATTCTCTGACCTTATGGTACCATGTTTTAAAGTCTCCCAGAATAGCAGTGACTTAATAGAACCCAGATTTGATATGGAGAGAGAGTAAGGTGAAGGTGCTAAGACAAAAATATCCTTTCTGTCAAAGGTTTTTCTTGGTGCCTGATGTAGGCTCAGAGTTAAAATTTTGCAGGTATGGCAACAGTAGCTTTCAGGAAAGAATATGTTACAGCAGAAATCCCTAATTGAAGAAAGATGTATTTATTCATTTAGAATTATTTAGAAAATGTGGCTGCACAGTTTAAACAAATAACTGCAGGTGATTAATAAATAGTATACAAGGGAAGACCACATTGTACAATATAGAAAGAACTATTAAAAATAATAACACAGGTTGTCCTTGACTTACAATCATTCATTTGTAAGTGTTACAACAGCATTGAAAAAAATGACTTAATGACCAGTTCTTGCATTTACATCCCCATAGTCATATGATCAAAATTTGGGCACTTGGCAACCGCTATTTATTTACAATGGATGCAGAGTCCAGGACCACGTGATCTTTATTTGCCACCTTCCCAGCAGGCTTCCAACAAGCAAAAGTCAATGGGGGAAGCTGGATTCACTTAATGACCATGTGATTCATATAACAACTGCAGTGATTTGCTTAACAACTGTGGCAAAAAAGTAATAAAACCAGGTACGACTCACTAAGTCATAACAATTGTGAAACTTTTTTATGACTTTGCAGCGGCCATTGAGCAAACTCATTGTTTGCTATAATGCAGTTTTGCCAGAAACCAGAAGTTAGTGCTGGTTTTTGACGAGACCTGTGTAAAACACAGTCGTGTGACCAGGGGACACTGCAGACAGCCATAAATGCAGCCATGTTGCTGAATGTCTGAAGTGGGGGTCATGTGACTGTGATGGGGGTGTGGTTATCAGAACTTTGGATCCGTGTCATTTTATTTATTTATTTATTTATTTATTTATTTATTTATTTATTTATTTATTTATTATATTTCTATACCGCCTTTCTCCCATAGGACTCAAGGCGGTGTACAGTCAAGAAAAATATAGACACACAAACATCATAAAATTGCTAATTAAAATTATTACTTAGTTTGGTCAATTAAATAAAACCCAGAATTAGATCACATTTAAAAAATCATTCACATGTTCATATGTTTAGCCCCGCCTGTTGGAACATCAGGGTCTTGAGGGCACGGCGGAAAGCACGGAGATCAGGGATATTCCGTATCTCCGGGGGCAGTTCATTCCAAAGGGTTGGAGCCCTCACAGAGAAGGCCCTCCCCCTGGGAGTCGCCAGTTGGCATAATTTGACTGACGGTACCCTGAGTAGTCCCTCCCTGTGAGAATGAACTGGTCAGTGGGAGGCTATTGGTGGCAAAAAACGGTCTCGTAGGTACCCAGGTCCTAAGCCATGGAGCGCTTTAAAGGTGATAAATAACACCTTGAATCGGTGTCATAGGTCTGCTTTTTCAGGTAAATCATAACTGAGTGGTCATAAACTGAGGACTGCTTGTATATGATATTGTTTCATAGAATGGACCTGCAGAATGTCTATCTTGCTGGATCTGGTAGGATGGACAAGAGTACAGTTAGTCCTTGACTTGCATCCATTCGTGTAGTGACCATTCAAAGTTACAATGGCAAGGAAAAGTGACTTATGACTGGCTTTCATACTTTAGGACTGTTGCATCATCCTCATGGTCATGTGATCAAAATTCAAATGCTTAGCAACTGGTTCATATTTTATGACGGTTGCAGTGTCCTGAGGTCATCTTTTGCGACCTGACAAGCAAAGTCCATGGGGAAGGCAGATTCACTTAACAACCATGTTAC
This sequence comes from Arizona elegans, assembly GCA_022577455.1. Lineage (NCBI taxonomy): Eukaryota > Metazoa > Chordata > Lepidosauria > Squamata > Colubridae > Arizona > Arizona elegans. Next base: position 258,026,816 of record JAKOOJ010000001.1, read on the forward strand.
TAACTTAACAACTGCAGTGATTCACTGAACAACTGTAGCAACGAAGTTCATAAAATGAGGCAAAATTCACTTAATTGTCACACTTAACAACAGAAATTTTTGGGCTCAATTGTGGCCATTAAGTTGAGGACTACCTGTATTGAGAAGAGGAGGTAACCTGGCCGTGTGCCATGTGGGTAATAACAAGCACGTAGAATTGTACCTGGAAGGCTACTGGAAGCCAGGGCAGCTGGATGGAGGTGTCACATGGGTGAACCTTGCCCAATGGTGCGTATGCCACTACATTCTGGACCAGCTGAAGAAGCTTCTGAATGGTTTTTAGGGCATTCCCACGTAGAGTCCATTGCTGAAGGCCAAATGGGAAGTGACTAAGGCATCATATATTGTTAAATGATTTTAATGATAGGCTAATTTATTTTAATTGTATTAGGTTTTATGTCATATTCTGTAGTTTGCATTTTGTTTTATCGTTGTAAAATGCTTGGTAGGTTTGGAAAAGCAGAAAAGTGGGGTATCTATTTAATAATAAATAAATACATTGAGGCAGCAGTTTATGGTATTCCAGATATTTCTGGACTGCAGTTTCCATACTTCTTAACCTAGTTGCCATGCTGATTGAACTTTAGAAGAGTCAAAGGCCAACGGTATCCTGAGGGCAACTCATTAGCTGTCCCTGCTGATTACATACACACACAGAGGGCCTGCCACCGAAACCAATGTGAACTGTTGCTATCTGGTCAGAGAACATTGTGTGACACTGAGCATAGTCAGTCCTTGTGCTTGCTTGCCTTTTTAAGAAAAAATGAATAGTGCCATTTGAACTGTTTTAAAACATTCATTGGATGTATTATCTTAACTATTCCACTAAGAAGTCAAAATAATACATTCATTTCAAAAATTGAAGAAAGAGCTGAGACCTCAACAAAATAACACATCAGTCACTAGTGTCTATGGAGATTGTCAGTTATCCAGGTCATGGTTGTCCCTAAAATGCTTTTCAAAAGGCAAACGGACTTTGATTTTTTTTTCTTTAAAGACATTTCACTTTTCATCCAAGAAGCTTCTTCAGTTCTTGACTGAAGGGTGGAGGATGGAAGGATTTATATTCCTTGTAGTCATCTGGAAAACTTGAAGGTTTATCTGTGCCCTCAGGGTCACCTGAATAGTGCAAATGGGTGTGGAATATTCTTGGAACTGTGGAAAGGACTGTGTTGTAAACAGGAGATAGGAGGAGTCGTATCCCTCCCCCTCTGTTGAGAGCGGGTTGTTAGTGCTACCCGTGTTGAGATAATTGAAAAAAGAAAGGATACCTTCACAAGTCTGCATGTGATGTTTGTGGTATTCCTAGATCAGTCCCACTTCTATGAGGTCTCCCAATATAGTATCTGCTAGGCAGGCAAGCCACTTTGGTTCCAGTTGAGGTACAGTTCAAGATGAAGGAAACTCATGGAGAACAAGGAAACTCACTTTCGATTTCTTCAGAGTTTAAGAATGGGCCTGTTTTCTTCTGGTGGGAAACACTGTCTTACTGACCCCCGTGGTTAAGTCACTGTTGCATTGTTTTTCTCTTCTGCTATTTTAATACTGTACTCTGAGTAGACATATATGGTGCTTAGACTGCATTGCAGTTAACTGTGATGACAAAATATCTTTTAAATGCCAAACAAAATATTGTTAAATGGTTCAATGCCATTGTCAACCTCCGATATGGTGGCGGCTGAGAGTGTCTGCGCGCCGTCTTGGGGTCGCCACACATGGGGAGAGGGGAAAAGTCCTGTCACTCAAGAGGGCCTGTCACGAAAGGGATGGTGCTGAGGAACTCACGGGGAGAGGGTGCATGGTGGAGCAATGGGACCCGAATCTAGCCCGAGATGTCGGAGCAGCGACGGCTAAGGCGTGAACGCTGAAGACACAAAGGGTGATTGCTGGTGTTCCAGAACACCTGGAGAGGAGCGGGAAGCTCCGGCCCTTCATAATCAGCTGGAAGGCAGAGGCTCATAGCACTGATTTAGACTCACTTCGTGCTGAGATTCTGTGCTGGAATAAAGGGGTATGACTCTGCTTGCTGTGTGGTGTCCTAATTTCGTGAGGCTCAGAGCTCAGAACCGTGACAGCCATTTCTTTGCAGTGTCTTAGGCAGCTGGAGGCAGCATTGATTGTCCCATCTGTTTTTGAGGCCAGCTGTGGGGAACATGACTGTGGGTTGGCTTGAAACGGTTTCTCAGAATGGTGGCAGAATGGATGAGACCAAAAGCAGGAATTTTTTTTCCTCAGGTAGTCCTTTGACTTATGGCCACAATTAAGCCCAAAATTTCTCTTGCTAAGTGAAACATTTGTTAAGTGAATGTTGCCCTATTTTACGACCTTTCTTGCCACAGTTGTTAAGTGAATCATTTCAGTTGTTCAGTTAGTAATATCATTAAGGGAAACGGGATTCCCCATTGACTGCTTGTCAGAAGGTCGCAAACGGTGATCACCTGACCAAAGGACACTGCAACAGTCATAAATGAGTTGGTTGCCAAGCATTTGAATTTTGATCATGGGACCATGGGGATGCTGCAATGGTCAAGTGTGAAAAATTGTCATACATCACTTTTTTCAGTGCCGTTGCAACTTTGAATGGTCACTAAAAATGAACTGTTTTAACTCGAGGATTGTATTTTTGATGGCTGTGGCTCTGGCCAGAGTCGAGGACTACCTGTATTCAATTGTGTCCAATTCGCAGAGATTTTCTAGAGAAGTCCCTGCAGTTTTCACGGTGAGATTTTTCAGAAGTGGTTTGCTATTTCCTCCTTCCTAAGGCTGAGAGAAAGTGATTGGCCCAATCACCTGACTGGTTTAGTGCCTAAGGTGAAACTAGAACTCATGGCCTCCCAGTTTCTAGCCTACACCAAACTCAAAAGATAGGAATATCTATTATGAGCCTTGGTGGCGCAGTGGTTAGAGTGCAGTACTACAGGCTACTTCTGCTGATCACCGGCTGCCATCAGTTTGGCAGATCGAATCTCACCAGGCTCAAGGTTGACTCAGCCTTCCATCCTTCTGAGGTTGGTAAAATGAGGACCCAGATTGTTGGGGGCAATATGCTGACTCTGCAAACCACTTAGAGAAGGCTGTAAAGCACTTATGAAGCAGTATAGTGCTCTTGCTATTCTTAATGTTAAAAAAGATGTGAATTTTAGTAATCAAAGTGCAACCAGTCTGTTGCAAATTAAAGAGCATGTCCGTTATCTCTTTTCTGTTCTCCCAATACACAATCGGCATGTTATGTTGATTCATCCGGTTTAATCACTGTTGGTCTTTTGGGGATTCCCCACAACCACCCTTTTACTTTTTTCTGACATATTTTTGTACTTCTGAAAGCAGTGGGTGATCCTCCTACTCCACCCCTTTTTGCTGCTTTGCATTGCTTCAGTAGAGCTTCCTGCGAAATCCTACCTCAAGTGATTTTGGGTCAGTCACTTTGCTTCCAGGGTTGTTGCTATGGGGAAAATTAAAAGGAGGAAGAGTACTTATACTACCTTAAACTGATGACGGAAAGACAGGCTATTCTTCTTAAAAAATTCATTAAAATGAAACAGAATAATCTGTGAATTGACATAGTGACTAGAATATTGATCATAAATCATGGTTCACTTAGTTGAAATCCATGTTTACCTTTTAAGCTTTTTGAATAACCCAACTACCACTTATTTTCCCTAAATTCAATTTACACACACCCATTTTGCTCATTTGTCTAACCCTGTAGTTCTTTCTAAGAAAGTTTGATGGCTTTTAAAATGTCAGCACTGCTTTAATATGTTTGTGTACAGCAGTAATTGGTTGCCTATTTGTTTTTAGATACCAAACTAACACACGACATAGATTTTTTCCAAAATAACTATGTGTTGACCTATAACAACATTGCACTTTATTTTATAATTAACTGCTGGCACAGAGAAGTACATTGAAGCTCACTGCACAACTGTTTCATAGTGACACATTAGGAAGGCATGAAATGTTGGTGGCTGATACAGTGTTTGAACCTTGGCAGAAAACAGGCATACCATCAGATAATCCCTGGATAAAATTTCTGATCAATGGTTTTACTAGCAAAGAATAACGTTGGTCTTTAGAGTCTTTTTAGTTTTACAACTTTGTATCCACCTTTCACTTTCAGTATGTTTAATGACATCTTGTCCTCAGCTGAACTTCCTGTATTTTAGAGTAACTCACCTATGGGTATTTGGCATTTCCTCTCCAAGACTGAGCAGCTATGGGGTCCCTTCTGGGAGCGATAGTAAATCTTAATCCTTTGATTTTAGCATTAACTGGAAACAGCTTCTGATCTAATAATTCGTTTAATGAGCCATTACCCTGGTAGGGTATTCACAATGGTTTATACAAAAATAATAATTATGAGTTCCTACAATAGGAACTTCTTTCCCTGCCTTTTGAAATGTCTGCAGCTACCCTTCAGGAAAACAGGAAGCTCCTTATACCAATGGATTTTAATAAACCATAATGTGGCTTGGACAGTTATAGCTAAGCATGTTGCATGATCCCATCTATTGTGGTTTGGTCATTGGCTTCGTAGTTATGAAGTAAGCTATTGTCTTGTTCAACGAATTATGATTAAAACAAACTATGTCTTTGTATGCTGTATAGATTAATGATGTAGGATAATTCAGCATAACCAACATGAGTAGGCATAATTTTCAGGGATGCAGGCTAAAGTTGCTCTTATTCTCCCCAATCCTTCTTGCAAATGATATATTTGAGAATCTGATTATATAGTAGATTTGTATACGCTTAGACAGAAAGTGTATATCCACATTTTGTTTGTTTGTTTCAGGTTTATTTTTATTTATATGAACATTCAATCCTTGCTCTGCAATAAGGATGAAAGGATGAAAGCTTCCATTAGTTTGACATTTGTAATGTAAAATGAAAGTAATAAAAATAATCATAATCACATTGATGTAAATAAAGAGGCAGTCATGTTTCTTTTACAAAAGGTTTGTGAATTACTTTATTCTACTGTCTATAAAAAGGGACACCTTTTTCATTTAAAAGATGATCTATGATCTACTTAATGGATTTCACATTAAACCAAATGTCAATCTAAACTGATAGAAACATGCCATAGGTAAGTAAGTTTTTTTAAAAAAGCCCAAACTTGTAGAAATTGAGATACAAGGCAATATCCTTAAAGGTGAGATAAGTACAAGGCAATATCCTTAAAGGTAATATCCAATCAAATGCAATAGCAATAGCACTTAGACTTATATACCGCTTCATAGTGCTTTTATGGCCCTCTAAGCGTTTTACAGAGTCAGCCTCTTGCAAAAAGGCATTTGATTGGATCATATTAGAGAGCCAATTTAGTGTAGTGTTTTGGCATTGGATTAGAAGTAGAGGCTCAGGTTCTAGTTTAACCTCAGTTACAGGCACTTATTGGATGACTTTTGGCCAGCCTACCTCATAAGATTGCAGTTGTGGAATAAAACGGACACAGCCTTTCCCTACCTTGATTTAAAATATAAAAATAATTGAGGTGAGATAAAAAGTCTTTTTAAAAAATGGATCAGTAACATTTACTAAGAGGTCATTCCTTTGCATAAAAACAAAAATCTTCCATTTCACTGTTTCACCATTATATCAAAGGTGTTAATCATGTTTGCACCCCACTTTTGTTTATAGTTTACACTTCTGTTTACAGAAAAAGGCCTTTAAAAGAAGCAAGGATTAAAAAACCTGATTGTATGCTCATTCTAAGGATTGCATGATTTCATTAGTGTACATCTTCAGGCCAATACTTTGTGTGTTCCTGTGCATAAATAGATTTTTAATCTCTGTTGGACTATATATGCACTTTACTTTTTCTCAGTCTGGTTAAGTTTAGTGTCTGCAAATACTACGATTTTCAAATCTGGGGCCAAGATTGGGTTTACAGTTCTAATACATTTGAAGGACATCAGGTTGGGAAAGTGCAATAACTCCTGTAGTAACAGGATAATTTTTCATGATCACCAAAGGTAACTAGGGGCTGTTTGCTTGTTCAATATAAATTTTATACTTGTACGGTATAAAAAAAAAGCCTTAAATGTGCATTTATTTTTTTTAAACATCAAACGGTACTTTAGACCCCATAATCCAACGGGATAAATCATAAGACATAAATTATTCTACGTAATATTGAGCGGCGTTTTTCGTGCTTACACTGCGTGCAAGCAGGTAACTTATCCAGCGGTATCAATGAGTAAGCCTTGCTGAGGTCAGTGACGCTGCCTCCGAGTAAATGAGGCAATCATTGATTTGCAAGGATATGACGCTTACCTGATTTTTTTTTTCTCCCCCACTGTTGTCCGCCAATAAATGAATAAGTAAAATCCCCGTCTCCTGTCTATGCCACTTATTCTACTTTTAACCTTACCTGGCTCTCCTTATCCCTGAGATAAGGAAAGCCATCCCGGACAGGAGCCCAGCCACCAAGCAGCACGCGGCTGCAACAGCAATCCTTCAGTAGGCATTGCGCACGGCGGGGCTGCAATCCGGGATTTGCAAAAGGAAGGAATTCCGAGCGGAGTGGAGAGGTCCGGTCCTCCTCCCTCCTCCTCCTCCTCCTAGACGCGCACCGCAGCGTCTCCACTCCTGCATGGGACGTTCCTTTCCTCTTCCTTCCGGGTGGCGTCCCGTTCCACTTGCCGCTCCGAGGAGCGAATGAGAGCGCCTGTGGAGGGCTTTGTCCCTAGACGCTCTCCGTACGAGCGATGCTCCCGGCTTCGCTCCTGTTGGAGCCTCTTTCCAAGATGGCGGCTGCACGGCCAGCTCGGCGCGGTTGGGTCTCTGCAGCCGGGTCGTGAGTGAACGAGTGAGTGACATCGCTTCTTTCTGTCGGTCGGCTGCCCCCTCCCCTCCCGCGCTCCTTCGCTCTGGTCGCCAGGCCGGGCTGCGGAAGAGCTCCTGCGGGTTGCCATGCCTGCCCTGGTGCACGCATGAAAGACGCCGCCGCCGCCTCCGTCAGAGCCATGGAGGAGCCAAAGCCGGAGTGCAGCTGCTCGGCAAGCAGGTCAGACTCCGACGGGGCTGCCAAAAATTAATGCATTAGCAAGAGAGAAAGTTGCTCGGTTTTTCTCCCCTCCTCCCTTTTCCTGCAGCTGCCTCGCCTGCCTTTTCACTAACTTTTTCTTTCTGTAGCTTCCGCCTGCCTTGCTGCTTCTGCAAGAGGGGTTGCTTTTTTTCTTTCTTCTTTTTTTGATGCTCTTTTTGGTTAAGTAGACTAACCCTTTTGCCAACTCAAAAGCACCCTGTTACCATTGCTCTGCGCTCAGCCGAGCTCTCACGGTTGCTGTGAGTCGGTTTTTGTAGAACGCAAAATCTTATTTTTGCCTTTGCAGAACAGGAATTCCAAAAATAGGCAGTTACTTATTACCCACTTGCAACGAATGTTGGCTGTATGCATTGAAATGCATTGAAATCAGTACTTTTACCTCCCCCGGAAGATCTTTTCCAGGCTCGTTTTTGCATTATTCATATGGTAAATAACATTTCAACATGCCACAGCTCCATCCTGTGCGAGCTTATTCAGAAGTTCAATGGGTCATAGTCTAAAAAGGCAGCGTGCAACAGATCAGGGGTGTAGTTCTTGTGCTCTTTTAGCATGAAAATCCCTCAATCTCTCCACTACTATTTCTTTACAAGGGAAAATTCTGAAGCCAATGTATTTTCTAGTGGTTGTTGCAGGCATGCTGCAACAGGGATAATTGCACTAAGGGAAGGGGGTGCAGGTTTCCTTTTAAAACTGTGGTGTGTTGCAGTATAGATTGCATAAATGCATTTAAATGAATTCTTCAGCCCTAAAATGCTACTGAAGAAATAGATTCAGATGTGAACATTTGGACAAAGAGGAAAAAGGCCATTATTTTGAAATTTATTTCATTGATGCAATAAATTGAATGCTTATATTACAAAAACTCAAGTATACTAAATTTATTAATCAGAGCTAGTATAGTGCTTTGTAAATAAGTTTAAATTCAAATTTTTATGAATTTTATCTGTTGTTCTCCAGGTTAACTAATTTCCCACTCTTCATATCTTTTGTTCATATGCCTCTGTAATGCCGTTTTCACTAAATATTGCAGTAGCAGAACGATACTTTGGATTTTCTGTCAAGTACAGTTCTAATTTCAAGTGCAAATAACTAGTTAATTCCCCCACCAAGTTTCAACAGGCAGGAAAAAAAATACATAAAAGGTAGTTGGAAAAAAAGCATTTTTTTCTGCTTCTTTTTAAAGCAGGGTGTTGGAAATGCAGTCTCAAAGGTATTCAGAAAATGACTTTCAAATTGTGTGTTTAACTGGTGATTATTTGGAAAGAAAAGAAGTCTAGTCTCAAGAACTGGATTGGTGGAAAGTGAATCTGCTCTTCTGTTTTCAATGTCTGCTCTTCTAATTTGGATTCTTACACCAATTTATCACTATATCAATCTATCACTATAGAAAGGATATGTTTGCAATTCAGGTTACTGATTTCACCTGAACTCCCTGTTTCCTGAAAATGTGCAGTGCTTCGTTGTTTATAACTTTCTTTATAGTTCCAGATTTTCTGTAAGAAAATATTAACCAGTTCTTATTTTATTCTGTGCACAACCACGTATGTAATGATTAAGGATAGGAATAGTGTCTTGTCATAGGCAGCTCAGGGAACTTTAATGATGAAAGGCAAATGAACATGTATCTGAAGTATTTAATCTTAGAATCACTTAACTCTATCAAAGATGATCTGAAATTGATAAGATAACCTTTTGTTACATTGCAAACCAGAACTTCAGTAACATTAAGATACATATTATGGATTGCTTGAAACTACCGTTTTCTGGAATTTGATTGTGAACTCCATATGATCATTTCTTTGCACTGTACTGCATTGCATAACTAATGTATATTAGTGGGAATTGGTCTTGGGAAGTGAGAATGAAAATTATTTCATGGCTCTGATATTTTCAGATTTCCAGCTGACTGTCAAAGTGCTACATTAATCTTTGTAATTCCCAAGCAATTATTTTTCTCACTTGGATAACATCCTGTTGATTCATGTTACTCCTCACCAGCAGGTACTCAGGAAATGCCTTCTTTTAAGAATCCAGCATTGTACACTGTCAGTACAGGATGGATTATAAAATAAGTAAAATTTTGACAAAAGAAAGTAAGGTGAACCCTTGTATGTATGACTTACCTTTGTACCCCTTCCTCAAGAAGCCAGGTGACTGAACATACAGCTCCATAGGAGTTTGGAAGAAATAGATTATCTGAACCCATTTCAGTTGGGTTTCAGATTAGGGTATCTTTCAAACATAGCATCAGTCCTGTTTGCTGATATCCTTTCAGCTGGGATGAGGATGATGCATTTTTCATGGCTCCCTGATTTCTCAGTGGTTTTTGATACCATGAATTGTAGTACCCTTTTGGACTGTCCAAGTGGAATGAGTGTGGGGAGGGTCTCTTGCACCAGAAAGTATGTGTTCATAATCCCTTTGATTAAATAGTAAACATTTATCGGGACCCAGGAAACATTCTTTTTCTATCACAGCATCTGCCCTCTGGAACTGCAGTACCCTCTGCCCCCCCCCCCCCCCCATTTACCTGAATTCCACCTTGATGTTCAAGAGATCTTTGAAAACCTGGCTGTTTTCCCAGACCTTGGGTTAGTGTGGATTTTGGAATAAGGATTTGGTCTGAGGAACTGGTTTTTTTTTCTCCTTGATTCACATGGCTTGTGTTCTTTTTGTTTTATTGCTGCATTGCTTTTTAATGTTTGCAAACCACATAAAGTCATTTGGAGTTAGGCAGTGTGTAAATCAATCAGTTTAATGCTAGCTCAGTCATGGTGTCCTCCTTTATCAAGTGCTGAAAAGGAAGCAGTTTCTTTTTTCTGATAGATTGGATCTACTTAGCCTGTTGCTGCTGAAGTTTCTGTTGTTGTTGAGTGATTGAAAGTGATGCAAATATTTAAACTGTCGGGAATAATATGTTAGGTTGTTTTCAGACCTACCTTCCTATGAAGGAAGGAAATTTTGTTGTGGCAAAGTTTCACAAACCTATGAGAAAGAATGCTTAATGCATGCCCAACATTGCATGCAGTCCAATAAATCCATATGTTGAGATTCCCTGAACCTCTCCCCCAGTTCTCTGCAAATTGTAATCTCTATCATGATTGTAAAAACAATCAGCTACATAAGGAATGACAATGTTAACTGTAATCAGTTAATTTAATTTCATTCCATTTGAATAGAAATTAAATTGTATTAATTTATTACCTTTGTTCCATTCATCTTTTTTTGTCTTAACTCTTTATCATGTTTTGATTTAACCCTCACCCCAAGCACACTACAGAGGAATTTGCATATCCTTATTTTATGGCTGTGCTTTTATTTTTATTAATCACAGAATGGGAATTAAAAATAGGTAGAAGAGAGATAGCTATAGGTTTTTCCAGGGTGGATTTGATTTAAATCGAGTTGATTTAAATCACAATTTAAATCGAGTTGATTTAAATCACAATTTAAATCATGATTTAAATCACTAGTAAAAAGGCTTGATTTAAATCAACTCGATTTAAATCATAATTTTTAAAGAGCAACTGTCATCTCTGCTACTCCTTTAACCCACTGTTGACTCACCGATAGTCCCAGTGTTGCAGAATATACAGCCTCATGCTACATAACTAAGCTCCATTTCATGCTGAATAAACTAAATTATTTATGTATCTTAAACAGAAAACTATCTTACGATAGATTTTTACTCCAAAAGTTTTTTATTTAAATAAATTCGATAAAAATTAAAAAAAAACCGATTTAAATAAAAAAAATCTGATTTTTTTGATTTTTTTTTTTAAAAATTGATTTTTATCCACCCTGGGTTTTTCAGACCTAATCTTCAGCGGCAGTGGCATTGTTTATTTTGCTTGGGTTTAGCTTTGGAAGGGGCACTTTAGAATGTTTGTGAGTACAAATACGCACCTGGCTGCACCTTGTTAAAGGAGACTTCTCTGTTTCAAGAATTTCACAGCAGCACAGTCCTGTAGACAGTCTATTTCAGTGAGTCACAGATGAGTGCTATGGTCATGATTCTGCACATGCTGAAGCATTACACATCCCTATTAGATAGTCCTATCTTGCATATTGTGCTTCAGAAACAAATTTCACTGAAATACTCTTAAGTAATAGCACAGAGAATCGCAGCTTTAGTGAGGTGAGTGAAGTAGGTCAGTATTTTTATATAAAAATCCATATAGTATTAGATCATTTTGCAGACTTTTGCTGAACCAATCAAAGGATTCTTATTTTCCATGTAGGTCTGGCAAGTTATTCTGAGTAACAATAAGCTTGTGAAAAGCCCTTATGAGAACGTGATGGCAACATGACAAAATTCAAAAATTAATGTTTATTGACGTATTTTCTCACAATATGGATGGGCCACAATTATCATGGCCAGGAGCCATTGATAAACCTCTGTGAACTAAATTCAGCTTATGACATACTTTGTGTGCCAGTAATTTCCATAGATTAATCATGCAGTTGTTGTGTGAAGAAGTGTTCTTTGTCCATGACTATTGTACATCAGTTGGATAGGGTGATTCAGGGCTCTAATATTAGTTCACCTGGTTCACAAAAGATTTGTGCAACAGTGCTTACAGTATACTTTTTCAGAGAAGCTGGCTGGTAAGAGAGCAAGATGCTATTGCTTAGTAACTTCCTAGTAGTTACTCAATGATTATTTTGCAGATGAGAAAGGCTAGTTTTGGAAAATGATTTCATGTTTCTCAGCTGGTTTAGTTCCTAAACATTTGGAGCCTGATCAATCATGAAACTATAATTGATGGTTGTGTAAATTGGGAATGTAAATGTATGGGTATTTAGTCTTATATAATAATACAAAAAAATATGTAGCGAAATACTGATCATCTTGCATACACGGCGATTTGTTTTCATGGTGGATAATACTGTCACAAATTATGGAGAACCTTATGAATTTTTCTTTAATTAAATTATTTATTACTACTATTATTTTATTTATTTATTTATTTATTTATTTATTTATTTATTTGGTTTATATTGTCACCCACCTTATGTACTATAAGTCTGGGTTGCTCACAAAAAAGATAATAGAACCAGTATCAAAAGTTTCTGGCACCCTGAAAACAAATACTCCTCCATACAACAGCATTTAATTTGATTGGGATCCATCCTCACCCTAACCCTATAGTTGGGGAAGAGTGAGCCTGCTCTTCAAGTTTTCTGGAAGGCTAGGAGGGGAGGTGGCCTGCAGGAACTCACTGTGAAAGACTTTCTACAGAATTGAGGCTGCTATAGAGGAGATATACTTCCTAAATCCTCCCAAATGTCATTTAAGGTAATGAACCTAGAATGTTTCTATCCCATCTGATGTGGTAAACGAGTAGATACTCTCAGGGAGAGGCAGTCCTGCAAATACTTTGGCCCTGTGTCATTCAGGCTTTTAAAGTTGATAAGCAGCACCTTGAATTGTAGCTGGAAAGAAACTGGAAGCCCATGCAGCTCACACAACAGCAGCAGCATAGTATGAGTGAACCATGAGTGCCCACCCATAAGTGTGCCTATCACTGCATTCTGGACCCGCTGTAACTTCCAGATCGACTTCAAGAGCATCCCATATACAGCACATTGCAATAATCCAAATGGGAAGTAACCAGTGCATGACTGGCTATGAACAAGGTTTCCTAATCTAGGAAATGGCACAGTTGGCACAAAAGATTGATTCTATGCAAAGACTCCCTTAGCCATTGCTGCCACCTGTTCTTCAAATTTACAATACGAGTCCCAGAGGGTCCCCAAATTATACAAGCTCTGTTCAGGAAAGTGCCACTCTATCAAGAGTCAAAGATGACCCCTTATTAGATCTGAGGCAGCAAAAACCTACAGTCTGTCATGATCAGACATTAAAGGGTCCTCTCCATCCAGACCCTCTCACAGCCTCCAGCTATTGGGACAATATTTGAATAAGTATCACTTGCTTGGCCAGAAGTGCAGATGGGTAACCTCATCATACTGAAGATACTGCACTAAATGTCATTGAATGACCTTCCACAATGGTCTCATGTAGATATTAAAGAGAAATCTAAGCACCGAGGCACACCATATCATAAGGGTCTAGGACCAATGTAAGTTGTGAAAGAGGTGGGCTTTATTCGGAATTAGCCTGGCGTTAAGTAGTAACAACTGGAGTTTAGAGCAGCCCAAATAGAAGGTCTTTAGGATGAGCATAGGTCTCTTGCTATTCCTCCTCATGACCATCTCTGCAATATCTACACATCTTCCCACTGTCAAGCCTAAGGGGCATATCCAACCCAAGAGAAGGGGCACTGGTCGATACGCTCCTTCTTGTTGGGTGGAGATAGCATCCAGGAATGGGTTGTCCTTGTCTGTTCAGTTGATTGGACTGAGTCTGTCAAAGTTGTAATGCCATGCCTCTGTTGCTAGGGCTTCCCAGCTTTTGACGAAGATGAAGTGACAGACTTGACATGTCGTTATCGCAGTCATTCTTGGTGACCGATGACCAGCCAGCTTTCAGGGTGGGGCTGGATGCTATCTCCACCCAACAAGAGGGAGCATATCAGGTAAGATCAATGCCCCTTCTCCATAGTGGTGGAGATAGCATCCAGGAACATACCAAAGCTGGCTGTCCTCATGGGTGGGCTACAATCTGGTCAGAGGTCTCTCCCTCGGTATGTATACATTGAAGGACTCGGTGACCGAATGCTGCCTCTGCCGTGGCAAATATGTCCAATTTATAATGCTTAACAAATGGAGAAGGGGAAGACCAAGTGGCCGCTCTGCAGACCTCCTCTAGAGAGGCCCGTGTTGCCCACGCCGCCATTGTAGCTACGCTCCAGGTTGAGTGCACTGTCACTTGTATGGGTCTAGGCAGGGACTGCAGCTCCTACACCTTGGTGATGGTTAGTCGAAGCCACTGACCCACTGTGGAAGGTGTGACCTTGTTACCTAAGGAAGCTGGTTGGAAGGAAATAAACAGTGCTTCTGTTTTCCTCAGGTTGGCAGTCCTCTTAACATAGATGTGGAGGGCCCTCCTCACATCTAAGGTGTGCCATTTCTTTACCAAGGGGAGGGCAGGTTAGGGCAGAAGTTGAGTAAGTTGGGTAACAGAATACAGCAAAGGCCTAATTACCAGCACTTCTCTAAACTGTTCAGCACCTACACCACCAAACCCTATTCCACTCCACTTTAAGCAAAATATTTGATTGCCCGGGGTGGGGGGGAGCCTAAGTTATGTGGATAGAAACCATGGCAATGGACTCAAGGGGTTTTTTTTGTATAAAATTATCTTTCGTATGTTTTCTATTAGTTGTGTGATTTGGATATGGGTGGTTTAGCAACAATATGTTGAACTGAATAGGCATTTGATCTGACCTTATAAGATACAGTTCTAGTATTTAAAAGAACTATATTTAAAATGATATTTTCAATGCGTATTAATAATCTGCTTTAGAAGTTAAGTATTTTCTGTATTATGTTTGGACATTGTTTTTCCAGGAAGACATTAGTGACAGTTGGGATGTTTGTATAGTTATAGTTTAGGCCAGAATCTGAAGAATTCACGAATATTCATATTCCAAAACGATTACTAGCATTCTTCTTGACTGTCCAAAATGTACTTATCTGTGACGTTAGTAAATGAAATATTTTTAGCATTCTCAAACATAAACTCTTCAATATTATATCTATATTCTAATATGTATACATTTAGAATGTCTGGTGAGTTTCATATAATTTGTGAAACAAGTTTTAAAGTTGGATAAAATACATTCATAAATTAGAATGATGGAGCATAATTTATGATGTCCATTAAATAGTAGACTGAAAATTTTAATAGCTTTGGAAGTTGACCTTTAGAATTTACATACTGCGTTTCCCTGAAAATAAGATATTTTGTTATATTAATTTTTGCTCCAAAAGACACATCTGGGCTTATTTTCTGGTTAGGTCTTATTTTGGGGGAAATATGGTATTAAATGCACCCATCTGGCTGACAATCTTAACTGGGGCTTATTTTGGGGGTAGGGCTTATATTATGAGCATCCTGAAAAACGCTAGGGCTTATTTTCCATTTGGGTCTTATTTTCAGGGAAACAGGGTATTTAAATGTATATAATTAGAGGTTGTCAAATGCTTTACAGTTTGAGTTTTTATTAAAAAATATCTCAATGCATCCCCCTCCTCCTTGCCTTCAGTGTCTCATTGTTACTTATATCCTTACACAACGAGTTCACTGTTGGCATTAGCCCATTAAATAAGACATTGAACTCATCCAGTTTCTGTTCATTCCTTCTGGACTGCTTCTCTGAAGCAGTAGCCAAAGAAACGGCTGTCATCCTAATGCTCCAGAGAAGGAATGGGGGTGTAGGAGGCTTGGTGGTTTGGTTTTGCATGCTCAAAATATTTTGGATGTCCTGATCATAAAGCTTAACTGCTAGGATGATTTCCACCCACTTCTTCATGTTCAAGTCAGAAGGTGACGTCCCTTAGTTACCACAGCACAAATGTTGCAGTAATAAAAAATATGGAAGTCTCTCATCCAGGTCCTGCCATTAACACAAAAATAGCCTATTTTGACCATTTATGTATATGGCTGGATACATCTCAAAAAGATCACAGAGAGAAAAAAAAGCATGGGGCCTCTGATGCTCAATATATAAGTGTATTTTTCATTATATCTGAACTCACTGATAAAGCTGGCACCTTGTGTCTGCCCCAGGTGTTTTCAGTTCTACAATTAGATTGCATAAATGTTTATAAAAGTGTTAGAGATGGCTTTCTGCAACACCTTGTGTCCTGTTCCTTGTTCTGCTGGGTGAGTGCTTACATGGGTTTAGTACTTGGTTAATGAAGAGTTTTAAGAGCATATTATTGATTATTTTCAGTGTGTACAGGGAGGATTAGAGTTAAGTTTACATTTATAAATATTAAACTAGAACAGTATCGCCTTTACATTTTGAACTTAACTATCGAATGCTGTTTGAGCATTACATAATTTAGAATATTTCTTTTAAGTAATTTTTAGTAGATGTTCTAACATTTCTTATTAGTTCCTGCTATACTTATCTGAAATGATAGGTTTAACACTTTTACTATGACCAAATGTCATGGGGTTTATTCATCACAAATTTTATTTATTGTAAAGTTATTGATTACTAATCTACTTCACCTGTAGAAGTACTCAAAGGAAAGATATAGATATGATAAATAAAATATGTGCACAGATATTAGCCAAGCATATTCAATAGGAATATATATTCAGAATAATGTCATATGTAATACCACTTTATTACACTGGTAATTATATTAACTGATAATATTAAATATTGTCAGGGACTGTTTAGATAGAAAAGCTTTACTGTTTACAGATTTGTATGATACAGGTGTTCAGAGTTCTGTATGATAGACTTCAGCTTCATTGACATCAGTACTTTTTACACATTGTTTTCAAGTGTTATATTTTTATTTTCTAATTTTCAGTTAATGAATATTTGGTCATATGCATATGCAATAAAGAAAGAAAGAAAGAAGATCTCAAAACATCAAAACATTTTTATTCCAGCAGGCCGGCCTGCCTAACCTCCCTTTTAAATTGTTTTTTTTAAAAATTTAAATTTTTAAATTTTAAATTTGTCTTATGAATTTGGGGTGTTTTAAATTTCGTTTTCCGGGCCAATTATTTAATTGTATTTTAATGGTTTTTTAACATTTGTATTATATGTATTTTATTTGGCTGTTCACCGCCCTGAGTCCTTCGGGAGTAGGGCGGTATATAAATTCAATTAATAATAATAATAATAATAATAATAATAATAATAATAATAATAATAATAATAATCATCATCATCTTAAACCATCTTTAAATTGTAATATAGAAAATCAGGATATAAATAGTATTTGTTTATAATTTATTTGGCTTATGTACAGTTCTAGTCATACCTGACTATAAGTGGTCTATAGATCTACTACTACCAGGGCCGAATTTTCCTATAGACTAACTAGGCTTCAGCCTAGGGCCTCAAGATCAAGAGGGGCCTACATTCAAATTGTTAGCAAAATTAAAATTACACTATTCTAAAAACAGTGAACACTAAAATACTGAACCGAAAATAAGGAGAAATTCTATGCATATGACTAATAAACAAACATAACAACTTAAAAATAGGAGGTGAAAGGGCCTCATAACTGGAATAGCCTAGGGCCTCTTTTCATCTAAATCTGGCCCTGACTACTACTACTGTAGTAATAGTTAAATAACTTTAAAAATATCTATAACAGTAAAATCCCAACACGGAATACTGATTTGCATGTATGGATTTGTTCTTAAGAACCTAAGATTTGGTAAAAAGCTAGTTCTTGGGAGTTTTGTGAAACTTCAGAATTGGAACCTGTCTGAGGTCAGCAGTCAGTCTGATAGGGGCAATGACCAAAAAAGGTCCAAATCCAAGATTTCAAATTCAGACTCTTGCTAAGAGATGGAATCTAGAAAGTGTCTTCTCTTCTATATCTTAATGGCTTGCAAGTAGATAATCTAATACATACCCAGGTCTCAAACCATAAAAGCTTTTAAAAGTGAGAACCAACACCTTAAATTGCACTAGCAAACATGCAACCACTTCAGCTCTTAAAGCAGAGCTGATGCATGGACAGATTGTTTAGTGCTTACAACTGCTTGAGCTGATGCATTCTGGAGCATTTGGAATCACTAAAGTGGTCTTTAAAGTAGTCCCGTGTAGCTGCCATTGCAGTAATCCAAACAGGAGGTGGTGA
Organism: Arizona elegans; assembly: GCA_022577455.1. Classification (NCBI taxonomy): domain Eukaryota; kingdom Metazoa; phylum Chordata; class Lepidosauria; order Squamata; family Colubridae; genus Arizona; species Arizona elegans. The sequence continues at coordinate 258,044,658 of JAKOOJ010000001.1, forward strand.
CCAAGGTCTCCTGTTCCAGAGAAGATAGGCCTTACCCGTGTTCAGTCAGACTCAGATTTGCTGTTCATTTTTGCCCAGCAGCACTCTAGATGTCTCTTTTGTCAACCTTTTTGAATTCTTCAAGTAAACCAAGGAGCAACTGCAGGTTGAATAAAGAGGAGAGGCTACTTGGGTATCTTGCTGCCTTATTATTTCAAGCTTAGCAGAACTGCAAATCATGCTCCTGGAAAAATTTCCAGCACCCAATGAAAACCAAAGAGGTTCGTTAGGTATCTGAGGCAGACCAATCAAACAGGTCTTCCCTCCTTGCTGAGGCTTGAGACACCAGACTTATCATAGTTAGCTATGAAATTTCAAGTTGCCCAAGAAGGCACCATTGATTTAGGGCAAGGGTGGAGAATTATGGCGCTTTTATGACTTGTGGACCTTAACACCTGCTGGCTCAGGAATTCTGGGAGTTGAAGTACATAAGTCATACAAGGGCCATAGTACCCCAACTCTAGTTTAGGGAAACATTCTGCCAACATCAAGATGAAGTATAACAGCTCAGCAAGGGACGATGTTGCATAGTCACCCATCTCTTGCCCAAGGTTCATGACTAGTGCTAGACCTGAAATCCCAAAGACCACAGTTCTAATGGGCACAATACCCTATAGATGAAGTATAGTGAGTATAGCTCTTGTAAGGTATTTAGAACTTATCTGATCTTGGAATTGATCTGAAAATTAAGCTTAATTTTAATTAGCAGGCTCCATATTTGGCATCAATAATGGATGGCCATTATTCATCAATAATGAAAAGAAGATAATTATTTTCCTGGAAAAGTACTTCCATGGATTCATTAAGTTGGATTGCTTTAAAGATCTGAAGGACAATCATTCTGTCTTTGTGCACTGGAGTCTGTTTTGCCCATGTGCAGTGTAAGATCATTATTGTCTGTCCACTCCATGCTGTTGCCTAATAGGTATTTGCTTTGTGTGGTTACCTTAGTTGTTTTCATGTATGTTAATTAACAGTGTCAAAGCTGTTTATATTGTTATGTAACCTAGAAATATTGGCCTTTGTGGAATGTTTACTACGATTTGGTGACAGTACAATCTCTTGTCTCCGTTTAGGGGGATGTTTTGGGTGAATGGCAACAAATTTATATTGAAGAGCAAGATTCTGAGATGAAATTAAAATTGTAAAAGTTGATTACATAGAATTGCATATACATTAAAATGACTTGTATACTTTGTAATCCATGACTGCTTGTATAAATTATATAAATAAAAATCACTGATAAACTTTTTGTATGAACTTGCAAAATATATGGAAGAAGAATGAATGGTCATATTTCTAGAATGTTTATTTCTTGTACTTTTAAACTTCTCAGCAGTAAGGTTCTCTGTACCTCATAATTTAGCCCCAATGCAATATGTTTTGTATTTGGGGGTGGGGGGTGTTTAATAGTAAAATCAGCATGTACACCTTAGTTGCATTGCATAGATATGTATTTGTTTTAAATATTCCTATATGAAATTCAGCAATTGCCACACAGAGAAGATAATTTTCTTTAAAGGATATCTTCTCCATTGTGGCGGGGAAGATCATCCAGAAGTGGGTGGTGCTCTGCTTCTCTGCTTGGAGACTGAGTAAATTTTTCTTGGCCACGCCTCCCTTGCCTGGGTCCTCCCCAGTTCGACTCGGTCTTCCACGAGATGAGACTGAGAAAATGAGGCTCACCAGTCCTAATTACCTGAAATACGATGGGACTTGAAACTGAACCATGGTCGCTAGCCAGCGGTCCGCTGGAAATCCTCCCTACCGGCCTGACATTTGGCCGAGGTCCCTGCCAATCCCGCGCCAGTGGAGGGGGCTTGCCTTTGGTCGGGCCACCCCTGGCATCCGTCTGCAAATGCAGAGAGGGACGCAGTCGCTGCCTGTTGTCCAGGCATTCTGACAGCAGCAAGTGCGATAGACGCCTCAGGAGCTGCGGCAGGAGCGCTCAAGACGAGCCAGTCTGCCTGATTGTGAGTGGAAAGCGGCTGACGCCTTGGGTGCCTTGATTGTCGCAGCAGAAGTCTGCCCGTTTCCACCCGAAGACGCGACCCAACGCTATGGGAGGTCTCCCTCTTAGCTCATTGAGCAGGGGAGTGAACAGCGCAGTTCAGGCCGTGGCAGGAGTGGTCATTTCGAGCCGGTCTGCCTTTTCTGCCTCAGTAGGATGGCTTCTGCGCTTCACACTAGGGCAGCCATGGCAGGGGAGCTCTGATGAGCCGTCTGCCCATCGGACAAGGTAACATGGCGGCCGCTCCTGGCGTCGTCGTGTCTCAGGCAGGGGTGCCCTTTCAAGCCAGTCTGCCTTATGTCCTGAGGTTGTTTACTAGCGGAGCGCCATAATAGCGGGGGCAGGAGCGCTCCCGGCGACAAAGGAGACCTTCAGCCACAAAATGACTCTGATAGCGCGGTGCGCCATGGTAGCAGTGACGGGAGTGCTCCCGGTGCGCCGTTGGCCTTATGCCACTAAGTGACTGTTAGCGCCGAGCGCCATGATATGATGGCGGGAGCACTCCGGTGAGCCAGTCAGCCTTATGCCACTAAGCGCCTCTGTTAGTGCCGAGCCCCATTCCGGCAGGAACAGGAGCGTTCTCTGGCATGCTGTAACTAATAGCGACAAGCGCCTTACAGCGGGATAGAAGCGCTCTCTTGGAGCATGTCGCCCCTTGGCATTCATTACCTCAGATAGCACCATGCGCATAATTGCGATGGCAGGACGTCTTCTTTTGGGCCAACCTGCCCAATCCGCAAGTCGGCAATAGAGGTTCATCGGCAGAAGCAATGGGCGTTTGGCCAGTCGTCGCGGGCAGACTAATTTCGAACATTCCTACTCATATTTGCAGTTAACTTGGCAGTTCCACCAGGCGCTTCAGAGACAAGACAGGGCTCCTTCAGAGCCAGGCTGCCTCATGTAATAGCTTCCTCGGTGATTAAGTCAGCCACTCGGCCGCTGAGTCAAGGGGCGCTCCTTTCATACGATTGATGCCTTTCCCCCTTAGTTAGTGTAATGGCAGGATTCCAGCACCTGATAATCAGGGCGGGAGAGCCCATTCGGGTCTCTCTCCCTCATAGCCTGTTGGTGCGTCCGCATGAGGCTAACTGGTAGCTCTCGCAGTTGTGGAAGCTTCTTCTGAGCTGAGTTGTGGAATGGCTCATGGGCTTCAGAGAGTAACAAATTTCGCCGTTTGCGGTGGCGAGACAGCTCATGCGCCCCGCTGGAGAAACGCGGGAAAAATTTGGCACCTTTATCGCCGCTTAGCTGGCTGCGCCTTGTCAATGCTCCCACGCAAGTTGACGGGGTGGACTTCCCGCCATTCCCTGCAGGCAGCATTTATGCATTGAGAGACACTCTGCATAGCAACGGCTGGGGGGGAGCAAGACCCGCCCTTCTCGCTAGCCGTGTGCGGCAGTTGCTAATGGGAGCAAGTTAAACTGGGTCCTGACCAATCGGCCTTGGACCATGGGCTCCTCTTTGAGTCCTCCTCTGCCAGCCATCAGCTCCCCCTTTAATATCTCATAGCTAGCAGGGGCACCTAGGATGACAGGATTTGGGGGGCGGTAATTTCCCTTTCCCAGCGAACCCTTTGCTCCTGCATACGACTCTTTTCAGATTCCGATTCTGCCTGCTCCAGTGTGCCGGCTAACGTGCTGGCCTCCAGGGGACGCCCAACTATAAGCATTTGACTGATTTGATTTGCTTTGTCCTACAGGTTCCGATTGCTCCATGCCTGGAACTGCAGTCCTACTCCCCTATGGGGGGAACCTGGTGATGCTGGTTGCAATCCGGGGAGGCACACCTCCATGATTACTCGGGCTGGCTAGCCCTGTGGTTCTCAGCCAATTTTCCATGACTCCTTTCAAAGCTGCAGCACGCTTTTGTGAGCTATGCGTACTTGCAGGTGCCACTCCACAAAGTCTCCCTGCACAGGAGTTCCAATCAGATGGACACCTGTCATAGCACTCCATGTCCTTACCTGATCTGACGTGGTCTTGTCCACACCCTGCCTGCATCGTTATCGCCATCTTGGGCACGTCCCCCGAGGCCCTTGATCCTCCATATGTGGGATGTCGGCACCGTCCATACATGCGACGGTTCCTTGGTCACCTAGCCCTTCCTCAGCATATCACTGACCCGGGATGGTCCTTATTCCCTTTCGTAATGGGGAAGGGTTACATTCGGTACCCGGGGAAGGGTTACATTCTGTACCCACAGGCCCTCTTGGCACTGAGCTTAATCCTTCCACTATGCAGGGTGGCTGAGGCGGTATGTAAGTCTACGCTAGCAGCAGCCACCTCGGTGGCCATTTCAGCTCGTTCCCCCCTTGGAGGGAGGCGCGAAGGTCTGTGATTTCCCAGAGGACAGAGCAGAGGCTCTTCCAGGGCTCGCCATAGGGGCTGGTGGTTGGCAGCACTTGCAAGTTTGGCACCTGGAGCCGTTCACCCACCAGTCACTAAGTTACGAGAGTGTTCAAGATGGCACCAACCTTCCCTTCTACCAGGGTCGTTACACCTAGGACCCAACCACGGTCGGGAGCAATATTCTAACTCTGTACAATGGTTTCCAGGCCTATACCGCTTAGGTTATACCTGTTGCTGAGCTTCGGCAAGGCCGCTTATGCTGGGCCATGCCTGCCGGCCCTTTTGCGTGTTTCTGCAGCAATGACCATTCTTCTGACCTGGCGTGACATGGGCTGCTATTGATAAGGTAAGTGACAGATAGCTTGTGCTACCAACCCCCACTCGTCTCAAGAGGCGCTTGACCCAGCTTTTATTGGCAGGTTCGGGAGGTACAAGCCTGCCCGGTACAAACAGCATGGCTCTTATTCTCTTTCCTATCCTCGATGGGAACCTTTGAACTTGGAGGAAGCACCTAGTTCAGATGCCTCTGACGGTTCTGGAATGGGGACAGTCACGGGCTCACTTGAGAGTCAGATTCACTCCTTCTGCTGGGTAGACCATCAGCAAGAACTAGGAGGGGGGGCGACTTTCGTCTAGCTCCCTGCCGGACCCTCTATCAGCCACTCTGGCATCCTAGCCCTAGAGCACTGCAGCCTCTAACCTTATCAGTCGACGGCGAGCTTCCTCCGTTCTGTCCCGGCTCCCTGGGATTCCTAGGGGCGCTTACGGGAGCCTTGGCACAGGAGACATGTGGTTCTCCTCCTCTGCCTTCCTGTGGGTTGCTCTACAGGTCCCTGGCCTTTCAATTATCGTGGCTGGCTCTTTCAGTCTGAGACAGGGCTTCTCCCATCATCGATCCCTTGGGGGAGCTGCTCGTAGTGTGCCGGGGTGGTCTGGCGTCAGTTCCTCCAGCCAATTCCTGACTCCCTGACTGGCTGGCTCTGGGCAGCTCCAGTTCCGGAGTTCTTTGGCTGGGCCTCTTTCTGGACGGGACTCCAATCAGTACTCCCGCATATGATTCCTCCCTGAAGGGGGTATTGGAGAACCCTTAGAGGGCAGTCTATACTTCTGGTACCTGCCTCCCAGACTCTTGCCTTGCTGCTGTCCTAACACTTAATTCCAGTCAGGCGGGTCTTCCCACCTGCCTTAGTCGATGGAGCGGGACCCTCTCTCCACCGTATGCTACCTCCACCATGTGAGGGCCATAGGCCTTCAACTCCTGGCTCCCTACTGTTCCTCAAGTGGTTGTTTATGACGTGCAGCTCCAGCCGGCATACGCTCTTGTGCGGCCCACTTTTCACGGACAGTTCTGTCCTGATCAGGCCTTGGGGTCGGATTAACTCGGGACCCTGCTCTATGGACAGTATCTATGTGTCAGATACTTGGAGCCTCTGGAACCTCGTATTGGTAGTCCATTGGCCCTGCTTATCCCTGGTGGCCCATCTCCTCGCCCTTAAAATCCACCTTATGGTTCCCTTCTAGGCCCTTGGGGCACAATGTTCCAGGGCAGGGGATTGGCAGGACCTCTGGGTCCTTTTGGGCTGCCGGCATCATTCCATGTTGGTTTTAACGTTTGATATTGATTTTTAATCGATATGTTTTAAATTATGGGCCAAATTTCATTTAATTAGTTTTAATAATTATTTAAACTTTTGTGTACAATTGTTCTTATTTTGGCTGTTCACTGCCCTGAGTCCGAAAGGAGAAGGGCGGTATACAAATTTAAATAATCAATCAATCAATCAATCAATCAAGGGCTAGGGGGCCCGCGGGGCTCTTACCTCCTCGGGACACCTCTGTTCTTCATAGGATCTAGACGGTCTTATCACAGCCCTGTTATGATGACTACCCAAACGGCCTTCGCCGACGGGTGCACTGTAGACATTTGACCTTTACTGGCTCTACCCTTTCATGTCTGTGGGTTTTCCCCATCCCACTGGACAGGGCTTAGATGCCTAAGGGACAGGGGACCTTGGCCCCTTGTCTTCAGAGTGGTCATGTGGTCCAGGCTTGCTGTTCCCTTCATTAGAGGGCCACGGCTGTACTTGAGCAGGGCGCTGGTTGCCTGAGAGCAGTGGTGGGTTGCTTGCCATTGAGTTGGTTGCAGGTTTCCCTTCCTAACATCCAGTTCTGATAGACATGCCGACCCACCACAATCAGGTTCAGGCTGTCCCTCACTTTATCTCCGGGGGTATTCTGGGGATCACTCCCCAGCATAGTTCCATGACCCTTCACCCACGACCCTGTTGGTTGGCTTACGGGCCGGGCCCTTTGGCCGGATTGGGTTTCGACCAGCTGACATAATGGGCTCTTCCTCCCTTGAAGGAGGTAGAGTTTTTTTGTTACGTTCCAGGTTTTCTTCTGCGACATCTTGATCGCTTCATTACTTTTGGGAGTTTGCAGTCGGTCTGGCATGACCTTGCAGGCGGCTTCAGGTCCATCCGCGGCCTTGAGCATCGCTGCGCTTCTTGGTCTTTGCTTCGGCTGGCACAGCCGGGCTCAGGTGGATCCTCAGGTGGAGCCTCGCACGGAGCAGGGGACTTCGGACCAGACTGCTTCCCACCCGTACAACTGACCGGCTTTGGTAAGTCCCACTTCTGGATGATCTTCCCCGCCACAATGGAGAAGGGGCGTTGGTCCTACCTGATACGCTCCTTCTCGGGGTGCGGGGAAGATCATCCAGCCCCACCCTGGCGACCGTCTGGTCCTTGGTCCGGGAGGGGTTACTGTTTTCACAGGTTGTGAACCTCATCATCGTTGCTGCGCCCTCGTCGAACTGGGGAGGATCCAGGCAAGGGAGGCGTGGCCAAGAAAAATTTACTCGGTCTCCAAGCAGAGAAGCAGAGCACCACCCACTTCTGGATGATCTTCCCCGCACCCCGAGAAGGAGCGTATCAGGTAGGACCAATGCCTCTTTTCCTTTGTACAGTTCATAAAAGCCCATTTCTAAATAAGCAATTATATTAATCCAGTAAAATACATTTCTATTAGTAAAATTTAAAGTTATATGTTGAAGTTTTATCATTTTATTGTGTTCATTTTGGACTTGTTTCATCTTATCTGACTTCCTGTATGTTTGAAGTTCACATAGCTAAATTACTTTCCCTTTCAAATAGAAACAGCCACCAGGTTTAGAAAGTAGTTGAAGTATAGTATATATGAATTATATACAATTGCAAAAACTCTTAAGGGAAGGCCCCAGAATAGTATAATCAATAGGCCATTCTTTTTCTATTTTTATTTCTATTGTGGCAGGCAGCACAGCTGATTGGCATGACAGACTCCTCTACATCAGTTTTCAGTTGCAGATCTACTTTCTTCCATCCATATTGCACTAATAATCTAATAATCACAGCAGCTGGCAATATATAGCTGACCTTGAAAAGCAAAGCAAACTTGGGCCAGGTTAATAGTTGGATTTTTTAAATAGAATGACATTCAATTAGAATGTCCTTTAACAAAACATCCCAATAATGTGATTGCTGCTAAAAAGCTGTGCTATGAAAGCCTCTCTTCTTGTCTTGTAAATAGTATTGGTTACTCTTCAGTGGGCAGTAGAAGTTCATGGTGTTAAAGATGACTACAGCATTAGTGAAACAAAGAGCAGTCTGCTCTGTCAGCTTTTAAGGAGTGTCACGAAGAGGCCTAGAGGGATGAGGAACATCTGGTGGTGAAAGGGATTTGAGAAATGCACCCAGCGGTTCTGCCTCTCTTGAAGTTGTATCTGATATTCTGCTTTGTGGATTATGAATTGATACAGCTGTAATTCCTTCCTATAGGATTTATAGTGGAGGGGGTGAGCAGTTGTTGCTCATATAACATCTGAAGTTTTTGTGTTAAAAGAATTTGGGGGTAGAACATTGTTTCTTGTACTTTGCTTTTTTTGCAGAGTTATAGCTGTAAATCCTACCAGCTTTTTCCCCAAATCTGTTGACTCAAAATATTAAATATGCTCAAAACAGAAGAAACAGAAACCAGTGAAAAACCAGTTGCTAGTTTTACTGAAGAGCTGTTCTTGCTTACAGAGGGGACCTTAATTGAAGATTGCCATTGCTAGGAAGCTCTTTTTTAGAGAACCTTCAAGGCCTCTTTTTTAACCAAGAAAAATGTTTTCCTGGTCATTGCACCTCTGGTCACTAAAGAACTTAGAAACATTAAGACTTAAAAACAATGCTAAATTTCACTTTCCCCTCAATATTAATTTCCATCTCAGTTTTTTTTTTAGTTTGTGGACCTAACAGCAAGGACTTTCTTATTTTTATTACTTTGCAAAGTGGATCTGGATGCCTTTTGGCTGAAGCATGAGCATAAAGGTTTGAAATGAACAAATAGTTTTATAATGAAGTTCAAACTATGTTGAAAATCTATTAAGGACAATTTTTGTATTTATCAGTTTATAATTGTACTTGTTAGACAGAACTAAGAGTTCTGATGTTTTTGAGAACATGAAGAGTTTCCAGAAATGCTAAAGGCTTCAGTTTTTAAAATTGGTGACCTCAAAAGCTCAGAAATCTGTTAAATATTTAAGTAGTTTAAGGATTCTGTTTAGGATATAAATTTAGGACACACTTCTTTTCCTCTTGGATTCAAGCAGAAAGTACTGTTAATGTACTCCATTTGCTTAGTGACTATTCAAAGTTACAATGGTGTTGAACAAGATGACTTATCCCTGATCTTCAAAATTGCAACTGTTAGCAACTGTTCAGCTAACAATTATAGTGGTCATAGCACCTCACACTTACATGATCACTATTTGTGACCTTCATTGCCAGCTTCTGACAATGGACAAGCAAGTAGAGGTTGTAAATGACACATGACCTTGAGTCTTAATGACTCACACAACGAACCACAACTGGAACTGCTAGAACTGCCATTGTAAATTGATGCAGTCACATAATGTTGCATTCTCCTCCTTGGTGGAAACAACAGTCAGGCATGGGTAGACTCGGTCTGTTAGCCAATCAGGACCAAGTCTGCAAATGTGTTAGGCCCCGCCCTTCCTTCTGTTCTCCTGTTTGTTGATTCGGTCTGCTTGGACAGTCGTGTCTCCTTTCTCTCTGCCTTGTAAGGCCATGGTTTTTTTTCAAATTTGAAAATTCAGTCATTTGAGATCGGATTGGAATTTCCAGCCTGAAGGACTTGTTTTGTCTGATTCCGCTGAAGGCCGCATGGCGACTTGGGACTGCCGGCTGGTAATCCAACAGGCAGCGTGCACAAGTTCGCTCCGCAGCACTGGCCCGCACCGACCTCGCTTCTTCCTGACCATTGGAGGCTTTACTTGCAGGCGTTTTCGCTGCGTTTACAGCCATTGCTCAGCAGCAATTTGGCGCGAGGAGTTATTTACCGCGCTGGAGTGATCGCGTTTTCACCTGGGGCGAGCAATCTTTATTTGCCCTCACTGTCTTCTGCCAGCTGTGGTTCGGGACTGACCAGGGCACAATTTGAAGGCGCAGTGAGTAGCGGTTGGGGCTCCAACCGCATTAATCTGTAATTTGGAATGTTTCAAAATGGCGGATGACAGATCTGCAAAGTCAAGCCGCATGGCGCTCTCTCGGGACTAGAAGATACCATGATAGTGATCCAGGAGAGGGGAACTCAGGGACCCAGCATCAATCCAAATGGGCCAAAGTGGTGATTTCACAAGCTCATAAGGACGAACAGCAGCATCATAGAGCTTTAGAGCGTGCTATTCAAAAAGCCCAACAAGAGGCATTACAGCAGGCCAGGTCTCTGGCCATAGCAGAGCCACCCCCCCCCCCCCGGATCCCATTTCCCCAACACCTGATTGCCAAACTGCCCCTCAGCCACTTCACATGGCTTCACTATCTCCAGATCGTTTAAACCAGGGTCCTCTCCTTCTTCAGCAGAGGCAGCCATTTTGTTTGCCACTTTACCTCCTGAAGGCCTTCCTCAGGCTTCTCCTGTACCAGTAGCCAGCCAAATTAATACTTTGCCTGATCAGCCTCAACTTTCTGATACACAGCCTCCTGTAATCACCCCTGCCTTGGCCTCCTTGATATCAGAAGCCATTCGCTTAGGAATAGCCCAAGGTCTTCAACAGAGATCTGGGTCTGATGTGTCAGAATGTGTAAGTCAGGCCAGTTGTTCACATCCTGTGCATGATTCTGGAGAGCATCTTGAGAGGCCTGAGTCACCTGCTTCAGCCAGTCAGTTTCTCTGTCTGGAGAAGACATGCCTTTGGATCAGGAATGGTCTGATGATGAAGGCCTTGAGCCAGACCAACCTTCTTTTATAGGCCTTTTCAGGCCTCGAACTGTTTCGATCATTGCTATTTAAAGTCTTATCTTCAACTAAAATGATGCCCCCTTCTTCCGGACAGGAGTTGGCCTTGGCTGAGGCGGATCCATCTTCCTCTCTTTTTTCTGAACAGATTGTTTGTGTTGATACATTACCTGCTCCTAAATTGTTTTCAGACGTGATGCGGTGTCAGTGGGCATCTCCTGGTTCGGTTCCCCTTCCCAATGTACAGGATAAACAGTTTTATAATTTGGCTACAGAATTTCCTGACCTGCTGCAGGTTCCCACCGTTGATGCTCCTGTGGTCGCGCTCTCCTCAGCCACTCACCTGGCAGGACCTCCGGACGAGTCGTTATGGCCAGAGGACAAGAGAGTGGAAAGGACCCTGATCAAAGGCCATCAGGCCACCGCCTGGTTGGTAAGAGCTGCTTTGACACCCTCATTTTTTAACAGAGCATCTATACTGTGGTTGAAACAATTGCAGGAGAGAATTCCTGCTTCTGATTCACGCTCTCACCAAGACATTAACAAGATTTTAGCAGCTGTGGAATTTTCGGCAGATGCCACCCTAAATGCTGCCAGATTTGCAGCTAAATCGATAGGTTCTTCAGTTGCCTCCAGGAGACTCCTTTGGCTTCGACAATGACAAGCTGACACCAGGAACAAATGGTGTTTGGCTTCTTCTCCCTATTCAGGGGATAAACATTTTGGTTTTTCTCTCGACCCCATTCTAGTTGAAACCAGGGATCACCAAAAAGTCTTCCCGTCTGTGTCACGAAGATCGGAATTTCGGCAGCAACCCTATTTTCGTTCCCAGCCCTTTTGTCCTTCGGACAGCGGATTTTCCCAACACAGATCATCCTGGGCCTTCCCAACCAGAGGAGCTCAACACCAGGACAGCCAAGTCAGGCAAGGTTCCTGTTACTTCCCCAAGAGGCCCTTTCGAGGAGGTAGGGGGCGTCCCGTAGGTCCAGATAGTATGCCCCCGGATTCCCATGTTGAGGACGTCTGTCATTTTACTTCAACCGCTGGGATTCCACTTCTTCCGATACCTGGGTAAGGAATACCATCAGGAATGGTCTAGCTCTAGAATTCCTCTCCAATCCTCTGAGGGTTTTTTTTCCATGTCCAGTGTCTCGTATATTTCATATCGCAGACATATGGCCGCTGCTATTAGCCATTTATTGGACATCAAGACCATCGAATTGGTGCCTCCTGATCAGTGCAGGCTTGGATTCTATTCTCGCCTGTTTTTGGTACCTAAATCCTCGGGGGGCTGGAGGGCAATCTTGGATCTTAAATCTCTGAACCGGTATATTATTTACTGCCAGTTCAAAATGCATTCCCTTCAAACGATTTTGGAATTCATCTGGGAAGGAGATTTTCTTTTGTCAGTTGACCTGATGGAGGCTTATCTCCATGTCCCCATCCTTCCCGCTCACCGTAAATTTCTCCGTTTTTATTATGCGGGATGCCATTACCAGTACAGGGCCCTTCCATTCGGCCTTTCATCGGCCCCCAGGGTATTTACTAAACTTATGGCGGCTCTCATTGCCCACATTCGAGCCTTGCCCATTCGAATTCTATTTTATTTGGATGATATTCTCATCCTTTCCAAATCTGAATCCCTGGCCCATCAGGATATCCGGACCGCTCTTCATGAGCTTCAGGCTCACGGGTTCCTCATAAATTGGCCCAAGAGTGTTTTGATTCCTTCCACTTATATCCAGCACTTGGGAGCTCTAATCGATACCACCTCCTCCTTAGTTTCCCTCTCTCCAGACTGTCAAACCAGTTTAACTGACCTGGCCCTCCACTGCTCCAGGGACCATTCGGTTCCTCTACTTACCCTCTCCCGCCTTTTGGGCAAAATGGTGTCTTCCTTTGGCATTGTCCCTCGGTTCTGTCTCCATAGCAGACAGTTACAATGGTTCCTTCTCCATTTCCAAAGGGCCGGGACGAGCACCTACTTAGTAAAGGTTACCCTTCCCACTAAGGTCCTAGATTCCCTGGGTTGGTGGTCTTGATCCGCTGTCTCCAAGGGCAGTCGGTTTCAGGAAAGTCACCACTTGGTTATCATCACAGATGCCAGCCTCTCTGGTTGGGGGGCACATCTGGAGTCCCATATGGCTCAGGGCCTCTGGTCAGATCAGGAAAGGCAGCACAATATCAACTGGCTAGAACTCCGGGCAATTTATTTAGCCTTGCTTCAGTTCCATCACCTGATCAATGGTCAGCATGTTCTCATGCTGACAGATAATGTTTCTGCCAAAACTCATATCAACAGGCAGGGAGGCACCCATTCGAGACCTCTCTTGCAGGAGGCCCTTTGCCTAGGTCTTTGGGCGGAGAACCATCTCGCCTCCTTGAGAGCGGCTCACATCTCAGGGAAGGCAAATATTCAGGCCGACTCCCTCAGCCGACACCTGGTGGATCAAACAGAATGGAGCCTTCATCCTCGACTTTTCACGGAACTTTCTTCCCGCTTCGGCCTCCCAGAGGTGGATCTCTTTCCTTCTCACACCAATCACCAGGTACCACACTTTTTTTCCAGGTTCCCAACTCCTGAAGCAGAGGTGGTGGATGCCCTACTCGCCCCTTGGCCTGAGGGCCTCCTTCTATATGCTTCCCCCCCTTCCCCTCATTGCCAAAGGGCTCAGGAAGCTTCTAGAAGAGAGGGCGGGATTGATCCTCCTCGCGCCGCATTGGCCTCGCCGGCCTTGGTTTGTGGACTTGATCTCCCTTTCAGTGGCACGCCCCTGGCGGATTCCCGACAACAGGATCTCCCTTCTACAGGGCAACCTAGTTATCCAGAACCCCAGTGGTTACAGTTAACCGTCTGGAGACTGAGCGAGAACTCCTAGCCAGGGCCAATATTCTGCCCAGGGCCATTCCGACCATCCAGGCCGCTCGGCGTGCATCGACCACTCACATTTACGAGTCCACATGGCGCTCCTTTTCCATCTGGTGCGGGAAACGGAACATTGTTCCCACATTAGTTTCTGTAGCCCATATTATTGGTTTTTTGCAGAAAGGTTTTGATGCAGGTCTTTCCCCCCTACCCTGAGATGGCAGACTGCCGCCATTTCATCTGTATTGGCCTGTGATCCCTTGACAGCGGTCACCAAGCATCCGTTGATCCATAAGTTTCTTAGAGGGGCCACCAACCTACATCCACCAGTTATCCACCGGTTTCCTACTTGGGACCTCAACAAGGTGTTCACCGCGCTGACCAGACCTCCCTTTGAGCCCCTCCGTGACCTAATCCTTAAGTTTCTTTCATTCAAAGTGGCATTTCTTGTTGCAATCACGTCAGCCCGATGCATTTCTGAATTGGCAGTCCTTTCCATTCGTCAGGACTTGTGTGTGTTTCACCTGGACAAGGTCATTCTCCAACTTGAACTGACCCCACCTTCGTCCCTAAAGTCAACACCGTTTTTCATCGGGCTCAAGAACTTGTTTTACCTAATTTCTGCCCATCACCTCTCCATCGCCTGGAAAAGCTTTGGCATACACAGGACATACGAAGGGTTTTAAAGATATACATCTCTCGCACTGCTCCTTTCTGCAGGTCGGAAGCCTTATTTGTTTCTTTCCAGCCCAGTTCCATGGGTTCTAAGGTTACAACTCCAGTCCTGGAGCGCTGGATCAGAGCCACAATTTTTACAGCCTACGAGTTGCAGTCCTTGCCAGTTCCCCGTCATATTACGGCCCAATCCACCTGGAGTGCGGCTACATCAGTGGCGTGGGCCACTCAGGCTTCATTAGAAGAGGTCTGCAAAGTGGCAACTCGGTCTACCCGACACCTTTCATTCGCCATTATTGCCTGACTTCCTATGCGTCAACTGATGCTGCTTTCAGCAGGCGAGTGCTACATGGGGTTCATGCATCTTGAACTTGGCTCGGCCATTGAATTTCCCTCCCAATTTGGACAACACCCTTTGGTATGTCCCATGCCTGACTGCCGTTTCCACCAAGGAGGAGAATGGGCGTTGGTCTTACCTGTCATGCCCTTTCTCTCATGGGAGGAAATGGCAGTCAGCCCCTCCCTACTGGGCTGACCCATGAGGTGTCGGGGTGGGTGGGATTCACTAACTCTTTATCTTTCCAGCTGGAGACATGCCAGTCTGCATTGAAATCCTCGCTGACAAACTGGAGAGCAGAAGGAAGGGCGGGGCCTAACATTTGCAGACTCGGTCCTGATTGGCTAACAGACGGAGTCTACCCATGCCTGACCGCCGTTTCCTCCCATGAGAGAAAGGGCGTGACAGGTAAGACCAACGCCCACTTTACAACTATGTCACTTAGCAGTGGAGTTACCAGTCCCAATTACCTTAATTACTTTACTCCCAATTACCTTAGAACTATGGACTACATTTTTACTGACTTTTTTTTTAACGATGTCATGTTCTGAGTCTATCAAACACTCAACAATTGTTTCATATGTATGTACAAAATGGCTTTGGCTCTGAGTTAGTCTTGATTTCTGACTACTGCCTACACAAGTCCTTGCAGTTTTCCTGGCAACATTTTTGGAAATGGTTTGCCATTGCCTTCTTCCTAAGGTTAAGAAAGAATGACTGTCCCTAAATCACCCAGCTGGTTCTGTGGCTAAGGCAGGGCTAGAACTCAACCTTCTGGTTTCTAATCTGATACCTTGAAATACTACACCAAGCTAATTTGTCAGTAATACAATAAATTCAATTGCCTCCAAACTTTTTTTTAATCTTGTCTATCCTGGACAAGACAAGGACTGACCTACCTTCCTTCCTTCCTTCCTTCTTCTCTTCTCTTTTCTTTTCTATTCCTATTAAAATGATTATTAAAGGTCAATTAATGGTGATTAAAATACAAAAAGTTTGAGAATCTTTGAGGAAAGACATGTATACCTTCTCAGATTTTTCACACCTAAAGAATATGGGTGCTAAATGTAACTGCCAAAAAAAAATAAAAAATCACTGTATAATCTGGCATGGGAGGAAGAGAAAGCTTTTCTCTCAATACCAGGTGAATGAACTTGTGATAAAGGAACAGTTCAGAAGAAGTCTTGCAGATTTGGGCAGATATATAATAGTGTTTTTTAGATATTCAAACTCTTTATTATTAGAGGTTTAAAATTTACTAGCGAATTCTTAAACTGTGCCTGATAAATAATTATCAACCAGTGCAAATCTTTCCTGATAGGTTTCTTATTTCTTTGCTACCACAGTTAGGTAACCAAGCTACCACATTTTTCACTAATTGCAATTTTAAGGCACCTTTAAAGGATAGCCCCTTGTGATATATATTTGTAGAGGACATAAAGAATGGCCTGGAGGGAAAGTGGTGCGTCTACCCTATAAATATGACAATAAATGACAATAAAAGTCAGAATGGGATATAGCCAATTATTGGATAACTTTTCCTTAATTCATTCTACCTAAGAAACAGCTGCAACTGGCGCAGCTGTAATTGTGCAAATATGCTGCTTTTTATAGTTGCTATTTGTGAATCAAATGACAGCTGGGCAATCAAGGACATTTCTAGATGGAAAACCTGCTCTTTCACATGGAGCTTCAACTCCATCAAAAAAATAAGATAAATCTCAGTCCAATTTCTTATTTAAGCAAGAGTGTTGATTTAATTTCAGTTAAATTCAACTCATTAGAGAGTGCATATTTTGGAAAACAGATTAGCTCGTTGAAGTTGAATGGTAGCTATAGCAGGTTTGAGTACCATTACCTTACAAAGCTTCAAATTATTTTTCTTCGTGATTTTACGTTGGTATTTGCTACTCTATGGGAGTCAAGCTGAATTCTATAGGATATCCCAATCAACAGCTTAGGCATTAAATAGTGGAGCCCTAGTGGCGCAAGCAGATTCAATCTTTCCAGGTAGAGCAAATGGCTAATTATATTGAAAGTTCCTCAGATGAAAATTAACAGGGCTTTACTTCCTACATTTAGTTTCTAGCATAGATACAGTATCATATTCTGGCTGAAAGTCCAACTGAGATGGATTCAAGATGCATCTGGAGCTATGCTTTTCCAAGAAATAGAATATTTGACTATAGGTTATAATAGCACAGTTTTCTTGAACTAATCAAGGAGTTAATTTGGATATATATAACAACAGAAACAGTTTAAAGTGACTTAGACATCTTTTGATCCAAACAGCTCTCAACTGAAAACAGCCACAAAAATTCATACAATGAAATAGAGAGAGAAAGAGTCTCTGTGGCTTGCAGACCTTAAATAGGAGGGACATTAAATTAAATGTAGCTGAATAAGCAAAATAATATACTGTAGTTAATTAACATTCCGCATGCATTACATCATCCGTAATACTATCCTGAGCAGGAGAAATAAAACTATCAGCCTCCAACGGCACCCCAGAATAGGCAAATCATAATTGGCTTTGCAGAAGTAATAGGGACAGGGATCTTAGAGGTTAGATCTGATCTCAGGATCCCTTCAGATGAAATTCTTAAGAGATAGGGACCAGAAAATGTCTCTTCCTCCAGATTCCAATAGAGGGGGAGTGACCACCAAATGAGACAATACTTGCAGGGCTGAACTGTTATGTTGGAGCATTTTGTGCTCTGTAATTTTGAAAATGCAAGCCAAATAACTGTCATTCCCATTTTTGCAGATATTAGCATTGCATTGGGTTGAGTAGCCAAGTTTGGAATAAAAGATAATTTGCTGAATGTCTACTCTCATTCTGGGTTAATTGGTAATTCCTTTAGATCTGACATCTTTCTATTCCAGATCAGCCTGTTCTTCAGCTGCAGATATGCTTTGCTTTAGACATTCTTATTACTTCTGAACTGATTTTATCATGATGGATGAGGTACATTTTTCTCCTTTATTCATTAGTTTGACAGATGGTGACATTACAAATCAGTTCCTTTTACCACATACATAAAACAACTTGCTCTTTTAGCTGTTTTTCTTGGCTTAAATTTAACAATATTTCAAATGTCAGTAGTGATATTTTGCAAGGATTATAGTCATTTACCAGTTTACATTAAAGTTGGTTCTTAGAGAGTTTTTCCTCCTTGCTAAATTAGCACTATTTAAAGATATACCGGTATATTACAAATGTTTATCTAAATACCCAAAATATTTTAATTTTAAAAATAAAAGTAAATGTTATGCTTTTAATCATCAAAATTAATTATTTAAAATTCCAGAGGAGCTCTAGACAAACTAACAATATTTTCTCTCTGTCAGTCAAAAGATAAGTAATTTAAAACATTTGTTGCAGTATTCCCTTCAGCTAAATAGTTCTTGTTCCTTCCATTTGTTTTTTTTTTTTTAATGGGTAATTAGATGCATAATACAGTGTTCCATATTTTTGTTGAAATTCTGCTTTTGGATAATTTCGTTGGATCATTGGATAAATTGTAAATTTATTAATTTGAGGTGATTATTTTACTGAAAGATGCAATAATGCCATTTATATTACTAAATGTAAAGACCTTGTTTGTATCCCATTTTGATTGCATTTTAATCTCGTTTAAAATTCTGCAACTACTCAGTATGATGTACTAAATATTTATAGCTTCATAGCTCTTGTTGTAGTGGGAGAGCCTAGTATTGTCGCTCAGAAATTAACATCTTGTTTTAACTTAAATATATGGAATATGGAATGTCGGCTTTTGTCTCATAGCCACAAGAAGTGCAGCAGCAAAAGTATACCATTCCATTTGTGTATGAGTTTTTCTTTTTACTGCTACTAAGCCAATAACACCAGCTCTTTTAGTTGCAGTTAGTTGCAGTACAACAGGAGCAGCTGTATTTTAGAAATGGATATTTATTAGCACCTTTGCCATTATCTTGTGTTGGCTGTTATTTTAGAAACTACTAAAGACACTCTGAGATTTAAACTGAAATGACATTAATCTTTGTTCTTATGAGTTAGATTGATTTAATTTCTAACCCTTGTGTGCATGCTTTTGTCATGTGCACACCCACACATATGCACATATATCACATCACAAAAGTACTAAGGGTTTTTCCAAGAAGTCTTCATTATGTCAGGGACAGCCATCACTGTCTTATCCTATGTTTTGAATTCTTTAGAACAAAAGATTGATCTACTAGATGTTCACACGTAGCCTTCTTTCAAAGCACCAAAAGAGTTTTCTGTGCTATCTACTCCAATTCAGAGGCAAAGTATGTACCGTACTACATATTAAGCCGTTTCATATTGAATCAGAATGATGTTCTACATAACCCAGTATTATGTGTGCTGACTGCAACTGGACGTGAGTAGGTTTTGTCCAAAGGCTTTTTACCATGAAATCATTTTAATGAGGAAACAGGTTCCATAATTTGAAATCTGGTTTTTCTACATTGAACTACAAGTAATCCTCTATTTACAACAGTTTGTTTAGTGACCATTAGAAGTTACAATGGCAGTGAAAAAAAAATGTCTTATCACTTTTCTCAAATGACCATTGCAGCATACCCATAGTCACATAATCAGAATTCAGATGCTTAGCAATTGATTCGTATTTATGACAGTTGCAGTGTCCTGGGGTCATGTTATCCACCTTTTGTGACCTTCTGACAAGCAAAATCAATAAGGAAGCCAGATTCACTTAACAACGGTGTTACTAACTTAATAACAGCAGTGGCAAGAAAGGTCACAAAGTGAATAACTGTCTCACTTAGCAACAGAAATTTTGGGCCCAATTGTGGTTGTACGTCAAGGACTACCTGTATTCTTAACTTTGAAAGGTCCTTGAAGTTCATGTGATCCAATACCAATCCATCTAGAGGTTTAAATATAACATTTGTGCTGAGTAACCAGTCTGCTTCCATTGAAAACAGATAAAGGGATTTCAGTGTTTCCTGATATATGTTATTCTAGTATTAAACAGTATAATGAAGAGATTTTTCAAGATGTTTAATGAAAATAGTCTTTTTGGTATTTTGAATTTATTGGCTTAGATCCAGTCTCTCATTTTTTTTCCATGTAAAGGACAATCTTTTGAATATTAGAACGTTTACTCTCAATAACTTCTCTCTGCAATGCTTCTTCAGGCTATTTACATAGAACCAGGAGAGCCCGATCTGTTATCTTCTTTCTTGCCATATTTAGAATACTTTAGATTTAAGTAGAGATAGTCCTCGATTTACGACTGTAAGTGAGCTCGCAGTTATATTCCTGTCATAATGCTTGTTTAAAAAGGTCATCGCATGATCACAATAGATTTTAAGACCTTTTATGCAATGTTTGCTAAATGAATGCAGTGGTCATTAAGCAAAACCATTGTTTGCTATGTGGCATTTTTTGCCAGAAATGAAATAAACGATGGTTTGGGGTAAAAACTGCATAAGTAATAGTTATGTGACCGTGGGATTCTGCGTTTGTACGCTATAAATGCAGGCTGATTGCCAAAGTGCCCAAAATGTGGTCACATAATTCCAGGAGGGAGTACCTGGCCAGAACTTTGAATCGGGGTCATTAAGTAACTTTTGAAGGGTCTGGTGTAACTAAATGGTCGCTATGCAACCAGTTGTAAGGCCCTGATACTGCACTGACGTAGATATTATATAGTAGGAGGGTTTCCTAGAGGAGCACTGATATACATGGGAACTGCAGTTCTCTGATGCTGGAGATGGGAGTTATTCAAAATTTGTAATGTTTTCATGTAAGTAAAAACTGTTTCTTAAAAACTGTTCTTATATAGAACCCTCCTCTCCCCAGGTTTTCCATAATATTTTTTTCAGTTGTAAAAATCATGTATTTTTCTCTGTAGAAACATACCTTAAACATTGTTAAGTTTGTAGAAAATGTTGGTCTTCATATTAGGTATCTGCTGCTTTTCTCCAACGAAACAAGAAGTCTGCATTGCATGTATATAGAAATTAGTGGCCTGTTAATAGTTTGCTCACCAATTAATGTGGCATTGGTATGCACAGAATTGGTGAAAGAAGGATCAAATGATGAAAGAGCCTTGGTGGCGCAGCAGACTAAAGCACTGTTAAGTAAACCAGCTGCCTGCAATTACTGCAAGTTCAAATCTCACCAGGCTCAAGGTTGACTCAGCCTTCCATCCTTTCGAGGTAGGTAAAATGAGGACCCGGTTTGTGGGGGCAATAAGCTGACTTTGTATAAAAAAGAACACCGCTTGGGGGTGGGGGCAAAGCCCTACTAAGCAGGTATATACAAAAGTATGAAGGCTATTGCTTAACACATTGTAAGCCGCCCTGAGTCTCTGGAGAAGGGCGGCATATAAATCGAACCAATAAATAAAATGTCCGTCATACTGTGGGGTTTCAATGCAAACTCTGCCCGTTTTATACTCATGTAGTTGCAAGCAAATATGTAAGGGATAATGCTTCATGACAATGCATATTTGACAAAAGTTTGCTACAGATGTATTAAGTATTTAGCAACACATATGCACAATTCTCTGTGCTATTGCATTTTTTAATAGATGAAAATGTATATATGTCAATTTGTGATGTAATTCTGGCAATTCTACCAGATTGTACATCTCATTTTTGTCCTGTTAAGTGATCATAGGGGTCCACTTTTTAGAAATTCAATTCAATCTACAATGTTTTCCAACCAAAGACATAAAAATGATACACTAGGGAAAAAAACTGCTTTGGGAGAGCTGCTATATACCTCACTGGAGTGGCAAAGGTGCGGAAAGATCATGACCCTTAGATGAAAGCATTTAAATTGGGGTGGGGTTTTCTCCCCTTTTGGGACGGGATGGGGATTGTAAACCTATAATTCCTAATTTCTTTCATTGCTTATACTTAGGCAAGAGTGCAGGTTTGAAGATGCTACTTGCAAGATATCAGAATCTGATACTGAAGACTTATCGGATGAAGCAAATACTGAAACTTTATATGGAACCTCCCCTCCTAGCACACCACGGCAGATGAAACGCCTGTCAACAAAACATCTGAAAAGTAACATTGGGAAACCTACCAACCGTTCTGCTTTGAAAGGTACGCAAGAATTTTTCAGGATTGCAAAAAGTAAAGCAGTCAGCAGTGAGTAACTTGGCATCATGCTTGAAATCTACTATCGTTTCCCCAGTATATTAGACATACTATATTAGTATGCATATTAGATAGTATAGTATACTAGTAATAGTATGTATATCTAATAATTTATATTAGACAGACAAAATGGGAGCTTTCATCCAATGCAGTGAAAATTGAGAAATGAACTATTTCTGTGGGGAAGGAGAATCAATAGAGTCTTCCCTTCTGCTGAATGTGCAGAAAACTTTCATTCCCCTTTTTCATTTGATGAAGAACGAATAGTCAAGCTTACATCCATGGAGCCTACTGTTCTGCCACTCCTGATACAGAATGGCTAAGCGTTAGTGGGAAGATCAAAGGGCCTCAGATTTCTGTCTCATCACTTGCCCTTTTGCAATACAACTGGCACAGCAGAGCAGCAGGATTAAGAGGGTTAATTCGTTACGAAGTATATTAATTAGAAATAGGAAGAAAATAGCATTGTGGATAGTCAGCTTGTCCCAGTTGTCTAGTTGTCTATTTAGCTTGTTATTATTTATTCTGACAGGCAATGATTGTCCAAAGTTGTCTGATACAGAGAAAGGACATTTTTACCACTCTGAACTATTTAACTGTTTTATCTTTTTAAAGCAAGGCAGGTGCTCTATAATTCTGCATGGGCTTATGTAAGGAAGATCGTGCAGAGAAAAGTCATGCATCTTGAATGCATATACATTATTTTGACAAATATGCATGATTATTCCCAAGGAAATAAAATAATCTACTGACTATTTTGCAAAATGTTGTCTTCACTTTCACTAAATAACAGTATAATAGTCTTTAATTGAGAGCTAGTTTGGTGTAGTAGTTAAGGCACTGAAATTTAACGCAGGATACTGGCTGGATGACCTTGGAGGAGTCATACTCCTTTTAGCCCTAGAAACAGGCAAGGACAAACTATTATTGAAATTTTGTCAAGAAAACTGAGGGGACATATCCACCAGGAATCAGCCATGATTGAAGGCACCCCCCCCCCCCCAAAGCAAATGTTTTATTACGTCAGTCTGTATGTACTATATTAGTATTGGCAATATGCTTTGCAAAATATATGAATATTGTCAAAAACTAGAAATATTCCTCATGCTATGCAAACTGCATAGCATCCTATTTAGCAGAATTTCAGGTGTAGTAAAATTATGAGTTTATTAAATAATTCTCTTTTTCTATTCCTTTTTTTTACTGTAGATGAGATTTATAAAAAGTAGAACTTTAAAAGTATTCCACATTTTATTATCCTTAAAATAACTCTTAAAATAGGTCAGTGTTATACTGGTATTATCCCAAGAGCATGGCTACCTGCTAAGATAGGAAGATTTAAACTAGCTTGGTCCACCTTAGTATTCATAACACTTAGCACCTTAGTTGTTAAGATAGTAATAAAAAGCATTTTGTAGATCCAGGTACATTTATATGGGTTTACAAGGAATTATGCACATTACTTCTGTGTAACTCTTACCCAACTGCTGAAAATTCAAGATATAGGGAAAAAAGAGTGTAGGAATGAGTTTATGCTTTTGCATTCAAATTTGGAATAAATTACTAGTAAAATGGTCAAAATATACATACATACATACATACATACATACATACATACATACATACATACATACATATATATATATATATATATATATATATATATATATATATATATATATCAATTTTCTTACTTCTTCGTAGGGTCTATGTGTGTTTTTCTTCTAGCCAGGTTTTCCCTACGTAGCCAAGGTTTTTTTGTAGCTCCAGCTCAGTAGAATCTCATCTACTCGGTTCTGGGCTTTTTTCCTTTCTAACACCTAGCAAGCTCTGACTGCTAGGTGGGAGACCTAAATAGATCCATTTCTAGCTCGTTAGCTGTCGTCAGTAGGCCACACCCACCTCCTCCCTGTAAAGGCATAGTATCAATTTTCTTACTTCTTCGTAGGGTCTATGTGTGTTTTTCTTCTAGCCAGGTTTTCCCTACGTAGCCAAGGTTTTTTTGTAGCTCCAGCTCAGTAGAATCTCATCTACTCGGTTCTGGGCTTTTTTCCTTTCTAACACCTAGCAAGCTCTGACTGCTAGGTGGGAGACCTAAATAGATCCATTTCTAGCTCGTTAGCTACCCAAACTTGTCTTTTAAGAGTTGTAGATCACTTTCCAGAATAAGGTGACCATTGTTCACCTGGATAAACTTATCTGCTCTCAGCATTTCTGTCTTGTCCAGAAATGCTGGATGGAGAGACAGACAAGACGGACAGAAGTTGTTAGCCTTTATCCAGCCCATTACTGTAGCCAGCACTGAATTAATATTTCTGCTTCACCTGGAGCTAATGAAAACAGACGGCTGTGTGTCATCAGCAAAGTGGTGACATGTTATTCTTAATCTCCAAATGATCTCACTCAGCAGCTTCATGTAGATTTTAAACAGCATGTGGGATAAAATGCAACCTTGCAGAATCCTGCAGCACCATTTTCAGGAGATGGCTATGCTGTGCAAGCACGGCCATGCATAGTTTCCTTTCATCTAACTTGGACAACTTCTACAGAAGGACATCATGATCAGTATTTCAAAAGCCCACTCAGAGGTTCAACAGAATCATCAGAATCACCCTCCATTTTTTTCTCTCAGCTAAGAGAGATTAACATGATGATTAAGGGTTAGTACGCTAGCGTCAATGGAAAGGCCAGGCTTAAACTAACCAAAATGGTTCTACAAAATTAATCAGTTGCTCAAGTATCTTTCTCAGCAAGGGGATGTTGCTTATGTCAATTTGAATGAAATTATGCATCAATGAGATTAATTTTACAACCTCATAGTTTTGCCTTTCAGCTCTTATGCAATAGTGTATATGTTTTAGAAAGATTCAATCAGTAATTTTAAGGGGAAAAAATGTGATTCCTCTCCATTCCATCAAGGCTTATGCTCTGAAGACTTCTGTTTAGTCACTGATTCCAACTGCTATGTATAGTAAAAGAGAATTGTAATGAGAAGTCACTTCTTAGGATTACAATTAGTACAACTGAATGTTTCCATTAGCCCTGTTATTTTAAAAACTCCACAATATAATTATGATGCCCTTAGGTACAAAATGACTCAGAGTGCCTTGAATTTTGAGTGAAGTATGCTTCAAAGAGCTCTTTGGTGTGGTTATCAATTATTGCTACTTACACATTCATGGACATTTATAAAATACGGTTTATTTTTCATTCTCATGTTAGATTTTGGTTTAAGTTGAATGACTAGGAAAGCATAATGAAGAGGTACAGAAATTAAGATAACTAAATCAGATAATTGAGGTTTATCTCATTGTTTAAAAATAGCAGTAACACAAAAAAACTGAAGTTTTAAGTAAAAAGTTAATTCGGCATGTGGTTTTGTAATGACAGGAACCTAATAATTCAGAGTTTCAAATCTGGCCACATATAACTTTAGATGTAATTACTGAAACATAAATGTGTTATGGTTGAATGAGTGGGATATGACTATCCTGTTGCCATTCTCATAACTACTAAGACGTTTTATCATCCTAATTTGTGGGCACAGCTAAATACCAGGTAACAATCTGTACTATATAGATATCATAGGAAGGCAGATGGAGAATGATGTTGTATGTCTTATGACGTCATCACATAAATAGTGCACATTCTGTACTGTACACCATCTGCATCATGATTTGACTGAGCCAAATTACATAATTTGCATAATTGACATGATGTTGTGATGTTTGACATCAATGTGGTTTCTATTGGATGCCTGTGTTCCAGTGTTTCATAAATTTATGACGCTAGACATAAAAACATGGGCAGAGTATTTGAATGGTATTTGAATTATGTATGATATCTATTAGGTTTTGAATCTTTTACATAATTTTAAGGGACTGTCATAAATGTGTCATGTACATTTAGCATACAACAAAACTGAACACTTACAGAATAGAATAAATAAAATTAGTATAAATTAGGTGTGTTTTTTTAAAAAAAGCATGTGAAAAAAATGTGTTTCGTGTTATGATTTCAGAGAAAATGAGCTCACCCAACCAGCTGCCTAACAAAGATAATATTAAAATCTCCGAGAACTCAGAAGAGCACAGCTATAAGCAGGGGAAAAAGATCCGAGCCACCCTAAGGACAACTGAGAGGGATCACAAGAAAAACGTACAGTGTTCATTCATGTTGGACTCAGTTAGTGGGTCCTTACCAAAAAAGTCGATTCCGGATGTTGATCTCAATAAGCCTTACCTCAGCCTTGGCTGCAGCAATGCTAAGCCTCCAGTATCTGTACCCGTGCCTATAGCCAAAACTACACGCCAGACGTCTCGTACCGATTACCCAGCAGATCGCTTAAAATTTTTTGAGACCCTGCGGCTATTGCTAAAGCTTACCTCAGTTTCCAAGAAAAAGGACAAAGAGCAGAAAGGCCAGGAAAGCACTTCCTCTGTTGAATTAAACCGATCCAATGAATTAATCTGGCTTGAACTGCAGGCATGGCATGCAGGGCGGACTATTAAGGACCAAGACTTCTATTTGTACACAGCTCGTCAAGCCATCCCTGATATTATCAATGAAATTTTTACTTTCAAGGTAAACTATCGGAACCTCTCCTGTGTGGGAAATGGAGCTAGTCTTAATGGTACGTCGGCAAGACAGTGTAAAGCAGCCCATGGAGCTAATGTAATGGGCTACTCAAGCTATCACGAGCACCTCCATCGCCAGCGGGTCTCTTTTGAACAGGTAAAGCGGATAATGGAGCTGCTAGAATATGTAGAAGCACTTTATCCATCTCTGAAGGCCCTTCAAAGTGACTATGAAAAATATGCTGCAAGGGATTTTCAGGACAGGGTGCAGGCACTTTGTCTTTGGTTAAACATTACAAAAGATTTAAACCAGAAACTAAGGATTATGGGGACTCTTTTGGGCATCAAGGATCTTTCTGACATTGGCTGGCCAGTGTTTGAAATCCCTTCTCCTCGTTCATTCAGGGACAATGATCCAGAGGATGAAGTTTACGATGAAGACGACGACGATGATGATAGGGTAACCTCAGGTGCATGCACAGAGGAAAGTGAAGATGAAGAACAAATCTCTGAGAAGAAAATGGAGGAACTCAGACAAGCCTTCCGGAATAATCTTGCCAATACAAATTTTGATTTTGAGGCACAGGAACACTTGTCAAGAAAGCTTGATAGGCTTGAATCTGAGGATGACTCAACCTGCCGGGCAGTTACAGAGTCCAGCAGAGAGACAGGCTATGGCAGAACTTGTTTCACCTCTATTTATAGGCCATTTGTAGATAAAGCACTGAAACAGATGGGGTTGAGGAAACTCATTTTAAGACTGCACAAGTTAATGCATGGCTCCTTGCAGAGGGCCCGAATGGCATTGATAAAGAGCGATCAGCAGCTAGAGGTAGGTTTGGGGAGGCGGGTGGAATGGATGATGCTCAAGCGATAGACCTTTTAAAGCAATGTTTTTCTTCAAAAAGTTTTTCTATGTAAAAATGCATATATAGTTCAAACCATGCTAAACCATGTTGACTTGTTTTAGTAATGGTGACATTATCAGGTGAAACATAATGTAATATATGGTCTTTCCTTGTCAGTTCTGTGTCTGGCACTACAGAAAAGCCACAACAAAGTCTACACAGGTAGTCCTTGACTTACAGCCATTAATTCAGTAACCGTTCAACATTACAATGGCACTTTAAAAAGTGACTTATGACCACTTTTCACACTTGACAACCATTGCAGCATTCGCTTGGTCACATGATCGTAATTTGGGCGCTTTGCAACAGGAATGACAGTAGTTGCACTGTTGCAGAGTTATGATCACTATTTGTAACCTTCCTAGCCAGCTTCTGACAAGCACCATCAAGGGAGGAACCCAGTTTCACTTAATGACTGCATGATTCACTTAACAACTACTGTTGTGGCAGAAAAGGTTGTAAAATGGGGCAAAACTCGCTTAACAACTGCCTTGCTTAGCAACATAAATATTGGGCTCAGTTGTCATAAGTCGAGGACTACCTGTATCAATTTCCTCACAGTTAAAGGTTAGTGGGAATACACTACATCAAGGGTTGCAACCCCTGGTCTGAGGACCAGCACTGGTCTGCAGCATGCCAGAAACTGGTCCGCATAAACAAGCAAAGCCCCATTCACGGGATGCAAGCAGCACACGCCTCCTCCAGTCCACAGAAAAAACTCTCCACAGAATCAGTCCCTGGTGCCCTAAAGGTTGTGGGCTGCTGCACTAGGTATTCAATTTCTCCCATTCTCTTCCTCCTTTCTTAGTGATGATACTAATGGCCCTATAACATGGGACAGGCCTTATTGGAGTAATAATGGCCAGGTGCTAGAAATGAAAGTTTTTTCACAGAATATTATCTATGCTGCTTTATTGTTTTCTGATGTGATTTTGATTGTGGAAGAAAGGATATTCTTTAGATTGAAAGGTAATTTTACACAAAATGAAAAAAAATGAATAAATGTTCCAATCCTTCTGAAATTTAGGAAATAAAAATTAACAGGAAGTCCTGTGAGAGCTAAGATACAGTAAACAGAATATTTTAAATACATTTAAATTCAAAATAATTAATACAAAAACATTATACATTACTGTATTTATATTCTGCTCTTCCTCCAAGTAGTTCTAGAAGCCTGTCTGTTTTTTTCCTCTCCTGTTTATTCTCACAATAATTTTGTGATTATGCTGGATGAGAGTAGCTAACCAAAATCATTCAGTTGTTTTAATGATTTACAAGACAATTTAATTTTTGATATCCCAGTCTTGTCTTGCACGCTTAACACCCCCAAAACCCAATTTCTTTTGGGTTTGCATGTATCAGAAGTACTCAAGCATATAGCCTACAGGTTGGATGAGTAGAGGGTGCATTTAAATGACACATTGGTGTCAGATTCCTGGAAATATTTTTGATATGGAAGAAGACTGACAGTTTTTTTTTTGTTATGATAAAAACTCAAATATTAATTTGTATTGTATAATTTACATGGTTATCATATAAAGATCCATATACCGTATTTTTCGCTCCATAAGACACACTTCTTTTGTCTCCCAAAAGTGGGTGGAAATGTCTGTGCATCTTATGGAGCGAATATTGCTGAAGCCCCGCCCACCCGCTGGCCCCCATCCTTCGGCCATTTTTTGCGTCTGCATGCCCTGATTTGTCCTCTGCGTGCCCTGTTTTGAGGCTGAAAATGGGGCGCACAGAGGCCAAAAACGGGGCACATGGAAGCCAAAAATGGGATGTGTGGAGGCCAAAAACGGAGCGCACAGAGACCAAAAACAGGATGCATGGAGACCAAAGATGGGACGCAAAGAGGTCAAAAACGGGAGTGCGTCTTATGGTCAGGTGTGTCTTATGGAACAAAAAATACAGTATATGAATGTTTTATTATACCATGTCTCTCAAATTTGTTTTTTTTTTTAAGTTTAATAATCACTGTGTAATTTCAAATCAGCCATAAAGTAGAATTATGTTACTGTAATTATCATGAAGCAAATAGTGTCTTGAAGCAGGATTTTTAACCTCTGAATGTTGTAGGTGGAGAAAAATGCTGCTACCTTTCTATGTAAATTCCTCCATAGACATAACAATTTGATTGTTTTTCCTGGTATCTGATCTGTTTCACTGCAGATTTTGATAATGTGGATAAAGATTATGATTGTTTTAACTTGTAAGTGGTTTTTAACAGAGTGTTAAATTATTGTCTTATTTTTATAAAGAATTGCAAATATTTAGGAAAATATATGGGATCCGAAGAAGACAATTGAAAAAGCAAAGACTGGGTTTTTTTTTTTAGAAAAGGTTTTAACTGAGTCCATTTTGCAGAATAATTTATCCTTAGTTCCTGGGACTGGGGTAAAACCTACTTTTATTTAAATTTTTAGACATGATAGTTGAAGAAGATTCTAAACCAGGTAAGTCTGCTTCTCTTTTTCTATAGCATTTTCTCTCTATATTTTCATTCCCTCAGCAAATGGCAGCACTGGCCAATGAAAATTAGGTTTGAGAGCTAAGCAAAGTTGGGGATGGTTAGGATGAGAGCCCCACCGTCCCCTCAGGCTATGTAGGCTCAACTGGGCAGCAAGAAAACATCCCACAAAAAAACTGAGGGTTATCATAGGCCACACTTATCAGGCCCAATCAAGGGAAACTTTTCCTTTGCTTGATGTTTTGCATATGTTTCATTTATATGCATGCTGATGAATGTCTGATACATGAAGTTTACATTTGATCAGTAGTTTGGTTCCTACTACTATGGAGTAGGATGTGAAAACTGGCAAGAGCTTTCTTCATATTAATCCTTATCAACATCTGGCACCCTGGGAGATGTGCTGGAGCCTCAATGGCTCACCTCCCCAGCATTTCTCTGTACTGTCCAGGTATTCTGGTTCACTGGTTTCTTGTTTTAATTTTCCCATTGTGCTATATAATGATACCATCCCAGTCCAGAGTGAAAATATCAGCTATTGGCTGCCTCTGTGGCTCTCTTATGTAGACCTAAGAAAGACAAGCCTAAAGATGTTTAGACATTGCTGGTATTTTAATAATAGTTTTACATGGATTTCTGTTAAAAACAATTTTCCTTGGGTAAAGCTGCCAGATGTGTATTAGAAAATGTGTTTCTTGTAAATCTAGCAACCATGCTGGTTATGTATCATTGCTACAAGCCTGATTACTCCTATGTTGCTACTTTTCTGGAGCAACCAGTTGTTTACTTCCAATCTAACTCCCATGCTTGCACCAAAAGGGATTTTTTTATTGGGGGAGGAAAGGTAGCATACTTTGAATATCAGCATCTATGCTTATAGCCTAGAGCAGGTGGTCACCCACCTTTCAGACCTCAGAGACCACTTCTTTTTTTAAAAAAATTTATATGCCGCCCTTCTCTGGAGACTCAGGGCGGTTTACAGCGCGTTAAGCAATAGCCTTCATACTTTTGTATATTTTATACAAAGTCAGTTTATTGCCCCCACAAACTGGGTCCTCAGTTTACCTACCTTAGAAAGGATGGAAGGCTGAGTCAACCTTGAGCCTGGCAAGATTCAAACTTACTTTAATTGCAGACAGCTGGTGTTAAATTACAGTGCTTTGTCTGCAGAGCTATCTTTTATGCAGAGATAAAATTCATAATTTTAAATCCTGCGGACCACTAATATGATTTTTTAAAAAAAGATAAATAGTATTTAGTGCAATATAAAAAATGCAAATAATTTTTCTGCGGACCACCAAAATTTTCTCATGAACCACCAATTGGTGACCACTGGCCTAGAGACCTTTCTTGAAACATTTATCTGCAGAGTTAGGATGTAGTTTAAACAGAAGGTGGTTTTGCTTCATGTATTTTCAGCAGTTTTCAAAGTTAATATGTGGTTTATAAAAATGTACTGTTCCAAAGAAGAGACTAAATTAATCACCAAATTCTCTCTTTCTCTCTTTTATTGCTGTTAGTTTTCTGAGTACCCAGATCCCATTTTATGTTCAGATTATGTGCAGTTGTCAAATTCTCCGGCTTCTTCAGATCAAAAATGCAGTACTGTATCATGGGAAGAGTTGAAATCTATGGATTTGCCATCTTTTGAACCTGCCTTTCTGGTTCTTTGCCGAGTTCTTCTCAATGTTATCCACGAGTGTCTCAAATTAAGATTGGAACAGCAGCCTGCTGGGGAGCCATCCCTCTTGAGTATTAAGCAGGTTTGCTTGTCATATTTTATTTTATTCTGTAATGTTAGGATGGTGACAGGTAAAAATGTATCTTCACAATTCTTTGCTGTAGTCCAGAGGCTGCTCACAAGATAATGAGCAAGAACATTGCTTGCGACAAATGCTCATTGCTTAGAAATAATTATTTTATCTAAAGTGAAAAAAACAATGTCTTGTGCAACTTCTACATTATCCACAAATGATAAGTGCCTCAGGAAAATAGCTATATGATGTTGATTTTTATGTTTTGAAAAGAGGGAGGACAGAGGATTCTGCAGAGGGCATAAAAGCAATATCTTTTTTCCCCAAATTAAATAAAATGGCTTCTTAGTGAAACTATTCATGTATTTTCTAACTTTGGAGAATTTATGCTGTAATGCTAGATGCAGATATGCATGCTGCATAATGTTTAAAAATTTCAACATAGTATATATAAAATATATTTATACATTATTGACTAATTTATATATTTATAAATGGTTGACTAATTAAGGGCTAATTCCAGCTCCTCCCCCCCAACTCCCTGCTTCTCCATCTTTGGGGTCATGATTTCATTTTGTCTAGTGTTACTATTCTGTAAGCCACCCAAAGTTGTTTGAAACGAGATGGGTGGCAAATAAATTTAATAGTAACAAAAATTAAAAATAAATATTATTTCTATGTCATTCAATAATAAAGATTTAGGCTGATAACAAAAATGGCCTTTTGATATAGATAGTACCAATAATCTACAATCAATCTCCTCCAAGAAAAACTAAATAAACTTATTGCTTTGGTCTTAAATGAAAACTACAACTATTCAGTATTCAAGCAAATATGAAAAAAATGCAGACAGTAGAGGGATAACAGTACTTGCCGAATTCCATGAGATAAAACATTACAGCAAGAGGCCTTGTGAAGATGGAAAATGGATGACAAGGGGCTTAGATTCATACCCTGCAGACATCAGATGTTCTACCAATTGGGTTTTATTTTGCATCACCCTTTTTGTGTACCAGCAGATCTTAAGAGGACATATATTTATAGAGTTTGCTCTTTAGAAACATCTTTGCATTTTGCAGCATGAAAACACCAGATTGATCAGTGTACTATTTATGGACTGTTCTCTTGCAGCTAGTGCGCGAGTGTAGAGAGGTTCTAAAAGGTGGCCTCCTGATGAAGCAATATTACCAGTTTATGTTACGTGAGGTTGTAGATGACCTTCAGAAGCACTGCAACATCGACTCCTTCGAAGAAGACTTGCATAAGATGTTAATGGTAACTCACAATTCAGTGTAACATCTGGTGATTCAAGTTCTGCTTGGTTATTTTCAGATTATGTCAATTAACAAAGTACTTTCCTAGCCTGCAAAAACCTGCATTTTGTATTTTAACTATCTATCTATCTATCTATCTATCTATCAGCCTTTAAGGGTTTGCTTGTTTATATTTAGTAAATATATTCATAGCCATCCTGTTGAAAACAGTCAAGGTAAAGAATATTAACATTAGGGAGCAAACAGTCATAAAATGCACTAAATGATGACAGATTATGCCATGGATATAGTTTAGTTTAGTTTAGTTTATTTGATTTGTATACCGCCCTACTCCCGAAGGACTCAGGGCGGTGAACAGCCAGACAATAAAATACATAAATACAAAAAATTTAAAAACCAGTTAAAATCAAATTAAATCATTTTGGCCCAGACAGATTAAAACACCCCAAAAATTTAAAAACAGGTTAAAATTTACATATTAAAAGAGGGAGGAGAGTAGGCCAAGCCTGCTTGATGGAATAAAAAAGTCTTCACAGCGCGGCGGAAGGTGCGCAGATCCAGGATCCTCCGTATCTCTGGGGGGGAGCTCATTCCAGATGGTAGGTGC
Source organism: Arizona elegans (assembly GCA_022577455.1). Classification (NCBI taxonomy): domain Eukaryota; kingdom Metazoa; phylum Chordata; class Lepidosauria; order Squamata; family Colubridae; genus Arizona; species Arizona elegans. The sequence goes on from JAKOOJ010000001.1 coordinate 258,077,955, forward strand.
CCCCACAGAGAAGGCTCTCCCCCTAGGGGTCGCCAGCCAACATTGTTTGGCTGACGGCACCCGGAGGAGTCCCTCTCTATGAGAGTGTACTGGCCGGTGGGAGGCTATTGGTGGTAGTAGGCGGTCCCGTAGATAACCAGGTCCTAAGCCATGAAGCGCTTTAAAGGTGGTAACCAAAACCTTGAAGCGCACCCAGAAGACCACCGGGAGCCAGTGCAGCTCGCGCAGGAGAGGTGTCACATGGGAGCGCCATGACGCTCCCATTACCACCCGCGCGGCCGCACTCTGCGCCAGTTGGAGCCTCCGGGTGCTCCTCAAGGGGAGCCCCATGTAGAGAGCATTACAATAGTCCAGGCGGGAGGTGACGAGGGCATGAGTGACCGTGCGTAACAAGTCCCGATCCAGAAAGGGACGCAACTGGCGAATCAGGCGAACCTGATAAAAAATCCTCCCGGTCACGGCCGTCAAGTGCTCTTCTAAAGACAGCCGTGAATCCAGGAGGACGTTTCCCCCCAAATAAGACATCCCCTGATAATAAGCCCAATCGGGCTTTTGAGTGCATGGCAATAAGGCCAAGCGCTTATTTCAGGGTTCAAAAAAATATAAGACAGGGTCTTATTTTCGGGAAAACACGGTACAACCATTGTAAAACTCGAACCAGACAGGTTGACAAATTTGATCGTATACCTATGAGGAAAACTAGATCTTCCAACCCTTAAAAAATCAAGATCATCTGGGCTCAGAAGGAAATATTGTTTCAGAGGGAGGCATGGTTAGAATGTCTATAGAGATTCTCAGTCATCCAGATCATGGTTGTCCCAAAGGTACTTTTTCAAGAGGCAACTGGACTTTCTGGTTTTTCTTTGAAGAAGTTTTGCTTCTTCTCAAGAGAGCTGAAGAAGCTTCTTGGATGAGAAGTGAAATGTCTTCAAAGAAAAACCAGAAAGTCCAGTTGCCTCTTGAAAAAGCATCTTTGGGACATGGTTAGAACCATGTATCCTGTCTAGGAAGGACTTTGTGATGAGAAGTTAACATGACCCCATCCAAAAAGAGCAACTGCAGGGAGCTTACTCTTTGTTGATATTCCTGGCCCTGCAGAATTGAAGGAACGCATATTATCTTCTATCATCTTCCAGGATAACTAGACCCACAGAGAAAGTGATGTATTTTTCTCCCAGGCAGAAAACCTTGCTTCAGTTTTCAGTGCAGCTCTTGACAGTAATAAGTCTATTTGTATAAGTGACCAGTAGATTCTTTTTGGTGTTAAAAGACACAGGTATGTTGAAGGTCCATTTAATACACATTATAGTAGACCAGTGCTGTTGATTGAATTAAGTACAGATAGTCCTCAACTTACGAGCACAATTGAGCCCAAAATTTATGTTGTTAAGTGAGATATTTGTTCAGTTGTGCCCCGTTTTATGACCTTTTTTTTCCATAGTTGTTAGGCGAATCACTGCAGTTGATAAGTAACACGGTTGTTAAGTGAATCTGGATTGCTTGTTAAAAGGTTGCAAAAGCTGATCACATGAACTTGGGACACAGCAACAGTCATAAGTATGAATCAGTTGCCAAGCATCTGAATTTTGATTATGTGATCTTGGGGCTGCTATAAAGGTCGTAAGTGTGAAAAATGGTCATAAGTTACTTTTTCAGGGCTGTTGTAACTTTGAATGGTCACTAAATGAACGGTTGTAAGTCGAGGACTACCTGTACACAATTCCTTATGTGAAAGTACCCCTTTTCCAAGCCAATGAGGCCTCTCTGAGGTTTCCAGTAGTTTTTGAGGAATTCTGTCTCTTGATTGGCATGGAAGTTGGGGACTGTAATTCTGTGCCAGGAACATAAGAATTGATAAAAGGATTCTATATTGGAGAGAGGAGAATTGTAAGCAACGTTCAGTTTTAGAAATTTAACATGATATTATGGATGAGGATTTGTCTTTGTTCTTTAAATGGCTTTTCCTACTCTTTCTTTCTTTCCTGTGGGTTTCAAGGTTTATTTTGATTACATGGGAAGCTGGATCCAAATGCTACAGCAGTTACCTCAGGCATCTCATAGTTTAAAGAATCTTTTGGAAGAAGAATGGAATTTCACCAAAGAAATAACGCCTTATATACGAGGAGGTGAAGCTCAAGCTGGACAACTATTCTGGTAGAATTGCATTATTACTATGAATCTTCTGTTAGTTTGTATTGATTTACTTTCTTTCAATAAGTGAAAATTCATATCTTAGTTTCTGTTTAAAATTTCTGGGATTTATTTTAAAGTCCAAACTATGACTTTTTAATGCTACATTTCCATCAACAATTGTAATATTTTTTAATAAGTTGCTTATATGTCTCCCAATTTTTATATTCCGTCAAATTGAAAGTTGATCTTTTTAATGATAACTAACACTTCTAGTTTGATATTAAGTTTACTTGAATAATTTTAATGGAAGCCAATTATTTATTCAAAATACGTCTACTTACTGTTTAGCTCTGTTCTTGGTGCTAATATTTTCTTTTTTCACACACTGTTCCACATGTCAAATAAACTCATTAAAGTATGGCCAAGAAATTTGCCTATCCAGGAGTGCTGATTTTCATTTGCTGCTCTTTTCCAAAACACTTATCCTATGTTTTGGCACAGAAATATCTTACTGAGAAAATACAATGTTATTCTTTTACAAATTAAACAAAGTTACAAAGGGCAGAGTTTGTAATCTTGCAGAGGTCTCCAGATTTGGCAATATGCAGTCTGAGGTATTCTGAGAGTTGAAATACACAAGTCTTAAAAGTTGCCAAGTTTGTAGACCCCTGATCTATTGCTTCCTGGAATGCAAATGTGGCACCTGGCTGTTTATGTGTGCTGTATTTAGCTATGTACAGAAGGTGTTTATAATTAAATATATCTGTGATGAAAATTCTTAATGCAAAATTAAGTTCATGTACTAAAAGTGGTGGCAATTTTCTTAGCTATATATATTTTTTAAAAAAAATCCTCAACCCCCTTGAAATCAGAATCAGAAATATTTGATTTTATCCGACAGCTTTATTTACATCTTATGTAAATAAATGAAAAAAGGATATTAATCTTTTTTTTATGAATGTATCTTTAATTTAGCTTTTACTCCCCTGTTTACTCTTTTTTTTAGTTCAAAATAAGATGAATAAAAAAATAAGATGGGAGGAATTTAAATATATGCTTATATCCGAATTGCTGCATTACCTTGTAGTGCATAGATGCAGAACATGGCTTTGCAGAACCATAATTTCCAGGGCCTGAGTCAGTCTGGGTTGAGAAATGTTAGGTTTTGCAGTGAGCAATGTTTGGAGGGCCATTGTTCCTTTATCTCTATTATAGTTCCAGGAAAGGAACTTTTTGGTGCGTAAACTTTCTCAGAAGTGACTGTTTAATTTTTGTTGCAGTGACATTGCAGGAGTACTATTAAAATCAACAGGAATCTTTTTGGACTCTGGCTTACAAGAGAGCTGTAATGAATTTTGGGCTAGTGCTGATGACAGTGTTGCTTCAGATGAAATCAGGTATTCCTCCTCGAAAAATGTTCATATATGAATAAAGCACCATTGTTGATACTGATTAGAGTTAATGAGGAATATAGTCAAGATGAGAACATTTTTTTAAATACATTTTTTATTTTATTTTTATAAATACATCAACATCAAGGAGAACAATTTTTGTGCAGCACATCTAGAAAATAGGTGACTGCATCATTTGGATATTGTGCTTTTAGTGATTCTAGTTAGGTTCATCCTCGCCTGATATTATTTCATTATAAATTGCTGTTGTGTTTGGTTGAAATTCTATATGTGCCACCTAGAGTCATAATTTTGAGATTGGCAGCTATATTAATAGGTATAATCAATAAAGGTAATCCTTGTTTATCAACTGCCTGATTTAGTGACTGCTAATACGTCAATTATCTAAAGTAACTCTACAATGATTATTTACATGTACAACCTTTTTGGGACTGCAAAGCAAAGGAAAGCTGAAGTAAGATCATAAGCACAGTTGCTGTTTCCCTGATGATTATTTTGTTTCATGAGTGTGTTGCCAGTCCCAGTTGTGATCACTAACAAGAACTGCCTGTAAATAAAATATATACTTTAGCAATTGTAATTACATTTTTAGTTTCTTGTTTGCACATATTTGCCTTCTAATCTTCACTTGCATGCTCTTTTCCAAATTGGAATATTGAAATGAAAGGTATCGTGAATGCATTTTGTTTGATTTTTGTAGGAGATCTGTTATAGAAACTAGCCGGGCATTGAAAGAGCTATTTCATGAAGCTAGAGAGAGAGCATCGAAAGCTCTTGGCTTTGCCAAGAGATTAAGAAAGGTAAACAAATTAGACCGAATCCAGTTGCAATTTCATGCTAAACCATTCATTTGTAACAAAATGTACTTTTCTCACCATATTTGTAGGACCTTGAAATAGCAGCGGAGTTCACATTATCTGCCTCTGTGAGAGATTTCCTTGCTGCTCTGAAAGCACAGCACTACACAAAGGTAAAAATCAGTCCGGGGGTTACGTAGCATGGGAATATTAATGGAAGGAGTCCTTGAGTTTACCCAGAAATTCGGATACATGGATGGCAGCTTAAATATACTACATGGGAAGATAAACGTCTGGTGTTTTTAGATTGCTAGCAACCAGGTAATGACGATATAAAGATTTTTTGCAACTGGAATTGTCCCAGTTCAGAGGAACTCCCATAATTAAGTCTCCGAAAACTTTTTGCACATCAAAGAAACCAAAGCAGTCTGTATTGGAGGCTGGGGGAGGGGTGGGGGTGAGTGTAGTGATTACAAACAGAAAATTATGAAAATGAGATATCGATCTCCTTGTTAATTGTTTTGACCATTTTCATTTGTTTTACAGGTACAAATTCCTGGGCTTGAAAATTTACAAATCTTCGTGCCAGATACTTTTGCACAGGAAAAATCTCTTATCTTGCAGTTGCTTAATGCAGCTGCTGGAAAGGATTGCTCGAAAGATTCTGATGAGGTCACAGGGGAATCGTTTTTACTGATGACAAAATACAGTGAAAAAGACCAAGAATTTGATGATAGCTGGAGCACTTGGGAAGGCCAGCCAATCAAAATAGTTCCTCAAGTGGAAACTATTAATACACTAGGAAGTATGCAGGTAAAGTCTTTCTGTGTTAGCTAATACATGGACTCAAATGCTGGGTGATGCTTAATGTGTTCTAAATTATATCTGAAATATTACTACCATAAGGTCCTGGATATTTAATAATGTGGGTTTCCCTTGTTAGACATTCTAAATATGTTATCGAGCCAGTCTGATTTAATGGGCTGGGCTAGGAACCAGGAGACAGTGAATTCTAGTCCTTTCTTTGGCTCAAAGCCAGCTGGGTGACTTTGGGCTAGTCACACACTCTTTACCCCTAGAAAAGAAGTCACAGCCAACCATTTCTGAAAAACATTGGCAATAAATCTGCGGGGATTTGTCTAGGCAGTTGCCTGACAGTCATAATCTGAAGGTACAAATAAAAATTGGGTAGTATTTTCATGTTGTAAACAAACCTTTCGTCTTCTTTAATTTCCTCAAGAAACAACACACATAAGTGTAATTAAAATTCCAGTGAGAATGACGGCCTTTTGACAAATGGAATAATTAACACTTCTTTTTTTAGCACAAAAGATTCTCATTCCTCTATTAGCAACTTCTAGTAAATATTTGGACAAACCCTATGCATAGAAACCTGCTTCTATTTATAAAATTGCTCTTAATTGATCATAATGAGAGAAGCCTTTAGTAAATCCAAATCTGTAACTGATTCTCGTTAAGCTGATTAATTTTCTGGGAAGAAAAGTCCTTGGAATATTTAGAGTGCATCAAATAATTTGAATTCTATTTTCAGCAACGCTGTGTTCCCTTTTGTTCTAGGTTGACAACCTCCTCCTTGTGGTAATGCAGCCGGTTCATCTTGTGAACCAGAGAAAAGCCTTTCAGCAGTTACTTGAAGGATTGATCTCTTTGCAGCAGGAGCAAACTTCCAGCCAACCAGAAATTGCCACAGCTTTACAACAGTTGAAGGTACAGCACTTTCTAATTTATTATCTCCTAGGCCAGGGGCGCACAGCTAGGGCCCTTTTACGACCTGTGGACTTCAACTTCCAGAATTCCAGAGTTTAGATCACAGGTGGTAAAGGGACCATAGTTGCACTCTCTTGGTGTCTGCTGTTGATTCTAATTCATTTATCATTTCAAAATATATAATAAACCACTTAGATCTGCTTTCCATAGAAAGTCAGTAAGGCAATATTTGCCCTGCAATTTTACAGAATGATATTTATAATTTTATAAATTGTCTAGAACTGTTGAGAGTTTATGAATTTGGATTAAGGATTTGCAAATAAGTTGAATGTGACATTCTGTATGGATTGCATGTACTGATTAGGCAGCACAACTGTCTCTATTTTGATACATATTCAAAACATTTCCATAAGTGCTGCATAATAGGAAATGGAAACAGAATCTTAAAAAAAACAACTATATGTGTCTTTGAGGAGTTATCAGCATATTCCTAACATGACTGAAATTACACACAAATATAATTATGAAGTGTGTGTAAGAGACATAAAGGTTTTCATGCCCACTACAACTCATAGTCAAATGTATCTGCCAAAAGAATACATGCCATATTACTGATGAATTTTTTTTAGTTGTTAATATTATATTTCTACACATTTAGAAGTAATTCCATTAATTTCAATGAGGTTAATTTATACAGGTAGTCCTTGACTTAACGACCAGAATTGTTACTAGAATTTCAGTCATAAGTCATGACAGTGATAAGTTGAGGCACCTAGATGATTGCATCTGATTCTATAACCATTTTTACAGCGGTCGTTAAGTAAATAACATGGTCATAGGTTCAAATCAGTTGTAAGTGTGAACCCATCCTCGTAAATGGGCATTTTTTGCCAGAAACTGGCAAATTGAATGACTGCAGGACACCACAACCAGTCGTAAATTTGATGCAGGAGAGCCGAAGTGATATTTTACAATGGCCAGAAGTACTTTATTGACTGTAAAGCATCCTTTCCTGTCGTAACTCTGAACAGTTGTTAAATAACTGGCTCTAAATTGAGGTCTACCTGCATAGGATTGCAATAATACCCTTCAATTCTAGATTAATAATCTAAATTATTACGGGACTGCCTTCTGCCCCCAATAGCCTCCCTCCGGCCAGTTTGCTCCCACAGAGAGGGACTCCTCAGGGTGCCATCAGCCAGACAATGTCGGCTGGCGACCCCCAGGGGGAGGGCCTTCTCTGTGGCAGCACCTGCCCTCTGGAACGACCTGCCTCCGGAGATACGTAGGATACCAGATCTCCGTGCTTTTTGCCGTGCCCTCAAAACTTTTCTATTTCACCAAGCTGGGCTGGCGTAACCCCCCCCCCCCCTTTAGATATTTTAATTGTAACGGATTTTAGTTGGGATGTTTTAAATCTGGGCCAAAATTTGTTTAATTCTTTTAATAATTTTAAATTTTGTATTGGATGTTTTTTATTCTTGGCTGTTTACCGCCCTGAGTCCAGCAGGAGAAGGCGGTATAAAAATTTAATAAAATAAATAAATAATAAATAAATAAATAGCAAAGATGTAGACATTCATGTTTATTGCTAGTATTGTTATGTGTATGTAAATTACAGCAGAATTATGTGTCTTTACACCCTTTTCTAGATAGGGACGCCCTCCATACGGTCACTCATGCTCTCATTATTTCTCGGTTGGATTACTGCAATGCCCTCTACATGGGGCTGCCCTTGGGGTGCACCTGGAGGCTCCAACCTGTCCAGAATGCGGCCGCGCGAGGGGTGCGTCCTGCTACTCCCATATAACACCACTATTGCGCGAGCTGCACTGATTGGCGGTGGTCCTCCGGATCTGCTTCAAGGTGCTGGTACTCACCTATAAAGCCCTTCATGGCATGGGCCCAGGGTATTTGCAGGATCACCTCCTACCGGCCTCCCACCGCCCAGTGCGCATAGGGCTGCCCTCCTCCAGGTCCCCTCAGCCAGACAGTGTCGTCTGGCGGTCCCCAGGATAAGGGCATTCTTTGTGGTCACACCGACCCTCTGGAATGGGTTGCCCACCGGGCTCCAGACGGCCCCCGACCTCCGCACCTTCTGCGCCAACCTAAAGACATGGCTCTTTCAGCAACTTCCCTGATCTGCCGTGGATTTTAACTTGGGGATTTGGAGATTTTAAATTGGTTTTTAATATTATTTAATCTTTATCTATTGTCGGGTTGTTTTATTGTTGTGAGCCACCCCGAGTCCTATGGGAGAAGGGCAGCATATAAATCTGACAAATAAATAAATAATAAATAAATATCAGCAGAGCTTTTTTCCGCATTTTCCAGAGTGATGCTTTGCACCTGTGCAATAAGATCAGCAGCGCAATCGATAGAGTTGATCATATGTTCACTTCCGAATTTGATGCTGAACTTGATGAATCAGAATCTGCCACCCTGCAGCAATATTATAGAGAAGCCATGATTCAGTGTTACAACTTCGGCTTTGAGGTAGGTCCAAGAGAAATTTCTTTTGCCTTTTCAGAAAAAAAGGAAGTCATATATTTTAAGTAAACATTGGCAAACTGTTACTTCACCTCAACCTATTTATAGCTATCACTCCTTCTCAGCCTACTCTACCTCAGAGGGTGGTTGTGGTGAGGAAAAATAAGCATGAATTGAAGAGATCCAGTTTTGTCTAGTGGTTAAGGCACCGGGCTAGCAAGCAGTAGATCGTGAGTTCAAGTCCTGCCTTAGCTATGAAAGCCAGTTCAGTGATCTTGGACCAGTCAGACCCTGTCAACCCAACTCTCCTCACAGAGTTATTGTTATGGGGAAAATAAGAGGAGAAAGATATTCATTGCCTTAAGTTGTTTGTAAAATAATAAAGGCACAGGATACAAAATAAATAAATAAATGCTATGCACATTACCCTGAGCTCCGCAAAAGGCAGAATACAAATCTAATGTATAAACACAGTATTTATCATGATCAGAATACATGTTTTTTGAAAACCAAAGCTGGGTTTTTGTTGTTGTTGTGGTTGTTGACAATTCAGTGTTTATTTGTTTGTTTGTTTATTTATTATTCATATTTCTATGCCGCCCACTCTCCGAGGACTCTGGGCGGCTTACACCAAAGACAGTATACTAAATAGCATATTGCCCCCAACAATCTGGGTCTTTATTTTACCCACCTCGGAAGGATGGAAGGCTGAGTCAACCTTGAGCCGGTGAGATTTGATCCGCTGATCTGCTGAACTAGCAGTCAGCTGAAGTAGCTGCAGTACTGCACTCTAACCACTGCACCACCTCAGCTCTTAGCCGTGTTGTATATTGGTGCATGACAAAAGAGACCAATCTTGCCTGCTTTGACAGAGACTGCTGCATTTTGGAATATATTGTTGATCTTTCTGTTTTAAAAGCAATCAATCCCAATGGTGCTTATAGTGTGGGCAACGTGCTTTCAAACTTGTTTGTTGTTTGCTTGTTAGCTAAAGGTATGCCCTATCTTTTTCTTTAGAAGCTCAGGACAGCCTTCAAAGCACTCCTCCCTCCCATTTTTCCCCATAACGAGAACTCTGTGAGGAAGGTTGGGATGAGAGAAAGAATGCCTAGCCCAAAGTCATCTTTCCATGGCTGAAGGAGAATTTAGAACTTGAGTCTCTCCATTCCTCACCTCCAATCTAAACTCTTAAGCACTGTGCCACATTGGCTTTCTCTTTTGTTCGTTGTTTATTAGAAAGTTCCAGAAGTAGGAGAGCGATCCCACCAGTTGCTAATTTTTCTAGTAAGATCCAGACATGTAAAACATTTGCAGTTGCTTCTTATCTCCGTTAGATCAGTTCTGAAAAGCAGGATGAGACTTTCAGGTAAAAAATTGGGAGGTACGTTCTAACCACATTTGGATGCTGTCCCCAATCTTTTTTTTTTTTTTTTCTGGGAGATGCCATTACCATATGCCAATCATAGAGCAAGGTAACTCCCAAAGTGCACCCATCACCATTGAAATTGAGTCCATCCATCTTGCTGCTGGTCACCATCTTCTCTTTCCTTCCATCTTTCCTATAATTTTCCAAAGAGCTAGATCTTTGAATAATGTGTCCAAAGTAGGATAATTTGTGTCTGATTGTTCTTTACTTGCACCATTAGCCTGTTCCAACCATTGAATGAATGCTCATTATCTGGACTGATCATTTAAATCTATTACAGTATCACAAAGAAGTCATCCGACTAATGTCTGGAGAATTTAGACAGAAAATAGGAGACCAGTATATCAGTTTTGCAAGAAAATGGATGAATTATGTCCTCACTAAATGTGAGAGTGGACGAGGCACCAGACCCAGGTAATGACAAAGTAGATGCTTTTTAAAAATGTTTTCTGTGCCTTTCATTTCTGTGAAGTGTGTATCTTAAACACAGAAGAGTAATTGATTTTAATTAGTGTTGATTAAATTATTAAATAACAATGCAGTGCCCATGTATTAAATAATCTCTGCAGTTTAGAATGTAGTCACTATTGCCTCAGTTAAGAGTACACTTGAACTTCATGAATTCTATGGGAAGTGACAGTATCGTTGAAAGTATATTGTGGCGTTGTAGTTTTTAGTTGTCCTTACTATGAGAACTTCCTTTCTAATATACTTATTTAAAAAAATAATGGTTATGACTGGAGATATCATGGAATTGATGGGGTGGGGCAGTGGTGGGTTGCTACCGGTTTGCCCCAGTTTGGGTGAACCGGTAGTGGTGGCGGCAGGAGGCTCCACCCACTCGCCCAGACGTCATCAAAAATGCTCTGCACATGTGCAGAACTTTCGCATGCACAGAAGCGCTGTATGCATGCAAAGCATGCGCACGCTCCCAGTAGCGAACCGGTAGCGCCGGGAATTGAAACCCACTACTGGGGTGGGGCTAATAAGTCTGAAGGAAGAAGAATAGATATCAGTATCTCCTTGCCTGATCCTAATCAGGATTGTGGTTTCCAACTGCAACAATTTGTTCCAAGCCATTCAACACCTTACATGGGATAAAGGACATACTTTGCTTGCCTGCTTGCTTTAGTTACTGCCTATTCCCAAAGTGGCTAACAATTTCAATCACTACATAGATTACAGTAACCTTGAAAATAATGGATAAATTGACATACAATATAAACAAAAATAATAAACGTGTCAAAAAAAAAAATAGACAAAATTATGTACCTACCGATTTCTCACGGCATGCCTCCTCCTGCATGTATGCAATACCTAGGTATAAGTTGCTCTCCCAAAACCGAGGACAGAATGAGCAGATCAGATCTCTGTGGGGCCGAGTTCCAATGCATGGAGATAGAAAGCCAAAATGCCACCTTCCAAAATTCCATTAGGTCGCATTTTGTATTTGGCCTGATTGGATGGGCAGATGAACCTGGGAGGTATTCTCACAGATAACTTGTTCAATGTCATGTGGGGATTTAAAGGTCATATCAACACTTTTGAATTGTACCCAGAAGCCCACTGGCAACCAGTGCAGCTTTCCAAACAGCAGGGTCACCTGAGCAAAATGGGATATACCCATCACTGCTCAGGCTGCCACATATTCCACTTGCTGCTTCCAAATGCTTTTCCAGGGCAGCCCCACATAAAGCATATTGCAGTACTCGTAGCAGGAGGTGATTAAGGCATGAATAATTCAGTATATTTAAAGCAAAAATGCCAAATTGACCTATATCCAAGGCCCACTGTGTTTTCAGGATTGAGCTCTATTCTGGGTTTTTTTTCCCCTCAATCCAAATTCAGTTTTTCCCTATTTGTTTGAAGGGGTTTTTGATAATTTTTGCTGAATCTTATTTTTCATCTAAAAAAACAACCTTAGAAAAATTTGAGGGATCACCTGATTTCTTTTTGTAAAGCACCTTTAATTAAACATGTGGAGATTACTGCACTGTTTCTGATCAGTAGTTTTAAAGTAGCTTTAGGTATGCAATCTTGAATTAATCCTATTATTTAAATTATAAATACTTGAAAGGCAAGACTTAGGTAGCATAACAGAGAATTATTATAGGTGGTCCTCAACTTATAACTGGTTGCTTAATGATCATTCAAAATTACAATGGCTTCAGAATGGGTGCTTTACACTGACATGGGCACATTTCAGGGGTTTTTCAACCAGTTCAATTTATGACTGGTTTCTGCGCCCTGCGGTCATGTAATTTGATGGCTTCTGACAAAAAAAATCCTGTTTGGGAGAATGGGTTCATTCATCATTTCATTTCCTTAACGACCATGTGATTTGCTTAACCATGTGATTCAGAAGTGCAACTGTGATTTGCTTAAAAACTGCCGTAAAATCAGTAAAAGAAATATCTGATCCAGTCACATGAGTGCCTTGACTTATGATCACAATAATTTGTGACCAAAGTTCAGGTTCCAGTTGTGGTCAAAAGTTGAGGATTAGCTGTGTTCTCAATAAATAGAATTTTTGGTATAAACATCAACCAATAATTTCTTTCTGTTGAACAGGTGGGCAACACAGGGGTTTGATTTTCTTCAAGCCATTGAACCAGCCTTTATTTCTGCTCTGCCTGAAGATGACTTCTTGGTATGCTGTTAATTAATCATACATTTCAAATGGATAAACATTGCCAACTATATATGAAACTAGTAGCTGCCGTACTAAAAAAGGATTTGAATAGTTTATCCTTATTTATTAATTAATGGCTTAATTTATATTAAATTAACATAATGGGTTCCCAATCTATTCATTTCTCATGATTTGAAGATACAGCAGTATAACTTTCAATGTTTTTTTCTGTGTTTTTTTACCCCAGAGTTTGCAGTCATTGATGAATGAATGTATTGGCCATGTTATTGGAAAGCCTCACAGTCCTGTTACAGGTTTGTACCTTGGTAAGGCAGCAGTTGTAGTCTCTTCTATGGAATTTTGAAGCTAATGGCTTATAGAAATGGGATATGATCTAAGTTATTTGGAAATTAAATAAACACTTACTTAGTCACAGTTACAAAAATGATAACAACGTTAGCAACTTTTAAATACAAGGAGTCCCAGATAATATATTTTAAAATAGAAGCAAAAAAGAGAAGGCCAAATGCCAAAGTCCCAAAGCAAGTATCTAACTGGGCAGAGTTTTTCCAAATTAGAGATTTTATTAGAATGACATTAGGCAGGGAGCCATGTTGCTTTTCCAGAGAACAGACATTCCAGGCATAGCAGCTGAGAAGGCCCTCTTGCACATTCCTGTCAAATGAGTCTTGGAAATCAGGATGTGCAGCTGGGTCTTTCCAGATGATCTCAAAGAGTGGGCAGCTTCACATGGGAGGGAGTGGCATTTTAGGAATCCTGGCCCCAAATTGTTCAAAGCTCTAATGGTAATGAGCAGTTTTTACAATGAGCTCTGAAACTAAAGGTCCAGTGGATAACAATGGAGTTGCATGTTTTGGATAACTCCTTGCAGCCTATAGCTTTGCTGCTGTATTTTTTCTTCTGATTGAAGTTTTTGGATCCTCTTCAAAGGCTTCTGCCAGTGGGCACATTGCAGTCTTCTATTCGCGTTAACATGGATCTAAGGCTTTTGTAATCAAGGGGAACAGACTAGAATGTGATTTCTTACAGTTGTCATTGCAAATACTAAAAACCAGATATTTAGCTACCTCTATACATTTCTTTCACGGGGTCCTATCTGAGATTCCTTAATTTTGAGTTATGTACCTTATGCCTTACAAACTTAAAGTATAGCCCATTGACTGTCTATTACAACATTCCCAGAGACTGGAAAACTATCCATCATTCTCCTGTTATGGTTGACAAGGATGAAAAAATTGATGGATTTCATTGGGGTACAAGCCTATATGGTTAAACGTCGAATCTCATTTCAGACTACAGCGTGTATTTCTCAACTGGGTGTAGCTTTCTCTGAAGGAAATGAGTTGTTTATGTTGAAACATAAGCACAGCTGCATCTATATGGCTATAGAAAAGAATTATTCCTTTACAAGTAGTCCTGGTTTAGTGACTACCTCATTTAGCAACTGTTCAAAGTTACAACAGTGATTAAAAAGGCAACTTTACAACCAATCCTCCCATTTATGATGCTTGTAAAGGCAAAGAAAAGCTGGATTATGATCGTAAGCACAGTCACGGTTTCACTTAGCAACCACTTTGCTTAATGACTGAATTGCCAGTCCCATGAGGACTACCTGTAATATTAAAATGCATTTGTTCATCAAAGATGGGCCTGAAAAGTGAGTCGGTTCAAACCAATCCAGGTTAATTGTGAAAATTATGCCTACAGGCAAATGAAATGGCAGGTGGCAGCAGCTGGCCAATCTTGTCTGGGCTTGTAACCATGTAAGCAAACCACTTCTGGGTTGTTGCCTAGAAGACTTCTTGGTTATGTCTCTGTAGCCCTAAAGACATATTAACCAATTCATCAAGGTTGGAATTGGCTTGTGACTCAGGTAACTTTTTACTTTTACCTGCTTCTTTTTGTCTGGTGAATTTTTGTGCCGCATGACTCCAACATAAATTACTCTGTTTACTAGCCTATTTATTTTGATCTGACTGGATTATTAAAGTTCATTTTAGTAGTTTGGTACACACGTTTGAAGACAAAACCATGAACTGTTTAAAAACAGTTACAAAATCAGTGAATTCCAATGCATTCTCTCATTTTTAACGAAGTTATTATAATTCAACGATTTAAGGTGTGATGTGATGCTCCCTGTTCCCACACAAGTGTTCTTCTCTTTTTGCTTGCAGCTATTCATCGGAATAGCCCTCGCCCCGTGAAAGTACCCCGATGTCATAGTGATCCCCCAAATCCTCACCTCATCATCCCAACACCTGAAGGGTTCAGGTATGTAAAGCTTTATCCCAAACATTTATTAACTTACAGATTTTTTTTAAAAATGAAGTTTTTAAAGCAGTTCCAGCAATATTATCCTCTAGCTATCCTTCCTCCCCTTCTACATTGAAGCACAGTCTTTGCACTCCTGGGGAAAACACAACTTTCTCTCCAACCTTGGTAAGGACCTGCTCTTCTGTGTAGTGTGTGCAGCATGCCTGTCTGTGATGGAATTGCACTTTTGACATTGCTGAATGACACGCTGAGAAGTAATTTAGTTCTTCCTCTCCCTGTGCTGATTTTAAAATTGAAGAACACTTTATATTGTTGCTTTTTTGTTTCTCCATGGACAAGGTCTGGTCTTCCATTTTTGGTACTCCTATACATAACCTAGTTCTGCGCTATTATTTCTGCAGCCTTCTTTCCTTCCTTTCTGAATGCTCAGTCTTGAGGTGATCAAGAAAAGAAGGCTGTCCCTCAGATCAGTCTACCAGACTACATTTTTAATGAGGACAAGAGAACATGCCTCTGATGCTGTTTACTAACATCTACTAAAAATGCTCACATTTAAAAGATTGCCAAGGAACTGAGATGCAGAAGATAAGCCTTGGTGGTATCGCATTATCTTCTGTTTCTTAAAAATAAATGTGTGGATTTTTCTATGACCGTGATGGCAAACCTATGGCACGTGTGCCACAGGTGGCATGCAGAGCCATATGGGTGGACACGTGAGCTCAGCTCGGTTCGGGCCTTCTGGGCCCACTGGAAGTAGGGAAACAGACTGGTTCCTGCCTCCGGAGGGCCTTGAGGGGGGGAGGAAGGCCATTTTTTGCTCTTCCCAGGCTCCAGAGCCTTCCTAGGAGCTTGGGGAGGGTGAAAACAGCCTTCCCCACCCTCTGGAGGCTGGAAATGACCCGTTTGCCAACTTCCGGTGGGAATGGAAGGCCCGTTTTTTGCTCTCCCCAGGTTCCAGAGCCTTTCTAGGAGCCTGAGGACCACGAAAACAGTCTTCCCCACCCTCCCGAGATAACAGGCCATTTCTGGCCTCCGGGCGGGGGGGGGGGGGAGACACTGTTTTTGCCCTCCTCAGGCTCCTAGAAAGGCTCTGGAGCCTGGGGAGAGTAAAACGAGCCTACCAGTCCCACCGTGTCATCGCATGCCAAAAGTGGGGGGAGTGCGGGGGGCGTGCACACATGCGCGGGGTGGGGCACATAAAATTATGGGTGTGGGCACATGCGCACAGGACCCCCTCACACTCACCCCACTTTTGGCATGCGATGGCAAAAAGGTTAGCCATCACTGGTCCATGACATGGCGGCCTCCATGTTTTGTTGGTAATGAAACTTAGTTGAATGCAACTAAGAACTATGTTTTGTTGTTAGTTTAATCCACATCCATAAATTAAAACCCCAAGTGACCTCTGAAGTGGCCCATGATCTTTGTTACCTTTTTTTCTTTCTAATTTTGCCTTCAGCACTTCATGTTCAGAAATCTTTCTCATGGGTTAGAAGCCAAGTTTTATAACTTTTTACAAGATTTTGGTTTCCAGGCTGCTGTTTTGTCATTTTACTTTTTTAAAAAATCCATTTTTAAGTGGAGCCAGAGCTTTTTTTTTTTTCCCCTGAAGCTTTTCTTCTCACTACAGCACAAGGAATAACCCATGTGATGTACGGAACCATTGCAGCTCTGCTTTCAGTCGCCCCACTCCTGTTGGGAGTGACTCAACTCAGCCAAAACCTGTCAGCAGTACAAATGACCTCAGGTAGCTCCACTCCCCAGTATAGCAGACTCATGCTTGTTCATGCCACTCATACAAACCATGCGTGCACTTAGTCCCTAGTAGTTCCTCTTGGTTCCATTGTGTGTTCCCCATGACTGACTTGTTTCCATTCAGGATGTGAAGTTCTTAAAAGACATTTCTACAAAGTGCATGTTCAACTACATTTTTGATAATGCATGTTTTGCTTTGTTTTTTAAAAGGTTTGAATTATTTCATTCTCTTTAATGCATGCAGTTCATGTTGTCTACCCTTTCTGCATTTGTGTAGTACCACCTGTGATTCAAGTCATGTGAAATTAGACCAATGATACAGCCAGCACAAATGCATAGAAATAAATACATTTGAGATATGACAAGGACCACATATACACGGTGCTATATACATGCACTTGCAAACTGGTGGTGAAACCAATGCTTTACCATTCCATTTCCTAAAACTGCAGTTTATGTACCTGTCAATTAAAACTCTTTTCAAATAGTTGGCCTATGGTAATGCCAAAGATTTCAGTCACCAATTTCTTAGGAGATTATTGATTTTTTAAAATGCAGATTAATCTTACATTGGCATATGCCGGCTCTTTTTGAATTTAGTTTCACTGACTCTTAACATTAAAAGCAGCATTTGTTTAAAAAAAAATAGCAGTTTTTTTTTAATGGCCCTTTATTCAGGATAATGGATACAGTTATATGGATATATATATAATATACATATTTAGCTTGCTTTTTTAAACTATAGCTTTGGTTAACACAACCAGCCACGGCTGTGTTCTTACTTGCATTTTCAGTTCCTTGTCACTTCAGAAATGAGGGGAGTAAAAGCCCTGATCAATAAAGGAGCTGTGTTTTTTTACTGTTTTAAAAAAACAGGGGCTCCAGTGTTCCTGAAAATGATCGCCTGGCTTCAATTGCTGCTGAACTACAGTTTAGATCACTAAGCCGACATTCAAGTCCCACAGAAGAACGAGAAGGTGCTATTATAATGATGATTGTATATGAATACTATTTCCCCTAAAATATATTTATCATATCCTGGTAAGGCTTCTGCTTAACTTTTAGTTTGGTATCCTTACTCTGATATAATTATGGAGATTTTGATAATATAGGCTCAGATTTTTAAAAACATTTAGAATGGCTTTTTGTTATTAATTCCAGTCTTGAAATTTATTTGTATGGCACTTTCATTTGAAGTTGCCTAAACTTCAACATTGGTAGCTATGACAGTAACTATAACAATTATCGGACCACAAATAAAATCACTTGAGGATCTATAAGTTTGAGGACGGAACAGCTAATTAGCTAGTGGAAAAGAAAGTTTGAAATAGGTTTCCCCAGGAGATAGTCTTTCTGGGATATGTATGGGCTGGTGTTGAGAAGACTGCTACAAACTTGTTGGTAAACACATTAAATTAAATGTCTATGGAGATTCTCAGTTGTGAAGGTCATGATTGTCCCAAAGATGTTTTCTTTCAAAAGGCAAAGGACTTTCTTGTTTTGCCTCACTGAACATCTGCAAGGAATAGAAATCCTTCCATTCTCCACCATTCAGTCAGAACTGAAGAAGCTTCTCGGATGAAAAGCAAAACATCTTCAAGCAAAGCAAGAAAGTCCAGTTGCCTTCTGAAAGAAAGCATCTTTGGGAC
Source organism: Arizona elegans (assembly GCA_022577455.1). NCBI lineage: Eukaryota > Metazoa > Chordata > Lepidosauria > Squamata > Colubridae > Arizona > Arizona elegans. The sequence continues at coordinate 258,096,272 of JAKOOJ010000001.1, forward strand.
ATTAAAGAAAAATTCCCAAGGAAAGCATTCACTAGGAACCGTCACTCAAAGAGCATCCTCTTTAAGACAGTAAGTAGTTGAAGTAAGCTATGTTTGTCCCAAAGGTGCTTTTTCAAGAGGCTACTGGATTTCCTAGTTTTTCTTTGAAGACATTTCACTTCTCATCCAAGAAGCTTCTTCAGCTCTGACTGGATGGTGGGAATCTGGAAGCTTCTATTCCTCACCATCCAGTTAGAGCTGAAGAAGCTTCTTGGATGAGAAGTGAAATGTCTTCAAAGAAAAACCAGAAAGTCCAGTTGCCTCTTGAAAAAGCATCCTTGGAACAACCATGAGCTGGATGACACAGAATCTCCATAGACTTTAAGCTACCCTTGTTTCATCTGTTGCATCATTTCCCTTTCTGCATATAAATATACAGGCAAAGCATGTTTATAAAGCAAATTGCAGTCATGGACTTTAAAGGAATGGAAAAACCTTTCCTGCAATTTACTGCATACGTAAATTCCAATAAGGTGCAGATTTGGAAGAGCTCAAACACATATTTTTGGTGTGGAAGACAATAACACTACCCACCTTTTCTTAAATCTTGGCATATTTGCATTGTCTCCAGAGGGAGAAAAAGAGATGCTTGGTTACTATCTTTGGCTTTCCTTTTTCACAGGTTTACAGAAAACTGGGTAATTGCAACAGTACAATATAGTGGAGAAATAGGTTGAAAGGGGTGCCCTCACTGAATTTCTTATATAAGAATTTCCTGTTTCATTTAAAGGGATTAATATGGACCAAAAGTATTTGTATGCTTTTGGAGCTGCCAGAGTTGCATATATGAATCTGGTTCATCTGCCATTTCTTTGTGCTAACCCTTCATAACTTCATGGCCTCCAGCTGTTTTAAATACTACATTCCCATCTACCGTGCCGATGGAAGTATTACATACTTATGTACTACATAAGTATGATAGAAATTATAGTCCAGTACAGCTAGAAGACACAGTTTTGGGGGAACCATACAAATATAGGAAAATGATAACCTAAATATATAATAAATTATCTGACTTAAATATAATCTAGAAAATTGCCCGTCGTTGGATAATTTGTATTTTTGTATGACCCTTCAAGTAATTTGATATGACTATTCAAGCACGAAATGTAAACCGATTATCTTATTTCTTATGTAAATCAGAATTCAGTTATTCAAAACAAGGCAGTTTGTTTTGCTGAACCTATTGAATTCTGTATGGGATAATGAAGCACAGATGCTTAAATTTCTTAGTGGCTATGAATGCAGTAGCCCTAAATACCCAATTGAATCTAATAGCTTCAAATAAATAAATAAAGGCATTTTTAACATTGGGTAAAGGTCCACAGTTCACCAGATATCACCAAATTGGTTTTTAAAATCTATTTTGCTTACTTTAGGGTTGCGCTCTCAGATCTTTAAGCAAGCACATGAGCTCTTGGCCCAGGCAAGGATAGCAGTCACTTTTCTCCTGGAAGTGAAGTAGTGAAAGTACTTCAAATCGTTTTCTTGTTGCAAAAATTAGTACTCGTTTCCTTTCAGCACTTTTTAATTTAAAAAAGCAGCTTCTTTCTTAAAACGCCCTTTGGGTTTTACCTTGAATACAGATAGTCCTCCATTTACAACACTTCATTTAGTGACCATTCAAAATCACAATGGCACTGAAAAAAAGTGAACTATGAACGTTTTTCACACTTACGAATGTTGCAGGATCCCTCACCGGCTCAAGGTTGACTCAGCTTTCCATCCTTCCGAAGTCGATAAAATCAGGACCCAGATTGTTGGGGGCAATAGGCTGACTCTGTAAACCGCTTAGAGAGGGCGGTAAAGCACCATGAAGCGGTATATAAGTGCTTTTGCTGTTGCTATGCTAACGGCTTTTGCCGTTGCTATGGTCGTTGCTTGGCAACTGGTTCATATTTATGATGGTGGCAGGGTCCCAGGGTCATGGGATCACCTTTTGTGACCTTGTGTCAACCGAAGTCAGTGGGGAAGCCAGATTCACTTAACAACCGTGTTCTTAACCTAACAACTGCAGTGATTCATTTAACGATTGCGGCAAGAAAAATGGTAAAATTGGGCAAAATTCCCTTCACAATTGTCTTGCTTAGCAACAGAAATTTGGGCTCAGTTGTGGTTGTAAGTCGAGGACCACCTGTATTCTTCAGTCAGAGTATGAACATTCAAACTCCATTTCTTCTACAAAGAAGAAGAGTACTTCATATAGTTAAGTTATCCTTCACTAGTCCTTATGGCTTTTTCTTATATTTAATGTGCTCCATTAAATACAACATTTCCAAGGTCCACTCTGTTGCACTTAATGAAGAGAACGGTCTTCATTTATTTCGGTTACTTTGCTCTTCATTTTCCTTTTTGAAGAGAAGCGTTCTATTTTTCACTTCATTATTTTATTCTGCATAGGTCTATTTTTACATATACTATTAAATGGAATGTTTCCATTTTTTTTCCTTAGTATTCATTTTAAACTATTGCAGTGGAGTCAAAAATGCCTTGTGTGAGCTGTAGCATGCTTCAACTATAAATTTCAAATAACTGCCTTCCATCAGCAGGGCATGATGGGGTATACAGACTGTCCTGAGGATCTGCTGATCCTTGAGAACTTATCTTTGTCATGGGTGGGAAAATTAGTCGTAGTGTGTAGGAAGAGTAGGGGATGCTTATTCCTTGACTGGTTCTCCACATCAAACCCACTGTCTTTAGAATAGAGGTGGGGAACTTTTTATGACTTGTGGGCTGAGCATGGCTGGCTTAGGAATCCTGGGAGTTGAAGTCCATAAGTCATAAAAGGGCCATAGTTTCCCACCCCTGCTCTAGGATAAAGAATAGGACATGAGGGGCCCAATGCTTATGCTGATCATAACTGTAAATACTTGATTCATATATATGTGAATAGTATCTCTTGTTAGGGAGCCCTGTTCACACACTCATAATAGCCTTCACTCTCATCTTAACATAAGCAGCAATGCTTAAAAGCTGCTGATCAAAGGGTACAAAATCAATTGTTGGCTCTTTGTGTGTGTGAGTGTGTGCGCGTGCGCCATACATTTCTTAACAGCATCTCTTTTTTTTCACAGAGCCATCTTATCCAAAAGGGGATACAAGTGGAACAGCCCGAAGAAGTTGGGAGCTTCGGACTCTCATCAGTCAGACCAAAGGTTAAAAAAAAAAAAGTTTGTTATTTTGGCAAGAAATGTATTTCAGACTGCCCTTCTATAGTAGCTACCGTGTTTCTCCAAAAAGAAGGCCAGGTCTTATTTTCTTTTGATGCCCAAAAAAACCAGCTAGGCCTTCTTTTTTGAGGGTTCTAATTATTGACTCAGCTCGCGGCAGTGGCACCGACAGCCATGGCACTGACAGCAGGAGCCCGCTGCTGGCCCACTACTTCTGTGGCTGCTTGCCGCCACTCGCACACATCACCCTGGCCTCCGTTTCACTTTTAGATGCCTGTTGGAAGGCATCTGCAGCCGATAATTGGCTCCAGTTGCAGTTGGTGTGCAAGGTAGGGCAACTTCACCCCCCCATCCCCATCCTAGCTTATTTTTTACCTCTGCCTCGCCCCACCCCCTGTACCCTGGGGTGGGCGGGGACTTAATTAGGGCTAATTTTGTGGGTGGGGCTTAATTTGATCGCATGTGCTCAAAAACATGATAGGGCTTCTTTTCAAGGTGGATCGTCTTTTTGAAGAAACACAGTATCTATATATATAAAAGTGAAAAACACTCACGCACTAATCACGAAATCTCCAGAACTGTAAAGCCTACAAACTTGAAATTTGCCACGTATGTTCCTCTTGGCTTCTAGGTGCTCACTAAGAAAGGGTTTTTCAAAGTGACCATCAGAGCATTAGTATTTCCTATATTATTATTAACACACTGATGCTAAGGAGTTCTACTCCCCCTCCCCACCTCAAAAGAAATCTGTTCCAAATGCAAAACACCAGCAGAACAGAGGAGTTTCAGTTTCAATTTTACTTTCACAGCAGCAAGCAGCTTTAATACAGAACAGTTGAGCTAAGCCACGCCCAGCCTCCTTCCTATCTCCTTGCTCACACAGCAAATACTATTTTGAGTTTCCAAACACCCCTCAACTCTCACACACTGACAGGATGCTAGCTGAGTTGACCTTGAGCCTTGGAGAGATTCGAACCAGCAGAAATTGCAGGCAGCTGTGTTAATGACAGGGTGCACCAAACCACTGTACTATCAAGGCTCTATCCAACTATATTCATAGTATTGGTTCTTGAACAAATCAAGCTTGTTCTTTTATTTCCTCCTTATATTTATCCATATTCCAGATAGTTTCAATATAACTAGGAAGCCTTTGCCCTCAGATTATTTCCAGATAACAAGAGTAATGTGGTCAATGATGACAGATACAAATTCAAAATCATCTAGATGGCCCTGGCCCTGTTATATGGGATATAAAGGAGGATTAAATCAGTGTCAATTCCTACATTCTTCTTGCTAGTAACCATCCATGGAGCTTGTCACCTTTGTTCAATACAAATATATCCACATGCATACATGTATTTGGAAACCAGTGTGGTATAATGGTTAAGGTGAAGGAGAAGGCGCAGAGAGACCCAGGTTTTAATCACCCCTTAGGCATAAAATGGCTATGTGATTTTGCTTGCTCACTCACTCACCCACTACTCACTCACCTACCTAGATTAGGAAATTGAATCAACCATCCTGCATTGGACCAGTGTGTTAGATTGTGGTCTGGTGTGGGGGAAAAATAATCCCTGAATGCATATAGGAGGCACAATCACAAGACAATTTGGGTTGCTGCTCCATTCTAAGTCTTTCTTGCTTCTGCCTCCTAATCATGTGCCTAAAGTGGGATTATGCAGTTTATCCGTGTTTCCCAGTGCAGGCATAGACACAGACATTGCAGAGATGTAAAAACACCCAGATGCAATAATTGCAAAGAACAGTTGTAGGAATTAGGTATGGCTAGTCTACTGAAAAGAAGGACTAGGGGTGGCCTGATAGCTAGGTTCCAATATTTAAAGGGCTGCCATAAAGAAGACAAGAGTTGACTTATTTTCCAAAGCATCAGAAGGCAGGATAAGAAACAATGGATGGAAACTAATCAAGGAGAGAAGCATCCTGGAATTAAGGAGAAACTTTCTAACAGTGAGAACATCAACCAGTGGAACAAAGGCAACAATCATTGGGTGCTTTTAAGAAGAGACTGGACAGCCATTTGTCTGAAATAATATAAGGTATCCTATTTAAGCAGGGGGTTAAACTAGTAGACCTCCAAGGTCCCTTCCAACTATGATGATGATGAGGATGTAGTAAATCAAACTCCTCCCATCCTGCTAAGGGGGGGGGGGTGAAAGTAATCTAGGAACCATGGCTGCATGCCCAGTTTTTACAGCTGAATGTATATAAGAATTTGAATCACTGGGGAGTGAGGAAAGGGAGGAAGGAGAAGTAATTATTTTATAAATATTCTAAATATATACCCTTAATTAAATAAAGTCTAAATGATTGACTTTTTTTATTCTAAACCTTTAGAATATTTAGACCATTCACCAGTCTTGGCTCTCTAATAGTTTTCATGCTGCTTTAATGGTGTAGGGTAAATAACTGCAGGTCATTCATAATCAACGCTTTTGCCTATTCTATTTGTTTCTAGACACTGCTTCCAGGCAGGGACCTATGGAAGCAGTTCAGAAGTCTGTCCAGCTGTTTGAAGAAAAGAGGTACCGGGAAATGAGACGGAAAAACATCATTGGCCAAGTTTGTGACACGCCCAAATCCTATGATAACGTCATGCATGTAGGCTTAAGAAAAGTCACGTTTAAGTGGCAGAGAGGAAACAAAATTGGTAAGTTTCTAGGGAGCTACCACTTGATATTTAGGTTAATGGAGGGAGTTACTATTATGCTTTTAACCCAGAAATGTATGTGTCTTCCTGCATATTTAATTTTTACCTGGCTCAAGGACTTCGCTTTTATATCAACCTGTGCGTTTATAATTTCTGGTTTGTTTAAAAAGCCATGATGGATGCTAAATCCAGAATATTCTCTAAATTATTGCAGGTGATTTAGAAATAAAATCTGTCCTATAATGCAACTGTGTGAAGAGAGGTACTTAGAGCTAAATGACATATATTTTATCTAGAAATTATTAGCTTTGGAATTGGATGGAATAGGTCGGGAGCTAGGTGATGGTGTTACTATGCACTCTTCATAACAGAGCTATCATATATGATATTCTGGTCTGTCTATGTGTGTATTTAAAATACTTTCTGTTTAAATGCCTGTGCTTTAATTAGATTGGTCATTCCTAAAGCATCCAAGGCACCTAACAAAAGAATCCACACATATATTTGTGTAAATATTCTGCACAAAATGATATATGACTGACTTATACTGAGAAGACGTAAAAGAATATTTTCAGAGTGCTTATATCTCTTTTTTAAATTAAAATTCTGCAGGTGAAGGCCAATATGGGAAAGTTTATACCTGTATCAGCGTTGACACTGGTGAATTGATGGCAATGAAAGAAGTAAGCAATGTGCTTGTAAAACAATTTTATATGTTTATATTTTTTGTTTGTACAATTTATTTAATTATTCAAATGGCAGCTTTTTAAATTAAGTTATTTATGGTGAGAGAATGCCTTTTTCCTACTAACATATCTGCTTCTTAGTATCAGAAGGAGAGGCATCCCACTGTATTCAACATAGAATGAAAGCATGGGGAAAAATGACAAGATATGGGGCTTCTCAGTAGCTCTAGTAGCATTATTTAATAACTTGCTGTATGAAGAAATATGGAGATTAGCTCTTGTTTGCTGACTGGTAAATATTCTGCCATTCTTTTGTCTGTAGCCCCTGTTTGATTATATTTTTAACAGATTTAAAACTTTTGTTAAAACTTGCCCTAGATATTATATTAAGAGTAGAATAGAAGCGAAGAGATTTCTGTATTATCTGTGCAGATCTGTGATTGTAATCTTATCCTGTATGATAGAATAAACAGATCTCTGTGCGGTTTCAGTATTGCTTTTCTCTAGTCTTTTTTTCCTGTTAGCTTGGTTTGCAACACTCATGAAATATAATGTCTTTTTGCAGATAAGATTTCAACCCAACGATCACAAAACGATAAAAGAAACTGCAGATGAATTGAAAATTTTTGAAGGCATTAAGCATCCTAATCTGGTCCGCTACTTTGGTGTAGAACTTCATAGGGTAAGGAGACGATGGTCACTGACTTTTACAGTTTATATTAACTGTAATATAATATTTTAATTTATACTCTATATTAATTAAAATTAAAATTGATTTAGTTAATAAGAGTATAGGGGAATGTTGGTCTTGCTTTGTGTTTTTAAGCTGTGGACTCAATCTGTGTTTCATTTTGTTCGTGGAAGTAAGCATATGTAGATTGTTCCAGGATTACATTTGCTATTTAGGAAGCAAATTAAATGTGTGAGAAGCATGGTCCAATTTCCCAACAAAGAGCAGTGGATTTAGTCAAAGGATTCATAAGGGTTGATCTCTTAACCTTAGGTTAAGGGCCTGGTGGCTCAGCAGACTAAAAGCATTGTGATTAACACCAACTGTCAGCAATTACTGTAAGTTCGAATCTCACCAGGCTCAAGGTTGACTCAGCCTTCCATCCTTTCTAAGGTAGATAAAATGAGGACCCAGTTTGTGGGGGCAATAAGCTGACTTTGTATAAATATACAAAAGTATGAAGGCTATTGCTTAACGCATTGTAAGCCGCCCTGAGTCTCCGGAGAAGGGTGGCATATAAATCAAATTTAAAAAACAAAACAAAAAAACAAAACAAAACAAACCTTCATCTATTGTAATTTCTCTATCCCAAAGGTATTACTAGCTGAAGAGAGGGAAAATCCAGCTGTAGTTTATATATTCGTGTTACCTTTCTTTCTTTCAAAATTATTAGAAATTGAAATGGTTGGCAATTAAAACTGGAGAACAGTGAAGACAAAAAAGGATTCTGTTTGCCTTTCTATAATTGGTTTTTGCACTGGGACTTCCAGGGAAAAAAATGGCAAACTGAAGATTACTTTGGTAAAAATGGAGCCTACAACCACAGTGAAAGAAAGAGCCAGCAAGAAGACTGACTCTTTGTAATCCTTCTTTGGACAGGAGCGAGCTTGAGATTGCCCATAAATTCTCCAGACAGTGTCAAGCCTGAATTTGATTGGGATGTGGGATTGTTTGTATTCTTGGGTACCCTGACATAAATTCAGTTTGACACAGTTTGGAGCTGAAGGGGGGAGAGCCGAGGAGGATAGAGCCTTCAGCCATAACAACATAGCTAGCTGATGAGTCAAGTACAAGTGATGGCTAACCGGAGGAGGAGGAGAGAAGTCGTCAAGCAACCAGTTCTCATCTTGGTTGGACAATGTGACTGTTTTGGAAAATTGAGAAATTATTATTTATATTGAGGTGGAAAGCATGGGAACCTTCAGTACTGGCTTTCCACCAGTAGGGCCAAGATGATGTATCTAAATCAGCGGTTCTCAACCTGGGGGTCGCGACCCCTTTGGGGGTCGAACGGCCATTTCACAGGGGTCGCCAAAGCCGTCTCTCTCCCCCCCCCACGCCTTCACTCACCCTCACTCCTCTGTGTTGGATCACTGGCCGTTCGCTTACCCCGCCCACTCCCCATCTATTGCTGCCTCCGATGGCTAGAGGAAAAAAAACTGTTTAAATTCTTGCCGCGGGGCTTCAAAGGGCCGCCCTAGAGCCAGTGGTGCAGCCGAACCCTTTGTTAAATTGCTGGCTTGCCCCGCCCCTCCGCACCACTATTTATTGCCAATAAATAGTGGTAGGCGAGGGGCGGGCGAGCCAGCAATTTAACAAATGGTTCGGTGTTTTTTTGTAATTTTATTGGCCCCCGGAGCTTCAGCAGAGGCTAATTAGCCCTTGCTTGGATCAGCTCCCGACCCCCAGCTGATTTGCTCTCAGCTGTTTTGCTCAGGGCTCTTTTGCTTGCTTGGAAAGAGTGCAGATTTTTTCCCACTACCTAAACTGAAAAACGAAAGAGAAAGTAAAGCAGGCTGTTGGCTTTGCACGATGGAAAATTAGGCAGGCAGATTTCTTTTCTTTTTCCTCACCAAAAAAGGTAGGTGCAAATAACGGGAAATTTAGGGAGAAAGAGGAGATTTTAAAACACAAAAGAAAAAAAGCTCTATTTAACTAGGGAATTGTAATAATTGAGATACTATTAATTGTATATTGTGTTGAAAGCAGAAATGGTTAAGTTGTGGTTTGGAGGAATATATGGGGGAAATTATTTGGTTTATTATTATTGGTAAATATAATTAATTGATTTGTAAGAAATTGGATTGCATGGAAATAATTGGAATAATATACAAAAAAGGTAGTTATATAACTAATTGATTTATATTAAAATGTTGAATTCATATTAAACAACTGTAATATTACATAATTAACCAATGTGAGGATGGATATAAAAATAGATGACAATGCGAAGGGGTGTAATATAGAATAGAAGGGAAAAATTGAATTTGATTTAAGATTAGAGATGAGGATGAAGGGTAATATTGGTTTTTTTAAAAAACAGATGAGGAATAAATATGGTAAAAAGGAAATATGGAAATTGTAAATTTAATTGAAATGATTAAACACTGTTTAAATTTGTGAACAGGCCAAATATTCTGTTCAAAGAAAATACATTGTATGTTTGTATGTGTGTTTCTAATTATTGTTATTTATTCATATTTGTTCTCTTTTATTCTTTAAAGTTTAACAATTCATTCTTTATCTTAATATCTTTATATTTGTTTGGGGTTGCCTTTCTTCCCTTTCATCTTTTTTATTGTACAGCAATCTTTCTCCTCAAACCTACCACCTCTCTCTTTTCTTTCCTTCTTACTTTCTCTTCCTCACCCTCTTCTTCTCCTCCCTACTTCCTCTTCCTTTCTCCTTCTCCTCCTCTCTTCCTCCCTCTCTTACCCTCACTCCTACTCTAATTTCCCTTCCCTTCCTTCATCCCTCTCTATTGCTGTATCCTTTTGTGCATATGGACTACTCAGAGGGCTGAAAAAGTTATTTCTGACTGGTCCTCGCACTTTTGACCAGTCTTCGAACTTACGACTGTCCTCACATTTTATGTTTTTGCCCTATCTTGTCACCATGGTGAAGAGAAGCAGTTGTGAAATGAGTGACATGGTTGTTAAGAAAGCTGCAGGGCATAAATGTGAGGATGGTCATAAGTGTGAGGACTGGTCAAAAGTGCGAGGCCCAGTCAGAAATGACTTTTTTCAGCCCTCTGGGTAGTCCTTTTGTGCATATGGACTACTCAGAGGGCTGAAAAAGTTATTTCTGACTGGTCCTCGCACTTTTGACCAGTCCTCGAACTTACAACTGTCCTCACATTTTACGTTTTTGCCCTATCTTGTCACCATGGTGAAGAGAAGCAGTTGTGAAATGAGTGACATGATTGTTAAGAATGCTGCACGGGCATAAATGTGAGGATGGTCATAAGTGTGAGGACCAGTCAAAAGTGTCAGAAATGACTTTTTTTCAGCCCTCTGAGTAGTCCCTATACACATAGCCACACCCACCCAGTCACATGACCTCCAAGCCACGCCCACAAAATAAGCCATGCCCACAGAACCGGTAGTAAAAAAATTTAGAACCCACCCCTAGTTGGGGGTCACCACAACATGAGGAACTGTATTAAAGGGTTGCGGCATTAGGAAGGTTGAGAACCACTGATCTAAATACACTTGTTCTTTGAGAAAATGCAATGTCTCGAAGTTCGGTTTATAATGGGTGCATTACTTGGAACGTGACCCATGTTCCTGTACTGGAAAAAAACCACTGATCTCCGGCTCCTGCATGACAATTTGGTTGGATTCTGCTTGTGAAATTCTGTGCTCTGGACTGGCTGACAATCCTAACCTGTCATTTTGAATATTGGACTGATTTTGGACTATTCTTCTGCACACTGCTGTTAAAAAGCTAATCATCCAGGCAAGCGTCTATCAAAGACTCTGTTTTTGTTTGCATGCTTTGACCGTTACTATCTCTTTGATCTAAACAGTGAATTACCATGGAACATACGTTTGAGTCAATATTTGAAACTAAAAGCAGGACAAGAGCCATCTTGCTGGCCAACTCTGGTCAGCTGAACTGAAACTAATGTGAAAATAGATTTAAAAATGACGGGCTATAAGAATGATATGTACAAAGATGCTTCATGGATATAAAACTGAAACCAGCTAATGTTTAATTAAAAGAGAAATACAAATAACAAAGCAAAAAAAGTGATTTGGATTATTTTCCTATATTGTATTTAGAAAATAGACTTGTTTAAGCTTTGAAAAAAATTGTGATGAGAAAGGATAAAGAAAAAATGAAAAGGAATAACATTCTAAGACATTTGAAGAGATTAAAGATCAAGATTGTTAAAAGGAAAAGGAAAGAATATAAAATTGATTAATTTGATCAAGGTTAAATAGATATAGTGTCATCTCTTGTAACTCTTAATAAATTTTAGCTGTTCAGGACTGAAATTATGAAGTTTTACATTCTGCTTCTGGATAGAAAGATTGGCTATTGTTTATTGTATTTTAAGAGAAGTTGACAGATTACTAAAATTTGCTTGTGATGAAGGAAGAAGTCATTTCTTTATGGATTGCTTTTTTTCTTTACTGTATTCTTACAGTAAAAAAATAATTATCTTTTCTGCACTTTCTATTTTATTTTTCTTTTAATTTGTTTTAGTTTGTATTTTTTATTGTAATTGTTTTGTAATTTGTGATACAGAGAAAATGAATATGGATATCAACTGATAAGATGCAATAAAATACTTGGTCAATGCTAGTTGTTTTTAATAGTATAAAAAATTATGTTCAAGGAAAAGGAGACAGGGAAGGAAAAAGAAAAAAAATTACCGTATTTTTCGGAGTATAAGACGCACCTACCTTTTTGGGTGAAGAAAAGAAGAAAAAGAAATCTCCCTCTGCCTCTGCCTCTGAGCAATTTTGCCTTGTTGCAGCAAACAGCCTGCTTTACTTTCATTTTCAGCATAGCTTGATAAGCACAAGGGAAAAAAAAATTCTGCTCCAGCAATTTACCTCTTTGCAGCAAGCAGCAGAGCCCTGCGCAAAACAGCTGAGAGCAAATCAGCTGAGAGTCGGAGGCCGATCCAATCAACTTGAACTAATTAGCCTGTGCTGAAGCTGAAAGGAGCTGTTTTTTCTTGCCGTTTGCTTGCAAGGAAATAAGTGCTGCGAGGCAGAGGCCAAAGAGTGGGGGCCAGTGGGTGGGCGGGGCTACATTCGGTGTATAAAACGCACCTAAATTTTCACCTCCTTTTACGGGGGGAAAGGATGCGTCTTATACTGTGAAAAATATGGTACCTTGGACATTGCCCCCTCTTTTAATTATCAAACATAAAAAGAGTTTGCATAGCCTGAAAAACTAGCTTTGTTTCAAGTAGAAAAGAGGTCTCTTCTCTTAGGATAGTTGATGAAATAGACTTGGTTCTCTTTTCTACCTTTGGCTGAAATTGAAGGAGAGCATCCCCAATGTTTACTGTATGTTTAAACTGAGATCTTGGAACTAAATTTTACTTTTTTTTTTTTTTTTTGCAAATTGCTGGGTGATGTTTTTCTCTCTCTTAAACCTCAGGACTACATACTCATATGCACATAATCTGAATAAACTTTATACTGGGTGGCTCTATAGGATAGCTGATGAAATAGACTTGAATAGAATAATAGAATTGGAAGGGACCTTAGAGGTCTTCTAGACTTGATTATCTTTTCTACCTTTGGCTGAAATTTGAAAAAGGAAAAGGCTGCTACCTTTGAGAAAGAACAAAATACAGCAGTAAAAAGCATGTAAAACCCTTAATATAGTTGGACATCTAGTAAATAATGTGAATTACATGAGTAATTTGCTGCAACTATGTTTGTTGCCCATCACAGCAAACATTTGTCCTATTTCCTGCTATATGCTACTGTATACAGAATGGACTGTTGGTTAAAAAAGCTTTTGGGCTCTGTCACACACTCGAATACAGGGGTGTCAAACTCGATTTCATTGCGAGCCGCATCAGGGTTGTGTTTGACCTTGGGGGGGTGGTTAGGGTGGGCATGGCCAGCTCGATGTCACTCATGTTGGGGATACCTGTGGTAGTCCAAGTGCTCTGCAAGCAAAAACGGGCTCCCAACCTCCGTTTTCATCTGCGACAGCCTCCTGCATCCCTCTGCCAGCGAAAATGAAGCTGAGGAGGGCCGCACACAGCCCTCCCGACCTCTGTTTTCTCTGGCAGAGGCACCGCGGGCTGATTCTTCGCTGTTTCCAGGGCGGCCCCATGAGCCAGATCTAAGCACCCCATGGGCCGGATCCGGCCCCTGGGCCTTGAGTTTCCCTGCTATAATATAAACAGCCCATTGCAAGACAAAGCCTTCTTTACTGAAGATTATGGAATGTAACCTGCCAAGTGTGTGTTGGTAGAGCACAGTTTTTCCTTGTCTATAGTTGCGAGTGAACAACTGGGAAGCTTCTAGTCCAGTGTCTTTAACCACTACACCAAAGTAGTTTTCATATTTCACATTCAGAGCTTATTGGACCATGCCTATAAACAAAGAACTGCATTCTACCTAGTGAGGATGTCCACTTCTTAAACTTCTTTGCACCTCAATTACAGGAAGAAATGTACATCTTTATGGAGTATTGTGACGAGGGGACCCTGGAAGAAGTGTCAAGGCTGGGCCTTCAGGAGCATGTTATTAGGCTCTACACAAAGCAGATCACAACTGCCATCAATGTATTGCACGAACATGGTATAGTGCATCGAGATATTAAAGGTAGAGATTTATTTAGATTTCTCTTCTACTTTGGACTGCCCAACAGACTTTTGTTTAAAGCCAGATGTGGGTAATACACATTTTAGAAACCAATCGCTTCAAATAACATGCTGCATGATTTTCAGCCTTTCTCACTTCCTCTTCTCCGCAGTTGGATGTTTTAAAAGAGGTTTGCTTGCTTGCCAGCCAGAATTTATGGCTCATTGTACCTTTCACAGTTGTGATCAATATTTATAAATAAAGGGAACAGAAGGTGATTAGGAAATAACAGACAATTTTGACGCTTCCCACTGAATCTGAAGGGTGCCTTTGGACTGTGACCATCGCTTTGCTGATAAATGAAATCACTTATCAAGACACAAATGGGGACACATTGCAACAATAATTACATCAGCATTCACAAAAGAAAATATTACATGCTGACGTTTAGGAGATTGTTTAGGGAATAGAGGCAGCAGGTAGTTATGCTTGACTACATGATGTTAATGGTTGTTTTTCACCATTAGCTGAAGCAGTGAGATAGACCTGCTTGAATGCTGCTCAGTTTCTGCTTCTCTCTCTCTTGAAGACCATTTTTCAGTTTCCATAGCAATGCACTTAGGAGGCATCCTGCCAATGGAAGCACTTCCTCCCTTTCAGAGCTTAAGCTGGAGTAGAAAAATAGGAACAACTGCTATCAGTCTTGTGGGATCAGGAATTATGCAGACAAATGAGAGTTTTTCTTCCCGACTCTTCCTCATGCTTAAGAGATCATGATATAAAAATGAAAGACCCCATCTTTTATTTGGAGAATGCAGGAATGCTGCATCAGAAATAAGATTCAGATAAATGAATCAAAGGAAATGTGTGATTCCCCCATCCTTGATTGCATACAAGATATTTATAGGAATTTGTAAGGAAGGATACAGGTAGTCCTCAATTTACAACCACAATTGTGCCCAAAATTTATGTTGCTAAGTGAGAAATTTATTAAGTGAGTTTTGCCACATTTGTAAAGTGAATCACTGCAGTTGTTAAATTAATAACACGGTTGTTAAGTGAATCTGGTTTCCCCATTGACTCTACTTGACTCTAGGACACTGCAACTGTCATAAATGTGAGTCAGTTGTAATCTGAATTTTGATAATGTGACCACGGGGATGCTGCAATGGTCATAAGTGTGAAAAATGGTCATGTCACTTTTTTTCAGTGGCATTGTAACTTTGAATAGTTACTAAATGAACTGTTATAAGTCGAGGACTACCTGTATTAACTGTCCAGATATTTATAATGCATATACATTTATAGTTGAGCCTGATTGTTCTGAAGCAATTTGGAGCTAAAATCTTCTGTAATGTTTAATTATGAAATTGTATGTATGTATGTATGTATGTATGTATGTATGTATGTATGTATGTATGTATGTATTTATTTATTTATTTATTTATTTATTTATTTATTTTGGCTTTTAGGAGCAAACATCTTTCTTACATCATCAGGATTGATAAAGCTGGGAGATTTTGGCTGCTCGGTAAAATTAAAGAATAATACCCAGACAATGCCTGGAGAGGTGAATAGTACTCTGGGAACTGCCGGTAAGGAAGAACATACAACAAAATCTCTATATATAACACCGTCTAGTGGCCACTGAGATTCTCTACTGTATGCTATTGACTTCATGCCTTGATTTTATTACGAGAATGTTAAGTTCTGATCTACAACAAAAGTATCCATCCTCCATTCCAAGTACTGGTTTAGCTACTGTTTAGGTTTTCAAGATTGATCAACATTGCTTAAAATCCCGCCACCTTCTGGAATATCAGTGCCACTACACAGCTGTAAATCTAAATCAAAAATCAAATCTTCAGATTGCATTGTCGGGATTGTCCAAACTCTGCATATCATTGAAGTGCTCATCAATATCACCTGTCATCATTACCTTTGCTGCTATGCAAAGAGATTTTATAGGGATGTGCACCTGTTTGGATGCAGAACAGAAAAGATGTTTTGGAAGGGCTATGCATCCACTTGGTGCACCTGCAAGCCAACTTTTCCTTGCTCTCACTAAAGCTTTGTGCAGTGTTAGGAAAATAGGCTTATGCGTTATGGAGACGGTAACTGGGTATGATGGCCTTATTGCACCTTGTTGATGGTTGAGATCAAATGTGCATTTTCCTGGGACAGCATGATTCTGTGCATGGAGCGGAAAAAAGCAGGGATTCTTAAAGAAAGCCCGGACTTGGGTAATGAATCAGGGGTAAAATCTACTTACGTTCCCTACCAGTTCGTAAGTGCACGCGCCGTGTACGATCCGTGCCTGCGTCCTCGCATGCACGCCATCATCAGGTCCAATTTTTGACCCGTTCTGTGCATGTGCAGAGGGTCAAAGATGGGTTACTTCCTGGTTAAAACCAGGAAGTGACGACATCCAGGCGGGTGGGTGGAGCCTTGCTGACACTACCGGTTCGCGCAGGCCGGATAGTACTAGGAGGATTTCACCACTGTAGTGAACCACATCCACCTCACACTCCAAAACTGCTTTTCTTCATTTGGATCCAAGTAGCTGTGCACTACTAAGGCTTTACAATATTAACTTCTAGCTCTGTACTAGAGACATAAAACTGTATGTGAAAATATTTCCCTTGCACTGGAATGAGTGGGACACCTGTAGCTCTTTCATAAAGAGAAGGTGTCTTGGAAAGGCACAATAAGATTTGTGAAAATGCTTCTAAAGTAAGCAGCAATGTCTATGTTAAGTTCATGTAGAATAGCTGAAGGTTGTGCTTTGTACTTAGTAATTTGGTAGCATATATGGGTAGTTTACAACTGATCTTGCTTTGGTTTCTTGGACAGATCCTTTTGTTGTGAAGGCTCCTGTTCCTTTTGTTGCATAAACTTGATGTGATCCTTTGTGTTTTTTTCAAAGCATACATGGCTCCTGAAGTGATTACTAGAGCTAAAGGAGAAGGCCACGGGCGAGCAGCAGATATCTGGAGCCTTGGATGTGTTGTGATTGAAATGGTCACAGGGAAGGTAAGTCTCCTATATGACATTCAATCAGTTTAGTTACTGGATGATCTAAAACAGGGGTCAGCAACCTTAAACAGTCAAAGAGCCACAAAGGTCCTAACCGGAAGCCCTCCGTTCAGTTCTGGAGCCAACTGGAAGTCCAGTTCTCCCACCATAGAGTTTCCTCCTAGCATGGCATCCTTCTTCCTCTGCCAACTGGAAATCTGGTACCCCCCACCATAGAGTCCCCTCCTAGCACAGCGTCCTTTTTCTTCTGCCGACCGGAAGTCTGGTTCCCCCACCATAGTGTCTTCTCTGTGCGGCATCCTTTTTCCTCTACCTGTCCTAACCGAAAGCCCTATCAATTGTGGAGCTGACTGGCAATAGGGAGCTGCAGCAGAGGGATGAAAGAGCCACATGTGGCTCCAGAGCCGCAGGTTGCTGACCACTGATCTAAAACATGCCATTATTGGATTTCTGGGAAATTAAATAACTTGAACTTTGCTTTGTTAAAAGTCACCGGCAAGAGAAGAATTAATTTTGACTGAAAAGCTGATCATACTCTCCTCAGCTTAATAAAAAGAACTATTCGACTGCATAGAATCTATTTATTAAAGTTGAAGTATGACAGAATCTTGTCCTTGCAACATCATTTAGTTCATTTATCTTTTTTAGCATAATTAAAGACCTCAGGAAGTCTTCACAGACTTCTGCTGTCTCCAAATAGGGAGTTAAGCTAGTTTCCAGATTTCAGATAAGCCAACATTGTAAATAAAGTCCAACTGTTATAAGAGCCGCCTGGGAACATTGTTTGATGCATTACTTGGTTCTTAAATATATTAATGGAATAGAGAGACAGCTAAATCTTGCCCATTGATTGGAATTGTCTCCCACTCCATGTGCTTATTTATGAATCTTTATACTCAGGGTTATTTGTTATGCTTATCAGAGCTTATTGTCCTCAAAGAAGAAATGCACCAACTAACTCACCACAATGTATACATTGTCTAGTCAGTGAGAAAATTCAATTTCTCAACTTAGATATTCCTGCTTTGTTACAGAGACCCTGGCATGAATTTGAACACAACTTTCAGATCATGTACAGGGTAGGGATGGGTCATAAGCCTCCGATTCCTGAAAAGATAAGTCCAGAAGGAAAAGGTTTCCTTTCTCATTGCCTGGAGAGTGATCCAAAGATGAGATGGACAGCTAGCCAGCTCCTCGATCATTCGTTTGTCAAGGTTAGTTAAGCTTGACTATTCTTGTTAGTAACTGTGGGGGTCTTATTACACAAGAGTAACTGTTTAAATTTAAAAAGCTTGTGGATTTTAGTTCTAGTTTTCATAAGCAATTACTACACGTTTTTCTTCTTTTAGAATCATCAGAAGAACTGAAGCAGCATAAATAATTCAGTAGTACAGAACCCCTAACTAACTGGGAGATAAAGACATTGCTTGCATTTGCAGAGTTTTCCCCTATTGGCAACTTCCAAATGATTAGACTTTGTGTGCCATTGGGACAAGGCCCAGTGCACAAAATTGAGGTAGGGGCAGATTTGGGAGAGCTACAGTTTTGCTGCCGGGCTAAGCATCTTTAAAACAAAATTATCCTAACTCTAACCAGAGTTATGCTCAGCGGCCATAAGATGCTGGAGTTAGATGGGTGAGGGTGTGAAGGGCATTGGCTGGAATCCAAATCAGCGTAATTCCAAAGTGCGATATTTGGCTTAATCCAGGGGTATCCATCCTTGGCAACTTCAATACTTGTTGACAAGTATTGTCAACCTGCCAGATTTCTTATCGGTGGCCATGCTGGCAATGGAATTCTGGGAGTTGAAGTCCTTACACTTAGAAATGGTAAAGATTGGGAAACACTATCCAATAGCATCATTCGTGCAGTTTTCACAGTTTGGAGGATCAATCACTTCTCTTGAAAAGAATGATATAATTTTGTCTACATAGTAGTTACAGTAGCAATAGCACTAGCACTTAGACTTATACACCGCTTCATAGTGCTTTACAGCCCTCTCTAAGCGGTTTTACAGAGCCAACATATTGCCCCCAGCAATCTGGGTCTACAGTAGATCTGACCTGAACTATAGTGCAAAATACCTCATCTGAGGAGTCACTGTCAGGGAAGGAGATTATGCGTTTAAAAGAAAAGTCTAATAGGGCTAATTATCTGCTCTCTCCTTGTTACCACCAGGTGTGCACAGATGAAGAATAAAGCTATGCACATGGTTGCCTGTACTCGGGTGAAGTATTTTTTGAATCACTACTATATGTAATATTTACATTTGGACTGTGTTGAGACACAGGATATGACTCAAGGCCTAACATGACTGAAGACTGCACAAGTGACAGGCGTCACTTTTACTGCTGCTGCTGTTTGTTTCCCTTGGCACCTGTTGTTCCCCTGGCAGCCCCCATGAGTTTAAAGAAGCTGCATGTTTCAGTGAAAGTGCCATTACTACTGTATAATGGACCATGAATTTATTTTTGTCCTTTCTCTGTTTCTCAGATGACTGAGAACTGTAATGTTAATATGTAGGATTTTTGAACTTTTAGGTTCAAAAACAAAGTTAGTGTTATATCTGAACCTTATTTTTAATCTCCTGTTTGTTGAGTGCACTGACTGTGAACTTCTACTTTTGTTTTTTTGTTTCTGTTTTTTATTGGCCAGCTTGATTTGTTATGCAGACGTTGATTGAAGAAATTTAAAAGCTTTTTCTCAATAAATGGTTTATTTTAGGAAGTCTTTTGTTTCCTATTTTGTTTGAAGCTGATACTTAAATGGCTTTATTACTCTTGGGAGTCTTATGTGAGGGTTGCACTTGTGTTTCAATGGTGTAGCTATTTGAACTATAGTTTGGATAGGCTTTTAATAATTTTTGGGAAGGTAAGTAGCACCTTTACTATTGCTCATAGTTATGCTTATATCTTGCCACCAAAGCTCAATTGAAGTGTGAATCCAGATCTTCAGATGTAACTGATGTAGGAATCAGTTATGTTCCTCACCTGTAGTTATAGCCTTCAGTGACATATGTCTAGAGACTCTCTAGGAGTCTCTGAAGGCTGGGGACAGCAAAAAGCATCACTTCCTGTTGGACCAGAAGTTGGGAAACGGGCCGTTTCTGGCCTCCGGGGGGTGGGGATGGCCATTTTCACCCTCCCCAGAATTATAGAGAGACTCTGGAGCCAGATGAGAGAGAAAAACAGGCCTACCGGGCCATTGTGTGCCCGGGGGGGGGGGGGGGGGGAGGGAGATGGTTGTGCGCAGGGGTGGGGCACATAGAATTATGGGTGTGGCCACACACGTGCACAACCCCCCTGCCGCCGCCCCTCCTGGCATGCAATGGTAAAAATGTTAGCTGTCACTGTCATAGAGAAAAGTGGTTATCGGCCAAGAATAGCTAAGTTGCCTATGATTGTCAAAGCAAAAGTCTAGCAAAGAAGATTCTAATTCAATTCATGCACATCTGGCTACCATTATAAGGGCTTAAACTTAATGTTCGCAGTTCTCTCATACAGATGACTGAATTGCTACATTTTAATATTTGCTTTTTTACTCCTGTACTTGTTTAAATCAGATGTGGCTTTTCCCTGTACAATATCCATATTTACAGTTCTTTTAAAGACACATGCATGCGTCACCCTTGATATAGTATGCTTATATTTAGCACTGATTTCTCAGCACCATTCTATTTTGTTAATGATGTGTTGAAAAATACATTTACAACTCACATCTAAGTATACTGCTATTTTAGCAATAATCAAGCTATGTGGAGGCATTCGTAACATAATCCTCAAATCCAGAACATTTGCCCCATTACAACACATAAGTTGGTAGAGGTTTACTGTGGGATATAATCTTCTTTGGCATTTGGGTTAAAAGTTGATTAAAACATGGCATCTAGGTCAGTTCACTTTTTTAGACTGAGAGCAATGCTTGTCAGTGAAGCACTAAATGTTTAATTTTGTTTACATTATTCTCAGTGTTTGCATTTCATTTGGTTCTGGAAGTTGAAAGAAATTAAGCAGGAATGAGGCAGCCTTGTAAAATAAAGTAATTCTGCTGTACATGGAAGAAATTTTCTGTTTCCAAGAAATACATCAAAAACAACACTGGGCAGGAGAATCCAGTTGGTATTCTGATCAATATTATCCATTGAAAAGAAAAGTTCAACAGGAGATTCTTTTTTCAAGTGAACTTTGAAATGTGGTAAATATAAGGGGGGGAATCATAAAGTCTATTAGAGTAATAAATAGATGGGTAAGTAATGGATTGAATGCAGCAGTAAAGTGAAGTGTTTTGGAAATCACTAGTTTAGCATAATGGAAAAAGGAAACTGAGCGAAGGAATTTTAATACATTATCTTAAATGTCTCCATACTACAAGTAGTCCTTGACATTTAGATTGTTGCTTGAAAACCACTTACAGGTAGTTCTCAACTTATGACTATAATTGAACTCTAAATTTCTATTGCTAAGAGAGAGAATTGTTAAGTGAATTTTCTTGCAACAGTTAAGTTCATCCCATAACACAGTTGTTAGTGAATCTAGCTTCCTCACTGACTTTGCTTGTCAGAAGGTTGCAAAAGGTGATCACATGGCCCCGGGAGACTGCAACCATCATATATGAGTCAGTTGCCAAGCATTTTGATAACATGACCACGGAGAAGCTGCAGTGGTCGCAAGTGTGAAAAACAGCCATAAGTCATTTTTTTCAGTGCCGTTGTATCTTCAAACGGTCAAATGAACTCTTGTAAATTGAGGACTACCTGTCTATCAGGAATGAACTTACCTGCATACAGGTCCGCTGGATTAATGGTAACAGACATGTTGAAAGCAACTGGGCTAAGATAAAAGGGCAAGCTAAAAGAATCTGTTGCTTGGAGTCTGCTATAAATCATCAAAGAGGTAAAGCAGGATTGACATTTCAAAAAAATTGAAATGGTTTTGATGAAAGTTTCAACTGTCCAGATATCTGCTGTAACAAGACTCATTTTGGCAAATATATCAGCTAAATTCTTGTGTTGCTGATAATTTTCTCTTTCAAAAGTACAAGGTTGGTTCTGTTATCTTGGATTTGGTCCTTACTAACAAGTCCACAGAGTATTTTTAAATGGTTGGGACATAACGACTAAAAACAGTCTACCTCAAAAAATGGATTTTAGAATGCTAAACAAACCATTGTAGTATAAAAGTTGGTTTGTTACTTAAACCAACTATAAGAACTATAAACTTTTGTTTGCAAATGAAAATAGCAGGTTTGCAAATTTATTTGGTCTAAATCAAACAATTACATTAGAGTCTGGTGTAATATATTAGAATATGATAAACTCCACAGGGAGACATAATAGCAGCAGTGCAGAGCTATATATCAAAGGGGCCAGAGTACTATCCAAGCTGAGATAAATATTATCAATATTCTAATATAAATAATTTTCATGATCAATATCTATATACTAGGAATACAACCAATGTAACACCTGTATTTAACATTGAAATTATTTTAGAAAAGACAGGCTACATATTTTACTGTCTAATTTGGAAAGTAGTATTAAAGGTAATACTCCGCATATAGAAAATAAATTTCAATGAATAAGAATTTCTATAGAAATAACTTCTCTCACTAATGCTTTTGAGTTCCTTGGGAAAGTTGATGTATGACTAACTGCATTGTGTTGGATATTTCTATAAATGGACTTTCAAAAAGCTTTTACCTTCACTAAAAATTTGGGATTAAAAAGGCAGTCTCTTATAGATTCATAATGATTAAAGAACAAAAAGCAAAAAAAAAGTAAAATCATAAAAAGTAATACAGTAGAAGACCGCAAGAAATAGATTTCTTTAGGATATGTAATTATGACTGGAAATGTTAAACCTTTCCGAATATAATAAAGGGCTGAGAATGAATTCTTGGAGCCAAGTCTGCAAAGGAATTAACAAATGCAAATATAAAAATGGGATTGCAAAATAAAAGAGAAATACATTCACTTCACCATCTGAAGTGAATTGAAAACAAACTGGTAAAGTGTCTTGGCAAACTGAAAACAAATGTTAGGAGGAAAGTAGTCTTATTTTTATCAGGCTGGCCAGAGGATAAATATTTGGATAGTGCTAAGTAGCTCAGTTAAAGTACTACTCAAGAATCACTCATTGGTTAAAACAATTACTTCCACAACAATAAAGAGATTCAAAGTGAAACTAAACAAATTAAAATGCATTTGGAATACAGATTTCATAACAAGCCTCTGGGCTTTCCAGAGGCAGCTTATTGGACACAATTGGGAAATAGGCCACCAGACTAGAAAGAACAAAGTAAAATAGTTCTTACTTTCTTAGTTAAATATATAAAATACTCATTTTGGTCATCTTATAGGAAAGTAAATTTTATTTCATATTTTAATCCATTAAAGATTTATTCAGAAAAAAAAAGAATATTAATTCATTCATTTGCTTCCTTCCTATACTAGGTCTGCATATTTTCTCTTAATTTTAAAAAAAAGAATTGTTTGTCTGGAAAATCTGAATAAAAACAAAGTATAGAAAAAAATAAAATAAATTGCAGAATATTGACTCTTGTTGCCAGCTGGAGGAGGGGAGGAGATGGATAGAGAAGAGACGTGACTTCAGTGAAGGCATGAGCTCTTTCTACAGATTCCTGGTCTTCATGATTGAAGACAGATGTGCACAGCAGTTCACAAGCTTGTTCCCTTTGGGTATGAAGCAGTCTCTGGAGATTTCACTTTTGCTTCTCCTTGTGTCCATGGTTGCCGTAAGTTGAGCCTTTGTTAATTTCTGTTACTCCTATCATCCATCGAACACCAACTGAAACTGAAATTTTAAAAAAAGAGGATATCTGGTGTTAAACACAGCGAAGTAAGGAGAAAACTAATTGCAAATTTGCTCTCATATATGAGAGCATATACAAACTTTATATTGCACTATTAGTAGTCTGCCGTGTTATGCAAAGAAAGAATTATTCAGCCTTTGTGATATCATGCTAGAAATAAATGCTTTTCCTCTGTAGCTTTAAAAATATCGGAGGAGAAAAGGCAGGCACAAAAACACAGACTGATGATTGTCAGATACTTTGTTCAGCTAGGCCACAGGTGTCAAACTTGCGGCTTCATGTTGCTGTCAGGTGATGTTTCATGATGTTTTTCCCCTTTGCGGAGCTGTGATGGGTATGGACTGCGCATGACACATTCGGCCCGCAGACCGCCAGTTTGACACCCCTGAACTAGACGGATTGCTGTCCATTTTATCTCCTAAAAGCTATATCACTAATTTAAAAACCATTTACTGGAAATGGTTTTTGTGTGTTAATTGGTTAAAACAATACAACAATTTCTCGAATGAAGAATTATTTTTTTTAAAAAAAAACCTGATTTCAAACCTGATTGGTGGTGCCAGAAGCTAAGACAGAGTTCAGAAAACATTGAGAGTTTATTCTAGGCAACCTATATATAACGGCCAAGGCAAATTGGTGCCAGATAAGAGTCAATGGACTTGTGGGGGGGGGGGGGGTGGACTCGGGTGTCTTTTGGGGGTGACTCCAGATGACAATGTACTTGACCCAGGCCTTGGGCTCAGCCTGGTCATCTCCTTACAAATGGCTAGTTTGGGGGCATTAAAATAATACTATATATGCCATTCAAAAGTCTCCTGAACATCAAAAGGCTTATTTCTGGATAATGTGGTGACTAGCCTGTAACCTTTGATATTTAATGACTTCTAAAAGCATGACCCTCCAACAACCTAGTCAACACAATTTTGCATCCTATAATTGCAAGAATATTATAAATTAACTTCTAAAACTCTTCTCCCTCGGTGATGCTAGCAGCAATTTCTCTTACAGCATAAATGATTGCCAAGCGTTTTGACAGCACTGAAATTCAACAACAATAAATCAATACAATAAAATATTATTTGCAGAGAGCACAAATGCTGTCATCATTCCTCCATCTCCAATATACAATCACTTGCTACAGAATAGTATGGACTATGTACAGAAAATTATTTGTGATATTAGAAAGACTGATTCAGCTGAGCTTAACGGTTTTGCAACAGGCTATTAAATAATCCTATAACCACACTTCCAAAGCAGAATAACCGATCACCAAATACATCATTTGGTGAAGACTCTCAGCAGCTCCAGCTAGGGAAATCTAACAATCTGACAAATATAAGATATATGATTCCCATTATATTAAAATAGTTTTGAATAAGCGAAGTTAAAGCGACATTGGTCATAAAAATGAGAACTCAAAGCACAAAGTAGTGTAATTCCACAAGTGGCGTAATGCCTTTTGCATAAACTATATATACCGTATATGGCTTACTGGACTGGACAACATTCTGTGTGCAGAACTTGACTGCTCCTTCATTTCTTTCCAAATGGATCTTATATATGACAACAGCTTTCTGTGATTATTATTGGCCATTAAGCCATGTCCTAAATGGAAAAGGTATTCTGTGGTAGTGGTAGTCCATGCAAAGTTTCAGGTTGACATAAAAATGTTAACAACTGGTCTCCTCCATTTTTAATGCAATTCGTATTATTTCAAGTCAACTTCGTTGTAGAAAATACAGCTATGGTAATATAAGGAAATTACTGTTTTCTGTTTAACTGGGACCTCAGTAATAACCAAGAGAGAGAGAATAGTACTGTAAGTTCTGTTTTCACAATATCTCATCCCATCTCTTGTTATTCTAATGGACCTGAGTGAGATACTCAGTCCTGGGTCACCTCAAACAATTTCACTTACTGGCGTCTAGCCTTCTTCAAGGTTCTTAACCATTAGACTCCTAGCAGAGGCCTAGAAAGGAGGAGAAAGAGAGAGAGAGAGAGAGAGAGAGAGAGAGAGAGAGAGAGAGAGAGAGAGAGAGAGAGAGAGAAAGGAAACATGCGCAGGAACGCATGCACCGTTCAATTGAAACTACATCTTCATGCACTTTTATAAAAGACATTGTGTTGAGTTTGACTGTTGCAGATATTATTGAAAAGAATCCATACTCTCTAGCATAAGGTACAGCCTCGCTTTTTAAAGGGTATGGGACTGGTCCTCATTCACTGACTGCCTTGTTTAACAGCCATTTCAAGCTACAAGGGTTGGGGGGGGAAACCTGCTTTGTGACCACTCCTTCCATTTACAGTCACTACAACATCCTGCAGTCATGTGATTGTCATTTGGATCCTTGCACATTTACAACAATTGCAGCATCCTGCTGTCACATAATTGTCTTGAGAGCTGCACAACCGGCTTCCAACAAGCAGGGAGAACGCAGAAGTGAAATCAGAAGCCATTAATTGAGATGTGATGTCTCGCTTAATGTCCACGATGATTGCTTAATGGTGAGAATCAGACTGTAAATCACAAGATTATTTTGCTTAGAGACCAGGACACTCAGTAACAAGTTTCCAGTCCCAACTGCTATTAGTAAGCAAGGCCTATTTGTACTTTCTATTCAGTTATGTTACTAATCCAGAATCCATTTTAATTCTTGCTGCAAACAGATAACGAAGAGGGAAGGGAATTGTTTAGAGAACTGTGTGTGAGAGACACGTGTGTAAGGTAAAGAATTCAAAATGTCTTAAATATATGACCAATTTCTTTGTAACATGGTCATAATGCTTCTAATAATTAGCCTATTTCATGTACAGCTGAAATTGAACTAGAAGAATTCTGTCTTAATAAAGGAGAATATATGTAGCTCAAGGTTGAAATGCAGGGTCTTTGGTGCTCTCTGAGCCTGGTTTTTTTTTTTTTTTTTTTTTGGCAAACGTTTCATTCAGAATTCTATATTTTTGAACAGCAGATTAATAAGGCTAATATACTGGCATTTACCTGGAAAATGAAAACTATGGAAAATAAACATCAGAGGAAACAAATATACTTGAGGTTGTGATAGCAGCCACTAGTATTGCCATCATTCAGAGCTATGGTGGTTTTCAAAATTTTTTACTACCAGTTTGGTGGGCGTGGCTTGGTGGGCATGGCAGGGGAAGGATACTGTAAAATCTCTATTCCCTTCCCACTCCAGGGGAAGGTTACTGCAAAATCCCCATTTCTTCCCGATCAGCTGGGACTTGGGAGGCAGAGAATAGATGGGGTGGGGCCAGTCAGAATTTTTACTACCGGTTCTCTGAACTACTCAAAATGTCCACTACTGGTTCTCCAGAACTGGTCAGAACCTGCTGAAACCCACCTCTGATTCAGAACTTCATCAATCAATTATATATGGGGCTTCCCTATAGAGGATACTTTGTGTGAAGAACAATCCACTTCACATATGCTACAGTGCATATGATGTCCTTCAACATGTACAGAAGAAAACCTCATGCTGGTAAGAGAAAATGCTGTTGATGTGGCCCGATATTAGGCAAATGTCATTTAGTTTTAATCCTATTTATTTTACATACTTTTCTATGTACTATATTTCTATGACCTATTTTACATACTCAATGTTGACCATTTTATGTCTACAGTTTGAAGGTGCTTCTGACATGAATAAAGAAAGAGTCAATTATTATCCTAACTCTTCTAACTGATGGAGTTCTCCCTCTGCTGGATGGTTTCTTGTAAATTCTTGTGAAACATTCCATGTTTACCACAATTGTGCAGCACTCTAGATTTAAAGGCAAGAAGACATTTTACAGAGCATGAGACAATAGCATAGCACCTATCTGCAACCGTGTCCTTTATCAGGATTGCATAGCTGCCCTGTATAGTTGTAGCATGACCCCCCAGGCAAAGATATATTAAGAAGCTGCAGATGAGTAATATGTATGCACCCCTGTGTGTTCCAAAGTACTTTTCTACAATGTTCATCAAGATGCTTTTCCTGTATTTTCTCCACCTGATTATTACATACTATTATTTTGAACATCGCTCATCCTTTGCCTTTCTTGTCTCTTTTTATGTCACATTTTTTAGGATTTAAACTTGTAGGCAATGTCTTCCCACCACCCACCCACCCACCCCAAACCCTGGTTAAATTCCTCATTAATGCCTTTGTGGCTGAAGAGAGGAATAACTTCTATTAATGTACAAAAGGCAACTTTATAACCTCCTCATCTACTTTTTGAACCTAGCACATCATCTAGAAGAGCTCAACTTGAAAATCTACTGACACAATAGCAAAGAAGGCCCTAAGAAACCAAAACACTTGTCGGTCAAAGAAGCCATTGAAATGTGTTAAGATTTATATCCTGTCTTTCCTTCAGGAGCTCAACTGCACAGGCATTCTGCTCATTCTTTACACGATGAGAGGGGTAGGATTGTACAAGAGCAAGAGATGGATTTGTTGAACTGCCGTGTCTGAGGAAAGTCTCGAACCTAGATCTCCTTGCCGTAATCTAGGTCAACATCTTAACCACACCACCACACCGGATCTCTCAAATGGCCACTATTCTGCTAGATACTATTAAGTGGAGTGATACAAACTAGCTAAAAACAGCTAATGTCTATGCAGGACTTTATTTAAATCAATGTAACCTCAAATGTCCTTTATATAATGCATGTGCTCAGACCAAATACCTCCTTACCAAATGACAAATGCCCTTCATTAGAGCAGCATGTTGCATATCCAGCTGTCACAATAAAGTATTATTTAAAGACCATAATGAGGCTAAGTCCAACTTTATTCAACTCTTGTCTTCCCAAAGCAAGATAATTTTTCAAAACTGAATCTCTGGAATTCAAATAGCTTATTCAAATTACTCCTCCGGAGTAGATATAAATCTCAGATTACCTTTTAACCATCTACCATGCTGTAATTCAACATCTGGACTTCAATGCTACTTTGGGATGCATGTGCATTAAAGATGGTTTCCTTATATTGAATGAAGAAAATTGTACTAACGTGTGCTGCTTCAAGAACAGTGTAATAGTATTTTGCACCTCTGTTTAAAACATAGTTACAATAGCTTCTTTCACATCATGTTAACAATTTTAACTAAGTGGTCATCTTAATAGTTTTCAGAAAATAAGTTGGGTTGCAGAGTTGAAATAATTCTACATGTAAATTCATTTCTTAAAATTACTTCTTCTATTCTATCATCAAATTAGTTCCAATCTTAAAGATCCACCTAACGTTCTATTGGCTAGTAATTGACAGTGATAATATTCAACAGGTTTACCAATAATCTGCAGAATGCATTCAGTATTTATTAATTACATAATATAATAGCTTATATTAAAATACTCCTATCCAGCAGGACTAAAGTTGCTGATTTAGTTTAGCAAATAATGTCTCCATTTTGGAGAAAAGAAGATGGGTGATAATGTTTGCTATTATCCTTTTTTAATTTTTTCCATCATGTTATGATGAACTATTAGTAGCATTAGTAACTATTAGTATTTCAACCATAATAAAAATTATGGAACATTAGGAATATTAAAAATGTAATCTCAAAATCAATTAACCTGGTGTAGTGTTTAAGAGCTTCTTTGAATTAAATAAGGAAAGTCAAAAGAAATTTGTAATAAATGGGTTTGACAACGCTAGATTGTGGTAACCAGATTTACTATCATTATACACTTTTCTTCATAGTATGATATGAGTAAGTAACTAGATATTTCCAGCTTTCAAAACAGTAATAATTTCTATTGAAATTAAAGTATTTGTTAACTGGCTCTGACATTTCTGTGTCTATTTTGCAGCAGACTCGTCTGGTTCACATAAAATAGCTTTTATTGTGATATTTCTGCTATGTAGAAAGATTCAGTGATTAAAATCTGCACTTGCTTGAAAGTTTAAAAAGTCAACATTTTTATAATGGTTTCAAATAAACTGCATGCAAAAACATGCAGCCATGCATGCAACCAGAGTCAGAATTGTTGTGATGTTTCACTGTAACCCACAACTATTTTCCTTTCAAAGGTTGGGTTCTGGATGATTATAAAATGAATAATATTCTTAATATCCTTTCCATCACAAAAATCGATGGGTGCAGCCTCTCCCATTACATTAGCCATACAGTAGTTGTGATCATGCAGGTTTAATCTCATTATTTTATGTGTTTTAAGATCAGCTCATTCTCTTGTCTGTTAAATGTTTATGTTGGAAACATTTCATAACATTTTAAGTTCCTCTTACCATTAAATATTCAAAACCAACATCATGATTTCCTTCTTTAAAAAAGAGCAAAGCTCTTTTTGACAGATAGTTCAGGAAGCAATCAAACTTTCGCTGCTGATGCAACGTTGCATCAAAAATGTAAGAATTTCTGCTCCATCTCTTAATGGAAGGGGGCGAAGAGGAGGACAGGATGTAAACCTTTGGAGAGATACAATAATAATCACAACACCTCTGTGTCATGGAACAAATATGGTGCAAAACTTCCTTTCTCTTATTTCCATATACAAAGGCTGATTCATTTCATTTAGTCAGTGTGAAGCTGAGTAATAGTACACCTGTTTTGATGAAAGTATCCTCCAAATTCCTTGCCTTGAACATGTGGGACAAGACCCTAGTTATGTAGTAGGATGAGTAGACAATCCTTAGAGTTGTAGCTTATGCTTATAGCAACTGAGTTGGCAAATCTGAGTTGGCTAACATACCCGCAATACAATACAATTGGGGGGACGACGACACAGTATGTAAATACGCCGTGCCTGCACGCAAGTATTCCTCTGTACTATCTCACATCAATCTTTGCCATTTCTTATTCCAAACACCTTAAATGGTGAATACCCAGTTCAATTTTCAAGAACTGCCTGTAGGGAGACAACATATTTATTCGACACTCTATATATGAACATAGTGATATATATTCTGCAGAAATGAAAGATCTGGTACTGGTTTCACTTATCTTTAAAAAGCATGTTAGGCTGATGGGGCTAGACAGAACTTTATTAAAAATATAAAAACTAATACAACTAAAAAAAGAAAAAACAAAAAATAGAAAGCACAGAAAAGAAAAATAAGAATATAGTAAAGAAAAAGAAAATACATGAAGAAATGACTTTCCCCGGCATCACAAGTATAAACATTTTTAATAATTTATCATCTTATCAACTTCTCTTAAATATAACATACTACCTTCTTCCCATGTTCCATCTCTTATCTATAAACAATTTCTTAAAGCCACCTTGTTCAGTCCTGGTCAGCAAAAGTCCATTTAGGGTTACCAGAGATAACAATGATCTATTTTAACCTTGATCAAATAAACCAATGAAAAAAAATAATAGACAGAAAACACTATCTCCTGCATCCTAAATACATAGGAATAAATTGGTCAATGTATAAAACCAGTGCAGAATGTAAGTTACTTGGATGCAGTCAAAGTAAAGACTGCATTTCAGTCTTTGAATCAGGTGTAAAACTATGTACAGAAATCACAGTAGACTTTGCAGGGACCAGATTATATAAGCTATAGAGGGGACAACACATATCTTTTTTCTCTGACAGCCCCAAATTATTGTACTGTAATGCCCCCTTCTGTCTCTTAATCTAGGAAAAGAAAATTTGGCCTATAGAAAATACAGGTAGTCCTTGATTTATGACCACAATTGAGCCCAAAATTTCTGTTACTAAGTGAGAAATCTGGTAAGTGAGCTTTCCCCCATTTTACGACCTTTCTTGCCACAGTTGTTAATTGAATCACTTCAGTTAGTAAGTTAGTAACCTGGTTGTTAAGTGAATCTGGCTTCCCCATTGACTTTGCTTGTCAGAAGGTCGCAAAAAGGGATCACATGATCCCAGGACACTGCAACCATCATAAATATGAATCAGTTGCCAAGCATCTGAATTTTGATCACATGATCATGGGAATGCTTTAAAGGTCATGGCTGTGAAAAATAGTAATAAGTCATTTTTCTCAGCTTTGAACGGTCACTAAATGAAGTGTTGTAAGTCGAGGACTACCTGTACTCAGGTTAGTGCCAAATTGCATTACATTATCTGGATAGTTGCAATGGTTGACTTCATGAGAGACAAACCAAAGGTATTTGTTATTAAAATATTGTCATGCACCAGTGGTGGGATTCAGCCGGTTCTCTACGGATCGCACGAACTGATAGTGGTGACTGCAGGAGGCTCCACCCACACACCCGGACGTAATGTGCGATTACTGTGCATGCACAGAAGGCCGTGTGGATGCACAGTTTTTGCACGCTCGTTTTTTGTGAACCCGTAGGGAAGGTAAATGAATCCCACCTCTGCATGCAACAGAAATAAAACAGACTTAGGAAAAAAAAAGGGTATTCAAAGTGAAGGAAGTGAGACAATCTGCATCCTCAAAGCCCTGAAGATGGTAAAGGGGCCCAAGGGGAGAACTGTAAACCAATGACACCAGCAAAACCACGGTATGATTCTGAAGGCTCTGCTTCAATTTTCTTCCACCCACTCCAATTACCCATTCACTTCTATAACCGATACAAAAATCATATTTGGCATAGAGCATTCAAGTTAAGTTTTAAATGCTTTAATCAATATTTGGAAGAAGTGCTGGGGACCTCATAGAAGCACAGAATCCCTACTAATTAAAGCAACCAATTCTTTATTTCAGACTTTGACGTGAGCCTGAATAGATGTGTTTGCTTTAATTAGTAGCACTATCCAAAATCCATGCACAGCTCTGATGATCAACAAGGAATTCCACACATCATAAAAGAAGGAAGAATCTATTTTGCTGCAGTTTCGGGCTGTCCATCATTTGTTCCTAACTAAGTACTTTGTAGAGTTTCCTGAAGTATACATTTGATCATTAAGCTCAGCAAGAAGTAGTGAAGTAAGAGGTAGGTCTTATCTAAGGATTTTGCTTTCCATAATGATAGTTCTGCTGCTTTAGATGAAGAGGCTGTGAGAAACCTATAGCTTACATATAAGCAATGTTTCTCAGTCTTAATAACTTTAAAGATATGTGGATCTAAATTCCCAAAATTCTTGTAATAGCAGGATTGAGAAGCACTGCTCTAGATGGAAAGACAATACAGAGAACACAAAGTGGAGGATTTCAAGACCATATTCCAGATAATTTGGAAATGAGAACTTGGCCTCATACACATACAGCTTTTCTACTCATATAGCCCTACCGTTTCTTATTCAACGTTGCTTGAAAAACATAGGTGTTACTTGATGGGAAACTAGCATCATCAGAACCAATTGCCCATCTAGGACCATTCATGCTCCATCCAGAATTTCATGAGAACAATAATAAAACAATATATACACTTGCTAGACAATGGCTGATGCACTTTCAGTTTATAACAATTTGGCTACAAAATAAAAGTAGAATGTTGAGCAAGATCAGTTCTTAAGCATAATTAATTAATTAATTAATTAATCAATCAACCAACCAACCAATCAATCTGTATAGTTGCCCATCTCATCAGAAGCAACTCAACAGTGCACAACAATCATATAAAAAACACAGAATAAAAAACCCACAGATGTGGGGGGAAAACCTGTATTAAGAAATAAATAGCATAAAAAACAAATATACAAACCCCTAGGCAAAGAGAGAATAAAAATGGCAATCTTAACAATGGAGCCATCCAAGCATATCTCAGGTTCCCTGCGATCCCTAGGCCTTATAATATAACCAAGTGTTGAGGGCCTTCGGGAAAGTCAAAAAGGATGGAGCTAATTAATTTTGAGGGAAGAATATTCCTTAAGGTAGGGGCCATGGCAGAGAAGGCACGTCTCCTGGGATTTACCATATGTAGTTTCATTACAGAAGAGACACGCAGCATGTGTCTTCTGCCAGATGATGGGACAGAGAGATGTAATTTTGGAGACAAGGCCCCTCAAGCAACCCAACCCCATACTATGAGTGGCTTTCAAGCTCAAAATCAGAACCTTGAATTGGACCCAGAAATAATCTGGCAACCAATGCAGCTCACAGAACAGAGATATAACATGTGGTCTTATAGAGGTAAATATAACTGCCTGTATCATTGCATTTTGTCCCAGCTGAAGCTTTTGGATACTTTTCATGGGCAGCCCCATGTAGAACACATTACAGTAAGAGATGATTAAGGCATGAGTGACTCAGCAGAGAATTGATCAAACAGTTAAAAATGGCAGTGGGAAGTTTGTACCTCCAGACTTGCAAGATTGATGTCAGCCCCCCCCCCCCCCCCCCGTAAATCACAATTAGATGAGCTAATTCTATTTTATTGTAGGGTTACATTAACAACATCTTGCAAGTCTAAGCAAGATCTTTTCTTTCTGGACCGGGACGCCTTGCGGACAGTCACTCACGCCCTCGTCACCTCCCGTCTGGACTATTGTAATGCTCTCTACATGGGGCTCCCCTTGAAGAGCACTTGGAGGCTCCAACTGGTCCAGAATGTGGCCGCGTGGGTGGTTATGGGCGCACCTCATTATACCCATGTAACACCTCTCCTGCGCGAGCTGCACTGGCTCCCAGTGGTCTTCCGAGTGCAATTCAAGGTATTGGTTACCACCTTTAAAGCGCTCCATGGCATAGGACCAGGATATCTACAGGACCGCCTTCTGCCACCAACAGCCTCCACCGACCAGTTCGCTCCCACAGAGAGGGACTCCTCAGGGTTATGTCGGCTGGCGACACCCAGGAGGAGACCCTTCTCTGTGGGAGCTCCTGCCCTCTGGAATGAATTGCACCCGGATATTCGTGACATTTCTGACCTCCGGGTTTTTTGCTGTGCCCTCAAGACGCTACTGTTCCGACAGGCGGGGATATCAAATTGATTGATTTTAAATTGGGTTTTAATTTTGGGTTTTAAAATTCGGCCAAAACTATTTAATGATTTTAATTAATTTTAACTAGATATTGTATATTTGTATATTTGTATTTTAATTTTGGCTGTACACCGCCCTGAGTCCTTCGGGAGAATGGGCGGTATATAAATAAAATAATAATAATAATAATACTAATTATTATTATTATTATTATTATTATTATTATTATTATTATTATTATTCCTGCTGCCACCTAAGCC
The DNA here is from genome assembly GCA_022577455.1 of Arizona elegans. Taxonomy (NCBI): domain Eukaryota; kingdom Metazoa; phylum Chordata; class Lepidosauria; order Squamata; family Colubridae; genus Arizona; species Arizona elegans. The sequence goes on from JAKOOJ010000001.1 coordinate 258,131,078, forward strand.
ACTGATCAAGTAGGGTGGGTTCTTCCTAAATTTCCTTCTCTGACCATTAAGCCACTGGGGCTCCTCCTTCTCGCTTGATTGTTTCCCAGGCAGCATCTCTTCATCCCCCCAGGGGCATCCACACGTTCAGGGAACTGAACTGGAATAAGGCAATGGACCTATGAACTCCCAGTGCAGCCTGCTTTCTGCCTGGCACCATCCATAATGGCCACAGGGAGATATGATCCCCTGCATCCCCAAAGGCCACACCAGGCTCCCCAGCTCCAGAAGCAGTGGATCTTCTACTGTCCTCTATTCCATTCATATCAGGGAGGAAAAGCCAGGTGCTTTGAGACGCCATAAGGGTATTTTTAAGAAAGAAAGAAATGTCACAGAGAAAAGTTAGATGGATCTGAGAAACAATAAGCCACACATTTGAAAATTTGCTAGTTTTACACATTCTCTTCTGCCTTTTTTCTTCAGTATTTCCTAGTGCAGTTCCAACGCAGTTATGTAAACTTCTAAAAAACCAAGTAATTTTTAGGACAACAGCCCAATGAAATTTTAGATCGCCTCTGTCTTCAGAGTTAAATTGAGATTACCAAAGCCCAACCTTACTCCTCCCACTCAAATTCATCTATCCACATTAGATGCTGAGGGCAGAGTTTTGGGTAGGGTTGTAAAGAGGGCCTTTATCATAGATGCAGCCTTGGGGCTGGAAACAACTCACCTGCAATCAAGACAGAGGCTACAGTGGCAAGTGTCAGGTATGAGCCACTGCTAATCATGTTGATGAGCAGCTTGAATAAAGGATAGAGTAGCAACAAGGCCCAGAAAAGCCAATTCAAGAGAGGCCATAGCCGCCGAGGAAGCACAAGCGGGATCCCTGGATAGTTTTCTGTCCTGTAGTATTCTTCTTGGAAGGTATCCTAGTCAGAACAATATGGGAAAGAGCTGGTTATTTGCTAAATTCATTACTGCAAGCAGGAAGTGTGATTTCTCTCCTTATTTCTGGTGTTTCTGTTCCTTTAGGGAGGGTGCCACAGAAGACATACGCCTGATGCTATTGAATACATTATTCCTCCACCCACCAAACTGCCATTTTCTCATTTGCAAAATCTACAGATTCAGTTCTTCTCTTTAAGAAAATTAAGCAATCGCTTTCAGATTTCAGGAATGGAAATTAGTAACAACTGAATAGAAAGAGCAGGGGTGGGCAATTAATTTTTTCAAGGGGCCACATGAGAGACTGGGATTGTTGTGGAGGGCCATCTCAAGTCTTAATCATCATAAGAATGGTTAAATAGTAGATCAACCTTTTCTTGATAAAGTTTGTAAAGCCAATCAGAACACTCCTGGTCGCTTTCCGGAACCTCCTCTAATGGAATCCGCCTAGAAATATTGAAGAAGAGAGCATAGGATGAAGAGAAGAATTGAAAACAAACCATATAACCAACCTGCTCACTTTCATTTATGGTGGGAATATAAGCAACAAGATTTGGGTGGGAAAAATACAAGTTATTAGTGTTTCAATATAAACACTGTGAGCATATGCACCAAAGACAAATTCCTTGTGTGTCCAATCACACTTGGCTTATAAAGAATTCTATTCTATTCTATTCTATTCTATTCTATTCTATTCTATTCTATTCTATTCTATTCTAGCTTTTTTCCCTCCTATTCAATTATGCCCAATTCTTGCAGACTGCTTGGATTAGTCCCAGCAGTTTTCTTGGCAAGGTTTTTTAGAAGTGACTTGCCATTGCCTTTATCCTAGGGCTAAGAGGACTAGAACTCAGAGCCTCCCAGTTTCTAGCCTGATGCCTTAATCACTATACCAAACTGGCTATCCTAATATAAATATATAATAATAAGCTCTATTATTATAAAGAATTGTAGAGCTCAATTCAAAATGTCTTAGAGGCATTTTCACCAAAGTTTCTTTTGGATTACTATTACACGATGTCTTTTAAAGACTTGCTCTACATGGGGCTCCCCTTGAAGAGCACCCGGAGGCTCCAACTGGTCCAGAATGCGGCCGCGCGGGTGATTATGGGAGCGTCATGGCGCTCCCATGTAAATCTCTCCTGCGCGAGCTGCACTGGCTTCCAGTGGTCTTTCGGGTGCGATTCAAGGTGTTGGTTATCACCTTTAGAGCGCTCCATGGCTTAGGACCTGGATATCTATGAGACCGCCTTCTGCCGCCGAGAGCCTCCCACCGGCCAGTACACTCCCACAGAGAGGGGCTTCTCAGGGTGCCGTCGGTCAAACAATGTCGACTGGCGGCCCCCAGGAGGAGAGCTTTCTCTATGGGAGCACCTGCCCTCTGGAACGAGCTCCCCCCGGAGATACGGATGATCCCGGACTTACGAACTTTTCGCCGGGCCCTAAAGACTTTCTTATTTCACCAAGCTGGGCTGGCCTAATTTTTAAATTTTTTAAATTGTTTAATTTTAATCTGAATTTTAATGGAGTATTTAAACTGTTGGGCCAAATTATTTAATTTGTTTTAAATTGCTTTTAAATTTTGTATTTTGTGTTTTTACCTTTGGCTTTCACTGCCCTGAGTCCTTCAGGAGAAGGGCGGTATATAAATTTAAAAAATAAATAAATAATAAATGTTAAGAAAAAGGTACTTGCCTTACGTATAAATCTGCATGGTATTTCTTCCCATGTAAAATTCCAAGCAGCGTTGGATTTTCATTATTTCTGAAGTTCAGTGTAGAATCATATACAGCTGAAACTGTAGAATAGGGCACGTTAAAGCATGTCAGAGGTTTCAAAACATATCACGATCCTGTGACCACCATGTAAGCTCAGGTTATCAAAATGAGGAGCTTTGGCAGTTAAGAGGAAAAATAATTGTTTTATAGTTTAGTACCAAATACAAACAAGGTTACAAAAAGGCTGTGAAGGCAGGGCCAGATTTTGTTGTGTTCCAAGAAAATAGAGCAGAAATTCAAAGTTTAATCCAGCCATAAAAATACAACTTTATGTTTTTTAAATAGACTGGTTCAAATGTCAACCCAACCATCCCTAGTGCACTTTACAGGAGTCTACTTCAGCGGAAGAGGGTTTTCAGAGCTTTTGAATTCTAGTGGGTCCCAAAGTTGCTAATCACAGCTTATTGAATGAACAAAGCAGCAAATTATAATTGTTAAGAGGCACTGACATAGCTTGTTTTCTTCCTGCTGCAAAGGAGGGAATTAAGGAATTGGAGATATGTGGCTAAATCTCACACCTCAATTAAATCAAGATAAGACTATCTAAATATGATTAGTGAGACCTGAAGAAAGACTTAAAGGAAGATATTGTTTAGCTATCACCATCCCTCAACAGGGCTATTTTTCAGAACATGGCAATCAAAAGATGTCCACTTCCTTTATTTCCAAATGCCAGTTTAACTAAAAGATACATCTGATTACAAACATTTCAAATGGCGGTCTTAGATGTGTTGGGTATGTTATTCCTTACCTACATTTCTCAAACATTGGACGGTGATTGCAAATCCTTTGGTTCTCGGGAGGAGGTGATGTTTGAGCTTTGGCAAGCCTTTAGCTTCGGCCACCTGCATGCTGATTTCATGTTTTTGCTCAGTAAATCTTGTGCCTTCACAGTGAATCAAAAACTGAAGAGAAGAAGAAGAAGAAGAAGAAGAAGAAGAAGAAGAAGAAGAAAGAAAACTGAAGAGATATATTGGGAGTGTGGGAGGAAGAAGTACATTTCTTTATGGAATACTGCATGCCAATGTATGGGGCACAGAGGAAAACAAAAGACCACTCTATACATTAATCACAACACTGTAATAAATCTCAAATACACACCTTTTTCTTAAGACTTAAACATCATGAGCCATCTACAATTCAGGAAGAGCAATCTGCAAGGCTCTTCATGTTTTACTACAGATTTTAGCTGATAAGGCCTTTTTGCAAGAACAATTAACATGCAGTTTTAGCATCACAATGTTCTTTTTTTGAGTACCAGTAGCTGCTTTCTCTCTTGTCCAAAGAACACATCCATTTCCTGTTTGAACTATTTTAAAAACACAAAGACTGTATTGCTATCAGCACTATTTTGAGCATGAGTAGTTGCAACAGGGTAAAGTTAGGCGTTAAGGAGCATTTCATCAGAAACATTTATCAATTCCTATTTAGACTCTCCTATCTGATTCAGCAGCAGTCTCAGAACGCAGCATCATAATAATAACTTTATTGTCATTGTACGTGTATACACAGTATACCCATACAACGAAATTCACTTAACACCCAAAACCAGGTCCAACACACATAACAATCCCCAAACACCCTCCCACCACCACAATTCCCCATCCCTAAACCACCCAAACATCCACACAACAGACCAAGTAATTCTCATATCATATCATACCAGAAATAGCAGACAGCGTAGCAGAAATAGTGAAAGATGGTTGAAAGCATACTGAACATCAAGTTACATATTACATTTGGAGGGGAGGCAAGAGTCGCCTTATCAGTGAGATGGGCGGCACAAAAAAATATTAATAAATAAATAAGGGCAGAAGCTTCTTGTTTGAATCATGGTGGCCCTACTCAACCTTCATTGGATGCCAATACAGCAAGGACTGAATTAGATGGATAAAATGTGCAGAGCAAGGATGGGCAATTAATTTTCTCAAGGGGTCACATTAGAAACTGGGATTGCTGTGGAGATCTGAACCAAAAGGACTGTGAAGGTGTGTAAGTATGCAAACATGCACATACATAAATTGAAAATAAAACAGCAGTCGTCTTCAAAATAAAAATAATTCATGTGGGCTGGATAGGGACATTCAAAGGGCCAGATGTGGCTTGGCTAGGGGAGAAATTAAGTGTTTTTATATCGAGGCACCTGGTCTACCCCAACATGTGGGAGGGAGCATTCTGCTTCCCTTTTGCCTTTCAGCTCCAATCCAGGAGCTCTTAAGCAGTCACATTCACAACAAACCATTTTTATATCAAATTTATATTTCGCTGATAAAGAACATTTAATCTCTCCCCTGGCTCAAGCTGATGAATGGAGGAGAACTTGTGGCTCAGAGGTTAATACAACTGCCTAATATGCAGGCAGCCCAAGTTCAAATCTGGGTAAGGGTATGTCTAGCTGATGAGAGCTAAATAGCTTGAAATAGCTATTTTTTTATTTCTTTATCAGCGATCCTAAATGCAGTATATAATGTGTAAAAGCCAAATGCAGGTTTAATAGCAAATGCAGGTTTAATAACAGACTGAATCAAGTCCATATTGCATTCTAGACAGTGGTGGGATTCAAGTAATTTAACAACCGGTTCTCTGCCCTAATGATTTCTTCCAACAACCAGTTTGCCATACTGCTGAGAAAGTTAACAACCGGTTCTCCCGAAGTGGTGCGAACTGGCTGAATCCCATCACTGATTCTAGATTAGACCAGCAGTCAATTTTTTCAAAGCTGGATCTGTTTTTATACATACATACATATGCATTTAGACCAGGAGTGAAATGTAAAATTTGTTACTACCGGTTCTGTGGGCGTGGCTTGGTGGGGGGGTTAATGTGACTGGGTGGGCGTGGCCAACTTTTTTTTTTTAACTTTTCAAAACATTTTTTCTAATGCTTTGAAAAGCCTCTGCTGATCAGGCAACTCAGCTGGGATCGTAAGAGAGGCTTTTAAAAAAATGCCTCTCTGCCGATCAGGCAACTCAGCTGGGATCGTCAGAGACTTTTCAAAGCATTTTTTTTACCACCTCTTCAGCCAAGAGGTTGCAGAAAAAAATGCTTTGAAAAGCCTCTGACAATCCCAGCTGAGCCTCACGATCATCAGAGGCTTTTTTTTTTTTACTTTTAAAAGCATTTTTTCATCGGAAGAGGTTGTAGAAAAAATGCTTTTAAAAATAATTTTAAAAAAGCCTCTGATGATCCTGTGGCACAGCTGGGCATGGGGGGGGGCAGGGATTTTTGCTACCGGTTCTCCGAACCACCTGCCGCCATCGCTACCGGATCCGGTCCAAACTGGGATCATTTCACCTGATTTAGACTCACTTTTTAATTGTTCTTATTATAGATAGCCCTTGACGTATCGACCACCATTGAGCCCAAAATTTATGTTGCTAAGTGAGACATTTGTTAAGTGAGTTTTGTCCCATTTCATGCTTTTCTTGCCACATTTGTTAAGTGAATCACGGCAGTTGTTAAGTTAGTAACACATTGTTAAGTGAATCTGGCTTCCCCAGTGACTTTGTTGTCAGAAGGTTGCAAGAGGGGATCACATGACCCCGGGACACTGCAAGCATCATAAATATGAACCAGTTGTCAAGCATCCAAATATAAATCACGTGACCATGGGGATGCTGCAATGGTCATAAGTGTGAAAAACGGTCATAAGTCACTTTTTTCAGTGACATTGTAATTTTGAATGGTCAATAAATGAACTGCTGTATGTTGAAACTACCTGTATTTGTATGGTAGCCTTGGCCAACTGGACAGGGAAGCATTTACCTTTACTTTTTATTGTCATTTTAAATCAAATCATAATTCCAGCCAAACACCTGAAGAGTGGGCAGTACAGGTAGTCTTCCACTTTCAACAATTCATTTACTGACCATTCGAAGTTACAATGACATTGAAAAAAGTGAGTTATAACTGTTTTTCACACCTATGACCATTGCAGGACTCCATGATCACGTGATCAGATACTTCGTAACCAACTTCCATTTATGGCAGTTGCAGTATCCCGGGTCATATGATCACTTTTTGCAACTTTCTGATAAGCAAAGTCAATGGGGAAGTCACATTTACTTAACAACTGTGTTACTAACTTAACAACTGCAGTGTTTCACTTACCAACTGTGGCAAACAAGGTCGTAAAATGAAGCAAAACTCACTTAACAACTGAGTCATTTAGCAACAGAAATTTTGGGCTCAATTGTGGTCCTAAATTGAGGACTGCCTATAAGTGCTTTTCAAGCAGAAATCTAAATCTCTACAGGTAGTCCTTGACTTACGATCACAATTGACCCCAAAATTTCTGTTGTTAAGTGAGACATTTGTTAAGTGAATTTTGTTCTGTTTTATGACATTTTTTTGTCACAGTTGTTAAGTGAATTGCTGCATTGGTTAAATTAGTAACATGGTTGTTAAGTGAATCTGGCTTCCTCATTTATTTTGCTTGTCAGAAGGTTGCAAAAGGTAATCGCATGACCCTGGGATACTGCAACCGTCATAAATATGAATCTTGATCAAATGACCGTAGGGATCAAATGACTACAGGGATGATGCAATGGTCGTAAGAGTGAAAAAAGATCATGTCACTTTTTTCAGTGTTATTGTAATGTTGAATAGTTACTAAATGAACTATTGTAAATCGAGATTTCCTGTACTCCATGGGGGAGGAAAAACCCTTTCATCCGACAAACAGTAAAAATGCAACCATATAAACTTTTACAAAATACACAAGCTGCTCTGAATTTAACCAGGTTTTTGAATAGATATGTTGAAGCATGCACAATAAAACCTACATGGGTCAGTTTAATTTAATTTAATTTAATTTAATTAATTTAATTTATATGCCACCCCTCTCCAAAGACTCAGGGCAGCTCACAATACATTTTAAAAAATCATTATAAAAAGACATTAAAAAATTAAAAACATTAAAAACAGTTTCAGTTTGAAAGAGCAGTACTAAAATATCAACAAACCAATCTTCCAGAAAGTCAATAGAAATAAATCATGAGCCCAAAATAGAAATAAATCATGAACCCCATGACAAAATAAATCTAGATGTATTGTTTTGAGTGATTTGTTTCCAGCCTATGCAAGTTTTTGCCTCCCCCCACACTTATGCCTATGAGTTCCTAATAGTCAGGCCCGATTTCCTCCCTTCTCATTTTTCAGTGAATGAATAAGTAATTCTCCCATTTATGACTCCACCTGCACTCTCTCTTAATGGAAAAAATGAAACTGAAATGACTATCTCATCTCCCTTTCTTGATTTGTAACATTAATAGAACATATTTTATTCAGGTTCAGAGAGTGATTTTAGCCTTATGCCTTCCAAGCTTTCTAAAAATGCAGTTGTGATGAGGGTGCTACTTGACAGTAATGTTTCATACCCAGAAGTGTTCAGGATAATCTCGGAGATTGAGCAGGCTGCGCATGATGGTTTTCCGATCCTCCTCCCATTTTCGCTTGCAAAACACCATCTCTAGGAAGTACCACATCCAGCCAATGATCGGCATGTAGGAAAGTTCTTTCTTGGCAAAGACTTTGGAACTCTATAAAACATACAGAAAAAGAGACTAAGACACAAATCCAAATTATTTGGATAGATATTGGTACGATATGACAAGAAGGGTTGCAACTGGATGAAGTACAACTGGCTCCCAATGGCTTTGGAAAATAACATCTGAGAATGTACGTTACTTAAAAGAATATACATATACAGTACCTATATACCAGTGGTAGAATTCAATTTTTTTTACTACCGGTTCTGTGGGCATGGCTTGGTGGTGTGGTGTGGCTTGGTGGGCGTGGCTTGGTGGGTGTGGCAGGGGAAGGATACTGCAAAATCCCCATTCCCTCCCCACTCCTGGGGGAAGGATATTGCAAAATCTCCATTCCCTCCCCACTTTGGAGCCAGCCAAGAGGTGGTATTTGCTGGTTCTCCGAATTACTCAAAATTTCTGCTACCGGTTCTCCAGAACCTGTCAGAACCTGCTGGATTTCACCCCTGTTATATACTACCTATGACCTTATAAGTAGCCTAGTAGCATATGACTTTTTCAGGACAGCAAAATCTACTGGGTGATCAATGAAAATTCCAATTCCTGGGTTATTTCTTTACATGGCAGCCATACTGAAAAGTTTTCCCTTAGTTGTCTGGTATTGGTGTGATGGAAGAATCATAAAGAAAACTAGAATCAAACCAGAGGGAGGGAGGAATAAGAAGCATTAACATATATCCAGTAATGTTTTTCTTTCTTTCCATCAGCTTTTAAGTATGAGTTGCAAACAACTTAACAACACATAATCAACCAATTTAATACCCCCACTGTTTTAGTACAAGTTCTAGCACAAATGTTGCTTTATCACCTTCTGAGATTTCATGTTTCACTGCATAGTTAATATTCCCCTTTTTATGAAACCAATATTCCAGCATTTAATTTTTGCTACTCAGAGCAAATTTACTCTCAATTCAACTTTTACATGGCCTATTTCATAAGGCAAATACTGTCCCTTCATAGAGAAATAAAGGGGGGGAAACAATTATATTATATAAATATTTTATACAATATAAAACATATTATACATTATGAATGAATTAAAAAAGGCCTAACATGAATATAATGATCTCCAAATAAAAGGAGTGAAACTTTTAAAAAAGGTATTGACTTGAGCTTCAGAAGCGTCAAGACTACATTTAGGGAAAAAAATGTATTAGAGAACCGTATGCAAGCTTTGAGAACTTCTCTGCATCAACACCATCCCTAAAGGTGAGCAGGTTTCCTGATTGATGTTAAAAACAAGTTTAAGGTAGGCTGAAGTTATCAGGACAATTAGGCATTGTCCTTGCAGCAGCTTGCATCATGCTCATCTAAGATCTTTTATTCAGCAGCAGAATATCATGTCAACATTGTACCAACTGCTGTTCAGTAGAAAAACAGTGTCTTTATTGTGGCACTCAAAATTTTGATTCAAGTTACTCTTTGTTCTATTTTCATTCTGGGTATTTGGTTTCTACTTTGTTATTAGAATGCTTTATACCGATCTGTCAAATGGAAATAAAAACTAAGAACAAACAATTTTTCAGCTGGGGAAAAGTAAACATTTTATTACCTAATCAAAGTGATTGTCTTCATTGTATTATGACAACCTTCATAATGCATTTTAACCTTTTACCCTACAAACTACTCTTAATACAGCCTAATGACATGTTTTGCTGAGTGGTAGGGCAGTTGTCAGTGCCCAGGCAATTGGTTCTTTTGGATCCAGGGCAGTGGTGGATTGCCCTCAGTTCGGACCGGTTTGCAAAAACCGGTATTAAAACTGGCGGGAGGCTCCGCCCACAGACCCTGTCATTGGGAAGCTTCTGCGCATGCGCGGAAGCGAAGTGCACACGCGTGGCCCTGTTGCAAACCGGTAGTAAAGGTAAGTAGAACCCATCCTTGATCCAGGGACAATGAACATTCCAGTAAATGAAGAGATTTTAAATTTTATTATTAACCCAAACAAACAAATTTAAAAACATAACATAAAAGCATACATACCAAACAAGATGATACCCAACAACACCCTCCTTAAAAACAGCAGAGATATTCAAGGGCAGCCCAATACTTAAAGGACAGAACTAGAGCTTTTTATTAAAATCTGGCACCATGAACTTCATGGCCCCGTGTCTATGGTTACAGGACCGAAAGACCTGACCTTGACCGGATAGCACATGATTAAAAAAATCTGAGACTTTCACAGATAAGAGAAACTTTACCTCTATGTGAAGGTTCCCCTCCCCACTCCCTTCTTCTTTACTCAGCAAATAAGAATAAAACAAACAAGCAGGTTAGCTCAGAATTAGCTCCAAACTTCTCAACTTTTCTTGGTATGAAGAGGAAATCAAAATATGCTGCTAAACGCCTTGAAATAACAATGGTGTTCCTCATTGCCACTACACAATATCAATGGTTTGATTCAACATTTTGAATCATAAGGACCAGTCAAATATAAAGGATGAGACTCATTTTGAAAAATACAGAATGCAACATGAGAAAAACAATCATGCCCCACATATATCAATTCAATATATAGGACGTCACTTTCGACCACTTGTTAGAGAGTACACTGACTTCTTTCCTGCTTGGAGTACAAAATGCAAGTAGAAGAGAGAAATGTACATCTGCCTTTCTTGGAAAATGAACAGATAATTGGAAACTAAATTAACCTAAATGCAAATATATGGATCTAGTCACTGATGATGAAAAGCCATTATAAATAGAACAGAATCCTACACCTCACATATTTTCCTTAACTCTATTCACATTAATTCAAATTAATTTGTCAAAATTGAGACAAAGCTCCAGAGAATATATATAATTTTATTTACATAGTAGAATAATCCTGCTTCAAATTACCTCTAACTATTAGTGTACCACGGTGACACGGTGGCTCAGTGGCTAAGACACTGAGCTTGTCGATCAGAATGGTCGGCGGTTCGAATCCCTAGTGCTGCGTAAGGGGGTGAGCTCCTGTTACTTGTCCCAGCTTCTGCCAACCTAGCAGTTCGAGAGCATATAAAAATGCAAGTAGAAAAATAGGGACCACCTTTGGTGGGAAGCTAACAGCATTCCGTGCGCCTTTGGCATTTAGTCATGCCGACCACATGACCACGGAGACATCTTTGGCCAGCACTGGCTCTTCGGCTTAGAAACGGAAATGAGCACCGCCCCCTAGAGTCGGGAACGACTAGCACGCATGTGCAAGGGGAACCTTATTAGTGTACTAAAAGAGTACACTTTTAGAGTGTACACTACCTTATTAGTGTATTAAGAGTTCAGTGATGAAAAAGAATCTAAATTCTACCTCTTGAAAAGAAAATCAGAAACACAAGTTGTGGATCCTTACTTCAAAGTTAAAGCATACTACAGGAGAAGTAATAGGATTTAATTCCCTTAGCTGTATATGAATTCAAGGGCACTGAATGTCCCTGCTGATGCATTATCTGGATTCTAGTTACTGTCACAATTGGTTACCTTGGCAAGAGCCAGATCCGCCCAACTTCCATGAAAGTGACACATACGGGTTTTGACACTATCTCTGATGTTATGAATGCTGGTACCCTTTAATAATACTACACTGGCATTTCAAAGCATTTCTTTTGTTGGGTCAACACTTTTCTAATGCTAAGGACAACACTTCCTTAGCTGCTTTTATTTTACAAGCTTAAAAGCAGGAGAAAATTGGTAAATACTTTATCACTGGTCATACATACAAAAGGCGTTATTTGGCATTATTAGCCTGTCTTTCAATGCTTGTATTTCAGGATGGTTCACAACTGCAGATTAAAACTGAACAATAAATTCAGGTTGAAGCAATATATTAAGAACACAAGAATAAAAAAAAGAAGAAGAAGCACAAAAACCTGATTTCTGGGTATTTTCACTGGGCCATCCAGCCCAATCCTCTCCCTAGTGTGTGAGAACAGGTGATTCTTACTTTTAAGGAATGTTTTTCTAACATTCAATCAGAATCTGGGATTCTGGGATTTATACCCATTATTCCAAGGGTGAAATCTACTTACCTTCCCTACCAGTTCAGAATTGTGCTTGCCGCACGCCTGGCACGCTTACCTTGCGCACACGCCACTGTCACATCCAATTTTTAACCCTCTGTGCATGCACAGAGGGTCAAAAACAGGTTACTTCCTGGTTCAAAACAGGAAGTAATGACGTCTGGGCGGATGGGCGGAGCCTTGTGCTTCCCTCGCTACCAGTTCGTCGAACCACATGCTGCTGCCTCTACCAGTTCGTGCGAGCTGGACAGAACCGGTAGGATTTCACCACTACATTATTCCATTACCTGTGTTCTACAATGAGCAAGAACAGATTTTAACCATGTGATATCCTTCTAAGTATTTGAACATTGTTATCATTCCTTTCATTCAGTCACCTTTCCTCTAAGCTAAACCTACTCAGCTCCCCTTCACAGGAGAGGTTTCCTTTTCACAGGTCTTAGTTTTTAACTATCCTAGTTGTTCTTTGAAGTTATTCCATTTTGTTCTGAATATTTAAACTGCAACCCCCAAAACGGAAACAGTACTCAAGATGGTCTTTGACCAATGAAGAATGTCATTTAACAATTATTTCTCATCGTTTGGATAATTTATTTTGGTTGAGGCAACCTCAAATTTTGTTTGTCTTTTTTGACTGCATAGTTGGCTCATTCTCAAGTTGCAACTGCTTGGTATTCAAGCATATTTTTTCTGAAATACAATTGCCAAGGCGCATTTCTCCCATTCTACATTCCATTTTATTTTTATTTCTGTTAATTCAGTCCATTTCTCTCTTCTTAATTTTATTTCTGTTTTCTATGGTAATAGCCAATTTTGTGTTACCTACACAAAATTAGTAAGCATTCCCTACACCCCCATCAAAATAATAAAAAAGGAACAACAGCAAAGAACCAAGGAGATAAATGCTTTAAATACCTTTCTCCAATTTGATCAGGAATCACTGATGCACTAATTTTTCAGCCAGCAATTAATCCTCATGTTATGTAATCTATTTTATAATCATCAATAAATCAAGACATATATCTATTAAGAAAGTTGTCTAATCAAAAGATATGCTCAATTTAGCAAGATTGTCTGTGGCATTCTTTAGCCTCCTATTGCTGATTTTGAAGATGGGGATATTTGCCCTCTTCTACCATTTGGCACTTCACCATTTCTCAAAGATAATGCATATCAATATAGGTAGCTCATCAGCAAGTTCCTCCATTATCCTAAAATGCAATTATCACCGCTTTAAGATACAGTGCAATTCCTTGTACTGTTCTACTGTTTTTGTTCTTTTGGAAAAAAAACCTACATTCTTCAACTGCTGCATTCCAGTCAAGGAAGTCATTCTGCTATTATTCCATTATTACCTCTTCAATCAGCCTCCTCCCCCTCCTCACATTTCTATACTCCATCTTCTTTGCTTTTGAACCTTATTTTAATTATCAGCCTATGGTTGAGGAAGCCATATTTGAGCAACATTTCCATTTTGCAAAGTGTGAACAAGTTTTTATCTAAGCTCTTTCCTTCGGGGTCTTTGTTTATAACCTCTACAGCATAAGTCACTCTTAACTGTCTTCGGCCAAAAAGCACATATTTGGCCCAAATACGTTCTTACTATTCCTTGTGAGGACAACCCATTTCAAGCTAACCCATCATCTTCTACATCACTGAGAATTTATGGTTCCAGACATCACATCTTTTGATAGGTTCTATAATGCGGTGGCTCAGTGGCTAAGACGCTGAGCTTGTCGATCGAAAGGTTGGCAGCTTAGCAGTTTGAATCCCTAGTGCTGCGTAATGGGGTGAGCTCCCGTTACTTGTCCCAGCTTCTGCCAACCTACCAGTTAAAAGCATGTAAAAATGCAACTAGAAAAATAGGGACCACCTTTGGTGGGAAGCTAACAGCGTTCCGTGCGCCTTTGGTGTTTAGTCATGCCGACCACATGACCACGGAGACATCTTTGGACAGCACTGGCTCTTCGGCTTTGAAACAGAGATGAGCACCACCCCGTAGAGTCGGGAACGACTAGCACATATGTGCGAGGGGAACCTTTTCCTTTATAAATTGTTCTCTCATATTCCAGATCTTCTGGTGGGCAGCACACATAATGAGCTGAAAGAGTGGTTAAAGATCCTAGTAGTAATCAGCCCCCAACCACCACAGCTCTTCCTTTAGTCTTGCAGAACATAGTTGTATCTCTGCCTTTTAAGGATCCACTGTCCTGTCTCCTGTTCTGCAGTGTTTCTCTCTTCTAAATACTCAGAGTCTGTTTCACTGCAAGAACCTGAAAACTGTTTCTAGTGCGTAGCAAATGCAGAGTATGAATAAGGGAGAATATTTGTAGTTCAGGGTTGACATGAGGGATCCTTGGTGCTCTCTGAGCTTGTTTTCTTGCAGATGTTTCATTACCCATTACCCATAGGCAGTGGTGGAATTCAAATAATTTAACAACCAGTTCTCTGCCCTAATGACCAGCTGGGTAGGCATGACTGGGTGGTCATGTGACTGTGGGCATGGCCAACTCAACTTCACTCACATTGATGGGCACTTCGACTTATCGGTTACAATGTAATAAGGGTTAAGCAGAGAGGCAGTTTCTGTAAGCAGGGCAATAAAGATTAGGCTAGAAACAACATCAGAATGTTTCCTTCCTGCCTTCCTTACAAGATTAGCCCTGTAAAGTGGAAACAAACAATATAAGATTTCTTCCAACAACCAGTTCTCTGAACTGCTTAGAAAATTAACAACCGGTTCTCCCGAATAGGTACGAACTGGCTGAATCCCACCACTAGCACTGATCATAGGTAACATCATCAGTGCTAGTAAGGAGTGCTTTTGATGTTACTTAGATTGGATAACGAAACGTCTGCAAGAAAACAAGCACGCTCAGGAAGCACCAAGGATCCCTCAAATGCAGAGTATGTTCGATATCTCTTGCTTCAATCTGGGTTTGTTCCTCTGTTTGATTATCTTCTGAGCAAAAGTTTTTCCCATTGCAAGTCTTCTGTTAAAGAATCTTTAATTGAAGCAATAAATCACTGAAGGGCAGGGACCGCGGAGGCTCACATGGCAAGACGCTGAGCCTGCGCTCTGCTGAGATCGGCAGCTCGGTGGCTCGATTCCCGTCAGCGAATAAACAGTGTAGGGAAAAGAAAGCCTCCCCTGATTGCCTACTGCAGGGGTGGGCAAATGTGGCTCTTTTACAACCTGTGGACTTCAACTCCCAGAATTCCTGAGACAGCCAAGCTTGGCTGTCTCAGGAATTCTGGGAGTTGGAAGTCCACAGGTTATAAAAGAGCCATATTTGCCCACCCCTGGCCTACTGGCATTCAGGCACCCCACAGGTAAGATAACACCGCCCCAAAAAATTCTTTTCATACAGACAGCCAGTCACTTTGGTGATCCCTGGCTAACACGTGCCATACGCTAAAACAAAAGCAAAACAAAACAAAAACACTGAAGGGTGAAAATTCCCTACTCCATTATGGCCTTTTCCTTCAAGGGAATGCTATAAACTTGCATTGGCTGCAAAACATGTCATCTTATTTTCATGCTGCCAGACAATGCCTCAAGCGTTGTGAATCACAAGTACAGATTCCTTTCATTTTCATTTTTGCCTTTTATAAGAGCAAAAAGTTATTTTTTCTTGTGCTATTCTCAAACTTACCAAATACAAACTCCTGAAACAGACGGAGATTTTATTATAGACTGCATCATTGAAAATACACTGCCTAACAAAATCCCTATTCAAACAATGAGCCAATAAATGATAAACTATAATATGATTTTCAAGTTACTCTGTAGCATGAAATAACAAATTCTTCATCTACATCTCATAACACTTTACCCACATTTTCTTTGGTTAAGACATCGAAGGTGTGATTGATTTTGTTGTGATTTAGTATGATATACAAATCAACCCCAAAATATAAACCACAGTTTACAAGGTACATGATATGAGATCAGACCTCACTGGTGGCGCAGTGGTTAGAATGCAGTATTGCAGGCTAACTCTGCCTACAACCTAGAATTCAATCCTGACAGGCTCAAGGTTGACTCAGCCTTCTATCCTTCTGAGATCAGTAAAATGAGGACCCAGATTGTTGGAGGCAATATGCTGATTCTATAAACTACTCAAAGAGGGATATAAAGCACTACATAAGTCTAAGTGCTATTGGTGGTGGTGGTAGTAGTAGTAGTAGTAGTAGTAGTAGTAGTAGTAGTAGTAGTAGTAGTAATTATTAATATTTATTATGGTCACCTATACCAAAAGACTATGGGTGGCTTAATATTTCAAAACGTCTATTTTTGGAACAATTTCAAACCATACAACGAAAACAGTTATAAACACGACAAATGTGATCATCAAACGATTACACAGTATGGCTGCATAAAAGAGAATCAAAGCAATCAATTTTCTGTTCTGTGTTCTCTTTAATTTTATTTCACTTTTTAAATCAATCTTTCACTATACGACAACTCATTCCAAATAAAATGTTATGGTAAACACAGCCAAATCTTTCTCCCTTGAATGAGAGGAATGTGAATGTCTTAACTTTTTACTACTAAAAGTGGGATGTGGACATAATATTATTATTATATCAGTTGCATTCCCTAGCACAGATAGAATTAATATTTTTTTAAAAAAATTAGTAAGGTGTTTTTCGTTAATAGCAACATGAAACCAGGTCACTATCTTATACTTTCTTTGATTGATTATTGACATGTGAACCTGGAACATGAGGAGGAATCTTCATGGCAATTATATAACAGAAGACCATTTAATATATTTATTTCAACTTCTATTTCAGCAAAATCCTAAATGATTTATTATTCTAATGCTCCTAAAATTATATAAATTTAAAATAGTAGTAGGCTTAGTTGTGATATTTGACCTATTATTTTCCATTTTCCATTTTAATTGGTGAAGAGTCATAGATATGTTTCTCAAAAAATATCAGTCTTCAATTACTCCAGGCAATATTAAATATATTAAATATATAGGATCATATATATATATATATATATATATATATATATATATATATATATATATATATATATATATATATATGCATATTCTTTCTAGCCAGGTTTTACCTACGTAAGCTAGGTTGTTCTGCAGCTCTGACTGTGTGAAATCTCATTCACCATCCTCAGAGCTCCTCCTCTGCTGACAAACTGCAACTCTGCGTTGCTCTCTGGGAGACTCAGATAGCTATTTCTGCCTTATAAGGCTTCGTCAGTGAGCCACACCCACTTCTCAGATATTCCCCCTGTAAAGGTACAATGTGTCTTTTTCTGTTTTTCGTAGGCTTTTATGTGCATATTCTTTCTAGCCAGGTTTTACCTACATAAGCTAGGTTGTTCTGCAGCTCTGACTGTGTGAAATCTCATTCACCATCCTCAGAGCTCCTCCTCTGCTGACAAACTGCAACTCTGCGTTGCTCTCTGGGAGACTCAGATAGCTATTTCTGCCTTATAAGGCTTCGTCAGTGAGCCACACCCACTTCTCAGATATTCCCCCTGTAAAGGTACAATGTGTCTTTTTCTGTTTTTCGTAGGCTTTTATGTGCATATTCTTTCTAGCCAGGTTTGATCATAAACCCAAACTCTGGCTCAGATATGTGGACGACACCTTCATAATCTGGCCACATGGGAAAGAAAAACTGGACAACTTCCTCACACACCTCAACAGCCTACACCCCAAAATACAGTTCACCATGGAAACAGAAGCGAACAACCAACTTCCCTTCCTGGATGTCTTAGTCTACAGAAAATCCAATGGCTCCCTAGGACACACTATCTACCAGAAGAAAACACACACAAACCGCTATCTGCACGCACTCTCACACCACCACCCTGCCCAAATCAACTCTGTAGCCAAGACACTCATTTCCAGAACAAAACGCTTAGCTGACGAACAACACCTAAAAACCGAACTACACACCCTCACTAATGTACTAACATCCAATGGATTCCAAAGAAATAAGATCACCAACCTAATCCAAAAAGAAACCCCCACTAAAATCCAAGACACAGAACAAGAAAACGGCAAAGCCCTCCTCCCATACATAAAAGGCACCACAGACAGAATAAGCAAAATCCTCCACAAACATAACATCAAGACAGCATTCTGCACAAACCGAAAAATATCCACCATCCTAAGGAACCCCAAAGACAAAATTGAGTTAGAAAATCAAGGAGTATATGAAATCCCATGCACCGCCTGCCCCACCACATACATCGGACAAACCAACAGACGAATAAGTGCACGCATAGAAGAACACAAGAACTCAGTCAGAAAAGAAGAACCAACTTCTTCCCTGGTCCAACACCTTAAAGCCACAGGACATGATATTGACTTTAAAAAGACCAGAACTATCGCCAAAACTGAACACTTTAACAACAGAATAATCAGAGAAGCCATCGAGATAGAAAAACGCCCACACAGCATGAACAAACGAGACGATACCTCCCGCCTACCAGCCATTTGGAAACCCGCCCTTATTGACAAACGGGTCCCTAACACGACGAATGACACCAGACCCACACTCACGAGAGCCACACAGGATGTCACCACCACACATCCACGCAGAAAACAGACTCAAACCCACACTGATAATGAGCCACGACCAAGGACCAGAAGCCAGACTGCAGCTGCATCATTAGCCACTTTAAACCTCTCCAATCCATACATGAAGCAGACTGACACCCACCATGAAGAGCTCGCACGGCCACAAACACGAAGCCAAACAACAACAACGCAGCTCACCAGCTCAAATCCCCCTGCAACTCAGACTAAGCTGAGCACAACCAAGCCCCCACCCAAACAGAACACACCCCCAGCCAATCAGAGCACAACCAATCCCCCATCCAATCAGAGCACAGCCGAGCCCCTAACCAATCAGAACACACCTCCACCCAATCAGAACACAGCCAAGTTCCCACCCAATCAGCTCACACCCCCACTAGCAGTTAAAAGGAAGAGACAGCTGCGATCTCACATTGCTCCTGGAAGCACGAAGCCGAGAACACCAGCCTGAAGATGACGAATGAGACTTCGTCGAAACATCGCCAAGACACTTCCAATTTTACGTGGGAGAAGACCCGAATAACCAAAGACCTACATACAAACACCCGCGAAAACCTGAGAAAACATATATATATATATATATATATATATATAAATTTTCTTACTTCTTCGTAGGGTCTATGTGTGTTTTATAATATATAATATATAATAAATATATATTAAATAACTCCTATATTAAATATATAGGAGTTATTATTACTATAAACAATCGATATCTATTAGTAAAAAAAATAGTTATAATCACTTTCAGCACAGATTTAGAGCTCAATTTAAGCCTAGGCAACCCTTTCTTATCACTTGATATAAAATCTGCAATTACAATAATTCTACTGACATTTTTACACTGAAGACAGTTTTGAAATCCAAACCTTAACCAAGAAAGCATCCAATGGATGTAGACTTTTGTTAAGTGCCTGATTCTAATTGTTGAACAGATTGAACAAATCATGGGCTGTACAGATCTACTAGACACTATAAGAGTTTCTTTATCCTCCAAATTGCTTCAGTGTTTTAAAGCCAAGAGAATAAAAAAATGGAAATATTGAAGAAAATACATAAATAAATACCAAATTGGCCATGAAAGCAGTTGTGTTGTATCACACTGGAGAGAAAAGGAATCTGTTAACATGTTAATAAAAACTCACCCCCAGAACCCCAAATTTTTCACAACAGCTCCAACCACAGACAAAGTCGATTTCAAAGTTGTGATTAAGGATGACGATGGCACTCTCACTCCCAAATTTGTGCTTTGGTTGTTGATCCAAATGGAGGGTACAAGTAGTGCCTGACCACCATTCCAGCAACACCACCAACTCTGGAACAAATAACAACAAATGATTAAATAGACATAGTACCTGTCAGCTTAAATAAACACTTGCTTTGCTACTGCAAGGAGGCAAGAAGTGTGCCATTTCAATATTCCTTCCGCTGTGCTTATGCTCACCTGAGGTTGGGCAGGGGAAAAATGTGGATTTTTTTTAATATTGGGAGACTTAAGGAGCAAATTGTGTGCTTTATGCACAGCATTTGAGACTCAAATTGGATTGTCAGCTTTCCAGCGGATGGATGGATGGATGGGTGGATGGATGGATGGAAGGAAGGAAGGAAGGAAGGAAGGAAGGAAGGAAGAAAGAAAGAAAGAAAGAAAGAAAGAAAGAAAGAAAGACTTTGCTTTTTTTCTAAAGGTAAATGAACGTTGGACTTACCTTGAACGTTCTTTCTATGTGCGCTGCAGGAGAGTCCAAGCATGGGTTAAATTCGTCTGATTGGTCAGAGACTGAGTTGGAAATTCTTTGGCCACACCTCCTTCTCCTGGCTGAGCCTCAGTTTTTTTCAATGAAACCAGGAACAGAAGAAGACACAATCCAATCGAAGAATCAAACTCTCCTGGACCCCGGACCACAACAAGCCAGGGTGGGATTGGACTCTCCTGCAGTGCACATAGAAAGAACGTTCAAGGTAAGTCCAACGTTCATTCTCCTGTGCACTGCTTGGAGAGTCCAAGCATGGGATATACCCAAGCTAAATTGTTACAGGGCGGGAGACAGATTGGTCCCTTGGCCGGCAGGATTCTCTGCAATACACGTCTCCCGAATGCTGCTTCCGCAGATGTGTACTGGTCTAATTTGTAATTCCGCACAAATGGAGAAGGAGAAGCCCAAGTGGCTGCAAATTTCCAGAACTGAGGCTTGTGTAGCCCAGGCTGCTGTAGTGGCGGCACTATGGGTAGAATGTGCCGTGATGCGACAAGGCACGGGATGGGCCTGTTGTTCATAAGCTAAGGCAATACAAGCCTTGAGCCAACATCCAATGGTGGATAGTGATACTTCCTTCCCCATAGACATGGGCTGGAAGGATATGAATAAGGATTCCGTTCAATGGAAAGAGGCTGTGCGTTTAATGTACCTCTTTAAAGCCCTGCGAATGTCCAAGGTATGCCAGCGTTTTTCACGCAGATGTCTCGGATTGGGGCAAAAGTCTGGTAGAATAACTTCCTGTGCCCGGTGGAACCAGGTATTTATCTTTAGCACAAATGTCGGGTCTAAACAAAGAATGACCCTGTCTGGGTGAAAAATGCACAAATTCTGGCACACCTTTGAATTACATCAACAAAAAAATTTGGTGAAGGAATAACTTCCTGGGTGGTGACTTGCTCTGTAAATAGACTAACACAAAGATCCTGAGATTCCATAGTATCTACAGTGGAACTCTCCATCTGCCCCATGTTAGCAGTCATTTTGGCCTTAAGTAATAAGGTTTTAAAAAGATGGGGGCGGAACAAACCAGAATAGGTGGGTTTATCTGGGGCAATCCCCTCATCACCTGAAAATTCTAAATCCCCTAATTCTTCCTCTCCTTCCAGCGAAGCTTCACTGTGAACAGAAGCAGTGGCATGATGTGATTCCTCAAGATAACCTCTATTGCCATGCAAGGGGTGATGCACAGGTTCAGGCCTTAAGGGTCCTGTAGGTAAAGGAGCCATCAACCTTCTTTGTGCCAGTGCCTCAATGCCTTGAGTAATAGTTTGCACAATAGCATAATGTAACTCTGCCACCTCCATAGGGGCGGAGTCCAGCTGCTGTGGGCATAAACGTGGCAGATGGAACAGAACGCCCTTTGCCAGGCCCCTGCAAGGAATCTGAAGTAGACTGAATAGGGGTCTGCTCAATCCCTTCCTGAAATGGAACAGCATGAAAACCTGACTCTTGAGGCATAGTAGGAGGCCAGTTAGGCTGATCCTCCTGCACATTTTGCAAAGCCGGAGTTAAGGGTTTAGTAAGCCCACTCTGACCCCTAGAAAGCTCTGGGGATTTAGGGGCCCCAGCCTGTTGCTGAGCCTTTGCAAAATGCTTCTCTAAGGCCTTTTGCCTTCTCTGAGCATCTTTTTCAGCTGCTGCAGATGATAATTTTGAATGCTTGGCTTGGGTGCTAGTAGAGGCTTTGTTAGAACACAATCTAGGCTTCTTAGGTGTAGAACATTCAGCCTGATGCTGACTGGTGGAAGATCCCTCAGAATCCCTAGTATTTGCCATTATTGTATTAAGTATTAAGTTAAACAATATATAATTGAGCTGTGGAGATAAGAATGCTAGGCAAGCCTAGACAATTACTCACTGCGCAGTCCAAACCTTTAGAAATCACGCCAAACTGGCAACACGGTTTGTTTGCGTGTGAAACTGCAAACAGTAACAGCAGCAGCAGCAGTAATAATCAGGGCATTTCCAGTGCTAAAACAGGCGCGAGACCGGCAACATGGCCACAAACGCCACAAAAACATGCCTAAAAACCAGCAACATGGTTTACTTGCGTGTAAAGTGCTCCTCAGGGATGTCCAGGCCTGTTAACGAAGACCACTTGCTCCAAATTGCTGGCAGGCCGATCAGTTTGCATTTTCTAGCTGCTGTAAAACTGCCTAAAAAATGGCCACCGGACACAAAATGGCGGCTATCAGCCTTCCGATCAGCACGCTTCTCCTCAAGCCACGGGTCTCAGCTGGCACCCAATTGGGGAGAAACTGAAGCCTCGGTTCTCCCAAATGCCTATTATGCTCGCCTGTGCCTCTGCCACCTCTGTTGGCAATTTTCTGGCCACGTGGCAATGGCCGCTTCAGTAGCAATCCGATTGCTATCCTTCAGAGCTTACAGCACTGACTCACTCTCCACGCTCTATCTAGCCACCCAGGCCTCAATTTAAAGAGGTTCTTTTTTTTTTTTAATATCCAATTTCTCCTAATTAATTTAATTTAATTGCAGAGCCAACTCAAACAAGTCTCTCTTCCAGACTGAGTTGAAAAAAACTGAGGCTCGTCCGGGAGAAGGAGACATGGCCAAAGAATTCCCAACTCAGTCTCTGACCAATCAAACGAATTTAACCAGTGGTGAAATGTAAAATTTGTTACTACCGGTTCTGTGGGCGTGGCTTGGTGGGGGGTGTAATATGACTGAGTGGGCATGGCCAACTTTTTTTTTTGAACTTTTAAAAGCATTTTTTCTACAACCTCTTTGGCTGATGGTCTCTTCTACAACCTCTTCTACAACCTCTGATGGTCCCAGCTAAGCCGCGCGATCATGAGAGGCTTTTTTTTTACTTTTAAAAGCATTTTTTCAGCCAAAGAGGTTGTAGAAAAAATGCTTTTAAAAATTAAAAAAAAAAGCCTCTGATGATTGCATGGCTCAGCTGGGCATGGGGGGGGATTTTTGCTGCCGGTTCTCCAAACCACCCACCTCCATCGCTACTGGATCGGGCTATCAGGTCCGAACCGGGAGCATTTCACCCCTGAATTTAACCCATGCTTGGACTTTCCAAGCAGCGGACAGGAGAAAGATAGAGCCTCCTTCAAGTCCAGGTTGATTCTTGGCAATTTGACTCACAATCTTCTTTGCACCAATATTTGCTACTACTTTTTTTTGTGATGCTTTAAAACTTTGCAGAGTTGCTTACAATCCTGGTAAAGAAAGGAACAGAAACAAAGTGACAACTTTGATCATTCAAAAGCTTCAATCTGATAAAATAGTTTGGAGCCAAGTGAATGATCTCTGGGCTTCCATGCTTCCTTTTCAATGAATCGTCTTTGGCATCAAAAAACAGTTTTCTTCTTCCCTGAGACTAAAATACCTGCCATTATCAATGGAATTGACAAGAAAAGGCCTTTTCTTGTCAACGCCATTGATAATGGCAGGTATTTTTTAGTTTGTATGGGTTATATGAAAAATTTACCATTTTTCATACCATATACTATATATTTGCATCCTGCTAACAGAGGCACAATAATGTAAAAAAGTCAAAATGGTTTAAAGGTAAAATCTTATTAACTATTATGTTAACATATCCACCATTGGGTTGTTTTAGAAATTAGACTCAAACATCTTCATAGTTCTCCCATGTGTTGAATGAATTATTGAGCTGAACTCTTGTTATCAGTTTATTATCCATTGGCCAGAGCACATTTATGAAAAGCTGAAAATAGAACAAAGTATCCTGCAAAAGACACCAAACTCATTTCCTTTATCAATGATGAACTGGGATGCATGGTAAGACCAAAACAAAACAGTCCAATCAGAACACATAGCAGGCCTTACAGCAAGAGCAAAATTAAAACATAAGATTTCATGATTTGTTCAGTCAAATGCACATTAAGCTAAAAAAGGATCAAAATAATTAGATTTGAGGCCATAAACTATGAAAATCAAGAACAGTGACTAGGCAATAACCTTAAAACACTGAGCCAACTGAAGCACAAAATCCAGGGCTCAAGGGCCTATTTAAAATGATTTTGAAATCATGTGTTGCCATGATTTTAGACTGAGATGGATAGAGCCCCTTATTGGATATGTCATGTCTCTCTTTGTCTGCGATTTGTATTGTATAGAATGACTGGATCCCCTTTTGTTCTGTTTTGCATTGTTTTTTTTAATGTTTGTTTATTGTTTTTATTTTAGCATTATTGGCTGAGGAATTATGTGTCAGGCACAAAGAATCAGGATCAATCGTAAGGTTGCAGCATAGAACATTTATTCAAGTCTATACACAAGAATCTTGTCAACTAAAGTTCAAGACTAAATTGCCATTAGATAAAGTCAAAGGAATTCAGGAGGGGTTGGACTTGGAGCGCTTGTGGGAATGTAAAGACTCTAAAATAATGACATGCTTAACGCCCTCCCCCAGCTCTGTCTGCTCTTCTAATTACATTCTGTGAGTTGAAGTCCACACAACTTTACCATTGCCATGTTTGAAAATCCCTGCTCTAACAGAATGTTCTCTAAGAGCAACTCATTAACTGAAGCAGCTGCTATCGCTCTTAACACTTATACTCTTTCAGACCTCTGTGGTGCATTGACACTTCATCGTCTTCTATTTTGAAATTCAAACTGGCTCAGCTTTTAATTTCTGGACTGACCTACTGGCTATTTTTCTGTGAGTCCTTTTAGATCTCAGGCTAAGTATGCTTTTATCCTTCCCAATGCCAATCCCACTCAGAACAGAGGAAAGAGGAGAATTAAGTATGTTGCTAATGTTGCAAATTATATTCATTATATTACATCAAAAAAATTAAGTGACAGTGTATTCAATGTGACACTCACTTTTCATCAATTTATTCTGTCTGGAAAATTCACCCAATGTCAGAAAAAATATTTTCAAAAATGATATCTGATTGATAGATGATAGATAGATGATAGTTATAGATGATAGATAGATAATGATAGATATAGATAAATAGACAGACAAACAGACAGATGAGAGAAGGGATTCAACTAGCTAAAATATGCTTGTGCATATTTGCCTGAGCATCAGCATTTTTCTAAGAAAAATTACTATTTTGTGCTACAAATAATAATTTGGTGCTTTGTTTTTAAGCATCCAGTGAGAGTTTAATAATCTTTTTGGCATTCTATTCAAAACAAAACCGGCAAAACAAATACTGCAGCATGCAATGTTTCTATGCAAGGTGCCAGACAACCATTCATATCTTCCTCCACAATATCCCAATTCATTTTCTTCCCATCTGTTTTTCCAGGGTTATCCCAAAGTCAGTCAACATTCTGTGCCTTCCTTCCCACTTTAGCTTTCTTTCCTTAAGCATTTTTGTATGATGACATCATGTTTTAGGCATGAAAACCACCTGGTGACTTTGAGCCAGACATTCTCTCTCAGGGATGCTGAAGTATTAGACATGTTTGTCGCCTTGAGTTATTTATAAAAACAATAAAGACGGGATAAAAATAAATAAATCTTGAGGTTCCCCAATACCTCTGTTTTGTGTGCATGTATACCATTCATGATATAAAAGTAAGAGCTTGAATCTTGGAAAAATGACAGATGCTGCTTTTGTATCTAGGAATTCAAATTTGGATGGCCTGAATTTTTTTTATCATAAACACCACTTGATAATTTTAATTGGAGGGAAATATATAGCAATTCTCCTTGCATTCCCTGAGTCTCAATATTCTCTTTCAGTCTTGGAAGGACAAATATAGAGAAGAAAATATCAATGTCTATCTCAATTCCTTTCTCAACCATGGAAAGCAAGGGGGAAGATAGAAATTTTCCATCCATTCCCGCAAACTGTTCACTGGAATATCAAAGGTATAATCACTACTGCTTGATTTCTTGGAGACCCCTATCTCATAGCCTTCCAGGGTAAAAGAAAGGAATTTTCTATTAACTTCTTTGTGGATCAATAAGCTCTATCCTTGATACCGAGATGTGATGAATAAATTAAAGGAATCACATGTTAATTCGCATTTTTCATAAGAATGCAAAAGGGCATCCCTCTTAAAACGTTGGAGGGGGGGTTACTATTTATTTTCTCTGCATCACAGACACAAAGCTATTTGTTCAGCTTGGATGGTTCTGTGGCTTACAGTATGCAAGCAAAAAATTCACACAGAAGAATATCTTAATTTGAACCATACCTTTCTGTTATATAACACTAGGCCAATCCTAGCGCAGATTGTAAAAGTACAACATGAGATCCTGTTTATATATGGATCTTACTCTTCTTTCACTTTGTTTTATTAATCATTTTGTGCTGAACTGTTTATATTCTTCAGTGGTGTGTTACATTTTGAAATTGCTTCATTGAACTTGCCACCCCACAGATGCTCTTTCCCTTTCCTTATCAAGTAGGTTTGACTATGTCCTATTTGAGCCCAGTTAATGGGGAATTTGGGAGGCATGAGGGTTCAGCCATTAAAGAAGCTGAGATTGTCATTAGTTCGAGACCCAAGGGTTGTGCAATGGGACAAGCTCCAGTAACTTGCCCCAGCTGCTGCCTACCTAGCAGTTCAAAAGTATGCAAATGTAAGTAGATAAATAGGTACCATCTCTGTGAGAAGGTAGCAGCATTTCGAGCACCTTGGTGTATAGTCATGCTAGCCACATGACTATGGAAGCGTCTTCGGACAACACTGACTACCCCGTCTAAGAAACAGAAATGAGCATCAGTTCCTAGAGTCAGACATGACTGGACAGGGGAAATCGTTACCATGGAACATGCAATCATACTTTACGTATTTTAAGCAGAATTGGGGATTTAAAAAAGAAAACCTGTACACTTCTGAGAAATGTACTTGTTTGAAATGGCAAAGGAACTGACAATCAAAATAGAATAACGTTATTTCAATTTGGAGACTTTCAAATTACTTGAAAAGTATTTACAGCATCAGAGCTTCTTCCCCCAAAATATATTCCAAGTAACAATACAACTTAAAGTGTTGCATGGATGGTGCATCTCCACAATTTTACGAGTTGTGTAAAGTCTGCACAGTTCATGGGGAAGGGAGATTATGTGTAACTTGATTAGCTATGAGCTAAAATATACAGCCATTACTTTCAACACTGAGATTCTTTATAGTAAAAGACAGTGAAATTCATTTGTGCCACAATGTTCTTGTCAATCAAAATAAATTTTTAAGGGACTGCTACAACAGAACAAAAGGAGCTCTAAATTTCTCTCTTAAATCAAGTAACAGGAAGAGAAGAAATTAAATTGTATCAGCAATGTACTGGAGATTGTACAACCATTGCTTCCTTATTTATTTATTTTAATTTACTGATTCTATTCACTATTGAATAGTGAATTCAATTAGTCAGTGAAACATAAGATTAGAAGGTTCAGATTACTCAGCAATCTTAGAGTCATATTAATTGCAAATCTCTTGGGCTCATGTCTACTGACAATTGTTTATGCCAAGTACCTTCACTATTATCCAGGAAGAAAACAACATACAGCAGAGCTTCCCACAAACAGTATCTATTGGGAGTGGGCAGCCATAACAAATATAAGTAAATAAATAACAATAAAAGTGTCACATTGTAGTTAAAAAAATCCAAATACAAATTTGGATAGCCTTGTCTTCTTTTTAAAATATACCCTAGATCAGGGGTCCCCAACCTTTTGGACCTCAGAGACCACTAAATTCATAATTTTAAATCCCGTGGACCACTAATATGATCTGCCTAATGACCGGCTGGGTGGGTGTGGTAAGGTAGTCATGTGACTGGATGGGTGGGGCCAACTTGATGTCACTCACATCGAGGGGTGCCTCACCGGCCTATACTCACCTCTCCCCTCCAAACCACTCCTTGCCTGCCCACCTGGGCTCCTTAGGTCCCAATAGGAAGCAGTTGTTGGAGCTATGCGGCCACCACGAGAAAGAGTTGGCAAAACAGCTGGCTCAGTTCAAATTGGACCTGACAAAGAAGGAGGCTCAGCAGAAACACCTCACTGAGGACTAGGAGCATAAGCTTTCCAAGCAAAGGGAAGACCTGTGGGAGTGCAAGTCCAGGTCCGGCACGTGGAAGCTCAGCGGGCTCAGATGGTCAGCCAGTTCCAGGCCATGATACAGTCGCATTGGAACAAGGCCCTCTGGCTCTTTGCCACAAGCAGCACTTCCCTCCAACCTTCATCCAAAGCCCCACACCAGGAGGCTGAAGCAGACCCCAAGTCGGAATTTCTGCCCCCCTCCAACCCACACAAAAAGACCCCAAAGGGGGAGACTCTCTGCAGGAACACAAACGTTCATTGCACGTATCTGGCCAGGGGACATAGTTTGAGGACCCCTTTTTTAGTGCAATATAAAAAAATGCAAATGATTTTTCTGCGGACCTCCAAAATTTTCTCGTGGACCACCAGCGGCTTACGGACCACCAGTTGGTGACCACTGCCCTAGATCACGGGTGTCAAACTTGCCATGTCACATTGCCATCACATGAGGTTTCATGACATTTCCCCCATTTGCGGAGCTCGGTTGGGCATCACTTACACATGACGCATCCAGCCCGCCTGCCGCCAGTTTGACACCCCTGCCTTAGATGTATACTTCAATCATCGCCTCAATGTATCTCCAGAGCTCTTCCACAGCTGAACCAATTCCAACAACAAGAGCAATGCTGGGCCTGTGAAGAACGCAATTTTCTGACAGTGAGAACTTTCACCCCATGGTGAAAAGACTCCCACTTCCTTTCTCCAAAGTCAAGGAAGCTATGGTGTCACCATTTTATTTTTATTTGAACAGCGAAATATCACTGAAGCTCCCACTCTAGGAAGTGATTCCACAAAAACAAAAACAAATAGGGGGAAGGGAAGCACTGTCTGGATGCTTCTTCTACTGGTCAGTTAGTGTTGTGGCCTGTCAACAGCCTGTGCAACTAGTAGCTGATTCCAACAGCGAGGAGGCTGGTGTGGTGCTGCGCCAGCAGCCTGTGTAGCTGTCACTCGAGTCAGACAATGAGGAAGCTGGAGAAGATGTGGTGCCAGAGGCGGGGATTCAGCCAGGGCCTTCAGAACCTCCAGAGACTCCCATAAGTAAAGAGGAAGAAGAGGAGGAGCCTCTTCTCGATGCACGGGCAAGCAGAGCTGCCAAAAGGCTGGAGTAGCTACTCAGGAAGAGATCTCCTTGAGAGTAAGGTTTGGGGCTAATTGGCCACTCCCTTAGACTATTTAAGGAAGGACGACGATTGAGGGAATTTTGCAGGGAACAACTTCGTTCACTCTCCTTCATGTCTTGATCTTAGTTCTCTGCAAATTGCTTCTGGGCTTTCTGCCAACCATAGTAAGATTACGATTATTTATTCTTTGGATTCTTGTAGGCTGTTAAGAAAGTTAATTAACAGCCTTTGTTTGAAAAAGACTGATTTAATTTAGTAAACTAAGGTTTGTACAGACTTTGTGTGTGCTGCGTTCTTTGGGGTCTGTAGTTGGGGCAGAACAGTTAGTGTCGGCACTGCTCAGCTCGTAAAGGGTACTAGAAAGTTACAAAAATAGCATCAGTGATGACACTCACAGGTCTTCTGAACTTGAATGATTATGCAACTGTGCGCTTAGCTGGTGGCTATGTGGCTGTATGCTTAGATGATTATTGCAACCACATACAGTATATCACAGAAGCGAGTACAGCCCCTCACATTTTGTAAATATTTAAGCAGTGTTGTCACAATAAAATATATGCTTAAATATTTACAAAATGTGAGGGGTTGTACTCACTTCTGTGATATACTGTAACCCTTCGTACTATTATTGCATTAAAAAAAATTACAAAATGACTAAGAAAAGTCAAGATAATTTATTATAGAATCTTTCCTAAACATTTATACTTCTGCGACAAATCAAAATACCTGCTTGTAATCAAAGACAAAACTTTGAAAACTATACATGAACTTAATCCCAAACTCTTGGCTAGGTAGCTCACATGCTTGTCATACACAATTAAGTATCAGTGTTTGGTTCTCTATCAATATGCAAGGTTATAAATTCTGTCTTGTTTTAGAGCAGGCCATATCTCTGCTTTTGAACGAGTCTAGACAGAATGATTCCCTACAATATAAATCATCATACTTGTAATAACGCACAATTTTCCAGAAACCTGGATTATTATGTTCAAAACAATCCATCCAAATGAGAGAAGACTAGAGAATCAGTTGTAAAATGCTTCTTAAAATATAAACTGATAGCACAACACTATGTATGTTTAATCAGACTTAAATCTCAGTGAATTTATCTTCTTCTAGGATAGCAAACGTGGGATTATAGCTTAAACATTCTTGATTCAGATATATTTTATACTAGATAATTTGAAAGGGTTATAAAGTATTTTAATCAAATATAAATGACCCATTTTCTTTAAAAACAATTTATTCTGATATTGTTAGGGGAAGAAGGATTTATGATTCTTGTCCTAATTTCTGTAATTGTTTTAAAAAAAACAACTGAAGCACTGCAGAAATAGTTTCTTATTCTCTCCAGGGATAGAGTTAGCATAAAATCTATCTCCTCTGAACAATCTCTCTTCATTAGTGATTACTCTTTCTTATTAACGAAGTCTTTATTAATAAGTATACATCCCTAGGGAGGCTCACGAGACGCATTTGCTGGGTTGACAAGCAAAGCAGTATAATAAGTTCATAAAAAAGGATGCATTTAAGGAAAAGCATATTGCCATAATGTTCACTTCTTTTGAGTTTCAGTCGAGTACTGGTTTTTAGGAGGGCGAGAGAAGAGGAGATGATATGAGAAGTAGAAACCTATGGTTGGCCTTTTTAGTTTAGGGCAGGGGTCAGCAATCTGCAGCCCCAGAGCCACATGTGGCTCTTTGGGCCCTCTGCTGTGGCTCCCTATCGGGTGATCCCACCACTGGCTGGCCCCGCCCCTCGTCCTCCCCTCCCAGTCACTCCTCGCCTGGCCTGAGAAGGTAAGGGCGACGGGGGATGGAGAAGCGACCAGGGCAGAGATCGAGAGATACAGAGAGAAGGGGAGAGAGAGAGAGACATAGAGAGATACAGAGAGAGAGGGAGGGGGAGGGAGGGAGGGGAGAGAGATATATGTCAAAAGGGTTTTGTGGTTCCCGGTGTTTTTTAACAACTGTTTTTCTGCCCTAATGACCGACTGGGTAGGCGTGGCTAGGGTGGGTGTCATGTGACTGGTGGAAATGAGTGACATCGAGTTGGCCACACCCACCCAGGTTTTGTGGCTCCCAGTGTTTTCTTTTCTGTGGGAAACGGGTCCAAATGGCTCTTTGAATGCTTAAGGTTTCAGACCCTGGTTTAGGGGAACTAAACTCACCTAAACTCCGCTGAAGATGTTACCTAGCCTAGTAACGAAATGTTTGGAAATCAACCCACAAGCTCGAAGAACAAACCTTCAATCACACAAATAGATATTTAAGTCCTAATTTTAAAAAAAATCAGACCAAAAAGAAACCAAGTCTGTAAAACATAAGGAATTTCCAAAGGGAAATTACACCAAGACCATGGTGGATCTTAGAGGCTTGTTGGATGTTCTTAAGTAATACTTACTCTACAGATAATCCTCGACTTTCAGCTACAATTGGGACTTGAACTGCCATCACTAAGCAATGTGGTCATTAAGTGAGTTGCACTTGATTTTACAACTTTTCTGCCAATGTTATTTGTTCCGTGTATCACTGTGGTTATTAAGGGAATCCAGTTTCCCCCGTTGAGTTTGCTTGTCAGAAGCCCCTGGATGGTAATACATGACAATTATGTGACCGTGGGACATTTCAACTATGGTAACTATATGATGATTGCCAACTGAATTTTGATCATGTGACCACAGGGACACTGCAATGTTTAAGTGTGAAGACCAGTTCTAAATGTGAGGATCAGTCTTAAATCACTTTTTTGATGCCTTTGGAACTTCGATGAGTTGTTAAGTCAAAAGTTGAGTGCTACCTGTATTTACTATCATTAATACAAATGATATTAGTATTACCTAAGCAGTTATGGGAAGATTTATGAAAGCAGGAGGCAAATAATGACAATGTATATAAGCAATTATAAAAAGAAGGGAGAGAAAAAAACACTACTTTGGCCAACTGAAACTAATGTTTATGACAAAAAGGGATGACATGCCTCAAGAACAATGTATTGTATTCATTCTATATTTAAAGGACTATATGCTCCCTATACACAAAGAGAAGAAATGGATATAGCTGACTGTGAGCCATACCATTAATGAAATTCAACACTGATTCTACTCATCCTGTTCAAGCAAACAGAGAAGAATTATCAGCAGGAAGAGCAGTCAATTTTGACCAAATAGCAAGGGCATGCTATCACTTTGGGGGTGGAGACACATTGGAAAGTTTGAGAACATGTGGTGGGGTATTTTACTTAGGATGCTCTCTACATTTTTAGTGGGGCTTTTGTGAATCCCCCCAACATTGCTAGAAATAAATATGATGGTAGACGCTGAACTTTGCTTGAAGCAGACCTTTCAAGGGGAAAGCAGTGAGTTAGATAATTTAATAAGGAAAATTCTGGGGATATGTTGTTGCTTGTCAGAAAGATTAAGGGATTGTAAGAAATCGAGCATAGACAATGAACTAAGTTTTCAGGGAGAAGCTGTGATAAAGTCAAGGAATAATAACTGTTAGCAGATTTAGAAAAACTCTGCAACAACATGTACTTGAATCAAAGAATGCCTATACAAGTAGTCCTCAACCTATAACCATCATTTAATAACAGTTCAAAGTTAAGCCGGTGCTGAAAAAAGTAACTTACAACCAGTCCTTGCCCTTAGAACTGTAGGAAGTTAGCACCCACCCCTTTCCTGGAAGAGTGAAATATTTTAGGAAATATGAAAAAGGCAGAATATTATATTTTCCTGGATGAGAAATATGAGAAACATATTTTACAGACAAAGCAGCTCCCACCTTCCTGCCCCCCACCCTTTGTCAATGGGCCATTAAGGCTTGGGCCAGTCTACTCTACATAACAAAGATCTACCTCCTTCAGGCAGAGCCATAGTAGGAATTGCCAAAGATAGGATTAGCCCTCTACACAATAGCAGCAGAAATTCACCACATGTGACCTGGGAAGCACATGTGACCATCAGCCAGCAAGGCCCCCACCCCCTGGGAGTCTGGCAACCAATCAGGATACTCTTTTGGGGCCCCAAGAAATGCAGAGCCAGAGAGAGCATAAAAACCCAAGGATTTACTGTATCTGCCCTTTTTCTGTTCAGGAACTCAAGCCATGTGATCCTGTCCACCATTAAACCATCTTTCCAAGCAGTCTCCATGTTTCCAGTGTCTGTTTCCCCACTTGGAGCAGAACCCAGAAGGATGTTTCTTCCAACAGAACCATTACAGTGTTTCCATGAACGCACACTCAAAATTTGGGTGGTTGACAACCAGCATGTATTTACAATGGTTGCAGCATTCTGGGGTCATGTGATCTTCCCAGGGGGCTTCTGACAACCAAAATCAATGGGGAAAATCGTATTCATTTAACATCCATGATTTGCTAAATGAATGCAGCAGAAAGGTCATAAAAACAGACACAACTCTCTTAATATTGTTTAGTGATGGAAATTCTAGTCCCAATTGTACTCTTAAATTAAGGATTACCTGCATTGCAAAAAAAGCAATAAAAACACTTGACTGTACTTTTGAGTGTTGGCTAGTCTTGCTTTTTTTTTTTAAAGAAAATATATATATATATGGATTTGGAGGTCCCCTTCCATGAAAAACACTTCCTTGGAAAAGTTCTGCAGTATCCTTACTATTCTGCCAATGCACCATCTATCTGTGTAGCTACCTTTTAGTCATATTTCTCAATAATTAACTTTAGAGCAGCCGAACTCACATTAGTATATGAAGTATATGTCCAAGGAAGGAAAGAGAATTTACACAAAGGAAAAATGAAAAAAACCAAGTTCCTTATTAATAAGTGTTCTAAGAAATGATCTTCTCTTCCAGGACTGCATTTCTAAAAGCATTTCAGTAAAACATCTTTTTTTTTTCACATTTAAAATCTGCCTGCCCCAAATAACACTATTTGTTAAAACAAAGGTAAGAATATAAAAACATCTTACGGCTTGAAAGAGAATATGACAGCTTGCAGTTGATTTTTCTGAAAAGTTGCTTGTTGAATGGCCAGAGAATTAGCGTGAAGAGTTGAATGAAGTTGATTATCAGTCCTGACACTATAAATACATAACTGATAATAAGATGACAAATGAATTGAGACTTCACAAATCCAATGATGTCCATAGCTTAAGGCAGCAAGGCAAATCTTCCAGAAAAGGAGAGAACAGTGCTCAAATTTGGAACAGTAACTGTGGAAAGACAAGAGAACCGTAAGGTTAGAAATAATCCACATGGAGTGTCTACATTGCTTTCATTATCTTTTTACTTTAAATTGCCCTCCCCTAAATAACTATTACTTCTAATTTAAAAGTAGTTTAAAGAAATGTATGAAAACACATAACCTGAAACAAACACCTGTCTGTAAAGACAATATGAAGAAGGAATCTACGATATGCAAAGAGCAGGAATATACTATATAGCTGCTTGCTCAAACTCCCCACCTTTCTATAGAATTAAACATTTCAGTTTAAAAATATGATATTTGTTAACAAGTTCAAAAAAAGAAGTGTCTTATTCACAGCAGTAATAAGTACAGGGCCTGTAAAAGCTTGGAAAGTGTAATTTGATTAAAAAAAACCCTTTCAAAATATGCTTCTTTGCTGCCAAGATCAAAACATGCTAAACTGCAGTGTTACTTGGAAAATTATAGGTCAATTCTGACAGATTTTTAAAAATTGACCAATCATTTAAAATTGACTGACTTCAGGTTCTAAAAATTCTACTTTAGATATTTCTAAATGCTTCTATTACTCTTTCCAAGCAATAAAAAAGAAATATTTTGTATTCCTTTACCAGTTTAACTCAGGGAATTTTTCAAAAACTTACATGTGCTATTTGAGCAAAGCATCAGATCCTATTATTGCTACTATCAACCCTTCATAATTGGCAAAGTCCCCCAGATGACTTTCAAGCCTAAGAACAGTCTCCCCAGCTTTTAATCCAGTGCCTTGGATGACTATTCAAAATTACACTCTTGTGAATGCTGTGTCTATCTATCAGTGAGTCCAGCCCTAGCATTCAAACCACAAACACAACTCGCAGTGTGTTACAAACTCAGTGGTGAAATCCGAAATTTTTTTACTACCGGTTCTGTGGGTGTGGCTTGGTGAGCGTGGCAGGGGAAGGATACTGCAAAATCCCCATTCCCTCCCTACTCCAGGGGGAAGGATATTGCAAAATCTCCATTCCCACCCCACTCTGGGGCCAGCCAGAGGTGGTATTTGCTGGTTCTCTGAACTACTCAGAATTTCCGCTACCAGTTCTCCAGAACCTGTCAGAACCTGCTGGATTTCACCCCTGAATGCTTTCCCTGAGTTGCATAAATTCAAGTCTACATGACTTTATGATACCTATAGAAACTGAATGAATAAACATCATAATGCCAGAAAATCAACACACATTTAAAAGAAAATTGAATTGTCTGAAATTTTAGTTCTTTTAAAGTAATTTATTAGTTAATAGTGGCTCCATCCTAACTCAGAACTATCAGAGAAACTTCTCTTTCAGCTCACTTTCTCAGGTGCCACCAGAATTCTTTGAAATTGTGAAACAGATTTACTTTCTGAAGCAAAACACAGTAGTTGTCCAAACTATGAGGTTGCATGGTCAGGATTAGGGAGGAATCTGGTAAACCTACCTTTAAGTGATGACATTTTGCTAACATAGTAAAAAGAAATACACCGTAGTAAAAAGGGATATACTATAAATGAAATTAATTACTGAAATTGGAATATTATTTATTCTTTTATTTTATTCAGTATTTGGTACTGAATATGCTCTATGGACAGATTATTTGAGCAATTATTTTTATTTTATTTTTAGGCAATTATTATTTGCAGAAATCTGCCTTCCCTAAATCTATTGTTTTAGTTTTATAAGAGGAGGAATAAAGATGCAAACTGTTCAGGAACTGCAAACGAGAGAAACATTTGGCATAGTTCTCAATAACTTTTTTAAAAAAATAGCTGGGCATCCAATTAGCAATCCTCATTTTTTCACATATAATGAATATGTTCTCTTCCCATATTATGTATATACTATATTACAATATATCGGATACATAGTATTTTTGACATAATATTGACATCCTAAGAATAAATCAGACAGGGTAGGGATGCTCAAGACCAGGGGTGTCAAAATTCAATTTCATTGAGGGCTTCATGATAGTTGTGTTTGACCGTGTGGGGGATGGGAGGGTGGGCATAGCCAAGTTGGCGTGGCCAGGGTGGATGTGGTCAGTTCAATGTCACTCATATCGGGGGTACCTCTAGTGGCCAAGTGCCAAAGCCTCAGACCCTCACTTTCATGATAATCTTCCTTCCTTCCTTCCTTCCTTCCTTCCTTCCTTCCTTCCTTCCTTCCATCCATCCATCCATCCATCCATCCATCCATTCTTTTTCCTTCCCTCTTCATTCTCCTTTCTTCTTCCTTCCTCTCTTTCCTTATTTTTCCTTCCTTGCTCTCTTCCCATCTTCCCTTCTTTTTCTTTGCTTTCGTCTCTTCCTTTCTCCTTTCTTGTCCCTTCTTGCATGCTCAAATGCAAAAGGGGAAGCATTTCTCCATTTGTTCTGTTTTTAGTTTGTTTGCTAGCCCTCTGCCAGTGAAAATGGAGCTCCGTTTTTGCTGGCAGAGGCACTAGGGGCTGGTTCTTTGTTGTTTCCAGGGTGGCCCCACGGGCCAGATCTAAGTACCCCCGTGGGCCTTGAGTTTCACATCTCTTTTCTGAAATCTTGCCATTTAGTGGGACCTCACAAGTGTGTCTTTTCTATGGCTGCTCCTACAATGTGGAATATCCTGTCCCCCCACCCCATATGATTTGGCAAGGCCCCACCCTCATTAAGACCTGACTTTTTACCAAGGATAAGATTGTAGAGATAGAAGTATGGCATGAGAACAATTGGAGCTTGCTGTAGGGTACCCCAAAAGGACGATTAAAGTACAGGGTTTTTGTTTTTATCACTTTATTGGTTTACTGTTTTATGACTGTTTTATAGCCATTGGTTTTATTGATGCTGTGAGGAGCCCAGAGATGCTTAAGATGGACAGCCATATAAAAAATCCTTTAAATAAATAAACAATACATTATTAGAAAAACTTAGTTGTTAAAATGATGAGAATATCATTTTCTAATATTACCAGGGATGCTGTAGGGTGCACTTCTGGTAAGTATGAAGTCAAGAGTTTCCTACAATAGGAAGGCTGAAGTCAAGTGTTTGTGGAATCCAATTTAAGAGTTGTAAATAGTTGGGCAGGAATTGGCAGAGATTTACAAGTTATAAGCATGCAATAGGAACAACAATGCCAAAAACACTTAAATGTCATCTGTGCTTTGAAGAGTTTGAAGCGGAAGATAAAGTTTGAAAAAAGAAAGATAACAGAGACCAGGTACTGCACTGTTCCTCCTCATGTTATTTTCTTCTATCATACTAAGACAACACAAAGAAAAATAGTTCCATCATTCATTGCTAACGTTTTAGGGATTGAATGCTTCTTGTGCATGAATAATAATAACTTCATTGTCATTGTACGTGTATACAGAGTATATCCATACAACGAAATTCACTTAACACCCAAAGACCAGGCCCAACAAACATAACAATCCCCAAACATCCCCCCCATCCACCACAAATTCCCTACCCCTAAACCACCCAAACATCCACACAACAGACCAAGTAATGCTGTCCAACAGCTGATGGCCCTTTAGTTCATTGTTGAGTGCAATTATAACTCTGGGATAAAAACTATTCAGAAAATATGCGGTCCGAGTTTTAATTGTTCTGTATCTTCTGCCAGAAGGCAACAGTACAAAAAGATTGTAACCATAAATCAGATTTGGATTGATGGAGAACGATCTCTGGGTAAAACTCATATGTTTGATGAGTGACATGGTATGTGACATGGTATTGCATGTGAATCAAATTTAATAGAAAATTAAGCCAGCCAAGCAATGATTTTAAACGCTCCCAATTTATATCACAGGAATATAATTCATACAGGTAGTCCTTGACTTACAACCACAATTGAGCCCAACATTTCTGTTGCTAACCGAAAAATTTGTTAAATGAGTTTTGTCCTACTTTACCACCTTTCTTGCCACATTTGTTAAGTGAATCACTGCGTTGTTAAGTTAGTAACACAGCTGTTAAATAAATCTTACTTCCCCATTGACCTTGCTTGTCACAAAAGGGGATCCCATGACCCCGGGACACTGATTCTGTCATAAATATGAGTCAGGGCCAAGCATCTGAATATAAATCACATGATAATAGGGCTGCTGCAACAGTTGTAAGTATGAAAAATGGTCGTAACTCCCTTTTTTCAGTGCTGTTGTAACTTTGAATGGTCACTAAACGAACTGTTGAAAGTAAAGGACTATCTGTAGTTCATTAATCTACAGGAAGGTATGTCATCTTTCTGTTAGACTTAAGCATACATTTTTCTTTAGAAGAAGAGTGGTTATGTTTTCTGATAGTAGAGTAGGTTGGAAATATAATTGCACCATTCAGAACAAATTACCAGCAGAAAGATTACATGTCTCCCACATAAATGAACAGTAAAGTGGTAGAACCAGTGGTAAAATGTAAAAATTGTTACTACTAGTTCTGTGGGCATGGCTTGGTGGTGGGGTAATGTGACTGGGTGGGCATAGCCAACTTTTTTTTTTTTAACTTTTAAAAGCATTTTTTCTACAACCTCTTCGACCGAAGAGGTTGTAGAAAAAATGCTTTTAAAAGGCTCTGATGATCCCAGCTGAGCCGTATGATCACCAGAGCCTGAGTTGAGGCTTTTTTTTTTTAACTTTTAAAAGCATTTTTTCAGCTGAAGAAAAAATGTTTTTAAAAGTTAAAAAAAAAAAAGCCTCTGATGATTGCGCGGCTGAGCTGGGCATGGGGGGGGGGGCAGGGATTTTTGCTACCGGTTCTCCAAACCACCTGCCGCCATCGCTACTGGATCAGGCGATCCGGTCCGAACTGGGAGCATTTCACCCCTGGGTAGAACAGTAGTAAATACATATTTAAAAACCTTAATTTGGCAGATCAGGAAGTAAAACTTTCCAAAGGAATTGCCTGTTGCAGCAAAAAATAAAGAGCTTTAGTTTTCTTTAAAAACTCACATACAGCAAAAGCTTCCAGAGACTGTAAACTATCAGAATGATAATGAAGGGGATGGAAGATTACAATACAATCATTTTAAGAAAGCTTGACAATAAACATTTAGGCACACCAAATATTTGCTGTGCCCAAACAACAAAGGATAAAAGGAAATAAACTGGAAAGAGCACTGAAAGTAATATTCTTATTTTTGGCAGCCATTCACAATGTGCCCAAATACTTATTGTGAAGTTTTCTTATAACGGTTCCATGCTAAAAGTATTATTGATACCTCACTCCTGAGGTTTTTGCTTCGTATTTTGGGGAGGGGGTTGCACAGGTAATCCTAGAATTATAATAAGACCCTAATAATTACACTTATAACTCATGAAGGTTGTAAATCAGGACATCATGTGACTGCCCCAAATTTGTGACCTTTTTTTGTGGCAGTCATTAAATTTATGACCTTTTTGGTGGTATTCATTGTTCACAATGGAGCGGCTTTTGCTGGAAATTGAAAATTGCAAGATGTGGTGATGTGACAGCAGGGCTGTGCAAATAGCCATAAATGCAGGCTGGTTGTTGAATGCTGAAAATGTGGTCATATGAGAACTGTAAAAGCAGCTTGAAAGTAGCTTCTGTCATAACTTTGAACTGTTGTTAAATGAGCAATCGTAAGCCAAGGACTGCCTGCATTTAGTTATCCATTTGCATCATTTGATGCAAATGGCTGAAGCTTATTCTTCCCTATATCACTAAAGGGTACAAATGGTCCTGTATGAGGTTCCTTAAATAAGCAGGATCTATAACATGACCTCTCTGTACTTACAGCACATTTATTTTTATATCTACTCAAAAGCCCAACATTGCAAGCTATAAAAGTGCAGGCTCAGTTATTTAAATTGTAGTGGCTGAATCACCAAAACTGAAATGATCTTCATTTATCTTGTCTACAGCGCTGGTCACACCAAAAGCCAAACCTCATAAATAATGAGACATTGTTTGAGATGTCCTTTTATGACAGCTAATGTGGAATTTATAAGGAAGACAAAGCTACATAGTATGTGGTGAAGTTAGTTCATTACAGATTCCTGGCCAATAGATTTGTTGAATGAATGTAGACAGAGCAGGACCAGGATTTCTCCAGCCATTCACAAGTGTTGCTACATGTAAACAAAGATGACTCCTGTTTTGGCCTTGGGAAAACTCCATCATGAGTTGTATTCTCATTAAAGTTTGCATGAAGTATGTAAAGGCTCCCTTCAAACTGGACTGGACATTTACAAAATAGGAACAAAATTATCTGTTTGCTAGATATTATCACAAAATATATGAACGAATAAATAAAATCACAGCCTTCTTTTCATTGATAAAAAAAAGAGAGAAATATTCCACTGATTAAAAGAAAAAAAAATTCTGCTAAACATGCCATTAAAGTAGCAAAGATCAGAACTCATTGGTCTTCATAAGGTATAAATCAGCTTCAGAGGTGGTGTTCAGCTGGTTCGGATCAGTTCGAGCGAACTGGTAGCGGCGACTGCACCCCTCTCGCAATGCTGTCCTATTTAGCTATGTTTTCGAGGCTGGGCGCATGCGAGAAGGTGCACAAGCGCGAGTGAAGCGAGCGTGCCTGGGCATGGCGAACTGGTGCCAAGAATATGTGAAACCTATCACTGGTCAGCTTGCTACCTCTTCTCAAAGGGGCTGAGAAGAGCATTTCAAAGAGCAGGAATGTCAGTCCACCAAACAATTAGATGTTTTTATTTTTTTTTTAATTTTTATATGCCGCCCTTCTCCGGAGATTCAGGGTGGCTTACAATGCGTTAAGCAATAGCCTTCATACTTTTCTATATTTTATACAAAGTCAGCTTATTGCCCCCACAAACCGGGTCCTCATTTTACCCACCTTAGAAAGGATGGAAGACTGAGTCGACCTTGAGCCTGGTGAGAATTGAACTCGCAGTAATTGCAGGCAGCTGGATGTTAAATGCTGCCTTAGTAGGAGGCATTAGCCTCCTACGCCACTCAGGCTCCTCAGGTGTTTCTTAAGATAATGACACATTCTTTCTCTAAGTTCTTGAAAAAACTTTCAGAATTGTCTTGATAAATATTTACCCCAAAAGAGGGTAAAAAGACTAAAAACCCAGAGAGATAAAAATTCATATTCTTTAAAATTTAATTGGATTTTTTTTTTAAAAAAAGTCATGACCAAATTGTCATTTTCTCCTTCATTACAAAAGCTTGTTCTCAGAAACATAGGAAATCCAATGACTGGATCGGTCATACTCATACATTTAAATTAAACTGAACATTCAGTAATTGCAAATCTCAGTAACAAATATAAAATCTTCAGAAATGTTGACTCA
Organism: Arizona elegans; assembly: GCA_022577455.1. Classification (NCBI taxonomy): domain Eukaryota; kingdom Metazoa; phylum Chordata; class Lepidosauria; order Squamata; family Colubridae; genus Arizona; species Arizona elegans. The sequence goes on from JAKOOJ010000001.1 coordinate 258,173,257, forward strand.
GAGTTATTAATTGAAAAGAGAAGAAACAAATGTATCTATATGCCCAGGCAATATTTTAGGAGTTTTTAAAGATACATAGTTATGTAGTCACTTTATAAAAATAGTATATAAATGTCAGTCTGCCCATAAAAGTACATTTAGATTATATTATTGAACAGTATAATTCAAACAATAATGATTCATTTATACACTGATTTTACAGTTGTCTGGGTCTTCCAATCAGTGGACTTCAAATGCATGAGAAAACATTTTTGTTTGGATTTTACTCGAACAATGAATGTCCACTGTTAAAGCAATCCAGATATTACATTCTTTTAATCAATATTTGCATAATTGTATAACTGATATTTTGAAATTGTTCACATCAGTTTAGATAATTCAAAAGAAGTGATTTCAAAATTAGCTGCCGTTTAGAATTAAAGGATACTCATTCCCCCAATAGTTCATTAAACTAAGGCTTTTTACAGCACTATTATTCTGTTGATGTGATTTGAAACAAGAGATATAAACTACTGAATTCTGAGAAAGATGGGATCATTTAATTTTTGCCTGCTTGGGAGAAAGATAAACATTTGAAAACAAAAGAAATCATCCCTTCTGTAATAAAGTAAAATTAAAGAATGAGGTCCTTGGTTTTAAAATAATTATTGTAAAACATTTCTCAACTGCATTAAGTTAAATACCAATTTAACTGAAACGCATCCTCCATGATTAAATCAGATATATGAGAAAATTCTACATTTACCATTATTCTTTCAATGTATATTATAGACAGCTTTATCACCATCTAAAAGTGCTGCCACATCATAACATTGTTTCCTATTCAAGCGTGATGCTGACAAACCAGGTTTTTCTCTATGATACATTTGTGCCTGATTTTTATTTGAAGCCCATTAAATATTAGTTTATGTAATTTATACCTTTAAAAGTACAGATCCCATAAATTCACAAATACTAAAAGTAGTTTCTAACCGTCAAATATGATGAGCATAATCCTAACGGAGCACAAGAATACACCTTCAGGAATCAGTATACCAAAGGAAACAAAAGCAATTCTATTTAATCCTAATTTTAGGATTTTGCAAGGAAGTAGTAGGTGAGAATAAAGACATCTAGATAATAACAACAGAAGAGAAGATATGTAGCTCAGGGTTGAACTGTGGAGTCTTAAATGTCTGCAAGCAAGCAAGCAAGCGCAGAGAACACCAAGGATTCCACACCTAGATAAATTCTGGAAGTTGTGGAACATAAATCTGTTCACAGAAAGAGCACATTAGGTCTCCCCATTGGTAGCATATTGCAGTGACACTCATTATTTCAAAATTATCCCATGAGATGCCAACTAGCATGCACTAAAATACTCCAAATTAACCAAAAGTATGGTCCAATCAAATTATATCCTACTAATGCTGCAGGTTAAATATATCTGCGTCAGACAAAGGAAGCTAAAATGGAAATAGAAATTGGGCGTCTGTATGATGTAGAGGGATTTTTTTAAGCATTGTAAGTAGAATGGATAGAGTATAATTTGGAATCTAACTAACAAAAGAAATGATTTGGGTCAGTAGACTGTGCTACCTCTTTGTATGCATACATAACATTTTATAAATGCACTCTTTCCTCCTCTGATGTTTTTTTTTTTTAATTTGATTTATATGCCGCCCTTCTCCAGAGACTCAGGGCGGCTTACAATGCGTTAAGCAATAGCCTTCATACTTTTGTATATTTATACAAAGTCAGCTTATTGCTCCCACAAACTGGCTCCTCATTTCACCTACCTTAGAAAGGATGGAAGGCTGAGTCAACCTTGAGCCTTGGAGAGATTCGAACCAGCAGTAAATTGCAGGCAGCTGTGTTAATAACACGGTGCTTAGACCACTGTACTATCAAGGCTCTGTTAATATCTCTCTATGTTAATATTGGTCTGCATTGACTGTCAAAAAAACTATAAATATAATGCTACACTCTTTCCACATTGGTTAGGCACAGCAAAACTCTTCCATAAACTACTGAGAATTAGTTTGCGCAGTTGTCATTGGAGTGCTGTTTTGTCCTTAACACAGGGTGGACTGCTTTTAACAACAAAGTACAAAAGAAACTGCTGTATACATGTTTGTAGCAGAAAGGAAAGCATTTCTATATACTAGGTTAGAGAGTATTTCATAGTTTTTCTGCTAATAAGTTCTTTCCTAATTTTTTTTTACTATTATTTTTTTCAGCTGGAATCTTCCCACCTCTCAAACTAAGAACTTACCTCCTTTCGCAAGGGCCACGGTGTCATCCTCTAGAAAAGCTAAAAGCTTTTTTTCTGCGTATAAGTGAATGTTACATTTATCATCTCGTTTCTTAGCTGTCCCTAAGTACATATTCACCACCAGAACACAAACAATGAAAGTCAGAGACTGAAATCTGATAGGAGAAGGAAGGAAAGAAGGCAAAGCAAAGAATAAATCAACATTCAAACTCAATATTTCCTAATGGTGGTAGGAAGAGGGGGCAATAATGTCCTTCAAGTATAATTCATTACTAGATGATGATACAGAAAGGTGGTTATTGTTATTTTCTTGATAACAATACTACGTCTGGAATATTTGACTTCATAGTGTAGACTTAGAGCCTTTGGTTTCCTGATACAGTAGTCTTTCATTTGAATACTAATCAGACCTGAACTTCAGTTTCTTCCAGTTTAGCAATAGACAAACATTTTTAGAAGCTACCCTTATGCAATTAAGTCACTCACAGCAGGTCAGGGTGTTCTGGAGGACTGGTACTTGAGGGTCATAGAAACAGTTGTTTTAGAGTTGCTTTCATCAATTGTTAAAAAATTAAAAATCAATAATTGAGTTTCTCAATCCTAAAAGGCAACTTAAGACATTGAGTCCTAACCTAAAAGCATCTAAAAGCTTCTCAAATTATTTACATGAGCATAATTGCACTTTAGGCTTCATGAATATTGGTCGTAGGAGGAGTTAATCGTACATAGGATAAGAATTTCAATATCCCGTTAGTTTAACGACTTATTGGAACATAAATGGCCTGTTCCTCAAAAAATTGGTGCCAATAAGTCCTCAAAGTTAAGGAATTAGAAACAAAAACTCTTCAAGTTCATGGGCTTTAATTCTTGTCTATATACAGAAGCCTTTCAGCAAGAATTACCTTAGCAAGAAGGAAAGGACACAATATTACTTATACACAAGGTGAGAGAGAGAGAGACCCTCAGAAATGAAAAAGACCTCTGATCATTTTAGCTACTCTTCCCTTTGCAAGCAAGACAGTCAAGGCTAGAGAAGTTTATCTCCAGATGGGTGGATCTGAACTTCTAGACTTCTAGAATTATTGCTGAAAACTCTGGGAATTTAAGTCCCCACATCTCAAGGCGGTCTGGTTTAAGAAAAGTTGCTCAAACATTTCAGATTTGTAGTGAACCAAGTATACACATCCAGTTGAAACACAATTGCTCAGTTCAGAAGACTCAAACAATCATATATCTTTTATGTTTAACTAACCACTGGTACATATCAATAGTACATTTGAAGAGTGTGTTATTAAAATATCTAGTTGTCAGTAGGATATGAAGCATACTACAATAACTTAGTGGTATTGTAAAACCTTGTAAGAGTAAAACCTATTGAGAAAGCTATTTTTATTATCTATTTAAATTAGTTTCTACTCTTATTTTTCCAGCGGCATTCATTTCAATGCCATCTCTACGCAACATGCATTACATTCAGCTATATGTTATTCTTGTTATGTTTACATTGGAATCTGGAATGTCCAATCTATACAAGCCATCTAGGAAGGTAACTGATTCTGAGAAAGCTCTCTAAGAATACATTTTGCACATTGATGCACGTTGATGCTGCCAAGCATAGTACGAATCCAGTGTAATTGTTTTCCTTCATCTGCACTCCACTGCAAGTAGCTGTTTGTATCTTTCCTGCTTGCATGAGTTAAGTGCTTCTGATCAAAAGCATTTCCCAAAACTGAGGAGCAAACCCAGCTTTTCCTATAGACGCTTTCTTGAATCACAAAGGGCAGATTCCGCCTGCCAGCAGAAGCAGACTTAAAAAGGAGCTTTAGAAGAGGGCACACCTAGGAAGCCAAATATACCCGGCTGCAACATCTGAGAGAACAGATGTGACATTTCATCCAAGCATCTGCCAGCAGCCTTAAGTAAGAGGCAAGAGATATAAACACACCTTCATCAAGACACAACTTCTGATAGTTAACTAGCCATCGTCATCACCGCTTTAATTTTCACAACTTTACTAATACTTCGCTACATTTCATTAGCAACTGCCCATCACTTTAGGCAACATCCGTGTCCTTCTTGGAAAGTAAAGCATATTCAGGAGAGCATCTGCAACCTAGAATATCACCACCGTCTGTTTCCTAGGCAACCCCTCCCCTCCCCCCACCTTCTCCTTGTGCTTGAGGAGACAGACCAGAAAGGAAGCAACACGCTGGAAACCTTGCACAAATATATGCATCCCAATTTCCCAGGGACCTCGCTTAAGGGCCGTATGAGGTTTCCTACAAACATCTCGAGGGCGATTCTTCTTCTTCTTTTCGGCGGTGTCCATGGAAACGGTGACGGGGGAGAAATCTGTTGCACGACCCCAGAGAGAGAAGCAGCAGGTACCCCGGACGCTTCTCGTTCCGCTTCGACTCCCTATTCTCACAAAGAGAGGTGTTGGGTTTTTTTTGTTTGTTTGTTTGTTTTTTTAATTGCAAAACCGGAATCGAAGGACTTCTTTCTCTCTCTTTTGAGGGGCGGAAGGAAAACCGAAAATCACAACCACGTCCTTCCCCCCCCCCGACTCAAAAATCAAGGCCCTGCTCCCGATCCCCCCCCTCGCTCATCTTTCCCTCCCCTCCCCACTCTCCGCCCTTCCCTCCACTCAAACAACTAGACATTTCCGTACTTTTCAAAGGCGACATCCCAAGGCGAGGGAAGAGGGGCGAAGGGGTGTGTTTGTGTGTGTCGCGGGTGGTGGTGATGGGAAAGCAGGAAACCCCCAAAACAAATATTAGGCGTGCAAAGGGGAAAGTTCCCTGCAACTCACAGCAAGAAAATCCACGCGTGCCTCGGGCTCACCCGCTGCTGACATCGATGCTCCGAAAGAAGTCGAGCGCCAGCCCGCCAATCGCCGCTTCTTCGCCCGAGCCTGGAATCAACCAACGAGGGGCCGGAGAGGGGAGGTGGGGGGAGGAGGAGAAGGGAAAGCGAAACTCCACCCATGGAGCCGCTCCTTCCAAATCAATTTTTAAAACACACACACACACGCACATATTATATAGTGTATGTATACGTTATATACATCTATATATATAAAGAGAGACATTAGCTGAGGTTTTACACAATTATAGTGTATGTATGTTATATACATTTATATAGAGAGAGACATTAACTGAGGTTTTACACACGCACATATTATATAGCATATGTATATATTATATACATTTATATATATAAAGAGAGACATTAGCTGAGGTTTTACACACACACAATTATAGAGTGTATATATGTTATATACATTTATATATATAAAGAGACATTAGCTGAAGTTTTACACAATTATATAGTGTATGTATGTTATATACATTTATATATATAAAGAGACATTAGCTGAGGTTTTACACACGCAATTATATAGTGTATGTATGTTAGATACATTTATATATATAAAGAGACATTAGCTGAGGTTTTACACACACAATTATATATTGCATATATGTTAGATACATTTACATATATAAAGAGACATTAGCTGAAGTTTTACACAATTATATAGTGTATGTATGTTATATACATTTATAGAGAGAGAGACGTTAGCTGAGGTTTTACACACACACACACACACAATTATATAGCGTATGTATATGTTATATACATTTATATATATAAAGAGACATTAGCTGAGGTTTTACACACACACACACAATTATATAGTGTATGTAGATGTTATATAAAGTAACGCCTCTCTCCTCACCGAGTGTCACTTCCTTCGAAATCTTGCCGGGGGGATGGGGAGGAAGCGGGACGTAAGGACGCTTAATGAGTTAAGAAGATGCCGCTGAGTCACCTTGACCCTGCCGCCGCCGCCGCCTTTGCTTTCCCCGAAGACCGAAACCGCCCTTTTGGGCTTTTTCCGAGCTGAGGCCAAGGCGGGAACACGTAGTCCCCATACATTTAAAAAGAGCCCCGAGCGTCAATGGCGAAGGGCCACGGGAGCGCTGCTTCTTCTTCAAACGCCTTCTTTTTTTGGGGGGGGGGGGAAGAGGGGGTTGCTTTTATTACCGGAGACTACGATAGGAAAGAGGTTGCGACTTCCATACCGTTTCTCCCGATTGTAAATGAACGGGAGCTGATAGTGGTTAGCTGGCTGGAATGAATGAACTTGTGGCTCACCGTCAAGTAAGTAGGAGGATCGTTTGGACTAGAACAGCCTTAAATCCTTTTCAGCTCTGTTATTTTGTATCACCTTAACAAAAAAAGGTCTCCACCAATTTTCATCCATCCTCTTAAAAGTCGAGGATATATACTTCTAGGTAGTACAGGTACTCCTCAACTTATGACCACAACTGAACCCCAAAGTTACGTTGCTAAGTGAGAAATTTGTTTTGGTGAGTTTTGCCCCATTTTAACGATTTTTCCCACCACATTTGTTAAGGGAATCACTGCAATTTTTAAAATAGCAACATGGTTTATTAAGTGAATCCGGTTTGCCCATTGACTTTGCTTTATTTTATTTTTTTTATTTTTTATTTTTATTTATTTTTATATGCCCCCCTTCTCCAGAGACTCAGGGTGGCTTACAATGCGTTAAGCAATAGCCTTCATACTTTTGTATATTTTATACAAAGTCAGCTTATTGCCCCCACAAACCGGGTCCTCATTTTACCCACCTTAGAAAGGATGGAAGGCTGAGTCGACCTTGAGCCTGGTGAGAATTGAACTTGCAGTAATTGCAGGCAGCTGGATGTTAAATGCTGCCTTAGTAGGAGGCATTAGCCTCCTACGCCACTCAGGCGTAGGTCGCAAAAGGGGATAGATCACATGACTCCAGGATACTGCAACGGTCATAAATGTGAGTCAATTGTCAAGCACGTGACCATGAAGATGCTGCAAGGGTCTAAGTGTGAAAATTGGTCCTAGGTCACTTGTTTCGAAGTTGCTGTTGTAACTTCGAACCATCACTAAAGGAACTGTTGTAAGTTGCGGACTACCTGTACAGGCTGCAGAAATTTGTAGGAGCTGGGTATCATCCTTTAAAGGAGGAGAAGGCTTTGACAGCAGCAAGACACAAAGTCTAATGGTAGAAGAGGAATGGTGATCTGCCCTCATTAAATGCTCCGTTTGGGGACTTTCCTGGTAGACTGGATCTAGTCAGTGCAGCTTTTTGTGGCGTAATCTTGTCTCTTGAAGAGATGGCTGCTGCTCCTTGTCAGAGTTTCTCATGGTCTTCAAACCACCAATGTTTGCACATTGTGCCCAGGACAGGAAGGATTCCAGAACTTGATAAGGAGTGAACTTTGCTGCTCCAGAACAGGGGTGAAATCTACTTACCTTCCCTACCGGTTCAGAAGTGTGCGCAAGAACCCTATGCGCATGCAGAAACCCTTCTGCGCATGCACAGAGGGTAAAAAACAGGTTACTTCCTAGTTAAAACCAGAAAGTAACAATGACTGGGCAGGTGGGTGGAGCCTCATGCTGCCGTCACTACCGGTTCTCTGAACCACCCGCCACCATCACTACCGGTTTGGCCAAACTGGTTCGAACCGGTAACATTTCACCCCTGCTCCAGAGAAGACTCAGATTAGACATCAGGAGAAACATGTCTCTTCCCGAACACGTATCATATTTTTTCAGAGTATAAGATGCACTTTTTTCCCTCCTAAAAGAGGCTGAAAATTTGGGTGCATCTTATACTCCAAATGTAACCCTGCGTGGTGCCCAAAATGGCTACCTGGAACAACTGCTGCCTTCTCTCACCCCTTCTGCGCTTTGCCTGCTTTAGTCACTGGGGCTCCCTCTGAAGATCAGCTATGCTTTTGAAGCTGTTTTTCAGCCCCAACCCGATCTTTGGTGCTTTGCCTGCTTTTCTAATTGCTGTTCCCTCTGAAAATCAGTTGTGCTTTAGAAGCTCAGCCTCAACCTCAAAACCAGAGAGCTGACGCCCCAACCAGCCCCAGACTCAAAACCAGAGAGCTGACTAATGTGCTGGGACTAGCCAGATGAATACCTGGTAGGCAGAATTCCGCCCCCCCTATTTTCCTCCCCAAAAACTAAGGTGCGTTTTATACTCCGGTGTGTCTTATACTCCTAAAAATATGGTAAGTATGAATCTACAGAACAGACTGTCATATGAAGTAGTCATTTCTCCTTTGCTAGATGTTTTCAAACAAAGGATGGATGATCATTTGCCAGAGATGCTTGAGTGATCCCTGCACAGAGCGGTGTGTGTGTGTGCGTGTGCGTGTGTGTGTAAGACTATAGATAATCTAACATCCATCCCAATTTTAAAATTTACTTACTGATCTATATTGTCATCCATGTTTCTACAGTGTAGCATGCAGGAGAGTCTTTGAATGAAGACAGTTACTCTAGTCTGCAATACTATCAGGCTTATAATGCTGGACCTGATTCATAATATCTGCTTGGTTAATTGTAAAGATATTATAGGGCAGTGATGGCTAACCTTTTTGCTGTTGCGTGCCAAAAGTGGGGGGGAGTGCGGGGGCGTCACGCACACACGTGCCCACACCCATAATTCAATGCCCTCACACACTCCGCCCCCATGCATGTGCATGCAACCCCCACCCCCCATGCTCCCCTGTGCATGTGTGCACGACCACCCTGCACCCCATTTTGGGCCTAGCAGGCTTACCTGAAGGCTCTGGAGCGTGAAAACAGCCTCCCCCATCCCTCTGGAGGCTGGAAATGGCCTGTTTCTTGACTTCTGGTGGGCATTTTTCACCTTTCCTGGGTTCCAGAAGCTTTCTTGGAGACTGCGGAGGGCAAAAACGGCCTTCCCCACCCTCCACCCCAGAGGCCCTCTGGAGGCCTGAAAGAAGCCCGTTTCCTGAGTCCCAGTAGGCCCATTTTTTGCCCTTCCCAGGTTCTAGAAGCTTTCCTGGAGGCTGGGGAGGGCAAAAAACGGCCTCCCCCACCCCCCGGAGGCCCCCTGGAGGCCGAAAACCCCCCTCCCAGAGCCCCCACACAAGCCCTGTACTTACCTGGCATCCAAAACGGGCTGCGTGGAGACTCCGGGGAGGGGAGGGGTTGCATGGGCGAGGCCAGCCGAATACCAGCTGGCTGGCGCGCACATGCATGCTGGAGCTGAGCTAGGGCAACAGCTCGCGTGCCCACAGATATGGCTCCATGTGCCACCTGTGGCACACGTGCCAAAGGTTCGTCATCACGGTTATAGGGTAAAGACTTTATGGGAGTGATTTTGAATTGCTTTTAACTACTACACAGGCTTGTTTGATTGTTCATGCATGTACAGTGCAAATGATGGAAACAGTAAAAAACCCTCACTGGCCTTGCCTTCTCCTTTAATGAGTCCCCATGCTTTGGAAGGGTGGGAGTGGAGAAACATAAACTTCCTGCCTCAGAAGTTTCCCTTTAATAAAAAAAGGAAGCAGTGGAGGGAGATGAATCTGTCATCTCGCCTTCCATTCACATACAGTTTCTTTTCATGTGCTTCAATAACCAGATACAGTTTAGGATTTCAAGCACAACTTCACCTATCTTAAAGAAAGTTTCAGTCTTCTCTGGATTTGCTGTACTGGTGTAGATTCTGTTGTTAGCCTTTCTACCAAACACTACATGCCAAGGGAAGGAATGGAAAACTGCTATTTTTCACAGTTCAGAAATGGAAACAAAGACAAACCTTCAACAAAAGTTCAAAAGTTGAACCAATTTAACCAATACTAAGTGATTCAACAAGAAAGATGTGGAAACCTTGAATAATAAGTGTGTACTATACTGTGTAACAAACAGAAAACTAAAGGAGAATATTTGTAGCTCAGGATTGAGATGAGGAGTTCTTGGTGCTTTCTGAACTTGGTTGTTTTCTTGTAGATGTTTCATTATCCAAACTAGGTAACATCATTCAGTGCTAGTAGGGAGTGGGGTTTGCTCTCAGTTTATAGCCTAGTGGCTTTCCCTGTCAGTGTTGGTGGGAGTGAACAGAAATTTACATAATTTTGGAGTAATCTGTATGTAAATGTATCTGTATGTAGCATTCTATTACTGCAAATAGATGCAATGCTACTATGGTGCAACAGTAGACCTAATGAATAGGTATATATGAAATATATATAGGAACAGAAGACCTATATCCACACTGAGAAACAAGTACCATATTTTTCTGTCTATAAGATGCACTTCCCCCCCCCAAAAGTAGATGGAAATGTCTGTGCATCTTATAGAGCGAATGTTGTTAAAGCCCCACCCACCTGCTGGCCCACACCCTTTGGCCATTTTCGGCCTCCGCTCACCACATTTTCGGCCTCCCAGAATACTGACGATCAGCTGTTTCAAGCTGCAGGGATTGCCGCCACCTATCACACCTCCTATTTTTGGCCTCCACACACCCCATTTTTGGCCTCCATGTGATCTGTTTTCGGTCTGTTCCAGACAGACACATTTACTTGAACAGAGCTACTATTTGGGCATTTACAAAAAGAACATCAGTAATCTTTTAAAAAGTCACATCCTCTCCTCCTTTCTAGTTCTAGAAAAAGTGAATAGCCCAGGTCCATCAACTAAGAAAATGTGATCTAGTGATTATAAAACCTTTCATCTATAGCTCATTAATATTAATCTATCCTGCTGAATGCCGACATGTTTTAGAAATCCTGTAAATACACACTACTATATTGTGTTATTTAAATGTTCCATTATGCCCCACTTCAACTCTTCCACCTTATGAGCAATTATACACTGTGTGGTTAATATCATTTACTGCTAAAAGCAACTTGGCAGCTCAAAGCCTGCATGTGGACAAAGTTTTTATTTATTTTACTCAGAGACTGTCTTCTTTGTGGCATTAAGTTGGGATTTGTCTAAACACTCCATACAGTAAATCATAGACTCTGACAATAATACAAACCACGATGGAGAGTTTCTAAAGCATGCAATGGCACAACAAGAGTTGCCTTGTAGCGAGATGTAGCAAATAAATTTAATTTAAAAAAATTATAATTAAAGTAAAAAACAAAACAAATTAAGGCTTATTAATGAGCTCACTCATATACTAGAATAGAATGAATGAGCTGGAAGGGACCTTGGAAGTCTTCTAGTCCAGCCCCCTACTCAAGCAGAAGAACCTATACTATTTCAGATAAGTGACTATCTAGACTCTTCTTCTTCCAGTGATGGAGCGCCCATGATTTCTGGAGGCAAGCTGTTCCACTGATTAATTCTTCTCACTGTTAGGAAGTTTCTCCTTAATTCCAGGTTGCTCCTTTTTTTGATTAGTTTCCAACCGTTGTTTCTTGTCCTGCCCTCCAGTGCTTTGGAGAATAATTTGACCCCTAAATTAAACTATTTTGTAACCCCCATTAATGCCTTTTGCCCGTATTTGATTTTATTTTTACCTGTTGCTCTCTTCTCTTACTTCTTTGTTTATTATACTTTAAACCAGGTATGCCCAATGTCAACATCCAAGATGGCGACATTGAGGTCACACCCCTGCTCACTGTTTCAGAGTTGCTACAAGCAAGGAGTGGGGAGGGGAGCACCCCGGGGTGCACAGTTGGGTGTCGGGTGCTGGGTGTTGCAATGGACTCCCAGAGGGGGCCCCGGAAGAGCGAGGAGCAAAACAGCAGCGACCGGCACAGAGCCCAGAAGTCCAAGGCCAGTGATTCCTTGCTGGAACAAGCCACGGGGGGCGGGTGTGCCGAGACCTCATAGTCAGCTGGCAGGTGGAAGACAGTAATGCTGGCTAGAAACCCCATTTCACTGTGTGCTGCATCTAAAGACCAATAAAAGTGAATTGTCCTACCGACAGTGTGGTCTTTTCTCTTACTGTCTGGGCTTGGAACCGTGACACCCAACTCACAGACCAGAGGCAATCCCAGACAGCTAGCACTGGGGACCCACAAAATCATAAAGCGTAAACTTTATTATGTGATTTATATACTGTACGTTAACTATATTATATATATTTATAAGCAGCCCAAGACAATTCCTCTTCACTCAGGGTGGTGCAGGCAAGCCAAAAGGTTGGATACCCAGGCTTTAAACCTTGCTTTAAACAGTCATTTTCTTGGCATAGTTTGGGCAATTATTACTCTGTTAGGTGATCTTTAATCATTAGCATTTATATTGGAATGCATAGATTTTATTTGTATTCACTGTAAAAACATTCAGCAATTCTAAGAGAAATATAGTCATTTTTTAAAAAAAGTGCTATTTGTATAACACATCTATTCCTTCTACGTAGAATCTCAGCCCATTCATTATATTTTCTAACATTAATTATTATCTAACAAGTGAAATATTGAATTTTTCCTATGTAAGCATGAAGTGTTTTTGCAACCAGGAATGAATTCTCTTTAAAAACAGGATATTGGCTGCTGCTCAGATAAAGCAGATTCACTACTGGAATCATTGTCTTTTTGACCTTTATTAATATAGCTAGCAAAGAATGGGGCAGAAGCTCCTCGATCCTTCTAGAATATGTCTCCTCTTCCTTTTCTCCTCCTGTGACTGGTGTAGACGGAGTTTTTCAAATGTTTTCAGGTAAAACTGTTAGCCTAAAAAAGATATTCACATAACCTCTGCCATCTATCTCTCAAACCAGAGGTGGGTTTCAGCAGGTTCTGACCAGTTCTGGAGAACCGGTAGTGGAAAGTTTGAGTAGTTCGGAGAACCAGTAGTAAAAATTCTGACTGGCCCCACCCCCATCTATTCTCTGCTTCCCGAGTCCCAGTTGATCAGGAGGAAATGGGGATTTTGCAGTATCCTTTCCCTGGATTAGGGAGGGAATGAAGATTTTACACTATCCTTCCCCTGCCACACCCACCAAGCCACCTCCACCAAGCCATGCCATGCCCACCAAGCTACGCCCACAGAACCGGTAGTAAAAAAATTTTGAAACCCACCACTGTCTCAAACCTACCAGATACCCCTATGGTTTGGCGTTTTTCAATGTCGGTTGACAAGCCCCACCCATTCTACTGTGGGTCTACTGATGCAGCAAACATCCTTTGCTGCATCTCAATGATTTTGTTTTCCCTGTCCCTAGTTTCTCATATTATATGTTATATAAATAAAATAAAACATTTAAAAAAAGCCTTGAGTGGCATCCAGTACAGATAGTCTTTGATTTAACAATCACAACGGAGGCTAAACTTTCTGTCAGTAAGCAAAACAGTTGTTAAGTGAATTTGCTCCATTTTATGAGCTTTCTTGCCATATGTTGTTAAGTGAATCACTGCAGTTGTTAAATTAGTAACACAGTTGTTACGTGAATCTGGTTTCCCCATTAGCTTTGCTGGTCAGAAGATTGCAAACGATAACCACATAACTCCAGGACACTGCAACTGTCCTAAATGCTCAAATGTGCCCACCAACCCAAAATGATTGGGATATTCGGTTTATCTGTGGAGTGCTTGAATTTTAAAATATTTACTAAATATCTGACAAGGGAAGCTATAAAAACTCTTTTTTTGGCTAAATATGCAGGATTGAATATGGTAGGGTCTAAATGCTTGAAGATTTCTCCCTTCATCTTTTTATATTTTTTCTTTGTTTTGAAAGAAAACAGGCAGTAAACATCCATGTGGAGGATTGGCATCTTCACCCTTTTAAATTCATGGGCATTCTGCCATTCATTTACACAGAGCTAGGATTTCATTCATCAATAATAATTGGAAGACATTGTTCCTTAAATAATTTATCTACTATGAATGGCAAGTATGGCTTCTCTGTAGCTTGTGCCTCGAGGTCATAGTATAGTTGTTCAAATCATACTTTAAATTTGACTAAATTAATGTGATGAGAGTGTTGAAAAAAAGAAATTTGAAATAACAATTGCTGGTACATAAATGTGCAAAGAATGGAAAACAGGCGGAACTATATTCTTTGGTAGAGTTGTTGCAACCACAGGAAAGCAGTACATTTAATGAAATGAAAGCAGATGGCTGAAGCATAGCAGCTATGCCAGCTGCTGACAAGAGGAATGAAAACCCAATCTAATTGGATTTATATGGAGGGAAAAGAGCAATTGCTACAAGAAATACATTTTATCTTTTGAATTATTCAGAATTTGAAGCATCAGGACCCCAGGGATCAGCTGTGTTGGTCACCTCACTCTTCTATATCAATACAAATTAATTTTTTGCCGTCTTATCTAAGTGTATATGTAATCATCCAAATTAAGTGGAAAGGGTTTCTTTATCTGATTTACAGCACTGAAACAAATACATTAGGGACCAATGCAGCTGATCCATAGCTTAAATATGGAGGGCAATCAACTGTAGTGTCCATGGGGCAGTCTCAATGCTTCTTACATTTCGGCAGAATTGTTATAGGTTAAACTCACTAAGATTTATGACCCAACACTGCGCTTCATCTACAAGTCAATCTTTATAAGATATAATTACTTGTTCTACACATGCAGTTTTTCTGATGTTTGAATAGTCCACTTCTAATCACCCTGGAATGATGGGAATGAGACTGACCATAGGGTGAAATTTTAATCCTAAATAGTGCAACCAGCATCACTAATCAATTTTGCCAGATAAAAGGAATTCTGGGGGAAAAACGATGAATTGAAGACAAACAAGACGACCATAGCAAAATGAAAAGCCAGCGATTAGACCAGGTCTTCATAATTCTTCTCTGAATGAGAAGACTTTAGAATCACCCACAAAGGCTCCAAACATTTGCTCTGCATGAGGAGACTGCAAGACAGCAGATTTGAAACTCTGGGAAGCAAGGCAGTAGCCATCTTGCTAGAACTGCAATCTCTGCCTTTTTTTCCTTTTTTTTACTTCAATTAGTTTTTATTTTTTTTAATTGAAATGATTAATAACATTACTATATCAAAAATATTTTGCTGAATAAACGCCTTCCAGAAAACATCCTTAGACTACAAATATTGCTTAGCACATTGTAAGCCGCCCTGAATCTCTGGAGAAGGGCGGCATATAAATCAAATTTATATATACATATATATATATATATATATATATATATATATATATATATATATATATATATATATATATATATATATATATTATCAATTGTGCATGATTGAGGGTGCTTCAAGAGGGTTACTACATTTTTACAACCACAATTGTAAGTTTGAAACCAGTTCCAATGAGAATTTTAATTGAGGATTCTTTGCATAGCTCCAAGGTCTTTGCATGACCTTACATTGCAGTATTCACTCCGCAGCCAGTGTAGTTTATTTGTGCCTCAGCTACTATAGTGTACAGTGTGTTTGGTGTAGTGGTTAAAGCACCTGGCTAGAAACAGGAAGACCACAAACATGTGTCAGCATGGTTTTGGGACTCATTTTGCTTCAGGACTGCATATCTGCTCTCTACGATTGCCATGTGATCCTTGCAGTGACTTTAAGGTACCGCAGACAAATATACTGTTCAAAAAAATAAAGGGAACACAAGCAGAAGAAATCCGAGATCTGAATGAATGAAATAGCCTTATTAAATACTTCGTTCTTTACATACAGTAGTTTATACACTGCTCAAACAACTACAGGGAAGACAAAACTACTGTATGTAACGAACTAAGTATTTAATAAGGCTATTTCATTCATTCAGATCTCGGATGTCTTCTGCTTGTGTTCCCTTTATTTTTTTGAGCAGTGTACTATGTTTAGGGTAAGATGCTACAAACATGCTATCACACTTATCTTTTTGCAATCAGCATGGTGCAGTTACTCCTCATTTAGTGACCACAATTTGGACTGGCAGTTCTGTCATTAGGGGCAGCTGTCATTTAAGTGGTAAATCACTTAATGACGGTGACTGCTTTCTTTTTTTTTTCCACTTCCCCACACTTTGGAATACTCACCTCGCCCACCTGCTCACAAACCAATTATAGACTAATCAGGTATACCTTCTGCTTTTGTTTGCCTCCTAACCACTTTGGAAAGTTCACCCTGGCACTGGATAATTAACAAGAAGGAAATTAATGTTTGTATTTGCATTCATTGGAGAGGAAGGGATTCGTAGAGAGTAAGCAGGCCTGCAATGAAGAATGCACATCGAAAGGAAAGCTCTGCGCTGGCAAGTACGAGCATGCTACAGAAATAACCCAGGGGACTGCCCATAATGTGCCTGCTTACTTTCATGTCACTGCTTCCTCTTTAATGTCTTCACCCTGCAAGATCAGGTGCAAGGCAACATGTACTGATTGTGATCTCAGGTGACTGAAGGAAACTGCGGAAGTTGTGAATGTAGTCATTGGTCATAAGATTATTTTTTTCAGCACCATTGTAACTTTGAATGGTCACTAACCAAGGATTACCTGTATTTAAATGCAACAAGTAAACAGTCTATTTACAAGCAGGAACATTAATTTAAGAATGATTGCTTCTTTCACTGCAAAGTGAAACAATAAACTTCCTGAAGTGCTAGCACTTTATGGTCTCTTATGATCGAAGGGGAGATGAAAGTATCCATCAATTTTATTTATGGCTAAGAAGACCAAAAACAAGTTACAATCATACTCTAAACCTGACAGTGGATAAAACAATTTAACAAGAACAATATTTAATAAATATAATAGCCTTAAAACCCCAGCTCACTGAATTGTTATTAAAAACCTTGTTTTTATATCCATAGTTAAAAATCTGACTGTTGCCGTTGTAATTTTAGTATTTTCCAGTAAAACGGATATATTTAATAATACATGTGTTAACAGCGGCCAGAGTCATGTTTGCAAAACATTGGAAGGGTGAAGAGATTGCTACAGAAGAGAAGATAATAATAAAAAAAGTCTTAGAATGTGCAGAAATGTGTAGATTAACTCTTGAAATTAAAGAAAAGGAAGACACTGAATATTTTGAGATATGGGATTTATTCTATTGATGGTTAAATAAGAGAAACAGAAATTAGAATTTTTAAAATTACAAGAGAAAGATTAATTTTATTATTATGGTTGATTACTGTAAGCTATTAATAATTCTACTTAGTATTAACAATTAATATGTATTAATATTATGAAGGAAAAGCACTGGTACTATAAGATTACTGCTAGAGAATATCATCACTATTATGACATTGAGTATTGTTCAAAGGAATTGTAACCAGACAACACACTGTCTATAAGGATATTGAATATGTTGCTCCTTCTATTTATAATAAAAATAATTAAAAAATAATAATTTTAGTATTTTCATATGCAAGTACAATTTTTACATGCTCAGAAGTATCTCTTCCTGATTTTGATTTTAGAATTGGCCAGATAACTTCCTGCTGAAAACTCTGGTAAAATGTTAATACTACAAAGTCAAACAATACTTTGGCAATTAATTCCTGTACTGAATTATCCTATAGTCTTTGCTTGATAAAATTAATTGCTGGTGATGTACCCCTGGAGAATAAACAATTAGAATCAATGCCAATCTGATAAATCTTTTGAGTCACGCGTTTAAACCACATTTCTACAAAGGATTCATTTGGAATTTCCTGAAACAATCCTTCCTTGTCTCTCTCTCTCTGTGTGTGTCTTTGTTATCAAAGAGCATTACTGAATTTCCAGGAGAATAAAAAAATTTGGAACACAGTTTGGGACACTTAAAAGAGATCTTTAAAATGTTAACAGAACCAGATGTTGGGCTAAATGAGAGAATTTGGTTCCCAACTGGCATCTTAGATAAATCAGGCACTATATCAAGGCAATATAAACTATATGCAGCAGAAAAAAATCAGGGATGATTTGTTCCCAACCTGTTGCTTCTAATCTTTCAATGATTCCCCCATTGCCTCTGCAATTGAGTCTATCTACCTTGCTGTTGGTCATTCCCTCCTTTCATCTTTCCCAGCATTAGAGCCTTCTATAGGTAGGTAGGTAGGTTACCCTATAATGTGTCTGAAGTAGGATAATTAGAGCTTGTTCATTTATGCCTTGAGTAAGATTTCTAGGTTGATTTGCTCAGTGTTCTATTTGTAGGTTTTCCTAGTTGACTACAGTATTCTTAGTAACACCAAAATTCTTCCTATTTCTTTAACATCTAACTTCCACTTCCATTGAGTGCATAGGGAATATTGCTCATACTATTCTGATTGTTGTAGGTGTAGACACCTCATGGCATCTGGATCTCTTTCCCAACAGCTTTAGGGGTCTAGTCTGCATCATATTTCTTGACTGTTTGTTTCTTTACTGTTGGTAGCTGATGCTGAAAAATAGAAGCTATCCATTACTTCAATACCTTCATTGCCAAGTCTAAGGCTATTTTTTCTATCTGTTGACCTTAGTTTGGTCTTCTTTAATTTTACAAGTAGTCTTCAACTTATAAACACAATTGAGCCTGGAATTTAGTTGGTTGTAAGTTGTAGTGATCATTAAATGAGGCACAGACATGATCACATCACTTAACAACTATTCCAACTCTTCCCATTGTGGTCATTAAATGGAGCATGGAGGCTTACCCACATTGCAGATCACATATAGCCTTCCAGGACCTCCTCCAACTCATGAGGAACCCCTTGCACAGCTTCCTGCTGTGTTGAATTTGACACCCTTGGGCCCCCTTTGCCCCATCGTCCCTCGCTCCACTTACCTTTCCCAAAGATTGTCTTTCTCAAGGAGAAGCAGCCAATCCATGATGTCGCTTTCCTAAACATAGGCAATGTGGTGCCATCCTGAAAACAGGTGACTTTGTGAATTGCGACCGCTCACAAAGTGGTGCACATTTTCAGGATGGCACTTTGCGGCCTCTGTATGGGAATTTTGGAGACGAGGAACAGGCTGAGCAGACTTAGCAGGCTTCTCACCATGGTTTTGTTGGGAGGAAATTCTCCCTGTTGGGTTTCTTCCAGCCGGGATGCAATGATCAACGCTTTGAAGAATAAATCGAATAACCAAGCATAACTGCCAGAAAGAAGCTTTTAATGACAAGGAACTAAGATGAGTGATATTCAGTAAGGCTTCTTGGCTAGCTAGAAAGATTGACATTCAAACGTGAATATATAATTATACCCTTTCTTTTTGTGAGAAGGTCACAAAAGGGAATCACATGGCCTTGGGACACGGCAACGGTCATAAGTATGAACCGGTTACCAAGCCTATGAATTTTAATCACACGATCCTGTGGATGCTTCAAAGGTCGTAACTGTGAAAAACGGTCGTAAGTCACATTTCTCAGTGCTGTTATACCTTTGAACGATCACTAAACGAACCTTTGTAAGTCCAGGACTACCTGTACTTCCTCTTTATGTTTCAGAATGTGCGTACATATTTAAAGCCAATGAGCTGAGCAAGATTCAGTTGGGGCAAAAATTGCTTTTTCAACATCCCATGCTAAAGAAAACAAGGGTGTATGTGAGGGCATGCAGCAGAAAAATACACAAGGCATTTCTTCGCTTGGTTTCAATGGCAGGAAATAAGCCTATTAAAGAAGAAAAACTATTTTGGGGGTATAAGATAAAGGCTAGCAGATGGGGAAATGATTCCAAACTATTCTTCTGTTTCCCACTTCTTTGCTGATGTTTACCACTGGCTTGGTTTTGAAAACATGAGCCTGTTGCTGCCTTTAGTTCTATCCTAAGATTTGTATCCATCGTATTTTGTCAAGGGAGCTGGGTATAACATTTGGCAGGCATGAAGAATTTTCTCTACATTAAGTAAAGGTAGTCCTGCTCAGTGGTGGGTTTCAAAATTTTTTACTACCGGTTCTGTGGGTGTGGCTTGGTGGGTGTGGCATGGCTTGGTGGGCATGGCTTGGTGGACATGACAGGGGAAGGATACTGTACAATCTCCATTCCCACCCCACTCCAGGGGAAGCTTACTGCAAAATCCCCATTTCCTCCCAATCAGATGGGACTTGGGAGGCAGAGAATAGATGGGGGTGGAGCCAGTCAGAATTTTTACTACCGGTTCTCCGAACTACTCAAAATTTCCACTACCGGTTCTCCAGAACTGGTCAGAACCTGCTGAAACCCACCTCTGGTCGTGCTCTACCTCCACCAGAAAACAAAATTCTTTCATAGTTGTTTTACTGCAAAGATTAGGATAAAGTCATATAAATCTCAGCACATGGATAACAGGTGATCCTTCACTTACTACTATTCATTTAGTGACCGGTCAAAGTTACGACAACACTGAAAAAGGTGATGTGATCATTTTTCGCACGGATGACTGTTGCAGTATTCCCATGGTCACATGATCAAAATTTGGATGTTTGGCAACTGACTCACAGTTATGACAGTTGCAATATCACAGGTTCATGTGACCTTTTGCGACTTTCTGACAAGCAAAGTCAGCGGGGAAGCCAGATTCACTTAACAACTGTGTTACTAACTTAACAACCGCAGTTATTCACTTAACAACTGTGGCAAGAAATGTCTTAAAATGGGGCAAAATTCACTTAACAAATATTTTGTTTAGCAACAGAAATTTTGGACTCAGTTGAGGTCATAAGTTGAGGACTACCTGCTTAAATGCGAGTAGACTGCAGTAACCGAAAACTGTCAACCCTGAAGCTGACCTGATCGAGGCCATTTTGAGGCTTCAGTGTTGCTACACTGGAGCTGAGGGATAGGAGGGGGGAATAGAGATAGCTGGGGTTTTATATATAATTAAAATCAACTTACTTTTAGCAGAAATGAAATACATTCTTGGAGTAATAGGCCACAGTTATAGAAAAAACACATGGCTCCTTAAATTCTTAATGCTGAGAGCTGATCACAATCCATCACTCATTTAGCTTTTGAGGTACAGGATTGGCAGATACAGTGGCAAAATAATGTGACAACTCTGATTTATCATAAAGTGTAAGCTACCTACTCTTTGTATGATTGCTTTCAAGTAGACATTCACAACATTCAAGACATTCACAATGTCTTCATTATAATAAATCTGAAGTAATCATATACCATCAAAAACATGAAAACACCAGAACTTTTATTGAGGATGAAACATTTAGCAAGACCTTTTTTAAAATACTGGCATAGCTTCGACCAAAGACTTGTAAAAATATAATTCTAAAAATCAAATCCATAAAAAAAAATGTCAATCAAAATCAGTCTGTTTTATAACCATTTTGGGTAACTCTAGTAAAACTGTAAATATCTATATCATGTCAGACAATGAGATCATAGAACTCAAATTGATGTTGACTTAGAAAAACTTTGCCCAAGTCTCCAATGTATATATTATAGCTAAACTCTTCTAGGAATGTACATACCAAAGAGGTCAAAAGCAGACAACAAAGATCCGGGGTGAGATTCAGCTGGTTCAGACTGGTTCAGGCGAAACGGATGCTAATTTTACATCTGGTTCACCGAACCCGTAGTTGCAAGGACTGGCTGGCCCCGCACACTCTATCCCTCCCGTCCCAGGAGTCTCCACACAGCTCATTTTGGATGCCAGGCAAGTGCAGGGCCTGCGCAGAGGCTCTGGGAGGGTGAAAAACAGGCCTCCCGGATGTTCTGGAAGTCTGGAAACGGGCCCATTTCCGGGTTCCAGGGGAGGCCATTTTCACCCTCCCGGAGGCTTGAGTAAAGTCTCCGGAGCCTGGGGAGGGCAAAAAATGGGCCTCCCAGAAGTTCAGAAATGAGCCCGTTTCCGGGTTCAGGAGGGCCTTCAGAGCCCGGGAGAGGCCGTTTTCGCCCACCTGGAGGCTCGAGGAAAGGTGAAAACGCCTCCACTGCCATGGTGCTGGAGGCTGAGTTGGCCACACCCACCATGGCCATGCCCACCCAGCAACTGGGCAGAGAACTGGTTACTAAAATGTTTGAATCCCATCCCTGCTAAGACCTATATTTTATTTATGACTGAGGCCTGGAAATCAATCCAGTAAAAGTTGTGTCACTATAAAAAATTGTACTATAAAAGTTTTGGTTTTAGAAGGCAAGTTGTGTAATATATTGTTTATCTGAAACTGCACTTGTGATTATACCTATATAATTTAAAAATTAATATTTCCAAACCTTCAAACACAAAGTCACAAACTGAATTGCTGATAAATATAAACCATAATAGTTTGAACAATTTGAGAGGCCCAGTTTTGTATAGTTCTTTATTTTGCCAATAATAGATAACACATTTTCAAATCAAAGATGAAATCAATTAAAAACAGAAACTGGCCAAAGACATGACCTAGTTTTCAAGGGAGGAAGCACCATTACAGAGTTGCCTTGATGTAAGCAGAATATATCTAACAGATGATAGCCTGGTCCTTCTGATTATTTTTTTAAAAAATTGCTATATTGGACTTAGATGTGACCATCTGAAGATACATACTGATGTTTGGTGCTTATGAAAAACACATACACAAAAGCCAACTGTCATAATTAATCCCACAATTAATACTTGTGAGAAATTCAAAGCTTGAACAAAAACTTTGGAATCTGATATTGTGGGAAGTAACTGTGAAGTTTCCTGTGAAGCAATTGGTTGTTTCTAGGTTTCCTTAAGGATCAGTCAAACCAATGATCTCCCATGCACATTCTGTTCCATTCAAGGCTACATTTCCAACACCATTCAAATTTACACTGAGATTGAGGACATATCATATGCATACATCCACCTAGAAGAAAGTCAATAATGTGTATAAGAAAATCATACAGGACAGGCAACCATTAGTACAAATGTAAACATAAGCAGATAATAAGTTGTCATGTTTGTGATTATCACAGCAATTAACTATGTGTTTCACTTCAGATCCTACTGTTAATTTATATGTGAAAGGGACAGTGGCGCTCTTTTAATTTTGCAAACTCTTCATTGTGCAGGATAGCTGCCCAGAGTCTCCTAGGTGCCACAGGTGATACCATTTGCCGATCAATTTATTGAACTATACTTTCAAGAATCATTAATCAGAATGGGGGTGGGGGGGGGAGAATGTAGTTTATGAAATGTTGCACTTATCCATTCTAAATTCCTTTTCAATTCATGGAAATTGAGCTCAGATGAAATTCTGATTCTGAAGTGAGCCCAAAGGAGACACTCAATGTGAAATGCAACTCTCTCTGCCTTTATAGTTTCTCTAAAGTCCAGAATGCAGGGATGAAATGCTCCCGGTTCGGACCGGATCATCCGATCCGGTAGCAATGGAGGCCGGTGGTACGGAGAACCGGTAGAAAAAATCCCTGCCCCCCCCCCAATTGCCCAGCTGAGCCGCACAATCATCAGAGGCTTTTTAAAAAATTTTAAAAGCATTTTTTTTACAACTTCTTTGGCCGAAAAAATGTTTTTAAAAGGAAAAGAAGCCTATGCCGATCAGGCAACTCAGCTGGGATCATCAGAGGCTTTTAAAAGCATTTTTTCTACAACCTCTGAAGAGATTGTAGAAAAAATGCTTTTAAAAGCCTTTGACGATCCCAGCTGAGCCACACCATGATCAGAGGCTTTTTTTAACTTTTAAAAGCATTTTTCCAACCAAAGAGGTTGTAGAAAAAAATGCTTTTAAAAATAATAAAAAAAGCCTCTGATGAACACGCGGCTCAGCTGGGCCGGGGAGGGGGGCAGGGATTTTTGCTACCGGTTCTCTGAACCACCCACCTCCATCGCTACCGGATTGGGAGCATTTCACCCCGAATCCATCTATATCAAGATTCTGCAACCTACACCTAGATTTTAAATGATGGTTTGGGAAAGTGACAATGCATATATATCAAGATAGTGCACTTACATCTTGAATAATGATTTTGTGGAGCGGCAATTCATATATATCAAGGTTGTACAAGCTACCTTTAGATTTTGAATGATGGGTTTTCGGGCTTACCCTTCTAAAATGGGAATAGTGGCTAGATAAATGCTACATATTATTTGATTTATATTAAAAAGGCTTCAAATTATATAAGCGTAACTAATATGAATCTTCTCCTACAATTTAATTATACTGTATTTTCTTCCAGTCACATTAATAATTATAATATGGAAGTAGTACTTGGGAATTATTATACTCAAAGTTTTGAGTGGCCATAAATAGTTCTCAGGCTATGGGCCATTGAATAAAATCTGTTATAAGAAGCCATGGAAATATGCTTATGCAACTCTGAAATGTGTAATCAATGGAGATGGATTACATGGGCTCTGCAAAGGGTAAAGAGGAAGTTTTCTAGTGATTAATGGTATTGAGAAAGCTTACTGATCATGTGGATCACTAAAATAAGGCTTTCTCAGTACACGGACAAAATCAAAGTGTTGCTCAACGCATATAAATAAGAACTTTGTTTTAGAAAATTACTAATTTCATAATTTAGGGCCCAATCTAAGGTCCTGGCTTTTACTTGTCCTTTCACTTAACTGGTTGAACTTTTTCTAGTAGCTATGTAATTCCCAAGGTATATTATTAGCTTTCTTCATGAAGTCCTTTTCATGTGCAGATTATTTCAGATGTTGAGAAAGGACCTGCCATTTTTCAATCACTATAGTACAAAAGAATTGGACAGCCTCTGCTCTCTGCTTGGATACTCTATTTAGAGCATGGCTGTTTCTAATTGTGTGCTAACTAAAGAAGCATGAGAACATCAAGACATCTGGGTACCAACTGTTTGCCATTGTTTAATGGCTCAAAATACAATAGCCTAAGAAAGTATAAATGTGCACCCAGTTTCTTTTCATAACATGCTTATGAAATTGCATTAAATAATTTAAGGCAGCGGTCCCCAACCTTTTTGGCACCAGGGATCATTTCTATGCAGAGAGGTTTTTCTGCAGCCCGGAGGGGGTATGGTTTCGTGTGTTGCCTGAATCCCATGGATGGGGCTTCGTGTGGCCTGGTTTCTGGCATGTTGTGGACCGGTGCCAGTGCATTGACTGGGGGTTGGGGACACCCTGTGATTCTCAACAAGCATATGACCTAGAAATACTATTGGGAAATAGATGTACTTTTTTCCATCTGATATGAACACACGAAATTAAGGTCTACACACTTCAAATAACAACACAGGATGACACAACTCTGACAAGGTAGTAATCACAAGTAAGCCTAATATAACCACCATTCCTATCTAGCAGCAACCTGAATCAGAGCACCAAGGGAAAGTGAAGCAGTGTGGCACCTAAATCCAAATCAAACCAAATTATATTCTGCTGAGTAGGAATTATAGACATTGAAATCCAACACATCTGAAGCAGAGGTGGGTTTCAGCAGGTTCTGACCAGTTCTGGAGAACCGGTAGCAGAACTTTTGAGTAGTTCGGAGAACCGGTAGTAAAAATTCTGACTGACCCCACCCCCATCTATTATCTGCCTCCCGAGTCCCAGCTCATAGGGAAGAAATGGGGATTTTGCAAGTATCCTTCCCCTGCCATGCCCACCAAGCCATGCCCACCAAGCCATGCAACGCCCACCAAGCCACACCCACAGAACCGGTAGTAAAATTTTTTGAAACCCACCACTGATCTGCAGGGTAGCAAGTTTGGAAAGTAAATTCAAAAGTAAATTATCCTGTGAGTTCTGCCTTGTTCTCCCTTTACCCTAATCTTCAGCAAATTTTAGTTGCATGTGTTTTACTTTTCAATTAAGAGTTTCTGAAGGACAATTTTGTATGTTCATTTCCTACAGTGACTGAAAATTGTAATCTTGTTTCATGATTTTGAAATGGCCTTTTTGGTCATAGTGAATTATCAGAACTTATTTTCTTGAAAGTTAATAGTTTTATTCATGCCCTAAAGATGCTTTTTCAAGAGGCAACTGGGCTTTCTTGTTTTTCTTTGAAGACATTTCACTTCTCATCCAAGAAGCTTCTTCAGCTCTTCAAATGAAGCTTCTAGGATGAGAAGCAAAATGTCTTCAAAGAAAAACAAGCAAGTCCAGTTGCCTCTTAAAAAAACAATTTTGGGACAACCATGACCTGGATAACCAAGAATCTCCTTAGACAGTGTTATTCATGGTTTTGAATGTTAAATCACAAAACACATTTAGTTTACTCTAAAACAGTGAAAATTATAACCATGCTAGGTTACACTTGATATATTGGAGTGCTTTGCAATGTTGTTTTAAAATCTGTCTATGGGGAAGTGTGAAATATCCTTCAGGAAACTCACCGTCCTTTTCTACTGGAACATGACATTTAGGGCATGGCTTTGTTGTTCTTTTTATTGTTTCTTTGGATGCATCTTCCCAACGAGCTTTCATGGCGGCATGCTCATCAATTTCAAATCCCTGCAAAGAGAGAAGAAACCATGAACTATGGATAAGTTACACAAATCATGACACGTGACCACTTCCTCTAGATCAGTGTTTCTCAACCTTGGAAGCTTGAAGATTGGGGGATTCTGGGAGTTGAAATCCACCCATCTTCAAGCTACCAAGGTTGAGAAACACTGATCTAAATTGTCCTTTTATTTTTTTTTTTGCA
Organism: Arizona elegans; assembly: GCA_022577455.1. NCBI lineage: Eukaryota > Metazoa > Chordata > Lepidosauria > Squamata > Colubridae > Arizona > Arizona elegans. The sequence continues at coordinate 258,199,779 of JAKOOJ010000001.1, forward strand.
TACAATAATGGGAGTAGTTGTATTATATCAACGGCTAAAAATTTATTCTTAATAGATGAAGGTAGTCTTTGACTTACAACAGTTCATTTATTGTCAGTTCAAAGTTACAACTGAAACAAGTGACTTAGGACTGTTTTTCACACTTACAACCATTGTAGCATCCCCATGGTTCTGTGTTCGAAATTCAGATGCTTTGGCAACTGACTCATATTTATGACGGTTGCAGTGTCCTGAGGTCATGTGATCCTCTTTTGCGACCTTCTGACAAGCAAAGTCAATGGGGAAGCCAGATTCACTTAACAAGCATGTTACTAACTTAACAACTGCAGTGATTCACTTAACAACTGTGTCAAGAAAGGTCATAAAATGGGGCAAAACTCACTTAACAAATGTCTCAATTAGCAACAGAAATGTTGGGCTGAATTCAGTGGTGGGCTGCAGATTTTTTAACAACCGATTCTCTGCCCTAATGACTGGCTGGGTGGGCGTGGCCAACTCGATGTCACTTACGTTGAGGGGTGCTTCGCCTTGCCCGCCCTCTCATGACTGTGGGGATGCTGCAACGGTCGTAAGTGTGAAAAACAGTCAAAAGTCACTTTTTTCAGTGTCCTTGTAACTTTGAATGGTCATTAAATGATCTGTTGTTCATTTTGTAAAGGATTACCTGTACAAAAATACAAAAAGCTTCTTTGCGTGCAAAAAGCTGCCCTAAATACCAGTCGTTAGATTAGAAATGGTGGAATATACACTGAAGATCAATAAGTCACAGCCGTCATAGAAACCTAAACCATTCTGTCTGAATACTACCTTTTCCTCAACTGCAATCCGGAGTTACAAATCAGGCAAATTGCCAGAGCACATTGAGGAATTAAAATAGTTAAAATACAAGGATAACTATCAGCAGCCAAATTACTCTTGCTCATAAAGTGAAACCCTTTAGCAGAGAGGCCATTTAAGCTCTCCAGAAAGTGGGTGGGCATATTTGGGCTACAAAATGCCCAGTTAAAGAGACAAATTAACAAATTAACATCTCAGCTAAAGAGACAAATTAATAAATTAACATTTTGAGTGAATGCTAATCCCATTCTGCCTTTGTTCAGACCTTCCTGCAGGGAATTTTTGCCTATGAATATATAGTACCTATCTATCTCTTTATCCCTTAAGTGCTGACATCTTCTGTGGGCTATTAAGGAAAGTGGGGCTGCTTTCTCCCTCTAAGAAAACATGTTTCTCCATTTCTCATTCAGGGAAATATATTCCGTTTTAATATTTCTCAAAATATTTCATTCTTCTAGGAGAGGGGTGGGTGCTAACTTTCTACAATTGGTGCTCTGTTATTATGCCATATTATCATGAGAAAAAACTAAAACAAATTGGAAGGAGGATCCACTTATTATCAGTGAGCAATCATATGCCTTGCCCACTCTGAAGCAATGCAAGAGACTCCTGTCCCAAAGGTGCTTTTTCAAGAGGCAACTGGACTTTCTGGAATCTCTAAGACCATCCCCACCAACACTGCCAAGGCAAGCTATAAGAATATAAACTGACAGCAAACTGCATTCCTTACTAGCACTGATGATGTTACCTATTTTGGGTAATGAAACATCTGCAAGAAAACAAGCAAGCTCAGAGAGCACTAAAGACTCCACATGGTGCATGTCTAAAGATATGTTAGCCCCTATGCAGAATGAAAGAAGGATATTTTGTCCCAGATGTGAACCAAAATGCAATTATTCTGGACAGAAGCAGTGTGAGTGTCGGGGGATGGGGGGAAGAGCCGCAAAAAAGAACATTATTAGGTAGGGGATAAAGTAAAGGTTCCCCTCGCACATATGTGCTAGTCGTTCCCGACTCTAGGGGGCAGTGCTCATCTCCGTTTCAAAGCGAAGAGCCAGCGCTGTCCAAAGACATCTCCGTGGTCATGTGGCCGGCATGACTAAACCCCAAAGGCACATGGAACACTGTTACCTTCCCACCAACGCCGGTCCCTATTTTTCTACTTGCATTTTTTACGTGTTTTCGAACTGCTAGGTTGGCAGAAGCTGGGACAAGTCATGGGAGCTCACCCCGTTACATGGCACTAGGGATTCGAACCACTGAACTGCCGACCTTTTGATCGACAAACTCAGCATCTTAGGCACTGAGCCACTGTGTCCCTCAGGTAGGAGATGCAGATGGAATTTCCCAAAATCATGCAATGTTCCTCTGGATTTCAGATAAGGCAGCCCCTGCTCATGCAATTATGTGCTGGAGGGCTTGTTAATCTTCAGCAGAAAATTTTCAGATGGTTCTGAAGGCTGCATGGAGAAAAAGACAGGTTGCCACCCTATATGCATTTACCTACATATAAATTTTACAGAATGGAATGAGACTTTCTTCTGGATAGGTATGCAGTAAATTACACTGTAATCTGACAATTTACTTTAGGAGTTTAACCAGCCTCACCATTTCTGGATTTTCAGTTCGTTCTACTCATCCATTAAGAAACTGTACTTAGAATAACTCCATTCATGTTCATCAGCTATTCTCGAATGGAAGTCTATCCTAAGGGCACGTTATGAATTCTCTCAGGAATGTCCACGAATGAGAAGAAACTCTAGGAATGCGATTTGTCCCCTGAGAACTTCTTCGTTGCTTTTTCCCCCCTCTTGATTGTTTATCTGGTGCTGTTTCTTGCTTATCTCGGTTGCTAAGGAGGATATGCTCTGTGCCGTTTGTTTTCTTCCTGTGGTTTTGGTTACGCACTTGAACGGTAGGGAGGTGGAGGTTATCTCTAGATGATGGCTGAGTTGTCAGAACATCAACATGCTAGGTCCTTTAGTATAACATTTGAAATGGTAAATTTTATAAATAAATTATGTTGATTATTTAGTTTGTGTTTAACTGGGGGTGCCGCCCAGAGTTACATGCAAGAGAGATGGGCAGCTATATAAATTCAGTACCTACCTATCTATCTATATACATAGATGTGTGCCTTGAAAACAATATGACAATATGTCCTGGAAAAGGAATTTTGTATTGCTTACGTGGTTACCTTTTCAAAGACAACTCTGGGTTTGTGTTTTAATGCACCAAATTAACAATGTCTTTAAAATCCTATTGATGAATACAAAGTTCCCCTTGCTCCCTCCCACAAATCATTCAGATGATTAACAGGTAATTTTGTACTTCGTAAAATATTCAGGATTAATTTACAGATTGTAAGAAAATCACTGGCCGATTTCAGAAAGGGCTCTCTGTACTTTTCTTCAGTAGCACAGTGCCACCATGTGCAAAATATGAAGACTGCATGAAGTGAAAGAAAGAAAGGGCATAATAAAATAACTGGAAATTGGAGGACAGAGAAGGTTACTGAATGGGCTGCATTGATATGTTCCTATAATTGGTCATAGGCAAGATTGTCATGCAGATACAGTATATTAAACTCAGGGCAATTGTAGGATGGGAAATATCCCCCCCTCCCCCAAATAGCTCTGAATTTGATTTGGATCTTATACAGTAGAACTTAATTTGAACCCATGTTATCTGATCATGGGCCTCAGATAACATGAAATTATAAGGCGGACGGCCTCATTAAGCCTTCCTTGTACTTGCCTCGTGCAAAGGCTCGTACATTATCAGCAGGGGATGATAATCCCCTGCTGATCCCCTGCTAATCCCCCCTTTTCTTTTAAATTGAGAATTTTAAATCTGTTTTTAAATTATTGGGATGTTTTAAATTTGTCTCGGGCTAAATTGTTTAATATGGTTTTATTTTTGCTTTTAAATTTTTGTATTTATGTATTTTATTTTTGTGCCTGTTCACCACCCTGAGTCCTTCGGGAGTAGGGCGGTATATAAATCTAAGAAAAGAAAAGAAAAGAAAAGAAAAAAAAAGGAAGAAAGAAAGAAAGGAGATTCTGTATTCAGAATTTGTATTCTGTATTCGGCTTCTGTAAAACTGTTGACTTTGGACCAATTTAATTGTACAGGTAGTCCTCAAGTTACGGCCACAATTGAGCCCAAAATTTATGTTGCTAGGTGAAACATTTGTTAAGTGAGTTTTGTCCCATTTTACAACTTTTCTTGCCACAGTTGTTAAGTGAATTGCTTAACAACTGCATTTGTTAAGTTTGTAACATGGTTGTTAAGTGAATCTGGATTCCCCATTGACTTTGCTTGTTAGAAGGTCGCAAACTCTCATCCCATGAGCTCAGGACACTGCAACCGTCATAAATATGAATCTGTTGCCAAGCATCTGAATTTTGATCATGTGACCTGCTATGGTTGTGTGAAAAATGGTCATAAAACACATTTTCAGTGCCGTTGAATTTTGAACGGTTGTAAGTCGAGGACTACCTGTACTTCCAGAATTCTGAGGCAGGATGTTTGAACCGTGTTAGTGACTAACCAGATTAACCACCTTGTGCAAAAATTTTTTTTAACCAATCTTAGTTTTTACAACAAAACCACAGCTCCTTGATCTGCTTCCTCAAAAAAGTACATGCAGAGACAAGTTTGATATTAAAACTATTTTTTACCTCAAGACAGCTGGGGGAATGTGCTTGTAAAAATAGGATTCTGTTTGTGCAGTTTACTTAGATAGAGTTGTGCTCTAGGGATCCATATTTATATCTAAATTATAATATTGAACAAAGCATCACTGAAGCTTCTGGTTGCATTTCAATGGGATTCACTTAAATGATGATCCAGATAAAGCTAAAAAAATGTATGTGATTATTTCCTATCAATATATTGGGAAATATCAATATACTAATTGCCTTTTCTATCACCCACTGTTTGAAAAACCGCACTATCCCAATACACCTCTTTATCTTTACCTCCCAAATTGTGACTTTCAGGAGGTTTGGGCACATATGCTATGCTGGGTTTGTTTTATCAGGTTCTCTAGTTTCAGACAGATGGTTAATTAGGTCCCAGAAGGACTCTCTCTCTCTCTGTGACTTACCCATAAAGTTCTTCTCATCCTGTGAAGAAGCAACAGGAGTGCCATAATGTACTGAGGAGCTTAGTTATTGGTCCATCCTACCACCCCGGGGGAGATATACCTAGGTGCCTGCTTAGTGTCAGGTTGGGTCTGCCAATGTGTGCCTGGGAGATGACTATCTTTTCCATCTCCCATGAGGCTTTATGGCTGTCTGGCATTAGTTTTTAACAAGTCTCTCTTGAATCAAATCAATAAATAAGGAAGCACTGGCTCCCCTATTACCTTTTTAATTAAAAAAAAAAATCTCTCTGGGCCCCATTAAGCCCCCTTGGCACCAGGAACTGATAGCTAATAAGAGGGCAACAGAAATCCAATGGTATACTTTTATGATAAAAAGATAACTCTGCTTGTCATTGACCAAGGAAAAAAAGACAAAAAAGATAACAAGATGGAAAGGATGTTGATCAACTGTACCATCAAATTTATCTCTTTTTAAAAAACCTTAACAAGAATTTTACTGTTGGGGGTCCCAACTGGAAGAGCTTTCTGAAATTTGGATTGTATAGACCAAAGTTCAATTTCATAACCTTTTTTCCTGCTATTGAAGTAAATTGATTTAAATATGCATAATTTAATTGTATAACATGACATTTCTATGACTAGGTCTAAGTAGTATAAGACAAGCCATATTTTTAATGCAGTCAGACTGGACAGATGCTCATGTGTATTTACTTGCTGGGTACCCTTATCTCACATTGCAATGGGTCTCTTTCAAGGGTGAAATACTCCCGGTTCGGACCGGATCGGTTGATCCGGGAGTGATTGTGGCAGGTGGTTCGGAGAACTGGCAGCGATGGCAGCACGAGGCTCCGCCCACCTGCCCGGGTGTCGTTACTTCCTGCTTTTAAGAGGTTAAAAGATAAAGGCTCTGACGATTGTGTGCTGTGATCATCAGAGCCTTTTTTTACCTTTTAAAAGCATTTTTTTACAACCTATTCGCCCGAATAGGTTGTAAAAAATGCTTTAAAAAGTTTTGTTTAAATTTGGCCACACCCACGCCACGCCACGCCAACAGAACCAGTAATAACAAATTTTACATTTTACCACTGGTCTCTTTGCCTCATCTGCTGAGCTCATCATTTGTCTAGCACTGGTGAAGCTCCACCGAGGAGAGATCATGCTTCCATGCTGGTAGCCTTTTGAAGTTAGGATTGAGGGTAAAGACCATATAGGGAACGTATGGTAGGGCTACAGTAATTTCAGAATGATTTGGTTTGGAAGATGGCAGAGCTCATTTAATCAATTTCCCCCTTGCCTTTCCCTTCTTAGGGTGATTAGCATAGCTAGGACAAGGCAACATTGGAAATACAATACTAAAAGCATTAACACGTTGTCTGCTTGTCCAAATGTGAATAGAAAGAATTGTTTACTATAATTATCAGATGAATTTTTTTTTTAAATTTGATTTTTAATTTAATTTGATTTATATGCCGCACTTCTCTGGAGATTCAGGGCCGCTTACAACGCGTTAAGCAATAGCCTTCATACTTTTGTATATTTATACAAAGTCAGCTTATTGCCCCCACAAACTGGGTCCTCATTTAACCTACCTTAGAAAGGATGGAAGGCTGAGTCAACCTTGAGCCTGGTAAGATTCGAACCTGCAGAAATTGCAGGCAGCTGTGTTAATAACAGGGTGCATTAAACCACTGTGCTACCAAGGCTCCTCATTCTCCTTTGTCAAAAGGAACTCATGAACTATGGATAGTATAAAAATGCTATATTTCCATCTCTCATAATCAACCATGTCTCATATACGCCTCTCAGGTCTTGATTTGTTTTCCCCAGAACTGATGATAGCTTAAAGGATCAGCATCCAAGGACACTTGGATACTGATTTGCTTAATGAATAATATGGTTTAGTTTGTATCCTGGCATTCTCTAGGAATCTAGCAACTTATGTGCAGTCCTGTGCTGAAGTCCAAGAATTAACTTGATAAGGAGTAGAGTTCTCAACTCAATTATTTCTTCATTTCAGCATGATTGTTTCAAGAAATAAAAGAAAATTTCCCAGTATGAAACATAAAAGTGCACATTAGGAACTTCTCTTTGCTTATGTTTGAAATATAAGTTGGTTGGCTGGTTGGCTTTTAAAATATTCCTTATGTTACCTTGACCTAAATTAAAACAAATTTGCTCAGTTTGGTACTTCTCTTTACGGAGTGAACAAAACTCAGAATTATGGGACTATTAGAGATAATGATCAGTTCAATCCTTGTTTATATCTAAAAGCATCCCTTTTTAAATCTCCAAACATTGAAATATTCCTTGCAGTGAGGTAATTGAACGTTGATGAACAACAGCTAATTGGGAAAAAAACTACCCTCTATAAGATATTAGTATTAAATAGACCCAAAAGCCAGTTAAAGAGATGTTTTCTGCACCACAAAACTTCTTTAATTCCCCCCTTTTTTATAATTTATCTCATAGTGTTTTGCAAATGTGTGCATTTTTGTTTGCATGTGTTGACTGTAGGACTACATTGCATTATTTCAAGAAATGAAAAAAAAAGAAAGAAAAGAAAATCTTTCCAGTTTGCTTATTTGTTTCAAAATAACACTGTGCAACTCTTTGGATTCAGTTCCAAAAAGTGATTTAGATTATAGATACAGCAGCTTTAAACAGTAGCAAATGGGTGTTATATTTGTGCCTCTGCATGTTCCAAAGTATGTTTTTGAAACCTAATCTGAAGCATTGCACAGCTCTATCAGAAAGTACAAATTTAAATACCTTAAAATAAAAATCAAATTACTTTCTCCCCATCAGTTTTTATAATCTTCATAATGCAGATTACATTTATGCTTGCTGCTCACTATGCTGATTTCTGCATTGGTTCTGTAGGATAAAGAATTAATACTGGGCTATAAAGAGGAAGAACATGGAAGAAAGTAGATCAAGCATAAACTTTCATGCTTCTCCATAGGAAAGGTTTATGGAAGTTCCATCAGACATTTTCTCAAAAAATCTGAATACCATCATGGTAAAGATAAAAAAAAGCCTCATTTTCTGAGCAGATATCTGTCCGTATATAAATTGGAAATTCTATGTAAGTTTCATGACTTTATTAAAGTCTAAATAACTACTTCTGAGTTCTACCTATGATATGTATAGCAATAGCACATAAGTCTTATATACTGCTTCGAAGTACTTTACAGTCCTAAGTGGTTTACAGAGTCATCATATTGCCCCCAACAATCTGGGTCCTCATTTTACCAAATTGATGGTAGGCTGGAAGGTAGCTGGAAGGCTGGGTCAACCTTGAGCCGGTCAGAATCAAACTCCTGGCAGTTAGCAGAATTAGCCTGCAGTGCTGCATTCTAACCACTGCACCACCAGGGCTCTGGTAAGAGCCAATAACTAACACTAGGACTTCTGAAGGGGAAACAGCTGTTTACTGCCGGATCTTCTCCCTTTCTGTCCACATGATATTTCCCACCAAGGTCCTGATTGTCTCTGTTCTTGATTATCAAACTCCCCTCCCCCCCCAGTTAATTTTCTGAGATGCTATGGATGTGGAGATATGTACCATTTGAGCTGTGGCTCCTGGACTTTTGAATAAGCTATGGCATTCCCCTTCATGGTATTCTTCTTTACATTCACGGCAGAACACAAACTGAAAAAAGAAAAACATAAACAAACATTAGGAATCAAGGGGAGGTACGACAGCCATAGCATTTTCAGATGATCCACCACTCTTCTTATCCCATTAAATTCTCATAATTCTCATAATTTCTTATTTATCATCCATCTGATCACATAGCCTGCTCATTAATACAACTGATTTATGTACTTTTCTCCAACGAAAAAGGCTATTTGAAAATATATATATATATATTTTCCTTTTACACATGCAAGCACTGAGGTTCATAACATAAAACAACTTATAAACTTTTTGGGGGAGAGAAGTATTTGAAAAGTCAGAACTATCATCAGTTTCCCAGGGCGAATTTCTGAGATTAACATCATTAGAAAATTGGGGCAGGGGGCAAACTTTGTCTTGGATTCCTTAGCTGCACACAAAAGTTCTCCCAAAACATTTCCATAACTAGGATATCTTAGAATTTTGGAAATACTGGAGAACAGGGCAGACTGCATTTCACATGAAGATTCTTCTAAAGCCATGGGTCAAAAACATCTGCCAATAAATGTTGCACTTTCCTAATAATAGGGACAAATGAGAAATAGATGAGATTTTAGCAATTCAGGGTTCCTGTAATGATTCTCTAAGCAAGTAATCACTGACTCCTTCAGGATAAACATATTCAGACTGCTATCTTTCATTCATGTCAAGCACTAAGGAAATCAGAAAATCCAGGCAATTTGTTTGATTGATTGTTTATTACATTTATGGGCTGCCCATCTTATCATAGGGTAACTCTGGTGGCTTAGTTACATATACAATTAAAACATAAAAATAAAATCTGACATTAAAACCTAAGGATACATGGAGTCAGTAGGGGTAGAGTTGGGGGAGATGGGATCAGTTATTGCTCTATCAATAATCTCCATTGCATTGTTCCCCCACTGGGACCCCAAACCAACTTTCAGAGCCACATCTTTAGGCCCTTACAAAAAGATAAGGTTGGGGCCACCTCACATTGGGGTAGGATGTTCCAGAGGACAGGAGGAACAGCAGAGAAGGGTTTCCTGGACCTTGCCAGCCAGAATAATTGGGCTAACGGGACCTGGAGCATACCTTTTTTGCTGGCATTAGTAGGATGAGTACAATCTTAGTAGGGTGAGACGGTCCCTCATGTAACCTGGACCCATGCCATGAAGGGATTTAAAGGTGATTAAATGGAAGCACTGAGCTACAAGAATCTGAACTACTAACGCCCAAAGCAAACTGGTAGCAGGTACGAGTAAAAGGAATTCAAAATGGGCGGGACTTAGATTTCTTGTGGATGTGAAGGGACTCATGACTGATGATGCACTTGACCCCTCCCTCGAGCTCAGCCTGGTGATCTATAATTCAATTACGGTTATTCATTTGTTACCTGTCCCATTTTCTAATGTCTGTGAACAGCAGGAATATGTTGTCAAAGATGGAGAGCCAGTTTATTTTTTCCTCTATCAGTCGGCAACTTTCACTTTAAAACCACTTAGTAAAATTGTAGATGATTTAGTTCTGAATAAACAGAACTATTTAAAAATTACCCTCATGTCTATTGCCTACTTCTTTATAAGACAGAAATCTGCCTTGACATGGAACTATGATCACTGTCATCTCCTAATTATTATCCTTGTTGTCTAGAGAAAATAAAAAACAAATAAAGTGAAATATCAATTAAAGTATTCTTCTGGCCAATCTCAAGTACACCATCTTGACCCACCACGAGAATACCGATATATATTTTTCAGCTCCTTGCTACACTGACAAGCCGAGCTGATGAAATACGTCTGATGTTTTGATACAGTCTTGGCTCTTGCATATAATGAATAGACATATCAGCACAACTTGACACTAAAATGTTTATCTGCCTCATGTCACATCTTTGCAGTTCCATTTTGCACTCTGTCATGCTCCTCTTGTCACTTTAAGTACTGTATGAAATCACAATTCATTGCAGTGCTGCAAAAAATGATGCTTATGCAAAGTGAAAACAGGACAACCCGCTGACTACTCTTCAACATCCATTGCCTGGAGTGGCTGAAAGGTTGAGGCCCAACTATCTGAGTGCAATACATTTTGCAATGTTGTTCCCTTTTGAAAGATTTGAGCGGTACATTTTCTAGTACGGACATTACTCTAGTTAAGAACTTTTGAGTTGCAAACTTTCACTGAGATGAACAAACCTGTCCACGACTCCAATCCAGAAGATTCTGGAAGTCAGGAGAAAACAGGAAAGGGTGAGTTTCTGGCATGTCACTTATATAATTGCACTCAACAATAAACTAAAGGGCCACCATCAGTGAGCTGTTGGACAGCATTACTTGGTCTGTTCTGTGGATGTTTGGGTGTTTAAGGGTGGGGAATTGTGGGGGGTGGGAGTGTGTTTGGAGATTATTATGTGTGTTGGACCTGGTCTTTGGGTGTTAAGTGAATTTTGTTGTATGGGTATACTGTATATACATGTACAATGACAATAAAGTTGTTGTTGTTGTTGTTGTTGTTGTTGTTGTTGTTATTATTATTAGTCCTGGTAGTGCAGTGGTTAAAGTGGGGTATTGCAGGCTAACTCTGCCCACAGCCTAGAGTTCGATCCTGATGGGGCTCAAAGTTGACTCAGCCTTTCATCCTTCTGAGGTCGGTAAAATGAGGAACCACATTATTGTCCTATGTTGGGGGCAATATGCAAATAATGCTTCTATATTGTAAACAGCCCAGAGGGTGCTGTAAAACTCTATGGGACAGTATATAAAGCTGAATGCTAAATGCTATTGCTAACCCCTTTTCACTTTCTTATGACTTCCACTCACATACTGTCCTCAGATCTGCTCGCAGACTGTAAAGTAAGGACTGTATTGTGCATGGATTTTTCTTTGCTTATCGGAATTGTGAACAAAATCTTTTTGGAATGTAGCCTTTTCATAAGTAGAGCCCTCTCTGTAGATATGACATGTTGAAGAAACAAAAACATTTATTTAAATTAATAGCTGTTAAGCCAGGGCAGGTCCACCACCACTCTTTTTAATGGGCCACAATCCTTCTCTGGAGAAGTTGAGCTTTTCTTTTATAGATTTTATTTTTGAAAATTGATGAGTTAAGGAGAGAAGCAATCATTCCTTTTGCCCCTTGATTTAGAATAATAAACTCAGACTTCCGTCCCACAACCTTACTACACACCTTTGCTTTCGTACTTCTCCTGACTCACCAACTCCCATAGGATGGCCAGTGATGTTGGTCTTCATTGACCCTTCTTTTTATTTTAGAACATGCCTTTTTTCTTCTTTCTTTAACTGGACAGATTAATCCATAAGAAAAGGTTTCATATTTTGGGATCTCTGAGCTACAGATATTCTCTTCTATTGGTTTTAATATGTACACAGTGTCCTAGTTCTTTGCTTATTACGTTCTTTTTTTTGTCACTCCATAGCCCAAGGCAAACTGACATTTATGCTATCTAGAAGGTCATTAGGTCACTTCCTTATGTAAAATTTGAACAAATTAAAAATCAAGTATTAAGAAAACATACTGAAGGAGAAACAGTAATAAATAAATTTAAGGTTTATGCAACTTTTCTATTCTGCAAATATGATAGCTGTGGTTCAACCTCTGAGGTAAGACATTCAGTTTTGGTAAGCGGATCTAAAGACAATATATATAATTTACTACAAATGACATGGGTCTATTTCCAGTATTATATAATGCTACTTATATCTGCTCAAGTCATTGCACTTCCTTTATTTTGCACCATGTTGAATCTCCTCTACACAACTCCTCCACTGCACAACTGAACTTGCAGTGATAATGCAATTTTCCAGATATGGGGTGATATAAGAGAACATTGTTCCATTAGCAGATAACATTCCACGCAGCATATTTTAAGTATCACCAAAATTACGTTATCATTCTCTGTTCAGAGTCATGTTTCTGAGATGGGCAGCTATATAAATTGATTGATTGATTGAAATAAAATAAGTCACTTACAAAGCCAAGTGACCACTATGAAAAGAATCCTTAGAAGTCCTTAGGTCATATACCGTGTTTCCCTGAAAATAAGACCCTGTCTTATATTTTTTTGAACCCTGAAATAAGTGCTTGGCCTTATTGCCATGCACTCAAATGCCTGACTGGGCTTATTATCAGGGGATATCTTGTTTTGGGGGAAACAGGGTAGGTAGTCCAGTGGTGGGATTCAAGTAATTTAACAACCGATTCTCTGTCCTAATGATTTCTTCCAACAACCAGTTTGCCAAACTGCCCAGAAAGTTAACAACCGGTTTTCCCGAAATGGTGCGAACTGGCTGAATCCCACCACTGGGTAGTCCTCAACTTACAACCACACTTGGGACTAAAATTTCCATTGTTAGGCAGGGCATTTGTTAAGCTATACCTGATTTTATGACCTTTTTTTTGGCCATGGTTGTTAAATGAATCAGTGCAGTTGTTCAATGAACCACATGGTTCTTAAGTGAATCTGCCTTCCCCCATTGATTTTGCTTATTGGAAGTTGACTGAGAAGGTTGCATGGTGATTATATGATCTTGGGATGCCGCAATCCTCATAACGGTATGTTGGTTGTCCATCACCCAAATTTTGATCACGTGACTGTGGGAATGGTGCAACAGTTGTAAGTGAGAGGAGAGGTCTTAAGTCACTTTTTTCAGTGCCACTGTAATTTTGACTGGTCATTGGTTGTTAGTCAAGGACAACCTATATAGAAAGAATGAATGTCAAACTGCAAAATAAATACAGGTAATCCTCGATTTACAACAGTTCATTTAGTGTCCGTTCAAAGCTACGTCACTGAAAAAAGTGACTTAGGACTGTTTTTCACATGACCATCGCAGCATCCCCATGGTCACAAGCTCAAAATTCAGATGCTTGGCAACTAACTTATATTTATGACAGTTGCAGTGTCCCAGGGTCATGTGATCATCTTTTTGTGACCTTCTGACAAGAAAAATCAATGGGGAAGCCAGATTCATTTAACAACCATGTTACTAACTTAACAAATGCAGTGATTCACTGAACGACTGTGGAAAGAAAAGTTGTAAAATGGCCAAAACTAATTTAATACGTTTCCCTTAGCAACAGAAATTTTGGGCTCAATTGTGGTCGTGACTTGAGGGCTACTTATACATAAGGAGAAAAGTGGAAATGAAAGAGGAAATGAAAAAAGTTTTGGTTATTTATTTTATTTTATTGATTGATTGATTTGTCAAGAATGTATTTGATAATAAGTATAAGCATGGATTGGATACATAAAATAGATACAAATAGAAGAAACATTAGGACAGGGACAGTAGGCACGCTGGTGCTCTTATGCACGCCCCTTACAGACCTCTTAGGAATGGGGTGAGGTCAACAGTAGACAGTTTTAGGTTAAAGTTTTGGGGGATTTGGGATGAAACCACAGAGTCAGGTAGTGCATTCCAGGCATTAACAATTCTGTAACTGAAGTCATATTTTCTGCAATCGAGTTTGGAGCGGTTCACTTTAAGTTTGTATCTATTGTGTGCTCATGTATTGTTGTTGTTGAAGCTGAAATAGTCATTGACAGGTAGGACATTGTAGCAGATGATTTTATGAGCTATGCTTTATATTTTAATTTATATTTATATTATATTTATATTTTATGGTTAGTTGGAGTTTATAGGAACCTTAACAAAAGAGAGATGGATGTTTCTGTAACAAATGCCGATGAAGTGATAAATGGATTGGATGGATGATTTGCCAGGAGGATTAAAAAAAAAATGTATGCAGAAGTATAGTGAATGGTATTGGCCTAAGGGAAATTAGCTACAATTTATTTTCTTATCTTCCTTCCTTCCTTCCTTCCTTCCTGCCTTCCCTCCCTCCCTCCTTCCTCCTTTCTTTTTTATTTGATTTATAAGCTGCCTATCTCGCCCAAGGTTACTATGTATATAACATTGTTTAGCTCAAAAGAGATTGGCGTGATGATTATGTTTGTAGGAATGTTGGTTAGTTATAAAAGCTTCTGGTCTCTTGTTATCAACTTTGAGTTCCATTCATTTCAATATTTCTGGTTGCAAAAGGCTGAAAAATCAAGCACATATCACCAAATACACAATATTCCTTCTAGATGATAATTATTTTACCTAACCCATTGCCCCCCCCCCAACTTTTAGGCACCAGGGACCGATTCTGTGGAGAGAGATTTTTCCATGGACCGGAGGGTGTGTGGTTTCGTGTGTTGCCTGCATCCCACAAATGGGGCTTTACTTGTTTGTGCGGCCCAGTTTCTGGCATGCTGTGGAGCACTGCCAGTCCATAGATCAGGGGCTGGAGATCCCTGTCCTAACCAACTACTATGAACATACTTGACATCAGGAAAGAGCATGCATGTATTCCTACTATAGGTCATGTCTTTGACAGCTAAGTTTCTTTTTCATTAATTGTTCACATGCTGCCTTTTTATGTAACAGCCAACACATTTTAAAATTAAACTCTAGTCCGAGATATCATCAAGTTTAAGGAAGCCCCAGAATGCCTAACATTGCTTGTTTGTATTTCCAAACTTCACTGAAGCTGTCTAATTTACAAGTCTTTCTGTCTTCCAAATGCATCTCCTCGCTGCTGGCTATGGGACATTAAATCCTTTACCAACACTCTTTGTTTTTAGCAGGTTTGTTAGGCTGCAAAAGGAAAAGCTTGAAGTTTCTGGTAAAGACCCATAATTAGAGAACAAGCCTACTGTTTGGAGAGCTTCACAATAGAGTAGGAGCAACTAGAATTTTCCTTTGCAAGCTTCAGTATTAGGTACGTGTATATCAGGAGTGAAATCTACTTACCTTCCTTACTGGTTCGGAAGCACACACGCCGTGCGCACACACACCTTCTGCGCATGTGCAAAACCTTCTGCGCATGCACAAAAGGTAAAAAAAACATTACTTCCTGGTTAAAACCAGGAAGTAATGACACCTGGGCGGCGATCGCTACCGGATCGCCAAACCACAGGGAAATATCGCTACCGGATTGGGCGATCCGGTCCGATCCGGGAGCATTTCACCCCTGGTGCATATGTATATATATGCTAGTTTGATTTGGGAGTTATTTTTCGAAATACCGCAGTTCTGTGGATGATGATCTCATGGTGCTGCTTTCAATGGAAATAAGGCTGATTTAAGGGCAAAATAGAAAACTGTTTTCACGTCTTATTAGATAATGGAGGAGATGTAAAATCAGTTCCATGGTGGAAGAACAACCTGAAGGGTTGATAGGTTTGTCAGAATAAATAGGCTTTCCTTGGCAGAAAAGGCATTAAGCATTTCTGTGTTACAGCACAGCATGAATTATAAAAGAAACAAGTGTCAGATTAAGGGAAGATAGGTGGGTTAGCAGTACATCTTTTTTTTTTTCATTAGAAGTCTCAGTCCCATAAAACTCCCTTGGTCCTTTGGGGTTAAATTACCATTTGCATTACTTATATCATTTAGACATGATAGCGGGATGGGAACATTTTTGCTAGAGAGAAAACCAGTTCTAAATTCCGGTTGCAGGGGGCAGGAAGCAAGAAGATTTTTGGGCTTAAGGCAGACTAATCCTTAGCTAATTGGGGGAAGGAAAAAGCTGTCATTGGCAAATTTCTATTCATTGGACTTTTAGGAATATGTTAAGCACATAAGACACAGATGGGTGAAAGAACATCTTTGTACCCCAAATTCATTCAGCATCCATTCATTCTTGACCCTATATCTTCTTGTTTAATCAGACATACCGTGTTTCCCTGAAAATATGACCTACCCCGAAAGCGGTCCAAAGGTAAGTAAGTAAATAATCCCCTGAAAATAAGACCTGGTGCTTATTTTGGGGCCCAAAAGAAAATAAGACTGGGTCTTATTTTGGGGAAAACATGGGTACTTCCCATTTTTATGTTTATCCTGGTATACCCTATTCAAATCTTCATGTAATACGGAAGTATATTTCTATACAGGCTTCTTGAAATATCATTACTCACAATAGATCACATATTCCAGTAGAAGAGAATATACAGAATGTAGCTCAGGATTGAACTATGAAGTCCTTAGTGGTCATTGAGCTTAGTGGTTTGCTTATAGGTGTTTCATCATTCAACTAGGTAACATCATTAGTGCTGGTGAGTGTGGGATTTGCTCCCTGTTTATATACAGTGGCTTACCCTACCAGTGTTGGTGGGGATGGTTTTCTCTTCTGCCGTTCCTTATTTAAGGTATCATTTTCTCCTTGATTGTTTATCTAGCATTAATCCCTGCTTATCTGAGTGTTGGAAGAACGTTTTCCAACAAAATGGATACGCACGCAACTTTATCAAAAAGTGTCACTCAACCCACTACAGCCATGGAACTCAAGCCATGGAAAGGATAATACTGCCTTACATCAAAAATATCCCAGAAACAACCAGCAGACAGTTACAACCACATGTATCATTGTAACATAGAAATCAAGTAAAGCTCTCCAAAACATTTTAAGTAAACCAACATTTTCGGAAGTCCAAGAAGAAGAAAAATAGGACCCATTTGCAATCTACAGTGTAAGGATTGTAACAGACACTGCATAGGAAAAATAGGTAGACAAATTAGAGTATATCCATGAACACCAACTAATTCTTAATCTCACAACAATGGACTCAGTGATAGTTTCAACTGGGAAATTGTGAGTATCCTACACCAAGCTAAATCCAAAAATGCTAGGGAATTCCCGAAAGCTTGGCATTCAGACATATCACCCATCAATAGAGATAAAGCATATTTACACACCATTAAAAAAAACTAAGAATGCAGAATGCAGAAGAAAAAAACAAAAAGATACAGAATTAAAAAATGAAAAAGTACAGAATAAAAAAATACAGAAAAAAAATAAAACAATCGTCTCCAACACCCAGATAAATAGGGACAACCAAGCAGAAAACAATATCCCAATCAATGAGATAATTTGGAATTACTGAGAAGAAAACCACACTCTCAAAACACTAGCAGGGCAAACTACTGTATATAAACAGGGAACAAATCCCACACTCCTAACACTGATGATGTTACCTGGTCAGGCAATGCAACATCTGCAAAGAAACAACCAAGTTTAGAGAGCAGAAAGAACCCCAAAGTACACATACTAGCCACTTTTATAAAAAGCTTATGTATCGACTGGGTACAAAATGGTAAATTAATTTTGCTTTGAGTTTGGAACAAATAACTTTATTATTTGGTTAATTCAAGTAGAAAAGTTTATTAAAAATACAGTCTAACACAAAAATGAAAAAAAGATGCCCACTCCAGCAAGCCTCACAGAGCACAATTCTGACAAGTTGATTTAAATTAAGAACCCTGAAGCAGGATTCACAGCCATTCATGTTTAACAACTTCTGAGAACATTTTTCCCCAGCCTCTTTTTTTTTTTATTGAAAAAGTTTTCAAATACAAGTTTTTCCCCCTTTTCCCCCCCTCTTCCCTAACCCCCCCTCACCACCCATCCCCCCCTGTGACTTCTTCACAACAATAAGCTAATTCATAACTAATTACATAATATTTTACCATTCCCTTACTCCCTCCTCTAAATACTGACCCTTAGCATAATATTCTTATAACTCCCATTCTCACAATAATCTGCCCTTTTTCTCCTCCCCCAAACTTATAGTATATTATTACAACAACATAACATTTAATCTTTTATATATATTCATATAACATTTCAAAGCAGCCTTCTCCCTACATCCAAATTTAACATTTATTCAATTCTATCCAATTCCTCCACTCCCCTAAATATATGACTTAAAAATCCTTTTTCTTAAACTAATCTAAACTAACCTATTTCAACCCAATTTCCTGCAAAATTACCATGCACTACAATTCTAGATATAATCCACTGCCCACTATGCTAAAATATACATATATCTATGTATACATTCCATTTTATAAAAAGAAAAAAGACAATAACTTTAAATTTATAATCCATATAATATCTTCTTTGATGTCTTTCCACTGGATTGTTAAATCCATCGTCCATAATAGGGTAACATAGCATGCTGGTGCAACAGTTTGTTCAAGTTCTTCAATCATCTTCTGCCCCCATCAGTAATGAATATCCTCATATATATATAAAAGTAAAAACAACCACCCGAGTGACATTATAGTTATATTCCATATAGTTGTAATTGTGGTTTTCATCAGGATTATTAATTCCCATCATCCTAGTGGGTAACAACCAGATCTTCTGCATGCCCCAGTGTAACTCTCTTGCCTTGTAACTCGAAATAGTTATAATATATTTATCAGTAAAAGAAATCCAAAGTAGATAATTCAAATCCAACAATGTAAGGCTCTTTTCCCATCCCAAAATCACGGCATTGCAGAGATCTGCCACTGTCCTCAAGATGGTATTAAACAATAGTTCGCCTCCACTATCTTTTCACATATTCATTCATTTTTTAAAGTCCCTGGCTTCACTGTTGCTTGGTTTAGAAACTACTATTTCTATGAGATCTGTTTCTTTTTTTCTTTTTCTTTTGCGGGTTGAATTTCCATCCTGGTTTTCCTACAAATTGTGTATCAACTAATCAATTTTCATTCTGCTTTATAAGTTGATCTTGTTGGTTTTGTTTTGGTATCTCATATTTCTTTTCCATCACTTGTATATCAACTGGTTGGTTTACGCACTTGTCTGTAACTTGATGATTCATCACATTGAAGTCGGATGACACTGCTCTCATATTTATAGACAGTCCAGCTGGGGTATCCAGGGAATCCGAAGACAATTTATCTACCACAGCCTCTGTAATTTGATATTTTCCCTTTGTTTCCAACTCCTTTTGCTTGTCCTGTATTATGCCTAAAGATGTTGAATTCATTTTCAAAATTTTTTGATAAAATTCTTCCGCTTTTTCAACAGTATTCAGTTGGTATCTTACTCCTTGGTGTCTCAATATTAAACCAACTGGAACATCCCACCTAAATAGGATATTTCTTTTTTTTAACTCAGTCACTAGAAAACCAAATTTCTTCCTCTCCGTTAACATCTTAGGCGGGAGTTCCTTAAAAATCCAAATCTTTCTTCCATGAAATTGCAAAGTAGAATTAAAAGAGTTCTGCACAATATTATTCCTAATTTCTTTATCTGTAAAATAAATCACCACATCTCTAGGCAATTGCCTTTGCTTTGCCAACCAGGAGTTTATTCTATAAATTCTGTCAATCCTGCAAAACACTTCATCAGGTTGAACCTTTAAAATCCCAGCCAGAATTTCAGAAGATATTTTCCTTAAATCATCTCTGTTATTTTCCTGCAGACCTCTCAGTCTAATTGCATATTCTGTAAAATTATGTTGAATCATTAAAACTTCTCTTTCAATCCTCTGTTGTACATTTTCTTCATTACCAGTCTTTTGGTCAACCTCCATTTTAGGTTTGTCTTCTGAACTATTATCCTGAATGTTTGCCAAATCCTTTTTAATTTTTTGAATCTTGTCATCCAAATTCTCCTCAGTTTCTTTCATTTTAGACTCTAATAATTTAGTCTTTGCATCCAACTGAATCACAAAGTCTGATAAACCATTAGCTGTTTTTAAAATCTTTCGATCCAAAAAGTCAAACTTAGATTTCACCAATTCACCAATTTCTTTAATTTCCTGCTTAAATTTTTCAAGTTGCTGATTCACAATCTCATCCCTTCTTACAATCTCCTCAAGGAGAAATTCTATTATATTAAAGTCAGGTTTCTGAGACTGGAGAGTTAAAACTTGTTCATGTAGTTTGTTAATGGGGGAATCCCCCCCCACTGCCTGTTTGTCTAATTTTATAAGTCTCAGTGCCATTTTTCCACACAAACATGATTTACTGGAAAAGAAAAAAAAAAGCTTTTTTCCAACCAAGATCAGTATCAGATCCCCAGGAGAAAAAGAAAAAAACAAGAGTGAGAGTGAGGTTTTGCCTTCAATTACAGCCAGAAGTATTCATTCCGCTACTTTGTAATAGAAAACGGAAGGACTTTCCCTTTCAGCCTCTCTTCAAGCCATAGCAGTCGCCATTTTAAAAATCTATTTTCCTTTCCCTTCTTAAACAGCTTCAGTAACTTTTATGAAATAAGTAAAATACTTGCGCTTCAGGATCAGAGGTCCAGCTCACATCTTCTTTAATTAATTTAACAAATTTGCAGGCTTGCTTTTGCCCCCTAGCTCTGCATGTAGCAGAGATCTCCCAAAGCCCGGAGCATCGGCTGGGGATATGGGGAGCCTCTTCCGCTCCGTCCCAAAAGTAAATAAAAAACTTTTGGGATTAGGCAGAGGGCTCTACCCACCCCAGCCGGCTCTATCTCCGTTTCCTAATGGAAACGGAGTTTTTTCGAGCAGCCATTCCGCTAAAAAGGCGGCTCTTACAGGCAGTGGGTTCGACGATCCCGAAGGAGCGTCCGGCGGGGACAAACAGCAAACCGGAAGTCCATTTTTCCCCAGCCTCTTGATACTTATTGCCTCCGTCCAGTTTTACCTGCTGCCATTACAAGTCTGCTTCTACTGTTTCTTTCCCACAGTTTCCTTACCTGTCCAGTGCAAACAATGGGTGGGCTTTTATGTTCCATGGCTATATTTTGCTTTAGTCAAGATATCAGCTATAGAATACAGGCAATGCAATGTCTTTGCTGTTTTGTTTTCTACTGTTGGAAGATATATCCATCTGGTTCAGTTCCAAGTGGGGAGAAAGACACTGGAAACATGGAGGCTGATTGGAAAGATGATTTATTGGTGGACAAGACCTCGGTGCCTTCCGCCGTGCCCTTAAAACTTTCTTTTTTCAGCAAGCCGGGCTGGCTTAACGTATTTTTAAAATATTTTTAATTGGTTTGTTATTTTAAATTGGGGCCAAATTAATTTATATCTTTTTAATTGTTTTTAATGTTTGTATTGTATGTTTTTATCTGGCTGTACACCGCCCTGAGTCTCTCGGGAGAAGGTGCGATATATAAATTTGAAATAAAATAAAATAAAAATAAATAAAATATGGAGGTGCTGGGCAGCTGACCAAATGGAGTAAAGAATGAGAGGTATTTATACCCTCTCTTGGGCTTTGAACTTGAGCTTCCTGTTCCTATGGCAAGACCATGTATTCTATTGGCTGCTGTAGGGGTCTTCAAAATATCCTGTCTTGAATGGATTTCCAAATCTGCATTTCTAAAAGCTGGCTTCAACTTAGTATCTGCTTAGGGGCAGGGAACCGTGGCTCTAAGTTTCTGTCTCCCTTAAGATTTCTATTTCTCATGTTTTTATTCTATTTTTTATGTTTCATTTTTGTTTTAAAATAAAAAATTGTTGGGAAAAAAAAAGAAAAAAGATTTCTATTTCTCTTTTAGGGGAAATATAATATTCTGCCTTTTTAATATTCCTTAAAATATTTCGTTCTTCTAGGAGGGATGGGTGCTAAGTTTTCTACACTACCACAAAATCATTGGTGTAAGTGAAGAACTTGTATTTGCTGACTGCTACCAAATAGACAACTTGCAGAAAAACAAAAGTCATCAACTGGATTCATTTGTTTATATTTGTGGGAAAATATTTGAAAATCCCCTAAGGATTTAGCTAAATCAGCAATTGAATCAGTCCCTGGCTTTCAGCAGATATATTTTTTGTTGCTGGTTTAATAAAATCACAGAGGCATTCAGCCAGCATAGTAACACAGGACCAAGTTGACTAATCTCTCTCATCAATGTTATTTCAATTAGCACATACTTAACAGAATGATTTAACAACAGTAAGTATAGCATCCTCCTCCTGGGGAAAAATATGGAAAAACAGTAGCACACAAAGACAAATTTCATTCTTTGTTGTGGTTTCTTGTTTTAAATTCTATTTGTGCTACAACTGGGCTGTTTAGAATTTTTCCACTAATGAATATAACTTTTTAAAATATAATACGGTAACACAACACTTCCCAGGACTGCACCAGATTCTATAGCAAGCATAGCAATTGCAGTCTGAAAAATGCCCAACTCAAAATAAGAAATTTGCATGTATCCAGAGCTGGATGAACTAAACTTAAACAGCAGAAATGCAGGGTAACATAGCTCAATCACCAGCAATTCCAAAGTAACATAGAGTAAAGAGTAAAGACACTCTGGAAACTCAACAGGGCACAAGTGCATGTGCAGAGTATACTCCCTGGAGAACAATGAAACAGTTCAGACCAATGGAGACGTTTTCCTTTTACAAATGCTTTGTGAAACTCAATATCAAAAGGACATGAGACTACGCATCCAGGACATATGTGGACAAAAGATCTACATATGTACTATATCAACACAGGGCTAGTATTCTTTGCATTGATGCAACATGGATGGAATGTTGCTAATGAAACAGCATTAGTAACATGGGTTGGATGACTAGAAAATGGGTGTAGAAATTTCATTTTCTTGCTCCACTCCCACATCACCCCACCCACTAAGCACTTAGTACAGGAGGTGACTGGTCCATTCTGCTGTTTCATTGACTAAGTTGTAAAATTTTGAGGCAACTGCACCAGGGGTGGATTCTACCTACCTTTACTACCGGTTTGCAATGAGGCTGCGCGTGTGCGCTCGCTTTGCTTGTGCGTGTGCTCTTCTGAGCATGCACAGAAGCATTCTGATGATGTCGAGGTCGGTGGGCGGAGCCTCCCGCCGGTTTTACTACCGGTTCTATAGAACCAGTCTGAACTGGGGGCAACCCACCACTGAACTGCACCAATCAAAACCCCCCAAGCCACCCAATCACAGCACTCAGAACAATCAGAATCAAGATTGCTTCAAATCACTAAGTGTTGTTCTAAAACCAAACCAAACATTTTTAAAATGCAAAGGGTGGGGGAAGGTTGTAGGTCCCCTGTAGGTTATAAGATTCAAAATTTTTAAGTTGCAAGGGGGTTGTTGATTTGTTTGGACCTACAACCATCCTTGCAACTTAAAAATGTTGATCTAATCTGATAACACTCAAAATAATTCTGATTTGCACATTCCTAATCAATGTATTCCTTTTCAACTCTAAACTCCTATATCAGATACAGAATATCTGAACAAGACTTGAGTAAGAAGGAAAAGATGTGACAAGTACTTAAATACTACCAAAACTTCTCAGTTTACTTTGAACAGAAAAGAAGGAACAACAGATGCACTGTATAATGAAATTGTCCTGCATTTTGGAGATAAGCACAGTGAATTTTTGGCTCAGGAGCCCACCTATTTTCTCCTCAAGTGGCATCCAGTTTTGTTGCCTTTAGGACCAGAATGAATGACCTGGCATGTGTCCTGTTCACAATCCACAGATAAAGGGAGTAGGGTGGGGAGCGGATAGCAGGCTGGAGAGCCTCATTGGCTACAGTAATGCTTCACTGTGAGGGCTCTTCTGAGTCAGGCATTCCGACAGGCCCTTTGCTTAACCACCTGAAAATTACTATGTTGATCTTGGGCCAGTCAATTACTGGGATCCAAAGTCCCTTATTTGTAAAACACGATCAGTGACATTGGCAATTGGTGAAAGATAATGCTGGTGCGGTATTTTGTTTATCTGTCTACCGTAGTTGTGGAGTATGTAGCTTATTTCACTAATATTAGTGAAAGTCATCTGCCGGCCTGCACATTTAATTCCTGGTTTTCTACTTGTGGCACCTTTGACTATGTTAACTGGATTTGCTCCAGGGCTTAGAAACTTACACATATATGCTTGTATTTTAATTTGTGAAATGCTATGAGACATGGAAAAGGAAGCCAGTCTAATATAATACAAATTAAATTAAATTAAATTTAGGTTATACTCACCTGAGTTCTACAAGGTCAGTTGAAGATGGGGAACTGACGCTAACAGTGATTTCACATGACCTCTCAACCTAGCCTTTTATATATGCTGCTGACATTATTACAGGGACCATTTATCAGCTTCTGCGTGTGATCCTTGTAAAGCATGAGTTTAATATTCTCTAAGTTTTACTTATAAAGCCACTTATAAGAAAAAGTAGCCGGCACTATAAGCATCTTACAATTTAGTAACTGTGATTGTTCCGTATTTTGATTCACAGTGAACCTTAACAAATTAGTTAAGTCTTTAAACTTCCATATTCTAGAGTCAACTACATTCAATGCAAAAGTATTATTTTACTTTGTAGGCATATATATACACACATGAAGGAGTCGTTGGCCCTGTGATTAGAGGAGATTAACTAACCTGTAAATATGACATATGTTATAACTTAAAATAGCATAAATCTCTGGTTAACGAAATATATTGTCATGAATGAAGGAAAATATACGTGTCCCAGGATAAATGTTGCAACATCCAAACAGATTGGATCCTGCCAAAATGGCATACAGTTTATACAAAACATTGAGGATGCATAAGGCTCTCTCTCCAGTATTTGGCCACAATAATACAGTTTTTCATCTAACATTGCTTATCTGGCATATTTGAACTTAGATTCCAGGTATTGCTATTACATATCTCAATTTTATTCTCCCCTCCCACCCCACCCCATTTAAAGACATTTAGATTTCTATAGGTAAAGCACTGGGCACATGGCAAATAGCTACTCAGTGGTAAAATGGCATTGTCAAAGTGTATAGACCATAAGATGGCAGTAGTGATCCATAAATCAGACAGTTATACAAAAGCTCAGCTGAGCTGAACAAAAGTCAGGACTCACTCCAGGGTAACTGAAAGCTAATACACTGAAAGGGGGCTCTGACAACCCCATCTCATAAAGAAAAATGGTACTGATACATACCGGAACATAAGAAAAGTCTGCTGGCTATTTCAAGGACACCGTGACTTTTGAATCAGGCTGAGGAGTGTCAGCTGAGAGCTATCTAGAGAATAAGGTTTGCAATAATTAATCTTAGCAAATTGAGATGCTGTGAAAAAGCTCTTTCCTTGATGACAGCTTTTATTTACCCGAGATCATCCAAAACATAGGAAGTTTTGGAGTGCTGTCTCTGGCAAGCAGCCACATTTCTATATTAGCTTCAGCTATCTTCCAAGTAATTGACCTGCCAGAGACAGAGTTGCATTTTTAAGATTGTGACAGTCAGTGGCAGTAGTGGTCTAAAGCAGCATCAGAGACAGCAAAAGACAACATGACCAAATCAGTATCACCCAACCTTTGGAGGCGGCAAGGATTGTACTTGACTTTTAATCGGTATGTGTTGCTGGGGCAATGCCTCCTCCCTTCTCTCATCTATGAAGAAGTACCCCAGGGAAAGATGTAGGCAGAAGCAGGACAAAAATGAAATTGGACTGAATTTAGTCAATCCAGTATTAATATTTATCTGGATGTCCGCTCTGCTCCCTATGCATTTATTTAATGTTAAATTAAAACACTGTTCAGTGTATGTGTGTGTGTATGTGAGAGAGAACCACTAGTCTAAGGGCTGACATAATACCAGTATCCTTCATTGTCATTCTGTTGCCATTGAATGCTCTCCTCCTATGCATCAAGAAAATGAAAGGAAAAAGAAAAAGGATCTTTTGATCCTAAAATCACCACATGCTACCTTAATCACACACCTTGACACTCTTTCCACAAGGTTTTCACTCCTACTTCTGTCTCAGGTGTCTTGTTGACATGAGTCACTCCTTCGTTGTTGCTGCTGCAGCTGTTACTACTATTATTTTTAAATAACTTAGTTTTAAATAACTAAGAGATGCGGTGGCTAAGATGCTGAGCTTGTTGATCGAAAGGTCGGCAGTTCAGTGATTCAAATCCCTAGTGCCGCGTAACGGGGTGAGCTCCCATTACTTGTCCCAGCTTCTGCCAACCTAGCAGTTCGAAAGCATGTAAAAAATGCAAGTAGAAAAATAGGGACCACCTTTGGTGGGAAGGTAACAGCATTCCATGCGCCTTTAGCGTTTAGTTATGTCTGCCACATGACCACGGAAATGTCTTCGGACAGCGCTGGCTCTTCGGCTTTGACACCGAGATGAACACCGCCCCCTAGAATTGGGAACGACTAGCACATATGTGTAAGGGGAATCTTTACTTTATTCTTTCTATAGAGAATATGATGAAGAAATAATTCAGCAAATTATAATTTAGAAGATATTGTTTCCTAGTCATTATTCTCGGAATGTAAATCTTAGCGAGTAAATTGTAGTATCTTTTCTTTTAATTCATCTAATGGTCTCTACTGAAATAATGAATGGCTTTTTAGATCATTAATTCAATTTATGATTTGCCTGTCTGAAATTGGGGTTCCGGATTGTGGGTGGGAGAATAAACTGTTTTGCCATTTCCCCAGTTTCAAACATCCTTGCATAGCTTAAAATTACCCTGAACTGAAAAACTTCGCAATTATATTTTATAGCAATATAATTTGGTTAGGAGCTCAAATTATTTGGGCTATAATAACACATGCTTCCCAACAAAAAGCAAATCCCTAGAAATCTATCCAAGTGCATTTAACACCTTTCTGCTTTCCCAGCTTTATTTTGGATTTCTAAAAATGCTTAATAATCACCCAACTCTGTGCTATCTTTCTCTTTGACATAATAGTTTATTATTCATTCATGGTTGCAAGCCATTAGCTTCTATTCAAGAGGGCAAGACCACTTTTCCTGAACTCATGTCTGGGTTTTTTTCAGGGTTTGTCAAGTTGCACTGTAACCTCTTTATTTGGCTATTTCCTGTAACCTTCACATCATCAGAGGTAGACATGGTTGTCCGTTTTAGACAACTATGAAGCAAAATGATGTAGAAATAAAAGAACCATGGAAATACAGAGTTTGAAAGGTTGTTTTGGCCACCAAGTCCTGAATAAGAATCCGAATTAAATCAATTCAGGCAAATGGGCCATCCTTTTTTAGTTCATTGGTTCCACTTTCAACCTGCTCTTATATTTTTATGCTATGTGAATATGTGTTTTAACATTTAATCAAAATTTCCCTTTTTGTATCTTATATCCTAAAATTTTGTCTCCTGCACTCGGGAAAGTCTTTCTTCTATCTCACATCCTTTCAAGTATTTAAGGAATGTCTTTTGCCCATCAACTGCCGTTTTTCAAGGCTTCCAAGCTCTTTTCATTTATCTTCATAGGATTTAGTTTCTAGCCCCCTGATCAAACTCAGTATCCCTTCTTTGAATACGTCCAGTGGTGGGATTCAAAATTTTTACTACCGGTTCTGTGGGTGTGGCTTGTTGGGCATGGTGTGGCTAGTTGGGCGTGGCAGGGGAAGGATACTGCAAAATCCCCATTCCCTCCCCACTCCAGGGGAAGGTTACTGCAAAATCCCCATTTCCTCCCGATCAGCTGGGACTCGGGAGGTAGATAATAGATGGGGTGGAGTCAGTCAGAGGTGGTATTTACCAGTTCTCCAAACTACTCAAAATTTCCACTACCGGTGCTCCAGAACTGATCAGAACCTGCTGAATACTGTCTCTGAATACATCCTAAATTAGTATATGTCCATATTCATTTTGTAATCAATAATTATTCCAAGATATTTGGAATGTTTTTTTTTAAAATCCAAACAATGTATTTTGTATAATGTTTCAGTTTCTCTTAAAATCAAGAACTCCAGCATTACATAGTCACTGTCCACAATGTTTCTACCACAGGACTCCCACTTCTTCAACTAAGACTCTTCACCCTCAGAAGGTAAGAGTTTTCAGCACATAAGTTAGGAATTTTCTGGACTGACCATCCTAGATAGTTTGTGACTTTGTGTCCTAATAGATGTCAGGGTAATTAAAATCTGTCATTACTATAATATGGCTCTTTGAAATATTGACAATTAGCCTTTGCTAGGTATCATCCACATCTTCTCCTGGATTAGGCGGGCAACAATATTTCCTAATGGTGACAGCAATCAACCAATGGAATAGCTTGCCTTCAGAAATTGCGGGTGTTGCATCACTGGAAGCTTTCAAAATGAGACTGGACAACCATTTCTCTGAAATGGTACAGGGTCTCCTGCTTGAGCAGGGGGTTGGATCTCCAAGGTCTCTTCCAACTCTACTATTATTATTACTTTTTATGTGTTCATCTGCTCATTTTTACTCAGTTGTTGTTCTGCAGTAGTGCTTGGTTTCTTCATTTAGTTTTTTACAGGAATGTTTTTTTTTAAACATACAATACACATCTCCTTTTCTCTTGCTTCTTTCTCTTTTAACAAATGATATCTTTAATTGTTTATTCGAGTTCAGATTGATCCCGCCAGGCCTCCACTATATCTATTAAACTCACATTTGCTTTTCTGTACTAAGTACTGAAATTCATCTTGCTTATTTTCAAATCTCTGAGCATTACTATATAGACAATGAAAAGTCTTGGACGAATGCACAAATGGTCCTTTGTTTGTATGTGTGTGGTTGATGTCCAATTTCAATAGCAACTATTTTCCATAGGCGATAAGCCTTTATTTGACTTTTCTAAGGTTTCAATTTCCTATCCCACATGATTCAGCTTGCCATGTTCTAGCTAAATATATTTTAGTCTTTGTAAAGTGCAACCCACCTTATGCCAGCAGCTTTGGAGATGTATCAAGTGATGATCCCTGAAAACTAAATCTCTCCTCTTTACACCATTTGCAGAGTTAATGTGACTTACATTTTTTCCCCTTTCCCTTTCTAATGATCTTACACAGACTGGAATGATGGATGAGAATACCAGAATCTTGAGTTTATTGTCAATATTTTCAAAATGTGTGTTGATATGTTTGCAGTTGCTCCTATGACTTGTCTCTATGTGTATCAGGAGGCAGGGCTAATTTCAAGATTTGAAAAGCCTTGGAACTTGTTCTGTAATATCCCTGAACCACACTTCTGGAAAACAGTGCATGCCTGGTATGTCTGTTTGTTTCTGCTACTTGGAGATGTGTGGTACGAACTACCACGGTTCTTTTACTTATCATCTTATAAGATACTGTTGAATCCTCTCCTTTATGAATGTCCTTTCTATCATACGGTATCCTTTTTTCTTCCCCAAATGCCCAAAGCCTATTGTATTTGCAAGGCTCTGAAAAGAGCTTCTTGAGTGCAGCACTATAAGACCATCTCCTGTATCACTTGCTTCTGATTGTTATTCTGGTCTGTTGATGGGTTTGCGCCTCTGTTTGGCTGCCTCTTGACAGTTCCTTCCACTGTCAAATTGTTGTAGATCATTCCCCTCCCCCCTTTTTTTTCAACTGATTAATCCTCATTCTTTCTCAACAGCTTAAGTATAAGACACTTGCTGTCCCTATCTTTTCATTTCTTCTTCTTCAAGTACTGCAATAAACTTGCTCTTGTGCAAATATGCCAGTTGTTTTCAGGCAGGAAGACAAATTAGTCGTAAACATTGCAGGTCATAGTTGCAAACTCCATTGCTCTTCACTCTTATTTTTGCTGGACACCAGCAGTAGAGATACTTAGGCTAGGCAAGTACAAGCTCTTAGACAAATTAGTCATAAATATTGCGGGTCACAGTTGCAGACTCAATTCCTCTTCACTCTTTATTTCTGCTGGACACCAGCAGTAGAAATACTTTTATTTCTTCTTGTTTCCTTGCTCATGGTCTCAGATTAGGCAAGAACAAACTCTCTACTAAGATGAAAACATGGTTAGAGAATTCTTATTTAATATTTTGTATCCAATTCTTCTAATAACTGCCTGAGAGCAATTCTTGCTCATCCAATTGGTGAGATTGCTCCTTGGAATCTGGTTGCTTTATATTTCTCATTTCATTTTTGTTTACTCAGCAAGAAGCAGTCATTACCTCACTGTGGAATTGGCAGCTCACAGGATTATAATCATGACCACAAAAAGGCAGCTTTATGTAAAACAGTTTGCATCTTGTGATACCTTTAATACTATCAAACTTGGGAAGGACTCTATAGGTGGATAAAAATATGAAACTAAACATCTGGCTGACTGTGTGATGAACCCTAATAATAATAATGCAAGACGATCAGACAAATGATGGTACACAATGTAACACAGTTGCCAAAACAATTCACAGAAACATCTGTAAAAAAATATCATGTACCAGTAATGAAAAGTTGGGGGGGGGGGGGAACATGGAGACGAAAAAAGTTAGTAAAAAATGAGAAGGTTAAAAACATAATGGGATTTCCAAATATAATCTAATAAAGTCGTAGCTCATAATACAGCAGATATAACTGGGGTCGAGAAAAAAAAAGGAAGCATGGATAACTGATGTGGTAATACCATCAATAGAGTAGAAGGCAAAGAATTGAAGAAAATCACAAAGTATTAAGCTCTGAAAATCAAAACTAAAAGATTATGGCAAAAAACTGGCTATGGTGGAGCCAGTGGTTACTGGCACGCTGAGTGCCATACTAAAAAGTCATGGCTGGTACTTATAAAATCTGTGCCTTGGCAAAATTTCCATCTGTTAATTGTAAAAGGCTCTTCTGCTTGGATCCGTACATATACTCTGCTGATACATTCTGACATCCTAGGTCAGGGGTGTCAAACTCGTGGCCCATGGGCCGGATGTGTCACACGTTGACCCCCATGCCCGATTTAATGAAGGGGGAAAAACTTGCAATATGTCAAGTGATGATGTGTCGTCGCGGGTTTGACACTTCTGTCCTAGCTTCTTGAGGAAAACTCAATATGTATGAAGGCCAACACCAAAGAACTGGCAGCTGTGATGTCACATTGTTGTCATGATTAATAACATATTTTATTAATAGAGATTAATACAGTGGTGGGATCCTCTCGGTTTAACAACCGGTTCGGTGATTGCATGATTTGTGCACGTGTGCACAGTTTGAAGAAATCTTCACTTCCTGGTTTCTTTGGAGGAGTGAAACAGCTGATTTCCATGGCAATCTGCTCTACCGCACGAATCAGCTGAGAAGGTAAAGGTAGGAAAATAGCATGGGTAGGTGGGCCCATCTGAACGTCAGGGCAAACCTGTTCGCTCCCAGCTGACTGTCGGAGTTACCGGTTCACCCGAACTGGTCCAAACCAGTAGAATCCCACCCCTGGATTAATAGTAATAATTAATATTAATAGAGATTAATAAAAAATATCCCCTAATGAGGCTCTCCCTCAATACTAAGGGAGTAGAAGAGCCCTGAGTCCCGCAGGAGAAGGGCGGTATAGAAATAAAATAAAATAAAAAATAAAATAAAATAAATACGATGTGAGGCTTCTCTGCTCTGTCTAAATTGAATCCTTGGGAAGAACTCAACAAATAGATTAAAAATGCCAAATTCAGTCTAAAAAACTGTGGCTTGCCAGTTGCTGTATAGTGTACTGGAGTCTGGGAAGAGACCTTGAGGAAGATCACATGTGTGCTACAAAGACACTGTGAAAGAAACCCTATGCCACTATGACATCCAGCCAAGGCTACAACTGCTGATAGAAGTCACTGGCAAGACCTGTGCTTATGAAGCCTCCACCAGCTTTGAAGTCAAGCACTGCCAAAAACAGACAGAAAATTGTGAGCAGGATCACAGAATAACACCCACAGTTATTACAACTTTCAGAGTCCAATTTGTGTTGGACTCTGCGCTTCCAGAGTGGAAGACCGCAGAGCACAGGGCTGGAAGGAGAGGTCTTCTAGTCCAGCCCCTGCCTAAGGCAGAAGACCTTATACCATCCTGGTCAAATGGTTGTTTAGTCTATTTTTGATGGAACATCCACAATTCCAGGAGTCAAGTTATTTCAGTGAAATTGTTTGGGATGCTAGTAAGGCGTATATGTGGGGGGTACTGATTTATATGAATTCTAAACACAAATCAAATTGACAAAGAAAAAGATTAGAATTGGAAGGGGAGATAAAGAAAAAAGAGCAGTTGCTTATAAAAAACCCAACAGATGAAAAATTACAAGGAGTTATAAAACTTTTGAAAGATCAATTCCATATGCTTACAGCGGAACAAGCAGCAACTAATTTACAATTTGCGAAACATAATACATTTTGTAATGCCAATAAACCAGGCAGATGGTTGGCTTACACACTGAGGAAACAGCAGAGTAGTCGGACTATTGGGAGTGTTGAGTATAGAGGAAAGGAAGTATTTCAACAAAGACTAATTAAAGAAGCCTTTTTAGATTACTATACCAAACTATATGCTAAAGATGATATACAGAATGAACTTATAAATAAATACCTAGAAGAAAAGAGAGTTATAAAAATTTCTAATGATCAAAAGGAAAGAACGAGTTTACCAATAACAGCTGAGGAGATTATTGTTGCTATTAAACAATTGAAAACAGCTAAAGCTCCAGGAACGGATGGTTTAACTGCGGTGTATTATAAAACTTTACAAGCAGAAATGATTGAACATCATAAAGACTTATTTTGTAGCATACAACAAGGGGGAAAAATACCCCCTTCATGGAAAGCAGCTTTTGTTTCTCTGATACCAAAAGAGGAGGCAGGCTCTATAAAACCGGAAAATTTTAGACCAATATCTCTCCTGAATACGGATTATAAAATTTTTGTGAAAGTATTAGCCAACAGATTAATGCCAGTTATTCAAGAGGTGATTCATCATGATGAAGCAGGATTTATAGAAGGCAGATATATGAAGGATAATGTGAGGCAAATTATAGACTTATTGGAATATCTTGAGAAGAATAAACAGATCTCTGCAGTGCTGGTGTTTTTGGATGTGGAGAAGGCCTTTGATCGAGTGAATTGGAACTTTCTATTAAAGACTTTAAAAAAGATGGACTTTGGGATCAGTTTGTACAGGCGGTTGCAGCAATTTATCAAGAACAAACAGCACAAATTATTATTAATGGAAGTTTAACTACAAATTTTAGTATAGAAAAAGGCACAAGACAAGGTTGTCCGTTATCCCTGTTGTTGTTTATTCTAACTTTAGAAGTCTTGTTGAATACAATACGGGACTCGAGTACTTTGAAGGGAATAGTGATAAGGCAAGAGGATTATAGAAAAAGCGCATTTGCAGATGATCTAGTTGTTACCCTAACACAGCCGATGGAATCAATAATTCAGATGAAAGACATTATAGAAGAATATGGTATGGTATCAGGATTTAGACTGAATCAGAAAAAAACCAAGATGATAGTTAAGAATATGACAGTTGATCAAAAGAAGGAACTGGAAAGGAAGGCAGGCTTTGAAATAGTATCAAAGGTGAGATATCTAGGAGTTCAAGTTGCAGATTCAAATATAAAACTGTTTCAAAATAATTATGAGGTGTTGTGGCGAAAGGTACAAAGGGATATGGAAACTTGGAAAAAACTGCAGCTGTCTCTACTTGGAAGAATAGCAGCAGTTAAAATGAATGTTCTACCTAGATTTTTATTTTTGTTTTAAATGATTCCGGTGCTTAAAAGTGACAAATACTTGATGGAATGGCAAAAAAAAGTGAATAAGTTTGTCTTGAATGAGAAAAAGCCAAGAGTTAAATTGAAAATTATGCAAGATGTTCGTGAAAGGGGTGGTCTTAAACTTCCAAACCTGCGACTGTACTACAAAGCTGCAGCGTTTACACAAGCAAGTGATTGGTTTGGAAGGACAAAGACTGGAATATTGAATATAGAAAGCCATGATCTTGAATTTGGTTGGCATGCATATTTATTTTATGAAGACAAGGTGGATAAAGTATTCAATAGCCATATACTTAGAAGCTCCTTGATGAGAGTATGAAAGAAGCACCGACTCAAATGGGATTATAAAATACCGTTGTGGTTGGATCTTGGTCACATTATATGGAATATAAATATAAAGTCACTCGGGGGGGGGTTATATAAAGAGGTACTTTTTAATGATGGGGCAGATGGCAACTAAAGACATTGAACACACTGTTGGAAGAAGGGATTAATTTAACTTGGTTACAGTTTAATGTTGCATGAAGAAGAATTGGTTAGACAGATAAAAGAGAAAGGCCCAATGCATATTAAGAGGGTTTATAATGTCTTGTTAGAAAGAGATTCAGAAAATGAATTGGTTAAAGATTATATGATAAAATGGGCGCAAAATTTTGGAGAACCAGTTATGATGGAAACTTGGGAAAAAATATGGGTTCAGAATGTTAAGTTCACACAGTCACAGAATTTAAGGGAAAATTTTTATAAAATGTTTTATAGGTGGCATTTAGATCCTAAGAAATTGTCATGCATGTATCCTAATGTTCAACCGAAATGTTGGAGATGTGATTGCTTAGATGCTACATATTATCATATATGGTGGACATGCAAGAAAGCCAAGGCTTTTTGGATAAAAATTTGGTGGGTTATGCAAAATGTTTTGAAGAAAAAAATTCAATTTTCTCCTCATTTGTTTTTATTGGGTATAGTTAAGGGTTTTTCAGTGGGTGAAACAAAATTGATATTGTATATGGTGACAGCAGCTAGGTTACTGATTGGTCAATACTGGAAAAGGGATGATATGCCTACAATTCAAGAATGGACTTTGAAGATGGCCAGTTTTGCAGAAATGGCAAAGATATTAGCATACTTAAAAGATCGGATTCAAGAGACTTATGTATGGGAGTGGAAGAAATGGATAGATTATGTGCAGAATAAATACCAAACTAGGAAGTATCAAACAGCTTTTAGCTAAATGTTGTGTAGAAATGTATAGTTTATAGGGGCAAAATAGCTTATTGTTATGTAGAAATGTATAGTGCACAGGGGGGAGAATAGAGGGGTGGTAAAATATGATATAATATAATGTGGATGGATTTCACCTTGGGGAAGTCATGGGGAGGGAGGCTTTGGGGGGGTTAGGGAGGGATGGGGGGGAAATGGGGGAAAAATTGATGTTTGTAAAACTTTTTCAATAAAAAAAATACTTTATATTATTCACAGTATCTCTTCAAGTTAAATGGCGAAATAGATTTTCCTCTTGTATAAAACTTATGGTTTAACCAGTCTCTCCACTCTTCATTCTCCAAGTACTATTTGCTTCACCAGAATTCACAATTACCTGAAATAAGGACAATTATATCCTTATTTCATGTAATTGGGCAACATTATCCTGGTACATGTATATTTGCCTTCATTCATAAGGACAATTAATTTCTAGTAATTTATTTATTTATTTTTAATCCCACCTTTATTATTTTTATAAATAACTCAAGGCTGCAAAATACTCCTTTTTCTTTCTATTTTTCCCATAACAAGATGAGTTGGGCTAAGAGGGAAAGTGGTTGGCTCAAAATCACCTAGCGGACTTCCATGCATATGATAGAACTAGAACTAAAGTCTGCTGATTTCTAGCTTGCTGCCTTAACCACTACAGGTGGTCCTTGAGTTATGACCATAATGGAGTCACATCAGTAGTGGGTTCCTCCTGGTTCTGCCGAGCCGGTAACGGTGACAATATGACATCACCGAACCAGTTCTCTTTGTTCAGGAACTGTCTGCCACCATGTTATTCTTACCTTTTATTTGGCCCTGCCTCCAATCTATTCGCTGCCTCCTGAGCCCCAGCTGATCGACTAGAAGGGTTTAAACTCTTGCAGTGGGGCTTCAAAGGGCTGCCTTACAGGTGATCAGTGTTAAAAGGCAGTGTGGTGGTAGACCAGTGCCTCCAAAAACAAATGAGTAGACCGATGCCTCCAAAAACAAATGGGTAGACCAGTACAGCTCTGCAAGCAGTTAAAAGCCTGGTAGACCAGTACCTCTGCTAAATCCTAAAAAAATGTCACATGACTATCAAACCATGCCCACAAAATAAGTCACGCCCACAGAACCGGTAGTAAAAATTTTTAGAACTCACCCCTGAATCACATGACTGTGGAGAGGGGAGGGCAACCATCAGAACTTTGAATCTGGGTCATAAGTGCCCCCAGGGATACCTGTCACCACTTTAAATGATCATTAAGTGAAGCGGTATCTAAGTGCAAGTTCTATTGCTATTAAATGACTGTACATTAAAGATTACCTGTATAAGATTAAGCTACCAGAACTGAAGAATTTGCCTTGAAAGGTTAAATAAACAAATTAAAAAGGGTAAATTAGCAAATTAAGCACTCCAACCTGTACAGAATTTCAGATATTTAAAATCACTAATTTCATATAAGTTCAGGCAAGTCTAGTTTAGCTCAGGTCTGGGAAGTAAATGATACAAATATTTTAAATCTCAACTTCTGCAATTATCTTTTCCTGGGGATTTTCTCTGGATGAGGGGGTTTCTTATGTTTAATGCTACTCTGAAGATCATTAAGAAGACTCTGAATTTTTCCTATGGAAGGTCAAATCCATTCAACATTCATTTTTGAAGCAACTCTTATTCTTTTCCATACACCCTTCTCCATTATCTTGATCAGGTATTTGGAAAAAGTCTGAACAGTTTGGTATTTAAAATACGTTTCCTTCAGAATCTAGCAAAAGCTTGTCTGTAAAAACGGGTACAAGTAGAGTTGACAACACATATGTTTTTCTAAGATAACATATGCCTTGTTTGGGGTGTGAATTGTGAAGTAAAGCTAAATGCCTTCAGTGACCTGCAAGTGTTATCTTATAGTAACACACACCCATGTTTCACAGAAGTTGGAAAATAGCCTCTCACTTCCCAAAATTAAATGTCTTTTATTAATCAACTAAACAAAAGGGGAAAGGGGTTGAATAATCACTTGGCCAGGAAAGAGCAAATCATTCATTAAATGTTTCACTCCAGGATTACTGAAGAGAATAATGGGAGGCCACAGGTGAATGCAATGAAATGTCAGGGGCGTTTTTCATGCTTTCCTAGCCCAGCCATTCTCCCACATGGTTCATTGTGAAATCATAAAGGAAATGCAAGATCAATGTATTAGAAGGATTCATTTGGATTTCATTTGTCACTTTAAATGTTCTTCTAGATACCATCAAATTATGTATACATTCTTCAATTAAATCTATGGATAATCTGCAACTTCTCCCTATTCTGATACAATTCTTAAAGATGATTTAAATGTTAACAGTGCAAGCCAGAACTGCCAGTCATACAAGTATAATCTCATATCATTACAAATCCTTGATAATATTGACCTAAACATTGATCTCCAGCTGTAGTGAAAGCTATGTCCCCAGATCTCTTATTAAAACACAAATCTAGCCATGAACAAAATCCATGTATCACAAATAATTTATTTCTCCCTGTAATGTCTATTCTAAAAGCATAGCCATTCCTTTATACCATGGGTGTCAAACTCGCAGTGTCACATTGCTTTCATGTGACGTTTCGTGATGTTTTTCCCATTGGAAAATGGGGTGGGTGTGGCTTGC
Organism: Arizona elegans; assembly: GCA_022577455.1. Taxonomy (NCBI): domain Eukaryota; kingdom Metazoa; phylum Chordata; class Lepidosauria; order Squamata; family Colubridae; genus Arizona; species Arizona elegans. The sequence continues at coordinate 258,237,511 of JAKOOJ010000001.1, forward strand.
CCATGCCGCATCCAGCCCGCAGGCCGCCAGTTTGACACCCCTGCTTTATACCCTTCTACTACTCTACAGATAGACTACCTGGAAGTTGCAATTGATACAGCATGCAGCAGTCTCTATTTCATTGGGTAAGGGCTTCCAGACTAGTGTTGCAGGTACTTCATTACTTCCATAGAACTAGTGTTGCAATTGGCTCCATTACTTGGCAATTGGCTTCCAAAAACATTTCAAAGTGTTGGTCATCAGCTCTGAAGCCCAACATGGCTTGGCATCTAAGTACTGTAGGACAACATACACTGAGCAGAGTCAACCTTTTCAGTGGACCCTTCGTACTAGAGATGTTGAAAGGTACTCCTGTGGGGCCTAACTGAAGAATGACATAACACAATCCAGGCAAAGTCCAATTCTTCACTTGCTTATACCATATAAACTGAATCTTGCCAGGCTAAACCTACACTTTCCTAACCTAATGAATATGCCCTGGGAGGTTGTAGGGTAGGGATGTCAAATTCGTCATGGTATCATCACGTGATGTATCACGACTTTCCCCCCTTCACTAAACTGGGCGTGGCCAGCGCATGATGCATCTGGCCCATGGGCCATGAGTTTGACACCTCTGTTCTAGGGAATCTAATCTCTTCCTTCTTCCCACAATCCAGCTCCAGACTGTGTTGACTCTTATCTCGCCCCTTCTCCTTCGAATGTGCTTCCTTCCTTCCTGGCAACCTGCTGTGTTATTGAAGACCATTGCATCACCTCCCCCTTTGTAGGCACATTCCATCCCATCTCCCTCCTTCATCTAATTCAGGATGAGGCAGCAAATAAACCATATTTTTGGGATATATAGTCCATTCCTCCAGGGAAAGATTGAAGGCAAATGAGGTCCAAGCAGAAGAAGAATATCATGGTTTCAAAACCTAAGGGATTGGTTTGGACAAAACGCAGCAGCACTTTTTCATGTGGCTGTTGGCAAAAATAGGATTGCCAACATGATCGCCAAAATCCGATGACGGATATGGTACAAGAAGAAGTCCATCCCAAATAGTACATTTTACCCTTGGAAATTCAGATAGCATTGTCTTTGGTGGTCCTTAGAGGATGGTAAAAAAAAGTTGTTTCAGAGAACTTGGGAGTTTGTGTCAGGATAGTCTTACTATCAGTTTTAATATACCGTATTTTTCAGAGTGTAAATCGCACCGGAGTATAAGACACACCTTAGTTTTTGGGGAGGAAAATAAGAAAAAAGCTGATTGGCAGGTGGGTCACCTCCTGGAATACCTCCAATCAAATGTTCCCAAAGGTGAATTTTAGCAGCAGGTTCCTTGGTTGAGAGCTCTGTGCTTTGCTTTTTTTTTGCTTTTTTTCTGCCTCTGAAACTTTTGAAACTCTGTTTCAGAAAAAAACATTTTTTCCTGCCTCTGAAAGCCTCTGAAATAGAGCTTCAGAAAAAAAGTCTCTGAAGCTCTGTTTGAGGGCTTCTTTTCTGAAACTGTTTGGGGGCTTCTTTTCTGAAGCTTCATTTCTGATGCTTTTTTCAGCCTCTGAAACCTCTGTTTGAGAAGCTGGGCGGGGCTACATATGGAGTATAAGACGCACCCAGATTTTCACCCTCTTTTTTGGGGGGGGAGTGTGTCTTATACTCTGAAAAATACGGTAATTTGTACAGTTTCTGAATTTTCTGTAAACCTCTGAGAGTTCACATGGAATCAGAGGCATACAATGTTAAAACAAACAAATAATTCAAATGACAGAGTTAAACTAAGCACCTTTGTTTGGCTAGGAATTTTGAGAGCATGTGGTAAGGACGCTGACCAAATGGCTACCATGGGAGACTTGTGAGAAGAAAAAAAAAGACTGCAATGGTGGGGATGACCAGATAGGAACTTGTTCCATAGATCAGGGCTGTCAAACTCCCGCCCACGGGCTGGATGCGTTATGCACTGGCCACACCCAAGCCCGGTTTAGCGAAGGGGAAAAAAGTCCCAATATGTCACATGACGCCACCGTAACAACACAAGTTTGACACCCCTGCCCTAAGCTGTTTTCTATCATTCAAGTAGTGAGTGCCAAAGGTTCAAACTTCTTATGCAGCATGGCCATTTTCTCCTTTATTTTCATATACAGAAACAAATGACAAATAGCTGTATTTTTAAGAAAAGAAACCACTTCTCTTTTCAGAGCAAATTCAAATCCAGTTCAGTTGAAGGAGTGGATATTTCCAATGATCAGTCAGGCCAGTGATAGCCTTCAAGATCTGAATTGTCAAAATTGCCTAGAGTGGATAAATTATAACCCAGTTTGATCTATACTTCAAAGCATTCCTCAGTTAACCAAGCAAGCCATTACTGGAAAATCTCACGTCTTTGATTAAATTGACTGTCAATGTTGGTTGCTTTCTTATCTAACAAGAGCTTTGAAACTGTGAATTGGCCAGCAGAATATTCCATTCAGACTTTTGGCTTTGAAGGCAAAAGTTTGGCTGTTAAATGGAAACAACTGAAGATTTTCAACTCTCCCTTCTTGGCCAGAATATCAGAGGAGCATTTTTGACATAACTCAGAGGCTATAGTATTCTACATCCCTCTTTAAATATTTCACAACTTTCATGCTTTCTCCCTTCTTGCAGTCCTAATCTGGATCACTCTCCATTGCTCTTACTGTTTTGCATTTGGAAACATAAACCAATGAGGTAGAAGTAAAGGTAAAGGTTCCCCTCGCACATACGTGCTGACTCTAGGGGGCAGTGATCATCTCTGTTTCAAAGCCAGAAGAAATGGGGCTAAGGAAGAACATGGGCCAGTCCTGGAGGTTGGGGAAGGCCTGGATGAGGGCTTTGTGTCGGAGGCAGAGATGGCGCCAGGGCCATTGTGGAGTCATGTGCAGACTTCGGAGCCTCCAGAGACTGCCAGTAGAGAGGCAGAGGAACAGGAGGAGCCTGTTCCTAGTGCACGTATGAGAAGAGCTGCCAGAAGACAGGAGCAGATAAAGCAGAGAGGACGACTCAGGAGTAGGGCCAAGAGATGATTGGCCCCTCCCATAAGGCTTAAAAGACCAGCAACGGCTCTTGGCATTTTTGCTGGAAAGCAAGGTTGAGAGATTTGCTTCTTGTTTCACTATATTCATTCCGTGTCAGCGTCTTCTGCTTCTGAACTTTTGCCAAGATAAGCCTTTGGCAGTTTGCCTAATTATCCCAAGATCAGTGATAAACTGAGGAATGGTGTTTTGAAGAATTTGCTTTAATTTAGTTTGGACTACCCTGAGAATGAGTTAATTCTCAGCTGTTCTAATAAAGTCTGTTCGTTTTCAAACTGTTTGTATTTAATACTAACTACTTGAGCCTGGGTCACAACATACGCGGCACTAGGGATTTGAACTGCTGAACTGCCGACCTTTCGATCGACAAGCTCAGTGTCTTATCCACTGAGCCACCGCATCCCCTGAGATGATCTCCAAATACATTAAGCTATTCATTACTGGAAATTCTGGGAACTTTAATTCCAACACATGCAGAGAACACCATCACGGGGAAGTCTGCTCTAGTATATGGAAGGAAAAAACTGCAACATGGGAAAATTTAAGCATTTTCTCTATCCTTCAGCTCTTAGTTATTTTTCGAGTTACTTTATTCATGAGATAGTTGTTTTTAAAGGCAAGTAAATGAAATTCAGAATATGGATTTTTGATGTTATGCAACTAGCTTTGTGTAATAATAACATCATCTCCCAAGTTCCAATTCTTATTATTCATTGCGCAAAACAATCTAACATCTGATTTGCTTTCAGCACTGCAGCTGTATTTTAATCCAATTGCTTTAGGGAATTTTCTACAAACAAATCCCAAATCTCTGTACCATTTAATAATCCCTTTTCTGATCTGGCAAATATTATTTTTTTGCCTTCTATGTGTGCTGATTAGCAACATTTCTGAATGTAAATAGTGGTTTGCTCTGTTTCTGTCTCTTCATTATTTCTACTGATTCATTTGCAATAATACTAAAGGGCATCATATGCAGCATCACAATTATTTGCAAGTGAATGAATTATGATGTCAGAAACAAACACGATCTCTCATAGGGAAGATGTTCAGAAGAAAAACCGGGTGGGGGGAGGAGCAGCAAATGAATAAAGGGACTTTTCTTATAGCTTCATGTATTTTTCATTTAAATAAAACAGGCTCTGGTTTACATTTTTTTATAACATAAAAATGAGATTTCAAGACTATCATATATGTCTCTGATAATGAGATATTAACGTAAACTACCATGTTTCTTAGATTGAAGAACAAACAAAGAAAAGGTTTGATATATACATTTGATTCCTAGAGACTTTGGCTAAGGCAGACTATTGGTTGAAGTAGCCCAATACAGATGTGACTTTCCCAAATACTAGCCGCAAAGTATGTGCTTTATAAAGGGGCTATGCCTTTCCTTTCAGTGATGTGATCATCAAAGTCATGTGTCACAAAGCTTAAACTTTCTCTATTGGATTCCATCACCTATGTATAGCTTTATCTAACAATGGTGAAAGGGGAGGTGGAGAAAACATAGAGTGCAATTCTATACAAGAATAGTTAACTTCTAAAACTTCAGATAAGTGTATAAAGGTGTGGGAAGCTACACCCCTCCTAGAAGAATGAAATATTTTGAGAAAAATTTAAAAAGCCAGAATATTTCCCTAAAGGAGAAACATGTTTTTAAAGACAGAAAGCAGCCTCCAAGTCTTTCTTAGTAGCCCCAGCAGTACTGGGCCAGCCTATCTACAGGACAAAAGACCTTCAGTTTCAAGGTGATGGGATTAAGACATGACCTTCAAGGACATAATAGGATTATCTAGCAGCAGAGCTCACTGCATAGCACAATCTCCTAAGGACATTGTATCACCCAGCAAACTTCAACCAAATTTGACTCAGACAAACATGATCCCACATGGCCCCATGGAAGTCTGACAACAGCCATTAGAATACATGTTCGTGCGCAGGAACAGGAAGCCCAAGTGCAAAGCCCAAGAGAAGGTATATAAACCTTTCACTCTCAACTCCATGTGGTCAGCTGCCCAGGACCTCAAACCCATGTGTTCTGTTTCATCATTAAACCATCTTTCCAATCAGCCTCCAGTCTCAAGATCTGAACCAGATCTTCCAATAACTGATAGCATGCTTAACCTTTAAGCAAAAGGGCAAAACTTAATGCTTCTGATACATTCCTGAGATATTATGAATCTTCCTCTGCTTTCTTTGTTCTTTCTCATTAAGGTAACAAAAACAAGAATAGATACAGGGAGCTCATTTTTTAAAAGCACCAGTGATGCTTAAAGAGTTTCTGTTTCATCATTATTATTTAGACACTGTAAGATTTCAGAGGTCACATCAGCATTAGAGACACTGGAATAATACTAATTATTATGCTAAAACATCACACAGCCAAGGAAATGTGAATGTATGAATTTGCACCTGGCAAATACAAGTGGAAGGCAGGCACACATATGGAAACATTAGTAATGTAGTTTAAGAGTAGAAAAATGGATTACAGCATAAACGACAAACGTTGTCATAAAGCAAAGCACATATCGCGGAGAGTGGCAAAATAATTCCTCTCCATACAGCTGCTTTTAGTGCTATGTACCTACTTAAATTCCAAATCATATTTTGCCCCTCAAAGGGAGATCCCTACTCAGCCCTAGAAATTATCGTGGTGTTTGAAAGTTGAAAATACATCTGTAGAAGTAGATTTGTTTCAGTTTTCTTAGTTAAAATTGATTTATTTTCCTGTTTAAAATAATATTCCTACGCTAGCATGATTATGTAAAAATCATGGAATCTATCAGAAGCCATAATATCCTTTGGCAGTGCAATTTAATTTGAGGTGACCTGAGAAAGGGAACAGAAGTCAGATAACAAGATGTGAAAATCTCAGGCAAGCTATAAAAGTGGCTATTTTATAATAATTATTAGAGTGAAGCAATATGGATTAGGATGTCAACAAAACTAGGATCCAGCCTCAAGTTTGAGATTTGAGTGATTATTGCTGCATAGAGTTAATTAATAATGACTGATAATTTATATTTTTCTGTATAATCCTATGCAAATATGTATCCCATGTTCTGGATCTGGTTGGCACGGAGTCCCGAGATCACTGGTTTACAACATGGACAAAATAAACTTTGCTTCAGATATCATTGCTTTGGTTCATCTTTCAATGGATCATTTATTTTTCCCATGACATTATATTGCCATCAACATTGGCTCAAAGAAAGAACAGCTCTTGGCAGGGATATGCCTCCTTTTTTATTACCAGAACTGTTAAGGCTTTCTCAGATCAATAGAAGTGCTATATATCTTAATAAATCCTCATAAAGGGGATGCCACCATGCATTTTAGCAAACAACTTGAACTTGAAAAGGTATTGGGGGCAAATCTAAAACACGAAAATGACATTATTTTCAGTCATAAAGCAACTATTTATCTGGATGCAAGTCTTGAATGATTCTTCCTTAATTTGGGAGGTATTTTATTTTCTCTCTTTACCTGTTTCATTTTATCAGGCCATTAAAGTGAAATGATTAATAGTAAGAACATTGGTTTGAAAAAACAAGTTCTCTCTAGATTCCATGCGTTAAATACCATAGTAGGATCAAATGTATTTGTTGTTAGCCAAATTGTCATAAACATATCACTGCCACATAGCAGAAGCCAAGATAGGTTAAAAATATTTCAGGCCTTTAAGTTCTTAAACCATGTTAATTCATGGCCAATCACATTGCTTTACATTTATAGTATAGATAGTCCACAACTTACAACAGTTTGTTTAGTGACCATTCAAAGTTACAAAGGCAGTGAAAATAATTGACTTATGACCATTTTTCACACTTACAACCATTGTGGCATCCTCATGATCACATGATCACAATTCAGACACTTGGCAACTGACACATTTTTATGAGTATCACCTTTTGACAAGCAAAGTCAATGGGGAAGCCAGATTCATTTTACAACTGTGTGACTAACTGAACAACTGCAGTGAGTCATTTAACAATTTTGGCCAGAAAATGGGGCAAAAACTCACTTAACAAATGTCTTATTTAGCAACAGAAATTTTGGACTCCATTGTGGTCGTAAGTCGAGGACTAGTTATATATGTTTGTGTTCAATGTTTCTGTATGATATTATAATATTGGAGATGAAGTGGGGTCAGTAGAAATGCAACACTGAAGCTCAGAATTACTTATTATTCCTCAATTCTTTGCCTAGAACAGGGGTGTCAAACTCATGGCCCATAGGCCAGATGTGCCATGTGCTGGCCCCACCCCCGCCCAGTTTAGCAAAGGGGAAAAAAGTCCCGATACGTCACATGACGCTGCCGTGACGAAGCAAGTTTGACATCCCTGACCTAGAACTACAACTTCAGTGAGTTGGAAAGGAATTCTTATGGGACGATAGTACAATGGTTATACTCAGAACATGTTAGAAGTTGAGACATTCAATCTTTTGATTCAGCTTCACTGCAGAAATCAATTGGAAACCCTCCTGCATTGTGACACTTTTTTTAAAAAAAATGTAGGTTTCCTTTCACTTTTCAACTTTGAAACTCCAGGTGCACCCATAATACTTTTGCTCCCAATATCAGCCTTTTGTTTCTTGAGCTGATCCCAGAAAAGCTGGGAACTTTTCTTCTCAGAGTCCTTTATAGATGGAATGTTATTGGAAGTGTCAGCTATGAGAATACATGGTGCAGTTAATTACTGTATTCATTGACCTTTTGACTTCTCTTAGAAGAATACAGATCAAACCATAAGTTAAATCAGCTTGGATGTTTAAAGGGTTCTTTTATTTAAACACCACACTGCCGAAGTACCACATGTTGTCTCAGAACCTTTTCCTTTCTCTCTTTCCCTCCCACCACCCCCAAAATCAAGCAACCTTTTTAGATGAAACCCAAGGATGAAATGGCATGAAAGGGAAATTACTCCTTTCATCCACCAGAGGATGGTCTCTGTAGATCAGACTATTGTCTGAGCACTGTGGTGAAATTCTATATGTAGTTGCCAAAGATTACATTATGCATGGACTGCAAATTAATGGACTTGGCTTTAAATACTCACTCACTTATCATTCACAGAAAATTACACTCATTCTAAAAGGGAGTGAGGCATGTGAGATATGCTCTTTTTTTTTCCTGCCTGAGAATATCTGACAGCCTTACTGATTTAATGACACCCTGCCTGTCATTTCCTATAACTACTGTCACTGCTGCAGCTGCTGTTTCACCTGTATCTTACATAATGCACTGATCGCACTGTTAATTAAACCATATGGATGGATTGGCTTCAGGTGACTCATCACCGTACTGAAAGGTTTATAGCACCTTCAGATGCTCTGTTGGCTTTTGCTTCTCTAATTTTGTTAGTGCAAAAAGGAAAAAAAAACCCAGAGGAATTGAAGTGTATTTGCTTGTGTGTATCACATATAAACATAAGAACCCATGTCAAAGCCTATCTAATCCAGCCTTCTGTTCCTACAATGTCCAATCAGGGAAAGGGGAAGCTGTCAAACAGGAACACAATGGCATTATCTAATGGAGCTGTGAATATTATGAGAAATACCAACTTCCCAGTGGAAGATATTTGGAATTTTTTCAAGCAGGACCAAATAAACCTCTCCCTCTCCTCCCCCACTCCTCCCACAGACACAGAAGCTTAATATGGCTTTCTGGAATAACTAGAAATACAATTACAGGACATTTTTGTTAGTTGTGAAGTCATGTCCAACCCATCGGGACCCCATGGACAATGTTCCTCCAGGCCTTCCTGTCCTCTACCATCCTCTGGAGTCCATTTAAACTCACGCCTACTGCTTCAGTGACTCCATCCAGCCACCTCGTTCTCTGTCGTCCCCATCTTCTTTTGCCCTCAATCGTTCCCAGCATTAGGCTCTTCTCCAGTGAGTCCTTCCTTCTCATTAGGTGGCCAAAGTATTTGAGTTTCATCTTCAGGACCTGGCCTTCTAAAGAGCAGTCCGGGTTGATCTCCTCTAGGATTGACCAGTTTGATCTCCCTGCAATCCAAGGGATTTGCAGGAGACTTCTCCAACACCATAGTTCAAAGGCCTCAATTCTTTGGCACTCAGTCTTTCTTATGGTCCAACTTTCACAGCCATACATTGCAACTGGGAAAACCATAGCCTAATTCATTTGGATAGTAACTATTTTATCCATGAGTATGTCCATCAAGGTTCTTGAAAAGGACAACAATGGAGACAAATCTGGGCTTGAATCTCATTGTACAAAATATTCTTTCATCACAGTCCTTTTAGGGAGAACATATAGGATGACATCATACCTATTCAAAAGTTATTTTCTCCCAGCATTCCTATTATGATCCCATCCACAATAAGCAATTGATTATATGATGACAACACACACAGACACAGACACACACATTTGAGGTATACAATACCGGGCATTGAAATTTTTCAAGTTACAAGTGAAACCAGATTACATGCCACCATCAATTTGTTCTCCAGGAAGGAATTAAAAATTCATTAGCATGGCACTGATTAATGCTTCCCCCTAGCTATTTAAGATGGCACGATTCTCCTTATGATTCTCTTCAAATTTAGCCTCTTATTAAGTGAAGTCTCTGAGAGGTATTCTGTCAGCTAAAAATCCTTGATATATCAAGACCTGTAACATCACAGGAATGACCTGAAAGAACCTTGCAAGCAGGATATTTTCAGTTCATAATTACTTTGATAGCTACTTTGTCTGAAAAAGTGTTTCATCAAATTTGAAAGAATTATTTTACAATCTCAACATTTAAAGAGGTGGGTTTTTTTTTTAAGTTCAGGGCTCAGGACTGAGATAATTTTTTAGATTTGTAATTTTCCCCATCTCTTTAACTTATTTACAGGTGCTGTACATATACTCTTCCATCCTCTTTTAACTAAGGGAAAAATTATCTTCTCCCATTTGTTTTCATTTTGATCTAATGTTGTGTTATATAGTTCAGGTCTGAAGCCTCAGTCAAAAATATATTTAAAACATTTTGTATTCTTATTATTTAATCTGTTTGCCCATATTTTGTTTAGTTACTCTGGAGGAAAAAAAAAAGCGATATCCGTGTAACTTACTCATGAAGCAGAATTCAAAATTATTCAAGATGTTTTCCAAATAAATCATCTGATGCTAAATTTTCAAGCTATTGTAGTCGAAAGACAGAGACTTGTTTAATAGGCAAACCTGAGCTGGAAAGTAACTATGAAATACTGCTCCACATTGCTGACGTGACAAAAGAATTGAAGCTGAAAATACAGAAGGATATATTTTTACTTCAGAAGTGACTCTACTGGGAGAGCAGCCAGCTTGAGCTGCAAGTCACTTGGAACTTTATGATTGGGCTCTCAGAATGCCTTTTAGACTAAAAACAGGAACAAGAAAGTGTACAAAAGGAAAACAAATCTCAGCAAGCAGTCATAGCCTTGTATAGAAAACAGACCAAAAGTAGTACTCTTAAAACTACAATAGGCTAGATTGCTTCCTTTCTCCATTAGTTGTTGAAATGGCTTTACGTCTTCTAATTTATCCATGGGTTTCTATCAACCCTTTCCGATTTTTATATCTCTCAAGCAAAACAGTGAGCCTGGGAAAAGGGGCCACTCCAATTCTTATATTAGTGAAGCCGTCAGCTATCAATCCTAGAAGTTTGTGATATACAGGAAGTCCTTGACTTGCAACTATTTGTTTAGTATCAATGGCACTACAAAAAGCGATTTATGACAATTTTTCGCATTTATGACTATTGTGGAATACCCACAGCCACGAGACCAAAATTAAGATGGCTTGCAACTGGCATGTACTTATGACCATACAGCATCCTGGATCATGTGGGATGGGATCATGTGATCACTTTTTGTGAGCTTCTGACAAGCAAAATCAATGGGGAAGCCAGATTCACTTAACAACCGTCTTACTGATTTAACAACTGCAGTGATTCACTTAACAACTGGGGCAAGATAGGTTGTAAAATGGAGCAAACCAGGAGTGAAATCCAGCAGGTTCTGACAGGTTCTGGAGAACCGGTAGCAGAAATTTTGAATAGTTCAAAGAATAGATAGGCTTTGACATGGCTTCTTATGTTTATATGCCATACACACAAGCAAACACACTTCAATTCCTCTGGGTTTTTTTTCTTTTTGCACTAACAAAATTAAAGAAGCAAAAGCCAACAGAGCATCTGAAGGTGCTATAAACCAGTGGTTCCCAAAGTGGGTGGTCCCGCCCCCTGGGGGCGGTGGGATGCCTTAGGGGGGCGGTAAGAGGCAAGGGGGGCGGCAGGGGGGCGCTAAGTGGCAAGGAGGGTGGCCCCCACCCTTTGGCCTGTGCAGTTACCTCCTTGCAAACAAACAGCAAGAAAAAAACAACAACTTTCAACTTCAGCATAGGCTAATTAGCCCGTTGATTAGATCTGCGTCTCTCAGCTGATTTGCTCTCAGCTGTTTTGCCCAGGGATCTGCCGCTTGCTACAAAGAGATAAATTGCTGGAGCAGATTTTTTTTTTCTCCTTGTGCAATTCAAGCTGAAAACAAAACCGAAAGTAAAGCAGGTTGTTGCAACGTTGGAAAATTAGGCAGAGGCAGATTTCTTTTCTTTTTCCTCATCAAAAAAGGTAGGTGCAAACAATAGGGAATTTAGGCAAAAGAGAGTTCAAGATTTTAAAACACAAAAGAAAAAAAAGCTCTATTTAACTAGGGAATTGTAATAATTGAGGTACTATTGTAGAAAGCAGAAATGGTTAAGTTGTGATTTGGAGGCATATATGGGGGAAATTATTTGGTTTATTATTATTGGTAAATATAATTAATTGATTTGTAAGAAATTGGATTGCATGGAAATAATTGGAATATTTATGTTCATATTAATTAATATACAAAAAATAGTTATATAACTAATTGATTTATATTAAAATGTTGAATTTGTATTAAAGAACTGTAATATTACATAATTAACCAATGTGAGGATGGATATAAAAATAGATGACAATGGGAAGGGGTATAATATAGAATAGAAGGGAAAATTGAATTTGATTAATATTAGAGATGAGGATGAAGGGTAATATTGTTTTTTTAAAAAAATAGATGAATAAATATGGCAAAAAGGAAATATAGAAATTGTAAATTTAATTGAAATGACTAAACACTGTTTAAATTTGTGAACCGGCCAAATACTCTGTTCAAAGAAAATACATTGTATGTTTGTATGTATGTTTCTAATTATTGCTATTTATTCATATTTGTTCTCTTTTATTCTTTAAAGTTTAACAATTCATTCTTTATCTTAATATCTTTATATTTGTTTGGGGTTGCCTTTCTTCCATTTCATCTTTTTTTATTGTACAGCAATCTTTCTCCTCAAACCTACCACCTCTCTCTTTTCTTTCCTTCTTACTTTCTCTTCCCCCCTTCTTCTTCTCCTCCCTACTTCCTCTTCCTTTCTCCTTCTCCTCCTCTCTTCCTCCCTCTCTTACCCTCACTCCTACTCTAATTTCCCTTCCCTTCCTCCCTTCCCTCTCTCTCCTTCCTTCTTCCATCTCTCTTCTCCTTCCTTCATCCCTCTCTATTGCTGTATTCATTTTCAATTTTATATTTTCCACTATGGAGTCCAGGCAGCGCCGGTCTTTCTTTCATTTATCAAGTATATTTCTCAAAATTTCCCCTCATCTTTTTAATTATTAGCAGTATATTTCATCTTATTCCATTTTTTCTATTGAACCTAGTGTATTCATCTTTATCTTTTTTTTCAATTATTTCCTTTTCAATATTAGCTCCTTGTTTCTCTTGCTTCTCATTCATGTTTTCTCTTTCTTTTTTTTGCAAGCTAACCAATTCTCTGCTTCTTTATTTACCTTAAATGTCTCCCTTACTTTTTAAAACATCTCCCTTAGTGTCTCATATTCATCCTCCCAATTCTCCATATTTTCAATTTTAAAAGGCTAGGATTTTTAAACTTATTCTTTTCATTTACATATGTGGGGGGGATGCTTTTCAAGGAGCCACAAGAAGGGCTGAGAGCAGAGTCATTCTGACAGTGTCTTTTAAAAATGCTGGGAAGACCCATTTTTTCCCTAACAATAATGGTTTGTATACTTTGGAATAAAACATTTACCTGGAAAAAGTATTTGCAAAACTTGGACAGAAGGAAAAGAAAGGCAGGACTGGACTCATTATCAGTAGCTAGTTAGTTCATTGTTATCAGTGACTCCCACTGTTTCTAAACTCATTTTAAGACTGGGATTGGTGACTACTGAAATTTAAGTATTCAACATTGATCTCAGAAATCTTTGATTTGAACTATCAAATCTCTGATTTGAACTATCAAATCTCTGATTTGAACTATCAAATCTTTGTTTTGAACTATGGCAAGAAAAATCGTAAAATGGGGCAAAACTCACTTAACCATAATAATTTCTAGATATTTTAAGTGTAGAGAATTCAAGTGTTGAGAATGACCCATTATTTCATCTCTTTTTCTGCACTAGGTACAGAGTTTCATTTTATTCAAATAACAACAGGAAACCCAATACAGTTCAGTATGAATTGGCTTTCCAGTCCTTCCTTGATGCATTTTTTCACATTGGTTATCTAGTTTAAATGCCAAAGAAAAATCAATGATATATTTTTCAGACCTTTGGAGGATCACACTGTCCATTGTTCACACTGCTCAAGCAAAATTAACAGGTGTGAATTAAGTTTTAGCTAAAAAATGGAGCTTTAATTCCAGAAGTCCATTCTTTAAACGTGGACTTCTGGAATTAAAAGGCTCTGGATTAAATGGTACTCCAGACAAAAGATGGAGAAGAGTATCTTGCTTTTAGACATGATAATAGCTGTCAAGAAAGGTGAGTTATTTTGACATCATCAGAAATTTAATTTATTACCTGTTAAAAATGCAAAGACAAGGAGTACAAGGAGCAAATAAAAGACCTTCATGTTGGGGTTGGTTCTGGACCAAATCTTACTTGTGGGACAGAAACCAGCTCTCAGCCCTCCTTGAGACTTCTTGAAAAGCATCCCCCCTCCAGCTCCACCGCCTGAGGAGGCAGGGGAGGACTGCAGGTTGATCCCAAGGGGGTCTGGGAATGGGTGTGAATTCATCCCACAGTCCTCTCCATCCCCTCCTCTGTGAAATTGCTTTCTCCCACTCGCTGGTGGTCAGCAAATTCAAAAGGAACCCCCAGCTGAGAATCACTGCTCTAGATTGGTTGATTCAGGAGATTTCTTTAGTGTTAACTAATAGTGTTAGCTATTTTTGTTACAGGGATAGATTTGTATTGGAGCAGCCTGCAGGCCTCCCAAAGGCTCTGCGCACCCTGTTTTTGCAAAAAACGGGCCCGTTTTTCACAAAAACGGGACATGCGGGGCAAGGCTTCAGGAGGCCAAAAAATGGCTATATTCTGTGTATTTTACTGTTACTATCTTCCTTAGTGGGTCGTGCAAACCACTATTCCAAACAATGCTATTTATAGGGGGTGGGGGCAGTGGTGGGTTGCCCCGGTTCTCACCAGTTCTCTAGAACCGGTAGTAAAACCGGCAGGAGGCCCCGCCCACCGACTCCGACATCACCAAAACGCTTCTGCGCATGCGTGAACGAAGTGAGCGCGTGCGTGTGGCCCCGCTGCAAACCGGTAGTAAAGGTAAGTAGAACCCACCCCTCAGTGGGGGGCACTGAGGATGAGTTTGTAGTACCAAGGGCGTGGTGGACTGAAAAAGTTTGGGAACTACTGCTATAAACCTTTCAGTACGGTGATGAGTCACCTGAAGCCAATCCATCCAAATGGTTTAATTAACAGTGTGATCAGTGCATTATGTAAGATACAGGTGAAACAGCAGCTGCATGCCAGTCTGACAGCCACAGATAGAAAAACATTACAGAGAGTGGTAAGCATAGCACAAAATATCGTGGGCTGTCCCCTGATACCACTAGATGAGATCGCTAGGGCTTGTTGCCCTAGAAGAGTGAGGAAAATTCTCAGGGACAACTCTGACCCTGGTCGCCATACCATGATGCAATAAGTGAGGATGCTTTCTATTGTGGACCGGTAAAAGGAGGTCATCAGTTGTTGTTCCACCCTGTTTTTACGCAAGGCCCTAAGGAAATGGAGTCTCTGTTGGGCCTTCCTGATCACCTGGATTGTGTTGTTTTTCCAGGTGAGGTCTTCGCTGAGATGGATTTTTTAAAAAAGGACTTTTTGGGGACAACCATGGATGACTGAGAACCTCCATATCAGGGGTGAAATCCAGCAGGTTCTGACAGGTTCTGGAGAACTGGTAGCGGAAATTTTGAGCAATTTGGAGAACTGGTAGTGGAAATTTTGAGTAGTTTGGAGAACCAGCAAATACCACCTCTGGCTGGCCCCAGAGTGGGGTGGGAATGGAGATTTTGCAATATCCTTCTCCCAGGAGTGGGGAGGGATTGGAGATTTTGCAGTATCCTTCCCCTGCCATGCCCATCAAGCCACACCACGCCCACCAAGCCATGCCCACAGAACCGGTAGTAAAAAAAATTGATTTCACCACTGGAGCAAACCTCCCTTAACAACGGTCTTGATTAGCAAGGGAAATTTAAGGTTTAACTGAGGTTGTGAGTCGAAGGTTACCTAAAGTAGAAGTCCAGTATTCTGAACTGTATTGGGCACTTTCATTATTACAAAAGGGTTTCCAGCTGCAGAAGTCAAAACTAGTGGAAGAAGCAGGATAAGATGGGGTAGAGGAGAACTGGCTGGAGAATACATTTCCCTTTTATCCTTGTTTGCCTTCCCCATGAATAAAAAATGAAGATGACCAGTATTGGTATTTGCCATCTGACTGTGGGAGAAGACCCAACTATGCCATCAGAATATTACCAAAAGTGTCTATGGAAGCATTTCTCTGAATGCCTTTATTACTAACTAAATGACAATGTTTTAGAAATATTTTGTACAAATGTAATTATAGTTCAAATACACGGTTCTGTAATAGCAGAAATACTACCTGCTCCATTTAATTTGAATGACAATATTAGTTAGTCAAATATAAGAAATGTATAAGGAAAATCATTTGATTCTAAACCAATAAATTACAGAAAAGGTATTCTGAAAAAAAAAAAACCCTCTGACAAATTAGTTTAATAGGAAGCAATAAATATTTTTTTAATTTTACTTAGGACCCTGCTTTTCAAATGATCCTGTTATCAGAGGAAGTCAGAAAGAATGATTGTAAAATGAAAACGATTGAAGGTAAAAATGGGCTGACTTACAAAATGGCAGGACTCATTGCTTCCATGGGAATGAAATTTTTGGAAAGTTCTTGCTGTTTCAGCTCTGCCATGCTGCCATAGTTACATGATTCTATTTCACAGTGTTCTCCCCTTCCCCATTGACTTGTGGGAAGGTATCAGAGAATATTGTAAAAAAGAGTCATGTAACTATGGTGGGGTGGCAGTGCTGAAGCAACAAGAACTTTCCAAAATTTCATTCCCATGGGAGTAATGGGTCCTGGCCAGGGGTTGGTTCTACTTACCTTTAATACTGGTTTGCAACGGGACTGCACGCATGCGCAGAAACTTTCTGATGACATCTGGGTCGGTGAGTGGAGCCTCCTGCTGGTTTTTCTACCAGTTCTTGCAAACCGGTCCGAACCAGGGGCAACCCACCACTGGTCCTGGCATTTTGTAAGTTAGCCCATTTGAGGTCCCTTGGCTGAAAAGGTTTGGTCTATGACAACTGGATACAGCTAGCTCACCATAGTCAACTTATTGTGGCTAACTCACCGTAGTCCTTTTGCCACGAGGCAACTTGCCCTGGCCAACTTGCCGCAGGACAAGACTTACCCTAATATTGATGAAATAGTGGACTACAATCATTGAAGAAAGGACGCTAAAGGAGAGACAAAATGAAATGTGAATGAGAAAAATTAAAAATATTTTAAAAATTATTTTAAATAATTAAATTGAATTGTCGAATTGTCCCATGAATTGGCCATTGGGTCGCTGTCCCAACCCAGCGAGTTGTCCCATGGCGAGTTGGTCGTGTTGAGTTGTCCCGCGATAAGTTGGCCAGGGCGAGTTGGCTGCAGCGAGTTGTCCCATTCTGATGGGGAAGCTGGGAAATTTGCAAAGAGAAAGTCAAAGGGTATCGCATGACCGTGACTGACATCGAGCGCACGATGGCAGGTTTGGACTTGCATTCTCTGTGTAAGTATGGAAATGTATCTGAAAGGATGACCCAAAGGGGAACAGATTGTTCCTACTAAATTCAATTTATTTTTATGCTTCTCCTATCACAGCCCATTCTCACTTCCATGCAATTACGTGGACAGAAGCAAACTTTTACACACAGTATTTTTACTTCTTTCAACACTCGTGCCTTGTGACTGATCACAAGCTATCCATTACCATTTTACCACATCTTTAAAAGATCCAAAAGAAAGATATGTGAGACAGAGGGACAGACAGACAGAATGTTGCATACAGGTCAGTTGAGTTCCTTTCTAACACTGCTCTAATGTTAAAACCCTACCATTAAAAAGATGGAACTAAACATACTAAGATACTAATGGTATCCTCTGATGGTATAGAAAGTTACAAGCAATTTTGCTTGTAGCTGGAGCAGAAGTAAAATGTATTATTATGCAGCTATTTATCTGAAGCATCACAATTTTTTTCCCTTCTCTATTCTCCTTCCCTCTCTCTCACCCCAACCCCTCCTTTCCACCTCCATTGCTCAGAGTCTTAGAAGCACTGAGTATAGTCGGATTGCAATTGCTCAGACAAACTCTTGTGTCTCACATTTATGCACATTTTAAATACAGTTTTGAGATATAGTTCAATATAACTGAGTAGTCTGTTTAATCATCCTTACAAGAATTCAGGGAGACATAGGCCTAAAGGCAGTCTAGTCCCCTGACAGGTCTCTAGCCTCCTCCTTTCTAAGCTTTGGATAGTGGTGAAAGCTGTCATGTTTGTATGAGCATTCTACTGTTAATAGGATGGTAGATTGTGCAAGCAACTAATTTTGTTTGCTATTTTTGCTTTCTTTTTGCTTCCTTTTGCTTTTTTAATTTATATGCCACCCTTCTCTGGAGACTCAGGGCAGCTTACAATGCGTTAAGCAATAGCCTTCATACTTTTGTATATTTATACAAAGTCATCTTATTGCCCCCACAATCTGGGTCCTCATTTCACCTACCTTAGAAAGGATGGAAGGCTGAGTCAACCTTGAGCCTGGTGAGATTTGAACTTGCAGTAATTGCAAGCAGCAGATGTTATTAACAGTGCTTTAGTCCACTGTACTATAGGCTCTTTTTGTTTGCTATTGTCCTGTTGTTTCTGTATTTTATATTATATGGAAAGTGCCAGGAGTTGTGGGCAATACCAAAGAACTATAAATTACCAGCATCAGGGCAAGATAACGGTTGTGCCAGCAGAATCAAAGTCCTGCTGCTTTGTAAGAGCACGTGAGAGTCAAACATCAATCAGACTGTTTGCATGTACCTGCATTTCAACTTGAAGGCTATACATACCAATCAAAAGGTGTCCCAATCTGACTAGGAAATATATCACTATTCTGGGAACAACTATAATATCATGGAATATGCATACCTTCTTTGACCATTGAGACAATGACAAGAGATGAGTTGTAAATCTTATCGAAGCTCTGTCAGAATGTCCATCTTCCCTTAAACTCAGAGCAGAGGGAGATAGTTGTTCATATTATGTGATGCCCTCTGTACATCAAGCATGACACAATATAACATCTCTGTTCCAATTGCTTAAGAGAAGGTGGATTGTATACCTCATTCGATTCGATTCGATTCAATTCAATTCAAATCTTTATTGTCAGTGCACAACATATGTACAATGAGATTGGTTGAGCTCCCTCAGTGCACCCCCACAACACAATACAACTCACAGTGAGGACAGAAAATCCCTAACCCAATAAATCATATTAACAAAACACCCAGTCCTATTGTACTAGTGTGAACATGTTACACATTGCACTGGCCCTGCAATCCATCATACTACATAGTTATGATGTTATTTCTCATTCAGGAGTCTGACAGCCCATGGATAAAAACTTTCTTCAGCCTGTTTGTGCGGCTGGCTATACTTCTATATCTCCTTCCTGATGGTAGGAGGGTAAAGAAGTGGTGACCAGGGTGAGAGTCATCCCTGAGAATTTTCCTTACTCTTCTAAGGCAACGAGCCCTAGCAATCTCATCTAGTGGTATCAGGGGACAGCCCACGATATTTTGTGCTATGCTCACCACCCTCTGTAATGTTTTTCTATCCGTGGCTGTCAGACCGGCATGCCATACCATGATGCAATAAGTGAGGACGCTTTCTATTGTGGACTGGTAAAAGGAGGTCATCAGCTGTTGTTCCACCCTGTTTTTACGCAAGAGCCTAAGGAAATGAAGTCTCTGTTGGGCCTTCCTGACCACCTGGATCGTGTTGTTTTTCCAGGTGAGGTCTTCACTGAGATGGATTCAGATTGAAATTCTGTATATCTGACCCTGCAACTGCTGAGCTTCAGGACATGGATCATTCCTAAAACTAACATGTTGTATATGGTTACCTAAAATACAAAAATCTGTGAATTCAGTTCCCAGTAGATAGTTGGAACTCCATAGAACAACATCCGACTATTCATGCCTGAAGAGTCCTGATAAGAATGAAGCTGGTTACACAGTGTATTTTGTGGTTAATGTAACTATAAATCTTACTGATAATTATAGTGGATAATCTTATTACTATAGAAAGTTTGAGCTATTGCTGTATGCCATATGCAAATTATTGAATTCAGCTGCTGTCTCCACTGATTGTAGTACATAATTCCACTAGGCTGCTGTAAAATGGTTCACATCTGAATTTTTTCATATGTCATTCTGTCAGAGGTGGTCCTTGGGTTATGACCATTTGTTCAATAACTGTTCAAAGGTACAACAGCATTGAAAGAGGGCAGTAGTGAAATTCAATTTTTTTTACTACTGGCTCTGTGGGCGTGGCTTGGTGGGTGTGGTTTGGTTTGGTGGGCATGGCAGGGGAAGGATACTACAAAATCTCCATTCCTACCCCACTCCAGGGAAAGGCTATTGCAAAATCTCCATTCCCACCCCACTCTAGGGCCAGCCAGAGGTGGTATTTGCCGGTTCTCCGAACTACTCAAAATTTCCACTACTGGTTCTCCAGAACCTGTTGAATTTCATCCCTGAATGAGGGGGATTATGAGGGGAGTTCTTGGAGCTCTTACTCACACAGTATGCCTACAATCATGTGATTGTGATCTGGGTGTTCAGGTGATGTCCTTGTGATTTTGATATCAGAGTAAGCCGTGATCACATGATTGCAATTTCTGATGTTCCCTGCTGGCTTCCCACAAAGTCAGTGAGGAAGCTGCCGGGAAATCAGAAGTCACTTTCCCTACAAGCACTTTTTGGGTCGTTTGCCTCCCCACTCAACCTGCTTGCCAGGGATTCTAATCTTTTCCTGCTTAAAGACTGTGCAGACTTGGGGTTACGACAGCAATCAGATCTGCTGGGATTTCTATCGCTTAGCAATGGATTCACGTGACATTACACTCTACAATCACATTGCTTAGAAGCGGAAATTTCAAGTCCCAATTGCCATCATAACCTGAGGACTACCAGTATCATATTTTGCATAATAATATGAATTTATGGAACCTTATCCTCAATTTTGATATATCCTTTCAAATGTGTCCATTTCCCCCATTGTACACTTCAGTACAATGCCATTTTATTTCTCATTTGGGGATATCTGTATGCTGCAGTTGAATGATTATAGGCCTATTGTGTTTTTTAAAAACTGTCTGGAATAACATAGAGCTGGATGATGAAGAAATTGTGATACACCCTGATTTCTCTTCCTATCAAATATATAATAAAAAACAAAAAACAAAATATGGGTACAGAATTTAAATCTCTGTAAATCAAAGACTTTCAGCATCTCAAACACCTAAGAAGCTGTGATAAATAATTAAAGACTAAACTTTCTGATCCCTAGACTAATCTCACATAAACCCTGATGTTCCAGCAATTTTTCTTAAATCCAGTGGTTAAATCTTTTCTCAACTGGCCTGGATATGGAAAGCAATGTTTTCAAAATATGTGGGCCCAATTATAGATTGTATGGGATTTTATTTTCATTGTCCTAAGCTACTGGATATTGGGATGTTTGATATACTCAAATTTACTAGAAGCTAATCAATCACTCAACAATTTTATTTAACAACATGAAGAGTACCAACCAACCAAATTGTACCCCACCATAAAAAATATGAAATCCTGCTTATACAATAAAATATTAGACAGGCTATTTATAGCAGACAAGGTATTTACAGCATACATGGAGTTGTAAAAATTAATAAACATCACAAAAGTATTATACTATCTTCAGTTATACCAAGAAGTATCTGTGTCAAGACTATATTTCAAATTAGCTAGCTATAGGTATCTATATTTTGAAAGTTATGGTAATTTATTTTTACAGGGAAATTCCTATGAAATGGATAGATTTATATATTTCATATAAAACATGATAGGCTGCATTTAGCTTTTCTGTTCAGCAGTACTGACAGCTCTACTAACCAACTACCACAAACCCCAAATCTACTGTGGAAATTTTTGTTGTAGGAAAAATCTGTCTGTTTGACCTTGGATTTAGCCCATATACTAAGCATCAAATTGAAAGAATACAAGCATCTTCCCAATTGCAATACACATCAGAAGGGATCTGGATGAGATCAAACCCCAGCTCCTTTTTATATCCACTTACAAAATAAAATTGACCCATTTGTACCAATGATAGAAAAAGAAACCAGCATACAGATTACTTGTTCTTTATGCTCTTGCAAGAAATAAACTTTGTAAATTTAAACAGATTTACTCACAACTTCTCCTAGTAGGTCCAAGGAAATGTGCACAAAAAATGAAATCAAAAGGAGAAAAAGGAAGGGAAGAATTATATTATATTATATTATATTATATTATATTATATTATATTATATTATATTATATTATATTATATTATATTATATTATATTGTATTATATTGTATTATATTGTATTATATTGTATTATATTGTATTATATTGTATTATATTGTATTATATTGTACTGTACTATACTATACTATACTATACTATACTATACTATACTATACTATACTATACTATACTATACTATACTAATTCTATTATTTTAGATTAACTTTAGTGGCTACTCCCAGTATTTCCCCAATACATCTCTGTACATCTCCACCCCAGACTACCCCAACGATGCCCTTGATGTGATGTCTTGCTGCCTGGAGGCCGTGCGGGTCTGGATGGGGAGGAACAGGCTCAGACTCAACCCCTCCAAGACCGAGTGGCTGTGGCTTCCGGCACCCCGATATAGTCAGCAGGTGCCATCACTGACAATTGGGGGTGAATCTTTGCCCCCCATGGAGAGGGCTCGCAATCTGGGTGTCCTCCTGGACGCACGGCTGTCTTTAGAAGAGCATATGACGGCCGTGGCCAGGGGGGCCTTTTATCAGGTTCGCCTGATCCTCCAGTTGCAGCCCTTTCTGGACCGGGACGCCCTGCGCATGGTCACTCATGCTCTTGTTACTTCCCGGTTGGACTATTGTAATGCTCTCTACATGGGGCTCCCCTTGAAGAGCATTCAGAGGCTCCAACTGGTCCAGAATGCGGCTGCGCGGGTAGTTATGGGCACAACTCGTTGTGCCCATGTGACACCCCTCCTGCGCGAGCTGCACTGGCTCCCAGTGGTCTTCCGGGTGCGATTCAAGGTGTTGGTTACCACCTTTAAAGCACTCCATGGCATAGGACCCGGGTACCTCCGAGACTGACTCCTGCCACCAATAGCCTCCCACCGACCAGTTCGCTCCCACAGAGAGGGTCTCCTCAGGGTGCCATCGGCCAAGTTATGTCGGCTGGTGACACCCAGGGGGAGGGCCTTCTCTGTGGGAGCCCCAGCCTTGTGGAACGAACTGCCCCCGGAAATACGTAAGATCTCCGACCTCCGGGTGTTTCGCTGCACACTGAAGACCCTGTTGTTCCGCCAGGCCGACTATCAACAAAATAGTTTTAAATTGGGGTATTTAAATTTTTTGGGGTTTTAAATCTGAGCCAATTTATTTAATTATTTTAAATTTTAAATTGTTGTTTGTCTGTGTTTTTAAATAGGCTGTACATCGCCCTGAGTCCTTTGGGAGAAGGGCGGTATAGAAATAAAATTATTATTATTATTATTATTATTATTATTATTATTATTATTATTATTATTATTATTATACAATTTTATATTAATTCCATATTGACAAAAAATATATAATGCTGCTGCCAGTACAATGTACACTCTGTACCACATTGTATGGCTGTAAATTTAAATTTTTCCTTTGAACCTAAAAAGATCTTATCAGATAAGACTAGCTTTTACCGAGAAAAAAATATTTTTGTGCAATAACCCATTACAGATTAAAAAATGGTGCAATCCAACAGTTTTCTTTTCATTATGAGATATATAAGTACAGTTTTCTTTTCATTATGAGACTTTTTGCTTGATAAGAGTTGACAAAGGAGCGCTTACAGCCCATAAATAATGGGCAATTTTCTAGTTGTAGCAGCACATCATTTGTAAGAATTTTTATCATCTTGGTATATCAGCTCATTTTCTGAATCTTGCTAATAGTTTTATATATATATATATATATATATATATATATATATATATATATATATATATATATATATATATATATATATATATATATATATATATATATTATGCCACACATTATTTTCTAGGCTGGCAACATTCATTTGTAGGTGCATGACCAAGATAATCCAGGTTAAAACTGTTTATGTTTATTGCCCTTTTCAGCTCTGGTATTAGCCTTCCATCCACTTATAAAATGGCAATTGTTGATATAATGAACCTTGTTAGGTAGTATAGAAAAGAAGCACACCAGAAAAACTAGCTTACTGTAAGCTTACATTAACAAAATCTTTCAAGTCTGAATGTACATCTCCCCCCCACCCTTACAGCCTAAGAAACTAGGGAGCAGAGGTAGTATTCAGCAGGTTCTGACCAGTTCTGGAGAACTGGTAACGGAAATTTTGAGTAGTTCGGAGAACCAGTAAATACCACTCTGACTGGCCCCGCCCCATCTATTCTCTGCCTCCGAGTCCCAGCTGATTGGGAGGAAATGGAGATTTTGCAGTATCCTTCCCCTGCCATGCCACCAAGCCACGCCCACCAAGCCATGCCACGCCCACAGAACCGGTAGTAAAAAAAGTTGAATCCCACCACTGCTAAGGAGGGTCCCTTCTGAGATGTTTGTCAAGCCCGCATTCCTTCTGTAGGCTCAGCTTATCTGGCTGGAGCAAGAATGGCAAAGTCCCTCACCTCCTGGTTCTCCAACCCTCTGAAAACCACTGTCTTGAGGTCGCCTAAAGACAAACAATCATAGGGAAGGCAAAGTGTGCAATCTCACATCCTCTATTTCTCCAGAGAAGATTGAAGGAGCTGATCTATTGACTGGCTTCTTTTCTTGATGGCAATTGTCAGCTCTGACTTTCACAGAACCATCTTCAGTCTACTATTTTCCCCCAGAAGTCCAACAAGCTATCTCTTGTTGACCTGTAGTGCAGTACATTCCTTCAAAGTATTAATTGCAAGTTAAAGAGTAAACTCTGCTGCCTTAATTGTTAATAAGAACCCTTTCATAGGCTCCTAGCCTGAAACTGACCAGACCTTAAAATGGATGCATGGTCAAAAAATGAATTATTTATTACCATTTACTACTACTGTATTTGCAAACGGTCATTCTCTGAGTCACTTGCTAAATGAGGGCTACCTGAATTAATAAGTGAACTATGGTATATGTGTGGTATCAGAGTAATAAAATGTTTCTTATTTTGGAATGATATTTTCAGAATGGTATCTAAAACAATAAGCATACTATGTAAGAGATATCTACCTAGCTATTTGATGAAACAAAATATTGTAGCAGATGGATGTTCACTCTGAATTGCCCCAGAATTCCCAAACCATCTGCTCATACTTTGAGAAGCTTTTTTTAATTGTTCACTTGCTTTTACCTCTTTGTGACCCAAAGGATATCATTGCAGCAACTTTGTCAATAACTCCTAGAATTCTTGTATAATCATGTATGTGTGTGTGCGTGTTACCAATAGTAGCATCTAACTACTGATGTAGTCTTTTGATGGTTTTGTTTTCAACCATCTTTGATTTTTCCAAAGTTCAAGGTTTTCTGCAACAACTATTGCCTTCGCTTATTTAAGCTTTAGCTTCATTCTTAATGCCTCCAGAGAACAGTCTAGTACTCAATGATTGGTTCTTCTTGAGGTCCTAAGTATTCTCAACAATCTTCTCCAGCATCACAATTCAAATACACAAATTCTTTTTTCAGCCTTTCCAATGCTCACAGTTATAAGTTACACCTGGGAAAACCATAACATGACTATATGTACCTTTGTTGTCAATGTGATTCTCTGTACTTCAATATTTTGCTCAGATTGATCATAGTTATTTTTCCAAGTACCAGGCATCTTCATTCCATGGTTATAGTCACTATCTCTGAAGTTAAAGTTGCTTACTACTTAGTTTGTTCTCCATATACTTACACTGAGTTAGTATTGTCTGTTGGCATAATCTTATTTGTTTTTAATATTGACTGGCTTGATTAGATTGGCTTTTGCACTTTCCTTCCATCAATGAATAATTCTTTACCTCTTCCATACTTCCAGTGATCAGTGTAAGATGTAAATTTGATGCTTCTCCTGGCAATTTCACTTTCACTTTCTATTTCTTCTAGTCTAATTATTTCTCATGATATATTCTCCATATAAATTAAATAAATAAGGTACACTATACAAACTTGGTGCATTCTATTTCCTATTCCAAGTCTTCATTTTCTCCACAGAACCATTCTTAGTATTGTTTTTTGGCCATCATACAAAATGTTCAATAACATTTTAAGGGCTAGCTATTAATTGCTATAGAGGGACGCGGTGGCTCAACGGCTAAGACACTGAGCTTGTCGATAGAAAGGTCGGCAGTTCAGTGGTTTGAATCCCTAGTGCCGTGTAACAGGGTGAGCTCCTGTTACTTGTCCCAGCTTCTGCCAACCTAGCAGTTCAAAAGCATGTAAAAAATGCAAGTAGAAAATTAGGGACCACCTTTGGTGGAAGGTAACAGTGTTCCATGTGCCTTTGGCGTTTAGTCATGCCGGCCACATGACCACGGAGACGTCTTTGGACAGCGCTGGCTCTTTGGCTTTGAAACGGAGATGAGCATCGCCCCCTAGAGTTGGGAACGACTATCACATATGTGCGAGGGAACTTTTACCTTTTATTAATTGCTATGGTCTGTACAGTCAAAAGCTTTAATATTATCAATCAAGGAAATATGAATTTGTAATTCACTTCTCTTTTTTGTTATCTATGGGATGCTAGCACTGTGATCTCAAACGCTCCTGTCTCTAGTGAATGTAGCTTGTATATATGGTAGTTATTGTTCCATATATTCCTGAGCTCTGGTTTGCAAAATTGTACTAGTGTGTGAAATCAGTGCAACCATTTGGCAGTCTGAACATTATTTAGCATTATTCTATTTTTGCTATTGGAATATAAATATAAATTGATCTCTTTCAGTCCCTTGGCCACTGCTGTGCTTTCCAAACCTGCTTATAAAGCAAATAGTACTTTAACTGCATTGTCTAGCAACATTTTCAACGGTTCTGCTGATACTTACCGGTAATCAAGTCCTACAGCATTTTTAGCAATGTTTTTCTGAGCTCATTTTCTAGAATATCTAACTCCAGAGTACTGATAAACTCTTTGTATTTGTCATCATTTCAGATTTTTTTAAAAAAGTTGTTTCATATATTTGTGCAATCTCTTCTTTGTACTTTCTTTCTACAATAGATCTTTGTTTTTTGTGTGTGTGATTCTTTGCATAGAAAAGAATCCCCTGATTTCTGTAATTTTCATAAATAAATCTCCTGTCCTTTTCATTTAGTTACTATTCTTCTTTGCATTGTTTAGATATACCACCTTCTTGCTCTGTTTTGGAATTCAGTGTTTAGTTGGACAGATTTTCTTCTCTCTGTTGTTTTTCTTCAATGATTTTGTTTGCACCAGGAGTTATTTTTGTTTACTTCATCTTGAATGATGTTACAAATTTCAGTTCAGATCAGTTCATCAGACGTTCTATTTATCAAATCTAGCAGGTTAATCCTATTCTTTACGTTCACCACATAATAATATTGTTGAAATCAGATTTATTGCCTGATAAATCTCATTATTGATGAGTTTATGTAATTTAATTTAAGTTGTAATTTTGAAATGAAGTTGTGATTTAAAGCAGGCCTTGTTTTTGCTAACTCAATAGGACTTTATCTTTGCTTTCAAAGTATACAGGGAATTTGATTTTGGTATAAAGTGACACCAATGTTTTAGGTTACTGGAAAAAGAATTTGTTTAATCTTATTGAAAAAGTTTATTAATCTGTCTCCTGCTTTGTTCTGTATTTATGCATTATATATAAATATGTATAGTGTTAAATATAGACTTATATTTGCATTTCAGATGCTATTTTATTTCCAGCTTTGACTCACACCTGACACATCCAGTGGTGGGTTTCAAAATTTTTTACTACCAGTTCTATGGGTGTGGCTTGGTGGGCATGACATGGCTTGGTGGGCATGGCAGGGGAAGGATACTGCAAAATCCCCATTTCCTCCCGATCAGCTGGGACTTGGGAGGCAGAGAATAGATGGGCACGGGGCCAGTCAGAATTTTTATTACCGGTTCTCCGAACTACTCAAAATTTCCACTACCGATTCTCCAGAACTGGTCAGAACCTGCTGAAACCCACCTCTGGACACATCCCAAAACCCATCATAAGAACTTTATCTGACACACACCTGAAACCCTTATAAACAGAAGAACACTGACACCCGCTAAACTCCACTGAAGATATTACTTAGCCTGGTAAGGAAATGTTCGGAAACCAACCCACAAGCTCAGAGAACGAACCTTCACCCTCAACTTCCAGCTTTATCCTTTCAGTCTCCTAAAATTATTATTAATATTTTGTTTAGTGTTTGGCAAAATACTGCAAGTCACTACTTCATTCTTTCTATGATTTTTTTTTTTGTCTGTGGTAGTGGCATTTTTCTGATCCATTCTAAGTCCATTTGCTGTCCCTTTAAGAATCAGTGTTGATTTTTAACATCTCTGCTCTTACAACATCAAACGTGACTTGGTTTATGGTTCTGACATTCTACATATCAAAGGAATAATATATCTTTTCAGTATTGAACTGACTCTGGACATATCAGCAGGGAAACATCCTTTTGGCTTTAATCCAGTCACACCATAAAGATGTGTATTATACTTGTCCTCTGCTTTTTCCCAGTAGCCCATTGGGTACCTTTTGGTACTGATCTTTCAGTATCACACTGACATTGTTGTGGTTGTGAATCTGTTTGGTTTTCTTGGCAGGAGATTGGAGTAAATTGCCTTTTCCTTCTCAGGAAGAATAAAACAAGGCTGCACAAGTATATTTTACAATTGGACATTGTTTTCATCAAGTGTATATTGGGCAGGGATGAGGAGGGAGATGAAATTTGGGTTTCAACTATTTTTATCTATACTCCCTGGCTGCATCCATTAGAATAAGTCATATACTATATGTCTTACAAGAAAACTTGTTCTTATTACTACTAATAGTAGTATGAGGAGAAATGATATCTGTTTACCGGTATCTCAATGCTTTTTAGCAACATAACTGAATAGCATTTCCTATGCCTCTTGTTGTAAGTTATAATCTTATGAAAGATCATTATGATATATGTACAAAGATGTTTTGAAGAGTAGAAATTTGCTTAATGAGAATTAACAGAAACACCACAACAGTGAAAACGTATGATTATATAGTAGTCAAAAAGTGTTTGTTTAAGCTACTGAAAAAAAAAGTTGAATTATAATACATTTAATATTTAAATCAGGAATAATATGGAACTATTTAAATAATAATGATAATCTGATATCTAAGTAAAAGTAATGAATAATGTATCTTATCCTTTGAAAAGTTATTTTTAAAAAAACAACTAAAATTCCATTGATCACAGGTACATTATGAAAATCTTTATGGACACAAATTGAACAAATAAAACACATCAGTATTGTGATCATTCCTCGAAAATATTTAGGGAAAGGAAAAGAGGAAACATTCCCATTCCCACACAAGTAAACCTGTAATAGAGAATGAATCGGTGGGTATGGTCAAAGGTCTATAATAGGGGCATCAAACTCAAGGCCAGGGGGTGGCATGCTTAGATCAGGTCCGCAGGGCTGCCCTGGAAACAGGCCTGCAGTGCCTCTGCCCATGAAAACAGAGCTCAGGAGGGTCACCCGCATTGGCAGAAGGTTGCAGGAGGCCATTGCAGCCGAAAACACAGCATGTGAGGACTAAGGGAGTTCCTCCTGAGCTCCGTTTTCACTGGCAGAGGGTTGCAGGAGACCATCACAGCCAAAAACAAAGCTCAGGAGCCTGTTTTCGCTGGCAGAGTGCTTTGGCCATCACAGGTGCCCCCAACACGAGCCACGTCGAGCTGGCTATGTCCACCCTGACCATGCCCACCCTGCTCCCCTGAGGTCAAACACAACCCAGATGCGACCCTCAATGAAATTGAGTTTGACACCCCTGTTTTATAATATTTTCTTACAACAGTGAATCATTTTGGTCTACAAAATAAAAATAATAATCTAGGAACCATGACAAAGGGATAGATAGACAACCAGCCTGAAAGAACAAGATACTAAAAGTCCAGGGATCTTTCACAGTAACTCAATCCCCACAACACATGTGACCCTATCGGCCACAATTTATCATATATATTTAGTAGAGGTTCTGGCAGGATAAAGTCCTGCTAACTGGGTTTCGTTTTAGAGTTATTAGAATCTTATTCATTTTCTGTTGGAAATGACTTCCACGAGGAAAGCACCAGCAAGGATGGATAGAGATATAGAAGAGGGGGGGGGGGAAGAAGGAGAAGGAGGAGAAGGAGAGAAGGGGGAGAAAGATTACATTTTGCCTTTCCTCCAGGAGCTAAAGGGCACATACAGTATATAGCATAGACTCCTCCATTTCTTCCTTTCAATAGCAACCTGTGAGGTAGGTTGAGTAGAAAGAACGACTGATCCAGAATTATCCAGTAGGCTTGACTGAGATTTGCTTTGGTCCTTCATAGTTCTTCTCTAACATGTTAACCACTCCAGCATACATTTCTTGTTCACTGGTCAGGGAAGCAGCCATAGCTGTTGCTTGGCCTTTGCAGCTAATTGCTGTTTGGGCAGTGCCATAACTTTCTAGCAGCTTCTGTCATAGAGAAGCTTCTTTTCCTTAGTTCTTGGAGAACTACATATATGCAAAATAGTTAGCTGATTAGATTTAACCATTCCCACAACTCACTCATAATCTGCACAACTGAGTCTGTTTTGGACTAGATTTAAGATTAGTTGGCCAATTTAATTAACTCTCTCCTCAGTGTTCTGATAATACCATAACTTCTCCCTCTATTTAAGTATGTTCTTGGAGCATCAAATTAAATGTGTTTTGGGAACACAGCCAATGTGTTCATTTGGGGGTAAAGTGTTCTATTTCTGGCAAGGTTTTTTTTTAAATAAAAAGTCTTATGGCTGCAATTTTAATGGGTAGAAAACCAGGCAGTTCTTTGGAATATTTAGTGTCATACCCTTGAGAATAAATTGCTGCTGAATTCATTACTAGGCTAAAGTAGATATTCATGAGTTATACAGGTGGTAGTTATACATCCCTGGTCCGTCTTTTATGCATTATAGAAGTACAGGGGAGGACAGTTTTTACTTTCTCAGGAAGAAAACTGGTGGGATGAAAGCCTGATCTTGTTCCTCCTCAATAAAATAGGAACCAAGGTGATTCTCCCCCAATGCTTAGACACAGAGGAGCACATTTTCCATCAATAATACTCACGAGGAGGTTGCAGAAGCTGTGGGTGGGAAGTGTGCCCTGCAGTTTACAGTGCACACTGTTAGGTGAAGTATTAAAGAAACATTTTTAAACTCCTCTAACTCCCTCACAGAGACTTTGGTGATAACTATTGTTCTGGCTATTGAATAAGCAGGTGTCTCTATAATGAGAACTTTGATATACTTTCAATCCCATGCCAGGCTAAACCACAAAACTTTAGTTTTAACCTATAAAACAGTTGAAGAGTATTCAAGAATCATTGTTCCCTAATAGCGGTAGCAGCTGAATATATTCGCATGTGAAAAAGATGGAGGAGAATCAAAGTAATTCTCCTGGAAGGGCTGCATCACTGAATGCTTGCCTGAATCTGCAATTCACTGCTCAGGATTCCCGTTCATTTCCTCCCCCCCCCACCGCTTTGAAATTAACTTACAATATTTTCATAGATGCCCATATCTATGCTATTCAATATCTCTCTCTATGTAAGAAAAAATGTGTTTGGACTTTCTTAAAAGTAGAGTTAATAATCTATCTAGTTTGATGGAGCAAAATAGACAAAAAGGAAGGAATCCTGCTCTTAAAAAATAACTTACATTAGGTGCTTTAATATATAGATACATCTAATAAAATAGCTTAAGATGCTGATTTTTCTAGATACGTTTTGAATGTTTTTAGGTGCCAAAGAACATAACCCAAAATAGATTGTAGGTTTCATGACTTGTTAATCTGTTCATGAATATTTTGTTTTAATTTGAACACAGCAAAAGATTCCGCCCACTGCCCCATCTCCATCTCCATTAATTTAAATGTATCGGACACTTATCCTGGTACAGAATTATTAAATTCAGGAGATTTTTGTGAATTTTAGGCAGTAGCCATAATTTACAAGAGCAGGGTGAAAGCCATACTTTGTTGTTGCTGTTTTTTTTTTTAAAAAAAACTAAAATGTCTTTGGAAGACTGTTAAGTTGTTCAAAATATCATTGAAGGACACCCAAAAGCTAAATTTGAATTTGCTGCTGGCATTTTTATTCATTCGTTTAATTGTCTCCAGATATGGGATCACACATGAAATAGTTATGTGTTAGATTTGCTTTTCTTGCTTTTGGAGGTGTTGGATTCTTATCCACATTTTAGTTGCTATTTCCAAGCAGAGGGCAATGAAGAACGTTGCTGTCTTAATGAAATTAAACATAGGGATTGGATTGTGCAACTTTCCCATTTGAATGATGGGGGTTCACATCACAGAAGAGATTAATGCAATCACCACAAACCAATAAACTTTCACATGGGAAAGATGGATGTCTGCATCTGCACTTGTCAGAGCCTATGTTGAACTGTTTTGAAAACAGTTGTTGCACCCTTTTCAATCTGCGAAGTCAATAGGAACTCAAGGAAGGTGTCTGCCTTGGATTTAACATATACCAATGTTTTCTATTATTGGGCAGATACATTCTAGGCCCAACAAATCCATTCTTTTTCTCTCTCATTAAAATAAAAAAAGGAACAGT
Organism: Arizona elegans; assembly: GCA_022577455.1. Classification (NCBI taxonomy): domain Eukaryota; kingdom Metazoa; phylum Chordata; class Lepidosauria; order Squamata; family Colubridae; genus Arizona; species Arizona elegans. Next base: position 258,270,104 of record JAKOOJ010000001.1, read on the forward strand.
AATCTTAAAATTTATCAATGGAGTCATCCACCCATCTACAGAATGTAATATTTTGAACTGTCTATAATTTAATGTATTGTATTATTTGGAAACTTCTGTCTCACAATTCAGAGCTGCAGTCAAACTGCATCTCATCTTATATTCAGTAAACAATAGAATGTTTTTCATTTTGTTGTCCATAAAATTCTAAATTAAGACAATTCCCAGGTCAAATATAGAACAGTTAGCATTAAACATCTGTATTTGTATTACGATGGTAATATATCTTGCCTTTGTTAAAGGCCTTGGGGATAGCAACTTCTTCTTCCTGATTAATTCTATAAAAAGAACAAAATCCAACTATTATCTGGGTAACAATTCTAAGATGTTCTTGCTGTATACAATTTTTCCTATTCGAAACTCTGATGTAGAAGTCATACCTGAATAGATTATTTGTATATCAAGAAAGGACATATCAGTTGAAGAGACCTGGGTGCTGAAAATATTTGATAAAGGAGCCGAAGGCCCCAGGAAAGATAATTCTAAGTAGCACAGCATGTTAAAAATAAAATAAAATAAAATAAAACAGAGAGTAATATAAGGCCAATGGAGGAAAACACCAATTTCCTGAACATGTAGCATTTTTCTACATTGGGTGGATTTTTAGAAATATAGCACATGGTATGTGGACCAGGTGTGGACCACATATGTGGACAAGCAAGGACATCAGTCAGAAATGGGGAAATCTTTGAGTTCCTAACAGAGTGGATTTGATTTAAATCGACTTGATTTAAATTATGATTTAAATCATGATTTAAATCACTAGTAAAAAGACTTGATTTAAATCAACTCGATTTAAATCATAATTTTTAAAGAGCAACTGTCATCTCTGCTACTCCTTTTACCCGCTGTTGACTCACCGATAGTCCCAGTGTTGCAGAATATACAGCCTTGTGCTATATAACTAAGCTCCATTTCATGCTGAATAAACTAAATTTATGTATCTTAAATAGAAAACTATCTTATGATAGATTTTTACCCCAAAAGTTTTTTATTAAAATAAATTCAATAAAAATAAAAAAATCTGATTTAAATCAAAAAAATCCGATTTAAATAAAAAAAATCTGATTTTTTTGATTTTTTTAAAAAAAATCATTGATTTTTATCCACCCTGAATCCTAAAATGCAAATGCTTTGTGCTGATTGAAGAAGAAAGCAGAGTTTAATAAAGACCTTATAAAAGAGCAAGGGAAAATGAAACATCTGCAACATCCATCTGGGTTGAAAACTTATCTTGCCAGCTCAGAACTCAATCATGCTCCCATCAGTACTTAATCTCTGAGTTTGATTCTTTTCAGTTGAAGATTATGAATGTGATTGGGAAATTGGTTTTTACTAATAAATGCCTTAGTTTTTAATATTTTTTCGGTCACTGATCAATAATTATTGAGGGTTACAACAACAGCATTTTAAATGAAACTGACAAATTTGAATGAAACCTGAAAGAAATTTCACACAAATATAGTAGCAAAAGAGTCTCCACTTGGCAATAGTTTGGATGGAATGTGCAGTTCAGAACAAAAGGATTGCCCCATAGTGCTAAGGTAACAGCCAGTATCTATTTCTGATTCTAAAATGGATGGAAGGCTCATTGCCCCTTCTGCTACATATTGGGAGACATGGTGCATTACCTGGGAACAAAATATTTTTATGTGTTTCTTTAGCACAGAAAGTCAATCTTTTCTTTTTTCAAGAACAATATCCACTAGGCAAACTTGTTGGTTATGTTGCCACCTAGATTCCTATTTGGATCAAATAATTGGAGGGGATGATGCACCTTAAAATTAAGGAAACAATAGGAAAAATATTGTAAAAGAAGAATATGGTAGGGGCAGACGCGACAGAATGGAAGATGTCTCTTGGAAGGATAGGATGAAAGATATTTCCAGGAATGGAACTCTATTTTTCTACAAATTTATTCCATGGGCAAAATGTAGTGAAACAATGTTTTTCTGTGTTTTAAAATCTTATGTGGGTGAAAGGATAACATGTCAACATTTTGTATCCAAGCATCTTTCCTGATGCCTCTGTCATGTCATGTGGGGGAATTCTCTGTGGAAAGCAATTATGTTTGGAAGAATTAGTGGTAAAAGGAAACCAGGCCACCAAAGAACATGATGGCTGGACATCATCAAAGCTGACACCAGCCAAAGAAGTAGTGCAAGATCGGAAGATGTGGAGAGAGGTGGCCCTTAGAATCGCCAAGAATTAGACACGACTGAATGGATAACATCATCATCATCATCACTTTCATTGCCTCTAATCATGATTGTTGCATAATGCCTGTGTTCCATCTCACGGGTGTCAAACTCGCAGCATCATGTTGCTGTCACATGATGTATCATGATGTTTTCCCCCTTCGCGGGGTGGACATGGCCTGCGTGTGATGTGTGACACATGGGTCTCCAGTTTGACACCCTTATTTTATCTATATGTAGCAAAGAAGCTGAGGTTTAGAGCCAGAGGACAAGATCTAGCAGGACTCCCACTGGTGAAGAAATAAACCACCCACTAGTTCTGCAGACTGTACTGTTAGAAAAGAAAATATCAGCTCCACTCCTACTCCTGATAAATTAGTGTGGACCCAGAAAAAAAGAAAAGAAAACCCAATTCTTGAATCTCAGGGCTGTTGTAAAAATACTGAGCTTTGAAATTGATTCTGAACTTGTGCAAAAACCCATAGATATTTACAGATATCAGAAAAAGTTTTAACGACAATGCATGAATTATTGGAAGCTTTAGTACCAGATGTCTGGCTTCCAGATCCATAGTCCTTACTCATTATCTCTGATGTAAAATAGCAGCAAGGATCTTCAAAGCCAGTATATGGCATGCCATTTATGCTACAGGATACCATTAATTTCCTTTCAAAAGCTTCAAGGCAATGGGGAACAGAATCCCTAGTTGCTTTCTTACAAATACAGAAGTCTATCATATTGAAATAAAACGCTCTTGCAAAGGACTGTGGCAACGATGTCTTATATTGACATTCAAGTCATTGTCAAATTTAGATTCATGATCACAGAAGCATCTTAAGCAAAGATGCAATACAGAGGGGTGAGAAGCTGTTTGGATATCTCCCTTGGCTGGGAATCCGATTTTCTGTAGCTATGCTCAATGGCCATAGATGATCTCTGTCTGCCTCTGCATATGGAATTTGAGTGGGAAGACTGCCATGTGAACTCATGTGCTGTGCTAAATTGCTTGGCATCTCCTGCTTAGCAGAACTAGCCAAGTGACCATAGCTTTAGACAGGCAGCATATATAACACTGCAAACGTTGGCTTCTCAGTTGAAAATCTGGCCCTTAGTGACAAGGATGAAAAATTAACGTTGCCAGCCTTCCAGACTGCATTTGCACCTGTTGGCATTTAAGTAGTCAAGGACTGCACACATAGCAATACCTGTTCTGTAGGTCACTTCAGTGCCAAGGAAGAAGACAGCTATTTACATCCCATTAAAAATTTTATGTGAACGCATGTGGGAAGATCCAGGGGGCATCAGCTGAGAAATTCAAGAAAGAAATACAATTCTTTATGCTGATTCGTACATTTAGCTCCTAATTACTATACCCAGGAAATCTAGTCTTTCTACCGGTACTGAATTCCAATAACAATAAGCCTCAAATTCTCTGGCTTCATTTCCTGGAAAGAGATTTCTCTACTTATTTACTTTTTATTTCTGGCACATATAAAATCCTAAATCTGCACTGCCTGTGTTTCTTGTTTGCTTAGGCAGAAAAGCATAGTGACAAGAGGAAAGTCGCATCCATCCTTCATTTACCTCCATCAGCAACTTTCTAGGGGAAAATGTACATAAAATGTACTGTTGGTAAGAGTCTCTTCTCACCAAGAGTATATAATTACAGAGCTAGTGTTAAAATTGAGGTCTGCCTGAAACTGTTCTCTTGATCTCAAGAAAAGAAAAGAAAAGAAAAGAGTGTACATACAGAATAAAACACCATAGTCTTCTGAGATCCAAATCCAGTTTACTTTGTAAACCAAAATTAAAATAATGTGTTATTTGTTATGTGCATTTAGATTTGGGATATAACAAATCCAGCATTTAATATACATTCAATCTTTGTCTGCCTGAGAAAATGGTAGCCCCTGACCTCTCAACAAGCTAAGAGCTATGTTTGTCATAATTAGTACTCTGATGCGACACCATCTGGTAGTACCAGGGTAATAGGTTAATTAGAAGGTTGAAAAAAAAGCATTCAGGTAGTCTTCGACTAGCAAGAATTCATTTAGTGACCGTTCAAAGTTAGAATGGCACTGAAAAAAGTGACTTATGACTGTTTTTCACACTTATGACCACTGCAACATTCCCACTGCCATGCGATCACAATTCAAAAGCTTGGCAACTGATTCATATTTATGTCGGTTGCAGTCGCATGATCACCTTTTGAGGCCCTCTGACAAGCAAAGTCACTGGGGAAGACAGATTCACTAACAACCATATTACTAATTTAACTATGGCAGGGATTCACTTAACAACTGTGGCAAGAAAGGTCATAAAATGGGGCAAAACTCACTTAACGCATGTCTTGCTTAGCAACAGAAATTTTTGGCCCACTTGTGGTCATATATCGAGGACTAACTGTATTCTAAAAGAGGGCAGTTGCAACTTCTTTTTCATGGTCAACAAATCAACATGCTGGCCGGGGAATTCTTGGAGTTGAAGTCCACATATCAAAGTTGCCAAATTAGAAAACATTGGTTTACGCTTTTGATTTTGATACAGTTCCACAATATCTAGTACAGATCTTTCCCTTTAACTACTTTCCCAAAGGTGGTTTTTCAAGAGGCAAATGGACTTTCTGGTTTATCTTTGAAGACATTTCGCTTCTCATCCAAGAAGCTTCTTCAGTTCTGAAGCTTCAGCGAAACATCTTCAAAGAAAAACCAGAAAGTCCCGTTGCCTCTTGAAAAAGCACCTTTGGGATAACCATAACCTGGATGCCTGAGAATCTCCATAGACATTTAACTACTGGTTTCATATACTTGCAATGACCTAGTCCTCCTGCAGTCCACATTAGAAGATGAGATCTTCAATTTTATTTCTGCCTCATCATCACATCTCTTTTCCTCTGGTTGCCTTTATTCTTTATATAGAAGGAAGCATGGACTGGGAACACTGGGCACCTATCTTCTATCATTGGAGCCGATCTGATATTTCCTCAATATAAGAAGAAAGATCCAGTTGCAAGTATTTTCCATGCCCATTAACATCTTGAGTCCTTTGATATAGTGACTAACAAAGAGGGTGGAGTTAGGGTAGGTGATTTTATAGGTAGGTGATTTCTGACCTTCATGAACCATTGGAATCACCAGTTTTGTAATGTCTTCTACTTATTTTAAATAATATAATATTGGTCCACCAAGCAAAGTACACAGAGCTTGTTGGCAATCACAGCCTCATGATTTCACATAAAAAAGTCTTCTGATACCAAAAGCCAATTAAGATCACAAAAGTATCCCTTAGGCCCAACAAGTTTCTTTACAACCACAAAAAGATCCATTTATAGCATAATTCTATGCTAGGAATGGGCAGTGTATTAGCATCTAGATATTAATAAATTTCTATCAGCTCTACCTAGTAGGGCTAATCCTGAAAGATGCTTGGAGTTGCTATCCAACAACATCTAGAATACTTGTTTTATATAACTTTCATAATATTCTGAAGTTGTTTGGTACTGTTCAATGTCCAGAAAATATGAGAAAGATGAAAAGAAACTAAAACCTAAAAACTAGGAAATATTACACTTTGATCCAGGATTATGATGCAACAGATCCATAATCCAAGATGGTAGTTATGACCTAAAAAACATGGTTTGAGACCTGCTTTTACTTTAAAAAAAAAACATGAGCAGATCATCTGCCCATTGAACACAAACAAGCTGAAAATCCTCAATTAAAGGGAAATCTGGTGGGAAGGAGATTCGGAAGTAGCCGTTTTCTGCAACAGCTCCCTTCTTATGGAACCATTTGTCTCCAGCAGTGAGCATGGATCTTTCCCTCATGACTGCTAGTCAATTTGTAAGATCTGTCTCTTCTGAAAAAGTATCGGCGTCTGAAAGACGAAAGATAATATAATACATTCTTGCGGAAAAAACTCTATGCCATGATCACAGTTTTTGAACTGTTACTATGTTTGTAATTAATTTGTGGTTGATCGTATCATTCGATTTTTGTAAGCTGCTTGGGGCTGGCCAATTTGAAGTGATATTACAATCTCTGTAACAAAATATATGTAAGCCAAAAATTAAGCAAGCATTTGAAATGCTAAGGGCAATACGAATAAACATGGCCTACATGTAAGGAATGGCTAAAGGAGGCAATCTTACTAGCAAGCAGATTAAGGACATGCATGTCATGAAGCAGATGTATTTTTTTAATCCCTCTTTAGAATGGCTCTATAGTTGATGCTGGTCAAAAGATTGAAATAAAATGAATGTTAATACTTTTAGCCTATAGATCAGGGGTGTCAAACTCGCGGCGTCACATTGTCATCATGTGACATTCACAACTTTTTCCCACTTTGCTAAACTCGGGTGGGTGTGGCCAGTACGTGACGCATCCAGCCCATGGGCCACGAGTTTGCTATAGATCAAGCAAACACGTTGGTAGTGAACTAGAGGAAAAAGCCTAGTATAACCTTTTTTTTAAAAAAAAAAAAAAACACTCAAAAACTCAAAAGTTATGACAAAGAAGGCCATTCAGTCAGGGCTGCCGAGAGGATTCTTATGTGCTGGAACAAGACTAATACAGGGCCCCCCGTCCCCCCCCCATGCATGCTTGTGCAACCCTCTTGCACGCTCCCTGTGCATGCGCACATGGTCCCCCTGCACACCCTCCGTCCCCCGCACATGCGCGGCAGAGACCTGAAGACCATTTCCACACAAATTAAGTGTGTGACATCCACATGGTGAAAATAAAGTTGTTTCACATTGCAAAAAGCGTTTGTCGCCCCTTTTTATTAATTTCATCATGTTTCTGTTTTTCCTTGTGTTTTTGAGTTCCAGGTTTTGCTATACACACAAAGTATAGAATATGAAGTATATATCCAATATTGTTTTTTTTTTTTAAAATGGTTTTGTAAAAATTAAAAAAAAATTCCCCTTCATGAGCCCCCTTTGAGCTCCATGGGAACAATGTACCGGCTGAAACCTCCCCCTCCTCAGGCCTGCATTGAGTGAGCTGTGTAAAATTACTAATAACACATAGTGTGTTTGCCTCTAATTAAATGGAAGACCACAAAGAGAAAAATTGGGCAAGCAACAGTCTGCCGGTCCAATAATTAACTTGAATGTCAGCAGAGAGAAAAGTTACCCAAGAAAGTGCCAGAAATGCTCAATAAACCGATGCAAATTAATTATTAGAAAGCAATACCTAATTATTATCAGTTACAACTCAGACAATGTCAAAGCAGATTATTTATATCCATCTTGAGTTGAAACACTAGACTGAAGAAATAAAGGGGGGGGGTTTATAAATCTAACAAATAAACTACTATAATAAGCAAGCAAGGACACCTAAACATCCCAATATTATAGATGAAGACAATTTGTTTTGCTTCCACAACACAAAACTTGTTTGGATCTTGAATGGTGAAAGCAGAAAGAGACATGATTAACTGTTTGAAGCAAGCAGGGTGCACAGACACAAATATATCTGCAAATCCATCATTAAACCCTGCCCTGTCAAAAAAACAGGTCTTTTTTGACCTCATAAAAGCAAGGTAAGTTCTCCTAGCACCCCACTCCACCCAAGGAACTAACATTCATTTTCTGAATATCTAGACCAGTGTTTCTCAACCTTGGCCCCTTGAAGATGCTAGCTGGGAAATTCTGTGAGTTGAAGTACAACACATCTTCAAGTGGCAAGGTTGAGAAGCACTGATCTAGAATGCCTTTCTAATGGATTCTGATATACCAATGATGGCTAACCTTTTTACTGTCGCATGCCAAAAGCGGGAAGAGTGCGAGGGTCATGCATGTGCATGCCCACAACCATAATGCAATGCCCCCCACACACCATGCCCCTGCACATGCACACACGACCCCCATGCTCCCCCTGCGCATGCGCGAGCCATCCCCACACTTCCCCCACCACCCGCACATATGTGTATGACCCCCTCGCACTCCCCCACACATGCGCATGCAACCCCCTGCACTCTTCTACCTCCCCGTACATGTGCGCACAACTCCCCCCATGGCCCACACCACGCCCCTGCACATATGCACAAGACCCCCTCCTGCCCCGCGCATGCACGTGACACCCCGTGCATGCACATCTCCCACATGCGGCCTGCCCCCGGACCAGAGACCTGAAAATCAGCTGGTCGGTGGGAGCCACGCACAAATGCATTGTGGAGCTGAGCTGGGCAATGGCTCGCGTGCCTGCAGAGAGGGCTCCACATGCCACCTGTGGCACGCGTGCCATAGGTTTGCCATCACGGTAATATACACTCCACAACTCTGGGAAATTAAAGTGACCATCTGGGAAAGATGAAGGAAGAGTGCTCTGTTGTAAGAGAGAGCGCTCCACTTTACGGCCCTTTTAATTTTGTGTATCACATCTGGCCTCACCTGTAAGTATGCTTCCAAACAGCTTCTCAAGTAGAATGTTTTCCTGTACCTGTTATCAGAGAATAGTTTTTCTCACTTCCTACTTAAGATGCCCAGAGATTAATTTTGAACTTCATGCAAACACCGCAGGGAGCAGCCCCTCAGCTTATCTGTGACTTTAGCTATTCCTGATAAAGATAAAAAGGATTGGAGATGATTAGTTAGGAAGGATATAGATATAGTGAAAAGTCACAAAGTGATATTGGGAAAAGGCAATTGCCATCAAACCATTTTAGGACTGTTGCCAAGCAAATTGCCCCAACCAGAAGCTGAACTTGGCCTGAATGGTGCTTTGTATTAGCATTCATAATATACATATTTGTGTATTTGTACAGTGTACAAATGTGTCTGGGTACAGAGAATCATCCAAATGTTGTGTCATCTGGATGAATAAAATAAAATTATTATATTGACAAAACTATCTCCCTTTTGTACGTTGTTTTAAATAACTAAAAAGTAGCACTTCTATTTCCAGTCCTTTGTGACTAAGCGTGAAATGCTTTTTGTTATCCAAATGAATTGAGAATACTTTGATGGAAGAGAACACAAAGGGAGTCTGAGTTCCAGAAACAAGTGTTTCAAGACTCACATTTCCAAAACGAAATTAGACAAGACCAAATAAAAGTTTTGAGAGAAAAAGTGAGGCCTTGATGTGAAGGAATACTGCAGAGCATCTGATGTGTTTCTTTAAACATGTTACACATCTTTTATGCAAGAAGAAGTACACTGGCACCAGAGATGTGCATAGATGGGGAAGTGCTCAATGTAATGACAGTGTTTTCTTAGCCTTTAATAGATAGGACAGTTCTCTCTTCTTTTCTTGCCTAAACAAAGAACTTTTTTTTTTTTTTGCTTTCTAACAAACAAGGAATATTTCTTTTCTGCAGCAGAAGAATGATTATAAAGTGGATATTGCAGATTTGTGGATATTGCAGATTTTGAGTGAACTATTGATGCGCTGACCTTTAAATGTTGTTCTCCAAATAAATGCTATTTAGAAAGTTTGAAGGACTAGAAAATGAAAGGAGAATATTGTCCTTGAGCAAAGAAAAACCCTAATATTCTTGCTCTTGTCGTTTGCATCGCTGTGGGGCAAGCAGTATCAATTTGGAAAGATAAAATGGGGAACATCTAGGACTCTTTCTTACCTCACATCTGTACTAGCAGCCACTGATGCTACTCGCATTGGACTTCATCAGTGCTATTTATCCTGTGTGGAATTAGATCCTGGGTATGACAGCTGTCCCCTATCTCTGAACTAAAATCAGTGGTGAGTTGCCCCCGGTTCGGACTGGTTCACAAGAACCGGTAGTAAAACTGGCGGGAGGCCATGCCCACCACCTCAGATGTCACCAGCGATCTGTGCATGCGCAGAAGCAAGGCGCATGTGCGTGATCCCATTGCAAACCTGTGGTAAAGGTAAGTAGAATCCACCCCTGACTAAAACCAAATGAAAACTGATTGCAGGAGAAGCTTAGATGCATGTAATAACTAAGATCCAGGTAGACAAAAGATAAAGATAAAGAACAAAGGGATAAAGAATATTTGAACATAGTAGAAGCATTGTAGTTCTTTCACTGTGTTGGAAGCAAAGGGAGGTATTAATATAACATCCTATTCAGTAGCATTATATGACAAATTATACAATTAAATCCTATTCCATCTGTCACAATCCTCATTTATTTTGGGAACCTGTCAATTGAGGACAGTGCACATTCAAGAGTGCTATTCAAATAGTATTTCCTTCTGTCTTCAGACTTTCTCTCAACCATGGTAGTATACCAAAATTGTTAAGATCGGTCATAATTTGACCAGAAGCCATCGATAAACGATAAACCAAGAGTTTTCTTGAAACTTGCAATTGTATGTGAAATGCTGCTCCATTGCCATGGAAAATTGAGAAATCTTTATCCCAAAGGTGCTTTTTTTCAAGAGGCAACTGGACTTCCTAGTTTTTCTTTGAAGACGTTATGGTTTCTCAGAGCTGAAGAAGTTTCTTGGATGAGAAGTGAAACATCTTCAAAGAAAAACCAGAAAGTCCAGTTGCCTTTTGAAAAAAAGCACCTTTGGGACAACACTCCAGAAGATAGGCTTAAGATACAGAAGGATCTTGACAGACTTGAACATTGGGTGCTATGTAACAAAATGAAATTCAATGGTGAAAAAAGTAAGGTTCTATATTTAGGCAAGAAAAACAAAATTCACAGGTACCGTATATGTGGTACCTTGCTCAATAGTAGTAACTGTGAAGGGATCTTGGAATCCTAGTGGACAACCATTTAAATATGAGCCGGCAGTGTGCAGCAGCTGCCAAAAAAGCCAACACAGTTCTAGGCTGCATAAACAGAGGGATAGAATCAAGATCACGTGAAGTGTTAATACCACTTTATAAGGCCTTGGTAAGTCCACACTTGGAATACTGCATCCAATTTTGGTCACCACAATGTAAAAAAGATGTGGAGACTCTAGAAAGAGTGCAGAGAAGAGCAACAAAGATGATTAGGGGATTGGAGGCTAAAACATATGAAGAACGCTTGCAGGAACTGGGTATGTCTAGTTTAATGAAAAGAAGGACTAGGAGAGACATGATAGCAGTGTTCCAATATCTCAGGGGCTGCCACAAAGAAGAGGGAGTCAAGCTATTCTCCAAAGTACCTGAGGGTAGGACAAGAAGCAATGGGTGGAAACTAATCAAGGAGAGAAGCAACCTAGAAGTAAGGAAAAATTTCCTGACAGTTAGAACAATTAATCAGCGGAATAACTTGCCTCCAGAAGTTGTGAATGCTCCAACACTGGAAGACAACCAGTTGACTGAGAATCTCTATAGGTATTGATAAGTCTTTAGTTCTGCAGGCTTAGAATCTGACAGAATCTGACAGAATACTGGGAAAAAAATATGAAACAACTACGCATATGAATACAAACTGCAGTTCATCTTCCCTACCGGCAGTATAGTGAATTATTTCATTTTTTTACTTAATGACCCATATTAGAATTTGCTGCAAGGTGTCAAAAAGATGAAGAGGAATAACTTTTTATTAGTGCTAATTAACTCAGGAAGGGGAAGAGGGAAGCTTGGTTTCCATTGCATTTTTTTTTTCTTTTCTGAGACTGTCACACTACGAGATGAATTGTTCTTTTCCAATCTTGTATGGGGGATACTTAAGGCCAAAATAGCCCAGATACTGAAAATTTGATTTGAAGTTTCAACGCTTTCACTGTCCTTCACTGACAGAACACTTTTACACCAAAGATTGTGAAAGAGGGAGTTATTATTGCTTTTCCCAGTGTTACAATTGTGATAAAAGGGAAGGGGAGCAAGGAGCCTCTCAATTGGCCTTCCAAAGGCTGGAATTTAACTGAATATTTCAAAACACAGCAAAAACAAAAATCTCCAGACAATTTTAACCCATTGACACTTCTTCTTTTAATAAACAGCATCTTTTTTTGCTTTTATTTGGCACAATTGCTATGATGATTTACAAGGTGACTGTAGAAGAATAGCAAACAAAATGAATTACAGATTAAATTGATAGCCTCTCTGAATGGGATGGACGGTTATTGTGTGAGAATTTGGGACACAAAGAGCATAACTTGTTCTACTTTTTTAATTCTCATGTTTTTCTCGGATGACAGCCCTTCAGGACAAAGAGAGGACCTAGTATATTCTATTTTGATCAAAAGACTAATCTGAATTTGAGAGTCTAAATGTTATTGGGGCCATAGTGACACTCAGCTTCAAACACTTTTTGAACAGGTTTATACTTTTGAAAAGTGTTTGAAAAGTTATAGCTTGTACAAATGATGACGGAAAACCTGAAATTTCCCTCTTGGGTACATAATATAGATTTCCCAGCCAGCATTCTATTTCCAAGCCTGATTTTAAATGCTAATTCTTATCTATAAAACTCTGAGCACCTTTTATAATTTTCTATTTTGCCTTACCATTATGGGTATATTATTTTTGGGGGTTTTTGGCTGTTGTTTTTAATCTGTACTTTATCATTGTGCATACCCAGTGAGAGGGGGGCAATGAATATGATATGCCCACTCAATCAGCATGCAATTCCATACGTGAAACACAGGTATAAATTTCTGATAACTTGTAAAATTCACATGGAAACTATCCTTTTGATGATTTTGCAGGGGTTGTAAGGCTAAATAAATTTGTTAAATAAAAGGCAGGATATAAATAAGCATTTGATATAAGAGAAAGTAAAATGTATTGAATGTTCATACCAAGCATCCTTCTTTCCTAGTTATTTTACATTATTTTGATGCCACGGTCTTTCAGCCACTGACTCTGAATGAGCATCAGGCAGAAAATCCAATAGGATGCACTGATGACATTTTTTTTATAGTTCAGGATTTTTTTTAGGAGGAGAAGGGAGATTAGTGACAGAGAAAGAATCTTCTTTAATAAGTATACCAGTTTAGCCTAACTTCCAAAAATAAATCTGCAACTGCAATTTACATCTAGAGAGTATTGGAATCAAGGTTATTTAAACATTAATTATAGTTTTTCACATTTTCTTAGTAAGACACACAGGCCACAAACACATTTAGAAGTAATTCTAAATCTCAGAATATTTTTAAAGTCCTGCACTGCCATTCATTTCACTGCCTGCATAAGTATAACATTTCCCACTTTTTCTCTTATTTACATACACACATACACGGATATGTATATCGCTTTTCCAAGACAGCTCATGAATAGGATAAAAATACATTCCTAGCATTTCCCAGGCTTCTATAATGCATCTATCCTGCATTATATAATGCATTACAAAAAAAGCTTGAGGGATAGGTGTGCAAGAACTGTAGTGGCACAGTGGTTAGAATGCACTATTGAAGGCTAACTCTGCCCACAGCCAGGAGTTCGATCTTGACTGGGTCGAGATTGACTCAGCCTTTCAGCCTTCAGATTGTTGGGGACAATATGTTTTTATTTTATTTTATTTTATTATTTTTAATTTGATTTATATGTTGACTCTGTAAACTGTTTAGAGAGTGCTGTAAAGCACTATGAAGCAGTATATAAGTCTAAGTTATATTGCTATTGCAAGTAGTGGTGAATTGTTACAAGCACAAAAACGAAGACATTAAAAATCCTTCAAACCTTCTTATTTGACAGAACAGCTAATATTCTTAATGTCAGCATAACAGCAATTCTGGACTTGGGTCCCTTTTCCTACCTATCCCAGCAGAATACTATGAAAATCGGAAGAAAATCTTCTCAAAAGGGAACATAGACTAACTCTTCAAGGCAGCGATAGACTGCTGTTTCTAAAGTGGAATGCATTACTTTGACAAGGTATCTTCTCATCCAGAAATACAGTATGCCTAACACAGGGGATAGGTTGAAATTGGTTGTAATTGCAAATCCACAGTCACAATATTGGGTGATCAAGGGAATACTTATTTTGTCTCACCACTGGGATTGCATTGTACCTTCTCCTAATCCTCCTTCTCTCCTTCCCCCAATTCTAACCTAATGAAACTTTTAGCAATGTCAGTTTTTGAGCTTATCAACTCATATCAGCTCAATGTTTGATACTGAATGTGATTGCCATCTCTCTTGTATCCTCAAAGCGACTTCAGAGAGATGCTGAGAGATGAAAATCTGCAACAGCACTCTCTCTTAGCATATTGCACTGCAACTAAGAGACTATTTCATTGACCTTCATGAGTGCCATCCAGATCAATCATCTTTCCTTTTACCGTTTCTATGATAAACCAAGTAGACTTGCCATTGAGGTATAAGACTGGATGCCTTTGTATTTGGGATGCTAGGGAGATTTTTTTTGTTTTGTTTTATGTTTTCAATTTTCAAGTGAGTCATGAAAAAGTTCAGAAAAATCTTTCCTCGGGATTAAGTAATGGGAGATCACTATCACAAATATTAATCACAGCCTTTATTCATGGGCTAAAAAGAATGTTATGGAAAATTGTTTTACCCTTATCTCTGCAATGAAAGAAAGCTATAGTATATTTCACAACCAGAATTTATCTGCATTGTGGAATTGATAAAGGATCTTGTCACATCCAGGGCCTGGGCTGAAATCTCCTTTAGTTAAATGCTGACATATAACTTCAAAGTCATTTATATGAAACAAGTTTGTTTTGCTTTTATTACTAAAGGTCAAGTGTTAATGCAAGATATTGCAACTTTATCCAAACCAGATGAAGGAGCTCATGATGACAGCGGAGATGTAACTAACTATTTCCACTGAAGATGGCCAGCAAGTCTAGGAATATATTCTTATTAGGATAAACATATAAGCTTTAGACTGCCCCAACCATTGAGCATAGACATTGAGCATGTTTCACAATACATTGGGTTTTATCCGAATATCCTATGATGGGAGTTCAACTTACAGAATTTTTGATTCAACAGGGCACCCTTAGTAATGGAAGCAGAACAGGAATTGTGGGTAATTGTGGGTAATTCTACGTCCCACTTACCATCCCTCTTTTCCCAGAAATACACTCACAAATCACATCCAGCACATTTTTTAAAACAATGGGCAAAGTTTTCTCACCTAGAACTCTGACAGAGTCTTAAAAAACTATCGCATGTATGAAAAACAATTATCACTGCATTTTGAAAAAAACAGTCTATGAGGAGTTCCCACTGAGACCACCCACATTTCTTGTTGTTTGAAGTTAATTACTAGCCTAATCTCTGACAAACAATAAAGCAATTTCACTTCAATAGAAGGCAATTTAATAGGCTAATTCATCTCACTTTGACTAAAGAAAAAGGAATCTGGTTATGATCTGCAAATCAGGCTATGAAAAGTTATGTTTTCATTTGAAAACTGGGGGGATGGGAGAAGACCATCATTTCTTAGAGCAAAGAGATTGCTTGTTTGAGGTGTTCTCTCCAAAGTAACATGGAAACCTAGTTATGCCTCTTGTTCTTAACAGCAAATTAATTTAATAGTAAATGAGAAACAACAAATGCCTAATTTCACTCTCAGACTTGAGCTCCAAGGATATCATTTGACAGGGAAGCATCACGCATGGTTTACTGAATAAACTACAACTGGCTTGGTTTACACAACATTTATCACTATAATCATGGTTTCCAAAGTATAGAAGATGAGTTCACAAAATCCATTTAAGTTAAAACCATGCAATGCAGCCTGGTGTGATGTGTGAGGCCAGTCAATATATGGAATAATATATATTGATAATATATATTATTATAATAATATAAACCAGAGTGGTCAAAGCCTGGAATGCTCAACCCGACTCCATTGTTACATCCTCAAATCCTCACAGCTTCAACCTTAAACTGTCTACCGTGGATCTCACCCCATTCCAAGAGGTCCATAGAGGGGGCGTGCATAAGTGCACCAGCGTGCCTATCCTCTCTGTCCTACTATCCTCATTTATTTGTATTTATTTCCCTTGTTCATGTCCATGTTCATATTCATACCTGCTATCTTCTACATGTTTGACAAACTAATAAATAAATAAAATAAAATATGGGAAGGCAATGTTGGAGATATGAATTATGTATTGGCAATTAAAGAAAGCAACAAGTTAAGGTTTATCATTTAGCAAGGGAATATGGAGTCCCCCCCATGAATGTTTTATTTAAAGGAGAACTCACATGCATATATTCACTGAGCTCTTGTGAATACGCACATGGAGAAATGTACTGCAGAGAGTTTTAAATATTATCTTCTGCAATCAGGGAATACATCTAGGGATGTTTGTATGGTTACAGCATTACATGAGCTAGTTTAAGTGTATTCAAGTGGTTTTATGATTTTAATTTTCATGTTCTCTGTCTTCTAAGGGTGGTCTTTACTTGATAACTATCCCCCTAAAACTTATTACCAAAGTTTTTAAAGCTTGGAAAAAGTTTACAGGTTGATAGTAGTAGTCTCCCATACCATACTGTGCTTTTTTCTATTACTAAGATGATTATGTTGTACCAAACAATGGGAAAAGTATCCCAAAGGTGCTTTTTCAGCAGGCAACTGGACTTCCTTGTTTTTTCTTTGAAGATGTTTTTTCTTTGAAGACTTTTCACACCATTCAAAGGGTGTTCATCCCTAATTGTATAGCTATAAGTCTTTGAATTTGGGATGAACAGCCTTCGAATTGTGCAAGGAATATAAATCCTTCCATTCCCCACCATCCAGTCAGAGCCGAAGAAGCTTCTCGGATAAGAAGTGAAACGTTTTCAAAGAAAAAAACAAGAAAGTCCAGTTGCCTCCTGAAAAAGCACCTACGGGACAACCATGACCTGGATGACTGAGAATCTCTACAGACTAATGGGAAAAGTAGTGCAGTTTTCCCATTTTTAACAGTAATCTTTTCTTTTATGTACATTGAGAGCATATGCACCAAGACAAATTTCTTCTGTGTCCAATCACACCTGGCCAATAAAAAAAATCTATTCTATTCTATTCTATTCTATTCTATTCTATTCTATTCTATTCTATTCTATTCTATTCTATTCTATTCTATTCTAAAAAAGATGGAAAAGCATAAACATGAATGAAGAGGGAAAAAAAGTTGCGTTTTCATTCAAGATACAATGGTGACTGTGATTGTCATAATCAGCATCCAAATCTCTTTCTTGCTCCTCATGAGACCATAAAACATAAGGAATAAATCTTTTAGCAATAAGGGCTCACTTTCAGTTCTGGGTTCTTGTTGAGCTTATAGACCACTCCAGTAACTGACTCTGAGAGGTGTACAGTGTCCTAAATGCACAATTTGAGTTAAAACAAATAAAATAGAGAGCATCGATACAATACTGTCAATTACAAACAAATAAAAATTAAAAAAAATCATACACCATACTCTTGCAATTATAGTTGTAATACAACTTTCCAGCTTACCAGAATATGCTGCCAACTTAAACACCATACAGGTAGTCCTTGACATACAACCACAATTGAGGCCAGCATTTCTGTTCTGATGTCTCTGTTAAGTGAGACATTTGTTAAGTGAGTTTTGCCCCATTTTATGACCTTTCTTGCCATAGTTGTTAAGTGAATCACTGCAGTTGATAAGTTAGTAACACAGTTGTTTGGTGAATCTGGCTTCCCCATTGATTTTGCTTGTCAAAAGGTCGCAAAAGAGGATCAGATGACCCCAGGACAGTAACGGTCATAAGTATGAACCAGTTGCCAAGCACCTGAATTTTGATCACATGAGCATGGGGATGCTACAAAGGTCGTTAGTGTGAAAACTAGTTATAAGTCACTTTGTTCAGTGCCACTGTAACTGAATGGTCACAGAATAAACTGTTCCAAGTTGAGGACTACCTGTACTTCACTTTTTGTCTTCATAGCAGATGACTTGAGTTCTTTCAGTTAACTAGCCTTCTTTCTGTTAGCATGTGAGATGCATGGACCAATTCTTCCAAATACTATCTTTCCTGAAAACTCCTAACTTGTCTTGCTAACTATTTTCTTCTTCCAATTAGAGAAATGAATAGAAGATCAACTTTTCAGGATATTGATACTATTCAATAGAGAAGTCTTAGTTAAAGACCTGGAAACAGCAGAAACAAAGTCCCCATATAATGGTGGAGTTTTTGAATTCCCCCCCTAAAAGTTAAAGATGAGGGTAGTTGTGCTTATATATTTGATTTCAGGACACTGGTTCTCCTAAATAGAGAACAATGATAACTTGAATTCTGTGCTAAGCAATGCTAAGGAGATGTTACAAGGACACCTGCAAAATTGTTCCTGGGATGGAGGATCATGAAAAAGAGCTGAACAAACCAGTGTTGCTCCACAAAAAAATAAAAATAAAAAAAAAATCACTTAAAACTGTAGTGAAGATTTGAAAAGAAACAAAGGGAAGACACCCAGGAGATAAAAAAGAAGGTAGCTACTAAGAAAGTGTATGCACAGGAAACCCATATTTTTAAGACTGTGTCAGACAGGTTAAAACCTGGAATAAACTGAGCTTAATGAAAGAAGCAAAGAATAATATTCATTTTTCACTTTTTCACCCCCAGCCAGAGCCTAGATTGTGCTACACTGAACTGCTTGGTAATTAAAAACAAATCCAGACAACTCCAATTCTCATGTGTTTATGTTTTGAGTAATCGGTATTAATTTCTCAGATGGAACATTATAATTAGTAGAGCAATGCACACAGATTGACTATTAACCTGTTGTTTTTTTTAACCACACTTTCAGATTTGAAAAAGAATTATTTTAAAACATGAATCCTTCCTCTCACCTCGGATCAATTCTCTTGTACTCAAGCCAAAATGAAAAAAAGAAAGGAAATACTCATCAGACTGTGTGTTTAGAGTCCACAAATCAAGAGATAATAAATGAACTGCATAAAAAAAAGCTGTCAGGCTGTGACATGGATAGCCTAAAAAGAATGAAAATTGTTATGAGATACTTTTTAAAGTACATTGCTTATCTTATCATATTACCCCAAATGATTCAGCCTGTATTTTTTTTAACATGTACAGATGGTTTCCTAAAAGTTGCACTCTCACAAGAGACCAGAGGGATGTGGACAAGAAAGTGGGTCTTCTCTGTGGCAGCCTCCATGGAGAAGTGGCTAACATTTGGAAGGAGAGGGGTAAAAGTCAAAAGTCTTAGGTGAGAACAGTAGGCAGGAATAAATAGAATGAAATCTAAAGGAAGAAATGTGAAGTTATAAATGAAAAACAAAAGACATATGTGCGGAATGGGGGTAAATCTGGCCCAAGAGCAGCACTCATGAGAAGCTCCATCAGTCAGAGGTGGTATTCAGCAGGTTCTGACCAGTTCTGGAGAACCGGTAGCGGAAATTTTGAGTAGCTCGGAGAACTGGTAAATACCACTTCTGACTGGCCCCGCCCCCCAGCTATTCTCTGCCTCCCAAATCCCAGCTGATTGGAAGGAAATCGGGATTTTGCAGTAACCTTTCCCTGGAGTGGGGAGGGAATGGAGATTTTACAGTATCCTTCCCCTGCCACACCAATCAAGCCATGCCCACCAAGCCACGCCCACAGAACCGGTAGTAAAAAAAATTGAAGCCCACCACTGCCATCAGTGTAATACAACTGCAAAGAAGGTCAGTAATATCTTGAGGAACAACAAGAAGAGCATAGAGTCCTGATCACAGGAAGTAATTGTTCCACTTTACTAGACCTTAGCTAGTCCTCACTTGGGGTATTGCATTCAGTTCTGCACACTCCCGTTTTAAAAAGACATGGATAAATTAGAACAATTCTAGGGAAGTTCTACCAAGATGGCAAAAAGATGGAAATTCTGTAAGGAACAATTAAAAGATCTAGGTATGTTTAGCTTGTAGAAAAGAAGGCTGAGAGGGGACATGAGACCTACATTCAAATATACGAAGGGAAGTCACATTGTAGAAGGTTTGGACTTATTCTCACTTGCTCCAAAGGGTAAGACTAGGACTGTTGAGAAGAAGCTTCAAGAATACAGATTCAGAATATATATTAGGAAGAACTATATTACATTTATTTATTTATTTATTTATTTATTTATTTATTTATTTATTTATTTATTGGTTTGATTTATATGCCACCCTTCTCCGGAGACTCAGGGCGGCTTACAATGTGTTAAGCAATAGCCTTCATACTTTTGAATATACCTGCTTAGTAGGGCTTTCGCCCCACCAAGCGGTGTTCTTTTTTTATACAAAGTCAGCTTATTGCCCCCACAAACCGGGTCCTCATTTTACCTACCTCGAAAGGATGGAAGGCTGAGTCAACCTTGAGCCTGGTGAGATTTGAACATGCAGTAATTGCAGGCAGCTGGTGTTACTTAACAGAACTTTAGTCTGCTGCACCACCAAGGGTTCTTTTCACCTTTCCTATTTCCTGCTCCTATTGGTGTCTTATGACTATCAATTTATTGGTTATATCTTATAATTTATAATTGCATCTTATGATTTATGGTTTATCACCTTATTGCTTGTATGTACACTGTGAGTTTATGCACCAGAGACAAATTCCTTGTGTGTCCAATCACATTTGGTCAATAAAGAATATTCTGTTCCATTCCGTTCTATTCCATTCCATTCTTGATAGTAAGAATTATCAATCAGTAGAATAGGTGGTTTCTTCCCCTTCACTAGAAAATTTCAAACATAGCTGGACATCTGTCAAGCATGGGGCTGTGAATCCTGCAGTATGTGTAGGATTGAACTTAATTCCTTAGACCCATTCCAATAGATTCTGTGACCTTTAGTTATATTGACTCTACGACTTTTAGCTACATTGTCAGTTTTATGACTAGTTAGCCGGCATTCACAATACTGTAGCCAGCCTGCCAATCTAAATGCCAAGAAACATCTGAGTTTGAATACGTATCTTGTCTCGAATATTGGGAGGTGTTTTTTTGGGGGAAAGTGTTTTTTTCCTCAGCTAATACAAGAATTGATTTTCTTTGGCTTACTTCTAATAAACAAAATGAAAAGTAATGTTAAAAGTAGTCCCTATAGTGAACATTTCAACCCGAAACTAGGGATCACAAAAATAAATGAGACAAAGAATATCCTGTTTATTGGGAAATGGCATGTTGAACATGTTTGACATGTACTTTTCCTTGCATTTTTGTATGGAAGAACATTTAGTGTATACAACTGATGTTATTGGTTGTATTCATACAACATGTTAAGCCTAAAAACCATACTACAAACTATACATTTCAACAGAGAAAAATGAACCTCACAATGGTGTAAAGAATATCTGAACAAAGATATTGTCCTCCCCTTTGTCCTCTCATTTGTAATATGGTAGGGATTTTTCTAGAAAACTGATAACTTCAGAAAGTTAGGAGCCAAAGACAGGCCATTGTTTACAAAGTTAAGAAGTTGTAAAGATCTAATATTTTTTAAACTAGCAAAAAAGGAAATGTAAAAAGGGAATGAACTATGTTCCAAGTATGTCTGAGGTAGCTCCTGCAGTTACATTCAATGCTGGTTACATCCAACTAGGATTTAGAAGTGTTGTGAGTTTCCTTAGCTGAAGTTAAAATTTTGCTGTTTTTCACATATTTGCTGTTTTTCATATATTGAAGGGTTATGTTATGTAGGATCTCATTTGACTTCTCTAAGATCTGTGTCTAAAGCTGCAAGAGAGTTAGTGAAATACTTCTGGCCCTTGTCCCAAAGATGTTTTTTCCAAAAATCTACAAATCCATCTGGTTTTGCTTTTCATCCAAGAAGCTTCTTCAGTTTTGAAGAAGAAGTGAAGAAACTGAAGAAGCTTCTTGGATGAGAAGCGAAATGTTTTCAAAGGATAAAAACATGAAAGCCCAATTGACTTTTGGAAAAAGCATCTTTGCAACTATCATGATCTGGATGATTGAGGAACTCCACAGAAAATTCTGGTCAACCTTCACCATCTTAAAAAAACAACAACCCTATGTCTTCTTTGTCTAGAAAGAGAAAAGAAAGCTGCACAGGCTTTCCAGAAAGTTGATAGAATGCTGAAAGTACCAAATTCTTTTTTGTGTTTGATCTGCCATCCTTGAATTGGCACATTAGATGTTCTGAGTCAGTCATGAATAGCACAAATGATATTTCAATTTCATTCTTCTGATTAATGTTTCTAAGGAAAAAAATGGGATGGGGGAAAGTATTAAAAGCGAAATACAGAGCAAGCTGGAATTAAAGGTGAATAGTGAATCTGAAATGATTGAGATCAAGTGTGTAGGAAGATTTTTTTTTTTTTTTTTTGGGTGGGGACAAGAGAACTTAATCCAGCAAAATTTGGGAATAAATTGAGTACGATCTCTCTTTCTTTCTCTCATATACATGTATCCAGTTCTCAATTTCTTGATTTAAATCAAATCCTCCCTCATCATTTAAATCAAATCCATCATCATCATTCTCATCAGAATTTTTTTTAAGTCTGGATAATTTGGAATTATTTCTTATGGAAACAAAAACACTTCCTTCAGCTTTTTCTATAGTTCCAGTTTGGCATTCCTCTATGAATTGATTACATTTTAAACTTGGCAAACAAACCGCAATTACATTAAAGCTGCTGTGCTCCATCTTGGAGATTAGAAAATGGCATTGCCTTTCCCTTCATGCCTTTCTCACTTGTCTCTGAAGCTGCTTTTTAGATTTCTGGAAAATTCCATCAGAAAAGCTGAAGAAAGGAGATGTTAGTCTGAAAGCGATCAGTGGGATAGAAACATTGCCCAATCATCTCAGAAGTTAATGTCAGAGCATTTCAGAAAAGGGCTCGGATTATCCTGCCTGATTGCAAAATAATATACTTTCAAAAAGCATGATTAAGCATTCTGGCTTATTTCATTAATCTGAATAAAACATGATTTCTGCTTTCAGTGATATCTATCAGGGGTGTCTGCACAGTATTGTCAAGATGATGATGATGAAGATGATGATGAAATTTATTTGCTGTCCATCTCGCAGTTCAAGATGGTGATGTCAAGAGCATGATCGAAGCTCCACCTGTTTTTATGCCTACAATTCTTCATGTGAAAGCTCAAAGCTGAAGTTTCACTCAGTTAAAAGAACAGAAATTCTTATAATGAGATGTATCTAAGCACCGCATTATGCTTGCAGTATCACAAACCATGTTGCTATAGGAGCACAGTGCACAAATTATCCTGACATTGATCCAGATGCCAGGAGATGATATGATTCACGCAAGGATGAAAAAAAAACAGCAACTTAGTGCCAAGAAATGTTATTACAATCTTTATTCTTCATGCTTTTAACTCTAATTTATAGGCTTAATGGATAATAGCTAAATGGCTGGCTTCTCTGAATGCTTTATAAAGGATTAGAAGCTGCTGAAGTATCTGCATATGTCGCTCTACTCCATATTCACTCCATTGTGTTGTCCCTGCTCTCAGTCATTTCCCATTCAAAACAAAACAAGAACAACCAGCGGCTCTACAGATTAACACTTGCAATTCAGGAGTTAGAAAAGAGTATAGATCTGAATGCAGACCTGTCAACAAGCTTTCAGCAGAGCTTATTACTTGGCTGCTTTTATGCTCGTAGAACAAGATCTGCTTTCCAGTTCAGAGGCCACTTTCCAGTGTCTTCCAATACAAGTTACAAAACTGATGTTTAGTAAAAACATGCCAAAGCTCTGCCATTTCTCTAGGATATCCCTCATCTCACATTTCATTAATAGCCTATTTGTCATTGTCAGAGTATCTATTACAACACTCAGGCTCTGAAGGCTGTCTCGCTACCAGCAAGATATGACAGGACCGTAAGAATGGGAGGAGAGGTGACTGAAGATGGATACATACTGCAACTGGTGACAATCTGAGAGAAGGATGGGGGTAGATCAGTAAAAATTTCCATTAAATCAAGAAAAACATAACTTGTCTCTCACATCACCTCTGACGGTTTCTTGCACCAGCTGTTTTATAGACATCCTACCAGGGAACAAATTGCTTTCCTAGCAGGACATTTTGGACATTCCTATATTAACAGATATGGATCCCAGCATGCCAAGTCAAGCAAGAAGGCAATTTAATATGAGCAACACTGTCATCTCAATTTAGGACAAACAGCAAGGATGCCCTACAGGGCATTGCAACAGCTTTTCGTAGAACACAACATAAGACATCCTTGTTTTCTTTACACAAAGTTGGTTTTTCTAGTAAATAGTCAGACCAAGAGGAATGGGGAAAAAAGTGAAACACAAAGCTTAGAGGACTGCCAGGGAACATCACTTTCAGTCTATAGGGTTTATGTTTTTGCCAGACTGCAGCAAAGTTTGGAGAGAAGGCAATTACAACAGCCAGAGGAACAAGCCTAACACTAGATGGCAGCCCATTCCTACCCAGGTTCACTAAGATAATTGTCAAGGTTACAAGAAAAGCATTGGTAGGTGACTCTAATATAATGGCACACATGTATTTATAAAGCTTTCAAGCTTAGGCTGTACATAGATCCTGCAAGTAGCCTTTTCTATTACTTTTGGTGGCCATGCCAATCTACAGCTGCCAAAAAGATAGGCAGTACAGTAACTCAAAAATGAATTGTGTGTTGGATCTGTGCTATGGTTTCAGTGGTGGGATTCAGCCAGTTCGCACCTATTTGGGAGAACCGGTTGTTAACTTTCTAAGCAGTTCGGAGAACCGGTTTGTTTGTTTGTTTGTTTGTTTATTTATTTATTTATTTATTTATTTATTTATTTATTATTTATTGGTTCGATTTATATGCCGCCCTTTTGGGGAGACTCAGGGCGGCTTACAATGCGTTAAGCAATAGCCTTCATACTTTTGTATATACCTGCTTAGTAGGGCTTTCGGGGGGCCCCTAAGCGGTGTTCTTATTTATACAAACTCAGCTTATTTCCCCCACAAACCGGGTCCTCATTTTACCTACCTTCGAAAGGATGGAAGGCTGAGTCAACCTTGAGCCTGGTGAGATTTGAACTTGCAATAATTGCAGGCAGCTGGTGTTATCTTAACAGTGCTTTAGTCTGCTGCGCCACCAAGGTTGTTGGAAGAAATCTCATTTTGTTTTTATTCCACTTTACAGGGCTAATCCTGTAAGGAAGGCAGGAAGGAAACATTCTGGTGGTGTTTCTAGCCTAATCTTTATTGCCCTGCTTACAGAAACTGCCTCCTGGTTAACCCTTATTACATTGTAATAGCTAAGGTGAAGCACCCATCAATGTGAGTGACGTTGAGCTGGCTACGCCCACACAGTCACATGACCACTGAGCCATGCCTACCCAGCTGGTCATTAGGGCAGAAAACCAGTTGTTAAATTATTTGAATCCCAACACTGTATGGCTTCCTTTTTCATTGATAACCTATTTGAGCGCATATATAACTGTGGGATATGTCATGACAGTTTTAATTATGCAGAAAAGATGTCTCTTTTAAAATGCATGATAGGGCTATGCATGGATGAAAAGAATACTTTTTAGCCAGGTAGAACAGTAACAAGAAGATGCCAATGTAGTCCTCTTAGTCATTTACTTCATTTTCAGGTATTTTAAAATTGTTAATTTGTTGAAGTCATCTTCTGACTTAACATGAGGTACATTGCGATGTGTAGCCTTTTGATATTAAGCAAATAACTTTCTGATATCAGAAGATAAAATAATAAAGTACAAAGCATTATAAAATACAGAATGTTCGGGTTAAACTACATTTGAAATTCACGCATTTGCCTCAGTCAAGTAGAAAGAGAAGATTAGTCTAATTATTGCATTAAAACAGTATCGAAGGGGAGAGAGGATAAATTACCCCCTTTCTTTCCCTTTCCATTTTCAATCATTTCAGGTCTTTTTCTGAGGTATCTTAGCTACAACGATAATGCAGAACATCGTGGCTGATAGCAAGTGAGTTAAGACAGAGTAATGAGGTGGTCCAACTCCCTAGACCCCAATCGCCTTAGATGTTACATGGAAAGAATAAATGAGTTAATAACAGAAACAACTGCTCCATTATGTCTAATGTGACCCTTAGCTAGCTCATTTATGTAAAATCAGAAGAAATGTAACACGATACACTTGCAAAACAAGATTAACTTGATAGTAATGTTGATTTAGATTGTAGGATCTGCCTTCTTCTTAAGTCCATATAAAATACCTTTTCTCTTTCGTATACAGCTTCAAAGCAAATTCACTCTAGGACGAAAACAAAATGTGTGAAATAAGAAAGGGAAAAATGTTTCAGATGATATGGATAGAGTCCTAATAGCAGGTTGTTAAAGTATAATGCACCCTTTGTATAGGAATGATACTGTAATGGCCATAAAAGCTTCTATCTAGAACAAGAAGCAATACAATTGAAAATATATCATGTTGGTAGAGTTTCAATAGGTGAGTTTCTTTATATTCTGCAAAAGTTATTCATCAATTGTCTATCATCATTCAGACAGAGTCCATGAAAATATTAACTTGGATTCAGAAAAAAAAAATCTCAAATGCAGATAGCTCCCTTTTTGTGAGTCATATTGTTTTTGTAGCAGTTGAGATTAAAATAAATTGAGTTAGGGAATGAGGCAGACAGAGGAAAGAAAGGGAAAATATCCCATGAAAGAATAATTTGTCTTATTTCTTGTATCTGGAATTGTAGCCACTAATCATTGGCAGTGTTTCTAGTCCAAAACTGGCACAGATAGTAACTGCTGTCCTTGATCATTCTGAATATGGCAGTGTATGAAAACATAATGTGTCTGTCAAGATATGGCTCTTTTTCTTAAGATGGTAAAGACTGTAGTTTTTTGTTGTTTTTTTCTGAGAACCTGACCAAATGTCCACAGTTCACTAATGAAAATACTAATAATCAAGCTAACATTCAAAGCAGAGATTCTGGTTTATGACCCCTCCCCATTTTGTTCTTACTATGAAGAGAGAACATGACTGGGCCCACATCAATTAGTGACCTTTGTCAAGTTTTGGATCTGGTTTGCCCAGTTTACTTGTCTAATCAATACAGGTAATCCCCGAGTTATGATAGTTCACTTAGCGACTGTTCGAAGTTACAACCTAGCCCCTCCAAGTACTTATGACCCAGTCTCGAAGTTACAAATGTTGCAGCACCACAGCCATCGTTCACATTTTGTGCTGAGATGGCAAGCAGGCAAAGAAACCACGGCAGAGACTGGAGAGGAGACAGATCTTCAGAAGGCAAGTAATCTGGCACTGCAGGATGCGGGTGGGGGTGGGGAGCAATTGTGGGGACCCCAGGGGAGGGAGCATGAGGGGGCCAGGGAGGCCTTGGGTAGTCAGAAGCAGGTGGCCTGTTCCATCGCTAGGCCCCTGTGGTCTTTCCCACCCTGAGATACCTCATGTGCACTTAACGACCCATGCATTCGATTAGTGAATGCGTGGGCGAAAGCAGGATATGATCGCGATTTACTTCTATGAATCCTTGAATTATGAATTATAATTGGTAGGTTCCATTACATTTGTAACTCAAAGACGTCCTGTATATCATACTGACTTTTTAATATGTAGAAGTGTTATATTTGCTGCTTGCTACAGTATTCTAGCTGTTGAATAAAATAACTTTTCAACATTTATCTAAGCATTTCTCAAGTAAATTCTAATTGGTTTTGTTTCAAGAGATGATATCTTGATGACATTTGCTTAAAAGTATCTTGATGGCATTAGCTTAGAAATGATTACGATGGGGAACAACAAAAAAAAAAGGGAGGTTATGAATGAGAGACAAATGAGCTGGGGAGCTCTGGGTTAATCTCTTTGTATAAATGTTTATCCTTATCTCAAGACAGAGACATTTACAATTAATCATCCCAAGAGCAGTATGTCACAAAATATATGACATTACACCAGACACATTAGCAAGAAACAAAAAGAAGATCTCCTTGAAGTCAAGTTCAATTCATGGGCTCACCCATGCAGATTTCTTGGCAGAAGTATATTAATGGTTTTCCATTGCCTTCTTCTGATACGTTTTGCAACATCCCTCCTAATATATACCTGCAATAGCCCATTCAAGTATTAACCCAGCATGAGCTGGCTTAGCTTTCGAGGTAAAACAGGTGCCACCTGTTGAGACATTTTGATAGGATTTTTGTCATTAAATACTGGCGCAGTCCATTTGCACAGCGAAATCCCCACATCATTTTCCTATAGTGTGGAAATGCAGAACGTATTGAAATTACACAGATTGCGTTTCAATAATCAGGGAACATTTGTAAATGATATGGGAGCAATTTATTTCTGTCACGTGTCAACTCTTCAGCTGGAACACTCTCTATGGGTTAAATGTCCTTTAATGCAATTTTCAATAGCTGCTGTCACACTGGAAATGAAGATTGAGTTGCTCAGCTTGGTACTGACTGAAAACAGGCAAGAGATCATCTATTAACAATTAAATCCAGATCTGGTTGGAACAAACACTAGATGTGTCTTCTGGAATGGAAAACAACACAAGAACTTTCATATACATTTGGAAGTATGTGAAGCATTTTTGCAGAATCACCATTAACTGAGTAAAGCTGAGGCAAAAATCATTCCCCGTCACCACACACACAGAATGGCCACCTGAAATGTTGGGAATTAATGTTAATAAATGTTAAGGAATTCAGAGGGCAGGAAAATTCTTCTTTTGAAAAGGAGGCATCCAAAGGGTTTGCTTTTTTTTTTTTTTTTGGAGATTCTCAGCATCCAGTAAGCAATATTTGTAGAAAATGCCATGGTTAGTATAACTTTATAATTTCTCAGCCATAACTTTCTGGCTCAGAAATTATAAAAATCTGGAGGGTCAAATTTCTATGAACATACATGTATGTATATATGTATGTATCCATCCATCCATCCATCCATCCATCCATGTGCTGCGCAATGAGTAGGGTGATCCAACTTCTCATCATCAATTGAAAGCCACCTGGGTGACAAAGGGGCCAGTTATTCAATTCTAAAATTGAAAATCTAACATTTATCTACGAACTCACATTGGGCCACCACAGTAAATAATGTTTCATAATCTTCAATGAAGAGACTTTCATCTTGCAATAAATTAATTCAGCATCCCCACTACTACCACCACCATTTATATCTGGTTGGTGGACAAGATATTGTAATTGTATTGTATTGTAATAAAGTTAATTATCATCCTTTAACTAAGTAAACACATTTGATGAATTGACCAAAGACTTGTGATTTCTTCTGGAAGAGCACTGCTAGATTCCAGCATGTCAACTAAAACTGCAAGAAAGATGGTATAAGTTTGAAGAAATTTCTGATGATGGCTAGATAACTACCTGTAAACATGACTGCTGGGATGTAGCAAGCCTGAGATAATGCCTGAATTATAAGTTTTCACTTAGTACTGTTTTCATGCTCCAAATTTCTCACTTTGTGTATCTTAATTTTATGCCATCATGTATTTTATTTTAGATTTTATGGTTGTGGAAATTAGTGCTTTCCTTAGTCTTTTTATTGTGAACCTTTGAAAGAACTTGTATAATATCTAAACATTAGAAATAAGAGCATAAATAAATAAAATGTATGGCCCTGAGCTTGGTATTTTTCTGGCATGTTTTAAGTCTTTTAACTGTAAAAAAATTATGCATCTGGCAAGTTTTGATTGTTTTAATCCTGCATTTATAAGCAATTGGCTGTCTTTCGTTATTAATATATTAAATTTATCTTCTCTGAGAGATGACTGTTTGAAGAGTGAAATATGAGCCATGGTGGTGCAGTGGTTAGAATGCAGTATTGCAGGTTAATTCTGTTGACCTGCTGGCTGTCAGCAGTTTGATCCTCACCAGCTCAAGATTGACTCAGCCTTCCATCCTTCCGAGGTGGGTAAAATGAGAACCCAGATTGTTGGGGGCAATATGCTGACTCTGTAAACCACTTAGAGAGGGCTGTAAAGCACTGTAAAGGGGTATATAAGTGAAAGTCCTATTGCTATTGCTATATATATATATTCCAACTAAATAAATATGCCCTTCAAATGAATTAAATAGAAATAATTTTGCTAATAGAAAAAAAACCCTTTATGATACTTGAAAGAAGGCTTCTAGAACCATCCTCAGTATGGCTAACTTATCTATGCCTTTTTGTTGGCATCTGATCCAGCAGAATATGTAGGACAATTGGTTTTTTAAAAAAGTTTTCTTAGATCTTTTGGTTTATTTTTTTTTTTATTTGCTGAATAGATTACAATTGGTTTGTCTATCTCCTGATTAAACAGAAGAGCCTTGGAAAGGCAAAAAATAAAACTCATTAGTGGCAGCAATGATTTAATTTAAGAGAAATGTATGGATAGAACACAATCTACTGAGATATGATTATCCAAGTATGACTTACTACTCCTGCTGAAGGACATTTTAAAGCTAATGGGATTTCCCCCACTTATTCTTTAGGATATTTTTATGCCCGCTCAGTCTCTGCTTTTGTAGTCCTTTTCATACTCTTCGTGAATTATAGTTGTCCACTGCCCTCAACAACACAATTCTGTTTTCAGTTCATGTCACTCTCTTTTATGTAAAAGAGATATATCATGTTTAATGATATACTGTATCTGTTTTTCTTTTCACAGATCATTTAAGTGTTTATTATATTGTCTTTATTTTTATTGTTGGTGATATAACTTATTATATTAATAGTATTAATTAATACTATTAATTAATTAATAATTAATTAATACACGTAGGCATGTGGTGGCTCAGTGGCTAAGATGCTGAGTTTGTTGATCGAAAGGTCGGCAGTTCAGCAGTTCGAATCCCTAGTGCTGCCTAACGGAGTGAGCTCCCGTACTTGTCCCAGCTTCTGCCAACCTAGCAGTGCGAAAGCAAGTAGAAAAATATAAAATATGCAAGTAGAAAAATAGGGCCCACCTTTGGTGGGAAGGTAACAGTGTTATACCGTGTGCCTTTGGCCTTTAGTCATGCTGGCCACATGACCATGGAGACATCTTCGGACAGCTCTGACTCTTCGGCTTTGAAATGGAGATAATCACCACTCCCTAGAGTTGGGAACGACTAGCACATATTTGCGAGGGGAACCTTTACCTTTACCTTTACCTAATATAACTTTACATCAATGCTATTGTTTAGGCCGAGAGACATTTCTGAAGTATTCTATATTTCTCCTCAACCAGTTGAAAAAATTCTAAAATACAAGTAGTCCCTGAATTACAACCGGTTGCTTAGCAACTGCTCTAAGTTATGACAGAACCGCAAAAGCTACTTACAACTCATTTCTGAAGTTCCAATGACTTATGAATATAATGAGCAGGCAAAAAAACAAATACAGCTTTTTAAAAATAAATCTTAATCTACATATCAAATAAAGCAGTAATAGGACTTTGCAAATAAAATGTTTTTGTTGGATAGCCAACAAAGAATTCTTAAAAGAATTGGGTATATTTAGCTTATAGAACGCATGGTCTAGAACAGGAGTGTCCAACTCAAGGCCCAGTGGCTGGATTTGGCCTGCAGTGCTTAGATCTGGCCCGTGGGCCCACTCTGAAAACAGAGAAGGACTGGCCCGTGGTGCCTCTGCCAGCGAAAATGGAGTTTGGTAGGCCCATGTGCGGGCCTCCCATGCTCTGTTTTCAGCCCTGACTGCCTCTTGTAGCCCTCTGCCAGTGAAAATGGAGCTTGGGAGGGATTCAGAAAACTTTCAAAGTCCTTTCTAAACCTGCAATTCTATGAAATATACACTAAAACAATTAAATATAAAGCATATTTTAACGGGAAGGACAAATAATTTGTATAATTCCTGGAATCTAAACTTTAATTTTTGAGACAGCATTCACATATCCCATCTACATTTCATTTGGATTGATATTTGCAATGTAAAATTCTGACTTTGCTGTCATCTTGTCCAGGCAGAATAGAAGCAAGCACTGGCAGCAATTCAGATTTGCACAGAGAAGCCATCATACTTATCTACCCAAAGCTGAAGTGCTGCTTTACTGCACTCTGAGCTTTCATCTCCACTTTGCTTCAACAAGCTAATAGCTGGTTTGTCCATCTAGAATAGTAGCAAGTAGCATTTTCATGCATTCTCACCACTACTACCACCACCATTGCAACCCTCTATCTGCTCATCATTTCCACTATGTGAGAATCGTATCTGTCTAAATGAATAGTACTGGTACTTTAGCTCAGGATATTGCTAATCATTCTTATATCATATTCTTATATCATTGACTAGGCTGAAATTAGTGGATTACTTCAAATTCACCATCAGTTACAAATTGATCTCTTTTAATCATCTGATTATCTAAAACTGCATAATGGCAATACGTTGAATTCAAACATATATTTTGATTTCACAATATGTCTCAGATGCATTCCCAGCCTCTAACTCTCCTGATTTATTGTGACTTGGCTTGATGTCACTCCACTCCACTGATTTACAATGCAAATCCATACATTTCTCAGTAAGGGACACAGCGATGGCTTTAAACACTGTATAGGAGAAGGCATGACATCTGAATCTGTAAACTGATTCCCATTAAAACTGCCATTTGAAACAACCATGAATTATTCTTCAGTGGCTAAAAGTAAAATGTTGTAAAAGTAAAATGTTGCAAGAAACAATGGATGGAAACTAATCAAGAGAGAAGCAACCTAGAATTAAGGAAAAACTTCCTAAGAGTGAGAACAATTAACCAAGTGGAATAGTTTGCCTTCAGAAGTTGTGGGTGCTTCCTCACTGGACGCTTTTAAGAAGAGACTGGACAGCCACTTGTTTGGAATGATATAAGATCTCCTGCTTGAGCAGGGGGTTGGACTAGAAGATCTCCAAGGTCCCTTCCACCTCTCTCTCTCTCTCTCCCCCTGCCTCCCTCCCCCCTCTCTTATTAAACGTAGAAAAGCTAGATAGTCTTCATGATGAATTATCTCCTACAGAATTAATTGTTCTTCTGGATTCCCATTCTGCTTGTCTGTGTTTAAGTCAAAACTATTCCTGCTTGATCAAGTTTCCCCAACATGGCTGAGGCCGAGAATTCTGGGAATTGCAGTCTAAGACATCTGAAAAGTTTCAAACTAGGGAAAAGAGGCTTAATCAATGCCCACTGAGCCATTATAATATTTTACATCTGTGATAAAACTAACTTATTCATCATTTTGAAAGATTAAATGACAGCCAAGGACAATATTGTTTGTACTTGCCATATCTAAAGCTTGGGCAAGTAAATCCCAAATTAATAGGCTCCTCCTAATCTTCTCCTTTATCTAATATCTTAGCTTTTCTCTACGATTAAACAAATTTCATGTACAGTGTTACAAGGGAAAGGCATGTAATACCTTTTTAATAGAAGGCCTTTTCTGCAAAACCAACTAGGTAAGCCTAGTTAGAGTTCAACTCGCTTCTTTTATGCTCTTGATCAATATTCATCATTGCAGCTTGTGAATTGTTCTTGCTCCAATGTGAACGATTCGTAGATGATTGTGCTGAGAAGGTTGTGCTGTAATTGGGATCCTGTCGTTGGTCTCTGTTGCTCTCAGTCAGTCAACAGTCTCGGCTGATTACATTAATGTTTCATCTTTTATGACTCAGTGCTGCTGAACCTTTTTGTTCAAAGCAAAAGCTTGCCATTTCTGTCCTCAATTATGTTAATGTTTAGATTCATCTTGATGTGCCTTAT
Organism: Arizona elegans; assembly: GCA_022577455.1. NCBI lineage: Eukaryota > Metazoa > Chordata > Lepidosauria > Squamata > Colubridae > Arizona > Arizona elegans. Next base: position 258,303,823 of record JAKOOJ010000001.1, read on the forward strand.
CTGTTTTCAAATGCAGTCAGTTGCAAATTATATACTGTCAGTGGGGAGAGTAGCAAAGGCCCCTCTATGCCTTAGAGAATTCTTTGAGATTTTTTTTTTATCTTTTGTGTAGATGTCTTTTTAACTTGCGGCTAATACAGAAAAGGAATGCAATAAATTTTAGGTTGGGATAATAAGAAACAGAGAGAAGTGGAAATCAACAAAAGCATTCCTAAGTAACTACTGACTGTTAATTTTAATGTGTTTTCTAAAATGAATGCTTTGAGAATTGATTATGCGTGTATGCAAGTTAAAAAAAAATCTAAGTTCTTGGTACATTTTGGACTCAGTTATTTGTCAAAAAAAATTTTTTTTCCTCAGTCTGGTACCTGTTAGAACTGAAGTTCTTAAAATTTTCACTCCAGCAAGGAGATCATCAAATTGGATAATTCTGTTTAAGTGGCAATTAAATAATTTGATCCTTACATTCATTTCTGGACATCACTTTCTAATCTAGGTATAACTTTCCCATTCTGGTTGAAATATGTACTATGAATCATCATGAATCTTGATACAGTTCAAAGGATCCATTAAAATCCAGTTTTGGGTTCCTTTTCAAACTGATATGAAATAGCAATAGCCCTTAAGACTTATATACTGATCTATAATGTTTTGCAGCACTCTCTGAGCAGTTTACGACATCACAATATTGCCCCTAACAATCTGGCTCCTCATTTTACCAACCTTGGAAAATGGAAGGTTTGAGTCAAGCTTGAGCGGGTGAGGATTGAACTGCTGCAATAGGCAGTGTAAGTCCTGTAATACTGCATTCTAACCATTGCGCCACCATAGCTCCAAAGCTGTATAGTTAAAATACATTCTTTTGAAATTTTTATTTAATTCTTGCAGGTAATTATCTTATTAGATATTAATTTGGGCGTCCTCCTGGACGCACGGCTGTCTTTAGAAGAGCATATGACGGCCATGGCCAGGGGGGGCTTTCTATCAGGTTCGCCTGATACGCCAGTTGTGCCCCTTTCTGAATCGGGACTCCCTATGCACGGTCACTCAAGCACTCGTCACTTCTCGTCTGTAACGCTCTCTACATGGGGCTCCCCTTGGGGTGCACCCGGAGGCTCCAACTGGTGCAAAATGTGGCTGCGCGGGGGATTATGGGAGCGACGGGGCGCTCCCATGTGACTCCTCTCCTGCGCGAGCTGCATTGGCTTCCGGTGGACTTCCGGGTGCGCTTCAAGGTGTTGGTGATCACCTTTAAAGCGCTCCATGGCTTAGGGCCAGGGTACTTACGGGACCGTCTTCTGCCACCAATTGCCTCTCACCGGCCAGTTCGCTCCCACAGAAAGGGCCTCCTCAGGGTGCCGTTGGCCAGACAATGTCAGCTGGCGATCCCCAGGGGGAGAGCCTTCTCTGTGGTGGCACCTACCCTCTGGAACAATCTACCCCCAGAGATACAAATGATCCCAGACCTCTGGACTTTTCATCAGGCCCTTAAAACCTATTTTTTTCAGTTAGCCAGGCTGTCCTGATTTTATGGTGGGTTTTAAAAATTGATATTGGTTTTGAATTGAAATGTTTTAAATTATGGGCCAAACTTTATTTAATTATTTTAAATCTATTTTAACTTTTGTGTACAAATGTTTTACTTTGGCTGTTCACCGCCCTGAGTCCGAAAGGAGAAGGGCAGTATAGAAATCTGAAAAATAAATTAAATAAATAAATAATTATTCTAGGGAAAACCTGTTATGCTTCAATAAAAGAGTAACTTGCTCAGGAATTGAAACCAAGGGAGCTGGCAAGATAGAATCCCACTCAGTAGAACAAAGTTGAACAGATTTCCTGCCTTGTGGTTATGGTGTAATGCTAGCAAGTCAGCATTTAACAATAATGAAGAATGTCTATCTCATTTTCATTCCTCCTGGAGTTAAAAAAAAAAATCTCAACCTGATGTCCAAAAATAATTCTGCTGTGAGCCAGCTAGAAAAGTTCTCAATATTACTTTGTCTAGTGTTTTTGGTTTTGTTTTAAAGCACAATTGGAATTAAATATGAAAAGCAATAGGAGATCCAAATTATAAGATGGAAGAATGGCCACCTTTGTACTTTCTTTGTTAACAGTTCTTTGAATGCTAGGATTGATTTCAACAACAATAACAATAACAAAAATACATAATGATACATATTTCATCCCATTTTTCTTTCAAAGATAGTGTACAAGGTTCTTGATGCTTCATTTCATTTTTAAAACAATACCATGAAATAAGCTAAATCAAAAGAGAGTGTCTGGAACAAGATCACTATGAATAACACTAACTACAGTACAACATTACACTGTCTAGCATTAGGTTACATATTCAAACAATGTGCTTTCTGTTTCTCTCTCTCTTTCACATTCACTAAACTGAAAAGTCAAAAAGCAGCTGAAAAGAAGACAGTAGCAAACTACTTCCATATTCCCCCAAAAAAGGCATGGTTGCATCCATATAATCATCAAGAGCTGAACCTGACTTGAAAGCAACTTTGGTTTTTTATACATATGCAAGCGAACAAACTGATGGAAAATATATAATTATTTTGAAACTAACAAAGAAACACAACTGCTATCTTTTTCTCTGCCATTTATAAGAGTCAGCTGTGTCTCATCTCTATAGTCTTTGAGATATATAGGAAAGATAGAAATTCATAGTAAAAAAATCTCACAGGAAACATAAACATCTGCATTGTTACTTACATATACTAATGCTACTGAAAAGGAAATAAAATATATTGTTTAGCAATCTTCCTCATGAACTCTCTTCAACTTGGTCAAACAGTTAGTCCATTATAGTGCCATATTAGGTCAGCTGAGTTCATGAGTGAAAAAAATCAAAGAAAACTAAAGGGCTCCAATCAACCCAGACTGGCTACAAACAACAGCACAACAAAGTTAGCAACAATGGTGTAATGAAATATCTGCAAGAAGTACCATTTACTTGCAAGCAAGAACCAGTCATAAGCAATGGTGGGATTCAAGTAATTTAACAACTAGTTCTCTGCCCTAATGATTTCGTCCAACAACCAATTTGCCAAACTGCTCAGAAAGTTAACAACCGGTTCTCCCGAAGTGGTGTGAACTGGCTGAATCCCACCACTGGTCATAAGTCACTTTCTTTAGTGCCACTCTAACTTTGAACAATCACTAAATGAACTGTTGTAACTCAAGGAGTATCTGTACAGGCGAAACAAGAGCTCTGTATGATGTGAGAACAGATCCCCCTTCTGTCATTTTTCAATGGCAATTAACGAAATCATTAAGATTGCAGCTTAGTTTAGAGTTTGGGTAAGCAGTCAGTTTCACAAATAAATGAGATGGATATTGTTGCAAATTGCTTGGATCCAGCAAATAAACAAATAAGAGTTAAAGCAAGACTGATAAAATGGATGAAGAGCTTCAACAGCCACCCTGGGCTCTGCTGCTAGAAATAAACCAAAATGATGTCTCTGACACTTGATACATGCAATCTAAATGCATTTGGATTTTGTTTTATGGTATAGTTGGTATGGAAGAGATTGCCTAGGGAGTTAAGAATTTTATTTAACCATTTACTACTCTGCTTTCTTTTGAATACTGAAGTAAAAATTAGTACTGGGAATAGTGACAGAAGTGTGAAGTATATCAGTACTTGATAAAACATACATTAAGGTAGTCACACTGCATGGTGTTTCTTGGCACCAGTCCCAACCTTATCAGAATCCGAGGGACTTCACCTTGGAACAATAAATATATATGCAAAATGTAGCCACTTTCAAGACAAGACAAAAAAAAAATCTTTATTTATCGAATTCATATGAACCCTGACTATCCAGGTTTGTTTTTTTCCCTAGTAATCATGCTAGCTGGTACCAAGCATTAACAGAGGCATATTTTCTTGCTGGTTAAATATGCCAGTCTTTTCTGCCTAGTGATGAAGGCAAGAGATTGGCCAGATGAATAGCAATGAAGATGGAACAACTATGTGCAACAGACTTTGGGAAATCAAATTAATATTTTTACGCATAAAACAAAGTAAAAAAGCAATTCTATAATGGCAAAGCCAGATCCTTAATGGTTTAATGGAACATTCAGAATAGTAAAATATTCTTGCTCATACAAATCTGGGTCAAAATAAACACTGGAGAGGAGCACCAATCTTTATCCTTCTAAATATATATTCAGTGCTGCAGAAAGACTAAAGGGAGCATTATTTAAAGATGAAGGGGTTCCTTATAATATATTAACCTATGAAGATACTGTTATCCCCGAACAAGACTTCTACATATAATATTTCTCTTGAATATGCAGCAGTCACACTAGAGTGATTCTTTTACATACAGAAGTGATACATAGAATTGCTTCTGTTTCAACATAAACTTTATGTAAGCAACCCAGAGCTATTGGTTTAAATCACTGCCTCACTTCGACATGGGATCATATGTATCAGTGGTGGGATTCCAATAATTTAACAACCAGTTCGCCCAGGATCAGGTTGGCTGTCGTGGGAGGAATGGCCCATCCCCGTCCTCTAGCTCCACCACACATGTGGGATGATCCTCCCATGATGGCCAACTTGACCATGGGTGAAATGGTTTTTAAATTAAACCCCCCCATCTGCTTTCAAAGTGGATCCTGGGCTCTGTGCTGCCATGGAGAAATGGGAAATGGAGTGACCAGCACGAGGGAAGGAGAAGGAGCAGGCAGAACAAAGAGGGAAAGTGGCCTTTTCCTTCCCTCATGCTGGCTGCTCCATTGCCCGTTTCTCCATTGCAGCGCAGTGCAGCTCCCAGGATCCACTTTGATAGTGGGGTGGGTGGGTAATTTAATATCTGGTTCTCTTGAACTGGTGCGAACCAGCTGAATGCCACCATTGATGTGTATATTGCATACAGTTTTGAATCAAAAGAGTCAAATGCAACTAGCATGCAAAATATATATTTCTTTTCATTGCTACAGGAGAAGAACAAGGAGAATGAATTGCGACTTTAGTTATTCTGGAAAATGGATCATGAAGTTCTGTTGTTTTTGCCCATCCAGTATGAATAGGTAGAGTGACTAACAAGTCCCATCAATTATACTGTGTCATCTCGTGGGACTCAGGTATTGCACTTTCTCTGTTGCAGCACCTGTCCTTTAAAATAATGTCCCACTAGAGAAGTGTATAGCCACCACCCTGTTAATATTTTCCTAAGCCTTGGGATAGGGTTGTGGAGGGGTAGCTTATGTTGCTATGTCTATTGAATGGCTGGGTTGGGTGTCCTGTTATTCTGGTTGGCCACAGCCTTTGTGATTTGTATCTCTACACATTTTCTTTTTTATTTGCAGGCTGTCCAGATTTGCTACAGTGTTGGGTGGCCTTTCAATGTGGATTAAATTAGTAAATACATCCAGTTTTTTGGGATAATTATTATGATGGCCTTTTATGTTTGCCATTTTTATATTTTCACTTTTTATCTATTGTTAAATCCAGAGTCACCTTGAGTGAGATGGGTGGCTATATAAATTTGATAACTAAATAAATTAATATATACATAAATGTCTTGCTTTTTTTTTAAAATTTGATTTATATGCCACCCTTCTCCAGAGACTCAGGGCAGCTTACAATGTGCTCAGCAATAGCCTTCATCCTTTTGTATATTTATACAAAGTCAGCTTATTGCCCCCACAACTGAGTCCTCAATTTACCTACCTTAGAAAGGATGGAAGGCTGAGTCAACCTTGAGCCTTGGCAAGATTCGAACTTGCAGTAATTGCAGGCAGCTGGTCTTAATAACCAGCTTAATAACAGGGTGCCTTAAACCACTGTGCTACCAAGGCTCTTCCCAAGGCTTTTGTGTTCCTGTGAGTTTTATATGTATATGCAAGCATATTTTCTCAAACAAATGGTCTATAATATTATGTTATAATTGCAGCCTATCTCAGCTTTGGGGAACACTATTTCACATGCTGTACTGCTGTGTCAATGCCACCTAACTTCTAGAACATTACTGCAATTTATTAGTATAATCAATAATTATTTTTCACATTAACAGTACTGACAGGTGCAGAATTCTGTTATGGCAACAAAAGGATATATAATTTCCTTTCATCCTTTTTTTTTTGATGAAAGGGATAAAATATTCTAAATATTTAATGTTAAACCAGTTATTTAATCTATCATCAGGGAAAATTGATCTAATATATGTAGCTGGGCTTTTGACAACAAAAATATTTCAGCATAATTATTATACATTTTAGTAATGCATATTATTCCAAATGTATTTATTCATATTTATTTATTCCAGTTTCAAATTATAAATCTGTTCCATAGAGGATAGAAATGAAGAATGGATAAGGCATTGAAATGATGCTTGTAAAAAGGCTGTTTATATTACTAGTAGCTAAAAAACTGAATTAAAGGGCAAAAGCTCTCAAGACTTCTAGGATGACCTGGGTGAGATCCATGAATTTCAAAAAGTTTTGGGAACATATTCTTTATCATGTACCATGTAAAACTGATTTGTTAAGGCACCAGGCTAGAAAGCAGGAGATTGTAAATTCAAATTCTATCTCAGTCATGAAAGACAGTTTGGTGAGTTCAGGTCAGTCACTCTCTCTCAGCCCAAACCATCTCACAGAACTGTTGTTGTGGGGAAATAGTAGTATTAGCTATGTTCACCACTTTTAAGTTATTTATAAAAAATAATAAAAGTGAGATATAAACAAAGGAAGGGAGGGAGGGAGGGAGGAAGAGCTGTTTGGTGCTGTGTTGATTTTCCTTGGAACAATAAGTTTTGATGTTGAGTTTTATTTGATCTCACAAAATCCTTCCTTTCAACACTTCTGAAGTGTAATTTGCATGTATTTTTGAAGGACTGTGCTGTTACATTTTTCTAAATGCATTATGAGTACCACAGCTTTAAGGAAACATCATTTTCAAGGCCAAGAGGCAGACTTAAAAATACCACCTGTGTGTCCTAAATTTCCTTAATTTTTTTCTTGAAGAATATTGTTATCCGACGACACTGTTAGTGACAGAATAAAAATAAGCAGAGGCAATCCCTTTGTGTGTGGCCATTCCATTTCAGTTCTTTTCTGACCCTGGTTATTTAAAAAGCTGTTCATTCAGCACAGTCGTTTAACCTGCATTAATCTTCATTGATTTACTCAAAACATACAAACCATTTTACTTACTTGACTCTTTTCCTGTCCCTGCCTCTGCCCTCCCTCCCTTTGAACCTATTTAAAGAGAGTGCTGCTAACAAAATAACAAATCTTTGGCTTCGGATCCTTTACCATTTTGCTGACTGCTAGGAGTTTTAAAAAGTGTCAATGCTCTTGCCTTGTCATTTGCACAATCCAACTTTTCACTGCAACCACTGAGATCAGCAATTTTGCAAGCCAATTCAAGTCAGGCATTCCGGGACAGGTATATTCTCCATGACAAAGTGGTCATTTCTGCACTGCAATCTTAAATTAAACTTGCTTATTGGGATCTATAGGATTCTCCTCTGTTAAGATAAGATTCAGGGTCAGCAATAAGAACATCAGAGGTTCGCGCCCCCCCCCCCCCACCAAATTTCAACTGACTCATGTAGAATTATTGGGAGCATGCATTTTTCTTACCCCACAACCCAGTCCGTTTCTTGGCTCACACACTATTTTCCTCATTTCTGATTCAGGAAGCAGGCCAGCTCCGCATCCTGGAGTGGGACACAAAACACCACCCATCTGCAGAACGTATTCTTCTGCGCCATAGCATTGATAACGATTGTACTGAAAGAAAAAAAATCAGGCTCTCATAAATAAACTTTAGAAATTTGAAATCTCTCACTAATGAATTCAATTAATCTGGACAAAAACAGAAAATCTTATTTCATATTAAGGTGCCAGGAATTTTTCACAACAGAATAACAGAGTTGGAAGGGACCTTAGAGGTCTTCTAGTCCAATCATCTGTGAGCCCATTTTAGCTGCCAGAGGCCCTGCGGGCCGGTCCTTTGATATTTCCAGGCCAGCCCTGCGGGGCGGATTTAAGCACCCCGCGGGCCAGATCCGGCCCATAGGCCTTGAGTTTGACACCTCTGGTCTATAATGTTTTCTCTATCCACTGGAATTATCTAGATTTGAAGAATACGACAAATGCAAAAAAAAAAAAAATCATCAGAAAACAAACTACAGATGGGAAATTTAAATATTGCACATTCTGAGGCTTTCATCCAGGCACAATATCCTAAATCAGAAACAAGAATAATACTTGAACACCTATATATCGATTTACATTAAAGAAGTTATCACTTACTTTCAGTATAGAGAAACATCTCATTAGCAATTATGCATTGTGATGCACTGATCTGTACCAATGGAAGTAGTATAACACCCAGGGGAATAAAGAATTCTATACATTTGGGGTGTACAGCCTAATATCTTTCTTGTTTATTAAAGTATTTATGGTCTTGATTACCACAGCCTCTTGATAATTGACCATAAATCATACATGTAAAGTTAATTAGGGCTTGCTTTGGGGATTATCCTGGTAAGAATTGCCTTCAGTGAAATGGACAGTTATATGCATTTGAAAAACAAACAAACAAACAAATAACTAAATAAATTTGATTCATTGGATTCAATTTGGAAAACGAAATGTATTTTCACCTTGAAGATTATGTTTATATAGGAACCATGCCAAACCATTATACTATACTTTTCTAAAGACAAAAAAAAGGACTAGATGAACTCAAGAAACAAAATTGTGTTATATACATTCACCTAATTCATTATTCAGTCACAAGTTGTCTTTTGTATTTTAATCAGTATTTTCAAATGTATCTTTTAATTTCATCTCTCCTCCATTCAGCTTCATATAATTCAGTCAATACAAGTCCCACATTGTAATAAAAAGCCAACTCAGTTCCAAAATATGCCACTGATGTAGCTATAGAACACATGCTTTTAATGAGTTTCCTTGTGAAATAACGTACCCGTCTTAGGGGCAGCCACATATATTGAAGACATCACTTCTGGAAAACTCCAGATTGCAAAAATCTACCCTACAGGAACTGAAAATGCTATTTTAAAGAAATGAATCCTGTTTCCTCTTCAAGCCAATCAAGTCTATGTATATTTACATTGTATTCTGTAGACCTGCTAGTGAGGCTTTGCGTTTCTTCAAAGGATGAGCTGGAGCAACACACATCTACTTGGAATCTCTACTAAATCCAATTCTGTGAGAAAAATATAATTAGCATAGGATTTACCTACTTGCAACATAAGAAATGATCAAGTCAAAACAAAGACTTGTAAAATCCTATATAGTCCTTCTTCATTGTTGCAGATGATGATAACTTCCCTGGATGAAATGTGAAATCCTAATAGTGGAATTAAGCTAAGGGCCTTACTCATGGTCAATCATCCCATTACTTCCCAGTTGGATTATTGCAATGTGATCTACACGGGGATGCCCTTGAAGTATATATGGAAAGTTCAGCTGGTGCAAGATGTAGGAGTGTGAACAGTTATTGAGTTTTTGGTAGAAGCAACGGTATACATCTCTGCTGCGGGAACTACATTGGTTACTAGTTTCTTTCCAGGTATGATTCAAGGTATGATTCAGTTGACTTTTAAAACCCTATATATGGCATGGCTGTGAAAGTTTGACCATAAGAAAGACTGAGCGCCAAAGAATTGAGGCCTTTGAACTATGATGCTGGAGAAGACTCCTGCGAATCCCTTGGACTGCAAGGTGATCAAACTGGTCAATCCTAGAGGAGATCTACCCTGACTGATCTTTAGAAAGCCAGATTGTGAAGATGAAACTGAAATACTTTGGCCACCTAATGAGAAGGAAGGACTCACTGGAGAAGAGCCTAATGCTGGGAACAATTGAGGGCAAAAGAAGACGGGGATGACAGAGAATGAGGTGGCTGGACGGAGTCACTGAAGCAGTAGGCGTGAGCTTAAATGTACTCCCGAGGATAATAGAGGACAGGAAGGCTGGAGAAACTTTGTCCATGGGGTTGCGATGGGTCGGACATGACTTCTCAACTAACAACAACATGGCATGGGAACAGGTTATCTGAGTGATTGCCTCTCCCCAATTTTATCTTCTTGTCCTACCAGATCCAAGAGAGCGTGTACATATTATAGGTTCTATCATCTAGGGAATTAAATCTGGCAACCCCTAGGTGGCAGACCTTCTTTGCTATGGCCCCCTAGTTGTGGAATCTTCTCTCCAAGAGGTGAGGACATCCTCATCTCTTCTAAGCCACCAAAGGTCCCTCCAGACCTGGTTATGCCAGGAAGCCTGGAGATTCCAGGAACAGGTGAACTAGTGTAAAGGCTCCATTATTATTAACATCGCTTCATCTATTATTCTTTATTTTAGTTTTAATTTTTTAAAATAATGTAATGATGATTACATTATTTATTGTTTTAGTTTTGAGCAGCATGGTGGCCTAGAAGTTAAGACACTTGTCTCACACTTGGGAGGTTGAGAGTTCAATCCTAGGCAGCAACAGATGTTTCTCTATCAAGGTGCAAAGAGAAAATATCTGCTGTGAATTCTGTGTAGGTGTCAGGTAGGGCATCTGGCCAGCAAACACTCAGCTCCATTCAGTTGCCCTGACTCCACCCCGATTAAAAGGGATTGCAGGGTTGTAAAAACAAAAATAATATCATTTTAGTTTTGCTGTATGCCAGTCAGAGCCACTTGTTTGTAAGATGGGCAGCTATATAAATTATATAAATAAATAATGCATGGGGGTAGCTTTTGTACATTGTCTGCTATATCTAAATAAAAGCACCCTTACCTTGACAAACAAATCCCCAAACCCTCAAATTATGATCTATTGGAAACACAGAAAATAACAGTTGGAAAGGAAGTTGGAATCATCAATTTCAGCTCACTACCCATTGCATGAATCCATAATAGGATTAATAATCACATAGAAAATAAGTTATGGAAATATAGTACTTGCTAATATGCTGTCATATTTCTTCCTATATTTCATAAATTCTTATTTATTAATGTCTCTGTTAATAATGAGAAATCGCTTATCTGAAGCAAAAAGAATTAGCACACATGAAGAACAAATCACAGTGTTGGTGTTGTAAAGTTGCACTAAAATCCACAACTGGCAGAATTTCCCTGTTTTAACGTTAGAAATAGAGGCAGTCCTCTACTTATGATCACAATTAAACCCCAAGTTTCCATTGCTAAGTAAGACAGTTGTTAAGTGAGTTTTGCCCCATTTTACAATCTTTCTTGCTAAACTTGTTAAGTGAATCACTGCAGTTGTTAAGTTAATAAATGGTTATTTTTTGTTCTCTCTCTCTCTCTCTCTCTCTCTCTCTCATCTCTGTTTATCTATCATTTATCTATGTATCTGTCTGTCTTTCTGTCTTCCTTTCTATCTCTATCAATCCATCATCTATTCATCTATCTATCATCTATCTATCTACCTATCTATCTATCTATTATCTATCTATCCTCTCTCTCTCTCTCTCTAGATGACAGATAGATAGAAAAATTGATGATAGATTGATAGAGATAGACAGAGAGAGAGATGATAAATAGACAATAGAAAGATAGACGATAGATAGATGATAGATAGATAGATAGATAGATAGATAGATAGATAGATAGATAGGTGGAGGCAGGCAGGCAGGCAGGCAGACACACAGACAGATCGATGAGAAATAGATATATTAAGTGAATCTTGCTTCCCCACTGACTTTGCTTGTCAGAAGATCACAAAAAGCTCATCAGTATGACACTGCAACCGTCATAAATACATGCCAGTTGCCAAACATTCGAATTTTAATCACATGACCCCCGGGATCCTGCAATGGTCGTAACAGTCGTAAGGGCCATTGTAACTTTAAATGGTTACTAAACAAATGGTTATAAGTCGAAGACTACCTGTACTTTTCTTTAGCTACTATTTTTCTAAAAAGTCAAGTTAGTTTTCTTCCTGATTCTATAGTCCAGGAATTACAAGCGAAGTTGCCAGCTTTGCAGCTGTTACTTTTTTTCGACTCATTCTACATTACAGGATTGTGCTGTGGGAGAAAAACTGGAGATCTAATGTAATGTACAGTACATCATGTTGAATTTCTGGAAGAAAACTAACATAAAGAAGGGAGGGAGGGACAGGTGTGAATAAAACTAAACCTATGGAAAAATATGGTAGCTTAGAAGTTTGGTTGATGTGTGTGCGCGCATGTGTGTGAAAGAGGGAGGGGGGAGAGAGAGAGGGAAAGAGAAGAAACGGGGAAGAGAGAGGGAGGAAAGAGAGAGAGGGAAAGAGAGAGAGAGGGAAAGGGAGGAGGGAGGGAGGGAGAGAGAGAGAGATAGGGTTTGATTAGGCTGAAACTCAGAACATCTTGACTGTTCCAGCTTTGGGATGGTCTGGAAATGTCTGCCATGGTGAGTACGGCAAAACTGAATGTGTCTTTCCCTTTCTGCTCTGAATAGCATGTCTAGCAGCCTGCCTGATGGACTTTTCAGTATCTATTATGGGCTCCTTAATTTCTGCAACTCAAAAGGTAAACCAGGTGGATTCACAGACTTTGGAGAACTACTAAGCCTCAAGTCATTGTCATCAACCAAAAAGTGGACATTGACATAACTCCCAAGTGAACGGAGGTAGCATTGATGTCAGAATCAGGAATTCTGGCGATAGATACCCCTAGAACAGATATCTTGCATATATCTGCCTGAACTAACAAACTAATTGTCTGCATATATTTTAATCAGAGGAGACATGAATGAATTAAATATAACTCTCTTTGCAGCCAATATTTGTCCTAGCTGAATCAAGCTGGCAAACTCTAGAGACATATCATTTTTCCCTAACTCCCTAATCCTTAGGACTGTTCTCTAAAATAGATGGTGTATTCCTTAGTGCACATTGTTGGAGGAAATTAGGGTTGTCAAAATTTTATTTCAAGAATCATTTATAAGACAATTTTACTAACAGGACACGTAAACCAATGTTCTACAGGGTTTTAATTTATATGGCCTCCTATGAATACTAAAAGTACTTCCACACAAAACTTTGGGAATAGGAACTATCTTTACTGATCATAAAAAGGACTTAAAAATTCATTGTCAACTAAAAAATGTCATTAAAGAAGAAAAAGAACAGCAGGAATGATACACTGAAATACATACCTGACAAATAAAGGATATATTTCAAGGAAATAAATACATACTTTTGCATATGTAAGGGTCATAGTTCTAAATTATTTCAAAATATTTTGAAGTTGAGTTATTAGATGCCAAGAATTGCAATTTTCCTTCTAATTAACCAAGACATGTAATAGCATTAACAAATCTTTTTCCATGAATCTTCCTAATAACATAACTATTTTTGTTACAATTCTTAAAAGATGTATTTTTTTAAAAAAATAAATCCCTAGCATAATAAATTTGGTATCCATTCTCCTCAATTTCCATTTTTGAATAGCTATTTAGAGATGGAAATGCTTGACAAACTTTTTAAAAGTGTGGATTTTGACATACAGTTGCATTCCAAATTGTTTGACATCAGAAACTTGTAAATTAAATAATAGAAATGCAAATCATATTAAATGAACCCATCAACTCTTAGTTTATTTGGTTTCACAGAGAAGAGCAACAAAGATGATTAAGGGACATATAAAGCACACTTGCTGGAATTGGTAACATGATAGTAGTTTTCCAATATCTAAGAGGCTGCCACAAAGAAGAGGGGGTCAACCAGGGGTGACATGCTCCTGGTTCGGACCGGATCACCCGATCCGGTAGCGATGGAGGCGGGTGGTTCGGAGAACCAGTAGCAAAAATCCCTGCCCCCCCCCCATGCCCAGCTGAGCCGCACAATCATCAGAGCCTTTTTTTTACTTTTAAAAGCATTTTTTCTACAACCTCTTCGGCCAAAAAATGCTTTTAACAGTAAAAAAAAAAAGCCTCTGATGATCGTGTGGCTCAGCTGGGATCGTCAAAAAAACCCCTTTTTTTCTTTTAAATGCCTCTGATGATCCAAGCTGAGTTGTCTGATCGGCAGAGACTTTTTAAAAAACCTCTGCCGATCGGGCAACTCAACTGGGATCGTCAGAGCCTTTTGAAAGCATTTTTTTACAACCTCTTTGCCAAAGAGGTTGGAGAAAAAATGCTTTTAAAAGTTTAAAAAAAAAATGGCCACACCCATCCAGTCACATTACCCCACCCACAGAACCGGTAGTAACAAATTTTACATTTCACCATTGGGGTCAACCTATTCTTCGAAGCACCTGAAGGCAGGAGAAGAAGCAGTGGATAGGCACTAATTAAGGAGAGAAACAATCTAGAACTAAGGAGAAATTTCCTGACAGTTAAAACAATTAATCAATGGAACAACTTGGCTCCAGAAGTTGTGAGTGCTCCACCATTGGAGGTTTTTAAGAAGAGTTTGGTCAACCATTTGTTTGAAATGGTATAGGGTTTCCTTCCTGAGCAGGGAATTGGACTAGAAGACAAGGTTCCTTCCAACTCTATTACTCATATTTTAAAAAGGGAAAGGTAGGTATGTAATACAAAAGAATAATTAAATCTATGCTTATTGTGTCACAACCTGAAACTCTGTAAAGAGTTGATAGGTAGCATTTAAAGGTTCTAACCAAATGAATAAAAAGAAAGGATGAAGCACCATACATCTATTTATAGTTCAGGCAGTCTTCATCACCTTATTTGTCCACTTGTAAATTTACTGCCTGTTTTCTGCAGGGATCCCGAGTTGAAAAGCTGTGGTAGGTAGTGCATATACAACAATTAATAAAGTGCCAAGATAGATACACAGAATAATCATGAATCAATTGAAAGAAAGGAAGTGAGAGATAGGTCACATATGGGAGTCTCCTCTCCAATATTAGAGCACTGGGAAGGTCATGAGATGTGCTTCCCTGGAGGACTTCCCTGGAGAGAGAAGAAGCTGTCTCACTTGTGTCTATCGTTCAGGATACCATCTTTCAGAGGCTCACTCACCTGCTCCTCTCCAAGAATTCTGAAATGATGCAGCTCTTTAATCAAGGAATCTGGACAGCCCGCTACAATAAAGAAAGAGACCGAAGTGCAGGTTAGAATGGATTCTGACTTGCTCAGTATGATATACTGCAAGAATACAGCATCAACGATGGATACCCTGCTTAAACAGCATCATAAAATACTGTGAACCTAGAAGGGATATACTTCCACACTGCATTTCAGAACAGTTTAGGAATGCAGCACATGTGAGATGCTGAGAAATAGGGAAATTAGCAGAAGAGGGTTTTCTACACAGTCAGTCTCAGCAGTTTTCTTGGATCTTGGGTCAATCGTGCCAGAATAATACATACTCACAGAAGAAGGCATCTGTGAATAGAATATTGTTCCTTAAGACTGAGTTGGGTAGTGTGGGTGGCACATGGGATGGAAGCAGGGGTGAAATCTACTTACCTTCCCTACCAGTTTGGAAGTCCGTGTGCATGTCATGTGCACGCGCGGACCCTCTGCGCATGTGCAAACCCTTCTGCGCATGCACAGAGGGTAAAAAACAGGTTACTTCCTGGTTAAAAACCTGGTTAAAACCAGGAAGTAATGACGACCGGGCGGGTGGGCAGAGCTTCGTGCTGCCGTCACTACCGGTTCTCTGAACCACCCGCCGCCATCGCTACCAGTTTGGCTGAACCGGTCCGAACCAGTAGCATTTCACCACTGGATGGAAGCAAGGAAGAAGAGTCAGCCATGAACATTTTTTGCCATACAGATACATAAGTTGTACAGATGTTGAATGAGAATAGAAGGATTAGAATCCATGGAAACAGATTATTAAAATATAACAGAATCTTCTAGGGCTTATATACAGGAACTAATATTCCACCCAAATAATATTTTTTCTCATTTCCTACATTTATTTATTAACATATACAGTACATTATATCAAATAAAATACAAAGCAATAAACGTAAAGAACCATAATGAGAGAAGGTCATAAATGTTGCTTGACTTATATGGAAAGGCACTGAAACCTTTCAAGAGATTCTCCCTAGAGAATTAGTTAAATTATAGTTTACTGGAAACTACTCAATATTCTAAAAATATACATATATCAAAATTGGTTAAATGTTATTTTTTTTTAAAAAAACCCTCAGCACTGAGATTTATATGAACACTAGAAATAAGCTCATTGATAGAAAAATGTTGCTAGAACTTGAATAAAGATCCCAGAATAAAGATTTATAATAGAACCAAGTATATATAGCCAAATCTACTGCACTAATGTCATAGTACACGCATAAATATTGGTTCATCCTTCCACTCTTTTTCAAATCTCAAACTGTTGAAAGTAATTAAAATGCTGATGCAATGGTAAGCCCTTTATCCTTCTCATGTCTAAGCAAGTGTTGAAGAACTGTATCTTTATGACCCCATAATTACTCTTGAGGTGTCAGACACTGATGCCAAAGGATTTAGTAAGTGACTTCATTGTACTAAAATTCACTGCTTTTAGTTAACCTTTTCTCCTTCATATAGTTTATTCTCATTAAGAAAAAAAAAACCTGAAGAATTTGGACTGAAGGTTAATCACAGTTGCCTTATTGATAATATACAGCAGAGAGAAACATGACCAAAATATATCCAGCAAACAGGCAATGAGAGATTAATCAGGACAAAGGAAGAGATATGGAGATTTGTGATTTTCAAGAAGCAATAAATACATTATTGTCCTGGTCAGAAACTATTTAAAAACACAGGAAAAAAACAACCAGGAATGATATTTTATAGTGAGCAAGGAACATCAAGATGCTGGTTCAGTGTTCTTCAATCTAGCCAACATTCATATATTTGAACCAATTCCCAAAATTCTCAATCGATAAGTTGCTCGGTTAACTCTGGAAATGTAAGCCCCTTCAAGGGATGTTTAGGTTGGGGAAGGCTTCTGCTATCTTTTCAGTCCTAACCCTAACCCTAACTCTTCATTTCTACAGTGTGAAACATTGAAACCCTTTGCTTAAACATTTAGAGTACATTAAGCATGACTCAGTTTCTGGATCTTCAGCTTTTTATAAAGTACATGAAGTCTGTGGATAGACTAGAACAGAAAGTACTTTCTTCCCATGAATGCAAATAATAACTGCTATTTCAGTGCAAATAAAGATGGAGAAGGAATTATTTTAATAAATCATCTCAATGTTTTTTTTTAAATTTTATGCTGCTAATCTGAAGGGCCATTGCTGTTTATTTGATTAAAAAAAATAAATTCATGCTCTTGACCAGTGGTGAAATGTAGAGTTTGTTACTACTGGTTCTGTGGGCATGGCTTAGTTGGGGGGGGGGGTTTGTAATGTGACTGGGTGGGCATGGACAACTTTTTTTTTTTTTTACTTTTAAAAGCATTTTTTCTACAACCTTAAGAGGTTGCAGAAAAAAATGCTTTTAAAAGCCTCTGACGATCAGGCAACTCAGCTGGGATCGTCAGAGGCTTTTAAAGGCACTTTTTTTCCTACAACCTCTTCGGCTGAACCGGGAGCATTTCACCCTTCCTCTTCACTGACAAGTCAATATAGCAAACTTGCAAAATAAATGCTGTTGCTTTTTATTTTGGAGAGGGATCAATAGAAGAGAATATTTGTAGCTCAGGGTGGAACTGTGGAGTCCTTGGTGCTCTCTGAGCTTGGTTGTTTTCTTGCAGACATTTAATTAGCCAACTAAATAACATCTTCAGTTCTATGTTGGAGAAGAGATGTTAAAGAGCATAAGGGCTGTTAAGTGCTAGCACTTAGCTGCCAGCTGCCTGCAATTAGTGCAAGTTCGAATCTCACCAGGCTCAAGGTTGACTCAGCCTTCCATCCTTTCGAGGTAGGTAAATTGAGGACCCGGATTGTGGAGGCAATAAGACAACTTTATATAGAACAACCCACTTAGGGGGGGGGGGCGAAAGCCCTAATAAGCAGGTATATACAAAAAAAGTATGCAGGCTATTGCTATAATGCATTGTAAGCTGCCCTGAGTCTACGGAGAAGGGCGGCATATAAATTGGACGAATAAATAAATAATAAATAAGTAATATGGAACTATCCCTCTCTGGAGACTGTAGCTACAGTACACTATGTAATTTGAAGTTGCAGATTACCAAAATGTCTAGGTGTTTCATACCACTTCACCTAGAAGTTTAAGGCGATCTAGCGGATCTGTTCCCTTTATTTTATCCTTAAAAATCCTGCAAAATAAATTGGTTAACCGAATGGGGACTTGACCTTCCATTTTAGTGTAACACTCTATTTCCTACAGCACAATGCCAACGGACAGGAACTTACACCTTCATGTATGTAAAGTCCCCCCACTGACAATTACATAAAAGGAAAGAGCTTATGGACCCACAAGATATATCTGGTGAAGTTCTGGAGATCATATTCTGCCTGAACATAAAATAAAGCCATCTTCCTTTTACTAGTGGAATTTTGCACAGGGGCCACTCAGATTCTGTTCCTACAACGCTAAGATATTATATACTAATAAGCAAAGCAATGAAATTGTAATATGCAGTAACTGTTTCTGTTTTGATAAAGTATATTGCCTAAACCTGGGTAAACTGGGAGACAAAAGGTAAAATCCCCATTTGGATGTAATTCTAAATAAACGTAATTATAAGCAAATACGTGTCTTCTTATTTTCTTTAAAATCACCTCGATAGCTTTCTCTGCAGCACTGCAAAACAGTTTCTTTGTTTGTTTGTTTGTTTTAAACTAATATAAATCTTTTATTTATATAGTCACCTATCTTGTGTCAAACTCTTGGCATCTCACAAAGAACATCAATTTACATTGGTAAAACAACATCTATTTACAGAAATTTACTGAGCTGAAACCAAATCCAAAACCAAACCAGGAACTGTAGTTAAACCTTCATTTCCCAGAAGTTCATTTCAACAATTTCACCCTATCTCCGTGTTTTGAGGAAAAGTCAGCTTCAAGTGTTTTTTGGAATGTTAAAAGGGTGGGACACACTCAACCTTCAAAGGAAAAAAAGGCACATATCACAGATCCCATAAGATGGCATCATTTAAGGGAGGGTACTAGAAGTGTTCCTGCCCTATCTTGGCAGGTAGAAGTTAGGAAGAGATGGTCCCCCAGATAACCTGGGCCAGGTGCCATAGTGGCCTTTAAAGGTAATAAACCAACACCTTGAATTGCACCTGGGAGGAAACTGGGAACCACTGCAGCTAGTGCCACAGGAATGTTGAGATACCCATAACTGTGTGTGCTGCTATATTCTGGACCAGTGGTAACTTCTGAGTAGTCTTCAAAGGCAGCCTCATTTACAGGGGTGGGTTCTATTTAGCTTTACTACTGGTTCACAATGGGGCTGCTTGCGCAGAAGCGTTCTGATGACGTCAGGGTTGGTGGGCAGAGCCTCCCACCAGTTTTACTACCGGTTCTATAGAACCGGTGTGAACTGGGGGCAACCCACCACTGCTCATTTAGAGCACACTGCAATAATTCAAACTGGGTATAGGATGAACCTGTGCAAGGGCATCCTCTACTTTTGGGCTGCCACCCATTGCTAGAACAGGAGATCTATGATTTTATTGATCCATTTTATTGATGAGCCTTCTAGTGCTGAAAAAAATATCACCTTAAAATATCAGAGACATTTCCATACATCTATGATACGATTTAAAACCTAGCCTGCTATATATGCCCAAGCTCATTAGTTGAAAATACAGATTCATATTGATATTCATTTTGCCAAATCCCTTAGCAAAGACTTCTGGTTCTTTGTTCTATTTCTTCCTCAAATCTACTTGCTTGCACAGTAAATGCTATGCAATTCTTGCCTGAGACTGGAATAGATAAAACAAATGACAGGAAATGCCTTGCTAGCAATATAGAGAGAGCATATCAGCTGAAACGGGGAAAATTCTGCAAGAGTGATTGTGTGGCGCTCTGGCCTCTGCTTGCAGAAACTCTTCCCTCTTAATAGCTGCTTTAAGGCCAAATTACTCAAAGTAAATGGACCGCTATGCCATTTGCTTCAAAGATACCTTCTTGCTAACCTTTATGGCAGATAAAAAAATATCAACAGGGAAAATGTTTGCATTTCAGAGTGCTGCCTTTTATTACTCAAGTATTTAAAGAAATGGCCTTTTTTTTTTTACTGTCTTCATTTGAATCTCATTTTGGGCTAAATGTTAAATATATTAACTTTCTTGAGCTTGTTAAATTTGGCTTTTCTCTCTATCTCACTGCTATATGGCAGCCCATTCAAACACACTAAAAGAGGGCCAAATTTTGACCATGTCTTATAAAATCAGCAGGCCAAGGGATTTAGAGCAGTTAGTGAAGACGATTAACAGATAGTACACTTATTAATGATCCACACCTTAGTAATGCGCTAACATTTAGTGTTAAAATGTAGATGTGATAGTGAATTTTTAAACCTCAAGGAATGAAAAGTGGAACTGTTACGATTTTAAATTTTTCTTGAGTTTGGGATTCAAATAAATGCATGTTTAAATCATATAAATTATTATTATCTAAATGAACTATATGTGGATGCATTTGACTCTGCCTTTGAAAATGAATGGAGAATCAAGTGTTAGCTTCAGATTCTTGCCTTATGTCATGCCTTCTATGAATTAAGATGGCATCTCATGGGGACTGCATATAAAAGGAGAAAAACCTCATCCATGGTAGACATCAGGTGATACTTACAATAAACTAATACAGCCTTAATACAGCCAGCAATCCCATTATAAAAAAAGCACATCATTAATAAAAATCCACAGTGAAACTCAGTTTCAGAAAACCATCAAAAGAAAATCTTATTATATATTAAGTTGTACGGAACCTCGGGCCCCAGGCCTTCGGCTGATGCTGTGCAACGCCAGGTCTGTGGTAAATAAAGCCCCCCTCATTTGTGATCTTATTCAGGAGGGGGGTGCGGACCTGGCGGGTATTACGGAGACCTGGTTGGGCCAGGAAGGGGGAGCCCCCCTCGTTGATATGTGCCCACCAGGTTTCCGTGCTTTCCATCAACCAAGGTCTCAGGGGAGGGGCGGAGGGGTGGCGGTTGTTATTAACGAAGGTCTTGGACCAAGGGAGGCCACTGTTCCTCAGACGGCTGGATGTGGGTCCCTTCTTGTGAAGTGGGGTCATAAGGTGCAGTTGGGCTTGCTGGTCACGTACCTGGCTCCCTGCCATGTGGCAGCAGCCCTGCCTGAGCTGCTTGATGTTATAGCCGCGGTGGCTGTTGACACCCCCAGGCTTATGGTCATGGGGGATTTTAACCTGTCATCAGTTGGCGAGACATCTGAGGTGGCTCGGGAGTTCATGGCTTCCATGACGGCTATGGACCTGAGCCAGTTAATTTATGGCTCTACTCACATGGGGGGACACACACTGGACCTTATTTTTGTCTCTGGACAGTGGTTGAGTGATCTCGAGATAGGGGATATAGTGATTGAACCCTTGTCATGGTCAGATCACTCCCTCCTTCGCCTGGACCTTCGAACCGCCACACCCCGCCGCAGGGAGGCGGAACCGACCAGGTGGTTCCGCCCCAGGCGCCTGATGGATCCTGAGAGATTCCAGATGGAGCTTGGGCCATTTCCTGAGGTTCTAGCACACGACTCGGCTGAGGACTTAGTGGCCGCCTGGGATAGGGCGGCGGCTGATGCTTTAGACCGAGTCGTGCCTTTGCGGCCTCTGACCCGGCGCCGGTCTCACCTGGCTCCTTGGTATACTGAGGAGCTGAGGGAGATGAAGCGCCGGAAAAGACGCCTAGAGAGCAGTTGGAGGGCTAGTCGTTCTGAATCCGACCGAACACTGGTAAGATCTCATATTAAGAATTACCTAGTGGCGATAAGAGTAGAGAAGAGTAACTACTTTTCTACTCTTATTGCGTCATCAGATAATCGCCCAGCCGCCCTGTTTAGGGTGACCCGCTCTCTGCTCCATCAAGAGACGCGGGAAGACCCCTTGGAGGGTAGAGCTGAGGATTTTGTACAATATCTGTATGACAAAATTGCTCAAATTCGTGAACAGCTAGACTCTGACTGGATTGATCCAGAGGAGATGACAGGGGCAGGTCCTGAGAATATTATTTGGGAAGAGTTTGATCCTGTGACTCCCGAAAGCGTGGACAGGATACTGAACAGACTAAATGCGACCACATGTTTATTGGACCAGTGTCCATCCTGGTTGGTACTGGCCTCCCGGGAGGTGACGCGAGGCTGGCTTCAGGAGATTATAAATGCTTCTTTGAGTGGGGGTGTCTTTCTCACCGTCTTGAAAGAGGCGATGGTGAGGCCCCTCCTCAAGAAGCCCTCCCTGGATCCAGCTGTATTAGCAAATTATCGTCCTGTCTCCAACCTTCGCTTTGTTGCAAAGGTTGTTGAGAGTGTGGTTGCACGACAACTGCCTCAGTACCTGGATGAATCGAATTATCTAGATCCGTTCCAGTCGGGATTCAGGCCCGGGTACAGCACAGAGACAGCATTGGTCGCATTGGTTGATGATCTCTGGAGGGCTCGGGACAGGGGTTGCTCCTCTGTCCTGGTCTTACTAGATCTCTCAGCGGCTTTTGATACCATCGATCATGATATCATGCTGCACCGGTTGGAAGGGTTGGGGGTGGGGGGCACTGTTCTACAGTGGTTCTCCTCCTTTCTCTCTGACCGGTCGCAGTCTGTGTTGACAGGGGGGCAGAGGTCGACCCCGAGGCCCCTTATATGCGGGGTGCCACAAGGATCGGTCCTCTCGCCCCTTCTATTCAACATTTATGTGAAGCCGCTGGGTGAGATCATCCGTGGTTTTGGGGTGAAGTACCATCAGTACGCTGATGACACCCAGCTGTACATCTCCACCCCAGACCACCCCAATTGAGGTGATGTCCCGGTGCCTGGAGGCCGTACGGATCTGGATGGGGAGGAACAAACTCAGACTCAACCCATCCAAGACCGAGTGGCTGTGGTTTCCGTCGTCCCGATATAGTCAGTTGGCGCCATCTCTGACTATTGGGGGCGAGTCGTTGGCCCCCACAGATGGGGTTCGCAACTTGGGCATCCTCCTGGACTCGCGGCTGTCTTTAGAAGAGCATATGATGGCCGTGGCCAGGAGGACTTTTTATCAGGTTCGCCTGATTCGCCAGTTGCATCCCTTTCTGGATCGGGACTCGTTGCGCATGGTCACTCACGCCCTTGTCACCTCACACCTGGATTATTGTAATGCTCTCTACATGGGGCTCCCCTTGAGAAGCACCCGAAGGCTCCAACTGGTCCAGAATGCGGCCGCGCGGGTGGTAATGGGAGCAATGTGGCGCTCTCATGTAAACCCCCTCCTGCGCGAGCTGCACTGGCTCCCAGTGGTCTTCCGGGTGCGCTTCAAGGTTTTGGTTACTATCTTTAGAGCGCTCCATGGCTCAGGACCAGGGTACTTACGAGACCGCCTCCTGCCACCAATAGCCTCTCACCGACCAGTTCGCTCCCATAGAGAGGGACTCCTCAGGGTGCCATCGGCCAAACAATGTCGACTGACAACCCCCAGGGGGAGAGCCTTTTCTGTGGGGGCACCTACCATCTGGAACGGGCTTCCCCCGGAGTTACGAAACATCCAAGACTTACGCATATTCCGCCGTGCCCTGAAAACGTTTCTATTCCAACAAGCTGGTCTGGCCTAACTCTCCCTTTTAAATTGGCTTTTAAATCAGGTTTTAGACCTCTTTTAGATAAATTTGGATGTTTTAATCTTTGAGCCAAATTACTTAATCTGTTTTTTAATAGTTTTTAACTTCTATATGTATTTGTAATTATTATGGCTGTTCACCGCCCTGAGTCCTTCGGGAGTAGGGCAGTATACAAATATGAAAAATAAATAAATAAATAAATAAATAAATAAATAAATAAATAAATAAGTGGATAAAGTACTTGAAATTAGAATCATAGAATCATAGGGTGGAGGGGACTTTGGAGGTCTTCTAGTCCAACCCCCTGCACAGGCAGGAGTCCTTAGTCTATCCCGGACAAATGGTTGTCTAATCTTTTCTAGAAAATCTCCAGTGATGGAGCACCCACAACTCTGGGAGGAAAGTTGTTCCATTGATTAATTATTCTCACAGTCAGGAAATTCCTCCTTATTTTTCCAGATGGAATTTTCCTCTGATGATCTTCCACCCATTGTTTCTTGTCCTGTCCTCAGGTACTATGGAGAATAAATCAACAATTACTTTCCGATTTACTGAAAACCAAATTACTAACAGCTCCCAAAATGTAGAAGACACAAATCTGAAGCTGATGCTCCAGTTCCACAATGCTCATTGAGCAGAACAAAATGATAGACCAATTCTCGAATATAGCTCATCTGCCTGAAACCCACACTGTATATCAGCCAATAATACAATTGAGCAAGTCCAGAAATATTTCACAAGAAGGGTACTCCACTCTACTGCTCACAATAGAATCCCTTACGTCACCAGGCTCGAAATTTTGGGATTAGACACCTTAGAACTATGCCGCCTTCAGTCTGACCTAAGCATAGTACACATAAATATCTGCTACAATGTCTTACCTGTCAATGACTACTTCAGCTTCAACAGTAAATAATATATGAGCACACAATAGATACAAACTTAAGGTAAACCGCTCCAAACTTGATTGCAGAAAATACGACTTCAGCAACAGAGTGGTCAATGCCTGGAATGCACTACCTGACTCTGTGGTTATTTCCCCAAACCCCCAGAACTTTAACCTTAGATTGTCTACTGTTGACCTCAACCCATTCCTAAGAGGTCTGTAAGAGGCGTGCATATGCACACAAATGTGCCTACCGTCCCTGTCCTACTGTCCCCATTTATTTGTATCCTCAGTGGTGGGTTGCCCCCAGTTTGCATCGGTTCTATAGAACCGGTAGTAAAACCGGTGGGAGGCTCCGCCTACCGACCCCAACGTCATCAGAATGCTTCTGCACATGTGCAGAAGAGCGCACGCATGTGCGAGCCAAGCAAGCGTATGCACGGCTCCGTTGCGAACCGGTAGTAAAGGTAAGTAGAACCCACCCCTGCGTATCCTTATCCTGTATTCATAATCATGTTTATACTTATATCTGTTATCTTACGTGTTTGACAAATAAATAAATCTCTACATACACTGCTCAAAAAAATAAAGGGAACACAAGCAGAAGACATCTGAGATCTGAATGAATGAAATAGCCTTATTAAATACTTGGTTCATTACATACAGTAGTTTTGTGTTCCCTTTGTGTTCCCTTTGAGCAGTGTATAAACTACTGTATGTAAAGAACAAAGTATTTAATAAGGCTATTTCATTCATTCAGATCTCGGATGTCTTCTGCTTGTGTTCCCTTTATTTTTTTGAGCAGTATATATAAAAGCAAAAACCACTCATGCATTAATCATGAAATCTCCAGAACTGTAAAGCCTACAAACTTGAAATTTGCCACGTATGCTCCTCTTGGCTTCCAGGTGCTCACTTAGAAAGGATTTTTTGAAATGACCATTAGAGCATTAGTATTTCCTATATTATTATTAACATGCTCTGAATGCTAAGGAGTTGTACTCCCTCCCCACCTCAAAAGAAATCTGTTCCAAATGCAAAACACCAGCAGAGCAGAGGAGTTTCACTTTCACTTTTACTTTCACAGCAGCAAGCAGCTTTAATACAGAACAGTTGAGCTAAGCCACGCCCAGCCTCCTTCCTTCTTGCTCACATAGCAAATACTGTTTGAGCTTCCAAACACCCCTCAACTTTCTCACACACTGACAGGATGCTAGCCAGATGAATACCGATGGATGCTGGGACATTCTACTCCCCCTCCCACTCTGTTCCAACTGCCAGTTGCATTATATTAACACACTCTGATGCTACAGAGTTACACATTCTACATTAAATTTCAGGCTGCAAGTGTCAATTTATCAAGCCCGAGCACATAGTTTCTTAGCGAAGTACGGGCATCCAGCTAACAAACAAACAAACAAACAAACAGTTTTTAAATACAGTTTCCGCTAGGAAACCAGAAAGTTTGAGCAGAAAAGCCCCTCTTCTAAGGGGTTATTATGAACTTCTCCACTTGCTTAAGGTGCTGGACAGCTCCCTGCTGACACTGGCAGACAACTTGTCTTGTTTAGCAAGGGACACTTTCCCTTCAACACAAGGTGACTTTATTTGGCTTCATTTCAACAGTAGCAATTTTGTCTGCTGCCAGCCATGCTATTTATATCTATTAACTTTGGTTGCCTTGTTATTGTACATATCTTGAGGCTATATGCACAACAGGCCTAGGGAACAAAGCAATATCATTTTTTTTTTATTTTTGGTCTTCAAAAGTAGCTTTCATGTAGAACACATCCCTCCTTTACTAATATTGTATCCATAAATATTATAGTAGAAAGCTCATGACATGAATAGGAGGTGAAAGGTGCTTTGCACTTGCGCCCTTCTTGCTGTTGAGCACAATCAGACCAGTTCATGAAAAGATTTATCTTCTTCATCTTTTATTCAAAGAAAAGATGAAATCTCCAAAGCAAGCTCTTTTCTTGGATTTCAACTTTCATGCTGGCATGGGTCTTTGAAGATAGTCAGCCTTTTTTTCCCAGAGAGCTAGGAGAGTATGAGAACTTTCCCTATGCTGTGAAAATGATTCTAAGAAGGGCAGAAAAAGACCAACAATGGCTGAATAAAAAGTAGAATTTCATTACCGAGAACTGGAAGGAGAGTAGAGATGTACAGGTCAAAGGCAAAAGATAGGGTCTTTTTAAAAAGGAGATCCTTAAAAAAAATTAACAATTGTATTAAAAGAAGAATATTAGAGGGCTTCAGGATAACTGAGTCTTTGGGGTGAAGAAGTGTATAAATCAGATAGCTGATGTTTTAGAATTAATTTTGTCATGTTTACATATGGAATCAAAGTTGTCCTTCTGTCTTTACACAACTAAGAAATCAGCAAAAGCAATAAATTTGCATGTAGTCCTCAACTTACGACCACAATTGAGCCCTGCTAAGCAAGACATTTGTTCAGTGAGTTTGGCCCATTTTGCAATCTTTCTTGCTACATTTGTTAAGTGAATGACTGCAGTCGTTAAGTTAGGAACACAGCTGTTAAGTAAATCTGGCTTCCGCATTGACTTTGCTGGTCAGAAGGTTGCAAAAGGGAATGTCATAAATATGAATCAGCTGCCAAGTGTCTGAATTTTGCTCATGTGACCATGAGGTGCTGCAACGGTCGTAAGTGTGAAAAACGGTCATAAATCCCTTTTTTTCAGTGCCATTGTAACTGAATGGTCACTAAATGAACTGTTATAGTCATTAAATGAATTGCATTACCTATAGTCTGTACAGTGATACTGTAATTAGCACTCAGGCAAAAAAAAGAGGTCAACTTTCTGGAACAATTTCATAGCTTTAAACAGCATTTTGTAATTTGGTTGTACTTCTTTGAAAAGGGGCTGTTATGAAAAAGAGCTGAGGTGGCGCAGCGGTTAGAGTGCAGTACTGCAGCTACTTCAGCTGACTGCTTGTTCAGCAGATCAGCGGATCAAATCTCACCGGCTCAAGGTTGACTCAGCCTTCCATCTTTCCGAGGTGGGTAAAATGAGGACCCAGATTGTTGGGGGCAATATGCTATTTAGTATACTGTCTTTGGTGTAAACCGCCCAGAGTCCCCGGAGAGTGGGCAGCATAGAAATACGAATTGTAAATAAATAATAAATAAATAAAAGGGATGAAAGAGTTTTCAGTCTTACAGAATCATCTGAGTTATTAGAACTTCCATTAAGATTGACATAGGAAATACTACCCTAACCATCAATTTATTACCCACACCAGGGGTGAAATCCTGCAGGTTCTTACAGGTTCTGGAGAACTGGTAGCGGAAATTTGGAGTAGTTCGGAGAACCGGCAAATATCACCTCTGGCTGTCCTCAGAATGGGGTGGGAATGGAGATTTTGTAGTATCCTTCCCCTGGAGTGGGGTGGGAATGGAGATTTTGTAGAATCTTTCCCCTGCCATGCCCACCAAGCCACACCCATGTCCACCAAGTCCCGCCCACAGAACCAGTAGTAAAAAAAATTGGATTTCACCACTGACCCACACCTTTGGTTATGTTGGGTGGCATAATCCCAGGAAGCGGGAAAAAAAAGAGCTGGCCAGAAAAAACAAAAAGCAAAACAAAACACAAATGTTAAGAAGAAAGTAGGAATATCCCATCAGGAAAGATGGTTTCTGTAAAGTAGTTTCTTGAACAGCTTTGATTTATGCCTCTCTAGGAGTCTCTGGAAGCTGGGGACAACAATAAACGTCACCTCCTGTCCCACCGAGAGTTGGGAAATGGGCCCTTTCAGGCCTCCGGAGGGCCTCCGAGGGAGTGGGAAAGGCTGTTTTCACACTCCACAGATGCATAGAGAGGTAAGAAAGAAAAACGGGCCTACCGGGCCATCGCATGCCAGAAGCAGAGGGGGCATTGTGTGCGCATGGGCAGGGCGCATAGAATTATGGATGTGGGCATGCACGCGCGCGAACCACCACCGCCCCCCCTCTCCTGGCACGCGATGGCAAAAAGGTTAGCCATCACTGGGATATACCTTTGTGAGTTGACGGTTCTGGAAGTTGTAGCTTCAGCATCTCTGGAGGAGGCACCAGGTTGAGAAAGGTCAGAGATGAAGTGATGTATGTCATTAAAAGGAGTGAAGCTGCTGCATGCGATGCTGTTTTGGGTCCCCTAAGAGCTATGTCATTACTGTTCTTTCTAAGTGGACTGAAGACAGACTGACTGATCAGCATTTAGGATTCAAAGCTACTTTACAGATTCAAGAAACTACTTTACAGAAACCATCTTTCCTGATGGGATATTCCTACTTATTCCTACTATTCCTAAAAACGGACCTTCCCCACTCCTCCCAGGCCTTTCCCACTCCCTCGGAGGTCTGAAAGGGCCCATTTTCCAACTCCCGGTGGGACAGGAAGTGACGTTTTTTGCTGTCCCCAGCCTCCAGAGCCTCCCTAGGAGTCTTTGGAGGCTGGGGACAACAATAAATGTCACCCCCCCGTCCCACTGAGAGTTGAGAAATGGGCCCTTTCAGGCCTCTGGAGGGCTTCAGAGGGAGTGGGAAAGGCTGTTTTCGCCCTCCGCAGATGCATAGAGAGGATCTGGAGCCAAGAAAAATGGACCTTCCCCACCCCTCCCAGGCCCTCCAGAGGCAGGAAACAGCCTGTTTCCCTACTTCTGGTGGGCCCAGAAGGCCTGAAAATCAGCTGGGCGGCACGCGCATGTGCCCCAGAGCTGAGTTGGCGTGCCCACTGATATGGTTATGCGTGCCACCTGTGGCATGTGTGCCATAGGTTCGCCATCACGGGTATATCCCAAATATATTCCAAGGACAACATACCAGGAGAGACTGCTGCAAACCAAGCCACACTTTTCTGAATCCATAAGGAGTCCTTCGGTGGGGACTTAAATCAATATTTGAATGCTACATAAATGCCTTACACTTTAAGTGAGACAAACTAGCTCTAGGCCAAAGATCAAACACGTGCCGAATCACATTCAGTCAGTAGAGATTACTGAAGGCCATTCAAAGAAAGATACTACGCAGAAAATAAATTAAATATTGAGACAGGAAATAATGACTTGTTTGTTTAAGTATCAAAGTCCTCTAGATGATCAGCATTATTTCCATGTATTTGATACTACCAAAATATATATCCCCGTCACATCTTTACCAATATATATAATCACACCATCTCCTTTAGTGTGCTCTATGATGTCATTTGGCACTATTTCTTCTTGGCAAGATGAGGACAGCTCTGCATTTCACCTTAATCAGATAAAATTAGGACAGGTGGCAACCCTGCAGGCAACACAATTATGCAAAATGCCAGCATTCAATACACACTGTCCTTCCAACAAACCCCTGTGTAATGGGACATCTTAGTTGGGTTTTTTTTTAACTGACAGTTTGAAATTGAAATGCACTGCAGGGAGAGATTCTTCCCTCATTTATGAAATATATAAATGAAGAATGTCAGCGATATCTTTAAATATATTTGTACAGGCTTGATCATAACTGCATATAAAAATAGGATAGAGGATAAAGGAAATTAACCCCAAGTTCAATGCAAAAAGAATTATATGTGACATATCATTATTCTTATATCGCCACCAAGGGATTGTATTCTACTTTCAGAACTTTTGGCAGGAATAATTTGTAGGATACTTCTGCATACTTCAAAAATTATTAGGATGAATTGTTTCAAATTTGACAGGAGCACAACGTTCTTTTGATATTTATTAAAATACCCTGACTTTTTTTAAAAAAACTTTCTGCGCAAGCCTGAAAATAAGAAGCTGCCATTTTAAAGAGTCTCACTGAAGAGAAGACCTAGGGTTTCCCCAAATTCTGATTTTTAGGATGCTGTGCAGAGCAGACCCTTTCAGAGAATATGTACTGTAATGTTGATTCATCACGCCATCCTTGACATACTGGAATTATGCAACCTTATACCTACTTGCTGCTGTCAGAATGCCAGTTAGATTGAGCTAAAGGTCTAAGGAGATCATCCCATTGAGTTCAATGACGCTGACATCCAAGTAAGTGGATATTGATTGCGGCATTAGGGTGTAAGTCACTGTCCTATAGAAATGAACTGCAGAAACTGCATGGAGCATACAGAATCGGGGCTATATATCTTAATGGTTTTCTTGAATTGCACAGCCAATTTAAAGTCTTGTTGACTAGAAGGCTTTAAAAGAGGAAATAGATGAAATAAGCTGCTTCAATATAAATGGGAGAGTGAATGCAAATGCCAGTTGCACCATAGAGATAATACACCCAGCTTACTTTAGAATGCTACACTTAGGAAGCACCTCAAGCACTAGAATAGTCAATACTTCACACTAAACTATGGGAAATGAATGCACAATACATCTCTGTGGGCCAATTGTTCAGTGTGTCAGCATTGCAGTACCACCAAATTAAGCTGCACCACTTCGCCTGTTGGACCCAATTTGTAGCAATGTAGGGCATCTGTAGAGAAGGTTTTGTTTTTCAGATGAATCTTGCATATGAAACAGACAAAATTAATTAAAACTTGACCATCTTTCAGGACACCTTGTGCGGATTTTACTCCGCTAGTCATTGCTGACTATAGGGGGCGGTGCTAATCTCCGTTTCAAGGCCAATGAGCCAGTGCTGCCCGAAGACATTTCCACAGTTATGTGGCCAGCACAATGTCATGGAGCACTGCTACCTTCCCACCAAAGTGGTACTATTTATCTACTCACATTTGCATGCTTTCAAACTGCTAGGTTGGCAGGAGCTGGGGCGAGGACGGGAGCTCACTCCGTCACGTTGGCATTTGGGTCTCAAATCTGGGCTGCCAGCTTTTCAGCCAACAAGCCCAGCACCTTAATCGCACTGTCTCAGTCTGTCTTTCAGAAATTTCCTTAAAGCAGGAATTCTCAAAGAGTGTGATATTTATCACTTCAAAGCAGGGGTGTCAAAATGGCAGCCTATAGGCCGGATGCGTCATGCACAGGCCATGCCCACCCCAGCTCTGCGAATGGGAAAAACATCACAAAATGTCAAGTGATGGCAACATGACGCCACCAGTTTGACACCCATGCTTTAAAGGGTGAAAGTGAGTTTACATGACTACCCTACAAATAAAAATGATTTCATTTGGCAAGATGGAGGGTTGGCAAGGAAGGTTGGCAAGAAATAAATATACCACTGGAATTAAATATTATCAAAATAAATATAATTAAATAACTCATAGATTATAAAATAAAATGGTTAAAAAACTACAAACTTCATTAACACGTATAGTTCCAGATGCTCCAAAGTCTAAAAAATATATTATTATATATCATTCTGGTGGGGATGAAGTCTAGACTAAACTAGACTAGGACACTAGATATGAACAAAAAAATAAAAATATGTACAATATATATTTCCAGAGCAATTTTAAAAAACCAAGTAGTAAACAAATTCATTTCGTTCTCTTTTTCTTGTAACAAACAGGAAATTCAGTAAACAAAGTGAGCATGCTTTTTAGCATTTTACTATATGCTTAATATTATGGTTAATGTGGACTTTTAGAAACATAATTGCATATAAATTGGTTCCTTATAAAATCACAATGTCTGGTCTGTTAAAAGTGGAATGATATTTTTCTCAGAAAATACCTGACTGTAAGAAATGCATTATAATTTCTAAGAGTTTTGAATATCTACTAAGGTAGACAGAGCAGAATTGGAAGTTTTTGTTTTTCAACACAGGCAAGTGTATTCAACCCCTTTTACTTTTTTCTGCAATGTGGGTTATTCTGAAAGTAGTTACAACAGGACCTGGGAATAGAAATCTTTTGATATTCTTCCTCCAGAGAAATCTGGGAAATCAATTCCTTATTTGTAAACTAATCTCTGTAAACTGACTTTTATTGCCCACTCAATTGTAGCTTGTTTTTTTAAAGTTGAGCCAAATTTGTGGCAGGACAGGAACAAATCCGCTAATTTCTATAAAAGCGAGAAGGAAAAAAAAAGGCAATTGAATCATTTTTTCCATTTTGTGAGGTGATATTTTGTCCAAGAATATTTGGTCCTATTTTCATGTTTGTTTCTAATCCATTATTTATTTATTTTATTTTATTTTACTTCAAATTTATATACCGCCCTTCTCCCTAGGGACTCAGGGCGGTGTACAGCCAAATAAAAACACATAATAAATACATTAAGGACAGATTAAAAGGAAATATCTCAATTTGGCCCAAAATTTAAAAAGACAAACGAATTTATTATAAAGAAAAGTTCAAATTAACACTTCAATAACACAGTCTTGACTTGACAAAAAGAATATACAGGTAATCCTCAAGTTACAACCACAATTGAGCCGAACATTTATGTTGCTAAGTGAAACATTTGTTAAATGAGTTTTACCCCATTTTACGATCCTTCTTGCATCAGTTGTTAAGTGAATCATCGCCGTTGGCAACAGTTGTTAATGAATCATTGCAGTTCTTAAATTAATAACATGATTAAGTGATTCTCGCTTTGGCATTGACTTTGTTTGTCAGAAGGTTGCAAAAACTGATCACATGACTCGAGAACACCACAACCAACATAAATATGAGCTAATTGCCAAGCATCTGAATTTTGATCATGTGACCATGGGGATGCTGCAATGGTCGTAAATGTGACAAATGGTCACGACAATTTTTTCAATGCCATCGTAACTTTGAATGGTCACTAAATGAACTGTTGTAAGTTGAGGACTGCCTGTATGAATCCCAACTCATACTTGGGATTTCCTTTCTCCCTTATTCTGAATTAGGCAGTGATGTCTTCCTGATGTTTTGTTCAAAAATATGCAACCATCAGACTATTCTGAAAAGATTGGAAGGATCGTATTTCAACTACCCCAAAGTATTGTGGCCAGTGGCCAATCAGCTAACTATGAGAAGATCACAAGTGGACATGATTGCAGTAACATTAATACTGTCTATTCCAATGACCTATTTAGTGGGGTATATCCAATCCTGTTTGAAATTTTTTAAAGGAAGGTTACCCCATGTCAAAACAAAAGACAGGACATAAATAACTGATATGATGAACCAATCAAATAAATTAGCAGTAGTGGTTGAGATCATGAATCCCATGAATATAGGTTTTATAAGGTGGTATCTTTAGCCACAGAAATTCTGAATTGCCAATTACATACATGGTCAGTTCAGCATTGATCTCACCGTGCAGGATCATTACTAGCAAAGCAAATTACACAAGCAAGCTATAACTCTGCATGAACTCAATAAAGTGTGTGTCTATGACCATTTCAAATATATTCCATAAAGTTAGAGTTGCTAACCATGGGCTAAACATACAGCATTAACTTCACATCCGAGGATTGGTGACTTAATTTGACTACCCTTGAGGCTGCTTCTACGTCCATGATGCCATGAATCTCTTTTCATCATTTCAGCAGCTGATGATGAGTGAGGTAATAGCCCACTAGAGACTGTTTGTGTTTTATCCTACCAAATCAAGAGATTAAATCGACTCCCGAAATGTCTAAACTACAGAATGATTCATTTGTATTATTTTCATTGATTTGAAAAAGCTGTGGGATAAAAGTGACTCCAATAGTACTTAAACTACTGTAACTCATCTAGCTCTATACAGTTGGGTTTTCCATCAACTTTTCAATCCAGACAACAATTACCCTGTTTCCCCAAAAATAAGACCTCCCCAGATAATAAGCCCAATCGGGCTTTTGAGCACATGTGCTAAAATAAGGCTTCACCGAAAATAAGCCTTCGCCGAAAATAAGCCCTCCCCGAAAATATTTAAATGCATGCACAGCCAGTCCCCGTCATTTCCTCTGGTTAGGGTTAGGGAGACAGAGCTGGAAATCAGGTAAGATGACAAGAGGAACCCCATCTTGCTCCATGAGCCCCAAAATAATAAGACCTCCTCGAAAATAAGGCCAAGCGCTTATTTCGGGGTTCAAAAAATATGATAGGGTCTTATTTTCAGGAAAACATGGTATTCTAGAAAAAAAAGTCTCTCCCCCTCCCCCCAAGGAACAGAAGACATGAAGAGTTTTATTGTCTATTTTTATCCTTGTAGAATTGTATGCATGTAGAAAAGTAATTCATACTTTAAATTTATTTTAAGATATACTAACAGTTATGTTATATTCTAAAGCACTATGAAGTGGTATATAAGTCTAAATGCTACTGCTATACTAAAATCTAATGTGGATTTTATCATTTTTAATCTTTTGACCTTTCAGCATCTCAAGAGCTTTTCTCCACCATCTTATTTCTCAGGTCTATGGGCTATGGGTGGTCCAAGATTAGACATCAGACGCCCTATCTTGGGCATAGCACTAAGTCCCTCTGCAATAGCACTGGCACATATGAACTGAGCATTTAAAGATGCAGTTTGGATAGATGAACATTATGGATACCTGGAAGTCCTAATTCTGATGATGACTATCATCTTCTACAAACTTTAAGAACTGTGTCTTTTCCAATGTTCCAATGTCTGGCTAGTGTTCTTTCTGTTACTATTTTATTGTAACCACTTTCTTGCTGTCCATTTCTTTTAATGTCCCCCGGCCTGTGCTTACAAAATTGTCATGTCTGCCCAAGGCTTCAATTTTCCCACCTTTCCAGCTCCAGCCCTCACGCCAGGAGATTTTTACAGCAACTGAAAGAAATGAACATACAGCAACACTAATGCTCTATTACTGCTTATTTTCTGCAGACAACCTTTTAAGAGGCAAAAAAGTGCTTTTACCAAAATATATAGAATTTTTCTCCTCTGTAATTTATGGCTTCTCTTGATAATGACCAAATGACCTATTCCTCAACTCTTGAGTAATTTCTTAATACTACTATAGTGTTTATCCCTAACGCTAAGAACAGAAACACAGATTGAAATTTGTTATGCATTTATCAGCAATCCCAAATCGTGGTTGTAAGTCAAAGACTACCTGCATTTCATTAAAAGAGGCTTTGTTTTTGGTAAATGAAATGCACATACTAATATTTTTTTAAACTATCTAAAACAGTAGCTATGTTTTCTAGCAACTTTGAAGCTAAGGATGGATTAAAAAAAAAAGAAATGTTAAATGTTAGCTTTGAATACACCAGAGCCACAGAATGATATTCTATAGAAACATCTCCAGGATGGCTGGCCTACAAATAGAACAAGGTGAAGGGAAAAAAAAACTTAATACAACAATTACAGGATGAAGAGGGGAATATGCACCATCAGATGGAAGAGAAAAAGAACATTGCCCAATTTTTTTTAGAACTTTGTATTGTCAGGAGAAAATAGAGAAAG
Organism: Arizona elegans; assembly: GCA_022577455.1. Classification (NCBI taxonomy): domain Eukaryota; kingdom Metazoa; phylum Chordata; class Lepidosauria; order Squamata; family Colubridae; genus Arizona; species Arizona elegans. The sequence continues at coordinate 258,339,664 of JAKOOJ010000001.1, forward strand.
AAGATATTAAACAGTATTTAAATGAGAGGACACTCCCTATATTATTACCAGGCGTAATAAAGGAAATGTTAAATACCAAAATTACGATGTCAGAGATGAAGGCAGCAATTCAAAAACAATAAAACAATAAAACCCCTGGACCAGACGAAATATCCGAAGAGATTTATAAAGAAGTACAAGAGTCATTGAGATATTATTACTGGATGTATATAATGAAATATTAGAATAGGCGAAATTCCCAAAGTCATGGAGAGAGGCACTTATAACGCTCATCCCAAAAGATAACACAGACAAACAACAAATTAAAAATTATAGGCCAATCTCGCTGTTAAATGCTGATTATATAATATTTGTGATATATATAATATTATATAATATATTATATAATATTATTATATAATATTATTATATAATATTTATAATATATTTATAATGTATAATAATGGCCAAAAGAGTCAAAAAAGTATTAAATAAAATTATTCATTCTGACCAAAATGGGTTTTTACCCAACAGACATTTAAGAAATAACACACGGATTATTATTATAATGAATACATTGGAATATTATGAGGCTCATCCGGAAAAAAGAGTTGCGCTGATATTCGTAGATGCTCAAAAAGCCTTCGATAATCTAAAATGGAATTTTCTTACTAATCAATTGAACATCATGTATTTTGGGGAAAATTTTATGGGAATGATTAGGGCGATTTACTCCAACCAATTGGCAAAAATAATATTAAATGGGTAAACAACAGAGGAGCTTAGTGTCCCCTGTCCCCCCTACTATTTAATCTATTGTTAGAAACTCTATTGATACAAATTAGGCAAAAGCAGAAAATAAAAAGACTGAGAATTAAAAAAGAAGAATACAAAGTTCAAGCATTTGCAGATGATTTGGTCTTTATTATAGAAGATCCCCTAGAGACAGGAACCATATTATTATTAGAAATTGAAAAATTTGGCAAGGTAGCAGGGTTTAAAATAAATAAAAAATACTAAAATATTAACTAAGAATCTTACTAACAAGCAAAATGAGGAATTGGAAGAGAAATTGGGGATCCAAACTGGTAAGAAAGTGAAATACTTGGGAATTTGGTTAACGGCAAAATGCTCTTCGATAAAAGAGGACAATTACAACAAATTACTGCAACAAGTACAAAAAGATTTGGACAAATGGGCGAAATTATAAATATGTTTAATTGGCAGAATCGCTACAATAAAAATGAATATATTACCTAAAATTTTATATCTCTTCCAAACAGTACCAATAAAACTAGGGAAAAACTTTTTTAAACAATTAAATAAAACAATAATGAAATTTATCTGATTGGGGAAAAAAGCCCGAATAAAACTCAAACTTCTGCAAGTTTCTAGAAATAAGGGAGGTTTTGGCCTCCCTGACTGGGAACTTTATTATCATGTGGCAGCCATGACATGGCTTAAAGAATGGATTCAATTGAACTATAAAATGGTGTTAACATTAGAGGGCCACAATCTCCAACTCGGCTGGCGCATGTTTCTCTGGGAGGGGAAAAACAAAGCTTTAAATTAGTATTATTATTTATTTATTTATTAAATCTAAATATTATTTAAATATTTAGATTTAAATAAGATGGTGAGATACATAGAATTATTGGATGAACAAGGAAAATTAAAATCTGATCAGGAATTAAGGAATCAAGGAATAAAGATTGATTGGTGGCCCTATCTCCAAATTAAGACAAGGTATAAAAAAGATATGGAACAGTATAGTACTATGGACAGCAATTGGAATTGGATAAAATATTGCTAGGGACAGGGGGAAAAATGATTACAAAAGCATACAAGTTCTTCCTAAGATTCAAAATGGAAGATGAAACTGTAAAGGAGACAATGATAAATTGGGCTAGAAATCTTGGGCATAGTATTGAATTAGACAATTGGGACAAATTATGGGAGAAAAATTATAAACTCATTATGTCAGCAGCCTATAAGGAAAACCTCTACAAGATGTTCTATCATTGGCATTTACCCCCAGCGAGGTTGGCCAAGATGTTTCCAAACCGTTCATCCAAATGCTGGAGATGTAGTTATATGTAGGGAACTTTCTACCACATGTGGTGGATCTGCCCTAAAGCCAGAAAGTATTAGAATAAAATAAGGGAATGGTTGGAAGAAATTATTGAACAAAAGATTAAATTGAAGCCAGAACTATTTTTATTGGGCATTTTAGATGGGAAAATGGCAAAAAAACATCAATATATAATTACACACATTAACGGCAACCAGAATAGTTTTCGCACAAAATTGGAAACAGACTAATATTCCTTCAGAGGCAGTGATAATAAGAAAGGTATATGAGTGTGCAGAAATGGATAGGTTGACTATGGAATTGAAAGATAGAGAAGAATCGGAGTACTACCAAGTTTGGAGTAGATGGTATATATGGCTAGAGAACAAGAGTAAAATTATTGTATAAGAACTATATAATATTGACGATAATAGGATTGTATCATATCTATGTGTAAATACTACTATAATTCAAACAACTGTATAATATAGGATAGTGAAACATAGAAATAGAACTTATGTAAATTTGAATGTTATGGATGATATTGACACCGATATGGAAATGCAGTAATGAGTGAAAAATTGTGTTTCGTTTTTTAATGTTGAAAATGTTTAATAAAACTTATTTTTTTAAAAAAGAAACATCTCCAGTTTGTTCAGTTAGCTGATGGAATTTTATGAGGAGCAAACACAGATGTATTATTATTATTATTATTATTATTATTATTATTATTATTATTATTATTTTAATTTGATTTATATGCCGCCCTTCTCCGGAGACTCAGGGCGGCTTACAATGCGTTAAGCAATAACCTTCATACTTTTGTATATTTATACAAAGTCAGCTTATTGCCCCCACAAACTGGGTCCTCATTTTACCTACCTTAGAAAGGATGGAAGGCTGAGTCAACCTTGAGCCTGGTGAGATTCGAACTTACAGTAATTGCAGACAGCTGGTGTTAATTACAATGCTTTTAGTCTGCTGAGCCACCAGGCCCACTATTGATGTATATTTGTAGCAAAGAACTGATTTTGAGTTTCAGAGAAGCTTGTATCAGAGCTGATCCTATGAACAAGAGTCTCCTTATTGAAGATCTTCAATAACAGAGATGTACTGTAAGTTGCTCTTATGTAAAAGAACCGGGGGTGAAGGAAATTACTTAGTGCCCTATTTGTAGCTTTTGCAAAGTACCTATAGAGTTCCAATGGTTACCTAACCTATAATAAATTGAAACCGAAATTACCACTTGTAGTTTAAATTTCCAGCTGTAGCTTTCTTTTCCTTCATATATTCATTTTCCTGACTGTCATAGCTTTTGGGGGAGTGGATATCAAGAGCTCTCAGTTGATTATAGTTCTGTTTATTTGTGATGTGCTTTTTGGATTTGTTTTGTTACAATATTCCACAGCAAAATAGAAAGCTAGATGAACAGTAAGAAACATAACAAATGGAAATATGCAACCTTTTAAGAAAATTTTGTATGATAAAAATTGGATTCCCCCCACCCCGACCCCCATGCAAACAATGGGGCAGACAGAAAACTTTGAGGTAATGTTTAGTCCTCAAAAGGAAATAGCTTCACTTTGCTAGGCAATGGGAATCTAACCCAGTGCTTTTCAACCTCAGCAACAAGTTGTGTGGATTTTAACTTCTAGAATCCCTTAGTCAACTGTGCTAATCCATACACCTTAACATTGATGAAGTTGAGAAACACTGATCTAGGCTATGGCTCTTATGACTATCTTTCCAAAATAAGGAACATGGCCATGCCTAAGATTTTAATGCACACAGACATGGCATTACTGGCAAAAATCTTTCTTTCTTCCTATAATCTAGATTCATTCCTTCACTGCCTCCCTCCTTTGTTAATTCTGATTGTCCATTTGTCTGCATTTTTTGGAAGGACAAAACTTAAAAAAGAGAGCAAAAACCTGTATGTATGTACTGTATGTATATGGGTTTGTGTCTGCATAATCCTTGTTACAGAATTCTTATAATTTCATCTATGTCACCTCCCAAATTCATAAGCATGCTTGATTCTTAGTCTAAAACAATTATTTTACCAACTGAAAGAGAAAATCCAAGAATCACAATAATAAATTAAAATTATAGCAATAGTAATAGCACTTATACTTATATACCTTTCCAGAGTGCTTTACAATACTCTCTGAGCAATTTACAATGTCAGCATATCATCCCCAACAATAAAAAATATTCATCAATGCCTAAAATTATTACAATTTTATGATGTCTCAAATCCAAAATTTGAGAGTCATCCCTCTCTTCTATCCATTCTATCTATTATTGGGAGTTAACTGAGGTTTCTATGGAAAGAGGCAAGTAGCAAAACATGCCACACATGTTTGCATGTAAGGGATGGCAAACTCCATCCCTTACATGCAACATCAGAAAATTACTATGAAAGGATAGAACTTGCAGTGTATTGTTAAAACCCACATTTTGTCATGTTGGTGTCATTGTTACTTGCTGAGGAAACATATGGAGAATCATCAGAACACCTTTATAAAAGAAGACAATTCACCCTTTTAGCAGGATGAAAAGTGGCAGGAATTAAATTATGCAAGGGCATATCTAATGATACAGTTTAACCTCTGATAAATTCTATGATTTCTGAAATACACGGATCAGATACTTAAGCTCTATCATTTATGCATAAGCATAGTCACTGTATGAGTGGAAAGCAGGAGCCAGAGATACATAATTAAGAGCTATAAAATGGGCATTAAATTTCCTAAGAGGGAATTTCATGTTTGGGAATCTCTTTCTTGCAAATCATCAATCTTCTTTTCTTTTTTAAAAAAGAACTCAATGCCATTCTGCTTTGGAAAATTATTCATAGATAAGTTCTGACTTTGCTTCTCAGAAATCCTTGAGATTTACAAGAATTGCCAAGACCATAGGAGAGAATAGCATCAGTGACCGGATATATAAAAATGTATGCATAAAAGAGGTGTCATCATGGCCCATCATGAGATTCTCTTAGCAAATAATTAATATCACTATGAATTATTTAACATAAGTTCTCCTTTCAATGAGGCCATGCCAATTTCCACTTGTCTTAATTTATAATCATACTTGGGAAATCATTACTTAGATTCAGTTAGCGCTTATTATCCTCCATTTTAAGCTATTAACATTAGGTAGTATAAGGAAGATAAATGTACAAGGTCACATTTAAACAGATCTTAATTTTAACTGGGTTTAGAAATGTCCAAGCTAAATGGAAGTTTATATCTCTTATTAAAGTGAAAAGCTTATATATTCTATTAAAAGCTTCCATTATATTTCTTGTCCTTCAGAAAGTTGAATGCTGAATTTGTTAAGATGTCAAACCCCCCGTTCGTTGCTTCACCCAAAAGGAAAAGATGACTCGAATGCCAGTTCTTGTGTGCATGAAGTCTTTAATCCAAGCAGGTCACAACGGCAACGGTAGATGACAATGGTGCGATGTGCACAAAGTCAGCGTTGGGAGCGGCTGCCTCCCAACGCCTTTTAAACATTCGCGCCGTTAAAGCATACGCCCTTCCAGGTTGGGCGGCTACAGCGCATGTGCCGCCGGAGAGGGGAGAGTTAAAGGTATAGCCCTATCCCGGCCGCGGGGTGACCGACCGCCTGTGTGCTTGGGATTAACACCCCCCTTCACCCCCATGAGGATATATTGTCACCACGCCCCCCCCCTTCGTGCCGCTACAGAGTCATCGAGAGTCATCGAGTCCAGTTGTGTATTGGGGTTAGGACTGCTGCTTCCCGACGACGTGTCGAGGGCTCTCGACAGGCGGCTCCCTCTACCAGGGCTGCTCCTGGAAAATAGAAACGAAAATATTAACATCAGTTTTGGGAGACACCTGTACAACACGGATTGTCGTAGAGCCTCAGGAACATATAGTTTATCCCCCATCCAAGCAAACCCATCCCGTTGGGATGTCGTTTGTTTATTGTCCCTAAACCAGGCATCCGTGGTTAGCTGCCTTTGCAGCTCCTCTTTCCACGTGGAATCTAATCCAGTGTAGAATGTTTGGCACGCTCGTTAGTTTCCTGGCAGAATCGGTTGTACTACTTCTTCCTTGTTACTGTTATATTGTGGTAGACGAGACAGTGCATCTGCTAGAAAGTTCCGTCCCCCTGGAACATATCGCAACCGGAAATCAAAACGTTGGAAGTATTGTGCCCACCGAACCTGTTTCGGAGACAACCGCCTGGGGTTTTGTAAGGCTTCTAGGTTTTTATGGTCCGTCCATACTTCAAACGCGATACCACTACCTTCCAACAAATGTCGCCATGTCAGTAAAGCCCACCGTACTGCAAAAGCCTCCTTTTCCCAGATCGCCCAGCGTCTTTCAGTAACGGAAAATTTGCGTGACGTATAGGCGCAAGGATGTAAGTCCCCTTCAGGGGTTTTTTGTAACAGGACCGCGCCAACTGCCACATCACTTGCATCTGCTTGCACAACAAATGGTAAAGCAGGGTCTGGGTGTCTCAATATAGGCGACTGTGCGAACAACGTTTTCAACGCCTCAAAGGCCTTTTGGCAAGCTGGAGTCCAGCAGAGTACTTGGCCCGGTCTCACTTTTACCCCCGACCCTTTCGTCCGTAGCAGGTCGGTCAATGGGAGAGCTATGTGTGCAAAAGCAGGGATGAACTGCCGGTAGAAATTAGCGAATCCAAGAAAGCTCTGTAACTGCTTTCATGTCGTGGGTGCCTGCCACTCCAAAACCGTGCTCACCTTCTTTGGATCCATTTCCACCCCGGCCTCAGAAATGCGATATCCTAGATAATCAAGTTGTCTGCGATGAAATTCGCATTTTGATAGCTTGACAAACAATTTAGCACGGAGCAGTTTGGTCAACACTTGCCGCACCAACGCCACATGCTGTTCCATTGTCTTGGTGTATATAAGGATATCGTCGAGGTAAACGAGAACCCCCCAATATAAATGTTCATGTAAGACCTCATTTATCACCTGCATAAACACGGCTGGGGCCCCTTGTAAGCCAAAAGGCATGACGCGAAATTTATAGCTCCCCAGCGGGCAGTTGAATGTTGTTTTCCATTCGTCACCAGGCCTTATTCGTACTCTATAGTACGCCTCACGGAGGTCCAGTTTTGTAAATACCCTTCCCGTTGACAGAGTAGCCAGAAGATCCTTCATTAAAGGAAGGGGGTATAAATTCTCGACACAAACGGCGTTCAGACCACGGAAGTCCACACATAATCTTAGTCCCCCGTCCTTCTTCTCCCGAAATAACATGGGTGCGGCCAGGTGGGAACGGCTGGGTTGGATAAAGCCTCTGGCCAGATTCTTATCGATGTAGCGCCTTAACTCCTCCAATTCAGGTTTGGTCATGGCATACATATGTGGTTTGGGTAGAGTAACACCTGGCTTTAACTCTATAGCACAGTCAGTAGGTCTATGGGGTGGCAACACCTCACATTCTTCCTCCCTAAAGACCGCCTCAAGATCTTTGTACACATCTGGGTACGCTGTAGAAGGTGGACTAACTACTCCACCCACTCGGGATCCTCCTTGCCCCACCGGTGCCTCTGGTTCTGGACCCACACTCAACCGGATCCGCCGGAAACCCCCTTCCCACCATATAGTGGGCCTCCATTTCTCCAACCATGCCAGGCCTAATATTATAGGTTCTACCATAGTCTCAATGACCACAAATCGAATGGTCTCCCAATGCTCCCCAATGCCCAACGTCACTAATTCGGTAACTCGGGTCGCCGGTTTCCCCCCCAACAGAGACCCGTCCATTTGTTCAAAACGAATAGGGTTGGGCAGATTTAGTATGCGGAGACCCAGTTCCTTGGCTACAGTCTCCCGGATAAGACCCCGAGTACACCCAGAGTCTATTAGGGCGCCCTGTTGGACTGTTTTTCGGGTGTGGGGGTGTCTGAGTATGACCGGGATAACAAAGGGTTGTATTGGATCACTCACCATAGAGTCAACAGGAGTGTCGTTATCGCTGCTTTTGGAGGCTCCCGGGGTGGTGTCTTGCTCATGGGATTTCTCCGTCCCTGCTCGAGGTCCTTTGGACACGGTTGGTGTTGTAGCCCTGGACCAGTCCAATGAAGAACGAGCCCGTTCTCGTCCTCTAGGCCCTGTTGGCGTACTCTTAGTAAGCGTTATTGCTGGGGAGGGACATTCGGCTGCTCGATGGCCCAATCGGTTACAGCGGAAACACCGGATCGAGCCCCGCCCCACCGGGACCAGAGAGCGTGGAGGTGCTACACTGGTTGTCGGGGCACTAGACGGCTTGTCTGTGCTACGCTGGCCTGGTGGGAGATAAGTGGCCACTCCGCGAGTCCGGAATTCCCTCAATCCGACGTCTAAATCCACCGCTGCGTGGAACCAATCTGACAATTTGGGCCCCAATCCCCGATACACACAGGCCTGCCTGAGGTCTCTATCCAGGCCTAATCGAAATTGGTGCACCAATAGCCGTTCTGGCCATGCTCTTAGACGCCCAGCTACAGTACGGAATTCCTTAACGTACTGCCTCGCAGGCCGTCCACCTTGACGTAAGGCCACTAGCTCCCCTTCCAACAACTGTGTCCTCGACTGATCCTCAAAGTGTAAGCGCAACGCTTCCAGGAAAAGCCCTACGTCTGTCAGTTCTTTGGCGTGGTCGCTGTGCAGATCAGCGACCCAATGTGCTGCTTCCCCTGTCAAAACAGAAGTAACAGCGACTACGATGGCCCATTGCGATGGGTATAAATGGCCATACAAATCTATGTAACTTAGGACCTGACTCAGGAACAGGGATACTCTGTCTGCACTTCCGTCAAAAGTCGCTTGCAAAGGGGGAGGGCCCCAAAACTGTCGGTGGGGTTGGTTTACTGCTGGTGCCCAGATAGGAGCCGGGGCGTCTTGTTCTGCTCCGAAACTACCTCCCCCTTGGTGTTGCCCCGGTTGGCCACGGAATTCCGCCCGGGTCTGAACTGCCTGGGCTTGTCCCTGCCGTCGAGGTGCTGACTGGTCCCCCCCTTGCGAGAACACAGGCTCGGGAACTAAGGAGCCCCTACCGCCGAGTCTCAGCTGTGGGCTGAAACCGGGAGTCAATACTACCCTGGGGCTCCCCCCGCCCATATCGGGTGTCCCGTACAGGTACCCCCGACTGTCTTGGAGGGACGTCCTTAAAGCTTGCCTCGCCAAACTTCTCACGGAGAATGTCCAAAGTGGAAGCCCCCAGGCCCGTGGAATGGCTCCTCTCCGTTTCATACCCATCCAGCCACCTTCTCTCCCTCCACCCCTGGAACGAGGGCTCGCTGCTTTGGGGTGGTAGCCGTCCGGCCCCGATTAGAACAGGGCTTTGCCCCCAATCCCACTTCTTGGGATGTCCAGCTCCGGGTTCAGCCACCTCAGCGTTCACCGTCCCCATCTGCTGTGGCTTCTCCTTGGGTCTAACTGCTGGCGGGGCCGCCGCTTCTTCCTGACCGTCCACCGCAGGATCCGCCGCAACGTCCCCTGCCGCCTCGGCGTCTAGTCCCGGCGAACCGACTGTCGTGCCTTCCGCCATGCTCGACACGCTCCAGCCGCTCGTACCGGATGAAAGCAAATGCCGACTTTTCTGTCAAACCCCCCGTTCGTTGCTTCACCCAAAAGGAAAAGATGACTCGAATGCCAGTTCTTGTGTGCATGAAGTCTTTAATCCAAGCAGGTCACAACGGCAACGGTAGATGACAGTGGTGCGATGTGCACAAAGTCGGTGTTGGGAGCGGCTGCCTCCCAACGCCTTTTAAACATTCGCGCTGTTAAAGCATACGCCCTTCCGGGTTGGGCGGCTACAGCGCATGTGCCGCCGGAGAGGGGAGAGTTAAAGGTATAGCCCTATCCCGGCCGCGGGGTGACCGACCGCCTGTGTGCTTGGGATTAACACCCCCCTTCACCCCCGTGAGGATATATTGTCGCCACGCCCCCCCTTCATGCCGCTACAGAGTCATCGAGAGTCATCGAGTCCAGTTGTGTATTGGGGTTAGGACCGCTGCTTCCCGACGACGTGTCGAGGGCTCTCGACATAAGATGTGTATACTAACATTCATAAAAAATAGGATTTTCTTTTACACAACCCGAATCAACCTTATCCAAGAGTGTGTGTGAGGAATATTTCTCAGTTTGACAAGTAACAGCAGTCGGTGTTCAATACATATACATGTGATTATTTATTGGTTGTATAAATCTTGCTTAGAGAAATCATGTAACCATATTTTCATGCATATACAGGTAGTCCTCACTTACTAAATACAGTAAGGACCAGAAATTCTGTCACTAAGCAACACAGTCATGAAATGCAACATCAAGTGACCTCACCAACTTGCAATATCAGTCCCCACTGCGGCCATTAAATGAATCACTGCAGGTCATTAAGCATAACATTGCATGACTGTGACTTCCAATTTCCTGCTGGTATCTCCACTGACTTTGATTATCAGAAACTAGCTGTGAAGCTTGGCCATCATGTGACTGTGGGATGCTGACATCGTTGTAATGTGAGCCAATTGCTAACAGCCTGAATCACAATCATGCGACCATAGAGACACTGCTATAGATGCAACTTAGAGGATTGGTCTTAAGTTTCATTTTTCAGTGCCATTGTAATTTTGAATGGTTGCTGAAGGAGCAGTCGGTAAGTGATGACTATTGGTAATGAGTAACTGAATTTTTTTTTAAAAAAAATCATTAAACGTAATGGTTGCTAAGCCTTAATACCAAAGTGTCGAGTCCCAGCCATTCCCTCGACACATGATCCCGGGGACTGTGACAAGCCAGAAGAACAGAGATACAAAGTCTGATTTTGAATGTAATTTGTTCTTGATGGCATTCAGCAGCTAATAGAATAATGCAAACACATTTTCAGAAATATGAAAATTGATGCATTTTTTCTTCTGCTTGAGTTTGCTGGGCTGCTGGCGTTCACTTTACTGAAGTAATGGGCTGTAGTGCCTTTTACAGAAGAAAACAATTATAACTCTTCCTTGTACTGTAAATGTTCTACTACAGAACAGAGAAAAGACTAGAAAAAAAACTTTCAAAAACCTGTATAGTGGCATTGATCTCAACAACGTACAAGTGTCCTTTGAATCTGCCTGCCTGCCTCTCCATCTACCTTTCTCTAATCTATGATAACATTAACTGAAATTGAAATATCTAAGGTTTTGACCGACTGGGGAATTGAAATCCTGAAGAAGGAATGGCAAACCACTTTTATATTGTAACCATGGACTAAGTCCAAGTACTGTATATATATCCACCCACATTAATCTCAGGTAAATGAATATAGGACTACAAATTTAATGTACTTAGAGAAATTATTTATTATATTTGTTTACCACCCATTTTGCCACAAGGTGACTCTGGGCTTCTTACACATTAAAATGAAACCTTAAAGATATGAATAAATGTATAAAATCACATAAAAATTACAATAAAATTCAAGTTTTATAACTAATGATGTAGAGTAAAGGAGGACAATATATGGGAGTGGGTGAGCACAATCAACTATCTCCAGTGTGGTGGTCCCCCTTCAGGGCTCCAAGCCAAATGGCAGAGCCAGGTCTTCAGGCTCTTAGGATAGAAGGATAGAAGGATTGGAGCCAATTGTTGTGGTTCGCCAGCAGCCTGCGGAGCTGGCAGTGGAGTCGGACAGTGAGGAGGCTGAGGAAGAACATGGGCCAGTCCTGGAGGCTGGGGAAGGCCTGGATAAGGGCTCTGCTTTGGAGGCAGAGATGGGGCCAGGGCCATCAGGGAGTGATGTGTGGACTCCGGAGCCTCCAGAGCAGGGGTGAAATGCTCCCGGTTTGGACCGGCTCAAGTGAGTAGGTAGCGATGGTGGCGGGCAGTTCGGAGAACCGGTAGCAAAAATCCCTGTCGCCGCCCCCCATGCCCAGCTGAGCCGCGCGATCATCAGAGGCTTTTTTTCTTTTAAATGCCTCTGATGAGCCAAGATCTGATGATCCAAGCTCTGACGATCCCAGCTGAGTTGCCTGATCGGCAGAGGGTTTTTTAAAAACCCTCTGACAATCAGGCAACTCAGTTGGGATCGTCAGAGCCTTTTGAAAGTATTTTTTACATGGTTTTACATGTAAAAAATGGTTTTAAGAGTAAAAAAAAAAATTGGCCACGCCCATCCAGTCACATTGCCCCCCATCAAGCCACGCCCACAGAACCGTAGTAACAAATTTTAGATTTCACCACGGCTGACAGTAGAGAGGCAGAAGATCAGGAGGAGCCTGTTGTTAGTGCATGTATGAGAAGAGCTGCCAGAAGGCAAGAGCAGTTAAAGCAAAGAGGACGACTCAGGAGTAGGGCCAAGAGATGATTGGCCCCTCCCATAAGGCTTAAAAGACCAGCAATGACTCTTAGGCTCTTTGTCAGAAAACAATGTTGATAGTATTGCTGCACTTATCTCTTGTCGGCGTCTTCTGCTTTTGAACTTTTGCCAAGAGAAGCCTTTGGCAGTTTGCCTAATTATACCAAGGTTGGTGATTAGACTGAAGAATTTATGTTATGAAGAGTTTGTTTTAATTTAGTTTGGACTATACTGAGAATGAGTTAATTCTCAGCTGTTCTAATAAAGTCTGTTTGTTTTGGAATTGTTTGTGTCGATTACTACCTACTTGGGCCTGGGTGACAACACCAATCTCACCTCAGATGTTCCAAAGTGCTATATGAAGGGTGTCACGTAAAGAATTATTTGCTTTTTAGATAAATATTCAGTTTTTCATTTTAAAACTTCTTTTTATCTTTATAAAATGATAGATTGGATTCACCTATTGCACTAAAACAAAGCCAGTGCTGGAGTGACCCATCTCATATGCTTGCATTTTTCATAAATAACCAAACATTCAAAAACAATACGTAAATTCTCAAGCGGAAGCAAAATGATACAAAGAGGATTTTTCTTATCTGTATCTTTGCTTCTGAAATTACTTACCTCCCGGTTTTGAAAATCTATCTAATTGTTATAATCAATAGGAAAAATATGAAGCAAAGCTGTCTACTGGAACAATGAAGTAGATTTTTTAAAAAAATCCTGCCACAAATTCTCAAGAAATGATAGATCAAAGGTTTTTTAATTGGTTCTTTTCTGATTAACATCTAGGAAATGGATGTTATTATTGCCTGTGTAATCCGCTCATTAAAAAAAAAGAATCTAAACTATACAGGGTTGGAGGAGGAAAAGAAAAATACTTGAAAACGTGTTTTCATTATCCATTACTGACACTGTACAATATGGATTTTATTTACCTTAGTATTACAAAAATTATAGGATGGATTCTCAGTTTGTGACTCGGTGTTTGTGGAAATCCAGTTGTTATCTTAAAATACCTTAGACTATATTATATTATATATTAGAATTACCGTATTTTTCGAAGTATAAGACACACCTTTCCCCCCCCTAAAAGGGGGTGAACATTTGGGTGCATCTTATACACCGAATGTAGCCCCACCCACCCACTGGCCCCCATCCTATGGCCTCTGCCTCCCAGCAATTTACCTCCTTGCAGCAAGCAACAAGAAGAAACAGCCCATTTCACCTTCAGCACAGCCTAATTAGCACAAGTTGATTGTCCCTTGGATCGGCCTCCCGACTCTCAGCTGTTTCTGGCTGCAGGGATTGCCTTTTGCTGCATGGGCCTCTGCTGCTTGCTGCAAGGAGGTAAATTGCTGAGATCAGATTTTTTTTTTCTTGTGCTAATCAAGCTATGCTGAAAATGAAAATGAAAGTAAAGCAGGCTGTTTGCTGTTTGCTGCAATGAGGCAAAATTGCTGGGAGGCAGAGGCAGATTTCTTTCTCTTGCTTTCCTCACCAGAAAAGGTAAGTGCATTTTATAGTCCAGAGCATCTTGTACTCCGAAAAATATGGTATATTATCTATATGAATATATTCATTACACTAATCCACTAATATAGTATGTTTTGGCACATCCAAATATATTTTGGTTTATTCCTATGGGCATATCTGCACAGAGTCACTTGCAGAATGAGATGGTAGCAAATAAATTTAATAAAAACAAACAAAGTAATAAACAAACAAACAAATATAATCTTATATGGCCACAGCAATTGTGTTTTGTTAATGCTGGTTTTGGCATGTTCCATGAAACCAATCAACAGGTTAAATATTTATATAATAACAATAACATATGAAATGTGCAATGGTGGAATTCCATTTTAAGCTTAACAATTCAATATCAATTTCCCCTGGGCTGAAAAGGCAAACATTGAACCTTGATAGAACTGGAGGACAATCAGAAGGTTGTGCTAAATTACTACATCTCTAGATTTTAAGGGAACAGTAGGTTAAACAATGACGAATACTGAACTGCCAGTTGTTGGATTGCAGCCAAAAGAACATTATAATTACCCCACTGAATCCTCTTCTGGAAGGTTGACTCCATCAGCCTGAATCGCTCATACAATCTTCCTCTCCCACTTGAAGTAAAAAACTACTCTGGAGAGCTACACTCTTTTTTTTATTGCCCAAGCCTACATACAAACTATACATCAATACATGCCTAATTGTGCATAAAATCTAAATTCTATTGCACAGCTACATAAAAATGCAAACGGCTTCAGCAGTGGAATAGCTGGTGCTGAGCTCAATCTAATAAGGGTTGCCCCCAAGGCAACTCACACAAATGCAATTATCTCTCACACACACAAATTGCTTTCCTTCACAACATTATGTTTATTATGCAAATGCATAAATCTAATTGTAATCCTCAGAGCCATCCCAAAAATTAAAGCGGCATTCACAACTTACCTTGACTAAATGTAATTAAAGATATTTTCCAATCTCCGCTTTGAAAAATTATTTCAAGCTCAAGTTGAAGCCTCATATGTTGTTTTAGAGGTTAGAGTACATACATACATATGGAAAGAGTGGGAAAAGCTCTATAGGGTTGCTGTGCATTCTTTGGGTTAAAACGTTGGATTGGTTAGCACCTTCTTTCAATCATCAACAAGAAAGTAAGACAATTGCTTATGATTCTAGGTCCACTATAGACTATTTCACACAGAATGATCTCAGAAAAAAACATGAAACTTCTCTTTTTTCTCTTCCAGTTGCAAGCTCTTGATTATTGTCTTAGCATTAGAGATTTAAAAACAATGATACAGTAGGGTCTTGCCTAATTGCATGTCTCTAGAGCTGTGGTGGCCCAGAGGTTAGAATGCAGTATTTCATGCTAACTCACTGCTCACTGCCAAGAGTTCAATCCTGATTGGTTCATCCTTCCATCTTTCCAAGGTCGGTAAAAGGAGAATCCAGATTGTTGGGGGCAATATGCTGATTCTGTAAACCGCTTAGAGAGAGCTGGAAAGCAGTGTATAAGTCTAAGTGCTATTACTATTCCTGTTGTTTCATAGCTACATGCTTCTTGTCTAACATTTACATCCTGCAGTTCAAATGGTTATAGATGTGCACCATACTGATACAAGTTTAATTGATACTGATTTTGAATGAATAGTATGGAAGCCTCACTAGACTTTGAATTGCGTATCTTGGGGATATCAGCCCAACGTGAAAATCTTCCTAAAGAAAAGGAGAAACAGTAAACAAACTTCAGTTCTAACTAAAGATAGGTCAGCTCAGATTATTTGGTATCTCCAGACTATTTACTTAATGATTGAAGTAATTAGAAGGGTTTATTACCAGCAGTTTCACTGAAGCAAATCAGCAATGCACAAATAGATCAAATATTTTTTTCTTTTTTCAAAGGTACAGGTATGAAACAATGTTATAACCCAACTGCTGAAAAGTCTATTGTCTTTTTTTCCAATGTTATACTCAACTTTAGACGAAACAGGCAAACAATTGTATGCTTATAAAATCACTGACATCCTAAATTGTAATTAATATTGATAGAATGCTTTTTTCTCTTCTCTATTTTCAACACTCTAAGTTATCTAAATAATTAATGTCAGTAATCTTCAATTAATATTGTATAAACATCACTGAATTAAAACAATACAATGTATGAGATTTACAACAGCATAATAAAAAGGAGACAAAAGATGCTTATTGCCACAGGATCACCTATGTTAATGAATAAGAGTATTTTAAAAACTTTTTTTGGTCATTTTTAAAAAGAGATTGGATAGATCAAGTGTTTTGGAATAAGAATTCCTATACTATGATTTCTGTATATTCCATCTGGAAATCCTTGTATTCTCTCCTATCAGAAGTTGGCAATTATTAATGCTATTTGTTCTTTTGATGTTACAGCATGAAATGAGGATGCTGTATTTACTTAGATGGTGTACATAACAAATTTAGGTCAGCCATCTTTTTCATTTGACCTATGGCAATAACAATGTATGCATATCCCAACATAATAACGTAATGTAATGTAATGCATAATATGATAATATAATATATATACGCGTGTGTATGTATGTATGTATGTATGTATGTATGTATGTATGTATGTATGTGAGGGGCATGGGTGAGAAGCATGTATGTTTTTAGTTGATTTTTTTCTTTTAATGACCCTGCAACCCCTTCCTTTGGGATGGTGTCGGGGCAACTGATTGGAATCGAACATTTACTGGCTCAATATCATCCTGACGCCTAAGCGGAATTTGCAGCAGACTCATTGCGCCCAGAGAGAGAAATATCTGCCGCTACCTAAGATCAAACTCACAGCCTCCTGATTGTGAGGTGAGAGTTCCACCTATAGGCCACCATGCTGATTGCATGTTTTTTAATTGAATATCATGTGAATATTATTTTTGTGAAATAAAAAAGCATCCTAGATATCCCTCTCAAAGGTGCATATACTTACACAAATGGATATCTTAAAATCTGAAGACACTTTTTAAAAAAGAAACTCATAATATTTCATCCTGGAAAAATCTTTTACCTAGAGGATGAGTCAGTCAAGTCATGTATACATTAATGGAAATGTAAAATCTGCCAGAGATACAGTCATTTGGATTTACAAGAACTTTTTTATGCAAACAAACATTAAGTGATCTTTTTTAATATTGGTGATACATATTTCAATAAACATACTGCATTGATTAAATACTGTATTTGGTTCTAATAAAGTTTTTTTCCAGATATATTATATTGAGTTTTGAAGATCTTTTAGCTCTGGTTGTGGATTGGATAATAATGGCTGAAGATTTTAATCAATTTTAAAATCTGATTTTAATCAGATTTTAATTTAGTTTGCAATATTGCTCATCTAAATTTAATTTTTATCCATGAAGAGTATTACAAGCTTATACAGGGTAGTTTAATTTGGGAACTTTTAAATCCTTTGTACAGGTTTTTCCCCCCCAGCTCACTGATATGCACTGTTATATTATTGCTTATGCTTCATGGAAAAAAATAAAAAGTTAAATAACTTTTGTGGAGGGAGAAAAGGACACAAATGCAAGATCATTTATGCTAGAATTATATAAAGATTTTACAATTGCTAAATAGTAACCTAATTTTCTCTGAATATGTAACAGCAGATTCATTGAATTGTACAAAACAAAAGTACTGACATTTTACATCGCAGCCATTCAAATGACGTTTTTCTAATCTGTTTTTGTGAGACTGATGTAAACTGTGATTTTAAAAATGGATAAATATCTTGCTGCGTGTGTAAGCCATCATCCAATTTCCTGTTTAAATGTTGATGCCAAAATATTGACCCTCATCCTAGTGCGTAGATTAGTTATGCTGCACAGTCTGGTTTTATAAAAGTTTGCCAAGTATTTGATATTAGACTGATAATGGACATTGAAATGAAAGATTATGGAATGACAGAATGCAGAGAGTCGGACTGGCTAGGTGGCTCAGTGGCTAAGACGCTGAGCTTGTCGATCAGAAAGGTCGGCAGTTCGGCGGTTCGAATCCCTAGTATAGGTCTCCTGTGTGAGCAGAGGTTGGACTAGATGACCTCCAAGGTCCCTTCCAACTCTGTTACTGTTATTAAATGATTACCCAAGCATACTCTTTTCTGATAATTCAATAACCCAGCTGAGAAGAAAAAAAATAAGGCTTTGTAACTATTTTTATGTAGAGAGAAACTTTCTCACAGAGAACAGAGAAAGGAAGTAAAAGGGGCTGAGGTCCTGGCAGGATTTAAAATTTGAAAGTTTTGAGGAGAAGTGATGGGTGAGGAACCATGTTTCGAGCTGTTGAAATCTTGCTTGTTCCGTGGTAACCTGAAGAGCGGAGAGATAATGCACAGAGAAAGATATGTCAAAGAAGACGATTGATGAAGACAATGTTCTATGAATGAAGGCGAATATATGTGTCCCAGGATAATGTTGCGGGATCCAATCCAAGTTGGTTACCAGAGTTTATTCTTCCAAGCTTTCAGATTTGTGCTGGAGCCCATCCTCAGGGAACTTCTTGGTCTCCAAAATGTGTGCACTGGACTGTTCTATGGGAAGTGTTTCTGTGGTGCTTTGTTGTGTGCTTTTTGAGTCTCAGAGATTGTCAGCCAAGCATCATTAATGTCCTTATTCAAGTCTAAACAAGGATAAAATTTGGATCAATAGCTATCTAGGCAATTGTAGCCTTCCCAAAGGTGGAAAATTTACTTTATCAGTGGAGAAATACATAACTTTGAACATGCACACAGAAAACCACTGTTATGTTTCCCATCCCTTTAAGACCAAAGACAAAACATAAGGAAGAGGAAGGGTGGGGGGGAAGTTTGCTTTAATGCTGTAGGAAGAATTATCCTTCTGGGTTCACCTCCAAGTCGGGAAAAAGAGACTGGAAACATGGAGACTGCTTGGAAAGATGGTTTAATGGTGGACAGGATCACATGGTTTGAGTTCCCGAACAGAAAAGGGGCCGAGATGCTGAGAGTTCCTGGGTTTTATGCCCTCTCTGGGCTTTGAACTTCCTGGGCCCCTGAAAGAGTATCCTGATTGGTTGTCAGACTCCCAGGGGGTGGGGGTTTTTAGCTAGCCTTGCTGGCTGATGTAATCTTCCCAGTGCCATGTGGTGAGTTTCTGTTGCTAGATGGTTCTATTGTGTTAGTTTCTGTTGCTAGATGGGTCCTATTGTGTTGCAGATGATGGTCCATTGACAAAGATGGGAGGGAATTGAGTTTCTGCCTCTGGCCCATTGACAAAGGGTGGGGGGGGCAAGAAGGTGGGAGCTGCTTCATCTTTAAAACATGCTTCTCCATTTCTCATTCAGGGAAACATAATATTCTGCCTTTTTAATATTTCCTAAAATATTTCATTCTTCTAGGAAAGGGTGGGTGCTAACTTCCTACATGCTTAAACAATATTTATGTTGTGTGACAGAGTTTTATTAGTGAAAAATGCTTATCATGCTTCCAGGATAAAGAAATTAAAATTTTTTAAATTGATCCATTTCTCAAGAATCCAAATCTCTCATGGCAGATGGTTTCACTGAATAGAAAAGCAGCCTTTGATATGGTGCAGTGGAAATTTCAGGAAAAAAAGAGATTTTTAGGGAAAATACTTTTGCTTTTTTAAGTAATTGATCAAATTCGAAGACTCTACTCATTCTATGAGTAGCTTTATTACAAGCTTTATTACAAAGAGAATAATATCTTCATTGATTGATGTATTATGAAAAAAACTTATTTCCTAATTTTTAATTTGATATCGAATCCATTGGCTTCCTTATTAGAGAAATAGTGAACATTCTGAGAATAAGAATGGTTGGTGATTCAGCTGTTTTTATCATCAGTTTTATGACTTTACTTGAAGATGCTGACTTGATCTTGCTGTTGGATCCAGGAGAAGGAAAACATGTAAGTTAAATTGATTTGGCTGGAAAAACAACAGCAACAAATCTAAATCAAAGACCTGAAAATTTTTGTTGCGTTATCCATCATATTCTTGCACCCGTGGCAACATAATTTCTCTTCTTTATGCAATGGAAAAAATATGCTTTGTTCTTACTTCTTATATGCATGTTCTAAAAGAAAGGCATCTATTATTCCTTTTAATGCCTCAGCTAGCCATTAGTGCTTTCAGAATTAGCAAGATGCAGCCTTAACTAACATGAAAAAATTCTCTTTGTTCCCAAACGGAAAGAAATGACATTCAGTGTTTATCCTAATATTCCAATTTCACTTTAGGTTTTCTAGGCAAAATGGAGATCATCATTACCAGCCGCAAGAGAGATCATCAGCCAGAAGCCATCATCAGTACATTTATTTCCATCAAACAATCCTTTCTGTTGTGGTTAATTATACTTCTGCTTTTCAATTTTACTACAAACAAAAAAATGCCCAATCAGAAACCTTGCCAATCTTTTTCAATCTTACAGTAGATTTTAAATGGTCCAGAGTGCATCTTATTTTTTTTTCTTTTCCACTTAAAGTGAAGGTAGACTCTAAAATGTTATTTGTCTAGAGATGGATTTATTTGTGGGTTTTTTGGTTTTATTTTTTGCTTTCAGTAGTAGACAGCTGGGGAGAGTTACAGCAGTACATTAGTTACAGTATTTGGTTTGGGGACAGCAGCAGGAAGAAACAAAATCCATTATGAGAGCAAACTCTACAGCCAACACTAATTAAAAATAGCTGCAAACTACTTATCGAAATGAATCTTCAGTTGTTTATGAGAAATGATAATACTGAACTTCATCAGAATAACTAAATCAAACCGCTGTTCTGTTCTCCAACTAATATCATACACACTTATAGCACCAATTTAAATATACTACTAACTAGGCTTAGTATCAGTCAATTTGACGAAGATATTCCAAAAGTCAGCTATTAGTGCCTGAGCACCAATACGACACTCCTGCTCCTGGCCAGCTCAACCGACATTTCAACAGTAGGCCAATCTCCTCTTAAAATGGGACATTATAACTTATGTGACACTTGATGCATCACAGAACTCAGATAATGATCTTGACTTTATTATACTGAGCAGCATCTTCACCCTTCTTAATTGTACTTTTCTCCAAGCTGTAGCTTATCAGCCGCTATACCACTCCAGTGAAGCCCTTAGCAATTCAAACAAGGGAATAGTATCTTTTTCCTTTTGTTCTTATATCACAATGATTATGCACTGAAATGATAGGTCTCGGAGTGGCATTTGGGAGAGTGGAGTTAGTTCATTCCGTTAAATTGCCTGCTTTATTTGACTAATATCACATCAAAGTTTGATTGCATGTTTTGACATGCAAATGGTAATTGCTCTCTGGTAACTTAGACACATTCAGAGGGGGACATTAAAGTTCTTTCTTTCCGTGTGTGAGCCAGCAGAAAAATATGGCATTATAAATAGTACCATCTTCATAGGTGATCTCTGGTGATTTCACCAGAATGGAGAGAGGTGAATTTGTTCATATTGCTTAATGAAGGACAAATAGAGGGAAACAATTAATGGATTCTTTTGACTCCATTTTCTGCAACATTATACTTTCTTGCCAGTTGGAAAAATATCCATAAATCTCTTTCATTAATATGGGAGGGATATGAATAAATGTGAAACTCAAATACTTTGGCCACCTAATGCGAAGGAAGGACTCACTGGAGAAGAGCCTAATGCTGGGAAAGACTGAAGGCAAAAACAGAATGGAATGACAGAGAACGAGATGGCTGGATGGAGTCACTGAAGCAGTAGGCGTGAGCTTAAATGGATTCCAGAGGATGGTAGAGGACAGGAAAGCCTGGAGGAACGTTGTCCATGGGGTCGCGATGGGTCGGACACAACTTCATAACTAACAACAAGAACAACAAAATGAATAAATGAATAAACAGGGTCTCAGTGGTAGGAGAGGAGATGAAGACCCAGAGATAAAAAAACCAGGAGATCAAGGATATGTTAGTGGTTTTCCTGAGACTAGTTTTATTTTATTTGGAACTTGGAAGCCCATAGGGTATATTGAAGACTGCCATAAGGTTTACCCAACCAGAAAACCAGAGGGATCCATTGGAATGTCACTAGCAATTATAGTGACTTGTGAGATGGGTCTTGTAAGAATTGCCAAGATTGTGTCACAGGGCTTCTTCCTCTGTTGGGTGCTAAGAATAAAGTCAGAAGATTGGAATATAGTCAGGTATGAGCATAACAGTAGCACTCTTTTGATGCCTTGTTAGGATTTTTTCCCCTAACAAAACTAATAGTTCAATTGCATGTGAACTAGAGTTTCATCTGTGGGAGAGGTTTTAATCTGTACCAATCAAAAGATTGGACTTGATAGCCTCAATAGCTTCTTCCAATTCTTTGATTCTAAGGAAATCAATAGAATCAAGATGGTCTGTAATGACAGAGTTCAATTATGATGTACATAAAGAGAGATCCAATCTGGGTTGGTCACTGGGACCAGAAGTTTAGTCTTCTGAATTTTCGGATTCGTGCTGGAACCCATCATCAGGGAATTTCTCTCTAGTAGAGTGTGAGCTTTGGGCTATTCTGTGTGTGGTATTTATATGGTGCCTGTTTGTGTGTGGCTTTTCAATTGTTGATCGGAGTGTTAATGGCTGGCTATCAAGCTTTCATTTCCTCGTGCTGCCACACCTCCTTTATGATTCCTCATAAAGAGGAATCCACATTTAAGAAAACTCTGCAAGCCAAAAATCTAGTCCTATAGAAGAACAGAGAAGATCTGATCTGCCCAGGATAGCTTGTTCACATGCTTATCTTCTCTGTCCCATTTCACACTTCTTTACGATTATATACCCAGAAGTGTGTAGAACAAGAATTTATTTTTTTAGGTTTATAAAAAGCTCATTATATGTTTCTATGCTCCTTTTAAAGTTGAAAATACTTATTATTAACAATTAAATGTCTACCCTTTGTTTAACTTTTATTAAGAAACCTTTGAAGTTTAATTCCCTCCCTCTTGAGTCTAATTCTAAAGTAAGCTAGCCTGCTGAAAGAACATTTAGTAAACATCTTGGGTTATTGTATCAGAATAGCTGCCGAAAACTATGTGAAAGAAAACTGACAAAGAAGATATTACTGTTAGACTGTTCCATAGTGCAATTAAAGAAATACAAAGCACATTAGTTTTAAAAACTTTCCTTACATTACCTTTAGTAATTGATGGTTTACATAATCTGACTGAAATCCCAGGGAAAAATAATTCTTATTCAATTGTAAGGGGGAAAATGTTCTTTGGTTTTGTTTTTTTTCCATGTTGCTGTTATTCTTTTCGTTAATATAGATAAGGTATAAAGTGAAGAAAACTGGAGAAAAGCCAAAATGGCAATATTGTATAGAAGAGTTAAAAGAATAAAAACCCTGATACAAGAGCCCCATGAAGATGCATAAATATAGAAATAAGTTGAAATGTTGCTGAAATAAGACACCTTAAACAATGAAAAATCAGAAAGAACTTTGGCTGGTAAAGTTTATGGCCTTCATTGTTTATACAACTATGTTCAGAGCATAAAGAATATTCAAACTAAGCTTGAACTGTAAACTTAGCAAAAGAAAGACAAATGTGTGTTAACAGGTATAATAGAAGTATAATAGGTATGATAGACAACTGGTAGAATGGGTCTCATGATTGTAACACAGAAACTGAAGATGCAATTTGCTGAAAAGGAACAAAAGCTTCAGAAGGGGAAGTTGTTTCTACTCCTGCTCAGAAATTGAAGTGAATAAACTTGACAATATTGTACAGAGCTTCTGTATTAAAATAAATACAGAAACAACTAAAAGCAATACTCTTCTTCAAGCCTATGTATTGCCAAGCAAATCATGGAGAAGAACAAACCAGTGATCCTTCAAAGAAGCATGAATGTAATTAGTTTCTCCTCACAATGAGGAGAAACTAACTACACCAACATTTATTAGGAGATAAACACTCCTAAGGCATAGTTCTTTCATGAAATTCCCAACTTGTTTGGCTAACAACTGTTTCTTTCATGAGCTGGAAAAGGCACAAGAGAACTTGCTTATTTTTGACTTGATACCAACAAATAAAGATTTATTTATGTATGTTTGTTTGTTTGTTTGTTAGCTTGCTTGCTTGCTTGCTTGCTTACTTACCTACCTACCATATATGCTGCCTAACTCCCAGTAAGAAAAGAGGGCTTCAATTCCACTTGCCAAAAAACCCTGCAAAAGGCCAAATTTTAGAAGTTATTTTTAGGAGATCTTCAAAACGCCAGTGCGGTTAGGATCATTTCAATATCAGGGGAACTTCATTGCTGATGTTTTAGAGGAAGAAGTAGAATAGCAAAAACATTTGGGAGAAATGACCATATAATGCTAGAGCTCTTTATTTTAAAGAAAACCAATGTTTACTGCAGTCAAATGCTTATGTTGGTCTTAAACAAAGATGGACTAGTCTGAGCTTCAGGTTAGACCACTATGGTTAGGATTGTACAGGAATTTTGTCTTTGCTGGATAAGATTCCTGTACAAAACAGCCAACCTTTAACATAATTAAAGTATCTACCCAGCCCTTTTCAATACCCATAGATCCCAATTAGTTTAGGTCAAGGTCTGAATAAAGTAGAAACCGGGGAAAAGTTCAACAATATAACTTTTTTCTTTAATCCTAAAATATGTTGTAAGGATTCTTGGATACACTTGAAAATTGCCAGGTTTTGCTAATGGCAATCTCTTTTTAAAAAATATCTGGGTTTTCTATTTTTCTTTTTTTTGTAGCTGATGAGGTTTATAATAATAAAGCCTCATCTTGCTACATGCTAAGTGTAATGGAACAGTGGACTAAAACCATGCGGAAAGATTCCAGAGTTATTAAAAATAATGAAATGTCTTTCTTGATATGGAATTTGGTTAAATAATTCTGTAATTTATTCAGCTGCTAAGTGCCTGTATTGACAAGTAACAGGACAGGGAGGTGGATGAACAAGAGATAAATCAGCCACAATTGCCTAAATAACAAAGCTTACACAGAATTAAAACTATTTTCTATAAAAAGCAGCTTTTATGAGACTATTGCAATTCTAGCAATAGTCCCTTTAGCAACATTTCCTATTGAAAACATCTGTTGAAAATGAGTGTCTTTAATGTAATGGGGTAGGTTAGGCAGGTTCTTTCAAAATTAATCAAACAAATGAGCATAATGGACCTTCCTAACAAGGGCTGTTAAGAGCTCATGAGAATTGCCACATGGAAGTAACAGAGACATTTGGACTTTGCTGTTGAAAAAAAAAAGGAAGAAAATAGATACCCTCATTTAGAACTTCACAGTTGATATGGACTGAGATAAATGTAATACAAAATCCTGCTGTTGTAATTCTTATGTGACCTATGCATAAAGCATCAAGGGGAAAAAATAGACTATGAATCCCTTAAGCCTGCATGTTAGTTGGAGACTCATGAGTCACACTAATTATAGTCCTGATCTCTTGGGTATCAGAATAAACAAGAGCAAATTGTCATAAATGAATTTTGAATTCTGGTAACATTAGAGTGACACAATGCAAGTGTTTCACCTAAGCCATCAGGCAAAAATGACGGCTTGAGTTCATAATTCAAGCCCATGGACCTGAGTTTTACAGCTCTGATTAGTTTGGCATTAGGATATCTCAGTCAATGATTACTTCCTTAAGTATCTCATTTAGGGTTTCTTAAAAAAGATTTTTAACTGGCAATTTCATAGCATATTTGTACTGACTACTGTGGTAAGGGTGGGGCGGTTCATATTACAAGGTTGTATTGGACCCCCCCCCCCCCAAAATTGTGCTTGGACCCTAAGTGTACAATCAAGGTTCAAAGTATGAAATGAGGAATGGATAGGAGACAATGGTAAATTCATTATTCTTTATTATTATTTAGTAATATTAAGTTATTAAATTTATATGCATCCACCTCACTGTCAAGAGACTCTGGGCAGCTTACAACATCATAAAATCAAGTACTAAACATTAAAAAAATTATATAGTAAAATAAAAAGAGATTACATTTTGGTTTTTAACTTATACTGAGAAATATAAATCAATCCTAATATTATCTCCAAGGTTTATATGTTCCAGGACTCCAAACAAAAAATTCCAATTAAAATTATCAAAGGTCTTTCCTACATTTAAGAATATCAATGCAGCTTGTTTTATTTAGTTTATTTATTTTTAATATGTTGCACTAAATCTTCCAGAGTTCATTAAAGATATTGGGCAACAGTTTCTTGTTAAAGTCTAATCTTGTTCCGCTTTAGATAATAATATTACATTAGCCTACTTCCATCTATTGCGCTTTTTCCATTCCGTAAAGTAATATTCATCATTTATTGGAAAAGTTGTAAATGCTCATCTTCAACACATTTATAGTAACAGGCAGCCAAGCTATCTGGACCAGGCATCTTTCCAATTTTAATCTTTTTGATAGCTTCCTTATTGTTTTCTTACACATTTTGCTTTTTCTAAGATTTCATTTTTCTATATGTTTGTATTAATGTTTATATTCTTGTTTAAAAGTTTCAATAAAATAAAATTCCATAAATGCACACATATTTTTATTGAAACTTTTATTGAATTTTATTTTATTGAAACTTTTAAATAAGAAAATATTCCCCCCCTCTCTGTGTATATGGATATGCATATACTTGTGCGTGCGTGCTAAGAGTGGCGCAAAGATACATGCTCAGCATTACAAGACAAGCTAGAAAGACCTGCACATGGATTAGGAGAACAAACCAAAGTATACGATTTCATCAAGAGAGTAAAACAATTGAAATGGAAATCGGCTGGTCACATAGCAAGAAGAACTGATGGCAAGTGGACCAAGGCAGTCATGGAATGGAGCCCGCTTAATAAAAAGCATCCATGAAACGTCACCCAAAAAAGGATGGATCGACAACATCAGCAAGTATTGTGGGCCCAATTGCTAGTCATTCAAACACAGAATAATAATTGAAAGCAGGAAACAAGGTACTCCATTCTGATTTTTTAAAATATAAAAATAGAGTGAGATTTTCTACCATTAACAAAACATATCCTTGAATAATAATAATAATAATAATAATAATAATAATAATAATAATAATAATAATAATAATAATAATAATAATAATTTTATTTCTATACCGCCCTTCTCCCGAAGGACTCAGGGCGGTGTACAGCCAGTTTAAAAATACAAGACACAACAATAATTAAAAATTAAAATAATTAAATAGAATTGGCTTAATTTAAAACCCCAAAAATTTAAAACATCCAATTAAAAATTATGTTGCTAACCCAGCCTGGCGGAACAATAGGGTCTTGAGTGCGCAGCGAAATACCCGGAGGTCAGAAATCTTACGCATTTCCGGGGGCAGTTCATTCCACAGGGCTGGGGCTCCCACAGAGAAGGCCCTCCCCCTGGGTGTCGCCAGCCGACATAACTTGGCTGATGGCACCCTGAGGAGACCCTCTCTGTGGGAACGGACTGGTTGGTGGGAGGCTATTGGTGGCAGGAGACGGTCTCGAAGGTATCCGGGTCCTATGCCATGGAGCGCTTTAAAGGTGGTAACCAACACCTTGAATCGCACCCGGAAGACCACTGGGAGCCAGTGCAGCTCGCGCAGGAGGGGTGTCACGTGGGCACAACGGGTTGCGCCCATAACCACCCGCGTGGCCGCATTCTGGACCAGTTGGAGCCTCCGAGTGCTCTTCAAGGGGAGCCCCATGTAGAGAGCATTACAATAGTCCAGAATGTCTGTGTGGTGCTAACTTTTTCTCTATTTGTCCTTTTACATTTGTTTAGTATGTATTCCCCCAAGAACATTAGCTCCCCTGCTTTCATTGGGAGATTACATAATTCAAGTCAATCACATTACCCTAAATAAATGTCAAAAGAGCTGAAGTGCATTTTTGTGATTAAACTGTCAAGGGCAAAACGTAGAAGAATGATTTTTATTTTATTCCATTTTATTGAAAGAGAAAATGAATAAGAAAAGCAACCGTATTATGAATTATGATTAAGAGAAATACAAGCCAATAATTTACCTACTTGGAAAAAAAACTCTTGTTGTTTGTGCTACCTGATAGCTAAGAATTGCTGCTTAGAAAATATTTCCTGGGTAATGAACCTGAACTCTTTCTTTTCCAGCTGAAATTTATTTATTTATAACTTGTCTATACTGCTTCTCATTAAAAGAAATCTTGAATCAGTTTCTTTTACCTCATAGCAATAAATCTTTAAGTTTAGTACCCCATGTTCCCTGCTAAAAAATGAGAAGTACCCAATATATCCCATATCTATAAAATGAGGAAAGAGATTAAGAAAGAGAACAATTCACAAATTGCAGAGAAATGCATGTTTTATCTGCTATTACACTATTACAAAATATAGTTGGATTGATTTTGATGCACTTTGCATAATTTTATATACTGTAAATCTTAGTTCAGGATATGGGAGACAGATTGGTGAAATCTTTCTGAACATCTGCATAATAAATCAGAGATGCTTAAAATAATTGGAGAGGTTTGATTTATCAGTCTGATTAATTCATTAAAAGTTGAAGTCTTAGCTGTTGCACTTATTATTGATATTTTTGATCCAGTGGCACATGCTGTACCTGTATTAATATCCTGAGTTTATGTTAGTACTTTCTTCTTCTTCTTGTGCCATATCTGTCATTGGACATTGGCGATCATGTTGGTGATCCCATTTTTATCAACAGCTGCACAGAAAAGTGCTGTTGAGTTTTGTCCAAACCAGTCCCTTAGATTTTGAAGCCATGATGTTCTTCTTCTGCCTGGACCTCATTTGCCTTCAATCTTTCCTTGGAGGATTAAGTGAAGTAAACCATATTTTTCTGGGTGTTGCATCACATGTCCAAAATATTCTAACTTTTGCTTTTTTATGGTTTTGATGATTTCCCTTGGCTTTCCCAGGCGGCTTATCACCTCCTCATTTCTGATTTTGTCAACCCAACTTATGATGTTAGTACACTCAATGTATATCTTAGATGATGAGATATGGTCAAAAATAGGTTAGTATGGAAGGTAGTTTCTAGATTACAGATCCTGATTGCACAGAATTGTATGAATCTCCTTTGAATAAAATGAAAAGTTGATTGTATTTACTGACTAGTACTGTACTAATCATTAGCAAAGAATGCTGCATTTGTACAAATATGGAAGGCTACATATGATTTACATTTCTGCTCATTTTGTCCATTTAAATAATTTGCCTTCAGTACTGCATGTCCTTCCTTTGTCACTTGTGCTTTTCTCCATATTTGGGGGATTTTATTTTTAAAATAGGCAATTTGGAGAATTATTTTATCTTTAAATTAGAAATTTGGAGCAGAAAAAACATTTTAAAATGTTTAAAATCAGTATAATTTATATGAACTAAACTTTTATGAATATTATGCTCTTTTGCAACAGCTTTAGTTGAGTAAACTAAGAATTACTTTCTGGGCAATATAAAATACTATAACAGCACGGGTCAGTTGGTATCTGAATAGGTTTTTAAAATATGCTTCAAAGGTTTTATGGAGCATGTTAGTACAGATGCAGCTTGACAAGACTAACCACAGATGCATTCAAAACAACGGGGAAGTCATTTGATGCACTGTACAACTCTGAATAAGGAGACGAGATAAATAGAATCAGTGTTTCATTTTGGACTGAGTGTGCAATAAAGTAGATAGTAATTCTCTTGAGGAGTCTCTTTTCCAACTAAATGTTCATGTGGGAAAATTCTGCTTCAAATTAACCACAAACTTCACTTCTTTCATAATGGCATAGCAAGTGTAAGTGTAACTGAGAATATCCAAGAGCTTAGGTTTAATTGCTTTGGAAAGCTAAGCAGAGAATAAAAACGCTGCTTGGGGTTGCAATCTGCATTTCAATACGATAGCTATACCACTTAATCAATAATTTATTTTTATATATTTTCTCTTTATTGTGGAAATGAAATATCCAAAGATATTTCAGAGCAGGTCTGTGCAAGTTGTATTGTTTCCATCATTGAGAGAAAAATACTCTTTAAACAAAAACGGGTGAATTAGTGCTTCTGGAAAAAAATACGATGGAATCATTCACTATTCACTGCTGTAAACATTTAAAATGTTTACTTTATATATTTTTGTGTGGCTTTACCACATAAACACTACTGTGATGAAGGAACTTTTGATATATTAGAAACAATAGCTTTTAACCTTTGTACAGTATTAGGTGGATAACACTTAAAATATGGGTGTAGTAGGCCACCTTTTCTGCCTATTGAAAAAATATATACAATGACCAGGAAGCAACAGTTAAAACAAATATGAAGTATCAAGTGGTTTACATTTGGAAAAGGAGTGTTAAGTACAGGAAATTAGGAGTTCAGGCAGTTCAAATGAATATAGGTTTATTGCATGCTAATGCTCTCTATAAGAATCTGATCTATTAACAGTAAACAAAAATTGTCAACAGAATTTGTGGGCTAGACTTGGATCTCTTATGGACTCAAGCCTGATGATGCATTTGATTCTTCTGACCCCTCCCTCAGGCTCAGGCTGGTCAACTCTTACAGGAGTGTGGTTATATACACTGTTTTCCCCCAAAATAAGACATCCCCTGATAATAAGCCCAATCAGGCTTTTGAATGCATGGCAATAAGGCCAAGCGCTTATTTCAGGATTCAAAAAAATATAAGACAGGGTCTTATTTTTGGGGAAACATGGTATTATCTCCTTATTTATTTAATTTACACACAGATTATATAATGATAAATATCAGACTAGGAAAAAAAAAGAATCTGGAATAAAATTTCTGGAAAACTCATCAACAGTTTCAGAAATGGAGAAGACTTCAGGAATCTCTTGTTTAAGAGACTGTAAAAAAAGAGAGTGCAAAAATCCACTGGCTGTTGAACACTTCCCTCCCTTCTGCTGAAATTAAGTCAACTGAAAATACCAACCTAATGCAAAATAGGCAGAAAATAACTCAAAATATCAACAAACTTCAGATTCTTCTGCTCAGAAATTAATAGGAGATAGTGTCTATAGCCATAAACTAAAGAGACATTTATTTGCAAAAAAAAAATCATAATAGATGTGGACAAAATATATTTTACTATTTTTGTTTTGTTACTAGAACCCTGGTGGCACAGTGGTTAGAATGCAGTATTGCAGGCTACCTCTGCCCACAACCTGGAGTTCGATCCTGACGGATTGTAGGTTGACTCAGCCTTCAGTCCTTCCAAGGTTGGTAAAATGAGGATGCAGATTGTTGGGGTCTATATACTGACTCTGTAAATTGCTCAGAGAATGCTGTAAAGCATTATGGAGCAGTATATAAATCTAAGTGCTATTGCGATTGTTATTTTTATAAAATACTTTATATTTTCAGAAAAATCACATTCACAACAAAAGAATATATTAAGGTCCAAAGGTCATAGTTACATTGCCAATATTGTCAACCACATCATACAGGCTGAACAGTTGTCTTTGTATTGCGCTACTGAAAAAAATACAGAGAATACCATGGACCTTAAGAAGAACAATTCATTAAGTATAAGTAAGTCCTCACTTATCTATGGTAATTAGGCCTGGGAATGCCATTGCTACATGACATAGTTGTAAGGCACAACATCAGATAACTGCATTGCCGACTTAAGATAGCAGTTGCAGCAATTCCAATGGTTGTTTGTTAGGCGAATCCTGCACAGTTGCAGCATCCTACACTCATGAGACTGCCATTTACTACTTCCTGTCAGATTTCCCATTGACTTTGCTTGTTAGAAGCTGGCACTGAAAATTGCAAATGGTGATACTGTAACCATGGGATGCTGCAATGTTGTAATTGTGAGCCAGTTGCCAAGCACCTGAATCACTATCACATGACTGTGGGGATGTTGGGACACTGTAACTAAATGACATCTCAAATGCATCCCTCATTCAATGCATGGTAATGGTTGCTGAACGAATGGATTTTAAATGAGGACTCCCTGAGCACATTGCTCATTGGAAACACTAATAATGAAGCTAAATATCCCAGACATTTAGTATGAAAACAAGAGTCATTGGAGCAGATACTGATGTCTGGAAAAATTGAAGGCAGAAACAAAAAACCAAAGAGGCCAAGACAAGACTAAATAGTTACATATTGTCACTGATGATACATGTATATATATTAACAAGAACTCGAAATAAATCATTTTTTCCAAGTTTTATTACTATTTTTTCTTCAAAAAGAGAGAGACCGTTTCACAAATACAAAGACTACTTGCACCCAATCTTATTGTTTGTGATTGCTTTTGTCATCCTATCTACACAAAAACATCTACAAAATTATTACTTTTGTAGATTAAAAAATTATTAATAGCAAAGAGGGCAAAACCCTATTTAAAAAGATACACCACTGCTATCAAAAGATGAAGTATCCTTCAAGTTGTGCTTCTCTTTTGATGGAAATATCCAATGTGCTTATCCTGACAAATGCTTTGTCATTGCCTCATCTTGAGAATTTTTTCCCCTCCACTTTCTCAATCTAGTCTATAATCCTTGGATTTTCTATCCTTTCACTAAATGCTAACTAGAGTTCACTTTGCTTGGTTTTAGGAGATTAGCCAAAATGTACAATACATGGCAGCACCAGATAAAATAAGATAAACAGGATGAGACCTGGCAAATAATTGGATGACAGGTCAGCAGAAATACCAAACACAGAAGCTTAATTTAAATAAATAAATAAATAAATACAAAAAACAGGAAATGGCAAACTACTTTCCTATTGTCAAAAATCACACACACACACACACACACACAAATCACCTAGATGGTCCATTAAATCATATTTAAATCCAAGTCAAAGTTAATTCGAAAGGGATCATGACAAAAGAGCACCCCTTTCACACTGCTTTTAGATCTCTTAAAGCCTATTATCTGCTTCCCGCCTTAACATTTTATGCTTCTCAATAAACTGCTATATATAATATTGTGAACAATGTCACATTTTTGCTGTATTTTACAGACTAAGAAGAAAATTTGAAATCAGGCCACAAACTCATTCAGAATAAGAATATACCTATGACTGAAATTCTGGTTGATGTCTCTACAATATGGGTATGATAATCTAAATGTTTTACAAGTGGGCCATAGATAGCTGAAGGCAATAGTTAACCCATTACATAGGGAGATAATTAAAGTTCTGTATTTCACTGAAAACAAATTACTTGTCAGTATTAAAGGTCATGTATAATTTGGGACCCGGGACCCAGGATGATGGTAAAATACCATGATTAGGGAAAGCATATTAAAACGGTTTATCCACCGAGAAACTTACTTGGATTCAGCTACAGGAATTCACATGTAGATTCTTGAAAGAAAATCTACAGATTCTTCCTGAGAAGTAAGTCTCACCGAAGTATATTCTACTAAGTGAGTTTAGGATACAATGTCAAAAAATAAAAATATGGTCAGGTATAAAAAGAGCTATATAATCATTCTATTAATACTTATTAAGTACTGACACATATATTCCATCCTCAGTAGATGCTCATTCATAAAATATACTTGGCTGCCTATTTCATGCAAAGATGTTATCGAATGTCAACCAAATGGGTTTAGGAATTTTCGCCTCCTACCCTTGGCCACGTCTGCTTCTCCGCCGGGCTTCCACCTCGGGGGATTCTCCTCTAGCTTTTCTCTTTGGCTGACACGCCCCCGCCCATTTGCCATGGCCAGTTGGCCACGGTCTCTCCATCCCACATGCTTCGGCGTGGCCCATTCGATGCCACACGGTTCATCCCGGGCTTTTAGCCTCCCGGGATGGTTAGCCACTAGCCAATTGGCTAGTTGCCAAAGCTGGCAGCCAGAAGCGCAGGGGTGGAGGGGAGTTGCTGCAGCCAAACGGTCTCAGGCATTTGTTAGGAGAAGGAAGGGGAGGGGTGGAAGGGAAGAGTGGGTGTGGGGGTGCGGAGAGTAAGCTGGCTTCATCCAAATGAGTTTTGATTTGGGTGGGTATCCTAGCCTTAGAAAGAGAGAGAAAAGGAGGAAGGGAAGGGAGATGGGGGGGAGAGAGAGATAGAGAGAAGGGAGACAAGAAAGAAAAGAAAGAAAGAGGAAAGGGAGGGAGGAAGAGAGAGAAAAAGGAGATGAAGGAAGGATCACAAACCCTGGCACTAGACACAGCTTCAGTGGATGCTTTAGAAACAAACCGTCCTAGGAGGCTAAAAGTCCGGGACAAACAGTATAGCATTGAATGGGCTGCGCTGAAGTGTGTGGGATGGAGAGGCCATGGCCAACTGGCCGGGGCAAATGGGTGGGGGCATGTCAGCTGAGGAGAAAAACTGGAGGAAAATCCCCCGAGGCAGAAGCCTGGCAGAGAAGCAGACGCGGCCAAGGGTAGGAGGCGAAAAGTCCTATTCCCGTACCAAATAAACAAATCAATACTACCTTTAGCAATGAATGTTGCAATTTTTAGTTATCATGCCAAGTAGTCGATTGGAGACTCCTTTCCTCCTTTGTCATCTGTAAATAGTGAGCTGAATTGATGGTATTAAGAATGTAAATGAAGTTAGCAGAAACAATAGGAGACCTACATGAGAATCTAGTAAGAAATATGAATTTATAGAAGCCGCAATTGGGATTGAAAAGATGCACATGTAGAATAATAACCCACAAAAAATTTGACTCAATATTATATGCTTTAAAATGTTTGAACCGCTGACGCAGGCATCTTTTTATAGCTGTCATGAACAGCTATTAACTTCTGCTTCAGAAAATAAGCCATCTTTTATTTGCTGAAACGTTACCGCATTTGGTGAAGAATAAGTCTCTTACATTCCTTAAGGTATTTTTATTCCCTTTTCTGACAAATTTTCACCACTTTGTGCTTCTGTTATTTAAAGGAAGAACACATGCAGAAAAATCATGACTTCAGTGAACAATCAAAGCGCCAATATTGTCATGTATATGAAGAATGTAACATGCTCTGTCCAGTGGTGGGTTTCAAAATTTTTTAATACCAGTTCTGCGGGTGTGGCTTGGTGGGTGTGGCTTGGTGGGCATTTCCATTCCCACTCCACTCCAGAGGAAGGTTACTGCATTTCTCCTGATCAGCTGGGACTTGGGAGGCAGAGAATAGATGGGGGTGGGACCAGTCAGGATTTTAACTACCGGGTCTTCAAACTACTCAAAATTTCCGCTACCGGTTCTCCAGAACCAGTCAGAACCTGCTGAAACCCACCTTTGGCTCTGTCACTTGTGGCAGTAAAATATGCATCCATTCACACAAAAGTATTCTTTTTTTTTTTTTTATTGCAAAAGTTTTACAATTACATTTTCACCCCTTTTTCCCCCCCCTCAACCCGCCCCAAACTTCCCAACCTCCCTAACCCACCCTAACCCACCCCTCCCCCCAGACTTCCTCACAATATACTCATGTCAAATAAAAGGAGAAACCCTCCTTTGTATATAAAACTTGAACCCCGCCCTCCCCTTACAAATTTTCTTCTTCATTACATTAACCTATTTCTATCTTAATATAGCAATTTCAAATAAATTTTCATCCTGATTACCTTAAAAATATTTCTATCTTAAACACAAAAGTATTCTTGAGCCTTTTATTGTTATTCTGTTTTTTGGGGGGTGGGTGGGTGGGGTGAAAAAGGATAGCAATGAAACATCTTTTATCTAACTGCACTTTAGAACATTTCAACCAAATATTAGGCAGAATTATATTCTAAACAGCACCACTTACGGTGGATCAGTGCCTCCCTTTGAAAGGTGGCAAAGCACATTGTGTAATCAGTCATTTTCTTTTTCCTTAATTCATAAATTGTTTGTGAATTTGGAAGCTTCAGGAAAATTTTGAAGTTAGGTAAACAGATAATTATAAACCAGTATCTTAAGCAAAGTGTTCTAGAGAAGCACCTAGCATAGACCACTAATCCATAGCTCCTCAGCAACAGAATTGGTAAAAAAAGGAGCATGTTGGTATGTTTTTTTACAGTTTTTCTACCAGACAGCAAAATGTAGCCAATGATG
The DNA here is from genome assembly GCA_022577455.1 of Arizona elegans. Classification (NCBI taxonomy): domain Eukaryota; kingdom Metazoa; phylum Chordata; class Lepidosauria; order Squamata; family Colubridae; genus Arizona; species Arizona elegans. Next base: position 258,375,573 of record JAKOOJ010000001.1, read on the forward strand.
TAAGGTAGGAGTAAAGAGCAGACAATAAGGTGACACTTAGTAACCAATATGTGTATTTATTTAAAACATTTGTACCAGTGGTGAGTTTCAAAATTTTTTACTACCGGTTCTGTGGGTGTGGCTTGGTGGGTGTGGCTTGGTGGGCATGGCAGGGGAAAGATACTGTAAAATCTCCATTTCCTCCCCACTCCAGGGGAAGGTTACTGCAAAATCCCCATTTCCTCCTGATCAGCTGGGATTTGGGAGGCAGAGAATAGATGGGGGCGGGGTCAGTCAGAATTTTTACTACCGGTTCTCTGAACTACTCAAAATTTCCGCTACCGGTTCTCCAGAACTGATCAGAACCTGCTGAAACCCACCTCTGGTTTGTACTGCTGCCCATCTTACACCAAACTTTGGGAGGCTCCCAATCAAGAATTAAAGCAATAATTGGAAAAGAATTACATACATTAAAGAACCACATATAAAAAGATACATAACTAATACAACAAATTTGTAATCAGATCAAATGCCATTTGAGAGACACATTTCTTGCAGGTTTCTTATTATTCTTATTACATTTCCTCACCCTAGATCTCTATTCTGTGTGATAAATTATACATATCCCCTCATCTGTTTCTACATAGTGAAAAGATTTGTAATCTTAAAATTTCTTGCTGGAAAAGAATTACAAACCTCTCTCTTTTTAAATTATGTATTAAGATTGGCATTCTTAATGAATGGTGAAATGATATCCTGTTTTATTTCTACAAAGAACTGCTTTATTTTACTTTGAAAGAGGAACAGAACAGTAAAAGTTTTGTACAGACATACCACATAACCAGAATGCTCTGTTTTGCATTTATACAATAAAATGATTAGAATACGTGTATTTGAGTGAAATATTTATCTAGGCTTTCCCTTATAACCAAAAGTGACTGCTTTTAGAGTGTTCTTTCCAATGTTGTCAATTCACTAATTTACAGGGTTCTATCAAGGGCAAAGTTTCTTAATTTCTTCCAATACTCTCCCCGCCTGCTCTGGATGAGTGGAACTAAGCTAAGGTGGAAAAATACCTGAATATTGACAAATTGCAATTGGTAGCCCTCCAAGAAAAGTGAGAAAAACCTAGCAGCTCATTTGAGGTACTGACTGATAAATACTGTTGCATATTAATTTGCTAAGACCATTTTAGAAGTTAAACACATTCTATTATTATTCAAAGGGACGAGGTGGCTCAGTGGCTAAGACACTGAGCTTATCGATTGAAAGGTCGGCAGTTCAGCGGTTCGAATCCCTAGTGCTGCGTAACGGGGTGAGCTCCTGTTACTTGTCCCAGCTTCTGCCAAGCTACCAATTTGAAAGCACGTAAAAAATGCAAGCAGAAAAATAGGGACCACCTTTGGTGGGAAGGTAACAGCGTTCTGTGAGCCTTTGGCATTGAGTCATGCCGGTCACATGACCATGGAGATGTCTTCAGACAGTGCTGGCTCTTCGGCTTTGAAATGGAGATGAGCACCGCCCCCTAGAGTCGGGAACGACTAACACACATGTGCGAGGGGAACTTTTACCTTTACCTATTATTATTCATGTCACAAACACACGTGAGGTAATTAGATGATATCAAGTCAGGCACAATTCCTGTTGACCGACCATTATTCAGACATTGAGACCAGCAACAACTCGTAGCTCTTCCAACTATATTCCACTAACTTTTGATTGCATCCATCCATGCTGTCCCCTTCTATTCCCCTTGGAAGTTTTGCCAAACAAAACCTTTTCCTAGCCTACATCTGTTTGATGATCTCACCTCAGAAGAGCAGTCAACTTTTATTTGACCCATGACTGATTGATTTTTCTTCCAGAATATACTATTCTCAGTAACTGTTTCCAAATCTATAACACATCTGTTTTTTCTCTTATCGTGAACTAATGCATTTTTTCAACATACTGTTGGAAGGATCATTGCTTTAATTATTTTGATTTTGATTGTAATGGAACAGTCTTTATTTAAGTTTGCTTCCTTCTCAAGACTGATGTCCTCTTTATTTCTCCAGCACATTATCCATTTTTATCTAATCTCAAGAAAGAGAAATATCTACTATAGTCACTTCTTACTATTTTACATTTATCCAGATTGTTCACCTTCCACTTTTAAATGCTCTTAATGATCTTCTAAATTTCTTTTACATTCAGCTAGCAAGGTGGTATATACTATCTACCTAACTCAAAATATCGAAGCTTTGGCCTCTAGTTTTGATCTCAGCTGTCAGCCTTTTTAATCCTGTGCCTTTCTTGTAATGTATTTGCTGCAAAAATTTAAACAGAAAAGGAGCATTTTTTTTTGTCTATGCTCCTTTGTCACTCTCCCCTATTCTGAAACACTCTGTTCCCCCAAACTGAGTTGTTATAGTAGCTTGTACTACTAATACTAGTAGCAAGTAACTTGTTCATTGTAAAATGAACAATCAAATATTGTGGTATATTAGCTTTAAGATGTTCCACATTCTAGCATGGTGTACACACAGCTAAAGACTTGATACAATTAATGAAGCAAAATTAAATTTTCTCAGATATTTCCTTGCTCTCTCCATTATCTATCTTACTATCTACCTTACCTCCATTATCTATATACCTGTAAACTATATGTACAGTATTCATGTTTCTTCATAGAATGAAGTATCTAAACTTATTTAAAATTTCTCTCCTCGTGTATGGCACTGTTCTTAAGAAGCTTACTTTGCTTGCATGAAGAAATGAGTAGATGTTTTGATAATTTGTGCATTCTCTTGCATTTCCCTTTTCAATATTTTCTCATTTGGAAGCCACACAATCTCATTCCGTATTTATTGACATCAGCGTGTAACTGAATTGCTTTTAATTGACGTTTTCTCTATGCCTGGCATTTTCCTAATTGATAACTGACTTTCATATCTTACTTTCTAGTGGAATTGCTTCCAGCCTGTATTACTTTCTATAAATGTTTCTGTCATTCTATAATCCAGTTCAGTAAGGGTTTCAGTATAGCTGTTCAATACTACTTTGACATTTACCTCCCATTATCATTACTTTTGAGCACTATCTTAGTTTTAAATTTTCCTGTGATTTCTCTTTCCTTTTTAAAGGTATCTCTCATTTCTATTTTGTTGTTATATTCCTCTACTTGTTGACATTCTTGACTGAGATATATTTGCTTGTCTTCTCTTCCCTGAAGTTGAAAGATTGTTCAGTTATTGTATTCTCTTACTGACTTTCATCCTCAGCCTTTCCTTGACTGTCATGCTAGCTTGTTTTTGAAACCCATTTGGACCTTTATCTATTTGACATTTAGAGCATATTTTTTTTCACTTCCATTTCCAGAATGTCTCTTATCTCTTCACATAGCTCCTCAGATTTGCTACTAAGCCAGTTAAGCTTACTAAATTTATTCCTTATTCTGATTTTATGTTCTGACTGGTATATTCCCCAAGTCATGTCTGGCTGGCGTGCATATTCTTTTTATTTTTGCTAAGTCTAAACCATATATTTATCACCAATAATTCATATTCCTCTCACAGTCTGCACCTGGAAGTGTCCTGGCTGAATGGTTCATCATTTTTCCATCTTCTATTATTATGTAGTCAATTTGATTCCAATGCAATGCCCTTTGTAATATACATTTGTGTGTGTGTGTGTGTGTGTGTGTGTGTGTGTGTATTTATGTGGGTCTTTGGTTATTCGGGTCTTCTCCCACGTAAAATTGGAAGTGTCTTGGCGACGTTTCGACGAAGTCTCATTCGTCATCTTCAGGCTGGTGTTCTCGGCTTCGTGCTTCCAGGAGCAATGTTCTCAGATATCCTCCCACTTCTCAGATATCCTCCCTGTAAAGGTACAATGTGTTTTTTTTTTCTTTTTCCTTTTTCGTAGGCTTTTATGTGCGTGGGTGTGGGTGTGGCTCACTGATGATGCCTTAATAGGCAGAAATAGCTATCTGAGTCTCCCAGAGAGCAACACAGAGTTGCAGTTTGTCAGCAGAAAAAAGGCCCAGAAACTTGTGAATGAGATTTCACAGAACCAGGGCTGTAGAACAACTTAGTTTGCGTAGGTAAAACCTGGCTAGAAAGAATATGCACATTAAAGCCTACGAAAAAGGAAAAAGAAAAAAAAAAACATTGTACCTTTTCAGGGAGGATATCTGAGAAGTGGGTGTGGCTCATTGATGACGCTTTAATAGGCAGAAATAGCTATCTGAGTGTCCCAGAGAGCAACACAGAGTTGCAGTTTGTCAGCAGAAAAAAGGCCCAGAAACTTGTGAATGAGATTTCACAGTATCAGGGCTGTAGAACAACTTAGTTTACGTAGGTAAAACCTGGCTAGAAAGAATATGCATATAAATATATATAAATTTGATTTATATGCCGCCCTTCTCCGGAGACTCAGGGTGGCTTACAATGCGTTAAGCAATAGCCTTCATACTTCATGCTTTTGTATATTAAGCAGATTTCCTAATAAAACCACAAAGAATTATTTTCATAATACATTAGTCCTCGATTTAAAATAGTTTAGTGACCGTTCAAAGTTACAATGGCATTGAAAAGGGGCGTTGGTCCTACCTGATACGCTCCTTCTCGTTGAGTAGAGACAGCAGCCAGTGTGGGTACTACTCATCCAATCAGATTGAAGGACTGAGTCAGCCAATAACTTTAAGTCCCGCCCTTGTTGCCGGGCAGGCCCAGCTTTGGCGAAGACTCGTAAGACTGACTCGGCGTGTGGGCACAGAAGGCAACATAGGTCACCAGGTAAGTAAGGAGAGGAGAAAGACAGACAGAAAAAAACCCCAGCCGGAGTAAGGGAGGGTCTGGCTGCTGTCTCCACTCAACGAGAAGGAGCGTATCAGGTAGGACCAACGCCCCTTCTCCATTGAGAGTGGAGACAGCAGCCAGTGTGGGACATACCCCAGTTCACTGTCCCGAGTTCAGGGCGGGAACCGGCTGGTCAACAACAACAGTCTCCCCGGAAATGACACGCTGAAGCACCCGTCGTCCGAACGCCGCCTCCGCCGATGCAAATTGGTCCAATCGATAATGACGTATGAAGGGAACCGGCGAAGTCCACGTGGCCGCCCTGCAGATCTCGAACAAGGGCGCCTGGGTAGCCCATGCGGCGGACATAGCAGCGCTACGGGTGGAATGAGCGGTCAAGCGAGCTGGTCGGGGAAGAGAACGAAGGTCGTAGGCTGAGGCGATGGTGTGCCGAATCCAACGACCGATAACAGACGAAGAGACCTTGCACCCCTGGGAAATGGGCAAAAAGGAGACAAACAGTGACTCCGAACAACGGAAAACGGATGTCCTCTTAATGTAGATCTGCAAAGCCCGTCGTACGTCGAGCGAGTGCCATCTGCGCTCCCGTGGGTGAGCAGGTCGCGGACAGAAATTAGGCAGGATAATCTCCTGCGAGCGGTGGAAAACCGAATTGATTTTCGGGACGAAAGTGGGGTCCAAACCGAGTACTACGCGGTCCGACACAGAGGTCAGAACGGATGGACAACGCTGCTATCTCTGATATACGACGGGCCGACGTTATCGCCACCAGAAAGGCGACTTTGCAGGAAAGAAGCCGGAGACTGGCAGTCCGCAGCGGTTCGTACGGAGGGCCCACAAGCGACTCCAACACTAAGGGGAGATCCCAGGTCGGGTATCTGTGTAGTACAGGAGGACACAAGTTCGTGGCCCCTCGAAGAAAGCGCCGGATTAGAGGATGGTGCGACAATGATGGCAGGGATCCTCACACCAGGACCGAAGACAACGCGGCCACATGTCTATGTAACGTATTGGAAGAGAGGCCCTGAGTCAGGCCCCGCTGCATAAAACATAAAATGTCCACAATAGATGGCTGAAGAGCGGAAACTCCAAACTCGGAACACCAGGAACAGAAGGCACGCCAGGTGGCAGAGTAAATCCGATCCGTAGAAGAGCGGCGCGAGGCTTGCAATGTCTGAATAACGTCCGGCGGAATATGCACTGCTGTCAAAGTGCTCCGCTCAACCGCCAAACGGTCAGGTTGAGCCAGGCCAGGTCCGGGTGTAATAGGGCGCCCTGAGACAGAACGTCGGCCTCGAGGGGGATATGCCACGATGGGGCCACCGAGAGGGACACGAGGTCCACATACCAGGGTCTCCGGGGCCAATGAGGTGTTACAAGGACTACTTCCGCTCGCTCGTACAGGATCTTGCGAACCACCTTGGGCAGGAGGGAGGTCGGGGGAAAGGCGTAGAGAAGGCCTGCCGGCCATGGAATTCGAAGAGCGTCGACGCCCACTGCCCGAGGATCTGGGAATCGGGCGAAGAACCGCAGCAGCTGAGCATTCGTGTACGTTGCGAAGAGGTCGATGATCGGCATGCCGAACCGACGAGTCAGCTCCTGGAAAATCCGGGGGTGGAGGTGCCACTCCGTGTTGTCCACTCGACGACGACTCAGCCAGTCCGCTTGGGAGTTGTCCACTCCGGAAATATGCTCTGCCCGAAGAGAGCAAAGGTGCCGCTCCGCCCAGAATCCCAGACGCAGAGCCAACCGGAGAAGCGACCTCGACCTGGTACCTCCCAGCTTGTTCAGGTGCGCTTTTGCTGCTACATTGTCCGTCAGGACGAGGACGTGGGAGTTGGAGGTCAGATTTCGGAAAGCCTTGAGGGCCAGGAAGATCGCCTGTAGTTCTAGCCAGTTGATCGGGCGACGGGACTCTGCTGGGCTCCAAGTGCCCTGAGCCAACTGACCTTGACAATGGGCTCCCCAGCCGAGGAGACTGGCATCTGTAGTTACTACCACCCTCTGAGGCTCCAGGAAGAACGACCCCGCAGCTAGGGCCGGAGAACGCCACCACCGAAGGGACCGGCGAACAGCAGGAGGGACCGGAACTGGCCTGGGTGAAGTGCCTCTGCCCGCCTTCTGCAACGGCAAGAGAAACCATTGGAGTTCCCGTGTGTGCAGTTGCGCCCAAGGAACTATGGAGATGGCAGAGATCATCTTCCCTAACAGTTGGGAGAGGACAAGAGGGGAAACGGCCCTACAAGCTTCCACCTTGGAGATTAACTGACGAATACCCTCCTGTCTATCAGGGGACAGGAACACCTTACCCTGAACCGAGTCGATAAGGGCCCCCAAATGGACCAGACTGGTGGAAGGGGAGAGGTGACTTTTATCTAAATTAACTGAGAAACCATGGGATGCCAACGTCTCTATCGTGAGACGGATATCCGAAACTGCCTGAGAGACAGAAGGAGACAACAGAAGAATATCACCGAGGTAGCACAAAAGTCTAACTGAACGGATACGAAGAGAGGCCGCTAAAGCGGCCAGCACCTTCGTAAAAGTGCGGGGGGCAGAAGAGAGGCCAAAGGGCAACGCCCTATACTGATAGTGGACCCCACCATAACAAAACCTCAAAAAACGCCTATGGGAAGGAAGGATAGGGATGTGCAAATAGGCCTCTGTAAGGTCTATGGAAGAGAGGAGATCGCCCCTCCGAACACCGGCTAGAATAGATTGCAATGATTGCATTTTAAATTTACGGTACACCACGTATCTATTTAAACGTTTCAGGTCCAAAATAGGGCGCCACCCCCCCGAGGATTTGGGAACCAGGAAAACCCGGGAATAGAAACCCTGACGCTCCTGGCCCAAAGGGACGAGTTGAATAGCCCTAATGGTCAAGAGATGTTGAACCGCTGCGTCCATAAGGGACTTTCTCTCCGAATTACGAGAAATCGGGCAGCAGACAAAGGAGTCAGGGGGGGTGGAGACAAATTCGATAGCTAGACCAGAACGAAGAGTGGCTAGGACCCACTGATCAGAGGTGGACCGTTCCCAGGCGGCTACGAAGATGGCCAATCTGCTGCCAATGGGAGGATCAGCAATGCAATTAACGCCGGCGACGGGTGGGACGACCTCCTCCCCCTCGAAAGGGCCGTTTAGACCCGAACGACCTGCCCCGGAATGCCCTATCTTGTGAGCCCCGATGCCTGCCAAAATTTACGTACGGCCGGGGCGAGGAAAAGGAGGAGGAAGAGGGCCCCCCAACATCATTACCTCGGAGATGGGGTCGAGGGGGATACGGAGAGAAGCAGGAATCTCCCCTGCGGAAAACCGCCGCCAAAACCTTCCGTTTGTTCCTGGTCTCGGTCAAAAAGGGATCTAAGGCTTCCCCAAACAAACGGGACCCCCCAAATGGGACTGAGGCGAGCTTCCACTTATGCCTGGCGTCCGCCTGCCAATGTCGGAGCCAGGTCAAACGGCGAGCCATCACAGAAGATGCTAAGGATTTTGCAGCAAAGCGAGCAGCGCCGAGAATCGAGTCCGCTGAAAACTGGACCACAGCTACAATCTTATTGAGGTCATGCTTAACACGAGCATCCTCCGGCGACAACTTCTCTTGCAACTGGCGGAGCCACAACAACGTGGTGCGGTTAAAAAAAGACGCTGTAGAAGCCGCTTTGATGGCCCAGGCCGCCCCCAGATGAGCCCTTTGGAGGACCATATCAGCACGGCGTTCGTCAGGTCGCAAGCTTTCAGCAGGATCGCCCGGAACAGATGTAGAAGACAGGAGAGCGGCGATAGGAGCATCAATTGATGGAAGCTGCAGAAGAGTGTCCAGTTCAGATGCGACGTGGAAATTTGTACGGTCAAACGAAGACGGGATAGGGGCTGACCCCGGCGAAGCCCACTACCATTTCACGACATCCAGGAAAAGCGGAGGCGTGGGAATGGTTGTAATCGGTTTGGCCGGTTCAGCGAACATAGGGTCTAAAGTCCCTGGAGGTACAGAAACAGAAGGTTGGGAAGCAGGAGAGGAAAGTTGGGCCGTATTGACGGCTTTAAACAGAAGAGATCTGAACAAGGCCTGTGGAAAAAGGGCAGTAGTTGCAGGCTGATCAGGCGGAAGGTTCTCGTCGTCGGACAGCCCAGAGTCACTATCCTCTGCCTCTGACAAGGATGAGCGTTGACTAGCCTGGGAACAAGAAGGAGAGTGGTGAACTCTGGAAGAAGCGTGACCCGAAGAACGAGGTTGCTCCGGCGAGGCGGACCGAACAGAGCCAGCCACACTGGAAGTACGAAGGCCCGCAGCCAAGGTCTTTTGCACCGCCGCTTCAATCATCTTCTGCAATTGGTCGGGAGGAAGAGGGTAATTCACCGCCTCCTGAGATGGTACCGGAACCGAGGGAACCGCAGAGGAGTCTAGAGGAGGTGGAACATCAGGAACAACCTCCTCCGGGGGCGGATCAGTGACAAGGTCCTTCGGAGCAGGGCCCCACAAATTCGAAGTGGAGATAGTGACAGGGCAATCCCTGAGAGACAGCTGGTCAGGAGTCACTGGTCGAGAACCTTGCAGCGGAGCAGAAGCCGTAGAAGCCTGAAGGTCAGAGCTCGCCTTTTCACAAAGTTGAGTGAGGACTCTGTCCCTACGTTTTTCCACTTTGTCCAGCGCGCTGCTGTGTTTCCTGCTCTTGTGATGGGAGTGAGCAGATGGGGCAACCTGTGACTGTGCCGAATCTTGAATCGAGACAGATTCATCCTCCGATTGCCTCTGAATGGCAGAGCTGTGCTTACGACCATGTTTGGATTTGGTCAATGACTTTGGCATGATGACGGATCCCAAGACAGAAGCAGCAGTCGCACGATAGGATCAGGTGGGGAGCGCGGCAACTCCACTAAATTCAAGCCCTGTACACACGCTCCAAGGGCAGAAGGGCAAGGGAGCGCAGTCACTCCACAAAATGGCCGCTGCAATCTGAGAGGCAGCAAACGGAGGTTGGTAAGGACAGCGGGAATACAATCAGGTCCAAGAGCCAAGGAGGGGGGGCGCAAAGCTCCACAAATACCCGCACAGCCAGCTCAGCCAATTGCAGTTCAAACAGTTGCCCCTTAAAATGTCCAACAGCTTCTAGGCAAGGCCAGCAGTTTAGAACTGTCTCTGGGAGGGGGGGGCGCGAAGCTCCACAGTCAAAGGCCTCAATAGGCAAACAGTCAGGAAGCCCCAGTAGTGTAGTAGCAGGGAATCATGCACAAAGAACCTACAGCCTCTGCTCAGCTGCTCGTTGGCTCCAAAAGGTCACTAATTAGCTCAGCTGTTCGTCGGAACGGCGAAAAAAGCGCTTGCAGCCAGGCCGAGTTTAAACAGGAGAGAAGCAACCAGGAAGCACTGAAGACAGTAAATTCAGCCCCCAGGGGGAAAGGGCGATGAAGGCCAGCAGTCCAAAGTCCAATAATAGTAAGTAAAAGTCTCTTTTAAAAAGTCAGAGGCTCAATAACGAAGCGAAGGGCGACAAAATGGCCGCCGCTACAGAAACGGTGCGAAAAAACGGCCCCAAAGAAAAATACAAGCCCCTGGGTGAAGCGTTTGGGAAGGAAGGGCCAGATCCTGAAACAGAGGGGCTGCCAAGCCTGACAGGAACGTCCAGGAAGCCCCCCAGGGGTCCCTGAAGGGACAAAACAAAAAAAGGCCTACACACCAAGGGATTAACAGCTCTCAAAGGAAACCAAAGGGAAAAAACTCACGAAATCCAAAGGCAACCAAGTCCATAGGGCGAAGCAGAGAAACGTTAGAAAATAGTCCAGATCCAAAAACACCAATATTTCCAAAAAGGTACAGATAATTTGAAGAAAGCAGTCAGAGCTAAAGGCCCACAAGCCAGTCCAGCTGAAGGACTGAGCCAAAGCTGGGCCTGCCCGGCAACAAGGGCGGGACTTAAAGTTATTTGCTGACTCAGTCCTTCAATCTGATTGGATGAGTAGTACCCACACTGGCTGCTGTCTCCACTCTCAATGGAGAAAAGTGAGTTATGACCATTTTTCACACTTATGACCATTGCAGCATCCCCATGGTCATGTGATCAAAATTTGGATGTTTGGCAACTGACTCATATTTATGAAGGTTGCAGTGTCCAGGGATCACGTGATCCCCCTTTGCGACCTTATGATGATTGCAAGCAAAATCAATGGGTAAGATAGATTCACTTAACAACCAAGTTACTAATGTAACAACTGCAGTGGTTCATTTAACAACTGTGGCAACAAAGGTCATAAAATGGGGCAAAATTTACTTAACAACTGTCTCACTTAACGACAGAAACTTTGGGCTCAATTGTGGTCATAAGTCGAGGACTACCCTGCACTCTGTTAATCTACCTCTTGGGTTTTTACATATTGTATACCCAATACAACTCTTTCTGTGCTTGGAAGTTACTTCATTTCTTCACATTTTTGTATTCTGATTATTCATTAATAGTATGACATTATATTTTGCTATTGCATTCAGCGTCATTTGCAATGTGCCATAGAATTCTTCAATGTCTTTTTAAACTGTCTCTGCAGTACACTTATAACAACGGTGCTTCAATAATTTCATGCCTCTGGGTTCTCCCAAGCTTCTGGGTTTCTCCTTGTGCTATGAATACTTTAATGTTGAATGCACACACAGGCACGGGCTTCCCTAGAGATCAAAAAGGCTACTTCAGTTTCTGAGGTCCATGTATGCAAAATCCTAATGTGATCAGCATATATATTTAAAATAACAACATAGTTTAATAATAAATGTTAGAAGGAGAAAGAAAACTCCGAAAATATATTTAGTTCAATCCTATTGAATCTACGTTTTCATTATTTTGTCCTTTTTCTTCAAGAATATGGAGGGGGGAGGGACTTTAAACATATGGAGTGATTTTTTTGGAAGAATTAATGACAGAAACATTAAATTTGTATCCAGGTTTCATTATTCTCCTTTCCTCCTTCCCTAGATTTCTAATACTATTTTTGTTACTGTTGGGGTTTATTTGCATCTTATTCTATCGATCCAAAATAAGTCCAAAGGTTGGATTTCTTGGCTGCACATAAAATTTTTAATGGTGTAGAGAAAATATGGTAAGTTTTCCCCTGAACTTTTGATGTATGAATGGAATTCCCTTCCCTCCTTCACATACCAGACAATGAATTAGAAACTTCCACTTCAATCTTTTGGGATTTCTTTCTTTCTTATAACCATAGTAAGTGTGTTTATGCATTGAGGGAAATTCTTTAATTCAATTTAATTTAATTGAGGCCTCTGTGTCGATCCTGCACCAACTGCTCTAGACTGTTTTTTTTTTTTTTGTGTATACAGGTGTCCTTTTTCTATTCTATGAAAAACAGAATGCCTGGCTTAGGAAAATGCTACTTATGTTTATTTTGCACTGGAAAATTCTTCTTGTTAAAATCACCTATAAATACAGCTCTTTAGAATTTTTCCTATGCATGGAGAATACAATTGATTAGCTGGGGAAATAGGAGCCCTGGTGGCACAGTGGTTAGAATGCAGTATTGCTGGCTAACTCTGCCCACAGACTGGAGTTCGAACCTGATGAGTCTCAAGGTTGACTCAGCCTTCCATCCTTCCAAGGTTGGTAAAATGAGGACCCAGATTGTTAAGGGCAATATTCTGACATTGTGAGAGTGTACTGTAAGACACTATGGATATAAGTCTAAGTGCTATTGCTATTTTTTAAAATAAACCTGTCTCATCATTACTTTTTCCTACTAATTTCAGCATAAAGTTACAGTGATGTTTGAATCTTCTGAACAAAGAAGTGAGATTTTCATCAGCATTATACCAGGAGTATAATAATATGACTTATTATACTCCTGGTTTTTATTATTCCTACATATCTCAGATCTCTTTTTGGTATGAAGATCAATAATAAATAAGTACCTGTTCTGGGTTTTTTTAAGGCACCATGATCCTGTACAAAATATGACCCAATTTTTAAGTTTACTAAAACAGGAACCAAATAAACAATCCCTCTTCTTGAGAGTTTAAATCAGAGTAATAAACAGCCCCAAATCAAATCTGCTGCAGATCCATTATAGAATGTATCTTGGTGGTCTCCATCCATCATTTGTTCCTGCCATTTGTCAAGATTCTGCCTTTAGCCTTGAGGTCTAGCTTACGGTCAGAACGGTAAGTGAAGCTCCTCTATTATTTAATTTCCATTTAATAAATTTCCTATGAACAGCATTTCTGGTAATTGATTACTGCAAAATTAATCACTCATTTTGGCACCTTTCTAGGCTACAGATCACAGCACTAAAATGCATTTCCCACACTACATTCTATTTCATTATCCATTTTTATCACAAATATCAAGGCACAAACTTTCAGGCAAATCATTTTTCACTGAATGAACTGTTCAGTAAATTCATTTATCACCATATTATTTTAATAATAAAACACAGGAGCAGGCTAGGAGAGCATCATATATTGAAAAAAATACCCTAGAAGTGTCTCTGTGGTCCTGTTCGGAATCTTTCTTCTAACTTTTCCAAAACATACAGAAAGCTTTGTCAGATTTGTGTTCTTATTCCTGATTTATTCCAGCTCCGAAAAAAGCTGTCCCAGTCTTCTGGAGTTATTTATTAGGTACAGTGAGAAAACTGTGAGTTTCATAACACCCCATTGATTACTATTATTGTCAATCTTCTCGAAATTCCTCATATGGGTGTTTTTTATGAAGACCTACTAGCATTATCCAAAAATATTTTCAAGACTTTCCATTTTTCATTCTGTGATGATTAAAAAAAGAAAACAAAAATAACAATGACCACAATGGCAAAACGTGGGAAACTTACAAACGGACAGTTTATATCTTGGAATCTCTTCCTTATCTGTTGATCCAAAGATCACAAATGCTGTCCGAACTTTAGAAAATCATGAAGGTTTTCAGCTTCTTGAAGACTTATTTGGGCATTCTGAGCCTTAGACTTGAACCAGCATTTAACAGATCTTGGCAAAGAAACAATCCTTTGACACTGTAATATACAAATCTGGTTTTTGCTATAGCCTTTTCCCCATGTTAAACACTTTCAAAGCTGGTGGAGGGATAGAGCCAGTGGTGGGATTCAGCCAGTTTACACCACTTCGGGAGAACCGGTTGTTAATTTTCTGAGCAGTTTGGTGAACTGGTTGTTGGAAGAAATCATTAGGACAGAGAACCGGTTGTTAAATTATTTGAATCCCACCACTGGATAGAACTGTACTGACATGGCAAAACCCATAGCAGATGAACTGGCATTTCAGTCCAATGAGCATTAAGCAGCTGCTCATGGAACTGCTTTTATTTCCTCTCAATCTCCTATTAATTCTCCTCAACTTCCCTGATGTAACACAGTTCTGGGGCAATATAAGAAAATCAAAAATGCAATGGAGGTTTGGAACCTACCATTTTAAGATTTCACCATGCATTACAATGTCTCTCCACACCCATGAAGATAGGAAGGGATAATTCATGAAGAAGTCACTCAACCTGGCAATTTACCAGGAGAGAATAACCTATACTGAAGTTGGAAATTTACTTAGATGTCTCACAGTGTTGTATGAATATGAGTGTCATCTGGAAAGTTTTAAGCTATACGTGTATGTCTTTTTGTGTATTACATTACCATTGTGTATAGATAACAAACTTCATTTGTATAAATAATAAAGATTTTGTTATAGTATTATAAAAACGTATTATAAACCAATAAAAAAGGTTGGAGATTTCAAATTATATTTTATGAGGTTGTTTCATAATTAAAGGGATCTATGTTTTCTCATATGGTTTGAAGTTCTTCAGGAAACTTCAAGCTAACAGTGCAATACTTTATTCATTCTCACTTGTTAACCTTTTGAGGTAGGTCAAGTCAAGAAACAGACACCACAGGGATTGCAGGAATGCTACAATGTTCTGTAGGGCATAATGATAAGAATCTTGACTGACCAGTTTCTCTGTCCCATATAATACTAAACAAATAAGGTGGGGCTATTTTGGTTTTTTTCTTGCATACTTCAATCTCTGGATTGTGAATTTGCTTTTTCAAGTCCCTTATTAATGTCTCATTCTTTCTTTCCTTCCCATCTTAACGGTTCTTTCCTACCATTCCCAGGTTCTAAATTCTTTTACATTACTATAGTTAGTTAGTTAGCTTTATTGATTAGCCTATAGGCCATATCAAAGCACAAGGTGCAAACACATATCACCCAGAGGTGGGTTTCAGCAGGTTCTGACCAGTTCTGGAGAACCGGTAGTGGAAATTTTGAGTAGTTCGGAGAACCGGTAGTAAAAATTCTGACTGGCCCCACCCCCATCTATTCTCTGCCTCCCAGGTCCCAGCGGATTGGGAGGAAATGGGGGTTTTTCAGTAACCTTCCCTGGATTGGGGTAGGAATGGAGATTTTACAGTATCCTTCCCCTGTCATGCCCACCAAGCCTCTCCCACCAAGCCATGCCATTCCCACCAAGCCACACCCACAGAACCGGTAGTAAAAAAATTTGAAACCCACCACTGATATCACCATTAAAATCTTATACAAACACTTTAAAATAAAAGTAGGGTAAAATACAATAGTTATAGGATTAGATACAATATAATTTGATACATAAATATATAAACTAGAGTAAAATGTCATAAAATTATATTTCGGTGTCACCCTTGCAATCTACCCCAATCAGTCCCACGTATGCAAATCTCAACCGAACCATTTTGTTTAAGTACTGTGCTGTGTTAAATGTTATTTTCAGGTTCTGGCCGCACATAAAGTAAGTTGTTTTGATATGGGGATCCCAATGGATCATTCGTTTGGTATATGGATCAAGGTATCTGCCTCTCAGCCCCTTATATAAGCAACAGTCAAATAGGATATGAGCCAGATCTTCTACCTGTGCTACTCCACAAATGCAGAGATACTCATTGTAGGGTATAGAATGAAATCTCCCATATCTGACCATTGTGTCAAGCTGTTTGAATCTCGCTCACGTAAATATCTCCCTAAGATATTTTGGCAGTTGTAACTTCAAATAGCTGTCTACTTGAAAAGTATGTTTGTATTTGCTCAGTCATTTCAAGTTACCCACCTTACTAAGGATAGCTATATCATTTTGTGCTTCTATATCCTTAATTCTTTGGGCAGTTCTTTTTTTTAAATTGTTCTCCTGTTACACAGGGGACAGGAAGGCCACAGCTTCCTACAAAATTTGTTAGTTTGGTGATCCAGGAGATTCGTGATTGTAATTTTATTTGCTCTAGTAGACATAACTTGGGGAGTCTATCAGTCTCCATTTCATTGACTTTGCACCAGTAGTTATATGCTCTAATTCTGGATAATGCATGAATTGTATGAATTCCCAATTTAGCTCTAACTGCTGCAGCAGATGTTCTTGGATCTACACCCAAAATACGTCTCAAATGCTGGGACTGTGGTTGAATATAGGCCCCAAACCTCTGCTCCATACAAGAGCATAGGGGTAACCTTAGCTTTGTATACTTTAATTAATGGGGGTAGGGACTACATTACTATAGAAAAAGCTATAGTAATGTCTTTAAATTGAGGCAAACCCCTAGGGACTTCATGTCCATGTAGTTTTCTGGATGACTACGTGGTTTGGATCTACCTATAGAAATCAGGAACAATGGTGGCAGGGGACAAAGGGAATAATACAGTGCTTTCCAAAAATGCCATTCACCAAAGTTTGAAGAATAGAAACACAAAAATATAAACACAAAGAAAAATCATGTGCAATGCCTAGTTTCCCAACCTTATCAACTAAAATTGCCAACTCTAGGTGAAGGTAACCCCTCCCCCATCAAAATATGCATATGTGACCCTCTTGTGTGTGCCTATTTGGATGCATTTATCTCCCTGCAAACAGATTCTCCTCAAAAAGGTCAGAGCCAGGACAAATATGTTAACTGAATTAATAATGACTAATTAAAATTAATTTCTTGTAAAATAAGTTATTCTATTTACAAAATTAATTGATTCCCATCTGCATATACTAACTCCTCTCTCCTTCACACATACACATTCCCTTTCCTTCTTCCAACACAAGAAAGGAAAAACAGAACATGAGGGAGATGGAGTGAAGGGAAAGGAAAGGAAAGGAAAGAAGGTGGAGAAGTCCTATTTAGGGATTATAAGGGTTACATTCACTAGGCAAACAACCCCTCTCAAACAGGAGCTGATTCTGAAACAAATCTTCAGAGGCACCAGGGCTTAGGGCAGTGTTTCCCAAACTTGACTCTTTGAAGATGTATGGACTTCAACTCCCAGAATTCCTCAATCAGGCATACTGATTGGGGAATTCTGGGAATTGAAGTCCATGCATCTTAAAATAGCCAAGTTTGGGAAACACTGGCTTAGGGCAATGAATTCAGTAGTCATTATGTCTTTTGCTCAGTTTTTCCACAGCTGCTTCTATTATGCTTAGATATACCTCCTCCTTAGATAGACTTCACACTGCCATTGGACAATTATGGTAGATTATAGAGCAGAAAAGACCTATCAGAACAGTCAATTAGGTGGAGCATCTGCTTAATGAAGAAAGGTTGAAACATTGGGGCAATTTAATTTACCAAAATAGACAAATAACAAGGCCCAGGATAGTGGTACTGCAAACTATGCAGGTACCAAGAATCTGGGAAATTTCATGCTCTTAAAGATGTAACTGAGTTCTGTTTTACAAAAAAAATATTTTATATTCACCATCACATTCAAAGTGCTTAGTCATAACAAGTAAAAAGAACTATAATAAATTTCCTATTTATAAGTAAGTGCCGAAAAAAGCCCTGACAACAAAATGCACGATTGCCATTCCATTAATTGGCATTTCTAGCCAATTACTGTATGTTATAACCTCCCATCTCAATAAAAAGAGCTCTCTTTATTCATCTGTGCTTCAAATAAGATTATTATGGCTCCAGCCAAGACACTTAAGCAGGATAACAAAGTTAATAACTGAAAACTAGAAATTATCCTTTCAAAATTATCCAAAGGAAAAACATGCATTAATAACAATTGCAGCCTGCACTTAGAAGAAAATATAAAGATCAGGATTGTAAATTATAAGAGCAATGATTTCATTTGTTTCTTAACGGTTTTCCTTAATTTTTACATGTCTGGATCCAGTTGACAAAGCCAAAGTTCTGACACTCGCAAAGAGTCTTTATTTACCAATTTTTTTAGATAGGAATTTGGAAAATTGGGTGTTACCTTTCCATACAAACCACTTCTGCCATTATATCTCATCATGTAGGAAATGGGGATGTGATAAGTCTATACTTGGCAAAATAAATACAACACATGAATGAGGCTGTTGTAGGATCGCTTAAGTTCTCTGAGATCAAATTTTGGAGCAAACAATAAAAATGCTGGCATAGCATACAAACATTTATCATCTTTTTGGGTAGGCAAGCATTTTTTGCTGGTTCATATAATTGGAAATTTGAGATTATGTCATGGACATGGTCAGAAATGGCTTTCACAGAAAGGCTTAATTATTCATGAACTACCTGCCACGGTTAGCATGCCCATTCTGTCTCGGTGAGTATGAAAAGAAGGACTAGGGATGATGACACGAGGACAGTGTTCCAATATCCAAGGGGCTGCCACTAAGAAGAGAGAGTCAACCTATTGCACCTGAAGGCAGACAAGAAGCAATGAATGGAAACTAATCAAGGAGAGAACCAACCTAAAATTAAGAGGGAATTTCCTGACAGTGAGAACAATTAATCAGTGGAATGACTTGCCTCCAGAAGTTGTGGATGCTCCAACAGTAGAGATTTTTGACAAGAGATTGGACAACGAGTTGTCTGAAATGGTATAAGGTTTCCTGCCTGAGCAGGGGGTTAGACTAGAAGACTTCCAAGATCCCTTCCAACTCTATTATTCTGTTATTCATTCAGCACCCATTTGTTAGCCATAACTAACACGGCTGTTCTCAGCTAGTCTTCTAGGTTACCTCATAAGTGTAAGTTGCTTTTCTTTTTTCTTTTTTTTTGGGGGGGTGGGGGTGGGGGTTATAGCTTAGCATTCCAAGAGCTTACCTATCATTTTGAATGATTTTGTAACTGTTTATGATGGCTTGGGCAGGGATTTCTGGAAATCAGCATAGTTGTTTGTTTGTAGAATGCCAGATTAACTTTAATTTTAACCTGATTTAAATTAATCTAAAAAAGAAGTATAAGTGGGTGAGATGAGTACTGCACTGCACTGACTACACCAGCTTTAAAGTGTATTTTGGGGATGTTAGGACAAAATTGATAAAAAATTGCAGAAAAACTGGTATGAGGAGGAAACTAAAGCCTCTGCTGATCACAAAATATTGGCAAACTAGCCTTCATACAATTTATATTTATAAAGCTATGATAGAAAAATCTATTTGCATTGCCCTTTCCTAATTGCAGAGACTGGATGAAACACATTCCAACAAGCTTTTTCCAATGTTTATGGGCATTGTTTTCCAATTGAAAAATGCTGTGCTCTCCCCCCAGATCCTTCCTAGCATTTAATTCTGGCAAACGAGAGGAAAACCCATCAACTGTTGATCTGCTGACATGCTTTCTTATAGTTTGCTCTCTTATACTCTCAAGTATACTCTCTTTGATGCAATAAGGCTTGCTACAATGCTGTGTAAAATACTACATCTGGAACCACAGTGAACGGACTCTTTGGTGCATTTGTTAGTATAGTTAAACTCTCAATTTAATAGGTTAAAAGGATAAAGGGCTGACTGATGAAGTGGAAAGGCTATTAAATCCAAGTTGGATTTTATGCATATGTAACCTGCTCGATGCAATGTTATGAATGCAGAAATTAACAAATGGAATTTTACACCTATTCAGAAACTCATGCAGTTTACTCAGAAATTATCCATTGCGTCAGAAAATAGAAATCCATTAAATTAATAATCATAAACAAATACACTGATGCTGCGTAACAACCTTCCCCAACAACCTCGTATAGATATTAAACAGAAAGGCAAGAACATTGAACCCTGTGGTACCAGAGCTTCAACTAGACCTCCCATCAACACTGGAACCAACCAATAGAGAAAGCAACCACTGCAACATAGTGTACTTATTCTCATAAGTCCAGAAGGATAACACAATCTATGGTGCTAGAAAGCAAATGAGATGTCATGGAGAATTAGGACAGATGCATTACTCCTGTCCTGGCTCTGCTAGAAATCATTAACAAGAATCACACATCTTAGTCGCCATCATTTTAGATCAATTAAGAATCTATCTTTTGAAAAGCTAACTAATTGAAGGAAAAAAATTCAAGGAAAAGCAAACTGACTCTAAGAAAATTTTCTGTAATAAGACATAGGAAAGAGAGGAGGTGCTGCCGGAAGATTGGTAGCTACTACCAGCAGGCAGGAGGACTTTCATTCAACTGCCAGGACCACAAGCATGGTGAGCAGCATTTGCTGGTGGGAATCCTGCCTGGAGCTTGGAGTTTAGTAGCAACTAGAAGATGACCAATCACACTGAAGCAGCATCCAATTCCAGCTAGTGTAAGAATGTTTGGAAAAAGGGAAAAGTTGTACGCTACTTTATAGACTGTGAAACTTTTGGCTGAACTGAGTATTAAAAGACTGAATATGAAGGATTGAGTATTAAAGACATATTTATTGGCAACATCACCATAGAAGAGTGAAGTTGACTGAGAACAATACTCTGTTGTTGGGGAAAGCATGTATAGCACTGCGTATAGTTTTGCTGTGTTGTGTTGTATGCAGCAAAAAAAAACCCTCACAGAGTTGTGCCATTGAAGCTCTGCTATTGAAAGTCTTCCTTGGTGCCAAGGAAAAGAATTTGTTGCAGCCAATACTCTCGTGTTGCCTTACAGGGAAGTGGACAACACAATACAGTGAATATAATTTCTGCACAAAACAAAACAAAAAAAATCTTCAGCAGAGAGCTTGCCAGGATTTGAGACATATCTATGAAGGGACACTGGATAGGTTCAGTAACCTATCAGTCTAATTACATTTTATGTTTAATGAGCACCACTTATAAATCTTCATCAAATTAGATAGGCCCAACGTCTAGAATATATAAAAGTGCCTGAAGAAGCTCACTATATAATTCCCAATTAACCTGCCTTCATAATTTGGCACTTTAATTCTGCTGGATTGTTTTGATAGTCCAGACTCCAATAATAAGTGCACCTTTTAAAAAGTGATTTTATTAATTTTCAATAATCATCCTAGCAATTTGCAATAGAACTTGAAGTGAATGCAGTTTCCTAGCTCTGGTTTGTCTGATGGCATTTGGTTTGCAATCAATTATATATGGTTGTTAGGTTGAAGTGTTCAACCAAAATGTTGGGTTTATCTGTAAAATTAGTAATGCCTTCAATTTATTAATTAAAGATTGTGGCTCTGCATCACTGCCATTATTGTCACCGTCAAAGGACAGCAATGATTCAGGCGGGAAAATGCATTTTTATAAAGTACAGTTGCTCAGTACAGGTTCATAATATACAATACTTTGTTTGAAAATATGATAACTTTCAAACATATACATTTGTTACTCATCAGCAAAGACCACTTATGAGTAGCTCCAGTCCTTGTTTCCTTGGCGACTAAGCCTACTGTTTAATCATCCCACAAACTGCCTGCCATGCACTTCAAACACCCTGTGTATAACTTGTAAATGTCTTAAATATTACTTGTTCCAAAAGAAGTGACAGGCTTTCCCACAAAGTAATCTACATTTCAGTGACAAATGGTGTAATTAATTCTATACTGCATTGGTAACTAGCCAAAGATATACAACAGCCACTTGCACTGAAAGCTAACTCAAAGACCATGGGGCATAAAGCCAATGGTTGCAGCACAGCAGAAGTTGCCATTCAGTGGAATAGCATAAACTCATTGCCAGAAGTTCCGAATCAGTTCATACTAGGAAGCCTATTTTATGACAAATGTGTTTTTGGCTAACAATGTCAAAAGCATTGTGATAACAAGGGGAATAGCTCCATATATCTGCAGATGCCCTGCTTTTCATTATAAATCAAGAATTCATAAAGTGTTTTCAACCTGTAAGGATGTTTTGCTGAAATCAGTTAAAATGACTTAGAAGATAGATAGATAGATAGATAGATAGATAGATAGATAGATAGATAGATAGATAGATAGAAGATAGATAGATAGATAGATACATAGATAGATAGATACCATGTTTTCCCCAAAATAAGACACTGTCTTTTTTTTTAACCCTGAAACAAGCACTTGGCTTTATTGCCATGCACTCAAAAGCCCGATTGGGCTTATTATCAGGGAATGTCTTATTTTGGGGGAAACAGAGTAGACAGAGACAGACAGACAGACTCCAGTTGCTTTTTTATATTTAACCTGTCATGGTACCAACTGATCACTTTAAAAATAGGCAGATGAAGTTTTGTGAAGAAGTATTTGCAGAGATACAGTGTTAAGTAGTACAATGATCGCTTTGACTTAATTTGATTGCAGGTTCAAAACCATGCAAACAAAAATTGCAATACATCATCCAATAGTTGTAAAATAATTGGTTAAAAGCTGAGCTTGATTTTTTTTTGGGGGGGGGAAGATTCTGAAAAAGCGTGCATAATTGTTAAAACAATTTATAATTTTTGAATGGACAATTGATCTGTGAAAATAGGACTTTACACTTTGGAAGTTTAGTAAACAGAGACAGAAGATTGAGAAGAGGAAAGCTGAAAACTGAACGATAATTAACTGGCTGTTAGCTATTATAGTGGCTTTTTGGAAATCTAATGGAAAAATAGAAATTATGCTGTATCTAAATATATCTGTACTTCCCATCTTTCCACTCTACTTATGTATTAATAAATAAATTAATATTATAGTGACTGTAGAGGATTTCAAACACCACTTCTAGAAATACTGTTTTGATTCTTCTTCTGTTCAGCTCATGATAATCTTAAAATACAATATAATATAATATTGTATTTGTGGTCTAAGCATATTGGATTTTTTTTTAAAAAAAAATCCTTTATGAGTGTACTTAAATGTTATTCCATTATGAGCACTCCCCCACCCTCTCCCACACACACATACCGGTATATGCTGAAAATGCACAGCTCATCTGCCATCCTTAAATTCTTTAAGAGATGAGATGGCTACTATATATCTTCAGCATTCAAATTATCTGAAGCCAAGCCAATAGGACAACTTCTTTATGATGCCCAGCAGGTACCCTTCTCCAATTCTGCACCATTAGAAATTATGCAATCAAATTTCTAAAATTGACACTTCAAGTCCCAAAATGTGTTTCTAAAGCCATCCTGAGGTTACAAACAAGACTCATGAAAGTGGAGGCTAAAGTGTGGGAGACCATACTCAATTATTGGCTCAAACTACCCCCTTTTCTCCTTGGCCTTGCTGCATTAGTGATGATTTTCAATCCATATGGAAACAGGCAGTCACAACTAAAATATCATCCTTGGGATTGTCTCTGGGTCTTCTACTCAGCCTGGGATATCAAAGTACTCCTTAAAAATTGTGTAGAACAGGAATGTCAAACTCAAGGCCCGTGGGCTGGATCAGGCCTGCAGGGCTGCCCTGGAAACAGCAAAGGATCGGCCCGAGGTGCCTCTGCCAGTGAAAATGGAGTTCGGGAGGGCCGCCCACTGGCAGAGGGTTGCAGGAAGCCGTCACAGTTGAAAACGGAGCTTGGGAGCCCATTTTCTCTGATCCACAGGTGCCCCTGACATGAGTGAACTGGCCACACCCACCCTGGCCACGTCCCCCCAAGGTCAAACACAACCCTGATGCAGCCCTCAATGAAATTGAGTTTGACACCCGTGGTGTAGAACATCAATTGGATCTACCTGGGTTCTCAAGCAACAGGCAATCTGTCTCCTCTAGAGCATACTTAACCAAGCTTGAAGTACCTAAATTCCAAAATAATGATCCAATGTAATGCCTTTTCCTGAACTGACTTTGAAGGCTGATATAGATTCCCTACCTGAAGAGACAATGCTTTTGTGATTCTGAACACGTAGAAACAACAGAGTATGTACTTCTCCAGTGCTTCTTATAGACTTATAGATATGTTCATACTAGTCTTATCTCATCATTTTCACATAAATATCCAGAGCTCAAAGGGAAACTACATCTTCCAGTTCCTTTCAGGTTCCAACCCTGCTATAACAAATAATATTGCCAGATTCTGTGAAGTAGTACTTAATGAGCCTCAAGTCCTCTAAGTTTGATAGATAAATAGATATGGCCTGCCATTTACTAACACACAGACACGTACGTGTGTGTGTGTTTATGTACACCCTACTTATGCTGGTCTAGCAAATCATATAAAAATGGTTTTATTACAAGAAGAGAATATAACACAAAATAAATTTAATTTGGGGACCATTAGTGTAATGAGAACAGTAAAGGTTAGGGTGAGGGAGATGGATGGAGTAGAAATAGGAAATATAAATAAATAAACAAGCAAACAAACAGTACAATTTAATCAATTCCTACAATTTTTCATATATATTACAAACTATAGATTCATTTTTAGACTACAAACTATATACGTATTGCATTGCACATTATCTCTCTTTTTTGACTTTCGGAATGATCTTCCTGCTTATTTTCGCTAGGTTGAATATATCTAGTATTCTTTTAGTTAACCTGAATGCCTTTGATAGAAAAAAAAAATAACTAATTAATGAAGTTATTCGAGAATTTCAGTGATATAGTAAGCTGTAGGAAATGGTTCCTACAGGTTTTAAAAACTATCTAAAGGTTTTAAAAACTATCTCAGGGTATTGAGAAAGTTATGCCTAGATTATTAATACTCCATGCTCTCTAAAGATTTTTCCCCTTTTCTTTTAAACAATAGCTATAATGGTATAGTACTTTAAAGAGAAAAAGAGTAAAAATATATTTCTTTCTGGAAATGTCTATTAATTGGAATCCACAGAGAACATAACTGAATCATATGATAATGTAAAGATTTAAGCATTTTACCTTCTATCTCTGAGATAGTTTAATTAGATTACTTTTTTTAATAAGTAATCTTCCTTTTTGAAGGCCAGTTTTTCAAAAATCAGTTGACACAGAAAAATATTGCAAAAACTGATCCCCTAGAGGCTATTCCAGAGTGTCTCAATGAGATGATGTCCTTCACTAATGGGAATAAGGGGATATTTTAATTTATGCAATGAACACGATGTAGAATGGAACAGAATGAATTAAAATGGCACAGAGTAATTTAGAATCTTAGATAGAAGACTTTAGATGTAAGTGAAAAGTTTTGTCTTTTTGTCTTTCCAAAGGATATTTCTCATCTAAGAAAAACAAAGGAAGGTTAATGATGATTTGTAAGGTTTTCAGCATAGCCCACTGAATTTAAAATGCCATGTGTATTTACCACAATGAATAGGAAATCAGATCACCTTGTGCCTGCAACAGATAGAGAACATTTGTCTGAATTAAATACGTTAGAATAATGTTAATGCTGAGCTAAAACGATTAGATAAATACAATTGCTAGATTCTCATTCAACCAGAAGTAAGCAACATTTGGGCTGGTGGAGATTTGGAATTCTGAGAAGATAGCACCAACTATTTTATCAAATGAAAGATACTTTGAATCTTTGCATTTTGTAAAATGGTTGCCAGCCCCTAGCAACTATTTCCCAAAAGAAAAACTTACTAGGGTTGCTTACTATGACATTGTCTAGCTTCCAGAGATGGTCTCTATTGCTTTGGCTCTTTTTCTATTTCCAGGGAAGAGGCTCACATTCTAACAAATATTGGCTTGCATTTAGCTACCATTTTTCTTTTTCTAATAATGCCTTGTAATGTATATAAGGCCCAGGAGAAAATAAAGTTGATGTTCAAGATTGTTGTTGTTGTTGTTTTTGCTTTGTAAGTTGTTGCCTTTCTTTTAAATGTCTTTAATTTTTTTAAAAAACTAAACAAAACGGATGGTTCAGAAAGACTGGTATACACTAAAGAAGTTGTTCAGGGCATCACCTTGCTAATTTCTAGTTTGGAACAGGGGTTTTTCAAGCTGCAGATCCCCAGCATCTAATTAAATTAACTATGCTTTGTAATAACCACAATAGGGTCTTAAAAATCAAGTCAATATGAATTCTGGAACTAGCATTTTAGGATGCTAGTTCTTTGCATCATGTCCTTTAAAGTTTACAGCAGTGGTACCCAACGTGGGGCCCACACCCCACAGGAGGGCAATTTGATTTTTAATGGGGGCAATTTGAACCTTGTTTAAACCAAGTTAATGGCCTTTTAGGCTTCCTCCATGTGAGTTCAGTTCACTTTTTGAGTAAAGTAAGAATTATATGTCAACGGGGGTGGTGGTGGTGGCATCAGGATTTTAGAGATGCTTAGGTGGGGCATGGCCCAAAAAAAAGGGTTGGGAACCACTGGTTTACAGGGAAACAAATGATTTATATTTCCAATCAGATTGTATGGAGTGACATCATTGAGCTAAATTATTTCTTTCTGAAATAATGAGGGTTCCTGGGGTTTGCTGATCCTAAGGCTGACAACCCCGAATTTTAAAAACAGTGTCATGTTAGACCCTATCATCTGTTGCAAACTGACCATTTGAAATTATTGGTTCCTGTTCAATTTGATGAAAGATCATTTGCTTTACATTTTTCCTTTAGAAAATAAAAGTATTCTGGAAAAAAAACCCTCATGGATGGAGTATGGTGTCCTTGTACTTGCAAAGGGACAAAACAGCTATGCTAAGAGATGTGTCTTTCATTGTACAATAATCTCCCCAGCAGCTTTCTGGGTTTCCACACCTCCATTAAATTCCTAGTGAAGACATAATAAGAGAACTCCTACGGTTGGCTTTTTTTCAAACTGGGAATATGGCACCACAAGAAATGTCAAGATAATGGTAGGATGCATCAAAGAAAACAACATTAAAAGGAGCTGTTCTCTCTGTAACCTTCAAGAATGAGGCAAGCTCAGAAACACTACCCAGAAGAATTTGAAATCAATTTGGAAGAACCTTAAGAGTAAAACAAAACAAAACAACAGAATTTAAAAGTCTATTCTGAAGGGTAAGAAAAAGTTTGAGGAACTGAAATGTAGGATAGATTTCTGGCATAGCATTACTTGAAATTTTATTTACTCAGCAGCTGGTTCCCCAGTTGGCATCTCCAGAAAGGCAAATGTTTATATTTGGAAGAAGTTTCCTCTCACAAAAGTAATTGAGATAGCTCTGAAAACCTCAAATATTCAACAGGGAGACGTTTAACAAAATTATGCACCTCTCTCCTATTAGTTTAGCTTTAGCTAAATGGCTGACTTAAAATGCAAGAAAGATTGGTGGGGTTTTTTTTTTAAAAAAGCTATAACTTCAGGTTACTTAAATAACTTGAACAATCTAAACTGCAAGGATATAATCCATATCCATATTTGAACCCCACCCAAACATCCCCTAACATGAGGCATTTACAGTGAAAGAATGACAGATGAATGTTTTCCTAAGCAAAAGGACCATCTATCATTTAAACTGCATTCTATATCCAAACATCATTGGAAATTGAGATTTGGGGAATGGGAAGCATTCAGATTTCAATATAGCCTAGTGTGCTAATTCAGCTCAAAAATAACGTAAGTTATTTCAGTTTGTACTGGAAATGGCTTTTAATCAGCCATTAAAGTTGTTCTATAAATGAACATTTGCTTTTTGTATCAGGAATCCGCTGTGGCAGGTGGATTAGAAAGCTCTGTGCAGCTGAAGAATGATTCAGATATTTACAGCCTTCAAGGCTGCCCAAATTCACTTTGGCGGATTATGCTTCATCCATTTAGAAGCTACACACTAAAGCTGTAATGTGCTTTTTTGTTTGTTTTGGCTTAGAATGATATGCTTTCTCTGTTGTGATGTCTGCTCTATGGAATAGCATTCCCTGTGTACTCCAGCAAGATCCTCTCGGTCTTCCTGAAGACTTTGAAGACTTAGGTTTTATCCAGCTGTTTGGTGGGGAAGTTAGATAAGGCCAATATAGACGTGATTTGCATTGTGCATTTGCTATCCAATGCTTCAGTTACTGTACTAGCACTGTTTTAATTTCCTTTCTTGTTTTGTTTGTAAAGGTGTTACTACATTGTTTTCTTCTTGATTGCTGTATTTTTTTTATTGTTATATTGTTGATTGATGGCCATGTATGTTTTCCTAAATAAATACACAAATCAAACCCAGTGTATTAATGTCTTGTGTAAACCAGACCATTACAGTATTCATCAAACTATTTTTTTGATTTAGCACAACAATGGAGCTCCACCAGTGACTGGACACTGGCTAACTTTTCCTCTGCAGGCAATTTTCACCTGATTCCCAAAACTACCTTTCACATACTTCTCCATCCTCAAATTAAAGGCTTGTCATTGGGAAGCAAGTACATATCTAGGACGCTGGCCAGTAAAAGCAATTCAACAAGCTTTTAAAGGATAAATACCTGGGATAAAAAGAGCTAATCTTTGCCAGATGCAACCACTGCTTTGTTAGGAGGAAGTGATCGTGCTTAATGGCTCATGTGATTTTAATATCATAAAGTTTGGATTGTTTTTAGCTTACATCTCTTTTCTTGTCTACCCTCTGGACTATATTATAGTATTTTCAAGCTTATTTTTTTCCTAAGAGATGACTGGATCCTTACCAAGCTAAGGAGTTCAGTTTTATTCAATCAGTACAGTGGTGGGATTCAATTTTTTTACTACCGGTTCTGTAGGCGTGATTTGGTGTCTGTGGCATGGCACGGCTTGGTGGGCGTGGCTGGGGAAGGATACTGTAAAATCTCCATTCCCTCCCCATTCCAGGGGGAGGTTACTGCAAAATTCCCATTTCCTCCCGATCAGCTGGGACTCAGGAGGCAGAGAATAGATGGGATTGGGGGCAGTCGAGGTGGTATTTACTAGTTCTCTGAACTACTCAAAATTTCTGCTACCAGTTCTCCAGAATTGGTCAGAACCTGCTAAATACCACCTCTGATTCAGTAAAAGGATTTATACAATGTTGAATAAAGCCCATTATTATAAACTTTCCAGCATCTCCTGATATTGCTTAATCCATTATAAATGTTTAATGTTTAAACATTTAGTGTCCTGTATCAATTTTTAAGTAATAGGGTTTATTTCATTTTATCTCTTAAAACAACATTATAGGAGACTGAGAATTCATTTATGGTTGCTTGCATCTAGCTGGTTAACTGTCATTGTAAAATTATGCTTACCAAGCTAAGGAGTTCAGTTTTATTCAATCAGTACAGTGGTGGGATTCAATTTTTTTACTACCGGTTCTGTAGGCGTGATTTGGTGTCTGTGGCATGACATGGCTTGGTGGGTGTGGCAAGGGAAGGATACTGTAAAATCCTCATTCCCTCCCCAATGCAGGGGAAGGTTACTGCAAAATCCCCATTTCCTCCCGATCAGCTGGGATTTGGGAGGCAGAGAATAAATGGGGGTGGGGCCAGTCAGAATTTTTACTACCAGTTCTCCAAACTTTCCACTACCAGTTCTCCAGAACTGGTCAGAACCTGCTGAAACCTACCTCTGCTTAGTAACAGTTTATGTTATTATTTAATTCTCTATCAGATTGAAACTTACAGTGAAGTGTAATGTAGTGGCAACTTCTAGATGGATTCCAGAGCCGGAACTGGAACTTTGGAAGGTATATAGTACATGTATCATGAGCAGGGGTGGGTTCTAAATTTTTTTACTACTGGTTCTGTGGGCGTGGCTTATTTTGTGGGTGTGGCTTGAAGGTCATGTGACAATTCTTTAGGATTTAGCAGAGGTACTGGTCTACCAGGCTTTTAACTGCTTGCAGAGCTGTACCGGTCTATTCATTTGTTTTTGGAGGCACTGGTCTACCCATTTATTTTTGCAAGCACCGGTCTACTCATTTGTTTTTGGAGGCACTGGTCTACCCATTTATTTTTGCAAGCACCGCTCTACTCATTTGTTTTTGGAGGCACTGGTCTACCCATTTATTTTT
Source organism: Arizona elegans (assembly GCA_022577455.1). Taxonomy (NCBI): domain Eukaryota; kingdom Metazoa; phylum Chordata; class Lepidosauria; order Squamata; family Colubridae; genus Arizona; species Arizona elegans. Next base: position 258,405,364 of record JAKOOJ010000001.1, read on the forward strand.
GCAGGCACCAATCTATTCATTTGTTTTTGGAGGCACTGGTCTACCCATTTATTTTTGCAGGCACCGGTCTACTCATTTGTTTTTGGAGGCACCGGTCTACCACCACACTGCCTTTTAACACTGATCAGCTGTAGGGCGGTCCTTTGAAGCCCCGCGGCAAGAGTTTAAACAGTTTTTTTCCTTCTAGCTGATCAGCTGGGACTCAGGAGGCAGCAATAGATTGGGGGTGGGGCCAAATAAAAGGTAAGAATAACGTGGGGGGGGCAGGGGACAGAACCGATTCGGTGACGTTATATTGTCACCGCTACCAGCTCGGCGGAACCGGGAGAAACCGGGAGGAACCCACCACTGATCATGAGAGCTTTAGGATGAACAATCTTGTTGAAGATTTCACACTCATTTTTAAGTTAAGATTCTGTGAGCAGTTCTGCATCTTGCATCTGCTGAGATTCTTAACCCAATTAAATCGTTGCTTTTGCAACATATAAAGACCTCTTCTAGCTCAATTATACATACCTAGTTTCATTTCTAATGATATCTTTACCAGAATGTAATTTTTCACTTTGACTCTGTGTCTAAGTACTCTGTGTATTAGTAATAAAACTGAGGGTGAAAAAAAATGGGGGTGGGAAGACAGCTTTACCAAGCAGATTTTGAATTAATAACTCAACCGTAGTCAAGACAGGAAAATAACACACTCTCCCTCTCCTTCTCTCTCCTCTCTGTTTCTCTCTGCCTCTGTCCCCCCCCCCCCCCCTTTCTCTCTCTCATACACACACACACCTCTATCACATTTCTGTACCACCCTTCTCCCTCAGAGGGGGACTCTGAGTGGTATACAATGAAATGTTAAAATACATGCAAAATTTTAAAAAAATCAAGAGGAAAATAAGAGTTTAAAGTTATTTAAAAGGTGAAGGGACAGGCTTTTAAGGCACTAACCAGTCCCATGTGGCATGCTTTCCTGGGCCCCTCACATGAAGCTGCAGAACCATGTCTTAATTCCTTTTTGGAAGGCCAGGAGAGGTGGGGTTTGTCTCACCTCTGGGCGAAGAATATTCCTTAGGGAAGACTTTCTTTACAGATGTCACCAGTCACAATTCTTTAATGGATAGGTCTGCAATATACCTTCTTTGCCTTTGGCATGGGTAATGGAATGAAAATGGTTCTGTAGGTATCTTGAACCCATGACATAAAGACATGAATAATAGACATGGGATCTTTCTATCCTACATTTGAACAATTCACAACTTTAGATTGCCATTGAATTTGCATTTATGTAAACACAATCAAGTAGCCAGATCATTTAGTTACTGTGACACAATTAATATGTTGCTTAATGTGGAATGGAAACGAAAGATATATGCTACTGTAGCAGGCATCCTATTTAGGCTTTGAATTGTCCACACAGACATAAAAGATAAGTACTACTATTAGTAATTATTGTACACAAGGGAACACGGTGTACACAAGGGAACAGGGTGCAGGGTTCATAGCTAAAGAGTGCAATTCAAAAACTATTATATGTATGAGTAATGGCATCACACGAATAAGGTGCCTCTGTAGGAATTAATTTAAGAAGGTTTTTCCTCCCCATACTAATAGCCAATCAGCTGTAGTCTTGGCAAGAAAACCCAGTATAGAAGAATAGTCTGTAGACATTTGTTGAAGGTCATGCTAACACAAATAAACCATACATATCCATTTTATTTAAATCGTTTTAGCTATAAAAGTTATGATAACATCTTAGGCCCCAGGCAGTATAATATTTACATTTCCCTGCTCAAAATAGTCAAAGACAAAAGGCACAGGGATACCACATGCTGGGGTGAATCCTTCTGCAAACCTACATCAGAAGAGACCAACTACTATTACTTTGAAAGGGATGCTTTTATATTCAACAACAGCCCTTCCAAATTGTATTTTCCTCACAGCACATATGCATAGAATGCTTGTTGATAATGGTAAACAGTCTCCTTCACACCTGATCATGATGTACAGTAGTAATGCTTATGATACATTTAAAATAATTAATACTTACAATTAACATTTAACATTCACGAGGGAAATGCTTTCTCTTTCTGATGAACAAAATTCCTTTACCCAAGAGAATATCATAAGATCCATTTTCCTAACATTGTGTGAGCTGAAATGCAGGTTATCAGTTAAAATTAGAAGCTGTTGTTATAGAAAGGATTAATAAAGTATGAAGAGAGGCATTGAATTAAAGATGAAAGTGGATATTGGAATGAAACTGGAAGGAACAATGTGTCAAAGATGGTCTCAAGAATAAGGCAAGCTCAGGTTAAGAGCATTCACTCAACAATATATGGGCTCTGATCACAAAGCTTGAGCACTTTAACTACCAAGCTTGTGAACTGTTTAAGAGGAATAGAAAAACATTTTTTTAACAGGCCCTTAAATATAAATTTAAAAAATCCTAAGGGCAACAGAGAAAAAAAATAAGTGAAATCACAAAGAACAAATGTCACAACCTTTAACAGGAGAGCAAATGGCAAAAAACAAGGAACTAACAACTATGAAGTTAGGGAGACACCCCATAGAAATGGGAAGAGATTAATAGAAAATCAGAGCCAGCTACATGGCAGGCTTCCAAACTGTATTAACTTGGTTTGCAATGGGCTCACCAGGAGAATAGGAAAGTCTAACGTCAAAAGGGTAGATGAAGCAGGTGTACATAGGAATGGTCATCACATGATGGATATACATCAAGTCCCTCAGCCCATTCCTATGTCCCTAAAGGCAAGGTTTTCTCTTAAAGACCAAACAACATGTGAACTCTTCTGCACTAGTGGTATAAGCAAATTTTTCATTGTTTCTTTAGTAGCTGATTTTACCAGCAGAGACAGAGAGAAAGGGGAACAGTTTCATTATTACTATCGTAATATCGCAACTCTATAGTAATAGATTAAGAGATTAATCAAGTGAATATGATTAGTAGTGTCCTGTTTTCAAGATCATGTCAAGATTATTATATACTGTATTTATTATATTTAAATTTACTGTGTATTTGTTAATCTATTTATACAAATATTCCATTTTTTAATTTCTGTTTTCTATTTTTTTCTATTTACGTACTTGATTATTCTCTAATAGTTTTTATCAACATGCAAGTACTTGACTAGAGGCATACAAATCAGCAGGCAAAACATAAAATTGAATGTATCAAGGAAATAAGTGGCCATTCTCTAGGGTTGTATATATCACTGAACTGATAGATTGACGTTGGAACTTATCTGTAATGCAGAGGGAGTCACATGTTTATTTCAAATGAATAAGAAGTATGAACAGCTCCATCTCACCCAAATTTAATCATCATTAAACTACTCATGATGGTTCCTTCACTAAGGCTTAATAGTCTTGGATATTCTCATGTATATTACGCTACATAATTGGTGCCTGGATATTAATTGATATACAACTAGATCTTGAGGTTTCAAATGCATAAATATGAATCTAATATGTTCAATCAATGCACAATAATAGCAGCTAGTACTTTCTTTGTCAAGGAAAATATTTGCCATATATTCCAGTTAGATGAAACTTAGCCACTGAACAGCTGATAGAAGAGGACTGAAGACTGGGAAATCACTATAGAAGTCCTTGCAGTTTTTTGAAGGGCACTTTCAACTGATAGTAACCAAAATAAAACGAAGAGGAGAGGTGTAGCCTTGAGTATGCTGTAAAACATAGTGCTTGAGAACACAACTGTGTCAAAATATTTGCAGGCCAAGACATAATATATTTATTTTTGTATCGTGAAAAAGCACTAAAGGACAGTACAGCCTTCAATCTCGTTAGTTTACCAAACTCTTCATTCCATAAGAAAGCTAAAAGCTGCAGTGTATGATATTAATAACTTAAAGGTGTTGATCGTCAATTATAAGAAGTAAGGTCATGGCTAACAGAATTGTGAGGAATATATTGCATCTAATTCTATACACCTGAAATGAAATAATATTCAATAATAATCAAACTCATTATCTAATATAATAGCTAACCCAGTGGTGGGTTCCTCCCGGTTCGGCTGAGCCAGTAGCGGTGACGATATGACGTCACCGAACCGGTTCTGCCCCCCCGCGTTATTCTTACCTTTTATTTGGCTACACCCCCAATCTATTGTTTCCTCCTGAGTCCCAGCTGATCGGCTAGAAGGAAAAAGCTGTTTAAACTCTTGCTGCGGGGCTTCAAAGGGCCACCCTAGAGCTGATCAGTGTTAAAAGGCAGGTGGTAGACCGGTGCCTCCAAAAACAAATGAGTAGACCGGTGCCTGCAAAAATAAATGGGTAGACCAGTGCCTCCAAAAACAAATGAATAGACCGGTGCCTGCAAAAATAAATGGGTAGACCAGTGCCTCCAAAAATAAATGAGTAGACCAGTGCCTACAAAAATAAATGGGTATACCAGTGCCTCCAAAAACAAATGAGTAGACCGGTGCCTGCAAAAATAAATGGGTAGACCAGTGCCTCCAAAAACAAATGAGTAGACCGGTACAGTTCTGCAAGCAGTTAAAAGCCTGGTAGACAAGTACCACTGCTAAATCCTAAAGAATTGTCACATGACCATCACGCCACGCCCACAAAATAAGCCACATCCTTAGAACCGATAGTAAAAAATTTTAGAACCCACCCCAGAGCTAACCCATTTTAACCCAATGGATAAAAATCTTTCCATGAGTAGTAAGGGAGGTACTTTTCAATCTAATGATTAAAAGATATGTAAACATGAGTAATGTCAGCTTAACATGACATTTCAATCTTTTTTCATTACAAAAATTATAACCACATGACCATGATTTGCTACTGCACTTCCACATTCTCCATTAACTCTGCTTGTCACAAGCCAGTTGGGAAACATGGAAATGACAATCCTGTGACCTACACAGTGGTTGTAAATGCAAGGATTGGTTGTTTTCTTTGTACTGTCGTAACTTTGAATGGTTGCTAAACAAGGCAGTCAGTAAGCAAGGACTGACTATCTGTATATATGTCCTCAGAAATTGAACTATTTCTATTCAAAATTTCCACCTTTTGAAAGTAATTAAGTAACATGGGCACTTATTTACCTTTTCTAAAATTTGATTGTTGGTGCATTGTATCCTTTCAGTTTGTTACTGAATGACATATTCATTTGTTCACATTTATTACCAGCATGGTAAATTCACAGAGTAACAGTCATGTAACTTATCAATGAGTTTTGTATGATAACTACAAAGTACATCCCTGAAGTTATGGTCTAACATTAGCTACAGAAAAGCACCAATGAAAATAAACCTTACATGGTGCTCCAAAATCCTTAGCAAAAATGAAGAACAAAAGAGAAGGTGGAATCTTGGTGACGGTAATGAAGATTTTAAAAGAAATGTATGTGAGAGAGTCCATTCTCATAAGTTCAGAAGGATGCAGCCTGATTCCATGGATGACAGAGAATAATGAACTCCTATTCAAAATGCAGGATTACACATACACACAAGATAAGGAAAAGACTGTCCCCAGTGTGACAATCCCATGTTTAACAATTTGAAGTTAAGTACTCTACCTACACAACTCTGTAGCTTTCCACAGACAGAAATAATTACTTACTTAAATCAAGAAAAATAGTATTTCCTTGTCCTACCACTGGCACAAAAACTTGTCAAAATACCAGTAATACTTCTTCCTGCTGTCTTCTTAATGGACTGTCCCTCTAAAATTCTAGCTGTTTTTTGGATGTCAAAGGCACAAAAATCCTTAACTTTAACCCTGAACCTTAACCATGTTTTAAAGCCTGGAGGAAGGATGTTTGAAGTATTCTCTCTGTATAAGAAAAAGAGTTAACTTTCTCTTGAAAGAAGATGAGGCCTAGCTTTAGCCTGAGGGACAAACTCAGCCAGATCTGCCTTCTTTTTAATCCTTTAAGTCAACTCCATCAATAGCTGTTTCCATAAACATTCCAAGAGACCATTATCTAGGAAAACTCAATTTGCAGTGACCTTTAAATGGACTCTGGCCTTTCATTTAAATTGAGTATACCATTTAATTAAACTCTTAAACGATTACTGTAAATCAATGCTTTGCTATTTTCTAATTGAAAAGCAATTCCCCATTTCAAGCATTGACTGCTTTATTGTGTTGGGCACCATTTTTGGAATGACAAAATATGACTTTCACAATGCAACAAAAGCTATGACAAAGGAGTGAAAAAAAAGGCCTGTCTCTAGTCCCATATTTGCTTAGATTGATCAGCTGATGCATTATGTGGTTCAATTCCTGCATCAGGATCTCCTGTGTGTGTGTGTGTGTGTGTGTGCGTGTGTGTTCTGTGTGAGAGAAAAAAGAGTGAAAAAGAGAAAATACTACTACTGATTGTGAGAATCACAAAGATAATCTTTCAGATAATCTCTTTTTCTTCCTCTTCCCTCTCCTTTTTCTAGCTCAGCTCTGGAAGGAACTGGAGTTCTGGGTACATGCTAGGTAGACACACATATCAACTGGTATAGCCACCTTCTTAAGACAAGTCCCAAAAAGTTAGTTTAAGACAGGGGTGTCAAACTTGCGGTGTCACGTCATCACGTCATGTATCACAACTTTTTCCCCTTCGCTAAACCAAGGGTGGGCATGGCCAGTGCACGAGTTTGACACCCCTGGTCTAAGGATGGGAAGAGCATTTCCTGGTTCAGTTCATTAGTTAAACTTACATATACTGTAGAAGGGAAATGTAGTACTCCTTCCTCTGATTTTTCTCTTTCGAATAGCTCTATGAGGTAAATTGGGTTGAGAGATTCCCATAACATCTTATCTTCATTCATGTATTTTTGCAGTGTTCCTCTTGGTAGATGGACAGCTATGTAATTTGTTTAATGAATATTTGTTTTTGGTCTGAAGACAGTGTAAACATTAAATAGTCACAAAGCTAACACGAGTTGGAGGAAACTGCTTATATCTTACACAGGCTCTGTTTTAACCTACTTTATTCATCTATTCCATTGATTTTATGGAGCATGCATTGCAGAATCCAACAAGTTAAAACATGTAAAACATCTTAGGTAGCAATTTAATTATAAATATGCTTATGGCAAGAGTGAAATGTTTTAAAGCAAACATTGTAGGCAAATTGACAGATATATTCTTTTTAAAATCTGTTTCAAAGATTTTTTTTTTCAAAGATTGAGCTTTATCTATGTATAACTTAGACCAACAGACAGACTTTCAGTTCATCAGTTTGGTTTGGATCATTTCCGTATTGTCTATATTATAAATATAGTTATTTTCCATTATGTTGAAACATTCTTAAACAGAAAAGGAAAGCATAAATGCAAACCAAAGTTATAAACATGCAGCAGCTCTTTTCAACACTGAATAGTCATCTTTTTTTGCTGCCCCCACTCTTCCAATATTTTTATTATATAATTCAGAAGCATACACCAAAGTTCCTAACATACCAGTTTTATTAAGACTCAGCTGATTTTATTAGGGAGTGAAAACATAGATATTATACCAATCTTAGTACTGTCATTTCTTAGAATTGTGACCACAAAAGAGCTGAATAGAGGCTCTCTGAATATTAGAGCATAAAATATATTTTACACAGTCAGATATAATAAACCTTTAGGTTTGCAACCACAGTATAATGGCTACAATGACCACAAAAGACACACTGGAGACTCATTCCATCTTCTTTGCCCAGTCCCATGACTCCAGTCATTTTTCAGTTTTATAATGACAATGCATGATCTGCTTCTGTTGATGGCTGCAACTATGAAGCCATTATAAATGCCTCCTCTTAAGCTCTTTGCTAGTAAAATATTGCTAGGTATTAAGGATCAACTGAGGTAGCAATTTTTTTTTTTAAAAAAAACCTATTAAGTTACTTGCAATTTGGTTTACAGCACCTACCGAATTAACTTTTCTCTCTATAACACTGAGCTGAAATTTAAATAATTGCTACTATCAATTATTTCCTTCACAATTTATTCAGGGGTGGTATTCACATACCTTCACTACCAGTTCGCAAATGTGAGCACGCGCATGCGCAGAGCATCAAAAACAGGACATGATGACATCTGGGTGGGTGGGCGGAGCCTCCCATGGCCACCACTACCAGTTCGCCCGAACTGGATAGAACTGGCTGAATACCACCACTGAATTTGTTCAATATACAGAATAAGTTTGATGCTTTCTTTTGGAGTTTGCATGAATGCCGTTGATAACCATTTGCAGCCATAACATACCGTATTTTTCGGAGTATAAAACGCACCTACCTTTTTTGGTGAGGAAAAGAAGAAAAAGAAATCCCCCTCTGCCTCTGAGCAATTTTGCCTCGTTGCAGCAAACAGCAAACAGCCTGCTTTACTTTCATTTTCATTTTCAGCATAGCTTGATTAGCACAAGGAAAAAAAAAATCTGCTCCAGCAATTTACCTCTTTGCAGCAAGCAGCAGAGCCCTGCGCAAAACATCTGAGAGCAAATAGAGGTAAGGGTCGGCAGGCCGATCCAATCAACTTGTGCTAATTAGGCTGTGCTGAAGCTGAAAGGAGCTGTTTTTTCTTGCTGTTTGCTGGCAAGGAGGTAACTGCTGCGAGGCAGAGGCCAAAGGGTGGGGCCAGTGGGTGGGCGGGGCTACATTTGGTGTATAAGACACACCTAAATTTTCACCCCCTTTTACGGGGGGAAAAAGGTGCATCTTTTACTTCGAAAAATACAGAAATTGTAACTGTGACTCAGCTCCTTATTCAAGCAACATCTGCATAGAAAGCCTTTTCTTTTTCTGTATTGCAATGAGGAACAACGTACTATGCTGCAAATTGACCCACCCAATAGATTTTTATTAAAAGGTTGCTATCAAATACTGTGTGTGTGCATATATGTGTGTACAGTATATGTGTATCACCATCCTATTCTTTACAGCTCAGTGGACATCATGCCCATGTGATGACCAAAGAAGGGAGACTCCTTATGAAAGAGATTTGGAAAGTATATTTAGCATGGTCATGATTGTACAACATTTGCAATCAAGGTCCAAATCTTGATTGCAAACTTCAAAACTAGATTCCAGGCTTTGCACAATATGTCTTAAATCAAAGTTAAATGTGCCTGCGATTGCTTAGAAGAACAATCTAAGTAAAAGTTTATGAGAAGAGTCATTGGGTAACATTTGGGAGGTGCAACACATCTTTATGGTTAGAAGGTGGCTGGCTGTAAACCAGATTTCTGTTCTTTGCAGATTATTGTGAAATGTGTAATTGTGAGGAAAAAATATTGTGCTGTAGTTATTTCAGATAAAGTGAATAGAGTTTAATAATTGAAAGGAGTTGGAGATTGATAAATGCGATAAAAGGGGTACTTGGTGGAAGTAAACGCAAGTGGGAATACAATGTTTAGCAAACATTGCATTCCCACGTGCGTTTACTTCCATTATGTACCACTTTATCACATTTAGCGAACATTAAGACAAGAATGCATGATGTTCCCTTAAGAGTATTTTTTTTTTTTTTTGCTCTATGGATATATGTATAAGAAATATTTTTGGTGACATTAGAGATATGTTGATTACATTCATGTTCTTTTCCATGCACATGATCTTTATTGTTGGCTGAGAATCTGAACAATTTATAAGGAATATTAGACTATTTGATGCAATATGTAGCATAGGTCTGAACAGTAAGACCAAGGTACAGGACAAGGAAAAGAAGGGAACATCGTAAGTTGTATACATAACTGACAAAAAAAGAAGAAAAAAAACAAAACGACAAAAAAAGAAAAATAAAAGGAATTTTTCAAATGAAAAGTGTGAGGAAAATTGATCAAAACAAGCATGTGTAAGAGCTTGTTTTCCTTCTGAAATGGAAGTGAGAACCTGGTACACACTGGGAATTGGTACTTAAGAAGTGTGAATCCTAAAGAGATAAAATAGGAATGGGAGCTCAGTAAGTGTGGACTGAGTACAGAAGTGTGAAAGAAGTACACTAAAGTGGTTTGATGATCTAAATGGAGGTTGAAACATAAACTAAATATATAAATATATGAAGGAAGAGACAATCAATTTGGAGAAAGGAACATTTTCTGGTTGGATGAACCTTCAGAGATCCTCAGCAGGAGAAGAGAGAAGCTTGAAGGAAAAAAAAAAGCAATGTGTGAAATTGGCATATGGATATGATGGAAGCAGAGATACTTTTCAATAATAAAAAGATATAAAGAAGCATATTGTATGCTATTGTACATATTTCCTTTTATCTTCTGTCTTTAATGGGGAAGGGGCTTGGGGTTTATTGTCCTTGGTCTTTTTTGTGTTTTACATAACATTTACTCTGAAAGATAATAGTAAGTATGTATGTACAAAGTCATCTATTTTTATCTGTGAATGAGACACAATATTATTAATCTTAGCATAGAAGAATGCACATTATACCACCTTGGCAGGAATCAGAACAAAAGACTGAGCATTCAGTAATCTTCCGTGATGATTTTAAAAGATATCAATTATATATTGATGCCTGTAATTTAGAGGTTTAGGTTGCCTCCTTTGCCCTTCACCTACTTTTTTCATGTTCATACATCACCGAAATTAACATTCAGCTTTGTTAGTATAAAAGTACCATGCTTTTCTTTATTTCTATATTCTAACTATAGGGAGGCAGAACAAGTCCAAGAAATCTCTCACAAATCTATTACATTCTTAATTTAAAACTGTGGGAATTTGTTCCTAATTCAAAGTGATTAATTTTGCTTCCAGAAAAATCATGTATGATAGAACTGGATCATGCGGTGATTAAGACTGTTAACTGACTGAATCTGTATAAATTCAGTGCTGCCTTATTGTGTTTACACAGTAAAGAAATAGTACCAAGAACTCACATAATATCTCATAAAAGGAAGCTTGTCAAAGAATTGCTGCAATTCCAAGTGTTGGACAATGCTTATTTGTTCTCAGTTGGACGAGGAAAAATGCCTGCTCTGAATAGAGCTTTATAGCTCTGAAATTCTACGCAGCCCCACAGAGAGAGAGACCAGTGTGCAAAATTTTCTTCAGAATCCAATCTTTTGCTTAGTACATTTGTGCATACAGTATGTGTGTTTTTCTGCTGCCATGGATATGCCATCCTCTTTTTCTGGCCAACCGTTGCTAAGTCATGAATGGATAGAATATTTCCTTTTCTCACACAGTGACCAGGATGTGAGCCAACACACAATCTAAAGACACAGTGTTCTCAGTCAAGACCTGTTGTAGATAGAAGTGGCACGCAGCCATGCCGGCCTCAGAGCCTCAATCTTTACTAAATAACTAGCCTATTTTCTCAGTCAAAGAAAGGGAGGAAGTGAAAGGAGGGGGACATATGGGAGAGGATCTAAATTCTTAGTTTCCCTACTCTGGGGTATTGTTTTGTTCTTAATCCTGCTCCAAAAACTGGAATGCAGAACATTTAGGAAGTGTATGTGAATCTAAGAACCTGACCTTTAACTGGCATATTAGCATCCATCAAACTATTAAATATTATTGGTTATAAATAACAGAATCAGAAAGTGGGGGGTGATAAGGCTTTTATCTGCTAGGGAAGCAAACAAATTTTTAAAAAGATATTTAAGGAATTAGTTATACTTTTTTAAATAACCAATGTCATTCATCTTTTGTTTGAATGGCTTCATATTCAAGGACAGATCATTAATTCTGTTTAAGCTTTTGTCATTAAGTCTAAATACTTCTACATATATATATCTAGACTGCATTCTTCTCCAGGAAGTACTTTTTAACCAGGGTTAAGCATTAAGGAAAGTATTATTAACCAAACAAAGAAATAAAGGAATGAATTATATTTGTTTCTTTTTAAAAACAAAATTAAGTAGCTCAAGTTTTAATTTACCTGTGTAAGCCTGATGATCTGACAAGCTGGCAAACTGATCACTTTTTTGCTCAACGGATAATACTTTATTTAAATAAGTTTATTTGCTGATGAATAAACGAGGATTACCATTTTCTTTTTCAATTGCTTTATATAGTTCTTAGGGTTAGAACAGTTATGCAACTGGACCTAGCAGCTCAGGTTCCTGTAGGCTAAGAAATTATTTTTGAGCTTGATTTCATATATACAGTTATATATCATTTATTAATTTCAGGATGCCCAAAGTTTCTTTAAACTCTGTCCTCCTACAACACATTTCATGCTAGCTCAAGAGGTCTCACAATTCTGAAGAATGGCTCTTAACAGACTACAGGAGGCTACAGTGGCAAACCAAACCAAACATCAGAGCATCAGCTCCTGGTGTATCATTGAATTCAAGCATTTGTTTGGCATTGGAAATAGCCATCTGCACAGTATATCTACATTTGTAACTCTTTCCCATTTATCCTGTCAAGTGTCTGGGAAATCAGAAGGTCCAGGCAGTTCAAATAAATATAAAGATTCATTATAAATTTAAGCTCTCTACAAGAATCTGAACTACTAATGGTCAAAACAAATTGGCAGTAGATAAGAGTCAAAGGAATTTAGGTTGAGCTGGATTTAGCTCTCTTGTGGGCATGAAGGGACTCATGACTGATGACACGTTTGACCCTTCCCTCGGGCTTAGTCTGGTCATCTCCTACATATCCATACCCCAACACTAACTGAATTGAAACATATTTGGGCAAAAATGTGGTTCTTTTAGTATTATTCTAGACAGTTTTAAAGTTAAATGTATCAATATTTATGAGGTAGGGTATATATGATATCTGAAAATGGGGTAGGGAAGAACACTGAAAATGTGAATCTTTCATGAACTCATATTTATTAACTTCTGCCAAGTATAGTGGAATAATAAGTTCTATCAACAAGGAACAGAAATATGTAGCCTTTGGCATTGGCATGAATAGAATTCTCATTTAATTTACAAAAGGGTATAGCATGGAGATTCTGAACCAACTTACAGCAGTGTTTCTTAAAGTGTGGTTCTAGGGCCCCTAGGGATCCCCAAGACACTCTCAGGGGTCTTCAAAATCAAAATAATTTGCCAGCCTATGTTGAAAAATAATACAGTATTAAAGCGGCATCAAACAATTGTGAGAAGCAGTAACAGTAGCAAATGTGTCAATTTTAATATTTAATACACTACATATCAATAAATATAACGAACAAAAGCTCTTTTGGGGTCCTCTATAATTTTTAAAAGTGGGAAGTGGTCCTGAGAGAAAAGCATTTAAAAATCACTAGCCTAGAGATGAAGCATTAGAAGAGATGTCCAGAGTTGTTGAGAAATGATACACAATGAGTCTGACTGTACATTGATAAGAGCCCATGGTGGTAATAGCCAAGTATTTATATTTCTCCATCTTTATTGCATTCATTGATAGCCATCCAACAGTCCATTTTATCCCTGTTAGGCAGGAAAAGGCCATAGGACTATCTCCAGGTCTGCTGTAAGGAATATTCTGGCTATTTGGCAAATAAAGTTCCAAAGATCATTGGGCAGGTTTGACCAAGATGCCAAGGACTCAGACTGGTGGTGTGATTTGGGATGAGTATGAGTTGGTGACTCTTATGTAAATAGAAAGGGTTCTCCACAATGCTAATTTGGCCACTTGTTTATCAGACCCAATCCTCCTGAATCACTAAGATGGCCGGTATGTGTGTGTGTGTGTGTGTGTGTGTGTGTGTGTGAGAGAGAGAGAGAGAGAGAGAGAGAGAGGGAGGGAGGGAGAGGGGGAGGGATGGGAGAGAGAGAGAGAGAGAGAGAGAGAGAGAGAGGGAGGGAGGGAGGGAGAGAGACCTGTAGTTGGTGGTACTTTCTGCCTTGAAGGAATCAGGGGTATGCCCCTTTCTCAAGAGATTATCCTTGGATTCAACTATGTCAGACAACTATTGCCCTGCCTCCAACTTTTCCTTTTTTAAGGAATGTTGCTGAGAAGGTGGTTGGCTTATAGTTGCAAAGGACCTGTGAGGAAGTATACTATTTTGAACCATTTAAATTGGGTTTCAGGCCAGGATCCAGTGCAAGTATAGCCTTAGTTTCCCTAGCTGATGACCTGTGGTGGAGCCATGAAGGAGGTGGTACATTCATCTTTGTATTCCAGTCTCAGCAACTTTTAATGCTACTAACCATGGTAAGCTTTGGAATTGGTTCTGGAAGTTGAGAATTTGAGACTGGCTCCCATTGGTATTGGCTGAGGAAAGAGATAGGTCACTTCTTAGGTCTTTCCTTTTTGGGGGTGCCATAAAGTTTTTTGCTTTTGCCACACTTGTTCAAAATCTACATGAAACCAGTATGAGATCATCTAGTTTGGGCTCCAGTATCATCAATATACAGATGATATCCAGTTATATTTTTTGACCTCAGGCTGCTCAAATCCTATCTGTATATCGTATCTTTTTTTTGTCAATATTCCATTTCCTTGTATAATTTTTTTTTCTTATCTTAATAGAATTGTCTCATTGACTGAATAGATATCCTAGTGCCTAGCTGGACAATTAATTTTCCATTCACACATTATTAGCTGTGCACTAATGAACTAGAAATTAATAAACTATGAATGAATAAATTGTGGATTACTTGTGTTACTGAACGTATTACAAAATTCAAATTGCATGGCTCTCCAGAGAACCTGATATGCATATTATTATTTTTTTTTAAAAGTAGTTCTCATTTAGTTTGGGAGTCTGAAAAGCTACTTCTCTTTTCACTATATGCACACCGAAAAACTTGGTATGAGTAGTTTCAGGAGATGGATGTAGGTATAAGATACCTTGATTCCTTTGCTTTTTGATAAATTATAGTAATGAGCTTATGTCGCTTTTTATAACACCAACAATTTATTTATTAAACATATTTCTATGCCACAAAATCAAAACAGGGAGATTCATATAGAAAGCATGTTGTACTACTATCAGTTTTGTGGGGTTGGAGTAGGGCTCCTTCAGAGCAAGACAAGATAAATAAGAATTCAATTACATTCTTCTTCCTGCAATATGTTTTTCACATCTGACTGCTTTATTCTTGTGGCTTCTCTTCAATAAATATACATGTTAAATGTATTCACATTTCACATTATGTCTGTATGTATATAAAACATTTAACCTTGCTTTCTAATCAAACTTCTATTACTCCTGCTCCTCTTCCTGCTCCCCCCTAATAACAACAACAACAGCCACATAACACCCTGGATTTAACAATTGTTGATAAGAAAGACAAAAAAGACAAAAAGTCTGGATAGTGGATGTGGCAGTGCCTGGAGACAGTAGAATAGAAGATAAAGGACTGGAGAAGATCACAAAACACAAACAGCTACAAATAGAAATGGAATGAATGTGGCAAAGGCAAGCAAGGATAGTACCAATAGTAATAGGTGCTTTGGGTACAATCCCAAAACAATTGGAGCACCACTTAAACACCATTGGCACTGAAAATTCGGCATCAGTCAATTGCAGAAGGTGACTGTACTGAGGACAGCTTCCATCCACCGATGATATCTGTAATATCATCAAACATCCAGATCTGCCTATCCCAGGTCCTTGGTAAGGACTCGATAGTAGACAAAAATGCCAAATCCAGTCTGAACATCTGGCTGACTGTGCGATAACAACAACAACAATAACAACAACAGGAAGTTAGAATCTCAACCATTATTTCCTGGTTACGTAATTCTCATAGGTACCAGTTTAAATGGAAACAGTTGAAGGATCAGAGGCAGAGTCGATGGAGAAGATCTACTTTCTATCCTTCCTGTTGTGCATCTCATGGCAGCCATATTGGACATGGGAGGAGCCAGCTTCACCTGCACAGGTGCTTGATACAATTATGAAATTGGATGATCCTTGAGACAAAATTACTTTATCAAAAGAGCTGATGGGGCACGATTACTAACCTTCATTTGAAAGGCCATTAAATGGAGGCTCACCCTTTTGTTTTCCTTTCAAAATGAATCCACACTGATCTATTCAAAATTAAGCCGGTGTACTGTAAAGGTGACCAGACGTCCCGCTTTTGGCGGGACAGTCCCGCTTTTGAGCAATTTGTCCCGCGTCCCGCGGCGTTTTAAAAAAGTCCCGATTTTTCATTCTGCTCCTGAGTCCCGGCTGCCTCCTGAATCCCCGCTGATGGCTAGAGGGAAAAAAAACTCTTTAAACTCTTGCCGCGGGGCTTCAAAGGGCCGACCTACAGCTGATCAGTGTTAAAAAAAAAAATGAATAGACCCATGTCTGCAAAAATAGAAAAAACAGCCCCTGTTAACAGCTTCCGCTAGGTTAATTAGCTGCAAAAAGCTGCAAAAAGTTCCTGGAGCAGATTTCCCCCCCACTAGCTATACTGAAAACAAAGGCGAAAGCAAAACTAAACCTGCAAGGTGACAAAATGAGGCAGAGAGAGATTTCTTTCTTTTTCTTTTTCTTTTTCCTCACCAAAAAAGGTAGGTACAAAACTGCAAACAATGGGAAATTTTGGGCAAAAGAGGAGAGTTCAAGATTTTAAAACACAAAAGAAAAAAAGCTCTATTTAACTAGGGAATTGTAATAATTGAGATACTATTAATAATTGTATATTGTGTTGAAAGCAGAAATGGTTAAGTTGTGGTTTGGAGGAATATATGGGGGAAATTATTTGGTTTATTATTATTGGTAAATATAATTAATTGATTTGTAAGAAATTGGATTGCATGGAAATAATTGGAATATTCATGTTCATATTGATTAATATACAAAAAAGATAGTTATATAACTAATTGATTTATATTAAAATGTTGAATTTGTATTAAACAACTGTATTACATAATTACATAATTAACCAATGTGAGGATGGATATAAAAATAGATGACAATGGGAAGGGGTATAATATAGAATAGAAGGGAAAAATTGAATTTGATTAAGATTAGAGATGAGGATGAAGGGTAATATTGTTTTTTTAAAAAAATAGATGAGGAATAAATATGGCAAAAAGGAAATATAGAAATTGTAAATTTAATTGAAATGACTAAACGCTGTTTAAATTTGTGAACCAGCCAAATATTCTGTTCAAAGAAAATACATTGTATGTTTGTATGTGTGTTTCTAATTATTGCTATTTATTCATATTTGTTCTCTTTTATTCTTTAAGGTTTAACAATTCATTCTTAATCTTAATATCTTTATATTTGCTTGGGGTTGGCTTTCTTCCCTTTCATCTTTTTTATTGTACAGCAATCTTTCTCCTCAAACCTACCACCACTCTCTTTTCTTTCCTTCTTCCTTTCTCTTCCCCCCACCCTCTTTTTCTCCTCCCTACTTCCTCTTCCTTTCTCCTTCTCCTCCTCTCTTCCTCCCTCTCTTACCCTCACTCCTACTCTAATTTCCATTCCTTCATCCCTCTCTATTGCTGTATCCTTTAATGCATATGGACTACTCAGAGGGCTGAAAAAGTTATTTTTGACTGGTCCTCACACTTTTGACCAGTCCTCGAACTTACGACTGTCCTCACATTTTACGTTTTTGCCCTATCTTGTCACCATGGTGAAGAGAAGCAGTTGTGAAATGAGTGACATGGTTGTTAAGAATACTGCACGGGCATAAATGTGAGGATGGTCATAAGTGTGAGGACCAGTCAAAAGTGTGAGGACCTGTCAGAAATGACTTTTCAGCCCTCTGAGTAGTCCCTATACACATAGCCATGGCCACCCGGTCACATGACCAGCTAGCCATGCCCACCCAGTCACATGGCCTCCAAGCCACGCCCACACAATAAGTCACGCCCACAATGGTGTCCTTCTTACCAATGTTAAAATCTGTTCACCTTACCCTATACACATAGCCATGGCCACCCGGTCACATGACCAGCTAGACACGCCCACCCAGTCACATGACCAGATAGCCACGCCCACCCAGTCACATGACCAGATAGCCACGCCCACAAAATAAGCCACGCCCACAATGTCCCTCTTTACCAATGTTAAAATCTGGTCACCTTAGTGTACTGTGATGGTTAAGATGCTGAACTAGAACTGGGGAGAGTCGGTTTCAAATCCATTGCCAGCCATCAATTCTAGAGTGGTAATCGTAAGGTAAAATTGGAAGAGACACATGTGTGTTACTTTGAGCATCTAGAAGGATAAATAAATAACAGATTGACTGGGCAGTTAAGAATTACATTTCAACCTTTTGTTCTCCCCTCCTCAACTGTATATCCAGTTCTCAACAATTTAAATACATTCCACCAATTTGATCAAGAAATACAACAGTTTGAATCATTCTGAAATCACCTAAGAGCATGACATGCTGGCCTTATGTCCTCGAAATGGTGAAATTGTTTGCAAGCCAAACAACACTTCTCTTGAGTTCTAATATGGAATCTGATCCTGAAGACAAATATAATTGAACCCGAGGGTGGAACAAATAGATGTAAAAATCCATGTAGTTACTGGAATGACGGCATAGGTTCCTCAATTTATTACACTGATCTACTTCCCAGGACTGGCTTCCATGGCAGGATAACTATTTTAACTTGCTGATAATGAAGAGAGGAAAAAGATTACACATTTCAAAAATATATGTCCCAAGTAAGGAAGGGATGGTATTTTGCTTTTTAAATCATCCACATCCTTGCAAAAAAACACACACTGCTCTAAACTATATTGTGGCACCAGCTGATTGTCCGCAGGGACTGGGGAAATAAAATAAATGGAAATACAAAAGGGGACTTTTCTCACTTTCTGAAAGAGATGAAAAAGCAATGCTTTCAAAGCATTTTACTTTTTTTTTTGTTAACTGGAGCAGCATCTGAAACAATATAGTCTGTATGCACCTAAGAATTACATTTCTCCCTGAATAAAATGTCAATTTCCATATGCAATGCAATGCATATTTACATGTATTATTGTAGCTTTAAACAGAACTGTGGAAAGCTTTGTCAAAGCAGTTAAATGACGGTAAAGATTGGTCAATACAAATGGAGCATAGTATATGAAATACTGCGCTTATTATGTGAACTATTCATATGTATAAGCACTAGGTGATGCACGATGACATTTACAGATATTCTAAGTGATTTGCTTCACGGTGAACATCTTCAGAGCTCTGCTTTTGGCTAGGCTGGACAAGTTTTATTAAATATGACAGGTAACTGTGATAATTATATTTAATTTGATTTAATTAAAAGGAGACCAAATTTAATCACAACCCTGCATATTTGAGGAAGGTTTCTCCAAGTATGCCATTCAAAAACTGAAAATGGTCCTCAGCCCCAGTAAAGTAGCACATCATTAATTTAGGGCCATTAGAAAGGGAGGGGATTGAGGGGGAGGGACTCCAAGAATTAGAAAAAATATGATGGTCATGATTTTAGACCCAAATTCCAGGGAAAGTCTGCAATGCACTGAAAATTCCAAAAGGCTGGTGACTTAGAGCAGAGTTGGATCACAATCCCCATTTCTTCCAACCATCATGGTGCTCTGCTGACTGGAAATGGAGAAGGCTGAAACCCCCCACCCAGGCAGCTTCTACCAGTTGCCTGGTTTCGAATATTTAATAATTAACCAGGAGAGCCAGTGGAATACTGTTTGCTATTTTAGCCAAGATCTGCAAAAGATCATTCATTTATGTTTACTGACAGCATAGTTTCTAGCCATCCTGTGGAACTTATTTTCTGCCTGATACTTAGGGATCTTCAATGCTATTATCGCCTCATTTAAAAGTCTTTTTTTTTCTTACAGTCTCCGAAATTCCAACCGTCCTTCACCTGCTTATCAATTCCAACTATATCTAGTATTTTCCTCTGACCCCTTAGCCCAGTGATGGCTAACCTTTTCCAGACTGAATGCTCAAAGCATGCATGTGCCCGAGCCCCCAAAATGCAATGTGCACGTGGTCCCCCTCCATGCACCCCACCCCCGTGCATTCGCATGCACCCCCTGCACACACCCCACCCCCTGCACATGCACGGCAGAGACCTGAAGACGAGCTGGCTGGTGGAAGGCGCGCGTGCATGCACAGTTTGGAGAAAGAGTCTTATCTGTGAGATTCTGGAGATCAGAGAAGTATTGCAGCTAGCAATTTATCAGGATGGTCTCAGAAATAGAAGGACTTCAATGTGATACTTCAAACCATCCAAAGCTTTTCCAAAAATGCTTTAGATTTGTTTAATATAGAAAGAAGAAATTGTATAAAAGTAAATGAAAGAGCAATATTAATCTAACTAATCTGAACAAGCATCATTGGAAACGCCTCATTAAGCATCATGAATAATGAAGTATTACTTTCGCCTCACATCCTCCTGAAAGGATTCAGTCCTCTATAAATATCATTAAGTTCTTTACATTTTATTATATGCATTATTGGCAGAATTATTCTAGGCAATTGTAGCCGAATAAAGTCAGAATTATTCTTACAAAATATAATTCTGACCAAACATTTAATGTAAACAACGCAGAGAACCATGGTTTCTCTATAACAAAGAGTTGATCAGCGCAATCAGCTTTCCCCGGTGTGAGTAAAGAACACTGGCCATTGTTTCTGCTTGGGGGCAGAAATAACAGAATAACAGAGTTGGAAGGAATCTTGGAGGTCTTCTAGTCCAATCTCTGCTGAAGCAGGAGCCCTATTCCATTTTGGGCAAATGGTTGTCCAATCTCTTCTTGAAAATGTCCAGTCATGGAGTACCCACAACTTTGGGAGGCAAGCTATTCATTGTTTAATTGTTCTCACTATCAGAAAACTTTTCCTTACTTCTAGGTTGGATTTCTCTTTGATAAGCTTCCATCCGTTAGTTCTTGTCCTGCCTTCAGGTGCTTTGGAAAATAGGTTGACTTCCTCTTATCTGTGATAACCCCTCAAATTGGGGTTATCACTACCGTGTCACCCCAACTCTTCTCTTTGTTAGACTAGACATACCCGTTCCCACAATTGTTCATCGTACAGTTTAGTCTCAAGTCCCCTAATCAACCAGTCCCCTAATCGTTGCATCATCTCCTAGACTCAGCCACCTGGAAGGCAGCCATCATCTTTTATTTATTTATTTTTCACTATTCATCTGATTTATGCCAACTCAAGCAATGATCCTGAGCTTAACTGCTGTGATTCATTTTACTATAGACAAACATCCCCAAACTCCACTGACTACTGTAAACGGTGGCAAGAATAAATTCTTCCCTAGGGTCATTGCCCTTCTAAGGCCATTTTTTAAAAACGTTTGTCAGTGGAATGGTAAGAAGATGGATGTACTTCACTGATGTACATGGTGGCAATATCCAATCTCTCTTACAGATATATTCAGTGTGGCTGCTGCATGGTCGCAAGTGTTTGGGTGAACCCTTAGCTCTGATCGCTGGCTGGGCCCGCCCAACTGCCCTTGTTCTATGCTATCCATTTATAACTTATTTTCTGGCTCATTGGCTGGCCCAGCTGCATTCCACACCGCCCCTGCTGTTCGCACCGGAGCTGCCTGAGCTGATTAGAAGCCTGTTCGAAGCTCCGTTTCTCTCCCAAAGGGGTGCGTGCTCACAACCAGCGAACCCTTTGTTAAAGAAAGTGCAGCCCACCTCTGGATGTATTGATGAAATACTGATATTATGGACCAGTCCTTATATTTTATTTGTTTGTTTGTTTAATCAGTGAAATTGGCAATAGTTTTTCCCCTTTCCACTTCTTAAAGATAGATAAAATGATAAAACTGAAGTATTTTCTTTCTCTTTTCATCAATTCAAAAAGGGGAATAGAACTGGTGAATCACCTATCAGGGACCATAGTAAACATGGTTTAAATACTTCTTAAGTGGATTGGAACACAGTTTAAGAGTCAAGTTGTTTAAGGTTGCGGTGCAGAAGAGCCTGGGATATCTACAATCATTGTATAGCTAGCTATGTCCAAAACATAGAATAGATGAACTTTCATTCTTTTACCGGTAGCATTATTTTTACAATCTAAAGATAGTCTTCGACTTACAACCGTTTATTTAATGACCATTCAAAATTACAATGGCACGGAAAAATGTGACTTATGACCGTTTTTCACAGTTACAAGCTTTGCAGCATCCCCATGATCATGTGCTCAAAATTCAGATGCTTGACAACTGGTTCATATTTATGACTGTTGCTGTGTCCCAAGGTCATGTGATTTTGTGACCTTCTTTTGTGACTTTCTCACAAGCAAAGTCAATGGAGAAGCCAGATTCACTTAACAACTGGATTGCTAATTTATCAATTGCAATTATTCGCTTAACAACTGTGACAAGCAAGGTTGTAAAATCGGGCAAAACTCACTTAACAAAAGTCTCACTTAACAGAAATTTTGGACTCAATTGTGGTTGTTGAGGACTACCTATATGTGCGAATACACAACAGTAAAGAAAATTCTGTGTTTTTTTCAAAAATACGCTCCATTATAATACACACAAAAAAAATTGTCCCATAATACACAAACATTTTTTTTGTCCCATATGGTCACATTTTATGACTTATAATCAAACACATTCAGCAGAGATATTCAGAATTTCATTTCTATACAGAGATAAACCTACAGCTAAATAAGAAGGACCCAGATTTTTGGAGTAAAAAGAAAACACTTTGAAACTATGGACAGAAGACCAACCAGGTTCATTAACATTTTAATTTGGGGGTAGGAAGATTTATAGAACAAAAATACCACATTTGCCATTGTCTGTTGCAGTATCTATTGCTTATTTCGGCCAGTTTGACAGGATAAATTCTGATTTTCACGGATTAGTTTAAGAATAACGAGAGCTCCTTAGATGTGTAGATTCTCAGTTTCCCTATTTAATAACAATCTTAACAATGATTTCATTCAACAGCTGCCAGTTTTCTTACCCTATCCATTTGAAAGCAACACAATAGCAAGTGGGAGGTAAAGCTGTGTATAAATTTAGATTTATTCAGTTCTTTTAAAACCTGGGAGTCTCTTCTAATACAGCTTCTTCCATTCTGCTTCCAAATAAAATTCCTTTTCAGCCCAAGAGCTTTTCCTACCCCGGTAACAATTTGGCAGTTATTTTAGAGGCACAGAGGATTTGTAGTTGCGTCTACATGTTGATGAGCTTCCTAAGCTATTATAGTTAAAATATTTACTTATTCCAAAATATTTATGCTGCCTTTAAAAACTTAAATAACAGCAACAAAATTTTCTGAAGATGATAGATAGATAGATAGATAGATAGATAGATAGATAGATAGATAGATAGATAGATAGTTACATAGATGTATTCATTAAGGTATAAATATTTATATAAATCAAATGTATTAAATGTAAACTATCATCAATTAAAAGTAGAATTAAACCTTTAAAAATAATCTATTCGGATAGTTTACAAGGATAGCACTATCACAAAACACATCACCTTGATCGTTCCTATTATGGGAGTAAGCAAGCAAACAAGGGTTTTATGGCTAAAGAAAGTTCATATAGGTATAAAGAGTCCTTCAAATAATTTAGCCTCACATTTTAAGTTGGTTAAAAACATCACCAGCAGTTTAATTTGGGCTCCGAAATGCATTGGCAGAGAACTGGTATTATATGCTTCAACCTCTTGGCCTTCCAAGCAACTGTGCAATGGCATTTTATATGAATGCTGCTTCCAACACAGAATATATTGTGGTAATCTGGTATGGATATGAACAGGGCTTATTTGATCTGCAGAGAAATGCATCTGGCAACCCCGCTGAAGTTCATTAAAAGCATCCTTAATAAACAATGGCACCTGCACATCCAGAGGTGCTGCCAAAATCCTAGAGAACTCTCAAACGGTGCAGCTGGTATTTCAGAAAGAGCGTAGCTCCATCCAAACCATTCTCATATCTTCATCCAGAGCAACAGATTGCTGTAGCCATAGCACTCAAGCTTCTTTCATATCTACAGTACAGCCAAACGAAAATTTACAAATACACAGATGCACTTCTGTACAAGACAGGGAGAGATCACTACACAAAGAGACCAATTACTCATTGTACTCCTGATCACACATTTAATACAAACCATGAAGGCAATTGTCTGAATTAACCGAGCTAGAGGCTCTGCATAATAATAATGAACCCTAAGAATCCTTTTCGTGTCTCTTGGGGGGAAGAAGGAGGAGAATTTAAAAAGAAAGGCTTCATCTTTTTTCTTCTAGCTAAATTGCTCCCCAAATAGTTGATAATGATACTGAAGGAAAAACTTATTCAAAGTGGCAATTGGAAAATGAGGAAGTAGAGAAAGAATCAGACCCTCTTTCTCCAAATGCCAAAGCACTCTCACCACACATACAACAACCAAAGCATCTCTAGTATATTATAATATTTTTATTTACAAGGCGATTTTGGACTTCATTTGCTAGACGTATTTTCAAATTCAATTCCCATGCCATGCTATAGGATGGGATTTATAGCAACTACAAGGAGTCCACTTAAGCAACAGATGAGGTATGTGCTAACTCCCTGATTTCTAGTTTGCATATTTGTATAAAACAATAATTTCTTCTACAAATAAATACCCACGCTAAATATCAGACATGGCGTTTTTCCTTCTTAGGGCAGGTATCTCTGATTTAGGTGTAGTAGCATCTATGCTTCTGCTCAAAAAAACTTGAGGATGACAGTGATAAACCTACCCCATTACAGTTCTATAATGATCATCTTATGGTCTCAGAAGTTCTGCCATGGAATCTAATTGAGACATATTTTGCCATTAAATGAAAAGGGAAGATAAGCATTTTAAAGGCCTTCTTTATAGGGAAACGTTTTAAACATTATCTCACTATGAATCTTGGGTTCAGAGAATCTGAGTTGCTGAACGAACTAGCAGAAATTATGGCAATTATAATGTGTTTGAATTTCAGAGGAATATCGCATTCTAAAAATATGTTTAAAATGCTGGGATTTTAACATGCTTATTCTACATTAATTGCAGCAAATTCCAGATTAGATTTTTTCCCTTAATGGAATAAGACTATAACAAGAAAAACTTTTTACTTAGTGCTAAACTTCTTGGCAATTTCTATATCCATTCACAAAGCACAAAAAGTCACTCCTATAGCAGTTCAGAAAGGATTTAATCAAAATATGTATATTATGATAAATGGATATTGAATATTATCCCCATCTGCAATTTAAGGGAAAGAAAATGGCCCGACTTTTCTAATCTACCTGCCCAATGAGCCCTTCTAAAATGATTCTCCTCCATCCCCATATAAAAGGAATTATTAGGAACAATATAGAATTATAATCAGGTAGAATATGAAGCAGAATACATTGAATAAATTATATGGTCAGAAATGTAAAAGGATAAAAACAAAAGGACCATATACAACTATCTAGTTCAAGTATTGTGATAGTGCTGAGAAATTCAAATATGATTAGATACCAATGAAAACTCACTATTTACATAGTTTTTCTTGAACACACACCTTAGTAATTTTCTCCATTGCTGCCAAGTATTAATTGAAAGAGTTATCTGTATCTATATAGTTGTGAAAATATTAGTATCACATAATCCTTCCTAGTTAAAGGTCTTTCCTGGACTGTTGAGGGAAACCTCTGGAGTTCTAATTACCTACAAAAGTCCCAAAAGGTTACTGCTGAACATGGTAATTAGATGGTTGTAATAGAAGATGTTAGCAGGGGACAAAGGATTTGTACTAAATAGCATGGCATTTTCATGGCTATTTACTGTGAAAAATAGCAGAACTTAATGAAATTTGGTGGAGCTCTAGAAAGAAGATTGAGAAACAAAATAAATTAACAGTGTGAAGAAAGAAAACAGTTATTAAGAAAAGGCAGAGAAAACTTTCGCTTTGTTTCTAACTGGGTTTCTTTCTCATATCTTTCTCAGATATTTGCAAGTTCATTAAAATCTATGGCATTCTATAGAATTCCACCTTTACTACAGTGATGCTTATAAATGCACATAAATGGATATTCCATTTGCATACTCACCTGAACAGATTTGTGCAGAACCAGTATCAAATTATAAGTCTCACAAATCAAAACCAGAAGAGTCTCAATTCTTTGAGACAACTATGATCTTGATGACTGAGACAAAACCAGAAGGGTTTTACTGGAACCATTGATACCCTATTCTTTATGGTACCAATTGGTACGCCTAATCCATGTTATATAAACACAGTACAGTCATGGAAGCTACAAGGAAATGCATTGTTTCCTTCCCTGATATCTGAACACAGGGCTTATTTTTCCAGCCTGACCTCATGTCTAACATAGTAGCCAGAAGGTATTTCACAGTGCATTTACCAGTTTCTTTCTTTGATTCATCCCTTGAAACAATATGGCAGAAATCACAAATATGCTTTATGGTAAAATATGTAAAAGTGCTTTTATTATTAAAATCAGCTACCACACATAAAAGATTGGTTTCAAACCTTGGAGCAGTACCCCAGTTTGACATTTTCCTCATGTGATTGACTACATCTGAAAGATATCTGGCTGGGAAACTGTGGTTTTGAGTTGTACTGTTAACTAATAATTGACAAGCATTTTGCTGGGCAATGACTGAATAAAAATTGATTGATTGACAAGCATAAATTTCAGGATGCTGGTGGAAAGCACACAATTATCCAGAACCAGAAATGCTTGAGTTGTTCTCCTAATCTTCTGTGGGCCAGAGTTTAGTTACCTGTTAGATTTTGTATTTCTTATATTTCCAAGCAAATCATTTTTTTTAAGCAAACCTGGAAATATATACATTTTTGAGAAATATCTTTTTTAAAATGTGAATTTTCATATTTTTAAACAATATAAATTCCTGACAAAAGAGAATAAAAAAGACTTCAAAATGATGAATGGTAAAGATGACATGTTAGAAATGAATTAATAAGTCTATAATTTTTCCTTTCTGACAGGGAGAAGAAGACTGCTTTTGGGATTGTGTCTGTACATCTTCAAACTCATCTTGAAGTCAAGTTCCTGAAGTTTTCTTGGCAACATTTTCTGAAGTGGGTTGTCTTTGCCTCCTTTCTAGGGCTGAGAGAGGGTAACTGGCCAAAAATCATTCAGCTGGCTTCATGCCTAAGGCAGAACAAGATCTCATATACCAGCTGACTCTTGTTTCTGAGTCAGGAGTACCATTTTCTCTTTTTATTCACCTCAAGTCATAGCACATATTATTCTTTATTAATTCAGAACAGCTAACAAGGTCAGTCCTGGTCCTTGGAGGGAAGACCTTTTGAAAATGTAAGTGAGATTAAGAAATGGCAAAAATGTCCTAAGGGAAGGGAAGACCAAATACTTCCATATTGTTGCCAAAAAAACTATATACTGTAGACATACCCATGCAATCATCAAAGGGGTTCAACTTGACTCAGAAAAGTCTTTACCATACCTGTCTTTCCAAATAAATTCAGAAACAATAACACCAATCCGTAATTACATTCACGGAATGTCCATTTCCCCCACAATCTCTGCTTTTCACAATAAACATTAAAAAGAAAGCCTACAAGACAGAATTTAAAGTTGCTGTCATACATAATGAACATTTTCATGTGAATGTTTTACATGGATAGGAAACGGAATCTCACCTAATAAAGGCAATTTGCACGTATTTTGCAGATACACAAAATATATTTGTTTTTTCTTTTTTAAAAAAACTTGGAAATGATTCAGCCAGCTTCACTGTATTTACTACATGTATGAGAAGAGAGCTCATTTCTCTCTTGCTCTTTCTCTGTCTGAAAACAATGTAACATGACTATTTGTGTATTCTTTCAGTTGAAAAAATGATATTGCTGAACATGGGGGGTGTAATCTTAAGAATCTAAGGTTTTACGTCAATGCTTATACATTTTAAGACACTCCCCTGCCGTGCAGGTTTATTCAATAGTTCGTTCAGCTTTCTCTGAGATTAATACACCTATACTCAGAAATATTATTGAGACTTGAGCCTTTGAAAATTGTTTTTTTTCCCCCAGGGTCAGAGATTCTACATAATCTGTCCAATGTTTTGTTTTAATAATTTCTTTCTGCTTTATGTTTGTTTAAATCCTAAATAATTAATAAGCATGAAAGTATTACAAGAATGAAAATAATATATCACTCTAGTACTAGGGTGTCAAAATGAAGGCCCAGGGGCCAGATCCTGCCTGCGGGGTGCTTAGATCCGGCCTGTGGGGCCACCCTGGAAACAGCGAAGCACTGGCCCGTAGTGCCGCTGCCAGCGAAAACGGAGCTTGGGGGGGCCAGCCTCCCTAGCTCAGTTTTCACTGGCAGAGGGTTTCAGGAGGCCTGTTTTCTCTGGTAAAGTGTTCGGGCCACCACAGGTGCCCTGGACATGAGTGATGTCAAGCTGGCAACACCCAATCCATCCCATCCTCAATGAAATCTAGAGTGACACCTCTGGTCTAGTAGCAATCATGCTCAGTTTATTGCAAATGTTACCAACACCCTGCCCATGGCCCACTACTTGGCCGTGTTTGACTTGCACAAGCGGCAGGCCAGTGCACATGTGCAAGTGTGCATATACATGTTGTGTATGCCAACCCATCACTCAGATGAACTGCATGCATGCACCAGCCCGCCACTCACATGGCCTGGTTTCCCTCTCCCCTCCTCTGGGCTGCCAAGCCAGAAAGGTTGGTGATCACTAGTTTAGTGTATCTCATATTTAAAAATGCTTGTCTCCCTATAGCGTAAACATAGGAAATGCATGATCCTTGACTTGACTTTTGGCATAACAACAAAAAATACCATAATTTTCTGGCAAAAGTGTTTATCCTTGACCAAATGGAAAATATGAATGTGGTCTCTTGTAAATATCAGAACAACTTTATATATTCTATATAAAAGAACATGGACTTTAAAATGTACTTTAATGAGAAAACTGTAAGCAAGTATAGGCAGTCCTTGACTTACAACCATTCATTTAGCAATGGCCCAAAGTTTCACTGGTCCCGAAAAAAGTGATTTATGACTGGTTTTTGCATATTTCACTGATGTAGCATCCCCATGGTCATGTGATCAAAATTCGACTGCTTGGCAACTGGCCTGTATTAAAATGCCTACTGTGGTTATATTGCCATCTGAAATCTTCCCAGCCAGCATCTGACAAATATACAAAAGTATGAAGGCTATTGCTTAACGCATTGTAAGCCGCCCTGAGTCTCCAGAGAAGGGCGGCATATAAGTCAAATTAAAAAAAAAAAAAAGGAAAGTCAGTGGGGGAAGTGGGATTCATTTAATGGCTGTTTGATTCACTTAACAACTATGGTAGAAAAGACACAAAATTGGGTGTTCAATTGTTTAGCAAGTAAGTCTGGTACTGTTGTGGCCCGTCAGCCGCCTGTGCAGCTAGTGGCTGATTCAGACAGTGAGGAGGCTGGTGTGGTGCTGCGCCAGCAGCCTGGGCAGCTGGCACTCGAGTCACACAATGAGGAAGCTGGAGAAGATGTGATGCCAGAGGTGGGGATTCAGCCAGGGCCTTCAGAAGCTCCAGAAACTCCCTTAAGTGAAGAGGACGAAGAGGAGGAGCCAAAAGGCAGGAGTGGCTCCTCAGGAGGAGATCTCCTAAAGAGTAAGGCTTGGGGCTAATTGGCCACGCTCTTAGCCTATTTAAGGAGGAACGCTGACTGAAGCAATTTGCAGGGAACAACTTCTTTCACATACCTTCGTGTCTTGTCTTGCTTATCTTATCAGCTTCCTGCAAATTGCTTCTGGGCATTCTGCCAACCACAGTAAACTTTCAGTATTATTCTTTGAATTCTTGGCGGCTGTTCATGCAGTTAATTAACAGCCATTGTTGTAAAAAACTGGTTTATTTAGTAAACTAAGGTTTCAACGGACTTTGTGTGTGCTGCGTTCTTTGGGGCAGAACAGGTACAAATTGTGGTTGTAAGTCTAGGACTACCTGTATTCATCTTATACAAAACTAAAAGTATAAGAGAGAACTGTGATCAGGGTCTTCTGGCCATGAATTTCCTTATATAACCATATCAGAGGTGAAATTCAGCCGGTTCTATCCGGCTTGGGCAAACTGGTAGCGGTGGCTGCGGGAAGCTCCGCCCACCATGCAGATGTCATGATGTTGCTTTTTTGCAACATTTTAAGCCTCTGTGCATGTGTAGACAATGGCGCATGCGAGCGGAATGAGCGCAAGGTGCACGCACATTGGCAAACCGGTAGGGAAGGTAAATGAATTTCTCCCCTGAACCATATGCTCAGGTCTCAACTACATTTTGCATATGATTTTGATTATATGACTCACTGTATCTGAATATGATTTCCATACACAGATGGGGCATTAAAAGTGTGGAGACTCTCCACAGATCCCACCCACCCCCACCTCACCCCCTGGAATGGATCAACCTAGTATGTCTGTATATTTTTTCCTGATAACTATTTCTTGTTAATTTCATGCATTTATTGTTCATACCGTGTTTCCCCAAAAATAAGATCCTGTCTAATATTTTTTTGAACCCTGAAATAAGTGCTTGGCCTTATTGCCATGCACTCAAAAGCCCAATTGGGCTTATTATCAGGGGATGTCTTATTTTGGGGGAAACAGGATTGTTTTAATGTTTTCATTTTTTATGCTATAGTTTTACCTGATTGTAAGCCGCCTAGAGTTGCATGTAATGAGATGGGCAGCAAATAAATTTAATAAATAAATAAATAAATAAAACAAAATACATAAGGCTAGGCTCCCATTCCACTTGACTAAGAGGTAAGCAACTCTTGGGTCAGGCATTTCTTGGTCAATATCTGAAGACTTGCAGGAAGCAAGTCATGGACACAGCTGTTTGATTAGTAAATAAGAATTAGCCAAATGCCAAATATAAAATGCAAGCCCTACTTATAGTAGAAGCAAAATTCCTCCAGTGTTAGTACAGCACTTTAGTCAGCATACCATTTAAACTCCCTCAATGAAGATGAGACATACAAAAGGTGCAGCAGAGCTATAAACCCTGTATAGGTATAAAGGAATAAAAGACAGGAAACATCTGAGAATGGGAGAAAATTAGCTAGTAGCAATATACCTAAAGATGTGGACTCTTGGTGGCATATACTGGAATAATTGACAGTTTGATCTGAAACAGCTAATATTCCTTTACAAATATTGCCTTTCCAGGTGCTGCATGTTAATAGTACATTTAGTTCAAATGTTTGTTCAGAAATGATTTATGAAAACAATAGCTCATCAGCACTGGCCAAATTTCCAAAGAACATCTGAGTCTTTGTGTATTGACTTGTTGAAAAATGTGAAGTGTCAACAAATTCTCTTTGTATTATTTAAATAGGACTACAGCGTTCATAGTCAGTGGTTAAAGACAGGATATAACTGCCTTTGGGTTTTATTCAGTAATACATTTATTCCTTGGGGAAATTTCTTTTCTTTGTATAGACCTGAACTGCTAATTGAGTTATATTCCCTAATAATGGGTAAAGCTAATAAGTTTGGAATGACTGCTGATTCCAAAGAGCTGCAAATTGGGCATGATGACATTTTCAACCTCCCCCTTCTTTACCAGTATTTTTAGAAAAATCAATACTGAAATGTCTATCCCTTCAACTAAATTAATGGGCTTGTCAATAAGTCAATCATAACTGTCAAGATCTGGTGTATAATCAAGAGATGTGTTCTAAGACTGATGGCACTGGAGTATTAGGACAATCTCATTTCAGTCCACTGGCTGCTAATCTAAGAAAAATGGACTGGGATTAGGGAAAATTGGAATACCGCAATGTGTTATATGTAAATCTGCCATTGAAAACCTTCTGGAAGCTACAATTAGTCGAGAATATAGTTATGAGTGCATCTTCTTATGTCCATGTAACACTGCTTCTCTGTGAGTTGCACTGGCTCCTGATGGGCTTCTGAATGCAATTCTTGTGGCTGGGCAGAACCTTCAAATTTCTACATGGCATTGATCAGGTTACTTGAGAGACTGATAACCTCTTCCAAGAACATCTGCTTGGCCAAGATATTTCCACAGGGAGGGCATGCTCCAAATGCTTTCTTTTACGTCTTGTCATGTTATGGAAACTAAAAAGCCGGCCTTTTCTGTGGTTGCCCTTGCTCTCTGGTACAATCTGCACCCCACTCCTGATATACAATAGGCCCCCAACTCTCCTTGTCTTTAGGACAGGCCTTAAGAGCTGGTTCTTCCCCAGGCATTAGGGGCTGCTGAGTGGGAGTCCCACTGAGAAGTTTATTTTCTTCTGTGCTTGGTTGCCATTTTACACTACTCGTTTTTTAATTTTAATTTATTATGAAATTTATATGATGCCCACCTTGCCAGGAGGTGATGTAGCTTTTGCATTTATATATTGGTTGTTGTCACTTAAAAAAAAAACCTTATTATCATTATTAGTGCGTTTTTATGCTGAACACCACCCAGAGTCATTATAACTTCTGATTTGGACAGTCTTATAAATCTTTAAATAAATACCGTATTTTTATAAGACACACCTTTTTCCCCTCAAAAAGAGGATGAGAATCTGGGTGTGTCTTATACTCCGAATGTAGCCTTACCCAGCCTCGCAAACGGAGATTTCAGAGGCTGAAAGAAGCCTCTGAAAGAACCTTCAGAAAAAAAGCCTCAGAAACGAAGCTTCAGAAAAAAAAGCCTCTGAAAGGCTTTTATCTAAAATAATATGGCAAGCAACAAAAGAAGAATCAGTAAAGGTTTTAACCAAACTATGCTAACAAATCTGGAGAATAACACAATAACCAACAGATCGGAAGAGGTTAAACTATATACCAATACCAAAGAAAGGAGATTGAACAGAGTACAGATAATCTTTCAGAATAAAAGCCTCTGAAAGAAGCTTCAGAAAAAAAGCCTTTTTTTCTGAAGCTGTTTCAGAGGCTTTCAGAGGTAGAAAAAAAAGTTTTTTCTGAACGGGAGTTTCAGAAGTTTCAGAGGCAGAAAAAAAAGCAAGGCACAGAGCTCACAACCAAGGACTCTGTTGCTAAAATTCACCTAATCTGAAACTCAGTTTGGTTTAGGGCATCAGGCTAAAAACCAAGAAATTGTGAGCTCTAATTCTGCCTTAGACATAAAAATTCATCTTTTTTAAAACTGTCAAAAATCATAATTTCAAAACTATTGTCATATAATACATACAATACAAAGTTGTATTGCCATTGTTTCTGACAAATTAGTTTCCAGGAAATACATTCAAAATATTTCCAGGAAATACAAACAAAAATTGCATGTTTCGGTTTTAAGCTCTTAAGGGTTTTCCCCCCTATATCTTTGAATGGTGCCTTATTATTTGTATAATGAAGTAAACATATGTATTATTCCTTCCTTTCCTTATTTTTCCCACAAAAACCCTGTGAATTACGTTGTGCTAAGAGAGAATGACTGGCCTAAATTCATCCAACTGGCTTTCATGCCTAAGGGGGGACTTGAACTCCCAGTCTACTGATTTCTAGCCTGGTCCCTTAACTACTAGATCATTCTAATAATTTGCAGATACTATTATCTCTATTATCTCCTATTAGCTAAGGTGACCAGACGTCCCGCTTTTGGCGGGACAGTCCTGCTTTTGAGCAATTTGTCCCGCGTCCCGCGGTGTTTTAAAAAAGTCCCGATTTTTCATTCTGCCTCCTGAATCCCCGCTGATGGCTAGAGGGAAAAAAAACTCTTTAAACTCTTGCCGCGGCGCTTCAAAGGGCCGACCTACAGCTGATCAGTGTTAAAAAAAAATGAATAGACCCATGCCTGCAAAAATAGAAAAAACAGCCCCTGTTAACAGCTTCCGCTAGGTTAATTAGCTGCAAAAAGCTGCAAAAAGTTCCTGGAGCAGATTTCCCCCCGCCCTAGCTATACTGAAAACAAAGGCGAAAGCGAAACTAAACCTGCAACATGACAAAATGAGGCAGAGAGAGATTTCTTTCTTTTTCTTTTTCTTTTTCCTCACCAAAAAAGGTAGGTACAAAACTGCAAACAATGGGAAATTTTGGGCAAAAGAGGAGAGTTCAAGATTTTAAAACACAAAAGAAAAAAAGCTCTATTTAACTAGGGAATTGTAATAATTGAGATACTATTAATAATTGTATATTGTGTTGAAAGCAGAAATGGTTAAGTTGTGGTTTGGAGGAATATATGGGGGAAATTATTTGGTTTATTATTATTGGTAAATATAATTAATTGATTTGAAAGAAATTGGATTGCATGGAAATAATTGGAATATTCATGTTCATATTGATTAATATACAAAAAGATAGTTATATAACTAATTGATTTATATTAAAATGTTGAATTTGTATTAAACAACTGTATTACATAATTACATAATTAACCAATGTGAGGATGGATATAAAAATAGATGACAATGGGAAGGGGTATAATATAGAATAGAAGGGAAAAATTGAATTTGATTAAGATTAGAGATGAGGATGAAGGGTAATATTGTTTTTTTAAAAAAATAGATGAGGAATAAATATGGCAAAAAGGAAATATAGAAATTGTAAATTTAATTGAAATGACTAAACGCTGTTTAAATTTGTGAACCAGCCAAATATTCTGTTCAAAGAAAATACATTGCATGTTTGTATGTGTGTTTCTAATTATTGCTATTTATTCATATTTGTTCTCTTTTATTCTTTAAAGTTTAACAATTCATTCTTAATCTTAATATCTTTATATTTGCTTGGGGTTGGCTTTCTTCCCTTTCATCTTTTTTATTGTACAGCAATCTTTCTCCTCAAACCTACCACCACTCTCTTTTCTTTCCTTCTTACTTTCTCTTCCCCCCACCCTCTTTTTCTCCTCCCTACTTCCTCTTCCTTTCTCCTTCTCCTCCTCTCTTCCTCCCTCTCTTACCCTCACTCCTACTCTAATTTCCATTCCTTCATCCCTCTCTATTGCTGTATCCTTTAATGCATATGGACTACTCAGAGGGCTGAAAAAGTTATTTTTGACTGGTCCTCACACTTTTGACCAGTCCTCGAATTTATGACTGTCCTCACATTTTACATTTTTGCCCTATCTTGTCATCATGGTGAAGAGAAGCAGTTGTGAAATGAGTGACATGGTTGTTAAGAATGCTGCACGGGCATAAATGTGAGGATGGTCATAAGTGTGAGGACCAGTCAAAAGTGCGAGGACCTGTCAGAAATGACTTTTTTCAGCCCTCTGGTTAGTCCTTTTGTGCATATGGACTACTCAGAGGGCTGAAAAAGTTATTTTTGACTGGTCCTCACACTTTTGACCAGTCCTCGAACTTACGACTGTCCTCACATTTTACGTTTTTGCCCTATCTTGTCACCATGGTGAAGAGAAGCAGTTGTGAAATGAGTAACATGGTTGTTAAGAATACTGCACGGGCATAAATGTGAGGATGGTCATAAGTGTGAGGACCAGTCAAAAGTGTGAGGACCTGTCAGAAATGACTTTTCAGCCCTCTGAATAGTCCCTATACACATAGCCATGGCCACCCGGTCACATGACCAGCTAGCCACGCCCACCCAGTCACATGGCCTCCAAGCCACGCCCACACAATAAGTCACGCCCACAATGGTGTCCTTCTTACCCATGTTAAAATCTGTTCACCTTACCCTATACGCATAGCCATGGCCACCCGGTCACATGACCAGCTAGCCACACCCACCCAGTCACATGACCAGCTAGCCACGCCCACCCAGTCACATGACCAGCTAGCCACACCCACAAAATAAGCCACGCCCACAATGTCCCTCTTTACCAATGTTAAAATCTGGTCACCTTACTATTAGCTCCATTAACGCCAGAGTGGTAGATGGGAGAGATTTCCAGTAGACAATTTCCAATGATAACTCTAATAATACTAAAAATGTACTTAATTTGTTATGTGCGTACTTTTGTTCTGTTATTTTTTTTCCTTTCAGTTAACCTGCCACATCACAAGTTTAACATTACTTTTAAATCTGTTGTACCTTGTGGATCAGACAACTGTTTATCTGCCTTATTCTTTTTAAATTTAAATGTCTAAGGATGACAAATAAAACAAATGCTTTTCACACAGCTGCTATCTAGCAAATAATTATTAGATACCTTTTCAACATGCATGCTGTTTCCCAAGAGTCTGGAATAGCTCCAAGGAGTTAAATATATAATCAAAAAGGTTTCAGCTCCCTCCTAAAAATGATTGTTTACTTGAAAATTATATTTCAGTATCTCTGGAAAATTCTGTTTCCCTCCTAGCATATTACTAAGTACATCTGTGAAATATCCATCTTTTCTAAAGCTTTATATTACTAGAGGGCGAAGGACTATGAAAAACAAAATCTTTTTCTGACAGTTCCACTATTTAACTAAGTTCTTTCTCTCTATGACAATCCTTTAGTCAACATTATATGTGCAACATATAAATCAAACACTGAATGGGTTCTTTGCATTAGTCCATGCAGTAATTCAACCCGAAGCTTAAATAGAAGACAATATATAAAGGGTTGAACTGTGGAGTACTTGGTGCTCTCTGAACATGTTTGTTTGCTTGCAGATGTTTATTACCTAACCAGGTAAAATCATCAGTGCTACTGGGTGTGGGGTGTCCTCTGTTATAAGCTTCCAGGAAGTCCTTAGCAGTTGTGGATTTGGCTTGGATCCATAAGTAGAAACATAGAAATAAACCATTCAAAAGAGACAATAAAAAAGCTACGAATGAAATAAAAAAACCAGAATGCATCTTTTCCAACAGCATTCCTGATGATCTGAACCAGGGGTGAAATTCACTTACCTTCCCTACCAGTTTGCAAATGTGCGCACACCATGGATGCTCAAAGGCTGCAAATCGTCACAAAAAAGGGACGTCATGACGTCCGCGTGGGTGGGCAGGGCTTTGCGCAGTTGGCCCTACTGTATTGTGCGATCCGGATAGAACCTGCTGAATTTCACCCCGATCTGAACCATTCTTAGTCTTTATAAAAAAAGCTCCCTCCAATTGAATTTAACTCCTGTTGACTAAGAAAGCATGTTCATATGATTTTCTTTACAGCAGTATGGAAACAATGTCTTCTTCTTATTATTTCTAACCTATCCATCTAGCCTGCAATCTAAGGTTTTCTTGGTAGTCCCTTATTTCAATACTGACCAAGTTTGATACTGCCTATATTATGGGATATGTATGCTTGATGAAATAGTTAAGGGGATGAATGAGAACCAAACAATCTCAGGCTGAGTTTGGTCCAGCCAGATTTCTCAGTCCTGTTTACCCAGGTTGATATTGTGGAATAAAATGTAGGAAAGTTCCCAAGGAGAAAAGGTGTTGCAAGAAAAAAAAATGCCAATTCTCCCTTCTGTATTTTAACTCTCAGGATGAATTAGACACTAAAAAGTGTTCAAGCAAGGAACAAGAGCTCTTCTTGGTTTTAAATGTTCCAGATAACACTAAAGAATGGATATGAAGCAGAGGTGGGTTTCAGCAGGTTCTGACCAGTTCTGGAGAACCGGTAGTGGAAATTTTGAGTAGTTCAGAGAACCAGTAGTAAAAATTCGGCTGGTCCCACCACCATCTATTCTCTGCCTCCCAAGTCCCAGCTGATTGGGAGGAAATGGGGATTTTGCAGTAATGTTCCCCTGGATTGGGGAGGGAATGGAGATTTTACAGTATCCTTCCCCTGGAGTGGGGTGGGAATGGAGATTTTACAGTATCCTGCCCCTGCCACGCTTACCAAGCCACGCCCACTGAGCCATGCCACGCCCACCAAGCCACACCCACAGAACCGGTAGTAGAAATTTTTAAAACCCACCACTGATTTGCACTATTGTCACAACTGCCTTCATCTCTCCTGAGAGAACTGAAGAATGACAGCACAGAGTTTGGGATTACTCACTTGACTGACAGCAATGCTGTCTTTGACCCTGGCCCAGTTGTGCAGCCTCTGAGCAGAAGATAGCACTGGAAGCACACCATCTTGAAGAATAACACAATGAAAGTGAAACAAAAGGACTCAGGCTTCCTAGGAGAAAAGGCAACGATTCCCTAGAAGTAATGAGCATCAGGGAGACACAGCCCCTTGGACCTTACAAGGTGGGCGTGAAGAGGGGTTGAAATGAGTGAAGATAAACCATACACAGAGAGGACAGACAACTCATATAGGTGATGATTCAAATTTTTTTTTTTTAAAAAAATGCCCCCATTAGAGCACAGTGCCAACCATTTAATTCACTTATTTGCTGGCCTGGATGTCTTCTACCAATGGATTAAGAACCTGGGGTTACTTTACTGTCCCAAACATCTGAACCTTTGTCAGTCTGTTTGTGTCTTTCCTACCAGAAGGATTCTTTTTTCAAATGTAGGATCAATTCCAAGAAGAATCTTCCAGACAGAAAACATTGCCTTGAACAGATTGTTCTTTCTCCCACCACATTGCTTTCTTTTCCAACTACACTGTAAATTTTAGGATTTTTCTTTCTTTCTTTCATCTATCCATAGGCCAGGAGCAACATTTAATCTTAACTTTTCTAGATATGAGTTTCTTAGCATTGGGAATAATTGTTTACAACAGTGGCCCCCAACCTTTTGGGCACCAGGGACCGGTTCCATGGACAGAGATTTTTCTGCGGACTGGAGGGGACATGGTTTCATGTGCTGCCTGCATCCCGCAGATGGGGATTAGCTTGTTTGCATCGCCTGGTTTCTGGCATGCTGCGGCCTGGTGCCAATCCATGGATCGGGGGTTGGGGACCCCTTGTTTACATCACACTCTGATTAGTTTAACAACCCAGTTTTCAGAATACTTAATTTAGGAAACATCCCAAACAAATATTTAGGTTAACTGAAAAGTGCATCAAGAATGGCACTGGAAGAAAAGCTTATCAGATAAAAGAGTCCTGAATCTGGATGTAATGTAATGTGCAATATTAGCAAGAATGTAATGTGCAGTATTAGTAGTAAAAAACTCGAGCAAGCCTCTCCCTAGTTCACATGAAGATTAATGGGAAAGAGGAGTATTGAGACTTGCACAATTGTTTAATTGTACTTTACAGTAAAAGTATTGATCTATAATACATGGCATTGGTTTTCTAGGCTAACCTAACTTGAAAGTCTAATATAAACTATGAAATTTATAAAGTCCTTCTTCAGACTACCCAGCAGAAGGAATGGAAAGTGGACTTATGTCAGCCCAAGGTTCATGAATTAGAGAAATGAATGGGTGGAGTTTTAGCATTACATGCAAATATTTTCAACCTAGCCAAGGGAAATAATGCAGTCTTTGCAGCATGGCAGATTTGCAACTTAAAGAACAAATTTGATTTAAGATTTGTAATAAGAACGTACATCAATAAATTATACTAGATTGATGATTAGTGGTATTATTTATATGCAATATTTTTGTACTTCTTATAATGCTGCTGTCTGCACCACAGGGATTAATTATTTTCATAATTTTGTCTAAGTAGTAATATAGAAAATGTCAAAAAGAAAATTAGATTTTCATTTTCTAGACGTAGAAATTTAATTAAAGCCAACTCATAGTCAAAGGAGAGCATCCTTCATTGGTTTGCGATGCGCCAACGATGCCATGCAAGAGACCAGAAGATCAAAAAGCAAGTCTTAGAATATTAATAGAGAACGTGCAAGTCTGTGTTCACAGTTTTGAAAGTCTCTGGAGTTTGTCTATTCGAAATAGACTATAGGGGAAAAAATATATGGAAATGATTTTCTCAGTTGAATAGTATTCCTCTTCATAAAAGGTTTCTAATTGTGAGTGGATACTGAGTAATCTATTGGAAGCCACCCAGAATTAGTTGGAACAGTGAGACGGGTGGCATATTCATTTTATAAACAAGCAAATGTATAATTGTTGTGGTCCACCAGCAGCCTGCGGAGCTGACAGCGGAGTCGGACAGTGAGGAGGTTGGGAAGGAACATGGACCAGTCCTGGAGTCTGGGGAAGGCCCGGACGAGGGCTCTGCGTCGGAGGCAGAAATGGGGCCAGGGCCATCTGGCAGTGGTGCACGGACTCCAGAGCTTCCAGAGTTGGACAGCAGAGAGGCAGAGGAACAGGAGGAGACTGTTCCTAGTGTGCTCATGCGCAGAGCTGCCAGAAGGCACAAACAGTTAAAACAAAAGAGACGACTCGGAAGTAAGGCCTGGAGATGATTGGCCCCTCCCATAAGGCTTAAAAGAGGAGCAAAGGCACATGGGCCCTTTGCAGGAAAGCAATGTTGTTAATTCTGTTCCCAGTGGGCATCTCTGTTTGATTCTGGATTCCATGTGACTTTACCAAGTAGGTCTTTGGCAGCGTGTCAAAGGAGATAAAAGTTGGTAATTATCCTGAAGTCCTTCTCCCGAAGGACTTTTTGCAACTAATTGGGACTCAGCTGTGAATGAAAGTAATTCACAGCTGTTGCAATATAAGAGGTTTTTGGGACTACTCGTGTGTTTTAATGACTCAGTAAACCTAGGTCACAACAATAATCTGAATGAAGTTGAAATGCTTCCCACTGTCACCTAAGATTCCAAATTAAACTCTGCTTCAAGAATTGAAAACTTATCTTCAGGT
Organism: Arizona elegans; assembly: GCA_022577455.1. Classification (NCBI taxonomy): domain Eukaryota; kingdom Metazoa; phylum Chordata; class Lepidosauria; order Squamata; family Colubridae; genus Arizona; species Arizona elegans. Next base: position 258,445,725 of record JAKOOJ010000001.1, read on the forward strand.
AAAGACAGTCCCAATAAGACTTTAATATTATACACTCTGCCATGCAAAAAATTTGCTTCTGGAACCAAGTTATTACACTGTTGGCACGAATGGACTGTATTTTACAAACTTGGAGGAAGAATGTTATTGGCCAAAGTTTATTAAACATGATCTAGAGGGCTTTAAACTGAATCCAATAAGAATTGGGACAGAAACTCTGAATAGGCTTGTGCACCCAGGGAATAAATTACAGACTAATATCCTTGGACTATTAAGCCAATCAATTAAAAATTGGGAATTACATTGGCTCATAAAACTCATGGATTTTCCTATTTATAATACTCAAAGTATAGATGAGCTCAAGCTCTTTTCACAACAAGGCAAATGATTTAGTAAGTATAGCCAAGACCACAATTATCTTGGCTGTAGTATAGTATCTGACACAATTTGTTCAAATGAAAAAGCAAGAAGAAGAGATGAGGAGTTTCATTAGGTATGATTTTTAAATTACAATGCTTGGTGTAAAATCATGGAACTAATAGGACCATCCCAAACCACCATATGAAAGAATGGTCCTAAATTCTTCCTGAACAGTGAATCAACTATAGCCAATTTTTACTAAACATTAAGGACATGAAAAGTATTTGAAACAGGGATTTCACAATATGTAGGAGATAAATGAAATAAACCCTGCCTTTGCATCATTAAAGTATATTCGGTAAGCTTTGTATGATTGCTGTTCCTGATGCCTGCAATATTAACTGACCTTTACAGGTTTCTGATAAAGACTACAACTAGTTAATATCCTTGATATTATTGTGCATGTTTGCGTGTGCATTTGAGAGAGTTTTTGACTCTTGATGCTCACCTGGACATGTCCCTGCAGTTTTCTTGGCAAGATTTTGGAAGTAGTTTGCTACTGCCCCCTTCCTAGGGCTGAGAGAAGGAGAGTGATCCAAGATCAACTAACTATCTTTGTCCTAATGCAACACTAGAACTCACATTTTCCCGGTTTTAAGCCTGATGTCTTAATCACTACACCAAACTGGCTCTTTGAATTTTTTGGAGTATTTAGGATCTCTATACATAAGTGGTCACTCTATTATTACCATGGACGCCTCTACTAGACATGATCTGGAAAAGTAACTATCATTTCAAACTTGTCTTCCACAAAAATAGTCACACAAAAATCTTAATGTGTAGATCTCCTTTAAAACAGCGCTTCTCAACCTTGGCAACTTTCAGATGTGTGGACTTCATACTGGCTGGGGAATTCCAGAAAGTGAAGCCCACACAATTTAAAGTGATTAAAACTGTGAAACGCTGCTGTAAAGCATACAGATTTCATCAAATCCCACTGGTATTCTTACAAATCTTTAAAACAGTAGTTACCTTTGTTCCTTTCTTGTAGCAATTTCAACAGTAACTAATGGTAACTTGGATTATGTATTAATATAGCCATGGATATCTCTAGGTACAATCCCCTCCCCCTTCGTTTTGCAATTTTCATAGTAATGCTTTCTTCTCAGAGCTCTTTGGAGCATGTCACAAAATATGATTTACCATGCAAGAATAATAAGATGCAAAGTCCCTGCCACCCTCAAATGCCTGTAGCAACATGAGGGCTTGCATTCCCTGCGCCCACCCCACCACTTCTTTTCTTAGCATTTCCATCTTACATCAGTTTATGTTCCCTTGTGGGTTGTAATCCCGTATTATTATCCTATTTTTGCATAAGGGGGTAGGGCTTGCATTAAAATATGCTGCCTATCTCTCCACAAAGCTCATTTTTAGCTGAAAATTTCAGTACCCTTCTTACCAGTGAGATAACTATAAATCGGCTTTCATGCATATGCAAGTCTATCCTTCTAAGCACTGTATTAATTATTTCAAAGATATTTAGAGGTCAGCAGTGACAGAAACCTCTATGCATAGAATTACATTAATGTAGGACACTCTAAGAAAAATGGAATAGATCATTGTACCATAGCAAAAGATCAGAGTATCTGAAGAGCTTTCCTTAAAAAAAAAAAAAGCAAATACCAGACCAGCTTCTGTCTACAAATATTCAGTGTCAATCCAGATTTAACATGGAATCGTAACTCTGCCATAGACCCACCTGAATACTTTTTAAAAAATGTATTTATTTATTTGATTTATATAGCCACCATTGGACTTTTATGTGATTCTAGGCCACTTAAACTTGTTATTTAACCAAATCCAAGCATCAATTTGTATTCTCAAGTTAAAATGATTTGTTGTTATATAATGAGTCCAATTTTCTGTTTGGTGTTGAGAGCAAAGTACATGCCATGTGTGCAGGAAAGCTCAGGTTGAATCTTGTCACTTCTTGTCACAAAGGACAGTGTAAGAGATGTTAATAAAGACCTTTTGTACCTATAAATATGAAGAACAACTCTAGCTTCAGTAGTGATGGAAAACTGCTCTGATCCTAGGCACAATCAGTCAAACAGAAGACTATAAGAAAATGACAAAAATAGAAGAGTAAAAGAGAGAAGGAAAAGCAGGCAGGCACATAAACTCAAAAATTAAAGAAGGAGGCAAACTCAACATTATATATTGATGAAAGTCAAATGAATGTTCACCTTCTGTATCTCTTCTATATATAATAGTCCTTTTGTTGAGTTACGTGAGTTACAAAGAGATCTATTAGTGTGGAATAAATGAGTCCCTGAAAATTTCATCTTTAAATGACTCTACATCTTTGATAACATAGAGATGAATCTGTTTAGTTCCGCAACATTTTCTAACTTTTCCATTCTTAATTTTGCAACAGTCTTCATCCGTTTTAATATGCATAATTTTGTGCAGTTTTTAAATTGCATAAAATGGTGATTTCATTTATGAGCATGCATCAATATTTGAAAAATTGAAAGTGGATAAACATTTATTAAAATACAAAACAAACTTATGTCTTATTTATCCCTAAATACAGTTACAACCATCCAGTCAGGTATGATGCAGTTGTTTTGACCTTCAGATTGATATAATCAAAGCTCTGTGTCTGTGTGCTTGTGTTGTTTAATATCAGCAATACAGTCCCTAGATAATTTCAGAAGCAGAAAGTCAAATGTTAATGAAAACTGCTGTCTATGATCATTATACTTCATAAATTTGTCAAAACAACAACAGAATCAACAGTGCTAATTTGCACATTTAAGCAAACTAAACAGTGTGAATGGGGAAACCACATTTTCTCCTGTAGCGTGAAGTTTTTTGAATGCCTGAAGGCTACTGAGAAATAATCATCTTTATCATGTTCTGGACAAAACCTACTGACACCAATATGCTTTTCAGGAGCTTCACCTGAACTGAAGTACCTGCAGTTTTCATCCAAAACAATTAAATAAAGTAACTTTTAGAACTAGTAAAGTTCTAAGAAATGATATCATAGCTATTAATTAATATCTTGTGTAAAACAATGCACTTTGGACCACATTTAAAAATCAAGAAAGCTTTTAATTTTCTCTATAAATCTATTTCAGAAAATAAGCAACTTTGCCCTCTTAAAAAGGTTACATTTTATCTTCTTCTTTTTTTTTTTTTGTTGTCTCATCAGAAAAGTTTTTCTCTCAACTGTGGATTTTTGATTACATAAATCAGAAGAGATGCTCTAACATATGGATTATTATCCTGAATTTAATTCAGAAGTGAATTAAGTAGGAAAGATGAAGTTATTGAATGAAGTTTAGCTTCTTGTAGTTGACTCAGAACATGAAAACTGAAAGTCATTTATCATTTCTCTGTAATTCCATGTCTAGCACTTTTAAGATATTACCATTTAACACTTTTTGATGATGAAATTTTAGACCAAACCATGTAGGCTTGGTACTTATAAAAGTACTTATAAAAGAAACATCATTTACAACTGAGTTCTTATAGCAAAGAGCAGCCAAAGGCAGAAAATGCTAAGAGAAAACATTATTTGACACTATTAATTTATCTTCAATATGTGACAGAGGAGTATTTGTTTTTTTAAGCCAGTAATTTCCTTCCACTGTTCGTAAAATAATTTTATTACATTATAAAGTACCGTATTTTTCGGAGTATAAGACACACCTTTTTCCCCCTTAAAAGGGGTGAAAATTTAGGTGCGGCTTATACACCGAATGTAGCCCTGCCCACCCACTGGCCCCCACCCTTTGGCCTCTGCCTCCCAGCAGTTTCCTCCATACAAGCAAATAGCAAGAAAAAACAGCTCCTTTCAGCTTCAGCACAGGCTAATTAGCACAAGTTGATTGGAACGGCCTCCTGACTCTAAGCTGATTTGCTCTCAGCTGTTTTGCGCAGGCCTCTGCTGCTTGCTGCAAAGAGGTAAATTGCTGGAGCAGATTTTTTTTCCTTGTGCTAATCAAGCTTGCTGAAAATGAAAATGAAAGTAAAGCAGGCTGTTTGCTGTTTGCTGCAACAAGGCAAAATTGCTCAGAGGCAGAGGGAGATTTCTTTTTCTTCTTTTCCTCACCAAAAAAGGTAGGTGTATCTTATACTCTGGTGCGTCTTATACTCTGAAAAATACGGTAATAAAAAAGTACTAGTGAACAACTTACCCACACATGGCAATGAATACCCAACGATAGGATCGTGGACAAACTGGCGATTGTTCAACATAGTCACACAGTAAAGGTGAAAACAATCCAGGCAAATAACATGGTGATGAATGCATGGGAAGACTAACACAGGACTCCTAAATGATAAAAGAGAGAGAGAAAGAAATAAAAAATGGTGGTGAGAAATTAAGCTTCCCATGTTATTACACCAATCTGGCGTGAACTTCATGCAAATAACATTCACGACTATTCTCTGTAAGTTTAATTCTAAAAGGAGATCCATGTCCACAGCAATGCTTAGGAGCCTGTGGAACTTGGAGAAAGATCATGCAATGCCACTGAGACTGCTTATTTATAAAATGCCCACCTGACACAAAGACAAACTTGCCGGACTAAAAGATGAATAACTGTTTCTGTGCACAAGCATACCAAGCAGAGAGACAGGGTCTGAATGCTAGAATATATATATAGAGAGAGCCCCTATAACCCGCACAGTTCTGCCCACCTCAAAAGTCCACTCTAAAAATATTGTATGATCTTAATGTCTCTAATAATAAGAGAATGACTAATTCTTAATTACTCAAATATTAGTGACCATAATTCACCAAAATCCCCTAGCCTAGCAAATTTATCTCTGCCAACAAATAGGAAGATCAAATAGGAAGATCCGCTCTGAGCACACGTATACATTTATGCTGCAAGGGCAGTAAATGACCATGAGTTACCCAGATGTGCTTAAGATGGGTGGCCATATAAATCTTTTAAATAAATAAATGATACAAAACTATTAAAGATACAGAACCATTTATCTCACACAAAACCACGCTATCTTTCAAGATTAACCACACCATCGCCAACAGCACCTCTAAATAGAGGTGGGCTCGATAGAGAGGGCTCGCAATCTGGGCGTCCTCCTGGATACGCAGCTGTCTTTGGAGGAACATCTGACGGCTGTAACCAGGGGGACCTTTTATCAGGTTCGCCTGATCTGCCAGTTGCGGCCCTTTCTTGATCGGGATTCCTTGTGCACAGTCACTCATGCCCTCGTGACCTCTCGCCTTGATTACTGTAACACTCTCTACATGGGGCTCCCCTTGAAGAGCACCCGGAGGCTCCAACTGGTCCAGAACGCAGCAGCGCGGGTAGTGACGGGAGCAGCATGGCGCTCCCATGTAACACTGCTCCTGCGCGAGCTGCACTGGCTCCTGGTGGTCTTCCGGGTGCGCTTCAAGGTGTTGGTTCTCACCTTTAAAGCGCTCCATGGCATAGGGCCTAGCTATCTTCGAGACCGCCTGCTGCCACCGACGACCTCCCATCGACCCGTGCGCTCCCACAGAGAGGGCCTCCTCGGGGTGCCATCAGCCAAACAATGTAGGCTGGTGACCCCCAGGGGGAGGACCTTCTCTGTGGGGGCACCTACCCTCTGGAATCAGCTGCCCCCAGAGATAAGGAGAATCCAGGACCTCAGTGCCTTCCGCCGTGCCCTTAAAACCTTCTTTTTCCAACAAGCCGGGCTGGCCTAACTCTTTTTAAGTGTTTTTAATTGTTTTTGTTTTTGTTTATTGTTTTAATAAATGGGGCCAAAATTATACATATTTTTAACTGTATTTTAATATTTGTATTTGATGTTTTTATTTGCCTGTTCACCGCCCTGAGTCCTCAGGGAGAAGGGCGGTATACAAGTTCAAAAATAAAATAAAATAAATAAATAAAATAAATGTCTATGGAGATTCTCAATCATCTCAGGTCATGGTTGTCCCAAAGGTGCTTTCTCAAGAGACAACTGGACTTTCTGGTTTTTCTTTGAAGACATTTCGCTTCTCATCCAAGAAGCTACTTCAGGTCTGCAAGTCCAGTTGTTTCTTGAAAAAGCACCTTTGGGAGTATCTCTAAATAAGGGGTGTCAAAATCAATTTCATTGAGGGACACATCAGGGTTGTGTTTGACCTTGGGGGTCCGGGATGGCCATGGCCAAGATGGCTGTGGCTAGCTTGACGTCACTCATGTGCCTGTGGTAGCCCGAACACTCTACCAGTGATAACGGGCTACCGAGCTCTGTTTTTGGCTGTGATGGCTCCTGCAACCCTCTGCCAGCGAAAATGGAGTTTGGGAGTGCCGCATGCAGCCATCCCAAACTCTGTTTCCACTGGCAGAGGCACCGCGGGCCGGTCCTTTGCTGTTTCCAGGCTGGCCCCACAGGCCAGATCTATGCACCCCGTGGGTCTGATCCGGTCCCTGAGCCTTGAGTTTGATACCCCTGCTCTAAACATTTCCTTCTTATAAAACTACCCAGTTCATATATCCTAATCAGCTTTAAAAAATGTTGTGCCCTCCTGCAGTTTCTTTTGGTGCCCAATTTGAAAAACCCTAGCCTAAGGTAATTTCAAACTATATTTAAGGACAACAGTATCTTGTTATGCTGTGCAAACCAGGAGAAGACCATATCAGCAGGACATCAAGGAGGAAATCAATTGTTCAGAGGTATGTTGGCACAATCTTCTTTCCAAGGCTCAGGTAATTGGAAAACCTATTTTTAAACAGGTATGGTCATACAAATCAGAGTGGTTCAATGAGTAGGAAAACTGTTACGGTTCCTCTATGCCTGTCTTTCTGAGTTTCAGAGATATAGCATGTTTGATTGTCATCAATTAAGCTATGGTTCCTTCTTGATATGAGATTTGCCATTCACTCAAGAATGTTAAACATATAGTGATAAGAAACTTGAAGGTAGGGCATTGGCAAGATTGATTTGTAAGGAGGTTTTTGTTTCTTTTGGGAAAGGAAATATTTCCTCTGTGCCCGTAAATTTCCACTCTGTGTTCACAACAATTTTCCATGCTGAAAAGTTAACTTTGGCAACTCCATTGCATCCAGAATTCAATACATTCTTCCTTGCTGTGTGGCGGTGTAAGATAACATAAATTAAATGTTACATTCTTAAAGAAATAAAAAGGGGGAAAGGGGCAGGGAGATAGATTAATGAAAGAACCCCCTGTAAATCCTGAAATAACAAGATGTCTCATTTAAGATTGCTTCAAAAGCTTCAAATTGGATACACAATTCCTGCTTCCCCTTTCCGCCCCTATTAATGTCTACAATTTCTTAGATATTCTAAGACTACCATTTAACTCTTTGCAAATCTGTTAAAATCTTCTATCTAATCTTAGAGTATTAGGCTGCATGTGATTGATACACAGTACATAAAATATAATATTCCATAGTTTTGCATACACTATAGGAGGATACATAATCTTCTTTCAAAATAAGCTTTAAAAATCCATCTACTGCTGGAGACATCAAGATAGTGTGTCGGTAGCATTAAAAATATAATCTCAGTGTTTTAAGGGATTTCATTGACTAAAGCAGCTTACAAACTGAATTAAACAAAACCTCCCTGCTACTAATCCTTATTAGTTGACCACTTGCTGTTCTGAAATCTAACCTCCCCTTGAACAAAAATAATCTAAAAAGAGAAGTGGGAATTGGGCGGGATGAATAAACCAGCCTTTCCTTTAATGTACAAAAGACATTAAATGTATCGTTTGTTTTTCTACAGAGCAGTTTAACAAGAATCATTTTACAATTTAGAAAAATTCAGATCTGAAGTTGTGCTAAATTAGCTGATGGAAACCATGCCTCATAACAACATGAAAAGCAATTAATTTCAATTCCTCTGAAAAAACTAAACTTTCCAAGCAATCTCACTTTTTTTTTACACACCGAGCGTGCAACATTGCATAAAATGTTCAATAATGATTTAAAAGAAAATAATAAATTATGGCACATATGGATCCTTTTCTTAGCAAGTTATGTAAACTGTCAATACTGTAAAAAAATCTAATATTATATTTATAGGTAGTGCTATATGAAACATTTGTCTTGAGGATACACAGGCACATAAAACAAGCTTTCAATATACTATTTAAGGATTCATTCAAATATCAGAAAAAATAAATAACATTTTTAAATATTTTTTTAAACAAAGGAATATTCTAAGAAATAACATCTTTAAACAGAAAGACAATGACTGAAGTTACACAATTAATGCTCAATATAACATATATAAAAGCTAAACCATACCAAGCAAAGTGCATTTAGTTGTTTTTAGGAAATTAAAAAGAAGTATAATTGTTTGGGCTTAATGTCTTCCCTGTATTAGAAGATTCCACCTCCACCCTGTCTACTCATTCATTCTTTTTATCCATTTTAATATTAATTTTACTGTTTTAACTTTCAATATTCAATGTTTTAATTCTGTAATTGTTTTATCCTATTATTTATGGTATTGTAAGCTGTCTAGAGTCACTTGGTAGAGAGATGGGCGGTATACAAATTTAATTATTAGCTAAACAAAATATTATTTATAAATGTAAAAAAAAAATCCTAAAAATAGTATTGGTAAATATTTAATTCCCAATTTCCCCATTTTATTTCATCTAGATTTATTTATTTCTGTTTATATGTTGCTCTATTTATTGACTTTCATTTATACACAGTTCCATTTCCAAAGACTGAGTAGCTTTGATATACTGGCAAAAGTAGGATTAAGTATTAGTGGCAAATTCCATTCATCAAAAAAAGTTATAGCCAAGCATATGTACCACCATTCAGAGGTACTAGAATTTTTGTTCCTCTCTATTCACAGCTTTAATAGGGAAGGCTATTTCAAAGGAGGGAACCATCATGAAGCAGGTCCAATCACAGGGACTGTAGGGTGGCAGGGTCCCTGTGATTGGTGGCAGGACCATCAGTAAGCTTCCTCTCATTGATCTCACCAAGCAGACAGTTGCAACTCAGAGATATCCAGGCCTTGAGCCAAGTAGGGTAATAACAGCAACAACGTACTTGAACTGCACCTGTAAATTGACTGGTGGCCAACACATCTCTCATGGTAGAAGTGTTGCATAGCAGCAGTCAATAAGCTCATAATTATCTGCTGAATCAGATGAAGGTTCTGAGTGATCTTCAAAGAGACCCTGACATATAGTGAGTGATTATAGAGTGAAAAAGGAATGGGTGCCCATGGAGACAGACTCTTATTCCAGAAATTTCTCAACTAGTGCACAAAATGTAATTTTGCAAAGCTTTTCCTGGTTATGATCACTATTTACTAGTGAAAAAGGAATTATGAGTCCATAATTTGTCAGTCTATAATCAGCTCTCTCCATAATAGCACACTTTTTGGGGAATAACAAATGGATTACTTTCCAGGATTAGTTGCCTTTCTAACATTGACTTGATGGGATTCAATTTAGGCCTGTTTTTCAAGCCACTCTAAAAAAAACAGGTCCATCCTGCTTGGCTCAGGATAGAGATATCCAACTGGTAACATCTGCATATTGAATATATCGTATCTCATTGGCGGCTATGACTTTTGGATACCATAGAACAGTGATGGCTAATCTTTTCTGGGCTGAGTGCACAAAGCACATGTGCACGCGGCCAAACCCCCAAAATTCAATGCGTGCACGGCCCGCACACATGCATTCTGCCCCATGCATGTGTATGCCCCCGGCATGCCCCCCCACATGTGCACACGCCCCCCGCATATGCCCCGCCCCTGCGCATGTATGCACACCTCCCGCATGTGGCCCACTCCCCGCACATGCACGGCAGAGTCCCGAAGACCAGCTGGCTGGAGGGAGGTACGCATGCATGCACAGCAGAGCTGAACTGGGGTGACAGCTCACGTGCCATCAGAGAGGGCGCTGTGTGCCATCTCTAGCACGCGTGCCATAGGTTCACCATCAAGGCCATAGAAGCACATATACTGTATAAGATACATTACGTGCATTATAGAGAAAATGGATAAAGATATCCTGGGTTGTGTACCAAATGACGCATCACTATTGTACAGCTTTAGGAAGTCATTTAGAGCATGGCTGGAAAGAACCAAAGCTCTAATCTTATATTTGCTTATTTGGGAGGTTGAAAATTATCAGAATTTTCTTTTGCTCAGACTCATATACAGGTAATCCTCTACTTACAACAGTTCATTTAGTGATTGTTCAAAGTTACAACAGCACTGAAAAATGTGACTTATGACCGTTTTTCACAGTTACGACCTTTGCAGCATCACCGTGATCATGTGATCAAAATTCAGATGCTTGGCAACTGGTCCATATTTATGACCCTTACGGTGTCCCAAGGTCATGTAATCATTTTTTATGACTTTCTGATAAGCAAACTCAATGGGGAAGCCAGATTCGGTTAACAACCGGGTTACTAACTTATCAACTGCAGTGATTCACTTAACAACCATGGCAAGAAAGGTCGTAAAAATGGGGCAAAACTCACTTAACAAATGTCTCACTTAACAACATAAATTTTGGGCTCAACTGGGTCGTAAATTGAGGACTACCTCTACTGCTTGCCGAAATCACAGGTGCGGGGTATTGACTTTTCCTTAGAGAACCTTCATACATCTCCTACAAATGATTTAAAAAATGATTCAAGAGCCCATCCCTAAAGAGAATCAAATAGAAAAGCCTATGCAGCCTGGGTGCTGGCCTCTGAGAAGGAGCTCTGGATTCTCTCAGAGATCATTAATCTAAACTGTGCAGTACTTAGGTCACAATTACACTCCATGAGCTCCAGATACTGAAGATCTACTTGTCTAAGGATCTTAATTGAATTTTAGCCATCCAGAGCAAACAAAACACTGAGTTCTTTTAGCCATGTTCTAAGCATACTGAAAAATAATATTATTTATTCCTCTGCACTTTTTTTTAGAATCTTAAAATGGAATTATTTTAATCTCAAGCATATTTGACACTTATTCCCAGGCATCACACAACCCCTATCTGTTTGGGGGTGGGGAAGTGGGATTGGAATATAGCCTACTTTACTTTCTATGTTATAAACACAAACTTTTGAGAAGCACAGCAAAAGTTGCTATGATGGGAAGCCTGATTAATTCCATACATTCTTTTTATACTTGCCTCTGGTTGAGTCACAGAAAGTTGTGGATAATACCAATCAGATTGGCTGCAACAGAATCCTGACAAAAGAAAGATATGAAGACTGATCTTGTTTAGATAAAAGCCCCAGTGGGAAATAAATTGTTATGAGTATATCTAAAATCTTATGATCGGTATTCTTAATATATTGAGAGTCAGCCCAGTGACCGGGAATGCTATTCAGCGTGAGGAGATATTTGTAGGCACAATAGGGACTAAAAGATACATCTTTTGCTACCTGCTTATGAAAAACTTGGCTTAGCTTTCTTTCCTATTATTTCATAGCCTTCAATTCTGGGAAAGAGGCAGGCAAGGCTAAGCAATCTAAGGTTAAGGAGAATGCCACATCGATCAGTCTTTTCATTAAAGACAAGTAAACTGACATCCCACTTCACATTTCTCAAATGTAGCTAAAGCCAGTAGATATCTATAGGAGAGAGCTGTGATGGAAATGCTTGAATTTATGAAAATCCCTAGGGTCATTTGCAGCTGACAATAGGATTTTTTTTCACTTCTATGTAATATCTTAACCAAATAATAATAAAAAAGAGGCATATATCTGTACAGTCGGCTCCTAGGAATTATGTTCACAGAGGCAGTAATAGACAGCCAGATTTTGTTGCTATAGAGTAAAGAAATACACTGCTGTTCATCCATCAGTCAAGAATACTATATTTATTATAAAACGCCCAAGAGTTTCCCATTAGCACATTTTTATTACTTTTCGCAATCTTTTTCTAGCTGCAAAAGCTTTCTATATAAACACCATAAAATTATTTTCAATTTTGGATGAAACTCTGTACTCTTCCAAAACAATTTTATTTGTTAACATCCACAGGAGATTTCTAAGCACATTTCAGAAAGAGACACACTATTGGAAATAGATCTGAAAACGAACAAAGAAATTCAAACTTTTTTTTTTACAAAAAAAAACAAAAAAAACAAGGAAGCTATTTTTATACACACACAGCTCCAAAGTCACACCTGTTATCACCAAGTTACCTTTACTGTAGGGACATTTTCATAAATTTTCTATAAAAATAGAAAACTGGCAAAATAATAGCAGAAGCTCACATTTTATTTGTATCACACTATGACTATACTTTTTTTTTGTGCTTTAGTTGTGCCTGGGCAAGATTTCCTGAAGTGGTTTGCTTTTTCCTGTGCCTTCTTCATAGCGCTGAGGGAGCGCGACTTGCCCAAAATCATCCAGCTGGTTTCTGGGTAAGGCAGGACTAGAACTCACCGTCTCCTGGTTTCTAGCCTATTGCCTTAACCACTATGCTTTTATATCTCTATATTAGACTAGGCAAAAGCTTTGAACGAAGCAATTAAAGCACCCCTCCAAACCTCAGAATGCTGAGGTACTATAGAATGGAAGTGTCTTCTATCTGTGCGTATCCATATTCAGATACTTTGAAGAGCTCTGAAAGCAATTATTCTGAGACATTTTAGTGCTTAGAACAGCAGATTCAGAGGGGTGAATTAATCCTTTTATGAAGTACCTCACAGATAGTTTTCATAATGCTTTTACATAATTTTATATATAGCTATTGCTAACTACCTGACTAATGTTTCCATTATTTCACTAGTTAACTGCTTCAGAATAGAAAGAATCTCCATTTTTTAAAACTTTAAAAAGGCCATCAAGTGAAAGAAAGCAACAAATGCAGACAGGCAGATTTGAAATGACCATAAAATATAATGAAGGGATTCTGTCTTCTTTAGAGAGGAGATAATATAACTCAAAAAGTCTGAAGAATACAGTTGTTGAAAATGTTTTGAGCTTGAAACTGCCTGTCTCAAATGTTTTGAGCTTGAAACTCCCTGTCTGGATTTGATAATAATTGTTCCAATTTTCCTATTATGATACTGTTCTGATAATCATGGGAATTTCCTATAATGCTCTATTCCAGGGGTGCCAAACTTGCGTTGTCATCACGTGACGTATCGCGACTTCCCTCTCTTCGCTAAGCTGGGGTGGATGTGGCCAGTGTGTGATGCTTCTGGCCCACGGGACGCAAGTGTGACACCCTGCTCTATTCAAAGTTGGAGTACTTCTTGTATTGTTAAGAGCAAGATTTTGAAGCTAAAAATCTTTTCTTTCAAAACATTTGCCTATATTTAAAAACAATTAGAAAAATTAACACTAATATTGGAGAAAACCATAATAATCAATAAATTATGATCACAGTAGTGTCGTACTGTAGCTTTTTTTATTTTTTAACCTCCTAATGGATACCTGAAGAAATCCAACTTGTGGGGGGGGGACTCATTTTGTATCCTGAGTAGAATGCAAATTATGTAGCTATCCCCATTTCTTAAATGATAGAGTAGGAAGTTGAAATTGTCCTTGGTAGAAGCAGCAGTGCTTAATTTGTTAAAGAGGAAGTCAACTTAATATTCATTTTGTCAAGGAGTATGGATGGATGCTATAATCACAAAGTGTGCCATCAAATGTTAAGGGGAGGGGGATGAGCCTCTTCCCACTACCTCTCATGAATAGGGCAAATGTCCATTAAGAGCCCCTGAATAGTGAAGAAAAAAAATCTAAATGTTCTCTCTCACTATCAGTCAATAATTGAATAATAGCCAAGAGAACAGGAATACTAGATGGATTAAAGATGAGAAGCATAATTATTAAAAAAAAATACACAAGGGAGGAATCAAGGTACAGACTGCAAGAAGAATCCATTGGTGTGCAATCAGTTTTGGATGGCAAATGACTATTCAACCTTTGTTTGAAAACTTTCAGTTATAGCAGGCTCTTCCACTGCTTAATTGTTCTCACAATCAGGAAATTCTACTTAGTTCATCTCTGTCTTGCTCTGTTATCCTTCTCACCACTTACATGTTCTACCATTGAACCTAGGGAAAATAAATCCAGACCAGGGGTGAAATCCAGCAGATTCTGACAGGTTCTAGAGAACCGGTAGCGGAAATTTTGAGCAGTTCGGAGAACCAGTAGTGGAAATTTTGAGTAGTTTGGACAACCGGCAAATACCACCTCTGACTGGCCCCAGAGTGGGGTGGGAATAGAGATTTTTGCAATATCCTTCCCCCAGGAGTGGGGAGGGAATGGGAATTTTGCGGTATCCTTCCCCTGGAGTGGGGAGGAAATGGGGATTTTGCGGTATCCTTCCCCTGGAGTGGGGTGGGAATGGAGATTTTGCAGTATCCTTCCCCTGCCATGCCCACCACGCCCCACCACGCCCACCAAGCCACGCCCACAGAACCTTTAGTAAAAAAATGTGGATTTCACCACTGATCCAGACCCTCTTCCTTATGACAGCTCCCCAAGTATGAAGAGGTTGCTTCTCTTCTTTAGGCTAAACATACCAGCTTTTTGTAGGATGTAGCTTCCAATCCATTCACCATCTTTGTAATACTTGTCTGTATTCTTTCCAGTTTCCTTCTGGTACTGTGACAAACAGAACTGGATACAGCATTCTGGATATGATCTGATTAGTGTGGAGCAAATCTGTCACTTGCTCTGATCCCAACATTATACCTCTAACTTATGCAACCAAAGATTGCACTGGTTCTTTTAGCAGTTACAGCACACTGCTGGCTCATGCTTAATCTGTGGTCTATCAGGGTACGCTGATTCTTCTCATAAGCAAATATTTGGACTCATATTATTTCCAGGGGAGCATAGGGACAGCAGAAGTTTAGATTTCCTCATCCATATATCCCTTGATCTTAAAAATACAATCTGTGTAACAGAAGTAGAATCATGTTTAAATGTATAAAGTGTCTATTGTTATGTGCAGATTAAATTTATGTTATTGGTTCCGCTCCAAAATATGAACAGAACTACATTGACCACCATGAAAATAAGCTTCAAGGTACTTCATTTTTTTATTCCTTTAATCAATTTATATAGTTGCTCGTGTCTCAGATAATGGTTTTGTCACATAGGACTTTGAAACATATAATTTCCCACATTCATTCTAAAGTTGTATAAATCAATGAAGACTTACTGTATACCTTACCCAGGATGTCTGATTCAGCTTCAAATCACATTGGAATCAAATAAACACCAAATTGCCCCAATGGCAGCTATATTTCACACAGAAGGAACAGCTCAGAATAACGCCTCTTTTTTCCCCCTATTACTATATCTCACAATGAATTATTTACAAGCTACAGTCCAATCTGGGATTCCTTCTGATTAAGAAAGACAAAGAACTAAAGCCTAAAGCTGTGAAACTGCATTTTGTAGCAAGTCACAAATTGTGAGATATCTTACTAAAAATAGAGAATGAATGTTACAAATTGCATGAGTGCCCTCTGAGATATAATCAGAAATCCGAGATGAAAAAGTATTTAGAACAGTTGTAAACTAACCTATACTACTTTTTTTTTTTTTTTAAAAAAAAGAGAAAAATACACTATGGTGATGAACATCTGTTCAGAGAATAGAGAACTATTGTTTCTTAAAGTGCTATCTAAGTAAACTTTTCTCTGGATCTGTCATGTATGGTTATGACAAAAATATGACAGCCTGCAAAGGAAAACAGACTATTGAATACTATTATAAAATAGTTAGAATTTCAGTCTGATAAACCCAATCTCCAATTTGCAAGATTGATGTTGCAATCTGCACCAAGAAGTACTAGCTCTAATTTTATTGTAAGGTTCTATTAACAAAATCTTGCAAGTCTCAAAATACATCCCTCTCCCCCACAACCTCTACAGCCCAAGAAACTAGGGAGGATCCCTTCTGAGATGTTTGCTATTTCCACATTCTTTCTGTGGGCTCACCTGCCTTTTGTCTGACCATGGACTATTCTCAGGCTCTTCCACCTGTCTCCCAGTTATTCCCACATAATATCAGAAAGAACTATTGATATTTTCATACGAAGATGAATAAATTAATTTGTATCAGATAATAAATGTTGTACTTATCATGAGAAAACTGGGAGATCAAATAACCAAGATATAAACCATATACAAATGGTCTCTTTCTTTGAGAACCTTTGACAATTAAAAATTCATAAGTTCGGTGTGCTGTATAAAATAAAACGACATGAGTTCAATTCTAAGTATAACGGCTTGAACCTCATAAAATCTAATGCTGGTTATAATGATTGCATGTACCTGATGAAACCAAATAAGGACAAATTGAACTATTCGTTGCCTTTTGATGATTAAGTAATTATAGAGTCACAAGAATATATAATGAAATAGTTCCCTCCTGGAATGATGAAGTCATAGACTTTCTAATATGAAGACCTAAGATAACACTGTATCTGTCTAATCTGAAAGCTTAAATAAGGAAGGTATATACCACTCGTGGATTATTTTAAAAAAGTGTGCATATATCATGACAAAAGGACAAGTGGAACTCAATTAAGAGAACTGTGTGCCTTATATTAATTCCTATATCAGTTATAATTGTGGCCAATAATAAAATGAATAAGTTGCTCTATGAGGGAGATGGGCTATGATATAATAAATAATAATAATTCTCTTTATCATTTTTTATTGCTGTTATTATCTATCTATCTATCTATCTTTCTATCTATCTATCTATCTATCTATCTATCTATCTATCTATCTATCTATCTATCTATGCCACTTTCCCCTGTCTAAGGGTGTCTAAGGTTGGCTTACAAGTTATTTTATTATAATGTAGTTGTAATATGTTTCTCTATATTGTAATTTAATAATAACATTGAAGATTATTGAAAGATTATCAAAGTTCATCCAAACCACTCAACTAACATTTATTGAAAAGTTTCTATACTCTAAAATGAAAATATGGAGCAATATCTTTCTATATAATGCAGTGGTGAGTTGCTACCGGTTTGCCTCAGATCGGGCGAACCGGTAGCAGTGGCGGTGGGAGGCTCCGCCCAGCCACCCGGATGTCATCAAATATGCTCTGCGCATGCGCACGTGCAATCCTGTTATGAACTGGTAGTAAAGGTAAGTAGAACCCACCCCCGGTATAGGCCATAACTTATCTGAAGAGATCATGGTTATTAGATGCATACATGGGATTTCCCACATTTCCATAATTCTATGAAAACATTTAGAGTTAGGGAGGGCTGAACTACTGAAATTCAAAGCAACGTGAAGAAAGTAGATACATTTACTTTGTAGAATATTCTAGCCAAGAAACTACCATGGGCTTCAAGACTGGAAATAATACCTGAGATTGCATCTACTTAGTAATGTTGCCTGCCATGTGTATTCCATCTTTTGGTGATAGTGTTTCGCTTCAAACAATTCAAACAGCATTAACAGACCACTGGCAAAATGAATAGTAGGAGAGACAGAGGGAAAAAGATTAAACTTTTGTAGGAGAACAATATAAGGAATTGCTCTTTTAGCCAGAAAGAAACTTATATAGAGACCAAAGAAAAACTAAGAGATAAATATTTCTTTAGAGTTAATCTCCAGATGTGCAACTTCAATTTTGCACCATTTACTACAATTTATGTTTGATGTAATCATAAATTGGAAATATGGCACCTTCTATCAAATGATGGAAGACCTACCCTTTCTTCCTTCAAGAGAAAATGTGATGTTATTAATTGGACAGAGTCTTCAAATGATGAGGTCATTGGATTGCAAGTACAAGGAGACATCAGGATGAGTTTTTTGAAAAAAAAAAGGAACACTATATATCCTTTCTTTCTTAATTAGTGCTCACATGTGTTAAATGCATTCCAGAGAACTCACCTTCATTCAAGAATACCGTATTTTTCAGAGTATAAGATGCACCAGAGTATAAGATGCACCTTAGTTTTTGGGGAGGAAAATAAGAAAAATGATGATTGGCAGGTGGATCGGCCTCCCGGAATACCCCCAATCAGCTGTTCCCAGAGGTGAATTTTACAACAGATTCCTTGGTTGTGAGCTCTGTGCCTTGCCTTTTTTTGCTTTTTTTCCTGCCTCTGAAACAGCTTTAGAAAAAAAGCCTCTGAAGCTGTTTGGGGGCTTCTTTTCTGAAGCTCTGTTTGAGAGCATCTTTTTGAAGCTTCATTTCTGATGCTTTTTTCAGCCTCTGAAACCTCAGTTTGAGAAGCTGGGCAGGGCTACATTCTACCCTCTTTTTGGGGGGGAAAAAGGTGTGTCTTATACTCTGAAAAATACGGTAGTTCTCCAGCTCAGAACCTGGGAAATATGTATTCAATGTTCATTGGCTTGAAAAATATGCAAAATAACCACAGTGATTCCTTTGAGATATAATCCAGATAAATAAAGTATGTGTATCCTGTAGTGGAATCACCAGGTCTTTTCAAGTGCTAAATTATTTCAGGATTGTATTCTCAGTTGAGATAAAGGGTCTAATATATAGCTATCATTTTCAAGTGTTCATTTTAGTAGGTCCGTTGTTAAATCAATTTTAAAACTTTTTTTTGTTATTAAATTGAAAAATAATGCAATGTGTGGCATTTATATTTGTTTTAAAATCTTTAGCGTGAGGTGCAGCAACAGTTCATTAAGCTTAATTATATTTACAGTTGTAGGTGTTACTGAATGAAATGCATATTTCTCACCACTTTGTCCTTAAAACAAAATAGCACACTTTTATTTTGACTTTCAGGTGACATTTAAATATTCCTTATCAACTGTGTCCCTTGCAAAAATGGAGTTTCACATCTGTAAAGCAAAGAAACAAATAACTAACGTTTTGCTGGATCAGACCAAAACTATGAATGTAATCTAGCATTGCATTTCTGACAATAGCCAGATAAATACTTTAGGAAGGCTACAAGAAGAACGTGACATAATGGCTGGTGGAGTTGCTCAATTTGTCCGCAATGAGATAGCAGATCTTGGCCCTTTTGGATCTACACAACTGCCATACACATTTCCAAAAGAGGTGTGACTTCAATTATGACATCACACTTCTCATCTTGCAGGTTTTGACATACATCTTGTAGATACCCATATAATAGCTGCTCCACTAAGATTTTAAAATTCCATTTAAGACTTGGTTCTTAAATTATTGAAGGGCCCACAGCCTATTGCTCTCCCGATGCATGTTAAATCCCTTATTGTGAGTGAAATCTTAATCTAAGACTGGTTAGATTTATGAAGTCTTATTTCCAAGGTATCTAAATTATACTTATTAGGAGTGTATGATGCTTTAGGTCCTATGACCAGACCAGTGGTGAAATGTAAAATTTGTTACTACCGGTTCTGTGGGCATGGCTTGGTGGTGGTGGTGGTGAGTGTAATATGACTGAGTGGGCATGGCCAACTTCTTTTTTTTTTTACTTTTAAAAACATTTTTTCTACAACCTCTTCGACTGAAGAGGTTGTAAAAAATGCTTTTAAAGCCTCTGACAATCCCGGCTGACTTGCCTGATCGGCAGAGGCTTTTTTTCCTTTTAAAAACATTTTTTCTATAATCTCTTCGGCGGAAGAGGTTGTAGACAAAATGCTTTTAAAAGCCTCTGATGATCCCAGCTGAGCCGCGCGATCATCAGAAGCTTTTTTTTTAACTTCTAAAAGCATTTTTTCGGCCAAAGAGGTTGTAGAAAAAATGCTTTTAAAAATTAAAAAAAAGCCTCTGATGTTTGCGCAGCCCAGCTGGACAATGTGGGGGGACAGAGATTTTTGCTACCGGTTCTCTGAACCACCCGCCTCCATCGCTACCGGATCGGGTGATCCGGTCCAAACCGGGAGCATTTCACCCCTGGACCAGACAATGAAACTAAACAACCACTGAACTTTCTCCGATCTGTCTTTTCACTTCACATGGCAATTCTCCGAACTGCTTCCCCATAATGTTTTCTGTATTTTTCTCCTATCTATATCTAAAGCTGTTTCTTTTTCAGTCTGTTTGCTTGGGAGGAAAACAATTGCATTTCCAAGAACCCCTCCCCTATGGCTGTGGAATGAGGTGAATGCAGGATAAATTAAACCCAATTTTTTCAAAAGGCAGGACTGCAATAATACCAGTAACATACCTTAGTATTACATGCCTGAAAAAAAAAAATGCTTTATCTGAATCTTCACAAAAAAAGTTTTCAAAGTAGTGCATCAACTTTAAAAGAAGAGGAGACTGCTTATCATTAAGTAACATATAACTTTAACTCCCGCACTCCCAAATTTTTCTTAAAGTAATGCTGATGATTCTTGTAGATAATTTTAGCTATTTCATCATGCCTGTCCTATTCATGTTGTTTATTTAATAATTTCTTTTATAGTTTGTTGATATCTGAATCAGAAAATGCTAGTTATCATTTAACTGCAACAATTAATCAGTGGAACAACTTGCCTCCAGATGTTATGGGCGCTGGAGGTTTTAAAGAAGAGATTGGACAATTACTTGTCTGAAATGGTATAGAGTTTCCTGCTTGAGAGAGGATTGGACTAGAAGACTTCCAAAGTCCCTTTCAACTCTGTTATTCTGTTATATACCATATTTTTTGGAGTATAAGAACCACTCCCCCCCCCAAAAAAAGTGGGTGGAAATGTCTGTGTGTCTTATACAGCGAATGTTACTGAAGCCCCGCCCACATACCGGCCCCCACCCTTCGGCTGTTTTTGGCCTCTGCATGCTCCATTTTAGATCCATTCTAGGCTGTAGAGATCATCACAGCACATCACTGCCTATCGCCGACTTTGTGTGTCACATTTTTGGCCTCCGCACGTCCTGTTTTTAGCCTCCGCACATTGTGTTTTTGGCCGGTTCCATCGCCTGGAACTGGCCAAAAATGCGACACATGGAGGCTGAAAATAGGGCATGCAGAGACCGAAAAAGCAACGTGCGGAGGCTAAAAACGCAACGCACGGAGGCGGCGATCAGCAGTGATGCACTGTGGCAATCCCCGGAGGGACCAGGAACCGATTCCGTGGAGAAAGGTTTTTTTGTGGACCAGAGGGGTTGTGGTTTTGCATGCTGCCTGCAAATTGCAGATGGGACTTTGCTTGTTTCACAGACCAGTTGCTGGTATGCCACAGATTGGTACCTGTCAATGGACCAGAGGTTGGGGACTCCTGATATAGATACATGCACACTGAACAGATTGCTTGAATTTTCCAAGAAATTCATGCAAGGGTTGCATTAATAGCAATAGCACTTAGTCTTATATACCGCTTTACAGTGCTTTACAGCCCTCTTTAAGTGGTTTACAGAGTCAACATATTGCCCCCAACAATTTGGGTCCTCAATTTACCCACCTCGAAAGGATGGAAGGCCGAGTCAACTTTGAGCCTGGTGAGATTTGAACTGCCTAATTGCAGGCAGCTGGCAGTCAGCAGAAATAGCCTACAGTACTGCACTCTAACCACTGTGCCACTGTGGCTCATTAATAAGGACTGTGATGCTGTCATTGATTTACTTGACTGAAGTCACATCAGAAATCTGCATAGATTTATTTATTTATTTATTTATTGGTTCGATTTATATGCCGCCCTTCTCCGGAGACTCAGGGCGGCTTACAATGCGTTAAACAATAGCCTTCATATTTTTGTATATACCTGCTTAATAGGGCTTTCGATCCCCTCCCAAGCAGTGTTCTTTTTATACAAAGTCAGCTTATTGCCCCCACAATCCGGGTCCTCATTTTACCTACCTCGGAAGGATGGAAGGCTGAGTCAAGCTTGAGCCTGGTGAGATCTGAACTTGCAGTAATTGCAGGCAGCTGGCAGCTAAGTGCTACTTAACAGCACTTTAGTCCGCTGCATCACCAAGGCTCCTAGATAAGGTTATGTTAGTCTGAAATAAGGAATCATCAACATGGTGATGTTGCTCCTCCTCTTTTTCTTTTACTCATTAGATTTAGGTACTGAATCTCTTATTTGCACAGGCATTTTAAAAGTAATAAATTTCCATTTTTAAGTTGAATAACTTTCTGATTAAGTTTGGATTTTAAGTTGCTTTATTATGCTGATTTTGAATGCTGTCCTGGGAACCCCCCTTTGGGTATGGATAAAAGCAAGCATATAAATTTTTAAGAAGCAATACAGCATGTTTTTCTCCACAGAGTTAAGAAAATATATGAATTTCCTCTGTTAATTCAATGAAAAGGAATTTATTTCCCAAGAAGATGCCAATGTGTGACCAATGACTTGAAGTTTTCATTCTGAAAATAAACTCAAAAGATGAACTTTGGAACTGGCCAGTTGATAAGCTTTCCAGGAGTGATAGTCCAAGAACAATGTGTCATCACTCCCCGGAAGTCAAAAAGTTCAAAGAATCACCAGACTGTTACAATTTCCCTTCTCTTTAGTAGCCTCTCTCTCATTAAGCAAATATAAGAACAATCAATTTATAATTGCACTTTTGTTATGACCCATCCTGAATGCTACCCCAAAGATTTGAATTGCTGTAACTAGCTTTGAATATGGGCACCAGCTATCTTGATTACTCATTGCTTTGTGAAGATTGACTCCACTTTAACATGGTACAAGGTTAATCTGATGTTTGTGTGACTTTGGGACTTCCAGAAGGAGAAATTACAGTCTGAAAGTAGCTTTGTGGAAAGCAGAACCAAAGACTGCTGAGAAGAACGAAAAGTCAGTGAATAGATAGGCTCTTCAGAACCTCTCTGGACCACACAAGTGCTCCTAAAAGGCTTCCTTATGAGGAGACTGCAAGACAGCAGTTCCATTTGCTTCTTTTTTAAAGCTATTTTGTTACCTTGTTCTCCCCTTCTCAACCCCTGCTGAGGTTGAGACCTTTGTGATTCCAGATCCTCCATTTGGAGTTGTGCCTGAAAGGCCAAGGAAAAATGTGTATCTAAACAAAATAGTATCTAAACAATCAGATTTGCCTTAGGATTATATACTGCAAAACATCGTGCAATTTGTTTTGTACTGACTTAGTATGTTGTGTTAGTCCAACTATTACAATTTTGGGAGCTACACTTTTTAGCTTAGCAAGAGCTAAAATCCAGCTACTGTGGGTTATTCATGCTTGCAACAAACCATGGCTTTGCATAATATATAAATTCAGCCAGGTTGACATAGTCACTATAATTGCTGACAATTTAGTTTTTTATTTTCTATCTAGACTAATAGAGTTTGAGCCAATGCAATGTAGCCTCACCGGAGTCAAGCATTTCTTTTTATTCCAAAAAGGCCAAATAAATAGCTGTGCAACCTCAGGGTGAAAGCAGCAGGTTGCTTTACCTTTTGAAAAAATACATATACCTTTTCTCAATAGGATTTTCTCTCTTGGGGGAAAAGAAAATCCTGTTTATTTCCATCCATTTATTTCTCTTATATTTGGGCAAAGCATAAAGGAGAGTTCTTAAATCTGGACTACAACACCCATATTGCATTTTGAAAACGGCTATCAAATACATATTGAAGAGATAGTGTCAAGAAATATTATTAGAAAGTTTTGAATATTGAACAGGGAAGATCAAATATGATGCACATGTGATTCCTAACTTTCTTAACAAAATACACTAAAGCAATATATTTGTTCATTACATCTGTACTCAGTGTAATCAAAGACTTTCAATTGCTCACATTATAACCATATAGCAATTATTAAGGCAATTAAAACATCCTTTGTACATTTTTTTTTAAAAATTATAATTAAATCATAAAAATAAGAAAACAATAGCACAATATGCCGATTTAAAAAATTAAAAACTGATGGCATCTCTCAAAAGGTCTCTGAAACAATTACTTTTTTATTGACTCTTGGATAGTGAACCAAGTGGTGGTTTGGATTTCCAGAAAAAGGCTATTCCGTAAAGCAGGGGGAGGGGGGGAGAGGGAGACAGACAGACAGACAGACAAACAAACATAGAGGCACAGTGAGAGAATCAGCATCTGTAAACCATCTGCAAACCTCAGGTTCCCTCACTTTTCAAAATTGGGAAACCAACAGCAGTTTCTCTTGACATGTATGAACTGGATGGGTCAACAAGTACCTCAGAGCCAAGCTGTATAGAGATTTTGAAATTAAACTTTATATTGTATCCAGATGTCTTTAGGGAACAAGTGCAGGGTCCAAAGCATAGGAGTTATAAGCTGAAGCTGACCTAGGCCAGCTAACAGACAGGCTGTTGCATTTATACCAATATCTTCTACTTATTTTCTCATTGTAAATGGATGCAAGATAGCTTCCCATCTAGTAACAGCCTCCCACCCCATCTTTTAATTAATTTTTAACATCATATTTTAACTATTCTTTCCTTATTTAAAAGTTTTATTTTCATTTCATATGCCTTTAAATTTTATAAATTTTTAATACTTTATTTGTAGACTGCCCAGAGTCTCTGATTTGTAAACATAATAAATAAACAAACAGTTGAATGGTAGTCTTTCAACTGATACAGTAAATTAAAATAAAAATTTAAACGCTTGGCAACTGACTCATATTTATGAGGGTTGCAGTGTCCCGGGGTCATGTGATCACCTTTTGGGAACGTCTGACAAGCAAAGTCAATGCGGAAGCCAGATTCACTTAACAACCGTGTTACTAATTTAACAATTGCAGTGATTCACTTAACAAATGTGGCAAGAAAAGTCATAAAATGAGGCAAAACTCACTTAACAAATGTATCACTTAGTAACAAAAAAAAATTGGGCTCAATTGTGGTCGTAAATTGAGGACTGCCTGTACATGAAGTAAATCAAGGGATTTCTTAAGATAGGTCTCAGCGTTCCTAAACAAACCTTATCAGCCCCAAACAATCCATGCTGAAACTGGAGTTGGCAAATGGTTTATTGCAATTGCAAGGTAGCTCCGAGGCAATGCTAAGTTATATTAGTTTAAAGTTGGAGCTGAGAGCAGCCGGCTCTCAGCGCTTTTTCTATGTCCGCACAGGCTCCATCCATCCCACACATAAAGAACAGCTGAGCTATTTCCATCTGATCGAGGCATTCAAACGGGCCGCCAATTATCCCTGTGCCAGCCCGTGACATCATCAAACGCTGCCGCAACCTCCGCTCATCCATGATCCTTACACTTGCAGCCGATCCTCTCCCCCGACATGTCCGGCCGCCTAACATCTAGTGCCACAATCACCAACCCCTGTGTAGAGCTTCCCCATGCTTCCAGGTATCTTCAAGTAGCATTTCCACGGCCTTCTCTCTTCCTCCCATATGCATTATCGAGCAGGAGACCGGGCTTGTCAATAGGTACATTATAATTAGTTATCTTACCTTTATTAAACTTTAAAATAAGATTTATTTCAATCCTGATAAAAATCTTAAGACTTTTCTGTTATAAAGACTAAAGCCATGAGCCTATTTTGGGTTATGTATGATGGTCGAAATTACAACCTATTCTCCCTACTATTTTACTTGCTACTGTATCATAAAAACCTTTTAATATTGATTGGTCCGTGATGCTCTCTGAGCTTGATTGTTTTCTTGCAGATCCAAACTAGATAACATCATAAGCACTAGCACTGATGATGTTACCTAGTTTGGGGATTGAAATGTCTCCAAGAAAACAGACATTTCATTACCCAAACTAGATAACATCATCAGTGCTCAGAGAAAACCAAGGACCCCTCATTTCAACCCTGAGCTACAAATATTTCCTTTATTGGTACCTCTAATAATGACATATAATTTGTAAAATATATACAGTCAATATTAATAGCTTAAAAATGGCCCAGTACCACATAAAAAAAAATTAACTGTAATCTTCTTTCTTTTCATAATTTCCCCACCTGTCTGCCTTTCTCCCTTAACCCATCTTCCCTTTCAACTTAACATCCAAAAACAGAGCTAGATTCTTAAAATTATTGTGTTGCTCTGGCTCCAAAAATCAAATATTTTCTCACCTTTCCCTTAGGCTGATTCCTAACATTGATCGGATCACCTAGAAATTTGAAATATCGCTCCAGTTTCACATATGAGCAGCTTTGGGAAGCCCTTACATACTGAGTGATGACCAGATGGTTATTACAGTAGGAATTATGGGTTTAGTTATGATCCTGCAGTGATGTTGGGACTTCATTATCCAAAAGCTGCTGGACCAGTACAGTGGCATATGGGGCGTCAGGCCTATACACCATACATTTATAATAGCGCAATGATTATGTTCCCCTTTCCTGTGAAATCAATACTGCAAATATGTCACTGCCTGTCATTTTTTTTTTGCCTCTCCCTAAAGAAAACCCCTGACAGGATAACAGGTTTAAAATTAGACTATTCTTTTTTTTTTTTTTTTAATGAGAGTCGATGACACATCCTGGCAGGCCTAAAGGCCCAATGCAAAAGATGGCTTCCAGGCCTGGAAACTTTCAGATTCGGGTTTCCCCAGATGTGCCAATATGACATCTCTAATAAAATGGAACTTTGAGGAACTTCAAGCCTCGGAGTCTTCTTTTGTTGGGGGTGTTACTTGGAACCCTGACATATCCACTGTTTCTTCCTTCAAGAAAGCCATAGCCTCCAAACATTCTAACATAAGCAATCATTAGATTAGTGAAGCAGCAAAGATTTTGTAAATAGTACCGGATAGGCTACCAACATTTTGGGGGAAAGGTTTTTGGAAGAGCTGGCTTCATAACTGACAGTCATGTAATAAGAGGTTAGTCTTGTTACACTAGAAGCAAATGATTTAGCATTCAAGCTATATCACTAAACGTATATGACACATCAGTTGCTTCCTTGCTTGCATATTCTCCAATTCGAGATCGAGACCACCTTCTACCGCATAGCTCCCAGCGACTGGTAAGATCCCACAGAGTTGGTCTCCTCCGGGTCCCATCAGCTAAACAATGCCGGCTGGCAGGCCCACGGGGGAGGGCCTTCTCTGTGGCTGCCCCAGCTCTCTGGAACCAGTTACCTCCTGAGGTCCGGACCATCCCCACCCTATTAGCCTTCCGGAAAGCGGTGAAGACCTGGCTTTTCCAGCAGGCCTGGGGCCGTTGATCTCGCTTTGCGATCTGACAAGATCCGGCCATGAATGGTGTGAATGGTTTTTAATGTTTTTAATTTTTAAGTGTTTTTATAGTGATTTTTTGAGTGTATTGTGAGCCACCCTGGGTCTTCGGAGAGGGGCGGCATACAAATTGAATAAATAAATAAATAAAATTTATAAATAAATAAATTCTTTCTCGCTCATTTTTTTTAAAGTCCATGCAAAATGACAGAAGCGTTGAAATATACATGTCCCCGATTCAAGGAACACATAAACTTTTTCTTTTCTTTTTTTTTTTAAAAAAATTTCTTTAACTTCACTTATTACAAGACAGCTTTTTTTTAAAAAAGGCCTCTATTGCGTCATCCTCCTTGTATAATTTCAATCCAGCAGTGTAAAAATGATTTTATGAAACAAGAACGAAAAGCTCTAAATGTAAACGTTGCTAACTGTGTTATATAAGAAGCTGAATATATATATACCAGAAAGGCAATGATCCAAAATGTACGTCTAAATAAACCGTGAGTACTTACAGAAAGAAAAAAAAAAAAAACCATGAAGATTTTGGAATTCCTTCACAGTCCTCACATATGAATAATTATGAAAATCATTGGGGAGATCTGTCTATGGAGATTCTCAGTCATCCAGGTCATCGTTGCCCCAAAGGTGCTTTTTCAAGAGGCAGCTGGACTTTCTGGTTTTTCTTTGAAGATGTTTCGCTTCTCATCCAAGAAGCTTCTTCAGCTCTGACTGGATAGTGGGGAATGGAAGGATTTATATTTCTTGGAGACCAAACAAAAAAGCACCTTTGGGACATTGGGGAGATCCTCAACATGCAGTGTATGGTAAGAGACTTAAGAATGTTTTGAAGAGTTCTATAAGGAAGACAGAGTGGGGGAAAAAAATCCAAAAGCCACAACAGGAAACTGTTTAGTTTGCTACAGCAAATGTTGGAAACTTTATTTCTACCAAAGATTATAAGGTACAGACAGTGGTGGGATTCAGCCAGTTCGCACCACTTCGGGAGAACCGGTTGTTAACTTTCTGAGCAGTTTGGTGAATTGGTTGTTGGAAGAAATCATCAGGGCAGAGTACCCGTTGTTAAATTATTTGAATCCCACCATTGGGTACAGAGTGCCTAAACATTTGCACTTGCCATAGGCAGCATTTCCTTAGTTTTAAGCATGTAAATTCAGGTATTCCTGTACTTAACAACCATTTGTTTGGTGCCCATTCTGAATTACAATGACACTGAAAAAAGTAACATGACCGTTTTTTACATTTTATGACTGTTGTCATAATGATCAATATTCAGATGCTGGGCAACTGGATTGTATTTATGATGGTTGCGGTATTCCAGGATCACACGTTCACCATTTGTGAGCTTCTGACAAGCAAAGTCAATTGGGAAGCCAAATTCATTTAACAAATGTGTTACTAACTTAACAACTGTGATAATTTACTTAACAACTGTGGGAAGGAAGATCATAAAATAGAGCAAAAGTCACTTAACAACTCTCTTGCTTATCAGTGGAAATTTTGAGCTCAGTTGTGGTCCCAGGTTGAGGACTATTCGTATGCATTTAATTTTGGAAGAAGGGGATTGTTTTAATTTTCTTCCAAGTAGAAAGTATCATCACTTCTGTTCACTTAAGGATCAATTGAGCAAAGGTTTGCCCACAGTGGTATGGTACTTCTGAGTTTAACTAGAGTATCATTCCAACTAATGTTATGAATAATATGATAAATTATTGTAACTGGTTGGTAGTTCTCTGCACCCACTGCCAGCTATTTAAGTGGCCAATTAAACTTCCTGAAGGGAAAGAACCCTAGAGCCTCATTTAGAATCAGAATAGAGCTGGAAGGGACCTTGGAGATCTTCTAGTCCAGCCCACTGCTCAAGCAGGAGACCCTATATCATTTCAGACAAGTGACTGTCCAATCTCTTCTTTAAAAAACCTCCAGTGATGAAGCACCCACAACTTCTGAAGGCAAGCTGTTCCACTGGTTAATTGCCCTCACTGTTAGGAAGTTTCTCCTCAATTCCAGGTTTCTTCTCTCCTTGATTAGTTTCCATCCATTGTTTCTTGTCCTGAACTCTAGTGCTTTGAAAAATAAATTGAAACCCTCTTCTTTATGGCAGCCTATTGCTATCATGTCCCCCCATAGTCTTTTTTTTTTTCCTTCAGATTAGCCGAACTCAAATCCTGCAACCATTCTTCATATGTTTTAATCTCCAGGCCTTTAATCAACAACTTTTTAAAAATATTGTTGCCCATATTGTGCACCTATTGTGAGAGCTGCAATGGCTGATAGTCTCTTTTTGAGTGTAATTCAAGATGCTGGTTATCACCTTTAAAGTTCTGAATAGCAAATGCAAAAAAAAAAATATGCATGTGTCAAAATGCAGTAAGAGAACTATGTTAAACAAACAAGTCAATGAAGAATAAAACAATGATTTCAGCCAAAATTTATATTTCGAGGGCTAGTTTGCATTAGAAGTAATTTATATAGAATCTGGGCTAATATTACTAGCTATTGTTTTAATATTATTTCAGTTATCAATGTTTAGTATATTTGCAGCAGTAATTTATGACATTCCCCTTTTAAGTAGAATTGAGTAGATATATGGAATAGTAACAATAGTCAGGTTAACAGAAGTGTGCAGCACTTTTCATTCATAAACCGCAGCAATTGCAGCACTGTACAGGAAAAGATGCTTTTAGGATGAAGGAGGAAAAAGAAGTGTCTCCCCATCTGTTCCAAGGGACTTTTTTAGCTTTGCATTTAAAGCACTGGACAGTTGTACATAAAATTGTACATAATGAGCTTCCGGTGAAGATGGCCAACTGAATACACGCCCAGGGAGGGATCCTTGAAGGGATTTTCCCTGGGCTGTAGCTCTTCAACTATTCATGGAAGGAACTGGCATTCCTTCAGTTTATATGACTCTCCTGGGCTAGGAAAAGTCTAGGCTAGGAAACTACCCTTCAAAATCCTCTGATATAGCTGAGGTCTGCTAGTAACTTCAGGAACTGCGCTTCAACATAACTTCAACTGTGTGCCGAAAGCTGGGGGTGGAGGGGCTGCAATCTGTTGTGGCCCACCAGTGGCCTGTGCGGATTGCTGCTGATCCCGACGAGGAGGCTGAAGAAGATGTGGTGCCAGAGGCAGGGATTCAGCCAGGGCCTTCAGAACCTCCAGAGGCTCCTTTAAGTGCAGAGGATGACATGGAGGAGCCTCTTCTCAATGCACAAACACGCAGAGCTGCCAAAAGGCAGGAGTGGTTACTCAGGAGGAGGTCTCCTCGAGAGTAAGGCTTGGAGCTAATTGGCCACTCCCTTAGCCTATTTAAGTTTGCACACAGCTTGTAAAAAACTGCAGGAAACAACGTGTTCGTTTGCTAATAATTGAGTTTGGATTTTCTCTGCAAACCTGGCTTTTGGGCTTTCTGCCAACTCTTGTAAGACTCTATCTTATCTGTGGAATTTCTGGCAGGTTGTTAAGAACGTTTTTATTAACAGCCTGCATTTGCAAAAGTCTGTGTTTTGAAGTAAACTGAGTTTTGTTCGGAGTTTGCTACATTCTTTGGGATCCATAGCTGGGGCAGAACACAATCTGTTGAAGAAGCAGCTGCTTTGAAATTTACTTTTCAAATGGACAGTAAGTTGTGCCTTTCATTTCTTAATCACCTTTTAGGACTATTAATCTTTACTAAATTAAAAGAGGCTCTCTTTAGTCACAGCCTGCTACTCCTTTTTGAAGACCTGTGCCATTTTGGAGATTTCTTCAGTATTAAACAAGAAAGAAGGCTGATAAGGCAAGCCAAAATAAGGAAGTGTGCAACAATACTACTACTACTACTGCTGCTGCTGCTGCTGCTGCTACTACTACTACTAATACGTTGAGGGAGGAATTTAAAGACAGAAAGTTGTAGTTTTAGTTTATTATTTGTAGTAATTTGTAGCTTGGTCTGCTTTCCTGTGAGTGGTTAAAACTTTCTGATTTGTATGATTCTTGTACGGTTAGCAATTTCTAAGTGACTAACAAGAAAGCTACACTTTAGCTAAAGAGGGAGTCAAGATAAAGGAACAAATTATTAGAGATGCATTTGAAAATTTTCTAAATAAAATTCACCAATTTGTAGATTAACTGTGTTCCAAGGATCATTAAAAAAAAACTTCTCAAACTACTTTAGAGATGCAAACATGTGTAGAAAGTTATCAAACTACCGATGCATTTGTGAAAACAAAGTAGCTGAAAATTTAGAGGAATCGACTGCAATTTTAGAATATAAACCTGACACCAACTCTTATTATGATGGTTTAAATATAAATCTCTCAACACAACTGAAAGAAGAGCTTCAAGAAAATCTGTAAGTTTTAAAAGGACAAGTTTGGGACTTTTTCTTTAAGGACATTAAGGACATTTAAGGACATTAACAAGGTTGAGAAATCCTTGAAAAAAAGGGAAGGTATAACTACTTGATAATCTTTCTAAAGAAGAAAAATATTTTACTCCATGAAGCTGGAAGGAGTGACTTAAACTCAATGAGTTAACTGGAATTAGGGATTTTTATTTGTTTGATATTTGTACTTAAAAGTTATAATCTAAAATCTGAAAATGTAACTTTTATATATATATATATATATATATAAAATGCCTAAGAATTCCTAAAGTATGCAAAATGTTATTGAAAATGTATTTGAGAGTATCTGTATTAAGAGAAAGTTTAAAAAAAATGATGTATTCATTTAAAGTAAAAAATCAGATTTTCAAAAAGGATGTATACAAAAGAAAAAAATAGTGTTCTATGTGGGAGGGTGGGAGGGTGCTTTGGAGGGAGGGACCTAAATTTAATATTGAATTTCAAAGTATGTATGTTAAGAAGTTAAAAGAAAAAGATGTACTAGAAAGTTTTGATTTCAGAAATGTGTTTAAAGAAAAGTTCAGCATTTTAAAAAGGATGAAATAAAAAGAGTATTTTTTCTTGTAAAGTCAAAGGACCTGAAAGAATATAGTGAACCTTGTTAATATAAATGGTGATGGTTTATAAAGATTATTAGGTGCAAATAAAAATACATATTATTTCCACAGCCAGGAAGGTAAAGCAGAAATGGTTAAATTGATTATTTTATTCAAAGAGAAAAATATATTTAAGTATGTTTTTCATTTGGATATCACTTCTGAATTTTGTGCTTGTGATGAAAAAAAAAATGAAACTTCGACTTTTGTTTTATCAAAAGTCTATATTTTGTTA
Source organism: Arizona elegans (assembly GCA_022577455.1). Classification (NCBI taxonomy): domain Eukaryota; kingdom Metazoa; phylum Chordata; class Lepidosauria; order Squamata; family Colubridae; genus Arizona; species Arizona elegans. Next base: position 258,478,299 of record JAKOOJ010000001.1, read on the forward strand.
TATAGATTTGTTGTTATAAAAATGGCTAGTTATATAGTAATGCATAAAAGCAAAAAGTTGAGGCTGGAGTATTTTTATCTTATACTGTGCTAAAAAGAGTCAAAAGTCAACACCTTTTTCCCCCTTTTTCCCCTTATACTTTATATTTTCTTTCCTCTCTTTTTCCTTCCTCTAATTTCTCATTTCTATTTCTCTTTGTATTTTATATATAGATAAAACAATGAAAGCCATAAAATGTGAAAAATAAAATTGTACATGATGATGACAACGTTAAGAGGAGACAACAGCAATGTCAAGCTATTGAAGGCCAGCACCTATTGCAATCACTACAAATATACTTCATTTAGCTACCAGAATTAGGACTCGTCACTTGGTCATTAAGCAAGGCAGCTGACAAGTGAAAATTCATGATTTTACTATCTTTCTTCAGCTCTCCTTTGCTTTACAGACCTGGGAAGGCTGTATATGTAAAGTGATTTTTTAATCACTGTGGAAAGGCTGCTAAACGAGGCAATAGCTAAATGAGGACTACCTGTATTTTGGCACATAGCCTTACTGGGCCACACATAATCTTACTGGGAAACCACCCCTGGAGGTTTCAACAGCGGAGTGCCAAGTTGAACATTACCATAGCTTTCCCTTCACAGTGAATACTGTATGGTTACTACTGAGAAGTGCAACACGCAACAGTGCCTGGGGTGTTTTTCAAGCCTTCTGCTTACATCTTTAAGCCATTCCCATCAGCTGACTAAACCATTCCTCTTTCATGTTTGCTCCAGTTATTTATACAGGCACCTTTTATAGAAAAAGGTCACTTACTTTAAAGTGTCAGATATTTCAAAGGCAGGAAGACTATGATTTTCAGCACTGATGTTTTTTTCTTTTTTAAATTTTTTTGTGGGAAGAACTCACCTACAGCAATGGCAACATGGGTGTATCTCTGCAGTTAAAAAGACATACCCACCACCATATTACTGTTAAGGAAAAATTACCTGACATTACCCGAAGCTATCTAAATACAATTCAGAATTGTTTCAAATGTAATCGTACAGCAATATAAAACACTCAAGGCTACAAAAAATAGCAATGTTGAGCATTTTTAATCTACAGGTTGCGGTGGTTTCACCCAGGAATGGGACGAGGGTCCCAATGTATGAAAACTCTGTATTTTGAATATTGCAATCCCTGGCTTTCCTTTGATTGTTTATCCACAGGCTTATGCAAGCAATGACTGCAGCAAATAGAAAGCGACAGAATCTTTTCTGTTCCACGGGGGCAAAAAAGCTCCTTTGTGCCCTTGTTTAATCTGTGACACTTCAATTAGAATTTGTCACTCCAGAGCTACATCTGATGTTATAGCCCAAAGCGCAGCTGAACAAAAATAAACAATCTGCTCCATTCTGCTTGGCCTAATACGACAGTGATGTAGGCTCCAGCATAATAGAAGCCACAGAATGAAATTCACTGCTCGTCTTCTCTCTCGTACCCAAATAAAATATACACATGTGGATATAGAATATTTCTACTACATGCTAGCATTTACCCGGGTCCTAAACACTTTGGGTGTTTGTATTTGGCAGTGAAAATATCTTTTTAAGTATAATATGTATATAAATGTAGAGGAGCAACACTAAAATCCCATTAAAGCAGGGGTGAAATCCAGCAGGTTCTGACAGGTTCTGGAGAACCAGTAGTGGAAATTTTGAGTAGTTCAGAGAATACAAAGGTAGCAAATACCACCTCTGGCTGGCTCCAGAGTGGGGTGGGAATGGAGACTTTGCAGTATCCCACCCTTGCCACGCCCACCAAGCCACGCCCACCAAGCCACACCACGCCCACCGAGACACGCCCACCAAACCAGTACTAAAAAAATTGGATTTCACCACTGCATTAAAGGCATTTGGGATAACATGTTTGACTGGCAACAGGTTTGCTGACAGGTGGAGAAAGGAAAAAAGCGTCCAACGTTTCATAGTTGTGTAATTTCTTTTGTATGTAAACAGCTAAGTGAAGCAAAGTGAAGCATATGATAATATATTGTATATCTTATCTGTAGAAATATTTGGATATGTAATTAAATTCCCTATGGGAGTTTAACTCACATAACGGACTATCTTAGTTCAGAGAAAATTTAGGGGACAATGGAATTGCAACAAAACCTTTGTCACTGACATGTCCACGTCCTTTTAATTCCAATGACTCAGAAAGCTATGTACAGAAAAAAAATCTGAAAGATTTAAAAGCAAAAGAATAGCACTGGCCAAGAGAAGTAGAATCCAACATGTAATATCCCTGCAATGTTCTTTCCCATAATTAAGTTTTTCGTACATTTTATAGAAATTCCTTAGTGAGGTGGTAGTTTTTATTATAGATGAAGACAAGGTATTCCATTAGAGACGCACCACGATTGAGAAGCCTTGTGTGGGATTCTTTTAGATTTAGGCTTCTTGAGCTGAGTGTCCCATCTCACCTCTTATCAGAATAGCGGAATACCTATGGAGACCTTGAGCCATGTAGGGCTTTAAAAGCGGTAAGTAACATTTTAATTTGCACCCACAAGCTAACTAGCAGAAAATAAGGCTCACAGAATAGTGGTGTTACTTGGGCAAATCATGAAGTACTCAGTACAAGTAGTCCTTGACTTATAACCATTCATTCAGTGATCATTCGAAGCTACAAAGGCACTGAAAAAAGTGACTTATGGCCATTTTTCACACGTACGACTGTTGCAGCATTCCCATGGTCACATGATCAAAAAATCAGACATTTGGCAACTGGCATGCATTTATGATAGTTGCAGTCGTGTGTTCACCTTTTGCGACCTTCTGACAAGAAAAGCCAACGGGCAAGTCAGATTCACTTAAGAACCGTGTTACTAGCTTAATTGTAGTGATTCACATAACAAAGGCAGCAAGAAAGGTCATAAAATGGAGCAAAACTCACTTAACAAATGTCTCACTTAGCAACAGAAATTTTGGGCTCAGTTGTGGTCGTAAGTTGAGGACTATCTGTACTAGGCCATTGGATGCTTAATCGTTTTAACTTCTGGATGGTGTTCAAGAAACATTTTGAATTATATTTCCTCTCACAAAAGGAGGATAGGGATCCAGATAGCCAGGAGCATTTGGGGCTCTTCAGTCCTCTTGAAATAAAGGAGGAGGACACTAACTCTTTCTTTCTTTTTATTGGCTTGGCTTGTTGTTTATTTTGCACTTGCATTATCTGTCAATGACTACAATTTCATTTGAAAACTCATTAGCTGTTAAACCTGGTATTTCTTCAAAACAAGGGAGGGGGGGAAATGAGGGAGCATTTCCCCCCAATCATGCCGGAGGTATCTTAATATTTGGTGTTCAAAATATACCTGAAGAGCTGCTAATATAATTGGCATTTGTTTTATTCTTTGTTTTCCTTTGTTTTGTTTGTTTTTACCCATAGGCTGCTGCACTGCTTAGCTTCCATCATTCTGACAGCCAGAACCTAAGACTTTTTACTTGTGTTCTCTGTGCTTCATACTAAATGTATATCAGCCACGTGCTAGCAGGACAGAGCACTGAACTGTCAGTTTGACTATATCACGGGAACAGAATAGAGCAAAGGCAGCCCATAAAAAAAAATCTCAACTTGAGGGTTTTATTATAATAGCTTCTCTTCTCTCCCTTATGCCATTATAAAAAAGGTGTCTGTTTTCAAAATATTCTTGGATTCTAACATTCAAAGCGGAGTGTTATTTTTCACATTACCAGATATATAGAAAGATGCAAGAAACGTTCGAGAGTGGGATGGGCAGTGCCTAAATTTGATTGAGAAATGATGCATGATGCATGCATGCATGCTTGCATAAATAAGTAAGTAAGTAAATAAATAAATAAACAAACAAATAAATAATTTCATGGCCTAAAGGTAATATGAAATGGTAATACTATAGTTGCAACATTCTTCATATTTCTTCAGGGGAAAACAAAAAGATGTTGAAGGAGCACTTGGTAAGAACTCATTAGAAATCTTGAAGTATCTTGTACCCAAATTATGTACTTTGCATTGCAAAGACGAGTAGCCATCTCAAGAAACGGCTACATGCCAAACTAGGCCACTAAACCAGTTTATAGTCCTAACCAGAGGTCATTCATTGTTGGGTTGTTGTTGTTGTTTTTGTTGTTTTTGTGAGAAATATTGAGTGAAATTGAGGTTGGTCTATGTAGGCACTACCATAGGATGGCAGAAATGTGAAATGTAAGAGTTGGAAGAAATCTTTAGGATTTCAATCCAACCCGCTGCTTAGTACGATATAACAGCATCCCCAAGAAATGACCATCCACCTGTCTGTTTAAAACACTTCTTCCATTACCTCTCAAGGCAGTCTGTTCCACTGTTGAATAGCTCTTATAGTTAGGAACTTTTGCTTGATGCCACCTGAAATCTAATTTCTTGAAATTTATGCTATTTTATTTTGTCTTGTCCTGTCTTTTGGATCACTTGGAATAATTCTGCCTTGTTTGACCTTTAGACAGTGAAAAGCAGCTATCATGTCTTCCAACTCTCCATCCTAAGCACATCCAACACCTCCATTGATTCCACATAACTTAATCTTCTAAATCCTTAATGTTCTAGTTGGTTAGTACCCTCCCTTACAAGGGGAACCCAGAATTAGATATGGTATTTTAGGTGTAGTCTGATCAATGTAAAATAGAAAGAACTTTGACTTTATTCCTCTGTGTTGTGTTCACTCCTCTCAAACGTTTTGCTATTCCTTAAAACAAGAGTGGTGAGTCTTTCGCTTCACATGTACTCTTTGATCAACTTTTGCAGCCCTGAAGCCCTCCTGCTGAATGAATTGATACTCCAGAGTGTAACTGCAGTTTCCTGTCATTTTGAAGTACGGAATGCAACAATTACTGTAAATTCTATAACAGGATTGTGATAAAATTATGCTTCAGGAATTCAGTGAAGGAAGGAAGCATTTCTGTATAACAAAGTAACACGTGTGTGTGTGTGTGTGTGTGTGTTTAGTTGTCTGTATGGTTGTTCTGCTCTCTCACTTATGCCGTGTCTGTTTTCATGCATGGGTGCATTGGGAAGTACATAAAATTTGCTTTGGGTCACATGACCAGAGGGGAGGGTGTCTTAGAATGGAGTTATCAGCAGCATTCCAAACAGTTGCCCAACCAGCAATTCCATAGGGATACATTTGAGGAATTTTTGTTTGAATGGTTTTTCTAGGATGCTCCAAACTGGATCTGGTCTCTTTTCAAGCCAGATCATTCTTTTGTTCACTTCTGCTGCAATACTGAACTAGGACCTGTTTTATTGCTGGAGAACAGAATCTATAGTAAAAGATGGTGACTTCCTTTACATAATTTATTTCCAGCATCTTGCTATGTTGGAATGAATAAGAACATTTAACTCTAACCTGTCCACAACATAATGAAAAAACTTCAGCTTTGTCAAAGGGTGATATAGATCACCCGTTTTGGACTGAGAGTTAGTTTGGTGTAATGGTTAAAAGCATCAGGTTAGAAACTAAAAGATCATGAGTTCTAGTCTTATTTTAGTCTGGGTGACCTTAGACCAGTCCCTTCTCTCAGCCCTAGGAAGAAGGCAAGGGCAAATCACTTCCAAAAATGTTGCCACGAAAACTACAGGGATTAGGCTATATAGTCCCTGGGAGTCAAGTCTGATTCAAAGGCACATATGCACCCCCCCCCCAAAAAAAATATATCATTGACTCTCCCAAACTACACCCCTTCCTCCCAATCACAAGAAGGAAGCTGCTCACTCATCAAAAAGGGATCTGGAGCCATTCTGTAAAATTAGATGCCTTGCACATTGGATGTCCTGCCCTGATTTTTCTAGAACCCAAACACAGTCTGGTCCATTAGACTGTGAATCAGGGAAAAACATAGTGCATGGGTGTAGGTTGTCCACCTACAAAATTCCTAAGCCTAAAAACTATTGTAAGATTTTTTAATAAAACAGCCTGTTCTCTATTTCAGAATGTGAACAATTTATTAGAATATGCTGCAATATGTTTTATGTTTCTAGGATTCAGTCTAAATTACTTGTAAGCCCCAATGGAATTAATGAGTTCATCACGATGACTGTGTCATTGATTGCAATGGTGCTTTTTTTGATTAACCTAATGCTATCCTATTACTAAGGTGGCGGGTTATATTAAAGTTGCTTTTTATACTTCTAGGCATTTCATTCAACACCCAGCCTCCCCTGCCTATCACAGAAGAGTAACTTACTTTCCGTATTAATTCAAAAAAGGGCATTTTAATACTAACCAAGGAACAGATCTTGAATAACAGAAGAGATGGCAAGCCTATATAGTGCAGCTTTTAGTGCAATAAATGGATAATATCTGTTGTAAACTTGCCGTTGTGTCTACATGTCCTGAGTCTCTTCATCAACGTGAGGCAATAGCCATGGAGGTCTAATAAAGACCCTCCGTGTTTCTAGTACTTTATTGATATCCGGTGAACAGCAATTTAGGGGAAACTGTTTTAGATCCACAAAGGAAATATTCCACATGGGGCTTATCTTTTTAGTGTAGTCTGATAAGACTGGATGATCAAGAGGAGGAAGGGTCAAGTTTTCACCTCTTTGACTGATCAGTCCAATTTCTTGATTGCACCTCTTCCCAAAATTTGCTAGTATATTGAAATATTCACATCGTATTGCCAGATAATATGATCCCTGAAAATTTCCCTATGTTGAAAATTATATCGAAGGTGAGCTTGGCTCATTAAATTGGCCAGAACCAGGGGTGAAATTCACTTACCTTCCCTACCGGTTCGCAAATGTTGTCTGTGCATGCACAAAGCCTTCTGTGCATGCACAGAGGTTTAAAATCATCACAGAAAAAGCAAGGCCATGATGTCCGCATGGGTGGGCGGAGCCTCCCACAGCCGCTGCTACCGGTTCACCCGAGCCAAATAGAACCGGTTGAATTTCACACCTGACCAGAACTGATGAAAAAGAGAGTCTTTTATCTTTCTTAAAATGAAGAAAGCAGGGGTGAAATCCAGCAGGTTCTGACAGATTCTGGAAAAACTGGTAGCGGAAATTTTGAGTAGTTCGAAGAACCGGCAAATACCACCTCTGGCTGTCCCCAGAGTGGGGAGGGAATGGGGATTTTGCAGTATCCTTCCCCTGGAGTGGGGTGGGAATAGAGATTTTGCAGTATCCTTCCTCTGCCATGCCCACCAAGCCACGCTCACAAAACCGCTAGTTAAAAAATTTAGATTTCACCACTGGAAGGAAGACATAATTTGACCATTGCAGAGAGGATTAAACGTTTGAAATATCATTTTCCTGAGCATGCTTAGACAAAGAGGAGCTGAAATTCAGGTCTTGTTTTAGCTGTAGGTTTTGCAGCATAACTGGAGTTCCTTTCTCTGTTTTCAATTCTACCATCAGCACAGCTATATTCCCAAACAATGAAAGGGGAAGAATTTTAAATACAACCTCTAGATGGAGCTGATGTCTACCAGAAACTGGGCTCTTTCACTTTTTTAAAAACAAAATCACCAAGAAGCCTGAAATTAAACACAGCTTTGTGAGATATTCTAACCATCATACTGTTTGTACAGATTGTCTCCAATCCTGTCTTGTAGAGTACTATATTTGTGTCATAAAACGGCATCATTTTCTCTTCTATCCTTTCCCCTCAAAACACAGTCCAAACACTAAAAAGAGTCACCGAAATTGACTAGAGAAGGGGGAGGGTGTACACTAAAGAGCAACTCTCCAAATAAGTAACCAGCAAACTCTAGTATGAAATGTTTAAAGAAAACTATCATTTTAAGTTAAATTATGATTTAAGCTAAAATTTTCCCATGGACCTTGTTCATTAAAAAAAAACGGTTTGCACATTGTCACCTGAATAACATTCACTAGGGATAACTTTCCTCGGCTGCTATAAGGCTCCGATTTCTAATCCTGGAGGCTTTGAGATCTTCTGGTATCCTCCTCACAGTCATTCTCTATTCACACAACATTTGCTGAAGGAGGATTCAGGGAAAAGAGCAAAAAGAAAGAGAAATTAGATTGCATTTTACTTTGCTCCTCCTCCTCCTTTTATTTCAGCTGTCTCCCTAGAAACCCGGGGTAGAAGGGGAGGCAGCAAAGCATTCAAAAAGGACTCGTTAGAAGAGTATCATGTGCCAACTGCAGAGGACACTGTAGGCAGCACAAAGGCAATCATTGTGTGTGTTTCTGCCAAGAATGAGCCTAAACAAGGCATCAGAGGTCTACCAGTTACACTGGATTATTTCAACCAAGTCCATTTCTGGGTAGTAATAGGAAGTTTCACTGCTATGCTGGATTTTCCTACTGATATCGAAGCCTCTTTCTTTTTTAGCTGGTGAAACATCTAGGAGCCCTTGCAGGCTGTGGAAGCAAGATAAAGTTGTCTAGGGGAATCTTTGTTCATCATCTAACTTCATCCTTCTTTGTCTAAATCTACTTTCATGTTACCTTGATTAGTAACAACTTTCCTGCTCAAATGAAAATAAACAGATATTATATAGATTGAAAAAAATCTTATATTCCAGCTGTCAGTTTTTAAAATGTTGGCCCCTTCTTTGTTACCTGTTAGCAACAGCAATAGAAATAGCACTTAGACTTATATACCACTTCCCAGTGCTTTACAGACCCCTCTAAGTGGTTTACACAGTCAGCATCTTGCCCCCAACAATCTGGGTCCTCATTTTACCAACCTCGGAAGGATGGAAGGGCTGAATCAACCTTGAGCCAGTCAGGATCAAACTTCTGGAGTGAGCAGTGAGTTAGCATGCAGCACTACTTTCTAACCATTGCGCCTCTATGACTCTTAGGCACCTAATTCATTTTTTTCCCTTTACAATTAACCTAGTTTGTATACAGATATGTTTCAAACTGTCTTTTGCCCCTTCCCCCCTAATTTTAAAGAAAAAAATCTGTTCTTAATTGTATAAAAATGTGCATTGGAGATATTACTACGAGACATGATAAAGTGATTTCATATCTGACTGTGAAGGGCAGTCAAGGAGGGGGTGGGTGGGTAAAATGACAAAATACATATGCTGTAACAAAGCAAGCAATCAGAGAAAAGAGCAGATAGAATAATTATAGATGGCTAGATAATGTTCTAGATGGCATTTTGGACATCACAGTTAATAAGCAGGGTATTTCACAGGATCAGCAAACAACACTTGGAAACTAATAGCAGCATCTAATTAGCTAGGGAATACTGTACCTTACACAAGGCAATCAAAACTAATATATATACACGTGCACATATTAGGCATCAATGCACTCTGTAAACAATTTGCAAAAAGTGATTTGGACCTTGCATGAAAAAATACTTTTCTGCCTTTCATTTAATCAGCCTGAAAAAAGCTGTCACTGCTTTAAGCAATACATTATCTTTAACAAACCATCTCCCTTAAGAAGTAGCATCTGTTTATCAGGATCATACAGAAGCTTGAAAAAAGTTGGGCTGCTTTAATGAATGGCAGAGAGATGTTTTGCTTGTACGACATTCAAAGCATTTCTTCCAAATAATTTTTGAAGCATGCATAATGCTTAATGTATACTGTACACAGAGAGAGATAATTTTTAAAAGCATCATTAAACAGGGATTTTATAATTCACTTAAGGACATAAGGAAGGAGGAATAAATACTTCTAAGACAGGTGTTTTTTAAAAATACTTTGAGGTTAATAGAAATTCTTTTTGAAACATGAATCCATATGGCTTTCAAGGAATCGAATATGCTGAGTACCTTTTTTAATGAAACAAAACCTAATACTTGGGTTTGACTAAATCGAGGTTTAGGCTGCAATAATGCAATTCCAACTGTGATCACCTATGACCTAGACAGAGCTTAAAAGGAGTCAGACGGTGGAAGGCAATTTTCTGCTACTTTATTATGCCTTCAATTAAATTTACAATATTTAGCTGTTAGGACAGAGCAGTATGCTCAAGCAAACTGTTTTGTGAACATAGACCAGCTGACTTCCATGGTCTTGAAAATAACAGCACAACTATCCATTGACTTAGAAAAATGGGAAGGATTTTTTATGTAAAAGTAAAAAGTTGAGGTTTGATTTTAATATCTTATTTTACTACACCAAAGGGACTCAGAAGTCAATGCCTTTTCTTTCTTTTTCCCCTTTTCTTTCCCCCACTTTTCTCTTCCCTTTTTCTTTCCCTATCTTTTCTATTAATGCAAAAGTAAATAATAGGCATTAGTAGGCTACATTATAAACTAATAACAAGACTTGCTTAGAGAAAAATGGAAAGGGACAGCCTAGAATTTAAAACTGGAGCATATATAAACCTAATTGATACCTACAGCACACATATGTAATATCTGTTTGTTTGAAATAAAGAAACTAATTTGTCTGTGTAGTATCAGCAATACTAACAATGAGAAGCCAGATCCTGTAGGTAGGATTAACGGCCTGGAGGATAGAAATCTACTGTTGAATCTGGCATAAAGCTTGAACGTTTTAAATATCCCTCTTTTCTAAACCAGTATATATGATTCTTAAGGTGATGTACAAGGATTAGGCAGGCCCAAGTTTAGATTTACACTGAGCCATCATGGATTTGTTCATTCATTCAGACACAGGATTATACCATACTTTTCCGCAAGGAATTCTTGGGTATATATGTGGCACTTCTATTTCCCACATTTCTTCTCAACAACATAACTGTGAAGTGAGTTGGATTGGAAGGCAGTGATAGCTTCCATTGCTGAGGATGGATTTAAAATATAATTTCTCCATCTTAGTCAAATAACGTAACTAGTATACCTCAATAGTTCAACATAAACCATGACCTTCAAGGAGTCTGGGTGTTAGAGATACTGTTCCTTGATACTCCCTCAGTTTGGTTGCTTTCTTAAAGATGATATTACTAATATTACCCAGCTAATGAAACATCTGCAGGAAAACAACCAAGCTCAGAGAACATCAAGGACCCCTCATTTCAAACCTGAGCTACAAATATCCTGTTTCCCCCAAAATAAGTCATCCCCTAATAATAAACCCAATCAGGATTTTGAGTGCATGGCAATAAGGCCAAGCACTTATTTCAGGGTTCAAAAAATATAAATAGGGGAGTATACTCCAACAGCTTGAAATTGAACAAAATTCAGAGAATCAATAATTTAGTTTTAACACATCTAAACTCAGTTCTGTGTCATATCTTATAGTGGCTCAGGCATCCATTCAGAGCAATGTTTGATTCAAGTATGTGCAATGTTATATCCTGAATGTCTATTATATGAGAAGGTCATGCCAAAATCATGGGCATGACCTCAGAATCAGATGTTGAAATATACGTACAGTTCTTTCCTTAAAACCTGTACATGGTTTGCCAATTGTACAGTGGCAGATAAGACAGCACTCCAGAGGGTTAACATCATTGCCTAGAGGATTATTGGTTGCCCTCTCCCCTCTTTGGAAGAGCTTTATAGCTCCTGCTGTCTTAAGAAAGTTCAAAACATTCTTAAAGATCCATCTCATCCTTTTTTTGAACTATTACCATCTGGCAGATGGTACAGGATAATAAAAACAAGGACAAATAGGCTGAAAAACAGCTTCTATCCCAGGGCAGTAACTATATTGAATTCTATTGTACAGTGCAATATTAATGCAATATCAATTTTCAATTCAATTGTATAGAATGTGAAGGATGTCTGTTTGTGTTTTATTTTTATAATTATAATGTACACTGAAGATGGCACTTAGTTTCGTTGTACAAGGTGCAATGACAATAAAGTAAACTAAAAAAAAAACTAAAACTAAAAGAAATGTGATGTAAATCATCAAGCTATATTATTCATGTATTATGTGGTAGATTTCCCAAGGCAGTATCCAAATCCAAAATGGCTGAAGCTTCACCAAACATAAGGACTACGTTCAGACATGCAGCTGTCCAAGCCTCATAACTGTATAATGTATTTTATATATTATTCTGCAACAGCTGGCCTCTGGTTGAAAAATTAACATTATCATCTACAACATTTAATATGGCAGGCATTGTTCTTTGTTTGGGCAGGCTTTGTTCTTCACAGAGCCTCATTGTTTGTGTATGTGCACATTTATATATTAATGCATGCCAGCCTCCAAGCTGAGTTTTCCCAGGGCAGCTTCCAAAATAATAAAATCAAAATAGAAACATTTTGAATAATCATTAGTTTAAAGAATCAAAAAGAATGAAAACACACAGTACTATAAACAAGAAAAGCCATAATTGAAGAGCTTCTATGCAGCACATGTATTTTAAAATTAACATACTAATATATTAAAAGAGATTTACTTGGAAGTGAAAAGGTAATAAATTGCTGTCAGGTATATTTCACTACTGAGGACATTCCAAAGTCAGGACTGTACACCCGAAAAGGCCTGCTCTTGCACTGGCTTTCATCACAATCCAGCAGGGAAGAAAACTCCAAGCAGTGATAAACATACTGTATGGGAACACCCACTCTTCTGATTCTGTGATCCCAAGCTATGAAAGGCTTCGTAGGTTAATACCAGGATCTTGAATTGCAATCAAAAACAAACTGGCATTGTATGCCCACAATTTCAGCTTCCAGTTAATACCTGCTATGTAGTATTCTGTATTAGCTTAAGTTTCCAGAAATATATTATATCAAAACTTGAGAAAAGTATTCATTTTGTACTGCTACCCCAGATAAAATTATTATCTTGAGATTGATAGGTGTTAAATAATGGAAGAGGACACTCAGGTACAATTGATTCTACTATCTGGAATGTCTCTGGAGATTCTCAGTCACCCAAGTCATGGTTGTCCCAAAGGTGTTTTTTCAAAAGGCAGCTGGACGTGTTTTTCCTTGAAAATGTTTCACTTTTCATCTAAGAAGCTTCTTCAGTTCAGAAGTCAGTCAGAACTGAAAAAGCTTTTTGGATGAGAAGCAAAATGTGTTCAAGGAAAAACAAGTCCAGTTGCCTTTTGAAAAAGCACCTTTGGGACTATATCTGGAATCTCCTTATTCAATAGAAGACTAAGCCTTTTGACACGCTAGCTGGAGAATATTAAAACTGAAAAATTAGATTTTTTCCATTCCATGTAATTTTTCCATGTGACAAGTCATAAACTTGTTCTGTTGTGTTCCTGAATTAATTTAAAAAAACCATTAACACTCCTCCTGTTTCAAGTATTGATTTGATTTGATTTAAAGGCCACTGGACTCTGTACAACTCTGGATGGCTTACATTTTAATTTGAGTGGGTGTTTTTAATTTCCTCCTCAAATATGTATTTATAAATGTAGTTTTTGTGCTGAAGACGGTACCAGAACATTTACATCTTGCAAGTTACTCTTTTCAAATGTAAGAAATGTGTGAAAAAGGTTAACAAAAAATTGTCGTCTAACTCTGCTCAACCTATTTGCTCACATGCAGGGAATTCTAAGAGCATACATCCATTTGCATGTTAGACCAGGGGTGGGCTGCTGGGGGTTCACAGGGGTTCGGGAGAACCTCTAGCTAAGATTCTGTGCAGTTCGGAGAACCCCCAAAACTCTCACTCCTGGCTGGCCCCGCCCACTCCGCTCCGCTCCTCCCAGGAGTCCCCATATGGCCTGTTTTGGATGCAGATAAGTGCAGGCCATGTGTGGAGGCTCGGGGATGGCAAAAAACGGGCCTACTGGAAGTTCAGGAAGGCTGGAAACGGGCCTGTTTCTGGCCTCCAGAGGGCCTCTGGAGTCTGGGGAGGCCATTTTCACTCTCCTGGAGGCTCGGGGAAAGCCTCCGGAGCCCAGGGAGGGCAAAAACACTCCCCCACCATGAGGCAGGAGGCCAACTAGGCCATGCCCACCATGGCCATGCCCACCCAGCAACTGGGCAGAGAACCCCTTGCTAAAATTTTTGAAGCCCATCCCTGTGTTAGACTAAGGTATGGTGAATTTAGGAAAATCTTCATTCTCAACCAGAGGGGGGGAATTATGGTTGGCTCAGGAATTTTGGAAGTTGAAGTCCACAAGTCATAAAAGGGCCATTGTTCCCCAGTCCTGTTCTAAACATATGTTCACTTATGCTCATCTGATAAATAAGATGTAGGGGAGAAAACTATCTTTTGCCATCTTAAAGACATCTTCCAACACTTCCAGTCTTTTTCAAGGAATTTAACTTCAAGGAAACCAAAGATGGTAGAAATAAAAATGGAACTGGAATGGCTCCGCTAGAAAATGTAAGCCCAAAATATTATTTTTTTAAAGCTGCCATGTTTATTGTCTCCAAAATTAGAATATGAACAAGTTAGGAAACACTATTTCTTTTAAGTGTTTATTGAGATTCTCAGTCAACCAGATCATGGTTGTGCTTTTTCAAAGGTGCTTTTTCAAAAGGCAACTGGACCATGTTTTTTCCTTGAGGAAGAAAACATTTCACTTCTCATCCAAGAAGCTTCATCCGTTCTGTTAAGAGTCATCATTTCTCTTAAGGTGAAACATCAAAAAGTATATACTTTTCTGGTAAACACAACAAAGGAGATGGGGGAGGAACCTCTATGACCTCAACATAACCATTATTTTAAAAAAGAAAGGAAAAACAAAGGCCAATTTAATTATAGAACAGTTGAGTCAGAATTAATTGATTTAATACTATTTTTTTCTGAATTACAAAGAAACCAAAGTTTACTAGTATACCATATGTATCAACCAGCTCTGTAATGCAAGATAAGGGATTGGTGGTTGTTGTTGTTGTTAAAGGTCACTAACTTTAATTTTCACCTATCTCTTTACCATTCCCCTTGCCTGAACACAAATGTATTTCCTTTCTTAGTATTATAATCCATTTATCTGATGAAGAGAACTGTAACCCACAAAACTTATACCATGATAAATTGATTAGGTTTTAAGGATGCAATTAGACGAGGTTGCTTTGATTGCAAGATACTGAAATGGCTTTCTCCTTATATATATTGGGATATATAAGACAAAAAAAAATTAAGAAAAAGGTTTTGTTGTTTCTCAGAAAAGTTAAGTTTTTTTTTTACAAGTTTTATTGTTTTTCTGCAAATGTAGTTAGAGATTTTGTTGCAGAAGGAGTAAAATAATCTTGTGAAAGTGAAATAAGAAGAACAGGAAGAAATGGCCAGCTTCAGTGATGTGTTATTCAAGCTTTTCAGTCTTCCATTCTTCTGAGCTACATTCCCACAGTTGTTTAGGTGAAAAATGAGACTGTTGGTTTTAGTCCAGTCTCCGGAGGACCAAGGCAAAACCACACAGTTCAACACAATTAGCAGCTTATTCAGCAGAGACTAAAACTTGGACTAGCAGGATTTCTCAGCCTCAGAATAGATGTTTGTCAGAGTATAAGTTTGAAATGTGGAATTCTTGATTTTTATGGCTCTAATGACAAAAAGAGACTAAAAAATAGGACAGTTGAACCACGCCTTTATTCTAATGTCTCATTTATTAACTATAAATGAGAGTCCTTGACTTATGACAGTTCACTTAGTGACCAGTCAAAGTTACAACGGCACTGAAAAAAGTGACTTATGACCATTTTTCACGCTTATGGTCATTGCAGCATCCCCATGTTCGTGTGATTTACATTCAGATGCTTGACAACTGACTTCATTTATGAGGGTTGCACTGTTCTGGGGTCACATGATCATCTTTTGCAACTTTCTGACAAGCAAAATCAATGGGGAAACTAGATTTACTTAACCGTGTTACTAATTTAACGACTCCAGAGATTCACTTAACAAATGTGGCAAGAAAACTCATAAAATGAGGCAAAATTCACTTCACAAATGTCTTACTTAGCAACATACATTTTGGGCTCAATTGTGGTTGTAAGTTTTTTTTTAAGTTTTTTATTTTATTTTATTTTATTTTATTTTATTTTATTTATTTATTTATTTGCTTTAATTTATATGCCGCCCTTCTCCAGAGACTCAGGGCGGCTTACAATGCGTTAAGCAATAGCCTTCATACTTTTGTATATTTATACAAAGTCAGTTTATTGCCCCCACAATCTGGGTCCTCATTTTATCTACCTTTGAAATGATGGAAGGCTGAGTCAACCTTGAGCCTGGTGAGATTCGAACTTGCAGTAATTGCAAGTAACAGTGCTTTAGTCCACTGTACTACAGGCTCTCTTTTTTTTAATACACATATTGTAAATGTACATTCTCTTATCCATAATTGATAGTGTGTATGTATATATACATACATACATACATACATACATACATACATATATATATATATATATATATATATATATATATATATATATGTAGGTCTTTGGTTATTCGGGTCTTCTCCCACGTAAAATTGGAAGTGTCTTGGCGACGTTTCGACGAAGTCTCATTCGTCATCTTCAGGCTGGTGTTCTCGGCTTCGTGCTTCCAGGAGCAATGTGAGATCGCAGCTGTCTCTTCCTTTTAAATGCTAGTGGGGGTGTGAGCTGATTGGGTGGGAACTTGGCTGTGTTCTGATTGGGTGGAGGTGTGTTCTGATTGGTTAGGGGCTCGGCTGTGCTCTGATTGGATGGGGGGTTGGTTGTGCTCTGATTGGCTGGGGGTGTGTTCTGTTTGGGTGGGGGCTTGATTGTGCTCAGCTTAGTCTGAACAACCAACTTCCCTTCCTGGATGTCTTAGTCTACAGAAAATCCAATGGCTCCCTAGGACACACTATCTACCAGAAGAAAACACACACAAACCGCTATCTGCACGCACTCTCACACCACCACCCTGCCCAGATCAACTCTGTAGCCAAGACACTCATTTCCAGAACAAAACGCTTAGCTGACGAACAACACCTAAAAACCGAACTACACACCCTCACTAACGTACTAACATCCAATGGATTCCAAAGAAATAAGATCACCAACCTAATCCAAAAAGAAACCCCCACTAAAATCCAAGACAGAGAACAAGAAAACGGCAAAGCCCTCCTCCCATACATAAAAGGCACCACAGACAGAATAAGCAAAATCCTCCACAAACATAACATCAAGACAGCATTCTGCACAAACCGAAAAATATCCACCATCCTAAGGAACCCCAAAGACAAAATTGAGTTAGAAAATCAAGGAGTATATGAAATCCCATGCACCGCCTGCCCCACCACATACATCGGACAAACCAACAGACGAATAAGTGCACGCATAGAAGAACACAAGAACTCAGTCAGAAAAG
Source organism: Arizona elegans (assembly GCA_022577455.1). NCBI lineage: Eukaryota > Metazoa > Chordata > Lepidosauria > Squamata > Colubridae > Arizona > Arizona elegans. The sequence goes on from JAKOOJ010000001.1 coordinate 258,495,470, forward strand.
AAGAACCAACTTCTTCCCTGGTCCAACACCTTAAAACCACAGGACATGATATTGACTTTAAAAAGACCAGAACTATCGCCAAAACTGAACACTTTAACAACAGAATAATCAGAGAAGCCATCGAGATAGAAAAACGCCCACACAGCATGAACAAACGAGACGATACCTCCCGCCTACCAGCCATTTGGAAACCCGCCCTTATTGACAAACGGGTCCCTAACACGACGAATGACACCAGACCCACACTCACGAGAGCCACACAGGATGTCACCACCACACATCCACGCAGAAAGCAGACTCAAACCCACACTGATAATGAGCCACGACCAAGGACCAGAAGCCAGACTGCAGCTGCATCATTAACCACTTTAAACCTCTCCAATCCATACATGAAGCAGACTGACACCCACCATGAAGAGCTCGCACGGCCACAAACACGAAGCCAAACAACAACAACGCAGCTCACCAGCTCAAATCCCCCTGCAACTCAGACTAAGCTGAGCACAACCAAGCCCCCACCCAAACAGAACACACCCCCAGCCAATCAGAGCACAACCAACCCCCCATCCAATCAGAGCACAGCCGAGCCCCTAACCAATCAGAACACACCTCCACCCAATCAGAACACAGCCAAGTTCCCACCCAATCAGCTCACACCCCCACTAGCATTTAAAAGGAAGAGACAGCTGCGATCTCACATTGCTCCTGGAAGCACGAAGCCGAGAACACCAGCCTGAAGATGACGAATGAGACTTCGTCGAAACGTCGCCAAGACACTTCCAATTTTACGTGGGAGAAGACCCGAATAACCAAAGACCTACATACAAACACCCGCGAAAACCTGAGAAAACATATATATATATATATATATATATATATATATATGTGTGTGTGTGTGTGTGTGTGTGTGTGTGTGTGTGTGTGTGTGTGTTTTCTGAGGTTTTCGCGGGTGTTTGTATGTAGGTATATGTACATAAATATGTACATACATACATACATATATATATATATATATATATACATATTTTTTCTAACGAAAGCATAAAAATAAGACATTTTAATCACATTTGGGGTTGCTCTTCTACCCTCTCTTTTCCCTCTTTTCACAACAAACCTTCTTTTTTCCCCCTCCCTCCCTCCTCTCCTCTTCTACTTTCTTCCTCCTCTTCTCCTCCCCTACTTCCCCTTCCATTGTGGTTGTAAATTGAGAACTACCTGTATTCTCTCCTTGTCCCACTCAGAGTATATTAATTCACTAACATAGAGACAGAAGAATTCTGTAGACCAGGGGTGGGCAAATGTGGCCCTTTTACAATCTGTGGACTTCAACTCCCAGAATTCCTGAGACAGCTTGGCTGTCTCAGGAATTCTGGGAGTTAAAGTCCACAGGTTGTAAAAGGGTCACATTTGCCCACCCCTGCTGTAGACTAATTTCATTGTACGAGGTCATCATCCATCAAGGGACCACTATTACCAGATCTGCTTCAGGAACACAGCTTTAACTCAAGACCCTCTCCTAATACATATCCACCAAGACTCATTCAACAGCTACTAAGACATGCAACAATCTCTTCTACTTAAAATAATATTTTTTTTTAAAAAAAGCACACACACATATAAAGTTAGCAGAATAATAATAAAAAAAAAACCCCAGACTCTTATTTTAGGGATTTCTATGTCAAAAATAGAGCAAATACTAAGGGTTTAACTTTGGGGAAGTTAGCCATCTAAAAACAGCATTGCAAAACAGACAAAGCAAACAGACATGGTTTATATTTAAGCCTGAATGACAGGTAGGATTGAGGTTTTGCTCCGGAAAGGTTTGCTGATTTTTGTCTTCCCAGGACCATTTGCAATTGGAAAGCCTAGGGAATTAGAATCTAGAATTTGGGATAATGGAATAATGTGGGAGAGGGGAAAAAAGAGTCCTTAAAAAGGGTAGGAAAAGAAGACATTCAAACTGACATTTACGAAGCTTATCAGCTGAAGTTAGACAGTATTTGCCAGGAAAAGGGCAACGTCATAGTAACAGACAAGAATGGAGAAGAGAAAAGGCAAAGCCAGAAGTAAAGTCCAGTTAGTAATATAAAAAACATTATTTATTGTGAAAATACCTGTCTGTGGATAAACTGGGAAGTCAAAGGGCTTGGATTCTGAATGAAATATAGAAAGAGTTCTAAAATAAAAGAATATGGAGAGACTTCAAACAGAATTGTCTCCTGCTGTTAAGCACATGGAATGGGGAACAAAAGATAGAACAACAGAAGGGAATAGTAGGGAGAGGTGGGGAAAAGGAGAATAATTAAAAACAAATATTTACTAAGGCTTTATGCTGACTCCTGAGAAAGGGTACAGAAAGAATATAGATTTCACCTATTCATGCAGCATCATTTTTAAAAAATGCTTTAAAAATGACAAGCTATGAAAATGATATTGAAAAGAAATGCTATTGTTGTTTTCTCTGGTAACTCTTAAAGGACTTTTACTAATCAGGACTGAATTGATAAGGTTTTCAAGATTTGCTTATACAGTAGATAAGAGGTGGGATATTGAAGACGAGATCATTTGTTGCATTTTAAGAAAAGGTGATAAGGTACTCAAATTGTGATGCAAGGGGAAGTTATTTCTTTATATATTTCTTTTCTTTTTCTTTTCTATAGTCTTTTTTTTTCATTCTACTCTATTTTTATTTGTCCTTTTCTACACTTTATAACTTTTATTTTTATTCTTTTTTTTTGTTTGCATTAATTTTTATCATTGTTAATTTTAATCTATACAGTATACTCCTAAAATTCTTGTGCCTAACTTTTGACTGGGTGAAATTGCATTATAGGGCAACAGTTTTTGAACCAAAGTACCACAAATGGGCTAACTTAAAGAATGCATCCAAAATTCAGGATGTATGAGTCCAGTGGAACTGAAATTGGGCAAATTTTGTAAAAATACTTTATGGCATATAAAATAAAGGATTATAAAATGTTTTATAACATAATACAAAATATCATAAGACACTCTCAATCTTGATGTTTGACTGTGCTATACAATTTAGCATGGGCTATTTTCAAGGCATATAATCTCTGAATATCTCTCTGAATTTTTAAGAACTTTTCTAGTACATTAGAAGCTCTGACATTTTTGAAGGCTTTGAGGAATTTGATAAGAAAATATCTCTGAAAGCATGAGCCAACAGGTCACGAGTTCTCTAGTTTTTAATAACATTACTATTAAAAAAAGTACATAAGCACAGATTCATATTGAGAAAATTAAAATAAAAGTGTATGAGGTTCCAATTTTGAGATAAGAAAAGGTCAATGGGGAGGAGAAGATTTCAAAAGGCTGGATTCCTAAAATCTTGGCAGCTTTCTAGTGAGTGGCTGGAGTATACTGATCTGAAATCTGAGCCACAGAGTAATAACAAAGATTTTAATTAAAGTGACCAGAGTATTCCTAAAATCATGTTTCTGGCCTTCACTAACTGGACTTATTTAATCTTCTATAGATGATTCTAAAATTTGAAGGTTTCATCATGCAACAGACTGGAAAAGCCAAGCATTTTATCTCTGTTTAAGCCTTCCCTCTCATGCTATCTGAAAAATGCTTTACTAAGCAGGAGCAACCACACAAAAAACATCAAAGGAACTCATCGGGTAGACAAGAAATGTCCTCCAGGTTTTAGGAAGTTTATTGTAGTTAAAGAAGGAATTTGAATAAGTTTTCTGGAAAGGCACCAGAGCTCAAAGACATTCTGATGGATTCTGACTCGGCTCTCAGTGTGGGTCTTCTCACAAGTAAAAATGAGCGCAAGCTGAAAATAATCGCCCTTGTTCAAGAAAAGAAGAGTGGAAAGCTCCCTCTTTGATCAGTCATCTCCTATAAGACTAAATGGCACTCTAAAAGACATCTGTGGCATTTGTGATTTGAGTTCATGTTTGTGTGAGGGAAACAGGAAGAACATATATGACTGGGTTACCCATGAATTATATAACAAAAATCAATTTATTGTTCTTTACATTAAAAAAAAATGAATTCATTTTTTTTGAATAAAATATTGCATTGTGAGACTTTTTTACACTTTCCTGACTCATCAGAACAGTTTATGGTCTCTTTTGGTAATATTCAGCAGCCTTCTTCCCAAGTCTGCTCCTGAAAAATCTAAGATCTTAATTTTTAAAATACAGTATTTGGTGTGCAATTGTCCATAATGACTACAGATAATCCTCGATTTATGTAAGTCAAGGACTACTTGTATTGTGCTAATTCAATTCTTGACCAATGTTAATCCTTTGAGATATACAAGGTCAAGAAATATGTACTGCAGAGATTTCAAGAGAGGTATTTACTACTGTAGAACATAATCACAAAATTTTGAAAGCCTGGCAGAGTTTTTCTCTACTTTTATCTTATTAATAGGGTTATTTTGAATTGCTTTCCTGCTCTTTCCTCTTTAAGTACTGAGCAATCTTTTCTGAAACTCTTCCCTTAACAGTTCAATTATTCTTTCTTTCTCCTTGGATCTATATTCTTTCACAGTCCCCAAGATGGATCCATTATGGGGCTGCATTGCACAGATTTAATCTGACCAGGGTCCATCTATGCTCTTACAGTCTCCAGGCACAAGGTCCGGACTTCTAGGCATCCTTGGTCTGTATCATTAATATTTTTATTTCCTAGATTTGTATTCCTCTAAATTCCCATTGGACTTTTGATGATTTCACAAAGTAGAAATATTAAAACACCAGTCAAAGAGGAACTTCATGTTTCAGACCAGCTTCTCTGTGAGCAGTGCCTTACCCACAAGGGTCCAGGATAGGTGTACTGCCCCCATCCAGATCCAAACAGAAGTTATCCACTGGTGCAAACAAAGCTGCCTATATCCCATATCCAAGTATGAACTCTGACTGACAGATCATCCATTTTATCTGTGACACTCTGTAGTTGGTTCTTCAACTCCTCCTCTGGCTATATGAAAGACAGAAGAATATCTTAGCGAGCATCCTAAGTTATAGGCCCAAAGGAATCCTAGATAAACTTGTAAGATGTTTTCCAATCACCACTCTAGACACAGCTAGAATCAAGTGAATCTGATTGACTTTATTGGAGAAATGCTGTGTCAACTGGCCATAGCAGCCATGAGGAAATGCTTGTAATTCCAAAGGAAATTAGCCACCCTGAAAAGACCTGCCGAAATAGTAAGAAAAGAGAAGTGAGAACCCATCACCATTTCTATTGCCATGTAATATGCCAAAACCTTCTTTTTCTCCACCTTGTTCCTCTAGAAATTGCTTCTGTTGCTTTTTTTCTTGAAGTCCTCCAAAATCCGGGGGTTACCTCAACCCAATCTGATGGATGATCAGTCCATGTATTTCATATAGATATTGAATTATATGCTGCTGGACTTTCAACATGGTCAGGGAATTTATTTACTTATTAAATGTATATGCCACCCATCTGATAGGAGTTGGAACCCAATAATTGTTGAAAACACTATGTTGGGAAGGCCAGTACACAACATTCTCCTGTACTGTTACCCAATCTCATGAACTCACTATTACAATCTTTTAGCCATCCTCTATAACAAATATTTGATAGTATTGGCACATGTTGTTTTATTTATTTAATATATTTGTATGCTGCCCATATCACTGTTTCAAGTGGATCTGGGCAGTTTATAATAGTATAAAAGCACAAATATAAAAACATTAAGAGCTTTTATTATTATCATCTTCATGGCACATGGTTTAATAAACTGTTTAAAAAAGGTAAGGAATCAAGGCTAAATTTAGATTCTGTTTTAAAAAATAAAATAAAAAATCCTGAAAAATGTCCTGTCTTGAATGAAATGTCTTCTATGTAATTGTTACTAGGTTGAAGGACACCTAGGTCAGATCAATATTGTTCAGGCAAGCATGAGTCCTGGTGTTATTTTGGAAATTAATGACAGATGTCAAGAGAAAGATCTTTTTCTTTAATATAAATTTCAATTACATATATCCAGGAAATGCTTTTTTTCCACCACAAAGTCATAATGCTTCCCAGATGAGCTCCGTTTTACAAATGAGAAGCACAGATACAAGCAAACTGAACAAGAGAAATTTCATATCTCTCCCTAGATGTGAAATTTCTCCTTCTCTTAAATCAGTTGTCAGGCCTGGAAGCCATCTTTTGCACTAGGCCTGCCACATTGACTACTGTGGGAAACTGGGAGGGGAGATTGTATGGAGCCAGGGTGATATATAGTCACAATAACATTCCTTCCTCAGAAAGTCAAGGACAAATTGCCCTGCACCTGGAAGGCTGGACTTGGGAGACATCTCCAGTTGGTACAATGTTTGATTGGATCATGTGATGGTATAGTGGGCAGGGACTTGAACTTTTCTTTGGGTGGAGAAAACCTGGAAACTTTCAGATTCGGGTTTTCCCAGATGTGCCAATATGATATCTCTAATAAAATGTAGCTTTGAAGAACTTCAAGCCTCAGAGTTTTCTTTCATTGGGGATGTTACTGACATCAGTTTTTTTTAGAACTTCCTTCAAATATTTTTTCCCAATGATCCAGGTGTTCAACTGTTTTCAAAGTCACCACATTGACATTCACACAGTTGTGCATCTGTATACATATACCACTTTAATCCTAAAGGAATATTTCATAAGCAAAAGAATTTAGATAAAGGAGACTAGATATAAGACAATGACTGTATCATATTAAGGTTTTAGAAATTGGATTTTCTACAGCAATACAAGATGGATACATATACATTCTGAGAAACTGATTTTGTAAGCTACTTCATTGTAAAACTTACAGTGCCTAGTATTGATAAAAAAAATATTTCCAAATTATGCTGCTGTTTCCTTGGAGAACATGTTACTTTTCTTAATTTATTGCTTACAGAATCACGATCATAGATTCCAGTAGGTACAATTACAATAATCATTTGAAATTATCAAATTGTACCAGGACATGGGGAAGATCTATCCGAATCAGTTTTAAAATCCTATGACATCAACTAATTTTTCAGTGACATATTTACAGAGTCCTCTTTGTATGCACAATCATCATTTTATACTAATTCAATAAGGGGTATCTTTAAAGACTAATCATTTGATACTAAAAATATTTAGAAATTTGATAACTCAACAAGCCCCCCGCCAAAAAAACAAAACAAAACAAAAAAAACCCCAGAAGCAGATAAAAAAATAACCAAAGTCATAAATGTTATATGCTCAGGTAGATTTCTTATGTAATCTGTAATCTGTAATGCAATTTTATAATTTCTATTCATGGATTTTCTTAATACAGCCTGACTGAGACTGAAATAATATAATGAACTAAAATTTTAAGGGACTGAATAATATAGTGAAGAGTTTGATTTATCCTTCTTCGCAATTGGTAAACTAAATGCATCAAGTTCTTTTCTTTGTACAGTGAAACATTTCCTTTCTTCTCCTCCCTTCCCCTGTGCCTTCCAAAACCTGCTCTAAAGATTCTCCAAAGAGGAATCATTGACACATGTTCCATAGACACATGGGTGGAAGTGGCATAGTGAGCATTAAATTGCTGTTGAATCTCATCTACATTAAAAATTGACACAAATTTGTGGGTTACTATTTAAAGGAAACATCTGAAGGATTTTAAAGAAAGCCAAAAAAAAAGGGTTGATATAATCAGTGATGTTCTGGGTGGAAGTGGGATACTGACTTCCTTTTGGAGAGAAACAGTTGACACATTTTAAAAAAAACAAATAGGAGTTTCAAAATAATTAACATTTGCTACTATCTAACATAAGAGATCTGCAAAAACAGTTTGGTGCTTTAGTGAATGAGGTTATATTATATGTACTGTTGGAAGAAAAATCCAGTTCCAGTTCCAAGCCGGGAATAAAATGGAGGCTGATTGGAAATAAATATTTTGTTTATTGGTGAACAGAACCAACACACACACAGCGTGCAGTTCTGGACGCTCGGGACAGCTGACAAAATGGAGTTAAGAGTAGGGTGGGTTTTTATACTGTTTTGATTTATATGGGGTCATGTAGAGGTCATGGTTGGCTCTATAGGCAAAAGGGGAAATGCAAATCCTAAGTGTTTATCTGAACTAATCTTGTCTTGCCTAACTGCTTATCTGGAGTTTCTGTCTGATTTAGTCTTTCTGAATGGATTACCAAATCTGCATTTCCAACAGCTGGCCTCCTTAGTTTCTTCTTGGGGTAGGGAGACTGATGCTGGTTTCTGCTTCCCTTAAGATTTTTCCCCCCATTTCTCCTTTAGGAGAAATATTCTATCGTGCCTTTTTAATATTCCCCCAAGTATTTCATTCTCTAGGACAGTGGGTGGTGCTGATTTTCCACAGTACTATATGGGTGCATACATGTATGTGCACAAGTAATGTATAAAGGCAATGGCCCTCAGCCTTTTGGGCACCAGGGATCGGTTCCATAGAGGAAGGTTTTTCTGCAGACCAGAGGGAGCATGATTTTTCATGCTGCCTGCATCCCACAGATGGGCTTCGCTTGTTTGCGTGGACCGGTTGCTGGCATGCTGCAGACTGGTGGCAGTCCGCGGATTGGTAGCTGGGGGCCACCATGTTATATAATTGTTGCATTTGACACTTAAGATTTTTCTTAACCCTATTCATGAAACCTACAAGGTGCTTATATTATAGTGGCCAGCAAGCTGCTTATTCTTGATTATGTATGTTCATTCTTGAAAGAGCAAACTATTTCTCAACAACTGATTTTAATTCTAATAGGACTTGCCATGGTGCAAAGTTGCAAAGATAAGCTGGGAACTCCAACTCTTTACAATGTTTATTAAAGCCTGGACGATGCTAAGAAATGCATTATTTATCAGCTTAGCACTTGATTAGGTGTTAAATAGCTGTCACAAGAGATTTTAACAGTAGCTGACTTGACTTCCAGCAATAGGCACATTATAAGGTGATTTAGGATAGTAGGAGAAAGATTCACTATTGCAAGTCTGGTGCTAATTACTCTTGGCCCCATGAGTCATGAAAGAATATAAGGCACCTGGTGAAAGGGAGAAAATAATACCATTTTACTTTTTTTCAGGAGGAGCCCAGACAGATAGTCTAGGTTTCAGAGGGATAGAATCTGGGAGAGAAAAATGAGAGGAAGGTCTTGAATTAAGGGAAGAGCAAAGGGAGATGCTTGTTCTCAATGTAGGAATTAAATGTGAACAGTATTTTTTCCTATTAACTTTCATGGTTCCGAGTAATGCTCCCAATTATGTATCTATCTATCTATCTATCTATCTATCTATCTATCTATCTATCTATCTATCTATCTACAAGTACAAGGAAACAAGTAACAGTATAGACATGGACACCTGAAAAAAGTTTGGCACAAATAAAAGGATATAAATAAGCAAAACGTAGCCATAAACACATAAAATGAGTACATATAAATGGGAACAGTAGGACAGGAGTGGTAGGCATGCTGGTGCGCTTATGCACACCCACTTAGGGACTTAAGAAACATTAAAGATCCATGGTAGACAGTTTAAGGTAAAAGGTATGAGGGTTAGAGAGACTAACAACAGGATCAGGTAGAGTGTTCCAGACATTTACTACTCTATTGCAGAAGTCATATTTCCTACAATCAAGATTAAAGTGAATTACATTGAGTCTGAATCTATTAATAGCCCTTGTGTTATTACGGTTGAAGTTAAAGTACTCATTAACAGGTAGGACGTTATGGTAAATAATCTTGTGTACTAAACTTAGGTCGGAACGTAGATGGCATAGTTCAAGGCTATCCAGGCCTAAAATTTCAAGCCGGGTGGAATTTTATTGCGAGCAGAGGATTGGAGTCCTCTTCTAGTAAAATATCTCTGGACCCTCTCTAATGTATTGATGTCTGAAATTAGTTCAAGAGGCTGTGGCTTTCTCAAAAGATCCTGTTTATCTTGCTCATCAGCGTTGTCTTTGTCAGAAACTCCAGTTTAGGAAAAAGGTACAACTTTGATATGCTTCTGCTTAATTTTGATGTTTCCAGCAACATACACAGAAACACCAATAGACAGTACAGGACATTTATTAAAATAAACTTGACAAGATGGAAAATGTATGTAAAGAATGTGAAAGATGGAATTGGCCCAATCCATCCTTCTTCTGGTTTCCTAGCTTTGCATTTGCAGATTGACTTCTGCAAGAGAGAGCTCTCAAAATGATATAGTAAAGATGATACAACCAATATTTTACATGGCATAGCCAAATACAGTTCAGGATTGTGTTGATTTTAATTTGGAGTACTGTATGAATGAATCATTTGGAATCTACCACTAGGGAGCTGTAGAGGCAGACCCAAATACAGCTTGGGTCTTTCAGATATCAGTATAAAGAGCCACGGTGGAGCAGTGGTTAGAGTGCACTACTGCAAGCTACTTCTGCTGACTTCTGCAATTTGGCAGATTGAATCTCACCAGGCTCAAGGTTGACTCAGTCTTCCATCCTCCCGAGGTTGGTAAAATGACAACCCAGAGGCTTAGAGATGGCTGTAAAGTGCTCTCTGTAAAGTGTAAGTCTAAGTGCTATTGTTATCTGCATAATATTATGTTTTTGTATTAGTCTATTCCTGTCATGACATCTGTGCATTATCACAATTTTATCTGTGCATTCATCACCAAATTATTCTTGCTTTGCTATGTCATTTCCAGAGCTTGGCTGAAATTATTTAGTATATTGTACATACATTATGTCTTTGATATCTAAATAAATAAATGGTTGCCCTAAAGTAACATTAGATCAACTCTCCCCAATTTGATGATCAGGATGTTCTCCTGATATGCTGAGAAGGCAAATCCCAGAATTCTTTATCAAAATATGCTATTTTGCAAGATTGACTGGAAATTCTATGCAACTCCAATATGCCATTGTAATAATGCCACTGTAATAATTCATTAAAGCAGTTTCTCCTACTAAATGCATGTCAGCCATTATTTTAGTCAAAATCTCCAACTTGGGAAATAGGTGCAAGTGTTGTGGATGTTTGCTGAATGTTAATGTAATAAGGAATACAGAGGTCAGTTTGTTAAAACACTGCCATTTTATCTACTGTATAAGTAATAACTAATATAAAACTAATTAGACCTGGGGAACAGTATATGCTAAGATACCATGCAAGATGATATTTAAGTCAAGTTTCCTTATTAGAAAGACATGCAGATAATTTCCATTGGGACAATTCTTCTAATCAGAAGCGAAAGAAATCATTTTTGGCTATAAAAGATACGTATATATCAGACAATAGCCTATATGAAATAATTTCCCTCCACAACAGTGTGCATCCATAGAATATGCATCGATAAAGCCATATCTAAGTTATGGAACCTACACTTTTATATCACATGATCATGACAATGTTTCTGTTCAGGTTCAACATGTTTTTTCCTTCCATTCAATCTCGTCCAGTTCTCAGAAACTGCCTAGAAAATCCCTGTAGTTTTCTTGGCTTCCTTATTTTATGAAGTTTTCTCTCTGGTAACGCTATACTTCTAACTAGGCCATATAAAACCTTTGCCAGACCTATCCTTGAATACTGCTCACCTGCCTGGAACCCACACTGTATTTTGGACATTAATACATTAGAGAGGGTCCAGAGGTATTTTACAAGAAGAGTACTCAAATCCTCTGCTCGCCTTATACCACCAGGCTTGAAATTTTAGGCCAGGATAACCTTGAACTACATATTCTACATTCTGACCTAAGCTTAGTACACAAGATTATCTACCATAACATCCTACCTGTTAATGACTACTTTAAGTTCAACCGCAATAACACAAGGGCTATCAGTAGATTCAAACTAAATGTAATCCGCTCTAACCTTGACTGCAGAAAATATGACTTCAGCAATAGAGTAGTAAATGTCTGGCACACTCTACCTGATCCTGTTGTTAGTTCATCTAACCCCCATACCTTTTACCTTAAACTATCTATCGTGGACCTTACATGTTTCTTAAGAGGTCCCTAAGGGGGCGTGCATAAATGCACCTGCGTGCCTACCGTCCCTCTTCTACTGTCTCCATTCATATGTACTCATTTTATGTGTTTATGGCTATGTTTTGCTTATTTATATCCATTTATTTGTGCCATTTTTCATGTGTCCATATCTATGTCTATACTGTTACTTGTTTCCTTGTACTTGTTGACAAATCAATCAAACAAACAAACAAACCCTGGGGGCACTGATCGTGTAACCTATGTAGCTCTATGCTAATTAGCTATCAATCAATCCAGACTTCAGATAAGAAATAGTTATGATCTTACTGCATATAGGACCAAACGGCTGGGGAGAAGCAATTAATGAGCAAAAAGATGAATCAAGGCACCCATCAATCTAAGCCCAAAGCATCAAATACAACATAAGATCAGAAAGCTGCTATCATGCTGACAAGCAAGAGGACACCTGCAAAGTGAGCATTTATTATTTCATAAATACAGCAAGCAAATGAAGATAATCATATTGATCAGAAAATAGAGGATAACTGAGGTTTTGCTAGGCCAGGTGTTTCCAACATTAGGAACGACAGGACCGTGGTAAAGCTAGACAGAGCCTCCAACATGTTGAACAGATCTGAGCACTCATCCACTGCATTTTGAAATAGAAAATAGCTTCTCTTCACTGTTATTTTTTATGGTTTGTATTATAATGATTATATAATGTTGTCTTATTCACTAAAATACATTAGCAGGCTAACCAGCTACACATTTCACATTTGTCTAAATTAATTCAGCTTAAAGCAGTGTTTTGGGGTAAAAAGTCTGTCAGTACATTGGAAAAAAAACAAAAACGAAACACCAGGATGCCCTAGCCAAAGTCTGGAAATAAATACAAAAAAGGAACAAGTTATCTTTCCTTAAGATATAAATGAAACAGGCAGAATTGCTCACAGCATCAGTGAAGCAATATTTTATATCCCTGTGTAATAGAAAGAATGATAGGCCAGATGCAACAGAGTGATTTTAGAAGAAAATATGAGAAGCACACTTTTGACCTTTTCTTTTCACTTGAGATGCACAGAAGATAAGCCTGATGAAATGGTGATATAACAGTTGGGAAAGAAAACAAATAATAAAGGTTCTGAATTACTACAGCAGAGAGCTGCATAGACTGGGAATTGTGAGTTTTCTTACCCCTTTGAATGCACAGAACAATACAACTCTCGAAAACTAGATGTTACGTTGTATTTGCACCACAACCTTGGTTTTTCTTAACATAAAAATTTTACAATTTAGATTCTGTAAATATGAATCTCCTAAATTTGATATAGCATTTTTATTATTAACTGTTTATTTCTAAAAACTGATTCTTAAACTTATTGGCTGTTTTTGTTAACTACTGGTTGATTTCCGGTAATAGTTAGAATTACTTTATATGTAGCATTGATTTAGTGTAATTTTGAAAATTCTTGTTCACTGTGTGTAAATCTATATTTCTTTCTCATTTATTTTTTCCTTCATGGCATGCCATTATTTTTTTTTTAATTATAAAAAAGGGAGAAAATTGATGAACGAAAGTAATATGTAGCTCAATATAATTTTGCTTTAGTGGAAACTACAATGTCCCTAGAACAATTGATACAATGCTATTTATGTTATGTTCGGTTTGTTTTAAAATGACTCTTTAAAATCCTCACTGGAACTTTTTCCAGTGGTGATAAAGCAACAAAGAGGTAAAATCAGAGTGACGCTAAGTAATACATTGAGCCACAAAGCATAAATAGGGACTGGACTGAGACTGTGACAAAACAGGTGATTTCAGCTGCCAGTCCCACCCCACTGAGAAAATGGAAAGACTAATAAAGAAAATGCTTCTTGATAAAGTACCCAGAAGTCCTAATGAGCAGAAGTTCCATGATGTTAGCAGGAAAATGAAAAGGAGAAAAGGAAACCTACCGAACAGTGAAAGGTGCAGTCTGGCAGGTCAGTTAAATCAAGAATTTAGTACATTCTGGTGCACTACTTTATTACTGGCTGATTTTCTATTGTACTGTAATGTGCTAGAGCATTTGCTTCTTCAGCTTTGTTTAACATTTAGAACTTAGGGAAAAAAATGAAATTGAATTTTATGAACAGAACATTTATCAAAGTTTTCACTTTTTCTCCTTAAGATGTTTCCCCCTCGGAAAACTATCAGTAAATTCCAATATAATACGAGATATAGTAAGCTGACTTATTTCTACCTGCAGTAACCAGCTCTGAGATGTTGCAATATCAATTTCACTATTAAATTTTCAAAAGTAGACATTAAGAATTTTCATGACTACTATTATAGGAAGTAAATAAATGGACAGTGTTGCTCGGGTTAGAAACGATGAAAACAATGAGATGGAACACAGCAATAAGATGACTTATCAGCAAGCTAAAGAAAATATGGGTGAAAACAGACGCAAGTGAAAGCCTATTGCAAAGAGGACTGTATTATTATTATTTATTATTATTTATTAAATTTTTATACCGCCCCCTCTCCCGAAGGACTCGGGGCGGTGAACAGCCAGAATTAAAAACACACAATACAAATATTAAAATACATTAAAACAAAATTAAATTATCCTAGGCTTCTCCAATTTAAAACCCCGTTACCCATAAAATTCACCCAATTAAAAATTTTTAACCCAGCCCGGCTTGCTGAAATAAAAAAGTCTTCAGGGCCCGGCGGAAGGTCCGGAGGTCCGGGATTAGTCGTATCCCTGGGGGTAGCTCATTCCAGAGGGCGGGTGCCCCCACAGAGAAGGCTCTCCCCCGGGGGGTCGCCAGCCGACATTGCCTGACAGACGGCACCCTGAGGAGACCCTCTCTGTGGGAGCGTGTTGGCCGGTGGGAGGTTATCGGAGGCAGAAGGTGGTCTCATAAATAACTGGGTCCTAAGCCATGGAGCGCTTTGAAGATGAGAACCAACACCTTGAAGCGCACTCGGAAGACCACTGGAAGCCAATGCAGCTCGCGCAGGAGAGATGTCACGTGGGAGCGCCATGTCGCCCCCATAAGTACCCGCGCGGCCGCATTCTGCACCAGTTGGAGCCTCCGAGTGCTCCTCAAGGGGAGCCCCATGTAGAGAGCATTGCAGTAGTCGAGGCGGGAAGTAACGAGGGCATGAGTGACCGTGCATAGGGAGTCCCGATCCAGAAAGGGGCGCAACTGGCGTATCAGGCGAACCTGATAGAAAGCCCCCCTGGCCACGGCCGTCATATGCTCTTCTAAAGACAGCCGTGCATCCAGGAGGACACCCAAGTTACGCGCCCTCTCCGTGGGGGCCAATGTCTCGCCCCCGATAGTCAGCGATGGCACCAGCTGACTATATCAGGACGCCGGCAGCCACAGCCACTCAGTCTTGGAGGGATTGAGTCGGAGCCTGTTCCTCCCCATCCAGACCCGCACCGCCTCCAGGCACCGGAACATCACGTCAAGGGCATCGTTGGGGTGGTCCGGGGTGGAGATGTACAGCTGGGTGTCATCAGCGTACAGATGGCACTGCACCCCAAAACCACGGATGATCTCACCCAGCGGCTTCACATAAATGTTGAACAGGAGAGGCGAGAGGACCGACCCTTGTGGCACCCCACAAACCAAGTGCCTTGAGGTCGACCTCTGCCCTCCAGCCAACACAGACTGCGACCGGTTGGAGAGATAGGAGGAGAACCACCGTAAAACAGTGCCTCCCACTCCCAACCCCTCCAACCGGCGCAGCATGATACCATGGTCGATGGTATCAAAAGCCGCTGAGAGGTCTAATAGGACCAGAACAGAGGAGCAACCTCTGTCCCGAGCCCTCCAGAGATCATCAACCAACGCGACCAATGTATTGATGTAATAAAATACAAAACAAGTTTGAACTTAGTTTGAATTTAGAAGCTTAAGTTTAGAATTCAGCCATGTGTCAAAGACATGTTTCCTATTTGATTGAGTCCATGACAGAAGTTAAACTTATAAGATATCTTTATGAAAAGTTTAATAATATTTTTTAAAGGGATAGAGCTGGGATATGTCAAGCATGAACTGGAATGTCCAGCAATGCCCCATTGTGTTCTTAAAAATAATAAAATATATCAATGGATTTGAGATTATCTGACACTTTCCTGTACTACCCTGTTTCCCCCAAAATAAGACATCCCCTGATAATAAGCCCAAATGGGCTTTTGAGTGCATGGCAATAAGGCCAAGTGCTTATTTCAGGGTTCAAAAAAATATAAGACAGGGTCTTATTTTTGGGAAAACATGGCAGTATTTTAATGTATGGTACATAACTAGATTTATTTTATCATCTTTGATGATGCTGGATTATATACCAAAGCTTTGGAATATTTCTATGAGATACTATGGTTGTACTATGCATGAAAAATGGCTAAAAGAATAATATTGAAAAAGTAGAAAAATGATATTCCAGACATTAAAAATTGGTATTTGTAACTTATCTGCCCCAGAAAATGCAACATTTCCCACTAATCTAGGTAATACATTCTTCTTTGGCACTGATTATATGACATTTTGTATCTGATTATAAAAAAACCCAATATTTTAGAAGCTTGAATTTAAAAATAATAATATGCCACGCAAACGAAGTTTTAAATTAAAGATGAAGACCTTAGAGCGTAGGGTATCACTTGGTTCCTAAATCCCATTTTCTGCAGCTTTTTAGCCAGAATAGTTGAAATTCAGAATCATGTCTTTTTTTTGTCACTTTGTGATAAGATAAATAAATCTTATAATAAATCCTAAACATATGTTTTAAAAAGCAGGAAAAAAAATCCCCCTCACAATAAAATAGAAAAGCAAGAAAATGCCTGCCGTATTTTTCACCGCTATCATCACAATGCTGTAGTTTATACCCTGGCTACACAAAAGGGTAGGATCCTTGGTGATCAAAAGATTGACCAATTTCAATCAAGGTTTGCCAAGGCATAAGGAACCATCCATTTAATATATATCACATCAGAAATGTCCACTTCACTTTCACTGTGCCATCTCCCTTGATAGAGATGTCAGAATTGGTTCCCAAACTGATAACCGTTTAAATAGTAAAGTTTCTGGAATTCTTGTAACTGTATCCAATTCTTCTCAAAAATCATTTTTACAGAACTCTACACATCATCCTTGCAAAAAAGAAAGAAAGAAAGAAAGAAAGAAAGAAAGAAAGAAAGAAAGAAAGAAAGAAAGAAGAAAGAAAAAATATCTCTAGTTCAGACAGCTGCCAAAGAGTCATCATCACATGGGGCATCATCCAGAGACTTATAGGAGAGTAGAAGAAATTTTAATATTTTGAAAGGGGCATGGAGCACACTCTAGAAATAAATATAAAAGTAAATAAGCTTTTGTTCCTACTTCCTCTATTGACAAAGCTGCATGAAGTAGAAGCCTCACAGTGTTTCCACTATATCAACATACTGGCAAGAAAGAGATGGCTCCATTTTTTTTGAATGAGGGCAATAGTTGCATCCAAAATTAATGTACTTGAATAAGAATGTTTTGGAAATGCAGCAATTAAAGAATGCACCCTTTTTTAGAGTAAATTACCAGGAAAAGTGCACACATTATCAGAAAAAGCCAGTAAGAGGCTAAAACAACAATAAAGTAAAATATTCTGAGGAAAGCTGGAAATTATTTGCCTACAATTATTCCATTTTAGGTTTGAGATGTGCCTTCTCTGATGACTTTTTAATCTTTAGAGAATCATCAACTTTGACAGACAAGGAGTAATACCAAGCACATGCAGTATTATTTGAGTACATAGTAAAGAAGCACAATTAAAAGATAAAGGCTTATTTTTTTCCTTAAGCAAACATTGCCTATCAAGGCTTTAGTTTATGTTTACCTCAGTTACTGAATGATAAAAATGGAGAGTGGAACTCATTGATGTTTGGATAAAATCTCATTAATAATCTCAAAAGTACAATCTGGAAAAAAAAAGAATCAGGTAAATGGTTTTTCACATTAAAGAGAGGTGGTGAAAATGGGCTGCAAGATGATCTTAAAGTCACTGGAAGCAATTTTTACTCCTACTCCACCTGTTTCTGTTAGTATTAATAAATAATTCTAATCCAGTTCTTCGTTAAAACACAAACATATACTATATCTCATTAGGCCCTTAATCACTGCCATTAGTAGAGCCAAGTACAACTCTTAGAATCTCCTGTGTAGGCAACCCTTTAAAAATAACTTCATCTGAGTGGGTGAGATATCATTGATTTACATTATAATAAAAAACTTATCCTGCAGTATATTTGGTGAAAACATGCCCTATTAGATCAGCTTGTGGGAGGATGATTCTTTAAGCATCTCCTATAATAGCATAACTTTTTCTTGCTTTTATGTAATAAAAAATAAATTTCCTATTGAAAAGTCTTAGTGGGTTTTCTTTTATATACTTTGACTGAAATATTTCAGCTATAGATGAACTTCAAATATTTGATTCGTTGAATTTCAAGGTACTGAAAAGGAGATGTGAACACTCCTGAAGTAAATGGTGGCTTAGTTTCAGATTGATAACACATACTCCAGTTAACATGTTTCAGAGCCATGTTATGTACTTCATGTACTTCATGTGGAAAAAAAAAAAACCTTAGAAAGGTTATGGGCATAGGAACCCAAGGCTAGTCATGATGCCAAACAAAAATGAAGTGCACAATATAATAATGCTAAACCTGCTTTTCATACTTGTATCCTAGTGCTAGGCACAGATACAGAAGTCATAGTTTCTGCCATTATGTTTTTATCAGGGTTGAAATCCAGCAGGTTCTGACAGGTTCTGCAGAACCGGTAGCAGAAATTTTGAGTAGTTCGGAGAACCGGTAGTGGAAATTTTGAGTAGTTTGGAGAACTGGCAAATGTCACCTCTGGCTGGTCCCAGAATGGGGTGGGAATGGAGATTTTGCAGTATCCTTTCCCTGGAGTGGAGTGGGAATGGAGATTTTGTAGTATCCTTCCCCCGCCACACCCACAGAACCGGTAGGGAAAAATTTTAGATTTCACCCCTGGTTTTTATACAAATTTCATTATTTAACATGCCTAACCCCCAAATGCTAAATTACAGTTTCTTTTGGATGTAGGGTTAGTGGTTTATTCCAAGCCTATGTAAGATGGTAATATAAAGATATAACATGAGACATCAATCAAGAGCTATCCAAGAATACTGAAGAATATAACACAAGACAGAATCAAAGAATTTTCAAGAATACAGTAAGCTGAAGAATGAAGCACCTTGCATCCAGTCAGAGAACCCAGAGAGATAATGTTGCATGAACCCCTTCAATGCCAGCAAGCCAGCAGCCTCCTATTAGTTTCATTCCACCAGTGGGTTTATTATAGTTTATACTCAAATCATAATTAAGCACAGCTGCTTTTTAAATTGCATCTCCTGAATTTTGGCAAGGACATGGAGGATAACTTTCTCTTATCTTGGAAGGCTATGCTCTGCTGCCAAGATTGACACCAACAAGGTTCAAGATCGAGGAGTTCTGCCAAGAATGACACCATCAGGGCTAAGGAGTCTTTGTTTATATCAGGTGTGGTAAGTCCATCTCAGAGTAAAGGGGTATTTGTTTCTCAAGATTAATTAGACTGAAGATGAGAAAGATCATCCTACTGCACACAAAAGCCAAAGCAAAGCAAAGTATAATCAACATATAACCTTTAACGATTGAAGTAAAATATTTGCTTAATTACATACTACAACCCTGAACCTTATAAGATACGAACTCATGTATAATTTTATGTACCACGCATCTAAGATAATGAAATACACACCACTATTCAATTCCTCCCTCTCAATCTTCTGATAAAAACAGCAGTACTAGACTACACGCCCATACCCAGGCCATGGCTGCAGATACCTACAGAACTGGGTTTAATTTAGGAAGATCAGTTGCCATATAACTCTGACTTTTTTTTATAGACAGAGAAGAAGAAATGTAGAATGTTTGAAAGAAAGGTTTAAAAAAGCTCACTAATGCATCATGCTAAAGCAGACTGCGCTACAGGGAGGCATTTGTTATTGGCTTATCATTTTTATCCCAGGGAGTGTAACTACCAAGGCTGTTATAATTCAGACAAAGTGCCATTGTAATAGCTCTCAGAGATGTATCTTGGACAACACTCATTTAGTGACACATTACTGTTCAACCAACTAAAAACCAACTAAAAATGGAAAAGAATAGCTATTCATCCTTTTGTGAATAACCATAATTGTAATAATAATACTTGCAAAAGGCAGCTTTACTTGGAATAGGTTATATCCTGTAACAATACCTTTAATATTAAACATCTGCCTATCCCAGGTACTTGGGAAAGACTAGATAGGTGGACAAAAGTACCAAATCCAGTCTAAACATCTGGTTGACTGTATGACAAATCATAATATGATTATTATTAGTATAACATCCCAATTTTATAAAACTCCACCCTGCTTGGAATTATCTATATTCTCAGATACTACCTTAAAAATTATTAGGTCCCAATTAGGACTTGAATTATTAAGTTTCTACTAGTTGTAGACGGGAAATGTAGATAGACTGGTAACTGTAAATAGACAGAATCCAAACTTATTGTAAAACCAATATCACCAACTCTAGAATCTAAGCATTTTGTAGATGAGCATTATTGCCAATATATTACTTCATCTCTCTCTCTGTAAAACAGATGTGAATGATTATCCCCCTTAAATTGTCTGCAAGCTAACAAATAAAACATTAATATAGCCAAGCCTGCAATCCACAGCCAAGAGAGATCTTCCTTAGTGAATACATATGGAGAATACACTATCTGGATAAATGTTATTTGAGTTATGTGTTCATTTTCCAGAACTTGCCCTCTTTATAACTACAATTAAAAGCAAAAGCAGACGTGTATTTTACATATTTAAACTTATTCCCAGTCATTCAAGAACTGTCCTGGGTTTTGTTGCTGCTTCAGCTTTTATGATGATACCATAAACCTTGGCACAACATTCCTAGACAAAGTTATTTGGAAATAAGCCATGATGATTTAAATGCAAGTGATATCAAAGTGTGTTTATGATGTTAAAGTTGCATCGGTTTATTTGAGTCTAGGAAACTTATTAAACTAATTTCATTTTTTCCCATTCAGCCTGTTGTGTTTCCATACATTTTCCTTTGTTTAGAATTCACACAGAGTAAATGACTATATACAGGTAAAAACTGCAGAATGTGTATTATAACAAGCAACAAGCAACTCATCTCTATTGATCTTGTGATCCGGCGAGATCCGGCCATGAATGGTGTGAATGAGTTTTAATGTTTTTAATGTTTTTAATTTTTAAATGTTTTTTATAATGATTTTAAATGCATTGTGAGCTGCCCTGAGTCTTCGGAGAGGGGCGGCATACAAATTGAATAAATAAATGAATAATAAATAAATAAATATTTTCACTTGGAATTCCTACTCTTAATAGCCCTTTCTCACAGCTGCTGTAACTGTTTTAGGATTGTTATTTTTTTCTTTTTGAGGGAAAGCTTTAAAAAGCCATGGCTGTTGCAACTTTTCAGAATAAAAAAACAAAATTAAATTGGAGAACATTGAGTGGAATCTTATATGGAGACCTTATTCCCAGATAATGTTGTTGTAATATGGTTTATTTGTTTTGGACTTAGTGTGCTGCATGAACTTAGTCGCTTGTGGTTTATTCAACAACGGATTATGAAACAATGATGGCTTAGTGAAAATTGTGAACATAGGTTATTTTGGGGAAAGCTACCTTGCTTGGAAGTATCCAAGTCTGGCTTATTTGCCAAGATCATGCAAAACCTTTTACTGGTCAGGGTAAATTAACCAAAGATTTATTTTTTCCATTTCAATGTTGTAGAACAGTGTTTCTCAACCTTGGGAACTTTGAGGCATGTGGCTGGCTGGGAATTCTGGGAGATGAAGTCCACATGCCTTACAGATTGAGAAATAATGTTGTGGAGTATTTGATATTTTGTATAGTTTTTACATCTGGATTAGGAAAAAAACCTCCTTTATCCATATCATTATTATGATAAAATGTCCCTTTAAATACTTTATGTGCATTCTATTACTACTGTGAAGAGAATGAAGCATAGTTAGCTAGGGCAATAATAATGACATTTGTATATATTGTTAACAGCATACGTATCTGAGTTGCTGTTTTGTTTTTCGAAGTCTCTGACAGCAGGCATCTTTTTCTGCTTGATTTAATTTTCTAATCATTTTCTGAAGTTATATGTAAAAAAAAAACTTCTGATAGCAGCGGCATGCAATTCTAAGTGCCTGCTGCATGTGTCATTCTTTTTTTAATGTATGTTGTATAGTGAAACAAGGAGGGGGAATAGAATAAAAATAGCATCAGACTCGTCACCTATTTTGACACTGAACATGTATCACTAAATTTCAGAAATTCTACCCCCCCCCTCATTGGCTTTCAAATAGTTGCAAAGAACAACTTACTGAGAATGCTTAAAGAGGGGATAATCCTTTCATAGTCCTACAATATGTTGCTGAATTATAAATCAATGTTGAGGTTTCTGTAACTATTTTAACTGTGTGCGTTATGAGCTGCACTCTGCTTGATGAGCTCTTGAGTTTTAATTAAATAAGCAGAATTAAAGGAGATCGCACAAGTATGGAATCTGCTCAGATCCGCTCTATTAACCACAATTAAGGCACCAACAAATAAAAAAAACAATGCCATGATCCAGTCTGACCCAAGATTTTGAAAATCCCTTCCAGAAGGTAATTGTACGGCCAATTCAATTCCTAAGTAGAGACATGAGGAATCAACACTGAATCAACTAAGCAAATCCTAGTTCAGGAGGTTTCACTTGGGCTTCTCAATATATATTTTAAATTTCATGCCAAGCTCAACCAAGCTGTCCTATTCCTCATTTCTCCCAAATACCAATGGAGCCATTATCTCAAAGGTGCTTTTTTCAGGAGGCAACTGGACTTTCTTGTTTTTTCTTTGAAGATGTTTCGCTTCTCATCCAAGAAGCTTTCTGTCAGAGCTGAAGAAGCTTCTTGGATGAGAAGCGAAATGTTTTTTTTAAAAAAAACAAAAACAAGAAAGTCCAGTTGCCTCCTGAAAAAAGCACCTTTGGGACAACCATGACCTGGATGACTGAGAATCTCTACAGTAATGGAGCCATTACTTTCATAGAAAGTATGGACTGTTCAAGCAATACATTGTGAAATAATAAGAGAAAGGGAAAAGGGAACTAGAGCCCTGGTGGCGCAGCAGACTGAAGCACTGTTATTAACATCAGCTGCCTGCAATTACTGCAAGTTCAAATCTCATCAGGCTCAAGGTTGACTCAGCCTTCCATCCTTTCTAAGGTAGGTAAAATGAGGACTCAGACTGTGGGGGCAATAAGCTGACTTTGTATAAATATACAAAAGTATGAAGGCTATTGCTTAACACATTGTAAGCCGCCCTGAGTCTCTGGAGAAGGGCGGCATATAAATCAACCTCCCCCCCCCAAAAAAAAACAAAAAAAACCCCTACTTTGGCTCTAAATGTGATTGGCTCTAAATCAGCAGGAGGAAAATAAATTCTGGAGTGAGGTACTGTATATAAAATTCCTATGGCCTTGCATCCAGCAACAGGTATATGTTATATTCATGCTTTGCAGTATAAGAAAATGGCATAGAGCCATGCTTTCATTAACAGTTGCTATGCAACAATTTTGCATACAATAATGCCTCTTGGGGTGCATTTATGTGTGACATATATTTAATAAATTGCATACAGAATTCTACCAATATGAGTACAATGGAAGAAAATCTATGAATGAGGTCACCCAAATAATAATTTCACAGATTGTTCACATAAATTGCCATTCTAGGTACAATATTCTTTAAAGTATGGATTATATTTAAACTGAGATACACATGGATGTACGGGAGTAATGATTTCGCTCCATGTAGTCTTATCATCTATTATAATCCCGTGCTTTTAATTCAGATTAACCTTTCACTAACAATTATTGGCCCTGCCAGAAACATGAAGTATAATAATACCTGTTCTAGGCCAAAGTACATATACAAAGAACATTCAACTGACACAGAATTTTTCTTCAAAGGTTGTGATGGTAACATATTGAAGTTTGGTTTCTTGTTTAAAATGTTTTCTTGGCATTTTTAATAGCAGACAGGAACTGCAATTTATATTGTAGTCACTACAGTATAGTAAGATGCAGGAACCATATTTATATCTTTTGATATTTCATCTTCTACTAAATCTTCCAATTTCTAGATGACCCAAATCTTTAAGACTCATCCATCATTTCACAAGGCAGTCTTGATAAAAAATACAGCAGAGGCACACAGCGCTCTTTGATGGAGAGTATGCTTCATGTTGTTTTTCCACTGCTTCAATATAAATGTCATTTAAACTGAAAGTCTGTCTCCTGGCAGGCTCTTGAAAGCATAACTATCCCCACTGTTATTAATATAAGGGGTGAAGTGGTTAAAATTGCACAACAAATTAGTAGACAAGCAGAAGTCAAACTTCAATCAAACGACATGAGATTGAATTCAAAGAGATGAGACTGATATTTGAAGAAATGAACAGAGATGGGAATATCTCCTCTTTTGGCAAATATTACATTCGATGTAAGGAGGAAAAGGAGACCCAGGACAAAAGTATATGAACCTGCACACGGTATGGAGAATGTGGTTAGACAGAAGTCCTGATCCCCTGAACATTCCCTATTCTATTCAGGATAGATAAAGTGAAGTACATATGTAATAAAATAATAGAATCACGGTCATACAAGGTGGGGCAGCCAACAATTTAGACAGCTTTAAAAACAGACTAAACAACAACAACAACAAAAAGACATGTTAGGTAATCATTTATCTGAAATGGTATAGCGTTTCCTGCCTGAGCAGAAGGTATGTCATCTCTGTTATTCCATTCCATTCCATTCCATTCCATTCCATTCCATTCCATTCCATTCCATTCCATAGATATTTCTTTACCCCTCACTTGCATAGTCCAGCCCACTATCCCCACTCCACGTTGTACCGCTAAGCACCTTCTCTGTCTTCACATTTCCTGTTGTGGCCTGGCGGTGGCCAGCAGAGCTGACAGCAGAGTCGGACAGTGAAGAGGTTGGGGAGGAATGTGGGCCAGTCCTGGGGGCTGGGAAAAGCTCAGACGAGGGCTCTGCATTGGAGGCAGAGAGGGGGCCAATGCTACCTGATAGTTATATGTTTTCTCCGGAGTCTCTGGAGCCTCCGAAGTCTGACATTAGTGAGGCAGAAGAACAGCAGGAGCCTTCCCAGTGTGTGCATGCACAGAGCTGCTAGAAGACAAGAACAATTAAGAAAACAGGGTTGACTTGGGAGTAAGGCTTGGAGATGATTGGCCCCTCCCATAAGACATAAAAGAGGAGCGAACGGGACGTGAGCTTTTGCAGGAAGTAATTAGCCGCCCTGAGTCTCCGGAGAAGGGCGGCATATAAATCGAACCAATAAATAAATAAATAAATTAATCTGGTCGGTTCAAGCTTTGAAAAGTTCTGTTTGACTCTGTGCCAAGTTTGGCCTTGCCCTGCTTTTGGCAATTAGTTTTCTGGCAGCATTCCAAGGGAAATAAGGTGGGTGTTTATAAACATTCCCCTGAAAGACTGTTTGTGAAGTCTTGCAGACTGTGAATGATAATAATTCACAACCGTGTAAATAAAAGAGGTTTTGCCGGGACTAAGATTGTGCTTTATACTTTCTAAGGAAGCCTAGGTCAGAACACTCCCTCATATCCTTGGGCAGCCCTTTGAAACCCTGCACACATTTCCCAAGCTGTGCCACATCCCTGATTACAACCCTGTACCCTCCCCAACTCAAACTGCACCCTCTCATATCAGCCTGCATCATCCCTGGCCTGCACAGTACTTACGAGCCTGCTGCCCTGGGACTTCCAACTTCCTGACCGCTTCCCCTTTGATGTTCCTTGTAGAAAGCTGGCAGGAACCATTGGAAATGATGATTGTGTGACTATGCTGACTGAGGCAGCATAATGGCATAATGCCATAGCAGCAGTGAAGCTGCCACAATTTTGCCAAATTTCAATCCCATGTGAGTCCTGGATCTTGGATGCATTGTGCAAGTTAGCCCATTTGGGGTACATTGATTCAAAAATTGTTATCCTATGATGCTCCAATTTGCACAATTGAAGGTTACAAAGAAAAAAGACACAAGAATTTTAATAGTATATAGATTAGGTTAATT
This sequence comes from Arizona elegans, assembly GCA_022577455.1. Taxonomy (NCBI): domain Eukaryota; kingdom Metazoa; phylum Chordata; class Lepidosauria; order Squamata; family Colubridae; genus Arizona; species Arizona elegans. The sequence continues at coordinate 258,521,679 of JAKOOJ010000001.1, forward strand.
TATGGAATAAATGTGGGTTACAGTCATTATGTTGAACTAGATAAACAGTACCTCTGATTTCATGAAATATGATTGCTTTTAACCAGCTGATCTGATTTCTGTTTTATAACAACCAACCATCAATTCTATGCCATTTCTATTCATTTAGGGTCCCTCCACCCGTACACTTTGGTGATCTCTGCTTCAGTTTCTAGAAAGGCTACAATGTGAGCAATTTTTATTATAACAGAGATCCATATACCGAACAATGAGGGAAGTAATATGCAACAATACATGCTATATATATACAGTGCTAAAATCAATTTCTTAATAATAAAAAGGAAGAAAAACTAAATGGGTAGAGAATAAGGTTAAAAATCAGATTGTGCATTATACATCAGAAAGTGGGAAAGAGAAGTTCAAAAAGATACTTTTTACTTAGGTACGAACAAAAATGAAAAGATCTGCATTTCCACCTGAGATTAAGCATTCATTTTGCCTTAAGGTTTAATAGGCTACAGCTTATTGTCATCCACTGAACTGATATATAGAAGTACGAGTAATGAAATAACAAAGACATACCAAAACCGAACATCTACACGTAGAGAGGATCAAGTGAAAAATATCAGTTGGAAGATTGGTATTGTACAAATAGCATTTGATGGACCAGCAACAATTTACTGAATCACTAACAAGTTCATGCTAAATTGGTTTACTGGCCAGGAGCCTTATATGAGTCTTAGATATACTATTAGATCTACCAAAGACCAAAATTGATGACATGTGCATGTGGGATCTGGATGCATGTTATTTTGTTGTTTGGTATCATATGTCAGTTTGATCTAGATGGATTAATACCAAGTAATCAATTTAGGCTTGCAAAATTACATGGCTATGAAACGTGATTTAAGAAAGGAGAAAGTTTATTTTAAATAAAAAGAAAGATGAAGTCGATTATTATTCCAAAACTAAACAATATGAAAATTCAAGCTTGAAAGTTCAATTGCCATACCATTTTTACTCTTCATGGCATTCATCATTTGTTGCACTTATAGTTGATTTTTTTTTAGGTCACATTTTTAGAGTTGAACAAAAGTGAAAGGATTAAAAAGAGGAGCATTTCCCTATATTTCTAAACAGGTTTCTTTCTCTCCTCCTGTGCCTTTCAGATCCCACACCCACCCTTTATAGTGCACAATCTCCTACTAATAATAAACAAACACCATTGGATAACTTTTCCGTGCCTCTCTTTTTAAAAGAAGGCATTGGGAAAGTTTGTTGCCCCATAAGGTGAGAAAGCACAGATCTCCTGGCAAAGGGAGAAGACACCAGCTGTTCTCCTGCTACAGAAATTGAGACACAGCCAGTAAAAGCACCACATTCATTTTGCTATTCTTTCTTTGTTGACGCATCATAACTGTGTTCGTGGAATCCTGGAGGGATTACTCAGACTATTTCAACAGTTCAAAGTGTAATAGTAAAAAAAAAAAAAGTTACATTTTCCCCACACAGTTTATTTGTGTTATCAGAATTTATAGCAAAGGCAGAAAGATGGATTTCCTCCTCCGCTCAACTACCACCTCCCTCCTGTTATTTAAAGCAATTCTGAAAAAATTAACCAAGATATGTTAGGATGCGAAGATGAAAAAAAAAATCCTTTTACAATGATAGAGGACTTACAGGTTAAGTAAAAATCTGGGGAAAATAGCCTATTCAAATTCAGCAAATAGGAGATAAAGAAAAGGACAGCAGATCAAAAGAGAGTCAGTGGAGAAGAGAAATATTGAGATAAATCATGAGGGATATTAAGTGTGTGTGTGTGGGGGGGGAGAACCTAGGATTCATAAGAATTCCATAGAAACTGGCATGAGGTTACATGAAAAGATTCTCAAAACTCAATTTTGATAAGGCATTGTTCTGACCTAGCTCCCCAAACACAACAAACCCTCTGTATTTAAATCAATTATTCCTTTATTTGGAACGCCAGCAGCCCCAGCAAAAAGTTTCTCTCGCAACGCAGGCTAAGAAGTCTGTCCGGCAGGGAGATGAATAGTTGTCTGCCACATCTATTCATCTCTGCCCCCTGCCTTTTATCCCCAGAGCTAGCAGCGGTGGCTCTTCTGTCAAGGATCGGCCCACAGATTTGCACTGCTCTCTTCTCCTCTGCCTTCTGTGCATTAGGCACTGGACCCAGCTGTTCCTCCTCTTCCTCATCAGCCACTTCCAGACCAGGGAGCTATTGATTCTCCATCTGAGGGCTGATGGACAGCCTACACTCCACCTCTGTCTCTCTCTCCGACACCTCCATTCTCTCCTCCCCCTAAAAGCTCTCAGGTTGATACTGACCCTGAGTCCCACGCCTCCTCCTTATCTGATTTGGCTGCTGGAGGGGCCAGCGGCTGACAGGCCACAACAGGCATATTGCAAAATCATGCAATCATTTGAGCAAAACATTAGAGGGAGAAATGATGCGCTTTCCAGAGGCAACCTTCCCTGTATTTGGGCCATGAACATGAAGAGGCAATCATACTAATTATTATATATAACTGAATCTATACATCAATAAGTGTATCTGCTTCTTTAAACTCTCTGGTCTTTTTCCCTTTCACGAAGAAGCAGATGGCACTGAATCCAAATTATTTTTAAAATAATTGTATCAAAAGAAAATATGTATATATATATCAAATACACTGCATGAGAAAATTTTCCACTACAATTTCAATATAATTCATTGATGAAAGAACATAGAAATCCATGGCTAAGATGCAAATCTCCCATTCAAAATTCTCTTGATTTTCTTGTATGCCATATTCATCAACATGAACTCCTATGTCATATTTCTATCTAGTTCTGATGGTTCCACTGACTGATTTGGGAATAGGGATATCAAAATGCACTGCATGAATTATGTTTCAAGGGGAAAAAAATCATCTTGGAGGATGGAGAGTTTCTAAGCACTATATCCTGACAACAAAAAACCCAGGCTGACTATGTGGTTTATTAGTTGCTTGTAAAACCAATCTAGCAAGGAATATGGGTAGTTCACATGTTCATCATACTTACATGCATATAATTTTTCAATCTGGCACCTTTTCTTGTATTATCAATACATTCTACAAAATGCTAAACACTATATATTGAAAAAATAATTGTTTCAGTTTTTGAAACTTTTCAGATCCTGTTGTGCAAGATATTCTGGTGTGATGTTGGCCAGAATGCACCATCTTCTCCTTCTGGTAAGCTGCACAATAAGTAGAAAAACATTATATTTATAATATTTTTCTAATGTTCTATTTCACTTAAAACCTCTAACTAGACTTCTCATGGACTCAAGAACTACAAAATCAAATTTCAGATATATAATTCCCACACCTCGGAGAATATGGGGGAATACCAACTCAAAATTAACTTTTAGGATGGCTGAATCTGTCTAGTTCATTGCCATTAATTTCTCAACTTTGACAGTAAAAGGATTCTTACTCCATTTTTGTTTTTCTACCTCCTTTTTAAAAAAGAATGTAATACACATACATGTTCATTCATAAAGTATTTTCCAAACAGTTGAAAGAACTGAGTATTTTTTTTTTATCAAACCAAGGCAATCTTACTTTTAAAAGGTGATAGTTACTTGTCTATGCACAGTAAATACTTCCCTATTCTGAGATAGGGTTCCAAAACAGTTGATGACATGGCATATCATTCTCCCAATTAAAAGATAAAAGTTGAACATGAGAATGAGGTTCCAAGCATTTTGGCACTTCTTGGATGTTTGCCTTAGAAATTATCCTGAGTGTTTTATTCTGTATGTCTATGTTCAATGAAAACGTGGACCACCTTGAAAAGGAAATACAGATAGTCCATGGCTTACAACCACAACTGAGCCCAAAATTTATGTTACTAAGTGGGAAATTTGTTAAGTGAGTTTTGCCCCGTTTTACGACTTTTCTTGACACATTTGTTGAGTGAATCACTGCAGTTGTTAAATTAGTAACACTATTGTTAAGTGAATCTGGCTTTCCCATTGGCTTTCCTTGTCTTAAGATCACAAACGGTGATCACATGACCCCAGGACATTGCAACCATTATAAATATGAACCAAATGTCAAGGATCTGGATGTAAATCACATGACCATGGGGATGCTGCAATGGTTGTAATTGTGAAAAATGGTCATAAGTAACTTTTTTTCAGTGGTGTTGTAACTTCGAATGGTCACTAAATGAACTGTTGTAAATCGAGGACTACCTGTAAAGAAAAATCTCACCTCTTCTGAAACCTGGTGCTCATATGACTTCTTTGATACAGGAGCCATTCCAGGACCATTTCTTTCTCCAACATTAGAGCAACGTATGAAACCCTTAGCAGCTCAAGAGGAAGCAAAGTCAGTTTCTGAGATTGTCTCTGGTTCATAAAGGAGTTTCTACAAAATGATCTCCTGATAACCTTGGAAGAAAAAGTTTTCTTATGGCTTCTAGACTTCCAGATTACCAGAACTCATAGCACAAAGCACACAGTATATTTTTGTTTAATTAATTATTTCTGTGGTAATTGTGTATACCAGTGATGGCTAACCTTTTCCGGACCAAGTACCCAAAACGGCCAAACCCCCAAAATGCCATGCGCGCGCAACACGTGCCCCGCCCAGGGGTGGGCTTCAAAAATTTTAGCAAGGGGATCTCTTCCCGGTTGCTGGGTGGGCATGGCCATGGTGGGTGTGGCCTAGTTGGCCTCCTGCACCACGGCAGGGGGGGTGTTTTTGTCCTCCCCGGGCTCCGGAGGCTTTCTTCAAGCCTCCAGGGGGGCGAAAACAGCCTCCCCAGGCTCTGGAACGTGCCTGTTTCCGGCCTTCCCGAACTTCCGGTTGGCCCGTTTTTTGCCCTCCTTGAGCCTCTGTGCATGCCCTGTACTTACCTGCATCCGAAATGGGCCGCATGGGGACTCCTGGGAGGGGAGGGGTGGGGTGGGCAGGGCCAGCCAGGAGTGGGATTTGGGGGTTCTCTGAACTGCACAGAATCTTAGCTAGAGGTTTTCCCGAACGCCTGCGAATCCCTAGCAGCCCACCCCTGGCCCCACCCCCTACACACACCCCACCCCCCGCATGCACACGTGGGCCCCATGCATGTGCCCCGCCCTCCATGCATGCGCACATGTCCCCCTGAAAATGGCAGAGACCCCGAAGACCAGTTGGCCGGCAGGAGGCACGCACCGATGTGCAGTGGAGATGAACTGGGGCGATGGCTCACGTGCCATCAGAGAGGGCGCTACATACTACCTCTGGCATGCGTGCCATAGGTTCGCCATCATGGGTGTATACTATAGCTCTCTTTAATCTCTACCCAGAACACTTTGATAACAGTTTCTGGCATACTCCACAGTTCATGTTCTCTTATCCCTTGCTATAGCTTCCTCATTTGTTGTCATTTCTTGGAAACCTGAAGATTGAGTCTGTTTTTCAATTTAGTAGCAACAGTTACTGAACAGCAATATGTGGTCAAGCCTACTAGTCTTTTTTAACCTTCCCCTGTTTTAATCTTTGAATGCTCTGCAGAAACCTTATTCACTCCCAGCTGAGATAACCTTAGTTCTTAAACCATATTGGATATAGTAATAAAATAAAGGGGAAGCACCATATTATGATGTACAGTAAGAAGTAATTTAAAAAAAATAATCAGCAAGTGAAATGCATTCTACTAGTTCTTCACCACATGATGAAACTGAAGTTGAATCAAATCAAATGCAAGTTTGGTTTCTGGATTCATTTTACGTAATTTTATCTAATATGTGAAGAAGCTTTATAAACATCCCAAAAACTAGATGATCATGTTACCACATTCAATTGTATTTTAAGTGTTTTAATTTTTACAACAGCCAATAGGGATTTTGGAAGCAAAAGAAGTGAGTCACCAGTATGGTCAGCAAGCTACTAGGTTTCCTTTCTTATTGATTCAACCCAGAGTACTGCTATAAATTTTAAACTACTATAAAACTACTATAAATTTTCATACAGGTCATTGCTCCCAGTAAATCCATTTAGGCTCTTCATATTGGTAATCTTTCCTCCCACTGAATATGTATAGAAATGGCACAAATAATTTTGGGTTCTGAAAATATTTTGGATTATAATTCCTGCAATCCCATAATATTTGAAAACGATTGGAAATGCACTCCAAAATGTCTAGAAATCACCAAGCTACCCACACTTGTTTTTGCAGATAGATAGCTTTCTGAACATTTCTAAATCTGAAGTGCAACACAACTGTACAATTATTACCATTTAAAATGCTTTAAATGTACCTTTAAATGATTTGTGCTGTGCTCGGAAATCTCCAAAAATTGTTATCAAATTTTGCTTTTAAAAAATAATTGTATTTAATACTCTGAAAGAATATACATAAAAATTAAAAAAACATTAAAAAACATATAAAAACATAAAATAAGTTACAGATATTTTTTTCTATCGAGTTTAATTTGAATATACTGAGTTAACATAAGAAATGGATTTAATGGATGCATAAAAACAAAATTGAGAGTTAATAGATCAAATTACTATATGGTTCTATGGATCACCGAACCAAGTTTCAGATGTGGCACAAATCTATAACCCAAGAATGGTTTCCTATTAGAATTAAATTGTACATGAAGTTATTCATGACAACAAAGTATACTTTCACAAGTTTATTAATCATTCTTCCAATGAAGGAATCAGATATTTTTTCCAACTAGAAAGAACATAACATCCTTGCAGCTAGGAACATATACAGTGCTATTTCAGTGAACATTAAAGACATTTTGAAGAGAGTTAGTGAAATTTAATGGGATATCTCAAATTGTAACTAAAAACTTCAAAATCTGTTCAATTTTATGATTCATTTTTCAGTATTTTTAGGCTTTAACATTGCCACCATATAGGTCAAAAGGGTCCAATCTGTTTCTTGTAATTGTAATTTTTAGTACAATAAAACATATTTTAAATATGGAACTCAATACTACCGTAGTGATATTAACTATATTTAACATTTACTTCAATTGTAAGAGGGAAATCAAAATCAGTTTCTCTTCTAGTATTCCACCCACTATTATTGGAAATGGGGTTACACAGCCATCATCTTTAGCTCAGAAAAGAAATTGTGTACTTTTGTATAACATCTTTCGTAGCACCTATACATATTGTACCAAAGCATCAGAATATCTCACCATAACTTTGTATGATGAACAAGGCATGATAACCTCTTTATCTAAGATTTACTTTTAAACAAGTATATTTTAAAATTATGAGTGTATTCTTTTTTTAAGGAAATATGGGTTGCAGAAAGAGAATATTGACTTAGATCTCATTTAAATTGATTTTTGCCCTGCCCCTACCACCTAGGGGTTTTAAATCAATCCAGCAAGTGGCAACAAGCTCTGAAAGTTCTATATGAATTGTAAATAAGATCAGGGTGGATTGATTTAATCTGTAATTTCCAGGGGATTTAGCCAATGTTTCACCTATTTTTACATTATTTCAACAAGAAGGCCACCAAAGGTATATAATAGAAAAATCCATTCCTTTACATATTTCCAGATTCTTTCTGTCACTGTTCCCACATTCATATAGTCTGGATTCTATATACTACTCACAAATAAATTCTCCAATTTCATTCTTAGGTGGACTAGAGTAAAACACTTATTTTAAAAATGTAACACACATATACTTGGGTACTACCGTGTTTCCCCAAAAATAAGACCCTGTCTCATATTTTTTTGAACCCTGAAATTAGGACTTATTGCCACGTGCTCAAAAGCCCAATTGGGTTTATTATCAGGGGATGTCTTATTTTGGGGAAAACAGGGGAGTGGTGGGTTTCAAAAATTTTTTACTACTGGTTCTGTGGGTGTGGCTTGGTGGGCATGGCTTGGTGGATATGGCATGGCTTGGTGGGCGTGGCAGGAGAAGCATACTGTAAAATCTCCATTCCCACTGCACTCCGGGGGAAGCATACTGCAAAATCCCCATTTCATCCTAATTAGCTGGGACTTGGGAGGCAGAGAATAGATGGGGGCAGGGCCAGTCAGAATTTTTACTACCGGTTCTCTGAACTACTCAAAATTTCCGCTACTGGTTCTCCAGAATTGGTGAGAACCTGCTGAAACCCACCTCTGAAACAGGGTACTTATAGATAATGTCTGACTCATCTTCACTTTCTTTTTTCCAATCAAATGCCAGTGGCTTAATTATATCTTCATCTGCTTTTGTTGTTCGGTTATTAAGTCATGTCCGACTTTTTGTGACCTCATGGATCATAGTATGCCAGGCTTCCCGTCCTCCACTCTCTCCCAGAATTTGTCCTACTTCATGTTCATTGCATCGTTGACACTATCTAACCATTTCATCCTCTGTTGTCCCCTTCTCCTTTTGCTTTCAATCTTTCACAACATCAGAGCCTTTTCCAATTATTCCTTTCTTCTCATTAAGTGACTAAAGTATTTGAGCTTCATCTTCAGTATCTGTCCTTCCAAAAACAGTGAGGTTTATTCCTTTTAAGATTGACTGATTTGATCTCCTTGCCGTCCAAGGGATTCTCAAGAATCTTTTTCAGCACTATAACTCGAAATTATCATTTCTTCAGTGCTCAGCCTTCCTTCTGGTCCAAATCTCATTGTATTGACCTCCAAATTTAGAGCCCTCTTTTTTCCAGTTCATGCATGTCAAATTCTTTAGTGTGCAAATTTATTGTTTCTGATGGCTTCGTTCTGTTTTCTATTGCTTATTCATTGTTGCTCTGTTTATGATTTAGCCATCGTGTTTTCTTATTTACTGTAATCACAAATTCCAGATTTCCAAATTTAGAGGCCTCATAATTCCAGAAGACTGGACAGTTGAAGTTGAAGACAGCTGAAGAATTAAGAGCTTTTCCCTAAAAGTTCTGAAGTTGAAATCTACAAATGGATTTACAATATGATATAATAGTAATAATATCAGCAGTATTTGCATTAGAGGCCTACAAGCGAGGAGAAGAAGAAACCTATGTGGTTTTCATTATGTATAGTTTCAATAAGACTCTACCGTAATATTTTCCTTTTAGACCAGAAAGTGCTACTTCTAAATGGCACTAAATAAACTCCAATACTCCTAAAGCTCTGTATAGAAGCCCTGAGCATTACATGCACCCCAATAACTAAGAATGACAAATCAGTTGTGAATTAGATAGATTAAAAAAAACAAGATAAATTTTTATACCCAATCAAACTGAATTAAAAGCCTATCCCAAAAACATTGCTGTATTCGTGTCATGACTTTGCACTGAGTTCATAAAAAGCCTACAAAATTCTACTAGAACATGCAGAAACAAGCATGAAAATGGAGTAAGCAGCCAAGCCTAACATGGCATATTAACTGATGAATCACAGCATGCATTGCTGCCACATGAGGTTTGTTTTCCGAATATTACTTTCCTTCCCATTAGGATTTTGAGTGCCTCTGTTTCCACTCTGAGATGACATCTTTTTCAGGGGAAAAAAAAAAAACCACTCATAACCTTTCTAAATTAGCTTTTTGAGTCAGAATGCAGAGGTTAAACAAATAGCACAACATTAAAGCAGAAGTGCCAAGATTTAATATTTGTGCACAAACATAAAATAATTATGCTCAAGGTAGATGGCCTTGAGACATCTTCAGCATTTACCCTCTGGAAAGAATATAGTCATGTTAATGTAAATGGCAAATGAAGTTTAACAGGCTCCCTTTAAGGGCACAGGTAGAAGGGCAGAAAGGAAAACATTTTATTTTTAATCCCTTGCGGGGGTGGAGTCTGGGCAACTGAACAGAGCTGGTCATTAAGTCAAGGACTATTTGTAGTCTCTGAAAGGAATTAACATTAGTGTGTCTAGAAATTAAACACTAGTGTGTTTAATTTCTCATATTTTATTATACACTGTCTAGAGTCCCTCTATCAGAGAGATGGACATTTCTTAAATATGACAAATAAATAAATAACCTCACAGTAATGTGTGATTTATTTTTTATTTGAGGTTACGTGTACATGTATGTGGAGGTTAAGATGAGAGATATTAGATATTTGAGAACTTGGAGGTTCTGTGTCAGAAAAACACACGTTTGTGGGGGGCAATAAGCTGACTTTGTATAAAATAGAACACCGCTCGGGGGGGGGCAAAAAGTCCTACTAAGCAGGTATATACAAAAGTATGAAGGCTATTGCTTAGTGCATTGTAAGCCGCCCTGAGTCTCCGGAGAAGGGCGGCATATATAAATCTAACTAATAAATAAATAGGTCTTCTAATCCAACACCCTGCTCAAGCAGGAAGCCCTATACAATTTAAGACAAATGGTTATCCAATTTCTTCTTAAAAATCCAGTGTTCAGGCTAATATCAGAAATATGACATTAGCCTGAACATTTTGTTTAAATGAACTCCATTTCTCCATGAAAATATGCAAAGAGAAATGAGCTCTGTTTGAAAATGACAGAAAGGGTGAAGAGAGATTGCCTCTCCTAAACTTATCTATTGAACCTCTATAGCTTTGGGTAGACTTGAACCACTTTCACATGCTGGAGCACATAGACAGATGGCTGACCAGCCTCTCCTTCAACATGTCCACCAAGAAGAACCCACCAATAGGTGCTGACATAGACAATGGGTCTTGATATGGACAATACCCTGCCCCTGTCAGTTTTGGAAGAGTTTTCCCTTTTGCTTCCTAACTGCCACATATTTTAGCCTGGGAAATTTGGAGGGAGGTTTTGTTGGAGCGGTAGAAAGTCATCCTAACAAATTCCGTATTCAAGAACGCTTTTGCCTGCATCTGCTGGAGACTGCCTGGAGATTGTATCCAGTTGAATGTGAAGATTGTAATTGGACTGTGTGATGAACTTGTGGGTGTGGGGCAAGGTTGTGAACTATTAGCTGGGCGTGGAAAACCTGGAAGCTTTCAGATTCGGGTTTTCCCAGATGTGCCAACATGACATCTCTAATAAATTGGAACTTTGAGGAACCTCAGGCCTCGGAGTTTTATTTCGTTGGGAGTGTTCCTTGACAGCCCCGAGTACCTGCTTTGATCTAATACTCAGAAATGAGATGAATTTGTTCAGATGTAACAAGAAACTCTGGTTTAGCAAATGGCATTGCATTGCTAGGGCTGAGTTTCGGTACCTTCTGAGTATTGTAACACTGTTCTGTTTGTCTCACCTGGCTTACATGGAAATGTTCCTCACTATCCAATTAAAAATTCTGCAGTCAAATGCAGATAGGTCAGCATTATCAATGGCCACTGTAAGAAAGGACAGCAGCTATGTTAATTTTTTGTTCTGGGTCATGATACACTGAAAAGGGAATTACTGTAAAATTAAAGTGCAAAATGACCTCTCAAGCTTGCTTAGCAGGTGCTAATTCACGTTGATCTATCCCTCCCTATAATAATTTCACGATGGCAGTAAAATCATACATATTTATAAATGTGGGAATAGGTGGCTGTTGTTCTGTTTGTAATTTATGGCAACAAAGAATTCATTTAGATTCCTATACTTGGAAACCCCCAAGGTGACTCTGCTGTGGCTACAGGATCCCCGCTGTGCAGGATACCTAACATAATAAAGAACAAAGCAAAAACAAGGCAACATTGAGGTTGGGGCTCTTGGGTAATCAATTCAGGTATTTACAGCTGAAACAATAGCACTGTGCAAATCAACATCATTACTACAGTTTCCTGATAGGACCTCCAGGGAATTAAGCACGTGTCTGCCTGCAACGCAGCTGATTAATCCAAGTTACTTATGTTTGGTTAAAGCGTTATTGTTCCCTTCATAATTAACCATAAATGAGTGCTTAGGAGGACAGTGAAGAACCAGGCTTACATAGTGGCATTATATTTCTGTCCTTGACTATTACATGGGCAAGTCCTTGAAAGCATTAATGCTCTTCACACTCACATCTGCTATCATATGTGTATGTATAATATAATCTATACTGTAGAAGTGCAGGGCATTCTACTTTATTATTGTATTGGAGTTTTCTAACTTCTTTTTGTAACAGCTGCCAACTTGACATAGCATATGAAGAAGCTCAAGAGCTCTGGCAGGGGTTTGATAATATTTTAAGAAAAGTATGTCTATGTCTAATGCTAGCAGATGCAAATACAGCATTTCCTTCCAATTGTTTATCTCTCTAAAAAAACAAAGACTTGTGTTGATCCCAAGAACAGGAGCATACTGCTGTCCTTATACAGTACATCAGATTGATTTTCATCAATATCGAAATATTTAAGTAATAATAATTAAGAATTTGTCATGAACTTGTGATACTTATGGTGGAGCTAACAGATATGGCTGCCTTTCATGGATTAATTGTATAGTTGGATCAACTATCTGGAGTAAAAAGATTATCAGCATTGTGATAATACAATACCTCATACATAAGCTGTGTTCCCATATTGTGTTTCCCCAAAAATAAGCCCTCCCCACAAAATAAACCTTTCCCCAAAAATAAGCCCTCCCTAAAAATAAGCCCTCCCCCAAAAATAAGTCCTCCTCAAAAATATTTAAATGCATGTTCAGCCAGTCTCCGCCATTGAGTTAGGAAGATAGAGCTGGAAGGTAAGACGGCAAGAGGATCCCCGTCTTGCTCCAGGTGCCCCAAAATAATAAGACCTCCCCGAAAATGCCAAGTGTTTATTTCAGAGTTTAAAAATTTAAGTCAGGGTCTTATTTTCAGGGAAACACAGTAGTATATACTAAACCATAATGTGGCTTATTAGTTCTGCTTTGCAAATTGTTGAACAGCTATCGCAGGCTTGTAAAGTATGGAATCTACATTTACCATACCATGTGAACCCAACCAATTGTTCTTCATTCTATAAATCATGATTAAACTAATCATGGTTTAGCACAGGCCATTTTACAACCCCCCCCAGTCACATCTAGCCTTGCATTACTGAATAGTCCATTTCCTTTCAAACAACATGTCCCTGAGCAATTAATTCTAGGACTGGTAGTTGAGAGACTGAGGGAATTATGTTTCTCTATATGACATGTGCTTTCAGGAACCCAAAGTCCCAGAGTCCCTTGCTGTGCATAAGGAGACAGGAGAGGGACAAGAAGCCATGATCACGAGGGACATTCATCTCAATGATGGTGGAAGTAAGCTGAACAGAATGAATAGCAATCAATGTTCCAGTTTTTCAAATCAGTTTTTTCCCCCTGCAGGCTGGCTCAAACAATAAAGAAGTACAGGAGGAGAAAAAGGGAGATGGAAATGTTTTTAACATAGAGACATTGTCTTTGACAATGGCAACTGATGATAAAAAAAAAAGCGCTTCCAGATAAAATATGTGATTCTCATGCTTTCAAGAGGCAGTCAGGTAGCATTATCATCATCACTATAAGCAGTATATTCAAAAGATGACATGCACAGACTGCCAAAGACTGAGTTCAGATTGCAGCATACATGCAATACACTCATTTACTTGTGCTTATTATGTTTACTTGTCCATAATCAAAGAGCAATAAACAGAGAAAAAGAAAAGGCAAGGACAGCCTCGTGATCTCTCAAGGGCAAGTCTAAATGCATTTACTGAACTGTGGTGAAAAGTGTACAGAAAACCATTGTGGTAGTGAGTGAGAAAAGGCAATTTATTATTCTATCATATATGATGCTGCTCCTGATTCTCCCATCAAGAACAACCAGTGCTGATTTCCAATTTGTACTTCACAGCATGTACATTGCTGGGCGAATTTAACGTTAAAGAAAAGGATTTACTGAATTTATCAACAATGATGTTTAAAAAAATGGGAAATGGGAAGTTGAAATTACTAGCTTGTAGAATCGTAACAAGCATCTTGATAATTGGAGAAATCAAGTTCTGATAATAGTTCCAATATAAAAACTGTTCAGGCCAGCATTATGCTCCCATATGAACTAGATTGTATTCTCTTTGTGCTTTCCATTTACCAAATCTTCTAAGAATGAAGCTGCTTGTGTTGAATGAATTGTTCATATTTTTGGCGGCATGCAATATTCCCATCTTCCCTCTTTCCCCTTGCAATTTTTCACTATGTTCAGGTGGCCTATGAGGTGGAAAATTACAAAGAAAATATATATGATTCTCTTCACTCTCAAATACGTGCTGGAGCACATATATTGATGCTATCCATCCACTCAAAAAGTATCTTCCAGGTATTCTAGAAGAGTTGGAATGTGATCTTGAATGAAATGTGACATACACAACTAAATCATAATAAAAGCACTGGAAAGGTACTTCAGTTCATTCTCAGGACTTTTGTTGAGTTGCTTCTGATATAAGGTATTTTTCAGTCTTTATGATAGCATCAAGATTCTCCTAGCCAGAGGAACCTGGCTCGAATCAGATTCAAGGATCAAAACTGCACCAGGATCAAAGTTGTATTCTACAGCGTCCTAGCAGCAGTTCAGAAATATTCAGTCATTAGAATCAACATCACCTTAGACTGCATTTTGCTACTGTCTGTAAAAAAAAAAAAAAAAAGGTGGGGGTGGGGGGAGAATATTGCAGAAGCTTCATTGCCAAAAAAATAAAAAAAAAAAAGTCCTAGAACAGGTCTAAAGCTTTCCAAATGTTCATGACCTGTTTTTCTACACAGAGTTTATCTAATCCACCCATCCAATCTTATCTAATCCATCATTAATGCGGATGACTGGATTAATGTTTTGGATATTACGTGAATTGTTGTAGAATTATCTCTACCAATAAAGAAGAATATTTGTAGTTCAGGTTTGAAATGAAGGGTCCTTGGTGCTCTCTGACCTTGGCTGTTTTCTTGCAGATGTTTCATTACCCAAACATAATGAAATGTCTACAAGAAAACAACCAAGCTCAGAGAGCACCCAGGACCCCTCAGAATTATTTCTGTTTTTCTGGACTGATAATAATTCAGTCTATGCTCAAGTCACTTTTTCTCAAACATGTGTTCTGAGAAATGCAAGAGGTGGGAAGGAAGAGGTGAGTTCTTTTCAACATTCAATGCTCTTTCAGAGAAACAAAGAGATCCCAACATTCAAAGATAGGATTGAGTAGTAATTAAAATTAAAATTCTGTCACATGAACGCCAGTTTTTCCCCCTCTCTTGATTATGCTGTTTGTCCTCAAAAGTTGCCCATAGATCTAGCTCCTGTAATTCTAGCACCATCAGCAGAAGCTAATGAAATATTGTAGCCAGCCAACTAAAGTGCATTTCTGATAAGTTATCTGGCGTTTTACAGAAAGAAAACAAGGAGATACATATAAATAACAGTTTTGCCCATTTGTGCTAATTTTGTTCTTTTCTCTCCTTCCCCACAGCCCTTTCAGTTTAATACTGCTGTTTGGATAATGATAAAACTGAAGAAAATATGGGGATTAAACTTTATTCTCTAGTTACACTCAGTGTTTTTATTATTCATCCTAAAACCTGGTTGGTCCTTTAAGGGATTCAAGTAATTTAACAACCAGTTCTCTGCCCTAATGATTTCTTCCAACAACCAGTTTGCCAAACTGCTCAGAAAGTTAACAAGCAGTTCTCCCGAAGTGGTGCGAACTGGCTGAATCCCACCACTGCTTTAAGGTTATTGTTGTTTTCCAAATTCTGAACTTTTGTGTATCTCTAAAAATCTTATGGTTTCTATTCTTCCAAATGAAACAATTGCTTATCAATATCAAATTTACTTTTTGTCTTTGGCAATGGCTAGACAGCTGCCTCTGGAAGCACAGAACTAAAAGCTAAGTATGATGCTCATCTTGTTTGGTGACAGTATCTTTGAACAGAAAGATCCTTTGCTTTATGACTGGGAAGAATATTACTATCTTAAAGGAAGCATAGCATAGATAGTATCATACATAAAAGAGGAAATGAACAACTATAGTTTATTAGACATTTTATAGGAAATGCTAAATTTAATCCATTGTCCTAGCTAAAGCATCTAATACTTCCATTTGTGTTCTTAAGTGAACTTTTCAAACATGCATTGAAGTCATTCAGCAAACCTTACATACACAATATAGTTAAAGGAAAAAATATATATATAATGGATCAAACTGGAATTACACAGTGAGACAATATTCTCCAAAAGTGCATTATTTGGTCAAAGAGCATAGTATGTACAATATGAAATGCTGCACATAATGTGTTATTTTTGGAACTGAACCGTGGGTAAATGTTTGTATTCTATACTAAGATACATCTAAGCCTTAGACCATATGTTAACCAGTGTTAGATTTTTATGCTATGAACCAGCTCCCACAAAGTGTGAAATATCTATTAAAGAAAAAAGAAAAGCAAGGGAAAGAAAAAAAACCCTCTACATAAAGTATAATGTTGAATTAAGCACTGGATTCTAAATGTTCTGTGTTTTCTGACAGAAATTCTTAACACTGTAATCAAGAGGCAGGTATACATTCTGAGAGAACAGGATATTACAACAGTGCTGAATATAACTAAGTAATAGATCCAATCAATCCCCTAGTTTTATAGAAGAGTAGAATAAAAGAATATGGACACGTGTATTAAGCCATGTTGAACTGGAGAATGTCTTTGATGGAAATGGATAAGAAGAGAAAAGAAGTGGACAATTGCAAAGCATAGACTCCCCCCCCCCCAAAAAAAAAAAAAAAGGTTTAGATCAGAAACTGAGAAACAAAGTTCCTAAATAGCTTTATTTTGTAAATGTCATTCATTCAGGCTTTCTTTTTGGTTAAAAAACATGATCCTCCTAAAGTACCTTGTGTGCCATTATGCTTCATGAATTATTTATTTAATCCTCCATCAATAACAAGAACAATGTATAATCATGACAATTGTGAAAAGAATGCCCTAATTTTTTTAAAAAAATTGCAAGTTGGGTGGTTAAGTGGGGATAAAGCAATATTTTTGTAGTGGCATTATCTCTTATTCCAAAGTATTAGGAAGGACACCTTATACAGAAATTGAAAAGGAGAGCAAAATCAGAACAAAAAGCCTTCTGGCTCAAAATGCTGCAAAAACAACACAACAACAGTAATTCTCCAGTGAGCTGTAGCATCAAAATGCTGAGATATGATTCCAAATCTTGTAGCGTTTGAAGCAGGACTTGTATAGTGCACTAAGTTGAAATTATAGTCATCCTAACAGATAGCTTATCAGGTTTAAAAATACAGCATCTTAGAAACTATTTTCTCATTGTCAATTTTGCTTTGGTGTGAAGGTAGATTCAACTACACTGTAATGACTATAAACACATAGAAAAGGGTCCATTTTGAAATATCACTGATTGTGAGTGATGTTTCTTATGATAGCGCAGCTCTGGCAGCTAAATTTTCAATTATCAGGCTGCTTTCTTTGTGTGTTGTGTGTTGCCTATTGCCTATTCTATATGCAGGGCCAGCTATACAAGTGGAGCTAAGGTCTCAGTGTGTAGATACGTTGGGGGCATTAGGCAAATGGGTTTGGATTGATTAAACCTCAGGCAACACTGAAAATCAGTAGGACTTTCTGTGCAAGGATTCCACTTCAGAACCAGAGCACTGAATGTGGTAGAGTATATAACATCTGGCTTAGTGTGAATTGTCCCTAGAAAACAAAGCTGGAAATATTTCCAGTTATCCAAACATGGATAGGTATAACCAGGCAATCAATGTCCATTAGTGTTCACTTCACTGGCATTCAAAGAAAGAAGAGGATGGTAGTGAGAAGAGAACATATCAATATCTTCGAGACCGCCTTCTACCGCATAGCACCCAGTGACTGGTAAGATCCCACAGAGTTGGTCTCCTCAGGGTCCCGTCAGCTAAACAATGCCGGCTGGTGAAGACCTGGCTCTTCTGGCAGGCCTGGGGCTGTTGATCTCGCTGTTGCGATCTGGCGAGATCTGGCCATGAATGGTGTGAATGGGTTTTAATTGTTTTTAATGGTTTAACTTTTAATGTTTTATATATGGTTTTTAAATGCATTGTAAGCCGCCTTGAGTCTTTGGAGAAAGGCGGCATACAAGTTGAACAAATAAATAAATAAACATTTATCCAGTGAGGCAATGGGTTTAAATGCTAATTCTAGAAGCCCCTGATTCCAGATAGGAGAATGTATAGTTTTGCAGGAATAATAAAAATGAAGTGAACCACTGGTATAAATTTACCTCTGAATACAAAATCTATAAGATAAAGGGTGGGAAATTGTAGAATTGTGGAAATTTGGAAGGGAAAGAGGGCATAGAATCGAACAAATTAGAAATTCCAAATGGCCATACTCTTTCACACAATCACAATGGGCAATGATAATACTGGATATTGGAAACACTGGAGACGTTTCCAAATAAATGAATAAATGAATGGTGAACCTGAGACAGAAAAAAGTTGGTATCGGCTGATTTTAAATGTTCTATACTGGACAACTCTGTGTTCATCAGGCCATTAAAAATGGCAAGATGTTTAGAAACTTTAAACCACTACCCTCCAAAATGGTTGGTTGTGGAGATGAAACAACTCTGGATTTAACCCAGGATGATGAAAGATGTAATTATTCTCTTCGGACTGGGTGAGTAGGCATTTAAATGGCAAATGCAATCCAATAAAAATAAATGTGAAGTCCTACGCTGGAGCAAATCATCCTAATTTCATATTTAATTTCATGGGGTCTGAGCTGGCAATGACTGATAAGGAAAAGACTCTGGAGTTGTGGTGGGGCAGCTCAGTGGATATGACAGTTGTGGAAAAGATGAATGATCTATTAGGGATCATTAGGGATGGGACTGAAAAGAAAATGAAAATTATTACGGAACTGGGCAACTGTCCTGATGAAATGCATTTTTGTTCTTGTAATTGTTAACATTATTTCCTTTCTCTGGGTTTGTAGGAGCTGCTGCTTAGGCACTGCATAAAACAAGATATTGTACTGGTTTTGCCCTTTGGATTTTTATATTTAACGTAGAAGAAGAATGGGAAGCCTTACTCTTCAGTTGTTGCTGAATTACCTGCCCTTACAAGATGGCCTTTAAGGAAGTTCCTGGGGTTCTTAGTTCATCCAGTTTGGAAGGTCAGATGTTCCCTACTCCCTATGTTAAGGAAAACAAAGGAATAACGAGAGACATGACAAATCTATACAATTATACACAAAATGGAGAATAAAGAACCCAGGATTATATAATGAAGTTGAGCTATGGGAGATTTAAGGGAGACAAAAGAGATTAGTTCTTCACATTCACTCAGTTTTTTTAGTGGTTGTAGGAAATAGGCCTATTACCATGTTTCTGAGCTCCCCAGACAGCAACCAAATTTATAGATAGGCCTTTGACCTTATACAGGTAGTGTCTTCTTGTTACTGCTACTGCTAGTGATGTTGTGACCTAGGCTTACTGAGTCATTACAATACACAATTACTCCCAAGCAAACATATTTTATTGTAACAGCTGAGAATTACGTTCATTCCCAGCTGAGTCCCAATTAGTTGCGAAACAAGTCCTTCGGAAGAAGTCCTTCAGGATAATCACCAGCCTTTATCTTCTTTGACACCCTGCCAAAGGCCTTTCTTGGCAAAGCCCCATGGAGTTCAGAAACAAACAAGAGATGCTGACTGGAAACAGAATTAGCAACGTTGCTTTCCTGCAAAATGCCCAAGTGCCTTTGTTTCTCTTTTAAGCCTTATGGGAGGGACCAATCATTTCCTGGACTTATTCCTGAGTTGTCCCTTTTGCTTTAGCTGCTCTTGCCTTCTGGCAGCTCTGTGCATGCGTGCCCTAGGAACAGGCTCCTCTTATTTCTCTGCCTCTCTGCTGTCTGACTCTGGGGGCTTCAGAGTCCATGCATCACTCCCAGATGGCCCTGGCCCCATCTCTGCCTCCGATGCAGAGCCCTTATCCAGGCCTTCCCCAAACTCCAGGACTGGCCCATGTTCCTCCCCAGTCTCCTCACTGTCCGACTCCACTGCCAGCTCCGCAGTCTGCTGGCAACCACAACAAGTGAAGATACAGTGAAGTTCTTAATTCTAGGATTATGCTTAACTATTACTGCTGAAGAACACAAGTTAGAAAGGGGTATTGTAGTCATGTGTTACAATGAGCTGCCATGCGGAACAGGTCAGATGTATAGGTTTAGGTTTAGGTTTAGGTTTATTTAGATTTATATACCGCCCTTCTCCCGAAGGACTCAGGGCGGTGAACAGCCAAAGATAAAACACATACAATATAAAATTTAAAAACAATTTAAAACATATTAAACAAATTTGGCCCATACTAATTAAAACACCTCTTTTTTAAAAAAGCAAATTAAAATTAAGCAATTAAAAAGAGTTAGGCCAGCCCAGCTTGTTGGAATAAAAGTCTTGAGGGCACAGCGGAAAGTGCGTAAATCCGGGATCCTCCGTATCTCCGGGGGGAGCTCGTTCCACAGGGCAGGTGCCCCCACAGAGAAGGCTTTCCCCCTGGGGGCCGCCAGTCGACATGGTTTGACCAATGGCACCCTGAGGAGCCCCTCTCTGTGGGAGTGTACTGGCCAGTGAGAGGCTACCGGTGGCAGAAGGCGGTCTCGTAGGTACCCAGGTCCTAAGCCATGGAGTGCTCTAAAGGTGGTAACCAATACCTTGAAGCGCACCTGGAAGACCACTGGAAGCCAGTGCAGCTCGCGCAAGAGAGGTGTTACATGGGAGCGCCATGTCGCTCCCATAACCACCCGCACGGCCACATTCTGGACCAGTTGGAGCCTCCGGGTGCTCCTCAGGAATAGGAATAGAATGCTGGATAATGTTTTTGGTATGATCTAAGAGGGCCCTTTGTACATGAAAGCACACAGACTCACATTCTTAGAAAATGAAAATCATTCTTTCCTTGAATTATTTTCTAGGATTCTCCAAGTCTTAGCAGTTTATAACAGTACCTCGAGTTATGTTTTCTTAAGCCACTTGGAAAGGTGAAATTCTCTGTTCAGGATATGACAGCAGTAACAGTAACAAGAAGACTGTACCTGTGTAAGTTTTTCGGAAGTTTCTTTTTGCACTTCAAAACCAGAATAAGGTAAGATGAATTGAGTAAGCTTTCTTGAAGAGAAATCTATAATAAAATGATTCTGTATACAGAGAGGAACAATTACATCAAAAGTAGCAACCCACTGGAAACTGAAGCTAAACAAATGAAAAGGGAATGAAATAAATGTAACTGACACAAAACTGGAATATTAACTCTATGTCTTCTAGTGTTTATCCACAGTACCTAATGTTCTATGTAAAATATACTGACTGCAGTATCAAATGAATAAAGGATTATCTTTTTAAATTAAAAAAAAATACCCTCACAATAAGAGTTTTCAATTCTAGTGGCAGTTAATATTTTTAAACCAGAGAAACAGGTTAATTCATCTCTTCTGGCAATTAGGAACAGATATAAAAGAAGCAAGATGAAACCAGGAAATTCAGCTGCAGTTTGAAGAAGTATGCAAGTCGATGCACAATATTTGTTATGCCGTCCATTTAAAGAAGTTCTCTGGGCAATTCACAACCGCAGCAAAGAGGTGGCATACTAAAATAAAGTATTTGTAGCAATATACAATATGTTAGGATCTTGATGCAATAAATAAATAGTTCATAAAATCCTTTACAAGCCACTTCACAAAGTATAATACAATACAGTACGGGCAGGGAGTTGACTTGTTTATATTAATTTCCTAGAACAACAACAACAACAAAAAAATTCTCTCTTGTCTGTAAGTAAATGAAATCATAAGAAACGCACAACAAATGAAGAACACCTTTTCCTTATTTCTATAGACCAACTCTATCAGCAGCACCCTTTGCTTGATGAATGGGCCTTTACCTAGTCCATCATACTGATATCTGAGTACGGTATGTATAAAAGCATAGAATGGTGAGATACTGCATAATTACCACCACTCCCCCAAAAAGATACTAGAAGCTAGCAGAACAAATCATTGTCTTTGTTAATGGCAGATACTGTAGCAAAAACTAATTTAAAGTCATAATTCTCCTTGCTATCCTCTTTCTTCTCCTCCCCAGCCTTTTCTGCATAAAAGAGCTTTTTGTCTATGTGATATCTCAGCTTTAGAAGCACAGATGGGGGCACAAAGGGACTTCAAAGAGTTTCTAGATACTTTCCTGTGTGTTTTTTTTTTTTAAACGAGCTAATAAGATTTTTTTTTTCCTCCCAGAACTGCTTGGTAATGAAGGAAATAATTTTTTTTCACATTTGTTTCCTTTCTGATAAGAAACGGAAAGGAACAACATAAAGACAAGTGACATATGGACATGGCATTCTGGCTTTTGAACAGCTTCTCATCTCAGATCTTTGAAGAACCATTTTATTTGCTGTGACATGCCATAATAGGGTATTGAAAAACCTAAGCAAATGCTCTACACAGAAAACATAGTTAAACTGAGAGCTTTATATGTTGTAGTTGCATCCAAGATAAATCACCATAATACACTTTAAAGTCTAAAGCAGTCAGTCACTGCAACCAGGCAGGGCAGCCAGAGAAGAGGAGCTGATTATCACAACATAAATGATCAATATTAAAAGCGTGACTAGCTGGGTACTAGAATCTCCAATTAAAACTTGCCACTGATGGATTGGAGAGAAAATAATTGCCCTCCTTTCAGTTGCGCTTTAAATACATTCTGAGTTTTGGGACATTCTCCAAAGCAGGGAAAAAGAAAAAAACACAGTTGAAAGAGCAAAGAACAGTTCTCACAGCAGTGGTGGATTGCTACCGGTTTGCCCTGGTTCGGGCAAACCTGTAACAGCGGCGGGACGCTCTACCCACCCACCTGAATGTCATCAAATACGGTCTGCGCATGTGCAAGCGCAGATGTGGAGTGTGTGTGAGCAAAGTGTGTGAAATGAGCGTATGCGTGCGAGCGAGCCAGTAGCAAAGGTAAGTGAAACTCACCCCTGTCTCACAGCCTTCTCTTTCACTTTAGATACCTCTAGAAATGGTATCTGACAAAATAGTCAAAAGTCTTACAGAAGACCTCTGATGCACTGGTTCTCTGTTCATATCATATTTTTGAGTCTAGAGCTCAAAGTACCATATGTTGGATTCATTTAATTGTGTGATTCACTATATAACAGTGGTAAGCAAGTTATAAAATTGGATCTAGTCACATGAAGAGTCACTTAAATAACTGATTCACTTAACCAAAATTCTAGTTCCTGTTGTTATCCTAAATTGAGACCTACTTGTACCCAGTGCATTTCTCTTTGTTCCGGGTAATTTTTTGCTGAAGTTACGTCATAGTTTCTCTCAGGCATGCTGCAGAATGAATTCTTCTCAGCAAAGTTTCCTAAATTATCTGGCTCTATTTCCTGCCAGGTACCTGGCAGTATTTTCACACAAGCCATAGAAAATATGCCTGAAGGGGGGAAATTGTGTTTGTCATGATATTTCTCTTAACAAAAGAACAGTAGGGGGAAACCACAAATATTAAATTTAAAAAAAATGCAACTGGATGTAAAAATTGGTTACATTTGTCATAAAGATACTTCCCCAGAGGAATGATGTTTCTACATTAAAAAAAAAAAAAAAGAACTGTTGAAAACTCGGTGGGAAAGCAGAACTAATGACCCCCACTACCACATCAACATTTTCTGTATTTTAACATTTTCCAATATAATAAACAATTTAAGTTATGTCATTATGGGTTCTAAAGTTTATTAAAAATACTACTATAATATGTTAGAAAAAAGTTGCAGTTTCTAGGAAGGAAAGAACATAGAACACATCTCATTTCCCCCACCTTATGCAGATAATTCCAAAATCCACGAGACCCTTTACCTGTTCATCCTCTACTGCAATAGCCCCCAATCTTTTTGGCACCCAGGGACCGGTTCCATGGAGACTGGTTTTTCTGCAGACCAGAGGGGGCATGGTTTTTCATGCTGCCTGCATCCCGCAGATGGGGCTTTGCTTGTTTATGCGGCCTGGTTTCTGGCATGCTGTGGCCCTGTGTTGGTCCACAGACCAGGGGTTGAAGAACCCTGCTCTACTGTACATCTTACTTTGTGAATGAGCAAAAATTATACAATGGGTTAGGGGTCTGAATCATGAGCTTGCCTTCCTAATACAAAGCGGCTGATGAACTGCTGCCTCCATTTTAAAAGAGCTTTAATTCCTCACCTTGGAGCAAACAATGTCCAGCAATCTCCCAATATGGGCAGGTCTGCAGGAGATGACCAGGCTGATCACAAGGGTAGGGTCAAACACATCATCAGTTTGGAGTCTCTACATCCCCTGCCCTTGAAGTCCGTTGACTCTTATCTCACACAAATTCACTTTGACCATTAGTAGTTCAGATTCTTGTGTATAAGTAGCATAAAATAAACTTGTAGTACTTTTGAACTCTATCCTGGTTCTTAATTTCTTGCACCTGATAAGATCTAGACTGTAGTTTTGGCCAACCCGTTCTGATCTATGACCATACTTTTGATTTGACTTGATCCTAGCCAACCACCAACAGAGAGAGAATTTAGTATCACATGGCATCTCTAACCATCTCACATATGGTCTGAGTCCATTGTTTCAGCCAAAAAAATAACATGGGGGTAGGATGTGTTGGCTGTCTTATCAGTAAGGTCAGTTAGGTCCCATATCTCAGAAATGTAGATGAATTTGTTCCTTTCCACCAAAGAAGGCAATTAATTTAAACAAAAATATTGTCCCGAATTAGCAGTAGACATTTCAGTTTAGCACTTAAGTAATTAACCTTTCCTCTCAAAGAAAATCTCTTTCAATAATGAAAAATCTGAAGGAACAAAATGTAACTGTAGGAAATGACCAGGCTGAGCCCAAGGGAAGGAGTTAAATGCATCGTAAGTCACGAGTCCTTGCACTCCCGCAAGAGATCTAAGTCCAGCCCACCTTGAATGCCTCTCTTATCTTCCATGTATTTCCTTTGACTGGTAATGGGCCTGATTCTTGTGGAGAACTTAAATTTGCAATAATTCTTTATACTCATTTGAACTGCCTGAATCTCCTGGCTTGCTGGGGGCTTGACAATAACTACACTCATCCATAAAATAACAGATATGAATCTGTTATGAAAAAGAAGTTCATAAGAAAACGAACTGTTCAATGATATGAATAAATAAATTCAGGCTTTGACTCAGTTGTAAACATTTTTGTGGGATGAAATGAAAAAAACAACAACAATGTGGTTCTTCTCAGAATCTGGAATTAGCATGTTAACTTTTTGGAGTAGCAAAATGCATGGATTGTGTTTTTCATTGATTGATTATATGCAATCAAATTGGTGTCAACTCTTAGCAATCAGATAGATTTTCTCAAGGAGGTTGTTCAGGATTTCCAACAGTGAGCCCATTGCTGGTGTAATTGAATTGATCCAGTGCTACTGATCATCCTTTTCTTTTTCCTTCCACCAGACTTACAGACTTCCCTAGAGAGCTAAGACTTGTTGGTATCAATATGCCTAGCTGCATTTTACAATACAGACAAAGTTTATTGGTAGTTCAGAGAAAATGTATTCAGGATTACAATTTTGCATAGCAATCCTAACATTTAGAATAGAATAGAATAGAATAGAATAGAATAGAATAGAATAGAATAGAATAGAATAGAATAGAATAGAATAGAATAGAATTCTTTATTGGCCAAATGTGATTGGACAAACAAGAAATTTCTCTTGGTGCATATGCTCTCAGTGTACATAAAAGAAAAGATACATTCGTCAAGAATCATAAGGTACAACACTTAATGGTAGTCATAGGGAACAAATAAGCAATCAACTCATATTAGGAAATAGTCAATATAAATCTTAACCAGCAACAAAGTTACAGTCATACAGTCGTAAGTGGGAGATGGGTGATAGGAACGATGAGAAGATTAATAGTAATGCAGACTTAGTAACTAGTTTGACAGTGTTGAGGGAATTATTTGTTTAACAGAGCGATGGCGTTCGGGGAAAAACTGTTCTTGTGTCTAGTTGTTTTGGTGTGCAGTGCTTTATAGTTTCGTTTTGAGGGTAGGAGTTGAAACACTTTATGTCCAGGATGCGAGGGGTCTGTAAATATGTTCACAGCCCTCTTTTTGACTCGTGCAGTATACAAGTCCTCAATGGAAGGCAGGTTGGTAGAAATTGTTTTTTCTGCAGTTCTAATTATCCTCTGAAGTCTGTGTCTGTCTTGTTGGGTTGCAGAACCAAACCAGACAGTTATAGAGGTGCAGATGACAGACTCAATAATTCCTCTGTAGAACTAGATCAGCAGCTCCTTGGGCAGTTTGAGCTTTCGGAGTTGGCACAGAAAGAACATTCTTTGTTGTGCTTTTTTGATGATGTTTTTGATGTTGGGTGTCCATTTTAGGTCGTGAGATATGGTAGAACCTAGAAATTTGAAGGTCTCTACTGTTGATACTGTATTGTCTAGTATTGTAAGATATGGTAGTATGGGAGGGTTTCTCCTAAAGTCCACCACCATTTCTACGGTTTTGATTGTGTTCAGTTCCAGATTGTTCTGATCACACCACGATCAGAACAAGTTGTTCAACCTCCCGTTGTATGCGGATTCATCATTGTCTCGAATGAGACCGATCACTGTTGTGTCATCTGCGAACTTCAGTAGTTTAACAGATGGATCATTAGAGATGCAGTCATTGGTATATAGAGAGAAGTGGAGAGAGCACCCAGCCTTGTGGGGCCCCTGTGCTAATTGTACATGTAAGAAGAAATACATCTCATAAAGTCTGGTGGAAATTCTGTATAATTTAGTTCTTTAACTAAGTAGTAGCAGTTCTTCCTCCTATTCCTCATGATCGTTCCTTCTTCCCATTACATCCAGATCTAAACTGGATATTTAGTTCTTTAAACTAAGTCTGTCTGGGACTGGAAATTTTTAAATCTGTATAAATACATACTTATTACTTCAAAACATTGCAATTAATTGATGCTTTAAGCCCTTTTGCCTTATATCTCAAAGCCAGATACAGTATAAACCAGGATAAAACAATATGCATATTTCACTTGAAAAACCAGAAAGTATGTAGCCTTTTTGTTTATTTAAAGCTATTTCATATTGCATTTGCTTACAATAATTTATGTATACACACTTGCTATTTTTCTCTACACGCTTCCCATCTGCACAACAATGAAATTGCAAAAAATATGGGTGCCATTAGTTTATCCCCCAAGTACTGCAATTTTCATTCTACCAATACTCATTTCCCTCCAGTTTTCTTCCACTTAATTTACACCACCCCTCTCCTTTCAAAAATTCAACTGACTGAAAGAGAAACAAATAAGAGAAGCAAGAGCCATTTTCTCCTCTGCCCCCTTAGCTGGGGGAAAAAAAATTCTATTTTCTTATATTCTATGTCATTTCTCTGAGCCACTATTTTTTTCCAAGACTCCAATCAAATTCTATAGTTATTTTAAATATTCTCCTTTCAAGGGTTAGAACAAAGATAGATTAGAAAATACAAGTGCAGCTCAGCCATCACTGCTCACATTGTCAGAAGACAAAAGTTATTATAAGTTTGACTTTATGCATATATTCAGGTCATTTTCTTGGCAACAATATGAAACTGGCGTGCCTTTGCCTGTGCCCTGGATGTTATTCAGGATCTTGCTGTTTGCTCAGCATTTTGCCTAGTATTTTGCTAGAAAAAAACATGTCTTTTTGTAAATAGATGCTCAAATATGAACTGAGACAAAACAGAGACTAACTTTGAATTTGCTTATGCTGCATAGGGCGAGGCTGGAGTCTAGTGATTATGTTTTTAATGTATTGAGGGCTGTTGTTTAAGGGCAATAAGAGTCTGGGGGGGATACAGGTAGTCCTCAACTTATAACAGTTCATTTAATGATTGTTCAAAGTTACAACAGCCCTGAAAAAAGTGACTTAAGACCATTTTTCATACTTATGACCATTGCAGCATCCCCATGGCCATGTGATTTACATTCAGCTCCTTGACACCTGGTTCATATTTATGATGGTTGCAGTTTCCTGAGGTCATGTGATCACTTTTTGCAACCTTTTGACAAAGAAAGTCAATGGGGAAATCAGATTCACTTAACAAACATGTTACCAATTTAACAACTGCAGTGATTCACTTAAAAATTTGACAAGAAAAGTTGTAAAATAGGGCAAAACTCACTTAACAAATTTTTCACTTAGCTTCTTCAGCTCAGTTCTTCTTCAGTTCTTAGTAGGCCAGTATTTTTCAACTTCAACAACTTTAAGATTTGTGGATGAGCATGGGGAATTCTGGGAATTGAAGTCTACATATCTTAAAGTTGCTGAGATTGAGAAGCACAGTAATAGGGAGTTGTTTGCCTATACTTTTATCCAATGGTGAAATCCAATTTTTTTTACTACTGATTCTGTGGGCATGGCTTGGTGGGCATGGTGTGGTTTGGTGGGAGTGGCTTGGTGGGCGTGGGAGAGGAAGGATACTGCAAAATCTCCATTCCTATCCCACGCTGGGGCCAGCCAGAGGTAGTATTTGCCGGTTCTCCGAATACTCAAAATTTCTGCTACCGGTTCTCCAGAATCTGTCAAAACCTGCTGGATTTCACCCCTGCTTTTATGCTATATATAAATGTGCATGTGTGTGTGTGTGTGATTTTCAGTACCTTAAACTAGACTAGACTAGACTAGACTAGACTAGACTAGACTAGAATAACAGAGTTGGAAGGGACCTTGGAGATCTTCTAGTCCAACCCCCTGTTCTGAAAGTGTTCACAGTTATCATCCAACTCACAGCTGTGGTGTTGAGGTTTCATCTATTCAGTCTGTGAATATTGATAGAGTTAAATAATCCCACAGGGACAAACTGTAAGCAACTAGGAAGAAACTAGGGCATCCACTATTGAAAGAAATATAAACATTTGCATCAACAAGCTTTTAGTCTATGGTGTAAACCAAGGGTGTCAAACTCAAGGCCAGGGGCTGAATCCGGCCCCACGGAGTACTTAGATCTGGCCCCTGTTGCTGTTTCACCCTGGAAACAGCAAAGGATCAGCCCACGATGCTTCTGCCAGTGAAAACGGAGCTAGGGAGGGCCACATGCAGCCCTGCTGAGCTCCTTTTTCACTGGCAGAGGGTTGCAGGAGGCCGTGGCAGCCAAAAATGGAGCTTGGGAGACCGTTTTCACTGGCAGAGCACATGGGCCACCACCAGGCATCCACAACACAAGTGATGTCAAGCTGGCCATACCCACCCTGGCCACGGCCACCCTGTCCCCCTGAGGTCAAACACAACCCTGATGCGGCCCTCAATAAAATCAAGTTTGACTAATCTGGTTTAAGCTAATATCACAAATACCTATTGTTTCCTAATATTGCAACTGACTACTGTTGATTTAAAAATTAATATATATTCTTTTAATTATTCTTAATGTTTGTATTGTATGTTTTTATCTGGCTGTACACCGCCCTGAGTCCCTTGGGAGAAGGTGTGGTATATAAATTTGAAATAAAATAAAATAAATAAATAAATAAATAAAAAGATGGGGAGCTATCTCATTCAAGACTGATTTTCAAAGCTTGACAGCAACTAATGAGAAGATGTCAACAGTCGTGGGATTGAGAGAAGGGGAAAGCAGCCTACACTGATAGGCAACAGTTTTGTCAGAATTATAGGCATTTCCTACATGTTTTTGGTACTTTTAATTGCTATTCATATTTATAAAAGATTTACATTGCAGAATGCTTCACATTTTTTTCTTCTCTTCAATCTCAAAATGCCCTACTGAGGTAGGATGCTAAATTAATCAGTTTTGCCAATACTATTCTCACTTCTGAATTACCCAGTTACCCAAAGTACACTAAGAATATGACACAGATGGAATGTAATTGTCAGGCTCAGTTCAAGTTTTCCTCTAAGGCTGCTAAAGGACTTTTACTATTCCACTATTTAGCATCTATCCAACCACCTCATGACTGGAACCAGATCACTGTTCTGCCATTGTATAGTCAGCTGGCTGGCAGTCCTCTAGCAATGATCAACCAACCCATCACCTGAACATCACTCTTGTAAAACAAAGACACTTCAGAAACATGGCACTAGAAACTTTTTAAATGAATAGCTCTTTAAAGAGCTTCATAAATTGTTAAGGCAAAAAAAAAAAAAAAAAAAAAGGCAAGTGGCATTCATAGCCACCCACAATATTGTTCGCAATAACGAGCCTGTTCCTGAATAGAAAAGGGAAGCTAAATGTTTTAAATACTTTCAACACATCAGAAGTTGGTTTAAAGAGCTTCTTTTTCTTTTTCTCTTCCTCCAGCTTATTGTTAGAAGACGTATTGTCCATAGTTAACATTAATAAGCAATAATTATTTGAAATAATTATTCCATTATTGGGAAATATTGTTTATTCATACCACAACAGGTATGAATCATGAATTAAGAGGCAAATCTTTCTGGATATTGGCTATGTTACCAAACTTTTCATTGCATTGTTATCACACCAACAATTCATCAGTGTTTTGGCTTCAGAAGGTAAACGTCTGGCATTTACATGAAGGCAGGAATATACAAAACATTCTGACCACCAGTCAGAATTACCGGTAATAACCCAAGTGGCTTTTGTTGTTGCCGTTTTTGTTTTTGGAGATTGTTTTATTTCAAGCTGGAAGAAATTTGGCGGTTCTGAGCAGTTTCAATCTAAATATTCTGAAAGGCACTGAAATATTCAGCTCCATTTTGTGTTTTGTGGTTGTGATGTTTCTTTTCAAATTGTCTATGCATCTCTGTAGCATGAGAACCACAAAAATTATCTTGGTGGTACCCAGGACTTTGACATTGTTTGATACTATTTTCAACAATGTTGCAGAGGTGCTGGGTGAAAATTTTCACT
Source organism: Arizona elegans (assembly GCA_022577455.1). Lineage (NCBI taxonomy): Eukaryota > Metazoa > Chordata > Lepidosauria > Squamata > Colubridae > Arizona > Arizona elegans. Next base: position 258,552,442 of record JAKOOJ010000001.1, read on the forward strand.
GTGTGCAACTGGAGGTGGAATGGTCTATAATTGGAGCAGATTCCCAAGTTGCCTTTGTTTTCGAAGAAAAGAACTGTAATTCTCAGGGCCCAGTTGGGAGGCCGAGTCTACAATGACATTGATGAAATTTGTCAGCCAGTCAGCTACTATACATTCTTTCAAATTCCAGATGTTTTGCTGGTAGATTGTCTGAGCCAGGTACATTGAATTCTTCATGTCACTTATAGCTTTGGTAACCTCTTCATGTGTGATTGGGCCAGTGTTAGCCAAATCATCAGGAATTGCCAGGTGTACATATTTAATATTAGAAATTTTGTCTAAGTGCTGCTGCCAGTCTTTCAGAATTCTGAGCTCATCCTGCAATTGATGTCCATTTTAACACGCATGTAGTCTTCAATGCCTTTGGCCATCTTGATGTGCATTTTCACAAGTCGATAAATGTTTTTCTCACATTCCTTTGTGTCCAGTTATTCATCTGAGACCCAGTAATGATTGGTTTTGTCCTTGCAATAGTTTTCTTGCAGTGGAGTACTTCTGCCAATTTTCATTGATCTTCTACGCATACCAATTCTTACACATTCTTTTTCCAGTTTCTACTGCATTTGCTCTGTTTAGATCTATACCTGCTTGCCAATTCCATGACAGCCTAGTCTCATTTCTAATTGAGTTGAAGTTGATTAATTTCTTAAGCTTTGGTGTACAGATTTCATTATAACAAACAGAAAACCATGCCAAATTGGTGCTTTCATCTTGCTAAGCATGTGGGGCAGAGGTGGGTTTCAGCAGGTTCTGACCAGTTCTGGAGTGGGATGGGAATGGAGATTGTACAGTATCCTTCCCCTGCCACACCCACCAAGCCACGCCCACCAAGCCAATGCCATGCCCACCAAGCCACACCCACAGAACCAGTAGTAAAAAATTTTGAAACCCACCACTGATTTGGGGCATCAGTGTGTAGGGTTTAATAAAAAAAAAAACCCTGAAAAGACTGCTAACTGAGAAGAAGGCAATGCATTTTAAATAACAGATTCTAAATTAAACTACTCAGCATGAACTCCTATTCTACCCTCTCTTATAGGGAGCACCAGTTGGTTCTCAGTTTCCTTTGTTTCCTATGACTGAAATAGTCCAGTCATTTAAAAATTGCAGTCTCAAAACAAAATACCCTTTCTGTTTCATGCATCCCCTAGCACAAATATTTCCTTAAGACGTTCAAAAAGAGAATATAGCATAAAAGGTAACATTCCTCTATTAACATCCAGCAGATTTTGCTAAATACCAACAGTGAAGTATTTATACATTTAGAAAACCCTGCTAAGTTTATTAGTTATATCAGTAACCTCCATCCCATTGTATGTTCCCCCATCTTAGTTAATTCTCTCTTAATTTTAATATTATACTATTTTAATGTTTAATCCTTTATAATGTTGATTTTATTATGTTGTAAGCCTCCCAGAGTCATTTGACAGTGAGATGGCTGGCATATAAATTTAATAAACATATAAAGAAATAGTTTGCAAAGTTTGACAGTAAAGAAAATAATTGAATATTAGTTATAGTGTGTATTAACTTATAATGGGGGTCCTATTAGTAATTTTAATCAATGACATCATCAAAATAAACAAAACCCACCATAGTACAGATGCCACTAGGTGATAGATCCTACTAAGTATGTTACCTACTCTTATTAGGAAAGGCTGCCTGCCAGCCATAAAATTATTAACATATTTTGATTGTATGTATTACCTCAGGTAATCCTCTGCCTTATCTATATTAAAAACCTGTATGTTGAAACAACCCTTACTTTGAATGCTTTTGAAACAAATCCTAATAAAGTTTTATTTCCAGTGAGTTTTTTAAATCATTACCTGATATGATAGAAACTTTTAACTTTTAACTTTTAAAAATAAGCCGGCTTTTTTACCTTTTTGGAAAGTTAAATACGTTTTTGCTAAGATTAACTGTAAATACACATACAGCCCTCCAAATAGCAATGAACAGTGAAGATAATGAGCAAATTGAATTTTGAGTGTTTCCAAAGGGGGGAAAAAAGCTAGTAAAGACCCCTGTTTCTGATCAGAACTGCTGGGACACATAACCAATACCCCCTTTACAAAATGAAAGGCATTTTCCTTTGCAGGTCTGGATCAGGGGTGAAATCCAGTAGGTTCTGACAGGTTCTGGAGAACCAGTAGCAGAAACTTTGAGTAGTTCGGAGAACCGGTAGCGGAAATTTTGAGTAGTTCGGAGAACCAGCAAATACCACTTCTGGCTGGCCCCAGAGTGGGGTGGGAATGGAGATTTTGCAATATCCTTCCCCCAGGAGTGGCGAGGGAATAGGGATTTTGCAGTATCCTTCTCCTGCCACACCCACCAAGCCACACCACGCCCACCAAGCCACACCCACAGAACTGGTAGTAAAAAAGATTTGAATTTCACCACTGGTTTGGATATGTGTAGAATAGTTACTTTGGGCACACCTGGATATGGAACTTTCCCTTGCAAGACATACTTTTTTCCTATAGTAATTGTAAAAGTGTTTGTTTCTGCAGTTGAAGGAAACGGATCATTGTGCCCTTCAGCCAAATACTAAAGGACAAAAGGGCCAACTAGTCTATTTCAATGTAGGGGGTATTGTATTTCTGCGTTTTGCACATATTACTCTGTATATTTCTTCGAACACAAACAATTTTAAAATAGGAAATCATAATTAAAAAAGAGCTCTCAACTATAGGCTAAGTATTTCCACATAAAAATGGCTGATGTTTCACAGATATAGGCCTTTGAAAAACATCTTGCTATAACTATCAGTGTTTTATTTTATAAATAAGAGGTAGAGGAAATTTATCCAAGGTACCTTCAATACCACCCCCACCCCCCGCCCCTGTTGATAATCATAATTACTAAAGGATCAAAACATCCAGGGTATCCTGGGTGAATATTATTTCTGTGAATTCTATCATAGCAACTATCACCATACATTTATCCAGGGCTACCAATACCATTGCTTTGCATGTCTGAAGCAAGAGTGTCACGAAGCGGTTATGGAAAACACAAAGAGAAGGGGGTCACACTATTTTCTAAAGCACCTGTAGGCCAGACAAGGAATAATGGATGGAAACTGAACAAGGAGAGATTTAACCTGGAAATAAGGATAAATTTTCAGTCAGTGAGAACAATTAACCAGTGGAACAGCTTGCCTTAGAAAGTTGTGGGAGCTTCATCACTTGAGACTTTCAAGAAGAGATTGGACTACCATTTGTCAGAAATGGTGTAGGGTCTTTTGCTTGGGCGGGGAGGTTGGACTATATGACCTACAGGGTCCCTTCAAACTCTGTTAATCTGCAATCTGTAAATATGGTGAGTACAAATTATTTTGCTGTTCTGTCTGCAACAACACAAGTAATTGGTCTTGGAGGGGGAAATTGCTTATAAGGATAAATGTGGTATGTGGCATCTATATCTTAGGTCCAGGAAAAAATAACTAAAAGGAAAGAGATAGCAGTGCTACAATATTTAATTATGGAAATGTATTTATGTTTTCTGAATCAATTATCTCAATCAGTTGAGAAATATATCATAGTAGCAGTGAAATACATCATTTATGATTTTGAAATGTTGTCAAGAAAAAGAAGCACAGACGCCTGTGATGTCTATAGAGGTAGTCCTCGGCCACAATTGGATCCACCAATTTTGTTAAGTGAGACATTTATAACTGAATTTTGCCCCATCTTACGACCTTTCTTGCCACAGTCGTTAAGTAAATCACCGCAGTTGCTAAGTTAATAACATGGTTGTTGATTGAATCTGACTTCTCCATCGACTTTGCTTATCAGAAGGTTACAAAAGTTGATTACATGGACGCTGTGACCGTCATAAATATGAGTCAGTTGCCAAGCATCTGAATTTTGATCATGTAACCATGGGGATGCTGCAACGGTCATACGTCACTTTTTAAAATGCCGTTGTAACTTCTAACGGTCACTTAATGAACTGTCGTAAATCGGGCACTACCTGTACGTGGAGAAAGGAGACAACTACAGTATGATGAAATGGGAACATTGCAGTGTTGTGCGCCTTGCTCAGTTTGTGAGAAAAGAAATATATATTCATGTATTGATATATTTGTATTGTTCGTTTCAATAAGATTTTTAAAGACTCCACAGAGAACTATGCTGACTGCATTAGGGAGGGGGTGGGCAATCCTAATATGAACTCTGAGTCACAGTTTCCTTTCAGCAAATTGACAGCAATCTTGCCTTTCATATCTTTACCTGACATTTACACCATCTGCATGAATTCTCTCACAGAAAGGCCCTGCTCATAATAAGGTTGAAGAGGCTTTGCACGGATTTGTTTGCCATCCACAAAAATTGACACTGCAGTGCTGGAAATTGAAAGGGTTTCTTCTATAATCGCTGTGAAATGTTACATTTTCCATAAGCCTGATCCTTAGTTGTTTGGGCAACTGTCCTAGAAATAATTTTTTTTCTGATCACACAAACGTAAGTAAGTTTTCTTGATTACGTACAAGATTGCCTGCCAGACAGCTATAAATCTTCATTCCCATTCAATCAATAGGCTACAGTATCTGGTATTGCTTATCAGCAAGGTTTTTAGGTGGCTCAGCTGCTGTAATGGCATGTGAGAATGACCTGAGGAGACAGGAATTGCAGCCCAGACTGATAAACAAAATCTGAGTCCAAAAGAGGGGTGAGGGAGGAGAAAATGTCTCAGAAGGGCCTCTCCCTAGTTTTGGGGAGACTAAAAATGAGGGAGGTTAGAGATACTTTCAGATTTGCAAGATTCTGCTATTGTAACTTTATACTAAAGCCTGATGGTTGGGGCTTCTTGTCTGGATTACAAGCAGTCCAACTAGATCTTTGTCTATACTCTTGTAGGAAGTTAGCATCCACCCCTCTCCTAGAAAAATGAAATATTTTAGGAGATATTAAAGGGCAGAATATTTCTTCTAAAACGGAGGCAGAAACTCCGCCCACCTACCTTTGTCAATGGGCCATTAAGGCCTGGGCCAGTCTATTCTACATAACAAAGATCTACCTCCTTCAGGAAGAGCCATAATGGGAATCTCAAAGCCCTTTCATTACATCAACAAGGCACAACCAAGCTTGGGACTCAAAAACACAACCTACAAAGTCACTCCTGCATGGCTCCATGGGAGTCTGACAACCAATCAGAATACAAGCTCAAATTCAAAAGCCCAGAGTGGGTATAAAACTCAGACATCTCAGCATCTCTTCCCTTTTTTTCGTCACCCAATATCTTCAAGGCATGCGATCCTATCCACCATTAAAACCATCTTTCCAAGCAGCAACCATGTTTCCACTGTCTTTCTCCCCACTTGGAACTGAACCCAGATGGCTATTTCTTTCAACACTCTCAGCTGCAGATTTCAAGTGTAGCTTAATGATTTCTAGGCCTTTCCCACCAAAAAGACATTGCTTTTCTAAAACATCCACAGAATAACCCTCCGAAGACTGTGCTATGCCTGACCTCAAATGCCTGCAAAACTGGTCTTGGCTTGTTAAAGGGTGAAGGCTTCTTGATCCCAATCATCTTCAATTTTTTTGTGGCCTAAAATTAAGCTTAAAAGCCACCTTCCCATGTTCAAAATTGAAGTTTTTGTTTGGGTCACTTTTCAATTCTACAGGGATGTAGAATGTAAAAATTGCTCACTAGGACGTAACAGAGCTTGCCATAAATTACTCTCTTGAAATTGTTGTGTTGCCCTCACACAGGGCAGAGTAATAACACATAGAATTTCAAAGTACTTGATTTTCTTCAGTGTCCATATAAACATACATATGTGTCAAATGACCCTGAAAACAGCCTAATATATGTCAAAATTCTTCACTACCCAGAAAGCCATGTGTTTCAGTTCCTTTAACATTAATTTTCTGAACCATCAGATCATACCATAAGGGATCATTGTAGGCATCTAAATAAAGTTGTTTCTGTTTTTGAACAGCTCTTGAATGCTAGCATTTCATTCCTCTTCTCAATGAAACAATTCCAACTGTTGCTTTCACTGGTAATTTTAAAATGTGCATCTTAAGTTAATGTATTCCAATTGTGGAAGTATTTTATTTCTACTAATCGTACCTCCCATCATCCAGGAAGATTCAGAACCTTTAATAACTGACCACTATAATAAAATTGGAATTTCTGTTTTGGGGAAAAGCTGCTGCTAATAACCAATATCAAGGTGACATTGGCTTAACTCTGTTGGCCTTTCAGGAAATTCTCAAAATATGGTTTTCCTAAGAAAAAACTATTGGGAGAAACAATGAGAAACAGGGAGCCCATCAGAGGGCTATAGTATATCTGAGTCTTTGAAACACTCTCCGGTGGTCTTATTTATATTTAATTGATTTTAATGGCTATTTAAGATGTGTTTTCATTATTTGAATACTGCTCAGAGACAGGTAGCCATAGATATATGATGAAGAAATAAGTAAATCAATTATCTTGGATCATAATATTCAGTAGAAAAGTTAACACTGAGATCTGAGACCATCTGGAGCATTTCCAGCAATTTGGGAGAAGCACTCAATTTTCCTTTTTTCAAATCCAAAGTGAGAACATTTTTCCATTCACTTTGCTTTCTGTTTCATCCTTGCAACTTGATAGAACTCCTCCTTGCCTGTGCAGGCAGGATAGGATGCCTATTCCTTCTTACTCTGGACCTTCTTACTCTGCACAAGCCTGCAAAGGGGCAGTTGCACCAACATGACATTTTCCGTGCTGCTTTAATTTAAAATGTTAATATTAAAATAAATGCATATTTACGTCTTGTACCATTGTAATCCAAATGGAAATATTTGTTCTAGTAATGGGACCTGTCATGCAAATCAATTTATAATTTGGTAGCCATGGTCCAACAAAGCTGGAGAATCCCTGCTCTAGATGCCAGAAATAACTGGAGTAACTGAAAGAGAAATATAGCATGGTACATCTCTGAAAGAAATTGTGGTTTGGATGGATTTTGTGCTGCTTTCATTTTTTTCCCTCCTTTGCCTTTATTAAGAATAAGGTTTGACTGGTAGTCCTCACTTAATGACCACAACTGGGAAGGGCAATTCCATTGCTAAGCAATGCAATCATTAAGTGAAATAAGTGACAGTGACTTGCAGCTTTACTGCTGGCTTCTCCAGTGACTGTTTATCGGAAGCTGGCTGTGAAGAACCTAAATCTCTATCATGTGATTGTGAGATGCTGCGGCAGTTGCAAGTGTGGGGACTAGGTAAAGTTATTTTTTCAGCACTACTGTAATTTCAGTCACTAAACAGGGCAGTTATTAATCACAGGTTATCTGTACATTGCAATATGTGCATTTCTTCAATACTTCTATAGTTGTATTCTTTTGGATAGGTTCACTGTCCAAAGCAACGATGAAAACAGACATTTGTGTTGCAAATGGTCAATTGATATATTGTTCTGATTAAGATTGAGTTGTGTGGTTTTTGTTTTGATTTTTGTAAGTATATTATGAAAATACCAGAATCTGTCTTTTGTGCCCTTTTCTTGCTGTGCATATGTATAACTTGCCCTGCCTATTTGTAATGGAAATACAAAGAGAGAACACCACATAAAGACCCGTGTCCCTCCTGGTTGGTACTGGCTTCCCGGGAGGAAGCTGGCTCCAGGGCGTCATTAATGCTTCGTTGAGTGAGGATCACTTCCCTGCTGCCCTGAAAGAGGCAGTGGTGAGGCCTCTCCTCAAGAAGCCATCCCTGGATCCGGCAATATTGGCTAACTATCATCCTGTCTCCAACCTTCGCTTCATTGCAAAGGTTGTTGAGAGTGTGGTCGCGCAACAGTTTCCGCAATTCCTGGAGGAAACATCCTATCTAGATCTGTTCCAGTCGGGTTTCAGGTCTGGGCACAGCACGGAAACGGCATTGGTCGCGTTGGTGGATGATCGGGACAGGGGTTGTTCCTCTGTTCTGGTCCTATTAGATCTCTCAGCGGCTTTTGATACCATCGACCATGGTGCTGCACTGGCTGGAAGAGTTCGGGGTGGGAGGCACTGTGTTGCGGTGGTTCTCCTCCTTTCTCTCTGACCTTTTATCAGGTTCGCCTGATTCGCCAGTTGCGGCCCTTTCTCGATCGGGATTGCTTGTGCACAGTCACTCACGCCCTCGTCACCTCTCACCTTGACTACTGAAATGCTCTCTACATGGGGCTCCCCTTGAAGAGCACCCGGAGGCTCCAGCTGGTCCAGAATGCAGCAGCGCGGGTAGTGATGGGAGCAACATGGCGCTCCCATGTAACACCGCTCCTGCACGAGCTGCACTGGCTCCTGGTGGTCTTCTGGGTGCGCTTCAAGGTGTTGGTTATCACCTTTAAAGCGCTCCGTGGCATAGGGCCTAGCTATCTGCGAGACCGCCTGCTGCTACCGACGACCTCCCATCGACCCGTGTGCTCCCACAGAGAGGGCCTCCTCAGGGTGCCATCAGCCAAACAATGTAGGCTGGTGACCCCCAGGGGGAGGGCCTTCTCGGTGGGGGCTCCCACCCTCTGGAATCAGTTGCCCCTGGAGATAAGGAGAATCCATGACCTCAATGCCTTCCGTCGTTCCCTTAAAACCCATCTTTTCCAGCAAGCCGGGTTGGTTTAAGAAGAAATTTTTAAATTCTTTTAATTAGTCTGTGATTTCTTAACTTTCGGGCCAAAATTTATATATATTTTTAAATGTTTTTTAATATTTGTATTCTATGTTTTTTATCTTGGCTGTACACTGCCCTGAGTCCTCAGGGAGAAGGGTGGTATATAAATTGGAAATTAAATTAAATTAAATTAAATTAAATTAAATTAATTAATTTTGGATAAAACAAGCACCTGTCTATGGAGATTCTCAGTCATCCAGGTCATGATTGTCCCAGATGTGCTTTTTCAAAAGGCACCTTGATTTGTTGTTTTTCTTTGAAGACGTTTCACTTCTCATCCAAGAAGTTTCTTCAACTCTGACTGGATGAGAAATGGAAGGATTTATATCCCTTGCAGACAGCTGGTCATTTGCCTTCTTTTGGAGAATCATTGAGGCCACTTGGAGGTTTATCTCAGGGTTGCCTGAGTAGTGGAAATGAGTGTGGAGCAGTAGTTCAGTCAATTCTATCCGGTTCGGGCGAACAGATACTGGCAGCTGTGGGAGGCTCTGCCCACCCGCCCGAACGTCATCCCGGTTTTGACACTCTGCACATTGCTTACATTTGCGAACTGGTAGCAAAGGTAAGTGAATATCTCCCCTGGTGTGGAGCTTTCTTGGAACTGCTGAAAGGACTATGGTTGTAGTTTATTTTACTTCATGGGATTTTAATGAACCACTCTGCAATTCAATGGTAGCAACTGCTTCAACTTAGTCAATCTAATAGTATTATTGGCTAAGTTGATACAACACCTTAAACTAGTGTTTTAGCTAGCTTTGCTTAGGTACACTGGGTTAACTCATTCAGTGTAGTTTGTAAATGATGGATGTATACTTTTAACATGTTGTATAAACACTTCCAGTTGCGCTTTGTGCAATAAACAGACTAGTGCCTGTGTCAATGGGGTTTTGGTGGCATTTCAGACCTAATGGGTACAGCAAGCAATCGAGATTCTGCATAGAATAGCTCAAATATAAACGATAAAAAAGATAAATCACAGTCTTACAGCTCTCAGATATCAGTGAACTGATAAAAATATCATTATTCTTTTCAAAACTGACTCATCTTTTAACTGATCAATACGGCTTACTTTCTACGCCTAAGTACTGTCAGCAGACAGTCAAGGCAGCAATAATTCAATGGTCTATATTGTGTTGTGGCTACATTGGAAAAAGACTAACATCTGTTTACCTTCAACACCTTTTTGAGAAATTGGCTTTTGCTCATAAACAAGTTCTTTCCTCCTAAGTTTATCAATAGCCCTCTTATTTTGAAAAATAAAAATACTCTTATTTGACACATTTTTAATTTTGTAAAATGTAAGTGAGGTGAATATTTATTTATACAGGTATCTCAAGCAGTTTATCAGATATGAGCTATGTATCCTAATCCCTTTCTTTCATCAATAGCAAATGAAAATATTGGGAAAAGAATGCCTAGAACACTACATTAAAAAGCTTCTTGATGGAAACATAACACGTTTGGGGAAAAAAATGGAAAAGCATATACATTTTGGAAATGGCCACAAGAATTATATTGCAATTCCGTTTTCATTTATTTTCATGAGTAACAACATGAAGGAGGAAAATCCCTGTTTCAACATATTCACCATTTTCTGAAGTGGTCACAATGCTATTTCTTATGAGTTCAGTGTCACAAGCATTCGTAAACCATCTACATCAAATGCCACTCCTTGATGAAATGGCAATTGTGAGTAAAGGCTGTTTAGGACAGAAGGGCAATGAAAAAAATTGTTGAATGTTATGACCAATTCAAACATGTAGAGAAGGAAGCCACAATAAGAAATAAGAGGGGGAAAATCCATTTCTCTAGCAGTTTGTTGTGCTGCATTTTATAAGCTAGTTTGGATGAGTATTACAAGTGAGAAATAAATGGCATCCTCTCTTTTTAAGTGGATCTCTTAAGTGTCTATCTGGGAAAATGTTACAGAGTTTTATTATCCATGTAATTTTATTCCTGACAAATTTATGAACTTCATTAGAGAGAAATCTTGAATACGTCATCCACATTTTATCGTAATAATTCCTACTAGGATATTATTTCTTCATGAAATGCTTTAGGTATTGTTTTGAAAGATGGTGATGTATACTTTGCTCCTTTCTTTTTAATTTTAATCATGCCTCTTCAGGTTTAACAAAATAATGGATTTGGAAGGGAGCTTGGAGATCTTCTAGTCCAACCCCCTGCTCAAACAAGAGACTCTATACCATTCAAGACAAGTGACTGTCCAATCTCTTCTTTAAAAAAACTCCACTGATGGAGCACCCATAACTTCTAAAGGCAAGCTGTTCCACTGGTTAATTGTTCTCACTGTTAGAAACTTTCTCCTTAGTTCTAGATTGCTTTTCTCTTTGCTTAGTTTCCATCCATTGCTTCTTGTCTTGCCTTCTGGTGCTTTGGAAAATAGTTTGAGGCCTTCTTCTTTGTGGCAGCTCCTCAAATATTGAATTATTTTTATTAAATGTTAATTATTAAATATTGGTGAGGATAGTTCAAAATGAACATTTACCCGTGTTTTACTGACAGTGTTCTACTACTCCGCTAACAGGGAATGTTGATAATGACAAGGCTGAAGTGCCTTTGAATTGAGGTTGACTCCTGTTGACTCCAGGAACACATCCATATAGTTTTCCTAGCAAAAGTACAGAAATACTGCAAACCACTTATAAATACTAGTTATATCCAGTGGACTGGCAAATTCTATAAACAGGACTCTGGAACAACTATGGGATCACCATTGTCATTGCTTTTTGAGGAAAACTTGCAGAAGGCATGTGTGTGTATATGTGTGCATGTGTATATATTTAATTGTTTTGCAGTATAGAAAGGAAGAGATTATGAAATTTCTTTAGGACTTAAACAAATGAGATGCAATTCTTATGTTTGAACATCGTTGCTGAACATAGTTTAAGCTCTATGCATTTCTGTTTTGCTCATTCACTCTTATCAGCAAGAAGAGCAAAAAAAGCCATGTTCAATAGCAGGATAATTTGCAATAAAGAGGGGCAAGGCAATAACAGTAGGAAATCATTGCTACTGTAATGTGATAGGAAATGTGGAAAATATAAAAAGAGACGTTTTCTTCTTAAAGCCTTTTAGTCTTTAGTCTTTCCATACATGGAAAATGATTTCCATGTACAGTATGCACTATATGGGCACATAACCTAATCAACCGAATAAGAACACAAAATATGAAACAGTTTGTTCATCATCAACGTTCTAATGTCCATTATGAAAACTAAGGAATTAGTTGCGGGGAAATTCACATCTATTTCAGCAGAATGATGAAGGAAAAGATACTATAGAAGGAAAAGAAGACAAGACACAAAATCGGTTTCCCGTATTGGCATCAGTATTCTTCAAGCTGACTTACCTAACATCTGTACAGGTTATACATGAGATGTACCGAGTATTTGTTGTAATGAGGTTCAGCGGCACAGATGTCTCACTGTCAGAGGTTGGGTGTGCTCCACATTTAAAGTAGAATTCCTACAATATTGAAGAAGAGATAAAAGGAGGATTACATATCTACACTTCATGTCCTCTCTTTATCTAAGCCTAAGTGAAGTTTGAGGCAGTAGATAAATCACTAATGTCAGTAGAAAAGGAGGATACTCATTAAAAGTAGTTAGAAAGAATGCCACACGGTATTTTTGTACAAGATGTATATGTAGCTCTTCGGATATCAACTGAGAGAAAAAGTGCATTTGTACTTCTATTCATTCTATGCAATTATCTCTTCTTCATTAAACGAGAAAAATGAATAGACTGAGACAGGAACAGGTTCTTGAAACTTCCATATTGCATGCAGTAAATGTTTGATTGGAGTGGAGTATTTGCTACCATCCAAGTGTTCCTCAAAATACGATGTGGTAGAGAGAACAAAGACAGAATGGCTTTATCCAAATTTATTGTACATTAATTTTAGTCTGCTCTCTACAAACATGTTGATATTGCCAAAGGCCAAGAATTGCCAAATTCCCAGCCTGGTAATTCTCAATCTTCAGCCTTAACATAATCAGAGGAGACTGGGCTGAAGAATCTAGATCTAGATCTTCTAGTTCAAGGTCTCTGATGTCATTAAGAAGCTGGCAACCATACACACACACACGCATACACAGTATGTATTATGTATGTATATGTATATATAAACACACAGAGAGAGCGAGAGTATGTATGTGTGCATATATATAATAGCAATAGTAATAGTACTTAGACTGTTATGCTTTACAGCCCTCTTTAAACGGTTTACAGAGTCAGCATATTGCCCCCAATAATTTGAGTCCTCATTTTACCCACCTCAGAAGGGTGGAAGGCTGAGTCAACCTTGAGTCTGGTGAGATTTGAACTGCCAAATTGCAGTCAGCAGAAGTAGCCTGCAGTACTACACTCTAACCACTGTGCCACTGTGGCTCATAATGCATTGCTCATAAAACATAATGTGTAATCCTTGAAACAAACATCCTTATATTGCTGCTAGTTAAAGGTGTGTTGAAGCCCCTAAAAAAACCCCCACTAGCAGCAAGAACCTATATGCAAACATAATTTGAAATACTGCATGGAGAAAATAGGAAGAAATTTGTATGGCAAATTTTTAGTGACTATTGCCCAGTGAGTGGAAAGAAAAAAAACATTTTTTCCCAAGACAATGCTTTGAAATTCCCAAAGAATCAATGCATCAGAAGAAAACTCAGTTAAAAAGTATGATGCTATAGAGAGCTAAATGCAAAGTATAAAATAATTTATAGTTTTGGAAAACAAGAGCTTTGACTACCACTGGGTCTGAAAAATTGTGAACCGTGGACATAAATAGTCCAGCAACAGCGAATAAGCACAAAACACATTGCACGGTGTGTTGCATTTAATAAGGAATATAATTTTCTTGATGAAAGGATTCAATTTTACTTTCTTGAGTATACATTTTATAGTGTCTGTTTTGCTGGCTTATTCAAATAATGTATAATTAGTGAAGTACAGATGCAGCTGCAAGGCAAAATTAAATCCTATTAGTTTAAGATAGGTATTTTCAAAATCTATCAAACCTTTAAAGAACAAGGACAATTTTCAATACAACATGGGCTGGTTGTTCTTTCTGGACTCAAATTGCCAAGTGTATTAATGGTCATTGCAAACAGTGGATGGACCTACACATTTTATTTATTTTTATTTGATTTATTTCGTCAAGCATGTATTTGGTAACATATATAAATATAAAACATGATTATGAATACATGAACTGGATAGGAATAAAAGGGAACATTAAGACATGGAGGGTAGGCACGTTGGTGCACTTATGCACGCCCCTTACAGACCTCTTAGGAATGTGGTGAGGTCGACAGTTGACAGTCTTATGTTAAAGTTTTGGGGTTCGGGGAAGAAACCACAGAGTCAGGTAGTGCATTCCAGGCATTGACCACTCTGTTGCCGAAGTCTTATTTTCTGCAATCGAGTTTGGAGCGGTTTACCTTAAATTTGTATCTGTTGTGTGCTCGTGTGTTGTTGTGGTTGAAGTTGAAGTTGAAGTAGTCATTGACAGGTAGGACATTATAGCAGATAATTTTATGTACTAAGCTTAAATCAGACTGAAGGCGGCGTAGTTCTAAGCTGTCTAAGCCCAAAATTTCAAGTCTGGTGGCATAAGGTATTCTGTTGTGAAGAGAGGAGTGGAGGACTCTTCTTGTGAAATATTTCTGGACTCACTCAATTGTATTAATGACCGATATGCAGTGTGGGTTCCAGACAGATGAGCTGTATTCAAGAATTGGTCTAGCAAATGTTTTGCATGCTCTGGTTAGCAGTGTAGTATTTCTAGAGAAGAAGCTACATAATATTAGGTTAACAACTCTTAATTCATTCATGATTCATGATGATAAATTCATGATGATGAATGATGGACATCCACAGCCTTCAGCAAGGTAATTCTCAGAAAGTACAATGGGGCCATACTTGGTATGGTGAGAGAAACTGGCAAATAAAAAAAAAATAGTTCGAAAATGAATCAGATCTATCCGAGGCTGTGGAGAAAAATACCCTCCCCTTAATCCCCTCTGGGAGAGATAGCTAGGTTCAATTACTCCATCCTAAAACCTTCCCTTTCTGATCAGAGTAACAGGTCCCTGTAATTCCTAACATATAGGATAAATAAACAGACACAACATAGGAGACCAGAACTAACCACATATAGATACAATCAATTTATTTATTACTCAGAAAAAAAAATAAAGATGTCTCCATATAGCCACTGCTGGTAAAGGTTGGACAGAATTTCAATAAACCAAACCTTGTTAAAATATTAAATACTATCTCTGTATTTACATCTGCCCTCAAATAAAATTGCTGCATTAAATATATATTTAATGCTTTGATTAATGTAACTTTGTTCTGTTATTTTCAATATTTCAATATCATCACAATTACAGATCTTAAGGTAGTTCATAAATCAATCATAAAAACAACCAAAACCATAAACGTAACAACTCTCATAAAACTTCAGCAAAACAGTACTGTTCAGGTAAGAAGTAGAGTAGATCCTAGTCTCCAAAATTATGTCAAAAAAGCCATATTTTAACCATTCACCAAAGGTGATTAAAAGAGAACTACCCAGATTTTGGAGGAAGCATATTTAAAAGGTTGAAGCACCAGTGTTTAGAGGTTCTTGCTCCCTTAATTTCCTATACTGAAAGAACTTGGAACATCTGCTCTCAAATGAAATAAATGAACTGGTCAGGGTCAACTTATAAGTTATCATATTCATTCCTTGTCTATCTCTAATGGCCACAGTTAAGTATTTCAGTTTGGAATATTTAACATGAAACTACTAAAGTCTACAGTCATACACAACAGTTATCTCCCCCATGTATGTGGTATTTTAATCCACACTTTTTATTTTCTATATTTCCTAAATATTTCCTAGAACAAATGTGTAGAGCATGAGCATATCTCCTGCATTACCTGCAGAAGTTTCTGGAAAATGTAATTCAGATAGGATTCCTTGGCCCACAGATACTTTGTGCATACTGTTTCAGACATCATGACATTATGTGGTTTACTTATTGGGGTTGCAATGTTTGGATTAGTTATGAGTCCTCCCATAACATTTCAAGTTAACTTTTATGTACACATAAAATATGTACACATATCACTGTGGTTGTAACAGTAAATATATATTTATTTGCAAGGTTTAGAGGGCCACTCCATTGTGTGTCACATACAATTCCCTAATTTGTAATGGGGATTAAAATTATATGCGTGAAATTAAGCAGGACTCGGAAGGATTGCAATATACTTATTCTGGTCTTGTCCAAGATTATTAATCAATGCAATCAATGCCATCTTCATTCTGAAACTTTGTCTACAACTGGCCTAAAGCAGGTCTATATAAATGTAATTCTCTCAGTTGTAGCCCAACCACTTTCTCCATAATTCTGTCCAAGAAGAGGAGGTTGGAGACAAGATGATAATTGTCTAGTATTGAGTGATAGCTTCTTGAGCAAAGGATTACCACCATTTCTTTCAAAGAAGTGGCAATGCTTCCTCTGTCAAGAATGGATTAATCACCATCCTGGCTCAGCTCCCCATCCTATTTCTGGAAGTTTTCATCAATCAGGAATCCAGACTCACAAGCGACTGAGATGATATTATAAAGGACTCTATGGAGACCAAAGGGCTTACAGGATCAAACTCATCCCCAATAAGGCCTCAGTCATCTCCTCTGGACCTGCCCATCTGAAATCAAGCTCCAAGTAAATCCAAGTGACTTTGTCCTTCAGATGCTTAGATAATGCCTTACAGCTGCTCCTTAGATATCCTTTATTGCTTGTGCTTACCCAGTAGGAAATAGATCACTCTGAAAAGAGTCACTCTGAGAGTGAGATTCACAGTATCTAAATTTGATAAATAAAAATAGATAAAAAAGAGCTGCTGGGAGACAAAAGAGCAGGGAAGTATTGATGTTTCACTACTATTATTCCCCCTGGATAAGTCTGGATTATAGTGAAATATGCTTTAATGGGAATGGGAGCCAGGTATTGTGTTTGCGAGCAAATAGACAAAAAGGGAAGTCCTATGCTTCTGGGACCTAGGCAAGAAGCAAAGTGAATTAGAACAAATTTTCTGTCTAAAAAAAGTGGAAAGAATAGCAACCACATGCTTTAACACTGAACTGAGATGATTTGGGCTCCCGCTATGCAGTTCTACAGGTGGAAAAATGCCTGGAGGCAGTAACATTAAAAACAAAACCTCTCACCTTTGGCTACTGCTTTTTTTCACCTCTTTTCATTTTTTAAAGAATCTTTCAGTTGGTGCAGTTGTTGAGCGCTTCTAAAAACCTTAAGTTCCAGCAGCAAAAATGTTCTCCAACTTTCCAAGAAGATGGGAACGCTGATAGCTGCCTGATCTTAGGAGCTTCTACCTTACCTCCGCTTTCTGACTGCTTGTCATTTCTGATATAGGCAATCTCCTAATCCTTAAAGTCTTTATTCTAAACAATACATATTGTTAGGCACCTACTGTATAGCAGCATGACCTCTGGTCCATGTACCTACTGTGGTTTACAATGTGCATCAGCAGTTTTCCAAGGATTCAGGCAATCTCCATCTGCTTCGAGATGTTATGATTTGAACCTGGGATCTTTTACATGCAGTGTATATATACTACATACTATACTGGGCTGTAAATCAGAGGTGGGCTTCAGCAGGTTCTGACCAGTTCCGGAGAACCAGTAGTAGAAATTTTGAGTAGTTCGGAGAGCCGGTAGTAAAAAATCTGACGGGTCCTACCCCCATCTATTCTCTGCCTCCCAAGTCCCAGTTGATCGGAAGGAAATGGGGATTTTGCAGTAACCTTCCCCTGGAATGGGATGGAATGGAGATTTTATAGTATCCTTCCCCTGGAGTGAGGTGGGAATGGAGATTTTACAGTATTCTTCCTCTGGAGTGGGGTGGGAATGGAGATTTTACAGTATCCTTCCCCTGCCACGCCCACCAAGCCATGCCACGCCCACCAAGCCACGCCACGCCCACCAAACCACACCCATAGAACTGGTAGTAAAAAAAATTGAAACCCACCACTGCTGTAGAGCTACCTCCTGGTATCCATCAGCATCTCAAACACATCCCTGCTCAAACAAACGTACCTTAAAACAGCCAAATGAGTCAGATTATCTGAGGGAGAATGCATGACACAGACACAAAAGCCATCAAGGGAATTGATTCAAAGAGAGAAGCTGCCCACTAAATAAATGGATGCTTTGGTCAGATGGTTTGGATACTTAGTTTCATAGCAATTAACCAGAGTTTCAGCAAGGATAAAGGTTTAATGTTCAAGAACATTTGCACATGAACTTACACAGCATCTGGCTGTGATTGCCTACTGATGCTAACTTTGTAGAGGCAGAATCTCAGTTTTAGATTTTAATCATGAGGAAAATGCTGCTGCATTAATGATATAAGCAAGAATTACAAATCAAGTCATTTTAGCCCATAGTCCATCTTGCTTACTCTTGCTCCCGCATAAAAGCATCGTTAATGGGTTTTTATAAAGGCTTTATTTTATGACTGTATTCCAAAATAAATTGTTCCCTCTCCTCCTTCCATGTGTATTTCAGTTAATCTTGCATCTGTAAATGATTATCTCATTTCTCTTGGATATATAATCCAGAGATACTGATTCAGTAAATGTATGAAAGATTTTTTTGGGGGGAAAGGGTATTTAAATGTTATTGAGAACAGCTGTTCAAAATTAGTCACCTTCCAAGTCATATTGTCATGTTTCTGCAGTTTGAAAATAAGATTCCCAAATCTGTAAATACTGGGGATTAGAAGAATTTGAACCAAGATCAATGCTTTGCATTATTTAACTAAGCTTCTGCAAAATTGTCAACCTGCTAATTATATTTTAAAAATTGGACAATTTCAAATGAATTGGTTTGTTTGTTCCTTTTTGGGAATTGGGGGTGAAGGAGGGACCAGATCTGAAATGAGTCAAATATCTGTTAGAAATATGTTAGAAATGTTAGTGATAGCAATTGTTTTAAATAAATAAAGCCCACCTGTACTAGAAGAACACAATTACAGAAATGTGCTTAGCTTTTAATAAAATATATAAACATGAAGATTCAATTCAGTGAGCAATGTTACTCTAAATGACTGACGATTACCCATAGGACTGACATTTCCTAGTAATTAATCTCATGGCAGGCTTTCTTGCAGAATTAGAATGCCAGCATCAAAACTGAAGAACTTAACTGTAGTACATTCCAGCAGATGTGGCTTCTGCAAAGACTCAATGGGCTTAAGTAAAGCAAGACTCTTTTTTTTTTTTTTCATGTGGCACAAGATAATATTTGGAGACCTCAGGCTGATACAGAGCTGTATCTTTATGTGGTGGATTGTCAATGCTGTAAGCCACCTAAAAGTCATGGTGTGCAAGTTGGGAGCCGTATATATTTGTTAAACAAACAAATAAACATTTTGTAACTGAAATGAAAAAAAACTTCCATATATCCAGGCTAGATTCAAAAGATGGTATGTCAACACTTTTTAATTTTTAAATTAAATTGAATCTGGTTGGTTTTATTTCCTAGCCAGCTGCCAAGCTGTGTCCCACCAGGTTGCCAACATGGCCATTAGAGGCAAGAGTAAATTAACATATTGCCTCTGACCTAATTGTAGATCCAGACAGCAAAGGGTAGGGTATGTTTTGGACTGTGTAGCAGCATTACTGGGTTTAGTTCCTCTCTTCACTGATAGAATCTGGCAAATTTAGATGGAGAAAGACAGCTGCACAGGAAATGGTGCCAACAAGACAAGCTATGCTTTAACTTCATAGAAATCACAGCCTTTTATATATCTACCTTATACTGAGTCAGGATAATGCCCTATCACAGACAAATCTCTCAGGAAGAGTTTTTTTTAAAAAAAAGAGTACCTATCCTCTGAGAGTATTTAAGTTCTAATGCCACAGATAGATGTGCAAAGTAGATGTTCTCCTATTGAGCCATACATTTTTAAAACCAAGAACACAAAATGGCCTCTTATTGATTAGCATTCAACCAAACTTGTCATACCTTGTCCTAGGAGGGAAAAGGGAAGGTGGCAGAAAGGCATAACTTTTCTGCTAGTATCTAACATCTTTTTCAGAAAAATACCTTTATATGTGCTTTAATAAATGCGGTTTATCTGCCTCTTTCCCCAGGAAAGGTCAGAGTTGATAAAGGAACTGAGACCAAGCGCACTGCAGTTGGACAACCTTGATGGGGAATTAGCAAAGGAGATTGAATCTAAAGACTTTTTTGATCATGAATAGCAAATCTTTCTTCTTCTTTGCCAGAGGCATTCTGGAAAGGGCAGTGGGTTCAGTCAGTCAGTCAGTGCTCAGGCAGAAAGTCCATATTGGAGAACAGCACTTACGTTTCTTTGATGCTTTCATATCTTTTTGCCTGTGGTCACATGGATATTTTTTTGTTTTTGTACTTTGGAAGCTTTTATATTGAGCAACCAGGGTGCATTGTGAAAAGATTTTGAGTAGGATAAGATGTGGTATAAGATTTTAAGTAAGCTAAGGTGTAGCATGTAATATTTTAACCTATGAGGCAGTTTTTCTTTCCATTCTGTTTTAGAAAAAATGCCAGGTTCAAATAGTCATCCAAACATTGCCCTTCAGGTGTTTTGTTTTGTTTTTTGCAAAGGTTACTTGAGTTTTAAAAATTAAATAGAAAATGATTAATACAAAATATTACATTCAGGTAAGTTTTTCACTAATTATGTTTGATCAAATAAAATAACTAAATTTAATTGGTAAGGAGCTGTATAAGCCAAGACTTTCAATCAAAATGTATAAATGAATGGAATGCACTTACACGAACACAAAACTTCCATATGAAATCATGGAAAGCTGATCCTTTGGATAGTTATACATACAGTCACACACACACACACACACACACACACACACACACACACACACAGAACCAATATTTCTCTCTCTCTCTCTCTGTGTGTATATATATATATGTATATAAGTAGATCTATCTTAGTTTCCTTAGTCTCCCAATGGGCAGCAGGGAGCTTGCTGGCTGCTGGAAAAAAAAAACCTAGAAACTAGTGGATTGGGATTTCACTGAACTAAGGCTGCATAAAAATCTTGGTTTACATAGGAAGAACCAGGCTAAAGAGAAATATATATATATATATATATGTAGGTCTTTGGTTATTTGGGTTTTCTCCCACGTAAAATTGGAAGTGTCTTGCCAAGACCCTTCCAATTTTACGTGGGAGAAAACCCAAATAACCAAAGACCTAACATATAAACACCCGCGAAAACCTCAGAAAACATATATATATATATATAACACCAATATTTCTGTACACACACAACACACACATTGTGTGTGTGTGTGTGTGTGAGTGTCTGTGTGTACAGAAATATTGGTTATATTATCAGTCAACCATTACCTTGCTCCTAAGCTGATGAATGCAAAGCTAAATATCCATTAAACCGTGGGAAAAAAACTAAATATGCATTATTAAAATTAGCCACAGTTTTTTCTTTATTTCATGTTAACTGACGAGAAACAATGTTTCAAAGGGGATTCACGCTAACACCTGCAATAAATATTTTTCTCTACCTCTGTAGTATAAATCGCTGGGTAGATTTTTCTGTGTTTGAGCCAGGAAACCAAACACTTAAGTTAATGGAGTTTGTAATTTATGCAAATATTACATGTATCAGCTTTTGATATTTGTCATATAGCACCTGAATTCTACTTGCTATCCTTGTGAATGTGGGAATTTAAAAAGTGGATGATATGTTTATATAAAGGGACAGGATTGTCCTGCTGATATTGGTTGTTAATTGCTGTTTTCATAATGTGTTGTATATTTGTAGATATAAATTGAATGAATAGTATCTATGACTCTCTGGTCAGATTTCTGAACATATCCCTGCTGTTCATCCTGATGAATTAGTTGAAGTGGAGGTGAAGAGTTATGTAACATGCTTACAGATATCTGGGACACAAGATCTACTGATGACCTGAGTATTTGCTTCAGCTTGTAGCTGGGTCAGAAAGTGTAAACTTTTTGCAAATATCTTCAACATTTGGTAAATATTTTTGATTTTGTGGGTCCCAGAGAGGGTGTTGGTAGTCTTTAAGAAACACTGCTCTATGGTTACGTTTTGCGAAACATTTCTCATAAAATGCAACCATTCTATGCCACATAAAATGCAACCATTCTAATTTATTCCAATTTTTTATGGAGTTTTGAATTGCATTACAGTATTTGGAAAAATACTAGAACTTAGTCTCTAATGTGATTTGCCTTCCCTTAGATTTGACATGTGTTTTCCATGATGAGTAGTTCTTTGATATTTGTGTCTTTGTGGCCTGTCTCTGTCACATCTTGGCTGAAGAAGCTTCTTGGATGAGAAGCGAAACATCTTCAAAGAAAACCCAGAAAGTCCAGCTGCCTCTTGAAAAAGCACATTTGGGACAACCATGACCTGGGTGACTGAGAATCTCCATAGACATACAGTATTAAATATGTCTAGTTTGATGAAATGAAGGACTAGGGGTGACATGATAGTAAGTGTTCCAATATCAAAGGGGCTGCCACAAAGAAGAGGGGGTCAATCTATTCCCCAAACACTGAAGGCAGAACAAATAGCAATGGATGGAAACTAATCAAGGAGAGAACCAACTTATAACTAAGGAGAAATGATCAGTAGAACGACTTGCCTCCAGAAGTTGTAGGTGCTCAACACTGGAGGTTTTTAAGAAGAGACTGGACATCAATTTGTCTGAAATGATATAGTCTCCTGCTTGAACAGGTGGTTGGACTAGAAGACCTCCAAGGACCCCTCCAGCTGTTATATTTGTTTT
Organism: Arizona elegans; assembly: GCA_022577455.1. Taxonomy (NCBI): domain Eukaryota; kingdom Metazoa; phylum Chordata; class Lepidosauria; order Squamata; family Colubridae; genus Arizona; species Arizona elegans. Next base: position 258,575,011 of record JAKOOJ010000001.1, read on the forward strand.
ATATCCCTATTTTCACAGTTCTGTTCACTACCAGTAATTAGCATAATAAACTACCATGAATAGCTTAATTGTTTAGGCTTAGTGTAAGACAGACGTAACTGATTTGAGTAAAGCCTCACCATTCAGAATATAAGGGCATCAAAAGTGATGCTTCCTCTGTAACAAAGCCTTTTGTACTTTGACATTAGATAAATGAATGGAATAGAAATGTTTGCATAAAGTATTGATGGTTACCTGAAAAATTAATATGTTTACAAAAAGTAAAAAAAATCAAAATGTCTATTTCAAATTTGATTAGAATTGTACAAAACTTGATACGTTTTTATGAAAGGTGCATTTATTTATTTATTGCAATAACTTGTCTTTTTTTCTTTTTGCTGGAGTGGAATTGAATTTTATTTCTGCCAAAGTTTTGCTTCATCAGAAAGTACCATAATGCATTTTTCTTTTTAATTTTCTTAAATATGGTCAGAAATAACATTAATTTATTAAGAGGCAATACATGCAAACCCAGACACAAATATCCACAAAAACTTCAATCCAGAAGTTAAACTGCAATGCTAACCATTTCTTCCCATGCAGCTTAAGATATTATAGTTATTCAATGGAAGGCTGTGTGTTATGCATACTTGATTTACAGTAAAAGCTAAGGTAGGAGGCAAACAAATTACCTTCCAGAAATTTTGGACTATAATTTATTGAATTCTTTCTCATGAACCATAGTGATTGGAGCTGATAATAGTCAAATGTCAAAACATTGATAGATAATGAGTTAATCGGGATAGAGCTTTTGATTTATGTTCTGCTTTCGGTCAAAGGACAACTGAAGAATGTTGAAACAGGCCTTGGAGTGGAAACAGGCCTGGCATTTCTTATTTTTTGCTTTATAATACAGCTTTACAATTAGAAGGATGGCAGTTTATTTGAACAAATTTTATATGCCTTAGGAAAGTCAATTAGGAAACCCCACTCCTAAGAGGTCTGTAAGGGGCGTGCATAAGCGCACCAATGTGCCTACCATCCCTGTCCTATTGTCCCTTTTTATTCGTATCCATTTCATGTATTCACAATCATGTTTTATACTTTTATCTGTTATCTCATATATGCTTGACAAATAAAATAAATAAAAAAATAAAAAATAAATAAAAATAAGTACAGAGATAATCTTGAATGCAGGAGCAGTTGAATAAACATCAGCTCAACCCTGAGAAAGATGAGGGGGGCGAGAAAGAAATTCAAGATAACTCTCCCTTGATTCTCTTTGGTGTAAGAGGAAGTAGAAGGAAACGTTGATAGTCTTTTAAGATTCTATAATACAATTCCAGTAGTCTCTGCAGTGTATTTTGTGACCTGCCTTACCTTAAAAAGTTCACACACAAGCCCCTCTTTAATGCTATCCTTGTTCTGACTGACTTTAGCTTGCACAAAGCTGTTTTTCTCCCACTCCATGCTGCTAGCAAAATGGAGACATTCTAATTCAATTTCAAAAGTAGAATCAGGTGGAACTCTAAAGTAGAGGGAATAGTTTATATCTGTGATGCCGAACCTATGGCACACGTGCCACAGGTGGCACGTAGCGCCCTCTCTGTGGGCACACGAGCCGTTGCCCCAGTTCAATTCCAGTGCGCATGCCAGCTGGTTGTTGGATCTCTGCCGTGCATGTGGTGGCCGCACCTGCATGTGTAGGGGGGAGGGGCACATGCAGGGGGCCGCAGATTAATGTGCAGGGAGGCAGGGCGCCTGCTGGGGGCATGTGCATGCATGGGGGGCTGGGCGTGTGTAGGGCTGTGCATGCATGGGGTGCATGTGTGGGTGCACATGCATGTGGGGGGGCAGGGTGGATGCACCGGGGTTGCGGACACATTGCATTTGGGGGGTTCAGGCATGTGCGCGCGCATACGCACTTTGGGCACTCAGTCCGGAAAAGGTTAGCCATCACTGGTTTGTATGTTGTTGAAAACATCTCTACAGAAAAGTACTATGAAACCATTTTTAAAATATATTATACTGCTCTGTTTAAAAATGGCTCTGACAATTTACATTAGTAAGTGCATTATTGGTATAATTCAACTTCATATAAAGAACTTTACTTTGTAAATAAAGTCAGCTGCTTGGGTTTTCAAGAGGATTTACTTGCTGTAGATAAGCTCATTGTTACATAGTGACTCATGCTGTCAACTTATTTTATAATTAAATGGGAAATTTTCTCCATCATGCTTTTTTTACAATCCTTTTGTAAAAACAAAATCTCTTGTTTTCAAGTTTTTGACTTTACTGATGGAGATAACAATATTTGAATAGCAGAGCTAATTTTAAAAAAGATCATTTAGAAACCCGAAAGGCGAGAATCATTCACTTCTTAAAAGTACCCTTTAATATGAAAATTCAGTAGAGAGGTCATTGGCAAACAAACATTTCCTGAGCATTCATCTAGTATGCAGCCGGAATACATTTCCAGTAGAATTCAGATACAGAATAAAAAGAAAAACTCCAATACTATATTTCTAAGTCACCAATTAAGAAAAGAAACAGAATAACAGATTTGGAAGAGACCTGCTTAGAGGCCTTCTAGTCCAACCACCTGCTCAAGCAGGAGGCCCTATTCCCGTGATGGCGAACCTATGGGGGACCAGTGGGGGGCCCGTGCGCATGTGCAGCAGAGCTGAACTGGGGTAATGGCTCGTACGCCATCAGAGAGGATTCTGCGTGCCACCTCTGGCATGCGTGCTCTAGGTCGCCATCATGGTTCTAGAAGATCATAAGAATAGAGGCAGATTCATGAAATATGCATTGTAGTAGACAAGTCATGAGGTGACCAGGATATGAGTGACTGTCTGAAGGGCCCCCTGCTCTAGGAAAGGGTGCAATTGGTACACCAGATGGAACTTTGCAAATATTTTAAAGGCCACAGTTGCCACTTGCTCTTTGAATAGGAACTGTGAATCCAACATGACTCGTACTCCTGACTGGGGAAATGGAACCCCAATCCAGAAGTAAAGATGGAAAGGCAGTTTCAATAATCACAGCCATTCAAACTTGGTCAGATTGAGTCAGAGCTGATTCCTCCCTCACCCATAGAACCTCCAAGGATTGGGACAAGAGTTTGGTAGACTTGGTTGATTGTCGGGGGTGGGGGGTAGGCTCAAATCTCTTAATTCAGTACCTGGGGGTTATGCAATCATGGATGAGAAGGAAAATTGAGGTGAAATTTGCAATCTCTTCTCCATCAGTGCTACTTATAGGCAAAGCACAATTTCTTTCATTCATCCATTTTTCAAACTAGAAATTTTCATATTTTTGTGTATCCAATTTGTTCCTGATATCTGAAATATGTTAAATATTCAATTTGACTAAACAGGTTGTTAGCTACCTCTATGAGCAAGGATGATTAAATGGTATGAAATGTTTTGCCTTTCATAACACGCAACACTTTAGGCATTACATTCAACTTTGATCAAGACTACTGTCTTTCACAAGTTAGAACCACACGCTATTTCAGTTTTTGTAAGAATATTTATATTTGAAGATAAATGCTTTCTGCAACAGATATGAGTATAGTTTTTCTTGTGCCAATGCTTTATGCCACCAAAAACTCCCAGAGTATTCATTCACACACTGTATTTCAAATGCTAGAAGATTAATTGCAGATTGACAGAATATGCCCCCAAAACTCTAAAATAATAAATTACAGATCATTGGTATAACAGACTGGATAACAAACTTTGAAGTGTTGGGGTTTTTTTTTGGTCCCAGTATGAAATTTTAAACCACCACAAATCACCTAAAGAAATTGAGGGAAAGTGGGAAACGCTCCAATGCACTTCCAGGCATCTTTTCGAGCTCCACAGCCAGAAATATCAGTGGCCTCAAAAACACTGTAACAGTAAGGATAAGTTATTTTTTCCTTATTTATCAGAGTTTTAGACTCTTGCTGACCAGCTTTTCTACAGATTTTTCTTGAAACATTGATACAGAACAGATGTCCTAGTTTTGACATTCTGTACATATCAAACCAATTCTTAGCCATACTTCTTCTATGCATGCATTTCAGCGGCCAAGAAAATAAGAAGACAGTTTCTGTTTTCTAGCTATTTTCCTCTCCTCACTAACCAGTGAACCATGTCCCCCTAACACTCCAAGGTCTTGTGATTACAGAACAGGCAATCACTTTGAGCTCAGAGATTTCAAATTAACACATGGAGCAAGGAATGTTGCTGGCCTCTTACTTGTACTGTAAGGCAAGAGCCTGGCCTACCTGATCCTCATCCCACCTTGATATCAAATGTACAGTCAAATTCATTAAGTGTATAGTATTTTTTTTTAATTTAATTTATATGCCGCCCTTCTCCGGAGACTCAGGGCGGCTTACAATGCACTAAGCAATAGCCTTCATTCTTTTGTATATTTATACAAAGTCAGCTTATTGCCCCCACAACTGGGTCCTCAATTTACCAACCTTAGAAAGGATGGAAGGCTGAGTCAACCTTGAGCCTTGGCGAGATTCGAACCTGCAATAATTGCAGGCAGCTGTTCTTAATAACAGGGTGCTTTAGACCACTGTACTACCAAGGCTCTTTAATGTGTAATATCATTTGAGATGCTGTCCAGTTGCAGCTTGGATCTTTAATTGGAATATTAACTCAGAACCTGCCATGGAGGAGAAGCAGGATATTTCCTTCTGCTAGTAGCACAAAGTCCTGTGCATAAATGCCTCGTTGCAACAATGCTCATGCATGTCTTCATTCTCGAAAAGCAAAGAATTGCGTGGACAAAGCTCCAACAGATCATATCAGTTGTTCTCGTACTGTAAGATGATTTACAAGGTCTGTAGGAGAGAGGGGAGGATGCTGCTTTATATGCTGATTTTCTAACAACTGCTGCTGTGGTCCCCAATTTTTTTATTTTTTGCTTCAGGTCTGGCTCTATTTCATTTGGGATGGAATAAAAACAACTAAGGGTAAGATATTAAGTGCTATTAGACCACTATTAGAGAAAAACCTTCTCCATTAAATAAAAGGACTCCTTTTTAAAGAGCTTTGTAGGGACTTCTTCAGTCAGAAACACTTGGGAAATTCTGGAATTAATAGTGATGAAATCCAATTTTTTTTTACTACCGGTTCTGTGGGCATGGCTTGGTGGGCATGGCAGGGGAAGGATACTGCAAAATCCCCATTCCCACCCCACTCCTGGGGGAAGGATACTGCAAAATCCCCATTCCCTCCCCACTCCTGGGGGAAGGATATTGCAAAATCTCCATTCCCAGCCCACTCTGGGGCCAGCCAGAGGTGGTATTTGCCAGTTCTCCGAGCTGCTCAAAATTTCTGCGACCGGTTCTCCAGAACCTGTCAGAATCTGCTGGATTTCACCCCTGGATCAATACCTAAGTAATCCGATGTACCTAGTTAAACAATAACAAGATCAAGAATATGTTGGGATAATAATGTGATTCACATGTGTCTTGATAGCCAGAGTGTAACATTTTTTCAGTTATCTGAATCCCGTGTCTAATATTTTACCGCTGCAAGTAGATAAATCTTTTAGCTAGAGTTATCATCTGGTGCATCCCAGTGAGTTGATGAGTCCCCTGCGGTTGAATTACTTCAGAATGATTCTCAGGAAGGGCATGGTTCTGTCTTTTTGCTCACCTTCTCAAGACTTGATTCTGTTAGACTCTCAATGATCCTTTCATGCCGTTCACAACTTGGCTTAGGAAAAGAGACTGCTTAATTGCCTGGTGCTTAAAAATGAAATAGAGAACCTTCACTTGCTTCACAATCACTCACTTCACAAACCCTAAAACCCTGCTCTTTACATGACAATGCCTTTAATAATAATTTTCCATTACAAGCTTTAGAGTTTTAAAATTAGAGCAGGTATATTTTCCCCCAGTGAGAAATATTCTTGCCAACATGAAAGAGTAAGGAAAAAAAATACATTCCTGAAATTCTGGTAGAAATAAAACTGGCTGTAGAAAATTTACTTTGGAAGATACATGTATTTTAGCTATAAGATACATCACGGTACCCATAATTGCCAAAGGGGGAAAAGTAGTTTGATTCTACTTAAGTTCTTACAGTCTTATATCACAAATAATATCTCAGTCTCCAATCATGCCTACTTACAAATATATCCTATTAATTTAGAACACACATGCAAAGGACTGCATGCTTAATTAGAATTATGAATTGTTTCACATTAGGTGTTGTATTTATGACTTCATACAGTCACATTCAGTAAAACAAGCAAGTTGAATTATGCTGCCACTCAAAAGAAAATTGAGAAAAAATGCTTTAGGAAAAAACATGATAGCATCTGTAATGGTTAAATCTATACAATTTAATGGGGAAGCCAAATCCTAAAGTCAAGCTCTAATCACATTTTCTATTTTAAGATTGCAATCTAAATATTTACTAGTGTCCTCATTGACATTTTACATTACTGCACAAGCAGATTTCATAAAGTATACTACCATTATAGTTAAAATCCTAAGGGATAAAAGTATCACATGTTTAGGAGATTATAGCAATTGGGTTCTGGTTATCAGAACATTGTAAGGTTATTCCCAGGACAGAGAAATATCCAGATGAATTTGTACTTCTAATCATAGATTAGATTTGGGATTACATGCCGTAATCAAGGATTATCTTGAGCAGGTTTTCCTCCAAGAAAACCTGAAAAGCTATGAGGAAAGATGCTGGCAAATTAACTAGCCTTATCCACAATATCAGCTAGGATTCAGACTACATCCTGGAAGAGAGTAAAAGAGAAAAGTATTTAACCCTCAATCACAGACTGGATGCTGTTTCTATATCCTGTGTATTCTATCAACCATGATGATTTAAAATTGGTTTTCCAAAAATTTCCAATTGGAAATTGATTTTTTTGTTTGCTTTAATAATGAACGGTACTGTATATTCTGTAAAATAATAACTAAATGAAAAAAAATTAGTGCACACATAATTAGGGACGGGCATTTTATTACAATATCTGAAAGTCTGTTGAGCATCTATTTTTTGGTGTGGTGCCTTGAAGAAGTTTCTTATTTTTCTATTATCTTTTTTGTAAAAACATATTTATGTATTTATGTATTTATTAATTTAATTTGTATACCACCCTTCACCTTCATATGAGGGTGAGATAAACATAGTGAAAGGTAAATAAAACAGACAAGCATCTCTAAAATATATGGGAAAAGCTTTTGAAACCTTTATAAGGATTAATATGGTGGGCAAATTTTATTAATTGTATTTTGGAAAATAGGTGACTGATCCAATTGTGAGATATGAGGAAATTATACTCTGCAAAGTAATTTGGAACAAATATTAAAATGCAGCTACTTTTCAAGTTATCTTAACTATTACTTCTCCCAACTTGAGTGATAATATTCAGAGAAGGAATCAAGTTCACCATTCATAGACACTTGATGTTTAGTTCAGTTTTTCACAGGTTTCAAATCCCAAGATCCTGTTTGGTGATCAGTTTGCTGAAATCAGCAGGTATAACTTTGATAAATATATGATTGTGGACTTAAATTCCATAGTGGAAAAAAGCAACGGTATATATGTAGTAAATACAATCGGAGCTAAAACAGTTTATTGCACAACGACTCTTGAAAATGTGCTTAATTCTATAACTGATTCTCTCAAGATCCATGAAAATCAACAAGAATGGCCTACATACAAATCCTGGAAAATGAAATTTTGCTTAGCCAGTCTGCTCACCAATGAAGAGCGAGTGTGTGACTGTGTCTGTGCGTCTGTGTGTGTGAACTTTCCTTTAGCCTCCAGCCTGATCAGTATTAAGTTGTCTTTTTGCCTTAAATTCAGACTCATTGTAAATATCAGTGGTACTCATACTTGTTCTTCCTCTACAGTTATTTGGATCCCTTTTGACCTGGCAGGCTTATTTTTCAAGATCATTTTGGCTCAGTTTTTTTTTAAGGGGAATACTGAAACAGGTTGCCATCTCCATATGACCCTCTTTTATGATCTCTTGTCCTCACTACAAGGTAATGGTTCATGAATGCTCCTACTAAATTTCCCTTAATCCAGGGGTTCCCAACCAGGGGTGCTCACATCCCCTGGGGGTGTGAGATGATATTCCAAGGGGTGCAATAACTTGGGTTTAGAAGTTTCAAAATTATAGTGTATATGCATAGTTATATGCATATAGTTATTAAGGGGTGCAAGAATATATCAGAAGCGTTCTAAGGGTATGGAGTATAGAAAAGGTTGGCAACCCCTGCCTTAATCAGTAACCATTCTGCTAAAATAGATACATGCTTGTGTCCTTCTGATTCCCGGTACTTCTTGATGGCCACTATAGGTTAATGAGAGCCAGTCTGATGTAGTGGTTAAGGTTTCAGGCTAGAAAGCAGGAGATTGAATTCTAGTCTTAGGACCAAAGTTGGCTGCATAACCTTGGGCCAGTTATTTTCTTTCAGCCCTAGGAAAGTGGCAATGGCAAATCACTTCTGAAAAGCCTCGCCAAGAAAACTGCAGGGACTTGTCCAGGCATTGTCTGAAAATCGGACATGGAAGGAAAAAAAATGGTTAATAGTCTCTTACCGCTATTTCTCCACTGCAGTTTTGGTAATGACAAATACCACTGATGCTGTTTGGAATCAAAACATCTTCCCAGCAAGATGGATCCTTTGAAAAAAGAGAAATGGAGAATAAAATCAAAACTCAAGAGTAAAAAAAAATAGTTGATTTTTCTTTTAGAAGTTACTGAAAAGGCAAAAAGAAAATAAAAGGACAAAATAAAAGATGCTTTACCAAAGTAACAAAAAAGAAAAATAAGAAAATGAACAGTAGGGATAAATAGGCTGATTTATATCTAGCTGATCAGGAAAAAGAATATTCAATCATCAGTACTTTCAAGGTTTTCTATTGTTCTACAATTAAGAAAAATATTTTTCATTGTAATGTTCTACAACATCTATCTATCTCTCTATTTCTAAATAGATCCATAGATAGATAGATAGATAGATAGATAGATAGATAGATAGATAGAGATAGATAGATTATAGATATAGATATATGCACTCTTCTCCCAAATATGCTTTCTTGTATGCAATTTGGACCTCAGATATATTGTAAAACTAATGCTAGAGTATTTCATGAATTTCTCTTCTCATCTATAATACAATGGATTTCCCACTTGTGTATCACATCTTATTGCCTGAAAAGAAATCTGTCATGAATTTCTTCAACAACATTTACCTTAAGATAGTTGCAAATACAATGAATGTAGAACATACTGCAAAGTGTATATTAAATGTATTACACACATAAACAAAACAACAGAAATGTAAAATGAAAACATGTTCCTGTCAAAATAGCTCCTACGGTTATACATCATATTCACTGGTGCAGCACGTGTCATTATCATATACTTAGTCGGTGGTAAAAGATAACAACTGGCTTTTGATTCTTTTCCAAGCACAATCCAAGCCCTAGATTTGACCTTAGATGCTAAATGCCAGTTTCAGAATATATATATAGTTTTATTCCCATTGAAAAAAACCCTACTTTTTAATTAAGTTCATCACCATCATGTTGTCCATACATCTTGTCTTTGCAAGTACCTTGCAGCTGTTTAAAAACTGCTTCTATTACTCTACTCATTTATGCTTCTAATCTATCCACACTTACAATTATTGAATTTTGGAGTCATCTTGCTACCAGTGTGGAAATTAAACATTAAGAATTACTCTGTTTTTTTAAAAAATGAAATGCTGTGTTAAGACCTGTATTTATAAATTTGTCACTTTAGATATAATAAACTCCATTATCTTGCATTGTCCCTTATAAACACAATAAACACAAAGATGCACACACATTTGAATACTATCAACATACAAAATCAAAACAAAGATTAAAGTGCTTATTTGTATTACGGTTGAATATCAAAATAGACTAACACATATATATATATACCTGCCTTTGTGTCCCGATCAGTGTACAGTTGAGGACCTCATGGCAGTGCGACAGCATGCAATTAATGTTTAACTTGTACATATTTTAATCTTGTATTTTATATTTTAAATTTTATGTCAGTGGTGAGCTGCTGCCAGTTCAGACCAGTTCGGGTAAACCGGTAGTTGTGACCTGATGGTGGGAGTGGGCCCGCCCCCGCCCCCCCACCTGACTGCCCCCCACCCCGGCGCTAGGCCGTTCTATTTAGCCACTTTTTTAAAGCTGCGTGCAGGCGTGCAAGCCATGCGTGAGAGCAAAGTGTATGTGTGTACGCTCACATTTTTGGTGCTGGGTGAACCGGTTGTTAATTCATGTGCTGCCCACCTCTGTTTTATGTCATATGCCTTATTTTAATTGTGATGCTTCTGAATAAACATCAAAATACAGTAATATGAAAGATAAACATTTCAATTAGTGTGAGCAAAGTTGATTGATCTGTAATCAACCAATCAACTAAACTTCTGAAAAATACCTCAAAGTAAACTATAAACACTAGTTTACCATAATCAAAAAAGGAAAAAAAATAACCCTGCAAGTTTATAAAACCACTACTGCTGTAATATCATTAGCTTTTTTGTTGGGGTGTATTATAGTTCAGAATGAAACTATCTTTAAAAAAATGAGAACAAAAGCAGATTGGTACATCCAAACTGAACTGATATTGGTATCAGTTGTGAGCTGGTACAAGGAACTGAACTGGTACAAGCAAATTGAATTGAATGTAACCCCAAAAAATACCTATCTAAATACATTGAAATTGGTGTTATTGACATTGTTGGCTGCATCAGTATTGAGTTTGAACAGGAATCAGATTTCTGTGAAATTTTGATCAATATAACTATTTTACATACTAGGTCCATCAATGCATATTTAATTGGCAGAGATTTATTATTATTACTCATAACTTTCTTCCACAATGTATTTGGTATAAATGTGAACTTTCAATCAAATAATCAAAATTTAATTACAGTGCAAGTCCAAACACAATAAAATACCAGCACATAACAGTATAAGAAGAACTTTTAAAATTGCAAGAAAACTCTAAAGCAACTAGCAACTAATAATTAATAGCAGAAGGAAGGGGAAAATAACAGTTTCCAACAGCTATGGCCATTGATAAGTATCAGTGATGGTATTCAGCCGGTTCTATCCGGTTCGGGCAAACTGGGAATGGTGGCTATGGGAGGTTCCACCCACCTGCCCGGATGTCATCACGTCCTGTTTTTGATGCTCTGCGCATGCGCGGAAGGCGCGGAGGTGGTAAAAATTATGCAAACTTCTTAGAGGTTTTTGAAGAGTAACCCTGCTTCCTGGTCACAATGGCAATTAGTGTTATTAGCAATTGGAATATGTGGCAAGGGTCCCTTTAGACTGTGAGGCAGGGAGCTGACTCATGAGTAACAGTAGATAAAACACTGGACTCCAAAGATGTAGAAAATGTCAAAGAGTTTATTGTTCTCAGACCCAGCATTCCAGCATTCCAGTTCAAGGGTTGAAAACAAGCACAGGAATGTCAGCAATCCAATCCAATCCAACTCAAAAATAAATTCTCAAAATAATTTCTAACAAAGGGGAAAAGATGGGACAGGCAGCAACTGTTTGAGGCACATTACCCTCTTTTGTACCAGCAGACTCAATGGGCATCCTAGCTTCAGCAAACAGGTAATTCCCTACTTGAGACGATTCTGTTCCCTTCCTTTCTTCACCTAAGGAATTCCAGTAGAGAAGCCAATTCTCTTTAGTGCCTGACAAATGACTCCTAACTGGGTAGCACAGACAGATGGGGCAGCCTGTTTATACTGACCTTGATGAGGGTAATTTAAAGCTCTTTCTCTGCAAGCTTCTCTTTGTCTTCATATTCTAGTATCTGCTGTCTTTCTCCACCTCCTTCCCTAAACTCCTCACCTGCTCTTTTGGCAGAACAGCTTAGCCAGTCCTGATCCTGAAGAAATGTACAGTAATGAGCCATGGTTTACTTATGAGTAGCCTAGTGTTTTCCCTTCATCACAAGATTTTAAACCTGATTGCTCATGTGAAACCAGTTCTATTTCTGGGTCTGAACAGAAACAAGTTTTCCCCTTAATAGGCAAGTGCTCCAATTTGAGCCAAGTAAATAGTATTCTATATGGAACATGTAGGAGACTATTTACTTGACTCAAATTGGGGCACTTGCCTATGTGGAACATATAAGATATTATAGAAATATATACAGACTTGTAAGAGTATGTGAGAATGACTTTGGGAGACAGAAGAAAAGCTGTAGCCTAGACAATGATCTGATAAATAAAATCTGAGTTCAAAGAGAGGAGGATGAAAGCAAAAAGAACCCTTCTTAGTTTTGGGGAGAGTAAAAGTAAGGGAGGGGAGAAATACTTTCTGACTTACAAGATTCTGTTATTATAATCTTACAATAAAGGTAGCATTAGTGTCCATGGTTTCTGCTTCTTATCTGGTCCACCTTAAAAGGCTGACAGAGCAGGTCAGGGAGGAATGTAAATTTTAATATTTATTATGTGTGTAGTGTCATTAGTGTGTATATCCTTTTACAGAAAACAAAAGGAATAGATGTAAGAACATTACAATCTATCAATCAATTACACAATTTAAGGATTTGTGGATCAGGACAGTAAAGACAACTTTAGAATGCTAATGTACCTGGCACCAGAAGAAGTCTAAGTTCAAACACTTCTGATCTTCTTTCTACAAATATGTACAGAGAAACTTGGGAACACAGCAAAACCTTTTCTTGAAGGACCATCTCCCAGTTTGTATTGCAACAATGGACTGCCGGTGTTTCAGTAGTCCTTTAATATAATTCAGGCTAATTCCATCTGATTCTGATTTTGAAGATGAAGAAAAATAGTGATAGATATCTCAAAATCCTGCCCTACAACTTGCAAGATTCTTCTATCCAAGTGTTCTTTTGTACTCGGGAGACGGTAAAACCACAGATTGCACATTATGATTGAAAGTTAAAAATATTTTTAACTTCAAAGACTGTCCCAAATTTACCCACAACTTTAAAGGGGACCTCTTGACCATGTCTGGGAAACACAAGCAATTGCAAACCATGGTCTCCACTGTTATAGCAATACTGTATGAGTTCGGTAACAGCTCTCCTGAGGCCTGCTTGCCCATAACATAACCCCAGATTCACCAGGGTTATTAAACCTAGAGAGCCACTACAAGGCAATCCCATGGTTATAGTAACCCAAAAAACAAGTGCCATACTATCAAGCTGTTACTGCTAGTAAAAAAAAAACCCTAAAAATTCTTTTATAAACATCAAAAAAAGAACAAAAAAAATCACTCATATTTTGAACAACTGAAGAAATACTTGGGAAATTCAGCAAAATGCTAAATTAATCAAATGGAATAACTAAATTACATTTTTGACCTGTGAGATCATGGAAAAGTTCAACAGTAGAGATCAAGATGAGAAAGTCATATGTCTGGCAGATAATTCAAACATGTAGATGGCTTGAAAAAGTTATCAAAGCTTATATTCTTTCGCTGATATTCTCCTCTGATGAACACTGCTGACAATCAGTAAAATACTTCTTTGAGCCTACCAATATTATGAATGAGACAGAAAATGTTAAAAGAAACAGCAAATGAGCCAATTGTGGAAAAAACATTCATTCAAAACATATTTTTAAAGTGAACAATTGAGTGAATACCTTAAAGCCAAGCAATAGAATAAAAACCTACCTGGATTTTCCCCAACATAGGTTTTTTTTTTCTTCTACATTTTGATTGGTGATATTTATGAATCTGTGTTTATTCAGTGTTCCAAATATCCTTCAATTTTTCAGCAGCAAAATCTGAGCAAAAATTTTCATTAGGAAAGGAGAAAGGCCACAGTTGAGAAAAAAATAAAATTTGTTGGAAGCAAACCATGTCTCTACGAAAGAAACCCTTTGTTGTATTAACCAATTCAAAGATCAAATAATACCTTTGCCTGCTCTGGGAGTGGGGGAAAAAGCTCCCATTGAAACAAATAGGAATTTTCTCTTTAAATAAAACACCATTTACAGTGACACAATTTGGATCAGGACTGTGGTAGCCTTTTGTAGAGACAATGGTTAAAATCCTGTAAAACTTAAATAGCCAAGGTTGCTATCTGGATCTGTTTCCATACTTGCATATTACACTTTTAAGCCCATACAATTCTTAATTGAAAGGTTCTGTTTAATTGTAAAGATTTCCATAAAATTGTAATTAACTATTGTTATGGTTCCTGCTTTCAACAAATTTTATTTTTTTCCCAACTGTGGCCTTTCTCCTTTCCTACTGGCTAATGAATCTATTTCTCTTTTAAATATGATTTTAAAGACTTTTAATGCTCTAGACATTATAAAAAGGGAAATTGTTCTTTGGTTTGTGAGATAATACAGCATATTAAAAATTCAAAACAGTGCAAAGACGGAATGCAAATTATCCAAGACTGTTGGGACCAGTGATGGCTTATGAGGAGGGGAAATGCTGAGAATTCTCTTCTTTGAAATGTTCATGGGACATGGACCAGATAAATGGCCTTGGTAATGGAAACACTGTATGGCATAATTGCATGGAGATTTAAGGTGCTTTTACCCTTCTTGAGTTTTAAAAACAAGTGAAATCGGTACCATTCCAATGTGTGTTTTGCTCTGGCTGACTAAAGAAGGCCATAACAGATATTGTTGATCATATTATTGCTTGTTTGTTTTTATTGTTTACTTTTATACCATTTATGCTTTACTGCTAAGAGACTTTTTGGAGCAATTAAAATAGTACTTTAAATCAAATAAATAATGCTGCAGATAAATTTTTAAAAAATAGATCACTATTTTATATCAGGCAAGAAAAGGAGTACAAAGTTTCAAATGAAATTAAACAATTTCCAAATCACATGACATAAATTATCTACTATTGCATATACTTACAGCGGCACTGATAGCCTTTGCGCAGAGAAAGCTACCCCAAATGAAGAGGAAATACTACTAAAAGTTTTCAACCGCGCAGAAATTGTTACAGTAATTCGAGGATCGGACTCAATAAAGGATTCAGAAATGTAGTATTCAAACAAAGTATTGTTTATTTACAGTAGGCATTCTATATTCTCTGAATGATTGTAGATAGAAGCAAGGAGGAGGACCGTGTATCCCCTTTTATATCAATAAGGCGGGATTAGAGGTAGGAGTGGTTACATATGAATACATTAGGAAAGGAAGAATAAATTAACCTTTGATATTCTATGAACATACATTTCCTCCATTCAAGAATAAGGCATTTACCCATGACAAATCCCCCTCTGAATGCCGATTCGACATACAACAGTAATTACATTCAGATTCAGAACAATATAAAACTTGTAATTTTGAAGTTAAATATTTATGTTGCTTAGATTGTAAAGGCTTAGTCAATATATCAGCTATTTGTTCTGTGGTTTCGCAATGAATAGCTTTAATGAATCCATCTTGAGATAATTGTCTTACATGTTTGAATTTGATATCTATATGTCTAGATCTCTGACCAATAGCGTCTGCTCTAGATATCTCTATTGCAGCTTTGTTATCTTCATGTATAACAAATGGTAATGAAGGACTCTTCCAAACGTCTGATAATAGATCATTGAACCATACAAGGTTATTAGAGGCTTTTGACAAGCAAATATACTCTGCCTCAGTTGTTGATGTAGCTACTAGATCCTGCTTTCCAGTATACCAGTAGACTGGACAATTGTTAAGAAAGAATACATAGCCGGAAGTGCTTTTCCTGCACTTAGTGTCACCTGCCCAATCTGCATCAGCGTAACAAGTGAGAATAGGCTCTTTAACATCGTTGGGTTCTAATAGTAGGCAGAAATCTAAGCTGTGTTTCAAATACCTTAGCACTCATTTAATGGCTTCCCAATGATACATTAAAGGTTTACTGACATATCTAGATAATAAATTAAGGGGTAGAGCAATATCGGGTCTGGTCCAATTAGAGATATACAAAAGGGAACCAATAACTGATCTGTAAAGTGTATTATCATTAAACTCAGGAGATGATTCATTCATATTTCTTAAAAAATCAGCTTGCATTGGAGTATCACAAGGCTTTGCATCACTCATATTATATTTGTTCAAGAGTTCTATAATCTTATCTTTCTGAGACAATCTAAATCCTTTTTTAGTCTTACTAATTTGAACTCCAAGATATTTATTTACTTTCCCTAATGATTTTAAAGAAAAATGTTCATTTAATTTTGTTACAAATGTATCTCTTTTCTCTTTATGTTTGCCAATATACAAAATGTCATCCACATAAATTAACACAAATTCTAGTGAATCACCATCCCTCCTAACAAAGAAAGAATTGTCTGCAGTTGTGGCATTGAAGTTCATAGCTTTGAGTACGTTGACCAAACATTCATACCAACGTTTGCCGGATTGCTTTAATCCATACAAACTTTTGTTTAGTAACTAAGTTTCATTTCTATTTGTATTTTGGCTATGAGGAGCTCTTACATATATTTCTTTATCGAGTTTTGCATGTAGGTATGCAGTTTGTATATCATATTGAAAGACTTCAAGATCAAGGGCTGATGCTATTACTAAAGCTGTCTTAACACTTTCAGTTCTTACAGTGGGAGAATATGTGTCGGTATAATCCTCAGGATACTTTTGAGCGTAGCCCTGTGCAACTAGTCTTGCTTTATATAATGTGTTGCCTTCTTCTAGATTTTTAATTTTAAATATCCGCCTAGTGCCAATAATTGTTTTGTCTTTTGGGGCTGGTGTTGGGGTGAATACGTTTAGTTCTCGCAAACTGTCCATTTCTTTGGCCATGGCTAATTCCCATTTTTTTCTTTCTTCTGTGGGAGTTTTAATACTTCCTCATATGTATTGGGTGTTGATGTATCATCATTTATGTGCATTATGTAATCCTTATATTTATTTGGTACTTGGTTCCTGTTACATCTAATTGATCTTTCTGGTCTGCTATCATTATCCTGTAAGTATCTTGCTTCTTTTTTTGTTAATGAATCTGTTTTGATTTTGGGACAGTTTCCTATCCATGTTTTATTGTTGCTCTTTTGTGTACTGTGGTTATGTTCTTCTCTTTCTGTCTTATCTTGATTTTCAATGTCTGGTTTTGTAGTTGGAAATATCTCATTAAGATGTATCTTAGACCAATTGGCCTGTTCGTGAAATACAGCTGTCCTAGAAATTATGAATTTGTTGTTATTGTCAATAAATCTGTATCCCTTTGTGCCTGTTTCATATCCCATGAATCTGAGCCTTCTAGATACATTATCCCCCTTACGTCTCAATTGTTTTGGTATATGTACATCCGCTGTAACTCCAAATACATGCATGTGGGCTATCTTGGGTTTTTTATTATACATCAATTCATATGGTGTTTTATTTATGACACTAGACCAAATTCTGTTTAGAGTATAATTGGAATATAATAGTGCTTCTGACCAGAATTGTTTGCCTAAACCAGCATCTTCTAATGTACATCTAATCATGGTTTGTAGTGTCGAGTTCTTTTGTTCTGCTACTCCATTTTGAAATGCAGAGAAAGGGCTAGAGGTGAAGTATAACATTCCTTTGTCTTTTAGCCATTGGGAGAATTCTTTTGACATGAATTCAGATCCCCTGTCTGTCATGATCTGCTTTATTTTTATATTGTGTTGTGTTTCTACATGTTTATAAAATTCTTTAAACTTTTGAAATGTTTCATCTTTGTGTTTTAAAGTATAGACAAAGCCATAACGACTATAGTCGTCTACAATAGTAAGAAAGTATCATTTTTTGTATGTAATTGATGGGGTTAATGGACCAACTAGGTCCATATGTACCAGGTTAAAAATATGATTTGATGATCTTATTGCCTTTTTTGGTCTGGGTTTAGTTCTGAGTTTTGAGGACTTACATACTGAACATTCCAAATAATTTTTACAATCTTTTATTTTAACACCTTCAGCATGTTCAATCATTTTTTGTATTACAGGAAAACTAGCATGTCCTAATTTTCCATGTAATATATGTGCACATTCATCATGGATTGGTTTTCCAATTATTGGTCTTTTGTTATTATGTGTATCATTAACAGATGTGGTCTCATGGTTATGATTTGTTTCATGTTCCTCATTGTCACTGTCACTGTTATTTTCATTTTCTATGCTAGTGTCATTTTCCATGTTTGAATCAATGTTGTGTAGCCATCTTTCTTCTGTGACTAAGTATGGTAGATCTCCTTTGATAACCACATTACCTAAGTTTGTTTTGTTTTTCTCCAGAGTTGCTTTTCCCTTTGAAAACACTATATTTATGTCAGAGTCCCTGCTTAACTTTATTGCACTAAGAATGTTATGAGGTATTTCGGGTATTAATAAAACCCCCTCTATTTTCCCTAGACCGGGTAAATTTATACTTCGTCTTCCAATGACTTGGACTTCTTCTTGATTAGCTACTTTAATTACAAATTTATCTTCTATGAAGGAAGATAATATTTTCTTATCATGTGTTGTGTGATTTGTTGCCCCAGAATCAATGAGCCAGGCATTATCTTTTGAGTTTTGTTTTTTGGTTATGGTATACTTATCTAATCCATTTAATGATCCAGACTTTCTATCTCTTGAGTTATCTCTGCCCCCTCTACATTCTCTAAAATTTGGTGAGTTTCTATACCTGTATCTGTCAATAGATGATTGTCTGTTATGGTATCTGTTTCTATTGTCGTGGTTTTGTCTTTCTCTAAGAAATTTTGGACAATCTCTTCTATAATGTTCTTTGGATCCACAATTATAACATTCAATTGGTTCTTGATGCCTGTCTTGAAATACTACCCTTTTGGTCTGTCTGTGTTCTTTGTATGCGCTGTAGCGGCTTCTTCTCAAATTATCTTCAGCTATTAGTCTATTTGATAAACTCTCTATAGATAGATATCCTAAATTAATTGTGTCCAAATGTGATATGTAATTATCCCATGATGAGTCTAATGAATTAATGATAACGCTTTTCATTGTCTGATCAGATATTATTTCTCCCCTTAAATGAAGTTCTGCTCTAGTTGTGTTTAGTGATAGTAAATGTTCACTTACAGTAGTTCCAGGTTTTATCCTGGCTGAGAAGAAATTTTTAGACATTCTTGTTGTGGTTGCTACGCTTTCACTATGAAACAATTTAAACATACAATGAGTTATTTCTGAGACAGTCAGATTATGCTTAATACTATGATAGATAGCAGGAGATATACTAGATATTAGTAAATAGAATGCTCTGTGGTGTAGGCAGTCCAATTTTAGGGTCCATGGTTTTTTGGGAGGGTTAGTTATGAAAAACAATAAATTCTCTTTTAAGAAAACAACCTGAAGTTGTTGACTCCATTCCTGTAAATTAATACCGTCTATTCTCAATTTTGGAAAATCATTAGGCAAGTTTCCAATGTTATTTGTTGCATTACTTACAACTGGAGGCTGTCCATGATCTTGTAAATGCTGATAATTGCAGAATGGTGTAGGTATGCTTGTGATTAGTCTGAATGGTTCTCTCTGTCCTTCATTGTCTCTATATTCGTCTGCGTGTATTTGCGCATGCGCGTTGCTCATTTTGTTCCTGAAGCTGTCGGGAGAGGTTCTTGTTGCTGTAGCTCCCTCGTAGTGTTCTTCTTCTGATGATTCGCTCTCTGGCTCGACTTTTGGTGTCCAGGTGATGATCGGGGCTTGCTTCTTTTCATCGAAGTTGTCTTGGTTGAGGCTTCTGGCTCCCGGAAGCGTTTGTGGTGTGGGCGAGTACTTGCAAGGTTCTCTGGGTTTGGGCGTTGGTGTCCTCGCCGTTCGGGTAGGAGCGGATAGGCGCCGAGACGTTTGCTTGCTTGCTTCTGTGTCTTTGCTTTTGAATTGCGTTGCTTGTTTCTTCTTCGCTGTTTGATCGGCTGCTTTTGTCGATTTTTTTGTTATTTTTAAATTTGGACCAAAAGTTGCAAAAAGTGTTTTCATGGCTGTTTCGATTTGCAGTTCGGTTGGTGTTTCTTTGGTGTCTGTATCAGATTCTTCTGAAGAGTAGAATTTTTCTTTTTTACTTTTCGTGCTGTGTAAGGCTTTTCGCGCCAGCCATTTTGAATTCTGCTTTCTGATTGGTTCTGCTTCGGCCATTTTGGTGTTCTGTTGAAACCAAGATGGCTGCCATTCAAAATTTTGCGCGGGACCGTTAGTCTTTCTTTTAGTTATATTTTCATCTATAGGTAATTCGCTTACCATTTTGAGGTCTTTAGATTCTGGTGCGATGGTGTGATTTTCTCTCGCTGCTCCGCTATCTTTTATGATGTCTTGGAGGTTCGCGATGAGATTTTTGTCGTCTTTTTGGCTTTTCAGCAGTCTTAGTATCTCTGATCTGAGAGTGTTGTTTTCTATCTCGCTCACTTCTTGGTCGTCAGGTTCATCGATTACCTCTTCGTTGTCTGTAGTGGAGTTTTCAGATTCTCTTGTCATTATACTTGTAGATTCATCGATCATTTCTTGATCTGTTTCCATTTCTTTGTTGTGTGCCCTGGTGTTGGGTCTTTCTCTTTTGTTTCTGGAGTTTTCTTTCTTTGGCATGTCTGTTTTTTATTGAGTCAGGCAACCATCCTCTGCTACCATATTGTTACAGTAATTCGAGGATCGGACTCAATAAAGGATTCAGAAATGTAGTATTCAAACAAAGTATTGTTTATTTACAGTAGGCATTCTATATTCTCTGAATGATTGTAGATAGAAGCAAGGAGGAGGACCGTGTATCCCCTTTTATATCAATAAGGCGGGATTAGAGGTAGGAGTGGTTACATATGAATACATTAGGAAAGGAAGAATAAATTAACCCTTGATATTCTATGAACATACATTTCCTCCATTCAAGAATAAGGCATTTACCCATGACAGAAATGGATAGACTCACCTTGGAACTCAAGGATAAAAGCAAAATATTGTACTATAAAATCTGGGCAAAATTCTGTGAATGGTTAGATAAAAGGAGGATAGCCGAGACAAATGTGTAGTGTTAGACTAGAATTATATACATTATTATAGATAAATATATATGTGAATTGTATAGATAGGTATATGTAGGTATAGAAATGTATAATTGTTTAGGAATAAGGTATAAATGACTAATATTATACTATGTTTAAATAACGTATAAGGTGTAAGGAATATATTATTATATTATCATTAGTATATTATGTATTAACTTAAAGTGTTGGAAGATGCTTAGGACCAGTGATGTCATATCTATGTCCAATGTTTTTAATTTTGAATTACTAATATTTTTTTTTTTTAAAAAAAGAAATAATTCCATTTTACTCTGTTTTAGTTAGAGAAACCCAAATAAGAACAGTAAGGACATTTTGGAGACAAGAAATTATGTCCTATGAAGATATGGATGGAACTAATTATGTTTAGCCTTGAGAAAAGATGACTGGATGGGAAAATTTGATAACATCCTTTGCAGAAGATAATCAAGCCTCTTTTTTATTGTCACAAAGGCAGGACATTGAATAATGAAAGTTATAGGAAGGAAGATTCCAGTTTAGTGTTTAAAAAAATGCTCTAAGGATAATAATAGCAATTTGACAATGGAGTCAAGTTCTCAAAAATAAAAATGTTAGGCTTTCTTCACTGCATGCCTTCAACCAGATACTGAAAAATGATCAGTTGAGTATAGTTTCATTTTGATTCTTGTCCTGAGGAACGAGGGACAGGAGATTGCTTCTAAAACTCTATAATTTCACGCTGTTTTTGATTCTATGTAAACCATTATCTTTGCGTTCTGGTTGGAGTTTTTCATTGTGGAAATGTATAAAGAGTATGCAAAAACTAGATTGGAGTGTGGCCTGATGCAGCAGGAATCTTTTGATTGAGGAATCTATAGCCAGAGTATTAAAAAGTCAAAGTTAATATGTATATGTAACATGGACAAATGTGTTTTTTTTTAAAATTTGATTTATATGCCGCCCTTCTCCAGAGACTCAGGGCGGCTTACAATGCATTAAGCAATAGCCTTCATTCTTTTGTATATTTATACAAAGTCAGCTTATTGCCCCCACAACTGGGTCCTCAATTTACCTACCTTAGAAAGGATGGAAGGCTGAGTCAACCTTGAGCCTTGGCGAGATTCGAACCTGCAGTAATTGCAGGCAGCTGTTCTTAATAACAGGGTGCTTTAGACCACTGTACTACCAAGGCTCTTGCCTAAATGAATACCACAGGTATCATGTTAGTCTCCTTTTTCCAAAACCAAGATTCCCCATATGTGAATTGTTAACATTTTTGCCTATTTCCAAATCAGTGCTAAATATAGTATTTACAAATTCAGAAACAGTCTATCCTTTTGCAGGCAGCAAATTCAGATTCCAAGTGAAAATAGTTTGTGTTTCTGTCCTTTTAACCAGAATCCTCTGAATTATCGTCACTGTTTTAAATTCCCTTTTGCTAAGAATAATCTAATTACCACAGAAATGGGGCTTTTAGCTACCGGATTAAAGTCAACCAACGATCGCGTGCTACGAGATCTCATTTCAATGCAAGCATGCAAATATATTTGAATTGCAGGAGTTATTATCAGGTACAGCTTTATTTCTATCACTTTTCTTTACATCTTAACACCTGCTAATCCAACCAATCTACATACATTAAAGAAGGCAAGGTTTATGAAATGAGATCAGATCAAGTAAAATAAGAATTGCAGGACACAATCAACATAGAAATATCATTTGCTTTTAAACGTTTTCTTGAATCTTGTGATAAATCTGGATCAACAAAACCAATCCTACAATGTCGCCAATTCATTTTTAACAGCAGAGGCAGGGAGGAAGTATCCTTATATCAAGGGGGAAATATAGCAGGTTCTGACAGGTTCTGGAGAACCGGTAGCGAAAATTTTGAGCAGTTTGGAGAACTGGCAGTGGAAATTTTGAGTAGTTTGGAGAACCGGCAAATACCACCTCTGGCCCTAGAGTGGGGTGGGAATGGAGATTTTGCAATATCCTTCCCCCAAGAGTGGGGAGGGAATGGAGATTTTGCAGTATCCTTCCCCTGCCATGCCCACCAAGCCACACCACGCCCTCCAAGCCATGCCCACAGAACCGGTAGTAAAAAAAATTAGATTTCACCACTGCCTTATATGTACTATCCACCCATCCCTGTCCTGGCAGAAAATATCATGGAGTGAAATGTGCTATTCTCACAGTTGATCTTGATCCTCCTTTCTGGCTCAAATTCCCACAAACTGTTAAATTCACCCTAAAACTATGAGTTATACTGCCTAACAGATTTTATTTAACTTAAGGCTATCCTTGAGTGCTGTTAACATAAGGGGGGAAATGCATTAATCTGATGTTTTGAGACATCTGGTCCTATATAAGAGGCTCTTCCATAGTACTCCTCTCATGTAGAAATTAATGAGCAGTAAGACCATTTGGGAAGTTACTCTTGCACTTCAACCCTGCCAAGTATCCCATTAAAAGTTTGGGTGTGTTCCAATTCCATAGTCTATAGTTATGACGCTGACAAATTTTAAAGAGACCCAGTATTTTAGGCTGGATGTGGCTAATAAACTGACACCATAAATACAGATTTCTGGATGAATTATTAACAAATAATTGGCATCTTGAAAATGGAATGCATACCATTACATACACAAAAAGATTCTCACTGTCCCTTTAACAAATCCTGATATATATAAATAGTTTATTCAAAAGTGACTCTCCTTTCTCCCATGCCTGTAGAAATAAAAGACAACAGCAAACAGTCTGAGCATAACAGGACTGTGCTGTTATTGTTTCATATAAGGATTTCTTTTAATGCTTGCAAAAATTATACATAAATATCCTTACAATTTTTTCATGCAGGCTGGTAGGAGTTTCCATGAATACCAGAAGAACAGAGCAGTAGCGTATTCCAAGCTTCCATTGTTTTCTATGACTACAGCAATTCAAACAAGTTATTTTCTTCTATGTGGACCCAGAGAATTCAAGCTACTTAAAGCTTTGACACAGAAAAAAAATTGGTGTAAATATTTCAATGTGGGTTTAAAACAAATACGCTTTTTTAAAATTTTATTTTTGGATATACATCAATATCATTATATGAACAGTGAGTGATCTGGGTATCATTCATTTAAATACAAATAATAATAGTAATAGTAATAATATTTGTTACATTAATCATACTAATTGTGGTATTATTATACATATTTGTATTAGAGTGTGTTCCTTCATTGTTTAGTTGTTCAGTGTTTTTGTGCGCCATTCTAAAACAATCACAATATTATTTAAACGTGCATAGTGATACCATTTTTCAACACCTAATCTTTACATCTAGCTTTTGTATATTATATAAAAATATGCATAATAATATTCCCCCTTAATCTTGATTTCCAGTTTGACGTTGTGGCGAGATCGGACACGAGGAGTGGGGCTCTGTAAACTCGTGCCGAATTCTCCTTATCTGACGGCCCCCCCAAGGGGCTAAAGTCACCCTATAGGGGTGATGAAGAAAGGAGGGGCACCCTGAAGATCACGGAGAGTGGCAGCTCTCCAGCTGGACCCAGGAATTCCCTCCCATTGAAAAGGAGAGGCAGCCATTATGGTTGCCGTGAAGCTGGGGCAGCTGAAGAAACAAAGAATGTGCTGGAGCGGTGGACGTGAACAGTGATTGGAACTAGTGATTCTCTTTTCCCCTAAAACCTAACCCTACAGAAAATAAACCCTTTAAAATGCTTGTTTAAGTGGCGAATAATTACAGAGAGAAAAATTACAGACCTGAAAGAAAAGGAATTAAAGGGAGAGCACAAAATCTTTAAACTATATAAAGATTGGAGTTTCAAACTTTATTGGCAATATTTTGGTAAGGCATTTTAAAATGCTGAAATTGTTTGTTTGAATATTGACTATTTGCAAAAACTGAAATAAATATTTGCTAGATTTTGTGCAACATTGACATTTAAGCTGAAGGCACCATCTACTGGTTTTTAATGGAATATATACTAAGCTCCTACAACCTTGGAAAGTACTGATAAGACAAAAGAAAAAAAACTGGAAATAACATCTGGAGGACTGTGCTATTTACTGTTCTATATCTGTCTACTTCATGGTTATTGGAGGTTTAACTGTGAGATTATGGAAGATATCTAAAGAAAGCGACTTTTAAATGCCAGGATCTATGACTGAATTTACAGAGTGGACTTAAGGAGATGTTTGGGAATCTTCCTGGATTACCTAAATGGAACTAATTGACTAACTGTGGGACACAAAGAACTATAACTATTGCATTCCCCTGAAGACCAACGCTAGGACTGAGCAAATAGTTTCTTAGCTGGTTTTCTGAGGTCGTAGACAATTAAGACTTGAGGCAGTGACAGACTACTGACAAGGCTATTGAGCAATATTTGGATCTATCAAAATAATGTTGCATCGGGGGAGATGACTGGATTTCAAAAAGAAATGGTGTTGATGCTTCAAAGTACTTATACTACGTTGATAAATAACCACAGGGAGATAAATTCATGACATTGTGGGGAAAACAGAAAATGTTCAACAAGCGACAATGAATAAAGATCATAAAACACAGTAAACAGAGGAGATAATAGAAAGACCAGAGGAAAAGACAGAACAGATAAATCAATGAATAAAACAAGAAGAGAAGAAGGAGACGACAATAAAGGCTTATGAATCAAATAAGGGACAATATATATTAAGAGATCAAAAAAATGGGATTGGATAAAAAGAAAGATAGTTTTGAGGAGAAGATAGGGGCTTGGGCAGAACCTGTGGAGGTACAGCAACAAGAGATAGTAGAGATGGAAGAAATATTTGGGCTAAATAGGAAAGATATAGACAGAGACAAAGACCCAAGGGAGGGGTTTGGGAGGCAAGTCAAAAAACGAATAAGAATTGAAATACTAAAGCAGGCAAGACGATGGCTAGAAAGGGAATGCTGTTTAATATAAGATTGGCTTTATTGAGAGTTAGAATAGAGGTAGGAACAAATACGCTTATTATTTCATGATGGCCCTATTTATAATATCTAGTAACTGTATTCTTTATATCAATTTTGTATTTGTTTTAGTCAAGCAATTGTTGCAATATGTGATAGCTGGGAATAAGTTTTTTATAGCACATGATTATTGCACTCTTATCCTTATTTATTTATTTTATTTTATTTTATTTCTATACCATCCTACTCCCGAAGGACTCAGGGCGGTGCACAGCCAAACAATAAAATACATATATATATAAAATTTAAAAAGCAGAATTAAAATCAAATTAAATAGTTTTGGCCCAGACAAATTTAAAACTCCAATCAATTTAAAACCAATTTTAAAATTTGAATATATAAAATACTAAAAAATATTAAAAATTAAAAATTCTTTTATAAAAGAGGGAGAAAATTAGGCCAGTTATACATGCCTGTTAAAAACCATATATGAATGACATATATACTACAAGCAAATGAATAAATAAATGGCTGAAGCAATACCAGAGTTGAAGAAATTCAACAATATCTATCGCTTCTGTGACAGATATTGTAATTCTATAATTCTATTACAGAATTATTACAGACTTATAGATTTATTTGTTAGCTTACTAATTGCTAATAGAAGGGGATTTTGAGAGGAGACTGAATTTCATAAAGATTTTTCAAACTTCAGGGCAAACAAGATTCATGAAAATACAAACTATGTAATCAAGTACCTTGAATATTTGGAATATGCACACAGCGAGACGTACATCTAAATAAAATTAATTCCATTCTATCAATCGTGTACCAGTTGCCT
This sequence comes from Arizona elegans, assembly GCA_022577455.1. Taxonomy (NCBI): domain Eukaryota; kingdom Metazoa; phylum Chordata; class Lepidosauria; order Squamata; family Colubridae; genus Arizona; species Arizona elegans. The sequence continues at coordinate 258,601,781 of JAKOOJ010000001.1, forward strand.
AAAAATGCAACTGTGATGATAGACAGAAAAACAGAGATAGCTGTGGCAGGTACATAATATACCATGGTATTATGAAGAAAGAGCTGTTATAATATGGAAACTGACAGAGTTGCAGCGAGCCCAAACAATTGAATTATGTACAATTAAACTTGATAAAGAGCAACAAGAAGAAAATGAAGGACCAGAACATGAATTTGATTCTATTGATAGAAAGTAGTTGTTTTTAAAGTTTAAGCGATCAGACCAAACTATTACTAGCAAAAAAAAAAAAAAAAAAAAAAGTAAACTGTCAGCTGGGTACAAAGCCACAATTTAAGGAAATGTATATCATTAGCCTAGCTATAAAAAGAGATTTCTAATCAAAATAGTATCAGGCTGAACCTCTGAAAGGTTTAATGTGAAGAAACTCTTGAAATATGAGAACAAGTTGAGATAGGATACAAGTTGTTGACTTCTGGATATAACTGAATATAATCCAGTTATATATAACTGGATTTCCTGCCTCATAAACTCCTAAAAAGTTAAATGAGCAGGATTCTCTCTGGATAATCATCACTACAGAATGATGTCAAATAACCTCTATGGCAAATTTGAAACTGCCAAGATTGGAGGCTTTACAAGATACACAGTACAGTAAAACTTACAGAGCAAGCTCTGGTCACTGATGAAAAAAGAAATGGCTAGTTATATATACTTTGGATGTGACAGATCTCAACAGAGCTTTCAACAGGAAATATTCACAACTGCCAAATAGAGAAAAATTATGGCCTAGTTTGCTAGTGCCAAGTAGCTGGATGCTTCCTCACAACTTTGGCAGTAAAAACAAAGACTGAATTATGTATGTTACCATTCCATTTCAAAAATCTCCAAGGCCATTGAAAGAATGAAAGAGGAGATGAAATGTACCATTGATTAATATGCCCAGAACCTTCAATTACTGAAAGCACTGGCAGAGTCTCCTTCATCCCATACATGAGGCTACAAATAAATTATTAAATATATGAAATATCCATAATCCTAATTCACAGAGAAGAACATCATACTTCACTACACTCAAACACAAGGATGTTTCCTTCTATAACATTGCCATTTCTGGGCCAACAATAGTTGACAGAGCACAAAGATGTATGAAAATATTTATCTTGAGAAAGATCCAGATGCTGTAAAAAACTGTTTCTTTTGGTGCAAACATCTAGCAAGACCAACCCCATGCAGAGCTGATGGAACTAAATCATATGAATTCTATTTTCTATTCTAATAAAATATATTCTATTTATGTGATATATTCATTAATATCCAATTGAAAATATCCAAAATTTCATTTATGTGAAACACAAATTGTATGCACTCAAAAACCTCTCTTCAAAATTATATAAATGTCTGCAGTTAAAAAAAGAAAAATAATAGAAATGCTATTACTGGTATAACTGACAAAATCATCAATCAAATAAAAAGATATAAAGAATTCATTTATAAAATATTTATTTATATCCATCAATCTTAAATAGTTTTAGCAAATTCTAGATTGAGTCATTATATTAATGAGTATGGCTAACTTAAGCAAGTTAGTTAGCATCATTGCATTTTATAACTACCGTATTTTCCGGCGTATAAGACGACTGGGCGTATAAGACGACCCCCAAATTTTCCTGTTAAAATATAGGGTTTGGGCTATACTCGCCGTATAAGGCTATACTCGCCGTATAAGACTACCCCTCTTCCAACGCACACCAAATAAAAATTAAAAAACATCAACTGGCTCACCCACAATGAATAAGCAGCTGTGCTAGACCCAAAATGGCCCCTGCAACAAGCAGGAACCTCACACAGCCCCAAAAAGCCCAAAAAAACAACTTTCACACTTTACACTTACACAACACAACACAACACAACTGGCTCACCCACAATGTAAAAGCAGCTGTGCTAGACCCAAAATGGCCCCTGAAACAAGCAGGAACCTCACACAGCCACAAAAAGCCCAAAAACCCAACTTTCACACTTTACACACACAAAATTCCACATACAGCTTTGTGAGATTTTGTGTGTTTGTGTAGTTAGAGTGAAACACTACAAAAACATACTAAATCTCAGAAAGCTGCACAAATATTATTTTATTTTATTTTATTTTTATTTTTATATGAAAGCTAAATTTAAAACTTCCTAAACTTTAAATGGCTAGGTCTAAAAAAGGACAACTAAAAAACCTCCCAATTAACTATTTTTTTTAAAGATCCCAAAGGGGAAAAAAACTTAACCAATAGAACAGGGGTCTCCAACCTTGGCAACTTTAAGACTTGTAGACTTCAACTCCCAGAATTCCTCAGCCAGCTTTGTTTTGCTGGCTGAGGAATTCTGGGAGTTGAAGTCCATAACTCCCTGCCTGCTTGATTGCAGGGAATTGCTTGCTGATGGAATGGATTCAGGCAAGCGAAGCAAGGCAAGCGAAGCAAGGCAAGCAGCTAAGGTAAGCAAGCTGGAGGGGGAAAACTTTTTTCCTTCTCCATGGCTCTGGCGATCCCAACTGAGTTGCCTGATTAGCAGATCGTCAGGGCTTGGATCGTCAGAGCCATTTAAGGCTTGTCAGAGCCTTTCGGGCTGGTCTGCCTGGTTACAGGAGAACGACACCCGGCGTATAAGATGACCCCCGACTTTTGAGAAGATTTTCATGTGTTAAAAAGTCGTCTTATACGAGTTGAATAGATGAGTGTCAGGTATGAATATGACATATTCATATATTTAAAAATATTTCCACAGCAGCAAAATTCCTGATCTTGGAAACAAAATTGCCCCCTGCTTAACATTTATGTTTCTTAACATTTAAGCCATTTCTGGCTTTATTTTTATTTATTTTTAATAATATAACATTCTTATCAGAAATTCAATGTCAACATAAACACTTCTCTGATTAATCAGTTATAATCACTGGAACAAGCAGTGATCTGCATTTACAGATAGGAGATAGAAATTGTATACACACAAACAAAGAGGGTCAGCAAATAAAAATGCCTCCTTATTTTGTTAAATTTTATTATTTAAGTTCTAGCACTGAATTTTAGGAAGCATAAGAATATTCAATGTTTTATGAAACAGAAAATTAATTAGCTTGGAGATGTTACATCCATTTTTTTCTTCAAAATCCTAATAGACATGTAACTAAATTGCAATTGGAATTAAATGCATTTTTTTACTGTAGCATTTTGTAGTAAAATGAGGCTACTATGTTAATCAGTGCAAATCTAAAATCACACAAGCAGCTTCTAGAAGTTACCACGTTTCGTATCATTCCAGGAGGGCTTAGATATTTAGGAGTAATTATCACAAAGGATTAGTAACAATTGATGAAATATAATTATGACCTCCTTTTTCAAGATTAAAACAGACATCATGGCTACATCTTTATCAATTCTTGGTAGAAGAGCTGCACTCAAATTATAATTCTATTTTTATGTTTCAAAAACTCCCTCTTCTGTTGCCTATTGTTTGGTTCTGCATTTAACAATACAAGTTATTTTCTTTTTATGGTGCAGTGGTTAGAATGCAGTATTGCATGCTGACTCTGCCCACTGCCAGGAATTTGATCCTGACTAGCTCAAGCTTGACTCCACCTTCCATCCTTCCGAGTTGATAAAATGATGAGCTAGATTGTTGGGGACAATTCACTGACTCTGTAAACCGCTTGAAGCAGGGGTGGCAAACTCACAGGCTGCGGGCTGGATGCATCACACACTGGCCATGTCCACCCCATTTTAGCGAAGGGGGGAAATCGTAATACATCACATGATGACAATGTGACACTGCGAGTTTGACATCCCTGGCTTGGAGAGCGCTGTAAAGCACTATGAAGCGTTAAACAAATCTAAGTGCTATTGCTTTTGCTCTTTATATATAACTATTAAAAATCTAGGATGAAGCAAATCATACAATACAAGTAGTCCCTGCTTAATAGCCATTCATTCTATGACTATTCAAAGTTAGAATGATGTTAAATAAATGCTAGTTAAGAATGTCCTTGAAATTACAGACATTGCAGTGGCCCCATTGTCACTTGGGCAGTTGGCAGTTTGATCACATTTACAGCTGCAAAATGAGCTTCAAGACTCTGAATCTATCTCCCCACCCATCTCTGCTCCTTTGGATTCAGAACTCTACCCTTGCTGCCTACCCATGCCGCCTCCTCCAACTTCCATTGATCTTCATCATCTTCCTCCTTGTACTGCTGATGAGGCAATGCCCAACCAAGTCAGTAGCTGGCCCGTGGCAAGATCTTTGAAATTTTGAAAAAAATGAAAAAAAATAACCCAACAATCTTTCCCACTACTGATTCACTGTCTACCCTTTGTAAGAAAATACACTGATTCAACCTGAGAGGTTGATTCCGCTCATTTAGCTAATTACAAGATCTATTAGTGCAAAAGAATAGAAAACTAAAATACATCTTTGGATCAGTAGTAATTAAAGATGTAGAAAACAGCTTGAGTAAAATACAGAACACATCAATAAAGCAACTCTAAATGAACAAACATCAGACTGATTATCTGCATCTGCTCACTATTTCTTAACTATATAGTAATGTTTTCCTTTGTTTATACAAATGATGCACTATATAAAAATATGAACAAAGTTGTTTAAAATGTTTCTTTTTCCTTAGGAACGCAGGCACTGTATCACCCTTGCCTCAAACACAATACTGTATATATTACCACAATTCTTTTCTTTTTGGTGTTGTTTGCTTTTCTTAATTCTATATTGTTTTAGTTTCTTTTCCTTAAACGGAAATAAAAACACACCCACCATTACAAACTGTGGAAGTAAAAAACTGCAACTACAATAAGCAATAATCTTCTGCCTTTATTGATGTGTTGAAGGACTTCTGAATACTGAAGATTTTCATACAGTGATCGTGCAACAAGGGTACTGACATTCTTAACCTTTGTTCTGGGCATCACCACCTATTCAGAAAATATTAAAAACCGTTCAATACAGGAGATGCAGAAGAAATAAAGTGCACAATTGGTTAAACACATAGCAGTGTGGGCCAACACAAGGGGGCTACTAGTCTCAATATGGAAATTTAAAAGTATAAATCTTTCAAATCACATAGTATTAACTTCACACAATTCTACTCCACTATTCACAGAATGTATAAAAACTGAAAAATTACTAAGTATTTATTTAGGGGAGAGCTATTACTTTGGGCCAAATCATGGGTCCAATTCTAAACTGGGTCAATTTGAAATAGAATAGAATAGAATAGAATAGAATAGAATAGAATAGAATAGAATAGAATAGAATAGAATAGAATAGAATAGAATAGAATTCTTTATTGGACAAGAGTGATTGGACACACAAGGAATTTGTCTTTGGTGCATATACTCTCAGTGTACGACAAGATACACTCATCAAGAATCACAGGGCACAACACCCAGTGAGTCTTACAGTACAATAAGCAATCAAATCATACTAGGAAACAATCAATATCAATATAAATCTCAAGGATACAAGCAACAAAGTTACAGTCATGCAGTCACAAATGGGAAGAGATGGGCGACAAGGAACGATGAGAAGACCAATAGCAATAGTAATGCAGCCTAATGTGAATAGGCTGACAGTGTTTGACAGTGTTGAGTAAATTATTTATTTAGCAGAGTGATGGCGTTTGGGGAAAAAAACTGTTCTTGTATCTAGTTGTCTTGGTATGTAGTGTTCTATGGTGTCTTTTTGAGGGTAGGAGTTGAAACAATTTATGTCCAGGGGTGCGAGGGATCTGTAAATATTTTCACAGCCCTCTTTTTGAAAATAGGCTAGAGAAATCTGAAAGAAAGAGGAATGGATATAAACATGAATCCTCCCAAATATTTATTAACTATTTCGACATTTAGCGTGCCACCGGGAGATAGGTAGTAAAAGCTGTTAAATTTGATACATTTCTCCCCAATGTAAGCCTGTGAGTCACAGCTCCAGTTTCTAATCCCAATGCATAGTTTTATTAGCTTTCTTCAGTCTGAGGGCATTTAGACAGGGATGTTAAAATAATAGATTACTATACAGTTCCAATAGCTGCTAGTCCTCTCTCTTTCTAGAACAACCACAGTAACTTCAACTCCCAGCATTCCCCAACCAGGATGAGTTGAAGTCCATGCATTTGAAGGCTGCTGAGGATAACAAACACTGCTCTAGAGTGTGAATCTAAAATTTCAATTAGATTTTGTATATTTATAGTTCCATATCATTTTAGAGTAATTCACCTCCACCCCCCCTCCCCAAACAAAACAAAATAATTTGCATCCTTAAAATACAAGCTGTTGTTTCTGTGATAGGGCAGGATTCATCCAGGCTTGTCTACTTCACTACATGTACACTTTTCATTCCATTGTTCCAAAGTTATAACCAGCTGTAGATTTCAATAGAAGGCACGAAACTTTTAATTCCTGGTCTGAAAGGTGGATTTATTTGGAAAACTGATTCCAGCCATTTTTTAAAAAGTTCTGGGTGACTTTTGACCCCCTTTCATTTTATCCCGATAACAAGTCTATGAGGTAAGCTGGACTGAGAGAGAATGAGTGGAGTAAAGTCATCGGGTGACGTTTCAAAGCTGAGGGCAGACTTGTTCCTCCATCTTCCTACTAATCTAACTCTTTAAGAATATAATATACCACTTAGCTCCATAAATACATAACACAAAGAAATAATCCTGTTTTTAAAGTTCATCATCTTCAAAACTAATTGGGTATTTAGTGACCAGCAATGCTAGACTGGATGAGCTAATGCTCTTAATATAAGGCAGTTTCATATGTGTTAAGTGTATGCCAGTCATATTCCTAACTTGTCCAAGTTGTTATAAAAATACTGACATTTTAAATCATTTCCCCCTTTTTTGTCTCAAAGAAAATCCATGCAAGGGATAGTCAAGCAGGATAAGAGCCTTCTCTTATATGCATATTTTTTAAAAAAATAAAGAAGATTGAAACTTGTATAGCTGATATTATACTTCTTACACCAGGAGCAACATTGCCATTATCAACATTTTGTCTTGTGAACAGCGCCTAGAACCAAAATTCTTGAGCTGCTAGCAATTCAGAGGCATTTCAGAATAGAGGAACCAAATGGGCTGCAGCAAGCCAATCCAGCTAATTCTACAGCTTCTAATTCCAGCTAGACTTAAACTCTTATCTCTGCACTCCAGGCCTGCCGATACAGGCTATCACAGAACCACCAATTCCCGGTGAATACGCCAGACCCTGACCCTAGTGAGATTAAATCCTTCCTGATAGCCCAAGTAAATGGCTCATAACTTGTGCCTGTCACTTTCACTAATGCCTCTGTACTGTGAAAGAGACTGGCAATGTTGTAAATCTCTACCACTTATGAACTGGCCTCCCCTTCCTTCTGTCAGTTCTGTCTCTCAGCACCTATCGGTGTTTTCGGTTGTTGGGGACAACATATAGATATGCAGGACCAGCCTTGTACCGCCTGGAAAACATTATGCTAATCTGTCAGTCGTTGTTTGCACAAAATGTATTCTCTTGTGTATTTGGAAGCTGTGATCCTTGGTCGTGGATCAGTATCAAGTGGAAGGGGTGTATAGACAACAGTGATTGAACACCTCTTTGCAAATCAAACCATGACAGGACACTCTCCTAAACAAAGAGATAAAATAAATTGAAATGGATTGATTGTGGCTTTTAAAAGGACATCACCAGTCATTTAATGTTGCAGTTGCCCAAAAGCTGTCAAGTGTTCCTTTAAAGCAAACACATGAGAGAGCTCAGTCCTTAGAAGATGGTGAGGATCTGCTGAGAAATAACTATGGTAATCAAAACAAGAGGCTGGTATAATGCAGGACAAGATGGGGAATTTTTCTTAAGAGGGAACATGGCTTTTATTCCAGTTCGGATCCAAGAAAACAAAGACAAACAAAAATAGCAAAGGTATAACATGGATGCTATTGTTGGAGGAACTGTACATGAAGAAAAATTTGTGGAAGAGGCAGCTTTCGCAAATGCCCTTTCCAGCCATCTTTATCAGCGTCATTTAGGAGTGATTCTGATAAGTTTGTCTACCGAAGTAGTTATCAGTGAAGTGGAAAAAGGAGACAGAAGCAGTAAAGGCATATAGAGTAACATCATCTAATGCCAACTGAAGAGCTTATTACTCAATATTTCACATTGCTTAGTACCCAAGCTTCCAATGAAAATACATTATGGGAGACATGGAAAGCTTCCTCTACACTGTAGAGAGTGTCTACAGAGTGCATCAATTGCCTTATGGTGCAGCAATCAAGTCTTTGCCAATTCTAAGAGCAAAATATGAAAATCTACCAGGAAGAATACAACATCTAACTCCACATTTGTCCATTTTTCTACATTCTCTGTGCATGCCCCACCTCTCTCTCTTTCACACACACACACACACACACATACACTCCTTCTGTAGGAAAACTTTGGAACTGAAATTGAATTTAATCAATATAATGTGCTTGTTTACTACCTTGTAAAAAAGAGATAATTTATTTTGATATTTATCATTGTTTGTCCCTCTGACATGAAATGTTATTAAAAAGCTCACTAATGTCCGTAGGTATATTATACCTATGGACATTGTTTAGAACTATGATATGACTGAAGAAAACATATGAAGTCTGATAAACCTCTGAGACAAAGACCAAAAGCTGAAAGTGTCAGACATTTGAGAGTAAAATGTATTCTGAAAAGATTTCCCAACTGGCTTAACCATTTTGACTTTTCAGCATATCATATAAACCCTGGTAAGGACATTAGTTTACTGGGGTATCTGTTATGGTGGTAAATTTCATTTGCAAAGCACTCCATAAAAAATTAACTTATTCTGTAAATCAATTCTGTATATTTTGTAATTCTGCTTCTTTTGTTCCATAAGCACAGTCTGTCTTCTTACTTTGAAGAAGGATGGAAGGAGGAAGAAACACTCATTGCATATTTATTTGTATTTACTGCAGAGATTATAATAGATTTGTTTTATTTAATCTCTCTTTTAATTTCCTCCAATTCTCTATTATAAAGAAGAACTGTTCAGCAATTCACACAAACTGTAATGGAGACTAACTATTATAAGTGTTTTCCAGAGAAGAATGAAGAATCAAGAAGCTACTTATAAAAAACAGTGAGCAAATTATGATCTCAATCAGGGCCTTGGGCTGATTTTGACTAAGGCATATTTCTCAATCAATATTACAGCCTGCACTGTATCTTCTGTGGCAAAAAAAATTAAATTGGTCTTGACAAAGAAAGGTCTGCAACAGGGGTGAAATTTAGCAGGTTCTGACAGGTTCTGGAGAACCGGTAGTGGAAATGTTGTGCAGTTTGGAGAACCGGCAAATACTACCTCTGGCTGGCCCCAGAGTTGGGTGGGAATTGAGATTTTGCAATTTCCTTCCCCCAGGGGTGGGGAGCGAATGGGGATTTTGCAGTATCCTTCCCCTGGAGTGGGGTGGGAATGGATCCACACCAAGCCACACCACGCCCACAGAAACGGTAGTAAAAAAAATTGGATTTCACCACTGGTCTGCAATAGTTTGCTTATCCCCAGATGTGACAAAATGAGAAAATTCAGCCATTATCATAACATAATCATGTCAATGCAGTCCCAGCCAGATGCATGAATGTCACTAAAGTAGCATGTCCTTCAAGAGTATAGCTATTTTAAATTTAAAACGAGAAAGCTCGAGGAACATTCAAATTTTACAATTTAGCTCATTCTAAGTTTTCAGTAGAGAAGTTTAGATAATCATCCACAGATATGTCCTCTTCTTCAAAAAACGAAAACCAGAAGGATATTAGAACAACATTCTAGAACAGAAATTTTCATGATTGTTGACAGCTAGCTAACTCTGTTTGAACTTTAGTAATGATTTGAATGTGGAGTATAATAGTGTAATTTAGAGTTTTGAATGCCTTATTTGTCAATTATTTCTTCTCCCTGTCTTCTGTCATTTCGATCCATCTTATATAATCAGCCCTAATTGACATGTTCCAGGTTCCATCCATTAAAATGTATCGCCTAGTGGAATCTCGGAAGTGGGCCTTCTCACCTGACTTCTAGAATATCTTGCCGAGGGTTTGAAACCCATTCTGACCTTGTTGCAAAGAGCTCTTGAAATCTGGCTTTCATTCAGGTGTTGATCTTGAAGGCTATATTGGGCACTTATATCTTATTTGGCATTTTCTAGAGTTGGGAGTCCCCCCTCCCCTCCACGGATACCTGTTCTTTTCTATTTGCAAAGAGTATGTCACTCAAGTTGCAACAGACACAGTCAATTTTATAAATAAATTAACAAATATATCCAATTTGGGTCTCTGTCCTTCATTATACCCTTCTCAAATGTTTCCTTTCACATAAATACATACCAATTTGTTATTGTTTGTGCTGGATAAAGGAAAGCATATGTACTGTGTACTGTATTGTGTTTTTTGTATGAGAGTAGTTTGTGAGAGAAAATGTTTGGCATATTCAGAAGAAGGATCAATTCATTGTATAAATGGATTATTTTACTTTTCAGGTCATTAACTTTAATTAGCAGTTTTCTGTATTTGTGAACAGCAAAGCAAAAATAGATTAACAAAATAAGATTAAAAAAAACTGAAAGGGGACATGAGAGTTCCTTATAAATGTATTATGGAGTTAGAGGTTTTATTATTGAGAAACCAAAATAATCTATTTAAAAGAGGTTTGAAGCACTTATTAGACACTCATTTTTCAAACAAGCATTTAAACCACAAGGTTTAAGATATTAGAAAATGTTTGCACAAGGAGAAATACACAATAATATACAGTATGCATGCTGTATCTATGTGTGTGAATATATGTCTGTGTGTGTGCTATCTATATTTGTAGGTGTGTATGTACAGAATTGAATAAAAGTATTAATAATTTTTCAAATATGTTCGGTATCTCAAATTGTGGCTTTTTGGAATGCAAAAGAAACATAATTTTTACAAGCAACCTCCTTCCCTCCCTCCCTCCCTCCCTCCCTCACATACATACATACACACACACATATCAAGGGATACACTATATTTAGGTACAAGAGACTACATGTTCTTTCTTAGTCTCTGGCCAATGCTAATGGCATCAGGTAGAAATCAGCTCAGATTTCATTTTAACCATCTTGCCTGTGCTGTATTGAGGTAACTGTTGTAATAATGCTTCTATAGAGTTCCCAACTTTCTCCTTCAAAACTTAGTTTGAGGTAGATTGTTTTGGTAATACTGTGTAATACTAAGCACCAAACACAAAACAGTTAGGGAGTAAATGCAAATCAGCTAGGATGCTGGGAAGAGTAATCTTAATCAAAACATCTTCCCCTGAAAATACAGGGGGAAAAAAATCAAAGCAATTTGTTTGATTGACTTCTACTTTGAAAAAAAAAAATACTATAAGCCATGAAGTTTTTTGTTTGTTGATTGGTCTAAGAAAAAAAAGATCAGAAACTTCAGATTCAAAGGACTGTTTTCCCCTCAATGAAAAGGTTAGACACTGCTCCAAAATCAATCTTACAAAACAAAGCAGCATTTCCACTTTAGCAAGTCCCCACAACAGCACTGCCCTCCCCATTCTGTTTTTAATTGTTGTCTTATATTCCAGTTAGACAGCATCTTCTAGATTAGACAGCACAGTTGGACTTTGCCCACCAATGGCTTTTCTTGGTAGATCAGGTGTCTAGCTTTGTGAGAAGCCTCAGCTTTCTTTTCATTAACTTTGCTTCTGATACAGAATAACAGGGAGGAGGGGAGGAAAAAATTGCTTCGTCTGAGACATAGTCAGACCCTGGCAGCTCAGCCTGAATTTTATTTTCTAGCTTGTCAGGTTTTGTGGCACCAGAGGAAAGAAGTTAGATTAATTTGTGAAAGAGTAAAATAGCAGGCAGACATTTTCAGCAGAAAGATAACATATCTACTTGATTTCTGAAGGAAGTTAAAACTTATCACTTCCTCTATTTGATATGTTGAAATATTCATACCAATATTTTCCATTGTATAAATGTCTCATTTTTCTGCTTTATAGTCTAGTGGACCATCATATCTGCAAATGCAGTCCTTGCCATTCTTATAAAGCAAGAGCAGGGGTGAAATCCAGAAGGTTCTGGAGAACCGGTAGCAGAAATTTTGAGCAGTTCGGAGAATCCGCAAATAACACCTCTGGCTAGCCCCAGTGTCGGGTGGGAATGGGGATTTTGCAGTATTTTTCCCCTGGAGTGGGGTAGGAATGAAGATTTTGCAGTATTCTTACCCTGGAGTGGGGTAGGAATGGAGATTTTGCAGTATCCTTCCCCTGCCACGCACACCAAGCCACGCCCACCAAGCCACATCACGTCCACCAAGCCACGCCCACAGAACTGGTAGTAAAAAATTTGGATTTCACCACTGAGCAAGTGTTATGCTCAAAGCAAGTTATCAGGTAGGACTAAGATAACACTACTCTCCTGATTTCTGATTTTCCAAAATGAAACTATCCAACAATCTTTCCCCAAACCAAAAATTCCAAGCAACTTACCTGTTAAAAAAAATAAATAAAGCAAATGGGAACCAAACAGATAACAACACAAAGGCTTAAATAAAATTGTAAAACTTCAAATGATAATAGAAACAGACATAAATAAATAAATAGATTTCAATTGCATTAAAGTGATCTTGCTGACATTGTCAGGGTTGAGAAAAGGGGCTTATGGAGGAAATAGACTCTATGATTAAAGTCACCTATCTCAGGGTGTCCAACCATGGCAATTTTAAAACCTGAGGACTTCCACAATTCTCCAGGCTGCCTCTTATAGTTTCCAAGGTTGGACACCAGCGGTGGGTTGCTCCCGGTTCTGTCCGGTTCTATAGAACCAGTAGGAAAACCGGCGGGAGGCTCTGCCCACCTGCCACGACGTTATCATGGATCATCTGCATGCACAGAAGCACGTGCGCTCCCGCTGCGTCAGGTAAGTAGAACCCACTCCTGTTGGACACCCCTGATCTACAAATTAACAGAGTTGGAAGAGACTTTGTAGGTCATCTAGTCCAACCTACCTCCAAGTCCTGACATCTGGGTGTTTGGATGAAAGAAGAAGATTCCATTTTTGCAACACTGGAATTTTCCTCCCACTCACCAGCTAGCTTTCTACAATTGCTATTATGTTCCACAAAATCTTAGGAAGGATTTTAAGCATGAATTTAATTTTACACACAACAGTCTTTTTAATTATGCTTGGAGAATCATATAATTTAACTAAGTAAAATAAAACCATGTTAAACCATAAACTTGAAACTAAACATGAGAAGGATCTGTTAAGTCACACATGTGCCTTTATAAAAAATAATATCTTCTTATACAAAGTCCTGATTTTATGGACTAATTCTAGATCATTGATTCTGATTGCATTTCCTTCATATTATAAAATACTATGAAGTATATTGAACAAACTATGAATGATTCATGGCATATTTCTTTTAAATAGAAATATTTCCTTTCTTATTAATGTTATGATTTTTTGGAATCCTTAAATTCAAAGATACAAACAATGATTTTATTCATCCAGACATTTTCATGTTGTATCCAATTTATTTGTACCTTTGAGTTTTATGGTTTAAAAATCCAAATAATGCCTTTAGTAATGAGAGTTCTCAATGGAACTGTATGCAGAAATAAATTCAGTTTCCAATTTATAAAAATTCCAAGCTATGCAAACAAAAAATCCCATGAGGTCCTTTCGGGAACAACAAACCTGAGTTACTGTGCCACTATAACTTGAAATGGTTGAAAAAGAATTGAGATCAGATGACCTTGTTGTTTGGCAGACAAAAGTAATAATTAAAGAATACCCCACAGATCTAATTTATTGCAATGAATTTAATAACAAAGTGGTCTTTGTGTCACGTAGGGTTTACTTTTTTAAAAAAACAATGATATTTAAATAAGCACTTTGAACTTTGTCAAATAAGCAAAGGGTAGAATACAGATACTAAGTTTGGTGAAATGAGTATGAAAATCCTATCAGGAATTGGATTATATAGAATTATTTACCAGGAAAATTCTCCTAACATTCACCAAAACTGTTAGAAGAAATATCTCCAAGTAGGTATATGTATTAATGTCAATTTTCCAGTATGGTCAGTTTTGTGAATTCATTCTGTCCAGTTTGTCCACTAAGTTCTGACATATTTTTTTTCAAGCTGTCACAGGAATTCTGGCTGAGAAATTCTGAGAGTTGAAGTTCGCCACTTAAAGTTGCCAAGGTTGAGAAACACAGCAGTAAAGTATTGTTTGGAAAAACATTTAACTGCAACATGTTAGTTTCTGGGCTCAGCTTGTCCTTAACTATACCTGTTACAGTAGCCCTCAGTTATCAACAATATTTGGGACTGGAAACTCTGTTACTAAGTGATATGGTCATTAGGTATGATATCATGTGACCACAATGATTTATGAAAGCAGTTCTGGCAGTCTCAATTACCATTATTAGGCTAATCCCATGTGGTTACAGCATCCTGGGGTCATGTGATAACCATGTGCGACTTCCTGCTGGCTTCCCTATTGATTGTGCTTGTCAGCACCTTCAGTGAAGGTTGCATGTGGCAATCATGTGACCATGGTATGCTGCAACATCATACTTGTGATCCAGTTGCCAAGTACCTGAACTGTGATCATGTGACTCTGGAGACACTGCAAGGAACTGTCATCAGCCCCCCTCCCCCCCATTCAACACTACTGTAACTTTGAATGGTAAAACTGGATATTACCAATATAATTTTTATGTGTGCTTTTGAGATCGGTTAGGTAGACCTTGCTCACAAACCTGCAGATCTGGACAGATAAAGAAGGGCCCTATTGTAATAGAATATACCTTCTGCCATTTTAGGACAGTCCTTAGAATTAACTTGGGAATATGAACCTTAACACTATTCAGTTAAACACAAGGAAAGCAGTGTGATAAATAAGAGCGCCTCTCTATATTTTTATTCATATTTTTCTCTACTTCCCCTTTTCTTTACAACTTTATTTCTCAATCTTCTTTTTTCAATCAATTCCTCTTCACATTGAGGAATCTAATTGTCCTGGTGCCCAAAACACACATATCTTAAACTTCTATATAATGCATACTCAGCTGAGAGTAAATCTCATTTAATTCAGGGTGGTTTACTACCAATAAAGTAGACATACACAATCTTTAACAATGGAGAGAGAGGCAATGTTCATAAATAACTGCTTAATCATTAAAATATTACAGGTATGATTGTCTCTTTTATGTTTTAATGACTGTAATCCCTTAAATCATGGTAGAGTCAAAGCGACTGAATGCAGCTGAGCGTTTACTGGCCGGATGCCATTTCTGATGCCTACATGTACTTTGCAGCAGATATTTTTTCTTTGAAAAGGAAAAAACTGAGGGAGAAACATCTACCAATACCTAGGATTGAACTCTCAACCTTCTGAGTGGGAGGTCTTCACCAGTTAAACCACCACGCCACTCAGTATGAATCTATTTATGAACCTGAAAAAACAATCTCGCTATCATATAGACTGTAGTTCAGTAGAAGGTGGTCATACTTTCACTTCTGACATTTCTAACTAGAAAGAGAAAAATAAATATAATTTGAAATTCTGGGAAACTACTGTCAGGGACTCATAGTCCAAGGCAGTATTTTTCAAATTTGGCAACTTTAAAATATGTGAACTACAATGCCAAGAATTCCCCAGCCAGCAATGCAATGGTGGCTGGGGAATTCTGGGATTTGAAGTCCACATATCTGAAAATTACCAGATTTGAAAAACATTGGTCTAGGAGAAAAGAGGAGAGGGTGAGCACTTGAGAGAAAGAAAACATATAAGCTAACCAGGAAAAATAATAAGGACAAACAGAAATTGAGAGAGAAATAACTTCTTTCACCAAATTCAAATCAACTTTAAAGGAATTATTCTATCTCTGCTTCCAATATGAATGATAATTGCATAGTCCATGTCACCACATTTTTAGCAGCCAATTTGCTACTCAATTTCCATTCCCTAGATGTCCACCCGTACATTTCTTTATAGTTCACTGGAGTGCCAATTAAACATCTTTGTGTGTTCTTTAAAAGAGAGCCAGTTCTAAGTGTTCCCACTGAGATTCCACAGTTTGCTAATGCAGGTGGGGTGCAGCGAGAGCAATTTAGCATTGTGCCAGAAATAGGTTTACCAAGTTGGCTAAGGTTTATTCACTCATACACACTCTTCTTGTACACAAGGCAATTACATTTCCTCTGGGCACGTATCTTCAGTCAACCCTACAGACTGTCGGCAGCTATAAAAATTTCACCGTACAAAAACATGAGCTTGGCACATTAGTGATGTCTACTTTGGTACCAAGCCCTGGTTGGTACAAATTTAAGATCATCAAGTATTTCCAGATAACGACTCTTGGCAAAGCAAATATTGCTGTTCATTTGTTTCCAAAGATAAAGATATCATCCAGAAAAAAGCAAAGGAAGAAAGACTACTTGTTCCCTATGGATTTTAGTTGGAGAGTTCCTTTCCTAAGACAAAAAATATAAATAAGTTGCGTTTTAATAAAAACTATTATCACAACACATAATAAAATAAAGAGAAAGAGAGAGGGGGAGGGGGAGGATTGTGGAATCATTAAGGAAGGAGCCACTGAGTTTAAAGGAGCTATTTAGGCCACTTTATCCAGTTCCTATTCCATGCAAATATCCAAATTATAGCATCCCTGGCAGACATTTATCTACCGTTCGATTGAACATATCCATCTTCAGGAAACTTATTCTATTGTTGAACTGCTATTACCATTAGGATGCTTTAAAAAAAAAATCAACCATGAGCTTTCCTGTAACTATTTTATAATTATAATAATCATGCAAGTTCCAATCTAGGTTGGTCACTGGGACCAGAGATTTACCATTCTGAACATTTGGGCTTGTGCTGGTACTCATCTTCAGGGAACTTCTCTCTACTGGAATATGTGCTTTGTGATATTCTATGAGTTGTATTTATTTGGTGCCTTCCTGTTGGTTGATTAGTGTGTTGATGGCTGGCGATTGGCTGTTGTTTCCTTGTGCTGCCAAGCTCTCGGTTCTTAAGAACCTGATAAGCAGGTGGTAAATCAGCACTCCTGTTGACTGCCAAGGGACCTGTTTCCCAGATTTCAATCATTTCCCTGGCTATCTTTATACCTGCACGGCCAACAATCAGTAACTGTGAAATTGAATGTATGTCAATTATAATAATCATAATTATGTGTGTCACACTCTAGGTTGGTAGAAATGTATGACAGTCATTCATTTGCTATGATACATAATTTTATTTCAAGACTAAACATTTAATTATTTATGTATCTGTGTGCCTTCTAAACACTGCCAATTCCTGGTAACTGCTTGTACAAGTCCCTGAAATTTATCTGGCAAGATTTTCAGAAGTGGTTTGCCCTTTATTCTCTCCCAGGTCTGGGCTTAGAGAGAATAATTGGTCCAAGGTCACCCAACTAACTTGTGTCTAAGACAGAACTAGAACTCACGGTCTCCTGGTTTCTAGCTGGTATTTTAATCATTACACCAAACTGACTCTCATATGGTTATTTATTTTGATGTATATCCCACTTTTCTGTTTATTCCAACATTCTTCAGTATATTCAGTTACATCAATCTGTCCTATAGGTTTCAAGTCCCTTTTAGAATGTGTAGTTGTCTGCCTTAATGCTGATTCTTAGAATTTTGACAGTATTGGATCAATAATGTACAGAGGGGAACTATGACTTCTCATGATTTATCAACTATTCTTCTATTGATGAAAGACTTTTAAAAGTCATATCATCCTACTGGCTTATACAAAGCTTATAATGGGCTACATTTCTAAAATCCATTTTTGACTCTACAAGTTAGATTTCCCTCATTTTCTATTTGCACATTTGATTTCATTTTTCTGAGTAATGAACTGTGCATTTATCTTGATTGAAAACAAAATAATTACTTGTTTTTAATTTTGTTTTTTTTACTGCATCTTACAGGCCACTCAGAGTTGTAACAGATTGGAGTGGCATATAAATCCCATAAATAAATAAATAAATAAATAAATAAATAGATAGTTCTAAAACTTAGGGGGGAAATGTATTAAATAAGTATTTTAAAAAGTTAAAAATCACAAACTTTTTATAAGTAACAGATTATGATTTTTATTATGTTATTGTTTCTTCTAATAAAGTTAAAAATATGAATGATTACTCAATTGGGTTTTATTCACATTACAATAAAGTATCATATATTAATAATCCTATGAATTTGTGATTCCATAGTATTTTTAGTTGAAAGTTGGACCATAAGAAAGGCTGAATGCCAAAGAATTGAGGCCTTTGAACTATGGTGCTGGAGAAGAATCCTGCAAGTCCCTTAGACTACAAGGCAATCAAACCGGTCAGTCCTAGAGATCAACCCTGACTGCTCTTCAGAAGGCCAGATCCTGAAGATGAAGCTCAAATACCTTGATCGCTTAATGGGAAGGAAGTACTCACTAGAGAAGAGACTAATGCTGGGAAAGATTGAGGGCAAAAGAAGAACGGGATGACAGAGAACGCGGTGGCTGGATGGAGTCACTGAAGCAGTAGGCGTGAGTTTAAAAGGACTCCAGAGGATGGTAGAGGAAAGGAAGGCCTGGAGGAACATTGTCCATGTGGTCACGATGGGTTGGACACGACTTCGCAACTAACAACAAGAACAAAAGTATTTTTAGTTAATTTAACCCTGATCAATAATATTCTAGAATTCCACTATCAGTTTCTATTTCTTACTGTGTCTAACTGCCTTCTGAGCTATTTTGTCTTGTCCTCACTTCTAAGTTTTCTTTTAGAGGGTTTTTTTTTTTTGAATTTTTGAAAAATATGTACATGGTTAGTGCTATCATCACTTTGAAAAGTGATGTCACTATTCATAATAAAGAATGTGCCCCAGACATCTAAGATCCTGTTTGTTTATTATTTGAAGGACAAATTATCTTGCAAATCATGTTGTATTTATTTCTGCACATTTCAAAATAATTTACGAAGTCCTCCCAAATCAGAGCAATGAATAACAAAATAATTCACAGTAAAATCATTTTGCAATGCAAGAATAAGTTTCTAACGCATATAAAATAGTCCCCAGGCAGTACCAGACAACCACTGAGAAAAATAATGCCCCTAGTATATTATTGTGCTATACTGAAATTTTGGAAAACAATTGTGGAAAATGTACAATATTGCAGCGCCAGATGGACTAATAGTCCAGGACAGTATTTTTCAAATTTGACAACTTTAAAATATGTGGATTACAACTCCAAGAATTCCCCAGCAAACAATGCAGTGGTGACTGGGGAATTTTGAGAGTTGAAGTCCACATACAGTATATGAAATTTACCAAGTTTAATAGTAATAGTAATATAGCACAGTAATATCCACTTTGTCCAGAGTCATATTTAGCAATTCTTGATGACTTGAAATCTGTACCATGCGGGGCTAATTTTAATCTCAGACGTGACCGAACACAGAACAGAATGTCTTTGATGCGGACCATCAAACCTTGGTCTTATTCAGTACAAATATTTCAAATTTGGACTCAGAAACTAATTGGCAGTCAAAATAGTTCCACATATTGAATGCAATATTCACTCACTATATCCGAGGAGCCAACAATAAGCAGCTCGATCAAAGAATCTCTAAGACCAGCCCCACCAACACAGACAGGGCAAGCCACCAGAGTATAAACTGACAGCAAACAACACTCTTACTAGCACTGATGATGTTACCTACTTTGGGTAATGAAATGTCTGCAAGAAAACAAGCAAGCTCAGAGAGCATTAAGGACCCCTCATGTCAACCCTGAGCTACATATTCTCCTTTATTGGTACTCACTATATCATATCTGTAATATAATTAGAAATAAGAATTCAAGAAGGATTGTTGGGCATTTTCAAATAATTTTCTACAAAATAGAAAGGCTGTAGAGAACAGAGGGAATGGCCTTTAAGGACAGGAGGAAGAGCTGCTACTAAGAGAATGACGAGGGAAAGGAGATTGAGTCCTTTCCAACACACTAACTTTAGAAAATGTATTAAACAAGCCCCTCCCAAATTTTCAGGGAGAGAGAGGGAAGCACGTTCATACTTGCAAGATTCTATAATTATAGCTGTTCCAGTAAAGTAGATTCAGAACAGTATGGCGTTGGTTTCTTAGTCTGATTTACCTAAGAGGGTTGAAAGATAAAATAGCTATAGATGATGAGTCATGGTGATGATGTTGGAGACTTATTGTTGGATCTCTGTTCTTGAGAGGAAGAGTATGTATAAAATGCAGTTGATACCATAAAGTGGGAAGAGATTTTCTAAATTACTACCCACTGCAAGATGTGTAACTTTTCTTGTTCTAAGCTTCCCTCCCAGGTACATACAGTGATGGCTAACAGTTGTGATGTATGCCCCATCCCAGATACCTTCTCTGCTTTTCTTTCTTGCCTATAGAGAGAAACAATGAAGACTGGGTAAGAAACACTGGTGCTTAAATAAATGGAGACAATTAATTCATACAACATATGTTCACATTACTGTAACACATAGATTAATTCTTTAAGGGACAATCAATTAGTTCCTAAGACTGCCAGAGTAGAAAAGAATAGTGGGGTGGGGACTCCAAATGTCCTACAACATACTACAGGAATTCATCTGCCCATCATAGTACCCACAATGGGGGAGGACTGTAGAGATAGATTGGGAGTGAATATGGATCCAAAACTGTGCCAGGCTCCAAGAACTATAGGGTTTATAGTTCTTTAGTTCTTTATAGGGTTTCTTACCTGACTAGGGGGTTGGACTAGAAGACCTCCAAGGTCCCTTCCATCTCTGTTATTCTGTTAACTGACTTGTTACCAATAGTCTGGAGATGGATTAATTAATTTCCTCTCAATTGATATGTGGAAGATGCACTGGATATTTTGTTTTGCTAAATCTTGTGGGAAAAAAATCCTGCCAGTTTGTTTTCAGTTTCAATTGTTCTTTCTTGCTGCAGTTTTTGCCACATTTAACACAAAATATTGCAATTTTTTAAAAATTTGATTAACAACTGTCTTCAGGGGTAATATCCACTACGTTAACTTGCATAAATACTCATTTGAATAATCCAGGGTATAGACTATGAACACATGTTTTTTTGTGGGATAACACAACAGCTTTACAAAACTGAAAATTAAATCTTAAGTAACACATTATTTAGTTTGCTAATGAAAGCATAATTGGAGACATGGAAGTAAACATATTAGGAAATATGGCAAGTTAATGTAGCTTTAAGAATAGCATTACCACTCAAATTACCATGTTTTGTCTCTCCTTAGCCTCCTTTTTACTTAATTAGCTATCTCAGGGAATTTAGGTATACCTTAGCAACATCTTTACAAGAAGAGATCAGACCCTCTCAAACACAGAGCCAAATCAAATCCACCTATGATAGACATAAACCTGAGAAAAATGAAAAGTCAGGGTATAGATTTTCAACAGAATTATTATCCCCAAACTGAAAACAATAGCTATTCCAAAAAGAAAGATTTTCCTGAAATCTTTCTTCCCAGTCTAGTTGGTAAACCCAGATGATCTGGATTTCAGATGAGGAATTCACTATTTTTTTTATAATTACAACTTTCAATTTTCAGAATTCTCCCGTCTCAAGGTTTTGTTTTCTCCTGTGGGAAGGGGGAAGAATGAATCTACACCAGTGGAGTCCACACCAGTGGTGGTGAACCTTTTGGGTTTAACATATCAAAAACTTGGAAAATGCCTAATTTAACTCTGCTAGTTTGTCACACATACAGCTCCCCCAAACAAAAGCAAAACAATTCTCTATCTCCCTCATCCCCATTTTGGCCAATCTGAACAATGACACTTGGTGGCTTCAACCCTAATGCCATCGCTGCCACTCAAACAGGCCACCTCATACCATTCCCCAAGGTGTCCCCATGGCCAGCTCTCCCCAGGATCTGCCATGTGTTGATTACTTTCAGAAAGTGTTTTTTTTCTGTTGACAGGCCCCTGCAGTCTACCCAGGACTGCTTCAGGTCACACGGGGCCTTTTATTCTTGAAGCAGCTTTGGAAAATGTTCTTCCAGCCTCTTGAGTCTCCCAAAACTGTGTGAAAGCATGTCCGTTCTCACACGATGTTCAGAGGATCCAGAGGCTGCATGAGATCACAGCCGCCTTGTGTGACTTCTAGAAGTTGTGGAAGCTTGCAATATATATCTATTGTTTTATATCTGTTTTTTTTTTAATCTGTTGTGCGCTGCCTAGAGTCTCTTTTTGTGGCTATATAAATTTGATAAATAAAAATTTATTTTAAAGCCACTGAAGATAGATAGCAACAATTTCTACAGTTAAAAAAAGAAAAAGAGGGAGTCTTTACCTTTTTTGTTTTGCTTTTAAAACAACTTTTTTAAAAAAAATCTTTATAACTATCATGTGTGTACTGTATTATTTCCTTTCAGTTTCCCTTTCTTTTTGTTTCTTTTTTGATTAATAAAAAGACTCTTAAAATGACAAATACTTCAATACATCTTGAAATATATATGTGTGTGTGTGTGTGTGTGTGTGTGTGTAGATAGATAGATAGATAGATAGATAGATAGATAGATAGATAGATAGATAGATGGATAGATAGATATAAAATACTTCAGAACTATTGGACTCCTTTGCATTTATACAGAAAAGGCTTGAGTAAATGGTTATATTGTTGGAAATTAATTGCCTTCATTATTTGACCAATACATTTGTATCCTACTCAACATGTTCAAGAAATCTGTGCCTTATTCTACCCTGTCTGAATCTCAGTTTCAAGCTAATGCGAATTCAGAAGTTTGGCTCAAGTCTTTCAAACTCTCTTATGAGGAAAGTGATCTCATTCCTTATTCATGTATCTTGCATGCTGATGAAAACCTTCCTTTTAAAGGCATTAAAAATGTAAAATTCATCTACAGTTTTAATTTTTTCTTTTAAAATGTACTTCTATCATAACTTTAGCTTTCCCCCCAGCTTAACTTTTTAATGTCTTAACTTCTGCTAGTTTTTCTTCAGCTGCTCTTTACATGTTTAGAATTGGTTGACATCTTAAGGATATGTTGTGTCGCAGTTTGTCCCACCACAACGGAGTATAGCTTTACAGTTTTTAGTCTGTTTGAATAATTATAGGTAGTGGAAGTTCCGGTCCTAATTTACTGGGAAGTTCCCAGTAAGCAGAGTTCCAATCAGCAGACAGAAGCATCATCAGGGCCCAGTCCAGAGGTCATAGTGTCCTTGGTAGGTCATTAGCTGGTCTGGGTCTAAAAGAACACAGTTTCTACAAGCAGGAATTGAGGGCACAACACACAGAGTTTCTGGTAAATGATCCAGTTGTTTCTAATTAGGGATTGCTTGCAAGTGGTAGTTGTAAAATAGAATCCCAATCAGGTACAAAATATCATTGAAGGGAATCCTTGCCTCAGAAAGAATCATGCAGGCCTCTTTTCTTCTGACCTTCACTCAGCCCCAGATGCCTTTGGACTAGAAGAAGCCCTGGATCAGACCCCTCATCCTTTTCTGTTTCCAGTTGCTCCTCATGCTCTGCAGCCTAATCAGCTTCAGATACCCTCTTCCTCCTCCTCCTCCTCCTCCTCCTCCTCCTCCTCCTCCTCCTCCTCCTCCTCCTCCTCCTCCCCTCCCCCAGAACATATACGGAACCAGACATAAAGGTTTCCTCATGAGTCATTTTTATGGAACATTTAGGGTGTGAGGACTCAGCTACCTGACAACCATAGCACTATCCATGGTGCTTCTGTACCATTCAAACAATGGATCAAAGGACTGCCTAGATGGACTAAAGCCCTAACTGATTCAAAGCTGGCCTTCTTTTGCCTAACTGCAACTATCTGTCCATTCCAAACACTTTCTCTTCCTCAGGGACAATACAGATTTTTTAACTATAGCAGTATGTAATAAACCTATTGTCAGCGTTCCAGAAAAAACCCAAAGACGTGGAAGCAAGCATTTTCCAAAGTTCTCTTTACTAGAATAGGCAAACTGGCACATCTGGGAAAACCCGAATCTGAAAAGCCCGGGTTTTCCTTCAGTAAGTCAAAACTCCCAAAACCATCCCCTTTTCCCCCAGTCGGTCACATGCTCCAATCAACGTCCGCTCCATCTCGAGCCAGCCCCCTGACCACTCCTTCTCCAGATGCTGGATCACCCTGACCTTGACCGACAGGAAGAATGCTATTATGTCTATTAACAACCCCTCTCCTTAATCCCCCCTCCTACTTTCACACACACGAGAAGGTGGCATCATTGGAGCTTCCGGCCTAATATGGCTTCCAAAGCTGACACCTATGATAAAAGAACACTACTAAAAGAAGGAAGATTTATTGATTTACTTTGTAAACAAATTTGAAAAAAATAATTACTATTTCAAAACATAAATCTATTTAGGTTTCCTCAATTCAAAATACAGGTAGTCCTCGAATTACAACAGTTCATTTAGTGACTGTTCAAAGTTACAACAGCACTGAAAAAAGTGACTTATGACCGTTTTTCACACTTAAGACCATTGCAGCATCCCCCTGGTAGCGTGAACAATATTTGGATCTTTGGCAACTGGTTCATATTTATGATGGTTGCAGTGTCCCAGGATCATGTGACCACCTTTTGTGATGTTTTGACAAACAAAGTCAATGGGGAAGCCAGATTCACTTAACAACTATGTTAATAACTTAACAGCTGGCATGATTCACTTAACAAATGTGCCAAGAAAGGTCGTAAAATGGGGCAAAACTCACTTAACAAATGTCTCATTTAGCAACAGAAATTTCAGGCTCAATTGTAGTCATAAGTCAAGGACTACCTGTAATTTCATAGCCTTTTGCTCCTACTATTCATAATATTGAGGTCTTTGATCTAAATATTTCTGAATAATTGTACAATGTACAATGTCATGGTCTGCTACATCAGTAACTTTCAAAGTTTAACTGGAGCTGTTTCTGCCTAGGAATTATTTTCCAATCACAAATTCATTAGATCATATTACACAAATCAAACCATGGTTTCATTTTGTCTGGTGTTATTTAGTATTATAACTCTTGCTCATGGGGAAGAAATGGGTCTTTTGCTATAATATGTCCCTTACCTCAGGATAACCAACACCAATTATTTAGTATAACATCTTAATAGCATCAGCATAAAGCTTACAACATTACTAGTGCAATCTGAATTGAGCTAAGTGGTTTTTCAGAGTGGTTCCTTTTGGCTCAGCTGATGTAATTTCTTAGAATATCATAAACACACCAAGTAATCAATCAAATATCTAGTGGATAGACACCTTGTGGGAAAGATTTAAAACTAGTTCAAATTTGTTTCTCTCCAGATTAATATAGAAGTACTGTCCTGCAGAGTAGTATGAAGCAGGGGTGAAATGCTCCATGTTACGGATCACCCGATCCGGTAGCGATAGCAGCGGGTGGTTCGGTGAACCAGTAGCAAAAATCCCTGCCCCCCTCCCCATGCCCAGCTGAGCCGCACGATCATCAGAGGTTTTTTTAAAATTATTTTTAAAAGCATTTTTCTACAATATCGTTGGCCGAAAAAATGCTTTTAAAAGTTAAAAAAAAGCCTCTGATGATCGCACAGCTCAGCTGGGATCGTCAGAGGCTTTTAAAAGCATTTTTTCTACAACCTCTTCGGCCGAAAAGGTTGTAGAAAAAATGGTTTTAAAAGTTAAAAAAAAAAGTTGGCCACGCCCACTCAGTCACATTACCCCCTCCCCATCAAGCCACGCCCAGAGAACCAATAGTAACAAATTTTACATTTCACCACTGGTATAAGTTAAGGATAACTCCATGACCCAAGTGATGCTGTAGCTGACATCTCGCAGTGCCTGGAGGCTGTGGGGGTCTGGATGGGAGACAACATTCTTTGACTGCAACCTGGAAAGACTGAATGGCTTTGGGTGATGGAGCTTTGAGTTCTAGGACTTTAACATATTTAGTTCTTGAGGGGTTGCCTACCCTCAGAAAAATCCGGTGTACAACATCAAGGTTTTTCTGGACTTGCGACTCCTACTCAAAGAGCAGGTGGCAGTCATGCTAGGAGAACCTTTACACAATTCTAGGTTGTGTGCCAGGTGCAACCTTTCTTGGATCGGACATCCCTGCACTGAGCATTCAAGGTCACCTCACACCATGACTCTTACAATGTGCTTTACCTGGGGCTATCCTTGAAGAGTATCAGAAGCTACAACTAATGCAGAGTGCAGTCACTTGGGCAGTCACTGCACTCTGGGGCCCCTAGGGTGGCCCATGTTACACCACTATTCCACAAGCTGCACTGGCTGCCAGTTTGCTTCAGTGTGTTGGTTATGACTCTCAAAACCCTTCATGGCATAACTCCAAGTTATCTGAAGAACCGCCTCAGCCCAATGGAACTGGCCTGTCCCACCCATGCCAGCAGAAGGCACATATTGTAAATCCCATTGATTAAGGAATTTTTACTGGGTAGGGGCTAGGAGAAGAGAGTTTTTTTGCCGTGGAAACCTCTCCCTGCGTACTTGATGCTTCCCTCCTCCACATCTTTTAGTAGTATTATTATAATTAATATGTATTATTTTATTATTTCAATGTCTACTGTTTTTAATGTTTGTTAGCTTCCAAGAATCACCTCTAGATTACATGGGCAGCACATAATTCTAATAAATAAAACAATATTTCCAATTCAACTGAATGGTAGATATATTTTCTTCAGTCTATCTTTTAAATTTTCTGTCAACCAACTGTACTGCTTAATACTGTACATCTACTTTCTATAGGAAAACATGGAAAATCTTATGCACTTTTCTTAAAAGAAACAGTTATTAATTTCAGTACTTCTGATAGCATGATACTGAATAAATGTAAATGAGATGAGAAACTGGGGCATTTTCAAATGGTTTGCATTGTTATTATGTATTTGTTTTCAAATGTCATTTCTCTGAAGGCTAATTTAGTGTTATATATAACAATTTACATATTAAAAAGACCCATTAATCTTTTAATATTTTTGTTGTGAGGGATAATAACCGAGAATCATGGCAGAATTTAATCCAAAATGAAGTCCAGATTTACATTTCTGCTGTCAGTAATTGCCTGCAGTAGCGCTGTACAGGGCAAAAGATGTAATTAAAAAATGACAAATGCTTTTCAATAAAGAACCTACTCTTACCTATCAAATTTTTCATGGGCTATATTTATGCAGGTATTCAGTAACCAATGTAACTAAAGTGGGATGGGGAAATAATTTTAAAAACACCTTTTCAAAAGCAAGTTTCACTCACCTTTAGGGTTGAAAAAAAATGTATAGATGGTTAAATAAATGGTTGAATGCCATAGGCATGATTTTAATTGATTCATTTTTACATGAGTGAAATTACAAAGACTGAAACAACTAAGACTTGAGAGAAAACGTGAAGTTGGAGAATATAAAACCAGCAGATTAGCTCATCCAAACAGTGAGCTTCTAGTATCTCAGTCCCAAGATCCAGGTTAAGTCCTTGGGCATTCTACCACACTTGTTCTAGAATGGGCGTTGTACTTACCTGATACGCCCCTTCTCTCCTTTGCTGTCACGGCAGTCAGCGTTGGGTACTTGACAGGTAGCTAGCCAATAGGACCGAGTCTACTGGAGTGTTTAAGTCCTGCCTCTTCCTGTTAGCTCCAGTTTTGAGGCGAAGGTATCCAGCAGACTGATGTGTCTATCGAAAGAAGCAGAAGAGAAGTGAAAGGTAACCCCCACCCCCGAAATCAACCGGCACCGACCAGGGTGGGGCTGACTGCCGTGACAGCAAAGGAGAGAAGGGGCGTATCAGGTAAGTACAATGCCCATTCTCCTCCCCGGCTGTCACGGCAGTCAGCGTTGGGACATACCAAAGCATCATGTCCTACAGGGAGGGATCAGGTTGGACACTCTGAAGAACACGTCGACCGAAGGCTGCATCCGCCGAGGCGTAGGTGTCCACCCGGTAATGGCAAATGAAGAGGGTCACCGAAGACCAGGTCGCCGCCTTACAGATTTCCTCCCACGGAGCTTGAGTGGCCCATGCAGCTGACGTAGCTGCACTTCTGGTAGAATGTGCCGTGATCTTCCGGGGCAGCGGCAAGGACTGGACATCATAGGCCATAGATATAGTGGCCCTCAACCAACGGCCCACGGTTGCCGAAGAGACTCGAGAGATGTCTCCCAGAGATGACGGTTGGAAAGAGACGAAGAGAGCCTCCGTTCGTCTAAAAAACTGAGTGCGGGATAAATAGACCTTCATAGCCCGCCGGACATCGAGGGTATGCCAGAGTCGTTCAAGGTGATGACGAGGAGCTGGGCAAAAGTTTGGAAGGATGAGTTCCTGGGATCTGTGAAATGAGGAATTCACCTTGGGGATGAACGCTGGGTCAAGACGGAGAACCACCCTGTCCTTGTGGAAGAGACAAAGGTCAGAATGGACAGAGAGCAAAGCGAGTTCCGATATGCGACGGGCGGATGTGATTGCCACCAGAAAGCAGACCTTGAAGGACAGAATCCTAAGAGTGGCTTCATAGATTGGTTCGAATGGAGGCTTGGTCAGGGCTGTAAGCACCTTATTGAGGTCCCAGGAAGGGAACCTGTGAACGACAGGAGGGCGTAAATTGGTAGCGCCCTTCAGAAAACTCTGGATCAAAGGTTCTTTGGAAAGAGGCACCGAAGCCCCAAACCGTAGCACAGATGACAAGGCAGCCACCTGACCGCGGAGCGTATTAGGAGCAAGACCAGAGACGAAGCCATCATGCAGGAAGTCCAATAGTTGCTCCACGGAAGCAGAAGAAGGGTTAAGGCTAGTCTTGGCACACCAGCGGAGGAAGGCCTTCCATGTTGAGTCATAAATGCGCTTAGTGGAAGGTCTGCGGGCCGCCAGGATGACAGAGGCGGCCCCAGGCGAGACCCTAGATGCTGTTAATCGGCGCCGCTCAACCTCCAGGCGGTCAACTGGAAGGTTTGAGGTTCTGGATGGAAAAAATCGCCCTGCTGCAGCTTGATGAGGTTGTCCGGGATGCGCCACGGAGGCGTCACTGAAAGAGCCACTAGGTCCGCAAACCAGGGCCTGCGGGGCCAGAAGGGAGCAATGAGGAGGAGCTCCGCTTTTTCCAGAAGGAGTTTCCGAATTACTTTGGCGATCAGAGGCAGTGGTGGAAAAGCATAGAGCAGGACTTCCCGAGGCCAAGGGCTGCGAAGGGCGTCCACCGCTTCTGCACCCGGAGATTAATATCGGGAAAAGAAGCGGGGCAGCTGGTGATTGTTGATGGAGGCAAAAAGGTCGACTTGAGGAGGACCGAAACGGTCCGAGAGGATCTGGAAGAGTCCCGGGGGAAGGCTCCATTCGTTGTGATCCAGGCTGGCTCGGCTGAGAGCGTCTGCCCGGACATTGTCCTTCCCAGCTATGTAGTCCGCCTTGAGGGAGCTCAGGTGGGCCTCGGCCCAGAGACCCAGACGCCGGGTTTCCTCCATGAGGAGTTTGGAGCGCGTCCCGCCCATCCGGTTTATGTGGGCCTTGGTGGAGATGTTGTCCGTTAGAACAAGGACATGTCGATCGATGACGTGGGGCTTGAAGTGCGTGAGAGCCAGATAAACTGCCCTGAGCTCGAGGATGTTGATGCTTAGAGACTGCTCCGGAGGAGACCAGAGACCTTGAGCCGTCAGGGAGCCCAGATGCGCCCCCCAGCCGAGCAGGCTCGCATCCGTAGTCAGAACTAACCTTTGTGGCTCGAAGAACTTGCTCCCTAGAGACAGGGACGGAGAAATCCACCAGTGGAGAGATTCGATTACCACCGGGGGAAGTCGAACGTTGCCTGGAACAATGGAAACTGCAGTCCGTTGGAAGGGGAGTAGAAGCCATTGGAGAGGCCTGCTGTGGAGACGAGACCAGGGGACGATCCCGTAAGAGGAAACCATCTTGCCCAGTAGCGTTGATAAGTCAGAGAGGGAGGCCGAATGGCTAGACCGGATACGGTTAGCTAGAGATGACAGGCTCAAAACGCGATCAGGTGACAAGGAAACCTCCCCATGAACTGAGTCTATAATAGCCCCCAGATGTTGGATCCTGGTGGACGGGACCAAGTGGCTTTTAGACCAATTAATAGAAAAGCCATGGGACTGTAATATCTGGGCGGTCCTATCTAAATCCAGCAGAGCCTGCAAGGAGGAGCGGGAAAGGATGAGAATATCATCCAAATAGAACATGGTTCTAATGGGAAGGGACGAAACATGTGCCATAAGGGCGGCCATTAGCTTTGAGAAAACCCTGGGGGCAGAGGACAAACCAAAGGGGAGGGAAGTATATTGAAAATGTCGCCCATTGTAACAAAAACGAAGAAATTTACGGTGTCCAGGCCAAATTGGAATGTGGAGGTAAGCCTCCGTTAGATCAATGGAGGTCATATAGTCACTCTGTCGTATACCCAGGAGGATGGTTTGGAGGGAATGCATCTTAAACCGGCGATAAACAATGTGCCGGTTTAAGGATTTCAAATCGAGAATAGCCCTCCAACCCCCCGAAGCCTTGGGGACCAGGAAAAGGCGAGAGTAAAACCCCTGACCTTCCTGAGAGGAGGGAACAGGTTGGATAGCCCTAATCTCTAGGAGGTGGAGGATGGCCGCGTCCATCCGAGAGCGCTTGGCTGGGTCCCAGGAGAGGGGGCATCGGAGAAAAAGCTTCGGAGGGGTGGAACGGAATTCAAGGGAAAGGCCGAAACGGATTGTGGACCTGACCCAGGCATCAGAGACGGTAACGTCCCATTGACCAGTAAAATAAGATAAACGACCCCCTATGGCTAAAGGAGGAAGGGAATCAACGGGACCTCCTGAAGGGACGGTCCCGACCCCCTCGAAAGGGCCGCTCGTAATTAAAACGAGAACCGGGTCTAACCTGATGATCTGAAGTAGCCTGGTCTCTTGACGGGAAGGAGCGTTGAGACTGTTGAAGTGAGGAGGAAGTGTCCAGTGGGCGATAGGAAGAGGGATGAGAGAAGGAGAGAGGACGGAAGTCAGGGCGACGATTGAGAGCAGGCAAGATTTTGCGGTGATCCCTCGTTTCGATCAAGAGAGGGTCAAGTTGGGAACCAAAAAGTTTGTCCCCAGAGAAGGGCGAAGAAGCCAGGCGCCATTTACTCCTGATGTCGGCCTGCCAATTACGGAGCCACAGCAGTCGACGGCCGGTGATGGAAGAGCCAATGGCCTTGGCGGAAAAGCGGGCAGCGTTCAAGGTAGCGTCAGCGGAGAACTCCACTGCAGCCATGATCTTGTTCAAGTCTTGGTGGGAACGGTGATCTGACGGTGGTAAGCGAGCTTGGAGCTGTCTGAGCCAGAGGATAGTGGCTCGGTTGAAGAACGAAGCTGCCGACGATGCTTGGACCGACCAAGCCGAGGCCTGGTGGCCCTTGATCAGAGTTCTTTCAGCCCTTTTCTCTTCAGGGCGTAAGCATTCCTCTGGAGGGCCTGCGAGAGGGGAGGGAGAAGAAAGGGCCAGCACGGGAGCGTTGACGGAAGGAACCTGCAGAAGCTGGGAGAAATCAGAAGCCATATTATAAAAACGCTTATCCAAATTGTTTGGAATTGGGCCGGAACTTGGGAGCGACCACTGACGAAGGAGAACATCGGAAAATAATCTGGGTGCAGGAACCACTTCCTTTTGGATCTGAGGCTCTTGAAAGAGAACAGAGGCTGGGTCAGTTGATGAAGACGAGGCAGCTGAGGAGGAAGAGGAGACGCCCAGACGGGTGACATTTTGGGCCTTGAAGAGCAGGGATCTAAAAAGCTGGGGTCAGAACAAACCGATGAAGGCGGGCTGGTCCGGTTGCAGACCCTCGTCATCTGATAGGTCATTGTCAAGGACAGGTTCTTCCTCAGAGAGAGAGTCCTGGCCATCCAAATCCACAATCTCCCCTGCTTCGATGACATCATCACCCTCTTGATGGGCATGTTGACCTCTATACACGGGGTTGGCCACAGGCTGGTCCGAAACGACCGAGGGAGGCCTCTGTTGTAGGCCTTGCGAAATGCCCTTACGGATGGCTGCGGAGATTAGGTTCGCTAAGGCCGGAGTAATATTCTGCAGTGGAAGGGAGGCATCACTGGCAATTGGCGCTGCAGGGACCTGCGACCTGGCCTGAACCGGCCGAGGATCGTCTCGTGTCAGTGGAAAAACTGACTGAGCCTCCTCATCAAAGGAAACCTCCTCCTGGACGGACCTATCAGGGGACAAGGCCTGGGGAGGCCGCGGAGGAACCACAGTTGAAGGGCCAGAGAGGGTAGCCTGAGAACTCAAGTCCATCGGTACAGGGTCCCTAGAAGAAGAGGCCTGGGCTTTTTGAAAGGCCCTCTCAATGGCCTTATGACACCTCTCCTCCTCTCTGGATGGTTTGTGAGAAGAAGAGGGGGCAGTGGCCTTTCGAATTTTTGATGCCTTTGCATTGGAAGGGCCCTCTTCTGGGTCGTCCTGGGCAGGACGTTTCCCCTTCGATGTGGCATGGCGGGAGGAGCGCTGTCTAGGTGCATCCGCCATTTTGAATAAGAGTCCTGGCACGGGAACCCAAGAAAATGGCCACCGAAAGGAAAAAGTTTCTTACAGCACCTACCAGGCGATGAGGGAGGCCGAAATATTCCGAATCCAGTCCCTTGCAGGCAGTGGGACCGTAGCGAAGTGCTAGGAAGGCCAAGGGAGCTGGGAATTCCCAGGCGGAGATTTTCATGGCGCCGCTAGCTCCAGCGGCTGTAAAATGGAGTCGCGGCAAAGTGGCAGGCAATCCAATACGCTGCTGGGCACAAGGGGACCCTGAAGCAGCGATTCCAGCCTTAAGAGGCAGAAGGCCCGGATAGAGACCCGCAGGAGTTTAGGCAGGGTCCAGGTCCAATGATACCTCCGCCGGTGAGGGCGGGAAAGCCGGGAAACGCGGCCGGGCGAACCCAGGCGCGCGCCAACAAGCTGCCGCCTGCAGCCGATGAGCGATCGGAGCAATTAAAGCCGAGAGGAGCAGAACGTAGTCAGAGCAGTCCGAAGTCAGAAAACCAGAGATTCAATCCTAATTTGATTATACTAGCAATAGCGAGACTCGATAGACACGGCTGTCCTGGCAGACCGAGTCAAAAAACTGGAGCTAACAGGAAGAGGCGGGACTTAAACACTCCAGTAGACTCGGTCCTATTGGCTAGCTACCTGTCAAGTACCCAACGCTGACTGCCGTGACAGCCGGGGAGGAGAATAATAGAATCAGAGAGGACCACACAGGACTTCAAACAATTGCTAATGTAATGAGAGTGGTACACAATCCAACAAAGTTCAGTTACTAGAAAGTGGCAGCTGATTTTATCTAGGGGCTGAAGACTCGTTTCTTTTTGCTGGCACACTTCCAGTGAACAAGTGCCTACTGGTAACTGGTTCGATTGTCAAGGTAATTTTACTGACTGGATTTTTTTTTCATCTAACATAATCAGAATTTGCCTTTACATAACTCAGCATTCTATGTCCTGTACACCAGGTTGATCAAAAACAGACTTTTGTGTAACCATTGCGCAAAGTGTCCCATTGTTTTCTTAAAGGATGATAAAATCATAAGTATTTTGTTGATAAATCCATATGAACCTCTGCTAAATATCCCTTTAGGGTTTGGAGATGTTTATACCACTTACCTAAATGCTACAAAGGCACATTGACTTTTTCTGTTGTGTTCCTTTTTTCCTCTCTGGAGTTCTTTGCAATTGAACTTTTATAGCATCTTCCCTTTGAGCTCCAATTTCCCATTAGTGTCTAATGGGTGTCCTAATTATCACTGGTCTGAGATTATGAGAAAACCAACTTTTTCAAAGCCCAAGGTGTTCAGATCTTTCATTGTACAAGAAACCATGTCTAATTTTGGTTTGCACTTAAAAGCAGTTTATACAATTGCTAATTGGGTGTGATTCTCACTCCTGGTTTGAAAGCATTCTGGAATGCTTCAAGGAAAGTGTTCAAGGCAAACTCAGAACGACTGGCTGGAAAGAAATAATTCTAATATTTTCCTATTAATTTTGGACTAGGGTTAAAATTATGGTGAGGACTTTATACTGTATATGTTTTATGGTCCTTACAACTGTGTGTGGTTACTCAGATTTAAATGTCCAATTTGACCTATAGACTTGATGTTTGAATTTCAGAATGAGAACACACTAAAATTATACATTATTTACTTTGTCAGTTTTGCATAAATGGAGAAAAGATTGTCTAATAATAAATTTGGCTCAACTTGTATATATTATTATAGCTATCTAAAACATTGCTAGTACAAAGATTAGAATATTTAGATGCTGTAAGTAAGTGCAGGTTATCAAATACTGTCATATTGAAGGATATTGCATGTCAAATATCAAAATTTGTCCAAACGTAACTGAAAAATTTGTCAAATATTTCTAGCACGTATTAGCTGTTAACTACTTATTTATGAATATGGTGTGAGGGTTGATATTGTAAATATTGGTTTTTAGGAAATCCATGGAAGCTTGAACATTTCATAAGGTATATATTTGTCATGTCAGTGATATGAAACATTCAAAAGTATTTTACACTTCGGCTTTTACATAAAAAAACAAACTCCACTGAATACTACTAATTCCATATAAATTTCTAATCAATCCTGAAGTTTATTGGATAATCTTGGATCAGTAATTAGTTGAATTTACACATTATATTAAATAATTGTTTGAATAGAAATAATTTGAAAATAACTGCATGCAAAATAATATTCCATGATTTACATATCTTATCTGTTGGCATCACACAATATGCTAAACCAAAATCAAGCTCATTTTTTGGCTGCGCACATCCAAAATGTATTATTGGTTATAGTTCATAATTACAGGTTGTGATTGAATAATGTCACTAAGGCTAATTTGAAGCCAATGTACATTCTGTTTTATCCAAGTTATATACTCCATCACACATCACTGAATCATTGGACTCATTGTTTGATTTCATTATCTTCATTTGCTACATACAACCATTATCTTCCCCAACAACATTTTTAGTAATCAACTAACAATGGACAGCAGAAAATGAAAGTTGGTATTTCTAATAAGATTTGCTTTCGGTGTTCTGTTCTTACATTACCATGCCATTAGCTCTCATGCCTGGTAAATAAATGTCTGCTGCAAACTGATGGCCTAAGCATTTTCCTCTCTCACATTCAATGCAAAGGATATTTCAACTGCTGCCACTGGAAACAATGACTGATTGATCACTGTCTGCATGATGTTTCCCTTGGACCTCCCCAAAGCCCCTGCATATCAATTCTTCTTGATTGCTGGTATTCATTTTGTATAATGATTAGCTTCTGCATTGAATTTAGCTGCATGAAAAGGTTTCTCTATGAATAAATATACAGGTATAATGTGTTCTTTTGCATTACACGGTGGAAGGCTTTTTCAAGGTTTCTGTGTATACATACCCATATACATACATATGCATACATACTCACAAATGCATCCCAAACCCGTATGTCATAATTCTCAAGGTAAGCAACTTTATGCAAAATGCGGAAAAAGGAATAAGAAATAATAAACTGAGAAAACTAAAGCACAAGAGAAGGAAAAATAACTAAAACTAGATAAAACTAATTTACACAGACAACGTTTTCCCCCCTGTACCGATAACACTTGCTTTGTATTCTGTCGATGTTAATTCTGTCCATAGCATTTTCAAGCTGAAACAGATCAGGAAAGATTCAGGACTTAAAGGCCATCCTACTTTGTCAAGGAGACAAGCAAGGTTTCAGTGAACAGAGTAGCCATAGATTTTTAAAAATTGCCTGAATTGTATTCTTCTGAAAACAGGGTCTATTTAATCCCAGTAAATCTTTACACTGACTATAATCTATGTGTAGACTCTTATTTGAATTAAATCAATTCTTATGATGTCGGTATAATGAGGACCCAAATTGTTGAGGGCACCATGTAAATTGCTTAGAGAGTGCTGTAAAGCATTGTGAAGTGATATATAAGTCTAAATGTATTGCTATCCAAATCTCTCTCTCTCTCTCTCTCTCTCTCTTTTTTTTTTGCTTTAATTTATATGCCGCCCTTCTCTGGAGACTCAGGGAGGTTTATAATGTGTTAAGCAATAAC
Source organism: Arizona elegans (assembly GCA_022577455.1). Taxonomy (NCBI): domain Eukaryota; kingdom Metazoa; phylum Chordata; class Lepidosauria; order Squamata; family Colubridae; genus Arizona; species Arizona elegans. Next base: position 258,637,967 of record JAKOOJ010000001.1, read on the forward strand.
CTTCATACTTTTGTATATTTATACAAAGTCAGCTTATTGCCCCCACAATCTGGGTCCTCATTTCACCTACCTTAGAAAGGATGGAAGGCTGAGTCAACCTTGAGCCTGGTGAGATTTGAACTTGCAGTAATTGCAAGCAGCAGATGTTAATCTGTTAATAACAGTGCTTTAGTCCACTGTACTACAGGCTCTTTTAAATTGTAGTTTCTGTAAACTAGCTTTTTTAGGTATGAAATGTGCATTAGAAACTCTCTCCTATATCTCTATGAAGATTCTCAGTCACCCACATCATGGTTGCCCTAAAGGTGTTGTTCAAAAGACAACTAGACTTTCTTGGTAAGTCCAAGGAAGTCCAATTGCCTTTTGAGCAGCATCTTTGGGGTGTACTCCCTAAAAGGGGTATCCTCCCTTTTTCAGATATAATACCGTGTTTCTCCAAAAATAAGACCCTGTCTTATATTTTTTTGAACCCTGAAATAAGCGCTTGGCCTTATTGCCATGCGCTCAAAAGCCCGATTGGGCTTATTATCAGGGGATGTCTTATTTTGGGGGAAACAGGGTAATATGCAACAAACATTAATTGGAAGAAAACTTTCTGATCTTAATTGTCCTTGAAGAATCTAAGCATATGTCTTCAGACAGCATGCTTAAGATCATATAAAGGTGGGGGAGGGAATACAAAATCATTCACGGTGACTCATTCCTTGCTGCCTTTGATTTCAGTATGGTATATTTGAAAGAAATTATGTGGGATATTTCTTGCGCCCTGAAGAAGTGCAACAGAAGTGTTTCGAATTTGCTGGCATTAAATCTTGTCACAGAAGGATGTCAATCCACCTTGCTTCTCCCTATGAAATCAGGTGGTTCTGTAATATAAAAATCCACACCCAGAAAAGAAAGCAACCAACCACTGTGACAGCTAATCATTTGCAAACATACAGCTCTTTTAACACCTGCCACGTCTCCCTCCATTTTACAGTATTTGTCTTGGCAATATAAATTGAGTTTGGGTTCAGCCGTGCTTGGTGTGACAGAGTGAAGAAAAACAATTTGGCAACTGAAGGAATAGAACCTGGCATGGGAAGGAGAAGAATCCGGCATGGGAAGCGAGACAAGGGCTCTTTCCTCAAGGAAAAATGGCCGTTGGTTTGTTTTTTTACCATCTTTAAAGAGAAAAGCAATGCTGCTAGAAGCAACCTGACAACCTGCACATTTATGAAAGATGCCAAGTAACCTGAAGCCCTTCTGAAGAAGCCTCTTTTCAATAAAGTGCTGCTCGGAAAGAAAACAATTTAACCCGCTGTACAGAAATGAAAAATGTTAGTGAAGGAAACATAAGTGAAAATGTTTCTTATATTGTTCAAAGGAAGTTTCCCTTCCCCAAACCCCAACCAAACTCATATGTTCTACGAACAGAGGGGGAAAATATTGTTTGCTGGGAAAAAGATAAATTCAGGTTGGTGCTAATGGATCATGGCACCTTCTTAAGTAGCATTACATTCTCATCATGTAGATGTGACTCTCAGATGTTGCCGAGTTGCATCCCTTTATAAAAACAAATAGAATCTTCAGTTCCAGTTAGGCATTTGGAATTTGTCAGGGTGTTATGTATTGTTCAGTGTATTTTAACAAATGTTTCAAAATCACAGTACTACTAGTTAGAGGCACAGATTCATTCATTCGTTCTCAGAATAGAACAGCCAAAAGTTAATTTATTCTACTGATTCACTACATGTCACTTCCATTTATGTTGAGAACATTTTACATAGGCAATCGGCAAACAAATTCACAGAAATGCATGTTATATCAACTTGAGAAAAAACAGAAACTGTCATCTAAGCCATACAGTGTTAACAGGGATGGGAAGACAACACAATAAATGTTTTTAGATGATTTTTCTATTTGTTTTAGCGCAAATGTACTGCTATTCTAATTCAGTTTTTTTTTCAGAACTATTTCGTCTTGCTCTGTTAATTGGTAACAAGTTTGGGAGGGCTGCAGGTGGGCTGCAAATGATTCTGCCATACCTAAAATATTCAAATGAGAGCAGGTGAACTGTGCCGCAAACATGTAGTTGGGCCTGTCACCCTAATTTAACTAGAAGACCTACACATAGTCACATGGGACAGAGATGGGTTTCAGCAGGTTCTGATCAGTTCTGGAGAACCGGTAGTGGAAATTTTGAGTAGTTCAGAGAATCGGGAGTAAAAATTCTGACTGGCCCCGCCCCCATCTATTCTCTGCCTCCCAAGTCCCAGCTGATCGGGAGGAAATGGGGATTTTGCACTCCCCTGGAGTGGAGAGGGAATGGAGATTTTACAGTATCCTTCCCCTGCCACGCCCACCAAGCTACGCCCATCAAGCAATGCCATGCCCATCAAGCCACACCCACAGAACCGATAGTAAAAAATTTTGAAACCCACTACTGACATGGGGGTTTTAAAGGCACTCAGGGGAAATCGAGATGATCAACACAATTGCAGCCTTGCTCTATAGCATGCCCGAATTTTTCCTGAATATTTCAAAAAACAGACAATATGGGAGACTGAGCACAAGTCAGGGAGCAGTGGAGAAAGAACAGGACAATCAGCATTCCTGAAGCAAGTGAACAACAAATGAGTTGAAATGTAAACATATAACATCTTATTTTTTTTTTATGTGAATAGATTTGTGAGCACCACTTGAACGGATTCTACTTGGGCATAGTTGGTAGGACTTAATAGAATCCATTTCTCCAGTCAAGAAACTAGATTTCTATAGGGACAGACAAAAACAGGGAGAGGGAATGCTAAGGATTATGGATTAGCATCTTCGCTGATGGCCTCTGATCTAAGTTAAAGCAGCCCTACTATTGATCTGTCTGCATTGTCTCTTCTTTATTGACTTTTGAACGTGCCTTCTAATAAGCAATATACTGTATATGCATGTTCATTAAAACATATTCCATGTTTGAGTTATCTTCTTTAATTATTTTCATCTTAAATGCTCATTTAAGGACTACTCAGCAAATATACAAATACGTGCAAAATGCATATTCTTTTTCATCCCATTTCTCTTATTCATTTGTATTTGTAATGCATTCTCTATAGGAACATTTTTCTCTATTATTGCAAAAAGCTTGTGACAAAAACAGAGCACAATTTATTTTGTATATATTTATATTTTCTGCAGATTATTTTTGAATAGCTATTAGGTTGGAGTGTGCAGCAGGTTATTAAATGAAAAAGTACATCATCCTTTAGTTCATCAGTATCAAGGGCACTTTCCTACAAGGGAAATTTCATGCTCAGTCAAACCTAAGAAACATATGATATAAACATATGCCTATTTTCCTTACATGTATTTGCTGTGAGGGGTTTTCTTTTCCCTGGTTTCCAAAAATAACATTCCACTAAAACAAATGATTATCAACAGAATGAATTCTCATATTATTCACAAGTATAGGATGGGTTCTTCTGGAGACAGAAAAAATATCTCAATAGAGAACACCATTGGGAATGTTGCTTAATATATTTTTTTTTCAAAAAGTCTTCTCAATTGTTAGAATATTTCTAAGCTTTCTTGCCACAACTACAGAAGAAATTAAGCAACAATAATAGTTTTCCCATAAAGTGCTAACCAGGAATTTGTGAGATTTTTCCTTTGCCTTGCAACCAAAATTTGGAAGGAATGGATGATATCTGTTAAAAGGCATTTGAATTTATTCCTGCCTTTCAGAAACAGCAAAGAAGTGAAGGAGAGAGAGGAAGCATGTAAAATGGACAGAGAAAGGAGAGTGACCAAAGGAAGGGAAAGAAAGGAGCTTGAGGGAGGTAGAGCAAGGGCCAAAAGAAGAGAGGGGGAAAAGAAGGCCAATTAAAAACACAAATTCATCGAAAAACCCATACTAACCACATTCTCCATTACCAAAGTAACAATCACAAGAGTAGCTGTGGAAAAGCATTACTCAGATGAGCACAAACACAATGCTATAATCCAGAACACCAGAAAAAGGAAACATACCACCTATACATCTTTCAACAAAATGGATATGCACGTAACTTTGTCCAAAATGCTTGATCAAACAACCCATTGTAGCACAACCAACACAAGCTACAAAAAGGAAAACACTAATATACATAAGAATAACCCTATTAGAAACAACCAGCAAACTATTACAACTACATACCATCACTATAGCACACAAACCATTTAAAGTCTTCCAAGCAAGCAAAGCAAAAAACAGTCACCCAATACAGTGCTTGGTGCTTTTTGAGCTTGTTTGTTTCTCGCAGATGTTGCATTACTGAACTTGGTAATATCAATTTTAGATACAAGTGGCTTGCCCTTTCAATGTTGGTGGGAGTTGTGTTTTCTTCTTGATAATTACTTGATTAGCTGTTGTTCACTGTATAATTGTTTGTCTGAGTTGGTAGTTGCTTGATTGGGATACTGTTTACTGCTTGATTGTTGGTCTAGTATTAATCCAATTTTCCTGTTTTGCTAAGTTACTTTTATTACCATTTGCCTTATCATCAACATAGAAATATAACTTTTTATTCATTAATCAAGGTAGGCACAAAGCAATTTATGGCCTCTAGTTAACTCTGGAGTTAACTTCAAAACTTCTTTTTGAAGTTAACTCCAAAAATCTTGGTTAACTTCAATACATTTCACTTTAGAAGCTTTCTTAACTGAGTTATGGTATAGAAGATTATGGATATTATTTTCTATTGTGGAAGAGAACACCAGAGGCCAACATTTGAAAACTTTAAAATGCTGGAGGAAGAACATTACCAAGAAGGAGTTTAGATTTTTTTAAAAATTATCTATAGGGGATGTACAGGTTTCATGAGACTCTCAGAGGTACAGAGAAAGGTAAAGAATCTATGAACTAGAACATATGCAATGCTTTGATTGCTGCATTGCCTTAATACCTGAAGAGCGCTACTATCACACTCAAATATAGAGAAACTATATTGAACTATAAAGTTTAAATTAGCTCAGATTATGTATAGATTGTAAAACTGAAGAGATGATCAAATGTGTGTCTTGCAAATATAAAAATATAAACCTAATTTAGATGCAAATAGCTACCATAGATAGATGGATGAAGGTTGGCAAGAAGCAAGGAAGAGATGGATTTACTGGTTTTCATCATCAAACAGAAACCAAACTGGTGGTTGAGCACAATATGCAAGACACAATTTTCTCAGGTTCATAAGTTTCCCCCCCCCAAGAAAGCGCATTGATTTTTATTGTTTTTTCCTTGAGCAAGAATGATCTCACACAAGTATACGCACTGTTCCCGGATTTGTGTTGTTTGTCTCATGGCTTACCCAGCACTGTATGGAAAAAGGAAATTAGATTGATATTACTGATATTAATGAAATCGGTGTTATCCAAAGCGACCCTTAACAAATGCATTTCAAATGAAAAAGGTGGTATAAGCATTGCAAGCTATTCTTCAATTAAATCCATTCTACAGTATGTTCAAACTTGAATGCTACATTCATGTGAACAGGGATGCTTAGATTTCTCTTAACAGACTACCAATGAAACAGAACAATCTTTTGTATTCAGTATGGATTGGTATGCTCTGTATTAGCTCCCACTATTTTCCTTTTTTCCTAGCTAATGTTAAAATTGTCCTTCTCTAATGAAAATGTCAGTGATTTCCTAATGTTGACTTTCTGAGAATGTAGGTGGTCTACCTGGAATTTCTCTGCTCTCCAACTACAAGAAAAAATAAGTTACATCTGTTACTTATCTATTATTCCATTCAGTTCAAAGCTGTATATTAGAATAAATGGTCCAGCACATCTTCATCTTCACCTTTTCTTCTATGCAGTCAAATCTACAACAGGTAGTATAAAATAATCCCAGGCTAGAAGCAAATCTAATATGCTAGGAACTCTGGAAATGACTAAGATGAACTGAAGTATAAAAAAACTGAAATAATACCATGCCAAGAATAGCAATAATTATTCAGGGGTAAAATGCTCCCGGTTCAGACTGGATCGCCCGATCTGGTAGCGATGGAGGCGGGTGGTTCAGAGAACCGGTAGCAAAAATCCCTGCCCCCCCCTCCCCGCTCAGCTGAGCCGCATGATCATCAGAGGCTTTTTTTCTTTTAAATGCCTCTGACGATCCAAGCTGAGTTGCCTGATCGGCAGAGGCTTTTTAAAAACCCTCTGATGATCAGGCAACTCAGCTGGGATCGTCAGAGCCTTTTGAAAGCATCTTTTACAACCTCTTCGCCGAAGAAGCTGTAGAAAAAAATGGTTTTAAAAGTAAAAAAAAAAAATATTGGCCACACCCACCCAGTCACATTAACCCCCCCCACCAAGCCACGCCCACAGAACCGGTAGTAACAAATTTTAGATTTCACCACTGTAATAATTCCTATGTTTCCTTAAGGAGATCATCCTTAATTTTATCCCCACAATAGCAGCTCCCTATAATTGGTTGGTCTGAGAAAGTGACTGGACTGGACCATTTTCCATGGCTGAGGATAGATTTTAACCCTGTTCTTTAAAATCCTAGGAGGGGTCCATTGTAATGGTCAAGTGTAAATATCGAAGCAAGGTGCACAAATGAACTATTTGCATGAACATGGACTATTCCCAGGATTTTTCTATAACTGAAAGAAAGATCCCAATGTAGGTATCATATATTGGCCTCCCTTTGGAAGGGGAAGGAAATCAATAACAAGTTTCTTCATGTTAAAAGTGCAGCATGACAACAATCGCTCAATACAGTATAAATGTATACACAAGACGATAGAAACTGTTTCTACAACTCGGTATCTGGAAAACAAATGACTTGTCTTCTTTCCTTTTAAGAGAAGACAAGCAATTCTTTAAATTTGTTATTCAGCTCAAACCAAGTTAGTTGGAAGACAGCAAAGTGAATACCATTTTAAGGGAAGCTATGTACTATGGGGCAGAGGAATATCCTCTTAATTATTACCTAATTGAGGGGTCACCAAGCTTGGCAACTTTAAGAGTTGTGGACTTCAACTCCCAGAGCTGGCTGAGGAACTCTGAGAGTTGAAGCCCACAAATCTTAAAGTTGCAAGGTTGGAGACTCTTGACCTAATTGTATTTTGCCACCAAAAGTACTTATCATCTCCTTTGTCTCCACTTTTAGTCACAAAAAGAAATTAGTTTGATTCCCTCTATGCTGAAATGTCTTGAATTCCTGCAGAAGTTTGGACCTAATCCTAGGGAGAAGAATGATTGCATCTGCTGGGCTTCACTTCTACTCTGAGGGCTAAGATATCTGACCCTGATTCTGCTGCCTATCAGAGTCAGATCTTGTAATCATAGCATAGATTCTACAGAAGTAGATGGAAAATTCAAGTTGAATATCCAGGCATGGAATGCTGGAAGATTCAGGCTTTTGATCTCCATTTCTTCTTCCCTTGCATCTGAATTTAAGCTGGTTTTCACAGTGTGAGAAAGAACACTAATATTGTGTTTACTAAACAGGAATGTAAAGAGCATCCATCATCGAGATGGATGGGGCTTCTAATTGTATTCCATTTTAATTTGGAATCTTCAATAATGCATCACTTTTGTCATCTCAGCTGTGTATCTCCATGTTAACCTGTGTCAAAAATAAGATAATAGTGTATTACATCTAATCAAATCATCGCAGCATCGTTCTAGATCTGGCAGATGATTTTAAAAAAATGAAAATAATAATCCATAATGTTCTAGAAAGGAGAAACTTGCCAGAATGGAAAATTCTTTATTCCAAGCTCATTTCAATAGAGCTCCATATTCAGTCATGAACGTATAAATAATGTGAATGTTGATAAAAGTTTAAAAAGGTTAAAAATGGAAAAATATGTGATAAGATTAATCTGGCAAAAATTTGTTCTTAATGCATCCATTTTTTTCATGATGATTACAGATCAATTTGATTATAATCAGCTTATGAATCTTTCCTGGTATTGATATCAGACTGATCTACAGTTCTCTAAACTCTTCTTTTCTTTCATTTTGAATACAGGAAAATTGCTCTCTGGCATTTCTTCAGTTCTCTAGAATAGCAAAGCCTCACTCATATAAGTGGCTATATACTTGTTCTGGTTTTTATCCCAGAGGTAGAATATTCTTATTTGAAGATGGAATAAATTATCACCACTCTTTTATCAAAGTCAGATTATTTTCTGATCATTCTGAATCTAATTGGCACTTCTGATTTTCACAGGGATGCAAGACTACATGCATCCAATAGTTTTCTAGTAAATACTTGATGGACAATTCTGTCATTTCCTCACTGGAGGGGTGGGCAATAATGCTCTCTTTACAACTTGTGGACTTCAACTCCCAGAATGCTGGCTCAGGAATTGAACTCCACAGGTTGCAAAGGGGCCTTAATTATCCATCCCTACCTCACTGATTACTGGAATTGTTCAATATAATTGTCGCCAGTGGTTTATCTCTGTTTGCCAATCCCTGGCTCCCCAATGAGCCACAGAATATAATGTCAGAAGAGACATTTACAGTGATTGTGACAAAAGGAAAAATAACGAGAGGACCTGACCAATCACAGATATCAGCCCATGTTGATGCATATGATAAGGACGGCCAAGAGACAGTACTTTGTACCCTATTGCAACTTAAGAATACCACTTTGCATTCCTATTTAAAGTCACCAGCTCTCTTCTGGGATCCAGAGACAGAAAACAAATCCCTTAAAGCTCTCTCTAACTTTGGGTTTGAAGCCCCTGCAGAATCCAATGAGATGACTGGGACAACACTCTGCAAGAACAAATGGGATTCACTTGACTCTGTAGATAAAGATCTTCTGTAACACACAAGTCCCGAAGTGCTTTTTTCAAGAGGCAACTGGACTTTCTGGTTTTTCTTTGAAGACGTTTCACTTCTCATCCAAGAAGTTTCTTCAGCTCTGATTGGATGGTGGGGATATGGAAACTTCTGTTCCCCACCATCCAGTCAGAGCTGAAGAAGTTTTTTCGCTTAGAGAAGCAAAATGACTTCAAAGAAAAACCAGAAAGTCCAGTTGCCTCTTGAAAAAGCACCTTTGGGACAACCATGATCTGGATGACTGAGAATCTCCATCGACATCTGTAACACAAGCTTTGTTTGCATTGAGCTAGATCTTAACTGGGTTATTCAAGGGAGGAAATAAATAAGGGGATTCTTCTTGTAAAAGACTCTGCAACTAACACTTTCCCCCAATCCTTTGATGATAGAAGGGTTCTGTTAAGATTTTTCAGTGGCTTTTGACTCCACTTTTTGACTCTAAATGTTGTTTAACATTTATACACCATCCAGTGACCTATTTATTTATTTTATCATATTTATTTTATCATATTTGTATACCGCCCTACTCCCGAAGGACTCAGGGCGGTGAACAGCCAAGATAAAATAGAAAGACATACAAAAGTTAAAAAACTATTAAAAACAGATTAAATAATTTAGGCTCAAAAATCAAATTTAAGACATCCAATTTATCTAAAAAACACTTAAAACCCAATTTAAAAGGGAGAGTTAGGCCAGACCAGCCTGTTGGAATAAAAACGTTTTTAGGGCGCGGCGGAAGATGCATAGGTCTTGGATCCTCCGTATCTCCGGGGGTAGCTCGTTCCAGATGGCAGGTGCCCCCACAGAGAAGGCTCTCCCGCTGGGGGCCACCAGTCGATATTGTTTGGCTGACGGCACCCTGAGGAGCCCCTCTATGGGAGCGAACTGGTCGGTGAGAGGCTACTGGTGGCAGAAGGCGGTCTCGTAAGTATCCTGGTCCTGAGCCATGGAGCGCTCTAAAGGTGGTAACCAAAACCTTGAAGCGCACCCGGAAGACCACTGGGAGCCAGTGCAGCTCGCGCAGGAGGGGGGGTCACATGGGAGCGCCACATCGCTCCCGTCACCACCCCCGCGGCCGCATTCTGGACCAGTTGGAGCCTCCAGGTGCTCCTCAAGGGGAGCCCCATGTAGAGAGCATTGCAATAGTCCAGGCGTGAGGTGACAAGGGCGTGAGTGACCGTGCGTAATGAGTCCCGATCCAGAAAGGAACGCAACTGAGGCGGTATGGAAATTACATAAAATGAATACATTTGAGCACTCTCTGATTTAATAAAATCAGGAACTTGAGCATTTCATATGTCAGGAATGGTTTGGATTTTTTCCCCTGGAAATATCATGCTTGGTAGAATTTGTCTCCCATTAGATATTAGATTAATTGAAGTTGCCAACAACCCCCCCCCCTTTAATGTGTCTTTGAAAGATCTGCAATTTGCTTTTGGAAGACACCTTCCACACATTTTCCTTAGTTAGCCAGTCATTTGTAAACCTGAACAACAATATTGCTTCTCCACATATTTTAACCTAGATGCTCTCTATTATATCACACAGTTTATTCCTTTGGATTTTTGAGTTAGTATATGTTCAAAGTGGCCAACTAATAAAAGAGAAGATCTGTCTGTCTGTCTGTCCGTCCGTCCCTCCCTCCCTCCCTCCCTCCCTGCATCTCTTCATCTGCATGTGCATAATCTTCCCAAAGATCCAATTATCATGGGGAAAGATCTGCAGGTATAAATTTACTGCTACTGTTTTTCCTGATAGTAACAATGCTAAAGAAATAGCTCCGACTACACTGATCCCAAAGCTATTCCTTGAGAACCCTCCTGTTCATTGTACAATATATCTATGTCCATTGAGTTTAAAAAGTTGCAAATATTCTTAAATATTTGCTTGATTCTAGTGTGGGGGAAAAGGAGGGCAAATCCTTGGTAGATCCTATCCTGGCCAACATGAAAATTAGGACTTTAGAAATGGCACATTCTTTCATTCCGTACCTCCAACCCAAATTTAGGATTGTAATGTCAGGTTAGTTTTATATCATCACTGAAGACTGACCCCAATTAAAGCAAAAAGTACAATACACACATTAATGAAATAGCCCTATGAGGCACTAAAGAAAGTAAGACTTTATTCCATTGAATAAAAGATACACTCTTAATATAACTATATTTTTTTAAAAACCTGTGCAACTGCATATTAAAAATACTAAAAATGTAACTACCATCTGTTACTCGCAAGTCAGCTCTCATTAAGACCATCACCTCTCTATGAGCCACCACAGGAGCTATCATTACCATTAGCTATGATTAACGAGACTGTTGCCAATTGCAATTATTCTACCCCAAAGCTTAGGGATATTTTGGCAGTATCATATCTCCTAACGATAACCTTCATTTTCCTAATAACCTCATTAAAGCCACTGTTTCAATTAAGATTGTGGCTGTAATGCTGGTGCCATTACAGTATATTAGCAGTTTCAGTGGCTTAAAGAAGGAATGATTCAGCACGATATGTATTTTGCTAAGCAAAGGAAATCTTGCCAATTGTGACTCATGTATGGTTGCTAACTGATTCTATTTCAGCTGCAATTATACATAGTTTGCTCTCATTGGAAGCAGAGATACTTATCTTATTACAGACTGGATTTCAGTCTATATTCATTAATCATGTGAGATGTACAAATTTGTTTGCAATAATACATTCTTCTTCTCAAGTATGTAGACTACTTTTTGATATGTTTTCAATAACAAATAAAACAATATTATTACTATTTTCTACTAAGTTCAAAAATTCCTAAAGTAGAACAATTTGGCAGCTAGATACACACACACACACACACACACACACACACAGAGAGAGAGAGAGAGAGAGAGAGAGCGAGAGAGAGCGAGAGAGAGCGCCATCATAGTCAACTCAAGATTGATCACAGAAATAGTTATCAAGTGCAGCAAATAGAAAGGTGATACATTGTCTTCACTGCTGTTCTGCATATGCTTGAGCCCCCTCAGCCGGATAAGTCACAGAAACTAGATATAGGTACAAGTTCAAGAATGGAAGTACTATTAGCCACCTCCTCTATAAGGATGACATCATGCTGTACTCTACTGTAAGAGTAAATGAGACATTGACTTGCTGATCCAGATGTGGATTTATAGTAAAACATTGGGATGTCATTCAGACTAGAGATGTGTGGCTGGATAGTAGTCAAAAGAGGGAAAGTAGTTAAGACTGATGGGCTGGGTGGGAGAAAGTACCAGCAGTCCACATAGCAAACATACATACTAGCTACAAGTACCATGTATCCCAAAGTCATATGGGAATCATGAGGAAGAGGCAAAGAAAACAGTAACATCCAAGGACTATCAAAGAATCAAACAGTTCATGAAGAAGAGGAGACCCAAACGTATTGATAGCCTCACTTTGCAATGAACAAGGACATTGTTCTTGTTCTTGCCGTTACAAAGATTGTTGGCCAATCAGGGACAAAAATAGCTAGAGAAATGACTGAAGTCTGGGAAATGAGACTCTTGTCAGTTATAGGAGTGCTGATTTACCACCAGCTTACCAGGAATTTAGGAGCTGAGGGTGCTGTTGTGGCCTGCCGGTGGCAGCAGAGTCCAACAGTGAGGAGGTTGGGGAGGAACTTGGGCCAGTCCTGGGGGCTGGGGAAAGCTCAGACGAGGGCTCTGCATCGGAGGCAGAGAGGTGGCCAAGTCCATCTGATAGTTATGTGGAGCCTCTGGAGTCTGACATCAGCGAGGCAGAAGAACAGCGGGAGCCTGTTCCCAGTGTGCACGTGTGCAGAGCTGCCAGATGACAAGAACAATTAAGAAAAAAGGATCGACTTGGGAATAAGGCTTGGAGATAATTGGCCCCTCCCGTAAGACATAAAAGAAGAGCAAACAGAATGTGAGCTTTTGCAGGAAGCAATTAGTTCATCTGGCCAGTTCAAGATTTGAAAATTCTGTTTGTGACTCTGTGCCAAGTTTGGCTTTGTCCTGCGCCTGGAAATTAGCTCTCTGGCAGCGTTCCACATGACATAGATGGGTGTTTATACACATTCCTCGGAAAGACTGTTTATCGAGCCTTGCGGACTGTAGATGAAAGTAATTTACAGTTGTATAAATAAAAGAGCTTTTGTGGGACTAAGATTGTGTTTTATACTTTCTAAGGAAGCCTAGGTCAGAACTTAGGTGTGGTGGCACAAGGAAACAATAATTAATGACTTAATAGCTCACCATCAACACCCCAATTAACAACTAAAATCCATATACAACCAGGCACCATATACAGTAAATACAACTTGTAGATCAGCCCAGTGCACACATTCTGGAGAGAGAGAAGTTCCCTGAGGATGGGCTCCTGCATACATATGTAAGCTTGGAAGTACAAACCTCTGGTCCCAGTGACTGACTCAGATTGGATCCTACAACATTATCCTGGGACATGTATACAGTATATGTCTTCATTCATGAGTTCCTGAAGAGCCAGCTCAATGAGGAGAAAAAGAAGATCCATGCCATCAACATGTAGAATATAATATGAACTGAGCTGGCCAAAGGAGGATGTGGGAGCTGCCAAAGTGAAAACCTTGAAGCTCCTCACACTATACAGAGGTTTCCACTTCAAGTCCAATACCCAGAGACTGTACGCCAGCCAGAAAGAGGATGCACGGGATCTGGTAAGTGTCAGAGCCATTGTCCTAGACAAAACTTGGAGCATCCAGGTGTACATCAATAAAACAGCATCAAAATGAGCTGCTCAGTGAATACCTAAGGCAGCAGCAGACATGGGAAGAAGACGAAGCAGAAGTGGCATGCAAGACAAGACCCTGCATAGGATTTTACCAGGGACAATAATTGAGGGGGCAGAAGAATGCAGTGTATATGTGTTCTGCCCCAGCTCTGGATTTCCGAGGATATTGACACACACCAACGGTCCTTATCAAATTTATTAAGTAGCAAGAATAAACAAGACCGGCAAAGGTTGGCAACCAGCCCAGAAAGCAAGATATGATAAACCAAAATACTCTGATTATAAATAAGAGTTGTTTCCAGCAAGAAAGCACTAGCTGCGTGCGATTTAAGTAGGCTAAGGGAGTGACCAATTATCCTCAAGCCCTACTCTTGAGTAGACCTCCTCCTTCTGAGTAGCCACTCCTGCCTTTTGGCAGCCCTCCATGCTCGAGCATTGAGGAGAGGCTCCTCCACTTCGCTCTCTCCAATTGAAGGAGCCTCTGGAGGTTCTGAAGGCCCTGGCTGAGTCTCTGCCTCTGGCACCACATCATCTTCAGCCTCCTTGCTGTACGTTGCGAGCGCTGGCTGTGCAGGCTGCTGGCGCGACACCACACCAGCCTCCTCTTCGTCGGGATCAACCACGATCTGTGCAGGCCGCTGGTGGGCCACAACAATATGTGAGGTTTTTTGTGTGTGTGTGTGTGCGTGTGTGTGCGTGCGCACGCGCACACACACACACACACACACACACCAGTTTTGGCTCCTGGCATCTGCCTGGATTAGGCCCTGAGTTTTCTTAGCAAGGATTTTAGAAAGATTTTCCATTGTCTGCTTGTTAGGGCTGAAAGAATGGATCTTGTGTCCAAGGCAAAATTAAAGTGACTTTGTGTCTAAGGCACAAGCTAGAAGGTTGTGTCAGTAATCTACTGACTTAACCATTATATTAGACTAGCTCTCCTAAAAATAAACAGTTCCTATTATTGTCACTTCATGAAATTACAAATATACTGTTGGTAGTTTAATAAAAATGGCAGGCAATCACAAACCATATAAAAATAATTCACCTCTTCTACATACTGATGTTTTTCCTTTCCTTAACACCCTATTTGCTTTAATGCAAAATCTGAAGTAAAAGTGTTTTCCAACAAAACCTCTAAGGAATTCCAAGGAATATCAAAAGCTAAAGAGTCTTGGTAGTACAGTGGTCTAAGGCACCCTGTTATTAAGCTGGTTATTAAAACCAGATGCCTGCAATTACTGCAGGTTTGAATCTCGCCAAGGCTCAAGGTTGACTCAGCCTTCCATCCTTTCTAAGGTAGGTAAATTGAGGACCCAGTTGTGGGGGCAATAAGATGACTTTGTATAAATATACAAAAGAATGAAGGCTATTGCTTAGCACATTGTAAGCCGCCCTGAGTCTCCAGAGAAGGGTGGCATATAAATCAAATTTAAAAAAAAAAACATGTTATACAAAAGGAATCCCATGCTTATTTACAAGGATATTGATATACTTAATCACTTAGATTTATTAACCCCATAGTATGCAGGGAAACTGATAGCTAGGTTCACATTTTGAGGTAAAGCTATGTGTACTATTAGTAATTTAGATGAAACACAGATGAAAAAAAAAAGTTAAAAATATGAAGGATATAATCAACTGGAATTATCATATTCTGCTATTTTGGCAATATTAAAATGTGGACCCTGATTATCTTTCAGAAACAGCACTGCCCGAAATTATATTAAAATTAGAAGAAATTAAATACAATACACAGAGCAGACTTGGCTAAAAAAATAATTGCGGTCCTACCACAAACATACCACATGGCCATTTTCATGGTCAGAACACTACAAAAACCTCTTACACTTATTACACTTTGTTTACTTTCAGGCATTTTAAAGTTTTTCCATAGTTCGATACAGGTAGTCCTTGGCTTTTGACCACAGTTGACACTGGAACTTTTGTGGCTAAGTGATGTTGCGGTCCTTAAGTGAGTTGCACCCAATTTTACAACCTTTTTTGGCCATAGTTATTAAGCGAATCATGAAGTCATTAAGAAAATATGGCTTCCAGGACTTCCGGTTTCCTCGTCTTCGGCGGCGACGGTGCTTTCTTTTAGCACCGCCACCCCCGCCGCTTGTAGAGCCGCTTCCTGACTGCGAAGCGGCTCGAAATCTTCGAAATCCTCAGGATTAAAGAAGAAGAGGCAGCAGGGCACAGGTAGAGCCCCTGCAACCCCCCCCAGGGAACTGTTTCTGGGGAGGAAGCAGGCGCGGCTCCCTTACAACCTGCTGAAACTCCGGGCGGCGTGGGACGTCTTCTGCTTTTGCAGAACAAGCCGACCTCAGGAAACCTTTAAAGAGCGAGGAAACAACTCAAATAAACATCCGCAATCCACTTGAACCCTGAAATTTTGAACTGCAAGTATTAGTCCTTTGCTGAACTTTTTTACTGAAGTGAAAGTCTCGGAATGAGTGAAAGTGATTGAAAAAATATGGCGCTCAGTAAATGAATTAGTGGGTGTGGATTGGTGAAGTTATCTTGTCTTGCTACAAAGTTAAAAAGTTGTTACAGAGTTGCTCCGGCTGCAACAGAAATAAGAGGAAAATCTCTCCCTTTTACTTGTCTTTGCTGCATTATAGCTTTGTTTTGAGTAATTCTGGGGGACTTTTTTAGAAGGTATTGTGGAGGTGGCAGAAGAGGCGGTCCCTCCCTTTTTAAGAAAGCTAGCTTACGTGGCAGGATGGCTTCAAAAAAGCAGGAAGGCAAAACAGGGGGGGGATCCCCCCCACGTAAGCAGGATACGCAGCCACAAGCCCAAAAAAAAGATTTGAATATGGGAGAATTAAAAGAATTCATCTCAAATATTCTGGATGAGAAATTTCAAGACATGGATGATAAAATAAATAAAATAGATGAAAAAATTCAAAAGTCACAACAGGAAATTATGCAGGAAATGCAGCAGAGCCAAAAGATGGTGACCAAAAAAATAACGGATGTGGCGTCTGGTCTGGCAGGATTTATTATGAAAGTTGAGACAAAAGTGGATGAATTTAAATTAGAAGTTAATGCTAAGATGAAAAATAATGATCATAAATTTCTTGATGTTGATGACAAGATGCAGAGAGTTGAGAATGATATGGTTATGATGCAATTTCATGCAATGGAATTTGCTATAAGGCTTCGAGGAATTAGAGAAGAGGAGAGACAAGATTTGAGACAGATCTGTGCCGAAGCCCTAGCTGTGATTTTAAAAGTTGAACCTGAGATGGTTTTTTGCAAAATAGATAAAATCTATAGAGTTAACTCGTGGGTGGCCAGACAAAGACAACTGCCTAGAGATGTGGTCATATATTTTACAGACAGAGCAATAAGAAATGACATTTTGCAAAAATCTTTTCTCACTTCTGTGCAAGTGAGCGGATCCAAGATTACAGTCTACAAGGAGCTCCCACCTAAGATGTTGAAATCTAGAAAAGAGTATGGTTTTCTTGTTAAAGAATTGCAGAGTAACCAAATCCCATTTCGTTGGGACGCCCCAACTGGCATAATTTTGAGATATAAGGGAGAGAAACACCATCTGAATACTGTGGAGAAGGCGGAGCAATTTTATAATGACATCTTTAAAGAAAGAACTCCATCCCCACGCACATCTACAGTTTTGGAGATTAAAGAGAGTGATAAGAAGCAACCTCAAGAATGGCAACAACAATCTAAGCAGGAATTAGCAGAGTTGAAGGGTGCTGAAGGAGGTTTTCTGGATGAGCCTTTGCTGGAACCTTCCCCAATCTCGGAGCTGGCTTGGGCGGCTGAAGTTAAGGATCAGCGTATAACTCGAGCAAAAGCCAAGGAACTTAAAGAAAAGTTACAGCAGGAGAGACAAGACAAGGCTGGAGCTGTGGGAAATGCAGGACAGAGGATCTCAGATGAAATCCTAAGGTTCTGCGCTTCGCTCCAGAAGGAGAACAAGGATGATTAAATGTTTATCTTGGAATGTGAATGGGTTGAATGTAATACAAAAAAGGAAGAAAGTATTTGCATATTTAAAACAACATAACAATGATATAATTTGTTTACAAGAAACGCATATTACAGTTCAAGATCAAAACTATTTGAAAAATTCCAAATTAGGAACACATTTTATATCCTCAACTAACCAAAAAAAGAATGGTGTGGTTATTTATGTAAACAAAAAATTAACAGCTAAACTTATAGAAGCTGATCAAGATGGTAGGTTTGTAGCAATTGAATTACTTTCTGCTAATAGTCAAATTCTTTTGATAGGAATTTATGCTCCTAATCAACAACAGGACTATTTTTATAAAATGCTGCATACTAAAATACTTCAATGGGATTATAGATCTATTTTAATTATGGGAGACTGGAATGGAGTAATTGACTCTAAATTAGATAAAAAGATTTTGGCAAAATCAAGAATTAGATTACCACAGACTTTTTTTGATATGAAAGAAGACCTGGAATTAAAAGATATTTGGAGAATATATAATCCAAAAGAACTGGACTATACTTTCTTTTCTGATAGACATAGATCCTTCTCCAGGATTGATTTTATTTTGTTGTCTGATGACTTACTCGTTAGGACAAAAAGAACAAAGATTCTGCCAAGAACTTTGACTGATCATAGCCCAGTCTGGATAGAAATCGAGACATGTAAGAATGAGAGACGCTCTTGGAGATTAAATGAAAACTTGTTTAGATATGAGAAAAACATAATAGAACTTAAAAAGCATCTGAAAGAGTTTTTTGAAATGAACTTGAATAAAGGCACCCCAATGGAAATTGTGTGGGACGCAAGCAAAGCTTATATGAGAGGGGTGCTTATATATATGAACTCTAAACATAAGCGGATTCGACAAAAGAAAAGACTTGAATTGGAAGCAGAAATAAAGGACAAAGAACAGTTACTTATTAAAAATCCAACAGATGAAAGAATACTTAGTGTTATAAAACTTCTGAAAGACCAATTTCAAATGCTTATAGCGGAACAAGTTGCAACAAACCTACAATATGCGAAGCATAATACATTCTGCAATGCTAATAAACCAGGCAGGTGGTTGGCTTACACATTAAGGAAGAAACAAAGCATACGGACTATTGATAGTGTTGATATTGGGGGGAAAGAAGTTTTTCAACAGAATTTAATAAAAGAAGCTTTTCTTCAATATTACACTAAACTATATGCCAGAGAGGAGGTGCAGAATGGACTTATAGAAAAATATTTGGACAATAAAAGAGTTACAAAAATTACTGAGCAACAAAAGGAAAGAATGGATTATCCCATAACAGAAGAGGAGATAATAGCAGCAATAAAACAATTAAAAACAGCCAAAGCTCCTGGAACGGATGGTCTGACAGCAGTGTATTATAAAACTTTACAGGCAGAAATGGTGGAACAACTTAGAGATTTATTTTGCAACATACAACAAGGGGGAAAAGTACCTCCATCGTGGACTACAGCTTATATTTCTTTGATACCAAAAGAGCAAGCAGGTCCTAAAAAACCGGAGAATTACAGACCAATATCTCTTTTGAATACGGATTATAAAATTTACGCAAAAGTATTAGCCAACAGACTGATGCCAGTAATTCAAAAGGTGATTCATGATGACCAAGCGGGATTTATTGAGGGTAGGCACATGAAGGACAATGTAAGGCAAGTAATAGATTTATTGGAATATCTTGAGAAGAATAAACAGATCCCTGCAGTGCTGGTCTTTCTGGATGCAGAGAAGGCCTTTGATAGAGTGGATTGGAATTTTCTATTAAAGACATTAAAAGAGATGGACTTTGGGGACCAATACATACAGGCGGTTTCAGCAATTTATCAAGAGCAAAAGGCACAGATCATTATCAATGGAAGTTTGACAACAGAGTTTAAAATTGAAAAAGGTACAAGACAGGGATGTCCACTGTCCCCATTGTTGTTTATTTTAACACTAGAAGTCTTGCTAAATACAATAAGGGATTCTAACACATTGAAAGGTATAATGATAAGGCAAGAGGATTACAGAATAAAGGCATTTGCAGACGATCTGGTTGTTACCCTAACACAGCCAATGGAATCGATAATCCAGATGAAGGACATTATACAAGACTTTGGTAAAGTTTCAGGTTTCAGATTGAATCAGAGAAAAACTAAGATGGTAGTTAAAAATATGACACAAGATCGTAAACTGGAGTTAGAAAGGAGGGCAGGTTTTGAGATTGTACCAAAGGTAAAATATCTAGGAGTTCAGGTTGCAGAATCAAATATGAAATTGTTTCAAAATAACTATGAGGCGTTGTGGCGAGAGGTGCAAAAAGATATGGAGACTTGGAAAAAACTGCAGCTGTCTTTACTTGGAAGAATAGCAGCAGTTAAGATGAACATTTTGCCAAGATTTCTTTTTTTGTTTCAAATGATTCCGGTGCTCAAAAATGATAAACAACTAAAAGCATGGCAAACTGGTGTCAACAAATTTGTCTGGAACGAGAAAAAACCAAGAGTAAAAATGAAAATTATGCAAGACATTCCAGAAAGGGGAGGTCTCAAACTTCCAAACCTACAATTATATTATGATGCAACAGCTTTGACTTTAGTAAGTGATTGGTTTGGAGGAAAAAAGACTGGAATATTGAATGCAGAAAGTTTTGATCTGGAATTTGGATGGCACGCTTACTTATTTTATGACAGCAAAGTGGATAAAGTATTTAAAAGCCATATACTTAGAGATTCCTTGCTGAGAGTTTGGAAGAAGCACCGAAACAACTGGAATTATAAAATACCGCTATGGCTGGATCTTGGTCATACCTTGTGGAATACAAATATAATGTCACTCGGGGGGTTTTTATATAAAGAGGTTCTTTTTACAGATGCGGGCAGATGGCAGCTGAAGACATTACAGACATTGTTGGCTGAAGGGATTAATTTAACTTGGTTACAATATAATCAACTGCAGTTGAGATGGAAAGAGGACCAAAAAACTGGTATTATGATGTATGAGGAAGAATTAGTCAGACATATAAAAGAGAAAGGCCCAATGCATATTAAAAGACTTTATAATGTCTTGTTAGAAAGGGATTCAGAAACTGAACTAGTTAAAGACTGCATGGTTAAGTGGGCACAAAACTTTGAGGAACCAGTGACGCTGGAAACATGGGAAAAAATTTGGGTTCAGAATGTTAAATTTACACAGTCGCAGAATCTGCGGGAAAATTTCTATAAAATGTTTTATAGATGGCATTTAGATCCAAAAAAATTGTCATGTATGTACCCTAGTGTCCAGCCTAAATGTTGGAGATGTGATTGCTTAGACGCTACATATTATCATGTTTGGTGGACCTGTAAGAAAGTTAAGGCTTTTTGGGTAAAAATTTGGTGGGTCATGCAGAATGTTCTGAAGAAAAAAATTCAATTTTCTCCACAACTGTTTTTATTGGGTATAGTTAAGGGTTTTACATTGGGGGAAACAAAATTGATATTGTACATGATAACTGCAGCAAGATTGTTGATAGGTAAATACTGGAAAAATGAAGCGCTGCCTACGATTGAGGAATGGACTTTGAAGATGGCCAGTTTTGCAGAGATGGCGAAGATTTCAGCATATCTAAAAGATTGTTCTCAAGAGACCTATGAATGGGAATGGAAGAAGTGGATAAATTATGTTCAGCACAAATATCAAACTAGGAAGTATCAAATAGCCTTTATTTAAAAATGTTATATTAGATAGAAACATTCTAGGGTTGAGGATAAAAATTTGCTAGAAAATGTTATATTAAGATAGAAATATTTTAAGGTTAAGGATGAAAATTTGTTAGAAAATGTTATATTATGATAGAAATATTTTTAAGGTAATCAGGATGAAAATTTATCTGAAAATGTTATACCAAGACAGAAATAGGTTAATGTAATGAAGATAAAAATTTGTAAGGGGGAGGGAGGGGTTCAAGTTTTATATACAAAGGAGGGTTTTTTCCTTTTATCTGACATGAGCATACTAGGAAGTCTGGGGGGAGGGGAGGGTTAGGGTGGGCCGGGGAGGTTGGGAAGTTTGGGGGGGGTAGTGGGGGGGGAAAAAAAGGGGGTGAAAATGTAATTGTAAAACTCTTGCAATAAAAAAAAAAAAAGAAAGAAAATATGGCTTCCCTTATTGACGTTGCCTGCTGGAAGCCTCCTGGGAAGGTCACATATGGTGATCCCCTGACCCCCTGGACATTGCAACTATTGTAAATACATGCAAGTCGCCAAGTGTCTGAATTTCGACCATGTAACCGCAGGGAAACAGCAATGGTCCTAAATGTGAGGACTGGTCATAAATAACTTTTTTCCGCAGCACTGTAACTTCAAATGGTCATTAAATGAAAGGTTGTTAAGTCTGAGAAAAATAAGTAATTGTGCTAGTGATTTGCCTACATCCCCTGTAAAGTCCATGCAAATGGTACTGCTGTGTGTTGCCCTTTCCACTTTGAAACATTATTTAAAATAAGTCTGTAAACTTCCCAGTAAACATAGATGCTGGTTTCCCATAGGAAGCATTCTTTCTTTCTTCCTTGCTGTTTCCTTCCATTCTGATTTCTTGGGAATGCCCTCTTGGGAACCTCTTTAGTGAATTTAATGTCATCTTAAAATGAGTTTGTGCAAAACTGAATTAAATGGGAAACTAATGGAATACTGATGATAAAGCAGTGAAATTCCAGGGGAAATCTTATCCATGGAAAGCAGTACTTTCACAGATTATTATGTGAATGATCTAGCTGCAATAAGGACAATAAAATGCCATAATAATAATAATAATAATAATAATAATAATAATAATAATAATAATAATGCTATTAGTGAAAACTGGTACATAAAGTGCAAATGTTAAAGGCTAATTAATGCTAGCTAATTGCGATGAGCTAATAAAATACATCTAAATTTACTGAACATAATGAAACTGGCTAATACATAAAATAATTATTAGTAAAGATTAACTACAATGCTGCTTAATAGTGCTGCTTAGTAATGGTAAAATACATGTGAAAATAAAGACAGATACTCCATTTGCAGCAAAGGCGGCCAACCTTTGGTTCGCTCACTTTTCAATAAAATTCCATTTTGTTTTCAGTGGGCTGTGATTCACTTAAGGAAGTATTGTCTCTGATATGATGTAGAAAGCTGTATGCAGCCACTGATCAAAAATACATTGTCCACACCTTAAGTCATGTTAACAGAAGATAAAATTAAAAGATCTAAACTACAGTCTTGCTGAACTGCCCTCTAAAGAATATATTTTCCAATGATTCAACAACATTAATGAGCATTCCTTGATGATAAATTTCCAACAAACTCTAAATCCATCTAAACGTATCATTGTATACAGTACTTTGCTACCTACTTATATTTCATCTGTAGACCAGATACGAATATTGACCGCAGTTTATTTACAAAAGGAATAAAACTAGCAATCCAATTAGATGGACAACCTATTCTTGATTAGCCTATGCTAATTCCTATTAATCATTGTAAAGTTATTCAGATATTTAGATACTTAGATACTTAATACCATTTGTTCCAGTATCCTCCTGATATCATAGGAGCGTTTCTTCTATTTTCCTAATTTATCTCCCATCTTATTTTCCTAATCTATATGAGAAACGCCCGTGTGATATCATGAGGATACTGAAACAAATGGTATATATACATATACAAACACACACACACACACACAAAGATCAGATAAATATTTGTCTGTCCTCACCATTCTTGTGTCATTTAACTTGTTCTTCACAGTTGATCAAAGATTACAGAGCAGCTGAAATGTGATGTGATAAAGATTCAAAACTTGAATCTAAAACTTGACTTCATTTATTAGATAGTTGATATCTATCTATCTATCTATCTATCTATCTATCTATCTATCTATCTATCTATCTATATATATCGTTAGGGACGTGGTTGCTCAGTGGCTAAGACGCTGAGCTTATCAATCAAAAGGTTGGCAGTTCAGCGGTTTGAATCCCTAGTGCCGCGTAATGGAGTGAGCTCCCGATACTTGTCCCAGCTTCTGCCAACCTAGCAGTTTGAAAGCACATAAAAATGTGTTTAATCATGCTGGCCACATGACCATGGAGATGTCTTCAGACAGCGCTGGCTCTTCAGCTTTGAAACAGAGATGAGCACCGCCCCCTAGAGTCGGGAACGACTAGCACATATATGCGATGGGAGCCTTTACCTTTATCTATCTATATCTCTCTCTCTCTATCTATCTATCTATCTGTCCCTTCATACGTCATCTTAGCTACACCCTGTGTTCCTCTACTCTCAGAATATGACAGCCTAAGAAATGTACTTTTTTAGACTGCAATTCATAGATACTGAAAGCAAATTCATCTTTCTTAACTTTGTTCAAAAGAAGAGGAAATAGTTCATGGATCCTATCAATAATCATTAAACAAAGCAAATACGCAATTCCTCAAGACACCGAGAAGACTTCCAATCCAAACCAGTGAAGATATCTTTATACAGAGAGAATCTAGAAATAAAGATGTGGTTTCAAGCCAGAAATAAAAAGGTTTGGGGATTTCTTTCCAAGCTCCTCTTCACATAATAGAAGACCACATGCTTTGGAAGAATTTTAAAGCCAAAGAGTGCTTCTCAAAGCAAACACACTAACGGGTGGGTACAGTTCCCTTGGGTTTCCTCTCACAATACAGTTGCCACCAGAGAATCATATAAAGGATTGCCAGCTAAGGTTCATAACTGCAACTCCAAAGGGAACCATGTATTGTCTGGCAGCCAAGAGACCGGCAGTGAGGAATTCTACAGTCCGCAGTGTCTTTTCCACAATCCCAAGATATTTAAGGGAAAGCTGGCTTCACAAGATGCTTCCCCAAGCAGAACAAAATGCAACATAGCCCTAAAGGGAAAACTTGAAATCAAGCAGTCTGTAAATTCCTGATAGCTATCTAGCAGAGTAAGCTAGCAAATGATTCCTTTTAAGAGATTGTACTTCAAAGTGAACCATTCTTTTTAGTAAATATGTAATGATAAGAAGAATAAAGCCTAGTTCCCAGGATACAGAAAGGCAAACTGACTCTTAGAAGGAAAAAAATTAAATTCTGAAAGGGTAAAAGCTCAGACAAAAATGAAACGTTCAATATGTCTTTTCTTCCAATGGAAGAGACACCATTCAAAAGGGACAACAATAAGCTAAGAAAGAAATAAAAAGACCAGAAAACATCCTTTCTAGCAGCCAACACATAAGTGGAGATTAACTCCAGTGAAACAATCAAGCAAGCAGAAAACAATCACCAATCAACTACCAAAGAGAAAACCATATCCCCACCGATACTGACAGGGCAAAAACAGGGAGCAAAATCCACTCTCACTAGTACTGATGATATTACATGGCCGGGTAATGAAATGTCTACAAGCCAACAAGAGCTCAGAGAACACCAAGAGATACATAGTGTCTTTTCCTCTTCTTGCTTCCTCCCATATTAAATTATCAACAATACTTATATAGTTTTAAAATTACGATATTGTATTCTGTTTGATTGAAATCATTAAATTGTGGGTATAGATAAAAGGGCAGAGAAAGGCTTTCTGTGAAAGTATTTTATTCTGTGAGAGGAGTCATCAATCTTAAAAACAAAAAGCTTAAACCCTTCAGAGTTTTGGGAAATAGTTAGGTTAGGTTTAGGTTTATTAAATTTGTATACCGCCCTTCTCCCGAAGGACTCAGGGCGGTGAACAGCCAAAATTAAAATACATACAGTATAAAAATTAAAATAAATTAAAACAGAATTAGATCAGTTTGGCTTCCCCAAATTTTAAAACCCTTTACCCATAAAATAGCCCATTAAAATTTTAAGCCAGCCTGGCTTGCTGAAAAAAGGAGGTCTTCAACGCCCGGCGGAAAGTACGAAGTCCGGGATCAGTCGTATTCCTGGAGGTAGCTCGTTCCAGAGGGTGGGTACCCCCACAGAGAAGGCTCTCCCCCTGGGAGTTGTCGGTCGACATTGCTTGACCGACGGCACCCTGAGGAGACCCTCTCTGTGGGAGCGGATTGGCCGGTGGCAGAAGGTGGTCTCGTAAATACCCAGGCCCTAAGCCATGGAGCACTTTAAAGATGAGAACCAATACCTTGAAGTGCACCTGGAAGACCACTGGGAGCCAGTGCAGCTTGTGCAGGAGAAGTGTTACATGGGAGCGCCATGTCGCCCCCATAATTACCCACGCGGCTGCATTCTGGACCAGCTGGAGCCTCCAGGTGCTCCTCAAGGGGAGCCCCATGTAGAGAGCATTGCAGTAGTCCAGGCGAGAGGTGACGAGGGCGTGAGTGACCGTGCATAAGGAGTCCCGATCCAGAAGGGGACACAACTGGTGAATCAGGTGAACCTGATAAAAAGCCCCCCTGGCCACTGCCATCATGTGCTCTTCTAAAGACAGCCATGCATCCAGGAGGACGCCCAAGTTACAAGCCCTCTCCATGGGGGCCAATGACTCGCCCCCAATAGCCAGCAATGGCACCAGCTGGCTATATCGGGATGCTGGCAGCCACAGCCACTCGGTCTTGGAGGGATTGAGTCAGAGCCTGTTCCTCCCCATCCAGACCCGCACGGCCTCCAGGCACCGGGACATCACTTCAAGGGCATCGTTGGGGTGGTCTGGGCTGGAGATGTACAGCTGAGTGTCATCAGTGTACAGATGGCACCGCACCCCAAATCCATGGATGATCTCACCCAGCGGCTTCACATAAATATTGAACAGGAGAGGCGAGAGGACCGACCCTTGCAGCACCCCACAAACAAGGTGCCTTGAGGTCGACCTCTGCCCCCCAGCCAACACGGACTGTGACAAGTCGGAGAGATAGGAGAACCACCGTAGGATGGTGCCTCCCACTCCCAACCCCTCCACTGGCACAGCATGATACCATGGTCAATGGTATCAAAAGCCGCTGAGAGATCTAATAGGACCAGAACAGAGGAACATCCCCTGTCCCGAGTCCTCCAGAGATCATCAACCAACATGATCAATGCCGTTTCCGTGCTGTACCCAGGCCTGAAGCCGGACTGGAACGGATCCAGATAGACAGTTTCATCCAGGTACTGTGGAAGCTGTCACGCAACCACACTCTCAACAACCTTCGCCACAAAGCAAAGGTTGGAGACAGGACAGTAATTTGCCAAAACAGTCGGATCCAGAGAGGGCTTCTTGAGGAGGGGCCTCTGCCTCTTTCAAGGCAGGAGGTAAGAAACCCTCACTCAAAGAAGCGTTTATAATCCTCTGGAGCCTGCCTCGTGTAACCTCCCGGATAGCCAGCACCAGCCAGGAGGGACACAGGTCCAATAAACATGTGGTTGTGTTCAACCTCCCCAGCATCCTGTCCACGTCCTCAGGAGTCACAGGATCAAACTCCTCCCAGATAACATTCTCAAGACCTGCCTCGGACACCTCGCCTAAACCCACCCAGTCAGAGTCCAGGCTGTCCTGAATTTGAGCGATTTTATCATGCAGATAATGCGCAAAATCCTCAGCACGCCCTTGCAAGGGGTATTCCCGCGCTCCCAGGTGAAGAAGGGAGCGGGTCACCCTAAACAGGGCAGCTGGGCGATTATCTGCTGACACAATAAGAGCGGGAAAGTAGTTACACTTTGCCGCTTTTATCACCACTAAGTTGCAGAAATTATGAATATTTGTCCAGACATATAATAGTAAA
Source organism: Arizona elegans (assembly GCA_022577455.1). Classification (NCBI taxonomy): domain Eukaryota; kingdom Metazoa; phylum Chordata; class Lepidosauria; order Squamata; family Colubridae; genus Arizona; species Arizona elegans. The sequence continues at coordinate 258,665,223 of JAKOOJ010000001.1, forward strand.
TTATATAGACTAGGGATCAATATTCTTTTTAGTGCAATGAACAAATTTGGAAGTTTAAGTGTCTTTAGGTGAACACAGCATTTATTTTTGAGATCATCCTAAGCTAATATTATAATTTTGAAATATTTTATCCTATATGGGTAATTCATAAATGGAGTCTTAAATCTATAATTTAGTAAAAAAGGAAGACATGAAAAAATAAGAAATTGTTAATCTGCTCAATATACCAAGATACCAAGTGTATCTTACCTCTCTTTGGCTGATCTCAAAAAGATAAGCAGGACATTAAATGGTGAGTATTGGATAAGAGACTAGTAGTAGACTTATAGGCAATAGGGACATTCAAATAAGTAAAGACAAACATTTCTATATTGTTTAAAAAAAGCTACTAGGAAATTAATCAACTGAGAGGAAACTTTACATATAAGATTCACTTGTTTGCACAATGTTAAAAAGTTCTCCTTTTTTAAAATTATTATTATTATTATTATTATTATTATTATTATTATTATTATTATTATTATTATAAATTTAATGTAAAAGAGTGTATTGTCAGAGTATCATTTACAAATAGAACACAACCAACGAGAGTTGGTAGTAAAAACAATTTTAAATTTTAATTGGTGTGAAGTTCATTTTTCCTAAATAAACCTACTGTTCTGTAGTTGACCAATGGAATCAGTTGCTACAGAAAAAAGTGAGAGGGATCACTTTTTCCCAACATTCACTGCTGTTCTGTGCATATTCAAAACACTAAATTGGGTAAGCATTAGAAGCCTACCTTGAATATGAAGCTTCTGATAATCCTGTCTTGCAGGGTTGTTTGAACTCTTTGGGGAATGCATTTATATAATGAATGAAGAGAAGAAAATATATTTCCTCCTTAGCTTTCTCTAAATCATAAATCTTACGAAGCAAATCTTATTTCAGCATGTTCAATAAAGCCACTTTAATAAATATAATAGATAATGCTACTTGGGGCAACTTCATTCATAGTTTAGAAAACCTCTGGAAATTTATGTCTCAACAGATCCCAGTGGACATAATCTGCAAACTGGTGGGTTTTTTGTTTGTTTGTTTGTGTTTTATTTCAGGGTCAGTAGAAGCTGCCTTTTCGGCAGTTTACATTGTGACAGATTAATAACAAAAGTATTTCGGTGTTAATCGATCTGGCAAGAAGGAAAGTAAAATGAAAACTGTTTATTTTTATCACTATTATGTGATAGCTATTCATGATGTTAAAGTCACCTATTTCTCAACATTTCCATTATCAGCCAGAGTTTCTGATAGTTTAAAGAAAGGTATCTGGTATGTTTTTGATGAAACTTAAGGAGTTCTGCTTGAGATGACTCAAGTTATGGAACAAAACTAGCAACCTGACTTTTCAATTTTACAACACTGTAGAGGAGATGGATGGTCGAGGTTGGGAGAAACGAATAGCCTTCTTATTTCAACTTCAAACATTCATTATCTTACACAAGGTTTTTGGTTAGTTTTTCTTTCTCATTTTAGAGTGAAAATTATAGTAAATGAAAAATGTCAGCCAAATCCATCCTGGAATATAAACTTCTTTCTCTTTCTAAAAATGACTGCTTGCCAGATTAGCTGACTACATAGGAGAAACCATAGCGATTTATTCTCATTATGTATGAAAGATGCTTGCAATAGATACAGGTTACCACTTAGGAATGTTCAAATACATTTGCTAAGATATTTGCCCTAGCCGTATAAAACAAATAATAGGCCTTAGTCCATTTTGCACACGACGGAGCAATTTGGAAGTGGCTTGAGAGATGGGGGGGTGGGGGGCAGAGAGATTTATCACTAAGAAATTTTTAAAACTAAGTCATTCAAAACATAGGGATCATATCAATCCCTGGAACAAGCAGATGAAAGTCAGTTTTTCTCACCAGTACTGAAGTATCACTATCTATTGCCAGTGCAACATATAATAAATAGCTTAGGTACTTCATGGATTGAGTTGGGACGCGGTGGCTCAATGGCTAAAACGCTGAGCTTCTCGATTGAAAGATCGGCAGTTCAGTGGTTTGAATCCCTAGTACTGCGTAAGGGGGTAAGCTCCCGTTACTTGTCCCAGCTTCTGCCAACCTAACATTTCAAAAGCATGTAAAAAATGCAAGTAGAAAAATAGGGACCATTTTTGGAGGGAAGGTAACAGCGTTCTATGTGCCTTTGGTGTTTAGTAATGCCGGCCACATAACCATGGAGATGTCTTCGGACAGCACTGGCTCTTTGGCTTTAAAACAGAGATGAGCACCACCCCCTAGAGTCAGGAATGACTAGCACATATGTCTGAGGGGAACTTTTATCTTTACCTTACTTCATGGATTGCCTATCTACACATGGGCATGTTACTTCCTCCACCTTTTGCACTATTGCGTCCCCAATAATATTGTTTACAAAACTTCTAGCGTGATTAGGAAAGATTTATGCTGCAAAAATATGAGAGTAGAAACTATCTCATCCTTTCCCAGAGGGACAGGACTTCCAATGCTCTCTGAATGGAAGATAGCCTCACACCCTATTCCATCTGGTTGGCTGACTGGTTGGTTGGTTATTTATTTGTTTGTATATTATCATTCAAATTTACACACGGCCATCTCACTATGTGACTCTAAGTAGTTTACAAGTTTAAAAAAGCATAAAATCTTTACAAAAATAGATTTTTTAAAAAAGGACAAAATCCCTCAAGCCACAAGCTATCCTGCAGCTTGAGTATCACTCTTGAATCCCCACGCCAGTTGACAGGTCTTAATGCTTTTCTAGAAGGCCAGAAGAATGGGTGGCCAACGTCACCCAGGAGACAAGATAGTCCATAGGACAGGGGCAATGGCAAAGACCCCACCAATCAGAATGATCATATTCTTGACAGCCTACACAGACAAAAACAGTCACATAGGGAGAGGGAAATGCATCATCTTTGCAGCAAATAGTGAACACTAAAATTTGAATTGGGTGGCTGTATACTTAACTTTTGTTTAATAAATAAATACACAAAAATAGGTCTTGGGGGGAAGATATACAAGGAGAACATATTTGTTTGTCCTGTTCAGGTGCTGTAAGGAGAGGAAATGCAAGAAAGCAGGGCTTTTCCCAAATGTATGAAGTCTAAAATTGCCCACTTTAATAACAACACAATTCAGTTCTAATACTAATTGTAATGAGAATGAGATAAAAGAGTTACCTAGCTGATCCTATTTCCACCATGGCCAACTGCAAGACAACAAGAAGGACATGAGCATTATATATTATCCCACTTTTGGCCTTCAGCCACTGCTGTTGTGGGAATTGAACAGAAAGCCTTAAAGCTCTAGGAATTTGTTTAAATGTGTTCATGTTGGTGACAGACCATGAACCAACTAGATTCTCTTGGAGTTGGGTGGCTAATAAATTAAAGCAAACAAATAAATCAGACAGACAGACATCTTTGGCAACCTTTTCTGCAGCAATAATGAAGCGCAACTAAGAACACTCTTTTGTAGCTGACCTGCAAATTGAATCCCAGTATTAGCATGCTGATTTTGTTGGACTTTTAATGATGTGAAATAAGCAATTATGTTCATCTAATTTCTTTGCTTGCCCTCAAAGTCTCTAGTAACTTTGAAGAAATCTACCTGTGTGTGCATACACACACACACATGCACGCACAAATGTATACACACTGTCATCCACACTTTTTTACGTTCATTGCAAAAAGGAGGAAAAGAAATGGAAAGAATAGAGAAGAAAGAAAAGAAAAGGCTTTGTTTAAAATTTTAACCTTACTTGGTTTCAGGATTCAGACTGTGAAGACATGAGATTCTAAGCTCTTATTTGTATTATATGAAATATGTAAACATATTTATTATTAACTGTCAAGCTTTTTAAATGAAAACAGGCCATTTAATACTGACGCATACAAAAGTGAAAACAAACACTTTTCAATTTTATTGCTTTTTTAATTAGTGCCTATGGGAAGATAGATTGTTATCTCAATGCACTTATGTTGACATGGTTCTGAAACACAAAGTAAAAAAAAAATATCATACCACCCATCATTTTTATAGCCCCAGAGCAGATATAAATAAATAACTGATCAAAAATTAGAAAATACAATATTTTGCTATGAATGGAAAAGTGAGGAGACGCTCAAGAAGTGGGAAAGACACAAAATAATGGCCATGGTTTTTTTTTCCAGCAGCAGCTGATTTAGAAAGGAGATACTTAATATTCCATTCAAAATATGGAAAATATTTTCCTGAATAATAAGGTTGGGCAGCTTCTGAAACATGACAAAATGTCAGGATTTTGTTCAAATTGTTAAGCACAAGCGTAATTCTTTCTTGTTTTTGTAGCTGAAGGTAAGTAAATCCATTTCGTTTCTTTGATACCCAGCTTATGTCTTCCTTTGGAATTCAAGGTGGCATGTACTTCCTCCATTTTTCCTAACAACAATAAGGTCAATTTGGCTGAGAAACAGTGATTGCCTAGTAAATTTCCGTGAGTGGGGAGTGACATCAACTTGGTTCTCCCAAATTCTAGTCCAGTATATTAAATACTATGCAACACTTGCTTTGCTATGGCAGAAACATCATGAAGAGCAGGGGCGAAGAAATAAGGAAAATGTATATTCATCTGAGTATGCTCAAAAATGCATCTAGGAATGGACCAAAGTTCTTTGAGGAGCCTGCATGTTAGGAAATATTGAGGGCGGGTTTTTAATGTAAACTCTTTGAATTAGCCTATTTCTAAGAAAATGCATTTATTTATTAGATATATATGATTACCACTTTCTCTAAGTGGAACTCTAGGCAACTAATGGTTAAAAAGTGAGGGAATACAGATAGGGGCCCGGGTAGAAATCTTGGAAATTAGGCAGTGGAAGAAGTAAAGATGGGAGAAATACTTAGATTGACTAGTCAAGGAGCAGTTATAGATAGAGATAAAGATTCTAGAGAGGAATGTGGAAGGGAAATTTAAAAAAAACCATAGCAACTAAAGTATTGAAGTGGACAAGAGACGATGGTTAGATGATTTCTTTTCTTTGTCATTGTTCTGATTTGCTTTTCCTTTTCTCTCTCTCTTTTTTTCTTTTCTTTTTTTCAAGGTAGGTGGCATGATTAAAAGTTAGGTAGGATAAAAAGAAAATGTTTTTCAGTAAAAGGTGACATGATTAAAAGTTAGAATAAGTGATAGAAATAAGAGATGGAGGAATGTTAGTGTAGACACTCTTATATAATAAAATAAAAGTAACAATGGAATAATTGAACAATGATAGATTGCAACTTATTATAACTGTGTATCATTATTAGAAATACTGTACATAAGTTGATTGAATGTAATAACTATGACTAATTTTACTAGTTTTATTTGTAATAGAAAGTATGACACCCAGGTGCCACACTGTTGTATATATCATGAATTGATGTGAGATATATACTGTATATATGGAATACATCCAACCAAAGAAGAAATATAAGGAAAGTTGCTAAGCAACCCACACAACCAACAATAGGGCTCAGCTACTCCCCCACTCAGGAAAATAGCCAGGCCTTAACAGTCTGCATTCACTGAAAATCATGATTTATTAAATCAACTGTAATATCAATTTCAAAAGTAAAACATAGCAATCCAAGACAGTCAGGGAAAAAAAAAAACTAATAGAAATCTTATGTGGCTGCCATTTTCCTTGGACCAGTAAGGGCCAAGATAACATCTGTCTCTTAATTTCTGTTGCTGCCAGAATCCTGACAGACAGATGGTGAGGAGGCAACAATTGCAAGGAAAAAGCAGAGGAACTAAAAGGCTTCAGCACAGCACTGACCCTCAGTCACTCCCTGTTTTAAAATTGGCACAGGTTCCTTATGACTGCAGTGTGCTAGATGTGTTTATTTAATAGTTAGCTTGAAATCATTTACAAAGTTGACATACAAATCATGATATTTGATTAATATATTGTTTTACATGTCTTAACACAAATAGTATAAGAAGACCTTTTTATATGGGTCGGTATCATCGAATTTTCAGCAAAAAGTGCAGCAGCAAATGAAATGCAGCAGGTTTATGAGTGACTTTGGTGCTGTCACTTTTTGAAGTTTTAAGGACAGCAGATGCTTTGAATATAACACACTTGGTCTTAAGGGAGAAGAATAGATAGCATCAGAACAATGTGTAACAGATGCACATTGGTGAGACATTTACCATTTGCTTCAGAGGGTAGTCATTCATGTCTTGTTTTCAAGGTTGCAAAACTCTTCTAGGAATAGTAAGTGAAAGATAAAGCAGAACATCAGAGAGGATAACTATGATGTTCATGGTCATGATCTTCTCTAATACTAAACAGGTCCTGAACTATCCAAATCTTCTAGAGAAAAAAAAAATAGTTCAAGAACCAAAGAGAAGATTAAAAGAGTAGAGAGGCATCCTTGTCTGGTGCAATGCTACAACCTGCTAGACTTAGAAACAAATCCATTCTAGACGCTGGAGGAAGATAGCAGAAAAATCCAGTGAACAAAAACACGGTGGGAACCCAGCTTCTTAGAACGCTCTTCATTTCAAAGAGCTTTTCACTGTCCAACGGAATTAGAACCACTGATTCTAATTTATTTGATGTTCTGACATCAATCATATAAATCACTAGGCAGATATTGTCAGGCACTTGTCTATTTCTTTTTCATACACCCAGATGGAGATGGGTGAATTATAGATGGTATTACATACTCCAGCCTCCTGGCTAAAGCTGCAATTAATATTTTAGCACCCACATTAAACAAATATATCGTTCTATATAAATAATAACAGAATTGTATCTTTGGTTTACTTTCAAAATAAAATGGACTCCTCCTAAAATGCCTTAAGTTTGATATGTTCACTAGAAGGTATGTTCATCAGAAGGCATATTAGCATAAAAAATTAAGTTTCAACCTTGCTGAAATCCATGCAGTCAACCATTCTCTTCTTACTCTAGCCAGGCAGATGGTTCAACGGGTAAGCCACCAGCCAAAAAGAAAACCAGCATTGATTGGTTTACTATCTCTTGGATTAATAGTTAATGATAGCCATACCCTTATCCATTGTTTCATCTCAAGGGCTAATTCCAGATGGAATTTCTATTTGTAAACAAATATGGAGCCAGCATCCTAACCTGTTTGATAAAGTTCCATTGGAAGTACCCTGTTTCCTGAAAATAAGACCCAACTGGATAATAAGTCCTAGCATGATTTTACAGGATACTCGTAATATAAGCCCTACCCCCAAAATAAGCCCCAGTTAAGATTGTCAGCCAGATGGTTCAGTAGTGGGATTCAAATCCCGTCGCTACCAGTTTGTTCGTGAGCACACTCACATGCAATGCTTCTGTGCATGCGCAGAGATGTCTGGGCAGGTGGGCAGAGCCTCCTGCCGCCGCCCTTCTGGCTCGCCTGATCCGGAGTGAACCGGTAGCAACCCACCACGGAGATGGATGCATTTAGTACTGTATTTCCCCCAAAATAAGACCTAACCAGAAAATAAGCCCTAATGCATTTTTTGGAGCAAAAATTAATATAAGACACAGTCTTATTTTCGGGAAAACACGGTATCACATCTAGCAGTCACTAATTGAATTTTCCAGTTTGAATTCCTATCAACAGATTGACATACTTGGCATAAGCATATCTATCTATTTATTACATTTTTATCCTGCCTTTCTGTTTTGTTTGCAACTGGATTTACTTTTAAGCTGCCAATGTAGAAGCTTTTTGGGCTCCGTTTTATCTCTTACCATCAATTTCACCTCCTAATTATTTCTGTTCAGCATAATAGTAGGTAGACAAAATGCTTTTTCCACTTACTCCATAGAACCATTTGTGGCTGCCAAGAAAACTGTGCCAGCAGTCTCTTCATAGAAATGATTTTATCCTAGTCACAGACCAAGCGTTGGTATACCATGTGCTGTTTGTGACTATACACATGTCTTCTACCCTCTCCTACCTAAATTGTTTTAAAGGATGGGAAGCATTCTGCAACAGAAGTACCGGTATATGTTTTTAGCATCATTTTTTTAAAAATCTAAGCATATTTCCTTTAGCCTTACAGAGAACCTATAGACATTCCTAGAGAATAAATATGATTGTGTAACTGCAACCTACATTTTTGTTCAAAGATATGCCTCTTTATAGCCTCAAAGAAGATAAAGATAAGCCAGGTGCCCTTTCCTGGTGAATGGGCAAAATCTATCACAATATCTTCACAAAATCCTAGAGGTTTCCATGGGATCCCAAAGTTTACTTGCCTCTGTTAAAGGGGAATCAATTTTTCCTGAAAAGAATTCTTTGGAACCTTGTTTAGGTATTCTTGTAAGTGATATGCTTTAGCAAAAATACATTACAAGGATCATTAACAACATACAGGGGAAAACAATGCGTCCTAATGAAAAGTAGATCTATAGCAATTTAAGGCTTTCTTTTCACTTTTATAATAGCATATTTTTTTCTCAATCTTTGTCAAGGCTTGTAGAGACTATTTGAAGGTAAAACCTTTGGAAAACAGGGTTCCTTTTTGTGTGTTTTAAGCTTCAGTTTTTATTTACTTCTTTTTTTCCCCCATTCTACTGCCAGAATTGACAAACATATGGTCAGAGGGAAAAAATTGTGACTAAGTGAAAGACTTGCAATCTCAACAGTCTGTAGTTGAAAAAAAATGAACATATTTTCATGGGCTTTGTTTTAGGTCAAACCTAGTTACCACAACATTTCATATATTTGTGTACAATATGTTCTTTTGAAAGATAAACTGGTTCACTTTTGCGGTTTGACTACAGCTATTTATACAATAAGACTCTGAGTTATTCAACACTTCAAAATGAATGGATCCTTCCCAATTTCTAATGTATTATGACAAGACATTCTCTTTCTTTCTCACTACTTTAACTATTAAAGGAAATATCTCTGTTCTGCCAGCTTTGTGGACCAACTTCAGGAAAAGACAGTCACAGCAGATGTCACTGAGGTTTAAAAAGGACACAGCAACTTTTCCCTGGTGGCAGTGGAAATGATCTTTTTTTTTCCTGAGGAAAGGTAATATCTGTACCACCTGAGACATACTATACAATAAGTATACATTTTGCCACTCACGTGATGTAAAATAATATTTTGATTTTTAATGTTTATTTTTCCTTAAAAAAGAAGTAAAATGAGTTTAATAATTACTAACAAACAATTTGTTAATATTTCTTTTTTTTTTTTAGAAGTGCTGGTTTCTTTATGCTTTGATCCCTATTTATGTGCTTCCTTAACATTTACATTTACTAGGTATTTAAGTATTTATCTTAGTCATAGCCCTTTGCCACTTCATTTCATAATCTCTTTTCCTATTGGCATGACTCATACTGTCTTGAGATTATATTCTAATTCCAAACTAGAAAAAGTAATTTATTCAAGTTAGGGTGACTTATTAATTTTCAGGAAAGATTGAGACTTTGAGGGCTAAGCTTGCCTTTTTGACATATGATCTATTAAGGTCAATACAGTTTTAAGATAGCTCTGTTTTGTAAAGAAACTCATATGCGATACTATTATTATGACTATTCTTATTACAGGTAGTCTTTGATTTATGATCATAGTTGGGCCTGGAATTATGGTCCAAAGTCGTGGCAGTTGTTAAGTGGGTCACCATGTGACTGCCCAATTTTATGACTGTTCTTGAATATGATTATTCTTATTAAACTATTCTTAGTTTAAAGTGTCTGTTTTTATTTGTTTGGCCATGTTTACCTGCATAAAAATCCACAACTGGGGTGAATTCTCATTGTCAGACACTAGTTTCTTTGTGGCTGAATTTCTAATTCTAAAAATGAAAAATATTTCATATCCTTCTTCTCAAGTGTGCATGTTGTTTACTTTTAAATTTTGTTGTTTACTTTTTTTCCCTCATCCAGAAAGTATGGAACTCCAAGCCCAGATAATTTTCAAACACAACAGTGAAATCCATTTCACTGTTCACATGGTTTATGAGGGCAAATAAAATAAAAAATAGAGATACATGCAGGCATTGTCTCATTGAAATGGAACTTATGTTTACAAAGTTATGTGTAAATAAATAAAGTTATTTATTTTAAAGAGTTTTTCATTATATTCATTATATCCTCAACAAATAAGTAAAATACAGATCAAGAGAACAATTACGTAAGAACTTGGTGCTATTTCTTTCGTAATACTATAAAGCAGTAATATGTTGATTGCCTATTTTAAAATGAAGGTAGAGTAGTAGACTTTCATAGTCTAAAGCTATCTCAGAAATAGTTCTAATGAAACTGTTATTTATCTTTATATTAATTAAGAAAATATTGGATGATTGGTTTATCTGCAGAAATATGATCTATATTAAATTGCCAAAAAATATATTATTTCATTAATATCATACTCAAAGTGTATGCCAAAGAATAAGCCTGACCTCGTGATAGTTAGATATTACTAGATCCAATGAAATCTCAGTTAATGGATTGTCTGTTATTCATGAACATGCATTGAAAACGAAAGTATGCCGTTGCATGAACAAACATCATTTGTGTAATGACATGAAAACAATACAAATTACATCATTTACATCAATTTATGTCAATTATGACAGCGATATTATTACACAAATGCGACAAACAATGTCAATTTATGTCATTTGTGTGATTATGGAAACTGATGGAAACTGATTAATTTGTATCATTCTATAAATTACCAGAAAGATTAAGCTTGGACTGAATATGAGTTTTGGGAGTGGGAAGCAGAGTGCTACCATGGTTGTCCTCTTTTCTTCATGGCTGATTCCAGTCAGATGACAAGCTATGAAAAGTCAAGCCCAAAGTGTCTGGTTTGTGGGGTGCCACAAAGTTCCAAGGCTCTGGGCTCCTTTATTTTAGCATTTGCAGGAAGTCATGGAGTGAGGATATCTATCAACATAGGTTTAGGCATCATATGCTTGCAGATGATACTCAGTTCTGTAGCTTGACTCCTGTTCAATCAAGTAATGCTGCCAAATTCTTGTCCTAGTGCCTAGAGCTTGCTGAATCTGGAAAGATGAACACGTTTAGCCTTAATCCTGAGAAGACCAGCTATAGGTTCTTGGGTCTTCTGGTGCTGGGAATTGTCTATTGCTTCTGAATAGGGTTGTGCTTCCCTAGAAAGAACTAACACACCATTTGGTAGTCTTTCTAGAATCACAGCTCCCACGCAAAGAGCAAATTTGGACAGATGTATCTTGTCTGCCAATTGCATAATTTCCTGACCAGGTGTCCTTTCTCATGAACGCTCACACTTTAGTCATTTTGTATTTGGACTACTACAATATATGAAGCTACCCTTGAAAACTACTCAGAACCTACTGTAGATCAAGAATGCAGTTGAATGAGCCATTTATGGTGTATGCCCATGTAACATCTCTGGTATGCAAGTTGTGTTGGCTACCAGCAAATGCAATTCATGTTAGTTGTCACCTATGAAGCTTTTTATCACATAAAGAATGCTTCTGTCAGGTGATCTGCCTTTCACCCATTATTTCTTTCCATCTCATAAAGTCTGACAGAGTGGATTCTGAGTCCCATTTGAGCTTGAGAGAGCCCCAACACTGCTATCCATTAAATGAGCACCTGGTTCTCCCCTCCACCCCCCAGGGTCTTAGCTAGAGTAAAACTGGACAGCATACTTTTGCTTTTGATATACCGTGGTCTTGTTTTTAATTTGTGTGCCATCCAGAGTCACTGCAGAGTTGGATGGCCTTAAACATTGAATGAATGAATGAATGAATGAATGAATGAATGAATGAATGAATCTGGGGTGACAGCTGAACATTAAGAATTCATAGTAGAGAGATGCAAATATATATGAATGACAATCTTGATTTCTTTAAAACGGTACCTATTTTCAATAGCAGGTGAAAAGATGCATATATGTCCCAGAGAGGGGGCAGGAATTTGAAAGAAGATCCCCAGGAGAGTTTGTGCTTCCCCTTATCAGTGTAAGAATTCTGGTGGACCCCTTGTTGGTAGCATAAACTACTCTCTCATCCAGCACTTTGATCTTTGGCAAAAAAAAAAAAAAAGTTAATTCTTGGACATGTAAAATGATGGGGGAAACACTTTTGTTAAATTTCTGCATACTTGTGGTAGCCAACAAATTATATCCTCCAGTACCAAGATAATGAGTTGTGTTTTTCTAGTTGAAGCATTGGTCTTTCATCTCAGCATGCTATCTTACAGGGAATCAATATAAACAGTTCTTATTTACTCTCTTAGCACAAGCAAGTGGAGACTTTTTAGTTGACTGCCAATAAAATGAAACAATAGGTATACACAGCTCATATTTTGGAAGCATTTCAGACTTTCAAGAGGGAAAACAGATATTATTCTTATTTTTATATTTTTGCATTTATTTTATTCAGTCATCTGATTTATTTTTTTCACTCCTACTATAGCAGTTCTCAAGAAAGATGGAGAAGCCTATTTTGAACCCCTTTCAGGAAAGGTTTACAATATAATTTTAATGCATTCTGCTTTACACACACACATACACACACACAAACACACACACATGAACAAGAACTGAAATATGTACAATCTTCAGGTAAAACATTCTCTCTGTATCTTTTGTTAGACATGCAACTATTTCCTTCCTTTTTAAGCAAATCCTCCTCCACCTCAGGATTAGAATTGCTTGCAGGTATGAGGCTTTATTAGGATACTTCACAGGAAAATGTTGAGGCAGAAGTTTATTTATTTATTGAATTTATTTGCTGCCCATCTCATAGGAGACAACTCTGGGAAACTTCCAGCATTAAAACATGAAAAAAAAAAAAACCTAACAAATAAATATCTTTAAAGGGATAAAAATGGAAATCCTAATTAAGATATAGTTAAAAGATGTGGAAGGTGGGAAGAGGATGCATGAATGGGGGCAGAGGGGGAGATGGGATTGGCTCTTAATTCAACAACCCCGTCTAGCATGAAGTCCCCTTGTTAGGGCCACAGGCCAGGTAGAATCAGGTCTTCAGGCTCTTGCAGAAGGACAGAAGTATGGGAGCCCACCTCACCTCAGAGGGTAAGATCTTCCAAAGGGCAGGAGCCACAACAAAGAAGACCCTTCTCCTGCACCCTGCAAGTCAGAATTTTTTGACCGATGAGGCTCGCACCATGTCTCCTCTGCCAGCATGGGTAGGGCCAGCCAGGCCAGTGGAGTCAGATGGTTCCTCAAGCAGCTTGGACCCATGCCATGAAGGGCTTAAAAGATAATAACCAACCTTGAATTGTACCTGCAAGCACAGGGTACATATACTCTATCTGCCTTTTCCCTAGAAGTTCAGCATCCAAATAGCTCTGCCAAAGAAATCAAATATTCTATTTGACCTTGCCATGCCAAGAGTGCAAAATATGCTCCAGGGTGAATTCCCTTGGTCAAATGGGATGGGTAGACGTACGCAAGGAGTTTTCCAGCACTAGGAGGAAAATCCATTTCAGAATGGCTAGAAACTGCACATAAAAAAAGCACAGGATTCACCTGTGTTATCACAAGAAATATGCGATAAACTGGAAATCCATTTTCCAAGATGGTTGCATGGACAGGGGGAAAAAAATCTGATAGAAAGCCAGACATGATCACCTACTTAATGATGATAGTCCTCAATATACTTGTAGGCAGCTTTGGTATAATCCAACTGATTCTTAAGGAGGCTTTGAGGTGGCTGAAAATCCTGAAGGAAATGGAATGTGGGAAAGCTAGAATGCATAAGACATCAGCTATATATGATAGCCTGAAACTGACAATCTGGTTATAAGAATGACATAGATCTTTCCAGAATTGTGCTATGAATCGTCGGCATTACTCCATATCAGCTGATTAGGCAAGGATGGGGTTTATGATAACCTGTAGGAGCAAATGAGCTGCTTCAGAGATGGAAGCAAAATCATGGCAAGAAACAAAATTGGACCTCTAAGAAAAGAGAACAAATAATTCCAGAACTGGACTCAGAGCTCCAACACAATGAAGTCCCCAACTGAAGGCAGCCTAAGCTATTCTGACTAATTTTTCCCTTGCTATTTCAGTATATACAGAGCATATTCAGAGGAAGAGCTTCCACAGGCTGGTGATCTGTTGGCTTGATCTGGACTGCAAGATTTGCTATGGAATTACCTTTTCCCTAGTCACCAGATTCTATACCTTTTCTTCATTGTTCTTTTGCTTCTTCATTGTTCTTTTGCTTCTCTCTCCTTCTTTGTATGGATAGAGCTGTCAACCCTGAAGTTTGCCTGACTGAGGCCATTTTCAGGCTTCAGGGCTGCCACAACTGTAGCTAAGGGATAGGGAGGGGGAAGTAGAGTTAGCTGAAGTTTGTAGCCAAAACAAAATATGTTCCCCTGGGAACCAAGAACATTTCAGCAGGTGCTTGGAAAGAGGGGACTGAGGTCACCTAGCAACTGGACTGTATCCGGATTGGACCATATGACTGATTGTTTTGAGAAAGTGAAAAATGCTTACTTTTAATTAGGTGAAAACCGCGGGAACATTTAGAGATGGTTTTCACCAGCTTGTACCAATACGGCATATCCAATAAAGCTATTCTTTGAGGAATCTACCTGCCTCGGAGTCTTGCTTGCTATAGATATGTTACTTGGAACCCTGACAAGAGCTCTTTTTAAAATCAATCAACTGATTGGTGTAAGGAGGGTCACTGTCCCAATTTTAACCAAGTGCCTCTTGGTTATAATATAATTAATTGGCAAGAAGGGAAAAGGAGCAGGGAAAGAGTAGGAAATTTTTTCTTCCAGCTTGATAGCCTCCGGATAAGCTGGAAGATAAGATTTAGAGCATGCTTGTTCAAGCTGATTACTCTTCTCCAAACAAATTTGGTGGGGCTTGCTCTAGGGGAACTGGAAGGAAGCAGAAATTTCTGATGTTAGCAGAAATTGAAAGGATACCTTGAAGCCAGCTTTGCTTGAGTCTCTTCCTTAGTTCTCCCTGTTATAACACTCCTACTATCTGATTTATTGCAGCTCACAAACTTTTATCTCTAATTTTAGTCTCCTTCAAAAGAAGTAGCCCTATAGGAATGAAAAAACTTGCGAAACCAGTCAAAACCAGTAGTTTCAAAGGAGATTGCAGGAAATAACTTCTTCCATCTCTTTCTTTCTAAGCACACTCCAAGCTGAATAAAACTGAAAAGTTCAATACCAAGACAAGATCTAGGAATCTATAAAGTGAAGGACCGCCTCTTTCTTTTTAAGTAAGAGCCAAAATGTATAGAGCCTAGGAAAACATTTTCCCCCATCTCATGGGTAACCCCTTTCAATTAAAACACTTAAGTACTTTTTACTTGCTTTCAATTTTGCCTTTGGATAATTTTTAAAGTTGGTTGTAGGTTAATGTGGAGAATCTCCCCAGCTAGTTTGTTTCCCTGTTTGGGTTGCAAGGGAAACCAGAATCCACAGCAGCCATAGTCTTTCTCAAATGGCCAACTGATCAACCTAAGAAGTGTCTCCTTCAAATAGCAAAGAAGAATCATTCAGTATGATGGAACATGTTGTGTTCAGCAGTGAATTTTAAATCAAAGGAAATAGTTGTCCTTTTCAAATCAAGTACACAACTTGACCAAGCTCAGTCTGTGGATGGAGTAGGTTTTCTGAATGAAGGTTGAATCCATCCTTATGTCCTTCTTCAGTTAGATGATGCTGGACTGCATTTCAAGGGAAGACTTTCCTGCAAGATCAGCCCTGATGGAGTGTACGTGAAATCACTAGGTTAAAATCTTAATGGGTGAGAGAAGGGAGGAAAACAAGGCAATTGCAAGATTAGGAAACCAGATTATAGTAACAGAATCTTGTATGTCTGAATGTTCTTTGTATTCCTCTGAAACTTATCTTCATGACATTTGAGGGTTTTGTATGAGATCTTTTCTCACATTACAGTTCTGGCCCAAAGTGGATTTCTTTTATCTAACCATTGTCCTGGTAGCAGCTCTTCCTCCTGTCCCTCAGGGTTATTCCTTCTGCTCCTTACATCTGAAGATACCTGAAGACACATTGCCTGAAGATACATTGGTAAATATAGCTTCAGACATTTTTTTTAAATGACAGGCAAATAGTAGTGAGTATGTACCTCCAAGTTCAGGTTTGGAATTCCTGAACAGGGAGAGAGAATGTGGGAATCACAGCTGTGTTGAGAGGACCAAACTTTTCTGCCTCCTTCTAGTTTTCTCTGGTGAATGTCTCAGTCTGATGCTGTTGGTACTTTTGCCTCAAGATTTCTGAGATAGGTGCATTTACAACCAAGCCTCAAATATTTTTTTTTATTTTAAACAATTTGCGATTAACAACTTTGACTTGCTTGGTATGATGTCTATGCCCAATAACATTTGAGAAGTAGTGGATGCAGGGAAAAAGAAGAAAGGAGAACAGGAAACCTACTAGTCTAGAAACTCCCCATACTCCCAAATGTGTGCAGGCAACAGCATTGATCGTCTCATTGAAAAACTGTGGTTGTAGAGACAGTTTTTCTTATTCTGATATACAGTATTTTCCTCTTGTCTCAAGGGAAAGTTCATTGGTGTTGTTGAATAAATGACACACCCACACAATAGGAATGCAGCATACATACTTTTATATCATATGTAAATAAAATAGTGACCTTGTAAGTTAGAGATGTGTGACCAAGCACTTTTGTTATAATTAAAAAGAATGAGCAAAATATCTATGTCTATGACCAAAATATCTACATATATCTGCCAACTATGTTTCAGATGCTGCACTGAGATTCCATAATGGATTATCTTTGATTCTAAGAAGGAGAGAGTGAGAGAAAGCACAGATGGGAATTGAAAAAAAGATATACAAAAAAGAAATGTAACATGACTAGGATAGGACATGATAACTTTGGACTCTTAATATGTCAACAAGTAGCTTGTGAAACTTTTGATGAGATTTAAGAGTTAAGGAATTGAAAGTCCTTGTTAAGAGATCTGTAGACATTTGCTTTCTTTTTTCTCCTAAACTTATATTTATCACATCATGAATTATAGGTTTTCTTGGTCTCTTTTGGCTCCTGTGCTTCCTCTCTCCCTCCCTCCCTCCCTCCCCCCCCCTCTCTCTCCTTCCCTCCCTCCCTCCCTCTCTCTCAAATTCAGTTCTTCTGAATATATTTAGATATTTGAAACTTTTTTTTTAAATAGTTGCAATAGTTGCAATCAGTGAATATATCCATTGTTTTCTATTTCTGCAACTGTTTTATGGCTAGTAATTTTGATTGTCTTGTTGTTTTATTATTAAGTTATGAATTTTCCACAGTCTTCTTTAACTCTCCAAAAATAGAATTAGGAAAACAAGTTGTAATGTATATTTTACAGACTCTTTAACAAAGTGAAAACCATCCTTCCAAGAACAAACACAAATGTGTTTAGTTGGTTTTTAAAATGGTCCCTCCATACCAGACATTGTCTCAAGGTGACTTTAAAAACAACCAAAATGCTCATTAAATATTGCTGAATATGCTTTTTAGCCTTCCCCAATGCCAGAAAATATCTTGAATGCCAAAGATAACATTGCATAGCAATTATACTGCTATCACACTATTAATAGCATAATTTCAGATACCATCAAAATGATAATCACAGTGATTCTTATAGTAATTTTCAGCAGGTTTTTCACACATCTATGGCCAATTGGAATCTTACACAGTGAGATCATATCCTTTTCCTAACTTTCTTTGCTAATTATATTGCTGTTATCTATCATGACAGGGAATAAGTCTGTATGTTCAGGCAGTGAAGATATAGTCTGGAGGAAGCATGAGAATGGAGAAGGTGAAGATAGGAAAGATTTGACCTCAGAAACAGCTTAAAGAACACCTCATTTGGCGAGCTTGCTGGAACTCTGGCTCTTTGCTGAATTGAAGCATTGGGTCTGTTTAGCCTTCTCCATCTTAGATGGAAGGTTGGAGGGATGAGCAATTAAAACTGAGTTTCTCTGTTTTAATTTTGCAAGAGCTGAGAACTGGTACGCTTCTTCAACCTACTCTTTTAAAGTCTCACCTCAGAAAAAGAGAAGCAATGTCTATAAGGAATGCCTCCTCGAGTCTTTCTAGCTTTCTTCCTGCAGCAGTAACTCACCCTCAAAGGATCAAATTGTCACCAGCTATCAAGCAATATAATAATACTGAAACTGTCCTGTTGGACCAGGAAAAGGTTTATTGAATTCTCAAATGACACAATAAGATGCTTCTGTCCTATTCTGCCATTTGAGATTATAAGCATCTGGAAAAATGCGTATCAAAGCCTCTTTATAAAACACGAATTTAAAAAATGAATAAGAAGTTGCAGAAATGGCATGCTCCAGAATCCAGTGTCTTCACTAACTCATTGGTCTGTTTTAACTTGACTCAGCATTCTATCTTGTCCAACACTTCTACTATGGATAACAAGTAGTTTTCGTTATTGTTATTTTAAAATCCTTTGGCTGCCACATCTAATGTGAAAGGAGTCATCAAACCCACTCAAACAAGCACAACAGTCATGCCAAAGAACATGTTAATCTATTCCAACCGTTGCTTTTCACACTTTAATGAGAATAACAGGCAAAGCATTTTTGTGACATTTTTGTGTTTATAGGACTTCATGTAGGTCTTGTTGCATACAGCCCATCAGCATTGTGATGAATAGGAAACATTTGGAGTAAGCAGGCAACATCCCACATTGATGAAACACTTAAGTAATCATTTAGTCCCTTTCAAATAGTGGCTCAAATAAAATTTTTCAGACTTAATTAAAACTTTAAAATATGGTTTATTTCAATTGAGCGTACCAGACACATTACAGGAAGTCCTCGTTTACCAACTGCTTGTTCAGCAACTATTCAACTTTGACAGAACTGGACAGCTGGTCCTCACACTTGCGACTTGTCACAGCATTCTGCAGTTACACAATTGTCATTTGAAACTTTCATGCCTGGACGCTGACAAGGAAAGACATTTGGAAACCAGCAGGAACTCACAAGTTGCCATCATGTGACCCTGCTTATTCACTTAATGACCACAGTTAGAATTGATGCCGTAAGTTGAGCATAGTCATGTGATGTTTTACTTTATGGCTGTGTTGCTTAGCAATGGGGTTGTCTATGCCAGACTTAAAAAAAAATAAATAACAGTTGCAGACATTTTTTTAGACCACAGCGCATAAAATGCAATATTTTCCAGGATTAAAAAGAACAATGTGTGCTAGACAATATTGCAAAGTGAGCTGGTCAAATTAAACATGTGGGTGGGGTTAATAATTTCTGAATCACTTCTGATTTAGCTGTTGGTTTTTAACGCTCCTTAAAATTATTTTAGCGTACACCCTTGTTTTTGCATGTGTTTCTTGACTCAGAGTAGAATGAAAACATGACACTATTTTTTGGCAAATTTGTTTTTAATGCCAATTTAAGGGCTTCACTGAAACAAAAACTCCCTTATACTTTGCTCTGCTACTGATGAAGTTTAAGCAAACATTTTAAGTTACTTTCTGCAAGAAACATATAGTGGAGTGCAAAACACTAGTTTTTCAGCCGTATCAACTTATCTGTGTTTTGTTGCTCCTCTGATATAAAAAGGAAGCAGAGATCTTGTAAGCAAGCACTATAGTTACCAAGGACAAAACAGCTAAATATTATAAAAGGAAATGGAAGAATTGGGGTTTCACTTTTTTTTCTTTCTGAATTGAATTTTTTTTTTTTACTTCACAGAGAATCTTCACTGGGGCAGGAGAATGAGAACTATAAATCAAACGTTATGTAAAGTACCCTGTCATCCAAGTTAATGACATAAAATGGACTTTTGCTGGGTGGTAAAATAAATGAATAGGAAGAAAGAAAAGAAATACAGGCCCGGAATTATAACGAAAAATCCTCTTTCAGATGTGCTCAGAGGAAACTTTTGAAAGATGCCAAATGGGACAAGAGAAAGAAGTATCCAGTAATTCAGGAAAGAGAAAAAAACATATTTATGCCTTCAGAGATATTATCTGAAATTGGATTTAGTCCAGTTATTGGGAACAGACTCCTATTATGTTATATTCTGTTGATATAAGTTAAATAAAAGATAGGGGAGGAAATACAAGAATATTTTGTTTATTCTTCAGTAGTTTTGGGAGCAATCTCTAGGTGTGAGATGGTTAGCACTAAATTTTTAGCATGAAATAAATCAAAACACATCACCTCTGGCTTGGGAATTGTTTCGGAAAGATAAAACAAATGTGCTCCAAGGGCAGTTTAGCCTCTAGTGACTTCATGCATATGCCTCATAGCTTTCCTAGGAAAATTTAAAAGAGGTTTTCTATGAGGTTTTTTTTTTTTAATTTTCCAATTTAACCTACATCCCTAAGATTTTCTGGTGGCCTCCCATCCTTATACTAATCAGGTATGATCCTGCTTTACTTTTTATGACAAACCAAATACAGCAATAGCACTTAGACTTACATACAGCTTCATAGTACTTTATGTTGCCCCCAACAATCTTAGTCCTTATTTTACTGACCTAGGAAGAATAGAAGACTAAGTCAACCTTGACCCAGTCAAGATCGAACTGCTGGCGGTCAACAGAGTTAGGCTGCAATACTGCATTCTAACCACTGTACCACTGCAGCTCTTAAATTCAGCTTGGAACTACCACCTAGCAAGGTGCATAATTGAAGGAGTGACCAGCATAAATCAGCTAATTCAGGTTGGAATTTTTAAACAAAAATAAGAAAGCCATTCTTTTTCACACTTCAATTTCCTTTAGTCTGTCAATACAGCTCCTTCAGTAGCCCAATACATCCAGAAGGCATAAGGTTAGGGAAGTATTAGCTTAGAGTATGCTTTCTCAGGAGGGATTGTTGGCTCTACTGTCAATATATATGTATATATGTAAAGGAACCAAATGCCAATTTCAAAACAAATCAAGTCTACATTCTGATTGCAAAATTGCTGAACACAAGAACCAGGCCAATAGCAGAGTTTGCAGTAAATCCATTGATGTATTAGATGTTGTGGAAATATCTAATTACTGTAACATACACAAAAGTTGAAACAGTCAATGAAAAGTATGAAAGAAACAGAAAATCAATGGGAACTGCATCTTGTAGCTCCACTTCCATGCACAGAACTGAAATATGATTTTTTGATTTGTGAGTTTCGATGGCTTCTAGTCAATTAATTCAAAGGGCCAATAGCCAACATGAGTCCTAATAAAGCATTATTTGTGCTATAGAGATAAATGGAGAAAGCTACAATGAACTATCTTACAGAGTTACAGAGAACTTTAGTTTATTAAACCGGCTTGCTTTTTTCTTAACCATCGATAAGGTTAGAGAAGAGTTAAAATGTGGTTACTTCAAAGAAGGAAGATTAATGGAATTGGAATCAAGAGATGGGATAATCTAAATCCTCTCTGAAGCTGGGGTGGAGTTTAAGCTTTTGAGAAGGCTATTACCCCTTTAAAACTACAAAGAATCTCAGGGTAACTTAGCTTGGAGGACACAGAAGGGCTTCATCAGTGTTAACATGAAAGTCTACTGATTTTGCTATCTGTAATTGTATAGAGTGGTAGAAGCACTTCACTTGTGCTGAAACTGCAATTTCCGTTCATACTCTAAACTTGTATGATACAGAAGCCTATATCTGCTGAAGTCACCAAGGACATAGCCAGATACAAATTCTGCTTACTTTTGAGAGGGATATTTTTATCCTACCTTTTTTCTATATACAACTCAAGGCAGCAAACATACCGATATTCCTTCCTTCTATTTTCCCCTAAAACAACCACCCTGTGAGTTGGGCTGAGAGAAAGTGATTGACCCAAAGTCACCCAGCCGGTTTTTCATGTCTAAGACATAACTAGAACTCACAGCCACCTGGTTTCTATCCCAGCGCTTTAACCACTACACCCAACTGGCTTGTGCGTCACACATATGCTCTATGTACTTGGAAGCACATTGAATATATTTTTGAAAAATGCATATCCTGCTGTTCCCCAAAGATACTGTTTTAAAATAAAGGATGCTCAGACTAATTTGCAACACAACTACGTCACTATCATCATGTGAAAACAGTTTGATAAAAATTGCCAAACCTTGAAAACCTCGGCAGAAAGTGAATAATCATCAGGGTTAAATGAAGGTATTGAAGAAACAGGAGAGAGTGTATGATTTTGAAAAGATCTTTATCATGTTGCTAAGCATGAATAATAATGTAACTAGGGATATCTCTCTAGGGTAATGCTACAAAGACTTATTATAAAGCATGCTTGTTTACAATGGACAAAGTTCTAATATCATATTCATCCATGAATAAATCAATAAAATATACTGGTAGAAAATGAATATATCATATATCAAAAAACATAAACTGATATGTTGGCCAATTTATGTAATCAAACTGGACAACATGCCATTTTATGTTGTTCAACATATTTATTTTCTACCAGTTATGAATACATGCAATTCCCCTTTCAGATATGAGGGGTCACCTTCTCCACAGGCAATATTAATCAGTTTACCATTTCAAATTTCAATAACTTACACTAACCAACAAACAAGATAGAAAGTTAAACCTACCCGTGCCAAAGTCAGTGTCCCTTGTTTGCACGTTTTGCAACGAACCCGGAGTTTCCCAGGTTTCACGGCCTGGCAGAAGCTTTTGCAGAAAACATAAAAACTGCTGTGCTTAGCAGCTTCTGTTGGGAGAAACAGAAATGCAAACCCTTCATTTATTAAAACACTAACATTTCATTGTGCATATATCTGTATGTATTTGTGTATGTAATAAAAACTAAGAAACAAATGAAAATCCACATATAGAATATCAGAATGACATTTTCTTTGTATTCTGGATAGCAACAAATCAAAATCAAATATATTGGATTATTTTTGGAGAAGAATAAGCATTTAGATATTTGTATATGTTCCCTAATGCAGCAATTCTATATCCGTCCTCTTTATCCTTCCTGCTTCCATCACTCCTTCTAGTCCACCAGAAGAGTTAAACCCTCTCCATCTGGCAAGAGTGGATATTATTATCAGACATATATATTAAATTGCTTCTCTCTCCATTGGGTGATTGAAGCAATGTACAGAAATCAGATAAAAGCAGCAGTAGCATAAAACACACAATACACCAAAATCAAGCAAACACAATCACAAGAATAGCTTAACAAGAGAAGCCAGAATATTCATCACAATAAAATCTGAAAACATCATTTAAGAACATTAAAAAGGTAATGGAACAATATAGTCTACACCAGCTGCCAAATGTATAATAAAGAGGAAGCTAACCTGATTTCTCTCCCTATTGTCTTATTATAGACGTGCAATAATAAACACAGAGCTGGGGATGGGAGAGGCAGGGAATAGCAGTAGCTATTCAGACTGCCAGTGAAAGGTAAGCCATAAACTTTGCTGTTAAATCCATAAGGAATTCTTTCCATTATCTTAAAAATACATGGGAACTGCCACTCCTGTGGGAAAATATTTAAATGATAAAAGCAAACAGTTGTGCATCTTTATTATAAAACTAAGGTGTGTCACTTCACGCCTTTCTAGTAAAGTGCCCATTCTATGGCTGCAACTCAAATTTATATTTTATGTCTGTAACAAAAAAAAATTATATACCATCAAATCCCAAGTGGCTTGCAAAATATATGGGATTAGATAACTCAAACATCAATCTATCCATACAGAAACTGTTCATAGGATAAAACTCACACACCCTGGTCCCGTAGGTAAAATGTGTGAAGGAGCATTAAGCATCTTTTTTGGGCATCTTTGTAAAGAGCTGAAGGCAGATCTGCCTAACATTTTCAACCTAACATTTTCAACCATTTTCATAACGTAAGAGGGGAATACCCGAAGACAGGAGCAAACAATTTCTCTTACTTTCAGTTCTCTTGCACTCCAGGGGTGAGCAGGACAGAACCAACATGGGCCTGATAGAGTTGATATTTTTAGTTAGTGAAATGCACCTGTAGGCCAGACAAGGAATAATGGATGGAAACTGAACAAGGAGAGATTTAACCTGGAAATAAGGAGAAGTTTTCTGACAGTGAGAACAATCAACCAGTGGAACAGAAGTTGCTTTTGGAAGTTGTGGGGGCTTCATCACTTGACACTTTCAAGAAGAGGTTGGACTGCCATTTGTCAGAAATGGTGTAAGGTATTCTACTTGGGCAGAGGGTTGGACTAGATTATCTACAAGGTTCCTTCCAACTCTGTTAACCTGTAAAAATGGGTAGTTTCTACATCAATTAAGACTAAGGTGACCAGATTTTAACATTGGTAAAGAGGGACATTGTGGGCGTGGCTTATTTTGTGGGCGTGGCTAGCTGGTCACGTGACTGGGTGGGCGTGGCTAGCAATTTTACCCTTCATCCTCATCTCTAATCTTAATCAAATTCAATTTTTCCCTTCTATTCTATTTTATACCCCTTCCCATTGTCATCTATTTTTATATCCATCCTCACATTGGTTAATTATGTAATTATGTAATACAGTTGTTTAATACAAATTCAACATTTTAATATAAATCAATTAGTTATATAACTATCTTTTTTGTATATTAATCAATATGAACATGAATATTCCAATTATTTCCATGCAATCCAATTTCTTACAAATCAATTAATTATACTTACCAATAATAATAAACCAAATAATTTCCCCCATATATTCCTCCAAACCACAACTTAACCATTTCTGCTTTCAACACAGTATACAATTAATAATATCTCAATTATTACAATTCCCTAGTTAAAAAGAGCTTTTTTTTCTTTTTGTGTTTTAAAATCTTGAACTCTCCTCTTTTGCCCTAAATAATTTTCCATTGTTTGCACTTACCTTTTTTGGTGAGGAAAAGGAAAATAAATCTGCTGCCTAATTTTCCAACGTTGCAAGCAAACCGCAAAGCCAACAGCCTGTTTTACTTTCAGTTTTGTTTTGAGCTTGGTTTGCACAAAGAGGAAAAAAAAACTGAGCAATTTAGCAAGAGCAGAGCCCTGTGCAAATCAGCTGAGAGGGGGAAGCCGAGCTAATTAACGTAGGGCGGCCCTTTGAAGCCCCGCGGCAAGAGTTTAAACAGGTTTTTTCCCTCTAGCCATCAGCGGGGATTCAGGAGGCAGCCGGGAACCAGGAGGCAGAATGAAAAATCGGGACTTTTTTAAAACGCTGCGGGACGCGGGACAAATTGCTCAAAAGCGGGACTGTCCCGCCAAAAGCGGGACGTCTGGTCACCTTAATTAAGACACTCATTTGGCCCTTGAAAAAAAAATCCCAATTCCTAAAGGGGGGAGGAGGAAAATATTCACAGATCTTTATACAGCATTTTGAGGAGCTGTATTCCGCCACATTCCAATAGTGTCAGAGACGATAGCTTGAGAAATAAGCAATTTCATATGAGAAAGAGATGATCCTTCAAATATTTAAGACAATGAAGAGAACAATATGTGTTGGAGCTGTTTTGTATTTTTCTTCATGATTCCGTTAGCAGTCTGGCTTTGTTCCTCCTATTGATAACAAACAGACTGCCCAAAGTGCCAAACTAGTCTGCTCTTTTGATCACAGATTAATTAGCACTTATTGGTTGTAGAGAAATCACTCCTAGGCTGAAGTGAAGCTTTAAACAAAAGCAAAGCCCCACTCATAAAAATATTGTATTGACTAGAACGGCTTTTTTCAGTGACAGAGGTTCTGCAACCGCACAACTGCCTTGTTGATAAGCACCAATTTAGTATTAATTTCAGTGCTGCAGAAAACAAAACAAAACAAGTAAACCATCTTTACCAATCAGATTTACAATTACAAGCTAAGGTACACTTAATCATGAAGAATCAATGTTTCATCTTTGTGGTTGCTAGGAGTTGAAAATGACTTGATGTCACATACCATATTTTTCGGAGTATAAGATGCACCTTCCCCCCCCCTCAAAGGGGGTGAAAATTTGGGTGTGTCTTATACACTGAATGTAGTCCTGCCCACCCACTGCTCCCCACCCTTTGGCCTCTGCCTCCCAGCAATTTACCTCCTTGCAGCAAGCAGCAAGAAGAAACAGCCCATTTCAGCTTCAGCACAGCCTAATTAGCACAAGTTGATTGTCCATTGGATCGGCCTCACGGCTCTCAGCTGTTTCAGGCTGCAGGGATTGCCATTGCCTATTGCTGAGCAGGCCTCTGCTGCTTGCTGCAAGGAGGTAAATTGCTGGGAGCAGATTTTTTTTTTATTGTGCTAATCAAGCTATGCTGAAAACGAAAATGAAAGGCTGTTTGCTGTTTGCTGCAACAAGGCAAAATTGCTGGGAGGCAGAGGCAGATTTCTTTTTCTTGTTTTCCTCACCAAAAAAGGTAGGTATGTCTTATAGTCCAAAATGTCTTATACTCCGAAAAATATGGTAATTTATGAAGGGAAAAAAAACGAAGGAAAGAAAAGATTTATGCACCAGTTCACAGTTTCAACTGTCATTTGGCTATGGTCAAGGACCTTCTTACGGCCCAACCAATTAGTGTTCCTTCTACCAAACCACCTGATTTTGCCCTGCCTTGCTTTGTCTATTTGAAATCAAACAGAATTAGATGTGATATTGGAAGAAGTAGTCTCTGCCCTCTATCAGTGAGGATGGAAAGATTCCCCTTGTTGCAATTGTGCTGATATGCAAACTATTAAACATATGGTGCAAGATTCCCCATGCTGTCCATTCTCTGGTTTCCTAGATCTTCCTAGAAGATCTGCATGAAGCAGTTCCAGAGGTGATCACCTGGATAGCTGAACTGGACATCCAGTTATAAGATCATACCACCATAGAAGTTTTACTTATAGTTATGTGGATTATGTATATATATATATGCACATTTTTCTTCAGTCAAGTTTTAGGGTTGCCAGGTGTCCACTATTTGAGCGGACAGTCCACTTTTTTCACATTATGTTCACTATTTTTTTTCACAAAATAGTGGACTTTTTTTTTATTCAAAAGCTTTATGATGAAATGGTACATAAAGTAAAGCTGTACAGTCTAAGAGAATAAGGATAGGAGAATCGCGTTTTGTCTTTTTTTTTTGTAAGTTAGAATGAGACAAAAATCGAATGCTCATTGCAATAATCACATTTTACACAACAGCGCAAAAAATGCATTAAAGCAGTTATCTTTTGATATCGAAAATGTAGTGCTGAAGGTTTTTGCTGAATTTTCGAATTTTGCGAAGAAACGAGAAGAGTTGAAATCATTTTTTGAGTTTTGCGAATCAGAATTCCATGAAGTTTTGCGCCATGTTCCAACATGTTGGTTAAGTTTGTTGAAAGTGGTCGAAAGACTTCTTTTAAATTGGATACCTCTAAAATCATATTTTATTTCTCTTGGATCTGATGAGTGCCATAAGGTTATCTGGAACCTTATTTCAGATCAGGAAAATGAACTCGCAAAGGGCGATGAACCAACAATTTCAGAATTGTATTTATATTTCACGCACTTCTTCATGTCAATAATGCAAGACACCCTACTGAAGCTGGAAAGCAAGAAAATTCTTGCATGTGATCTTCACATTATCATGTGTAAGCTGCGTGATTCTTTGCAAAAAAAATACGATGAGCAGTTTTTTGGAATGAAAGTTTTATTTGCCTTACGTAAAAAACATTTGCCTGAGAATGCCGTGCAAAAGTTCAAGAAAGAAGCCAGCAACGTGTATCAAAGAGCCATTGCGTACCTAGAAAAGTGGTATAATTTCACCTATTCAGAATATGAGACGCTAAATTGTTTCAATCTAATTGATCGCAATAATCCTCCAACTTCAGAAGAAATGACGAACATCTGGTTATTATCACCATGGCGAGAAGAACTTCCACCCAACACTCTCTTCAATGAAATTTCTGCCTTAGAAGAAGTTTATGTTCATCTGCAGGACGATTCATCCCTTGATAAGTGGATTACTTTTTCAAGAAAGAGCCAGCTCCGAGTTTACTGAAACTGTTCCAGTATTGTGCATCAATTCCGGTATCAAATGCAAACGTTGAACAAATTTTCAGCGTCATGGGAAATTTGTGGACTGACGAACGTAACCGACTGCTTGTACCATCAGTTCGAAGTGAACTTTGTATATTTTTTAATATTTCTCAGCGTTGTACTGAAATTAAAGAATTATTCCTTAAACACAAAGAATTGATCAAAGCTGCGTAGTCAAATAAAATATACACATGACAGCAAAGTAAAATATAATTTAATATTTTACATATTATTATAATATATTTGATGTTTTGAATTTTAAGTAAAGTTTTGAAGTGATTATTTTAATACGTGTTAAAATGTTTGTAAGAAAATATATAATTTAATTGTAATTTTTTTTAATTTTTTTACTACTTAACTCCCCCCTCCCCCCGCTTGTCCACTATTTTTTGGAAGCAGACCTGGCAACCCTATCAAGTTTTCATCATACACTAAATAATAACAATTTCAACCTGCATCTGTCATAAAATCAGCACCTCTTTCATGCTTAACTTTAAACCAAGTTTAAAACTCTGGTTTTAAACACTGCAATAGCTTTTTGTACCAGAGAAACTGACTTCTTTAATAAGAATATTAAAGTAACCTAAAGTAGAAAAAAGTAAAGTATGAATAAACACATCTAGTCAACTAGATATAACCCTGGAGAGAATGGAAAGAGAACCTTTAAAAGGAATTTTAGAAGGAAGAGGAAAGAATTTGGCAGGAAATTTTGGTTAACTTGCACAAGTCATCCTGACCAATAACTGGGCTCATTTTCTTGCTGGCTGGAGAATTTTGGGAATTGAAATCTAAAGTTGCTGAGGTTGAGAAGCACTGCTTTAAAGACCTTACTTGTTCAAAGTCATCCAAAAATACTGAAAGTTGGCCCTGTTTAATTTAGTACAGCAGAAATATGCAGGGATCACACTTGTGTAGATTGAAAGTTGTCAAGCTACCCAAATGTTAATTTACTTCCTTAATAAAAAGGAAATCTTTCACCATTAAATACAGAATGAAAGGGAAAAGTTGACAAGTTACAGATTTTTCAATTTACTGGACTAATTTAAAACATGATGGCATTAAATATTTGAATGGTAAGCTCCCATAAGCCAGTTCAGAGTTACTGTAATTAATTTACCTGCAGCCCAGAATGTAAACAACATTTACGATTGCTAGAGGTTGAAAGAAGGAGCTATATGTTTTATTCGAGAGCCATAAAAACTGGCTTTACGTTAATCATTTCAGTGGTAGCAATACCATTTAGACTTATATACCTCTTCATAGTGCTTTACAGCCAGTGGTGGGATTCAAATTATTTAACAACTGGTTCGCCCAGGGTCAGGTTGGCTGTTGTGGGAGGCGTGGCCCATCCACGTCCTCCAGCTCCGGCGCACATGCAGATTGACCCTCCTGCAATGGCCAACCTGACCCTGGGTGAACCGATTGTTAAATTTACACACACACCCCATCAAAGTGTGCTGCGTTGCAATGGAGAACAGGCAATGGAGCGGCCGACACAAGGGAAGGAGGAAGAAAAGTGGCCTTCTCCTTCCTTCGTGCCAGTTGATCCATTGCCCATTTCTCCATTGCAGCGCAGTACTCAGGATCCACTTTGATAGCAAGGTGATGGGTAATTTAACAAGCTGTTTGTCCAAATCGGTGTGAATTGGGTGAATCCCACCACTGTTTACAGCCCACTCTAAAAGTCAGCATATTGCCCCCAACAATTTCTGTCCTAATTTTACTGACTTCGGAAGAATGGAAGGCTGAGTTAACCTTGAGCCATTCAGAATTGAATCCTGACTCATTCTAATTCAATAACCATATTGAATTCTACAGTATAATGCAATATTGGGTTTTCAATTTCAATTATATAGAATGTAAAGGATTTATGATTGTGTTTTCATTTTTATAGTTATAATGTACACTGAAGACAGCATTTAATTGTACCATGTGCAATGACAATAAAGTAAACTAAACTAAACTAACCACTGCTCCACCACGACTCTTTCAAAGTTATTTGAAGAAATTTGAAACCACTTGCCAAATAGGCTTTTTTGATCTGGAAAGGAAAAACGTTCCATGCTAGTAGCAATTGCAGCACTTCCACATCCTTAGGTTAACTTTGAAAAGCTAAGAAGAGTTAACCCTGGCTGGTCTGGGATCGGTGACCAACCGGAAAAAACTCCATTTATAGGCTGAAAAGTTGGGGGGAAAATCTTGTGAGAAGGGAACACTTTATTTATTTATTTATTTATTTATTTATTTATTTATTTATTTATTTATTTATTTATTTATTTATTTATTTATTTATTTATTTTTATACATACATACATACATACATACATACTTAATTTTATTTTTCAAATTTATATGCCGCCCTTCTCCCATAGTATTTCCATACTGTTGTCAGGAATTGAGCAAAATGTAAAGAAAACTCTATCTTTTAAAGAAACATTCTTGAGTTTGCACACATCCCTTTTGCTTTTGAGAACCATAATCTGCAAAAATACTAATGGCAATTATCACGCAAAAGGTATCCAGAGTTGTATAACCACTTTTTCAAGGCACAAGTAGTTTACCAAAGCTTTGGGTGCACCCCAGTTGTTAAATTATTAAAGTGACTAAAATGAAATCATTTTAAATAATTTGTGATTTTAATTGTTGACATGTCTAATCCTCCTGGTTTTGTTCCATTTTTGGGGGTGATGGTGGTAATGGTGAGGACCATAATCTTCACTGTGCAACTAAAGAAAAATAAATCTGTTCTCTTAAGTTAGATTGCAGTTCTAACACAGAGAGGGTGACTTCAGGTTAAACATAATTAAGTAGTAAATGCGATGATGCACATATAACTTGATGAATTTATTCTTCGCAACAGTAGCTCTCCTGTTGAAATGCCAACACTGGATACTGATAGTGACAGCAAAATTAGGGCAGGAAAGCAGTCCGAAAGCCAGAAATCCATATGCATACTGCTAGAAACAGCAGGAATTGTGCAATACTTTCTACTTACTATGCCTCATAAAAATATACACAAAACCCCCACTCTGTCTAACAATAGTAGTAGCACCTAGACTTATATACTGTTCCATAGTCCTTTACAGCACTCTCTAGCCAGTTTATAGAATCAGTATATAGTTCTCAACAATCTGCTGAGCCACCAGGCCTCGTGGCATTGTGATAGCACTAATAGCATTGTGATTAACACCAGCTGTCTGCAATTACTATAAGTTCGAATCTCACCAGGCTCAAGGTTGACTCAGCCTTCCATCCTTTCTAAGGTAGGTAAATTGAGGACCCAGTTTGTGGGGGCAATAAGCTGACTTTGTATAAATATACAAAAGTATGAAGGCTATTGCTTAACGCATTGTAAGCCGCCCTGAGTCTCCGGAGAAGGGCAGCATATAAATCAAATTAAAAAAAAAAAAATCTGGGTTCTCAATTTACCAACCTCAGAAGGATGGAAGGATGAGTCAACCTTGAGCTTGTAGGGATCGAACTTCTGGCAATGGGCAGAGTTAGCCTGCAAAACTGCATTCTAACCACTGCCAAGCCTCAATACTATTAATCTCTTTCATGAATACTAACACAAAGCCATCACAAGCACTAAACTTAACATAAGGGGAAAAAAATAAAGTATGCCTAGAATAGTGCTAGAGGGTGCCTGCTAACAAGCAGGCCCATGCAAAGACGCAGACTAATTAACCAGTTGTCTTTCCTGAAGCAAATTTGCTCAACGCGCCACAGGAGGTGCCCCCAAATCTTCCAGAATGAAATAAATGGCCATTTGTATCAACCTGTCTGTTGCTTTATGCAGATTGGCTGATAGCAATCTTAAACTTCTATAGACACATTATTGGGTTTCTGTAGAGAGTAATATCACCAGTGAGAACAAGAGGCAATCAGAATAAATTAAAAGAATATGAATGTATTGTGCCTCACTAGCAACACAACTCCTAATCTAACAATAGCAGTCCCTGTTCCCCTCGAATCGTCAGGACTAATTTCTCACAAACAGACTTGATTAAGATTATCTCCCTTTGTTTTCAGGGGCTAAAAGAGGTGAAAATAAATCTGTCTCAAACACAACATCAACTCTGAAGTAGTATTAATACAAAAAAAATCATAATTAAGGCACAGCGCCGGCAATCACTCAAATTGCAGCAGTATCAACCTTACAACCTTGTCTTCCCTGTTCAATCAAGCACTCTAGGCTTCCATGGAGTTTTCCATTAACAGTTTATAGCACTGGCATGCTGTTAAAATGTGCAGATATGGCAACTGTTGATTAAAACATTAAGGTCCAACTTTAGATTGAAGGCATGGTGCTAAATGTGTGGGCATGCACATACACCCAAGGAAATGAGCCGTTTCAAAAGTTATTGTCCATGTGTTTTCTCTTCCTACAGGAAAATGTAATTATTGATGTTAATCAGGATTCACTTGGCAAATACATGCTAACATTATGGAACTATATGTGTCTCATGCATAATCATATACAGGATTGGCCTTTGAAAAATCTTGGTGGGATTAAATACAACAAAAGGCAATAGGAAGTACATGGCTAGATTTTTTTATAACCTGATGCACATTCCATTTATAGAAAGATTACTGCCAATTCTGGTTATGTTGACTTTCTTTGGTTCAGGAGTGAAATGTAAAATTTGTTACTACCGGTTCTGTGGACGTGGCTTGGTGGGGTGGGGGGGTAATGTGACTGGGTGTGCGTGGCCAACTTTTTTTTTTTTTTTTAACTTTTCAAAGCATTTTTTCTAATGCTTTGAAAAGCCTCTGCCGATCAGGCAACTCACCTGGGACTTCAGAGAGGCTTTTAAAAATTTTTTTTGAAAAGCCTCTCTGCCGATCAGGCAACTCAGCTGGGATCGTCAGAGACTTTTCAAACCATTTTTTTTACCACCTCTTCGGCCAACAGGTTGCAGAAAAAAATGCTTTGAAAAGCCTCTGAGGATCCCAGCTGAGCTGCGCGATCATCAGAGGCTTTTTTTTTTACTTTTAAAAGCATTTTTTCGTCGAAAGAGGTTGTAGAAAAAATGCTTTTAGAAGTAAAAGCCAGGGCTACAAATGCTGCAACAATGGTGCCCACACATGTCTACCTGACATGTGGCAGAACATTCCATGCCCATATAGGCCTTACAGTCACCTGTGAACACACCATGGACAGCCCACAACCCATTAGATGTCAAGGTCCTCTTCGAACACAATGGATGAACTTCATCATACATACCTACTTTGGTTTATTTTTATCTGTAAGCTACCCAGAGTCACTATGGAATTGGGTGGCCTTGAAACTGAAATACCCTGTTTCCCCGAATATAAGACATCCCCTGATAATAAGCCCAATCGGGCTTTTGATCGCATGCGCTAAAATAAGCCTCCCCCAAAAAATAAGCCCTCCCTGAAAATATTTAAACGCAGAGCTGGAAATCAGGTAAGTGTTGTGACTTTGACCCCCGAGCCTGTCTTATCAGAGGGAGAAGACTCCAAAAGTGAAGGAGAGGAGTTGGCAAGGCCTCCCTCTCCAGGACCCTCCTCTCTGGCAATGCCTCAGGTGTCCTCCAAAGGCCAAGAGATAGGCCAGGGGCCAGGCACTTCGGAGCAGCCACAGTTGGACAGAGATGGAGATGATTGGTTGGACCCCCGACAGCGTCGCAGAGATAAGCGCGCGCAGCAGAGGAAGAAGCGTGCCAGAGATTAAGCTGAGTCACTGGACCACACCCCATAGGGGATAAAAGGGGGGTGTGGTGGCCAGTCAAGCCTTGTGATGAACAAAACTGAAAGCAAGCAAGTCATTCTGCATTTCTGGAACTTTGTTATATGCTCTGCTTGGATTGATTTTTGGACTGGACTTGACTATTCTTTGGCTTTTGTGGACTTACTTTGATGTTTCGGACAGAGGAGAAAAACCTCCCTTTGTAAGTAAAAACTTTTGGCAAACAGCCACTCGGTTGTTGCTAATTCTGTTATCAAAGGAAATTCTTGTCTGCTGATTTATTTTAACTCTTGGTCAACTGCTGGTGTGCGTGTCTGAGACGGGGACAGAAGAGTAAGACAGCAAGAGGAGCCCCATCTTGCTCCATGTACCCCAAAATAATAAGACCTCCCTGAAAATAAGGCCAAGCGCTTATTTTGGGGTTCAAAAAAATATAAGACAGGGACTTATTTTCAGGGAAACATGGTAATAAATCTAATTAAAAATAGTTAAATTTTGAATTCTTTGGTTTTGAAATCTTTGGTTTACAATACTACCTTCCTTGAGGGTCACTAATTGAATTTGATTGTTTAACATCCCTAGGTAAATCAAGGAACCCATAACAAATGATGGATGAAAAAAATCGCTATATTAATACATTTTTTTCACGATTGGATTAATGGTATGGGAATGGAGATTTTGCAGTATCCTTCCCCTGCCATGCCCACCAAGCAACGTCCACAGAACCAGTAGTAAAAAAAAATTGAATTCCACCACTGATGGCAATCTAGATGGGGACATGTGAGAGTGTGTGGAAACATGAGGAAAGAGGAACAGGGATGCTCTGCTTATATAAGGAGCTATGGTAAGTGGTCTGGGGCTCAATAGAGAGTTTGACATCATTTTGGTAACAGGACATATTCAAGGATGCTATTTGTCATGTTGTATATCCTGAACACACCATACACATCTCTGAAAAAAGTATATGTGATTTAATATTGGCATCTTATGAAAAATACCCTTTGAATGTGTTTATGATTATGTTTCTCCAGCCTGAAATTAACAGCTGATTTTGACACTTATGATTAATGTCTTTTTCAAATCCAATTGCTGATCCAAATTACTTCCAACTGCTTACATTCCTCCCCAGCCTTTGCTGACAAATTTTGAATTTGACCCAAACACTTTTGTAGACAGCAATGTTTTTGAAGTTTGAAACAAAAGAAAGTGAATTTGTCAATACACAATCTCGTACACAATACGAGAAACTGTTATATTTCACTGGCCTTTTTTTTTCTTTAATCCAGCCATCTGACAAGAATTACATCCATTGGCAATTATCCAAAGAAGCAGAAGGAGAAAGTGAGGAAACATCATCTGAAGACATTTTGCATTATTTTTTTACATGAGATTTTTCAAAATCTGTTTAGAAAACATTTTGGGGGAATTGCTTAGTAGTGTTTAAACTAAATGCAGGGAACTCGATCAGCCTAACCTGAGATTATGATCTGCAAATAGTCACTTTCCCTATGGTTGGTTTTTCAAACTGGTAGAAATCATGGGGCCTATCATTTAAAGAAAAACATGAGAACATTCAAGCTTTGAATATCAATTAGGCTCTCAGCCTAAAAATGTTAGTTTATAGTACAGCAAAACAAAATAAGATTGCAAAATCAGGGAATCAGTAATACAATGAAACATTAAACGTTGTATTTTGTGAGACATATCAAGAAATATAAACCTGAGGAGAGCTGAAGAAACTTCTTGGATAAGAAGTTAAACATCTTCAAGGAAAAAAGCCAATATCAATCAGAATAGAGCTGGAAGGGGCCAGCTCTATTCTGGAGGTCTTCTAGTCCCACCCCCTGCTCAAGCCAGAAACCCTATACTATTTAAGATAAGTGGCTGTCCAGTCTTTTCTTTAAAAAACCCAATGATGCAGCACCCATGATTTCTGAAGGCAAGCTGTTCCACTGGTTAATTTTCCTCACTGTTAGGAAGCAACCTTAATTCGAACCAATAAATTCCAGGTTGCTTTTCTCCTTGATTGGTTTCCATCCATTGTTTCTTGTACTGCCCTCTGGTGCTTTGGAAAATAAATTGATCACCTCCTCTTTGTGGCAGCATTTCAAATACTGGAATGCTGCTATCATGTCCCCCCTAGTCCTTCTTTTCTCTATACTAGCCAAATCCAAAACAAAATCCAGTTGCCTTTTGAAAAAACACTTTTGAGACAACCATGACCTGGATGACTCCACAGACATTAAGCAATATAAAGATATTAGCTGTGCCCCAAAGTGTAAAAAATAAACTGGAATTAAGAAAAAATATTAGATGGACATTTTCACAATCAGGTTTACTATTAGGAAAATATCTGAAATCCTTCATTTACTTGCCTATCTAAAAAGTATATCGTACTTCTCTTAAGCAGTTGATATGGTTTCAATATTCTGGCTTCTAATTGTTCATCTTTCATTAATCCCAGGTATCAGAGCTGGTGAGATAACATTCAACTTTTAAAAAGAAATTGGCATTGCTGATTGAGTATCCATTTTACTATATCAATATCTTACTTTTACAACTTCTCAGACTGATATTAATAAAAATAATGGGAAGTGCCAAGTGATTTCCCAGTCTATTTATTTGCAATCTTATTGCATTCTTAAATTGTACTTCATGCATTATGATCTTTCATGGAACTCTGCATAACTATTTGCATTTTACTCCCAGTAGTACGAGACAGAGAAATACAGACTCCGTGTTTAGACTACAGCAAAATAAAATGCACTTCTGGCAGTTGCGTAACCAATGGATCTAGTCAAGAATAAACTGATAATCTTATACCGTGCATGTCAAATATTTACTGGTATATGTTTAAAGTTGATTTAATGAAACTGATTTCTCATCCAAAAATGCTGAGATGAAGCCAAAGTAAAAAAAATGATGCTTTGAGTAGAAAATAAATAGATTTTTTCCCCTAATATGCCAGAATAATATGACTTGATATCTTCTCTGGAAGCCAACTTACAACCATCAACATACTATAGGCATTCAATATTCTAGCAACCAATATTAGTTTTGACATGAATATACAAGTATTTGTATTAATATATCATGCGGATCTCTTTATGTGGAATTAGAAAAGTCGTATATAAAGTAAAACATTATATCTACTGTAGTCTAAACACGGAGTCTGTATTTCTCTGTCTCGTACTACTGGGAGTAAAATGCAAATAGTTATGCAGAGTTCCATGAAAGATCATAATGCATGAAGTACAATTTAAGAATGCAATAAGATTGCAAATAAATAGACTGGGAAATCACTTGGCACTTCCCATTATTTTTATTAATATCAGTCTGAGAAGTTGTAAAAGTAAGATATTGATATAGTAAAATGGATACTCAATCAGCAATGCCAATTTCTTTTTAAAAGTTGAATGTTATCTCACCAGCTCTGATACCTGGGATTAATGAAAGATGAACAATTAGAAGCCAGAATATTGAAACCATATCAACTGCTTAAGAGAAGTACGATATACTTTTTAGATAGGCAAGTAAATGAAGGATTTCAGATATTTTCCTAATAGTAAACCTGATTGTGAAAATGTCCATCTAATATTTTTTCTTAATTCCAGTTTCTGGAATTACGCAACTTCTGGCAGTTGCGTAACCAATGGATCTAGTCAAGAATAAACTGATAATCTTATACCGTGCATGTCAAATATTTACTGGTATATGTTTAAAGTTGATTTAATGAAACTGATTTCTCATCCAAAAATGCTGAGATGAAGCCAAAGTAAAAAAAATGATGCTTTGAGTAGAAAATAAATAGATTTTTTCCCCTAATATGCCAGAATAATATGACTTGATATCTTCTCTGGAAGCCAACTTACAACCATCAACATACTATAGGCATTCAATATTCTAGCAACCAATATTAGTTTTGACATGAATATACAAGTATTTGTATTAATATATCATGCGGATCTCTTTATGTGGAATTAGAAAAGTCGTATATAAAGTAAAACATTATATCTACTTAGTTATTAATCTTCTTCCATTTACAATGCAGAAGTGGCAGTGGTGGGTTTCAAAAAATTTTACTACCGGTTCTATGGGTGTGGGTTGGTGGGCGTGGCTTGATGGCCATGGCAGGGGACAGATACTGCAAAATGTCCATTCCCAGCCCACTCCAGGAGAAGGATACTGTAAAATCTCCATTCTCTCCCCACTCCAGGGAAAGGTTACTGCAAAATCCCCATTTCCTACTGATCAGCTGTGACTCGGGAGGCAGAGAATAGATGGGGCCAGGGCCAGTTAGAGGTGGTATTTACCAGTTCTCCAAACAACTCAAAATTTTCACTAGCGGTTCTCCGAACTACTAAAAATTTCTGCTACCGGTTCTCCAGAACTGGTCAGAGCCTGCTGAAACCCACCTCTGAGAAGTGGTATACAGTATATCAGCTCAACGCAGTTACCTGTATGCTACAGACATACCTCGACCTTGAATCTTATATATTATAACAGATAGAATAAAGCCACATGCATGAATAATGTATATGAACAGAATGACACATTAAGTATGCTTCCTCTTTTTATACCTCTTTATTAGCATTATTATTATATTAGCCTTAGTGTTGTATGAGTTCATGCATTTTTCTGATCTATACCCCACAGACACAATTCACCCTACTTCCTTTTTATGTAGACAGCATCATGTATATTCTCAAAATTCTTATCATGTGGAAGTTTCCTCATGATAAGTACAATTAAAGTTACATTCTGTTCATATGTTCACTTTTGGGGGTTTGGCAAGAGAAAAAAATAGCAATTAATTATTTTTAAAATAATATAAACCATATATAAATATAAAATGTAAAAATCAAATATAAAAATAATGTAAGGTTCTAACGTTCTACATGTTTTTTATATTGTTTTTGTGCATTTCTGTTATTGACTTTGCTCAGTTGGGAAAGGATTAAAAACATAACAATAAACTAGAAACAATGAATAAGATTCATCAAGACATTGGGGAAAGGTGAGGAATAGACACAATTATTAATCACAGTGCCTCTGGGCAAAGTCAGGTCTTTGAGGCTGCTTTAAAGACAACTGGGTCAAGGCCCAAGGTCAAGGCCCATAGTTCTAGAAACTCTAGGCACCATTTTAGTCAATGCAATTTTCAGCACTTTTTCTAAGTTTTCCTCTTAACAATCCAAGGAACAACAATTTTCATGAAGAATGAACACTTCTATTCAAGATTTTAGTTCCATTCCCATGTTCTACTTCATTGTTTATATTTGCCCAACACCATATTTAAGGCATAAGCTAAAGGTAAAGGTCCCCCTTGCACTTATGTGCTAGTCTTTCCCGACTCTAGGGGGTGGTGCACATCTCCTTTTAAAAACTGAAGAGCCAGCACTGTCCGAAGAAGTTCCATGGTCATATGGCCAGCATGACTAAATGCCAAAAGTGCACGGAATGCTGCCACCTTCCCACCAAAGGTGGTCCCTATTTTTCTACTTGCATTTTTTACGTGCTTTCGAATTGCTAGGTTGGCAGAAGTTGGGACAAGTAATGGGAGCTCACCCCCTTACGCGGCACTAGGGATTCAAACCACTGAACTGCTAACCTTTCAATCAACAAGCTCAGCATCTTAGCCACTAAGCCACCGCATCCCTTCTATATAAGGCATAGGACTGTTATAAAAGAACTAGTAGTTTGTAACTTGGTAGTTCCCCCCTCACCACTGACACAATCTTCTTTCTATTAGGTTGCTAAAATGATTAATCTATTAGGCTTAATACAAAGTCTTATTCTGCACTTTTTCTTTCTCACTAACAGATGTCTAGATATTGCATGTTCCCAAGCCAAACGCTAGCAAGAGAGTACAACTTTAACACTTTGTTCCCACAGTGCTCTTTGCTGTGTTGGTGTCCAGGTAGTGTGTTCCATTGGGCCTGCAATTTAAATACAACTGTTTGCTCCTATACAAAATCCAGACTGTGGGAAGAGGAAGGTTCAATAATGAATATAACAACTTTAGCAGGATCTGAAATTAACACACCTGAAACCAATGTTATTGTCCTAGATCCTGCACTTTCTTTAGTAACTCAAAAAAGACAAATGTAACTACGCAAGACAATCCTGGGAATGTTTTTTTTTTTTGTATTTTGGACTTGTCCTACATTTCCTTGACATATGACTACAACTGAGCCCAAATTTCCATTGCTAAGCAGTTGTTAAGTGAATTTTTCCCATTTTAAGACCATTCTTGCCATAAATTGTAAAATGAATCAGTTAGTAACATGGTTCTTAAGTGAATCTGGTTTCCCCATTGACTTTGCTAATGTCACAAAAGATGATCACATGACCTCAGGACACAACAACTATCATAAATACATGCCAGTTGCCAAGCAACCAAATTTTGATCATATGACCACTGAGATGCTACAAGGGTTATAAGCGTGAAAAAGGGTCACAGTTACCTTTTCCAATGCTGTTGTAACTTCAAATGACCATTAAATGAACTGTTGTAAGTCGACAACTACCTGTATTTATATGTAAGATAATGTAGTGCTGGTTTACTGTAGCCAGAGGTGATCCTAGGATGGAACACTGAAGAAGACTGAAGACTTAATAGTCTAGCTTTAGTCTTCAATAATTTTCTAACTAGGTTTCATGCTGTCTTCATAACCAGACAGATTGGACTGGGAATTGTCATCAAACATAAGTCTGAGGAAGGTCGGCATAAATGTTATTAAATATTTCAATTAATTGGTCACAAGAAGCACATAATAATAATGATCCTCAGTAACAGCACTGGGATGAAGGTCATGATATAATACCATAGATCAGGGGTGTCCAACGTTTTGATCTTCAACTCTCATGGCTGGCTGGGGAATTCTGGGAACTGAAATTCATGTTTTAAAGTTGCCAAGAATGAACACCCCTGCCATAGACTAAGGAAGAAAAGATTTAGGCTCATACTATTTGAGGAGAACCTTAAATTTATTTAGTCTAATACTGTGTTGAGGACAACACTAGTTAACACTGTGTAAATATTCTGCAGGTTGTTTTTTGTTTTTTGTTTTTTTGAAAGAAAAAAGACTCCCAGTGGTATTAGATTATGGCGAACCACATAACAAATTATGTGGGGGCAGGGAAAGGAAAGTGTTTTAAAACCACTATCAAAGAGCTTTGAAGAATTGTTGCACTAAATAAGTCATGTGGGAAACAAAATAATGCCATGAAGCCTAATGCAGCCTCCACAGAAATCTGGAGCATTAAATTTTATATTAACATATAAATTATTCACAAAAATCTGTAACACTTCCTCATAAGGGTCAGTGATAAATACTTGATGGAACATAAAAGCCATACACATGCTTATAAATTAGTAAGTGTGTTATGAATGGTATTATAAACCCTTAATAAATTGTAATGGTGTTAAATATTCATAACAGCTGTCATAGAGGACATCTGCGTATCAATGTATCTATGATGTATCACAGGCATTGAAAAATAGATTCACACCACAGCACTAATAAGGAAAGTAAGCAATTGGTTTGGGGGTCTTTCAAGGTTATTTAGAAGAAAAAAAAAGATGTCCACCAATTGGTTAGAATTGTGTACGAAATGATGATGTAGAAATAGTATATGACCTAGAATTAGTCTACATATTATGGAACTTCAAAAGCAGGATCTATTATTAGTTCAAATCCTAGATTTATGAGCTTAATTCTCCAAATTC
This sequence comes from Arizona elegans, assembly GCA_022577455.1. Taxonomy (NCBI): domain Eukaryota; kingdom Metazoa; phylum Chordata; class Lepidosauria; order Squamata; family Colubridae; genus Arizona; species Arizona elegans. The sequence continues at coordinate 258,706,668 of JAKOOJ010000001.1, forward strand.
TATTGATTATTTGATTGTGTGCTCAGGGAATAGCAGTGATAATTTTCTGTTATTAATTTTATTAACCAGGTCTGACAGCAAAGAACTTCTTTTACCATAGTCAGAATCATATTTGTGTTGTGAACACATCAGGGGTGAAATCCAGCAGGTTCTGACAGGTTCTGGAGAACTGGTAGTGGAAAATTTGAGCAGTTCAGAGAACCGGTAGCAGAAATTTTGAGTAATTCGGAGAACCGACAAATACCACCTCTGGATGGCTCCAGAGTGGGGTGGGAATGGAGATTTTGCAATATCCTTCCCCCAGGAGTGGGGAGGGAATGGGGATTTTGTAGTATCCTTCCCCTGGAGTGGGGTGAGAATGGAGAGTTTGCAGTATCCTTCCCCTGCCACGCCCGCCACGCCATGCCCACAGAACCAGTAGTAAAAAAAAAAATGGATTTCACCACTGGAACACATGCGTGTTTAAGATTCTGTGAATACTGAAAAATCAACCTCAGATCCATAGCCCAGCCATGTGGTCTGATTCAGAAAGGAAAGAAAAGATGGGTGAGAACTTCTCGCAGACAATGGTCTATGGAAAGAATCAGCAAATCTTTTCTGTAAAGGGCCAAATCACAGCCCTCCATGGGCATGGATAACAGGTCTTCTGGCCAAGGATGGTGCTGGTCCACCAACAAAGAGGCTGCTGATAAGTTGCCCCCCAAGATGTAGCTCCCCTAGTTCCACCTTTCACTCTGGAAGCTAGGATGAATTTCAAGCTGGTCACCTGCCCAGATATTCTTAGTTCATAGACCATGTAGATGGTGGGCCAGATTGTAGTTTCCCAACTCCTGCTCTATTGTAATGTAAAACCCTTTTATGAGAGATCAAAAGGAACAGTTATACCATAGAAAGATATTACCAGAAAGAAATACTGGGGATGAGGCATTTTTGATTCATTCTTCTTCTTGCTTGTTATGAAAGTTTGAAGTTCCTGCTGCTTTATTAGAAAGAATAGCAGGTGTATTCCTTTGAAACGATAGTGCAATGTTTTTTCCTTTAATCTGAAACTAGTTAGGAAAAAATAGGCACATTGTATTTTAGAAAAGAATGAAATTCTTAAAGCTAAAATCACCCAAACCCAACCTATTCCTGTCCTGGCTTCTTTGACTGGCTGATTTTGAAAGGTGGCCATTTTGAAAGAGGGTATTGGACAATTTTCACCGAGTCTCCAACTTCTGGTTAAGGGAAAAGTTTGTTGAGAATATGGTAGGGAATTTGAAGTTAAAACCATTTCCCATTTTTTAGATAAAATGTAGATGTATAAATCATCTTGTTCCTCTTCTGTGGCAGCCCATTCTAAACTGACATTCTTCCAAAAACTGGTTTTTGATATATATATATTTCATACAATCTTAGACTGTTCCTTTACCTGTGGATATACCAACTCATAGATGTCTGTGACTATCCACAAGGCCAAAATGACAACATATGCATCATCATACAAATTATGTACTTGTATACTATTTCCATAACTAACTAAAGCCTTATCAGTTATATCATGACATAATAATGCTTTTATTATCACTTCCTCTCTTAACCCTCTCCCCTCCCCACTTCCCATGCCTAGACTCCTGCATTTATGTGGATTTGGAGCATTCCTGATTCTATGTTAGATTCATTTTAATGGAATCTTCCCACTTGATCTGTATGCTGCTGTATTTTAAGACAATTCCTTGTCTACCTTTTGACTCAGGCAGAAACCATTCCGGTCTGTGAAACTCTCATAAAACACTGAAAGCACCCAAGGCAGTTTAAGTAGCCCATTATCAAGCAGAATTACCAATTAGAACTGCTTCCATTCCTAAATAAAAGTATGCATGCAAAATATTCCAGAGTCCCGCTTGCCTGTTTGAAATTGGATTTGCCATTAATTGCACCTTCCATTACAGTTAGTCCTCGACTTACGGCCACAATTCAGCCCAAAATTTCTGTTGCTAAGCAAGACAATTGTTAAGTGAGTTTTGCCCCATTTTAAGACCTTTCTTGCCACAGTTGTTAAGTGAATCACCACAGTTATTAAGTGAATAAAATGGTTGTTAAGTGAATCTGGCTTCCCCATTTACTTTGCTTGTCAGAGGGTCCCAAACGATAATTACATGACACTGCAACCATCATAAATACCTGCCAGTTGCCAGGTAATAGTCGTAAATGTGAAAAATGATCATAAGTCACTTTTTTCAGTGACATTGTAACCTTGAACCGTTACTAAATGAATGGTTATAAATAAGGACTACCTGCGTTGTTATACATGTTACAGGAGGATGAAAATGCAAAAGACTAGCAAATTTAATCTTCCACATAAACAAACAAACAAAAATGATCGTAGTGGTCTTCTATTACCTTTCCACCACAAACAATCCCAGTTAAGAAATGAGATGCAAATTAAATTTTGTCAAATTATGAGACAATTTAATCACTGGCAATTTAGTCAAGAATCTCCCAAAGAATTTCAGGCTTGATTCAAAAGTACATTGATCTCTTTGGCAAGCGTATAAAAACTGAACGAAATGGAAAATGGGATCCTTGTAATTATGAGGTTCCCAGCACTAGCATGGACTGCAATAAATTACAAAGTCTGCATTCCATTTGCTGAAATAGTCTCAATTTATCATTTTATTTTAAAGAGATTCCATTATGCTAATGTCTTACAAAAGCACTTTCTGGTCTTTCTAGAAGGTCAACAGGGGACACAAATTATGAGATTTAGAAGTATGTCAGAGAGGAAAGCAAAAGTACTAAGTTTTAATAAAGAGTGACATAAACATGGCTGCTTTCAACAATTTTAGAAAAATACTTTGTGTAGACATACTGTATCTATAGATACGTCTTCTATTTTCACTTGTCTCTTGTTAATAATAGAAGCTAGTTCATTAAAGTGTGGTTTGCTTTATAAAATACCATTTCCCACTACACAAAATTAAAGATTTTTTTTGTGTGTGTGGCACATTGCCCAGATATGCACATCTCAAGAATAATAAAATATTGTGTCTTGGAATGGAAAATAGTTTGTCTCTAAGAGTTGAAAAGAAATATGGCTTCTAAATGTAGCATTTCAACAAATAGACTTTTCCCTGAAAAAGATAAATCTTGTACATCTTTCACTGCCACAGGAAGAAATCAGAATCTATTTAAATGCATTTTTATATAATACGACTGTTTCTACAGTGTGGAACAATTGCTCAGTTAAAATATCAGATAATGCTTATTATAGTTGCTTTGTTAAAAATAGAATTGGAATAGTATTAATAGAGCCACTTTGAATCAAGTGTCATGCAAGATGCCATATACATGACATGTTTAAAAATAATCTGTTTCTATTAATGCATTAAGGTTTTCAAAAAGCAGCATATAATATAGGTATCCTTATGGAAAACAGTATCTCAATTTTAAATTAGGAGATAAGGGCACAGATTTTAAACTATGAAAATATATGTGTATATTTTAATTTAAATATTTAAATAAATATCAAATTTAAAGGTAAATCAATTGGAATACAGGACATTTTTTAAAATTTTATGCCTTCAAGTCAATCTTGATTCCTGACAATCAAGTTACAGGACCAATCACTGCAGTTTTGTTGGCAACATTTCAGAAATGACCTTGCCTTCTTCTTAGGGTTATGAAAGAGTAACTGAATTAAGGTTCCCCAATTGGCTTTATACCTAATGTGGGACTAGAACTCAGAGTTTTCCAATTTCCAACCTGGTGACTTAACCACTGCACCAAACTGGCTCTGTATGGTGCAGAATATAGAAAATAAAATAGATTCAGCTATTAAAAGAACTATGTAAAGGCATCTGCTTCTTCATGTGTCCTCTTGTTTTGAAGAGCACAAAGCGCGCGCGCGCACACACACACACACACACACACACACAGGCATATGTTATATATCCTCTCTCTTTGCCATGGTCAGCTTGACTAGGCTTCAGTCTTCTCAGTTCTTTAATGTTATTTTATTAGCTAAAAAGGGATTATTTTATTCTTTCTTGAAGAAGAAACAAAAAAAAAATCCTCAGAGATTATGTTCTTATACTTACAGGCAGTAGGTTTAATCTGTTCTGTATTGAACAAATTAATCTTTTTATTCAGAGATCAAATGATCTTTCACTGATGGAAAAGAACTGCAATTTATCAACCTGTATCATATTAATGTAAAGGAAAAAATGCACATACTATATTTCTATTTCTTGTGGCCACTATCTTGGAGGAAAACAACATGTGATTTATGAAAAAAAAATGCTTATCACTACACCTACAGCTTGATAAAACTTCAAAAGATGACCCTATGTAATATGAGTACTGAAGAAAATTCATCTAGTTCCTGAAATGATTATTTCAGACCAATGAGCTTGGATGAACGCTGATTTAATTGTAATCTAGCATGTTCTTTTAATCCATCAAATGTTGCTTAATCCATGAAAGATTAGCACAAACAAGCAAGTTCTTCATTTGAAATGTTTGTTCTAACATTAAAAAAATAACTCTCTCTGTACTTAACTTAAGGATTTCTTTTGATACGAGAGGATAAATTCCTAGGCATCCTGTTTTTAATGAAGGAAAGATGAAAACAGTCACACACAGCAGCAAGTGTGCTGTTGGTATACACGATTTATTTATTGAGCATTTTACAGCTGCTCCCACTTCACAACATAAGTGCATGCTTTACCAGAGGCCCTTTAGATGGGTCAGTGCTCCCATTTTGATGGAGTTCTCAAGGGGAAAAAAATCTACTTCCTCCTTTTCCCACCAAAATAAAACATAAAGATTATTTCAGGTATTGAATATTCCGATAAATGTAATATTAAAATCAATAAGAGGAGATGAGCATCATATTGTTTCTTGACCTGAAAGTAATTTGACAGTGTAAGTTTGGACATGTGACAAGCAATATAGTAATTTGGATTGCTTCTTTGCCTTAGGCAAAAGGAGTCAGAACATTTCTTTTGTAGAGGCTCAATAACTAAACAAATTTTAGTTTTGTAAGAATCTTTCTTCTTGTAATTCTAGGAAGGTACTGTCAAGAGTACTCTTTATCTAGCTCAAAGGATTTAGCTGTACTCAGTTCCAATTTGAAGTTCCTATTAGATGCTATGTGTAATTTGAAAAAAAATCATCAGACATTGCTAATAACTTATTCATGTTAAGAAATGATTACATATCTGCAGTTTTGATATGACTATGGAGAAATCCTATTTAATAGATAAATTTAATATTATATTTAGAATCATAAATAACCAGCTAGATGAAAGCTAAAATGGCTGTGGGAGCATTGGTTCATGTTTGTTTCTCCTAATGCTTAGGAAAAATATTTTCTAATATTTTCAATTCTGTTCTTCCCCTGATGTATAAATTGAGCAACTCGGTTTGGGAACAGCAGCCAAAAGTTACATCCAGCCCTTGTTTGAACAAGTTGCTCACTAAAGACCTATATGCAACACTGCAATTAGGTTGCCATTACAGATCAGTGCTATTTGGACACTCAAAAGAATCTCAGTTCAGATATTGATTTAAATAACACTGTTCTTCTTTTGGATTGAATGATATAACACTTGAGGCCTTCTTAAGTCCTAATTTCTAAAACTTTGCTTTTTAAGGGCATCTCAAATAAATAAATGCAATGATGCATACATTTTCCAGATACCAGTGCTTCTCAAATATCTCCTGTGTAGCTATCAAGAAGATTCAACTAAACTTCTTTTGCTCAGTCTAAAATATTTCCTTCTACCTTCAGAATTTAGAGGACTTTAGAATTTAACAAGAGGTAAAGAATATCTTCTATTAGAACTGAATGGCTATATCTCTGCTAATTTTTTTTAAAAAAATATTAAATATTAAAATGAGATTAGAGCAAATAGTTTGTTTCTGAGAACAAGAATTAAACAAAGAAAATTAAATATGTATGCATAAGACTATATTGGACTACTGACTCCCAAATGGATCTTGGGTATTATACAATTCCAAGAGATAATTCAGGTAAACTTGGAACCATCACAGAATGCGTTGGTTAAGAAGAAAAATAACTAGGCTAAAGGAATTTTGAAAATACTGTGTCTAAATTTTGATAACTTTACAGAAAAGATCATAATTCAGCAATAGCAGGACCAAGTCTCAATGTCAAAATGATGACAGGTACAATGTTGTCAGTCAACAAATGTTGCATATTTGCATTTCAGCCTCTGATGCAAATACAGAGGCATTTGTGCCTCTGTACATGGCATTTGTATGATGATGACATCAGGCAAATGTGTCACCATTTTTCCCATCATGGACATGTATACCATGAATTTGCAGCTACACGGAAAGCTTTACAAGAAAGAAAGAAAAATGTGAACGTGTCTGTTTTGAATGGGTAAATTCATGTTGTTCAGCTTATCTTTAATAACTTACCTGATGAAATAGGAACTCTGTTGTCCAAAATCACAGCTAGTCCCAATGAGTCAGAAGGTAAAAGGTTCGTACTAAGATCCACACGAGTGAGACTTGTCGGTTCTCTTCCATTGTTTGAGAGGAGGATCCTGGGGTTTTCATTCTTACTCTTCTGCTGATTCTGAATAATATGAACAATACTTTGCTGGGGTAGATCACAGTTCTGGAGGGGGGAAAAGTCAAATTTCCATATACGTTAGTTTGAAATCTTCATTATCATCTCATCTAATTTTTTAATCTCATCTTTTTTTAATCTCATCTAATTTTTACAGCGTTAAGTGACATAAAGAAAAAAAATGTTCATATTAAAATTTAAAAGTTTATTAATACTTTATTTCCCACATACTCTATTTTGAAGTTCATGGATTTTGGATTGTTATCCTTCAGTTTCAGAACTGTTGTTTCCCATAGTGTCCTTAAATTTGCAATCTGCTTGGAACAGACTTACTTCAAAAAAGGTTGCAATAATAAGATATGTATATAAGAATGAAGAACACAATATTGTGTTGCCTAGAAAGGATAGTATACAAATCTATTACTGATGTACTGATCAGTACATCAATACAATCTGATTTACTGATGTAACATGTCTACCCAATTGCAATTTAACACAAAATGTTGAATAATCAATGATGATGGAGTCCAGATTTATCTTACTTATTGTTGGTGCACAGAGGGAAATATGTCTGCCAGTACTGGTTAAATAAATAAATCAATTTTATTGATTAAATAAAAACAGAACATGGTAAATGTATAATATATAATATGGTAATGTATACATTATACAAGGTGAATGTATAATAATGTCATTTAAACCATAATACAGGCAAGTAGCACAACATATAAAATCTGGACTAAAATATGAAACCAGTTCATGCAACTTTTATACTTACCATTTCAACAAGTACAACTGCAAGGTATTTTTTTTTTCTTTTATGACACAATTAGCTTATGTAACAATTGAGAAATTAATAATGATTACTAGAAAGATGAGTCTATAACACTAGACAAAGCTGTCAAATATGAAACAGTTTTTGAAACTGAAAGTTCTACATTCATTTTAATGTAAAATCAATTCTCAGGGATAGAATTCAGGAGGGACATAAAGTAATACACTAAAAAGGGGGGAGAATCATAAAACGTCTTCCATAGAGAAAAAACTAAAAACACCACATCTGATCGCTCTATTATTACTACCCTTTAAGACTTAGAAGACAGATTGTACATCGTATCTTTAAACTGTGGTGCATAGAAAGAAAATCAGGAAAAAATACATGTGTATCTACCTTGCACAATTAATTTCATTTTTGCATAGTTATAAGAACTGTCGAACAGAAGTTTAAATCACCAGTAGATGGCAGGAAATAGCAATTTTCATGTTTATTTGCTGTCATCTAGGTTCTGCATTCCAGATCTGCTAGGTCTAGTTTTGCTACATGGCCAAATGGTGACAGGCAAGGCATTAGAAAATGGATCAAAAAAGGCCTTTCGCAGCCTTTCCTCACTCTTTTAGGAAAATTGAAATATTACAGAGCCTGAAGTCTAAAGTAAATTCTGTCATTATACCTCTCCCCCAGCTGCGTGGCCTCAGCCCTGCCCGCACTACTAGATGTCTAGCCGAATTGACGGCAGAACTCCCCAACCTTTTGGTTGTGGGAGATTTCAATTTGCAATCGGCCGGTGAGTCATCTGAGTTGGTGCGGGAGTTCATGACCTCCATGACGGCCATGGACCTGACTCAGATTGTACAGGGCCCAACTCATATTGGAGGACACACACTCGACCTTATTTTTCTCTCTGGAGAGTGGATAAATGATCGTGGGGAGGGGACTCTATCTATCGACCCTCTGTCATGGACCGATCATTCCCTCCTTAGACTCAACCTTTCCTCCGCCATCCCCCATCGCAGGGGTGCGGAACCAGTAAGATGGTTCCGCCCCAGGCGCCTGATGGAACCTGAAAGTTTCCTGATGGAGCTTGGGTCATTTCCCGCCTCCTTAGCCCACGATTCATCTGAGACCCTTGTCGCGGCCTGGGAACAGGCTGCGGTGGGGGCCTTGGATCGAATCGCGCCTTTGCGGCCTCTGATCCGACGCAGATCCCGGGCGGCTCCTTGCTTTACCGCGGAGCTCAGGGAAATGAAGCGTCGGAAAAGATGCCTGGAGGGTGGTTGGAGATCCTCCCGATCCGAGTCCGACCGAACACAACTAAGAACCCATATTAGGTCTTATCTTGTGGCGATGGAAGTGGTGAAACGTAACTATTTCGCCACTCTCATTGCATCTGCAGAAAATCGCCCAGCAGCCCTGTTTAGAGTGACCCGCTCCCTCCTTAATCAGGGAGTGAGGGAGGACCCCTTACAGGGCTGTGCTGAGGACTTTGCACAGTTTCTGCAAGATAAAATCACTCAGATTCAGACCGGGTTGGACTCCGACTGGACAGAGTCCATGGAGGTGACAGGGCCTAGTCTCGGTGGAGACATCTGGGTTGAGTTTGAGCCTGTTTCATTGGATGACGTGGACAGGATTATGGGTAGGCTGGGGTCTTCCACATGCTTACTGGACCCTTGTCCCTCCTGGCTTGTTTCGGCAGCCAGGGAGGTGACTGGAGACTGGATCCAGGCTATTGTCAACGCTTCACTAAAGGAAGGGGTCTTTCCCGCTGCGCTTAAAGAGGCGGTGGTTCAACCCCTCCTTAAGAAGCCTAACCTGGATCCTGACGTACTTAACAACTACCGTCCAGTCTCCAACCTTCGCTTTTTAGCGATGGTTGTTGAGTCCGCGGTGGCACAGCAATTCCCTCAATTCCTGGAGGAAACTGACTACCTGGATCCTTACCAATCTGGTTTCAGGTGTGGCCACAGCACAGAAACAGCATTGGTCGCCCTAGTAAATGATCTCTGGCAGGCCAGGGATGGGGGTTGCTCCTCCATCCTGGTCCTTCTTGACCTCTCAGCGGTGTTCGATACCATCGACCATGGTATCCTGCTGCAGCGGCTCAGGGGGATAGGGTTAGGAGGCACCGTTTTACGGTGGTTCTCCTCCTATCTCTCGGGCCGTCTGCAGTTTGTTTGGGCAGGGGGTCAGGGATCCCCCCGGAGGCCTCTCACTTGTGGGGTGCCTCAGAGTTCGGTTCTCTCTCCTCTGCTCTTTAATATCTATATGAAACCGCTGGGTGAGATCATCCGTGGTTTTGGGGTGAGGTATCATCAATATGCTGATGATACCCAGCTTTACATCTCCACCCCTGACCACCCTAGGGATGCCCTTTCCGTGATGTCCCACTGCCTGGAAGCAGTGCGGGTTTGGATGGGGAGGAACAGGCTTAGACTCAACCTGTCCAAGACTGAGTGGCTGTGGATGCCGGCATCCCGGGATCTGGAGGTTCCATCCTTAATGATCGGAGGTGAAACTCTTGCTCCCTCTGATAGGGTCCGCAACTTGGGTGTCCTCCTGGATTCTCGGCTGTCTTTAGATGACCATCTGACGGCCGTAACCAGGGGGGCCTTCGCACAGGTCCGTCTTGTGCGCCAGTTGCGCCCGTTCCTAGACCAGGATGCCCTCGCCACGGTCACTCACGCCCTTGTTACCTCTAGGTTGGACTACTGTAACACCCTCTACATGGGGCTGCCCTTGGGATGTGTCTGGAGGCTTCAGCTAGTCCAAAATGCAGCCGCGCGGGTAGTTACGGGGGCGTCTAGATACTCCCGTGTAACACCTCTCCTGCGTGAGCTGCACTGGCTACCGGTGGCACTCCGGATACGTTTCAAGGTGCTGGTGCTCACCTATAAAGCCCTTCATGGCTTAAGCCCAGGGTACTTGCAGGACCATCTCCAGCCGTTCTCCCATCGTCCTGTGCGCTCTCACAGAGTCGACCTCCTCAGAGTGCCGTCGGCCAAACAATGTCGGCTGACGACCCCCAGGGGGAGGGCGTTCTCTGTGGGAGCCCCGACCCTCTGGAACGGATTGCCCACTGAGCTCAGGACAGCCCCCGACCTTCTTTCCTTCCGTCGTGAGCTGAAGACGTGGCTCTTCTGCCAATTAAACTGATCCGTTTGGGGGTACACTGGTGTAATTTTAAATTGTTTTTTAATTGTGTTACCGATTTTAATTTGGTATTGTATTGTGATTTGTATTGAAGTTGTCATTTTGTAAGCCGCCTTGAGTCCCTAGGGAGAAAGGCGGCATATAAATCGCAATAAATAAATAAATAAATAAATATGCAACAATTGCTTGAGACTAATTAGCCCAAATAATGAAGCAAGTGCAATGTTGTAGTCAGAATCCATTAATGGATGCAAAACCCGTTAATGTACAAAAACATCCAAAAATATTCAGTGTTTCCCAAATTATTTTATAATGTGGGAAATGGAGGACTGAAGACGGCGCCAAAAACCTAAATCGATGACTGCGGTAGAACAACCAACCGGTGAATAGATTGGCTTTTCAATAATTCCTCTCCAAACAAGGATCTATAAGTGCTCCTGATAGCTTCTTCTTGCAAGGAGACCTCAAGATAGCTGGAATATCTCACTTACTCAAACCATGGTTGGCGCCTTTGAAAGGCCACTAATTTTCCAAATTTTATTTTCTAATTAGTTTTGGAAATTGCTTTTCAGCTATTAGGAATCTTTAGTATCAGACAAGTTTGACAGTGGTGGGTGAGTTTCCTTTAATCTTTAGCAAAAAAATGTTAACTACAAATTTAAGAACTTGGATTCAATGTGGGCAATGGGTACCTTACAGAGTTATGTATGTTTCCAGAATAGCACCCATGTTATAACTCTGCTACATGAGCTGCATTGCAGTGCTGTGGAGTCGGAGTCGGAGTCGGAAGTACAAAAAACTGAAGAGTCAGAGTCGGAACATTTATCTCCCGACTCCATAGCCCTGACAGTGCTATGGAGTCAGAGTCGAAGGAAATTTTGGGTACCTGAAGTCGGAGTCGGAAGTACAAAAAACTGAAGAGGAGTCGGAGTCAGAGTCAGAACATTTATCTCCTGACTCCACAGCCCTGCTGCATTGGTTGCCAGTTTGTTTCTGGGTCCAATTCAAGGTGTTATTTTTAACCTTTAATGTCCTTCATGGCATGGGACTGGATTATTTGAGGGACCACTTTGCCCTCATTACATCGGTCTGCCTACTAGATCTAGCAAAGAGAGCATGCTTTAGGTCCTGCCTGCTAGGGACTTACACTTGGAGGGTTCCAGGAGATGCACCTTCTCCGCCATGTTGTCCGATTTGTGGAATATTCTGTCCCTACCCCAAAGTGAAGTTATATTCATCCCGGTTAATGTTCCCTAAGTCCCTAGGATCTAGCCATGTCAACAGGCTGGGGATCTCAGGGGATGGGTGATATTCTAAGATATCTCTCTCCTAAATGTGGTTGTATTGCTTATGAGATAGTCACATTTATTTATAAATGTGATAAACAAACAAACAAACAAATAATTTTAAACATTAGTTCTGGAATAAAAAGCAAAAGAGTGATTAACTGATTTTACAAAATTACAAACAGATTAAGGGGTCCAGGTAAATTTCAAATAAGATGTTGAAATTAATGATAAAGAATCCATTTGTTTTTGTTGTTGTTGTTGTTGTTTAAATAAGATTTTAAAAATTGGAGAGAACTAGAAGGAACTAAAGATTGTAATTAAAGTGAAAGGACACCTAAACTTAATTTACAATTACAGAATGAAGCAAAGCATTCTAAGATTAGACATAATGCAGGATATTTTTGAACAATTGACTCAGAAATTAATTTTAGTAGTACCAACAAAGTGATCTGCCTCTATGGAGAGATTGCATCTAAAAGGTATTATAGGAGAAGAACAAATTTTATCTGACAAGACTGAATCAAAACTGGATTTACAAATGACAGGCTACAAGAATCACATGGAAAAAGATGTTACACTGGACATACAAAAGAAACCAGCTGATGCCTTAATAAATAAAAGGGATATACAAATGATAAACTAAGACAGTGACCTGGATAATTTTCCTATATTTTATTGGATTTAGAAAAGAAGTTTGTTGAAGTTTTGAAGAATCTCATGAGAAGGGACAAACAAAAAATAAAAAAACCCCATTAAGTTCTATGACATTATTTGAATGGACTAAAGAATAAAGATGGCTATAAGTAAAAGGAAGAAATATAAAGTTGGTTTAATTGACCAAGGTTAAAATAGATGTGTTATTATATCTGGTAATCCTTAATGGACATTAGGGCTGAAATCACAAGGTATTAGGGATTAATTTATAGATAAGAGGTGAGATATAGGGGAAATGTTTAAGAGAAGATGATAAGTTACTAAAATTTATACCTGTGATGATATTGAGAAATCACTTCTTTATATATTTATTATCTTTTTCTTTACTATACTTCTTTACTTTTTCTTCTTATTTTTCTTTGTATTTTTATTTTTTCTTTCTTTTCTGCACCTTCTTTCTTTGATTTCTCTATTTTTTTCAATTTATATTAGTTTTTACTGTTGTAACTATAATCTTTAATAAAATTATAGTAAACCAATTTCATAGTATTTGACATGAGTTTGGGATATAACTATGCAGATTATACATATACCCTTTTGGAATTGAAATGCTAGAGTTCCTTGAATTTACACTGTTTTTATGATGTAGTGCAGACATACCTAAGAGATCTCATTAACTTTCTGCAAACATTTTCTTTATTTTTTTAAAAAATCAACATTAAACTTGCAATAAATTATTGTATTTGCACAATATTTAATCCCAAAGATCAAAATAAGATCAGATGTTATTGGCGAGAGGCTTGCATTCACAAAGTAAAATATTTTCTAATACAAGCCAACAACAATGACGTAAGCAGGCTCTTGTTAACAAAATAAAATCATGCCACAAAATATTAAAAAGCTCATCAGTGCATCTGCATGCAGTTTTTGTTCAACCATCTCTTCTGTTTCTGTACTTTCCCTTATTTTAAAGGTTAGTCAGAAAGATAACAGATACATTTATGTATATGCAATACCTGCATGAAATTATTCATTGCTTTTCTGAGTTCAAAATGCCATAGGAGTTTTATAGCTTTCTTTCTGAGGAACTCTAGTAGCAATTGATAGCAAATTAAAGGAAGCAAGTCTTAAAAAAAACATGCAATCATGATGGTCTCAATCACTCTGAGGCACTATATGGAAATGACTTCCATAGAATCAAGAACTTTTTCACTCTTCCTAGGAGTAAATTATTTTTGCTATTCCAAAAATAAAGAGAGACTGAATACAGCTAATGTACTTCCATTGATGGGTAAAATTAATAATGACATCTTCAAAGCTTACCTTGAAGGTGAAGAAAAGCTAGTTTTCCAAGAATACCTGTTCAAATAAATCCTTTATAAATACTAGAAGACATTGCATCTCAACAGTCAAAAGTAGAAGTGGGTTTCAGCAGGTTCTGACCAGTTCTGGAGAACCGGTAGCAGAAATTTTTAGTAGTTCGGGGAACTACTGACTCGCCTCTCCCCCATCTATTCTCTCCCTCCTGAGTCCCAGCTGATCGGGAGGAAATGGGGATTTTGCAGTATCCTTCCCCTGGAGTGGGGAGGGAATGGAGATTTTACAGTATCCTTCCCCTGGAGTGGGGTGGGAATGGAGATTTTATAGTATCCTTCCCTTGCCACGCCCACCAAGCCACAGAACCGGTAATAAAAAATTTTTGAAACCCACCACTGGTCAAAAGATATATTTATAAAAGGTAGGAACTGAGGATATTAACGGATAATAAGCAAACATTTAATTATAATTAATTACGGAAGATTAAAATTTTCAAAACCTCTTTTTTGTATCCAAAAATCATGTAAGAGAAATTCCGAACAGAGGAAGAGGTTTTTTTTCCCTAATTTCCTTTTTCTTCTAATGCCCACATCTGATCCCAAACTCTTGTGGGATCTTCAAGAATAACATGGTAACTGATCAATTTGGGATCAATTACTGCCCGAGATCAATATTCTTTAGTAACATGTCCATGTTATGAAAGCAGTCCAATTTAATCATTTATATAATTCTTACATCTGATGCAAAATATCCAACAAGTTCTTAACTTACATCTAAAATCCTGGAAACCCGTTTAGATTGTGCATTTGACGTTAGAACTGCCAGTCAAGTATAGGTAGTCCTCGACTTAACAACAGTTTGTTTAATGACCACTGAAAGTTTAAAAGAGATTTATGACTGTTTTTCACACTTACAATCATTGCAGCATCCCCATGGTCACACAATCGAAATTCAGATACTTGTCAATTGACACATATTTATAAGAGCCACAGTGGTGCAGTGGTTAGAATCAGTGGTGGGATTCAAAATATTTTACTACCGGTTCTGTGGGCGTGGCTTGGTGGGTGTGGCGTGGCTTGGTGGGCGTGGCTTGGTGACAGGGGAAGGATATTGTAAAATCTCCCATTCCCACCCCACTCCAGGGGAAGGTTACTGCAAAATCCCCATTTCCTCCCGATCAGCTGGGACTCGGAAGGCAGAGCATAGATGGGGGAGGGGCCAGTCAGAGGTGGTATTTACCAGTTCTCCGAACTACTCAAAATTTCCGCTACCAGTTCTCCAGAACTGGTCAGAACCTGCTGAATACCACCTCTGGTTAGAATGCAGTATTTCAGGCTACTTCTGCTGACTGCCGGCTGCCTGCAATTTGGCAGTTCAAATCTCACCAGCTCAAGGTTAGCTCATCCTTCCATCCTTCCAAGGCTGGTAAAATGAGGACCCAGATTGTTGAGGGAAATATGCTGACTCTGTAAACTGTTTTGAAGGGGCAGTAAAGCACTATGAAGCGGTATATAAGTCTAAATGCTATTGCTATTGCTATGTCAAGTACATAGCCTGCAGTCCTGCAATTCAATTCAAATCTTTATTGTCAGTGCACAACATATGTGCAATGAGATTGGTTGAGCTCCCTCAGTGCATCCCCCCAACACAATACAACTCACAGTGAAGACAGAAAATCCCTAACCGAATAAATCATATTAACAAAACACCCAGTCCTATTGCACCAGTGTCTTTTTCCCCCTTTTTTTGCAGTCATATGATCACCTTTTGCGACCTTCTGACAGGCATAATCAATGGGGTAGCCAGATTCATTGAACAACTGTGTTACTAATTTAACAACTGCAGTGGTTCATTTAACCATTATAGGAAGAAAGGTTATAAAATGGGGCAAAACTCACTTAACAACTGTTTCGCTTAGCAACAGTAACTTTGGGCTCATTTGTGGTCGTAAGTCGAGAACTACCTGTAACACAGGCCCCCTTCATCTCCATCAAACTGGTTGTGCAAAACCATATGCATATGTCATTAGATCTCAGGAATTTTGTTTTCTGTACAATAAAACAAAAACTTAAGAATAACATCAGGGTACACCTAGACACATTATTTACCAGATTAAATATGAGCTCTGGTTCACCTTTTCATACAGTTATAGTTCTATTTGCACGTTTACTCTCCCTGGGGAGAGCCACTGTTTGTTCTTAAATGTGGATATAGAAAGCATGAACAGGGGCGGCTATGACTTTAATTAGATTCATATGAGGAAGGTATTTCAAGCTGGAGAGGGATATAGGTTTTCTCTAGATAAAGAAGGAGGGGTTCTTAGAATATGCAGAAGAACCCAATCTACTTAGAGAATTAAGTTCAAAATGAAAGATTTCTGGTCAAAGTAGTACTGTCCACCCCAGTCAGTATTTTAAAATTGAAAACTTCTCAAAAGGGTGTGATAAAGTAACTGACTTTAAAAGAAACTTTCTAGGAAGAAATTCCTTAAGAATGTGTTCTCCAAAATAAATTCCTTAGATATTTTTTTGAAGAAAAAGTTACCTAAGTAAGGCTGTATAGTAAAAAGGGATAGTGTAATGAATCCTCCACTATTGGAAGATTGAACTTAATGGCCTCTGAAATATTGTCCAACTCTTGCCTATTGAAACTTGCAAGTTAGTCCATCTTCTTTGGTCCTTGTTCCAGCACAGTAAATCAATCAATCAATCAAAATCAATCAATCAATCAATTCTGTGTCTATATGTTCAATAAAAGAGAAATTTTATTTTCTCCCGTTTGGGTTAGGTTTTGCTTTGAAATCATTGAATCCAGTATGTTCCATTGTTAAAGTAAAATTTTGGCAATGTTGGCAAGTTAGGAGTGCCCTTCATTCAATGTTCATTCGGATATTACTGTCCACCCTTGTGTTATCTCTAAAGAACAGCACAGGTAGATGAACATGAGCTGCGAAATGCAATCTATCAAATGATACTCAGGATAAGAGATTACAGAGGTTTGACATGAATGCTGCTGATTAGGGACACATGCTGCACTTCAGCTGATGACTGACTAATGCGACAATCATTTACTGGTGATGAAAGATAAATCTAACTGGCAGTACCAGAACATTTTTTCCATCAAAATTTGGCTCAAACATAACTATCTCCTGTTTGAAAAAGCCCATGTTTCTGACGCAACTTATAGAATGCAATTCAAATGGAGATGCTTTGTCACTTAGATGGTAGGAAAATATGGTTACGTTTCTTAATTAATACATATTATGTGAGAAAAATATAAAGGATAAATATCATGAATATATAGAAAAGAAAATGGAGTCTCGATATTTTCAATATCCATAAGCCTTTGATGACCAAGAATTGACATAAGGTGAAGAAAATACAGTCAATGTTTCCATTTTATTTTAATTGTGTGAAGAGGGCAGTCATGGGAGTGACGAGAGATGCATCCATTGATTTATTAATTTTTAAAATCACCATAGAGTTGAAGCTCTTGGCAGTTTACCGGAATAAAAATAGCCACAATACAAATGTATGCACTAAAATAGTAAAAACATTAGAAGAAAGTATTTAAATTAAATGATATCTCAACAACAATTAATACTTTGATGGCTCTATTTAATTAATCAAAAGCCTTTTGCGTCAACTTTGTTTTGACCAAGTTCTGGAAGGCCAATGAGGTAAAAATGATTTTAAAAAAATAACTTCCTGGGGAACATCATTCCTAATATAATTCAGTGTCAACCTTACTTTGACAAAGTTCAATACGGGGTGATTAATATCAACTGAAAGGAGCAAAAAGAAAGCAATATAAGACTAAAAGGGAAGTTTTTTAAAAAGGTAATTTATCAAGGAACATGAGTTTTGCATTTAAGTTCTTCACCACATTTTATTCCTTTCTTCTTCCAAATAAATCAGGGCAGCTCACAATAAGTTTTCTTATTTGATTATTATTATAACTCTACAGATAATATGAAATAAAATATGTTATCTGGCTCAAACATCTAAAGCCAAATCTCTCCATTCTAAATTCAATATTTCATTAACAATTCCATAGTGGATCTATTTCTGATTTGTAAAGCATATCTGCATTTTAACAATTGAAAAGTTATTACAATTATTTAAAAATATAAATGCTTTATAATTCTTGTAAGATTCTACCCCCACCCCCACTGTAATGTTATTATATTAGAAAAGAACAAGCAATTTGTGGTAGCATTCTCACTGGTGTAAAATCAGTATTTGCAAAATGAGGAAGGGGTGGGGAGAAACAATAATTGTATATTGAAAGTATTTCTGGCCATTTGCAGTTTTAAAACTAAATGGACTTGATTTATATTTGCTTCTGCTCAGATCAACTATTTAATCCTGCCACTGGACTTATAAACTGATGGTGGCATTAGTGTTTTGACAATGACATTAAAAACCAATCAAGTTGGTACTAAAAGGAATAGCACTGTAAGAGAGTACTAAATTCATATGGAAATTATTGACAACATTAGGCAATTATAACCATGCCATCTCCACACAGTAGTTTTTTGCTATATTTCTGTAACAAAAACTATAAGACTAATTTATTACATCTTAAAGGACTATTAAAAAAAACCAGTTATATTGCCTTGTTGTATGCTATACCTGATTTTGATTTAGCAGTTATTACTTTATTTCAATATTCTATCTCTAATATAAGAAATCAACCAACTATAATAACTGGATTAATATATAAAAAAAGGACTACTACTGCGAAACTTGTTAAAGATGATAGATCAGTCTCTTTACCTGTTTGCTTCTTTCATGATCTATAATCCCAATTCCTTATTTCACAAAGAAGGTAAAGCCACATGTGAATTATTATGAAAAGCCACCCCTGATGTAAATAAAGTTCATACAGTCAGGTCCAGAAATATTGGGACATCGACACAATTCTAACATCTTTGGCTCTATACACCACCACAATGGAGTTGGAATGAAACAAACAAACACAATAGGCTTTAACTGCAGACTGTCAGCTTTAATTTGAGGGTATGTACATCCAACTCAGGTGAACGGTGTAGGACTTACAGCAGTTTGCTGATGTCTCTGAAAGTATAAAAGGATACCATACCTTCCCCAAGGTGTGGCCTTCCTTACATGTCTCTTTTGTATATGTGTGGAATGGTTACCCAGCTCTTCTTTGTACAAATAAAAGCTGATATTTTTTCCAAGCCTCTTCTTGGGTCTCTCTCTCTCTTTGAAATTCTGGTGACTCAAGTACATTTGGGACCAACAAAAATACTTTATTCTACAGTTTTCTCTTGCCTGCTGGCTTACTCATTTAGTGAACATTCAAAGTTATAACAGTGTAAAAAGAAAAAAGCTTAGTGACCAAATTTTGCATTTGTGACCATCACAGCATCTTACGGTCATTTGATTGTCATTTGCATGCTTAGCAACTGGCTTATGACAAGTTAAGAGAGAATGCAGAAATAAAATCACAAGTTACGGTCACATGATATCTCATTTAACAACTAAATGGGAAGTGACATCGTAAGCCCATTGTGGTCACTTGATTTTCTTCTTAGTGATTGTGGTGCTTAGTGATAAAGTTGCAGGTTCCAACTTTGGCTGCTAAGTGAGGATTACCTATATTTACCTAGATACTCGTATTTTATTTCGCATATAAGAGAATACACATCCAAATCAGAGGTGGGTTTCAGCAGGTTCTGACCAGTTCTGCAGACCCGGTAACGGCAATTTTGAATAGTTCCGAGAACTGGTTGTAAAAATTCTGACTGGCCCCACTCCCATCTATTCTCTGCCTCCCAAGTCCCAGCTGATCACAGGGAAATGGGGATTTTGTAGTAACCTTTCCCTGGAGTGGGGTGGGAATGGAGATTTTACAGTATCCTTCCTTGCCATGTCCACCAAACCATGCCACGCCCACCAAGCCACACCTACAGAACTGGTAGTAAAAAATTCTGAAACCCACCACTGATCCAAATGTATACACATGCTCAAACAGGGAGGTTATCTTGGCACTACTTAAAAAATAAATTTAAAAAAATCTATCAAGGGACAAAACTTACTGAATTTCCCTTTCTTATGTACTTAACAAATATTTAAATTAGTTCAACTAAATCCTAGTGCCAGAATACTGTGTTTAAAATATTATCATAATAAGCAATTTTAAAACGATTTATTGTAGGTATCACAACAGCAAATCATGGTTTGTGATAAGCTAGCAAACCAGACTTAGAAGCCTCAACTGGGACAATTGTAAGCCATGGTTTTGCATTTGAATGTGAAATACTGCCATTAGGACTGTTACCAACCTTTAGAGACTCTAACTCCATAGAGAACTAAGTGAATAATCAAGATATAAACAACTCTAACTGCTGAAATTTAGAAATAAAAGGCTTTGAATGTGAATTTCCTTAATTCATAACTATGCAATATATTCCAATGGGATGTTATTCTGCTTGGCATACTAAATAAAACCTGAGTTCATCTGCAGTTATTTTTAGAGGATCTTTATTTTTTCTAAACCCTACAAAGATTCAGGCCTGTTCTAGAGATCAAATTGTCAGGTTAATCCTGGCACATTGAGCAGGGAGTTGGACTAGAAGACCTCCAAGGTCCCTTCAAGCTCTCTTCTAACATATATCAGATGTCATCTAGTAACTGCTTAAGGGCAGCCCTTCTCTATGATGATATCTGTGTTCTCCCCATCGATATTTGGGAGGCCTCCTCCTCGGAGATGGTCCCTCAGGCAGTTGTATAACAGGAAGAGTTTTAAAGGTAACAATTCAGTACCCTGAATTTTACCGAAAAGCACACTGGAAGCCAAAGCTGCTCATGGAGTAGAGCCATTACTTGCACTGCACTATTTGCTACCTGTGCTGTCACATTCTGCACCAGATGAAACTTCTGAATGGTCTTCAAGTGTAGCCCAATGTCGAGCACATTGCAGGAGACATGGCAGGAGGTTATGAAGGCATGAGTGACAGTGAACAGAGTGTCCCAGTCTAGAAACGGGAGCAACTGGTGCCCAACCTTAAGGCATGCAATGCAGAGGTGGGTTTCTGACCAGTTCTGAAGAACCGGTAGTGGAAATTTTGAGTAGTTCGGAGAACCAGTAGTAAAAATTCTGACTGGTGACGCCCCCATCTATTCTCTGCCTCCCAAGTCCCAGCTGATCAGGAGGAAATGGGAATTTTGCAGTAACCTTCCCCTGGATTGGTTAGGGAATGAAGATTTTACAGTATCCTTCCCCTGCCACGCCCACCAAGCCATGCCCACCAAGCAATGCCACGCCCACCAAGCGGCACCACGGAACCGGTAGTAAAAATTTCTGAAACCCACCACTGAGGCAATGGCTCTCCTAAACATGGATGTCACCTCCTCTTCAAGTACAAGCCACAAGGGCAGGAAGACACCCAGATTGCACACTGGGTCTGCTTGAAGCAAGTTACCACCTCATCCAATAGTGTTTTAATTTAGTATAATTTCTTCTATTATGTATTTCATTGTTGTTGTCATCTGCTTCAAGATACTTCAACATTCGGGTACAGGTAGCAAAATAACCATCATCGTTATCAGAAGCAACAGAAAGGAGTTATTTTTGGGATAGCAAATTATACATATACACACATGAACACACACACACACAGAGGATCAAGATGCTACTATAAATAGACTATTTTTTTTCTTCATTTCACATTCTCCAACGATGCTTGTAATTGCCAATGCACTTTGTAATGGAGTCAAAGGGAGTACATCCACTGCTACTCTAAACTCTGATTTTCTTGTTCTATATTTGGAAACATAAGCAATTATTTAGGTTCTAAATTATGGTTAATGGGTATCTAATTATCCACTAAAGAAGGAAATCTTCAAGGATTACATTGGTCAGGAAACTACTTCAAGCTCCCCTACGTGCTGGATAAGTACTTAAATAGTTTATGAGTTGGCAGAAAATTGCATTATAAATAGTTGAGGAAATGGGAGGGACACCTAATGTTGAAACAAGAAAGGAACTGAAAGAAATAATGAATTTTCCAGAAATAACCTCCCCTTTCATGACCTCCTCATGCAGAGCTGCCTATCAATTTCCAAACAAGCAATAAATATTAAAATAAATAAAAATGTTGTGAAAGCCTTATCAAAGCTCTGGGTAGCCATTGTTCCCACAAACATTTTCTTCTGCAAAACCCAGAACACCTTTTCATCTTTCATCAAAGCAATCTTGCTCCGATTTCCCTCTTCTCACAAATATTCTTTCTCCAGTTGCTGCCTCTTTCTTGGTGGAAGACACAGGAGTATCACTTTATGCCCCAGTGTGGGCTGCATCTCCATCAATTGCAAAGGGAAGGGGGGGGGGGAATGATTTGAAGGATGTGCCATGACCCTGCAGAGCTCCAAACAGCAGAAACACATGTTAACGATTCCACCAGGCCAGATACGCTGACAAAGGAGGAAATCACAATTGCGTGTCGCCACAAATGTTTGTATGTTTTGTTTTGTTTTTATTCCCCATCCCCAAGGGATGTTTCCTCTGCAGAAACATTTCTAAGCAAGGACGCTGAAGGTTTCACAGTGCATTTGATTTCTGACATACCCACTGAGCTCGAAAGAAAATAAATATTTGTCAAAAATTTCCATACAGACAAAGCCTAGCAATGTGATCCCAGCTCATTCTGACCTCTTCATCATATGTTCTCCTTGTCAGACTTTAATGTGTCATAAGTTCTCTGGTGCGACATTTTATCTTTATACTTGAGAGCTGAAAGGGAGGAAGAAAAATATGTTGCTGTCTTAAAACAGCTATATTTAGACAGGTCAATAATCCCACTATTAGCCTGGAAGAAGCAATTCCATCTCAGGGAATAAGTAGCTTTCCTGTAACTATTTAAAAACGGTGAATTGCTACTACTTGATTTATAAAATAAATGGAGAGTGGCCATTTATAATTATTCAGGAATTAAAATGCTTTGGAACAATGCTGTGTCTGTGTGTCTCTCTCTGTATGTATGTTCTTATGTTTATTTTTCTAGAACCATGTAGGTAGTCATTGACCTACAATCACAATTGAGCCCAAAATTTCCATTGCTAAGAAAGACAATTGTTAAGTGACAATTGCTCCATTTTATGCCACAGATATTTAGTAAATCATTGCAGTTGTTAAGTAAGTAAAACAGTTGTTAAGTGAATCTGGCTTCTCCATTGACTCCGCTTGTCAGAAGGTCACAAAAGAGGATCACATATAAATACATTCCAGATGCCGAACTTCTAATTTTTGATTGTATGACCATGGGGATGCTGCAGTAGTCATAAGTGTGAAAAACGGTCATAAGTCAGTTTTTTTCAGTACCATTGCAATTTCAAACGATCACTAAACGAAGGGTTATTGGTCAAAGACTACCTGTGTATCAAACCTCTGAATTAGGATAGCTAAATTAAGCAGAAGAGCTCAAATTATATATTTGATCTAGTTGAGGAGCTCTCATAGGATCAGTGCTAAGATAAGGCAGGACTCAATACTCAGCAGATGTGTGTTTAATTGAGGGAATCCTTCTAACAATGCCTTTAAAGTGGCTCCTAGATATTTGGAAACATTAATCAAAAAGATTTTCACTGAGGAAGATAAACGGAACACCAGGACATAATGTGATGTGCCAAAAAACCCAATAGTCAGAATGGTTCCAACATTATGGCAAGGCCATAATTTAAGGTCCCAGAGCAGTGGTGAAATTCAATTTTTTTTACTACTGGTTCTGTGGGCGTGGCTTGATGTGTGTGGTGTGGCTTGGTGGGTGTGGCAGGGGAAGGATACTGCCAAATCTCCATTTCCACCCCACTCCTGGGGGAAGGATATTGCAAAATCTCCATTCCTACCCCACTCCTGGGGGAAGGATATTGCAAAATCTCCATTCCTATCCCACTCTGGGACCAGCCAGAGGTGGTATTTGCCGGTTGTCTGAACTAATCAAAATTTCCGCTACCGGTTCTCCAGAACCAGTCAGAACCTGATGGATTTCACCCCTGTCCCAGAGTCACAAGTTGTGTTCGCAAAACATGCTTAACATGCTTAATATTGGCCGTGTCTGAAAAATATTCTAATGTCAGTTAGTATAAAACTTCATTTCTTTTAGTGTGTTAAGTTTATTCAAGTTGTTTAATTACTTTATGGCTTCGGGGCTCTCCTAGAAGCCTGGGAGTTTGAGAGTTCTTTTCAGGATCTTAACTGTTCTCCGCACTGCATTCTTCTGGATAGAGAACTCTGATAGTGTTCATCTCTCTACATGGACACCGTCCCTCCATATGGTTTTCATATTGTAAATAGAGTGCACCTATTTCTTCCTATAATGCACTTCATAAACTGCAGAATGAATCATCCCCATTTTGCAAGTATCAATTCTGGTCAATTTTGCGTTCCACATTTTCTGTTTACAACTGGGAACAGTTGAACCTAGTATCTGAATATCCTAAGTAACTCATTTAAATCAGACTCCTAAAATGATAGATTTTTGAAATATTGAAAGGAAAGAAATACATGCTCTGTAACTATTCATCTACATCTATTTGTCATTTGCTATACCCTTTACTGTATATGAAGATTTATGTTAAGTCTAGACTGACAGCAAAGCATTAGATGTCTTTCCCTTTGGAAAGATAAAATAAAATCTTGGTATTAGCTAAGATTCAAGTTAAAAGCTCTCTTTAATCCTTTCTTCAGGCAAACAAAATTTATAACCTTTCCATTTGATCTTTTTTTAACCACTTGACTTCAACGGTGTCCTTTCTCTGAATATGGAAGAACAACTGAATTTGACCATAGGCGGTTTGTATTGGCAGGTTTTTAATAAACGTATGTCTAGGGATAACCTAAAGGAGGAAGAATCAGCTAGCAGAAAAAATACTTTGAAATATCTCATATTTGGGAAAAAGAGGGATGGCCAAGATGCACCAAAACTAAAATCTATTTCATTTCTTTTCTTCCAACACTGTCACAGCAACTACTAAACCTGAGGTTTCCCATCCATAATTTTTACTATTATTATAGCTGACTGCACAGTCAGCCAGATGTTTAGTCTGGATTTGGCATTCTGTCCATTTATTGAGTCCTTCCCAAGGATGTAGAATAGACAGATGCCATTGTTTAATAATATTAAAATATTGTCACAGAATACAAGTTGTTCAAAGTAAAGCTGTCATTTGCCATTTACTGAGAGTGAAGGCGGTGAACATACCTAATACTCCTTCCATTTTCCCTATAATAGCTCTGTGAGGTGGGTTGGACTGAGAGAGACTGGCCCGAAGTCATCCAGCTGTTTCTCATGCCTAAGAATCTTCTAGTTTCTAGGCCAACACCTTAATCACTACATCAAACTGGCTCTTATTAGCATCGGTCAAGACTAAATGGGCATACAGGAACCCCAATAAGCTTAAACATATTGTAACGGAGCATATGCTTCTAAACATACAAACCAACAGGTGGGAATTCTAGATATAGTGGAGAAAAGATGGTTTGCGAAGGTAGATATCATAGAATGATAAGCTAAATGAGTTTGTGTAAGCTAGGTTTAAGATGAATGAAAACAGTACAAAAGCTAGCTTACGGCTCAATACTAGGATTAAGAAAAACAAAACTGAACAAATGATTTCCAGTCCAATACAAATAACTGGAGAAATTGGAATTATAGCAACCTTTATCTAGCTCGGATAAAGAAATCCGCAGAGTTAGTGACTGTAGCCATGAAACTAAAGGTGCTGATTATCTGTAAAGCATTATATGACAGAAACCCAGGTTATTTGAAGGATTGGTTATGTACCTATCTCACTAGATTGGATCACTCTGTAGATCCCCTGTATTAAATGTTATTTGGTGAGACCTAGGAAGTGAGCTTTTCTATAATTGTGCCTACCCTATGGAATAGCCTTCTCCCTGATAAACGGAGGCTCTCACCCTTCTTGCCTTCCTTAAGTTAAAACCTAGCTCTCTGATCAGAAGTTGGGTCAGGATGGGAAGTGAGCCAGAATGTTTTGTGTTTGAGTGGTTACTGTATGATGCTGATTGGCTTTTAGAATTTTGATTTTATTATTTGTGTGTTTGTTAACCATCACTGATAGTTTAATATAATATAGGCAGGCATATCATTTCTTTCAAATCAAGAAATGAAAAAACGAGCAGAAGGGAAAATGGAAATATAGGTAGTCCTCAATTTACAACAGTACACTTAGTGACCATGGGAAGTTACAATGGCACTGAAAATAAGACCATTTTTCAGACTTGTGTCTGTGACAGCATTCCCATGGGCACATGATTTACTTTGCGTGCTTGACAATTCACATTTATGATGGTTGCAGTGTCCCTGGGTCATGTGATCCCCTTTTGCGACCTCCTTGACAAGTAAAGTCAGTGGGGAAACCAGATTCACTTAACAACCAGGTTACTAATTTAACAACTGCAATGATTAACTTAACAAATGTGGCAAGAAAAATAGTAAAATGGGGCAAAACTCACTTATTTCTCAGCAACATAAAGTTTGGGCTCAATTGTGGTAGTAAGTTGAGGAATACCTGTATGTCTCTCAGCATTGCCGTGACATCAGAAAAAGGTGTAGACTCTCCAGAGCAAGTATCCAAACTTTTATGGTAAAACTCTTCTTCTTTCTTAATATGCAGGAGTAAAGCCTGAGAGCTGGACACCTGATCTAGTTTCCTGTTCTAGATGAATGATAAATGCAAGTACATTTATCATAAATGACTTCTAAACAAGCAACATGTTGCAGCACTCATAAAGCCTGGATAAATGAATTTTTGCCTGTATGGTTCTTGTTTCCTCAACTTAAAAATAAAAATATATTTTAAAATCTTCCAGAGAGTTATCTGAATTTTTAACTCTGGCAGATTTCAGTCTCTTACCCATGTTCATAAACAATCTTTCCAATCCATCCTTTAATTAAAAATGCCTTGGATTTTTTCTTTCTGTTAAAATGTTAGCACTTGCTAAGGACCGCTGATTAAATTTACATGCATTAAGAAAAACGTTTTAAGTGATTCAAAAGTAGTTCATGTATTACAAACCTTGAGGCTTTTTAGGAGTGTGTGTAATGAAAATTCAATATTCATACAAAACCCCTACCAAATACTTTCCTTCAGAATAACCAATACAGAATTGTGGTCTTTATCATGAGTGCATCTAAGGCACAACTTCGTGCCTTTCCTATAAAATCTATGAAAACCTGAAACCTCCCCCTCCCCTCTCCCTATCCATCTTCCTTCCTTCCATCCATCCATCCATCCATCCATCCATCCATCCATCCACTTAAATAGTTGCCCATGTTACATACATGGTTGTAAGAAGCTTACAATAAAAATAGATAAAATATGTACAATACAAAAAATAAAATCATATAGCACAGTAGTGATTTTCACTTAACTTCGCTACAGGTTTGGAGCTGTGAGCGCACACACGCACTCGCTCACTTTGTTCACAGCGCTTCTGCGCATGCACAGAGCATCCGTGATGATGTCCAGGCAGGTGGGTGGAGCCTCCCACCACCGCCGCTACTAGTTCACCCGAACCTGGCCGAACCGGTAGATACCTACCATTGATATAGCAGCTGAGCATCATAAAACAACTATTAGCATTGGGAGGAGGTGAGCTCTGTCATATAATCAGGCCCATAGGAACAGATACAAAACTAGGTTTTCAGAGCCTTGCAGAAAGCCAGCAGGATCTGGTCTCTGAAGGAATGATATTCCAAAGGATAGGTACCACTGCAAAAAAATGTTATGTTTCTGGAACCCAACAGCTGACATTCCTAGCCAATGATAGCTAGAGCATCATTCTCTTGCTAGATTGGGTAGGACAGGTAGAAACAACCTTGGAGAGACTGACCT
Source organism: Arizona elegans (assembly GCA_022577455.1). Classification (NCBI taxonomy): domain Eukaryota; kingdom Metazoa; phylum Chordata; class Lepidosauria; order Squamata; family Colubridae; genus Arizona; species Arizona elegans. The sequence continues at coordinate 258,734,325 of JAKOOJ010000001.1, forward strand.
GTCCCCAGCCAAGCACACACAAGCAAACAGACAGATAGTTCCAAAGTTTACTGATAGATTTTGTGAAGTGAATATGCAAGGATAAGGTGAGTACAAATGCACATGAGCACACAGTAGAGAAACAATTCCTCAAAAGTTCAGCGAATTTGCCTTAAAAGAGTCCAAATGCAAAACAGCAGGCACAAGAGTGTTCAAGCAAAATCTAAGGATCCAAAGGTTTAGAAACTTTAGAATCAAAGTCATGAGTTTTCAAATTGGGAGTCAAAATACACGAGGTTTGAGGAAATGAAGGGATTTTGCCAATGGAGAGGCTTGAGCTGCCTGCTTTTAAACAGATGAATGCCCGGTGTTGCTCCTTTGGAGGTTTCTTTCTTGTGGGGAGCCTTGGAAAGTCCTTTGCTCTCCTCTCTTCTCTATACATTGAGCCTTTGCATTGAGAGGGGGTGGTATCTCGGCCTCCTCATTTTAAGAAACAGGTGGCAGCGATGCCTGCTGGTTATCATACAACCCCACCTCCTCTGCCTGCAACCCCTCAGATGGAGAGCAGTTCATCCGGCTAATCTGGCTGCTTGTTGTCATCTGGGTTTCAGCTCACCATGAATGTCTATAGAGATTCTCAGTCACCATGAGTGTCTATAGCAGGGGTCCTCAAACTTGGCAGCTTTAAGACTTGTGGACTTCAACTCCCAGAATTCTCCAGCCAGCTTAGCTGGCTGGAGAATTTTGGAAGTTGAAGTCCACAAGCTAAGCTGGCTGGAGAATACTGGGAGTTGAAATCCATAAGTCTTAAAGCTGCCACGTTTGAAGACCTCTGGTCCAGGGGTGAAATGCTCCTGGTTCGGACCGGATGGCCCGATCTGGTAGCGATGGTGGCGGGTGGTTCGGAGAACCGGTAGCAAAAATCTCTGCGCCCCCACCACCACCACCACCATGCCCAGCTAAGCCGCACAATCATCAGAGGCTTTTATTTTACTTTTCAAAGCATTTTTTCTACAACTTCTTCCCCCGAAAAAATGCTTTTAAAAGTAAAAAAAAAGCCTCTGATGATCGCGTGGCTCAGCTGGGATCTCAGAGGCTTTTCAAAGCATTTTTTTCTGCAACCTCTTCCAGGGAAGAGATAGTTTAAAAAATGCTTTGAAAAGCCTCTGCCGATCAGGAACACAGCTGGGATGTCAGAGCGTTTTCAAAGCATTTTTTTTAATCACCTCTTCTGCAGAAGAGATTGCAGAAAAAAAATGCTTTAAAAGTCTCTCTGATGATCCCAGCTGAGTTGCCTGATCATTTTAAAAAATGCTTTGAAAAGTCTCCCTGAGGATCAGGCAACTCAGCTGGGATCATCAGAGAGACTTTTAAAGCATTTTTTTCTGCAACCTCTTCAGCGGAAGAGGTGGTTAAAAAAATGCTTTGAAAAGGCTCTGACGATCCCAGCTGTGTTCCTAATCGGCAGAGGCTTTTCAAAGCATTTTTTTTTTGCATTTGCAGAAAAAATGCTTTGAAAAGTTAAAAAAAAAAAAAAGTTGGCCACGCCCACCCAGTCACATTACCCCCCCCACACCAAGTCACGCCCACAGAACCGGTAGTAACAAATTTTACATTTCACCCATGCTCTGGTCTATAGAGATTCTCATGGTTGTCCCAAAGGTGCTTTTTCAAGAGGCAAGTCCAATTGACTCTTGAAAAATCACTTTTGGGACTCAATATGAATGACAGTCCTTTCAGTATTCCAGTCCCAAGCCATGGAGGGCCTTAAAAGTAACTACCAGCATCTTGAATTGTACCCAGAAGAACGCTGGGAATCAATGCAGCTTGCAGAGCATTTGTCATATGCATCAAATAACCAGCTCCATTAATTGTCACACCACCACATCTGTAACAGCTTAAAGCTTCAATAATCTTCAAGGGCAGCCCCTTGTACACCACAGAGCAGTACAACCTCCAATCTGGAGGTATCTGTGGAGATTCTCATCAGGTCATCGTTATCTCAAAAGTTATTTTTAAAACAGTCCATTTGTCTTTTTTTTTTATAAAGCACTTTTGAGACTCCAATCTGGAGGTTACGAGGGCATGAGTGACTGTGAACCGGACCCCTGGTCCAGGATCAGAAACCAACTGACTCACAAACCAAAGTTGTGGATAGGCTCTCCTAGCTGCAGCTTCTATCATTTACTTGAGCAGGAGTCATGATTCCAGGGGGACCTCCAGATTGTGTATCAAGTGTCTTGGGGCAATGCCACCAAAGAGAGACGAACCAAAGAGAGAAGGCGGTCTAAAGCCCAGAGATACTCTGTCTTTTTTCTTTTGCGCTGAAGCCTGTTGCACCCCATCCGTATCCCCCACAGCCTCCAAGCACTGAAACAGAACCTCCACAGCATCAGTGAAACATTCACTGGGATACAAAGCTCAGCATCATCTTCCTAGTCATAATACTTCACTCTAAATTATTGGTTGACATCACCTCATGTAAAAGACTAAGAAAGGCCAAGATTCCTTGTCATCAAATAAAGTTGTCTTTAATGTATCAGTCACATTATTTAATCAATGCCACTACATGGATATCTTCTTTATGATTTCAGTTTTAATAATAAACCTTTTAAGAGTGAACGTTCCTTCTGAGCATGTTCAGCAGCAACCACAATTATACACTGTGCACTACACCAGCTTCTGGGGGGGTGTATCATATTTATAGAACTATCAACCCCCAAACATGACAAATTAATTCATCCAGCTGTTGTGATGTAAAGTTCAGTCAGTCCCTAGAAAGAAATTTCAGTCAACATCTGGCCTGCCACATTTTTTCATCTTGGGTAAGGATAAGATATTAACTAGAGTGACTGATCCTTGGAGATCAGATAATCCCCTAAACCATCAGGAAGTAGAACTTTGGTGAAAGAAGAGAATCCAGTGGAATAAAAATAACTTTCACCTTTTTAAAAAAACTTGCAGTAACAAGGCATTATTATTCAGCTCTGATTTATGCAGAAGCTTGAGCAATTCCCAAAATGTAATTCATGCTTTTGTCTACATTGCAATATGAACAGGGAATAGAGAATATCCCCTGATTTAAAGATTTATGGAAAAAAATCACGCAAAACCATAATTACTACAGTACTGTCATCTAGAAAAATATAATGATTATGTGATGATCATTTCATCCCACAATCATATTTATACATCTCGAGAAGCTGAGGTAGATACTATATAGGTATCTGATACTTTTATGCAACCAATATGGGAACTGACTTTTTACATACACAAAAAATAGAACAAAGCAAATTCTCCCCAATTCCTTCTCAACGTAGGCCCTTCGCTTACAATCTTATTAAATGGTACCTGTGAAAAGAAGTACCAGGTCAAATTCCAGCAGTGAAGCATTTGGCATAGAAGTATCTTTTGCCCACTTGTGATCTTCTCATCTCAGAAAACACCCTGCATTTGTTGTAACATAAATTAGTCTACGCCTATGTGAGCAGAAATCAGTCTATTTGCATGGACAAACTTGATTTTGGATATGTATTAACAAAACCCCTAAATGCCATTACAAGTACACTTTAAGCAACATGCTGAGAAAAAAATGAATATTAAAACACATAAATTCATTTTGTGTTCAATGATGTCCACATGCTGAGATAATGACCTCTGCTAGGTGAATGAATTTCTTGTTCCTGAGCAACACACACACACACACACACACACACACACACCTTGCTAATTTGATGTGAGGGAGGGAAATGAGAAGATGTATCATTCCACAGAATAGAAACCTATTTGTGAACTTATGAATAATCAGCAACACCCACAAAATTAAAGAGAAAAAAACCCAGTAAGCCTCAATTTGAAACACTTTTTTTAACCGAACCAATTTCCTTCTCATTGCAACATGCAAATCAGTAGGGATATCAAAGCAGTGCGAGTTATTATGTTAATGGGAATAACTTTACGTGTAAAGATTACTGAACATTAGCACCTGAGAATTATTTAAAAACGTGAGCTTGCTTTTTCTTTAAAAAAAAATATTTCAACTAAATTTAATGTCCAAATACTAAAACTTTTAAGTGTTTTTAAAATTCGCATGATCATTTATCATCTAAGTTGCCCTCTTAATCGTCATCAAGATTTTCACGGCCCACATTTGGTAGTCCTGTATAAGTGTGGTGGAATGTAGTCAGGATTCCCAGGAAGGAGGGACTGCATTCCAGAGGAGATAGAGGCATTAAAGTTTAGATAATTTAATTAAATTAAAGCATTTCCAAAATCATGAGTTCTGCTGCAGATAAAAAAGAAATATCCATATAATTAAGTGATGGTCCTATGGAGACTCTTTAAGTATAAAACCTTGATTAATGAAGACAAAAAAAAAAGGGATCAGATAGGATATTTGGATTAAATTGTATGAGGGATAATAGAAGGAAGGCTTTTTACACAACTAAAAGCCGCTAGTCGTTCTGATAATGATATAATTGTCTTTTTCCTGAATCCAAAAACCCTACTAATATATTGCCCTACTGAGTTAGACACTGAAAGGTATATAAGTAAATGAAGTGTTTTATTCTTGGTTATTTTTAAAGTGTATTTTTACTCATGGAAAAGAAGGTTATTTGAGAGTAGGCACCTGGAAGGAGTTTAGATGGGCAAATCTTCCTTCTTCCTTATGTTTGCTCTGAGTATTATGTTATATTCTTTCTTATTATATACTTCTTATTACAACATTCTACAATCACATAGTCCCTGAAGATAGGGTGGCAAGGCTTTATAATATTTTGAAGACCATCTGTCTGCCACCAGAAATTATGTTTGTATCTTTTGTAGGAATTTCCATGAACACAGGGATCCAATTCAGCCAACATTAAGTTGGTGGAGTCACTAAAATCAGTTCCTCGGTGATTAGCACTACAGTATTATTGTGTGATATTGTGATGCCTTCAACCCAGATGTAAGAAGCACTGGGAATAAGAGTTCTAAAATAAATTTATTTCATCTAAAATTTTACATGAACTTTGTCATATCAAACTTCCTGAAATTTACAAGAAGTAAAATTTTTGTGCCAAAATGGTTATATCAAAATTTGAGATGTAGCATACTACTCAAATGTGCATATAAATTTATTCATAATATTAAAGGCTATTACATACAAAATGAATATATTAAAAAGCTTGCAAATAGTGCATTAGTTAGGGGTGGAAGGCTCACACTGGAAAAAACACATACAGTATGTGTTTGTATGTCAGAGAGTTTACAGCGTAACTACTATTTTGAGACAACCCAGGAGCAAAATACAGGACAAAGAGGTGTGTCTTACAAACAATGGTTTATACAAGACTTCTATATACAGTATACATACACGTGCTAAGCAAAGCCAGGCAATCAATCTTCATCTCTAACTCTACAGGGAGAGTTGGAGATGAAGTTAGAGTTAGAGTTACAATGTAGACACAACACTAAGAGGAGAATAATGCAAGGAGAGAGGGGGGGGGGACTCCCTCTAATGGTCTCTTTTATATAGGCAGCTTCTTAAAGGGCAATAACCCTGTTGACTCATCCTCAGTCTTAAAGGGGCTGGTCAAAATCATTATTACCCTGACACCGTAGATGTTACAGGAAATGCACAGAAAAAAAAATACAAATATTTTTGTATTTTGTATAACAAGGATTGTTATGATCATACCTGTGTACCAAATGGGAATGAAAAAAGCACCAAGGCCTTTGGCCTCTTTCTGTTCAAATGAATAGCTAGTAAAAATTATTAGAAAATTGCAGTAAAGTCTTAGTAATTGCATGAAAGTTTCATTCATTTCATCAGAGGAAAATAAATGGGAATGTTAAGTGAATAGATGTACATTTATAAATACTTTGGAATGCTTGTTTCAGGCTTCACAATCCTGAAGACATATTTTTAATATCTGGCAAATGTTACTCAATGTCACTCTCCAGCTATCTTGATTTTTTTTCCAGTTGAAAGGCACCACTTCATCTGCAGATTGCAAAGTCTCCTTGTCAAAGTCATTTATCATCTCCTCTACTGTAACCAAGTCTGTGCTTTCAGAAACCTTGACACCCTAGAGGCCATTCAGTCTAAGTGTATTAGAAGTATCCTTGCAGTCCCAAGATATTAACCGTATCCTTGCAATCCCAAGATATATTAAAACACTGCACTTTGTACAGAGGCAGGCTTAGGTGTCTCTAGATGCTAGAACTTGTTGCCATCATCATTTTGACTACAGTAATCTTTTTTTTTTCCTAGCGAGTCTGGCTTTATAGATTTGCAAAGTGAAGCATTTAAGAAATGCTCTTGGCAAGCTTCCAATGACATTATGGAATTTTGCATTAGGTTTTGGAAAGTCCAGAACTATCCTTGTAGCACATTTGGAATAATGATTTTCAAATCAATCTAAGACCAGTTCCCAGTTTCATAATACGTGGATTTTTTTCAAATCAGTGGCTACCAGCCTTTTAGCATTTAACCTGTCACAGTCCTGAAATTTTACCAGGCCTTCATTTTGACCAGGTTGGATACATTATGTTCTGTGGTACTGTTGGGAAGCTACAAAAATATTAGCCTGTATTGGTGTAAATTGTATATCTGTGGTGCTCAACCTTTCTGGCTTGGCAGCCCAGTGAGGGATGGGGAATAGTTCCTTGCGAGTGGCAGGAAGGGGCATGCAAGCACACACAGCTCCATTTGCTCAGGTGAGGGAGGTTCATGCGCAAGCACAAGATGGCCACTGTTTGCATGAGGGGAGCTCCACGTGCAAGTACAAGACAGCTGCCACTCGCATAAGGGGAGATTTGTGCATGCACATGTGCTCCCCCACCACTGTACAGCCCAGTTCCGAACAGGTCATGGCCCAGTAGTGGCCCGGCCATTGAGGACCCCTGCTATATACTATACTTCTATGTTAGAGAGCCAGTTTGGTGTAATGTTTAGGTATCAAGCTAGAAGTGTGAGGTTGCATTAGTACCACTTTGGGAATAAAGCCAGGTAGGTGACCTTTGGCCAGTCAGTCCATAAAGGCAAACCACTTTTGGAATCTTACCAAGCCAGCTTCAAGGACTAGTGTGTATGCTTGATTTGAGTCAGTATCAGTCAAGTAGTTACCAGAAATCAACACAAACTCATAGACACACACACACACACATACATTATTCAATGTTGCTTTGAAGGTTTCAAGACATGGATATTCTCATCCTCTGCAACCTTTGGAAAAGTGATTAGGGTTACTGTGCGGTTATTTTTAAATGGATGCATTTCAGTATTCTGGACCTACATAGTCTTCCCTTTAAATCATTACAGCAATTGCAACATTTCCCAAGCTTGCATAGCTGCCCTGTAATAAAAACAGTTAAAACAGCCCAATTAATGGCAAAGTTGGTGCAAATGCAGCCCATTGCTTCCATATTGTTTATCATAGCCCTACAACATAATCCCTTTTTCTTGGGTAGGAATGTCTCTTAGGTAAGGTTACAAATGGAACCAATACTTTTTGGATACTTGGTCAAAAATCCCTCTTACTGCATTCAGCAAAGATTAGTTGCCCCCTGGGTCCCACTTTATTATAACATAATTTTTGTTGCTAAGCAAGGCAATTGCTAAGTGAGTTTGTCTGATTTTACAACGTTCTACTTTGCTTGCATAGAAGAGGGCTTCTGAGATCCTGTTTAACCAAAATCTCTGGAGAGATTCCTGTGGAACAGGCAATAGAACAATAAAGTAATTGGTTTGCTCTTTAGACATATGGGTCTGGCTGTTCACATCTGACAATTTTAACCATATGAAATAAGGGGGAGGGATTAGTTATGAAATTCTACACAGAAATTGTTCTGCAGATGAATCTGAATGAGTTTTCCATAAGGAGTTTAACTACATTTAGTTCTTGACAAGGCTGCTGGGGTTGTTAAGAAACAATGTTTTTCTCTTAATCTCTCTAATTTACTCTGCCCATACCCAAGCTCTATCCATGCATTTTTACACTGTTTCAAACTATGTTTTGGATTTAATCATATATCTACATCATTGCAACTGTGAATATTTCTACAGCTGGAATACAGGTAATCCCTCGACAATGGAACTCAGCATGAATCAACAGCAGGAGAGAGTATCTACCTTCCATTCTATGCAAGCAAAGTAGAAGGCAGGCAAGAGAATTCTTATTTACATATCAATTTAATCCTTGCATTTTCTGGTAACAAAAGAAAGCATGCAAAATCTGGAGAAAAAAAGGTTAGGTAAACCTGCATAAAAGAAAATAACGGAATGAAAATGCATAAACTGAGGATAAATTTGCATTGTATAGCACTTTTCCTTGTTCTGAATTCCATTTATCATGATGCTCTACACAACATCATATGTGCTGCCTCAGAGACTTAGGGTCTACCTCCATAAGTCCTCTGAACTGGAATTTTTAATACAATTGGTCTTTGGGTTATGATGTTAACTGGGACCAGAATTTCCCTCCAAAACAATGCCGCCATGAAGTATGATGTCACATGATTGGGTTGGCCAGAGACAGCAATTCTAGCAATCCTATTCTAGCTATCATTAAGTAAGGACCATGTGGGTCATTAAGCAAAGACCTCATGTGATCAATATTTCTGAATTCCTGCTGGCTTCCCCATTAACTTTGCTTGTGGGAAGCCTGCAGGGAGTGTCGGAATATCGTTATCATTTGACGATGGGGGTGCTATAAGAACCAGAAATCTGAGGAATATTCATAATTACAGTTCATTCAACATTGTCAAAACTTTTAATGATCACTGAATAAATGGTCAAAACCCAAGGACTTCCTCTATAAGGAAAAGGGAAATTTTTAAGTATAGTGGAAACTAATCATTTTAATTGCAATTGTTTAACTGCATTTTGGCTTTCAAGAATAGTTTGTCCCTCTGGAGAGGTAAAAATATTCTGTCAAGATTTTTCTTTTGCTAATGTAATGAATTAGAAAACAATCCAGAGGCACCTGCGGGAGGCAGGTTTAGTGATGGGTTTGTGGGCCAAATCAAAAAAATTCTACAAAACAGGGCTGACCCAAAGAAAGGCATTTTTCATCCTGGCCAAGTTAGTTTATGTATCAAGGCCACTGTGGATTTTCTCATTATCAGAATAACATTAGGCAAGCATCAAAAAAGAAAGTATTACAGATACAGGCTAGTTCACATTCTGCTGTCACTCTTCACCAAGGAAATATTTTTGAAACAATTTCTAGATGTGCTTTTAGAGGAAAGCAAAATAAAACATCTCATAGAGATATGCAGAGATAATTTCAGTTGCAGTACCTATATTGCCTGTTCCAGAATCATAACACGTAACACACAACATATTTGGAAAGAAATAGTTATGAGGAAAGCAAAAGTAGTAAATCCAAATAGTCTTGCCGATTTCTGAAAACTTCAAACTATTCAACTGGTTATCATTTTTCTGCCAACTATTAAGCCCTAACTTGACAGACACTCACAATAAAATGCTAATTCCCTTTCATTCAAGAACGATTGATGCCTGCCATATTGTCAGTAGCACTTTTTACTCTAGCTGATTATTCAGACCTTGCCAAGAAAAATATTTCAGAGACTGGATAGGCAGCCAAATACATCAGAGAAAAAAATGTTATATATATATAGGCTTTAGACTTCACCCTCATTTTTAATAAGAGCAGTTTTAATTTAAGAAAAGGAACAAATTTTTAGATTTGAAGCAGAAAAGGTAAAAATGGTTCAACAACTCTATAGAAACTTGCCTTATAAATATATTTCTTTTCTATGTAACTACAGCTACTTTGTACTATTGAAATACATGTATGCTTTTTGGAAACCTATGTTTCATTAGAAAATTTTGATATGATAGTCTAAAAAAACTGTCACGTACGTAAAATCTAGTATGAAGAGTGAGTTAGAGATATTTATTACTGTTTCTTTCTACAAATTGGTTAGACATGGAATGTCTTAAAAATACTACCAAGGACTTGGCTGTTCCTATATTGTCAAGTACAAATACAAAAAAAGTATTCAAGAATTTACCGTATTTTCCGGCGTATAAGACGACTGGGCATATAAGACAACCCCCAACTTTTCCTGTTAAAATATAGGGTTTGGGCTATACTCGCCATATAAGACTACCCCTCTTCCAATGCACACCAAATAAAAATTAAAAAACATCAACTGGCTCACCTACAATGTAAAAGCAGCTGTGCTAGTCCCAAAATGGCCCCTGCAACAAGCAGGAACCTCACACAGCCACAAAAAGCCCCCCAAAAAACTTTCACACTCTACACACACACACAACACAACTGGCTCACCCACAATGTAAAAGCAGCTGTGCTAGACCCAAAATGGCCCCTGCAACAAGCAGGAACCTCACACAGCCACAAAAAGCCCCCCAAAAAACTTTCACACTCTAAACACACACAACACAACAGGCTCACCCACAATGTAAAAGCAGCTGTGCTAGACCCAAAATGGCCCCTGCAACAAGCAGGAATCTCACACAGCCACAAAAAGTCCCAAAAACCAACTTTCACTCTTTACACACACAAAATTCCACATACAGCTTTGTGAGATTTTGTGTGTTTGTGTAGTTAGAGTGAAACACTACAGAAACACACTAAATCTCAGAAAGCTGCACAAATATTATTTTATTTTATTTTTATATGAAAGCTAAATTTAAAACTTCCTAAACTTTAAATGGCTAGGTCTAAAAAAGAACAACTAAAAAAACCCCAATTGACTATTTTTTTTAAAGCTCCCAAAGGGGAAAAAAACTTACCCAATAGAACAGGGGTCTCCAACCTTGGCAACTTTAAGACTTGTAGACTTCAACTCCCAGAATTCCTCAGCCAGCTTTGCTTTGCTGGCTGAGGAATTCTGGGAGTTGAAGTCCACAACTCCCTGCTTGCTTCATTGCAGGCAGGGAGTTGCTTGCTGATGGAATAGATTCAGGCAAGCGAAGCAAGGCAAGCGTTGCGACTAGCAGCTGAGGTAAGCAAGCTGGAGGGGGAAAACTTTTTTCCTTTTACATGGTTTCTGGCGATCCCAGCTGAGTTGCAGGGAACTCAGCTGGGATTGTCAGAGCTGGGATTGTCAGAGCTGGGATCGCCAGAGCCACTTAAGGCTCGTCAGAGCCTTTCGAGCTGGTCTGCCTGGTTACAGGAGAACGACACCCGGCGTATAAGACGACCCCTGACTTTTGAGAAGATTTTCATGTGTTAAAAAGTTGTCTTATACGCCGGAAAATACAGTATGTCAAATTAAACAGCAAGTTCACATGACTATTTCCCCTTGATCAGGGGTGTCAAACTCACATTGTTACGGCAGCATCACATGACATATCAAGACTTTTTTCCCCCTTCGCTAAACCAGGCATGGTCAGTGCATGGCGCATCCAGCCGGCAGGCTGGGAGTTTGACAGCCCTGCCTTAGATACTTCACTTTCCACACTATAGCCAGGTGCTTCAATCAACTGGCCTTTTCTCAGACAGGATATTCATATGGCTGCATTATTCCTGTACAGATTAAGTGTGTCACAATCTAATGTCGGCATTTGCACAACTTGTGGACTTCAACTCCCATAATTCCCCAGCCAGCATCGATGGCTGAAGAATTCTGAGAGTTGAAGTCCACAAGTAATACGGGTGCCAAGTTTGGAGACCTCTGATCTAATCGTTCAAGTGTTGGTCCAGAAGACCTAAGGCCACCTTCAGTAAAAGAACTTTGCTGGATGATTTGGGAACAGTTGCCCGTTCTCAGTCTGTTCTGTCCCCATTCCACTCACGCACCTCCACAGACGGCCCCGAGTTAATAAGCCACACGACAAAACTCTTTGATGATAAAGCTGGCAGCAACCCAGTGGCTAGCTGCCAATTCAGACTTTACTCACACAAAACAAAGATTAGACTGCCAGCATTCCGATAAAACAGGCAGAGTGTCAACAATACAAGGATTCATCCAAATGCAGTCCGATAAAGCAGGCATAGTCCAGTAACACAGAGATCATGGAGTATTTCCAATTTTTGCTCGTAACAAACTGAACCGGCCACCACACCCATATTTATACCCTGTGGGGTGTGGTCCAGTGACTCAGCTAATCTCTGGCACGCCTTCCCCTCTGCTGTGCATGCTTCTCCCTGCACCTCTGGCGAGGGTCCAGCCAGCACTTATCTCCTTCGTCACTGTCAACCTGTGGCTGCGGGGACGTGATTGGCTCTGAGCCTATCTTTTGGCCTTTGGTGTCCTCTGGAGGCATTGCCAGAGAGGAGGGTCCTGGAGAGGGACGCCTTGCCAACTCCTCTTCCTCCCTCTCAGAGTCTGCATCTGTCAATAGCCCAGGCTCAGGCAACGGAGCCACAACACAATCCAACCTACCTCAGAGAATCACTCTGGGAATAAACCAGCAGGTAAGGGGGGACAAAAAGACAAATATAAAGGTTGTCAGGCATCACATGTAGCATAGATCATGGCAATAGTTTACACAGGATGACAGCCTGCAAGGGCTGCCAGATCTGGGCACGGTTTGAGAAATAAACTGGCAGGTTGCAAGTAGAGGAACAGCAGGAGTTGGCTTGAAACCATGTGTCTGGGCTTTAATTTTCAGTCTGTTTCCACAGGGGGCAGATCAGTCAACAGAGATCAGGTGGAACATCAGCTGTAGGTGAAAGCAGATACTGTTGGGTTCCCTAAATACAGCAATGGTTTCAGCTTTGCAACATGTGCTCCCTCCAGGAGGCAGGTTAGGCAGGAGAGAGACCAGATGGCAGCTGTCAAGATAATGGCTAGAGAATACAAGGAGGGAAGACAGAAAAAAAAAATCAAAAACCCAGCAACAGCATTAAGCACAGAAGGGCAGCACAGAAAATTAGACAAAAAGTTGGGAAGGAAAGAGAACATAAGAACAGGAAAATACATCCACATTTATTTGAGCGTGCCATTCATCTCAAATCACAAGGACATAAAAATGAATCTGTGCATTTTGATTCTTCTTGGTTTTTCACCGTCTGGTCTCACATTTGTTCCATCGTTCCTTCAGTTGCTTGTTCTTCTTTTTCTAAATCCATCACCAACAATGGATTATTTCATGCACATTTTGAGGCTTTCTGGGTGTGCACATGTGAAGTGGTCCTGAGAGTGAGAATCTGACCTAAGCAAGGATTAGTGAAACAGGTTTTATAACCAAAAAAGAAGGGAGGTCTATTTACAGTAAATACTGTAGAGATATGGTAGAGATAAGCCAAGTCTAGCACCTGACTAACCTATCTTCTACCTGCCAAGACAAGTCAAAAAGCATGTATTTTGTATATATGTCCCTGTAAGGAAAGGTTGAAGAAAGTGATTCAGGTGATTGTCAATCTCTTGGACAGAGGAAAACAGAGTGAATTCTTAATGTCCTATATACATGCTATGATTCTGTTTAATTGAATTCATTGAATTAATAACTCCAACACATTTCTCCCATTATACATATTGTTTCTATATTATGGGAGTTCAACCACTCTGGTTTGCAAAATTATTTATGGATTGATATGCTAGTGAACCCAGACATTCTGTCTTATTTAACAAACCACAGGTAAAACAAACCTGGCTTAACACACCATGTCTAAAGGTGACAGTATGTGTGAAAATATGGAGATAACTTGCACATTTAAAGAGCGAGGAGGGAGCCTCGTGAGGGCAGTCAGTAAAGTCAAATAAAAACTAGCGTAAGTCAAGTTGAAACATAGGACAAATATAACAAGCATTTTGGATTAAGGAATAATTTGGGAAGCCAGCTCTGGGAATGCTGGGGAAACAAACTGCCAGATACTCTACACACACAGTTCTCTGCTCTTTATTGCTTGCCAGTTGGCACCATCCAAAATACTGTGACAGAGTGTGGGGATGAGAGAGAATGCATGTGAACATGGGAACATCAACTGGCCAACAAGCCAGTCATCTTTCGTTTTCCCTTTCCATTTGGCTTAAATCACCGTGTCATTTTGCTTTAATGCTTCATGTCAGGCACCCTTCTTATTTCATTTACTTTCCATGTTAGTTAAAGGTATTATTCTCTAATTTTAAAAAAAAGGCTGAAAAGGAAGAACTGGTATCACATAAAACCCATGGAACACAAATGAATAATTTAAAGGTCACCAGTATGTATGTACATATATGCATGTAGGTATGTATCTGAATGTGTGTATGTTTTGAAAGTTGTGAAAATGAATATTACTTTGAAGTACCATATTTACGGCAGCCAGCATAACCTTGGTTGGTACAAAATTACCATAACTTTGCGATGTTAACCTGAAAGAGAATTTGGTTGAATGATTTGCAGAGGACACTATAAGAGCTGTGAAATCATTCAACAAACTTTCACCAGTTAACCCAGCAAAGCATTTTTAAAAACATGTGCAGGAAAATTGAGATTTGGAGAGAGCCTTGAAGCATCCCAAACTTTTGAATGGCTACTTTAAGGAGTAGTCCCCACTGAGTGCTTTGAAAAAGCCAAGAAAATATTTGTTATTCTTATATTACTTTTCTTTAAAACATAGTAACCATCAATAGTTTTGTGATCAATTTGTCCAAATTTGCACTTAGTATAGATGGTGTTTTTTTAGTTTCAAGCTCCTGTTAATATTATAGTTCTCTATCATCTAAAAACCTACAGTAAATTGAATGGCAATGAGACCTGGAACCTGTTTGTATGAGGTTCCAAGAAACGGTATTTGTAATCCAACAGTGTGGCAACAAACTGAAACAACATAGTTTAAATTAAGTAGCACCGTGATTGTTGCTAATTGATTAAAATGCCTTCCAGGCTTTTCAAAATATTCATTGTGAAAATGTGAAATAAAATCCCTTTACTCTTAAAATTAATTGGATTGAAAGAAGCTAAGATGCAGTGAAATTTCTTCTAGCACAAATTTTAGCACATTTTTATACTAGCTAACTCATAAAGGCCTTGGTAGTACAGTGGTCTAAAGCACCCTGTTATTAAGAACAGCTGCCTGCAATTACTGCAGGTTCGAATCTCGCCAAGGCTCAAGGTTGACTCAGCCTTCCATCCTTTCTAAGGTAGGTAAATTGAGGACCCAGTTGTGGGGGCAATAAGCTGACTTTGTATAAATATACAAAAGAATGAAGGCTATTGCTTTGCGCATTGTAAGCTGCCCTGAGTCTCCAGAGAAGGGTGGCATATAAATCAAATTAAAAAATAAATAAAAATAAAAAATAAAAAAAATATCTAGGGGGTTGAGAGATTGAAAACAGTTGCAAAGGATACATGGAGTATGTCTGCTATATACTCACCAGTAACCGAATAATCTTCATCTTATTCATAACATGGCACTATTATCATCATTTGCTGAGTTTAACAGTGACCCAGAGCACCAGATTATTGGATTCTGGTGCTACAATTCTCAAAGCCAACTGGTGCTACAATTCTCAAATTCCAACATAGAAAACAATAGGCCTTACATTATTATTGTGAATATGATGGATCTTACACTAGAAAGACAAATGACAGGCCAAATCAAACACTATGGTAAGTTGAGTTGATATACATGAGCATAATAGCTATCAGAAGATGAATTCTTAATTCTTTTTTACTGAATGCCAGTGAAGTTACAAAGTGACCTGTTCTTTGGTATGCTGAATAGTTTTTAAGTATAGGAATTTAAGGAATTTAAGTATAGTTTAGATTTGGTTTAATTAAATATTGTTTTTGATTACATATTATAAGCAGCACAAAAATTCTATAAAACATAATTATAGCCCAAAATAACAGCATAACCCTGTGACACAAATTTATATTTAAATTATTACAGCAGGCCCTATACACAAAAAAAGAACATAAAAATTCATCTAATCTATTAAAATATTTTTCTACAGATTTTCCAGACTGTAAAATTAAGTCAGTTCTAGTGGTGGGTTTCTACTGGTTCGCCCCGGTTTGGGCAAACCGGTAGTGGCGGTGGCGGGAGGCTCTGCCAACCCGCCTGGACATCATCATGGACGCTCTGCGCATATGCAGAAGCTCTGTGCATAAGCGAAGTGAGCGTGCATGCGCACTCACAGTTCCAAACTGGTAGTGAAGGTAAGTGGAACCCACTACTGGTCAGTCCTCAAAATTTTGGTAGGATATATTTTTATGGGAGTTAAATCCTGTGGGCAGTGCAACACCATGAGCATTATTTCTGTGGTTTTGTGAAAGTGATTTCTGTAAAAGTGGGACACAGATCAGGGCTTTCCCCATACATGTGAGAAATGAGAAACAACAGAGGCGATTTCTTTTCAGAACCAGTCCATGGGAATTATTTCAAGGTGCCCATTAGTACTGTGAACAAAATTATACAAAATACTGACGGAATAAACATCTTGTTGCAATTTTGACTGACATCTTCTACCCACTTCTTTCAAACTTAAAGGACAAAGTTTTTGACATACAGTATATTCATTCTCTAGCTCCCTCTGAAATACAAAACATCTGATTCACTTGTTTTACTCTTAATGTAGCATCAGAGACTAAATGTAGAGTATGGACTCTTTGACATGGTTTTTAGTATGCAGTGAGTCATCAAATTTCATCTCTCTCTCTTCTCTTCTCTCTCTCTCTCTCTCTCCTCCCCCTCTCTGAGGAGAATAACTTTTTATCTTTCTTTAGAATTATTCCCCTCTCTCCCTCCTTTAATAAATATTATCCTGCTTAATACATGGATCATTCTGTATCATACTGCAAATGGACATGATAGTATTGAATAAAACAAAGTCTTGTAATATCAAGATCAGCTGACTGAGGCAGTTCTCTCAATACCTACTAGTAGAAACAGTTCTCACCTATTCCTCTCCTTGCTGCTACTTATTCTTAGATTAGATGACAGTAATGGTTAAAAACAAAAGTCAAGATTTTTGTCCCAGTGATAACTACAGAATTTAGATGTGTATTAAACACCATATAGCTACACAGGATTTTAATCAACACATACTAAATACTTGTACTTCTGAGATAAACTTTCTATTTAGTCATAACATTCTACACAGATTATATAGAACTAGATTCAACATGCTTAGTTTTAATGTAAATCTTCTAAATTATGATTAATAATTCATCTATATGAAATAAATTATTAAGATTTTAAAACATTCTTACTATAGGGCATTAGCAAAAGGAGTATCAAATCTTTTCGATCATATACAATTAGGCTCCCTAAAACCTAATTATCTGCTTCGTGCAGAAGGCAGAAAGAATATTTCCCAAGCAAAGATAATATTCTTTTATCCTCTCTTTTGTTTAATTATTATATTTTACAATTATAATGCATAATACTGTTGAAACCTCCCCTAGCGACCAAAGATAAATGTTTGACTACCAAAGCAACTCTTTCCTACAATTTCTATACTCCAGCTCTGCACTTATCTTTTGGCTTTGCAAAGTCAATTTAAAAGACATATCATGATTATCCATTTAATCGCGGATACCAGCAGTGGCCATATCAACATTTACAGTCACTGGAAATAAATCTAGTAAACTCAGTGGTCAACTAATATGTGCCATAAATGCATGCATCAAAGAATCAGACACTGAAAACTGCTACAATCCAGTATCCAGCAGTTGCATTCATGTACTAAAACATTGTTTTACCTTCAGTGTGAGTAGCTGAATTCATATCTGAGATCACATTATGCCTGAATTCATGAAGATCTAGTTTCACGCTATATTGTAGTAGATCTTATGAAGCTAGGTTCCCTCATCCCATTATTTGACTCCACTGTATCCCTGGGTAGTTTTTCCTCAATTACTACCAGTCAGATTTTCCAGCAATGAATAAGAGTTTAAAAATTGTTGTGATTTCTTATAATGGAGAAAACCCATTCAGAACAACCAAAGTGCTAGAAGAAACATTAAATTACAAGCAAATACTGTATATGAAAGGAATTTCAATGTTCTGTTTGGTGGCCTCAAGTTTTCTTATTGAAGAAAGCTTTTAAAATTCTACACTTCACTGAAGATTAGTGAAAAGAACTTCCCCAAGTATCAACTCAATCTTTTGGTAGGATGCAAGGTTTGGAATTAAGTATGTACAAATGATCACCTACCTTCATCACTACCAACTTTATGTCAAGCAATGAATGTATGCTGCTACCATTCTTAGGCTGAAAAATCAAAAGGAATGGTAGGTGCAGCAAAAAATCTTCTGAATCTCCTTGCCTCATTCTAGTAGTAGTTCAGATTTTTGCAGTCTAGTTACAATGATCCTACAGAGGCAGTAACAAAGGCTCCTACTAGAGACTTCCTTTCCTTTCCTTTCTTTCCCTTCCCTTCCCTTCCCTAGCATAACACTGTCTTTGTGGAAGGGAGGGAGTGGCAGCTGTCAGAACCTGCTAGCAATTAAATCCCATCTTTTTCCTCACACTTCTCTGCCAAATCGCAATTGTCAATCTCCTCCATTTTCTTGCATTGCAAACAGGGTGATAAAATGAGAACACATTATTTGATAACACATATGCAAATGACATCGCTACATAGAATGTAAGAGCTGATTCACTCTATTTCTTAAATATAGTCTTTTTAAAACAGGTATATACTGAACATGGCTATAACAATAAGATAAATTATTTGAATTTCACTTTGTTAGACTGCAAAATAAATGATATGTAATTCTACATGGTCTCTTTAAAAAGTATTTTAAAAAAATGTTTTTCCAAGTCTTTAAAGTCACTTCTAAGATTCTAAGATGGGAGCCTGTTTAATGAAGCCATCATTACCCAATCTTTTCACTCTCTGACAGGCTAGGGAACTACTGCTAAAGAAATGTGTAGGAGGTGATGGCATGTGTCATACTGAAGCAGTGGTTCAGTAATATGAAATATATATGGGAACTCCTTAAAAAGTTTGCAGTGCATTTCCAGTCCTAATCAGAATCTTCTTCTTTAAGCCTAGAAGAGCAGCTGAACAGTAATCCTTGGAGCTTGACAAGAATTCTTATTCTTACCTCCTCATATTTATAATAATTTTGCATAGTGTGTGTGTGTGTGTGTGTGTGTGTGTATTGGCCCCAACAATCTGGGTCCTCGTTTTACCGACCTCGGAAGGATGGAAGGCTGAGTCAACCTGCAATACTGCCTTCTAACCACTGCACCATCACAATTAAATATAGTTTATATACTAAAATGAGTATATAAAATAAGAACAAATCCTACTTTCTTTTAGCATTGATGGCATTATCTAGTTTGGTAATGAAACTACCAAGCTCAGAGAGCACCAAGGACTCCACAGCTCAACTCTGAGCTAATATTCTCTTCTATCAGTATAGGATGTGCTTATGGAATCAGCCTTCTCCATGCAGTTTACTGTAGGGTGCAAAAGGGCACGATGGATTCCCTTTCCCCTTACAGAGAAGCTAGATGGGTTGGCAGTTAAATATTTTTCAAGCCACACAATAGGGTACAATTTGCTGCCACAGCAGAGGGCGACACATGAGTAGCATTGGAAATGCCAGACAGGCTGCATGGTAGGAACAGCTCTACCTTCCAAAAAAGGGAAGCTCAAGAGAAGCCCTTGGGAATGGCAAATTACACTGTGCCAGCTGAGGCAGTAGCATCACTTTTCTTCATAGTATGATTGGCCCTGATACTGTAGATGACATAGGGGAAAAAGTCCTTTAACCCCATGCCAACCCTCCACTGTAGAGCTGAATTGTATCTATTTGTTTATTGAACTTTGTTTGTTTGCTTATTTAATAGATTCATATAGCTATCCTTTACCCAAAGGAACTCAGGACTTCTATTAAACTTAAGCATTCTGTATGATATGTAAAATGCACAGGTATGTTCTTAACCACAAACTGTAATTTTTTTTCCCTTGATTCATTCTCTTCTAATGTAACCAAAGGTGGATGCCAAAGCAAGAGAACCTCTAGAGGCTAGTAATCAGATTTTATGTTATATTTTAAAGGAAACTTACTGTCCTCTTGAAGGAGAATTGCCATGATAGATTCTATCTTTTCAAAGAGCAACACACACCTGGGAAGAAAAGCTTGTAATGGAAGTGTTTTTTCTACCGTTAATAATAGCAAGCACTAGCAAAGCACTTCAGTTCTGAGTGGGTCCTTAAACAGATACGTTCTTTTTCTATAATTCAAAGCGAGCACCTTGAAGCAGAACAAACATCATTTACAGATTTCATTCTAATAAACTGTCATTCAGGTTTTAAAAATCTATATATTTTAAATATAATACTAACAAGCATTGTAAGGAGATCAACGCAAGAGCAACTTTATTGTAACCTAGTCTATATCCTGTTAATAGTACAGGATATATTAGTTAATAGCTGAAAGGAAGATAATCTATATTCAGTTAATAGCTGAAAGGAAGATAATCTATAGTTCACCATATATTAATAGATTCTTCTATTGACAAGAAGCTTCTGAAAATTATGCCCAGCCCGAAACCTTCAAAGTCGAGTTGTTATGCAATTAGTAACTTCAGCTTCTAACACAGAACAAAATTCCAAACTTTCTTAGAATTCACGCATAGTTACATTAATACATTGAAACTCTGTGGTTCATTTTCAAATTAAGCAATACTGTCAGTCAAGAACTAATTTACTGTAGGCTACTGTAAACTACTGTACTGTAGTTTAATGAAAAGAAGGACTAGGGGAGACATGATAGCAGTATTCCAATAACTCAAGGGCTGCCACAAGGAAGAGGGAGTCAAGCTATTCTCCAAAGCACCTGAGGACAGGACAAGAAGCAATGGGTGGAAACTAATCAAGGAGAGAAGCAACTTAGAACTAAGAAATTTCCTGACAGTTAGAACAATTAATCAGTGGAACAACTTGCTTCCAGAAGTTGTAAACGCTCCAACACTGGAAGTTTTTAAGAAGAGACTGGATAACCATTTGTCTGAAGTGGTGTAGGGTTTCCTGCCTAAGCAGGGGGTTGGACTAGAAGACCTCCAAGGTCCCTTCCAACTCTGTTATTCTATTCTATTCTAAGCATCTCTTTTGAAATCAGAAAGCAGCAGCATAGGGAAATGTGTGAGTCCAAAAAAAAAAAAAGATTCCTGGTGGGAAGGGGAAATGGAACACATTGGAAAAATACTGATGCAATCATATCTTCAGAACTTTTAACAGTTCTTTCTAGATTTATCAACATTAGCCCCATCCCTCTGGAACCACTTCCATTTCTTTTTATGTAAGACGTGGATTGACAACTGAACATGAACTCAATTGATTCAGATGTGTTTGGTAGCAGTATGTCTAAATTACTTGGCTGACTTTCCACCTTGCAAGGCTAAAATGCCATTCCCTTTCGACTTCTTAAAACAATGTGAATCCTGAAGTTCATAGAGTCATGTGTTCCCCTATAATTTCAAGGCAAGAATACCGTAAAAGGAACATGGCTTCGTTGACTTTCACATCAGGTTCACATTACAGTATAGAAGAACCTCAGAAGTGAACTACCACAAACATCCCTTTTAAATATATATATAAAAAAATGCTAATATGCATAGTTTTGCTCTAATGCCTGCTGGAGTTAGGAAGTTTTCTTTTAAAAAATAAAGGTGAAATTGACAAAGCTTTCCTGTCTTCAAGAGTAATGCTACTGATTTTATTCTCATGATTCCAAAGACACTTTGGGGAGTTACTATTACATCTTCCTTTCCTGACCTCTGTATAAAATTGCTTCCTTGAAAAGAAGTGAATGAGGTGCATAGTACTGCATTTGACATGCTTGGGGAAATGGACAATTAGAAGGTTGTTTAGATGTGCTGCCTATATGGTGTGGGAGAAAACCAGATCCCATTGGGAAGACTGTAATGGGAATGGAGGTGGAAGATTAACCTGTTTACCTTGTAGCACTGTAGGCAGTAGGACATAAAAAGAAGACAGCAATGGCCTCACCGACTAGAGAGCAACACTGTGTCATGGCTGGGACTTGGAACAGTACCCCAATTGTGAGTTCCTCTCCCAGGTTCTGGAGGGCTACTTAGTGCTGAGTTGAGACAGTCTCAGACTTATAGCTGAAATTTCACCTATTGTGGCCTTAGTTCCTTTAATTTTCTTAGCTTCTTACAATGCGCGTTTCAAGTTGGCTGGTAGCAGAAGAAGGGGCCTTTGTGATTTGGGTAGATAGTCAAGATCAAGATCTGACATATGAGTTTGACTTTGAGTGGGAGCTTATCCAATCTTGTTTCTGCTCCAGGGAAGTTCAACTTCACAGCATCCTGTGAACAGGAGGCTAGTTTCTAAAGCATGGACCTTTAAACATGAGGTTGGAGTTATGAGATTGCACACTGGCTTGGCAATGACGGTGGGTTCCATTAGTGTTGGCTCTCTTATATCTGCTCCTTGCATGAAAAAATATTTGTATTTTTTCTTATTTGTAGGGTTTTTTCCACCTTCATCTACCCAACTATCAGATTGAATGAGGCCATCTCTCTTTCTGGGTCCCATCCATAAGGGAATGTTATTTAAAACATTCCCAGGAGTGTGCATTTTTGATTGGTGCCCATAAGCTTTGGAACTGGGGGCAGAAGTTCTGGTTCATCCCTAGTTTTAGGAACACAACTAAAACTGTTTGTTCCATCTAGTACTGTTAGGTGTGATTCTTAGCCTCCCAGGACCTTTGGAAATGGGTAGCATAGAAATTAAGTAAATAAATAAATTGGTTCTCTTTATAACAATTTGCTTTTCAATAATCTCACCATCTTGCTTCTGAATGTTTCAAATTATAACCAAAAGAACAAATCGGTATACCTGAACTCACAAAAGAAAAAAAAAAGTCATGGCATTTAATATACAAAAATTCTTGCAGCATTGTGTGGCTGTTAACCCTAATTTAGAAGTGAAACACTCATATATTAGCATAAATGCATACTTATGAAGATGTTACCTAGTCGGGTAACGAAATGGCTACAAACAAATAAGCAAGCTCAGAGAGCACCAAGCACTTCAGGTAAATGTAATATTTGCAACTTTCTCAGAGTAATGATTGATCTTAAAGTATAACTCAGCAATTAAGCAAACTGTTGCTTTGCCCTTATGATGCTAAGTAAAATACCTCATGCATTAAGATATTACTTTTCTGACTGGAAATAAAAACTATCATATCGTAGCAATTTCAGCAAATCCAACTCAAAAACCACCGAGCTGACATCAAAATGTTTCAATAAGAAATTGCTTACTGTAGGACTAAAATATGCTCTGAAGAGTCCCGAGTACTTTAATTATGTACAGATAAAAAAGTCCTAGCATATTAAAATTTCCAGACAGAATTTGATAGTTTTTATAAAGCAATGAAGATATATCAGCTAAGATACTACAGCTAAGCACGACTTTAAGTCCATCAGTAGTTTTTCAGGCTGAATGTATCAAGAAGCCATTTTATTTTACAGCAGTCTACCTATCTGTACTTATGAAGGAATTCAGATTTCCTTTCCTACTGTAGGCTATTCTTTCAAAAACAAATAAAGAAAAAGACCTTCTGACCCCAAACCTATATTAATCTGGATCCTGTGTTGATTTTCCTATGGGTCAATTTTGAACTAAACTGGTATGTAAGACTCATCAACCAGTCACCTAATTGCCAGTCCTTCCTTGGAAATGACTCTCATTTCCTTTAGAAAAACTGCTTTTGATTTAAAAAAAAATCTTCAAGTGGCTGATAAAAGAATAAAGTCCAGACCATCATCAAAGATTAAGGTTCCAGATAAATCCAAGTAAGGTAAAGGTTCCCCTGCACATGTGTGCTAGTCTAGGGGCGGTGCTCATCTCTGTTTCTAAGCCAAAGAGCCAGAGCTGTCTGAAGACGTCTCTGTGGTCATGTGACCAGCATGACAAAACACTGAAGGCACACGGAGCGCTGTTACCGTCCCACCAAAGGTGGTCCCTATTTTTCTACTTGTATTTTTTATGGGCTTTCGAACTGCTAGGTTGGCAGAAGCTGGGACAAGTAACAGGAGTTCACTCTGTTATGTGGCGCTAGGGATTTGAACCGCTGAACTGCTGACCTTATGATGGACAATCCAAATAGTCAAGTACAATTAGCTTTAGCTTTGCTTTGACTGTTGAGTATTTCTCAACAGTCTCCCAAAAGTCTCCCAAATTATCTCCCAAAAGCGGGACATAATTATCTCCCACTTTTTTTCATCAATGGACTGAACTGGATTTGGAATTGATGTAATCTTTTACATAACCTGGGAGTATCTAAAGTTATGCCAGGATGCAGAATTCTGTAAAAAGGCTTTTAATACTCCGAAGGCTTCATTCTTGGGATGAAGTTTCTTGTTTTCTATTCAGGCTGAATCTATGAATTGTTAGATATACCATATCTAAGTTGCAACATTCTGGCCAATACAGAATATTCTAACAATGTTTGCAGCCCAAGTTGGCATAATGTTCCTATGGCAGTACACCTACTTCTGCAATGGGTTTACCTCACAAAGCTGAAGCAATGAATGCTCTGACTTATATTGCTTTATATTAGTGCAGTTTCCAAAAACTTGAACAACTTGAAAGGGATATAATATCTTCTAGCTCTAAGGTGAAACACTAAGTCATTATGCAGTGAATTATTTTATCCATTCATGTATTTGAGAATAATTGATTTATATGATAAGTAGATTTCAGTGATATGGCTCATCATCAAAAAAGAAAAAATAAGGATTAGTGAAGCTCTGGACTGAGTTATGCCAACCTTCTAACGAGTTGGGTGTTTTTCTAACACCCTTGAATGAGTTACGAGTTTTTAGGCTACTTTCTGGTAATTGTAGTCCCAACACAAACTGGAGGGGTACCAGTTAGACAAAAGCTAATCTAGGCTTGATTCATGTTCTGTAATGCATTTGTATAAGAGTGTACCTTTGAATTAGGTTTTGACTCCTGAATTAGTCTGAGCTGTTTTCTTGGCAAGTTATTTGGAAGTAGCCTACCCTTGTTTTCTTCTATGGGCTGACAGACAGTGACTGATCCGAGGTCACCCAGTTGGCTTCACACCTAAGACAGAACTAGAACTCCTGGTTTCTAGTCTGATGCCTTAACCAAAACACCAAATTGGTCCCTTTCATGGATGTATTCATACCCTTCTTTTGATCCTGGGCAATTTATACCCAATACCATTTAGACATTTCCTGATATATTCATTTTAAGCAATTCATTAGAGAAATGATGGTTTAATTAATACTTTAATCATATTATAAACTGTTGAGCATAAAAATTATATACATGCTTAAGCTGCATCTCTATCTCAGTGGTGCCCACTTTGAAACATCATATATCCATTCAGCCATGATCTTGCTGGCATTTTGTATGTCCCACGAAGCAAGGTTGGGTTCTAAAATTTTTTACTACTGGTTCTGTGGGCGTGGCTTATTTTGTGGGTGTGGCTTGATGGTCATGTGACAATTCTTTAGGATTTAGCAGAGATACTTTTAACTGCAAGCTTTTAACTGCTTGCAGAGCTATACCGGTGTACTCATTTGTTTTTGGAGGCACTGGTCTACCCATTTATTTTTGCAGGCATCAGTCTATTCAGTTGTTTTTGGAGGCACTGTTCTACCCATTTATTTTTGGAGGCACCGGTCTACCAATTTATTTTTGCATGCACCGGTCTACTCATTTGTTTTGTTTTAACACTGATCAGCTGTAGGGCGGCCCTTTGAAGCCCTGCGGCAAGAGTTTAAACAGTTTTTTTTCCCTCTAGCCGATCAGCTGGGACTCAGGAGGCAGCAATAGATTGGGGATGGGGCCAAATAAAAGGTAAGAATAATGCAGGGTGGGGGAGGACCGGTTCGGTGACGTCATATCGTCACCGCTACCGTCTCGGCAGAACTGGGCCAAACTGGGAGGTACCCACCACTGCCATGAAGACCTGAATGTTCCCTTGGACATTAGTCTTGCAGGTTGGGTGAGTGGGTCAGTTGTGACTGTCGTTGTCTGACTCAAATTAGATTATCCTTATAATAGAGTTATTATGCTGTTGTTATTAATAATAATATTTATTTATTTTTGTTCATGTTTTTTATTAAAAACCATCTTTAAAAACCATGATTGGTTTTCAATCCTTTTTGTCATCTAGTGTCTCAATTGCAATAGTAAATGGACAAACAGATTTTACTGAATCCAGTAGTCGATGCACACAATATGGGCAGAGAGCTGAAATGTAAAGCATGCTTGGGAGTGTCAACCCTCCCCCAACTCAACACGATTTACTTTTGAATAGAAATAATTAGTTTGTGTTTAAACATCTTTTCCATAAAATTAATTAATTTTGTTGGCATGAACAATAAATAGTTTCTTTGATGCCTTATATAACACAAAATTAGAACAGGTAGGGGGTATCAAAAAGATTATGAATATTTAAATCTGTAGTTCCTAAAAAGAATGTCACATATTTGAATATTTTATCATCGTAATTTATCATCACTTTCAGTATTCTGAATTAAAAAGATAACATTCTTTTTCTCAAACAATGGATTACTTGAGTTTATAACATGCCATATCCTGAGGCAGTCACCATGTTTATTTATCAGCAGTTTCCAAACTGCAGGATATAGATTTGTCACAGAACTGATAACATTTTTCAGGACTGTTTTCCCAAAGTATTTTTGTGAACATAAAACAGATGTCCCTACTAACCCAGCATTGCTAATCGGGCATCATACAGATTGGATAGATAAAAAAAATATATTGCAATCACTTGACTCAAGAGTAATGCAAATAACCCTAGCCGCCCAGAGTCCTCGGAGAGTGGGCGGCATAGAAATATGACTAATAAATAAATAATAAATAAATAAAAGGTCAAAAGCCCCACAAACTATATATTCATTATTATGATCTATGTTCTTTTTGTCCGCCGTGAGTGGCAGACTAAAATCATCTTCATATTCTATTAAAAGTGTTATTTTTCTGAAAGAGAAAGACTACTTTCAAAGAAAAATCTTTCTCTGATCATTGCTAAGAGCAGGAAGATAAAAGTGAAGAGTTTCCCTGTCACATTTCTGAACACCTTTTATTATCATATTTCATGGTTAAAATATTAATCTTATTGGGCTGTGAGATCCCCAAAAATTTACATGGCAAAAAAAACTACATAAATAATTGAAGTACAAAAAAAAGGGAGAAACATTATCTAATTTATCATTTGCTTTAAAATGACTACAATCATAGAAGAGTCTGAATAATAACAAGAATTGTCTTACAAACTTTCCCTGGTAGCTGGTCTAAAACTATTCTGTTTTACCGTGATTTTATACTACGTAATTAAAAAATTGAGTATATAGCAATAGCACTTAGACTTACATACCGCTTCATAGTACTTTTACAGCCCTCTCTAAGCGGTTTACAGAGTCAGCATATTGCCCCCAACAATCTGGGTCCTCATATACCCCATACTCCAGGGGTGAAATGCTCCCGGTTCAAACCGGATCGCCTGATCCGGTAGCGATGGAGCAGGTGGTTTAGAGAACTGGTAGCAAAAATCCCTGCCCCCCCCCCACAATTGCCCAGCTGAGCCGTGCAATCATCAGAGACTTTTTTTTTATTTTTAAATCATTTTTTTCTACAACCTCTTTGGCTGAAAAAATGCTTTTAAAAGTAAAAAAAAAAAGCCTCTGATGATCGCGCAGCTCAGCTGGGATCATCAGAGGCTTTAAAAAAAAAAAAGAAAGCCTCTGCCAATCAGGCAAGTCAGCTGGGATCGTCAGAGGCTTTAAAAGCATTTTTTACAACCTCTTCAGATGAAGAGGTTGTAGAAAAAATGGTTTTAAAAGTAAAAAAAAAAAAAAGAGTTGGCCATGCCCACTCAGTCATATTACCCCACCACCATCAAGCCACGCCCACAGAACCGGTAGTAACAAATTTTACATTTCACCACTGCCATTCTCCCTTCGGTTACATTACAAAATTCACAAGACATATAGACATATATGAATATTTGTATATACAGGTACTCCTCGAGTTACAACAGTTCACTTAGTGACCGTTCAAAGTTACAACAGCACTGAAAAAAAAGTGAGTTATAATTTTTCACACTAATGACCATTGCAGCATCCCATGGTCACGTGATTTACATTCAGATGCTTGATAATTAACTCACATTTATGGCAGTTGCAGTGTCATATGATCACCTTTTGCAACTTTGTGACAAGCAAAAGTTAATGGGGAAACCAGATTCACTTAACAACCGTGTTACTAATATAACAATTGCAGTGATTCACTTAACAAATGTGGCAAGAAAAGCCATAAAATAGGCCAAAACTCACTTAACAAATTTCTCACTGAGCAACATAAATTTTGGGCTCAATTGTGGTCATGAGTTGGAGAGTCCCTGTATATGTCTGTACCTATATTTACATACCATATTTAGGAATGTTCAAAGGCTATGCATTAAATAACCAAGGAAATATTTAGAAGAAAACGGCAAACAACGCAAACATTTAATATAATTTAGATAATATCTTGTCTATGGGGCCTGATACCCACACAAGTATACATATACACTTATACACAAGTACTAATATTTATTATTTCCAAACCTTGTGTAACAACCATTGCCTTTTTACTCATATAAAAGTTATTCCTTCCAAACTAAAGATGTTCCAACTAAATCTGGATCCTTAAAGATTCTTAAAGAATATCATTTTGAAATGTGATTTCCTCATTGCCTAATCTTAAATAGGCCCCTAATAAAAGAGTCAAACCCAGGAACCTATTTACCAAGAGTACACTGAAAGTGGGCTTATCTGCCAAAACATCAAAATCAGAGAGATGATTATTTTAACATGCTTTGTACAGAACAAGATGCAACAATTTTGTGCTACTGCCTCTTCCCTCAGGCAACTATTCTCTCTTGAGCTCTTGTCTTTATAAAGAGATGATCAAGCAAGATTGTTGTGGTCCACCAGCAAGATTGTTGTGATCCGCCAGCAGCCTGCAGAGCTGGCAGCGGAGTCGGACAGTGAGGAGGCTGGGCAGGAACATGGGCCAGTCCTGGAGTCTGGGGAAGGCCTGGACAAGGACTCTGCATCGGAGGCAGAGATGGGGCCAGGGCCATCTAGGAGTGATGCACGGACTCTGGAGCCTCCAGAGTCAGACAGCAGAAAGGCAGAGGAACAGAAGGAGCTTGTTCCTAGTGTGCACATGTGCAGAGCTGCTAGAAGGCATGAACAGTTAAAACAAAAGGGATGACTCAGGAGTAAGGCCTGGAGATGACAGGTCCCTCCCATAAGGCTTAAAAGAGAAGCAAAGGCATGTGCAGGAAAGCAACGTTGTTAATTCCGTTCCCAGTCAGCATCTCTGTTTGATTCTGTAATCCGTGTGGCTTTGCCAAGTGGGTCTTTGGCAGCGTGTCAAGGGAGATAAAGGTTGGTGATTATGCCAAAGGACTTCTCCTGAAGGACTTTTTGCAATTAATTGGGACTCAGCTATGAATGAACGTAATTCACAGCTGTTGCAATAAAAGAGGTTTTTGGGACTATTCGTGTGTTTTAATGACTCAGGAAGCCTAGGTCACAACAAAGATGTTCAAATAATTGCATCTTAAATTTTAACTTCATTATTTATATACCAGGCCAGAGAAACATTTAAAAGCTAACATTGGAGAGGCCTTGAGGGCCACCTTTCCAAATTAATACTTAAAATCCCAAAGGAGAAAGTTCCAAAATAAAACAGGGCTTCTGCTGTCCTACACTTTTAGCTGGTACAAAAGGATTCCACGTTTGATGGTACTGAATGCTTCTGATGGATCTAGCAGAACTAGAGAGACTCCCTCCTTCCCTGTCCTGCCACAGATCACCCATAAAAAAGGGACAAAAATTTATTTATCTCTACCATCTCTCTTTTCTGATCAAGAGGAAAAACTCATAATTTGTGTCTCAATTTTTGTAAACCAGAACTTCATTAGACACAGCTACACTCACAACCTTCTGTGCTCTGCCCCTAGCTAGCACTCAAACAATTCATAAACTCCTGAGGTCCTGAATGGAAAATGAACAGCCTGAGTTACTTTGCACATAGGCACAGGCACATTTGCCTGCATTTCTTTTTTTTTTTTATTTACTATTTTTACCACTATCAAGTTGCCTTTCCCTTAATTGGTTTTAAAAAGAACAAGAGGAGGATAACTGTTCATTGATAATAGAGAAAGTAAATGAGGATTCACAGAAGAAGCCCCTTTTGGGAGAAACACAGAAACAAATTGAATTCAATAGAAATAAACCACATCTTTTCAAAGGAGGTTTACTGATTTAAACTGTTTAGGACCCCAAATTTTTCTGGAACATGGTTTTGCTGAGAGATCACACTTTGAAAAATCGATAATAATTTTATGTGAATGGACAGGAGGCAGGGAGAGGGAGAGGAAGAGGGAGGGAGGGAGAAGGAGTGAGTGAGAGAGAGAGAGAGAGAGAGAGGCGCATTATTAAGAAATTTTTATTTTTGAACATCGTTCATTCAAGTCTCAGTCCATTTTAGAAATATTTAAATTCAGCATATTTGAAAAAAAGAACAAAATCTATATTTCTTTTCACATGTCACTCCTTCAAACATTTTATATACAATTATTTAACATACAATTTTTCTAATTATACCTATTTCTACATGCAAAGATATATTTTGAGATGGATATTTAAAAACCCAACCTAAATAAGATGGTTATTTTGTGATGGTTTTTGTTTTGGCAGGTCAATTTTGTTAAGAAAACTATTATATACTTATTCACTGAACAACCTGGTAAATAATATAGGAACTTCAATTAAATGTTTTTACAGCGATTTAAACGTCAAAATACCCAGAAGAGATTTTAAAACTTCACTTGGATTTTACAGTCCTGAATCAGCACTTTATTCTGAAAATATGCAGTTTCTATCATTAGATATTAACACATTTGTCCCCAGATGTTTTCTTGTCAGATTCACTTGCTATATTTCACAGGTTGAAAGAGAAATGTAAACGTATTTGCATTTTAAAGATGTAGATAATCTGTATTTATTTGAATATATGAATACAAAAATAGAGGAATGTTATATATGCAGTAGTGCAAGAGTGTCCAAAGCAGTTGACCCTAAAATGGCAACACATTAAAGATAACATCTTAATCCAAATAATGCCATTATGTATTCGCATTGCAACCTCTGACCCACGTATATAAATTGCAACATTGTTGTGATGACCTTGTCCAACTGTTTACCTCCTGCCAATATCTATGCTACTTGTATGAAAACAGATAGCTGTGATTTAAGTAACAATTAACACAATGTTTGTCTAACCCTAACCCTAACAATCACAAACCAGGTGGATTCAGAAAGAGACTTTGAATAGTGACTAGCTGTCAGTTATGTGTGCTATAAGGTAAGGTACTGAGCTGTTACAGAGCTCAATGAAATAAGCATTAAAATCTTCTTTGAACCTCTGGATTGATATATCAGACCCATCACATAACATCTATTCCAGTGGTGCGTTTCAAAAATTTTTATTACCAGTTCTGTGGGTGTGGCTTGGTGGGTGTGGCATGGCTTGGTGGGCGTGGCAGGGGAAGGATACTGTAAAATCTCCATTCCCACCCCACTCTGGGGAAAGGATACTGCAAAATCTCTATTCCCTCCCCACTCCAGGGGAAGTTTACTGCAAATTCCCCATTTCTTCCCGATCAGCTGGGACTTGGGAGGCAGAGAATAGATGACGGCGGGCCCAGTCAGAATTTTTACTACCAGTTCTCTGGATTACTCAAAATTTCCGCTACCGGTTCTCCAGAACTGATCAGAACCTACTGAAACCCACCTCTGATCTGTTCCTAATTTATATGGGGGTATGTTAGCACAAAATATGTTTTCTGCTATAAGAGGATATTATTATATGCAATTCAAAAATATGCAATTAACATCATCCCAATCCATTCTGGGGGCATCACGATGGGGATGGATGCTGTACCCAATAATATCACAATAGACATGGTGGTGTAATCTTAATTTTAGTTCTTATGTTCTAGATCAGTTTGTCTTATTTCCCACAAACTCAAAATAGCTATAAGGATATAACTATATATGGCTGCATGGGTAGGATGATTTAATCCGTACATTTTCCTTATTGCAAACAGAATCAGAAAACTCACAGCTGTCAAAGGCTGCTATTAACATTTAGCACAAATAATTATTGAAGGTCTGGGCTACATGTTTCTTTTTCTACATGAAGCTGAAGAGGGCATTTTTATAAAAATCTAGAAATGGCATTTTGCTAAGTAAATGCACTTGTTCTTCCTATTTTCCATGAAACAGGAAACTTTAACAACAGTAATAACAATAATAACCACAATTATATATTACATTTATAGGCTGCCCACCCCCTAGAGCTGCAAGTCTAGGTGGCTTAATTGTTCAAACAAAATGAAGAATACAAAAACCATTAAAACAAGATAAAAGAATAACAATGCCAAAGAAAAGAAAACCAGAGGGTAACAGAAAGGAAGAAAGGACACCAGTGACCCTCTCCAAAGGCCTTCAAAATACCAGTAGGGTGGGAGCCATTCAAATTTTATTCCAGAGGGCATCTATGGCTTCCAGAGTCCCAATAGGTGGCATTGTTTAATCAATGTAACCTGGAGTGTGTCAACTCTGCCAGATTAACCAGTCAGGCAGATAGGTCCTCCTTCAAGTAACCAGGTAGGGCTTTATCAGTTGTGACTCACACCTTGAATCATTGCTGGAAGCAAACTGGCAACCAGTGCTATTTGCAAACCAGTGTAAAATAGAGCCCCGGTGCCCAACCTACAGAGTTAGCTCAGAAGGATGCCATGGGCAAAGGTAGTGAAAGCTGCTAAGAGATCAAGGAGCAGAAGAATGGATGCACCACCATCTTCTCAGGTCTATCACAAGTCATCAACAAGCATGACTTTAGTATTCTAAAGTCTCAATACTAAATCCCTGACTGAAATGTGTCTAATTAATTCATTTCCTACAGGGTTCTCCCCAGTTGCAGGCTAACAACCTGAACAAGCTTCCCCAAGAAGGGAAATTTGAAAACTGGTGAATAGTTATCATAAATCAATTGGGTTTTAGAAGAGCCTCTTAAAGAGGGAGCACACTATTGACTCTAGAACACTACAGGACGACACTACTCCATGGACCCAACTATGGCTCACCTGCTTGGCTACTTTTACAAACTAGGAAAGACCCAGATCCAGTTAGCAAGTGGCCAAACTGAGAGCAAAGAAAACCCTGTCCACTTCCTCAGAAGTCACCACTCAAATTCATCTCAGATTACATCACCAGACCATACCCCAAGCACCTCAGCCTGCTCTCCCCACTAAGTGTCCAAGGCAGAGTGAATCTGATTACTTTTATCCACTAGATGGTCTTAATAATTTTCACAATAGTCCAGCAGATGTTCTGGGTGACCCTCTCTACCTATTAGGGAATGGGTCACCCCCAACAGTGCTATTAGATGGCTATCAGCACATGCAATATGGGCAGAAAAATATAGACATTTTGCCATCTTTAGCCCTATCAGGCAATTCCTAATATGAACTTTTACGCATGTCTAGTCAGACATGCTTCAAGTGTTCCTCTAGCAATGCTCAGGATGTTTCTTCTCAAATAAAATCAGAATCTTTAGGTATTAGTCCCTCTTTAGGTATAACTAATTGCTAATACCTAGGCATTAATACTAAAACTAATTATATTAATATGATTAATATTACTAATATTTAGGTAATACTAATACTAATACTATACTAATATTAATTATATGGTATTATTACTAATAATTAGGTATTAGTATTATATTACCACTAATAAAATATTAATTCCTAAATGTTATCAATATCTCAACAGAGACAAGATTTGACTTTGATGTAGGCAAATATCACCATTGAATAATGACTACAAGTTGTTTACAACGATTCTGGCTGACAGATTGAAAATAATTTTGCAAGAGTTTATTCATGAGAATCAATGTGGGTTTTTACCTAAAAGACAGATAAAGGACAACATTAAAGCACAATATTAGAAATGTGTTGGACATTTTGGAATATTTGGAGCAACATATTGAAAAACAAGCTGCATTGATTTTCTTTGATGCAAAGGTGACCTTTGACAATTTGAACTGGGCTTTCTTGTTCAAAGTTTTGGAAGATATGAACTTTGGAGAGAACTGTATTAAATGGATAAGATCGATTTATACTTCACTAAAAGCACAAATTATTGTTAATGTAGATCTAAGAAAGTCTTGTGAGATATACAAAGGAACAAGACAAGGATGCCCCCTATCTCCTTTCTTGTTTTGGTTCTTGAAATACTGAATAGAAATATAAGACAAGATAAGAGGATTTTAGGAGTAAAGATTTAAAAAGAACTGTATAAATTAAGGATTTTGCAAATGATATGGTGTTGGTTTTGGAAGATCTTTTAAAGGGAAATGCAACATTAATGGGATTAAGAAAAAGAATTTTGGGAATTATCAGGTTTTAAGATCAACATACATGAGATGAAAATGTGAATAAAAAACATGAAAATAGAAGACAAAACCAAATTGACAAATAAAATGGTTTAATACTGAGAAGGACGTAAAGTCTCTGGGTATCACTATGACAAATATGAATTGTATGTTAGTTCAAAATAACTATGTTATGACATGTAATGACATTTAAAAAGACAAGTTAAGATGGAAGAAACTACCAGTGTCACTGCTGGGGAGAATTTCTGCAATAAAAAAATGAATGACTAGCCTAAAATAAAGTTTGTGTTCAGATAATGCTTCTTTTCACAACTGATTCCACCATCTAAAAAGTGTCAAAATATATTTCTACCTTTGTGTGGCGGGGGAAAAAAACCCAAGTAAATATATATTGTTACAAGATGCAAAGAAAAGAGGAGGATTTGAAATTGTATGTTGGAATTTCTTTGGTTTTGATGAAAGAGTGGGTGCTGCTAAGAGATAGGAGTTTGGCAGTTATAAAGACATGACCTGAGATTTGGTTGGCATGGATTTTGGTGGTACAATAAAGACAAGGTTCATGTGGATTTTAAAAATCATTACCTTATTTGTGCTACATTTGAGAATATAGAATAAATACAAACCCAAATTGTGCCCCATAACATATTTGTGGCTCTCAAAAGAAGATGTATTTGATATATAAGAAATAATACAAAAATGCAAATGGCTAACATATGCAAGTTACTAGAATTTTGTAAAGGAGAATAAAAATCAAATCAATAAAGAACTGGTGGCAGAGGGATATAGTTGCAAATAGTTTTCTTATTTACAGCTATTAGTAAGATTTAAAGCAGAAAGAAGAGTTTAATGTTTTGAACATTGTAAAACTGAGTTTGAAATAGAATTGTGTAAAAATGAATATGTATTTGTTCAAATGTATAAATTTTATTGAAATATGACAAAAAATTTGAAATAATGTATGATAAAATAGACTAAAATATTAGTTATACTATAAAGATGGAACAATGGTAAATATGTGATGGAACAGATTAAAATTTACACTATATTACACTCACTATATTAAAGAGAATTTGTAAATGATGTAATGTTGGTATATCACCAGAGGAATTGTCTAGAAAAAAGATATTATATTGGACATACAAAAGAGGTGGTGTTTTAATAATTAAGAGAAATGTACAAAAAAATAAAAAAAGAGAGTAACCTTGATAATTTTCCTATATGAAATGAAATAAAGGTTAATGACATTATTTGTATGGACTAAAGATTAAAATTGTTAGAAGTAAAGTAGAGGGGAAAAATATAAAGTTGGTTTATTTGAACAAGTTTAAAATAAATATGTTGTTAATTTCTGGAAATCCTTAATTGATTTTTGCTGACACCAAGACTGAAATGATAGTGCTCTATGGATTTGTTTATAGATAAGATATGGATAAGAAAAGAAGAGATCATTTGTTGTATTTTAACAAGATATAAGTAGCTAATATTGTATATTCTTGTGGTGAAGGTGGGAAATCACTTTTTTATATATTTCATCTTTTTCTTTACAATAGTCTTTTATTTCTTTTCTATTTCTCTTTTTTCCTTTTTTTTCCTTTCTTTTCTACATCTTCTAGTTCTCCTTTTTATTCTTCTACCTTTTTTAGTTTGTACTGTTTTTTACTGTTGTAATTATAATCTTTATCACATTTCTCATGAAGACTCTTTTAATTAGAGTCTTCATGAGAAATGTGATAAATGCTTGAGTTTGATGAAGTTGAAAGACAAATATAGTATTATAAAATTACTTTTCATCAGATGAGCAATACTCAGCAGAAATATTAGCATATAGCCCATTTCTTCTGCCATTATTTAGAAAATAGGAGAATTTATTTGTAAAGTGGACAGGAAAGTTCTTCAGAAGATGGTGAAACAGTTGCTTGTCAACATGTCTTATGCTTGACTGCTATGAGATGTTTCAGCATTCATTTCACAGGAATTGATAGCTGGTGAAGGAATGGACACACCAATTTCCTATTTTCCTTCCTCTATACCTGTCATAAACATTAAGGGGCATTCTGGAACTAGTTTTAAAATCACTCTCATCTTCTTCAAATTCAGCTTCAATATATACATATATTTAATATTAATATTGGATATTATCCACATGTATTAATCTAGGTGAGTAGATTACATCTTCTAAAAGCACCTGCAAAGTTTATCACCTATCAACAATATAATCCCTGGAGAGTTTTATATTAATTCTTTTGAATTTTCAGGTATAATCATCAAACTAGAAATGATTCTGACTTTTTTTTTAAAGGAATTAGTGGTAAATGCCTCCTTTTTCTTCTTTCTAATATTAGGACTTTGTGTTAGTAATGCCAGAAGTGTACTAGTCTCTGCAATTTTTCATTTTCATTTCCTTCCTCAAACACTTATGGCTTTAATGAGGTTTCATTTTTATTGCAGTGTCATTATTAGCCATGATGAGAATAACTGTAAAGAAAATTTCCTCCTAATTCCTTGCTTAATGGCCTATCAAGGTAGGGTTGGGTTTGAAAATGACTGAATGAATCAGATAATCTGTAAAAGTATAAAATGGCCTTTTTTTCTATTTCAAGGGCTCAGATGCAGTCTCCATAAGTAACGATCACATCGTGATAGAATAATATCATGAGCTTTTTACACTATAACACCGTAATGCAGTTCTTATCTGAATTTTGTTTTCCTACTGGATTATACTTGTGAAATCTTGAAGCACAGCAGTTTCTACTGAGATCCTCCACGTTTGTAACCCCTTTCCAAAAAACACTATGCAAAATCTTCTGTACCGCTTTCCATGTACACTTAACCACTTGTAGGCCTGATATACATGACATGATATTTAGACTTTTGATACTATAAATATATTAATGTGGGTAGACTTACAATAGTTCGTTTAGTGACCGTTCAAAGTTACAATGGCACTGAGAAAAGTGACTTATGACCATTTTTTGCACTTATCACCATTGTAGAAAATAACTACAATAAACTTAAACAACAGATAGGGACAGACTTGGTGAAATGGGAAAATTTAGCCCTCTCTTTGATTGGAAGGATATCTACTATTAAGATGAACATTTTGCCCAGAATTTTATATTTGTTCCATACAATTCCAATTAGATTGGGGAAAGACTTTTTTGAAGAATTGAATAAAATGGTGTTAAAATATATTTGGCAGGGAAAGAAGGTGAGGATAAAATTAAAGTTGTTACAAGATGCTAGAATGAGAGGGGGTTTTGGCCTACCTAATTGGGAACCTTACTATCAATCCACATCCTTTGATGTGGATTAAAGAATGGATAATATTAAGGAATACTAGACTATTGAATCTAGAAAGTCATGATTTGTTGATGGGGTGGCATGCTTTTTATGGTATAATAAGGGAACAAAAATACAGGGGTATTTTAGAAGACATCATATACGTGAGGCTTTGTTACTGAATTGGGAGATGATTAAAAAACAACATTATTTGAACATATTTAGACTTTTGATACTATAAATATATTAATGCAGGTAGTCCTTGACTTACAATAGTTCATTTAGTGACCATTCAAAGTTACAATGGCACTGAGAAAAGTGACTTATGACCATTTTTTGCACTTATGACCATTGCAGCATCCCAATGGACATGTGATTTACATTCAGCTGCTTGACAACTGACTCATATTTATGATGGTTGCAGTGCCCCAGGGTCATGTGATCCCCTTTTACGACCGCCTGACAAGCAAAGTCAAAGGGGAAACCAGATTCACTTAACAACTGTATTACTAACTTAACAACTGCAGTGATTCACTTAACAACTGTGGCAAGAAAGGACGTAAAATGGAGCAACACTCACTTAACAAATGTCTCACTTAACAACAGAAATTTGGGGCTCAAATGAGGTCGTAAGTCATGGACTACCTGTACTGAAGTCTCCAGTGTTTGAAACAAAGTGTGTTTGCCCATTTTTAAATTATTTAAATACATTTCTGGTTACTGGATGTTAATAGGGCTTTGATATCATTCATACGTCTGCTTGAAAGTATTGATACTGCAAAAATTTAGGTATAAGATTGTATGTGTAATGAGTGTGCACGCTGGGACATCTCAGGAGATCATGGTTGTGTCATTGGTTAATATCAGGTGGCTAAATGCCACTTGTCCCTTTAAGAAGATAAATGCTGACCACTTTGTGGGATTACATTACTAGCTACTCATGCCTGTCAGCATAGGATGTATACATGCTGAGACAATCAGTTTAAAGAACAAAAATTATAGGTTAGAATTATTTATTATCCCACGACTTATTATGCATGTTTACTGTTATATTTTTCTTATCATTCGTTGTAAAAATGTCTTTTGGTTTTATCTTTGTAATAGAGCTAAAATTTTGGTTTAGTCTCTGGCAGCTACCTTTCAGAAATCTACCAGTTCTGCAGAATTGTACTCTGCTGAACACAACAAGACTATAATGATCACCTTTGTATTCAGCATGGAGGGAAGGATTAAAAGCTTAGAATGGATACAAGAAAATAGAGAAACTCGCTTTCTTAATCCACGGAACCAATACTGCTCAGAGTCACCACCAATACAGGTAGTCCTCGACTTACAGTCATTCGTTTAGTGACCAAAGCTACAACAGCACTGAAAAAAGTGACTTATGACTGGTTTTCACACTTATGACCACTGCAGCATCCCCGCGGTCACATGATCGAAGTTTGAATGCTTGGCACCTGATGTATATTTATGACAATTGCCGCGTCCTAGGTTCATGCGACCGTCTGACAAGCAAAGTCAATGGGGAAGCCAGATTCACTTAACAACCATGTTACTAACTTAACAACTGGACTGA
This sequence comes from Arizona elegans, assembly GCA_022577455.1. Taxonomy (NCBI): domain Eukaryota; kingdom Metazoa; phylum Chordata; class Lepidosauria; order Squamata; family Colubridae; genus Arizona; species Arizona elegans. The sequence goes on from JAKOOJ010000001.1 coordinate 258,773,585, forward strand.
TTTACTTTACAACTGTGGGAAGAAAGGTCATAAAATGGAGTGAAATTTGCTTAACAACTGTCTTGCTTAGCAACAGCAATTTGGGGCTCAATTGTGGTCATAAATTGATGACTACCTATACATTTTTTTAAAGCCAAAGAACTGATGTGTGATATTAATTACTCCAAAGCATACTATCAAAATATCCAGTCCTATAATCACTCTTTCTTTCCATATATTCGTTTTCTTTCACCTTGACAAGTGGCGGGCTCTTAAAGAGACTGGATTTCTTCCTCTTGCCTGTGATTGGTAATCAGTACCATGCTAGCTCTTCCTGTCAAAAAGACGAAAGGATAATAAAATATAATCTTCCCTTACCTTTTAAACAGTTCATCAGATTTATATTTGCAATATTTTAATGGAAGCCTGCTAGCAGAACACAAGCCTGACATGAGAATAGTACAACAAACATTCCTTGCCTACAGACTATAAATCTTAAAACGTTATTTATTCCATTGTCAATAGGGTCATCTGATCTTTCTCCATTAAAATAATTTGATTTTACACACTCAGTTCCACTCCCAGCCATGTAGTCATAAACAAACTCTTAAAAGCTTGGTTCTCTGCCAGTGGAACAAGCACAAGTGCATGCTCACCAGAAACAGATTAATAAATCATCATTTGCCAACTGGAATCCAGCAGGTAAGGACTTCAGACTTCAAAGTAAGCTCTCAAAATATCCCATCACAGAATAACACACACACACAAAAAGAAATACCCATTCTCGGCACCTTATCTTGGAAGTTCACATTGGTTCGAAGGTGACCTTTAAAGGATTACCTTAACACGCATGGAAATCAGCCCCTCTCTGATGTCTTCTGAAATTTGTAATAAAAAATGGCTGCGTGACTGACATTTAAATTAGAAGGGGAAGAAAGGAGGAATTGGGGGGGGGGAAGGGGCGAGGGAGAAAGGCAGCTTAAATTTCTCCTAACATAAGCTGAAGCAGAGATATAAAACTATTTGACTTTCAAAGGCCAGAACTATGATAGCTGACTACCAATTTGCAGTTTGCAATGTAACACTCTTACTTCATCAACTAGGGCGACAGAGGAAAGATCTTTCAAGCGCTAAATCATTTTTCCCCTTGAATTCATTTGTTTGGCTGGCATGAAAACGTAGAGATGGGATTCAGACTCATCCTCATCCTTTTTTCCCCCCTGCAAATGTACATTTATATTGTTGGCACAGGAAAAACATAAAAGCAATAATGATTTAAACAATACATTTAGAAGCAATCAATTATTCTTTCTCCTTCCTACCATGCACAGGTGTGAAACGTGGGGGTTGATCTGCAATCCAGGCTGTCTGTCTTTTCACAAAAGGAAAATGTTTCTCATTATAAAGACATCTCTACTTCACCATCAGTCACTTATGCATTGTTTCAAAAACCTAAATAAATAAATAAATAAATAAATATCTGAAGCTATTTTTTTGTGTGTGTGCCTGCCCGTTAAACAATGTTTCTAGATATCTGTGAAGTTGGAAAGAAGGAAGTCTTTCCTTTTCAACTTGTTTTGCTCCATATTTGCTTATTGCTACTGTTATCACGTACTCTTTTTAATTAGACATTGAATTGAAAATTATCTTCCCTAAGCTGCTACCCATCCTTTATCTATTAGGCTGTCCCTTCTCAAAGAAATTGGAGAGCACCCCAATGCTTTCTAATGGCAATTACACAAAACAATAGAGGAGAAACATAAGATATATTTCATTAGGAAGACTCTTTAACTGGAGTCTTGTTAACATATCTCCTTGGTTTTAAAAAAAATGAAGTTTTCAAGAATCAAAATCTGAGATTCACATGAACAAACTACTACCGTGTTTCCCCAAAAATAAGACCCTGTCTTATATTTTTTTGAACCCTGAAATAAACGCTTGGCCTTATTGCCATGTGCTCAAAAGCCCGATTTGGCTTATTATCAGGGGATGTCTTATTTTGGGGGAAACAAGGTATTTACAAATTGATCACCTACGGTTTAGAAAGAACAGATAGGAGTTTTCACTTGGCTCAGACTATCTCAACACTACCAATATTTTTTTTTGTTCTTTCTTTGAAATTGTAACAATGAGAGTTATCCAGCTTGTCTTAATACACTGACTGCCTACTATTTCAGATGTGACTCAGTAAAATATTTTCCTTATCATTGGTGGAATTTGTACATTGCAATAAAAGCACTGGAGATACGCCTGAAGATGCATACGGATTGAGCTCTGAATCTGATAATTTACAAAATTATGACAACCACATTGCATTTATCTACTGACCCTTCCCGTTCCTTCTTTCACTGAACTGGTGCCCACCAGATGTACAAAAATTTCAGCATCCAGAATTTTTGGCTATCACAGGGGCACTAAGAATCCAATGAGCTGTAGTCCTAATGAATTTGAAAAATTGCAAATTTGGGAAGGCTGTTCCTGTCCTGTCCAGTCTAGAACATTTCCAGCAGGACATAAAAAGATAGAGTGCAAATGAAGTTCAATTTTAAGTCCAGTAAAAACTTGAATAGTCCTAATCAAACCTGAAATGCACTGCAAGTATTCAATAGGACTGAGATTTCCAATAATGACTATATTATATTCTATATTTCAAATATTTGCTCTGTCCCTCAATTTTACAGTTGTCTGCTCTCATTAGATGCAGGCAAGGAGAATTGCTTCTTCATAACATGCACTCCAAGAGACAGAGAAGGTAATTGATTTGTTCCAAAACTTTATAGATGGAGATTGCATCCTTCTCAAACAGCATATAGCTGTTTTCCCCAAATGGTTTTCCTCCAGATAATCTGTAAGGCAGCAGATTGGGGAAAGATGGTCTACAGCAGCCAATCTATTAATGTGAATATGAATCAAAGGTAGGATGCAAAGCAAATTATTGATGCAATTGGGAAAAAGTCAATTATTTTCACATTTAGCATGGGGCAAAAAACCAAACATAAATAGGAGGCAACAATCAACAGTATATATTATGTGCATACACACATCTATAAAACATACTCAACAAAATAATTTTACACCTATTAAAAGTAAATCCCACTGAACTCAATTGATTTTACTCTCAGGTAAATAGACACAAGACTGCATTATAAATATATGAAAACACTGCTGACCTAGTATTCAAGCAAAACTGGCAGAATTCTAATTCTGGTTGTTTTGATTCATATAGTTAACCTCAAAATTCAAAGATGACATTTTGCATGTGCAGTTATCTGTGATTTTGAACAAGATATCAAAATAATATACTAGATGTTTATAAGACACCTTTACATTTATTTGTGGTATTTCCTTCCTGCTTTCAGTAAGTGGATAGACCGGGCGTTGTCTTACCTGAACGCCCCTTTTCTGATCAATGAGATATGAATCATTACCTATTATCTATGTCCTCCCACTTATGACTCATAATCATGCTGCTTGTATCTTTACGATTTATATTGTTTTTATTTGTTCCTAGTATGATTTGATTGCTTATTAGTAACCTATGACTATCACTAAGTGTTATATCTTATGATTGTTGATTAATGTTTTTTCTTTTTTTTCTTTTTCTTTTTATGTATAGAGAGCATATGCACCAAAGACAAATTTCTTGTGTGTCCAATCACATTTGACCAATAAAGAATTCTATTCTATTCTATTCTATTCTATTCTATTCTATTCTATTCTATTCTATTCTATTCTATTCTATTCTATTCAAAATGGTGATGACTGCCAGGGCCAGGAAGAGGAACCAGGCAATAACAATATGGAGTCCATGAGCAGCTGAGACAAAGAGGAGGAGAATCTCAAAAGAGATCTCTGCATTCTTGAACTAAGGTGAAATTTCCTGATAGAGGGAACAATTAATCAGTGGAATGACTTACCTCCAGATGTTGTGGATGTTACAACACTGGAGGTTTTTAAGAAGAGATTGGACAATCTTTTGTCTGAAATGGTATAGGGTTTCCTGCCTGAGTAGGAGTTGACCAGAAGACCTCCAAAGTCCCTTCCAACTCTTATTCTGTTATTAACTTATAACAGAGTCCCCACAGAGGCCAGAAGGGTAAAGCATAAGACTACAAGGAAGATACAGAATCACTTTAGGAGAAAAATGAAGAAAAGCCATCCAGAAGAGAGTACCACAAGAAACTCAAAAATAAAGCTGAGAGGAACTGATGGCTACAGACTCCTTATCTCGGAAACTTGAAGAAAATGTGGAGGAAAGCAAACAAATTATTCTGGGGAAAGATAAAGTGGAAAGACAGCTCAAGTGGAAAGGCAGCAAAAGAAATAAAAGTCCAGTTAAGGTGTACAATAATAAAAGGAGTCAAGAAAGTGCTAACAGTTAAATATTTAGGAAGTAGTGAGACCAGAAGAAACAAGATGAATAACAGTGTTTGGAAAGACAAAGACATTAAGTACAGAAAAATATTCAAGGTTAAGAGTGAAATCTAATTACAAGGAATTAAGTGAAAATAAAACAGAAAGAAATTCACAGAGATATAGAAAGATAAAATTTAAAAAGGAAAACAGGCAATCTTTAGTAAGTATTCTTTAGCAAGATACATTTGTGTAATAAAGCCTGATCTCTTTCAAACTGCCATCATTGGAAAAAAAAGAACCTACAGCAAATGTGAATTTGAAAAGTTCTTATCAACTTGCAAAGCAAAAATAATAATAAAAATAAAAATAATCTATCACTAAAGATCTCTCAGTGTTATAAATCATTTTTTGATCTGAACCCAGACTTCATTCCAAGAGTGCTTAGCCATGGGAAAAGTCTCTTACTTTACTGAATAATGTTATCGCCATGGTACCAAGACAGCTTTTGCTAACCAAAAAGTGAAATATAGATATGTATATACACAATCTTTTTAATAAACATTGACAGTTTGACAGTTGTATCCAAGGTGGGAGGGGGGCTTTCCTGAAGTCCCACAGATTCTTTGCCCACACACTTTGATTTAAAAGCCACTTTACTCAATTAATACCAGCTAAAGAATATATAAAAAGCTGCGCTGAATGTAATCAAAGGCCTACCCTCTCCATCACTCTGTTATTACAGTGATAAAACAGATGCCTATAAAAATGCACATGAGGTACAGCAGTGCAATAGTACATTAGCACTTTGATTTCCCAGAAAATGATTCCCCGAGTTATATTTCTATAATACAGTGTTTATTAAAGCATGCAGATATGAAACTTCTAGGAGAATTAGGAAAAGAATTTTGCAAGCTTGACAACTAAAGCAATAGCACTGACTCCCAATCATAAAGTGTGTGTGTGTACATACAACCAACTGATCAGAAGCACAGTAAATAATTCACAGGGCCAGTGAAAATTTATGTAGATTTAGACAATCAAGAAGAAACTATTTTTAAAAAAACCCTATAACATCAATTAAACTGGAAGGATAAAATTCAAATAAATCAAAATTGGCCTACTGAGTTCTAATCCTGCTTTGAGCACAAAACCAGCTAGGTGACCTTGGGCCAGTCACTTTCGTGCCAGTCTAGGAAGGAGGCAATGGAAAAGCACTTCTGAAAAACCTTGACAAAAAAATTGCAGGCGCTCTCTAAGAATTGGATATGGATTGGGGGAAGGGGGAGGGTCCCAATGTATACCTTGCTATAGTCCCAATGTATACCTTGCTATAGAATACCCTACACAATAATGAGTCATGAAGCTGGAATTTTTTTTTTATTGAAAAGTTTTATAAGAAATTCAAACAATTTTCTCCCCCGCACCCTTTCCCCTTCCCCACATAAATTGTACATTTTCTTATACATAAGAAATCCTACATATACATGTTTTCCTTAAAGAAAGCATTAAAATAAAACATTTTAATTACATTCGGAGTTGCTCTTCTTCTCTTTCTTCCCTCATTCCACAACAAACCTTCTTCTTCTCCTCCTTTTTTTCCCTTCCCTCCCTCCTCTTCTCTCCTACTTTCTGCTGCCTCTTCTCCCACCTCATCCTACTTCCTTTCCCTTTCCCCCACTTCTCTCTTCTTTCCCCCTTCTTGCCTTCACTCCTACCCCTATCCCCTTCCCTTCCCTTCCTCCTCTCCTTTCTTCCATTTCTCACCCTCCCTCTCCTCCTCCTACCCCCTCCTCCTCTCTCCTTTCGAACTTCTTTGCTGTGAAATATTTTCCTCCTTTAGTGTCTGAGCAACTCCTGTATTCTACTCATAGAATATACTTTCTTCTGCTAAAACATTTCTCTATTCACCACCTTTCCCCCCCATCCCTTATCCCCCCCTCCCCACCCACCCCCTGACTTCCCAGAGCAAAAACAGGGTACAGCATCTAACAAACATATGCTAAAATAAACTAACAAATTATAAAGTTCAAAACTCCCACATGTTCTTTAACTCCCTTGCTCCAATTCATCAACCTCCCTTTTATAAATTCTCAAAACCAATTAAATTAAATTCATTCTTCCTACTTGTAAAAAAGAAAAAGAAAAAACTTTTTCTTGATGTATAATCTGATACTTTAGCAGTCTTACAAACAGTAGAAATCATGAATAAATTCCATTTCTATACCAGAAAAAAAAGAAAAAAAGAAAAAAAATTCATCTTAAAATCTTACACATTTTATCTCATATATCTTTTTAAATAATATAGTCTTATGTTAAGCATTTTAAAAATCTCTTAATACCTTTAAAGCACTTATTTACCAAATATAAATTTCAGAATCTACAGGAGGGTGTCTTTCAATTTTTCAATTAACCGTCTTAATACCTCTAACTTTTTAGAGAGCAACCCTTAACTATCCAAAACTAATTATCATTTTGCAATAAAATTCTGAATTTAACATTAATCCTCTTCACTTCAAAGGGTTAGACATCCTAAAAGCTTATACAATTTATTTCATATGTCTTGTAAAATAATATAACCTTATGTTAGACATTTTAAAAATCTCTTAATGCCATTAAAACACATATTTGCCCGATGCCAATTTTAAAATCCACAGGTAGTTATTCTTAATCTTCTGTTCTTCTCTTTTTTCTATATTTTTTCCAATCCTTTTTTTTAATAAATTCTGTCAACAGTCCCCCCAGTTTTATTTTTGAAACTTTTAAAATGGTGATTTGAGGTTGATGCGCATTTTCTAACTTGAAATCCCCATTTCGTCTCTTCTTGCTTGTATAATCATTCAGTCCATTTCTTTGTCCATATAGCCAAAATTTGTTGCCATAAAGATTGTCAGCTTGCAATAAAGAAACTATTTGTTGCTTTTCTGTCATTTGAATGGAAATGTCCACCAAAACCTTTGTTTCAACTGTACCAGCTAGTGTCTTAATCCTGTCCATCTCCTGATCTTCCAAAAACAAATTTCTCTGAATAATTTCCTGCTGTCCCTCTAACAACTGCTTATATTTTCCCGAGCTGTTTTTTGAAAAAGCCCTTTCGATTGTATCCAACAAGGCTGAAGTAAAAATGTCTAGAAGTTCTTGAAAAGCCTGGACAGTCACGGCTTGGGAATTTGCTGATTCACCAGCCCTGTTATCAGCCATATTTCAGCCATTTTGTATTTATCCAGCTATCAGGACAACAATTCAACTCTTTTCCACACAGTATAAAAACCAGATTTTAGTTAAAGTCAATACCAAATTCTTTTCCTCAATACCAAATTCTTTTCCTGACCGCTTCCCCTTTAAAACTTTTTCTTAGGGTGTAATCCAGTAGCTGTATCACTGTTGCAAACTTTAACAAGCCTTAACAAGCACTTTCCCTGGTAGTTTCCTCCTCCCGCCCTCAGGCGCCATTTTCTGCATTTAAAAGCGGAGTTAAAGTGTTACTTGCAAATTTTCCTTTTTGTTTTCTCCTGATTTGCTCTGTCTGCTATCAAAGTAAAGATGTTAAAAGTCCCCCCCACCCGTTGATTTTCAGCAGATTTTGGTCGCAGCTTCTAGCTCCGCTTTAGCGGAGTCGTCTCTGGTCCGGAGTAGCTTGACAGGCTTCTATAGGGAGCCCACAGCCTTTGCGCCCCAGGATTTCTCCTAGTGCACTTGGGGGGCTCTACCTCCGCCTGTCGACTCTTCTCTCTCCCCTTTGCCCGGGGAGAGGGTTCCAAGCCTCCAGACAGCAGTTTTTCGGCTGTTCTGGGACTTTTATGGAACCAGGGATCGGGCGCTCATAAAAGAGCGTCTTCAAAGCTTGCGGAGCCAAGCAGAAGTCCATGAAGCTGGATTTTGTGGAACAAAAGATATATATACATACATACATACATACATACATACATATATATATATATATATATATATATATATATATATATATATATATATACACATACATATGTAGGTCTTTGGTTATTCGGGTCTTCTCCCACGTAAAATTGGAAGTGTCTTGGCGACGTTTCGACGAAGTCTCATTCGTCATCTTCAGGCTGGTGTTCTCGGCCTCGAGAACACCAGCCTGAAGATGACGAATGAGACTTCGTCGAAACGTCGCCAAGACACTTCCAATTTTACGTGGGAGAAGACCCGAATAACCAAAGACCTACATACAAACACCCGCGAAAACCTGAGAAAACACACATACATATATATATATATATATGTATATATATATATATACATACATACATACATACATACATACATACTTCCATTGCCTATTTAATAACTGTCAAAACCAAAACAACTACTGTGAATCTACACAAAAGTATCCATGACCACCATAACAAAGCTAAGGTTTAGTTAATGGAGTGAATAGGATTGTACACAGATGTGAATTAATAAGTGTTGAAATTTTTTTTTAATAGGAATTTTTTAAAAACAGTTTTATTTGTTATTTCTAAACATAGTATAAGGCTTGTTTTTCCCTATAACAGCGATGGCTAACCTTTTTGCCATCGCGTGCCAAAAGCGGGGGGAGCGTGGGATGGTCGTGTGTGCGTGTGTCCAAACCCATAATTCTATGTGTACATGCGCATGTGACACCCCCCTCCCGCACTCATCACACTTTTGGCACGCGATGGCCCAGTTGGCCCGGTAGGCCCGTTTTTTCGCCCTCCCCCGGCTCCAGAGGCTTTCTAGGAGCTTGAGGAGGGCAAAAACGGCCTTCCCCACCCTCCCGGAGGCCCTCCGGAAGCCGGAAACGGCCCGTTTGCTGACATCCGGTGGGACCAGAAAGCCCAATAATCAGCTGGCCAGAGCACGCATGTGTGCCAGAGCTGAGCTCATGTGCCCACCAATATGGCTCCGCGTGCCACCTGTGGCACACGTACCATAGGTTCGCCATCACAGCCCTATAACAATGGCTCCATGAAGTTTGTTGGATTGAAAGACAGTGGTGGCTCAAAGTTAAAAACTAGTTAATTCTGTGGCTGCAACATCTTTCTTAATATTAAGGCATACCAAATTCTCCACAATGTTCTTATACTGCAGTGCTTTCAGCTTTTGTTATTTCACAACTTCATCACAGTATTTAAACATCTTAATTTCCCAGCATATCTTTAAGCGTACCTCTTCTTGCCCACATATCAAAATGCTTTTTAATGAAAACAAAGAAGCAGAGCCAGATAGGAAAAATGTTATCTTCTGTGCTGCCCTCTTTTATGGTTAAAAGAATAGAGACATTTTTCTCCAAAACCAAGAGGCTTAATTCAGGTGACATCTCCCAATCAAAGCAATGGTGGGTTGCCCCCAATTCACACCGGTTCTATAGAACCGATAGTAAAACTGGCGGGAAGCTCCACCCACTGACCCTGACGTCATGAAAATGCTTCTGCGCATGCGCAGAAGAGCACACGTGCACACACCAGTGCAACTATCATTGCGAACTGATAGTAAAGGTAAGTAGAACCCACCCCTGATTCAAAGGTCTATCAATGATGTGGGCTGTAGATAGAAATGGATTAATAATACATAAATGCTTAGAAACTGTAAATGGAGCTTTACTTAATGGGTCTTGGAATTTTAAAAAAATTACTCTTCCAATAGTCTCAAAGTTTTCTAGCTCCTCTATTGATAAAAAGGGGAGGAGGAATAGAAAGTTTCTTGACATAATTTTATCTATAAACTTTCAATCAGAAATGAAAATCAACTCCCATAAGGGCACAAACAACGTACTGCATTCTTATCCTTTTTGGTTATAAAGTGAGCAGCATGAAATAGACAATACGTTGAATAATGAAGAAAAAAAATCAATAAACAAGCTTCCTTTTGACCATTCAAGACATGCCAAGCAAATCAAAACCCATTTCTGGTCAATATCCTGTCTACCATTGCATCCAAAATCCCACATAACTCTTGGGACATGGCCACAAAAAAAATCCTACTGATAAAATTTACCCTAACAAGAAAAAAAATCAAGAAAATAGTCGGTCCACTAAAGAGAGAAGATGGCAAGGAAGTAACAGGCAACAGAGAGAAAGCAGAGCTGCTTAACTCATCCTTTGCATCGGTCTTCACGCAAAAAGAAACTATAGCCCAACCTACCAGAAACAAAGCTGTAAAAAACAGACTGGAAATAAAAGTTAAAATAAGCAAAAAAAAAAAGTAAGAGAACACCTGTCTGATCTTGATGAATACAAAACACCAGGAGCTGATGGATTACATCCCAGAGTTCTCCACCCATCCGCCCAGACGTCATCACAGACGCTCTGCGTGAGAGAAGCGAGCGTGCGCATGCGCGCGCTCACAGTTCCGAACCGGTAGCGAAGGTAAGTGGAACCCACTACTGGGTGAAATGTTTATCAGTTCTATTGCTATGAGATAGTTATAGGTCAACTTCCCTCCTTAAATTGCTCCTAATATTATGAATTTGAAATTTTTGTATGTAGGAGCGCACTAGAATTCCCACAGAACCAATTTTTGTTATCTCGGTTAATCACAACATCACAGAAAATTGGGAAAGCTGTAACTTTTGCAGATGTCTTAATATATAAAGGGGTTACAGCTGATGGATGCCCTTTGAAACTTTACAAATGAAAATGAAGTTTGTCACTCACGGTTTCTTGTCCTTGAGTAATAGACCAACTACAAGCCAGTGCAACTCAAATTTCATTGCTCTTACCTACAAAGATACTGGATCACTTAGATGGAGTTGGGCATGACACTGATTGGCAAAATAGCTGGATACGAAATCTAGAGATAATGGAGGGTTGTTTGTTTTAAACCCTAAGTACTAATTGCACAAGCTCTGCAAAGATATAACATCAAAATTCCAGTAAGAACAACAGTGAAAGAAGAAAGGACTCTACATGAATATATGATACTGGATAAGGTACTGACATAATGAAATAAAATATAAAATACATGTGATGAAAGAAATGGCAAATGACATTCTTCTTAAACGCCCTATCTTCCCATTAGCAGATCAGTTTGAGGTTAATTGCGTGTCAACATCGTATAACCTTGCAGATGATTGCTTAATTTGTGAGTATCATAATATTTGTAACTCAGGCCAAGATGAAAAGATTCAAAAATAAAAGGGAAATGAGAATTTCTATGCACCCATAGAAGCAATATTTTTTTAAAAAAGACTGTGGTTTTTATCTTTGAGGTTCCTATAATGGAATTACATTAAGCAATTTTTTTGATGTTTTTATTGTCAAAGGGGAAAAGATTCCTATTTATTCATATGAAGTATTTTGGAATGCCAGAAGCATGATCATTATCTTATGAGCATGTGATATAAATACAGAACAATTGTTTACTAGTTTAAGCAATCCTTGAACTGTCCATTTTTGGCAATGGGATATACGTTATTGTTTTTTTCCAGACTATTGCTGTTTTTTTTCCATATCTGCTTACAAAATACACACCAAACTTTGACTGTGTTATGCTGCAAGATTTTAACACTTCTACTGGTATTTCCTTTGCTGTAAGCAATATTTTCAATTGCTGGTGTTTCCTTTGCAATTTTTCGATTGCTATATTTTATTTTACTTTACTTCTTTACAAAACATCTGCACCTACTTCCATCATCCTGGGGAAAAAATGAAACCTGACAAAGGAAGATTAATTCATATCACAAATTTAATGAATATTTTGGAAATGAAGGATCTTTAGTTTGGAAAGATTTCAGTGTTTCATAAGAAATTTGGTGGGTTTTAGCAAAAAAAACCTTTGTGTATTAAATAAGGGAAATGTTTGCTTTGGGTTTTCATATTTTGTGCGCCCCATTTTTGGCCTCTGCGCACCCCATTTTCAGCCTCTGCACATCCCATTTTTAGCCCGTTCCAGGTGGTGGGGATCACCGCCTGGAACAGTTGATAGGTGGTATTCCAGGAGGCCGATCCAACCGCCAATCAGCTGCTTGTGCTAAATCAGGCTGTGCTGAAACTGACCAGGCTGTTTGCTGTTTGCTGCAAGAGGCCGAAGGGTAGAGGCTGGTGGGTGGGCGGGGCTTCAGCAACATTCACTGTATAAGACGCACAGACATTTCCACCCACTTTTTTGGGGGGGGGGGAAATGTATCTTATACACCGAAAAATATGGTAACTATTAAGTATTCAATATGCAAAATATATTATACTGAATAAAGCAATTGTTACTGTCATGAAGATAGTGGAAAGACATAAATTAACTCATACATCTTTTTGTAAAATATATATATATATACAGATTTTTATATATGTATTTCTCAATGATAAATAGACCAGAAAAGAAAATGTTTCCAAAATAGAATGGAAAGAATATTTGGAAAATAGTGATATCCTCACATTTCCATGTGTAGGAAACTAGATTGAAGTATTAAATCACAGCAATGGAAATAATGCTTGTTCTGTGCACCCCTGCCATTTTTTTATGTTGGTTAAACTAAGATCTAAAATTACAACTAAAAAAAAGTGACTCTAAATGTACTAATTTATCGGGGTCAAAATATGCAAGCACATCACCTTTGCAAAGGGCAAACTTCAGTTCACATTAGGAAAAAAGAAAGAAAGAAATGTAATCTTCCAAATCTTGTTTTTTGGGGAAAAATTGCTTTGGAAGGTCATAAAACCCCCGAGGATTACTCAACTTTTCATAATACATTGTTCTTCATACTTTGACTTCTGTTGCAGATTTAGGGACATACTGACAATAATTGACTGGTATCTTTTTAATCAGTTAAGTACACTTGGTTGTCTTTCATTTTTACAGTGTTCATTGTTCAATTTTAAAAACTGAACACTGAGAGTAATAAAAAAGGAAGAGAGCCATTAATGAAATTGATTTCTTTTGCTTGGGTTTCTCTCCTGGTATTCTCTTCTTTAATATTTTCTCTGATGTCTTAGAACTTCCAATCAAATATGCAACTGAATATAATGAGAAAATGTAACTGCACTGTTTTCTTTAGCCAACTCAAAAGTTAACACTTTTATTGGCTAACTACCCACAAACAAACACCGACAAAAGGATAACACTAGTTCAAAACAGAGTTTACATTTTCTGTGAAAATGCTGTTACTAATAGATAATTTGCTTAAAATAATCATATAATCCTGTGACAATACATGTAACTCCATCAGAAAACATCTGCCTATGTCAGGTCCTCGGGAACGACTCAATAGGTGGAAAAAATGCCAAATCTGGCTAACTGAGCAAGCAACCATAATAATGTATATCAATAAATCGCAGTTCCTGCTCTTTGAAAGGAAATGAAAATGTATTTCTGTAATACGAAATAGTCAGTGGACATATGTGTTTATTTATTAATTAAGAACATTATACCCAATTTTTAACAGGAAGGAGAAAGGAAGAGGTAAACAATTGACAGAGTCTCAACATTAATATGAGATGAACTATTTTGAATGACACAATTCAAGACAAACTCTTCTCATTCCAATACAAACTTGGAGTATGTCTACTTTCCAGGTGAATTCCAAAAACCATTAGAGGTTTTAAAACATTAATCATGATTTCTGCAGTTTATCCATTTGCTCATCTGATCACCACCACCAATACTCCTTTAAATTTAAAGTCTAATTTCATTGAACTTGTTCCCATTTCAACATTAAAAGTTGTATTTTCTTAGTCTCCTAATCTAGATTGAAACATTACCAGGGTGTAAGAACATAATTTTGAACATGCAATAAGATCAACTTTATTCTAGAAAAACATCCAAATAGAACTTTTCCAGATGACCTCCAAGACATAATTATTGATACTATGCATCTGCTATCTATGTTTATTGTGTTACTATAGTTACATTGATCATTGTTTTATCTGATTTTATCTCTCTAATGTTTGCTTATTTTGTTTATCTGCTTGTAAACTACTATAAATCAGCCTGAGTTAGTGATATGCAAATATAATATAATGTAGTCATAATCTCCACTAATAAGCATAGCACAATCATCATAGTTTATGTATATATGTGTAGACATGCTAGATTCCAATTATGTGGCTTATTAACTAACTATAAATTTATAACTCCAAATAGATATATTAATTTATTAATTTATTATTATTTTATTAATTCAATTTGTATGCCGCCCCTCTCCAAAGACTTTTACTAGAAATGATAAACTATGATTCAAAAATTGAAACCTCAAAGAAAACTGAGATAAACACAGATAGCCTGTGATATAGTTCCAACAACTTTTAACAGTCTAAAGAATATTCTTTATAAAGAAGAATGGATTGTCTTTATGATTGACTTTCCTTCATTCCAAAAGGGAGTAACTGCTGATCTATAAAGAGGGAAGTATTTTATAATGGGCGTGGGGACAGGAATTGTCCATGAGTTTTGGCTTTATGGCATAATCAATAACCGATAAATCTGAATGACTGCATTTAGTTTAAATGTGTATGCAGACATTAGCATAAATACATACCAGCTAAATAATCATATTCCAACTGGATAAAATTTTGATTTGAGAAACTATTATTTGAGCTAAAATATATATTTACTAACTATACAAGGTTGACCATATTGTTTCCCACAATTACAAATCTCTCTGCACTTTCCAAGCAATCAAACTGATGTCACAGTGAAAATCTTATTTTTTTTTTCCCTCTTGCCTCATCACATCTTGTTATGTTGCAGCATTTTATGGTTTTCTGCATTGCATTACTCAGAACTGATGAAACTATGAAGCAAAATGAGAAATCTGGCTATAATTTTATATGCAACACTCTGCTTCAGACCTTTACTCTTATATGATTTGGTTCAGTGGCCTGAAAAAGTGAACATTTTTCTGTCAATGTTTTAATTCACTGGCAGATTTATGTATGATTCAAATAAACATACTGATTTATCAGGTAAGCTCTTCTGCCATCTCTGTATTATGCACTTCAAAATCTTTAATTAGCTAGAGAGAGGGGGGAGAGAATGAGAGATGTATATTAAAATTTTAAGATGAAAGATGAAAATTAACAGTCACTAAATTTTAGAATGAGGCGAGAAGAAAAAAGAAAGTAAGAAAAGAAAAAAGGCAAACCTGCAGAAAAAAGAAAAAGAATTTATTTCCGATTTTTTTACAGCAGTTATAAGCATAAATGAAAATTACCGGTAAGTTCTTACTTGATGATTATAACATTCCTTACATTTTGGTAGTTACATAGCAACAATACCTCATTTTGTAAAAAAAAATTCTTTAAGACTATAACATTAGTTGTTCTCTTTATTTTATTTTGGGTTCCCAGTCACAAAATTCCAGTATCTCACAATAAGTTAGGCATTTGTGTTCTATTATTTCTCGTGTATAAAATGCTTCTTCTGCAGAGAAACAGGAAGATATTTTAAGACCCAATCTAGTATGTGTTCCATATTTTCAGTATTGATGTATAAAAATGACTTCTAAACTGTACATTTCTTTAGCTTTATCATACCATAAATACCCATGCCACCCAAATCTCAAGTCATGCTTTTCTAATTTCAAAAGCCTTTTGTTTCTCAACAACATCCATTATTTCATCCAAACTAACTAGCTAGGTACAAAATTTCTAATCAGGTGAACCAAATCCTCTTCTTTCTTTTACATCTTGTAGCACCTTACATGTAACTCATGTTTTTTCGCTGCCACACAAATTTAGATATACAGTATCTTTCTGCCATTGTTTACATTGGTACTTCAGATGTCAAAGCAAATATTGTCTGAAACAAAAAGAAAATTCTAGATAAAACATTCAACTTAATCACAAAAATTCACCACAACAATAACAACTGTGTTTTCTCCCATCTTATTGTATCTTTTCTTTTAATTCATTCCAAATCTTAACATAATTATTTTGAAATAACATACACTTCATATTTGTCATATTGATATTGGTTTTAAATCTTCTTGACTTTAAAGTCCATTTTATTCATCAATTCTATTTGATCTTATACATTCATACTTTTGTCAACTTCTTTGTATTCTGTTGTTATTTTAAAACCTGCAATTGCATTAAATTCTTTCAATTTTACCATTAATGCTTCAATTCTGTTTAAAGGAAACTATAATCTTTAAAACCAAATGATCTGCAAAAGTCTTTTTTTTAATGTTTTAATCCTCTCAACTTCTCTTACGTCTCTATTCAATATTTCTAAATATAAAATAAACAGAAGAGACAATAGACAACCTTGTCTTGTTCCTTTTTGGTATCTCAGGTGGCTTAATTAAATCTCCATTATTAATTACTTGTGCCTTCTGTGAAGTATATATCAATTTTATCCACATTAAAAACAATTCTTTCCAAAGTCCATATTTCATGAAATTTTAAATAAATTTTTAAACAGAAAGTCCAGTTCAAATGATTGAAAAGCTTTATCTGGATCCCAAAACAAGTAATGCAACTTACTATTTTCATTATGCTGTTTAAAATATTTTAAAATATGCAGCACAGTTCTAACATAAGAGTTACCTTCCATGAAATAGGCAACCATATAAATTTCATCAATCAATCAGTCAACCAATCAATCAATAATTTTGTAGCTTCTTTTGGGCAAAAACCTACATAGCTCTTTATAAATAAATTCTTGTAAAATAATTTTCAGTCTATCTGGATCCTTCTGAATAATGTAAAATCATTATTAAGTAGTGATATTGTTCTATTGTTTTTTTGTCAAAGTTAAATCCTGTCCTGCCTTGAGCATTAATGTTCTATTTGCATCTTTCCAAGTGTCTTCATTTCTTTGTAAAATGAAATTCATTGTGTTTTGCAAAGATTGTAAAAGTTCATCTTCATAGTGAAAATCTTTTATTTGGATACTGAATGGGATGGCTTCTAAAATCTAGCAGTAATGTCTACAGTATTCTTCCTCAGTCTGGTGCCCTTCACATGTGTGTACCGCCTTGGTATTTTAGAAATGATAGTCCAATTGGCAATGGGCAACAATCTATACAAGGAGAAGGCAAACAATTTGTTTTACAATAATGAACAAAGAGTACAATCTAGCCAAAACATCCTGATCATACATTATAGCAGAATACCAAATCTTTAGAAGCACCCTGCCTCTGGATAGCTTTATTTATTTCCAACAGTTAATACATCTCCACTGAAATCAATGAAACCTCAAATCAGGAGACTGTGAGTTCTAGTCCTACCTTAATATGAAAGTGAACTGGGTGACTTTGGGCCAGTCACTTTCTCTCAGCCCAAATCATTTCCCAGCATTGTTGTAGGGAAAATAGGGGAAGGAAAGAGTATTAAGTATGTTAACTACCTTAAGTTGATTATAAAAATAATAATGAAGGGAGGTTTAAAAACTGTTTTTAAACAGTGCTTCAGCCTGGCTTTATAATGTCAAAGAATGATCCCCAATGGTTTAAACTGGAGCAACTCATATTGAGTGAGAGTGTCATTGTCTTTTAAGTTAATGATGTTATCCTATTTTCCAGTTTTCACTAGAAAATGAAAATCAATCAAGGACATCAGAGTATTTGAGCATGTCTTTATCAACTGCTTTCATGCACTGCTACAATCTAAATTTGTTACTTTAGGGTCCTGGCACAAAATTTAATATGTGCACATTTTACTCTGGAATATGGAACATGGTGTTGGCAACACAAGACTCTTCTGTTCTTAGTTCCACAAGAAGCAATATGTGCTTTGGTAAAAAAAAAAAAAAAAAGGCAGCAAATTTGCCCTCGTCTTTGATAAAAGGACAACTCTTTGGGGAAGCAAATTTAATGCAGGACATTAAGTAAACTGATGCTGCCATTAGTGCAAATGTCAAGTTCATTATAGCAGATGTTTCAGCTGAACATAGCTACACATAAAATCACAGAGCAAATGTGCGGTGCAACCACCATTTTATTTAATGTCTGCTTCAATGCCCCAAAGAGTCAATCAGAATCATCTGTTCATGTAATTACCACATTGTTATGTAACAAAGCAAGATATTTGGTTGAAGCATTCATAACAAGTCTGATTCTAAGCTCTTGCTAATCATTTTTATCACCCCTCTGGTATAGAAAAAATGCTTATGAATCACATAACACAATTTTATTGCTAATGCCATTAAGAATCCAAAGACAGTGGAGATCTTCTTACAAATTATCCAGATTGCGACAATGATTCTACAGCAGAGGGGGAAAAAGAATGCCTGACGATATAACATTGTTGGATTTTTAATTGAGTTTATCAGCCTCTTAATATAAAGAAACATAACCTGTTACAACAGTAGTTCTCAACCTTAGTAACTTTAGATGTGGACTTCAACTACCAGAATTCCACAGCCAGCAGAAGGGAGCCTTTCTACCTTTTACCCATAATTGGGAAGTGTGTTGGAACTGAATTGCTTTAATAAGAAATGCCTGCATGAAATTAATTCACGTCAAGTTAATCAAGTAAAATAAAAAAAAGGGGGGGGGAGAGCATCCTGAACTATAGCAAGCTTCTAAAAAGAAAAAAAAATTGCAACATACCTTCCACAATCAATTTATCTCCTAAATTTTCCACAGATAAATAACAAATTTTGCAGCCTAAGAACACACAAGTAGAAAGCTTTAGTTTGCTCACAGAATCTATTTTAAAATACCATGTTCTAGCATATCTATGCTTTAACAAACTTTAATATAAGCTGTTGTTTCTTATTTAATGTGATGTTGAATGGCTTAGCATTTTATGTAAACTAGCCTAATGTGATCTGTTAATCAAAATTCATGCCTTGGTATTTGTTATGTGTGACCATAACCTTCATGTTGTAGCAAAATAAAAATAATAAAAATAATTATAAAATATTGTACAAAAATAGTTTAAATATAACATCCTCCACATTTTGGTTCAGGATATTATCCATTTCATGGTTAAAGATCATCCATAATGGTTTAGGAGACTATGGAAGATATAGTGTCTCTATTCCCTCTCCATATTCTAATTCTTTTCCTTCAACAAATACACAAATCACTTCAGGACTGCCTCTTTCAAATGGAATTGATCCATCCAACATACTCCTAACAGATTAAGATACGGCTAATCCCTCATTTTCAAGTTTTGATCCTGTCAGAGGAAACAGTCTGCCTCCTGAGGCCAGTCGGGCACCTATTCTACCTTGATGATTTTGTAAGACTATTTAAGATTGAGTTGTTTCAGAAATCAGAATGACTTCAGGGAGTAAAGTAGTAGTCACTCTTGGCAGGATTAGGTGATTATTATTTTTGTTCTTTTTACTACTAACCAATGAGAATGATTGAATTTTTGGAAATAGACAAGTTTGACAAATACTGTATTTTTTGGACTATAAGATGAACCAAGATTTGGAAGAGGTAAACGGGGGGGGAGTTTTTGCCCTCTCTGGCCCCCAGAAGCACTCTGCAAGCCTCCCAAACCCTCTGCACGTCCCATTTTTGCAAAAAGTGGACCCATTTTTCATAAAAACAGGGCATGCAGAGGATTTGGGAGGCCTGCAGAGTGCTCCTGGGGGCTGGGGCGGGAAAAAACACCCCCATTTTTGCAAAAAATGGGCCCATTATTGGCTTCCCAACCACCTCCATGCATCGCGTTTTTGCCCTCCCCAGCCCCCAGGAGCACTCTGCAGGCCTCCCAAACCCTCTGTGTGCCCTGTTTTTGTGAAAAACAGGCCTGTTTTTGGCAAAAACAGGACACACAGGGCGGGGTTTTGGGAGGCCAAAAATGGCTGTATTCGGTGTATAAGACACACCAACATTTCCACCCTCTTTTCGAATGGAAAAAATGTGTCTTATACTCCGAAAAATATGGTAAATCAATGGATCCTGTGTTTTGAAGGAACATACATTTTGTACAAACTGTAGTTTGTCTAATTTAGAAAACATATTTTTAAAAAGTGGTTTACTTAAACAAGAAAAAAGGAAAAGGGAAAAGACAAGAGAAGGGGGTAATCTCTGAATTTTCAACTGTGCTTTTGTGGGTTTTTCTTTGCAACTGTCTGTGGAAGAGAAAGAGGAAGGAGACTTTTGAATTGACCTTGTGAAACAGAATATCTTAGTTGTATGTGATTCCTGGTTGGAAACGCTTATGATGGTTTTTTCCAGTTATAGAAATTTCCATGAATTTTGCAGACTTTGGCTATGCTTAATATTTACCAAGTAAATGGTTTTACATTGCATAATACAAAGAGTGATACTTTACAGAGGTGTAAAACTGATGGCCCATGTGCCGGATGCGTCATGCGCAGGCCACACCCACTCCAGCTCCATGAAAGGAAAAAATGTTGTGATACGTCATGACATCAACGTGATGCGGCGACATTGACACCCATGCTTTAAAAGCACCCACAACAGCTTGAGCATTATTAGGATGAACACTTGATTGTCTCCATCCTTCCTGGTAGCCCTCATTCTGTATCATACACATTACTTTTAAACATTTTCCTTCTTTTTTTTTGATGGGCACACACAATAAAATATATTCTTCTTTGAATCCTAAATATTTTATTTAAACCTGCTGGATTTATTTTTATCAAATAAACATAAACTATATAAATAACAAATATACAAACGCATGTTGCTATTTATTTATTTCATTTTATTTAGAAAATTTATATGATCACCTATCTTAACTGTGGGTGACTAACAACCAATGTCAAACACCATAACCAAGTTAAAAATAATCTGAATTTTGATCATGTGACCATGAGTTTGTTGCAACAGTCATAAATGTGAAAAACGGCTGTTGGACGAAGGGATTAACTTAACTTGGTTACAGTATAATCAACTTTAACTGAGATGGAAAGAGGACCAAAAAATTGGTATTATGTTGCATGAGGAAGAATTGGTTAGACATATAAAAGAGAAAGGTCCAATGCATATTAAAAGGCTTTAGAATGTTTTGTTAGAAAGGGATTCAGAAACTGAATTGGTTAAAGATTGTATGACTAAGTGGGCACAAAATTTTGCAGAACCAGTGATGTTGGAAACATGGGAAAAAATTTGGGTTCAGAACATTAAATTCACACAGTCGCAGAACTTGAGGGAAAATTTCTATAAAATGTTTTATAGATGGCATTTAGATCCTAAGAAATTGTCGTGTATGTACCCTAATGTTCAGCCAAAATGTTGGAGATGTGATTGTTTAGATGCTACATATTATCATGTTTGGTGGACTTGTAAGAAAGTTAAGGTTTTTTGGATAAAAAATTGGTGGATTATGCAGAATGTTTTGAAGAAAAAAATTCAATTTTCTCCACAATTGTTTTTATTGGGTATAGTTAAGGGTTTTACATTGGGTGAAACAAAGTTGATATTGTATATGATAACAGCAGCGAGATTATTGATAGGTAAATACTGGAAAAATGAAGCTTTGCCCACTATCGAGGAATGGACTTTGAAGATGGCCAGTTTTGCAGAGATGGTGAAGATCTCAGCATACCTAAAAGATCGTTCACAAGAGACTTATGAATGGGAATGGAAAAAGTGGATAGATTATGTGCAGAACAAATATCAAACTAGGAAGTATCAAATAGCTTTTCATTGATAGTATTATATTAAGATAGAAATATTTTAATTTTGTGAAGATGAAAAATTATATGGGGGACAGAGGGGTTCAAGTTTCATATAAAGGGGTTTTTTGATGGGAGTATATTCTGTGGAAGTCCGGGGGGGAGGGGAGGGCTAGGGGGGGTTAGTGAGGGCTAGGTTGGGGAGTTTGGGGTGGGCTGGGGGGGGAATGGGGTGAAAATGTAATTGTAATTGTAAAACTTTTGCAATAAAAAAAATAAATAAATGTGAAAAACGGTCATGTCAATTTTTTCAGTGACATTGTAACTTTCAATGGTCACTAAATGAACAGTTGTAACTCAAAGGTTGTAATGGTTGTACCTGTATATAGGGATCCTCCTAACATCCTCACCCTAGAGGGGGAAAAGCCAGATCTTGACAAGCTTCTGGAAAGTCAAAAGAATCAAGGACTTCGGAATCTCAGATATTAGGGTTAGGGATAGAACCTTATATGTTTGTAATCTATTTTAAATTCCCCTCAGAAAAGTGCTGTGCATTTTTTTAAAATTAAAGACAACTACTTTATCCTAAAGTATTCATCTGCTTTTCCTAGCAAAAAGTCTCACCTGCTATATACATATATTGTTTTATCAATGTATAAAATACAAAGGAAAATAAAAATAGGAAATTAAGGGAAGAAAAAAGAAAGGGAGAAAGAAAATATGAGGTACAAGGGAAGAAAGAAAAAGGTGTTGACTTCCAACTCTTTTTAGTACAGTACAAGATAAAAACATTACAGCCTCAACTTTTTACTTTTATACATTAATATATAACGAACCATTTCTATAACCTGCCAGGTTACTTTCTGCATTTGTTTCTTTTAGGTTCTTCCTTGGTCTCTTTACCTTCTTCTGTGCACTGACTAGGAGCCCATTTAATGATTGGAATGGGAATCCCTGGAAAGGAAACGCTGAGCTTCACAGCAAGAACTACAATAAGAGATGCAACACAAAGCCTATAAAACCAATCTCAGGTTAGTAGACATGGGCATCTGAAGAGAAAGCTGCATTGTATATGATTAATTCATGGGCAAGAGAAGGCATCTGTCAGACACAATAACACATGTATAAATTCAGCATGAAGATGATGATGTTGATTTTTTTTTCCCTTTCAGATCTGTAATTTTCATTCTGTATTGACCACACACATGTTCTTTGGGAAGATCTGAGAAGAGAGCATGAGAGAGGCCTATTAAAACCTCCAGACTTATAGAAGAAGAGATGAATCAGTCTGCCTGCGGCATTCAGACAAGGTCTGCCAATTCCAAACCCAAACCCACTTCCCCACATACCGTGTTTTCCCGAAAATAAGGCCCTGTCTTATATTTTTTTGAACCCTGAAATAAGTGCTTGGCCTTATTGCCATGCACTCAAAAGCCTGATTGGGCTTATTATCAGGGGATGTCTTATTTTGGGGAAAACAGGGTACTTGTTTACCACCTACAATCAAGATCTGGTATCAACAGGAAAATACGCTGTTAAGTGGGTATGGCATAGCTAGGCTGTTGCTAATGTATTGCACAAATGCATTTGATCCTTTATTTTTTTTAATATCCTTTTTCCTTTTCCGTTATTAAATAGCATCCCATAAAGAGAGATATAACTTTAAAGTCTCCAAGAATTTCATTCTATATAGAAACCACAGAAGCAGGTTTCTTCTGTATGTTTCTTCTCATGTGCCTATAGATTCTGTGTGGAAAATTTTGTCAGTACATGGAAGTCGGACCTTTCTTTACTGTGCTGATTACATTCTCCTACTATGCATAGCCAGGCCCCAATTTCATCATACGAACAACAGGGGTTCTGCATTTTTTCTTTATTGGTAGATCAGATGGTGCTCTTCAGGGTGCTTTATTATTATTCTTTTGTGGTTTTGTATTTAAAATGCACTGAACCTCATGCTCTTATTTTGAAAACTGAAATATTACTTTCTAGGTTTGGAAACATTAACTATTTATGCCAACAGGCAACAAGAAAACTATGCGTGGCTGTAAAAACGAACTCCACCATTGTTAAACAACCTAACCAAATTCATTTAAAATATTAACGTTAAAAGCTTTATGGTTTTTTTTTTTCTTTACTTGAGAAAAGAACTGAAAAATGCTTTTTAGAGCTCTTAAGTGCATTTTTTGTTTTTCTACAAATGATAAACAGAAGACCTTAAAATTCCAGGAAAATAAGGACTGTGTTTTGGTCAAGCTAAATAAACATTTATAGCTTTAGGATTGGTCCCTAGTTTGCAGAGTTATTTCTATCTTCTTGCCAACTTGGTACTCTTCTCTTTCTTCTACCACATAAAAGATAACAGAGGATATAGTTATCCATACAACTTGTATAAACTCACTAAACTTCTGAGTTTAGTGCACTTTTTTTTCCAGCTATTTTTTGAAAAACAATGGTCAACAACATTTGAAGTGAACTAGCTTTATGGAAGATCCAGGAAAAAATGGAAAAGATTCACATAAACTAATATCTTCAGAACTGAAATGATAGAATCGTGTAATGCAAAAAAAAGGATGCAAAGAAGTTCTTTCTTTTTTATTATATTGGAATTTAGTGGAACATTTGGGGCAGTGGTGGGTTTCTACTGGTTTGCCCTGGTTCCCGTGAACCGGTAGAGGAAGTGGCGAGAGGCTCCACCCACCCACCCAGACATCATCACGGACGGTCTGCACATGTGCAGAAGGTTCTGTGCATGTTCAGAAGCGCTGCGCGCATGCAGTCACAGTTGCGAATCAGTAGCAAAGGTAAGTGGAACCCACCACTGATTTGTGGCATATTGAGCCCTGTTTAAAACTTGTACACTGTAATCACCATTTTGTTGTGCATTGCAAAAAGAAAATTCTTACAAAACCTTAGACATGTAATTTTCTTTCTTAATGAACTGAAAAAAGGCTCACCCACTAAATACAACTAAACTTATGGCTCTGTGAGTTAAGAATCTTCAAGTAGCAATTTGTTTAGAAAAGTAAACTCTTTAATCACTACAGTGATTAAAAAGATGAAGTTTGGTCCAACATTGAATCTATAGACAGCAAAAAAACTATAAATAAGTAAGTAAGTAAGTAAGTAAGTAAGTATGTCCTGGGCCCTGTGACATTCAACATTTTATTAATCACTCAAAGAACCCCTCTTCTACTATCACCTGACCAGGATCTATTTCTAGTCATCCTCTTTATGCCATTGAAGAATACCAAGTAGGAAAAAGAATACCAAATAGCAAAAACACTCCAGCTGTTTACTTTGTGAAAATATTAACATGCAGAACAACTTTCCAAAGTACTTAATTGTATTAATTTCAATGCACAGCAGACGGTCGCATTGCTTTCCCAATTCAAATCCTCTAGTGATCTTGCTCCAAAGTATACAATCCAATTACCATCCACATGTTCAGTCAAAGATTATTTACATCATTTTTTTATATTCAGATCAAACTGAAGGTTAATGTATTTCCAGCATGTATAATCCGCCTCCAGTTGAAACATGCAGAAAAATGTTTAATTTTATCTATCTATCTATCTATCTATCTATCTATCTATCTATCTATCTATCTATCTATCATCTACCCACCCACCCACCCACCCACCCACCCACCTGTCTATCTGACTCTGGGCATCTTACAAACATTAATTAAATGAGAAAGAAGTGTTCAAATTGTTTAGAAGAAAATACTGATAATTCATGGCTATTGCATTAAGACTATACAATAAGTAGGAGCAATCTAATGAGGATATTGCACCAGTCACAAGAAGTGAATTTACAAAGGGCATTAGGGTAGGAGGATCAATTTTTGCAATACTTTGGCATTATAGCTGTAGAACCCCAGTGGATCTTGCTATTCTACTTTGTTCCCAATTCTGGTTTAATGTGCCAATTCTGAATAATGTTGGCATATCAGATTCTGTGATCTGTCAAGGTTAGATGCACAGATGCCAAGGAATTCTCCTACTGATAAATAAATGTCTCTGAACCCATCACAATGGGAGAAAGAGATACATGTGTTTGCTAACACCCTTCTCGTATTTGTGCACTCTGCTTCTTCACATCTATGCTCCAAAGATTTCCAGCCTCACTTCCCTTAGTCTCCTATCTACACAACTTTCAATTTTCATTTCTGCAGCTCCATTGCATATATGGAGCTGGGAGTCCTGAGAAAAGAAGAAAGCATGCCAGAGAAACTCAAAATAAGACTGCCTTGATTTTGTGTAGCATAAGTTGGAACACAGAGAAATGTAAACAGGCTTTCAAGATGCTATTATTTTATCTTACTATAATAATAATAAAAAAAACCTTCTGTGGAATCTCTCCTGCATCTGCTTGACCTGGCCTTTTTCACAGGGCATATACTTGCCAAAAGGCTCAGATTGTAGAATGAAATCTGAAAATGATTTAAACTCTTGCATATAGGTGGTATAGAGGTTGAGTTCAAAAGCCAATAGTCATCTCTTCCATAATTAGAATCACACAAAAACTGTAAATGGTATTTACAGAGCCATTAGTAAGTCACTGAATTTTGGTCAATGACCAGATAAGACCTGAGGTTTAACAGGGCCATCTCAGAAAGTGTTGCTGGAGTTAGTGCTTCGGCCTCTCTTGTTTTATGCTCAACCATCTAGAAATTTGCCTCATCTCTCTACATATGAAGATTACATCAGGAAGCAAAACAACACATATAAAAAAGGAAAGCCTTAAAACAACTGATTTTAGATTAGATGTATCTAGAACTGGGAGTATCTCTCTTCTTGTGGCTGACCGAATTTCTCTTTTCCATTTAGTATAGTCCTAAGGAATATTTTGTGTGAGACTGCTTCATACCTTATCATGAGAACAATTGTGAGATCATACAACAGTTATCCAATTTTTCCAAGGTATTATTATTACGTTAGATAACATTCTTCTATTTTCCATTCCACATTCTTCATCACTAAATTTGACTTAATCAAACAGGAGAATGGATTTGTACATACTACTATGCACAAACATCTATGTACACCCATCTTTCTTCAGATTTCTAACTTTAGTCTCAATAAAAATAACAAGAGCAGTAAATTAATTAGCAGATGTGTAGGCAGCTAGTCTAGCCTACAAAACAAAATTAGGAATAAGCTAACAAAGTAGCTTCCAGGTATGGGATAACAGTCTTATTGCTATGAAAATAGCTATGCCTTCCATTGTACTTTTCTTGTTTCTCACTGCAAAAAAAGTTGTCATTTCCTTATTTTGAATAAACACAGATAACAGTTTACATTTCACCCAGAAACATTCTGTCACAATTGTACAATTGCAACATTCAACACAAATGCAGGCACTAAACAGATAAGTGTAAAAAAAAAAAAAAAACTTCTGAAAGGATAGCCTAGATTTTAAATTTAGTCTTTGGCACTGAAAAGTTTCCTTAAAAATAATCCAGTTTAATGGAGCATAATAACTGAAACCAAGAAAGTTCTTTATATTTTATGCACGCTACCTAAATACTAGCACGGGCATTTGAAATAGAAGGAATAGGTGGTTGAACACCAAGCATTACCGGAGAGAATACCAAAAGCAATTTGCATTGTTCCTTTTGTATGACCGGCAAAGAAGTGGTTCTAAAGCATTTTGCAAAGTGATAAATGTCCAAGAGACATTAGAGTATACCAGTTCAGCAGCCCTTCCCTCCTGCATCTGGACAGAGCACCCACTCAAGGCACAGCAAAGCCTGTGAATGTGAATATTAATCCATCTCTACTGGCCATTAAACCTAACCTGATAGGAGTGAGGCCATTTCATTTCTCCACCTCCACTCCAAGGGCAGCCAACTGGGACTTTGCAGAGTGCCCTTTCAAGTTGAAACTGAACAACTTGAAAGTAAACAACAACTGTACATTTTCCCCACCGTAGCCTTGGGTCTCTGTTTTACACATTCCTCATTTTCTCATGAACACTATGCCTCCGTCCCCTTGTTACATCACAATGAAACCCAAATCTTTGCCCTAACCTTTAACTCTCATACTTCCTTTTCCCTCCTCCTCCCTTTTCCTTTCTTTAGCAGAATCCCCCCCCCCCCCCCCGAAAACCACTTCCTTTCCTGTTCCATTTAGGCAGTTTTTTGTGGGGAACTTTATTTATTTATTTATTATTTAAATTTTTATAACGCCCTTCTCCCGAAGGACTCAGGGCAGTGCACAGCCAATACTAAAACACACATATACAAAAACCTAAAAGCAATTTAAAAATATATTAAATAATTTGGCCCCGATATTATTAAAAAAAAAACACTAAAACAACCATTAAAATTCATGTTTAGGCCAGCCCAGCTTATTGGAGCAATTACGTCTTGAGGGCATGGCGAAAGGCGCATAGGCCAGGGATCATCCGTATCTCCGGGGGCAATTCATTCCAGAGGGCAAGTGCCCCCACAGAAAAGGCTCTCCCCCTGGGTACTTGGATAGATACTTCTATGTTTCTTTATAAACCCAGTGTACACTTGGTGGAGCCTTAAGAACAAAGCAGGTTTATCAATGCCATCTCCTGCTCACAAATGGCCTTCCTTTCCTACAAATGCTAGCTAATCAGCATTCCTCGGTCTTTAAGAAAACCTTCTGTGTTCCTGCCTCCGCATGCACTTTACCCAAACTCTCACATACATAGCAAGAGCAGCTTCACAACTATCCTCCAGGGGTCACACTTGGGTTACGTATTATAGACCACCGGAACAGCGAAGCAGCCTGCTTCAGATCCATTTATTCACTTCCTTCTTCATTAAGATTCAAATGGAATAAGCAGTGTAGAAATTGAACAGATACAGAAAATGTGCTCCTGTAGTCAGTAAACATTTATTCACCGAGCAAAGATCTCTTCTTCTCTAGCCCCTCTCACATTGTCTCCGTTTTCTCTATCCTTACTGCTTGCTGTTTTAATGCATAATTAAGAAGGTCAGAATTAATGAAGCAGTGTGGAGTAAAGTTCATGGAATCCCCAGGTGCTATTTATTCTATTAGATCTCAGGCGTGAATGTCAGATTGGCAGTGTTAAAGGCAGAGGCAGTGAGGTTGGCAGCATCCCAGAAGCAAAACTATCAAGGGAGACTTACCTTCAGTGTCAAGTCATTCCTGAGCTCCTTGCCTGCAAAAATCACACGTAACTGGTCAGCTGGAACTCCCTGTCGCTTAGCAACCGCCTCCTTCAGCTGGAAGATGCTGGTATCTGAATCAACCTCCACTGGGAAACCATGGCTGGAGTTGAACCTAACAAACACTGACCAAGAACAAGACATTGTTTTTTAGGCGGGGGGAAATGCTGAGTGTTTTGAAATCTGATGCATCTGGGAATGACAAAAAGAGATGGCAATTTCTGAAACATGGACAACAGCACGATGGTATTGTAAAACTTTGTTTTATCATTTTAGAAGGAAGAAGTGGCATATTACAGTTTTATTATTTGGAAAGGCAATTCCAAATAAGAATCCCTAACACATTATTGTCTTAACTAAATTAAACATGCTTTATGGTCCAAAGAGGATCTTAAATTACATTTCCTTGAGGAATGAATGAACAGGCAGTTTTTAATCTGCAATCTGAGGACTAATAATAACTAATTTCCTCTTATTCTAAATGCTCTCAGGAGACCAGAGTACATATACTGTAATGGAAATGATGTGTACATGTCTGCTCACATGCATACATGCACATACACACAGAGTTTTAATCTCACTGAAGTGGGCTGCTAGAATATATTGGAAAGAAAACTTTAAAAAATACAGAAATGTCAGTTCATACACACTGGCCTCTCAGAGATCCAACTGTCTAGAAAATAATAATGGAGAGAAAATTATATGCTGCCGTAGCATGAAAGTCTTTTCTGGTCTTTCTTAGAATTCTTAAAACAACTACAGAAAGTAACTCCTGTTAATATAGTTGTGGGCTGTTAAAAACAATTGTCGAACACATTGCAATAGCACTTGGTCAAGATGTACATAAAAATATTTCACATGTTTACAAAGGAGGTTTAGGAAGTTTTTTCCACAATTAAGCAATAATATAACTTACCCAAAAATGTAGATGTCATTGCTAGGAATTTTGGCAGCATATAACAATTCTACTTGGTGTGTTTGTGTGCATGTGGCTTTGAGTCCATGTTGACTCCTGGCAACTACCTGTAAAGTTCTTGCGGTTTTCTTTACAAGATTTCAAATTACAAGATTACAAGATTTGAATCCTCCCTAGGTCTGAGAGAGAGGAATTGGCTCAAGGAATTGGCAGCTGGCTTTGTGCCTAATGCAGGGCTAGAAATTATGGTCTCCCTGTTTTTAGACCAGTGCCTTAACTACCACACCAGACTAGCTGTCTTCTACATTATTTAGCTGTTATTTAAGGATTGACAGAGGATATATGTTGAATTGAAAGTGCTTCTAAAACTAAAGCTCTCAATCAATATACTAGGATGTCTTCAAGGGAGGAGTTTGTGGAGGGCATAAGAATGGCTCTGAAGGACAGAAGAAGAGCTGGTACTAAGGCAATGGTGAGGGAAGTGATGCTGGAGTGCCCTGCCCCACACGCATGCACACGTGGCCTCCACGCGCGTGCCCCAATCTCCCACACATGTGCGGCAGAGACTTGAAGGCCAGTTGGCCAGGGGAGGTGCACATGCATGCACGGCAGAGCTGAACTGATGCGATGCCTTGCGTGCCATCAGAGAGGGTGCTGCGTGCCAACTCTGGCATGTGTGCCATATGTTCACTATCATGGCTATAGCTGTTCCAATAAAAATGCAGGTAGTTCTCCTTTACTGAGGACTAGGACCACCTCAGACAGTGACTATTTGCAGTTCCTATGACACAATGAAGAAGTAACTTTGCCATCAGTTCCTATATTTATGACAGGTCTAGAAAGCAAAGGAAAGTTGAAAAAAGATCATAAACACACTCATGGTTTCACTTAGAAATTGTTTCATTTAACAACTGAGTTGCTGGTCCCAACTGTGGTCAGTAAACGATGGTTACCTGTAATCCCGACCTACATTTTTCTGGTCTCTTAGTCTGGTCTAACTTTTAGACCTGGCAGGGTTAAAGGTAGAAATCATACACTACCCAAAGCCCCTTTGTGAAGGAGATGAGGGCTAGGAAATTTGATAGTGATAGATAGATAGATAGATAGATAGATAGATAGATAGATAGATAGATAGATAGTAGAAAGAAATAGAAAGATAAACAGATAATCTCAGTATAATCAACCCTTCTCCTCTTTAATGTATGTTGAAAGGATGGGCCTTTTATTGTGCAGTTGTAACTGCCATATTTTTTGACATCCTACCCCAGATACCCCTTCAATATTAAAAAAAACTAATATAAATCTTAAATAATAGAACCAAATAAGATAGAGATTGCTCATAATTTCTACCACTCTAAATTATCATAAGGCATTACGTCAGATAAATGAGAGAATGCACCCTAGATGCTCTCAGGGAAAAAGTCTCCAGAGGTAGGACTCCTCTTTTCACAAAACAACTGCCATGGTGACTATGGGCAGTAGTAATAAAACACAGTTATATCTGGTGAGATTGCTTTGTGCTACCCCTTCCACCTCCCCTCTACTCTTTACCCTTCCAACTTATTTTTAGACTAGGCACCAGAGTCTCATACACATTTTAAAACAAACTATGGCCCTATTTTTGGAAACCAAAGATGGTAACCGACTTTGCTTT
Source organism: Arizona elegans (assembly GCA_022577455.1). Taxonomy (NCBI): domain Eukaryota; kingdom Metazoa; phylum Chordata; class Lepidosauria; order Squamata; family Colubridae; genus Arizona; species Arizona elegans. The sequence goes on from JAKOOJ010000001.1 coordinate 258,805,124, forward strand.
GCAGTATGCCCACTCGCCTTTTAAATTTTTTAATAACTAAAGAAAGAAAGAATAAATAAATAAATAAATAAATAAATAAATAAATAAATAAATAAATAAATAAATAAATAAATACTTTTTTTAGAAAAAAGTAAAAATGGTACCTGGTGGGATTTGTGGGTTCCTGCTTGCCTAGCCCTGATATAAGCAATTGAACACAGCCGTTTCTTATAGGTCAGCTGCAACTGACATTGTTGCTAAAGGTTAGTAAGAAATGTTTTCTCCTTGACTTCAGTTCAAAGACAGCTCCTAGAGCATAGCTGAAGATTTTCCACATTTCAAAGAAAGCTGTCCCTTGTGAATTTTCATAGTTCGACCTGCCACGGTCTTCCCTGTGGCAATAATTAAAAAAAGTGTACCCACATCTTTATCTGTTATAAGCCTCAGACTGAAAGAACATGAATCCCTTAAGGAGCAAATTCTTAAGAAGTGATTTAGATGCTAAGTCCACCGCTCCATAAAACAGCCTGAAGCCCTTTTTGCCATGTTACATTATTTGACATGACCTGCTTATTGAAAACAGTATACAAATATTGCTACACAATGTGTTATACAGAGAGCCACACATTCAAAGGAAAAAAAATACCCTTCACATTTAAAATCATCACATGCTGGTAGTTCTTGCTTAACAATCAACCCATTTAGTGGTAGTTCATAGTTACTACGGCACCGACAAAACGGATTTATGACCGGTCCTCGAAGTTGTGGCCCTTGCAGTATCCCTACAGTCATGCGATCGTGATTCAGATACTTGGAAATTGTTATGCATTTATTAATTCAGAGCGCCCCTGGATCACATAATTGTCAATTGTGACCTTCCCCACTGGCTTCCCCAAAGTCAGTGGGGAAGCCAGCATGAGGTCTCAAGTTACAATCATATAATATCTTACAATGACCATGCCTGATTTGCTTAACAACCAAAATCAACCAGAGCCAAAACTGCTGACATAAGTCAGTTGTGATGTTATTATTTCTGCTTTATGACCATATAGCTCAAAGATCAAAGTGTGAGACCCATTTATGCTTGTTAAATGAGGACTACCTGTACTTGAAATATGGCCCTCATGTACTGATTATCTGTATTTTTAAAAGCACCACATTACACTTCTGTAAAGCTATTACCTTGTTTAGAAAATAAATACACTGATACAGAAATTATAAATCCTCAAAGTGTTAGTTGGCCTCATTCAATAACATCAAAGGCTCTCGGGCTGAAAAAAGGAATTGGTACTATAGGATTTTATTATAATTAATGTCAGAGATCCATATTTATTAACACCATTAAATAGAAAATAAATTATAATCATGCATTCTGAAATGCCTATTAAAATAAACATGATATGTGTTATGTTATATGATCAACAATAAAAAGGTCAACATCATAACAGCTGCAGAAAAACTACATTCTGCCTTCAATTATTTGCTACATCCCTGTTAGGGTATCTGATCTCTCCATACTGTTTTGAGAAGTGGTAAAATTGTGTCAAGTTTTAATATAAAGTGAGAGTGGAGATCGTTGGGCATGCAGTACAGATGTTGGGTATAAAGTTTGATGCCTGGCTTCACTCAGACTTATGCTGTAATTAGAAGGCACATAGGGAAAGATTCAACGACAAAAGCTCTTAGCATAAAGAGAACCAGCAACTGAAAACTGAAAGATGTAACCATGTATATAACAGAACCAAGGTTCAAATCTTATCTCTTTCTCTCACTAACAAATTGAGAATATTTTATTTAGGAATAGGAAAGGCAGTTGATCCCTATGCATTTAGAATTTTGTCTCAAGCCCTTTAGCCATCTAAAACAACCAACAATTCTTAGCATGGAGATGCCCATTATATTAACATATCACAACCACACAACATCAAGATTACCAGGCACTGAACCAGTTATCTGTCAATTTGGAAAGGAGGGAGGGAGAAGTAATTATCTGTAAACTCTTGAGAATACATAAAACTCCCTCAGACCTCTGCACTACAACAGGCAGTCAAGGGTTTGTCTGGCTACATTCCTGCCCATGTTTAAAGTTCCAATCTAGAAACTCCATGTTTATCAAGTCAAGTCAAAGTTGAGCTAATGATTAATTGTTGGGAGAGTGATGATTTATTACAGAGTGCTTGGAAACCTCTGCTGAGTTTTTTAAACAAAGGTTACACAATTATTTGTAAGGGGTATTTTAATTAGGATTCCTGCATTGAAGGAATGATTGGACTTGATTGCCTCTCTTCTAACTTTAATAGTTAAAATAATTTCCTTACTTGCACCCAACTGTTGCATGAACACACCCCAGCAATCTCTTTTTTCTGCTCAGTACTCTTGAAGTTCTCTTCATGTTCACCTCTCATCCGCAGATTAAAGTTATCCTTGGCCTTACTACAGTTAAGTAGACAACAAATGTGACATTTTTGTGTTGTGTGCAATCTGGCACATTTCATTGACCGTTCATTCCATGGCACAATCAGATGATCTCTGATCATCATGAGAAAGGAAATGACCTGTTGCAGGGGGTCAGTGGCTAAAGCGGCCATTTTATAAGGAATTTGAGGGTTGATACTTTGGGGAGCAGGGTTGTTTTGCTTGGAGAGGAGGGAGTTGTTTTGCTTTTATTGGTTTAGCAAATTGTGCAAATCCAAGTCATGGACACTACTTCCCCCAGCCAGAAAATAGACTTATTGAGTAATAGCGTACATTGTGTAAAGAAAGCCAGTAATGGATAAATCAACAGCACTGAAAGCCAAACTATGAGTAACAAAGGACAATGTCTTGAAATAAATCTACTATCAATCATATCCTATATACTTTATATAGCTATAAATTTAAAAAAAGCAAAAAAATCATATCCAAAGTGAGGAGTGTGGGAAAACTCGAGAGTATCAATTCAGTCCCAACATTTTCCTTTCCACTTATTCCCCAAGCTCCTTTTTCCACAACCAGACTTGGATGAATGCATTGAGAATTACACAAAGAGAATGCACAAAGAGAATTATGCAATTGTGCAAACTGGGTTCCCAGTGTGATTTCAAAATTCTGTAATGTGCATAGTAGAAGGGAAGAGGTCACAGCTACATTTTCATCAAAGATTGAATAAAGATTCAGTAAAGATTATGTCCCTTTTAGAAATTGTCTGAATCAAGCATCTTAAGCATGGAAAGCATACAGTAGTTTACCTGTACTGTGGCAGTCATGTCAAATGGAGTGCATGCACTATTTTATCTAATTTAATCTGTTCACTTTCCTGAAACAAGCAGCAGTCAAATTTCTGCTACCTAAGCACTCAACTGTTCACTTTAATCAAATCTTTATTATAATCACTGGACAATCCAGAAATGTCTGCAGAAAAGAAATTGTCAAAAATCCAGAGAAAACTCAGAGTTTGAATAGCTCGTCACTAATTTGATTCCTAAAGGGCCATTTAGCAGACGCAACAAGCTGCAACATTTGGCCATCCTAGGAGTAACAGCTGTATCTATGTCTGCCAATAAAAAGGAAGTATAGACAGTACTATATCAGATCTACCTCATCCATCAATCAAGAATCAATTGCACTAATATGATGGCACAAATAAAATCATAAATGAGTAACAAAATACGAATCAGTCTCATCCTCCAGCAAGCCCCAAGGATGAAACTGTAGACCCTGTTGTTCCGCCAAGCCGGACTATCAACACAATAGTTTTAAATTGGGTATTTAAATTTATTGGGGTTTTAAATTTGAGCCACCTATTTAATTATTTTAAATTTTATACTGTTGTTTTGTCTGTGTTTTTAAATAGGCTGTACACCGCCCTGAGTCCTTCGGGAGAAGGGCGGTATAGAAATAAAATTATTATTATTATTATTATTATTATTATTATTATTATTATTATTATTATTATTATTATTATTATTATTATTATTATTATTATCAAATCTACCCTCCAAAAATTCTAATGGTAAAACATTAAGAATAGCTAGTGCTTAGTTGAGTTACTTTGTAGTTAGGTTGAGAAAAACTCAAAATTTCTCCAGGGTAAATTGCACTTGGTAGCTTAGCCAAATCCTGCTCACAATCTAAAGTTCTTGATCTAGTCTGTTTGCCTTTCTCAAACCCCATAGGCAATTAAAAGAGAATCCAAGTAAAGCCAATTTGGACTTTACAGTTCCATGTCAATTAGACTGAAAATTGTCAATCATAGTAAGTGATGCTAAGCCCACTTGGAAAAAATTTAATTAAGCCAATAATTAATCATAAAAGCCAGGTCTAGGCCTCAACCTTAATCATTCCTGCTTTTCGTTGTAATGCTACACTAGGTACACATAAGATTACAAAGAAGACATGAAAGAAGAAAACTGATTGAATCTTTTCCAATTTGGTAAAACTGCAGTAAAAGCACACCCGAGAGCCATAAAGTACTGCATTTGAGCTAAAGCTCCAGCCGCAAAGACTTTGATGGCAATTGCCATAAATATCTGCCTCTACATAGAAAAAAAAAATGATGACGATAATCAAGATGATGATGAATATGATGATGGCACTTCTTAACGGCAAACTGTTATGCCCTTAGACACAATAGTCCCAAAAAGCACTCCCTGTCTAGAGCATTGCTAGTTAATTGCCATTTATGTTTTAAAGATCTTTTAGCAAACACCAACACTTTTGGTGTTGCTATACAGTTGTCCTTAACTTACAAATGGTTGCTTAGTAACTGTTCAACATTTCAGTAAGTACATAAGTAACTCCAGGGTTACTTACAGTATGTACTTATGTACTTACTACAATTCCAAAGTTCCAATGGTTGTTACATGGTTATGTGACTAGATTTCAGGTGCTCAACAATCGGTCCACATTTTATGTAATTATTATTTATTAAATTTATATGCCACTTATCTCATTGTCAGATGATATTTATGTCTGTTTATGTCCTGCAGTCACATAACTTTGTTTTATGATGTTTTTGTCCCAACCCAGCATTCCAGTTTTCAACAAAACCGATTCTCTTAACAATCAACACATTTGCTTAATGACTGCCACAAAAAATAATTATACTTTACAACTGTCATGCCTTACAACCATAAAGGACAGGCTTCAATACAGTCGTAAGTCGAGAACTACCTGTAACAGATGGCCAGAAATACCCGCCTAGAATAAGAAGTTAAAGCTCAGGATGCTATGGTAATTTAGGACAAATTATTGCAGCATCAGCATAAAGTGGGATAGTAGTATGTCTAGTAGTATGTCTAATATTTTACCTAAGAAAGTAGACATCTAGGTTGTCAAGACTTTACTAAGGAGTTACTATAAAGGTTAAATAGTTAAATAAGGAATTAAGATGCATTTCTCTTGTAGTCCTCTTGTGGTCTAATTCACATCGCACAGATCCTAAGGTTTGCAATTAACCCTAAACAAAATATTTTATAGCTGGAAGTGAGCAAAGGTAATTATGCGTGAAAGACTTTGAGGAAAGATGGAAAGAGATGCTGCCTCTTTCCATGCTAACAATCGGATAAGAGAGGCAAGAGCCCACCCCACTGACTTAATGGTCAGAGAAAGAAACTTCAGAAGGACCCACCCTAATGGATCAAGCTGTTAAAATTGTGGTGGGAAATTTGTGCCTTAAGATTTACAACAATCTGTTAATGTAGCTGTACAACACAGTAGAATTAGTTCATCTATCCCTGTTTCCTGTCTGGTTTACCTAGTAGGACTGACAGGAACTCTGTCCCTGAGGTGAAATCTCAGCATAAACCTTGTCACCTTGGGAGGATGTATCTTCCAAACTCCATGGGTAACTCTTTCTCTCATGAGTTTAAAACTAAATCGTTCCATCAATATGCTATAGACTATTACTAAAACAGGCAATGAAACGAAATTACAATGTGCATTATTTATCCATGGATCAGAAGATTAAGCCACCACAATCTTTTATGCCTTGTAAATAAGAGGCACTGACAAATGAACAACATTGTAATTATGGACTTCGGGTTTGCTGTTTGTCCCCGCTGGACGCTCCTTTGGGATCGTCGCACCCACTGCCTTTATAGCGGAATGGCGGCTCGAAAAAACTGGCTGGGGTGGGTTGAGTCCTCTGCCTAATCCCAAAAGTTTTTTTTTACTTTTGGGACGGAGCGGAAGAGACTCCCCGTATCCCCAGTCGATGCTCCGGGCTCTGGGAGATCTCTGCTACACGCAGAGCTAGGTGGCAAAAGCAAGCCTGTAAACTTGTTAAACTAATTAAAGAAGACGTGAGCTGGACCACTGACCCTGAGGCGCAAGTATTTTTTTTTCTTATTTTAGAAAAGTTACTGAAGATGTTTAAGAAGTGAAAGGAAAAAAGATTTTTAAAATGGGATCTGATATTGATCTTGGTTGGAAACAAGCCTTTTTTTTCTCTCTTTTCCACTAAATCTTGTCTGTGTGGGAAATGGCATCGGGACTTACACAGCTAGACAAACGGGGGGGGGGGAATTTCCCCCATTAATAAATTACATCAACAAGTTGTAACTCTCCAGTGTCAGAAACCTGATTTTAATATAATAGAATTTCTTCTTGAAGAGATTGTAAGAAGGGATGAGATTGTGAACCAGCAACTCGAAAAATTTAAGCAGGAAATTAAAGAAATTGGTGAATTGGTGAAATCAAAGTTTGACTTTTTGAATCGAAAGATTTTAAATACAGCTAATGGTTTATCAGACTTTCTGATTCGGGTGGATGCAAATACTAAATTATTAGAGTCTAAACTGAAGGAAACTGAGGAGAATTTGGATGACAAGATTCAAAAAATTAAAAAGGATTTGGTAAACATTCAGGATAATAGCTCAGAAGACAAACCTAAAATGGAGGTTGACCAAAAGACTGGTAATGAAGAAAATGTGCAACAGAGGATTGAAAGAGAAGTTTTAATGATTCAATATAATTTTACAGAATATGCAATTAGACTGAGAGGTTTGCAGGAAAATAATAGAGATGACTTAAGGAAAATATCTTCTGAAATTCTGGCTGGGATTTTAAAGGTTCAACCTGATGAAGTGTTTTGCAGCATTGATAGAATTTATAGAATAAACTCCTGGTTGGCAAAGCAAAGGCAATTGCCTAGAGATGTGGTGATCTGTTTTACAGATAAAGAAATTAGGAATAATATTGTGCAGAACTCTTTTAATTCTACTTTGCAATTTCATGGAAGAAAGATTTGGATTTTTAAGGAGCTCCCGACTAAGATGCTAATGGAGAGGAAGAAATTTGGCTTTCTAGTGACTGAGTTAAAAAAAAGAAATATTCTATTTAGGTGGGATGCCCCAGTTGGTTTAATATTGAGACACCAAGGAGTAAGATATCAACTGAACACTGTTGAAAAAGTGGAAGAATTTTATCAAAAAATTTTAAAAATGAACTTAACATCTTTAGGCACAATACAGGATAAGCAAAAGGAGTTGGAAACAAAAGGAAAACATCAAATTACAGAGGCTGTGGTGGATAAATTGTCTTTGGACTCCCTGGATACCCTAGCTGGACTGTCTATAAATAAGAGAGCAGTGTCATCCGACTCCAATGTGATGAACCATCAAGTCACAGACAAGTGCGCAAATCAACCAGTTGATATACAAGTGATGGAGAAGAAAGATGAGATGACAAAACTAACCCAACAAGATCAACTCATAAAGCAGAATGAAAATCGATCAGCTGACACACAATTGGTAGGCACGAAACGAGGATGGAAATTCAACCCGCAAAAGAAAAAGAAAAGAAATAGATCTCATAGAAACAGCAGTTTCTAAACCAAGCAACAGTGAAGCCAGGGACTTTAAAAAATGAATGAATATCTGAAAAGATAGTGGAGGCGAACAATTGTTTAATACTATCCTGAGGATTGTGGCAGATCTCTGTAATGCCGTGATTTTGGGATGTGAAAAGAGCCTTACCTTGTTGGATCTGAATTATCTACTCTGGATTTCTTTTACTGGTAAATATATTATAATTATTTTGAGTTACAAGGCAAGAGAGTCACGCTGGGGCATGCAGAAGATCTGGATGTTACCCATTAGGATGATGGGAATCAACAATCCTGATGAATACCACAACTATAACTATATGGATATAATTATAATGTCACTCGGGTGGTTGTTTTTACTTTTATATATATACGAGGATATCTACTACTGATGGGGGCAGAAGATGATTGAAGATCTTGAACAAACTGTTGCACCAGCATGTTATTTTACCCTATTATGGGTGATGGATTTAACAATCCAGTGGAAAGACACCAAAGAAGATATTATATGGATTATAAATTTAAAGTTATTGTCTTTTTTCTTTTTACAAAATGGAATGCATATATAGATATGTGTATATCTTAGTAAAGTGGGCAGTGGATTATATTTAGAATTGTATTGCATGATTTTGTAGGAATTGAAGGGTTGAAATAGGTTAGTTTACTGATTGATTAGTCTAAGAAAAAGGATCTTTAAGTCATATATTTAGGGGAGTGGAAGAATTGGATAGAACTGAATAAATGTTAAATTTGGATGTAGGGAGAAGGCCGCTTTAAAATGTTATATTAATATATATAAAAGATTAAATGTTAAATTGTAATAATACACTATAAGTTTAGGGGAGGAGAAAAAGGGCAGATTATCGTAAAAATGGGAGTTATAAGAATAATATGCTAAGGGTCAGTATTCTGAGGAGGGAGTAAGGGAAAGGAAAGATATTATGTATGTAATTAGTTATGAAATAGCCTATTGTTGTGAAGAAGTCACAGGGGGGGATGGGTGGTGAGGGGGGGTTAGGGAAGAGGGGGGGGAAGGGGGAAAAACTTGTATTTGAAAACTTTTTCAATTAAAAAAAACAAAAAAACATTGTAATTATTTTTAAAAATGTGTTAATCTTTCACACACTTCAAATTAGTACAACTCTACTTCAAATTACTCACCACCGAGTAATTCCTCTCTTTAATTGTTTTCATTACTACAGGACTACTCATTTTTTGGAGGAACTATTTTTTAATGATTTAATAGCTTTACCATACATACACAATATTGGTATTGCATAAATTCACTTTATTTATTAATTTAGAAATTAATACTGTGTGTGTGTGTGTGTGTGTGTGTGTGTGTGTGTAGAAATATACAATATATAGTATATAGTGTATACTATATACAAGCATTCCATACATATATATGCTGAACATTCCATACAAAAATAGTATTTTTAAAAAATCTCATAAACTTCATAATCAATTAAAATGATCAAATGCAAGGAAAAAATAAATGTGATTTTTAATTTATTTCAGGGCTTTGCATTGAGTAAGACTGATTCAAACAACTAGGATTTAGACATCTCTGAAGAATAGGTGATGGCGAGAAGAGCTTTTAAATATTTTAGTCATGGATAAAATGCTTTTGTTTTGCAAGTGTCAATATCTTAGAACCAAGGAATGAGGAAATATTAAAAAGGCAGTAGGGTTTCTCACCCAATTACATCAATAATATCCCCATGCTTCTAACTTCATAGTGGAATGGGATATGAAGCGACAGGCAACAGTGCGAAAAAACTTATTTTATGTTACTTTCTGGGCATATAGTAGTCCACTTCAGTTGCAAATGATTCCGAGGAATATAAATCTTAACCTCTGCAAATTAGTTTAAAAGCACTGAAATAAAAAAGAAATCAATAATAATGTGCAACCATGGGATAAACATGGGAATGTTTATCCACATAACCAAAAATCAAAAGACTATCCACTTCTTTTGTGAAGACAATCACAGCTTTCTAGTCCTCTTTGTTCCAATTTTCTCAGAATTCCCACTGCAATTCTTCCACATACCACATATCATATCACGGGTGTCATGGAGGGAAGAGGTATTAAAAAAAAAGAATGGCAGCTATAATCTTTTTTTTTTTTTTACTTCCACCAGTCAAAGGCCGTGTCCCGTACTTGATCATCAGGTCTATGGATCTTGATCAAGGATGGAAAACCAATGAATTGTAGCAGAGAAATAAATGAATATGCTGTGTATTTCGCCTTTATTGAGCACAATGACTGGAAACCAATTGTGACGATTTCCTAATGACAATAAAAAACTACATCAAATCAAAAGAAGACAAATGATTATAAAGATGATTTCAACACAACTTTCTCAATCTAAACTATGAGTGTCAAACTAGCGGTATCATGTTGCCGTCATGTGACATTTTGCAATGTTTTTTCCCTTTACAAAGCTGGGGTGGGCATCAGTCCCGTGGGCTGCCAGTTTGACACTCGATTCTTTTGAGAAGGAAAAGCAATGGTGAGATGGCTAACAATAGTAGAAATCTTGTTTTGCTCCCTGTAATACTGCAAGATGTTACAAACTGGAATTTATAGTTCCATCTGTCTCTAAATACAACTCAACGTACTTGAACTCTATAAGTTCAAATTCATAAAAACATTACATATCCTTTTCTACAGATGATGATGATGATGATGATGATGATGATGATGTTCTCTTGCAAGTAGAATTTTCTCCTATAAATAAACATGTTTCCATTTTCTAAACAAAGAGAGATGGAGGGGATGTAAGCAGATCTAACAGACAGAAGAGACTGGGAGATTTCCATTGTAATGGGCATATTTTAGTAAGTACATCTTGGATAACATTAAATTCTTACTGCAATTTAGCCATTCAAAAGGAACTTGCTTAACAATAAAAAGTAAGGCATGAGAATATATAAAGGATTTTATGGTTAGGTTTATGGTTAGTTTATGAGCTTTGTGGGTAAGAAATGTACAGCTTTTGCCTTCCAAAACTTGTAAATATTTGACTTCTTAACTAAATAAAAGTAATTAGAGCTATGAAACCATAATAGAATTTTTTGAAAAATCTCTGTTGTTCATAAAGTTCAGAACTGTTTTGGTCCATTAACTAGTCCTATCTCCCTCTATGTACCTATTTTCCATTCCTTCAACAATTAAGCTGTAATATGGAAATTATTTGATACAATTTTCATCCAGACAAGCCTAAGAAAATAGTGTTCCAGCTGGCATAGAATTAAATTAAATTAAGAAGCTGTCTAAGACAGTGGGTATGATTTTTTGGAGTTCGTAGGTTAATTTGCTAGGGGACAATTGCCTGAATAGTTAACCACAATGTAGCCAATGTAGCATGGCATGAATTAAAAATCTTTATTTATTCATCAGAGGGGCTGTGATTCAATGGAGGACATGATGATTGAAGACAATTTATACTCTACCTTGCATTCAGGAGCACCTAGTAATATATTAATATTTTCTCCTTCTATTTTTCACCAAGAGGAACTACTCTGTGAGGTAGTTTGGGCTGAGACAGAGTAACTAGCCCCTGGTCACCAAGAGAACATCCTGGCTGAACTTGGAACAAAACCTGGATTTCCCTCATCCTAGCCCACATCTTAATTACTACATTACACTGCCTCTCCATCAGGTTTTTTCTTCAGCAGATCCTATACTATATCAATCTCATACTGCTCTTGCAAGAATAGATGTTGAGGAGGGTACAAAGAAAATGCACTTGGCCAGGGGTGAAGTTTGAAACCGTTGCTAATAATCTATTATAATGATCAAATGCCATTTGTCATAAGCACAAAACAACAGAGAGAAACATGTACAACTGAATCACCCAAGGAGTCATACACATATACCTCACACATATATGTGCACATTTTTTGAACCTGCCTTCAAGACAGGCTAGATTTTTTTCAATTATTACAAGTAGTTCTTCATCTATAAGTAGTTGCTTAGCGACTGTTGGAAGTTATGACAGACCGCCCCTCCCCAAAAAGTACTTACAATGTAGTTTCCAAATTCCAACAGATGCCCCTCCCAGTCACGTGATTGCATTTGAGGTACCTGAGAACCAGACAATGCATTTATGGCCATTTACAGGGTCCTGCAGTCACATGACTATTTTTGCCAGGAACTTTTTGCTGAACAATGGGTTCGCTTAACCACTTTTTGGCATTAACTTAATAACCGCTGTATTTACGTTTGCTGTGTTAGTCTTATGTCCCCCCTTTCCCATATTCACTGAATGACTGCTACAAAAATGTCATAAAACTGGATTGATCATTGGTTATACCTCAAGTTATGACTGTCATGACATACAAGGGAAGTTCCAGGCTCCATTATTGTTGTAAGTCAAGGCCTATCTGCAACTGTATGACTAGTGAAGTAGAAACTATAAAGACACAAAGACAGGCATCAAGACCCAAATACCCAAATCTGGCTCATATTCCATCCACAGAATAATAGCTGGAAGAGAATTTAGAAGTTGTTTAATTTAACTGCCTGCTCACGAGAGCATCTGTGAATCACTGAATGTCAACGCAAAATGATTGAAAGTCAATACGGAATCATTGCAGTTCTATAGCCGAGTGAATTCAATCCATGCATGTATAACCTGGGGAATGGCAATCTGCTAGCCCACACATGTTGATCCTGAAAATGACAGTAGCAGAAAATGTGGTCTCATGTCCTAATTTAACTGGACCAGCAATTCCTTGTGCTATTAGTGCTATAAAAAAGCCACACCCTATTGAGTTCTGAATCAAGATTACTTTGCATATATGAGTTGTCAGGGTGATTGACAGCTGTTTAGCGACTGCATTTAAAATGTATTCAGAAGGGAGAATACATGAACACAACACCTCAAGGCTGCTGGAATTCATTACAGGAAACCATGTGAAATGTAGATGCGTCCCATATGTAAAGGGGACAGAGAAAAACATGTCACTTTCTTCAAAACATTTCTACATGAGGGATTCATGAGGGAACTGGAAATTATGTCACATCACATGTCTTATTTACTAATAAGACATAGATTGGCACCAGCCACATATTCTCATAAATCTAGTTAGGATCATATTTACTTGAAAAGTTCCACTGCTGCTAGTTAGTATTTATGGCTTGGGAATTATCATAATTAACTTCTTCCCATCAAAACAGAGTGGACTGGTTTGCCCTAATGTATTTTACTGTGGGGAGCTCTGAAAAGTAGAGAAAATTCGGAGCAGAGCATGAAATCTTCAGGGCTAAGATCATTTCAGGAGTAAGTTGAATAATTAACTCTAGAGCAGATAGTGGTTGCAGCATTTGATCGCAAATGGAACAACTCCAAAGTGATTCATACAAATTACCGCTTCGAATCTTGTTCTGTGGAATCCCTGTAAGTAGCACTTATAACGTGGCAGAAAGATGTAAGAAGTTACTTCACTGGAAACAAGGACAAAAACATCTTCTGTTGGATCACATTATAAAAGGCTTGGGACCAATTCATTTGGCATTCATGTATAAATTGCAGTATAGTCAAGGCTATGGTTTTCCCAGTTGCAATGTATGGCTGTGAAAGCTGGACCATTAGAAAGGCTGAGCATCAAAGAATTGAGGCCTTTGAACTTTGGTGCTGGAGAAGACTCCTGTGAGTCCCTTGGACTGCAAGGTGATCAAACTGGTCAGTCCTAGAGGAGATCAACCCTGACTGCTCTTTAGAAGGACAGATCCTGAAGATGAAACTCAAATACTTTGGCCACCTAATGAGAAGGAAGGACTCACTGGAGAAGAGCTTAATGCTGGGAATGATTGAGGGCAAAAGAAGATGGGGACAACAGAGAACGAGATGGCTGGATGGAGTCACTGAAGCAGTAGGGGCGAGCTTAAATGGACTCCAGAGGATGGTAGAGGACAGAAAGGCCTGGAGAAATGTTGTCCATGGGGTCGTGATGGGTCGGACACGACTTCACAACCACCACCAACAACAAATAATTTGCAATAAGTAGTTTGTAAAACGAGTCCTGAGTTCTTACAGAGGGTGCCATATAAGGATATGAATATGATCCCCCATTTTTTCATGCTAAATACAAGTACTTGTAAATAATCAACCAGATACACAGGTCCTTAAGGGATTTATATAACTCCAGAAAACACTGAAGTCAACTGAAGCCAGCATGTCCATAAAGTATAAATCAAAAACATCATTTTAATTTATTTATTAATTACAGTGATGGTTTTGGCCTCCTACTTTATGGATGATTTAATATGCTATTAAAGTAGCATATGGTTATGCCAGCAACAGTAAAATCCCACATAGTATATCTCAATTTTTTAAAAATATCCCAAATGCTAAGATTTATCATACAGAAATTCTGCATTACAAAAATAGTAAAGGAAGTCTGATGAGCAGAAAATTCTTGTTGCATTTTTTCTGGTAAATTTAAAACGATTCTTGATCCTTAAATTGAAAAGTTTACATACTTAGCAGAAGATTGAATCACTCAACCATCCAGAATATATCAGCCACCATTTACCTATCTACTGATGGCACCGTGCATAGTACATGACATTTTAGAAAGCAAAACATAGATATTAATCACCTACCTTTGTAGATTTAAGCTTAGATTGATTGGAAAGGTAATGATAAACAAGGGTTACTGCAAGAAGATGCCATTCCATTTGCTTAGTCTTTTATAACAATCAAATCAAATCAAATCAAATCAAATCGAATCGAATCGAATCAAATCGAATAGAATAACAGAGTTGGAAGGGACCTTGGAGGTTTTCTAGTCCAGCCCCCTGCTCAGGCAGGAAACCCTACACCACTTCAGACAAATGGTTATCCAACATCTTCTTAAAAATTTCCAGTGTTCTTAAAAATTTACAGCTTCTGCAGGGAAGTTGTTCCACTTATTAATTGTTCTAACTGTCAGGAAATTTCTCCTTAGTTCTAAATTGCTTCTCTCCTTAATTAGTTTCCACCCATTGCTTCTTGTTCTACCCTCAGGTGCTTTGGAGAATAGTTTGACTTCCTCTTCTTTGTGGCAACCCCTGAGATATTGGAACACTGCTATCATGTCTCCCCTAGTCCTTCTCTTCATTAAACTAGACATACCCAGTTCCTGCAACCGTTCTTCATATGTTTTAGCCTTCAGTCCCCTAATCATCTTTGTTGCTCTTCTCTGCACTCTTTCTAGAGTCTCAACATCTTTTTACATCATGGTGAACAAAACTGAATGCAATATACCAAGTGTGGCCTTACCAAGGCCTTATAAAGTGGTATTAACATTTCACGTGATCTTGATTCTATCCCTCTGTTTATGCAGCCCAGAACTGTGTTGGCTTTTTTGGCAGCTGCTGCACACTGCTGGCTCATATCTAAATGGTTGTCCACTAGGACTCCAAGATCCCTCTCACAGTTACTACTATTGAGCAAGGTACCACATATACAGTACCTGTGCATTTTGTTTTTCTTCCCTAAATGTAGAACCTTGCTTTTTTCACTGTTGAACTTCATTTTGTTAGATAGTGCCCAGTGTTCAAGTCTGTCAAGATCCTTCTTGAGAATATCTTGTTACACTTTAAGACTTGCAGATTTGTTATTATATACAGATTCATCAGCCGTATAAAGTAAATCCCCTATTTATTTGCCTATTTATTAGTTTTAATTAAGGAGGAGGATCTGGAGCATTCTTGCCCTGTGTGATCAGTCTGGGAGAAAATAGCATAAGTGAGTTACTCCCATTGGCTAACTGTAAAAAACTGTTCCAAATCATAAAAAGGTTGATTTCTTTATGCTATTTCTGTATATAGAAAAAACCCTGCCTTTTCACCAATAAATACTGAAAGCATTTTATAGAATAAATGAAGTAAGAAGACAGCAAAATACACAGAATAAGAAAGAAGACAGTAAAAACAAAGAACACAAAACATTACAACTAAGTGTACTTCTGGCTGTACAATATATCTTCATATACAGTGATGTGTGGGGGTGGGGTGGGGGGATCTTTTTGGACAGATGGGTAATACAGTGGCCAAAACTCCATCATCTGCCACTGAATTTACTATCATTCCTGCTTTTTTCCTAAATTGGGAGGGTGGAAATTTTAGAGGAATAACAACTACACACAATCATAACTCTTTTGCCTACGACAAAATATACATTTTATCTGTCAATATTTTGTGCAGTTCAACTGAGGGCGTAATAAGGTAAATCTGAGTCATGGCCATAAAAGCTATCTGTACTTTTTTTATGACAGTTGAGAATTGTATCTGAAACATGTAGAACTGTCTAAAAGTTGTTGTTTTTTCTGGAGAAAGGAGGAACAATGTCTTTGTCCATAGTGTATGCTATTAGTCAATGGGCTGAAAGAGGAGATATTTCTCAGGTGCTACTGTGATTTAGTATTTCGAATAAATTTATCTTAACGCTATAAACAACATCTGATTATTAGTTTATCTCTACTTTTTATTTTCAGAATCCAGATATAAATAAATATATCTGCTTTAATCAACCAAAATCAAGGAGCAGGGTATAATTTCCAAAAGGACCACCTAACTGAGCATGGTATATATTGCTTGAGTCTCTTGGGTCATAATCTATAAATAAAGACAGAATTAAATGAATCCCTGTGAGCTTCTAAGGACCATTAGAAGACAAATTAGGTTTTTAATTAATACTAAAACAAACAGATCATGGCAATATTATGTAGTCAGGTCCAGAAATATTGGGACATCGACACAATTCTAACATCTTTGGCTCTATACACCACCACAATGGAGTTGGAATGAAACAAACACAATGTGTGTTAACTGCAGACTGTCAGCTTCAATTTGAGGGTATGTACATCCAACTCAGGTGAACGGTGTAGGATTTACAGCAGTTTGCATATACAGTTTGACTGTATATCACTGTGAGAGAGATTATGTAAATAATCCACATTTGCAAAATTGGTAAATAAATTGTTGAATTTATTCAGTACTAGAAACTTCTAGGTCTTTGTAATAAGTCATACAGGATGCCAAATAATACTCTTTGATAATAAAAGCTTACCCATAAACAAACTTTGGGTTTGTTTTCAGAAAAAAAAAGTGTAATGCTCTCTCAAATCAGAAAGTTTCATATATTTATTATACCACACAAAGGATAATAAGATTTCACTTGGGCATTAAGTATTTGCTAATCAGATTCAGAGTACATATGACAGGAAGTAGGATGGGTCTGACAAGGGGCTGGGAAAGTAATTCTGGGAAACTTTTTAAAAAACAAAAACTGGCAATTGTGATTGGTCTGCAAAGATTAATCTTTCCCTGCATTTTGATGATCCACCCCTCTCCTTACCTCCAATTTTTATGCTGGCCTTGTAAAACTTTTACTGCAACTTTTCTTTGTAAGGATGTGTTGAGATAACTTACTTGGAATCTCCAAATTCATATACAAATATGTGGGGGATTAGAATACAAGTCCTCGATTTACAACAATTTATTTAGTGACCGTTCAAAATTACAAAGGCATGGAAAACAGTGACGTATGACCATTTTTCAGACTTATGACCATTGCAGCATCCTCATGGTCACGTGATTTACATTCAGATGCTTGACAATTGGTTCATCTTTATGACTGATGCAGAGTCCCTGGGTCATGTGATCCTCTTTTGTGACCTTCTGACAAGCAAAGTCAATGGGGACGTCAGATTCACTTAAGAACCGTGTTACTAATTTAATAACTGCTGTGATTTATTTAGCAACTGTGGAAAAAAAGTCGTAAAATGGAACAAAACTCACTTAACCAATTTCTTGCTTAGCAATAGAAATTTTGGGGCTCAATTGTAGGACTACCTGTACAGGAGAAATGCTGCCACCCATTTGGCCTAATGACAAAGGAATGTACAGATATTCTGGAGCTGCAATCGTTTGCAGGAGCCCATTCCCAAGATTCAGGTATCCCACAAGATATGAAATATTTGGTCCATTTGTAGGCACCTTCTCCTTAAAGAAGTCTCTGATCCTTTTTTGGGTCTGGATGGCAGTCATGCAGGTCAGGAAAACGTAAGTTTACTGATTTAATAAGTCAGTAAACGAATACCAACCTGTCACCACTTCCTTAACCCAAACAGATGTACCTCATGCACCTAGTGGTCATTATGTAGCCTGAAAAGGTATGTGAAAAGGTACATTTGGAGCATAATCTTCTTCAGTGTGTTTTGCCCTCAGTTCCAGACATTTCTATTCATACTGGAGTGGGGAAAGGGGGTCTAAAGAGAAAATCTGATTGAGTTCAGCGTATGATTCATTTTGCAAACAGGAATTGTTTCACACAATTTCAGATTTCAAGGAAGATTCTATGGATGTTAGGAACACTGGAAGAAATTCCACTGGATATCTAGTTCTCTAGGCTTGTTCTATAATAGTCAACCAATTGCCGTTTTAAATCCATAATCATAAGGTGACTGAAACAGCAAACCTCCTGCTACTGTTACTCAGCAACTGGCATTCAAAGGCATACTGATTCTGGAACTAAAGGTAATATTCACAGTGTTCTTTTCTCTACATTTGCATAATTTAAATCTTTAAAGCAATCCATATTGAGCGGCATCATTGCCTTTTGCTTTATTTATTATGTGTGTTTATTGCATTTTTTCTCTTGCCGCAATCCATAGTTACTCTTGGTAGCTTACAGGTGGAGAAAACAATTAAAACCTCCATGGTCCATCTAATTAAAGCATTTATTATTAATACACCATAAGCAATCAAATACCTTAAATCAATAGAAACCAGTAGCTAATTCTGTACCAACAGTTTATGAAACAGCCCTGTTTTTAGAATTTTCTTAAAATTCTAAAATATGGTCAGGGAAGGAACACATTTAGCAGACTTTTTATTTTTATTATCAGACTCCTTTATTTCTTAGTAGAAGTAAGTGGGAGTGGGAGTGGAAATGGAGCTGTTTTCTCCCAGTATGATCTTACAAGTCAGTTTGATTCCAACTAGAGTAATATCCTGCATTGTGGTACTAAGGAGAAGTACTTTCTTCTCCTTATCCCAGATATTCTACCATTTAGTTTTGCTGGATATCTCCAAGTGCTAGGATTAACTTTTCATACTAATCATCATGTGCAAGAAATCAGGAGTCCAGGCAGTACAAATGAATATATTGTACTATAATGCTCTCTACAAGAATATGAACTACTAATGGTCAAAGCAAATTGGCGGAGTCAATGGAATTCAACATGGGCTGGACTTAGCTCTCTTGTGGGTGCAAAGGTACTCAAGACTGATGATGTGTTTGACCCCTCCTTCGGGCTCAGCCTGATCAATTCCTACCTTAATTTTATGTAGCAATACCATCACAGCCTTCCTTACTCCATTATGATTATGATTTTGGGACTGTCATTATATAAACTAAGGGCATAAAGGCTGGAGATGTATTTGCACTAGCCAAAGGATACATTTGAAAAAGTAGTAGGTAGAATCACATTTAATTAAATTTTATTTATATTTAATTAAAATGAAATGTAGTAAATATGATTATAGAATCATAAACTCATAGAACTGCAGAGTTGGAAGAGAATCTGGTCCAACCTTTTGCAATCTGCAGGAAGATCAGATAAACCAACAATAAGTGGAAACTGTTCAGTCTTTTCTTAAAGCCCTCCAGAGAATCCAATCCACAGCCTCCACAGATAGATTAAAGGAATCATAGAATCACTCTCTATCCTTTATTTTCATTTTCTCTTTGTTCATATTTAAAATGACAGTTTAGTATCAACTTTGGGAAATTCTTGATAACAGCACACAAAAGATGGCCAAGGCTTTGAAATGTCCTTCTCTGTGATGACTCCTTGTTAGTGACAGATAATTTAGAGGAGTTTTTTTGTAAAGGATTGTAATTGACAAAGACACAACTTGAACATACCAAACGCATGTTCAAGAAAAGTATTTCTCTTCTAAATGTATATAGAGATGCCACAAAAAACATCAAAACACAAACAATATTCTAGAATTTCCAGGACAATTGAGTTAACAAATTAAGAATCATTTTTCTCCAAAGACCAGTTTGTCAATTTTTTACAGTGTAACCATCCAACTACCAAGTGTAGAAATATTGCCAGTAATTTAAAACTATGGAAAGAAATAATGCAGATCTTGCAACTTATCAGTATTTACATTTTAACATTTAGCGAAGTGCTCCTTATATACTGTTCACAATTAGCAACATCTACTGGGACCATTTATAAAGCCATTTGGGGTCTATCTGCCTGACATACACTACATAAATGTCAGATCATTATCGCCATTATTCAATAGATGGTGCCTTGTTTGTGAGCTCAAAATAGATTCAGTCCAAAAAGGAGGGAAAAATGAAAGGTTTTGCTTAGCCAAATGATTTGCATATGAATCCCTTCAACAACTGCTATTCAAGATAGTAAGCATATTTGGAAAACATTCTTATCTTTTTTGAGTAATGCTAACAACTTATTGGTGAAAAAGGTCCAAAGTTAGAAATACACTAAAAGATATTTACCATATATTAGTGTAGCATAATGGTTAAGGCATTGGACTATAAATGGAAAGACTCCAATTCTAGTCCGAACACAGACAAAGCTGTTGTCTGGGTGACTTCTGTCCAGTCATTATTTTTCAACCCAAATTACCTCAAAGGGTTGTTGTGGAGGAAAATGAGAAGAGGAAATGCTATATATGTGGCCTTGAGCTCCTGAATGAAAGGCAGCTATCAGTCTAATAAATAAATTAACCTTGCAAGCACTGGAATGCATGCTTTTCCCCAGCCTAAATAGTGTATTCTTGCCACAAACAAAACATCTTGGCAGAAAACAAACAATTTGCAAAGCTAAAGGGGAAACCTGTTGGGTGTGCCCAAAGCACCAACTGTCCTCTTTTACAATATCAGCTTCATCGTGTGTAGCAGTGATGAGTTCCTCCTGGTTCGGCCCGGTGACGAAATGACGTCACCGAACTGGTTCTCTTTGTTCGGGAGCTGGGTCCTCCCGTCCCCCCCCCCCGCATTATTCTTACCTTTTATTTGGCCCCGCCCCCAATCTATTCGCTGCCTCCAAGTCCCAGCTGATCAGCTAGAAGGAAAAAAACTGTTTAAACTCTTGCTGCAGGGCTTCAAAGGGCAGCCCTAAAGCTGATCAGTGTTAAAAGGCAGTGTGGTGGTAGACCAGAGCACTCAAAAAACAAATGGGTAGACCAGTGCCTCCAAAAACAAATGAGTAGACCGGTGCCTCCAAAAACAAATGAGTAGACCGGTGCCTCAAAAAACAAATGGGTAGACCGGAACGCTCCAAGGACAAATGGGTAGACCGGTACAGCTCTGCAAGCAGTTAAAAGCCTGGTAGACCAGTACCTCTGCTAAATCCTAAAGAATTGTCACATGACTATCAAACCACGCCCACAAAATAAGCCACACCCACAGAGCCGGTAGTAAAAAAATTTAGAACCCACCCCTGGTGTGTAGGAATGGATGGATTCAGCTGCCTTATTTGCTTCTGATACCATGGACACACTCTGGGTTTATACTTTAAATTTCACTTGTAATTTCCTGAAAGTGAGGTAGTATTCTGCTAGTTCCCAGATTTCCTCCAGCATAGATTAGGAATTTGATATCTTTTTTTTTCAGATAGTAACATCTCAAACTATGTTTATTTCTGTTTCATCTTGTGTTTATTCATGCACTAGGAAATATATTAAGGCAACAATATGTATAATTCTCCTGAAGCCACGACCTGAAAAAGGGGTTACTTATTAAGAGAGCATCCCTGAAAAACAAACAAAGTATTCAAAAGGATGCTGCTGTATACTATCTGGAAGTCTGACTTGTGAAGTACAATTGCTATAACCCTCAGTTTTTGCTTTTCAAGTGTTCCCCCCTTTAGAGAACTCAATTCTTAAAAACTTAAATTTTGTCCTTAGGCATATACACACTTCCCCTAAGGCAAACGTTTATATGCCAACGGTTTCTAAAAATCCCTCAGGAACATACCATTGAGCTCACAAAAGGTGCAACTTATGGTAATGTGCGTTTTAGCATATTATTCCTTTCTTATATTTTGACACAGGGTTGGCTTATCCAGGAGAAAAACTATAGACCAGTCCATCAGAAACCTTACCATTGAAACATAGTTTTCCTAGTACAGTAAAACAGATGTAAAGCTTGACAAAATATGAAAAGTAGTGTCATAAAACCTGGACCCCAGGACTTTAGGAACTCATCACTCACTCCACTTTATACTTCCAGAATCTTTCATGTTGACTTCAATTTACTCAGTGAACTCAGGAAACATGCTCATCATTGTATATATTAACATTAACCTCCCTGGATATAGTCAGGTATAAACCAGTGGTGAAATCCAATTTTTTTTTACTACCAGTTCTGTGAGTGTGGCTTGAGGGGGGGCATGGTGTGGTGGGCATGGCAGGGGAAGGATACTACAAAATCTCCATTCCCATCCCACTCCATGGGAGGATACTGCAAAATCTCCATTCCCACCCCACTTAGGGGCCAGCCAGAGGTGGTATTTGCTGGTTCTCCGAACTATTCAAAATTTCCACTACCAGTTCTCCAGAATCTGTCAGAACCTGCTGGATTTCACCCCTACTGTAACCATACACTGTGTGTATACAGATGATATGATATTCTGTTCTAAAATGAAGTTTAGAACCACTCCAGGACAAGATTTATTAGAATTTAATTTGATCTGCCTTGTAAGCATGTTAACAGAAAAATGGGACGAAGAATATCTAATTATTGGTTATGATCACAGAGTCATTTTACAGTTCATTTCCATTCTATTTATTTCAATTTCTGTTTGAAGCAATGAGGTTAGCAATTATCACTAGGTGTATATGAAGAGGTCCATGACAGGTAGGTAGTTCAGATTTCTGTACAGGAGGAGTCTCCAAAGTTTCTGAAACCGTGGACAAGAAGGAAACTGGGAGCAAGATGTGGTTGCTTTAAAGAGTTGCAAACAGTTACTACATTCACATTCCTGCACAGTCTATAAAGCAACTTTTGGAACTGAATTTGAAACATTGTACAGTCATAAAATAGTAAAATGTGCATGAAAAATTTGCATCTTATACTGCACTCTGAAATCCATTTTTTTTTTCAGGACTGGCAAAGGAGCAATCGATTAATATTAATTCCTTGGGATCATTACTATTAGATTATGATTCGGTGTACCAGATTTTAGGGACTCAAATAACAGGGCACTAGGTATAATTACTAATCATTATAACAGTTCTACCAATGTTCATTTTATAATAAACCATTAGCTTTCCTTCATGAACTGACCATTAATTCCCTTCTGCACTCAATCCCAATGCAAAGTATCTTCCTCCATTCCTCTGTACTTCTCCGCCATTGTCTTATTTAATAAATAATACATGCTACCTCTTGAGTCCTTCATTGTTATCTTCCTTTATGCATTCTTGTCTAAATGGGTGTTTACATGAATATAATACAGTAGTTATGTCTTGCTTTTGAATATTGTATGGAGTTATTGGTATGGAATATTGGACGATGATGTGGAAATGATGATGCATGCAACATTTTTTCCTCTTTTAAGATATCAATGGCATCTCATTTTGACAGGTAATTTTACAGAATCTGTGACACTGTCATCTTCTGAATATGATGTGAAAGGCATCCAGGACAAAACAAATACATTCAAGAACAGACATCAGAGTATTTCTCCTTTAAATTGATGTGATACTTTTTTTGTGAGGGTTCTTAATTTTTTCCTTAAACTTATTATACTTCGGTTTTATGAATGCTTCATTGTTCTGTACTCTTCTTTTAAAATCTGAATAGCAATGGTGATGACTTTATACCCTGCTCTAATAAAATAAGTGTCAGATTTCTGAAGGATATCTCTGATGGTCCAATAACTTAGTACAAAAGGGAGAATTGGCACCCAATTACATATTTCCTTATAAAGGAAAGATAAACCATTTGGAAAGATAAAAAGAAAGAGAAAGAGAGAGCTGCTTCAGGAGCAAACAAGTCGAAGAAAGGGAAAGGGTTTAAACAGCATTTCTCCCCATAGTTCCTTTCTTTTAATTAGCAGCCTAGTAATTTGTTTTACACTGAAAAACAAACAAAGCTATCATGAGAAGAAATCATTCAACTGATCACTCTGTGTCAACATAATTAATTTTATTGTAAGCAGACTTGAGTCACTTAGGTGATATGAGTAGTGTAGAAATGTGATGAATGAATAAAAAAATAAAAATAATTTGAGTTTGGTTCAAATTAATCTGTACATTCTGGGTTGGATTTGCAGGACATCCAAGCACATAAAATATAAAACTCCCAAGCTATTAAAATAGCAAAGGAATTTAAAACAAACAAATGCACATGTTCAGTTTCCATATTCAGAAACTACAGTTTTAATGCTTTGTTGATTGATTAATACTGAGTGACTGTGATATGGGCCACAGGTTGGACATGCCTGAACTAAACTGGAATCCACAGGAAACATGCCTTTGAAATCCTGATCAATCTGGGGGCAAAAAAAGGAGAGGGAAATGACATATATTTTTTTTAAAATTTGATTTATATGCCGCCCTTTCTCCAGAGACTCAGGGCGGCTTACAATGTGTTAAGCAATAGCCTTCATACTTTTGTATATTTTATACAAAGTCAGCTTATTGGCCCCACAACTGGGTCCTCAATTTACCTACCTTAGAAAGGATGGAAGGCTGAGTCAACCTTGAGCCTGGGGAGATTCGAACATGCAATAATTGCAGACAGCTGAATGTTAATAACAGGCTTTTAGTCTGTTGAGCTACCCAGTTCACATATTTCTTGTGTACTTGCTACAATCTAATGGAATAATGTATGTTCAGAAATAAAGCACATTTTTTGTATCTTTTCTGAATGCCCTTTCAGAAATGCCCTTTTCCCAGATGCTTTTGCATTCATCTGAACATTTCTCCCATAAATCCCCAATACTGTAAATTGCAAACCAAGAACTGTATAACTGTACCTTATGTTCCCAAAAGCTAATTTCATACTCAAAACAAAGCACAATTTTACTGATTTACAAAAAATGTTATTCACAAAAGGCTAACTAGTTACTCTAGAAATAAAGACAAAATGGGTGTTGGTACTTACCTGACACGCCTCTTCTCTGACTGTCGGGCATGGCAGTCAGGATAGGATGGGTGGAGACCTGGTTGAGTCACTATTGGACCGGGTCTGCTGAAAAAAACTAGGAAGTCCCTCCTCCTGACTGTGGCTGTCAGTTTGAGACGAGGGAGTATCAGCAGTAAGACGTGTCTAGGGATAGAGAACAAACAGAATTAGAAAAACCTGCCCCCTCCCAGGTGAGGTCGTACCGGGAGCGGCCTCCACAATAAGGGTGGGGCTGACTGCCGTGCCCGACAGTCAAAGAAGAGGCGTGTCAGGTAAGTACCAACGCCCATTCTCCTCCAGTTGGGCACGGCAGTCAGGATGGGACATACCAGAGCCAGGTGTCCAGACGGGAGGGAGGAGGCCAGTCCCGAGATCAGGAGGCTGCGTGGACCCCTTGTAGGACTCTCCGGTCAAAGGCTGCATCCGCCGATGCAAACTTGTCCAAGCGATAGTGGTGGACAAAGGGAGAAGGCGATGTCCAGGCTGCCGCCCGACAAATCTCATCGATGGAGGCCCTGGTGGACCACGCCGCTGAAGTGGCTGCGCTCCTCGCCGAATGTGCAGTTATATTGCGAGGAACTGGAAGATCCGAGGTTTCATACACAGTCGAAATGCATGCTCGAATCCATCGTCCCAAGGTGGTAGAAGAAACTTTCGATCCCAGAGAAGCTGGTAAAAAGGATACGAAAAGGGCGTCCGAACGTCGTAAGGTAGCCGTGCGGGAAATATAGATCTTCAGAGCCCGGCGAACGTCAAGGGTATGCCATCGCCGTTCAAGAGGATGCTGAGGATTAGGACAGAAGTTAGGGAGCACTACCTCTTGGGCTCGGTGGAAAATCGTATTCACTTTCGGGATGAAAGAGGGGTCCAATCTCAGGACCACCCGATCCTGGTGGAATATACAGAGCTCCTTACGAATGGACAGGGCCGCCATCTCAGAAATCTGCTGCGTGGAGGTCACCGCCACTAGGAATGCCACTTTGAAAGATAGGTATTTCAAGGAAACGTCTCATAAGGGCTCGAAGGGAGGAGTAGTAAGAGCCCAGAGAACCTTAGGCAAGTCCCAAGAAGGGTAGCAATGGACTGCAGGTGGACGGATATTGGTAGCGCCATGCAGAAACTGGTGAATCAGAGGATTCTGTGACAAAGGATCCGTCGAGGAGAAGGACAAGACTGTGGAAAGGGCAGCCACCTGGCGCCGAAGTGTGTCAGGTGAGAGGCCAGATACAAACCCCTCCTGCAGGAACTCAATGACTAGAGGAACTGAGGCCGAAGTAGGGGTGATAAGTCGAGTTCTACACCACAGAGAGAAGGCTCACCAGGTAGCGTCATAGATCCTTGTAGTCGACGCCCGTCGAGAGGCCTGGATAGTCAAAATGGCGCCTGCCGAGAGGGGAAGTTTGCTCAAAACCTCCCGTTCAAAGGCCACACAGTGAAGTGGAACCAGAGAGGATCCGGGTGCTCCAGTTGACCCTGGGTGAGGACCATCCAGTCTTCCGGTATCCGCCAAGGGGGCATCACCGACAGAGACCTGAGATCCGCGAACCAAGGGCGTCGGTTCCAAGCTGGGGCAATGAGAATTAACTCCACTCGCTCCTGTAATAATTTCCGTACCACTCTGGACAGCAAGTTGACTGGTGGGAAGGCATATAGAAGCTGATTGGTCGGCCAAGGAACCCGGAGGGCATCCACCGCTTCTGCCCTGGGGCAAGGGAACCTGGTGAAGAATCGTAACTGGTGGTTGGACGCACTGGCGAATAGGTCCACTGTTGGACTCCCGAAGCGGCGAACTACCTCCTGGAACAGACGAGGAGAAATGGACCACTCCGCGTCATCGATCGGAGACCGACTGAGAGAGTCAGCTGTGCGATTCAGAACTCCTGAGATGTGAGCTGCTTGAATTGATGCCAAGGGATCCTCTGCCCAGAGACCTAAACAGCGCGCTTCCCTCATCAGGAACCTGGAACGAGTCCCCCCGAGGCAGTTCACATGCGCTTTGGCTGTTACATTGTCGGTTAGAATTAAGACATCTCGGTGCAGCACCTGAGACTCAAAGGCTTTTAGAGCGAGGAAGATGGCCCGCAGTTCTAGCACATTGATGTTCATCCGTTGCTCGTGTGCTGACCATAGGCCCTGAGCTAGGTGGGGACCCAGATGAGCCCCCCAGCCTGACAAGCTGGCATCCGTTGTAAGCTGCAGCCAGCACGGTACTCGAAACTTGGTCCCCTTTAACAGAGCATCCGATGTCCACCAGGACAGAGACCGGATCACCGAAGGAGGAAGGACCAGTCTTGTGGATGAGGTGTCCCTGTGTGAGCGTTGAAAGGGTAGCAGCAGCCATTGTAAGTCCCTGCTGTGTAAACGGGCCCAAGGAACTATCCCAAAAGTAGAAACCATCTTGCCAAGAAGACGTGACAAAACTAGCAGGGAAGAAGACCCCTGGGTCTGTACCCGGCCAGCAAACTCTCTGAGGCTGTTAATCCAGTCAGGAGATAGAAACACCTCCGATGACAAAGTATCAATTGACAGAGAACCCATGATCCTGGAGAATCTGAAGGGTCCTAGTTAAGTCAGCCTGCGCTTGGTGCAAAGATCTTGACAAGATCAAAATATCATCTAGATAAAAGGACACTCTAATTGGAAGTGTGGCTACATAACCCATGAGGGCCGCCATTATTTTGGTAAAGGCCCTAGGGGCCGAGGACAAACCAAAGGGGAGGGCACGGTACTGGTAGTGTTTGTTGTTATAACAAAATCTGAGAAACTTACGGTGTTTGGGAAGGATGGGAACGTGGAGGTAGGCCTCAGTTAAATCCATGGAAGATAAAAAATCCCCCTCCCGAATGCAAAGTAAACAGGGAATGCATCTTGAACCGGCGGTAGGTTATGTGTCAGTTCAAAGACTTCAAATCAAGGATAGGACGCCAGTCCCCCAAAGACTTTTGTACTAAAAAGAGCCTAGAGTAAAAACCCTGGCCAAAATCGGAGGGGGTGACTGGTTCGATGGCTCTTATAGCTAACAAGTGATGGATAGCCGTCTCCACTTGTGATCTCCTGGTAGCATTAAGGGAAACTGGACAACGAATAAACCTAATAGGAGGACTAGATAAAAATTGCAGGGAAAGGCCAAATTTAATGGTCTGTTTTACCCACTCATCAGAAACAGTATCCTCCCAAGCCTGGGAGAAAAGGGTTAGACGACCCCCAAGCTGTTCTGGGGAAGGCCTTCTAACGAGACCGTCTAAAGGGACGGACCCTACCACCTCTTTGGCCTCTTCTAGGGGGATATCGAGAGCCCTGTCTGACCTGATTATCTTGATGAAAGTTCCCACATTGTTGGAAGGGACGGTGGGACCGCTGCTGGAAGTAGCCGGAGTCAGATCCTCGAAAGGACTGCGTCCGAAAGGAGCACGACGAACGACCCTCTGACCTACGGGACACCGCTGGCAATATCTTCCTGTGATCTCTGGTCTCAATTAAGAGAGGCTCAAGAGCCGGTCCAAAAAGTTTGTCACTCAAATATGGCGAAGAAGCCAGGCGCCACTTACTACGAACGTCGGCTTGCTAATATTTCAACCAAAGTAGACGCCGAGAAGTGACTGCGGAACCAATGGCTTTGGCCGAAAATCTGGCTGCAGACAGAGTGGCGTCCGCAGAGTACTCCACCGCTGCCAGTATTTTGTTAATATCTTGGTGTGTTCTCACCTCAGATAAAGGGATACGTCCCTGTAACTGCTTCAACCAGAGGAGCGACGCCCGGTTAAAAAACGATGCGGCAGAGGAAGCTTGCACGGACCAGGCCACCGCCTGGTGACCTTTGATGAGGGTGTGTTCCGCCCTTCTCTCCTCTGGGCGCAGGGACTCCTCTGCGGGGCCCGAAGTAGGTGAAGGTGAAGTCAAAGCTGCCACCGGCGCGTCCACTGAGGGAATCTGCAAAAGAGAAGCATACTCCGACGCCAAATTAAATAAGCGCCTGTCTAGGCTGTTGGGGATTGGCCCCGTAATAGGATTCTTCCATTGCCTCTGCAAGACGTCCGCAAACAATTTAGGGGCTGGCACTATCTCGGTTTGAACCGTAGGGACATCAAATAAGGCAGAAGAAGATGCTGAAGTCCCAGGTTGGGATTGGTCTGAGGGTGACGGAATGCCAAGCCCTGTGGTGATCTGAGCTTTATGTAACAAAGAGCGAAACATTTGAGGGCGGAACAA
Organism: Arizona elegans; assembly: GCA_022577455.1. Classification (NCBI taxonomy): domain Eukaryota; kingdom Metazoa; phylum Chordata; class Lepidosauria; order Squamata; family Colubridae; genus Arizona; species Arizona elegans. The sequence continues at coordinate 258,834,292 of JAKOOJ010000001.1, forward strand.
CCCCACAAACGAGGGCTGATCAGGCTCTAAGCCTTCATCCTCCTACAAATCTTGGTCAATAATGGCCTGTTCTTCCTCACCCGAAAGGGATCCTTGGCTGTCCCTGGAAGGAGAAATTTCCCGAGGCTGGGCCTGAGAAGAGGCCTGCAAGGGCTGAGAACTAACAGAAGGAGCCTGGCGACTCAGATATTTAGAAACTTTCGAGACCTCTCCTGTAACCCCTGGGCAATACCTTGCTGTATAGAGTTAGCTATCAACTGAGCTAAGGACAGGGTAATATCCAGCTTTTGGGTTTGAGAGGTCTGGATCTCAGAATCCTCTGCACCTCTGGAAACCGGTTCAGGGTTGTGAATTGCCTGAGAAGGATTGGCCACCTGAATGTCAGTTGGAAAAACGGTGGCTGTGTCAGGAATCCCAGAGTCCCCCGTGACCGAAATATCTGGGGAGAGAGGAGGCACTGGAGAGGCTTGCGATAAGGCCGCGCTCCCAACAGGAGCAGGTGGGGGCTCAGGATTTGATGAGGCCTCTGGAAGACCCTTGGAGGAGGAGGCAGCTTTATTAAATGCTTTTTCAATAGCCTTATGTCTTCTTTGCTCATCTTTAGATTTAGATTTAGGGGCCTCCTGGGAGCTATGATGTCTAGGCCTCTTAGCCTGGGAGTCAGAGGCCTGCCCTCCTTCAGGGTCTAGCTGATGCTGAGGTCGTTTACTCTTTTTTCCCTTGTGGGAACCAATGGCGTCCGCCATCTTAGGTGGCTCCGTAAAATGGCCGCTGGAACAATCAGTAGAATAGGCCAGAGGCTCCCCTCAGACAATGGGGGCTGAAACTGAGATCAATAGGCCCGTGGATCTCCAAGGAGAAGTACTCACTGCGCAGGCACCTCAAGTTGAAAGAGCTGGAAATATACGTGCAAAGTGCTAGCCAGCCGGTCTAAGCACTGCGAAAGAGCGCGGGATCGCAAACGCGCTAAAAATAGCCAGCCGCTATCACGAAAAGCTGCTGCTCTGCTCCAGAGGCTTCTCCGCCATTGGTTTCTCTCTCTCTTTTTTTTTTTTTTTGAATTAGAGTGCAAGCCAGCCGACAAGACACTCAAATGGCGCGGAAAGACGTCGCACTAATAAGTAGGCAGCCAGGAGATCTAAGCCGATCCTAGCAGCTCCCTCGGCTGCAAGGCAAGTGAGGCCGCCGCGACGGAGCGAACTCGTGCGCGACGGGAGAGGAATCACCAGCCGGTGATGTCACCTCCGAGCGATCCTCAGCGGAGCTAGCAGCTGCCACGCTGATTAAAGGAATCAAGCCTCGCTACGGCTGTCTTTAGGAAGATTCCTTTTTTTTTTTTTAAACTGCTATTCAAACGGACAGAGACTACCCTAGACACGACTGGTCTTGACTCGACTGAGTCGAAAAACTGACAGCCACAGTCAGGAGGAGGGACTTCCTGTTTTTTTTCAGCAGACCCAGTCCAATAGCGACTCAACCAGGTCTCCACCCATCCTGTCCTGACCACCGTGCCCGACTGGAGGAGAACACATAATACCAGTGATCAATTAAAAATTAAATGGATTTTATAGTTACAAGGAAGATTTTTTCTTCATGTGGAGCAAAGACAAAACTAGTCCATAGTAAAACATTTGGGTTCAGTTGGATTGCAATTCTTAATGTTTTCACTTAAGCGCAATTTAATCAGAATAAACATAATTTTTAGAATAAATGGAAGGAGAACAAAACTTTAATCTTCCAATGCTAGAAAACTAGGTATAAAAAGACCCACAGAACTTTTAGACTCATAAAGATACTGGATAGTCACCTCCAAAAAGAAGACTACCTTTCTGCACCAATTAACTCTTAAGATAACCACACAGAAAAAAAAAAGACCAAAGAACTGAGGACTTCAAAATATTAATACCAACATTTCTCATGAAATTACAAACACTGAGGCAAACATGGAAATAAAATTATCCAATTTCAGAAAGACAGCACAAATGCTAGACAAGACAGGAACAAGTAACTTTTAAAACATCAATTTCTCTCTCATATACCCCTCAGATAAAAAGTACATATCCAGGGATGAAATGCTCCTGGTTTGAACCGTATCGTCCAATCCGGTAACGATGGCGGCAGGTGGTTCAGAGAACCGGTAGCAAAACTCCCTGTGCACCCCCTCATGCCCAGCTGAGTCGTGAGATCATCAGAGGCTGTTTTTTTAACTTTTAAAAGCATTTTTTCCACAACCTCTTCCACTGAAAAAATGTATTTAAAAGTTAAAAAAAAAAGCCTCTGATGATCGCGCGGCTCAGCTGGGATCGTCAGAGGCTTTTAAAAGCATTTTTTCTGCAACCTCTTCAGCCGAAGAGGTTGTAGAGAAAAAAATGCTTTTAAAAGCCTCTGACGATCCCAGCTGAGTTGCCTGATCGTCAGAGGCTTTTAAAAGCATTTTTTTGTCGAAGAGGTTGTAGAAAAAAAGCTATTAAGTTAAAAAAAAAAGTTGGCCAAGCCCACCCAGTCATATTACCCCCCCACCAAGCTACGCCCACAGAACCGGTAGTAACAAATTTTACATTTCACCACTGTACATATCCCTGTAGTTTTGCATCCTAATAAAGTTAACACCTATGATGTTTGAGGTGGTTGATAAATTGCATAAATAAATAATTAGTTCCATATCAATGTTTTGAAGAAGTTGACTTGAATCTAGAAATGGACTAGTCAAAGGATCTTAGCAGATCATTTTTTATTCTGCTTTGCCTGAAATATTTATATTAATTAAAATGTATCCTCCCATTCATTATTATACCATGCTGTAAGAGCGAATGGAGGGCAAGGGATCAGATCTTACCTTATAACTGAGATTGATGAAGAGATTTATTCTCTCTCTTTCAGAATTATTAGAGGCAGAAAGATAAGCAAAAGCCTCACTACAATCAAGGTAGTGAGATAGCAGGTAACATGAGAAGTGATAGGAAGACAATTTCATGAATTCATTTCAGAGCTTCTCACTTAAATGTAACAGAATGGCTCAGTTTTCTCCAACCTGACACCTACCAGATGTGTTAGAAATCAATTTCTATTTGTTTATTCATCTGAATGTTTCAATATAGTACAAATATATAAAAATGAACAAAAAGATAGCAAGTGAAAGAGAAGAAAAAAGAAAAAAAGAAAGAAAAGAAAAGAATGCAATTATACCTTTCACCCTTTTTTCTATCGAGTAATTATCACCTCATTATTTCCTGCAAGAACTTTAATTCCTAATAATCCCAGTTGGAAATTATAGGAATTTCCTACTGGCAGGAAGATTTTAAGACTTCATCCTCCAATATAACTAATTATGATGGTCGCAAAATATGTTACATAGCACATAGCACATGCATTTTCATATATAACATACGCTTTGATGGCTTTTCAGACGGAGGAACAACTGCTCCCCTGAAAAGTCACATCTCTGTTTCATTACAAAGATGTTTTCCACAATCAGCTTGCCTATATATATTGTACAAAAATCTCATTGAACAAAAATGAGGGGGGAAATTCAAAGGGGAATAGATTTTGATTTTTTTTAAAAAGCAGTTAAAAAGCTCCTAAAATCATTTATAAATTTTAATGTAAATTGCATTGCCTAAAAGTAAGAGACAATGATATAAAATGTCATGCAGAATTTTTCAGGACCCAAAGTCTTGAACATATATTCATACAGAAACCTATTACAATCTAATTCTGTTGTAATAGTTTTGTCAGTCATCAGAACACTGCAACTTTAGGAACTGCATATAGAAACTGCCTAACAAGAAAAATATAGAAAAAAAATCTTAAACTACATGAAATATATAATAAAATCACTGCACTGCGTTGATTAAACAATGCACATTTGGCTTATCTATAATCAATTTCTTCTTAAGGCAAATGACCCTCAAACTGAAAACATATGTCATGATAATTGATTCGGAGTTGGTCTGATGCTAGGCCCTTTAAGCCTAGCATTTATTGAAACTTTTTCAGCAACCTTTGAATTGTCGATTTCAGCAAGATTAATACCCAATCAGCAGACACAATCTTACTGTAACAGTTGTTTGAATTTACAATCAGACAGAGATTACTCCATTTGTTAAGGAATGGGTCAGGAATGAGAAATCCTGATGGCTAGATTCAAATTTCTTACTAGTTTGCAACATTGGTGAGTTGCAAGAAGAAAGAGCTGCTTGCCTTCAGTATGCTACATTCAATTGCAATTACTCCCTCATGAATTCTTGGGTGACACAAGTAACAATGGGTCACCCTAAATAGTCTAAATGTGGCACAACTCTCTAGCATGAACATAAAGCTGTTTCAGATCGCCTGTGTGTAGGAATTGAACAAGAAAAGCATGATAGTCATTGGACAGACATTTTTCATTGCATTAAGCTACGGCTACACCCCCCAAAAAACCCATAACAGATACCAGCATACATAAAATTAGAAAAAGTACAACAATAAAACAGTACATGTACAACACTGCTCAAATGAAAAAGATCTACTTAGCAGAGGTGGCTGAGTGACACACTGCATTTGACAAACTCTGCAAGCATTTATCATACTGCTGAAAATATACATGAAATGGCCAGTTCAGCGGATGTTGGGGCTCCCGAGGACATGGACAGGGTCCTGGGACGGCTGAACGCGACCACGTTTATTGGACCCGTGTCCCTCCTGGTTGGTACTGGCTTCCCGGGAGGTGACACGAGGCTGGCTCCAGAAGATTGTTAACGCTTCTTTGAGTGAGGGGGTCCTGCTGGCTGCTTTGAAAGAAGCGGTTGTGAGACCCCTCCTCAAGAAGCCCTCTCTGGATCCGGTTGTTAGCTGTTTTGGCTAACTATCGTCCAGTCTCCAACCTTCGCTTCGTTGCGAAGGTTGTTGAGAGTGTGGTAGCGCAACAGCTTCCCCGGTACCTGGATGAAGCTGTCTATCTAGACCCGCTCCAGTCCGGCTTCCAGCCTGGGCACAGCACGGAAACGGCATTGGTCGCGTTGGTGGATAATCTCTGGAGGGCTCGGGATAGGGGTTGCTCCTCTATCCTGGTCCTGTTAGACCTCTCAGCGGCTTTTGATACCATCGACCATGGTATCATGTTGCACCAGTTGGCGGGGTTGGGGGTAGGGGGCACCGTTCTGCAGTGGTTCTCCTCCTACCTCTCTGACCGGTTGCAATCTGTGTTGACGGGGGGCAGCGGTCGACCCCGAGGCACCTTGCTTGTGGGGTGCCACAAGGGTCGGTCCTCTCGCCCCTTCTGTTCAACATTTATGTAAAGCCGCTGGGTGAGATCATCCGTGGCTTTGGGGTGGAGTTCCATCAGTACGCTGATGACACCCAGCTGTACATCATCACCCCAGGCCACCCCAATGATGCCCTTGAAGTGATGTCCCAGTGCCTGGAGGCCGTGCGGGCCTGGATGGGGAGAAACAGGCTCCGACTCAACCCCTCCAAGACCGAGTGGCTGTGGCTTCCAGCGTCCCGATATAGCCAGCTGATGCCATCGCTGGCTATTACGGAGAGGGCTCGTAACTTGGGCATCCTCCTGGACACACGGCTGTCTTTAGAAGACCATTTGGCGGCCGTGGCCAGGGGGGCTTTTTATCAGGTTCGCCTGATACGCCAGTTGCGTCCCTTTCTAGATCGGGACTCTCTACGCACAGTCACTCAGGCACTAGTCGCTTCCCGCCTGGACTACTGCAACACTCTCTACATGGGGCTCCCCCTGGTGTGCACCCGGAGGCTCCAGCTGGTCCAGAACGCGGCCGCGCGGGGGATTATGGGGGCGACGAGGCACTCCCATGTGACACCTCTCCTGCGTGAGCTGCACTGGCTCCCGGTGGTCTTCCAGGTGCGCTTCAAGGTGTTGGTGACCACCTTTAAAGCGCTCCATGGCTTAAGGCCGGGGTACTTACGAGACCGCCTTCTGCCACCAATAGCCTCCCACCGGCTAGTACGCTCGCACAGAGTGGGCCTCCTCAGGGTGCCGTCCGCCAGACAATGTCGGCTGGCAACCCCCAGGGAGAGAGCCTTCTCTGTGACGGCGCCCACCCTCTGGAACAACCTTCCCCCAGAGTTACGTACAATAACAGACCTCCGGATTTTTCGTCGGGCCCTGAAAACCTATTTATTTCAACTAGCTGGGCTGGCTTGAGTTAAATTTTAAATTGATTTTAAATTGGGCTGTTTTAATTTACGGCCAAAATATTTAATTATTTTAATACTGTTTTTAAATTTTGTATGCTCTGTTTTTACTTTGGCTGTGCACCGCCCTGAGTCCTATTTGGCGAAGGGCGGTATAGAAATTTAATAAATAAATAAATAAATAAATAAATAAATAAATAAATAAATCTTATGATTTCATATTCCTATGAAGATTCAGCACTGATGCTACTGTATGGCAGCAACCCTCAGCCTTTTGGGCTTGAGACACCAATTCCATGGTGAGCAGTGTTTCCGTGACCACAGAGGGCTTGCTTTCATAAGGTAAGACAGTGTGGGGCATGTGAGGCAGCTCCATCCCCCCGTCTCGCCTCGTAGCCGTGGCACCGTGAGCAACCAGACTGAATGGGTGGGTGGCCCAGCTGCACAGGCACATAAGTAGGGCTTATTTTGGGGGGTAGAGCTTATATTAGGCACATGTGTAAAAAACACCATGCTGGGGCTTATTTTGGGGACAAGTCTTATTTTCAGGGAAACACGAAAATAAATGTAACACTACTTATTTGGAAACTTGAGAAGAACCAATATGCAACATAGAAATGTTACACAAACATCCTCTTTCCTTATAGTAAAGGCCAGCTCTTTCATGAATCCATTTTTATCAGTCAAAGAAAAGCTGCTGCAATAACTTTATATCAACTGTGATGCCAATTACTGGGCAATATTTGTATCTGAGTTTCTGTCAATGCTTTATATAACAGATAATAATAGCTGTTTTGTATTGATGGATACATTTTACTTTAAAAGAAAGCTACAAAAAGAGCTTGTATAATCATCAAATTCATTTCATACTTTTTGGCACATGTGAGGCACAGAAGATGACATTCAGAAGTTAAATTAACACAAATGATTGTAAACAATTTAAAAGGCACTTCAGAAGGCTAGAATAGCTGAAAATGTAATTTTCTTAAGCACTCCTACTGTAGAAAAGTATTTTAAAACCCACAAATGTCTATTTCAGTATCTGCTGAAACATATTATTGCTGATAAAAACTACATGACAGCAAAATAAAGATAGGACTTCTGTCAATCAAATTACAAAAGCAGAAGAGCTTTCATGACAGAGTGATTATTGACTAACTTTCTTTGTAGCTAATTGAATTGAACTGGCAATCTGCCAAATCAATTATCTTAGGAAAGAAAAGGATATACCAGACATGCATACCTGTGGATATGAGTGGATAATGGTATTAGCTGCTTATAGGAAATTCTTCGGCTAATTTTATTTCTGCCTTTTAAACAGAAAAGTTTAACTCTTAAGCCGCCAGTGTCATTCTGTCACTGAACTTACTGTACTCAGAAATTTGAGAAGTACAAATAAATAGATAAGAAGTATTCCAAAGAGTCTTGTAGACTAACTTGCTACTAACGGTTTCAGATTTTGCACATCTCAGTTTACTTTATTATCTATAAAATCTCAGAACAAATCTGATAATTTTTAAAGTGCCAGTGGATTTCTTATTTTTTACCGTAAGAAGCTATCTATTCCTGCTTAGAAAATGTTTAAACATTTGAAAAATACTATGCGTTTTCATGACAAAAATCTACAATTCAAGGCATAAAGCACTTTGCTCAATGTGATCTCTTCAGATATTTTGGATCAATTCTATCATAATTATTCATTTATTTGGCTCAGTTAACAGGAGTTCAAAATGTGCTGTGGAGTTTAGGCAAGATTGCTATAGAGGAAAGTAAGGGTTTTTTTTTTAAAGGGGTGGGTGGGTAAAATGGACCAGTATGATCCATTACAACTCACTGTGTAATTAAGTCAACTAACTGCTTCTAAAAATTAAGAACCTAGAGCCGTGATGGCGAACCTATGGCACGTGTGTCCGAAGTGGCACATGGAGCCATGTTGCCTGGTACGTGCGGCATCACTCATTCCTCTTCTGGGTTTCTGGCGTGCAAGCGCATGCAACGGTCAGCTGGCCTTTTTGCATGCGGCAGTGCCGGAAACTGCCGTTTTCCTGCGTTAGCATCCGCGCTGGCCAGCTGATCGTCGCGCGCGCATGTGTGCCAGAAACCCAGAAGAGTAGCTGGCTGAAACCGGAAGTTCAGTAGCTGAAACTGGAAGTTCATTTTCGGGTATGTGCATGTGCCCTAGGCAGCTCCTCTTCCAGGTTGCAGCCCAGACACGTGCGCTCCCTTTTCGGCACTCTGTGCCAAAAAGATTCACCATCACTGACCTAGAATGTATGAATTGAATATATCAAATGCATCAGGAAAATAGGTCATTGCTAGAAAGAGAATAATATGAGATTTTGGGTTTGTTACAGGAAGGAACTTCTAATATTTTTATGATAGATCCCTAAAACAACTGAGGAAGTGATTTGATATTTCATAACTGCATGAACTGTAGATTCCTTCTCGCTCATCTATGTACTTTAGATGAGCTTTGAATATTGGACATACGATTTATGCATGACAGGTTTTGAGGTAATAAGGTATCTAAGCCAGCAACTGATTTTATAAGAAATGGAAAGAATTTGATGAAAACTGGTATTAAATATTTGTGTGACCTTTGGAAAAATAAACTTAAATGGAAAATTATATTAGAAGATGTTAGTCTCTTGATCTGAAAATTAAATTAATACAAAAGAAAATTTTGTTTCACACATAACGGACACCCAAGAGAATGTTTAATAAGGGTTTGCTACAATTGCCGACTATTGGAAATGTGGTTCAGAAACTGGAATATTACATCATGTATCTTTTCCTATTATTGCCACACTATGGGCTATCAATATAACTTTAAACCAATAGCTATATGTGAGGATTATGTGTATTCGCCTTGAAATATATTTGGAATAATATATCAACAATTATGGACTTTTCCTAGATGACAAATAGCAAAATAAGAATGATTCTACATCAGAAAGATAAATATATACCTGATTTGCTGCAAGTGTTTATTGATATATGCTGAATGTCAATATTTGAGTTAGTCTTTTTTCTGACAAAAAGATAAGAAAAAGTCTTAAGCAACATTTGAGTTGATTAAAGATAGATATATTTTAGGCTTTTCTTATTCTTTTCCTTTAAGTTTGTTTTAATTGTTAAAATGTATATTATTGTATTATATCATTAACACAAATCATTGTGAATGTATAATTTTGTATGTGAGTATGTCTTTATTTTGTGTGAGTAATGTTCTTGAAAACCAGTATGGAAATGGAAACCACAGTCATTGAAGCATGGCTCCTAATAAGAACATGTGAACTATTATCAGAACATAAAGATTTGTTAACACATTTGTTGACAACAGAAACATAATTTCTCTTGGTGTAGCTTGTATTAATGCTACTCAATAAACTCTCATATTTTCTCCTATTGCTTACAGTTGAATATAGCCAGGTTGTGATTGCATTCAGTGAAAATTATACTTTTACAGAAACATATAATTGAATCTGCAGAAACAGAAAGCCCAGATAACAAGGATTGAGTGTATGTGTATATTCACACACATATATTTTCCTTCTTTGGTATAATAAAATACTAAAAACTGATAATAATCTCTCACATCTATTTTTTGAAAATATGTTGAAAAGTATTCCTATACAAGCAAAATTATTTCTTTTTTTCCAGTAAACTCATGTATTCTCTTGCAGTTTGCTAACTTGAAAAGTGGCAACTGATGCAATCCCTTTCTTTTAATATAAAAATATTGCTGTAGAATTGATGACTGTAAAGGCATCAAGGAAGGCTTCTTAGTAGTAGTTTCATTAAATATATATATATTTCTTGAACATAAAATAACTGTTTCACTCTTTGTCCAAAGTAGTAGTAGAATCCTAAAGTATACTAAAACTTGTATCAGAGCCTTGGCCACAATTTCCCCCACAATTGTTGGCAGCATGTTAAAAATGACAGGAACTGATTATTATATATTTTATTTATTCTATATCTAAGTCAGCATTAATGGCTCCAATTAAAAGAAAGCATTTTGAATTAGTTTTGCATCCCTTCCAATTAATGGTGATCTTTTGCTAGTGTCTTTATGAACTAGTTGAGAGGTCTTTTCTGACTGGCCAATCTCATCATAGAAATGCTGCAGATTTTTTAATGAGCCGGAGTTTCAAACATAAGGCTATTTTGGCCAGTCTTTTCAGTACTCACTGATATTTTGAACATTGGAAGTGCCACTCTGCTTTTGCTCATTTTATATTTTAATCTGCATTATTAACATTCTACTGGTGCATAAGTGGCTCTCTGAGTTATTTAAATTTTGGGAACAGAAATAGTCATACGTTTGAATCAATATATATATATACACAACAAAGAAAAGGAGGGAGAAGGAGTTACAGTCCATATGTAAAAACATAATCAGCTTCAGTCATGCTAAACCAGAGGTGGATTTCAGCATATTCTAACCAGTTCTGGAGAACCGGTAGCGGAAATTTTGAGTAGTTCGGAGAACCGATAGTAAAAATTCTGACTGGCCCTGCCCCCATCTATTCTCTGCCTCCCAAGTCCCAGCTGATTGGGAGGAAATGGGGATTTTGCAGTAACCTTCCTCTTGATTGGACAGGGAACGGAGATTTTACAGTATCCTTCCCCTGCCATGCCCACCAAGTCACGCACACCTAGCCACACCACGCCCACTAAGCCACACCCACAGAACCAGTAGTAAAAAAAAATTGAAATCTACCACTTTATACGTTGTTTGATATAAATCACAATATAAGATTCTCATGACAAAATAATTAAAAGGCAAAAAGGGGAGAGCAGACTAACCAACACAAGACACTTTTAACAAACTTTTTTTAAAAAACGTGGCCCATGAAGAGGGCCAAGTTAGCCATACTGCTAATGCGCTTCATTATGAGGACTTTTCATGAACTGAAGTATGAGGGTTAAAAAAACCAAAGCCTGAAGCAAAAGTGCCTGAAAATAGCTGGGTACCTTCCAATAACAATCTACAAATATCAAGTGCCCTATCCAGTGACAAATGACCCAGTTGCAGTCCATTAGAGAACACAGGAGGGAGAAAGAGACATAAGACCTTGGGTCTGCTACACACACTCACCCATACAGTAGATGTGTGCAGTTGGTAATTGCTGGTTTTCTGTCCCTTACAGCCTTTCAAAGACCTCTAAAAGCACACACACTTAACAAAGAGCCATGGTTTTGCATTTTGCCTGCTAGCCACTGAGTTCAAGTAACATAAATGAAGCACCATGGCAGCATTTAAAACTCTTTTACAGCAGCTACATCAAGTGTATCTTTTAATACAGATATTCCCTCCAACATCTTAAGAGAGGCTAGTATAGGTCTCAAGCCATTTTAAAAACAAACACCAACAGCAAGTGGGCCAGAAGATGTAAACTGGGCTGTCAAACTCAAGGCCTGGGGACCGCATTCGACCCACGGGGTGCTTAGATCTGGCCTGTGGGGATGCCCTGGAAACAGTGAAGGACTGGCCCACAATGCCTCTGCAAACGAAAACAGAGCTCGGGAGGGCTGTGTGCGGCTCTCCCATGCTCCAGTTTTGCTGGCAGAGGGTTGCAGAAGGCTGTTGCAGCCGGAAGCGCAGCTCGGAAGCCTGTTTTCGCTGGTAGAGCGCTCAGGCCACCAGTGGCGGCCCCCCGACACAAATGATGTTGAGCTGGCCACACCACCCTGGCCACACCCACTCCGGTCCCCCGAGATCAAACACAACCCTGATGCGGTCGTCAATAAAATCGAGTTTGACACTCCTGATGTAGACGGTCTAGCATATTTTGGATGGTACAGAGGTTGATGGTTAAAGGTAGCATGCATAGAACTTCAGAATCAGATACAAATTTAGTCTTTCTATGTTAACCAGATGCTGCTAATAAAACAATCTAATGTACTAGTAGAAACTTCTGTAGGTTAATTAACGACTTGATAGTTAATTAACTAATTGATTACGATGTATGTTATTGAATAAATTCACTAGTTATCATATTGCCAAACATGAAGGATTCCTCAACATATATGCATCAGAATATAATCTAGATTTTAGAGTAAATGTGCAAGGATGCTAAAGAATGCAACAATAAGGTAGGAGGGGAACATTTAGTTTTAGTAGTTCCAAATCTACTGGAATAACTCCAAATCTATTATTTCCATGAAAAGATTGGGCGTTGTACTTACCTGATACGCATCTTCTCTGTTCTGGCGCCAACGGCAGTCATGCCTGGGTAGTGACACGGCTGTTATCCAATGACCAAGTCTCCTGGAATCTTCAGCACCGCCCCTTCCTGCTGTATTTCAGTTTGAGGCGAGGCTGTCCAGAAGACTGGAGTGTCTGTAGAAATAAAGCAGATAGTAAACAAATTCCCACCCCCCGGAAAACCAGTGACGGCCGGAACGGGTGGGGCTGACTGCCATGGGCGCCAGAACAGAGAAGAGGCGTATCAGGAAAGTACAACGCCCATTCTCCTGCAGGGCGCCCACGGCAGTCATGCCTGGGACATACCAAAGCATGATGTCTCCTAGGGAGGGAGAGGCCGGACTTGCTGTAGGACCCTCCTGCCGAATGCAGCGTCCGCCAAAGCGTAGACATCCAGACGGTAGTGCCGAATGTAAGGCGAAACAGACGACCACGTGGCGGCCCGGCAAATCTCATCCAAAAGAGCCTGCGTGGACCAGGCAGCCGAGGTGGAAGCACTCCTTGTAGAGTGAGCCGTAATATTTGCAGGTACCGGCAGAGACTGCGCCTCGTAGGCTAATGCAATGGTAGCTCTGATCCACCGTCCAATGGTAACCGAGGAGACCCGTGAGCCCATAGTTGCTGGTTGGAAAGAGAGGAAGAGAGCTTCTGATCTCCGGAAAGTAGCCGTACGAGCCACATAGACTTTGAGCGCCCTGCGGACATCCAGCTTATGCCATAGAAACTCCTGGCGACGGCGAGGAGAAGGGCAGAAATTCGGAAGCGTGAGCTCTTGCGCCCGGTGAAAAATGGTGTTGATCTTTGGCATAAAAGCTGGGTCGAGGCGAAGAACCAGCCTGTCCGTATGAAAGATGCAGAGCTCAGAGCGCACAGACAGGGCAGCGAGCTCAGAAATCCGCCTAGCGGAGGTAACAGCAACGAGAAACGAAACCTTGAACGACAAAAACTTGAGACCAACTTCTCGTAAGGGCTCAAACGGAGGGCCCGTCAAGGCAGGAAGAACTTTGTTCAGATCCCAAGACGGGAACCGGTGAACCATGGGCGGACGGAGATTGGCAGCACCTCTCAAAAAAGATCGGATGAGAGGATCAGCAGTAATAGGCGTGGAGGACGAACATGACAGAATTGATGATAAGGCGGCCACCTGTCATTGTAGGCTGTTAGGAGCTAGGCCCGCAATGAAACCCTGATGAAGGAAATCCAGCAGATGAGAAATAGACACCTCCGTAGGAGAAACTTCTTTTTTATGACACCAGGAGGAAAATGCACGCCAGGTGGAGCCATAGATCCGGAGCGTTGATGGACGGCGTGCTGCCTGGATGATGGGAATAGCGCCCGGGGGAACCTGGGCCCTTGCTAAGAGGAGCCGCTCAGTCGCCATGCGGTCAGGTGGTAGGACCTGGGATCCGGATGGAGCAGAGAACCTTGGTGGAGAGTTATCCAGTCTTCAAGAATCCTCCAGTGAGGGGTGACAGACAGGTCCAGAAGGTCGGCGAACCACGGTTGGCGAGGCCAGTGTGGAGCCAAAAGAAGAACCTCTGCCTGCTCCGCCACCATCTTCCGTACGACCTTGGAAATTAGGGGCAGAGGGGGAAAGGCGTAGAGCAGTTGATTCTGCAGCCAAGGACTCCAGAGGGCATCCACCGCCTCCGCTCCCGGACAGGGAAACCGAGAGAAGAAGCAGGGAAGCTGCTGGTTGCCAGGAGCCGCAAACAGGTCCACCGACGGAAGGCCGAACCGGGAGCACAGATCCTTGAACAGGAGGGGATGTATGCTCCATTCGGCCGGATCGATGAGGAAGCGGCTGAGGGAGTCTGCTTGAGTGTTTGCAGATCCCGAAATGTGCTCGGCCCGAAGAGACGACAGATGGGCCTCCGCCCAGAGACCTAGCCGGAGAGACTCCGCCATTAGAGACCGGGAACGAGTCCCCCCCCTGTCGATTGACATGAGCCTTGGCCGAGACATTGTCCATTAGGATGAGGACATTCCGACCAAGGACATGAGACTCGAATTCGAGGAGGGACAGACAGATAGCCCTCAATTCCAGAACGTTGATATTCATGGCTCGTTCTGCTTGAGACCAGAGACCTTGAGCCAGGTGCGAGTCGAGATGTGCCCCCCCAGCCCGAGAGGCTGGCATCCGTGGTGACAACAATCCTTTGCTGGTCCCCGAACAAAGAGCCCCAGGAAATGGCTGACGACATCCACCAACGCAGAGAGTCTAGAACCGGTGGTGGCAGGACAATGTTGGAGGCCGAGGTGCTGGTGAAACATCGTTGGTAAGGGAGCAACAGCCACTGCAGCTCCCTGCTGTGGAGGCGAGACCACAGCACGATGTTGTAAGTAGAAACCATTTTGCCTAAGAGCCTAGAGAGACCCACTAGAGAGGCGGAGCCCCGTCTCCGAAATTTAGAAGCCATGTCAGAAAGACTTGTCTGGCGCTCAAGTGACAGGGTAACTTGGAGAGAGGTTGAATTAATAACTGCCCCCAGGTGTTGCAGGAACGTAGAAGGGGACAGATGGCTTTTGGACCAATTAATGGAGAAGCTATGCCTTTGCAAAATGGACACAACAGAAGCAATGTCCTCCCAGGCCGAGGGTAGAGATTTAGAGAGGATGAGGATGTCATCCAAATAAAAAAGTGTGCGAATAGGGATAGAGCTAATGTGGGCCATAAGGGCTGCCATCACCTTAGTGATGGGGGCGGAAGAAAGGCCAAAGGGCAAAGCAGCGTACTGGAAATGCTGCCCATTATACGAAAACCTGAGGAACTTGCGATGGGCCGGGAAGATGGGGATGTGGAGGTAGGCCTCCGTTAAGTCAATGGAGGACATAAGGTCACCCTTCCTAATACAGAGCAGAATAGTGTGGAGTGACTGCATTTTAAAACGGCGGTATCTAATGTGCCGATTTAGAGATTTTAAATCAAGGATAGCCCTCCAATCCCCTGAAGCCTTGGGAACCAGGAAAAGGCGGGAATAAAAACCCCGGCCGCGTTCGTGAGAAGGAACGGGCTGGATGGCCTTGATGGCACGTAGATGTTGGATGGCCTGAGCAACTCTAGCCCTTTTAACAGGGTCCAGAGAAACGGGGCAACGAAAATAATGATTAGGAGGGGAAGACTGAAATTCGAGCTTACGGCAAAATTTAACTGTGTTCCTGACCCAAGAGTCCGAGACCGATAAATCCCACTGGTTGGAAAAATGGGATAATCTACCTCCGATAGCGGAAACCGGTAGATCCCTAGCGGAATCTTCTAAAGGGGCGACCCCTCCCCCCACGAAAGGAGGGTTTCATTGTAAAATGGGGAGCCTGTCTGACCTGGTCTCCGGACGGTTGAGGTGTCCTGGGGGGGAAGGAACGGTGAGCGCGGTGCTGGAAGTAGTTGGAATCAGATCCTCAAAAGAAAGAACACCGAAAGGAGCCCTGAGGCCGGGTTTCAGAATGACGAGACACGGAAGGAAGAATCTTACGGTGGTCCTTTGTCTCGATTAACAGCGGATCCAGCGGAGCGCCGAATAACTTATCAGCCACATAGGTTGACGAGGCGAGACGCCACTTATTCCAGGCGTCTGCCTGCCAATTCCGGAGCCAGAGGAGGCGTCGTGAAGTGATAGACGTGCCGATGGCCTTGGCTGAGAATCTGGCCACATTAAGCGTAGCATCCGCGGAGAACTCGGTCGCTGCAATGATTTTATTTATGTCTTGATGGGCGCGATGGTCAGAGGCCGGAATACGGTCCTGCAGCTGGCGTAACCACAGGATAGAGGCACGGTTGAAAAACGATGCAGCGGAGGAAGCTTGAATAGACCAAGCGGATGCTTGGTGGCCCTTGATGAGGGTCCTCTCAGCCTTCTTCTCCTCAGGCCGCAAATAATCCTCCGAAGGACCCGTGGGGAGAGAAGTGGTAGATAAGGCCACAACGGGCGAATCAACGACTGGAACTTGTAAGAGATCGGAGAATTCCGAAGCCATGTTGTAGAACTTTCGATCCAGGTTGTTTGGGATTGGACCGGAGCTGGGAGAGGACCACTGGCGTTTCAAGACCTCCGAAAAAAGTTTGGGAGCTGGAATAGTATCAGACTGCACCTTGGGTTCCTGAAACAGGGCAGATGTAGAATCAGCTGGCACAGGAGGGTTGGACGAGGAAGAAGTCTCAATCCCGAGCCGGGTGGTAGTCTTGGTTTTGTAGAGTAATGATCGAAACATATGGGGCTTGAAAAGGCCCACAAAGGCTGGCTGATCAGGCTCAAGACCTTCATCATCTGATAGGTCTTGCTCAGGTAATTCCCCCTCTTCTGACACCGAATCCTGACTCGCAGAATTGTGATCAGAGACATCAGCGACAGAGTCCTCGTTAGAATGGAGGGCAGGAGATCGAGAGAAGGCCTTATCCGACCTCTTGGTAACAGAAGAAACCTGAGCCCCAGAATGATGTTGTTGAAGGCCCTGGGCAATGCCTTGTCGAATAGCTTCAGTAATAAGATCGGCCAGAGACGGCCACATATCCAGGGGCAAATCATGTGCCTGCAGACAAGCATGAGGCTCAGTAGATGGAGAAGGTGAGGCCTGCGGAGCCTGAACAGGATCTGGAGAACGCTGGCCTTGCTCCTGGGAGTGCCCAGTGTCAGAAGGGAAAACCGAAGCTACCTCAGCTGTATTGATAACATCTCCCTGAATGGACCTGTCCGGCGATAGGGCCCTAGGGACCCCCAATTGAACAGGGCAATCAGAGGAGGGAGGTGCAGGGGAACCTTGAACAGCTCTGGAATGAGCCCTCTCAAAGGCCTTCTCAATGGCCTTGTGGTGCCTGTCCTCGTCTCTGGTGAGGGCTGAAGATTTAGGGAGGGCCGAGGAATGGGAAGCTGGAGCCCTGATCTTGCTTCTATGGCCTGTGGAAGAGCCTTCCCCAGGTTCCTCCTGCTGGCGGCGTTTCCCTGTGGCCTTGGATCGGATGGAAATGTCGGCCATCTTGTCTAAATGCCTCACTAAAATGGTGCCCAAACTTGTTAACAGGCACAAATGGGATTGCCCTCATTCTCGCTAGCCTTACAGCCTGCGCGCAAGAAAGCAGTTAAGCGCGGAATGCCACTTCGCGCCAATCAAGTGAGTAGGGGGTGAGAGCCGTCAGTACCTGGATGCTGCTGAAATGAGGAGACTCTCCGCTTGAAGCAAGGCGCGAAAGGCAAGCCGCACCGGTCAGCTGAGGAAAAGATCACTCCGGGAGATAAGAAGCCAGCCGGCTCCCGAAGCGGCGAAAATACGGCGCGGAAGCCGCTCTCGCGCCTCTCAGCTGTTCTCGAAGTGGTGGGAAGCTCAAATAGCCGCAGCTGGCCGGCAGCAAAAGGCGCTTCGGAGCGCTCCAGCCTCCGCTTTCTTGCCAAAGGAGGCAGCAATGCGGCGGAGCAAGCAAAGCGAGCTCGTGCACGTGGGAGGATCGCAGGAAGCTCCCTGAGGCAATCCAGCAAGTGCAAGGCTCCAGTCCCACTCAAATAGTCGAAAATAGTCAAAAATAGAGCAAACTTTTCTTTAAGGTTGAGAGAAGCTACAGACACGGCTGTTATGGAACATACCGAGTCGAAAAACTGGAATACAGCAGGAAGGGGCGGTGCTGAAGATTCCAGGAGACTCGGTCATTGGATAACAGCCGTGTCACTACCCAGGCATGACTGCCGTGGGCAGGAGAAGTTCTATTAGCTATTTTAAAAAATGTATTTTGATGAAAATGATATGACTTTTAAATCGAGTTATCTTATCTGAAAATGCCTCTACTGAAAATACCTCTAATGCTCTAATAGAAAAGCAAGCTATTATAGATCATTCCTAGGTAAGCTGAGTGTAGGACAAAGGAGATGGTACTCTTATGGATCGTTTAAATGACATGCTTCTGCAAAAAAATAAAAAAATAAAACAATACTTCTAAATTTACCCTGGAACTTTTGTTACAAGGCACTAGAAATTGTCACAATTTAAATTAAACTTTAATTATATTTATATGCATTTTCAAAATGTTCTGCATGCCCAGTTTAGAATTGAAACAATTATATGACATATGAAATGATTAAGTGGTTTGACTTTAATAGTAACTACTATATTAAGCAGATGTCTAATAGCTCAATAAGTTTCCAACTAAAAGCAGCAATTAGCAAGCATTTGACCCAGACTCTTTCAAATCAGTTGAACTGCAGGGAGCCCTGCATTACAACAAATGAAAATGATGAAAAATAAATGTGGAGCTTTTTATTTCTATAAAAGATCTTCAACTGGAGAAGATTATGTGTGCAGTGATAGTCCTGGACAATCCACTGGAAAAGCACTGATTGGGCTATAATGAGAGCCATTGATAATCATAGACATGTACTAATTTTTAAAATTGCAAGTACTTCATTTTCCAAGGAAGTCATAGTCAAAGAGGAATATTGCTCATTAAAGTTTTTAAACTATTGGTGTTATTGCAAAGAGAATCTGAATTGCCATAAATTGCAAATGATAGAACATTCAAAGCAAATCTCTTGATTACACAGTTGTATTAGCATCTAAATCTCTGAAATTATTACATAGTAATCAATAGCATTTTTAATAAGCAATTACAGAGCAACAGGAAGGTGGACATTAGTTATCTGCCAAGATTCCGGAATAAAAAGTTAGATATTCTGTATTCAGATCAACAGCTAAGGGTTCTAAAGAACTTTTAAGTGCATTGTTACTTATGTCTTCAGATGATTCAAATCCAACAAAATCTTCTTTTTGAAATTTGTGGACACTTCAAAATATGTTTAAAAAGTTTGACTCTTGATCCAATTATGTTAGAAGTGTAGTATAGTATACAAAGACATCATGTAAATGACAGGTCCTATGATCATGTTCCAGTAAAGCCCCATTTTGGAATAATATCAGTGATATGCTGGTAAATCTTTAACAACTAGCTGTGACAGTGTTGCTGTTATCATCACCATTCAGCGAGCTACCAACTAGCTCAGGGGTGTCAAACTCACTTCATCACGGCAACGTCACGTGCCATATCGGGACTTCTTTTCCCCTTAGCTAAACCAGGTCGTGGGTGTGCCCAGCATGTGACGCATCTGGCCTGCGGGCCAGGAGTTTGACAGCCCTGAAGTATCTGATCAGGCCATTATACTTTGCTCTCACCTGTCTCACAAAATTCCACAAAATTTAACAATTAGTTCTTGCAAGCCAGTATGGGCTGGTTCCAGCACATCACAGCATAATATTCATAAATCTGCTGTTACAAAGATCAGTATAATTGAAACATGGGGCTGTACTTTTCAGCTATATACCACACTCAGCACCTAACCCTCTAAATCAAGAATTATGGATATATGAAGCATGGAGTATAGCAGAAAATACTATTCTGCAATGGTGTAAAGGCAGTATGAGTCAGTTTTTAGATCTCTAATATATGTTTGGTTTCCGTTTATCAACTAGCTCTTGACTGATGAAATGTAAAGACTAATTGATATTTATCCATGTAGTTAAGATTTAACAATGTGTTGAAAAATTAGGCTTAGTAGTTTTCTACATGCTATATAAGTTCCCATATTTCCTTTCTTCGCTTTTTCTATTTTGATGATTTTTTTTAAAAAAAACTTCAATTCTTTTTTTCTTTCTTTTCATATATTAAAGTAAGATTTAAAAATAAAACCACAGTTTTATTTATTTATTTTATTTTACAACTTCTCCTCAAACTAAGCAAGATCAACACAGTTTTGGAAAGCCACTTTCTGGAAATATCAATCTTTAGAACTCAAACTACAAGCTTATGCAGCACAATAAAAGGAAAAAAAAAATCCTAGCAGATTTAAAATTAGGGTTAGAGTGAACCAAGTTATTGGAAAAGCTGTATTACTCATAATTATGGCTTGATACTGTATTACTGTACTTCAGCATGCTTCTCACACAGAAACAGAACCAGCATAAAATAACTGGAGAATTATACATACACACACAAACACACACAGAGAGAGATTATATGAATAATTTTGAGGATGCCACCATTTATTAAATAATGTGAAAATAGTGCAGATTATACACAAGACTCCCATAGAAACATGTCTTCTCCAGTGGATTTGTTACAAGCGGGTCACTGGCTCTTGTTTTGCAATAAACAATTTCAAGGAATTAGAAATGACCTTGAGGAAGAAACCATTAAAAAGTGACTTGCAGAAAAGATTAGAGTCTAGAGATTGAAGTAGGTAGGGGAAAGCAGCGTGAGATAACCAAACCTTGATTTTGTTTAGTGCAAAATGAGGAAGAGAGAAACTTGGAAAGATTTTCAACATTTTGTTAAATATACCCACCAACAATAAAATATCATTCCTGAAATCCCTGTGGTGTCTGTTTCTTGACCTGGCCTACCGTAGAGGGCTGACAAGGATTCAGAAATTAGGAAGCAGAGGTTTAAGAGCATCTTTCCTAAAGCAAAGGAAATCTCCCTTGTGGTCTGTTGGGATTTTATTGACTACATTTTTTAAAAATGGCCAGAATATTTTTTTTCAATGTACCCTCCGCTTTCCCATACAAGAATTTTGTGTACAGAGTGTGGTTAAAGGTTGTAAACTATGCTGTACTTTTCAGATCTTCTAGGAAAAAAAATGATCTTTCATTTTTGGAACTAAAACAGCTGGAAAATCATTACTATGATTTATTAAGCAGCCAGTCACGATGGCCCCTATGTTTCTCCAGGTTCAATGGCAGCAGGTATCCAATTAACAGTTGCAGGAGCAGCAAGAGTGAACGGTACATCTTTCTACCTCTCCATGGGTTTGGGGGATATGGAGTTGTCCTTTATGGGACAACAGTCTAAAGCAGGGGTGGGAATAATGGCCCCTTTATGACTTGTGGACTTCAACTCCTAAAATTCCTGAGCCAGCCATTCTCAGGAATTCTGGGAGTTGAAGTCCACAAGTCATAAAGGGGTCATTGTTCCCCACCTCTGGTCTAAAGAGACACTTAGTTTGATGCAACTTTCTCCTTGCAAAGTTATAAGTGGAGGATTTTTAGACAATCAGCAACAGGTGCAACTGTGACCCTATTTTGTGCCACATTTGTCATTTCAGTTCTTTGGGCTTCCTGTAAATTCCTACTAGGATAGATTCTGGACAATATTTATAATAATGCCTGCCAATAGTGGGGCTTGCCTGCTATATACTGAAGAAACATGTGGTGGGATGGATCAAGTAGGAAAGAAGAGCTGGCTGTTTCCAATACTGAAACTTAGTAAGGTTTAGTGAAAAAATGGGTAAAGGAAACTGATTAAATACTGTTATCTGTTAGACTTTCTTTCTATGCTCTTTCTCAGATATGAAACTGCTAGTGTTTTCCAGCTTCTAAGATTAATTTTTGTCTCCTAAATAGTGAAACCATTTAAAAACCTGCATTTGGAATAAAGTACAGACAAAATTAATTATGGCAGCCTTTGGTGGTATTTATGCTCATTAAAATTGAAGATGACAGTGAAGGGGAATATGCTATTTTCCTCCTTGCATTTAGTGCGATTACAGAAATAGGGAACTGAAGGTCATTCATCACAATTGCTTGATGCTAGCAATGCTAGACTGTAATACAAACCCGGGCAGCTCGGAGAGCCACTTCTGAAAATAAATCTCTTCTATAAAATTCATATAATTTACATTACCTTAATTAAATTGTCTCCAGTGCACAAATAATTTATGTTTGGTAGGTCTTGCTTTTCTTTTACCACCACTATCCTCTAAGTAAAATATTAGTTTGAAAGCTGGCAGTTTTTCAGAAAACTTTGGGATCCAATTTCTTCCAATGTTACACACTGATTTCCCTATCAGCCAGACTCCATTCAATGGAATATAGTTGATGCAGCACAATTAATCTATTTTGCCCTCTCTATCCTGAAGACTAAAGGCTTTATGGCAGTTATGGATCATAACCATTCTATATGAAATTTGCAAGATTAAAAACAAAAAGTCAAAAAAGACAACTAGACAACTATATAACTGCAATGGACGTGTCACAAAATTAAATGTGAACATTTGGGTGGATTGAGATGGATGGACAAGCTGTAGCCTTCGTATGTTTTTGAATTTCAACTCCTACATCCCCAACAAGCATCGTCAGTGATGAAAGATCCTGAATATTATAGTTCAATTTAATACATAGGACTAAAGGCTTGTCATTCTGTATTTTAGCAACATTGTTCAGCCAAAAATAAATACTGAAACTATATGTCAACCCTTCTGGATAAACCAGACAGGAAACACAATTAGATGGGCTAATTCGTATTATAAGGTTACCTTAATAGAATCATGCAAGTCTGAAGATGCAAACTTCTCACCATCACGTTTAACAGTTTGAACAATTAAGGTGGGTCCTTTCTAAATTTCTTCCTCTGACTATTAAGCCACTGGAAGCTTCTGCCTCTCTTGTCTGATTGTTTCCTAGGTAGCATCTGTTCCCCTCTTTCCCCAAGATCATTCACACATTCCATTTACAGTGTTTCCCAAACTTGACCCTTTGAAGATGTATGGACTTCAACTCCCAGAATTCCTCAACCAGGCATACTGGTTGAGGAATTCTGGGAGTTGAAGTCCATACATCTTCAAAGGGTCAAGTTTGGGAAACACTGCACTATAAGGAACAAACAATAAACAAAAATTATCAAGAAAACCCTAAAGTTTTCAAATAAATAAAGGCATTGTTAATAGGCTCCTTTTTTTAATCAGGTAGATATTACATTTCAATTTTCATACCATACCCATTTTACTAACTTTCCTTAATAGGATAATAATAGTATAAATATGAGTCCTTCGGGAGTAGGGCGAAGTAGGGCGGTATATAAATCCAATAATGAAAAATGAAATGAAAATGAAATATTTTGAATAAGTATAGTGCTAACTTGATTTTAGCAAAGAAATCAGTTGGAATATTTAGAGCAGGTTTGTCACCCTTGGCAGCTTGAAGATATGTGGTCTTCAACTCCCAGAATTTCCCAGACATTATTATTGGGTGGAGAACTCTGGGAGTTGAAAGTTCATACAGTTCAAAGTTGCCAAGTTTTGAACCAAAGTTTTAAACTCTGGTTTAAAAGAAAGTTTTAGTCCAAAATTCTAATCCAATCTGCACATTAATCTGGGAAGTGCAATTTAGCTTGCTTTGCTTAGACCAAGAACCATAAATAATC
Source organism: Arizona elegans (assembly GCA_022577455.1). Lineage (NCBI taxonomy): Eukaryota > Metazoa > Chordata > Lepidosauria > Squamata > Colubridae > Arizona > Arizona elegans. The sequence goes on from JAKOOJ010000001.1 coordinate 258,857,826, forward strand.
TTTGTCACTATCATGATTTCCATATGTATATTTGCTTAAAAGCAAACCTAATATTCATAGTGAGTACTAAAGAAACAGTTTTCTTACCAGAGAGAATGAGAGGCTTCTAATGTCTAAGTGCCTTCACAATATGAATCAATCTCAACATATTGCTTATCAAGTAATTGTTTCAGGAAGAATTTTGGTAGAAGAACAAGACAATTAGAAACCCTTCCTTTAATGGTCCAGTTGTTCTTCCAGAGGGAAGTGCTTATTTTGAAATTTAAAAGGATGTCACACAACATGTTAATCGGTTGTATTTCTACAGTATCTAGATGCTGCAAAATAAATCAAACCAGGAAGTATAACTCTCTTAAAAGTTTTCTTGGAGTTTTGTGAAGTATAATTTCTAACTACAGAGTTTCGATACAGAAGCTACTGTTTTTAAAGCACACTTCTGATACAAACATTTTGGGTATTATCAGATCAATTATGATAGGGTGAAATCTAATTACTAAATTTATAAAAATATCTTGCTATACAACTGGTGAACTGTAAGGGAGAAGAAATCAAAGCCCTCTGTTATATTAGGCATAGGAATGACCAGTGCATTCTCGTTATATAAAGCACTGGTTCTCGTTTCTTAGTCTTAATTGATTTAAGTATTTCACAACATAAATATGTAAATGATGAGGATCTGGTTTTAATAGAACTATTCTTGGCTCTACTGGTTCTTGACTTTGGATCAAAATGTGTATCTAACCTTCTAGTCCCCATGCAAAATTACTATAAGCCCAAGTTTTTATAACCTTCATCTTGTATTTATCCATTCTCACTCCTAAGCAAGCAAAACTTTTACACTCTATAAATAAAAAATCACAAACAGAAGGAAAGCTGTTTGCCCATGTAGCTCTTGGATTTGATGAATTAAGGAAGTCTAATTAAACATTGTGGAACGAGATTTTCCCATTTTCTTATCCCAGCATTACAGTTACAACACTGAACTATACTGATACCTAACAAAGACTTGAATTTATCACACTTGACTTGAGGAAAAGCCTATTATTATGTGTTATCTGAACTAAGAGGATTCAGAATAAACTGGCATTTTTGATATGGTGGAAAATGTTTGGAAATCAATTTGTACAGAAAGCAGAGCAGTTGTCTAATTTCCATAAATATGGATTGCAGATCATCTTATGTAAATTAGAAAGCCAAGTGTCATCTAGGTAAGTATGTTAAGTATGTACAGGATTACAGCATAAGAGGACTCTGAATATTAATCTGTTTAACATTAAATGTAAGTATGTTTAGCGTAATAGTTTCTTCATTGTGAACATTTTGGTCTTTGAGATCTGTGAACATTTTACTGAGTTTAAACAGCTTGATGCAAATTGTGTTATCTGCATTTTTCTCTTCACATTCTGAATACTGTTTAAATAATTAACTGATCATCAGTGCTGTTGGCAGGTTACCTTGTAATTTTTAGATTCCTTTGTAAGAATTCACTTAGTTTCTAGCTATCCTTAATATGTTGCCAAGTCTAACAATTATAAATTGATGAATACATATGTGTTTTCATTCAAATTCATGCATTTCGTTGATATAACCACAAAACAAATTATGTTGTAAAATTTGTCTCATTTCCTAAAGTTTCCTTCAAAAGCAAAAGAGTTCAAGCAACGTATGCCTATTAATACCATTAATCAAATCTCCTGAGATCTGTGAATGTCTAAATGAGAGATGGCTGCTGTCACGACAACTCTTGACAGCAACAAAGTTGTTAAATTTAAATTTCATGGAGATAACTATCTATAAATATAACTATAATGCAGTGGGGCTCCTATTGATCCTTAAAACAACTCTTTTTAATTAAGAAGTACACAACCATGATTCCCTGTAGCAGAATGCTCCAAACTGGCAGTAACTTGGTTACTACAAATAAATGGTTATGAACAAGAGACTTCAAAATTGGTGTGTATATTGCATAAAGACATATACAGTATAAAGTTGGCTTCTTAGTCTCATTGAATTTATACAAATGTAATAGTAATTTACTATAAGCCACTCGTCAAATTCCTTTATCTTCCTGAGGACTGTCTTGCACATAAAACTGTTTGATAAACAGGAATATAAAACTGTTTACAATCAGCAACAGATCCAAGAATGGAAATGATGCTGATATGAAACAAAAGAAATATTGATAGGCACTAAATTAAAGTACTGTTCCAATGTAATTGAAACACAGCTTTTAAGAAGCAAAACCATTGCATTCATACTTTAAAGTACCAATATAATTTGAACTGATTTAGGTATTTCAAACATTAATGGAATATGGCCTTTTAGAGCAATAAAAAGAGCAATATTGATCCAAATCACTATTAATATAAAAAATAGTATCAAATAAGCCAGGGTTATTTCTTAAAAGCAACATTTAAAAAGATGATCAGAAATGCCACTTTAAATGAACAAGCCAGTGGTTTCGATTCACTTTCATAAATTTGCAAGTTTAGTACTGAATTTAGTACTTCCTTTTATAAAGTGAAGTCTTTATAACGCTTCACTTTAAAGTGAAGCTGTGAAGTCTCCGAAGCACCTGAGGGCAGGACAAGAAGCAACGGGTGGAAACTAATCAAGGAGAGAAGCAACTTAGAACTAAGGAGAAATTTCCTGACAGTAAGAACAATTAATAAGTGGAACAACTTGCTTCCAGAAGTTGTGAATGCTCTAACACTGGAAGTTTTTAAGAAGATGTTGGATAACCATTTGTCTGAAATGGTATAGGGTTTCCTGACTAAGCAGGGGGTTGGACTAGAAGACCTCCAAGGTCCCTTCCAATTCTGTTATTCTATTCTATTCTAAGCATCCAAACTGATACAATGCCATGAGGTTTTCTTTCCTTCCTCTTTCTCACAAACCTACAGACATTCTTAAAAACCTCATTATAGAGGATTTTGCTCATCCATTTACCTTTTTAAGGTTTAAAGGGAAACAAAATGGGCGTTGTACTTACCTGACACGCCCCTTCTCAGTGCTGCTGTCACGGCAGTCAGGCATGGGTGTTACATCGGATGCTGATTAGTAGGACCGAGTCTACTGGAAGCTTTAGGCCCGCCTCTTCCTGCCTGGCTCCAGTTTTGAGGCGAAGGTATGCAGTAGACTAGTGTGTTTATAGAGATAAAAGGAGAGAAGTGAAAGAACCTCCCTCCCCAGAACCCCCCGGTACCAACCAGGGTGGGGCTGACTGCCGTGACAGCAGCACTGAGAAGGGGCGTATCAGGTAAGTACAACGCCCATTCTCCAACTGGTTGTCACGGCAGTCAGGCATGGGACATACCAAAGCTCTTGTCCTATTGGGTGGGTTCCAGTCGGACTCGTTGGAGCACTCTCCTTCCAAAGGCGGCGTCGGCAGAAGCGTATGTGTCAAGGCGGTAGTGCCGAATAAACGGTGTCACCGAAGTCCATGTAGCTGCCCAACAGACCTCTTCCAGTGGGGCCTGCGTAGCCCACGCCGCGGATGTTGCCGCACTTCTGGTGGAATGCGCCGTTATACGCCGTGGAACAGGTAAGGACTGTGATTCATATGCTGTGGCAATGGTAGCCCACAGCCAACGACCTACCGTAGAAGATGAGATTCAGACACCCTTAGTGGACGGCTGGAAGGAAATGAAGAGAGCTTCAGTCCGCCGGAAGGATGAAGTACGGGAGATGTATATCTTTAGAGCTCTGCACACATCCAGTGAATGCCAGGTTTTTTCCAAGTGATGCCGAGGTTGTGGAAAGAAATTCGGTAAAATAAGCTCCTGGGACCTATGGAAGGTGGAATTAACCTTCGGGATGAAGGCCGGGTCCAAGCGGAGCACAACCCTGTCTTTGTGGAAGATGCACAGATCGGAGTGGACGGAAAGGGATGCTAATTCTGATATACGGTGTGCAGAGGTGATGGCCACTAGAAAAGAGACCTTGAAGGATAGGAATTTCAAGTTGACCTCTCGGAGAGGTTCAAAGGGAGGTTTTGTAAGGGCAGTGAGGACCTTGTTCAGGTCCCAGGTGGGGAACCTGTGGATTACTAGAGGTTGAAGATTTGTAGCTCCCTGAAAAAATGCCCGGATGAGGGGCTCCTTGGAGAGGGGAAGGCCCGAGGGAGAGAACGGTCGACAGTGCTGCCACCTGGCGACGTAGAGTGTTAGGTGAGAGGCCGGATGCGAAGCCCTCATGGAGAAAATCCACCAGTTGAGCTACAGAAACAGCTGAAGGGTCTAAGTGGTGTTTGGTAGTCCAACGAAGGAAGGATTTCCACGTGGAATCATAAATACGAGCGGTGGAAGGCCTACGAGCTGCTAGGATAATAGGGATGGCAGCGGGAGAGATGTTGGTCTTAATTAGACATTGCCGCTCAACCTCCAGGCGGTCAGATGATAGACCTGGGACTCCGGATGGACGAGATCGCCTTGAAGCAGGACGAGCTGGTTGTCCGGAATATGCCATGGAGGGGCCACTGAGAGCGACACAAGGTCTGCAAACCATGGCCTTCGGGGCCAGTGATGGGCCAGAAGAATGAATAACTCATTCTTGCAAGAGCTTGCAAATCACTTTGGCCACCAGAGGAAATGGAGGGAATGCGTAAAGAAGCGGTCCGTGGGGCCAAGGGCTGCGAAGGGCATTCACTGCCTCTGCAGTGACCAAGGGACGATCCCGTAAGAGGACACCATTTTTCCGAGCAAGTTGGTAAGATCCAACAAGGAAGATCTACAGCGTCGGATACGAGTTGCTAGGGAAGATAGGCTAAGCTGGCGGTCCTGGGGACAAACATACCTTCTCAGTGTCTGTGTCAATGACCGCCCCCAAATGTTGAATGCGGGTAACAGGCGTTAAATGGCTTTTGGCCCAATTGATAGAGAAGCCGTGACATTGTAAGGTGTGGACCGTACGATTGATATCTATAACGGCTTGCTCAGGGGAACGTGATAGGATGAGAATATCATCCAGGTAGAACATGGCTCTGATAGGGATGGAAGAGATATGCGCCATAAGGGCTGCCATCCACCTTTGTGAAGACCCTAGGGGCGGAGGAAAGGCCAAAAGGTATTGGAAATGGCATCCATTGTGGTAAAACTGGAGGAATTTGTGGTGGGCAGGTCTAATTGGAATGTGGAGGTAGGCCTCCGTTAAATCTATCGATGCCATGTAATCCCGCAGTCTAATTCCAAGCAGAATAGTCTGGAGTGACTGCATCTTAAACTGGCGATAAACTATGTGCCGGTTTAAGGATTTCAAGTCTAGTATGGCTCTCCAACCCCCCGAAGATTTGGGGACTAGAAAAAGACGGGAATAGAAACCTTGAGACTGCTCTGCAGGGGGAACAGGTTCAATGGCCTTAATTTCTAATAGATGTTGGATAGCCAAATTGATGCGAGCAAGCTTGAGGCGATCCCGGGAGGGAGGGCATCGTAAAAAGAATTTTGGGGGAGTGGAACGGAACTCCAAGGAGAGTCCGAATCGAATGGTGGACCTGACCCAGGCATCTGTGACAGTGATGTCCCATTTGTCAGCAAATCTGGAAAGTCGGCCCCCTATGGAAGGGTCTAGGGAAGACCTATCGGGTTCTGCAGGAAGACCGACCCCTACTGCCACGGAAGGGACGTTTAAATCTGAACCTGGACCCCTGTCTAACCTGGTTGTCATGGTGGGACGGGCCTCTGGACGAGTAGGCACGTTGGGGACGGAATCCGGAGAAGGGAGGCTCTGAACTGCGAAAGGAATGAGAGGAACGAAAAAATGATTGAGGCCTGTTATCAGGACGCCGGTTCAGAGAAGGAAGCACCTTGCGGTTTCCACAAGGAGCGGGTCCAGCTGGGAGCCAAAGAGCTTCTCGCCAGAAAAAGGAGAGGATGCCAATCGCCACTTGCTTCTGATGTCAGCTTGCCAGTTACGAAGCCATAAGAGGCGACGTGAGGTGATCACCGATCCAATGGCCTTGGCTGAGAAACGGGCCGCGCTGAGAGTAGCGTCCGCAGAAAATTCTAACGCTGCCAAGATCTTATTCAGGTCCTTATGAGAACAATAATCTGAAGTCGGTAAGTGAGCTTGCAGTTGTCTCAGCCAAAGAATAGTCGCTCTATTAAAAAACGACGCTGCAGACGAGGCTTGCACCGACCACGCCAAAGCCTGGTGTCCTTTAATCAGAGTTCGCTCAGCCTTCTTCTCTGGGCGCAAGCACTCTTCAGAAGGACCTGTTAGAGGGGACGGAGAAGATAGTGCCAAGACAGGTGGATCAATTGAGGGAACCTGCAATAGATGGGAAAAATTAGAGGCCATATTAAAAAGACGTTTGTCCAGATTGTTAGGAACCGGTCCAGAAGCTGGAAAGGACCATTGCCTAGTGACCACATCCGAAAATAATTTGGGGGCAGGAACCACTTCCCTCTGTACTGAAGGTTCCTGAAACAGGGAATTAGTCTGAGCTCTGGATGTAGAAGCAATGGCCTCTGCAGAAGAAGAGGAAGAGGTGGAAGGGGAAACCCCAAGACCAGTGACCATTTGGACCTTGTGGAGTAATGAGCGAAACATCTGTGGCTTGAAAAGGCCAATAAATGCTGGCTGGTCAGGTTCCAGGCCCTCATCTTCCGAGAGGTCCTGATCAGCAACCAGTTCGCCCTCTGAGAGGGAATCTTGGCTAGCAGAATCATCAGGCTCGCCAGCCTCGATGATAACGTCCCCTTCATCCTGGCAGGAAATGTTTCCTGAATGATGATGTTGCCTAGAGAGAGGAGAAACTTCAGAAGGTATGACTTGTTTCTGTTGAAGGCCTTGAGAAATGCCTTGACGAATGGCCTCAGAGATTAAGGTAGCCAATGCAGGGGGAATATCCTGCAAAGATTGGAATCCCTGGCTGGGAATCTGAGCAGGAGGATTTTGCGAAGGCTGAATTTCAGGGTCTGGAGAAGGAGAAGCCTCGAGGGCCACCGGAAAAACAGAAGCTGCTTCAGCGATGCAGACAGTATCCCCAATAACTGATCTGTCAGGGGACAGAGTTGGGGTAGGCCTTTGCAGAGGAGGGTGGGGAGAGGCCTTGGCAGAAGGAACGTTGGCTGATGGATCTGCCAGGTTAGGATCCCCTTGTAGGCCAGAGGCTGCTTGAGCCTTATGGAAGGCCTTCTCAATGGCCTTATGGCGCCTCTCCTCTTCCCGTGATGGCCTGGATGTGCTGGCGCAGGAAGCGTTCCCTGGAGTAAGAGCCCTGGACTTGCTGGGGCGATCCTTTGAGGTTCCCTCCTCTGGATCCTCCACCCGGGGCTTTTTTCCCTTGTCGCGGCCTTGGCGGGGAGAACAGGACCTAGGCACGTCCGCCATCTTGGATGACTGGCCACGCGACTCAAAGAGGCCTAGAAATAGGCCTAGTAATAAGGAGAAGGGGGTCCCCGGTACTTGCAGTTACGGCGATCCTCCAGGTAGAGTCCTTGTAAGAGTCGCTAGCCGGAAGGCTGCAAACGCGACTTGTGGCCCAAGACAAAAGCGCTGCAGCCGCTGGAGGCGCTGAGGTATTTTTCGGCCCAAAGGGAGAGCCCTGGAGCCGCTTGAGACGCGGAAGTTCGGGCCGCGATTAGCTGCTGAGGAGAGGCTCGGGCAGATCGCCGCTGAAGCCGTTAATAATATCAATATGCCCGGATAGACCCCGAGGATGTTAAGAAGGGGTCTGCAATAGTAACTCCGGAGTTAATTTATTTGTGGGAAAGCCGGGAAGCGCGGCAGAGCACGCTCGTGCTCGCGCCCGTTCTAGGTTGTCAAAAAGGCAGCACAGCTCGAGTAAAAGCGTCAAGCCAAGGGAATAAACGAAGAGAAACCAGTCCGATCCAAGTCAAAGCCAAATTAAGTTATTAAAGATAGAGACTCTATAGACATGACTTGTCCTTAACAGACCGAGTCGAAAAACTGGAGCCAGGCAGGAAGAGACGGGCCTAAAGCTTCCAGTAGACTCGGTCCTACCGATCAGCATCCGATGTAACACCCATGCCTGACTGCCGTGACAGCCAGTTGGAGAATCAAAACACCCAATATTATCAACAGACACTGTTACTTTCCAATATTGGTTTGGGAGAGTTGCAGGACCCCAAAGAAAGTAATAGCTGTAGATTACACAGAGAATAAAAGTCACTCCAGTTCTGCAAGCAAGTACTCTGATGTTCATTTGTTTAATGTTGGTTTTAATTCAGCAGTCAAAATATATGAAAATCTAAAAGGACAATAAAAATAACAGACGGGATAGGAAATCTCAAGCCTTATTACAAAAGTTTAGGCTGCATAGATACCGGAACACTTTCTCCTGGGACAGATTTTATAGATTTTTATACAGTACATTAAATTATTGCTCATGTACTCATAATCAACTTGATTATTTTTTCAGTGACAGAATTTGGGGTGCAAATGAAAACACACACACATGTACCACTCACTCATGTTGTCATCTCCTGTCTCACTTCCAGACTGCCAAGCTCTTAGTCACACATGACAGAAGACAAGTTGTCTCTTTTGCTGGGTGCTTAATTTTCCTTCCCACATTGACCTCTCTTTTATTGTTATTCATTTTCATACCTGACAATAAAAAACATCCCTGTATATGGTGGTTGTGAATAGGATTATCTTTCAGATCGATGCTGAAATTGATTCGCAACCACACTATTTATCAACCGGCAGCTAAAGCACTAGCAGGCTGGAAATATTTTCTCTCTATCGAAATCATTTTTATTCAATTGGTGGAAGGAACATTGTATGATATTAGACGATAATATATCAGATATGCCCTTGCAGTTATTCCTGAACCTAGTTAAAACTAGTTGAACCTGATTTCATTGCATCTCATTTTATCAATCCATTTTTTTTAGTACAATTCAAAATTGTGCTAATTTTCAAAGCCCACTGTGGTATATGAATAATTGTAATAAATATACAATTTCATTAAATTTACAACTTCCCTGTCTTCTCCAACTGGAGTTCTTATCTTTTTCAGATCCAAGAGCTAGGCTTAACCTTGACTCACACGCAGATAACATTTGTCTTGTTTTTAACTCTAGTTTGTTTATATATTAAAAGCAAAAGCTAGCCCCTTGGGGAGGAAAACTTAAGCCTGCTTTTAACATAGATTGTTTTACTTTTTTCCTATTTGTTCTTTCATTTTACCCTTTTGTTTCTTGTTGTTTTTTCTGTTTTTATTGTTTTAAACATGTCTACGAGATGATCAGTCATCCAGGTCATGGTTGTCCCAAAGGTGCTTTTTTCAAGAGGCAACTGGACTTGCTTGATTTTCTTTGAAGACATTTCGCATCTCATCCAAGAAACTTCTTCAGCTCTAACTGATGGTGGGGAATGGAAGGATTTATATTCCTTGTGCAGACACCTGGTCATTTGCATTCTTTTACAGAGTCATTGAGGCCACTTGGAGGTTGAGCAGGGGTGAAATGCTCCCAGTTCAGACCGGATCACGCGATCCGGTAGCGATGGCAACAGGTGGTTCGGAGAACCGGTAGCAAAAATCCCTGCCCCCCCCATGCCCAGCTGAGCTACGCGGTCATCAGAGGCTGGGTTTTTTTTTACTTTTAAAAGCATTTTTTCTACAACCTCTTCGGCTGAAGAGGTTGTAGAAAAAAAAATGCCTTTAAAAGCCTCTGGCAATCCCAGCTGAGTTGCCTGATCATCAGAGGCTTCTAAAAGCATTTTTTTCTGCAACCTCTTAAGGTTGTAGAAAAAATGCTTTTAAAAGTAAAAAAAAAAAAAAGTTGCCCACGCCCACCCAGTCATATTACCCCCCCAACCAGGCCACGCCCACAGAACCAGTAGTAACAAATTTTAGATTTCACCCCTGGGTTGGAGCCTTAGAGGACCTGACTCCTCTTTCCTGTAATCTGCAATTTTTCTGGAAATCTATTCATACTCTCACACCATTCAAAGGGTGTTTATTCCAAAGTGCATAGCTAAAATGTCTATGGTGATTCTCAGTCATCCAGGTCATGGCTGTCCCAAAGGTGTTTTCTTCAAGAATATAAATTGTACCATTCCCCACCATCCAGTCAGAGCTGAAGAAGCTTCTTAGATGAGAAGCGAAATGTCCAAAAAGAAAAATAAGAAAGTCCAGTTTCCTCTTGAAAAAAGTACCTTTGGGACAACCATGACCTGGATGACTGAGAATCTGCGTAAACATTTAGCTATGCGCTTTGGAATGAACACCCTTCGAATGGTGCAGGAGTATGAACAGATTTCCAGCTGTCTGACCATCTGTTTGCAAGGAATGCAAATCCTTCCATTCCCCATTGTCCAGTCAGAGTTGAAGAAGCTTTTTGGATGAGAAGCGAAACATCTAAAAGGAAAAACAAAAAAGTCCAGCTGCCTCTTGAAAAATGGCACCTTTGGGACAATGTTTTAAATAATTTGTAAAGTATTCCAGAGTCACTGGGAATTCAGTGACACATATAATTATAAGTAATAATTAAAAAACACCATTTATATATATTTTAAAAATGTCTCTTTGTGGGGCAATTAACACTTTAAAAAAAAATCTATCTTTGGCAAATCCAGATTATTCCCCCCCCCCAGCCTAAATACTTGTGTAAATTTAGATGTGGGGGGGGCAAGGAGGTCATAGCTGCAGTGTTTCTGATAAGCGAATGAGCTGGACTTTTCTCAAAGTCTACTTGCCATACTAACTGTTGGGAGAAAGAACTGCAAAGTACTTGGAGCCACAGACAGCTCTTCACTTCCCATGCCAAGGTCTTGAAAACTGAAAGCTACATTCTCAAGGAGGCTTTCTGAAGCAAAACTTATTAGAAGGAAAAAGGGGTTAACAATCAGATATCTTGACAACTGAATTCTTTTACTTTAGCACCTAATTTATCTCCAAGTTCATCAGGCTGGAAATTTCTTTCTTTTCTTGTTCTCCCACATTGTGGGAGAGGGAAACTGACTATCCATCTTCCAAATAATAGACCAGTTTGCAGGTAGATTACGAAGCAGTCCCCATTAAAAAAAGGCTCTTTCTGTAGTGCATTAATATAGGTTATAGTAATAGACTGCAAAGTCTAAGAGCATTTCCTTCCCCTCCCTCTTAATACCAAAGAGAATTAAGGCAATCTAAGTTTCTTTCCAACACTTGCCGTAGACTTACTTTGTTCTTTACCCAGTGAAACAACTGATGTTTGTTAATTCTAAAACCAGCACATACTGATATATGTCTATAAATGATCTGAATTTCAAAGTAGTCAAAATCCAAGGTTGATACTCTTAAATGCTACCTGAAGTTTTATGTTTACAAGACAGCATTACTGCAGAATGATTGGAATAGAAAAAAGCCTTGAAGGGATCATGATCAAATCAAGGACAAAGTACATGAAACTAGCCTGAGGGTGTTTTTACAAGTCAGGTACAACCCGTAGCCCTATGCTGAGATGGAAGCATGGTTATGAATGCTGAATGTTAGTTAATACATTTGATTCTCAGTTCCAGAATCACACCCAGTTCTTATGCAAATGAGAGCAATATTAAGGACAGTAAGGATTCAGGTCATGTATATATCAGATAGGACTTTGGAACAGAGCTTTTGAAAAATTTTAAAAGTATTGGATGGATGGATGGATGGATGATAGATAGATAGATAGATAGATAGATAGATAGATAGATAGATAGAGACTGACTGATTGACTGACTCTCCTTTCACCCTAAATAATTTTTCACTTTCTCTTTTGGGCAAATACAGCCAAGTTCTAAAACTCTTGGCAATAATAAATCAGAGAATCAATCACAAATCCTGAATTTCTTTGGATCTCTGAAGCTGTAAAACAGTTTCAAAAAGCTATGCCATCACATGAACAATTTGTGCCTAAAGAAGCAATCCGGGGAAAAAAATTCAGCTTGACATTCATGAGATGGATTCGCATATTACCATGATGTGGAATTCTTTCAATCAAATAAATATGATTTCTCAAAGTGTATCTACATTCTTCTCAGAGCTTCCTTTAGAGCAGACGTGAAGATCAAAGCACTGATAGACAGGGTTCCCCCCCTCCCCAAAAAATTGTGTTGTTACAGGAACCAAGTCAATAAAACTAACATAACGTTTTTTTCAACTTGTATTCCCTCATAGTACAAATCTTTTTCAGAGCAAAATGCAAAGGCATAGTTTGGATGAGTCTTCACTTCGCTCCTACCAATTAAAGAGCTATTTTGATATGATAATTCCAGAAGATCATTATATCTAAACGAGATGATTAAACAGAATGAAAATGCATTCTTTGCAAAGTATTATCATGGGCCTTAGGGAAGAGAAGTAGGGTTTAATGCTTGATTTTAATTGATTGCTTCTGACTAATAATAAAGTTCTCCAACTACAATGATGCAGGAGAATGTTAACTAAATTATACATAAAATATGTCTACTTGTAAAGTGTAAAGTACTCCCACAGAAGGTGATGTATACACTGTAATGATTGGCATCATTTGGACATCAGATATATTTATGGCGTATGCTCCTACACAATATTCTATAATGCCATATTAGATGAATCATACAACCTCTGAGGAGGAAAATGCAAAAGCTCTTATATGATGTTTAAATTAAGATATACACGAAATAATCCTATAAATTACCAACTGATTATGGATGGCTATTATCCCAGACTTTTCCAAGAGAAAGCAAGCTATTATTTGTATGTAACACTTTATTTAAGAAGGGACTGTGTCATGACTTAGCAGTTAAGATGCTGGGCTTGTCACCTAGAAAGCCAGCAGCTCAGGTTCAAGATCTGAGTGCCACACAACAGGGTGAGCTCCCGTTACTTGCCTCAGCTCCTGCCCATCTAGCAATTCGAAAGCATGTAAATGCAACTAGATAAATAGATACCACTTTGATGGTAAGGTAACAATACTCTGTGAAGTCATGCTGGCCACAAGACTGCAGAAATGTCTTTGGACAGAGCTGGCTCTATGGCCTTGAAATGAAATGAAGATGAGCATCACCCCCTATAGTCAACAATGACTGTGGGAAGACCCCTCCTAGGAGAATGAAATATTTTGAGGAATATTAAACAGGCAAGATATTACATTTCTCTAAAGGAAGAAATGGAGAAACATGCTCTTAAGACAGAATAGACACCCCCACACCAGCAGATATTTTGTGCCCATTAAGGACCACCTTATCTACAAAACAAAAGACCTTCAGCTCCAGAGTGATGGGATTAAGAACAGGACATGACCCTTCGGGACATAGTAAGATTAACCCACTACCATTTAGCAGAAGACACAGAGCTCACTACATTGTACAATCTCTTAAGGGTATTTCAGACATTGCACAACCCCCGTAGCAGCATCTCTGAAACTTATAAAAAGCCATGTACTAATAAAACCAGTTGGTCAACTGACCCAGGACTGCTGTTGATTCTGTTCATCATTAAATCATCTTTTAAATCAGCCTCCATGTTTCCAGTGTCTTTCTCCCAGCTTGGAACTGAACCTGATGGATATTTCTTGAGGTAGACTATTGGAGTAAAATCTGCAGGGACTCCTTTACTTTACATTTTTACTCCATTTAAGAGAAAGTTAGTAAAGCCTAGACCCGTGATGGCGAACCTATGGCACACGTGCCTGAAGTAGCATGCAGCGTCCTCTCTGTGGGCACACAAGCCGTCACCCCATGTGAGTGTGCCTCCCACCAACCAGCTGGTCTTCGGGTCTCTGCCACGCAAGTGGGGGGGCAGGGGGTTGCAGGGGGTGTGGCGCATGCAGGGGCACACACGCATTGCATTTTGGGGGTTTGGGTGCACACACACATTCGCTTGCTTTGGGCACTCAGTCCATGGGGGAGTGGGGGGGCATGGGGGGCATGCACACATGTGGGCGGACATGTGTGTATGCATGGGGGCAGGGCACATGCAGGGGGCATGCACACATGCGTGGGAGGCATGGAGGGTGTGCATGCATGCATGGGATCAGCGGATGTGTGGGGAGCATGTGCATGCACGGGGGACGTGCAGGAGGCGTGCACACATTGCATTTTGGGGGTTCGGGGGCACGCGTGCACATTCACACGCCTTGGGCACTCGGTCTGGAAAAGGTTAGCCATCACTGGCCTAGACTATGGAGGTTGCCTTTCACATTTGGAAGCTCTTGCTATCCTACCATTCTTCCACAGTTTCTATTGGTTACTCCTCTCATTACTGCATTAATGAAACACAAACATCAATTGCTCTGGAAATTCACCCTAAGCCTTTTGTAAGTGTTTGACAATGCTTTTAATTGACTTGGCTGACTTTAATCAATCTTCACAACTGGTGTGTCTGGGTCACTGTGAACCCTAACAATTGCCTGACAATGCTAATTTGAGGCCACCTCCAAATAAAATGTGTTTTCTGAAACATTTGGGCTTAGGCAACAAACACTGACAAGATACAGTAATTGACATTTTATTAGAAATTAATGGAATTTAAAGTCCATACGAGCATTGTTTCTATTCACGAGCACTGTCTTACAGCACTCTAAAATATACTAAGAATTACATATGAAGAGTTCTTTTCTGGCACTGTTATACATTCAAAGTGATAGTGTGATTACTAGGCACAAAGAAATTGAAAGCTGTACCTTCAAATAAGCTCTTGAAAGAGGACTAGGGAAACACTTTGTGATGGGGTTTCCAAAATGAGATGCCAATTTCTATTACAACTCTTAACTCAAAAGCCTTTGAACATCATTATCCATTCAATCTGATGGGTGGGGAACAATCAAGTGAACATAACAAACAGCAATATAGCTGAGTAGTAAGTCAGCTATCTTCCATTTAGCAAAAAAATCATCTTCACTTTCTGAATGACAACATTAAAAAGTAAAGCTAGAATGTACTTTGAGGGCAGCACTTCTCTCTCTTAGCATTTTTAACCTCAGTTGTGGATTATGTTTCATAGATGATTTATATCTAACTCATATTGAGTTTTCTAAAAACATATAATTGGAAAATTATAATCTTTTCTGGAAGATTTCCAATTTCCAATTTATCCATCAAACTGGGGTGAACCAAAGAAATATTTTGCTTGTGTGTATGTGTGTATGATACGTGATATTTGAATATAGCGCTTATTAAAAAATGTAATAGGCAGTTTTCACTTTGGACAGTGGTACTTTATGGTTACATTATGGTTATGTTAACAATATATTTATTCAGCATTCATCCTGACAGTAATTCACACAAGAATTAACTTCGTTAACATATTCTCATATTAAACAATTCTATTAATTCCCTTCTGAATTATTTATACCTTCCTTTTCATTTTAGGAACGGAGGGGAGGGGTGAGGAGGAGAAGGAGAGAGGGGGGGAGGGAGGGAGGGAGGGAGGGAGACAGAGGAAGGAAGGAAGGAAGGAAGAAAAAGAAAGAAAGAAAGAAAGAAAGAAAGAAAGAAAGAAAGAAAGAAAGAAAGAAAGAAAGAAAGTAAGTTTCAAAAAGCCTTTGGAGGGATTGAGAGGAATATGCAATATTGTTCCTTAAAAATAAGAAATGAAACGGGCCTAACTCCACAAGTGTAATTAATGACGTCTAGAGTGCCACTGGTGAAAGATAAGAGATGAACTCAATCAAATACAGGTAAGAGCTGCTAATAAGCCTACCTTCGTGTGACAAAGTGTAAATACTTATTTGCACTAACTGCTCCTGGGGAAGGAGGAGACTGAGGTCCTGAAGGGGTGCGCTGAGGAAGTTGCAGATTTTCTGGAAGACTAAATTGCTCGACTTCATTCCCAGTTAGATGCTGGTGTGGTTGCTGATCCAGTGGAGGCCCCTGGGGTAGGTTCTTGCCCTGTTGCCTGATAATGGTTTGACCCTGTTGCTCCTGAGGAAGGGTACGGGATCCTAGGAAGTATTGCACAAGGACCTGTGTTTTAGACCCATGTCTCTCCTGGCTTGTGATAGCTATGCGGTTGGACTTTGGCAGTGATTAATGCTTCCTTACAGAAGGGGGTAGTGTCCCAGCACTTTAAGGAAGCTGTGATCTGCCCTCTTCTCAAAAAGCTATCATTGGATTCCACCCTGTTGTATAATTTCCCGACCTGTCTCCAATCTTTCCTTTTTCGGGAAGATGGTTGAGAAGATGGTTGCTCGGCAGTTCCAGAAGTTTCTGAATGAAACAGATTATCTAGACCTGTACCAACTGGGATTCAGACCTGGATATGGAATAGAAAGCATTGGTCATGCTTTTTGATGATCTTTGTCGGAAGTAAGACGAGGTAGTTGCTCTACTTGACCTCTCAGCAGCTTTCAACAAAATTGACCATGGTATCCTTCTGGAGAAGCTTCTGGGGTTGAGAGTGGGGGGCTTTGTGCTATCCTGGTTCACTTCCTTCCTCTGGGGCCACTCTCAGTCAGTGTAAATAAGAAGCGAGAGATGCAGCTCTCGCCCGCTGCTTTGCAGATTCCTGCAGGGCTCGGTAATCTCTCTGCTCCTATTCAACATCTTCATGAAGCTGTTGTTGAGATCATCTGTACATCGTGGACTGAGATATCATCAATATGCTGATGATACTCAGCTGTATATCTCAGCCCACGGTGAGTTAAGCAATGCTGTGACCTCCCTCTAGTAGTACCTGGAGACTGTTAGGGGCTGGATGGGGAGCAACACACTGAAACTGAACTCTTGCAAAACTGAGTGGCTTTGAGTTTGTGGTTCTTTGGTCCATGGAAAATTGTCACCTTTGGTCTTGGAAAGGGTGACACTGTCTCAAACAGATCCAGTGCATAATCTGAGGGTTCTCCTGGATTCGCAACTCCTGCTCGAAGAGCAGTGGCAGTTATGGACAGGAGGGCCTTTGCACAACTGCAGTGTCATGCTCCCTGTGGAGCCTGAATCCGTGTGGGAGGATGAATTGCAGCTCTGGTCAATGGAGACTAAGGGGGTGGCTTCATTGGCTTTGGAGGAATGTGGGAAGGAGCAGGACAAGGCAGCCCCAGGCCTCTCTGGCTTGGGATGGCTTGCCAGCAGGGAGGAACAGGACAGGACAACTGAGAGAGAGCAGGCAGTGGAAATAAGGAGTGATGGAACTCAGGCGATGAGCAAGGACTGCCCCCTCCTGATCTCCGAGCACGTAAAATGGAAGGAAATGGGAACAGAACAGGCTGACCCTACAACTCAGGCGGAAAGTGCCCCATCCCTCTTCACAAGGCACACCTGGGGACTAAGACTTAAGGAGACACTGTGGGGAAGGGTGTTTGTCAGGAACAAATACTGAATTGGTGAAGTTTTGGGTGCCATTGCTGACATCTGGCATTTGCAGGATTGCTTGCTTCTTCCTTGCTTTGTGGACTCATTGCTTCTTCCTTGCTTCATGGATTTGTTTCTTTGTACCTTTGCTTTCTTGGACTTCTTTGAAGCCATTGTACTAATAGTGTTCGCTGGACTGCTCGCAGCCAGAGGCTGCTGTGTGTGTGTGTGAGAGAGAGAGCATTTTGCTCTGGGACTTGCATAACATGGGAGTGTTTGGGGGGAGAGTTCGAGCATTAAAGGGAAGTTTGAACTTTCAGCTGGCTATGTGGCCTTTGTTCCTTGTCCTGGGTCATCACATACAGGTTGTGCACCAGTTATGCCCTACTTACTCATGCCCTAGTCACTTCCCGTCTTGATTATTGCAACACACTCTACATGGACCTGTCCTTGAAAAGCATCTGGAAGCTCCAGTTGGTGCAAAATGCAGCAGCCCACATGATTTTGTGCAGACCTTGGTGTACACGTGTCATCTCTCCTGCAGAAGTTGCATTGGTTGCTGATTTGCTTTCGGATGTAATTCAAAGTGCTGGTTATCACCTTTAAAGCTCTTATGGCTTGGGATCAGATTATCTGATGGGCCATCTCTTGTCAATCACATCCACCCGACTCACTAAAGCAGAGAGGCAAGGAGTGCTATGGGTCCTGTCCCCTAATGAGATGCACCTGGCGGGACCCAGAAGAAGGGCCTTCTCTGTGGTGGCTCCCTCTCTCTCTCTCTCTCTGGTACATCAACTATCCAGAAATTAGACTGGCCCCCACTCTGACACCCTTTCGGAAGACCCTGAAGATGTGGTTCTGCCAGCAGGCCTGGGAAATCCAGAGCGGGATGGAGCCCATTAAATGGCTGGTATGAGAGTATTGTCATCAGTGTGTGTGTGTGGGGGGCTTTTATTTTATTATTTTTATTTGTTTTATAATGTGTTTTTATTTCCTATAAGCTGCCTTGAGTTGCCATGAGCGAGTAGGCGGCAATATAAATTTTCCAAAGAAATAAATGATACTTTTATAATGTCATTAACAAATGAAATGTATGGTTAAACTAAAGCCACACTTTTTATAGACAGTCATAAAAGAGTGGGGATTCAAATCTTTTTCATGGAAGATGTGAATGGCCAAACACATCATTTAAATAAACTTTACAGAATGTTCTCTCTTCATATCCCATCATTCACAGTTGCCTCGTAAACAGAGATTTTGGATAGGAATCAGAAAGTGTGTTCTAACAAAAAGTAGTGTGCTGAAGGTATTTTTAAATGTATAGCTGTATTTATTTTTACTGCTCCAGGAAACTAAAGGAAATAAAGTAATTAAAGAAAAACAGTAGAAAATAGAAAATGAGAAGCGAAGTAATTGAGACAAGAAATTTCCTGTAAATATGGCTTATCCACAACATCCTCAATAAAAATATAATTCCCAATCCTTCCCAAAAGCAAGTGGGGGGGTGGGGGTGGAGAGCTAACTGTATCCTGAGTAATACAGAGATTTAGCTGATAAATCTATGTAGGCATTTGCCTCAAGGGTCTGAATTTAAGGGTCTGAATTTGGAGACTTCTGTTAGATGTGAGATCGAATTTGGGTCGGTCACTCTTATGAGCTTTCGAACTCATGCTGGAGCCCATCTTCAGGGAATTTCTCTTCTGTTCACTTCTGTTAGAGATTGACATCAGTTGAACTGGTATCATCTTAGAACATAAAGCCTGCTTCAGTCATAAAAGAAAGTAACTGAGCAACATCAATATTGGCAATTTGCCAGCAATAGGAAACTTTTGGATCAACCAGACCTAACATCAGTTCAGAATCTTGATTATTATCTTTACCAGTTCAGCAGAGCAACACAGTCTGCTTTCTATATTTCAAGCTCCATTTCTCCCAACTCTGATCTGCTCATCTAAGAGAATCTTCACTAGAGAAGTATGGACTGTCCTGTCCTGGAACTGACAGGTGTGATAAAAATCAATAATGCCTGAAGGCTATTTTAGCTCATATTTATTTCATTTTGTGCCTAAAAAATACTGATGCCATTCCCATACTCACAAAAAACTAATTGAATTTCTGTGGTAGTCTTTGATTATTAACTTAAATACAATTATTGAAAGAGTCCCATTTTACTTGAAATTCTGACTTGAAATATATTTATATAATGATAAGGAAGGCAATTATTCCTTTCCATCTTGAGAAACACATATAGCCCTAGTGAATGGATGGTGTAAATGCATGCATATTTGCACCCCTTTTCTGAAATGGACTTGTCCTTCTCCATTTCAAAAAAAAGACACAGGACATTGCCAAACAGCAGGAATGAGAAACTGGGGAAAGAGATCTGAAGTTTACTGATTCCCGACTGCTCAATTTCAAAATACCAGAATGACTTAAGCAAAATGTTACTCTCCCTACGTGGATTCAGTAAAGATTATTTTTTCCTTGTTGCCATTAGCATCAAAGACAAGTTACAAAACTTTTCACCATTAACTAGTCATGACTAATACAATGGAGAAGAGAAAAATCATAGGAAATTATTGCTCCTCTACCCTGATCAGACTGCACTTGGAATACTATATCTAGATCACCCTAGATCAAAGAAGACCGTGCCACATTGGAGTAAATTTAGAGAAATGCTATCAGGATGATCTGAAGTCTAGATATCTAGCCTTTTGAAGAACAATTAAAGGATCTCAACATTCTTCACCTGAAGAAGAGTCAGCCGAGAGACAAAGTATTCAAACATCTGATGTCATACAGAAGAGGACTTATTCTTTATTGCCTCAGACAGCAGAATTAGAGTTTGTTGTAGTATTATAAGGAAGAAAGTTCAGGCTAGACACTGGGAGGAACATCCTGACTATAAGTGCTGTCAAGCAGTGACTGCCGCATAAAAGTATTGAGTTCATCTTCAATGGAAGTGTTATGTCCTAACAGATAGACGATGCCTGTGCAAGCGGCTCAGCCAGAGGGGGCGCTGTTCTGGCGGGAGATCGCGAGCCAGTGATTGGTGCAGGTGCTGACAGCCGAGGTTATATAAGAGCTGTCAGTTCGCACGTGTTGCTCTCTGTTCTGTCAGACATTAGACATAGTTTGTAGCTGTTGTGTTACGTAAATAAATGAGGTTAAGGTTACTGTGAGTCGACTCGATTTCTCAGCCAGCCCCATTCATAATACTGGCGACGAAGGATGGGATTGTGAGGCGAAAATCGAGCGTCGACACTATCTGTAAGGGAACTGTTTCTTCAGCTGGGCTCTGATCGTGAGGTGCCTCAGGCAGCTGTCCGGATCATGGCTACCCTAACGATGTTCGCTCCTTTTAACCAGGCTCAAGAGACTTGGGATTCCTTCCTGGACAGGTTTGACTGTTTCTTAGCCACTAATGACTATAAAGCTCTCCCTAGCGATCATAAACAAGCGGCTTTCCTTAGTGTATGCGGGCATGATATGTTCGAGACGGCCCGAGCCTTGTTAGCCCCGCTGAGAGTCCAAGATGTGCCCTGGGAGACATTGATGATCAAATTGAAGGGGCACTACGCGCCATTACCCTCCTGTGTCACCCGGCGCTACGCTTTCCGTCACAGGTATCAGGCTGAGGGAGAGACAATTAACCAATACATGGCGGCAAAAGCTGCCTTGTATTGTGAATTTCGAGATCTAGATGACATTTTGCTGGATCAATTGATCTGTGGGGTGAGGGACCTCAATTTACAACGCCGGTTGTTGGCTAGAATGAATGACACATTGCAGTCGGTGATCGATGAGGCCCGGGTGTCCGAATTGTCAGATCAGTCCTCAATTGAGATGCAAAAAGCTTCTAGTCCCGTAGTGGCTAGAAAAGCAGCAGCTGTGCATCATGATGACATCGAATCCGACCCATCATCAGATGATGACGGAGTGAGCCGTGTGAAAACAGTCCCAAGGAAGGAGTGGGATGGAAGTACTCCAACTGAGGCTAAACAGTCATCTTAAGTGGATGCTGTGCTTAGCATCAGTTTAGATAAGATGACCCTTCCAACTCTGTGATTCTGTGAGAAGTGGGCAGTGCTGCTGGAGTATAAAAAGAGCATACGAGGGCCACAATCTTTTTTTAAAGCAGTGCAGTCCTCAGATCTAGGATCTAAAAAGAACATGTAGTCTGAATCTACATCAACTGTATACCAGATATACTCGAGTATAAACCGAGTTTTTCAGCACATTTTTTATGCTGAAGAAAGCCCCCCTTGACTTATACTCGAGTGAGGAAAAAAATGCCTTTTTTCCTGCAACCCGTTTTGGCTTCCAGGGGCTGCAGGGAGGCTTGCTAAGGTCAAAATGGGGCATGGGGGTTGTCTAACAAGACTCCCTGCAGCCCCCTGGAAGCAAAAACGGGCTGGGGGGGGGGCTTCAAGGGAGAAAGAAATGAAGAAATCCTCACTGTTTGGGGAGATCCCCCACGTGCACTGAGCTTGAGTTGAGATCTTATTGTAATAGGCTGGATGCTAGCTATCCTTGCTCAGGCTAAGCTAATCAATAGTGGAGCTCTAAGAATGCCAGATGAGAAGGAGAAAGCTATCCTTGCTCAGGGTAAGCTACAAAATGTTTCAAAACGTCTGGCTTTTCTTCCTCCTACCAAAGACCTTCTGGGATTCTTCACAGAAAGGGAGAAAGGAGAAAGGGAGGGAGAAAGAAAGAAAGAGACAAAGAAAGAAAGAGAGAAAAAGAAAAAGGAAGGGAGAGAGAGAGAGAGAGAATGCAGGTATCTCTTAACAGAAGCTTGAACTTGCCTGAAATTAGATCAAGCCCTACATCACTTAAACCAATGTATCAGATTAAATTGTTATTGAATTATTTTTGGTATACCGGTATATACTACATTCTCTTGTGTAATTTAGTTATAATGTAGTTTACACTATGCACTTACAGAGCTAGTTTAATGTTTTTCTTTGAAATAAATATTCAAAAACATTTAACCTACTGATGCCTCAATTAATGTAATTTTATTGGTATCTATTTTTATTTTGAAATT
This sequence comes from Arizona elegans, assembly GCA_022577455.1. Taxonomy (NCBI): domain Eukaryota; kingdom Metazoa; phylum Chordata; class Lepidosauria; order Squamata; family Colubridae; genus Arizona; species Arizona elegans. The sequence goes on from JAKOOJ010000001.1 coordinate 258,880,078, forward strand.
TACCAGTAGCTGCTGCATTTCCCACCCTAGGCTTATACTCGAGTCAATAAGTTTTCCTGTTTTTTTGTGGTAAAATTAGGTGCCTCGGCTTATATTCGGGTTGGCTTATACTCAAGTATATACGGTACATTCCTTATTTCTATATTTTGGTTACTGATCAGCATAACACCATCAAGAATGTGGTTTATGATTTGCAATTTTCTCCCAAGAAATAAAGCTATTGCTTTATTAAATGCTAGAGTTACATTTGGTTGTAGACTTTCATGGCCAGAGTCAATTAACTGATAATGAGTATTTGGACTGCCTCTTCAGAGGTGGAATGAATCACTCAGTAGCATAATTCTCTGTTGCTCCGATTGTTGTTTGATCTTACTGGATTGTATCATGGGAGTCAGAGAAAGATATTTGGTCCTGATTTAAAAATAAGCTATTTCCTGTTTAGCTTGTCTTTGAAATAGATGGTTATTAAGTGTTTCTCCAAGCGAGACTGCTGTAAAATTCCTTTCTTGGTGATTAATTAAGGTCTGTTTGTTATTAGTATCTAGGATCTAGGCTTTGTTAACCTTCAGACTCTCTTCCTTGTTAAAGCTGTTAGAAAGTTGATGAATCTCAATGGCTTCTCTATGCAGTCATATGTAATATTATAATTAATATTAATATGATTATCATATTAACATGAATAATTTAATGTGCTTGCCAATCAGGACCAACCATCTTTCACTGACTGCCTCAAAACGATCCAATTAGTTCAAATGAAAGAGCCAGAACAGAACAGCTGAGAATTATATTACTCAGAGGGTCACTTCACTTCTGAAGATGCTGGTCACAGCTGTGGGTGAAACATCAGAATATCAGAAAACTAACCTGGAGCCATATAGCCTGAAAATTCATCACCATTTAATAAGAAAGAAAAATACCTTATCCAAAAATATAATTAACACTAGTAATATGTTCTTTCTTTGGATAATATTCTCTAAGGGAGGGGATTTATAAACAGATATTAATATATTGACTATATATACACATACAGAATTATTAATTCATTTTTCTCTAATTAAACCACACCCGTAGAAATGTATATACAATCTGTGTGTGTAATGCTTTAATTGCTCCAGAAAAGTACTTTCCTATCACCTAAACCAGGGGTGTCAAACTCAAGGTGCGAGGGCTGGATCCAGCTTGTGAGGTGCTTAAATTCCCCAGCAGCATTCTGCCACCCAAAAACAGGTTGAAGGGATGCAGAGACCTCCAGCAGAGTGCTGCTGGAGACCAAGGAGGCCAAAAATGGACGACGCAGGGGCCTCGGGAGGCTCCACGTGGCCTGTTTTTGGCTGGCATAGTGCTGCTGGAGGCCTCCCTGGCTGGGCGGGGGGCGTTTTGGCCACTAAAGTGCTGCAGGAGACCATTCAGGCCAAAAATGGGGCAGAGGGGGCTGCACCCCCCCACGTCCCATTTTGGCCAGCAGAGTGCTGCAGGTGATGTCCTTCCCATCTCCCCCCACTCTGCCCCGCTGGTCTGTGGAGGAGAACTACAATGCTGATCCAGCCCTCAAAAAAATCCAGTTTGACACCCCTGACCTAAACTATTATGGCAAGAAGTTCAAAGGAAAAAAAGATATTCAGAATTAGATTCAACAAAATTTAATTTAACAAAAATTAAGAAAAACTTTCTGAAACAATATGTAAAATGAGAGAGAGAGAGAGAGAGAGATTGAGAGAAGGATATTTAAATTGAATGTAATGCCTTATTTCCTAATTAACTAAACCTCCTCCCCACCCTTCTTCATTCAAGGATAAAAAGATAGAGCAGATTCTTTAAATATACTCTTCCTTCTAGAATACTGTTCTTTCAAAAAAAAACTATATGCTTATTTCATTAATGTGTATACAATTTTTCATGGAAAAATAGATTCTATTCTGCTGGGCATAGAATCCATTCATTGAAAGCACTTTAGACCCTGTCATATGAATATTAATTCTTGAAACTGTTGTCTCAATAAATCAATTAAGGTCACTGCAAAAACAGAAAATAAAAGCACAATGCCAAAAACAGACTAAAATGGAATGCAAGTAGGTCTTCTGCTGCCTGCAATTAGATAAAGAATAGTCTCCCACCAGCTTTTCCATCTGGCAATATAAACACTGTCTAAGATAATCCAACACTGTTGATATATTTACATTAATTTACAAATTACATTTCAGTTTAGTATGGAACACATTGCATAAATCAAAGGATAACACAAATTAATTAGGGGGGAAAGCCTGCTCTGTCGCTTTTGTTTTTCCACAAAAAAAGCACCACATAATGCCTGGCCATATGGTCTTATCATTCTCTTAGCTAATTATCTACAAATCTTTGTACCAATTTTACAGCTACTGGTTATTACTAACTGGTTTAACATTTCTCCAGAGAACTCTTTTTTTCTTCAATATCTTTTACATTCTAACCCAGTGACTAAAGATATATTATTAATAATATTCAATTACTTGATTTGCAAAAAATCAAGTAATATGTAAAGAAAGGGTTTTTTTTTAATTTTCACACGCTGAATTCAGTGTTTTTATTTATTCTAACTTCAAAGCTCAGTTCATTCACAGCCTCTGGAGTAAAGATTCTCCAAACCAAGATACCTTATTACATAAGCCTTCTGATCCAACAATTGGAGAGCATATTGCAGTATGCTTTTTCCCCCCTGCTCATTCATTACAGCTCATTCTTGATCTTGAATTGATATCAAGAATTTCCCAGAATTTTAGATACTGGATTGAGGGCATTCAGGAAATAGTTTTTCACTTTCTCAGCCACCTTGGATTTTTAGGTAAAATCCAATTACAAAAAACCACAGAATTTGATTGAAATAAATACATAAATGAATATTTAAATAGGAACCCTAGTTTGATTTCTTTATGTCGTCTCCGTTATAGCATAAATCTAAAAATAAAACCATCAATGGTATGCTAAACATTTGTTAAAATAAATATTGATAAAAGATTTTTAAAATCGCCCGGTTTTGGAATGTTATGCCTCATTGTGGCTCTATAAATGAAATGTTTAAATCCCTGTCTATGGTGCCTCCTTCTTGAGATTTATTTATTTGTTTGTTTGTTTATATTTCACATTTCTAAAACCCTCCCATCTCCCTCAAAGAGGGACTCTGCGGGAACAACCAAATTTTGACATAAAACCAATTACTTGTTCTTCCAATAGTGAAAGCACTTGCTACTTCCAATATGGAGATGGTGCAGGACATGAAAACTTGTTTATTCTTAGAGTACATCTATTTTATAGCCCAAACTTGCTGCTGTCGTGCCAAAGGAGAAAGTGGGTGGGGAAAGTGATGCACACCAGTCAAGGAAATGACTAATGAAGGATATGAAAAAAAATGCTTCAACAAAAGATAAAAAAGGGGGAGGATTAACAGCCAAGAGTCGGAGCAGTGATGAGTTGCCCCCGGTTTGGACCGATTCACAAGAACCAGTAGTAAAACCGGTGGGAGGCTCCGCCCACCGACCCTGATGTCATCATAAATGATCTGTGCATGTGAACCAGTAGTTAAGATAAGTAGAACCCACCCTGAGTCGGAGACTTGCTTTGAAAACCACGGTAATCTGGAAGCAAATTTCCAAGATCTGCAAGCACAAACTCTGTAGATATAAACACACATTCAAACACACATATATATTTGTATTTGGAAGAAAAGTCATGACCATAACTGTTTTCTATTGCATTTACTTATTTGTTGAAACAATCCTGTCAGTTTTATAATGTAATAGAGCAACAATTTAATACATATTGCATCCTCCCTCTGCTCCTCCAGTAACCAGTAACAGCAGACTGTGTAAGCTTCATTTGCTATATCAAATGTAGCAATGCTTGGGCCTTTAGGGATAAACCCATCAATACAATTGCAACTGTATTTCTTGAAAAGACCGCACATTTGGCCATAAGGCACAAATTATTACTTTACATTTGATCATGTTTGTCTTGCAGCAATGTCATTTTTATGCTCCATTTCAAATGCACTCTGACAATCTAGCTTGCTATTATGCTTTCATTTGGTTATTGATGTGACCCTATTTTACGTAACACAATCCTGTTTATTTTCATTACTACTTTTTCCCCCCACTGTGGAATCACTCAGTTCCTAATTTGGTTAGCACCAGTGTCTACTGCTGTTCCTCTGATTTATGAGTTTGCCAATTCATAGCTTTGTGAGTGAAAAAGAGAAATATTCCCTGACATAAATAGCTTGAAAGTCCTTAATATATGTTGATTGATTTGCTCATTAGTTTACAGAAAAGGAATAACTTTTTAAAAAAGGATCATGAACTGTCATCGTCTGGTATTGAAGATTGGCTGTCCGCTTTTAATTCCACAATAAATGCAACATTACTGCGAAAATGTTCTTATCTTTACATGCTCAAAACACTTGCACACTTGCTCTGCATTGCAGCTGAATAAGCTTCTTCGATTTTGCAAACAGACAGTTAATTCTGTAATAATTTTCAAGGAGGTTTGTGAAAATGCTATAGGAACTTGAATTGACCCCATAAAATGCTAGATAACATATCCTGTGTTGATTACTCAGCCACCATGAACTAAGTAATTACATATTTAGGAATGAGTAGAATAACAATGGATTCTGAGCACAAATAGATTCCTTTTTTGCAAAACACTTTTTGACAAAACACAATAAGAAACAATGTTTTTCCTTATTATTACAAATAGTTGTATAGGGATACATGGGAAGAGAGTCCATTCAGTACAGTGGTTAAGGCACTTGGCTAGAAACTGGGAGACTGTGAGTTTTAGTCCAGCCTTAAACATAAAACAGAATGATCCTGGACCAGTATCCCACTCTCTCAGTCTTAGGAAGGAAGCAAGGACAAATCACTTCCCAAAAATCTTGCTGAGAAAAATATAAGGACTAATCCAGGCAAAGGGACCCTATTTTGTGTAGTGGTTAAGGCACCAAAGAAGAAACCAGGAGACTGTAAGTTATAGTTCCGCCTTAAGCACAAAGTGACCTTGGTGATCTTGGACCAATCTCTCTCTCAATGGACCGAGCTCCGGACCTAAACCAGCATCAAGATACCACGCGTTTTGAGTTCCGAAGGATTTAATTAACCAAACTTTTGGCACACTATGAGTTCCAAGCAAATAGCCAAAGGGAAAAAAGCATACAGGAATAAAGTCAGCACTGGGAGCGTCTGCCTCCCAGCACCTTTAAATACTAGAGCCACGCCCTCCCGCTGCTGCAGCAACCGGCCCTCAGTCAGGCCCAATTGGCTGATTGTCAGGAGACTCAATTAGACACTTGTCGGTCGGTCCGCAGGCCCTCCAAACAGCTGATCGCTCCAACACAGCCATCACTGTGTGGCCAGAACCCCACAGGCCACCCAGGGTTTGAAAAACACTGTCTCTCTCCCAGCCTTAGGAAGAAGGCAAGGGCAAACCACTTCCTAAAACCCTTGCAAAGAAAAATGTAGTGACTAATTCAGGCAGTCAGGAGGAGCTAAAAACTGAATCAAAGACACACGGACAACATGAAGTGATTGGGGTTTAGTGATGGATAACAATTCAAAACCCTGCTACCCTGAGCTCTAAATTTACAAATGTAACATATGCCACATCACAATCAAATATAGGTAGTCCTCAACTTACAACCACACGGTTAAGTGAATCTGGCTTCCTCCTTGACATCGCTTGTCAGAAGATGGCAAAAGGTGATCACATGACCCTGGGACACTGCAACTGTCATAAAACACGCCAGTTGCCAAGCATCCAAATTTTGATCAAGGGTCATAAGTGCCATTATGACTTTGAACAATCACTGAACAGATGGGTGTAAGTCGAGGACTACTTGTAATTACATACCTAGCCATCTGGCATTTCTTAGAAGTACTTAGCAGCACTTGGACTGTGCTACTTCAGACTATAGATGTGCTTGTGATATTTACAGGATCTTCCATTGTCTCTGCTCCCATTTCTCCCATTGCCTCTGCTCATCCCATCAGATTTAACAGGGAGGACATGTACCTGGTTCCTTTCATTAAACAGTCAATTTTTTGCATCTCAGTCAGTCCTTCTCTACAGCAGTTACCCATCCTATGGAACAGCATCCCTCCAGATATCTGGATGGTCTCAGCCTGTTAGCGTTTCAAAAGACATCGAAGACTTGGGCTTTCTCCCAGATATTTGACTGTAGGAATGGCAAGCTCTGCTGATTAATACTCTTTTTTATCAAGTGGATTTGTGTTTGAGACCTGGGTTCTATAACTGTTGTTAAATTGTTATTTTTCAACACTTGTGCACCGCATAGAGTCACTTTTGTGAAGAGCACAACCATATAAAATTGTTTAAGAAAATTAAAAAAAAATACCAAGAGTTCTACACAAAATATTTTTCCGTATTAAAAATTGTAATAAATCTTTTCCTCAAAGGAGTGGGATTTTATTTTAGCTTAAAGAGGAATACGTTTATGTGAGGCGGACAAACAGAATCTGAAATGAAGACACCCATGATCTGTTATCATCTGAATGTAAAGATATGCACTTTCTTGTTTATCACAATCAAAATGAAAGTCTCTTTCGGCAAAAAGTCGGAAAGTCTCTTTCGGCAAAAACTAACTACTAGCTTGAATGACAGGTTTAATGCAATCATGAAGACTATTTTTGAAGACTTCCAGATATTTTTTTCAGCAAGTTCGCTTACAGAAACATACATTGCTCTGGAGTATCATTTTCCCCTTAGTAATTCTGTATTCTGCACAACCAGTTAACACTGCAAGCTTTATTCAATTAAAGACAGATGTTCACTTCCACCCACACAGTTAGGTAACAGCAATGTATTCCACTAATTTACTTTTAAACAAAACAAAACTCTTACTTGGTCCTGAAAAAAAATGAAATGTGAAAAGATTCTCTCCATTCATTAGAGTTATTAAAAATGAACACTGGTATTCCATGGGCCCATGAAAAATCCATGGATGGATTTACATATTACTTTATTGTGGTTTGCTTAATTTTGACTTAGTGCAACATATACCTTAACTACTATATTTTGTAAAACATGATTTATGGATAGCAAGTATGTAGACCAAACCCAGCTAACTCTTTAGTCAATAATATTCATGGTTAAGCCATATTCTGGCATTCCTGTCTTCTCCGCTTTCTTCTTCTACCCAATGTCCATCCCCAAATTCCATTCTATATAGCCCCCATTCCCAGCCAAAGGAGGATCTGGGTTTCAGATCTCCTATCCTTTAATACTATCCAAGGAGGAATAATCAAAGAGGATCATAGAGGATCGTAGTCAAGGTATTTTCCATCTTCTTTAGTGAGAAATTTAAAATATTATTTGGAATCCTTTCTAAATCTAAGAGTCAGATCTTTCATCGGTAAGAATCTCCCCACCCCCCCTTATCATGGTAATCCAGATCACCTTTTTAAAATGTCATAAGAAAAAGAAAACATCCCCTAAAGATATCAGAATGTTCATATGAATCATGGAGAAAGTCATAATAATGTTGTTTGTGCCATTCAGGGAAATGTTCATGCCTTCATGCAGCCCCCATAATATATTGATATGACATCCTAATGTCATCAGCAGATGATGAGTATGATTAGTAAATGGAGGACATTCAATCACTTATTTATTGCTTAATGGGAGAAGATGACTTATCAACAGTCTGTAGTAGTCTATAAAAATACACTTCAGACATTCAGAAAAGTTGGATTTGAGGTCAATTTCCCCAACACATTGACAGATTTCCCTCCACCTCATGCAGGGAAGGAAAATCTTCCCCCACTCTAGAGGCACTCATATGGCAAAAAAGATTATTCTGGAAGCTTCAGAATGCTAATTCTCTAGTGCTCCCTATTGTGCACAAGCAGAAACAATGGCGTTTCTTAAAATAGTAGCAAACGGCATCATTTTGAAAGTCTTGGAACAAACACAGTAACAAATGCCATTGTTCTGAGCCTTTCAGAATGATAGTGTTCAATAGTGTTTCTGTTCCTCCAGAGGAGAACACTTTAAGTGAACATCAGGATCTGAACTTTCCCCAGTGGGGATGAGGAGAGGACCCTGGCCTCCCAGGTGTGGTGAAACACTGGGGCCCTTTCCTGACTCCACCATACCCCAGAGACCAGGCCCTTTTCCTAGAAGTCTGCTTAATGACCACAAATGGCAGAGCTGGTTTGTAATCATTGAGGGAAATGTGGTCATATGCCATCTTATTAACAACTTTTTTGCTCAGTGACCGAGATTCCAGGCCCAATTGTGATCATAAATGGAGGACTACCTGTATGATAATATTGAAATTGATGTTTAAGAGAAAATAAAGCCTTGTTTCAACATGATGCCGACATGCTGATAAATTGTATTTATGTGAAATTCTGTACCCTGGGCTAGTACTTAAACTGTATGACTGTTCAATGATTGTGCAACATTACACTTCAGGGGCCTAAGAAATTGCAAATCAGGTATAAAGGGAAGCATTTAGTATAATTTTCATCCCTCTGCTGAGCCATAGTTTGTTTAGGGCTAATGTGATGAACACTTGGTTTAGTTTTAATATACAAAACTATGCTACTGTTTAAAACTACAGCAGCAGTATTTACACAAATGGCTAAAACCAAACCAATCATTAGATTTCAGCACAATGTGTGAACCTATTCACTGTAAATGAAATTGAGGAAATGTGAGGGAAATATGTTAGAATACCAAGCTTTTAAATAAGCTTTAATGAGATATTGTACTTACTTTAGGTTTTATATGAATCGGTGGGGTTCTTTTAGGAGTTTTATGAATTTACAGGTTTTACTTCCTCCATTTCTGTAACTCTTCCAGTGATTTATGATGCCTGGTGATGGATACTGCCCAAGTGATGCAAGATGATTGAGACAATATTGTATCGTAATGAAACAAACACACAATCTTCTCTCTGATGGAGTGTACATAATGCATTTCAAGTAGATATGCCAGCAAAATTACAAAGGTGCTTAAAACAGAGAAAATGAGGTTATTATGATTGAATATCTTCATTCTCCAGCAAATCACTTGCAATGGAAAAAGAACATCTCAAATGACACTTCTATTGTGGTAAGAACACAACCAATTCTCTCTCAGAAGATACAGAATCTAGTAATATGCTAACTGGTAATAAAGTTCATCCTGAGGGACAGAGAGAGTAGTTCAAACCATTAGACATTCAATCTAATTGTTTTTCACACATTCATTTTAATGAAATATGAACAATACAAGTTAGAGGCAGATTTTTTTACTCAATTTTATTCAAGGTAACCCCTGCTGCCTCTTTATAAATGGGTATCTACCATTTCAATCTTGCCAAACAAAGTTGCTTGGGAATGTCATATTTTTTTATTTCTATTTCCACCTTGGGTATACAGATGAAGCACTCAGATGTCATGACTAATTAAAATTACAACCTTAATTGCAAAGAAATCACTAATAAGACTTGTTTCAATTTGAATCGAAACCTGCAGAAATGTGAGGGTAGCATTTTTTTAACCACATCTTTTTTTACTTCCTTTATGCAGGTGTATGTATGTGTCTATGTATGTTGCTATGCAATGATATATTCAGCCAGTATACACATAGGAACCAATTAATTGTAATGAAGGCATATAATTCAAATAAAACCTAGGAACTGCAAAGCAAAACACCAAAATTTCAAAGTTGTGGCAGGAACACTCTTTCTCTTCAAAGTCTTTGTAAGAGCATAGATCACACATATTCAGGAAACACGGAGACAGTTGTTACAAGGAGCAGAAGTTTCAAAAAAAGAAAGAGAAGCAAAACAGACTTATCAGATTTTATGCAATAATTCCAGTGTTTATGTTCTGGGTAGGAATATTTAATAAGAAATAACTAAGGAAAAAGATAAAATGGTGGCTATGTACCCTGTTTCCCCGAAAATAAGACATCCCCTGATAGTAAGCCCAATCAGGCTTTTGAGTACATGTGCTAAAATAAGCCCTCCCTGAAAATAAGCCCTCCCCACATGCCAGTCCCCATCATTTCCTCTGGTTAGGGTTAGGTAGACAGAGCGGGAAATCAAGTAAGACGGCAAGAGTAGCCACGTCTTTCTCCACACACCCCAAAATAATAAGTCCTCCCCGAAAATAAGGCCAAGCGCTTATTTCAGCATTCAAAAAAATAAAAGACAGGGTCTTATTTTCTGAAAAACACGGTAGCACAAATATTTGTAATGTTATGAGGGACGAAATGCGAGATGCATGACTAACATCTCACTTGATGCATCTTTCTGTGTGATTTAAAGTGAAGGAGGTGCACAATTGGACCAGAGATTGATGTACTTCATGTATGATTAAGCCAATCTATGATCTACATGCAGCTATGTACATGTACCAAAGTACACAAATGTAACTGAACATAAAATCCAGCATATATCATTTATTTTGTGGCTTGAAAAGCTTTCAACTTGCACCTGTTTTTTTTCCAAAGAAGTGACAGGCAACTTCTAAATGTAGGATTAATTTTAAAGTTTGCAAAACATGTCCTCTATTCATCCATTGAAAAATGAATTTTTCTCCCCACATATTGAACTGGACTGAGTGGATTATTTTACACAAATGAAAAAGATGTTAAAACTCAGGGAATAAGTAAGAGTACAAATTAATGCAAATATGGCTGCTGAAAAAATGAATACTTTGAAGATTAGTCTATCACTTGAATGGGGTAGTTTGCCTGATAAGTTTAACTTTTTTTGTAATATCTAATCTGGGCTTCTCTCTTTACTTCCCCCCACTCCCAGTTCCATTATCCTTGTTGATCTCCTCAGTTTATTGTCTCCTTTCTCTCTTTTTCCCTCTCCAATGCAGCTGTGCTTTTCCCTCATTCCATATTCATCCATCCATCCATTCATTCATTTCATTCATTCATTCATTCCTGCTAGGAGATGGAAGGAAAATGTGTTTTGAATTAAGTGTTCCTCAGTCTGACAGTGGCTATGTGAGACATAGGCTACGATATATCAGAGAGATTTTTTTAAAATAAAATAAATTTTGAAAATTGATATAACATACATCTATATTACCTGTACACATACAAGACCCATAAATCAATAAATACATTTCCACAATTAGTTTCAGTTGCAGCTGATAATCTTGATTAATAAGATGGGGAAGCTGTATTGTATAGAACTTTTATTTCTGTGTATGTGGATATATAGAAATATAGGTCAATAAAGAGACAACCTAATTTTCCTTTTTGTGGATTACCTTAAATTCAGAATAGAGTCATCTTACTTTTAGGTGAATATAGTATTTGGGTATCTAATAAATGAGAAAGTGTATATATTGTACATATATATATGTGATTTATTCCAAAATAATGTTAACAATATAAACAAACAATATATAAACAAACCAGAAGTATAAGTACTTTTCTATTCCTGTGCTTTGAAAGAGACCTGTGAAATAATTAAATGCAACTAAAAGCACAAAACAAAATTTCTAGGGTGCCTATTCTGAAAGTTATCACAAAAGAAAATGAGGAAATTGAAAAAGCCTTATTTAAATGTTAGTCATTAAAATGAAATACCAATTACTTTGGAGGTTTTCAGAATTGTAAAAAAGAAAAAAAACTGAAGACAAAGCTGTGACAGGGCAGACTAAGGGTTAGAGACGGGAAAGGCATTATTAACTGAAATCTTGGGTGGCATTTGTGCCTCGCCTTTCACTTAAGTTTATTTAGATATATTAATTGAAAACCAATGTAAAGTGTACTGATAACTACAATTTGCAAAAATGCCTTCTATTTTTTTTATTTTTCATTAGTGGAACAAAGGCAGTTGTTTAGCCATAAATGTTATAGTTATTTGCCTGGTGTTCAAAGTACGAAACTGACCTTTCAGAATAATTGGAATTGCTTTAATATGTCTATTTTTACACCCTCTAGGCAAGTATTATAATATTAAATGGCGAAAAGTGATGGAAATAGTTTTTAATTTCATGACACTTAACTATCTAATGAAATAACCTGATAGAGAATGTTTTATTATAGTAGAGGTATTGTTTGGCATATAACCATTTGAATCAGATGAAATTTCAGCTCAGGAATTCCAATAAATCTGATTTTTCAGTTCCATTTCCCTTCCTATTCAAAACCTATTTTTGAGAACATGTCTTAAAAATAATTTTAAATATTTTTTTTAGAAAAAACAGTAACACAATAGGCTTTTATTATAATTGGGAACCTTACATCCAATCCATCATACAAAAAATTATAAAGTATATTATGCTACCAACTCAACAACATGGCACACATTTTCTTCTAGTGCTGCATTTGGCTTCCATAAAGGAGTTTCTTTAACAATATTTTATTTTCCGCCTAGAGTTCAGAATAATTATACAGGCAGGTGGTGGATGCAACCATTCTCATTCTTGTAAATCAAGGAACAAAATCAGCTCTCAGGACTAATTAGAACAGATGTATTTGTATTGAAAGAAATGAACACTAGTAAGAGCAACAGTTTATAGTAAATTGTGTTATTCATTGCACTATTTTACTTTCAAACCTCCACCCCCACTTGTCCTGTTTTTGCTTTATGCTTGCCTTACTTTTCAATATAAGGGATTTATGCTTTTCTTAGTTGCAAGATTAAAAAATAGCTAATTGCTTTCTTAATACATGAGTCACTCTCCATATGAACATATCCTGCCTTTACTGGAAAGGATAGAGAGGGCTATAGATGTAACATGGCTTTGCATCCTGGTCTGGATTTCTTACTCCCACCAAATTTTGATGTACTTTCAAAATTTGAAAATCTTTTCAAATTTTACAGTTTGTAATTGTATTTATTTTTAGCATTTTACTCCACTTGTTAAACCCAAAAACTATACCGGGGGGGGGGGGGGGGGTAAGTAGGTAGGTAGGTAGGGGACGCAGAGATTCCAGCATTGAATCCAGTACAACAGCACCCAATAAATATCCATGTACTTTTTCAAAATGGCAATAATATGTAGTGATTTTAACAATACCAATTCTACTGTTTTACACATGTCACAATGTTGCACCCATGTAAGAGGCAGAGTTTGCATCATGATGTTCTCACATGTTTTGTCATTGAGGGGAATTGCTAGTGATCAAATTCTCAGTGAAAGTAATATTAATACATTAAGACTGCCCAGTAGTTATATCAAAAACGAACGTTGCTTACCTGAACGTTCCTTCTCGGCGCGTTGATGGAGAATCCAAAGCGTGGGTAATGTTCACGTTGAGCTTGTCAGAGACTGAGTGAATCACATTAAATTTTCTGCCTCGGTTCCGCCTCCTCTGCTCGACTGATGTCAGTTTAGTTCATGAAGAACAGGAAAGAAGCAGACGGGAGTCCCAAGTCAAAACACCGGACCTGAATGTGTAAGGTAGGGAGGGTTGGATTCTCCATCAGCGCGCCGAGAAGGAACGTTCAAGTAAGCAACGTTCGTTCTCCAGCGCGCTGCTTGGAGAATCCAAAGCGTGGGATATACCCAAGTAAGTTAGTCGGGGGAGGGGGGACATCAGTCAGGTCCGGGGTAAGCACTGGAGCAGTGACCGACTGTAAAACGCGCCGGCCAAAGGAGGCATCAGCAGCCGCAAAAGAATCAATCTTATAATGTCTAATGAATGGGGACAAGGTGGTCCAGGTGGCTGCTTTACAAATCTCCGAAACCGAGGCTTGAGTTGCCCACGCAGCTGAGGTGGAGGCACTCCTGGTAGAATGAGGAAGTACTTTGCCTGGAGGAGGCTTGCCTGATGCGGAGTAAGCCTTACAGATACAGGCTTTTAGCCATCGGCTAATCGTAGTAGACGAAACCTTTTGGCCCAGAGAAGCCAGGAGAAAAGAAACGAAGAGGGCTTCAGAATGACGGAATGCCGAGGTCCTCTTGATGTATCGACGGAAGGCCCTCCAAGCATCAAGGGTGTGCCACTGGTCCTCCAACAGGTTTCTGGGGTCCAGACAAAAATCCGGAAGGACCAGTTCCTGTGCGCGGTGGAAAATCGAATTGACTTTCGGGAGAAAAGATGGATCCATCCTGAGGACGACTCGATTAGAATGGAAAATACATAAATCCTCTCGAACTGACAGGGCAGCCAATTCAGAGATCCGTCGAGCTGATGTCACCGCAATTAGGAACACGACCTTAAGGGTCAGGAAGTGCAGACCAACTGATCCCAAGGGCTCAAAAGGAGGAGCCGTGAGGGCTCGGAGAACCAGCGGCAGATCCCAGGAAGGCTATCGATGGATACATGGAGGGCGGAGATTAGATGCGCCCCTCAAAAAGGATCTAATCCGACGATTGCGAGAAAGTGGTCTGTGGAGAGTGTTTGCCGCAAGGCCTTTGTCGAAACCAGCATGTAGGAACTCCAACACGACGGAGACCGAAGCAGAAGTGGGATCAGAATGTCTGGCTGTGCACCAGGACAAGAAGGATCGCAGGTGGCATTGTAAATCCTGGTCGTGGAAGGCCACCTGGAGGCCTGGATGATGGAAACAACCCCTCTGGACAAGTTGTCCTTGGTCAGGAGGATCCTCTCAAGTGCCAGACGGTCAACTGCAACCACTGAGGATCTGGATGCAGTATGACCCCCTGGCTGAGAGAGATCCCGTTGTCTGGAATCTGCCACGGGGTGGCCACCGATAGCTCCACTAGATCAGCGAACCAGGATCTGCGCGGCCAGTGGGGGGGCGACAAGAAGGACGTCCGCTCATTCCAGAAGGATCTTCCATATCACCTTCGGCAGGAGTGGGAGGGGGGAAAATGCAGAGAGAAGTCCCCGTGGCCATGGACATAGAAGGGCGTTGGTGCCCTCTGCTGTGGGACAACGGAACCTGGAGAAAAATCTCTGTAGTTGTGTATTGGTCGGATGGGCAAAGAGGTCGAGAATGGGACGGCCGAAGCTGGTGGACAGCTCCTGGAATAGAGACGGGTGGAGGTGCCATTCGGCATGATCGATCTGACGGCTGAGCCAATCCGTTTGGCGGTTGTCGGTTCCGGATATGTGGTCCGCCGTCAACGACCGAGTGTGCAGTTCCGCCCAGGTCAAGAGCTTCCGCCATGAGGGGAGCCGATCGTGTTCCTCCTTCTCGATTTACGTGCGCTTTTGCCGTCACGTTGTCCGTGAGAATGCGGACGTGTTGGTCTTCTAATAGAGGCTGGAACTGCGACAGCACGAGTCTGATTGCGCGTAGCTCCAGCCAGTTGATGTCGTTGGCTGCCTCTGCTGGGGACCAGCAACCCTGCGTGACCTGGTTCTGAAGGTGGGCACCTCAGCTCATCAGGCTCGCATCCGTGGTCACTGTCACTCGTGGTGGGCTTTGGAACGAACACCCGGAGAGCACGGATGGTGAGATCCACCAAAGTAGGGAATCGCGAACTGACCAAGGCAGCCGGACTTGAGACCTGGAGTTGCTGTGATGTGTCTTCTGAAAGGGTAGCAGGTACCATTGGAGAGGTCTGGAGTGGAACCTGGCCCAAGGAACAATGAAGATGCAGGATATCATTTTTCCTAAAAGAGTCGACAGGAGCAGCAACGGTACCTGGGTTAGCGACCGAACCTGGAGGACCAGGGAACGAATGCTGAGGCGACGATCCTCCGACAGAAAAATCATACCCAGCTGAGAGTCCAGGATCGCCCCTAGATGTACAATCCGAGTAGTGGGACGGAGATGGCTCTTCTTCTCGTTCATCGTGAAGCCATGCGACCGAAGAGTGGACGTCACCAACTCGAGATCCCTCCGGGCGAGGTCGAGCGTCAACGACAGGATGAGGATGTCATCGAGGTAACAGTAAACCCGGATGGGTATCAGTTAAAAGAGGCTGCCACGGCGGTCAACACCTTCGTAAAGACCCGCGGGGCCGACGACAGGCTGAATGGCATTGCCCGGTATTGGAAATGCTGGCTGTCGTAGGTGAAGCGGAGGAAGCGACGATGTGCCGCAAGGATTGGAATGTGCAGGTATGCTTCCTTCACGTCGATGGAAGTCATCAGGTTCCCGGGGCGAATACTGTCCACAATCGACCGCAGTGTCTGCATTTTGAATTGACGATATGTGATGAACTGGTTGAGTGCCTTCAGATCCAGGATTCCTCTCCACCCTCCAGAATTTTTGGCCACCAGGAAAAAGACGGAGTAGAAGCCGGTCCCTTGATGACAAGGAGGAACCGTCTCTATGGCCCGTATATCCAGGAGGTGTTGGATCTCCGTCTCGAATAAGTCCCGTTTTGACGAGTTGGATGGAACGGGACATCTGACAAATTGTGGAGGAGGGAGAGAGCTGAATTCTAGCGTGAGGCCCAGGTGGATGGTCTGACGGACCCACACGTCCGTGGTGGTACGCTCCCTTTGGTCTGCGAAAAGGTGAAGGCGACCGCCAATGGGAGCCGAATGGTGAGCGTCACTTTCCCCTCCGGAAGGAGCGGTTGCCCGAGCCCCTGGAAGGTCTCCTGAAGGGAGGTTGTCTACGGCCGCGGTCCCGAAAGCTAGACCTGTCAGGCGGTCTGTAGAACCCCTGAGAAGATGATCGGAACTGGTAGGACCCACTGGTCCCGGATTCCTTCCGAAAGGGCGGCCGTTGAGGATAAGGCGAATAGCGACGATCTCCCCGCCGGAAGGAGGTCAGCATCACCTTTCGCTTGTCTTTATCCTCAACGAGGATGGGGTCAAGCGCATCGCCAAATAATTTCGACCCCTTGAATAGTACGGAAGTCAGCTGCCATTTGGACTTATTATCCGTCTTCCATTGTCGTAGCCACAAGAGGCGGCGCGAGGCAACAGTCGTGGCAAGAGATCGAGAGGCAAACTTGGCGGCATCCAGGGATGCATCAGCGGAGAATTCCACGGCCGCGACAATTTTATTGATATCTTGATGTAAACGTTTGTCGTCCTGAGGAAGTCGATCCTGTAACTGTCGGAGCCATATGATAGAGGCCCGATTGAAAAAGGACGCTGATGTTGCCGCCCTGATCGCCCAAGCTGCCGCCTGGTGATTCTTGCATAGGAGGACCTCCGCCCGTCGGTCCTCAGTCCTCAGTGCGTCCGCCACATTGCCAGTGAGGACCGAGGACGCCGTTAGGTGAGCGACTGGAGCGTCCACTGATGGCAATTGTAACATCTCCTCAAGGTTAGGAGCAGCACAGTACAATTTCCGGTCCAGGCCATTCGGGCTGGCAAGGAAGCTGGCAGGCCCCAAGGTCTTTTGATGACTTCTGAAAATAATTGAGGACATGGGATCACATCCTGAGCCGTCGTCTGAACATTGAATAGACCGTCGGAAGGGAGCAATGAAGAAGGTGCTACCTGTTGTTCAGGAGGATCCGCCAAATTAGTGAAGACCTTTGCTTTGTGCAGTAATGATTTGAACAAAGCCGGGCAGAAGAGTCGAGTGACTGGGGCTCTATCTGGCAGGAGGCTGTCGTCCTCCGAGAATTCCGAATCCCAAAATTCATCATCCTCCCAGGTGGAGTCCTCACTGTGGACAGAGTCCTGATAGGAGTCGTAATCATGGTAGCGACTGGAGGCATTCGCCGTTGGATGCCGGGTATGATGGTGTGAACCCACAACAGGGGCGGAAGGCCAGGCGCCTGACGCCATGAGGTTAGAGATGGTGGCCGCTACAATGGACTGAACATCCAATGGTGTTTCAGAACGGGAGCCCTCATCATGTCTGAGAACAGCTGCTGTCGGAGTATAAGTAGACGACGGGGCAGCCCGGGAGGGGGGTCATTGGCTCGTTGATCCTGATGGAGGGTGGGAGGTCACGGAGGTGGCCCCACTCGAAACAGATGATAAACCAGGCCTCCCCGAACTTGGTTGGGTCTCAGTGTCAATCTCAGGTTGCATGTCGGAACCAGGAGCGAGAACTGCTGATGGATTGATGTCAGCGGCCAAGGCCTTCTGCTGGGCAACGAGGAATTGATGTTCTACGGCCCGATGACGCCTCTGTTCCTCCTTGCTTGATGAAGGTCCGCAAGCGGAGGGTTGTTTAGAGGAAGATGGAGGGGCCGAAGCTGCCCGTGGAGGTCGTTTTGACCTTGACTTAGGCACTTTTTTAACAGGTACTGGATCAACAGCAGACTGAACATCAGAGACATCCGAGTCGGAGGACAGCTCGAGATCCGCCATGGGAGGTTTACCATGGAACAAGGTAAGTCGGAATTGAGAATAGTAATGAAATGTAGCAAAAAAACTATTAATTAATTATTTTTTTTAAAAAAAAACAGGAACGAAAGGGGAGGAGTTTAAAAACAAGTGCATAAATACCGGTAATCTAGGTAAGTTAATATAGTTGCAGGGACGAAGGTCTTGCCACCTGCCAAAGCAGACCTAGAAATAGAGTTACTGCAGTAGTCAGAAATGGGGAAATAAACTCCTGAAGACGCTCCCAAAGTCAGCTAGCAGAATATGCACTGCGCTGTCCCAGATCTAAGGCGATCGATCCGTTGTTTAGTTCTGTAGAAAAAAAACGGAGCCCGGCTTAGGTTTCAAAATGGCGGCTGGCTTGTATTGCAAAATGGCGGCCGGCTTATGATCCAAAATGACGGTCGGCTGTAGTTCGAATGGAGGCTGACGGTAGTCCACAATGGCGGCGAGCGAAAGGCAACGCAATTCAGCAGCGGTGAGGGCGAGAACAAGCAGAGCGGTAATTAATACCCGGGGCGATGCCACAAGGGTCAATCAGCCGCCGGGGAATAAAAGAGCTGCAGTTCGGGCGCCGTGAATCAGGGCAGCACAAGCCTCGCTATCCAGGAAGTAGGGAGGCCCGAAAACAAAGATGGCGGCAGGCGGGAATTACACGGCCTCCTTTCCAATGCCTGACTGAGGAGGCGGATTGACGGATAGCAGTTTTGGGGCAATGCCACTGAGGGTTGATCGTCCACCGATTCTAATAAAACAGGGCACAATCTGGCGGTCGCTCAGGCGATTCCGCTCCAGAAGCCTGGTATCGTTGTGACAGGCAGCAGAGTTCGAAGATAAGGAGTAGGCGGCAGGCGAGGCTTGGATAATAAAGGGCAGCCGCTACGGACGCTAGCAAGGCAGCAAGCTTCAGGCTAAGCGTCTGGGCAAGAAATTGCAAGTAATCAGGTGAAGTAGTTTTAAACGAGGATGCCAAATAACTAAGCAGGCGAGGCAAACCGCCTCCGAGGTGGGCAGGGAGCCCAGGGAAGACTCACCCAACCCTTATAAGTCCAGAACAGTGCAATTTAAGAGCGCTGAATTGAATCAAATAGAATAAAATAATAATGGAAGAAATCCAAAGTGTGGAGAATGGATAACGATGAGATTGTCAGGATAAGCCAAATTTCAGTCTCTTCCACTCGACTGAGTGAACTAAACTGAGTGAACTAAACTGAGCAGAGGAGGCGGAACCGAGGCAGAAAATTTAAAGTTATACACTCAGTCTCTGACAAGCTCAACGTGAATATTACCCATGCTTTGGATTCTCCAAGCAGCGCGCTGGAGAATAAGCATTTTTCTTTGATGAGGTTTCAATATCACCATATTACAAATAGTCCACCCATTTCTTGTTCTTGAAATGGTGAAGCAAAGTATATCGCGGTACTGTGAAATAATTGATATGTCACACTGTCTAAATCATTAAGAGGTTACAACTGGCTAATTAACTAATCTATTAACAATTAGCAATTAATCCATTAACAAGATTATTTCTTCCTATAGGAAGAACTTTTATTTGGATTTCACACTCTAATTGCACTACTCAGGCCATACTTTACTGATCACAGCATTGATCTTGTCAGCAATCCGAAAGTTGTCAACAAGAGTCTATCATCTGTCATTCTAGTGGTCATTAATTTAGTCTTCTATTTAAAGTCTTTATCTGAGAGAAATAATTACTTATTCCCTCTACCTACTGTGAGAATCTCAAGACAAGAGTTTAATGTATGTATTGTAAATGTATGAAAGTTCATGAGAACTGATGAGAACTGATTGCCACTTTCACATTACTTTGACTATTTTCTTTTCATTAGCAAAACAAGTTAATTTTTTAGTTTCATTTTCAAGCATGTAAAACAATGCAGACAATATTTCATTACAGCAGCTAATCAAGCTATATTTTTTCCTCACACTATCCCACCACCCTATAATCTCCCTAATAAGCAGTAGCGTCCATACAATTATAAATAAAATTGATTTATCTGTACCTTTAAATAGCATTCTAAAACTATCTTTTTACTCTGTATCGGTGTTTCTCAACTTCAGCAATTTTTAACTGTATGGACTTTAACTCCCCGAATAGCCTACCAGAGGTGGGTTTCAGCAAGTTCTGACCAGTTCTGGAGAACCGGTAGCGGAAAATTTGAGTAGTTCGGAGAACCGGTAGTAAAAATTCTGACTGGCCCCGCCTCCATCTATTCTCTGCCTCCCAAGTCCCAGCTGATCAGGAGGAAATGGGGATTTTGCAGTAATCGTCCCCTGGATTGGGGTGGGAATGGACATTTTACAGTAGGAGCCTTGCTGGTACAGTGGTCTAAGCACCCTGTTATTAACACAGCTGCCTGCAATTTACTGCTGGTTCGAATCTCTCCAAGGCTCAAGGTTGACTCAGCCTTCCATCCTTTCTAAGGTAGGTGAAATGAGGACCCATTTTGTGAGGGGCAATAAGCTGACTTTGTATAAATATACAAAAGTATGAAGGCTATTGCTTAACGCATTGTAAGCCGCCCTGAGTCTCCGGAGAAAGGCAGCATATAAATCAAATTAAAAAACAAACAAAAAACAGTATCCTTCCCCTGCCACGCCCACCAAGCCACGCTCACCAAGCATGCCACGCCCACCAAACCACACCCACAGAACCGGTAGTAAAAAAATTTGAAACCCACCACTGCAGCCGACTGACTAAATGTGTGTTAAATATGTATAAATGTGTGTATTACTATTTCTAGAGTCCTACCTAGAGTTAAGTAAGGATGATAATTACACTGGCTGGCATTCTTCTCAGGGTGACAAACTGGTCTTTTGCTCTTGTCAGCATCCCCTGGAAATCATATTCATCCCTTTAAAATGTTTATTTTTTCATACTCTTTAAGCTATCCTCAAACATGTAAAACTCTTCAGTAGTCTTCTCCAGATACTGCCCTGGAACTATTATGGCTTCAGCAGTTCAAAATTGCCAATGATCAAGCACCTTTTCCTTCCTCCACAGTCCTTCTATAAGTCTTTAGCTTTCTTATCCCTCCTTGCCAGCAGCCCCTTTCCTATGAAAAAGCTACTCTCTGAGAACATTTATTATCTCTTCCACTCCCAACTTCTATTATCAACTAAAATAGAACAGCATATATGTTTGCAAGCTCAAATGACAGGATGACAGCCAGCCCTGGTTCGTGACATACTGTCACACTGTGAAAAATTCTGATTAATCCAACCTTTCTTAACATATCTGACCTTTTTCAGACAATGATGACTGCAAGTGAAAAACAGTAGAACTACCATTAATAAAGTTTACTATAGCAGCCTCAGTATCTTATTGAAGTAATTTTAAAATATCTGCTTTTGGGCTCTCTTTGCCATTTATTTGACCACTGTAATAGAATGCTAGACTCGACAAATCTTTACTCTGATATAGCATAGCACTTATTTGAGTTGACACCTAATTATATAGAGGACTCCTGTAAATAGTGCTTGCAGACTGAATATAGTAAAATGCCTTTACATGAGCTCCAACTATTCAGTTGATTAGCAGTAAGTAGTTCCATCAGATCTAAGGGAGCTATATTACCAAACTTGCTGCAAATATCCACTACTGGTATGCTGGGAATTGAATGCAGGACATGATACATGCAAGACATGTTGTCTATCATGAACCTTCCCATTCATTTAGCACCAGTTGAATTTTCCTCCTCTAACATTACATTAATGTTGCATGTATAAAACACTCAACACTTAAATTACTGTCACTGCTATGTTTAAATTTTTATTTTTTTATTTAAAACATTTATATAGGTGTCCATCTTATAACAATTTTTATATTAAATTCATTAAATTATTTCAGGAAAAAGAAGTCTATTGTCCTACCCTTATATTTCAAATAATTTATGGATCTGCTATTCCCCAAAATTACTGCATTGGTTAAGAAAATGCAAATCCCTATTTTCTTAACTAATGAGCCAATTCAAGCAATTTATTGAAAGATGAATAATCCAAATTACTAATATTTCCCATTTTCTATTATTTTAGCTTCACGTCTGCCTTATTTATCTTCATTTCACATAAGAATCAATCTAAGCATTTAGTAAAAAAACTAATTTTAGGAAGAGAACAAAAGCAGAGGGAAAATAATGAAGAAACTACATCAGTATAAAAACTCCCGTGGTGCTCAACTACATTCATAACACCTTATCTTTACATACAAAAAAAGAGTAATAAAGGTAATTGTAGTAGGATTTGTGGGAGAAAAATCCAAATTCTTTTCTGTGATGTGGGGAGGGGGGCGAAAGGGGGGGTGTTTAAGGTGCTGGTAAACTCTCTTACTCTACTACTCCAAAAGTATTTTATCGGAATAAATATATTTAAAGGTGTTTTTTGAAAAAAAGAGGATTTTGTAACTTGTGACTTTTATGCTACCTTACCATCTGACCAAAAGATGCCATGTCAAACCATGTTTGATTTGAACCACATAGAAAAAGACTAACAGATATACCCTTTTATTTTGTCTACCCAGCTTTATAGAACACACATTATGAATATGATGCTCCTTTGCATCTTATCATTCTGCCATGCTACGAAAAATTATAAATGGGTCTGCAATGACTCTTATACAACTGGCCGAATTCCTGTGCAAACCAAATGGTTCCTTGTATAAAACTGGAACAGGATATAAGTTAATTTTTGATGCACCAGCTGAAGTGCAGTTCCAGATTGTGGGAAGTAATAATTCCATTATATTCTAAATTGTTTCCATCAGTGCCACATTTAAGAAATAGTCAGAGAAACTAGAACAGGTGCAACTAAAAGCAGTGACAGCATCCAGAACACTGGAAACTAAGGCTTAGGAGGAGAGACTGAGGGAAAATGGCATGTTTGGACTTAAGAAAGATGATCAATAAGAAATATGATAGCAACTTTGAAAGGATGTTACAACAAAGGGCAAAATGTCTTGTTTATCGTCTCAGAAAACAGGAGATAGAATGAAAGAAGGCAGATTCTAGGATGTGGAGTGTTAAAAAAAATCTTCCAACTAGAAGAGCAGTTTTGTAGTGAAACCAATTATCCAGGGAAGTGGTAGGTTCCCTTTCATTGATTTATTCAAGCAGATATTGAACAGCCATCAGTTGGGGATGCTTTCATTTAGATTCCTGCAAGAAGCAATGAAATGATCACAAAGGCTTAGATTTTTTTTCATTTCATTTTATTAGATTTATATACCGCCCTACTCCCGAAGGACGGCGAACAGCCAAAGATGGCCCTCTCTGTGTATAGAAGATGTGTTGAATGCAAAGAGGAAGCTAGTAAGCAAAAGGGGCTCCCAAGGGAAGGAATGAGGGAACAAAAGAAAGGGAAGAGAGGGAAAGAAAGAGGAGAGCATTTTTGGCAAGAAGCCAAAATAGAAAGGTTGGACACAGAAGAAGAGAATGCAGGCAATGGCTTCAGCACCACTGAAAAAGGCAGGAGGGGCAGGTAAGAACATACACTATTTGGCTATAAATATTGCTACAGATTTTAGATCAAGGTATGCAAAAAATGAAGCCCGAGGATCATATTTAGGCCCACCAGCATCCGTTTTGCAGCTCCCGCAACTTACAAAGGTGGGGAGGTCAAGGGGAGGTCCAGCTGTATTTTAGAATGGAGATGGGAGCGGTAAAAATGCATAATGGATGAGTAACTCTTGCAGAAGTGTAAAATACCGGTTATTTAAAACTTCTGAAACTCCTTAAAATATCTGAAATCTCCAACCAAAGATGTCTCGGCTCTATCACCTTTCTTTTCAACCATTGTTGTCATAATGTCACACAAAACTATCCAGAAAAGATCCATCCGAACAAACACACAAATACTAAAAACCAAACATCCATTATTAAGGAATTTCAGTTTTAAAATTGAAAAAAAAAAGTTTTATCTCTAAACAAAGTTCTACAGAAGATAATCTATCAGCCTTCCATTTATTTTTAGCCTTACTTTTCAACTGAAAACATAAAACATATCAATCACAGAATACTTAGAAGTACAACCAATATGAAGATTACTGAGCAAATGTCTCCATGAAACCTACTGAGGCTAATAGTGCTATATCTTACAGAGAAGCATTTTTAAAGAAAAAGAATGAAAATTGTTTTCTTTTTCCTCTACTGGAAAGCATGCAGTAGCTATGTTGCTTTGTTTATTTTTTAAAAAACAACTAATGCACTACTGTTGAGAAATAAAAACTATATCATAGAACAGCTTTTTTGCTCTGAAATGGAAGAGAGAAAGATGCCCAATATGTGCTCATTGTATTTCCACAAATGTAGGCAGCTAATAAAAACTTTAGAACTGAGACAAGCACATTTATCAGAAGATGATACACTTTGTGTTATTTTTTTTAAATACAGAAAATATCATACCTTTCTCCTCCAGATATAGTAAAAATGTAAGCCTCATTTTGTAATCAGCACAACCTTTCCCAATTAGATTGGATGGGCTTATATTCTTATTGATCTTAGAATCTAGAACCCTTAAACCCTTAAATTTTAAATAGACACTGGGCATCTCCCGATATAATAACAAATACAAAACAGAATACAAAACAAACAAACAAAAGAACATAACATCTGCAATTCCTGTTGGAAGCTGCAGGCTGTTCATGAGACATTGTAAAAGGAAGGGTGGGCTGAGCAATCAGCGGGCCTATAGGTAGGCTCTGTTGGTGTCGGACTCACCTCCATCCACCAGTGAAACCCACAGGCTGCTTCTCCAGGAACACTTCCAAAATAAGCTGCAGAGCATGGGCTGCACCTCTGGGAAGCCCTCATTGCTCTGCTTAGCCTGACTAGGTGGCTCAGTGGCTAAAACACTGAGCTTGTCGATCAGAAAGGTCGGCGGTTCGAATCCCTAATGCAGGTCTCCTGCGTGAGCAGGGGGTTGGACTAGATGACCTCCAAGGTCCCTTCCAATTCTGTTACTGTTACTGCTTCCTGCAGTTCACTGCCATCCCAAATAGCACCTCCTTTGCCTCAGGAGCTGCAATTTTTCCTGCCTCACCCAGAGATGGCCTGTGCTGTAACTTGATATCCCATCCCATTGCACCCTCAACAGTTTGGAGGCTACTGCTCCTCCATCAGTGGCAGAAAATGGGCCTCTTTCACCTGTACTGCTCCCCTGCCTCCTCCACAAGCTCCTCACTGCTGCCTTCTCCCTGGCTGGGCCTGACAAGCTTCATTTGGTAGTTGAGGCTTTGCCGGCCTCTCACACTTACCACATGCATCTGGGGCAGCATCTGATCCCAGTGCCAGAACAGCAGCAGGAAGAAGAAGATAGTAAAAATCAGACGGGGGTTAAAGTACAGGGTGACCAAAAGAACACAGATGGGGTAAGATACTGTAGGTCAGTAGGGGAATTTGAAATAGAAGCAGTTTTCACAGGACATTATTGTGGGATGCTGTGATGGATGTAAATGAGGGCCCCAAAATTTTGATCAAATGATCAGTGATGCTACATAATCACAAATAGCACTGCACAAAACAGTGCATGTCAATATTCAAGACATATTGAAACATAATAAATAAATAGCACAACAATGCTAATTACAAATTTCTTATCTTTCAATTCATGAAGTGGTACCTATTCAAATTTTCTCCCAGTTGGCAGAAAAAGAAGTAAAACACCATTGTCTCTATCAGCCTTCCTCAATTAAGTACCTTCCATAATTCTTCTTCTCTTACAATTAAATATTTTGTCAGAAAGGGCAATCTTGGAGGGAATAGTATGGTAGATTCCATCTGAACTGTCTAACACTATCATTTTTTAATTTGCCACATGCTACATGAAATTAAGCATCCTTAGCCATCCTTACATACATACATAACATCTTTTAGCATCTTAAAATATTATTTTGCCAAATGTCGTTAAGCATCAAAGGCTGTTGTGATCAATCTGATTCTTTTATTGCAGTATTTTTTATTGTTTTATATCATACATTTCTTTTATATCTTGAGGAGTGTGCTCTCTAGGTGTCCAAGGTTTTAACATATGAACAAACATCATCATCATCATCATCATTATAATCATAAGTATATAAACAAATATACAGTAGCATATAAACAAATAAACAAATTTCTTACTTGATGGTTATATAATTGATTTTACAATGGAAGATAATATATGTTATAATATGTTGGATGTGATCAGGCTGATTCTTAAATACTTTTACTGGTATTTATTTCTTTATCAAATTTAGATACTGTATCACCCATCACACTCTCAGATTTACTTGCCTTCTGACATCAACCAGAGATCCCCATTCACCCATAGCAGAAGCAACAATCTCAGTTATTTTTCTTTATTCCCTTTACCAAGATTTTCAGAAAAGATACATCAGACTTAGAAAATTGAACCTTTTTAGTAAATAGACACATTCTGATAAAACATGTATTCCAAAATAGAATAAAGAAAAAGCATTCTGTGGGGTGGGGGTGGGGGGTGTTGGTGAATGGATAAAACACTACAGGTGCCGTATTTTCCGGCGTATAAGACGACTGGGCGTATAATACGACCCCCGACTTTTCCTGTTAAAATATAGAGTTTGGGCTATACTCACCGTATAAAACTACCCCTCTTCCAACACACACCAAATAAAAATCATCAACTGGCTCACCCACAATGTAAAAGCAGCTGTGCTAGACCCAAAATGGCCCCTGCAACAAGCAGAAACCTCACACAGCCACAAAAAGCCCCCCCAAAAAAACAACTTTCACACTGTACACACACACAACACAACACAACACAACTGGCTCATCCACAATGTAAAAGCAGCTGTGCTAGACCCAAAATGGCCCCTGCAACAAGCAGGAACCTCACACAACCCCAAAAAGCCCCAAAAAACAACTTTCACACTTTACACACACAAAATTCCACATACAGCTTTGTGAGATTTTGTGTGTTTGTGTAGTTAGAGTGAAACACTACAGAAACACACTAAATCTCAGAAAGCTACACAAATATTATTTTATTTTTATTTTTATATGAAAACTAAATTTAAAACTTCCTAAACTTTAAATGGCTAGGTCTAAAAAAAACAACTAAAAAAACCCCCAATTAATTATTTTTTTTAAAGGTCCCAAAGGGGGAAAAAAACTTACCCAATAGAACAGGGGTCTCCAACCTTGGCAACTTTAAGACTTGTAGACTTCAACTCCCAGAATTCCTCAGCCAGCTTTATTTTGCTGGCTGAGGAATTCTGGGAGTTGAAGTCCACAACTCCTGCCTGCTTGATTGCAGGCAGGGAGTGGCTTGCTGATGGAATGGATTCAGGCAAGCGAAGCAAGGCAAGTGTTGCGATTAGCAGCTAAGGTAAGCAAGCTGGAGGGGGAAAACTTTTTTTCCTTTTACAGGGCTCTGGCGATTCCAGCTGAGTTGCCTGATTAGCAGGCAAAGCTGGGATCGTCAAAGCTTGGATCGCCAGAGCCATTTAAGGCTCGTCAGAGTCTTTCGGGCTGGTCTGCCTGGTTACAGGAGAACGACACCCGGCGTATAAGATGACCCCTGACTTTTGAGAAGATTTTCATGTGTTAAAAAGTCATCTTATACGCCGGAAAATATGGTAGTCCTCAACTTAGAACAGTTCATTTAGTAACAGTTCAAAGTTACAATGGCACTGAAAAAAGTGAATTATGCCCTATATTTCACACTTACGACCATTGCAGCATCCCCATGGTCACGTGATCAAAATTCAGACACATATTTATGACGGTTGCAGTGTCCCGGTCATGTGATCCCCTTTTGCAACCTTTTGACAAGCAAAATAAATGAGGAATCCAGATTCACTTAACAACCATGTTACTTATTTAACAACTGCAGTTGTTCACTTAACAACTTTGGCAAGAAAGATCGTAAAATGGGGCAAAATTCACTTAACAAATGTCTTGCTTAATAACAGAAATGTTGGGCTCAATTTTGGTCATAAATCAGGGACTACCTGTATGTGATAAAATTATTAGTTATGAATATGCCAATATATACAAATTGTAAAATCTGGAAATAGAAGAATCTGTGATCTGCGTCAAATTAATTATTAGACTACTTATCCACAAATTTCATCTCTATTTAGGTAAAGGTAATACTCTTTCTCTTTTTTTAATTCTGAGTAGAGTATTCATGGTTATGTATCTTTATAGTAAAGTAAGTTCCACTGTATTCATGTTCAAAATTTCAGCCTTTACATATTGTGAACTTGAATAGATGAGTTAAAATAACTGAATACCAGTATTACAATGCAAACAGCAATAACACAAATTTTAAAAAAATGTTGACCATGAACTGTTCAAGGGAGCATGGCAGCATATTCCTGTAGAACTCCAGAAGATACAAAACATACTTATCTCACTTACATCCACCATATACACATCATCTATTCTGAACAATTCCTAACACAGCAAATACGGAACTAAATTTGCAAAGAATTTCTCAATCAAATGATCTAGATCTGATTGTCTTTAATTATTTAACTAGCTGAACTTCTAAAGCCTTATTGTCTGCAATACATTAAATAGAATATAAAGAATATTTATTTCTCTAAATTACAAGGTATCCTTTATATGTGTGTAATATTCTCTGCGTAGATAATTATGCACGTTTACTGCAAAAAATTTAAATATAGAATGAAAGTCTTTGATCAAAGTAAAGTCTGTGTCCTTGTCTCTCTGTGTGTATGTGTGTGTGTGTTCAACAATTTTAGCATGACAACTACAAAAAATTATTTATTAGAAAGCAGGAGGCGGCAGTTTTCTGGATTTCTATTTCACCTAGTCATATAGAAGGACTCTAGTTAATCAGGAAGGACAAATCAAAGCATAAATAAACGGCAGTCAGATAGCAATCATTCTATGCAAAAGATACATTGGTGACTCTGCTTTTTTATCATATTGGCTTAATATGATATACTTTCTCTTTGGTTAGTGGAACCAATTTAATCACATTTTTTTCATACGCTAACCATATAACCTGGGTTTAAGCTCTATGCTAAACTTTGCTTTAGAGCTCAATGAGTCATGCATATACAGTCATTTTGCTCAACTTGCAGATGAAAAATCCAGATGGCAACAGAGAGTTATTTTGGGTATCTCTTGGTTACTCTTGCAGCCAGAATCTGGTATTTATGCACTGAATCCTATGTAGACAAGGCAAGCTTGCACAAGCCACTAATCTAGAATATTTTAGTCTTATGTAGCGGATAAATCAATCACTTCGTCAACTCAAAGATAGGAAGGGGACCATTTTAGTCTCAAATAACTCTTAATTCGTCATCCGATGTGAACCAAAATATTGGTTGGTTGGCTATCAAACCATGCCCTCAGCTAATTGGCTGGTCAACAACAATATAATGAAGACTTTCCAATATATTCAACACTAGAACTGATGAAAAACTGGGTAAGACCTGGAAGAATAATTAAAT
Source organism: Arizona elegans (assembly GCA_022577455.1). NCBI lineage: Eukaryota > Metazoa > Chordata > Lepidosauria > Squamata > Colubridae > Arizona > Arizona elegans. The sequence continues at coordinate 258,909,710 of JAKOOJ010000001.1, forward strand.
TCCACAGTAGAAGAACTGACAGACTTAAGCATTGGGTCTTATCCAACAAGATGCAATTCAATGTGCCTAGCAGTGGTGGGATTCAGCCGGTTCTCTCTGGATCAGGCGGACCGATAGCAGCGACTGTGGGAGGCTCCGCCCACCTGACTGGACATAATCTGTGAGCACTGTGCATGTGCAGAAGGCCATGTGCATGAGCAGATGAGGCGCGCACGAGCACATTTGAGAACCGGTAGGGAAGTTAACTGAATCCCACTGCTGGTGCCTAGTTATTTTCTGTCACACTGGTTATATTTGGACAGCACTCATTTCAGTTTAGTTTAGAATTAGGTTAATTTCTGTTTTAGTGTGTTGTGAGAACACAAGCATTTAGATTAATTCAATTAACTGTGGCTCATGTAAACAGCTATAAGAGTATGATCACAGCCATATTGTTTATGTGATCCTTTGAAACCCATTTCACAGAATCCTAGTGATAGAAAATTTGTGTTAAAGAAGCACTATGAGTATATTTCACTTACTTTCCTACTTTTTAACACATAAACATTATTTCAGGCACCTTTGTTTCTGGATTTATTCCTACCCTTCTCTTCATCTTTGCGTATCAATACAATACTATGTTTTTATAGAACTGTGCAGACTTCAGGGTTTAAAATGTGAGTCCTTGCCTGTAAGTGGTTTTTCTGTGGCTCAAGATGTTGCCTAAAGAACATCTCAGAGGAATTAATAGCTGGCAGTTACAGGAATGTTATCATGTTTATGGCCCATAGCACAATCAATGAAAATCAATTGACCAATAATTGCATTACATCAAGTTAAATTGTGGAAGAGTAGATCTCTCCAGGGACTGGAAATAAGATGTGGAGCCTTTCACCTCTAGGTCAGTCACTACACACACAACTCAAGTCAATAATGACTAAAAGTCATTAATGTTGTGTTAGTAAAAAAGACTAATGCTAAACTTTGTTACAACATCTCTTCTTGTACCATAGCCTCAGGGTCTACAGCAAGACTAGAAGAATGTCTTCTTAATTTTCGAGTTCTTCTCACGTTGATACATTCTCAGGTTTAGGAGAGAGATGTACTATACTGCTAGAAGTGGCAGATTATATGGTAGGCTATGCTTTCTGAAGAACATTTGGTCCTCAAATTGAGAATAACAGCCATTTAAAGAATTGATCATGTAGAGTGCAAAAAGAAAGTGATATTCCAAATATTAAGGAAGTCACAATGCACAGGCCAAACTCAAGTAAGCATTGAATAGAAGAGAACCATACAGCTAGTCCTCAGATAAAACCATTTTTCCAGCAACCATTCAAAGGTACGATGACAGTGAATCAGAGTTCTGTCCATTGTAACATCCCCACAACTGCATGGTCACGATCTTGGTACTTAGCTCATGGTTATAATATCACAGAGAGACATGATCACATAATTTCCATTTGCAGCTTTCCCTGCCAGCTTCCCATAAGCAAAATCAATGGGGAAGCCAGTTGGCAATGTCACAAGTTGTTCTGTAAGTCCAAAGAGAAGCAGTATTATGGAATATGAGATGCAATACTGTAGCACCACCCATCCTCTGTAATACCTACCTCGGGCCCCACCAGCCGAACCACAATCGAGGCTGGTGGGGTTACATGAGGCTGGCTCCAGGGGATTGTCAACGCTTCTCTGAGTGAGGGTTTCTTTCCCGCTGCCTTGAAAGAGGCGGTGGTGAGGCCCCTCCTCAAGAAGCCTTCTCTGGACCCGGCTGTTTTATCAAACTATTATCCAGTCTTCAACCTTCGCTTTGTGGCGAAGGTTGTGGAGAGTGTGTTGGCGCGACAGCTTCCCCAGTACTTGGATGAAGTGGACTATCTAGATCCGTTCCAGTTGGGCTTCAGGCCTGGGTATAGCACAGAAATGGCATTGGTCGCATTGGTTGATGATCTTTGGAGGGCTCGGGACAGGGGTTGTTCCTCTGTCCTGGTCCTATTAGATCTCTCAGCGGCTTTTGATACCATCGACCATGGTATCATGCTGCGTCGGTTGGAGGGGTTAGGGGTGGGGGGCACCTGTTACGGTGGTTCTCCTCCTTCCTTTCTGACCGTACGCAGTCTGTGTTGACAGGGGGGCAGAGGTCGACCCCGAGGCACCTAATTTGTGGGGTGCTGCAGGGGTCGGTCCTCTCGCCTCTCCTGTTCAATATTTATGTGAAGCCGCTGGGTGAGATCATCCGTGGCTTCGGGGTGGATTTCCATCAGTACGCTGATGACACTCACCTGTACATTTCGACCCCGGGCCACCCCAATGATGCCCTTGAAGTGATGACCCGGTGCCTGGAGGCCGTACGGATCTGGATGGGGAGAAACAAGCTCAGGCTCAACCCCTCCAAGACCGAGTGGCTGTGGTTTCCGGCATCCTGTCATAGTCAGTTGGTTCCATCACTGACTATAGGGGGTGAGACCTTGGCCCCCTCAGAGAGGGTTTGCAACTTGGGTGTCTTCCTGGACTTTCAGCTGTCTTTAGAAGATCATCTGACGCCTGTGGCCAGGGGGGCATTTTATCAGGTTCGCCTGATCTACCAGTTGCGCCCCTTTCTGGACTGGGACGCCTTGCGCATGGTCACTCACGCCCTCATCACTTCCCGTCTGGACTACTGTAACGCTCTCTACATGGGGCTCCCCTTGAAGAGCACCGAGGCTCCAGCTGCTCCAGAATGTGGCCGCACGGGTGATTATGGGGGTGACTCGGTGCTCCCATGTAACACCGTTCCTGCGTGAGCTGCACTGGCTCCCAGTGGTCTTCCGGGTGTGATTCAAGGTGTTGGTTGCCACCTTTAAAGCACTCCATGGCATAGGACCTGGATATTTATGAGACCTCCTTCTGCCTCCAATAGCCTCCCACCAACCAGTACGCTCCCACAGAGAGGGTCTCCTCAGGGTGCTATCGGTTAGACAGTGTTGACTGGCAACCCCCAGGGGGAGAGCCTTCTCTGTGGAAGCACCTACCCTCTGGAACGAGCTGCCCCCAGAGATTCGTCGGATTTCCGACCTCCATACCTTCCGCTGCACCCTTAAAACGCTATTATTCCATCAAGCAGGGCTGGCCTAAAATATTATTTTAATGGGTTATTGTGTTTTAGATGATTGGCCAAACTATTTAATAATTTTAAATTGTTTTTAACTTTTATATTGCGGGTTTTTATCTTGGCTGTACACTGCCCTGAGTCCCTTTGGGAGAAGGGCGGTATAAAAATTTGATTAATAATATCATCATCATCATCATCATCATCATCATCATCATCCATAGTGCCTGTTCATGGCTCCTGCCAGTCCACCCATAGTCCCCATCAAACTGCTCACACTCTGTAGCACCCACCCATGGTTCCAGGGGTGGGTTCTAAATTTTTTTACTACCAGTTCTATGGGAGTGGCTTATTTTGTGGGCGTGGCTTGGTGGGGGGTAATGTGACTCAGTGGGCATGGCCAATTTTTTTTTTTTACTTTTAAAAGCATTTTTTCTACTATCTTAAGAGGTTGCAGAAAAAAAATGCTTTTAAGAGCCTCTGACGATCAGGCAACTCAGCTGGGATTGCCAGAGGCTTTTAAAGGCATTTTTTTTCCCTAAAACCTCTTCGGCTGAAGAGGTTGTAGAAAAAATGCTTTTAAAAGCTTCTGATGATCCCAGCTGAGCTGTACGATCAACAGAGACTTTTTTTTTACTTTTAAAAGCATTTTTTCAGCCAAAGAGGTTGTAGAAAAAATGCTTTTAAAAGTTAAAAATGAGATGGGCGGGGTAAGCGAGCGGTGACTGGGCCGGGGACCAGCCAATGTTGCCAGCCAATGTTATTACTGGTTCTCCAAACTACTACAAAGTTTTACTACCAGTTCTTGTGAACCAGTGCGAACCAGGAGCAACCCACCACTGCATGGTTCCCTGCACTCAGCAGTGCCAGTCTGTACCACTCACTTATCCACTGCAGCTATTGCTTGTCACCCTTGTGTCATGTGAGGGTCTCTCGTAACAACCCATGTGTCTCTGGGTTATCATGGCAACTAGGACTGCTTCAGGAAATGCTTCCATGACCCATGATTTTAGCTAAATTCATACCGCCACATCATTCTATTTTGAGTGCATACCTTACATATTTTTTCCTGAATTGAACATTAAAAAATGGTCTTGTAAGGAAGTAATGTTGCTTTATATGACACTTCAGATGACACTTGGTAATTTATCCATTGAGCATTATCAATTATTTATTCAATTTATCTGATATTGCCTAACTGCAAACAATTCTGGGCAGCTAACAATACACCCAAACAATATCAGAATTGACAAATATCAACAGCACCAAACTCAAATAAAAAAAGGAAAAAAAATCAAAATGGTAAACCCGATATATCCCAAAACATGCCACCAGCAATTGATCTCTGTCAAGGGGCACCAGTCAATTTGGTCCAAGGTTTGTTACAAGATCCAGATCCTTAGGGTTCTTTGGAGCACCAAAAGGATCTCAGAAGGAACCTAATTTTGAAGGACAAGCGCTGCAAAATAGTTTGTGTTCTTCCTGGGTCCTGATCAATGGCTTTCTTTAATTAAAGAGCAATTCAGTTCCCGTGCAGTTGAGAAATCATTTTACTTCATTTCTTGTAAATGGGGATACTTCTGTTTTTGTTCTATAGGTGCATTTCAAATTTTAGAGCATATCATGTGTACCTATACCTGATTTTTGAACTATAGTCAGACTTATTCTAGCATACAGCATAACCCAACCTAGTTGTGGTCCGCCCCCCACCCCCCAAAAAAGGATTAATGGAGTAAATAGTGGTTCAATTAACTATCTTTAAGCAATTAGGAGAAGTAGGAAGTTGTCTGATTACATCATGGATATTATGGTAGGTGCATTCATTCACAAAATACTCACTTACCAAAAAATGAACTGTAATATAACTTCTCCAGTCATCTCCCACCCCTCAAGATGTTTCCTATTATTTCAGCTTACCTTTGTCATTTTGGCTAGAGGAGGGCAGAGGGCAAGGACATTCTTCCAAAGAAAGGATTGGACATTTTTATTTCCTAAGATTATTTAAGGTTCCCAGAGACATTTTCAATGCTACAAATTAGTCCTGAATATGGGGTTGGAAGTCTGAATTGAAGCATATCAGGTACCTATGCTTACTAAAATAATGCTATCTGACTAGTACTACAAAAATTGGGTTTAATAATACCGTGATGATAGGGAATTCTATTAGGTTGATAAATGCTACGTTTTATTTTATTTGTTTTTAAGAAATAAACTGTACTCTAGAAATAAACATACTACAGTATTTTATATTTAGAAGGGTTAAAGGAGTTAAGTTTATTAGGTAACTTTATTGGCTATTCTAGTGCTGAGACCCATTTTGCTAGCAATGCAGTATTGAAAATGAGCCAAAACAGCTGCCATATACAACAACTCCAATTAAATACTTGTTAATGAACTTAGTGGAGTAATGTATTCTGTTCTATTGCTTGGCTGCCTTTACAGCCACTTTCATTAGCAAATTTGGCAGTGTAGTATAAAGCTAAGATAGATTCAAATTATATTGAATTTAAGTAATCACTTATAGGATTTACCTAAAATTTTCAAAAATCTGGTAAATCATGGACTTCTTTTGTTAACTGGCTAGTTCTAGAATGCCATATTCATAAGAATTCTGTTTTAGTACATCCTATCTCAACTCTTTTAGTAATATGATTCTACCCATATTAAGGATGTTTTAATCCCTTCTCCAATATCAATTCTTTAACAAGCTCTTAAGATTCCAAGTGTGATTTTACCCAATTCTTTTTATCTTGCCAAGTTTTGCATAGCTACAAAAAGCATCCGTTCCATTGCCCAGAATGTTATGGTCCTAAGGAAATTTCACTTGGTCCAAAACACTTAGATTTGTATCTGGCATTGGTTATATGGAACATGGACTCACTTGTAAAAATAAACTCTAGTGGTTATGGCTGTGATTCTAGACACATTTAGAACTCCTAGATATAAGTTATAATTTCTACAGGCTTGGTAACAGGTTTTTCCAAACATTTCTTTGTGAATGAGGTACAATGTTAAGATCTCCAGAAGAGGTTCTTTTGTATGGCCCATCACACTAAGTCCTTGGTTTGATAAGGAAGGATCTTTTCATCCAACGGAATTCTTTAACATGGAAGATTTGTCTAGGTCCACCTCTGTGTCCCCTTGTGGCTAGAAAAATATGGTCATGTAAGTTTAGCAACAGCAATAGCAATAGCACTTAGATTTATATACTGCTTCATAGTGCTTTATGGCCATCTCTAAGCAGTTTACAGAGTCAACATATTGCCTCCAACAGTCTGGGTCCTCATTTTACTGACCTTGGAAGGAAGGAAGGCTGAGTCAATCTTGAGCCTGGTGAGATTCAATCTGCCAAACTGCTGGCAGCCGTTGATCAGCAGAAGTAGCCTGCAGTTTTTCAGCTCTGGAGACCTGCCTCTCCAGAGCCCTTTGTCTTCTTTCCAGGTCCTTCAACTCAGCTTTGGAGACCTGTTTGCCCGTTTTTCCCCTAGAAGATTTACAGGTCGCCTTCCTGCTCCAGAGCGATCTGTCATTTTGAACCATGACAATGTAATAGCCACGGGGGAGCATGAGGAATATGGATGTTACAGTCCTGCTCCTTAAAAGTAGGGTAATTCCCAGGGGTCTAGGGCAGGAAACCTATGCCTCCAATTGCCCTCCGAAGTCAGGAGGTAGCAATGTGGTGGTGGCAGAGCCAGAAGAACCCAGATTAGCCAGTACACATGCATGAGCAGCTAGATAGACACTGCTGTGACGGGTGGTATTCCTAGGTTGAATCAAGTGGTAGCCAGCAGAGATCGCCCCTTCCTTGCTCTGAGAAAACCAGGAGCCACAGCCACACCGCAAACTGACGCCCTTGTGCCGCTTCGTCAACCTGGAGGACCAGGGACTGGTGATGAAATCACCAACTAGCATCACTCAAGTGCAAGTCCTGGCGCCTCCAACCTGTGCGCCACAGCGGCGTTTAAATTTTCCAGCTTGCAAGCCTCCGACTCATTCAATGTTGGGAGCGCGACAGAGATCAGGCCCACTTCGATGACAATGGGGCCTGAAGTGTCGGTTGCGTTGCCAGCAAGGCTGGACTAGCCAGCGCAATCTCTGGAGGCCCTTACGCAAGCCAGGAGAACACTGTCTATCACAAAACCGAGTCGGAAGAGAAAAACCTGATATTGAAGGCAAGAATAGTTCAGGAATGGAAGCAGAAGACCAGCCGTCTCCAAAAGAATGTTTCTCTCAGGCTGACTGAGTCGAAAAACTGGGCCTCAGAGAGAGGCAGAAGGGTGGGGCTAAAGAAATTATGATTCAGTCTCTGGGCAGATCCGATTATAGGAACCCATTCCTGGACTATTCCGCAGCTACACTGGAAAACATTATGATCACAACTATCTGAAATAGTTAGTAGGCTTCATTCTACTAATCTACAATAATGACTTTACACTTACTGAATCATACTATACTCCCCCTGTTCAACTATGCTCAGATTCATGTGCCCCACCATTCTACAATGCTGTAAAGCTCACTTTACCATGTTTCAAAGAAAACGAGATTAGGTTTATCAATTTTCATACAATTTTCCAAGAGTATTTTGAACATCTTACACATTTCTTTTAATGTCTGAAATTGTGCACATCTTCTAAGAACATGCATGTATGTATTGGGCTGCAGCACACAGATAAAATTAAAAGCAAAATCCAAGATGGTACATTTAGCACCAGCATTTTAGAACTATTCCTGCTGTCAGTATGGTATATTAGCATTACATTGGGAAGAATATGGCATTTTTAATTTCTGTTCTTTGTTGAAATCGTGGGAAACAGAATATGCTAACATAGAATAGCAAATAATTAAAATTCCTCTGCTGAGACACTGTTCAGAAAGATGCAGGTTATGTTTTGGAGGCTATGTCTAGTTTTAATATATTCATTTCCCCAGAGAAAGCAAACAAACAACCCTTCATTAGTCTCTACGCTAGAGACAGTGTTATAGAAATAAATTATTTTAGTGTATAGTAAATCATCTGAAAGAATTAGTTGATTTAAAATTGAATTACACTGATGCAATTTGAAAATATATTACAGATTTTAGATGTATCTTAGAGGTGTTTTATACAAATTACCACTACACACATACAGACACACACTTTAATTTGATTCACTTCTTTTGTATTTTTTACTAACATGTTTTTTCAGATATTTTCTTCTTTTGATACTTCCAAAATAACAGAGGTGGAAGGGCCTTCTAGTCCAATCCCTTGCTCAAGCAGTAGACCCTATTATCATTTCAAACAAGTGGTTGTCCAGTCTCTTCAAAAAATCTCCAGTGATGGAGCATCCACAACTTATAAAAGCAAGCCATTTTACTGATTAATTGTTTTAACTGTCATAACATTTCTTCTTAGTTCTAGGTTGGTTCTCCCCTGTATTAGTTTCCACCCACTGCTTCTTGTCCTGCCTTCTGGTGCTTTGGATAGGTTGACCTCCTCTTCTTTGTGGTAGCCACAAGTATAATTATATTACATTATTCTCACAACTGTATTTCAGAGATAGTACAATGGCAGGTCCTTATTTAGAATGGGATATTGAATTAATCATTTCAGTAACCTTAATAAATGCTTTGCAGAGAAGAAATCTCACTTGAGTTCTGCATTGGGGTGTGTGTGTGAGTGTGTGTGTGTGTATGTTTATTATATATCTCCTTTTGAACTTCCTTCTAACTCTCCATCAACTATGAACACAATTGTTTCTTGGTTTTTAGCTTGGTTTAGGTTTAAAAACCAAACTTCTTTCCAGCATCCATTTGTTTATGGTAAAGATGCTCTTTATGTGACAGCACAACTCAAAATGAATGCACATTTTTGCCTGGTCAAGAAGCAATGTGGATTCATAAAGCAAGTTTTGAAACAATACAGGACATTTTTATATGTTTAGCAATTTCCCATAATCTGTCCCAATAATAAAAAAAGATGAATAAATTAAGTTCAACAGGCATAAATTCTTCAAAGAAAAGCCCTTGAGCAATGACAAAATCTAACTAGCAATACAGAATTGATGGAACTTCATGCTTCATTGTATGTTGCACAAACAAAATCATTTACAAACAACAAGCTGAAAATGTATTGCCTTACTGGGTGAATCAGTGATAGGGGTGTGTGTGTGTGTGTGTACATCCGCACTCACACATGTACAAACATTCCTTTTTGCACTTGATACTTCATGCAATTATTTCCTGAAGACTTGTTCTGCAACCAAATTACTAAAAGAATTATTTTTAGGATATAACAAAACATATCGTTATTTTTAAACATGCTTATGCATATGCACAAACCAATTTGATTTCAATCTGATTTATAAAGTAGATTTCCCTTTGTGATATTCTTCTATTGCACATCTTAAAAGCCAATTTCATTCAAATTCAATAGGGAAAGTAGAAGTTATACATAAAAAGTACTTTGGCACTATAATTTTTAAAAAATCATCTTGTTCATGTTTCATCACCATGTCAAAAGATTTGTAACATGACAAATAGAAGAAGTAATTAATCCTTCACTACCTAGGACATTTTGATAATAATTAATAACATCATTTTACCCTTTAAATTGGGATTTCAATTAAAGCATATTTTTCAACATCATTTTATCTTTGTATCATACAAATTATTATCTTGCCAACCAACTACATTAACTATTGTGAATGACAACAAAAACTCTCTAAAGAATAATGGCCTATGAAAACAAAATATAATAAATTTCCAACTTCAATAAAAAAGATATATATTTTCCTATATGTGAATTTAGGGTGGAGAGCAATGAATATATTAACCAATTAATAATTTCAATATTAGCAAATTTATTTTTAAAAATATGTTTTAAAATGTACCCCAAATTTAGTGTGCTTGCATGCAATCCAGTAATATCATGCCACTTAAAGAAGTCAGCCATATTTATTTATTTAATAAATTTATATAAATGTTCATCTTGATAAACAAATAATAATCTCTGCTGAGATGAGATTAAATTCAATCACATTGAAACCAGACAGCATTATTTATGTTTATTTCTACATTAAAAAACAATTCTGTAGAGGCCATTTAGGCAAATCTTAAATCATGGCTCATATGTTTTTGCCATAATTTCTCTAAGGTAATCTGATTGCAACCAAGTAACTCAACTATCTCCTTGAATTTATTATCAAAGAACAACTGAACATGAATTAAATATTTTCCTAAGGAATCCCATTCCCATAGATCCCACAAGGTTGTCTGGAGATTGCTTGAGTCTCCTGGAGAACATAAAACCTGACAGAACTCCACAAAACCATCCTATTCAATAACACCCAGAGACCACAAACTTAGTAGACCCTGATTTATAAACAGTGACCATTCAAAGTTACAACACCACTGATAAAGTGACTTACGATCAAGGTAGATTTGATTTAAATCGAGTTGATTTAAATCACAATTTAAATCATGATTTAAATCACTAGTAAAAAGGCTTGATTTAAATCAATTTGATTTAAATCATACTTTTTAAAGAGCAACTGTCATCTCTGCTACTCCTTTGACCCACTGTTGACTCACGGATAGTCCCAGTGTTGCAGAATATACAGCCTCATGCTACATAACTAAGCTCCATTTCATGCTGAATAAACTAAATTATTTATGTATCTGAAATAGAAAACTATCTTATGATAGATTTTTACCCCAAAAGTTTTTTATTAAAATAAATTCGATAAAAATAAAAAAAAAATCCGATTTAAATCAAGAAAATCTGATTTTTTTTGATTTTTTTAAAAAAAATCATTAATTTTTATCCACCCTGCTTATGATCATTTTTCACACTTATGACCATTGCAGCATCCCCATGATTACATGATTAAAATTCAGATGGTTGGCAGCTGACTTATATTTATGACCGTTATAGTGTCTTGGATCATGTGATCACCTTTTGTGAATTTATATCAAATCAAAGTGGAGGCCAGATTCACTTAACAACGGTGTTAGTATCTTAACTTCAGCGATTCACTGAACAACTGTGCCATGAAAGGTGGTAAAATGGGGCAACAGTCACTTAGCAACTGTCTCACTTAACAAAGGAAATGTTGGGCAAAATTCTCATCGTAAGTCGAGGACTACCTCTACCCTTATGGAAAAAGCTAATCTGATGAGAAATGAGATGCTACAAGACATAAGTTGCAGGCAAGAAGCAAAAAAGAGAAGAAAAAGAAATCTTTCATGTATTGGAAAAATAATAGATCTCAATGCTTTTGTCATAAGGCTGGTGCTAAAAAGTAAACATTTGGAAAGATACAAGCAAATTCTCCAGAGAGCTGTTGATTAGCTGCTTTCTACAGATAACAATCAGAAGAAGGAGACATGTTTTATTCACAACCTGCCCAATGATGGTATTCAGCTGGTTCTATCCAGTTCAGGAGAACCAGTAGGGGCAACTGTGGCAGTGGTGGGTTTCAAAAATTTTTACTACTGGTTCTGTGGGCGTGGCTTGGTGGGCGTGGCATGAATTGGTGGGCGTGGCAGAGGAAGATTATTGTAAAATCTCCATTTCCCCCCCCCCTCCAGGGGAAGAATACTATAAAATCTCCATTTCCTCCTGATCAGCTGGGACTTGGGAGGCAGAGAATAGATGGGGGCGGGGCCAGTCAGAATTTTTACTACCGGTTCTCCGAACTACTCAAACTTTCCGCTACCAGTTCTCCAAAACTGGTCAGAACCTGCTGAAACCCACCTCTGGACTGTGGGATGCCCCGCTCACCTGTGCGGACTTCATGTCCCATTTTTCTACGTTTTTGAGGCTCTGCACATGCGCAGAAGGCCTTGCGCATGCATGCACATTTGCAAACCAGTAGGGAAGATAAGTGAATACCACCCCTGAACCTGTCCATTCTTCTGAGCATGGGCATCCTTGCTGCCAAACTCATTTCAAATATTTATTTATTTATTTATTTATTTATTTATTTATTATTTAAATTTGTATACCGCCCTTCTCCTGGTGGACTCAGGGCGGTGCTCAGCCAAGTAAAAAACATCCAATACAAAAGTTAAAATTTAAAAGAAATTATATCCTTTGGCCGAGAAATTAAGAACCTTACGACTAAAACCCATTAAACAATTAAAAATCTAATATCTCAAAAACGGGGGGGGGGGGGGGTATGACTGCATCCTCAGTGTCACGTGCAAAAAAGCAACTAAGAAAATTTGAAGAAAAAAATCAGACGAAAGGGCTATACGTTTTTTGAAGCAACCAACTTAAATGTCATCTGAAACATTCAAATTTACCACAACATTCTGATTAATTTGTGAATTCCAAGAAACCGGGCGTGCAGTTCACCTCCTTTGAAAGAGATGACAGCAAAAGGCCTCAAGGGAAGTTCAGAAACATGACTCATCTCAAAACTACTAAACAGGGTGTGCATGATTAACTCAAGGAAAAAGGCTACCATTAAACAGTATGGGATAATTGTAGATTTTTCATATATATCTCTCCCAGCAGGTCCCAGTACACAATAGTGCAGCTATAACCAAAATTAAACGCTGCAGTTAGAATAAGAGAAGCAAAAGGGGAAAGATTCATTGAAAATGGAAATAAATTAAGGTTGGGTGTTTTGTTTCGTTTTTGTTTTTTTGCAAATGATGTGTACAAGCAAAAACAAAAGCAAAGAACAAAACATGTAAACCTACTATCCATACTGTAGTTAACACCTTCCAAAGGTTATGTCTGCTAAAGAATATCAGCAGCATTCCTTCATGCAAACAATTAAGTTTACAACGCTGATATATATGGAAAATTGGCTCAAGTAGCCAATATAGACTATGTCCAAGATGGCGAAACTATGGCACGCGTGCCATAGGTGGCAAGCAGCGCCCTCTCTATGGGCACACGAGTCGTCACCCCAGTTCAGCTCCGCCACGCATGTGTGCTCCTCCTGCCAGCCAGCTGGTGGTTGGGTCTCTGTCACACATGTGTGGGGTTTGTGGGCGTGCGGGGCACCACGTGTATTGCATTTTGGGGGTTCGGGTACACACGCGCACACACGCTTTCGGCACTTGGTCTGGAAAAGATTAGCCATCAGTGCACTAAGTCATTCTAATAGTTGACTAGGATTACAGAATTAAACACTAATTCCAGTAATTTCATTTTTTAAAAGGTAATGGCGTTATTCATAACAGAAGCACTATATGCAGTGAAGTTTTCTTACAGGAACAAGGGAAGGAGAAGGGGAACGGGGGGCGAAAGAAAATATAAATAGTTTAAAGAAGAAAACAACATTTCATTTTAAAAAGCAGTCTCCATACAGTCTCTCCTTCTGTCCTGCCACCCAGCTCTTCTGTTGACATTTAGACACTTCACTATAATGTTCCAAAAATCAATAGCAATTTATTCCCTCTTTGGGCCCTAAGCAACAAAAGTAAATAATATTGTCACCTCCAGTCTGCCTGTAGAACATGGTCACAAAACAGTCTCACTATTATAATGCAACCCGAGATGGTCAGCATTCTTTATGCTAGCTCCACTGATTGTATTGGTTTTCATGAAAGACAAATACTTTAGCAAACTAATACAGAGAGGTCAGGGTTTTTTTGCAGGGCAGCCAAAAGAAAAAAAGTGTTGAGACCAAATTAAGAGAAAAGTTGGGGAACTCTCATTTTGTCTGTATTGATTTTATTAGAGCAGTAATGAGACACAGCCATAGCCTCCCTGTTTGTTTACTACCATTCTTGCCACAGTCGTTAAATGAATCACTGACGTTGTTAGGTTAGTAATATGGTTGTTAAGCGAATCTGGCTTTCCCATTGAGTTTGTTTGTCAAGAAGATCGCAAAAAGTGATTACATGACCCCAGGACATTGAAACTGTCATAAATATGAGTCAGTCGCCAAGCATTTGAATTTTGATCATGTGACCATGGGAATGCTGCAATGGTCATAAATGTGAAAAACAGTCATAAGTCACTTTTTTAGGCTGTTGTAACTTCAAATGGTCACTAAACAAACTGTTGTAAGTCGAGGACTACTTTTAATACTAAATACATATAATATTTTCCCCTAAGATCTGTCAACCTATGTTTGATAAGGGAATGTAAAAAGCCAATTATCTAGGAAACTGCCCAGGTATTCCAGAGCTCAAATTATTGTGTGACTCCTTTCACTATTCATTATCCACCAGCTAAGTTTACAAAATGTATATGTTCAAAGTACAATACCATTAGTGGAACTATAATGAGAAAGGAGTACTGTTTTCAAACAGAGTCATCTGGAGGCAAACAGAATGCTGATTAACAAGATTTAGCCTGATCACTACAGCTTTTTTTAGTTCTTAAGATATTTCAGCTCCTGAAGAACCTTCTTAATACATCCCCATTCCATATTTCCAGAGGCAAAGTTTCTCCTTTCTTCCCTTGAAGCATTTCCCACTCACCCCCTTTTTTTATTGTTGCATTTTCCATAACATAGCTTCCATGTCATCACCCAGTCAAACCGGGTACCCGGTTATTTGTTGTACAATATCAGTTGAGGTACTTTTTCTCCATTGTGGGTGGAAACAGCAGCCAGGCATGGGTTGTACTCATCTGTTCAGATTGATGGACTGAGTCTGTCAAAGAAGCTAAATCCCGCCCCTGTTGCTAGGGGCTTCTAGCTTTTGACTCAGTCCGTCAGTCTGGACAGACATGTGTGACTGTTTCTCTGACTAATTCTACGCTTTAGAATTGTGGATTTTTTGGCTTACTACTCGGTTTTAACTCTTGGACTGCCCTCTTGACTCTTCTACTTGTGAGTTTGGACAATTTTATTAAATCTCCAATTACCACAACGACTAGCTTTGGCTGATTTGCTGGGGGGTGTTTCAGCTCCTTGCTGCCCTGAGACTGCTTAACCCCGTTGACTGGACAACACTCCAGTCTGGTGGAGCTTTGCGCTCCTGGGTGGGGGCAGGAGCTGCCTAGTTCCAAAGCAGGTACCCGGTTATTTGTTATACAATATCAGTTGAGCTACTCTATCTGTATAACCTGTACCGAACAGAGACACAAGCAATTCATTCAGTTTCTCTGCAATATTTTTTCTCATATTTTAACATTCATATTTTCAACAGACCATCCAGTGGTCTCTTGGTATTTTTATTGCATCACTGTTATCTTACCGTTAAGTTTATTAGTAAAATACTTCTCAAAACTTTTTATTGCATCCTGTATGGTCTTGTTGTATTTCTTTTATGCAACTCTGTATTATTTGGGGGGTTATATTTGAGCAAAGCTGTTATGAAAAGGATCCTCTTTAATAGGTTATTTGACAAGGCATGTTTATACTTAAGATTTAGTAAGCTTGGTAATATATTTTCTGATTTGTCATATATTTTTTCCCTAAGTGTTATAATTTTTTAAATGATCCTCGAGTGTTTTATAATCTTTCTCTTACAGCAACTTTTTTTTATCAGTCCTCTCATATTAAAAGTTGGGTTTTCTTTCGAAGCTGAATATAACATAGAAAATAAATTAAATAATGTAACTGTTACTGTTTCCAAAGCTTCTAAGCAACATATAGAACTAGCTTTAGAACTGTATTTCTATGTATTCTGCCATCATTCAGGATATAGATCTACTGTATGAGAATATGAAGGAAAGTCTGATCTTTCTGAAAATGTATCAGATGTCCAAAATTAAACATCATATAAAAAGCAATTTGGAACAGAAAGGAGAAACAACCTTAGGTAAACTTGGGATGAGATAGAACAGCAGCTTAATTTTTGAGAATGAATGGAAGAGAAAGCTACTTTATGATACAAATTGAAGCAGGATTGTTAAATATTCCAACATACATACTTCCAAAAGAGTTAGTAATGCAGTTGTTAAGCGAATCTGGCTTTCCCACTGACAGATGTACTTAAGACAAGAATCTCCATAAGTATCCAGATATAAAGGTTTTAGACCAAAAAAAGTTACACAGACAGACACACAGACACATATATATGATGGCTTTTCAGCTATGATGGCTCTTGTAATACACACACACACACACACCTTAAATGGTCTCCAGGAGATGGTAGAGGACAGAAAGGCCTGGAGGAAAGTTGTCCATGGGGTTGCGATGGGTTGGACACAACTTCGCAACTAACAATGACATATATTATATACACACACACGTTTGTGTGTATGTATGTATATGAGTGAGTGTGTGTGTGTGTGTGTGTGTGTGTGTGTGTGTGTGTATTACAAGAGCCATCATCAGTGAAAAGCCTATATATACAGCAGAATATAAGAGGAGAATTTTCAGGGATATACAAGAAGTATAGGAAACAAGCTTTGTAATCCAGGCACTGATCTGACCCTTCATAGATCGGTGATACCCTTCATCAGAGATATGTATTTGGATAGAATACAAAATTAATCATTACTGCAAAATAACCTTAGATGTTATTCCCTAAATTAAATAAAACTGTGTAGTTGCCAAGCTGTGACTGCCTACTTATAGTACATTTTCTCATAGGCTGTACTGTAGTATGAATGATAAAGTCAGAGAAATTTGAGGAAATTTTAATAAAGTTTTCCAAACATTTTTGGTCCATCAAAAGGGAAAAACATTTCCCTAAATATTTTAGTTGTATAGTAGAACATTTACTCATTTCTCTTCTCTGCAACTTCAAGTGGTTCAGCACTCAATATTTCTAAACCTGAGTTTACCTTTAATATGAAAGGTAAAATAGTGGTCACTTCTATTTTAAATTATTATTATTGAAAAAAGAAACACATTAGAGCTCTTTGCAATTACCTTATTTTGAAAATAGGGAAATAAAGCCCGATGTGCTTTATTGAAATTGATTTAACAATGAAGTGTAGCTAGCCAAACTATGATGAATACAAAAGCTGAACGTTTTGAAAGGAAAGTAATTCAGACTAGGAATTAGACTTCCAAGTAGGAAAAGAGGATGGAAGGAGTAAATAAATGAAATGCGACATATATTTCACTCTACCAGTATACCCCAGCCTTTTATTGCCTGCTGAAATTGGAGGCCAAGTTATCTTTTACACACCACTGCCTACCTGCACAATTGCAGAATCCAGAAGACAATAGCTATCTATTCCTGTTGAGTTGACAAAAATATTCAATTTCTTCTATTTGATCATAAATGCAGCTTTATTTAGAAATTCAACCAGCAGTCATGAGCTAATGATGGGAAAGTCAAGAATAAGTTTGGATAGATAAGTTGCTACTACTGAAAATACAAAAAAAAAAAAAAAGCCTTTCTAGTGATTTGCTCTCAATAGTGGTGAATATCTGATGTGCTTCTGCAGAATCTAGCAATCCAGTCTACCATCTATATTTATCCAGGATTTAAGTATCTTTTTTTTGCTCTTGCATGGTAATCAACTTCTTGTCACTTATTTTTCAGTCTTGAGCAGGAGTGAAATCTAAAATTTTTTGCTACCAGTTCTGTGGGCGTGGCTTAATTAGTGGGCAGAGCTTGGTGGTAAGGTGACCGGGAGGGCGTGGCCAAGTCAATGTCACTTCTTTGCCCTTTTTTAACCTACAAAACACAACACAACACAACTGGCTCACCCACAATGTAAAAGCAGCTGTGCTAGACCCAAAATGGCCCCTGCAACAAGCAGGAACCTCACACAGCCACAAAAAGCCCAAAAAAACAACTTTGACACTTTACACACACAAAATTCCACATACAGCTTTGTGAGATTTTGTGTGTTTGTGTAGTTAGAGTGAAACACTACAGAAAAACACTAAATCTCAGAAAGCTGCACAAATATTATTTTATTTTATTTTTATTTTTATATAAAAGCAGCTAAATTTAAAACTTCCTAAACTTTAAATGGCTAGGTCTAAAAAAAGAACAACTAAAAAAAACCCCAATTAACTATTTTTTTAAAGCTCCCAAAGGGGAAAAAACTTACCCAATAGAACAGGGCTCTCCAACCTTGGCAACTTTAAGACTTGTGGATTTCAACTCCCATAATTCCTCAGCCAGCAAAGCAGGCAGTTAGAGCTGCTCACCGATGAGCTTGACTGCAGGCAGGGAGATTCAGTTGCTTGCTGATGCAATGGATTGCAGGGAGCAAGCGAAGCAAGGCAGGCATTGCAACCAGCAGCTAAGGTAAGTAAGCTGGGGGCGGGGGAGGGATTTTTGCTACCGGTTAGCAGGCAACTCAGCTTGGATCGTCAGAGCTTGGCTTGTCAGAGCCATTTAAAAGGAAAAAAAAGGCTCTGATGATCGTGCGGTTCAGCTGAGCATGGGGGGGGCGGGGGCAGGGATTTTTGCTACCGGTTCTCCGAACTGCCCTCCGCCATCGCTACCTACTCGCCTGAGCCAGTCCGAATCAGGAGCATTTCACCCCTGGTCTTGAGGGTGGAGGACAGCTACACTATATTTTGATGCTGTAATTGGTTTTGTTTAGTCTCTGACTCTTTATTTCAATCTTGGAAGTTTCAGTCCAGGCAATCAAATTTATAAAATTGAGGTTATTTATAAAATTAGGCAAGTATTTTCTATGTAATATTTCTGCTGTATGTTAAAACTAATTTGCCCAGGACAATCTTTGATTTATGCCACTTTATTTCTTTTCACTAATTCCCTAATAAAATGTTTTATCATTTGTCAAAGACACATGCACGCACACGCATGCACACACACAGAGATTATGTTGTATATATTATGCAATGTTATCATATTTAGTGGGAATTGATCCCCTTTCAAGGAAAAGCAGTCTATTTTTATATTAGAAAGTAAAACAAATTGTCGAGCAAGAGCGGAAACAAAATTCTTTCATCCTTTCTTCAGACATTTGAATCCTAGTAAAAGTGATAGGCATTGGATGCAGAAAAAACAGATGGAAGCACTTCATTGCACAAAAATATAATTAAATTATGGGATTCACTGCTGTAGAATAATAGTTGTCAGCTATGTAGTGAATAAACAACCCCATGGAGAGGGGAAAAAAGGAGCATTATCTTCAAACCATCTATTAATTTTTTGAAGGTATCTAACTGATCTTTGTTAGATACACAAAGCAGCTGACTTGAGCAAACAGAGTAGAATACATTTTATACGTACAGTAAATTTTTTAACACACATTTAAAGAAAAATAATCTGAAACAGTCAGGCAAAACTAGCTTTGCTATGTATCTGTATTTCTCTGGACATGTCCCCTTGCATGACAGCTGTAGTCATACTCAATCTAGCCAAGAGGAAAAATCATTCTGAAAACATCAGGTCTGATGACAGTCACTGGAAAAGAGGCAGCACTTCCCCATTTTACTCTCTGGGAAACATGTCTCTTCTCTGCTGTCTCTTGACCAAATGAGAAAGGCATAGCTGGAAAGAGACACAGAGAGAGAGAGAGAGAGAGTGGGGGGGGGGGAGGAGGGGAGGGAAGGAGGGAGAGGGGGAAAGGGAGAGGGAGAAGGAAAGAGGGAGATGGAGGGAGGGGAAGAGAGGGGGGGAGAGATTGGATAACTAACCCGAGTTTAAGTGGCAGTGACTGTTTACAACAAGTTTTAAGTTACTCTGGTGAGAGCAACCAAAGAACTATAAATGATTTAATGAGCGACTTACAGGTTTACTGTGGGAGAACAAAAGTGAAGATATAAATTGCATAAGCTATTTGCCTCCAGAGCATCTTCTTTACTGAAAGTGAAATACAACACATCCTTATAAAATGTATACTCAGGTCTAGCTTCTTGTGTTCAATTGAAGGGCCCAGTACATTGGGTTACATAGTTATATGTAAAAAGTTGAGGTTGTATGCTATTATCTTATTATCCTACACTAAAAACAGTCAGTGCTTTTCTTTTTCTTTCCCCTTTTGTCCTACACTTTTTCCTCTTTCCTTTTTCCTCTCCTACATTCCCATTATTTTCATTTTTTCCTTGCATTTTATATTATGATAAACTAATAACATTTGTAATACCACATAAGGTAATATAGTAATGAAAGATACCTACAAAAAATTTATGGTAATTCATTCATTCCTTTCTTTCTGCCATGTAAGTTGTAGAGTAAAACAGAGTACAGGAAACATATCATCAGTAAATGCCTAAGATTTTTAAAGGTGCTTATCTGCCTTCATTATTAGCAATAGCAATAGCACTTAGACTTATATACCGCTTCACAGTGCTTTACAGCCCTCTCTAAGTGGTTTACAGAGTCAGCATATTGCCTCCAACAATCTGGGTCCTCATTTTACCCACCTCGGAAGAATGGAAGGCTGAATCAACCTTGAGCCTGGTGAGAGTCAGCCTCCATACCTCAATGAAGGAATATAAAGAAAAGATTTTTCTATAATTAGAATGGCTAATTCAGACAGTTCTATCATTGAGTACTGGTTGAAATGTACTGTGTGATAAATACATCACTGCTTATATTCCTACTGAAGGAACAGGACAAATTGTGTTTTCAAGTGGGCCTAGATTTCTTAGCAAACCCAGGTTTATTTATTAGCATTTCTGAGGACTCTGACAAACGAAGCAGGCAAAGAGACATCTGGAGTCCCTGTTAATTCTTGGAGACTGCTTAGACACATCCCTGCAGTTTTCTTGGCAAGATTTCAGAAGTGGCTTGCCATTGCCTACTTTTTAAAACTGAGAAAGAGTGACTGGCCCAAAGTCACCCAGTTAGCTTAGTGCCTAAGGCAGGACTAGAACTCATAGCCTCCAGTTTTGTACTTGGCACCTTAATCATTACCCCAAATTAGCTTTCTTATTTCATCAATAAAATCACATAAGTTCATTCTAAGCTAGAAACCTGAGGGGCAGAAATTGCTGACAAGACAGAGATAACATTTTATGCTATTTTATGATAAATTTTTGAATTTACGTATGAATGTTGAGAAAATGGGTCTTTTCAGCTTTAGCTCTCTCATATATGGATTAGATTTCTGCCCAGCCAGGCAGAAGACATCCAGGAAGGGGTCAAGAAGCTGAATACAGCTGGTAGTCAATCTTTTTTTTAGAGAAAGAAAGAAGGAGAGATTCCAACAGCTTTGGAAAAGATGCTGGTTAGCTACTCAAAAGTCCAGTCTTGGAGCCAAAGGTAATGGAAAACTCCAACTCACAATGAGATGAATGGCAAACAAATTTAATAAATAAATGAAATCAATAAAAATGAAAACTACCAACATATTTTCAGGATTCAGTTTTAAAGGGCAACAATTTCAGAGAGTTCTAGAGGATATGATTGCATCACAATCTGGATTCAGGAATGGGATAGAAACCATAATGGTTATTACACTGGATGACTTGTGGTAGGATATAGACAGTGGAATACAACCTACTAATTTTATAAAAGGCAAATCATTAAGTTTTAGTTGATTGAGGTGATAAATAAATGCTAGAAGTAAATGAGTAACTAGTTAAATAATCGAGATACTGAAACAGCCCTGAAAGAGCCCTTTTCTCAGAGCTACTACTAGTCTGTTAAAGTAAGTTAGACAGGCTACCCGAAAATGACCTTCAAAGCCCCCCCTCAGATTCCCAAGGGGCAGACATGAAAGGCAATGATCCCTGAGGTAATTCCATAGTACTATAATCCCTTAGCATGCCCCTTGGGGATAAAACCAGCAGGAGTGCAATTTATTAAGAGAAAATGCCCTTAGGGGAAATAAGACAAAGTCAAAACTAGGAACATTTGGATAATAAAAATATTCTATGAACTGTTTAAAAAGCAAAATTGTGATACCACTACAAACAAGGGACTGTATTGTATCTCTCCGTTTCTTCAGCCAGATATCATTTGCTGCATTTCCAATGCAAAGATTTTTAGAAGCCTGCCAGGCTTACATGTTCTTACACGTAGGGCAATTGACAGCAGTGTCTTTGCTCCTATCAAACCAGGGAAATCTACAGTCTCAGTCAATCCTTTTTGCTTTTTAAGTGCCACTTTCTGCAGAGATGTCCATGATTATCAGATGATCTTACCCAATGAACCAACTACAGTTTCCAGAAATATTCCTTCAAGAAAAAAAGAGCTAAAGATGAGCAGTTGCTAAAAACTCCTGATCTAGGCATGGAGCATATTATTTTAGCCTGCCTAGCTAGAAAGGAAGAAGCTGGTGGTGTCATATAAAACTTAGCAAATGTTGTGCAAGGGCTGATGAGAAACTAGGTATTTTCTGGATGATAGGGATATAGTCCCCATGCCAAAAATATGAATATAATAAATATATATTAAGCTTTGATCTAGTTAATGAGATTGTATACTGCCAGAGCCACCAGTAAGGATATTTGATTGGGTTACTAGTAGTTAACTTTAAGCATGCTGCACAAATAGGTCCAATAATTATTTTCTGTATACTTTCCAAAGTCTTTTTACAATACACACTTGCTGAATCTCTGTAATGAGCAATTTATTAATCTGAATATATATATATATATATATATATATATATATATATATATTAAAATACAGTTATCGTGGATGATGATTGCAATACAATTTCTTTATGAGAATGTCTGCTCTTTTCCTTTCTCTTTTTTGAAGAGAGTGGAGTAAGAATAACTCTAATCATTTACTTTGGAAAACATAACAGGAGTTATTTGTCAACACCAAGCCTCCTGCAATTTAAGAGATGAGAGTTTAAAGCAGCAAAGACTCTTGGGCTGCCTGAAAGGTTAACATATTTATTACCTCAGAAGCTTTTGTGGGTCATTGTTCACTTCATCAGATACACAGAAAACTGTCTTAAGAAAAGCGTATCTTTCTCTGCACAATATTCTATGCATTTGATGAAGTGTCTGTGAGCCACAAAAAAAGTTTCTTCGGTAATTTTTTTTTGGTCTTTAAGATGTTCACAAAACACTTGTGGTGCTGCATCTAACTCACATGACTAGCCTGTGAGGACTAAAATCTTTCTGGAAGAAATTATCTTGACACTGTACAAACCCAATTCTTACAGTCTGATAAGCACATTAAAAAGAGAAGAGGGTGAGAAGAGAACATGAAATTGATCAAAGTATTCATTCAGACATAAAAAGAATAGACACGAAAGCTGTTCATCGGGAAGAGGAACATCAAAATGAGTGTTGTAGCATCTTCTTCTGTGAGTAACATTGTCAAGTGGAATAGCTCCCAATAAAAACCAATTTTGTGAAAAGAAAAACCAGGTAACTTAGTATCTAATTGCTGTTGTCATTGCCACCCATAAGGTTTTTGTTGTTTTTTTTGTAGATGCAAGAAGAAAACTTTCACTTTTTATAGTTTCTTTGCACAGACAGGGTTATTGCCCTGTCAGAATACATTACAGTTCAGACTTTTATGAATCTTGTTGCAAGAAATGAATGGTTGTTGTTTTAGCACCAAATACAACAATAAACAAAACAATGTAAAAAAGTAATACATGCTCATACCCCTTAACTATATACCTAATGACAGGAGAATACACCACTTTATTTAGAGTTTGGGAGAGCAGCATAAAAATTATCTACCATAGACATTATCTTATCATCAAAGCCATGCAGCGAAGTGCTAAACTTCCAGGTATATCAAATATGTCCACATGAAACAGCTTCTTGCAGAGAACATTTTAAATTGTTTGCTATGGTAGTTGCTCTGAAGCAACAAACCGTTATGCACTCACTGAGTATGAATGCAGGATTTTCTCTCCTGAAAAGAAGGTGAGTAAGTCAGAATGCAACAATTTGTGCTCATGCCTCAGCCCTTAGTTTAGTTAGTTAGTTCTCTTAACAATAAGAGAATGCTGGAAACAATTTCTAGTAACAGTTTCTAGCACAAAGAACCAAACATCAAAATAGCTTACAAATTAAGGATTTCCTCTGCAACCTGGCTAGAAATAAACAACTACATCCTAGACCCTACAGTGTGTAAAAAGCTGTATCTCAAACTGCAATGCAAATAAAAGAACAGTGTGAAGCTTGTTGTTCCTGTTCTGTTCTGTTCTGTTCTGTTCTGTTCTGTTCTATTCTATTCTATTCTATTCTATTCTATTCTATTCTATTCTATTCTATTCTATTCTATTCTTCTATTCTGATGTAGAGAGGGAAACTGAAATAATAAAAGGAGGATCAAGACCAAATGTAAACCAAAAATGTGTTGTCTAATTCATAGATCACATATTTGAATTGTATTCATTGTTGTAATCCTGGGATTCTGCAGGTATCTATGTGTGCATGCATGAACGTACATTTTTTATTGCTAACTAAAACAAAAGTAAACCAGTTTGGTTTAGTGGTTAAGGCACCTGGCTAGAAACTGGGACCCTTGAGTTCTAGTCCTGCCTTTTTATTTTGAGCCTTCCAGCAGCTTCACTGATTTGCTTCATCTAAGATAAATCAGTCAAATGCCTTGCCTTCTCCACTCTACTGTCCACCTCCATTTCTCATATTAGGGAGCTATTTTTTCAAAATAAAGAAACCAAGATTAGCCTTTTTGTCCCCCTACTATAGGGGTGTCTAATTTACGGCTCACAGGCTGGATGCATCACACGCTGGCCACACCCATGCTCGGTTTAGCGAAGGGGGAAAAAGTTGTGATACGTCACATGATGACGCCAGTTTGACACCCCTGCCCTACTGTATCTGAGATTAGTTTTAAATAATAACAAAGGCCAACCAGACATTACAAATTATTCACATTCAAGGAGAAAGATTAGGAGGAAGCATCCATATAGAATTGGGAATAGTTTCCAGGAACATTTACTCTATGATGATTTTAAACATTGTTTGTACCAAGTCTGACTTAATATGCTACTTCAGCATGGTTACAAATCAGATTTGCACATTACAAATCAGATTTGCACCCTGCACTAAACCAAAATAAACTCTAGCTTAATATAGTGTATGAATTGTATTATTTATAAACTGTGGTTATATCAGCCAAACCTAGTCAACAATGGTTAATTTTGGTAAGGAAACAAACTATATCTTGGTGTAACCTGTGAAGCCAGGCACGGAGAATATGAAAGAGGTAAGAGAATATTTTTTTTAGTGCCACATTTTTCTCTCTAGGCATCTGTTGTGGACTAACTTTATTCATAAAGTCTGTTTGTTAGTATATTCAATATTTGAGAAGGCCAATATACTCTGATCAAAATCAAGTACTGTACATACATCCTTAAAAACTCCTTGTCACTCAGAAAGCATATACCAATATACATGTGGCAACATTATTTTTATTAGATTTTTGTGTGAGCAAGTTGATACAGGGGTGGAAGAAGAAGAGGCAGCTCTTTTAAAAAAAAAAATTGATGATTCCTGAGAACTCCAGAAACATTACAATTCAACAATGTAATTTGATTACTTATCTTTATATTGACTACTACTTAGAAATAGAAGTGATTTTATTGATCCACAAATTATACTCATGGTATCCCACAACCTTCAGTAATTGGAATATATGTACAACTGGAGCAACCAAGGGCAGCAGCATAATAAATATGGCTCTGTGATTGTAATCTAATGTAACTGGCCTGCCCTATGTTTCTGGAAAAAAACCTTTTACCTACAATATATATAGCGGGCAGTTTTAAAACCCTTATTGAAAATATTGGCCTTCGACTAAAGTAATACAAAATCAGATTAAGAATTATGCATTAAAATGCATACCTATAAAATATATAATTTCATTTTGGAGGGAGCAATGTGATGCAAAATGAATGAGAATGTAGGGGAGTGGGGGGGGGGGGAGATTGGAGCCAGAAAATAAGAGAGGAGAAAAAGAAATCTGTCTAAATCTAACTGACAGCAAAACTACTCACTTTCAAATAATACCTTTCTTATTGTTGAAAACCATTCTTACCGGCACCATCTTTTTATGTTTTAAATTTCTCACCTCTCTCTTACTGAAGATCTTATCAATTCCATCCAGTCATGAACTTGGTCTTCTCTTTCCTCTCCACCCTTCCTTTTTAAATCTGTTTTGCATTTTTTTTTAAAAAAAATCAACATGAGTTTTTAATGTTTTTAATGTTTTTAATTTTTAAATTTTTTTTATAATGATTTTTTAAAACGTATTGTGAGCCGCCCTGAGTCTTCGGAGAGGGGCGGCATATAAATTAATTAAATTAAATTAAATTAAATTAAATTAAATTAAATTAAATTAAATTAAATTAAATTAAATTAAATTAAATTAAATTAAATTAAATTAAATTAAATTAAATTAAATTAAAATTAAAGGTCCAGGAAAGTGGAAAAGACCTCAGAAAGTGCCAATATGAAGAAAATCTTTGGAGAAAAAGACTGTACTGAAGGAAGACTGTAACTATAACTCAGTGGTAGAATTTTTACTTTGCTTGGAAAAGATCCAAAGCTATTAAGCCCTTGGCCTCTCCAGGTAGGACTTCAGCTTGAAATCCTCAAGAGTGGTTTGTAGTTGCTGTAGAGAGTTTTTCCCCATTTCAGCACCTTTAAGCTTGGTGGACGTCAAGTCTCAGAATTCCCCAGCCAGCATACAAAGATGCTCAGGGTGACAAACACAACTATAGACAATCCTGAAAAAAAAATCTTACTACACAAGTATAAAGAAAGGGGGTTTTTTGCTCCTAAGTGAAGACTGTCACTGAAAAGGTTTGGTCCATCCTCCTGCCTGGAAGAACAGCCTTACTTTCAACAAATGATGGGCTTTGTAAGATTAATCTCAGTATGAATAATATCCGGTTGAATTTGTCAATGCAGAAGGCCAGGGAAAGGAATGAGAAAGAAACAGTAATTCTGGATGCAATAATATCACAAAAGTCTTAAAGATAAGGATTACCGTTAGCTAACTTTTGAAAGGGGAAAAAAGTAAGAAGAAAGTAGCAAGGCTTTTATTGATATCTACTGTTGAAATATGCAACAATAAATACACAACAGGAATGTCATCTAAACTGCACAGAAATCAGTAGGATAAAATTAAGCAGCTGCAGAAGTCTCTTATTAACTTCACTGAGATTTACATTCTAGATGTCATAAAGCACTATGCCAGAAATTAGGAAAAGATGTTAAAATAAAATATTAAGATTTCTCCAAAGAGAATCTGAAACCGCTAATTCAAAAAATGCAATAGCAAGACATCCCAAAGGGGCTTTTTCCAAAAGACAAGTCGACTTTCTTGTTCTTTTTTCTTTGAAAATGTTTCACTTTTCATCCAAGAAGCTTCTTCAGTTCTAACTTCTTTAGTTAAAACTGAAGAAACTTTTTAGATGAGAAAGCAAAATATTTACAAAAAAAGTAAAAGTCCAGTTGCTTTTTGGAAAAAAGCACCATTGGGACAACCATGACCTGAATGATTGAGAATTTCCCATAGACATTTGCAATAGCAAGACAGATTTTTTAGAACCTTACCAAAGGCAAAGAACAATTTTAAAAACTCAATATTCCAAGAACAGAACATAGCTAAGTTTTATTTTGCAAGATGGGGCAAAACAAATGCCCTGCTAACTACAATTCCTGTGGCCATTCAAAAAATAGGCAGTGATGTACATTGCTCAAAAAAATAAAGGGAACACAAACAGAAGACATCCAAGATCTGAATGAATGAAATAGCCTTATTAAATACTTTGTTCGTTACATACAGTAGTTTTGTGTTCCCTTTAGTTGTTTGAGCAGTGTATAAACTACTGTATGTAAAGAACAAAGTATTTAATAAGGCTATTTCGTTCATTCAGATCTCGGACGTCTTCTGTTTGTGTTCCCTTTATTTTTTTGAGCAGTATATTTTCTCCTCCAAATTACTATAATAAGGTGAGAAATGCCTTTGGCCTATTATACGATTGTGGGTCTATAATTTGGAATCCAAAATAATGCTACAGTCAATGAGTTGTATTAAATGATGTTAGTTCATTAGTAAAACCTGCTTGTGTAGTGATTCCCATTCCATCTGCATTTTAGCAATAATCTCGAACCATCAGAAATACTATCCCCCCCCCCAAAAAAATAAGACCCTGTCTTATATTTTTTTGAATCCAGAAATAAGCGCTTGGCCTTATTGCATTGCTCTCAAAAGCCTGATTGGGCATATTATCAGGGGATGTCTTATTTTGGGAGAAACAGGGTACATCTCAGCAGCATAGAAGATACCAGGAAGAGAAGTGGAATAAGGATACAGACAGATACATACCCAAAGCATACAGACAGATGAATGGGCTTCTGGTATGAAGTGAAGGACTAATTACTTGTCCACTGGGGTAGCTGTGGAAATGTTTATTAAGATACAAATCATTATTCTCCAGGCTGATGCAGCTTCAAACCAAGCTCAGATCTCCCACAGAGGAAACAATAAATAGACCTGATTAATACTGCAGACAATGAGCAAGAAATCCTAGCCAGTAGTCATAAATTTGGAGATTATTCTGAATGCTTGAAACATGTGAAATAATGGGGAACTGCATTTGCATCTGCAAAGAATGTTAGCCTGCACATTAGGGAAACCCTGAAGGTCCCAAATTAGAGAGGTGGACATCTGGGTATTATTTTAGAAATAATTTAGAAATTGGCCTTGGGGTTGCTTAGGGAATTTGCTGTATAAAACACTCAGCTCCCACCAGCCATTGCCAAAGGACAAGAATAGAAACATCCACAGTAATCCATGGTAATGTCACCATGCAAATGCCACAACCTTATACTTATGTCTTAATGAGCGACACAAGTATGTAAGTCCCCCTTTATAACCCACCCTCATAGGCAGCCATGGGCCAGAGTGTGTCAGGATAACACATCATTCTGACCACATCCATGTCATTTCTGGCCCCATCCATCAGTACCAGGAAGTACTTGAGACAGGGCATTATACAAACTAGAGCTCTGGGCAGGGAAGGTCAGTTTAATTTGACCCTTATATAAATTCCATCACAATATTCATTCTATTATGGCCTTGAAGAACTGACCTCTTTCCTTCTTTTTCTTCTGCTTCTCATCTCTTATGTATCTTTCTCTTTTAATTAATGCAAGTTGCTCAAGGAGAAATCAGCCTGAAAAGCAGAGGAGCGGGCAGTGGGAGGGAAATGCAGCAAATAAAAAAAATAATAAAACAGAGGGAACTGCAAGGCAAGTTCTACACTGACCACTCAAACTGAGTAAGGCAATCAGCATATTTTTTCTCTGCTTCAGTGCCAAGCCTGAATATGATAAGAAAACTAATGAGCCAGCTCTACTAAGCAAAACTGGTTACAAATGAGAGATGCATCTGGATGCACACCAGTGTGTCTGCATATTAGATTCATAATGTCTAATGCTCTTGTACAGTTAAAATCCAAATTCTCCTCAGAATACCTTTTAATATCACCTAATTTTATTTTGGTGTTGGAGAAGACTCTTGAGAGTCCCTTGGACTGCAAGGAGATCAAACCAGTCAATCCTAAAGGAAATCACCCCTGACTGTTCTTTGGAAGGAACAGATGCTGAAGCTCAAATACTTTGGCCACCTAATGAGAAGAGGAAAAGGAAAGGAAAAGGCCATGATGTCGGGAAAGAATGAAGGGGAAAGGAGAAGGGGATGGCAGAGGAGGAGATGGTCAGATAGTGTCATCAACGCAATGGGCACTCCGGATGACAGTAGACAACAGGCAAGGCTGGTATATTATGGTTGGTGGGGTCCCAAAAAGTTGGACTTGACTTAGCAGCTGAACAAGTTTTATTTTTGGTGGCCTCCACAGCCATGGGTACAACTGAAACCTGGGTTAACATAGCCAAGCTCAATCCCACACCTGCTTGCCCACATTCAAAGCAAACAACAGCACATGTATAATAAGGCAAGCATGCAATGTTTATCTACTTCCTCTTCCTAGTAACTATCCTTACTTAACAGACTGCTGGTAAATGCCAAGGATGAACACTCTCCTTTTCCATTATACTAACTAGTTCATGTTATGAGATTGCTGTAGCTCCTAAAGCCAACTTCAGTGGCTTTATTTATGGACATAAATATCAAATTGTTAGGAATGACTGAAGCTAGACAAACCTACTTACTTCTTATCCTCTAAATTTGGAGTTAATTTTTATCTTTTCAGTGAAATAGAAAATAGAACAGAAATG
The DNA here is from genome assembly GCA_022577455.1 of Arizona elegans. Taxonomy (NCBI): domain Eukaryota; kingdom Metazoa; phylum Chordata; class Lepidosauria; order Squamata; family Colubridae; genus Arizona; species Arizona elegans. Next base: position 258,939,752 of record JAKOOJ010000001.1, read on the forward strand.
CTTAATGGAAGAGATTATCATCGGAATAACACTTTCAAACTTGAAGTGTCCCTTCTCTGAATTGCTTCTATATACTTTTTCAGTCCTCGGTAGATGCATTCTTAAGTCACCTTCCTTCCCTTTCGTGTTAACAAGCAGCGGCTATGCAGGGGGAAGGGGCTGTATGTGTGTCTTTTAATGCTCCCAATTCATCAAGTCAGGGAAAGTACAATGGTTTTCACCAAGTACATGATCTTTAATGCCTCAGGGGATATAAGGCCACATTAAACTTGTCCAATTATTAATAATTCAGGGCAGCCTCCTTTGTGAATGACAGGGGCATCTCTCTTGGCACACCGGTCTAACTAAAAGAAGAGGCAGAGCAAACAAACAAGTAACAGCATTCCAAAAAATCCCAGGGCTCAGATCACCCTGAAGTGCTGCAATTATTCTTGCCCGCCAATTCTTTGCAATGTATTGTGTCAGTGATCAGCTAGACTTTACAAAAGTTCCACGTTTTCTTGTTTGTTGAGAATCTGTGACATTGAAGAGAATTCCTGGGCATGTTTTGCAGCCTGTAGACTGCCTATAGTGCAAGACCATTACTCAGCGCCTATGTCTCACAATGCCCTAACAACAAGAACACACAACTAAGTCATGCTTACTGCAATAAGCTTCCCAAGAATTTAACTTTAAAAAATGACAAGTATTTTATCACACACAGTGGCAAGTATTTAACTTGAAGTTAACTAAATAACAATTACATTACATTATTCTTTTTCATTCTTTTGCCCATTTTCTTACAAGGTTAGTATACTACAATGGGTTCATTACCTGAGTCTTGAAAACATGCCAACTTGTGCTATTTTTTGAAAAACTCTTCCCTTGATCCTTTTGTTTGCTTTTATTTCTTTATTTACTCAATGTTTTGTTGTTGTTGTTGTTGTTGTTATTATTATTGGTAGTAGTAGTAGTATTATCTGCCCTATGTCTCTTCTTCCCACTCTGGCTAAATCATGAGGGAACTGCTTTTCCATTTCTCTCTTCATCTTTCTCTTAATAAATTCAGGGAACACTTTAATTTTTTTTATTATTGCTGTTGATGCTATTAGATCTATTTATTTATTATTTTATTGAATTTATATTGCGCCTATTCACCCATGGTGACTCAAGGCGGTTTACAGAATATAAAACCACATTTAAAACAATAAAACTAATAAAAAGATTCAAATAAATTAATATAATAATATAATTTATAATATAATAATATAATATAATATAATATAATATAATATAATATAATATAATATAATATAATATAATAATATAATCACACACCCCGCCCCGGTGACAGCAAATCACATGAGCCACTTAATAGGCTCCATCCCGTTCTGGGTTTTCCCAGGCCCAGGGGCAGAACCAGGTCTTCAGCACCTTCAGGAAGAGTATTAGAGTGGGGGCCATTCTAATCTCTGGGGGAATGATGTTCGAGAGAGAGGGAGCCACCATGGAGAAGGCCGTTCTTCTGGGTCCCACCAGGTGTATCTCCCTCAGGAATGGGACCCACAGCATTCCCTGTCTCCCCACTCTGATGGGTCAGGTAGATGTGACTGGCAAGAGACGGTTCCTCAGATAACCTATCTTCTAAATATAATGGTTTGAACCAGGGATGAACTGCTACTGGTTCGGGCCGGTTCATCTGAACCAGTAGTAAAAAATGCTACTGGTTCACCGAATTGGTAGTAAAAACTGTAAAAAAAAAAAGTTCCGACGATCAGCTGAGCGACATGCGATTATCGGAACACTTTTTTTTTTACTTTTTAAGCATTTTTTTACTATTGAACCGGTAGTTAAAAATGCTTTAAAAAGTAAAAAAAAAAGTTCTGACGATCGTGCGTCGCTCAGCTGATCATCGGAACTTTTTTTTTATTTTTTAAGGATTTTTTTACTACCAGTTCAGGCAAATAGGTAGTAAAAAAAATTCTTTAAAAAAGTAAAAAAAAAGTTTTTCAAGATCACAGCTGTGCTACGTGATTTTGGGAACCTTTTAAAAAACTTTTTTAAAGCATTTTTTACTACTGGTTCGGGTGAATAGGTAGAATAGATTTATAACCCATGAGCATAGTAAACTCACTTTTCCCTAAACCATTTGAGAGATTAATTTTTAAGGGTGGAATCACAGTCTTTGAAACTGACATCAAAATGGTCACCTTTAATTTACTATCAGCAAAAACAGGGTCAGGAAAATGAAGCAGAAAATAACTATGACAAAATGTAGCATGGATTTCTTCCATTTCTTTCTCAACAAGAGGACAACAAAAGGAGACAATCGGCTTGCCACTTAATCCAAATTGAGAAATCTTAATAGATAACCAAACAAACACAGAAAACTTCAACTCTATATTTTTCCTCTTTATATCTAAAGATAAATGAATACCACAGATAGAAGGAACACAGCAGGGGAAGTCAGAAATGATATGGTAAAGGAACTTCTAGCTAAGGATCTTCAAATTTCCAGGTCTTGATAAAATGTGTCCTAGAATAACTAAAGAACTGGCTGAAAAGCTTGAAATCTATTCAGGGGTGAAATTCAACAGGTTCTGAAGAACCGGCAGAGGAAATTTTGAGCAGTTCGGAGAACCGGTAGTGGAAATTTTGAGTAATTTGGAGAACCAGCAAACACCACCTCTGGCTGGCCCCAGAGTGGGGTGGGAATGGGGATTTTGCAGTCTCCTTCCCCTGGAGTGGGGTGGGAATGGGGATATTGCAGTATCCTTCCCCGCCACACCCACCAAGCCACGCCCACCAAGCCACACCATGTCCACCAAGCCACGCCCACAGAACCGGTAGTAAAAAAAATTGGATTTCACCACTGGATCTATTGAGGAATTCTGGAGAACTAGAGAGGTCCCAGAAAGTTGGAGAAGAGCAAACACAGCCTCCTCTTCAAGAAAGGACAGAAAAAGGATCCCAGTAATTACTGAGCAGTGAGCCAAAAATCAATACCAGGAGAGATATTAGAGCAGTTAATAAATCAGGTCACTTGTAAGCATCTTAAAATGCCATGATTGCTAAGATTCAGCATGGCTTTTTAAAAAATAGGCATGTGAGTCAATTCTCCTGTCCTTTTTTAGACATCTTATTTGAAAGACAAGAGGAACATGATAGATATAATTTACCTTGATTTTAACAAAGGTTCCACATCACATTCTTTCTGAAAAGCTGTTAAAATGTGGATTAGATGGCACTTCAGTCCACTTCAGTGGCTATGTCATGGGCCAGGATTCAGATTCAAATCTCACTCTCATTCTGAGAACACTGGTCCAGCTGAATCTATGGATTGTCTGGAATCTACAAGCTATGATACATTGGAGAAGCAGGGTGGATAAAAATAGATGATTTTTTTAAAAAATAAAAATAAAAAAAATCAGACTTTAAATTTGGATTTGATTTTTATCAAATTTAGTTTAATAAAATGCTTTTGGAGTAAAAATCTATCTAAAGATAGTTTTCTATTTAAGATACATTAATAATTTAGTTTATTCAGCATAATAAATGGAGCTTAGTTATGGAGCATGAGGCTGTATATTCTGCAATATTTACATTTTTGGTAAACTCGTTCAATGAATTCAAACTCTGCAAGCTGAGATAACATGCACTCTAAATAGAAAAGCCTCATTTTGTTTGCAAATAATAATATTAAAGATTCTAACTACCAGCAAGAATGAGTCCTTACATTTAAAGAGCACCTGTTATTTCAAATCCATCATGGCAGCACCTTTTAGCAGGCATCCACTCACCTGCTTCCTGCCACGTCCCTCACCTTGTTGTGTCACTGACGCATCACCAGCCACCCCGTTAAAGGGAATGGGACTGTTGGTGAGTCAACAGAGGGCCAGAGGAGGAGCCACTGTGGGAAAGAGATGACAGTTGCTCTTTGAAAATTATTTAAATCGACTTGATTTAAATCAAATCCACCCTGTGGAGAAGGATGAGCAACACAGGCATCAGCTGCAGCAGTTGGACAATGAGACACAACCCTCAAACTGAAGGCCTCAATGCACACAGTGGTGAGCAGGGTGACAACACTCAGTGTTTCCTCACTAAGCAAAGGACAAGATCTGAATAACTGTAGCCAGTTACTTTCAGGTGGATTTATATAGCTGCTTTTGGGTTCAGTCTTTGTTGGAGACTTAGTTTATGGCTCTTGTTTGTGTATTTATGTACTCTTGAACCCTTGACTCTTGACTGGCTAACTATCCAACTAGGCACTCTTGATATCTGGAATGAATATGGATCACTCTGTTATTGTTTAAACTTCAGATGGTCTTATTCAGGCAAGCCCTCTTTGCACAGACCCTGATTTATGATCTTGTCTACTGTTATCTGCTTAACTCCATAGCAACTGTGTTTGTGCTTGTGTGTCTGCAACCTGAAACAGAACTTGAGTGCATTAGTGTCCATAGGGTTACTATATCTTACCATTTGAAATTTTGTTAATGATGTGATGTCGGCCCTATGAGGCAGATCTAACCAAGATATAACTGGTGGAAGACTAAAGACAACTTTGATTTGAAGTGACTGTAGTAATGTAATTTTGGAAGTCAGATTGTGCTCCCTCTTCTCTTTCCTAACATTATGCTTTAGGGAAGTATCTGTCTGAAGTTTGTACACACTTTCTCCGCATCCAGGACTTAACCTATGTTTTTCTTCTCATCTTTTTGGTAATGGTTCTTGTCTCCCTCAACGCCATCTCCATATTTGGATGATAGGATTGATGGAATGTTTGTAAACTTAGCAGCTGATATAACATCTAGAGGTCTGGATGACATCCAGTATGAAAGAATGAGAATGCAATCTAGCAGGTTGGGAGACTGAATTAATATCATCAAAATGTCCTTTGACAGGGAGAAATGTAAGATAATACATCCAGGGAAGAAGAATGTACAGCACACATAGAAGATATGGAGTTCTACTGTACATAAGAAGCAACGTGTCAAAGACACATGAAGTCTTTAGTCCCCTCTATTCTGCACTGATGAAAATACATCTGGAGCAGTGGTGGGTGCCCCAGGTTCCGACCGGTTCGCAAGAACTGGTAGTAAAACCGGCGGGAGGCTCCACCCACTGCCCTGGATGTTGTCATCAGTGAAGCAAGGCATGCACACAAGCGAAGCGAGCGATCCCATTGCGAACCGGTAGTAAAATTAAGTATAACCCACCCCTGATCTGGAGTGCTGTGTACGATTCTGGCCATTAGAAGGATGTTGAAACATTAGAACAGAGAAGGGTGACAAAAATGATACAAGGTCTTGAAGACATGTCCTACAAGAACAAACTGAAGTAACTTGGGATGGTAGATCTAGAGAAAAGACAGAGGGAAGACATATCAGTTTTCATATACACATAAAAATGTCCCTTGGGGGAAATTGTCAAGTATTATTTCCATTGCCCCTGAGGTTAGGACCAGAAATAATAGGGATAAATTTCAGTTATTCAGATTTTGTTTAAATATAAGAGAAAGCTTGACAATAAAATTTGAACATAGTGAAAGAGTCTATCTATGGTCATTGTGGGTTCTCAACCTTAGAAGCTTTTTAAGAAGAAAAAAAATCTCAAAATGGAAAAACTAATATCATAATTATTTTAATTGGTTGGATTAATTGATCCATGTGATCCCTTCCAGCTCCACAGTGCTAAGGGTATGCGAAACAGAAAGAGCAGATGGGAAGGAACCATTATGGTGCTGGCCTACATTTAATACAAGTATACAAAATACGCAAGCCTATTAATTCTATGTTTATTCAAAAATAAATCCCACGATGTTTAGCAGGGTTTAATCCCAGCAAAACATGGATAAATTCAGAGAAATAATATATAATGGAATGTTGGCAATTCTGTTTAATTGCATTTGCAGCCAAGTTGACAATAAACCTGAAATTGCTGGTCTTAAGTTTATAGCCCTGACATCATTTATCAGCAAACAACCAACTCCAGAATCAAGTATTTCAGACAGAAGAGATTGACAATGAAAAGCTAGCCAAGAAATAAAGAAAGGGGTGCTTCTATGCCTGGATTTAACACAGGTTAATCTGATTTGGTATTGTATTTAAAGTAACAGTAAGAAAGCCAGCTAACATAAGCAGTCCTGATTGGTATTCGATCTGCCTTTTTTTTGGTACAATGCCCATCTCCTGTGCTTTTAAGTCAAACCCTGACAAGTGTCAATACTAATCAATCTTGTCCAGATCGGCAATCTACAATGTAAAGCGCCATAATCTATAGAAAGAAATGAGGAACTGAAAACATTTTACAGTTGCTATGCTTCTGGGAATAATAGAAAGCAACAAAAATCAATATCACGTCATTTCTCAAGAGCAAGCTATTCACTGGATTACAGAGAATATTTACTACTTTAAACAAGGGTTTTAAAAAGTGAGTTAAAGGGAATATATTAATATACGATAACTTTAAAGAAGAGTTACATCATTTTACCACACAGTTAACCAAAATCATGGTATGAAGGTAGGTGGAAAAGGAGGAGGATTATGAACATGGGAGAAGAACTTTTAAGTATTTCACCACTTAAAATACTTCTTTAAAATAGAAACAACCACATGTTCGTGCTTTGCAAAACACTTTAAAGCTTCAAGGGTTGCTAGGATTATTCAAATTGTAAAAGTAGATATGAAGCTACTAAGCCTATTTTGCAATAGAAGCATCTTCAATTGCTATTATTTTTGATACATATCTCTCTAAAAATATGCTAGTGGACAAACATCTAGCAACAGAAGGACATGACAGAAATATCCTGTTTTGCCTCTCTGTCATGCACAAGCAGTTGCTTATTTTCAGTATAATATTTGGCAACCTTTATCTGAAGCTGCAGAGATGAAGCATTAAGAACTGCAGGACAGCAAAATTTGACAAGAAAATCTATGCTATATACTGTATATACTGTATGAGAGTGTGTTTTTATTTATCGTACCCTTCTCTTTCCCTAATCATTCGAAAATGTATTACACAGTTGTCTGCCTGCCACACTGCAATAATCGCAGTTCAGACATTCATTTTAACAGAGTGCACACTTTAAGAGCAATCTGCCATCTCTTCTGTATCAAATGTCTTCCTCATATTCACTAGCCTTGCAAGATGCGATCAGGCCAGATTTCAAAGACTCACTCTGATGATTATATACAGTCTCATAGTTTCAAATGAGCAGCAGTTCTGGCAAAAAACCCAAACAAACCCAACAACCCAAAGTTTAACCTCTATGCAGGCAGCCCAAGTTCGAATCCGAATAAGGGTATGGCTAGCTGATGAGAGCTAAATAGCTTGAAATAGCTCTATACTAGTCTCCCTTTATTTCTTTATCAGGAAAATATAATATATTTAATATATATAATCTTTGCAAATATAATTTTTATTTTTATTTTTTCCTTATACGCTTAGGCTACCGTCCTTTTCATAGTTTGACTTTGAAACATTTTGCTGTTCATTTGAATGTATTATTTATTTATTTTTATTTTATTTATTTATTTATTTTGTCAAGCATGTATAACAGATATAAGTATAAACATGATTATGAATACAGGAAATGGATACGAATAAATGGGGACAGTAGGACAGGGGTGGTAGGCACATTGGTGCGCTTATGCACGCCCCTTACAGACCTCTTAGGAATGGGGTGAGGTCAACAGTAGAAACAGACAGTCTAAGGTTAAAGTTATGGGGGTTTGGGGATGAAACCATAGAGTCAGGTAGTGCATTCCAGGCATTGACCACTCTGTGGCAGAAGTTGTATTTTCTGCAATCGAGTTTGGAGCAGTTTACCTTAAGTTTGTGTCATTGTGTGCTTGTGTATTGTTGCAGTTGAAGCTAAAGTAATCATTAACAGCTGCCAAACTCCAATGGAGTCTAATTATACAATCTATTTTCCAAATCTGGGGAAAGAATATGGTCCCTTGCAAAGCAGCCCATAGATGTTATTTCCATAAGGGGGAAGGTCTCCGTGTCCAGTATCTTCAACATTATTGTGAAAGAAAACCAGAAGCTTCTAGAGAAGAAGACACCCCTTAAGAATATAGCAGTTGACATCCCTGTTCCACATAGCATAGGCTGATTTGTGAAATGTTTAGATAGACATCTTGAATGAATAGTTGAATATAAAAATTGTATGTATACTTGAATCTAAAATGTAACTAAAATATGTATTATTACTACTTTAAGAAAAAAGAAAGCATAAAATCTTAATATAAATGCATGGAACTTAAAGCATCTTCATCTTCAAGTAATGATGTGCAGTAATTCAATATGTACAACTGTTTAATTTAAAATGAAACAAATATTTTTATATCTTAGTGTTTCCTCTTCTGTTACATCTGTGCAAACGGCAGAGCAAATTAAATCTCTCTACTGAGAATACACTTTATCCTCCTACAGTTGCTTCACATTCCTATCTAGAAATTAATATTTCAAAGGCTTTGTATTAGCTAACCTAAATACCTAGTTCTGCAGTCTCATTTAATACTCTTTTCTCACCAGTTTATTTTCTTACTCCATGTCAGGAAAATGGACGATACAAACAGTGCTATAGCCAGCATTGGTCAAATAAAATAAAAATTAACAATATAAGCTTAATGTGCATGTTGACAAATGCTGGCACAAGTTGTCAAGACCTATGTATTATTATGAGGGACAATACAAATGACTATTGCTCTCTAGTTCTTTTGATCTATTTCTGATTTTATTAAGAATAGTAAGACTTCACTATGAAAATCAACTTCCCTGTTCCAAATACAAGTATCAGTCTACTGATGTCCAAAACAGATGTACAGTGACGTGATACTGACCTAGCAGGAAAGAAGACAGTGAATGCTGTGGATTTGGAGGTTTTAGCCACTGTGACTAAAAATACTACAAAGATTCTTTTAAGTCAAGTTCAACTCCTAGAGCAGGGGTCAGCAACCTGCGGCTCTGGAGCTGCATGTGGCTCTTTCACCCCTCTGCTGCACCTCCCTGTCACTCAAAATATGCATCACAACCGCCAATGTGAAACACCCATTGGCACATGATTTAGTGAGCTTTTCAACCCTTGGTAGGCCAACCCATGGATAAATCCCAGAAAATAAAAGTTTCAGAAGAAAACAGAAGATTTAATTCAACTACATATGCTAGTTTTGTGGCCGCTCAAGAAATAATCAGGCATGGGAAGGGTTTTGTGGCTCCCGGTGTTTTCTTTTCTGTGGGTAATGGGTCCAAATGGCTCTTTGAGTGTTTAAGGTTGCAGACCCCTGTCTTAGGGACTGCATGGAAACTTCAGTTTCATCCTCTTGGCAACAAAAAGTGCTTTATTTTCTGTTTTGTAAATTATTTACAAAATATTACATATGACGTTTATTTTTGTTTTTTGACTGCCCAGACTGGAATATCCCGATTGTTTCCAATATAAATACAGTACTAATTAGCTCTGACCTCATGTAGCACAACAGCTGCATTCCTAGGAACCTCTGTGCTTCACAAAATCATTCAATATGAACACAAGGGTTTGTGAAAAGAATAGGGTTAAAGGTAGACCATTCAAAATGGCTATGTTTTAGTTACAAATGTGTTTTCAAGCAAATACATACTCCTAATAAAGAATTTACACTTCACATTTGAAGACGGCACTACATCAAGTTTTCATTTATTTTTCTTTTTGTGATCTTCTCTTTTATTTTTAGAGAATTTGCTGCAGACTCTTCTTGGCCTGACCTTACACCTAATAAACATTGCATCTCTTCCAATGCTTTGTGTTTTGTTCGAATAGATTTTGTAGTACTTTTGCTTATTCTTGCTATTTTTTCTGAGCATTTCTTCTTACAATCTGTAAGACTGCCTCATTTAGGCCAGCAGCCTCTATGATCTCACTTTTTTAAAAATTTATTTCAAAACACTTGAGGATTTTCAAAGGTTTTCTGAGGGGTGAAATCGAGCAGGTTCTGACAGGTTCTGGAGAACTGGTAGCGGGAATTTTGAGCAGTTCAGAGAACCGGTAGTGGAAATTTTGAGTAGTTTGGAGAACCGGCAAATACCACCTCTGGCTGGTAATGGGGATTTTGCAGTATCCTTCCCCTGGAGTAAGGTGAGAATGGAGATTTTGCAGTATCCTTCCCCTGCCATGCCCATCAAGCCACGCCCACAGAACCGGTAGTAAAAAAGATTGGATTTCACCACTGGCTTTTATCATATATTTTTTCCATCCTCCACTTGAATTGGTATCATCAGCATATTCTTTTCAGTTAGTATACTCACTTTGGGAGTGGGGGAACAAAAACATACTTAAGTGATAACACCCCCAAAAATGAGAAGAGAAGCCCAGGAGACACTAACAATATAGCACATATACGAGAATGGTCAAAAACACTGGTATTCCTCCATTTTTCCCGGAAAAAATTCCAATTTGCCAGGAAATAAGTTGAAACCAACCCAAGTAAACAACACTTATCATCCACAAAGTGGCTACTTTGCTTTTGTTGCATGACTTAACATATTCATATAAATAATATAGCCTCGATAAGAAAAATCATGAACTGGAAAAAAAATCTATTTCCAACAGGATATATCCATCAGAAAGGGTAGAGGATGAAAAATGGACAGCACCTGCTCAACCTTTTATCTGGATTACTACACAGTATCTGAATGGCTACAAAAAGAGATTGGTAAAATATGGTGGTTCCGCCCTCTCAAAGGAGATAAAAGTAATTCCCTTGTATTGCCTTTATTTTTTGACACTGTTAATCTAGCATGGAGATTAAGTTTAGCAGGACATAAAAGGCTCTCTGCAGACATCAAGTTCACCCATGGTATGTTTTTAACCTTGGTTTCCGGACGAAAGTCACACCAGTTGGGTTCACTCTGCAAGCTAAGCCATCATGTGGTTTCTTGGTGTGGCACCAATCCATTCAGCTATTTAGATTTATGCCTTTGCCTTCCTAACAGAATTCCCTGACAAATAATGAAATTCTATAGGTTTCTAGCTGATGTAGAACTTTCAAAAAACTAAAAGCAAGGCTAAATATCATAGGCTGCGAGATTCTGCAATTCTTGTTTTATATGGAGCCTAGGGAGACAGATGCCTCTTAAAATAAACTTACCTAAGATAACATTTTCAGTATCCTAACATTTTAATTAGCATTTAAGCCAAACAAATGAATGTTGCAATGTCAGTTTGGTTCTTACATTTGTAATACTATATATTTTTAAAACACATATATACACACAGCCAAGTGAAAGAGATAACTTCACCAATACAAATGAAATTGTGCCACAGATAAAGCTGGCTTCATATGTATTATGTGTAATATAACTTCCTTAAAATGGAATTTTTCCTGTTTTGGAAAGCCAAACTCTATACACAGGAATGTTTTTAAAACACTATTACATGGCAGGAAGAACAGGTGTGCTATTGGAAAGAACCATGAAAAGTTTTTAAAGCGCTATTTGCAAATTTCAAGTGTGTAATTGAAGTCAAGTAGCCAAAGGTCTAAAATGTTCTTGGAAAACATTATTGGAGGTAGAATTCTATTGCTGTATCTTACATATACTTGAGGGAGATGGGTAATTTAGAAATACAAAATATAAATGAATAAAAGTATCTAAATATGTGTAGGTGATGCCTATCTGAATGACTGAAAAAATGGATGGGCAGCAGGGAAGCTGCTCATATAAGATAATAGGGCATAAAACAAAAGCATCACCAAATCAAGTTTCACATTTGCCAAATGAAAGAACCCATCTCTGCCTTTATTAAATGTAGAGAAAACAGATTGTGTTCATCTTGCTTGAGGCCACAAACCACATGGTATGGAATTTAGCCAGGGTTTGTCACACAGTTCACTTAGAAGTTTTGCTATATTAAGGAATGGAGCAGATGGAATATTTTCTTCCAATAAGATAATTCTAGAGGAAACTATTAGAAGCACTGGGAAAAAGGAGGGTTTTTTTAGCTTCAACTGCTATTTCAACAGATTAAGTGGGAAGGCAAAGCCAAAAACAGAAAGAACCAACAACAACAACAAAAATAAAGGGGGGGTGAAATCCAATGGTGTTTATTCTCTAAGACAGAACAACCTATTTGTTTTCCTTTTGTCATCGCTACTGTTTTCCCAAAAACTGTTCTCAAGAATTGTGATAATATTCCAAGCATATTGCTGGTACATGGGAGTAAGTAAGGGGAGAAAAGGGATATCCTATTCACAAGCAGAATTTTTTTCTGCACCATGCTGGGTGTCAAAACTATTCAGCAACAATAGAATGCTTTGTGCTATGTTTAAACCATATCTTTACTAAGTAAAGTATTGTATTTTATTCCTTGAATACAGATGTATCCATATATATTTGCTTCTTATTCTTCAACTCTGGACTAGAAGCACTCAAACTCTACTCCGGATATCTCCTAAGGAACAGAAAACAAGTGGCACCAAAATCTTTGGTAAAGACTTCAACTCCGCCAATAAATGCTGCTAGATTATAATTGTAATGTCTTCAAGGGGGTAAGCAATAGTATTAACTTTAGGAAAGACCCAACTGGTATCTATGTCCTTCTATCCCGCCCCACCCTTCCTGCAGCATATGATCCAAGTGACTAAAAATTTGAAATCTATTTCTGCCTGAAATGGGGTTACAATACTGTAATCCAGTTGGAAAATGGCAATGGATACGAATGAGATTCGGAATTGGCCTGACCCACTCAGTCTGGCAGAAGAAGCATGCTGCGGACCCCATCGGTCAAAGAGTTTCAGTTGGTGGGGTCCTTTTCTGCCATGCAACCACCACCACCCAACTCTTTGGAACATATTGCCACTAGAAGTGACATCAGACTCCACCTTCTCAAGACCTGACTTGTTTTGTTAACCTTTGTTAAACTTTTCTGCCTGTATAAATTTTGAATCCAGCATTAAAATATTCAAGGCTCTAGAGAGATCATGTCTAAGGTCAATGTTATAATAAGTTAGTATTTCACTTGAATTTAACTGACTTGGACAGCTAAGCTGAATTATGATACTATAGGATATAGTTTTATTGTTATGGAAACTGAATTATTGTATTTTAACGTGTTTTTAAATGAGCTCATTTAAATAAAATTTCATAAATTTTAAACTATTCTGAGATTATTTCTCAGAAATAATAACTATTTTCTGCACTGTTGTGGAAGAATTAATTTTTAAACATCAGTAATGCCTCCTGACTCTTTTCTATCCTTTAATTAGTCCTGTTAACTTTGGAAACCGTGCTGTGGGGCTAAGCAAAATTATTAAGGCCGACCTAAAAGTATCTGACATCAGCATCCTTGAAAAGGACTCAATGATGAACCTCAGGTTACCCTAATTCAGTAGAAGCCCTCTGCAACTTTTATCCTTTCTGAAAAAAAATCCTCTTATTATATAAGACTCATAGTATTACTATGCTATACAGGTAGCTCTCAAGTTACGATGGCAATTGGGGTCAGAATTTCTGTTGAGGCAACTTCCTGCCAGCTTCCTATAAGTAAAATCACTGCAGAATCCAGTAGGAACTTGCAGGTCCGGGGACTATAGGAAGGAAATTAGCTGCTGCCAACTGGAGGATGGAGCAAAGGGATGCACGGAGGCGAGGAAGAGGGTTGGGGAGCATGTGCAAGAAGCAAAGGAGGGGTGTGACGGGATGTGCAAGAAATGCAATGTGAGTCAGGGAGGGTGTACAAGAGCATGGAAGAGGTGCAGCATAGGTTGGGATAGGAGTGTGAGGGAGTGTGAAAATTGCTGATGTGGCAGGACTGCAGAGGGGATGGTGATGGTGCATGGGTGGGGGAGACTTATCTCAACAACTTGCAACATTCTCTTCCAGCTTCCCCACTGACTTTCTGGGCAAGCCAGAGGAAGGTTGTAAATGGTGATCACATGATCAAGGGGCGCTTGGCAATCGGTCGTAAGTGCAAGTGGGTTGCCAAGCACCCAGACTAAGATCATCTGACTGTGGGGGTGCTGGGAGGGCTAGTACTCCCATGACCAGTTGTAACCACCATTCATTCAGTGCCACCATAACTTAGAACAGTTGCTGACTGAATATAAGTCAAGGACTATTTGTAGTTTCTGCAGTTCCAGCCATAAAGGAATCTGAAGTTTTTGGAAGTTCTTTAAACCCAGAGTTATCAAGAAGCATCACTTGCTTTTTCTCCCATTTCTGATGCCAAAACACCAAGTCTTATGCCAATGGTTCTTCCAGGCATGCATTTAGATCCAGTAACAGAATGAGATGATCTCCACCTCATTCCACAGCATTTTCGCTGAATACATGTGAAGGCTCTGGCTTTCGTCCACTTTAGTCATACACTTTTGAACAAGCAATTCCAAGTGCCTGCTGGCTTTGTCATGGAAACGCATAAGGATGTCATCACTGATGAATCTATATTACCATCTGGAACAGCTCTAGGAGTTTACCCAGCTGGGCAAGCTCCTGCAGTAAACTTTCTAGTCTACCAATATTGTCAAAGCCCATATCTTTCATTTTAAGTAAGTCTTCTTGATATCAAACAGCCAGGGTACTGGGATGGCCAAATGGCCAGAGCAGCAGTGCCAAAGTATAAGTAATGCCAACCACATTTATTTTGCAAGATACTAAGAAACAAGTTTTAGACTTGGCAATGAAACCTGAAAAGTCAATAATTCATAATAAATTCAATTCTTGATTTTTAATCTTAAACAAAATCTGAAACAGCAATGCTCAGCTCATGTTAAAAACAGTGGCAGCTACACTGACTGGATTCTTTTCTAATCTTTATCATAATTAAAATACAAATCTATAAATGTCCTATTTTGTATTTGTCTAAAAAATACTGGATGGTTTTTATTTTTTAGTTACTTATTTAATGTTATCCCCAGCTCCAGAGGGAGTTAGGTTTGATGGGATTTAGATATTTGATTTCTAATAATGCTAAAATTCCATTGTGATTTCTACAGCAATAAAATGCTTCAACATAGGTATTATAAAATGTTTTCTGGTGCTTTCAAATCATTAATTTTTTTTTAAATAAAATTAATTAACTTCATGAAAACAGCAACAAAGTAAAGTAGGATTGTGGAGACAAGATAGCAAAAACAAAATGATTTTGGCCTACAGCTATTATTTTTATTACTTTGGTACTTCAGTGTACCTAGAAGGCATAGGATGAAGAGAAACTTTCCATGGGAGACACAGACAAAACTAAGCATCCTTGCAAAGTGTAGCCATTCTTACACAGCAGATTCACTTAATACATAGAAGGAATGAGGAGTAAAACTAATGCTGATACCTCTGCAGCAGATCACAGGAGGATGAATGGGTATGCAAGAAAACTGTCCTTTCTACTTCTACAAAAGATATTTTTTTGCAAGTGGAAGACCTAAACTAAATGATGATATAATGATGATATAATAATGATACATATATACATATACACTTTCATGTCTGTTTGTAACCTTCAGTTGGTCAGAGTGATGTATCAAAGGGCAACAACAATGTGCTTCAAATCAGCTAACGTACAGAATTTGTCCAAAATCTGTGAGCTAAATCTCCCATGGGATTGAAATCTGGCAAAGTTGTAGCTGTATCACAACAGACAGCAACGGTCATGTAATCATCATTTCCAATGCTGCCTGACAGTTTCATACAAAGAAAGTCAATGGGGAAGCCAGCAGGAAGTCAGAAGTTGTTCCTTCCATTGCTTTTTCACCTGCCCATTGTCATTCTGTTTCTCTGTTTAAGTAAGGAAATATCTATGAAATGATGACTCAACTGTCATGGTGTGTGGGTGGGTAGGTGGGTGTGTGGGTGTCTAAAGTCAATTCAAGGCAGCAAAAACACCTAATATTTCAGTTTATTTTCCCTACACAAGAACCCTGTGAAATCAGCTAGGCTGGTCAAAACACAACAGAATCCTTATAAGGAAATTGTAATTGCATACATAAAACTAAAGAAACGTTAAGAAGATACAGTCATAATTAAAAAAAAAACTTAAAAAGCTACCTGTATGCTTGCTTGCTAGATATATCTTGAATGTTTTAAAATGCATTACCTGTACTGTTTTATTTTATCCTGACATTTCTTTTTTATTGAGACTAGGAATAATTTGAAAGACCACTGAAAATCAAATTTTGAACATCAGGCTGCACTAATCAAGTTATGAAGCTTTTAGTGATATTATAATTATTCTGAAATCTTGGGCATCTGTTTCTACTGAGTTAATTCCATTGAGGCTGCCAACTCAAGAAAAAAGAAGAAATGCAAACAGTATATCCATAATTATTTCAGTTTATTAGAATATTAAAGTCCAAGAGAACACAACAAGAAGAGAATACAAAGTTAATAGCTAACATCAGGAGCAGGGTCTGGGATTTCACCAGTGTTTTTAAACTCCAATGTTGAGGTTAGGGAGTGTCTTGTTTGAGGCCAGTGCCAATATAAGCACTTACCTTAAATTAAGAAGATGGGAGTAACAGGGGAAATTTGTACCCATAGATTCAGGGGAACAGAAAACGGATTGTGCATGCCTACTGTTATCTTAAGACTCTGCTCTTAACTTTGGTGAAATAAATAAAAACATAAGCTTCAAAACATAAAACATACTTCTAGCTAAGATAAATGCCACTCAAAATGTACATCAAGAAATGGAGGCTGTGCCTCCTTCTTATAATGCTAAGCCATGCTTGTTGAATAAACTTCAGATGATTACATTCACAATCATGTTAAACTTTAAACCATTACAAACCACAACTGATGGACTGAGCCATTAAGTGAAGCCAAAATCAAACAGATCCATTATGATTATGTGTGTGAGTGATATCCCAAGATGATTTTCATTAATCAATCTGCCAAAGTAATAGTTGCTTTATCAATCTTGCATTGTAAGTAGATAAAATAGGATCTGAGTCAGAGGTGGGTATCAGCAGTTTCTGACCAGTTCTGAAGAACCGGTAGCGGAAATTTTGAGTAGTTTGGAGAACCGGTAGTAAAAATTCTGACTGGCCCCACCCTCAGTAAAAAAATTTGAAACCCACCACTGATCTGAGTTCTTCGGTTCTTCTTTTTCTTGGTTGACTGACATCCACCACTTTTTCAATGTTCAGTAGCATTGGAATTTGTGGGGCTTGACAGAAATATCTGCAATGTATATTTTAATTCATTTCTGGGAGAGCTTTGTCACATGAGAAATCCAATATGTAGAGACACTAAGCAATCTCTCACACCTTCAAAAATAATCTAGAATAAATGGGTTCTACAATATGCAAGAGAGCTTTTAATGACTCAGGAACTGTTCATCTTAACAGACCAAACACCCATTTGAGATAGTCTCTTTATGGAGAAAACAGGTGTGCAAACCAGAGAACTGGAACAACCTTCCCCCAGAGTTGCGTACAATAACAGACCTCCGGATTTTTCGTCGGGCCCTGAAAACCTATTTATTTCAACTAGCTGGGCTGGCTTGAGTTAAATTTTAAATTGATTTTAAATTGGGTTGTTTTAATTTACGGCCAAATATTTAATTATTTTAATACTGTTTTTAAATTTTGTATGCTCTGTTTTTACCTTGGCTGTGCACCGCCCTGAGTCCTATTTGGAGAAGGGCGGTATAGAAATTTAATTAATAAATAAAAAAATAAAATAATAGCTGAGAAATCACAATGGATTCCAAGAAGGCTGAAGATCAGAAGTTCCTTGGCCTGTCATCTGACAAGTGATCTTATGCTACACTGGAATCTTCCAATCCAGGAACTGTCTCCTCAATCAGAGATACTTGCAAGTTACATTATTTAGCAAGTAGTGATGACCACACAATATAAGATTACAGATAGTCTATGATTCTCCCCTGCCATACACATGGAAACAAAAACTTCTATTCTGGGTAACAGTAACACTTAATAAACAAAATGCAAGCCTGTATTTCAATATAAGTACACTTCAGAAATATACATAAAACTTTTTGCTGAAAATCAGATTTCTTAAAATTCTCTTGAAAATAAAGATAATGACACAAATAAAAATAAAGGCAAGCATTATAATGACAAAGTCTGTATAATATTTAATATTTCCACAATAGTTGTAGACGATACTTCAAGATAGTACTTATAGTACTAACCAGTGCTTCAGAAATCCAGATGATCAACAGAGAGCAGCAGTGAGGGGCAAACTACAATAATTATCTGCTGATATTTACTGGTTGTTCAGACTGTTGTAACTCAGATCTTATAGCCCTATGGCAAGCTTAACTTTTAACAAGCTTTTTAGAGTTTCTTTGGGAAGTATTTGCACAATACAGTGGTACCTCAGTACTCATTGTTAATTGGTTCTGGGAGGTGTAATGAATACCAAATACGATGAATACCAAACAATTTTTCCCATAAGGAATAATGTAGTGAGTAACAAGGCAGCCAACACCAACAAGTTGTAGCTTAGGCATTGACAAAATTTTCACATCAAAATGCATTGAGTACCAAATTGGATGAGTTTCAAAGCAGTTGAGTACCACTGCAATTCAGAAACAACTAAATATTGCCAGACAATAATTGCTGCTGAATTGAATACTTTTCAAGTATTTCAGTTCACTTTAGCATAATCACTGATTAATCTCAAAACTATAATTCAATCCAAAACTACACCCTTAAATATACGGACAATGCATCAAGGTGTTGTTTTTTTTAAAAAAAAAAAAAGCACTGGAGATAAAGCAGAAAATGAAAATACATTCTTATTGATCCAAAAGGAATCAACCAAAAAAGAACTATGAAAAATATAGTATTTGGTTGGAATTATTTCAGTGAAATCTAATTGAGAGGGTTAAACAGTGAGCTCATTGTAATCCAACAACTTCATGAACCCCTTACTTAGTTCAATATTCTGTACATTCTTATTGGGAGCAAACATCACCAAAAACAATGGTATCTACTTTTAAGGAACTGGACATAGTATTGTGCTAAGATTCTTTGCTATGTTTATTTGTTTATTTTAGAAAATGTACATGGTAACCATCTTATATATGATCTCTGGATGACTAACAATAATCATTTAAAGCAGCATAATAACACCTCTCTAAATCAAGCAAAATTAATATAATCATTATACAGTGATCAGGGCACAATGTAACAAACCTAACCAGAAAAACTACACCTGTATCAGGCTTATCTAACACTTCAATTTACCAGGACTTTATAGAGTTTTCTGGGAGGCAAGGATCTCTGGATCTCAATGGAAACTACTCCATAGGATAGGTGTCACAACAGAAAAAGTGCAATCCCTGAACTCACAAAACAACATTGTTTAATAAAGAAGAATTGGGACAGGCAGAGACCCTTTGAGTCTTACAAGTAACCTGGTCTTGCTCTATGCAGGGCTTTAAGGATAATAACCAATGCCTTGAATTACACTCAGAAAACAACTGGAAGTCAATGCAATTCACACAACAGTGTAATCTAGGCAAACCTTAGCTGCCCAAAACTACAGTATGTGTGTTGCTGTGCTCTGGACCAATGGAAGTTCTTGCGTCAATATAGAACAATGGGAAGTGACTAAGATATAAGGGACAATAAGGGAGAATTAGTTTTGCCTTTATATAATTTAAAAAATATTTTAATTATTTTATTACGGTCATAGACCAAAGGACAGAAAAAATTCATGTAAGATTATGTTTGACTTGAAACCAGCACTGAGAATTTGATTTTTTTTCAAACAGGATTTAAACAGAATTGTACCTTTCTTGCTAGCTGGGATTTTTCTCCCCATCCTTTGGAATTCAACACAAATCAGAGAAAGAGAAAGAAAAACTGTTTGCACCACATGCTGCAATAAAACATAGTTGGTTGGTTTGCAGCTCTGTGTAGTATATGAACACAGACAATCCGATTAATTCAGTAAACCACAATGAACACTCAACCATAGATAACCATTATATGTAACCATAAAGTTTGAGGAGAAAGTTTTGCTGTTTTAATGTAGAGATGATCAAATCAAATCAATTTTTTCATTAGTTAGGGTTACACAGAAGCACTGAGAAATTTATCCAGAAATCTTACAGATGCCATTTTGTTATTACTGTATTTTTCGGAGTATAAGACGCACCTTTTTACCCCCAAAAAGGGGGTGAAAATATGGGTACGTCTTATACTCCGAATATAGCCCCACCCACCCGCTGGCCCCACCCTTGGGAGGTTGTCAGCCTCCGTGCATCGCATTTTCCAGTCATTTCAGGCGTTGGGGATCCTCACATGGCCAAAAATGAGCATCGCATTTTCGGTCTCCGCACACTGGGAGATAGGAGGCAGAAACAGTTAGGGTGCTAACAGTTAGGGAACCGGCTGAAAACTGCCGCCGCCACATTTTCATGAGGGCGCGCAGCTGTGCGAATTGCATCGGGGAATCGGGGAGGAAAACGCCAGAAAACGCAATGCATGGAGGCTATGCTCTTGTGAAGTGGGTGCTTCTGCGTGAGAGGTGTAAGGCAAGGTGTTCGCCGCCCAGCCTGCCCCTTCTCCTGAGGGTGGTTAGCTTCTGCTCCTGGCCCGGGAGACGGATATGGCCAGGAGGGAAGAGAAAGTGAGACTGCAGAAATGGAGGAGGAGGGTGCGTGGCTTTGGGGAATTGGGGAGGAAAACGCCGGAAAACATGATGCATGGAAGCAATCTCTTTTTCCTCCCCAATTCCTTGAAGCAATCTGTGTTACTCATTATCAAAATCCAAATGGAAGTGAGGACGCCGGTGATCCTGATGCTGGTAAGCAGAGGCAGAATTCTTGGTTTTTTTTGTTTTCCTCCCCCAAAATTAAGGTGCGTCTTATACTCTGAAAAATATGGTACATATTAATTTAGCATTTGTAAGTATGACATATTTTCTAGAGCAGTTTCATTCATTCTTCCATACTGGTTTACTTCAGCCACTTCAATAAATATATTTATACCCAAAAAGGTCAACTAAATTCATTCATTAGGGAGTCAGTCCATCATTATCCCCTAAATAATGTAATTACTTCAATCTTCCGCAATCACAGAATACTGGTAGTCCTTGATTTAGGACCACAACTGAGCCCAAAATTTCCATTGCTAAGCAAAACTGCTCTTAAATGAATTTTGTCTCATTTGATGACCTTTCTTGCTACAGTTGTTAAATAAATCACTACAGTTGTTAATTTAGTAACACGCGTGAACCTGGCTTCCCCATTGATTTGCTTGTCCGAAGGGCCCAGGACACTGCAACTGTCATAAAGACATGTCAGTTGCCAAACGTCTGAATTTTGATCACATGACTATGGAGGTATTTTTTTTACACGCTATAAAGAGTACAACAAAAGGACAACAGTTTTGAAAAAGGGCGGGTGACACAATAGCCATCAAGCAGTCAACAAACTTCAGTGTTATTAGATCTTCCACTTTTTTGCTGTAATCAAGAGTTCCCGAGCAATGAGCCGTGCAACACAGACTGCTGGGGATTAGATCATTTTAGGAGAACAGCTCAGTGCCACATGATACTACAACGTCACGCAATAGCTCATCTGAACAGCTACAGTCTCCTCCCACATTCCTTTATGCGGCTTGTAGATCAGCTTTCACTTAAACGCGGGTGTCCCTTTTTCTCTTGTCGTCTTGCCTTTGGAAAATATCAAAATATCTCGCAAGTTCTCCAATGGGCTCATCGGGGAGTAACTAACCTGCGAGCTATAAAATGAACGTGGGATTCCAAACCTGAAATGACGCGATATTGAAATGGCATCCGTGTGCAAAGGGGCACCTGCACTTTGCAGTAAACACAACAACCTCGCATAACCACCTTTTTTTTTTCCTTTCCGCCATCTCGCGCCCTCCCCGCACAAAATAAGGGGTTGTATGTGTGAAGGACCACATCCGGGTTTCACTCACCGATCATGGCCAGTGCTGGCAATGGGGTGGGGCGCCCTGAAACCCTGATCTGTTCGCATTCGAACTGCAAAAGCCAAACTTGAGGATCTACGCTCCCTGCAGGCCGGTCAGACGGTAAGGTGCCCCAGTGCGCAGGCGAGCAAAAGCCACGTTACAAAGCGCTTTGGGAAATGTAGTGCTCCACCTTCCTCCTGCCGCGGGAGGACTCCGCGTGTAAATATATGGAATCAAACGTATCTCTTAATCGGCCGGGCTACCTTCTTTCAGTACTATAAGTCTCCTGGTTCAACGTATTGAGCGTAAAGCAGATTATCTTTAGTTCTGCATTGATCCCGGGTAGAATTCCTCCTTTTTGAGATCGAGATTGCTCGCGCGCTTTGCACATCCTTTTAATAAAAAGAGACCACAGCATAGTTCGAACTAATTCTTTGCCGACTTCCACGCCACTCAAGAAACGAGACTTAAAGGAACAAACGCTTTTTTAAAACAAGGGCAGCGAAGTAGCGAAGTGAATTCAATTCCTTCTCCGGATGTTCCTGGGTTTTGGGGGGGGGGGGGTTGCTTTGGTTTTTTGTTTTCCATCATCTTATAATAGATGTAGAATACGTACGTTATTCTGTATTGGATTTAAGTTTTTTTTTTAAAAAAAAAAAGTCCATCTGACCAAACTTTTCATGTTAAAGCAGTAATGTTCAGAGCAGGAGTACCATTTTTTTTAAAAAAAAACGCATTTTTTAAAAATTTATATAGCATAGCGCTCAACCCCGCCCTGAGTCCTTCGGGAGAAGGGCGGCATAGAAAATAAATAAATAAATAAATAAATAAATAAATAAATAAATAAATAAATAATAAATAAATAAATAAATAAATAAATAAATAAATAAATAAATAAATAAATATTGCAATTCTTTGCTTTCTCACTATAAAAGCCACACCAGTCCAATTAAAGTAGAAAGCGTTAACGGATCAATTGTGGGGGTGATAACGTAGAGGGTTTTTTTGTGTGTGCTTGTTTTGTTTCTGGGGGTCATTTGGATTTATTTTTATTTATTTTATTTTGTCGAGTACATATTAGATAATATATATAAGTATAAACATGAATTGAATACATAAAATGAATACATGAATAAGGGAACATTAGGACAGAGACGGCACGTCCCTTAGTCGAAGTTGTAGATGCCCCAGTCTTTGGAGACGAGGGAGGCTTACAGATATTTCGTTTGCAAAATAAACAAATGAAATATTGCCAGCGTGCCACATTCCTGCTCTTTTTGCAAGAAATGAGAAGATAACGCTAGTCGAGAACGAATCCCATAGATTAGAATGTCAGTAGAATTTACTCGTCAGGAAACGCGCAGGATGGAATTGATAAAAGTCCCTTCATTTTCGGGAACTGTATATAAAGTGTACTTTGAATTTTTTTTTTTTAAAAAAAAGATGTTTTAAATCCTTCCAAATGTTAGGATATTATATATGGGGATAGTCAATTCATCCCTCTAATTTGCTCCCTTTTTCTGAACTAGGTAACTTTTTCGCATGGAACCAGCGGCGCTCACATTTTCTGATTCAGAACAACCTACTTTTTGGTTTTCAGAACAGAACCATTCATAGGAAAGTTGTGGGTTAGCGAGGGTCATAGGACTAATAAAAGCGACCCAGCGTCCAGCCTGCTTTTCGCGTCTGAACCCTGCTACGTTGCTATCCTCTCCTTCCCTATTCCTTAAACTGAGGGCAAAAGCCTTCAGCTTCTGTATTTCGTGACTTCACGGAGTCGCGCGGCTTCAGTTACGCCGAATGCGCATGCGTATGTAAATCGAATCCGCTCAGCTGTACCGAAGTTTCCGACAAGGGCGGAATCCTTGTGCTCCGGAGGCTGGTTGTTGATACGTTGCCTAGCAACCGATTCCTAGAAGCGAGTTGGTGTTAGAAACAGGCATATATTTTCCCCCCTTCCCCTCCTCCTCTTGCTCGAAGCCACACAGGAGCCTTCCCAGGAGCTAAACCAAGGGGTGAAAGGAGCAAATGCAAAGGGACGAAAATTAGGTGGGGGGAAATTTGACCCAAGGGGGGGAGGAAAAAATCTGTTTTCGTATCCAAATAGTTTCCTTTTAAAATCCCGACCTCCAATCCCACGTGCACCAAGCAGCCTCCGGAGAAGATGGTGGCAGAAAAGGAGGGTGTAAGCCCCCCCAAACTGAGACCCCAGCAGCTGCAGGAGCCGCTGCGACACGCAAAAAGAACCAAGAAGCAGGTCAGCGATGGATTCACCATCAAAGCAATGATGAAAAACACCGTGGTATGTTGCGATGCCCTTAAAATAATAGAAGGCTTTCTGATCCTTTGGAGGATCAGAAGCGCCCGAGGGAGGAAGGGCTGGCCTGCCGTTTGCAATGGGTGGGGAAAGGACGGGGATGACAGCTTGAGGAGAGGGGGGAGGATTTGCCTGCCAGGTCCCCGAAATGCTCCCTAAGCGAACTTCACCCACCAACTATTACAGATTAACAGAGTTGGAAGGGACCTTGTAGGTCATCTAGTCTAACCCTCCGCCCAAGCAGGAGACCCTACACCATTTCTGACAGATGGCAGTCCAGTCTCTTCTTGAAAGCTTCCAGTGATGAAGCTCCCACAACTTCTGAAGGCAATTGTTTGATTGCTCCTGCTGTCAGAAAATTTATCCTTATTTCAGGCTGGAATCTCTCCTTGATCAGTTTCCATCCCTTGTTCCTTGTCTGGCCTTCAGGTGCTTTGGAAAATAGCCTGACCCCCTCCTCTCTGTGGCAGCCTTTCAAATATTGGAACACTGCTATAATGTCACCAAAGTCACACTTGAAACAATTTCCTTTCTGTTTTCTCATCCAAATATGTTAACAATCCATCCCATTGCTTCCCATGGTTAACAAATCTGACTTGAGATCCAGTAGATCCCATACACTATGCCAGGAGTCACCCAGATTCTAAGAAGTTGTTCTTGATTTAAATATATTGCTCTCTCCGGCTTTTGATCTGAGGTGTTTATTCTGTGTTTAGCTGCTAGCTTAATGACCTGCTTATTTTTAACCCAATTCTTTTGCAATTTTTTGCGCTTCTAATTATTATGATTTTTGCCTGTACTACTTTTATCTCTTTCTTCTTCTTCAATATTTCATCTGTTCCACAAAGCCCAAACTCTTGATGAACTTCTACCTTTCATAAAACATTCAAAATACTCTCAAGGTTATCATAAAGTAAGCATTAAATAAAACTCTACAGCTTGACCTGTATCCCCACTACTTTCTATTGGAACTCGTATATGGAAATATAAACCACACTTTTGGAAAAGGGCCAAATCATTCCATTTTTACTTTTTTTTTTTTTAATTCTAGGAGTTTTCTTTCGTGTGTGAGAGAGATGATTAAAGCATTGTCATATATTAAATATGGGGAAGTGCTGTGTGATTCTGTGCATAATTATTCCAAAATAAGTCAGTGATGAATGAACACTATACTAAACAAATACTGTGGCTTTTATTCAAGAGTCAAGAAGTCATCATAGCATGTAATGAACTTTATTTTGAATTAACTGTTTGTAATCTGCGATTAAAAACCATTCATCACAGAATTTCTAGATAGAAGTTATATAACATTGCAGCAGTGGTGGGTTGCGACAGTTTGCACCAGATCGGGCAAACCATTAGCGGTGATGACGGGAGGCTCCGCCCACCCACCTGGACACTTCTGAGCATGCGCAGAAGTGCTGCGCAAGCATGCACAAGTGAACCAGTAGTGACGGGATTTGGAACCTGCCCCTGCATTGCAGTGTTATTGATAATTACTACCCAAAGAAAATGCAATGTCTACTTGTATAATGCCCAAGGATTGCAAGTTAATATATTACCATCTCTACTTTTCTGTTCCTTTCCACAGTTCATCAGCATTATTTTATGCAACTCTACTCTACTCAACTTTCCCAGCCATTATTAGTTCTATGAGACTTTTATCAAGGAGCATGGTATAAGTTCATGCCATAGTCTATGTCAGAGGTCTTCAAACTTGGCAGCTTTAAGACTTGTGGACTTCAACTCCCAGAATTCTGGGAGTTGAAGTCCACAAGTCTTAAAGCTGCCAAGTTTGAGGACCCCTGGTCTATGTTCACACAGAACACTGTATTCATTTCAGATTTTTTTTTTTTGTTGCTTGTTTTGCTTTCAAACAACTTGCTCACCATAAACCAGCTACATTTCACAAGCAAAATGTAGTTGGCTAACATAGCGTTGAAGTTGGGCAAACACAGTTGAGGTGCAGTGTGTAAACATCTTCACCCACACTGCTTTTCACTCAATATGAGCCATTCTTCTAAAACAGGTTTTTTTAAAAAATAGAGATCTACATGTACTAGTATTGCCAAGTAATGGGAAAATCCAAATGTATCTTAGATCTTATGGGTTCAAAATAGGAGATTTTAGCATAGCACTAATTTTCACACAAACTGTTTGGATATTTTTAGCACCATAGCTTACCTTAGTATGGCCCGTAGGTTTGAATAAAAGTTAGAGGCTTTGAGAATATTAAGGAACTGAGTCAAGGCTGCTAGTGAACAATCCATGAACAAACTACAAACTTTTAGCCACCTGTTGAGGAAGCTTATGAATGAAGATTATTGGGAAATATGATATCTGAAGATACATACAGTAATTTCAGGTGACCAAACATGATATAAAAACTAAAAAGATGCCTTGTGTTAAGATTAACTCTTGAGGGACATAACCATATAATTTTCCTGGCAACAAAGATTTATCTTCAGAGTTGTTTCTTTTTCACTTCCTTCACAGGACATTCAGTCCTGATATGACTTGGTAGTATCCCATCAAGTACAAACCAAAATTATTACTGCTTAGCTTTGAACTTAGACCAGATCATCTTAAGTGCAGCTGCCTGCTCTATTCCTGACAGGGTAATGATTTGAAATTTAGCGAAATAATAACAAGAGCAGAACTGCAAGCACTTCAAAGTTTAAGTAAAGGAATAGAAGAGAGTTTGGAGAGATTGAAAGAAAAAAAAAATTGAAAGATTGTTCCAAATACTGGGATTCTCAGATTTTCACCAGGGACATACATTACTTCTATCTTTGCAATAACTTTGAAGTAGCAATACATTATAGATAATGAAGTCCCTTATTACATACACATTCTCCACTTGTTATGGTGCATTGACAATAAGATCAGTTATAAATTATGACTTAAATTGATAATATTACAATCAAAGTAAGTGTATAAGCTCAATCTACAACAATATTTTTATATTGGAAATAGTCTATCATGGCAAAAATTATCTAATTCCTTCCAACAGAATGATAGAGCTGATAAATGTGGTATTTTTAGAAATGGCCAGCCAATAGATACTTTTAGTATGAAAGTTGTATTATTTTCACCTGATAATTGATTTTAGGTAAAATATATGTGAGAATCAAGTATTATATTATAAAGATACAGATTAATATACTGAAAGCATTTGTATAAAGATCCCAGGATTCTTGCATAAGTCTTGCTGCCTATTTTCAGTTTGAAGTTAAATAAGATGCAAATGCTTAGTGTTTACTCTTTTTAATTAAGATATTTGTATGTAGTAATGATCATTTGTGCATCTAAAACTAAACGAAAAAGCTGGTTTCACTTCTATAATTATTATAGTTTTCAGAATCTCAGTTGCCAGGAAAGAACCATGAAAGCGGGATAATATTTAATGATTACAGTTTTGATACTATAGTTTTATTTGTCCATAAACATGCACAGATAAAACACAAAGGGGAAAATGTACTTTATCTGACAAAGGTGATAAGTTGTTCAACTACCCCTAGCAGTAGTTTTCCATTGTAGAAAAGCACTCTCTAGTGTTTTGAGTTACTGTAGTTAGAAGTAACACATGGAACTACTGGGAAATTAACTAGTCTAGTTAGAAAAAAAGATAGATTGGGTAATATAATATTACCCTATAAAAGTTGTTACATTGCAGGTCTGAGGCTATTGAATTCATTGCAAATTATTACACTATTTCTGTCTTCTGATTATTATTCCCAATTTGGAAAGAGCTAGCTCTGCTAAAGAAACATTCAGAGAATGCCAAGTTTTATTTCTACAAATACTTTTAGCCCACATAGCTTTTGAATTATGTTTCAAAAAGCTGCTTTAGATGTATCTGAGCAATGAAGCCAGGAAGGAAACAATTACTTCGTTTTCCAATTGCTAAGACTGTAAATAAACTCTATACTATTATTTCTATTATTATTCTACTCTATTATTATTTTCCCAGCTACTTAATACGTTATCTATACTGGTGCTGTTTTTTGTTTGGTTGGGGAAAGAGAAAACAGAAGAGTCTTTAAAATTATTTTAAGCAAGGCTACAGTACAAAGACAATAAATTGCATTCTAACTGTGAACAGCATATCTGTAGTGTAATGGGAGCTAAAGCTTTAAGAAGCTAGTATCTGTGGCTATAGATTCCATTGTATTTGACAGTTCTGGCTTAGCATTTTAGGAAAATAGTATATAACAAAACATATAATTTTGTTATGGATAAGATATCTAGGATAGTTGTTAAATGGGAATTTGAATTTTAAAGAAAATACTATTTCACCCTTACAAGTTTTTAAATATGAAAGCTTCTAACTGAACCAGCTGTTTATTTAGGAACAGCTTGATCTTTCTGAAGAGCAAATATAAATCTACTGTTTCAGGATTTTGTCTGTAGACAATGTGCATTATTTTTGTTTCCAAAATTGTTTTGTTATACAGGTAACAAAAACCTGAACTTACAACCATTCATTTAGTGACCATTTGAAGTTACAATGACACTGAAAAATGCCTTATAACCAGTCCTTGCAGTTATAACAATTGGAGTATCCCCATGGTCATGTGATCAAAATTTGGGCGGTTGGCAACTGGTATATATTTACAATCTCTCTACTTGCATCATTTCAGTCATCTCATCATTATTTTCAACTTTCCCAGCCAGCTTCAAATAAGCAAATGGTTTCCAAATGGTGGAAACCAGAATCACTTAATGAATGCCCAATTCAGTTAACAACCATGGCAAAACAATCATAAAATTGGGCACGATTTAACTTAACCACTGCCTTTCTTAATAATAGAAATTCTGGTCCAATTTTAGCAATAGCAGTAGCACTTAGATTTACCACTTTACAGTGCTTTACAATCCTTTCTAAGCAGTTTACAGAGTCAACTGTACCCCCAACAATCTGGGTCCTCATTTTACCGACTTCAGCAGGATGGAAGACTGAGTCAACCTTGAGTCGGTGAGAATCGAACTGCCTAACTGCTGGCAGCCGGTAGTCAGCAGAAGTAGCCTGCAATTATGGTTGTACGTCCAGGGTGGGTTCTACTTACCTTTACTACTAGTTTGCAACGGGATCATAGCTGCCAGTTGTTTAGCTGGAGCTGACTTTCATACCCATTAAGTTCTTCCCAAGAACATAAGATGTCATAATGTATTGGTGTACAATTGGTGCAGATCTGAGCACTGTGGCCTTTTGCAAATGATAGATGGAAGTTTGATCAATGTGCAGATTTTCTAAGTGCCATCTACGATTTTTTTGATAGAGCACCCAATGTG
The DNA here is from genome assembly GCA_022577455.1 of Arizona elegans. Taxonomy (NCBI): domain Eukaryota; kingdom Metazoa; phylum Chordata; class Lepidosauria; order Squamata; family Colubridae; genus Arizona; species Arizona elegans. The sequence continues at coordinate 258,969,236 of JAKOOJ010000001.1, forward strand.
CCAGTAACCACTGGGACTGCTTCAATCAATTTATAGCATAGTCTTTCAACTTCAATTTTCAGATCTTGGTACTTTGTGATCTTCTCCAATTCTTTGTCTTCTACTGTCACCTGGTATTGCCATATCAATTATCCATACTTTCTTTTTTTTTCAACCACAGTTATATCTGAGGTGTTATGAGCCAAGACGTAACCAGTCTGTATTCAGAAATCCCACTATATTTTAACCTGCTAATTTTCGACTACTATTCACTCTATCCTCCCATCAGTTTTTCAGTACTGATACATGATAATTTTTACAGATGTTCCAGTGAATTACTTCGACCACTGTGTTATGTTGTTGTTTATAATCAATTTGTGCAGTCTTCTTACACAAGCTTAGTATATGATCTACTGGTTCTTCTGCTTCTTTGCACAATCTGCGCTTTTAATCATTTGATGCCTTTTCAATTCTGGCTTTTATTACATTAGTCCATATATCCTGCTCTTGAATAGCCAAAATCAAGCCTCCAGTTTCTTTTTCTAATGTCCAGTGGTAATACTTTACCAAATTTTATCTTTATCCATTCTCTCTTCAATCTTTGGTAGAAATTGACTATGTAAATCTTGCTAGCATACTGTTTGCGTTTTTATTACATTATTTCGATATTTATTTTTTGTTTCCAGTACATTTAGTCTCTTCCATTTTTTTAACTTGCATCAACATTTGTCCTTACCTGTCTTTTATATAATCATCCAATGTATGCTTTTCTTCTACAACAGTTTGTCTGATCTGAAGTAAACCTATGCCTCCATTTCTATGGGGCAGGTATAATCAATCATTATTACTATAGGGATGAAATGCCTGGGGAATTCAGTCATCAGTTTTCTTCTTTTTTGGTCAAAACTGTTCAGTTCAGCTTGTAATCAGGTAATTCCAGCAGTGTATCATAAATATGGTCCAGGTATTGATGGCTTTGATGGTAAACTTGTGAAAGGGGCTTTCACAAACAAGAAGGGGTCAACTTATTCTCCAATGCACCTGAAAGTAGGAAAAGAAGCAATGGATGAAAACTAATCAAGGAGAGAATCCACCTAGACCTAAGGAGAAATTTCCTGATAATTAGAACAACTTGCCTCCAGAAGTTATGGGTGCTTCAACACTGAAGGTTTTTAAGAAGAGAACAGGGGGTTGGTCTATAAGACCTCCCTTCCCTTCCAATTGTGTTATTCTGTTAAGTGAACCTGTATATTCTTAATATATCTGCTAATCTTAGAATAGGCTACATGGTAAATGTGGTCTTTACAGTTTGTTTGATTGTTAGCCAGATGCTGAAAGAATTTCAGTTAGCAAGCATTATTAAGTTTGGTATTATATTGTAGTACTCATCTAGCAAAACCGTTGAGAATAATCGTTGTTTCAGTTGTACAACTATAAACAATTTTCAAAATTGGCAGTGAAGTAATATAGTGCTGAAATTGGTATTTTTTTCTTTTCTGGTGAGTTTATAAAATTGAAATAATTAGATGTTAGATGATAAAGGAGCGAAAGCTCAAAATCCTATGGCATTTTGTAGTAAGTTTTTTTTTTAACTAATACAAGGAGTCATTGATTACAGTATTGCTATTAGCAAGTGCCCTTATGCAGTGGTGGGATTCAAATAATTTAACAATCAGTTCTCTGCCCTAATGATTTCTTCCAACAACCAATTCACCAAACTGCTCAGAAAGTTAAAAACCGGTTCTCCTGAAGTGATACAAACTGGCTGAATCCCATCACTGCCCTTATGATATTCTTTTTCATACAAGCAGATAAAATTCAGTTAAGCTTTGTACTGTAATTTTAGGATTTACAAAAATAGATTAAGTTTTAAAGTATGGAAGTTACTGGATCTACTAAGATCCAGTTACAGGATCTAGCTAAGTTATGAATCTTAACTAAGCAAAATCTTATTCTGACTCTTGACTTTTGTACCAGGAGAAATACTGAAGATCTTTTTAAGGTTCTGTCTGAAGATTTGAGCTGCCATTTTTATTTTACACCTTGGCATTCCATGTTTAGAGAGTAACCAAAAGTACAGTAAATAATCTTACAGGATGAGAATTTAGTATCAAAAGGTTGGGTATAACTTGCCCAAAGTCGTTTGTTAGGTGATATATTCTAAACAGCAAATATTTGACCAATAGCTAATATCTTGTATCCTTCAAAAATAATAACAAATTCATTCATTTAGTTTCTATTCCGGCTTTCCAGTTGATGTTAAATAGGTATGCTTTTCATGCTGTATGGGATTTTATAAGGATTTCACAAATACATTATTTATTTATATCCTCACGGGAAAATAACCCAACATATTCTTTTATGTTTGTTCAAGTCATTGAAATTTTATGGAGTATTATAATAGTTCATAAACTGGCACCTTAAATTACAAAAACTAATGAGAGAGTTCCTCCTTCTTAAAGTTTATAACATTTTTTTTGCTTTTTTTATAAGTAATAATAAAACCTTAATAACAAATTAAACTATAATTTAACAACAGCTATAGCGATTATGTATTAATCATAATGTCCCTGGAGCCTCATGGCAGAAGTCAAGCGCTTCCAATTTTCTCAGCTATTACCTCACAATAAATGTTGTCCTTAGGCTATCTTTCTGGTATTAAATTCTTGTACAGAGAAACAGGTTCCTACTTTGGAGCTGGGCAAATTTATATCATGCAGGGTTTTTATTTTCCCTTATGATGATTTTTCACAGTTGTTTCAAAATGCTGTATTTCCTATCTCTCTCACACATGGGCTCTTTTTTTCTCCCAAGTCAGTTCAATGTGTGCTGATTCCAGAAAGGTCACTGTATTCTCACTGATTTCTGCCTAATATTTTAGATATCTCAATGAGGCCAGGGAAACTTGGAGTCATTGATCAATGGTCTGCTGCTCTTTTGACAAACCTCTGGGATAGGCAGAAAGGAACAGAGAAAACAGGTATTGCAAAAGGATAGTCTGTCCATGTTTAATATCTTTGAGTATTATACAGCTCCCAATCATTTTTCCCAAGAGAATATCTCTGACCAAAAATGAGAAACAAATCTGTGCCTCCCTAACACCCCTTCTAAGGATACTATATTGTCCTTAAATTATAAGAATAGTTAATTCAAAGGACCTTTGTCCTAGAATATAAGTAACAGTAACAGAGTTGGACGGGACCTTAGAGGTCTATTTATGTACCATTTCTATGGATTTCAATATCAACTTATTTTCAGTGTGGACTTCTGTTTTAAAAAAGGACAGAGCAGTCAGCATCTTCCTTACAATGAAATATTATTGGAAAGATGTCATATTACCTTGTGCTTTACTCTGTTTGTTGTTGGGCAGGTACAAAAATAAACCTTTCAACAGAAAGCATACAATTGGAGAATAATATTGGATTATAATTTGCATAAATATTTTCTTACAATTGGGTAATACAAATAATTTACACTGCATACTGATTATTTATCCAGTTTTGTTGTTCTAAAGATAGCATATTCTTAAAGAATTATTGTAATGCCAGTTTGGCACACATTTGAAAAAGATGTGTATGAAAAAAGAAGCACAATCTTTATAGTAGCAACATCACCTTAAGTTTTGATAATTGTAAAAAGATTTGATTGATCATGTGCCATCAAGTCATTGCCAACTCTTAGCGATCACATAACCAGACTTTCTCCAGTATGATTTTTTCATTTTTTCATTGGTCCTTCAAGAAATGGGTCTGACCACAACAAAGAAGAATTACTTCCTATGATATGGACTCCATATTGTTAACGTACTCCAAGACAGCATTTGCCTTCTTACCAATTACATCACATGGCTGGCTCTTAGTCAAGCTAAGGTCGCAAAAACATGTAACTCTGTTTCACATTAATTATTGCCAATCCATATTCCACTCTCCACCACCACCCATACTTCTGTCTTTACTTTTTCCTCCATGTATGAAAGCTTTGATGTTATATTGCATCCTATTTATTTAAACTATTGCTTAAGGCTTGCAGACATTTCATTACCCAAACTAGGTAGCTAGTTTGGGTATAAAATGTCTGCAAGAAAACAAGCAAGCTCAGAGAGCATTAAGGACTTCTCATAAACGATTTTATCCACATGTACAGTGCTTCTATAGACAAAAAGGGAAATCTATCTGATCTACAGGTAGTCCTTGATTTACAGGTATAATGAAGCACAGAATTTAAATTCCTTGCCCAGAATCATCCTTGTGACTAGGCCTGATTTTATGACTTTATGACTTTTTTTTGCAGTTGTTCTTAACCACAGTAATCAATTGAATATGGCAGTTGTTAAGTGAATTAATGTATTCCTTTGCTGGGAAAAGACCAGAAACTGGCAAAACTTATCATAAATTGCAGTCACATGACAAAAGAACATTGCAACTGACTATAAACTGAGCCTGTTGTCAAATGCCCAAAATGTGGTCATGTGAATGCAGGACTGCGGGTTTTGTGTGCAACCATTGGAATTCTGGAATTGGATCATACATAGCCTTTTGGGGGAGGAAGATCTGTCGTAACAGTCCTAAGTAAACTGATTGTTAAGCAAGGACTAGCTATAGTCTTTCCTCTGCATTAAAGTTAACTAAACTAAAAAAAGAAATATTTTTCTTTTAATAAATGAAAGAATTTATTAACATAAGGCATTGATACTGACATCATCAGATACACATTTGCCATTGGAAATTGACACAGGCTAAACATCTTTTAGAAAGAAGCACCACATACCAATTTATGGTATTTGTTCACATTTTAAATGCTCTTGATTAATGAAAATCCATGCAAAAGCATAGTTTAAACTGGTGAAAAGAAGATAAAATGATTATAGTTTGCAACAAATGTTATGACTTCGGGATGTTTCCTTGTGGATCAAGCAATCTTCTGCACTTCGCTTAAGATTGACCTTCTCACCTTCAACAGTAGACATGAAAGTGAGAGCTGAAAGTCTACCACCCGATCAACCTGTCGTTGAGCCAATACATCTCTGATATAAAACCCAATTAACTGTTGAAGAAGCACATCCATTATCCTTCTGATTTTAAAATAGAGCACTCATCAGCAAAATGACTAAAAGAAAGTACTTAAGAATTATGAAAGTCAAGGACGTTCAAATCCAAAAGTCACAACCTTTTTTTTCTTGCACTTTACTGATTAATATTACACTTACTTATAATGCTTCTTCTCTGTGTTCTCTTTTCTTTCTCTTTAAGTAAGCTAAATGGAACATTGTTTGTTTGATTTTTGTTAATGTTCTTTCCATATATACTTATTTAATGGGCTTTAAAAAGGCTAACGTTCCAAAATGCTTCAATTGCTATCAGTTTGATGTGTATTATGTAAGTGTAGGTAACTAAGATTTTTGTAGTATTGGCACTTAAGGATTTAACTTGAGTGAATAGTTGTGTGATTAAAAACTATGAAATAGCCACTGAAAATATTTTTAGCAACTCCAAAAGTTCTTATTTTAGGGGAACCTCCAAATTTCTTAAAATTTGCAAAGAAACGGAAACTTCAGAATAGCAGCAATACAATATCCAAATGCTGCATAATAAAGAAGCCAGGAATGCCAATATTATTATAAAAGAAAGCCAATTTATAATGTATTTCTATAATTCTTAACAAATGTTAGAAAGTTTTCAAAGCAAAATAGCTCAGATGCAAAAGAATTGGAAATAAAAAATCATTTATCATTTATTTATCAAAAACCACTTTTTAAAAAAAGTTTTTAAAAAGGCAAACAGACTCCAACAACCAAACCAAATTATCTCCCTGCTCATGATGTTATAACATAACAGTTGTGTTTTCTTCACCTTCAAATGAGCCTATCCATACTGCAAGCATGGCATCAAATGGCAATTCAAACAACAGAACTAAACTCCATTAAAGCAACATTTTTGACTAGTATAAAAAGAACAGCAGTTCTAGTATATGACTTCATGGACCTGTTCATAATATAATCCTGAATAAATGTTCAGGAAGTATAATTCATACAAATCTAGAAGTCACAAAAAAATCCCTCACTGATTATTATACTGACATGAGTCTAGTAAAATTGGTGGAATTATTCCAGGATAAAGAATCTCTGATCATCAATTTGATACAGTGATGCTGGATATAAAATCAGAGCTGTATGTCTCCAGAAGCAACAGTTTGTAATGTATTTGTGTAATCCTTAACAAATGTTAGAAAGTTTTCAAAGCAAAATAGCTCAGGTGCAAAAGAATTGAAAATAAAAGAATCTTTTATGGTGTCTCAAAAAGCACTTTTCCCCCCTTTTCCATCTTATATTTTCCAAGTCTTATTTCCAAAACCCCAGCTTTACTACCAAAATAGCATGCATAAATTGCAGCCATTATCTTTGATAAGGGAGAAAGGATGAAAATGAGAAAACTGTTTCAATATAAAAGTTTACTTTTAAAATTTTAGTGTAATAAGTTTTGGAAGAGTAATACTTGTGCTATACAAACATTCAGATCAGAGATGGGTTTCAGCAGATTCTGACCAGTTCTGGAGAACTGGTAGCGGAAATTTTGAGTAGTTCAGAGAACCGGTAGTAAAAATTCTGACTGGCCCCGCTCCCATCTATTCTCTGCCTCCCAAGTCCCAGCTGATCGGGAGTTAATGGGGATTTTACAGTAACCTTCCCCTGGATTGGGGAGGGAATGAAGATTTTACATTATCCTTCCCCTGGAGTGGGGTGGGAATGGAGATTTTACAGTATCCTTCCCCCTGCCAGCCTACCAAACCACATCCACAGAACCGGTAGTAAAACATTTTGAAACCCACCACTGATTCAGATTTACTATAAACATGACAATATAATGTTCTTCCCAAAGCAGGCAAACCCAGATTTTCTGGGGCAGTTTATTGTTTTTGGAAATGAATATTCCAGAACAATAAGTCTTTTCCTGTGAGAAATAATGCACAGCAGTTTTGGCTTGGTCTATGGTGAGAACCTGTTGCAATTTATAAGCCATGGTTTATTGCTTGGTATTGACTCAGCCTTCCATCCTTCCGAGGTTGGTAAAATGAGGACCCAGATTGTTGGGGACAATATGCTGACTTTGTAAACCACTTAGAGAGGGCTATAAAGCACTATGAAGCAGTATATAAGTCTAAGTGCTATTGCTGTTGCTATTGCTATTGCATGTAAACTTAAATGTCAACTTCTTTAGGCTCAAACTAAGCTTCCTCAGCTGGCTATTAAACTCAAAATCTAGAATAGTTGCCTTTACAATTAGCCTCAGTTAATGACCACTTGTTCATTGACCACTTGAAGTTACGACAGTGTTTATAACTGGTCCTCAAGGTTCTGGCCACTAACACCCCCCCCCCCGGTCACAGGATCATAATCTGGGTGCTCAACAATTCGCCTGTATTTCCAATCTTCATAGCATCTCACCTTCATGTGATCTTGATGTGTGACTTCCCTGCCAGCTTCCAACAAAAGTCAGCCAGTAGTCAGAAGTTGTGATTCCATAAGATTCTCACTCAAGAATCCATGGTTATTCGCTTAACAACAGTAATCACTAATTGCTGGAATAACATTGCTAAGTGGCAGAGTCACACAATACCACACTTTATGATCAGTAGTGGGTTTCAATTTCATTTGCTATCAGTTCGCTCACAGGCGCACGGGCTAGTGCGTGCAACACTTCTGTGCATGCACAGAACCTTCTGCGCATGTGCAGAGACATCTGGGCGGGTGGGCGGAGCCTCCCACCGCCACCGCTACCAGTTCACCTGATCTGGGGCAAACCGGTAGCAACTCATCACTGTTTATGGTTGCATAATTTAGCAATAACAGAGTTGAAAGGGACCTTGGAGGTCTTCTAGTCCAATCCCCTGTTCAAGCAGGAATAGAAATCCCAGTTCTAATTACTATACAAACAACACTGACTGAGTGAACTTGAGGCTGATAAAAAATTTATACCTCCTTCTACTTCAAATCCAGCACAATATTTCCCTGTTTTTTCCCCATGTAATGAAGTTTTTGCTTTACTTCTTCTTTTTCTCATATACCCTCACTGGTGGCCATAACATGTTCATCTTCTCTCCATTTCTGTTTTATTCTAAGAATGGTTTGACATTAATAGATACATGTATTGTACAAACTTGTAGTTTGTTTTAAGTTTGTTGAATAAAAGCAGTGACCAAATTAATATGTTGTATTAAGCCAACAAAAGGTGCTATAGATGCAGTTATGTTGTGGTGAAACAAGAGTTATCACCTATCTAATGGAAAATAGTATCCTTGACAGTAAATAAAGAACTACTCTGCATTGGATAAGAGCTCCCAAGTAAAGAATGGTCTGTCTATAAATTGTGAAGATCATAGCCTATATCCGTGATGGCGAACCTATGGCACATGTGCCACGGGTGGCACGCGGAGCAATATCTGTGGGCACACGAGCGTTGCCCTAGCTCAGCTCCAGCACACATCCGTGCGCTGGCCACCTGATCTTTGGGCCTTTCCGGCCCACCAGAAGTTGGGAAACGGGCTGTTTCCAGCCTCCAGGGGGGTGGGGAAGGCTGTTTTTGCCCTCCCCCGGCTCCTAGAAAGCCTCTGGAGCTTGGGGAGGGTGAAAAATGGGTCTACAGGGCCCACTGGTAATCTTTTTGCTATTGCGTGCCAAAAGCGGGGGGAAAGCGGGGGGTCGCATGCACATGCACAGAGGGGAAGGGCGCAGAGGGCATTGAATTATGGGTGTGAGCACACACACACACACACACACACACGACACCCTTGCACTCCCTCCGTTTTTGGCACGCAACGGCAAAACGGTTAGCCATCACTGGCCTATATGATTATCTCAAGGTATGTATTCAGAAGGTGTTATAGCTTATTGCTGTATATGAACACAACTAAACATTTAATCCAATCACCAAACTCATTGTACATATGTTGTGCAGCGACAATGAAGGTGGTTGTTGTTGTTATTATTATTATCCCATAGTAGATTCAGAAGGAAAATATTTATCAATCTGAGACATACAAAGTCACTGAGAAATACAAAGTATTTAGATGAACTTCTAATGTACTCTAACCTTCACAATTGTGACTACGCATTGAAAACTTAACTTTTTTCAAGCCTCCTAGCTTTGCTAAAGTTAGAGATGATAGCTACAAAAACATTGTGGAGATACCTCAGTTTCTGACTATAATAAACCTTGCATCTGATTAAGTAACATAGGAAAGAAGTAACGTTTAATAACAAGCTTCAATTACTATTCCTCTTAAAAGTGGTAAAGTTATATAAAATTAATGATTGCCTTTCACCCAAAGATCCAGCAGATCCAGCATGAAGCTGTAATGCAATATGGGTTAACTGCACATATACTTTGGGTAGAGATTTCTATTTTTGAACAAACTAAACCTGAATTTTCTTCAAAATTCTTGGAACCTATATGAATTCTTTAAAACTTCCCAGCTTAGTTTACAGCTATTGGATTTCTTGGTTATATTTTGTGAATCAGCTAAGAGTTATCACCTATCTAATGGAAAATAGTATCCATGACAGTAAATTAAGAACTACCCTGCATTGGATAAGAGCTTCTAGGCTAGGGATTAAATAAAGAATGGTCTGTCTATAAATTGCAATGATCATAGCATGTATTCATGGACTTCAACCTACACAAATAAAGCTGTCTGTTAAATAGAATAAATAACAGGGAATGGATTTCTCAGAAAGCAATTTTATTAAGTCAGTGTTTGCCCTATCAAATTGAATGTGCTGACGTGGAAAAAGAGGTATGGCTTCTAAGCCCAGATCCCCACAAAAGAACCTTTTAATGTTTGAATATGCAACAATACTTCTAATGCTTTTTAATATAAGACAGATCCTTGAAGTTCTTCACATATTCTCAAAACAAGTGTTCTATGATACTGGACTGCTACTAGTGTCAAACATCTTGATAGAGGCCAATTGTAATCATATGTCAGAATGATCTTGGGAGATGGGGAGAAGAGATGTTGCTTAGGAAATTATCAGAGGAGAGAGGGCATAGCTCAGAAGCTGGATATCTGGCAAAGAAAGAAATTCAGAAAGGAGCCTCTCTAACTTAAAAATTGTTCTATCCCCAAATAAATAACTCCACAAGACTTTCTAAATATCCACTGTGAATGTTACAAAGATTTTCTCAGATATTTATCATGTCCCTGTTTATTAAGGTGAAGGTATCACCAAATTTTGGACATAGCTGAATATGTCCACCTCAGCAAACTCAAATATTTCTTTCCTGCCCAATCTTCTTTTCTTTCCATCCCTCTTTTACCAAGAACATACATTTATGTTTGAAGAAACCGCTGCCTGGTCAATAGATAGAGTTTGTGCATTTATATTTTGGGACAATAAGCAATTTAAGGGTAAGCTAGAGAAGAAAGTGATGACAGAAAAAGAAAATCTGTAATGTCACTATGAGAAATATATATTTTTTTGCAATATCTCATGAAAAACAGGAGTGATTCAGAAAGTATAGCTAAACTCATGACCAGAAGAAGCAAAGATGGTGCTAATAGAGGAAGCCTGGAAGCTGAATGCAATGGAAAATATTTATCACTTGGAGAAAAGTGGTCAAAACTTAGTATTTTGAGGTCACAGATGTCCAGGTTGAGATATAGGGGAGGCGAGAAAATTCTGGGATTTGTTAGATAATGTCTCTTAGTTAATGAAATAAGCATTAGTGAGGAAAACAGAAACAGAATTGGCTACATCACTTCTCTTTTTAAAAGGCTGAGTGAAAGTTAATGCTGTTAGACCTTAATACGGATTATTCTTGAAAAAGAAATCAGCTTGGCTTCTTTATATCAGCCCACAAGTGTAATAGTACATAGCACAAGAAAAGACAGCATCTCCTTTAGCAGAATGTTTTATTCAACATTAGGTGACCCCTGAGATGGCAAGTAGTCCTATGTAGTTCTAAGTGTATTTGGAAATAAATTTGGTTGAATTAAATAAAATTGATCACCATGCAAGCATTCTATAGGCTTATAGTTCGTAGTTATAGTATCGCTGAACGGCTCCCTGTTTAATGACCATTCAAAGTACACAACAGTGCTGAAAAAATAACTGTGTCCTCATACTTACAAACACTGCAGCATCCTGCAATCACAAGATTGAGATTCTGGTGCTTCACAGTCAGCTTCCAATAAGCAGAGAGAATGGAGAAACTGGCAATAAAATCACAAGTTGCACTCATACGATATCTCATGATATCCCATGATAACAACCATGGGTGATTCACTTAACAAGTGTGACTGTAAGTCTGCTCTGGCCTCATGATGTCTTATTTAATGAACGCAGATAATTTGCTTAACAACTGTGGCAGAAGTGAGACACATGATGTTTCATTTAACGACTCTGTCGCTTAGCCACAGAGTTGCTGGTCCCCATTGTGGTAATTAAGCGACGACTACCCATATTTCACTTCATTTCATCTCACTTCATTTTTACTTATTGTTTCTTTTGTGTTTTATATTATTAAAGGCTATTCTTTTGTAGATCATAATTTAATATAGATAGTAAAGTATAGTGATATGGAAAGGATCTTATGAAGAACATATATGTGATTCTCCCCTCTCCTTTTTTTTTTAAATAGGATAAGAATAAGAAAAGATTGATATTTGGTTAATCTTTTACTGGTCCTTCATCTGTATTTTACTTCTGATACTGCCAGATGTAAAAAAAAAACCGAGCAATTTTATTAGCCCTAGTGAAGTACTTCATATTTCTATTTTATTACCTGTTCCAAAAGCTACAAAATACTGGGCAATGTTTCCTTGAGTCAGCAGATTTTTTCAGTGATCTCCTTTGTTTGAGTGATCAAAGCATATGATGCATTTTATAAGATTCTGAGGTACTAATTTCTGGTGGTGATTATATTACAATGTGTAAAAGCCATATAAACCTATTCCTTTCTTGAATCATGATTTCATTCTGTGTTGCTATAAATTACTGGATGCAATATCTTTTCTATTTAAAGCCTCTGAGTAGTCTGGTATCTATCCTGTTATTAATAGGAATCTGGTATTTATTAATTTTTTAAATGTGCGTATACCTTTTAGTATTGGTGTTACAGGCAGCACGTACCAAATATTCATCATAAAAATAGCTAAGCAGGGTCAGACCTAGTAAGCATTTGAATAAGAAAATCCCAGGGCTGTAAACTGGATTTGAAAATCATAAAACTCTTTATAAGGCAGCTTCCATATTTCTGACAAGGACCTAAAAGATGAGACAGGAGTTGGGCTCCTCTTGGTGAGACTATATTTTTTAAATATCTTTTGCAATAGATCTCAGGATGGATATTATCAGTAAGACAGGAAAAAAAGTCCAATATGACCATCATAATTATAAAATCAGCAATATTAAACAAGCTAAAATATGACAGCATCACATCTCTGCTTTGGAGAGGTGGTTTGATTCATCATATCAAAGTGAGTCTAATGTCCTTTGATTTATCACCTCATATGGATGAATGAGGCTTTTGACATACATAGAAAGCTCATTTATTAGTTCAAGCAGAACAGTGTGGTCATATTACTCCACAATTTGGAATCAGGGACCTGATTTCTTCTCTTGAAATACTTAGAAAGGGCCTTGGAACAAAGCACTCTTAAAAGATAGCACCTATCTGAAACTCTGCACATCCTATTAAACAGAACTGTTTATGTTGATCAAATCTTATATAAGATTATATGATTACTTAATCATATAATAAGTTGCTATTTAATTACGCCAAAACAATTAAACAAAAATGAAAGGAACATTCTTTTTTTGTGTGATGGCCTATTTGCCTGTTACACAACTCTGCCTAGAGAATGTATTGCTTTCTCAGAATCTTAAGTACTACCAAATACCGAACAAAACCCAAAAGCAAATTAACAACATAATATAGAACAAAATGAACACAGAGTAATTGTGACATATAACTTAATTGGAATTTTTACTGTGGTTACAGCAATATTCTTTTTATGATCTTTACATTAAAAATAGCTTCAGTGGTCACAACTGGTCACAGTGCTTTCATTTATGTATAGGATTGCAAAGAAGTAAAACAATTCAACATTTCCATAAATATTTACTAGTATGACAATGAATGCTTAACAAGATTAGTCTTCTGTAACTCGTTTGTCCAAATTATTAATTTCTTATTTTAGTCTATGAACTTTGTGGCAACCTGTTCATATTGGTTCATAACAGTTGGTTTCAAGTTGGTTCATAACAGGTTTATAAAAAACAGTTTATTTTACGTAAGCCGTACACTGATTTTATCAGTGATTAGGAAACTTTTTACCTTTCTGAAATTGCATCCTGATTCAGATAGGATCTTTTCTACTATATCACTAAATTCTCTTCCTGCAACTCAATCCATCCCAGTTTTGTTTCTTACCTAAAAAAGAACTATCTTTCTTTATTCATAATAATAAAGCTATGATCTTATGGTGCTATCTTTTTTTTTAATACAGAGGCCGTTATGGCCTCAGAATAGCAAATGTTTTTTAAGCAGATCAATTTACTTTGAAGCTTTTGTTTTCTAGTATTTGCTATCACAGAATCATGAATTAATAGTGCTAAGAGCAATACGATTTAACCTTAAGAAATATTATTTTCAATTGCATTAGGACTTTTTATTCAGGTTGAAGTTAGGAAGATTTTTTAAGAGTATGATCTTCTGGAAAGATTTGAAGTACAATTTATTATGAAGAAAATGTAGTTTATGAGTTAATGGGATTTCACTCAAAGTATGGAAAGCGAATGAAGCCGTGCATGCTTTTATTCATTTTATCACTTCAGAATATACTCTAGCAAAAATTATAAACATGATGATATAGGTGATAAATACCGTATTTTTCGGAGTATAAGATGCACCTACCTTTTTTGGTGAGGAAAAGAAGAAAAAGAAATCTCCCTCTGCCTCTGAGCAATTTTGCCTCATTGCAGCAAACAGCAAACAGCCTACTTTACGTTCATTTTCATTTTCAGCAAAGCTTGATCAACACAAGGAAGAAAAAAATATGCTCCAGCAATTTACTTCCTTGGAGCAAGCAGCAGAGACCTGCACAAAACAGCTGAGAACAAATCAACTGAGAGTTGGGAGGCTGATCCAATCAACTTGTGCTAAATAGGCTGTGCTGAAGCTGAAAGGAGCTGTTTTTTCTTGCTGTTTCCTTGCAAGGAGGTGACTGCTATGAGGCAGAGGCCAAAGGGTGGGGGCCAGTGGGTGGGCGGGGCTACATTCGGTGCATAAGAAGCACCTAAATTTTCACCCCCTTTTAGGTGGGAAAAAGGTGCCTCTTATACTTTGAAAAATACGGTAGGTCAGAGACTAAAGCACATGGGTTCCAGACCTCAAATTGTTGGAAAGTTTTCATTAGATGCAAGCCTTCTATTGAGGGGGAAAAAGTCATAGGGAAATTAGAATGTAAGAGCCAACACTTACTCATAATAACAGTCTCATCTCTCCAGTCATTAGTATTTAGACCCAGAAGTAAAAGTTTCAAGCAGAGGAAAGAATATAGAGGAGCATTCCAAAAGCCATCAAACCCAATGAAATAATACAAGGGGAAGAGAGACAAGGAATAAATCTAGCAGAAGATGATTCTGAAAATCAACAGCAACAAAAATTAATTAACACTCATGTGTTTTGTTGTCTTAGCAGTGGGGAAAATTACTGTAACTTTTGTTAACAATACAGGCGACACAAATCACATTCTCTGGCATCCTGTACACTTTAACTGAGGCCAGCAAATGATGTACTAATGAAATAATGCCCCTGAGCTCTGTTAATATAACATGACAAAAATTATCCAACTTTTATGAAGGAGCTATTGGTTCGACCCTCAAATAATATATTCCCAAATTCTTCCAAAGTAATGGATTTGTTGGAGCCACTGTAAAAATGCTCAAAATGCAAGTGAAGGAAAATTCAGTTCCTCATAAAGCTCTAATGGAATATGGAGTTTCTCTCCCCCACCTCCCTATTCAGTATTAACTCAGTTGAATAACCCATAGTTATGTTTTAGAAAACTTTGCTCATGGTTCATGGTTAAATCTTTCCATGCGATTTTACAAAAGTAAGAGAAAAGGCAAAAAAAGGGAATTATAACTATCATTATGGATCAACCCTTTCAAGGATCCTAGAAAGTTGTTTGATAAAGAAATGCAGGGCAGAACCTTTGATATTAGATGCTTATCCCACAGGATAACTTCCATTTGCAAGATCTGGAAGAAATGCATTTCTGTATATAAATAGGAGAGACTCCCAGCTTGGGTTGCATGTTCATGTCAAAAAAAAGAGACACAAATTATACCCAAGTATCCTAGGGATGAGAAAGAAGAATCATTTAATGAGCTTGTTGGATGTCTTCTCAGCAAGCTAAACTGGAATTAATTAAACTGGCATACCACAATCCAGGAATTTCTGATAAGGAATTTTATTACAGGAAAGCAAAGAAGGCATGATGAGCGAATTCAAGGAATGCTGTGTATCAAAAGCAAGTGCTTTATATAGTGAAATCAATATTCAACTGATTTTTGTGCATCTTTTCCCATAGCTACACTACTGTATGCAATGAGCTGGAAGCTCTCTCTTTCAGGGAGGAAAACCTAGTTTTAAATCTGTCTTTTGTTTGGGCAATATCCAATTTTTCTCTTTCTATGCAAGAAATAACTCCCACACCTAATTATTTTATTATTAGGATAAAGAAGTCAGTAAAATAGATTTACCCCCCTTGGGGATTGAACATGTAATATTTAAATATGTACTTATGGGGCTCAAGAGCTGACTAGTCAGAATGTTGTGTAAAAGGGAAAGATGTATTAAAGTTTATTAGATTAAAAGAGAAGCACTTTGTGGCTAAATCACTCAGTATGAGGCCTACAAGTCACACAATGGTGTTTTAACATAAAAGTTGAAGGCCTGTTTGAGTCATATTATTTCCAGATGTCAATGGCTTATATGATTCTAACAGTGGTTTTTAGTAGCTTCAGAAAACCTTAGAATCCCAGCAATAAATATATCAACACAAGGAAACCGATTCTGAAACATCCTCAAGCATGATTTATATCTACTCCTTCCCCTTCAGCCTGGGCTAGGATTCTAAATCACAAGGACTCACAAGTATATCATTTTCCCTAACATCCTGCAGATCCCTGCGCAGAATTTTTATATCTAATTTATTTACTATTCAGTTATCATTTGTGTAGTACTATATTAACAAATATAGCAATCCAAATATTTTTTTTAATTACAGAAAGGCACATTAAATACTTTGGTCTTGACCATTACTTTGTTCACGTTGTAATTTCATAAGATTTTTTTTTCATTTATATCAGTATAGCTTTGCCTGTTAATTTTTTGCAGTTATCCGTCTGCTATAGCACTTCAAAAGTTGCACTAACTTTAATGAGTTGATTTTTTTAAAGCAGCAGATGAAGGCTTGAAACAAGTGGGCTTGTTTTAATTGACAGCAAAAAGAAGCTTCATTTGCATAAGATCCAAAGTGCTTCATCCAAATCATTTCTGAAGGGTGCATAGCTCTTATAAAGCTTACACTTCACAGGTAGTAGAAGAGTGACTGAAAAGACATATGACTACATTCCTGGGGGGGTGGGGGTGGGGGAATCCTTCATTGTGTTGAAGCTTGAATTCTGTGGAGAATTTTATGATGTGTCAATGTCATATTTTTAAGATTGAGCAGTTAAAAAGAATATTAGGTGCTCACATTAAATGTTCATTGAGTGAAAGATGTGAACTGCAATCATCTGACAGGGACAAAATTTCAAGGCTTTGTTTAACAATAGAAGCTGTTTCACTCTCTAGAACTAGACTAGAAACAAACACTTTCTCTTTTATGTAGTTGAAGTTTATAGAGGAAATTAACACATGTTAAGAATCTCCTATTCTTCCAACTAGCTTCTAAACTGAAAAAGATGTGAACAATTCTATCCATAAAATGCTTGGCCAAACTATCACAATTTATACTGACTGGATCTTCTGGCCTATCTCCCAGGGAGAGGGGAGGGGGAGGCCCAGATTCTTTAAACATCTGGCATTCCAATGGTCAAAGAAATAGTTTCCTGTGAAATAAAAGATATATGTGGGGGAGAGGGGATAATTTTTTAACTAATCATTTAGGCAAAAGATGATTAGAAACTGGTTGGGGCAAACAGTGGAGAAATTGATGCTGGGTTGAAAACCAAGTGGGAAATCCTACCCCAGTGACCAGTGGTTTTTCTAATATTGGTAATATTATTTGGATGTTCCAGCTTTTTATATGCAACCGGCTTCTTGCATAACTGTATTTCCAATTCCATTACAGTTAATCCTACCATATCTTAAACAGGCAGAAGAAGAAGCCTGCCAAGGAAAGTGATTTTAAAAATTATGAAAGAGATATTTTTAAAAATAAATATTTTTAATGCTAGACTGGGATGGGGTATAACCAGTGATAGAATTTTCTGTTGAACAGCCTAAATCAGTAGTAGCATCTTTGCTAAGAGTGGCAAGGGAATTAATTGCTTTCACTTAAATAACAGAATGTCTTGGTATGGCTAGATTCCCTTAAACTGCTTTAAGCGTTTGCCTAGAAAGTATTTTTAAACTTTTTTTTACCAGAGATTTTATAAATATTATTATAAACTGAATAAAATATTTTCCCCACTCACCCCTGCAGTATCTGAAAAATACTGTAACTTTTAGATTTAAAGTTCATACTGAAAATAGTTTTGCTCCATTTATATTCATAGTAATGTTTTCATTTCATGTAAATGTTTCCCTTGCTTTGAAATGTGTAAACATTTCTGTGACTGTAAAATAATTTGTCCTAGAAACTTTAATTTGCAATTCTCAATGGAGTGGTGCCCTTCAGAATCTTCAATGACATTACTGATCTAATATGGACATTGTGATAGCCTAATAAATCGTACATTGTGGCAGGCAGGAAAAAGAATTAAATTTAGAAATGAGAACAAGTCTAAGAAGAGAGAGTAGAAAGAGAAAAGGGAGAAAACAGTGAAGAAATAGGTTGTGTTCCTTAATCTTAATCCCAAAAGAAAAACAGACAACGAAAATGGCTTATTTTAGCAATAATGTTTACATGAAGGGGTTCTATCATTCCTTAATCTGTTTATAATCTGCATATGTCTTCCTGCAGTAGCCACACAATATTTGAAAATGATTTGTGTATGCATCAGTGAGTTTCAGAGGAGTACTTCATACATGTTTTTATGAGTTTTACAGCATCTCTCCTGAAGTATATTGTATTGTATTACTTTATTCTACATATAAATATTATGCCCTCATCTATTATATTCTTTCTAATATAGAAAAGGTTGCCTTTGAATCAGTCCCTACTCCTGATGTGTCCTTGTCGTTGCCCCAAATGCTATATACTCTTTCTTCAAAGAGCTGCTTGGGCTAAGATTAGTTCTATTCAACACAGTCTTGTGTGAGTGCATGTTTTACAAGTTTAAATCAGCTAAAACCTGTACCTGGTTTTGTTTCATAAGCAAGAAGAGTACTGTTTCTTTTGGCAGTCATTAAATGGTATTATTTTTCATTCAGAGCCATTTAATATTAACAGTATCAACAATATTACTTGTAAGATATATCAATGTAGTCCCATTATTATTAAGGAAAGTACCTAGTAAAATTTCATACAGTTCATTTTCTGTAACTTTTTTTTGGTATAGAATGACTTGTCTGCTGTTTAATTACTTAGAATTGTAAGTATTTATCCATTTCTGGGATTATCACAATTGCACATGACCAATTATATTTCATTTTAACTGGATCAGAGAAAACAGGTTATCTCAGGCTATAATCCAGCAACTATATACATGAAATTTTATATTCATTGGGTTTATTTTGAGTTGACAGATACAAATCTAGTGTTAATCAAGTCAGTGGGAAGCAACCCTTATTTTTTTCCCCTTTTATAACATGAATGTTTTGCTTGTTTTGTTTTGCATGCTTTGCATCATAACATTACTGCAGTCCAGCGCAAATTAATTTTAGGATAAATCAATTGTACAGAGTGAATAATGATTAGATTCATGGTTTAGGTTTAATGCAGTTCTACTAAATAACTTTTTTTGGAAAAAATATGACTAATAAAATTATGCTTTCTAAAGATACATCACTTTTTGTTTGATTTTTGTATGAACTTCACATTAATCTTTCATGCTGTTCCATTCTATGTGTAATTAATCAAAGGAGATTGATCTTGAAAAGACAGTTAACTGTTACACAATTAAAGGATTCCAGATGGAGAAAAAGAAAATAATTGACTATAATAGTAAAGCCAGCAAAAGCAAATGAAATGTTGATTCATGAATAGAAACTTCTACAAATATGAATAGTCTGAACGGTTTGTTAAATTTGGCCTCAGGCAGTTCTTTGATAGAAGCTCAGTACTTACACATCAGACAATCAGACTGAACAGCCTTTTCAGAGCTTAAAGAATGCTATGAAACAATAGGCAGTATTAAGTTTTGAAATGTGATTGATTGCTCCCTTTGTTGCGAGCACTCTGCTAAGCATTTTCCTGGTGACATAAACTATTTGAAATATTCAAAGGGAAAAGATAGAAATAAAGTTACACTGAAAATAAATGCTAGGTAGAGTAATATTTGATAAGAAATCTATAATTATCCATGCGCTCTCATCAAAATGTTGAGCACACAAAATATTTTGCTATCAGTAGCCATCTGCTGCTGATATACTCATAACAGGATTGGAGGCCTACCGTTGCTTCACTGATGATGGAATGGAGGCTGTGTCAATGTGGATTTAATCTGAGCAGGGCGGGCACTCAATAAGAAAATGCACTGAAGCTGCTGGAGAAAGTCAGAGTGCTCAGCCCGGTCCCTCTCCCTGCAGCAAGAGAGGTGTTTTACCTTCGTTATTTCAATATTGGCTTTAATTTCCACCTTTTAACCAATATTAATCAGTATTTCAGTATTCTGAAAAAGTCAGACAGGGTTTGCTATTTTTTTCTGTCAGAAGTGTTCATGAAAGTACCTCCCTCTTTTGCTGTAATGTTTTTAAAATATTAGGAATTACTTCCTTTGGTTAAACTACCTGTAGGGATATTATCTACAAGTGTAGATGATATTGCTACACAGACACCTATCTCTTCTGTTAGTCTTAGATAAGAAATTTACTTATCTAAGTAAAGATAAGTAAGATAAGATTTATTTAGGTAATAAATTTGTGTCTAAAAGAAAACATAGCAGATTGACTTGGTCTACTATTCAATCAGTATGTTAAAGGAAATTTTAATGGTCGTGGAAAGTCTATGGTAGCTATGTAAGAGCAGTTCAACTCTAAATCTTTCAAATTTGATGAAACTCTTGCATCACAGAACATTCCTTTGAAACACTTTGTTGCCCCTGGATAGGTCTTCTATGTCTCATACCAGTTCTTCCCCTTCTCTTCTGTTTCTAAAGCTAACTTAATCATCCGTACAAAGCGGCTCGTGCTTATTTGAGGTAACACTTGAAAATCAACCCATTAGATTTAATTGTACAGTAGAAATAAGAATTAAATGAGTTTCTGCTTGTTCTTTGCATTCATTTCACTTCTGTCATTTGTGTGAGATTTTCAGAGATTCTGGAAGAGACACTAATTTCCATTAAATGGAATAGCATTATAATTTATATTTTCCCATTGTGATGATTCACAAAAGAATCAAGTCACACTCCTCTTTCTTAGCTGTGACTTTCTGCAAAGTGAGCAGCTTAACTATAAACTGTTTTGCTTATGCTTCACAACATTCTTGGAAGTGTCAGCCATAATCCCAAACAATTTTTCAGACAACAAGAGTAGATACACATTATTTTTGCTTTGTATAACAAACTGCTATACTATCATGCAAAATTATTCTAAAAGCCTTTTTTGCATTTTAAATACAATTTGTCATATGGCTTGGGAGACCAGTATTTAAAAATCTCAAGCCCCAGCAACATTGAGTTAATCATACATTTCTGCAGCTTTCGTCTGAAGTCCAGTTAACTTAATCATTGTGTACATGCTTATATCCTTATGCAAGAATATGTTGATGGGATTATTACTGCATTAACATGCATAGGCCTGGGCTTCCTACCTAATGAAACAACTTATGACCAACTTGATTTTTGTGGAGAAGCTTTCCCTTTCCAGGCATGTTTATTTTATGGTAAGTACTGATATATTCTGTGAGACTTGCTCTGAAATGAATACATAGAAATTTGTAGTTTTAGCTATAATTACTTTCAAGAGGGTTATGGGAAATGACCAAACTTTATTAACAATAATTGTGATAAAACAGATTTAAGTTGTCTCCAGACTTTGTCATGTATTAAATAGATTAAATGAAATAAAGAGGAAATTATTCCATTAAAGGAAGGAAAGTCAAACTCTGGCACTGGTATAGTTTTTAGCTGTTTTCTGGTGTCATTATCAATGTAATTTTAAACTATAACTGCAGTTTGTTTTAGTATTATAATACAATAATATAATTGTCCATGTAGAAGCAAACTTCACTGTATTCAGCAATAATTAATTCAAGTAAGACAAGAGGTTAAACTCATCTTTCCCCAACTTGATATCTGTTGGATTTGGTTATATTTGGAGACTACTAAGCTGAAGAAGACCAATATCAATCACAAATATTGTTTTTTCCAATGGATTCTAAACCAAAACCAAAATATTGAAGCAATTCTTCAATAGATGTAATCCTAATGTGTAACCTTATACTGCTCTTCCATATACACAAGCAATAAATTACAGAAAAACCTATGAAATTGGGTGACAGCATGAAAAATTTCCAGTCTTATTCTTTATTTTTGATTCCTGTCACAAAATGAATTGATCCATGCTGCGTTCCTAAATCACTATAATTCCATAGAATTTTTAGATGCAAAATAACTCCTGGAAATCAGATTTTCCTAATCCCTTCTCTTTTTTTTCTCCTTAAGGAAACCTTAATGTTAAAGCCATACTTACGTCATTCAAAATCAACTATACCTTAGAATGTTTGTTCTTGTCCTCCAGCTGTGTCTTTTGCTATTATAAATTAACATCCCCTTATAAGCAAACTAATAGTATATTATACTAAACAAATGTCTTACATTGTTTTTATTATAATTGTGTGGACCTTATTTTCTTATTATTAGATACCAGTGGGTTCTTGGTTGAGGGACAGATTCTTTAGCATTCCTTATTTGTGTGAATTCTTCAAACCAGAAAATTTCTACTAATACCTCCATTGTATTGTAACACACTGCACATAATTCAGTTTGGCTATAGTTAAGACAATGAGACAAAATTGAATATGGTTGAGTTGAAAGCAAATAATTTTCATCCTACCCGCGTAACCCCCAAAATAAGACCCTGTCTTATATTTTTTGAACTCTGAAATAAGTGCTTGGCCTTATTTTCAGGGAGGTCTTATTATTTTGGGGCGCATGGAGCAAAATGGGGCTCCTCTTGCCGTCTTATCTGATTTCCAGATCTGCGTTTAAATATTTTTGGGGAGGGCTTATTTTCGAGGGGAGGCTTATTTTAACGCATGCGCTCAAAAGCCTGATTGGGCTTATTATTGGGGGATGTCTTATTTTTGGGAAACAGGGTATATTTAACAAACTTGAATATAATTATATCAGCCATTTATAAAAAGATCTTCTCTCTGTTAAATAATACATATTTTAAGTAAATTACCTTTACAACAGGGGAAAACCATACTGACAATAAGTCTCCATTTTGCTATAAAGCATTAAATATCCACAAATCTTAAAGTGTCTAAATTTAAAATCACTTCCTTAACTTAATGTTCCTGTGCGCAATTGTGGAAAAGCTTAGGAAGGTATGGAAAAGAATATAGACATAATCAGTTAGTTGAAAACTTATAAATAGCCACTAAATTCAGTGAAGAGAAACCCAGAAAGAAGCAATTCAAATCGTTCAAAGAGTCTGGGCTATATTAACTCACTATAAATGAGTGATTTTCAAACATGGCAACTTTAAGATGTAGGGACTTCAACACCCAGGATTCCCCAGCCAGCATTATAAATAAATTTGGGAAATTGCATCATCATTTCTATGATTTTGATTTATTCCAGCCATACATTTAAATCTGTGCGTCTCTTGCTTCTTTTTTCTTGCTTAGCTACTGTACATGGGCCATGACAATTTCCACAGGTATTAAATGTGATAAATATTCCACGGTGAACGCCAATAACAGTGCTTTAAACTCAAATATGAAGCACTCTGATGTCCTAGTCTCAATTAAATCACTGGTCTGAACACAAATGCATTTCCTGACATGCGCCAATTTTTGCATAAAGGTTTTTCTTTAAACATTTTAGGTGAAGGGTCCTCCAGCTGCAGGAGCATTTAAAGAAAGACCAACAAAGCCCACAGCATTTCGCAAGTTTTACGAACGAGGTGACTTCCCAATTGCCCTTGAGCATGATACAAGAGGAAACAAAATAGCCTGGAAGGTAGGTCAGGGCACAGCTGTGACAGGCAGCTGCACTTATTGAAGTGACAAATGTCATTGCCCAAACTGTTGGCTTATAAGTAAATAAAGTGAAGTAATTTCTTAGCAAATAGAAGACGGTGGGGAAAACAAGCCAAGAGACCGGCCTCCTGAGTCAGCCATCTACCTTGGCGAACAATTAAATTATATGCTGCAAAAAGGAAGTTGACAGAATTGCTTTGCCTTAGAGAACTGTCTCCTGCTCAATTCATCTCTATTTTTATGAAGACCTGGCAACCCAGCCTATTCCAGGCAGTCCATCAAGTGACTGGATACAGTGAGCAGCAGCAGCCATTTATCTCTCTCCTCTCCCACTCCATCCCCCCACCCCAATTTCACCTTCCTGCAGGACAGTTTCAAATGGAAGCTTTAATTACCTAAATGGATAGGTCAAGATTGCCTGCTCCTTTGAAATGCAGAGCAGAATACTAACGAAGGCAGATTCTCATTCCAGGGCTTCACTCCCAGGCTGCAGCATATGTCAGACAGCGTAATCGCTGTCATACATGCCCCTGTTAGAGGCTGACCTCCACTGCTAAAACCATTATGGCTCTGACATCTCTGACAAAAGGTTAATTGGCTTCAAAATAAATGTATTGCCTAATGACTTCATTCAAATGCAGCCGTGTTTCTCTCCAAAAGGCTCAGTGATGTTATTTGTAAAACTTGCCAATCTTTGAGGTAACTAGAGCAGGCTTTTAAATTTAATTTGAAAAATGAATGCTGATCTTTAACCCGCTCTTTCTATTTAATTATTTTTGTTATCAAAGAATGAATTTCTCTCTTTCTGCATATTATTTATTGTCTGGAATAAGATTTCTCTTCAAACCAGACAAAGAGCCTGAAGATACATCATATATTGGGAATAGTAAAAAAAAAAGAAGAAAAGGAAAAAAGAAAAATAAAAAGAAGCAGATAAGCCATTCTTAAAACATTTGAGTAGCTCATGTTGAAAAACAATGATTTAAGTTACCATAATTTAGGTAATTAAAACAAAAATGAATGTTCTTGGACATGATCATAATAATGGTCTATAATTTATATTATTAAACAATTTGGCACTGCAATGTACAAAGAAAGATTGCATCGAAATTTAAGGGATCTATTTCACTCAGGTATACTGGCCAATGACTTTTGGCATAACATTTTCTAATCTTAGAATCTTACAGAATATTATTACTGATATGTATAGATAAATGTAAACTTTATGTTATTTATATAAGAATCTTTGTATTAACTTTATATGGAATTTGTCATACTATGTTGTTTTGATTTTTCTCAATATTATATGCTTAAGGCAATAATACATTTCATTTGAATTAATAGACATAGGAAAGAAATCACAAAGCAGAACGGATGGGCTAAAGTCCATCAATTACAAAATGACTTATAGACTAACTTGAACAGATTTAAGTTTAATTATATCTATTTTTTAAAGGGTGGCATGATTGAATATTACTAACTTGGGAATTTTAGTGGTAAAGATTTAGAAGAGAACAGGCAGGAAATACCCAGAAGTGTAATAAGTATTTTATTATTTTCATTCATTATTTCATTTATTATTTTCAGTCCCTATTTTACTGCTTGGATTTACTGTATACAACAGAAGATTTTTTACCAAGTTCCAAAAACAGCATGGTATCAAGAGAACATAAATGTTAAAAAGCTCCTGTAATTCCAGCCATTTTTTGATCTTTAGGTTAGCTGATGTCTTATAACAGCATAGGCACCAATCAAAAGCCACATCCCACTGTTGCTTTTCTATCCTTTCATCCTATCCCAAAGCTAGCAGGAATTTGTATAGCACAGGATATCTTGCTAGTTGTACGACGTGGCTTCCTGTGCAACTGGAAGAGGTCTGCATTGAGCTAATATAAATGTGCAAAGAGCCATGATTGGTAGTTTTTTGAGCTGAAATTCCAGCCTTGTCCAATATCTTTCAGTTTATGAAAAGGCTCCTTTAACTGACATGCGCAAAAGTCTTGCATTTTTTGCATGATTTTTTTTTCTTTTACTTTCATATTGTATACAGGAAGGATGAACTTTTAAACAAATCTTGGAAACTATGGATCCACCAGATGATTGTTCAAATTAATGATCCCTAGCTGGCAGCAAAGAGTTTGAGGATTCTTGTTGTTGATCTTCTAAATCACTTGACAGCCATTGAATGGTCATCTAGATTATCATGTAGCTGAGTGCAATTGTTGAAAGTTTTGAAGAACTGCAGTTAAAGGGATTGAACTGTAAGGATTGATGTGGAAACTGGAAGCTGTCTAAGGAGATGAAGTGAGGAATCAATACTTGGCTGGAAGTCTATTGAAATACAAAATTTGGGTCCTTTTGGTTACACACATTAAGTCAGGCAAGGGGGTTCAGTTTCAAAGCTTTGTACTTTCTGGGTTGACCAGTGGATCAGTGGTCTATCCCTTTTTTTAAAAGGGGGGAAAGTGATTGTGGTATTCTAGTCTCCCTTAAAAAGAATTGATGATTGGACAAAGAGATCAGGGACCAAATTGATGGGCAGGATTCCACAGGAAACAGGCAGAAACAACTAAAAGCCAAGAGACAGATAAACAGCAGTAGCAGGTTGTTCCAATATTATCTTTTAGACACACACAACATGATTCACTATTTTCCTAAGTAGAGGAAAGTATTGCTATTTAGGGTTCTTTGTAACCTCTTAATTATTGTCTGAACGTTTAGTTTTTCTGCTATATATTCAAAACCATGAGCAAATGATTGGTTGGGATGTTACAGGAGAATCAAATTGGAATTCTTGGTTTTCAGCCATCAAATTGTCATTTTCTCTTTCAAATTGACTTTCTAGCCTTGGTGAATAAAATGCAGAGGGGTGGGGGGACTCATGCTCCCTTAGGCTTCATAGAAGAAAGGGGAACATCAAATAAGTAGAGTGATTTACATACTTGTCTAATACCTACTTACTTGTAACTAGACTGTCATAATGAATTACTATAGCAGTACGGCCCAGAGGCTTTTTATTTAGGCAGAGTTGCGTTTGAGTCTATATGATTCCATATATGAGAAAAGGCTGTGTATTAGGATATTTCTACAGCATCAATCAGTTTGCAGATTTGGTTTTACAATGGAGTGCATTCACATGGGGAAAAATATGGTGATATCCCATGGAAAATGTACCTCCATAGTGAGAAACAAGAACATTGAATTTCAAGGAGAGGCAGACCTAGATAAAGGAAGTGACACTTCTTTGGAGCAAATATCTATAGAGGAGATCTTGGAAATTCAAGGGTGGAACAGCAACCTAAACAGTAGCTGAAGTTAAAAATGCAAGCAATGAAGAAGTAAGGTCTCCTTTTCACAATGATAAATACACTGGATAAATACAAAGTATTTGCTTAAATTGTCTTTCATGTTTAAGAAATTGTATACAAATGCATGATGGACATGTACTTTTATTTTGATTTTGGACATTTCCCCCCAGGTACAGAAAACAATTTAATAACCATGACATATAGTTCCTGCCATTTCATAAAATCATTGCTTTTGAAGACCCCAAAAATACTGCTACTTTCATATAATGGAGCATAATGGAGGAACTGTGCTAGCTTGTGACAATATTTTTAAAGCTCTCCCCCCATTGTTTCCTAGAAGAGGTGGATAAATAACCTATCCTGAACTGTAAATAAAAAATATTTCTGAACACCAACAAACACACGAAACTGACAAAAAGAGAGAATGAGGAAACTAAGAATGTTAGAGAAGAAGAAACCAAAGGGAGATATAACATTCTTCAAGAACTATCGCACATATGGCAGCAATTGTTTTTCCTGGATTTTCCTGTATCCCAAACAGCTGAAAATAGAAGAATAGTTTTAAGGTACATGAAGGAAGATGTTGATTCAATGTTAGGAGTAACTTTCCAATAGTTAGAACAGTTTGATGACAGAACCAATTACACAGGGAGGCAATGAACCTCCCTTTACTAATTATATTCAAGAGAGGATGAATAGGAATACTTGCAAGGAGATGGAAGATGGAGTCATTGGCTAAAACAGCTATGTGGGTCTGTGACAAAATGATGGATAACATCCCTTGTCTAGCTATTATACTACTACATTGACATCCTACCATTTGTCTGGAAATTCAAGCTAGAAATACAGAAGGCTTTTCCAGACTCTTTTCTGGTAGTCTTTTGCACAATCCTTCTGCTATCAGGACTGAAAGGCAAGATTTCCTAATTAGCCTTGATTACAAGAATCTGCCAGTAGAGAGAGAAGCTAACCTCTCCTATATGCAGAAATGCTTTCTACTCATGTACATAATTTGTTACTACTTTGATGACAAAACTGCTATTCATATATTTATGTAACATAACGATTTAAAAACATCATTGAGAGAACTATATCATTTTTCAGTGATGATTGTACAGAAGATTGTACAGAATCAAATGCCATAAGCAAAGGCACAACATCACAATAACCAACTTTCCCCCAATTAATTAGAACTATAAAATGTGCAGCTATCAAACTATACTTTGAGTTTACTAGAAAATGTACAAATGATCATTTTACCATCTTTCTCATTTTTAATTCAATAAAATAATAACTTATATTTCTCATCTTCTGGTACATATGCCATTGATAATATGTAATGTAGGCTAAATGGGATATGACTATCTTTCCCATAATAGAAGGAAAATGAATGATTAAACGAATGAATGAATGAATGAATGAATGAATGAATGAATGAAGAGCTTTACTGCACTTCACCAAGCATATGACAATTGTACAAAATAATAAAATGAGACAACAGTCATAAAATATTCGGACATTAGTTCTAAGAGCTACACATGCAAACTTGGTGAAAGTTTAAATAGTTGCTTTTCCCTGCCCAAAGGAATTTCACATAAAATGTATCTGTTTGTGTGGGACTGGTCTAATGAGGGGTATTAGCAACTCATTATGAGGATCTCTATAGAAACCACAAAAGAGTAAAACAAGGGTCAATGATTCACTGCTCCCAGACACAGAGGGCAAATATTTTCTGCATAAAGGGTTTTCTTAAAACTTGCCCTCCAATGCACTGATTGCAAGATGTTAAAGCGCAGTAATGTTAAAGGCTCTACAGAATATATTAACTATATCCTGATCCATTTATACAGCTAGTTGAAATAGACTTTAATTTGCCTCAAGTTTTATTTCAGCTGGCATTTTGCTATATTTGGTTTGCAGTTCTGTATTAAGGGTTCTTTAAGTAAGTAATATATCACAATTTGGTTTTGTCCAAGTTTCAGCAACAGTGAAACTTGGACAAATTCTGCCAATTTCTGAAGTCTGCCTCCAATTTGTTGTTTCTGGAGAAACATAGTTTGCCTAGCAAGATAAGAGGTTGAATGTTTAGCCAGTATTGAAAAAAAACTTAGCCATTGTCTTATTTCTTATTTATTTTTAGCAACTCTGCATCCTATCACAGAGCTACATCAAAAACACATCTTAAACGGCTTTCATAAGCTTTCCTTAGTTTACACTCTTTCTGGTTTAGCATTAATGATACTTAGATTTAATTGAGCCCCATACAAGAGTGGAGCCAACAGTTTGATTTTAAATGGTTGTAAAGCAGCTGAAATATGCTATGTGTCTCTAGAGAAAAGAAAGAAAGAAATGCTGTAGAGATCCTCTGAACAGGACAGGCAGTTGACTTTATTCAATCAGTTCATAAAATTGCTCAGTCAATATACAACTGAAGGTACATACACACAATAATGGAAAAAATGTTCCTGGTATCCATCATAGCAATAGCAATAGCAATAGCACTTAGACTTATATACCGCTTCGTAGTGCTTTACAGCCCTCTCTAAGCGGTTTACAGAGTCAGCATATTGCCCTCAACAATCTGGGTCCTCATTTTACTGGCCTCAGAAGGATGGAAGGCTGAGTCAATCTTGAGCCAGTCAGAATCAAACTCCTGGAATGAGCAGTGAGTTAGCCTGCAATACTACATTTTAACCACTCTGCCATGACAGCTCATACATTCCAAATATGAATCAAGCTACCTTTTCCATGGGCTTTCCATCCAGGTCAGCTTTTTTAATAACTCCTTGCAAACTGTATGAGATTAGTTTTCTCATTAATTACAGTAACAGATCCTTGGAAAAATGGGGTAGCTCTCCTTGATAGCATTATCATACTATCTGCATACTGTAAATTTGTATACATAGGCATTGTTTGCAAATTTCAAAGCATAATGTTCTTCATTTAAATCCATACAATTGCACTGAGATAATAATGGAATAATAATGAAGAGAGGATGCACCTTGATTAATTCCATTGGTAGTCAGCACTATATTTGAGAGATGAAATATATTGCACCTCACTCTCAGTCTGATGTTCATACAAAAGGCATATATGAGAGAAGCTATCAACTGTAGATTGAGGTTGGTGTCAAAGGATTTCCCTATAAATGGAATGAAAGGTTGGGTTAAGGTTTATAAAATAAAGTAAACAAAATTGACTTGGGAGTCTGAGTCTTTTTTTCAGTAAAAAGTATGAAATCCTAATCTAGCACAAAGCAACACACACTAAATCCTGCCTGTTCATTGGCCACCAAATTGCAAAAGCATTTTTGGGAGAAGGGAAAAGAAATGAGGAGGTTAGAGCAACTAGTCTCCATTTGAATGTGCTGGAGGGAACCAAACATTTCAGCTCTTTGTTTCCTGAAGTTTTTTTTATTCTCCCTCTCCCTCTTTCTCTCTCTCCCTCCCCACATCTCTCTCTCTCTCTCTCACACACACACACACACACACACACACTTTAAACATCTTTATTGATTTTCTTTTAGCCAAAACCTGCTTTCACAGTGGCAAATGCTGTTTCAGCTCCAGTTAATACATTCATTTTGCAATTACAACAGCAAGAATTATTGTCAACAACATTACTACCTGCTTCTGTGTCCTTAAACCTTCTATAACAGATATATGTAATAGCGGAGTATACAGTATATCTTATGTTTGGAAAAAGTGTGAGGGAGGGGTATTGTTTCATCTTTGTGGAGGACAGATGGTTGGCAACATCCAGAATATGAAAGCTTAAAAATCCCAGATCTGAATGACTTGCACAATCTTGCAATTTGCAATGTCCTTCTAAAGCCCATAGATCAATGCTATCATGTGGTCCCATGATAGCTTCCAGAACTTGTGCTGTTATTTTTATGGCATGCACTTTCAACAGGTTTATCTCAGTAAAAATAGTTACTGAATCATCCTTCTTGTGACCTAAGCTATAGGGAATCAAAACACAAGTGTAATATGATTAGGCAGAACAACTGCTATGTTAAGATGAAATGATGTCTGGAGGGTTTGCATGCCATTCTGATTGCCACGTTACTGTGAATACATATTTGTTGGAATGTGCTTCAAACATCGTAAAACCTGGGGTTTTTTTTTAAACAGACACTTTTGCAGAAAGGATCTTCACAACATATTGTACTTCAGTTAAAATGGTGTCATGCCTAGAAGAAGTTCAGTTTATTTGCTGCCCTAATACACTTTTGAAGGAAAGGGAAGAGATTGGACAACTGGAAGTTTTTAAGAAGAGATTGGACAACCATTTGTCTGAAATGGTATAGGGTTTCCTGCCTGAGCAGGGGTTGGAGTAGAAGGCCTCCAAAGTCCTTTCCAACTCTGTTATTCTGGAGTTAAAGGAAGTCTGGAGCTCAGCCACCTTGATTTAAGATATGTTCTTATATATTTACACCTTTCTATAATAGTAATGTTCTTTTTATTGCCACTATTTGGCTGTCTAATATAAAAAGAAAAATTCAGTTCCTTGATCTCATATTTTAATAGAAGGCAAACAATTGAACAATCCACAGACCATCTGAAACAAACTTAATATCACATACCAGGGGTGGTAAAGAAATAATATATACAAAAACAACATAGAGTGTGGGGTACGTGTGTATATATAAGACAGAGACAGAGACAGAGAATATAATACATTGCAGTTCTGGTAAAGCTAAGAGGGTGTGGAAATAATTTGTAATCTGGAATGGAAATTATTATATCCTCTTGTCCACGGATTTCCTGGCCAACTAAATAAAATATTTTTAATATTATTTCTGAAAACCTTTATTTTACCGTTAAAAGAGCAATATTGTATTGAGAATATTTTAATCAGATGATAAACAGTGCGTTGCTCTTATAATAAAGTCTAATTTTAAGACTTAACCTGTGGTTTATCTTGCACATACAGTATGAACAATAAATGAAAATGCCGTTAAGGAAATATCTCTGCATTTTCTTTCTGAGCAACTAAACAAGATACCAAACATTGCAAAATAAAGTGTCAAATGGCTTACAGATCAGCGAGGAATGTTTCCATGACAGAAAGGAACAGTAGAGAATATACACAGAAACCAGGCACTATTACATTTTCATGTGAGAATTTATTTCCTAATTTAGTAGTATTATAATATATGAAATAAAGGTAGAATTATCCATCCAAATAAGAAATATTTTTATCAAAACTGAAGCATTACTGTAATAATTACAGAAAAGCAAGTTCTTTTTGCATTTGCATTTGCTTACCTCACTATCTATGATGGGCAATAATGATCGTAGCAGATTTTCAAAACTATTCACTATTCAAAGTATTATTATTATTTCTTTTGCTCAAAGATCATAGAATTTTCTTTTTAAATAGTTTCAGCTGTTTACAACATTATGGTTTTTTTCTTCATATTGTTTTCATATTTATGATTCAGAATTTTAATGAAATGGCTGTCCTACTTCCTTAGGTAAAATATCACATTTATTAAAATACCAACATGTATATTGATTTAGCAGCTGGATAATTTGTTTCTCCTACAGTATAAAGGATGTTACTTTGAAAATGCCCTAAATCTCTTTTTCCTTTAATAACAGACTTTGCTAGAATTTGAATTCCAGCTGTTACAAGGAGTTAAAAAACAAAACAGACCTCCAAAGAAGAATGGTAGTTTATATGATCTGGGGAGTACAGAACCTCTAAGATTTCAGTTATTACTTTTTCTATGTTGATTAATTAGACTTACTAAATTTCAGTAAAGAACAAAAGGTACTATGTGAAACTGTAGATGTGAGTGGAACAAAAGATAGTTGGAAAGGATATAAAAGAATACTATGATAGAATAAATGCTGGTTTAAACTGGATTAGCTGAAATTGTTTTCTTATCTGCAGTTTATTTAATGTCTTATTCCTTTTCTGAAAGGCATGATTGATAAGCCATTTTGTACCATATTTCAACTTTCAAAAAGAAAAGGAAAGAGAATTGTTTATGCTTATTATTTTTGCTTCTCTCCTACCAAGAAATTGTGAATGTCTCTTTATCACTTACAAAGTATAATAGCTTACAGAATCAAAAGTCTCTTCCATGTATGATCTAACTTTGATTAAACAGTCAAAGGCACCTATCAGATATAACCTGATATGACCTGCCGCACATGCTTAAATACACAAGCCACAATGTTGACATGGCTTATGGACTGAATGAAAGTCAATGCTATCTTCTCCCAATTGTCTCATGGATCCTGCCATAATCTCAGTTGTGAGATGAGGCAAGGGACTATGCACTGCTTAATAGCTCTGAGTTTCCTTCAATGATTATGAAGTTCTGAAAAGTTTAGTTTAGTTTAGTTTATTAAACTTCTATACCGCCCTTCTCCCGAAGGACTCGGGGCGGTGTTCAGCCATATTAAAACAAACATATATTCACAAAATTTAAAAAACAATTTAAAATAAATATATAAATATATAAATTTGGCCCTTATGTTAAAAGCAGTATTTGGTGAGCAGTTGGCGCCCCCTTAGCTATAAAATATTTGACATAATTTGCTGTAATACCTATTCAAGACATTCCACTTGAAGCAAAATAAGTTCTCCAAGGATCACATTGACTTTTCCTGCTAGTTTAAGCTTGTGATTTACAGAGTGAGTGCTTCAGCATTGAATTCATCACAAGTCCTTCTATGCCTTTTCTGTGGGAGCTGCTTTACTTTCAGGGAGGAAGTTTTGAGACTTACATTCAGAAAGAATAATGTGAATTCAAGTTTTTCACAATTTCCAAGAAGTTGTTTTCCATTTAAAATTGTTCAACCTCTGATTGATGCCCTCTCATTAATGAATGAAACTCACTAAAGGAATGTTTTTTTTAAAAAAGTCTTGATTATAGTGGTTTGCAGATTATACAGTTTGCAGTGTGACAGAAAGAACAGTTTCAAGGTTAGAGATCATATGAGTTATGAAAATATTGATAAACTTTAATTTTGCATGCATATTCTTTTCTTCTTCATTCAAGCCAGCCTTTTGAACCTTATATGGAATTATCACCAATACACACTTTGCATTTTGCAAACAGTCCTTTCATTTCAAACCTCCTGCACTGAGGAACTGAATTAATAGTTGCATTGTGAGTATTTTCAACCTTTTAATTGCAAACTACCATTCTTCCAATAAAAATTCTGAATAATTTAGTGTAAATAAACTCTGATTGTTTCCATTTGTAAAACAGTTTAGTAAGTGGTTGATTTATGCTTCAAATACTTTCAGAACAGCATCAACAAAATATGTAAATAGAGAGTTAAAGGATACTTCTTTCTCGGTTGAAATACTTGAAAACATTTGGACTAATTCAAAATCAGAGAATGTCTCCTTTAGCAATAAAGATATGCAATCCATTCATTTAAAGCCATTGTGATCTTAATAATATTACATGCAAAACTACAAGCTTCTGTAACAACATCCCTTGATTTATTGCCTGCTTTTATGAATTGCATCATTTCTCTGATGAAGTCATTTTCAAACTTTCTTGTTTTTTTTTTCTATGTCTGCACGAAATTGTAAATCAATAGGACATGTCTTTGTCATCTGCATATCAGATATTCTTATCATCCATCTAGTTTTCATTGTGGATATGGATATTCCAGTCTTTAGGTTAACACAAATTTACAACTAATTTGGCTGTATTGGATGCAATAGTGATAAAACAAGTTCCAAATTCTGTTGACTATCGCTAAATGTTATTTTCTCAATTGTAAATCCAAAATTAGACTCCAATAATGAGATATAGCTAAATGTGCCTAAAGTATGTGTCAAAATTAAGAGTGTCTGTTCCACTGAGACTAGAGTTAGTAAGAAATCAAACCAATCTCTAAAGTTAGGATTCCTTAAATGCTCTCATACATCAATGAAAAGGTCGCTTTCCCAAAGCTGGGAAACACTGAATCATTTCTCCAGGGTGCCATGTGTGCCAATGTCACAACTCAAATCCCAAACAGGATGTGTTTCCTTTCTGCCCAAAGACTGCAATTAAACAAGGACATGTCTGGGAAAAAATAGTCATGTGGTAACATTATA
This sequence comes from Arizona elegans, assembly GCA_022577455.1. Taxonomy (NCBI): domain Eukaryota; kingdom Metazoa; phylum Chordata; class Lepidosauria; order Squamata; family Colubridae; genus Arizona; species Arizona elegans. The sequence continues at coordinate 259,004,146 of JAKOOJ010000001.1, forward strand.
TAGTTTTCCTAGAATTCTAGACAGCATATATTGTTAAATAATTCTAACATTCCTTTTCTTTTAACAAATTAACTGTTACTTCTTGAAGCTCTAGACCGAAAACCTCCTTAAGTTCTAGAGATAACTTTGATTTAAATTTGAAGATGACCTCTGAAAACTAAATGAATATTTTTTTTTCTGCTGAATGGGCTGGTGCTTTCTTCTAGTATAATTTATGGGAGAAATTAGTGTGAACGGTTTGCTTTTATGGAGCTCTGCTTCTTGTAGCAAGCCTGCAGAAACAATTTCCCCCTAAGCCTCCATCTGTTCTTCAAACCAGGGCATATGCCATCTCATCAAGCTTGAAAGTCAACTGATTTATAACTCCTGAAAACTGCATAGATTGAAAAGAAAGGTCGTATGCTGCTCTGTGACAATGATTTGTTAGGCACTTGGATAAAGACAATTCATATTATTATGGACCTAAGGGGAAACACACAGTGTTGTAAGCTTAAAGACGTGGTAGATTGGCAGCCAGAAGGAAAGCAAATGCCCCTCCTTATTCAGATGAAACAGTTACCTTTTCTCCAAGAGCAGAGTGTGCATAGCAGGTAAGCAGCAGCACTGGGGAGACATCTTGTTATCACAGCGTGCTTCAGATCCGAAAGCCTTTTCTCTCCCAGGTGGAAAGGTTGCCATCCAGAAATACCTGAGTTTGCTTCACTTTTGTCTTTAAAGGCTACACAGAATCATCAGCCTGAAAAAAATTTCAGTTTTTTTCTTTCTAGGAGTTAAAATTGCTCTTCAGTGCCGCTATGGAACATTATGTTTGTTTTTCTCTTGAGGTGAATCAGTTGTCCCAGTTAGAAGTGTAATGAAGGATTCAATCTTGGTCCTATTTGGTGGTAATTCTTCTCTCCTCTTATTCCCCCCCTCCCACTTTAAAAAACAAAACTAAAGCAAACAGTTACAGAGAAAGCAGCTTGGCAGGCAACAGACCAAAACAAATTGACAATGTGACTATCAGGAAAATCAATGTGTCATTTGATGTTTTCATTTGTGCTCTTGGTATATTGTGTTTCTTTTGATGGCACACTATTATCATGAAAATAAATCCCCTGATCCTTTAAATCCTGTTTAGGGTCCTATCTTTCAGGGAGAGAAAAAGAGAGGGAGGGAGAGATCATCTTCTAGCTTGTTCCCAAATCAAATAAACTCATATTCATGCTTATATAATAAAAAATGTTAAGCACCAAAAAAATCTTCTGTATAGAGAATATTCAGCCCCTGTTTGGACAACATACTGGGTCATGGAGATAACTCCAGAGCTAAGTTAATCAACTCAGCCAGTTAAACCATATGTCAAAGTAGTATTCCTGCAAGAAATTTAGAAAAAATTCAAATTATTCAAATACATTTTTATGAAATTAGCCAGTCTGTAAGTGTTCCTCTTTGTTAATATAGTGCTTTTAAAGCTATACGGCTTATTTGAAAATTTTTCAACCCATCAGGTGGTTCTGACCAGCTTGAAGAGAACGTTTAAAAAGATTTTAACTTTGCCTTATCAATCAAATCTTGCAGTCTATATGATTTGTTATCTTTCCATTGAGTTAACTTTTGTTATACTTACCTCTTCATGAAAATAAATACAGGTAGTCCATGACTTACCATCATAGTTGAGCCCAAAATTTCTGCTGTTAAGTGAGACATTGTTAACTGAGTTTTGCCCCATTTTATGACCTTTCTTGTCTCAGTTGTTAAGTGAATCTCTGCAACTGATAAGTTGGTAGCCCAGTTATTAAGTAAATCTGACTTTCTCATTGATTTTGCTTGTTAAAAGTTTGCAAAAGAGGATCACATGCAACCATCAGAAATATGAATCAGTTGCTGATTTTGATCATGTGACAATGGAGAAGATGCAAAGGACATAACTCTGAAAAATGATCATAACTCACTTTTTTTCAGTAGCATTGTAACTTTGAATGGTCACTAAATGAACTGTTGTAAGTTGAGGACTACCTGTCATGAAGAATGAGGCAAGAAGTGATAAGTTTGGACCGATATTTTTCCTGTTCCCAACCTTTATGACTGATCATTATTGCAAAATCTTTTATAAGGTGTTTATTTCTGTTTATATAAATCCAAAGATATTTGAACAGCCTACATGAGAATCCTTTCTCCTTAGTGAAGGTAACACAAACATAAGGGGATACAATCTAGCCTGTAATCATCGTGAAACAATTACTTTAACTAATGCAGTTTAAAGTTTGGAGCCATACTGCCTTATTCTTTTGAATCCTGAAGTACTATATTTTTCGCTCCATAAGACACACCTGACCATAAGATGTATTTATTTAGGTTTAGGGGAGAAAAACAGGAAAAAAAATATTCCACTCCGTTGCACCTACCATCGGTCAGCTGAGCAACGACTGGATCCCTGCCTCCCATAGCCCCGCTGATCAGCTGGCTGGCCGACCAGAAACACGGCCATTGCTGTCTTATGTATCTGCTGCCTCCACCGGGGAATGCTGGAGCCTTTGCCGCCAAGCAGCTGATTAATGGTTGGATCGGTCTTCCAGAATATCAGCTGTTCCAGGCTGCGCTGATGCAATATTTGCTCCATAAGATGCCCAGACATTTCCACCCACTTTTGGGGGAAAAAAGTGCAGCTTATGGAGTGAAATATATATATGGAGTGAAATTCCCAGGCATTTGATCTTTTATCGGTGATATTAAACTCCTAAACATTGCTTTTCTTCCTCAGTCAAGTTCCATGTCAATGTTTGAATTTTGTCCTTATTGATCTGATATCCTGACACTATAACTATACTACTGAAATGTGTTTCCTCACAGATTCTAAAGATTCTTGGCTGAGTACCACATCACAGTACACAATTTCAGATTACATTCTTGATTTAATACCTAAAATGTTGGGGCTTTTGCTGTATTTTCTAATGCCAATAAAAATGAAGGAGAGAAAGTAGAGCCGTAGTTCATCCTTTTCAGAATCTTAAAACTATTCCAAATTATAAGAAGCTTTCAGTTATTGTTCCGATTTATATAGTTTATAATTGAAGAGACTAAAGGAGATGACCTTGAACTTTTATATAAGCAAAGAAATATTATTTTAAGTCCTAAGAAGCAAAATAGTATTTTGGTAGGAATGAGGTTCTCCCTTGATTCACTGGGATATAAGGAGGAGGAAAAATAAGGCAGAATCAGGCTTCCAAGATTGTTATTATATGTATAGTTTACCTTAGTAAAGCATAGTGTAGTCTTCCTGTGATGTTGATTTTCTGGTGTAGTCTGCCTGACAACATTCAAGATATTGAATACTGATATCTTCGTGTACCTCTTTCATACAAATGCAGTTTGGATAAAATATATTAATTCATAAAACGTTATTTATTTTCTTTCTAAGTAATGCTATAAAAATTTAGAGAGAGAGAGGGAGAGAGAGAGAGAAAGATAGATGACAATCCTGTCATCAATGCTTTGCTAAATGTTTCATATCATGGAGAAGGAAAGATAATAAGTTAAATGCATTTGGAAGATTTAATTTCTTTTGGCATTTCAGTTTGATATCCTCTTGTAATAGTTGATGTTTGTTAAATCTTCACTCTTCAATCTTCCCCTGTTTAATTTTAAAATTATTGGGCTTTGATCTACATATGTTGATGTCAGCATTTCAAGTAGACCAGACCAATAAACAGAAATCCTTTTAGGTAAAACAGATTTTCCATGTTAAAGGAAAAATAGTCATGGCTCCAAACATTACAATGCTTCCCTTGACAGTTTCAAGAAATGATAAAAAATATCTTGGGTAGAATTTTATTTTGGTATTGTTTGGGACATAAGCTAAAGTAATTTTTATTTCCCTCAATTCAGTCTGAAAATGTAGTATGATAATTCTCTGGCGCGCTGCTTGGAAGAATCCAAGAGCGTGGGTAATATCCCTCAGGTAGCCTGAAAACACTGAGTGCATATCATTTTAAATTAACTGTTGACTCCTCCCCTAGGGACTGGCTAAGGCCCAGTTCCTTTCACTCAGTGCAGCCTGAACGAGTGCTTTTTGAGACTTCCTCCTTCATTGCAATTCCTTCTGTACATTTTATTATTTTATTATTTTATTTTATTGTTTTCTTGCCTCTCCACCTTCATTACTGTGAGTTTTTGCTATTTTTTTCTCCCAACCTCCTCAATCGAGGGGCAGCGGCGTTCTGAAGGCGCTGAACTTCAGACGCCCCTCCTGGGCCTCTATCTGCCGCAGGGCCCTGCTTCCCACCTCGGCATCCCTGCGAGCCTACTGTGTGCCCTTTATAGCCCTCGCCACCGAGCTCTGCCTCCATTCGGCATCTCTGTGTGCTATTTCTACTGGGCGATCAGGAGGCGTTTTTTTCCTTGCTGCGGCCCGTTTCTTCTGCCGCCCACGAACCCTAGCTTCGCCTGATCATGAGTGGCTTTAACAGCAATAAGGAGGCGTTAGGAGCGCTCGTTAGCGCCCGCACGCAGCAGGAGACTGTTTCGCGGCCCGATCCTTTGGCCGCCATCGCGCTCCAGCCCAGCCTGCTCCTGACCACCCTTGCAGGCATTTCAAGAGGCGTTTTGAGCGCTCTTTAGCGCTCGCACGTATCTGGACGTCTCCATCAACTGCGGAGGCAATTCAGCAGTCCCGTGGCTCTTCGTCATTTACAGAGAGGCCTCCTTGCTGGGATTCCGGAGGCGACGCCTACAGGACGCCTTTTCCCACGCGGCCGCCATTTTGTGGTTGCCGCCATTTTGCCTTCATCGGAGCCGGGCCTCAGCGACATTCCTGGACATTTTTAGAACATTACTGCCCCATCCAAGTGGCATCCAATTTCTTGGGCCCCCCCCTTTCTCACTTACCTGGGTCCTATGACTGTTCCTTCTTTCCTAGTCAGTTCCTGCCCTTAAAGGATCTCTTGTGAAGGGGTGTGTGTGTTTTGTCTATCCCCCCCCCCCAAAAAATAATAATAATAAGAGAGAGAAAAGAGGCTAAATTTTACTTGCCATGGCGGATCCAGACCTTTCTTCCGACCTGGAACAAGGCCAATCTTCACCTCGGCCTAAGGACTCTGACCGCTCGTCGGGGAAGGCACCAAAGAAGGTGTCAAAAAAGTCATTACGCCTGTCTAAATCTGCTTCCTCTAAAGGCCACAAATCTTCCTCGGCTGAGGATAAGGCCGCTAAGCGTCGCCATGATGCTCTTGAGCGTCAATTTCAACAGGCACAACGCAAGGTCCCCCCTCCCGTACCACCAGTCAGTCGTCCTGGGGAAGAGTTTACATCATCATCTCTCATTGACCCTTTGCCTCATCCAGACCTTTCTCAGGGACTGCCAACAGGAGCCGAACCTGCTACTCAGGGATTCGTCTACTCCCATCAGATTGAACCCCCTGCAATTTCTTCAACTTCTTCAGCAGTTTACCAGCCTTCGCATCCTGTAAGGGCGCCTGAGGCTACGTTCACGCCCACCGCGGCAGGTCTCCGTCCTCCAGAAGGTCCCCCACCTTCTTATTATGACATTCAGGCGATGATCACGGCCATAGTGTCCAGAATGATGGCGGGAGGTTTTCCTCAGGCCCCTTACCCTCAGGGGGCTTCGCAGTCATACATACCAGAACCACCTAGACCAGCAGCTCATCGCCCCGATGTTGACCCTGGGGACTACTCACTACAGGAGTCCGACCACAGTGACGACTCTCAATTTGACGGTGATGAGGCGGGTGATATGGAGCTCTCGGAAGATGAGGACGAACCACCGGAGAAGCCCTCGTCTATGGGTCTCTTTCGGCCTTCACTCTTCAAGGTCCTTCTCCGCAAAGCCATTGCTACTATGCAACTGGCATCTTCCAAGTCCTTGCCAGACTCTGAGAAGTCCTCTAACCCTCATGAAGCTCTTTTTGCCATCCCTCAACCCGATCAGGAGTTCATTCCCTGCCCACAACTGTTTTCTGAAACCGTCCAGCGACCCTGGGCCCAGCCGGGAGCGCTCGCAGCGCCCAATGGCATTGACAAAAAACTGTTCTGTTCTGTTGCAGGATTTACTTGAGCTCCCGTCAGTCGACGCTCCCATTGCAGCCTTGACGTCCTCTGTGGTGTTATCCAACGACATCGCGGACGGTCTGCGCTCTGAGGACAAAAGAGCCGAACTGGTGTTCCGTAAGGCCCATCAGACTGCGGCTTGGGCCATACGCGCCTCCACCTCGGCCTCTTTCTTCAACCGGGCCTCCCTGATCTGGCTCCGCCAGCTTCAGGAGCGACTCCCGCCTGATGATCGGCGCCTCCACCAGGACGTTAATAAGTTGGTGGCAGCCACAGAATACTCCGCGGATGCGGCTCTTGCAGCGACCAGGTTCGCGTCACGATCTCTGGCATCGGCCGTTACCTCCCGCCGTCTCCTGTGGCTTCGACATTGGCATGTGGACGTAAAATCCAAATGGAAGCTTGCCTCTGCTCCATATAAGGGATCCCGGTTGTTTGGGGAGGCACTCAACCCTATCCTCATAGAGGATAAGGACAAAAGGAAAATCATGCCCTCTTCCTATCGCAGAGCGGATCGGCGCTACTTACCATACAATCAGCGTCCTTCCTTTCGGGCTGATCCTGGCCCCAGCACCGCTTCCACCTATCGTCCCTCCTCCTTCTCCTATGACCGTTCGTCCGACAGACAATCCTTTCGGGACCGCACCAGGCGACAACAGTCTTCGAAACGCCCCTTTCGCGGAGGCGCCTCCCAACCCTTCCGGAGAGGGAAATGACTGCTCCGCACCCTACCCTATCGGCGGCCGCCTGCATCATTTCTTCCACCAATGGTCTCAAACTACGACGGACGAATGGGTCCTGCAAACCATTCATCTAGGACTCACCCTGGAGTTCTCCTCCTGCCCCCCTCATCGTTTCATCCGATGCCTGGTCTCCAGGAACCCCGAAAAGAGGCGTCTAATGTCCTCGGAAATACATCACCTCTTGGACATTCACGCTATAGAGCCCGTTCCCACAGAACATCGTGGGACCGGTTTCTATTTAATATTTTTCCTAGTTCCAAAGAACTCCGGAGGCTGGAGGGGGATCCTAGACTTAAAGGAGTTAAACAAATTGATCACCTATCACAAATTCAAGATGCAGTCCCTTCGTTCGATTTTGGCCGCCATCAGACAAGCCGACTACATGACTTCCATCGATCTCAAAGAAGCCTACCTCCATATTCCGGTCAGGCCTTCCCATCGGCGATTCCTTCGCTTCTCTTACGACAACCAGGACTTCCAGTACAGGGCCATGCCGTTCGGTCTCTCGTCTGCTCCCAGGACATTCACGAAGGTCCTCGCAGTAGTGGCAGCTTCCCTTCGACTCATTCCCATCAGAGTCCTCTGCTACCTGGACGATATCCTTATCCTGTCTGACTCTCACCACAGAGCTCTCAGAGACCTTGAGGCAGTTCGAGATTCCCTTCAACGGCATGGTTTCTCCCTGAATATGGAGAAGAGCCACCTTTAGCCCACCGATCGTATTCAGCACCTTGGAGCCATCATAGACTCGGCCTCCTGTCACGTTTTCCTGGCCCCGGATCGTTGTCTCAGCATTGCCACGGCAATTGCCCAGATTCAGTCTTCCCGGACAGTTTCTATCCTACAATTGTCACAGCTCCTCGGAAAGCTAATCTCATGCATCAACATCGTGCCGTGGGCTCGCCTCCATTCTCGCCCCCTCCAATGGTTCCTTCTGCCCCATCAGAAGTCCCTGGGCAGCAATTCTACTTCGAGGGTCAAGCTCCCTGTCCCCATCCTCCGATCCCTCCGTTGATGGACTTCCCCCGCAATTTCGAGGGGATGCTTCTTTCAGGAACCAGAAAGGATAACGGTGACAACAGATGTGAGTCTACTGGGGTGGGGAGCCCATCTGCATGCCAAGATGACCCAAGGTCTTTGGTCAACCTCGGACCTAGAGCATGATATCAATTGGCTGGAGCTGAGAGCCATCCACTTAGCCCTCCGGCATTTCCAACTCGACATCCAAGGTCGACACGTGCTAGTCTTGACCGACAACACCACGGCCAAGGCACATCTGAATCGAGGGGGCGGCACACATTCCAAACCGCTGCTGGACGAGGCGATCTCCCTTCTTTCCTGGGCGGAGGGGACCGTACTCTCCATCTCAGCTCAATACATATCCGGGACGGACAATACTCGGGCAGACTGGTTAAGCCGCTCTCAAATCGACCATTCAGAGTGGCGTTTGGACCCAACTCTCTTCCGGATGCTGTCGGCCAAATTCGGCCATCCTATACTGGACTTGTTTGCGAGCCCCTGCAACACACAGCTTCCTCGATTTTTCTCCAGATTCCCCAGTCCGGGGTCCAAAGGGACGGACGCCCTGAGATGCCCATGGCCCTGTGGCCTGTTGTACGCCTTCCCTCCGATCCCTCTCATCCCGAGGGTAGTGCGCAAAATCCTGTCGGAGGCCGCGGAGGTTCTTCTGGTCGCCCCGCACTGGCCACAACAACCATGGTATGCGGATCTATTGGAACTGTCGATATCCCGAGAATTCCCCAGGACAGGGTCTCTCTCAGCCAGGGAGCCATCCTACACCTGGAACTGGAGTGGCTCCAACTGGCCGTCTGGCATTTGAGAGGGCCTTCCTGAGGAAGGACAACCTGTTGGGGCACGTCATTGCCACCATGCAAGCCTCTCGCCGGGCTTCAACTCTACGGATTTATGAGGCTACCTGGCAAGCCTTTCGCCACTGGTGTCGCAAGAACAACGTAGACCCGGCCGGAGCCTCAGTCCCTGTTCTCCTTGAATTCCTTCAGGACAGATTGGACAGCGGTCTAGCTCCGAATACCCTGAGACGACAGGTAGCTGCCTTGAACTTGGTTTTGTCAAAGTCAGCGGATCACCCACTGTCCTTGGATCGGAGAGTCCGAACCTTCCTTTGAGGGGCCACCAACTGCGTCCACCAGTAGTTCATAGATCTCCATCCTGGGACCTGCCACTGGTGCTCCAGGCCCTGATGTCTCCCCCCTTTGAGCCCCTGTCTTCTATTTCTCTTCGACTTCTGACTCTTAAAGTTGTCTTTCTCGTAGCGATCACATCAGCGAGAAGGGTCTCTGAGCTCGCAGCCCTGTCTATCCGCTCAGACCTTCGCATCTTTCATCCAGATAGGGTGATTCTTCGACTTGACCCCGCCTTTGTGCCCAAAATTAATTCGCTCTTCTATCGAGCTCAGGAGCTAGTTCTGCCGGATTTTTGTCCGCGTCCCCGCCATTGCAGAGAAGCCCAATGGCATAACCTCGATGTCCGGGACGCTCTCCGGCACTACATTAAGCGAACCTCCCAGTTCCGGAAATCGGAAGCGCTATTTGTATCCTTCCTGCCAGCTTCAATGGGGCACAAGGTCTCTTCATCCACCATTGGGCGGTGGCTCAAGGCTTGTATCTCTACGGCATACACCCTTCGCAACAAGTGCCCGCCTGGACGCGTCTTGCTGCACTCAACTAGGAGCGCCTCGACTTCAGCGGCGTGGGCTACACAGGCTTCCAGCCTGGACATTTGTCATGCAGCCACCTGGACCTCTCTCACTCCCTTTGTGCGACATTATAAAGTTGACTCCTTTGCCTCGGCTGAGGCGTCCTTCGGACGGCGAGTTTTGCAATCTGTCATCTCTGCTATGGCCAACCGGGAGCACTCAGCCTCCCCTCCCATCTAGTACTTGCTTGGGTACATCCCACGCTCTTGGATTCTTCCAAGCAGCGCGCCAGAGAATGGATGTTGCTTACCTGAACATCCTTTCTGGGCGCGCTGCTGAAGAATCCAACCCGCCCGTTACGGCTTCTGCTTCCTGATCCCGGATGGACGTGACTCTTGGCTAGGACATCCTTCGTGAAAGAAACTGAGCCTCAGCCAGTCCCTAGGGGAGGAGTCAACAGTTAATTTAAAGTGATATGCACTCAGTGTTTTCAGGCTACCTGAGGGATATTACCCACGCTCTTGGATTCTTCAGCAGCGCGCCCAGAAAGGATGTTCAGGTAAGCAACATCCAATTTCTCTCCATCTTGGATGTAATAGTAAAGCAACAGTTCACTTTTTTGTCAACATTTAAAAATAATTACTGAAAATTTCAGGCCTGGATTTAGTCTTTTTTCTTCTTGATATTCTTTTTCTTTCTCTTCCCTCCATCAGTGTAGAAACATATTTCAAATTTTTTATCTCAGCCATAATTGTTTTTAGGAAATAATTAAGTTTTTCATATTTGTTTTCCATATACTGGACAAAACTAAATGTAATGGTAAATATCACCTTTTCCACAAGATTTCCTAGCTTCATGTCTTGATTGTAGCATTTGTAGTTTAATTTACAACCCATTTAAATAAGTTTTAACATAATTTATTTTTCAACAGTCCTTATTTCTTTCAGTAGATATTGCTAATTTGTTGACTGGCCAATACATATAGCTTTTTGTAAAGTTAAAATAGACTCTCTTATTAACCTTGATCATATGTTTTCTAACCTAATTCTACAAAAAAGGCAGTACTTGATAAAAGAGCTCTTATGATCCAGATTCACATGTCTATGCTAATAATTTTAATTCAGTCATGCAATTATCTACATTTACTCTTTCCTTTGTATACTTGTAAAAATGTATGCCTTAACATATGTAGTGTACACTAAGCTTTCACTTTTGCTTATTTGATTCGTTGTTGAAACTGACAATTTTAAATATCTCTCTCTGGCTTTTCCTCAGACTGTTGAAATTTCTCCGTTTTCCTATCAGCTTCACACATAAAAGCTCAAAATTTGCTTCTGTTTTCAATGATCTTCCATCATCAACTTTTTTGGAGATTTATTGATTCTTCCATTACTAACCTACTCACTACACCTGGAACCTACCAGGACCTTTCTGTGGAACTCAGAAAAAGAGAAAAAAATGAAAATGAAACATACCTTCTCTTCCTGACCAGATGGGATGGGCCAATGTAATAGGGATGAGATGGTTTCATAGGTAACTTGGTCCCATGCGATTACAGCTTTAAAGGTCATAACCAACATTTTGAATTGCACCTGAAGGCAAACCAGCATCCAACATGCAGCAGAGATATTATAGTGCCATCTATGGGGCAACCAAAATTGCTCACATGACTGCATTCTGTACCAACTAAAGCTTCCATCTATCACTCTATCTATCTATATTGAATAGAATAGAATAACAGAGTTGGAAGGGACCTTGGAGGTCTTCTAGTCCAACCCCCTGCTTAGACAGGAAACTCTACTCCAGTTCAGACAAATGGTTATCCAAACTCTTCTTAAAACTTCCAGTGTTGGAGCATTTGCAACTTTTGGATAGGGTAGTCTCATGTAGTTGCCTCCTGAAAAAGCACCTTTGGGACAACCATGACCTGGATGACTGAGAATCTCTACAGACTTTGAGTCTCATGTGTAGAGCATATTGCAATGGTCCAAGCAGGAAATGACCAAAGCATGAATGACTGAGAGAAAGTCTATCCTGATCCAGGAGGATCTGTGTAACTGGCACACAAAGCAAAGTTGAGCAAATGCCCTCCTAGCCACAACTGCCACCTGGAGTCATGAGTCCAAGAGGATCCCTCTGGGATTGTGCAATCACATCCAACACCAGAGATGATGAACTCCCGGGTACAGGGGAATCCCCCACCCATATCCATTCCATTTTATCAGGATTCATCAGAAGCCTGTTATTTCACATCCAGACACTCACAGCATCACTTAGTTCACCAAAGACAGTGATGTACTGCATAACTGGGTGTTATCAGTGTATTGATGATATCTCATCCCATAGTGATGGATGGCCTCACTCAGCAGTTTCATATAGATATTAAAAAGGGGTGGACAAAGCAAAGGGGTTGTGTTCTGGACATGTTGCTCCTTGTTAACACTGATTGGACTCAGCGTTATAAGAAAGAGGTGGACTAGCACAAAATAATAATAACTGCCACCTACCCCCAGTTCCCAAGTTGGTCCAAAAGGATACCATGTTCAATAATATTGAAAGCTACTGAGAGGTTAAGAAAAGCAAGGATTAATCACCATCGCACCCCCACCAGAGATCATCCAGAAGCGTAACCAATGCTGTTTCTGTCCCATATTTAGGCCTAAAACGTGACTGAAAGGAAGGAGTCAGAAAATCCATCCAGGATCCTCTGAAATTGCAGTGCAACTTCTCAACCACCTTTTCTAAAAAGGGGAGGTGGAAGACTGGACAACAATTGTCCAGAACAGTATGGTTTAGTGATGGCTTCTTAAGGAGAGAGTAACCAGCTCCTTTTTAAAAGGAGAGGAAAACACTTCCTCTCCATCAAGAATGAATTCACCATCTCTTAGACCTACCCATATGTCACCTCCCAAGTGGCCTTATCTACCCTGTGTCCCTGAAAATAAGACTTCCCCAGATAATAAGCCCAATCAGGTTTTTAAGGGCATGCACTAAAATAACCCTCCCCCCCAAAAAATAAGCCCTCCCCGAAAATATTTAAATGCATGCGCAGCCGGTCCCTGCCATTTCTTCTGGTTAGGGTTAGGGAGACAGAGATGGAAATCAGGTAAAATGGCAAGAGGAGCCCCGTCTTGCTCCATGTGCCCCAAAATAATAAGACCTCGAGAATAAGGCCAAGCGCTTATTTCAGGGTTCAAAAAAATGTAAAACGGGGTCTTATTTTCAGGGAAATATGGTAGCCAGGAGGAACATGAGTCTAATTCACAAGTGGTGGCATTTAACAGTCTGAAGGATCCTGGTTATTTCTTCAGGTCCAATAGGATCAACTGTTCCCAGATAACTGGGTAAGTTCACCCCGCAGGCATCTCCATAGGACTTGCCTCACTCTTTGCATCCAACCATGAGTAGGTCTGGGCAATTTCATCCACCAGATGCACAGAAAAATCTTCTGCATGGCCCTGAAGGTAGCCTCCAGGCTTTCCTTCCTGAGAAAGATCCGGATGATCTCAAACAAGGCTACGGGTAGTATTCTGCAAATGCAATAAGAGGAGAGAAGTACTGCTATTTCATTACCATGAAGTGGGTCTTAGGAGCGGCTCTACCTTGTGTTCAGTTGGAGTCATCCCCCATTTTTCTCCAGCAGCACTCTAGACATCTCTTAATCATTTTTAATCCCCTCACCTCTCCCATGAACCATGGGGAGTACCAAGAGTGATTAGCCAAAAGTGATCACATGGGCATGATTCTTTTCCAAGGCTCCAGCTGCCTTCCTCTTCCATACAGTGGCCAGGGCTTTCACAGGACCATGCAGCAGATTATCAGATATTATCCCCAGCTCCCCTTGATATCCTATTGGTCCATCAATCTCCAGGAATGGATCAATTAAATGGGCCCAGCTTCCTTGCAGAATGGAGCATAAGAGAATCTCAAAGTCACCATAGTGTGATGTGACCATGACAGAGGAGCTAATAATAGTTCTCCCCTCAGCTCACATTGCCACTGCTCCAATATGAAAACCATGTCCGATGTGTGGTCAAGGCCCAAGTTGGGCCATGAATAACCTGGAAGAAACCCATGATTGCCATGGATGCTATGAACTCCTGAACTGCTTCCGAGATTCACCCCAGGGACATCAAATTGAAGTCCCACAAGACCAGAAGTATCAAGAGGAAACTCAAGTTGAAGACTTTTCAGCTAGCTAAATCATTCTTTACTAGATATAGTTCAGATAGATTTGGTAAACAAGTACTTTACAAGCCTTGATGTAGAAATGTATTCATTATTTGATTGTGTGGATGCTATGCCATGCTAAAGTGACTAATTCTATTGATATGATTTTTGCCTGATTAAATCTGTAGCAGAATTTTGTTCCTATGAAACATGAGACGCTTTTGCCTCAGAGAATGATTTAAAGATAAATACTGTGTGTTTAAGATCTCAAAAGATTAACTTCAAAGTAATTTTTACATTTTATTTGAAAACATTCCATGTTTCTGAATGCTAAATTAATGGCTTAACTAAAACAGTGACATTTTTAATATACAACAGTCAATCATGTAGCCATTTTTATTGAGAATTGCTTTTCCTAGTGTTTAGGCACACATAAATGATGTTAAACCTCATGTAGAGATGTAAAGATCTGGGGGGGGGGAACCCAGAAAAAATATTTAAAAAATGCATTTAATATCTCTTTTCAATGTATATTTGAAGGAAACTGTCTTCACTTGTTTTAAGTGAAACTGTCTTCACTTGTATTAAGTGACATCTTTTGTGAGCGTGTGCCTCTGTACCAGATTAGATAGACCTTGGAAGCTCTTCATAATTTTATTGTTCTGCTACTTTAACAGCTTCACTAATCATTCTGAATTTAGCTCTATTAGCTAACATTTTAGCTAATTAGCTAAATGTTTTAGCTAACATTTTTTATTTCACCAGGTGGGCCTGACTTAACTTTCTCCCTTTTTTTAAACAATTTTAATATTTTAATACTTTTAATATTTTTAATCTTCAAAGTTTAAATCTGTTTTAAATTGATTGGGGTTTTAATCTGTCTGGGCCAATACTATTTAATTCGATTTTATTTCTGCTTTTTAAATTTTGTATGTATGTATTTTATTGTTGGCTGTTCACCGCCCTGAGTCCTTTGGGAGTAGGGTGGTATACAAATCAAATAAAAGTAAAAGTAAAAAAAGTAAAAGATACATAATTGTAAAAAAAATGAATATTTTATTTCTATTCTCTGTTTACTGTTTTAGGGAGGCATTCCCCTAACATTGGTGCTATCAGTGATAGATTATACTAATAACATAAGTGAAAAAATGCTTAAATATAGGCAAAGCACATCATAATTTGAACTATGTTTGTCTTCCTATTCAATCCCCTATGGTACAATCCATGCTTCTAGAACAGACTTATCTAAATGATAAGTTGTACCTCATTTGGAGAGGTGCAAGCAGAGTCAGGAGAGGTGTGAAGAATGTTTTACTTACATTGATACAAAAAATCCACCTTTCCCAAAGTTTCATTCTATCGCTTCCATTTTTCATTAATATTAGTGTATTTTTCATGGATATTTAGGGGAGGCATGTAATTTAAGATTACACTAAAAGTAGAATTGAAGGCAAAAAGTTTAGGAATCCCAGTTGTAGAGGATTTCTTGATCCTCAGGAATGGGTTTCAGAGGGCACGTATAATTCCAGTAACAAAGTAGGATCATGATTGTGTGAATACAGTATATTTGGTCTCACTGTTTTCATTCAAGCAAATTTCTGTAAGATTGATCCCATATTTATATTTCCTCAATGTCTCAGTTAATTAACACTACTAGTGGAACTAGTTTTGCGTTTACAAAATCCACTTTTAAATTTTCCTCAGTTTAGTTGGTTTCACAACATCTCTTACTTTTATGCAGCTCTAGGGAGATGGAAGAAATTTATGATGAGTTTTTTAGATGCTTTACACTCTTTCAGTTTAGCTGCATAACTGTTTGAGCTTTGAGATAGTTTGAAGGCAGGCTAAGAAGAACAGTAACAGATTATAATGATATATGAGATTCTGAAAAGTGAAACCTGCAAAAAATATTGCATTATTCCTGTGGAGGGAGCCAGTCAGCCATCTCTCCTTTCCTAATGTTCTATCCTTTCCCCAAATTAGCCTCATTGATCATGGTCTATTGATCATAGTCGGGCTATTTTGTTATTATTTCTTAAAGAGTACCCCTCTTAGATAATTTTGGAATTTGAGGAACGTGTTTCTTTCTAGAATATAAGATACGATATGATATATGATATGATGATATTCTAAATATTACAACTGCCCATTTCATAGTAAGGAATCATAAATATGCAAATTATACCCGGTTATCTATCTCTACCCAGCTCCAAATGGGATATGCAAGAAGGGTTCTGATTTGGTGCCGAAAAGCAGTCAGGATAGACAGAATAGGCTCAGATTCAATCCAATTAGATTCAGATATTAGGATAATTTGAACTTTGATGTTTAATGGGATTGCACTCTCTCAGAAAAAGTAGCTTGCACTCTGGAGATCCTTCTGGATTCACAGCTCCTTCTGGAAAAACTAGTGGAAGTTATGGCCAGGAGTGTCTTTCCCAATTCTAGCTGTTGAATTAGGATACATTAAAATAGTACACACTCAGAGCTGTTATTAATGCCCTTATCATCTCTTAGTTGTGTCCATGTAATGTCTTTTATGTCCACTAACTGCCACTTGTGTACATTCTAGACAATCATAATATTGTGTTCTGCCCCAGCTCCGGATTTCTGAGGATATTGACACACACCAACGGTCCTTATCAAATTTATTAAGTACCAAGAATAAACAAGACTGGCAAAAGTTGGCAACCAGCCCAGAAAACAAGATATGATAAACCAAAATACTCTGATAATAAATACGAGTTGTTTCCAGCAAGAAAGCACTAGCTGCCTGCAATTTAAATAGGCTAAGGGAATGGCCAATTATCCTCAAGCCCTACTCTCGAGTAGATTTCCTCCTCCTGAGTAGCCACTCCTGCCTTTTGGCAGCCCTGCATGCTTGAGCATTGAGGAGAGGCTCCTCCACTTCGCTCTCTCCACTTGAAGGAACCTCTGGAGGTTCTGAAGGCCCTGGCTGAATCTCTGCCTCTGGCACCACATCCTCTTCAGCCTCCTCGCTGTCTGATGCGAGCGCTGGCTGCGCAAGCTGCTGGCGCGACACCACACCAGCTTCCTCTTCGTCGGGATCAGCCACGATCCGCACAGGCCGCTGGTGGGCCACAACATATTGTCATATTATGCCCTTCCTTGTAAGAGATCCAGTGGTTCAGTTGAAGGGGGTGAAGATAAAGTCCCCTGAGGCTTGGGACCTGGCTACTTAAAAGACACCTTTCATAGATACACTGAACTTATTCAGGCAGCCAGACAATGCCTGCTATAATCTCTATCAGGAGGTATCACAGGAGGGTGTGTGATCAGTGGTGAAATTCAAAATTTTATACTACCGGTTCTATGGGTGTGGCTTGGTCGGCATGGTGTGGCTTGGTGGGTGTGGTTTGGTGGGCGTGGCAGGGGAAGGATACTGCAAAATCCCCATTCCCACCCCACTCCTGGGGGAAGGATATTGCAAAATCTCCATTGCCACCCCACTCTGGGGCCAGCCAGAGGTGGTATTTCTCCGAACTACTCAAAATTTCCGCTACCAGTTCTCCAGAACCTGTCAGAACCTGCTGGATTTTACCCCTGGGTGTGATAGTTGGTGCTCTTGGGGAGGGAAGCTCCCACCCTCTGGAATAGTTGTCTCTAAGGTGAGAATAGCTTCTATTTTCATGCCGTACTTCTAAATCTTGTAAAGTATTGGCTGTTTCTAGACATGCTTTGTGAATTGACTAGTATAGAACAATTAGCTCAAGATTATTATTTATTTTTTGTATTGCAAATATTATAACTTGCTTTTGTTTTCATTTATTTTTTTTCCTGGCTCACATTCTCTAGGATCGAGGTGGTGAATAAATTGCATATATAAATCAGTAAATATTTCTGCACAGACTACAATATTAGACTCCCTCCTAACTGTGTAAATTGTACATTGAAACGCCTTTGAATATTTGTTTGAGAAAAACTAGGCATGGTCCTCTTTTTAAATGTTGACATGTTCCTTAAATTGTAATCCATCTGGAATCTTGAGGGTGGGGGGGAATGAGGGGTTCTCTTCTGGTTTGACTTTGCTGGTAATTTTAAGACATAATCACCAAAATGGCTTTTGAGTAATGAAATAAATTATATGCTAGAGGACATTTTAAATGCTTGAAAATTGGTATCACAGTTATAACCCAAGGCTAATAAATTAACAAGTTCTATTTTAATTAAGTACATATTCAAATTAAATGCTGTAATTAAAGACTCATGAGCCAACCCTGTTTCAGTATGTAATTTTTACAATCATTATTTACACAGCACACCTTAAGTCTTTTGAAAGGGAGTATGGATAAAAATATAAAATGGTAGATGATATGATTGGTTATTAGAGTATACATTCCTCTAAATGTATTTCCTGATATTTTTTCAATCAAGGATACCATTAACATATTTCCATTATAATAATTCCCCCCCCCCCCGCCAGCTAACAGCATAGGATAACCTATTGGCGGTTACAGAGAATATAGAACTACCAATAAGGAATTAGCTATAGAATCACCAACTGACATAATTTTCTATGAATTACAACATGGTTATCTATTTATTTATATTCAGTTTGATGGTTATACCACTAAAAGCTTATGCATCTGAGATGTAGACAATAGAAATGTGAATATGCTGTCATATACCTTGGCATTAAATTTAAAAAAGATATAACCCATACTCACAGAAAGAAAACCCATCCAGTTCATCCATCTATTGGGGTAGATTTCATAATGCAAAGAACTTGCAATCAATAAAAGATTGCATACACATAAGCCACATGTTAAAATGTAACCAATCCATGTAATATCTTAGATGGAAAAAATGAGCCAATTCAACAAAAATGCATCAAGAATTGGTTTGTTCTAAGATGGTAGCTATCTGTCCAGGTGCCACTTAGTAAACATTTATGAAAATTATTCAACAACCAACAAATATATCTTATTCCTGTACAAATATCTAGCATACTCCTAGCATCCCCAAGCTTCTACATAAGCTACTTCTTATGTAATTTCATCAGTTTTCTTTTAAATTTTATTCCCTCTACAGAAAGCTCCTTGTTTAACCTTTTTTACATATTTCTAAAACAATTTTATATCTATCAAAATTAATTTGCATTTTTTTCTGCCTCTTTTAATCTTAACTGTTTTTTGCTCTCTTTTGATTATAATGTTTTCAGCTGTCGTTTTCTCTTTATAAACCTTTCTCTTTTTTCCAGAAATCATTCTCTTCTTTACAATTTTTTGCAGCCATAGCCACTTTCACTTTATTACTGAACTAAGAATTCTTTTTTTTTTACATCCCATTAGCACTTTTATGGTACTTAGTAATTTATTATTTTCATTTTGGTTTTTAATATTTCAAAGTCTGACCTTCATTCGGAACCTCTCCTCGCACTTGGATCCTTCATTAATTCTCTCAGTTTTTCATAAAATCAATCATTCTTTTAAGATGTATATTTCTTACTTTGCCATATAGATATACAAATACAATTCTGCTTAAGCTGAATCAAACAGATATTCTTTTAAACATAAACTCAATAATTACCCTTCTCGTGGTTCTCAAAAAGGCTCATTTACTTTTTCTGTATTCTCTCATCTTTCTCCTAATCATTCGTTCACATCATCCAGCACAGTATTTTTCTCCTTGGATTGCATTCATTCAGAACATTGCTCAGTTTTTCTTCCAGCTCATCTTTTTGGTCTTTCAATATCTCTGCCCACCAAAGTATAACCATTAAGTGGCACCAAATAAGTGGTTCTTACTTTCATACATATCCAGAATATTCTAGATGACATCAATTTATACTTGTGAAAATACATTTTAGTCCTTTCATTCATAATTAAACCTGTACTGTTGTCCAGTCTTTGTCACACCTGTGTTGTGTGTACCTCTGTATAACTGTTTTCTGCTAAAACTAAGGACAGTACAGGTAGTCCTTGAGTGATGACCACAATTGATCCTGGAATTTTGGTCACAAGTCATTATGGTCATTAAGTTTTTACAACCACATTCTGGCTTTCCCAGGCACAGTCGTTAAGTGACTGTGTTGTCATTAGGTGGAACGTAGGAGTGGAGGAGTTTGTGGGAGGACTAGTGCATGCAAGTTATGGGGGTGATGCAGTGCAGGACAAGTTCAGAGAGACCCAGGAAAGAAGCTATACCTGCCCTGATCAATCACAACAGTGTTGCAAAACAGTGCCACACCCAGGAAGCACTAAACAACCGGGAGGTTTCCACAGTGGGGCACGAAGTCACTGCCTTCTCTATAAGTAGCAGAACACCGAGAAAGCCTCCATGATGGGGCACAAAGTACAACATATTTTGTAGCTGCACAACAAGAAACTCTGGGAAATTCCAAGGTCCACCATGGCACAAAGCCATTATCATCCCATGAAGTGCAGCATACTAAGATATACTCTGGATATATATTTTTTATGACTAGTTGTGATGCACTGGTTATGGGAAGAATGATAGTTGTCATTCTTAAAATACATTAATCATAGAGATTAATGATATGATCAATCTCTAATCATAGAGAGCGGGGCAGGGGAGGGAGAGAAAGAGTTCAAAAATTGAATTGTGCCATCATCACACTTTCATTCAAGGAAAAGTACAAAAGTGACTTTCAGAACTTTAGATCAATAAGTCATTTACCAGTTATATATAAGATTTTCACAAAAATACTAACCAGCGCATTTCAAGTAATTCAGATACAATTCACTAAGGGAAAAGTAGGCTTAGAAGCAATTACAGAATTCTGATCCATTTATAAGATGTCCATTCATTACTCCCAGATTCAGTAAAAATATATTATGATTATAGCACTCTTATATTTACAGTTCTTCTATTATGATGCAATGAATCCGTTGTATAGTATTTACAGGGAAAAGAAAAATTGAAAAAACCTACTTCAACATAATTTATGACACAAACCAGACTACAACAGAAAAACACAAAGAAAATACCATGTAATGTGAATTATTTGAAAAGAATAACATACCTCAAATATTCTAAATTAACACTACTGAAAAGAGATAAATTATTCCATTTTCATGAAACTAAATCCTTCTCCTATTAATCACTTTTGTTTCTGAGAATAGTGCAGTTCATAGGTGCATATTTTTATATTTGAGTTGCATATGAGTTACAGCACATTGTAAAATATTTCATTACTTATTAGAAAATACAAAGACATGTAGGATTGACATTACATTTTGATGAACATAGAATTATTACATATTTAGAAATTAAATAATGTGGAATCTCATTAAAGTTGAATCTTGGCTAAAACATAATCACTAATTTGTTTGCTTATAAATATCTGCAATTGTGCCTTGGGGGGGAAATGACAAAAATCACCTATTTGGGCTAATGTTGGCAATAGAGGAAAAGGTCATTGAAACACATACCAAAACTAAAGATAGAGGTTAATTTAAATTTATGCAAACTGGGACTAGCAAATCTGATTTCCCTGCAACTTCCTGATTAGTTAGGCCTCCAAATCCTGGAAAGATCTATTTGAGGTTTGGGTATCTCCAATTAATTATGTGAACTGTGGCAAGAAAGGAAAATAGTAATGAAAGGTGTGTGTGTGTGTGTGTGTGTGTGTGTGTGTGTGTATTTCATGTTGTTTGCCAATCTTTCATAATCTTACTCTATAAGGCAAATATATTCAGTGCAAAATAATAGAAACATAAATGTAAGGAGTGCTAGCTGATTAAGAGATGGGTAAATATGTTGATTATTTATAGTATGTGTTGAATCACATGTATAAAGTTTTGGACTTGCATAGTTACTTCGGTTTTTTAAAACTTGAAATTTTTATTTCGGTAGCATAATAAATATTATGAAAGCATGTCTTGAAATGTTTCACCAATTTACGTTGGACAGTCATAATGTTTTTCTTTTGAGGAGACATATAAAGGATGTATATACATTAAGCCACACAGTGAGATTTAATTTTGGTAACTGGGTTATCAGATTTGCAGTCTTAATACCATTTTAAATAGGGATAAAAAAATAACAGAATTATGTTATTCTGTTAATAGTTTTAATTCTTTAATTAAACAGATGTAATGCGTTTGTTAAAATCTTACCTGATTATGTGGTATGTGCTTTCTGTATTTTAATATATGATCATATAAGAATGGTTGCAGGAATTGGATTTGTCTAATCTAGTAAAAAGAAGGACTAGGGGTGACATGATAGCAGTATTCCAATATTTGAATAGAAGAGGGGGTTCAACCTATTTTCCAAAACATCAGAAGGCAAGACAAGAAACAATGGATGGAAACTAATGAAGGAGAGAAACAACCTAGAACTAAGGAGAAATTTCCTGACAGTGAGAACAATTAATCAGTAGAATGATTTGCCTCCCAAAGTTGTGGATGCTCCATCACTGGAGACTTTTAAGACGAGATTGGACAGCCACTTGTCTGGAATGGTATAGGATCTCCTGCTTGAGTAGGAGGTTGGAGTAGAAGGCCTCCAAGGTCCCTCCCAACTCTGTTATTCTGTTAATATTTGAGACATTTCTGACTAATACTTTTTTTCTTTTTAAAAAAGAACCATAATCTGTATTCAGTTCAAATGCATTTCTTTCTAAGGACCAGCTAGACATCTTAATAAACACCATTTTGTTATATTATATTTATATAATATAATATATATCTTATATTTTATAGTTCTCTCTCCCTACATTTAATATGTCATTGAGATTTACTATTTATTCCCAATCCAAAATAACAGTCTGACATTTAACTGAGATGGAGTGACAGCCATGTTCTTCAAAATCATTTTTTCACATTGTTGTTGTTGTTGTTGTTGTTGTTGTGCTTTGGCCTGAGCTTTACCTGGATTTCTTCCAGTGCTTAGTCTTAAGGCTTGCCTAGCAGGACTTTCATCAGAGATACAAATGGAGCGGGGAAGAAACTTTGCCACCATTAGATGGCTCACTATGAATGCGCTTCTGAAGGCAGCAAGAATGTTACCCCTCCTCCCCTTCGCTCTTGCTTTGAAGTGTTGGATGCATGAGTTATTCACAGGAAGAATGCCCCTTTTCTACAATACGCAGCGACCCAGTCCAGCTCCTGGGACAGCGTTCCCAAACTGCAGCCGAAGCAGAGAGTTCTCTTGGCCTCCATTCCCTGTTGGCTCCTTTGTTTCCTGTGTCCTTGGCAGAGGCTGAAAGAACTAGGCTTGTAAGACTTGGGTCCTGTTGTGCCACTTAAAGAAATAATAAGCCATTGTCCTCATTAAGCAACCCTTGTTTTTAGCAAACAGAATCCAAGTGCTTGAAATGAGAACTTTTTTTATATAAAGGGGGGGGGGGGGCTTTGTAAAGCAGAGTTGCTTTGCAAAATTCCCTGGAGAAATCGGTTTTTTGTTTCCCTTTCTTAAATTGCCGCTTAGTGAGAAGATTCATATTCAAATAGGATGGGGTTTGTGAATTGGTCGTTTGCACATTCTCATGCACCCAGGAAGTCTATGATTATGGCTAATTACAATGACGAATGAAATACTAAAAAAAGAGTGCTCAATCAAATTGCTGTTCATGCATGAGGTAGCTCAGGCCAGCCAATGGAGGTGCGATGTGGGGTAATTGCAAACAGTGTGGCGAGTTGAAAATAGCTGAGTAAATCTATTCAGGACAGAATGAGGCCTAATTAATCACTCTCAGTTCTGAATTCTGCAGATGATCAGCAGGCTGTATTCCTTTTGGTGCTCTTTTAACCGCCTCTAGCAAGGAGATACCAATCCTCTCCTCTCTCCCCCCCCCCCTTCTTGCCTATACTCTTGCTGGCTATGGCAACTGTTTCAAAGCACTTGTCATTTTCATTTGTACTGCAAACTGTTTTTATGCCCAGTAGATAGACTGTTAGAAAAATAAATAAATACTGCAATATTTGCTTTGGTTTGGAATAAGGTTATTGATGAATGTGATCTGATGTACCTTGAACAGCAGCCAGAGGAAGATTTTGAAAGCATAGGATTCTTGTTCGGGCATTGCTAAATCTTCTTTTTCCCTTTCCATGATGCCACGACATTGACATTCCTTGCCTGAAATAATCACAGCCACTGGAAACATTACAGATCTTGTCTTACTTTGTTCTTAAAGAATACAGGCAAAGTGATCCAACTAATACTTATCTATAAACGGTGGTGTATAAAAGGAGAACAGCAGTCAATTACCAGCTTTTAAAATGAAGGTAAGCTGGTAGGTACAGGATAAAAAGGCATAATTCAACTGAATAGTAAAGGAAGAAGTGTGTGTGTGTGAGAGGGAAGGGGTGCATAAAAACACAGGATGCTTTTCAGTATTCTTGTATTGGAATCACATGATATTGTTATGCAGTGTTTTGTTTCCTGCTGTGGAAATAGCTTTCAGACTTTTTCCCTCACAGTCAGAAGTCTTATATGAGGTATGAGAGAGTGCATATGTGCAAGCATGTTATATTTCATAAGTTGCATATCCATGTTGAATAATTAATACACTATAATATAATATCTGATGGACATAGCTGTTTCAAGTTGCAGAATAAAGGATATAATATTTTAAAGCCTATATTTCTCTCTCATGTTCCTATTATTCCTCCTCTTCTCTTATATGAGAGACGTCTTGTAATTACCATTGCCTCAAAAAATATAGATGCTAAAGTTTCACAGATTCCTCAGCTATCAAACCAGATTGTTCCTTATCTTCAGTTAACAAAGCTTCTTGCTTCACCTGAGTTGGGCCATAGTAGCTTTTTGGTGAGCCATGATTACTCAGTTTCAGGGGGAAAGCTAGAGGAATGTCCTGTGAAAAAGGCCACCAACTAAATCCAGTTTAGTTGGTATCTGAGCTTCAGTCCATCACTAGGCATCATAGCACGTAGACTCTAAATTGCTTTACTTATTCACTACAGAATCCCCACATCTGCAAGGAGAAAAGGAAACCGCAGTCACTTTAGAAAGCAGTGCAGCACCTTTTATTGTATGCATAGTGGGTTTGTAGAATTCACTGCCTCAGATTAACCTTTGAAAAATGAATTGGGTATTAGTGGAAGACAGATCTTTTAACAGCTACAGTATGTTAACTCCATGCTCAACATCAGTGCATGTTTAAATAACAGGGAGTGATTGAAGATCTTCATACCTTAATTTATAATTTCCAAATTTATAATTTTATAAATGTGTATCTTCCAAATGCATCTTGCAACACACTGTTGAAAAAAAGAATTTTGTGTTAGATGATTTCAAGCAACAATTAGCTTCCTGTATCTCAAATGGATGCTATTCACTATTTCCTTTATTAGCAAATTAATTTCTGTCCCAGATTCCCCAAACTCACCCTCTATCTCCATGTTTCTCTCAAAATTTACTCCCTACAAATTTTTCATTCCAAAATTCAGTTCACCTTCCTGGTTCTAGCAGCATGCATTCCTTTTTAAACCAAATCAACTAAACCAAACCCAGAAACTTTTCCATAAATTTTTCTTTAAAGATACACATTTTTAAAAAATTGATTTCTCTTTTAAAAAAATCACTTTCCCATTTCTCCCAAATTAATATTGCTTTCTGTTTCCTTCTATGTTGGTCCTTAAAGTTAGTTATTAGGTCCATTTGTCCATCTTTTTCTCTCTGAACATCACCTGCAGGGTAAACTCTTCAGCAATGTTTTTGTTGTCCCCCTTATTTTTAGAAACAAGATAGCTACTGTGCAGGTCACAATCATCTCCTTGAGATTAGCTGTCTGCCACAATACTATACAGTGCTGGAGCATTAGGTGAGGCTTATACTTTATCCTTCAGTTTATGCTGGGAGTGAATATTTCTTGCACAGTGTTGCTACCTATCACCTCTGTCTTGAATTAAGCAAAAAGAAACAAAATCCAAACATCCTGTTTTTTTAGACTTTGTTTAGATGTACAGTACAGTAGTACTTTACATTGGCCATTAATTTATAACATGTACATATTAATTTTTACTTAATATTTTGTTCATTTTAAAGATTTCATTGCAACAGTTTACAGTGCTACGGTACAATCCAGGAAATATGCAAGAATGCGTAATTTCTTACACAATTTCAAAATACGTAGAATGTAGACATATCATCAACATGGTGGCAGATTTTGGCTCTTTTATTTGTATTTATGACGATTGTAAACTCTCCAGAACAAATGTATCTGTATTGTTTTTCCATACAATGCCAAGCCAGAAACCTTAATTAGAATATTAATTACTGAATAAAACAAATAATAATCAAAATGAATCAGTGATGATGTTGATAAGTACTGGAATAATTAGGAATAATATTTTATTCTGTAACTGACATTGATCAACCGAAGCTAAAATCATCTATTGCATTCAATCCAGCTGTATGATGTGAAACACTATAAAAGATATACAGTATAGAGACACAAGGCAAACTATTGATGATATTCACATGTTTATGCAGTTTCAGTAAGAGCTAAATGAGGTAAAGTCAGAAGCCAAGAGACTGCAACAAGCCCAGTCTATTTGAGCAACCACACTTACTTTCATTCTTGAAAAAAAAAATGATGTGAGCCCTTAGAAATAACCCAGACAGGCAGCATAACTGTGAGTACTAACAGTTTTTTTTTTATTGTAAACTTACATTAAAAAAATCTTGCAAAGTTGAAAGTATTTCTCCCCTCCTCTCTCCTTTGGACTGAGGTATATTTTACATGCCAGTTGTCCAGTCTGCTGATCTTCCTCCTGTTTTCCAAAGTCATTCCTACAATGTCATCCATTCCTCCCATCCAAAAGTGAAAAGTATCCAACCAGTTGCATCACATAGAGATACAAAGTTTGAACTGCATTCTGCATTTATGGTTTCCATCTTACCCTCTACAGTTGCTGGATTTCTTCATGCCTGGCTTTTTAAATTTGTGTAATGAAAATTGGCTTATTAAGAGTGATGACCTTGCATCATTGCCCCTGAGGTTTCTAAGTCCAATATCAGTTCATGAGAAGCCAATTCCATGTCCAGGTTAAAAGTTGCTACTATTGGTACTTGTATCTAAGAAACTGAAAGTAAGAATAGATAACTGTATGATGCAATCAAATATAGTAGAAGTTTGCTATTTGAGGCAAAAAAAATTAAAGAATTGACAATTATTTTGTTTCAGAATTTGCTGCCTGTTGCAGTTGTCCCACCTATGTTAATTAGAGGACTGATCTGCAGTGTAGGGAAAAAAAGAATATTAAGATTATTTAAAGCAATTATATTGAAACACATAAAGAGTTTTTTTCCTGGATGTCATTTGAATTTCATATGCAAACTATTTAGCAAAGAAAAGCTTATTTCTGTCAGCTGACAGGTTTCTTTGAAATGTGAATAATATTCATCAGGCCTGTACTTGCTTCAAAAGTCAATCAAAATAAATGTATTAGAATTCATGGGAGTACATGACCTATTTAATTAGTTGATTTATTAAAGTAGATGTCTCTTACTCATTTAATTTAATAAATTGACTGAGTAAATCAGCCTGAAAAAGAAACATGGCTGCTTTAAAAAGACACTGTCTTTGTACTCTCAAGCATTCTCAAAAAGCCCAGAATGATTTTCAAAGGATGAAGAGGTCTATTATTAATAAGCTTGTTAACTAAGCACTTGAGAGGTAAAATACAGGATAGTATGATATAATTTCCTAGAGAACATACATTAAAATTTTAACTATATTCTTAAAAATCCATAATTAATATATTTGTTTGATTTTGGCCATTCAGAAGACCAAATATTGAACTAAGCATCATTTTATTTTACTCACAATTATTAATTAGTTGGAAAATATGTTTATAGAAGGTTTTGTTGTAAGTATGCCACTTTCAGATAAGCAGTTTTCTCTCCAGCTATGTAAACCAATGTACATAAATTCCACTTATTTTCAGTCTCTATCTTTACACCAGTAATCTATCCACTAATCATCTGGACTACTTCTAAATTGTCAGCAGTTTCTTGGACCAAATCTCAGCCATCCCACAGGACAGGGTAATATCTGGATCAGATTAAAAATGAATTGAAAATGTATATATATGCTATCTCTTCAGTAAAAATTATTTCTGGTTTTTTCAAATCTCTTCTGTCTTGTGAACTATCAGGGTCAGAAATGAGAAGGTTATAGGCTCTGCAGATAGAGAGAGAAATAAAAAGTGCAGTCTTCGGTTGTGTTTGCATGTGTCTCTGTGTTTTCCATGTTTACTTTTCAACATAAACTATAACCTATACAACCTACTTATAATCTTGCTGTTGTAAAGCTGTTGCCTCGGTGATTTTCCCAGTGGAAAAAAAGACCAAATAAAACGTTGCCCCCTGTTTTTTCTTAATGACAAAGCTTTTCTGAAATGCTACTTATTGAGGCTTCACAGCATAATTTATAGGCATCCATTAACTACAATTTGAAGTAATGAAATTGCTTGGAATGTATATGGAGTAGTATATTGTAAATTTAATGCTCACTTAGTATGAACTGGGTGATTTTTTTTTTCTTGGTCAATTATTTATGTGGAATTGTGGTCTTTTAGAAGGTGATTACTAATAAATTACGGAGGAACAGAATGATACAGTTGGTAGAAATGTTATTCCCTGGCTGTTTATAGAACACCTGCTTCTCTGATTGACAGGTTGCCTGACCAAACACTGCTTTATTCAGTGTGTTATGACCTTGCATAAATAAAGAAGAGGAGGAAAGCCCATAGCTCAATAGTAGAATGTGAACTTGGCATGCAAGTAATCCAAACTGCAATGCATAGCTAAGATTGGAAGTGGCTTTTCTTCAAAGCCTGACATAACAATTTTGCTTAGTAAATGGATTAGCATAGACAATACTGAACTGGATAGATCAATGCAAGGCACATTCTGATTTCTATGGGAATGATTAGTTGAAGTGTATCACAGAACTGACTGTCTTTAACAAGATGAACTAAAATTTTCTGAGCCTAAATGTTTGGCCATAGAATATGATGTTTTAGGACCTCTTCTGGTGTTTTCTGAATAACATATTTTTTGATAGAATTATTTAATTTTTTCTCTATAAAAAAATGAAAGATAATAAATATTTTTTAAAATAATATTTTAGAGGACTTAGACATTGCTTACACTGGGACAAATTACAAAATAAAGAATAGTTTGAGATATGCTACTGTTTCACAGTTATAACACAATTCTGCAATATGTCAAATGATATGAAGAGTTGCTTGGCAATAGGTTGATCTAAGTATTAATACTCATAATTACCAAAAAGAAAAAATAAGAAATTACCTCAGTGATAGAGTACATTGATTGCATAAGATCCAGGATTCAAACCTTAGCATCTCCAGGGAATGCTAGAAATGTATTTCGCTTGATCTCTGGAGAACAACTGCTAATGAAAGTAGGAAGTTGAGCTAAAAAGAGCATCTGAAGGGCAGCTTTCTAACAGTGTTGAATACCTGATCCCCATACATCAAATTGTTTCATTTTTGATGAAGAACAGAAGATCATCTGTGTTCAATTTTCCACCTCAGTTCCACTACTATTATGTACAGCATTGCTTCTACTGGCTCTGGAAATCTCTGTATCCTTTTGATATATATACCGTGTTTCCCTGAAAATAAGACCCTGTCTTATATATTTTTAAACCCTGAAATAAGCGCTTGGCCTTATTGCCATGCTCTCAAAAGCCCGATTAGGCTTATTATCAGGGGATGTCTTATTTTGGGGGAAACAGGGTAGATATAGATAATAATATTGATTGTTAATATTAATTTCTCAGCCCCCATTTTCTATTCTCATATCTATATTTCCTTGCTTTTATCTGACCTTTATCCTGTTTGCCAATTAACTGTTTCAGAGGTTTGCTGATGTTCAACAACTAGACATCAAGCTATATTTTTGGTAGGTGAACTAATGGTGTCTAGTCTTGCTCTGATGTGAATACAAGGGTTGACTGAGATATGCTGGTAAACTGGAAATTACCCATCATAATTTTCTAACAAATATGAAGCCTTACTCAGCAGCAACAATAAGGCTTATAGTACAGGGGAAGATAGGAGAAATACTTTTACTGTATCTCAGCAGAATGTGTCACTGTGTCATGGTGCTGTTTTCTGGAGCCTCTGAAACAGAACCCCTGTGTCTGCTTTTATTTCATACATTTGTGTGTATATGTTAGCAGCAATTCTTAGATCATGAATCGCCACCGTTGCTTTCAAACTGATCTAGAAACAGAGGGGGGAAAATTGGAATTGTCATCTCTTTTTTACTAAGATTGTCTTTTATCAATTGCCAACATCATCTAGTTATCAAAAACGGAGGGTGGCTATATTGCTCTTGTAAGGAGACTACTTAGCCTCTGTGGAAGAGTTTCATCACATCAACTCTTTGGCTCAGTCAGACTTGATACTACAAAAATGGTTTTGATTTTAAAATCTAAAATCAATGTAGCTCAAAGTACCATCTTTAGTAGACGTGATAATGTTATGTAGAGAAGGAGTTTACAATGGATTTCCATTTCACTGCCGATGGTGGGTTTGCATCCTCCACATCTAAAAGGAGCAGACGAATTTAGGAAGTATAAAACAGACTGGATTACAAAACTGACTGAGAAGAAAGGAATTGTCTTAGTCTGACTAATAGCACAGCCAATTCCACACAAGCAGGGCGTAATTTTTTTATTTGAGAAATATCCTTAGTTTATCACGCTATTAAAAACTATTATGCTTTTTTAAAAAAATCATAGCTATTTTTGTCTCTTACCTCACATCATAAATGTCCACAGCGGTGGGAGAATGACAGAATGTGCAGGGGGACATTGTGATGCAGGTCATGTCACTTTGGTACTTGCATCCTACAATGAAACACAAGTACAAAGTGCTGGGAATTGCAGTGTGACATTGCAGTGCACATTTATTTCATTATTTCGTTCATCCTCCCAATTTATACAAGACATCTGTGCCTCACACATTTTGTTACAGGTTGAGCTTGCTTTTGAAGGTGCAAACTGCAGAATATTGATATAGTATTTATGTCTGTACTTTCTATGAACTTGAAAAGTATTTGAAGTACTTGTTTTTATTTTTAACTTTTCCCTTTATACCCCATCCTTCCCACCGGCTTAAATAAATAAATAGTTTTTCCTCCAAAATCTCCCTGCACAATGTTTTAAAGTTTGAGTATTACTTATAGTAGAGCCCTGCAGTTTGGAAGTGCTGAAAATAAGTAATTGAAGATTTCTGTTTTGATAGTCTATTCCGGAATGTCATATCCCGCTGCTATTCAGGTTTCCTGCAAAAATAATGTGGCCTCTGACCACTCAAGCACAGTTAAGTAGAAAATTCCATACCATTTTAGAAAATAGGGAGCAATAGCATCCTGGTGGCAGTGAAATGACTGGGCAACATCATATAATACTGTACCACAGTTCCTGGCCAAACGGCAGTCCCACGGTACTATATTTAAAACTATATAGCCAATGCTCGAGGCTTCCCTTCCCTGCATTACTACTTATTGGTAGCAGTGCCTTTTTATGATCATTCTTTGTAATAGACACTGTAAAGTCTATTAGAACCAAGTTTAACAGAATGTTACAGCTAAACTAGATTACCTTTGTTTCCAGAATGAACAGTTTTGGTTCCACCAAAATCAGCATATAAAAAATGTGATTTAAGGAAACCAATATGCCTTGGATTCACAAACATTTTTATTTTATTTATTTGATTTTATTATTCATATTTCTATGCCACCCACTCTCTGAGGACTTTGGGTGGTTTACACCAAAGACAGTATACTAGATAGCATATTGCCCCCAACAATCTGGGTCCTCATTTTATCCACCTCGGAAGGATGGGAGGCTGAGTCAACCTTGAGCCGGTGAGATTTGATTCGCTGATCTGCTGAACTATGTTCCCTCTCATTATATACAATGGGAGAGAAATAGCAATAAATGCAATGAAGCACATGCACACACACAGACTTGTACACAACACCATGCCTTCATGTTGCCTCTGCCCATAGGATATTGGAATTATAAGAACTTTCAATATTGGGGCACTGAGACCAACTATAAGATTTCTTATCGCACACAATATAATTTTGTTTTCACTTCTGTGAGATCATACTAATGTTAGACACCTATTATTAGAAGGGGAAATCCTATACCTCCGATGCCAAATATGCTGAATAAAGCTTTGCTGGTATTTCATTTGGGTCCATGGAACAAAGTACAGTACAAATAGTCCTCGATTTATGACCACAATTGAACCCAAAATTTATGTTGCTAAGGGAAACATTTATTAAGTGAGTGTGCCCCATTTTACAACTATTCTTGTACAGTTGTTAAGTGAATCATTGTATTTGTTAAGTTAGTAACATGGTTGTTAAGTGAATCTGGCTTCCCCATTGACTTTGCTTGTAAGAAGGTTCCAAAAGGTGATCGCATCATCCCAGGACCTAAATAAATATGAACCACGTGCCAAGCATCTAAATTTTAATCACGTGACCATTGCGATGCTGCAACAGTGAGTCACTTTTTCAGTGTTGTTGTAACTTTGAACGGTCACTAAATGAACTGTTGTAAGTAGAGGACTACCTGTCCTAAACATAAAACTGCACTAAAATTCTATAACAGCAAATCAGTTAGCTATAGCAGTGTTTTTTTTTAATTTAGCATTTTTAAGATGTGTCAGTTTAATTCCCCAGCAGTCCACACATCTATAATGTACTGTTTTTAAAAAATAAGACCAAAAGATGAAATAATATTTTGTGCATAATTATCAGAAACACTAATTTTCTTGTCCTTTCTTTGCATATACATTTAATGAGAAATTCAACTTTTTAATCCTGAAGTTATGACAGTTGCCTTTGCAAATCTCTGAATGCCACATTTTATGTAATAATCTTTTTGATAAAAGATGTATCTTTTGTAATAGAAAAATTCATGTATTTTATTTGTGAAAATACAAATAGAAATTTTGGATACATGTCTACTTCTGATACTGTAACTTATAGGTGAAATGTTTTTTACAGTTCCACAAAAATTCTGCTTTCTTTCTAAATTTTATTCTTAAAATTTGTATTTTTTAAATTTAAACCCGATGTAAGCATAAAACCTGGATGTCTTCAGGAGATAGTAGTGTGGAATGAAAGTATTTTTGAGATGGATTTTTAATCACTTCCGGAGTTAATGCTTTTCTATATTAATTTTTCCCAACCATGACCCCACCCATGGCTCTCCAGATAAATTTGAGCATTGACAAACTTCAGTGAACAGAGAGGAATTTGGCAAGGAAAAACAAAAACAGCAGTTATAGAAAAAAGTGCAGCACTCTCACCATTTCTATGTTGCAAATCATCTCTTCAAAGTAGCCTTTTTTTTCCTAAGCAATGTAGTTGTTTGAATTTTGTGCTTTGATCTGCATATAAACTTTAGCTGTGTCTTAAAAAGAAAAATCACAGGATTCTGTGGTATTGATTTTACTTGTTTCTGCCCTTAAATTTCTCTTAATTAAACCTGTTCTACAGTATTCCTTATATTTTGGACTACAGGTCCCATAAATGCTATTATTATGGCAGTTGGGGCTTAGTGATAGTCTGTTTCAGAAGATTAGTAGTCCACTTCAGTGAAGGCCATACACTGCAAGAAGGATATAAAGAATGTTGAACCTGAGGGCGAGTATTGTCTCTTCAAAAACCAGCCATAGTTGGTGGTTGAAGCTGTAGCTAACTTCCTCACTTCTTTGGGCAAGTCAGCTTCCTTCTAGGAAACAGCTCAAAAGCAGAATTCTTTATGTATGTTGGGCTACATGCATTCAGGCTTGGCATCCATAAATTCATCCATTCCCTTCATAGGCTTCCAGTTTTCCATTTATGTTCTCTCATTTGAAATGGTGTGGTTCATACAGACAAGAGTTGGCTGTTTGCATCTGATTAGTCTTGGTTCACTGGGTGATAATGACAAAGGGCAAGTTCACCTGCAAAAGTTCAAATTTTGAACTTATTTTTCTTAACTTTTAATGAAGTGACTCTCTCCTTTCTATAAGGATTATATTGAATATATATTATTTCTTCTTTGCTTCCACTACAACCTCCATGCTTGAATGCCATTTTGCTGTTTGTTAGATTAAATTGCGAGTGATTGTATAACTGTGATAGGATTGTGATATTTAGCATTGATTTATTGAGGTTTAATTTATTCACTTTAATTTATTGTTTATCATAAATATTCGTATTTACTGGTAAATACTTTATCATTTTATGCTAAGATCTTTTGTGGATAGTTTAATAGCTGTAAGCCTCCATGAGTTGGAATCAAATTAACAGCATATAAATCAGATAGGCAGACATAGAGACAGAGACACATAAAGACACACAGACATTAAGAGCTGTTAAAATTCCTGTGATCCTTGGATAGTTTAATTGATTTCATTCCATCTCAGATGGGGCTCATCACACAAAGCAAATAGCTTGACTTTTAGGTTGGACTTTTTTCAGATTTTGAGGTTACCCTATATTTCTATCTACATAAACTCTTAACATGCAGCTCCTGGGCTACTCCTTGCACACAGCCTTTCAAGATTTTTTTAGTGTTTTCCACTGAGTGGGGAAATTGAGTTCATCAAGCTGAGTGGGAGAAATTGTAAACAAAAACAAAAGAAAAAGCAGTGTGGAAGGAGCAGGGTACAGGTACAATACTATTGTCTGCACTCTCCAGATGAACATCAAAAGAATCCAGAAGATTCATGGAAGGTTACACAATCCAATAGCCTCTCACCGACCAGTACGTTCCCATAGAGAGGGGCTTCTCAGGGTGCCATCGGCCAAACAGTGTCGACTGGCAGCCCCCAGGGGGAGAGCCTTCTCTGTGGGGACACCTACCATCTGGAACGAGCTCCCCCCGGAGATACGGAGGATCCTGGATCTGCGCACATTTCGTCGTGCTCTCAAAACATTTTTATTTCAGCAGGCTGGCCTGGCCTAACTCTCCCTTTTAAATTTTAAATCGTTTAATCTGTTTTACAAATTGGGTGTTTTAAATTTGTTTTCGGCCAAAATATTTAATAATTTTAATGGACTTTTAATGTTTGTATTTTATCTGTATTGTATCTTGGCTGTTCACCGTCCTGAGTCCTCCGGGAGTAGGGCGGTATAGAAATTTGATAAATAAATAAATAAATAATAAATAAATAAATAAATCCATTTTTTAAAA
The DNA here is from genome assembly GCA_022577455.1 of Arizona elegans. Lineage (NCBI taxonomy): Eukaryota > Metazoa > Chordata > Lepidosauria > Squamata > Colubridae > Arizona > Arizona elegans. The sequence goes on from JAKOOJ010000001.1 coordinate 259,038,974, forward strand.
AAGAGAACAATTAAAACTGGCCCAATAATTCCCCAAGCTATCCCATAAACACTTGAGTGTAACAGGCAGAACGAATAACTTTGAAGAACAGGAGGAAGAGACATGACTCTCCCTAGTTCTCAAAAAGATAAAAGGAAAATGTATTCAGACTTGCAGTATTTTGTTTCTGTTGCCTTATAATAAAAGTCATATTAGCATTTCCAAGTGTGAGCTACCTTTGAGGTTGCTGTGTTTTCCACCAGTTGAAGTTTCTAGGGGTCTTCGGAGCATCCTCAGGCCTTCAAGGGCACCCTGATGTAATGTGAATTACAGTAAGCTAATTGCAAGATGACAACGATATGAATGACTTCTTCAGTGCTGCCTGTTCTAAGTTATACCACAACTGAAACAGTTGCCATGGTGGCGCAGTGGTTAGAATGCAGTACTGCAGGGCTAACTCACTCCTCACTTCAGGAGTTCGATTCTGACTCAGAATCAACAGTTCAAAGTTGACTCAGCCTTCCATCCTTCCGAAGTCAGTAAAATTAGGACCCAGATTGTTGGGGGCAATATGCTGACTCTGTAAACTGCTTAGAGAGGGCTGTAAAGCACTGTGAAGCAGTATATAAGTCTAAGTGCTATTGCTATGGATGGGCAAAGGCCTTGTGGCCCTACCTTCTATTGCCCTTCTAGCAAGAACTGTGAATCCAGGAGGACCTCCAAATTGTGAGGCTGCTCTCCATAGGGAAGCACAACTTATTGATAGCCAAGTTTGTACTAGACTCAACAAGGCTCTGAATTATTCTACCTTTTGTCTGAACCCATTTCTCCCCTGCAGTTCCTGACAGCCTCTAGAAGCCAGTTTAGAAATCCCACTGTTTTCTCTGTTTGACCCAGGGTAGAATGCATAATTGATTATCATCAGCATTTTAATAATGCCTCAACCTGAACCTGTGGAAATTGTCTCCAAACATTAAACACATTAGATGAAAAAAGTGAGCACTCTGCAATAAGAGTGTGCAAGAATTCAACTTCTTTTCCCTGCAACCATTAATTATAGAATCACCTACTCAGAAAGCATGCCCATCTAGCAGTTTGAAAGATGCAAACACAAGTACGTATTGCTTTACGCATTGTAAACCGCCCTGAGTCTCTGGAGAAGGGCGGCATATAAATCAAATTTTTAAAAAAAGGTACCACTTCGATGGGAAAGAAACAGTGTTCCGTGCACCTTTGATGTATAGCCATGCTGGCCACATGACCACAAAAATTGTCTTCGGACAATGCTGGCTTCCTTGGTCAAGAAACGGAGATGAGCACTGAGCCCTGGAGTCAGACACGACTGGCAGGGAAACCTTTATCTTTTACTCAGAAAGAATTAGAACCACTGCAATATGATATTTCTGTTCCTAATGCCTGTAGGTGGGATCCAGAAGGATTCTGTGATTAAAATACCAACGGGCACAAGAGATGTAGCAGAATAAGAATAGTTAATACTCTTTTGTGTCACAAGTATCTTATAAACTGACCAGGGGTGGGTTCTAAAATTTTTTACTACCGGTTCTGTGGGCGTGGCTTATTTTGTGGGCGTGGTTTGATGGTCATGTGACAATTCTTTAGGATTTAGCAGAGGTACTGGTCTACCAGGCTTTTAACTGCTTGCAGAGCTGTACCAGTCTACTCATTTGTTCTTGGAGCATTCTGGTCTACCCATTTGTTTTTGGAGGCACCGGTCTACCACTACACTGCCTTTTAACACTGGTCAGCTGTAGGGCAGTCCTTTGAAGCCCCGCAGCAAGAGTTTAACAGCATTTTTCCTTCTAGCCAATCAGCTGGGACTCGGGAGGCAGCAAATAGATTGGGGGCGGGGCCAAATAAAAGGTAAGAATAATGCGGGGGGTGGGGTGGGAGGGCTCAGCTCCTGAGCAAAGAGAACCGGTTTGGTGACATCATATCGTCACCGCTATCGGCTTGGCTGAACCAGGAGGAACCCACCACTGAAACTGACCAATGTGGATCTGGCCCTTACTTGAATCTGAAACCTGAGTGTTATGCATCCACATACAGATTATCACAAAATACTATCTTGTTTCTATTTATACTAATGCCTTTTTAAACAGAAATATTTAATATGGATTAGTAGTGTGTGTATGTGTCCATGTATAAAATCACTCACACCAAAAATGTTCTTTTTTTTAAGCTATTACTTGATCCTATGTGGATATTATTATTATTCCCTTTTCTTTATTATTTCTACAACAGGGAAAGTTTAATGTGTAATTGATTACTGCCTTCTGTTGTGACTCTGATTTGGTTTTAGTTTCCTTTACTAGTCAGCATTTTGGATCCGCTGGGCCTCTTTCATTCTAACTGAGCTGCTTTGGCTTTACTTCTTCAATTGTTTTTGAAATGGTTCTTCTGCAAAATTGACTCCCACCCAGCTATTTCTCCTTCTATAGCAGTTGCCATTTCAACTACAGAAAAAACTGAAGAAACTTCAATAATTAAATTGGATATTACTATAAATGAACCTTGCAACCAAACTTTACTATGTAAAGTCATTATGTTTGGGATTCCAATCACACCATTCGGTCTCCCCTCTATTTCTCTTCACGCACACCTTTTTTTTTTTTTAGCCAAATAGATAATAAATTTGAATTTTGGACTGTTTAGGCATTCTAATGTTAGAAATCGTAAGGAATTGTTTTTCAAAGTTCCTCATTTCAGAGGCTTGGCTTGAATCCAAGGAAGGTGGTGCAATGAAAATAGCTAATACAGTATGTTTATTCTCAGCCTGTCTTTCCTTATTGCTGTAAATACACTTTATAGTTTGCCCAGCATTAGGCTCCTATAATACCCTTTTGTCTCCCAAGGTAGAATTGAGAGTTGTCCATAATAAACATAGGGAAAATTAGGAACTATAGGGTAGCTGTCAATTGACTCAATAGCCAAAAGAAGTGAAGACAGTGGTTGGATATTTCCACAAGACAGTGACAGAAACCATATCTCTAAATGACTGTGAAAGACTTAGTGCAACAAAAAGACAAAGGTTTTGAAATGACCTTGACAATACCTAGTCTTGGATATTATTGAAGATACACAGGGAGATTTCAAACATGCAGTCCATACAAGAAACTGAAGAATATTTCTAAGCTGGAAGTGTTCTGCAAGATCAAGTGACAGAAAACAATCTTGCAAAAGCAAGAATAGGAGAACTCTACTCTGGCTGCAGGAGATATTTGGAAGCTGTTATTACTGCCAAAGGAGATGTTACTAAGTCCTCGCCAAAAGACGTTCCAAACTTCTGCACCTGCCATATTCCCTGTTTTCTTATTTTGAATCTGTAAACAACTGCACACAAATAGTAACTGTGCTTTCACATTTGCTGAAAGATGTTGTGTTTAATTTGGTGCCATATAGAGGCTTTGTCAGCTTTACTTAGGAATCTGTTGAAACAAACCATTTGCTCAGTGCCTAAATTGCACACAACTACACTTCTCTACTCTCACAATTCTTAGTGGGATTTCTGTTTCCCACAGTGTTTCATCTCTTTTGTTCCGCCTAGTGTACAAAGGCTGAAAATGTAGCAAATAAATTGTAAATTGTGCCAATAATTAAATATAGAAGTCTGTTACATCATTTGATTCTCAGACACTACTCTAAACAATAAACATATGATTGCTTATAAACATGGGTTCATGAATAACCTTTCAGTAATAGTGTAACAGTATATGGACTATTTACCTTTTAAATGAGGCTTGTCAGAGAAATATTCTCTAGTAATTTTTAAATGTCAGATTAAAGTGACACATTCTGCTATGTTGTCTGAGTAGACACTGAGTAGACACTGTTAAATGACGATTTCTCTTTGTAAAGCTGCATATAGAATAAGAAAGTGTATACTAGAAAGATTACATGGATTCCGGGAAATGGTAGAGGACAGGAAGGCCTAGAGGAACATTGTCCATGTGGTCGCGATGGGTCGGACACGACTTCAAATACTAAAAAGAGCTTTTATGAAAGTTTTATTTTGTTCTTACTTTTATCAGCATATGCAGTAGTACCTCAGATATACTGATGAAGTCATATTGGCTGTATTTCTTTTTCCAAAATTATTTCGATGTTTTCATTTTTAAAGAATACAGTGTGCTTTTTTTTCATAGCTATGCCAAATCGTCTTGATTTTTTGTTATGTAGTGAAATGCTGTATGTGCTAACAAATTGTTTAACTGGTGTTGATCTTTTTTCTTTTTTTTCTTTTGAGTGATAAAAAAAAGCCCTACATAATAAAGAATAGTTGTAGAGTATTTTATGGCAGCAAATAAAACTTATAAAATCCTATTAAAGACACTACAATAAATTTTATAGAATCATCAGACTTTTTAGCAGAATATTACTTGGAACAATTGCGCTGATATTGAGCTAAATTAGAATGTGTATGATTTTGAAGAATTGCCATAAATATCAAATATAAGATGTTAGGAAGAATGCAAAGATTAAATTATTTTTGTCAAAACAGAAATGAACAGTACTGCTTCTTATCCTATCTAGTTCCAAGGCATATGACCAGCGTTTCAGTTCTTGTTAAAATTATGCTCTTGTGATTAATTATATTTATCTAACTAAATACAAATAGTAGCAAGGCTAAATGCAAATATATATCTGCATAGAGGAACAGACGGACATATGCACAGAAATGTCACTAAAAAGGCTCAAAGTAAGACAGAAATAAATATGCCAGGGGTTTGTTCACTATGAAATTACCTGAAGCATTGTAAAGAAGAGATGTAAGCAACATCAAAGTAAAGAAAAAAAGAAAAAAAAAAGAAACACATTACTAAAAATGGTTTATGGGAGGGGGATATTGTCAAAAGGAAAAATATGCTTTGAAATTATATTCTCTGAGAAGATACAAGGCTACAGCAACCAAAACAATCAGAAGAGAGAATTCAGCAGATGGAAAACATGATAAGCTCACTGTTTCTCGTTTTAAACAAGTTACCTTTCATTTTTTTAATGCATGTAAAAAAATTATACTGAATCTTTTCTTTCTAGTACATTTGGCATGCAAGAAATGGCCACTTATTTCCTAGTCAGCAAAAGAACATTTAAGACACTACAAAAATCTGAATACATTAATGTAGCTGTCTGAACATGTTAATAAAAATATTGTGCTGCTTAAAAGATTGAAAGTTTGTTTAAATGGAAGAAATTAATGAAGGAGGGTGTAATAGGTTGAAAAAAGTAAAATAAATCTAATCCTTTTGCTAGAGTTGCTCTGAAAATGGTATTTTTTCTGTGTAAGGCTATAGTTTCTTAAGACTTTATACAAACAACCCTACTCCTTGTATAGTTATTACTGGAAATTTGAGAACATGAATTATTCTGCTTAATTTATTTGTCTAGTAGCAGCCAGTAGCAGCCCACCAGTTTCAGCTGAAATGTACATATTCTCATCATGAAAACAATGCTTAAGATTAACATTGACTTTAAGCAACCAATATTGGCCACATAGTAAATCCATCTTTCAGTATTTGAAGGGCTACCACAGGGAAGAGGGGATTGATTTATTCTCCATAGTACCTGAAGGCAGAACAAGAAGCAATGGGTGGAAGTTCATCAGAGGGAAATCCAAATTGGAACTGAGGAGGAATTTCCTGACAGCGAGAAGAATTAAACAATGGAATAACTTGCTCTTGGCTTGCCATCACTGGAGGTTTTCAAGAAAAGATTGGACAAACATTTATCCAGGATAGTATAAGGGTTCCTGCCTTGGCTACGGGGTTGGAATAGAAGACCTCCAAGATCCCTTCTAGCCCTATGAATCTATGATTCTATATGATCTCCTTATCAGTGGTCTCTCATCTCAGGATGAAAAATAAACTTGGAATGCATTTTAACATAGACCATCCTAGTTTACATTGCTGAAAGAAATAGCAATAGCAATAGCTCTTAGACTTATACTCTGCTTCACAGCCCTCTCTAAGCAGTTTACAGAGTCAGTATATTGCCCTCAACAATCTGGATCCTCATTTTATCAACCTTGGAAGGATGGAAAGCTAAACCGTAACTTTGAACTGGAACACAATTATCCTTTGATTGTCCTGCTTTTCTGAAATCTGTGGTTCATTTGTCTTATTTAAAAGTGGCCTACAAAAATGTCTGCATTAAAAACATATAAAACACAGACTAAGGAAAATATTTTCAAAGTACATGTATTTAGGAAAACTGGTTGCAAAAATCTGTATTAGAAAAATGTAAAAGAGCATTCTTGTGAACATTACCCCCACCAAACCCAAACTTAATGTCAGAACCAGAATGGAATAAATTGTATTTCCAAAATTCAGAAACCATAGAAAGTGAAAAGGGTAGATTCCTGCTCTTAGCAAAAGGAAATTTACTTATCATTATGAAAAAGAAGTGTACAGAAAATGGAGAACTCAATTTCTAAACTATTCTGGGTGGTTTACAATTAGAAACCTTCTATTTATATACCACTGTTCACAAAAGCAAAATAGAAATAGCATTTAGACTTACATACTGCTTCACAGTGCTTTACAGCCCTCTGTAAGCGGTTTACAGAGTCAGCATATTGCCCCCAACAATCTGGGTCTTCATTTTACCAACTTCAGAGGGATAGAAGGCTGAGTCAAGCTTGAGCTGGTAAGAATCGAACTGCCAAAGTGCTGGCAGCTGGCTGTCAGCAGAAATAACCTGCAGTACTACATTCTACCCACTGGGCCACCACAGCTCTTATACAAACAACACCGAAACAAATAAAAATAAAACAAGCTAAAGGGCAAAAGGGGTTCCACAGTTGCCCTGGCTCAACTGTGCCCTTGGCCAGACAACCAGATCTTCACACCAAAGAGAGAGCCATATGAATTTCTAGAAGTATATGATTGAATAATAATAATAATAATTTATTAAACATATGCCGCCTGAATCTCAACACTTCTGGGCAGCACACAATTAAAGAAATAAAATCAATAAAAGATAAAGATAACAGATGGCAAGCACGATAGATGGAATGAAGTGGAGGGTCTCAATCTCCCTTGACAAAAGGCATGAGTGAATGGAGGTTTTCACAGATCTTCAAACAACTGGAATTAAATGGGAGCATCTAGCTCTTGGGGAGAGCATTGTTCCAGAAGGCAAATGTTGCTATGAAGAAGGCACATTTCAGGATCTTGAGAGATGACAATGTTTAATCACAGGAACCAGAGTATGCCAACCCTGTAGGTTCAAATCACTATAAGAGAGAGGTAACTAGACCCTATATAGGGAACAACTGGCATCTTAAATCACACCCAGAAGCAAACTGGAAAACAGTACAGCTTATGAAGCAGAGGTGTTACATGGACATAACAAGCCATACCTATTACTGTTCACACTGCCATATTCTGGACAATTTGAAGCCTCAATATAGTCTTCAAGGGCATGCCATGCAGACTATTTTGCAGTAGTCAAACTTTAAGATGATTAGTGCATGAGTGACTGTCTGAAGGGCTTCCAATCAAGGAAAAGTAATTTTTCTTGGAGATCTTTATTGTTAATATGGAGATGGTGACTATAGGAAAAGGGAGATCTAATTTCTATTTCCCTTCACATGATCCTTCTCAGCATGCCTGAGAAAAATCCCAAAGAAATTATTCTAAAGGTTCTTAAATGTTTTTTTTTTCTGTGCAGCAAGTATGGAAGAAGAATTGAAAATGGGGAATGCAGAAAAATGCTATGGAATTAGCTACAGTTCAGGTTTTTTTTTCTGATTTCTTTCTGTGTAGTCTATGAATTTAATTTCTTTCAAAAGGAATATTTAAATGAGACCCTGAGTGTTTATAACTGACCTCAGATCTATCATTTCCAAAAGAAATGGAAGTTGAGAAAATTACCTGTAGAGGTTTTTTTAAAATAGTTTGTTAAAAGAGCAGCTACTGAGAGTAATTCAAACCATAAGAGTTTAAGTTCCTGAACCTCCAGCAGAAGAGACTGATTCAGTTTCCCAAGCCCAAAGTTCTGGAGAAGGCAGTCACAGAGCTTGCTGATAACAGCATCAAGAATTTGTTAAGGCTGAGATTTTAAAAATGAGTGTTTTGTAGTTTTTTATTTTGACAGTACTATGGGATCGTTAGAAGGAATCATTGTTATTCATGAACGCTAGCACTCATTGAAGCAAGTCCTTGGATTTTTTTTTTAAAGAAACACTATTGTTCACATGCATTATTTAGGTTGTTATCTTTTCTGATTATTTTGAGAGATGAACACAACAGCATTCTGTCATGAATCTCACATTGGCATGCGTACATAAACCAGTTATCTGCCCTATAATATTCTGCATGCCAGATGCAGCCAACTGATGTGTAATATGGTTCTGAGTTAATATAATTGTTTCTCTTCACTGCCTTTGTTGCAACACTTCCTGAGTTATTTTTAGTCATTTCCACTCTCTATTCATTAAGTTTAATCTGTGAGTTTTAATACATCCAATCCTTGATTAAATTCAGTGGGCTGTTCCACTGCCTTGGACAGTTGCTTGTATCTTTGAGCCTGCATTTTGCTATTCTAGCTTTTTATAAAACCATGGGAGTGGAAGAGAGAAAATGAAGAGATTAGCTTTACGCTGTCACTTCACTTGATATTGAGTTAATTGTTGTATTATAACAAGGTACTAAAGATGCATCACTCGCTATTACAGACCTGGTGGAACTCTGTGGCCAGTGGGGTGGGGGGAGGTTCTCTTACATGTGTTGAGAGGGCAAAATATGAAAGTTAAGTCACTTTGAAAGGGCTTTTTTGTTAAGATTGCTGCACTCTGAAATTCACAAGGCATCATCTGTTTTACCTCTTAGGTACCTGTTGAAGATCTTTCTCTTCATCCATTCCTATCCAGATAAATATTGCTGTGTTTTTCCCTCCCCTTTTTATACATTTTTGATATTACTTTATTCTTAGGCATTTGCCAGATACCTAGCTGTTTCCAGACGTGCAAATCCAGGACATTTTGTGAGCCCACTTTTGGTGTATGGGTTGTTTTTTGCTAACTTTTGTGGGTTGCGCCGCTCCCATACCCAGCAAAGCTTTTCTATACTTGTTTTATTTATATTGTTGTTTTTAACAACAAAAAACTTAGTAAACTGACTAGGTACAGGTACTCTCGACATTCAACAGTTTGTTTAATGTCTGTTCAAAGTTATAAGGGCACTGAAAAAAGTGAGCTATGAATGTGTTTCACACTTACCATCATTGCAGCATCCCCATGGATATATACAGTAGGGGCCAAAATTGTGGAAAAGTGTATTTTCTAAAACTAGCTAATAACACCACTTTTTGGGGAAGTAGTACCATAAAATTATATATCAATGGAAAGATAATTTAATCAAGAATGTAATGCAATAAATTTTATGAAGGATTTTCTATTAGAATAGCAGTTACAGCATAAAGAAGAAAAGTGAAACATGTAGAAAAAAATGAGATATACAAAAATTATCAACAGAAAAAATGAGATATACAAAAATTATAACGTCAGTTAATACTTAGTTGGGTAATCTTTAACATGAATTACGCCCTTACAACGTCTTCCCATGGAGTGAACCAAGTCTTTTAGTTCTGCAGCAGTTATATTGTGAAACAAAGATTGAATGATTGCTTCTATAAACTGGGTTTTGTTGCTGGGTCGATTCTGACTAACAAGTTTCTTTAGTCGGCTCCATAGATTTTCCATTGGGTTAAGGTCTGGGCTATCCCCAGGCCATTACAACAGTGGAATATGATTATCTTGAAACTCCAAAAAAAGTGTTGTTATTAGCCATCAAACTTCAAAAATACACTTTCCCCAAAAGGTTTCCACAATTTTGGCCACTATTGTAATCAAAATGCAGATAGTAATAGCAATAATGCTTAGACTTATAAAATGCTCCATAATGCTTTACAGTACTCTCTTGAGTGGTTTACAAATGCCAGCATATTGCCTCCAACAATCAGGGTCCTCTTTTTACCACTCTCGGAAGGATGGAAAGCTGAGTCCACCTTGAGCCAGTCAAGATCAAACTCCTGGCAGTGGGCAAAATTAGCCTTCAATACTGCATTCTAACCATTGTGCCACCATAGTTCCTATGATGCTTGGCAACTGACTCCTATTTATGATGATTGTAGTGTCTCAGGATCAACCTTCTGACAAGCAAAGTCAATGGTGAAGCTAAATTCACTTACAACCATGTTACTAATTTAATAACTGCAATGATTCACTTAACAACTGTGGCAAGAAAGTTTGTAAAATGGGGTAAAACTCATTTAAGAATTGTCTCTCTTAGTAACAGAAATTTTTGGCTCAATTGTGGTCATAAATCAAGGATTGCCTGTAATGCACAGTGGATGGCTGTAGGAACTGAACTAATTGAGAAATTCAGTATCCTGGCAAGTTCTTAATTATGAAATAGATTCTGAAATCTAATAAACTTGCCATTTCAGAGATGATTTATTTACGGGGTGAGTGGGGGGAGAAGGAGACTCAAAATATGTGGTTAAAATTAGGGTACCAGTATGCACCAAGACAAATTCCTTGTGTGTCCAATCACACTTGGCTAATAAAGAATTCTATTCTAGTCTAGTCTAGTCTAGTCTAGTCTAGTCTAGTCTAGTCTAGCCTAGCCTAGCCTAGCCTAGCCTAGTCTACATTGTCATATGTAAGAACAACATGCAATAATATATGTATGCTGATACATACAATAATATATGTATAGAGAGAACAACTAAGAGATGTTCTCTAAACAATTATATTCAATTATTTAGAACTACTGCTTTTATTAACTGAGATACTAAGGTATCTTCAGGATATTTTATCTTATTCCATCTTTTATGTTTGAGCCTGCAGCTAAAAAAAATCCCTGATCAATGAAGAATATGATGAATTTGATACGTTTTGGTACAAAATTTCCTTTGATTAATTAATGGATTAATGAATTAAATGTTTATATTGTTTTGTTGCTGCTGCTTTCTTTCATTATAGTGTTTTTCAGCTTTCTAGTTTAGCCCACAGGCCTGGAATTTCTTGGCAATCTCCCATCTAAAATCTATACAGGCCTGACCCTGTTTAGTTCAATCCAGCTACAGAAAAGTCCTATATAATTCATGAGTCTATGAAGCTTTTCATTTATAACGTGTTATGTGATTTTTAATACATGACCCATTACTGCTCTGTTACATTATCAGTGGGATTTAGGCAGTGGTGGGATTCAAATAATTTAACAACCGGTTCTCTGCCCTAATAACTGGCTGGGTGGGCATGGCCAGGGTGGGCGTGGCCAAGAGATGTGACAGCACTCAGCCTCCTGCAGCCCTTTGCCAGCCAAAACGGGATACAAAATGCTTTGTGACATTCAGATCCAGCGAGCAAGGGGTGTGAACTACACAGAAAATACTTTTTTGTTTGGTTATAAAGAAATATGCCCCAAATCAGATGTACACTAAATGTAGACTGACTTTTAGCTACACACCTCCCCAGCAAACAGCAAATTTTGAAGCTCCAGGTAAAGAGGATTCATTTTAGGATGAGTAACCACATTTTGCATGTTGGAGGTTTCTAAAGAAATTCTGGGAAACTCTGTATTTTAAAGAACATTTTAAACTACTCTATGGATAAGGCTTCATAGTTAAATTTCTATTGAGGCTCCTAAATCCACAAAGGAGAATGCTACAAAGAACTATAGTGATGCAGTTTAGGAAGTGTATACTTTTTTTTGCTTTAATTTATATGCCGCCCTTCTCCGGAGACTCAGGGTGGCTTACAATGCGTTAAGCAATAGCCTTCATACTTTTGTATATTTATACAAAGTCAGTTTATTGCCCCCACAATCTGGGTCCTCATTTCACCTACCTTTGAAAGGATGGAAGGCTGAGTCAACCTTGAGCCTGGTGAGATTTGAACTTGCAGTAATTGCAAGCAGCAGTTGTTAATAACAGTGTTTTAGTCCACTATACTACTTATTTGGACTGTAATTAGTTTGTTTGTTTTAGTATCAATATGTTGTTTTTAATTGCAACAGATAAATTTAAATATCAGACAGAGATGAAGGATATTCTCATTGGGAGACTTGAAAGTCATATTTGCTTTCATTTCCTGGGGTTGATTTATCATCATTATTATGGGTATAGATTAGGTTTGTTGAAATCTTTCACACCACCACTCCTATTCCATTTATCTGTGAAGTTTGATTCTCGCCATCTGCACAGAAGGAGTTGCAAGTGTCATCACATTCTGTCTATGCTAAAACAACAAACCTAAGGGAAACCTTTAGGGGAAAAAGTGAGAACATTTAATCCCAACCTGTTGAAGCATCAAAATATTAGATCCATTTGTATTCTTTCCATGCTGAAGTATTGTAGTTCTAGTTCTTTTAAACTTTCAAACTATTTACTGAGTCAACCTTGGGAGCCATAACAACAGATGTGGGCTTTGGGGGTGAAGGCCTTCTGAGTGGGCCATTAACATTTTTTTTATCTTTTAAAAATTGTATGATGTTATATTTTATGATTTTACAAATTTTCAATCTTAAATAAATTTTAATATTTTAAGATATAGGACATATATAAAAGTACAAATAATTAAAAACATATGCTCATCAGTTTATTTTGATCCATGATTCCTAACTGTTTTAAACATGAGTTCTTATTCATACCTGTGCTCCTTCAATGACAAAGTTCTCTCCTTTTCTCTACCTGTTAGAATCTGGATGTTATCTACTAAACTACAGAGCCTAATAGATGCCTATGGAGAACCTTTCCAGTTATGGATGATTTTGAATCCTAAATATTTATTTACTATTAATCTACAGTGTTTTGGAGGGAAAAAAGTGAAACTAACATAAATGGATTACAGGAACACAAATCAGATAGGGGAAAAGGAAATTGGGATATTGGAAAATTCCCCACTTCCCCTCCTGCTCCCCCCCTCTCTGTCTCACTTTCTCTCAAAAAAAGACTAATACAAGTATAGTAGAGGAACTTTATTTGCTATTCCTTGTCAATGGTTTTTATATTCTCCACACAGACATATCCCTGATGTTATCCATCAGTTTTGCTTTTTTTTTTTAAAAAAAAATCATATTATTATAAGACATACATAATACAGGCTAGAGATTATTAACACAACAAATTGTTTATTCTACAAGAAATGTTTCTGCTTTAACCTGAATACCTAATACTAAAGTATTAAATAGTTTGAAAAAAGGAAAAAATACAATAGACCAAGCAAAATAGGCAACAACTAAAAAAAAAAAAAGAGGAGAAAAAATGTTACTTAGTTTCTAACTTCCCTGCTTTTTGTGCTTCTGCTAATTTGCAACCTTTATAAACATCATTTTTGGTTTTTGAAAGATGGTTATTTAATCCTATGAAAGATTAGGTATGAGTATTATAATTGCTGTTCTAACATATACACACACATATATATTGTATATGATATGTATATGTGTGTGTATTAGAATATATCTAATTAGTAAGTAATTCTCCTTTATATCCACAAGCACCCTGCAAAGTTACTTAGACTGAGAGATAGTGAATGTTGTCACTCAGGGAACTTCATTAAGCGCAGCCTTGAACACAGATTATTTTATCCTCACCCCTAGGGCGACTCCAACACTTCATCTACTACCAATTTCCATAAATTAGATTAGCTCCACTTCACACTGGGATAAAAAAAGAAAGCAACATTGTACAATGGTACATGTATAATGCGGCAGTTGATGGAACAGAAATAATATTTATTACTCTATTTTATTTATATAATACAGCTCAGTGTCTGTTAGTTGCAGGACTGCATCTCTCCACTGGAGTTGGCCCAGCTGATTCAATCATGTGGGGAGAAACAGCTATTCGTTCCCCATTTTCAGAAGTCAAAGGGGCCTTAAATAAGATTGGTTCTCTGGAAAGGCCTCATAGGTGGAGGTACAATTAGGTCCAACACTATTCCCTTCTAGAAGAATTTGAAAATGTAACTGTTTCAATAGACGGTTTAGGATGTGTGTCAGCTGATTTTTTAAGTATTTTGATGCATTATTATTATTATTATTATTATTACTTATTTTGTATAGTTATTTTTTTATTTGGAGATCACTTCTCAGTGGTATAATGCAATTTTTAAAAAGCAATCAAAATCATAAAAAAAGAAACCATTTGGGTCTGTTATGTATTTTTTGTGAGCTGCCAAGAGCCACTTACGGGAAGGAAGGAAGGGAGGAAGGAAGGAAGGAAGGAAGGAAGGAAGGAAGGAAGGAAGGAAGGAAGGCAGGAAGGAAGAACTTTTTAAGAACTATGCAATTTTATTGGAGTTTGGCTGATTATTTTATCAGATCACCAAAATCAAGGGATGAAAGCCTGTGATATGCAAATGCTGTGTAAATTCCCTGGGTTTTCCTTGAATCTGTTTCAGAGCTTCCCCAAAAACTTTGGAGCATATCTGAAAGTGTATTGGGAGCTATAGAAAAACTGCTTCTCTTCACACGATAGAAGCTATTTCCTTACAGAAAGGAGCTATGTATACTATTAGTTATATTCTCTGCCATTCTTTTCTTAAGCAGGAGGCACTTGCAAAAATGGAGAGGAAAAAGTTAAAAAATACACGTTATATAAGTAGTAATTTCAGAAATAGTGAAAAAGACATGTGCTGTTTATTACTGTACCATTAAATACCTGTGTACTAAAGCAGTTATTATTTACTCAGGAATGAATCTTCCATTTCTATTAGATCCCTGATTTTAATACAGTGAAGCCACATTATACTTTGAATACCCTCAGTAAAATTTAGATTACAACCAAATAAATAAGGCAATTTTAATTAAATGTTTTAGAAGAGTTTATGAATATGCATCAGATATAAACTGCTTCTATTTAATACAGTTTTCTGGATAATTTCTATGTTGCCCAAAGAGGGATAAAGAAATATTTGTCTGCAAACTTTTGTGAATCAGTTTGTCAATGCCTCTTCTTTATCAGAATTGTTTATCTGAAATTTCTGGCATGGTAGCATATCTAAGAGATTTCTCCTCTATTGAGCCTCCCAGAATCTAATTACAATTAAAGGTAATTTAGCTTACACTATTAATCCTCTGAGAGATGGAATGCTTCCAATTTCTTTACTTTTCACTCCATTCCGATTAAGTGCCAATTCACATGAACTTTGTGCTTCTTGTGCTGCTGGTTTTCAATTCTGGCTTCAAAATATGTTTTCTGTGAAGAAGACTTCTGAATTGTTTCATTAAGATTGCTTATCACAGTTTTGCTCCCAAGTTTAGGATGTGGTGAACCTTTTTTTTTTCTTCATGTAAGTACAATATTGTGGTTTTGACATGTGCTCAATCTGTTCACATGACCAGTTCATCACAAGCATGTTTCCAGATGGAATTGAAAATCCTTATGAAATAGCCTACGTTTAATCTCATTTTTACAACTTAGAAGATAATAATTGCCTCCCCACATTTTTTTTTTTTTTTGCCACAAAGCAGAGAGAATAGCATCCAGGGGGGATCCAATGGTTAAGCAGAATGAGATGTTTCAGGCAGCTGTTCCTAGAATCAGTAACTTACAGTTAGAGGACTAAACTCAGTGTACCACAGAACCTTTCTTATATATCTAAGCTAGTTTGTCATACTTAAGTATGTTAGAGGATATTATATTCATTGGCCACTCAATAAAGTATCAGTCCATATAGACTTATTTCCTTCCCTGGATTATTATTTGCTCCTAAAAATGATGGTACATACATTTGGCACTAGCATCGTGGGTGGGATTCAGCCTATTCGGACTGGTTCAGGCAAGCCGGTTGCTCTGACGATCAGCTGAGAGCGAACCAGTTCGCGCCAATGATCATGTGGGCCCGCCTGCCTGCCCCTGCGCTATACTGACCTTTATTTTCTTTTTTTGAAGCCCAGCTGATTGGTGCAGCAAAGTGGATTGCTGCGCCTCAGCTGTTTTACTCACCGGGCCTGCAGTCAAAGGTAAGATTTAGACCGGTTTGGAAATTAACTGTGTGTGTGCAGAGCACGCGCTCAGCGAACTGAGTGTTACACCAGTTGAATCCCACCACTAACTAGCATCCTCCCTTGAAAGCATATCAGTATTGCTGGTTCATAATATTTTCACTTGGAACATCCATCTTGTCCAGGTTTTTCTGGTTAGAGCGGCTGTGTCTGGTTTTTCAAGAAGGCTATATGTAAAAATTAAGGCACCAATTTCCTCCTGCTTTTTTATCCAACCTTATCCATCCAGCCTGATAACCCTAGAATTCTTCATTAGCAGTATTTTAACTGGGAATCCAAGAATTGCTATCCCAATACATACTAAAAACATAATCAAGTGGAGAAAGCTATCTTAAAACACCTTGAATTCATATATCAGGAAGTTCATTATCTTTTGTATTCTTATACTCTAATTACAAAATCTCTCCCAACCCAACAAGTCCAAATTAAAAACAAAATCAGAAGCCTATGTAGGTGCATACAACAGTTCAAACACTTAAATTTTATTCTGATTTGAATTTGCTTATAACAATATTGTGCTTTACATAGACGTTTGTCCAATAAAGAGTAATAATTTTTTTAATAACAAGCCATAGTGCTACTAATTCAAGAGAATAGTATTGAGTGGAAATTTGTATCTGCTCCAAACATTTTACATATGATTTTTACTTAAATTAAATCTGTGCCTGGAATTATATTGGTCTCTGATATTGCTGAATTTATTTCTGATAAGTTTTTTGGATGATAAGCCATTAACAGTTTGCACACATATTTTAAAATGATTTGAAGTAGAGGATTTTGTGCATTCCCAACTGCCTAGAGCTATTTTTTAAAAAAAATAAAGGCAGAATATAAATAAAGTAACAAATAATAATAAATATTTTAAAAAATAGTTGGTGATGGATTATTATAATGGGGGGACAATTGTAGTGCATGCTTATTTGGCCTTTTGCCTTCTTTATAGGCAGAATATTGTGTCTGCCTATAGGCTTCTGATTTTTGGTTACCAACTCTTTTGAAGGCCTGTTTGGTGTAGTAGTTAAGGCATCAGCCTAGAAACCATGAGTTCTAGTACCGCCTTGGGCTCGAAGCAGTGGTGAGTTGCCCCCGGTTCAGACCGGTTCACAAGGACCAGTAGTAAAACCGGCAGGAGGCTCCACCCACTGACCCGGACGTCATCATAGTTGATCTGCACATGTGTGTGCGAGTGAAGCGAGCACATGCGGGCAAGATGTGAACCGGTAGTAAAGATAAGTAGAACCCACCCCTGGCTCAAAGGCAGCTGGGTGATTTCTGATGAGTTTCTCTCTCTCTCTCTCTCTCTCACACACACACACACACCTTCACCCCTAGGAAGGAGGTAATAGCAAACCACTTCCAAAAACTTTCCAAGAAACGACGGGGTAAAAGAAGTAAAAAAGACAGCCAAATATCAGGACAAAAGAAAAGGTACAAGAGATCAGAAAACTTTGTTATTGAATTGGAACAGTTAGCTCTTCTATATTTCTTAAAAGCAAGTGGATAGCTTGATGGGTAGCTCATGCCTGAGAATATTTTACTGAGAGTTTAGTGACTCATCACATGCCCTGGCCATTCTGCATCATCATTACAAACTAATGTGAATAGCAAGCAATAAAGAAATCTATATATTTTTCTTTGACTTTCTATAAACAGAGACAATGTTCCCAGATGAATCTCATAGAGACACTCCTCTTGTAATACTACCTTATAGTGTATAGCAGAACTAACTTCAAATCGGGAAGGAAACTTTACACTACTGCATCATATCCTTCAAGCACCTTTGAAAGAATAAGGCAACACAAGGGATTTGGATGTCAGATTAAAGATCAAATATTGGATAGTTGTTTATTAACAATCATAGTTGTAGTTCAGAGCCAACCTGCAGGTGTTATAGTCATCATGTGTAGCATTCTGAAGACTGCCTCACCAATTTAACAGAGTAGGAATAACTACAGACTAGTTTACTTTATCCCCTACTAATCTCAGTTTGCCATTTTGGCACAATAAACATGTTTTTGCACTTCTTTCCTTTCCAACTCCCAAGGAAAATTGGCCATTAAGAAGTGACATAAGAGGAGATAAACAGCTGATTAAAAATCTGGCTAGTATTTTTCTGTTCGGTTTCTCTGCTGTCGTCTTTGGGGACTTTCACATGACAGATTTTCACTCTCTAATCCTTCCACGGCTTTTGAGCCAGCTGTACAATCATCTCTGCTTTTGCCAAATCTTGAAATGCTGAGAATTAACTAATCAGTGAGTTCTCTTCAGCTGATCAATAGAAAAATGCAAAGATCATCATTTAATCAGCTTCCTGCCCTCTGAGCTACATCAGTTCCTGGAGTACAAAAATCTCATTCCTTAAAAAGAGAAAAATAAATAAATTGCTAATCCCTTTCTTCCTTTGTGTATTTGTCTGCAGTTTTGCCAAAAATCCTAGCTGTTATTACAAGAGGAAACTTGTCTGGTTATTGAAAGCTGTGATCATGGCAGTGACATCATAGGTTTGCTGCCAGATGTTTTCTCCAACAAACCAATGATATTTGTAGGCTGAAATGTAAAGCTTCTTTCTCCATATGGAGGAAAGGAGAATAAAGGACTTACCTGAGTCCAGAGTCTGGATAACAGTGAGATGGGTTTGATGCATATTGCCTAGATAACCAGGGCTGCAATACATTTTGGAGGACTAGCTAAACTGATTAATTCACTGAGAAGTTTGCTAGTGAAATCTATTCAAATCTTGTGACTCCATCCAATGGGAGGCAGGTTGAGGCAAAACTTTGGACAAAAGAGAACTCCTTAAACATTTAATTTTGCAAACTGAAAAACAAATGTTTTGTTGTTGAGCTGTGTCATAGTTGTGCTTGAAGACAATAGTTTTGACTGCCTATGATTGACCTTATGGAAACACAGTTATGTGAAGCAGATGCCAGAGCGATTCAAATGCTATATGTGAAGAGGTTTTGTGTGTATTTATGTAGTTCAGTATTCTCTGTAAGCCAACTTGGTGTGTTTTCATGTAGCAAGCATAATTGGTATTTTGGTTCTCAGTCTTGAGAAGGGGATCAATACATGCAGATTACACATTTATTAGATATTTATAGCTAGGTTCTGCCACTTCTAAACACGAAACTATGATTCATTGGTCTCAGACTGCTTAGAATTATATCATCTGTCAGCCTTTGTATCTATGATAGGGATGTGCAAAAGTATTTTATTTATCAAATTTCTATACCTCTCATCTCCCCTAAGTGATTCCAGGTTTCAAAATATCCTGGTCTTAAAATTTCTATTGTGAATGTTCCATGCATGAAATATAACACTGTTTTGAGAGTTTTCTTTCAAGCATGAAATAATCCATATCATTTTATTCTGAGGATAAAACCAAATCTGGCTATTTCATGAAACACAGAACTGTGTTCTCTATTCCGAGCACTGCAATTGGGTTTCTGGGGTTTGGTTCCCCCACCCTCAATTTTTGTACAGCCAGTTGGTATGGCAAAAGAGTAATATTTTTCTTGTGATGGGTTTAGAATAAATAGGGGAGGGATATGGGAGTGGAGCATGGAGGGGAAAAAACACATGGTCTGGCAGAAGAAATTTATTCTTCTGCATATTTTCAGCCAGTGATATTTCCAGCAGGTCAAACATAATCAAAATGACAAAATGTGAGTTGTGATAGTGGAGTATATAAGATTCCTTATATACTCATATGCATGCAAGTACACAAGGGGCAAAGTTGGCATTGTGATGTCATACTGTCCCTCTTGTCATTTGTTCTCCTCTGGAGACCTGTGTCTACAACCTTCCAAGTTACTCGTTATGGATATGTTGTTGTAGAAAAATGGGTGGGTTCTACTAGTTTTCCAAATAGACATGCTAGCTTCATTCACAAACAATTGTTGTTAAAGTTGTATAAATGTAAAAACTCAGTCTCTTGGCTGAGTTACCCTGAAATTTATTTATTTTTTAATTTAAAGACTTCCTTTTTTACATAACAGATGCCAGTCAAAATCTATTTTGTAATAGATAGCAGCCAGTCTGTATTCTTATTGTGTTTTATGGGGATTTATTTAAATATTTTCTTTAAAATCTTTTTATAATGAAGTTATCAACCAATTTTTCTGCAACTTGAGTGGCAGGTATCATTAAACATGAACCATGATCCCATGTATGTTTATGGCCCTGACGTAAAAGTAAAGGGGCAACAGCTGGTCTGAGTTCCAATTGTTTCATGTGGACAGAACATGGGAAATATTTCAATTTCAGTTCCATAGATTACAATCGAGCTATGTTGAGTTTTTTCTTTTGAAACATATCCAGTTTATTGGAAAATAATCAAGTTTTATTACCAGTTGTCTTGTCTAGTAGTTAATATTGAGTTTCTTACTGATAGTTTTCTGGAATGTTTTATGAAAAAAAAATCCTTTTACATCACCCAAAGAACAAAACCATTGTGAAATTTTTTTTGTTTATCTTAAGTAATTGCAGTCCATAATAATAAACCTTACTTAAAAAATGTTTTGGGTAAATATTAAAATGTTTCTTAGAAATCAATATGTTCTTTCTTCATTAAATAGATATATTTTATTTTCAATATAATGTCCTCTAAATTCTGGGTTGTACTCTGTTTTTATAAGATTCATAATAAGTATTCATTAAATACGGCTTTACTAAGGTGCTAATTCTTGCACAACTTGCATTCCCATTATAGTAAAATTAAACTACTAACTTCAAAAAGTATCTCTCTTTGACTAATGTGAGATTTCAAACAATAGCAAAACTACCAACAGTGTGTACACTTTGAGAATGTTTTTTAACAGCCCTTACCATTTAACTTGACCTTGCATGATATTAACATGCAGTAAAATTAGCAATATATTTTGAAGTAATCACATCTACAGAATAATTAATATTCCCAGAAGTAAGGTCATATGTCTGTTTTTTAAAAAGATGTAGTTACTGAAGTCAGATATAGTGGTGAATGTCAATAAATATGGACACCTGAAATGCCCAGAATCCTTTTTTCCATGATAAAAGTAAAGATTCTCTTGTCTGGATGCGTATTAATGTTAGTTTTTATTATTATTAATATGCACACAAAAGAAGCAGATGAAAGGTTTGTGTAATGCAGTATTCGATTCCACACAATAGACAACTAACCTGCAAGCAGCACATTTTCTGTGACTGCTCTTGAGCTAATTTGTAATTTGCATACTGCATATTGCAATTTATACTGGTGTAAAGAATACAAATATGTTTCTAAGTTTTTCTGAAATTACATATTCTCATCAGCTGTAAGAACAAATGTCAAGTTTCATTTACCATTGGAAATATTTCCAGCCTTCAGATTGTAGTAGTCTGCAGATGTACATGTACATGATGACAAGAAATGAATATGTAGAAGGCCTAAATGTCTTTTCCAGAAACCCATCAAATTTCAAGCCAGGATCCTCATGGAAGATAAGTGGCCTATCGGAAGAATAGAAAGAGCAGTTGAAGATGAAATCAATGTCCCTTACAAACCAAGAACTGGTTCTTAAGAACCATTTAACTAGGAACTATTCTCTTTATTGTCTGAAGTGATATAGTCCAGTCTAAATCTTATATAAATCTGTGCCTGAACATTGCTGCTTATGAAATGCTGCTTCTCTTGTAATTTAAACAGCCACTACATCTCTCTCTCTCTCTCTCTCTCTCTCTCTCTCTCTCTCTCTCTCTCTCTCTCTCTCTCTCCCTCCCTCCCTCTCCCTCCCTCCCTCCCTCCCTCCCCCTCTCCCTCTCCCTCTCCCTCTCCCTCTCCCTCTCTCTGTATCCATGTTGTGTGTGGACACAGAGAGAGTGAATCAAAAGTTAAGTTAAAAGTCATGGTGTTCTTGAACCCTGGAAAGTGTTTACAGCCTTTGTGAGAATTGGGCTCATGAAAGAGCCATTTCTCAATTTCATCTCCTCTTGTAGCTGTAACTTTAAGGCAGGGAGTAGGGCCTTGGATTACAGGTCTGCAATGGGAGATTTAGTTTCAGTTCTGTCAGAACAGTTGTGGAATGCATTCTTTAAGCTAGACTCTCATGCTTTCTGCAAAACGTACAAAGACTTTTTTGTTTTAGGCATGCTTTTAAGAATCAAGCCTTTCTTCTCTTGCTCTGTTATAATTTCTAACATGCTTCTTTGCTATAGATTAGGAGATGCCTGACATATTTACGTGATTTTACTGTTTGGGATTACCTCTAGATGGAAATACAATCTGTAAATTCAGAAATAAAATATATGGTAAAGTTATACAAGGCTCGCCAAAATGACACATTTGTTTACTCCTAATTTAAGAAGTTACCCTGCAATTTAGTTCCATGAGAGAAACTACACATACCCATTAACAAATTAAGCTGAAATTCTCAGAGTGTTTTCATTTTTGAAATGTCATATGGCTGAATGATAGATATAGAGGCAAACAGATGGTCTTGTGCATAAGAAGACAGAACATTTCTTGTCTGCCACTAGAGTAGCCACACCTTTGGTGACTCGTAAAGTATTTCCTGTCCATGACATCTGATTGCAATAAGCAATGTTAGTCCAGAGCAGTGGTTGGAGCCAGTATATTCTGACTCAAGAGAGCCAATAATTACATTTAGTGAGCTGGCTGAGAATGGAGATCTCTACAACAGCTGGCATGGCAATCAGTTGTTTGGTGGTTAGTGGTGTGGTGCAGTGGCAGTGGTGGCAATGAAATCAGCAGACTCGGAGCCACTTGTTAACTAGCACTCTACTGGTACAGACCAAGTTTACACAGTAAGACAGTTGGTACTTACTCTCTACAAAGAAACCAAGACAAATCTAGAATGCTTGGCATTTAAAAGATTACAAAACCTAGTTCTTAAAGGGTAAGAAAATGCTAATAAAGTATTTTTTAATAATAAATTTTATGTTCTATGCACAAAATATCCACCACCATCCCAAAGCCAGTTGGTGTAGTGGTTAAGGCACCAGACTAGAAAGTAGGAGACTATGAGTTCTAGTCCTGCCGTAGGCAGGAAAGTCAGCTGGATGACCTTGGGCAAGTCACGCTCTCTCAGCCTAACTTGTTGTAGAAAAAATAGGAGGAGGAAGATGTGTTGAATAGGTTCTCTGCCTTGAGGTATTTGTAAAAAGATGCAAATAAATAAATAATTGCAACAAAGAGGTAACAGTTAAGCACATATCTGACATGTGCTTTCGAAGAAATATTGTGAAATATTCTGCCAATGTATGGAGCTGGAGTAAAACTTACTGAAAAAGGAGCTGGTGGCAATTCTGTATTAGTAAACTGATTGTGCTGACACTACTCATTTACTTGCTGTAATAAATAGATACAATGTTTGCTCAATTAACAGCATGATGTACAGACTCAGCCTCTTTTCTTCTCCAATCCCCAAAGGATTCAGGTTAGTTCCCCTTTTCCTCCTCGATGCTCCGCCACTCCACTATATGGGTTTCTTTCACCGTCATTAGATCGACTGGGTGCCAATCAAATCTTCCTCCACAGCTTTGTCCCGCCTACTCCAACTGCGCATGCCCAGTCTTTTCACTCAGTCGATAGTGATCAGATTGGAGTGCCTTTTTCTCTAGGTTTTTAGTGATTTAACTAGGTCAAAATTGAATAGTTTGAAGGTGGATACTTAGTTCGCAGAGGGCTACATTGTTTCCCTATCATCAGCGCTAAGAGCGGCCAGGCGTTTCCTGGCTGGGGCGCCTGCCGCAGTTCATTTTAAAAGATTGCCAGCGCTTGAGGAAAGGCAGAACCTTTGCCTCAACTGTCAGTTGCCGCGAGCGAGGAGCTGGTTAACCGGCGCGCCGGCAGAACCGCCCTCACTCAAGTAGCCTCTCTGTCTTTCCACCTGGAATTGGCGGCTTTTGAGTTCCTGCCTTGCCGGCAAACTCTTATCAGCAGGGGGTTGCCTTTTATGGAGCCGATTGTTACAGCGGAGATCGGAGCGCCATAAACAAGGAAGCTTTGTTATTGGCATTTGGGACGGCGTGAGGGGTGATCTTCTGACGAAGATTGACAGCGCCTCCAATTTTAACTGCCGTTACAGCGCCCAACCGCCACTAGATAGGAGCGATTGCTGGCCGTTTGTCCCACCACGCTCTCTGTCAAGGATAGAGGCTGGTGGAAAAGAAAACACGGACTGCACCAGTGTTTGGCCTGGGTCCTACCTCCTGCTTTTTTCACGATTTACTACATTTCATCTATTACAGGAAAGTATTAATTTACCTTTATTTGTTTATTCATTTTAAGAAAGGTTTGGGACAAAAGGCTATGGCAGAGGAGGGATTATCCTCAGATTTTGATCACAGTCCATCTCCTCCTAGGGCTCCCTCTCCTACTGAGGTCAAAAAAAGTTAAGACCAAGGCTGCTGTACATGTTCCTCCTCCAGAATTTTGTCAGTCAGATGGAACTTTAAAGGTGACTAAACAGGATCAGCGCAGGCATAATGCACTGGGAAGGCAATTTGATAAAGCTAAGTGCTCGGCGCAAGCAGTTATTCTAAGTGGGGAAGATGATTTAATGGTAACTCAGTCTAAATTGGACCCAGTCCAACAGACCAACACTCTGGATTCTGGTTCCCATTCTCAGAAGCCTGAAATTCCAGATACCATGGGTCAAGCTATACCACAAAATCCTGGTTGTTTTATAGCACAAGATAATGCTCAATCAGCTCCATTTATTACTAGAGTGCCCCAGAGGGTCACAGCGGCCACTTTTACACCGACTGCAGCTGGTCTTAGAATGGAAGAAAATTCCTTGTCTGGTCAGTCCATGGAATTCCAGGCCTTTCTGGCTCAAACTTTCAATAGAATTTTCCAGACGGGGTTACAACATTCAGGCTTTCCTGTAGCACATATGGATCCAGTGGCTGTATCCGCTGGACAAAGTAATGCATCCAAGGTTAACCATCAGCATTCAGTTCAGGATTTCAGACCTGCAGAGCTAGCGGATCCAGGGAAGATTACCTGGAGGATTTTGAATTGTCCGATGATGAAGGAGAGGTTCCAGATAAGCCAGCCTTTCAAGGCCTATTTAACCCTGCTTTGTTTAAATTGCTACTTCGCAAGGCGAAGGTGGCTACCAATATGGAAAAGGGTTCAAACCAGTCTACATTTGCTAGTAATACAACTGAGTCCAATAGTAACCTTTTTCCAATGCCGACTACTGACTGTGACTTCGTTCCATGTCCTGATTTATTTGCTCAAGTAGTTCAAAAACCATGGGAACAACCAGGAGCTCTGTCAGCTCCTAATAATTTTGACAAGAAGCTCTATTGTGCATCCCCTGAATTTGATGCTCTACTACAAGTACCATCAGTAGATGAACTTGTAGCCAGTCTCATTTCACCATCCATATTAGTTGGAGACGCGGGAGAAGGTTTAAAACAGGAAGATAAGCGAGCGGAATTAACTTTTAAAAAAACCCACCAAGCAGCAGCCTGGGCTATTAGGGCAGCTACGTCAGTGTCCTTTTTTAATCGAGCTTCACTAGTGTGGCTAAGACAACTGAAGGACAGAGTTCCACCTCAGGACAACCGTCTTCATCGGGATATGGCCAGATTGATTGCGGCTACAGAATATTCTGCAGATGCGTCACTAGATGCCGCAAAATTTACTTCTAGAGCGCTTGCATCTGCAGTAACCTCCCGCCGTCTCTTGTGGTTGCGCCAATGGCGCGCAGATATGAAATCAAAATGGCATTTGACAACATCACCTTATCAAGGGAGATCACTCTTCGGAAAATCATTGGATTCTATTCTAGTGGAAGGAAGAGACAAAAAGAAAGTCTTACCTTCATCTTACAGATGCCCAGATCGTAGATTTTCTCCGTTCCCTCGTCAGCCATTTCGGCCTGAGCAGGGGTCAGGGGGGTCATATTTTCCACGCCCCACTACACAACAGTACAACAATTTTACAGACCGGTCTTCCTTTCGTGACAGGGGAAGGCACCAGACTGGGCTCAAACGCCCTTTCAGAGGGAACAGTTATCGTTCCTTCCGTCGTGGAAAATGACTCCTTGGAACATCTTCCCATTGGCGGCAAAATCCAACAGTTCTATCACCAATGGGAAATGTCAACAACGGACAATTGGATTATAAGAACTGTGATAGACGGCCTTCAACTGGAATTTATGTCGTCTCCCCCTTCTCAATTTCTTCAATGTCCAATCCCATCTCTACCATCGAAACAACATCTAATGAATTTAGAGATCCAGCATTTACTGGAGATAGAAGCCATCGAAGCGGTGCCACAACACCAGATGGGCAAGGGATTTTATTCGATCTTATTTCTTGTGCCCAAAAGCTCGGGTGGATGGCATTCTCAATCTAAAACAATTGAACCTCCATGTGAGATATCGACGCTTCAAAATGCATTCTTTAAGGACTCTTCTAGGATGTGTGCGTTCAAAAGATTTGATGCAATCCATCGATCTGAAGGAGGCATATCTTCATGTCCCGATCCACCCGGCACACAGGCAATTTCTCAGATTTGCTTATGGGAATCGACTTTTTCAGTACCGGTCGATGCCTTTCGGCCTATCGTCGGCTCCTCGTACATTCACGAAGTTGATGGCGGCAGTGGCGGCAACTCTTCGGGAAAAGTCAGTGAGAATTGTCTGCTATTTAGACAATATTTTGATACTATCTTCCACAATAGACCAGGCACAATTGGACAGAAGACTGGTGATCAAATCGTTTCAAGAACACGGTCTTACAATAAATTGGGACAAGAGTCATCTAGAGCCCACAACAAGGTTGTTACATCTGGGAGCTGTTATAGATTCAACCCAAGGTCTGGTGTCACTGTCACCCGAATGTCAAACCAGCATCAGAAACTTGGTTTCACAGATACTATCACACAGAATTATGTCACTGCTAACGTTGTCCCAACTTTTGGGCAAACTGATTTCTTGTATCAATATTGTGCCATGGGCCAGAAGACATTCTCGTCAACTACAGTGGCTTCTGCTGCCATTTCAAAAGCAAGGCGTGGCCGATTCATTGACAAAGATCACAGTTCCTGCCCAAGTGAGGCTTTCGCTGAAGTGGTGGCTTTCCCCAGCTCTGTCCAAAGGGACTCTGTTTCTGGAACCTACCAGGATAACTCTGACCACAGATGCGAGTCTCTTAGGATGGGGAGCTCATCTGGAGTCACAATTAGCTCAGGGAACTTGGTCTCAGATAGAGAAGAAACAGAGCATAAATTGGTTAGAACTGAGAGCAGTCAGATTGGCACTTTGCCACTTCAAAAGACAGATAGAGCAGAAACATGTCTTAATTCTCACAGACAATATGGCTACAAAGGCCCATCTAAACAGACAGGGAGGAACAAGGTCCAAAGCCCTCATGGTGGAGACAGAAAGATTAATGGCGTGGGCAGAAAGGAATGTACTATCGATAAGAGCAGAACACATTTCAGGCTCACTAAATCAGCAAGCGGATTGGTTGAGCAAAGGAATAATAGATCAAGGGGAATGGAAATTACATCCAAAGCTTTTCAGTCAGATTGTCAACAGGTTCGGAACCCCAATAGTGGATTTATTTGCCACAGCAAAGAACAAGCAACTCCCGAGATTCTTTTCCCAACTCCGGGGGCAGAGGCTCAGGATGCGTTGAGGGCCCCTTGGCCTCGAGGGCTTCTCTACGCCTTTCCCCCCATTCCAATTATTCCTCATGTAATCAGAAAAATGATGGAAGAAAAGGCGGACATTGTCTTGGTAGCACCATACTGGCCGCGTCGGGAGTGGTTTGCAGACCTGAGGGATTGATCGACAGAACCACCATGGAAGTTGCCACTAGACGGTACTTCTCTAAATCAAGGAGCAGTATTTCATCCAAACCCGGAATGGTTGCGGTTGACCGTCTGGTGCTTGAACGGATTTGTCTCATGAAGGACCATTTACCGAATGATGTTATTGCCACTATTCAAGCAGCCAGACGGCCAGCCACAATTCGCATTTACAACGCGACCTGGAGAAAGTTTGCTCTTTGGTATTTAGAAAACCATACAGATCCCACGTCTGCGTCTATTCAAGACATTCTTAGATTCCTACAGTTAGGTTTCGATAAAGGATTGGCTCCAGCAACTCTGAGACGCCAGGTAGCAGCATTAGCCACAGTGCTATCTACGGATAAGAATCACCCTCTAACGCATGATGAAAGAATCAGATCATTTTTGCATGGTGCAGTAAATTTAAGACCACCTGTGGTACATAGATTTCCGAATTGGGACCTTAACTTGGTTTTACAGTCTTTAACATCTGGACCCTACGAGCCCATCAAAGAATCCTCTATACGCCATTTGACAATCATTGTCAATTCGGAAGGATTTGTGCGTGTTTTTTCCGGATAGAGTTGTCATGAAACTAGATCCGATGTTTATTCCTAAAATCAATACAATTTTTCATCATGCTCAGGAGATTATATTACCAAACTTCTGCCCAGATCCGAAACATCCGATGGAAAAGATGTGGCATACGTTAGATGTACGTCGAGCACTGAAATATTATTTATCTAGAACAGCTGTATTCAGAAAGTCAGAAGCCTTATTGGTCTCATTTCTGCCATCAACTATGGGTCAGAAAGTTTCATCAGCAACGATTAGTAGATGGATCAAGTTATGCATTTCTGCAGCATATAAATTGAAAGGTTCTCAAGTACCTGGGGGTATAGTTCCACATTCTACGAGAAGTGTGGCTACTTCGGTAGCTTGGGCCACTCAAGCATCTATAGAGGAAATTTGTAAAGTGGCCACTTGGTCATCTATATCCTCTTTTATAAGACACTACAGAGTAGACACATTTGCATCCGCAGATGCGGCTTTTGGTAGAAGGGTTTTACAAGCAATAATTCCCAGACATGGCCAGGAGAGGGGTGTAGTTCCCTCCCAAATGATTTAGGCTTGGGTAAGTCCCATATAGTGGAGTGGCGGAGCATCGAGGAGGAAAAGGGGACGTTGTCTTACCTGAACGTCCATTTTGTCCTCGATGCTCCGACACTCCGACCTGCCCAGTACCTGTCCATCACCTGGTCTGGCTGGGGTGTTCTTTATTTTCCTCTACAGTGGAAGTTCCATGATGAACGTGGAGGAAGCTTATATTGAGGTAGATGCTTCAGGTCCTGTAGTTTCTAAGGGTTACAGTCTGCTGATAGTTCTGGAGAGACTTCGTGAAAAGACTGGACATGCGCAGTTGGAGTAGGCGGGACAAAGCTGTGGAGAAAGATTTGATTGGCACCCAGTCGATCTAATGACGGTGAAAGAAACCCATATAGTGGAGTGTCAGAGCATCGAGGACAAAATGGACGTTCAGGTAAGACAATGTCTCCTTTCACTCATGCTGATTCCATATTTTGGCTGGAAGGTTGTCCATGTTGTTTTCCTTCTTCCAACTGAAATCCACCCAACCATTCACTTACTTGTTGATAACCAAACTTCTTGGTTGTCTAGTTTCCATAACAACTGTGCTGATTGGAGCGCCAGACCCAGTCTTTGTATTTTGGTGACCTAGCATTGTTTTAGGCTGCAGGAAATGCCTGAAGATCACATGGACATTCTATATGCAACAATTCTGAAATATAAAAGATAAAATATTGGGTTAGACAGTGTAGACATAAATTAAATTGCAGTGGTATGACAGCCAGTAATACATTTTATTCTAAACTGTTCACCAAATTCCTTGCAGTCTGGATATTTATCCTGTCTCAGAAAGTAAAAGATGCAGGAAGATAGATTTAACCGTGAATTTAAATAAGCTTAAATGTTAGCATAGTGTTTTAGGAGATTTCTGAAGTAATGAAAATCAATGGCCATTGGATGTTCCTAGATTTTTTGAGGTTGATGGCTAGTAATAACTTTTCATTATTTACATCTGCAAGGATTTTACAGCTTATTATCTAGCAACAGCACTACAGTATATGTTTTCTCATGCTACAAAGGCAAGACTACTGTAATATATTCAACATAGATATCATGGATCAATATTTAGAATGGTACACTGATGCAGAATGTGGAAGCCTGCTTTCAGATATGGTAGCCATTAGAAGCCAATAATACCATTGCAATAGTCTGTTGATGTCTTTCAACATTAGAGTCATAATGATGAAAGGAACAACTGATCCCAAAATGACTGGTGTCTTGCTAATGTCTTATGACATGAAATCAGATCAGCCAGGTGTAATCTCATTAAAATGTCAACTGTGCATCGGGTATATAATTACCTGCACTATAGCCCAAATTTGCTCTTTTTTATGGCAAAAATTGGGTCATATTTTCTCCTAATATTGTTGTTACACACTTATAGCAAATGTAGCACAACCAGTTTAGGTAGTTGAATAACAGATTCCCCCCTAAAAATATGCTTGAAGTGCAGGAAAAACAAGAAGAAAAAGAGAAAAATATTCCATTTAAAATATTTGAAGTTATTGTTGATATCTTAAACTAAATTATAGGCCTGTGACAATCATCCCTGATCTGAACATTTGACAAAGCTATGAAAGGTTTTGATTAAAAACTTGACTGAAAAAAAATGTCCATAGGCTACATTGGGGAAGCATCAATATATCTGCAGTTGCTTTATTTTAAAAAAAAATCAGATGACATTTTTTTTTTAAAAAAAAAGTTAAATATGGTTGTAACTAGAATAATGTAATACAAAATTTAAATCAAAATTGCTTTTGGCTCAATTTTAGACTTGAGAGCAGTCAGGCATCATAAACTGTTGAACAAGCTTCAGGATAAATGTAATATTTTCATTTATGGAAGCGTATCTACCTTTTTTATAAACAAAAGTTTAAGGATATTTAGTGTAGAATATACTATATTTTTTGGACTATAAGATGCTTCAGACTATAAGACACACCTAGCTTTTGGGAAAGAAAGCAAGAAAAAAAAAATCTGCCTCCCAGCAATTTGCCTCCTTGCAGCAAACAGCCTGGTCAGCTTCAGCACAGCCTGATTTAGCATGAACAGCTGATTGCCGATTGGATCTGCCTCCTGGAATACTGCCTATCAGCTGTTCCAGGCTGCGGGGATCATTGTCACTCATTGCCGCTGCCATCTATTGCCGCCTCTGCACATCCGGTTTTTGCCCTCCGTGTGCCCCATTTTTTGCCTCCGCATGTCCTATTTTTGGCCTGTTCCAACGCCACCACTGCCTATCCCCGCTGCCTGGAACAGGTTGAAAATGGGCTGAAGGGTGGGGGCCAGTGGGTGGGCGGGGCTTCAGCAACATTCACTCTATAAGATGCACAGACATTTCCACCCACTTTTGGGGGGGGGGAAATGTGTCTTATACACCAAAAAATACAGTATACCTTTGATTTTTTTTAAAAAAAAATCATATCACTTTAATGACTGTATTTCCAAAACATCTTGGTATACATTTTGGTTTAACTTGTATCAAGATATTTAGCAACTATTTTATTTTATTTTATTCTCAAGCTGATATCATATTCCACATTGTTGGTGCAGGAATAAGCTTCCCTGTGAATTCTCTGTCTTAAAGAAATCAGAATGAGTGTATCATTTTGATTAATTATGATTTCCCAAGACAAACAAGCTTTGCAGGATTTTGAGGAATGGCCAACATATTCAGGTTATGAATAAAGTTTGGGCAACAGTGTTTCGGTGCTTCACTAGGAGAAGCAGTGACTACCTCAGCTATGTCAGTAGTCTATTTGACTACTACATTTACACACAAAGTTATTTTATCTTCCTCAAATAATCATTTGTGAACTGGGGAAGATAAGGATCATCTTGCATTCAATAGGAACAATTAAAAGCACTTCAAAACACAAATACAATGGAAATGCATGAAGACTGCAGGTATCTTTCAAGATTATGCATTGAACATTGGGCTTCAGATGAAATGCTTGTCTGCTGAATTTCAATCTCTTGGTAGAACCTACACAGGGTTTCTTTCTTTTCTTCCCTGTTCAGTTACCTTTTCCTCGTACCTCATATCCATCCATTTCCTCACTTCACTTTCCATCACCATTTTGTTTTTTTATTTCTTTTTTGCTATTTCCAATGGAAGATGATATATATACAGGTAAAACTCAAAAAGTAAGAATATCGTGCAAACGTTCATTTATTTCAGTAATGCAACTTAAAAGGTGAAACTAATATATGAGATAGACTCATTACATGCAAAGCGAGATAGTTCAAGCCTTGATTTGTCATAATTTTGATGATTATGGCTTACAGCTCATGAAAACCCCAAATTCACAATCTCAGAAAATTAGAATATTACATGAAATCAATAAAACAAGGACTGTACATAGAACAATATCGGACCTCTGAAAAGTATAAGCATGCATATGTACTCAGTACTTGGTTTGGGCCCCTTTTGCATCAATTACTGCCCCAATGCGGCGTGGCATGGATGCTATCAGCCTGTGGCACTGCTGATGGAAGACCAGGATGGAAGACCAAGATGCTTCAATAGCGGCCTTCAGCTCTTCTGCATTGTTCGGTCTCATGTCTCTCATCTTTCTCTTGGCAATGCCCCATAGATTCTCTATGGGGTTCAGGTCAGGTGAGTTTGCTGGCCAATTAAGCACAGTAATCCCATGGTCATTGAACCAGGTTTTGGTACTTTTGGCAGTGTGGGCAGGTGCCAAGTCCTGCTGGAAAATGAAGTCAGCATTCCCATAAAGCTCGTCTGCGGAAGCATGAAGTGCTCCAAAATCTCCTGGTAGACGGCTGTGTTGACCCTGGACTTAATGAAACACAGTGGACCAACACCAGCAGAAGACATGGCTCTCCAAATCAACACAGACTGTGGAAACTTCACACTGGACTTCAAGCATCTTGCAGTGTGTGCCTCTCCATTCTTCCTCCAGACTCTGGGTCCTTGGTTTCCAAATGAGATGCAAAAGTTGCTCTCATCAGAAAAGAGGATTTTGGACCACTGAGCAACAGACCAGTTCTTTTTGTCTTTAGCCCAGGTAAGACACTTCTGACGTTGTTTGTTGTTCAGGAACGGCTTGACAAGAGGAATACGACATTTGAAGCCCATGTCCAGGATCCGTCTGTGTGTGGTGGCTCTTGATGCACTGACTCCAGCCTCAGTCCACTCCTTGTGAAAGTCCCCAACACTTTTGCATGGCCTTTTCCTGACAATCCTCTCCAGGCTGCGGTCATCCCTGTTGCTTGTGCACCTTTTTCTTCCACACTTTTCCCTTCCATATAACTTTCTATTAATGTGCTTTGATACAGCACTTTGGGAACATCCAACTTCTTTTGCAATTACCTTTTGAGGCTTTCCCTCCTTATGGAGGGTGTCAATGGTTTTCTGCACAACTGTCAGGTCAGCAGTCTTTCCCATGATGGTGATTCCTACTGAACCAGACTGAGAGACCATTTAAAGGCTCAGGAACCCTTTGCAGGTGTTATGGCTTAATTAGCTGATTAGAGTAGGACACTTTGAGCCTAGAATATTGAACCTTTTCACAATATTCTAATTTTCTGAGATTGTGAATTTGGGGTTTTCATGAGCTGTAAGCCATAATCATCAAAATTATGACAAATCAAGGCTTGAACTATCTCGCTTTGCATGTAATGAGTCTAGCTCACATATTAATTTTTTTAATTTTAAGTTGCATTACTGAAATAAATGAACTTTTGCACAATATTCTAATTTTTCGAGTTTCACTTGTACATACATAATGGCTTGTGCGTTGGACCTTAAAATTTGTTTATGCACACGGATATCAGGTAAGTATCAACTAATTTTATTCAATATATTAATTCATTTAATATTGTTTGTTGTTTTTCCCAGCTCTACTCTTTTTGAGGAATGTCACTTCTAACAAGTACATTTTAATGGAAAATGAAGTGATGTATAGTCATTGTGAACTTCAGAGAAAGCACATGTCAATGAAGTCAAAGCAATGAAGAGGAAATGTCTATGACAGGAGAAGCTAAAGGGCAAGGAAACTTAAGATATATGTTGTTGTTAGTCATGAAGGCATGTCCGACCAATCGCAGCCCCATAGACAATGTTCCTCCAGGACTTCCTGTGCTCTACCATCCCCCGTAGTCCATTTAAGCTCACACCAACTGCTTCAGTGACTCCATCCAGCCACCTCATTCTCTGTTGTCCCATTCTTCTTTTGCCCTCAATCATTCCCAGCATTAGGCTCTTTTCCAGTGAGTCCTTCCTTCTCATTAGGTGGCCAAAGTATTTGAATTATATCCTATATAAGATATATAGGAGTTCTTTAAAACAGAAATGTTAAAACACAGTAGCAAATACTGTAAGTCCAATGATTTGTAACTAGACAAAAAACAAAACAAAACCCATCTCTAGTTATCATCTGAAAAAGACACATCCTGGAGGTAGAAAGATAGAAAATAATGAAGGAAGAATACCTACAAATAGCCAGAAATGTAGCAGAAAGCTAAAGCTGAAAATTGACTAAGCATGGGAAAGGATATTAAGAACAAAATACATACGTACACACATACATACATACATACATACATACATACATACATACATACTGTACATACATACATACATATCTAAAACATGGTACTAAGATGATTAACACTATTTATAAACTATAAAGTTATTGTCAGAAAGATATAATCTTCAAGGATGGCTTTTGAAGTTTCTCTACGCTGACAGCTAATAAGCTCTTTTTGATATGTTATTTTCAAAGTACATAAATTCTACTGTTAAACTTGATTTTTGTCTAGAAGATGTAATTCTCTTCCTAGTGTATAATTAGTTACCCTAAGCTTTGTTAGTTTTCTTATATATTTTCCCAAGCGGGATTCTCAGTTCAGGGATAATTCAACATCTTGCCATATAGATGACAGGAGCTCTGCATTAAAAATCATAAATTCTGAATGGAATTGCAGTGGATATACTTGGTTTGATAGTTAGATATTCTATGAGTTTATTTACTGATGTCAGAGGCATCAAATACTTGGTTTTAAAATCAACCAAGTGTTGATTTTCTATACAGATGAACTTTGTGATATGGCTTTTACCTAACTATACAAATGTATTAGGCCAGTGATATGATATCTTCCTTATTTTCTACTGCTCCCGAAGGTTGGGTTCTTTTAATATATAGCACTTTGGGGCTGTGTTCATACTTGCATGAGGCTCAAAATATTTCTTCTGAATAATTTTTGAACCAGGCAGAATTTGATTTATTCTTACAAATTTCTTTTTCTCTTCGCTTCTTCCCTATAATATTTTTTCTTCGTCTTCTTTTGATTCTTCTCTTCAGCACATTGAGTCATTTTAGAATTCATGGCACATTTCCTGGGCTGAGGTATACCTTCTACCCAAGCATTATTATAGTTTCAAATAATCTCCAACAGACTTCACCTTTTAATTTTCCCTTTCTAATTTCTCCTACTGCTTCCTTACCCTGATAGTCCGTGCTTTTTATGTTTAGTTGTATTCCTGTCTTAAATGTACTGTAACTTTCCTCTTTTAGGCAAACTTCATTTTGCCATCCTATGCAGAAAACAAAATTTAGTTTCCAAGTTGTGCAATTATTTTTCCTGCCCTCATTAGTCCTGGTGTATATCACTGCTACTGGAATAGATGTTTCTAGTATCTTCATTCTTTTTACCAGCTGGGCAATTCATAATGACCACCATATACTTCTATCTATACCAGTGGTGGCGAACCTTTTACTCACTGAGTGCCGAACAGGCACACGCTTCACGCACCCAATGTGAGTTGGGTGACAGCTCACGTGTCCGGAAAGATGGCTCTGCGTACCACCTCGGGCATGTGTGCCATAGGTTTGCCATCACAGCTCTATACCCTCTATTAAATGAATCTATCCATACTCTGGATCTTATCTAACCTCCTGAATAAAATGTATTATTCTAGCTAATTAATTGTTATCAAATTCTATTTAAATGCATACTATATTTATAGTTACAGTTGAAGAATATGATTTTCAATTATTTCCTTTATTTTCCTGCAAATGAATAATGATTTCCTGACGTCCTCCATAGCATCAAAGAGAGAGAGCAATAAATTTATATTTGTTTAAATGTATCTTCTTTGGGATATTCTGCTCAGTGTGTGAGAATGTATACATTTGTGCTTATATTTAGAAAGTTTGGTTTATATTTTCTATATTCTTTGACCTGTTTTGTTACAATATAAAAAATCTCCAGTAATTGTAAGCTCCCTGATCTAGTGGATAAGGGAGAAAAAGCGAAAGAGAGGAGGCAATGGGAGAGAGAAGCAGTGGGCTATACACAAGCTAGATATTTGCAGTGAGAGTAGGTATGATTTTGTGAATATAACATTGCACAACTGTTAGCTCACTTGCTGCAAGACCAGCATGAATGTCTAACAATGTTTCCTGTAGCAAATTGAA
Source organism: Arizona elegans (assembly GCA_022577455.1). NCBI lineage: Eukaryota > Metazoa > Chordata > Lepidosauria > Squamata > Colubridae > Arizona > Arizona elegans. The sequence goes on from JAKOOJ010000001.1 coordinate 259,075,366, forward strand.
TTTGCAATGCTCCTGAAATTGAGTTTTTAAAATATATTTGACAAATTAATTTTAAAAACAAAAATGTTGGGGTTCTCCTTCAAGTGATATTGCTATGCTTAAAGTGATGCAGTTATCGGCTTTTAGGTTTTGTAATTTTAAAGATTTTTTTTTTCAGCAAGATTGTGTAAGTTTTCCCACACCATCAAAGTACATTACGAACTAAAATGCCAATATTGCTGAACTAATTAGTTTGCAATAATAGAGGTAATTAGTAGTAAGGGTTTGTAGTTGTAGCATATCTGTTTTCAGAGAGGGCCCAAATGGTCTAAGGTCACAGAATTTATGAATCTGAAGGTATTTTGTCACTATTGTATCTATATTGTCATTGTGTAAATGTTGTTTATATAATGTTAACTTGACAAATGTTTCCCATGGAATATCTTTACATAAAACAGTATGAAAGAACCAAAACCCCCTTTTAAAAAATATGCATTTAGCTTCATGTTTAATGCACATTCAGGATAATATAATATGATATACATCATGTAATATGAAAAATCAAATATAATTTTAAAGGATTCTGTGGTCAAATTATATACAGGTTGTCCCCAGTTACCAATGGTATAGGACACAATTGCTAAGTGACACAAGGTGTGACACCACATGCTGACTTACAACCACAGCTGCTCCAGCAGTCCCAGTTGCCCAGTTAGGTGAATCTGATGTGGTCATAGAGTCCTGCAGTCACCTCATTGCCATTTGCAACCTCCTGTCATCTTCCCCATATAACTTTGCTTTTCAGAAGCCAGTGGTGAAGGTTGCAAATGGGGACCAAATGACCATGGGACACTGTGACAGTCACTTGTGAACCAGGCACCAAACACCAGTGTTAAAACAACATGAACGGAGGAATGCTGCAACAGCCATAACTACAGGGACCCTCCATAAGTACTCCTTGTTCATCACTCTTGTAATTTCAAACAGTTGCTGAATGAGTGTTTGCTAAGCTACCTGAATTGGAGTCATTTATTCCTTTAAATTGTTCTACACTTCATTTCACAATTAACCTCAAATAAACTTACTGTTGAATGAATAAAAGATCAGAATAGTGCAGGCAATGGTATACCCCTTGATGACACTTTATGGAAGCAAAAGCTAGAAGCTGGATAGAAGAAGTTCTGAATTTCAGTGTAGGAGAAGGCATCTGAGAATACTGAGCCAAGAAAACAAACAAAAGATCATCAAACAAATCAACCCAGTGTTCTCATTTGAGTCATAAATGACCAGACTCAAATTATCCTATCTTCAGACACATTATGTGAAGACCTAGCTGTATGGAAAAGGCAATAGTGCTGGGAAACACAGAAAGAGAGGAAAAGGAAGACCAGCAGCAAGGTACTTGGATTCATTGACAGAGGTAATGGGAGCACCATCAGGAGATCTGAAGGTTAGGTTTAGTGACAGTTTGTCATGCAGAAATCTATCTGTGTGGTCATTAAGAGTTTCACCAACTAGGTGGTATATAATTAATCAGAGTTTTTTTAAAAAAAATTGCAATACAAAATACCAAATTAAGGTAATATCTAAAACCCAAGAAATTCCAATTAAACTGTTTAATAGGCCAATTGATTTGGGTGCCAACATAGAAAAATCCCATCCCCAATTGCAAACATCTACCTAACCTCCATTTAGCCCTCTAGCCCCCTAAGATTTCTCACAGATATGTTTCAGTGATGTATCTCCTTCTATTTTTAATATTGCTTTACAATTTTCAATTACAACACTGTTTGTCATTACTGCTTTATGAATTAAATAGATTGACCAATCCAGATTCATCAAGTTTCATTAATAAATAGGAATATGAAAACAGATTTTATATCTATGCCCTCCCCCCTGATTTGTTGTCATACTAAAGATCATATTATATAGTTTAAACCCTTCTACATTATAATGGATAAGCTCCTGAATGATCTTTAAGGAGTTCTTACAAAGTAACTGAACCATTTTGTATGTCTTTGGATCCATTCAGAGATCCAAAATCTGTAACTGTAGATGAAGAGCAAAGTAGGAAAATTTTGTTGAAGGCACCAGGCTAGAAACCAGGTGACGGTGAGTTCTACTTCCTCCTTAGGCATGAAAGCCATGGATGACCTTGGGCCAGTCCTTCTCTTTCAGTCCAACACATTTTACAGGATTGTTATTGAGCGAAAAATAATAGGAGGAAGGAGTATTAGGTATGTTTGCCACCTTGAGTTATTTATAAAAATAATAAAGATTGGAAATAAATAAATGTTCTTTTGGTCACCGTGATAAGTCATATTCACTATTAGCATGAAGCTTCTAAAGGAGCGTATAAAGGACATAACATTTTAACAGCATATGTACTATTGAGGGAAAAGCAGATCATATGCTGCCCATTCCTTTCATTTGTAGCATGCCATTCTAGCCACCACAGTAAACACAACAGGTGTGCAACATGTTATTCATTTTCAATGACACACAGAACTGGGTCACCTTAAAAAGGATTGTTTTAAAAAATGATCAATAAGAAGGCAAAGCATCTATCCAGGGCATGCAAATGAACTGAAATGAAAATTTGGGTATTGTATCTATAAAGTGTTTCATACAAAATGTCCATTTACTGAACCATGCCTAAAATAGAAATTTGGAATAATCTTTTGCTTGTCATTCTTCCATCATACATCTATATTTTCTCATTCAAAAATCTTTGCAACCTCTTCCCTTTCCTTAATTGGACTCTTCCCTGATTTGGTTACTGGTCAGGATACCTGCTCTTCAGAAATAAGTTTAATTGACTATGGAGAAGAAATTGGAATATTCTTATCCATCAAAGATAGCTTGGGTTGACTCTGAATGCCCAAGAAACTGCTTTTATAACAGAATAAGTACGTCACCAGAAGGTGGTGCAGCCGAGCAAGGTTTTTGGTCTAGGATACCAGTCTCTCACCCTGCAGTGATCAACTCAGGAAGGATCAAAGGGACTTGGAATTGGAAGGGACTCTAATATGCAAATCCTATCTCTTCTGAAATAAGAAAGAACATTAAAGGTATATTCCCCCCAAATCCTCAAACCTTTGGAGCCCAGATCTTAAGATAGAAGTACTGGAAGAGGCTGATAGCCACTTATACAGATATTTGAACAATACAAATGAACATTACAAAGCTGTACAGTATTGTGTCACTACTTCTGAATGTAGTGGAACTGCTCTCCAGATATCCCTCCCTACTTCAAAAATTTGATCAGCTGATCCTGGTATTACTTGTTTGTTTGTGTTTTGCTTTTGTAATGTGCTTAAAAAAATAAGAATGATGGGTCAAGACATTGTGTGTGTGTGTGTGAATGACTAATAACGAAAATATGCAGATCACTGATATAGGTACAATTCAGTGGTGGGTTGCTCCCAGTTTGCCCCGGTTTGGGCGAACCAGTATGGCAGCAGCGGGAGGCTCCGCCCACCCACCCAGACATCATCAAAAACGCTCTGTGCATGTGCAAAAGCCCCCGTGTGCTCATGAAGCAAGTGCGCGCATCCGCTCACTTCCAATAGCACCGGGATTTGAAACCCACTACTGGTACAATTGCTTTCTTTTAGTATGTGATTAACTGACTTCTTGCTCCTACAGCAATGTTTTGTCATATTATTGAATTTTGACAACATATACTGATTCAGTTTTATCCTAATTGTCAATTTTCTTCTATATTATAGCTGACAAATCAGACATTATTTATTTATTTATTTATTTATTTATTTATTTATTTATTTCTTATACTTATATGCCGCCCTTCTCCCAAAGGACTCGGGGTGGCTCATAGAAATTAAAAACAATGAAAACAATAAAAATAGCTACTAAAATAATCAATTAAAATCTCCCAATGAAAAATCACCCATCAGATCAGCAAATTTGTTGGAAAAGCCATGTCTTCAGGTCACAACGGAAAGAGCGGAGGTCGGGGGCCGTCTGGAGCCCTGTGGGTAACCCATTCCAGAGGGTCAGTGCGCCCACAGAGAATGCCCTCATCCTGGGCGCCACCAGCCGACATTGTCTGGCCGATGGCACCCGGAGGAGGGCAGTCCTATGTGAGCGCACAGGGCGGTGGGATGCAGGCAGAAGGTGGTCCTGTAGGTACCCCGGGCCCATGCCATGACATTAGCATAGTTGGTACTCCTATTGCTTCGCAAATGGCCGAACTATAGAGGTTATGCCCTTCTCTTCTTCCTCCTCTTTACTGCCTTTTTTCTGCTTTTTTCCTGCTTGCTCTTGTTTTCTCTCTGTTCTAGTTGTCAACTTTAACATTATTTTCTCTCCTTTCTTCTAGAAAAGGGAAGGGACAGGGAACAGGACAAAGGCAGAAGTTGAAAGAAATATAATAGTGGGTAAGAGAGAGAGAGAGAGAGAATGCCAGGAAGTAACAACCATGAAGAATAGGGAGAGTAGTTAACTCTCCTTAGGGTTTTTTCCCCACAGAATTTAGCCCGAAAAGCAAAGAAGATAGCAAGCATCAGAGGAGATGATGTCAGTTAACAAAACATCTCTATCTAAGCAAAGTAAAGCAAACATAAAATGTCATTTCTTGTCATTGTGCACTAATCTGATGGCCTGTTCCCAAACTCAGTGGAAGAGTATAAGAACACAGAATTATGTTGTGTGATCTTCTAATATTTTTTTTCAGTTTTAGTAACTTGTTTAGGAATATTAACTTCCTTCAGACTTACGATGGGTTCTTAAGATAGCAGTCAAACAAATCTAAACTAAACACAACACAACTGTTCCAGCATACTAAAAATGATCTTTAGAACAGGAAAAAAACAAATTATGCAATAGTTTCCAATTCACATGAGGAATTTGAAAAATGCTTAAAGCTTCACAATAGTTGTTGCAGGTCAAAGGCCATTAGACTCTCGCTCACTTTAGCTATAATGTGATAAAGGAGAAAACTTCTGCAAGACCATCGCTATGTATTTCTATTATGAATATTTTACAAGAAGCCCATTGACTGCCTACCCTGCTGCACATTAGCACTCTCCTTTTCTTACAGTGTAAATTTTGCCTTGAAAAGCAACAGGAAACAGGAGATAGAATTTCTCCATCCGTTCTTTTTCCGATTTAAGTGTGGAGAAAGGAAACTGACTGAAAATTGAAATTTCAGCTTAACCACTTTGAAATGATGGTGGATAGACCTTATTTTTAAATGTCACATATAATAAGCACAAGAAACTATAGCAGATCAAACAAATAACTGTAGGAAAGCTTTCATTCGCCGATTCTACTGTAATACACGAAGAGAACTTTTTGTATAGAGAACAGGATATCTAAAAATGTAACATCACATCAGTAGTTTGGGTGGTTATCAAAATTCCACTTTTTCATTTGGTAAAATAGATACATTAGATAAGTATGCAAGAATTTTCACATGGTTATTATAATATATTTGGTATGTTCAGAAATGACATTGATTGCTTTTCTTAAGACAGCCAATGGGACTTGCATGATGGAAGTGCAGTTCTTCTCATCCGATTAGGGTTCAGCATCATCAGGCATACAAGCTATGCCTGGAGTTTGTGCTTTAAAATAAACCTTACAAGATCAGGTGTGGCAGGGAAGTGGCAGATGCCAAAGGAGGTATCGTTAGCCACATTGGCCCCTGCAAGTGACATGTTATAAAGCCAAAAGTAAACCAATTTCATTTCAAATTCTTATACTATGTGATGGATTATTTCCTTCCTCTCTCCCTCCAAATTACACTTTGATTTGTGAAAACTGGTAATAGCTCCAGTTTTATTGGAAAACTGTCATTCAGTGGACAATTTCAGCACCCATTTTTTGGGAATAATAGATAAAACAGAGCAGAAGGAATATGGCGGCATAAGAGATTGATAAAGAGGTCCTTATGAATCTCATAATTTAAAGTTATGAAGAAAACCAATTTTTCTCATAATGGGCTATCATGAATACCAGAAATATGTGTATTGAACAATTCTTTCACATGCCAATTTTCACTACAAATATCCTCCATTCATTATATATGTTTTTCCTCCTAGTAAATCTTGAAATGTAGTCTTCTACAATAAAGAATTTTTTAAAAATCTCTTTCCCAAACCTTTTTTTAAAAATGGTATTAACATTTATTATAACTCCTCTATTTTTCATGTATTTCAAGAATCTGATCCTATCCTTGCTCTAACATTTACTTAGGAAATATATCTAATTTTACCATACAATTAAGATTAGTGGAGTACTGCAATGTATTAAATATCTTTCACTAAAATATACCCACCAAACAATAAAACCGGAAGCAATAATCAAAACCCCAACAGTATGTAAATCCTATATTGGAATGAAAATGTCACATCCATTAGTTGTTTCACACAAATGTAAAAGGGAACAATAACATATATTCAAACCTGACATTCAGTATATTATTGAATGACATTTTCATTACCATAATTTTCTTGGACTGTTACTCTGATGGCCAAGATGATCTTGCTCCATCTCAACCACAGTGAAGCCAGTGTGGAATTTACCTACCTAACAAAATTTTAATAGGGTATACTTATTCTGCAGCAAATTTAAGAATTCAGGTTCTTAGACTTAAAGCCATTTATAAATTCTTAAGTAGATACTTTAAAAGAAACTTAAACCAGGACTCTTTGTTAGGTAGTTATTTTGCTTTGTCCTACTTACATTCTAACTACTTCCAACTTCTTCACTTGGAAATGTACAAAAGGCAGAAGGCAAGTAAGAGACTGGTCTTGGAATGTCAGGATTTTTTCTAAGATTCTGCTTTTTTTTTTTTTTAGGCCACTCAGTATTTATAAGAGTATTTTGGGAGTTTTCATAGTACCAGATTACAAACACACATTTAAATTCATACAGTTTAATATAATTTTTAATAGAGACAGAGCAAACGCCCCTATAATTAGGCTGAATTTCTCATTGTTTGGGTGAAAAGTAATAAAGATTTAAAATGACAGGCAGATAGGCTTTGTGAGAAATAAACTAGCATGTAAACCCTACAACATCTGAAATAGATTCTAATTTATTTGCTCTATAGTTGATGTTAAAACAAGATTTAGCCCTGGAGGAATGGAAAGGGGAACAAGAATTAAATAGTACAGCAGTTTACTGCATTAAATCAATGTAAGAAGGCCATCTGAATTAATACATAGCTTCAGGGGATAGGATATTTTTGTCTGATTTGTACATCTGTGTTTTCACCATCCAACCATGAAACTGTGCAAAATAGGATTGCTTTGTCTCCCAGAGAGAGGAAAACTCCATCCCTTGTTCATTTCATCTAATTCATTTATATATTAAAAATAACATGATTAGCATTAACTTGCATCAAAGGGGTAAGAATGAAGAAGAATTGATAATATATGGGTGGCACTTGCACTGCATCCTGAACTTTAAATGTTTAAATGTAATGCTAGTTTAGCTAGCAGAATGATAAAACTGTCTGCTTTGCGTATTTTACTTTGAATGAAATGTGCGCTGCTCATTTTACTAAAACAGAGTTCTAAAGCAAGTTTCTTAAAAGGAAATTCTAAGAAGGAGCCAGAGTATTTGCATCATCTTAAGTAATGATGTTTCATTCACTTTTTGATCCTGATAATATTTAATTACAGGAGTCTTAGAGAAAAGTTCACAGAATACTGATGTTCTTCTGTAAAAAAAGAAAAAAAAGGATCTATTAAATATGTGGCTACTCAAGTAGACTGGTTTCTATGTCTGGAAAAATATTGCAGCAATGAAAATGAAAAAAAGTGGAAACTGAAAATTATAATGGCTTTAAATAAATTATAGTACATTATTCCTTATTTAATAAGTTAATGGGTATGGAAAGCAGAAAAGTTGTTAAAGCTGCAAAACAGGTCCCTGGAAAGGTATCATAATATAATGATTACTGGATGGAAATACAATTAAGAACTGTAGTTTTCTGAGGTCAGATCTGGTTCCTAGTTTCATTATTTTCTCCCTATCTTCTCATGCATGCTTTATGGATGGCTGCTAGGTTACAATCATTTTTCTTCTAAATCTTGGCACAACAGAGGATAAATTAAAACCAATAAACCAGTTCTATTATTCATTTTTTCCTAAATAACCTGAAAATATTCCATTATTTTTGTCAATTCTTCATTTAAAATATATGTTAGAGGAAGCTATTGCATTCAGTTAGTAAAGATAAGCAAGGTCGTATAAATTAGAAATCTGAATACAATATAAATACCATAGTGGTACAGGTTCAGTCCTATTCTCACAAAATATAGTTATGTCTCAATTATTTGAGTCAGTCAGTCTAAGTATTATGTGAATTGTTCAGTGATGGGGTTAATGCTTGAGGAGATCTCAAAGTACTATCTATGAACCTAGCCACAGCGATTTATAAATGCCTGAATCCGATGTATAAACCCAATTAATGTGGTTTACTCAGCAAACCACAACTGAAACAAATCATGTTTTAGCACAGCATATAAAGCCAACTAAAATCTGACCATCTCAGATACTTGTATGAATATTTATACAATATATTTATATATTCTTTGAGGTTTGTAGCCAAAAATTATAGTTGGGGTTGTATTTTCTGTACTTTTATAGTAAATGAATCCTCCATAGGCAGTTTATATGATGAACTGTGACATGAGCTATGTGGCTGGAGTAGATCTTTTTAAACATCTACTGTATATCCTTTTTCCTACTTTCCTAAAATTATACAATCTAAATTCTTGCCAGTCCTTCTAACAATCCTATTTCTTCTTTCAAACTTACTAAAGCAATAACACATTTGGCTCTATCATTAGATAAAATGACATGTATCAAGGACTTTTACTGTAAAAGAAGGAAAGCAGGATAATTTTCATTAAAACATTAAAATTATACTTATAAAAGATAGGGAGAAACAATAGGATGCTCTTTATTTCAGGAGATGTAAATTTGATGTATTTCTAATATTGTATTTAGCTAAAAAGATGATCCCCGATTTAATAAAGAACCTCATAAAACAAGAAAACAGAGTATGCAAAGAATCTTTAAAAGGAGATAAAATTCTAGGGCAGTGCCTAGCTTTCCCACCTTGCCAAATTAAGTTTGCCAATTTTACCTGAAACCAATCCTGGAGTGTCTCTGCTCCCATTCATAATTCATAAACTGTAACATATCTCTTTATGTACATGCATATACTTAGGTGTGTATCCCCCCCCCCCCCAGAAGTCTCATTTTAAAAACAGCTGGGCCAGGTTATGTATTAGGACAGTACAGACTTTGGATTTAAAAACAGAAAGAATGTGCAGAAATGCATTCTCACAGAGTCCTGATTTACAATTCCTTCAAGTAGCAGCATCTTTTTTTCTCCCCTGTGAATTCAAAGAACTGTCCAGTCCCGAGAGAGAGAGAGAGAGAGAGAGAGAGAGAGAGAGAGAGAGAGAGAGAGAGAGAGAGAGAGATGATAGTCAATTAAAACTAATTGCTTGTAAAAGAAGTTACCCCACTTGTAAAATTAATTGATCCCATTATCTACTTATGACAACCATTTACGGGCAGAATGACAGTATGCAACCCAGTGGTGGGTTGCTGCCGGTTCTCCCTGGTTCTTGCAAACCAGTAGTGGAAATTTTGAGTAGTTCAGAGAACTGGTAAATACCACTTCTGCCTGGCCCTGCCCCAATCTATTTGCTGCCTCCAGAGTCCCAGCTGATCGGCTAGAAGGAAAAAAACTGTTTAAACTTTTGCCGTGGCACTTCAAAGGGCCACCCTATAGTTGATCAGTGGTAAAAGGCAGTGTGGTGGTAGACCAGTGCGCTCCAAAAACAAATGGATAGACCAGAACGCTCCAAAAAGAAATGGGTAGACCGGTGCGCTCCAAAAACAAATAGGTAGACCGGAACGCTCCAAAAACAAACAAACAGTATGGTTCTACAAGCAGTTAAAAGCCTGGTAGACCAGTACCTCTGCTAAATCCTAAAGAATTGTCACATGACCATCAAACTACACCCACAAAATAAGCCACGCCCACAGAACCTGTAGTAAAAAAATTTAGAACCCACCTCTGATGCAACCACACACAACTTACAACTTCTGGAAGCAAGTTGTCCCACTGATTAATTGTTCTAATTGTCAGGAAGTTGCTTCTCTCCTTGATTAGTTTCTACCCATTGCTTCTTGTCCTGCCCGTCGTGCTTTGGAGAGTGACTCCCTCTTCTTTGTAGCAGCCCTTGAGATATCGGAACATTGCTATCATGTCACCCCTAGTCCTTCTTTTCATTAAACTAGATATACCCAATTCCAGCAACCGTTCTTTATGTTTTAACCTCCAGTCCCCTAATCACCTTTGTTACTCTTCTCTGCACTCTTTCTAGAGTCTCAACATCTTTTTAAAATTGGGGTGACCAAAACTGGATGTAGTATTCCAAGTGTTGTCTTACCAAGGCATTCCAAAGTGGTATTAACACTTCACATGATCTTGATTCAATTCCTCTTTTAATGCTGCTGGCTCATATTTAAGTGATTGTCCACTAGGACTCCAAGATCCCTGTCACAGTTACTACTATTGAGCCAGGTACCACCTATGTCCTATACTATACCTGTGCATTTGGTTTTTCTTGCCTAAATGTAGAACCTTACTTTTTTCACCACTGAATTTAATTTTGTTAGATAGCACCCAATGTTCAAGTCTGTCAAGATCCTTCTGTCTCTTAAGCCTATCTTCTGGAGTGTTGGCTATTCCTGCCACCTTGGTGTCGTCTGCAAATTTGATGAGTTCCCAATCTATCCCATCATTCAAATCATTGATGAAAATGTTGAAGAGTAGTGGGCCTAAAATAGAGCCTTGGAGTACCCCACTGCATAATTTCCTCCATATAGATTCAGTTCCATTGAGGACTATTTGTTGAGTACAGTTCGAATCCATCTGATGGTGACTCTGGGTAACCCACATTTTTCTATCTTATCAAGTCGTAGGTTATGGTCTACTTTATCAAATGCCTTACTGAAGTCCAAGTAAATTATGGAACCCTGCTTATTAACATGGCTTTTTCTGTTCTTCTGAGCAATGATAAGAGAATACCAATTTGCAAGTAGTTATTTGGAGGACAAGTTATGTTTGTGTCAGATACAATAAATGCAATATATCAGTGACCCCTGTTAAACTGGATAAAGTGAATCAGATTTTTTTTACAGTTCTGCATATTCCTATTGCTCTTTGATGTACCTCTGTTTGAAACTGCCATCTTTTTCTTAGTTTTAGGCAGCAGAAAAACATGAGCTTGCCTTCCCTGATAGGATCCCAAGATGGAGGCTATATTGATTCATATTTCTATATTTATTTATTTGTTTGTTTTGTCTTTTCTCGGATGTGAAACTCAAATCCACTACTCTTGTTCTCATCACATTTGTTTCCCAGGCAGATTATTGATGTGGGATCTTTAATATCCTTAAGGAATTTGAGGCTGTAAGGTGAGGGACAATTGCATTTAATTTGCACATAGATGCTTCCAGAATATAGCATCTTGGGAATCTGAATTAAGAATAGATAATATGCCTCTTCTGTTTAGCTGTATGCTTATGAATTGTACATGAGATAGATGCAGAATTTGTTAAATGGCATCATTGGGACATTCCTGTCATCTCCATATGTTGATGTTTTTATTCATTTCCTTTAATTAATAATATCAATTGGAAAAATGGCTGTAATTTCAAAATTTTTGGTAGTTTCTGATGTTATTGTGTCCGTACTATATGCTATATACATTTGAAAAATGCATAAACGAATAAAAAATCTACTCTTTATCTAGCTATTATTTAGATAATAAGAATGGGGAAAGTTATGAAGATTTTTAATGAAATGCACAGGTGTTTCCCCACTCCTGAAAGTTTCCAAGTGTTAGCTGAACCATGATCTGAGTAATTAATTCACTGAAAATACTATCATAGGAATCTCTTCTCTCTCCCTCTCCCTCCCTCCCTCCCTTTCTCTCTCTTTCACACACACACACACACACACACACACACACACACACACACTCATTCACTCTCACACTACCAGTGGTTCTTGCTTTTTCAACCTCAAATTTAAGCATTGCTTAGGATGAGTTTTATATGTGTTGTGAGATGTGTCAGATATGGATTTCTTCAATCTCTTTTTAGAATGTGTGCTGGCAGCCAAAACAGTTTTCAGCTTTTTCCTTTCAAACCCTCATCAGCAGCAGTTCCCCCCACCCGAGTCTGTGTCTTTATCTCTTTACATAAACCATACTTTGTTCCTAGCTTTTAATGGGTTCCTCAAGGGAATTTAAAGAAAAGGTTGAGGGCAAAAATAGCATTTTTTCTTTAAGGCATTGACACGTACAATACAGATTAACATGTGAATATGTATTCTCATAGATTATAAGAGAAAATTTCTGCCAAGATGAACAAATGTTGAACGCTGCAATCTATATATATATATATATTGCAAGCAATTCATTGGGGCTTAAATAATGGGATTCAGTTTGCAGCCTCTGTTCTTTTGGTTAAATGTAGTTGTATAATATTTTTATGCAATCTGTGTCTAAATCACTACGGCTTTAGAAAGATGCGGAACTCAGAACAAAATGAGTTTGCCTTCTTTGTTCCAGTATTTATGCCAAGACAAAAAGCTAAGTTTAATGTAGCAATTGCATCCTGGAGAGATTCCCATGAATGCATCAGTGTGAAGACAAATAGGCTATTCATCTAGTTGGACTTCAGACAGTTACATCAACGACAATTAGCCAGGAAATCACCTCCAGGAAGTTGGATGAAAGAGCCATGCCAATGAACAGCTTTCAGATGTACGGACCTGGAAGAATAATTTTGGGAGCTATCCTGTGGTTTCAAAATGCTGTATTAAAAGGCCATGTCACTTTTGCATTAGTATTGTGTGCTCGGTTATAAAATCTACATAAACTCACATATTTAAAACCAGTTTTCTTAAGCATAGTACGAATAACCAAAGATGCAGATCCCAAAGGGAACAAATAAAATATTGTGCAACTGTTTCAAGAAGTATGTTCCTAAATTTCCTCAGATAATATCCACTGATTCTTGCCAAATGACTTTAGAATTTTTACATATTTAGTTGTAACAGAAGAAGCCCTCTGAGTTTTGTAAGTTTGGCCCATTCTCCTATAACCTTTTAATGTGATGTAGCTTAGCTGTTATTAGAATTTGTCTAATATTTCTCCCCAACTAGCATTATATAATTCAGGCTATACAGTAGCCTGTGGATTATTTACTGTGATTGTCCTTCATGTATTTTTCTGAACTCTCTTCCATTTCCTCTTTTCCCTTTTGAAATCTGACACTATTTTTCATTTGGTTCCAACCTCACTAAGCTTTAATAGAATTTTATTTCATTTTCATTTATTGAAATAATTAGTCTTGGAATATTTTGTAGTTCTCTTTTGTGTGTGTGTGTGTATTCAAGAGATCCTCAGTTCATTAGAACTGAATCATAAATAGCAGAGTCTTTTAAATGCTTATTTACTTCTTTATTTATCTAGTTAGTCAACATACAGGGGTCCTGGTCTTACCCTAGACAGTGTGTAAGAATTAAAAATCATAACATAAAGCACATCCTTAAAAAAAAGAACTATATCACTGGGGCCAAAAACCATACCACTTCAGATCTCTGAAACAAAACAAAACACTCAGCCAGAGGGACTCAATCTCCCAGCTCAAATTACTGTGGGAATATCCAAGTGTTTTATATCTTATGAAAGGCCAACAGAGTCAGGCCTTCCAAAGCTCTGGGGGATGCTGTTCCAGAGAGCAGGTGTAGTAATGGAGAAGACGGGCTCCTAGGTAAAAGATGATACTGTCTAATAGACAGGACTTGGAGCATGCCAACTCTGTCAGTTGGGGTGAGCAAAGACAGGCAGCCCCATAAGTAACCCGACCCAGGTTCAAATGGCTTTGGAAGGGGCAGAGGACAGCATATTTGATTATCCATAGAAGCCCACTAAGAGCCAATGCAAGCTGTATTCATAAAATACCAAAAATGTGCCAATGCATTTTGGACTAGTTGCACCCTCTGAGTGCAATGACAACCCTGTTTGGGGGCATTGACAACTGAGACCAGGATTTCTGTTGTTAAGCAAGGCAGTTGTTAAGCAAGTTGTGCTGAGTTTTATGACCTTTTTTGCCATGCTTGTGAAGCAAATCACTGCAGCTGTTAAGTGAACCATGCGGCCATTAAGCAAACCCAGGTTGCAAATGACAATCAAGTGACCCTGGGACATTGCAACTGTTGTAAATACATGCCGGTTGCTAAGCACCCAAATTTTAATCATGTGACCATGGGGTTGCTGCATCGATTCTACACGCAAGGACCATTCGCAAATCATTTTTTTCAGTGCTGTTGTAACTTTGAATGGGCACTAAACGAATGGTTGTAAGTCAAGGATTACCTGTACAGCAGCAAAAGTGAGAGTTGATTTCAGACATAAGTTACTATGAGGAAGGACACCCAATCTAGAAACAGATAGAATCGGTATAACAAGGAAACCTGTGTAAAGACTTTCCTAGTCATGATTGCCAGCTGCAGAAGAACAGCCTGCTTCCTGGAGTAGTGGGTGTTCCATCTTTGCAGAAAAGTTGAAAAGTGTCTCTGGAATTGCTGTTCTAATCAAAGGGCTTGACTTACTTTACTTCCAACCTATGATTCTATAAGAATGTGGAATCTCAAAATTTTAACAATAAGTTTCTGACATTGCCTAGGAAGTGTTATTTATCTTCCAGTATTCTGACTCCATTGTTAAGTGACATGGTCATAAGTTGAAAAACCATCTGACTGTTCAGCTTAACAACAGCAGTTCTGTAGTCCTGGTTGCTATTGTTAAGTGAGGACCATGCATCTTTTTAAGCAAAGAGCTCACATGTGCACAACTGGCAACTTCCTGTCAGCTTCCCTATTGACTTTGCTCGTCAGAAGCCAATTGTAAAGGTCACAAGTTGTGATCACATGATGTGGGACACGGCAATGGCTGTAAATTCAAGAAACAGTCACAACTGCCATTTCTTCAGTGCCATCATAAGTTCAAATGGTTGCTGAATGAGTGGTTGTTAAACAAGGACCTCCTGAAGTGACATTTTCCTAGCTTGGTTATTTTTGGAAGGGATATCAAGCTAATAGCTTGGCTTACTAGCCAGCCATTATTTATGGTCAGTGCTGTACTGTGAACACTTTGAGGAATGATAGATTGAAGGTGATTTGAAAAGCTGTGAGATTTTCTGGTGTTCGCCCACCTGGATACTAACCAGATAAGGACATCCGCAAGAGACAAATTATAAAGCATGTGATATAGTGTAACTTCTGCCCCTTATGTATTGGCATATGGTGGCGTGGCATAAATATAAAACGTCAACGTTTGTTTTGTAAAATCATGATGCACATTTCATTATTTTGGGGTCATTGTAGAGCTAGCTGGAGGTGCCTGTGTAATCAGGTCCAACTTTGCTTAGGTTTTTGAGACGAGTGAAACTCAGCTAGTGCTGGCCTCGCTGATGTGTTGACCAAGTGTTTCTTTGCTGATACAATACCTAAGCAGGAATTCTTTTTCCCAAATAGAGTGAAGACAAACTTGCCCTCACCAAAACATGGACTCATAGGTTGTTTTTTTAAAATTGATTTTATGGTCAACAGATTTGGAAGGGAAAGATCATGTTTTAACCAGGAAGCATTTGGGAGTACATAAAAATGAACTTGAGTTTATCTAGTCACTCCCTCTTTTGCCATGGCCATGAGTAAGTGAAGAAAATCGATTAAGGAGTGTGCCTCTGCTCTGTTTCTGTTTTTAATGAAATTATGAACCATTTATCGAAACTGACATGGCAAGATGCTCCATCTGGTTGGCTGATGTAGACGTGTTGCTTTATTCAACTACTGCTGCATAAAGAAGGTTGTAGGACCCATGAGAGATATGCATCATTTACCCTTGCTTGATCTGAATTTCTGGTTTCTTGCTTCTTGCTCTCGCCTTCCCTGATTATTTTTTTTTTCTGTCCCCATAAGAAGCATGTCATTGCAATGCTTTCCATATGTTACTTCAGTTGTATCAATAGTGTTTAGTGGGTTGAAAACACATCTTTTTCTGATATTTTATTTTATTTATATATGTGTATATACGCCATGATGTATTCTGTAAGCATACTTTTCAGAAATAGCTGCTGAAGTAATGAAACATTTACTGGATGGTACAGCATCAGACTGCAGATGGGGAAGCAGGAAGGATTGAATGTTTCTCCCCAAGATCCCTGTAAAGGAAGGCATGAAAGACTCTTTAAATGTACAACCCCTGCCTAATTTCAGAACTACTGTGCAGAAAACAATTCTTTAATCAACCTGCTCTTTACACAGGGTGCTTGCTAGACTCTAGGTTTAGTAGATTATACCAGTGAAAAGCAGCGAAAAAGCAAGCCGTAGTGGTCAGGCTATCTGTAAGATTCTACCACAGGTTTTATATATTTTCAGATACTTCACCATCTATGGTATTTATAAGCAAACTCCTTTTTTCTCCAGTTTTTCGGTTATTACCTGGAAAAAAAGTCAGATTTCAAATTTAGGAAACAGAGAAACCTGAAAACATGAAAATTCACGTTTCTCCAATTGTTATCTGAGGAATCTGTATGATCTTGCATTTCAGTATCCTTAGCCAATTATTGAAACCTTTTATATATATTGATACCCAGCTATCTGGAAAAAGCATCTCCTTGTTCTTGCTATACCAGTGGAAAGGTTATTTATTGTCTCATAGAGAAAAAGAAAACAAGAGAACTGCTTATTTTCACCTTTGGATAGCTATGTGTCCAAAAAATAAAAATAAAAAGCAGCAACAAAGGTACAACAACCTCTTAATTCAGATCTTAGTTCCTTCGATTCCCCTGCAGTTAGTAAAATGTTTTCAAAACTCACTCTATTTATATATGTTTACACTTTGGCTCCATAACTTGCATTGGTTGCCAGTTTGCTTCCAGGTGCAATTCAAGGTGCTGGTTTTGACCTTTAAAGCCCTACATGGCATGGGACCAGATTAATTCAGGAACTGCCTCTTCCTAGTTATATCTATCTCTCCCAGCAGATCCAGCAGAAAAGGTTTGCCTCAGGTCCTGTTTGCTAAGGAGATCCATCTGTAGGCCCCAGAAGACACACCTTTTCAGCTGTAGCCCCTGCTGTCTAGAACATCATTCTCTGGTGGTGAAATTAGCCCCATGGAATCATGCAGTCGTAAAATGAATCTGACTTCCCCCATTGACTTTGCGTGTGGGAAGGTTGCAGAATGTGATCATGCAACTCCAGGACAGTGCAAGTGTCATAAATACATGCAGTTGCTAAGCACCCAACTTTTGATCATGTGTTCATGGGGATCCTGCAATGATCATATGTGTGTATATGTCTGTCCATCCACACACACACACACACACATAGAAAGATGTAGATATATTAATAGGGTTCCTCCCACTGAAAAATGTCTGAAGATGCCCATGTTTAAGCATTAAATAATACTAATAATTTGGAATATTCCATCTTTTTGAGTTGGTGAAGATATTTCTTTCTCATTCCTGTCTTGAGTTGCTGCAAAATAACTACATTTACTTGATATAATTTTATCTCTGAATAATATGTTTATTAAAGAACATATCTGGATGTCCCTAAGTCTTGTGAAATAGTTCAAAAACAACTCATAATATAGTTTAATTTCCTGCATGATCCTGAGCTATAAAGAAAGCAAGAAAGTTCAGTGCAGCTGTTCCAAAACCATTATCATCTGGTACTTCCATTGTATTATATTAATAATCTGAGTATTTTAGCAGCTGTTTGATCAGATGTTCACAATATGTCATATATAATCATTCCTAGTCAGTGTGAAAGGTCATTGTGTTTTGAATCTAACATACTTGGGGAAACTTCAAAGTATGTTATCCGTTTTCTTTAGTTAAACAAAAGCAGTAAAGAACAGAATGATTAGATAATAGCATACTGTCCTTTGTGCACTTTAAACAAAATAATGCATTTTTCCATTGGAGCAATATCTTGATGTGTTGTTAAAAAAAATCAGAAAAAAAGGGAATGATCAATTCTCTATTACCCTTTTGCTTTTGTAGGTCGTATAGTGTTGCATAGGCTTGATTCATAGTTACTCTTGATATTTTTTGGGGGGGAAAGGAAAAATACACTCAATGAATCAGTACCAATGTCTCAATAAATTCAGTTGAGTACAGCCAGAGATTTTTAATTTTGATTCAGAATATTTTTGTGGGAGGAACTGAAAAATTTAGAAGCATGTTATGGGTGTAAACAACAACAAAAATCCTATTTGTCTTGGCCCTTTTGCATAATAGTTATTGTTCAAAGCTAAGTCATAAACAGAGAAGCAAAAGGTTTCACACTGTGAAATGTAATACTAAAATATTTCTGGATTCCATGTGGTGGGAGGACATTTAACACTGTAAGAACAGTTGGTTTCACACCCTCCCAGCAGATTCTTCAAGAAATTCAATATCGTTTTAAGCTTTTTCCAAAGTAGTATGAGTTGCCAATCTGTGCAAATTTTTGAAACAGCTGTACTTTAGAAACACAGTTCTTAACATGGTTTTTCAATCTATTCCAAAGTTAAAGATATTGCAAGAAAAAATAGTGTTTTGTCAATTAAGCCTTATAAAACAGAAATGTATTGTAAGCTTCATTAATGAAAGTTATCTAGGAAATGAGAATACATAGTAATTGTCAGGCACAGGAAGTCAGGAATCAGGATAGAATTGAAAAGCACTACTCATTTATTCCATGGAATGTATGCACAACAATCTGATCTATCAATAGTCAAGGCAAAGTGATGCCAGGTAAGAGTCAACAGACTTCAAGGGAGGTCTGGACTTAAGCCTCTTATGAAGGTGTCATGACTCCAAACTGATGATGAATTTGACCCCACCCTCAGACTCAGCCTAATCATCTCCAACAGTAATAGCTGAAAACCAGTGTGGTCTTCTTTACTTATATAAAACAAAATTTGACTTCACTCAGAGTTGTATAAAATCAGCTTTGTTCTCTCAAAACAAAATAATCAAGAATATCAGGCAATATTCTTACCCATCAGAATTCTTTAAAATACATTTTGTAACACGATGGAATAAATACTAGTAGAAAGATGTTCCTCATAATTGAAATGCTTAAACTATAATTAAAAGGCCATGAAAGTTCAATAAGAGTAGAAAGTTTTTTCTCACTTTTTGTACTCTTCACTTCAAAATAAAGGGATTGACTTTATTTCATCATTATCACAGGGTTTGTTTTCTCCTGTAGAATGCTGTAGAATGCATTTTGATCATAAATTTATCACATAATTCCTTTGATCAGATAATTTCCTTGATATATCACATCAAAGTGAAGTCACTCAGATTTATATGATTAATGTTGTTTTCATAAATATTTGAGTAAATCCAGTTTAATCTGTCATTTTTAGTAACATATCAGTAATGAAAAAAATGTATTGTGGTTATATATAACTAGGACAATTAGAAGTTCTGCATTAATGTAAATGCCAGTTTTATTATTGGGAATATATAATGTTGGAAAGCACTCCTATTTTCTGTTTCAGCTTTACAATATACATTTTGGTAGTCTTCCATAATAGGTTGTTTATTAGACTCAGTTTTATACCTCACCAGAAGGATCTATCCATTCAGAATGAGTGGATGCAGCATATCAAATAATATTTGGAAATACAAGCATCAAAGATCAGTTTCTTTTTAATTTTCTGCTTTGAAAGAGAATAGCCATCATTACGTGAAACCGAATGGATGCTAACATTTGTCTTGCTCAATAGAACATTGCGATGAAACTTTGGGATTACTGTAATAAGACAACATAGTTGATAAGTTTTGATTTAATTCTTTTCTGCATGGATTTCCAGGTGGAGATTGAAAAATTGGACTACCACCACTATTTGCCACTGTTTTTCGATGGATTGTGTGAAATGCAATTTCCTTATGAGTTTTTTGCTCGGCAAGGCATCCATGACATGTTGGAGCATGGTGGGAACAAGATCCTTCCTGTCATTCCTCAGCTCATTATTCCAATAAAAAGTAAGTCTGGAGAATGAAATAGGGTCTAGGGTTTGGAGGGTGGGGGGTGGATTTTGACAGGCTGCTAATTAAGGAATAAAATATGGTAGGTCTTGTATTTATAGTACTGTAGATGATAAACCTAAGTCAGTTGTAAGGCCGTAACCAAGGTCCAAATAATTGTGTTGCCTGACTTATTTTTTATACTCTGCTAACCATGATACAGTATACAAGTTGTTAAACTTCTTTTCATTCTTCTTTTTATGTTATTCAAACTAAGATATGAAAACACTGAAAAAGAAATAGCAAAATAGTTGTAGTATCTCAACTCTTTTATTTTGCTATTTTGAGTAGCTTGGTTATTTTTCTTTCTCCCTTGCGCTGCGTGAGAGTCCATTGAGTGGGTATTGTCCTCAGCTGATTGGCCAGAGACTGAGTTAATATTTGCATAAACACACTTCCACTTCCTGCTGGGCTCCAGTTTGATAACAAACGTCCGGATCTGGAGAAACAGAAACTTGAACGAAACAAGATCAACAGTAAAACATAACCAGAGGCAGCAGTCACCGGAAACCCCCAAGAAAGGGAGGGTATGGACATCATCAGGAGATAATGTTCTATTTCTGATAAACATTTATTTATTATTTATTTATTACATGTATTTATATGCCGCCCTTCTCCCGAAGGACTCAGGGCGGTGAACACAAGTTAAGAAACATGTACAATAAAATCCCATTTTAAACCAAATAACTAATTAATAATAAATAATAAAACCCGGAATCAGAGTCAGCCTATTTGCTTGAACAGCCAAGTCTTCAGGTCCTGACGGAAGGAGCGGAGATCAGGAGCCGTCTGGAGCTTGGTAGGTAACTCATTCCAGAGGGTGGGAGCACCCACAGAGAATGCCCTGCCCCTGGGCACTGCTAGACAACATTGGCTCGCCGTCGGAACCCTGAGGAGAGCAGCCCTATGTGAGCGAACAGGATGGTGAGAGGCAGGCAGGAGAAGGTCCTGCAAATATCCCGGACCTAAGTCATGTAGGGCCTTATAGGTGAGAACCAGCACCTTGAAGCGGACCCGGAGAACCACTGGTAACCAGTGCAGCTCATGCAGGAGAGGTGTTATATGGGAGTAACGAGGGGCTTCTGTAACAACCCGTGCGGCTGCATTCTGGATCAGCTGGAGTCTCTGGGTGCATCTCAGGGGTAGGCCTATGTAGAGGGAATTGCAGTAATCCAAGTGGGAAGTAACCAGGGCATGAGTGACTGTGCGAAGATCATCTCAGTCCAGGAAAGGGCGCAACTGGCACACCAGGCGAACCTGTGCGAAGGCCCCACTTTGTGTTTGAAATATCTTTGTGTTCCTTCAGATAGGCAAGAGCCACTGCCTGCCTGCATTATTCCTGCATACCCTTCCCTTTTTCCTTCTTCAATATAATGCAAACTGATAAATCCTGGTGTATTGATCATAGTTCACGATTATATTTGAACCTCAGACTATGGTATCAGGACACAAGCATTATTTGGGAGATAGTGAAATGACCCTTCTTTTGACATATGCCAGGATTTGGATTCAATACAGGTAGTCCTCAACTTATGACCATGATTGGAACTGGAACTTCCATTGATAAGTGATATGGTCATTCAGTGATGCAGTCATTAAGTGAGTTGTGCTGCTTTTACCTTTCGTGCCATGGTTATTACATGAATCTGGCTCACTCCTTTGACTTTGCTGGTTGGAAGCCGGCTGGGAAGGTCACAAATGGTGATTAGGTGACCCCGAGGGTGCTGCAGCCATCATAAATACATGCCAATTTCCAAGTGCCCAAATTCTGATATTGTGACCACAGGGACACTGTGATGGCCTTAAGTATAATGTCACATCATAAGTCATCATAACTTTAAACAGTCACTAAAAAGATGGTCCTAAATTGAAGACTATATGTAAAATATTAATGTTGAACATTTAAAAATATTTTGGTTGGTCTAAAATGCACAGCTTTTACAACGTATAAGTGCTAATAGATTACCCATTTTCTATGTAAAAGCAAAGAGCCTCTCTCCAAGGACAGTTTCTCAATCTTATACTTTAGATAGGCAAATATAGAGTGGTTTGGTCTGCCTCTTGTGAACAAGTTACTACAATGCTCTGCTTTGCTTTTGATAATAGCCAGGTGTCTATTGAGATTCATCCAGGTCATGGTTGTCCCAAAAGTGCTTTTTCAAGGGACAACTGGACTTTCTGGTTTTTCTTTGAAGACGTTTCACTCAGGGGTGGGTTCTAAATTTTTTTACTACCGGTTCTGTGGGCGTGGCTTATTTTGTGGGTGTGGCTTGGAGGTCATGTGACTAGGTGGGCATGGCTAGCTGGTCAGAGTCATTTCTGGAAGGTCCTCGCACTTACGACCAGTCCTCACACTTACGACCTGACTCATTTGTTTGCTTTTAACACTGATCAGCTGTAGGACGGCCCTTTGAAGCCCCGCGGCAAGAGTTTAAACAGTTTTTTTCCCTCTAGTCATCATCTGGGACTCAGGAGGCAGCAATAGATTGGGGTGGGACCAAATAAAAGGTAAGAATAACGTGGGGGGGGGTGAGGGGCGGGGGGGGAGAACCGGTTCGGTGACGTCACATCGTCACCGCTACTGGCTCGGCCGAACTGGACCGAACTGGGTGGAACCCACCACTGGTTTCACTTCTCATCCAAGAAGCTTCTTTAGCTCTAAGAGAAGGAGAAGCAAAACATCTTCAAAGAAAAACCAGAAATTCCAGTTGTCGCTTGAAAAAGTACCTTTGGGATAATTGCCAGGGTTGCTGCCAGAGGGGGGAAAAATGCATGGCCAATCAAAGAGGCACCTGGCATACTAGGGCTCTGAAAGGGGAAGACCATGTCATAATCTGTTCTTTCCTATAAGGGCAATTTGCTGGGGCCTTACCATGCAATGGCATGTAATGGAATGGGGCTCCCTCCAACAGGAATCCTTAGGAATGCCAGATTAGTCTCTGCTACCACAATCATGGCAGTGACCGTAGGAAGGCTGAGGTGGAACTGCAGTGGCTGCAGTGAGACTACCTCATACTGTTTGCCAATTGTAGGAGGGCAGAAATGGGCTGATGCTTCAGTTTCAAGAGTGCATAGCGCATCGCTTCTCTCACACATTTGGGTGTTAAGCCCAGAAAATCTGAAGCTGGGGATCGCAATGAGGCAAGACTCTGCTAGGACAAGCCCATTGCTCAGATCATGGGTGGAAAATCTTACTAAGAGGATCGTGTTTTGAATAGGCCTGCTACAAAATCCATCTATTGACACTTCAGAAGCAGGACTCAAGAAACTTTTACAATATTGTAGTCCGGGCTGTTAGGAGAACTCAACTTCCTCAGGCTGGGGCCTGTAGATATCTTTAACAATAACACTCATTGTCTCAGTAGGCATGGCCATCATTTTTCCCTAGCTTAGCCCTTTTATGATTCTACTGACATGAAAAATTGTCAGAACTGCTCGTTGCCTTGTTTAGATAGCATGCCTGATAAATAACTTGGTGATTTAATTAGGCAGCTTATCAGGCCAATAGCAGAGTATCTGGAGTTTTTGATAAGTGCTAGTTTGCACAAAATACAAGCCTTTCCCTTGGACTTTAAAAAAAAAAAAACCCATGCACATTTTAATATATCCTGATTTGAAACAATATTTTGAAATATGGTGCTAATTGTAATATTTCAAAAGTGCAGTGCATTGGGTTATTATTTTTATTATTGTTTAATTAACCATGACAGCAATCTAGTTTTTGTTGTTCATTTATCTTGGGCTGCCTGTATATGCTGGAATTACTGCAGACTCACTAAGATTAGTTCTTCTGGAGGTCTCAGTAAAATAAG
Source organism: Arizona elegans (assembly GCA_022577455.1). Taxonomy (NCBI): domain Eukaryota; kingdom Metazoa; phylum Chordata; class Lepidosauria; order Squamata; family Colubridae; genus Arizona; species Arizona elegans. The sequence goes on from JAKOOJ010000001.1 coordinate 259,099,317, forward strand.
TGGCAGAAAAACCTACTCCTGACTCCAGTGCCTTTGCTGTTGGGTATAAGTCACACAACATAAAACATGCTTTACTTTCATTAACTTCTCTGTATTTAATTTTTTTTTTATTTCCTTTTGGTTCATGTACTTCCTTAAACATATTTTCAGTATATCTCAGATCAAGAACTAACCAATACTTTATATTAATTTACCTGGTGGCAAAATACTTTATTTTCTTGAAAGGCAAAATACTTTATTTTCTTGAAAGGCAAATTATTTATTCACTTTTTCTAGATTTTAAGGCCACTTCTGTAAATAGAACCAAATTAGGCGTTTAGTTAAAGAATTTGTTTCATGACAGGTATCTTATGTTTATGATATAGGCTTTATGTCAGCACAATATAATGCATGTTAGTTGTAGAAGAAAAGGTTTGCTTTCAGGGAAGTAACAATGAGGCAAGGGTGAGAGACAAGACGGTTGGTTGCCCCATATTATCTAATATCTCTAGGTTAATGATTTGGAGACTGCATTACTTCAGGTTAATAGTCATTGCCCATGTTTAGCCAAAAGTACAATTTATATTTTGCTCTACGCAGATGACATTGTCCTTTTTTTAATGTACCACATAATATTTGAAATGCCAACTTGAAACATTAGTCAAGTATTGTTAAGGTAGCCAACTACAAATCAACTGTGATAAAACTAAAATTTTGAGGGGAAAAAGTATAACTGGAAAATTCAAGATCATATGATAACTCAAGAATTTTATCTATCTGGGCATTTTGGAGAAATAGCAAGGCCTGGTAGTGGAACTGGAGAGGAAGTGGGAGGAAAAGGCCAAATTGCTCCCAATGGTGGCATAAGCACTTGCAGCTGTGACTCCTAAGGTGGGAGAATGGCTCCAACAGATTTTAGGAATAACAGTGGAGCTCTCTATCAGGAAGAATGCAGTGCTAGGAACAGCTAAGATACTGCGCAAAACCATCAAAATCCCAGGCCTCTGGTAAAGGACTCAAGAGTGAGGAAGACACATACCACCCCAGGTTTACTCAGGTTTACTCAATGTAAAGCTATTACAGCAGGGGTGAAATCCAGCAGGTTCTAACAGGTTCTGGAGAACTGGTAATGGAAATTTTGAGTAATTCGGAGAACCGGCAAATACCACCTCTGGCTGGCCCCAGAGTGGGGTGGGAATGGAGATTTTGCATATCCTCCCCTGCCACGCCCACCAAGCCACACCCACAGAACCGATAGGGAAAAATTTTGAATTTCACCCCTGTATTACAGGTTAATTCAACCCAGTCACAATAATTCAATTATGGAAACAATAACAAGGCTTTATGAAGAACAAAATAACAAAATCTGACCAAAAAAAAGTAGCAGTTTTTGCCTATTGTTCCACGGTGAGCTTTTTCTCTTACTTTTAATGCAAAAGTTCTTTAAACTGAACCACACGAGTTTACGCAATTTCTCAGACACATGACTTATACAAATGTGTTTTCTTTTTTGATAATTTGTTAAAAAGGGGAGTGAAAGTATTATACATACTTTATAATATAAAATATTAAGCACCTCTTCAATGATATTGGATAGAGAGGAGCACCAACTACGATACATAAACGAGATACATTCAAATTCAAAGGGCAGTATAAGTGTAAAATTCATGCAAATGTTAAAGGTGGCATAAAAAGGTGGGCTTGTCCAAATGTTAGCACTGAAGTAGAAAGAGCTTTTACATCCCTCTATGTCAACATCTGTTTTTTGGCTCCTCTTCCAAATTAATCATTACTGTACTCCTTTAGTCTCAACCCCAAGCTACAAATTTTAATGATCTGGCACCTACAGTGGGGGTTTCCAGCTTGCAGATGGGCATAATTTCAACTATATAGCCATCAGTGGTGCAGAAGTGACCTTGTTGCTTAAGCAGAATAAGGAACCAGATGTACTCATTCTGTGATCATTAGCTATAATTGAGCTTAAGTCAGGTTGCTGGAATTTTCTGAAATGATCAGTTCCAGGGAGTATTTAAAATAATCTCAAACATATAAGAATATTTTATCTGTGACAATATATTTTTTAATGTCCGGAAAACATATATTTTCCCTTTCTGCCCAACAATTGCCTGTAAAGTATCTGACAAAACAATTCACAGAGTAAATTTAAGAGCATAAAAAAAACAAACGAAATGGTATCCGATGAAGCTCCTGGCTAGGAGAACCGTTTAACTTGTCGTCCTATATTAATGCTGCTGCTTGATTAACTGATGCTCTTTAGAGATTCTGAATCTGCGTCAGCCATGGGAGAGATTCCAAGGCTGTCTTGGAAGAACGCTACCCAGCAATTTGGCTGGATAAAACTTGCATTCAAAAAATGCAGTGGGGGGGAAGCTGTGCTTCTCACTCATGTAGCTAGATATTCTGTGGGCTCCTTTCCCTACCAAGCAGTTAACAGTGGGAGGCCATGATTTAAAATTGCCTGTTTCTCCAATCCATAGATGTCATTGCCTTTTTTTTTAAAGAAAACAAAACAAAGTGCATATTTCATTCATTTTCAGTGTTGCTGTAAAAAAATCAGAGTAGTCACAGTAATAGAAGATATTATTACACTGCAGCTTAATACTGTGTAAGGAAATGGAGCTTCATCATAATTTCAGCTAGTGCAATATATGAAATATATTTTTATTACATTTTCAACCAACACAATACTTATTTATTGAGTTAGAAATGAACCAGCTTTATTGACAATAGCTGAGTGTTAACCTGCACCATGGTTTGAAATATTTCTACTGCAACAGGGTAAAAACTCAGTTGAACTCAAGGGGGGTTATTTTAAAGTGATTGGATATGGAGGAATGGATGAGCCAAAGAATTCAACATCTTTAAAATATTTTCTTAATGTTTCTGAATTAATTTAATGCAGAAGTGCACAATTCTGTTTGAGCCAAAGGCTATGTTAATCTTTTAATATTGTACTGTGGGCAACACTACAGAAAATATTCCGCATTGTATATTTGAATTAAGTATTGCATCCACCAAACTGTTTAGAGCTTTCTAGTTTTCTATAATGGAGATCTAGAGGTTTCCTATTGGAACTGTTGGTAAAAAGCATTATCCTGTTCTTTCACTAATGATCTCTAGTCTCTCCTCTCTTCAAAATTATGGGTTTGAATTATTTATTTATTTATTTATTTATTTATTTATTGTTTATATTTATATACCGCCCTTCTCTCGAAGGACTCGGGGCGGTGAACAGCCAACAGATAAAACACAAGAAATACAAAATTTAAAAACAGTAATAAAATCCAATTAAATTAATTTGGCCCACAATTAAAAGCACCCCTGAATTAAGACCCATAATTAAACAATTTAAAAATTAAAAGAATTTAAAAGAATTAGGCCAGCCCGGCTTGTTGAAATAAAAACGTCTTTAGGGCACGGCGAAAGGTGCGAAGATCCGGGATCCGCCGTATCTCCAGGGGCAGCTCATTCTAGAGGGTAGGTGCCCCCACAGAGAAGGCTCTCCCCCTGGAGGCCGCCAGTCGGCATTGTTTTATCGACGGCACCCTGAGGAGCCCCTCTCTGTGGGAGCGTACTGGTCGGTACGCAATTAAATCATTGCGAACCCATAATTTAAGGGAAATTGGGTAAAGGGCAACTCTTCTTAACATTTCCCAAACACTACATTCCATGAAACCATGGCATGTTTTCCAACAGAGAAAACTGCATTTATATCATTTTAAAACCAGGTGTAATTGAGAAATTGCCAATCACCTGTTAGTTCAGAATTTATTGCTGAACTAACAGGGAGAAGGCAATCAAAAATCTTCAAATATATACAGGGGTGAAATGTAAAATTTGTTACTACTGGTTCTGTGGGTGTGGCCTGGTGGGGGGGTAATGTGACTGGGTGGGCATGGCCAACTTTTTTTTTTAACTTTTCAAAGCATTTTTTCTGCAAAAAAATGCTTTGGAAAACCTCTGCCAATCAGGCAACTCAGCTGGGATCGTCAAAGGCTTTTCAAAGCATTTTTTTTACCACCTCTTTGGCCAAAGAGCTTGCAGAAAAAAATGCTTTGAAAAGCCTCTGACGATCAGGCAACACAGCTGGGATCGTCAGAGGCCTTTTAAAGCATTTTTTTTTACCTCTTCAGCCGAAGAGGTTGCAGAAAAAAAATGCTTTGAAAAGCCTCTGATAATCCCAGCTGAGCCGCGCGATCATCAGAGGCTTTTTTTTTACTTTTAAAAGCATTTTTTTTGGCCGAAGAGGTTGTAGAAAAAATGCTTTTAAAAGTAAAAAAAAAAAAAAAAAGCCTCTGATGATCGTGTGGCTCAGCTGGGCATGGTGGGGGGGGGGGGCGCACAGGGATTTTTGCTACCAGTTTTCCGAACCACCTGCCGTCATCGCTACTGGATTGGGCGATCTGGTCCGAACCGGGAGCATTTCACCCCTGAATATATACAAATAAACAGACTGCGTGTAGTAGGATGGTTGTTAAATAATCAGAGGAGAACTCCTGCGGTTGCAGCTTTGCCGGGACTTTGTCAGCCTATTTGATTGATTATTGAATTTGGGATTCCTGGCAGAAGGAAAAATTCTGGCAATTGAACTTACAGTGCAGAGAAAGAGATTACTTAGTTAGGCTTGCCACTGTTTTGCATGACTGTGAGAAAAGCAAGAGAAGAAGAGGTAAAAAGGCAGAAGGATGAGAGTGAAGGACAAGGAAAAGGGGATCCTGGGAGCTGGAAATTTGGCAATTCTTCCTTTCCATCCCATTCTATATTCACAGTATTCATGCCTATCCATTTGTGCATTATTTATCTCTTCTAGTCTCCTTTTGGAGCCTGACATCTGTAATAGATAGAATGTGGTGGAAGTTTTTGTTGGTTGGTTGGGGACTTTGCACTTCGCAACTGTTGTATGCAATGGAGCTTTATAATAATCTACAGTTTGCGGTCTTTACTCCCTAGTGTATAATTTTAGAGTGGGAAGCAGAAGCATAAAGAAATTTGAATTTAAATTCACATTTGAAAATATAAATTTGAAATACAATGGGGAATACAACATTCTTTTCTTTGGAATGAAATCTGAAATGGAACAGGACAAAAGGTGTTATTGATTTCAGTAGCAAAATCCAGCTGCTTGACACTCTACAAAAAATTCTCAAGTAGGCAGGATAGAATCCTTATTTATCAGTTAGTCTTATAAAAAAAAAAGCCTATAAGCTTTTCTTTGTAAACATTCCTATCATTGTTCTTTTCTCCAAATAGTACCAATTGTTAATTGAAAGGAATAAAATGATTGCTAAGCAAGCAAAAAATAAACAGGCTGATTGTTTCAGTAGAATGTCTTGTCAACCTTCATGTTTTTGCCTTTTCGATTCCCTTAGTCCCAGTGGTACTGGTGGTGGGTTACCCCCCTCCTTTTTCTTTCTTCTCTTTCTAGGGGGAGTGGGGTGGGGTTGGCAGGAACCAGTAGGATAGACAGCAAGAAGGAATAATTAGCTGCTTTCTTGGGGTTACTGAAGAGTCAGCACAAACTGTGGGAACAAATAACACTCAGACAAGGCAGTGTTTTATAACATTGGGGCTGCAATCCATCTCTGGGTTCCTTCAAAGCCAGGCTAATAAAGACCCACTTACAATCCCCTGCAGAGTACAGTTTAATTAAATTTGTCCATTAGAGGATTTCTACCCTCCCCTCTACATTCTTGAAATTAATTCTTCTGTTTTTTGCTTGTCTCTTTTCGTTCATCCAAGATGCGCTGAACCTTCGAAACCGACAGGTCATCTGCATCACGCTCAAAGTCCTTCAGCACCTGGTGGTGTCAGCTGATATGGTGGGGGAAGCTTTAGTGCCCTATTATCGTCAGATTCTCCCTATTTTAAACATCTTTAAGAATAAGAATGGTGAGTGATCCTAGCAATGCCATGTCTTCAAATCCTTCGTTATAAAGGGGTTCAAGGCAAGGCTGATTAACAATGTAGTAAGAATTTACTATAGTATACAAACTAAGATATACTTGGCACTTTCTTCTCTTTTATTCTCCAGGGATACTGTGAAATTAACACCAGCATTTATTATTTCTTACGTGCAGAGCTTATTCAACGCATTACCGAACCACTGGAACAGTTCTATGATCTTCCAGTAATTAAAATTTATAGAGTTTTTTAGCATTCTTTAAATGCATTGATAGACTGTATCCCCCCCACCGCTTTTTTGTAGTAAACAACGTAAGCATTCACTTCTTAATTTGGCTTGAAGGTTGGGTACCCCCACACAAGGATTCTGCACAGCTCTGGATGTCAGTCCCATTTGAGATTCCAAATTGGTTTATTTATTTGCAGCTCACTTTTTTTTTACTAGCTGATCAATTATAAAACTAGTTTGAAAGCCTTCTTATTGGAGGGAACCTCTGCTTCAGCCCCCACTTCTAGTGGGCTGAATATAACTAGCAGAATCTTCAAGAGAAAAGTGCCTTGTCAGCTTTGCTGCTCCCCGTAGGAATTTGGCAAGGCTGAAACGAACAGGTTCTATCCATTTTCTGCCCCCCCTCCATGGGGGATGTTCATGCCCCCATGACTGGAATGAAAGCCTTTGGTTATCTTCATAACCTGCATTGATTGGGGCAGGACAGTGTGGCGATTTTCAGCTTTATTCAATGTTCTCAGTGCTTCTGAGTCAAACAATTTCCAAGTTGCTTTTGTAGTTTAGAGCAAAAGCAACTTTGATATAATACCATCATAGTACCTGCAATTGGCTGATTCATTTTCGAGGGAAATGTGCTCTTTTAAAATTTTATTATAAAATGGTCAAGCAGTTTGGGGATGTGAGTAAACAGAAGAGTTCCATAAACAAACAAACAAAAAAATCCTGTTTATCAGACTCCAAGTGGGTAATTTTAAAAACTTCCTGACTTCTTAAAATGAAGGAACCTTTATATGCCTACACCTACCAGCTTGCCTTTTATCATTCTTGTAAAAAATATTTATTATATGGCACATAATATGAATGGGTTGAAGGCTGAAAAATTACTCTGCGATTCTCTTTGCATACTGAAGCACATTACGATATCATGATTACAAAGCATGCTAATCAATTGTACAATTTGGCAACGCAAATCTCTAGTGTTTCAATAACAAGTTGAGAAACTTTAATAATAACTGCATTTGTCATCATCCTTTAAAACTCATATTGCCACATGATATGTTATTCCTTTGATCAAACTTACTTCATAGATTTTAAAAAATGATTGATGGGTTATTAAAAAAATGGTTAATGCATTGGCAGTAGTTGTGAGGAAAACGTTAATGAAGCAGAAACTTTACATTTGTGCAACATGTCCATTAGAGAATAATATCTGATATAGCTAAAGGAATGTGAATTAATGCTGTAGCAAATAGTCTCTAAGTTTTGAACCATGCACAGAATATTTTTTGTTTTTCTGAAAAAAAATGTTTTCAAATAATTAGTGCCTATTTATTGGTTCTGACAGGGAACAATGCTAATATGTTTAGGTCTTGGACTGCCTTCTGGATTTTATGAATCAAACGTTAAATTCTAACTGGCTGTTCTAAAACTTTTAACCACCAAAGCTGAGAAATTAATATTTTAGCCTGTAATACAGGTTTGCTCTGATGAAATAATTATAATTATGCAAAAAGGCAATATGGATTTATAATAGGTATACCTTTGTTGCATTGTATTACCATTCTACCTTCTCATTATCATCTAATGAAAGAACAATAACAACCTTTCCTGGTTTAACATTCAATTTTCATAGGTTTGTACCTGAAGCATGAATTAAATCTGTTGTCAACAGTATGATATATTTTTCAATGTCTTTCTTGAACTTAATACAGTATAAAATGTGATCAGTTTTTCTTAAGATCTCTTCATATTGAACTGTATCATGACACAAGTATTTGTTACCATCTGTTGTTGCTACTACCGTAGTAAGAGTCTTGTTATGTTATATTTTAAATGTAAATTCATGAAGTCACTTAAGTTAAATATTCAAGAAAAAGTAAAATATGTTTTAATGCTTTGTATGCAGAAAACAGAAGTTGAAAAGAGACCAAACAATATCTTCAAAGCTTAACATAAAATTCCGTCAAGCCTCATGCTGAATGGATATTAACATCAGTGTAGGGAGCAGAAATTACTTTGATAAGTGTTAGATAGCTGTACCAAAGTGTATATGTTTTTAAATGTAATGTTGTCAGATGAATGAAAACATCAGCATTGTCCTTTAGCAACTATAATATGCTGTCAAATAAAAGCAGTCATAATGTCTTTATGAGATTTTAGAAAGCAGAAACATTTTATGCCATCAGTATATTTTATTCAAAAGTGATCAATAATAGCTTGTGAAATGCTGTGCAGATTAAATGATGCAGAATTTTAAAACAAAGCCCTATAAATCTCATCTATAAGCAGAAAGCACCACAGATGAAAAAGGAATAAATTTGATCATTTTGTTCTGTTTTCTTCTTGATCTCCTAAATCAGGCACATTGGTCAATAAAATGGTGACTCATACAATAAAAGTTGAATGTCAACAAAGTAAGGTCCATTGAAGATAAACAGTATGAAATAGGCAAGAGGGATGATTGAATAAATGCTGGATTTTATAATATATACATGTCTTCCACAAATAAATGTATGAAATCTTACTATGAAAATGTGCAGTAATAGCCAGGTATTTCATTTGTTAGGTCATGGGAGACAGTGACAATGTTCATACACAAATTAAGCATGAAATCGTTTCACTTACAGTAGAAGATCCTCTGAACATGTGCTATTGTAGAGCGTCTTAATTATAGCCTACAAGCACAACTTAGTAAATCCCACTGTAATGTGTTGCTTAAATCTGTATGAGGGCTTAATCTCTGGTCAAACTGGCAGGTGCAAACATGAAGCAGATTCTCCCTGCAGGTATCTCTGCTCTTCACTTTGTTTTCACCCCTCCCAGATATGTGCAAAGTAAACATAAGATTCAAAAAGTTAAGGGAAGACAATTTAGTCTTCCTTCACTCCATATGTTGTGGCTCTGACCCTAATTGGGCAATGGCATGTCTTGTTTGTTGTTGTTGATTTTTGTGTTGCCACAAACCAGTTTAAAAGGGAGTCTCTGACCATGTGCATGTGACCAGAAGTGGGTTTCATATATTTTTACCACCGGTTCGCCCTGCGCGCGCAAGCCTTTCACACATGCGTCCAGCCTCAAAAAAGCCTCTTCTGCAGGAAAATAGCGAGTTGGGTTTACTGTGTCATTTTCTATGCATTTCCTGGATAAATATCTTAAACCATGTTGAGTGTATCATATGCAGTGGTGGTATTCAGCCGGTTTGGGCAAACTGCGGGTGGGATGGCCCCACTCCCGCGCTCCGGTACTATGCCATCCTATTTAGCCGCTTTTTTGAGGCTGGATGCATGTGTGAAAGGCTTGTGCGCGCAGGGCGAACCGGTGGTAAAAATATATGAAAACCCACTTCTGGTCACATGCACATGGTCAGAGACTCCCTTTGTGGTTACAGAAGATTTACAATCCCAATGATACAATGCAGACTTAATTTGAGTGTCAAGTATTAAATTGGAAAACACCAATCTGACTAACTCTCTACTCCTGAACAGCATAATATTAAAACAAGTTATATTGAATTTAAATCCATTGAACTCATTAGTACATTCATTAATCTATTGGCCTCCTTAATTTTTTATTTTTCTTACAACATTTCCACATGCTATTAGTTATATTCCTGTATGGATAGCAAGGAAGACATATATCTATAGTAATGCCAATAAAGATGTTACCTGCTTATATTAGATTCAGAAACATTCCCTGTTCTATGAAAATCTATTACCAAATCCAAGTAGGAGATATCAACTAGATGGATAAATGTTCAAACAGCATAAGGTGGTTTATTATGGACTGAATAGAAGTGAAATAAAAAAAATACTATTAATTCAGATGCCAGGTCCTTTAATTAAGGTGGTCAAAAATACTTTATTCATATTATTTTCATTGCTCCAAAAATATTTTTAAGACTAGTCTAAGCATAGAGCACAAGATAGAGGTAAGAATTTCAAAGAGTTGTAGGGAAAATAGGGAATGTTTAAAGAAGTGATTCACTTTTTTACAGTGTTCAGCTATAGAAGAAGGCAGAAAGAGAAACAGAGATTCTTGCTGAAAGGAAGAAAGACATAGCAAAAAGAGATGGATTTGCAAGGTGTAACTTTCAGATAGTATACATGTATTAAGAGATGATACCTTAAGTGCAGGCATCACTGAATGGAGACATAGAATATTTTTGGATTAGATTGGGAAAAAGTAAAGGTGTACAACTTGTGTACATTTCTGGTCCTAGAAGGTCAGTGTTAGATTCAAAAAGAAGATCTACATTTCTTCTAAGTGTCTTCAGTATGAAAAGATAAGAGCAACAGAACAAAGCAAGAACCAGCTGAAATTCAAGATAGCCGAAGTTAGCCAGGAAGGTTAGGGTTTCCTTTTCCCTTTGAAAAGAGGTTTTCCTGAAACAAAATTATCACTAGCCAAGGTAATTCTGCCTTGGGGGAAAATGGGAAAGTTAGGGCAAAAAACCCAGAAACAGGTGATCCAACTCCTGTTGGATAACAAAGAAATGACAGGGATGAGCAGATGAGTTGTTGACAAGCTTTGCTCTAATTAACAAAAGGAATGGTCCAGGAAAGATCATGGTTCTAGCAACATTACATTACAAAGTTAGCCTTTCTTATGTCTAGTATTGTTTTACAGAGATCCAACTATCAAAGATGCAAATGGAAGTTAAGGGGAATGTCCTTTCAATCTTAGTGAGACACACAGACACAACACACACACACACACACATACACACGCTGCTAGAATTGCCATACATAGGGTATCCTGGAAGGGAGTAACAAAGGCACTCTGTTTTTTTTTTAAAGTGGGATCTGTTTCCCAGCTACACATACTTGCCAGACCCCATCCATAACATATGGGTATCATTTGTGATTGAAATTATTTCCTGTATTGATTTGTAATAAATTCATGAAAACTGTGAGCCAAATTGGGAGTATAACTTAGAAAGGGGAAAACCAATTGCGTAACAGGACTTATTCCCATTTAAGTAGGTTTAGGAGTCTAATTTTACTCAACTTTCATAAGTATCTGTATTTAATACATTCAAAGAGCTAAACACTTTCCATTCTTGCTGTATAATTTGTAATTACTGGATAATTTCTTAAATAAGAATATGGTATTAGTCTGCATGAGAGAGAACTGACTTAGTGGTGATTAATTTAAAGTTAATAATACTTAACAAGTTCTTGTGATGTGTTAAAAGCCTAATTAAAATGTGTTCAGCATTTTAAGTAATCAAACAAAAGAAAATAGAGACTAAGTGGTCAAAGTAGGGGTAACCTTTCAATAAATTCAACTACATACAGTTACCTTGTCTTATATTTTTTTGAATCCCAAAATAAACGCTTGGCCTTATTTTCGGGGATGTCTTATTATTTTGTAGCCAGTGGAGCAAGATGGGGTTTGCCATCTTACCTGATTTCTATCTCTGCGTTTAAATATTTTCGGGAAGGGCTTATTTGGGGGGGGGAGGCTTATTTTAGCACATGCGCTCAAAAGCCCGATTAGGCTTATTATCAGGGGATGTCTTATTTGGGGGGAAACAGGGTATTTAAGGCAGTTCTGATCAATGCAGAAGACAGAATGATATTAGTTAGTGACTACAAAATCCTTCATTTGTACCCAGAAGTTGTGAGATCGGTATTAATTAGCATATAAGCCTTTTAAAAACCTTAGCCAAAATAAAGTTTGCATTACTTTGTATATCTCTGTTATATAGAGACACATTCTCTCTCTCTTCCTCTCTCTCTCTCTCTCTCCCCCTCCCTCCCTCCCTCCCTCCCTCCCCCACTCTCTCTGTCAACCAAAACAACAATATTCAAAACAACAAGTTGTAATTTGAGCTAACTCAGGATTTAATATGATGAAATCTTTGTCCATAGGCTATTACCTGAAGACATTCAAACACCTGTAGATCCATGGTGGAATTCAAATGTTTTTACTACCAGTTCTGTGGGCATGGCTTGGTGGGCATGGTGTGGTTTGATGGGTGTGGCAGGGGAAGGATAATGCAAAATCTCAATTCCCACCCCACTCTGGGTCCAGCCAGAAATGGTATTTGCCGGATCTCCAAACTACTCAAAATTTCCGCTACCAGTTCTCCAAAACCTGTCAGAACCTGCTGAATAGCACCCCTGCTGTAGATGCTTTACTTTAGGGCAGACTGGAATAAAACTTTCACAAATCTAAACCTTTCTTAAGGCTTAAATGTTACAAAACTTTATTCAGGTAGCTTCAACATTTCCCAGCAATATATTTTGAAGTAATCCGACTGCAACTCTTTTAAGATAATGACAGCAGCCATGAAAAAGGACCAGCCTGAATATTGAAGTGGACTAGTTCAACTTAAAAATATTTCCCCCCAAAAATGTTTAAAATTAAAGAAATCATTACCTTCTGTCTACTTCTAAGTTAGAGCTGTTCATGTAGCTCATTGGCCAAGTTAATTAGCCTCTTTTGTGAATGCTCCATTTTATATACTGCTATTAAGATGTGTGTGGGTGTTATTGGGATGGAATGGGATAGGATGGGGTAGGGTTGGATTAGATTGGACTATATACCATCATTAGTGACCACGTAAATAGAACTGTTCCTGGATGATCTGTCCCCAATTTGATCCTTCAGGTGTTCCAATAATCCACCCATCCCTGCTGTAATTGATTTCATTCACCTTCTGTTTGAGCTGTACTTCTTTTTCCTTCCACCTTTTCCCGCATTATGGACTTCTCAAGAAAGCTATACTTTTGCCTATATCCAAAATATGATAATTATCATCTTTGTCTATATAATATAACATGAATCAATACTATATAGGTGTCATGTGTAATAGTCTAATAGCAAACACACATTGTTATTCGTGCAGTGAATAAGACTCACAGACTCAGTAGAAGACAAGTCAAAGCAACAACACAAAGACAAGATTTTTGAAGAACACAATAGAATGAAGGAAAGAAGAGACCAAAAGAGCTAAATAACAACAGACTAGACAGAGAATAATAGAGACTAGGCTATGGGTCAGACAAATAAATTGAGAGGTAAGGAAGAAGGAGCTGAATAAATTTAAGCCTGTCTACTTGCCCTCCAGTCTGCCATAGGCAGGATTTAGAGACGTTAAAATTCATTGATTCATGCCAATATCAAAGAATCTATTGTGTTACTTTAACAGTTTTGTCCAGATATAGAAAGACAGCCACACTGATATTTTGATTTTGTAAAGCTACATAAGTACAGAAATAATCGCCAGATTGCATTCAAGTCCCATTGAACCAATCCAGAAGTAGCTGACTTGATGCCTTGAATCAATCTGATAATTCAGTTTTAAGGAGTAATTTGAGTGAATCTATTTCAAATTGAATCATCCCTTTGAACGTGGGCATAGCCCTAATAAATACATAGGGGAAAATCCTCTCTTCCTTCAACTCTTTAGATAAGATCAGCAGGCAAGCAGAGAAATTGTCCCTATCTGTTGTGCCCCATCGCTGAAGGAAACGATGGTATTTAATTAAATACCATTTCTGCCTTTCATTCTCTAGCAATTGCAGCTTTTATAGTTAAGGAAGTAGCTTAATTCCAGCAGCAGCCACACTTTAGTACATTATTAATAATTGAAATTATACAGTCCAGGTAAACTAGAATTTCTTAACTCTCTTACAAATCCTGCACTGAGGGAGCTCAGCCAATCTCATTCTACATATGTTGTGCACTGACAATAAAGATTTGAATTGAATTTGAATTTGAAAACGATAACATAAGTTATATGAAACGTGGAGTTATTAAGAAAAAAGTAAGTCCTGGAACAACCTCTGCAGCTGGTTAAGTGGTGTCCAAAATGTATTAGACAAACCTGGTACTCATAGTATTTTAAGATAAAAGTGTTATGAGTTTATATGATCCAAGCCCTTGTTGTTTGTAAATCATTGCTTATGACATAATGTTTTCTGTGAATATGACAATTGTGTTGCTTTTGTGTTGCTCAGTAAACCATGATTAAATAAACTATGGCATATTGGGATGTGTGAACGTAGCTATTATATAATCCATACTTTTAGAGCAGTTGGCAGAGTTAGTAAATTGCATAGTATCTTGATCTTAGTTCCCCAAATCAAAAGGAACCAGAGAAAACTAGCTTCTTCACTGATGGTTAGAACATCTTTGATAAAACCTGACATGATCATCTAAGGCTATGTGAAGTTATAGAGCTAGATATTATCATTCAGTGATTAATACAGTTATAGCCTTCTCTCCTCACAATTTCTATTTGGAGTCTTGTGTGGTCTTTGTTGGAGATCATATGTGGCAAGCTTCTCAGTGTACAATCTGCATTTATGTCATAACTGTCACCAAATTGTGGGGCCTTCCAGACAGCTGTTTTAGGTGGCAGTCCATCTTTATGGTGACAGTAATAAAGAAAAGCATAAAGATGTGCAGTCTGTATTTTAAAAAGAAGCAGGAGCTAGTACTCTTGAATTGAATGTTTCTGCACACATGGCTGCATGTAGCTGAAATTTTATAAAGCAGCTCAGTACAGTATTTTTTTTTTTTCATTCAACATGATGGCCTTTGGATAGATAGACGGAAAGGTAAATGTCCTCAGGATTTCACCTTCAGAATATCATTTACATAGGCTCTGTGCATTTTCAACCTTAATATGTTCTGCATGAAAATAACTTTACTATCATCTTATATTTGGACATTGAGCAACTACTGTGTTCCTCATATGTATATTTGCCAGAAGGATCTTTTAACATTTTCTGATTTATTATATGATGGCACTTTCCTTTTAGCATGCCTTCTGGAAAACAGGTTAAGTGATTTACAGGAATCTGTGTTTATTTTCTGCACGGTTCTTCACATTTTACTAATGTTTGTAAACAAATATGCTACATTTTACAGGGACATATGGTTTCAGATTTGTTTCAGTTCTTAAAGTGACATCTTTCTATGTTAAATCTGCACCGAAACGTTGTCTTCATTTAATGATTCAAATGGGTTGCATTTATTTGTCACACATATCTTGAATTAATGTACCCAATTAAGCTTTTAGTCTAGGGAGAAGATTTCTGTGAAAATTGCTAAGCTCTGAAAAATTGGTCTTGCTGCATTCTCCATTGTGGGTGGAGACAGCAGCCAGTGTGGGTAGTACTCGCCCAATCAGCTAAAGGACTGAGTTTGTCAATAAGCCTAAATCCCGCCCTTGTTACCGGGCAGACCAGCTTTTGACTCAGGCCTTTAGCTTGGACTGTGGGTCTTTAGCTCTATCCTCATTCCTTAGTGAATCTGGCTGTGTCCTTTGAATTTCTGGCTTTTGAACTCGGCTTGTCTTGACTACAGATTGTCTCTCTCCCATCCTTACATTTGGCTGACTTTGGACCAGTTTGACTACGTTTGTGAGTTTTTCTCCATTGCTGAATTTATTCTCCATTATTGACTGTTGCTAACGGGGGGGTTGTTTGCGTTGCCTGCCTTCTCTGGGGTGGTCGTTTTCAGCTGCAGGGGTCCCTGAAGACAGGGGGCTAGCTCGCCACCCTTCTAGACCGGACTATATTGGACCTTTGTTTGCCTCCCGATCAGTTTGCTAACGTGCCATTTGCAGCGGCAAGGCGGTGGCGGCCATTTTGGATCATTTTAAACCGTTTTTCTTTGCCACATTTTCCACACAGTCATTTGGACGTGGTTCTTCTTCTCAATTAATTTCTCCTGTCAGTGGCTGCTGCACCGGCTTTGCATTGACTGGCTTCTGTCCCCTTGGGACTGCGTTTCCCTATCTCCAGCACCAAAATCTCTCCAAGGCTCAAGGTTGACTCAGCCTTCCATCCTTTCTAAGGTAGGTGAAATGAGGACCCAGTTTGTGGGGGCAATAAGCTGACTTTGTATAAAATATACAAAAGTATGAAGGCTATTGCTTAACGCATTGTAAGCCGCCCTGAGTCTCCGGAGAAGGGCGGCATATAAATCAAATTAAAAAAAAATCGATCACTAGAAATAGCATGGGCGGAACCTCAGCCACGTTTTCAGTGGAGCTTCACGCTCCTGCTTGTTGCCAGGCACCGGCCCTTTGAAATTGTGCCTTGCAGAGCTTGGCCTGTCAGTTTCCCTGGAGACTCGTTGTGAGCTGCCATTTTGTTTTCTGCCTGACTTTGGCGCAGTGGCCATTTTGTGGAGCTTTCGCATCCCCGCATGTTCCTTGGACTTTCTCTCTGACCAGCGGACATTTTGTGGAGCTTTTACGCCCCTGCTAGTACTTGGGCCTTTCCTGCTGATACAGTGGCCATTTTGTGGAGTTTTTGCGCTCCTCCTTGGTGCACTGGACTATTCTATCTGATTAGCTCTGCTCTATTGCTTTGTGGGCCACAATTTTTGCCTCAATGCCTAAAGCCCTGGCTAAATCTAAACACGGCCGTAAGGCCGGTACTGATGATCATGGCCAATCAGACCCTGTGTCTGTTACCCATCCGCCAGCACGGAAGGTTTCCTTGGAGCCATCCCCGGCTACGCCTACTTCACGGGCGCATCGCAAGTCTCATAAACATGGTGCTTCCTCAAAGGCTGAGAAGCAGAGAGACAAAGTGCTGACTAAACTGTGTGATAAAGCCTGTGCCAACCGTGCTTCAATGGGTCCTCCAGCACCTACTGTTGTTGGTTCTCTGGTCCCTGCAGGTGTTCCTCAGCCTGTCACACCAGATCAATTGTCGCTTCAGGACTGTCCTGTTGCTATTTCCACTGATGACCTGTGGGGTTCGGCTTCCCCATCGCAACCCGCATCCTTGGACCTGGCTGTTTCACAGGGCCCGTCTGCTCCACCTTCTGCTGCTGTTCCACCTGTGGCTGTTCCTTGTCAACTGCTTCCTGATCAACTTCAGCATTTCTTCGAAGCTGCAGTGCAGAAGTCTCTGGCTGCTGGATTCTGTCCGCCCAGCTGCCATGGGTCTGTACGATCCGCATCCTCTATTTCTCCGGAGCGGAGAGTTTTGGAGAGTTCCCAGGCGGCCAGAGCTCCGACTCCCCTGCATGTTCTCATTCAAGTCAACTGTCTACTTCGGTGGATGTTAATTTTAGTGATTCCGGCTTGTTGGACGATGAGAACTTACCTCCGGATCAACCGGCCTTCACTGGACGTTTTCCACAATTGTTATTTAAGTCGCTACTCTTCAAGGCTGTCAATTCGGCTCGCTTGTCCTCTCCTATTGCTGATCCAGTTCCTGTTTCTTCCTCGGGGTCCTTAGATCCTATGTTTGCGGAGCCTTCTAGACCAGTGACCTCAATTCCTACCCCTCCCCTCTTTTTGGATGTCGTGAAGCAGCAGTGGTCATCACCGGGAACTGCGCCCCTTCCTTCTTCTAATGATCGTAAGAATTTTCATGTGGCCACTGAGTTGGACTCCCTTCTCCAAATACCTTCGGTGGACGCTCCTGTAGCTGCATTGTTGCCCAATGCCAATATTCCGGGTGATCCCAACGAAGGTCTTCGTCCCGATGAGCGTCGTTTGGATTTGGTTCTGTAGAGGGCACATCAGGGGTCCGCTTGGGTGATCAGAGTTGCAACCACAGCATCCTTCTTCAACCGCAACACCCTGTTATGGATGCGGCAGCTCCAAGACAAACTGCCTCCAGAGGACATGCAAGCCAGACAGGACCTCAACAAGATTGTTGCAGCCTTACAATTTTCTGCGGACTCCACTCTGAATGCCACACGATTTGCCTCTAAGGCTCTAGCTTCCACCATTGCTGCCTGCCGTTTAGTCTGGCTCCGCTACTGGCAGGCGGATGCCAGACATAAGAGGCATCTGGCCTCTGTTCCTTTCGGGGGGTCCTGCTTGTTTGATGACGCTTTAGAGCCCTTCCTTACTGAGACTAGGGACAAGAAGAAAGTGTTGGCAGCAGTGTATCATAGGGGGGAGTCACGCTTCTCACCCTATGCCCCTTGTTCCCAATTTCGAGGTGCAGACAACGGGGGGTCTTCTTCCTTCACCTCACCTCGACCGTATAATAATTTTGGCAGGCAACGGGATTCTCAGGATAGGTCTCTCTGGGGCAAAGCCTTTCCTTCCAAATGGCCCTTTCGAGGGGGAGGAGGTCTTTCCTACCGGCGCCGGCGCTAATTGTATCTCTGGCCTCCCCATAGGCGGCAGATTGGCACTCTTCACCGCTGCTTGGGAGAAGTCCACTTCTGACAAATGGGTCCTGGCCACCTTACAATCTGGGTTGGCCATTGAATTTCTTCCCCCCCACCAAGCTCCTTTGTTTGCTGTCCGCTTTCTCATAACTCCGAAAAGAGAGTGCTTATGGATGCTGCGGTTCAGCATCTCCTTACGATCAGGGCTATCCAGCTTGTTCCTCCCGATCAAAAAGGGACGGGATTCTATTCCCGGGTTTTTCTGGTATCTAAGTCCTCGGGGTGGGGGGGGTGGAGACACATTCTGGACCTAAAATGATTAAATCGGTATGTCATGTACCGGAAATTTAAGATGCAATCCTTGAAATCTATCCTTGACGGTGTTAGGAGGGGCGATCTCCTCTCTTCAATAGACCTTACCGAGGCGTAGTTGCACATCCCTATCCTCCCTTCCCATAGATGGTATTTAAGATTTTATTACGGGGGGGGTCCACTATCAATACAGGGCTTTGGCCTTTGGCCTTTCCTCTGCCCCCCGTACCTTTACAAAGGTGTTGGCGGCTCTGGCCACCTCCCTCAGGGTCCATTCTGTTAAACTCCTTTGTTACCTAGACGACATTCTTGTCTTGTCTTCTTCCACCCAACAAGCTGTCCTTGATGTTCAGCTCACTCTGGAGACTTTGGCTTCCCATGGTTTTTCAGTCAATCTGGAGAAGAGCAACTTGGTTCCTTCTACCTCCCTTATCCATTTAGGGGCCCTGATTGATTCGGTTCAGGGTAGGGTTTTTCTATCTCCTGAATGCCAAGATGGCTTCTGACATTTGGTGTCTAGAATTGAGGGGTGTCGGGCGGGAAAGATGGTATCAGCCATATCCATTGTTCCCTGGGCTTAGCTCCATGCCCGGGAGCTTCAATGGTTTCTCTTACCTTTAGAGAAGGCAGGCAGAGGCATGTCAACCAGGCCGATCTCTGTTCCCTCATCAGTTTGCAGATCCCTCCGGTGGTGGCGGTCCCCAGCCCTGTTGGCGGGCTGCCTCTTCCTCGAGCCCCAGAGGGTGATGGTGACATCGGACTCCAGCCCTCGAGGCTGGGGTGCCCACTGCCAGGGCCAGCTGGCACAAGGAACATGGACTGCATTGGAGGCTCGTCGTCCAATCAATTGGTTGGAGTTGCAAGCTGTCTTTCTTGCCCTCAGAGCGTTTTGCCATCTTGTGTCCGGGGCTCATGTCCTTGTGCTAACAGACAATGTTACAGCCAAAGCACAGTTGAACAAGTTAGGGGGCACCAGGTCGAAGTCCCTGTTGTCCATGGTCATGAAATTTTGCCTCTGGGCAGAATGCCACCTCGGATCCCTTCGAGCGGAGCACATATCCGGGGTCGCCAATACTCAGGCAGACTGGCTGAGCCAGCAGCAGGTGGACAATGCGGAGTGGCGTCTTCATCCACGGATCTTCCAAGAGCTGGTCCTTCGGTTCGGCACTCCGGTTGCGGATCTTTTTGCAACACATTCAAATGCCCAACTACCCCCCTTCTTCGCCCGGTTTCCGGAGCCTCAGGCAGAGGCCACCGACGCCCTTCAGACTCCTTGGCCGGAGGGTCTCTTGTACGCCTTTCCTCCGATGTCCCTACTTCCTAGAGTCATCCGCAAGATCCTGAACGAACAGGTGGAGATTGTCCTCTTGGCTCCTCACTGGCCACGCAGGGCATGGTTTGCAGACTTTGTCTCCCTCTCAGTCGCTCCCTCCTGGCGCATTCCTCTCGAAGTGGACGCTCTGACACAGGGTGCCTTGAGCCATCTGGATCTTCCTTGGCTCAGTCTGACCGCTTGGAGGTTGAGCGGCTCTCTTTGAGAGGTGCAAACATACCGGGCGATGTTATTGGGACAATCCAAGCCTCACGTCGCCCTTCAACGGACCGAATCTATTCTGCTACCTGGCGCGCCTTCTGCTCATGGTGTGACCGAATGGGTGTGCCTGTTCTTCATCCTTCTATTGTGGATATCCTGGTGTTCCTCCAGCGAGGTCTCTCCAATGGGCTTTCGCCTAACACCTTGCGTCGCCAGGTGGGGACTATTTCCTCTGTGCTTACCTACGGGTCTCTTTCGTCTTTGACACAGCATCCACTGATTCATCGCTTTCTTCAGGGCACCACGAACCTGTCTCCTCCGGTCCTGCACTGTTACCCTACCTGGGATCTTCCGTTGGTTTTGGAATCGCTTATGGGGCCTCCATATGAGCCCCTGCGGACAACATCTCTCCGGTTGCTGTCATGTAAGGTCACCTTCTTGGTGGCCATAACTTCTGCTCACCGCATTTCGGAGGTTGCTGCCCTGTCCACCCATGCCGATCTCTGCGTGTTCCATGTGGATCACGTGGTCCTCCGTTTGGATCCTACCTTCGTGCCAAAGGTCAACTCGGTTTTCCACTGCTCACAAGAGCTCATTCTCTCGAACTTCTGTCCATGACCCTCTCATCCTCATGAGCTTTGGCACACTTTGGACGTCAGGCGAGCACTACGAGTCTATATTAAGAGGACTGCTACCTTCCGATGATCGGAGGCGCTGTTTGTATCCTTCCTCCCCATCTCCTTGGGTCTCAAGGTGTCATCTTCTACCATAGGCCGCTGAATCCGACAGACGATCGCTTCGGCCTATGACTTCCGTTCTCTTCCGTGACCTTCCTGTGTGACTGCGCATTCCACCCGCAGCGCGGCTACGTCGGTGGCTTGGGCTACTCAGGTCCCATTGCTGGAGATCTGTCAGGCAGCTACGTGGACTTCACCAGCACCGTTTATACGTCACTATAAACTGGACAAATTTGCCTCAGCGGAGGCCGCGCTTGGGCAGCAGGTGTTGCAGCAGGTCGTTTCTAGGGAGGATGTTTCGGACCAGCCTGGTCCTCCCCAGGTTTTGGGACAGTGAACTTGGGTATGTCCCACACTGGCTGCTGTCTCCACCCACAATGGAGAAGGATCATTGGTCCTACCTGAGACGCTCCTTCTCGTTGGGTGGAGACAGCAGCCAGACCCTCCCTATGCCAATCTGGTCTTTTCCTCTCTTTGTCTTTCTAACTCTTCTCCCACACGCCGAGTCTGTCTCATTCAGTTCTTCGCCAAAAGCTGGTCTGCCCGGCAACAAGGGCGGAATTTAGGCTTATTGACAGACTCAGTCCTTTAGCTGATTGGGCGAGTACTACTCACACTGGCTGCTGTCTCCACCCAACGAGAAGGAGCGTCTCAGGTAGGACCAACGCCCCTTTGCATCTGGATTGCAGATTTTATAAAGACAAACCTGACCATAAGCCAGAGAGAAGTAAATTGATGATATCCAGAGTGAAATCTCATCTAAAGTATATCATTGCTAAATTCCAATGGAACACTAAATTTTTAAATTTTGTTCTGGATCCCTACTTTCATATCCCTTGTGCGATTTCTGAGGCTATATATCCCTAGATGATTTCACATTCAGACCACCTTTGCAATCATAGCCCTTTTATGAAATCATGGACACTCGTGGAACATAGAAAAACCGGATGCTTTGGCTATTTTGAGAGAAATGGTGGCAAAGGACACATCTGTTACCTTGCTTCCCCGTTGTGTAAGAAATAGGACTCTGCATTTCTGGAGAATGTGACATTCACATCTCTCCTCTGCTCCATTTCCATTAAATGCCCAAGAGGTCCTTAGGACCTTGTCTACTGAATGCTTCATAGGCTGCAGGGTTTGTTTTATAGACTTATCTTCAGCACTGAATACTTTGTTTGCTAACTAGCTGCTGCTGTGTTTCCAAGGCAAACTTTTGTAGCTTCTGAAAATAGTTATCATTTAAAGAAATGTCAGCTTTCTGTTTTTCCATTTATTTATTTATTTATTTATTTATTTATTTATTTATTTATTTATTTATTTATTTTATTAGATTTCTATGCCGCCCTACTCCCGAAGGACTCAGGGCGGTGCACAGCCAAACAATAAAAACACATACAATACAAAATTTAAAAATAGAATAAAATCAAATTAAATAATTTTGGCCCCGACAAATTTAAAACCCCAAACTTTTAAAACCAATTTAAAATTGAATATATAAAATACTAAAAGATATTTAAAATTTTAAAAATCTTTTATAAAAGAGGGGGAAAATTAGGCCAGGCCGGCCTGGTGAAATAGTAAGGTCTTTAAGGCACGGCGGATGGTGCGCAGATCCGGGATCCTCCGTATCTCTGGGGGGAGCTTGTTCCAGATAGTAGGTGCCCCCACAGAGAAGGCTCTCCCCCTGGGGGCTACCAGTTGGCATTGTTTGGCTGACGGCACCCGGAGGAGCCCCTCTCTATGGGAGCATACCGGCCAGTGGGAGGCTATTGGTTGTAGTATCTTTTATCTTGTGTTGCATTTTTCTTTAAAACTTTCCATTTTGTGTTTAAGATCTTGATTAGTCTTTCAGCTACAACAAGTATTCCTAATTACATCCAAACCTTCTGTATGTATAGGCTTGTCAAATCAGAGAGAAAATTATATGTATTCAATTTTATATTATGGTAGATGTTTTGCTGCGACTATTGACAATCTTTGGAGGGTGGTTGATAGAATTGATGCTTGAAACAATTGCCACAACTGAGACCAGAATGTCCATTGTTAAGCAAGGAGATTATTGAGTTTTATGACATTTTTGCCACGGTTCTTAAATGAATCACTGAATTTAAATGAATCATGTGGTCATTAAATTAATCTGGCTTCCCTCATTATATTTCCTTGTTGGAAGCCTTCTGAGAAGGTAGTAAATGTCAATCACATAACCTGGGATGGTGCAACTGTTGTTTATGATGATTGCAGTGTTCCGGGGTCATGTGATCACCCTATGTAACCTTCCCAGTTGGCTTTCAACAAGCAAAGTCAGGGTGGGAAGCCAGAGTTGCTTAATGACTGCAAGATTCACATAACATTTGCAGTGATTCATTTAAAAACTCTGGCAAAAAGGTCATAAAATGGGACACAGCTCACTTAATAATTGCCTTGCTTAGCAACATGAATCCTGGGCTCGATAGTGGTCATAGGTCAAGGACTCCTACCTGTATGTCTTAATAAAGAGGAGAAATAGCATGAGTATCCATGAGTGTCACAGTCTTATTCCCAAGGCTCTCTGACCCCTTTACACACTTTATCCAAGTCCTATCTTACAAAGGAATAAGTGCAAGTGCTAAAGGAGTTAGTTAATAAAATATCTACTACTGAATTAAGGGCAGTTTGTCATACTCATAAAACATCAGTTATGCTTCTTGAACTGATTAAAGACATTTGTTCAACATTCTTATTTCTATTTCTGGATTTCAAGGTGTATTAAAACAGAAAACTATATACAATATAAATTTGGCCTTACTTAAATCTGCCCAATCTGACAAAAGTTTATATCCAAGTTTTCAAAATCGTTCTATTTCAGAGGTTTGCTAACTATGTATTTACTGTAGTTTTTGAAGATCGATGTGGAATGAATCTTGGCTGCCTGTCCCTGACTCATACAATTTTATCTGGGAGGAAAGTTTTCTAACGTTCTTTTTTATGCCAAAACATAAGGTTATCAGGTGTGAAAATGTTTTATTATAATAAATTTTAATATCTTCTTCATGTGATGGTCTTTGCATTATATGAGTCTTGGTGGCACAGTGGACTAAAGTGCTGTTAAGTAGCACTTAGCTGCCAGCTGCCTGCAATTACTGCGAGTTCAAATCTCACCAGGCTCACGGTTGACTCAGCCTTCCATCTTTCCGAGGTAGGTAAAATGAGGACCCAGATTGTGGGGGAAATAAGCTGACTTTGTATAAAAAAAAGAACACCGCTTGGGGGAGCCGAAAGCCCTACTAAGCAGGTATATACAAAAGTATGAAGGCTATTGCTTAATGCATTGTAAACCGTCCTGCGTCTCCGGAGAAGGGCGGCATATAAATCGAACCAATAAATAAATAAATAAATAAATAAATAAATAAATAAAGAAAGAAAGAAAGAAAGAAAGAAAGAAAGAAATATTCTGAATCTTTGTTTTTTTTAAAAAAATTTTTTTATTATTATTAAAATATAAACACAGATATAAAGACAATACAATACAATACAATATAAAGACAAACAAAAAACCCACCACCTACAAACCCACCTAACATTCTACATATACGTTTTTGTCATCAACAGAATATATTCTGAATCTTTGAAAATTGTTCTACATCAGCAGCATTCCATGTACACCTAATTAATGAATGAAAGTATGAAAAAAAATACTGCATTATGAAAAAATGCCACTGTAATTGTATGAATTTGTGTCATACCTATCCTCTCCAACACTACTTTACTTCCTCTATATTGTCTATTTAAATTAAATGGTTACATAAAAAAGAACACCTGGATATTGTTTAGCTTTTGGAAAGGTTAATATAGAACAGTCTTTGCCGCACAGCAGGTCATGCCTACTTTTGTTAGAAATATAATACATCTCTTTATTTCCATCTGTTGTAGTCCTCTGTTCCAAAATTAACCTGATCATAAAAGAGCTAACCAATAGCTGCTGAAATCTTTATATGTTTCCAGTCATTCGTTACTATTTTTCAAGGTATCCAGCACCTTTATATTCCTACATCATTGTATTTTTTGTATAATACAAAATCTTATTCAGGGGGGATTATGGGGATATGTAATGCTTTGTTAGCTTCTTTATGACATATCAAATGCTTCTTCAGATGGTATGCCTTCAGGAGTATAATAGGTTTAATTTTTATGAGCAAAAACCCAGTCTTCAGTGATAGATGACAGACAGACAGACAGACAGACAGACAGACGACAGGCAGGCAGACCAAATAGGTATAAATCTTATAGTTGTTATTCTCATGGTGCTTCCAGCAGAAAAGAATAAATGTAGCTAAAGGCTGAACAGTAGGGTTGTTGATGTTTTCTGCACCTGGTTGTTTTCCTGCACATCTTTCTTTACCAGATTAGGCAATATTATCAATGAACAGGAGAGTGACATTGGCCAAATTACTAATGCAAATCACCCATCAACACATCTATGGAGATAAACTCCATCTACCTACCATTTAAAAAATGTAGCCCAAACTCAAGGAGTGAAACTAACAGCCCAAAGTACATCCTCCTCTAACTGTCCTACCAATAGCTAGAGAAGGAAGAAAGAGCAGCAGATAAGCAAAGAAGAAACATTATTCTAATCAGGGAAGCACCAAGGAAGAAATTAAGATGGATAGGGTGGACTTCTCTATATAAATAACCAGCAAACTTCACCTACCATGAACTGATTATGTTATCTAGCCTGGTAATGAAACAACTTCAGGAAATCAACAAAGTTCAAAGTACACCAAGAGTCCCGGAATCAATGGGCTGCTGGAGCAGGCTTGTAGAAGCTCATAAGTACAGACTTAATTTTTTTCTTGAATTTTGCAAGCAAGTTGAGAGCAAACTGAACCATTAGTGCTGGTGTGCCAATCACCTGTTCAGCGGCTAGTGTCATGATACGGTGGCAACAATTGAGACATTGGATGCTGTTGTTTTTCTGGACGGCCAGTTGTAAAACATTTACCATCATCCAGAACTGTCTGAAACCTATCGTACCATGTAATCTTTCTTATTTAATATCCAAAGTAAGTTATTTCCTGTTTCTGTTATATCTGACAACTGATAGTTACATGCTCATATATGACATTTGCCGTTGTAATCTTTAAGAACATCTCTCTCTTTTTTTTTTTTGCTAGCTGTATACACAAGAAAGATTAATTCAGGCATTCTTCCAATATTTTATTTATTTCAATATTGCAGTTTAGATCCATCATAAACCACCTGTAATATGGAGGGATCCATATTGATAATGAGGAATTTTAATTATTCCAAATTTTACTGAGACAAAAAAAGAGAAAAATAATTGGGAAAACAATCCCTAATTTGTTTTCTTGTTGGCATATGATAAAAGTTAGCAGGCATCTATGAGGCTTTTAGTTCAGTTTGGCGTCCTTAAGGGTTTATCTTTAAGGTGATGGAATATCTAAATACATTCCATCAACAAAAACACCCTTCAAATCCCAAACTATCTATAGCATTTAACAATAATAGGTCACCTTTCTAATAAGCTTCTAAAGATTTGCCATGTTGTGTAGAATGCTTCTGGAAAAAAGTAAATTTAATACCTAAACAAAAATGTCATTGCTAACATTCAAAATCACATAATTCTCTATTGGCATACACATAAAATGCTGGTCTAGGAATTTGATCCTCTGAATTCCTTTTCATTTAGAAAGCAACAGAATCACGCAAATGCAGACACTGTCGAAAGAGACATCTTTTAAACAGGTCTGCTCTGATAAATATATTGTGGCATACATGATACCATTACAGGAAATGAAATTTTATCTTCAAAGATACAGTGTTTTCAAAAATAGTAACCCATTTCTAACTCCTTCATTTTCTTTGCACTTTCTTAAACTTCAATTGTAATAGACCATCGTGCATGATTTATTACAGTGCCTTTGAGGAGGAAAGCAAGATTAAAACCCCAAAAATGAATGTTCGTATTTTAGCTTTGCTTAGTACATAATGCAGAAATCAATCACCTTCACTTTTCAGTAGCTAATAGAAAAGGACCTTCCTGATTCCTCCTCCATAGCTCAAATTATTGTAAGACTTAGTTATTTAGATAACAGCACATCTTTTTTTATTTAGGTTTTAAGTTGTTCTCTTTATTGTATGGAAGAAAAAATGATCCACATTTGAAATTAGAATGTAAAGACCTTTCAGAGAATAGGTTTGGAATAATTGCCTCCTTCACCTGAACATTAAAGTGTTGTGGAAGAGATGAGATCAAGCAAATATGGAAAGAGAGGGAAGGGGAGAAGTGACGGGGAAAGAGAGAGAGAGAGAGAGAGAGAGAGAGAGAGAGAGAGAGAGAGATCACTGAAAGTTCATTAGGTAGCTAGCATCAGTGGTGGGATTCAGCCAGTTCGCACCACTTCGGGAGAACCGGTTGTTAACTTTCTCAGCAGTTTGGCAAACTGGTTGTTGGAAGAAATCATTAGAGCAGTGAACCGGTTGTTAAATTACTTGAATCCCACCACTGGCTAGCATCACTGTCTTACCTTTGTGTTCTGACCGCCAAACCTTTGGAACAAATTTGGAAAGCACTTAATGGAAAGTCCATTGCCATTTCAAAGAGTTTGAAAACTATATGGTTCACAATGATCAACTTGGTTCTTGTTTTCCTTTCATGTATTATTTCATACCATCACTATTGCTGCAGCTTACCTTAACACATGTACGCAAAAAACTATGAAGTTGCTTACAATGTAGCAGCAGGTACTCTGTTGTTTAATTCTGTACTTGGGTGTTTTTCAATTTGTTACTTTTCAGGCCTGTTTAAAACTTTATATTCTGTAAATGGCTCACAAGAGAAAAAGAATGGGTTGAAATATGTTGTAGTCTTCACAGTGTAGTTAATATTTTCTTAGCATTTTACTCCTTTGCATTTATTTATTGTATTTCATTCAGCATGTTATGGTATATTAAGGTGGGATATATTGCATATGTATTGTACATCTAGTTCCATTCAGTTTTAATTCAAATAATCTATTATAGAGTAAATCTGGTTTGATACAAGTTCCTCAAAGATAAATTTGCTTTTGATATTCATATGTGTGTTTACTTTAAAAAAAACTTTCTGTATTCATTTCATACATATAAGAAATTTGGGGACAATACATATGATACAAAATATACTAAACTACACCAATTTAAAAAACTGAAAATTATCTGATCTTGAACTGTAACATAAACCTATTTTTGGATGAGGGAGCAGTTCACCTACTAAATCTGATTTCCTGAAAAATGTGAATCCTTTAAAAAAACACTGAAACATACAATTTTTGAATGAGATATTTCTTTTTATTTCTATAATAGTGTTTTAGAAATGTGTATAATGAGTAAATAACTTAAATGTAAATTGAGAATATACCAGTTTGTTCCTCAGTGGTGAACAATTTTTTCCTTTATGCTACATAAAATTTTGTGAGTTTATTTTTTTAATTTGTACCCTGCTACAGCCTGAGAAATCTCAGCGGTGTACAAGATATGAAAAGAAAAAATGAAAATATTCACAGAGAAATTAAAACACAAGAGAATAAGGAATTCAAAATAAATATAAATAGCTATCTATACTACAAAAGTAAAACTGGAAAAAAAAGAGTTTGATCTCTTGATTTTTTGTTTGATGGACTAGAAAAAACTAAACATTTTTGTAACCTGGGAGTTTGAAGAAATGCTTCTCTCTGAATTAGTCTGCCTATGTCACTAAATGAGGGATGGGGAGCTTTCTCATTATCTCATAACTACAGGAGTATATTGATGGCACTCAAATATAGGAGCATGTCTTAATGCTAAAATATTTCATTATTGCTGGAATGTACAGTATTTGATATATCAGTTTCTCAAAATTCTCCTTTACAAATGTTGTATTTGAATATCCCACAATTATTGGATATTTTAATTTAAATATTTAGTAACACAAACATTTCTTAATCATTGACATGATATTAATTGACATTTGAGAACAACTTTGATAATAAATTCGATGGTAATTTCAACAGTTATTGACAATGGGCAGGTAGTGGCACATCATTTTTGACAATTCTTGTTATCTATTATTCAATGATATATCACTGTATTTATAAGTCCTAAACTGAAAGATGACACAGTGAAATCCTAATGGACAGTAACTTGCCAAAGGTATAACCTTCTAACCAACTAAATATCTCCTGAGCTATTTTAGTGTGACTACCTTGAACCTCTTCCCGATTTTTCCATCCAACTCAGGACTGTGCAGGACACTCTTAATTTGAGCTTGTAAAAGTTCAAATGATGCTCCAAAAATCAGAGTACACTAGATATTATTATAAAAATCACAGGTATAATATATTTAATGTATATGATGAATATCATTTGTTAATATTTAATTAATTAAAATAAAATAATATTTGGCAAGGCATACTAAACAGCAAACAAATGAAGTGAATCCACAAGACTCAAGCTTGTGCTTAGGTTTTGAGTGTTATGTTGAAAAAAAACAAGAAACTGTTGAAAACTTAATAAATATTATTTTGGTTGTAATACATACTCAGTAAGCAATATATTTAAATATACAAAACTGTAGGTGAAATTGGAATGATTATAATAGAGTCATGTAATAAAATCTAGAAAATCTTATTATAAATGTCAGGTGATCCTTTCCACCTCACCCCATAAAGTAAAGAGTACATTTCTGTTGAGAATTACAACACATGTTTTATATACTCTACATCCAAAGCTACTACTAATTAACCTTGGTAGCATTAAACCAAACAACAAAAACAAACATGATTTGCTTTTCCATGCAGATGTTGATCGCCTCAGAACTATTACTGCTAGCAGGAAATCACAAGCTATTTTAAAAAATCAGTGCATCTTTTGATGTACATTCTACTGCTCCATTAAATGTATTCTGTTCCAGTGGGAGCACGCACTGGTGAAGAATGGTGCTTGGGGCACAGTCAGGGTTATGCAGTCTGCTGCACTAATTATAGAGGCTTGGTGAAATCGTTAGAGGACAATAATGAAAAATGAGATATGTATGGACAAATTAACTGTGTTTGTATTTAATTAATTAATATTGCAAGCAAAATTTGTGCAATACTCAAATTTATTACACTTGTACACCAGCCGTTGCTCAACAACCTTGGATGGTTCACACCAACCAAAGAAAGAGACTACAGTAAAATAAATAAAAGAGAAGGATATGAAGATAAAAGATGGCAAGTCCGATAGACCAGATGGAATAAAGAGAGGAGTCTCACACTCTCGCCAAAGGCCTGAGTGGAAACCCAGGTCTTCATGGCTCTTCTAAACAATAGCAGAGTAGGTGGCCATTCAGATCTCTGGGAGATATGGGAAAACAAAATATTCAAAGGTTTCTTAACAGTTTCCCAGAGTTTTGTCAAAATATTTCAATAATTTCATAAAATTAAAAAAAACAATTATTTGAAAAAATCAGATCTTATGGTTATTCTTGTTTTACTTAATACGAATTGGAAATGTGTAAAAACATTATTTTGTGTCAGAAAAAAGACCCAAGAAAAGTTGGAAACTCATAACTTATTGTTTTTTTAATGCTTTTCTCCCTTCAGTTTGGAATTGTAGTTAGAAATCATCTTTCCTGTATCTTGATTATCTAGTAAATGGACAGTTAGTTTTCTCTGCCTAACATAGCATCAAAATCTGAACTAAAGTGGTTCTCAAATGTTTCAGCAATAAAGCATAAAATGATAAACAAATATATGCAATGTTACTCCCTCAATAAAGGTAATGACTTATTGGTTGGGCAAGAAATAAACATTGCAATAACTAAATGCCCATCTATATATCACAGGAATTTTAGATATTGCAGTACAGCAGCTACCCACTGTGGACATGATCTGGCAAAATTAAGCGCAAACTCCAGAAGAGTTTTTTATAGTATTCCCATTTTGCTTGTACAAGTCTGTCATGATGCAGAACTGAGAACCTTAAACTAACATATAAAATCAATTACATAAACTATTTCACTGATTTGATGCATTATATTTTTCTTTTTCTAAAGGGGATGTTAACTCTGAACTTAGATGAGCACAATTATGTAATCACAAAGGATTAAATATGGGGACAGATGGAGTGGTACTTGCTGCATATTTTCTATAGTCTATTTCTATCAGAGAAGAACTGATTAGTTCACAATGAGGGCTAGATATTAAAGGTGGCCCAGTGAATGCTTCCCAGTATGCTGAGTTTTCTATTTCTGTATCAGGCGTGAGGCATAAATGGTACTTCATCTGTTCAGACCTATCCAACAGTGACATATAACTAAGGGATCAAATAAAGTTAAAAGCAGA
This sequence comes from Arizona elegans, assembly GCA_022577455.1. Taxonomy (NCBI): domain Eukaryota; kingdom Metazoa; phylum Chordata; class Lepidosauria; order Squamata; family Colubridae; genus Arizona; species Arizona elegans. Next base: position 259,130,475 of record JAKOOJ010000001.1, read on the forward strand.
CCCAGAGAGGCATGTGGGTTGCCAGGAATAGGAACAGTGTTCTTTTCTGCAAGACAGATCCAGAAAAAGAAAGCACAATAGAACATCACTTGTGACCATCTACAGCTCCAAGTTAAAGTCCCTAAAATTTACAGTCTATGATCTCAAACCCACTTTGCACAATGATACTTCCAATTCACAATCATTGGAAAGTGGGCCTGGGTTTATTTCCCAATTGCTACATCACTTAAAAGAGCTACTAACCAGCAATTGCATATCATAGCATCATGATGGAACCAAATCCTCTCGCAGATCCCTGACATCTGTGCTACACTATTTAGAGAATCAAACAACATCACGCACAGCATCAAGAAGACAAACACTTTCTCAGCCTCCGATGTGCAGAATGGGACAAGATGACCAGGGTGAGTTGGCCAACTCTTTCTGGCCAACTCACCCTGGTCATCTCACCACAGCTGACTCTCCCCAGCAGGCTCATTGTGGCCAACTTGCCACAGGACAACTCGCTACAGGAAAATTCAATGCAAGATAACTCAAGAGGAGGACAAGTAGAATTGTTGCTCACCTCAGTCTTTTAACTTGAAAAGGCTAAAACCTAAAGCAAGACTTCATGCTGTTTTTGTGATTTTTGCTGCAAAAATATAACAGGGATACCCATTTGGAAATGGTTACTTCTCATAGTAATGTAATTATATGAATGCCATGATACCATTGTCACACTTGTAACAATGTGACAAAGTAGAATGTCTACCATTAATATGGTAATCACAGCTAAAGTTCTTCAAATCTTGGTTTGGGGTGACCAAGGATTTACAGTCTACAGTTCTACATTTGTGTATCAACCCAGGCTTAAATTGAAATTAGGATAAATGTTTTTGAATCTCTGTCAGTATACTAAAGTTCCTTTACATGAGTCTAAGTGTAGGGACTAAATTATACATATATCCAGAAAACAAGCTGAATAAATTATTAGTAGCATAGTGAACTTTAATTTAAACGAATATTGAATTCTGGTTTTCCTCTCATTAAAGTATAGTAATGTTTCAAAGCCCATATCTTTATTGCCATTTTTTTTAAAGTATATGACCGTTTCAGGTAAATTACATGACTGTGGTTGAGAAGTTCACAGAGAATGATAAACAGCCTTGAACTCTGGTTATATGAACTTTTCCTGAAACTTTTTTTTAAAATATTTCATTTCATTCTTACCTGATACTCCTTTCCCCCATTATCTGTTTGACTATATCATAGGAAACCTATTATATAAACATCAGAGTAAAATCCCATCCCCTTTCTAAAAACCTTTGGTCAGACTAATATGAGCTAATGTTGAGTCTTCATTAAACTGGAGGGGAGTACACATATGATTAAACATTCGTAAGTTAACTAAAATAAATTCCCCAGGTGTGGCTAAGCTGTGTATAATACTTAAACCACCAGCTAATATTAATAATGAAAGAGTTTGGAAAAAGTTGGTAAAATTATTTGGGAACATTTGGATACTAGGATGAAACATTCCAGTTGAAGTTAATTAAAAATAATTTTATGTCCTTGTCTAAACTTCTACGTCTAAACATCAAGATCGAGATCTACAACACAACAAGAAAATGAAATAGCAATACATTTAATAAAATCAAAACTATGACTCATTAGATAAAATATAGGGAAATATGTCAAGGTTAACAATTTTCTCTCTTAGCACCTGATTTTAAACCTCTGTAGCAGGGGGCCTCCTTACTGTAATCCATTAAGATGACTGCTGAAGAAGGTGATAAAACAATGAGTTGACTATATTTATCCTAGGGGAGAGGTCATTTTCAAATACTTTGAATGGTACCATGGAAATTAGGAACTAGACTTTTTTCCTGTTGACATGGAGACGGGGGTGGGGGAGGGAGGGGGGAGAGACATAGGACCTGAACTTTTAGGCTCAGATTATACAAGAGAAGGAATTCAGTGACAAGTTGTTCAACAATGGATCAGACAGTCCCAGAAATGGAAAGGTTTTTCCTTCACTGGATGGTTTTACGCAGAGTTTGATAGGCCACTTTATAGGTGAATAGTAATATTATATACTATATCTATTAGATATATTGATAGGCAAATATAATAGTAATAGATTTCCTGTATTGCATTGGGTTGGGCTAGATAATTTGGGGTTCCTTCCAACAATGTAACCATAGGGTTTTATATCCAACTGCTACCTCAAATCTACTGGAAGAGTTCTATATCCTGATCTGATCAAGGAACCATTTGATATTGATTGGCAATGTAAGGAGAAACTCTTCACTGTTATTTTCAATGCCTCTTTGTGAACGTTAAAAAACAATCCATTCTTTTTCTTTCATCCATGGTTCTTGTCAGTAAGAGACAGTTCTTTTCTTGGTCTGTCAATTGCAGTGTTTACAGCAAAATCTGAAGCATTGTTTAGGTCCTTTCAAAGTGGATCTCTGCCATGGGACAGATGTTGGCAATATAAGCAATCTTTCCATTTTCTAAGTGAATGGGAACTGCCAAATGACCAAATAGCTAGATGACCATCTATTGACATTCAGTTCTTTCTGTAGGTTAATATGCAAAGCATTAGGGCAGACAATGTTTATTTGTGTAACTAAGGTCAAGTTAAATTTCACTATAAATGTCTGTCAGCATGTGAGGGAGCTGTGGTGCTTTCTAGTGACACATATCACAGACTCCAATGTAGACTTATACCTAAAGATCTCGTTCTTTCTCTCTTCTTTATTAGCTACTATCAGTGGTGAAATCCAATTTTTTTTACTTCTGGTTCTGTGGGCGTGGCTTGGTGGGCATGGCAGGGGAAGGGTACTGCAAAATCTCCATTCCCACCCCACTCTGGGGCCAGCCAGAGGTGGTATTTGCCGGTTCTCCAAACCACTCAAAATTTCCGCTGCCAGTTCTCCAAACTGCTCAAATTTTCCACTACAGGTTCTCCAGAACCTGTCAGAACCTATTAGATTTCACCCCTAGCTACTATGTATACAGCATCTCCCAGGACTTGCTTATTAGCAAATTTATTCAGTTACGCTAATGTTCCCTCATATTTAACATCTTCCTATCCTGAGAAGGATGACCTTCGGATGCTATACATAAAATAAAGGATAATCTTTTGCTAATGAAAGGTTTCAACAGAGTCATAGTATACCCAGAAATGTCATAGTCATCATAACCGGTAGAATTGCTTTTAGTGGATTTGCAAAGTCATTCCCATAAAAAAAAGATCCATGGAAGTAGTTGAACCACATTACTGTTTCCTAATATTTCAGTATATTAATCAAACAGAATACTGGAATAAGAAATAATGACCATGTGCGCCTTTTACTTGCGCCTTTACTTTATTTGCTGTTTAGAACAATATATACAAAACACTCTACTCAAAGTGTTCAGTTATAACTGTCTTTCTGTTTGCTTACCATTGAAGTGATGAAGTGGAATCAGTATGTTTAAAGTTCTCTTGACTCTATCAAATTTAAATAACTCATGCTGTGTCAGGCAGTACTAACTTCATTACCAAGAACTTGAAGTGAGGCTGTATTGTATCAATAAATATTGAAAATCCATCGACCTCAGAGCTGACTCATTACCTTCACACTAAAAATATTCTGAGTCCCATGGTCTATATTGGCCTTGGGATGAGTTGCCAAGTGCAGAAGAAAGTCGAGATAATTAATTTAAAATTTGTGGTGCAGAATTCAAATGTGAAATATGCAGGTAGCATCAATGGTGAGATAAAGGTCACAGAAAGGCCTATTTCAGTTATGTCCATCTAAATAAAAGTTACCGGGCACACAGAATTTGATGCTGATATTCTTATTATTGTAAAATTTATAAATTTCTTTGGGTCTTCAGGAAAAGCAGAACTGGAAAATTATAAATTTTCCATTTGTTGTATCATTAATAATTTCTCTAAAGCATTTGGATGATTATTCTCCAATGATTAATTTCATGATATTCCCTTCCTATAGTTTTGCTTTCCATCTCTTGACATCAAGAGATAAGATCATAAACCAGAGATAATCTCAAACCTTTTTGTAATAATAAAACTGTCCTGCTTACATGGTTGTCTTAAGCAATGTTGCTTTACACTCATACACCAACCATCCAAGTGAGGATAATTTCAGTGGCTTTGTTTTGGAGCTGGGAATTTATTTTTATACAATTTTTCTTAAAAAAGTAAAGGAGTCCCTGCTGATTTTACTCCACTAGTCTTTACCAGGACTGTTCAAAGACATTTCCGCAGTCATGTGGCCAGCATGATGTCATGGAGCACTGTTACCTTCCCACTAAAGTGGTACCTATTTATCTACTCGCATTTGCATGCTTTCAAACCGCTAGGTTGGCAGGAGCTGGGGCGCTCAGGTCTTGAACCTGGGCTACCAGTTTTCCAGCCTACAACCCCAGTATCTTAACTACTGAGCCACCATTGTTTTTTTTACAATAAGCATTCTAAAATCAGAATGAGAAAGTATGCCAACCTGCAGTGCTGGATGTTTTGTGATGGACACAGATGTGCTTTGACTCAATCCTAGGTAAGTCCAAAGCCTGACTTTCTCTATTTGTTTAAATAGGCATACCATTTCTAGGGATATGGAAAAGAGAGATCAATGCAAATAATGGTTTCCAAGCAATGGACGTATGATGGTAGGTTGTCTTAAATCCCCATGCAATCAAACCTGCAGGAACCACAGTAAGAAAGAGGAGCATTTGCACTTGAAGATATCTATTGGCAACATGCCTTCTTTGATCACTGGTTCTCTCTCTTTCTTCCCAAGTAAAAGGAGGAGTGAGCTCAGTTTCTAGGCTTTACCATCATGCAACATTTACTGGATGGGAATGAACATTTAAGCAAAACAGTATATGATGTATGGACATTGTACCTATGAACAAGTGAAAATATTGTTCACTTCCAAAATTATTCCAATTAAAGTGTGTATTGTTTCGTGAGTTAGCTTCTGATAGTCGACCAGGTTTCATTCCATCTTTTGAATTCTGGCTCTTTTCACTGCCAGAAGGTGAAAAGTATTTGTGTGTTGCTGTTTCTTGCATATTCCGTGTAAAGGTTTATTGTATTTGATACCCCTGTGCCTGCCCAGATCTGACAGACTTGGGTTTCTCTCTCCCATTCCTGTCATTGTGTTGCTTGTGTAGATTAGAAGCCGTTGTTTGTCTACTCAGAGGTAGAATCATTTCGTTAATTGGCATATTGATATCTGAAGAATTGCTTCCTGTGCCATGTTATTAAGAATAAGTACACAAAAAGCTATTTAAATTGAAATCACCTGTTCTTTTAGGCAAATTGCATGAACCAAAATGACAGCAACCAAATGTCATAATATTTACACAGCATATACAATTTATTTACTAAAAGAAAATGGGGGAAAGCAACTGACAAAAGATGTGAATGTTTTGGGTACTAATTAGAGGTTCATTGGAAAGCTCTGTTTTCTATGGGTTTTCAGTTTAATTAAAGTTATATGAAAAATATGTCTCACAAGGCAGTAAAGTGCATTTATTCCAGCCACATTCTTCCATGGCATGACAAGTCTGAGAAACAGCATTAAGTGCTTCATCCCAATTGCACTTGTAGGATATACACTTATAAGCATTTTTACTGTAAAGAATCCCTTTATACACTGCATGTAGACTACTAATTCCTTTCAGCATTTGAATAGTCTACAAAGACAGTCAGCCATAGTGCTTAGCACTATTTAATCCATTTCTAAACTCTAGTGGCTCTTGGAGTTAGAACTTGCTCATCATTTTATCATTTGCTTTACATCCCAAACTCACAGGATTTTGTAAATGTTCCTTTATCCAGGTAATGTGTCATCTTACCCTTCTTAATGGAGATGGAAGAAAGTTTAATAATAATAATAATAATAACTTTATTGTCATTGTACGTGTATACACAGTATACCCATACAACGAAATTCACTTAACACCCAAAGACCAGGTCCAACACACACAACAATCCCCAAACACCCACTCACCCACCCACCACAAATTCCCCACCCCTAAACCACCCAAACATCCACACAACAGACCAAGTAATGCTGTCCAGCAGCTCACTGATGGTGGCCCTTTAGTTCATTGTTGAGTGCAATTATAGCTCTGTGATAAAAACTATTCAGAAAACCAGAATAAGCCAGAAGTCTTAAGTAAGGTCATTTCTCATAAATAGTGATCTTTTTTCTTTCTCTAATTTGTCATTTTAACCATTTAAAACCTTGTGACTCATGGACTCATGGTGTGCAGAATCTTTGCCAAGTTGGGTTTAGAGCTAGATCAGAGATTAAACTGTTGTTCAGTCATTCTGTTATTTCCAGATTTCCATGGCTAAGGGACAATAGTTTGTCAGGACTGTCTATCAGTAACTAATAGCCTTCTGCCAAACTGATATGGGTGTCAGCAATGATAGAATCCAGCTATTTGAATTTTGTTTGGCCTCTTTTTTTGTTGCCTTCCATTTTTCCAGGCATTAAGATCTTGTCTTGTGACTTTCCTTTGCGTTATGTCTGAACTATCAAAGCTGTACCTTCATTATTACAGCTTCCAATGAGCAGTCTGTTTTACTTCATCTATTTTTGAATTGTTTGTTCTTCTTACTGTCCAAGGTATTCACATCCATTTTTTTAGGACCACAAATCAAAGTGATTCATTTTTTTAAAATTCAGCCTTTCTGATGATACAGCTTTCACAGCCACATGGCTAAGCATATGAAGGCTAAAAAATATGAAAAACTGTGGCAGGGATCGAGTGTCACTAGTGTAATGAAAAAAAGGACTAGGGGTGACATGATAGCAGTGTTCCAATATTTGAGGGGCTGCCACAAGGAAGAAGGGGTCAACCTATTCTCTAAAGCACCTGAAGGCAGAACAAGAAGCAATGAATAGAAACTGATCAAAAAGAGAAATAAAGCAACATTTCCTGACATTTAGAACAAGTGATCAGTGAAATGACTTGCCTTCAGAAGTTGTAGGTGTTTCATCACTGGAGGGTTTTAAGAAGAGACTGGAAAGACACTTGTCTGAAATGGTATAGGGTCCCCTGCGTGAGCAGAGAGTTGGACTAGAAGATCTCCAAGGTACCTACCAACTCTGTTATTCTGTTAACTCTATTAATTTTATTGGATTACCATTTACTTCATAACATAATGATGGAAGGCAATAGAGTTAAATCTTTCTGTTTCAATATATATGTAGTCCTTATCCCTGAAATCAGTACCACATTTTAAATCAAAGATCTTGAGATTTTTAGAATTAAGAAGAATAAAAGATAATGAATCCCTGACTACATCTATTAAAGTTTATGGGATGGTATTTTAAATTAAAGAAGTGTGATTTTGCTCCCTCAGAATCAAAACACGTTACTTTTTATATCAGGAGTGTCAAACTTGCATCATCACGGTAGCGTCAGGTGACGTATCGCGACGTTTTCCCCCTTTGCTAAATCGGGTGGGCCAGTATGTAACACAGCCGGCCTGCAGGCCACGAGTTTGACACCCGTGTTTTATATCAAGTTGCTCTTCTTTCTTAATTGTGTGGAAGTGAAATTAAAAATTGAGCTGTAATGAAAGTAATGTTGTCTTTACTAACTGTAGTAAATAATTTCTCCCATGTGTAAGATACAGATTCATAAACTGACTTATTTGGTATCTCAGAACAATTTCATCTAATGGGTGAAATAAAATGTGGATCACTGAAAAACATTTCTTAATATGCAGATTTAATTTTCTCTGCTTATTTATTATCCGTGTATCTGAGAGCCATGGCATTTCAGTTTTTGACCCTTGAACAATTTCCAGACTATGTGTTATAGTACTTTATCTTTCACATTAAACTCTCATTTGTGCTTGGATGTAGAAACAGCTGTGATGGGGTTAGAAGCTAAGAAAGGAAGAGCCATCAGAGACACAATCTGAATTAATACCAAGTGCAGTTTTACTGCTGAATACAGTTTCAGAGAAACAAAGCATTATCCTGTGACTAGGGGTATCCAACTAAAGGCATCCAATTTAAGACTTATAGACTTCAATTCCTAGAATTCCCTATGTCTGGTTGGGGAATTCTGGGAGTTGAAGTCCACAGGTCATAAAGTTGCCAAGGTTGGACACCCCCATTCCAGTTTCTAGCAAACTGACTGTTGTAAAAGAAAATTGGCTAATCTTCCAGTCAAATTATACTGTTAAAATGAAAGAAGGTTAAAACTGTCAACAGTTTATGCTACACCAATGACTATCAACTGGGCACCAAGTGTGCAGCTGTGGTGTGATTACTTCAGCTTTATAATGTTTCAAGGGACTCTTCCTCTGTTTCATCTTGGCTGAAAAAAATCCTGCCGAACGTCTTCACATCCTTTACATTAAAACTGACATTAAAACTGTGAGAAAGAAATAATAGCAACCCTGCTGAGGAATTGCTGTGTGAAAGACAAATACTATAGGCCACCACAGTCAGTTGTGATCCCCAGCCTCAGATATCTTGCCAGCTACATATTCATCTTTCACATTAGCCAACTCCCTTGGAACAGTATGACAACTACAGGAGAGCAACGAGGATGACAATCATTGTTACTTATACAGTACTAGCAAAGGAGGCCCTGTTTCTCTGTCTTTAATCAGAGGGAGTTCAGTTATTCCTGAACTCTGCCCAGGAAAGCTCCTTCTTTCCCAGTAATTTTTTTTAGTTAATGTGGAAGAAAGTAAAAGAAAGATCTTGAATCACTCTAGGCCAGCGGTTCTCAACCTGGGGGTCGCGACCCCTTTGGGGGTCGAATGGCCATTTCACAGGGGTCGCCAAAGCCCTCTCTCGCCCCCCCCATGCCTTCACTCATCCTCACCCTCTGCCTCTGTTGGATCGCCAGGTCACCGTTCGCTTACCCCGCCCACTCCCAATCTATTGCTGCCTCCGGAGTCCTAGCTGATGGCTAGAGGGAAAAAAAACTTTAAATTCTTGCCGCGGGGCTTCAAAGAGCTAGCTGCAAAGAGGTAAATTCCTGGAGCAGATTTTTTTCCCTCTAGCTATGCTGAAAAAACGAAATTGAAAATAAGCAGGCTGCAACGTGACAAAATGAGGCAGAGAGATTTCTTTTTCTTTTTCCTCACCAAAAAAGGTAGGTGCAAAACTGTAAACAATGGGAAATTTAGGGCAAAAGAGGAGAGTTCCAAGATTTTAAAACACAAAAGAAAAAAAGCTCTATTTAACTAGGGAATTGTAATAATTGAGATACTATTGATTGGTTAAGTTGTGGTTTGGAGGAATATATGGGGGAAATTATTTGGTTTATTATTATAGGTAAATATAATTAATTGATTTGTAAGAAATTGGATTGCATGGAAATAATTGGAATATTCATGTTCATATTGATTAATATACAAAAAAGATAGTTATATAACGAATTGATTTATATTAAAATGTTGAATTTGTATTGAACAACTGTATTACATAATTAACCAATGTGAGGATGGATATAAAAATAGATGACAATGCGAAGGGGTATAATATAGAATAGAAGGGAAAAATTGAATTTGATTAAGATTAGAGATGAGGATGAAGGGTAATATTGGTTTTTTTTAAAAGTAGAATGAGGAATAAATATGGTAAAAAGGAAATATAGAAATTGTAAATTTAATTGAAATGACTAAATACTGTGTTGGAAGAAATATCCTTCTGGGTTCTGCTCCAAGTGGGGAAAAAGACACTGGAAACATGGAGACTGCTTGGAAAGATGGTTTAATGGTGGACAGGATCACATGGCTTGATGGGGCCCATTGTGTTAGTTTCTGTTGCTATTGTGTTGCAAATGTCCTTTGACAAAGGACTGACTTTCTGCCTCTGGCCCATTAACAAAAGGTGGGGGGCAGGAAGGTGGGAGCTGCTTTGTCTGTAAAATATGCTTCTCCATTTCTCATCCAGGTATGGAAATATAATATTCTGCCTTTTCAATATTTCCCAAAATATTTCATTCTTCTAGGAAAGGGGTGGGTGCTAACCTCCTACAACTGTTTAAATTTGTGAACCGGCCAAATACTCTGTTCAAAGAAAATACGTTGTATGTTTGTATGTGTGTTTCTAATTATTGGTATTTATTGCTATTTGTTCTCTTTTATTCTTTAAAGTTTAACAATTCATTCTTTATCTTAATATCTTAATATTTGTTTGGGGTTGGCTTTCTTCCCTTTCATCTTTTTTATTGTACAGCAATCTTTCTCCTCAAACCTACCACCTCTCTTTTTTCTTTCATTCTTACTTTCTCTTCCCCCCTCTTCTTCTCCTCCCTACTTCCTCTTCCTTTCTCCTTCTCCTCCTCTCTTCCTCCCTCTCTTACCTTCACTCCTACTCTAATTTCCCTTCCCTTCCTTCATCCCTCTCTATTGCTGTATCCTTTTATGCATATGGACTACTCAGAGGGCTGAAAAAGTTATTTCTGACTGGTCCTCGCACTTTTGACCAGTCCTCGAATTTACGACTGTCCTCACATTTTACGTTTTTTGCCCTATCTTATACCATGTTGAAGAGAAGCAGTTGTGAAATGAGTGACATGGTTGTTAAAAATGCTGCACAGGCATAAATGTGAGGATGGTCATAAGTGTGAGGACCAGTCAAAAGTGCGAGGACCTGTCAGAAATGACTTTTTTCAGCCCTCTGAGTAGTCCCTATACATATAGTCATGGCCACCCAGTCATATGACCAGCTAGCCACGCCCACCCAGTCACATGACCTCCAAGCCACACCCACAAAATAAGCCATGCCCACAGAACCGGTAGTAAAATAATTTAGAACCCACCCTTGGTTGGGGGTCACCACAACATGAGGAACTGTATTAAAGGGTCGCGGCATTAGGAAGGTTGAGAACCACTGCTCTAGGCAATATTCCCTGCCTTATTTGTTTGTTTTTCTTCTTTTCTTTTTCCCCCATTTCCAAGCATGATACATTACGAATAAAGAACAGTGCTTAAAGAGAGATACTCTTTAAAAAGTAGCACATACTTTGATTTAAGAATTATCTTAAACCAAGGTCATGCTTTGTTCCACCAGATCTAGTTCATATACTTCAGTTCGATTGTTTCAGCTACAATTTTGTCAACACAATAGGAAGGGACCTTTTTACGGGGAATAGAATTTTAAGGTTTCACAGCATGGTTCTTTTCTTGCATTTGATTGCCTCCATTTTAGGCACTTCAATCAGAAGTGAATTGCATCCATTGTTAGGGTCATTCTAATCATATGAAGCTGAAAGTTTGCTTTTTATTATTGTTATTTAGTGCACCTCCATATTCAAAGCATTTTTTAAAAAATGCTTACAGGTTTTGCAGGGAAAATTGTAATCTTGGCAGCGGAAAAATTCTTTTGAGCGAAACTTTACACAGTTGTGAGGCTTATACAGCATAACTACAAATATTTATACAGAAATATAATGTAGGTGTTTGAGAGAATAAATGATATATATATATATATCATTTATTTATATATATATATATTTATTTATATATATATATACACACATACATAAGAAAATTGATACATACATACATATACATATACATATACATATACATATACATATACATATACATATACATATACATATACATATACATATACATATATATATATACATATACATATATATTCAGTAAGTAGCTTTTTAAAGAAGTGTATTATTGAATAGATCTTAAAAAGGATTCTGCCATGGTGAAAATGTTGAGTATAAGGAGATAGACATTCCTTTTTGAAAATAAGTTTTATGTAAGTTACATCTTATTAGATTTGCCCTACATACAATAAAATGCAGTTGCCAAATCTGACAATTACTAGAAGCTAATCATTAGAAGAGTGATACAGGTGGCCTTCATTGTTTGTGGTGATCCAGTTCAAGTATACAACTATAGATAAACACAAGTGCAAATAACAAGATATTGAGTTACTAGGAAGTGGGTCTTTATATTCCAGAGTTTATGGTCATCCTTTCACCCACCCACCCTCATTGTATTTCCTTTGTTCCAGACAGAGCATTTTGTTTCTGTTAATAGGAACAGTAGGAGCTATGAATAGTGCATAGTGCATAGGAGCTAGTGCATAGGAGTTTCAGAGGAAAAAGTAAAATCCCAACCACAAGCACTACATTAACTCTGATGTATACCAAACCTGACTGGTCTTCAGGCAGTTCTAGCATCCAGCAATGCAGTCAAAAAGCCCTCCCTAACCCTTAAAATGTTGTATAGACATGCCCATAACAGCTGTATATGTAGGATTTTTAAATTTTATTTTTATGATGTTAAGTGAGATGTTAATTTAAATATATGTGGCCTATTAGAGAGCCTTGTGGCTTGAGTACTCCTGGGTACTGAAAGAACTAATCAGTGTGTTATGAGCATGAGAAACTTGTTTTTCTAATAGTTCTCATTACTAAGCCAGCACTACAATTATTTTCTACAAACAAATTAATTGCAGTGTTGGCTGTTGAAACATCTCTATTTTTTTTTTAAAAAAAACCCCACCTTCCCTGTTAATAACTTGATATTTGCTTGGCAGGGAGTTGGTATGAAAGGAGGACAATAAACAATTAAATATGAAAGGTCACATCCTTCTTTAAATAAAATTCAAAATAAATCCTGTAAACAAAATTTAGATAGTTGGAAGGGGGGAGGAGAAGGGGGACATATAAAAAAAAATCAAGATGGCATCTCTAAATGTGTAATCAAAGTCCCAGTTTTGTATATGTGTGATGTCTATGTAACACATTTTAAAATAAAATGGTGAAAGTTCTATGGCATGATTGCAGTCAGTCTTTTCACTTTCATATCATTTTGGGTTTTTATTTTGTTGGAAAATGCAATCTAATTGATCTGATATAGCAGTGGAGAAGTGTACTTTTTGGATATCCTTCCTTCCACTCCCCACCCTTTTTGACTCCCCCGCCCCTCACTCTCACTCTCACTTTCTGAAGTCAACTGCTAAGAAAAATATAACTTGGTCAAAGAAGGTTTACAGAGAATTTTTGAAATCAGTCTGAAGACAACTAGCAGCCCCTCGTTCTTCAGCCTATCTGAACTGAGTTAGTCAATTCAGCATTTATTAAACTATTAAAGTTTTAGGATGTTTCAATAGGCATTGATAGTAAACATACTGCAGAAAAGGCCAGTTTCGACCCATTCTTCTGAGCTTTTTGGTATCTACAGGTCAGACCACCCCCATTTTGCATTGCTTCAGCCCAATTATTCCTCCCTGAAAATTGCAATGATAGATAGATAGATAGATAGATAGAACTTACATAGCTACCTATTTTATGTACCATAAAAGTAAGAGGCTCATTCAACGGGCACACTTGACTTTCATTCACAAAATTAAAGTCAAAGCATAAAGGTGTTGACTAAAGTCATAAGTAGCCTAACTCCAAATATCTTCCCTAACAATATGTGGCTGTAGTGAAGTTTGAGGTGAATTTTGGTATATATAGCAAATTTCTTGGGGTGAGAGGAATTAATAGTAAGGCTCAACAAAATCAGTCACAGAAACAAAGTGTGCTGCAGAATAAGCAGTAACTGGAGCTTATTAAATGGATGAATATGCAGTTACCACATTATAATCATTATATTTGTCAGGTGTGCCTCTTTTCAGTACGCAAGAAAGAAAAACCCCAACTCCATTTTCATAGAGAAAGGTACTTTTACTGAGTATGAACTGAATGCAACCAAAGAAAAGCAAGGTCTTGAGGCAATAGGTGCGAAAATCATATATAGAAAACATCCTTAAAACCCTCTCCCCAATTGTCCAGTCAGGATTATCCAATCCACATCCCCCCCAGGGGTCATGTGGGGTGCAACTTCTGATGGTGCCATCCTCCTGGTATGCCACGACGGTTGACCTTGAATGGTTATCAGCGTTCTTCCCAGCTGCATAGAAAAACGCTGAGGAAAACTTTCTCCCCTCTTCTCCACTTCCCCCCTCCCAGACATTCAAACAGTTCTCCCCCCTCCCCCCCCCATTACAATGGCAGCTGAGCAGTCAAGCAATCAAGCAATAAAAAGGCAGAGGCTGACAATATTTTTGTCCCTTTTTTGCTTCTTGCAGTAACATCCACAGTTGTGCAAAGAAAAGTAGCCTTCTGGGATTTAGGGCACAATTCCTCCCCTCTTTTTATGTTTTTTTTTTTCCTTCACTCGAAGGGCCATGAAGGACCTAACAATGATATGGTAATGTTATCAGGAAAAGCAAGGACAGTTTGTTGTCCCTTTCAAAGAACTATTTAAAAAAATGGCTATGCTAAACCTATCAGAGGCTTAACACAGAGCTTTTAGTTGGTTTTGTCTTAGGAAAAATGTCACTGCTTTATCTGGGGGACTCATAGCCTGCTTGTGGCCATAGATCAGATACTAAGTTCACCTTGATTGGACCAATGCATCTAAAGAATCTTTCTGCATTGCCTTTCTCATCAGCTGGAATCTGAACTGGAGACACGTCTTGTGCCTCCATATGCACCTTAGCACATTCCTTTCTTGGGATGTGCACTTAGTACTCTCTATATTATATTTTCAAACGTTGTGTTTGCTTTTCATGTTTAGCGGCTTTGAGGTTTGATTTCCATTTGGCATGTCTATTATGTTCTGTTTCTTGCTAATATTCTTTTCTTTTTTATAAAAAGTTTTTTTTTTATTTTTTTCTCTTAACAAACATTACATCATTGATCAATCAGTGCGTCATCTGGGTACAAATTTTTTGTGTCATCATATTTAACACTTACCACCATTTTCTTAATATGTACATGTCTTTACTTTTATATTTCAATTTATTATATCTCCTGTTAAAGCATTTTCCTTCCAAATTTATTTAATTTTATACCACTTTTTGTCCATATTCATTTTCCATCCAATGATAAAATTTCCCCCATATGTTATAATCCTCTGATTCTTCCTTCCCTTTAATTGCCAATATTAATCTATTCATTTCTGCACATTCTAATATTTTCTTCATTACCTCTCCCTCTGTAGGGATTTTTTCTGCTTTCCAATTTTGTGCAAATACAATTCTCGCTGCAGTTATTACATGAATAATCAAATATACATTTTCTGTACTAAATTTCTCAGATAAAATACCCAACAAAAACAGCTCTGGTTTTAAATCAACATGTTGCTGCGTCATCTTCTCTAACCATAATCAAATTTTTGCCCAATAGTTTCTTGCTTCTGCACATGTCCACCACATATGCTAATACGATCCCAGTGTCTGGTGGCATTTCCAACATTTAGTTGATTAATCTTTAAACATTTTTGCCAATCTTTCTGGTGACATATGCCATCTATAAAACATTTTATACAAATTCTCTTTATATGCTGTTGCCGTTGTTAACTTATAGTATTTTTCTCATAGTTGCTACCATTTATCTAACTCTATTGTGTATCCAAAATTTTCTGCCCATGCTATCATTGTTTCTTTTACTTGTTCTTCTTCTAATTTAATACAAAGTAAGTAACTATACAATTTTTTAATCATTCTCTCATCTGTTCCTGTGAGTATCTCATCCAATTCTGTCATCTCCAAGTAGAAACCATATAACTTAGCATTTTTTTCATATCTCGATTGTATTTGCAATTGTGTGTACCAAACCATATCAATCCTTTGTTCTTCTAATTCTTGTTTTGTTTTCAATTCACCCTTTTCTGATAAAATATCTTTATATCTAGTAATACTTCCCGTATTGATAATATTTGGATGTATTAACGCTTCCATTGTTGAAAGCCACATTGGTATTTTCAAATAATGTTTTTCTCTAACTTTTTCCCATACTAATAATAAAGCATTTCTTACATAATGTCTTTGAAAATAACTATGTATCTTATTCTTCCCATATCATAAGAAAGCATGCCAACCCAGTTGTAAATCATGTCTCTCCAATGTCAATAACCTTGTATTTCTGAGTGCAATCCATTCTTTCATCCATGATAATGTTGCTGCCTGATAATATAATTTCCAGTTTAGTAGTCCAAACTCTCCTCTAAGTCTTGGATCTTTTAACATTTTTATGTTAATTCTCGCTTTTTCCCCTTGCCATATAAATTTCATTATTATTTTATTAAGATTTTCAAAATATTTTTTTCTAATTTTATCAGTATTTTTGAAATAAAAAAAACAATCTTGGTAATATATTCATCTTAATTATTTCTATTCTTCCCATTAATGATAATTGTAAATTCTTCCATCTCTCCAAATCCATCTCAATTTGTCTTTTCAATTTATAGTAATTATCTTCCTTAATCGTTATACATCTTGCTGTTAATTGAATTTCTAAATATTTTACATTTTTAGCAATCTGAATATCTAATTTTTCCATTAACTCCCTTTTCTGCTTCTCTGTGATGTTTTTCGCCAATGTTTTTGTTTTGTCTTTATTAATTTTCAGCCCTGCTACTTCTCCATATTCTTCTATTTGTCCTATTAATTTTGGCCCTATTTCTTGTGGGCTCTCTAAAATAAACACTAAATTGTCTGCAAATGTCTGTAGTTTATTTTCTTCTTTCTTAATTCTCATACCTTTTATCTCTTCATTTTGTCTTATCTCTCTATTTAATAACTTTAGTGTTAACACAAATAATAATAATGGGGATAGAGGACATCCCTGCCTTGTACCCTTCATAATGTTAACCTTCTCTGTCATATCTCCATTTACCATCACCTTTACTGATTGCTTATAGTAAATTGTTTTGATCATATTTATAAATCTCCCCCCAAAGTCCATAGTCTGTAATTGCTTTATCATAAATTGCCAATTCACGTTGTCAAATGCCTTCTGTGCATCAAGAAACATCGCCATTTGTTTTTCTGGATGTGCTTCATAATATTCAAAGTATTCAAAATTATTCTCATGTTGTCTCTAATCTGTATCTTAGGTAAAAAAACATTTTGATCTGTGTGTATAAATTCATTTAACAGTCTATTTAGTCTATCAGTCATTATTGATGCAAATATCTTATAATCCGTGTTTAACAGGGAAATCGGTCTATAAGTTTTTATCTGTTGCAGGTCTGTATCTTCTTTTGGTATAAGAGTAATATATGCCTCCATCCATGAATTTGGTATCTTCGCTTCTACCAGGAGTTCATTAAATACTACCAGCATTGTATTGCTTATTACATCCTGTAATGTTTTTATATAATTCTGCAGGCAATCCATCTGGGCCTGGCATTTTACCATTCTTTTGTATTTTGATCCCCTCTGTTAGTTACGTCATCGTTATCCTTTCCTCTAATGCCTTTTTGTATTTTTCTGGTATTTTGGATAGTTCCGATTTTTCTAGGTATTGTTTTATCTTTTCTCCTGATATTATCTCTTGTTTATAGAGTTTCTCATAATAGTTCTGTCCTATTTTTTTCTTTTCCTCATTTCGATAACATAGAGTTCCTTCCTCATCCATTTCTTTGAAAATGCAAACAAGTCAGATGGTTGGCATATAAAATAAAAAAGGAGAGAGAAAAAAAGTTAATTAATCAGCTAATATTTTTTTTCTGTATGGTTGACATTCGGACGAAAATGTCCTGAGACTGATATCAACTAGTATTTTTTTCCCATTTCTGGCCTTCAAATGTTCAATTTTTAAAGTAGCATTACAGTAATTGCTTTGTAAAACTGTTATGAAACTATATCTGATGGACAGGCAGACATTCTTTAACTAAAAGTATTTCCTGAGGCAGAAAACTTTCAGCTCTACCTTTTTAGCAGCTTCTTTGTGGTGGTTTAGCATGCTTTTTCAAGCATGCTAAACCACCACACAGGCATCTGTAGTGATGTAAGTAACTATTATCTCTATATTAGAATTGTGCATTGATTAATACATTTATATATTTCATCATTAATAGACATGTTTCATTATAGAAGAATCCAGTAAATTATAAGTGTTTAGTAATTCACTTAAATGCTGCTGTTGTAAATATATATCTGTTTATTAAGCCAATGATAAAGGCAAGATGTAGCTGACAGATTAATGGATATGGTGTAAGCATTTTAAAAACATAACTTGATTTTAGTAGTGGACATAGTCCTTTGATGATTTCCATAAAAATAAATATTGCTGCAGATTTGATTAAATGTTTTCCATTTGTTCTAAATGTGTTCTAGCATTAACTCTTTTGCGATTGCTGATTTTAATATAAATGCAATTTCAATTCCCCCCCCCAAATATATTATGCATTCTGTTGTTGCAAAGTTAAACTTAAACATTTGAGAAATGAAATCATAAAGCAGTATTTTTCAAACTTGGCCCAAGCTGGCTGGGAATTAAAGTCAATACATCTTAAAGTTGCCAGGTTTTTTTGAAAAAACAAAACACTGTTTTAAACACACACCAAACACTGTTTCTAAAACACTATTCTGTAATTGATTCCAGTGTTCAAAATGTGTCAGGTTTGAGGAATTTTGAAAATCTGACAATTTAGATTTTTCAGACTTTAAAAGAAGCTGATTCAGATTTCCTGTTGTGAGTTCAGAGTCGCCTTCATTCTACCTTTGAATCAATCACTTTCTGGTGTCAAGAATTCAAGACACATTGTTGCTTTTTCTTTGGAAATAATCTTTTTTTTAAAAAAAAATCAAAAATAAAGG
The DNA here is from genome assembly GCA_022577455.1 of Arizona elegans. Taxonomy (NCBI): domain Eukaryota; kingdom Metazoa; phylum Chordata; class Lepidosauria; order Squamata; family Colubridae; genus Arizona; species Arizona elegans. Next base: position 259,149,086 of record JAKOOJ010000001.1, read on the forward strand.
ATGCAATTTTCTGCGGTATATATATTTATAATTGTTAAGCTTTCATAATTTTACAGACTATGTATATTTAATGCCATAACTTTCTTAACCTCTTCATGCTACCGTAGTACCTATCTGATCCTTCCTTGGTGCTGCCTTTTAAGTGAAGCAGCTAGAGGGCAATGTGGATCACTACATAGACGGTGCAGCGTAGTAATCCTGAAGGTTAACAGCAGAGGTCTGAGTCAGGCTTTCTTGGCCTAAAGCTATGGCATGGTTTTTTTTTTGTCCCAGCCCAGCCCAACCCTACCCCACCCTCCCTTTTCTTGGCTGGTGAAACAACTGGTCATACTGAGCTGCTAGGCAGGCTGATACTGTATCTATTGGGAGACGACAAGCTTGCTTTTCAGATCAAAGGGGGGCAACACAGATCCTGCAGCTGTCGGGAAAGTGACTGAGCAGTGGGCGAGAGTTAAAATAGTATGCAGCGATCTTTAGAGATCAGCTGACTGCTGGTCAAGCCAGGTGCCGACAGATCAAAATTCCTCATTGATAAAAAGGGAGAGGCAGAACCACACAGTCATAGGGGTGGGAGGATGAACAAAACATCCTTTCTAATCTAATCTCTAGAATATCACCCCCTGGAAAAAAAATGCAAAGAATTAATCCAGTTCCCTTGTTCACTAATTTGTGTGTTCTTCCTACTGCTATTTTGTTTAAAGGGTCTATTGTTTGTTTTGCTGTCTACTGATACAGTGTCTATTGTTCAGAATTGTAATCACAGCAACACATAGCTGAGAGTGTGGGACAATGGGACTAGCAGTGTTTCCTCTGCTGGCTTGTCAAATGCTAACACAGTGTACTGTGTCTTATAACAACTCTTTTTGTCAGGAATGTACTTGTGTGGATTGTTTAGCCCAATGTATGTTTTTAGCCTAGCTCTTTGGTGCAATACATTTTCAACACTCATGTTTAACATGGCTGCATGCTGACAGTTTTGCAGGCTGTGTCTCAGGAAACAGTAGAACCAGGTCCCTGTAAATATTGCCTGTTTGAGTTCCACTCACAAACTCTGACCTTATCAAGTACTAACCTTTGGTTAAAAAAAAACCCCACTGAAGTCTTGAGTATATACTTATGTACACCCTGGTGCAGCAAAAATAAACAAACAAACAAAGGGATAATCTGAAGTGGAGGAGTACATTGTCTTTTTCTCATTTCCTGTGATTCAATTTTGTTTCCCTCCTATTGTAAGGTATTTGAAACCAGACTTTGTCTTGTCCCCTTCCTAAGAATGAAAAGCTAAGTTCAAACTGTGACAGACATCGTAGGTCAGGGACGAACTGGGAAGATAGATTTGAATGTAATGGGAGATGTTTGCCTGTGATTTGTTTCCGATTCATTTAATTCATTGTGGGTAGTAGGTGACTTCAGAGATAACTGTTGATTTTCAGCTCCCATCAACCACAGCAATGTAGATAATGATAAGGAATGGTAGAATAACAGATTTGTAAGCATTAAGTAATTAAGCATTACACATCCATTGCCTGATTACTGAAGTTACTTCTGCTGGTGGAAGGAGTTAGTTATTTGTGAATGCTAAGCCACGATTGGCAGCAATTTTGCTTTACTATGGCTGGTTTCACTCTTAAGAGTTTCACTAAGCTTCCCTAAGACACTATTTATAATGTATAGTAGCTTCCTCAATCAGAAACGCTTCAGATGTATATACTCCCATAATTAATTGTCAGCATGGGCCATGCCAACTGGAGAATTCTGGGAGTTGACCTCAATATGTTTAGAAAGTGCTAAAGCTGGCAACGCTTTTCATATAGCTATGAAAGTTTATTCTTTCTCAATCATGATCAGTTTATTGCCTCCCTTCTGTACAGGCTATACTTGGAATTAAACCCACTTAAATGCCATAGGAGTTACTTAAAAGCAAAATGAAAGGGCTCCACTGCATATATTGAAGTTGATACCTTCTAATTTGAGGATGGCATGTAGAAATGATGAATTAAAAAAAAAAAGCAAGCAGAAAAGAGATTTTAAAAAGAAATTTTAAAAAGCATTATTGAAAGATGGATGCAAAAGAAGAGATCAGAGACAGATGAAAAAGATAAAGTGCCGCTCGCTAAAGTTAGCATTCATCAAGGATGCTGTTTCTGTTTTGGCTCTTAAGCAAAGAACGGTTTTTGTTTCACAGCCTCACCATTGTGACTTTCTTGAACAGTTATTTAATAAGCAGGCTGGTATTCTGCAGCAGAGTTGATTCACCAAAAGGCAAAGGAGATTTAGAAGACTGTTTACTTCCTTTAAGGAACAATAATGATAAATGTAGTACATGTTGCATTTTTCTAAAAAGTCACATGCTGAAATTTAAGAAGAAAAGCCTGATCTTTAAGTGTACAGCACACAATATTCAATTAATATTGTTGCACACATATTAATGAGACTATTCTTACTAGCAAAATAGCCATAAACGATGCATTTTTCTCATAGTAAATTTCCAATATACTTTACAGGCTTTTAATTTCATTCTAAATAAATTTAAAACTATGTATATCGGACAATGATAAAGCATCAATGAATAAATTTACATAGACTGAAATGTATATATTTCAGAGATATTATCTCTGTATATTTAAAGATATTAAATATATGCAATTTTCAAGCATTCTTGTTTTTCATCAATTATTCCTAGCTGCAGTCTTCAAAGTGTACATATTTTTTTTCATCTGAAGTCATAAAGGAAATGAAACACTCAGCATCTTCCCTATAAAAAGATACAATATTTATTTAGTTTTGTTAATTATTCTTAGACTATATGACAGTAAAGACTAGACTGTGCAGGGACGTCACTGGGAACAGCAAAACAGTGGCTGCTCCCTTCAATCGATGCATGCTTTAGGGAAAAGAGGGGTTTGGTTTATAGTAGGTGCTAGAGACATATCTGTCAGGATTCCCATCGATGCCCTAATTAAATCATGAGCCTCCAGCCAAGCTTCAAAAGAAATCCAGTTACTTATTAGGAGCTTCATGTTGGCATGTTCCAAGGGACGCCAACTCTGACCCTACGTAATTTACATTCCAGCTCTTTCCCTTGCCCCCAAGGTGTGTCATCAGTCACATTCTCCAACGAAGCAGTTTCATGGGTTGTAGAGATCATTGCTCTCCGGCCGCTGTGGGTTACCGCAGAGACGGCCTTGACAGAGATATGGCTGGAATGTGCTTTTGTTTTGACTGACGTGGTGCCTTGCCACAGCTGCAGAGTTTGTTTTCCCATCCCCTTTGCCTATGGCATCTCGAGCCACCTAGAGCAGACCAGGGATGCTTTGCGAGTTGACAATACCTGTGTTGCCCTTTTAATTTGGATTGCTGAATAACCATGTTAAGTGTGTGTCTAATATCCAGTTGCAGTTCATCACACCATAATGATCAAGAATTATAATTGTAAATGGAACTGCTGAGATAGAGGACTTGATTCTTGATTACTGTGATCACAAAGAAAAGTTTCGCCCCTGTTGTTATCCTTGATTATACCATTTTACAACCTCTTGTAGAAATGAATTGCATAGTAATAGTGTTGCCTTTGGAAATAGTAAAGTATAGTTATTTATTCATTTATTTCCATATAAAATATTTGGGGGTTGATGAACAATTTGAAAGTTCCTAAAGGGTCAAAGGGTTGGAAGAGTTTGGTAACCATGGTCAAGTCAGTCTGTACGGACCAATGGATCGTAAGAAAAGGAATCGAACTTTCCATCCTTCTTCCTTCTCTGCTTTGCCCGCTATGAACACCTCATTTGTGTTTTATTCTGGAAACACATTTCTGGATTGAAGAAAGCAAGGCTTTTCATGACAAGCTGCCATCCTCCTGAAATTGTGAACATTTATCTTTATCTCTGGGGGATATGAAGCTCCTGAAAGGAACAAAAGGGAAAAGCAAAGAAAAAGGGCTACTGCAATTGACAACATTCATTTCTCAGTTAAATTCCCACAGTTGAAGAAAGTAAAATGAAAGTAAATTTAGCATAATGCAAGATGTTTACATGACGTTAAAGGTGTTTTTTCTAATGTATTTCCACAAATACTTCATCTTCCCCAAATGCAGTGTAGTGTATTCACACTTCCAATGCTCCTGGCAGAGATCCCACAGTAAATTCACAATCCAGTTAAAACTCTGCCGGAAATAATCTAAATGTGATTCTTCTGTTTATGTTGCAGTGCTTGAAATAGTAATTCCCACCCCAAGGAAAAGCAAGCCGTAAAAAAAAAAAAAAAGTATCTCACTAAATGACATGCTATTATTAGCTGCTATCAATCAGGAAGAGTCCCAACAACTTCAAAACAAGATACTTAAAAACTGCTACTAGGAGTTCACATTAAATTGTTCCTTAACCTAGATGGGATAAAGCATTCTGTGCTCAGTGTCTACGGAGATTCTCAGTCGTCCAGGTCATGGTTGTCCCAAAGATGCTTTCTTTCAAAAGGCAACTGGACTTTCTTGTTTGCTAGAAGAAGAATCGTGCAGGAGCAGTGGTGGGATTCAGCCAGTTCGCACCACTTAGGGAGAACCGGTTGTTAACTTTCTGAGCAGTTTGGTGAACTGGTTGTTGGAAGAAATCATTAGGGCAGAGAACCGGTTGTTAAATTATTTGAATCCCACCACTGTGCAGGAGTATGAATGTATTTCCAGAAATAAAATTGCAGACTATAGGATTTATGTGGCCCTAAAGGCACAGATAAATCTCCAAGTGGCCTCAATGACTCTCAGAAAGAGTGTTAACAATCAGATGACAGCAAGGAATATAAATTCTTCCATTTCCCACCATTCAGTCAGAACTGAAGAAGCTTCTTGGATGAGAAGTGAAACATCTAGGAAAAAAAGAAATCCCAGTTGCCTTTTGAAAGAAAGCACCTTTGGGACATTCTGTGCTCATTTGCCCCTCTCTCACTTAAAAAAGAAATGAAAAGACATCATGTTTCACGCTTAAAAATGCCATGGGAAGGATGTTTATTCATTGGCTTCTCAAAAATAGTGCCTCAGTTATGGTTTGTGATCTACAGACTGGTTGGCTTATGTTCACTGTACCTTTTCTTCCATAATCAAAATTAGGAATAAGAATAAGTTATTTTCTCCACTTAGACTGACATGAAAGTGTGGGGACCTTTGTCTCCTTTCTTCTCATCACTACTAGTATGGCTATTTGGATTGCACTCTTGGCTTAGGGGTGCTCTCAAATATCCCCATTTTCTCTGGCATATTTGCCTGCAAGCTTGTTTTAATGTCATATATTGTGATGGGTATATTGAGGGTATATTAAAATATCACACCTTCAGCATGAATGTGCTGCCTCAGCAAATAATTAGATTTAGCACCTTATGTTCAGGGATGTTTGTTTGTTTCTAAAGAACTTTGATTGCTTACAGAATTACTAGCATAACAAACCAGAATACTCTTTTCATACCCTGTTTCCCCAAAAATAAAACATCCCCTGATAATAAGCCCAATCGGGCTTTTGAGTGCATGCGCTAAAATAAGCCTCCCCTGAAAATAAGCCCTCCCCGAAAATATTTAAACGCAGAGCTGGAAATCAGGTAAGATGTCAAGAGGAGCCCCATCTTGCTCCATGGGCCCCAATATAATAAGACCTCCCCAAAAATAAGGCCAAGCACTTATTTTGGGGTTAAAAAAATATAAGACGGTCTTATTTTTGGGGAAACACGGTAGAACACAGTCATTGTAATTGGATTCTTTGATTTCTTTTTAATTCTTACTCATTTCACTTCAATGCAGGGAATTAAATTATAATTATGTTGTGTTTATGAAAAACTAGGAATGCTAGTTCTTTTTATCATGAATTTCATGAACCCCAAAGCATTTTTCCTAGTAGACTGGAGCATCCTCAATGAGACGGACATTTGCCCCTCAAAATAAACCCTAATCCTAAAATTCCTAGTCATTGTTTAAAAGAAACAGATGTATAACAAATTATCATGTTACTCTTCTATCCATTTTGAAGGAAAATCTGTTCCTGCTTTTATCAATAAATGATCAGTCCTAACGTACTGTATTTTTCAGAGTATAAGATGCTCCGAAGTATAAGACGCACCTTAGTTTTTGGGGAGGAAAATAGGGGGGGATTCTGCCTCTGCCTGCCAGGTATTCATCTGGCTAGCATACTTAGTCTGGTCAGCTTCAGCACATTAGTTCTCTGGTTGTGAGCGCATGCGCTACAGTATTTGATGTGTATTTAGTCTTTTCTTCCAAATGATGCTAACATTAACTTGCATTAAGCACAGATTTGTTTTTCTTCTTTAGTTAATGACTAATACAATCACTTTTTAAGGGCTTTAACAGCTTCCTGGGATTTTAGCCTTATAAGATTTAAGCCAGTGATTAGAGAATATCGCTTGGATCCCATGTTTTCCAATTGGAAAAGAAATGGGAGAACATGCAAAGTAATTTTGCAGGTCAAACATGCTGCTACAGACTATGTCAGGTAGATCTATTCTTTTAGAGGAGGAGGAGAATTGTAGAGAGACACAAATCAGCAGTTGTTGGGAGAAAATATGCAGTTATAAGAACATTTGTTCAGTATAAAATGAAAATAATGCAAATGTTGCACCATGTTATCCGATGAAAAGAGAGCTATTAAAATGGAAAAAGTAAAGGGACTGCCAGATCCTGGCTACATAGATACATTTCTCCCTATTCCCCATTTCAAAAATCATTCCCCATAGATTCTATTTCTGCTCCGTGAAGAAGAGGTGAGAAGTGAGAGAGGGACGGGAGAGAGCGGTAGTAGCTCAGTAAAAGGCTTTTTATTTATTTATTTTGACGGCAAAAGCTATGTGATTTAAACCTGTATCTTCTTTAAGAAGGAATAGAAAATAAAAATGAAACTTTCTTTGGTAAGCATTAGTAGTCCTGCGTGAAATTGACAAAGGACTACTTTAACAGGAGTCATTTCCCACTTCTCGGATTCTAGAAAATGGGATTCTTTTCCTGACCCACAGTATGAAACTGAACTGTTGGTGGAAAAGATAGTGTTGCCAAAAATACTCCACAGGAAGCACTCAAAACAGTTCAGCATGTGAAAATTACAATTGCTTTCTACCTTGCAGTTTTGCACCTCCGCAGAAAAATGCCTCCAGATACCAAGGATCATAATTCATATGGCATCATATGAGAGCTACAAATAGAGTCAGATAATTTTGCTTTGTTGGTGTGTCTAGTACATCTGAGATTGAGCTGTACCCAGGAACATATCTTAGTCATCCTTTCCACATGAATCATCTTCCTGGATTTAAAATGAAATGTTTCCAAAAGTAAACCCGACTAGAATTAGCTAAGGGTGAGCTCTGGATAGAGCTTAGCTAATCAGGCATGTACAAATCAGGTAGTTCACATGCAATAAGCAATAGAGAGTTTGTCATTCATTAATATGTAACCATGTTTTGTGTAGTTCTGTCATAATTTGATAATATAAGGGGGTGGGGGCAGAGAAGCCACTGGGATTTTCTTTGTAGATCACTGGGATTTTCTTTGTAAATCAGAACCATGGTGGTGCAGTGGTTAGAATGCAATACTGCAGGCTACTTCTGCTGATCACCGGCTGCCTGCAATTTGGCAGTTCGAATTTCACCAGGCTCAAGGTTGACTCAGCCTTCCATCCTTCTAAGATCGGTAAAATGAGGACCCAGATTGTTGGGGGCAATATACTGACTCTGTAAAACACTTAGAGAGGGCTGTAAAGCACTGTGAAGCGGTATATAAGTCTAAGGGCTATTGCTATTAAGAATACATTTTCACTTTGCCTAAAAATCTATTTTAAAAGACTCCTTGCCATGTCATAGTTGTTCATAAAAATCAACTAAAAATTCAGTAAAATTTTGCTGAGATTTCTTGAGAACGTTAATTGCTAGATTGTGAATAAGAATTGAATATTGTTACTGAAAAAGTGATCTACCCTGAACAGTTATCTAATACTGTATATGTATTATTGTTTTTCTGTGTGCACTCTACAGTTTCTGTTTCTGACAAAGAGTAAGTTGGCCTATAAGAGGTTAACTATGTATTGCCATCCTGAAGTGATATTATAAAGAAGCCTTTATAATATCACAAGAAGCTTTTGAAAGCCAGCATGTCAGAGGTGAAATGCTCCTGGTTCAGACAGGCTCAGGTGAGTAAGTAGTGATGGCAGCAGGCAGTTCGGAGAACCAGAAGCAAAAATCCCTGCCCCTGCCCCACATGCCCAGCTGAGCCGCGCGATCATCAGAGCCTTTTTTTTTAAATGGCTCTGACAAGCCAAGCTCTGATGATCCCAGCTGAGTTGCCTGCTAACCAGTAGCAAAAATCCCTCCCCCCCGCCCTCCTCAGCCTCCAGCTACCTTACCTTAGCTGCTGGTCGCATCGCCTTGCTGTAATCCCTGCAATCCATTGCATCAGCAAGCAACTGAATCTCCCTGCCTGCAATCAAGCTCATCGGTGAGCAGCTCTATCTGCCTGCCTGCCTTCCTGCCTGCCTTGTACCTTCTATTGCAGGGGTCTCCAACCTTGGCAACTTTAAGATTTGTGGACCTCAACTCCCAGAACTCCTGGCAGAGGAATTCTGGGAGTTGAAGTCCACAAGTCTTAAAGTTGCCAAGGTTGGAGACCCCTGTTCTATTCGGTAAGTTTTTTTCTCCCTTTGGGAGCTTTAAAAAAAAAAGAGTTAATTGGGGTTTTTTTAGTTGTTCTTTTTTTAGGCCTAGCCATTTAAAGTTTAGGAAGTTTTAAATTTAGCTGCTTTTATATAAAAATAAAAAATAAAATAAAATAAAATAATATTTGTACAGCTTTCTGAGATTTAGTGTGTTTCTGTAATGTTTCACTCTAACTACACAAACACACAAAATCTCACAAAGCTGTATGTGGAATTTTGTGAGTGTAAAGTATGATAGTTGTTTTTTGGGGCTTTTTGGGGCTGTGTGAGGTTCCTGCTTGTTGCAGGGGCCATTTTGGGTCTAGCACAGCTGCTTTTACATTGTGGGTGAGCCAGTTGTGTTGTGTTGTGTTTTGTAAGTTAAAAAAAACCAAAGAAGTGGCATTGACTTGGCCATGCCCACCTGACCACCAAGCCACGCCCACTCAGTCACCTTACCACCAAGCCACGCCCACTAATTAAGCCATGCCCACAGAACCAGTAGCAAAAAATTTTAGATTTTACCCCTGCAGCATGTCATAGTGTTTATGGTGGAAAATAAACATAAAGTATACTTGAAGGAGACTCAAATTCAAATCCAGTTTCACCTTAGGCATGAATGAACTTGGTGGGGTGAACTTTGGGTCAGTCACTCTCAGTCCAAGCCATTTCACAAGTTTGTTGTTCTGGGAAAAATAGGAAAAGGAAGAAGTATTGGGCATGTTGGTTGCTTGAATTATAAAAAATAATAAAGAAGGGATAAAAATCAAATAAAATAGGCAGGAATAGCATTCACTTTCTCCTGGTTTCTAGTCTCGTGCCTTACCCAGTAAAACACATTTTAATTTTAGTTTTAAATTACCGCAGCACTTCCCATTAAAAGAAACAAAAAACTGTCTATTGAATTATAAAAAGGGTTCTTTAAAAGTCGCAACACAAACCAAAGCAATCCAAACGTATTGACAATTCTCACACAACATCCATTTGTGTCCCCTGTGAATATCTTAACACATATTCAGAATAGCATAAATTCCCCTGTCTGTAAGTACTTTAAGTTTCATTTTCAGATGTCAGCTTTATGTGCTTCATGTCAGGTTGCCTTGTAGCATGATTGCAATGTCATTTTCAAGCACTGTTCTATTTGCTCCAGCAGGTTATCATCTATTCTTATCTTTGTTTATGCTTTCACCCTGCTCTGTTCATGATAGTAGTCTTGGATACTTGACAGAATTGCTAATGTCTAGGGCTATTAGTGGGAAAGACTTCCAGACTCCACCACTTTCTGAGCTTACTTTAAAATGGCAAAACATTTCATGTGAATCAGCAGCTGTATAGCAAATTTTCACCTGTTCTGATTCTGGTCTTTGATAGCAAGGGCCAAGAAAAATAACAGGGCATAATTGTTCATATCTCTGGTTTAATAACTGGTGAAACTTCAGCTGCAGCTCCTAGGTCCCTGTTCATCTCTTCTGTGACAGTAGTGGAGAACAATTTTTAAAAATATATCCCTTTAGGCCCCAAATGAGTCCTGATTACTTTTTCATTCTCTGTAGCACCTACTTTCTAAATTCTGGTATCCTCAACTGGTCCCAGAGCCTGCACATTCACGAGTTTTGAGAAGAAGTATGTAATGAAGGATGAAAATGTTTTGCTTTTAATCCCAAACAAACCAGATTACCAGCCAAAATACTTTGGTTGTTTCAAGTTTTGAATAGAATAAAATTTATGTAGGTAGGGCAAATCTAATTTCCATTGGCCTCCTTTCTTCCTTCAGTGGCACCCTACTTACCCTACATTTTTGATGCCTTATTTTTTCCTGGCTTCTTTCCCTGCACACCCACAAGCCACTTCTGCCTAGATTAAAGCATCTCTATTTTATTCTGTGTACAAATCAACACACTCAAAATGTGTTCTTCAAATTCACCTTCTGAAACCATATAGTCTGTGCATGAATTATTCACTCACAGAACATTTTGCACAGCCTTACTTCGGCGGGGTGCTTGATGTGTCTGCATCTCTGGACAACTTTAAAATTAAGAATGGTGCCTAGTTGCAGATACAAGTCTTGCACTTGAAACTATTTATAGAAGGTATTTATCTATCTGGTTTAACCTCTAATAACAGTTTGAAAGGTGTTTTCTTATCTACAATAGGCCAGCACAATTTTCAAGCCACTAAGCCGAATGTAATACTGCAGTACATATATGGCCTGCAATCAAAGGGCTGAAACTGCAAAAATAGACCTATCACTTCACACTTGATTCCCTGATTTTTTTTTCTAATTAGAAAACAGATCAGTGATTGTCACAAGGTTCTTCTGACAGCAGTCCTCAAAAGATGTCTATTTCTAGTCACTTTAATCACTGCATCAGAAGATGGAGAAATCCATCTATTCTACCCAAATATAAAGATGAATGTGTGCCATAATGTACTAATTCAATGAGAAGTGCAAATCAAAATCCTTCTTACATTATAACCTTGCAGATAAACTTAAACAGGTGTCTCTTCCTGGATTCAAGAGGTGAAGCTGAACATATTCTTTCCCAACACAGACTGAACTTATTCTGTGTGGGTGGAATCCAGGATGCCACAAGTTGGCCAGATCTTAAGAAAAGATTTTTGATTTTTGCCTTGCCTACTGCAGACTCTGTCTTTCCACAAAATCTATGAGTGGTTTTGTAGATGCACAAGGAAGTAGAGGGAGGAGGAAGAACCTCCATCTCGCTGATTCCACATGATTGGAATCATGTCACTGGATTCTGCCTCAGGAATCCAAGAAATCAGTGATTGACAAGCTTACGGATTTATAATAGATTATTACTGGTTCAGCCAAATACAACTAAAACTACTTACTTACTTACTTACTTACTTACTTACTTACTTACTTACTTACTGGACCTATGTGGCCACCTAGCTCATATAATGATTTTAGGTAGTTCACAATAATTCCTAAAAACAGAGATAAAAATAGATATCCTTTCCCCAGGTTCCATTATATTATTATTATTATTATTATTATTATTATTATTATTATTATTATTATTATTATTATTAGTTTTTTATGCCATACTTAATATTCCTGCCTCCTTTTTCCACAAGAACCCTGTGGGTTAGGCTGGGGCTAAGAAAGAATGGCTGATCCAAAGTCATCCAACCAGCTTTGTTTAATTAATTGAATTATTTATTTAATGCTATCCACATGAAAGGACATTGGAGTATAAGCCACATCCTTAGCTGTTTTCTGAGTCTGCTATTACATGATCTGGTGTACTGTACATGTATCAGTTTTACCCAACTGATACATGTACAGCACATTTCCATAATTATTGTACCACGCATTTTTTTTTAATGTAATGAGCTGTGTTTAGGAGCACAGAGAATATGAATATGGAAGGCTAATCATACTGGCAGCATGTGGTGCGATGTACTGACTGAAGGGAGGTGACTGAAGGGAGGTGACTTGAAGTATATTAACACCTAGGTTGCATTTGGTAGAAAATAAAAATGATTGTGCTATTATTGCTGTAAAGGTTTGGTAGTGAACGAGTCACGGAATGATTGATTACCTAGCCTGCCTATTGGGCAATTTCAAAATAGCAGAGCTCTGGATATGCCCAAAGCATTTGGATCTATGGACACTGAGACTCAGATTTGCCTGGGGGCCCTTATATAGAGTGCGCCACACTGTTGATCTTATAAATGGATCTACCAATCTGCTCCAGTGTCCCATATACATCGTATGGGAAATCATCTCTATACAGTAGCCAAAAATAACACTGAATAGGATGTGAACTGTATGGTTGGAAGAAATCAAACCCCCACAAGTCCAAGGTCAGTAAGCATATGGATAAAATACATTCCTAGACTTCTTTATCAGTGACTCCTCCCTTCCCCCAAATATTAGAAGACTTGGTTATGACTGAATGAGGATTTGTGAGCTACATGAGTAACTTTTCTTATAATTTCCCATTATGTCATTTCTAATTACATGAACACAAAGGCAGCCTGTATTGTGAAGGTTCCTGTCAATTTCTCTGAACATCTTTATGAACGTACCCCTGCTGGAACATTGCAAGTATTGGCATTATATAACCAAGATTTTTTTTTTTTTTTAAAAAAAGATTATTTCCAAACAATGCAAAATAAGCATGATTGTAACACTCCAGTACATAGCATAGCCCCAATAGAAACTCTGTTCTCTGTTTTGTTCCTTGTGATGCCAGTAATTATATGGAGGAAAACAGCTGAATCACTTCACGAAGTAAACTGCTGCTAACTGTACAGCTATTTTGTTGCACAGACAAGAACTGTATGTTAAAATGTTATAACTGTAACTAAACTGTTGGCTGAAATGTATCTATCTAAGGCAGTGTTTTTCCCCTCCAAACTTGGCAACTTTAAGATGTTTAGATTTCAAGACCCAGAATTCTCCAGCCAGTATGATCTCCTTTGTAAGCTGTAATGTCTTGCTGCTATTAACAGCTACCTTACAGAATTATTATTTTTTTAAACCTTGGTAAATTAATTATCCTGTTCTTCAGTCTGCACTGAATTGACTCTTTTATGGCGGCTAAGTATTATCATTTGTATGTATTCATCTTCAACAGGTATACAATGTCAGCACCAATTTATTCTCAGTTGTATAGATTAGCTAAAAATTATCTAGAGTCCTCCACAATTGATCAGAAACCTGAATCTGAATGTAATCAAATCTTATTCTGAGGGGCATTTATCTTTATATAAGAATAATTTTCCAGTCTACTCCTGTTTTTTTATGTACTCATTCTCTCTCTGTGAACAGTTAGTAGAAATATATAAGACAAATTTATATCATTGCATTTATGAGGTCCACATTTATTTAACTTTTATTGTTATACATTTTTTTCTTATGAAATCACCACAAATGAATCATGTAACATATTCATGAAGAGTGAACTTTTTTTAAAATATCCAATCTTCACATTGTAGCTACATCATCACTTGCTGTATATCTCTGAGGTCATAAAACACAAGGAGATGCATAGTCATGTGATAAACATACAAATAGTTCCTCGTTCACCCCTCTGTTCAGTTTTCAGATTGCTTCTTACAATTCCATGATGCCTGAACTGGTAGCCAAGATCAAAGTCCTGTCAAATTATTCTGGTCTCAAAGCAGGAACATGTATGAAGAGTAATATGGAGATCCCACTGGTAGGATGTTCCAAAAGTCAATGAGAGGATTCATTGGAAAACCCATGTACATGATTCGCTACAGTCCTCTGCTTCTCCAGATATTAATTTGCTGTTTTGCTTCCACCATGCTGACACTTTCAGATTAAGCAAACATAGCACAATTTAGAGAAATAAGTGTTTAATTAGACAACCATCTATTCAGCAGGTTCAGCAGATTAGGATCTTCTTGTTGGTGGTGACCTGAATGACAGAATGGGGCCAAACATTGAGATCTTAATTACTCAACACTATAACTGCTTTCTTCAACTGCTATTGTTGAGACTTGTTAACCTGCTTGCTTCTCCAATGACATGATGTGTAATCTGGAAGAATTTTGTTTAATGCAGGTGACAAACTGATTGGACTAACAAACCAAATAACCCAGAGAGAGATGACCCAGAAGAATTTATTTTTTCATTGAGATCAAAACGTCAAGTCTTAATTATTAGCTGATATTTCATAGTTTAGTAAGGCAATGCCAGTTGTCTAGAGGTATAAGTCTGTCTGAATAGTGATAATCTTATGCTGAGTTTGCTTCTTAACTTTTTCCAAGGCAGTTACTGTATTTTACCCTGATATTGAATTAGAAACTGGAAGCCAGTGGTGAAATTCAGCCAGCTCTATCCGGATCACGCGATCCGGTAGCGCCGGTGGTGGGAGGCTCCGCCCACTCACCAGAACGTCATCATGTCCCATTTTTGACCCTCTGCACATGTGCAGAAGGCTCTGCGCATGCGTGGAGGAGGCATGCATTCTCACATTTGCAAACCGTAGCGAAGGTAAGTGAATACCACCCCTAATGGAAGCATATGGATTAAATGGAATGAAGAGATGTGTAGGAATGCTACTGGTTTGCTCGGTTTGTCTGACCTGTCAAGTTAAGAATTAATTACCCAGGCTGATCTAGGAAACTCAATTATGGACTATTTACAGCAAAATCATCCAGAGAATATGGGAGTTCATAATATTTTAAAAGCATAAATTAATTGTAAGAGCTGGCATCTTCATGATTGTACAGATGCTTTAAAAAAGCATTTATTGCATCTTACAAAGGCTTTAAGTCAATCTGCTGTCTTTCCCCCACAAAAAACTATTGAAAATGAAAAAAAATGAACAAATGCTATTTGGCAACAGAATCACCAATTAGGGTCAGAGCTTAGCCTTTTTCCAGTTTAATACACTTGGAGACACAGGTTCAAATTCTTCATAGAAGGTTTACCATTTGGTCCTCAAAAATGAGATTTCAGTCCTTTTATAATACCTAGGATTATAAACCCATGAAATCCATGATCCTTTACAAGGGTGGCCAGCTGAGTGGTCAGCTCTTTTGACTGCTAAAATAAAAAAAAAATCTGATTGCTTATCCAAAAGATGACAAAGCTTTGCAGATTATGTAGATACTCCTCACTTACTGACCATTGGTTTATTATATTATTTTATTCATTTATTATGTGATTATTGTCTTTTATTAGTTTTGTTGTTTTATATATGAGGTTTTTATATTCTTGTAAGCCGCCTTGAGTTGCCATGTGTGAATAGGCGGCAATATAAATTTCCTAAAATAAAATAAAATAATAAAAATTCAAAGTTACAGCAATGCTGAAAAAATAAATGTAACAACCATTTACAAACTTTGCAATATTCCTTAGTCACATGATCACTATTACTACCTACAACAGGTGGCTACCTACAAGAGAGAAATTGGAGACAAAAGTTCTGCAAGAGAATAAGCTGTTTACTCTTCTAAACTCTTGTAAACATCCAAAACAATGCAGGAGCGCAGTTTACAATACTCTCTTGAATTATTTCTCTCCAATTTCTCTGCTCTGTGAGGGGGGACCCCCCAGAAATGTGGGGGAGCCATCATTTTCTGTAGGCAATCTCTCCTTTGCTTGACCTTTCCTGCTGCTAGGCAATTACATTAATCTCGGGCTGTAGATTTCCTCTCTTGGAATCCCTCTCCAATCTCTCTAATCTCTGTAACACCCACAATTATTAAAATCAATAATGTACCCACCCTTAGTGACTCTGATACAGGATATATTTGAAGCTCTTCTGGTGAATCATATATATTGTTAGCTGATTTTGGCTTCCTGGCCATTTACTGATTCTGTCATCACAGTAAGAAAAAAGTAGACAACTCTAACATTCATGCATTTCACCTTGTATTTTTGCTGGCTTGCTTGTTTCTTTGTTGTATTCTGATAGATTCAAGCTATAATTATTGCAGCAGAATATACAATATTGCAGCATAGAATATAAAAACAGTAAGACATAAAAGCCAATTAAAAAATAATCATGAATTGATAAATGTAATGGTGACCTCCCAAACAACTCTTGCCTTTAATAGTTTCCAGAAGGCCATCAATGAAGACGCCAACTCTAATCTCAAGAGAGAGAATGTTTCATAACATGGGGGCTGTAACAGAAAAACATAACATTGAGTCCTGGCTAGTTTTACCAGACATCTGGCAAAAGGAGATGTTCTCCTTTTTGTTCTTACACTGACCAGTAAGCACAGCCTTAAACTTAAATACCATCCATTTATTTGAGAGGCTAACAAGTTTATTTCTTCCTGAGCAGTTTTTCTACCAGGCAAGGCGCTTCTCTAATAAATGCTAACTGAAAGTTAACTAGCAGTGCTCTGGGACCTTAATTTGTTCATCAGCATCCTCCTGTGGGTTTGCAGTGCTGCCTGAAATTGACAAGATCGTAATCAGTTATATGCATCCTAGCACTTTTCTGGGATTGAAAAACCAGTCTTCCTGATGTTGGAAAAAGTAATTCCATATATATATATATATATATATATATATATATATATATCCCTAAGTATATGAAGGTGGTCCTGTATGTTCCTCAGTGCCAAGCCATGGAGGGCTTTATAGGTTAAAAATCAACATGATGAATTGCATCTGGAAGCTTTTTGGTAAGCAATACAACAATGTAAAATAATGTCTTTGATTGGCTAATATCTGGGCTTCTGCATTTTGCACCAATTGTGCGATTGCTTAGAGTCCCTTCCCTTATAATGGCTTTTTTACAATGTTCTCATGCCATTATTACCCCACTGGTGGGATGCTGCTGGTTTAACAACCGGTTCAGTGAGCATGTGCTTTGCGCACGCACACACACTACATGCTTACGTGCCTCTAGAGCTCTTGAACACAGCGCTGAAAATGGAGCATTTAGAAACTCAGCTGTTTACCTTCCAAGTCAGCAATGGTGAGTAGAAGAGTTGTGGTGGTGGGGAAATCAGCTGTGCCGTGTGATTGAGATGAGCTAGAAAGCAGGAAATAAAGGCAGGATAGGGTGGGGGCAGGGGGGCAGCTGATCGTTGGCGCTACTGGTTCTCCTGAACCGGTCTGAATCAGCTGAATGCCACCTCTGCCCCATATGATAGTTTTCTAGGTGCAGCATTGAAACATAAGATTTTATATGTACTACTGGAATTATGTATATTATATATATATTATATATAATGCTAATACGTTTTGTTAGCATTGAATATCAGTGATTGAATGACCTCTGTAGATGCTGTATGCTAAATAAATAAGTAAACTGAAATTATATTAGTAGTCAAACTTCTCTTTTCAAATTACTAAAAATAACATGGACCTTAACTGTTAATTAATGGTCATGAATGTATTGAAGGAATGCCTGTAGTTTAAATACTTGTTACAAAGAAATGATCAGTTTTGTTAGTTTATTTCTAAATAAAGTTAGATTCTAATCTTTTCTCACCCTTTCAGAGTGTGTTTGTGTGTTAAATTATTTAGGTTTTTTTCTTCAGAACAGTTGGGTTAACTTCTCAGCAATCCATACCCTCATTAATTAGTAAGATAGGCTATTTTTCCCTTGGTCTTTGGCTATGTTTAGGGAAAAAAATAATTGCTGGTAAGGCAAGCAGCTTCTTTATGTAGCTACAAATAGAAGTGCCAGTTGCATCTAATCCATACACAAATACTTCTTGCATTCATTTACTAAATAAGGCTGTGTGACTAGGACTTGTATGTATCCCTCTGATAACCTTTGTTATGTTCAAGGACACCAATGAGGTTGCTGATGGGACGCATGTAATAAACTATTGTTACCATGTAAGACGAAGCTGAAAAGTAGCATTGCATTCTGCAGTTCCCAGTAGATTGAGGAGAACAAGTTCACAATGTTTTTCAATAATATCAATGCTTCTTTTACATTGGATTCCATTGGCATTTCAGTAACAGTTGAACAATTGCCAGGGGTGAATTTTGAACGTATTTTTTTTAAAAAATTTGATTTATATGCCGCCCTTCTCCGGAGACTCAGGGCAGCTTACAATGCGTTAAGCAATATTTAATATTATTTAATATCATTTGTTGTGTATTTAATAGTATTTAATATCATTTGTTGTGCCTCACTCTCTATATGGATTCTATGGATTCTGCACAAACAGAATATGTGCCACTCAAAAAGGAAGTTAGCAACAACAATTTATAATCTAAAAGTATTTCATAGCTCAAGTTACATTGAACATCATGTTTAATCTACATTAATAAATTGTTTTGAAATTACATAAATCAGTTTAACCAATCTGTATTATATGCATAGAATGTGCTTAATTCCATATACTGGAGTATCTTTCCATGTGATTTGATGTTTCATTCCTATACAATGTTTGTCTGAGCAGACCAAAGGGTTTTAATGTGGATCTGGATTCTACAATCTATAAGGCTTTCTGACAGTTTTCCTTTAACCTGTTAATCTTTTTCATTTAGTTATAGAAACATGTGACTCTAGTTAATGTTTTGCAATGTAGAAATTCTTGTAAAGTAATGTAGAAGGAGGACATGAAACAACGCAGTATCAAACAACAAATGAAAATGAATATCTCAATCCTAAATTAACAATGTTAAAGCATCGTAAACTAAATAGAATAAAACTCTTAGAGATCTACCATTTTCCTTGGAAGGAAATTCTAGAAAAAGGATGTTTTCACAAAAGTTTTGATTCAAATCAGCTGAATCTCCCTATGAGAAAAATTTGTATGAAAGAATGTAATGCTGAATATAATCTGGCCAAAGCCTTTTTGGACTTTATAAATAACTCTTAACTTGAACACTGGATTGAATGAAATGAGAATCAATACAATTGATTTAAGGCTATATACTGTAAATTAATCCTAAAAGTTTGAAACTGGATACAGTGTTCATGTTTTATCTTGCATTATTCTAATACGGTTTGTGGTCAGAAGTAAAGAAATGGTTTTAATTTATGCAGATGTGTAGGCCAGTATACTATTTTGCAAAATGAGACTGCATAATGGCATTCTTGGGGCAACCTGCTGCTAGGATAATAGGTAATCACCAATCAAATAATTATAAGTATAACTTATAAGTATAAGTTTTGAAACAATGTATTTGCACTGTTGTGGTATAAGAAATCAAAATTGTGCTGGTTAGAGCTTTCTTCTTCAAGCTCTTATTGACACAATGTGAGATTTTTTAAAAGATTACTGTACTTCCTTATGGATTATTAAGATTCAGCAGGTATGTCTGAATAGTACTTAAATACCCTAAAATTAAAATAGGTTTCTTCTAATTTTCCAAGGAAGATTTATGTTATGTTGTGTTGTGTTGTGTTGTTATGTTTATTTTGTACAAACTTTTTCCTGAGTTTGTAAAAATTAATTTTCTGTTTAAAAAGCTGAATGTGCCCCCCTTCCAATATGAGGTAGCACATTGAATTTGAAATATTGTATGTATTATTTTTTTTACTAGAAGAACAGGCAATGTTTCAAAACAGAACTTTTTCCCATGAAGGCTTATAATGGGGCCCATCAATTTTTAAAAAAATATATAAACATTTTTCTCATTGACTAATTTAAATGGTTGAATATTTGAAAGTTTCAAATATTTATTGCATATTAATACTGATATTTTGAATAATCTCACATGTTTGTGAAAAAGATAAAATGTGTCTTCTCATTGCCTAACAGCCTAATCTAAAATAAAATCACTACTGCAAAGTGAAGTAAAATTAATGAGATGGTGGAGATACTTATTACTGGAAATGCTGATACACTAAATTAAATGTTCCATTCAATAATTTATTCTCTGGTACCATCAGTAATTTCTATCTTCTTCCATTTCATTAACTGAAAATGAACATTGAAACAGATGCCACTGTAGTCTTTTCCCGGTGTCAAAAAAGTCTCAAACATTTTCCCCAAAGCGCTCAAAGTCTTTCCTAGCGCTCAAAGTCTTTCCTTCAACCTCTTTTAGAGCTATCTTTATCTTCCTTTATTATTATTATTATTATTAATAAGAACAATCCTTGAGAAGAAGGTGAACATCTCACTGCTAGGGAACCGGAATTGAGAGTGAAGGTCGCACATTAAAAAGCCTTGTCGCTGTTTTACTTTCTCTCTTAGGCATTATTCATAGATGTTCTCTCTCTGCAAACAAAGAGGCCAGAGGTTTCCACAAGATTCAGTCGCTTAAATTTTGCAAGATTTAATAGACACTTTTTCTCCTAGATTCAAACTAAAGTGTTACTCTTCATACTTAAAGCATTTGCTGACCATTCCTTGTTTCAAATGCTGGTACCAGTGGTGGGTTGCCCCCGGTTCACAACAGTTCTATAGAACCGGTATTAAAACAGGCGGGAGGCTCCACCCACCAACCCCGATGTTATCAAAACGCTTATGAAGAGCGAAGCGAGTGCGCACGGCCCCGCTGCAAACTGGTAGTAAAGGTAAATAGAACCCACCCCTGGTTGGTACCCACTAGTGGGACATTTCTATGTAATGTGGCTAAACCTGAGACTTTAGTTAATATATGCAGTTGTAGACTTCTGTGTTGACTAGCTTTCCTACCTTCTGCCATGTCAATTTACTTTGGTGATGGTGATTGGCAAAAATAGCATTATTAGCACTTGAGATTGTAGGTCTTCCCCCCCGCCCAGTGTCACTCCATTGCTTGTGATGTGAATAAGGAAAACACTGTGTTTTCTTATCTTTGTGGTATTTCAGTGAAATTAGCTTTAATGTTACAATCTATGGCCAAATAGGCCATAAATAAAATTGTAACCATTTTTATTTAGTGCATTCTTTAAGCAGTTGAACTGAGGAGAACAATAAAATAAAGTTTTTATTAATGGAAAGCACTTTTGGGGGGTGGATTATTGTTAGGGAACAAAATGCAAATGCAGGTCTGCCCTAAATTTCTCTGGATTGCAGCTTTATCTAATTTACATCCTATTTACAAGCCAGTTAGTTAAATTGTATAAAAACAACAGATTGTATAGCCTCTGATGAACTACTGCTATTACAAAATTCAAGGGAAATGTTATGTGTTTCAGTCCATTTAAATATTTTTGAAAAATCATATTTCCAGTTTATATGTTGTTTTCACTATTCTTATTTTCAGTTAATATACAGTGTAAATTCTATTCATAGAAAATATCACAATAATCATAAAATATGTTGTTAGAAGTGGCTAGAGATTTGGGCAAGATGTTGATTTATAATAATATTGATTATTGGGCATAATATTGATTTATCATTAATGATTCATTGTCGATTAATGATTAATTATTCTTATACCAAGACCTAAGGTCTGCAAGATAGAGAAAGGTATAGAATGAGAGAAAGGCAAAAATTAAATTGCTGAAGCTTATCACATTTGAATCAATTGAGGAGATGAGAACATAGTACATATTTTCTTGATTTTTAAAGATTAGGTTTTATAAATTGATGGCTGAACTACCAAATACCACCTAAAATGTATAATAAAACTGTACAACATCTGATGTTAAATTCACATATTTCTTTTGTATGCAAAAGTATTCATTTAAACTTGTAACAATTCCATTCTGGGGATTGGCAGTAGCTGTATTACTATATCAATTCTAAACTATCAGTCTTCTAGTGGGTTTCAGTGGGCTTATTTTTTAAGGTACCATTCTACCTTATTACTGTAATTGGCACAAAGATGTCGGCCTAATAAACATACATAAAAATCCCAGCTGTAGAATAATCTCCTTAAAACTATTTTAGGAAAGTTTTATTAAGCCGTTGTTCATTAGAAAAACAGGAAAATAATGGAAAATAATCGATACTGAGCCAGAAAATCATGTATAACAATTAAGGATAATGATTGGTAGGATACCTTTTTGGTTAAAAATTCTGAACCTGACCTTACATAGAGAACCACTATTCAAAAATATTCTGATATTTTCTGATTCTTTTCAGTCAGGCAAAGGAAGAAAAACAGTAAAAGGATCATTAAGGACTTTTTGTACTTCTGCCTTCCTTCAAATTACAAACACAGTTAATATTATGCAATGACCTAAGCAGGCCAAAAAAAGTCAGGATGGACATCCTGGCAGAACAGCTTTTTTGTAATTATATCAATATATAATACATACAGTACTGCTGAGCTTTAATTGCGCTGCCACCCACTGCCATCTTGACTTTTTTGAAACATCCTCTTGTTACTATGGACTCAGATGATCTTAAGGTTTTAATTTATTGTTCTAAACCACCTGGCAGGTTTTATTCCTCATTACATCTTCTCTTCTTGCATAACATCTGTAGCATCATAAGAACAGCTTCAGTCTAAACACTACTGGCAGCCGCCTAGCATCATTAATTTAGGAAATGTGCAAAAGAGCCATTTCTGTCAAGGTGTTTGGAAACAAATAAATGGAGAAAAACAGTCCCTTTGCACATTACATAAAATATTTAGAAATGCTTCTGCATAATTTTCCTTACTAAATGATGCTTTAGTTTATTATCCTAAAGGTGCTTATTCATGAAGATTAGCATGAGTTGTTTTCAAATAAACAGCTCCATGTTTGGGATTATATTTTCAACTAATAGTAAAACACAAAAGATGTCATTAGAGAAGGGGGAAACATTTCTTTACCAGATTTGTAAGGGCAGTTGCAATACTTCTGAGGCTTGGATCTGACAGTTCTAGCCTTTCTCTGTTTAGTCTGCAGAACTCCACATCTGAAGATTTTTACCTGAAAGAGTTTGGAAACTCCATCAGCCCCATAATTTTTAGTTGTGCATTGAGGGAGTGATTCAGCCCATTCTGTTTAGGGCAATTAGGATAACTTTAGGACCTGTGGCTCATGCTGGCTCAAGAATTCTAGGAGTTTGTAAAGTTGCCATAGAGGCCCATCCCTGGTTTAGGAAGAACTCATCTGAGCGGAGATGTCTGCTTATTTTCTTTTTATATAACTTATTCATACTTCTGGGGTGCCTAGGAAGAACAGGAAGAAATCGATTACCTTCTCTTTAGGGTAAACCTTTCTCATTTCCAAGTTCACTATAGGAAGGAAACCATTTTTGCACTTTTAGACTGAAGTGAAATGCATTTTAGGTATAATGACAATTTCCAAATAATTGGGAAAATTAGGATAAATGTATACATGATTTAGGATGGGCTATGGAAGCTAATATTTCTGTATCATTTATGTAATTCTACATAAATACTTTCTTGGTCTGTAGTGTGAAAATAATTTACACACACACACACACACACACATGCACACACATACCAATGTGAAGTCACATTTGCCAGTTCTTTAGCGGGTGTGCCCTTCATATGTATTGAGTTCTTCTCAAGAACCTACAATGTCATAATGTATTGGTGTAGTATATGCGCAGATCCAAGTAATATGGCCTTTTACAACTGGCAGATGGAAATTTTGTCAAGGCACAAATTTTCTAAGTGTTGTCCAAGATTTTTTGATATGACACCAAATATACCAATAACCAGTGGAACCATAACTGCCAATTTATTCCACACTTATCCAGCTTTGATTTTCATGTCTTGAAAGTTTGTGATCATCTCCAATTATTTCTCTTTTTTCAATCACAGTTAAATTTGGTGTGTGATAAACCAAGACTTTATCACTGTATTTGAAAACCCCACAATAGTTTAACCTGCTCATTTTCAACTACTTTTTTTAACTATTATGTTCCCACCAATAATAATAATAATAATAATAATAATAATAATAATAATAATAATAATAATAATAATAATAATAATAATAATAATAATAATAATAATAATAATAATAATAATAATATACCCATTGTCATCGAGGCACTTTGTACCATGTCCAAGAATTTTATAAGATTCATCAAGAAATTGCAGCTTCCGGCAATAACACGAGTGGAACTGCAAAAAACTGCTACTCGGAACATCGTCCATCTTAAGAAGGTACTTGGTTGATACCTAGGATGCTGGCAGCAACCTGTATCACACTAAGACTTGAGCAACCCTAGTGCTCCATATTTTCTATTATGAGATAATTTCTCAGACAGCATGCATAATAAAGGTCAACATTTCCACTGATAAATATAAATATTACAAAAATACGTCACTGACTAATGCCATCAGCAGTTTTGCCATCAGAAGCCATTCATTGCTTGATGAATTGTTGAGGTAAATTATGAAGATCTAATAAATTAGAGTAAAGACTAATGGCTAACAGATGTAGACCCACTATGCACTCTATTAATTAATCCTGATACAGATTATGTGGAACTAATGCAAATCACTTGCATTAGGAACATTTGTATATTTCATCCGTGCCTGTCATGTAGCTGGGAAAAAGTGTTTTCAACATTTTCAGGAGAGTGCTGTGAGCACAATCTCTGCACTATTTATTTTTATGATTATAAACTAAAATTAACCTCTCCTTTGCCATAAATCTCATGTTTTCTCCAAATAGGGAGACAACATACTCTAGACCAGAGGTGTCCAACTTTGGCAACTTTAAGACCTTTGGATTTCAACTTCCAGAATTCCCTATCCAGCCATTCTGGCTGGGGAGTACTGGGAGTTGAAGTCTACAAGTCTTAAAGTTGCCAAGGTTGGACACCCTGCTCTAGAGTGTGTGAGGCTGAAGGTGCATTTGATCCCAAAGGCAGCAACCTGCTTTCTGGTGTATAAGAACCCTTGTGCATTTAACACCGGATTGGATGTGGTATGGTATGGCATTGATTGTCAGTAGATACCAGGGGTGAGTTTATTTATTTATAAAACTTACATACAGCTGGCTTATATATAATAATCTTGGCGGCTCCCAATAAAACAACAATGTCAGCAAAAGCAAGCTAAGAACAAATCCAACCATTTCAAAAACAATCCACAAGAAAACAGACCATACCATCTGAAAAAAGGGTGGGGGAGAGAAGTTTGTTATGTAGACAGGATACAGGGAAACAAAATACAAGACAATTTGAACCTTGTTTCTAGTTCTTAAATCAGATTTTTGGGAGGGGTTTTTTTTTGTGTGACTTCAGATTAGCTTTGACCCCAAATTAGGCCTTGCAGTTTTCTTGACAGTTTTCAGAAATGGTCTGCCATTGCTTTCTTCCTAGAGGTGAGAAGAGTGACTGGCACAACTGGTTTTTTGCCAAAGATGGGACTAAAACTCCCAATCTCCCAGTTTCTAGCTTGACACCTTAAATATTATTAATAAATGTTACTTATTCTAAATGGTGAACTTCCAAGTGGTTCCATCTTATTTGGCACCAACAACAAGTCAAAATTTTGTTCATTATCTATAACAGCTGATATGGCTTGGCATCTATGTAATTGCAAGACCATCACATTCACATGGAGCTGACCTGTTTAATATGTACTTTCTAGAGGCAGATATTGGGGATCTTGCCCTAGTGGAAACCACCACAGAAATCCAAAGTTATTTATTATTGCATTTTGGAAAAACTGGATTTAACCAGTCCTGTGCGATATGAACCAAATTCTCTCTGGCCATGGTAGATGTGCAGATGCCTTCTATAAATTGGGCAAAACACCATCACTAAATTGTGATTGTGGGACTGAAAAAAACTTATATCCAACTTATAGTAACAGGGTGTCAAAATAGAGCCTATAATGGAGACTTTGTTGATTTCATGGCTGTAACAATGAAGCAAAAAAAACAAAAACAAAAACCCAACCCTGTAATTTGATAGGGTATTTTAGATTTTATAGCATTTTAAACTTTATATTTCATATTTTTAACTCTTGTGTTTTTTATCAAAATGTGAATGTGCTATTCGATAAATAATAATCCCTCTGGAATAGTTCCCTGTTCCCAGTCTGCCACTTTCCCTGATAGCTTCTCAGAAGATCAAAACAGAAGTGTTTAACAATGGATATTTTATTATTTTATTATTTTATTGTGATTTTATGTAAATGATGATATAGAATCAATAGTTTAAAAATGTTGTAATAAAAGACTCTAATTATTCTCTGAAGTGTATATGTAATTTTTTCAAACCTTTACAAATATATACATTGACTGAACTTGCCCTCAATTATTTCATTCAGTAAATTAATTTTTAAAAATCTGAATATGTATAAATTGTGTAATCACTAGAATTCTGAATAAATAGCAGAAGGCACAATGCAAAGTAGTCTGGTTTCAAAGAGAATTACAATTATAATCTTTTTTCTCCCCTTCTTTCCTTAATGCAATGTTTTCTGTGTTTTCCATCAAATTCAGAGTAACATTTAAATGTTAAATATTTAAATACTCAGTTCTAAATGACAAGATTTAGCTGAACTGAACAGTGTTTTTATTAATAGCTTATTGAAAATTCAGTGGTCTGATTCATAATAGCAGTACAAATAGTTTAGTAAATGCCCTTTTTGTACTAACAAGGACATACTTGTTTAACAAATGCACATCTTCTCCGGGTTTAACAATTGGTGGCTTTACCATCATCAGTGTTAGTCAAATATTCCTTAAAAATGTTAATTTGATTATTGAAAACAGAACTTAATGGAAAAATGAAGCATGTTGAAGATTTAAAAGTTGCTTCCCTTTATTTTGAGAATAATTTTAGTGATGTACGAAAAATATCGGTGGCATCTCAACTGTTAAAATAGAATGGAATTTATTATTTGTGAATAAAATGTACACACTTTACAAAGACCTTTCTTTTTTAAAACTGAAAGGTTTACTTGTTTACTGTTTAAATGTCCTTCTCTATCTGTGCTTCTGTGGTTGCAGATCTTCCATAAATAGTGCCTGTATCTGCACAGTACTATTCATGAATATCAGGGCAACTGAAAGCAAAATGCTTCACTTTGTTTGAAATTGTTTCTTTTACTAATCAGATTTGAATAAGATAAATATTGACTCTTTTAGATTACTTTTCAAGCTACTTCATAGAATGAGTTCTAGCTGATTCTTGAATTTCCCAAACTGATGGCTGTTAAGCAGTTCTTTGTGATTTATTTTAAAGATATAAGCAGCATTCTCGCATCATATGTTGTCTATTCACATGTGCCCGTTTTATATAACCCAGGAGTGGATCAGAGAAATGGCTTGTATTTAGGCATATAAATTGCCAGTGATAAGAAACAACATAGATTAGAAATGCTATGGCATTTAAAATTCTACAGTGGGAATACAATCTGGAGAGAAATGTATGGAAAAGGAATGATTTCTTTTTTCTGAATGCAGTAGCCTCCAGAAGAAATAAATTTTATTATTTAAACTAGGATTTTCCAATGTGGTCAATATTGACTCCCCTCCCACCCCAGAATGGACTGTCCATTATTCTTGTTATTAGTTGTAGTACTGTTAGTTCAAGTAATATTTATTAAAATCATTTTCTTCTAACAATCTGATGAACAATCTGAAATTTCATGAACAGGTTGAAGAGTTGAAGAGTTTAGGGGTGCTGATTTAAACAAAGATTGCTATTGTGTATATTTCCATTTAATGAGTTTTGGAAGATTAGTTTAGCACAAGCAGCATTTTTAGGTGAATTATAATATGGGTCATTATTTAATTTAACATGAAAAATTATTCACTGTATGCTTGGCTACCCCTTCAAAAGCAGCAAAATATACAGTAGGTCTCTGAAATAGGATTGCAACCCATCGTATTGCGATCCCACCATACAACCCACCCTATAACCCACTTGTACAGTGTATTTGTGATGCTTTACCCCCACCCCTTTTGATCACAGAAGCTGCTTTCTTAAGTCATCTCTGCAACATCCCAAGGCTCCTGTAATCCTTACTTGCCTTGTAAGTAAAGCTCCACAATGATTTCTATGCCCCTCCTCCTGAGATCTGAGATTTGCAACGTGACAGTTGTAAATTTTCTATAGGACAAAACTTTGGCATTACAAAAAAATGAAAATTGGAATTTTTTTGATGCTTTTGAATAAAAGAACCAAATCAGTACTCCTACATATTTAATGTAAGAAGTGAAATCCATTTATGTAGTTTCATTAGAAGTCCTATAAATAGTGTATTAGTCTAGTGCTAGGTGGTCAGTAGAATATGTTCTAATAACATTTTCTTCCTGCATATGCTGATTTTAAAATGAAACTTGTATCATTTGCTAGTTGCCAATGAGCTAATTTCTCCATTTTGACGAAGAAGTTCTGCTAAAGCACCCAGCATTCTCAGGTGGGTCAGGAAAATGAGTGGCCCTCTAAATGTCCGTGTGTGAGTGAATGAAGTCATGTTGAACAATTAAATACATAAACTACCATCATGCAGAGACTATTTGATTATTTTCCCCATGAGATGGGAAGACTGTGAGAATTGGCCTGACCTCTGTAGTAGTGCTGAGAGCCAGCTGCATTTACAGTGGTGTAATGTCAATATGCCACAGCTTGATGAATGCTTTCATGTTCTTTTTTCCCCCAGGAACATCCAAGGAAGAGTTCTGAGTGGCTTGAACTCTTGGTCTCAGCATTTTAACTATTGCATTGGCCAGCTACTGCATTCAACCATCAGCATTAGTTTCTGATTTGGATTTCCCTTGCAAACCCAGAGGCTCCAATGAGCCTGTAGACAGCTTTTTGATAAGATACAAGGTTGGTGCAATTAAAGTATCCAATCTCACTGAATGCAGCACAGACTGGAGCAGAAAATGTTATGAGTCTAATTGGCAGTTTACGTACGCTGCTTTCCAGAGATGAGCTTTTTATCAGGAGAAAAGAGGGGTTACAGAAGGAAACACCAAACTACAGGAAACAAGTTTATAACTGACAGGTGCATGTTTTAACAGTGTTTTCTAGAGATAAACAGTAAAAAAAAAAAACTATATCCAAACTTAAGTTTATGGCTGACAGAAACATTATCTCCCTCTGCTAGGAAAACATTTGTCATTTTCAAAATGCATAGTATCTGTATCTAAAATGTCAACACTTGACATTGTTTAAAAGCTCAGTATTGTTTATTTTTGGCCCGAGTAATCTACTCTGCCTCAAATACTGGTGTTAAAAGTTCTGCTGTATTTCCTCTTTTCCAAATGCATATCATTGTAATTAATGTGAACATCTTTAAGATGAGAACAGGGCTTGATGAAAGATTCTTCTGTTGTGAATTGCACACACACACAAATATTTATTAATTCAATTTATTAATTCAATTTGTATGCCACCCCTCTCCAAGACTCAAGGCGGCTTTCATACTGTTTCATACTGTTTCATTCTTAAGAGAAAACTGAATTAAAAGTTATCTGTACCGTGGAGAGAAGAAGGAGACCAGCTGATTTTGGTAACACTCCCTAAAGCCAAACTTTTTGTTGGAACATAAATGTGACATGAGGAATGGGAAGAAGAGAGAGCTTTTTCTTCTGGAGTACTAGTTCATGCATAACATTACTGTTAAAGACCATCAAAGCTTTCAGGAACAGCTGAACCTTTCACGTGGTGAAATGAACTTCCCTGTCGCATGGTTCTCTTTTTAGAAGTTTGGTGTTAATGATACTAAGCAATGTGCATATCTAGATTAGACCAGTCCTTATTTTCCTAAGAATGTTCCTAAGAATGTCTATTTCATTTCTATCTCCATAGATAAATCATTTCTTCACGAGTCAACAGTGCTCAGCACAAACAAGGCCACAATGTTATTAGATTTTATTTATGATCCATTTAAGGTCATATAATAGGAGTCTTACATTGCCAGGGAGCTGCAAATGCTGTGCCTACTTCCTTGGAACTAAATCTAAAGTTGTCACCTCAGAATCAACTTTAGGGAATTCCGTGAAAGGTTCTGTACTTTGATCTTTGCTATGAGCTTACCTCATGCTATTTCAAAATTGAGAAATTTTCTTTGTATTATTCTTCTAATCCAAGTGGCTTGTCATCAATATATATTGTTTCTACTTTAATTTTCTTTATATAACTAACTTAAGTAGAACATCAGCAAGAACGCAAGCAATCCCCTAAATAAACAAAAGATTCTAATTTATGCTTAACTGAATAAATAAATAAATCACAATGCCATATCTGCCATCTTGTTTGCTTTGACCTCCCCCGCAAACTACTGATCTCACCCCAATCTCCTTGGGGGTAGCAGCAAGAACAGTAGCGAGAAGTCTCAAAGTCAAGTCGCTGTCATTAGTTTGTTTAGAGGAATTTGTCATACTGGACTAAAACATAATCACAATGACCATTTAAGTCTAGCAGTGTATTTGTTTTAAGGTGCCAGAAAATATTTTCCCTTTCTAAAAAGGATCCTTTTGTCTTTCTTTCAAAAAAAAAAAAAAAAAAAAAAGTAGAAGACCAGTTCATTGGTGTAAGGCAAAGTATATTTATGCTGGTTAATTGTATGAATTTCAGCAAATGCATTTTATAAGCAATGGAAAATTTGAAAAATAACACCTTTGATATATTATTTTTTAATTATTAGTATTATTTAAATAGTAGCTCACCTCCCATGGTGCCATAAAATTCCAGGCACATTTTTTATTCTATCAACTATAGGAAATAAAATCCATATTATTTAATATTTACTTGAAATGAGTTTCTTGCTTTTATAATAAAAAGAAGTTAATTAAGTACAATAGAATGCTGGCAAATTAGAGGGCAAAACACCTGCACATAACTTTTAACCAGTCTTCTATATAAAAATATTAAAAATTAAGCAAGCATATCAATTGTCTTATTTAAAAAAAGAAATACATTTGCTATTAATTGATTTGCTGCATATTTAATAGGGCTGAATTTATCAGAGCATGAATTATTTCCTTTTGGTTTTGAGCAACAGATTCACAACCATTTCATTTCATTTGTGTATTATTTGCTTAAAAGCAATGTTGATAGTGTGTTTAATATTAGACTACAAAGCATAGACCAACTTATTCATATACAATAGGCTAAAAAAAAACCTATTAAAATTTAAGGTGCCTGTGTATAATATATTCAATTTTTTGATTGATAGGTTAATCTATTAATAGAGGCTTACTTAATTATAATGAAATTCCACTTCCAAACATTGAATTATGTTAGACAAGAGTGGAAAAGATGCACAAGAATCATAATAGTGTTTTAAATGTCGTTTGATACAGGGCAAGAAATGCCATTTGAACTAAGGCACTGAGCTTTTTGGTGTGGCTCTGTGGCTGTAAAAATACAACAGCTTTAGAAATAAGGTGTTTCAAATTATTAAGACCTGTGCTTCAAATACCACCTTATGTGTCAAATGGACTTCTCCAGTTGGAATGAAGTTCTGCCTCAGTAGTGGCCTATCATGAGACTCTGACAACTGGAATGCTAGCTAAAACTATATTTTGGGCAGTTTCATTCATTTCTTGTTAGTAAGTATTGTACTCTATTTTATTGGATTATGCAGCATTCACTTTTTTGGGGGGGGGCTTTGATCAATAGTAGCAGTGATATTGTTACTAATAAGTAGCAGTGTCATCCATTTAAACTCTAATATATGATGCCGTACTAAAATGCTATTTTATGTCAAGTAAAAAAAGTATGGATATGGATATGTTTATATATAGTATATATGCTATTGTATACTTACTCCTCACTAATGGATATTAGTGATGAATTGATATATTTCTCAAGCTATCAAATAACCATAGTTCATATTTTCATGGATAAGAAAAATACTTGGGATTCAAAAATCTTCTCTTGTTTGTCTAAATCTCTATTTATTAGATTTATACCCTGCCTTTCCTTCAGGAGCAAAAGATAGGATTCAACTATCCTTTCTCCTATTTTTTTTCTCATGTGGGGTAGCTGGAAATAAGGTGACGGAGAATGACAAGCAAGAGAACAGATTTTAATATTGCAGCTGACTAGAAAAAACATTGTATTCTTCAAATAAAGATTATATGGTTTTGGAACAGTTGAAGCTTTTTCATATCAAACTCTATTTGCTCAGGTATTTTGTCCATGGTGGATAGAAGAGGAGGAGGAAGAGAGATTTTAAAAAGCTGTACCTCTTTAATTTCCTCCATATGTCTAGAAACAGATTTTAATGCTTCAGAAACTTCCTTTTTGGACAAGTTTACATATTCACAACAATAGGTTTTAATATAACATAGATGTTGACAAAATTATTTAAAATGAGCTTTTGTGGTTCATAATAATAATATATAAATAAAGCCCATGAACAGCTAATGTTTGTGTAGAGGTTGTTCTTTTGCTACTTTATTTAAGAGACAACATCACAAGTTAGCACTGAGGTAGCTGCCTTAAGACCAAAACCCTTGTTTTATTTAAGCTATGATTTTATCAAAATATTCTCTTTATAAGAGTAATTTTTGTAGTTGTCCTGACATTGGAGTCAATTTTTTTTATTGAAAAAGTTTTTCAAATACAGATTTTTCCCCCTTTTTTCTCCCCCCTCCTCCCTAACCCCCGCTCACCACCTGTCCCCCTGTGACTTCTTCAAAGTAAGATCCAAATTCCTAACAGATTATATAATACTTTACCATCCCCTTACTCCATCCCCCAAATACTGACCCTTTCTTTCTAATAATATTATTACATCCCCCTTTTACCATACATTTCAAAATAACATTCTACTATAACATTGTATAATAACTTCTGATTTAGCATATTATGCTAAATATTATTATGACTCCCAATTTAGCAATAATCTGCCCTTTTTCTCCTCCCCCATACATATGTCTGTATATTAATATAACATTTCAAAACAACCTTCCACTTTAAGACTATATAATAAATCTTAATTTAACATTTAATCTTTTGTGTATATTAATATAACATTTCGAAGCAACCTTCCCCTATAAAGCTATATAATAAATCCTAATTTAACATTTATTCAACTCTATCCATTTCCTCCATTCCCATAAATATATCTCTTAAACATCCCTTTTCTTAAACTAAACAATCAATAAACTAGCCTGTCTCCACCTACTTTCCTACAAAATTACCATGCATAACAATTCCTAATATCTTTATTCTTCTGCCCACCCTACTAAAAAAATATTCCCTTATATAGATAAAATCAATGACTTTAAACTTATAATCCATATAATGTCTTCTTTGATGTCTTTCCACTGGATTGTTAACTCCATCACCCATATTAGGGTAACATAACATCCTGATTGCAACAGAGTGTTCAAAATCCTCAGTTATCATCTGCCCCCATCAGTAATGAATATCTTCATGTATATATAAAAAGGAAAACAACCACCCGAGTGACATTATAATTGTATTCCATATAATATCTGTAGTAGTGGCTTTCTTCAGGATTATTAATTCCCACCGTCATAATGGGGCAACAACCAGATCTTCTGCATGCCCCAGCATAGCTCTCTTGCCATATAGTTCAGCATAAACATAATACATTTATCAAAAAAGAATCCAAAATAGATAATTCCAATCCAACAATTTAAGGCCCTTTTCAGATCCCAAAATTACGGCATTGCAGAGGTCTGTCACTCTCCTCAGGATAATATTAACCAATACTTCACCTCAACTATCTTTTCATGTATTCAGTCATCTTTTAAATAACTGGCTTCACTGTTGCCTAATTTAGAAATTTTTGTTTTTGTGAGACCTATTTCTTTTTTTCTTGACTTTTTGTGGGTTTGATCTCCATCCTAATTTCCTTTCTATGAGTTGTATATCAACTGATCGGTTTTTGTTCTGATTTATGACTTGATCTTGTTGGTTTTGCTTTTGTAGCTCATATTTCTTTTCTATAAATTGTGTATCAACTAATTGATTTCCATGCTTGTCTGTGACTTGATGAGTCATCACATTAGAATCCAATGTCACATCTCTCTTATTTATAGATAATCCAACTGAGGCATCTAAAGAAACCAAAGGTGATTCATCTACAGAGGCCTCTGTAGCTCGATATTTTTCCTTTATTTCCAACTCCTTCTGCTTATCTTGTGTTGTGCATAAAAATGATGAGCTCATTTTCAAATTTTTTTGATGAAATTCTTCCGCTTTTTCAACAGTATTTAATTGGTATCTTTCTCCTTGATATCTCAATATTATACCAACTGGAACATCCCACCTAAATAAAATATTTTGTTTTTTAAGCTCAGTCACCAGAAATCCAAATTTCTTTCTTTCCAATAACATCTTAGGCGGTAACTCTCTGAATATCCAAATCTTTCTCCCAAACAATTGCAAAGTAGAATTAAAAGATTTTTGCACAATATTATTTCTTATTTCTTTATCTGTAAAATAAATCACCACATCTCTAGGCAGTTGCCTTTGCTTTGCAATCCAGGAATTTATTCTATAGACTCTGTCAATCCTACAAAATACTTCCTCAGGATGAACCTTTAAGATCCCAGCCAGAATTTCAGAAGATATTTTCCTTATATCATCTCTGTTATTTTCCTGTAATCCTCTCAGTCTAATCGCATTTTCTGTGAGATTATGTTGCATCATTAAAACTTCTTTTTCAATCCGTTGTTTTATATTTTCTGCATTACAAGTCTTATGATCAGCTTCCATTTTGGGTTTTTCTTCTAAGCTGTTGTCTTGAGTGTTTATCAAATCATTTTCAATTCTTTGTATTTTATTGTCCAAATTATCCTCAATTTCCTCCATTTTAGACTCTAATAAATTAATATTTGTATCCAACTTGATAGCAATTTCTGAAAAACCATTAGTCACTTTTGCAATCTTTCGTTGCAAAGTATCAAACTTTAATTGCACCAATTCTTTAATTTCCTGCTTAAATTTTTTAAAGTTCTGGTTCACAATCTCATCCCTTCTTACAATCTCCTCCAAGAGAAATTCAATTATATTAAAATCAGTTTTCTGAGTCTGTAGGTTTAGAACTTGTTCATATAGTTTGTAAATGGGGGAATCCCCCCCCCACTGCTTGTTTGTCTGGCTTAATTAGTCTAAACGCCATATTTCCACACAGACAAACTCTTTTAGAAAAGAAAAGAAAAGCAAAAAAAAAAAAAAAGCTTCTTTCCAAACAAGATCAATATCAAATCTCCAGGAAAGAGGAAACACAAAAGTGGAGCTTTTTCTTCAATTGTAGCCAGCAGTATTTATTCCGCTACTTTGTAGCTTATTAAGAAACGGAAGGACTTTCCCTTCAGCTTTCCCTTCTCAAGCCTCGGCAGTCGTCATTTTAAAAATCTTTTTTCCTTTCTTCAATATCTTTTGTAAAGTAAATGAAAATACTTGCAATTTAGGGTCACAGGTCCAGATCTCATCCTCTTTAATTGAACAATCTGTTAATTTTCTTCAAAAGGCTTGTTCTCGTCGCCTGGCTCTGCAAAAAGGCAGAGGTCTCCCAAAGCCCGGAGCGGCGGCGAGGGAAATAGGGAGCCTCATCTGCTTCATCCCCAAGAGTAAAAAAAAACTCTGGGGACTTCGCAGAGAGCTCTACCTGCCCTCACCTGCTCTGTCTCACATTTCCTTATGGAAATGGAGTTTTTCGAGCCGCCTTTCAGATGTAAAGGCGGCTCTTTACAGGCAACGGGGCTGGCAGTCCCAAGGGACCGTCTGGCAGCGACAGAGAGCAAAGCGGAAGTCACATTGGAGTCAAATTTTGATCCTGCTGCCAACTGAGCAGGTAATCTTGAAACACAATGTCTCTGAAATCTCTTGGACAAGATTCGTGAATCTTCTGGTAGAGATCTTCAACTCTGAGAATTCCCCAGCCAGTTGCTTCTTAAAGCTGTTAAGGTTCTGAGCAGTTTAAGAAGTGGGTTTCAGTGGCCTGATCTTTGCAAATCTAAACAAAATTTATTGAATAAATCACACTTGACCATGTTAACACATTAATGAAAAACCATAAACTTATATTTTATGAACCACATAACCTGCTAACCCCAACTAACCAGGGGTGGGATTCTACCGGTTCGGGTGAACCGATAGCTCCGACGATCAGCTGGGAGCGAACAGGTTCTCTCCGATGATCAGGTGGGCCTGCCCAACCGCCCCTGAGCTTTACTTACCTTTATTTCCTTTGTTTGAAGCCCAGCTGATCAGCGTGGCAGAGTGGATTGCTGCGCCTCAGCTGTTTTACTCACCAGGACTGCAGTAGAAGGTAAGTTTTAGTTTTAGAATTCAAATGCACCCCACGTGTGCAAAGCGTGTGCTCAGCAAACTGGTTATTACACTGGTTGAATCCCACCACTGCAACTAACTAACCATATAATGGGTTAGTGTAATATGTGAATGTAGCCAGAGGCTCCAATTCTTGCCATTATGTAGGAGAAACCTATATTAAAGAAATTGATAAATTCTAACAAAGCTCTCATTGCCTTCTACTTACCTCCTCTAAGACAGCTAAGAGGGAAACATTGCAAATAAAATGTTGACACCAGATGGTATGTCATTTTTTGTATTTTTCTCACAACTTAGGGAATCTGGACAACAAAAGTAACTAAATCTACATGTCCTGTTAAATAGCTGGTTCTGGAATTTCTACTTTTTATCACTCCCCAAAAGGGCATTGCAATATACTTTTTCATATAGTCTTATTGAAAAAAATCAGTGTTTAGTTATTGTATATAACTGCACCCAAGTCTTTAAAACATTAAGGAAAATATATCATAAAACAATATTGCTCTGCACTTGCAAGAGTTATCCTATCATTAAAAAACCCTCATTATTTTATCATCTTCGTTTAATTTTCTTAATTTTTTTAATTAGGGATAGGCCTGATGTTAGCTGACTACCTAATTAATTAATCTGATTACATCCCCTCATCCTCTTCTGAAAAAGCAAAGGCCACCACTGATTTCAATCCAGTTTCCAGCAAAGGGCAAAGGCTCCTGACCTGGCAGAGATATCATATAGACTCTTTATACCAGCCAAATAAATAATTTCAGAAGACATACATATTGTTTTCTCAGGTTTTCGCGGGTGTTTGTATGTAGGTCTTTGGTTATTTGGGTCTTCTCCCACGTAAAATTGGAAGTGTCTTGGCGATGTTTCGATGAAGTCTCATTCGTCATCTTCAGGCTGGTGTCCTCGGCTTCGTGCTTCCAGGAGCAAATTTTACGTGGGAGAAGACCCGAATAACCAAAGACCTACATATATATATATATATGAAGCAATGAAGATAATTCTTTTTTTTTAGTGGTTGGGTGATACTGAACCCTCAAAATATAAAGTCCCTTTTCAGATTGTAGAAAATCTTTTGGAAGTAGAATTTTTCTGTAATGATTGTTTTGAAAAAGCTGTTATTGGAATCAAAACACAATGCTGTGGGATTTTATTCAGACTATAAGGAAAAAACAAATGATAAGCCACTTTGTTCTCCTTCACACATGCTTTGAAAAGAATTAAAATCAGATTTTTCCTAGCATGGTTAGCACTGAAATGAATGGAATACGCCCAATAGTGATAGTGGGTCATGTTTAATACGATATTTAAAGCATCTTTTTTTTTTCCTTTTGTTATTTTGGGAATACTGGGTGTGTGTGAGAATCCTGTTAAAGATGGCATCTTAATAAATGAAGATCTTACTTTTTTTTTCTTTGCCCATGCAAAGGCTTCCCATAAGGTGAAACTGAAAACTTGACTTGCATCTTTAAACTCTCTGTTGCAAGTCTCTCCTTCTCTTTTGTGTGAAATGTTTTCATTTCCCCCCAAAACTTTCGCTTTCAGAAGAGTCCCTGTTTCTCAATTTGCCAATTTACTGTTATCCATTTCCACCCTAATAGTAAAAAAAAAAAAGAGAGAGCATTTTACTGTATGAAATGTTGTTTCTGTAGATGACATCTAATAATTGCCTAGCAGAGTATACATTCAGTTGACATAGAAAAGCATCATATTCTTTCTCCTGGGCTTTCGGCTCTAGATAGCCTATCTTCAACATTTCCCTTGTTAAAAACAACAATAACAATCCAACATGGAGAAAGCTAGCTTGTCTGAAAGGAAGCTTTTCCCTCAACAGCATTTTTTCCCCTTAAAAACCATAGCAAGTATTTAAAAATATGCTTTTCCTGTGAGATTTTGCAGAATAAACATTGGGACTTTGACATAAGAGAATGGCTATTTTCTTGAAGTCCCACATTTCAGTGCAGCTGTCATATTGATGAGATGTCTTAGTATTATACGGTTGTGTGTTCCTGATTAGCTCCAGTGATGCTGAAAGTACCTTTAAATGACCCAACGGTGTGGGTCAGAGTGCTGTGTGGAATATTATTGATTGTTTGCCTGCTGCTCTGGGGGAAGCTGCTGATTCTGTGGGAGAGATCAGATGAACATCACCCATTCCATGCTGACATCTCACTGAAATGTTCCTGCATGATACATTGGAGTTTGTCACACCTAAATAGTCCCCACATGACTGGGACACAGCCTAAATGCTTTCTTGATTTTGCTCACTCCCTGTCGTAGATAGTAATTTTTATTCATCTATCGAAATAGTGATTACTATGCTTCTGTTATTTAACAAAACAGCTGATTTTTTCCCCTAATGATCTTTACATAGAAAACCATTTGCTTCTTGAAACTTATTAGAACAGTTTGTATGTAATAGATGCAATTGTTGTTTTTGATTACATTTCCAGTCAAGTGAACTTGATACTTAGCTTCATTTGGTTGATTAGCGTGGTTGTAAACCTTGGTAACCAGGGATTCCTGGGATCTCAATCAGTGACCCAGAATTTCTGAATCAGACAATTGGTTGACATAATTATCCAGTGCAAATGTTGTGAGTCAGTTTGTGCTTTCATAGAAATGTGATCATGCATATTTATTTGAAGGCATAGGCTACACAAACTAATCTAAACAGGGTGTTTCCACTAAATGTAATCAATACTGTAGAAAATACCATTACTGGAGGGTAGCCACAAGTGGACAATGTAAATGAGATCATTTGAACACAGGCTATTTTGTGTATGAAACGTCTTTGGGGATCATACATATCTTTGATCAAGGCACATGTTTGCTGGATACTTATCATTATTGATAGGTTCACAACTGTTATTTATTTTGTCAGTTCAGGTATATCTTGATGCTTTTTTATGAAAGTATATGACAAAAAGTACTTTTATGCTTATTCAAAAATGGATTGATGTTAACAAACATTGTCTGGAAATACTGATCTAAAACCTCCAAAACGTTATGAGTGTTCTTCGTGACATGGTCAAGATTAAAAATATACATTCACTAGCTTTTGGTTGAATTTTGATCAGCTTAATAAGACTAACTGCAGTGAAAGGAGTCTCAGGTTTTTGGATTGTAATATGCTGCTTTATTTTGCAGATTAAGTATCATCCAGATGAGCTACAGTAAAAGATGACATGGCTACTTATCCTCAGGCATTGTCAATGAGAAAGCAACACATTTTATATCCATATAAAAACTTGAATAAAATTGGATATGACATACTGAACAAATTAAATAAACACAGATATTTAAATTAATGGATATATGCTACATAGGATTGATATGGATATACATTTGTAATTGTCACCAACAACTGACTTATAGCCGGTTTACAGCCAAAAGTAACAGTTCAATGTTTCTATGTCAACTATTATTCTATTATAGGACTTTAGTAAAGTAATATCTTAGAATCAGAAACTCATGTGGCAATTAACTGTGCATTTTACATATACCCGGCATACAATGTGGGTATTTACATATAATTTTTAATGTTTCAGTCTGCCTGTATTTGAGGTTTTTTTTTCCTTTTTCTTTTTTATCAGCAATCAGCTATCATAAATGAATTTCTTTTTTTTTTAATTTTTAAAACAAAACTTTATTCATTCCTAAAAAACATTTAAAACATACAAGTTTCTCATAATCAAAAACAAATTTACATATACAGTACACAACTTCATCTATTGACTAATTTCTATTATTATATATACATATATACATACACACAGTGATTTATTTCCTTTTCTATCCATCTGACAGTGCTGTTTTTAATTGTATTGATTTCTTCTAAATTTCATCTTTAGCCATTCCCCCTCCTCTGGTTTATCCACTGGTACCATCTATTCCATATTGTAAAATATTTTGAGTCTTCCTTGTCCTGTAATTCTAAAATTAATTTGTCCATTTCTGCGCATATATAGATTTTTTGTATTAGCTCCTGGTCGGTTGGCAAACGATCTATTTTCCAGAGTTGTGCTAACGCTAGTCTAGCCGCCGTAATTATGTGAAGTATTAAATATTTTATATCATTTCTAATATTCTTTTTAATTATGCCTAATAAAAAGACTTCGGGTTCTAATTCAATTTCGTAATCTGTTATTTCTATTATCCATGTTTTTATTTTGTTCCAATATTTCTTAATTTCTGGGCAAAGCCACCAAGCATGGTAAAAAGTTCCCTGTGTCTGGATTTCAACTGCCCATAGAATACAATTGTGCCTGTGGGAAGAATGAATGTTTCTGATGGAATCACTTATCACAACCAGAATTCAGTAATGAGGGTGAAAAAACCCCACATTATCATTTATCGATGTCGCTATTTTCTTTCTATGTTCTCTGTCTTCCCTTTGTACCTTCTGTAACTTGGGAGAAAAAAGTTTGTTTGCTATGCTTTTTATCTTCCCCAGTTTCCTGAATTTATTGTCTTGTGAATGGGCGTTTTGAGCTTTTGGAGATGTGAAAGACTGTATATTGTAGCGTGAAAGAAAAAAATTCAAAATAATTGCCATATTGTCGTCACAGATGGCTAAGGAAAGATACTGTGAGTGCTCTAGGGAACCCCCCAAAAATTGCTGGGGAGGAAAGGCAGGAAAGGAGGTTGTTACATGCAGGGAAACCAATAGCAAATGCAATTTATGACTGAATCATGTTAATGATAGGAAGCCTTGGTAGAGGACATAAAAAGCCAGTTTTTCTGTCTTGAAATATCTTGTGCCAAAACAAATGCTTAACACAGAGTTCTTTCAGATACTCCAGACCAGAGCACAAAACATTAAATGATGGGATAGGATAGCAGACATATTCCTGGAAAAATGCTGTGTACAGGCAACACATATGCTTAACTCTCCTTAATTAGTCTCTGGGGAGAAAACGCTTGTGTGCACACAAAGACTTAGAGAACACTGTGCTAGACACAGAACAAAATGGAGACGCCTCTTATGGCGACTGTTAGTAAAGGGATTGGAAAGAATTCTAGAAGCCATGTTCTGCAGGCCTTTTCTACCTTGTTTAATGTGTGTCACTATATCAATGATATATCAAGGGAGTAGCCTTGGTGAATATCCGCTAGTGTATTTTGATAGTTAAAGGCTAGATAAGAACTCTTCTTCCTGAACCAGTGTATGTATTTAATTAACTTTTAGAGTTTTTGAATGTTTCAAAGAATATGATTCTCCTTTTAAATGTAGCAATATTACATGGTGATGCAGTCTTTCCCAATTAGCCCTGAACTCAAAACTTAGGGGGAGACTAACTTTCCACATTACCAAGGAGGCCATGGTCGAAGAGCAGTGATTTTCTAAGTGTAAAATAACAAGAGTACAGTTCACAATTAACATATTCAATATTTATAGCCAAAACAATAATAATGTAAAGCAATTATGGCATAAATCAGTAATCATCCACATTTATGCCAGATTTAGTCATGCGGAATGATGCTGAAAAAATGTTTTCAGTAAGATTTTGTGTACTGTTAATTTAATGGTAGGAATAATCTATGAAGTACTAAGGCTATAGAAGTTGGATTGAAACCATTTTGTATTTTGATCAAAGCTATGTATTTAGTCGGCGGCACAGTGATTCAACGGGTAAGATGCTGGACTTGTCAGCTAGAAATCTGGCAGCCCAGGTTCAAGACCCAGGTGCCACAGAATGGGGTGAGCTCCCATCCTGGCCCCAGCTCCTGTCAACCTAGCAGTTCAAAAGCATGCAAATTCACGTAGTTAAATAGGTATCACTTTGGTGGGAAGGTAACAATGCTCTGTGACATCATGCTGGCCACATGACCATAGAAATGTCTTCAGATAGCGCTGGCTCAATGGCCTTGAAACAGATGAGCCCAGGGGTGAAATCCAGCAGTTTCTGACTGGTTCTGGAGAACCGGTAGCAGAAATTTTGAGTAGTTCAGAGAACCGGCAAATACCACCTCTGGCTGGCCCCAGAGTGGGGTGGGAATGGGGATTTTGCAGTATCCTTCCCCTGCCATGCCCACCAAGCCACACCCATCAAGCCACACCACACCCACCAAGCCATGCCCACAGAACCGGTAGTAAAAAAAATTGGATTTCACCACTGGATGAGCTCCACCCTCTACAGTCAGCAACGACTAGTGGAGTAAAATCCACAGGGAGTCCTTTATCTTATCTTTTGATGTATGTGGAACAGGTCCTACTGATTACAATACAGTACAATACAATACAATAACAGAGTTGGAAGGGACCTTGGAGGTCTTCTAGTCCAACCCCCTGCTTAGGCAAGAAACCCTACACCACTTCAGACAAATGGTTATCCAATCTCTTCTTTAAAACTTCCAGTGTTGGAGCATTCACAAACTCTGGAAGCAAGTTGTTCTACTGATTAATTGTTCTAACTGTCAGGAAATTTCTCCTTAGTTCTAAGCTGCTTCTCTCCTTGATTAGTTTCCATCCATTGCTTCTTGTCCTGCCCTCAGGTGCTTTGGAGAATAGTTTTTCTCCCTCTTCTTTGTGACAGCCCCTGAGATATTGGAACACTTCTATCATGTCACCCCTAGTCCTTCTTTTCATAAGACTAGACATATTCAGTTCCAGCAACCCTTCCTTCTTTATATGTTTTAGCTGCCATTCCCTTTTTTGACTGAGTTTCATTCAGATTAAATTCAGGTATGGTTGTGCATATTAAACATATTTGCACTTTCTACAGGATGACAAATACATTAATGTTAACAGTATCATAAGGGGATCAGATCAGCTGAAGTGGTGGTTTCTCACAATACTTGTAGGTAATTATTGATGTTCTTTCAGGTGGCCTGCTTTTTCAGGTAAGAGATGGCAATAAAACAGAGAACATTTTCTACAGCGATGTCCTCTTGGGAATTACTTCCCTAAGAAGACTTCCCTAACACCCATTTATTACCTTTTGACAATTGCCAGCAGGTATTCAAACTACTCAAAGTAGTTTTATACCTGGTTTAACTACTGTTTTGTTAATTTATAAGAATTTTCCTTTATTTATGTTTTTGCTATAATTTTATTTGCAGTTATTTTTTATTCAGTATATAAAAATAACTCCCTTTTGGCAACTAATCTGAAATTATTAAATTCTAATAAAAAAAATAAGAGATAATGGAACATTATTCACAGATTGTAAGAACACTAGGTACTGTTTAGCCTACTCTTATTAATGCATAATTTAGGGGGGAAATTAGACTTTATTCCTGGTGTGCTTTCTCCATTAAATCAAACACGCATGCTGAAAACACACAGTTTTCAATTTGTGATGCACAGAGAACCATTGTATTTAATCACTTTAATTGTACAGCTAAAAAAAATGAAATGTACCATAACAATATAAATCAGACCAACCCTTACAGAATGCAACTATGTATCAGATTGCATATTTTCAATAAATACGTTTTTGATTACTTATAGTTAGAGAACCCCCAATAATGGAGAAAAACGTAAGAATTTAGAACCCATGCCCAATTTAAAAAGGCCTGATAAGACATGGGGATATGTCACTAAGTTTCCTGGAAAATTGCTTGGGGACAGAAACTTGCACAGGTCAAATAGAAAGTTGTTCAGCGGTCATTTGACCTGGATAATTTTATTGAGCCTTGGAACTTTCATCTTTCTGCAATCTCTTCTAGCTTAGCTTGATGAGATGTTCTGATGAGAACGCTATTCAAAGTCCACTATCACATCCATTAAAAATATATAACTTTAGCTTTTCTTCCCATATACTTTCTATTACTGTACAAATTCCCTTGCACTTCTGCATTCCACATCTTCCATGCCTAGATATTGCTTTAATACAGTGGTGGAATTCAATTTTTTTTATTACTGGTTCTGTGGGCATAGCTTGGTGGGCGTGGCAGGGGAAGGATACAGCAAAATCCCCATTCCCTCCCCACTCCTGGGGGAAGGATATTGCAAAATCTCCTCTGGGGAGATTTTGCAATCTCTGGGGCCATACAGAGGTGGTATTTGCAGGTTCTCCGAACTACTCAA
Organism: Arizona elegans; assembly: GCA_022577455.1. Taxonomy (NCBI): domain Eukaryota; kingdom Metazoa; phylum Chordata; class Lepidosauria; order Squamata; family Colubridae; genus Arizona; species Arizona elegans. The sequence continues at coordinate 259,193,312 of JAKOOJ010000001.1, forward strand.
AATTTCCGCTACCGGTTCTCCAGAACCTACTGAATAACACCCCTGCTTTAAAATCTTTTTCCACTTTCTTGCTTTATTTTATGTTGATTTGTTTTTCAATGCAAAAAAAAAAAAAATCATAGATTTGGTTATCAGTGACAGTTGAACTACTTAAAATAACATTTTAGAATCAAATTGTGATACTACTAATTTCTAGAAATTTCTTGCAATAAAGGAATAAACCGATAATCTCTTTTGATTGATGGTATGTGGCATCATTATAACTATGGTACTGTGCCATAAATAGATCTACTTCTAGCATACTGTGTTTACAAGTAAAGAATTATCTTTCTGATTAGTATTTGTTTAGATCAACAGGGTTTAGGTCTTTCTTTATGTTTTTAAAATATACTTTGGGCTGCATTTTTCACTAAAAAAGAAGGATATCTTTTCATTCCTCATTAGTTACAATTATCATATTTTTCGGAGTATAAGACACAGCGGAGTATAAGACACACCTTAGTTTTTGGGGAGGAAAATAAGAAAAAAAGCTGATTGGTGGGTGGATTGGCCTCCCAGAATACCCCCAATCAGCTGTTCCCAGAGATGAATTTTAGAAACTTGGTTGTGAGCTCTGTGCCTTGCTTTTTTTTTTTTTTTGCTTTTTTTTCTGCCTCTGAAACTTCTGAAACTCTGTTTCAGAAAAAACTTTTTTTTCTGCCTCCGAAAGCCTCCAAAACAGAGCTTCAGAAAAAAAGCCTCTGAAGCTCTGTTTGGGGGCTTCTTTTCTGAAGCTCTGTTTGGGGGCTTCTTTTCTGAAGCTTCGTTTCTGATGCTTTTTTCAGCCTCTGAAACCTCAGTTTGAGAAGCTGGGAGGGGCTACATTCGGAGTATAAAACCGTCTTTTTTGGGGGGGAAAGGTGTGATTTATACTCCGAAAAATACAGTATATATTTAATTTTGTTCTGTGCAATGAATTAAAAGGCGTAGATCCTTTATACAGCAGCTTCTTTCTCAAACTGCCAGAGTCTTAGATGCATTAGAGTGCAATTCCTTGAACTTCCAGCCTTTGAACATGTTCATTTGGCTTTCTGGGGTTTGTAATCCCAGAGTATCTGGAAGGTGCCATTTTTGGAAACATTATGAAAGTATAGTTCTCTTCTCCTTCACTCCTCTGTGTGTGTGGGTGGGTGTTGTGTTTCCACTTGCAGAGAAAAACCTCTCCACGATCTGAGCTGTAGAAAAATATAAAGGATAAAGTGAAGACATAACAGAGTCTGAAACTTGAGCTTGGATCCACATTTCATAGCGACTTTAATCATGTTGTGATTATGATATTCCTGTTGGACATGGAAACTTTTGTGATCTGTTGTGGTCAAAAGCTGGCTCCCTTGAATAAACCAAATCAATCTGAAGATACAACATAAATTTATTAAGCATGAAAACAACTACAGTGTACACTGGACTCCCAGCAATGCAGCTTGCTGTCAGCTTGCTCAATAGCCCTGAACAAAATTAAAGTATAACTTATATACCTTTGGCCTATTGTATTACAAAGGCAAAACAAAGAAAAAGACAACACAGTGGGCCTCTTATAGGATTAGTCGTGATGTATATGGAGGGGTATGTTATATAGGTAATCCTTGACTCATGACCATAATGGAGTCTGCCCATCATTGTCTTAAGTCATGATGATTGTAAAATTAGACAATTCCAGATTTTTGGTGCTCCAGTTGAAGAGATTGAGTTTCTAGCTGTTTTTCAGATTTCATATGGGAAAGGCCCTCTCAATAGTCCCACCTCAGATGTATTAGCTAGTTAGGATGGGTTGTATTTGGAATATATGGTCCTGCAGTTCATCTCTCTCTCTCTCCCCCTCCCCACAAAGCTGCATTGAAGATTTAATTTGGGACTTCAAATTCAATTCAATTCAATGAATTTAATATTTCATTTGGGAATTCTTAATTAGGAACAAAGTTCATCTGATAAAGGACTTCATAAATTATGAACAACTTCATTGTCTACAAGAGGGACGTGGGGGCTCAGTGGCTAAGATGCTAAGCTTGTCGATTGAAAGGTTGGCAGTTCAGCGGTTCGAATCCCTAGTGCCGTGTAATGAGATGAGCACCCGTTACTTGTCCCAGCTTCTGCCAACCTAGCAGTTTGAAAGCACATAAAAAATGCAGGTAGAAAAATAGGGACCACCTTTGGTGGGAAGGTTACAGAGTTCTGTGTGCCTTTGGCTTCTAGTCATGCCAGCCAAATGACCACGGAGACATCTTTGGACAGCACTGGCTCTTCGGCTTTGAAACGAAGATGAGCACCACCCCTAGAGTCAGGAACGACTAGCACATATGTGCCAGGAGAACCTTTACCTTTACCTTTACCTTCATTGTCTATGTATAAAGTGGTTTCAAAAATTTGTTGGACGCTTGTATTGAATATTTTGGAGAAAAACCATTTTAGTGTTTCAGTGCGAAGTTGAAAAAGGATATAGGAATCAAAAGCAAGGAAACATTATCTTCAGTGTGGCATGAAACAGGAAACTTTGGGAAACATTAAATGAAAAATAAAATACATATGTAATAATTCAGCAATTTTTTATTAAGGAAGTCTTGAAAGTTTCTGAGCCATCTTTCCTATATAAACTAATAGAAAATATTTTATTAAAGGCAAAGTTCTTCATTTGTTGTGCATTGGCGATCTGTTGCAAAAATATCTCTGAAAGGAATACTCAAGGGATGTATTAATTTACTTAAGATATTAAGATATTGTAGGAAAGGGGCAAAGAAAAGCTTTATTAGCAACAAAAAGGCCTTTAATATAGTTAGTCATGTAAATATTACAGTAACTCAATTTTATTAAGAAAGTAGAGCTGGAGATAGGATTTCAGGCACTAGAAGAGCTCTGTGCCTTTTCCCATCCGAAAAAAAAAAAACCATTAAATTGTGCTATTAATGGAGATTCTCTGGGGAAATTGATACATATGCTGAAAGGATTACTGAAAAGGGGACTTTCCATTGCACAGATGGCATCTGCTTTTGGAACACTGTAGGTGAGATTGCAGAAAAGGGAAGTGTCAAATTTTAATCAAACCTTGTTTTGGGAACAAGAAGATAAGGCCTGCTAAAGGAAGATGTATGATATAAAAAGAGACCACAAATATTTTTTTATTCCAGTCTGAAATAAAGCTTCCTTGGTATTTGATGTATGAATAAATTCACTGGCACAGAACAAAATTCCAGGTCAACCAGTTTCTCAGATGGAAAAAACACCGTGGTAACATACCTGAAAAAGTGGACGATGTGTATCTGTTGTGAAGAAAGACTGATTATATTATATTTTCATTTCTTTTCTATAAGTAGTTAATGTGTGCAAACATTTGTTTGTTTTACAGAGTTTTTGCATCTTTCTTTTAATAATATGTATTTATTTTATTTTATTTTATTAAATTTCTATACCGCCCTTCTCCCGAAGGACTCAGGGCGGTGTACAGCCAGAAATAAAACCATGACAATAGAAAAATTAAAAACAAGTTAAAACAATTAAATCAATTGGCTGAAAATTCTAATAAAACAACCCATTAAAATAGTAAAAATATTATTATTATTTAGGCCAGCCCTACTTGTTGGAATAGTAATGTTTTTAGGGCACGGCGAAAGGTACGCAGGTCGGTAATCTTACGAATCTCCGGGGGCAGCTCATTCCAGAGGGTAAGGACCCCCACAGAGAATGCTCTCACCCTGGGGGTCGTCAGCCGGCATTGTCTAACTGACGGCACCCGGAGGAGCCCCTCTCTGTGGGAGCATACTGGTCGATGGGAGGCTATCGGTGGCAGAAGACGGTCTTGTAGGTACCCAGGGCGCATGCCATTGAGTGCTTTAAAGGTGGCAACCAACACCTTGAATCGCACCCGGAAGACCACCGGAAGCCAGTGCAGCTCGTGCAGGAACAGTGTTACATGGAAGCGTCGGGTCGCTCCCATAATTACCCACGCGGCCGCATTCTGGACCAGTTGGAGCCTCCGGGTGCTCTTCAAGGGGAGCCCCATGTAGAGAGCGTTACAATAGTCCAGATGGGAAGTGACGAGGGCATGAATGACTGTGCGTAAGGAGTCCCTTACGTGCAATTAAATGTTAATTGCACGCAGTATGAATTTTCAGTAAGGTTAACATACTAGGAATCATCCAACCATTGTTGTTTTTCTTATAACAGTGAGAATAATGACTTTTTAAACATAAATCAGTGGCTGTCTTAAATGATGACCACAAACTCTATGTATCTTATGTATTAATTTAGTTTATTTATGTAGCTGCCCTTTCAGAAATGACTTTGAATAGCATACAAATAAAACAAGAAGTCAACACACAATGATTTTCAAACTTGGCAACTTTAAGATGTATGGACTTCACATCAGGAGTGGGTTTCAAAACCCATCGCTACTCGTTTGTTCGTGGGCGCGCATGCGCACAACACTTCTGCACATGCGCAGAAGCATCTAGGTGGGTGGACGGAGCGTCCCGCTGCCACCGCTACCAGTTCGCCCTATCCAGGGTGAACCATGAGCAACCCACCACTGCTTCACATGCTGTCTGGGAAATTCTGAGTTAGATCCAAACATCTTAAAGTTGCTAAGATTGAGTGGTCTGGAGTGATCAGTTAAGGATAAAATGGATTAAAATGATGGTCAGTTCAGACATTATTCAACAGTACATATTATTGATTATATTTTCGTAACTAACATGATGAATACTGGCCTCAGAATATACACAGTTTGCCTTCTATGCAATTCCACATCCCTTACTTGTAAGCAAGATAATTTTTCTTAAGTTATCTACTATATCCAGTACAACATTTATTCTTATGAGGTGTATTTGGCATGGAGATATTAAAGTATTAGTATTAGTATTATGGTAGTTGTTCTGACCCAGCCTTAGCAAGTAATGATAATCTGCTTACTCACGAGTAAAAACAAACCCCTTTTCAAACAGGGTAGGAACAGTCTTTTATTCAGGTAGATAAACAAAAATCAAACGTAATTAGTCCCAACAGACCAAATCAGAATTGCTTGCTGTGTCCTAAAAGTGAATTTGCCACAACTGCAACAACTGGCCGCTCCCAAACCCCTACTATTTATTTCCCAGCCATCGAGGGACTGGCTAGTATCCACATCTGCTTTTCCCTGAGAGCTGGCTTATTGCTTTCCTTTCCTTTCCTCTCCTTTCCTCTCTATGCATACGCGCATCTGGGATGGGCCCCATCTGTTCCTCCCCCTCACTCAGCTCAGGCCCCGAAGACAGTTGCCTCTCCACCTTGGGGAAGACGGAAGGCCACGGCTCTGCCTTTGTCTCTGATGCTTTTTCCTTATCAGAGCCTTCCAAAAGCTCCAAAACTGGCCCAGGCTCTCCCTCAACCTCCTCCTCATCTGACTCTGCTGGCAGTCAACTGGCCACAACAGTAGTGGCAGTGGCAATAGTATAGTATAGTCCTCGAGTTATGACCACAATTGAATCCAAAATTTGTTGCTAAGTGAAACATTTGTTAAGTGAGTTTTGCACTATTTTACAACTTTTCTTGCCACATTTCTTAAGTGAATCACTGCACTTGTTAAATTAGTAATACAGCTGTCAAGTGAATTTGGATTCCCCATTGTCTTTGCGGGTCAGAAGGCTGCAAAAGCTGATCATGTGATCCTAGGACACTGCAACGGTCATAAATAGGAGTCAGTTGCCAAGCATCTGAATTTTGGTCATGTGACCATGGGGATGCTACAAAGGTCGTAAGTGTGAAAAATAGTCATAAGGTACTTTTTTTCAGAGCCATTGTAACTTTGAATGGTCACTAAATGAATTGTTGTAAGTCTAGGACTACCAGCATAGCATAGCATAGCATAGCATAGCATAGCATAGCATAGCATAGTCGCAGTCTATGTGAAAGTTATTTGCTAAGAAGTTCAATTTGGTGCAATGAAATGAAAAACAAAGTCACTTCATTTTTATAGTAATGGTTTCATAAAAAGATTGCAAGGTATCTTCTTTTTACAGTATTCCTGAAGATAGATTGTCTATTTTTATTTGAAAATCCCAAACAAATTTTACACCTTCCTAGCATGCGTGTCCTCTAGCAAACAACACTGAATGTGAATCTGTTGCCCGAAGCAGGGATGTTCATAGAAAGCCATAATGGTGCAAAAATGGTAACATGTGGTGATGTCATTACACAAGACTTGTCCTCACATATTTGCCTTCTGAATATCCAATGCAAGTATGTAAATCATGCTACTTGCATTATGATGCCCATTTTGTCATTTTCCCCCTTGAGCCCCTTACAAGCGTGCATTTCTTTGGCTTCTCTCCATGGGGTTGGTTTTCAGAATGACTCTTCATTGTTTGCAGCAAGTTTTTAAGCATTTGAAACCCTTGCCAACTGATTGCCTGATATGTAATTTAAGCAGCTAGTCCCTCCTGAGAGCCAGTTTGATTTAGCGATTCAGGGCATCTGGCTAGAAACTGGGAGACAATGAATTCTAGTCCCACCTTAGACACAAAGCCAGCTGGGTGACCTTGGGCCAGTCACTCCTTTTCAGCTCTAGGAAGGAGGCAAGGGCAAACCTCTTTTCTAAAATGCTGCCAAGAAAACTTCAGGGGCTTGTCCAGCAGTCAAGGCATCAGACACATACAGATACCTCCCTTGTGTAATTGGAGATGGAAGAACAATTTATTTGGGGGTCCTATTAAAATGCATTAATTGTGCTCCATGTACTGAAATGAAATTATATACAAACTGGTGAGAAAAAAATACAGATAAAATATGTTAATTTTCAACAAGCAATATTCATAGATATGCAAATGGGATTTTAACTAGGAAGAGATTGATTTCCTGATCCCTACATGTCACACTTGGGAGGCATGATTAATAATCACCTGGCTCTCTGTTTTATTTTTTAAACGTGGCATTGAACACAAAATGCTCCAGGTAACTGCTATGCAAGTGTTGAAAAGCATTACATCTTTTTAAATTATTATTTCATTGCAAATTCAATTTAAAAGGTAGGAAGTATATTGTGCTTTCAAAAAAATATCTGTAAAACAGATAATATATGCATTCTGCGGGCCATGTCATCAACTCATCTAAATAAGGATAGACTAACTAATGAGACTAGGAACATTTAAATTAGCACTTGACCTGATGTTTTATGATGTTTTGTTTTATTTGTTTGTTTACTGGGTCCAAATACATTAAATGGCTATGCATTGCTCAAGAGAGCAGGACTAAGGGATAGATAACATTGCATTTTGCCAATACTGGAGTTTTGCCAAGAGTAATACACTGAAAATGCAACAGCTCAGTAAATAATCAGCTTCACTTAAGCATTCTAATTAAATATCATTCAATTATACAGTTGTAATCCATATCCTATTACAAATGCCAGCTAGAATATACATGCAGTTAAAATCATACATTTCATATCTCTTAGATTTTTTTCTTACAGATACTATTGCAGTTTGCAACTAGGTGATCCATGTATTATTTAGCAAACAATCAATTGCAAATATGTACAGTATTTTATCATTGATTCCATAGATCATTTCCCAGCAAAATCAGTTTTACAAAAACATCTGTAACTTGATTTTCAAAAGTTTACTAGTTTCATTTATTAAGGCTAAGAAGCTCCTTTTGTTAACGAAAAAAATAAGTATCTGATGCCACATGTGGAGCTTGAATAGCTTTCTTTAATGGGAACAACTTAATTTTCTGAATTCAGATACCAAGAAAAGCTATGTTTTTTATAAAAGTGGAAGTAAAAAACTTAAAATTTATTCCTTGAAAATGGCAAAAGAAGGCAAAGAGACCATATAATCCTTGCTAACATTCAGTTTTAAAATAGAACAAAGGCAAAAAAAAAAGGAGTAACCATCGAGTAACCATATAAAATCCAAAGCATTAGTACCCAATTCACTCTGGAATTTAGCAAGTGAGAAGAAAGAGTCAATTAAACAGAGTAAAACATCTTAGATTATGTTGGAAGAAATGTCCATCTGGGTTCAGTTCCAAGTGGGGAGAAAGACAATGGAAACATGGAGGCTGCTTGGAAAGCTAGTTTAATGGAGCAGAGCTATTAAGCACATGGTCCTAGTGCAGTTGAACACATGGAGTGGAGAGTGAGTGTAATTTATACACTCTCTTGGGCATTGAACCTGAGCTTCCTGTTCCTGTGGCAAGGGCAGGTATTCTATTGGTTGCTGTAGTGGTCATGTGCAAATCCTAGGAGTTTGTCTGAGATTAGTCTGGTTGAACTGGGCTGGGTGATGTAATGAAGGGTCATGTGGTGAGTTCTGTTGCTAGATGGGTAGAGGACTAATCCTATTATGTCCTGAGGGTCAAAGTCTTTTGTCTTGTACATAAACTGGCATCAAAATATCTGCTGGGGGCAGGGAGCTGAGCTGAATTTCTATCTCCAAGAGCATGTTTCTCAATTTCTCATCCAGGGAAATATAATATTCTGCCTTTGTAATATTCCCTAAAATATTTCATTCTTCTAAGAGGGGTGGATGCTAACTTTCTTCAATTATCCTATTCAACTGACCAAAATAAGAATTGCTAAGAAAAGAATGGGAGTTTTAAATATGGCCTCCTTTCTCTGCAGACTGTCAAGGCTATAGCATAAAAATAAGAAAATTAGGTTAAGTTTTCTTGTTAATTACTATTGCTTTTCATCTGGGAAATAAGCCTCTTTCGGGTAAAATCAATATGGATGTTAACTTTAGAAAATTGTATTGGCTTGATCTTTAACTTGACTGAACAGGAATTTTCTACCTCCCCACTGCAGTCCCTTGCTTTCTTCAAATACAGTTCCTTGTGTGAGTTCTGATATAGAGAACTGCACATAAAGAGGAAAGTGGTGGAAGTTGCTCTGTGAACTGTGCTAAGCTGAGCCAAGAAGCATCTTACAATACTAGACATTATCTTCATTTGAGAACCATTGTTTTATTAACACACCTTTTGTTCTGCAATCACATGCTGGCTAAATTATGCTTAGGATCATCCCAAAATGGGTTCAAGCCCTACATGGAAAAGGAGAGGCCAGTTAGTCAAGATGATTTTAGAAGAGGCTAAGGAACATGAAACATTATTGCTGCTGTATGCTGGATAATGGAGAAAGCCAAAGGACAGCAGAAAAGAAAGGGAAAAAAAAGTCAGAATACTGTATGTTTCATTGATAGTAGCAATAACACTTAGACTTATATACCACTTCATTGTGCTCGGAAGGATGGAAGTAAATCTTGAGCCAGTCAGGATCGAACTGCATTGGGCAGAGTTAGCCTGCAATACTGCATGCCACCATGCCTCCTATAGAAAGTCCTTTGATTAAGTTGATCACATCAAGCTATGGAATGTACTTAGAAAAATGGGAACTCCAGTTCATCTTGTAATCTTCATGCAAAACCCATATAGTGGTCAGGAAGCCACAGAATGGACAGAATATGGTGAAACAGAATGGATCCAGATTGACAAAGAAGTAACACAGTAGATACACTGAATATATATTAAAGGTCTCTGGCTTGGAAGAAGATGATGTAAAGATTGAAGGAAGAAACATCAATAAACTCCATTATGCTGCTGATACTAGTCTGATACACAAAAATTTGAAGGCTCTGCAACCTCTAGCAATAAAAGTCAAAAGGTGCACTGAGAAAATGGGAACAATATTAAATATTATTTATTATATTAAATTTATATTAAAGAAGATTAGCCTAATGACAAGGATATAAAACCGGCTTTAGAACATATTGAGGCTTCTGCCCTTTAGGATCAACCATCGACAATAAAGGAAAAAGCGATCAAGAAATACATCAGAGACCAGCAGACTAGAATAGCCATGAAGGCATTGAAAAAGATGTTCAGATGTGTCTATGCTTAAAAAAAATCAGAATAGTGCAGGCAATGGTATGCTCTGTGACACTTTGTGAAAATAAAAGTTGGACTTTGAAAAAACCAAATCAAAAGAGTGTTGACACTTTTGAATTTTGGTGTTGAAAAGATTACTGAGAATACCACAAGTTGCCAAAAAGAAAGAGAGAGAGGGAGGGAGGGAGGGAGGAAGGGATTATCAAACGAATCAACCCAGAATTCTTAACTCAAAGCACAAATGATCAGATTTAACAGCCTGGATAAAATGTAATGACCGGAGAAATTGAAAGAAAGGGAAGACAAGGAAGACCAGCAGCAAAGTGAATGGGCTCAATTATAATGATGGTCAATGTACAGTACCACTGAAAGACCAGGTTAGGGACAGATTATCATGGAGAAAGTCTATCTTTGTGGTTACTAAGAATTGATGGTTGACTTGATGGTTCATAATAATCAACATCATTTTATTCTACAAAGTATTACAAATCTCAAATTTATAATTGGAATTACAGACATACAGCTTTGTAGTTTAATAATACAATGCAGTCATGTAATTTAATATAGCTATATATGATTGTAAAAGACTTAGTATTTCAACAGAGCCGTTAACTCAGTATCTTTCCTCTTGTAGAATTACTTCTGATTTCACCCAGCATTATAATATCTGCTGGTTTCTTAAGGATTTTATAAGCAGAACTCTTTAGTTTTTAAAGGATAGTAATTGAAAGATTATAATGATATATAGGGCATGCATATCCATAGGAGTCACGAAAGACGGTGAGTTTATGAACTTGCTTGGATGGTTGCAATCATAAATTTCCATGTAGTATAATGAATGAAATATTAATTGTGCCCAAAGATAGCCCCCCTCAGAACTGCATTAATAGCATTTAAACTTGCACATTTACATTGTTTTTCCTCCTCCATATATTTGTGCCATGTTCAGCAGTACCATTTTAGACTTTAGGCATATTATATTTACTTATGCTGTTAATAAAAGTGCTTATTGAATTACATTCTTGCTTGCCTTTAATTTTAGAGTTACATTTTAATAACAAAGTACACTACAGTGATAACACATTGAGCTCTATGGAAATACAATTATAGAAATATAATTTTCCAGAAGATCAGTTATAAAGTCCTGTGGATGCTACACTAATTAGATAATAAGATTAGAAGGCATCAAGGAGAATAAAACTGATGCCTGGGCCTGATTCATATTTCACATTGTAAAATGAATAAGTAAATGTATATAGTTCTTGCTGATTTATAAAGGTGGCTTGAATAATGCTCTCTTATATATAAGATAAAATATTTAATATACTAGATAGGCATATTTTTTTAAATCACATAACAAGTTCTGTTCCATGAAATCTCCCCAGTAGAAATCCTGGGAATTCTCATCAATATGGAGAGTGCTTTTAATACTTTCTGGTGCCTTCTTTAGCCATCTGCTTCGATTCTGATGCTGCTAAGCCACAAGTGCATCCCTTCTATAGGATTACCTGCAATCGGCTTCTTATTGAGAAATGTATGGAAGAAGAGGAATCAGAAATGAGCAAGTGAAGATGGAGGTTTTGCAGATTTCCACCCAGCAGTACAGCTGGTGAATGATTAAGTCTTACCAGTGAGAAAATTAAAAGCTTTGCTCTGGGATAGTTTGTGCAGTTATGCAGGAGGGGTGGGGAGGAGACACAAAGTAATACAAGAAAATGTATCAAAGGATAAAAAAAATTAAAAGATGATTTGCCTGGTTAAAATATATCTCACATCAAATCTTTCAGTAAGTTTTATTAGTTGGATGTGCTGTAAATTCAATGAGATGTTTGGAACAGTGATCTTTAAATAAGGGGTTCAGACATATGCAACAATTGTACAACTATGTACAATAGTACTTTCCTGCCAAGTGAAAGTGATCAAATGTTCCTTTCCCATTATTTAGTGGGTTTTTAAAAAAAAATTTTTGCCAAGGACAAAGTTGAGGAAAATAACAAGACCTCAGAAAGGATTGTTCTTTCCTACACAGTACACATCTTTACAAACAGAATACTTGTCAGAGTATATTCATTTCATAGACTGGAATAGGCTAACAAGGTCAGCCAATGAATAGCCATAGCAACTAAGTCAGCCAATGGAGACTGTTTGGAAACTGAAACAGTATTTGCTGGAGACAGCTAGGAGTCTGGGCGTGGCTTACTGCTATAGCTCTGAGTCTGTGCAAAAGTAGTAGTCTGTCTGCTGAATTGAAACTAAAAACTGTTCTCTCCTCTGCTGTTGGTATTATATATTTATTTCATGTGTTATATTGTATATAAAGAGAAATTAATGAATCCTGTTGAATCAGTTACCTGTGTGTGTTTTCTGCATGTGATTGCTGCAACAAACTCTGACAAAACTCAACCTGCCCTCCCAAGCATGACCTTCAGAGTGAAGCCCCCCTTAAGAAAGAAGCAGAGAGAGAGGACAAGAGGCTATTAGAGAGGCAAGGTCTCAGGGAGCTATCTGCTCCAGGATCTTCTAATTGAGATGCTCCATGCCCAGTTTAATGCATGTGTATTCTGCCTTTCCTCAAGGCCTTATCCATGGGCTCCCATAGAGCAGCAATGGGTTTGATTAGCTGAAAGAGAAAAGCTGCGTTGTCTGCTGCTTATGGTGATTCCCTTTGGGAAGAGAGAGGGTCCTATTTGGAAGAGGGGAAGAAGGAGATTTTAGAGGTTTTCATTTATACCTTGAGAGATATAAGCAGGAGATGGGGTTATGGAGTCTCCAATGTATGTTCTCATACTGCAAAAATAGATGTTCCTTCATGCCATCCAGATAAAGACAGTGGAACATAAAGGATTTGAATGTGTCAATTTCAGAATAAGCAGATTCTTAATTCTTATATGATCTAAACCTGATAGTTGCTGTGGTAATTAGTCCTACAGGTTACTCTGAGTGACACAAGCAAAAAAAAACAACAACACACCCCTCCTTTTGGATTTTCCAAATCCTTACATTGACCACAATAGTTGAGCTAGGAGAGGTCCCTCTTAAATTGGGATTAAACCATGCTAGCTTCCCCACCCTCTGACAAATATTTTATATTTCATTTGCCCTGATTTATGTGCAGTTCAATCAAAATTCTGAAAGAGTTGCTGTTAAATGGCTGGCCCTTCATATACATATTCTTTGAATTTTAAAATCGACATTCTTAGCCCTGGAATAGCAGAAAATTATAGAAACATAGCCTTTTCTCTTGCTGGATATGTGATTACTTTTTCCCCTCATTTATATTCAAAAGTAATTAAAGTATAAGAATAGTGTGTGATGGTTGCCCTGTTTGAGGTGAAGCAGAAACTGCAGCCTCGTTGTAGAAGAGGGTGCATTTTTTTTCTATTGTAATTTTAAAGCACCATTTCTGGAATCCTTTCCAACCTATTTACCCAAAATGTCCACAGGAAACATCTGTGCAACAAATAACATGTTACGTCTTTGTCTTTCTCCTTTTCATCAGTGTGTATGAATGTTGAACATATGCACTGGAAAAATAGGCTGAGCAATATATAATCCAGTCTGGATCATGTAATCAGAAGGGAGCAGAGAAGGTGTCACCAACACTCCAGGCAGCTACCCAGCTGCCTCTTCCGTAGGAGAATTGGGAGAAAAAAAAATCTGGACACCTCATCCATCCCCCCACCCACGCAGACTCTTGGCCAGATCCAGCCCATTTTTAAACCCAGTTTTTCTTTTGCTGCTATTTCTCCCACACTGAATTTGGTCCTCTTCTGCTTAGCTTTGAGAGAGTTATTCTGCTGATTGAGAAACAAAATCCCTTGTGTCTTTCCAACATGTCCAGCTGTCTACAAGGAATATAAATCCTTCCATTTCCCACTATCCTGTCAGAACTGAAGAAGCTTCTTGGATGAGAAGTGAAACATCTTCAAAGAAAAACAAGGAAGTCCAGTTGCCTCCTGAAAAAGCACCTTTGGGACAACCATGACTTGGATGACTGAGAATCTCTACAGACTATTGATACTGTTCTTCTTAATGAAAAAAAACAATTTGACAATAGTGACATAAACCACAAGATGCACGTGTTATGAGAATCAGGGTCCCTTCTACCCTGGAGGTCTTCTTGCAGACATGTCTGGAGCTGGTAATCTTCAGAAACATTCTCCTCAAGGAGCTCCAGATTACTTTCCCACAGCATCTCAGAACATTTTAAAATCATCATCATCATCATCATCATCATCATCTTCATTATCATCATTTCTGTCAAGCAGCTTGTTAAAAATACCAGAAATTAAGGGTACGGGGCCAGAATTGTATAAGTGTGTGTGTGTGTGTGTGTGTGTGTGTGTGTGTGTGTTTAAGTGTAATAAATAAATGAATAGGTCAGGAAAAAAATCAAGCTAAATTTCTGTTTTGAAACATGAATTCATAGTTTCAACATTGTAGATTTCTTCCTTTCAAATATAATTAATTGGCTTTTTGCCTCCATGTACCATTTTGCCTCCGCTATTATTACTCATTTGTCACTCATCCTTAAACCTCACTCTGCTCTTCCTCTGAATAATTAGAAATTACAATTCCACCAGTTGAGTAGGAGGTATATTAGAACATTTCATCCAACAGAAATTCCTTCGTGCACATATAAACAGTTTGCAGGATTTGCGTCCCAAAGCAGCGGAAGGGTAGCACAGTATTACTTTCAAAGAATTTATTTGAGATGATCAAGTTGACTTTTTTAGGTCCCATCAGAACTTGCATTGCTAAACACAAATGGTTTTGATTCTAAGTGCAAGTTTGTGCATGTTCAAGAAGGAATTTCCAAATGCATTGAAGCATAGTTCCAGTTAGTAAAGTTAGCTGACAGTGCATGCCTTTCTGTGTTACAACATGACTAAACTTATTCTGGCAAACATTCAAAGAGATTACATTATGTAGTATAATAGAGGCTTTTTTTCTATATTGCTGGAAGGAAACAAATTTTAGTAAATAGTCAATATTGATTAAAATAATCTCATCCATATCATAATGTGTCTCTGTGTGTATGCGTAGGTGCAATTTCAAAGTTTATTTTCCCTTAAAAAATGAGATTCTGAGGGTCATAAATGATAGAACCAACACAGTTTGTGAATTGCAACCCCTTTCATAATCCTGATCTGAGAGTTGCTAATGGAAGAATGGTAGGCTTGTGTTAAACAGAGCCAGGACCATATCTTGTGTTGGGTCAGAACTATATCTCAAATAGCATTTATTTTTATACAAGGAAGTGCCTTTGTATCGGAGAAGGTATGATGTAATTGGATTAGACAGCAATTCCAGAAACCTATAAAGTAATTGTTGAAAGCATAATCAACACTGTTAATTTATTTCTTACATTTGCAAAAAAAATTTTTTTAAAAAAATGCCATAAATGCTATTTCATCTCGAACTCTGCATATATTTGGACTGATCTACAAAGGGAATCATTAATGAAACCTTGCTCACAGATACGTTGCTGGAAATCTATTAAAAGTAACTGGATGGGGTTGGGATCTGAAGACTATGTAGGCAGTTGTTCTGGTTATAGGAAAATGAGGTGAGCTCCGGCGTTGTCATTCGTGGAGTTTCAGAACCTAAATAAAGCTGATTGCATTGGAGAGTGAACAAGAGCTCTCTCTATAATTTTGAGAATTTTTTGTTTTTCTTAACTAATTGTAAATAAATACTATGTGATCATCGTATGACCAAAGGTAAACCATGTGTACACAGCATTTATATTTGGAAAGGAAAAGCAATTTTTGACTGCAAGCTTTTTGGAATGGAAATGAATGACTTTCTCAAGATGAAGAAACTTTGAATCATCATTCTTTTATTGTGACTTTACTCTTAAAATAACTAGTCCAGTGAAGGCTGCATACTTCTGACATAAAGTGTACATTGATTTCTGTTGAAAAACAGAAGAGAAGCTATATTCAGCAGCAATGCCTTGCCAGCTTTAAAAAATGTAAAGAAAAATAGTATAAAGAATTATTTCCGGTCCCCTTTGCCTGCTTGCAAAGGTCAGAGTTAAGGTTATTGCCATGGATTTATAAGGAAACTCATATTACAACTGTCTGGACTATACCTGGCTTGAAGATAAATCAGCCCAGTAAATTTCCACTGCTGCCAGTTCTTTAACCTTCATAAGTACAAGTGTTCAACCCTGGTCCTGTGCTTTTTCAAAAATGGTCTCAATGCCTACATGGTCAATTTTTTCCCCCATTCAGGTTCAGATGTTCTTAGCTCTTAAGGAAGATTTTTAAGATTACTCTTCCAGACAGCACAACATAATGACAAACAGGAAATGCCCAGCTGTTCTTAACATTATTTCTTTATTTTTTTTCTTAAAAAACAAAACAAAAACTTAAAGTTGCATAGATCAGAATTACTCTGAGAGGACACTGAGTTCCCGCTGATGATTTCTTTCTTACTTCAAGAAAGAAAGAAAGAAAGAAGAAAGAAAGAAAGAAAGAAAGAAAGAAAAAGAAAGAAAAGAAAGAAAGAAAGAAATTCATTGTATCATATAATGTATTAAGTCTTGGGGCATAACTTCAATAATAGGTTCATGACTGTGGCTTTCATGAATTTCAGGATCATTCTGTTCAGAGCAGCTATTTCTTGACACAGAAGAAGATATGTCTTTCTGGGCATCTAGAAAGCTTCGGAATAGTTGGGTCTGCTATTTAGAGTAAGTTCCCCAGTAGAAATACTACTCTTTCCTACCTCAGATAGGATGATGTAAGAAAGCTTAGCTATGTGGGAAGGATCAACTGTACCTTATGTCTTCTTCCCACAAGTGTCAGGCCTTTGGAAATGGGAGTTAAGGAGTTGAGGTGAAATTGCCGCATAAATGTTTGCCTTTTGACCTTCACGGGAAGAAGCAACATCGCCGTGCAGTAGTTCACATATTATCAGATAATGCAAGCACCACTTTATGGATTCACAAAGAAGGTAAATGTCTGTGTTTTTAATAAGAAAAAAGTACACAATTATAATGTTTGTTTTTATTTCCTGTTCCTAGTTTTCTTTCAAGCCACTTGGCCTGCCCCTCGGCACTATTGTCGTACATTATCTTATGAAGGGAACATTGGTTGCAAATTGTTTTCAAGTTGCTATCTTAAGTTACAAATTAATTCAATTTCTTTTGCAAATGAATAGAATGTCAAATATAATTTGGTGTAAATACAAACTAAGTCACTGGCAATCAAACACATCCAGTTCTTTTCCACATAGATAATATTTGCAGTTTTGGTATATGAGCTTTCTTTTTGTGTAAATTCCAACAGATAACATACAGGGACAAAATGTGATCCCTCTGGCTCTTTCAGCAGGACTTGTGCCTAGCTTCATTGTTTTGCAACAACAGTACAAACACTGTACCAAGGCCACTGAGAATTTTGTTTCATGTCTCTGTCTCCTGCTGTGCAGGCTATTTGGATTGTTGGAGAAGAGCAAATACTTCTAGCGATAATCCAAAGATTTTGTTCTTCCCCTATTGGTCTTTTCCTGAGACGAATATGTTTGCTGAAAATCAGATCCATTTTTTAAAAAGAAAATCTTAGACTGGAGCGTTATTTTCAGCGTAACACTCCAATTTAAAGCAAAGCAGAAAAAGAAAGGTTTTGATTTAAAAAGAACTGCCTTTGATCTGAAATAATGATAAGGGCTGCTATCTTGGTTGATTCTGAAGTGACAATGCATGTTAAGCAATAGCAATTTACATGGATTCAGCCTATTTCAAATGCAGTCAAATTGTTACCAAAACATATGTTATTTAGTTCTTCTCTCGAGTTACTGAAATCCATATGACCCAGGAGTGTGCCACAGCTGTATCCCACTCTACAGAGTCAGAGTCTAGGAGTGTGAGACAGGATGGGGGAGCACAATTATATCACCCAGCATCCACTGCAATATCTTAGCAATGTGGAGAAGTTAGGGCGCTATATGACATATTTCCAGTGACTTCATCATTGTATAAGGGTGATGGAGTCACTAGATATGTCCTGCACTGGGGAGAATGATAACAGCTCAGAATTAAAACACTTGGTCTGAATGGGTTGGTTTTTTTTTTTAATGAAACTTGCTCCAGGTTAAGTTGTAAGCATCTGTACTCATAATAAATTCTATTCTATTCCAAGAGGTTCAGACACAAAAGGAAATTAAAGGAAAACATTACCTGTTAATCAAGTGACATTGGCAGAGATATTCAAAAAAGCAATTGCTTATTTCCCCTTTCAGTGGGCTTTTAAAAAGAGGAAGGACTTGCTCCATTTTGTCTTACCTTTTGTGTTTGCCCCATTGGCACTCATTCCCATGTTTTTGGGCTTGGTTAGAGATCCAGAACATAAATATCCAAGTTATGATTAAGGAATTGTATACCAAACTAGGACCAATTGGGCTAGATGCAGTGTAGATTCAATTTAATGTTATGATCTGAGGTCTGTGTGCATCTGTGCATGTGGAACTTCCTAGTCAGGGAGACTAGCAGCTGAGATCTTCAGAACTAATCTTTCTCTCTTCTCTTTTTCCCTATCTCTGTACTTTTCAATTTCCTTCTAGTTCTCTGACTTGGTATACATAATAAAGATTCAAATTCTTAATGAATCAACAACATACACCTGGGAGGGGAAAACCCTATTTATTTATTTATTTGTATCCCATCTTTATTATTTTCATAAATAACTCAAGATGGTGAACATATCCAGCATGCCTTCCTCCTCCTATTGTCCCCAAAACAACAACAACAACAACAAAAGCAACAGTGAGATGGGCTGGGCTGAGAATGACTGGCCCAAAGTCATCCAGCTGGTTTTCATGGCTACGATGGGTCTTGAACTCACGGTCTGCCACTTTCTAGCCTAGTGCCTTAACCACTAGACCAAAATGACTCTTTTAGCACAAATCTTTCAACTCAAAACAGTTACCAAAAGGAGAATTACTACTTACCTCTTCCTAAGTGAACGAAGTCTGAGAAAGGTTTCTTTGAAGACAAGTGACTGATGGTAACACTTGTTGGATCTGATACTCCTATGAAGAAGTTGTAAAAGGAAACATTAGGATTAGGAGTGGAACATTTAGAAATCCCCTTCATGGGAACAAGCAGGACATAACCTCCACATTCTGTGCCCCATAACTGATTCTCTATTTTAAAAGGTATCATTCTAGGAAATCTCATGCTTCATATCTCTCAGACTAATAAACCTCCGATCAGGTGTAGTCTTTTTTACTTAGCTAGAGCTGAAACCATCACCTGAGTCAACAGAAGCCTATATACATTTATGCATTTTGGATTATACTTGCATATGCTTCTATTTTTTTACTTTCCTTCCAAAGGTAGGGATTTGGGTGACTATTCATTCATTGGGTGATTATTCATTACGTACACTCTTCAGCCAAAATTAAATACTTTTTAGGGCTTTTCCATATGCAGTCTTTGACCAGCTGCCATTCCCCAAGATAGTGGTTAATTTTAAAAGTTGAGCCAAGTTTTTCTAAGCCTGTATCAGTTCTTCTAAAAGCACCACAAGCTGGATTTACTTTCCTTCCTTCCTTCTCTTGCAAAGGTTATGTTTTGTGGGAACTCTGTTAAGTTTGCTCCTCCTTTTCCATGCCTCACAGCATTTGGACACATGTTTTCTCAGCTCTTGCATTCTCCATCTGCTGCAATCGATTCTAGGAAAGGAATAAGGATAACCTATCAGTGAAGTTGATCTTAAACCTTCTCATTAGTTTCTAGTCACTTTCACAATACTTATATAAAAAAGATAAGCCTGCTTGATTTTCCTTATTTATATAAGCAGGAGTTATCAGCAAACATAGTCTCAATCCCACTTGATTTCAAGTCAGTTTCATAATCCTGGTTAAAAACAATACTTAGCTTGATTTTCCCTGCTTTGAAAGCTGTAACGCTTGCTTCATCTCGTTTTCCAGTCCCTGGACTAAGGGTATGGCTACTTTTCTTCTTCCACACATAGCTAGAGGTTTTATATTATATGCTATAATCATGGTTAAAGCTATTGTGAATCTGACTGCAAAAAAATGCCCCCTGCCAGGCTGTCCTTCCTGCATCACAACTAGCAAAGGCTTTTTAATAATAATAAAAAAAAAACCCCAAAAAATCAGAATGGTGCTTTCTCCTTAACAATTGCAAAGACTTGCTATGTTGTTGTAAATGGCCAGACGTAGCCACACAATGAAAATGTGAATGAGAGATGGGCTCTAGGGTTTTTCTCTTTGTTTTTTGAGGAATGGAGGCAAGAAGGCTTTTGTTGCTGAGGGGCAGGGACAGCTCAGTGGCAAAACACTAATTTTTAAGAAAATAAAAACTCTGATCATTTGCAAGGAGAAGAATTCAGCATTCATGTTCTCAAGCTTTTAAGTCTGGAAGAAATGAAAACTGTTGAACTGAAGAGCAATAGAAATTTGGGCGAAGATGATAGTGAGAGTGAATATTGAATCACCTTGTGGTGTGACAGTGAGAGAGGTATTATAGATAGACCGTTTGTCCATAAAATGGCTGGATCTGGGCATCTGGGCTCCTACCTTTGTTAAGAAAAATATTTAAGCTGGAATTTTGCCATCTATTTCAAAGGCTCTTCAGAAGTCTCTTTGAATTCTCTTCTTTTCAAATAGAGGCTGGGCAGGCTCAAACTATTAAAATCTTGGGAGGTGAGTTTTCTGTCTTTCAACCATTCCAGTTTCAATTTATTTCTTCCATGATGTCTGAAACCTTGAGAAAAAAACAAGTCAGCTGCAAGGTCAAGTGTGCTGTCACTGATTTAACAGATGTTTGATCACAACCAGAAGTTTAAACATCTTGAACAGACAACTGTCACCCCTATAAGTAGAAGTATAAGAATATCTATAGTACATTTTCATGCTAAAGAACCTCTATAGATATTAACAGATTTTATTCAGTACTGGAACTCATTTCCTTCTAACAAGCTTTATGTCCAGCAGCAATCTTTTCCATGATGTTCTAATCTAAACCAATAATTCTCAACCTTTCCCTTCTTGGATCCCGCTCATTTTATTAAAAATTCAGCCAAAAGGGGATATAAGTTTAAATGCATTCTGAAGGTCAAGAAACCACTTACCGAGACAAAAAATACAGCAAAAATATTTTAATAATATTATGTCCCAATTCAGACTTGCTTTTTTTCTTGTTTCTTCTCCTTTCCGGTAAAAGAAAATTTGTAAATTGGGTTTCGCTGTAAAGATAAAATATTTCTTGTGGAAGGGGGTAGGAGGAGACATTTCTATTTTTTAAAAAAAAGGGAGTGGGGGAACTTCCAAAGAACAGAAGCAAATCTAATTTACACCAATCCATTTACTATACTTCTCTGTATCTTTTTATCCTTGCCTGCCATCCCTGCTTCTATCACATCCATACGGCACCTAAAGAACTGTCATTATTCTTTAAATTTCTCACATTACTTTCTTTGAGGATCTCATTAACTTCATCCATCCACCTCCCTTAGTCTTCCCCTTCATCTTGACCCATTCATTCTTCTTTCATATATCTTCAATCAGTTTCTTTATAATCACTCCATTGGCTTTGCTTCTTTTGTGTTAGTCACTGACTTTTGAATTCAATCCATATTCATTCATCACTCATTTATACTTGACCTTACTTCTGCTTGCTTAATTACATCCACTTTTTAAGTAGCCGATTTGATTGCATTTAACTTGTATGTCTCTTGACATACTCAACTCTCATTTCCATATAAGAAGTGGACAAAAGCATTCTTCTACAGATAACCATTTTTTCCTCCTTTTACATTCATTTCTCCAGACAAATTATCCACTGTTCTTCTGTTTTTCTGCATCATAAATGTTCTGCATCTAATTTCCCTATCCTTGGTAAATGTCCTACCATGATATACAAATTCATCTCCTTCATTTGTTGGTTTGTTTTTTGCCATTTATATACAACTTGAAATCATTCAGTCCATTTTCCATTCAATTACAATTATCTTGGTCTCTGAAACATTGTTAGAGCCATGCTCATGACTGCCTTGTGCAGCATACAAAATTTTGCATACATTCATATCCACAACTGACACAACATTAAAAGCATTAAAAGTTATGCACAGTATACATTCATCAATAAATATATTAAGCAATGAGTGGAATTTTTACACTTGTTGTCTTACTATGTGCTTAGTGTTGAACTATTCACTATGTATTCCATTTATTCTTAAATATGCTTTATTTCTATCAAAAAGCCCTCTTGTGGGATTCGGCAAATAGTTCCAACTCCAAAATCCACAAAGTTTTAATATATTTATATATTCAGACATGGCTGAAGAAACAAATCTCTGATCTGCTCATTCCCTTCTTGGCATAAAGCCAGACTGCATCTCTGAAAATTTTGCTCAGTGTCACCTCTCATAACATTTCCGTTGAGATTTTATTACAGACCTTCTGGTTACGCTGGAAAAAAAAAAAATTCCTCCATAATTTTTCTTTCCCTCTTACTGTATTTTCCTTTGTGAACTGGAATGGTAACAGTATTTTTGAAATTATCAAATACAGTTACAGACTTCCCATGAACCCTGAGAAAGTTTGGATAGCCACTTCATGATCAAACCAGATTCATCATTTAATGTTTTTCCTGTTACACCAACTGCACTTTCAGTCTTTTTCAATGTTTTCACAGCAATTTTTTTTACTTTGCTTTTAGCAACTTTTACTCCATTTTTTCTTACATACTGACATTTATACTATTTGTGTCATTTTTAGTCTTCAACATTTCATTCTCTTCCTCACGGAGAATATTCCTTCCAACCTTCCCTCACATTAATTTCATCACCAATAATTTCCTCAATTTTCTTCTTGAATTGTTAGTCTTGGGAGGTACCTTGTTGAGCCTTTTTCATCCATTTCTAAATCATTTTTATTCCATCAATATTGATCTATATTTTCTCTCTTTTATTTCTTTCTTGTTCTCTTTTATTATATACTTTGCAATCATCTTTTTTCCTCCTTGTACAATATAATTCCCGTCTTCATTTTTACAGCAGTGTTTCCCTTTTATGCATTATTTCTCTTCCCCAGTCTCTTTCACATCATTATTTCACCAAGTTTTTTCATACTTTCCTTTAGCACAGCACACTTCTATGGCATTCTATAATGTTGATGCTATTCACCAAACCATCATTTGCATTCAGTCTTGAATCTCCAAATGTCCTAATCATTTTTGTATCCGTCATCTTGTTCTTACCTATCTATTTATGACATTTAAAATAATGATTCCTCAAGCCCATACCATTTGTTCAAAATGTTGTACAGTTTTTCTCCAAAGTCACATGTGAATCTTTGATTAGCACCATTGATTGGAGTGTAATATATAACTATCATCAGCCTGTGAATTCTTATTTTCTTATTCACCTACTTCTAGATGGCAGTGTTGCCTACTTTCTGATCCACAGTTTACCTATTTTATTCTTAATTAAAGCCACGCCTTCATTTCTTCCACTCCACAAGATCAGATCACTTTCATTCAGATCCATTACATATTTACCTTATCTTAATTTTACATATAATATGCCTGCTTTTCTTTCTTTCCTTTAAGGCACTAATTCATGCACCTCTTACATACCAACTCACAATCTCCAATATGCTACACTCATCAGTGACCTCGTGATCTCCTCTGCCCATGCTGGCTTGATTGACATTTTCAAATAATGTTTTTTTGAAAAATAGAGTAAATTCAATTATGAATCTTAGTTACACTAACTTAAGAGCCGTGGTCGCACAATGGTTAAAACGCAGTATTGCAGGCTAACTCACTGCTCACTGCTCACTCCTGGAGTTTGATCCTGATCGACTCAAGGTTGATTCTGCGTTCGATCCTTCCAAGGTCAGTAAAGCGAGGACCCAGATTGTTGGGGGGGGGTAATAGGTTGACTCTATAAATCGCTTAGAGGGGGCTGTAAAGCACTGTGAAGCTTTATATAAGTCTACGTGCTATTTCTTTTGCTATTGCTACATTCATGCCATATGCAATATTTCTTGCTAACAGTAAGGACATAGTGCTGGTCATTTTGGATAAGTGTCAAAAAAGCTCAGTTTTACCCCAAACATGTTCACGTTATGCTATGTAAGTTAAAATATCTAATTTAAAGATTATTTGCAACTCAACATATTGTCGTCTCATCACTGCAAGGGAGAAAGAGGTACTTGCAGTATATTGATGCAGAAATGTCCTCTTGTGGCAATGGCAATGGCAAAGGATGTCTCCTCAACCAAATCCCCCGGCAGTAGCCACTGACTCCTATTGGTTCTCTATAGTTCCAAATTAAGGATTGCCTTACCTCACCATCTGAAACAGTTCTTAAGAGATAAGAGAACAGAAGCTACCTTTAAATATAATAAGCACCTTTATGCAGGTAATAACAGATGCCTTAATCTAGAAATTGTTGATTATCTGAGCTCTCACTATTTCTAATTCCAGTGGGCTAAATCAGCAGTTCTTTTATGAGTTGAATGAGGTTTTTTTCCCCCTCTGCATAGTAATAATAACTGTTCTGCCTCCCAGGACAAGATCCTTTGCTTCACGCTGTGTCTGCTAGACATTTCGCTTTGGGAGCCTGGCAAGACAGATGTGGCCTCCAAATTTTTCTTCATGTTGATTAATTCTCTGCCACTGAGGGAAACTTCAGTAAACAGCTTGAATCCAATCCAGGTTCTGGCATCATAGAGACAGCTATTTCTTTTTAGTTACCCACATGTTCACCATACAATAAATAACCCAGAAATAACATTACATGAGAGACAGGCAGGCTGAAACTGTTGTGCATTGGTGGCAAGTTTTTATCCTCTCCCCTCTTTGTGTTTTCATTCTAATTATTATTATGACTGGATACTTAGCCTTAGGTGTGCTGAGGAAATCAGTATGACTCATCTGTCGAGTGCTGGCAAATGCTGGGGTGGATGTTGTCCTGGTGGGTTATTCCCGACTTTGCCTTAAAGATTTGCTAATTCCTATAGCTGTGCAAAGCAGCTATTGTGGGCTTAGTGGGTGACTTCTTTGCTGAAATAGCCTTTTGGCAATGTCGCTTATAAACTGGGTCATGAAATTAGAGAAAACAATAGCTGTCTTGAGGAGAGGAGCCTGGCACACAGCATACATTGTCAGTAACGATCGTCTGAGCCTCATTTGGTGCCATTCTTTATGCAGCTTCTCTTAGTGTCAGATTCTATTATTATTATTATTATTATTATTATTATTATTATTATTATTATTATTATTCAATCCTCCAAGTCGCAATATCTTCTACAGCAGAGTGATTTTGCTACTCTGGCATCTTTCCCCTAATTTTCTGGACAGGAACAAACTATTGGCACATCTCACATAAGGACGACTGCAGTGGTTGTTAATTCCCTCTCCATCCAATACACACATATAATTCTGCGTTTCCTTTCTGTACAATGCCTAATATTTGAGGGGGAGAGGAGACTAGGATCCATTACCAGGATTTAAGGAAGTCATCCTCCTTAAAGTCATTTTGGGAAGGTTGAATCGCGGTATGTTTTGGCAACCATTGGCACCAAATGACACCCCCCATCCCCCCGGCAAATGATGAGCAACTTGTGGCCTACATGCAGCTTCCCAACTCCAAAGGAGCTGCATTCTGTAATGAGATCTCTCCTCCTCCTCCTCCTTTTCCTTGAGCACCAGAATAATGATAGCACTGGGTGTCTTCAGACTGAAGTAGGCATACCATAACTATTTTGAGATGTTGAAAACAACATGCATCTGGCTTTGGAAGCCTGCTGTTTTTAAAAGGCCATGCCCTTCTCTATCAGCCCCTGACTTTGCCAAGCAGAGAAAATGGGGACTGTCTTGAGACTTCCCCAGTTTGATGCTCTTGGAGTATTCCCAGTGGTGTGCCTATAACTAGAATGTAATCTGCAAGCTTGACCCAATGTGTCCTTGAACGCCAACTTTTTTTTTGAAAGAGTTGTTTAAGTTTCAAGTCCTAATTGAATGCTCTTCCTTGCTCTTTTCCTAACAAATCAGTGATGCCCATGCCATGCCCAAGATAAATGATCTCAAAACGTAAAGATCTGAACATGAGGGAAACATTGTGATATAATCTTTATCTTATGATACCTATGGATCTCTTTGTTCTACTTCAATATATTTATCTATTTTTTTTCTACTTCTGAAATATTTTATGCTGAGAATGTCATTTTAAAGACATGAAATATCTTTCTGTAGTTTAACTTTAGAGACTAAGTGGTAGACTGTATAATACTTGCATGTAGCAAAGTGACTGGATCCAGGGCCAATCTGTAACTTGTGTTAGCTTGTTACAGCAATGAAATCAGTTCCAGCCTTGAAGGTCATTATATACTGCTCAGTTTTCAGTAGTATTGTCCTACTGGATCAGAGGTGAAATGCTACCGGTTTACACCAGTTTGACCGAACCGGTAGTGATGGTGGGTGGTTGTTCAGTGAACCGGTAGCAGTGGTAGAGCGAGGCTCCTCCCACCCACCTGGATGACATTATTTCCTGGTTTTAACCAGGAAGTAACCTGTTTTTGATCCTCTGCGGATGCGTAGAAGACTTTGTGCATGCGCAGAGGATCCAAAATCACATGTGATGCACACACACACACTTCTGAACCGGTAGGGAAGATAAGTAGATTTCACTCCTGTTCTGGATGTAAGGGTTGAAGCAGAAACCAGGTCAGAGAAGGGCACTGTTAAATACTGAGCAGGTCCATGCCAATCTTAAGGCTGGGAAAGGAGTGGCTAAGAGTCTGTTAGCTCAAAAGAAGAGGATGAAAATGCATAAGATTTAATCTCTGGGGGTGGCAGAGATATGGGTTTGATTTCTATATTCTCTGTCTGTCTGTTCTTCTGTATATACTGTGTATGACGTCTTTCTAGTTTACAATGACATGTATCCAGCAATGTGAAATCACTGAAGTTTTTGCTACTAATTCATGAATGTGAGGTTGCGTTTCCAGAAGAATAAATATTCATAACAATGCCTGATTCTGTATGGTCCCAGAAATATGAAGCCCAGTTTTCTCATGGTTAGAATGGGCAGGCAATCATTTCTGAAGGGCAGAAACAGATGGCACCACTCCCTTTTAATCCCGTATTCACCTTCAAATGAAACACACAGTTTCATTTCTCTCCTGAACTTTGGACACTATTCTCCCTTTTATGTTGTCTTGAATCCTTCTGTCCATTTGAGCTCCAGCTAGAGCAGGGGTCTCCCAACTTGGCAACCTTAAGACTTGTGGACTTCAACTCCCATAATTCCTCATCCAACCATGCTGGCTGGGGAATTCTGGGAGTTGATGTCCACAAGTCTTAAATGTTGCCCAGTTTGGAAACCCATGAGCTAGAGCATTTCAGTTGACTGTAGGCTAATCTCAGCAATGTATCAGCTACTTTTCAAAGGCAAGGTTGCCTCTTCAACCTAGTCAATGCTTACCCCTGCATTCTAATAGCTGCTATATCTCTTTTCCCTCCCTCCTTCCCTTGCCTCTCAAATAACATAGCGGTTAAGATCTTCACTTAGATACAAAAAGTTTCCAGTTTAAAACTTAACAGAAACATTGTTTAATTACAGTTTTCCTTTAAAAAAAAAATCCAGGAGTTTGCTGTTTAAAAAATCCAGATACCTGAAGCAGAAAAGCGTCAGCTGCAGCTCCCAGACAGAAAAGATTATGTGGCGTCTTTCTTAGTTTTGTTGACTTCTCTAATATTGCTACTGGAATGGATGAATTGTGTTAGAAGAGCTCTTGAGTTTTATGGTTTAGACACCTGTCTGCTATTAACAAAAGTGAGCTCACTTAATGTCACATGAGCCATGAAATAACCTTCCAGCAGTCACCTCTTCAGACAGGGTTAGAGCCAAATATATAAGAGATTGAAAAAGCCAGTATCTTACTGCCAAACTTCTAAATCATCCAGTGTTTATTGCCAAATTATTTTTGGTATGATTCTGAATATACTTCAGCTTCAGGAGTTGTAGGATGCTCCCTTATATGGCCATGATTTATGAACATTATTCCAGCATTGTCCCACCGACCATCACTGAAACTGTACAGAATATTAATTTAGAAATAATTTATGTTTGAGATTGATGCCACTTTTCTATATCTTTGAGACCTATTTTCAAATACATGTGTGTCGTCAAAATCTCAGGAAAATGATAGTTGTCTACATTTTACATGTATTTCATATTTGCACCAGTATCTAGAATGTTTTTACTTGAATATCATCTTGCAGCAAATGTGTTCCCAATAAGCTCTTGAGCTGCCTCACTGCAGAATAGATGAAAAACACTGCTGTCGCACAGAACTTCCAATAACGTCTATTCCTGACTTTGACTTAATTCAATACATTTTTTGTTCAGAAGAAAATTGGGTGAACTAAGATTATATTGTATTTTCTTCAATAGAAGAGTTTGTAACAAACACAGCATCTTCTTTGCCAATTCTGCAGTCTTGAACTCAGTCTCCCTAAACAACTGGTTTTGGTATTTGGCAGCGGCCAAAATAATTTGTTAGGTATCCAGCTCTCTTGCACTTCACTCTCAACTGTAAGTTAGAAAGGATCTTCAGATCCTGAGGCTGAAACCTGCCTGACCTGATATCTAGAACCAATTTATGATTCAGAATCTTCCTGGTAGCATGAAGAATATTCTAATACTGTCAATTTCATCAAGAAAGCAGGAAAAGGCCCAGCGTAGTGTTAATGAGCAGGGGTCTCCAACCTTGGCAATTTTAAGACCTGTGGACTTCAACTCCCAGAGTTGAGCAAAACTGGCTGAGGAATTCTGGGAATTGAAGTCCACAGGTCTTAAAGTTGCCAAGGTTGGAGACCCCTGTTAATGAGGGCCTGTAATGAGGAGACCCTGTAATGTTCTCTTTTCCTGGAACCATTTCTCCATTTGAAGAGTATCCTATGCAAATCCAATTTAAATATAAAAGGGTTAATAAACTAGGAGAAGCCATGGTCTTAAGGTTAGCCTGAAAAATAAGCAAACAAAGCAGATGCCCAAGTCCTTTGGTCCTTGTTTTCTTTGCTTCAGTGAGATGTATTTTCCTGTGCAATATGGCAACCAGATCTGGTTTACGAAATTAAAGAATCATGACATAGCAGCAAAGTCAGACGAATAACAGTTATTTCTAAAATTTGTATCCATGCACTAAAATTAGCATAAACAAATATGATGCAAATAAATTTTTATCTCCTTTCTGGGTTAGTCTCCCCACCCCCATTTTTTGGCAATAGTCTCGATCGACTGACAATTTCTGGTAGTATAGCTATTATAATAAAATATACTACTTCCTTCTCTTTTGTTTCTAGGCTTGGCCTTACTCAGAACTAATTGACTGCCTCAGTATCAACTCATTATCAAGCAAGGTTGAACGTGGACCAAAAGATTGGCATGGATATGAAGCATCAGATTCATGGCAATGTCCCTACAAATAGATACTTAGATATTGGGCAGCTCCCTAACTTACGTAGGAGGGAATGCCTGGAGCCCTGGGTTTCAGGCAAACTCTACAGTAACAAGATGCATTTGAAGTGGCTCTCCTTTTCTTCAGTCTCTGTACTCCTTCAGTATATCCCCATTGGCATACACACCTAGAGTAACCCGTTGGTTGGCAGAACATGCTCTCCTGTCAGCAAGATGGCTGAAAGAAACTCTGCAGTCTACCTGACAGGTTTTTGCTGAATAAAAAACCTTGCAAGAAGATAGACCTGTATTTGTTTTAGGACATTTCCTGCATTTCTAGTTGTACCAAAAATGAGGAAGAAGTTACCGAATGAACGTACCGTTAACATACACTAACCTATGACATATAGCAGAAAAAGGTGGTATTAGGTACAATGGATCCTGCTAATCTGTTTTAACCCCCCCCCCCCCGTGGTGGAGCACCCACAACCACCCACAACTAATTTTCTTTCTGTCTTTTTTTTTTTATTTCAGTGAACTCTGGCGATGGCATTGATTATAGCCAGCAGAAGCGAGAAAATATTGGAGACTTAATTCAAGAGACACTGGAAGCTTTTGAGCGCTATGGTGGTGAAGATGCTTACATAAACATAAAATACATGGTCCCAACTTATCAGTCATGCCTGTTAAATTAGCAAAAATGATGCCACAAGTGCTTTCCAGCTCTGTCTAATGTATTGGTACTCATTCCAGCCCCCCACACCCCCAATATACTAAAAAAGCAGCTTCTGGGACCTTAGACTCTTTAGCTCTTCAGTACAAATGTGAGCCTGTCTTTCCAATGCATAAATAGTGCCTGTTTCTTGGATTACAATGGTGTGCTGTGCTTATTTGTTTGGTGAAAGAATTGCTTCTTTATCACAAAAGCAGAGCGGAGCGGGTGTCAGAGTCAAACCTTCATTTGTACGGACAATAAAACTATAATTTTCATACGCAATTCGGCAATTGCTCTTCTGTGTCCGCTTGCCCTGGAGGCGATGTCCCAGGCTGTAACAAGGAGAGTTTATGCTGACTGCTTAATAGGAGAAACAATCGTTCAGCAGTGGTTCTCTAGCAGCTGGGCAGAATAATGGGCCCCGACTTACAATAAAACTGTTGAGCATCTCTATGAATTACAGGAGGGACTTTTTGTGCAGCCCATTAGAAAGCGCCTTCATAAATGTAATTAATGAGTCAAACACACGTGTCGTCCAAGCTTCCAGGTGTTTACCTTTTTTTCCAAAAACAGAATGCCTTCTTATTTCTTTCTTTCTCTCCCCCTTTTTTAAAAAAAGTAGCATGACAAGAAAGGAAAATGGATCTGCCTGAAAGCACAATTTTATAGTAAGAGTGTTGCCCTGTGGTTTGTCTAGAAAGGCAATAGGTGTTTGCAAGAATTCTAAATCTTTGTGACTGGCTATTTATAGGATTCCTCCTCCAGGTTATCTACTGCTTCTGTTGGCTGAAGCATAAACACATACCATGTTTATGATGTATAGCACAACATTTTTTCTCAGGTATGACAGGCCTGGCTAATGAACTGGCAGCTTGCGAAGGGGATCTGGTTCCCCCCAAAAAGGTAACTGCTGGCTGCTTATACCAAACAAGATGTTGTTTTTTAAAAAATGCCTGGCAGATGTTCCTATCTGGAGACCGTATCTCTGTTGTCCTATAGCATAGGCATCAAACTCACTGCATCACATTGATGTCACGTGATGTATCATGGCAACTTTTGCCTACACGGAGCTGAGGTGGGCATGGCTTGCGTGTGATGCATTCGGCCTGTGGGCCGCCAGTTTGACACTCCAGTCCTATAGTGCCCCAATTCCATAGCCATTGAAGATTGTACAGAGAGAATCAAGTACCACCATTTCTGCCATCCTTACCCATAAAAATTGCAAATTAGATGGGGAATAGAAAGGAAGGCAAGTGGCAAAGCTGCCTACGCTGTGTCCACATTGAGCTGACAGAAAAACTTTAAGAGCACTTTACAAATGTAAAAATTAAGAGTCTTTTTTTAAAAAAATGTTTGAAATGATGTTTTTCACAGGCACAACGTAACTCAGGAGTGAGCTACATGTGACTCCCCAGATATTGCTGAGCTCTGACTGCCAGCACCTCTAGCCAGCACCCACAATCCTTGCGAATAAAAGATTTAGTTCAACTATAGCTAGAGAACTTTCACTGTTATTTCTGTTATAGAAGCAATATAACAATGAAGAATACAAATGGGGTTTCTTGGCCTTTGGATTATAAGTAGTATAGTTTAGAGAAGTGCCTGCATTAG
The DNA here is from genome assembly GCA_022577455.1 of Arizona elegans. NCBI lineage: Eukaryota > Metazoa > Chordata > Lepidosauria > Squamata > Colubridae > Arizona > Arizona elegans. The sequence goes on from JAKOOJ010000001.1 coordinate 259,224,974, forward strand.
ACCTTAAGAAAAGCTCTCCACTTCAGCAACTAATACTTTTCTGTTTTTGAGAACAATGGCATTTTTGTATTTTGCAGCCACCATTTCCCATCCGCCCACTAAGTCTGGGTTGTATTTGCAACGGCAGTGATAGCTCCAACTCTTCTCCGCAAACCTCTTGTTCCAATTTCTGATACAGAACTACCAGCACTACAGTCAGAGATATTGTGTGAGTTTATGAGGCCAACAGAACTCTTTCTTCATACTTAAAAGTCTCCAGTCACAGAAGATTTAATATGTTCGCAACAGAGGATGTAATATAACTATTGGGGTGGCTTGTACAATTGAGACTGCCTAAGCAATAATAAAAAAATCCTTGGGGCACAACTTTTCAGGCATGGTTTTTGTGATGGTCCATGTGGGGCACATTCCTACAAATGGAGTACTTCAATCATCACCAGTGTCACAACAGAACATTTCTATACTTACCCAAACACAAAATTATTGTTTACAATGAAGGAAAAAAATGGTATGGATGAACAGTGCTAGTAATTGGAATCACAGGCTGAGTTCAAGTAAGCATGATGATATGAAGATCCTTGGTATTTATAACAATGGAATGTGTGCTTTTTAAAAACACAATTTATACTAGAAAGTGTCAAGAAGTGGTTGTCCTCCAGGCAAAATTAAGTATTTTGTGCCCTATGGAATTAAATGGGTGAGATTTAAGCAGCGCTTTATCCTCCCGTTGAAATGAACGAAATATAATGTTGCCTGAATTGTCCCCGTTTGTGTGTATCAAACAATGCCTAGTTTTTGCTGTTGTAGGCTTCATTTATTTATCTTTGAGAACACAGCAATACTACTGTGCACAATCCGATTGCCTTAAATCAGCTATAGAAGCACAAATAACAGTTATTTTGTAGTGAATTTCAAAAACAATCCCTTGACGAAAAGGCATTTTACTTTTTTTGTTTTATAATATTTGCCCTGGAAAATACTCTTCTGCTACAATATAGATAAAAAAGGCCAAAGCAAAAGTCCAAGTTTGTGTTTATATCTCTGTGTGTGTGCAATACAGAAAAAGCCACTCCAATTACAAGCAGCTAGAATAGCAATGGGTAGGAAGGATTGCAATCACGGGGCTGGTATGTGCTTCAGCATGTCTCCTCCCCAATATACAGACATGTACACACAGACATACACACACTTTGTTCCATACCCTAAAAAGAAGCCAGGACACATCACCTACATAAAAATAGAAGTGGTGAGCAAGGGGAATGGCTAGTCTCTCTTCCTTCTTCACTCTGTGATCATCAACACAGGCAGGACCAAAACAGAAATTTACACTGATTTGAAGGATGTGCTCAAAATGGCTCCTTATATTAAAGAAGTGAGTCCCCATGAAATCACAGTATAATCTAGAGGGTGATATCATCCAAGTCTACACTTTATAAAATACAATTATATGAATAACCATTTTGGGAATAGCCTGGGATAATTCAAATAGCTTGCTTTTGTACAAACTACCAGCTTGAGATACAACTTCAATAACAACAACAACAAAAATCAGGAGAGAGCAAGTAAGAAGGAGAGATGCCAAATAAATAAATCAAAATTATCAGGGATCTGAGGTAATGGTATAACACTGATAACATCCAGAACTTTTAAATATAGAGCAAAGAGAATCTAATTTTTTTTTAAAGCATCCCATAGTGCAGTAAAAGTGACAGTTTTGACCTCAGTAGGCTAAATATCAAGCTCCTCTATAATTTAGCAGAGGAAACTGCAGCAGGAAAAGTTTTCTCTTTTAGTTTGGAAGCAGGTGTTAATTCAGCCTCCAAGAAAAGTAGCATTCAGAGTGAACGTTTGCAGTTATCTGCAAATATCTTGCAGATAGTTTACAATTGCTTTATTCAGAAGTCCTCTTCATTGGCTGGATGTGTTCAAGAGGAAATAGGGTCAAACCATAATTCTGTGCTTGGTGCAGTGTGTACTGATTTGCGCACACCTCCTCCAGTATCAACAGCTTTAAGTCAAACATTTGTGGGAACACACTGTTTATATACACAACTATGCACAGAAGGGCTTGCCCAACATCTAGAAGCTTTGTAGTGCAGAGTTTGTATTTCCACAGAAACTTACTAAGGCTCCTGTCTGCACATATTCGTATTGTCTGTGCAAGTATAAGAGAGTTGATCCTATGCATTGTACCATGAGTGGGGGGCCACACCACCATATGCTCACTATTGCATACAAATAAGGCTATTATGGAATACGGATTCTTATATTTATTTATTTATTTATTTATTTATTTATTTATTTATTTAATTAATTAAATTTCTATACCACCCTTCTCCCGAAGGACTCAGGGCGGTGAACAGCCAGAAGATAAAACACAGGAAATACAAAATCTAAAATAAATTAAAACAAATTAAATAATTTAGGCTGAATTTTAAAATACCCCATAATTAAACAGATTAAAAATTTATGTTTAAAATTTAAATTTAAACGAGGAGATGATTTAGGCCAGGCCAGCTTGATGAAATAAAAACAGAGGATCCCGGATCTTCGCACCTTCCGTCGCGCGCTTAAAAGGTTTTTTTAAGCGCGCGACGGAAGGTGCGAAGATCTGGGATCCTCTGTATCTCCGGGGGGGAGCTTGTTCCAGATCGTAGGTGCCCCCACAGAGAAGGCTCTCCCCCTGGGGGCCGCCAGCCGACATTGTTTGGCCGACGGCACCCGGAGGAGCCCCTCTCTATGGGAGCGTACTGGCCGGTGGGAGGCTATTGGTGGTAGCAGGCGGTCCCGTAGATAACCAGGTCCTAAGCCATGGAGCGCTTTAAAGGTGGTAACCAAAACTCAGAAGACCACCGGGAGCCAGTGCAGCTCGCGCAGGAGAGGTGTTACATGGGAGCTCCATGGTGCTCCCATAACCACCTGCGCGGTCGCACTCTGCGTCAGTTGGAGCCTCCGAGTGCACCTCAAGGGGAGCCCCATGTAGAGAGATATTGTAGCACTTCATTCTTTAATCCAATCTTTTGGAACAGTGGCCCCCAAACTTTTGGACACCAGGGACTGGTTCGGTGTAGAGAGGTTTTTCCATGAACCAGAAGGGGCTTGGTTTCATGTGCTGCCTGCATCCGGTGGATGGAACTTCGCTTGTTTGCGTGGCCTTGTTTCTGGCATGCCACAGCTTGGTGCCCATCCACGAAGCAGGGGTTAGGGACCTCTGCTGTAGAATAAAGAGCACAAATGATTCCTTTTTCTAGACAGAAGAAGAAAACATTTTGCTGCAAAAGAACAAGAACAGCTTTCCATCTCTAGAAGATTTCTGCCACCAGTGTAATATGGATGCTAAATATTCATATTCACAGGGAGATATGTTAAAACAAGAAGATTCCAACAAAATGCAGGGGGGCATAGCAATAATTTTCCATCCCAAACTGGAATGTCCGATAAAGCAAAATCTGGATCACTAGTATATAAGGCTATCATCTTCGTTGGAAGCAGAAGGCCGGAACAATATTGCATTTAAATTATTTAGAGTCAGAAAACGGTAGAGGAAAATCAAGAATTGAACTTTTCTGCCATCTTTCCGGTATTTGTCTAACAAGATAGTCATGGAATTTGCAGTAGCCAAACTGGGCCAGAAGCCAGATACAAATTAGTCCATGCAATCTGTAACATCAAGAATGTTTCTACCCAGTTTGTCTTCAATTCTTAATTCTAGGAAAAGTAAGAACTGAAACCAAATATTGAAGAAGTTCAGATCATTTTTCTGTAGAAGAACCTTATCTCCATCTTCTTCAAAGGACTAAATCCTGTCCTATCTCTGATTCAGTTTCCTGGAGCTAACAAATAATGGTCCTTTAACCAGATAGATAAGAATTGACTATATAATTGAAGGGCATCATTTCAAAACATCTGTTACCCTTTTCACTGTTCAATTACCTGCTGGGTGGAAGAAAGGGAATATCAGCTTTGAATGAATGTGATCATCCTTTCTCATCTTATGGCTGTTGCAGGCAAGCACTTGTAAGTCAGCCATTTTGGGAAAGATAACTTGAGCAGTCATGGACCCATTTCCAAATTTTCTTTTTCTTTTCTTTTCTGGTGTATGCCATGGGATGTAGTATGTTGGTTTTCTGCGTACATGATGATACAAGATATTCTGTGAGGGTAGTTTAGTTACCTGTTTAGTATTTGTACTAGGGAAACACCTAATATACATTAAAATTTTATATTGACTAGAATTTTCTATGAATACATACTGTATGCGCATGCATACATGAAATTTTGAACAGATACATATATATGTACATTTTTCATTAAAGTTAAATATCACAGCATTGTCTAGATGTCCTTGAAAAATATAAATAGGTCAGACCTAGATAGTGGGTGGAAATTGAGATCTCAGGACTGAAACGTGGAAAGCACCCCAAAAGAAGACAGTGGAAGACCATTTCTGTATTATTGTGCCCCCCCCACTCTGAAACTCATCATGGATAAGTTCATGTAGTAACAAGTGGACTTTATATTTACTATGTGAAAGAAACTCAGATATAGTGCAGCATGCTGTGCCCAGAGAAGCTGATAAGATGACTCCAGGTAGCCATAGGCATGAAAGTCATGGTTTCTCATGCTTTGTCAACTGAATTCAGTGCCATTGCAACTCTGAATATGGGGGGGTTGTGTCAACTATCAAATGGATATCTCCACTAGTACTCTTATACAGCTCTCTTCTTCAAGGTAATATTATCTGGACAAGTACATCAGGGATGGGTTTCACTTACTTTTACCACTGGTTCGTCCTGCGTGCACACTGTTTGCACATGTGCCCGGCCTTCCATGCATGTACTTTGCTCGCTTGCATGCCTTCCACGCATGCCTTGCAAACATGCCTGAATAGCATGACTTGGAGCCAGGGCGGGCAGGTGGGCAGGCCCACCTGCGATCACTGCTACTGGTTCGCCTGAACCGGTGCGAACCGGCTGAACTACATGCAGTTTTAAGCAAAAGAAATAAAAAACCCCACAAGGAAGGTGGAAAGGTCTACCCTAGAGAACGTATTTTGATATCTGTGGATTTGGGATTGGACAAGGTCAAGTGCCAAACAGGTATTTCCACCAACTAGGAATCACATGGCTATCCTTTGCCAAAAGGCAGGGCCAAATTTCTGTACTTGCACCTCATTCCTGTAAGGTTAACAGACTCCCTGCATTGTAGATCTGCTTCTTCTATCTCTTCCCTGGATATAATACAGATAGGCTCTGAGCTGATCCTGTACAGCATATCATTGTCGAATCATCAGCCATCACGAAGATAAGCTGTTTAGAGGGGCATTAAGTCCAGTTCTTTTCTCGAGCTGCTAGCTGGAGCCCTTTCAGATCATCTAATGGGGTTATGTAAATAAAAATCTGGCTGCTCAATCAGGCTAGGGAAACCAAAAGTCTGTTGAACGTTGCCTTCTGGTTCAGGCTCCACACAGTGTTTGTAACAGCCAGATCTGTTTAAGAGCATTACATATAGCTTTCTAGTAGAGTTTGCCACACAGGCCTGAAACAGCTTCTCTTAGTCTAATGAAAAAGAGAAAGCAGGGAATTTGGACTGTATTTAAGGGAACAATGTAGAAAGACTTTTCTGTGCCGAAATACAAGAAACTTAGACGAAGAGGCATAAATCGTTCCAAACCATTTTATTAAAGCATTGTTTGTGAATAAGCCATAGTTGGTTGGATTCACATAGGATGCTAAGCCATAAATCATGAATGACTAATCATGATCACATAGACCATATAACCTTCCAATCCAAGTCAAATAGAAGTATGACTTACTTCGATTGCTTGGAAGATAGCAGATACATTTGACCTCAGCTTTCCAGTTCTTGTTCACTCAGACTCCAAAGGATGAAGCTACAACAGCCATGCCTAACAAGGGTAGGGAAAGTTACAACAGTTAGATAGTAAAACATCCTGATGGGGAAAGGAGAATATTGGATTGATTGATTGATTGATTGATTGATTGAATGACTGACAGACTTGTCCCCAAATCTGAAGTATCATACCATCATTGGTTGTTCCAATGACTCTAACTTGAAAGGTAGAATGATGTGAGAACTGAGGTAAATTCATGGATCCTTAATTATACAATTCAGTTCTTTGTCATATGGTCCAGTCTCATTTCCTCAGTGGTTGATTGACTGATTACGTGCCACCAAGTCATTTCCTAGCACCCACATAGATTTTTTCCATGACAATCTATACCTAACCTGCTCCTTCAGGTCTTCCAATGGTACACCCATTGACACTGTAACTTCATCTGTTTCATGAAGTTCTTTCCACATTGTGTTTTCCCAGTCTGTATGCAAGTTTCTCATGAGGACAATGAGATGTCCTAGGTAATTTTATAGTGACTACAAATTGCATCTGCCAGTTAAAATAGCTTAGCCACTTATTTTATGATGGGAAAATCATGTCAGGTTTACTTCATACTTTTATTTCAAACCCTAACAATGATCTATATTGTATTTAATAAAATACATTTATTATAAGCACTCCTTCTCTTTAGGCTAAAAGTGGCTTTTCTATTTTTTATTATTATTTCTATTGATTTAATATACACAAAATGGTAAAATGTGATTTGTGTCATTTTTACACACACATACACAAATTATAAATAAAAATAAGAAAACAAAAACATAGCATGTTGCATATAAGACATCATTTGGCTTAGTTTTTAAACAAAACAATGTGTGCTCAAGGGCATCCATGGATGGGAGGTCTACAACATCAAGAGATGGAAGCCCCATTGCTTTTGATGTGGGGCACACATATGCTACATGCAAAAGGGGAGGTGCTGAATTGTTTCTATGCCCCAACTTGCCTTTAAAAAAAAAAATCCTCCCTGACATCACCTTGTGTATGTTCCTGTTCTTGATGCCAGTATCACTGGGTATAACAAAATCATGACTACTTCAAAAGAAGCACAGTTTGAGAAATCAGCATCTCTGAAACTTTGTTTGCACCATCCCTTCAAGACTATTTAGCTCACCTGTGAAGCAGGGGTGAAATCCAGCAGGTTCTGACAGGTTCTGGAGAACCGGTAGCGGAAATTTTGAGTAGTTCGGAGAACCAACAAATACCACCTCTGGCCCCCAAAGTGGGGTGGGAATGGGGATTTTGCAGTATCCTTCCCCTTCCACACCCACCAAGCCACGCCCACCAAGCCACACCACACCCACCAAGCCACGCCCATAGAACCGGTAGTAAAAAAAATTGGATTTCACCACTGCTGTTAAGTATAATTCCATTCTGAAAAACAAAACTTATAAATTTGCTTCTATTTTTTTCTCCATGGTAGCTTTAGAATCTAGAGCTCTGTTTCCAAAGATCTAACCAAACAGAGCCAATTCTGGAGGGACGAGGGCAAGATTGGGCTGTTTCCAGAAACTGGGGCCCTCTTATTTCATCGAGTTGTCTCTCTTTTTTTTTCTGCTGATAAAGAATCTGTACTTGCCTCATGAGCTCCCAAATGTCTCTCTCGCTCTCCCACCAGTTATGGGTCTGAGAATCCATTTCAGCAGCTTTATGTACCCCAGTGGAACACAGCATGTTTCTTGTTTTTCTCTTCCTGCACAGCTCTGTCAACAGATTGCAGCAGAGCTTGACAAAGTAAACATTGCACTGAGACAAATCCATTTCTGGAAGGCAACTAAGTGAATTCTGCTATAGAAAGAAAACTAAGCAATGAGGGGAGGTGGGAAATTAAATTTAAGTAACTGACTCCGTGTGAGTATTATCTCTTCTTCTGTCTTCTCAGGAAGAAAAACTCAAAAGTCTTTGTGTTTAGGAGCATACCATTTTGCACCCTGCTCATTTTATTTCTCGGTCATTCCCTCTAAGAAGTTTACGCTTCAAACTGTTTTGTTTTGTTTTCCTAATAATGCAGAACCATTCCTGTCAGGAACAAAAGAAGAAAACGCCAGTGTTGTGCTCAGGAATCCAAAGAATTCACATCTGTTGCTGTAAAAAATCTCTTACATCTCCTTCTTGTTTGTGGTGCATTATTACAGGAATCATGTGATTTAATGAAAACATTTGCTGCCTCTGTCTGTCCACTGCTTTGGATGAAAAGATGGGTAGCTTAGTTCAAGCTGACCGAACAGCTGAGAGGCGATCTCCACATATGATCAGAGCCAGGCATGCTTTGATTCAGAGCAAGGCACAATAGGATCATTCAAAAAGTTGTCCTTCTCAAAGGCCTTTTTGTCCACTCCCCCATATGCCTGGGATGTCCAAGCATGTAAAAATGCAAGGCGAGGAATGGTGGAGTGGGAAAGAAAATTAGTGAAAAGTCTCCTGAACAAAAATATGCCTTTCTTGGCAAACAGAGTGTAGGCTGTATTCAGGTTTTACAGTATGAAGCTGCTTTTGTTGACGAATGTGCGAACCTGTAGGCCTGTCCCACATTCAGAGGAATGTGCCAGTAAAACAAAACAAAAAACACTGAAAAGGCATTCTTGAAATAAAGCCCTGTGGGTGTTTTAAAATAAAATTATCTAAAATATTAACAACTTTGAGTTTCAAGAACATCAACGTCCTTCGGGAGTAGGGCGGTATATAAATCTAATAAAAGAAAGAAACAAACTAAAAGAAACGTCAGCCGCAATTCAGTATCTGAATACATTGAGTCCTTGACTTCACGAGTTCTTGACTTATAACTTTGAACAGCTGCTAAACAAGTGGTTATAACAATACTGAAAAAAGTGACTTACGACTGATCCTCACACTTGTGACCATTGCAGTGTCCCTGTAGTTACCTGATCCAATACTTAGCAACTGTCAAATATTTCCAATGGTTGCAGCCTCCTGGGATCATGTGATTGCCATTTGCAACCTTCCCAGTTGGCTTCCACCAAGCAAGGTCAATAAAGGAAGCTGGATTCGCTAAACGACAAGTCATAAAATCAGGCACAAGTCATTTAACAACCACTCTGCTTAGCAACAGAAATTGTGGTCCCAATTGTGGTCATAATTTGAGAACTACCTCTATATTTTCTGGGTCTTACATTTGTGTAGCAGCAACACAATTTAAAGTTGTTAAAATGCAATTTAACCTGCTCCTATATTGCATCCGAGGATAAGGACAGGATTTGCCAAAAGTACTAGTAATTAGTGGATATGGCTGTGGGAATAGGGAAAATCCTACTTCTGATTCTCCTCACAAATGCTGAAAACGCCATTTTATTGGCACCCTTAGAACATTTCTTTTCCTGGGAGCACAGCCATCTATCCTCTCAGGAAGGGTTAAAGGTGTGGGAATTTTTTAGCCTGGAGAAGAAAGTGGAAAAGGTGATGTGATAATAACCAGGTTCAGATATAAGAAAGGCTGTCACAAATATGATAGAGCAATTTTTTAAAAAACTTTTGCTCCAAAAAAATAAAGCATCCTCACTAGCCTGTTTTCTGATCGATTGGTGTCGTGTGATTGGCCTCATCCCCGCCAAGCAGCCATTTTATGAATAGGCAATCTCCATTCCATGACATTTGTTTTCTTTGGGCTTCTGTGACTTGCTCTCAAAATGTTAAATGAGCCTGCTGAATGTGTAGTCTAACGGATCCTTCTTTAACCCTGAAATGGGTTAAAGTTCACAGCGCTGGTCAAAGGCGAGTGCTGGATCTGTAACAGAGTCCTTAGATGACCATTTTCTCTGCTCCACAAGCAGTATTATCATATAGCTTGTATAGATCAACCTGCTGGGATTCCATGCCATTTCATCCAGGTTAAATAAGCCCACCATAAGAATTATTCAAACCATAAGAGTTATTAAATCTAATGGTCTCATTCTCTAGGGAAAGAAAATCTATTTTTTGTATTTGACGATTGTTTCAAATGTCACTGGCTGAACCCATATTTAAAAAAAATAAATGATGCCAAATTAAACTTCTGCATCTCCAGATAATAGGTGGGATAGATCTCAACCTGCTATCCAGTCAAATCACCTCCAGACAATGCATCATCCGATAATACTGAACTCTGTGGATCCCCAATGTGACTTGTTATAATGCATTTCCTATGAGGTCATTCTAAGCAGTTGTTTGCTGACAGCTGAGCTTTTCTTGTTGCTGCTCCTTGTTTAGAAGGCCAAAGTATTGGGAGGTTAACTGACTTCTTCCAAGACACACAATCTGGGCCTTTCAGAGCCAAGGTTGAATTTAAGCCACCGGAGCTCTTATAAATGTTAGTGTGAGGTTTCCTGCCAGCATTCAACCTCACCCATCTGAATATGACAAGCAAATGAGTCCAAAAGATTTTTGCCAAATATCTGTGGCAGAGTACAGATAGTCTAATTTCAAAAGGCTGGTGAAAATAGAATGGTGTAGAGATTTATTTACACATCATGACCAATTGGTTCTCAAATCTTGTACAGGTAGTCCTTGACTTATGACCACAATTGAGCCCAAATTTTTTGTTGTTAAGTGAGACATTTGTTAAGTAGGTTTTGCCCCATTTTACGACCTTTCTTGCCACAGATGTTAAGTGAATCTGACTTCCCCATTGACTTTGCTTATCAAAAAGTTGCCAAAGGTAAAAATCACATGACTTTGGGACACAGCAACGATCATAAATATGAACCAATTGCTGAGCGTCTGAATTTTGATCACATGATCCTGGGGATGCTACAAGGGCTGTAAGTGTGAAAAATGGTCATAAGTCACTTTGTCCAGTGCCATTGTAATTCTGAACAGTCACTAAATGAACTGTTGTAAGTCGAGGACTACCTGTACTGTTTAGAAAAGCGCAAAACAATATATACAAAAGTGTAAATTTTCAATAGCCCTGTAGATATTCTTTGCTTGTTTTTAAGGGAGTGAGAATGGATGACAGATATTCAAGTTCAAAATAATATGCTAAATTGAACACATAGAAGTGGTTGTGATATGCCAATGAAGAGGTATGGTCCCATGATTTCTTTGATGGTTCAAATTCACTTCTTTCTTATGATGCCTCCTTCTAGGGATGGGGACTAGGACAATTTGAAAATATGTCAGCAGGAAGGTGTCTCCAAGTTTGGTGGCTTGAAGGTTTGATGTCTCTTGCAACCAATTAGGGTAGAGAGGTGGGTTCAGAGGTTGCCAGGAGTCTGATAGGAAGTTGTATAATAGAGACCTCAGCTTTTCTAGCCACTTACTAATCCCGTCACTTTTTTCTTATAAAGGTATTTAGCTAGGCAGTTGTTATGGAATTGCCTCATTTTTTTTCATTGAGTTACTGTATGGTGGCTCATAATAGAACTGACCAGGGAGGACTTAAACCCATAATTAACCTGTGGAATGTTAAAACCCCACAGCTGCCTAAGCTTAAGCATAACACCATCACCTGGTTCATGATCCAGTTGATCATATCATCTGAAGACCTTACTGTGGCTCATTTTGTGGTTTGGATTACACTCATGCTTCATTGGCATCCAATTCATTCCAAGGCAGTTATTTATTTATTTTTCCTTATCACTGATAAAACTCTAAATGGGCATCCGAAAGTCTGCTTCTTTTGACATGACTCCGCTTCACTTATAATCATTTTGGTGGCCTTATTCTAGAAATGTAGCTGGTGGCATGCAAGATAAGGAAACAGCCAGTTCAACATTGACTCACTCTTTTTCAGGAAAGATTAGATTGGCCTCTTCCTTAATGATTTCTAAGTGAGGGAAGGAAATGTTTTCATGCAGTCATGCTACATTTTCTCTGCCTTGTTGGAGGCCTGAAAGGGCCCATTTCCCGACTCCTGGTGGGACAGGAAGTGACTTTTTTGCTGTCCCCAGCCTCCAGAGACTCCTAGAGAGGCTCCTAGAGACTCCTAGAGAGGCTCTGGAGGCTGGGGACAGCAAAAAATGTCACTACCTGTCCCACCGGGAGTTGGGAAATGGACCATTTCAGGCCTTTGGAGGGCCTCCAAGAGAATGAGAAAGGCTGTTTTCGCCCTTCCCAGATAAATAGAGAAGATCTGGAACCAGGTAAGAAAGAAAAACGGGCCTACCAGGCCATCATGTGCCAGGAGCGGGGGGGGGGGGGGTTGCGCGTGGCCATGTGCGGGCTTGACCCTCCCCCACCCCCCCTCTCCTGCCATGCGATGGCAAAAAGGTTAGCCATCACTGACTTAGCATATATCAGGTCACAAACCCAAAGAGATTCTATTTGTCAATTGCATATGGCAAATTTCACACCCTACCCACCATCATATTGGGCAAGGATCCACATCAGAACTGTATGTATCTGTTTGAATTTATTAGCCACTTAACTCCAATGGACTATAGTTGTGATGGTGAACCTATGGCACGGGTGCCACAGGTGGCACACGGAGCCATATCAGTGAGCATGCGAGCATTGCCATAGCTCAGCTCCAGCACGCATGTGTGTGCCAGCCAGCTGATTTTTGGGCCTTTCGGTCCCACCAGAAGTTGGGAAAAGGGCTGTTTTCGCCCTCCCCAGGCTCCTAGAAAGCCTCTGGAGCCTGGTGGTGGTGGTGAAAAACAGGCCTACCGGGCCCACTGGGCCATCACATGCTAAAAGCGGGGGGGGGGGGTGCGTATGCATGCACATGGGCAGGGTGCATTGAATTATGGGTGTGGGCACACACGTGGGTGACCTCCCCACGCTCCCCCCCTTTTGGCACACGACGGCAAAAAGGTTAGTCATCACTGGACTATAGGCACCATACAAAACTAGAAAAAAACAAACAAACAGGAAAACGGGGGGGGGGGAATCAAACCAAAGAAACAGCTGAGACTTCACTAATTTTAATGATCACAAAGGTTAAAAAGGGGGGGGGGCTTAGTCAAACAATAATACATCAGCCCCCAGCTTGGGACCAAGTGGTTTTAAAGGCTTTCTGGAACCCTATGAGAGATGGCACCCTCCTTATCTCTCTGTGTGTGGGGGGATGCTGATCCAGAAGCTGTGACAAAGAAGACTCTTCCTTATCCTGCAAGTTGGAAACACTGAATACAGGGAAACCTGGAGCCCATCCACTGCTAATCCCTAGTGCCAGTCCAGAAGGATACTGTGATCAACAGCATTGAAAGTCATTGTAGGAAGTGTAGAGAGGGCATTTCACTCTTTCATCCCAATCGTAATATTAATTCAGGATTAATTAATTTTTTCATATTTTTGGACCATCCATCTTCCTGCTAACATTCTCTTTTCCCATTTCTTCTGTTCTTCAATCCCTTTCCTTGAGAATTTTTTAAATGTATCACAAACATGGCTATTAAACTGAATTAATGTAATTCATGCAATGAAATATTTTTTTTTATTTTTAATTATTTATTTACTTTTCACATCTTTGAACTGCCCATCCCCGGCCATATTGGACCTTAGTATGTGCCTTCCCATCAGGAAAAATAAATGATGAATTAAGCAACATCTTCTAAATACGTTAACATGAATCTTAGGCAGCAAAAAGCAAATTCTGTTTTCTAGAAGAAACTGCTGCTGTCGTTATTATTATTACTCAATAGCCGGAGTCAGGTTCAGTGGTGGGTTGTCCCCGGTTTGGACCAGTTCTATAGAATCGGTAGTAAAACTGGTGTGAGGCTCCGCCCACCGACCTCAACATCATCAGGAAGCTTCTGCGCGCAGCCCCGTTGTGAACCGGTAGTAAAGGTAAGTAGAACCCACCCCTGGTCAGGTTGTCCATCCAGGAAGAGAAAAAAGGTCAGAGTTTTGATTATACAGTTGTGGCCACCATTTTGCATTTTTAAACCTAACCTGTGGACATCCATAACAACAGAGATTAACGTTTTTCCTCCAAAGCTTTTGAATGTCTTTTTGTTTTGATAGTATTGTTCAAATATTATCCTACCAAGGGAGGCATTTTATTGTTCTTTCTCTGTTATGGAATGAAAACCATACCTGTAAGAACCTTTATTGCAATGAAAAACAAGCATCTTTTGCCATGTATAATTGGGCTAATGCACCAACAACTCCCTGTGTAATCCTGTGTAATTTAATTTTTAAAAAATTCTGCTATTTTTCACTTAAAATAAACCAGAACAGTTAGTTAGGATGCATTTTTCTTTCTTTCCATCATTCTGAGATTATGTTTTCCTGAATAAATGTTTTGCTTTTAATGGTACAGGACTGTAAATAAATGATTTGATTTGAATGTTTTGTTCAGCTATTCTTTGTTGGTGTTTTTAATACGTCAAGTAGAATTTGAAAACTCTGTTATGGCTGTTCCTGATTATTTATCATTCAACTGAAAAACACAATTCAGTTCCTTAATATAATCAGAATAACACTGTAGCAAGCATATAGAGACAGCCTGAAGACAGGCCAGAGATATATCAAAGCTTCAGATGCTTCACTAATCAACAACAAACAAACAAATAAATAAATAAAATATTACTATTTTTCTGGGGCAGATTCGCTGCTTTTGGAATATAAAAGCGTGTGTTGATTTATGAAAGAATATTATGTTCTCCAGTGACTTTTACCGTGTCAAGAACCAGTTAGGCTTAGTGGTTAAGGCACCACACTAGAAACCAGGAGCCTGTGAGTTCTAGTCCCACCTTAGGCATGAAAGCTGCTGAATGATTTGGGGCCAGTCACTTTCTCTCAGTCAAATCTACCTCACAGGGTTGTTATTGTGGTGAAAATAGAAAGAGGAAGGAGTGTTATGTATGTTCACCACCTTGAGTTACTTATTAATAAATAAAGGTGGGATAAATATTGAATAAATAAATAAATGATCATAAAAGCCTATTTATAAGAAGTACATTAGGCTGAACCCTTCACTTTGCTCCAATCCTGAGTTCATTGCAATCTCCTTTGGTTGTTTGATGCTGCTAAAGAGACTGAAAAAGAAGTAATTGTCAACCAGGCATCAAACATTAGACCGACAGCTGAAAAAAGTCCATAATTCTTCAGTTCAGCTGGTAACAGAGCTCAGTTCTATGAATAGATATGCAATTGTTGTTGAAGTTTTTTCTCTAATTCATCGTTAAAAGTAATATGGGGCTTCCAAACATTCAGAAACCTGAAATTACTCCCATGTGCAATTTTCATAAAGGACCTGAGGGAATGAAAACCCAGGTATTTGAATACCATTGTCTCTATATATCTCAGTTTCTATAACTGGAAAAAGATTAATATTACGCAAGCAAATCTGGGGTAAAATGAAGCTAACATTATGATTTCTTAAAGCAGGAATGTCAAATTCAAGATCCGGGGGCCAGATCTGGCCTACGGGGGGCTTAGATCTGGCCTGCAGGGCCATCCTGGAAACAGCGAAGGCCTTCCCGAGCTCCATTTTTGCTGGCAGAGGGTTGCAGGAAGCTTTTGCAGTTGAAAATGGAACTCAGGTGCCCATTTTGGCTGGCAGAGACTTTGGGCCATCACAAGTGCCCCCAACACGAGTTACATCAAGCTGACCATGCCCACCCTAGCCCCCCAAAGTCAAACACAATCCTGATGTGGCCTTCAATGAAATTGAGTTTGACACCCCTGTCTTAAAGGAAAGATATCCCACAATTGAATAATTATAAGTAGCTTTGAAAAAGAGAGAGAAAGCTGTATTCATCCATTAGGAAAACAGCAACAATAACAATGCATGAAGAATCTCCTAAAGAGGATCCGTAAACATATCGCTACAAAATGGGCAAGCAGAGAAATTAGAGGAAATCCCCTCCTCGCCAAAAAAAGTAAAAGGAAAAAAGAAGTGGCAGTGTAAACAGAAAGAGAGGGGAAAAAATAGACCAAAAGTTGTTGCCATAAAGTCTGCATTAGCTTCAGCTGCCAGCTGGTGAATGAAGAGTATGCATCTCTAGCTATCAGTTTACATTTAGAGTCCTGGCATGCAAAGAAACAATGGTGGCCATCCTATTATTGAAAAGATAAT
This sequence comes from Arizona elegans, assembly GCA_022577455.1. NCBI lineage: Eukaryota > Metazoa > Chordata > Lepidosauria > Squamata > Colubridae > Arizona > Arizona elegans. Next base: position 259,240,852 of record JAKOOJ010000001.1, read on the forward strand.
GTGAATATTACTTTAAAATTAAAGTAAATATTTATTTAAAGATAAACTAAACTAGACCACCTCTAGTCCACAGAGAAACTCACAGATTCTTGATTTTTAAAGAGAGCGGAAGATAAGAGAAGTATGGCCACCTTCAAGAAACCAAGCTAGAGATCCATATTAATTTGTTCATATAGTTAAATGGATGTCTGGAACTATTTTCATGACCCTTTTTCCTCTCTGCCCTTTTTTACGTTTGCAAATACAGTACAGTATGAGGAGAAGGAGGGCAAGCATTACTAATGCTACTTTACCACACACTGTCAAGTACTTATAAACCCTATTTATAGCTTCAGTTAAAGATTCAGATATGAAGTACTCCATTAAAAGACCACTTTAATGAGCCCTCAGAGAAAATATCTGACAAAGCCTTTTGAGCTCATAACTGCTTGCTTGTCCTGGGCTTCTTGCTTGTTAACGTTCATAAAATATAGATACTGTGAATGAAATACCAGCACTCTCATTCTGCTATCAACAGATTGCATTGTGTGGTTAAGAAATGCACCACTAGAACTTAATTGCCATGTTGTCATTTATCTCTAGAGGAGTGAAGAACACACCTTTGGTTGGAGCTCTTCTCCCCTGAGGCTTTTGTTTCTGATGATTCACTAGGTCAGCATCTGGGAGGATAATCTCAGAAATATCATCCAAGTCTATTAAGTTAGAGTCACAGAGCAAAGCTGCCTTAGATGTAGTGCTAGCTCCAGGGTTGTTGAGGACTGGCCCAACAGCTATAACAAACCTTTGGTGGGATTTAAAGCAATGAAAAAAGCTGTCTTTGACTTATGGGATCCTACGGTGTCATCACAGGCAGTAGGAACGTCATGAGGGAGCAAGGATAAAAGAAATCCACATCATAAAATTGAATTTCTTTATACTCTTCCCCCCACTTCATTCTACTTGTCTTTCAAATACTGATGTCAATTTTTTTTAAAAAAAGAAAGGTATCTAGTGTTTTAGCACAGATTCACAAAAGTGGCGAGTTAACAAGTATTATCTCTTTTCTATTGCTAATTGCCGATTTTGGTCTTTGGGATATTTATGCCAGAAGCAATTTTGCACAGAATTAGCCTGTAGGTCCATCTTTCCAGGATTGTCAGGATGAACTGGCAGCAATCCTTCAGGGATGCAAGCAGGGATTTCTCTCAGGCCAACTGGAGAAACTGGAACTGGGGCTTCTGCATGTAAAGTAGGTGCTTACATAGGAGCTATATTCTCCTTTTATGGGCTGTTGCTGTGATAGCCTATCACAGTAAGCCTATCACTGTTTAAGGGAAATTCAAGGCCAGGAAAGAAAGATATACCTGTCTCATAAAACCTGGGATCAAGGATTGCCTAGGCTGTTTAAGGATCAAGCCAACAAACAGATCCTCTTGTTCTGGGCATAGAAGATATCCAAAATAATCAACTATAGGTTTGAAAGATATTAATTCATATTCTTTCACTTTTTTCCTTGTATTTGGTCACTCCTATCTTGTTTGTGCAATGACATAAATAAGGAACACAAGATAAACAAGTAAATAAGGTACACAAGATGCAACTTTGTGCTAATTTAGACTATGGCTGTCTTGTGCAATGCATTAGGTCACTGTTTGCTTAATCTTGATTTGTCAATTCAGTCACAAGCAGGCTTGAGTTCAAACACACCACACTGAGGCTTAATGATTAAGCTGTAAACCAGAGTTTATAAAGCACAACCACTGAGTTCCTGCAACATATTCAGCCACCAGGATGCAAATGCCATTATGCTTTAGTATGATGTGTGCACCTGTCAAAATATCAATCTGGTTAAGAATTGATTGGCCAGGTGGCCAGAGTAGCGCTCTCTAGGATCTCAGGCAAAGGACTCTGTCACTTGTCCTGCTATTTGATTCTTTTCAAATGGAAGAGTTTAGGTTAGGATTTCAAAACCTGGCATGTTCTGCATGGAATATTTTACCACTGCTGTATGTTCTACTTCTCATATGTAGCTCTTTCCCCAAATAGCACTATTATTAGTGTAGGGCAGAATAAACCCTTAACTCTGCCATGAATTCACTGTGACCTGGGGTTACCAAGAAAGACATTAGGTTTGATAGGAGCTTAGGTAAAATGCCTCTACCCTGCTACTTTTTGGTGGGCCTTCCATAAAACTTGAGTAAGGCATGGGACAACATCCCAACATCAGGGATGAAAAAGAGGAAGTTTGCCTTCAAAAGTGCTGATGGCTATAGTAGAGCATGCTGTATTTTCTCTGTGCTGATTTCTGGACACAGGTCCCTTACTGAATACTTCTGTTTAGTGGGGTTTCTCCCCAAAAAAGTACATGACTTTGCAACTTTATTATTATTTTTTTATAATTTTCATTCATAAGCATTTTTGGAAAACAGTGCCTTGTCAGGATAACATTTACAAATAGGGCAAAACCAAAGAAAAATTGATAGTAACTCTTGTCACACAAACTAATAACAATAACAATAATAATATAATAACAGCAATTATAGTAGTATAACCAAAAAACTTAAATTAAATTTCTTCTTACGATAGCTTATTTATATTTTTATCCCTTACTATACTTATAGTTTTATACATCTTTGAATGGATAGAGACAAGAGGTAGAAATGAGAGAAAGTAAGAGTATGAACATTAACAATTGTTAGTATGGAGTTTGCAACTTTAGTTTGTAGCTACCTTCAATATGGGGATGATATCCGTGGCCAGATAGAAAACCCCAAGGAATTTTTATTACAAAGTTGTGCCCAAAACAGACCACAATTCCCTGGAACTCTAGAGTGATCAGTAGAAGTCCCTTGAAAATAAAATTGCATGAAATCAAAAATTACACTTTCCATTTCTGCTGGAATTTCCCCTATTCTGGGAAGATGTTGCTTTTTCTTGTTCTTATAAAGGTTTGTTAAGAACAAGATGATGATGTCAGTTCTGTTCATAGACTGTAGCATGGGGAAAGCCCCTCCAGAAAGTCAGCTTTGTACCCAACACTGACTGGCAACACAGAAGGAGAACCCTTACATTTAGCAGTAAACCTCTTCTCCTTTCATAGGAAGTTATGCTCTTCTGAGGGGCAACAATAAAACACACAAATGGAGAACTTTGGATACTGAACTTCAAGTAGCCAAAACCTCTGCAGTCACAAATCTTTCATGGACCCCAAGTGAAAACTTTTAACATGATATTAAAAGAGTAGATTAAATGAATATGTCTCTGGGTGGTCAGTGAAGCCTTATAATCACATTTGCTTTCTCAATGAAAAGATGCGCGAGCGTTGTTTGACATTTATGTTATAATATATGGAATAATGGCTTTCTTTTTCTTTTACAGCTGACATGAGAAGGGCTTTAACTGCCATCAGCTTTCATTGCTTCCACTGACAATTCTCCCCCCACCAGTGAAGTAAAACTCCAGCCATCGTTCATAGGTCTGTGCAAAAGGTTTAAACCCAAACACTTCATTTCAAAGCACCACTTTGGATTGTTCCAAGCATGAAGCAAAATAAGTGTGACTCTTCCAATTGCATGCTTGTGTGTCTATGCAGAGCACATCAGTTCACTATTTTGTGACTTGGAATTGGTCTGGTTTGTTTCCCTCCTTTTCTAGTCTAGCCGGTGCAGTAGATGGCCCAGGCACGTCTTCTTAATTTAGACTGAATGGGCTGTTCAGGGAGTGGAGCATTGAGGAAAGAAGCAATTAAGCACATGGCTAAGCAGAAAAGAGCTGGTTACTGCTGCGTGTTTGCAGCCTAGCAAGTTACTGGCACAGGTTGTCATGTCATGTAGTAACATGGTTGGACTTGTACTTGACAGGCTGCAAAAAAAAAAAAGAAGAAGAAGAAGAAGAAGAAGAAGAAGAAGAAGAAGAAGAAGAAGAAGAAGAAGAAGAAGAAGAGGAAGAGGAAGAAGAAGAAGAAGAGGAAGAGGAAGAAGAAGAAGAAGAAGAAGAAGAAGCTGGAGAAGAAGAAAAATATATCTACAGTAGGGTGACCTAAGGTGGCTAAATAGAAATAAAAATTAAGGAAGCCTTGTGGGATGGATATAATACCGTGTTTCCCCGAAAATAAGACCCTGTCTTACATTTTTTTGAAACCTGAAATAAGCGCTTGACCTTATTGCCAAGTGTTCCAAAGCCCGATAGGGCTTATTATCAGGAGATGTCTTATATTGGGGGAAACAGGGTAATTGAAATGAATGTTAATAGTTTGGTCCCACTGTTTTTTTCTTTTCCAAAACTGTAATACATACTCAAACAGACTGTGTCATTTTTATATACTTTGGATTAACAGTTCATATAAAATCTACATTATATACACATATATATATATACATCCTCAACTTCCTTATGAATATTACCTATTTTTGTTTCTGTTGTCTATCCACCTATACCATTTTTCCCAAACCGCATAATATTCTGAATCATCTTTTTCTTTTAATTCTAAGGTTAGTTTATTCATTTCGGCACATTCAAATATTTTTGGATAATCAATCCCTCTGATGGTAAGTTATGTTCTTTCCAATATTGCGTGAACGCAATTCTTGCTGCTGTTAGTATATGTAGGATCAGATATCTTATTTTTTAAAATCAAATTTAGTTTTTAATATTCCCAGGAGAAATGTTTCCGGATTTAACTCAATTTGGCAGTTTATTAAATCTTGTAGCCAATCTTGTATTTTGGTCCAATACTTTTTCACTTTGGGGCATACCCACGAAGGCTGAAAGAAGGTACCTTGGTGTTGGTTGGATTTCCAGCACTTGGGGCTTAGATTTGGGTCCACTGTTTGTTTTATCACTTGGCTGAACAGTCTAGAAGATTTTGTTTAATATATCTCCTTATGGTTTTTTTAAATAATAAGTGCTAATTGAAACATTAAAAAAAAAATTGCTAAACTGTGTTACCATAGCCTCTTTAATACTTTTTTTTTAAAAAAATGCTTTAAAAATCAAAATTGGGCAAAATTTTCTGCAATCTCTATAGAGGTAGCATTCAGCACATGTTAAGGATGAAAAATAAGAGAGCAACAGGTAGAATACCCAAAGCATGTCAAGTTTTGTTCTGGCAGAAAATAATAATAATAAAAAAAGAGAGTAGGATTATTTTCTTCTACACTGAAAATGAAACATGAGTTCTATTTTGTGCATAGACATACTTATTTTCACAGTTTTGGGTGATAGAACTTTATTAGATCACCTTATTAGAATTTGATAAACATGGACATAAAAATGAGAAGACCAGTAGGGTACAATTAAGATGGTTGTAGTTGCCATATTACAATATAACAGCCATATAGGCATCTAAAATATTCTTTATTTCTTCAGTTACACTTGATTTAAAGCATTGATGTGGGACTCCCATTACCTTCACTGTAGCCAGTCTTTTACTGGTCACTAGTAAAAGACTTTAGAACCTATAGGTGATCTACAGCCAGATATATCTAGTTTTCCACCCATCGTTTGCAATAATCTATATAGGTGAATATATTTTATCCTGTTCTTCATCAGAAAAGATTTGGTTCAGAGCAGGGGTGGTTCTACTTACCTTTACTACCGGGCACAATGCAAACTTCTGCGCATGCACATGATGTCCGGGTCAGTGGGCGGAGCCTCCCGCCGGTTTTACTATCGGTTCTTGCAAACCAGTCCGAACCAGGGGCAACCCAACACTGGTTCAGAGGTGATCACAGAACCTAAGGGCTATGACCTCTGTTCATCTTCTCATAGTCATCTTCTCATTCTCCTTTCTTTTACATCAGTTTGGCCAACAAGAGTTAACTCCTAGAGCCTACAGGGAGGACATGTGGAACCCTGGAAGAAAGGGACAAGAAACCAAGAGCAAGACTGCTTGCATTTTGGTAACCCTGCCGCACCCCAAGATACTAACATAAATGTCAACCTACCTTCTCATGTACTCAGCTATTCTATGTATACATATGTCTGCTCAGAGATAATCCTCACTGAACTCTACATTAAACTTTGGTGTTATGTGTGAAATTGCCAGAGCTTCCAGAAGAGCTGATAGGGCATAATTCTGCAGCTGAACCAGAAAGGCAGGTCTTGCACAATTATTATGGCAAGGTTGATTTCCATTCAGTGCACCTTGGTTTGACTTACTTGAAAGTCTAGCTACTGAACCTTGGTAAAATTTGATTTTGTAGAGCAGTCACTGAGGAAGATTAGTTTTTTTCCAACCCCCCAGCAAGGAAGAGGTTGGCAAATCTAACACTTCCAAATGAAATGATAGGGCTTCCTTCCTGCCATCAAATATTACTACTGTGTAGTAGTAGTAGTAGTAGTAGTAGTAGTAGTAGTAGTAGTAATAGTAGTTGTTGTTGTTGGTGTGTATGTTGGTGTTTATATACACACAAAGAGTAAAGAGGTGTGTCTATTTTGCTTCTCCAATTCTACTATATGGTTCCTTATATCCTATGCAAACAAAGAGAATCTTCATATTCTGCTAGTAAATATGTATTGAAGTAAAATGGAACATTATCCTGAGAAATAAGTTAACATATATTCATAATATTAGAGAGGTCAAAAAGAAGTGATATACAGGAGGCGGAGAAAATGATATGTGATATTAACAGTGAACATCACAAAATCATTGTTGGTTTGGAAATCCCTGCTCCTTCTAAGTTCTTCCTTCTGATGACACCGGAGTTGCAGCTTCCAGCCTTCCAAAACATGTGTCACAACTGAGTCTTTTTCTGGATTTGTGGGTTTTCCAAGGGGGTGGTGGTGATGGGTGGGCTCTGAAAGGAGACATATAACAGAATGCATCATGAGGACAGAAAGCAAAGCCCACAAAATGCATACTTGCATCTAATATTAAGACACACAAGGGCAAGGTTTGCATCCTATTGTTGCCAAATGTTCTCCTTGTGGCTACTTGCAGAAGGTTACGCACTGCCAAGGGACGATCGTGTTCCTTCAGCAGGTCAAAGTTTGGAATATGTACCTGAATCTTGACAAAGCATTGAACAAAAGAGAGCCTTCAAACTAACACTGATAGTGTTTCCTAGTTTGGGTAATGAAATGTCTGCAGGAAGCTCGAAGAGTACCAATGACCTCTCATTTTAATCTTGAACTACAAATATTTTCCTTATAGAAAACCTTCTTTGAGGTAGCCCCATATCTTTGGAGTTATATTGGCGCTAACACTATTCTTTTTTATTCCAAGAGAAAACATTTTTATAGCTTGAGCTACTCGATCGAAAGGTTGGCAATTCAGCTGTTCGAATCCCTAGTGCCGCGTAACGGAGTGAGCTCCCATTACTTGTCCCAGCTTCTGCCAACCTAGCAGTTCGAAAGCACATAAAAAATGCAAGTAGAAAAATAGGGACCATCTTAGGTGGGAAGGTAACAGTGTTCCGTCGTCTTTGACGTTTAGTCATGCTGGCCACGTGACCACGGAGACGTCTTCAGACAGCGCTGGCTCTTTGGCTTTGAAACGGAGATGAGCACCGCCCTCTAGAGTCAGGAATGACTAGCACATATGTACGAGGGGAACTTTTACCTTTATCTTTATTTACAGTACTTGGGGATTTTATCTTATCAAATTCTCAGTTATGTGAAAAGTTATTGTCAAGTGTATTCTATTTTTATTACGTCTATTCAGATTTAATCTTGTCATATAATTTTCAAATATTTATGAGTACTGTCCTGAGATTTGTTTCTGAACCAAGGTACAATTAAACATTATTAAAATGCTTAACTAGTGAATAGGGTTATTCATTTAAATAAAGAGTCATTCACACCCTTTTTCACACTTTGAAAATGATTCAGAAATGCTCTGGATTTCATGCACAGAACCTTTGCTGTTTATCAAAGCAGCTTGTCATTTTTCAGGTTTTTGCTCAAGCAAAAAAAAAAAAAAGTGCTGCTGTTTTAAGGGTCCTATTAACTTTCAAAGTTCCTATAGATTCTCTTAAGCAATGGCTCCTTTTCGTTTCGCAAGGAAGTCTTATAAAGTTTGAACTGCTTTAATGAGCAGCAGAGAAAGTCTGTGCTCTTCTGAAGCCTAAAGCACTCTTTTTTGACAACTCATTTTTGAATTATCCATGGCTCAAAAAATGAAATTAATGAAATTAAATGATTTAGATGATTTATTTAAATGAACTTTTCTGGATAAAGGGTCAAACTTGGCTTTTGGGCAAGTTCTTAAAAGGCCCAACTTCAAAAAGTGGGTGGGTCAGAACAAAACAGGAAATTTCTTTAGAATGAAAGAGAATTCATTTGTCAATTGAATAACTTCGATGATCTCTGGGTCCATACTCAAGTCTTTGCCAATTTTAAGATGGGTGGAATTCAGCTCCCAGCTGGCTAGGGAATTCTAGAAGTTGAGATCCACTCAACATTTGCTAAGGTTGAAAAACAATGATCTGGGTAGTACCTTCTTGTGTTCTAAGATTAGTGAGTACAGGTAGTCCCCAATTTACAACAGTTCATTAAGTGACTGTTCAAAGTTACAACGGCACTGAAAAAAGTGTCTTATGACTTTACGGCCGTTGCAGCACCCCCATGGTCACATGATCAAAATTCGGACGCTTGGCAACTGGTTTATATTTATGAAGGTTGTAGTGTCACAAGATCACCTTTTGCGAATGTATGACATGCAAAGTTAAATGGGGAAAGCAACTTAACAACCCTGTTACTAACTGAACAACTGCACTGATTCACTTAACAACTGTCTTGCTTAGCAATGGAAATTTTGGGCTTAATTGTCATCATAAGTCAAGGACTACCTTATAGAAAGTAACCAAGAGACAAGGGCTTTTCATCAAAACCATAACATTAATCTTAATGGATTTATGCACTTAGTCCACTCTCTCAATTCTTATGGTAGGATATGTGCTGATTGCAGTGACTAAAATGTAAACTTGATATTGTGCCGTACTGCTGTCTTTATAGAATTGAAGAGTGGTCTGATCTGTGTCAGGATAATCATGCATGAGAAACAGAGTCTTAATCTTGTCATTGATATAGCCTAAAACTACTCATTTCAGAGCTGCATAACCTGCTGGAAATTCAGGTTGTACATCTCTGCTTTAAATACATGCACCTAAATGGCTTCTTTTGTTAGGCAAAAGCTTCTTTGAGGGGGAAAAAAAAATCAGATAGTGAGACCTATTTTGAAATAGATGGCAATTTTATCATGTGAAAAAAATTAATAGAATGAAACATGATACCCCTCCAGCCATCTCTTTCTTCAGTGCCAAATGTGTAATTTAAAGTGCATACACAGCTTTTTTTTTTTTAATAAAACCACACATTTGGCACACAAAAGCTACTATATGGATCCTCTATATTCAGGATTTGTATATTTATACTGATAACGAGTAACCAAAGGAGACCATTGCAATTTTCTTGTTCCTGTGGGGTAATCTAGCTGGCCAGGAGGCAAAATACTGTACAACAGAGAGAATTTACAAGAAGATTGATCTCAGGTAATGAGCAACTTAGTGACTGATAGGAACTGGATCTCCCTGCCTGCAATCTATTGTATGATCCACTATTCCACTAATAATTAATGTGTGGTTAGGGATACAACACAGCAGAGAGAGCTGAATGGGTTTAACCTGCCACTTTATGATACTATTCAGTGGAAATAGATTAATTCAACTACATAACTCAATATATTGATGAAGCATTTAATCTCTCTAATTGGGGGTACTGACAGCATAAAATGGGAACAGGACGAACCTTGACCTTGGAATAAAGCAAAGCCAAAGAAGTTCTCTTTAATCCACTTTAAACTGTTAAAATATGGGATTCCAACATTACTGCCTCCCTGAAAAACCCATGTTTGATATATACTTTAAATTTCCTCCAGCAGAGAGAAAGAAACACAAAAAATGAAAGCTTGCAAGATTCATTTCCCCCTTTTTTTTCTTCCAGAGACGGAGATGTCAACATTTCATTTCCCTAAAATGCATCTAATGCTCCGTCAAGAGTTTTTCCATGTCAGCTCATGTGATAAGGGAGGTTTGCTGCAAGCAGCTGCAAAAAATCAGGTGGTCTTTCTTTCCATGAAACAGGAAATGAAGTCCTTGAATATTTCCCCCCCTTAATTATTTTGCTGGAAACGCAGACAGTTTGGCAAGGAAAGAGGCCTACAAGGCCTACTGCATAGTGAAGATGATGCAATTTTCTTTCTTCCTGTTCCCTCTCTAACTGTGGTGGCTTTGTGCAAAAGACACAAAAGTTCCTGGATGGTTCATGTTTTTGTTTGTTTGTTTTCGTTTCCACGTTCAAGAGTATAAATCCAGTTTATACTCCAAAATCTGGTTCTAGAATGTGGAGTGGCAGGCAGTCGAATTTTAAGTGCAAGAATGAATCTATCAAATCATCACCTCTCTTCAAGTTCACATAGGTTGACAGCCTCATTAGTGAGTGCAGTTATTGAGTATCGGGGAACAGTGACATGTTTTCATTCTTTAGGAAAGGACTGCAGGTTAATAATACCCTCTTGATAATAAATTCTTCAAAATAAAGAACTTGGTCAGAAAAGACTTTGAAGGCAACTCAAATAAATAAGCATAATGTCTCTAAGCATAGGCAGATACATGTTAATGTATCTGATTAATTTCATTCATTTTTTTCATTCATTCTCAACCTCAATCAATCCCCTGCAGGATGAAGACCTCTTCAGCTACTTTCCAACGGCTTATATGGAGATAAATAGGGAGTGTGAATAAATCTGCATTATTTAGTGTTAATTTAATTCAGATTTACCTCTTTTCACGTAACCTTCAATAAACAGGAGCTACAGGATTGTCGTGTGCAACATTTGGTGGGGAGAGAGAGAAAAGCCTAGGGCTAAATCCTTGCCACTTGAAACTTTGAAGTCAGCACTCCAATACACCTGCGATTTAACAGGTGTGTTTTCTTTATAATAAAGGAAATAAGTCTGCCACTCTTTTAGATATTTCTGATTAGTTACAATTTGCTTTCCACTTGGGGTCCAACAGGGTTGGATTATATCTCAGGTATAGAAAATTAAAACACATTCCTGCAAATTGACTTTTGCTGCTTTTAAAAAGCTGTGGATGTCATCATACCAGATACAGTTCCCGAGTAGGAACTCAGTAGATAGTCAAGAGAACCTGCATACAAAACCAGAGTAATGGGAAATGTGTCATAGGATTGTTCTTGTGTAGAGAGAATATTAATAAAGAAGAATATATGTTCATCAGGATGAAATGTGGAGTTCTTGGTGCTCTCTGAGCTTGGCTGTTTGCTTGCAGTCATTTCGTTACCTGACTAGGTAACATCTTCAGTGCTAGAAAGGAGAGGGATTTGCTCTCTGTTTATGTAGCTTGCCCTGCCCTGCCAAAGTTGGCTGGGTGTGTTGTTTTGTCCTTGGTACATCCTTGATTAGATTATTGTTTACAGCTTGATTGTTTGTCTGAGTTGATAGTTCCTTGATTAGAGATTTGTTTACTTCTTAATTGTTTGTCTGATATTATTTCTGATGTTAATCCAATCTGTCTGTTAAGGACAGACAGGAAGATTAGCAGAGTGCCTCCATGAACACCAAGTGGCAGTCAGAAGTCACAATGAAAATTCCTTAATTTCATCAACACATGGGCAGATTTAACTATAGTTTCAAATGGGAAACTGTGAGCATCCTAGACCAAGGTAAATCCACAAACTAGGGAATTCCTGGAAGTTTGGCATACAGACAAATCAAGAGGCACATAGAAATAAACATTTACACACATCATTCAAAAGAGGCAATGAAAAAGCTAAAAAGAAAACTAAAGGACCAGAACACTTCCTCCCTGCCAATCAACACCAAGAGAAGCAAGGATTTAACATCAGGATTGACACCAGACAATGACCAGCCCAGCTATGGTGGGTGGTCTATTATTGTAGAACTGGGTTTACATATCAAAGTAAACCATAATATGGCTTATTTGATTTTGGCTTAATGTTTTGTGTAAAATATGTGTTACGATATTTTCAGGATCAGACTCAATAAGTAGATTAAGAATTAGATAATCAAATAAAGCACTGTTTATTTACAGAAGGCATTCTGTATTCACTGAATATTCACAGATAGAAGCTCAGAAGGAAAGCATACAGCTCCTTATATATACATGGGGTGGAGCTAGATATGGGAGTGGTTAAATATGAATATATTAAGTAATGAAGAATAAATTAACCCCTGATATCCTGGTCATGTACTATTTATATAATAAAGAATAAGGCATTTACTTGTGACAAATCCCCCTCTAAATGCCGATTCGATATATTACAACAATTACATTCAGATTCAGAACAATATAAAACTTGTAACTTAGAAGTCAAGTATTTATGCTGCTTAGAAGGCAAAGGCTTTGTCAATATGTCAGCTATTTGCTCTGATGTTTCGCAATGAACTGCTTTAATAAATCCATCCTGAGATAACTGCCTCACATGTTTGAATTTTATATCTATATGTCTGGACCTTTGTCCAATAGCATCAGATCTAGATATTTCAATAGCAGCCTTGTTATCTTCGTGTATGATAAATGGTAATGAAGGTTTCTTCCAAGTGTTTGACAATAAGTCAGTTTGACAATTAAACCATACGAGGTTATTTGAGGCTTTAGACAAACAAACATATTCTGCCTCAGTCGTTGAGGTGGCTACTAAATCTTGTTTACCAGTGTACCAGTAAACTGGACAATCGTTAAGGAAAAATATATAGCCAGATGTGCTTTTTCTACATGTGGTATCACCAGCCCAATCCGCATCGGCATAACATGTGAGGATGGGCTCTTTGACATTATTAGGTTCCAGTAATAAACAGAAGTCTAAACTATTCTTTAAATATCTTAATATTCTCTTGACAGCTTCCCAATGATATAATAATGGTTTGCTGACGTGCCTAGACAACAAGTTGAGAGGCAAAGCAATATCAGGTCTAGTCCAATTGGAAATATATAGAAGGGAACCGATGACTGATCTGTAAAGTGTATTATCTTTAAATTCAGGGGATGACTCATCTGTGTTCCTCAAGAAATCAGTTTGCATGGGAGTGTCACATGGCTTAGCATTATTTAAGTTACATTTGTTCAGAAGTTCTATAATCTTATCTCTTTGAGAAAGTTTGAATCCCCTTTTTGTTTTACTAATTTGAACTCCAAGATACTTATTTACCTTACCTAATGACTTCAAAGAGAAATGTTCATTTAGTTTCGTTACAAATGTTTCTCTCTTCTCTTTGTGTTTACCTATATACAAAATATCATCCACATAAATTAACACGAATTCTAAAGAGTCATCCTCTTTTTTAACAAAAAAACAGTTATCAGCAGTAGTGGCATTAAAATTCATAGTTTTGAGCACTTTGACTAAACATTCATACCATCTTTTGCCAGATTGTTTCAACCCATATAAACTTTTATTTAGTAACCACGTTTCATTTTTGTTCATATATTGACTGTGAGGCGCTCTTACATATATCTCTTTATCTAATTTTGCATGTAGATATGCAGTCTGTATGTCGTATTGGAATACATCAAGGTTAAGTGCTGATGCTATGACCAGTGCAGTTTTAACACTCTGAGTTCTTACTGTGGGAGAGTATGTATCCATGTAATCCTCGGGATATTTTTGTGCATAACCTTGAGCAACTAGTCTAGCTTTGTATAAGGTGTTGCCTCCTTCTAAGTTTTTGATTTTATATATCCACCTAGTACCAATAACAGTTTTATCTTTAGGTGCATGTGTAGGTGTGAATACATTTAATTTCTGCAAACTATCCATCTCTTTAGTCATGGCTGATTCCCACTTTTCCTTTTCTTCAGGGGGAAGTTTTAGCACTTCCTCGTATGTGTTTGGTGTTGATGTTTCTCCATCCGTATACATTATATAATCTTTGTATTTGTTTGGTATTTGGTTTCTGTTATTCCTGATTGTTCTTTTTGGTTTACTATCATTGTCATGTAAATACCTAGCTTCCTTTTTTGTTAATAAATCTGTCTTTATTTTGTATTGACTGTTTGTCCATGTTCTGTTTTTGTTTTTATGTATGTTGTGATTGTATTCTTCTCCAGTTCTTTCCTCTTGGTGTTTAGTGTTTGTATAGTTGTTTGGGAAAATTTCATTAAGATGTATTTTAGACCAGTTGGCCTGTTCATGGAATACAGCCGTTCTGGATACTATAAATCTGTTATTATTATCGATAAATCTGTACCCTTTTGTGCCTGTTTCGTAACCCATGAACCTGAGTCTCCTAGATACGTTCTCACCTTTACGTCTTAATTGCTTAGGTATGTGTACGTCTGCAGTGACTCCAAATATGTGCATATGAGCTATTTTGGGTTTCCTATTATACATCATTTCATATGGTGTCTTGTTAACAATGCTGGACCAAGTTCTATTTTGTGTATAATTGGAATATTGTAACGCTTCTGACCAGAATTGTTTTCCTAAGCCAGCATCTTCTAATGTGCATCTAATCATGGTTTGTAATGTCGAGTTCTTTCTCTCTGCCACTCCATTTTGGAATGCAGAGAAAGGGCTAGATGTGTAATGTAACATCCCTTTGTCTTTAAGCCCCGGCCCCCAAAGCTCCCCTCGGATACTAGGTGGCTCGGATACTTGGGACCTGGGCCTGCGGTTGATGCTGTGCAACGCTAGGTCTGTGGTAAATAAGGCCCCCCTCATCCACGATCTTATCCAGGAGGGGGGAGCGGACCTGGCCGGTATTACGGAGACCTGGTTGGGACCGGAGGGAGGAGTCCCTCTGGTCGAGATGTGCCCACCAGGTTTCAGAGCATACCATCAACCGAGAGCCCAGGGGAGGGGCGGGGGTGTGGCGGTTATTATTAAAGAAGGTCTTGGTTCGAGGGAGATCACTGTGCCTCAGATTGCTGGATGTGAATCCCTCTTCGTGAGATGGGGTCTTGGGGTTCAGATGGGCTTGCTGCTTGCGTACCTGGCTCCCTGCCGCGTGGCAGCAGCCCTGCCTGAGCTACTCGACGTGATAGCCATGGTGGCAGTTGATACACCCAGGCTTGTGGTCATGGGTGATTTCAACTTGCCATCTGTTGGTGAAACGTCTGGGATGGCTCGGGAGTTCATGGCTTCCATGACGGCCATGGACCTGACCCAGTTAGTTCATGGCCCCACTCACGGGGGGGGGGACACACTCTAGACTTGATTTTCGTCTCTGGCCAGTGGTTGAGTGATCTTGTTATAGGGGATATAGACATGAAACCCTTGTCATGGTCAGATCACTCACTCCTTCGTTTGGACCTTCGAAGTGCTACACCCCGCCGCAGGGAGGCGGACCCAATTAGATGGGTCCGCCCCAGGCGCCTGATGGATCCTGATAGGTTCCAGATGGAGCTTGGGCCAATTCCCGATGATCTGGCACACGACTCGGCCGAGGACCTAGTAGCTGCCTGGGATCGGGCAGCTGGTGGGGCCTTGGATCGAGTCGTGCCTTTGTGGCCTCTGACCCGGTGTCGATCCCTTACGGTTCCTTGGTTCACCGAGGAGCTGAGGGAGATGAAACGCCAGAAAAGACGCCTAGAGAGCGGTTGGAGGGCCAGTCGCGCTGAATCTGACCGAACACTGGTAAGGTCGCATATTAAGACCTACCTAGTGGCGATAAAGACGGCAAAGTTCAATTACTTTTCCGCCTCTATTGCGTCATCAGGGAATCGTCCGGCAGCCCTGTTCAGGGTAACCCGCTCCCTGCTCCATCTGGGAGTGCGGGAGGATCCCTTGGAAGGCAGGGCGGAGGATTTCGGACAATACCTGTATGACAAAATCGCTCAGATCCGGGGGGACTTGGACTCTGACTGGGTAGATCAGGGCAGGGTGACGAGGAATAGTCTTGAGAATGTTATCTGGGAGGAGTTTGACGCTGTGACTCCCGATGATGTGGACAGGATTTTGGGGAGACTTAGTGCGGCCACGTTTATTGGACCCGTGTCCCTCCTGGTTGGTACTGGCCTCCCGGGAGGTTACACGAGGCTGGCTCCAGGGTGTTATCAACGCTTCGTTGAGTGAGGGTCACTTCCCCGCGGCCTTGAAAGAGGCGGTGGTGAGGCCTCTCCTCAAGAAGCCGTCCCTGGATCCGGCAATATTGGCTAACTATCGTCCTGTCTCCAACCTTCGCTTTCTGGCGAAGGTTGTTGAGAGTGTGGTCACGTGACAGTTTCCGCAATTCCTGGAGGAAACATCCTATCTGGATCTGTTCCAGTCTGGTTTCAGGCCTGGGCACAGCACGGAAACGGCATTGGTCGCGTTGGTCGATGATCTCTGGAGGGCTCGGGACAGGGGTTGTTCCTCTGTTCTGGTCCTGTTAGACCTCTCAGCGGCTTTTGATACCATCGACCATGGTATCATGCTGCACCGGTTGGAAGAGTTGGGGATGGGAGGCACCGTGTTACGGTGGTTCTCCTCCTTTCTCTCCGACCGGTCGCAGTTCGTGTTGGCAGGGGGGCAGAGGTCGACCTCGAGGCCTCTTATATGTCCTCTCGCCCCTCCTGTTCAACATTTATGTGAAGCCGCTGGGCGAGATCATCCGTGGCTTTGGGGTGAGATACCATCAGTACGCTGATGACACTCAGCTGTACATTTCCACCCCAGGCCACCCAACGATGCCCTTGAAGTGATGTCCCAGTGCCTGGAGGCTGTACGGATCTGGATGGGGAGGAACAGACTCAAGCTCAACCCTTCCAAGACTGAGTGGCTGTGGTTCCCGGCATCCCGATATAGTCAGTTGACTCCATCACTGACTATTGGGGGCGAGTCTTTGGCCCCCACAGAGAGGGCTCGCAATCTGGGCGTCCTCCTGGATACGCAGCTGTCTTTGGAGGAACATCTGACGGCTGTAACCAGGGGGACCTTTTATCAGGTTAGCCTGATCCGCCAGTTGCGGCCCTTTCTTGATCGGGATTCCTTGTGCACAGTCACTCACGCCCTCGTGACCTCTCGCCTTGACTACTGTAACGCTCTCTACATGGGGCTCCCCTTGAAGAGCACCCGGAGGCTCCAACTGGTCCAGAACGCAGCAGCGCGGGTAGTGACGGGAGCAGCATGGCGCTCCCATGTAACACCGCTCCTGCGCGAGCTGCACTGACTCCCGGTGGTCTTCCGGGTGCGCTTCAAGGTGTTGGTTCTCACCTTTAAAGCGCTCCATGGCATAGGGCCTAGCTATCTTCGAGACCGCCTGCTGCCACCGACGATCTCCCATCGACCCGTGTGCTCCCACAGAGAGGGCCTCCTCAGGGTGCCATCAGCCAAACAATGTAGGCTGGTGACCCCCAGGGGGAGGGCCTTCTCTGTGGGGGCACCTACCCTCTGGAATCAGCTGCCCCCAGAGATAAGGAGAATCCAGGACCTCAGTGCCTTCCGCCGTGCCCTTAAAACCTTCTTTTTCCAACAAGCCGGGCTGGCCTAACTCTTTTTAAATGTTTTTAATTGTTTTTTTGTTTTTGTTTATTGTTTTAATTAATGGGGCCAAATTTATACATATTTTTAACTGTATTTTAATATTTGTATTTGATGTTTTTATTTGCCTGTTCACCGCCCTGAGTCCTCAGGGAGAAGGGCGGTATACAAGTTCAAAAATAAAATAAAATAAATAAAATAAAGCCATTGGGAGAATTCTTTTGACATGAATTCACATCCCCTATCTGTCATAATTTGTTTTATTCTAATATTATGTTGTGTTTCTATACGTTTGTAAAATTCCTTAAATTTCTGAAAAGTTTCATCTTTGTGCTTTAGTGTATAGACAAAGCCATAACGATTATAGTCATCCACAATGGTTAGGAAATAACGTTTTCTATATGTGATTGATGGTGTTAATGGACCAACTAGGTCCATGTGTACCAAATCAAAAATTTTGTTGGTTGATCTTGTTGATTTTTTGGGTTTGGGGCTAGTTTTGAGTTTTGTAGATTTACATACTGAGCATTCCAAATAGTTTTTACAATTTTTTATTTTAACACCTTCAGCATGTTCAGTCATCTTTTGAACTACAGGAAAACTGGCATGTCCTAATTTCCTATGTAAGACATGAGCACACTCATCATGAATTGGTTTACCAATATTAGGTATTTTGTTGTTGGGTGTGTCTTTGTGATTATGGATAATCTCATGTTCCTCATTGTCATTATTGCTACTGCTTTCGTTGTCTATGTTATTGTTATCTTCCATGTTGGAATCAATGTTGTGTAACCATTTTTCTTTTGTTATTAGATAAGGTAGACCTCCTTTAATAATCACAGTACCTATGTTTGTTCTGTTTTTCTCTAATGTTGCTTTTCCTTTTGAGAACACAATATTTATGCCAGAATCTCTGCTTAGTTTTATTGCACTAAGTATGTTATGAGGTATTTCAGGTATTAACAATACCCCCTCTATTTTTCCTAGGCCAGGTAAGGTTATATTTCCTCTACCTATGACTTGAACCTTCTCTTGATTAGCTACCTTAATTACGAATTTATCCTCTACAAATGAAGATAGTATATTTTTATTATTTGTAGTGTGGTTGGTTGCTCCAGAATCGATAAGCCAATCATTGTCCTCTGTCTGTTGTATGTTAGTGCTGTCATGTTTGTTTAACCCATTCAGTGAACCAGACTTTCTATCTTTTGAGTTATCCCTGTCCCCTCTATGTTCTCTATAGATGGGTGGACTTCTATATCTATGTCTATCAATTGATGACTGTCTGTCTTGATATCTATTTCTGAGGAGTTTTGGACAGTCTCTCCTATTGTGTTCTTTGGATCCACAGTTGTGGCATCCTATTGGTTCATGATATCTTTCTTGAAAAACTAACCTCTTATATTGTTTATGTTCCATGTGATTGTTACAACGACCTCTCCTTGAATTATCTTCAGATATTAGCTTGTTAGATAGACTTTCTACGGATAAATATCCTAAATTGATTGTGTCTAAATGAGATATATAGTTATCCCACGATGGGTCTAGTGAGTTAATGATAACACTCTTCATTGTTTGATCTGAAATTATTTCCCCCCTTAAATGCAGTTCTGCTCTAATTTTGTTTAAAGATATTAAATGTTCACTTATGGTAAACCCTGGCTTTATCCTAGCTGAGAAGAAGTCTTTAGACATTCTTGTTGTAGTGGCTACACTTTCACTGTGGAACAATTTAAACATGCATTGAATAATTTCTGATACAGTTAGATTTTGCTTAATACTGTGGTACATGGCAGGAGATATACTGGAAATTAATAAGAAAAATGCCCTATGGTGCAGACAGTCTAATTTTAGAGTCCAAGGTCTTTTTGGGGGATTAGTGATAAAAAATAATAAGTTTTCTTTTAGAAAGACAACCTGGAGCTGCTGACACCATTCTTGCAAATTAATGCCATCTATTCTCAGTTTTGGGAAATCATTGGGCAAATTCCCAATATTGTTGGATCCATTACTTACAACTGGAGGCAGTCCGTGGTCTTGCAAATGTTGAAAGTTACAAAATGGCGTGGGTATGCTTGCGACGATTCTGAATGGTTCTCTCTGTTCTTCATGTCCCCCGAAGTTGTCTGTGTATTCTTGCACATGCGCGTTGTTCATTTTGCTCCTGAAGCTGTCGGGAGAGGTTCTCGTCGCTGCAGCTCCCTCGTAGCGCTCTTCTTCCGATGATTCAGTCTCTGGTTCGATCTTCGGTGTCCTGGCGGCGGCAGAAGCTTGTGTCTTTCTGTTGCGATGACTCTCGTTGAGATCGCTGTTTTCTGACATTGTCTGCGGCGTGGGGTGGTATTTGCAAGGTTCTCTGGGCTCAGGTGTCGGTGCTCTCGTTGATTGAGGAGAAGCGGGCAGACTCCGAGACGTTTGCTTTCTTGCTTGTTCTCTCCCTGTTTCTCGATTGCCATCTTTTGTCGGTTCTTTTGTAATTTTCAGTCCTGGACCGAATGTTGTAAAAAGAGTTCTTATAGCTGATTTGACTTTTAGTTCGATAGGTATTTCTTCTGAGTCTGTATCAGAATTTTCTGAAAAGTAAAGTTTTTCTTTTTTCTTTTTTATATTATGTGAATCCTTTCGCGCCAAAGATTTTGAATGATGTACTCTGAATGACTCTGTTTCGCTCTTTTTTGTGATCGGTTGAAAACAAGATGGCTGCCATTCAAAATTTTGAGCGGGACCGTTGGTCTTTCTTTTCATTATTCCTTTTTCTGTAGATGATTCGCTCACCATTTTTGGATTTTTGGGATCATCTGTTACGATACTCCTTTTTTTCACTGTTCCGCTGTTCTTTATTACGTTTTGGAATTTCGCGTTGAGTTTCAGCAGTTTCAGTACCTCTGATCCGAGGGGGCTGCCTTTCAACTCGTTCTCCTTTTGTTCATCCATTCCATCAATTATTTCCTCGTTGTCTGTAGTGTAGTCTTCAGTTTCTTTTGGTGTCATAGTCGTGGGTTTATCGATCTTTTCTTGATCTGCTTCCATTTCTTTACTGTATGCCCTGGTGTTGGGTCTTTCTCTTTTGTTTCTGGAGTTTTCTCTCTCAGACATATTTAAAGTTTTATTGAGTCAATCCAACCATCCTCTGCTACCAAAGTGTTACGATATTTTCAGGATCAGACTCAATAAGTAGATTAAGAATTAGATAATCAAATAAAGCACTGTTTATTTACAGAAGGCATTCTATATTCACTGAATATTCACAGATAGAAGCTCAGAAGGAATGCATACAGCTCCTTATATATACATGGGGTGGAGCTAGATA
Source organism: Arizona elegans (assembly GCA_022577455.1). NCBI lineage: Eukaryota > Metazoa > Chordata > Lepidosauria > Squamata > Colubridae > Arizona > Arizona elegans. Next base: position 259,261,583 of record JAKOOJ010000001.1, read on the forward strand.
TGGGAGTGGTTAAATATGAATATATTAAGTAATGAAGAATAAATTAACCCCTGATATCCTGGTCATGTACTATTTACATAATAAAGAATAAGGCATTTACTTGTGACAATATGCCCTTGTAGTCTTTTAACCAGTTTGTGCTTTAGCAACATGTGTAAACCCAACCACAAAAACCAGTCTCAAATTATTAATGAAACATCATCAGTAGCACATGGATTGCATATGACATAGCAAGGACAAGGATTTATCAGTATATGTTAATGAAGTAGCCTCTTGGCTAAAGTGCTGATAGTTCTGAAGATCTACTAATCTACTCTTTGATTAAATTGTTATGTTGTTAACAAAGCGCCTGACTAAACTGGCATGGAGGAAAGGGAACTGCACTAACTCTTGAGAATTTACTTATACCCAGCTTGTTCAAAAAGTTGCTAGAATCTGTTTTTCAAACCAAGTTCTAGTTGTTCTAAGCAACTTTTTCTTAACGAAAGATTCTTCCCAAATCTTGGACCAAAAGTCTAGGAATCCCCAGGCAACATAACTCTCAGCCCTCTCAAGTAAACAAGACAGGAAACAGAACTAGATGAAATAATTCTACTTTATTGTAAGGCTGCATTAAGAGAATCTTGCAAGTCTAAAGGCACTACCTTCCTACACTGCCACTTTTAACTGCGTGACTCATTAGGGTGGGTCCTTCCTAAATTTCTTTCTCTGACCGTTAAACCATTGGGAGCTCCTGCCTTTCTTTCTGTCTGATTACTTCCTAGGCAGCATCTCTTCCCTTCATCCCCCAAGGCCATCCACACATTCCACTACAACAACCTAATGATAGAAGTTGTAGTGTGGGTATATGTTTGGAAGACTGCTGCTTCCAAACATATACCCACTGCTGCTGCTAATGTAAGCATTGGAAAAATCACTCTAGTCTCTTATAGTGTCTGATGTATTCATCACTTTGAAGTAACAACAGCCAAAATGATTACATGCACATCCACTTGTAAGTCCCATGCTCTGATAATATAAGACAGGTTAATATGAGTGCTTCATTTATTTCTGAGATAGATGGATAGATGGATGGATGGACGGATAGATGGATGAATGGATGGATGGATGGATAGATAGATAGATAGATAGATAGATAGATAGATAGAGACAAACAGACAGACAGACAGACAGAGATGCACAGAAACATATTCCTATAACAAAAGCTACAAATAATAAGTATTCCTCTACTTTTTAATAAAATTTGCAAACTCATGAAGTAGATTAATGAAGGTTGTTTCTACCAATGCGTATTTTCCAAAGAAGGCGGATAGCAAAAAGTGAAATGTCCAACACTTTGGTTTGAGAGCATATTTTTCTTAGATTACATGCCTTTCTTTCAGGAGATCAAGAGGACATTCATAATGTTCCCTTCTCCAAGGAATATTCAACTGAAGCTTTCCCTACTAGATTATTTTAGCTTTTCAAGTTACTGTATAATACTACATATTACTGCTATTGTCCTGGGAGGCTTGGGAGGGAAGCAAAGGGGTATTTAGATTTGGAATGGTGGGAATGCAAAAGAAATAGAATGAGATTCTCTCAACATTGAGAATCCTTCTGTAAGATCCTCACACAATTGAGAACCACACTCACAGTTGTAGTTGCCTGGACAAAGCCTAAATGGGTGTCTTAATACTCACCCACAGCAAAGAGGTTTTTCAAATTGCAGCTTGTATGCTTCTAGAATATATAACAATTTAAACTGGTTGCAACAACAGACACAGAATGGGCTGTCATAACATAATATAGTTTACTTTGCTTGTTCATATTAAATAAACCACAGTTGGCTGAATTCACTAATCAAGATAAGCCAAAAGAGACACTTAGTGCTACGTGTTAACTTTGCTATATACTGCAGTAGCTGGAAATATATATGTTCTGGAGGAATATTCTCAGCAGTGTATTTGAACCTTCTATGAGCTAAGGGGCAATGCCCTTATTCTTGTGTGTTGTTGTGACTTCTGCCTGACAACCCAAAGAAAAGGAACTATGGAGTAGGAGAAAAGTATAGTAATTAACAAATAATGGTTTCTTAGAAGCCATTCCGTGCATCCCGGAGGTCCTTGTTCTTAGTTGGAGACACAGTTAGCTAGTGCTAGTTATTCAGCAGGACAGGTCGGTGGACAACTCTTGAACTTTATATTTCAACTATCCAACTCTAGTCTGGAGAAAAAGTTCTCCTTATTGTTTTTCACTGACATAGGTGATGCTGACAAATAGTTCTTAGGATGAATGAATCCATTATCATTATTATTATTATCTCTTTTATTCATTAAACATAAAACTCAGTCAACTGGACATTTAAAAATGAGTCACAAATACCATTGACTGCTGCTAATGGTTGATACGGGTTGCTGCCAGCTTCCTAGGTATCAACCAAGTATCTTCTTAAAATATATGATGTTCTGAGTGGCGCTGTTTTTTATAGTTCCGCTGGTGATATTATTATTATTATTATTATTATTATTATTATTATTATTATTATTATTATTAACTTTTATTCATTAAATATGAAATTCAGTCAACTGAACATTTAAAAATGTATCACAAATATTGACTGGCACTAATGGTTGATACAGGTTGCTGCCAGCATCCTAGGTATCAACCAAATATCGCCTTAAAATGTACAATGTTCCGAGTAGTGCAGTTTTTTACAGTTCCACTGGATTTATTATTATTATTATTATTATTATTATTATTATTATTATTTTCTATTATTATTATTTCTCTAAAGAAACGAATAGCCCACTTGAAAATACAATTTTTAGTAATTCTTTTCTCCCATTTCTCCCTGGCTGGCTGTGCATCTGATAGGAAAAGTATAGGTAACCTCACTTTCATTATGTGCTCTGCAATCAAAAGATGAACATTGAAGCATTTATAGTTGTTTTTCTTTAAGCCCTCCGAACCTGCAGTCACATGCCATAGTAGTTTTGCTGCTTGTTTTTATGCTTCTTGTTCATGAGAGTTCATTTGTAGAGAATACAGTGGGAATGATGAGTAATGTGGCTCTCATTACGTGGAAATGGAATTCTGGCTTAAACTAGATGAAACACAGAACACAGACCAACTGTTTCTTAATTGTCATGAGAGATTGAAATAGGAGAAAAGTGATCAGAAACCCTTGCTCCAGGATAAATTGTCTCCACTACTCCAGAATCATGGAAATGCCCATTCATCCATTCATTTCCTTCATACTTCTTAGTCTCCCTAAACTGGAACTCACCAAACAAGAAGCCAAAGAAATCCACCCTGGATCTTGTTGGGGGTAGATTGGTGCAATCTGGTCACAATGGACTTGATAGTAATACTGAAACTAAAATTATGGGGTTCTTGGTGCTCTCTGAGCTTGGCTGCTTTCTTGCAGACGTTGCATTACCAAAATAGGTAACATCATCAGTGCTAGAAGGGAGTGGGGTTTGCTCTCATTTTATATTCTACTGGCTTGCCCTGTCAGTTCTGGTGGGAGTGGTCTTGGTGGTTCCTTGATGAGGCTGTTGTTTACTATTAGTTTGTTTGGCAGTTCCTTGATTGGGGTACTGTTTGATTTTCAATTGTTAGTCTAATGTTAATCTTGATGTTAATTTCTGCTCATCTGGGTGTTGAGGTGTTTTATCTTTTTGTTTCCTTTTTGGCTTTTTGTTTCTCACTTTTGAATGATATATAGAAGTTGTTTACCACTGCTAATACAGTAGTTAAAGTGCAGTATTGCAGGCATACTCTGTCCACAATCAGGAGTTCGATCCTAATCAGCTCAAGATTGACTCAGCCTTTCATCCTTGTAAGATTGGTAAAATGAAGACCCAGATTGTTGGGGGCAATATGCAAATAATACGTACATTATGAACTGCCCAGCACATGCCATAAAGCGCTAGGGGGTGGTATGCACTGGTGGAATACTGCCTGTTTAACAACTGGTTCGGCGAGCCTAAGGCGCTTTTGAGCAGGGCTGAAAACAGAGCATTTAGAAGCTTAGCTGCTTACCTTCCAAGTCAACAACGGTAAGTAGAACAGCAAGGGGGGGAATCAGCTGTGCCACACAATTGAGATGAGCTACAAAGCAGGAAATAAAGGACAGGATAGAGCGGGGGCAGGTGGGCGAGACCAACTGATTGTCGGCGCTACTGATTTACTCGAACCGGTCCAAACCGGCTGAATTCCACCTCTGGTGGTATGTAAACCTAAATGTTATTGCTATTGCTATTGTTTATCTTTATATGCCTGTTAATGGCTGATTTGTCTGAGTGCCAGGCTTCCAGGAGTTCTCTAACATTTTTGGACTTGGCTTAGTCTAGAATGCTCATGGTTTCCCAGGTAAAACTATGGTTAAGTGTGTCCAGGTGTTGTGAAATTAAGGAGTTTTCATCTTGTCTTTTGACTATTAGTTGGTGTTCATTGGGTGCACTCTGCTAGTCTTCTGCCTGTTTATCCTAATAATCTAAAGTTAATCAAAGATCTATTAGAGACAACTTACCTATGAACAACAGTCTGCAAAAACACAACTGAGACACGATATACTTTTCTAAAAGATGTTGGATATAAATAGGAACAGGATTACGCAGAAATGTAAAAACACACACACACACGGGGAAAGATATATTCAAAACTGTGTATCCGGGAAATTAATGTAAGAGTCTCATCCAGGAAACAGTCATTTTAAAAAAGGCAATCAACAGCAACATGAATTGAGGAAGAGAACAACTTTGTAGGTCGAGCGATTAAGGAAGTTCTGAGATATAGATTCTGCTGTTAATTAATTATAGTAAGAAAAACACAGACAAGTTGGAATTCTGCCTTACTGACATGGTTATCCAAATTGAAATAATAATAATAATAATAATAATAATAATAATAATAATAATAATAATAATACTTATTATTAGTTATGGATGAAACATGTAACGTGTCCCATTGTCATTGGGGCACTTGGTACCATGTCCAAGAATTTTGCAAAATACATAAAAAAGTTGCAGCTTTCTTCTGTAGCACCAGCAGAACTGCAAAAGACTGTGCTACTTGGAACAACAAAGATCTTAAGAAGATATTTGGTCAATACCTAGGATGCTGGCAGCAATCCGTATCAACCATCAGAGCCAGTCAATGATATTTGTGATACATTTTTAAACGTTCAGTTGGCTGAGTTTCATGTTTACTACTACTACTACTACTACTACTACTACTACTACTACTAATAATAATAATAATAATAATAACAACAACAACAACTTTATTGTCATTGTACGTGTATACACAGTATACCCATACAATGAAATTCACTTAACACCCAAAGACCAGGTCCAACACACATAACAATCCCCAAACACCCAATTTCCCACCCACCACAAATCCCCCAACCCTAAACCACCCAAACATCTATATAACAGACCAAGTAATGCTGTCCAACAGCTCACTGGTGGTAGCCCTTTAGTTCATTGTTGAGTGCAATTATAGCTCTGGGATTTTTTGATCTGCATATCCTTATTTACAGATGTTGCAGAGGCAGTCACTGAGAAAGTCTGAGCCTTTGCTTGTCAGAAGGTCACAAAAGAGAATCGCATGACTCCAGGACACTTCAAGCATCATAAATGTGAATCAGTTGTCAAGCATCCAAATGTAACTCACGTGACTTATGACAATAGTCATAAATGTGAAAAATGGTCATAAGTCTCTTTTTTCAGTACCGTTGTAACTGCTAATGGTCATTAAACAAGCTGATGAAGGTCGAGGACAACCTGTACACTAGACAGAGAGTCACATTTACCAATATAAGGAAAGAATGCAAGAACATACAATAATTTGAAATATAAAAAGAGAGAGGAACGCAAGGGTTGATTTGAACTAGACCAATGATGTGTTGGGGTAAAACTCCATGCAGTCAGAATAGTCATGACAGATAAGACTGATAGTGAATGGGAGGAACATTATTGTTTTCCAATCAGATTTTTAAAACAACAACAACAACAACAACAACAACACCTATTCATTTTACACCCTCTGGATTACACAGTTTAACTCAAGATCTGGTCCCTTATTTTTATTTAATCAAGCCTGGAATGCTGGGATGGAACAGTGGATGGAAAAGTGCTCCATGGGCATATATGAACATCTTGTGAAAAACTAAATTGCAGTTAGTAAAATAAATCTAAATGGTTTGTGTCAAAGGATGTAGAGCACTCACTTTTCTTTTCTTTTTTTTTAATAATACTTTATTGATCACTTTTCTGTCTTTCAGCAAGTAAACGAATAAGAGACACTTGACCCTTTTAAGTATCATCTCATGGCAATAATAATCTTTCATGCATATTTATGTACAGCACTTTGCTTTTATAATGGGCACTTGAAATGGTGTTATGCGAAGTGTGGCAAAAATATTCCTAGGACCCAATATCTAAAATGGCTCTGGTGTTTCTTGCATATCAATGAAACCTGTCCCACAAAATTTCTGGGACATAACACACATACATCCCTTCTACATTTCTCCACATAGCACTCTTACACCAACTTAGTAACGGTGGGTTTCTGCGTCAGGAAGTGTTTTCTTTCCCCCTAAGCTTCTTTTCCTTTCTGTCATTAATTATGCATCCAAAAGCAAAATCATATGACTCCCGTGACCTTGGTAACATAATTATCTTACTGACACTTACAAGAGGAAACACTGTTTTTATTGTTAATTAATACTGCCAAATCTGGTTATGCAAATCTGGAGACAGACATTCCAGCTAGTTAAATGTGTGTAAGAGGGAATGTCTGTCCATATCACTTCCAGTTTTGATATACAGTATATTATTGGAAATCTTTATTTCCTGCAGAGGATAAGGGTGTGGTCATTATCAAGAGAATGTGTGTGCATGTGTCTGTCTGTCTGTCTGCCTAGCTATCTAGCCATCTTATCTTGATAGAGCTTGCAGGGGGAAAAATACTCCCAAATATTACAAACATATTTGATAAAACTAAAGAAAGAGCAGATGTAGAGTACATGTGCTGCAAGAAACACAATCTTCTAAAGAATTGGGGGACAGTAAAATATTAAACATATATGAATAGCTATTTTTAATGGTTTCTGTAAAGAGCAACTGTGAGGAAAGTAGAAGGAACTTCTGAATTCTTGCCTTGACCACATTTTTATTCTATCTCCTGGCAAAGGAAGATTCATCAGACAAAGTATTACTTCTTGATTCTTGCAGTTGTTAGCCAGTGCTGTAATGAATTTAAAACCTGCTATATCTGCCATACCTCACTGTTAATTAGTTTTCTATTTATTTAGCAGATCTAGAAGTGAAAAGCAATCTATTGCGAGCGAATTGTTTGACTTTTATGCTAAGTAGCCACATTCCAATCCTCTGATGTTAAAACTAGCAGGATACCAACTTTCATCTTATTGCCGTGTCGAATTAGCACCCAGCAGACCATGGATACAAAAGCTCCTCTCTTCCACCTCCTCCTTTGCTGGCTTAAAAAACACCGGCATGGTCTTATGAGGCAACATAAACAGACATTAGGGAGTAATTTGCTGTTCCCATTTCATTCTTCTCTTTTTCCCCTCCTAAATTGAGAGGTTCACTTAAAATTAGAATCCATGAGGCACAAGCATTGGGCAAGAGCTATGGTCTCTATATTCCTTTTGAACTACATTTGCTTTGTCATGTAAATTTTAAAAGGAAAAATAGAATAAGAGATATACAATAAGTGCTGGGTGAATAGAAGAAAGACCCTAAAGTAGCTAATTCCCTGATTTTTTTTTCCATACATGTTGGAGCTCTGGGAACTGCAGACCCACACATAGAAGTCACCTGATTAGGGAAGGATGGGCTAAAACCAGTAGTGGGTTTCAAATCCCGTCGCTACTGGTTCGCTTGTGGATGAATGCGTGCTTGTGCGATGCTTCTGCGCATGCAGAGACGTCTGGATGGGTGGGCCTAGCCTCCTGCTGCTGCTGCCGCCGCTACCGGTTCTCCCGAACCGGGGCGAACCAGTAGCAACCCACCACTGGCTAAAACATGTAGAGTATGGTTCAGGGCTGCGATCACATTAAGCTTGATGGGGCTTATTTCTAGGTCATTTGGATTTAGAAAGACAGAAGTGGCAAATTAAAAATGTGATTCGGATTATAAAATGGAAGTCATGCTATTTCTTATGTATATGCTCACCTTTGACTATATAATATATGTCTTATCTTAAAGATTGCATGGATTTTCTCTTCAGAAAATTTCTAAGGAAGTCACTTAACGATACATAGGGATTTACCATGAATTTTGCTGGTACTATGAATTTAATAAATAACTGTAAGAGAGCAAAGAGAAGCTAAACTGGGAAGAACTTTAGATCTAAATGACTAATGGATAGGAGGTTCTTAGCAGCTTATTTCATAAATGTCTATGGAGCCTCTCAGTCATCCAGGTCATAGTTATCCCAAAGTTGCTGTTTCAAAAGGCAACTGGATTTTGTTTTTCCTTGAAGACATTTCGCTCTTCATCCAAGAAGCTTCTTCAGTACTGACTGAATGGTGGAGGATGGAAGGATTTATATACCTTGCAGATCAGAACGTTAACCTGCTTTGGGCCTTATTACTACCCAATATCCTCCACCAAGAGATCAACTGGCTGCCCTGATATGAGCCCACACAAACGTCGTCGTTCCTTGTCCCCGAGGGACCCCTGTGTGGAGACCTCCCTTGAAAACACAATGGGCCCCTTGCCTAAGATCAAAAAGACTGACACCATGAAATTGAACCAAGATCCGAACATATCAATTACTTCCTTGGACGAATTCTTCCAAAATTTAATATCTCTGGAGTCTCTGCCCACCTCTCCTTTGGAAGAATCGGAATCCCCGGCTGCCTCACTCTGCAACACACCTTCTTTGCTGGACTGTCCGACACCAACAGATGCTAGTTCTGTCTTGCCCTGTTTCACTGCTTTGCGGTCCCCTACCGACTCAGTTCAGCCCTCAGATATCCGGCTTTTGTAACAGTTCTGTCTCCATCTGGCGGACTCTATTACCCTTTTGACATCCTCTGTTGGAGTGCTGGAGGGCAAAGTGGAATCCCTTAGTAAGTCAGCCTCAGCATCACATTCATGTAGAACCAATAGACATGCACTGGGCCTGTCCCGAATGGATAGCCATCTCCCTCCACGACTGACGCCGTTAGTGAATCTCCAATTGCTCTCAGCCAACCTATGTCTGAACCTGGCCCATTCTCACTTTAACAAGCAAGACTGGACCAATCGTAAAACCATATTAGACACATTGAAGCTCTTATCCAATTCTCACATCCTGAACAATGAGCTGCTTTCTGTGGAATGGCTTCCTAGCACATCCCACCACAAACGCCTGATTCTCAAATTCAGCTCATCCAAGACCCCCTCGCTTTTATGTGGTCTTCGCAACCATCTGACCCACTTTGGAGTCTTCCCTCAGAGATGCTTTATAAATACTCATCCATCCTCCCTTGGGAGGAAGCCGATCAACCGGGACACTTGTCGTCAGACGGGGACGAGTGCAAGGACCTTTACACGGAAGCTGGTAACCTTTGAGGGATTCAACTACCAGTTCCACAAATCCGCTGGCGACCCAGCAACAACAGGAGGACGACCTCCGGACTAGAAATGTTGTGCTCCCAGATCAATCCCTCTCTACCTCTGATTCTGAAGGCTTATCAGGACTCGGCCCCTTATCTCTGACCACTTGTTCCCCTTCTGCTCCAAGAATCTCGCCTCCCGAAATGCCACACTCTCAGTCCCCGCAACTGGCTAGTTTGATCTTTCAGACCCCTCGGGCTCCCCCTTTCCCTGTCTATCATCACCATCAAATCACATCTGCATTTCTTTTGATGACAACAACACCATACAGTTGTCTCCCTCAACAGTTCTACCTGTACGACATTCAAGCCACTACCGAGACCAGGACGACAACCTCAGTCCAAATCTGGCTTCCCTTCAGAATTCTCCAAGAACTAATAATGACCTTAAAAATAAGCAAGGAAACCAAGGCAAGATAACAGATTTTTTCGGTCTAACTGTCCCCCGGTCCCTCCTCCAGCCCCCTGTTGCTTCTAAATGACAGTCAAAGATCCACTCTCCAACTCTTCCTTGGTCCATCATGAGTTGAAACATCGCAGGGTGGGCATCCAAAAAAGCCGACCCGGACTTTTTGAACTACCTCAAAAACTTTCAAATTCTCATATTTCAGGAAACGTGGGAGGTCAACGACATTTTGCTATGTGGTTTTGAAATCATATCCCTGCCAGCCCATCCCTCACTGCTTGGTGGTCGTTCGAAGGATGGCCTTGCAACAGGTATCTCCCTGGATTTGCACGCAAACGTGGCTCTTGTGGACTCCTTCCCCCTTATGCCCAGGCAAATCTGATATCCGTCGGGAAGCTCTCGCTCCTGGTGTTTAATGTCTAACATCCTCCCGGGGGATCTCACTGGGACTTGGATGAGCTGTGAGCCGGTCTGGAAGACTTTCTCGTCACCATCATACTTAGATTCCCTCATTCCCTGGTTCTTCTGGCGGGGGATCTAAACGCCCACATTGCGGGGACTTGGGAAAACCTAGTTGCCTCTCGCTGGTGGATAGGCCCGGCCACGGATGACCATCCCCTGGATACCCTGAAAGGGAGAGTTTCCAAGAATCAGAAAGTTGACAAAGCGGGGACCTGTCTAGCTCTCCTTGCCGTCAAACTAGACCTCTTTCCCCTTAATGGCAGATGTGCCCCGGATGTCCCTGGGGAATTTACCCACTTGGCCAAAAATGGCAACAGCACAATAGACTATACTTTGGTTTCGAAAACCTTTTTGCCATACATTTCGTCCTTCAAAGTAGATGACAGGATTTTCAGTGACCATCTTCCTCTCATCACGGTTGCACGGCTATATAGACCTCAAGGCCATCCCGCTCACGTTGTCTCAATAGACTCTAATCCCAGAGGCTCCCCAATGTTGCCGAAATGGTCAGTCTCTGGCCCTTTTCCACGCATGCTTTTATCATCAAGAAGCAGCCAATACCTTGCCAGCCACACCTGGTGTGCTACTGACTGCCTTCACTGAGTGTCTAAGTGGTCTTATAGCCTTCTTTCAGCCCCCCACCCTTATCCCTGGTAGAGTTTCCCGGAGGAAGGGAGCCCCTTGGTTTAACTCACAGTGCAAACAAGCCAGGAACCATATGAGATTTATATATTCTGCTCACAAACGAACAGGTTCATTGATGCCCCCCCACCCGCTTATTTCGAGGCCAAGAAAGCATACAAGCTAGCCCTTTCAAGAGCTAAGCAAGACTGGCACCGGCTAAGGTGGAACGCATTACTAGAGGCCGCGAAATCCAGCAACCCTCGAGATTTCTGGAGTCTGTTAAACAGGAGGCCAACTAGTAGGCTCACTCATTCCATCTCTGCCACTACATGGGAACTCTTTCTACGCCAAGTCTTTTACTAAACTGACGTGCCAGTTTCTTTGACCTCAGGTTCTCTTCCTAACCACCTTCCCAGATGGCCTCCTGTTGAACCATCCATGATTGCCAAGCTAATCGGACAACTCAAACTTCGAAAAGCCCCCGGCCCGAATCTCATCCCAGCCGAAGCCATCCTAGGCCATAAGGACTGGTGGACCCCGGTTCTTACCGAGGTATTCAATGCGATCAACCAAACGGGCCTTATCCCCAAGCTCTGGAAGGATGCCATAATCATCCCAATACATAAGAAAGGCGCCTACCCCGATCCTGGCAACTTCCGTAACATCAGTCTTCTTTCAATTTTGGGGAAACTCTATGCCCGCTATTTCCTGTCCAAACTGGAGTGCTGGGCTGAAGAGGCCGACCTGCTCGGTTATGAGCAGGTGGGGTTCCATCTAGACCACTCTACAATTGACCATGCTTTGATCCTCCACCATCTTGCCGTAAAATATTCTACCCCCAGGAAGGGTCGTCTCTGCGTTGCCTTTATAGATCTAAAGGCTGCCTTCGACAACATCCCTAGAGCTAAGTTGTGGGCCAAACTTTCCGTCTGGGGTATTGACAAAAGATTACATATACCCTCATAACTTCTTTGAGCTACGCAAGCCCCTTCGCCACAAGGCAGTAATCCATGAAGGAGAAGAAAGACATAGATTATCCTTTTTGTGTCATCCATAAAATCAAATTATCATTAGCTTAATAATCACACACACACACATATATATATTATTTTTTCTTTATTTCAGATATGCATCTGCATTCTATCACGCACTGACATTTCTTTTAAAAAAGAAAGATTTCTTCCATATGCAGCAAACAGATGCCAGAGACTGGAGACCTTGCATAATCAATGAATGATAACATATAGTATCTGTAAAACTGCAGGAAGAAATCTGAATTTCAGCAAATTTCCATCTAGCCTGGTTTTTCAGTTTGATCAACTAGAAAAAAAAAGCCAGTTGAGCATAAAACTCCATCTGTTATTATAGCCTCAATGAATATGTGCCTAGCAAAAGAATATTCAGAGGAACATTTGAGAAGCGTTATTGGGGGTGGGGAGCCCTGAAAATTAGAAATGTCATCATCTGAGTAACAGTCAAGGCTTACAACAATCAGTAAGGATTCAACTTTCTGCAGATGTCCTGAAGCAGTCAAACAGTATGTGGGATGAGACAAGTACTTTGCAAATGATTTATGCACCTGTTTGGATGGCATAACATCAGGTAACTTTGGATTGTTCTGTGGGTGAGTGCTGCTTAAATTAGGCCTCCCTTTTGCAGCAGCAATTAATTTACTTATACCAAACTTGGTTATGAAGATGTTCCACCAAAATATTCAAACCAGTGATTGGCAGATACAGTCTGCTGAATGGCAAGGGCAAGAGAACTTTAGAAACAGCTTAATAGGTCTTTAAATTAACATGTGTGAAAGATTATATGTATCCACCATTGCACATGGATCTTAATTGTCTGTTAAGAATATACAATGTTGCTGTTAGAACATTATTAGATGTAGGCATACTATTTTTTTTTACAGATTATTACTATTTTTAGAGCAGGGGGGTCAAATTAGCAGCCCATGGGCTGGATGCCATGCCCACCCCAGCTCCAGAGGCCATGCCCACCCCAGATCCGCAAAGGAAAAAACATCACAATACATCATGTGACACCATGAGTTTGACACCCGGGTTTTAGAGGGTAATCTGCAGAATTTGTACAAAGATTTTTCTGAATGAACTAACTCTTCAGCATCACCCTTCCAAATATTTTTTGCAATTCTAGTTTGGTTCTTCCTACCATCCCCACAGCCTCATTTGCTGAACAGAAGACAAAGACTACCACCTGTTACTAGCCTGATGATGTTATTCAGATGTGACTCTATTTTATCCAAGAAAAAGATCAATTAAAATGCTTAAGACTTCACAAAAGCCTCAGTCAGAATAACTTCTAAAAAGAATTATGGTTTTTAGGACTATTTCATATTCGGTAGAATGGAGGCAAATATGGTTTGGAGATTATGGTGGTTGAGTGATATAAATCCAGAAAGATTCAATTTTCCTGACAGAATACATCACCCAGCAATCTGCCAGTTTTCACGTGTTGCTTTTGGCTGACCAGGAAAAAATAAACTACTACTCTTTATTATTCCTAAGCAATTCTCATCAAGAGCCAGATATCAGGATTTATCAGGGAGGTGAGTATGGTTGGTTTATCAGGAAGGTGAGTGTGATGAAGTGTGTGATTTACTGTGAAGCTATGTAGAATAGAATAGAATAGAATAGAATAGAATAGAGTAGAATAGAATAGAATAGAATAGAATAGAATAGAATAGAATAGAATAGAATAGAATAGAATAGAATAGAATAGAACAGAACAGAACAGAATAGAATAACAGAGTTGGCAGGACCTCAGAGATCTTGTAGTTCAACCTCCTGCTCAGACAGGAAACCCTATTCCATTTCAGACAAATGGTTGTCCAATCTCTTCTTAAAAACTTCCAGTGCTGGAGAATTCACAACTTCTGGAGGCAAGTTGTTCCACGGGTTAATTGTTCTGTCAAGAAATTTCTTCTTAGTTCTAGGTTGCTTCTCTCCTTGATTAGTTTCCATCCATTGCTTCTTGTCCTAATGATGAAGTCATCTGGAATCGCTTTTCAGAGTAAGATGAGTAGTATATAATTTTAATAAGTGGAAAGCATAAGAGCTGGATTGGAAGAGTCACTTGTTGAGATTGACAGCTATAGAAATCAAATAAATAAAGTGAAGTAAAATTCAAATTGAGCACTGAGAGTTCTTAGGACTCATATCCAGATGCAATAGTAGCAGATACTTCTCCTCCTGTCCAGAATACTTTTTAGTCTTCAAATATGGAGAACTGCACCTCTCTTAAATCTACCTGATTTCCCACCCATGGCAAAGCTCTGTCACTTGAATAACCAATTTACTGATATGAAAAATTGACACTTTGGGCAAGACAGTGTCACATCTGTGGAACATACTGAGAACACACATTATCTTTCAGCTTTACAAAATGAATATTGTTGTAATTCAGAGTAAATCAGGGAAGGCTAACATGCTTTAAAAAGTTGTAATATATAGTCTTGGCTATACCCTTTGTTTTCTGAAGCAGGTGTTGGAGATAACATCTATTCAGTATTTTGTATGAATTCAGATACAGAATTCAAACTATAGTACTTTAAACTACCTTTGGAAGTTCAAACGAAGGCGAAAGCATTGTTGTTATAAGATCATTTATTTGCATAACTTTTTCTTAAAATCTTTTTAATCTCTTTATCCTCCCCTTTTCCTTCTACAAAATGTTTATAAAACTGAAAGTTTCTGACAGCAATTTTGGATTATTCCACCCCCCCATACATTTAAGGTGATAGAATAATTTATTGATTTACTTATTAAATAGTATCCACAGGCTGCTCCAATCTATAACAAAAAGCTTTATTTTGTGTTTTTAATATGAATATATGACCTGTGACCTTTGAACACAATTTCAGAATGGTACAGAAATAATAAAGCTATTTATTATACTATTTATTATTATCACTATTTATTATTAATGCTCTTTCATTTTCTCCAATAAACCTTTTGCAGAAGCATTTGTTCGTAGATACTTCATAAGGCTTGATGTCTCTATGAAAGGTAGACTTTAAGCAAAAGTTTAGAGTGCCCAGGTTCTAGATAACTCCTGGAATGATGGCGGATACAGCACTGATAGGAAACAGAACTTCTGCATGGGTCACCATTTACTGGGCTGACCAGATAACATCTCTTTTGCTTTTTCCTTTGTGTTCTTTAGTATTTTCATTCTGTGGAAATGAAAATGGTGGTCCCAAATGGAATTTTAGCAATAAGTTTTGTAATATTAATGGACAAAGGGGGGAAAGCAGCATTTCCTGCCACTCTCTGATGAATTCATGAAAGGAAGAAAGAGGAATGGCAAGGGCCCCATGGAGGAAAGATGGACTCCATTCTGGACTGGGAACCAGAGTGGTCTCATAGCATGGCATAGACCAGGATGATTGGGAGAAGTCTCTGAGAGGTACAGCAGCTAAGGAATCTTTTGCTTTATGGATCAGATCCTCTTTGGGAAGTTACCTGAAGCCCATATATATTCCGTTACTTATGCTGCAATGGCAGCAGAGGTAAAATGAGTTAGGAAAGTATGCAATACACACAATACACGTCAATGAAAAAAGATACAAGAGCAACAGTATTTCTGTAATTGACAACCCTGTAGGACGGGGCTGGGCAATTATGGGCCTGGCTCAGGAATTCTGGGAGTTGAAGTCCATAGGTCATAAAGAGGCCATAGTTGCCCAGCCCTGCTGTAGGACAAAATAGCCCTCAGAGTTCAAAGTTAAAATTAAATTAATTAACATTAATTTGATCACAACACATATGTTTAATGATTACCTGTCATTTGGAAATCATTTAGTGCAGTTATAATTACAATTCCAGTTATGGGCTGCTACTTTAATTCTTTGTATGTTTATACAGCCCAGGGCCACCTCGCTTACAGTTATTTGTTTTCTATTATTTTAAAATTATAACCATAATTAAGATCTGAATCTTGGCACCATATACACTTTCTTTTATCATCTTCATTTATCGTATTTCAGCTTGTTGAATTACACTCTAGAAAACTGGGGGGAAATGATAGATATAGCATATGAGAACATATCAGCCGATCCTTCTAAAGGAATTAGTCATTTCATTAAATAAACTGACTATAAACTGGCATCTGATAATTTCATCTGTACTAAATTTTATTTATTTTTCACATTTTTCTACCACCGATCTACCTCAAAGAAGGACTCTGAAATTAGATTCCAGAAACATTCTTCTTTTTTGTTATATTATGCTAGATTTGTTTTAAAAAAAGAAGCACTTACTGATATCTTGAAAATTTGTGCTACTAACTAGGATAGGTTTGCTCTGTATATATTAAAGCAAAGCAAATGTTCTACTGTCTTGAACATAACTATGTCTGAAGGACTTAATGAAGGTCTAGCACTTCTACCCTAGATGAGATTTTAGTTGCATAATATATACCTATTTAAGATACTCTCTCCTTCCAAGATAAATATTTATCAAGGCAAAATGGTAGCTGCATGTTTGAAAATGATCTTTAAATGTTACATTGTTATGTGGTCCTGTAACAATATTAATCAAACTATTTGTGCTGACATGCCTTACACAATTTATCAAGCAAACATTTCTGCCCAAAGGACAGTTTGAACATAAATTAAATCCCACTTGTATGCTTTCTATTACTTTTAGAAATAAGTGCTGTAAATTCCTATAAGCCAGTATGATCAGGTACAGCACACAAGTAGTGTTACTACCTTAAAACTGGAATTTCAAAAACAAAAAATATAGCAAATCCAGATGTAAAAGGAAGCAAAGAAAGCAAAATGAATATATTGCACTAAGCCATAGTTTAATCATAATTTGCAGATTAGGTAACTATCTGTGCTCACCTAATTCATTAAACTATAAATACTTGTTTGTATGCTTTATAAGGTACATGATTGAGTAATTAACATATGCTACTTCAGAACTAAAAAAAATTATCACCTAGCTGGATGTATGAACCCAATCAATAAGTTGTTCAAATTTCCTTAGGATCTCTGTGAGGGAGCCCCAATTTACATATCTGGAGACCAATTGCAGCTACTGAGTTAAGGGGGGTGCATATTGAGAAGCTTGACATTTTTTAAAAACAGGAGTGGGCAACCTGTGCCTTACCAAATGTTCTTGAACTCTTGGGTTACCTGGCTGAGGCACACACACATTGAAAAGTAGTATATATAACGAAGGTCTTGGTTCGAGGGAGACCACTGTGCCACAGATTGCCAGATGTGAGTCCCTCTTTGTGAGATGGGGTCATCGGGTTCAGATGGGCTTGCTGCTTACGTACCTGGCTCCCTGCCGCGTGGCAACGGCCCTGCCCGAGCTACTCGACGTGATAGCCACGGTGGCAGTTGATACACCCAGGCTTATGGTCATGGGTGATTTCAACCTGCCGTCCATTGGTGAAACGTCGGAGGTGGCTCGGGAGTTCATGGCTTCCATGACGGCCATGGACCTGACCCAGTTAGTTCATGGCCCCACTCACAGGGGGGGACACACGCTGGACCTGATTTTTGTCTCTGGCCAGTGGTTGAGTGGTCTTATTATAGGGGATATAGACATGAAACCCTTGTCATGGTCAGATCACTCACTCCTTCGTCTGGACCTTCGAAGCACTACACCCCGCCGCAGGGAGGCGGACCCAATTAGATGGATCCGCCCCAGGCGCCTGATGGATCCTGATAGGTTCCAGACGGAGCTTGGGCCAATTCCTTAAGATCTGGCACACGACTCGGCCGAGGACCTGGTAGCTGCCTGGGATCGGGCGGCTGGTGGGGCCTTGGATCGAGTCGTGCCTTTGCAGCCTCTGACCCGGTGTTGATCCCTTGCGGCTCCTTGGTTTACCGAGGAGCTGAGGGAGATGAAACGCCGGAAAAGACGCCTAGAGAGCGGTTGGAGGGCCAGTCTCGCTGAATCTGACCGAACACTGGTAAGGTCGCATATTAAGACCTACCTAGTGGCGATAAAGACGGCAAAGTTTAATTACTTTTCCGCCTCTATTGCGTCATCTGGGAATCGTCCGGCTGCCCTGTTCAGGGTAACCCGCTCCCTGCTCCATCCGGGAGCGCGGGAGGATCCCTTGGAAGGCAGGGTGGAGGATTTCGGACAATACCTGTATGACAAAATCGCTCAGATCCGGGGGGATTTGGACTCTGACTGGGTAGATCAGGGCAGGGTGACGAGGAATAGTCTTGAGAATGTTACCTGGGAGGAGTTTGATGCTGTGACTCCCGATGATGTGGACAGGATTTTGGGGAGACTTAGTGCGGCCACATGTTTACTGGACCCGTGTCCCTCCTGGTTGGTACTGGCCTCCCAGGAGGTTACACGAGGCTGGCTCCAGGGTGTTATCAACGCTTCGTTGAGTGAGGGTCACTTTCCCACCGCCTTGAAAGAGGCGGTGGTGAGGCCTCTCCTCAAGAAGCCGTCCCTGGATCCGGCAATATTGGCCAACTATCGTCCTGTCTCCAACCTTCGCTTCCTGGCGAAGGTTGTTGAGAGTGTGGTCACGCGACAGTTTCCGCAATTCCTGGAGGAAACATCCTATCTACATCTGTTCCAGTCGGGTTTCAGGCCTGGGCACAGCACGGAAACGGCATTGGTCGCGTTGGTTGATGATCTCTGGAGGGCTCGGGACAGTGGTTGTTCCTCTGTTCTGGTCCTGTTAGACCTCTCAGCGACTTTTGATACCATCGACCATGGTATCATGCTGCATCGGTTGGAAGAGTTGGGGATGGGGGGCACCGTATTACGGTGGTTCTCCTCCTTTCTCTCCGACCGGTCGCAGTTCGTGTTGGCAGGGGGGCAGAGATCGACCTCAAGGCCTCTTATATGTGGAGTGCCTCAGGGGTCAGTCCTCTCGCCCCTCCTGTTCAACATTTATGTGAAGCCGCTGGGCGAGATCATCCATGGCTTTGGGGTGAGATACCATCAGTACGCTGATGACACCCAGCTGTACATCTCCACCCCAGGCCACCCCAACGATGCCCTTGAAGTGATGTCCCAGTGCCTGGAGGCTGTGCAGATCTGGATGGGGAAGAACAAGCTCAGGCTCAACCCTTCCAAGACTGAGTGGCTGTGGCTCCCGGCATCCCAATATAGTCAGTTGACTCCATCACTGACTATTGGGGGCGAGTCGTTGGCCCCCACTGAGAGGGCTCGCAATCTGGGAGTCCTCCTGGATACGCAGCTGTCCTTGGAGGAACATCTGACGGCTGTAACCAGGGGGACCTTTTGTCAGGTTCGCCTGATTCGCCAGTTGCGGCCCTTTCTTGATCGGGATTCCCTGTGCACAGTCACTCATGCCCCCGTCACCTCTCTCCTTGACTACTTCAACGCTCTCTACATGGGGCTCCCCTTGAAGAGCACCCGGAGGCTCCAACTGGTCCAGAATGCAGCAGCGCGGGTAGTGATGGGAGCAGCTTGGCGCCCCCATGTAACACAGCTCCTACGTGAGCTGCACTGGCTCCCAGTGGTCTTCCGGGTGCGCTTCAAGGTGTTGGTTATCACCTTTAAAGCGCTCCATGGCATAGGGCCTAGCTATCTTCGAGACCACCTGCTGCCACCGACGACCTTCCATCGACCCGTGCGCTCCCACAGAGAGGGCCTCCTCAGGGTGCCATCAGCCAAACAGTGTAGGCTGGTGACCCCCAGGGGGAGGGCCTTCTCTGTGAGGGCACCTACCCTCTGGAACCAACTGCCTCCAGAGATAAGGAGAATCCAAGACCTCAGGGCCTTCCGCCGTGCCCTTAAAACCTTCCTTTTCCAGCAAGCCGGGCTGGCCTAATTTTTTTAAAGTGTTTTTAAGTGTTTTGTTTATTGTTTTTAATTAACGGGGCCAAATTTATATATGTATATTTTTAACTGTATTTTAATATTTGTACTTGATGTTTTTACTTGGCTGTTCACCGCCCTGAGTCCTCAGGGAGAAGGGCGGTATACAAATTCAAAATAAAATAAAATAAAATAAAAAATATATAACTATGAATAAGTAAAAAACAAGGACAATCGTGTCCAACTATAGACTTTCTTTCTATATGAATTTTAGTGAGGGGATTTTCAAATTTATCTTTAGAATGTATTTTTTTATTTAAACATTTAAGCATTTTCAATAATTCTTTATTGAAGAATTAAATGCTTTAATTCTTGGTATTAACATTCTTGACATGATATATGCTATACACATTTAATATAAGGTATACACACTTCATCTTATTTTTCTAATTTTTATAGCATTTATTGGGTTTATTCAGCTTAGAAAATGTCTTAGAAAAAAATGTTAAATAAACACATAAAAGCATTGAAAAAATGGGGAAATGCTTTAATTCTTGGAATTAACTTTCTTTTATAACAAAACCCCCATAAAACAAACACAAAATTAAATCATATAATTAGCACTCAGCTCCTCAGCACTGACATTTGTAGAATTACATTATGCAAACAAATTCCACTTGTGTTATTTGCAAGGTTGAATTGTCTTTTGATAGAGAAATAATATTAAAGTATGGTAGTGATACAAGCTTCTAAGATTAAGAAAAAGTATTTCATTTCATATATATGGAGAAGGCTAATAAAATGCATTGCCCAAAATAAAACTGGGAAAATTAGAGTGTGGGTAAATCTTAATCCAAGTCAGAAGTGAGTCAACTATATGAATTAGTGATGAGAAAAAAGAATCTCAGTAAGTTTTAAATATATAAATTGTAAGTCATTGTTACTCTGAACAATTACCTGTGGCAAATTTATTTTAAATGACATTAAGTATTATATCATATTCAAAGAGTATACAATATGCTTAATCCAATTTGGCCCTCCTTTATAGATTATATGTGAACTTCATTCCCATATTCCCAACTAGTGTGATTGTTGTTAAGAATTCCGGGAGTTGAAATCACTCATGTGGGAGCTGCCCAGGTTGATGAAAACTGAAACAGATTATCTCCAAAAATAACTTGCTTCCTTGGAGGGTCCCAACCACCAAAGCGCTGTACTTGATCAGTGTACATCATCTGGGGGTCTTTTACACCTTACTTCTAACTCATCAGGAAGCTAGTTTATTGTTGCTCTTGCTACAAACTCCCTGTGTGCCACATTATACTGAAACTTAATCTAGCTTGAAGTGATTTTTCATTCAGGAAAGCCCTTAGCATGGTAAATGAAAATGGTAATGTCAATATTGAAACTGATGTAAATGATAGGGTTTGAATAAATGAAATGTAGATCACTTTAGTGGATCCAACTACATATGAAATTAGACAACTTGAAAACAAACTACAATGAAAACTGGTACATATTTATTAAGGCAACAGACTTTGAATTCCCAAAAGACAGGAATATAAACAGCAGGAGTCAGTTAAAATCCTATTGCTTTTCAAGAAGCAGTGAACATTCTGCCATATCTAACAAGTATTTAAATGGTAACACGGAATACATGTTTTAACATTTCCTATCCTTCCACGAAGGGAACAGTGAAATTCCCCAGCTTCTTGCTCCTAGAAGCAAATAAAAGAAATGGATTGATGGGTAGAGCTGCAATGATAAAAGATGGACAAGATTAATCTTGAACAATTGATTAAGTACTACTGCAGTTCCAGTATTTTAATGCAATGTATTCAACCTATCTGTACCACTCAAGTTTTGCACTGTCAAAAAAGGTTTATATCCAAATATGTATGTGCAAAATCTATTATTCAATGGATAATTATACTAAAGTAGGAAATGGTTGCAAAATCCCAATAAAATAAATACAAAATACTTCCGTATGCAGTGCCTTATTGTGTCTAAGATTATGCCTGTGATAGAATTCACATTAGATATAAATGAGTGAGAAGGCAATGAAGATAAACTACAGTCATCTAATCTGATTGACAAATTAGGCTACCTGTGGAGTCACCAACGGAATTTTGAAGGGAGTAGAGGGGCCTGAGATATATGAAAGGAAGAACATAAGAAACTGAAACGTTCAAAAAGGAGATGAGGACAGCAGACACATCTACTTAAGAGGAATGAATCCCTTGGAAAGTCTTTTAGATAAGTGTGAGTGGAATTGATATTATATTTAAGCTATGGACCATACTCTCACATTGTATGAGGAAGAGAGGAGTTGTATTATAATTACATTTGTCCAGCGATGTTGATGTACATATCATCTTTAGAGGCAACTAAGATATTATAGAAAACGATGATAAAATCTACATTATCTTTGTCTCCTTTGGTTTTTTAATACATTTTTTCATGTGCACAACTGAATTTTCTGATTATTGGACAAATCAAACTAGAGACAGCTTTACAGTGCAAAGTATATTAATAGGTTGTTTTGTTTTTTCCTGAACAGATTCAAATCAAAAAGATTTTAAGCTTTTACATTTGCCTGACAATCCTTTCTCTTGGCAAAAGGTTTCAAATTTGTTTGCCTCTCTTTTTCCATGGGAACTGTTTGGGAAGTACAGACATTAAAGCTGACAAAGCTTTGTCTGTGTTTTCCCCCTTTGCTTGGTTTCTGTGTCTGTGTGTGCAGGCATGCATTCATTAACGTAATTCTTCAACCTTCAACAACAGTGCATCATAAATGAGGGGGAGGGTAGGACCTCATAAATATTTAGATTCTCCTGTCTACCTTCCAAAGCAAAGGTGGGGGCAGAGTGTTTGGTAAGGACCTAGTCAGAGTTAATCTGCATGTGAACCAAAAGAAGATACAAAAGGATGAAAAGATGCTGGAAACTAGTATGCAAACCCACTATCTCTAGAGGGTTATTCATCTTATTCTTGTCAGCCCAGTCCCAGCCTCACTGCCTAGTTGGATTCTGCACATGATCCACAGCTTTGCAAAGAGAATTTGGCAAGAGAAATGTGTATTTTGTTCCTCCATGTGAAGCATCCTTTCCTAACCTGGCACCCTCCAGATGAATTGAAATCAGGATATACTTTTTAAAAAAATTTGATTTATATGCCGCCCTTCTCCGGAGACTCAGGGCGGCTTACAATGCGTTACATTGTACACTGATTTGTCAACCAGAACTATCTATGACAGAGGATCTAGGTTGTTTGTTTACAATTTGGATATAGGCAGCAATTATACATTTTTCTAACAAGTGCCTTTGCTAGTTATATTTCCCTTCCCCCCAAATCAAAATTCATAAATGTTAAGATCCATTTAAATTCGTAAATCTTAAGATCCACGACACTTAGAATGTTTAATGCAATTTACAAAGTTTATCATTTTACATCAGAATGGAAAAAATGAATAAAGCTCTCAAGGTATCTTCAATAAAAGTGCAATTCAAATTTCATAGAAATTAGTATTTTATATAATGTACCAAGAACAATGAACAAATAAGCAAGTATTGTCTGGAAAATTAAAACTTTCTGGAAATGAAGTCAATTAAATTATGCTTGAAGAATCCTTTTGCTGCAACACTATCAAAAAAGTTCATTAAATAGATGTTTTATCAAGAGAATTGATGGAAAATTATTTAGTCAGGAAGCCCTAATTTTATCTTTTCAAACAACTGGATTTGTTTCCAGATTTTTCCATGCCAGTAGACATATTGCTACAAGAACTTTTGATTCATGAGGAAAAGCAAAGTGTTTTGTTGTCTGGTGGCCTCAATTCCATCTTCTAGACTGTCTTTCTGACTTTTGGGACATTTCTGGAAAACTTAAGAGATCTTAAAAATAAAGAAGGAATTGATGACGATCACTTCCTTTCTACACGCCAACCTTGGTCTCTCAGAGATAATTGTGTGTTGTATTAGAACCCTTCTGCAGAAAGAAAGGGAAAAAAAATCAATTTATAAGAGGAAGGCTCTAGATTAAAGCTATAGTTTTAGTTTTTGTCTTTTTTAAATGATACCAGCTTCTAATGGGGAGCAAAAGGTTATCCTTGCACTT
Organism: Arizona elegans; assembly: GCA_022577455.1. NCBI lineage: Eukaryota > Metazoa > Chordata > Lepidosauria > Squamata > Colubridae > Arizona > Arizona elegans. The sequence goes on from JAKOOJ010000001.1 coordinate 259,285,608, forward strand.
TTTGTGTGTGATTGAAACAAAAATAGAACCTCAGTGCTTATGATAGTTTGTTTCTAATGGATAGCATAGTTTTTAAACAAAACTAAACTTTTTAAAAAAAGTTTAGTTTTGTTTAAAAAAGAACTTGTTTTTGTTCACGCCACAGTCCTTCATAGATAAGCCTTTAAAGATTAACTTTGTTTCAACATAAACTATAGTTATCATGAAATACATTTATCCAACAGATCCGAGTGTTTTCCCCAGGAGAATCAATATATGTATAGAAAACAGAATTAAGAGTTTTAATTACTGAATTCTGAATACACTTTATAACATGGTTTGGAAAAATCTTGTCTACATGCTTGCATTTTAATTTTCATTCACGGAAATGAATATTTTAAAAAATCCAAAGGAAGACTATTGACTGATGGTCTTTTAGATTGCATTAATCTATATTGACTCCTGGTAGTTTACATTAATAACAACATAAAGTGTATACAATATTGAAATAAAATCCTGACTATAAAAAGTGCGACAACTCAACATGTGTAAATGAGCAGAGGGATAATGTTACTCAATCTCCTAATGCCCTCAGGAACAATTCAATTTTCAACAATTTAATGAAATCCAGTAAAGGCTGGACTCTCAAAGGGAGACCATTCTAATGTATGGGTTCCCTCGTTTTTTTATAGGTCACTTTTACACTAAGAAAATAGTCATATAAGTACTTTAACATCAAGCTCTTTGAGTTAAAACCAGCACTTTGGATTGTACTTGGCAACCTATTAGTAACTAATACAGTCACCACATTATAGGTCATTTAGGATTATGACAGTTCTGATTTATCATATAGGCATCTGCGTTTTGGACCAACTGCAGTTTCCAAATGGTCTTCAAAGGTAGCTGAATGTAGATCTATAAATCAAACAGCTATTAAGTACATGAATCAATGTTGATAGGACTTCTGGCTCTAGGTAGAGGCACAAGTGGCATAGCCACTAAAATAGACCAAAGACCCACCTGGCCTTCAACCTCTCTAGCAGTAGCTGTGAGTTCATGAGATTCTCCCAATTTATAAATCTGCTTTTTCAAGACTACTACAGCATTCAGAGCTGATTACAAGGTGAAAGACATTCTAGACAAGCAATATCTGTGTTTAGTTTAAATCCAAACCTCAGCAGCTTGCAGACACTAATTTCCAAGACTTCTATAACATCTCCAGCTTAGCCTGTAGTGGAGAGGTAATGTTGTATATCGTCATTATTGTGATATCACATCTCAAACTGGCACATTACTGAGCACTGGCTGACTTCTCTCCCCACTTTTTTAAAAAGTTGACTTGTTTGCTGTTCCTATGTGGAATGTTTATTTTATTTGACCTGCATAGGCACCCATTCTATGTTCCATAACCAGGGGTGAAATACAGCAGGTTCTGGAGAACCTGTAGTAGAAATTTTGAGTAGTTTAGAGAACCGGCAAATACCACCTCTGGCTGACCTCCAAGTGGGGAGGGAATGGGGATTTTGCAGTATCCTTCCCCTGCCATGCTCACCAAGCCAGACCACACCCACCAAGTCACGCTCACAGAACCAGTAGTAAAAAAAATTGGATTTCACCACTGTCAATAACCCTGGGCAGATCAATAAAAGCATAGAAACCACAAGAAAAACTCAAAAGTGCTTCAAGAAACACTTCCCCCATGTCCACTTGCAACTGTACTGAGCTCCAAGCTCACTACTTAATGCTTGCAAGAACGGTTATCTCTTCAAGGCCTTCTGGAAGGCTAGAAGGGTGGGAGCCTGCCAGATCTTTAGAGGGAAGGCTATTCCATAGAGCAGAGTATATATAGAAGATATACTTCCTAGGTGAGATGTGTGCATTTAAGGGAAGGGACCTGGTGTCTATCCATCTTATCAGACCTGGTGGAAACTACAGATACCCCACATGAAATTAAGTCCTGCAAAAAAACTGGCCCTATACCATTCAAGGCCTCAAAAGTGATAATCAGCACCTTGAATTGTACCTGGAAAAAGATTGGAAGCCGTATCATGCCACAGTAGCCAACTTCTATAACAATTTCTAAAGCCATGCACTGTACAATCCCAGTATTAGAACGGTCTTACAGTATGCCAAGAACAATCTTACACTATGCAAAGTGCCTGGAAGAATTGATAATTGCTATGCTATGTTTGTTACCTGAACACAACTAAGGGACAAGAGTGAAATGTTTTCTTAATTTAGGATGAGCGTAACTGGGATTTTTTTCATAGGACTTTCATTCATTTAGTTTTCAAGCCCCAACAAGAATCTTATCTTTGAATTAAGGCATGCTAGCAGATCTATCTTGATATGTTACACTAAAAGAATTTTTAAAAATCATCACCAAAAGAATTTTGAACAAAATATCACAGAGATGAAAGACAATGGAAGTCTTACTATGTTTTCTTCCATATTCTTGCTAAAGTAGGTTTTCACCACTCAGTACAATCCAATATTGAAACAGGCTAAATATTAATGCTAAGACTTTAATAAATCTGATATTGATGAAATATGTTTTCTTATATAACCTCATATAGCCAATTTGGTGTAGTGGTTAAGGACTACAGTGGTTAAGAAGACCATGAGTTCTAATCTTGTTTTAAGCATGTAGCCAGCTGGGTGACCTGTGCCAGTCACTCTCTCTCAGCTCTAAGAAGGAGGCAATGGCAATCCACTTCTGGAAAACTTGCCAAGAAAATTGCAGAAACTTCTCCAGTTGACAGAAATCAAAAACTGATTCAAATAAAACACGCTAACAAACACAAACATTATACAGTCTATTAATTTTTATAGCTGTGTGAAATATAAAGAAAAATAAATGTTACAGTAAGTTTTATTTCAACATTCCTTTAGGTATTTTTTAAAGAAACATTCCTCATTAAAATGCTGGATATTCTGTATCCTTGAAAAGTTCAAGAAATATTGTTCCAGAGCAAAGATACTCAAAGTGTGGTCTGGTGACTCCTGGGGTCCCTAAGATTACGTCAGGGGGATCTGCAGTGTCAAATATTTTAAAATTTCTGAGTTTTAACTTTTTTTTTTTATTGAAAAAGTTTTCAAATACAAGTTTTTTCCCCTTTTCCCCCCCCCTCTTCCCTAACCCCCCCTCACCACCCATCCCCCCTGTGACTTCTTCACAATAGGCTATTTCATAACTAATTACATACATAATATCTTTCCTTTCCCTTACTCCCTCCTCAGAATACTGACCCTTAGCATATTATTCTTATAACTCCCATTTTTACAATAATCTGCCCTTTTTCTCCTCCCCTAAACTTATAATGTATTATTACAATTTAACATTTAATCTTTTATATATATTAATATAACAATTTAGAGCGGCCTTCTCCCTACATCCACATTTAACATTTATTCAGTTCTATCCAATTCCTCCACTCCCCTAAATATATGACTTAAAGATCCTTTTTCTTAGCCTAATCAATCAGTAAACTAACCTATTTCAACCCTTCAATTCCTACAAAATCATGCAATACAATTCTAAATATAATCCACTGCCCACTTTACTAAAATATACACATATCTATATATGCATTCCATTTTATAAAAAGAAAAAAGACAATAACTTTAAATTTATAATCCATATAATATCTTCTTTGGTGTCTTTCCGCTGGATTGTTAAATCCATCACCCATAATAGGGTAAAATAACATGCTGGTGCAACAGTTTGTTCAAAATCTTCAATCATCTTCTGCCCCCATCAGTAGTAAATATCCTCGTATATATATAAAAGTAAAAACAACCACCCGAGTGACATTATAATTATATCCATATAGTTATAGTTGTGGTATTCATCAGGATTGTTGATTCCCATCATCCTAATGAGTAACATCCAGATCTTCTGCATGCCCCAACGTGACTCTCTTGCCTTATAACTCAAAATAATTATAATATACCAGTAAAAGAGATCCAGAGTAGATGATTCAGATCCAACAAGGTAAGGCTCTTTTCACATCCCAATATCACGGCATTACAGAGATCTGCCACAATCCTCAGGATAGTATTAAACAGTTGTTCGCCTCCACTATCTTTTCAGATATTCATTCATTTTTTAAAGTCTCTGGCTTCACTGTTGCTTGGTTTAGAAACTGCTGTTTCTATGAGATCTATTTCTTTTCTTTTTCTTTTGCGGGTTGAATTTCCATCCTCGTTTCGTGCCTACCAATTGTGTGTCGGCTGGTCAATTTTCATTCTGCTTTATGTGTTGTTCTTGTTGGGTTAGTTTTGTCATCTCATCTTTCTTCTCCATCACTTGTATATCAACTGGTTGATTTGCGCACTTGTCTGTGACTTGATGGTTCATCACATTGGAGTCGGATGACACTGCTCTCTTATTTATAGACAGTCCAGCTGGGGTATCCAGGGAGTCCAAAGACAATTTATCCACCACAGCCTCTGTAATTTGATATTTTCCTTTTGTTTCCAACTCCTTTTGTGTATCCTGTATTATGCCTAAAGATGTTAAGTTCATTTTTAAAATTTTTTGATAAAATTCTTCCGCTTTTTCAAGTGTTCAGTTGATATCTTACTCCTTGATGTCTCAATATTAAACCAACTGGGGCATCCCACCTAAATAGGATATTTCTTTTTTTTAACTCAGTCACTAAAAAGCCAAATTTCTTCCTCTCCATTAGCATCTTAGTCGGGAGCTCCTTAAAAATCCAAATCTTTCTTCCATGAAATTGCAAAGTAGAATTAAAAGAGTTCTGCACAATATTATTCCTAATTTCTTTATCTGTAAAATAGATCACCACATCTCTAGGCAATTGCCTTTGCTTTGCCAACCAGGAGTTTATTCTGTAAATTCTATCAATCCTGCAAAACACTTCATCAGGTTGAACCTTTAAAATCCCAGCCAGAATTTCAGAAGATATTTTCCTTAAGTTATCTCTATTATTTTCCTGCAAGCCTCTCAATCTAATTGCGTATTCTGTAAAATTATATTGAATCATTAAAACTTCTCTTTCAATCCTCTGTTGCACATTTTCTCCATTACCAGTCTTTTGGTCAACCTCCATTTTAGGTTTGTCTTCTGAGCTATTATCCTGAATGTTTACCAAATCCTTTTTAATTTTTTGAATCTTGTCATCCAAATTCTCCTCAGTTTCCTTCATTTTAGACTCTAATAATTTAGTCTTTGCATCCACCCGAATCAGAAAGTCTGATAAACCATTAGCTGTATTCAAAATCTTTCGATTCAAAAAGTCAAAATTTGATTTCACCAATTCACCAATTTCTTTAATTTCCTGCTTAAATTTTTCGAGTTGCTGGTTCACAATCTCATCCCTTCTTACAATCTCTTCAAGAAGAAATTCTATTATATTAAAATCAGGTTTCTGACACTGGAGAGTTACAATTTGTTGGTGTAATTTATTAATGGGGGAAGTTCTCCCCCCGTTTGTCTAGCTGTGTGAGTCCCGATGCCATTTCCTACACAGACAAGATTTAGTAAAAAAGAGAGAAAAAATAGAAAACGGAAGGACTTTCCCTTAAAAAAACAAGAAAAAAAAAACTTCTTTCCGATCAAAAACAATATCAAGTCTCCAGAGAAAAAAAAAGAGAAGAAAACACAGGAGCGAAGTTTTGTCTACAAATGTAGCCAGTGATATTTATTCCGCTACATTGTAGTAATAGAAAACGGAAGGACTTTCCCTTTCAGCCTCTTCTCCAGCTACGGCAGACGCCATTTTAAAAGGCTCTTTTTCCCCCTTTCCTCTCCTCTTTTCTCTTAAGTAATTTTTTAAAGAATAAGTAAAATACTTGCAATTCAGTATTAAAGGTCCAGCTCACATTTTCTTTGAGTATTCTGTTAAATTCGCAGGCTTGCTCTTGATGCCTGGCTCTGCATTAGCAGAGGTCTCCCAAAGCCCGGAGCAGCGGCAGGGGATATGGGGCTTCTCATCCGCTCCGTCCCAAAAGTAAAAAAAAAACTTTTGGGACTCTGCAGAGAGTTCTACCCACCCCTGCCGGCTCTATCTCCGTTTCCTCATGGAAACGGAGTTTTTTCGAGCCGCCATTCCGCTGTGAAGGCGGCTCTAACAGGCAGTGGAAGCTGACGATCCCAAAGGAACGTCTGGCGGCGGCCAGCAGCAAACCGGAAGTCATCCTGAGTTTTAACTTCTAATGCAGTATACATTAATAGATATCACTCACAAACTAAAGCTCTTTGGGGTCCTCATTCATTTTTAAGAATGTAAAAGGATCTCAAAACCAAAGCACATCAAACAGCAAGATTCCCACAATATACTGACTCTGGGTAAATGAAATGATCAAAATGAAGCAAGACAATACATGGTTCTGTACTTTTAAAACTCTATGTGAATTGGTCCATGAATAAATGTTTGAAATATACCTAAAAGAAAGTAGATAACTCAGTACATGACGTAGTCCTCATGCACTAGCATAGTCTACCATTATTATTACTATGTCAGCTAACTGGTATGTTTTTTAAAAGATGATTGCACACTAGAGCAATATTCTTTTTTAGTAAGTAAGAAAAGGAAGGAAGCTAAGAGAACAAAGCTGTGAATTTGGTCACACCCAGGGATATGTGATCATCAGATTTGGTGCCACAGTCACATGGGGAACTGTGTCTCCCTTTTGTTGCTATTTCAATGGGAAGAACAGACTAATCCCATGGCAATCTGGGCAGTTGCCTAGTTAAGAATATTAAACAATACTCTTGAAAACATCGGAATCCTCTTGAAAAGAAAATGAGAAGAAAATGAGCATGATCTGTGCACATATATAAGAAGTAAATCTACATGACAGAAAGTAAGAGAGTATGTTGATAGTTCTAATAAAAAAGCAATAAATAAGTAAAACATCCCGCTTCCTGAGTCATGTTTATTAATTAATAATTAATCAGTTGGAAGTCTGAAATATTGCTCTGAAGGTATTTTTTTGCTTGACATTTCTTTTAACAGGGCAAAAGAAAGGCCAGTGGAGTAATGCCAAAGCAGACAGGATGAGATCAGCTCATTCACTGTTAATTCTTACCTTTAAATCATCAGGCAAACCCCATAGTACTTATTAAAAAGTGTACTAAAGTTGATTGAAGGACTAAGGAAACAGGTCTAGGACTGGACTGTGATATACCTAGTTTTCATGATTTGAAACTAGCAAGCAATGGCAACACATTTAATAAATCATGCTAAAATAGGGTTGCTTTATATGTTCTTTTAATATACACATTAAATAAAGATATTCTCCAAAAGGAGAAAAAGGATATGATAATTCAACCGAATTCCTTTTCTCCCGCTCCAACACCTCCCCATATAATCAATATTGACAGAATTTTGATTACTTTTTTTCTAAATTTTAAAATAAATGTTTAAATTAACAATAACACTAAACAACATTAGTATATACATTAGTTCTTGGGAAAGAATGACACCATTCTGATTCAGAGTCAAAACAATTAAATTATTTCTAATGGAATGTAAAAGTAAACTTAAAACCACTGGCATTGCTCCATGTGGTCAATTTTATCAATATCCTTGTTAAAATACAGAAAAGCGGACAAGGGAATTCATTGGAATTTGTTACTGCGTTTTTTATGCATCAGGTTTCAGTGAAACACACTGTCAATGGAACTACTGATTAAGCCTCCATGGGGAATAAAACCAGTTGTTAAACAAAGTGAGCCATTCTTCCAGATAAATGAGTGGCAGGTGCTTGACAAGCCACTTTGAAATCAATCAGTTTTTATGAAATACGGGGCTAGCACTAGGCTACATCAAATAACACGACCTAACTATATCTAAATTAGAAGATCATCTCTTCCATCTCTTTTCATAAGTCCCTTCCCTTCCTGTATTCAGTTTTGTAGAAAAGAGAAATCAGGCAGCTGTAAATTACACACTATTGATTTAGTTGACCGATAGCGTGGAAGTATTTAACAAAGGTAAAAAAAGAGCGGAGGCACCTCTTCTTTGCAGACTAACTCCAAATAGGTGAAAACAAGGTGCAGGTTCGATAGCAGGTCGGCTGACCCCTGCGGCCCTCCCAAAGGAAAGAATTCATTCAAGCTGCTTGTCTGGGAGGGAAGTTGATTTCTAAAGATACTGGCCAGCATAGGGAGCCTTATCGGTTTTCATGGGGACTTCCAGGCGGCTGGAAGGCTCCAGCCCGATAGCTCAATTCACCTCGGTGGGATTTACTAAAAGACTACGGCGGCTAGGCTAAACCTCCCTCGTTTGAAGAAGCGAGAAGGGAACGACCGCGGCGGGGAGGCTTTTGGCTGGAACCGGCTATTCGGCTCCTTCCCGGCTAGTCAAGAAACCCCGAATCCGAAGTTGGGGATTTTTTGTAATACTAAAGAGAGTTTTCCCGCCTTTCAGCTGCCGGCGGTGAAGCCCTGCTGGCTACTTAAAGCGTTGGAAGACCGCGTCAGCCCTCGGTACAACTTCCCGCAGGAAAATGAACCTAGCAGAGATACACAGCCTTTCGTGGGAGACCCCCCCCACCCCTCCCACCCCACAGGGCACCCACGCCCAAGTCCTCTGGCGTGCAGAGGAAAGAGGATGCCAAGCAGACGGGAAGGGAAGCGAGCCGCCGTTGCCCAACTTCTCAGCCAGTCTCTCAAGAAAGTGCAACGGCCCGTGTCTACAACGCCAGAGGTCCGGATCACCATCCGATATAAAAGCATTGGCTTCCCACCGTTAAGCGCTCGGACGGGGGATTCCCCCCACTTGCGTGCGGTAGGAAGGCACCTCCCGAGTGAATGGGTGAGCTAAACTTTGCACGGGGAAGCGCCTACAGCTTCTCCGCTCCCCGCGGAGAAGCCGCTTTGCTTAATAGCCGCGCTCTCCCCGTGACCTCCCCGCCGCTATACGAGATACACGAATAACCACCCCTTCTTGGTGCGCTCCCCCCTCCTCTCCCGCGACCCCTTCGTCTGTCTTTCCCCCCCTCCACCTCTCTCTTGCGCAAGCGCACAATGCTCGCTTCGACCCCGCCTCTCCCATTTCAATCCTTAAAACCTCAATATAAGGGGCCGCGGGCCGGCGCGACACAATTGAAAGCGCGCGCGGGCGCGCACCCTCGTGCGAGTCGCGGGTGTCAAGAAAACGCAGCGCGCTTGCGCCTCGGAAAGCAGCAGCGCAACCAGATTTCCCCACCTCCCGCTAGCACCACATGACCGAGCCCCGCCCCAACACCGGATCTGTGAAGTAGCCCCGGAGTTTGTTCAGTTTCTTTCCCGTGCAGTCGCGTACGGGATTTCTGTACAAAGCAAAGCAAAACAAACAAAAAAAATCTGGAGGGTGGCAAACCGTGAGGGAGGGAGAGAGGAGGGGGGGGGGAAAGGAGGGATCACGCGCACGCGCGCAACCGCCTCGCGCGTAAAAGTACTACGAGGCGGGTTGGCGCGAGCATTCGGAGGCGCGCCCCGTCATTCCAAAGCCCGGGCATATCACACGAGTGTAGGTGTGGGGGGCACGCTCCCTTCCGTTACACCGCCGGCCGTCAACCGAGTCCCCAGTCATTCACAGGCAAGCGGGAGGGGAGGGGAGGGGCGGGGCGGAGTGGATTTGCCAAGTGGCGCCGCCGCCGCCGCCGCCACTACCGCTGCCGTCGCTGATTAACGGCCGCCCCGCCTCTGCTCCTCCGCTGCCCCCTCCCTGCCTCTCTGTTCCCTCCCCTTCCCGCCGCCGTTGCTTGCTGCCGCCGCTGCCAGCGCCGCCTGAACTGAAGCGAACTCCAGAGCGAACTGAAGAGCAGGAGGCGGTGAAGGCACCACGGCGGCGGCAGCGGCGGGGCTGAGAGTCGTCAGCCTCAAGCAAACGGCAGAAGCGGGAGGGGAGGGAGGCGAGGCGGCGCGGGAGACGAGGCGGAACTACCACCACCAGCAGCAGCAGCAGCGGTGGGAACAAAAACAACGGAAGCACCGCCGGTGGCCGGGAACAGCCTTACAATACGCGGCGGCGGCGGCGGCAGCAGCAGCGGGGACTCCTCGGGAAACAGCCAAGTCCGCCGCCCCTTTGCCTGCCTCCTCGCCTCCCTCCCCGCCGCGGAGACAGACCAGGGGGCAGTAGCGCCGAGAAAAGGGAGCCGCGACCAACCTCTGCGTGTGCGGCGAGGGAGAGGAGTGGAAACTACCGAAGACTGCGCCGCTTTGGAGAAAGGCATCCAGTGGGAGCGGCGACAGGAAGCGGCGGCGGCGGTGGTGGAGGAGGATCACTGTACAGTCGGGGTGGTGGAAGAAGACTAGGGCGCAATCCTCCGTGGTGGCGGTGGCGGCTGAGGAGGGTTTGGGGTGGCGGTCATCGAGTTCTCCCCTTTTATTTTCCTCCGGGACCCGCCGCGGCGTGCTTGTGGCTTCTTCGTTGACGAGACCCCCTTTTTCCGCTCTCTTGTTTTTCTAAGGGGGGGAAGAGGCCTCTCCCCCCCTCAGCCCACATAACACACCCTGTTTCTTCCCCGCCTGGCGTGCACCCAGTGCGGTGGTTGGACGAGTGCTGGTGCGGGCGCTTGCTCGCTCTCTGTTTGGAATATGGTTGGGGAAATGGAAACGAAGGAGAAGCCCAAGCCAAGCCCCGATTACCTGATGCAGCTGATGAACGACAAGAAGCTCATGAGCAGCCTCCCTAACTTCTGCGGGATATTCAACCACCTCGAGAGGCTGCTGGACGAAGGTAAAACGCAATTACACAAACTCAAAACGGAACCCCCCCCCCCAAGTAACTCCTCTTTGTAGGTCGGAGGGTGAGGGGGAAAATGGTGGCCCCTGCCCCGGCCTCTCCGCGACATAGATCCGCTTTGCCCTTCCCGTTCCTATCCTGCAAATGGGGGCGGACTAGGCTTTGCGCCCCCTCAATGGCGTCTTTTGGCTTTGCCTCTTTTGCCCATAAACAAAGAGAAGCGGGAAGTCTACACGCAGAAGTTTTGGCCTTTGGGGAGCGATGAAGTCTGTACGTCGTTTTATTTTTTTTATTTTTGTGTAGATACTCTTCAATCGGCAAACTTTAGTATACAAAATTATATTTTGTAGAAGAAAAAAGTCGGGAGAGGAGAAAGTTTTTTTTTTCTTTTAAATGGGATTGTAGCATTCTGAGTTCTTAAATCTTCATTGGAAGTATGAAAGGCAAAGTAGGCCCGATGAAATACTTTTAAGCAACTTAGTCTTTCAGCCTAAACTGTATATGGCTGATTTTTATTTTGAGGTTGGGCGGAGGGACATGAAAAAAGCTGGAGAAACTTGAGGGCTCAGTTTTTATTCAATATTGAGTTGGTTGTCGGCCTAAAGAGACAAAAAACTCTTAGATCCGCGAATAAATATTGCGAACTTTATTATCTTCTACCGTGAAGGACATACTGTGTGATTCTCGATTTGAGTATCAAAAGCCAACGCGAAAAATGTTTTTGGAGTCTCTGAATACCCGTTGGTAGTTTTAGGCCGTGTGCATAATCTCGATCTCCTGCCTGTAGTTAGTTGAGTTCCAAGAAGGTGCAAAATGAATAACTTTGCAGACCGCTGATTTAGGTTTCCGCAAAATAACTTAAAATGTTGCAATTTTTAAACAAATTATTTGGTTTGAGAATTCAGCCAGAAATGTCATGAACAGTATCTTCTTAAATATAAAAGTTTTGAACAGTCTAAAATTCAGTCAAAATCCACTTCTAAAAGTTCACATCTTGAAACGTCCATATTTTTAGAAGATAGGGGAAACTTGGTGACTATCGGCCTCACCATTTGTGAATTAGACTGATAGTGCTTTTCAGGTTCCGTTTGATATTATTTAATCATTACTGTTGGAGAAGCATATTCACAGTTGGAACTGAAATGTGACATATATTTGAAACATTTTTGGGTTCCTTTGAAGGATATTGTTCAAATAGCAGTTAAGTGTGCATTCATCTAGTTTAGATGAAAGTTAATAACATACCCTGGATATCAAGTAAAGAAGCTTGAGTATAAACATTTTATGGGAATAGTTTAGTATAAAGGACTAAACTGCAAAGGAATTTGCAGTTCCTTTTTAAAAATAACTATTTACCACAACACTAACAATGACTTTAAACATTTCTGGAAGCATAATAAAGCTGTAAGAAGAGCAATTGAGAATATTTTTGGTGTGCCTATTTCAAGAATATATTAAATCACTGAATCTTTTGAATGCTCTTGAAGCTTTGAGCTGTCAGTTTATTTCATAAATCCAAAATAAGGACTGGAAAATCTAATAATTCAAAAGTCGAATGGTTTGCCCCAACATTATATACGTTTTTTCCTGTACTACTGTTAAATTTTGTTTGTTTAAATCCCTTTAAATCCTGTTTTCTTGTTTGCATTGGCTTCTGGGTGGAAGAACTGCAAACGTTGAAAACTTTCTGGAATGTTAAAAAAATGTCCTATGCAAATAAGTGATTTAAATGTTTTAAGAGATGAACGCTAAGGGGCGCCAGTTCTTTCTTTCTGAAAAAAAGATTAAGATGGTTTTAAATGTTAATATCAAAATCAATGTATTTGTGTTGTATTTAAGACATAAGAAATTAAGTTTAAAACACAAGCATATTCACATAACTTATTTTGATTTTTTGTTGCTTGGGTTAGTGATATTTCTTTCCCCTAAAGTATTGCAAAAAGTTTATACAATTGGAAGATGTTAGGAAGAATACGTAAACTGTTATTCAGTATCACTTGCAAATAACTTGTTTTACAGGAATAACATTTTTCCTCAAGATATCTTTAATGGTGGGTTTTTTTTGAAGATTACATTTTTTGGAATGCTAAAGACTAATAATATAATACTGTAACTTGGGTGAACAAGCAGGAGGAAAGTGAAATACAAAATTTACTTATTCTGCAATTTTTACTTAATATTATTGGTATTTACACTAAATTATCAATTTTTGGTTATCTTATTTCAAGTTTAAAATAAAAAGAAACATATAACATTTTAATGAAATCCTGTTATAATTATTGAAAAAAATTAATATTTTCATATTTCCAAATTCTTATATATGAATGGATGTACTTTTGAAGGAGCATAAACATTTTTTATTATGCACCTTTTTATATTCAAAAGTAAAGAAAGAGAAAATAATAAGATGAAATGATTTTCATTATTTTACATAATCTATAGCTGTTTCTATAAATGGATAAATATATCTAGTAGCAAAGATTTTTAAAAATGAAGCAATTTCTATTGGTTTACAGTAGCCTATAGAAAGAAGAGGAGTTTTTTTGAGTTTGAAACTATAATTCCATCAATTCCATCTTAAAATTATTGAAAACATATTTTAAAGCTAAAACCTTTTCATTTTTGAAAAGATAAACCTGTTGATTTCTATTTTCTTGTGTCCTTGTGATATGAAAATCTATAAACTGAATATTAAGTTCAGTGATCCAAATCATTCTTGGCATGAGGGAGAGAGGGAGAGAGAGAGATGGAGATTAATTTATGTGTATGATATTCTTAAATAATTTTTAAAAACCGCTGTCTTAATTGGGCTTCCAAGTTACTTTTTTCAGAAAAACCAGCAAGAAACTGCTATATTACATTTATAAATTTCTCCCCAGCTTTGAAGTGTGTGTGTGATGAATGTTTATTTTTCATAAATTATAACTTAAACATGTCCTCTTGACCTGTAGTATATATTTATTTAGCTTAATCTTTATAACTACACTCACTTGCACTGATAACTAATGATATAGAGTATAATAAAACCCTTATCTAAAAAATAGGATTTTTAAAAGTTCTATGACTATTGTGTGTATTCTTAGCTAACATTCTTCATTATAAATTATTTAAAACTGATTTGGAAAACTCTAACCCTGAATTTTTATTGTGAATGAATCATAATTAAATGACAATATGCAAAAGAAAAAGTGTTATTACCTTGAATATGATATAATACAACTGAGGACCCAGTTTGTGGGGGCAATAAGCTGACTTTGTATAAATATGCAAAAGTATGAAGGCTATTGCTTAATGCATTGTAAGCCGCCCTGAGTCTCCGGAGAAGGGTGGCATATAAATCAAATTTTAAAAAAAATACATACATTTGACAAAGACTAAACAGTCAAAACGACATGTGTGTGGCAATTAAGTTTTCAATTTGATCCAACAGCCCAATTTCCCAACAAGTATATTGGTACCACATTATTACAGATCTACTGCATGTGTGAATTCATGCAGTCAATTTTGAGCCTATTTTTAATATATTAAACTGAAATTAATTCAAGTTTCCAAAATGTTCTAAATTTCTCAGCACTTTTACAGTATGTGAATTCTACAGTGTAAATAAGTAGTAGCAGTAGGCAGCCATTTTTAATAATTCCTGAAAGAGCTAATACTAAATTAGGTAATATGTCACTGAGTTTGAGATATTTTAATTAGAATTTTTAATTTTATAATCTATAAAACACAACCAGGTAAGTCAATAGGTAACAACTAGAAATTCCAGGGAATATATATTTAAGGACAGCATACAAAAGTTAATTATGTTTCATTAGTTATGTTTCATTCTATTACTGAAACTTTCCTCATTGCTAATAATATTACATATTATAGTAATTAAGTATATTATTGTCAGTGAAAAGAAATCTGTAAGATTTCCTTAGTAATTTTTTTCTTGAAATTTTATCCTATATTTTTATTTTTTATATTATTTAATATATTTATATTTGTATATTAGTTAATTTACTGCACAAGAAAAATTGCCAGCTATATACAAGCATTCTGGAAATAAGTATTTTATTCAATTTAAGGCATTTATTTTACTTTCTAATGCTGCATTCAAGAAACAATCCCTAATGATTTCCCTAGTGACATGATTTGCTTGGTAGAATTGTTAAATGAGAGAAACAATATGTCTCAGTTAAGGCAATTACATTTTTGAGGAGTCCTGTAGAAACATACCTGTATTAAATGTAAGACACAATGGGTAAGATTTCATTTGAAAGTTGCAGTGCCTAATTAAATATGTTTCTGTACAGATTTTATGTTAAGTTTTAAACTTATCACCTATCGATATATATTTATAAAGTACAGAATTGTTAGAAAATCCATGTAGGTGTTTGGTGTGCAGGGATATTATTTTTTTTTCTTGATGTATACTAGTAAATTTTATTTATTTGAATGTAGTACCTAGATGTGACTTGCAGAACAGCAAATTATTTCCAGTGTTGGTTTAATAATAGTGGAAAGTCTTGGTAGTCTGTATTCAATATAATGTTGTGTATGACAATGTCCTTTGGGTTTACAGAGACATCAGGGTTTTTAAATTTTAAAGCTAAAACCATCATTTTAGAAAGATACTGAAATTATATATAATTTGAAAATAGCTTCATTAAACCCAAATTATGTATTGACTAAATCAGAACAAGCCATTTCATAGATAGTTTCTGATAAGGTTAGAGCTACTTATGATAGAGCTATTGAAAAAACATATGTTTAATGATTTTTTGACACTTTGGGTTGAAAGTAAATAAAAATTGTTTCTTTTTTATAAGTTCCATGTAATATATAAGTTTATGACAGTAATGGCAATGCATTTTAAATAAATATAGCTTACTGTAAACTATGTTCTTGCATTTCAGATTCAAGATTTGTGGGTTATGGCTTATTTATATCATTGTTTCCAACTTTAAGATACAAAATACTAAAGTTCTCATTATATAATAATTTTTTAATTTTTAATAGCTTATATGAATATTTAATTTTTTTTCTTGTAAGGATTTTTGAAGATTGTCATTATGAATTTGTTGAATATAAAATTCAAAAAATATAAAATGTCTGTTAGCTTAAAATATATAAATAGAACCTTTACCTCTTACCCTTAGATACACTTCATGTTTTAGTACATACAGTAACAACAGAAGATATTTTTTATGAGGAAACAACTGAATAATTTGTCACACTAAACTCCTTAATTCTTAAAGCACAGATGGCTTAATTTTGTCTGAGATTGAGAATTGTATCTGCTTTTGGGGAATCTTCACTGAACAGCAATCATGCCACCCAATGGAGGGAGGAGACTTTTTCCAAAAGCATCTTAGTTTCTTATGATTTACCGTACAAGGGAAGGAAGTTAATGATAATTGAGGCATTAAGTATCATTGAGCTTACTATTTGCATGAAAGATTAAGAAGGATACCAAGATTATAAATTACATTAAATTAAACATATTCTGGAAGAAGGCAATATCGAACCATTTCTGTGCTGTTGCCAAGAAATTTACCTAGTTGCATCTATTTTAATCACTAGCAGTTGACTCAACTGTGATCTTAACCTTTTTTGTTTAAAGTATGGTAATAAGCTGGGAAAAAGAAATTGTTAGGATAAAAGATCTCACTGGATATTCTCAAGCGTTTCATGCTTGAAACATCTATTTGGTTTCTACCCATTGTATTTTGATATAGATATTGCTTTGAATTGCTATGTATTGCTAAATAGAATGTATAAAGGAATTAAGTACATTGTTCTGTGCTATGTGTCTTTCCTGAATGAATTGGAAATTTAAAATACTATGCATAGTTTTTGAAACTGTTAGATTTTACATTGTGGATTTGAACTTCAATGCTGTTAAATATTATAGACAGAATGTGAAAGAAGCAATGTTTGTTTACATCTTTTTCATCTAGAATTGTGATTGTTGGCTTATTCAGCCCTCACAGAGGAATTAAAAAATAAAACAAATCAGAAGATTCTTGTGAAGCATGCAGACCTCTCCCCAGAATTGCCCAGCCTATATAATGTGAAAAGTGTCTATTTGTTTATCCTTTTTTAGACAGTTGTTTGAATAGCTTCCAGAATTTTTATTACTTTGCTCTTATGGGAATAAAAAGGTAACTTTGTCTTAGCTGCATTTTTCTAGAAGCCTCCTGTAAATTTAATATTTCCAGTTGTATATTTATTCTTTGTATGTTGTATAGAAATGGAAGTCAGTATGTTATGTTTTAAATTATATAAAACAGCCTAGTGTAGAAGAAAAAAGAAATCTGCCTTTCTTTGCCAACTCCCTGCATTGTCAAACTGATTGTGGAGAAAATTATTTCTCAAGTTAGATTGGAGCCCATTGTTGTCTATACAGAATAATTTCTTTCTTTATTTACTAATGTTGAATTTGAACAGAATTTAACACATGTTTATCCTTTCCTTTAAAGAACTCAAGGCAATGTAAGGCACATGGCTCCTTTTTCCATATTACCCAGAATTCTAGCAAGTCTCCAAAGTAGATTAGGTTAAGAGGGATCATTGGTGAATGGTCTTGGATTTCACTCTCATATAGGAATTATTTGGGTGTAAGTTTCCATGAGGTTAGTGGTGCAGTTCTAAGAAAATATGTAGTTAAAAAGTGAATAACTAGGGATATCCATCTTATTCAAGTAAAACATTACTAATTAACATTTTGTAAAAATCAACTACATCTGAAACCTTTAAGCACAATAGCTTAATTCTGACTCTACATATCTTGATTGTTTCCAAAAATATTAAATAATGAATTAGCCTCTCTTCTGAGAGAGAAATTAAAGGCTTGAACACATTCATTTATATTTGTCTACAGATTTACATAGATCTTTTTGTAATAACATTATATTTAATCCCATTTTTTTAGAAGCTGAATACATAATACTCCCTCATCTGATTTCCTTTTATCATGACAACTCTGGATTAAGTTGGGCTAAGAGAATGACCGGTTCAAAGTTATGTACTGAATTTCTATGGACAAAGGAGGAATAAAACCAGGATCTCCCTGGTAGCAGTCCAACATCTTTACTACTTGAATACCTCCAGATTTAATGATAATGCTAGGATGAACTTTGGCTTATATAATTAGAACAAAGGTTTATCATTTTTTTCATGCTGAATTTGCATATGATTTGAGTAAAATGGTAATTTGAATAGCTGTAGTATTAGAACTTCTGCTACAAGTAAGGTAGCAGAGTTATAGCAACTAGAATTACATTTCATTTGACTGGATCAGATGCAATGTATACCATACGTTTTTTGGTTGTTCAGTAAATTGACATGGCAGTTTAATAAGGAGTTGCTCAGCTTGCATTGCTGCCCATAAGTTTCTTGGCCCTTACCAAAGAATTTAGGATTTATAGTAAATTCTATAGCACTGAGGTTATTTTTCAGAAACAAGACAGGCTTTTAATTGTTCATAGCAATATAAGTGGACTGCACATATTCCAAAATCAATCTGGTAACTGATTTCTATAGAAAAATGCAAACTCAATGAACAGAGAATTTGAGCTGATGAAGTACTATAATTTTTAAGAGTTGGTGATGGTTGTTCTATTATATACCATATATATCACAGCAAAAATATGAAATATTCACTGTAATAAATTGGACTCAGGGTTGTTCAGTTCCTAATGGTCAAATATGTATCTACTTACCTGATACTTAGATAGTATCTTTTAAAATTAAAAGCTGAAAAATATTCTGATAAAATAATTGCTTACCAAGTATATAATTTTTTAAAAATTGGGTGATGCGTGTTTATTTGCATACTGCAAATATATAGTCAGATCCTGCCCACCTAGCAGTTCGAGAGCATGCAAATGTGAGTAGATAAATAGGGACCACTTCAGTGGGAAGGTAACTGCGTTCTGTGCACCTTGGCATATAGTCATGCTGGCCATATGATCATGGAAATGTCTTCAGACTATATTGGCTTCCGTGGCTAAGAAATAGAGATGAGCACCACCTCCTAGAATCAGAAACGACTGCACAGGGGAAACCATCACTTTCACTTTTATATCAAATAAGAATGTCCATTTACTAGACAATAGAATTATGTTTGATGTTTCTAATTGTTGAATGAATTATAGTTTAAAATTAAATTGAATCTTTTTGATAGGTACACTACTTTGGAATGTTGGAATAACAAAAGCTCAATTTACCGTATTTTTCAGAATATAAGACACACTTTTTTCCTCCCTAAAAGGGGGTGAAAATTTAGGTGCGTCTTATACACCGAATGTAGCCCGGCCCACCCACTGGCCCCCACCCTTTGGCCTCTGCCTTGCAGCAGTTACCTCCTTGCAAGCAAACAGTAAGAAAAAACAGCTCCTTTCAGCTTCAGCACAGCCTAATTAGCACAAGTTGATTGGATCGGCCTCCGACTCTCAGCTGATTTGCTCAGCTGTTTTGTGCAGGGCTCTGCTGCTTGCTGCAAAGAGGTAAATTGCTGGAGCAGATTTTTTTTCCCTTGTGCTAATCAAGCTATGCTGAAAACGAAAATGAAAGTAAAGCAGGCTGTTTGCTGTAAGGAGGCAAAATTGCGCAGAGGCAGAGGGAAATTTCTTTCTCTTCTTTTCCTCATCAAAAAAGGTAGGTGCGTCTTATACTTCAGAAAATACGGTAGATATTTGTTACACTTTTTGGATACTTGGTAGTAATCCTGTTTTTGGTTTGTGTCCCATTATTTGGAAACTGCAAAACAATTAAATAGTTTCTTGAGCTTGATTCTTTCTAGTAATCTACTTCTTACTCATCTATTCTGTTTGGTTACTACAAAAGTATTCTGCCAAAGGTCTCTGGCTCTTTTTAAAAAAAATTCTTGTATAGTATACATCCCTGGGATTTCATGATCCTCTCCATCCGAATTTCTTAGCTTTTCAAGATGAGCCAAAGTCAGTTAGGTGTTGCTCCTGTTGGGCCAAACATAGTAGTACAAATTAAACTACTTTGTATTGTCCAGTGGAAGGCTGAAATAATTATCACTTTAATAGTGAGTAGTTAAACTTCTTACCAGAGGATTGTCTCTGTTCTGTTTTAATTATACATGTAGATAGTTTTCCAGTTTCAAAAGAATAACCTTAGGAAATTAATGGGGATTATTGTTTAGATGCTTATATAAAAACAATCCTGGTCCTAATTTGGGAGAATCTCAGGAATTAGTTTCTAGTGAGTTTAAAGTACATTTTATATTAAACATACATTCTACGTTCCCATCGTAGTACATTCCCAAAATCTCATTCTCATTCCAGGGTCGTCGTTGATGATGGTGAGAAGTATACCTTCAACTTGGTGGCATATCTTGAAGTCACTCTTAAATTATCTTTATATCTCCCGAGATATTTCTAATGATATGGAAGCTGTATCTACCCAATTTCTTTCAATTCAGCAGTGTATTGTAAAGTTGCAGTCATCAGTTGTGAAGTATTTATGAGGCCTAGAAAATGCCAGCCATACCATAACAGTCTTTGTTTTTTAATTTGCAATTATCATGGCTAGGAGTCAGGAATCCTTTGTAATCTAGACAAAATCCCTTAATCCAGTACGTTCCCATGTGCTTGTCCCCACTGTAGGTAATTGATACAGATCAATATTAATTAGCATTCAAGCATCTCAATTTGTAATGTCAGGAAAAAAACTATATGGAGTCAATCTCCAACAATTGTCCTTGAGTGGAGGATAGTATAAAGATGATAATAAGTGATCGCATGTAATTATGTTTTACAAATAATAATATAACAGGACTTTTACATTTCACCACTTTTTTTTCAATTTAAAAAAATTGAGCTGAAAGCAGTTGAGTTACTCTGCAAGAGAAGAGAGTATGTTCAATAGTAGAAACAACAGAAAAGGATGAACAAATAAAAATTAAAACTTCTCTCTTTAACTTACATGTGACTGAATTTGATCACAGTTATAAGTTCTGGCATTTCAAACACTTAGAGCAGCGGTTCTCAACCTGGGGGTCGCGACCCCTTTGGGGGTCGAACGGCCATTTCACAGGGTCGCCAAAGCCCTCTCTCGCCCCCCCCCACACCTTCACTCACCCTCACTCTCTGCCTCTGTTGGGTGGCTGGCCGTTCGCTTACCCCGCCCACTCCCAATCTATTGCTTCCTCCTAAGTCCCAGCTGATGGCTAGAGGGAAAAAAAACTATTTAAATTCTTGTCGCGGGGCTTCAAAGGGCCGCCCTACAGCTGATCAGTGTTAAAAGAAAACAAATGAGTAGACAAGTGCCTGCAAAAATAGAAAAAAACAGCCCCTTTCAGCTTCAGGATATGTTAATTAGCACAAGTTGATTAGATCAGCCTCGACTCTCAGCTGATTTGCTCTCAGCTGTTTTTCAGAGGGCTCTGTTGCTAGGTGCAAAAAATCTGGAGCAGATTCCCCCCCCCCGCTATGCTGAAAAAACGAAACAAAGTAAAGCAGGGTCTTTGCTGCAACCTGACAAAATGAGGCAGAGAGAGATTTCTTTTTCTTTTTCCTCACCAAAAAAGTAGGTAGGTAGCAAAACTGCAAACAATGGGAAATTTAGGGCAAAAAAGGAGGTTCAAGATTTTAAAACACAAAAGAAAAAAAGCTCTATTTAACTAGGGAATTGTAATAATTGAGATACTATTAATTGTATATTGTGTTGAAAGCAGAAATGGTTGTGGTTTGGAGGAATATATGGGGGAAATTATTTGGTTTATTAGTATTGGTAAATATAATTAATGGATTTGTAAGAAATTGGATTGCATGGAAATAATTGGAATATTCATGTTCATATTGATTAATATACAAAAAAGATAGTTATATAACTAATTGATTTATATTAAAATGTTGAATTTGTATTAAACAACTGTATCACATAATTAACCAATGTGAGGATGGATATAAAAATAGATGACAATGGGAAGGGGTATAATATAGAATAGAAGGGAAAAATTGAATTTGATTAAGATTAGAGATGAGGATGAAGGGTAATATTGATTTTTTAAAAAAATAGATGACTAAGTATGGCAAAAAGGAAATATAGAAATTGTAAATTTAATTGAAATGACTAAACACTGTTCACTGTTTAAATTTGTGAACCGGCCAAATACTCTGTTCAAAGAAAATACATTGTATGTTTGTATGTGTGTTTCTAATTATTGCTATTTATTGCTACTTGTTCTCTTTTATTCTTTAAAGTTTAACAATTCATTCTTTATCTTAATATCTTCATATTTGTTTGGGGTTGGTTTTCTTCCCTTTCATCTTTTTTATTGTACAGTAATCTTTCTCCTCAAACCTACCACCTCTCTCTTTTCTTTCCTTCTTACTTTCTCTTCCCCCCCTTCTCCTCCCTACTTCCTCTTCCTTTCTCCTTCTCCTCCTCTCTTCTTCCCTCTCTTACCCTCACTCCTACTCTAATTTCCCTTCCCTTCCTTCATCCCTCTCTATTGCTGTATCCTTTTATGCATATGGACTACTCAGAGGGCTGAAAAAGTTATTTTTGACTGGTCCTCGCACTTTTAACCAGTCCTTGAACTTATGACTCACATTTTACGTTTTTGCCCTATTTTGTCACCATGGTGAAGAGAAGCAGTTGTGAAATGAGTGACACGGTTGTTAAGAGTGCTACAATGGGCATAAATGATGACCAGTCATAAGTGTGAAGACCGGTCAAAAGTGCGAGGACCTGTCAGAAATCACTTTTTTCAGCCCTCTGGGTAGTCCTTTTGTGCATATGGACTACTCAGAGGGCTGAAAAAGTTATTTTTGACTGATCCTCGCACTTTTGACCAGTTCTCGAATTTACGACTGTCCTCACATTTTATGTTTTTTGCCCTATCTTATCACCATGGTGAAAAGAAGTAGTTGTGAAATGAGTGACATGGTTGTTAAGAATGCTGCACGGGCATAAATGTGAGGATGGTCATAAGTGTGAGGACCAGTCAAAAGTGCAAGGACCTGTCAGAAATGACTTTTTTCAGCCCTCTGAGTAGTCCCTATACACAAAGCCATGTCCACCCAGTCACATGACCTCCAAGCCACGCCCACAAAATAAGCCACGCCCACAGAAACGGTAGTAAAAAAATTTAGAACCCACCGCTGTTTGGGGTCACCACAACATGAGGAACTGTATTAAAGGGTCGTGGCATTAGGAAGGTTGAGAACCACTGACTTATAGCAATAGCACTTATATATGGCTCCATAATGCTTTACAGCACACTCTGAACTATTTTCAATGTCAGCATATTGTCCTCAACAATCTGGGTCCTCTTTTTACCGACCTTGAAAGGATGGAAGGCTGAGTCAACCTTGAGCCAATCAAGATCATTAGACTGCACTTCTGTGCCACCAGGGTTCCTTATCTTGTATTAAAGAGAATAAATTCCCCCTAAAGAATACTAGTGAATAACATTTAATTTCCTTGTGGATTAAAGTTAGCAGAGTAAATTATTTGATCGTTTAAAATTTTGCCGTGGCATTTCAACTGGCCAAAAAAATACCTTAAAATATATTCAGTATTTTTAATGTTACATTTATGTTTGCTTAGACTAATTGAATGCTGTGAGACTAGGCAGTTTATTGCATTATTGGAAAATTATGCTTTTATGAATAGATGCTACTCATTGAAAACAACATGTTTCAATTACTGGAATTAGTTAAAAACTATTAGCTCAATTAAATATCTTTTATTTCAGTACACCCAGCAAGGGAAGCCCATTCACCCTATCCCCAAACCCCAGATAACAGCTAGGTTTTCAATGCTATGTGGAACACAATGATGTGGGAACCACACATTTTTCTGGAAGGCATCTCATTCCAGATATTGGTTGACTTTATTCATTACTTGTCCCAATTATAAATTTATTATTTCTTTACAGTGACCTTTTAATAAAACAAAGAATAGTTCATAAGAGTAAAATTTATTTTAGTAAAGAATGACATGTAAATTATAAATTATTAGTAGTTTCAGTAATATTTCAACATCTAAGATTTGAGTTTTAGGATTCAAGTGTTCATTATCAATAAACGTAATGTTATTGGTGTTTGAACACAATTGATGCTTGTGACTTGGTACAACATATGTAGGTGGTAGTAACATTGCTTGTGACTTGGTACAACATATGTAGGTGGTAGTATTTATATAATACTGGGGTTCAATTTATATAGGCAATGTTTAGTGTAACCAATTTTGAAAGTGACTCTGCAACAACAAAATCAGGAATATTGGATTTGATAATTGGTCAAGGATGAAAAGGAATCTTTTTTCCAGATTTGACTACAGTGATTTGAAAAACAGATAACATTAAATAGCTTACATGTAACATACTATAGCTTCGTAATTTATATACTGTGGTTTCACAATAAAGATTCCTCATGATAGATTGAAGAATGGGGTCAGTTTCTTTTATGCCCCCCAAAATATAGATACTTATTTCAAATAATGGCTGTAATTGTTTATTTAATATTTGACTGTGGAAATATTTGTCATTCTATTATAAAACTAAAAAGATGTTAAACAGTATCTTTATGAATGAATTTTGGTAGTTAAGTAGGTGGGTATTAGCTTTAGCTTTAGGTAAGAACCGTCAAGATTCAATTGTGTATGATTCAATTGTGTAAGATTTTTATTGCTAGAAAGGAAGTTATATTTTTGTTTCAAAATGTGAATTGCTACCTTTCATTATAAGCTATAGCAATAACTACAAATTGTAGATCCAGAGCTCTGTTCAATTTTCAAAAATCTTGTAGTCAAAGACTTTTGCTAAATTAATTTATTTAGTTATTTAATTTACTTTGCTAAACTAAATATTTTACTATTTTTTTTTCCTGGCATTGTCCATTTGCTGAAGTGTGGGGAATCTGCCACATAAGCACAGACAAAGCAATTTATGATCTATCACTAATGTTCTGCTATTTAATCAAAAGGAAAAATTGATAATGGAGGAACTTTTGCATTTTATGTTTAGACTATTTGCTGATATTAGCGTACAAATGTTTGTCTCTTGTGGTTGTATCCAAAATCAGTATACTTCTATTAGCTCAATTAGAATTTCTCCCATCCCCTTTTTTCAGGCTTCCCAGCTTCTTTGCAGCGGATATGTGTAATCAAATTGCGCAGCAGATCTGTAAACAAATTGTGAATGTGTAAAATAAGGAGAATCTGATTTTTATCACAATTAGATAACTGTTGGGTCATCCTTTCTGAGATATTTTTTTACTAGATTCCTCAATGTCTTGAACAGTGGCAGAACCTGTAATGTATTACCTTCAGTAAAAAAGTTGGGATACATTCAGAAACGTATTTGCCTTGAAAATGCACCATGTTGAACTGTGTAGTACAGTCAGCATAGGAAATGTTTTATGATATTTTATGTTAGGTCATAAACTGCTTTGTGATAATTTTATGTCATAAAAAGTTTTATAAAGTTACAACATTTCAATTCCATGGGGATCCAAGATTTTAGGCACATTCTGTAAGTTAACCCATTTGAGGTATCTTAGTTCAAAGTTTGTTTCCTATGATGCATTGTTTCACCCAGTTAAAAGTTAAAAGTTTGAGTAGTGTGTGTAGATACAGCTGTTTACAACCTTACATAAACTATGAAGTGTCAAACATAAATGCACTTTTTTCTAGAAATGTTTAGTGCCCTGACTAGTTAATAAATTGTATTGTAAATAATTAAATTGCATTGTTTTGACAGGTGAGTTCAATAAAGAGACAAATACTCCCTATGCTACTGCACATCAGATCTTGCCTCTGCCCTTCATGAATAAAGTCTGGTAAAATTGTTTTCAACCTTTCAGACAATATAATTGTATACAATTTATAGTCATTATTTTATAAAAATATTAGTTGATAACTTCTTGTTGAACTCAGCTCTTGGACCATTTTAAGTATTAATACTATACTAGCCTTTTCCAGCTGTCAGTCTTTCCTTCTATAAAATAGTACTTTTATTTATATATATACGGTTGTAAAAGTTCACCTTTAAAGCATTAAACATAAGAAGATGGCAGCCCATCTGCACCAGAAGCTTTTCCTCTTTAAGCCTTTTTAATAAGTTGACATACTCGCTTGATGGTCCATTCAAAATTTGCCTCTGATTCTCCGTTATCTTCAGTAAATTTGAGGACTTGAATTGGATATTCTTGTGAGAGTTCTTGAATATATGAATCTTGCAGGTAATTTTGTTAAATGGAGAAGATTTAACAGAAAAAAACAAAGTGAAGAACTGAGAAAACAGATTCAAAATGGGACAGAACATGGATACCTACTGTCTCTACTCCTGTTCATTTTACTTCTTGAGATACTAAATGGAAGTTAAGAAGAATCATAAATTGGTCTGTCTGTCTGTCTGTCTGTCTGTCTAATCTATCATCCATCCATCCTAAATTACTGGCATTTGCGGATGTCCTGCTCTTTGTTTTGGAAAATCCACTAGTGGGAATAGAAAGATTAATGGGAAAATTAAAAGGATTTTAATATGGCAACAGGTTTTAAGATCAACAATCAGAAGTCAAAGATGTTAACAAAAATATCAAATTAGAATATAAAAACTATGGCCAATACCTGTTTTGGCAGCTGATATACTATATAAGCAATGGCAAAAATATATATCTAAACTTGTATGACAAGGAAAAAAGATTAAGTATAAAATAATTTGCAGCTTATTGTTGGGTCTGGATTAAATAATGGGTGTTGATGAGAAACAAACTTAGAATTAGAAAACCACAACCTAAGGTTTGGATGCATGAATACTTACGGTATTATAAGGTTAAAATTAATATACAATTTATAAAATCATTTTGTTAGATGTGGCCTATTGAGAATATGGAATAAATTAAACCCAGGTGTACAAAAACACTTCTGTGGATCTCAACACATGGAGCATTTTATAGAAAAGAAATAACAGGAAAAAGACAATGGTTAATGTACCAGGAATGTTTGGAAAACTATCAAGGGGATTATAGAAGAATATAATTGTCAATGGTTTTCTCATTTACAATTATCAGAAAGATCCAAAATTGATAAAAAAGATTTATGGTACTAGAGCAAAGAGAAAGACAATTTTGAAGTACAATTGTGTATTGATGATGAAATGTATAAACCTTTGTTAAAATTTGAAACAGGAAGAACAGGTTACAGAATGTATGATAAAATGGGCTAAGAATTTTGGTTATAATATAAAGATAAATATGTAACTAAATGGATTGAAATTTACAATATGTTTTTATAGATTTTTATAAAATGATGAATTTTTATAAAATTATATAGTACTAGCTGAATATCCATGCTCTGCTATGAAACTATGTGATCGGGCTTGATAAATCGACACAGCTTGAAAATTAATGAGTAGTTACAATCGGCCTCTCTTATTCCCTTCTCTCCCTCAGCCTTGCCCCACAAAAGCCTCCCCTATCCTATCCCTTCTCTCCCTCAGCCTTGCCCCACAGAAGCCTCCCCTATCCTATCCCCTTCTCTCCCTCAGGCTTGCCCCACAAAAGCCTCCCCTATCCTATCCCCTGGTTGCTGATGTGATAGTGAAACTCCTCTCCTCTGTTTGTGTTTTGCATTTGGAACAGATTTCTTTTCAGGTGGGGCGCATCAGAGCCTGTTAATCATAATATAGGAAATACTAATGCTCTGATGGTCATTTCAAAAAATCCTTTCTTAGTGAGCACCTATATATATATATATTATATTACTAGATAATGGTGGAGAAATTACCTAGAATGTATAAAGGCATTTCAAATGCATGTTTGAAATGGAAAGAACATGAAGGGGTTCTGATGGAGTCATGCTTAGGAGTTACAGTCTTGAGTGCTCCTAGCATCACTGGAACCATTTTACTGCCCATATCCTCTCTAGTTCCTCCTTCAGTCCTTTGTACTTCTTCAGCTTCTCACACTCCTTCCTGATGTTGCTGTCACTTGGCACTGCTACATCTATCACTACCACTGTCTTCTGATCTTTGTTTACTGTTATGATGTCTTGTTGATTGGCTAGTATCTCTGTCTAGAAGTCCCGTAGGATCTTATTATTCTCCATAATCTTCTGTGAAAGGGAGTCTAGTCCATATACTATGCACATGTTCCTGTATACAGTGCCAGTTACTTGGTTGTGCCATTCGGTTTGTGCTGTTCCCACCTGAATATTACACCTTGTCACTATGTATTAGACTGTCTCTGAGGCTTCTCTACAATCTACATTTTAGATTCTGTTTAGTGTGGTAAACGTTTGCTTCTGTAGATCTGGTGCTTAGTGGTTGTTCACATGCTGCTATGATCAATGCCTCAGTGCTGTCTTTTAGTCAGTGCTATCTTTTGGTAGGATTTCCCAGTTGCTGCCACCTTACATATGAGTTTATGGTACATCTCATTCAAGATCTTGTCTTGGCATGGCAGTTCCCCTACTTGATCTTTCTCCCATGTCTGCTGCTGCCTCAGGCATTCTCTCAGCGGCTCATTTTTGGATGCCATTGTACTCCTGTATTCTGTGGGTTTCATTAGCACAATAGCTTTGACACTCACCTGACAGAAAGAGGATACTGCCTTCCTCTTTCTGGCTGGTATACAATCTGAGTGTTGGACCTGGGTGGAAACTCCATACATTCTGAGAAACTTTTGGGACTTCACATTGGCAGCTTTCATGTCCTGCTATGGCCATCTCACAAGGTATCTGAAGACTGGCAGGCCACACATGCTGATGGTGTGGATCATGTTCTTTCCATTCAACTGGTTCTTCAGAACCCGTCTTATCCTTTGATGGTACCTGGATGTCACTGCTGTCTTCTTGCCTCCCTATTGTGGTTCCCGTGTGAATGTGGGATATCAAGCTACTTGTAGTTGGTCCGGGTGTCTGCTTTGTGACCCCCCCTGGTAGTTCTAACCCACCATTTTCCTTCTCTTGACTATCTACATTTCTCAACTCTGAATGACATCTCAGTGTTCTCCCTGTAGATCTGTGTCAAGTAGATTGGTGAGTTGATACCTTATTGATATCTTGGCCTACAGTTTAAATGTCATTCATGTAGAGAAGGTAGCTAAATAACTTTTAAAAATGATTGTAAGCTGCCCAGAATCAAAATGGGTGGCATACAAGACGAACAAACAAAGATCCAATTGTCCAATGGCATTAGGCCCTGTTGAATTGGGGAGATAGAGGACAACCTCAAAGAGCAACTACTTGAATCAAATGACCCTGTCTGAATAGGTAAGGCAACAAGTTGTACCAAGGTTGTTCAGTTTTATGTAAGGCTTATTAAAGATGATACAGTAAAAATATTCATTTTTTGCAAAGAAATTATAGGGGAAAGCTTAGAAGCCTTTCAGTTATAGATAATAGGAGTGCAAATTTCCTGCAGTAGTCATACTTTGTGGGAGTATGCACCAATAGAGCATATTCTGGTGGGCTAGCATGGAGGGCTTCAAACATTTAGATGGTTGTGTTTAAAAGTTTAATTCTGAAACTATTTTTAACAACTTAATTATAGTTAATTATAAACACTAATGTAACAATATTTCCCTGGACTAGTGACCTTTATTCACAACAATAAGACTTGTATGCTGCACTCATCTCTTCATATAACCTGGCCTGCCTTTAAAGGTGTCAATATAGTTCATTAAATGTAGGGTTGTATTTTAAAAATTGTCCAGTTCTGAAATTATTTTTTAAGAACTTATTTAATAAAATAATTACAAATGAAAGTTTTAAAATGTTACCAGTTCAAAGCATTGATTGAGAATAGTAATCAGCTGTTCTAATCTTTACACATTTGTATATTTTTTTTGATTTCATTGAAAGAAATGTGATTGATATGGAGAAGCTGATTTGTGATGTGTGGAAGTGTGAATGGATTAAGAAAGCCTAAAGGCAGTAGAAATTCACTGTTATCTATTCTGATAGCTTTCTCTCAGAATCGGTTTTCCAGTGATGTCATTCCCTGAAGTGCCAGCCCCATTAAGTGGATCTGACTAGGAATTCAACTCTACAGGAAGGCTAAAAAAAGCGCTTTATTGAGATTAACTGTAATAGAATCTTGCATGTCTGAGTACTCTCCCTCCTCTTCCTTCTTATAATTTACTGAGTTAAGGAGGAGTACATCTAAGCCTTTTCCAAATGTTAATCTGTTCCAGTCTTAAAAAACCACTTTACCCCTTTTGCCTAGGCTACAGCTTCCTCATATATCTGGCAAGATATAAACTCCATGCCATCCAGAGTCATTTGACAGTGAGATGGGCATCATAAGCAGTTAGGGCCTCTGTTTGTGCGCTGCCCAAGGATCCTTCTAGCCGGATTCTTCTTTTGCTGGTTCAGCCAGGAATTTCTTTCACACACTAAGCTTCTTTCATGAAAGACACTCAGGGCAGGACATGAATAGAGGTCCTGGGTGTGGCACAAAGGAGCGCCTGGACAGGACACAAATGGAAGCTTGGCAATATGGGCATGAAATGAAGTAGCATAAAATAAGACCCTACTCGGCACAATGGTGGTGTGGCAGTTGTAGCAGCAGGCATGGCTGTGTGGCAAGGGCACTGGTAGCAGTGCGCTGGCAGACAATCAAAAGAGCAGAGATGGGCAGTTGGGGGGTTTAAGAGGAGACAGACCCTTCCTTTATGGAGGCTTGGAGCTGGGAGAACCCAAGCTGGCAATGATCCTCCATACCATACCCCCATCAACATTGGAAGGACAAGGCAAATCCCTTCCTCACCAGCACTGGTGGTGTTACCTAGTTGGATAATAAAATATCTGCAAGCAAACAACGAAGCTCAGATACCACACCACCAAGAGACTTCACAATTTAATCCTAAAGTACATATATATTCTTGACTATTAGAAACACATTCTCTTAGATTATATGACTATTTAAGAGTTATGGACATGTGAGGTGTAGGTAAGAAAGTTGATAAAATTAGAAGGGCATATTCGTTTTTAATTTCTGGAGTGGCATTTTGCAGAGTTTACATTTTTTTTTGCAACAAAGGCAAAGGAAGTATTTCCAAACAATGACATCTAACATTAAAGTTTACTGAGTTGCTTTTTGTTGGTTGTGTGCTGCTGCTGCTTCTCTTTTTTTTGAAGTTTCATTATTGTTTTCTATATCCTTTGTTCTCCTTTTCCACTCGCTATATAATTTGGCAGACCAAAACCAATCTGAACTCATATCCCAGGCTTTGAGAGATAAAAGTAACTGAATGAAAGTGATGGCTGCTTTATTTAGAATGATGCTGTTCTTAAGATATTTTTAAAATCTTCCTCACCATTTCCCCCCAATAGCTTATAGAGTGCAACACCTTTTTATAATAAAGTTGATGAATTTAACAGCAAACTGGCAACTGAATGGAAATTACAGACCTTGATACTGGGAGAAAATTATCTATAAAGCAACTCTGGGAGAACAGGCTTTATATTTTATCAACCTATTTCAAAACTGCATAGATGATAGGAATTGCAGGATATTTGGTGGACTTCCTTAGTTTAGATGGATGATGTTTTATTTTTTCTTTATTTAAGAACTGGAGAGTATGTTAAAAGATAACCTTGCTATCTTACAAGCATTATATTTTTCAGCTTTCTTTTTTAAGATTTTAAAAAACATTTAACGCTACAAATAATTTTTGTTACACATCATAATTGAAAATATTAATTGAGCAGTCATTTTTTATGGTTATATCCGCTACAATTCAAAAATAATTTTAAAATGTTTTGAAGTTGACAAAAATGGTGAGATTGTTAAGGCTTTGTTTAGATTGCTTGTTTTTGTGAAACTAATATAATACAATGTTTTGTATTATATATGCTTGTCTCCTATCTTATAGGGAATTGCAATACATATTGTGTTTCTGTAGAATTACTGTGTTTCTATTCTGTTCATCAATAATGACTGCAGATTAGTATGAAATAGATCAATAGATCAAGCTACAATAAAATAGCCCAATGATAATTTTTATATCTTAACCATATTGGTTACAAATAATGAGAATTACATATTTCAATATATTGAGTCATTATGAAGTTTGGGAAAGTCTGAAAATGTTTAACAGAATTTCTCCAGTGCACCTGTAATCATAGACTTATTCCAAGGCAAGGAAACTATACAAAAATACTTTAAAATATAGTGTGGATTTGTTTTTTCAGTCAATGTTTGAATTTATTTATTATACAGGAATAAGAAAAATGAATTTTGAACATTATGGTAAAATTTTTTGAAGTTACTGATTATCTATTATCTATTATTATTATCTATTATCTATTATCTAAGATGATCTATTAGACCTTTTTCTCTCTGTTTCTTTAATAATTATTGCGTTTATAGAATTCAAGTTATAATATCCCACTAAATATATTGCATGTTTGTAAATTTTTCTTTTCAGTATAATAATACTTGAAAACTAAAATAAAATGCACAAAGGTGCACAATAATTGACTAATGTAAAAATCAAAATCTTGCCCTTTAACCATTTTATTTTGGATAACATTCTTAGCAATTATTTAGTTGTCGTTATACGTGTTCATTATTGACAGTGTCAGTCTAATATCAAAGAGAATGGCCTTATAATAACACCACAATAACAATAGTATTTATATTGCACTGAAAAAGTAAGTGTGGGACAGAAATAAAGCCAAAACAATTAAAATATACAGAATTAGAAAACAGACATACTGCACATCTAGGCAGCTCTAAAGAAACAGTGGGAATAAAAATAGTAAATAAACTAGACACTATAAAATTTATTAACCTAATCAATTAAATCAGGTAAAATTAAGTAATGTCAGAATGGTGCCATATGTTTGTATTTGATTGTTTGGAAGATTTTAATATTTTCTTGTAATACTATTTATATTTTGAATGCTAGCTTGGGATCTTTAGGGATTCTGATGGTTTGCAAACTTAATACATAGAATATATTTTTTTTTGTTATGAATGTTCAGGTTGATTATAGCCTTACAAGCTGATCTAATAGGTCTCTACACTCTTAGATCTTGCTGTACTTTGGCGACTTTTTCTGTCTTCATTCCACTTCCTTCATGATGTCGTTGAAGATTCTCAGTCATCCAGGTACAATTGTGTGGAAGTTGAGTCATGTCAACTGAACTACTTTTCTTTTTTGGTTTGAAATGTTTTGCTGCTATCCAAGTAACTAACTCAGGCTGAAGAAGCTATATGAATAAACAGCAAAACCTTTCAAACCAAAAAAGAAAAGTACAGTTACATAACTCTTATTTCCTGACAAGATGCCCCTCCTAGCCTGTTGTCAAGGTTCCCTCAGCCTGGCCTTATGTAAGGCAACTGCTGGTATGCCATGAGTTCTTTCCAAGGCATCGCAAGAACAGCATACAATTTGGAGGACAGAATAAATGGTGTTGCGAAGAAGGCATGCTGTGGCCAGTGACTATCTCATATAATATCAGGCTGGGCATAGCTCATCAATGGAAAGATGGTAAAGATCAGTGGAGTGCATCAGGCTCTGGATTGTAGCATGGTGATTGCTTGGCACCAGGCTGGCTGGTCATGGCCTGGCGCTTGAGGCTGCTCTCCTTACTGATGGGGCTGGGTCTGAAGTAGAGACTTAGGAGTGGCTGGATGAGACTGCTGAAGGCCTGGGTCCTCTATTTCAATCCTAGCACCGCCACCATTACAGAAGAGTGCTACTGTGCAGGGTGTCCCAAAGGACAGGTTGTGTGTGTGGGAAGGAAATGGGTTGGAGGGAATTGAATTGCTCTTGCAGTTGTAAGTGTGGGCAGGCTGTCATGCACATAAATTTTAATCATGTGACAGTGGGGGAACTCGAACAGACATAACTTCAGGCACTGGGTATAAATACCATTCTTTCAGCCCCAACATATTTTTGAATGGTCACTGAATGAGTGGTCATTAAGCGAAAATTACCTGTATATGAAGAAAGAAAAAAAGGTTTCCAGAATATATTAGGATAGAATAACAGCTTCAGAAGAAAACTGGAAGTCGTTTTTCTACACCAGCTTATCTTGAGATCAGTTATACTTTTCTCCTTTGTGTCAAAATTATTTCATTTCACCATACACATTTTTTTCTTTTAAAAGTTTGTATTTTTCTTCTTTACCGTTAATTCCTCCAAGTTAAAAGAAAACCCTGTAAGTATGCACTGCATCAGCAGTCCAACCTTTTTTGCTCCATGGACTGGCAGTGGTGGTTGTGGAGGAAGTTCTCCATAGTGGTGGAGACAGTAACCAGGAATGGGTTGTACTCCGTCTGTTCAGTTGAAGGATTGAGTCTGTCAAAGTTGCAAATTCCGCCCTTGTTGCTAGGCTCTCCAGCTTTTGATTCAGTCCTTCAGACTGGATGGACGTGTCGGATTTCTCTCTTCAAATTCCTGGTTGCTGCTTCTCCCTTTAGCAAATATTTGGACTTTCGATTGTTGAAATTGTGAGTTACAGGGCTGATTCCCTATTCAGGTTGAGTTGTGCCTTTTCCCAGCGGCTGGGCTTTGGCTCTGCTGGCCAGCAAGGTGATCTCAGCTCCCTAGCAGGTATTTTCTTTAATTTAGAGATACCTGGTGGCTCCGTTGAACTGCAGGTGTTCCGGAGTTGCAGTGGAGCTCCGCACTCCTTTGGGAGTTGGGATTGGTGTCTGCGGGACCTTTCATGTTCATTTCTGTTGGGACAGTGCTTGGTGGAGCTTCACATTCCCGAATAGGCTGGTTGGGCAGCCATTTTCAATTTAACATCTCAAGAAGCCGCCTGACATTTAGTGTCATCAGAGGAGCTTCGCGCTCCCTTTTTTACCTGCCTGCACCTTAGGCAACAGCCCAGTGTTTCCCCAACTTGGCGGCGGCTAAGGTGCCTTTGGAGTTAAGCTGTATTCTCGGGGATTTGGTTTCCATCCGAGCAGCCACTGGAGCTTTGCTCTCCCTTGTTCACTGATGGCCATTTTGAGTTTCACACTCAAATTTTGGCTGCAGCTGCGCATCGGAGCGAGAGTCCCGCAACGTGCATGAAGATTTGGCACTTGCTGCATGTTAGATTTATTTGAAAGGACTCTTTGAGCCTTCTCTAATTCAGTCTCCGGGCTTGTGCCTTCAAGCGGCTAGAGTGCTAGTGCCTTGAGCCTTAATTGACAGTGCAGCACTCACGAGGAGCGGCCATTTTAGGAGACTTTACCTGGAGCCAGACGTGTTTGGGCTGCTTCCACTATTCAAGAGGACAGCTGCTGGTTCGACTCTTGGAGTGCCTGTGAGGTGCTGACAACTAAGTGGTAGTGTTTTGTTGTTTTTTTTTAAAAGAAAGACCTGTGTATCTATAGCTCTAACAATGCCTAAGGCACTGAGCAAATTGAAGAACGGCCGGAAGGCTGTAGTAGCCAAAAGGGCTGCCTTGGTCCCAATGGACACATGTCCAGGGACGTCTAAGGCCTCAGCTCCAAGGTGCGAGGCCCAAGAAGGCAATGGCTCCTGCTTTCACCACAGGGTGGCCATTATAGTAAGGCATCCCTCTGGGATGAGAGACGCAGGGATCAGGCCCTACAAAAGATCTGCAGCAAGGCCAGTAAAAAGGTGGCCTCTACCTCGATAACTAGAGAGGATCCCTTTGTGTCGAGAGTGCATCTCTCCTACGAAAGGTCCCCTGAAGCTACTCCAGACCAGATGTCCCTCTGTGACTGCCCCTTGCCAATTTTGATGGCTGGCTTGTGGCGACCTGCAATTCCACCATTGCCACAGCCTCCTGATGACGTGGCCTCTGCCCGGAACCTCACTCTGGCACCTCATGGGTGGAGACCTATTCTGGACCTTAAAAGGCTGAACCTTGTGTATAAACTGTTCAAAATGCAGTCTCTTCAATCTATTCTGGCCGGCGTCAGGAAGGGTGTCTTCCTCACCTCTATTGATCTCATTGAGGCGTATTTACACATTCCGATTTTCTCCCCGCATCACAGATTTCTTAGATTTTATTATGCTGATATTCATTACCAGTATCGAGCGTTACCTTTTGGGTTTTCTTCTGCATCCCATACCTTTACTAAGGTATTAGCCGCTTTGGCAGCCCACCTTAGAGCCATACCTGCCCATGTCCAATGTTACTTGGATGATATTTTAATTAAGTCCTCTTCTAGGCAACTTTCCATAAAGGATCTATAAGTAACTATTCATTGCTTCAAAAGTCACGGCTTCTCTATTAACATGGAGAAAAGCCACTTGCCCCTTCAACTCGCTTGCTCCATCTTAGGGCAGTGATAGATTCGTTAGAGGGCAAGGTATACTTGTCTCAGGAGCTGGTAGGATTCAGAAAGACTTTAGAGTGTCCTTGGCGCTGCTGCCCAAACCCCCAAGAAAATGGTGTCGGCCATTCATATCACCCCGTGGGCATGTCTTCATGCAAGAGACCTTCAATGGTTTCTTTTGCCCTTTCAGAAGGTGAGCAGAGGCAATTCACCAGCCAGGTTCCAGGTTCCCCTTAGCGTTGCCACATTACTTTACTTTTTACTTTACTTTTATTATATTTATATACCGCCCTTCTCCCGAAGGACTCAGGGCGGTGAACAGCCATGGTAAAAACAGTATACAAGACAAAATTTTTTAAAAACTTATTAACATAATTCAATCACTGGCCAAATTTAAAACACCCAGCTAAAATTGTTATTTAAATCTCTCAACTGGTGGAGGTCTCCGGCCATATCCAAGGGGTGGCTGTTCCACGAGCCTCACCATCTGGTGCTGATGACGGACGCCAGCCTCTTCGGTTGGGGGGGGGGGTGCATATCCAGTCACAGGTGGCTCAGGGCAGATGGTTGGGCTGCAACCTGCAGCGAAACATCAATTGGCTGGAGCTGCGAGCAGTTTATTTAGCCTTCCTGCATTTTCAACAGTTGGTCACGGAGAAACGTTTGGTACTTACCAACAATGTGGCCACGAAAGTGCACATAAACTGCTAGGGAGGCACCAGATCCACCGGACTCATGTTGGAGGCCAAGAGGCTAGGCCTCTGGGCAAAGCGTCATCTGTTCTCCTTGATGGCGGAGCACATCTCTGGGGTGTCCAACATGCAGTCGGACTGGCTCAATCGGACAGTCATCGACCATGTGGAGTGACACCTGCACCTGTCCCTCTTCTGGGACCTGACGGACCGTTTTGGAGTCCCGGAGGTAGATTTGTTTGCTACCCCAGAGAATGCGCAGTTCCCATGTTTTTATGCACAATTTCCAACTCCAAGCGAGGAGGGGGTAGACGCTCTCGGCAGCCCATGGCCACAGGGGTTCCTTTATGCAATTTCCCCTCTTCCCCTCCTTCCGAGTGTGGTGCGAAAAATTCTGGAGGAGCGGGCGGAGGTCCTACTTTTCGCACCTCATTGGCCCAGGAAGCCTTGATTCACTGACCTCAAAACGTTGGTGGCTCCACCCTGGAGGATCCCTCAGGGTGTCACTTCGCTCAGCCAGGAGGCATTGGTCCACCTGGACCCGCAGTGGCTCCAACTGACCGCCTGGTGCTTGAGCGGTGCGCTCTGAGTGGGAACAACTTCTCCAGGGTCATCAAGACTATTCAGGCTTCTCGGAAGCCTTCCATGGAGCGCATTTATTCCGTCACTTGGCGGCCTTTTGTACTTGGTGTGACTATGCAGGTATCTTCCCCCCCTCCAGGCCTCGATAGCCCAGATCCTGTAATTTCTCTAGGATGGACTAGACAGTGGGCTATCGCCTAACACCATTTGGAGCTTTGTGGCGGCTCTCATCTGTCCTGACTTGTGGGTCCCTTCTCTATCTCAGCATTCCACCATAAGGAGATTCCTGAAGGTTGCCACTAATTTATGTCCCCCCCGTGGTACACAGGTATCCTATCTGGGACCTGTCTATTGTGCTGAGATACCTTATGGGGACCCCGCACAAGCCCTTGCAGACTGCCAGCCTCTGCCTTTTGTCCTGTAAAGTCACCTTTTTGGTGGCAATTACCTCCGGCAGGTGGATTTCGGAGATTGCCGTCTTCTCAGTGTGAAGTGACCTGCATGTTTCACGCTGATCGTGTGGTGCTTCGCCTTAACCCCTCCTTCATTCCAAAGATCAAGGAACTGATCCTACCCAATTTCTGTCCTAACCCTGCCCACCCCTTAGAAAGACGTTGGCATACTCTGGACGTTCGGAGGGTCCTCCATATATACCTTAAGAGGACTGCTGATTTGATGTGGATGGAGTCTTTTAACTCTTTTATCAAAGCTTTTTTAGGTTGCAGAGTCACACCTTCAATCATTGGCAGATGGCTTCGTCAGACTATCGCCAAAGCGTATGAACTGTGTTCTCTACCAAAGCCCACACACGTGACAGCGCATTCGACCTGCAGGGTGGCCACATTGGCAGCGTGGGCCACACAGGCGTCACTGACAGAAATCTGCAGGGCGGTTACATTGACTTTGCCATTTATTAAACATTATAAATTAGACCAATTTGCTTTGGCGGAGGCAACATTTGGCCGCAGGATCTTGCAGCGGGTTCATACTGACGGGGAGTCTTCTGACCAGACTGGGGCCCGCCCATAATTCAGGGACAGTCAGCTTTGGTATGTCCCATTCGTGGCTGCTGTTTCCACCACTATAGAGAAGGGATGTTGGTCTTACCTGAGACGCACCTTCTCGTTGGGTGGAGACAGCAGCCAGCCTCACCCTTAGGTCAGTCTGGTCTTTAGGCAGGGCAACCTTTTCTTCCGACACGTCAAGTCTGTTTCTTCGTCTTCACCAAAAGCTGGAGAGACTAGCGACAAGAGCGGGACTTGCAATTTTGACAGACTTAGTCCTTCAACTGAACAGACGGAGTACAACCCATTCCTGGTTGCTGTCTCCACCCAACGAGAAGGTGCATATCAGGTAAGACCAACGCCCCGTTTCACATGCATAACCTACCTCCTGTGCATGCACAAACGAAGCTTTGCATCCCGCTCACCGCTTGTGTGGCCCGGTTCTCAGACCAGTACCAGTCTGTGGTCCAGGAGATTGGAAACCTCTGCACTTCATAGTTGCTTCAGGAAATGTTCCTTTTGTATTTGAATACTTTTGTCATGCTTGGTTAATTCATATTATAGTGAGCCAATACATTTAGAAAGCTGCTGAGTTATTCTTTCTCACAAATGCTTTGATCTGAAATATTTGAAAGGAGTTAAAAAATTAAACCGTTATTGTGATTGAGGTAAAATTTCATTTATTAAGGCATCAGGTTAGAAACCAGTTCTGTCCTGTGTTAGGCTCGAGAGCCAGTTGGATGATCTTGGGCCCGTCACTATCTCTTAGACCAACTTTTGCTTTACAGGGTTGTTGTGGGGAAAATAAGATGAGGAACATTAGGTATGTTCATTGTCTTGCGTTTTATATATAAAAATAATGCTGGGATATAAAGAAATAAAATAATGTAGCATTTTTATTGGAATTGTGGTTAAAAATTTGAAACAAAATATTGCCATATATTAGCTAAATTTATATATCAGAATGTATTAAGAATACATAAGCTTGTCTTAATTTTGAGTCTAGCCATTTTGGCCAGAAATGTTTTATGGTTTATGTTTTAGAATTATTTATAAAGCAAAGCTATTGAAAACAATTGACAGGCTAATATATTTAGACAACTGAAGAAATAAAAATGTTATGCTTACAATTCTGCACAGTGTTTTTGGTTGTTTTTTTTTTGTTAAAGTTGGTTATTTCTGTTATTTCAAGTGAATTTGGAAATCTGATAAACTCAGTAGTGCATGTTATTTTAGTGATAGTTCTCCATTTTGTTTTGATTGAACTGAAAGCCTTCCAGTTCCATTCACAAGAAGCTGATGCTAATAGATTGGAATCTTAATGATAAATCTGGACAATATTTGACTATTAAGGGATTAGTTTTACCAAATGAGGAGAATTGAATGTTTGCCAAATCATCATTTTGCATGCATCTGTCATTCCTAGCCAATTACTATATAGTGGTGTATTCATCGTTTGTTAAATTCTGTCCTCTTATGTTGAGAATTCAGAACATTGACTGTCAAATGATGACTTAGCTTGCCGTATATTTATTTTATTACTTCAATTAATACAGGTGATGAAGGCAAACACTTAAATTATTTTTCGTTCTGTTGACTTAAGTATTTCTAGAATATTAGATAAGCCTGGTGATATATAGTGTGTATAGTTAATATTTCGGGTTTCTTCCCGTGTAATTGTGGATATATCCCTAAAAGGGTAGAAGCGATATAATAGTATATACTATATACTATATACAATAGTATATACTAGATATAATAGTATATACTATACAATAGTAACGGCAGTTATTGCAAAAGACTCCTCACATAAGCCTGATGATGGCAGATGAGATTCTGTCGAAACGTTGCTTCTACCCTTTTAGGGATATATCCACAATTACACGGGAAGAAACCCGAAATATTAACTATACACACATATATACCCGTGAAAATTTACATACATACATACATACATACATACATACATACATACTTATTTATTTATTTATTTATTTTGCTCAAAAAATATAGGGAACACAAGCAGAAGACATCCGAGATCTGAATGAATGAAATAGCCTTATAAAATACTTTGTTCTTTACATACAGTAGTTTATACACTGCTCAAACAACTAAAGGGAACACAAAACTACTGTATCTAACGAACGAAGTATTTAATAAGGCTATTTCATTCATTCAGATTTCAGATGTCTTCTGCTTGTGTTCCCTTTATTTTTTTGAGCAGTGTATATATTCTCCCTGATTCTCTTGTAAGTTCTTCAGAGACCAATTAGCATTTCAGATAACTTTGCCAGCATAGTCATTGTCTTACTTCTCCAGTTAATCGGTTACTAGGGTGTTGGGAGACCCTGCAAGAAAAAATTGGGTTCACCTGCCTATTTTAGAATTTTATTTTAGAACCTGCCTATTTTAAAAAATATCAGTTTTTTTAAGATGCCTTGACTTATCATGTGATTTAGTTTTAATAAGACAGCTCAGCATTTCTTCTTATTGACACTTGTGTTATTTTGTTTGTGATTTTTTTTTGGTAAAGATGGGGGCGGGGAAAGGGAAATAGGGAGGTTAGTATAATATAATTTATCATCTAGCAGAGGAATAAATCTTTCATACTGATTAATCTTGTATCTGTTCTTTGAGGTGTTTGCTCTGTCCCCCATAGGGTCTGCAGATTTGATAAACATATTTTCAAATGCCATACACTTAAACTGTGCTCCTGTCTTTTAATACTCACTAGTTTGCCACACTTTTCTTTTGTCAATTGCTCTATTTACATACATTTGAACAAACTTTCCTTTTGGGGAGGAAATCAAAGGAGAACAAACTTATTATGGAATTTAAAAACTTCGCACGGTCACCAGTCTTACTATCCTCTCTTGATAATTGGCTTGCCCATTCTTTTCTATATAGCCAAAAAAGACTTTGTGGTGCTTTTAGGGTCTTGCAAGCCTAAATTGATTTTGCACTTTAGCTTTCCTTTCCTTCTGTAAATACCATATACTGGCTGGTTAATCCTCTTGATGATTGCATCTACTTTCCATTTCTTAGACATGCTCCTTTACTTGTAGCGCAAAGAAAACTCCCATGTATCCACAATAGTTTTCTAAACTGCCTCCCATTGTAATTCAGATATATTATCTACAGTAGTTTTCTAAGCTGCTTTCCCATTGTAATTGAGCAACTTCAAGTACTTTGTTTAATTTGAAGAAATTATATTTCAAGTATTTCATTTTTTAATTTTCCCCAATCTTTTAATCTAAGGATTTGTATTTATGCTATTTTATCTATCTTATCTAATATTCCTTTGAATCTGTTGAAAATGACTCCTGAAATCTAGACTGCATATTTCAGTGGGTTTTTTTCTGTAAGTGCTCAAACTGCAAGAAGATATGGCCACTTCCTTCCAAAGTTCCTTCTGTGTTTACCACTTCAAACAACTTTTTCTTGTTGGTTAAGAGCAGGCCTGGGACATCTAATCTTTTTGTCTCTTTTTAACCTTCTGGAAAATGAAACAGCAAGATCATTGAAGAATTGTTGAGCCTTGAAGTCATGACTATGTTGGTTTTCCAACAGATGTTCAGATAGATTTAAAGTTTCTCTCTGTTGCTATTCCTGTAACATGCTCCAGAAAGCAATTAGCCAAATCTTGTTCCTGGCTTATTGATCTGGAGAATACCCCTAAAATAATATTTTCGTTATACCCCCTTTCTTACATTCTTACTCAAAACTTTTAACTGAACATATCACCTATGTGCTCTGATAATTCACATAATAAAAAAGAAACTAAATAATTGAATGAGGGAGATGGATTAGTTCAATAATAATTGAAGCATTGTCTAAAAAACAAAGGCTGGAATTGTGTGAAAGGAATGGTAAAGCTTGGAAAGAAGAATGCAAACATTATTAATGGGAATAAGCTTAATGAATTGGGAAAAAAACAAATTTCTGGTGAAAAAGCACTAAAATATGAAATCAAAAAGGATGTGGGAACAATTCTATAATGGCAAATACATCTTGTCACCCATCCAAAAAGCACTACTTGAGTGGCAATTACAACGATACTGATCCATCATGAGGTTAGTGATTATAGAAACTGAACTGAAGTATTGTATGTCTTTTTGATTTGTTTATTTGTATTCTACCTTTATTATTTTTATAAATAACTCAAGGTGGCAAACATATCTAATACACTTTCCTCCTCCTACTTTCCTCACAACAACTCTGTGAGGTGAGTTGGGCTGAGGGAGAGTGACTGGCCCAAAGTCACCCAGCTGATTTTTGTGCTGAGGCAGCACTTGAACTCATGATTTACTGCTTTATAGCCTGGTACCTTAACTACTAAACCAAATTGGCTCCCAGGACTGGTGTTCACCAGATACATACTGCATGTATTTTGTTTCCATATAATCTCCAAACTAAGGTTATATAAATTATCGATAAATACTTGAAAACTTGGAAGTAAAAGTCTATTGGAAAATAAGACATCAAAATATGCATTATTGTGATGATAGATGGGATGGAATCTCAAAAGCCTAATCTGAACATTTTTGCTTACTTGCCAGTATCTGACTTCTCATGCAATGTTTAGTGTAAAATATCAATATTTTATTTCTTTTTTAGTTTTATAAAAGAGATGGTGTAGTTGGTTTATTATTCATCAGTGTGCTGAGGTAGAGAATCCAAAGGAATGGAGAGCAATTCTAGATCTGAAGAGGCTGAACAAGTACCTCACCTACA
Source organism: Arizona elegans (assembly GCA_022577455.1). Taxonomy (NCBI): domain Eukaryota; kingdom Metazoa; phylum Chordata; class Lepidosauria; order Squamata; family Colubridae; genus Arizona; species Arizona elegans. The sequence goes on from JAKOOJ010000001.1 coordinate 259,328,527, forward strand.
AACGATTCAAAATGCAGTCCCAATCTCGGAGGCGACTTCCTCACATCTATAGACCTGATGGAGGCATACCTCCACATGCCCATCTTGTCAGCCCACCAGCAGTTCCTCCGGTTCCACCATGCGGGTCGGCATTTCCAATACAGGGCCCTGCCATTTGGCCTCTCGTCATCGCCCAGGAAGTTTACCAAGTTGTTGGCAGTGCTGGCGGCCCACCTCCGGATGCTCCCTGTACGAGTCCAGTGTTAACTGACAACAATCTAATCCAGTCCTCCTCTGGCCCCAGGGCGAGGGAGGATCTGCAGACCATGATTCAGGTACTTCAGGAGCATGGCTTCTCAATCAACGTCAAGAAGACCTACCTGTCTCCAACCAACCACTTACTGCACTCGGGAGCAGTCATAGACACAGTATTGTGTGAGGTCTCCCTCTCTCAGGAGCGACAAGCAAGTCTAAAGACCTTGGCAAGTCTCATTCAGAGAGAATGGACAATGCCCTTGGCACTCCTCTCACAACTCCTGGGCAAGATGGTTCTTGTATTCCACTGTCCCACGGGCATGCTTGCATGCAAGACCCTCCAATGATTCCTCCTGCCCTACCAAAGGTCTGGCAGAAGCAACTTGCCGGCCAAGGTCTGAATCCCACCGAGAGTGCTCTGGTCTTTCCAGTGGTGGATGTCCCAGGCCATCACAAGAGGATGTGTCTTCAAAGAGCCCAGCCACTGACCATCACTACAGATGCCAGTCTTTTTGGCTGGGGGGCACATTTCCAGTTTCAAATGGCAGTGGACTCAGGCAGACCAGGGCCACAATATCAACTGGCTGGAGCTCAGGGCAGCTCTCCTGGCCCTCAGATGGTTCCAGGACTCAATGTCTGGCAGGCATGTCCTCATCCTGACGGACAACATGGCCACCAAGGCGTATATCAACTGCCAAGGAGGTACCCATTCCAGGTCCCTCATGCAAGAGGCCAAACTATTAGACTTTTGGGCGGAGAGACACCTTCTGTCCCTCAGGGCAGAACACATTTCAGGGATGAAGAACATGCAGGTGGACTGGCTCACAGTGGACCACTCAGGGTGGCGCCTACATCCCACTCTATTCCAGGAACTGACAGAACATTTCGGCTCTCCAGTCCTGTACCTGTTTGCTACGCCATCCAACAGCCAGCTGCCCAGGTTCTTTACCAGATTTGTGACACCAGGGGCGGAGGGACTGGAGGGACTGCATTTTGAATCGTTTGTAAGTGAGGTACTTGTTCAGCCTCTTCAGATCTAGAATTGCTCTCCATTCCTTTGGATTCTTTCTCAGCACACCAAGAAGGAGCATATCAGGTAGGACCAATGCTCCTTTTAATTAAAATTAGTCTTTTAACTCTGTAATGTTTAGCATTTTAGTGTGTTTTCCTTTAAAAAATAGTTCTGATTTAAGAGCAAACACATCTATATGAAATATTATAGGATATTTCCATAGTTTACCTGTAGATCTATGTATACTGGGGTGTACCCGGTCTACAAACAATTACTTTTGTCTGTTGTAGAGTTACAATGCTTGAGATGGTATTTTCTTGTTGAAATTGGATAGCCCAGATTAAATCTGAATTCAAGCTGATGTGAACTTGATATAAATCTTCACTACTAAGTTCCTTTCTGGATTAGCAAGCCTTCCCCAGATCTTGATATTCTATATAATATAATCATTATTGTTTAATTCATATTTAAGGAACAGCCATTGCTAATGTTTCTATGTATTTTCTGTATGCAATGTCATACTGATATCTTTGCTGAAGGTGTTTTGTTTAGTCGGTTTTGCCTTATACTATATTTTTTCTCTTGTCACTAGCTTTGTGTCATTAGTTTTGATACTTTCAAGGTAAATATTAGATTGTTGTTTCTGAACCTTAGCAATTTTAAAATATGTGGACTAACTCCCAGAATTCCCTAGCCAGCCATCTTGTGCATTTATTCAGGGCCGGATTTTCCTATAGGCTAACTAGGCTTCAGCCTAGGGCCTCAAGATCAAGAGGGGCCTACACAGTGGTGGGATTCTGGGGGTTCTAGGGGGTTCGGCCAAACCCTTTGTTAAATTGCTGGCTCGCCCGCCCCTCGCCTCCCACCTGAGCGGCGCCAGGCTACCGTAGCCAGGGGTCGGCAATTGTGGCTCTTTTACAACCTGTGGACTTCAACTTCCAGAATTCCTGATGCAGCTTGGCTGTCTCAGGAATTCTGGGAGTTGAAGGCCACAGGTTGTAAAAGAGCCACAATTGCCCACCCCTTCCCTAGCCTGAGTTCTGGGCTGCCACGTGGTTCCCCACTGGCTCCGGACGCAAGAGAGCAGGATGGAGAAAGCAGCTTCCACGCCTTCACTCACCCTCACTCTCTGCTCTGTTGGATTGCTGGCCGTTCGCTTACCCCGCCCACTCCCCATCTATTGCTGCCTCCGATGGCTAGAGGAAAAAAAAACTTCAAATTCTTGCCGCGGGGCTTCAAAGGGCCGCCCTAGAGCCAGTGGTGCAGCCGAACCCTTAGTTAAATTGCTGGCTTGCCCCGCCCCTCCGGACCACTATTTATTGCCAATTAGTGGTGGGCGAGGGGCAGGGGAGCCAGCAATTTAACAAAGGGTTCGGTGGTTTTTTTGTAATTTTATTGGCCCCCGGAGCTTCAGCATAGGCTAATTGGCCTCCCGGCTCTCAGCTGATTTGTCTCAGCTGTTTTGCTCAGGGCTCTTCTGCTTCCGTGCAAAGAGTGTTGATTTTTTTCCCCCTATCTATGTTGAGAAACGAAACTGAAACTGCTTTGCTGTTGCTGCAAGGTTGGAAAATTAGGCAGGCAGAATTCTTTTCTTTTTCCTCACCAAAAAAGGTAGGTGCAAACAATGGGAAATTTAGGAAAAAAGAGGAGAGTTCAGGATTTTAAAACACAAAAGAAAAAAAGCTCTATTTAACTAGGGAATTGTAATAATGGAGATATTATTAATTGTATATTTCTGAAAGCAGAAATGGTTAAGTTGTGGTTTGGAGGAATATATGGGGGAAATTATTTGGTTTATTATTATTGGTAAATATAATTAATGGATTTGTAAGAAATTGGATTGCATGGAAATAATTGGAATATTCATGTTCATATTGATTAATATACAAAAAAGGTAGTTATATAACTAATTGATTTATATTAAAATGTTGAATTTATATTAAACAACTGTAATATTACATAATTAACCAATGTGAGGATGGATATAAAAATAGATGACAATGGGAAGGGATATAATATAGAATAGAAGGGAAAAATTGAATTTGATTAAGATTAGAGATGAGGATGAAAGGTAATATTGGTTTTTTACAAAAATAGATGAGGAATAAATATGGCAAAAAGGAAATATAGAAATTGTAAATTTAATTGAAATGACTAAACACTGTTTAAATTTGTGAACCGGCCAAATACTCTGTTCAAAGAAAATACATTGTATGTTTGTATGTGTGTTTCTAATTATTGTTATTTATTCATATTTGTTCTCTTTTATTCTTTAAAGTTTAATAATTCATTCTTTATCTTAATATCTTTATATTTGTTTGGGGTTGGCTTTCTTCCCTTTCATCTTTTTTATTGTACAGCAATCTTTCTCCTCAAACCTACCACCTCTCTCTTTTCTTTCCTTCTTACTTTCTCTTCTTCCCCCTCTTCTTCTCCTCCCTACTTCCTCTTCCTTTCTCCTTCTCCTTTCTTCCTCCCTCTCTTACCCTCCCTCCTACTCTAATTTCCCTTCCCTTTCTTCATCCCTCTCTATTGCTGTATCCTTTTATGCATATGGACTACTCAGAGGGCTGAAAAAGTTATTTCTGTCTGGTCCTCACACTTTTGACCAGTCCTCGAACTTACGACTGTCCTCACATTTTACGTTTTTGCCCTATCTTGTCACCATGGTGAAGAGAAGCAGTTGTGAAATGAGTGACATGGTTGTTAAGAAAGCTGCACGGGCATAAATGTGAGGATGGTCATAAGTGTGAGGACCGGTCAAAAGTGCGAGGCCCAGTCAGAAATGACTTTTTTCAGCCCTCTGAAAAAAGTCTATGCACATAGCCACGCCCACCCGGTCACATGACGAGCTACCCATGCCTACACAGTCACGTGACCAGGTAGCCATGCCCACCCAGTCACATGATTGCCAAGCCACACCCCCACTAAGCCACGCCCACAGAACCTGTTGTTAAAAAAATTGAATCCCACCACTGGTGAAAGGGCCTCATAAGTGGAATAGCCTAGGGCCTCTTTTCATCTAAATCCGGCCCTGCATGTATTATATAAATGCCTCAGTGAAGTGTGTCTTAAAACTTTGTAAATTCATAATACAGTAAGTTAGGATTAGTCTGGGACTTCCTATACTGTTTCCTAAAAAAATGAGAAAAACCATAAAAGGCATATTGGAATAAAATGTTTCTGCTGTTTTCTCTTACAGGTATATATTGATTGCAAATCTTAATTAAATATATAAACATGCATATTATAATTTATTTCTTCATTGCCTGAAGTGAGATTTGTTTAAACAAATTCTTAGAATCGGCACAGTATATGATCAAATTTTAATATTTGATCTTGGTTGCTGTCTGCAAAAAAAAAAAAAGCTTTACAAAGCTAGGGTGAAAGAAAAGTTAGCAGAATCTTGAGTACATTTCTACTTGGTTTTGAATACTTTTATCTGTATTACGAAGGATTTCATACATTTTACAAAGCTTGTAAGGTGGTGCTAGAGCTTTCTATTTTAGCATACTAGAAATCATTGGTCAAACTCCTAATGTGATGGGTTTTGATGGAAAGATTGCATTTACATGTAAGAGTTTAAAACTTGACAACACCATTTTATACACAAAATTATAAAGCTGAAACAGTAAATAGTGATCTTGATCTTGATCCAATACTTCTAACTATTATAAATTGACATTTGAAGAGAAATAATTAAGAATGTGCAGTTATTTTAAATCTTAGCAGATGATGTGGCTGATTAGAACAACTAGCCAGTGAATGGTTTAATATTTTAAAATTATATAAGCTAAATAAAATATTCCTCTATAAAAGATTGATAAGAGGAAATAATTAGTTTTGAAATATTTATATTTGCAATTATGTAATTAATTCAGATAGAAACTGTTTGGATTTTTGTTTATTCTAAAGAAGAAAATAAATGCTCAGAGTCTTTCTATTCCTGCAGGGTCTTCTCAGATACTTAATTGCATTGAGAAATTCATTCATGCAAGATAGGTTGCTTATTTATTAGCCGCTCAAAATGTTCATATTTGCTTACACAGACACTTTGGACATGAGATACTATTAAAGCAAGAACAGAGATTGATTTTTGGTGCCGACTTGTTTTATGTTTCAACCAAAAATAAAAAGCAAAAACACATATTTCACTGCCACTTGTTGTGGAACTTTTGATCTAATTCTGATCTTCAGAAATCATGGCTACCATAATCAAAATATTAACCATCCACAAAAATGGAAAGGTTCTTTTAGTGAGTAAAGAAAAGTAGCCAAAACAACACACTCTCCGTAACAGAAGAAACCTGATCAAGTTCAGAGCAGTCTCTGAGGGTTCAATTTAAAAAAAAAAAAAAATCGTTATAGGAGATCTTTAATCAAGAAATTCAAGAAAGAATTAAGATGCTCATTAGCCAAGGAGTAGAATTTTCTCTGTGTGTGAATATTTGAAAAAGTCATTTTAAAGGAGTAAACATTAAATCAGAATAAACATTTTCAGCATATTTTTGTAGATTCATATCCTTCTTAAACTTGCCCAGGTGTTTCTAACATTAAATATAATTTTTACAGGAACTGCTCAGTTTACAAACATTTGTTTAAGGGTGGTTCAGAGTTAAGAGGCATTGAAAAAAAAAGACAGTCTGCTCAAAGTTAGACTTGTCACACCACCTCTATGGTCACATGATTGTGATTTGGTCACTTGGCAACCAGCACATACATCTACAATGATTGCAACATCCTGTGATCCTGTAATTGCAATTTGCAACTTTCCCAATCTACTTCCAACAAGCAAACTCAATGGAGAAATCACGGATGGTTGCAATTCGTGCTCATGTGAACTGTTGCTTAATGACTAGAGCAAAAAAAGGTAAAGTTGGGTGTACAGTCATGTGATGTCTCACTTAACAACTGTGCTGCTTAACAACAAATGTTCTGGTCCCAGTTGTGATCATAAGTAAAAGATTACCTATTCTGTTGTACTTAGATTTCTTTACATTTGGAGTTTAGTTGATTTTTAACCTCTGAGGGAAATACAGTAGCTATCAGAATAGTGTCACCAGTGTAGCAAAGGTTATTGATGTTTCTTCTTACAATTTTAAAATCCATGTCTATTTTTACCCAATCCAGCTTCCTCAGAATATATTTAGCATATAGAGTGAGTAAATGAGGAGAATATATAGTTTTGTTTCACTCCTTCCCTGATCTGGAAACAATTTTATTATTATTTTGACCATTTTTCATTCAGACTGGCTCTTATCCTGTGTATGCGTTTTGCATGAGGATAATAAAACGTTTTAGCATTCCCAGTTTCCTAAGGATATTCCACAGCCTGACATGCTCATTACAATCAAAGGCCTTTCTATAGTCAATGAAGCACGTAATTACTTCTTTTTAGTTTTCTTTGTCTTACTCAGTTATCCAGGATGCATCAGAAATAATTTCTTTCTCCTCAGCTGTTATTAAAACCAACTTGACTTGTTGGCAGCTCCTTTTCTATGCAGGGCTCTAATCTGCATTGGATGATTCTAAGTTTTATTTTCCTATCCTATGAAATTAAGGACATTATGAGATGCCTTGCCCACTATTAACTCTCCCTTCTGTAGTATTGGTATATTGACATCTGGTTTGTTTGCCATTGTGTTGTTCTCCAGGTATGTTGGCATAGTTTGTTTAGATGTGTTACTGATTCTTAAGTTGCTTACCATATTTCTATACTACAGATACTGCATCAATCCCTGTAACCTTTTGATTAGAATATTGACATCTTTACTGTATAGAATTTCAATACACACCTTACATCTTTGATCTTTGAATCAGTTATTATCTGTCCTTTAGTGTCCTTTAGCATACAAAATTGAGGTTGGAACCACCTTTTGAATTAGATGATCTTTTGGAAAACATTCCTTCTTTTTTTATGTTTGTTTCACTCTTTATAGATATTGATCTAAGCAACAGAACCATGAGTTCTAATCTCTATTAGGCATTAAAACTGGCTGAGTGATTTTGAGCTAGTCACTATCTCATACATCAGCCCCCTCATAGGAGTGTTGTGGGGAAATATGTTATTGTTCATCTAGATAGGTGTTATTTTGCTTATTTGAATTGAAGACTGTTAGCAATGAATAAGTAATTGGATTTGCAGAAAGTTGTTTTTTATTGTTGACCTTCCCTTTTTCTGTATCACTCTCAAAGAGTTGTTCATTCAGTGATATTAAATCATTTATTAAATGTACCCAAATATAGTCTTTGCTTTATCCCTCCTGTTTATGAAAGAAACACCACTTCTTTGTTTTTTATAAGCTGCAAAGATAGAATTACAGTGGGATTTTCTTTTCCTGCATAGTAGCATCTGCAACTAGACATTTCAAAAGTTTTAATTTAGCCACATCATAAACAACAGTAGTAATATGAAAGATCCTCTTATCTTCATCAATAATAGCATGTTGAGTGCCATCTGACTTCAGGGGCCCATCACCCAGCACTTATATCAACCACTTTGTCTTGTCTGCCAATGAGATTTTCTTGGTAAAATACAGGAATGGTTTATTCTCGCTTTTCTCCAATGCAGTATGAAGTGAGGCCTTTACGAGCAATCATCTGCCTCCAGAATCTCTCTATATCACTGTTCTGTCCAATATAACTGCCTGCTTGCTTTAGCTAGGCAGCTGAATGACTTGTGCTTTGGGAGACTCTGCTGGGAGTATATACTTTAGGCATACATCCCTGGTGTACTTTGGTCATCCCACTGGGGAATAGGCTTACCCCCATCAGAACATGACACCATAGCAGGACTGGGGGACGGGATATTTCTCATGATTAATATTAAAGAAAAAATATTTGTGTCTTTCCATTTGGCAAATCAGATTGTCCATTCCCCTGATAAAAATTATTACCTTCTACGTTTGTTCCAAGAATTCAAAAATGAGGGGGAAAGGATATCAATATGCAGTAATACCTCTTTGAGGGAATGGACAGTACAGAAATGTGATAGATGATAGATAGATAGATAGATAGATAGATAGATAGATAGATAGATAGATAGACAGACCAGAAACCAGTAATTAACCTACATGGAGGTAATTCTTATCAAAGAGGAGGGGAAGGAGACGTTGGATTAAATTTTTTTGCAATTTTTCATCAGTAAAATCTTTCAGGCAGGCCACTTCTGTCTGACTTTGGATAGTCACATTTTATAGGTAGGAATTTCCAAGGAGATTGATTTTACAGTGATAGAATTAGCAGTGGGCAGAATCTGTAGTCCCATTTTTTGAAATCAGACTGGTTGCTTAAGACCCATTTGAAGTTATGATGGCCTCAGCAAGAGTGTTTACAGCCTCTAAAGTACTTCCAGCTATTGTAAAATTTGCCAAATTCCCTCACAGTCATGTGATCACACTATGTGTGCTTGGCAACCTATGACAAGTTGTCAGTTGCCCCACATTTAATCATATAATTATCATTTGCAATATTTTCTTCCCAAAAAGTCAATGGGAGCATGGTAGGGAAGAATGCAAGAGCTGCCTCCTGTCACAGAGCTAAATTCCCCCCTTCCCCACAACTCTTTGCAAATGAAAGGACTGCCTGTTTGGAGGAAATCTCAACTCTATGCATAGAGGAGATCCCAAAGATCTGAGGTCTGCTTCTGCAGCCTACCAGAGGAGTTCCCTTTAATGCACAGAGGGGGTGGGAACTCCTTCAGTGGGTTGCTGAAAAGGAAATCTGATCCCAAAGCCTTCTGACAAGCTTCAGGAATGGAGCTGGGAACTTAAGGATCTATGTGAGCCCATTTCTCCTCTCCCCTGGAAGAGCCCATCTCCATTCCAGGCTGCAGGAAGAGCTTCATTGGATGAACTTGAACTTTTCTAGTGGCATGAAAAAAAATGCTCAGATACCAGTTCTGTTCCTATAGCTCTGCAGAGCAGTTCCCTTCCATGGATGGAGGGGAGTTGAACTCCATAGGCAGTTACTTCACTCCATCCACTTCAGGAGATTGCTTAATGGCTACAGTTGGAAGGGTTAGGATTGCAGTAGTTGAGTGAAGCAGTCAGGTGACCAAGGGGACTACCTGTATTCTGAAAATTGACAGGTAAAACAGAAAGTTGCTTCTGCTGAATAATGGTGAGTGGGAAGGGGTTGAAGTTCTGTAGGATGTGTGCTTTGCAAGCCTGAGAATCAAAGCTTTATCCTTGTGGTTTATAAACCCAAAACCAGTTCGTTCCCAAGACTATTTGAAAATGCAAAAGCAAGTTTATATAAAATCTCAGAGACTGTTTATGGTGAGCAAAAGACATTCAGTGCATTTAGAGATGGTTCCTAATTGCAGCCCATCAGTACTTTCAGCTCAAAAAGCAGAAATTTATTTTAAATATATCAGTTTCTAATTACTTTGCTGATTAAATACAATGTTCCATAGAGATGGCAGTTAATACATCATTGTTCCAGATTTTTAATTTTGTTAATTTTGTTAATGTAACACACAGTGTATTTTTCTCCTACAGAGATTAGCAGAGTACGGAAAGACATGTATAATGACACATTAAATGGTAGTACGGAGAAGAGAAGTGCGGAGTTACCTGATGCTGTGGGACCTATTGTACAGCTACAAGAAAAACTATATGTGCCTGTAAAAGAATATCCAGATGTAAGTACCTTGTAGTCAGTTATTTTTTTTTTCTTCTGGCTCATGTGATACCTTTGTAGTGTATTTTCTCATGTGACCTCTGTTGTACAAATGTTGTGGGCCCAAGAATGCTGTTGAGAGGTAAGCCTGTATTTGCTATTTATAGCTTCATAGCAAGTGTGATGTTGCTGTTTTTTAAAGTGGTAAATTTGCAAACATTTTACATCTATCCATAATCCTGCAGTATTACTACCTTCAGTGTGATCTAAACTTACAAAAAGACCTGTTAACAGATAGAAATTCCCATTAAATAGCCCACAGCATACTATGTCTCAGTGATAAGATTTCAAGCTGAATGATCATGGTCTAGGGTTTTTTGTTTTGTTTTGTTCCGGTATTTCTCCAGAAGTTGTGGCTGTCGTTTTCAGAGGCAGAATGGATTGCTTTGTGGCATATTTCTCAGCAGTTTACAGGTACCTGAAATGGATTGATTGGCCTCTTGTATTTGAATTTGGCTGATCTGTAACTGATCCATGTTACAGGACTCCAAGAAAGCTGCTTCCTGATTGGATCATTATCCAATTGGCCCATTTTGAAGTTCAAAGACCAATGAAAATACAGTTTCTTCTATTTAGCTGTTCTGCTCTAAATACTGTATAATAGTGCACTGGTACACACATCATTCTTGCTCATTTTTGTTATGGTAGACTCATTTGTTGTTACTGTATGTTCACTTAAAATAAAACACAGCAAAAAATGCAACCATAGCCTGCAGCTCCTTTACAAAATATTTTATGCCTTATTCTTGGTGTGACTTTCCATGATCAATAACAGTGGTGTTACATTTTCTCTAGTTGTATACTCTCTGCCTGACTGAGGCATGACAAGAGTCTTTCACAATGGTTTAGTTGCCTTTTCCAGTCTCATAAACAACAATTTTCCAGAGCATAAACAAGATTTTTTCTGAATTATCCTAAGAGCTCTTGTGATCAAGCATAGTCAGTTCTACAAACTAGGGTCATGAAAAGTAGACTTCTGTTAATCACATCAATACATACGTGACCTTCTTCTCAAACTGACACATTGTCATCTCATAGGAACATCTATCTCAACTTACTCTTTTAAGAGAGCTAATTATTATAGTCTTCACATACTTTTCCAAAAATGACAGTGAACATTTCTGAAGTATATTCAGGGGAAAATTGCACAAAATAGACTATTTTGGCATGGTTCAATTAGAATATCATCTTGGACTTAAATAAAGCTCTTAATGCATTAAAGAACTTATTGTATTACTGCAGGATTTGGGGTATATAAAAGGTTCATGAACTTGCTATCACCATGGCATAAGAACAAGAATGGCCTAGCCTGCTAGGTAAATGACATTTGATAACAGAATAACAGTGTTGAAAGGGACTTTGGAGGTCTTCTAATCTAACTCCCTGCTCAAGCAGGAGACCCCATACAATTTCAGACAAATGGCTATCTAATCCCTTTTTAAAAGCCTCCAGTGATGGAGCACCCACAACTTCTGAAGGGAAGCTGTTCCACTGGTTGATTGTTCTCACTGACCTTCGTTCTAAGTTCCTTATTCTTTGATTAGTTTCTAACTATTGCTTCTTGTATTGATATAATATAGTGAGCATATACAAACTTCATAGTTTGATTTCTTTAAAAACGTGTATTGTACAGCATTCCTGACTTAGATAGATAGATAGATAGATAGATAGATAGATAGATAGCTTTTTTCAGTAATGCCATAGTTTAATTAGAAAATGGCTCAGATTAAATTATATTCCTTCGTTAATATGATTCATATTTATAGAATTATAGTACATTGTTAATATATTTCAATTTAATTGAGTATCCAGATGATGCTTTGTTAACATGTCAAATACTAATGTAGGCAGGGTTTTTTTTAAAGGAACACATATAGTAATAGTATATAGAAATATCTAGAAGTTGGTCCAGGCTTTCTGATACCCGCATTGTCTTTGGGTTGTCTGAAATAGGAGAGTAGTTACATAATTTTTCTAATATACTCTGTATTTTCTGTCATGGGAGAAGGAAGTATTGTTTTGGGGGGTAGGTATATCCTCATTAATCATTTGGTTGAATTTTGGGTGTTTTTTTTTTTTTTTTTAAAGAAACCTGCTTTACTCTTTGCAACATAAAAACAACATTTAAATTATACTGCTGGATGTGCAATTGAAGACCTTATGGAAGTACATTCTGCAAAATATGTTTAAAATAGTGCTGTATATGTGGTCTGTGATCTTAAGATAGTGACACATTCTAGAAAGTTGTGAGAGTGTAAATCTGGCTTTATGTTACTAAAACTAAAACTAAAAATAGCTGAAACTATTAAGTAGGATGACTTTTCTTCAGAGAGTGTATTGAATATTTTTATTTTTGTTATTTTACTTTAATTTTGTTTTAGATACCATAGTTCATAAGGGAAATTAAAGTGTTGTTAATGGGATTTTGCCTTGGAGCAGGTGACAATGATCAGTGTCTCTTCCAAATAATGTATTTCTGACAGTTGTCAGCGTTGTCACCAAGTAGGTGATAAAGCACTGGAAGCCTTGGACAAAGCTGACTTAAGGTATTCTCTGGGGATCCATTCAACATTAGATTGACTCATTATTAAAAGAGAGCTGATCAAGCATGATAAAAGTTCTGCTTATGTGTTTTCTCAGTTAAAAGAACGATCAGCAAATGAATTCTTTGTTGGAAATGCTTAGCTTAGCTCCTTTATGGAAATGCTTATGTGAACTATCAACTATTTGAGATTGGTCATGCTAACCTGTTGTACTCTATAATTCTAAATGTTGCTGCAGAATATATAAAAAACAGGTTTTTGTAGCTAATTTACCATGCTGTGAATTGCATATGTATATAAGCGTAGAAATATTTTTTTCTAGCAATACCGTAGGTTAGAGTAACAGTCAACACTCCAGCAATTCTTTTGAAAGACTGTTAATGGAAATAACCAAATTGCTCATATTCTAGTTTCATGGAATATGAATATTATTCTAGATAGATTAATTTGAAACAGAACAGTTGCAGAAGATTTTATTTTTAATAGAGTGAAAAGTTAATTATTTTAAATTAATGGTTTTATTCTAATGCAAATTGATTAAAAAAATTTTCTAGTTAAGAAATGTAACAAGTAAAATAACTTAAAAAAATCTTGCAGTCTTCATGAATTTGAGATTAAAAAGTATCAGCAATTGAAATAAAACCTCAATGGATAATCTGAAAAAAAGAAATTGGGTTAGATAAAATCCTTTTATAGAAGCTCCATAGATCAAGCATTCTCAGTTATACTTTGTGGCAAGTGTGGATTGTTTGTATGTTTGTGTGCACATTTGGAAAATTTTCTTCTCTTTATTTTGCTTGTAGTTATGTATGAAGGGGCGTTGGTTCTACCTGAGACGCACCTTCTTGTTGGGTGGAGACAGCAGCCAGACGTGGGTTCTACTTTTGTGTTCAGATGGACTGAGCCTGTCAATCAAGCTAAATCCCGTCCCTGTTGCTAGGGGCTCCCAGCTTTTGCGAAGGAGGAAGACAGGCTCGGCGTGTGGAAAAAAAGGAGAAGAAATTTAGAGACCAGTCTGCCGAAGGGTGGGGCTGGCTGCTGTCTCCACCTAACGAGAAGGTGCGTTTCAGGTAGGACCAACGCCCCTTCTCCATGGTGGGTGGAGACGGCAGCCAGAAGTGGGACATACCAAAGTTCAGTGTCCCAATTCCTGGGCGGGAGCAGTCTGGGCAGAAGACTTCCCCACCACATGTACTCTTTGCAATACTTTCCTTCCAAACGCAGCCTCCGCAGAGGCACATTTATCTAGCTTATAGTGACTAATGAAGGAGGAAGGAGAAGTCCAGGTAGCCGCTCTGCATATCTCTAGCAATGAAGCCTGTGTAGCCCAAGCAGTGGAAGTCACCGCGCTCCGCATAGAATGGGCTGTTACGTTGTTCAGTGGAGTCAAGGCACGAAGTTCGTAGGCCTTAGAAATCGTTTGACGGAGCCAGCGATCAATCGTCGAAGAAGTCACTCTGTGTCCTAAAGATACCAGAAGAAAGGAAACAAAGCTTCCGTTAGACGGATACCCGCCGTCTGCTTGAGGTAAATGCGCAGGGCCCTTCAGACATCCAGCTTGTGCCACCGCCGTTCCAAAGGGTGAGAGGGATGAGGACAGAAATCTGGAAGAACAAGTTTCTGTAAACGGTGAAAGGGGGAGTTAATTTTTGGCACAAATGTAGGATCTAGTCTGAGGACCACCCAGTCCGCATGAAATACACACAAATCGGTTCTCATAGACAGAGCCGCGATCTCAGAAATTCGGCGAGCCGAAGTTATAGCAATAAGAAAAGCCACTTTGCATGACATGAGCCGTAGGCTGGTAGACCTCAAAGGTTCATAAGGAGGATCCGTGAGGGAGTTCAACACTAATGAAAGGTCTCAGGTTGGGTACCTATGTAGCACTGGGGGGCATAAGTTGGTCGTCCCACGGAGGAACCTGCGTATCAGAGGCTGGTGAGATAAGGAGGTTAGGGAGTCATAAGTCAGGAGTGACGAAATAGCTGCCACCTATCTCCGGAGAGTCTTGGGCGAGAGCCCTTTGTCCAAACCGTCTTGCAAGAACCACAAGACCTGTACAACTGAAGCCTGGAGAGGCGAGAAGCCCTGGGGCTCACACCAAGTACAAAGGCCTGCCGAATAAATACGGTCTGTGGAGGGTCTCAGAGAAGCCTGGATAGTCTGAATCACAGAGGCTGGTACGTTGTCCCGCTGCAGAGCTTGCCGCTCAACCGCCAAGCTGTCATTTGTAGCCACTGGGGCTCCGGGTGCAAAATTGCCCCCTGGCTGAGACAGTCACTGGTGCAAGGGATTCTCCAGGGAGGAGACACCGACAAATTAATGAGGTCCGCGAACCATAATCTCTTCGGCCAGTGAGGAGCCAGAAGTACAATTTCCGCCTGCTCGAGTAAAAGTTTGCGGAGCACCCTCGGGATGAGGGGAATTGAGGGAAATGCATAAAGCAGACCCTGAGGCCATGTGGAGTGCAGGGCATCCACTGATTCAGCTTGAGGCGACTGGAACCGGGAGAAGAAGCACGGGAGTTGCGCATTCTGCGGGGAGGCGAACAGGTCGACCACTAGTGCGCCAAACTGGGCCACTAGGTCCTGGAACAATCGAGGATGCAGATGCCATTCCGAGTGATCTATTAATTGTCGGCTCAGCCAATCTGTCCTCACGTTGGTCACTCCAGAAATATGCTCCGCCTTTAAAGAGACTAGACGACGTTCTGCCCACAGACCCAGTCGTTTCGCTTCCAACATCAGAGACTTGGACTTGGTGCCTCCTTGGCGATTTACATGTGCCTTGGCCGATAACGTTGTCGGTGAGCACCAGGACATGGGCACCTGCCACCAGATGACGGAAAGCTCAAAGGGCTAGGAAAATCGCCCATAACTCCAGCCAGTTGATACTGTGAGAAGCTTCGGAAGCCGACCATTTGCTCTGTGCCACTCGAGAGTTGCAGTGGGCGCCCCAGCCGAACGTTCTGGCGTCGGTTGTCACCACCAGCCAATGTGGCTCAAGGAACAGGCATCCCTTGGAGATGGCCAGAGACCGCCACCATCGAAGCGAGGAGAGCACCGCCCTGGGGACAGGAATCCTGGCTGACGACGTGCCCCTGCCTGCCTTCTGAAAAGGCAAAAGAAACCACTGAAGGTCTCTCAGGTGTAATCGGGCCCAGGGAACTATGGAAATGGCCGATACCATCTTGCCCAACAACTTGGAGAGTAGCAAGGGAGATGCCATCCCGTCTTTCTGAATTCTCGCTATCAGGGACCTCAATTTTTCTTGACGATCTGGGGATAAGAAAACCCTACCATCTACAGAGTCGATAACTGCTCCCAAATGTATAATGTTGGTAGAGGGAGAGAGATGACTTTTCACTGTGTTAATGGAAAAGCCATGAGCTGCAAGGGTCTGAATTGTCAATTGGAGATCAGAGTGGGCCTGTTTGGGGGAACTAGACATAATGAGAATGTCATCCAAGTAACACTGGAGACGAACTGAATGAAGTCTAAGGTAGGCGGCTACGGCCCCCAAAAGTTTGGTAAAACTACGGGGAGCAGAGGAAAGCCCAAAGGGCAAGGCTCTATATTGGTAATGGGCCCCCACGTAATAAAAACGAAGGAACTTCCTGTGGGAAGGGAGAATGGGCACATGAAGTAAGCTTCAGTGAGGTCAATTGAGCAGAGGAGATCGCCCCTCCGAACGCCGTCTAAAATGCTCCTCAAGGATTGCATTTTGAACCTACGATAAGCTACAAAGTGGTTTAAACGCTTAACATCCAGAATAGGTCTCTACCGCCCAATGACTTAGGGACTAAGAAAACTCAAGAATAAAACCCCTCCCTGGCTTGATTAAAAGGCACCCGTTGGATGGCTTTAATGTTGAGAAGATGATTAATAGCCAAATCCCTAAGGGATTGATGGACGGCCTGCTGAGAGAAAGGACAGCGGACAAAGGACAAGGGAGGTGTGGAGAGAAATTCAATGGCCAACCCCGATTGAATGGTGGCCCGGACCTAACATCCGAAGTAGTACGCTCCCAAACCTTGGCGAAGAGGCCCAATCTGCCGCCAATGGGAGGATCGACTGTACTACTAACAACGGCGACGGATGGAATGACCCCCTCCCCCTCGAAACGGCCGTCGAGACATGAAGGGTCTGCCCCTTGTAGACCTATCCTGATACCCTCTCTGTCTAGGAACAAAGTTACCAGTGTTACGAGAGGACCCTAAGCCTCTGTCCGATGACCAAAACTGGGGTCGAGGCATGTAAGGAGAATAACGGGACTCCCCCCTATGGAAGACCATAGGCAAGATCTTCCTTTTGTCCTTGGTCTCCACCAGGAAAGCTTCCAAAGGATCCCCAAACAATTTAGTTCCCTTAAAAGGAACCGAAGCCAAGTGCCATTTGTGGCGGGTGTCGGCTTGTCAATGGCGAAGCCACACCAGGCGCCGGGCAGCTATAGATGATGCCAGGGATTTATCGGCGAAGTGGGCCGCGTTCAAAGTGGCATCCACCGAGAATTGCACTGCCGCAATAATCTTGTTAATGTCCTGTTTCAATCTCGCGTCCTCTGGTGAAAGTTTTTCGTGAAGCTGACGTAACCAAAGGAGGGTCGCCCGATTGAAAAATGAAGCGGTGGTAGCTGACTTAATGGCCCAAGCTGCCCCCTGATGCACCCTTTGAAGAACTTGTTCCAAACGACGTTCCTCCGGGCGAAGACCTTCCTCATGATCCCCAGGAATGGAGGCATTTGACAGCAACGCAGCGATGGGAGTCGACCGTGGGCACCTGAAGCAGAGACGACAGTTCTGAGGACACAGTGAAATTCCTACGATCAGCAGATGAGAGCACTGGAGCCGAGGCTGGAGATGTCCACTGCCTCCGGATGACATCAAGGAAGAGAGGAGGAGTTGGAACAGCCATTACCGGTTTCGGGGGTTCTGCAAACAAAGGGTCCAACGAACCGTAAGCCGAAGGAGGCTCGGGTTGTGAGCTGACACCAAGCTGCCCTGTATTTACGGCCTTAAACAGGAGAGATTTAAACAGAATCTGCGGAAAGAGACCTGTAAAGGCCGGTTGGTCAGGAGGAAGACCCTCGTCTTCAGATAACTCCGGCTCTTGAGACTCAACCTCTGCAAATGCTGAAGGACTGCTGACCAAGGATGCGGCCGGGGAGTCCGAAGCAGCGAGCGATAGAGCGTCCTCATCCCCTTCTCCGTCGGGAGACCCGGGAGGATCCGAGAGAAAGTGTAGGCATGCTCCTGGCGTTAGGCAAGAAATGTGCAGAGATGGATTGTTGTACATCAACGGAAATCATGTGTTGGATTTTAGCCGGGCTCAAATAAGCCTGCATTTGGTCCGAAGCCGGTCCGGCATCCGTAGATGCTTGAACCGGAACAGAAGAAGGAGGAGTGTCCGACCCTTCAGCCATTGTGGATGGAGGAGCAACTGTCTCCGCAGCGCCAGTTGAACTAGGTAGGAGGCCTGTGCCCCACAGATCAGATGAATGAATGGTCAGCGGGCAGTCCTTTAGGGACAATTGATCCGGAGTAGGTGAAGAATCAGGAGCCCTGGCATCTGGAGACAAATCGGCAGCCACTGACAGCAGAGGACGATGGGCACCTGCCTTGGCACACAATTTCTGCAGGACCTTATCTCGGTGTTGTTCCACGCGGGAAGAGGCCAAGGAATGTTTGGTGTTTACGCCCCGTGGGGCGGATATTTTAGCCCCATGCCTGCTAGAACTGTCCTGTGCGAATAGGCAGAAGACTCATTTTGCAAGGCAGACGATTGTTCCTGCACTTTGACCTTGCAGCTGTGCTTTGACTTGGTTAAGGCCTTAGGCGTGACTGGCCTTGAAACGACTCCGAGCAGGAGACAAGCCCTCTTGCCTATAAATAGGCGTTACCAATTGGATGTTCCAAAATGGAAGCTGAGTCCAGTAGTCAGTACTTACAAAATGGCCATCCAATGCCACACGCCAGCGAGGCGGAAGAGAAATGTGGCTGTACTAATTCAGTGCCAGGTAACAGAACCGGTGAAGCAGAAAAACCCCAGTAAAATCAAACAATGCCACAAAACGATCTAAAGTGGCAACCAGTTGGGCTCTAGGCAATTGAGGGCTGAAAGGCACAGGTTAAAATCTGGAGGCCTGAGGAACAAAACTCAATGAACCGCGACTTTAAAATGGCGGCCGGAGGCAACTGAAGCAACGGGAGCATGAAGCTCCACCACTGAAAAGTCCACAAGGCGAAAAGGGCTTGTCAAACGGGCAGAATCGGGCTCCGATGAAGAGAAATAGGTGGCAAATCTAAGCGATCTATAGCCCAATGACCAAAAGCCGACAAGCGGCAAATGGTGGGGAGTGCGAAGCTCCACAAAAAGCCAGGCAATTAGCATGCTGTAAATTGGCCGCCCACAAAGCTGTGGGAGTGAAAAAAACTCCACAGAAAGCCCGCAATAGCCGTAATTGGCGCATCTGGCGTGTCCGGCAAAGCCAGAGGCTTCCGCCCTCCCCACGGGAGCGAAAAGCTCCGCTAGACCTTGTTACTAACCAGTTCCAAGAGAAAGGATTTTAAAGAGCTCCAAAGTAAAACGAAGAAATTCTAAAGAGAAAACCAACAGCCCAAATCGTGAAGGAGAAGAAGCGTAGTCTAAATGGAGTCCTATGGTCAAAAACAGAGAATCTGAAGCCAAATTTAATACTAAAGCTGAAAAATAGCGAGAGACAAAGATCCACACTAGTGTCCAGTCTAAAGGACAGAGCAAAAGCTGGGAGCCCCTAGCAACGGGCGGGATTTAGCTTGATTGACAGGCTCAGTCCTTCATCTGAACACAAGAGTAGAACCCATGCCTGGCTGCTGTCTCCACCCACAATGGAGAATAGTGTAGTTGTATTGCTAAGGATTTAGTTTACAGATCTAGCATATTTTCTGAACATTTAGGAAAAAATAGATAATATCTTTAAGGATTAAAAGATTATTTTTTCACTATATTTAACACCAGTTTTGTTTGTGACCAACAGTCCACAAAAATAGTAACATTCCAAGAAGCATTTATTTATTTTTGCCAAATTCAAAATTCTCCACCTTGAAGTTCCTAAACTTTCTAAAACAGACTCTTGTCTTACAACTTGGGTCTCAAACTTTACCACAGCATTTTGTTGCCATGGTCACTACTTTGTCTACTATAGCTTGGAACCATCAGGAGATTATTATTGTATGTTATAAATTATTTATTACTCCAGAAATTTACTAAATATTCCATTCTTCAAGTTCAAAGTTTTGTTGCATATTTATTGTTAAAAAATGACACAGAGATTCAGATTTATAAATAAAATAAAACCTGCTAAGAAAAACTAACATTTAAAGAGGGGTTTTTTTAAAAAAGAAAAAGACATGCTTACCTACTTCAATCTCCAGTGGATTCTATTTGTGGTTGGCTTGATGTTGCCTTAATATATTTGCATGACAAATTCAATTTAGTGGTGCATGAGTGAAGTTTGAATCCTTACTATCTCAATCTGAGGATCCTTTGTTCAGTTTAATCTCTTTGTAAGTTACTTAGTTTCTATAGTTTTGCTCTTTCATATTTCATAAGCCTTAATTCACTAGGGAGCACTAGCATTTTCCTATTAGTATCCATTTATATCTCAAATTATCTATAGGAAAAAGTTTGCACAATTATAGCATTTTGGCTGTAGCAGATACAATTTAAGCACTTCCATTTATCCTGTAGAATCTTCTTGCATAGGTGCAAGGTAAAATCCTGTATCATATATTAACAATTTGATTGATAGCATTGTGATTAATACCAGCTGTCTGCAATTACTGTAAGTTCGAATCTCACCAGGTTCAAGGTTGACTCATCCTTTCTAAGGTAGGTAAATTGAGGACCCAGTTTGTGGGGGCAATAAGCTGACTTTGTATAAATATACAAAAGTATGAAGGCTATTGCTTAACGCATTTAAGCTGCCCTGAGTCTCCGGAGAAGGGTGGCATATAAATCAAATTAAAAAAAACAACAACAACTTGAATCTTGTGACTTGATTTTAGTAGACATAAAAAAGACATTATTCTTTGCTTGTTGATTTCTAAATACAGAGATATGCATTATTTCATTATTTATGGGTTAGATGGTACCTCTTGTTTTCCATTCAGATTATTGCTCATAATTTGAGGAAGCAATCTTTACTCCCATTTCAGAATATTTCAAGGACAGGGAGGGAGGGGGAGAGAGAGGGGGGGAGGGAGAGAGAGATTTACCCCCATTACTCCCATTTCAGAAACATTTCAAGGGAATAGACAGACACATATATAGATAGATACTCTTTTACCCAGGTCCAATGTATCTAATATATATCTCTATGTATTCAAATAAGCAAATTGCTTTATTTTATCCCTGTTCAAAATTTCCCTTGAAAATTTTCAGCTCAGTCAAGACCAATTTTTATCTACATTTATTCTAGTCTATGTTCATTTAAATGTTTCTATGTTAAATTCATTGCCAGATACTTACAGGGAGATGCTTCATGAGTTCTGCTGACATTTGGCCAGGGATATTGCAAGGAGAATTTACAGCATTTCTCATGTTCTCTAAGACTACTAGAAATTGTCTTCTTTTCCATTCTTTGTATTTTTCAATACATAGATGCAAACACAGAGTTCTTTCTTGAGAATGTTATAAGTTGTAGGTGGGAATAAAATGTGTAAAAGTTTTACCTGATTGGTTAATATTATGGACATGCTTGATTTTGGACATAAAACACACTAATAGTTGAATATAAGATATACGTATGCAAATCTTTCTGAATTCAGTGAGATAAAGAAAACCTAATTCACAAGACTTTCAAAAAAACTAGTCACAAAGAAATAAATCCCCCCAAAATGTATTTGACTGGAATATATGCCTCCCAAGCTTCTGCTTTATGGTTGCATATTGTCCTCTCAGTAAAATGGCAGTGTCAGCTAAGTAAAGAATGTCAGTAGACGCCAGAAAAAAGGATAGTTGTCAGAGAAGAAGGGCAATAAATGAGATCAGAGTTAAATATATGCCTGTCACATTCTAGCAGCTGGCTTAAGCCCTGCTGTTGTTGTTCAAATACACTGGCCTTAAAAAGGAAGCAAATGTATTGTAGCCCACATATGAAGAAGGAAACAGCTGGTGGATTTATCACTCCTCTTAACTGACAGAGAAGGTCAGACTTAAAAAAAAATGAAGTGAGTTTTATATTCTTTGTGTAACAAATTTGAAATTGGGGATAAGACTCAAACAAATGGGCATTTGCATTCATGTATGAGTCCTGTAGATATTTATGTCATTAATTATAGTCTCTTCTTAGGCATACCACTGCATATCACTGTGACTGTATGTATGTATTCTATGCTATGGAAATGATCTAAAGTGTTGTTCTATCCCTATACAAAAGTGGAGAAGTCACAGGTTACGTGTAGTGATCCATTATTATTTTCATTTCCTAGATTGGAGAAGGTCAACATTTTCAATCTGATTTCAAGAGCTTTAAAAAGAATATTGGTAATCTAAAGCCTTCAGAGACTTAAAGACACTAATTTCAGGCCTTTAAAAAAAGCTGTCATACCACATTTACAGTTTTGGTCCTGGTCCTGGTTTATTTTCAGAAATCTACCCTGTTTACAGAGTTCCAAGCTCCTTAATATGATTTTTTCCAACTTTTGTTTGAGCTGATATAACAAACTCTGGTATAGTGTTTGGGTCAGTTGGAAGTTGAATTCTAGGTTTAAACTTCCTGGTTTTTACTTTCAGAGTTGAATTATGTAAGGTTATAAGATAAAAAGTAAGTTTTAAGAATAATGTTCATTAAATAAAATGTGATCGGTAGTATAACAAACAGTTCTTACATAATAATGCTAAATCTGGAGAAAAGACAAATACACTCAGTGTGGAATATTTTATTCCCAATTTTCCACAAATAGCTTTTTATTTTGTATTCATTTATTATCAAAGATATAGTTGCCCATCTACCAGAAGGAACAGGGAATGGGCAGCAGAATAAAAGCACAGTGCACTAAAAACAAAAAGGTAATCTAAAGCAACAGTGTTGACAATTAAACTTGTCAATCATCCTTTCTCCATTGTGGTGGAGGTAACATCCAGGAATGGGTAGACCTCGTCTGCTAACCAACTGGACTGAATCTGTCAAAGCTGTGAGGACACGTCTCCTTCACCAACGGTCCCCAGCTTTTGACTCAGTCCTAGCTAGACAGCTATATTACCACTGAATACCAGTGTGAAGAGCTTTTAGCTTGAGCACGCTGAGGGCCGCACAGCAGCAGGTCAGATCATCAGGTGATTCTGACAGGGCAGCGAGCACGAGCTTCGCTCAAAGCAGCTGGCCCTGGGGCTTCGGAGAGAGCAGGATTCAGCACTCCTCCGCATTCTGGCTGGGCAAGAACTGTGTACTCCGGCATCAGTTGAGGGTGCGCTCGGCTGCCAGGTGAGCCTGGGACTGTCAGATGGACATCCGCCACCTCGGAGCCATAGCCCCCAATGATTTGAGCCCCTGCCCGGTCTCCGGGCATACTTGTAAGTAGCCGCTCACCACATTTTCAGCAGCAGTGCCTTTGCTGGGTGAGCCTGCTAGGCGGCAGATTCAAAATGGAGAAAGTGGCTGCCGCTTTAAGTGGAGAAGCAGCTTTGGTGGAGGCAAGCCCGGCTCTCTAATCGGATTGGTTAGGCTGCAGGGGCCTCGGGACCGAGGCCTGCAAGCAAGAGACCCTTGGCAAAGCTTTCTAAGAGCTCCAAGTCCTATGTGAAGGATTCTAAGGCTGCAGAACGCGAGGCTGTGAGGTGCCAGAAGGCGATAGATCGTGAAGTGGCCAGGGTGCAGAAGGAAGCTGACCATCGAAGGGAAGCACCTCACGCTATCTGTCAGGCTGGTTCCCACCAAATTGTGGGACAACCGTTGGAGCTGCGTGATGTTTTTGACAGCTGGCCTCCACAAACATGGTCTCCAGATGGTGCTGCAGGCTCCAATCTGCTCAGCAACAGTGAGTCCTATTTTGGCTCACTTCCAGACCCCTTTTCTACTGTAGCTGCCTGGCAATAGCCCTTAAGGCAGAAAGCCTCATCCATAGAGGCAGCCTTTACCCCAACTGCAGCGGGGCTCTGCTCAGGGAGAACACAGGGGCTTCAACTCCCTGCTGGTATGGGAGCCTTGATTTCAGAGGCAATCAAGCAGGGAATAGCAGCCGGCTTACAACAAAGCCAGAGAGCTGCTTCAGTTCAATCTGACCACCCCTTGCCTCCAGATCTCCCTCCACTGGCCCAGGCTTCAGGGGACTTTTTGGCCATGCAGGAACTATACTCCCCTGCTTCCTCTAATCAATCACCCTCAGAGGAAGAGACATACAGGGACCTAGAATTGTCAGAGGATGAAGGCTTAATGCCTGACCAACCAGCCTTTGCTGGCCTTTTTCGTCCAGCCTTATTCAAATCTTTGCTTTTTAAAGCAAAAAAATACTGCTTGAATGGGAACCCATCTGCCGATTCCAGATTCAACATCAGAGGCTGCTGATACTCTGGACTCGCTGTTTTCTGAACTGACCACAGAGGCTGAGGTGGTTCCTTCGCCCAGGCTATTTTGGACATTGTGCAGAGGCAGTGGGCCTCTCCTGGGGCAGCAGCAAATCCCAGTAATCTGGACAAGAGATTTTATAAAATGTAGTGGATGCCCTAGTGGCAGCATTAGCTGTACCTTCTGTGATGGCAGATTCACCGGAGGATGCCCTCCGGCCTGAAGACAAACGGGTGGCGCAATCGCTTAGGAGGGCCCACCAGGCTGCTGCTTGGGCAGTTAAAGCGTCCACAGCAGCTTCCTTTTTTAATAAGGCTTCATTGCTCTGTTTGTGACAACTGAAGGACAGAATTCCCACGGGGGACATAAGCTCTCATCAAGACTTTAACAAATTAGCAGCAGCTATGGAATTCTCCCCAGACGCCATACTCAACGTGGCAAGGTTTGTGTCTAAGGCCATTGCCTCTTCAGTGGCTACCAGAAGACTCCTGTGGCTCAACCAGTGGCTGGTGGATGCCAAACATAAGTGGAGGCTGGCCTCTGCCCCGTTCACAGGGGAGAGGTTATTTGGGGACTCCTTGGATCTGATTCTGGTTGAGTTCAGAGACAAACGTAAGATCCTCCCATACCTATCCCGATGAGCCCTCCGCCTTACTTTCACACCAGTCTTTTCAGGGGTCGGACAGCGACTTTGAACTACCATGCTCACAGCACCCCTTCTTTCAGAGGCAGGACCAGCAACAGGATAGGGCGGGGAGGTATAAACAGTTTCCCCCCAAATGGCCCTTTCGTGGGGGAGGAAGTTGTTCCTTCAGATGCCAGAGGTAACTGCACAACTAACCCTCCCATTGGCGGCTGCCTGGCCTTTTTTGCCAGCTGTTGGGAGAACATTACCATGGATGCCTGGGTCCTGGAGATGGTCAGGTCAGGCTTCTCCCTAGAGTTCCTCTCCACACCCCCGAGGTTTTTCATTTGCTGTCCTGTTTCACAGCACAGGTTGAAGAGAGTCCTTATGGAAACTGCTATTCAACATCTATTGGATATTCATGCAATCCAACCGGTTCCAGGGGACCAAGAGGGGATGGGATTCTATTCCATCCTCTTTGTGATTCTAAAGGCCTCGGTGTGTGTGTGTGTGTGTTGAGGGCAATTCTTGACCTGAAACAGCTAAACCGCCTTGTAACCTATAGGCAGTTCAAGATGCAGTCACTTCAGTCCATTTTGGACGGAGTCAGAGAGGGCAATTTCCTTACCTCCATTGACTTGTCAGAAGGTTACCTGCATGTTCCTATTTTACTGGAACACAGTATCTCCATTTTTCTTACGGAGGATGACATTATCAGTATAGGGCCTTGCCATTCAGCCTATTGTCAGTGCCCAGGGCATTCACAAAACTATTGGCTGTGTTAGCGGCACATCTCCGGGCTCTTCCCGTGCGTGTCCAGTGCTACTGGCATGATATCCTGATCCTGTCTGCCTCTAAGCCGCAGGCGAGTCAGGATCTTAAAATCACCATTCAGGTGCTTCAGAACCATGGGTTTTCCATAAACACACCAAGAGCCATTTGATGCCAACAAACCATTTGCTTCATTTAGGAGCAGAAATAGACACCATTGCGTGCAAGGTACACATCTCCCAGGAGCGCCAGACAAGTATAAAACAATTGGTAGGTCAGGTCAGGTCAGGAGGGAACATACGGTACCCCTGGCCAATCTCACAGCTCCTGGGTAAGATGGTGTCCTGCATTTCCATCGTGCCTTGGGCATGTCTGCATGCCAGGTTGCTCCAATGGTTCCTCCTGCCTTACCAGAGGAAAGGCAGGAGCAATTCCCTGTCCAAGGTCAGGGTACCACCGGAGGTGATCCGTTCCTTACGATGGTGGGCTTCCAGGCAATTTCAAAGGGAAGTTTCTTCAAAGAACCAGAACACCTGACAATTATGACAGATGCTAGTCTCTTTGGCTGGGGAGCACATCTCCAAAATAGGATGGCCCAAGGACAGTGATCACAGGCAGACCTGAGCCACAAGATAAACTGACTGGAACTCAGGGCAGTACACCTGGCCCTCAAACAATTCTAGGACATTGTGTCGGGCAGACGAATCTTAATTCTGACCGACAATATGGCTACAATGTAACTGTCAGGGAGGAACCCACTCCAGGACCCTTAAGAGATAGGCAGAACGACTATGTCTCTGGGCAGAGAGGCTCCATTTGTTGCTAAGGGCAGAGCATATTTCAGGGGCCACAAATGTACAGGCCGATTGGCTTAGTAGGACCATAGTCGATCATTTGGAGTGGCTCCTGCACCCGACTTTGTTTCAGGAGCTGACTGAGTGCTTCGGGTGGCCAGCTGTGGACCTCTTCGCTACCCAAGACAATGCCCAACTATCAGGGTTTTTCATGAGGTTTGCGGTACTGAGGGCAGAAGGGATAGGTGCGTTTTGCAGCCCTTGGCTGCGGGAACTCCTATATGCCTTTTCTCCCCTTCCCCTCATCCCGAGGGTTATAAAAAAGATTTTGGTGGAAAGAGCGGAGGTGCTGCTCCTGGCACCACACTGGCCCAGGCAGCCATGGTTTCTTGACCTGGTCACCCTGTCACTGGCCAGCCCTTGGAGGATACTGCCGGACAGAGTCTCCCTCAGCCAGGGGGCCTTGGTCCACCTGGACTCACAGTGGCTACAGTTGACCTGATGTTTCAGAGGAGTCTCTGATCCAGGACAATTAGTCCTCGAAGGTGATAGACATGATACAAGCTTCCAGGAGACTTTCCACCAACCAAATATATGATGCGACCTGGAAGGCATTCTGCTCCTGGTGCTCCAGGTTGGATTTGGACCCAACATCGGTATTCATGTCCCAAATACTGGAGTTTCTCTAGGTGGGGCTTGACAAGGGGCTATCACCTAACATGATCCCGTCGCCAGGTGGCTGCCATGTCCTTTTGAGTAGTTTGGAAACCACCAAATATCATCTCTCGCTGGCCCCAGAGTGGAGTGGGAATGGAGACTTTGCAATATCCTTCTTCCAGGAGTGGGGAGGGAATGAGGATTTTGTAGTATCCTTCCCCTGGAGTGGGGTGGGAATGGAGTTTTTGCAGCATCTTTCCCTTGCCACACTCACCAAGCCACACCACACCCACCAAGCCATGCCCATAGAACTGGTAGTAAAAAAATTTGGATTTCACCACTGGTATGTCCCATTCCTTGATGCTATCTCCACCACAATGGAGAAAGGGTGTTGGTTTTACCTGATATGCTCCTTCTCGTTGGGTGGAGATAGTATCCA
Organism: Arizona elegans; assembly: GCA_022577455.1. Taxonomy (NCBI): domain Eukaryota; kingdom Metazoa; phylum Chordata; class Lepidosauria; order Squamata; family Colubridae; genus Arizona; species Arizona elegans. The sequence continues at coordinate 259,355,828 of JAKOOJ010000001.1, forward strand.
GCCCCACCTTAGAGACTGTCTGGTCCTAGGTCCAACGGGGAGAACATCAGAACATGACACATTGAGTCTCTATGCCTTCGCCAAAAGCTTTAGTCCAATCGGCTAGCAGACAAAGTCTACCCATTCCTGGATGCTGTCTCCACCCAATGAGAAGGAGTGTATCAGGTAAGATCAACACCCGTTCCATGCCAAATCCCTAAAAATCCTGGTCTCAATATTGCTTTTCTGAAGGCCAACAGGATTAAACCCGTGTGTATATCAAGGAACTTGTTCCATATGGTAGGCATTGTGACAGAGAAAGCATCCTTCTGAGCCCTCACCAGGTGACACTTTTTACCAAGGTGGCCCAGACCACTCCCACACTGCTTCCTCTAGTAAGATAAACAGAACCCATTATGGATAAGCACATAATCTGGGTTATGCCATCTAAGGCTCTAAAAGCTATAATCAAACCACCAGTTGGAAATCTACTGAGAATCAGTGTAATTTACACAGTACTGGTGCTACTTGGGCATACCTCAGTGTACCTTACTGCTGCCCATGCCTCTGAATTTTGAATTAGCTGCAGCCCCATGAAGATCACATTACAGTAGTTTACTCACAAGTAATTATGAGCAGTGCCTCCCTCCCCACTAGGAATCTCACCAATCTAGGAAAGGGATCAATTGATGCACTAATTTCTGCAAAGTAAATCCTAGCCACAGCTGCCTCTTGCTCTTCAAGCAGAAGCCACAAGTTTGATAGAATCCTCAGTCACCCAAGCCAGAGTTAAAGATAGCAAATCACTAGATACAGGCACCCTAAAATCCTTGATCTTGTTGAGATTGAGAGGAAGGTGGTTCCTCCCCATATTAGCCTATATGTTTTTATTAGATTAACATACATTTTTTTCTTCAGGAGATCATGCTGAGCCTAATCACAAATGTTATTTTATCTGCAGAACAACTCTGTCAAGTCAGCTTGTGTATTTCCATGGCTGAGGGAAATTTTTAATCTCTATTTTCCCAGTCTCAGTTTGATATCTCAACATACATATATTCGCCATGGGCGAATAGGCGGCAATATAAATCTAATGAATAAATAAATAAATAATACCGTGTTTCCCCGAAAATAAACCCTCCCCTGAAAATAAGCCCTCCCTGAAAATATTTAAACATGTGTGCAGCCAGTCCCCGCCATTTCCTCTGGTTAGGGTTAGGGAGACACAGCTGGAAATCAGGTAAGACGGCAAGAGGATTCCCATCTCGCTCCATGTGCCCCAAAATAATAAGACCTCCCCGAAAATAAGGCTAAGCACTTATTTTGGGGTTCAAAAACCTGCAGAATTAAACATGTATTTAAATAGGGCAGTGAAATAGGAAATATACTGCTTTGAGCTTGTGGGGAAAACAGCCCAGTTATTTCCCAGCTATCTTTGGATGCAATAAAGTTTAAAATGGTTCCAAATTCTACATTTAATATGATAGAAAATAAAGTGTATTGAGTTTTTCAACTATAGAAGACATTAAAAACTGAGAACAAGCATGTTGCTCTCTTATTTTTTACCTCACAGTAGAATGATAACTTTTGCTGATTGTTAACAATCTTTTACCCAACACACACAAAATAATCTATTACATGAAAAATTGATCAGAGGAGGGGACTAAAACAACTATTTTTTGAGATCAAAAGAAGTATTTCAGAAAACTGATTCATTCATTATGCTAAACTTCCGAATGTCTCTCTGTCTCTCTCTTGCTCTCTCGCTCTCTCTTGCTCTCTCGCTCTCTCTCTCTCACACACACCATTGTACAATAGGCACAGTGATGATCATTCACTCTCCAAAGGTTTCCAGATAACCAAAAATAAAGGCACCAGGCTAATCTATAAAGGAAGATTGTTCCATAATATGGTTTATGTGCGTAGTGATAATAGTGGGGAGGTTGCATTCAAAAATATTGTAGCTACCTTCATCTTATATGCCTGGCAAACATTAAAGATGTTGATGGCAAGTTTGCACTGCACAAATTGGTTGAACCATTTCTATGTGAGAACAGTGTTCCCATTATTATCTCTGTGCCAAATTGTATAGTGTTCTATTGGCCAAACCCAACCTTCTAATTGTCCTTAGAATCCTAGTGAAACAAGGGCAGCAACTATAAATGAGGTGTAATAGTACTATAGCAATTCTGATTCTTCACCACGTTTTTTACCATACAGTTTCTGATTGGCAGCCTTACAGTACGTAGAGTGGATTGCAGTAATCCAAATGGGTAATAAGTTATTGGTAGGAGCTTTATTTTTTCCCCACATGCCTGGATTGAAGTGCCTTACAAATGCCTTACTAATAAACTAAGATAATATTTTTTTTCATATTTCTTAGAAAATATTTTGAAATATTTCTTCATAGAAATGTCTATAACTGCAGTCTTTTAAAATAACTTTAAAATAATCATTTTTGCTAAAATTGTACATATTTTTGAGTTCTCTATTTTACTGATTTAAGGATAGTATGCAAATACCAAGAGCATAATAAAGTTGTGCTTTTGATTCATTGCTATATTTGTTCTCTCTTTCATTGTTACTCTTGGTGATGCTAAAAACATATATAGTGCTACATTCATTCTATCTATCATTCTTAGTGACAGAATAAACAGCTCAGTATAAAAACCAAGATCAGTACAATTTTAAACAGATTTTCCAATAATTTTGTATTTGTATAATTTAATACATTTATAGAGAGTAGTTGTATTATGTTTTATTAATAAATATTGGCTAACTGTAGGACAAGGGATGATACTTGGGGATAGAATGAAAAGGGGGAATCGGCCTAGAATCCTTACAGAGCCGCAAAAGAAACTAAGTCTATTTCCCCTTGAGTGCCATTAGATGTACCAATTTTAGTTGAGAGGATTCATCTGCATAAGCTTTTACCAATAAATCAGTTTAATTGAACCTTTGCATGTTGACCTAGCCTGACAGCTATATTTCATTTCTTAAACATATATTTTTAACTGGATTTTTTTTTTTAAAGAACATAAATTGAATTAATTCCTAGTTTCAAATTTCGTACATACAAAATATGGTTAAAAAAAAAAAGGATTGAAAAAATTTCCTGGAAAAAAAGAATGGACATTGGTTCTCTACTATTTTTAATAAAATTAAATTGCTATTTTCATTAAATCACCAAGAGGAAAACTTTATTTTAAAGGTTAAACTACATTGTACTGAAATACATTGTACTGAACAATTATATTATCCTTATGGGAAATGACATCGATTACTTCATATTAATTATTAGATGGAAAACCAAGGAACAAGCATTCCAGAATAATATAATTTCTAGGAGTATATTTGGGAGTATTGGGGGGCATTTGCCATTAACATTCACATAATATTCTGTCTGGGGTATCTGAGTACGTCTACTTCTTCAGCAGACAGACAGACAAACAGATGGAGCCAGTTATCTTGTTTTATTCAGCCTTGCTAGATCACAAGGTTTTGAATTTAGGTTGCACTTAAAATCCCTCTTTGGAATAGGAAAGATTTCTAAAGTTTAACAAAGGTAATCAAGTAAAAATTGAACAAGTTATGTAAGGCTGACATTGTGTATGAAAAGATAACAGTTTTTAACCCGATAAAGTAAACGATCAAGAACAGATAGAAAACTTCTCAAATTAAGCAAACAGCATTGAAAAGAAATACAGATAGTCCTCTGCAATTGGAACTGGCAACCCAGTAACTAAGCAAATTAGTTGAGATATCATGTGACTGTGCTGGACAGATGTCAATTCCGCTGACTGGTTACGTGCAACATCATTTGACCATCACTTGCAACTTCCTGTTGACTTCCCCATTGACTTTATATATGGGAAGCTGTTAAAATTGCAAATGGTGATCATGTGACTGAGGGGACATTGTGATAGATGCAAGTTGAAGGATTAATTGTAAATCCAAATCATATCTTTGGTCACTGAACAACATAGTTAAGTGAGGAATGTATGCAAAAGCTCTTTCGTGGCTAATCAGAATTTTCCTTGCCAACTTTTTTTATTGTCTCCAAATCACCTGGGTCTTTTTGAACATTGGTCCTAAATTTCTAGACTTGGTCATATGAAATCTGTTCCTTTAAGGATATTGTTTCTGCAGAAATCTTCAGCCAATATTCCCAAAGAAACTTGCAAGTTTGTCACCTCCAGAAACCTATCCTTTTACCTCTCATTGGAGACAATGGTCTATATTTAGATAATACTGAAGTCACCAGGTAATCACCCATTTGTTCCCTTAAGGATCCTTTAGGTCTTTTATCTACTGTACATGCATAAATATATTGTAGAACCTTTGATAGCTAAAATAGTGATAGCATTTTTTAAAACGGGTGACAAATATAGATGCTTTCCTTTCTCTGCCTCATTTTTTTCCCTGTTGGATTTCATTTGAAGTATAGACTTAGCTGTCTGTACAGGATAAATGGTGTCTCCATTTGCCTTTTCTCTTCCCTAGGATAAACATGAGATCTATATAGGAGTTTTTTGCCTCATGCATGGAGCAGTTAAGCATTTGAAAAGATTTTGAGGCAAGCAGTAAGACAGAAGAATGCAAACATTTTAATTAGTGGACATCTGTGGAATTTTAAGATCATATTGTTGGTGCTGAAGCTACAATGGATAAGACTAACCCTAATCTTTTACTAAATGACTGTCATTCAATAAAGCATTGGACTTAAAACTAGTAAGAAAGAAAATGATAAAGTATATAATCACTAGAGCTATTTCTATTTTCTCATTTTTAAAGAAAGTTTATAATGTGTTATTACAACTTCAGTAGTTAGGTTTATGAATATATTCTTATGCAGTAAACAGTAAACAGTTTTTAGCTACTATAGCTTTTGATCTGGTATTGATTAGTCTATTTTGTAATAGTGCCTCTTTGGATTGCTACTCAGCCTAATAGTGATGCCTTCTGTAAAGCTAGTAGTGAATATTCACGTTCAGAAATTGTCTACAGATCACCTGATTAATTCCAGAGAGAGAGAGGGAGAGAGTGTTAAGAGAATTAGGGGGACCAAGGAGGTAACGTGCACTTCTTAAACTCAGTTACTTAAGTTCTAATTCCAGCTTGCTATTTGTGCCAGGTAGGCATCTTAGATGTTTTTAGTAACTTCCAGATACTAATTGAGTTCGAGACTTCATCTTGGACTTAAAAAATGAAGGGGACAAAGCACCCCTCAAAATCATTATTTGATTATGAATGTGCTATAGTTAGTGACAGCTTATTGAAGGTTTTAGCAATTCATATCATTTGCAATTGTCTTGGAATGGAAAATAAATTTAATCTGTTGATTTAAAAAACAAAACAAAACTGGAGAATTAGATAGCCAAGAAGCTTGCCCAGTTAACAAGAAATATTAATTTTAAATACAGGTAGCCCTCAATTTACGACCACAGTTGAGCCCAAAATGTATCCTGCTAAGTGAGAATTTGTTAAGTGAGTTTTACTCCATTTTACAACCTTTCTTGCCACAGTTGTTCAGTGAGTCATTGCAGTTGTTAAATTAGTAACACCCTTGTTAAGTGAATCTGGCTTTCCCATTGACTTTGCTAGTCAGAAAATCACAAAAGGTGATCACATGATCCCGGACATTGAAACCATCATAAATATGAACCAGCTGTCAAGTATTCAAATTAAATCACATATAATGGAGATGCTGCAGTGGTCATAAGTGTGTAAAATGATCATAAGTCATTTTTTTCAGTGCTGTTATAACTTCGAATGGTCATTAAATGAACTATTGTAAGTTGAGGACTATCTGTATCTTGATTTTTTCCTTTCTAAAAACTTTTGTTCATGCTTATTAATAAGCTTGATGGTTCCTGAAGCATAAGCCAAACATTTTCACACCTTGATTCACCAAAGTTGCATTGTTTCAAAGTTTCATCTGCTATGACAGCAAAGTGTTTTCCAGTGTTGTGTCCAGGTTGGAAGGGTTTAGCAGACATGCTAAAGGCAAATATGGAATGCTGATTCTGGCATTGTTATTTATATATATTGATCCCTCTTTCCAGATTGGAATTGATTTATCATAATCCCAATATACCAAAAAGGAAATAAGGAGCAAACTAACATTAGCTTGCTAAGCCTGTTGAACAAGGGTACAGTTGGCACCAACGTGGCAAACTCAAGACAGGATGGTACAGCATAACATCCTGATGGAAAAACAAGCTGGTTTCAGAAAAGGACAGTTAGTACTTTATATTTCCTTCTCCTTCATCTTCAAACTGAAAAAAATAACAGTCATCCACATGGAATCCTTTACATTGTCTCTTACTGCTTGAAAGGCAGACTTTGATTCAATCCCTAAAACTAGGTTCTGGGGATTTTTTTTTCACTTTTTGTTGCAGAGGATGAAACAATACAAAGGCACTGTGTAACTGTGTTGCTCTAGTACTTCTCCATTGTGGGTGGAGACAGCAGCCAGTGTGGGTAGTACTCGCCCAATCAGCTTGAAGGACTGAGTCTGACAATAAGCTTAAATCCCGCCCTTGCTGCCAGGCAGACCAGCTTTTGACTCAGTCCTTCAATTGGACGGGCGTGTGGGTCCTTAGCTCTGTGTTTATTTCTACCTGTGTATTCATTCTGCGGTTTGAATTTCTGGTGTTTAACTCAGATTTCCTAGACTATGAATTTCTTCTTCTTCATTAACCTTTTTGGCTGATTTCGGACTGTCTGACTTTGTTGTGAGTGTTATGATTCGGTTTGGATCTTTCTTCAGTTGCTGGCTGTTCCTGGTGGCTGGGGGCGCTTTCTCTGCCTGCCTCCTCTGTGGAGGGCGGTTTTTCTCAGCTGCAGGGCTTGTTATTACGACGGTGGGCTTGCCAAGCCTCCTTTTAGCTCGTTGTCACTCGGCGCGTTTCTAGTTCCCGATCTAACAATTTACGTGGTATTTCGTGCTTTTGGAGCGGCGGCAGCCATTTTAAAGTGACTTTCGCGCCGGAGCGCTATTTCAGCTGCATTTGGACACTTCTACTGGAAAGCAAGCCTGCTTAAATTTATCTGTCAACGAGTTTGGGTCGGATTCCCCACTGAAATACTCCTTCGTCAGCCGTCCTTTCAGCCGCTTATTCTTCTGACTGTCAGTGACACGCACCACTTTGCCACATTTGATAGTGAAGCTTCGCGCTCCTGTTATTGCCTTCCAGAGGCCGTTGGAACCCTTTTCCTGGGAGTGGCTTGGGCTTCCTCATTGCTATAAACAGCCCTCCCTTGTGAGGGGAGTTTTCGCACTCCCGTTTGGAGCGGGGTGGACTTTTGGAGTGCCTCCTTCCTGTACTCCTTGGCGGTCGCCATTTTATTGGCTCGCCCCTGTGCATAGGCAGCCATTTTGTGGAGTCCTTGCGCTCACGTTTTATATTGGAGGTTTCTTCCTATCTCCAGTGGCTTCTGATTGGTGGAGTTCTCTGCGCTCCCATTATTGCCTGACCTCTTTATCACTGGACTTACTCTGTTTGCCTGTTACGGAGGTCTAATAGCCGCCCTGATGCCAAAAGCCGTGGCAAAGTCCAAGCATGGCTGGAGGGCCGGTGCTCATGATTCTGGTCAATCAGACACCTTGTCTGCTACCCAGCCACTTGCCCGGGAGGTCTCCAGGGAGCCATCCCCGGCTTTGCATTCGTCACGCTCCCACCATAAGTCCCATGGCCATAGTGTTGTTTCTTCAAAGGCTGAGAAATGGAGGGACAAGGTCCTAACCAAACTCTGTGCCAAGGCTAGCGCTAACCTTGTCTCAACGGATCCCCATGCTCCAGTTGTTGTTGGAGATTTGGTCCCTGCGACTGTTCCTCGCCCGGTTATGCCTGACCAGTTGTCACTTCAGGACTGTCCCATGGCTATTTCAACTGCTGAGTTGTGGGGTTCAGGCTCTTCACCTCATCCTGAACCTTCCGGTCCGGTGGCTGTTCAGGACTCTACCACCATGCCGCCTCCGGTCATCCCTCTGCCTGCAGCTGTGACTTGTCAACTCCTTCTAGAACAACTCCAACAGCTTATTGAGGCCGCGGTGCAAAAGACCCTGGCTGCAGGGCTTCACCCTCCTAGTTGACATGGTTTGGCGTGGTCAGCCTCTTCGGTCTCTCCGGAGTGGGAGGTCCAGGAGTGTGCTCAGTCGGCCTGGGCACCCGACTCTCCTACTTTCTCTCACTCGAGCCATCCATTGGTTCTGACAGAAGCTGAGTACAGCGATTCTGGTTTGTCAGAGGATGAGAATCTTCCACTGGATCAACCGGCTTTTACTGGCCTCTTCCCGCAGTCATTGTTTAAGTCTTTACTTTTCAAGGCTGTTAATACAGCCCGTTTGTCGTCATCTAACGCTGATCCGGTGCCTGCTTCTTCTTCTGGCGGCTTGGACCCTATGTTTGCGGAAACTTCGAGACTGGTTACTTCAATTCCTACCCCATCTCACTTCTTGGATGTGGTGAAAAGACAGTGGTCTTCTCCGGGGTCTGTGCCACTCCCTTCCTGTAATGACCGTAACAACTTTCACGTGGCCGAGGAGCTAGATTCTCTTCTTCAAATCCTTTCTGTGGACGCTCCTGTGGCTGCATTGTTGCCCAACGCCAATATTCCGGGGGATCCGGATGAGGGCCTTTGGCCTGACGAGCGGTGATCAGATTTGGTTCCTCAAAGGGCACACCAAAGCTCCACTTGGGCAATCAGAGCGGCAACCATGGCATCCTTCTTCAACCGTACCACCCTCTTATGGTTGCGGCAGCTGCAAGACAGGTTGTCCCCGGAGGACTCGCGAGCCAGGCAGGACCTAAACAAAATTGTGGCAGCCTTACAATTTTCTGCGGACTCCACTCTGAATGTCGCTCGATTTGCCTCCAAGGCTCTGGCTTCCACCATTACGGCTCGCCGTTTAGTCTGGCTCCGCTACTGGCAGACAGAGACCAGGCATAAGTGGCGTCTGGCCTCTGTTTCTTTTGGGGGGTCCCGCTTGTTTGGTGATGCTTTAGAACCTTTCCTTACTGAGACAGGGAGAAGAAGAAGGTGTCGGCAGCGGTGTATCGTAGGGGGGATTCTTGCTTCTCACTGTATGGTCATTGTTCCCAATTTCGAGGTGCTGACACCAGGGGGTCTTCTTCATTCTCTTCCTCTCGATCGTTTAATAATTTTGGCAGGCAACGGGGTTCTCAGGATAGGTCTCTCCGGGGCAAGTCGTTTGTTTCCAAACGGCCCGTTCGAGGGGGAGGAGGTCGTTCCTACCGGTGCCATCGCTAATTGCATCTCCGGCCCTCCCTTTGGCGGCAGATTGACCCTCTTTGCCGCCGCTTGGTAGAAGTCCACTTCAGATAAATGGGTCCTGGCCACCTTACAGTCTGAGTTGACCATTGAATTTGTCCTCCCCCCAAGCACCTTTGTTTGCTGCCCGCTTTCTCGTAATTCTGAAAAGAGAGCGCTTATGGATGCTGCGGTTCAGCATCTCCTTATGATCAGGGCTATCCAACTTATTCTTCCTGATGAAACAGGGACGGGATTCTATTCCCGGGTTTTTCTGGTGCCTAAGTCCTCGCGGGGGTGGAGACCCATTCTGGACCTAAAACGATTAAATCGGTATGTCGTGTACCATAAATTTAAGATACAATCTTTGAAATCTATCCTTGACGGTGTTAGGAGGGGCGATCTCTCTTCGATAGACCTTACGGAGGCCTATTTGCACATTCCTATTCTCCCTTCCCATAGACGGTATTTACAATTTTGTTATGGGGGTGTCCACTATCAATACAGGGCTTTGCCCTTTGGCCTTTCCTCTGCCCCCGTACTTTTACAAAGGTGTTGGCGGCTCTGGCTGCTTCCCTCAGGGTCCGTTCTGTTAGACTTCTTTGTTACCTAGATGACATTCTTGTCTTGTCTTCTTCCAGTCTATGTTCTCGATGTTCAGCTCGATGTTCAGCTCACTCTGGAGATGTTGGCTTCCCATGGTTTTTCGGTCAATCTGGAGAAGAGCAACTTGGTTCCTTCTACCTCCCTGATCCATTTAGAGGCCCTGATTGATTCTGTTCAGGGTAGGGTTTTTCTATCCCCTGAACACCAAGATAACTTACGAGATTTGGTGTCTAGAATTGAGGGGTGTCGGCGGTTTTCCCTTACGTTCTTTCTCAACTTTTGGGAAAGATGATATCGGCCATAGCCATTGTTCCCTGGGCTCAGCTTCACGCCCGGGAGCTTCAATGGTTTCTATTACCTTTACAGAAGGCGGGCAGAGGCACGTCAACCAGGCCAATCCCAGTTCCCTCCTCGGTTCGCAGATCCCTCCGGTGGTGGCAGTCCCCGGCCCTGTTGGCGGGCTGTCTCTTCCCTGAGCCCCAGAGGGTGGTGGTGACATTGGATGCCAGCCTTCGAGGCTGGGGTGCCCACTGCCAGGGTCAGCTGATGCAAGGAACGTGGACTGAATTGGAGGCTCGTCATCCAATCATTTGCTTGGAGTTGCAAGCAGTCTTTCTCGCTCTCAGGGCGTTTTGCCATCTTGCATCCGGGGCTCATGTCCTTATGCTAACAGACAATGTTACAGCCAAGGCGCACTTGAACAAGTTAGGGGGTACCAGGTCGAAGTCCCTGCTGTCTGTGGCCATGAAATTGGGCCTCTGGGCGGTACGCCACCTCAGATCCCTTCGAGCGAAGCATGTATCCGGGGTCGCCAATACTCAGGTGGACTGGCTGAGCCGGCAGCAAGTGGACAATGCGGAGTGGCGTCTTCATCCACAGATCTTCCAAGAGCTGGTCCTTCGGTTTGGCACTCTGGTTGCGGACCTTTTTGCAACACACTCAAATGCCCTGCTTCTTCGTCCGGTTTCCAGAACCTCAGGCAGAGGCCACTGACGCCCTTCAAGCTCCTTGGCCGGAGGGCCTCTTGTACACTTTTCCTCCGACGTCTCTGCTTCCCAGGGTCATCTGCAAGATCCTGGACAAACGGGCGGAGGTTGTCCTCTTGGCTCCTCACTGGCCCCGCAGGGCATGATTTGCGGACTCGGTCTCCCTCTCGGTCGCTCCCTCCTGGCGCATTCCTCTTGAAGTGGACGCTCTTACACAGGGTGCTTTGAGTCATTCGGATCTTCCTTGGTTCAGTCTGACCACTTGGAGGTTGAGTGGCTGTCTTTGAGAGGTGCAAACATACCGGGCGACGTTATTCGGACAATCCAGGCCTCACGTCGCCCTTTAACAGACCAAATCTATTTTGCTACCTGGCGGGCCTTCTGCTCATGGTTTGGCCAAATGGGTGTGCCTGTTCTCCAGCCTTCTGTTGTGGATATCCTGGTGTTCCTCCAGCGAGATGTCTCTGACGGTCTGTTGCCTAACATCTTGCGTCGCCAGGTGGCGACTATTTCCTCTGTGCTTACCTGCGGGTCTCTCTCGTCTTTGACACAGCATCCGCTGATTCATCGCTTTCTCCAAGGCGCCACGAATCTGTCTCGGTCCTGCACTGTTATCCTACCTGGTATCTTCCATTGGTTTTGGAATCGCTTATGGGGCCGCCATATGAGCCCCTGCGGACGACATCTCTCTGGTTGCTGTCTTGTAAGGTTGCCTTCTTGGTGGTCATAACCTCTGCTCGCCGCATTTCGGAGGTGGCTGCCCTGTCCACCCGTGCCGATCTCTGCGTGTTCCATGCAGATCACGTGGTCCTCCGTTTGGATCCTATCTTCGTGCCAAAGGTCAACTCGGTTTTCCACTGCTCACAAGAGCTTATTCTCCCGAACTTTTGTCCACGACCGTCTCATCCTCGTCAGCGACGTTGGCACACTTTGGACATAAGCGAGCATTATGAGTCTATTTTAAGAGGACTGCTATCTTACAACAGTCGGAGGCGTTGTTTGTCTCCTTTCCCCCCGTCTCCTTAGGTCACAAGCTGTCGTCTTCTACCATAGGCTGCTGAATCTGGCAGACGATCACTTCGGCCTACAATTTCCGTTCTCTTCCACGACCTTCCCGTGTGACTGCACATTCCACCCGCAGCGCGGCTACGTCGGCGGCCTGGGCTACTCAGGCCCCATTGCTGGAGATCTGTCGGGCGGCTACGTGGACTTCGCTAGCACCGTTTATATGCCACTATAAACTGGACAAATTTGCTTCGGGAGAGGCCGTGTTTGGGCGGCAGGTGTTTCAGTGGGTCGTTTCTAGGGAGGATGTTTCGGACCAGCCTGGTCCCCCCCAGATTTCGGGACAGTGAACTTTGGTATGTCCCACATTGGCTGCTGTCTCCACCCACAATGGAGAAGGGGCGTTGGTCCTACCTGAGACGCTCCTTCTTGTTGGGTGGAGACAGCAGCCAGACCCTCCCTATGCCAGTCTGGTCTTCTTCTTTTTCCGCTCTTTGACTTTCTGACTCTTCTCCCACACGCCGAGTCTGTCTCATTCAGTTCTTCGCCAAAAGCTGGTCTGCCCAGCAACAAGGGCGGGATTTAAATTTATTGACAGACTCTGTCCTTCAAGCTGATTGAGTGAGTACTACCCACACTGGCTGCTGTCTCCACCCAACAAGAAGGAGCATCTCAGGTAGGACCAACGCCCCTTCAGGTGTTTTTTTTAAACAACATTCACAAATAGGCAAAGCAAGCTGGTTCTGACAAATCTTAAATTTCTTCCTTATTAAGTAATAGATTTGTTTTTACTCATCTATATTCCAATGTAGCAACACTCTTGGTAACACAGAGTAGATCTGAGATAATTTTTGTGATCTGCTAGTAATTAATAAGTACTAGTCTACTAGTCACCTTTCCTAAAAGGCCTATTATTCCTGCCACTCTTAAAAAATGAATGTCTTTAGCATTAATCAAATTGAGTTCTTTAAATAGTTAGAGATGTTATTCTAAGCCTTATTGATCTGGAATCCGCAGAAGAGAGACATCACCGCTAGGACTGATAAACTTTCAATATAATTTTTTATTTTGCTAATGGTGATAACCAATAATCATATCCCAGCTGCAATAGAAATTTTCAGACTTCAGGTCATCGTCCACCTGTTAGATGGTATAGAGATTGTGAGTGGATTCTGTAGAGCTGGTTTAGTTCAACTTTGAGAGTTTTTGTGGAAATGCCCCCTTGTACATCCCATTTTCTACCAATACTAGAATTGGACCTTATTTCTGTAAAGGCTAGCATGTAGTGAAGTGATGTCCCAGTGCCTGGAGGCTGTATGGATCTGGATGGGGAGGAACAGGCTCAAGCTCAACCCTTCCAAGACTGAGTGGCTGTGGTTCCCGGCATCCCGATATAGTCAGTTGACTCCATCACTGATTATTGGGGGCGAGTCTTTGGCCCCCACAGAGAGGGCTCGCAATCTGGGAGTCCTCCTGGATACGCAGCTGTCCTTGGAGGTACATCTGATGGCTGTAACCAGGGGAACCTTTTGTCAGGTTCGCCTGATTCGCCAGTTGCGGCCCTTTCTTGATCGGGATTCCCTGTGCACAGTTACTCATGCCCTTGTAACCTCTCGCCTTGACTACTGCAACGCTCTCTACATGGGGCTCCCCTTGAAGAGCACCCAGAGGCTCCAACTGGTCCGGAACGCAGCAGCACGGGTAGTGACGGGAGCAGCATGGCGCTCCCATGTAACACCGCTCCTGCGTGAGCTGCACTGGCTCCCGGTGGTCTTCCGGGTGCGCTTCAATGTGTTGGTTATCACCTTTAAAGCGCTCCATGGCATCGGGCCTAGCTATCTTCGAGACCGCCTGCTGCCACCGACGACCTCCCATCGACCCGTGCGCTCCCACAGAGAGGGCCTCCTCGGGGTGCCATCAGCCAAACAGTGCAGGCTGGTGACCCCCAGGGGGAGGGCCTTCTCTGTGGGGGCACCTACCCTCTGGAATCAGTTGCCCCCAGAGATAAGGAGAATCCATGACCTCAGTGCCTTCCGCTGTGCCCTTAAAACCTTCTTTTTCCAGCAAGCCGGGCTGGCCTAATTTTTTAAAGTGTTTTTTATTGTTTTGTTTATCGTTTTTAATTAACGGGGCCAAATTTATATATATATATTTAACTGTATTTTAATATTTGTATTTGATGTTTTTATTTGGCTGTTCACCGCCCTGAGTCCTCAGGGAGAAGGGTGGTATACAAATTCAAAAAAAATAAAAAAAAAAAATAAAAAAAAATAAAAAAATAAAAATAAAAAATAAATAAATGTAACTTTGCCATTTGAAATCAAATTCCTGGATGCTGGGGATGGTGATTTCCATATAGTAAGACTTTTGTGTTGTCATAGAAGCCAGTCATATTCTTTGATATATCATCTGCCATTGACCCCATTGTCTTGGTTGGCATGGTCCTGAGAAAGCCTGGCCTGAATTGAAACAATGGGTGCTACCATAGATACTGATATCCAGCATGAAATAAAATCTTACTTCTCTGGTAAATGTGCTTTTTGGAGAGATCATTCTTCCCTGTCAAGTGTTTATCAAGCAATCTGTGCCCATCCTGTAGAACAGCTTTCACTCTCACCATTACAATGTTTTCCCACCTTCACTATAAGAAGGAAAATTAAATCACAATGTTGCACTAGAAAAAAATAGTCTTTCCTGTACTTCTGCACACATTCTCTGTGATGTGGCAAGTTTACCAAATAATGCTTTTCTTAGGTGACTTGCACACCCTTTGAAAGGATAATACTTTCCTCCTCCTAGCTTGTAAGTACTGGATATCTGCGCTCACTGAATTTGTTGCATTTACAATTCCTTTAACATGTGCAATTGTTTAGCAATTACGGTAACTGATATATTGTAATTTAAGCATCTGTTGTAATTTACTGTATTCACACTAGCTTTTTTCAATTTTCTAGTGCATTTTTTAACTTTAACGAACAAATAAAGTTTTTTTTTTCATTGTTTTGAAGGAATAATTCAGAATGATAGGCATATGCTAGGGCAAAGTTTTACAGAATGCTGGTTGTTAATTATTTTCAATGTGTTCTGAGCAATTATTTTTTTTCTTTAAAATTTCAGTTCAATTTTGTTGGAAGAATTCTTGGGCCTAGAGGGCTAACAGCTAAACAACTTGAAGCTGAAACAGGATGTAAGATAATGGTCCGAGGCAAAGGGTCCATGAGAGACAAGAAGAAGGTAAGTTCATTAAAAATACAGCAATAGATTGTCAGGAAAACTTTCACAGATAGCAGAATTTCCAATATAATTAACTGATTAAACTAATAAAATACTCCACAGTTTACTATGTTACTAAATTGTGCAATACTTTGGAAAAAAAGTTCTTTGCTTTATCCAAATAGTTTGTACATACATATGTTATGTGTCCTGAAGGAAATCTTGAGGCTTTGCTTACTTACAGAGGATGTGTGTGTCTGTTGGTGGAATGTTTACTGGGATTGTGCGTCAGCTGCGCCCTTACTTGGACCAAGATGCCCTACGCACCGTTACTCATGCGCTGGTCACGTCCCGTCTTGATTACTGCAACGTTCTCTACCTAGGGCTGCCCTTGAAAACCACTCAAAGGCTTCAACTGGTGCAGAATGCGGCCGTGCGGGTTGTGGTGGGAGTATCCCGACACTCCCATGTTACACCCCTCCTGCACAACCTGCATTGGCTACCGGTTGCCCTTTGGGTGAGGTTCAAGGTGCTGGTTATTACCTATAAAGCTCTTCATGGCCTAGGTCCGGGATACTTGTTGGACCCCCTGCAGCCAGCAACAATCTCCAATCGCCCGGTGCGTTCCCACAGACAGAGCCTTCTCAGGGTGCCGTTGGCCAGACTGTTGGCTGGCGACCCCTAGGGGGAGAGCTTTCTCTGTGGGCACACCCACCCTTTGGAACCAACTTCTTTTGGAGCTCCGGTTGGCCCCTGACGTTCGCTCGTTCCGCCGTGATTTGAAGGACTGATGGGGGGGGGGTTCTTAATAGTTTTAAATTGATTTTAAACTGTTTTAATTTGGACTTTTAATTTCATATTGTTTTAATGTGCAATTGTGCATTTTATTGTTGTGAGCCGCCCTGAGTCCATTGGAGATAGGGCAGCATATAAATCGCATTAAATTTAAACTTAAAGTTAAATTCTGTAACATATATCTGTACTCCTCCAAATGTGAAGGGAATTAAATTTAGCGTTAAAAAAGAATTAAATGCAATTTTATTTTCAAGAATAGAGTAGCAACTATATTTTTTTTTAAAAAATGGAAAATCTGCCTATTACATCTACCTATTTCAAGCCCTAATATATAAACTGACTGGACTAAGAAATAGCTGTTAACAATCACGATTAACTATGATTGTTAACCATGACTGATTTTAATGCTTGAGGTTTGTAATCTTGGCCCCTCTGTTATACATTTATGATTGAAATGTTCATTGCAAAAATCCTAAAGACAATATCTTATTTAGAAAAACACTTCTCTCCTATAATACCATCACTCATTTCATGGTTATAACCCTTCACTGAAAAGCAGATGAGATCTTCTAGTTTTATATAAAAGAGTTGCTATATTTTGAGAGTTTGATATGAAACATAGATTGCTTTTTATTTATTTATTTTATTTTATTTTATTTCTATACCGCCCTTCTCCTGCGGGACTCAGGGCCGTGTACAGCCAAGATAAAACATTGCATATAAAATTTAAAAACAATTTAAAAACAATTAAATAATTTCAGCCCAAGATATTAAAAACCACCCAATTAAAACCAAATTCAATTAAAACTTGAGAGGATGGGATCAAGCCAGCCCAGCTAGATGGAATAGGTGTGTTTTCAGGGCCCGACGAAAAGTCCGGAGGTCTGATATCATTTGTATCTCAGGGGGTAGGTCATTCCAGAAGGCGGGTGCTGCAACAGAGAAGGCTCTACCCCTGGGGGTTGCCAGCCGACACTGTCTGGCCAACGGCACCCTGAGGAGGCCCTCTCTGTGCGAGCGAGTAATCTTAAGACTACTAATTTAATTTTTATATCAGAACTTTAAGGCAATAGTATTTAGTTTTCACTTTATAAGAATATATGTATAAACATACAAAAGTATTCAAAATAAAAATTTACATTTACAGAGTTCTTCTCCATTGTGGTGGAGATAGCATCCAGGAATGGGTTAACTCCTTCTGCTAGCTGATTGGACTGAGTCTGCCAAAGTTGTGATGACACGCCTCCTCTGCTTGTGTCCTCCAGCTTTTTGACTCAGTCTCAGCTAAGGATGGATGTGTTTAGAGTTGATCCTTGGATTCCTGGATTCATCCTCACCACAGGGACTGGTTGGAGAAAGGCATTTTGGCTGGCTCCTGATTGATGGTGGAGCTGCTGGTCTTTTCCCAGTGTGACAAGCTTTTAGCTCAAGCCCGCTGAAGTCCGCAGATCGGCAGTCAGATTGCAAAGAGGCAATTCTGACGGGTAAGCGTGAACGAGTTTGCTCCAACGCCACTTCCCTGGGGCTTGGCAAGGAGGATATTTCCCGCCCTTATGTCTTGCAGCCATTGGAAGCACAGCCTGAACCATTTTTGACAGGTTGCCTTCTCGGGCATGGTCTCCAGATGGCGCTGGAGAGCAGCCTTCTCTTCCAGGTTGTAATTTACTTGGCAACAGTGGCTTCCTGAGAGCAGCCTATGAGGCAGAGAATTCCTTCCAGAGAGACAACCTTCAGTCCCACAGCTGCAGGGCTACATCCAAGGGGCAGCCAAGAGCCTCAAATTCCAACCAATATGGGTATTTTAATCTCTGAGGCAATTAAGCAGGAAAAGTATCTGGCCTAATGCAAAGCCAAAGAGCTGCTTTGGTGCAGTCAGAATTTCCCATGCATACTGGTCATCAACAGGTGACCCATGTTTCAGGGGATTTGTTAGCCCCCAGGAGACATACTCCTCAACATCTTCCAAGTAAAGTCATTCCTCACTCTCAGAGAAAGAGGTTCAAAAAGACCTAGAACTATCTGAGGACGAGGGCCTACGACCAGAGCAACCAACCCTTGCTGGCCTCTTTTGCCCATCATTATTCAAGTCTCTGCTTTATAAAGCAAAGAATACTGCACGCCTGGGAACAAATCTGACTGCCTGGCCTCATGATCAGACGCTCCTACAGATTCGCTTTTTTCGGAACCAGTCACAGAAACGGAAGTGATTCCTTGCACCTAGGCTGGTTCTTGATGTGGTGCAGAGGCAATGGGTCACTCCAAAGGCAAGGGCAAACCCAGCAGTCTGGATAAGAGGTTTTATAACACGGTCCCTGACCTTACCAAGGCGCTTCAAATGCCAGTGGTGGATGCCCCAGTAGCAGCATTAGCAGCACCTACTGCCATGGCAGGTACTCTGGAGGACGCCTTCCGGGCTGTGTATAAAAGGGCCGAGCAATTGCTAAGAAAGGCCCATCAGGCAGCCACTTGGGTTATCAAAGAATCCATGGCCACCTCTTTTTTCAACAGGACCTCCCTGCTCTGGCTGCGACAGCTGCAGGAGAGAATCCCCGCAGGGGACATAAGATCCCGTCAAGACATAAACAAATTGATGGCTGCGGTTGAATTTTCTGCAGTTGCCAGGCTTAGCACAGTGAGGTTTGCATCTAAGACCATCGCCTCATCAGTGGCAACCTGACGCCTCCTGTGGCTCCGCCAGTGGCAGGCTGACACCAGGCATAAGTGGAGACTAGGCTCCGCCCCGTTCATAGGGGACAGGTTGTTGGGAGACTCCTTGGATCCTATCCTAACTGAGTCCAGAAACAAACATAAGATCCTGCCATCCCTATCCTGGCGAGCGGATTCCTGCCCACCGCCTTATTTTCGCCGCTCATCCTTTTGGGGGCCAGACACCGGATTTGGATTTTCATGTCCCCAGCAGCAGTACTTTCTGGGGCAGGAACAACATCAGGACTGGTCGGGTAGGAACAAGCAGCAGTTCCCCCCCAAAAGGTCCTTTCAGGTTTTTTTTTAAACTGTTTCAAATAATGAAATATTTTTTCCTCTTTTGTGGTGAATTTAGGCTATTAACATTCCAAGTCAGAAATCTACTTGCCATTCTTGGCCCCCTGAAGCTTTTGGAGAATCTGCTGGAAATCCCCATGCATTTTGCTTTTTGGCCTTGCTCCTCCCACTGCTTCTGTTTTGGTAGGTTCTTGAATCATCTGAAGTTGCTGCACTCTTAATTCTTCTTGATGCTTGGCTGCCGCTCGGGTCTGTCTTTGATCTTTAGGTTCTTCTATCTCCAAGGCTTGAACAGTAGTTGAAAGTTGTATTAAATCTTCTTGAGTAGTCAAAGCTCCCCTTTGGGCCTGTGCCAACAATTCTTCCTTCTCCCCCTTTCTTGCCCCCTCTGCTTCCGTCTTCCTTCTAGCTTCTGGGGACTGTGGGCATCCAGCCTTTAGTACATTGGTGTAAAAATCTCTTGCCTTCCACACTGAGTTAAGACGATATCTCTCTACTGAATAGTTCACCACTAGTCCACTGGAACCTCCCATCTATACTGTATCTGACAGTTTCTCAGTTCTTCCACCAGAAAGGCATAATCCCTTCTGGCTCTCAACATTTTGGGGGGGATTCCTTTCAGTATTAAAACCTCCTGCCCCTGCACTTGAAGTTTATTTTTAAAGGTGACTTGTAGGATTTCATTACGTATTCTCCTTGTTGTAAAATAAACTACAATGTTTCTTGGTAGATGTTTCTGTCTGGCAACCCATGAATTGACACGGTAAATTTTGTCAATTTGCCATGCAAGATTTGCCTTTTGATTTCCCATTATCTGTGCAAATGCTTCTGAAAAAATCTCTCAAATTCTCTTGCTTATTTTCTTTGAGGCCTCTTATTCTCAAAGCAAATTCCATATCTCTATATTGTATCATTATCACATCGGCCTCAGCTCTTTCCATCTTATTCTGGACATCTCCCATTTTATTTTCCAAATTCTCATTGGACTGCTTAATTTCTTCCACTTTTTCATCTATTGCCTCAATATAGCCTGCCAGACCTTGGACTGCCATGATAATATATTCTCTAATTTCCTGATTTCATTTTTGAATGAACTCTTTAATTTGGGCCATCTCCTCAGCAACTTCTCGAATTTTATCCTCAAAGTAATTTTTTTTCTATAACAGAGGCTTGTGTTTTAAGGGCTATTACAAGTGTTAATATTGGTGGTTCCATTGGAACAGAGAGAGATTGCAATTTGGACGTTTGAGCTGGTGAGCTCCCAGCACTTTTAGGGACAACAGTCTTTATTTGTTTTGAAGCCATTTTTAGTTTCCAATTTAAATGTATTCAGCAACCAGAACCAAAAATCCACCAAATCCAGAAATTTCCAGTCTTTAAATGATATCAATCCTTTTTTAAAAAAACAAAACAAAACACTACTATAGTCTTTTTAACCTTTAATCTTCTTTCTTTCCAAACTAAACCTCTAATTTTAGACCGGGGCTGCCAGTGCTAAATGAAATTTTCCTTTTTAACTTTCACTTTCATGCACCATTAAAGCTCAATCGCCATCTTGGTTTCACTTTCTCCCCTTAGTAAATCAGAAGGAAGTAATACACATTTGGAGTTAAAGTTTAGTACTTGCAAATCTGATCTCTCCTGAGTTTGCTCAGTCTGCTTCCGAATGATGTTTTATTCCAAGCATTGTTTGCAGGGGTGGTCGCGGTGTCTTCTGCCTAAAGCAGAAACGTCCCGGATCCGGAGCTCTGTCGGGCTTCCAGGGAGCTCTCACCCTTCGAGCCCCAGAATTGTTCCTGGGGCTTCTTGGGGAGCTCTACCTGCACCAGTCTGCTCTCTTCCTCCCCTTTTCCTGGAGAGAAAGTTTTCAAGCCGCTAGACAGCTGATTTGCATTGTTCTAGCGGCTTTACGCGATCGCGGGGCTGGCGCTCACAAAAGGAGTGTCTTAGGCGCCTACGGTGCCACCGGAAGTCCCACATTGTTTACCGATGGTTCAAGATGCAGTCCCTCCAGTCCATTCTAGAGAGCGTCAGAGAGGGTGACTTCCTCACGTCCATAGACCTGATGGAAGCATACCTGCATGTGCCCATTTTGCCATCACACCCGCAGTTTCTCTGCTTCTATCATGCAGGAAGACACTACTAATACAGGGCTCTGCCATTCAGCCTCTCTCTCTCTCTCTCTCTCTCTCTCACTCTCTCTCACACACACACACACGGGCATTTTCTAAGTTTCTTGCAGCATTGGTGGCACATCTCTGGACTCTGCCCATACTAGTCTAGTGTTACCTGAATGATATCCAACATGTAAAGTTGCCTTTCTGGTGGCCATTACATCGGCCAGACGGGTTTCTGAACTGGCGGCCCTCTCTGTGAGGAAGGACCTGTGTATGTTCCACCCTGATAGGGTAGTTTTGCGGTTGGACGCCCTCCTTTGTTCCCAAGGTGAACACCTGGCTCCATACGGAACAGGAATTGATATTGCCTAACTTCTGCCCTGACCCAGCCCACGCCCTGGAGAAGAGGTGGTACACCTTGGATGTTAGGAGGGCCCTCTACATATTTGTTAAAAGGAGTTCCTCCCTAAGGAGAACAGAATCCCTGTTTGTCTCATTCTAGCCTGCCACACTGTGTAACGGGGTCTCCCCTTCAACTGTGGGACAGTGGATTACAGCGTGCATCACTAAGGCATACGAACTCCAGGCCCTTCTGTTGCCTCGGCGAGTAACTGCCCACTCTACCAGGAATGCGCCATGACTGCGGCATAGGCGACATGGGCCTCTATAGAGAAGGTCTGTCGGGCGACGACATGGTCCTCTCCATCCCCTTTCATTGAACATTATAAGCTGGATGTCTTCACTTTGGCTGAAGCATCCTTTGGCAGGTGAGTCCTCCAGGGGGTCCACTCTGATTTGGGGACTTTGGACCAGACTGCGGCCCATCCGTAGGACAAACCAGTTTTGGTATGTCCCATTCCTGAATGCCATCTCCACCACAATGGAGAATGGGCATTGGTCTTACCTGATACACTCCTTCTCGTTAGGTGGAGATAGCATTCTGTCCCACCCTGGAGACTGTCTGGTCCTGGGTCCGAGAGGGGGCCCTGATACACGAACGGCACATCAGTCTGCCACTATGCAGACAACACAACTGGCTCACCCACAATATAAAAGCAGCTGTGCTAGATCCAAAATGGCCCCTGCAACAAGCAGGAACCTCACACAGCCACAAAAAGCCCAAAAAAAACAATTTTCACACTTTACACACACACACAACACAACACAACTGGCTCACCCACAATGTAAAAGCAGCTGTGCTAGACCCAAAATGGCCCCTGCAACAAGCAGGAACCTCACACAGCCACAAAAAGCCCAAAAAACCAACTTTCACACTTTACACACACAAAATTCCACATACAGCTTTGTGAGATTTTGTGTGTTTGTGTAGTTAGAGTGAAACATTACAGAAACACACTAAATCTCAGAAAGCTGCACAAATATTTTATTTTTATTTTTATATGAAAGCTAAATTTAAAACTTCCTAAACTTTAAATGGCTAGGTCTAAAAAAGAACAACTAAAAAAAAACCCAATTAACTATTTTTTTTAAAGCTCCCAAAGCGGAAAAAAACTTACCCAATAGAACAGGGGTCTCCAGCCTTGGCAACTTTAAGACTTGTAGACTTCAATTCTCAGAATTCCTCAGCCAGCTTTGCTTTGCTGGCTGAGGAATTCTGGGAGTTGAAGTCCAGAACTCCCTGCCTGCTTGATTGCAGGCAGGGAGTTGTTTGCTGATGGAATGGATTCAGGCAAGCGAAGCAAGGCAAGTGTTGCGACTAGCATTTAAGGTAAGCAAGCTGGACGGGGAAAACTTTTTTTCTTTTACATGGCTCTGGTGATCCAAACTGAGTTGCCTGATTAGCAGGCAACTCAGCTGGGATCGTCAGAGCTTGGATCGCCAGAGCCATTTAAGGCTCGTCAGAGCCTTTCGGGCTGGTCTGTCTGGTTACAGGAGAACGACACCCGGCGTATAAGACGACCCTTGACTTTTGAGAAGATTTTCATGTGTTAAAAAGTTGTTTTATATGCCGGAAAATACGGTACTAAAGTGAAAAACGATTGTACTGTAGCACTAAATATGAGCTCAGATCCTCCTCATCTTCCTCCCCCACTTCTTCCAATTAATGTTTTCCAATAAACTTTGTATTTTCTCTACCATTTCTTCAGTCCCCAAAGAGCATAATTTTATGTGATGGTAGCATCAGCAAATAATATCTAATCTTAGAAACATACATCTAACATAGAGACCTTAGGTTGCTTGAATGGAAAGAGTATCAACTACTAAGGAATATCAACACTGGGAAGCAAGAAGACATCATGGAAGATGGCACAAGTGTATTGCTGTCATTACAAGTTGGTGAAGTCATGAGCAATTCAGTTTCACTTTGGGAGGCTTATTTTCTGATCAGCATCAAGATATAGTTACATTCTCTTTGTATGTATACATATATACTAGAACTGTTGTGCTACAGGAATATTAGCTTCTCTCTGGGTTGTTTATGTCTTAAGACCTTGAGTGAAATTAAACCATGTCTGTCTATTTCATTATAGCCTTGAATATTAAGGTTCACTGAGCGAGTGAATATATGGAAATTTGATAGCATTCTCTAGCAATATAGTCCTGTTACTGATTGTATAGAAAGAGATGCTATGTAAACTTAAACATAAATTTTAAATTACTTTCTCTTGCTCTGTAATGCTGTCTTTTACTAAATTTATAAAAAATTTATTTACTAGAATAATAAATAATAGTAATTTGTTGAAATTTTAGATCTATAATTTAATTATAATAAAATCAGTTACGAGGTTCTTTTTGAAAACACAACCCATTTTTATTACCAGATGTTGTTAATGTATGTCTTATGTGGTAATTACATTGCATTCAGTTTAAAGAATTTGAAAAAAAGAACCACCCTTCAAATTTGTATAGCCATCCATCTTACCAAAAGCTACTCGGGGCAGCGCACAACAATTAGTGTTCCCTCCTTAATACTTCACAAGGACTTCCACCGCTTCACTTAAGCCTTACTTAATCTTCAGATCTATAAATCATTAATTCATTTTATTTCTTCTTTCAGCAAAAAATCAATATAAAGTTCTAGTTGTTCAAAAAAAGGTTTTTGTTCTCTGACCGATCAGGTCAGTTTCTCCATTTCTGCAAATTTTGACATAATTAAAGTCCATTCCTGTACTGTGGGAATTTCATTATTCTAACATCATTGTACATCTGTTGCAGTTACCATCTACAGTATCAATGTACCATAAGTCACAATAAGAAAAGTTCTGATTTTCTAGCAGTATTAATCCTTTAAATCTTTTGCATCATTGTATGAATTGGTACCCAGAATTTCTTACCTTTCTCATAAGTCCACTTTTCATATAAAATATCTCCTTGTGTTTTTCACATCTCCAGCACTGGTTTGAAATACTTTTATAAATAGTTTTGATAATTTTGTTGGTGTCATATACCAACACTATATCATTTTATAGACATTTTCTCTTAAATTATGACAACGTAAGTTACTATCAGTTTAGTAATAGCAATAGCAGTAGCACTTACATACCGCTCCATTGTACTTTACAGCACTCTCTGAATGATTTACAATGTCAGCATATTACCCCCAACAATCTGGGCCCTCACTTTACTGACCTCAGAAGGATGGAAGGTTGAGTCACAGGCTTGCACCAGTCAGGATAGAATCCTGGCTATGGGTAGAGTTAGCCTGCAGTACTGCATTGTAACCACTGCACCACCACTTTTATCTACATTTTCTCTCAAGTACTCATCTCTATGAAGTATGTTGCTTTATTTTAAATTTTATATTTGCCATTTCAGATACTTGGTGTTCAGTGGTGTTCTGGCATCCAGCCTCCTTGTATACAACTAAATTTAGATCCAGTTCATAATAACTTGTGAATATTGTGTATTTTCTTAATAGTATGATATTTAAAATAAGACATCTGGCAGATTTATGGGAGACATTTATCTTCTGAGAGGTCTCTATATGCAGAAGAAAAAGAATAGGATTGATTGCACACAGTCTAAAATTTCAAAGCGCTTCTAGATCATTTGCATGCCTAATTACTGTGCATTCAAAATTAAGTGAACTATAGCTGCTTGGAACTGGAAAATGAAAAGCAATCTTTTATGGAGAAAATATCACATTTGCATGTTCGCCTTTCTATATTTTAGAATTAGAGTTTTTTCCGCTTGTGCAATAATAGTGTCTAAAAATAAGCTTCTGTATTCAATGAGTGAATGGGGTCCTGAAACATCAGCTTTGCTTTGATGTAGCACAGCAAAGTGATGCTGAGAAAAACTTAGCAGTGATGTGCATTTTGGTGATAAAGGACTATGTCAGAATAGTAATTAATTACCTGCTTTGCTTGATATGGAAAACAATGGTCCATACTCACCTTCCTAATCCTCGGGAGTATTCTGTTCAAATGTTTCTATTAGTGAAGGATATCAATACACATTTGAGTTTGCTTAGATTTTAGTTCTTGATATTTTGCCTAAAGTATGTGGGAAAGTAGTGAAAAGAACAGTTTACATATGTATATAAGGAAATCTGCTAAGTTAATTGAAGAACAGCTCAGTAACTATGTAATTAACTTACAAGGTTTTGCTGTACAGGTAGTCCTCGAGTTACGAATATAATGGAGCCTGCCCATTCCATTCATAACCCAAGGATTAGTGGGAGTGAATCTCGTACCTTGAATGAGATTCACTCCCTCCTTTTGCCCACACATTCACTAATCAAATGCAATGCTCGTTAAGTGCACATGAAGTATTTCAGAGTGGAAAGGCCATGTGGGGGAGGGCTACTGATGGAGCAGGCCACCTGCCTAAGACCGCCCAAGACGTCCCCGGCCCACTGAAATACCTCATGCTCCCCAAATTGCTTTTCCCTCTGCAACCTTGGTAACTTACCTTGTGAAGATCTAGCAAACAGTCTCCTCTCCAGCCTTGTGCACCCCTCCAAAGCTCCAACAGATAATCTTTATAGTAGTCATATAAGGCAGGCTAATGTTTTTCTATATGTAGGCATGCTTTTGTGATAAAGTGGCACACTACTAGATAAGTATCTGTTAAAGGGAAATACAGTTATAATGAACTCAGTTGAGTATAGCAAGAATGGGCTATTGAAATGAGCAGGATATATTAGTGCGTTCGGAAGATGCTGAGGTTTGCAAAAAAAAAAAAAAAAAAAAAGGAGAGAGAGAGAGGCCTAAGATAATTGTCATTTTCTCCCTGCCCCCAAATGAAGTTTTCACCCAAAGGGGGTGAAAATTTAGGTGCGTCTTAT
Source organism: Arizona elegans (assembly GCA_022577455.1). Lineage (NCBI taxonomy): Eukaryota > Metazoa > Chordata > Lepidosauria > Squamata > Colubridae > Arizona > Arizona elegans. The sequence continues at coordinate 259,382,059 of JAKOOJ010000001.1, forward strand.
ACACTGAATGTAGCCCTGCCCACCCACTGGCCCCTATCTTTTGGCCTCTGCCTCGCAGCAGTTACTTCCTTGCAAGCAAACAGCAAGAAAAAACAGCTCCTTTCAGCTTCAGCACAGGCTAATTAGCACAAGTTGATTGGATCGGTCTCTGACTCTTAGCTGATTTGCTCTCAGCTGTTTTGCGCAGGGCTCTGCTGCTTGCTGCAAAGAGGTAAATTGCTGGAGCAGGGTTTTTTTTCATTGTGCTAATCAAGCTATGCTGAAAACGAAAATGAAAGTAAAGCAGACTGTTTGCTGCAATGAGGCAAAATTGCTCAAAGGCAGAGAAGGAAGGTTTCTTTTTCTTCTTTTTCTCACCAAAAAAGGTAGGTGTGTCTTATACTCCGGTGCGTCTTATACTCTGAAAAATACGGTATGTCATGATAGCAGTACAAAGTGAGAAAATCCTTAGATCTCAAATTATTCTTTTGTGTTTCTTACTCAGTTAAATCTCTAAAAAATTTTATGTTGAATTCTCCCTATTAGCAATAGAAAGTGCTTTTTAGCCATTTGATGATAATTATTAGGGTTTTCAGAAATACAAAATGCACAATGAAGCATATAAACACACACACTCATATATGGTTCTAATATTGTCCAGTAATCTGACTTTTTGCAATTAAGGTTAACCAATTAAATATGATCTTTCATTTTTCTAGGAAGAACAGAACAGAGGCAAGCCCAATTGGGAACATCTGAATGAAGATTTGCATGTATTAATCACTGTGGAAGATGCTCAAAATAGAGCAGAAATCAAATTGAAGAGGGCTGTGGAGGAAGTAAAAAAATTATTAGTACCTGCAGTAAGTAATATTATTGACATAATGATGTTTGATATGTGTTCCTTAAGGTTATATTATCTTCCATGTGGAATTACATTGTATATAGTGAAAGAAAATATGTTCAAGTAAAGTATTTTTCATCTAAAGCATTGTTGGTATATGATGCACTGTAATGTAAAAATAAGATTGAATGTAGGATATCAATTGCTTTTTCAAAAGCAACTTTCTCTGATTTGAAAAGAGTAATATATAACTAGTGCATACTTAGAAGATATATAAATAGATTTATAGGAGAAATAGGAATATTTCAGATAATTTTTACTATTGTCTGAAGAGCAGTATGAGGCAATAATTCATTTAAATAAAGCATCCCATCTTTGTAGTAAGTGACTTTTAAAATTATAAGACTCAGTTAACTTGTGGAATTTTCAGAAACAGTTTATAATAAGCATGGCATGACTCTTGTACACTCTGTAGTAGTAACTCTGCAATCTATCTATTCTATTCAAGTGGGTAGAAAGAGGGTGCATGAGATCTCACGAGGTTATACAGTACTATTGACTGTCGCCATAATTTTGAGATTTGATTTCATAATACATTGAGGCAGCATTTTTCTTGTTATAAAATTGTTCTGCTGAACATAGATATCTATCAGAGAAATGTATCAAAGAAATCAGTGTATTAGCTGTAGTTCATTTACTATATAAGATCATAGCTTTTTATATCATTTATGTTTCATAAAAGACCATTTTGGAGATGGGGATATTTCATTCCAAGTATGTGCATGAACAGGATGTTTGGTTATATAAATTTTATATGTATTTATAAAGAAAGAAACATGCAAGGAAAGAAAACTAATGTAAAAATACAAATACAAAAATACAAACACAAATTCTGTTTATTTAATATAGAAGGAATATAGAAAGAAAAGTTTCTTAGAGACCAATATAAAGTTGGAATATTTTTCATACAAACTCAGAGGGATTTTTTCTAAAATTATATGTTGTATCTTAATAGTTGTTATTAACTATAATAAAATTATCAGGAAGATATAAATATATTTTTGTTATACCTCTGAATTAAATTAAATTCTGATGAATGCTAGTAGAATGATTCAACTCTATTTAAAATCAGTTCTGAATAGTCTTGCTTGGTTTCAGTCATTGAGAACAATTGAAACTGCATGTAAAGATGCAATTTTAGTAAAAATCGAAAGCCAATGGCCGAAGAGACCCTAAATTCCAATCCTCCCTTAGTCATGAAAACAAGCTAGGTGACTTTTAGACAGCTATACTGTCTCAATCCTACCCATTTTATATAGTGCTTGTTATGGAGAAAATGGAGGAATATGAAGTATTAGTGGCAGGTTTCTACTGGTTCGCTCTGGTTTGGGCAAACCGGTAGTGGCGGTGGCAGGAGGCTCCACCCACCTGCCCGGATGTCATCATGGACACTCTGCACATGCGCAGAAGGTTCTGCGCATGCACAGAAGTGCCACAAGTGAAGCGAGCGCACACACACACACACACGCTCCCAATTCCTAACCGGTAGCGAAGGTAAGTGGAACCCACTACTGTGAATTATGTATTCCATCTTATGTGGGCCAAAAATAAAAGGATAAAAATCAAAGAAATATTAAAAGAAACTTCATTCTTATCAGGGAAATAAAGTATAGAATAGTTTGTTTCCTTAAAACAAAAATCTAAAAATTTCATTAATTTAAATTTTGCTAATGTAGCTAATCAATCAGTTCTTCAGCAATCAACTAATTTGTTCCATTTTTGGTCTTAATTGAAAAATGTTTGCTTTGACATAGTACACATAGTCATTTGTAACTAAACTGATCTCAGTTGTAGATATATTAAGCTTAAAGTGTAATTGTGCTGATGTAATTCTTCAAATCTAGATACTGAACAATTAGCTGTGTTAAACTTTTAATTAATGTGTGTCATCAAAGTTGATTTTAGTTGGTTTGGATAAAGATATAAAGATGAAGTGTGCAAAAAGTATTTTTGAAGTCTAATTGTAGATAAATTTGCCAATATTTTAAATATGGATCATTGTTTATTATTGATCCATAATTCAAGTTTTGCACTCTGTATCCTTTTATCCAAAATATGCTTTATGTACATGTTGCAGTTATTTTTTTCTTTTTCTTTTCTTTTTTTTTTTTTTTTTTTGCAATTTTTACTTGGAGGGAAACAGGGTTTTATTTGAGTGCCTCTATCTAAATGTTCTTGACTTCACAGACAATCTTAGAAAAAATGACTATCATGTTAGTTGTTTAAAATGCTACCACACTAAAGGCTATGATTCTTAAACTGCAACATCAAGTTATATTTAGAAATCTATTTTTTACTCAGATCCTAGTTTGTATTGATTCTACCAAATTTTCTTTGTAAATGTTGAGGTGTAAACTTTTTAGTTTGATTCAGGAAATATTATCCTTGGTAGGCATACTGTAGGATAAATTGATATTAGCATCTGTAATACACATAGCTTGTTGAACAAGGTATAATATTTAGGTTGGCACAACATTAAGTTGTAGGCCACTAGTTTGCCAACTGCATTGGATTTTTTAAGATTCATAAATTGCACTGAGCTAAAAGGAAAGTATGGCTTATTTGAGCTCAAGTACTGATTATAGTAGCATGAAAAAAGTGAACTATTGTATCTAATTCCAGTGCCAAGGAGCCATTTGTGTAACAAATGAAACCTACAGCAAAATGTTGAATGTATCTTTAAGAGCCTTGGTAGTACAGTGGTTTAAGGCACCTTGTTATTAAGCTGGTTATTAAGACCAGCTGCCTGCAATTACTGCAGGTTCGATTCTCTCCAAGGCTCAAGGTTGACTCAGCCTTCCATCCTTTCTAAGGTAGGTTAATTGAGGACCCAGTTGTGGGGGCAATAAGCTGACTTTGTATAAATATACAAAAGGATGAAGGCTATTGCTGAGCACATTGTAAGCCGCCCTGAGTCTTCGGAGAAGGGCGGGATATAAATTAAATTAAAAAAAAAAATCTACTTGCAGAATTATGTTCAGGATTCTGCCAGCCAACCAGTTTATTGTAAATTATGTAAACAGTTGACTTCATTCTTTACCTCTCAGTTGATATTTTCTTTCTTTTTTCCAAGTATTAACTAAACATTGTGTGGTTCTGGAAACTATTAAATATACACAATCTGTTAGACTTCTTGGATGTGGTATAGTGTCCTTTTGGATATAAAACATTTTACGATTCTGCTTGCTTCGGTGTTTGTCCAAGTATGTTTGTTCTGTCCTCTTGTTTCTCTAGTTTTGTTCTGATTCCATATTTGATATCACCAAATCATGTGAGTTTGCAATTAGAGGGAATAATAAGTATCAATATATGATAAGTATCAATACATATTGTTTTGGAAGTTCAAACAACTAATTGCTTATGCTGTGTTCAAATGGAAAGTACCGTATTTTTCGGAGTATAAGACGCACTGGAGTATAAGACACACTGGAGTATAAGACACAGCTTAGTTTTTGGAGAGGAAAATAGGGGGGAAAATCTGCCTAACAAGTATTCATCTCGCTAGCGTCCTTAGTCTGGTCAGCTTCAGCACATTAGTTTGCTGGGTTTTAGCGTGTGCGCATGTTTTTTATCCCCTGCTTGGGGATAAAAAACAGCTTCTAAAGCACAGCTGAGAGAGAGCAGCAATGAGAAAAGCAAGCAAAGCACAGAGATCGCTTCACTCGCTAGTGCTTCATTAGGGTTGAAAAAAAGCTTCTAAAGCACAGCTGAGAGTCGGAGGGAGTAGGTAAAGCTCGGAAGATCGTTTCACTTGCTAGCACCTCGTTAGGGCTGAAAAAAAGCTTCCAAAAAGCTACATTTGAAGTATAAGACACACCCAAATTTTCAGCCTCTTTTAGAGGAGGAAAAGTATGTCTTATACTCTGAAAAATACGGTAGTTTATACATTTTGAAGGGATCGTTCTACATTATTTTTTTCCAGAGACAATCACGTTCTATAACTTTCTGTAAAGATAATAGTCATTCTCCAAGGGAATTCATTAATTTTGCAACATTAATTCATTTAATCAGGTAAAGTGGTAAAGGGATCAGAAGGCTAGATGGTGATTGGTAAACATAAATTGAAATTTCGTAAAATGAAGTGCTAAAGTGAATGGTTCCAGATTTGGGAGTTGGTAGAATTGAATGTTCTGAATGAAAGTGTACTTCAAGGAACAGGATTGTAGTTTGTTGATAGTCCAGTTTTATTTCTGTACCCATAGCAATTGACTTTCTTCAGTTCTGGTCATTTGTCTGTTATGCCCTTCCTTAAATAAATATAGCCTGGCCACAATGGCCATACTGTAATGTCTTAGGCCTGTGATGGCAAACCTATGGTATGCGTGCCATGGGTGATATACAGAGCCCTCTCTGCGAGCATGCGAATCATCGCCCAGCTCAGCTCCATCCCGCATGTGTGCGCGCCTCCCTCCAGCCATCTGTTTTCAGGTCTCTGCCACGCATGTGCAGGGGGGGGGCACATACTGGAGACGCACAGGCATGCCCGGTTGGGCAGTGGAGGGTTGCACATGCATGCGGGGGAGTGGAGGGTCATGTGTGCATGCGCAGGGGGTGGGGGAGCATGGGGCGCAGTGCAGCCTCCCATGCCCATTTTGGGCCTAGCAGGCCTCCTTGCAGCCTCCTGGGACCAAAAATTGGCTGCGGGGAGGGAGTTGCATTATGGGTGCAGGCATGCTGAAAAACGCATTGATGAACACTTTTAACCCTCACTTCCACTTTTTGTGCTGTCACCATTTTTCTAGCTATTAAATAACTGATTGGTGCACCAGATATTTATTTATGAGCTCATAATGATGCTTAACTTATCAATATGGGTCTTTCCCCTCTAGAAGTTTTGCCGGTTTGATTTAGAACTTTGAAATCCCTTGACTTGACTGCTTAGAAAGCTCCATAAACATATAGAAAGTTCAGTTCTTATCTGTATGGGGTTTGTTTTTGTTTTTTTATATTATACACCCTTCAGTATTGTTAAGATTAAAAGTGCATAAATTGTAGTAATTATAACAATGGATCAAGTTAAAGAAAACTTTAATAAACTTTAATAAACTTTAATAAAAAACTTCTTTATTGATGAGAGAATAAAATAAAAGCATGACTCTTTCACATTTGAATTGAATATGGCTTCTTTTTTCACCATTAGATTTCTCCCAAAGCATGAATTGCAAAGTACAGGTGAAATGTTATTCTATTTTTATTTTTCCACTGTATTTGAAAATTAGTTTGATTTTATGTTCTCCTTGTTATTCTAAAAAGGGGATATATTTATTGTGCAGATGTTTTTAGAAAAAACATCTGTTAGGATTGTAGATCTAGTACATAGATTCTACTTTGTGACAGTTTTAATTGGAACATAGCTGTTGCATTTTCAGTATTGTTCTTCTCAAAATAAAATCTTGAATAAAATCTTGAATCCATACATTCTGATACCTGTGTGTCAACTTTGGGGTTAAAGCCAGTGGTGGTTTGTAAGGAAGATTTGAGTTTGAGGCTCTGCTTATTTATGAAGTTAGTTGATTGGTCTTGTTCAGACTGCTGAGCTGTTGTGCAAATAAAATATTGCAACAAATTCTTTGAGAAGTGGCATACAGTGTTAACATTCAAGAAATAATTAGCTTCCTCTATGATAATAATATAGGGAGTTAAATTTCCACTTTGAGGATTATATTTAGAAAAATGTATTTTCCTTGAAAATACTTGACAATGATGTATGCTTTACAAATTTAATGGCTTTACTCAATCTCTGCTCTTCCAAATTTAATATTTTAATTCTAATTTTACTATTAACATTCTTAATTTAATCTAATTTCTAATAATGACACAACTGTAACTGATCAGATACCCGTACTATATATCCTGCCCAATTCAACCTGTGACTGGACAGGATCGTCTGCATGAGAAATGGAGGTTGCTTTCCTGTAAATAGAGTTCTTCCGGAGTGCCATTGTCTAACCAATTATCTATAAGAGTTTCCCTCTTTGGGGAATGTTTTAATTAGTGAAAGATAAGCAAAGCAACCAAATACTTTGTCTTCATTTGTTGAATGGAGCTTCCTGTGTATTTGGTGACTAAAGTTTCCAGTATTCCCAGCAGTTATTTGCTTGGGCAGGGTGACTAAGGAAGAATTCTCTTAACAGGCAAGGAGCTTCTTCTTTCTAACTCCAGTTTTTGTGTCATGTTCCAGGTCTTCCAAAGGTTGATAAGTTCCTCCCCGAAAAAGTAAGTTGGGCTGTAATTTTTCTGATTTAAAAAGTTGTAAAAATAAGCAACTTTTATGGGTATTTTACCTTTTTATAAGACTATAAAAGGTTGGTTGTAAACATGCACTTTATTTTATGAACTGTATAACTTATACAGTTGTAATTCCCTGAAATTGACCCATGAAGCTAAATATTAATATATTTGAATCATATTGTGATTTATTATAGGTAATTGATAGTAAATACTGACATTTTGGAATAAAAAAAAGGAAACATTCATGTAAAGGCTAGATAATAGGGAATTCTAAAAGGTTTATATTTGAGGATTTAAGGCAGAGGTGTCAAACTCACGGCATCACGGTGTCACATGATGTATCGGGACTTTTTTCCCCTTTGCTAAACTGGACGTGAGCATGGACAGCGCGTGACTCATCTGGCCCACTGGCCGTGAGTTTGGTAGCCCTGATTTAAGGGGTCTAAAATGATAGTAATAATTTCTTTTAAGGAAAATCGGAATTTAAATTATGTTAATGCTGAAATTTATTATTTTAGACGTATTCAAGTATTTATAATCCTAACAGTGTGACTTTTTTCTTGTTTCAAATGCAAGGACTATAATTATATTTCTACTTTTGAATACTTTGTATTTGGAAATAGTGTAAAACATGTATAACATGTATTTTAATGTAGCCCAGTGTACAACCTGTACTTGTACATTTGCTGATAAGAGTGTGGCTCAAACTATATCCTTGACCCTTCTTTGTATAGAATGTGTTGCTGTAAAATGAACTCAGGGGATATATGATAAATACAGGGTTTTTAAATAGTTTTGTCAATAGGAATTGTCCATAAGGCATGAATGGCATAATAGTAGTATTTTGGCTGTTGTCATTTCAGAATTATATCTAGGATAGTGTAAAAAATAAATGATCTACTGACAAACAACTATAAATGTAGAAATACTAAAAATAAAGTCCTCACAGTGGAGGTCTATCCACTTTGGTCACATGAAGAATTTTAATATCTTAAATTCTAAGGAGTTATCTTGTCTTTGGTGATACCAAATAATTTAGAGTGGTTAAAAGGAACAATGGATTCTTTCAAAAGTTTATTTATGTTGGGGGAATGAAAATTAAAATGGCAAAGTTTCAGTATAAGCAAATATAGTATTGTTCGTGTCTCTCTGTCTCCCTCTGTCTCTGTCTCTGTCTCTCTCTCTCTCTCTCTGTGTATGTGTGTGTGCGCTAAACCCTGCATCTGATGGGGCCTAAACTAATAATTTATAAAAATGATCTTGGGATTAGGGTGGTTTGCTTTATAAGAACATTTACAATGCATTTCTGATATAAAAATTGTATTGGAAATAAGCAGATGAATTAAATTGAATTAGAAAAATCATCATACACTTAGAAAATTTTTTGGGGTAGTATTCCTGGAATTCTGAGTGTGATTCTGATTATTGTACTTAAGAAAGATGCCGAATTGGAGAAAATGCTGAAGAGGTCAATATAGATTCTGACCCATCCTGCTAGGATGAATATTTCACTTTTGGGAGTGTTTTTTAGGTGGAAATAAGTAAATAAAAGAAAAAATATTTATGAATGGTCTGGAAAAACGCATAGGAAGATTTTTTTATCACTTGAAATTGAACAACGAATTTCAACTTAGATGAGAAGATGTGTGTGTATTGTCTGTTTTAAATCTTTCAATTGATCTTTGACATAAAGATAGGTCCTTAGAACAGTTTATAAACTGCCTTCTTCAGTTTCCTGTCCCACTCTAAATGTAAATTGGAGCGAAAGAAAGTGGCTGGTCAAAAGTCACTCAATTCCTTAATCCAAGAGTGGACTGAAATTAAGATTCTTAAATGCAGAATAGTTACATAGTTTATGTTCTTCCCTAAACAACAAGACAAGAAGGTAAATCTTAAAAAATAACATTTTGAAGACTTGTGAACGCCTCATATCTTATTTCCAATAATTATTAAAATTTTGATATATACGGCCTTTATCTTAAATAACAGTATGTTTCTGTAGCCTTAAAGCAAACTTTTGCCCTAATTTAAATTTTATTAACTGTATGTCGCAAATATCAATGCTACCAGATTGTATCAACCATTAAAATTCATATACAAGAAACCTGATCTTTAAAAAAATAAAATAAAAAATAGATAAAACTTTCAATATCATATTTATTATTGATACTAGCTTTTTATTTTATCTCTTTGCTAGGACCTATAAAATTGACAGTTAAGTAGCAATAAATTTATACAACTTGAAGTTCCTGTTGAAAATTTCTTTAATCTGTTTAAAGAGTTTTCCAATTGATGCATTTGCCACATCTTAACAAAGTTGAAATTGTCTTGTTATCCTGTAAATAAGTTAAGCATCCATACAGCTATCTGTTTCTGAATGATATATGGTCAGTTTGCATAAATTATTATGCAATTCTTCTAAATTATTGTTGAAGATCACAGTTAAGCTGCTTGAGTGATGATCTAAAATGTATGACAGCATAATCTGCACTTACATTCCTTGGTTTGATACTTAAAGGTTTTGAACACAAGAGAGAATTAAGCAGGGCATTTTAGTTAAAAGATAAAATGTACTTGTTTCCATTGAAACTCTATAAATTTTGTATATTTTGTGGCTGTGCATCATCTTTCATAAAAATGTGGATTTTCTTTCTTTCTTTCTTTCTTTCTTTCTTTCTTTCTTTCTTTCTTTCTTTCTTTCTTTCATAAAATTTATATGCCGCCCTATCTCCAAGGACTCAGGGCGGCTCACAACAATAAAACAACCAGTTAAAAATATAAAATACATAAATGTATGTATATAATTTATATTAAAACCCCCAAAATCTTAATGCTTAACACATTGTAAGCTGCCCTGAGTCTCCGGAGAAGGGCGGCATATAAATCAAATGAAAAAAAAAATCTAAAAACCCTCTCAGTCCAGGCTGGGCGATGTTAACAACCATGTTTTTAATTCGCGATGGAAGGTGCGAAGGTCAGGAGCCAACCAGAGCCCCAGGGGGAGTTGATTCCAAAGGGTGGGATTTTAATATAAGTATTCATTATAGGTAAGTAGCAGTTACTCAAATGAGGTTAGATCATAGAATTTATACTTCTGCAGTGTGAAATTTTCTTTCCAAAGGGAAAAAACATCCTAATTGGAATAGTTGTCTTGAATACTTACAAGCTTCTAATGGGTTTCATTTATATTTGAAATATTCTAATTTTTAGCTGCCTAAATCATTTGGGAGTATATGGCATCTGAATTTGTCAGACTAATAAAGGTAGCGTTGTGATTTTTTTTTTGGGGGGGGGTACAGAATTAGGGATTGGTCAAGAGTAGCTAAATGGAAGCAGTAAGATAGCTAAATATTATTGAGAAAATATATCTCTTCTGGAAGAAGAAATATTTGGTCTCAGGATTTAGCTTTTCTCTTTCTGAAGTCATCCAGGTAAGACCAATGTCCCTTTTCATATACTTGGGTGAGCCAAAAGTGTTCACAAAAATCCATTGACTTTAAAACTTTTTTAAAAAAATAATTAAGTAAGCAACTTTTCATGTGTTTTTCCCATGGTGAAAATGATACTGTAGGTTTTTTAAAGATAGTTTAATTAAATTTACTGCATATTGCAGAAGCTTTTCTTTCTTAATAATCTAGTGTTTTGGTTTTTTTTTGTTGTATTCAATTAATAAAAGATGTTTTTCCTGTACATTGTAGAGGATTGAACTAGTTGATCCTTGTGATCTCTTCTGAGTCTATAATCCTCTGTAAACATATATCTGTTTTCTAGAATTACTATAAAGATACAAAATATGCTAGCACCAGTGGATTTTTGTGAATGGAAGTTGAGGGCTTTCATCTCAACCAAGATAACAGTGATTTGGCTAATAAAAGGAATGAATTCTAAATTTGCTTATAGGGCTTGCTTCTGGAGGATCTGTCACACATTGAATGAGTGATAGAATTAACTTTGCTTTTAAATACTGGTTAAACTATATTTTAATAAAAGTTATTTTGTAGAAGTCGTTCTTGGAATTGATTTTCTTTAATCTATGTATCTTGTAGTGTCGTCATAATGAATTTGGAGACAATCCAAAACCAGTGTTAAGGAAATTTAAACTGTTGAATATTTCTGAATAACGACCTTATTTCATGTAAGGCTTTTTGAATTTGTATGTCAAAATTTGTAGTGCACTTCATAGTCAAGCACCCATTTAGTAAACTCCGTTAAAATACTATAATGGATTATATATTTTGATATACCTTTGTAGAGCAAGTACACAGTTGGTAATTATGTAATTAGTATTTAATATATTTGACAAATTAAACAAAACTATTACAAATAAAATTGTTTCCATGGTATTTCTAAAATACATTCTAATATTTTAAGTTTAGGCAAATATGACAATTAAAAAAAATCACAATGCTCTTGAATTCCTTTGATTAGAGTATTATGACTTTATGAAATCCAAATCAAGTATTACACTAAAATACAGTATTTTTGACTGTTGGGGACAAATGGCAATTGTGATTATAATATGCTGTAACATCATAATTGTGAGCTGGTCACCAAGTGCCTAGGTCATAATCATAACCATGGGGGCATGCAACAGCCAGAACTATGAGGACCTGTTCTATGTACCATTCATTCATCACTCTTGTAAGTTTAAACGGTCACTGAATTTAAAGTTAAACAGTGACTGTTCAAACTTACACTTTTGCTGATGATGCAACTTGTATTGTATACTTACCACGCAGCCATTCTATCCCTAACTTGGATGGAATTTACAAGTCTACAAATCCTTTTGGGTTATTTGTAAGGCAGAAATACAATAAACTAGTTTAAAGTAATCATTTTCTTAAAGGAACAGACATCACAAATATCAATAGCAGACAGGTCAACCATGGTAATATAGCAGGATCAGATATTTTGTCTTCCGAGCTTTTGGATGTGTGCTGGAGCCCGTTTGCAGAGAACTTCTCTCTATCTAGCATAGTATGTGCTGTTCTCTCTGAAGTTTATTGGGCCTGTTGTAAGTGTTTTTGAATGTTGATTGGGATGTGTTGATGGCTGGCTTTTAAGTCATTAGTTGCCATTTACTTGTGCTACCCAGCCCTCACCTTCGAAGTACTTGATAGGCTGGTGGTAAATCAGCTCTCCTGTTGACTGACGAGGGGGGCCTGTTTCCCAGGTCTCAAACATTTCCCTGACTGTTTTTGTGCTTGCTCGTCCAACAATCTCAGTAGCTGCAAAGTTGAATGTGTGTCCATTGCAGTGCGAGGATCCCTGGTCTGACTGCTCACTTGAGTTCTTGCAATCTGGTGGTTAGCATCCTCTCCATCTGTCCTACATAGTTATGGGGGTTTGTTGTTTACATTGGAAGTATCTCCTGCCTCCAAATGATCTTTATAATGCATAATTTGTCCTTCTATAGTAGCCTCTGGGCAGTGTGCGATGCCCGTTTGCAGATCTCAGAAACTGGTTTCTGAAGCTTCCGCAATGTTTTTGATGTATGGTAGGGTGTGCCATGTGGTTGGTCTTGTACCTTGTCTCTTCCTTTCTCTCCCCATTGTATTACACAGACATCTTGTGATGAATGATTGTGGGTATCCATACTGCTTGAATTGTTCACATCTGCTCTTCACCTGTTTGGCTTGCTGGGTACTACAGTAGATTCTCCCGCTGCCAATGCAACTCTTTTTGTGTGACAGTGGGTGGTTGCTGTTGCTGTTGAAAGTCAGAATGCATGGGGTGTTAGTGACCTTGCAATAAACTGATTTCTAGGATTCCATCCTCTTGTCGTGAAATTTCAGTTTTCATGTTTGTAAGATGATTCACTTGGGGATGGCTAGGACAATTATCCACTACAAGGAGAATGGACCGTTTCTTCTTCATTTCTTGGTCAATACCTCTTATCCACTTCTCACACAGGGCACCAGTCATCCAAGCAGATTTTTTTAGATTTCCAGGTGACAGAAAGGTCTTTGGACTGCAGGTTCTTGGTTGAGCATGGCTTTGCCGATTTACCAGTCACCAAAATTTTAACTTCTCTCCAGTTAAGCTAACACACAGCAGAACTGTGAAATGTTTTTTAGAAAGTTTTCCACTCTTACATTTGCTGAATCAAAGTCAAAAACATCGTATTCTTTGATATTCTTCTTGAAAGAAATTCATTGCTACCAATTCTGCATTTCACTTCTCCATTGTATTGACAGGAGAGTCCAGGATGGGTTGGTCTAGTCTAGTAGCTTTATTGACAGTTGAAATTCTGAGGACCTCCCTGGTAACGGTCCCCAGTTTTTCAACTTGGTCTCAGCTCTGTAGGACACTCATTTCAGCTCCCAGAGTTTCAGAGGAGAAAATAGTTTGCTTTTTCAAAATTCCCTGGTTTTTTTGATGATATACGGAAGAACGGTTTGAAAGGTTTGAAGAGCTTTGGCGGGCGCGATTATTCATGCTCCACAGCTGATCAGCAGAATAAAGGCCTCTGACATTGGAGTGCCCCCTTGAAGATTCATGGTGGCAGAAAGGGGCCTTGGGCCTTCTTGCTGCTCCAGCGGCTATTTTGCTTGCAGTTCGTGCCTCACAGCTGTTTTTTGGGGACCAGATCTGCGTGCCTCACAACTACTATCGGCGTGGCCCCTTGTATCTCCGCAACGGCGGAGAGGGGCCTGGGCTGCAATGCCACTCCAACTGACTTTGTCAGATCAGGCCCCACACCTCTCAGGATCTTTGCACCTCACAGCTGAACTACAAAGGCCAGTAGCATTGGCGAGAGCCCCTAGAGTTTCCGCAGTTGCAGAAAGGAGCGTGGAGTTCCTTTTAGGGAACTCAGCCTTTTAGGGCCTAGTAGAACAGCTGAAATTTCTGCTCATTCTATGTTGCATATTCCTGTGACAGCTACTGAGAGGACAGCCCTTAAGTGACCACAAACACACTCCAGAGGCAACATTTACCCCAACAGTGGCGGGGCTCTGCCCGAGGGTGCTTCAGGAGCAGGACATGCCTCCCTTTATGAGGCTTTGGATATCTCAGGCGATCAGATGGGGAATTGCTGAGGGACTGCAACAGAGCCAGCAATTACCCATCCCAGTAGCTGATCATGCCATGGATACTGAGCTTTGGCAGCCAGTGGGTGAGGTTGCAAGTTATCAAGGGCCTTATTCCCTGGAACATTCCATCTGAAGCCAATCTTCTTTGTCAGAAGGAGAGCTTCAGGGGGAGGGAAATTTTTCGGACTATGAAAGAGAACTCCCCTCCCCATATGCCGACATTCAAGAGCTTTCTTTACCCCGTTTGCCAAAGCACGAAATACTGCTCGCCTGGAGAAGGACTCTATTTCACAGGAGCCAACACCGGAGACGGTTGAGCAGAAGGACTTCCTTTTCATGGAGCAGACTACTGAGACAGATGCCATGCTGGTCCCCAGGATGTTCCTGGATGTGATAAAGAGAGTGGGCCTCACCAGCCATATATTCCCGATACATTGGTTTGGAGAACACACTTTACAGCATGGACTCAGAACTCCTGTACCTGGTACAGGTTCCAAAGGTAGATATCCCAGTAGCTGTTTAACATCCTTGGTCCTACCACTGGACTTGGAGGATGCGTTGAAGGCAGAGGAATGAAAGAAGGAGATGGCTCTCTACAAAGCCCATCAGTCAGACTCCTGGGCAATCTGGGCCGCCACTGCAGCATCTTTTTTCATCCCTGCATCGGTACATTGGCTCAGGCAGCTTCAAGGTTGGATCCCAATGGAGGATCTGCAGGCGCACCAGGCCTCTGCAAAATCATTGCAGCGGCCAAATTTACCATGGATGCATCTCTAAACGTTGCCAAATTTTATGAGCGGGCCATTGCCTCTTCGGTGATGGTCTGTCGCATATTGTGGCTGTGACATTGGCGCATGGATGCCAAGAACAAATGGAACTTGGCTTCTGCCCCCTTTGGGGGGGAGGTGAAGCCTATTTGGGAAATCTGTGGATCCATTTTTAGTGGACACCAGAGATAAACAGCAGGTTCTTCCATCCCAGGACAGGAGGGTGGATTTCCGCGCCTCACCATACTTCAGATGGCCCTCCTTTCGACGGGGAATCTGGGGTTGGCTTTCCCCAAATCAGAGGCCCTTTCTATCCAGATCCAACTACCAGACCGAGAGATCTGGTTTTGGAAGCAGAAGAAGACAGCAGCCACAGGACAAGCGACCCTTTCATTGCAACAACAGTAGGGCATTCATGTGCCACAAGTAACATCGGGCTACAACCTCTCATAGGGGACTGACTTGGTCTTTTCTCAGACCATTGGGTGGAGATCACGATGGACGCCTGTATCAGGGAGACAATAAGATCAGGGCTCTCCCTAGAATTCCTCTCCTCTCCCCCGAGGTTTTTCCTTTGCTGTCCCATTTCCAGAGACCCTATAAGAAGAGAATTTATGGAATTGGCGATCCACCATTTATTGGATATTCGGGCCATTCAGCCGGTTCTGCCGGACCAGCGGGGACAGGGCTTTTATTCAATTTTGCTTGTCACTCAAAAGCCCTGGTGGGAGGGGGGGTGTAGGGCAATTCTGAACCTCAAGGGACTCAACAGGTATCTGGTCTACAGAAGATTCAAGATGCACTCCCTTCATTCCATTCTAGAAGGAATCCAGGAGGGAGACTTCTTGGCTTCTGTAGACCTGACGGAGTCATACCTCCATGTCCCTATTCATCCAAGTCACAGGCAATTCCTGAGGTTTTGTTATGTTGGGCGCCATTTCCAATTTGCAGCCCTCCAATTCGGCCTGGCATTGGCCCTACAGGCATTCACCAAGATCATGACAGCTCTGGCAACATACCTCAGAGCTTTACTCAATTGGATTCAGTGCTATTTGAATGATTTATTAATCCAGGTATCCTGGCCTCAGGCGGAAAAAAAATCTAAGCACGACAATCCAGATCCTCCGGGATCACGGGTTCTCAGTCAATCTGGACAAATGTCATTTGATACCCACAACAAGGCTGGTGCACTTGGAGGGACTCATAGACACAGTAACTGGACAAGTCTTTCTCTCCCAGGAGCGCCAGGACAGCATCAAGGCCTTAACAGCCAGATTCGAGCAGACAGAATAGTACAGTTGGAGTTGCTGTCCCAGCTCCTGGGAAAATTGATACCTTGTATTACAATAATGCCTTGGGCACGGTTCCACGCCAGGCCCCTTCAATGGTTTCTGCTTCCCTACCAGCGGGCAGGCCGCTGTCAGGTTTCAAGGTCGTCTCAAATAAATTGCATTTCAAACAAAATCTTTGATGAAAAACTCCCATTTATTAAGCACGACATTCTAACTCAGACTCCATCGCAGCCAACACTGACTTCCTGACCCAAAACCCTCCCTTTCTCCACTCCTCTGCACTCATTGGCCGTCTTCCAAGTCACTCTACCCCTAATCTTCTGCTCCAGCTCAAAGGAATTTCCCCCATCCCATCTCCTAGAGGATATTATCTCCATGGAAAATAAGTAGGTGAAAAGTCAAACGTCCCTTTCCAGACGCCTCCTCTTCTCCTTATGTCAGCACTAGAGTAAATACAGCTTGAAGTGCTGACAGCTGCTGTACCTCGATGGCAAGGGTTTGAGTACCACTGCAGGTGCTTTGTTTGTTCTACTAGTGGGGGTCCCAAGCCATTACACGGGGCAGTTTCTACAAGGAAGCAGACAGACTGACAATTACGTCCGATGCCAGCCTCTTTGTCTGGGGGGCCCACTTCAGGTCCCAGGTGGCCCGGGCGGTGGACACCGTAGGTGCTCCGCCACAACATAAATTGGCTGGTGCTCAGGACAGCTGGCACTCAGGGCATCCCATCAGGGGGGTTGGGGATATCATGTCCTCCTACTAACAGACAATGTGGCACCCAAAGCCAATGTCAACCAGCAGGAGGGGACTCGGTCAAAGTCTCTCATAAAAGAAGCAGAGACATTGTGCTGGTGGGCAGAGACACCTATTATCGATCAGGATAGAGCACATTGCAGGAGTATCCAACATGCAGGCAGACTGGTTGAGCAGGGCCACTGTCGACCAGTCAGAGTGGCATCTGCATCCCAGTCTGTTCGCAGAACTATCAGAACGATTCGGCCACCCGATTCTGGATCTCTTCGCCTCTCCATTGAACTCTCACCTTCCCAGATTCTTTGCAATGTTCCCAGCACTGGGAGTGGAAGGGGTAGATGCACTACGATGCCCGTGGACCAAGGGTCTATTATATGCCTTCCCCTGATTCCAGGGGTAATCAGGAAGGTGCTGTCGGAGAAGTTGGTAGCTTCCCACTGGCCCAGATGATCATGGTTCGCCGATCTGGTCGATCTCCAGACCTTGGAGGATTCCCCCAGACAGAGTCTCCCTCAACCAGGGTTCCATCATCCACCCGGAGCCTCAGTGACTCCAGTTGACTGTTTGGCGGTTGAGCGGAGGCTGCTGAAACAGGAGAGATTCTCCAATAGGGTCATACAGACGATCCAGGTGGCCAGGCGGCCTTCTACCACTCGCATTTATAATTCTATTTGGAAGAATTTCAGTGATTGGTGCACTAAGGGCAGTTTAGACCCCACCTTGGTCTCGGTGGTGGATGTATTGGAATTCTTGCAGGAGGGCCTGGAGAAGGGGCTATCCCCGAACACCTTACGGTGACAGGTTGCGGCCCTCCAATTTGAAGCCCTCTATGGTGCACTGCTTAACCACCTGGGATTCGCCCAGGGTATTACAGGCCCTTACTATGGCACTATTTGAACCCTTAAGAGAGGCCAGCCTATGTCTCCTCTCGTGTAAGGCGACTTTCCTGATGGCCGTCACATCTGTAAGGTGGATATCAGAGTTGGCGGCATTATCAGTGAGAAAGGACCTCTGTGTTTTTCATTCAAACAGGGTAGTTCTACGATTGGACCCTGCCTTTCTTCCAAAGGTTAACTCCTTGTTTCACCGAGCATAGGAATTGATCTTGCCTGATTTCTGTCCAAGGCCTTAGCATGCTTTGGAGCAGAAATGGCATACTCTGGATGTTAGGAGGGCCTTCCACGTTTACATCACAAGGACTGCTTCCATCAGGAAGACTGAGTCCCTGTTCGTTTCCTTTCAGCCATCAACTCTGGACCACAGGGTGACACTTTCCATGGTAGGTGGTTGGCTATGGGACTGTATTGCCAGGGCCTATGATCTTCAGACTCTTCCGATGTCCAGAGGGATTACGGTGCATTCCATTAGGAGTGCGGCCATGACTGTGGCATGGGCAATGCAGGCTTCTGTGGAAGAAATTTGTTGGGCGGCGACATGGACATCCCTGCTGCTGTTCATCCACCACTATAGACTGGACACTTACGCTTCTGTAGAGGTGGCCTTCGGCAGGCGGGTCCTGCAGCGAGTGCATGAGGAGGTGAGAACTCTGGACTAGAGCAGTTCCCACCCATAGGACAGCCATGCTTTGGTATGTCCCATCCTGGACTTTACTGTCGATACAATGGAGAAGGGGTGTTGGTCTTATCTGATACGCCCTTTCTCATAGTGATCAACGGGAGAATCCAGTCCCGCCCGATGGACTGTCTGGTCCAGATTCCGGGAGGAGATACGTTTGGACTGAACACGGAGTACAAAATTCGCTTCGTCTTCATTTTCAACTGGGGACCGTTACCAGGAAGGTGTGTCCTCAGAATTTCAACTCAGTCAATAGAGCTACAAGACTAGAGCAACCCATCCTGGACTCTCCCGTCAATCACCATGAGGAAGGGCGTATCGGGTAAGACCAACACCCCTTTTCTTGCCCTTGGTGCAGGCTGGAGTCAACTGGTCAAGTTATAGAGAGTAAAGTAATACCATGTGTCAAGGTCTAAATGGTCAAGATACAACTTACAGAGGTGGTCAATATAGAGAGGTTGACTTTATATTGTGTACATATAGTGTGTGTCCGATCTATGAAAATTCAGTCAACTTAGAGAGGTAGTCAATGTTGGCAATTATGGAGGTTTTATGTATAATAATACCCTCTTTGCAGAGAAAGACTTCCTATACAGTATGACCTGAAGGAATTTGAGACTTTTTCCCCATGTGTTCTTTCTACAAATTGTACCATATCCTTTTAACTCTGCTTTCTAACAGATGTTCTACTTGTACTGTGGATGATCTTTTTATATATCTTTATTTTATATTGAGGATGATTTGCTTTTTACTGTCAAGCTGGAACCCAACATGTCTGGATGAGTTGCAAGATTGCTTTGCCCCTGCTTTGTGGAGGAAATGT
Organism: Arizona elegans; assembly: GCA_022577455.1. Classification (NCBI taxonomy): domain Eukaryota; kingdom Metazoa; phylum Chordata; class Lepidosauria; order Squamata; family Colubridae; genus Arizona; species Arizona elegans. Next base: position 259,401,417 of record JAKOOJ010000001.1, read on the forward strand.
TTCTTTCCAGCAATAGATTTCCTCCAATATGTATCCTATAACAGATAAAAGAACTTTCCTGACCATAGGGGAAAAAAAATAAAACTTAAGGAGCATAAATCTTGAAGTTGCAGCAAAATTATCCAAAGTGACTATAGTCCAAAACTGTGTCATTTCCCTGCAGTAAGTTTGCAATGTAGATAGATATCATTACTTTCTATTTCTATGCTCAGTGGTAGGTTATCACTTGGCAGATGATAGCACATTATGTAAGAGCTACTAGTGCCGTGATGGCGAACCTATGGCACCTTTCGTGGCACACAAAACTATGTCGCCTGGCATGCACAGACAGCCTTGCCTGTTTGTCTTCTGGGTTTCTGGCACGCATGCGCACATGACGATCAGCTGTCGTTTATGCACACGTGGCAGTGCTGAAAATCGATGTGCACATGCATGTCAGCCAGCTGATTGTCGGGTGCACATGCGTGCTAGAAACCGGAAGTTCAGCTTTTCTGGAGCGCAGCCCTGAAAAACGTGCATGCACACAACTCAATGCCGAAAAGATTCGCCATCACTGTACTAGTGATTTATTCTACATTGGAGCTTAAAGTATTGATTTGTTATTTCCTTATTATGGGACACAGTGCAGGATTTTTAAAAGCAGTGTGCAACATTCTTTATTGTGGGAATACTAAAAGTAATTATTATTTTTGGTTTGATTTTTTGCCTATCCATCCATCCATCCATCCATAGGACTCACAAGAATCCATAAAACCAAGGATTACAATAGGTAATTCTGTTACCCTTCCCCCCCCCCCCCCCCCCCCATGCACCAAGTCAGTCTCCTATTTTAGCCCAGTGCTTAACGGAAGAGCCGTGTCTCCAGACCTCAGGTGGGAGGCTATTCCAAAGGGCTAAAGCAATCACCAAAAAGCTTCTGAACTCCCATTAATGAGAATTGTTTATTGGAACATTGCAAGAATAGTATTAAATAGCTAAATAAAAGGAAAAAAGATAGAAACGGTAGATAAAGACTAAAATATCTATAAATAAATAGGGAGTTTACAGTTTTCATAAACTTTGAAATTCATTATTTCATTCCTTAATTAAATGTATAGGATTAAGTTCTGAAAATAACTAGAAATCTATAAAAATCTGAATGTGATATTAATATTGAAATTACCCACTTTGCCATTGTTTCAAGGATAAAAGCATGTAATTACGTAAAGAAAAGAGAAAAGAAAAAGATATATTTTTTAAAAAAAAACCAATATTAGGAAACTATATATATATAAAACAGTAGGCAAGCTTTGCAGTTCCCTCCCATTATACCTAACTGATGATTGAAATTGTTTCAAATTTTTATTTTTATGTAACACTTCCCCCTTAAAAACAGTACATGTCTGACTTTGCCTTGTAGAGTGGCATCTAATAGGAGAACCTTTCTTACTTACACAAAATCAAACCTCTGTTCTGAATCTACACTGATAATTTTATCAGATGTTAGTCTTATGATATCTAAATTTAGTCGGGTCAAGTGTCAAATTTAGTCAGGTGTCAAATGTCAAAGAAAACACATTTTGTCATTGTAATCTTATATTGTCAGATTTTTGAATGGGAAAATGTTATGCAAATTAGAGACTCAGTGAAGTCAGTAACCAACTATGAAAAATTGACCCCGGACAACATGGTTAAATTTAACTGTTAAGTGCAGTTCTCTGTATCTTAATTGGTCATGCTACCAATTTGTTGGTAACTCAAAGTAATCTTGCTATTATTTAAATCTGCCTGTTTTTTTTTTTTAATTTGATTTATATGCTGCCCTTCTCTGGAGACTCAGGGCGGCTTACAATGTGCTCAGCAATAGCCTTCATCCTTTTGTGTATTTATACAAAGTCAGCTTATTGCCCCCACAACTGGGTCCTCAATTTACCTATCTTAGAAAGGATGGAAGGCTGAGTCAACCTTGAGCCTTGGCGAGATTCGAACCTGCAGTAATTGCAGGCAGCTGGTCTTAATAACCAGCTTAATAACAGGGTGCCTTAGACCACTGTACTACCAATATAGTTTTAACTATATTGATGACATGATGATGATGAATCAAGTCATTCTCAACTCCTAGTGACTACATAGATTTTTCTCCATGAAGACCTATCTCTAACCTGGACTTTCACATTTTCCAATGGTGTACTCATTGCCACTGTAATGAATTCATGCCCACCTTGCAAGTAAGTCTTGGCACTTCTTCTCTTTTTTTCCACCTTTTCTAGCATTAGAGGCTTTTTGAGAGAAGTAGGTCTTTGGATAATGTGTCTGAAGTAAGATAGTTTGAGCCTGATCACTTGTCTATAGAGATTCTCAGTCATCCAGGTTGTGATTGACCCAAAGGTGCTTTTTCAGGAGACAACTAGACTTTCTTGTTTTTTCTTTGAAGACATTTCGCTTCTTATCCAAGAAGCTCCTTCAGCTCTGACTGGATGGTGGAGAATGGAAGGATTTATATTCCTTGCAGACAGCTTTTAGCTTTCCAATTTGGGATGGGCACCCTTCAAATGGTGTGGGAACATGAACAAATTTCCATGGAAAGAGAAAAAAAATTGCAGACTACAGGAACCATCAACACTACTCAATGACCCTGAGGATACAGATAAATCTCCAAGTGCTTCAATGACCCTTTAAAAGGATACAAATGACCAACTGTCTGCAAGAATATAAATCCTTCCATTCTCCACCATCCAGTTAGAGCTTCTCCAGCTGAAGAACTTTCTTGGATGAGAAGCGAAATGTCTTCAAAGAAAAAAATAAAAAAGCCCAATTGCCTCCTGAAAAAGCACCTTTGGGAATAATCATTTGTCCCTCCGAGTGACAACTCTGGGTTAATTTGTTCAGTGATCCCTTAGTTTGTTTTTTGACTGTTACAAAAGTCAAAAGTTCAGGTGTGTCACTATTCTTCCTATCCTGCTGCTTCAACTTTCACCTCCATAGAGGAAGGTATTCCACTTCTAGGAATACCACAGTTTGCACAATACTGGTCTTTGTAGATATAGACATATCATGGTATTTGAGTATGACTATTGAGAGTTGATCCTAACAGGCAGAAGCAATACACTACTTTAATATCTTCATTACCAATTTGGTTGGCAAGTTTGGTTGTTCTATTATCATTAATTTGGTCTTTATAGCTTTAGCTTTTATCTTCATTTTTCACTGTGCTCCTTGAGTTTTACTAGTACTAAGGGTTACAGATCATTTACATTTTCATTGGGTAGTGTCATTGGCATAGTTCAGGTCATGGATGTTTCTTCCTCTATTAGCTAGATTAATAACATGGATTGTACAAATATATTTCCAAATAGAAATATTTAACATGAATGTTTAATTTTTTAATTACATGTTTGGACATGAATACGTATTCAAAAAATGATATTAGCCTTTTCTTTACATTTTTCTGGGTTCTCTTTAAATTCTATTATTCTGTTTATCTCAGATATTTATTTCAATTTTTATGTTTATATTTGATAAAGAATAATAAAATATGTAATAAATGTTCATTCCACTTTGAAAACATAATTTCATCCAATTTTCATATGAAAAATAGCTAACTTCTTTTGGTCACTATCCATATTGCAGATTATTTTTAATCTTAGCTGTACTTTTTCTTAGAATGTAAATTAATTGATTTGCTGCTGTATGTATACCCTGCTTTTTTCTTGAGAATTCAGATCAGTGTATGTGATAGTGTTTCCCCTACATCCATAACTACTAGTCTATGAGGCAGGTTAGAGGGAGAAAATGTGAAAAATCACCAGTGAGCACTGTGGATGGGAAATGGGGAATGTAACTTGAAGTTCTGATAGCAAGTCAATATAGAAAACCATGACCCCTCCAAAAATTGGCAGGGGAGGCTACTACATATAAACAGAGAGCAAATCCCACACTTACTTACACTGATGATGTTACCTGGGTAATGAAATGTCCATAAGCAAACCACCAACATCAGAAAGTAGCAAAGACTCCAAAAGTTTAAGTCAATTTAGAAAATATAGTTTAAGATGCTTTGTTTATTATACACACACACACGTAGCCCTAACGTGCAAAAAGGTGTTACTATTATTTCCGACTATCCAAATCCGTTTTAATCTGAATGGAAAATCTGTTTTGGGACCCCAAGGATAGTAATTAGCAGTCCCTTCAGAGTGACAGAGTAGAATTACCATTGTAATGGTTTAGTCTAAGGATAAAAGGATTGAATTTGGGTCTCTGCCTGCCAAACAAAATCAGTTGCCATGGGAATTTTCAAATAGGCATTCCCTTGAGTGATTTGAAGGGCATGAATAAACTCATAATAAATTACAGATTTTAAAGAAGCAATCTTTGCTGTCTCTGGCATACTCTGAGCAGCAAGCAGCATGGAGGCTTTAAAGAAAATGCTTACATAGAGAAGTTGAACCATGTTTCTATGCAAGCTATCGGCTTATTAAAGCTAAACTGTTTCTGTTCAATGCTATACAGTATAGCAAGCAGAATTCAAGAGAGTTTGTATCAATTCCTCTGAGTAAAAAAAATCTGATTGCTGTAGATGTAAATTAAATTATCTTGCTGAATTATATATCTTTTCAAGAAATTCTATTTAAAAGAGATCTTTATATTGTTTCAGCAAACATTAATTTGATTTTAACTTTCCCCTCTGGATATAATTATTAGACATGCCAAATGTAACTACGAAGGATACTAAAAGTTTTACAGGTAAGCCTTGATTTACAACAGTTTGTTTAGTGACTATTCAGAGTTACAATGGCACTTAAAAAGTGACTTATGACTGTTTTTCACACTTAAATTGTTGCAGCATCCCCATAGTCATGTGATCAAAACTCAGATGCTTGGCAATTGGTTCATATTTATGGCAGTTGCAGTGTCCCTGGGCCATATGATCACCTTTTGCGACCTTCTGACAAGCAAAATCAACTGGAAATCCAGATTCACCTAACAACCATGTTACTAATTTAACAACTGCAATGATTCACTTAACAACTGTGATAAGAAAGGTCACAAAATGGAGCAAAACTCACTTAACAAATGTCTTATTTAGCAACATAAATTTTGGGTTTAATTATGGTCGTAAATCGAGAAATACCTGTATTTGAAGCAAATGAGGTCTGAATTGATTCTTTAAGATTATCTATATATATAAAAGCAAAATACCACTCACACATCATCACAAAATCTCCAGAACCATAAAGCCTACAAACTTGAAATTTGCCACATATGTTTCTCTTGGCTTCTAGGTGCTCACTAAGAAAGGATTTTTAGAAATGACTATCAGAGCGTTAGTATTTCCTATATTATGATTAATACGTTCTGATGCTAAGGAATTCTACTCCCCCTCCCCACCTGAAAAGAAATCTGTTCCAAATGCAAAACATAAGCAGAAGAAGGGAGTTTCCATTTCCTTTTTACTTTCACAGCAGCAACCAGCTTTACTACAGAACAGTTGAGCTAAGCCATGGTCAGGCTCCTTCCTGCTCAGACAGCAATTACTGTTTCACTTTCCAGAGAGCCCTCTGATGCTAAGGAGTTCTATTCCCCCTCCCCACCTGAAAAGAAATCTGTTCCAAATGCAAAACAAAAGCAGAGGAGAGGAGTTTCAGTTTCAGTTTTACTTTCACAGCAGCAAGCAGGGGATAGGATAGGGGAGGCTTCTGTGGGACAAGCATGAGGGAGAGAAGAGGATGATAGACCTTTCTGTGGGGCAAGGCTGAGGGAGAGAAGGGGGATAGGATAGGATAGGATAGGCTTCTGTGGGGCAAGGCTGAGGGAGAGAAGGGTAGAGGAGAGGCCGATTGTAACTACTCATTAATTTTCAAGCTGTAAGTGTCAATTTAGCAAGCCTGATCACATAGTTTTGTAGCGGAGCACAGGTATTCAGCTAGTATATAAATATAATAGAATCAAATATGATTCCTACTTTAAAGAGTTTGTGTTTTGAGTTGGTAGCTTTCTTCTCCATATTGACACTTCTGAAATTTGAGAAAATAGAATATATTATTGGAAATGACTAATTTAATAATGATTACTCAACTATAGATGTAAAAGTAAATTATTCTATTTATATCAAACATGATTTATGTTTATAAAGTCAGAATAGTTTATATTCTCTAGTTACTATGATACTAATTACTTGTGATAGTTTTGCTGTGAAATTCAGTGTTATAGATCGGAATTAAGTGTATGTACCCTGTTTTCCCCAAAATAAGACATCCCCTGATAATAAGCCCAATCAGGCTTTTAGTCCATGACAATAACATGGAGTGCAGGGTCTTATTTTTGGTGAAACATGGTATGTATGTGTGTGTGTGTGTGTGTGTGTGCACGCACATACGCATATATGTTCACACATATATCCTGCTATCCATCAATCATCCCCTTTATTTCAAGGGGTACCAAAAGAAATGAAAAAGTAAATGTAATAAACTAAAACAAGAGATAAGGGGGAAAAAACAGAAAAGCCATTTTTTGACCAATTAATGCTTAGTCCCCATTACCTGCTGTAGCATTAAATCAGTATGGTATAACAATATGATATTTTTCTATTTAAAAGTATATATGTACTATATGCCTGTCCCTAACCAATACTCTGCTAATGTACCACATTTATAACAGAATAACAGAGTTGGAAGGAACCTTGGAGATCTTCTAGTCCAGTGATGGCTAACCTTTTTGCCATCGCGTGCCAGGAGGAGGGGGTCGCACGCATGTGTGCCCACACCCATAATTTTATGTGCCCCATGCATACGCGCACGACCACCAGTTCAGGCTAATAGTATTTTTTCTAAAATGTAAATAACCTGACATTTCTACGGTAGCTAAATTCTGTGCCTATGCCATAAGCATAGTATTTTGTTATTTTTGGTCTTGAATTGTAGTAATAAGTGTGTGTTCATCATGTGCTTTCTCTAAATAATGAAACTTAACAAGTAAATTTTCTTTTTCATATTCACATTTTTTCAGTGACTTGTGAAGAACCAAACTGTCCAATTTCTTGTCATAATATATAATATAAGGCCCCACTTCCCAAATTGTACTTTCTCATTGATAAATTTTTCAGACACTCAGGAGCATTAAACATAGTAATCTTCTTATAGTTTTTGCATTTATTTTATTACTTTTGGTTTTATGTAAGGGAAAAGTAATGCTGTTCTTCCATTTATAAGTATCTTCACATTCGTTAAGCATGTTGCAAAGACATTTCAGAAGCAAACCATATTTTAACTTTTCTGCAATTACACCATCTGCAACTACAGCTGTACGTTTTTTCAAGATTCTCACAGCAATTATGACTTCCTTTTCATCATTTTTCTTGGACAATAACATTTATAGCATGTGTAATGTATTACTACTACACCTATTCAAATCTCTAAAATGCTTGTTGCAATATTCCCTAACGTCGGTTTCTTATCAATCATTGTATAACTTTTATTTTTAATCACACTTTTTTCACTGCCTAGAGTTAACTGTAAACATACTTGATGTTTGAATTAATTGGCTAAAAATTTCAAAGGATAATTTTCCTTCCCTAAATCTTCTATTTTGTTATGACAAAATTGTCTTATTGAGCAACCCTGGGTGACTATTATTAGGTAAAATATTAAATTTTACTGTGTAACATTATTATTCTTAATAATAGTTGACACTAAGAATTTAGGATTATTAGAGGCTAGAGTGGATTATAAATACGATATTTTATGTTGTGAAGAGGCACCCTTCTTAAAGGTTGCAGAAAGGTGATCACTCGTGTGAAGAAAAAAAACCTTAGTTTCAGAAGATTTTAAATCAGTGGAAGACATTTTGTATGTGCAAAGTAGAATAGAGCTCTTAAAATAGCTTGAGATCTTCATTCTGAGATCTGCCAGCAATCTCATTCTCTATATTCAGTATCTGTGTCAGGTTATTCAATTGTATATAGTTTTTACAACTGTTATGCAAGGGACATTAAGGCCTTTTTCTGTTTAAAGTCAGATATAACAGGATGGCATTGGAACTGATACCTCTTTCTAGCTTTGCACATAATCCTAGGAAGACCAATGAGATACCTAAATTGCTGTCTTTCATTGTAAAACCATTGAACTGCATTTTAGTTCAATGATGTGTATTAGATTCCTGTTCCTATGAATTCTTTCAGGTATATTTTATAAATTGTACTATAAATGCCTGTTACATTTTTTTTTAAATCTTGGCTGTTGGAAATAATATATATGGGAAGTAATGGCAGACTGTTGTGAGCCAATGAACATGGCAAAAAGAGGATCCATTGAATTTACTAGCTCTCTGAACTACTTTGCAGATTAAGGAGAGAATCTTCAGAAGAACATGCTTTATTATACCGGGTGATTTTCATTCAATCATCAGAGAAAGAAGTTTTATGTAACTTTTAAGAATGTAAAGGAAAAATATCATTTGAAAATAAGCAGCAAGAAGGGTGATTAGATTGTTAATTTTGAAAGTTTTAAGCAGACTAAGGGGCCAAATTGACTGGTAATAAGATTTTGAAATAATTATTAATATACTTGGTGTGATTTGTTTAAAATCCTATTAAAATATATGAAGATTTTGAATTTAATGTAAGAAATCTTTTTCTGGGAAAATGTGGATTAGAAAGAAACATGATAAAATGAGACCTTGAAAGCTGGTTACTAGAGGGAGCCAGAAAGAACTAAGAATTATAGTTAAAGAGGAAGACCCATTACAGAATGGACAAAAGTTAACTCTGGAAGTTATCAAGGATATTAAGCAACAATGCAGTCAGAACTTTCTCTTAAGATTATCCATAACCATAAAAAATTGTTCAAAAAATGAGAAAGGAAAAGAATACAACTGAGAATCAGACAATTGGATATGGATATTAAATGGACAGGATACAAGAATGATATTGACAAAAATGCTATGCAAGACTTTAAAATGAAACAGACTGATGTTTTAATAACTAAAAGGGACAGACTTTATTTATTTATTTATTTATTTATTTAATCAGAAAAGTGACTTCGTTGCGTGGATTTCAACCTGAGTTGGCTTGGCCACCTTTTTTATTTTGAATTTACCAAAGAGATGTATAACACTTATGAAGGCATTCCTGAAAAGAAGAGAAAGAGAATGAAATCAGCTTTTAGGACACTACTTAAAAGGAATACATATTAAAATGGAAGAAAAGTGTTAAACTTGTGAAACAGATGTTAAACAGAGATGAAGAGAAGATGATATGAAATTACTTTATAGAACAGTATTTGAAGGGATTAAATTTCAATATGTTGAAATTTGTTGTTTCTGGTATAGTACTTCAATAGAATTTTTCTTGGTTAAGTTTGAATGGTGAGGCTTTAAAGATTTGTTTATATATAAGAGATAAGACCTGGCATGAAGAGTTTTTTTGTTTAGAGAAAATAATAAGACTGTGAAAAGGAAAGGAATATGAAATTAATTTATTTGTTTAAGGTCAAGTTATAATTATTTCTAGCTCTTTGTTGAGGGTAAAACTGCCCTCTGCAAAGTGGTGCAACGGACCAGACAGCGAATAGATATGTTGCTTAGCAAAAACACACAGATACTCACAGACTCTGAACATTGTACAGTCTTTACTTGTAGTATGAAAACAAACTTTGCTTCTCAAAACAAAGATAACGCTTCTTCAAATAATCACGGTTCAACACAAAACATAGTTTGCTTACAATTCCAGTTCTCTTCAGTAACACAGACACAGTTCCTTTCAGCAGTTCAACCTTCTAATAGCAGGAGCAGGAGTGAATGAACTTCCTGCCTTCTTTTATGTCTGCTTAGCACAGCCAATTAGTCATCTTGTAGCAGTTAAAGGTAGAGAACATAGTTTTCTATATATTACCTACCCAACCGTAGGATAAGCATCCAACACTCTTAATTGATTTGCTTGATGAAGAATGAATGATGATGCATTATTATTTATTAATACATAAAAGATGAGATATGGGATAGCAAGGATTTTTGTTGAAGTCCTAGAGAAGGTGATATGTTACTGAAGTTGTACGTGTCTCGATGAAGGAACATGACATTTATATATTTTCCTTTATATATATTTTTCTTCTCCCTCCACCTTTTAAATTATGTCTGTACTTTTTATTTTTTATTTTACTTTACTTTACTTTACTTTTACTTTATTTTGGATTTATATACCGCCCTACTCCCGAAGGACTCAGGGTGGTGAACACCAAAAGATAAAACACACATAATACAAAATTTTAAAAACAATGTAAAAGCACATTAAATAATTTGGCCCATACAGATTAAAACACCCCTATTGTTTTAAAACAAATTTAAAATTAACAATTAAAAGGAAGTTAGGCCAGGCCAGCCTGTTGAAATAAAAAGGTCTTGAGGGCACGGTGGAAAGTGTAAAACCGGGATCCTCCGTATCTCCAGGGGAGCTCGTTCCAAATGACAGGTGCCCCCACAGAGAAGGCTCTCCCCCTGGGGACCGCCAGTTGACACTGTTTGACCGACAGCACCCTGAGGAGCCCCCCTCTATGGGAGTGTACTGGCCGGTGAGAGGCTACTGCTGGCAGAAGGCGGTCTCATAAATACCCAGGTCCTAAGCCATGGAGTGCTCTAAAGGTGGTAACCAAGACCTTGAAGCACACCCGGAAGACCACCAGGAGCCAGTGCAGCTCGTGCAGGAGAGGTGTTACATGGGAACGCCACGTCACTCCCATAACCACCCGCACGGCCGCATTCTGGACCAGTTGGAGCCTCCGGGTGCTCCTCAAGGGGAGCCCCATGTAGAGAGCATTACAGTAGTCCAGGCGGGAAGTGACGAGGGCATGAGTGACCGTGCGTAAGGAGTCCCGATCCAGAAAGGGACGCAACTGGCAGATCAGGCGAACCTGATAAGAAGTCCTCCCGGCCACAGCCGTCAAATGCTCTTCTAAAGACAGCCGTGAATCCAGGAGGACACCCAAGATGCGAGCCCTCTCCGTGGGGGCCAACGACTTGCCCCCAATTGTCAGTGATGGCGCCAACTGACTATATTGGGACCTCGGCAACCACAGCCACGCGGTCTTGGATGGGTTGAGCCTGAGTCTGTTTCTCCCCATCCAGATCTGCACGGCCTCCAGACACTGAGACATCACTTAGGACATCATTGGGGTGGTCCAGGGTGGAGATGTATAGCTGAGTGTCATCAGCGTACTGATGGTACTTCACCCCGAAACCACGGATGATCTCACCCAGTGGCTTCACATAAATGTTGAACAGAAGGGGCAAGAGAACCGACCCCTGTGGCACCCCACATACAAGGCACCTCGGGGTCAACCTCTGCCCCCCTGCCAACACAGACTGCGACTGGTCAGAGAGAAAGGAGAACCACCGCAACACGGTGCCCCCCACCCCCAACTCTTCCAACCAGTGCAACATGATACCATGGTCGATGGTATCAAAAGCCACTGAGAGGTCTAATAGGACCAGGACAGAGGAACAACCCCTGTCCCGAGCCCTCCAGAGATCATCAACCAATGCGACCAATGCCGTTTCCATGCTGTATCCAGGCCTGAAGCCCAACTGGAACGGATCTAGATAAACCGTTTCATCCAGGTACTGGATTTTTATTTTATTTTTTATTTGTATTGCTTTTTTCCTTTCTTTCAGGAATTCCTCTGTGTGTGTGTGTGTTTGTATTAATTTTTTTCTTTGTATTTTTAAACTTCAATAAAATATATATAGCTGATTATTAAATGGGCTTTATTTACAGCTACAAGTAAGCAGCCTGAATTGTGTACTTTCTGAAACAGTGCTGGATAATTAAATCTAGCTGAGAGGCTAGATTAAAACATGCATACATATAGAAAATTATTCCCAGCAATATAAAGAAGAAAAGCAGAACCGAAGATTTTGAATGTAAAGTAGCTGAGTGACACATCTGCTCCTTAGAGAGAAGTCATACAGTTTTGTTTAGTTCTCTGTATTAAACTGACTGTAAAACCTTTGCCAGAAGTAATATAAGCCAAGACAGTCCAACAGAAATAGCATTAACATCTCATCTTGGAATCTACAGACTGTCAGCAGGAAAATAACCTGCTTAGATTTACACTGAAAGTCACTTTGGTATAGTGGTTAAGGCATCAGACTGGAAACTGGGAAACTATGAGTTCTACTATATTATTGAAATGAAGCCAGCTGGGTAAATTTGGACTAGTTGCTCTCTCTCATCTCTAGGAAGACTGCAACCGCAAGCCACTTTTGTTCATCTTGCCAAGAAAAGTGTTCTATATTTCTATAAAAGTTTCTATATTTCTTTCTCTGAATCACACGACAAGATGGTACACCGTATTTACCAGATCTGTTTTGTTAGAGTACTGTCAGATGTGTTCTCTCTTGCCCGGGAGATGCAACACCAGATCCAATTATGAATTCAGTCTAGATATTGAGAGAAATTTTCTAACAATAATGGCCATCAACCAGTAGAATAGGCTATTTCATAAAGTGGGAAATTCTCCTTCACTGGAAGTCTTTAAAAGAAGCTGAATAACCAACCTTTAGCAACTTTTGCATCAAGCACAGAATTGACCAGTAACTTCTGAGATCCTTTCCTACTGAAAATTCTCTGAAGTATAGATAAAGGCTTTATCACAGAAGTTCATGATCTCTACCTAAACATTACTAATGCTTCTTAGATTGTGTTGTGTTTGCTTAGTTACTTTGGGGCAACAGCACACTCAAGAACAAATCTACTGCCAGGTAGGCCACTAATCCCAAAGTACTGTACCCAACAAGAAAGGTGGCACTCCTTTCTTTCTCTGTTCTTTGCCTCTCACAGGCAAAGAGTTCCTGAAATGTGAAATATAGTCACTGTGTCATGGTCATTCTCAAGAGTTAGGGAGTCAGGGCAGTAAAGCATACTTCTTCTCACTCCACCATGGAAGAGGTTGCAATAGGAGTAGTTAAAAAGGACAAAATCTCCACCTCCTGCCCCATGCCTGAACCAGTAAATCAGCTGTTATCTGTAGAGAATCAGTTGGAAGGCTTGTACTGTGTATAATAGCAATCATGTTGCTGTTCCTTGTAATATATATTATAAGCTTCTTCAGAGGAAAATAAGCTATCCCATACTTATTTAGCACTACAATTGCTTCATGGGAATAAACTTGGCTTTCATACATTGCTTACAAATATATAAAAATGATCAGTTGGCTGTGTGATATATCTAAACACCAATAGCTAAATTATCCATAGTTGAATACAGCTTTGCAAATCATCTTCCAAAATACTCTGATTTTTCCCTTTCACATATTTGAATTCTAATACAATCTGGTTAAAGATGTACTGTATACATCTAATACATGACTGATCTTTTGCCAGACCTTCTATGAATAAAAAACAATTGGTTAAACATTTTATAGGCCAGAAATGTAACTCATTGGCAGAAATGCAACCAGCTGTTTTCTTCAGGTCTTTCTAAATTAGGTTTCTATGCTGCACATTCAGGTAGAGGCATTTTAGCACAGTCAGTGAATTTTGAAGTCTGTAGTAAAGAAGATATCATTCATTACTACAATACTTTGTATTTCTATCCTAAACATATGGAAGATAAAACCTTGTTCTGCCACCTGTTAGAAGCAATGTAGCTACACACTGGAGCCTTGAAATGCATATTCTGTTGAAAACCCACTGTATTTCTTTGCAGGGAATAATTGAAAGGCTTTGCATTCTGCACTTTCAGTACAGAAAATTTTTCCCAGTTTACTGCATTTCCGTGTTGGTTACAAGGGACGGGCTTCTCTTTTTCCCTGGCCAGCATGAGAATAAATAAATTAGAAGTGTTTATAATCTGAATCTGCTGCAGTCTCTAGCATATTGAAATTATTGTATAATGTTCCAAAATCAAAATTATTTTCAAGTAAATCGCCTTGTGTGCCATGCTGCTTCATGACATTCTGTGATTGGTTTGGTGATTTGGTTAGTTGTTTTTGTTTTTGTTTTTAAATGCTTCCATGCCATGGAGACCTGAAGGATTGTTTGAGGTAGGCAACACAGTAGGGATTGTTTATTATAGTAATGTAGAATAACAGAATATTGAAAGCTTCTCTATATTTTTCTCTGTCCTATCATATATTAAACAAAATCAAAGCAATATTGTTTTGAGTTTCTTTCTCACACTTTTCTTTTTCATGTTGGTGTAATATTTTCTGCAAGTTTCCCCTTAACAATTCCTTCCTTCCTTCCTTCTCTATTCCAATGGCTAGCTCTGTATTCTTTTACATTGTTTTACAGGCATAAATTTCATCATTGCTGTCATTGGGTGAAGTCAGTTAGGAGGAGGAGGTGGACGAGGGGGGGATAAGGAAGAGTCAGTGAAACACCAGTTCAAGCAATTGCAAAGCATTTTAGTCATGATAAAAAAAATGCCTGCCATATAAATAAGTATGTAATTGTTTTAATTATAGCTATTTCCCCATCTTTGCTGTGGTGAATCCAAGAGTTGTAATATAAACCAATCCATGTGAGTTTTGTGTGTGTTCAACTTTCTTTTTCACATTGGTTGGCACTTACAAAGAAACACTTTTTATAGTGTGTTGCTATGCTTCTGAATTTTCAGATTACTGCATCTGAAAATTGTTGTGTTGCTTGGTGAACATTACAGTAAGTTCACTGTGAATTCGATAGAACCTTCAAGCCAACAGCCAGATAGTATTTTTGCTGTTATATTGTGCATGGATTGTTTTGTTAATCCATTTCTTCCTGTTCAGTTTTGTGGTTGTTTTTCTAGGCAGGCAAACTGCAGGCAATCAATCAGTAAAAATAGAGTTTTTGTTATTTGCCATGGTTTGTAAAATGTTGTTTTAAAAAACCCTTTGAACACTGTTTTTGTAGGATTAATGCAACATTTTAAAAATAAAAACTAGGTTACAGAATTTATATGATGATTCATAGTATCTCAAAAGTGCTCATTAGCAGCTTCTAATTAAACTAGAAAGAAATGGTAGCTGTTATGTTGAATAGCAACTTCAAAAAAGTTATCTAGGTAAGAAAATATCAGGTGCACAAATAACATCATAGGTGTGCATACATGAATGTGAACTAAAAGCTGTCTGAAATATGAATATCTTACCAATTTATTATATGAACTTAAGTTTCTACCTAACATGTATGTACCCCTCTATATTGCTAAATTATAGAACTCCCCTCATCAGTTAAGTCTTAGTTATATTGCTCCATCAATCCCACTTGAAGCTTGTTGCTTTCAGGCTTTCCACAAGTATATTTTTACCTTATCTTTCGTCATTTTCAGCTGCGCTGGGCTTTGAGTTTTCTGCATTGAGTTGGCAGGTGGCCCCACTGTCACCTCCTCTTCAGTATGTTTCTTAGAGTAGGACTGCAAAAGGTTTTTGTAATCTTCTCATTTATCCACAATCTAATTCAGCTCACATTTATCAGCCCATTTTAGGCTGATATTAAAACCAGCAGCCAGTGGTTTGAATCAATTTCACTCCTTTTCCTTTCTAAGTATCTCTTTTTCAGAGTCCTCTCTGATGCTGTTTAAAATTCCAGCTGGGATGCTAGTGTGGCATTTGATACTAGCCCATATGCAACCCGCTCTAAGTTTTCTATTCTCAATTTTTTAATCAATAAAATGAGTGCAAACTGTTCATTTGGGTGCCCTTTGACATGTTGGGTGTAATTCAGAAAAATCAATAAAGAAGAGATTAAATAAATATAGGTAATCCTTGTTTAATTACTGCCCCTTTTAGTGACTATTTGAAGTTATGATGGCATGGAAAAAGTAGCAATAACATCTAGACTTAGATGCTGCCCCATTGTGCTTTACAGCACTCTCTGAGCAGTTTAAAATGTCAATATATTGCCCCTAACAATCTGGGTCCTCATTTTATTAACCTGGAAAGGATGGAAGGTTGAGTCAACCTGAGTTAGGATCGAACTCCAGGCTGTGGGCAGAGTTAGCCTTCAAAACTGCGCCACCAGGGCTCTTTAGTAACTTTATTATTGATCTTTGCACTTATGGCTGTTGCAGCATCCCTGAGGGCATGTGAGGAGATTTTGGCACTTTGCAACCTGTGGGTGTTTATGATTGTTACTGTGTCTACAAAAACATGATCACTATTTGCATGCTTCATGGTCAGCTTTCAATATACCTATCAATGGAGAAGAAAGCAGTAAACTCACAAGACACTATCCTACAATGTCTCGCTTAACAACCATGAGGGATTTGTTCAACTGCATCACTTATTGACAGAGTTGCTGGTTCCAATTGTGGTTCTTAAATGAGAACTATCTGATCTTGTTGTCTGTTCTATAAGTTAATTCCATTGGATAAAATCAATTTCCAATTATAAATTCATGTAATAAAGAACCTTATCTTACCGAACAAATAAAAAAAATTAACTAGGTGCCTTGCAATGAGATGGACAGCAAACAAATTTAATAAATATATTGTATCAATAATGGAGAATGTTTGTAGCTCAAGGTTGAAATGAGGGGTCCTTGGTGCTCTCTGAACTTGGCTGTTTTCTTGTAGATGTTTCATTGCCCAAACTAGGTAACACGATAGGTGCTAATAAAGAGTGAGGTTTGCTCTCAGTTTATAGTCTAGTGGCTTGCCCTGTCAGTGTTGGTGGCCTTAGAGGTTCTTTGGTTGAGCTGTTTACTGTTCACTTTTTTCCTCTTCGGTAATTTGGCCGTTTTTAGTGAGGTCACTGAAAATTTTATTGATTCGGTTGTCTAATTTTTATATTCTGTTAGTGTTTACTGGGATGTAAGTGTCTTCATCTTCTAGTATTTCTTTAGTTTTTTAGACATAAATAATATCCATAGATTATGCAAAAGAGACAATCAACAAGCCAAAAAGGGAACAAAAAATCCTAAACACCTCTCCCCCAGCAATCAGCACCCAGATGAGCATAGATTAGCTTCAAGAATAACATCAGACCAACAATCAAGTAAACAATACCCAAATCAAGAAACAAGCCAACAGTAAACAGCCCAATCAAGTAACCTCTAAGACCACCCCACCAACACTGACAGGCAAGCCACTAGAATATAAACAGAGAGCAAACCCCACTCCTTACTAGCACTAGTTTGGGTAATGAAATGTCTGCAACAACCAAGCTCAGAGATCACCAAGAATCTCCTCAATTAATTATATGTTAATAATATACCTGACTTTCAATATCAACCAAAAAAATAATAAGTTTTGTAAAAAAATTCACCCACTCTCAGCCCAACTCATCTCCCAGAGTTGTTGTTGTAGGGAAAATAAGAGGAAGGTGGGTTGGATATGTTCACTGCCCGGAATTAATCATAAAAATAATACAGTTAATACATAACTATGTATTAAACTGTAATAATTTGTACAGATACAAATTAATGAAATGAATAAATTTTTGCCTTCTCACTGTATTTTAATATATACTTAGGCCCTGAAATCCAGCCTTCTAAAATTGCTTGCTCAAATAGGGTCAGCCAGAATTGAGCATTGATGCTGTGCGTCTTGCTGATATTCACAGTTTTCATAAACTGCCAATCTGTGGTAGGTGAGAAAACAGTGCAGAACAGAAGGATTTCTTAAATATGCAGCAATATTGTTTGTTTGATTTGGAAGCTTCTGAAAAGCTTGAGTGTAGATCAAGCAAGATTTTCTACTTTTTAAAATAGCAATCTACTTCAGTTAGAGTTAACTATTTCAGTGTAAAAGGGGAAAGGGTATATAATACTGCTCCTTTAATCCTTTTATTTGTGATATTACATGTAGTTCTTGAGTTATGGTCATTTGTTTAATGACTAAACAAATTAAAGCTATGAAGGTGCTGAAAACAAAAGACTTGCAGCATCCTGGAGTCATGTGATTGTCATTTGCAACCTTCTGACAATGGCGGGAATCCAAATTTGCTTAATGACTGTAGCAAGAAAACTCATAAACTTGGGCGCAACTAACTTAATGACCCAATTACTTATAAACTGAAGTTGATTGCCAGTTGTGGGAATTAAGTTGTGGATTACTTATATACCTCATTAATACCACACCAAATATCCGATTATAGAAAGGGATTATATATTTTAAATGCAGTTTGCTTTGAGATACATACTATAAGGTGAATTTAGGGGGCTAATGATCTGTCACTATAATGAGTAAGAGAACTGTGAATGAAGAGGGGTACCTTTGCTACTTTGTAGAGTAGGGATGTATAAACTTTTAGCATAATATTAATGTCTAATTGAATCTAAGGAATTGAATCCCCCATCCACACACACACCATTGTAGTTAGTGCTGTTGGAGTATTGCAAAATGCCATTAATTTGGATAAGCAGCTGTATTATTTTCTTACAAAAACATGGTATAACCCAATTAATGAATTTAGTTTTAACAGTACCTAGCCATCGATTTTTTAATAATAACCATTAACATTTTTAAAAATCTAGAAACTTTGCATCACATATCATGCACATTATATGTAGCAAGTCCCCAGATTAAGAATACCATAGTTTAAAGATAACTCAGATCCAGATGAATGGGACGTTGGTCTTATCTGATACGCCCATTTTCAGGAGATGCCGAGAGACTCCAGGCATCGAATAGGATGACTCTTATCTCATAGCTCTTTAGACTGAGTTCAAACTGAAGACATGCCTTCTGCTGACGTTCCCCAGTTTTGACGATGTTACAGTGATGTTTCAGGATGTAGTACCTGCAATGACACCCCAAGGATACCTCGGACCATACTTTCCTTAGGGTGAGGCTGAAGTCTCTCGGCACCTCCTGAAAATGGGCGTATCAGGTAGGACCAATGCCCTTTTCCAGGAAGGTGCCTTGAGACTCCAGGCATGGGACATACCAAAGCTGGCTGTCCTCACGGGAGGGACCTGTCTGGTCCTGCTCACTGGCCATTCCCAGTACTCGCTGAAGGACCCTCCTGCCAAAGGTGGCCAAGGCAAAAGAGTCCAGCCGGTAGTGCTGGATGAAAAGCAATGGTGAAGACCAGGACCCCACATGACAAATTTCCTCCACTGAAGCCTGTGTCGCCCAGGCTGCCATAGTAGCAGCACTCCTGGTAGAACATGCTGTGAGCGCCCTTGGTTTCAGCAGGGCCTGCAAGTCATATGCCTTAGCAATGGTCGCATAAAGCCACCGGCCTACTGTTGATACTGTAACCTTCTGCCCCATCGTAGCTGGTTGAAACGATATAAAAAGTGCCTCAGTCTTCCTGAATGCCTTTGTCCGTTTTATATATATATGCATAAGGCCCTCCTCACATCTAGAGTGTGCCATTCCCTTTCTCTGGAGTGAGAGGGATTGGAACAAAAATCCGGTAAAATCAACTCCTGCCAAGAATTGACTTTGGGCATGAAAGCTGGATCTAGTCTCAATACTATCCTATCCGTGTGGAAGATGCATAAATCTTCCCTTACAGAGAGTGCGGCCAACTCCAATATCCTTCTGGCTGATGTTATGGCCACTAAAAAGACCACCTTGTAGGTTAGAAAACTGAGGTGAGTAGTTCTCGGGTTCAAAGGGAGCCCTGATGAGAGCCTGCAGCACCTTGCAGAGATCCCAGGTGGGGTATTTGTGAACCACCGGCGGTCTTAAATTGGTGGCTCCCCTAAGGGATCTCTGCACCTCTGAGTGGTGCGCTATGGACTATAGGGCCCCACAAGACAAAATCGATGCCAAGGCCGCTACCTGCCTCCGAAGAGTAGTCGGAGCTAACCCCTTATCCAGGCCTTCTCGGAGGAAGTCTAGCAATTGAGCTACTGATACTTGGTGGGATCCAAGTTACATCTGGTACACCACCTACAAAAAATCCCCCATGTAGCATTATAAATCCGATTGGTGGATGATCACCTGGCAGCCTGGATGGTATGTATAACGCCAGAGGAGAAATTTCACTCCATCAGAAGTCTCAGCTCAAGCGCCATGCGGTCAAGTGAAGCCACTGTGGGTAGCATATGGGACCCTGGCTGAGGGAGACTCTGTCTGGAGGAATCCTCCACGGTCTGGCAATCAACAGGCTGATCAGATCCACGAACCACAGATGTCTGGGCCACTGTGGCACTATTAGTATCACCTCTGCCCTCTCGGCTAACATCCTCCTGGGCACCTGCGGGATCAAGGCCAGGGGTGAAATGCATAAAGAAGACCCTGAGGCCATGGGCAACGAAGGGCATTGATTCCCTCTGCCCCAGAGCTGTAAAACTCGAGAAGAAGCGGGGCAGCTGACTGTTTGCCGGTGAAGCAAAAGGATCCAATATTGGAGAGCCAAACCGATATCTCCTGGAAGAAGTCCGGGTGCAGGCGCCACTCCGCATGGTCGATGGTGGCCCTGCTCAGCCAGTATGCCCGTACATTTCTCGACCCTGAAATGTGCTCGGCCTTTATGGAAAGCACATTCTTCTCCACCCAACGACATAGCCGCTCTGCCTCCTCCATGAGCACTTTGGAGTACGTGCCCCGTTGTTTGTTTATGTGTGCCTTGGTGGCCACATTGTCGATGAAGAGGAGGATATGCTGGCCTGCAATCTGCTCCTTGAATTCCCTCAGGACCAGGTGAGCTGCCTTTAGCTCCAGCCAATTGATATTTTGGGGTAAGTCCCTCTGTGACCACCTCTCTTGGGCAACTAGGTTCTGGAAATGGGCTCCCCAGCCCCCCAGACTGGCATCTGTGGTGATAGTCAGCCACTTCTGGTCTCTGAACACACAACCCCTGTTCATATGGAGGGATCGCAGAACCTTTCTTAGGACCCGAACTCCAACAGGCGAGGTATTCCTGCCCGCCCTCTGGAACGGGAGCAGAAACCACTGTAGTGGTTTGGCATGGAACCTTGCCCAAGGAACTATCCCTATACAAGATAACATCTTGCCTAGGAACTTGGATCTGATCTGTCATGTCAATGTCTTGATGCTCTCCAGCCGGTCTGGCAAAAGAAAAACCTATTATTGCCCCTAGATGTAGTAGGCAAGAAGCTGGTCTGAGGTGGCTCTTCTCCACATTTATAGAGAAGCCGTGGCTCTGCAGAAGCTGAGTCGTGACCCAGAGGTCTTCTCTGCCCATCTGTGAGAGACTGATTGTATTAGTACATCATCCAGATAACATTGTATCCAGACTGGTAGTGTCCTGAGAAAAACCCCTAGCACTGCCAAGAGTTTGGTGAACACTTTGGGTGCTGATGCCAGTCCAAACAGTAGAGCCCTGTACTGCATGTGTCTGCCGTTGTAACAGAATCACAGGTACTGTCTGTGTAGTGGTTGTTAAGGATATTGTGTTAACAACCAGCAGAGCATAGAGCACATGAAAACGGTGCTGAAAGCAACAATGAATAAAATACATATAAACTGGTTTATCAAAGTTTTTACTTTGTAGTGAAAAACAATCTCATAGTCTTTAATCAATCTAAGTCTTAGCCAGTCATAATCAGTCCAGAGATACAAGATTCTTCTTACCAGTTTGTAGTAAAAGGATCAAACAGAAACGATATAAATAGTTCTTAAAAACAGAATAAATAAACCATGATCACATTAGACCATGTTAGAGATCAAGTAGAAATTACAAAACAGCAGTAGGTAATAAATAGTAGCAAGTTCACGCTAATAACAGGTCATGATGGTGGCATGACCACAATGACTACATTCAAGATCTCCTTAAATACAGTTACTACAGAGCTTATCCAATCAGGATACAATGACTCAGCATTACAATGACTCAGCAGTACTTCTTAAAGTCATAAAATACATATTCATCATATTAGCTTATATATTGCCTGGACAACCTGTTAGGCATGCACCATATCCTAACAGTGGTAAAATCGTAATCTTTGAGGATTCCTTCTCTCTCTCTCTCTCTCCCTCTCCCTCTCTCTCCCTCTCTCTCCCTCTCTCTCCCTCTCCCTCCCTCCCTCCCTCCCTCCCTCTCTCCCTCTCTCCCCCTCCCTCCCTCCCTCCCTCTCTCTCAGCAACCCACCAGAAAAAGCTGCACAATCAGCCTGAAATTAAATTGCTCTCAGAGCTCACTCACTCAGGTCCAATAGAACTTTAGGCTGATTCAAAACGGGGGAACATCAGCAGAAGGCATGTCTTCAGTTTGAACTCAGTCTAAAGAGCTATGAGACAAGAGTCATCCCATCCCATGCCTGGAGTCTTGAGGCACCTTTCTGGAAAAAGGCGGTTACTGGCCAGTCAATACTGATAGTAGACAAGGACCAGAAGATAGCATGGTTGATAGATGCAGCAGTGCCAAATGAAGCAACATCAGGAAGAAGAGGTTTGAGATGCTGGTGAAATACCACATCCTGAAGGAGGAACTGGAGAGGATGTGGAAAATACAGTGGTCCCAGTGGTGGTAGAGTACTTAGTCTGTGGGAGAGTGGCTCCAACAGATCCCAGGAACAACATCTACCCAAGAAGAATGCAGTGCTAGGAATAGCTAAGATCCTGCCCAGAACCTTCAATTTCCCAGGCCTCTGGTAGAGGACCCAAGATTGAGGAAGATACATACCACCCATAGGGATGAGAAGGGATTTATTTATATTTACATATTACTTGGGTCATGAAACTCTATTCCAAATTTCCTATGCTTGGAATAAATGATCAGATAAAACTTATCTATATTTTTTTAGTGACACTTCATTAATAGTAGAGTAGAAAACATTTTAGATTTTAAAACCAGATTTTTACTCTTCCCATAACAACAAAGACACTTTGAGAAATGGAGCAAGCTCTCTATGTAACTACAGTATTTGAGTAAACATTAACTTTTTATATACAGTAGCTTAATACATTTCAAGTTTAAAATAAGATGTGTAGGAAGATGGAGCATGTTGTGTACATCTACTGTTTTTAGAAGAAATCCTTTAAGAAGCTTAGAAATAATAATTTGTAAAGGATGTTTTATATTTTGCAATCAAATGTATCTAACTAGTTTTCCTTCTCAAAATCAGGAATGGGGAAACTTTTCTGCCAAGGACTTTGTTCCTCGAGAATAATCTCTTGGGGGCCCTGAGATAGGCAACATGAAACAAATTGGGGGGGGGGGGTCAACATTAAAAATAAATGGGAACAGGCACTTTCTCTTTGATCTCTTCCTTTTCCAAATACTTTTACTTCCCAAAGAGTGGGCTGAAGAAAAGGTAGAGCTAACTTTGTCAGAGATGTACCCTGAACTTTTGATAATTGTTTCAAAACTCAAGGTGGTGGGGACACACAACACTCCTTCCTCTATTTCCCCCCAGCAACAGTCCTGTGAGGTAGGGATGATGGTGACTGGCCCAAAATCACCTAGCTGGTTTTCATGGCTAAGGTAGGACTTGAACTCACAGTCTCTCACTATCTAGCCTGGTGCCTTAACCACTAGACCAAACTGGCTCTATATACATACATATGCATTATAGTATCCCTTTCATTATGCAATATTTTTAAAAAAGACTAAAAAAAGGAATTGAAGACAGGAGAATAAGAGAAAAAGAAAGAAACTCTAACTAAATCCAGTTTATATTAAACCTATTTGCTACAACTTTATATTCTGTTCTGTCCTTGAAAACCTTGCTTTGATCATGTCCATACACCAATTCATACTTAGTCTTTTGTTCTTTAAACTTCTCAGTTCTCTTTTTGAAGATCACATTAACTCCATTGTGCCACTATAGTTTTAATTTCTTTCCCTTCATCTCGTTTACTCCTTGCTGCTTAAATTTTGCCATTAATGAGAGGCCATTTTAAGATTTCTCTTACATGAGAAGAATTGGTGGGGGCAGGGAGAGATCAAATATCAGTATCAGAAACTATAACAAGGATTAAACGTGCCTAGTAAATATAAGTATCTAAAACCCAACAAAACACATTTCTAGTAATTACTAATTTTTTAAAAAAAACCAAATGATGAATCATTTCAATAATATATTTTTCTGATTATTGTTTCAGATTATGATGTATCTATTTATAATTGATTGTGATTTCAAAGATGAAATGCTTGCATAAGTTGTTTTATTTTAAGATTAAGAAAAGCATGCATAAGCATTGTTGCCGACTTTATTGAAATCGGCTCCCTCTCAGTTCATATATGCATACAGTATTGTGTTTGTTTTAGAGAATACATCTTTAAAACTGCTACAGTCATTGTACCAGTTTTCTGTAATTGCCAATCTAATAATAGCTGATTCACTAAAACGATGTGCTTCCTTTCTGTTGTATTTTTACAGAATTTGACTTAAGCAGTTTCATCTAGTGTTTAAGGCACCAGACTAGAAACCAGGAGATCATGAGTTCTAGTCCTGCCTTAGCAATGAAAGCCAACTAGGGGACCTCGGGCAAGTCACCCCAAATCATCTCACAGGATTGTTGTTGGGAAAATATGAGGAAGGAATATTAGATATGTTCACCGACTTGTGTTTTTTTCATTAAAAAATGATAGGCAAGATATAAATAAAACAAATTTTAAAATTTGGAATTGGTGAAATGCTACAATTAAGAGTATGTAGTTAAATGTTCTAAGGATAATGTCTACATTTATTGGTGATTGGAAATCCCTTATGGATTTTTGCATAAAAATGAAAAGAAATGAATTTGTGATTTATGGTTTTGATGATTAGACTGGATGGATGATAGAAAGAGGAGGGTCATGATGTAACTTTTGAGTAAAATTAACTTTACTTATAATGGCTGTGAAGAATATAGGAAGCCGTATCTTTATATCTTTTTTACATCTTTTTCCCTTTTTTTAAATGTTCTTTTTTCTTATTGCACTTTTTTGCTTTTGCTTTTCTTTTTGTTTTCCTTCTATTTTAGTTTGTATTATTTCTTATTATTGCTGTTAAAAATTTTCAATAAAATACTTTTTAAAAGAATATATACTTAAATTTTTGTTTATTGCTTATTAGCAACTAATAAATTGTTAGCCATTCATTTGAGAGTTTTCATTTGGGACTTAAGAATTATTACTCTTCCATTTCAAATTGAATGGAAGACAGATTCAGCCCTTTAAGCTACTTCCATAGTATATTTTGTACAACTCTGATTCAATAAAAAGTTTCCTATCCTCTTCCAGGTTTGCTTTACCTTTGAAAGAAAGGATTTCATACATTGTTTTATACATTGGAATTGCTGTCGAGAAGAGAGCAGCCTCTCTTACTTTTTTTATAGCACTGTCACAGTATAATACAATTACAGTGGCTTTTACCTATTCTTGAAATCTAATAGGTGCATTGGAAGGTGCAGAATTTTGAATTTACAAAAGCATATAAGAAATCATTATGTGACTAGAGCAGCATCAGCATCAATTTCCTTTATGTAAATGTGTTTCTATTTCATATATCACTTAGAACTTGTATCAAGTTCTTTGCAATTGTGCTATGAGATTATAAACTGCTTTGCTAATAATGTACTTCGTTTGTGCAGGCAGAGGGAGAAGATAGCCTTAAAAAGATGCAGTTAATGGAACTTGCAATTCTGAATGGTACCTACCGAGACGCCAATATCAAATCACGTAAGTCCTATAGTACTATAGAATTTTTCATATGTGTACAAGAATTTTAGTTCTTTATATGGCAAATAGAATCTGACAAAATGATTTCTAGTTCTTTTTGTTACTCACATATTTTATAGCCTTTTCAAATATCCTTGGTGCTCACAGAGTACATTTTGTATTTGCCCCATGTGTATTATCTTGCTTTCCAAGATTGCTTTTTTTGCTTTTTTTGTACTCCTTAATATAGTACACATTGAGCAAAGCTTGCTGTTGAAAGAAAGGTATTGCATATATTTTCTGGCATCTCTTGTTTTTTTTCTTAATTAAACCTTCACTGTGGTGACTTTTACAAAATAAATTCTCTCCCAAAGGTGCTTTTTTTTCAAAAGGCAACTGGATTTTCTGGTTTTTCTTCACCTCTTGAGAACTTAAGAAGCTTCTTGGATGAGAAGCAAAATGTCTTCAAAGAACAATCAGAAAGTCCAGTTGCCTCTTGAAAAAAAAGTACCTTTAGGACAACCATGACCTGGATGACTGAGAATCTCCATAGATAAAATAAATTCTGTTTAATTCAGCCATGGGGGCAGAGACTTGGCACATTCAGGAAAGTAGTTCTCTTATATGTTAGGGTGAGATCAGACCATAGTTCATTCTGTGTAGTATTTTCACTTTCCCCATTTCTTTTGCTGTGAGTACTGGGATCGGTCATATGATAGTAATGATGACTTTGTAAACACTCTTAGTTGATTCAGCATGTTTTCACAAATGCATGTATTCAGGGATATTTGAAAACTAAATGCTTTTCACTTACTGACTGGATTATATTTTAGTCATGTTGAAACATTAACAGGCAAATCATTGCATTTTGAGAATAAGAATGGTTTATCTAACCACTAATAGATAATAGGAAATGATACTTCACATCAGTACTCTTTTATGTTCAACGAATCACAAAACTGATAGAAATACAAAGTTTTCTGGTATATGATGGGGCCTATGACAACATTTGGTCCAGACTGTTCCTATAATAGATTCATTTTCTAATATACACATGTAAGGAACTTGTAATAGCAAAATTACAGATCCCTTGTATGGCAGAATAAGGCTGAATTTGATTCAGAACTCTGGCGGTGCTTTGGGAAGTTATTCTCTATTGGATTTCATTCATCCACCAGTTTAGATAAGCCAATATGTTATAAATTTGCAGAAAGCCTAACTAAACATACCTATTACTCATAGCTTCCCATGCAAATGACAGTGTGGTAAATTCAGCATATATTTTACACTGTTAACAAATATTAAACACTCCTTTTAAAAACTCGAGTCCAGGGATACATGTGTCCAATATCACTATCAATGAATCTAAACAAAGTCAAAATAATTCTTTTTTATTATGCCATACCACTCCATTTGGACTCATGCAGGGGTGAAATCTACTTACCCAACCAGTTCGGAAGTGCACATGCTGCATCACGCGCGTGCTTGGACCCTCTACGCATGCACAGACCTTTCTGTGCATGCGCAGAGGGTAAAAAAAAGGTTACTTCCTGGTTAAAACCAGGAAGTAATAATGGATGGATCTGGTGGTGGCCTCACACCACCATCGCTACCAGTTCTCCGAACCACCAGCTGCCATCACTATCAGTTCAGCCGAATTGGTCCGAACTGGGAGCATTTCACCCCTGGACTCATGGCATTAAAAGAACATATCCAAACATAAGTTGAAATAAAAGATAAATACACTATAAAAGCAATACTCATTTGAAATGTTCCTTACTTCATTGAGTAAACTTATATGGACTTTCAGCTGCAGAGCTTTAATATGAATTTGAACCTGCAAATTGATAAAGTGATCTTGCATTAGGTCTTGAAATTATTGAGTTTACAATAGTATGCATTTGCGTAAAGTTTGGCTATGTAATCAGATACCTGTTTCAGCATCTGATCCCAAAGTCTTTTACTTTTTCGTTAAAGAATGATTTACAGCTTTGAAAGATTATTCTTTCTCATAAAATAAAAAAAATAATTTGTAGTATAGTATAAGTTTTCTTTTTTAATATGTTTTGGATAGTATGATTTTTTAGCTGCTTAGGGGACAGCTGAAACTGTTAATATTTAGTTTTTATCTGAATTTTATTTTTAGTTCTTTTCTCATAGTCTAAGTTGAACTATAATATTAATGGTCTCCAACTTCAGTAATATAGTACATTCAAAGCACATCCCAGTACATTCTTCTCATGCTCCAGATTCCCATTAAGAAAACATTGTGTTGGTATTTCTAAAACTTGGATGCACAGATTAGTTTGTATTTGGCCTTGACCACTGACAATCACTTGTATTTCCTGTTGGGCCCCAGAGCATTTGTTTTGAAAGTAATTTGTTGACCCACATATGCTGATTTTGACATGTTTTTAGTGGTCACTTTGATAAGTTATGCTCCAGAGCAAATGCTTGATCTCTCATAGGTTCAAGAAGTAATCTTGTCATGCCTTAAAGTATTTTGCTATTAGGTATAGAAATATTTCCTAGATGTATCATAAGGCATCACCATTTTCTAGTATAACAGCCCTAGGATTTAATTTCCATCATCATGCTAGGACAGTGGTTCTCAACCTTCCTAATGCCGCAACCCTTTAATACAGTTCTTCATGTTGTGGTGACCCCCAACCATAAAATTATTCCTAAAACCATTGAAAATATATGTTTTCCGATGGTCTTAGGCGACCCCTCTGAAAGGGTCGTTCGACCCCCAAAGAGGTCGCGAACCACAGGTTGAGAACCACTGTGCTAGGAGATGCCTGAGTATTTTAAAATATCTACAAATTAATGAGCATATGAGTCTTATAAAAAGAATACTGGCAACTTAGAAACCTTGTTACCAGGTTATGTTGTCCTGAGAAAGAATGATTCTCTGAAGCCTGCCTTTTTGTGATGAATTGGCTACACTTCAGTGTCTCACAACTTCTATTGTTATTTACAGTTCTTTTATATTGTGTCAGAAAAATATAATCAAAGAGCTTTAAGACAGAGATACATCCCCCTCTTATATGCACATGCTTCTTGTGAATTACTAGAAATGGTATTTGGAAAAAAACAACAACATTACAAGTGGTATTAGTAAAACACACTGGAATAGAAAATAACAATGGGATCTGTCAGAAGATTTTGTATAGAAAGACAGAAATAAATGATCCATAACATGCCCAGCCTGCTATTTATTTGCTTTTGTTAAATTACAGCTCAGAATTTTGCTTGTCTTTGCCTTCAGAATTGATTCATTATCTATTCACTATTGATCAGTCAATAGTTTTAGTGGTTCAGCTTCATCTTAAATTTCAAAAATTAAATAGTGCTGCCTGAACATACCCCAATTGCTTTTTAAGTTGGTAATTTAAATATATTGTAAAATATATACTTAGCAATATTTCACTCTGTTTTGATAAACTATTAAAAGTAGGCTTAAACCTAGGAACTCATGTCAATTTAAATATTTTTTAAATAGTGTTATAACATATATTAACACAAATGCTCATCTTTACTTACAGTTTATTATATTTTAGTTTTTTATATTACCAACCTGTCTCTAAAAAGAAAAAAGTTACAGAATTGTTTTCCAATTATATTAGATGGGGAAAACTGTAGCAAACGTTTTCTGTATTCTTGTCACCACTTGTGCTGTGATAAATGTTGATATTGTACTTGCTCACTTAATAGAATGTTTACTGGTTAAGTTGCAATTGAAATATGTTACATTGTATATCTAAGCTTCACTGAATTTCTGTGGATTCTGAAATCTCACTATTTTTAATATTCCATATGCAATTACAACAGTATTTTCTTTGTTTCCTGCATGCCTCTCAGTCTCATGCAGTCTTGAAGGCATAGGTAATGAAAAATATGTGATCTACATTGAGCTTTTGTGCTGTGTGTTACCTGTTTTAGAAATATATTCTGCCATTTTAAATTGGCTTTTATTTTGCATGTTCATTTTAATCACACTGGGAAATGGAAAGCTATTGCTTTTGAATGGTGTGCTTTGGCACTGTGTGATCAATGCATGTACTAATGATTTCCTTTTATTTTTCTTCTTTCCTACTTTTCTACTTTTCCCATCTTTTCATGTTTTGCACTACTGTCTCCATACTTTCTTCTAAATTTCTTTGCTTACTGTAGCAGCCCTTGCCTTTTCTCTTGCAGCAACAGCCCAGGCTCCAAGGATTATCACAGGGCCTGCCCCTGTTCTCCCACCAGCTGCCCTGCGTACCCCTACGCCAGCTGGCCCTACCATAATGCCTTTGATCAGACAAATACAGACCGCTGTCATGCCAAATGGAACTCCTCACCCAACTGCTGCAATAGTTCCCCCAGGACCTGAAGCTGGTTTAATTTACACACCTTATGAATATCCCTACACACTGGCACCTGCTACATCAATTCTTGAGTATCCTATTGAACCCAGTGGGGTATTAGGTAAGTTTCTCCAAGATAGTTTAATTGAATATTATAGGTAGCATAGTTTGTGCCCCATTATGTTTGGGGACATTCTGAAAGCATTTTTGTTTTACTGTCAATGAAATGTGCTTCCCTTTTTAAAGCAAGTGTACCCCACATAATAAGAATATTTGGTTTGAAAAATTACACTTTTTTCTCTGTAGAGCTGATTAGGAGATTGAAATACCTGATATTCTTAATCTTTTGGTTCCTTGGTTTTCAGCATGAAGACTTTATTTTAGTATCACTTAGAAAAAGTTAGTGTTAATTTGATATTGCTGTTTTTGTTCATATCACGTTTTTTTACTTTTTTTCTCTGTTCCAATATTAAATGTATATAATGAATTATGTTGTTTAATGTCATTTTTAATTCTTGACTGAAAAGTAATGCTGGTGATTATATTCAGAAGCAAAAATATAATCCAAGTAAAACAAATATAAAATCTTATTTATTTCAGTTTGAGAAATTAGTTGCAACCTTCTATCCGTTTATGTGAAAGCATGCCTGATTGAACTATATACAATATATTGCTGAATATATAAGTTATCTACCTAGGTTACTCTTCCATTGAAATCCATGGGACAGCTTAACCATTGACTTTTTGGATCCTCAGGCATTTGAAATCGTGAATCAATTATTTAGTTCCCTATATTAATTTTTTTAACCTAAAATTCTAAGTCTGATTACAAAACAATACATTTCATGCCTACATCCATACTTCCCATTTTCTCTGAGATAGAAAAAAAAGCATAGCTATTTTATATTTCACTGTATTTAAAAGTGCTTTTGTAATACCAATTCTTTTACTGTAATTCATAACATACTTTTTACATAAAATGGCTGTTACTTTAAATTAATTACAATTAACAATAGTGTTAAGATTGGGTAATTGTATATTATCTGCTAGTTCACATTTTCATTTCCTTTGTGAGTTTTTCAAGATATTTTCAGGAACACTTTAGCTTAAATAGATATATTTATTTATAATCACCAATAAATGCTTCTTTTCACATTACTTCATTTGGATCAGCATATAATAATAAATAACATGAATGTAGCATTTCCATAGATATTGATAATACACCATCATATATAGTTAACTATGCAATTAATTTATGTTAATTTCATTTTAGGGCTAGGCTGTTGGAACCATGCATATTAGGGATTTTAAAAAAAAGAATAGAACATGATCCTAAAATTTTTAATTTTTTTAATTTTAAAACTTTAATTTTTTTTAAAGTTATTGCTTCTGTTTGAAATGTTTGCATGCTGTCATTTTAGATATCGATGTCACCGATCATAACTTAAATATAATAATATAGTTTTATACGTAGTATTAGTTTATGGCTAAGTTCAACTTTACTAAAGATTTAAGTTAATGTTTACAATTGTGTGTAAATATTCATTTTAATTTTGACTCGTGATAAATTTAATAGTAACCAAATCTGAAATAGGTGATATAATATATTTTATGAATCTAAAGATTATAATTGTTTCTTACAACACAATATCAGAGTCAAGACACTGCTTTCAATGTGGAGAACTGATCACTAAAGTAAACGCCATCTATTACTTTCTGCTGTATTGTGAAAATTAAGTATAAGTCTAATAAACTACGTGTTAATAAATGTTGATGCTAAAATGCTACGTGTTAAAACTATTATTATGGAAATATACATCTTTATTTTTAGTGATGAATGCCAGCAAGGCTGTGCAAATTATTTGAAAGATTTTATTTTCATTGTGTAAGAACTTTATTCTAATTGTTAAAGCAGCTGCATCTTTTTTTTAAAGTTCATAAACTGTTCTCAGCTATTTTTGCATGCATGTGCATGCCCATCCCTTTCATTCCCCTTCCAGTGAGTCCACTTTAATTGTTTGAGAACTTGTGCTAGATAATGTGCCCCTTCTCCGTTGTTAAAAAACGAAGAAAACCATTTCAAACAATTTTTAAATCCCTAATTTACTAATATTTTTGGCAAAATTGAAGGATTTAAAAAGAAAAGCAATTTAGGGAAAAAATGTAAATAATTTAAGGAAGATTAGGAAATAAATTTATGGGAAGGATTGAC